>OX438868.1:922570-5922570 GCA_949315895.1 Anania crocealis
AACGCAGCTGATCGTAGTTGAAACCAGAGAATATCAATATGATCAAAGAATAGAAAAGTTCATAAATACCGAGATATGACCG
Source organism: Anania crocealis (assembly GCA_949315895.1). Lineage (NCBI taxonomy): Eukaryota > Metazoa > Arthropoda > Insecta > Lepidoptera > Crambidae > Anania > Anania crocealis. The sequence continues at coordinate 922,653 of OX438868.1, forward strand.
TAAGAACCAAAGGTATACCAAAGCATGCCTTTGGAATTAAGGAGTCGAACCACCCAAACTCTAAAATGTACTTGTAAATGTAGTGAGACATAAAATAATCATGATTTTTATTTGCTTCGATGAAATAAATGAACAAGGGTTTTTTTTTAATAAAATCAGAAATAATGGGACTTCTTACACATTAGGTTATTGTTGGTTTAGTGTGAACAAAAAAGCATTTAAGAAGAACGGATGAAAATCTACGACAGCATCGGCATACGCTTGGTGTGAACAATGCCTTTATGAATTCTAGGCATTGCTCAAGAATAAAAGCTAAAACCTTGTCTATATCTACATAGAGGTTGTGTTACGAGGGCGGGTCAATAAGTCCGTGACTTTTGGAATAAAACACAGATTTTTTTATAAATAAATCACTTTATTTTTTAACGTAGTCTCCCTTGAGCTCTATACACTTTGTCCAACGCTTCTCCAATTTTTTTATCCCTTCCAAAAATATGATTTGTCGAGGTCCTCAAAATAGATCTTTGTTTGCGAGATGACTTTATCATTGAAGTCAAATCTTTTTCCACCAAGCCATTTCTTCAGGTTTGGGAACAAAAAGTAGTCACTCGGAGCCAAATCTGGAGAATAGGGCGGATGAGGGAGCAATTCATAGCCCAATTCATGGATTTTTGCCATGGCAACTGCACATGTGTGCACCCTTGCATTGTCTTGGTGGAAAAGAACTTTTTTCTTGGCCAAATGAGGTCGGTTTTTTTTCAAATCGTCATTGAAGCGGTCCAATAAGTTGGCATAATATTCCCCATTGATTGTTCTTCCCTTTTGAAGGTAGTCAATGTAGATTATCCCACGTGCATCCCAAAAAACAGTCGCCATAACTTTATTGGCTGACAAACCCACCTTGGCCTTCTTTGGCGCCGATTCACCCTTAGAAACCCACTGGTTTGACTGTTGTTTGGTCTCTGGTGTATTGTGATGGATCCATGTTTCGTCCACGGTTACAAAACGGCGCAAAAACTCCTCCATATTGCGACTAAACAACGCCAAACCTTCCTGTGAAGTTGTTACACGATTGCGTTTGTGGTCGACTGTGAGCAAACGCGGCACCCATCTTGCGGAAAGCTTTCTCATGCCCAAATGATCTTTCAAAATTGAAACCACTGAGCCATGCGAGATCCCTACGGCTTCCACAATCTCTTGCACTTTCAATCTTTGGCCGGCCAACACCATATCGTGAATTTGTTCGATTGTTTCGGGTGTAGAGACCTCAACTGGGCGTCCAGGCCGTTCGGCATCTTCAGTGCTTGTACGGCCACAATGAAATTCAGTAAACCACTTTTTTACCATTGAAATCGATGGTGCAGAGTCCCCATAGTATTTATGAAGCTTAGCCTTGGTCTCGGTAATGGTTTTTTTTTTCGCAAAAAATAATGCTTAATAAGCACACGAAATTCACTTTTTTCCATTTATTCCTCAAATTACTGGGTAGTCTGATAAAGATAGCTGTCAGACACAAACTAACTGTCGCAGCAAGTTCAAATTTTGATAGGAGTCAACTGACAGATACCTGTTCCCAGGAGTAGTGTTGCTTTTTCGGTAAAGAGATCAGAAATTCAAAAAGTCACGGACTTATTGACCCGCCCTCGTATCTTTCAATAAAGTGGTTATTTAACATAACTGGTACACTGCATATTCTGGGAAACTTTGATACAATATTTTCAATAAATCCATAAAATAACATTTACGTGAGTCAACTGCATTTAATTTTTTTAAGCCTTCAGCTGTCGAGGAAGCAGACACAATATATTTTTTATTGGACGTCACCCCCATGGCGCTTAATTTGTTAAGTGATGACAAAAAGTGCGTAAAGTAAAATAAGTTATTCTTCTTTTAGATGAAGTATGATAGTTTAGTTAGGAGTAAGCCTACGTAATTACAAATTCCTTTGTTTAGAGCGGACCATGAAAAATTGTATTAAAGTTGGCGCAAGCTTTAATTTTAATAAAATATTTTTATGGCGTAGTAGGCTTTTTTTTGTAGTTTGTATTTATTTACTTTGTACTCGTGTATGCAGTAAATATTGCACTTACCCTGCATTAATATACCAGAGTATATGTTATCTATCTACATTTTGTCATGAGAGCTGCTGGTTTGTTTTGTTAAATTGTTAGTCACTACGTTTAGGTGGTCTGTCCACTAGAGAAATGTTTTGATCATCAAATTGACAAGCAATAAACGACCGAAAAGAAATGTATACAATTAAAAATTCCAAGATAAGAATACTTTGTTACTCACTTTGAGATTAGAACAGTGATGTTGTTCACATTTAATAAACATTTTTTTTCTTCTTCGAATAGAATGCTACCCTTTAATTAAAGGAGTGCTAGAAGTCTTTCACTGCAACGAGACACATTTGAAAATTACACCTGTCTGTAACAGAGCTACGCGACATTTTGTTATAAGAAAGAAGTATTTGTTATTCTAAGAATACGAACGTTACATTAAAAGCCGAATCGTTTTTCATAGTTATTAATTTTTATTTGCCAAAGTGTCAACCCTGAATTAGCCCGCAGTAAGCGAAGCAGAATGCTATAAACGTGGAGCGCATTATCGCCGCTTAACACCTTGCGGGGAATATTCAAATCGCGTCTGCATTGCTTTTAGCTGAATACGATAAAGCTGCTACAGTTAATTTGTTAAAAAAACATTTTCCGTTACTCTTTTACTATTAGACACCCATCTGAGCCTCTCTTAAATAACTATTGCATCGAATCGTAGTAATGTTAGTACCTACCTTAGTAAAAAATGCTTCGTTAAGTATGTGCAACAACAACCAAAATATTAGTAATAAGTTTAGAGTTAAGTAAAACTGGCTTGCTAAATCCAATCAAGCAAATGGCTGTTAAAACAGGATCATTTAAGTACAAGCAAAAGCAATCCTTTTTTCCACACTTTTACGGTGTTTACGGACGCATTAAAAATTAAGTAGGGATGCTTCAATCCGATCCGATTATACGGAAAATCGTATAGTGAGCAAGGGTGCTCACTGAGTAACACTGTCCTTCGATTTTCGATTCCAAGAAACCGAAGATCTGCGGATAGTACTAATATAGTAAAAATTAACATTTATGTAAGCCACAAATGAATATGGTTGGTAATTGATAGTAGGTAGTAGCGGATGATTCATTGCTAAGGGGCGGTAATCAAACGAATTCCAGTAACTTCCTATACTACATTGAAGGTTGACCCGTGTCAAGCCCCTCCCAAACCTAAATCCTGGATCCGCCGTTCATTGATTGGTCTAATTTTAACAATTAGTAGATGAATTGACTTAAATGTTGTTTTAACATGTTTTGTTGTAATAGATTTTGTCATCTTCTGAACCGTTCGGATCGATTCCCTAAATATCGGATCGATGTCATGCGATTAGATCGAGACATTACGTTCCGAATCAAATCGATGGAGAATACCGAACATCCCTAAAGTGAAGTGCTAACTGCTAGCAGCGATTGTGACGCAAATCGCGATTCGCCGATTGTTTTTTGACGACACTCACCGCGACATAATTGAGGCTCACCGCAAAATTGACGACCATTATCCTTTACACGTTGGACCGTACGAATTCAATTCGCAGCCGCGTGGACAGTTTATCATGTATAAATTACTTGATTGCACCTTTAAATTGCTTAACACGAATATGAATAGTCTGAAAAAACGTATCAAAAAAAAGCGGCAAAAGCATGACAGAGTTACTTAGTCGTTGATTTTTTGATTGGTAACGACCCGAAATTAGCTTATTTCATGTTTCGCCGGACGACGTTCCGTGGGCAGGCCCCCTGCAAGGTGGACCGACGATCTGGTCGAGGTCGCGGGAAGCCGCTGGGTGCGGATCGTTGTGGAGATCCTTGGGGGGCCTATGCCCAACAGTGGGCGTCGTTCGGCTGATATGATGATGATGATGATGTTTCGCCGGTTATGCCTTTTTATGCTTTAGAAATGTTTAAATAGCAATAGCAATAAATTATCTAAGTCGGTAAACTCAGTAAAAAGTTATTTTGCGAGTCAAACATAAAAAAAATTAGGTGCCCACATTTCGTGCCGTGTGGTGCCTATTTATAAAAGAAAAAGTTCTAATTTAACTTGCAATGTTGTTTTATTGTATATAGCGAGTATCGTAATAACGTTAGATACGTAATATTTTAATGTTGGTATAATTTAATTTTCGTGTTCCAAAGATACGAGTTATTCGCCAAAGGTTCTAATCTAAATAATCATTTTTTTGCCAAAGGCGGCTACGACGCATCGCCTTTAACTACAATTTGGTCAGATGACGGCGTTTTCTTGACGTTATCAATAATTAATGTACCTTGATCCTAATTTTCGAACGAAGCAAAAAAATTTGAGCTGCTATATTAGCCGATGCCCGCGACTTCTTCCGCGTCAATTTCTGTTATTATGATCGCGATTATTGTTTCAACATTTTTCACTGATGCTTCGCTTCTATCGGTCGCAGCGTGATGTTATATAGCCTAAAGCCTTCGTCGATAAATGGACTATCCAACATAAAAATAATTTTTCAATTCAAACTTCCTGAGATTAGCGCGTTCAAACAAACAAACAAAAAAAATCTTCAGCTTCATAATATTAGTATAGATAATAGTTCAAAGTCTAATAAAACGGATACTCCACGCCCAAGGGTAGTAAATTAGGATTGACAGATTAAAAATTTATTTTACATAAATGAAATCGATATGAATCAAGCAAAAATTTTTGAGTCGGTTCGAAACAAAAAAAATCGACGATCGTTTGTTATAGGTGGGTGGTCTATTTCGTGCTTTTCGTTGGTTAAATGTTATATGAAAAAGATTTTTTCCTCCGGAGATCAAAGATTGGGTTTGCTCCAAATTAGTTTTCCGAGACAACACCAAACCTGCTTCGGGTCTAATTACTTTATTTACCAAACTAATTACAGCGTAGACTATTAAATGGTGTAATTATAAAATCAAACAGCCCTACCAGAAAGGGCTTTTAATTATTTGCCGAATTGGAGAGTCTCAGGTGTGAATGTTTTTGTAGGGAAGTTAATTAAACGTAATTTAGTTGAATATTTTACGTAAAAGTACGACGGGATGTCCTTGAATTAGAATATCGGCAATTTTTAAAAACTGTATTGATTTATATTTTCTAGAATGTCATCACGAAAACTAAGTAAACAGTTGCATGTTAATATAAAATTAGTTTTATTTCTGCAAATAGATATCTATAGAATCTTGGAGGCTCTTTTACACGTCCCAATATTTCAACCTACCTGCGGGACCAGGCTAGAGTGGTCTAGTAGTGCCGAGAAGAAGCATCGCAATTCGCAAGAAACTCGGACTCGGACGAAAGTTTTTACTGTCTTAGGTAGGTTGGTCTTGAACCCGCAACGGTCATTATTGTCAGCCTCTTTTTAACTCCTACAGGATCATAAGACCGCTGTCGGTCGCGATAACAATTTTTTATTTTAATTGGAATACGAGTAACATACAATCGAGGGGTTAAATAATTTGTGTCTTCATAATGATATGCAAGTGCAGGCAACGACAACTTAATGCCATACATTAAATTATGTAATCATCAAAAGTATAGTTGCTCTTTTTTTTAAATTACTTCCAAGTTTTTACCCTTGAGTGTGTAAAAATGCAGTTGTTACATACCTATTTGTAGATTACGTTTAGTTGCTCGCGCGTGCCGCTGCCGACCTTGCGGCCGATTTTCGCGCGTACGAGAGGCGCGCGTTGTCCGTCGTCTATGTTAATGGGGTACAGCACTCACAGCTGTTTAGCGCTCCTTCTAGAGGTTATTATTATTAATTAACTTTTAAATTAGTGGGATTCGTGGCAGTTAACCATTTTACCGCTAAGTACTCTGAATATAATCTTTTGACATAAATTTTCACTGGTATCAAGCTAGTGCCTGTCTAAGGCAACGTTTCCACAGAAGCAGAGTAGGCGGAGTGGAGAGGAGCGGACGGTGTATTGACCTGATAGCGCTCTGAATCTGTGTTTTGTGATTTGGGCAAATAATTACGCTTTCACGCCAATCAAATTGGTTATGTATGGCAGACATAAAAACTGTGGCGACATCATACGTCTGCATCTCATCGAGACCTCGACCAAACTGTAAAGTTGTTTTGTCCCTAGTATATCGTTTTGTAAATTCGGTTTGTGTCGGTAGCATTTAAAATATTTATATTCGTCCACCCTATTATTTGTGTTTTCCTAAGTTGTGTGAGATAGATATATGTTTGTTTTCCTTGTCTAGAATAATTACCCTAGTTTTGTTTTCATGTTGTATGTAATAGATATATAATGCATCTCGGTCCAGCAAACACTCTAATTTGTATATAAGTAGGTCAATTGGCAAATAAAATTATTACTATTTGGATCTTCTTGGCTTACTTACCTACTTACGCCACATACATACGGAGCACCCTCTCAACAAGTATTTTCACAGTTAATAGTTCTTTTATTAAAAAATAATTTAATTTTTTGATACTCAAAAAAATAAGTTATGTAGTAAACGGTCACAAAAGCTCAATGCCGTCGACTTAAATGATTTACTTATTTCATGGATATAATACTCCTTATTTGTGTTTTACCATTCTTTGAACTTTTTATTATGTCCAATTACGTATACGTACAATATAATTTTAAAAAAGATATCTTAGTAAACAACAGACTACTGAGAAATCATTTTGATATCCATTCAGTGGACGTATTGTCAAGATTAACAGGGTTGTCAAAAATAACAATGAATTAATTTACTTCATCTTCTTTTCTTATGATTGTTATCCTTTTATGTCTTCTTTTGGTATCCGGACTTGGTATTCCATCTTTTCTTTTGGTATACGGGCTTCAGAACAATCTGGGTACAACAAGTAGGTGGAGAAGTTTCACAGGTGCTATGCGTGGCCAAAGAAACGTGATAATATGACGCCTACTTAGTTTTTCAACTTGCGAATTTCCTCTGTCATGTTACCTTTAATTCAATCCATTTATATATTCTTTCTAGTATTTTCCTTTCTCACCCCGAGGTGGCGTGTTAAAAAAAAAACAAATCGAGAACCTCCCCAAGGCACCCCCGGAGATAAGGCGTCGGCAGAGCCCCCTAGCTCCAGTTTCGGGAAGTAGTTAATACTGTAAAGAATGTGAAATAAATTGCCTCCGTGTTTCCCAATCTGTTTCCGAGAAGGGAAAAGGAAATGGAGCAGACAAGCCCTATTAGGTGGGTTGAAAACGATTCGGTTTTTTAATATTCTTTCTGAGCTATCGTATGGTTTATTTTAGTAAGAGTTGATGATAGACATAGCAAAAATAATAGACTCAGGAGCTACTTTTCTGAAATCCATAATCAAATATGTATTTAAAAACATTTTTCTAATTCTAACAGCATATCTGCTATGTACCTACTGCATGCATTTGATTTAGATCGACAATATTTTGTAAACTGGCATAATTGTTTAACCATATACTAAAGTTTAATAGATACGTTTACAAGCCTCTTTCAAAAGAAGAATGTTTATTTTGTATCGCAGCCGAGACGAAAAACTATTTTTCATTTAAGAAAAACATACTTATCTATTTCGTAAAACTTTGGATTTTCAATTGTAAATCTAAAGCAAGCCGTAATAGTAAAGAAAAGTAGGAAAAAATAGTAGTATGACTTTAATTGCCCACTTGACACTGATTCTAATCACGACTAGACAAGTTATCTGATTCGCATTAAATCCCTATTGCGGTGATGGAAATGGAAGGTCACTGGTACAATGCACATCGAAATCTGTATCCAACTTTGACCTTTATGTGCCCTACGATAAGGTAAAATACATCATACTTTTTTTACTGAATACTGTACTCGAGGCACGGTACAAAAATAAGTGTCATATATTAATTAATTTTAATATAAGAGACGGCTTTGTCATTGTTTAATTTTGTCGTATATTCTCGTGATAGCAAATAATAAACGCTTTATCTGTCACGCATGAGCTATCAATGTATTTGCAGAGGTATATTAATAAGTAGTAAGTTTGAATTCATTTAATACAGCAACGGCTAAAAATTATCCAAGGTTGTGCGCCTTAACCTTTGAAAAGTTTAATCATCAGTAGCCCATATCAGATACAAGCCTCTCTAAACAGAGAATTAAGCCATGATCACCGCGCTTGGTAAGCGATTTAGGAATCTGAAAAATCCACCTAATTATTTATACATAGATTACTACATAAGATGTCCTAGTGACTAATGTTTAAGTGTTTAGCCTGTACAATTGAGAGCTCTCAATCAATTCCATTAAATTGAATCAAATGTATGTATCATCTTATCATATTCAGGCGAGGATACGTTGATATAATTATTGAATAACAAGATCTACGCCGAATACGGTATAAAGGCTTATTGCTACCAGAATCCCGATTCAAGTTACTGAACAGCTACTTAGAATAAATGCTTTATCATATTCCCGTATCATGTATGTGGCTGCCGAAAGGTTAAATCCCGAGGGAAGTGACATAGCTTTTCATCTACCTCTGTTTCTTACAATTGAGTTGGACTCTCAGAAGTAGGTACCTATCCGATTGATAAGATCTCCTAGTCTATTGTATGTACGTTGATAACGTTTTATTATGAAATACTATGTGAATTGTTAAATTTATAAATGAAATACGAGTTCATTTATTTTAGTTATTAATTTATGCGTAGGTAACTCTCGAAGTCCTAAGTCAACATTTTGGTGTACTTACTCAGTAACTTCACCACGGGAACCTAAAGTAGTATCAATTAAGGGAACTTAATAATCACAAAGTAATTGAAATCCGACTGATTTGTTGGCCAAATAGTAGTCAACCTAGTTTCAACCTTATTCCCCATTCTCATACGATAGAAAACATGCTCGGCTTCTATCTACCATACCTTAAAATGTCTTACAAATTAAGAGTAAAAGGGAAGAAAGAGATAAAGCTAATAGAGTCCGAAATGGCCCCACGATAAAGAAGCGCTTTCAGCATTCGTTTTTTTAGTTTGTACACACAAAATATAATACATAAAACGTAACGTTACGCGTATTATCAGTCACTTGTGAACGTTGCGCTAAGCAGATATGACAAGGACAAACAAACAAACAAATTCAACTTACTCATTATGCAAGAGTAAAATATCGATGCTTGTGTTATAAAATATTTATTCACGTGTTACGCCTCGACGAGGTCACACCGGCGGATTGTATAATTTGACACTATTTTATTAGTTTGGCATGTTTTCTTTGGCCATGAGTAACTTTGTACAGAGTTGACCGATGTAGATTAGTTTTTTGTTAGATAGTATTACAGTACGTACGCCCCTTTTAAAATAAATAACCCGACAGCAAACTCAAATTTGGATGTTATCGCTTTCTACGTTTTTGATAATTACGACCAGAAATAAAGAGGCATATTCTAATTATGCGATTAATCAAAAGTCAAAACTTTCTAATTCAAAATAGGTGAACGTAGATAATGAAAATACTAAGCTAAAAAGTGTTTTTTTATTGTCGATTTACCATTTTAAATACTACTGAATCATCTTACAATCAACGTAAAATATAAATCATGCTTACGCCGAAACCACTACGACACCTTGTGCTGTAGATTTAAAACCCAGCCTAATATAACCTACCTACTAACAATAAAACTCTTGGCGTTACGCCTCAGCGAGGTCACACCGAGCAGTCAACCGACCCTACTTATCTAACATTTCATTTATTACAGTAACGATAAAAAGAACGCTTTATCTTTGACGCGAGGTTCTTGAATTACTGCACCTAATAGATTGACTTGATTTAACTGATGGCTATTTCATTTTAAATTACCGTATAGCCACAGAACAGAATTAACACAACGTTTTTAAAAAAACATCACTATAAAAAAATATTAGAAATGTTGATACAAGTATCATAGGTTTTATTGAAATTTGTTGACAATATGATACATTCGTACACTTGAATATGATACACATGCGTTTATTCTGTTACACGTTGTATATTAAACAAACCACAATTATTTGGATATAAGGATTAACTGAGTAGTTGACGTTCTGTACATCATTAAATGATACCCAATCAAATATTTATTTAAGAACATAAATCCATGGCAACATAGCCAATTTCTAATGGCGTGTACTCAAATTAACAATGGAAGTTCACTCTTTCGGACTTGTAATGTATTCCGAACAAAATGGTTTACAGTTCGGTGCGTGCTTGCTGCGCGTGCGCGGCCTTTGCATTTTACACTGAAACTATTATTCAACGTCACGTTTAGTTTTTTATCTCGCCACTTGTGGTTAGGCGACATTGTTCGCTTTTCTTCAGCTAAGGCTAACATAACTGCAGGTTTCGTAACGATTTTGTTACGTCAACGTTACGTTACAATAATCTATAGGGTTTTTTTTTCAAGTACTTACTCAGTAATATGCGTAATATTTTATATGATATTTTAGAAATAATTGCAATTAAGTATAATTTCAGTATTAAATTATTATTTTTTTTGTCTTAATTGGACGAAGCACCGCGCTCGGCATGCATGGAGATCTCAGGGTTCGAATCCTGCCTGAGACAAAAAAAAATTATATGTATAGTGATAATACGCGTGAAATTTGTATACTCAAATATCTACAATTCAACCCACAAATCAATAAACGATTTAACACGAAAACAGAAATGGTCCGACATGCAATTAGATCTCGCCCTAGTTAAAGAAAACCTAATTATGTCAAATAAAAGTAAATTAACCTTTGAACAGCCCAACCTCATAACTTATTCAGATTTAGATTGTCTAGGCGATCCAATAAAAATAATATTTTTGAAATAGAAAATCTGTTGACTTAGAGTAATAATTAGAAATGTGAGAACTTGTTTTGTTATGCATTTTTTTGTAACAAATTATACTTTTTAGAGTTATAAGTACTTTTTATTATTATTTTTATTCTCAATTTTTTAATTAAATTCAGTAAAATAGTCTACCTTCACTGGAAAAGGTTAACGATAAGTTTAGTTGTTATTTTTATTTAAAATTTTTGTATCTTAAATGATTTGTCATACATGTCGACATACTCGTAGATGAAGAGAGCCAACACGGAAGCACCAGATTTTAATAATGTATTAGAAACAACACAACACATTATGTTATGAATAAGTGTATAATTTTTTACAAATTCATATATGTTACATTTAGTATTGTTGCGATAAAACCGGAATAAGAATACAAATTCGAGACAATAATAAACAGCTTTTACGCTAACTTAACTTTTATGTTGTTAGGACAACCAATGTGACAAACACAACTAAAGCAAATATGTAGGACAGACATAAGCTTTAGAATATAAAGCCGTTTTAATTACAGGTCTTCACTATCTGCGAATAATTATATATTCTGCTTGTTTTTAACTGAAGTATTTATGTGTAATTTTACTTTGGATTTGGGGAATGTAAAAATTCAGTCATTGCAAAAGCGCGTACGTTCGTCTTCCTTGGACAATCGGGAAAAAAAATAAGTTTTTGGTTTCTCCTTACATTACTTGAACTTACCTTTAGTATTTACAAATTGCTTATATTTGGATTACTTATACAAGTTTTCCCTTAAACAAATAAATAAAATACATTTGGACCACATTACATACATTGTTTTGACGCTAAAGTAAAGCTATTGAAGGCGCTTAATTTTTTCGAAGTTTCGAAAATTGAAAAAAAAAATTTTTTTTACCGTCCGGGTATCAAACTTGGGACCTTTAGAGCAGGCGATACTTGAAAACCGATGTGTACGCCACTCTGTCCCGGAGGTTGTCAAACAAATAAATCGATGTTACATTGGGGATGTCATAATCACAGAACATGGGAAAAGGTTAGAAAGATTGTTATGCGCCATTTATACAGAATGACTTTTTCATCACCTTCAAAATTGTTTATAGGCGTTCAGTATCGGATATAAAGTTCATTTATGAAGTAAAAAATGTAGTATCAGTACCTATATAAACTTGAAAAATTATGTCTCAGGCGGGACTCGAACCCGCATCTCCTCGCAGTTCGAGTCCCGCCTGAGACATAATTTTTCAAGTTTATATACTGATATAATAATTGCAATTTAATTGCTAAAATATCAAATAAAGTATAAAAAATGTAGGTCAAATTATCACCCGAAAATATTTTTCGCAACATAGTTTTCAATTTTTACGGTCCTAAGCCTGTTAAGGTATGAAGGGTAAAAATAATTATGTAACAGTATCGTAATAAATGAGTGACATGCGCATCGCGTAAAAAAAGTGTTGCTAGGAGGCCGTATCAAAATTTTAAATATTTGGCGGACCTTTTCCAAGTGCTTTATCTTGAGATTTATGTACTGGGCTATACCAAAAGAAAAAATACGTCATTTGTTCTTTGTCTCGTAGATGTTACCTATGTTAAAATTTGGAATGAGGTTAAAATTTCATTTTGTATAAAAGCCGATGTCGCCGCTTGCGCCCAACTATACACATAAACGAGTTCAAAGAGGGCCAATCAAGTGAATTCATTTGACGTCTCGCGAGTCGCGACCAATAGGGCCAGTAGATAGGCCAATCACAGCGCTCACTTACACGCATTTGCTCATAACCTCTGTGGCGCGCCTGCCGCCTGCCCCGCCTACAACGCCTTTCTAACCTTTTTCCATGTTTATTTATTTATTTATTTACACTTTTTTTCATATATAAAATCAAGTACAAAATTGCGGACTTAATGCTAAAAGCATTCTCTACCAGTCAACCATTGTGCCAAACAGGAATATCACGGGCGGTGCATCAAAGAAAAAGAAATAAAAAGGCAATACATCAATAAAATAGAAGAATACATAAATAACAATAATTACTTACATAATATATACCAAAGATAATATAATATCATAGTAATATACATATACATAACTAATTACAAATAATATGATTGTACACATCACACATGTTCTATGGTAATAATACATCAATTCTAAGGCGAGCTCGTTATAATGTCAAATTATTGTTCCAGGTTAAAATACTAGTGCCGAACTCGACAGCGGGCATGATCATCGGCAAGGGTGGCAACTACATAAAGCAGATCAAGGAGACGAGCGGCAGCTACGTGCAGATCTCACAGAAGGCCAAGGAGCTGTCGCTGCAGGAAAGATGCATTACGGTTGTCGGTTAGTACGTTGCACCTTACAGTAAACCTTAATAACCGGCCAAGTGCGAGTCGGACTCTCGCACGAAGGGTTCCGTACCAAAAAGGCCAAAAAAACGGGTTTGTTGTATGGGAGCCCCCCCTTAAATATTTATTTTATTTTGTTTTTAGTATTTGTTGTTATTGCGGCAACAGAAATACACAATTTGTGAAAATTTCAATTGTCTAGCTATTGCGGCTCTTGAGATACAGCCTGGTGACAGAGCGACGGACAGACGGACAGACAGCGAAGTCTTAGTAATAGGGTTCCGTTTTTACCCTTTGGGTACGGAACCCTAAAAACGATAAGTAAGTAGTGTGTTTTCAGCTTAATGGCTTAGGTTAAGGAGAGTCATACTTATTTATGGAGGAGGCGAGTTATATTGGGTGGGTGCCACCAAAACTGTTACGTAATCAATTTTCATTATGGCTAGATGGATAGCCGGCGGAACTGATCGATATCGTTATGGCTTGCTGTTAAAGGAAATTAAACGCCGAACTAGTACCTAACATAAATAGTAGCTGTTACTAGGATGATTTTGAAGAGTTGTCTGAGAACCTAGAGTGTTATGATAATGCGGGAAAAGTCATAACCTTGCTGAGCCCATTTTTTAGGATTAGCACAGAAATAAATAGCAATGGCGACTAAAGGAGATCAACCAGAAGGAGACAGGCAGCAGTGTATTTCCTCCATCACTGTCCAAATGGGGACTACCGTTTCTTTGCTTACCAGTTGGCGCCACCGTAGACTGAGGTCCGGAGGTATAGCTGTCAAAGGCGATTGGCGCCGAAACAAAGTGTTTTAGCTTGAATCTAATTAAGGTTTATTATTTATAAATAACTATCTTGATATCAACAAACTAACTTCTGAAAAAGTTGCTCTTGAGGCCGCCTATTTTTGCGCTTTTTCTTAATTCCGCTTTTAAAGCGTTCACATTAATCGCCAAATAATCCATATTTGCGATATTTTACGAAGGAGATCACTTTCCAGCAGGTAAATTAAAGAAATTATAACAAAGCCCGCGAAAACCAGTGAAAAGCGAATGATATTGGACCTCACGCGACACAAGCGCCTCTAGTGGCAAATTCACTAGCGATAGCCCCCATTGCGATCTCCAACCCGCCTACCAAGCGCGGCGAGTATATCATAATCTTACAGGCTGGTAATCGTCATGGTGTAAGGGGACTTCTAGGAGCTATGTGCTGCCCCCCAATTGATTTAATTTTATTACTTCTAAAATAAAAATCAATTATCAATAAATACCAGAGAGAATAATGTGCTAAAATAATGCTACTGTTCTAGTTTTTTGAGAATTGATTTTGTTTAGAAGGAATAAAATTAAATCTATTGGGGGCAGCACATAGCTCTAGTGGTCCCCTTAAAAGGAAACACTAAGGGCAAGAGAATTGAAAAATAGGTATTTGTAAAATCTATTGCTGTCGCGCAGTGCCAAACGCATTCACCGCAGAGTGTGATAGAGACAACTGCTTCTTGGACCGAAAATACCTACTAAAAGCACACCAAATCAACGTTTCGTAGTCCCCCGATTACTTTTCCAAAACTAGACCTATTTATATATTTTTTTCATTAAAAAAAAAAGGCTTTGGCCGTGTTCGTATGTTTTCTTTTTTTTCTAAAATTTTGCCAAATTTGTTTTCTGGATGTTAGAACACAGCAGAAAATCTGGCGATTTATTTCGATTTTTGAGGGCTCATATCTTTTTATTAATGAATTTATAAAAAACAGAAAACAGAGAAACATGCTAATTAAATAGTGGCCATAGCTTTTTGTAATAAAAATTATTGCTCTACTGGCTTTATCCAGGGAGGAAACACGTTTGTATGGAAAAACGGCCCTTGTGTTTCCTCTTAACGCTAGTTATTAGAAGAGCTTAGTTTATCGATTTATTAATATGGACACAGCACGTGTACCTATTCGCAACTCATGCGAACTGCTGGGGACGCATTCAAGGCTAGTTTAAAATAACTCGATTCAAATTATCAAGCCTTGAGTCCAGACTGAGGCATCACATCAAAGCTCCTAATTTGCTTATTGAGCTTAATTACTTTTTCGATAATCGAAGGAAAATTCTCTTTTTCATTTGAGTGAATATTCTGCAAAGTATATTCTTTCTGGTTTTTGAGAACGTCCCGTTACTTTATTTGATATTTTAGCAACTTAGTTGCACTTATAATATCAGTATATACACTTGAAAAATGTTGTCTCAGGCGGGACTCGAACCCGCATCTCCTCGCGGGTTCGAGTCCCGCCTGAGACAAAATTTTTCAAGTTTATATACTGATACTAGCTGACCCGGCAAACGTTGTTTTGCCATAAAAATGATTAAATTACTAAAATGGCTAACAAAAAATAGGGGTTGGTGGTAAAAGGGTAAAAATTTAGGGTTGTATATATTTTATAAAATTTTAATATTTTACTACCCTACCCCTACCCTACTCCTACCCTACCCCTACCCTACCCTTACCCCTAACCTACCCTACCCTACCCTACCCTACACATACCCTACCCCTACCCTACCCCCACCCCTACCCTAAACCCTTCCCTACCCCTACCCTACCCTTACAAAAAAGACGATAATTGATCAGTTATCGAGCGGGATGAAAAATGATTAAAATACTAAAATGGCTATTAAAAAATAGGGGTTGGTGATAAAAGGGTAAAAATTTAGGATTGTATGTATTTTTGTATGTTGTATCATAAAAAAATAGAAATTAAAAATTTTGTCTAAAAAATAAAATAAAAAATTTAGGGTTGGACTACACTTAACATTAGCCCCGACAAAATTGTGAATCTAAACCATTCCCAGATCCCCTTGGACACACACAAAAAATTTCATCAAAATCGGTCCAGTCGTTTGAGAGAAGTTCAGTGACATACACACTCACAGAAGAATTATATATATAAAGATTATAAGTGCAATTAAGTTGCTAAAATATCAAATAAAGTATATAAATAGCTGTTTCATCTTAACTGACTGTCAAACATCTGCAAAGATGTTTCTTTCGGGTGTTAAGGGTGCAAACTCCTAGCATTTGATGAAGCAACGCTGGCTCACAGCGTAAGAATATGCTTGAAAAATTCGCGCCATGTCGCAGTGTCTCGGTGGCCTAACGTCCCGTTAGTTTACTGGTTTAAGTACCGATCCCTGATCTCGGGGTCCTAGGTACGATACCCGGGTCGGGCAACAAGAGTTTCGAATTTTCTATAATTGCTCGGGTTTTGTGATCACCAACCCGCATTTGGCAAGCGTGATGATCATGCATGTACCCATCATTGCTGTGATAACTTGAATTTAATAATGAAGGCCTTTTCCCTGCAGTGGCATGATTATAGACTGTTACTTTTACTTTTTACTTTTCTTTTACTATAAAAGTTTTTATTCTAAACGATTAAAGAGTGATGTAGCAGTGTCCTCAATGGGGGCTATCGCTAGTGAATTTGCCACTAGAGGCGCTAGTGTCGCGTGAGGTCCAATATCATTCACTTTGTACTGGTTTTAGCGGAATTTGTTGCATAAATTATAATTTCTTTAATTTACCTGCTAGAAAGTGATCGCCTTCGTAAAATATCGCAAATATGGATTATTTGGCGATTAATGTGAACGCTTTAAAAGCGGAATTAAGAAAAAGCGCAAAAATAGGCGGCCTCAAGAGCAACTATTTCAGAAGTTAGTTTGTTGATATCAAGATAGTTATTTATAAACAATATAACCTTAATTAGATTCAAGGTATAACACTTTGTTTCGGCGCCAATCGCCTTTGACAGCTATATCTCCGGACCTCAGTCTACAGTGGCGCCAACTGGTGAGCAAAGAAACGGTAGTCCCCATTGCAGTGGGACATAAGTTATATCCGTCGTCACACCTCCAGGTTCGAAGCTATAAAACTCGGCTGAAGTCTACGGGCGAGCTACACGAAGCCGCGTCGGCTTAGTTGCGCCTCGCGATATTCAGGGCTGCCAACAACTATAATTCTTTTTTTTTAAATAATAACTACCTACTCATTTACATTAGACAAACAGCACACAACTCGTATTCTATTACTAGTATGCAAAGTTTAGTGTAATTTGCCAGTGGGCATAAAACCGTATCCCCTTAGGCATAGTCACAAATAACTGACTAGAGTTAGCCAAGATTTATTTGTTTTATTTCCAATTACTATTGTAATTAGTCAGGCTGACTGAGTTCCAATTACAATACATAATTACAATAGTCCATTAAATAATTACAAAACAAAAATGGCGACTGCGCCAGATCAAGTGTAAGTCTTTAATTTTCATTAAAATTGCATCAGCATAGTTCTGATTTCTTTCTTTCATTCAACCCTAGCTACAAGTACGAACCTCGCCATAAACGGAGACCTTGCAGAGCTAGAGGAGTTCTGAACGGCTTTTTGCCGCGATTATACCTAGAACCGAACGCGGCGTCACGCGATTCCGGCGATGTTCTGCGATAGTTTTTACACGAATCTAGAGCAAATGTCGGATTTATTTTATGAACAAGCTGTTATTTTTAAAGCTTGTATTTTTTTTAGTAACATTATTTGTGATATGTATACATGTAAGACTTATCAAAGATGATTTTTCTTACCTTTTAACAGTGGGGAATATGAAGTATAATATTTTTATGTTGTAAGAATAAATAAAACTTTTACAATGCAAGAAGTCTTGTACTTTAAAGTCCTGAAAATGTGAAGATCTTTCTTTAAAATGCTTCGTCGTCAGGCTGGTTGTATATTTTAAATATTTCCAATGGAACCAAGGTGTGGATCGGGAATCAGGATGACCCACAGTCCCTGCTTTCAATGTCGTGTATAACGAGAGCTAAGGCTCTTCTTTACAATTGTTAGGATCAAAATGTAATTGATTGTTACTTTTGACAATACTCCTCACGTACTTGATTTGACGTGGTGTTAAAAGGCCATATTATATTGCATATATTTGGGGATTCAAATGTAAATATTTTCACTATAATTTATCGAACGGCAAACACTAGTTTGGCGTATGTTTTGTTTTACAATGTTTGTGACCTAACAATTTATTTATGTAACACTTTTCCTGAAAATAAAATTCTTTGAATAAACATTTTTCAACTTGATTAGGTGCGACATAAACCCACATTGCACTTTTCCGTTTACCGGAACGTCAAGTTTAACCAATTTATTTGCCTCAAAAACAGTCTTAAAACCTATGCAATATGTTATTATGTTGCTTGATGTAAATATTATAAAATAACTAGATACACAATCCCGATTTCATGACTGACGCTTATTTTATGTCAGTGTCAACTTTATAACCCGGCCAAATTATGTTGGCATGCTATAGTATAAATATTTGTGTCATGTTGTAACTATTCGATTGATATAGGTTGTAAGTGCATCCCTATGTCAAATGGGTGAACTTTTGGGTGGGACATTTTTTTGTCGCTGATTTTGTATGTAGTTTTTGATTTTACATGAAAGGCTGCTACGAATGAAAATGAATATGTTATCTTTCCTGTTACAGGCGAGAAAGATGGCAACAAGAAGGCGTGCCTAATGATCCTCCAGAAGGTGGTCGACGACCCGCAGTCCGGGTCGTGCCCTAACGTGTCGTACGCGGACGTGGCCGGCCCGGTCGCGAACTACAACCCGACGGGCTCGCCCTACGCGGTCTCCTCCGAGGTGACAGAGGTGACAGCTTGGACACGCTCTCTTATACTCTGTGGCCGCCCAGCCGGCTAGCTTATGGCGTTGATGATCTTGGGATTCGGGCTTACTGTGTGCGGTTGTGCTCTGTGGTTTTAAAGTTTTGAAAATGGAATGGTTTATTTTTTTATTCTAAATTGATCGTTTCTGAGGCTATATTGTGCAATACGAAGCCCGTACGGATTTATCTGACTCTTTGAGATATAAAACATTGGTATGAATGAAAGAGACACATTGAATCGAATATTCGGACGTGTGTTGCTGAGAGAGTAAGGCTTCTGGTCCGTTTAAAAATATATTTTACTTGTAAGTACATCAAATTGAAATGCCATATACTATTTACTAAAATTTGCAGTCCGTTGATTAATAGTTCAAGTTTCTAGGTCAGTATCAAGACACGGCAATTCAAGTTACAAATTCAATATAAATTTAGCTAGAAGTCAACTCGGAGCATAAATTGTAACATATTTTTTGGGATAGCATTGGCAATACAGGCAAGACCAATTAACATACATAATTAAGTTTGTATGATCACGGGGCACTCACAATTATCAAATTCTTAGGAGTCTATTTTTAATGCAAACAAATGTTACTCTCGTCAGAAATTTACTTACTAAATTGGTACCTACTCGTGGAATTAAGAATGAATAATCTAGGACAGTAATTCATATAAGACTGGTACATATTAAAATAAGAATTTTTGCGCATCTTGTATTGAAAGTATGCATTTTGATTCATCATAACCAGCCAGTATACAATTTAAAGAAGCTGGATTTACATAAACAGCTCAGGCATGGTTTCTCTTACAAAGATGACATCAAAATCTAAGTTTTTATAATTTTACGAGAGCCTAGTGTGTCAAGCTAAGTTTGCTGCCTAAGGACCATATTTAAATTTTATTAGAAATATTTAAAATATAACAAAGATTTAGATATTTGACACAAAAAAATCTTTGAAGTCAGAAAATGTTGTGCCTTTATCAATCAATTTGATGTTTCTTGGTACATTGTTTCTGTCGAATAAAATGATACGTAATTTTCGTGTCTTGTGACTGCTTTGAAAGACCTTTGTATCTCAAATGGCTCAAATTAAGTTAACTGTTTGTGCGGAAGGACGAATTAATTGACATCTTCAACCGTCTTCGTCATCATGAATTGACAATTTGAACAATAGAAAAATATATTCGTTTTTATGTGACTGAGACTTATGTGACTTTTTATGTGAATCGTACTAAAGTTACATATTTGGAAAATAATAAATTTTGTGAAAATACTATTTTATTTAAGTTAATCGGTGTAGAAAGGAGTAACAGAATGGTTTAAAAAAAAAGTTATAACACCGTAATATTTGTGTTGAAAATACAATATTTTTTGTAAAAAAAATTCGACTGCATTAGGTGGTACTCGAACCCAGAACCTTTAACCAGGCAACTGTAATCATTGGGCTACCAAGACATTGTTTATGTAGACGAATTAATAACAATTTACCCTTTGGTTTTCCTATTATCTACCGCACAAAATGTCCTTCTTTCTCCAGGTCTTATGTACGAATATTTTTACTAAATTTTATTAAAATCAGTTATAGTTCAGGAGTTTAGGCTTGAAAGCGTCACAGACAGACAGACAGGGTTTCCCGGGGTCCGGGATTCGATCCCCGGGTCGGGCAGCAAAAAGTTTCGAATTTTCGAACATTGCTCAGGTTTGTGATCACCAACCAGAATTTGGCAAGCGTGGTGATTATGCCAGTATCCATCATTGCCGTGGTAACTTGAATTCAATGATGGGGGCCTTTTCCCTGCAGTGGGATGATTATAGGCTGTTACCTTTTTATGTAATTATACTTGAGAGAAGCCGAAACGGATCATTAGTAGGTACTTGCTAAAAATATGTGTTACACTACTGTATGAGTAATCTTTAAAACTACAAGCCCTCCAACACATAGACACCGCTTAATGGTGCATCGTTATCGAACAATAATCGCGGCTTCTATCAAATTGCTTACTTATTTCCGTCATTAAAATGTTCACTAATAAGGTTGAAATTCGCCAAACGTCGGCACGTATCATAGACAACGTCATCAACGCCCCCAAAGGGTGGAAGGCACTTGTGAGCGTGTTTAAGTGGTTGCACACCCCTTGCCCGTTCTCATGATGCTGAACACTAGACTTCCTTTCAGCTCTCAGTTTGGATGCTACGTTTTGGGTTGAGTGTTGGTAATAAATGATGACGTAGTTGTATTTTGTGTATTTTTAAAGGTTTCTTTAAATATTGTTATGTCGGCAATGTATAAGTTTTTTAATGTTTTAAAAGCCGTTATAACACCTTTACAAGGCTTTACTTAATCCAGTAACAAAAAATTTATCTCAATTTGAAAAATAAATTGCCATAAACGGTGTAAATTTTTTCCCTAATAATCCGATTTTATTTCAATCTAAAAGTGTGTAATATTAATTGATGTAATCTCCTAAAAGGGGAATTTTGATGCTTAAAAACAGCCAGTTTCTGTTTGGGACCAAAAACATTTTAAAAATACTGTGCTTATTCGAAGCCGAGAGATCTCGATGTCTGAGCGTTTTGCAATCGGCTCCTTAGAGGTTTTGCGTAATTTTAATTACAATTTCTCTTAAGAAAACTTAGGATTTGTCAGCTTTTATTCAGTTATACGTCTAAACTACCTAACATGTTATCCAAAATCAACCCAAAGTATCATTCAACGTAGTCACGTCTTCTAGTACTAACCAAGCCAAATTTTACGCATTAAACCTTCCTATCATCTCCTTCCTAGTGGTCGTCCACATTATTACATCACACATTAAGGGGGAGGGGGAGGAGTTACTTATGGTGGCCTTGGGCAAAATAGTATGGGAATTTCGTAAAAATGCGTGACAAGGGGTAGGAGGGTCTGATTATCTCAAATCGTGTGACGTAATTTTTGGATGACCCCTATGAATCCTACTGTATAAGTAGCAGCGGTTGTAATGTATCGCTCTATGTCGCAGACGCACGGTCTGGGCGGCGCGGTGGGCGGCGTGGGCGTGGGCGTGGGCGGCGTGGGCTCGGTGCTGGTGAACGGCGCGGCCGCCGCCGCCGCCGCCGGGCTGGGCGCGCTGTCGCTGACGCTGTCGCTGGCCCCGCCGGGCTCGCAGCAGTCGGCGCCGCTGACCCAACACACGCTTGACCATATCAAGGTTAGTGAAGTAAAATCTACACTTATTATTGTAAAGCTGAAGAGTTTGTTTGTTTTTTTTGAACGCGCTAATCTCAGGAAGTACTGGTTCGTATTGAAAAAATATTTTTGTTTCGAATAGTGCAATTATCGAGGAAGGCTTTAGGCTTTATTCTTTATTCTTGGTCGTCACGTGTCACAGTTAATATCTTAATTGTTGAAACTATCAAAACAAGCATTCAAGCTAAAGGACATTATGAGAATACCCTATTACCTCAACGTCACAGAATGTTTTAAAATAAATATTTGATATTTTTCTAGGATTATTTTTCCACATCTACACTAAATATTATAAAGAGGAAAGATTTGTACTTTTTGGTGTGTGTATGTTTGTATTGAATAGGCTCTGAAACTACTGGATCAATTCCAAAATTCTCTTACTATTAAAAGCTGACACTATCCCTTGATGAACATAGGCTTTTTACCGCGGGACCCGGTAGGTGGCGCTGCTGTCGGTATGTCAACTACTAAACGTCTTGACCGATTGGATAGAAATTTTGTATGTGTATTTCCATGGTTTCACAGACACGAATGTATTAAGCCTGCCTAATCTATATTTCTATATGCCACCGCTAGACACAGGTTTCCGACCGTGCGATATGACGTAGAGTTCACGCGGGCAGAGCCGCAGGCGAAGAGCTAGTCATTGATAAAAATAATACTGCCAAGGTGTTGTACATAATGGTCACTGGTTTGTCTGGCGCGGGCGGTTAAGAAAGAATGCACGATGTATCCTGTATTGTAAATTTTAACCACTTTCCAAAATTTTTGTAGGCGTTCAGTATCGTATTTAGAGCCCATATATGAGGTAAAAAATGTTAATCAAGTTTTCACCCGAAAATATTTTTTGCAATTTTTTACAGTTTTAGGCCTGTTTAGGTATAAAGGGAAAATCAAAACCCTATGATTAGTAGGTTTCGTAATGAATTAATGTGATGTGCATTGCGTGTAAACAAAGTGTTGCTAGGCAGCCGTATCAAATATTTTATATTTTTTAAGTGCTTTATCTTGACATTTTTGTACTGGGCTATACCAGAAGAAAAAATTCGTCATTTGTTTTTTGTCTCGTAGATATAAGTATTAAAATTTGGAAGGTCGTTAAAATTTCACCCTATATAAGATTTAATCCCTCGATCGTGAGTTAGTTATTCCAGACACAATTGAAATCAATTGTTATCGTGGCACCCGAGTGCCTCCTGGGGGTTGAGGGAATATCTAAACGTTCACGGTTCCCCGTCCAGGTCGCCCTCCGCCAGTCCGGCTACAGCGAGGCGGGCGTGAGCGAGATCGCGGCGGCGCTCGCTCTTCTCGTGAAGCACGGCGTCCTCGGCCTGGCGCTGCCGCAGCCGATGCCGCACGCGCCGCTGTCCGCCGCCTACTTCCCCATGCCGGCGCAGGACCCGCCCACCGTGTTCGGACCCATAGGGCAGGTCGGCCTCGGTAAGTCAATAATCTGACGCGATTTTCATGAACACATCAATAATAGGGGTTAAAGTATGAAATTGCCGATTATTTTCCCACTTTTTATTTTGTTTATAGCTCTTAAGTATAATCGTTTTATTGCGTAATTCTTTTTGTATTCTATCAAAAACTAAATAAAGTAACTTTTGACTAAAAAAAAATGCAATACTAGTGCCTATTACTTCAAAGGAAGTCGTTGAAAAGACCCCTTACAATGTGTCAGCTGACCTTCTTGCTTCAATTAAGTATATTTGTAAAAATCAGATAAAATCAGTTTTATTTCTGCAAATAGGCCCCAGGAGGCGCTTTTACACGTCCCAATTTGTATTATATACTTTGATTTTCAGAAATTTAAATACTATAATGCGTAGCTTTATAACCATCTAACTTTCACCTTTAATTGCATCGAAAACGGTACAGGCGTTTTTAAAAAAACTAAAAAATTGTTAATATGGAAAAATGACTTTTCTCGATTTCGTCCATACAAAACGGCAATTTCATACTTTAACCCCTAATATTATGTCACACGTTAGATTGTCACACACACTTAATCGTCACACTGATCGTTACGCAGAGACTAAATCGACACACAGACTCGAGACAATCACATAGAAGGATTATGTCTTAGGCGGGACTTGAAACCGCATCCTGTCGCATGCCGGGCGCGGTGCTTTACCAGTTTAGCCAACAAGACGCTACTTCACAGCGACGCGCCCGGCATGCGAGGAGATACAGTTACGAGTCCCGCCTGAGACATCATTTTTCATGTTTAAATATTGATATTATAATTGCAATTAAATTGCTTGAATATCATATAGAGTATAAGAGTTTAGATCGTAACACAGACGCTAGGTAATCACACAAGCTCCAAACTTTTACACAGTTTGCAGATTTGTTGCACAGAGATTAAATTGTCACACAAAATCTTGATCGTTACACAAACTCGTGATCGTCACACAGACTCTATCACACAAACTCTAAACATTCACACAGGCTGTAGATTTGATAGATAGATAAACACTTTATTTCACAAACCCAAGAATACAGGGTTACCGGTAATTCAATACATTCCTTTGGAGGGGTAAAAGTAGACATCATTTTCAATAGATTTTGTCATATAAAAATATTAAAGAAAAATTTTTACTCTAGCGAGTTTATGTGCATAACATAATTTTTAGAATACATATTTCTACATCTTATTGATATTTGGAGGAAGTGTTGAGATGTTAGGACCATACATAAAAATAGCATCAAAATGAGACATTCATATTAATTCATATAGGAGCAATTCAAAAATAAAAGCACAAAACCTTGAATATCTTAAAAAGTAATCACGATCAGCTAGGATACATCATGACCAAATCTATTGCAAATGAGCTCTACTTTTACCCCTCCAAAGGTATGTATCGAATTACCAGTAACCCTGTATAAAATAATATAACATAAGTATTATTTTACAAATGAATTCGTATCTCTATTCAACACGAACATAGAAGATTGTATCATCTCTTAATAAACACGTAACATTTAGATTTACTCTCCAAACATTTGTTTATTACATAAGTTGATAAATGTGCAAATAAAATTACTCAAAGTTGGTTGAATCATTAAAAAAGTTGTTTTTTTTTTTTTAACTAGTTGTTCCCTTGACTTCGTTCGCGTGAACTACATTCCTCATCCTTTTTTATGACTATATAAAATAAATAAAATTTCTAAAATAATATTCTAAATTACTCCTAATAATATCATTAGCTATCTGCGTGTGAAAGTTGCGTCAAAACTCAGTCCAGCCGTTTCCAAAAAGACGCCGCAACAAATGGACAGACAGACAAAATAAATTTTTTTTTTTTTTTTTTTTGTAAGTACCGTAAATACTTTCATATGCATTTAGTCTAAAGCTGTTACTTTGAAATTACAAACAGATTTATATTTATAATAAGCTAATCTTCGTAAATAAGCAAGTCTTGTAACCTTCACCGCGCTCAATGCCGCACGACAATGCAGCAATGACTGCATCGCGCGTTGCGTAATGAATTCGACCGTCTTTGTGTGTTTTTTAATTGGACACAATCACATCGGAACAACAGGATGCTGCAGTTTTTATATGACACATCCTGCATGTTCTGTACGTGTTACACTGAGCGCTTTATAGCAATTATTAAGAATATTTTTTTTTACTTATTAAAATTTTGCACATTTTTTAAGTAATTTATAATACCATATAGGATGAACAAAGGACATTCACCTATTGTATATTTTTTTGTGATTCAAATAAAGCGCTCATGTTTTTATAGTCAATCCATTTAAAATTGGTGTTCATTTATGTCCTTTTTTAATTGCAATGCCTTCTTTTTTATCCGCAATAGACTGGATGACAACTTTATTATTCCGATATTAAATGGATGGACTCTACACCCGATGTCATTTAAAGGTCGATGCACAGATTGTGAATTCAACTAAGCAAATACTTGATTTCTAATGTGTGTATCAGCCGAGTGTTAATTTTAAGAATTTATACTATGTATGTATTTAAATATAATATTATTATAGCTATTTTTTACAAAATTGACTACTCTCGGAACGCGTGGAGGTGGCGGGTCTCCTCCGTTCCGGTGTCTCTCTCTCGTCCCTCCAAGTTAATGGCCAACGATCATGTGTCGAACCATTTATGCTGATGTTACTTTACCCTATCTATACTGATCTTGTTGATTTTTAAGCGCGTTCACCAATCGCGACAAATTTGATTAATCATTCTTTCTTTTATTTGAAGTTAAAAGATAGAGAAGATAGTCAAATCGACTGTTGCGTTTCTAGACGCGTTTTATAATCAAACCTATCAAATAAATCTCATAGCCCACATTACTTTATTATTTTGATACTTTTCAGTAAGAAATGAATCAGCTTTAAGAAACAAATACTTGACAAAAAAAGTCTGTTTCTCTTTATTCATTGTAGGCCTACTTATATGTTTTTTATTTATTATATATTTATTTGTTCTTTGACTTTGAATATAAATTTATAGGTGTTTAGTTTTAAAACAACGGTTCGCGCTGTCGGTTAAATAACATTTGCATAAATATTTACCGTCTTACTAGTAAATGTTGTATGACTAGTAAATAGCTTCACAGTGTGTCTCTCTCTGCCGTCCGTTGACAGGAGAAAACTAAACCTGATAAAAAAAAATTGTACTAGCAATATATTTGGTTTACGATTGGATTATAAAATGTTTTATTGTAATTATAAATTGTAGTGTGTAAGTGTTTTAATTATAAATTGATTGATTTAACTGAGTATTTATTAGCAATATAATGACAATTTTGCAAACATATTGAAGTTTATTTTGAGTAGCTTTCCTTCTGTCATTGCTTGAGAGATTTAAACTGTTACTATGTACATGTTATACAAGTTATTAGTAAGGGGGTCGATTGAGTAAGGCCCTCGCCAGTCCCCTACTACCCTACACCGACTAGTGACCGGTAAGCCGCACTGGCTGAGTTCCGTTCCCGCTTCGGACAAAATTCTTCGCTTCGGCTTATCACCATCTCTTTCCCACATTGGCTGTCGCGTTAATTAACCAAAACTATTAGATTTCTATTATAATATCGCTTTTTTACACTATTGAGTTTTTAAGTGGGGTGGGGGCGAAATATTTCAATATTTTTTTTGTTAATCTTTTTGCACTGTTATTGTCATAACGCATAACTACTTTTGCTATTAGAAGGCTAAGTAGCGTAATATCACAAAACATGTTCAATAGTATTTAGAAAAATTGCAATGTGTTTGTTTAAACTCTAAATAATTGAAATATCTAAGAGCTCAGCACAGTCACTGTTGCACTTTTCTATTAAACATACAAATATTACGCTTCGGTAAATGATACTCATGATACCGATCACAAATGTATTTTAAAAATATTGAATATAAATATAATTTGAAATACTTTGCGCCTGCCCTGCAAACTTTTACACATACGAGCTCTAAGTCGAGCTAAGGAGAGTTTGCATGCGTTGATCTAAGGTTCTGTACGTGTTGTATTGCTGATTTATTTTGTTAACATTGGCTTGTTGTTACTGCGTACTCGACGCTCTCTAAATTTCCGAACATCGCTTCATCACACCATCTGTCGGCAATACATAACAAATATTGCGCAGCGGACCGGGTACAATTTTATTGTATTGGTACAGTTTTATTGTATTGGTACAGTTTTTATTTTCTGGGATAAGAGGGCTGGCTGTTAATTTTGTTTTTATAATATATTATTTATAGACTTATTTATACTGTCTATTAAATATAACAGAACTGTCATGACATTGTTCTTTGTAAGGGTACATTCATTAAGCATTTGCATTTTTTTTTTATCGAAACGATATTTATAGTTCCTTGAATGCTTGCCATACTCTAAATTAAAATTATTAAGTCAAAGTTAAATGTGTTGTACATATTGTAGAAATATTTCAGTTTTGAGTTGCATAAATTATAACTAAGTCATACTTGTTGGACAAACAGATTTCGAATTTTGCAAACTGAGTTACCACTGTATCGCTAAGTTATACTTTTTCCATTATTACTTGAACGCTCATAATAGGCTTATTTTTATATAAAAAAGTATATGTAAAATAAACTATGTAACACTTGACTTAAGAGTCGTGATTGCACTCAGAATATGCAATGAATTCAAAGAAAATAAACAGTCAGCCTCTTGAAATTAAAATGAAAACCACAAAAATAGAATCTAAAATACCAGAACACTACACAGCATTGTAATATACGAATGTCTGGCTGCGCAACAAAAGAAAGAACAGCACACGGTCTAATCATATTTCATTAAGTTTACCTACCTAATAAGTTTATGTATTTTACGAATCGTGATCGGTCAGTCACTGGCTGTCATTAAATTGCGCCAAGCAGTAAAGATATTGTCTAAATCAATAAAGTAAACGCAATTACGCGATAGTGAATTACCAATCGTCAGTTATCTCGTTCATACTTATCTCAAACTGTATCACTAAAATACAAGTTAATTTTTTCATTGAACACTGCTACTACGACTGGCGAATTATGAATGACAGACAGTAAGCGAGATGCCACACGATGCGTTGCATTGCCGATACGTTGTGTTGCGTTGCGTTGCGACATCGCACCGTTATGAAAATAAATACCTACACGTGTCGTTTCGATTTCAAAGTAAAATGACGCAGAATTGCCGCATCGCGTCGTCTCTCTCTTACTGCTACCGATAATGATGCGTTAGGGAAAGCTCCACATAATCATACTAATTTAATTTATTTTATTTTTATTTTTCCACTTATTAATTAAGTGTTGTTCTTTCTCTTTTCACCTCGACTTCTCTTCACGTCCGCACCACAGCGCTGCCGTATCTAAAGCTCTTTAGCGACAGTCAGTTCAGTTGACCAAATTATCACCGAAAAATGTCCAGCACTCGCGGCTCACGGTTATGCTAGTGTACGATTTATTTGCAAATTTTACCCACACATTGTTACATCGTCGACATATGAATGCATGTGTTTATATTAGTTTAGTAGTGTTAGTTACCGTTTTGTTTTTCGTTAATTGTATACTCTATGGTGCAATGTACCAAAGATATCCGTACACGTAGACGGGCAAGCCGATGTGATTCGTTTTTTTTTATTTAAGAGACGCACATACATGCAGGTTTGTTGTGGCGATAAGATCAAGCCGTCGTTTTGTAACTCAAGTGTGTAAAATTATAAGCTTTTATTTAAAATTTCAGCTTACATAATTAACATTTCGGTGTTTTTATTTAACAAATTATTCGTTTTGTCTAACGCACAATTGTGAAATCGTAGTAAGCATAGTAGATTCTAGATTCGCGTTTTTTTTTAATGAGGGTTTTAAATGATTTAATACTTTTTGTAGTGAGCTCGCGTACCGCCAAAGAAGAAACATCATAAATGTAGTTTAGGGTTCGTTTCCGTACCATTTATTTCGCGTCTTGTATCTTTCCTTTTTAGTACTTTAATAAAGTCAATGTATATCTTACGCTTAGGAAAATATCATACGTTCGTATCTATAAATATCAATCTATTTATATCTTAAAAATATCAAAAAATATCGGTCTATCTGGTCCGTACCAAAAAAAGCAATTTTTAACTCGTACCAAAAATTTCAAACCAATAAAAATCGGTCTACCTTGTTCGTACCAAAAAAAAAACCAATTCACGTATGTAGTAGGTAGCTACATAAAATAAAATTAGTGTAGAATCGAATCGTAATTCGTATCGGTACCGCGTGATCGGCATCGTGCACTAGCATGGCGGTCTGTGGGGCGGGGCGGCTCGGCGGTGCGGCCACTAACGCCCTCTCTCTGACGACAGCGCGAAACGTTCTAATGTAAGCGCCCCCCCGCGGTGCGCCCCCGCCGGCCTCCGCAAGTCCGCAACCCTCCGCTCCGCAGGCGGCGCACGCGGCGGCTCGCTAGACCGTTTCGCGGAGGTTGCATTCGAGGCGCTTCGCCCCCCAGCCGTGGCGCCCATCTCGCTGTCGGGCGGCGTGGGCGGCGTGGGCGGCGTGGCGGGCGTGGGCGGCGTGGGCGGCTGCTTCCCCTCGTCGCTGCTGCCGCTGTCCAAGAGCCCCACGCCGGCGGATGCGGGCGCTAAGGACTCGAAGAATGTCGAAATCGCCGAGGTCATCGTCGGTGCTATACTTGGTGAGTTGCCTGTTTTGTAATTAAAATTAATAGACTCAGGCGTTACTTTGCGGAAATCCATAACTAATTATGAATTTAGAAAATTATTTTTCTAATGATTTCCGCTTGTTAACATCGGCCTAGGTACCTTCACCACATACTACCCGCACTGACACTGATTGAGCAAGCACTCTCAATCAGTGGTATTTATAAGATAGATTGTAGGTAGGTAGTGTAACTCGTCTTATATAGGACAGGCCGGCCGTTGTTTCAACACACGTTATAAAGAACACATATCCGCCTATCGAAATAATCACCCAGAAAAGTCTCATTTCGCAAAACATCTCATTGATTCGGGACATAGTATCCCAGACGATCATACTTTTTCAATTTTACAAACATGAAAAAAAAAGTTTTAAACTGTCAGTGTTAGAAAAATTAGAAATAGTAAAACATAAAAAATATAATTTGCTTACATTGTTTAATGAACAGGTCAGTTTCGTCACTTCCCCACTACTAAATATTTTGTCATATTCAAATCACAATTATAATTTAAATCAACCTCAAACCAATTTCAATACCAACGTGGATTGAAGTACGTCACAACCTGTTGTCGTAGTGGGGAGTGTCAATAAAAGGCCTGTTCGCCAGTCTTCACATCTTAGTCGTCGGAGCGCAGCGAAGGCGACAACATCTCTTGAGGATGCTACGTGAAGTGGCGAAACGCGTCGAGATTTTTCTTATATCGGTGTCGGGTACTAATTATTGCATTAAATGTACTGCATGCATTTTTGAGGTAGGGCGGGCGCCTTTCCTGCATGAAATAGTGCTTGCTCAATCAGTGTTAGTGCGGGTAGTGTGGTGAAGGTACCTAGGCCGGTGTTAACAAGCGGAAATCATTAGCAAGATAATTTTCTAAATTCATAATTTGTTTTATAATTGTTTTATTTGACAGGTTGCGTATCAAATGAGGACCCGGTGAAATGCCGATACATTTCACTCACATCCCAAAATTTCCAGAGAGGGTCAACTTAGGAAACGTTATTTTCTAAATTGGTTTGACTCTGGAAAAAGGGGGAGAAGGATGTAATCGTATTTCAGTATATTTCTATGACGACCCGGTTGGTGTAGTGACCCTGTGTTTACTGTCGCATTCTGTTTATTGATTTCCAGTCGAGTCTCAGTCGAGTCAATTTAGGAAAAGACTATTTCTAAGTTGGCTTGGGTCTGCAAGGGATGGGGGGTTATTTGCTGTTATAGTCCCGGCTTTTGTCGCAAGATCATGTCACATCAGGTTTGTAATATGCTAAGAAATATATTTACAAATTAAGAAAATTACCTTGTATTCAACTAAATACGTTTTTAACCATACCATACGTACGTTACCACAACCAACGTTACCATACGTTTCACCATCTTCTTATTGCTCTTTGTGGCCCTTTTATGACACCTATGGGACGAAATTGATGTGGTTTAAATATTGTATTCATGCCAGCACCCTACGATTAATACAAAAGGCTAAGCCAGAAAAAAAGGTTCAATTGTACAGAAACCGCACCTATTTGGTTCTAATTTAAAAAGTCACCTTGACCCGGATTTTGTCGCATCTGATCGTGTGCAAGCTTTGTTCTAGAATCTAGATAGATGTGTTTGTATTTCATTGCAATTATCAAAGTTTTCATCGATACAGAGTTACCTTTTAGTTATTTTTCATTAACTCAAACATACGATATAAATTTATATACAGTTAATTCTGCAGTGGGCTGTAGTAATTTGTAAAAAACATTCAGTTTCCCGTGAACGAATTTTCAACTTAGCGCACTCAAAACCTGGAGAGGCAACTTTAACTGTATTTTTTAAAATTTTTGGAAATAAATGAAGACGTAGATTATAGTCTCGTTTATGTATTGAGATAAAAACTAAGATTATGATTTTCTATGAATAAGTTCTCAAAGAATCTCGAGGCTTGACTTGAGGTTAAATATCTTCTGTGCAAGTCAATTCCGGCCGCTCCGCGCTTCTCTCAATCCCAGCCAGCTCCGCTTATGGTAACGCAGCCTTAGCGTTGATAGTCAACTCATATTCAGCCACAAAATATTAAATGTGGCTGCAAATTCTAATAAAGGATTAATCACAACTGAAGTTCGCAATCAAAGTGTAGCGTAGCTTGTGGACTTGTGTAGCCATCGGATAGGAGGACAGTTTCAGGTGTCACCTTTTCATTGGACTGTGCATCTAGTTGTTATTACATCGATGAGCTTCCACCTTGGGCTTGTGTAACACACTACCGTCGCGTTCCAGGCCCCGGCGGCCGCAGCCTGGTCGAGATCCAGCAGATGTCGGGCGCGAACATCCAGATATCCAAGAAGGGCACGTTCGCGCCCGGCACGCGCAACCGCATCGTCACCATCACCGGCACGCCCACCGCCATCAGCAACGCGCAGTACCTCATCGAGCAGAAGATACAGGTCTGTACCTACCCACCAGGGCTCCGTGGCTATACGATTATTATCACCAGACCATTTCTTTCTACTGCTAGATAGAGCCTACCCGTCTTCTACTGGCAGTACTGGCCCCAGGTAGAGAATAGGTTTAAATAAATAAAACATGTTTGAACGTGCCGGAACCACAAATTCATTCAACATTACATACCTAAATCGCTCGTTCTGATCGCAAAGTAAGTTACTAGGAAAACCCATGTTTTGTGGAAATCAGAAACAAAGGTAACGAGGGTGCAAACAACCAGAGGACTTACGGCAACACGTCCGTATATTACTGTATATACGTGAAGGTATTGTCACTGCATTGTTTTCACAAAGTTGTCCCTAGATGACGTTGCCATACGCATCACAATTTGATAAGTTTGATCAAGTAAAACTGAAACAAAGCACGCTCAACCTAAGACATAAAGATTTTGACAACTTCCTGTTTACTCTGAGGTTTTGTCATGCAGGTTTTTACATAAAACATGCTTAATAAAAAAGATTATGCATAAGTAATTTTACTCCTAGATGAGCTATATCAGGGCAAACCAAAAGCATTGCTCGACCAATAACTTGCGGAAAATGGTTGAATGTATTTGAACACTTAAAAACCTGCCTACGGCTTTGACCCCCTTGCTACTATTTTTTCGTTACTACAAACTTGTAAATTAAACTTAGCATTCTCAATCTTCCAGGAAGAGGAGCTCAAACGCACTCGCCACAACGCCATCTCCGGCCTCATGCAGTGAACTAGCTACCTTCACCCAGGC
The DNA here is from genome assembly GCA_949315895.1 of Anania crocealis. Classification (NCBI taxonomy): domain Eukaryota; kingdom Metazoa; phylum Arthropoda; class Insecta; order Lepidoptera; family Crambidae; genus Anania; species Anania crocealis. The sequence continues at coordinate 956,198 of OX438868.1, forward strand.
TGGTGTGCGTACACCCACACAGCAGCAGAAGTCGCTTAGAAAACACGCATTGTCAGCTCAGTTTTGAAATTCCACTGTTTCTTGGGGCTACCACTTAGTTGGGACTACTTCTAAGAGGTTGCCGGGAAGTTTCTAGAAAAAAACCAAAAACTTTTAAAGTAGCGACTTCTGCTGCCGTCTTCATATCCCATTTTCTCTCGTACAAAATGTTGAACACAAAATGTACCTGCAATATTGACGACTAATGAGAATATGTATGTTCAAGTTATAGTGATTAAAATGCAATTGTTATTCGAGGGTTATACGCACACCAGTCGATAGTTATACCATAATAAATTCAATTGTAATGTCGCAACATGCGACCTCTGTTGTATTAAAGCAATAAGCCATAACTAGTGAGTGAGTGCCGTCGGGCACGCTTGAGCACCGGGTCGCCTTACTTTGAAATAGAGTTGGGAAAAAGTACTTTAAGTCTTGCAACGTAAAGTACATGTTAGAAGTACATTAGCCGTGTTGGTTTTTTTCCATCAACGATCTATTAAGGCGAGGCGTCACGGATACAATGCCTCGACTCGATGAGTACAGCCGAGCCGCATTCCAAGCGAACGCTGCGGACGTTTGCGAATTTGTTCCGATACAAAAATATGCATTTTAAAACTACGTATTTTTGTATCAGGATTGCAATGTGATGCAATCGGTAAAGCGCGAGTCTTCATACAACACTGCCCGTTGTGAACGCCGCCGGGCGCCATGTTGTGTAGCCACGCGAACGCGCGCGCGAAGCGAACAACGAATAAATAATAAGCGATTTAATAGATGTTAGTCATTGTTAAGGATCGACCGACGGGTTTCTCAATTCATCTGGCTCGAGTCAGATCGAGTGACGCGATAATAATAAGTAATTTAATAGCGTCTTTAGGAGTTAAGTGCAATATGTTTTCGATGTCTGAGATACGAATCCCGATTGGGTTTCGGGGTTGTGCAATGGTGCGCACGCACGACGTGTTCTAACAAATGTTTCCATACATTAATATTAGTTATAATCAGTGGTTGGCGTAGGTAGTACCATTTCGCGGTATTCATGAATGCTAGCATATCGTGGACATGCTCTATCTTGGGATTGGATCTTGATATTCAGAAGAAAATAAATGTATTACTTGATAGAGATAAGTTTACTGGTACAAGATCAGATACATTTAATTTGATTTTATTTAATACCTAGCTTGGTACACCTTATTTTCACCATTCAATCTTAACTTATACACCTGGTGTATTCATAAATACAACTCGTGTTACAAATACAAATCGAATGTTAGTACGGTTCGGTGTCTGCGGGACGGGTAGAGAAACACGAGACGCAAGTTATACTAACAACAATTAAAGCGAGATATTGCTACTTGTAAACTGAATAGGTAATCAAAATAATTTTAGGGGGTATATCCATATTATTCATAACGTTTGAGGAGGTCGTCCACCCCAAATAGCACTTCCTTCGCCGACCACAGGTTATCAGGTTATAATACGCCGTGTTTGTTGCAATGTCTCGTAGGGTAGTGTGTTCGCGCGTGCGTTCGCCCGCGTGCTGCGTAGTTTAGTTCTAGTCAGCCGCCGCCGCCGGCGCCTCGTCGCGGGGCGCGTTACCTGAGCGTAGTTAAGTTTGTTTCCTTACCGACGGAGGGTATAAGTTCATGCAGCTCTCGATAGAGGCCGCGCCACGAAAAACCGGAGTTTTAATAAATGTTATTGTTGAAATTTAATGTTTAAAAAATAATACATGTCAGACATAATGTCCGGAAGGGCCGAGCGCGCGACCCCTATCGACACATAGTTACCTATTTACGATAAATAGATTTATCTATATTGATTTTTTGCATGTACTATAATAATAGTGGTGTTACATAATATATTGCTATATTTTACGTTCTATGACGAGTGAAGTAGCTCTGCTTAGCAGGCGAAAGTTGTTTAAGATGTAATTGAAAGATTGTGATAAATCCTATCACGGAAATTCCTATTCCATGCACATTTTATTTTTGTATATTATTCACCATGCGTACATCGTTTACGAGTTGATTTCATTGTAAATGTTACCATTGATAAGTTATTTTTTTTAAGTTACTTGACATCGTTAGTTAGGTCGAGAGCTGTCGCGCTGGCGTGTGCCGCGTGCCTTATGCCGTGAGCCGCGTACCTTGTGCCGTTAGCCGCGTGCCTTGTGCCGTGTGCCGCGTGCCTTGTGTCGTGAGCCGCGTGCCTTGTGCCGTGAGCCGTTTGTGCCACGCGCCTTGTGCCGCCTGTGCCGCGCCACGCCAGCGGACGCTAGGAGCTTTGGGAGCCAAATGATATCCTGACCAAAGTCGCTTATTTCATTAGTTTGGTGACGAGTCGCGCCACTTTATCATCGCTGACGTCATCGTTCACTTTGACTTGCGCCTTGAATCTGGTTAGTAGAATTGTCGTCATTCCTCTTTTCTCTCGGTAAAGATCTTTATTTTTTATACATTTTATAATATTGTGTTATAATTTTATTAGGAATGTTCTAATAGTTATTGATTTGCCAACGGTCTAAATTTATCTTACGATATAAGTACAATTTATATGTAATAATGAAATAATAATGCATGTCCAGATTATTAGACAAATTATATGTATATTTTAAATGTTTTAATGCAGATTTCTATTTAATATTCGAGGAGACAATATAATGAAATATTCTTATTTACAGTCGCAATCTATTGTTGTTTAAAGTTAATTTTTATCGCGCAGTTATATCAATGGATTTCTCGTTTCTGTTACTCTTTTAGAGTTAATGATGTTTAAACTGTGATCGTTTCGTGGACATTGTCAAGGTACTTCGTATCAGTTCCCGTTAGAGTAGGTCGGAGGCCATCGCAGCACTTCCTCGCCGGATAGTTGTAAGTTGTTCGTTTACCTCAGAAGTGCCATCGCCAGTAGGCATTAGGTCGCCGCCCGCGGCCGGCCCCGCGGTGGGCGCTACTTAACCGATACTCTCAACGGTCGCTCATCAGACGGAATACTTATCACAGAAAGAAAAGAAGTACAAAAAGAAAATGTAATCATAATAAATGTTACTATTACTTGGATCGGCTTAAATGAGTTATTTACGATAGTTTGTAATAAAAGGAATTGAGAGATGATTTCTCAAATGAAAAAATATAATGCACGATTAAATTTAGTTAAAGTGGAGCACGTTCGAGACGCCATAACCTCGTACTTCCGTGAAAAGTGAAAATATTACTAGGGATAAATAATATTAAATCGTTGTAAGCTCTCCAACTGTCCAACGACATCTCGATAGTAAGTTCTATTGTTACCGGTCTATCCGTGTGTTATGTAGGTAACATTACCGTAGTCGCATTACCGTAGCTAGTTATTAATATATTATATATTCAATCTTTAAAGTGTATAGGTATCGCTGTTCAACTTTCTGGTGTTTTTCGACTTTCTCATCTATTATAATATGTATATTTGGAGGTAGGTACAGATATCGTCTTTTGTCAATTAATCGAGGATGGCCTCGCTCACGGTCGCTTTCCGTTGTCCGTGTGAAATCCCGATATTTCATTTCTCGTTGCGTGTACTGTATACAAAATGCATAATAAATAATGTTTCGAAGTGAATCCCGTATCGTTTATCCTGTCGTTGTAAAGCGACCGCGAGCGAGCCGCAGCCAGCAGGGCGCGATGGCGGAACCTCCCTACGCGTTATGCCTGTAAATGTCGATTTTACAAGCTCAATTTTATTGGAACTAAATCTTGATTAGTCGGTACGTGTAAGTGAATACGTCAATTAGTCTAAACTCGTTTCGTTTCGTGTACGGATGCCACGGCGAGTGCGCTCGCTCGAGCCGGGCGTCACTTTCACTCGCGAGTCCACTTCACTATCTCGTGGACGCTAGCTGTCCGAAGCCCATCATTTCATTTCTACTCGAGGGCGCCGCGGGAAACGCACCGCATCTAAATAGTTATCAATGGAATTCTAGCTAGATATAATTATCATATTAAAACAATATGGGTACGTATAGATAATTTTTTTAAATACTGGAAAATGTTAAAGTTGTTATACTGAAGTTGTTACAATATTTGAGAGTATATTATCGTGACTACTTGAATAATAATTTAGTGCGGTAACATTATCTGATTAAAGTTTATCGTGTGGAAGGATAATAAATAGTTCAACGTCGTCCCGACTATGTTACGTAATCGAGTTAATGCAGAAATTAGAATGCGAACGCCGCCGCGGCGGTAGTCAACTGTTTCTGTGATACTGACAAATACGCCTCGACGCACTCGCAGCCGCACGCCCGCCCCGCACCCGCCCCCGCCCCTCGCCCCCCGGCACTGGTTGTGTCAAGGTTTAGCTTGTTCGTAGTTCGTAGCGGGCGCTTCCCGGTCCCTTTCGCGTAGCCAGCCCCCGCCCACGCAGCCCACGCCGCCCACGCCGCCCACGCGGCGCCGCGTTACCTCTCCGCACTCTTATCGATGAATATATAAAGCTGTTACACTTAAGGAATTTCAATGTTGTAGGATAAGGTAGCTAGTTGTCATTCTTCATTCTATGGTTACGGTGTGGTGACAAGGTTGGCATGTTGAGCCGGGACGGGTGGCAACTCGGAGACCGCGCATCTCATCCTCCTTTTAATTTTAATAGCTAAATGTTGTTGAATTTGTTGATAGAGTGGTTTATTGTAATTACTATAGGTAGTTTAGTGGGTATACAAGAGATGGTGGCAGCCGTTGGGTGCGCTAGGCTAGAGTAAGGTTCGATACTGTGTTTAGGAAAATGGCTGTGCGTTCAAGTCGAACTCAACATTAAGACATCACCATAACGCTTGTTTGTGATGGGCGCGAATCGCACACGACACCCGCGTCGTTGCGCCGCGGTCGCCAGGCCCGTCGCCAGGCACGCCGCCACGCCCGTCGCCTGGCGGCCGCGGCGCAGAGACGCGCTTTGAATTCACAATCTGTATATAATTGCATAACATTATTTCATTTACGTTCTTCTCCTTGCTCATTGTCATCAATTTATTAAAGACTGAGGAATCAACTCGCGCATATTGACATCGTCACGAACGCGTCCCGATCGGTAGGGATTATTGTAATATATAATTGTTTATTGTCATTAAAATTTTCGCTCGGTTTCATGTGGAATCCGCAAGGATGTGGTCGTGTGCGATTTTCGCGGTACACTCGCAGTTTTAATCTGATTTTGTGTCGGTGCGAGCGCCGGCGTCGTACGAGAGTCTGTCCCCGCACTCGATGCGAGTGTACGGTGTGTCGCCGGGCGCGCTGGCAACGCGCGACCCGAGCGCGCTGGCAACGCGCGACCCGAGCGCGGCTGAGCGCCGGAGAGCAAGCGCCGTTCAGTCGTTGTCTCATCAACCTTTACACATGTTGAGATTGATATGTTATACTAATTCTATTGAATTATAACTTGTTGCGTATTTTAAGTATGTAAGGCAGGCGGCGCCCCGCGCCGGCTCGGTACGTTGTCTACGACGAATATGTTGAAAACGTTTGTCGCTGAGCAGTTCAGCGATGGAGTTTTTATTTTTATTATTAATTTTGTTATCTCGGTTTACGATAAACGGGTCTGCAATGTTATGTACGAGAAATAATTTAATTAAGTTTCAAATGAAATGTTAAATGTTTTGAATTAAAAATTCGGTATATTTTAGTCATTGTTTATTATTTTAGTTGTCAGATTGATTTTTAATGAAGTGTTATTTTGCAATGTTAAGATAAGAGGTAAAATGGAAGGTTACAATGTCTTAGTGTTTAAAAGCTCGAAAACCAATTAAAAGGTACCTTGAACATTGTCTATATTATATTAACATTAAATAAATGCAAAATGATTACTTGTTTTATTTCGATTTCCATGTTTCTGTTATATTTAAGAATTTGGAAGATGTAGAAGGCTGTAAATAATAATTATTTAAATGAGGGTGGGGCAGAGTTTAAAATAAGAACATAGAGATGTACCAGTAGCACGGCGACGTGAGCTTGACGCGACCATAGATTTAACAGTATGCGTGATGCTTGTCGTTCAAAGTTGAATGAGATCAGCAAACGTTTCGAATTACGTGTCGGATCTATCTGCCTCTTATACGGATATTGATTTGCATAGGGTGTCTGTGGAAGAAACGAAAGTCATTAGCACACGGGCCACGGTCTCGTGCCGGCGTTTGTGGCCTACTGGAGAAGCCTGAAGGGGACTACTGGAGCTAAGGGCTCTAACACACAAGCAGCACGTTGACGGCAGAGTAGTCGCCGTCACCTGTCGGCAGCTAGCTGTCGACCTGCCTGCGGAAAGCAGTCGACACGTTGACAGCTTGCCGACTACGCCGATGTTGTCGCTTTGTACAAGAGCCAGTTGAAAATGGATTTCGTTGAAGAACCACTGTTGTTGCTTTTACTCAGTCGTCGTCGACGCAAGAGAAAGAACTCATTTCTATGCAATGAATTCAAACAGCCCATGCTCTATTTTTCATTATTTTGTTGTTGTAATCTTCTGGGTTAGAGTTCCAAATTATATAATTTTTTTGACACCACTAATAAGCAATTCAGAATCAATTTCTCCTATTAGGCTCATTTTGTGCACGTCCTCGCTCCTGGGCTAACTGCATTCGACTGTCAAAATGGCGGACGCGGCTAGCCGTCGACATCAGCCGGCGGCAGCCGCCAACGCGTCGACGGCATGTCGACAGCTAGCCGCCGACTTCTAACGTCGGCTGCAGTTACATACGTCGACAGCAAACTGCTGTTCGTGTGTGAGAGCCGTAAGTGCCCCTGCCCCCAATTGATTTAATTTTATTACTTCTAAACAAAATCAATTCTCAAAGAACTAGAACAGTAGGTATCATTTTAGCAACTTACCTTCTCTAGTATTTATTGAATCACTGATAACTGCTTTTTATTCTGGCATTATTTTGTATTGTACTGCATTATTTATTACTAAAAGCGGCCGCTTTTGGCGTTGGCGACAAATTCGACTTCATAAACAACTCAATGAAAAGTTTAACTCGTCGCAAGCTGTGTTCGCCTAAGAGACTTCACATTTAGCTTATCATCTAGGCTTAAGTTTGTTTTAATTATTTTTGACGTAAATGTTGTTGGTGAACATTTAATATAAAAAAATACTGAAGGTTATTTGCTAAAATGATATGTTCTAGTTTTTTGAGAATTGATTTTCTTTAGAATTAATATAATTAAATCATTGGGGGCAGCACATAGTTATAGTAGTGAGTCCCCTTAAGTAGGCAGCGTGTGGCTGCCGGCGTCAACGGTGCCGGTGTGCGGCGAGGCCTTACAAAATGTACGGTCTTGTGGCTGTAGCCAGTGGCCCGTGTAACCCTAAAGGTGCGTACGGATAGCGCGTTCCTGTGTTACGCGTAGTTGGGAAACACTGTCCACGCGTACAGCTCCTGTACGGACCGCCGCGAACCTGTACGCGAGGTCAATCGATCCAGAGCGCTCCGCGAGCCCCAGTCATCGGATTTGGAATTTTCAGTTCATTTGAAATTTCCTTCCATGCATCTTGGCGTAAATCGTTATTTCGATAATCAGTCTATTCATTTTGCCGTCCAAATATAGCGTACTCGCGTGTGTCCTCTTTGACGCGCGACCAAAAACCGACTGACGGCGGCTCGCGTTGCGAGCTAGCTCGCGCGGTACGCGTTCCCCAAGAGTGCACGCGTACGTAGCTGCAAGTATAGACATGACGTTCCGGACACGCGTAAACTGACTACGCGTACCAGTGTACGCGCTATCCGTACGCACCTCCTTAAGATTTTATGGCTGTGGACGCTTAGGTCGGTGATACGTGTGCGGGGACGGGAAGGTTTTCAAGGCTTTATATAAATAAAAACGAATATTCAAAAGGTGTTGCTGAGCACAAAACTAAAAAAGAGCTCGACCAGTTAGACTTATGGCCTGCGTAGACGAGGGATTTTTGTTCGCTAAAATAGATCGCTTACAACTGTATCGAGTAACGCAAACGAGTGACTTTGTACGCGATACTTTCAATCCCTCGTTTGCATGCATTACACGATACAGTGGTATGCGATCTATTCTAGCGGATAAAAAGTCCGCGGACAAAAATCCCTCGTCTGCGCAAGCTATTAAGGGAAAGTACATAAATCCATACAAGTCTAGGCTGCGACAGCCCAACATATTTTTACAGAACAAGTAACGTAATATTGGTTCCAAAACAAACAGGATCATGGCCTTCGCAGACGAGGGATTTTTGTCCGCTAAAATAGATCGCTTACAACTGAATCGAGTAACGCAAACGAGGGATTAAAAGTACCGCGTACAAGAAGTCCCCCGAATTATCGAGGACATGCAGAGAGCGGACCGGACAAAAGTACGGAGACGTCCGCGAAAAAAATAGAACTCGTGTGACTAGGCGAAGCAACGCACATGGCGGACTTTAGTCCGCGTTGTGCGCTCGAGAGTGCCGTACGTATGCACGACGATAAACGAACAAATGATCGCACACCATGTGCGTTGAGTTCGCGGTAAATCCGCGACGGAATTTTTATTCGCGGAGCGTACTTTTTTTTTCCGCCGCGGAGAAAAATCCGTCGTCTGCGCAGGCCATTATGGTCTGTCATGGTTAAATTGGGTATTGAGTAATAATTAAAAATACAATGATACAAATAGTATATATTATTGCAGTAATATTCATTACAAATACATGTACTAAAATGTTTAAATAAAAAAAGTTATACATACTGTGTATAAAAAAACTTAAGTACATTGAGATTCTAAAACAAAATTTGGACGGATTAAGATAACATGATTCTGATAATTAAAGAAAAAGTTGTTAATTCCAAAATTTTAAACATTTCTTGTGAGTAGTGCTAATTTAGGTTCCCTACCTACTTTACAAAAACTACTTTGCTAACTTATATACTACCTACCTAATGCATAATATACATACTTACATACTTTTTAAAGCAGTTACATAATTCTACAGACTGTGTACTTACTTTAGCTAAAATTTCATTAACAAATTCATAATATACAGACTCTTGGAAGTCAGTGTAATAAATACATAATTTTGTTTTAATCTAAGTACTTACATAATATGGATGTAATAAATACGGGATTTAACGCTAAAGTGCGCAACGCGCCGCGTGTGTAAATGTCCTTACACACACAAACACTGAAATAGTCAAACACTCACGTATTGTCATAAGATTGCTACATGCTTAACCTATCTGCGGTCCGTTGCTCTCCAATTTATTTATTATAATTAGTGCCATCTAGGTAAGGGAGTAAGACACTTTTTAAGTGGCCAACTAACCAGTTCTATCTGGACTGTGGAGCTTTCAAGTAACACAAAAACACTGTCTATTAAATAAACCAATAGTAATTAAAAGTATTTCATTGGTAACACTAGATATATTATTAATGGGTCCACATTTAAATTGAGATTATTTTTCATATGATGTTTTATGATTTTATTTTAATAAAACTTATTATTTTTAACTTTTGCGATTCTTAAAAAACCGCTGTTCTGGCTTTTAATGATCGCGTCACGGGTTGTTCACCAAGTTGCTTGCATTTTTAAATAAAGTTACAATCCTTATAGTATTATTGTCAATATCAATAGAAACTGTACATATGAGTTAGATGGCATCAAGATTGAGTAAAACTTATTTGAATTGGAAAGTCCTCTTTGGATGAAAATAAATTCTATAAAACAGTACTTAAAGTACAGGTTAAATACTCCCAATGGTATGAATTAATGAGCTATGTAATGATACTATGAGCTATGAGCTACAGGTCATACTTATTAACTACTATGAAACAATTTCATATTGTGGAATGTGGGGTTCATAGTTAAAACCGTTATAATGAGTAAAGCTTAAACAACGAGTGGCGGGGGTTTCCGTAAAAGGCAGGAGTTCATTCAACAATAACGAAAATGTAGGTCTCTCATCAGGGTCCACCTGCCAACATTGTAAGCAAATTTGAAATAACTCATCTCCAACATATGATGGCTGAGAGGGCCGCATTCCGCGAAGGACGCGCACAGCGACATCCTTGTTGTTAGAATGAGAATATGGAGTTGCTCCAATAGTCAAAGCTTCCCACATTAGACAGCCAAAGGACCAGACATCAGCCTTAGGGTTGAATCTTGTCTGTCGAAGCATTTCATGTGATGTCCATCTAATATAATCTGGAGTTTCATGCAGAGGCCTCATATACGACAAGCCAAAGCCCGAAACTTTGGCGACACCACTATCGCTGATCGCTATATTCCGACAGCTTAACCTTTTGTGAATTATTTTTCTACAATGCAAGTATTCCATACCACGGGCGACATCCACGCATATCTGAAGCAGCTTGTCTTCTGTGATCAAGCAAAATTTATTATTCTGAAGATCTCTGTGCCTGCTAAGCAACAGCATTTCTTTTAAATTATGTTTTGAATCTTGTAGCACAACAAAAAGAGTTGTATTTGTCTCACAAATTCCTATAAGAGAAATTACATTCTCATGATCACTAGATTTGATGAGCAGATCTAGTTCTTGTAACATCATCTTTTTGTCCGGCCTCTCGAGTTCTCTATCAGCCACCACCTGAACCAAGCCAGGAGTCTGCGCTCCATGCTGCTGAACTCTACCCTTAGTAAACTTACCATAGCTGCCCAGTCCCACAACACAGGAGATATCGATATCAATTAAATTTCTTGGTATGTTCCACAGCTTTCTTTTCAAATTGCCATAATAATCCACTCTCTCATCTTCATCTTGGAGGAAGCCTGAGTTTTCTATTTCCACACAAGGCTCACTTAGACTCAAGGGCATAGACTGAGAACCTCTTTGCATGCGGGCCAAATGGATCCTCTTTCTGAGAATTATGAGTAGTCCTACCCCTATAAGTAACAGGACCACACCAATAGCAATGCCAGCACCCAATGCAACAACCATAGGAGACATCTCCTCTGGTTCATTAATGTTTAAAATAATCTTTTTTGTTGACTCAGCATATCTTATCTTCTTAACTTTTTCTTTCTCACTCACTATTCCTAGAGAGACATCAATATCATTTGTCAGAGGGAGAGGAGCATTATAAAAGCCATTGTAAGTGACTCTATCACCAATTATAAAGTCAGTTTTGATATCATAAGGGTCTAATTCAGCAGTGATGTAGTATGGCAGGCCATGTTCTTTGGCATAGGTGTAGTTGCCAAGGGTCTCAGTGATATATCCCTGCTGGTAAAGTTCCACCGAGACCACAACTCGATACATTGAGACTGGGCCATTAATATTCTTTGCTTCAGGGATATGTATAGCCATTTTGTCCCCCCGTCTTTCACGAATCTGAATGTCTGGTGGGCTTGGATCAGGGGTGCCAATTACTGTAGTCAATGTTGTAGTGATATTTGGTCCTTCTTCATCATAGTTTAAAGCAGAAACACTGACAGAGTATTTTGACCCTGGATGTAGGTTAAGAAGCTCATTGATAAATGTTTTATTTGAAAGTCGCCATTCCAGGGGTGGTAAGACAAAGTCTGCATATGTTTCTTTAATATTTGCTCTCATTACATACCCTGTGATAAAGGTGAATGCTTCTGGTTGTGTCCATTGGATTCTGGCTGTGGTCTCTGTGACATTGACGACTTCTATCGATAAAGGTGGACCCGGGGCGGTCACTTCCGTGTCATAGACACTTGTAGTATTCACTCCACCACATTTCTGCGTCTCATTCTTAGGGCATGGCGTATCACACAGCTCTGGCTGTACTTTGAACTGGCCGGGCGAGTTTCCACAGAAACACGTCGATTCGTTCCCGATCACGGCGTACTTGTAGTACACTTGCTCGCAGGCTGAGAGGCATACGTCAACCGACTGCCCGGTGTGAGTGTTGAGTAAGTTTTCGGAGTGAAAGGAGTAGCAGCCAAGGTAGTAACCACGCTCGCCGGTGCAGGCATTGATACACAAACAGATGAAAGGCACAGCAAACACCCACGGCTTCCCCATTGTTTATTCTCGGTATTGAGTCATCTACCTGTTCAGTCACTTAATTGATACACACCCAATATATGTTTTTTACGGTTCTTACAATATTTATGAATGGAATATTACAACATTAGGACGTAAATTTCTAGTGCCATATCTTTTAACGTCGTCATTTCTGCATTAAGCTTCTTTATTTTAGTTAAATCGATGAAAAAGTAACCTACCGTAACGGCTTTGTGAAATTGTTTTGACACTTTGTGATGTTGTTGTTGTTGTTTTCTTCACCCATTCTGGGTAGGCAAAGGGAACTATGCCCATACAGCCAATTCTTTAGTAATATTTTCTTTATTTTTGCATTTAAATGTTGATGTTAGACGTTTTAATGCTTCGATGGAGTTTTTGGAGACAGTCGAAAGATTGAAGGAATGTAGAGAAGTCCCCAAGAAAGAGGTGAACTGTTCGCGATTCCGCGCAAAATTCACGGCCCACTTTTCTTGGTTACGACCCATACACCATGTTATTTCACCGAACTGTATATTGTTTACTCGCACGACACTTTGTTTCGCAAAATAACACCACTTTTACGTCCCAAAAATCACTATAAACAATAAAAATTCGATAAAATAAACGGACTCCAAACGTATCTCACGAACTCCCGCCAAAAACTCGACACTTTGTGATGTTTGACAATTGACACATTGATTTATTTGTCCTTTTCAGAACCGGCTAAGATCAGAGACTATACTGCCATGTCATACATAAAATATCACAAATAATATACACTAATAACTTAACCTAAACTAACCTTAACTCATACTTAAGTATACGGGTGGTTTATACATATAAGGATCAAGGGATTTTGATCCTTATTATATCCATGAATTCTATAATCTTTACCGTTTAACATTTTACTACGACAGTTGATGGATCAGGGGCCTTACCATTAGCTCTTAAAGCAGGACTGCTATTGGACTGCATTGCTCTTTTGTACTATGACATCGTTTTTAGCAGGCCTGTGGCAGGCCAATTTACGTCGACGTTTCTAAACCGTTCACCAATTTTTTACTATGAACTTTTCAATCTTTTCCACAATCTTTTCATACCATGACACTCAATTTGACAGCAGGTAAACGTCCTTTTGAGCGAAGCTAATGTCATCCTAGCCATCTTGAAGAAGTTACTAGGAGACTAACTTTTTCGACATATTTTATGCGTTTCTCAGACTTTTTTCAGCAGTTTTGTGAAAATTTACATGTTTCATTATAGATTAAGGAACCTAATTACAGTGTAAAGAAACCTGAAGGTCTTTGAGTTAGTATTTTGTATAAAATATTTATATCATCATTTACCAAAATGAAAATACAATTTCGACAAAATTGTTAGCATGGTTTTGTGATGTAATAGGTATATACAATAGAATACATTGAAAAAACTGTACTTTCAAATTTTATAACTCTTCTTTCTTACTAATATTTATGTGTAATACTTTTTCAGATTTGTAACAAATACATGGAAATTATAAGTGTAAATGATGGCTATGATTCATTTAATTTACAATAAAATATGGTCTCATCATCCTTTGTAGTCTCACTTGAATGAACTGAGCACTATAGCATCTGTATGGCTTTTAGGTAAACATACAATACACATTTTAGTTTAACTTTAAAGATATGTCCTTTCCGTTCAATTGAGTAAAAAGAAAAGATGAAGAAACATATTTTACAGGTTATAGCACCTAAAACCCTTGTGTTATGAATATGTTGCTGATTTTGTTTGTTTAAATATTGCCTGGGTGTAAAACACAACTAAGTTTTAGTTCTTATATAACACATTTGCAGCAGTCTTACAAAGATGATAAAATTAATGAATCCTTTTATTGTAGGTGATTCTAGATATTCACTGCTCAAATTTATGATGACAACAATTGTTAAAGCAGAATTAGATTTTTCTGAAGCCTATTATACCTATACAGAGACATGTAAAAACTCTTAATGACAGAGAGAGATCAATTATAGGTGTTCTATAGACTCTTATTTAATGGTTCATTACCAACCTCAGGTAGCTAGCCTTATTGCAAAAGCATTTTTAATCCTACATAACATTTCGCAATGCAGCTAATCAATTATCTCACAGATCAAGCAAATTTATCTCACAGACGAAGAGGTTCACCAATAAGCTTATGTATTGATGTATTTTTTAACCCCTTGTAATTCCAGACACAAATAAATTGTCTTATGGCTCGATTCCACAACTTCGGTAGCCGACCAGTTAATACATATACCTAGAAAGTTATGGTTGTTTTGTTAGATTTTAAATTTAGGGTTAAAACTGAAGTACTGTTATATTAAGTATGTCTTTTTTATTTTAATATGTGTTTGAAATATATTTTTTTGTAATTATATTACATATATGAAATCATGTGTTTGTTCTTTTTACTGCAAAAATTCTACAAAACATGTCTACTTAACGAAATGCTCGACTGGTAGAGAATACCTAATATGTAATATAATTTTCTGTTTCCTCTTCCTCTCCTTGAATCATTAATTATTTTATGTTTTATTTTTTGCATTTAGTCTACCCAGTCAGTACTAAAATAGAATAGATTATTATAATACCCATGTAAAAAGTAGTAGTAGTCTTTTACTACACAGTGTAACTGAACCAGAAACTTCATTCAAACCCTAATTTTATGACTACATCGCCCGCAGAATTAAAATTTCTGCCACCCTTTCCATTCGCTTGGAGTGGTCTCCAGCTGTTAAAGATTTGTTAACTGTTATTCCCAAAGGTTATACAATTGGGTGTAAGGAACTAGGCGTTTTTTTTGTTGGTTTTCACTGAAAGTCAATGGATGATCACTTTTTTATACTAATATTTTAATAAAATTACTTACAATTCCACTTTACTTTATTCAATACTTACACACAAGTATGACATTGTGAAAATATGGTTTAACCACATGAATAAATATTTACTCATGTGGTTTAACTCAATGTTTAACTGTAAATATAAAATAGTCGAACGTACGTACTACTCCGGGAAAATGGAATATTTCTTAAATTTTTGAATGTTACCGCCAAAAATGCAGGCAGAACCGTTCCAATCATGATCACGTTAAAATGTCTATCCACATTTTCAATAACCCAACACTGTACATTAATTACTATCGCCAAGAAGATAATTTTACTAGAATTGAGTATTTTAAGTAATCTCCTGCAAAATAGCAACATTTAGATCGACTTTTTCTCTTTAAAATCCAATAAGTATAAAGTTTTTCAAAAACCGGTAATTTGGAATAAATCATGTATTTGTGTATTTGAACGTTTTCAACTAAAAAGAGACAGATTTATCTGAACCAGTATAGCTCTGTCTCGTTCATGCAATCTGCAGACAAACAGACCATAGACAAGCTTAACAGTTCACCTTTTGGTTTAGCGGTGCTGAAGTCGTTCAGCTATTCAGCGGTTATGGTATGATTTTTAGCAGGGCAAAAGCAGCCATACTGTTGAACTGCCTGGAAATTGAGTGGCTTGCTATAAGCTGATGGTAAGCCCCCAGTGCAACTATTGCGAGTTTTATGTGACCAAGGATCTGAATCATCGTTTTGTACTGAAGAAGTAGCGCAACTTTTAGGGTATCCTAGACGAAAGATAAAAGCCGAGATAAAAGGAATCGGTATATAGGAAAAGAGTTAATATATAATTGAAAGGCTGCATAAGCATTAGTTTTGTTGCTTGCGTCATGCTTCTTAAATAAAAAAACTGTGACAGTTTCAATGACATAATTTGAAAATAAAATTCGTTACCAACTAACCAAACGGATTTTCATTTCATGTAAACACCGAAATTTAAAATAATTGAAATACTAGATAAAGTGGATTTGTGTTCATGTTAATAATTGTTAGCGATGTCTACTCGTTCTGGGAAACGTAAGTACCTAATAACACAAATGTACTGTTTTACTTTTTTCTTTTTATAGTCCAATGTTTATTTCTAACATAATTATCATATTTTTTAGGTATTCATGGTTCAATTCATGAAAATATTGCAAATCTTGATAGCGATATTGTTAATAAAAGTGAAAAAAAGACCAGAACTCGACGTTTAAAGGAGAATTATGATGAAGTAGCAATACCTAGAAGTAAGAAGCGCCATAACTATGTCAGTTACCCAGCAGACGACGAACAAACTGACAATCCAACATTAATACAAAAAAATGGAGAAGTTACTACCAAGGTTTTAATAACGCTGAAAGAACAAGATCTAAATGTTTCTGTTAAAAATGTTGATGAAGTAGACTCTGGGAGAGTTGTTAGGCATACACGCAGAACTAAAAAAATATCTGAAAATGCACCTGATGATGTCCCAGCAGTTGAGATTGATAATGTCAAAAGTAAGAAGAAGAATAAGAAAAACAAAAAGAAGAAAGTTGTAACAGAAGTTGACAATAATGAAAATGTGGATGTCGTAGTGGCTGCAAAGAAGATAAAAAAAAGAAAACTTAAAAACTCCAATACCGTCACAGAAGAATTAGAAGTACCAGCTGAAATTCGAAATTTAAACAGAAGTAATGGTTCCGTGGATTCTTTCCATAGCGCTGCAGGCAGCCCTATTACTGATGTTTTGAATACAGAAACCAAATCTCCAGGTCGGGGATCAAAGAGATTTAAAGTCAACAGCAATGAAGACAGTGATGGTGAATCTCTTAGACATAATGATAAGCTTGACAAGAATCCCACAAAATCAAAACATTCTCGCACTGGAAATATATTAGAAATAAGTAACAGAATGTTGAGGTCTGATGACAAAAAAATTGAATCTTTTGACGAGCCTGTTAATTCAATTGAGGAATCAAGTACAAATGTGAAAGAAACTAAAAAGAAAATTAAAAGAAGTTTAAATATTTCAACAGTTGATGATGATGATAAGTTGTCAACTAGCAACAGGTTGTTGCGGTCTGATAATGAGCATCCAAAGAAAACAGATGAAAATTTAGTTATGTCTGAAGAAGGATCCGTAGTTTTAAATACCGCTGTTGAGAAGAAAGAAAAAGTTAAAAGGAAAAGGAAATCAAGTGTGAAAAATTCTACTTTTGATGAAAATGATAAGGCAGTAAAAGAGTTGAATATAACCAGTGAAAAAATAAACACGCCTAATAAGCTCGATATAACATCGGAAGGAGAGAACAAAGGCAGAAGGAAGTCATTAAGATCAACTTATGATAAAACTGAAACACCAACAAAGGGTGTTGAAGAACTCAATGTGACATATGAGAAGAGCAACTCATTTAATGAAATTAATAAAACATTGGATGGTGAAAAGAATAACCAAAAATCTTTGAGATCTACATTTGACAAAACTGATACACCACTTAAAGATATTAAAAAATTAAATTCTACCTTTGAAAAGGTTAATACACCTTCTAAAGCTATTAGTAATGTGGGAGATAACAATACTCGGAGGAAATCTTTACGATCAACTTTTGATAAAATTGATACTCTACCTAAAATCTCCAGAGAACTTTACAGTTTTGGTAGTGCTACACCTGGCAAAGAAATCAACACTCTTGAAAGTGGTAATAATAGTAAAAGAATATCATTAAGACAAACTATGAGTATTGATAGACAAGCTGAAAAAGGATTGCTGAATACTACATTTGAAAACTGTAAAGAATCCTCAAGCAATGCTTTGGATAAGTCCCAGACCTCCAAATTAAATTCAACGTTTGACAAAAGTAAAGATGATCAGCAGACAACAATAAACTCTACATTTGAAAAATCCAAAAAGTTTCGACAATCAATGAACACAACCTTCGAAAAATCAATGGATTCCAAAATATCCACGCTTGATACAACATTTGACAAAGAACAAAAACTTAACTCTACCTATGACAAGCCGGAAAATGAATTAGAATCAGAAAGAAAATCATCACTTATCAGCTCAGACAGCGCCTCCAATTTAACTTTTGACAAATCAGATGAAATCTCACGTATTAGCATCACAAGTGATGATTCAAATGTTGAAAACATTGTGAATACTACTCCATTGTTGATCGAGAGTAGTATGGAAAACTCTAGAGTCCAGGAGTCCTCCCCTAAAGATGAGTCATCAAGTTCTGATAATACTAAACTGAAAACGTGTGTTACACCTCTGAAACGTGAAGGTACATTCACCAAAGACAGTCCTGAGGTCACATTGTCTCAAAGAGTGAATGTATCTCTTAACAGGACACCAGTAAAGCGCATGTCCCTCCCATCACCGGGTAGCACTCCGTTCCCATTATCTAAGAGTTCTCAGAAGGAGAAGAGTTTGTTGAATGTGACACGGTCCATTGAGAAGTCGGTGAGACGATCGTCGTTGGTGGAGGCAGCCCCGAGGCAGACCAGGGTAATGTTCTGCAGCCCTGTCAATAACCCAGTAGTTGTGATGCAGCAGAAGGGGAAGGTGATCAAGTCAAACCTTAAAGGTTCCAACAAGAGCTTCATATTTGATGAGAGTGGTGAGTTTTTTTCTTCTAGTAACACAACATTTTCCTTTGTGATGATTTGATACATTTATCTAAAGGTGAGCTTTTCTGTAATACTAACTTCCAAATTACAAGAAATAGTACAATATTTCTTGTAATTTGGAAGTTAGTATTCCTACAATAACAGCTACAGAATAGTATGTTTGTTTTTATTTAAACATTAAAAATAAGTACAGCAGGACCTCTTTAATCCGAACTTCCTCTAGTCCGAACACCTCTGTAGTCCGAACCCCCCCGAACACCTCTGTAAATTACGAGACAAAGCTTTTTATTTGTCATTAAACACCACACGACAAACCAAAATACTGGATTTCTTCAAAAAAGTTGAATAAAATATGTAACGTTTATAGATGAATACAGATATTGTATCATGTATGTACCTATTATGTAGTTTTATTCACAAAAAATACCCTTATCATCTATACTCCTATAATCCGAACGCTCCACCAATCCGAACGGGGGCTACATTTTCAGAGTTCGGATTAAAGAGGTCCTGCTGTATTGTTCTTTGCCTTCTCAGAGGAATGTATCAAATAACAATTAACAGATTTATGCTTCCCATTCCCATTATAGAGAACCCTAAAAAGTGTAAGTATATTGATACAAATAGAAAATTTTCTTGATTGATATTTAACTCTTAATTACAATGCATTAAGGTTAATTTTGATGGATTTAAATTATAGTAGGTAGGTAGGAGGACAGTAGAAATAAAATAAACATGTTCAAGTAGTTACTAGCTGTTTCAAATATCAAACAAAATGATTTCTAAATTTAAATGCTGAAAGGGAAAAATAAATTATTATGAAAGAATTAATAAAAATTAGTAATAAAAGTCCCTATAACGTTTCGAATATTAAAACAAAGTCAGAGCAAAAATAAAGAATAATAATCATTCATATTTTAATTTGATTTCCAGTTGGATCAGTGGTAGTTAACTCTGCTTCTGATCCATGGGTCTTGGGTTCGATCCCCGCACAGTACAAAAATTTGTGTGCATAAACATGTCTGTTTGTATTGGTCTGGGTACTTTCTATGTATAATAAGTATATATTTACAAAAAAGTATATGTAAGTTTATCAGTTATCAAGTACGATATAACCCAAGCCACTTAACAGTATTTAAACTTGATGCGGGACTCGAACCCGCATCTCCATGCATACCGGAAGCGACGCTATACTATTTAACATTAGACACTGCATCATAGCATGAATTTTTTAAGTATATTCCCATCACTGTAAGCAAGCGCAGTTAGTAACTTTTCAAGTTCAAATGCTGATATCATCATGGCAATTAACTTGCAAAAATATCATAAAAAGTACTGAAAAGTGGCTTAATTTGGGACTAGATGGCTCTTGTGTGGTCAACTGTAGAATGTCTTGAAAATATTTTAGCATAATAGAGTGAGTGAAAACAAAATGTATTAGCCAATAATTCGATGCTTCTAAATAAAGAAAACCTTTCTCCAGTATCGGAGTCAGTCCGGCCGGGCCCCCGCAAGCGCTCGTACACGCACGGCGACGCGGACGACTCGCGCGTCAAGCGCAAGCGGCTCGCCGACGACCAGCTGCAGTCGGTAGCGAGGTTGTCGCGGCCCAGGACCTCCAGCGCCACGGGTACGTATGACGTTCGTCGACCTCTGTGGCGGAGTGGCGTACACCGGTTTTCACGGTGTCGCCTTTCGATTCCCGGACGGGTCGATGTAGAAAACAATGTTTTTCTACATTTTCTCGGGTCTGGGTGTTTGTGCCTTCGTTGTTTCTGATTTCTGAACAATGAGTCGGACTCGCGCACGTAGGGTTTCGTACACAGACATTGATAGGCTAGATGCCCCAAGTGTACGTACTGCGCGTGTCAAAACAAGGTTGAAAATGTTCAACTTTTTACCGCGCTTGTTATTAAAATGTGCGTATTTAATTAGAAACAATTATTTTATCATATATGTGTCTATTACTATGTAAATACATGTACCTGTGTGCATACTACATGTTTAAATTACATTGCTGCATTTAGTTTTAAAGGTGCGGGTTTTATAGAACTGAGTGCATTTGTGGCATCTAGGCCTACCAATGTCTGTGGTTCCGTACCATTGACTAGGTAAACAACAGTAGGTACATAAATGTAGTTAATGTAGTGCCTGTTATTATTTATTGATATCGATCAAAAATGTGCAAAAAAAATCGCGGTTGTTGTATGGGACCCTTTAATATTTATTTTATTTTGTTTTTAGTATTTGTTGTTATTGTGACAACAGAAATACATAATTTGTGAAAATTTAAACTGTCTAGCTATCGCGGCTCTTGAGATACAGCCTGGTGACAGACAGACGGACAGACAGCGAAGTATTAGTAATGGGGTCCCGTCACATGAGTAAATATTTATTCATGTGGTCCCGTTTCTACCCTTTGGGTACGAAACCCTAAAAAGAAGAAAGGAGAGAAACTTCTTAGTTTTCCATGGATTCACCGTGCGGGTGCCGGTCCATCGTGTTGCAGAAAGACATCCGTTTTATGAAAAGACTAATACAGTCCTTGGTAGACTAAAGACTTATAGTAGGTTATAGAGAGATTTCGCTGATTCAGATAGCATACAGATTTACTGAATGAATGTGAATACCATTCTTAAGGTTGTTTTGCTTAAAATGCAAGTGGTGAATGTAATGTAATGCATTTCATGATGCCTTTGCTATAAAAACATATTATAAAACAAAATAATTTTAATTAATTTTGGTATGGAAACATTATTACCCAAGAAGGTCCAAGAATATAATAATTCCATGATTACTAAAAATTTTGCTTGAAAAACCCTAGCCTAATAAAACTCTATTCTCCCACAGCGAAACTGGCAGAACCCTCGACGCCTTCCAAAAACCCTATAACACCGTCAAAAAAAAACCCAACACCTTCTAACGGGAAGTCAGAGGCGAAGGTAGGGCGGACGAAACTGCCAAACTTCGCGGCATTGCACCAGAAGAATTTCGCCAAGATGGAGTCGCTGGACGAGTGCCAGCTGCGGAGGGCGAAGCGCGCGAGGCAGCTGCTCACGCCCACCGGAGCCCTCGCCATCATCGAGAAGAGCAGCCCTAAAGGAAAAGGTAATATATGTACCTACAATTTTATTAAACCTCTCAAAATATGGGTAAACTAACTGTTGCCCGCGACTTCGTACGCATCAAATGATATGAATAATTTTCCCCGTTTTCGCAACATTTTTCACTGCTGCTTCGCTCTTATTGGTCGCAGCGTGATGTTATATAGCCTAAAGCCTTCCTCGATAAATGGACTATCCAACAAAAAAAAATTTTAAATCAAACCAGTACTTCCTGAGATTAACGCGTTCAAACAAACAAACAAACAAACTCTTCAGCTTTATAATATTAGTATAGATTTATGTTTTTAGCAGTTCTGAAATAAGGTGTTGATCTATGATAAAATCTATTCATTTATCTTCTTCTAAATTCGTTTAATTCCCAAAAGCTTATTTATTTCCCAAAGGGACAAACGTCCCTTTACTTACAACGAATTAGGCGGTTATCTTCTTATTACATGAAAGAAAGTCGTGTTAGTTCCACAACTTGTAACTGGAGAACGGCTGGAGCGATTTTTATGATTTTTGTGCTATTTGATTTTTCTGCGACGGGAATAGGGTAATAAGTGTCAAAAACATTGGAAAGTTAACGTAAACATAATTAGTAAGAAACTGTATTTCTTCATACAAATTTCAAACCCCGCCATATTTGATTTGATGACAATAACATCTAGGAAGTCAAATTCAAATACTATTCTGAGGCGGTACAAAGTTAGCGGGGCACGCTAGTAATTTAATAAAAAAAAGACGTGTGGCACTCGGAGACTGCCGCGGTAAAGCTATTGCATAAATTTTTTTATCAACTTATGCAATTATAAAACTAAAAAGTATCACCGCTGTGCCGGTCGGAGTGGGGGGGTGTTAGGTTATTTTCGTTACGGATTTTCTGGATTCGGTCTCCACGCTCAAGGCCCGCGATAGAAGATATGCAATGAATGAAAATGAATTCGTTTAAACAAATTTTATTAACTGTAACAGCCTAAAATAATCTCACTGCAGAGAAAAAGCTTGAATTCAAGTTACCACTGCAATGATGAGTACAGGCATAATCAGCACGATTGCCAAATGCGGGTTGGTGATCACAAACCAAACAATGTTCGAAAATTCGAAACTTTTTGTTGCCTGACCCGGGATTCGAACCAGGGACCCCTAGATCTTGGCCCGGTATTTTAACCACTAGACCAACAGTGCGTACGTAAAGTGCAATATGTATAATTTGTAGTTTTAAGTTAATCTCAGATACTTTTTGTTTAATAAATATAATTGCAATATTACAGACTATAAATTAAAATGTCATAACTCCCTAACTTATTTCCTAAACGCAAAAAAATTTGCCATAAATTGCTTAAATATCATATAAAATATATAAATAGGTATTTCATCTTAACTGGCTATCAAGGGTGCAAAACTCCTAACATTTGAGGAAACAACGCTGACTTACAGCGATAAGAGATATGCTTGAAAAATTGACGCCTGTGGCGTAGTGTCTCGGTGGCCCGGTATGCGAGGAGATGCGGGTTCGAGTCCTGCCTGAGTCATAATTTTTCAAAGTTTATATACTGATATTACTGATATTGTAATTGCAATTAAGTTACTAAAATCTATACTAATATAATAAAGCTGAAGAGTTTGTTTGTTTGTTTGTTTGTGTGAACGCGCTAATATCGGGAAGTACTGGTTTAAATTGAAAAAATGTTTTTGTGTTAAATAGTCCATTTATCGAGGAAAGCTTTAGGCTATAATTATATAACATCATGCTGCGACTAATAGGAGCGAAGCATCAGTGAAAAATGTTTCAAAAATAGTCGCGATCATAATAACAGAAATTTACGCGGATGAAGTCGCGGCCAACAGCTAGTATCATATAAAGAAACACACTCCGTTTTTTTGCAAAATATTATTGTTACATGCATCAGTAAAATCAGATTTTATAAAAATAAAAATATGAAAATAAATAATAAATAAATAATTTTTAATTTAAACATCGAGCTACTTGGCGACGCGTCGCGAGAGCAGCGGTGACGCGGGAACTGACCGAATCCTGACCACGACCACTCTGTCAAGAGTGAGCGACTAAGAAGAAGAAATAATTTTATATCTCTAATGGAAGCGAGCCTAGCGCATTGCATCACTGTGAGCACCGCCGCGCTGATTGTCACGCCGTATTAGCCGTGGGCGTGACTCATAGTGTGATTCATACCCGGTATCTTGCTTACTTCCTTCAGTTACTATGTTTTTGAAAAGGCGCATCAATTTCCTTTTAAAGTAAAATATAAATGAAACATGTTACAAAATTTAAACTAAAGTGAATATAAAATTATTTATTGCATGGTTCAATGCCCCGTTGGTCTAGTGGTTTAAATACCAGGGTCCCAGGTTCGAATCCCGGGTCGGGCAACAAAAAGTTTAGAATTTTCGAACGTTGCTCGGGTTTGTGATCACCAACCCGCATTTGGCAAGCGTGGTGATTATACCAGTACACCCATCATTGCTGTGGTAACTTGAATTCAATGATGGAGGCCTTTTCCTTGCAGTGGGATGATTATAGGCTGTTACTTACTTACTTATTGCATGGTGGTTGCAGGTCATTACTTTGGCACGGAATGAAAATTTAAGGCTTTTTTCTTGCTTTTTAATCATGGTTAAATTATTAGTAGGAAACGTTCAGGAAATACCTACATAGTTACATAATCGGTTTTTTGTTTACACAAATTATGGTTGCCCCATTATAACTAGTGTAACTTCTACAAAATACCTTGGGATTTTACTAGACCGAAGACGTATGGTTAAATCATGTAGAATTAGTTGCTGGCAGACTAAGCAAATTAATATGGATTTTTATGTCACTTAGACATGTAGCTCCTAAAAAATAAAAAATAAAAAATTTAAGACATGCCTCACTGGGCCACACAGAGCCATCTAGTCCCAAACTAAGCTACTATTAAGTACCCTGTCGTATGGGGTACTAGACAACCGATAAACTTACTTATATACTTTTTTTTTGTAAATACGTACTTATAATACATAGAAAACACCCAGACCAGTACAAACAAACATGTTCATGCACACAAATATTTGCACTGTGCGAGGATCGAACCCGCGACCCATGGCTCAGAAGCAGCGTTTACTACCGCTGATCCAAATGGTCGTCTGAATAAGAATAAGATCAAGTCATATAAGCTATATAAGCTTTGGTTCAATCGATTTTGACCCTTATGTCAGTTGGCACTTCTGGTTGAGAAATTTATTTGACTCTGATTATTGTGTAATATTTTATATCAATCTGCGGACAATAGCACGTCAACCTACCACAGAACGGCAAATTTTCTCAATTGATATTGATCTCTACTTGTTTGACTTAAAGTTGAAAATCGATTTAATGACCTTTAACTTTTTTGGTAGGTTGACCTGCCGTTGGCTGTACAAATGCCTTCTTCTTCGTCTTTTATTCTTCAGCGAAGGCAGTGTTTCGACCAATAAATAAATCGAAATAATGTCAACGTCCTTAATGACAGGTCGGTTGAGTTAAGCCACTATACTTTTATGGATCATTTGATAATATATCAAAACTTTCGTCGTATCAGGCACGTCTGTCACAACACGTGCGGCAAATCCAACAAACATGTTTTTATGATAACACTATCAGATAACAAGTTAAATAAAAATTTTACTGACTGAGCAAGACGTGATGTAAAGTCGGCAATTTTTATACGCTTACCGATAGGGAGAAGCGACCTGAAATCGAATAATCAAAGAATTAAGTTACTGATAACAATGCATAGATAAATAAAAGAAACTAGATACCGTCCCAAACAAAAATGACTTATCAAAATGTCCGCGATTAAATCTACGAAGCTAAAAAAAAGACAGTTAGTAACAGTACCACTAAGATCCCTGGAATCTTCCGATAACCCGTTTGGTTAAAGTTTGACCTTAACTCACCTGATCACCTGATGAAAACTGTTGTTATTCTTGTTTTTTGTTTACTTATTTGACATTGATTATATTCGGTTAATAAAAAGTGCATGAGTAAAAAACTTTAGCTTTCTTTTTTATATCATTTTGATTAAAACTAGTCGGTACTGCATTGTTTGTTCTTGGCCTATAATGGAGAGGCACTAACCGTTCTCGTCCTAACAGTGGCCAAAGCGACGACTGAATGAGTACTGCGCAAAGTATAGCATCTTCCGTTAGCCATACTGCCATTCTCAAATAATGTATGGAAAAATGGCTGTTACCTGCCTCCAACGTATTCAGACGTGTCTGTTACCTCCTGATTGACCAATAAAAAGTATATCTATCTATCTTTTATTTTTTATTTAGACCATATGATAAGGGTTCTTGGAATGTTTCCCAGCATTCAGTGTGTCGAAGATTAAAAAAAGTGAGTCTAATAAAATTAACATCCAACTTACCTCCTTTATTACCTTCCAGCAACTGCAGAGCCAACAAAAGCCGTGAAAGAAGTCCCAAAGAAACCAGAAACTAAACTGCCTAAAAAAACAGACACCGAGCCAAAGAAATCAATTGCTGAAATCCCCAAGAAAAATGATGTAGAGGTTCCGAACAAGCCAGACATTCCATCGGACGCCATAAAAACCTTCCCCCTGGACTCTCTCAGAACTGGCTACACCAGATTCGGCTTCAAAATGAACCTTGACGTAAACCCATTCAGTGTTCCACCCAAAACTAGTGTTAAACCCAAGGAAAGTAACCCTTTTAGTGTCCCCCCAAAAATGGTTGCTAAGCCAAAGGAAACTAAATCTAACGGCCTTGGAATAAGGCAGCCCAGTCAACCTTCACTAGCTGGAGCGACGTCAGGTAGAAGGGAAGTCGCCAAACAGATTGTCATGAGGGAGAGGTCGTTTACGTCTCTTTCTGATAAGAGGCAAGAGAAAAGGACCATGATAAAGGGTGTACGGACAAACAGAAGGTTCGAATTGCAAATGAAATTGAGGAATATTAACTCGTAAAATTAAAGTATAGCGGGCTAACCGTTAGACAACATGTTTTTAGTTGTTGAAAATAAGGTAGTAGAAATATTGCGTCATAAGATCATGGTAGTGGCTTGGGAGGCCAAAAATTAACATTATGTAGTTGTTATTGGTAAGTTAAAAGTTTTAAGATGGAGTTTAAATAATAAATTTCCTGTTAAGTACAATAGCGGGTCCATTTCCCCGTAAAACTTAATTTCACCGGTTATATAAGTTTAAAAAAAAATGCAAACAATACAAAAATGTAAGTAACCCAATTTAGATTATTACGAGGATTTCCATAATCGCCACTCTTGAAAGATGGGTTGACTAACGCAGTAGAGAAGATTATCTTCTTGCGCTAGGGGAGACCGGGGATAGTTGACTATAGGTGCAGATAGACTATCAACAATTTGACCTATTTAAAAAAAGTTACATCATAAAACAAGGCTCAAAAATGCGATTCTGGTTTTTGTATTCCTGGTAACAAATCGAAAGCATTGTTAAATAGATCAACGTTTTGTCAGCAAGTCAACCTTCCACCAAAGTCAACCATCCTTACTATTATCTCCTTTAGTAACCCCTTACGATACTGATCTAACTCCCGTATTTATAAAGAAGTAATTACTTATTGCTTAAGAAAGTCATAACTTAAAGTGTTTATACCTAGTGCTTAAGTGAAAGAAATTGGTCACCATTAATAGTCATATTATTTGGCTGAAAATGCTAACTTTTGGTAGTTAATAACTTCTAGTAATTTCTTGATTAAGGCATACAAATTTTCTCTCAAGTAATTACTTGTAGTCAAGTAATTACTTTTACTTGTTTATAAATACAGGGGTTAGAGTAGGGCTGGCGACATTTATGCCAGAAATACACGCCACTGTTTAAATTTTTTATGTAATTTAGTACCATTCCAATCTGGTTTACATTTTAAAATATTTTACTACAATAACGTCTTCACTTAAGTAAACTTACAAAAATACAATATTATTTTTAAGGAATTGTATTTATTTACTAGCACTTAAATTCATGAATTTTAATGTAGACTTAATGCAATATTATGCTAGATTGTAGTTTGTAATATTGTGATTATTATGTTGTAATTTCTATTGTAATGGTCTGTCATATTTTGGTAATTCACAATGCCTCGTTCCATATACAGGTTGTGTCATGTTTACCTTGTGGGCAAACGTTTTTATTAACAAAACCATCGGTTTATGTGACTAAAAGTTTATTTGAATCTTTCATTTCAGTCAATTTAATTTACAACACATTTTTGGCCATATAGAGACTTAATACGATAAACTAAACACTGTCTATTGTGCATATAGTAAGAGTACTAGATTTTGTGTGAATAGAAAGAAGAACGTGAGGGTGTTTTTATTTACATCAATGGCTGATCACCCTGTATTAATGTTGCCCGTTTAGATATAACAGTATTGACTAATTCAGTGTCTGCGAAATACAAACTTCGGCAATTCACATTGCCTCATTTACATTTGATATATTGATGAGCATGTAATCTGCGCGATCTTCATGGTCGAAATAGTACGAATATTGAAGTTTAATAGACGGAAACAGTAATTATGGCGGTACTGATAGTATAAATATTGTACAAACAATTTAGGTACGTTTCATTGGGAAAGTTTAAAAAATTCTAAAATGATATCAAGTTGATTGAATTTATCATGAAAGAAAAACAGAAATAAATCATGTTTACATTGAGCTGGACTCGCACAAAAATGGTTCTGTATGATTCTATAAAAAAATACTTTTGTGAATTGGAATGTTAAAGCTTTTTGATCATAAGACGAAACGAAAGATGCGCAGTGACGGAATAACTCGTTAACAAGCATTTGCTTAGGTCAAGTCTTGGCGGCATCAAAATATCAGCAAATAATGCAATAAATTAAGCAATAAATGGTACGGCCTTGGGTTGCAATCATCAAGCAGTCTAAATATGACACTCATTATATGGTAGCCTTTAGCATATATTTTGATATTTATTAGAAAGTGACCAATGATGGCTGGCTTCGATTTTGAAGCTCTGTCACGTAGTACGTTTTCGATTCGACATTCAAACAGTTTAATACTAATTTTGACCGTTGATTGCGGAACTCTAATATATATTTACGTTGCGGAAGCAGTGCCATGTGTTTATATGTGGTTTTATATCACGTCCCTAGGTAATGCCGTATATTTATTTTGATGGTTGATAAAACATTTGATGCTTCCGCTGTATCTCGAATATATTTTACGTAAATAATAACTCGTTGTCGTTTTGTAATAGTGTCATTGTACAGACAGCGGCAGGTCAACCTACCCAAAAAGTTAATTGTCATTGAATTGATTTTAAACTTTAAGTCCAATAAGTAGAGATCAATATCAATTGTGAAAATTTGACGTTTTATGGTAGGTTGACGTGCTGTTGTGACAAATTATTTTGAAAATAAAGATTACTTACCTCTTATTTATACGGCCGCGTCTGAAATTCTGAATCTTTAGCGCCACAATGCTCACAAATATTCGTCTGTAGCTGTCTCCCACACTCACGTATTGGCATGAGTGAGAGAGAAACAGTGTAGAATGTAGTGCGGACCTAGGATATTTTCTGTTAGTGATGATATACACTGTTCTGATCCCAAAGCAAGTAGTTATAAAGCTTGTTTTGTGAAATCAGACGTCCGATGACTGCATACGCAAAACGGAGACAATAGAGAAAAGTGGTTTTCTACATTGACTCGCAGATCGAACCCAGATCATCTGAGCTGGTATTCTTGAAAATGTACAAAGGTGTCATGTTATAAATGTTACTTAAAATTACCTACTCAAAATTTAGTAAATGTTTAATTTACGCGTTCTTGTTACGCGAAATAATAAAACAAGTAAAAACATGATATTATATCAATTTATCTTGTCATTTCTCGTCACAAAGAGGCCTCCTGAACACACACCTAGAGCGCAAGTCCCAGACATTGCCCCGAGTACCTTTTACGGCAAAGCGATGGACCTTTTTTTATATCTATATTTACTTGGTAGTCTAAAAATAGATTTTTGGGGATTGTGAACATGTTAAAAATCAGTTAAAATCAGTTTTATTTCTGCAAATAGGCCCCATGAGGCGCTTTAACACGTCCCAATATTTAAACCTACCACTGCTTCGGGACAAGTCTGGGCTAGTGCCGAGAAGAAGCAGCGCATGAAACTCGGTCACTATTGTCAGCCTCTTTTTAAATAAATTTTTACAAAGGTTTTAAGCAAGTACGAGCTGAGAAAATTTAATGCCATAAATTCCTATCATTTAAATAATCATTAACAGTGTAATAGCCCTTTTACATTAAAATTATTTTGATATACGATTTAAGTTTATTTACAGGGAGTTCAGCAGTTGTCGTTTGTGGAGTGGCCACTTTATGCGCAGGCGCAGGCGTGGCCAAATATAAAGCCACTGTTGTCTCTGATATAATATGTATGACACACTCGTAAAGTCAATAAGTACAGAGCGGACAGCGTGAGTAATCATTGGGAAATACGAAGACTAAAATATAACTTATGTTTTCAAGGTACTTTCCTACAATGCATTTAATAAACTCTTTTTTCAAACTCTGTTTCATCCTTGTACAAAAACTTTTCGTTATCCGGACGATTTTTCTTCTAATACTTATTGTTTTTCTAGTTTCGTCCATTTCTTTTTATATCTTTAATTGTATTTTAGATATGTATCTACAGATTATAATATGTTAACTGTCACTTAGCTGAAACCAATATGTTTAGCATATTCCTATAAATACTGCACAACTAGTTAGCAAGTTAGCTGAGAACGGAATTAGCCAGATTATAACAAACGGTTTTTTTTTTCAAATCAGCTTATTGCCGCCTTCATCACTGTATTAATTGTCAATTTTATTAATAAATCAAGTGTTGTACTATGGTGAATTCAAACTTTTTTTTAAACTATTACTCTTCCAAAAATTGTATGTCAATATTTATTTGATGATGATATCAAATTAACCATTTACCTAAAAACATGTAGAAAATATTATATTAAGTGTAGGGACTCCATTATTATGATATAATTTGATAAATGTAACAAAAAACCTATTAAGAATGACTATAAGCCCTAACTACCGAACTTATGACATTATATAAATTACTAACATTTTTAAACGTCGAAATATTTTTTTTACATTTTGACGCTAACCTTATCTAAATCCAACCACCATAAAGATATTATGTTAATCGTTAATTGTTTGTCGATTTACCTTATGATAGGATAACTATTATAACTGTATTACGCAATAAAATCTTAACTTTGTTCATTCGATAGCGTATTAACACATCATAAAACATCTAATTTCAACTTTAAATGTGACGCATAAAGATCAATATCACTTGTGAAAACTTCGTTGTGGTTGATTGTTATTATTATTGCAATTTCGTACCTATCTGAACTGTATAAGATACGATATTGTTAAGCCTAAAATGTACAAAGTAATTGTTAACTCTTAACGTTATATTTTAACAGTATTAACATTTCTTCACAGGCCCATATTTTTGTGCCATTTTATCACCTAATTTAGCTTTATGTTAGTATGTAGTTTTAACAAATTAAACTGTTTTACTTGAAGTTCTGCTTTTTATTAAGACTTTTTTAAAGAAATTACAAAACTATTTTGATTTACTGGTGTGTTAACTTACGCATGTGCGTGTGGACCGAGGGACCAACCCTGGGATTCGCAAAAAAACTTTACCAATGTTTCGTAAATGTCTTGAAATAATTGTAGAAACGATCCAATAATTTGTAACATCTTTAATAAAAAATATACAGCCCTTAACGTGTGGTCCCTCAGTCCGCAAAGTGTAAAAGTAGCGGTTCGCGTCGCGACATGACAGAGACAAGTGAACGAGACAGAAGACCGAGACAGGTGACCGCGACAAGTGTCTCGGTCTCTTCTGCATGTACTGTAGGTCGAGACCGAGATGTAAATCAGAGTTTCGGAGAGAGAGTGTCGATGTACTCAGTTGTGTTTGTGTCATGATCATGATGGAAAACCAAGTAGAAGTTCTATTGGAGGAAGAAGAAGACGATGATTTGTTGTTATATTATTATAACAAATACAAGTCTAAAAGAAGATTATCTATTAAGAAATAATATTTAACTAGAGGCTAAGAAGGATCATTTTCGCTATTAGTATTTATTATTTACCAGTTCAATCAGTGTTTCACAGTCTTCGTCAGAAAAAGTATTGATTTTTTAACACTAAACACATTGCTTTTTGAGCGCGACACGCGACAGTAGTGGTCCGGGGCAGCGACCGTCTCGCTGTCTCCTGTCTCGCTCGCGAACTGACGCGCATACATTACATAGCGTCAAGTGATAGTCGCGGGCCGCCACGAACCGCCACCTTAACCGAGGTCTCGGAGAGGAGTTTGAAAATTATCTTGTGCCTAACCAACGCTTTTGGTATTTTTAGCCCAACTGTTGCCTATAAAGAGTGATATATTTATACATTTAAATAGCCGAACATACTTCACAAAGCTTCTGGAATGGCGGCCGCGCACCGTACGAATCTGTGGGTAGGCTCCCCATCAGGTGAACCGACAATCTGGCAACAGTCGCAGGAGTTGTTGGTTGCGGGTGGCGCTGGATCCTTATGATGTTGTGGAGATCCTTAGGGGAGTCCTTTAAGTACAGCTGTGGGCATCGTCCGGCTGATATGAAGTGTCATATTTTTTAAAATTATTATACACCGTGCGATTTGAACCACCTGTAAAAAGAAGCCCACGTATGTATGTAACCATTATGTATAACATATTGGCAGTGTTATTTTAATTTTTTTAGTTAAAATCTTAAATATCGGTTCAGCTATTCATTTTGAAACACGCTGTGACGCACACAGATGTAGCTGTGTAAAATGATACGTCTGGGCGCGTCACAGCGTGTTACAAAATTAAAAGACAGAATCAAAATTTAAAATGTATCAACATTTTTTTTAATAAAAAAAATAAATAACTGCTATATGATGTTATACATAATGGTCCAATAATGTGGGTTTCGTTTTCCAGGTGGTTCAAAAAGCACGGTGTATATTAGATGTTTAAAAACTAAGAAAGGTATGACAGAACATTTTCGGAAATATCAGTTAGGTTGTAGACGCGGATAGTGTGAGTTAGGTCACTTTTGCGCTGGGCGACCTTAAGTGGCGTTATGTTTTGTTGTGCATTATGCTGCTGTACATCTTAACTTCATTGCCATCGGTGCAAGTTTGCAGCGAAATGTATAGCCTGGTGGCGTCAGTACATTGCGTATCAAATGTGACTCAAACTGAATGACATAATGTAGGGCAATGTGCTTGTGCTCTAATAACTGAGGTGTGCATTTAATAAAGCTGTCATAATTATTGCACAATTGGCAGAATACAACGAAACGGGAAGTTCTAAAGATACTATGTATTGAATACAATTATTTTTGGCGTGAACGAAAACGGCCATAATGTAACCGATTAGTTAAATTTGAAACGATATTGGTTTTTATCACTTAGTCGAAACTAAAATGCACATCTCTGGTAAAAAAAGAGTCCTAACAGAAAAACCTTATTAGCCCACCAAACATACCAGCCCGATCTGCCCTAGTAGTACAGCCAGCTGCAAAAGTATGTAAACACTTTTTGGTTTTACCATTATTCAGAAGTGTAAACATTATTTTGCACTTAACTGTACCTAACCCACGGCCGTGGACCGATGGCGAGGTGGACCTAGACTGAGCGCCCTCAGCAAATATCTGCCGATATCTGCCTGGCTATTTCCTTTACAGGCTTCAGTGATATGTCCGTCCGAAATAATTTCTTTTAGTAAAGGTTTTCTTACGCGGACTCGAAACAGAGGTCCTGTGTTGTTTCGTAACTATTATTTAATTAAACGAATATAAATACAAGTGCTAATTTTCATTACTATAGCTATGCTTTACTAGCAAGAGTTGGAAAAAAATACAATTTTTACCTAAACACGTAATTACCTAAAAAAATATTGTTTACCACATAACATACGTGCCACAATGCCACAGTTGATACGCTGTTACAAAAAATAAAAGAATTTGCGTATATTATTCAGGTAGGTAAAACCTGCATGACTTTTGGGACCTAGGGATCATTGACGTTGTTTAAAGTGGTTTATCTAAACATTAATAGAAAATCGTTCGTTACAATGTTGCATTGAATAAAATGACATAGCGTCGTTTATCTATTATAAAAGTACTTACGTAGTAGTAGTAGTAGAAGTATCAACGTTACTCTAACTTTATAAGGAGGAAGGAAAATATGATACCTTTTATTATTTTTAGTAATAAAATTTAATACAACTAAATATTAGCTGTTTGAGAATTGTTGTTTAACAAAAAATTTGATAGCAAATTGTTACTTTGTTAGTTGAATTCGCAACCGCAGACAAAACTAAAACAATAAGTTTATTTTTGACTTACGCACACTAGGCATTCTGATAATAAGACCGACGCACGGTATAATAAAAAAATAACAGTGCTCGGTATAAATGAAACAAATTCAAAGTTTTAATGTAGGTATTGTAATACATTCTAGCTTCGGAAAATAAAGTATTATTCATACTAAAGTTCTACATAAACACCGCCACACCGCCCGCAGCCAATCGGCCTGCACAGAAAGAGAGTGCGGTTACATCGGCGAAAGGACTCTTACGGCTTACGTGCCGAACGCTCGTATATCATATTTAAGCTAGTAACTTATATCTACTTGGGATTCAAGTCAAACAAGGGTTCTGGAACCGTGCTAGCCAAGTTTCATACAGACCTTAACTTAGGAAAACTACAAATTGGCTACAATCAGATTTATTAATGTTCCAACATAGAAGCACAGTATGGTACGTGATCACACAGAACAGGCACACTTGTGCCTTCGCAGTTACTCCTCCACTCATTGTACATTCATCGATATACTCGAAAATATTTGTAGATTCCAAATATTCATATTAACGACTAAATAATAACTCTCTACGGTATCGGAAGCGTACGCGGCCGCGAGTGTCCCGCGCAGGCGTGAGATCAGGGTTATGTCGCGCGACGTTCGCCTCGCGCGGAGCGCTGGCGGCCGCAAGCTTAGGAGTCTCGAAGCGCAAGAAATGCCTTTCAGCATAAACAGCTATACGCGTATTTCTGTGGACACTATATCTATGTATTTATATTAGTTATTATTTAGTCTTACAATACAAAATTATCCCTTGTGCACGGAATACATTATCATTATCACTTACTTTGAACAACTTTCATGGAAAAAACACTTGTACTGTTCTATTAAAAAATACCATCTCACCTTTAATTTAAATACATTGTTAGGGAAAATAAATATCTCACTCTTAAGGAAATGCTTAGCTTTTTCAGTGTACAGAAAGGTATATAAAATATTTTTTACAAATTGAGCTCTTGAGGTCGTGTCAGCACTGACTCGGCTCCGGCAAGGGCCGAGGTGTCTCGGAAGGCAAGACTGCGGTAGTAGTGTACTTAGAATAATAATACAGAGGTCAGAGGACGGATTGTTTAAGGGTCAAGCAGTTGGAAATATAGGTTCCTCCGTCTCCACGCCACCGTTAATGATCTGTTGCTAGGATTCGATGTTTCCTAGTTATCTTTAAGAACCACTTCACACTAGCCTATCTCAAGCATAGGTGTTTTATAGAGGTAGTGCTGCTGGATAAACGCTAGTGAGAAGGTGTTTTAGAGTTAAATCAAACTAACGTTTCTCTAGCGCTGCTGTTCGTCGATAGCCGAGTCAAGGCGTCCTCAGATAGTTAGACGTTCGACAGACGCCTACGCTTTAGAAATGCTATTGAAAATAAACTCTTACTACCACGCCTACGCCGTCCATCGAATCAATGCCTGACATGAGCCCGAGCGAAGGCCCGGTCGCGGTGGTGCCACGAGAGCATAATTGACCTCATGTACAGTCCGCTTCATTTACTGAAATAGCTAATGTAGTAATACTTTATATTCACTATATTATCATTAATTAGTTTAACTATGTTAACTACAGATTTTTTTTGGCAAATTTCACAAAACAATTATGAAATTATAAAAAAAAACAAAATATTTTATCGTGTCATTGAATAAAGTCAGTGTTTATAATAATAGGCACTTCCATTAACACGATACAATATTCACAGTCCGCACAAGCTGCGTGTATGAAAATTTCGTAGATATGTAGGTACTATATAATTTTTTTAGTAACAAAAATATGTACCGCATGATAGTGCTTACATTTAGTTAGAGGTCGCGGTAATCTGTAATTCGCTCTGAAATTGTTTCATAGTGATATTAAATCGAGAACAACATTAATAGGCCGCATAACTTCGATTAAGCAGCTGATTTTTTCTTTTACTGCTAACAAATAATCTTTTAAAGAAGTAACTCTCCAACAAATTCTATTTGATAACTGTTCAAATCCATTTACGCAACAAAAACTACAAGGAAAGAAACATATTCTTGGAGACAAAGCTTGAATGACATTGCTTACGTCAAAGACTCTCTAGTTATCATCATTCGTAGATTTATAGCATAAATCTAAAATCACATGGCTAGATAATTTTGTTCCCGTCTTAAATCTGCATATAACATCTTCAGAGCGTACAATTTTTTTGCGACACTATAATAAGTTTACACAGTTTTCTCACTATATTACAATTTTATTATACAATTTAAATTATAACATTTGCACAGGCACCTAATAAGATTGTAGTTACAAATCTACAGTTTAGCACGAGAATTTAGTTTTTAATCAAAACAGTTTTCGATTCTCACACGCGGAGACCGCACTCCACTCGGAAATAAAGTTTCACACTCAACACAAATAAAATGTGAACTTTTCAACACTTATCCGCTAAAGGGAAACAAATTACACTATGTTACAGCTTTATTTACAATTAGTCCCGTCGATATAGGGTCCATCTCTTGTCTTGGCGACATCGCGTTAACGTTCCATTTTACACGTTACAAGGGTGCTTAATGCGAGTTTTAATAGATCAAAGTCATCGAACGCGCAAACTTGCATTTTTATGGCATTTATTCAGCGCCATCTAGTGACAACTTTGTGAAACAAGTTCAGTGGCTTGAAAATTTACGTCGACGCGTTTAGAGTAATCGATTAATACTAGCATTAAGTACAAAAACAAGGTATGCTAATATACGCAAGCGCCAAGTCATTAAACGTTAAACAAATTCAAAATAATACTCAAAAATAAACACTAAAATACTAGTAGAGCTCACACATCACACAAAAAATTTTAAAACATAACATATATGTAACATTTCTATCTACCATTTTTAAAAAATATAATCAATCAAACATATTAAGACAGACTTTTGTTTTAGAAACTTATTCTTACAGTTATTTAAGTAGGTACGCTACGAAAATGTTTGGCTTGTATAATTTTGGAGGGATATAAATAATATTAGACCTTTGTTGCGACGCCTGAGAAGAACTTGTTCTTAAGAACTGTAGCGCTATAAGGTAGAGTCTGTGCCAAAAATGTGTAACGACACTTTGGACAAACGTTGACTTTTATCTAATAAAAGGTCAAGTTAGTCAAACGCAAAAAGGTTACATATATATGGCGCTGCCTATATCCTAATGAATGAATCAATTAAGATTCATTTTTTATTTTTTGCAACTTATATTATATCTTTAAGAAATATCATCCACATTATAATATAAATGTAAGTGTATGTTGCAATGTCATGACGAAACCCATTAATAGACTTCAAACTTCAATAAAAAGTACGAAGTTCGATAAGACTAAAAAAAAAAAATGATATTTTAAATCCACCTGAGCGATAATGTAAAAAGGGGTATAATAAGTAGAAACGAATTCTATGCAGTATCATAATCGGGTGATATCACAGTCAGCGTAATATGTTTTTAAAGATTTAGTGCCATATGTAATATAGTAAAAAAATATCTATTCCCTTAGAAATCTCTGGCAAACCAACAAACTTGTTACATCGACATAGTACTAAAGTGTTCAGCGGTACCATGCCTAAATATCGAATAAGCATAATTTAAGATTCTATCGGTGTTTGATAATGACAGACATTCTTAATGATATCAGATGGTAGGTTATAAAATATCAAATGCTCTTGATGCGGCCCCTTCCCAGACCCTTTGATAACTTCGCGAGTTTCCCATACCTATAATACATACACCTACCTATAATGTCAAGGGTTCAAAGTAGTTTAAAATAGCGTTTTTGAATAATTGTTTTTCTAGAGCCATTACGAAACCTTGCATGGCATTTTTAGATAAAGTACGTAATTGAATGTTCCACAATAAAATTGGCCGCTTAACTCCCTAGTTTAGGGTTTAAGATTATTAGACTTTTCAAATACCCATTAAAGTGATTTTGAAAATTATGGCTAATTTTGCATGTAATAAGCCCCGGTATGCCAGTGAAAGATGCCGACGCTGGACCAATAATCGCTTGGCCACATAGATGGCATGCTTGTAATGACTTTATTTGCTGATGTGGGGATGGATTACTTTATGATTCAAATTCATTTATTTACAGTAAATAGGGTAATGTCAAGTTGTTTTAAGGATAATTAATGTTGCTTAAAACCTATTCAGCTATCATAAAACAGCATGAAAACTTTTAAGTAGGTACTAACATAATGTCAAAATATATTTAATATATATTATACATATTTAAAAGTAAAAGTAACAGCCTAAAATCATCCCAATGCAGAGGAAAGTTCTCCATCATTGAATTCAAGTTACCACAGCAAGGATGGGTGCAGGGATAATCACCGCGCTTGCCAAATGCGGGTTGGTGATCACAAACCCGAGCAATGTTCGAATTCGAAACTCTAGTTGCCCGACTCAGGAATCGAGATCTTCCTCCCGATATTACTTCAAACCACGATGACAATGGAGCGTCGTAATACAGACAACGGACAGGTCACCTACCCGAAAAGTTAAAGGGCATTGAATTGATTTTCAACTTTAAGTCCTACAGGTAGAGATCAATATCAATTGAGAAAATTTGACGTTTTCAGGCAGGTTGACGTGCAGCGTATTTTCTGTACTTTAATTACATTTTGAGAATTACTCGCATTACCGAACGGCACACAAATATGTAACCCTGAACTCAAGTTATGGATGGTCTATTACTGCAATTTATCCTAAAACTAGCTGATATTAAGTATTGAATATATCAAGATAATACCTGAATATACTGAGACTGAAACCAAAATTGGTTATGTAAATAGTTTGAGACCCTAGGAAGGACATCAAATGGTTTTATCTTGGATATAAAGGGGTGGAAGATTGTATGGGGAGTCCATAATTTGGTAGAATCTAACGATTGCAAAATAAAAAAGTGTTCTCTTAGAATACGCGACTTATCAGTGTTCCATGCGGATAAAGTTTCTGCTAAATGCGGGTGTATTATTTTAAAATGACAAAACAGTGCTATTGAGAGGCTATTATTACAACAACGTTGCGGAAAAATAACAATTATATACCATTTATTTCATGAAAATTACTCATCCCATCATCGTATCTGCATACCACGACAGAAATTTTTTAACCGTACAACTACAACATAATATAGTTGTCTATAGTTTCAAGTAAAATTTATTTCGTCTAAATTTCTGTACCCATTTCTTTGTAATCTTTCGTGGTGTGACTAACAAGACTTTCTTATCTTTAAAAGATTTGGTATGGAAGTAGTTTGGAACTTAAAAGGACAGCATAGATTGTTATCCCCGAAACCATCCATAAAAAGGGGCGAAGAAGGAGGTAGAAATTGGTATGCGGAATCAATAACTTCTTGATTCAAAACAAAGACATTATTGCGACAATTTTTAATTATCTCTTGGGAAGCGTATATCTTAGACGCGATACAAGACGACAAAAATCGAGGACGCGGTATAGCAGAATCACACAAACAAAGCCGCGGGCAGAACGCTAGTATTACTTAGTACATAACTATTTTCTGATAAAGTTCGTACAGTCAAGTTTGTATAATAGCTCCGATGCAACGTCACTCAACTTGGCCTTAACACTTGGTCGGCTTCGATTTAACCAATTTAACTTTGTAATTAGCCTCATGAACTAGCTATGTTATGAATTATGACCAGCCAATTTAAAGTTTCGTACACGCCTAGGTAAAATTGTCTAGAACACAAACTAGTTTAGGCGTTCCTGCGGTAGAATTTTCGTTGTCAACGAACGACCTTGAACGGTTTACGTAAAACACTCACTATATTTAATGTTCGGTTGAAGCAGAAAATATTTGGGATGACAACGTATCGGCGGCACTCGCCAAAGCTTTTGTTGCGAAATGTAAACTCTTGATAGATAGGTGTATAATACAAGCTAATAATCCCCGCGACTTCGTAAATGTGAAATTTTTATTTGTAAATATCCCAAAGGACCCGTACTTTTCTGGGATAAAAGTTACTTAACTATTCTAGTTTATAATCTACTTTTGCACAAGATTTTATGTAGATACGTGAAGTTTGCCATGATTTTGTAACAAATATCCATCCAATCTTTAAGTATTAATATTAGTTAAAAGCAAGATTATAATCTCCTTTTATTTAACCAGCGTTGCTCCTGCAACTTTGTTCAAATGGAGTTCTGAGGCACCACACACTACTGGTTTCAATGAAATTTTGTATAAATATTCAAATGATATTCATACTAAATATCTCAATCAATTTTTGCGGTAAATATGTAAAAGTCAAACAGACATACAAAGTTACAATCGTAATAATAATATTAGTATGGATTTAGAACCACGCAACATCCTACACATGAATTAGACATACCAAATATAATTAGCATGGCAACCTGTTTACTGATAACATCACAAAGGTAAAAAAATAATATTATGCGAAGCAATTACGACTGAATAAGGCTAATTTTGGGACGTTTCCTTTGCGCGGTTATTCGGCGGAATGTTGGAAATGTTGGAATTAGGGGTTCTGAATAGCCTTTGAGTAAAGCATCGATTCATCATCATCATCATCATCATATCAGCCGAACGACGCCCACTGCTGGGCATAGGCCTCCCCCAAGGATCTCCACAACGATCGGTCCTGTGCTGTCCGCATCCAGCGGCTTCCCGCGACCTTGATCAGATCGTCGGTCCACCTTGTGGGGGGCCTGCCCACGGAACGTCGTCCGGTACGTGGTCGCCATTCGAGAACCTTTCCGCCCCAACGGCCATCGGTTCTCCGCGCTATGTGTCCCGCCCACTGCCACTTCAACGATGCAATCCTTCGAGCGATGTCGGTAGTTTTAGTTCTCCTGCGGATCTCATCATTTCTGATTCGATCGAGTAGGGATCGAATCAAAAAAAAGCATCGATTACACTATACAATTTGTAGAAAATCTAATTAGGAAATCGGAAGATATAGTGGGGGAACAAGACAGATGGCGGGATGAACCCAAGCCCAGGACCACGTGGAGTGGGGGAAAACAGGCCTTTGTCCAGCAGTGGGATCCTGAAACTGGATTAGATTAATAAGTTGAAATTAGAGGTTCGACCACTTTTGTCTACGACCTTCTTCGATTTATTAATAGTGTAAGAAATAGTCTAGTATATCTCGTGTCTCGACAAATAAATCTTTCTTTCTTCATTCTTTTATAGTTCCCATTACAATTTTATACAAATTGTAAAGTGTAATACACACTTAAGCCCCTGACGTCACTCGCGCACATGACGTGGGCGCATAAAACAATAGTCAATGGTTATTCATCAACACAGCTAGACAAATATGATGTTTTCCTTCCATTTGAGAGCTTATATTCGTGTGTTTTATTTGCATTTGTGTAACAGTACAACATTGTTACCTAATTTGAATTGTTTTATTTATTTATTTTATTGCTATTTATATGCGATCTCATAGAAAAACGCTTGTTGTGACTAATCTATTATTTAGATCGGACACAGACGTGATTTGTTTACTAAAAAATATGAATGCTAAAGGTTATCAACATACATTGATTAAAATCATCATTTTTAAGACCGTCTTAGCGTGAAATCTTTAATGAGTTTTTTTATTTAGGTGCCCTTTATATGAATACTAGCTGACCCAGCGAACTTTGTATCGCCTTAAGAGGAAACACTAAGGGCGAGAGAATTGAAAAATAGGTATTTGTAAAATCTATTGCTGTCGCGGAGTGCCAAACGCCATTTGTCATTCACCAATAATATTCAAACTAGTTTAGGGACCTAGTGTTTTTTGTTTAGGGTTTGTTTGGTTTTATCTGCATGATAATTAAGTAGTATGTAAAAAAACTTTATGAGTAATTACTAAAAGGTTTTAATCACTAAGGTGTTTATCAAGTAATAAGATTTAAAACTAATTCTAAATTAAAGATCTTACAAAATTATTAAAATTAATTTTTAGAATATAATTAACTAAATAAATGTGGACAACATCACATACATTGTTCTGATCCCAATTTGAATAACTATTTAAAGCACTCGTATTTTGGAAACCAGAAACAACGAAGGTACCACAAACACCCAGACCCGAGAAAATGTAGAATGTTTTTTCTACATTGACCCGACCGGGGATCGAACCCGGGACCTCGGAGCAGGCGACACCTTGAAAACCGGTGTATACGCCACTCCGCCACGGAGGTCGTTACAATAATATCACATTCCAGTGATACCCAGTGTATTTTTAGAATAGTATCTCAACATGTAAATTTGAATGCTGTATCGTGTGTCGGTATTTTAGACATTATTTTGTATCCTAGATCTTAGCCACATCTCAGCATGTTTCCTCTATAAATACTTCAATTGATAAATCATAAAAATAATATAAAATAAAAATCTCTGAAGCGCGAACAACGAGAATGTATTGAAAAGTGTATAAAAAACTAAAAAAAAAATTAACGCGTCATAAGTTATTTACCTACGTTCAGTTAATAATTTCTTTTAGTACTACAATATTCATGTTTTAAACTTTAAACTTATAAGAACAACGACTTTGTACAAGGACCTTCGTAGGCGATGCTTCCTACATTATAATCAATATAGAATTTCGGCTAGTAGTTTAGGTTGGCTTAAGTGAGTCAGAAGGACAAACGATTTTATAAGTATCTAATAGAGTTTTATACTTTATTTGATATTTTAGCAACTTAATTGCACTTATAATATCAGTATATAAACTTGAAAAATTTTTTGAAATGAAATGCGAGGAGATGCGGGTTCGGGTCCCGCCTGAGACAAAATTTTTCAAGTTTATATACTGATATTATCTAATAGAGTATTATTATGGACTTTCCGAATACTGTCGTTCAAAATGCCGACAGTAAATCTAATAATCCAACCTATCTATTATAGTATTCCATCGGTTTTCCGACGAAAAAAGTCTTCATACATTACCTACTTAGAATCTTTTTATATACCTTAAAAAACCAA
Source organism: Anania crocealis (assembly GCA_949315895.1). Taxonomy (NCBI): domain Eukaryota; kingdom Metazoa; phylum Arthropoda; class Insecta; order Lepidoptera; family Crambidae; genus Anania; species Anania crocealis. The sequence continues at coordinate 999,236 of OX438868.1, forward strand.
ATGGTGATCATACATTTTCATGGTTTATTACTTGAAATCGGATGGCTGCAGCACCGAAAGCTTGGAGGCGTAAAGGCATTTTTATTAACCTTTCTAGACTCGACAGAAGGATATGGCTTTTACGTCATACAACTCTGTAGGCAGCTGGGGCCTATTGTACGGGGTTCTACGGTGACTGATGCACAAAAGTAGATTTTTTTAGAAAGCTAAGTAAATTCCGAAAGCAATGTGTATTTTCCCGTACAGTTAGGCACAGTATTACAAATGGCGACGCAATAGTTGGTTTTAACTTCTAGTTTAAGGTTTAAACTTTGTTCAATGTTGTGTTTAGTCTTGGTCGTGGCACATAATAGTAGTCGCCGGGTTTAAAATATCTTAGTCATAACCTTTCATTCGGGCGTGCTTGCAACTGGCGTTAAATTTTTGCGATATATCATTTAGATCTATTTATACTGATAACATTTTCATATTAATGGGGAATCAATGGATCCCAATTTGTTTATAACTAGGCATGCATTGTATCATTTAAGACAGCTTAAAACCTGTGTTAAAACTATACCAATCTAATATGCATAACAATAGGGCTAGTTTCGGCTTTGACTGACAGTTTGTTCTAAAGAACAAAACAAGACGTCACTGATCGGAATAAATTGTTATTTTGTACATTGGACTTTTAGCATGGATAACTGTTACTATAAAAAAAAATGGCTGTATTTAAGCGACAGAGACCCTATGAGAAGTTATTGGGTTTAAGAGGAAACACTACGGGCGAGAGAATTGAAAAATAGGTATTTGTAAAATCTATTGCTGTCGCGCAGTGCCAAACGCATTCACCGCAGAGTGTGATAGAGACAACTGCTTCTTGGACCGAAAATACCTACTTAAAGCACACCAAATCAACGTTTCGTAGTCCCCCGATTACTTTTCCAAAACTAGACCGATTTAAATACTTTTTTCATTAAAAATTTAAGAAAGGCTTTGGCCGTGTTCGTATGTTTTCCATTTTTTCTAAAATTAAGCCAAAATTGTTTTCTGGATGTTTGAACACAGCGCAAAATCGGCGAATTTTTTCGATTTTTGAGGGCTCATATCTTTTTTATTAATTTATTTATGAAAAAACAGAAAACATAGAAACATGCTAATAGTGGCCATAGATTTTTGTAATAAAAATTATTGCTCTACTGGCTTTATCCAGGGAGGAAACAGGGGACTACGTTTGTATGGAAAAACGGCCCTTGTGTTTCCTCTTATCAGATAGTCGTACTGCTGAAACTAAGTTTAACGAACAAAATGTCTGCCATTAATACGTGTTGGGCCGACGTATGCGTGGAAAATGTAATAATGAGTCAACAAGTAGGTGATAAAACTTTATCGGATATTACACCTTTGGCGTGTAAGCAGTTACATTTGCACTTAATTTGGTTAATTATATTACCAAGTGAATTATTACTACTTTGGGTAATCTTTTCAGTTTTCATTAACTAATTGATATAATAGAGAACATGAATGAAACTATTTTGTTTTTCATACATATTTTTTTCGCTAAAGATTTTTTTTTGTTTTAGTGCTAATACTGAACACAGTAGGTACTGGTTTTTATTTCTGATCGAGTTTCTTGAGCTGCTTCTTCTCAGCACTAGTTCAGACTTGTTCCGGAGCAGTGGTAGGTTTAAATATGGGACGTGTAAAAGCTCCTCCAGGGCCTAATTGCAGAAATAAAACTTATTTTTACTGATTCTGAGTTTGAAATTGTTATATTTAAGTAGTTATTCAATTACATAGTAGCGAAAAAACATATTTTCTATCATGTTAGGTACAGTTGAGTCAGCATCTTGAAAACCTATTGTAATATTTTTACAGCTGACTATAATCTCAGATAAAGTTGGCGTCAATCAATTTAAGTTAAAAATGACATTTTTTTATGTTCGCTAAAGGAATACAAATACTAGTTGGGTAATGTAATCCCCGAGTAACAAAGACACATTGTTTTAAACACATTTAACCTACGAAATAGAGGCTTTTAAAATAAAAAGTTACTCTTCTTATTCATCCCTTTATTATTAAAAAAAAACGTCAATCTATCTCAAAGTTAGTACTACATAAAGCACATGTTTAGAAACAATTAACCACTAACACCCGAAAAGTCTTCTATATCGCCTAGTTTGAGGAGATAATCCAGGACCTCGGCAATCGAAACATTAAAATCACATTAAAAAATAATCGGCTGAGCAATTCTGATATTTTGTGGTAGGTTGACCAAAAAATCACTCTCTGTACCAGTTACTTTAAAATATACTTAAATACGTAGCAAATCAAATACCTACATGCGTAATAGGAAAGTTAGGTGATGACAAACGCGTTATCGTGTTTAAGTGCTTGTAGTTCTTGTTATGATAAGTCGATGTGTTATTGATTTCATGAAAGCTAAGTTCAGAACTACTCCTAACCTAAATAAAATATTCATAAACTTTTTCACGCAATCTATCACAATACACCCGTAAGTTTAGCAGCGGTAAAGATTCCGTTGGCACTGCCAATGTCAGTGCCGGGAAAACAGCTGTTTTATGTTCAGAGTTCTCAAGTGCTAGAGAACTTTTTATTTGCAAAATCGTGAGCCCTCTTCGCTAAGTTTTTTATGGGTTTATAACATAAAATGATAAAAAATTAGGACTGTATGTTGACTTCTAAATTTACGAGAGGCATTTAAAGCGGAAGGTATGGTACCGCTAAAATCTTCCCAGAAGATCGGCAACGGAACTTTACTGTTGTGTCAGGGCAGCTGAGTTTGACAGTAGCGATGGGTCGTTATAGGTTTTTGAGATAACGTAACGTAACTGTGATGTGATCTCCAATAACTGGTTTCATAACTAGTGATTTTTGTAACTAGTTATTTTTACAACGCTCTAAAGCAAACGTGATTATTATAAGGATAAAACGTTTGGTTAGATAGCAGGTATAACTTAATCACTTCACGCACACGTATCATCAAATATCAAATCGATCCTTTAAGAATCTCTGCCCTTCAAAATAAGACTCAAATTCCATGTACAAGCGAAGGAGTAAATGAGAGCTGCTGACCGAAAGCCGAACATATACCTGTTTCATTCACACTTACGCTCGCGTCCTATAGTTGTTTCATTCATACACGCAACAAAGCTATCACTCTTTTGTTGCGATTCTTTTTTTGGACCCTTTATACATTACTCGTTTTACTCCTTCATGTACTCAAAACGATGTGTGGGATGTGCAATGTAAAACGTCGTTTTCAACTTGTCGTAACGAGTAACTTAAAACCAGTGATTTTGCGTAAGGAGTGAAGCCAACCAAGTATCTACGCTAGACCTTTCACATAAGAGTGAATTCAATTTAACTTCAGAGCGTTGTGATGAAAAGCAGTTATTGAAGACCGATGCCTATTTTGATCGTTTGAATGGCGTTATGAATCTAACTAGTTATTGTTGTTGCGGATAACGAGTGATCACTGTTCGGGCTTGTAACTGCTTAAATAACCAGTTACGGTTAATAACGCCCATCGCTATTTGACAGCACGATAGAGCGCTTTCCCTCTTTCTTTGATGCGTGGATGCTTTATTATTTTTGGTTGCCAACTCTGAACCAAAAACTAATCCATTGGAATATGTATATTTGCTTTATGCAAATCTTAGGAAAAAAATTCGAACAAAATTATACATTAAAATTTGGAGAGTGTAGAGTCTACACTCAGTACACCATGAAATAGATCAAGTACATCTCTTCGAAACCCGTTCAAAGGAAGAGCTGTCTTAGTTTTGATATACACACACACAGAACAAATTTTATGACATCGCTGTCTGAAACAAACCAGGACAAGACCACTCTCAGTTTCAATAATGCATCACTCGGGCCCATGCAATAGTACCATTAGACACGAACGCGAAAGACAAACCCGAACAACGTGACTGAAACACTGTGACCTCGATTATAAGTCACCACGTTCACCGATATGAGGGTAGAGCCGAATTTATAGGTTCGCGGAACTGGGTACCAGGACGTCTTCCGCGTGAGATATGACGCTACGCTACCATTCGCGATGGGACGGGGCTCGCAACATCACCATTTGAATCTCACAAATATTATAAATGTGAAAGCATGGGAGCAGGTTGGGATGTCAAAGCAAAAATTACTGAAGTTTTTATTAAAACTTTCCAGTAATTTACTAGTCATCAGAATAACATGTATATGCTAAAATGTATCCCAAAATTTCGTGTAATATTAAGAGTAAATTTGTTAAACTGTGTTGGTCTGTGTTTTGCTTTCCTATTATATTCTCATAAGTATTGCACTAATAAATAACTTCATCATTTCTAATACGGAATCGGTGTATTATGAAGTCACCCCAAAACCATGTTTTGCATAACCTGACGTTTAAATTAATGAAAAAGGTCTCCGAATTATGATATCCTACTTTGTTTCGACTGCCTATGTTAATATCTTTACTAATTAAAAGATTAAACTATAGAAAAGCGTTAATTTATATTTGCGGGTTATTAATTCTCCCCTCTAGAACTTTATCACCAAAATGCCACAATAGTTTAGTTCAAAGAATTAGTTTCTGCATCTATTGATCCAGGGCCATATTTTTTGCGATTCATTTTAAAGCTTCTACGCAACTCTTTTGTCCGCCATCTATAAACGACCTTTCGCGCTGATGACAACCGCAAGAATACATTGCCAGTACCAAAAAATTATAAATTTTCGGTAGGAAAGTATGAGTTTCTCATAATCCATACTTAATATTAAAAATGGGAAAGTGTGTGTGTCTGTTCGTTTGTCCGTCTTTCACGGCAAAACGGAGCGATGAATTGACGTGTTTTTTTTAAGTGGAGATATTGAAGCGATGGAGAGTGACATAGGCTACTTTTCGTCTCTTTCTAACCCCCCACTTCCCTAAAATGAGGGGTGGAAGTTTGTATGGAGCATTTCCCCATTTTTTAAGGTAAAAAGCTAAAAATTGGTATGCGGCGGACTAATTATTGTGACTAACTAAAAAATCGTGCAAAATTTTTTTTTTTGTTATCCGCCCCCAACCCCTTCAAAGAGAGGATGAAATTTTATTGTTACCCCGAATTTAACGCAAGAGAAGCCGGGCAAAAGCTAGTGTACTTATGAAACTCGTAAACTAATTATCTCTTTGTGTTTTTTAATGTTTTTTTTTTAATTATGTTTTTTTAAAAACTTATTGACTGCTCTGATTTGGGCCGCTTATCTTTTAAGTAAGCTTCGGAGACCTTTTGCGACTGCCTGAGTGGATCAAGCTTCCGCGTGTGACACACCAAATGTCTAAGAGCTCAATGGTTAGAGCATAGCCCAGTAAGCGGACGGTTGTGAGTTCGAGTCCTACCTTAGGCAGTCGAAATGTTATTGAAGGAATTGTATTTTTAATTTATTTGCTTAAATAATAGTTTTAACGATACGAAATAGCCTACATAATAAATCTTTAAAGATTTCTTGACTTACTTTATATGATATTTAAGCAATTAAATTGCATTTATAATATCAGTATTTATACTTAAGAAATTATGTTTCAGGCGGGACTCGAACCAGCATCTCCTCGCATCAAAGCGCCGCAAACGGCATGCGAGGAGCGCATCTCCTCGCATGATCGAGTCCCGCCTGAGACATAATTTTTTAAGTTTAAATACTTATTTCCAGACTTTCTAAGTAGGTAGTCTAAACCGTTTTTCTAGCTGGCTATCTTTGAAAATCTTGTCAATTATGTCGCGAAGTGAAAACAAGAGAAAAAGAGGTGTTTGATTAGGAATCAATAATTTTTGAAAACTCCACTTCAAGCCCAAACAACAACAGTCAACATGGAGGAATCATTAATCACTTTTATAAAACCCTCCTTCTGACGCAGTTGGGTAAAAGATAAAATCAACCAAATAAAATTTGACGAGTGAATTAAAAATGGAGTTCAATTAGTAAGAGAGACAAATAGATTTCCTGGTGCACAAGGATTTAAAGTAACTACATTAAAACTCATAAATGGCAAGGAAGTTCAAACAAGGCAAATGCTGCAATACGATATTAATTGGTTTAAATAACCACTAGTGGGTAGAAAATTGTTTGCAGTCAAGCTGTTATATGCAGTCGACTATAAACTCATGAATTGGTTTTCTAATACTTCTTATCATGTGATTATTTATTTATGGTCTGGTATCAGAGATTTCCAAGTCGGCCTATTACAGGCCTCTCACATGACTTGGCTTGCAACAGAAGCCGGACCTGGCTTAACATGCCTTTCAAAGCAAGACTATAATCTACCAAGCTAATTTAGAAAATATTGTTTCCTCAATTGATCCGTTCGTGTGTCAGACAGGGATCATTCTGTAGCAGACAGAACGTCAAAAGCAAAACGTCCAAGTTGATGAGACAAACTTCTTAGCGTTCCATGGATTCACCGTGCGGGTGCCGGTTCTATCGTGTGGCAGAAAGAGAAACTCCGAGTAGTTCCCGGGACTTGTGACACAGGTGTATGTTTAACTGCAGTAAGTTCTACACTAGAGCGAAAGGGGCCCCCCTTTCCGACATACATCAACACTCACCATCACTACTCGTGTTTCTCTCCCTGCCCAGCCAAATCTGATACGAACCTGCTAATGCAGCTTTAGACACTCGCTCTAGTATAGAACTTACTGCAGTTCTGGCCAAGCCAAAGTCTTTCAACAGGTTATAGAGTGTATTGACCTAGGGTTTTGACGTTGTTTTCCCGAAAAATTATAATCCTAAAATTTTTAAAGCAAGAGTGTATAGATAGGCTGCTTCTGGGTAAGCTCGCTCCATCTTAGGTTTCTTCTTAAGGCGACTACTAGAGCTAAGCTCTGCCCCCAATTGATTAAATTTTATTTCTTCCAACCAAACAAAATCAATTCTCAAAAAACTAGAACTGTATCATTTTAGCAAATTACCTGTAGTATTTATTGAATCAATGTTAACTGCTTTTCATTATGGCATTCTTTCGAATTGGACATTATTGCTAAAAGCTGCCGCTTTTAGCGTTAGCGACAAATTCGACTTTTTAAACAACAAATTTAAATTTTAACCAAAATTTTAATGCAAATTTTAATGCAAAGAAATACGTTATTTAAAGGTAAATAGTATACCTTCCCGACGCAACCGACCGAATGATTCGAGCAACCGGATCGAAACAACGGGAAGGTAAATTACTATTTACCTTTAAATAACGTAGTATGCATTAAACCCCATAAGTGTTAAGTGTAAAAATGCAACAAGAAAGTTTAAAATTCTATAAATAAAAAGTTTACTATGATTCAATAAATACTAGAGGTAATTTGCTAAAATGATACTTTTCTAGTTTTTTGAGAATTGATTTTGTTTAGAAGTAATAAAGTTAAATCAATTGGGGGCAGCACTTAGCTCTAGTAGTCGCCTTAACAGTAGAGTTAAGTATGTAGTTAAGAGCAAGCCCATCTACACTAATATTAGGTATAAAGAGGAAAGATTTGTATTTTTGTATGTGTGTATGTTTGTAATTAATAAACTCAAAAACCACTGAACCGATTTTATAGAAATTTTGTACGATGGTCAATTAGACCTTGGGGAAGGATATAGGCTAGCTAGAATTTTTAACCGACTTTAAAAAAGGCTGTTGTGATATTATTTTATTTAAAAAAAAAACTAGTTATTTATAAAAAATAAAAATAAAACATTTGTATGATTGTTGGTCAATATTAGAGAAAAAATATAAAAAATAAACAAAAAAATCTCAGGAATATTGCCATGTCAATCATGGCTGTGGTGATGTCTGTATTTAGATACAGTCATAAGATTTCCCTAACAAACATGATGTGATTCCCTAACAAAAATAATGATGACAAGTCTAAATGTCAAGTAAACCATTCTTCATCAGGTAGGAGTATAAACCTAGTTTTGTACTTATTGCTTTCAAACATACCTATTATATTACCTACCTACAAGGTTTATTAAATCCAAAATGATACAAGCCAAACGAAATTTTATTAATTCCAAACATAATTAATACCTTTCTGAAATTCAAACAACACTCATAAGAAGTAATAGCTTGCCAATATTTCTTACATAATAATTTAGATTTTGTATTTCTGGTAACCATTTTCCTATAAATATACATAAATAAACAGTAAATATTAGACATTTAAATTCTTTTTTGCATAATCAACAAGCCATTAAAATTTTGGCCATAGCATATCATACAATATGCACAGAAATTGCATTTTGAGAATATGCTAAATCTAAATTGATCATATTTTAGAAATTTTATCTCTGTTTAGGATGTTATGACCGTGAAGATGCCAGCTTTTACATATTTATCAATTCCAGGCAATCGAGATAAGTCAAATGTACCATTAACTACTTGTGATCGAAGCATGACTCACTGATTGATAACTTACTGCATATTCATTACATCAAAACAGTGTTTGTTGTGTGATGCTCAACTCGAAACATGAAACAGAGGACTCATACAATGATTGCAATGATTTTAATCCGACAAAATATGTACAGTTGAGTCGAAAGTATTATCAAAAACAGTTTGTAAAGCTTAAAAAACACCAAGTGTTGTCAGGAGACGCGGGAATGTAACGGTGCAACGGATCGAATCAGAAATCACTCACTCGAGTCAGCTTTGGTACCTTAAATGCTGGCGCATCGGCGCCCACCGCCTTACGAGTCACACGCTGGCCGCGCGGCCGGCCTTGGCCGTCAGCTAGAGCGCCGCCGACTCGGGCGCCATGAGCGGCGACAGAGGGCCCGCCACGCGCCGCCCGCGCTCCACCTCAAAGCGCAGCTCGGGCGACGCGCGCCGCATGCCCGCCGCGCCCTCCTCCGGCAGGAACGCAGCCACCAGCAGCGCGCAGATCACCAGCAGCGCCCCCAGCACGAACGGCGGGCCCGGCACGATGCGAACGTACTTCTCCGGCTGCTCGGGCCGCCCGTCGATACCCGCCACCGCGTGCTCCTCGTTCAAGTCCACGTGGAACAAGTAAAATATCACTCCAAACATAGCCGGGCCCAGGCCGTTACACAGCCCTCGCACCCCTGTCACCATCCCCTGCACGACCCCTTGTCTGTCAGCACGACTGTTCACGGACACGTATGCACTAATGGCAGGGTATGTCACCGAACCCAGCGCAGCGAGTACCCCCGCCGCCCACATCATCCATGTGCGGCTTCCAAAACCATACCACATCAGCTGCAGCATCTCAAACAGCAGTCCGATCATGATTGTATGTTTTGCACCAAGTGTTCTCATCAGGAACCCGAGCACAACTTGCACAGCGATACTAAGTACACCCACTATTGCAATGAATATTGCCACTTGCACCACTCCAAAGCCCATCACTAGTTTTAGGTACACAAATATGCACGAATACTGTCCTGCTTCAGGCAAATACGAGAGAAACACAGCCACACACAACATTAGAACTGTACGATCAGCTCCAACCTTTCGCAAGGCAGCGAATGGGTCGGCTTGCTCCCAACTGATGGCCGGTCCCCAACCGCTTGGTCGAACTTTCTCGGGTAAGCTTTCAGGGACCGCGACCATGATGAAGAAGACATCCAGAACTGCCACGGCTGTGGCGGCGGCGACGACTAGTGCCTCGCCATACCTGTCCATGAGATAAGCTCCGAGAGCCGGAGAAATTACCATACTCGCTGCGAACGTGGCTGAGACGAGCCCGTAGGCCCGCGAGCGCTCGGCCTCGGTAGTCACGTCAGCGACATACGCGAACACGATTGAGAACGTTACTGCAAACACTCCACTGATGCTAATCATAGCAAAGAACCACCAAGTGTTAATTGTCATTAGCGGGATTGGGGCACACGTGAAGAATACTGTAACTAGCAGGAAGAACTTGCGACCCCACACGTCTGAGAGGGCTCCGATGAGAGGCGCAGACAGGAATGACAGAATGCCCTTGATGCCCATTATCAAACCGTTCATTAGAAACGTGTGATCAGGGAACGTCGCGTTCAGGACTGATATAATCGGCATGGTAAGCAGACCCCACGCGAAAAACTCCAAAAAGATGACCACGAGAGCGTGGAAGACCGAAGGCTCGCCGATACCCGACATTGTCATAATCCCGTCTTTCATTACTGTCTTTCTATTTCGTATCACCATTTCTACTTCCGTTTTTGTGGTTTTCGTGGGCGTCATTTAAATTTTAAATTGTATTTTCCTACAAAACTACTTAAATTATACACATTATGAAAACCTTAACACACTACATGGAGAAAACTTGATTTTACAAGCGAACAAGTAGATAGAAGCAACGTCAAAATTCCACTGGAAAATTGAAAAACAACTCAATACTGGTATTGCCATACAACCTTTGATGAAAATACCATTGAAAGATAATTATTGTTGTATCTTAGAAAATAATTCAATAAGGTTATGGTTACTTGTAAAAAAAAGGTTAATTCAAATTTTAACATCATCGTATTAAAATTTGGAAAAGGCAAATTAAACTTACAGTCAAAAGAAGGAACCAACAACAATTGAAGTCTACCAAGTGGCAACATTTACTGCAGTAGATCATGGACAATACTTGTTTTCATAATTACAGTTTTTGAGGTTTTATTTTTATTTACCTTAGATTTTTTATCGATATGAAATTTAATATGCGTTAAATAATGTAATAAATTGGTGGCATTGTAATAATAATGTTAAAGTAGGATAAATCAATTTATTAAAAGTGAGGAACAAGGAAAGGCACTCTTGTTTGACTCGGATCTACGTTTTCGCGTAAAACTCTTGTGATCTTAGAAAGTTATTATGTGTAAGTTAAGTAAGTGTTTATGTTACTTTCTTGCTTCGAATGATTGAATTCGCACTAAAGACATGGCAGCATGGTCTCAGAGCTTAGCCGGCTCCGAAAGTAAAAAAAAGTGCATGTCACACACAGGAAACGTGAAACGTCAAATCTGTCAAACTGAAAGGGGGAGGCTTCGACGAAACCAATTTCACCATTTTTCACGAATAATTTGTATTTTACAATGGTAAAAGATATTTGTTTGTGTGTAAAACTTATAGATTTACCTGTTACTTTTATACAGCAACTTTATTTTGTATTTTTTTGTAGATCCGCTTCATTTTGATCCAAAATCGTGCTGGTAAAACTCGGTTGGCGAAGTGGTACATGAATTTCGATGATGACGAGAAACAGAAGCTTATCGAGGAAGTTCACGCCGTGGTTACCGTTCGGGATGCTAAGCACACCAATTTCGTTGAGGTGATATGTCTGTTAAAGAATTTTTTAATATTTATTTTAATTTGTTTTCATCTGACAAAGTAAACTTTTTCAGTTCCGTAATTTCAAAATCGTGTACCGGCGATACGCAGGGTTGTACTTCTGCATCTGTGTGGACGTGAACGATAACAACCTGTGCTATTTGGAGGCGATTCACAACTTTGTGGAGGTGCTCAATGAATATTTCCACAATGTATGCGAGTTGGATCTTGTTTTTAACTTTTACAAGGTAAATAAAATCACTGTAGTGATCGCTTCTTACATGCCTTACCTGTTTCTTACAACATTCTTACTTGATAAAACTACATTATTTTAGTTACTGGTTTCATTCATAACTAGATATTTACTCAATTAAAAAAGCCAATAGATTTAGAGATTAGGCCCTTGGTACACTGATAAACAATACCCTAGATTAACATAGGATACTTAATAGGTTAGTAAGAGATGGAATACCTTCCATCCCAGGAATGTGTTTCCAAAAATTTTAGTTCAGTGTGATTATACATACATACATACATACACTCACTTCTTTTTCCTGGAGGGGTAGGCAGAGACCACATCCTTCCACTTACTACGATCCTTACAGACTACTTTCGCTTCATCCACATTCATTAATCTTTTCATACACGCTCATTGTGTTTATCTATAGGTTTTAATTTTAAAACATTGAGTAAGATCAGATCCAAATTTGACCTAATTAGATTCATAATTTGTGTAGAAAATATAGAATTAATTATTAAACTATTTTCTTACAGGTATACACGGTTGTTGATGAAATGTTTTTAGCTGGAGAAATTCGAGAGACTTCACAAACCAAAGTCCTGAAACAGCTCCTTATGTTAAACTCACTGGAGTAATGTACTAGCCATTAAATATAATGCAACTGTAGTTCTAATGCAGGCAGAACTTTTATTAATTAAACTATACTGTCCTGCTGTTGGACAAGGCTTCCTCGAAGATCTAAAACCAATACAGAGAGCTCAGATTGTCACCTATTGGGTACACAAAGATGGATGCTGTCAGAAGTCCAAGAATAGATGAGGAGACAATATGGCTGATTTAGGATCTTAACAGAACTTAATAATAATTTATTCAGAGTTAGGTGAATACTCATTCCATTAAGGTACTTAGTATTTAGCTGCACAAAGAGAAGGTATTTGGTAAGACACTCAACAAAAAAATAATACTATTTATCTCCTTTGGCTGGTTCTAAAGAATTAATGAACATCTGTAAGGATAAATTAGTTCTTTTTTAAGGTTTCACTTATGATAACAAAGTAAAACCAAATGAGATATTTTATGTAGTACACTCGACAGCACATCAAGTTAAACAGTTGAACTTTGAACTGCCATAACAGCTTTTATTACTTAGGGCATAAAGGCGGTCTCAAGGTAAACATGTATAGTCTGATGTGCCGCCGTGTGTACATTCGCAAATTATGAAAATTCGTAACTTGTGAACTATAAATAGTTAACAGCCCTACGGGATTTATTATATTTGTTTTTGAGTGCTAAAGGTAAATATTAGGTCCTTATATATGAAATTGGCGTTTGGTATATGAGGAACATAAAGGCAAATATTTTTCAGTATAAAATATTTATTTCATCAAAGTATGTACCATTCTTATCGATGCACTTTTGCCATCTCATGGATAGTTCATTGATTCCTTTACTAAATAACCATTCGGACAGCAATCAATAAAATCTTTGAAGACGGTTTGTACTGCCTCATCCGAGTTGAATTTTTTCCCTTGCAAGAAATTATCCAAATTTCGAAAAAAATGCTAATTAGTTGGAGCAAGGTCCAGAGAGTATGGAGGATTTCTTGCATTCCAATTAGAGCTCCTCTAATTTGGTAGCCGTCTGTTGTGCATTGTGTGGTCTAGTGTTGTCGTGAAGCAGTAGTGGTGCAGAATGATTTACCAGCCTCGGTTGTTTAGCAGCTAGCTTTTCCATCATGGCCACAGTGGAACTTGTACTCGTAAATAACGCGATATTTCAAGTTCTCCATTTTGTCAACTAAGTGACGAAAAGCGAAAAAAGGAAAGAAAATATCCAAATGAATAACAGTTTACAAAACACAATTACATGTGTAAATACGAGGCACTATTACTTCAAAGAAAGTCTTTGAAAAGACCCCTTACAAGGTGTCAGCTGACCTTCTTGCTTCAATTTTGTATATTTGTATTATATACTTTGATTTTCAGAAATCTCGTAGCTGCATAAATTTGAATTTAGAATTCCTAACCAAAGAAAAGATTTTTTAGATCAAAGTGGCCGGTACTACAATACGCCAATTTCATAAGTAAAGACCTAATAATAATGATGCAATTTTTTAACAAATTTATTAACAAAAGGATTTATAACTTAATTAATTTTAAAGTCCACATGTACACCTAATGTTTGGCAAATTCAATCTAAAACAATCTGGGTTAGCAGTATATAAATGTCGCTGTAAAAGTCTATCCACTGACAGAGGCGGAATTATGTATAAATCTTAAAATAAACTGCTCTTTATCAATAGTTTATTTATAGTAATATCGGTTTAATAATGGACTTAATTAGGCACTATTTCCATAGAAGCAGTGTGTGAACTGTGGATTGACCTATCACAGAACTCAAAATCCACAGACCAAAGAGTTAAATACTGTGTAACTACTCAATTGACAATCCGCCACTCGACTCTGCTTCTGCGCAAACGCATCTTTGAATTAATTCTTATTATGTTAGCTTTGTTTTAGCCTATAGACTATTAAATTATCTAAGTTGTATGACTTGTTAGAAAGGATGAAATTTGTGTTTTCTAAAATTATGTTATTCATGATCGATTTAAGCCCGATTATATACAATAGATAAAAACCGCGCAATATCTTTGTCAACAACTTCGATAACATCGGAGAAAATTTGTAATAAGACCAAATGAGTATGGGAAATCATGTAGATTTTATACAAAAATTTGATGAGTTCAAGCACTATCAGCCATGACATGTTGTGTAAGTTCCTTAACGCCTTGAATCTGGTCTGTATTTTATTGCTAAGTTCTTAATCATAAAATCGGGTCAAAAAACCATATTACACGAAAAGCTTAGGTCCTAACAGTTAGTTGTTTCGGGGTTACTACAACGTACCTTGTTATTTATCACTAAGTCCTTTATTGTAGGCCAAGTAGAGTTGCATTGGAGCAATAGTACCCTAAAAGAAATTTATATCGCTTATATTAGCATTATATAATGAAGTAAATGATAATTATATAAAGCTTATGATGTATAATCTTTTGTGTTATGTATTTTTAAGTAGTTGTAGTTATTCATAATTCGTTTGGAGATCTAGTATCGGTTATGTAAAAAGTGTATATAAACGCATGTGTATTTATAATTAACTTAAATGAAATCACTAGTATGTAAAAGTTGATTTATTTATCAAAAGAAAAACTTAGTTTGTAAACAATTGGTTTCAATATATTACTATGATCGTAAATAGTTTTTTATTACAGGCAACACCACTTTTCATTCCCATTATAGACCGTCAGATGTAATTGCGGGTTCGCATCCCACAGAGAATAGGAAGTTATAAGCAACTCGAGTATTTTTGTATTTGAGTCGTGAATATTTAGTAACATACATATTTCAATATCGTATCATAAGGCTGCTTATCATAAATGTACTATGCAGCAGTGCCGGATGGGTAAGCAATCGACGCCCATAGACTACACTACACTCGATACATACAATACCATAGATGGTTGATTCGCTCAAAGCCTATATCGTATTATTGGTCAGTTCTTAGGTCCACGAATATCGTAAGTTCAGGTCGAAAGCGGTCACGCCCACTCCCAGCGGTGAAGTATGGGCGGGAACGTCCAGCGGTCGGGGTGTCCCACGTGCGAGATGCTCGGGCCCATGTCGAACTCGCTCCATCTGCAAACATGTTACAATACCGATTTAAACTCTCATGATCATTACAATAAACTAGCAGACCCGACAGACGTCCTGTCTTAACTATGAATATTGCTTACGAAATAGTATAGTAAAAAAAAAATTGGTTGTTTGTAAAGTAGGTTTACGATCGAGATGTTTACGTGATAACGAGAAAATCTCCATTCGTTTGTATGCCGCTAGAGTGAGAGAGACGGAAGATCGGTCCACTCACTCGAACGCTATGCCAGCCTCCGCTCGTGAGGATTCCGCGTGACAAGTTTCACGGAATGACTGGCAGCGCTCGAGATGAGACGGGAGATCGGTCCGTCTCTCTCTCGTTATACCTGCGATCGCGCTCGTGAGGTTTTGTTGTGACACAAGTTTCTGAACATGTCACCCGACTAAAATGATTTTAAAGACGTTATCACGTCAAAAAAATTTTACCAATTATTTATTATTTTTATGCTTTATGATACACAACATTCTTTGCTTTTTTTTCTGGCGGGTATATAAATAGTTTTGTTGCTATTCCGACACGGAATAGGTGTATAGTTATATATATAGTTTTTTTACCCCCTATTTGACAATATTTGCAACACGCATTCTTTATTTTAGTATGTTGATTAAGTTTTCTTAAATTTTCGAATTTTCCGCGCAATTTTGTTATTTTTTCTTTTATGAGACCCTTCTTCTGTCAATGACAAACAAAACAAAAAAAGAATTAGCTAAATCGGTCCAGCATACGTTGTAGGTAGGGCTGGCGATATGAACTAGTACGCGGTTCTTAGGTCGGCGCTTGTGATAATGTTAATGGCGTTCGTGGCGCGGAACGGGTACGTGCCTACTCAACGTGCACTATACAGGATAACTTTTTCATCACCGTCAAAATTGTTTATAAGCGTTAAGTATCGTATTTAGAGTCCATTTATGAAATAAAAACGTTGGTCAAGCTTTCAGCATAAAAAATTTTTTTTGCAATATAGTTTTCAATTTTTTACGGTCCTTGTTTGTTTGTTTGTTTGTTTAGTCTGGGCTTTGTCCGCACTTAGCCTCTTTGTTGGGCCATTGTACGTGTTCCCCGTCTTCTACTCCAACCATCCCAGGTGATTCCAGAAAGCCAGAATCTTTCCCGGGTTTCCACTGATTTCCGAAACCGATGTTGATGATTGGAGGAAGGATGCCCGTTCCGCGGCCACACTGTTACACTCAGTGAGTACATGTTGTGGCGTTTCGTCTGCCTCCATGCATCCTCTGCATAGGGGGCTGTTTGTGACACCTAGGCTAAATAGGTGCTTGTTTAGGGGACAGTGACCGGTGAGGGTACCTATTATTTTGGAGAGATGGTCTCTTTTTAGCCTGAGCAGTTTGCGGGCAAGCCGTTTTGAAGCCACCGGAACAGCATTCTTGGTTTGCCTGCAGCCGTCAGTGTTGTTCCATACTGTTGTGTGCGATTGTTCTGTTTTATTACGGAGCCATGTTTTTATTTGAGCCTGGGGTATTGGTAGTAATGGTTCCGGTCCATATACTGTGGCTGATGCTCCCCTTTTGGCTAATTCATCCGCTGCGTCGTTGCCTAGTGAGTTGCTGTGTCCCTTTATCCATTGCAAGGTTACGGTATTTTTATTTGCGATGGATTGAAGTGCGTTGTGACACTCCAGTATAAGGGCAGTTTACGGTCCTAAGCCTGTGGAGGTATGAAGGAGAAATAACAATTTATGAATAGTATCGTAATGAATTAATGAGATACGCATCGCGAAAAAACTGTGTGGCGAGGAGGAGGTATCCAAAATTATAGATTTTTGGCGGACATTTTCTAGGTGGTTTAACTTGACTACTTATACCAAAAGCAAAAATACGTCATTTGGTTTTTGTCTCAATTATTGGATTGTCGAAATTTAGATTGTGATTATTTACGGCCGGTCCTAATAACTAATCTATCTTCAGTTTTGGCATATCAGAGATAGAAAACCACTTCTGTCTTTGTTTTTCTGGACGGCAAAAACAGAAATAGAAACTGTTTCCTATCTCCGATATGCCAAATCTGGAGATAGATAGGTTATTGGATCCGGCCGTTAATCAGCCTATATAGCGGTAAGTCTGTTATATTCATACTCACGCGAAGGGCGGTATTCCTCTAGACACGTTGTAGGTGGGGCTGGCGACGGCTAGGAACTGGTACGCTGTCCTCAGGCCGGCGCTGGTGAGCTTGGCGTCGGTGGCGCCGTGGCTGCGGTGCCCCAGAGCGCGGAACGGGTACGTGCCTACAGTATTCACAATTTATCTATACTAATATTATAAAGCTGAAGAGTTTGTTTATTTGTTTGTTTGTTTGAACGCGCTAATCTCAGGAAGTAATGGAGCGATTTGAAAAAATCTTTTTGTGTTAGATAGTCCATTTATCGAGGAAGGCTTTAGGTTATATATAGTGATGGGATTCTACCCGGAAATATTCCCAAAATGGGAAAATACCCGGGAATGTTCCCATTGAATCTACCCGATGGGAATTTATTCGGGTATTTATTTTTTACGTCTAAATTGTACTCTTTGGTCCCTAATATAGACGTCGAGACTTACATTTTGATAATTTGACAGAGATAAAATGTGTTTTACACAAAATAATATACATATTAATAAAATTGGGATCTTACATCAAAAAAGTTAGCATATTGCCATATTCTGCTATTAATATTGGCGCGTTGGAGTAGAAATATAAAAAACAATTCAAGTTTAGCATAAAATTTACATATCAGCCGAACGACCGGCCTATGCCCACTACTGGGCATAGGCCTCCCCCAAGGATCTCCACAACGATCGGTTCTTTGCTGTCCGCATCCAGCGGCTTCCCGCGCCCTTGACCAGATCTTCGGTCTACCTTGTAGGGGCCTGCCCACGGAACATCGTCTGGTACGCGGTCGCCATTCGAGAACACAGAAAATTGATGTTGATGTCGCGTCCTTTCCAGTCCAGTAGCTTGAAAATATCCTCCAACGCAGCTGTGAACAGTTTTGGAGAAATAATGTCTCCCTGTCTCACGCCTCGCTGTAGTTGGATCGGATTAGAGCTCTGGTTCTGTAATCGGACCGAAATGGTGGCGTTTTAGTATAAGTACTTTAGCACCTCGATGTACCTGTAGTCTATTTGGCACCTTTGGTGAGACTGCAGCACTGCCCAAGTCTCAATCGAATCAAAGGCCACGAACGCTAAGCAAAGTGGCAAGTTATACTCTTCGGTCTCCTGTAGGACTTGCCGCAGCGTATGAATGTGGTCTATGGAACTCCTTTCGGACCCCGGCTTGTTCGACGAGAGCTTGTAAGTCGTCGAACCTGGGAGTGAGACGATTCATAATGACTCCGAAAACAACTTATAGATATGGCTCAGAAGCGAGATGGGTCTGTAGTTCTTCAAGAGAGTTTTGTCACCCTCCTTGAAGAACAGCATCACATCGCTTCTGCAGCATGCCTTTTGCGTTTTGCCCTCGAGGATGATTAAAGAGCTTCTGAAGAACCTGGACCCTTACTCTTGAATTTGATTTAAGTTCGATCTCGATTCGACCTAGTCAAAATCTCAACAAACGCAATCGAATCGAAATCAAAATCAAGTCGGGATTGATCTAAAATGGCGATCCGTTAAACATTTTCGGTTGATAACGTAATCACCTTCGACTCAAAGGATTAGGTTCACTTTTCGGAGTACCAAATCACTGATTCTCGACGTCGATTCGATTTTGATCGTAACTCGAACTTGTCAAGAGTAAGCCTGCTGAAGTATCGGCTTACCGTCCGCTCTAAGGAGCTTTGTTGTGATTTCGTCATCACCCGCCGCCTTGTTGTTGTAAGCTGCTTGAGTGAGAGCCATTCTAATTTTGCAAAGGCTGACGTCCGGGATATCTTCAGAATAGTGTTGGGTAAGCTTGGCTCTAAGGTCTTTAGCCTTGCTTTCCACAGGTGTTTTCGTGGAATATAACTGTCCATAGAAACTCTTAATCTCCCTCAGGGTTTCAGGTGTTGACGAAATGATGCTGTCCTCAGCTGTCCTGTCTCAGTTTTCAGCCTCGTCAATTGGCTTTGCCCAATAGACAGATCTCTGGCGAACACTTTAGAGCCTTTGTTCCGCTCAATGGCCTCTTTAATACGTCGGGTATTAAATTGGCGAAGGTCGCTCGTCAAAGACCTAGATATCTGTCTATTGAGTTGCCGATAGCGAAGGGCATCCGCTGAGTTCTGTAGCCTTATTTCGTATCTTTGATCTATGAGTAGGAGAGTCTTACTGGAGAGTTTCTTTGATTTGGGACGGCGGGTTTTAAACTACTTGGACCCTACCGTGCGGACAGTATCCACCACCATGTTGTATAGATCGTCCACATCGATGCTGTTCTCAAGGGCTTCGAAACGGTTTTTTGATTGCTTATGATAATTTTTATTTGAACAAATATTTTACCCTACAAATAAATTTATCCTTCTTTACTACTCAATTATACTTAACTTTTATGAAAGAGTAAAATTTAATAGGATCATTCAAGAACAAAGCGGCGGCGCATGGTGTTTTTTGATTGGTTCATTTACTTTACCTGCGAAACTTACCTTGTGCTATTGTTTTACGCAGTATTGACTTAGATATTGAACTATACACGGTGCATTTTCGACCACCGGCAGAGCGAGGCCCACGTTATGGGTCTATTATGTAAACATCATGGCAGTGCTTTTTTAATTTATCAATAAAAACATTTTTTGAATATTGATTTAGACCTTTAATTTTGTAACACGCTGTGAAACTCAGAGACGCCTAAACCTATATCTTAAATTTTTATGATAAAAAATGAAAATAACAATACCAAGATGTTATGCATAATGGTTACATGATGTGGGCTTTGTTTTACAGATGGTTGAAAATGCACCGTGTATATGTAGATGTTAGATGCTTTTTATAAAACGATTTTTTACTCAAGTAGTCACCGTCACACTAGTAAATCCCTATGTCAAGAAATGCAAAAAGTAATGAAGATTTATGGATAAAAAACCCGTGCCACAATCGGCGCCTAAGTTTCGCTTGATAAGGAATGAATCAACATCATGATATATGTTGATATATTTATAGTAAACAAGATGTTATGATTATATCGAAGCCAACTAAGTATAGCATTAGAACTAAGTAAAGTACTTTTTTATGTTTTCAATATAATTTTATTGTTGATTCGAAGTTGTTTTTACAATGTTATGTCATACCGAGCATGATAATTCAAGATTCACGAAACATTTTGCATAGTCTTAGGTAACGACAAGTTGTTGATTAATATTTTTTTGATTATATGATGTTTTTTATTCATTGGTTAGGACCAACCGTAGATTTGTCTGTAAAAAGAGATACAAAACCAATTTACCCTCGAATCGGGAATATTTCCGGGTAAA
This sequence comes from Anania crocealis, assembly GCA_949315895.1. Lineage (NCBI taxonomy): Eukaryota > Metazoa > Arthropoda > Insecta > Lepidoptera > Crambidae > Anania > Anania crocealis. The sequence goes on from OX438868.1 coordinate 1,019,849, forward strand.
TTCCCATTTTGGGAATATTCCCGGGTAAATTCCGGGTAGATTCCGAGAAAGTTTCCAAGCTGCCCATCTCTAGTTATATAACATCACGCTGCGACCAATAGGAGTGAAGCATAAGTGAAAAATGTTGCAAAAATAATTCATCATCATCATCATCATATCAGCCGAACGACGCCCACTGCTGGGCATAGGCCTCCCCTAATTATAAAAATAATTACGAACATAATAACGGAAATTAGCGCGGACAAAGTCGCGGGGAACAGCTAGTTCATTACATAATAATATACTGATTTATTCATTTTAGGTACAAAGCATTTATTCGGGCGACCAAAAGTTTCGAATTTTCGAACATTGCTCGGCTTTGTGATCACCAAACCGCAGTGGTGATTATAAAAGTACCCATCATTGCTGCGGTAACTGATGATTATAGAGGCCTTTCCCTGCGGTGGGATGATTATAGGCTGTTGTTGTGGTCCTATGGCACCCCGCTGGTGCAGAGGGCCTCAACAAGTTTTCTCCAAGCCGGCCGGTCCCGCGCGATTCTTTGAGCGTCTTCCCATTTGAGTTCTTCCTTCCTGAGCTCCTTGTCCACCGATCTCCTCCACGTGTGTACTGGCCGTCCGCGTCTCCGCCTACCCTCCGGTTTCCACTCAAAGGCGATTTCAGCAGCATTAGCATCTTCCCTACGGAGAGTGTGGCCAATCCACTTCCATTTCCGCTGGGCAATTCCTTGCAAAATTGGAGTTTGATGGCATATAGACCACAAGTCTTTATTCGAGATGGTGTTACTGATAGGCTGTTACTTTACTTTTTTTTTAAATCTTTGTATGGGTAGAATTAATAATAATAATTACATTGACACACAAAATCAGTCATTTAAATAACAAAAATCAATGTCAGCTGCTGCTAGATAAAAAATATTACAATTAAAACGAACAGAATGATTACGATGAAATTAAGTAAATGTCAAGTTTGTACAATTTGTGTCCAATAGCAACGTGTAAAGCAATCCCCCTTAGGCATTCATATACACTATTTATTTACCCCGTAATATAAACATATTGACAGTGTTATTTTTATTTTAACAATAAAAAATATCTGATAAAATATGAAACAATAATTCTAAACAGTACCTACAGGCATAACCGAGTTGCCAAATGCGGGTTTGTCATTACAAACCCAAGGAATGTTCGAAAACTTATTTTTAATGTGGTTTTTAAGTTTTTTTTTATAAATAATGGGCTTGCCCTTGATTACATACTTAACTATACCGTTAAGAAGCCTTAGTTAGATGGAGCGAGCTTATCCAGAGGTACTGGTTCTCCTACAAACCATCGGAACAAAGAGGCACTGTTTGGCGCTGGACTCCGGCAGGAGGGTGGTAGCATCCAGGCGGCCTCTTACGAAGCCTGCCACCGCAGAGGGATCTGTTAGCCGTCATCATTGGTTGGAAAACCAAAGATGCCGTTGCCCAGGGTGGACCACTAGGAGGTAGGTCCCACTACCCCAAAATAAGTGAATATAAGCTCACCGTTGGCCGGGTTGAGGTCGTTCCTAGCGGATATCGCGTTGCACGCGCTGTAGGGCGGGCGGCAGCGCTCGCAGCGCGACAGAGGGTCGTGCTTGTAGTCGTTGTAGCGCATCGTGTCGTACATGTCCTTCAGGTTACGTATGCCGGCCTAAGGTTTACAAGGAAAGAGTGGATTTAAAGGAAAAATCTATTAAAAGACTCGGAGTACCCTTTTTAAAAACTGTTTTTTAACTAAATAAATTCCTATAGTCCTTCAAATATAGCTTGATTAGAATGACAACTGTCAAACTGAGGAGACTAGTGCTTGGATTGACTCGACTTATCAAACGAAAAAAAAAGAGATAAGGCGAATGAAAAAAAAAATTATACCAATATTATAAAGTTGAAGAGTTTGTTTGTTTGTTTGTTTTAACGCGCTAATCTCTGGAAGTACAGGTCCGATTTAAAAAAATATTTTTGTGTTGGATAGTCCATTTACCGAGAAAGGCTTTAGGCTATATAACATCACGCTGCGACCAATAGGAGCGAAGCATGAGTGAAAAATGTTGCAAAAACAGTCACGATCACAATAACAGAAATTGACGCGGACGAAGTAACGGGCAAGAGCTAGTTAGGTAAATAAAGATTTAAGATTTAACGGTGAGTTAGTATCGTGATTATCATCAGAATCACTGGAACAATCATGAACCTCAACTGTAAATTCGTCCTCGCATATGGATTCGAATATATCTGAACTTTTTTCGTAAACAAATATTTATTGAAATTTGATGTTTTTCAGAGTTACCAATGCTTATTAATATATTTGTAACATGTGTATTACATTACTTCGATTCTGAATTATCATAATAGTCGGTCGATTTAGATTTCTCCATTTTACCTCATCACTAGTAATTGTGAATAATCACGTAACCTTGTAATGGCGTCTTTTAAAGATTAAATTTTGTGACTGGATTATTATGAAGTTTTGAATTTTTTTTTTTTTTTTTTTTTAATAATTTTGTTAGGAATGTCGAGCAGTGTATAAAAAAAATTTTAACATACCAGATCCCAATTTTTTTTTGTGTGCAAATGTGTATCACTTGTATGACGTTGGTACAAAGTTACGTCGTCTTTTTCAGTGACACCTGTCATTCTAATCAAGCTATATTTTCTGGACTATAGTGTAAATTTAATATACCATTCCCTCAATAAGAGTCATCGTGAATGGACTTGAGCTCGGTTCCACTTAAGAGTCCAAGTTTAGTTAGTTCGCTGTCTTGTGAAATTGAGCCGAGTCCATCGAATACTATAAAACCTCGAGTTGCTCACATCTCTAGTAGTAATTCTTATATCTATGTCTGAAACAAGTAGTATATCAGTTCCCTCGTAACCACGGCCGTAGCATCACGGCTGAAACGTCGAGGATTGTAAGTAGTATCAATACTACTACATACCACACCTACGTCGCGTTCAGACCCGCAATTATAAGTTTTAAGTAGTATATCTCTTGAAGTAAGCCTCTCTTCGCTGCGCACCGACGAAGGCGACAACATCTCCTGAGGATGCTACGTGAAGTGGCGAAACGAGTCGAGGTTTATCTTATATCTGTTTGGGGTACTAATAATTACATTTACTGTACTGCATGCATTTTTGAGGGAGGGCGGGCGCCTTTCCTGCATGAAATAGTGCTTGCTCAATCAGTGTTTGTTAGTGCGGGTAGTGTGGTGAAGGTACCCAGGCCGGTGTGAACAAGCGGAAATCATTAGCAAAATGATTTTCAAAATCCATAATTAGTAAGTCTTGTATCTACTACGTCTGAAACAAGTATCTCTAGAAGTAAGTTTTGTATCTACTACGTCTGAAATAAGTAGTACATCTCTAGAATTAAATCTTATATGTCTGAAACAAGTAGTAGATCTCACCTGTCTCTGCTTGAATATCTTGGCTCGTGGATTGGTTTTATACCCGAACCAGTCGCCGAAGCTGCGCACGCGCTCCGCCCCGCCGCTCAGGTTGAACACGCGCGGGAAGTACGCGATGTTATACGACGGGAAGTACGTCGTGCGGCGGAGGGTGCTCGTACTGACGGTAGAGTTAACACAGTCAAAATATAATTCGAGTCTAAATAGAGCTCAAGTCTTAAATAGGGCTCGAGTTTTAAAAAGAGCTAGAATCTTACAATGAGCTCGAGTCTTAAAAGAGCGGGGCTTTATTCAGTTATTTCAATTGCAGTTCGATCGTGATTTACGAGTAGTTGGACGATTTTGACATTTAGCCCATACTAGAACTGACAAAAACCTGCTATTTAATTACGATTGTGATACGATTTGCTTAGCTGAATTAGGGGCCTGAAGTCTTCTTCAAACTCGAGAGTAAATAAAAAAAATTGACTAATTTGTGGTCTAGTAATAATACATTTAAAACAGATTATATTACCTAATGTGACTAATGTGTCTTACTTTTTTTTTGCTTTTTGGAATAATTTTCATGATGATTAAAATGTTATTTTCTGTTAAAAGTAACAGCCTATAATCATCCCACTGCAGGGAAAAGGCCTCCACCATTGGATTCAAGTTACCACAGCAATGATGGGAACTGGCATAATCACCACGCTTGCCGAATGCGGGTTGGTGATCACAAACCCGAGCAACGTTCGAAAATTCGAAACTTTTTGTTGCCGGACCCGTGAATCGAACCTGGGACCCTGAGATCATGACCCGGTATTAAAACCACTAGACCAACCGGGGCGTCTAATTTAGTGTTAATTTTCTGTTAACTGGTGCTTTAATTTTTCAAAATACTATTGTGGACTTGTGGTTACAAATAAATCCCACAAAAGTAACATTTTATCATTTCACAGCGTTCTTGTAAAAGGAAGACTCCAAACGGAAAAGAGATTGAGCGCGTCTCGCTGCGTGATAACTAAAATACTCGAGCTTTATGTTGCGATCAAATGCTCAGTACAGACTTAAGTTCTAAAGTCTTGTAGTCTTGTTGTATTGAGTCGAGTGTATTTTGTGAGCCGAGCTCATGATTTATAGTCCTTAAAATATAGCTTGATTAGAATGACACCTGTCAAACTTAGGTGACTAGTGATGGGACTGACTCGACTGATCAAACGAAAAAAAAAACAGTTATGGCGAATAAAATAAAACGAAAATCAGATATATTAAGATTTCACAGTAAGTCAGTATCGTGATCATTATCAGAATAATTGGAATAATCAAGAAAATCAATTAGATTTTTTTTATCGCTTATTGAATCTAATAAATTTGAAAATTTTTCGTAAACTATTAATAATTGCAATTTGATGTTCTTACCGTCAACCAATGCTCATCAAATCATCTGTAAAATGTATGTTACATTACTTCGATTTTGGAATATTGTTAGACTGTCGATTTCGATTTGTCCATTTTACGTCATCACTAGCGGTTATGAAAAATGACGTAACCTTGTAAAGACGTCTTTTAAAGTTAGGTATAATTTTTGTGCCTGAATTATTTTAATGTTTTTAACTTTAAATATCTATTTTATATAATTAAACTGATTAATATGTACAGCAATGTATAAAAAAATATTCTGAACATGACAGTTACCAATATTTTTTTGTGTGCAAATGTGTTTCACTTGTATGACGCTGGTACAAAGTTACGTCGTCCCTTCCAGTGAGAACTGTCATTCTAATCAAGCTATATTTTGAGGACTATAGGACTCAAAAGACTCGAGTTCTTTACAACTTAGCTGCAGGTGACTCACAGGTCCGCGGCCTCCGTGTACCCGGGCAGCTGTTCCACGAGCCACAGCAGCCCCGCCTTCGCGACGCCCGGCGCCTGCGCAGTGCTAGGCCTGAACTTCTTGTAGTCCACTATGTACCTGAAACCATATGCAACATCTCATATACATATACAATTCATTTCAGGAGGTTTGTATAGGCAGTAGAAAAATTTGGTCGTTGTATGAAAAAAACAACCGTTTTATGGCTCGCCCAAATAACAAACGCAAAAATAATTTGTGCGTTTCTGTCAAGACACATTTTTAGTTTTCCATTTTTATTTTTGGCCGTTTTTATTATTGTAATATACTTTACCATATCAAGATTAAACAGATGTGAGTATCAACTGTGCGTTTGATTGGAAATTAGGATCCGCACTCATGCAGATACCTATAACCAGGGCTCGGAAACGTTATTCAAAATAACGTTTTTAAAATGTTTAGGACAGTTCCTTGTTCAACATTTTGTTCGGAACAAAAACGACATGAGTACGTAATAGATCGGTTTATTCCGTAGAAAGCTGAACCGAGACAGCGCGTAACGTATTGCAGGGCCTAAAATGGGAAAAAACGGTTTAAAATGGTTAAAAAAGTTTTATTGAGCATCAACAATTTAAAATTTTGTTCCCCGTCAAAACGTAATAATAAACGAAATAAGTACTTACGTTTTTAGGTACTCAAGGCGAAAACGTTTGGAAAAATATAACGTTTTTCGAGCCCTACCTATAAAAACACTTCAAGTTAAATAAAACCGGCCAAGTGCTAGTCGGACATGCGCACTAAGGGTTCCGTACCATTGCCTATGTAAACAACAGTATGTACCCAAATTTCGAGTAAAAAAGGGCAAAAATATCGCGTTTGTTGTATGGGAAATATTTATTTTGTTTTGTTTTTAGTATTTGTAATATACAGGAAGTGGTTAAAATTTCACCCTGTATAGCGATAACAGAAACACATAATTTGTAAAAATTTCAACTGTCCAGCTATCGCAGTTCTTGAGATACAGCCTGGTGACAGACAGACGGACAGACAGCGAAGTCTTAGTAATAGGGTCCCGTATTTACCCTGTGGGTACGGAACCCTAAAAAAAAAGTGGCAACAGTTAGAAGAATAAAGCTTTTCCTTCACCCACCACTGGTTGTTGTATGTGCCGCTGTTGTGTTTGCGGAACAGCCGCACCCACTCGGCGCCCGAACGAGCGAGGCGGTTCGCCACCATCGCACGAGCGTATTCTAGCACCTACAATGTAAATTAAAAATGTTTGTCTCTCACTAAAAATGAGTTAAAATACATGGGAGTTGTAGTTGTACGAATGATTTACAAGTAACAAAAATAAAAATGGTTTATTAAAATTACAATACTACTACCTACATACTATTGGTTTCTTCTTTTTTTTTTGTTTCCTCTTCAGGTTGATATTATGAGAGAACCGCCGCGCTCTTTCTGGTTTGCGGATTACTATTACTTTTTAAATTTTACTTGCTTTTATTAAAAAATATATTAATTAATTTAAATAATTCTCTCTCTCTCTCTCTCTGTTTGTGTGTGTGTGTGTGTGTGTGTGTGTGTGTGTACGATCGTGCGGTCATGCGTGCTTGTGTGTGTTATATCATCACTTACTTACTACAAGAAAAATCTGAATGATTAAATCATAAAAATATAGTCCATTTAAAACACTTTACTAATTATCGTACAGTAATTGCATTATAATATGCACCTACTGTACAAAAGTTTTGATGAGAGATTCCGACTTAGGTACATACATTTGTCTCGTTTTTTTCCCAGCTAGATTATGATTATTCTTAGGATGTAGCTCACCTGCCCGACGGGGTGCACGTGTCTAAACAGCGTGCGGTTGCTGTTCCCGATCGTTGTCTCCGCCGCCACCAGCCCCGAAGATATTATGTAGAAGTCGTCTGTGGACTAAACACATACAACTATTTGATTTTCTTGACACAAAGGTAGATGACGTTCATAATACACTTTCTGCTCCCTTGGTAAAGTCGGTAAGTAGCCATCATACTGCAGGGCAAAGGTCTCCTTGAATTCAAGTTACCATAGCAATGATGAATTCAGGCATAATCATCACGCTTCCCAAATGCGGGCTTATCACAAACCCGAGCAATGATCGAATATTCAAAAAAATTGGTTACACGACCCGGGACCCTGAGACCTTGGCCATAAACCAGAAACGGCATATAAACCAGAAGGCTGCCCGCCCACGTCAGACTTTTTGCAGGACCGATAATCGGGCCGATTTTTCTATAGTACGCAGCAGCATACACAATCATGACCGATTTTTTTTGTAGGACGTGTGCGTTGCTCCATTGCTATCAGTACGTTCTGTTTTTCTCCTACAAAAAATCGGTCACCGATTATCGGACGTGGGCGGGCAGCCGAAGACTAACGGGGCGTTATCGTTCCAATTTCGTTATCATCATCATCATTCAATTGTTTAGATCCCTAGGGACACCCTCATTTGGAGATAGGTCCAGAAGCCAAACGGGCGTCATCTAAGGTGATGAATAACTAACAAATCAGATAAGTGGATAAGGCGATACAAATAATTCCGGAGTGCCTGCTATTTATTATACTTACTAGCTGTTCCCCGCGACTTCGTACGCGTCAATTTCAGTTTTTAAGATCGCGATTATTTTTTCAACATTTTTCACTGATGCTTCGCTCCTACTGGTCGCAGCGTGATGTTATATAGCCTAAAGCCTTCCACGAGGCATGGACTATCCAACACAAAAATAATTTTTCAATTCGAACCAGTACTTCCAGAGATTAGCGCGTTCAAACAAACAAACAAACAAACAAACTCTTCAGCTTTATAATATTAGTATAGATTACTGATATCGTTGCTTTACTCATAGTTAGATCTGTCTATGACAACAAAAATCTCATCGAAGATCACTCGGGTTTGTGATCGCCGACCCGCATTTGGCAAACGTGGTGATTATGCCTGCAGGTACATGTACCCATCATTGCTGTGGTAACTTGAATTCAATCATAGGTCCCTTTTCCCTGCAGTGCGATAACGATAGGCCATTACTTTACTTAGATCTGTATGTAAGTAAGTAAATTGTTTGTTTTTTGTAATATGTACTATCGCCTTCTTGGTCGCCTGACCACCTTTAAGAGCAAAATCGCTTGCAGCTCGCGTCGTCTATTGTTTGAAGTGACGTCCGTTTTTTGTAGCACTGCACGCTATTTTCGTTTGTAAGTGGTAAGGCGTCGGAGACCCCCACTGTACACTTACTTGCACAAACGCAGGGTAAGAGGACAGGGACATCTTGTACCCGGGGATGATCTCATTTACTCCCGGCGCGATGCGGTACTTCAGAACGTACATCTTTTGCAAGCGCAGCATAGACTGGTAGCTGGGAACAATAGTCATAAGAGTTTTTCTCTTTTATTTGAAAATAAATAAAAAGAGACACAAAACAATTATTTTTTTTCCACGTGACCTGTGAGACGTATAGGTCCGACAGGTCCGGCAGCAGCTCCACGAGCCCTGAACAATATTCGGGCAACAGGAACCCTTCAGGAGTCTCCGGCGGCATCCTGAGAGCGAACGCTAGCTCATCCAGGGCCCTTATTCAGCTATTTCAATTATAGTTCAATCGTGATTGAATTGGGGGATTTTGACATTTAGCCCCTACTAGAACTGTCAAAAACCTGCTATTCAATTACGATTGTGATACGATTTGGTTAGCTGAATTAGGGGCCAGATCACCATGTTGTTGCACAGCATGTTGATTTAACTGATAAATTAAGTTTTCCACCATCGTTCCTCACATCGCTTACCTGTTCCACGTGACCTGCGAGACGTACAGGTCCGACAGGTCGGGCAGCAGCTTCACGAGCCCAGAACAGTGTTCGGGGAACAGGAACCCTACGGGCGTCTCCGGAGGCATCGTGAGAGCGAACGCCAACTCGTCCAGATCGCCCAGCATGTTGATCCAACTGATAAATTAAGTTTTTGACCAACATTCTTCACATCGCTCACCTGTTCCACGTGACCTGCGAGACGTACAGGTCCGACAGGTCGGGCAGCAGCTTCACGAGCCCAGAACAGTGTTCGGGGAACAGGAACCCTTCGGGCGTCTCCGGAGGCATCGTGAGAGCGAACGCTAACTCGTCCAGGTCGCCCAGCATGTTGATCCAACTGGTAAATACATAAAAAAGGTTTAAATTTCTGATTTAAACTTTCATTGTCACTATCTTAAGAGTTAGTTGTTTCGAGATTTCTATACCATTTTCCTTGAAACTCATAATAGAAATCGCAAACCAGTAATACTAAAAATAATTTTCTGGTGTAGGTACACTGAAAACACACTATAAACATTTTTTCGCCTGTCTTAAGCTTTTTTTTTTTTTTTTTTTGGTGTTAGGGGCGAAAATAGATATGCACGACGCTTGCTAACAAAAAAAATATACTAGTATTTTTTGCGTTTGTAAGCATAATTTTAAGGTTGTCCATTGGCATCCAGCGAGGTAACGCGGCTAGTGTCATGGGTAGTTTTGCGGTAGGGACTACTCGGGGCGGACATTAAACTGTAAGTAATTTCGATAATGTATGTAACCTTTTAAAGTTTTACTTTATTTGATATTTTAGCAACTTAATTGCACTTATAATATCAGTATATAAACTTGAAAAATTTTGTCTCAGGCGGGACTCAAACGAGGAGATGCGGGTTCGAGTCCCGCCTGAGACAAAATTTTTCAAGTTTATATACTGATACTTTTAAAGTTTTCTTTCATGTATAAATTATTTTTGCTAAAGGACCCGGACGGATGGCAACCCTAGTCCCTAGGAAGACAGCTTGCCAGAGGCAGCTTGGATAAGTTTGATATCAGACCATCCTACAAGGATAAATCATATACACACTATAATAAGGAAAATAAATAAAACTCACAGAATGTCTCTGACTGTCAGAAGTTGATATGGGTCAGTCGTAGCCTCATTATAACCGATGGCCAGGCCTTCCAGCTGGATGTAGTAGAGTTTCATCTGGCAAAAGGTTATTTCAAAGTAAAGAAACGGCCTATTCATACCAACGCAGGGCAAAGGCCTCCATCATTGAATTGAAGTTACCAGAGCAATGACAGCAGTCGCTGTTATTTTTCTGGCTTAATATGAATATTTTAATATGAATGACGACCTCAATGCCGTTTTGCAAGGTGTCACCTGACGGGTTCGATTCCTGGACGCCATATTTAACCTTCGTTGTTTCTTTTACTCATCATGTTATCAGAACCATGTATGTGAAAAAAGAAATGAAAAAAGTAACTTGTTTCTTAAAAATTTCCGATAATTCAGAACTGTTGCAAGTGCTTTGATAGAATATACTTGCCTGATACCAGTAGGGGTCATTGGGATACCGGGCCACCATTGAGGAAATGTATGCCTCATTCTTATCCACAAACTCCTCAATGAGGCCGCACACGTCAGTCTTATTGTAGCAATACCTAAAACAAACTTTTAAATGTGGAACACATGTGCTGACACATATAGATGGATACAAATCATTTGTTTATTTAGATAAATTATTCATTAACGGGCGGTCCCAATAATCTATCTATCTTCAGTTTTGGCATATCGGAGATAGAAAACATCTTCTGTCTCTGATTTTGCCGTCCAGAGAAACAAAGACAGAAGTTGTTTTCTATCTCCGATATGCCAAAACTGAAGATAGATAGATTATTGGGACCGGCCATTAGAGTATTCAGTACAGACCTGATTTCTTTATCAAAATGTAGTACACATAACAAAGATTACCAAATCAGTAGTAAGGTTTAGTTAAAAAGAGTTCAGTATAACATAAATTACAGAAGAACCTTGCTTTGCATTTTATGTCAGAACTTTATCTCAAGTTTGCTAACTAACCACTAACGGCCGGTCCTAATAACCTATCTATCTTCAGTTTTGGCATATCGGAGATAAAAAACAACTTCTGTCTTTGTTTCTCTGGACGGCAAAATCAGAGATAGAAACTGTTTCCTATCTCCGAAATGTCAAAACTGGCGATAGATCGATTATTGTGACCGGCTGTAAATATAATAGCAGTATACCTATCTATACACAAAAATACAGTTTTTTTGGGTGGGTAGATGAGAGTAGCAGTAATTTAAAAATAAATTGTAACAGTATGGCTTCATTACCAATGTAGCAAGAGTAATTACTTCGCTCAATATAGTCCACTCAAATAAAAATATGAAAATAAAACCATCTGCATTTATACCCTTTCAAAACATTTTGCCAATGCATCCAGATAAGGTCCCTCGTGAGGAAGCCCTCCAGGTAGCCCGCTGAGTATGCCTGCTGCTCATCACTTGAGTCTGCTGTTGTGTGCAGCTCCAGAAATGCCCATCTAAAAGTGGTTGTCCATTTAATACATTATTTAAGATTTTTTTGGTGAAAATCAACATTCCTGAGAAAGAAAATATTTTTAGTAACCAGTTTAATTAAATAAGGTTACACTACAGGAAAAAATTAACAAACTGTTTTGACAACCGCATAATGGAAAAACATGACCAATTGCAATTAATACATGCCTGTTAAAATGTTTGTAATGTATTTCCATTTTTGATTTATGGCTGCTTTATCAAGTATTTAAAATTTTCATGATAACAAATTAAACTTATTCTAAACGTTTTACACTATAATTTATGTGATATACATTAAAAGTTGTGTTATTATTGCTACTGACCAAAATTTGTGTTGTTATTGAACCTTCCAAAAGTTAATTAAAAAATATTTTCATTTTTACATGTTAATTATTTTATTATTTACAAACAAGGATGACGATAGCTTAAGATATAAAAAAAGATTTTTGACTTCTTAATTAGATTAGACAAGAAGTAATTAAGAAAAAACATAACAAACCCAGTGTTGTTGATTTCATTGCTATAAGTCGCCTTAGCGACGTGAACATCCGGGATATCCGCATAATAATCAGTCACGGTTATCTCAGCTTTGTTGCCCTCCCATGTAACATACCCATATTTACTCTCCGAGCCGATAAATAAACAGAAAAGCCACAACAATAAATGTTTCACCGCTAAACTCATAACGACCGCTCTTTAACAAAGCTACTGAGTAATAACGCGTCTATTGAGCGTACGTATGAATAAACATTTTATATTAAGCATTTATCACAATTTAATAAGGCCGCAAGTGTATCAATAATACAATTTCTGATAGCAATAAAATTTGAAAACAAACGGGGCAATGACTTATTCTGATTCACTGATTGACAATATTGAACTGTCAGATTGATAGCAATGACAGCAAAAAATTAAGTTGCCATTGCATGGTTTCCCCGATGACGACGGAAATAATGCAGACTATCTTTGTTCTCGCATGATATTCTAAGTTTTCTTTCATTGTTTTGGAGTCAAATATTTTTAATATAATTTTGCGTTTAGTTTTCGTGTCGAAGTCTAAATAAATTAAATACATACGTATTCGATATAATAATGAATAAACCTAAGTCATAAACAAATGGGTTGTTTTTCTTTCTTGACCCTTCTGGGAATCGTACCCGAACCACATGGAGTAGAATTTACAAATATGCCCAGATTCATAAAGCAAGCGACACCTTGAAAATATTAAAGTTATAAATGCGAAAGATTGTGATGTTATATGGATGTTTGATACTCATTAACATCACTACAGCTGTGGTCTTCAAATAGGAAAATAGATATCGCATGATCAACACTAGTGAATGAGACGCCGCAATAAACTCAACAATCTTTATTCTTTATTGTAGATACATACTAGAATTTATTTCACAACTCAAATGAGGTCCATCCCTAAACTACTCCTTCAGGTGGCGGTCAGTTTCATGCCAATCTCTCCACACTTGTACGCGACCTGGAAAAGTTATAATACTAGTTATTTAACAGTAACTTTACCAAATGATTTTGAAAATAAAAGTTGTAATATTAGTTATTCAAGAGTAAAATTGTCAAATCATTTTGAACTTTAGCACTGTATATTAAAAGTGATTTATTTCTTTAAAAACCTGATGGTGTTTGTTACTCATTTGCGGTGCCGGTATGAGTACACTACCCAAACGGTAGTTGCGTGTAGAGGTATGATAAAAAAAGTTGTGATCATACGTCTAAATATATGACTAATGACAATTATAATCGATAATTTGAACATGGCGTTTGCAACAGTGCCGTCGCAAGGGCCATGATCAAATTATCGAAAAGAGGTTCCTACCTCCGTAATAATATAGTAATAATTTAGTAATAATATAGTAATAATTTAGCATAAAGATATGTAAGGTGCCAACGCTTCTACACCGTATGATTGCAATGCAATCATGGTTTCTTTGGGATTGCCTCTCGTTGGATTTCTTATGCCTTCATTGGACTAATGTGGGATAATGACTATGTTGATGATAACATTCATTAAGTATTGGAAATAATTCGAATAAATTTAGTAAAACAAAAGAAACCTGAGATGAAGGATACCATTTATTTCAAATATATTTTACAGCGTTCGTAAAAAGTTAGGATCGTCGGGATAAACAAAAATAAAACCTTAAACGCAAATATACTAAAACCGTAAATTCATCTTTCATTTTAATGACAACCTTCGCCTTAATCCAAGAAACCAATATAAAAAGAAACCTGGCCAAAATCATACCGCACGAGCCGTAACTTAAAAAAAAAAACAGTATCCTACCTCTCGCACGAGGTACGGCGCGCGCTCGTGCCTCGGCGCGCGCAGCCACTCGTGCGTGTTGACGCCCACGCACGCGTAGCCCAGCCGCTCCACTATGTCGATCACCAGGCGGAACGTGCCACGCAGGCGGTTGCTGTTCATAGAGAAGCAGCCTTGGTTGAAGTTCATTACGCATACGCTGGAACGAAGCGAATTTTTATGATGTAGGTATACGATGTTTTTTTCAAACGATATTGTATTTAAAAGTATTGTAAAAGAAAATTCCGTCCTAATGGTAAAAAAACAAAATGATTGAAAACTTAGATATAAACAAAAAGAGAAAGATATGGTACTCGCATTCTACGCGCGATATTTCAAAAGTAAGACAAAGTGTAATATTATCATAGCATGTTTCAGTCCCTTACAAATCAGTGGGTGTTATAGTGCGAATAAGCGTCAAAATGGCTTCCTGAGCATTTAAACACTCATCCATCAAACCCCTCATGTCACCATAACAAGACACATATAATATTTTTTCATGTGCAAGTGCACCGAACAGATTTAAAACAAATATTCATACTGCCATTTATGAGTGAGCGAGATAAAAATATTGGAAACGCGCGCAAGCGAGACGTTTAGTGGTTTTACCAGCGTAGCGCCACGTTGATTGGTCGGCATTCGGCACACTGTTGTGTAACTGGTACAAAAATCTAAGTCGCGAAGTATCAACGTACCGTATCTTCCCCTTTTTGTTTTAATTTATAATGTAGCTGTAGACCTGAGTATATGGATTTAATTCCAACTCGCAACTTCCACGCGTAACTGAGATAAGCAGTCATACCTAAATGACAGACAGATGGACGGACAACAAAGTGGTCCTGTACGGGTTCAGATTTCCTTTTGAGGTAAGTACATAACCCTAAAAAAAGAGAAAAAAGGAGAGAAAGAGAGGCATGTAAATACTCACACAACTCCTCCTGGCGGCAGGTTGAGCTGTTCTATAGGAACTTTGCTGAAGAACCCTGTCGGCACCGTAAGCGGCACGGGGTACCCACCCTTCAGACATGTTAACACATCTGAAACAACGAACATTAAGTCAACTGACAGTACTAGTGCAATTTAATGGAGGCCTGTGCCCAGAAGTGGGCCTCGTTCGTTAGGCTAAGACAATGACGATGATAAAGCTGGGCTTTTCATTGCGTAGTCACATTTTAGATTTCTCAATTATACAGGGTTTATATTGATATACTAGCTGACCTCGCGAACTTCGTATCGCCTCAGAATAATATACATAATTTGATTTTGACGTAACACGTCACACATTGTCATTGGCATCAAATATGGCGTTTACTTAACCATATTACACAGAAAATTTGCAATAGAATAATTTTGCTACTATAAATTGAGATGTAAGCTATCCTATCTTTCAAGTTGGATCAAAGTGCACACGGTGTGCAAATTTGATTAAAATCTGTTAAGTAGATTAGGATTCCATCGCGGACAAACAACGTGACACGTAATTTATATACGTACTCGTATATTAAGATTATAGGGAATTATTTTTTGTATATTCTAGTAATACAAGCTAATTTTTTTTTTTTTCATATAGTTACCTGCTACTATCCCATTCGGCAGTACCACATGCTTCGTAACGAACTCCTTTCCACCCAAACCTATAGCTAAATGTTCCTCCAACTGCTCTGTCAGACTGTGTAACGGATACAAAGATTTCGCCTTCTCCAATGTCTCAGCTGGCAACGAGTACTCCTGACTATGAAAGCATCTCACAGCCTCATGCAACGTCAAAAGTTGGAGATAGTCTAACGTGTTATCAGCTCTCGACAAAAACTCTTGAAGAAACTCCTTCGAGAAAACTCTTTCAAGCAACCTATCTTCATAGTGCCCCAAGGACGCCAGTTCCAGGCACAGTTTCGTCCAAGGTAAAGCGAAATTCTTTCCATCGAGAACTGGGTTCTGAGAGATCTGCTTCCGTAGTTCAGTCCATTGTTCAGCGGCGGGCGTGTAGTTGTTGTTGGACAAACAGTTGATGAAGCCGAAGAGGATGTTGGTGCGCGCTTTCGATAGGATCGTTGGGTCTGACGCGGCCACTTGGCAGAGGTACTCTACCAGTCCGAGATGTGTGTGGGCCTGGGAAGATAATACACTTGAATCATATTTGACTGCCACGTTGGTCTAGTGGTTTAAATACCGGGCCAAGATCCCAGGTTCGATCCCCGGGTCGGGCAACAAATAGTTTCGAATTTTCGAACGTTGCTCGGGTTTGTGATCACCAACCCGCATTTGGCAAACGTGATGATTATGCCAGTTCCCATCATTGCATTAGTAACTTGAATTCAATGATGGAGGCGTTTTCCCTGCAGTGGGATCATTATAGGCTGTTACATATTTGAAAAAAAACATATTTTCTATTTAAACTAGCAAAACAGTTTCGAAAATTTAATAAACTTTATTGATATCTCTATTAGGATCCATTTAGATTTTTTAAGTTTCAACTAATACTGAAGTCTATACATATCTCTACAGTAAAAGTGGTTGCCTATGTAATGAACCGCAGAATTTGTATTTGTATGTCATGTTTATGAGATTCCAATGTTTTTTCTTAAGTATACATGGCGCTCATAAAGAGTGCCAAAATATTGACCTAAAAGAAAGAAAGAGAAAATATTTACTTATGATATTAGATTTTTTCTTTTCAAGGCTGTCATCGATACTTACGAGTCTAGATAAAACCCTGGCCAGTAGCAAACTCTTCTCAAAATCAATTTTGTTTTCCACCACATAGTTAGCTAACGCATCCATCAACTGCTCGTGATAATACTCTGGATGTTTCTCTAGCACGCGACCTTTGATCTTCGCCGCTGTCCGCAACACGTCATCATACGTCAACTCATTCAAAGAATGGGTCAGGATATCGTAGCATATGTGTAGAAGCTGAACTCTGTGAGGGAACAGCTCCTCTGTGCAATTCACTTGGCACAGCGACCATATTATTGACTTAGCATTCTGTGCATTTATCTTCTGATCGTGCAGTAACAATCCAGTAACTATATTGTTGATGCAGCGATCTGGTAGGTCGTGGTTGCAGCAGTATGCCAGCATGTCCCTCAGGAGAGGTAAGTCTTGGTTATCCAGCTCGAGAGGCAGACGTATTTGGAAGGCCAGAGGTAAAGCCAGCTTTAACGCGTCCACCAAATGGTTTTTACAGTCGTATCTGCTTAGAAGGAAGTCTAGGAACATGATCTGCCGAACGTTGATGAAGTTAATGTTGTATCTGATGAGTTGCAGCATTGTCTGGACGATAAGCGAGTCAACGGGCACTTGGAGGTAGGAGAGAACTTTAGCTGCTTCTATCGCTTCGTTGACTTCGAGTACGCGTGCGTGCTTCTTGAAGTTCTGACAGAGGACGCCAAACGCTGGATTCTTTATTATGTCTTGGTCCATCCTGAAGGGAGATAAAAATAAACGAATGTGAACTGTAATGTAATAATATCGCAGACTGCGAGGAGATGCGGGTTCGAGTCCCGCCTAAGACATAATTTTTCAAGTTTATATAGGTACTGATATTATAATTGCAATTTGATTGCTAAAATATCAAATAATGTAATGTAATAGATTTAAAGACAGATCTAATTTAAAGCCTTCCTCTTAGGATTGAAAGTCTGAGGCCGTACGTATCGCTCGCAGAACAGATGAACGTCTTCAAGTCCGCAGCTTTTCGAGATCACAAACAAAAAGGGGGAAGACTTATAGTGGCCTCGTGGGTAGGATTCCTGTGGATCGACGATTTAATAAAGATATTAGGAAGCCATTTGCTCAAAGTATTTTTTGTGGCAATCTTTGTATAGAATAAGACTTTTTTGCAGTGAAATAAAGGCTGACAATAATGTTGTTTAGCAAGTCTTACATAAGTTTCTATGACCAGATGATTTAACTGATTAAGTAGTTAATAACTAAAGGGGTGATCGAATTACTATTTACCCATTCTTGTTGACATGGCTATTATACCTTTTCTTGAGTTTCGAAAAAGATAACGAGCGAGATGATGGATATGCCCATCATCACTTATGATGATCACTTCATTTAACTTATATTGAGTGCCGATTAAGAACAGATAACTTAAGTAGAGGGGCGGGGGCAGACTGACTGCTATGCAGACCGGCATCGTGGAGAAAAATTGGATGTGATAATCCAAGGACCGTAAAAATTACGCGTTATGCTACAGAGCGTCTTAAAGACTTACTTGCCCGCCTTCTGAAGTTCGAACAAGCTACGCAAGGCCTGTAGCAGGTGCTTGTGGGTCATAACGGGGAGGTGCGTCTGTACCGCAGCCAGCACATCGGCGGCGCTGGGGGCAGCCTTCAGACGGGACATGACAGCGTCGGGAGGATTCGCACGGGTCACCTCTGATACTGATGAGAAACACATTCAATAATTAATTAATAAATTACGAGTATCATGCTCCTGAACTGAAGAACCGGATTAAAGCAGCAAAATTTAAACAATTTTGCATGTTAGATAATATTTTAACTTAAAAATATTTTTCAGACAATCTGACGTTGGGTTTCAGCCCACATGTGTGCTCTCAATAGATGACTGCTTTTTTAGGTTGAGGTATGAGAACATAACTTTTGTAAGTAGGTACTCAGTTGTTTTTGCATTGGTTTGCACAGTTATTTATAGGTCTAATAGGTATAATAATAGCTTATTCTCTAAAATATTAACGTGTAATATTGAGGTGAAATAAAGATATTTTTATTATTTATTAATAAGACAGAAAAAATACATATGTCATATAACTACGCAGATAGATTCTGCTGCCCAACAAACGAGTATCTTGCTACCAAAGATGCTACCAAATGGCGGTATAAAGATAGACAATTGACCGCCACCAAACCGTAGGCCTATCGTGACGAATAAGAGAAAAACCCCCTTAACGGCCATTTCCAATAACATATCTATCTTCAGTTTTGGCATATCGGAGATATAAAACAACTTCTGTCTTTGTTTCTCTGGACGGAAAAAACAGAGATAGAAACTGTTTCCTATCTCCGATATGCCAAAACTGAAGATAGATAGGTTATTGGAAATGGCCGTAAGAGGGTTGAAAGTTCAAGGTCACCCATACTATTCCCGGTCAAGGCGGCGGTCACGGTAGCGGCAGTACTGGGGCTGCTAAGATTGTACGGGTTTCGGCATTTTAATTGACTCTACTTAGGTACCTACAGGGTGTAAAAAAAGGCTTAACGAAGCCGAATACCACATATTCTACTCATTTGTACGATAATTATTTTCAGGAAACCACACCTGGGAAATGAATAGTTCCTGAGATAATTAGGGTCAAAGTGAAAGTTTTTTTTTTCAAGATCTTTGCATGAAAATCTTCTGTTTGTTGTAACAAAACTTTTTTCTTTAGAAACATGTTGAAAATGTTCGCAACTTTTTCATAAAAATCGCTTTAAAGAGAGCAACCCGCAATAAACCGCGCGCACGCACACACGAATGTCCTTCATTGTGTGCGCGCACTCGCTGTGTAACGCTTGCGTTGAGGTCGATGAACGTTCGTTCAATGCCCGCACCCCGCACGATCAGCTGGTAGCTGTGCTGTTGTGTCGTTCTTCGAAAAGTTAAATGAACGGCTTGCTGACTTTACCACTTGATCCTGATTTTAATGAACTAACAAAATAACTAATCACCAGTTATTGATAGATTAAGTAGGTAGGTATTTTTCTGACTTTGTTTGCGTTGCCAGCCTAGGTTTCGAACGTCGAACCTTAGGATCAAAAGCCTACACTTTAAACATTAGAAAGATTAAGACATGCCTCGTAGTTCCTTACCACCTACACCCACTCAAGTTTCACAAATTACAGTTTATTGGCTTTATTTTCGGATAATTTGGTCGATAAAATTAACATCAAAATAAGGCTTTAGCCGTTGCGTAGTAGGTACCACATCATGACTTAAGTTTTTTTTTCGTTTCATACGAGTAATGAGTACTTTACAGTTCCAATGGTTGATAAGTTACTGAATGCGTATGATTCAAGTCCTGTTGATGAAAACGCGCAGGCTGCATGCAGATGCATAAAAGGATTTGGCAACATTCCATCCAAATGATTGGTTTGGTTAATTTATAACTAAGCTCGTATCCAAAAACAAAAATAAAGTTTCATATCAATTCAATTGCTATGCTATCTGTGTAAACCTACTTTGATCAACAATTTTTCATTCGACCTCCATTAAAACCGTACAATTTGTAAGCTGCTAGTTTAATTTGAATAATTCGGTCGATTACACGAATGAAAACAAGCTATCAAATTATTTTGTTCATGTTTTGGGTTAAATTGTATTTTATATATTTGTTTGTTTTGTATAATTCTTTATTCTAATATCTCCGGTACACACTTTACATACACACACTCCTCACAACTAACATATTTTTCACACACATTGTTCTCTATTGGGGTCAATCATCTAGTCGTTTGTCGCGGATCCTGCTGGATTTTTTTCAAGAATCAAAAGTGGTATATTTACCCACCTGACATAAGTTGACTTTCAGGGTAAATCTTCAGAATTCCCGTAGTATCCGCGGAAGGCTGATTGATTTTAAACAGGGCTTACTTGTTCATGATTTTGATATAGTGGCAATATGTGAGACTTGGTTGTTGGATTGCATCGGGGATTCGGAGGTGGGTGATGGCCGCTACGACGTGCACAGGTGCGACAGGCTGGTGACGGACGGGGCCGCGCGGCGCGGCGGCGGCGTGCTGCTGCTGACGCGCCGGCAGCTGGGCGCGCGCGCGCTCGCTGCGCCCGCCGGGATGCCCTTCGATCTGGTTTATGTCGTGATAGGGGCCCACTTATTACGCGCGACGCGCGACTTGCATGTTATCTGTGTATATTTGCCTGGTAACGGCGCCTCGCATGACTCTGCCGTCCACTGTTTAACATCTCACTTACGCGACTTTATGGTTAGGAATTCGACAGCTGATTACCTTCTGCTAGGTGATTTTAATTTTCCAAGCATGGAAACCAAACCCTGATGCTCCCTTATCTCTGTTGCCATATAATGTCAGTAATGGTTACCAAAACATTATTTTACAAGTTCTCTCCAGTTTCGGTTTGGAACAGTATAACACAGTGATTAATGGCAATAATAGATTCCTACATACATACATACATACACTCACGCCTTTTTCCCGGAGGGGTAGGCAGAGACCACATCTTTCCACTTGCTACGATCCTTACAGACTACTTTCGCTTCATCCACATTCATTAATCTTTTCATACACGTTTGCCGGTTTAGGGTACTCTTGACCTGACCTTTCTTTAGAACTTCCCCGATTTGATCAAGATAAGTTCGTCGAGGCCTTCCCCTTCCAACATTTCCATTCATACTCGCCATATATATCTTTTTAGTCAATCTGCTTTCATTCATCCTCTCAACATGTCCAAACTATTTAAGCATTCCCTTTTCAATACTGGTCACTACATCCTCTTTTACACCACATCGATCCCTTATCACACTATTTTTAATCCTGTCACTCAGATTGACTCCAATCATACTTCTTAACGCTCTCATTTCCACTGCATTTACTCTGCTTTCATGTTTTCTCTGCCACACCCAACTTTCACTCCCATACATCAGTGTTGGAACCAACACCCCTCCATGCACAGCCAGGCGGGCCTTTTCGGACACCTTCTGACTGCTCATAAAAGCGTGCAACGCTCCATTCACCATGTTGCCGGCATTTACTCTCCTTTCAATATCACTATTACACCTTCCATCCGCTGTAAACATTGATCCCAAATAAACAAACTCTTTCACTTGCTCCACTTTTTCATCTCCTATCAAAATGTTACACTCTGTCATGCTATCCTCCTTTTCAAAAACCATTGTTTTTGTCTTACTTACATTCACTTTCATTCCTTTCTTGTTCAAATCTTCATGCACAATATTTACCATCTCCTGCAACTCCTCTGCCGACGACGCGAGTAAGACTTGATCATCAGCATAGAGCAGACATTTGACGATCAAATCGTTCATTCTAAGTCCCCGTTCACTTTCTTTCAAATTTTTCAAGCAACTATCCATGAATAAGTTAAACAGCCATGGTGACGCTACACATCCTTGTCTAACACCTTTTTCGATGCTAAACAATTCAGTGTACGCCCCGTTGATCCTGACACAAGCACTAGAATCCCTGTATAGGGATTTCAGTGCTTGTATCAAAATACTGTTCACCCCATACATGGATAGTGCTGACCACAATTCATTCCTCACCACTCTATCATAGGCCTTTTCCAAATCCACGAATGCGCAATAGACTTTCTGGTTTTTAGCCAAAGGTTTTTCAGCTATGCACCGCAAGGAAAAGACCTGGATCCGACATCCCATTCCCTTTCAAAATCCTGCCTGAGCATCCCATACTTTCTCATCAGTTTCTTTCGTCACTCTCTCAATCAATACCTTTGCATACAGTTTGCCAACGACACTAAGCAGGCTTATACCGCGATAATTTTTGCAGTCTAGCTGTGACCCTTTTCCCTTATACAGCGGAACTATAACAGCCTTGCACCAATCACTTGGTACTCGGCCGCTTCTCCAACACAAGTTGAAAAGGCAGTACAGCTGATTAGCTACTGCACCTTCGCCAGCCTTTAGCATCTCGACTAATACTCTATCATACCCTGCAGCCTTACCCGACTTCATACTTTTCAACGCTTTTAGAATCTCATCCATTTCTATCTCACTGTCATTCTCACTTTCATCTACTTCTGGTATATTCAACTCTTGCGCTGCTTCTTCTTTTTCAAACAAACTTTCAAAATATTCCTTCCATCTTTTCAACACGCATTCCTCACCTTTTACTATGTTACCATCCTGGCTTCTAATTCTACTCAACTCGGATGATGCGGTTTTACCTCGAGCTGACCTTATAGATTTCCAGAAAACTTTCACGTTCGAACGAAAGTTTTCCGATAGCCTTCTGTCAAACTCATCCTTATTCTCATCTTTCTTTCGAGCCACAGCTTTCTTGACTTCATCCTTCAAACTTTTATACTCCTTTCGTGCTTTCTCTACATCCAGATCGCTCGCATCTTGATTTCTTTGGTTAGCTTTAGTTAGTTTTTTGGAAATCATTGCGTTCCCACGAGTAGCTAGGGAAAAAAAAACATGTCGATCCTGACAGAGCCCCGCATGCCAAGACAAGGCTAGCCTTAATCTGGGGTCGCCCGGTCCCAGGGCAATCGGCACGCTTGACACTAGGCTCGCCCCTAGCCATGCATCCATAGGCGCGGCAGACCTTGGATTGGTGGAGAGGGAGGGAGAAAGGAAGAGGAAAAGGAAATAGGGCACTAGAGAGGACATTTAGGACTTGGGATAGGAAACAAGGTTTAATGGACACTACTCCCTCGGAAGGATGGGTTTGAGACAGTAGCAGCTCGGGAAGCCGGGGTTGCATACCCGTATACTACTTATACCTAAACTACCGGACAAGTAATTTAGCATAGTATCCCTGGTTTCATCCAATCCTAAGCATTTTTGGTCTTATACAAGTTCACTGCGTAAGGATCGAGGAGTGCCTGTCCAAGTATCTTCCGGTGATGGTATAGTGCGCGGTGGTCGAGAAATTTGCAATGCTTTTTCGGATTATTTCTTTTCAATATATAATACTCCTCAGCACTCTTGTCAGTTAAACTGTGACAGGGAAAATTCAAATTTAATTGATACAATTAGTTCGGTCTATATCAGTCAACAGTTAGTGCAGAATTATTTAAAAAATCTTAGTCGCACTAAGGGTCCGGGAAGCGATGGGATCCCTCCGATCTTCGCTAACCTTTGCGCGGAAGAGCTAGCACACCCTCTTTCTATAATTTTCCAACGTTCAATTAAAGACGGAGTTTTTCCTGACAAATGGAAAGAAGCATATATCACTCCTATCCACAAGAGTGGTCCAAAACAGAGGGTAGAAAATTATAGACCAGTTTCAATATTATCTGTGTTTGGAAAACTTTTTGAATCCATCGTCCACGACCAGTTATATCCAGTTGTTGCTAACTATATTCCTAGTTTTCAGCACGGTTTCATGCGTAGAAGATCGACACTTACCAATCTTGCTATTTTTACCGATTCAGTTGCGAGGCATATGGACGAAGGCGCCCAAACTGAAGTCGTGTACACCGACTACTCAAAATGCTTCGATCGCTTAGATCACGATATTCTTATAGCTAAATTACCTAATGTCGGCGTACACGGCGACCTTTTGAGATTGTTGAACTCCTATATTAGAAATAGACTACAGGCAGTGCGAATCGGTGTTTTTAAATCAAATTTTAAAACGGTTCCATCTGGTGTCCCACAAGGATCGCATTTGGGACCTTTGCTTTTCAATCT
Source organism: Anania crocealis (assembly GCA_949315895.1). Classification (NCBI taxonomy): domain Eukaryota; kingdom Metazoa; phylum Arthropoda; class Insecta; order Lepidoptera; family Crambidae; genus Anania; species Anania crocealis. Next base: position 1,044,224 of record OX438868.1, read on the forward strand.
CTATTTACATGACATCGCATCTTGCTTCAAGTACTCTAATGTTTTGATGTACGCAGATGATACTAAAATATATATGCCTATTCGTTCAGTATCAGACTGCGAAAGGCTTCAGTCTGGCCTTGACAGACTTTTCGAGTACACTGTTCATAACCATCTTGAACTGAATGTCAAAAAGTGCCAGGCCATCACGTTCACTAGGAAACATAATTACATTTTGTACGATTATAAACTTAATGGCATATCAATTGCCAGGGTGGAAATTATCCGTGATCTCGGAGTCATGGTGGACCGTAAACTTTTATATACCACACACTTTGACAATATTACTCAGAGGACCCATAAGATGCTTGGATTTCTTCATAGATCGACAAAACCTTTTATTAAAATTCAGTCTTTAAGAATTCTTTATTTCGCCTACGTTAGAAGCATTATGGAATATGCCTCAGTAATATGGTCACCATCTTATGTAACGCACATAGCTCAGTTGGAGCGCGTGTAGCGCTGTTTTATTCGCCGTTTAATGTTTCGTCTCAAAAAACGAGAGTGTTACGAAGAGAGACTTAAAACCCTATGTCTTCACTCACTAGAGGAACGGCGTTTGGTAGCAGACATGAAATTTTTGTATGATGTTGTGGGCGCAGCGCTGGACAGCCCGGAGCTGACTGAACGCATCGGACTGTGCGCCTTTGCAATGCGCTCCAGGCGCAGGCATACGCGTTGTTTCCACACTGGAGCGGTTATGCTGCTCACTCCGTCATACACAGAATCGTGAACACTTTTGAAAAGGCTTTTAGTGATATTGATATTTTCTTCTTGAAACGAACCCATTTCATCTCATATGTATTGGAAAAACTACCTCAGATTCGTGAGCCACCCCAGTAAACGGAGCATCCCACACTCAACTCACATTCACACTTACATTCACTCACACACATCACTCACACTTACCGGTCATATTTCTCGCGCATTTCATTCTTTTTGTTACTAAGTAGTAGATATTTTCTTCGTGTAGCCTGCACTGTTAGCACATGAGTAAACTGTTAGATCGTCCTTTATATAAATTTTAATGTGACAAACTTTTTAATTGGCTATTTAAGAATTTTATTTTTAGTATTTTATGTAAAATAATAGAAGCTGTAAAGTTTGCAATTAAACAAATAAAAAAAAAAATTTTACTCTCACAACGAGCTTACCATAACTCTTATGTTTACCTTTTTTCTCTTACTTACGTAAATGGGATACGGAAATTTTAAGTCCTGTACGCCTAGCTAAAAAGGTTTAGCAACATTTCCGAGCGCAAACCTACGCGCATATCAATGAGGTTTCTCCTTTCGTAAAATTAAGCTCATAACTAAAAACAACATTAAGGTTCTTAGTACTTCTTTTCACCATTCTAATTACTACAGTCACCAAGAAAATAACTTCTCTGAGATACAAAAATACATAATCGTAGCGAATAGTTTGTTCATTTTAAAAGTACCAAACAAAAACGCCTGCATTAAAGGATTTAGCAACATTCCATCTAAATGATTGGTTTAGTTAATTTATAGCTAGGCTTTAAGATCTAATCCGATAATAAAATAAAGATTCATATCATTTCAATTGCTATGCTATCTGTGTACCTACTTTTATCAACAATTTTGCATTCGATCTTCATTTAAACCGTACAATTGCAATAAGGTTTCTTCTTTCGTAAAATTAAACTCAACTAAAAACAACATTAATGTTCTTTGAATTTCTTTTTACCATTCTAATTACTATTTACTGCAGTAAGCAACCAAATGACTTCTTTGAGATACAAAAAATCACGAATTGCAAATTTTAGCGAATACTTTGTTCGATTTAAATGTACCAAAACAAAAATAAAGCTGTAAGGCTGTATTAGTACCGCCATTTGACTGAATTCCTTCTTTTTTCGGTTTATAATAATACTTACAAATGATAAAATGTACTGAGCATGGTATAACTGCCTACTAAACAAACAATTCATTCATGTCCCTTTGATCAAAATCCTTAGCAAAGAAAATAGCAATCATTATAAGTCGGTTAAAAATCTTAGAGCAGCTAGCGCGGATTCGCGGGGAGCGGGGGCTTTCCCCGCGCCGCAAACGATGCGGCGCGCGCGCGAGCCAATAGGAAACCGCGAGCGCCGGCCGTAAGGCCGGCGTTTGTCGGCGTCGGCGAAATCAAAAGCAAAAATCATACTTGAAATTTATTTAGTTCGGTTTCTTACGTCATCGAATGCGCTAGCAAAGCGCAATTATCTGTTTTCGCGTGCTTTTTGTTGTTGTTCAGTTATCTTTTCAGTGACTTCCGTGACAGTGAAGTGTTTTAGAAATGCCTTGGCATCAGTTTAGTGCTCGTGAGTTTGTGAACATGGTGTTCTGCTATGGGATGGCTCATGGCAATGCATCCGAAGCATTGCGTCTTTATGGAACGACGGAGGCTCTGGACGACATGCCACTAGCCCAGCTGCGAGAGACGTGGTTCCAGCACGATGGTGCACCACCTCACATCGTTAGGCCAGTACGTGAACGCCTGACGGAGTTGTTTGGTGACCACTGGATCGGGAGGTATGGGCCTTACGCATGGCTAGCCAGGTCACCAGATTTAACACCGCTCGACTTTTTTTTTGTGGGGCTACGTAAAAGACAGAGTTTTTGACCGGCCATGCACATCGAGTGACGAAATGCGTCAAAAAATCATTGACGAGTTTGAAGACCTTAAACAGCGGTCGGTGCGAGGAGGCATTCTCGAGAGAGTGCATCAGAACACGCGGTATCGGGCGCGTGTTTGTTTGGAGATGGGAGGTCGACAGTTTGAGCCACAGCTGGTTCATTTGGAGAGGCCTGATTTGGACGACACGGATGAAGAGTATGTAACTTTGTAGGTACTTTTGTTTAGCAATTTATGTTCTGTGCAATTTTAGTAGGTTGTGCCTGCCTACAAGTTACAACTGAAGACGATGTACACGCGATAGGGGCAAAGCGAGGCGGTCCGCGTTTGACCCCGCCCCGCCCCGCGTAGCCCATACGTACACAACACCTCGTCTAGCACTTCGTGCGCGCTATACATTGCGGGCAATAAATACTTGTTTTTTTTAATGCCTCAAAAAAAAAGTCGTTTCCCAGCGATTATTTTTGTTACATGCGTTTTGGTTTGATAAACCTAATGCGAGGCTTAAGGCTTCGTTAAGCCTTTTTTTACACCCTTTATAATAGACGGAGCCTTCAGTTCACTGACGCAGTTGGATCAAAAGAATACTGTTTACTCGTTTTGTAATAAAAATGTCATTACCGCCCAAACGAAACGAAAATGTGCTCTTTTCGTGACATCGTTCTGAAAGGTCATACTAAAGAAAAAAAAAACATTTTTTTAAATTTTTAAGTAAGCTATCTCTGCCAAATACTCTTTATTGAATGTGTTTTCACTTCACTCTCATTATTTATTGAAAACCTCTCGTACAAATACATACATTTTAATTGTACAGTCCGGTTGTAGTAATTTTTGACTATACAAACAATCTGTACATGTCAATGTATTTACTTAGACACTGAAGCCGGTATTTCTATTAGCCAGAAGTATACGGTACCCACATAGGTTATTTTATAGGTGATTCATTACTTACTTCCATTAGCTACATGCTATTCAACATTATAACTAGTGCTCACAAGGTACTAATTCGGGTCAAGCACTTACGTTTTCTTTAAAGCTTGTAAAGAAACAAGAAGTTTGTTACTTGACTTACATTTGACGGAATCTATAAAAGCTGTAGACAAAAGGACAAAGAATTGGTCGTACCATTTTTAAAAAAATGAAAACTTTTATTTGTTATCTTATGTGCGCCTGTACCACAATTATTGCAACAAAAGGCACGGCAATATCTGTTTATCTGGGAAAAAATGTTGTAAATGATTGCATAGAAAGGATTATTGAAACAACCGAATCAATGGTCGATTTGACTATTATTAATTTCAAAGAAATTAATGATTTAACTTTTTTACGTACAAAACACGTAAAATTTTCATCGCGTTTATTTCTTCGTACTGATAATATTTTACCAAACCCATTTTATGTTGTCAAATGTGTTAATTATGAAGAATTTAAACATGGTTTACAGCAAATGAAAAATGATTTCTTTTGGAATCCAAGAGCAAAGTTTATTATAGTTATTGAGCACATTAACGGAAACTTCCGACTTCTATCGAACTTATTAATAAAGTGCAATATTTATAACGTGACTATTGTCACCACGGGTGTGAAAGATCATGAAATCTACGCATTTGATCCTCAGCCTGATCTTTGCGGCAATCCAGCGATCAATACATTAAAACTAATTACTCGATGCTCAAAATTAAAGGCTACAGATGACTTGTTTCGTTTCCAAACACTAAAAACATTTCGTGGATGTAATGTTAAAATAGTCGGTCAAAATTACTGGCCTTTCATGAGTTTCAACAGAACTGATGTGTTGGGCATGACACACTATGAATTGAAACTGTGGGCAGAGTCAGCGGCAATCAATTTAGAACTTATAAGACATAATAAAGATGAAGAGTTCGGATTGATTCTGGAAGACTTTACTTTAGCAGGAATGTTTACATTAATTGAAAAAGGCGAAGCGATTGCAGCTGCAGGTGGTATGGGAGTTTTTTATCCGGAAACAAGGGCCCTAGATTTTTCTTATCCCCATAATATGGACTATGTTCGGGTGGTGGTTATTCGCGCTCCAATTATGACCAATTTGCGAGCGGTGTTATGGCAGTTCAGTGTTTACGTCATCATTAATATTTTATTATTTGTTGCATTTTTTTTATTTGCAGTTGTATATTATTCTATATTCGAAAAGAAGGAAAAGGATATTATTCGAGATTTTTTAATTGTGTTTGGGTATTTTTGTAGCAATATTTCGGTTAATACGAGAACCATAAAGAACAACAGCTCGCTAAGGTTGATCGTTGGCTGCATGTTGATATTTGTTTTCTTTGTGACGTTTTTAGTGCAGGCATATCTATTAAGTATCACCACACACCCATTGAGAGAGCATCAAATAAAACACTTGAGCGAGGCAGTATCAAAGTGTAAACCATTGATCAGTATCCTACACTTGGCAATTTATGAGTCTGAAAATCCTCGTGATTGTTTAACTATTACAGATTGTTTGCAGAAGTTAACAATGAGACGAAAAGAAAAACTGTATACTACAGTAGGCGATGTAAACTTTGACGCTATAGTTTGGCGTTTTGTGGATGAGAAAGGAGAACCGGAAATTGTGAAAATTATAGAACCCCTGATTCCTCTTCTACGGACGGTATACTTTAAACGCGGTTCCAGTTTACTATCAAGCTATGATAAAGTTTCTGGACTATCCACCGTGTCTGGTCTCTCAAATAAGAATAAAAATGAAATTTTCCATTTAGTTAATTTGAAACTGGCACAGCAAAGGTTAAAGGTAGACTCATCCGAAAGGCTGCACCAGTTCAAGGACGTATTCTCAGTACTTTTAGTAGGTTACAGCTTGGCGACCATTGTGTTCATTTACGAATGTAAATCTTACTTTAAGATATTTCACAAATCGTAGGTATCTGTTAGCTTATTAATTATGTTAAAGCCCTAAACTTATGTGTGAAAAGGGGCCGTTCACAAATTACGTCACACATTAAAGGGGGGGGGGGGGGATCTTACTTTTTGTGACATTGGGCCAAATAGTATGGGATTTTTCGTAAAAATGCGTGACAAGGGGGGGGAGTGATTTTAAGTGATTGATACCATTAAATTTCGTGATACGGCGTAAGTAATTGAATTTTTTTTTAATAACGTTGTCAATATTTATAAAAAGTTATGAATCTTCTCTGTTATTGGAGATCCTTTAAACTACTTTTTAGTAAAGGCAATAGACATCCCCGATGAAAATACCACGAATTTAATAAAAGTCTCATGGTTTGCGGGATAATGCCTCTTTTTATCGGTTATTTTACTAGAATTTGACAAATCTTGACTGATTCTGTTTAAAAAACTATTCAATATAGCTGACGATTAACTAAAATAACGCTCGCTTTTTTTGTACCAATGCTAACAGGAAAAAAGGAAAATATTTCTTCATAACATATAAGACGTATTTAATTTGGAGTCATGTTATTTTTATCTGAAAGATCTATAGCTCAAAAATCGTGTGACGTAATTTATGGATGACCCCAAAGATGTCACTGTTGTGGAGTTGTCAGTCGAAGTATCTATTTACTTATTATTGTTATTAAGATATAAAGACGAGACACAAAGTATGTAATAAAAACATTGACACGAATAAATAACCCTCTGGACAAAGCGTGGACCTAAGTAGCCGTATAAGGCTGCGTTTCCACTGACTCGGAGGAGCGGAGAGGAGCTTAGCGGTGCATGAATTGACCAATCACAATGCTCTAAATCTCCGCTCCCCTTCAGTGGAAACACCGCTAAGCACCTCTCCGCGACAGTGGAAACGCAGCCTAAGGCTGCTTGTCCACCGGAGTGGAGCGAGGTAGCGGAGCGGAGAAACGAAGAAATATTAACCAATAGGATTGCACAAAATGTCCGCTCCTCTGTTTTGTGAAATCACATTGGTTAATATTTCCCCGTTTCTCCGCTCCGCTACCTCGCTCCGCTCCGGTGGACAGGCAGTCTTATTTTATTTATAGGTCACCATGGGCATGCAAATAAATATAAATTTCAATATATATAACACTTAAAATTAAAATTTGTTACAAATGTTTTTGCTATTTTGTTTCATTGATGATACCTGAAACTATTGGCAATACAGCTACTTGGTTAAAGAAGAGATTAACTTCCGCCTCAATTATCCTTGCGATTCAGCAAATACACGGTGCATTTTCCAGCACCTGTAAAACGATGGCCCGAAGCAGTGGTAGGTTTAAATATTGGGACGTGTAAAAGCACCTCCTGAGGCCTATTTGCAGAAATACAAACTGATTTTAACTAATCATGTATAACATCTTGGCAGTGTTGTTTTCATTTTTTTAACAAACTTTTTTTTTCATAAAATCTTAAATATAAAATTATTGGTTCAGGTATTCAATTTGAAACACGTTGTGACGCGCACAGATGCACATGTGTAAGATCCATTGAATCGAGACCCCGCCGCAGCAAAATAATACGTCTTTGCACGTCACAGCGTGTTACAAAATTAAAAGTCGAAATCAAAATTTAATACTTTTTTTAAAATATTTTTATTAAAAAAAATAACACTGTCATGATGTTATACATAATGCTTTGTTTGATATTTTAGCAACTTAATTGCACTTATAATATCAGTGTATAAACTTGAAAAATTTTGTCTCAGGCGGGACTCGAACCCGCATCTCCTCGCATGCCGGGCGGGCGCCATACCATTAGGCCACCGAGACACTGCGGCCCGGCACGAATTTTTCAAGCATATTCTTACGCTGTAAGCCAGCGTTTTGTTTCATCAAATGTTAGGATCGAGACCCGCCTGAGACAAAATTTTTCAAGTTTATACACTGATATTATACATAATGGTTCAAAACGTGGGCTTCGTTTTCTAGGGGGTTCAAAAAGCACGGTGTATAGAAATTGATTAGTTAAATCATATTATTTGATTAGTTTACTGTATTATTCTAGCAGTCTTTTCACGGTGGCGTTATTTTTCTTATCGTAACGCCGCGCCGCCACCTGTAACAGTGACTAATGCCTAGTTCGCATCAGGCCAGTATTTTAGTCAAGTAACGAGTAATTTAGTAGCTTCTTAACGCGTCTGAACACCAAAAATTTAGTCTAGTAGGTTATAGTAAGTAATTAAGTCGAGCCAATCCATTTTATTCTATTTTCACGAGCTCACTGGCTTACTGGCTAAACAGGTCTGAACCTATCGATTTAGTCGAGTTCACTAAGTGCCGTATAAATTTATTTACTTTATTGCGCTGTAAGCTGTTCATCATGCAAAACATACTCACTTGTGAACTGTACTCGAACGAAAGTGCGAACGGTTTTCTAATTAGTAGCGAGTTAAAAGCGAGTCACTTGACTAAAATACTGGCCTAATGCGAACTAGGCTTTAGCGCTAAGTGAGATACTGACATTGTGGTCTCAACCAGGTTGCTTTTGAAAAAACTCGCCGAAAATGTGACGTATCGTCAGCGACGCAACAACTTGGAAAACAGGTAAAACTTAAGACTGCAATATCTCGGGACAAGCCACTGTGCCTTTTAATGATTTTATACAGGAACATTTGATCTACAAATATTGTTTGCGTTCTTGCAATATGTACACTAATATGATAACTAAAACCTCAAGTGGAACCGGTGCCGGTGTATTCTCGAATGACCTCAACATAAAAATATCAACTACCCTATCCAAACTAAACACAATCTTTCAAGCAGAATGTGTCAGTATAACCAAAGCGGCACAGGCGGTAGCAGCCAGAGACATTAAAGATCTTAGCATTAAGATCGTCTCTGATAGCGCATCCGTACTACAAGCCCTAAATAACAACAATATAACATCTGCCCTCATACTGGAGTGCCACAACGCACTTCAATCCATCGCAAACAAAAAAAAACGTAAATTTGCAATGGATAAAGGGACACAGCAATTCTCTACCTAGGCAACCACGCAGCGGATGAACTAGCCTAAAGGGGAGCATCCGTAATAAAACTGAACAAACACATACAACAGTAGGGAACAACACTGACAGCTGCAGGCAAACCAAGAATGCTGTTACGGTGGCTTCAAAATGGCTTGCCCGCAAACTGCTCAGGCTAAAAAGGGACCATCTCTCTAAAATAATAGGTACTCTTACCGGTCACTGTCCCCTAAACAAGCACTTATTTACCCTAGGTGTCACAAACAGCCCCCTATGCAGAGGATGCATGGAGGCAGACGAAACGCCACAACATGTACTCACTGAGTGTTATAGTGTGGCCGTGGAACGGGCAAGCTTCCTCCGATCCCCAACATTGGTTTCGGAAATCAGTGGAAACCTGAGGAAGCTTCTGGCTTTCTGGAGTCACCAGGGATGGTTGGAGTAGGAGGCTAAGGGCGGACAAAGCCCAGACAAAACAAACAAACCATAATGTCTGTCTCAGTATCGGAATAAAGGGCTTCATTTATTACATTTTTGGAGTAGTTATGAAGCAGAATTTTAATTGGAAGTTATCCATCGACACTTTGAGTATCAGTGGTTAATTGTACCCTCCATATAAAAGGGTCTATTTTGCTCTTTCTCTATGCAATAATAATGCGGAGAGATAGCACAGATAAACAAAAGGTATTTGTAGAACAAAAAAGTGCAGCAAGTTACCTGTGGGATAGCAACAGGTGCGTCTTCACTTGAAATTTGCTACCACTGGCTGCACTGTATAAATTTTATTTTCATAATGAGCTTAAGCTTCATGAAAGGTAAAGATAAAATAAAGCTCCTTTGCAGAAAGGGTTTGTGAAATTCACTTGTCTGTGAATGCAAATAATATCAGCACAAGACTGAAAAGAGACCCAGAAGAGACTTGTAATAAAAATTACCAAGGTCAGTCAAATATAGTTACAGTTAGTTGTACTAATAATAATTGTGAATGACTTCAAATATTAAAATATTAATTACTTTACAACAAAATAATTTAAATAGCTGACAAAAGGATATACATTTAATGTTACCATTACGTAAGATTTTTAATAATATCAGCACTATCATATTTTTGCATGCTAAATATAATAATAAATTGCCCTGTGTATCATCATTAAATATCTTTCGTTACTATGTTTTTATGCATATAAAGATTCTTATTCTGATCCTGTTAAGGCTGTATGACATATCACAATATGTAAAAGAGGGTTAAAGTTTAGAACTTGGACCATTGAGTTAATAGGCGGGGGAGGGGGAGGGGGGCCAGGGGGTGGTGAGGACCCAGTGAAGTCAGGGGGGCGCGGGATTAAAAAACGCTCTCTCGCCTCCACGCCTTTGTATGGTCACTGTTCTAACCTACCTAACCGACACTTTTCCTAACCTACTGGACTTTGCAGGCAAATAAATACCAATACTTACATGTTTTTTTTTTCTATAGTAGTATGAGCACCATAAATAAATCGCGTTTCACGTAAAAAAATATGCAAACCTGTTGTCAAAAAGTAAAATGGTTATAGAAAAGTGAAATCTTAAAAAAAATTTTTTTTTAAATGACGCAATACTCTGCCTTAAGTAGCTACCATTTAGCCACAAAATTGCGGAATCCCAGAACTCCGGTCCAAGTTCTAAACTTTATCCTAAAAGAGTATTAGTTAGTCTTACTTGCAGATCCCAGGCAACGAGTGCTTATGGTGGTCCTACCCAGTGGGCTGCCTCGCAGCACATTCTGCCACACGCTTTTAAGCAACAATGTCATTATATCTGTAAAAATGTATTGGTCATTTAACAATAAATGAAGACCTAGCATTATTTGTAGACAATTTAATTATTGCAATATGAATCCAATTAGTATTTGAGTATCAGATTGAACTACAGAGTAAAAATCATTGTTGGAATATTATATGGTTGTGATTTAAATACGTAATCATTAAAGTTTATTTGTAATGGTAGGGATTATGGTTGGATTGAAAGGTTAGAACGATTTTCATTTATTTACAAAAACTGACTGAATGATGTAAACAGAGTAGCACAAATCAAACCACGAACTTAATTCAATAATCTAATAAGAATTTTCGATTGGTTTACCTTCTAATAAAGCAATGTTTATAGCTGATCAAAAGAAGTAACACACACAAGTAACAATCCTTATTCACTGCACTACACGATTAAATATAAAAAAAACAAAGCTATGATTACGAGTAAACTTCTGCTTCTAAAACTTTAGCCAAAAAATCTTTAAACAATAATCATTATTACTGGAATTGCGATCGGTCTAAACAAAATACGATTTTAAAAATTGAATTTTTCTGCGAAATTTCTTCGTAACAACTGTCATTAACAGCTGTTTTTGACATATACATGTTGTTGTTTTCTTCACCCATTCTGGGTAGGCAAAGGGAACTATGCCCATACAGCCAATTCTTTAGTAATATTTTCTTTATTTTTGCATTAAAACGTTGATGTTAGACGTTTTAATGCTTCGATGGAGTTTTTGGAGACAGTCGAAAGATTGAAGGAATGTAGAGAAGTCCCCAAGAAAGAGGTGAACTGTTCGCGATCCCGCGCAAAATTCACGGCCCACTTTTCTTGGTTACGACCCATACACCATGTTATTTCACCGAACTGTATATTGTTCACTCGCACGACACTTTGTTTCGCAAAATAACACCACTTTTACGACCCAAAAATCACTATAAACAATAAAAATTCGATAAAATAAACGGACTCCAAACATATCTCACGAACTCCCGCCAAAAAAAAACCTGACATATACATGCATACTTATATAAATATTTTTCTTTTGTTATTTTACCGGCTAAGGTCTTAGACCACACTGCCCTGTCTTTAGTAGGAATTCTAAATTTGTTCCAAATAAATGAATAGTTTATACATTTTAAAGATCACAGAAGTTTTACGTGAGAACGTAGATCTGAGTAAGGTAGGAGAGCCTTTCCTTGTTTCTCACTTTTGATTTCTCAACAAAGTTAAACATTCACTTCTCTTCGCCCTCTCTCTTGAATAACTCTGTTAAGCACGCCACTATTTCTCACTTACAATCGTTGCCTTGGCCTTTTGCCAACTCTCTTGCCTTCTCCTCGGTTACCGCTGATGAAGTTCGTAAAGTTGTTCTTTCAATAAACTCCAAGGCTGTTGGTTCTGATGATATTAGTAGAACCATGATTATATCAATTCTGGATGTCATTCTCCCAGCTATCGCTCACATTATCAATTTTTCTCTCGATAGCGGTTGCTTCCCTTCCATTTGGTGCCGTGCTCACATAATTCCTATACCTAAAGTGACCAATCCTTCCTGTCTTAATCAATTTCGTCCTATCTCTATTCTACCTTTTCTATCTAAAATTCTTGAAGCTGCTGCTTATAATCAGTTCTCCAAATTTATCTTTGATAACGCAATACTAAGCAACTTTCAATCTGGTTTTCGTCCTGCGCATAGCACCACTACTGCTCTCCTAAAATTAGTTGATGATATTAGATCCGGCATGGAGGAGTCTCTGGTAACTGTTCTGGTCTTGATTGACTTTTCCAACGCTTTTAACGTCGTTGACCATGACATTCTCTTAGCCATCCTTTCTCACCTTCGAGTCTCATCAATGGCTTTAAACTGGTTTTCCTCTTATCTCCGCGGCCTTCAGCAGGCTGTACGTCTTGGACATACCTTCTCAGACTGGACCAATTTGTCAGCTGGTGTGCCGCAGGGAGGAATACTGTCCTCCCTGCAGCACACAAAATGGGAAACCTCCATACTTAACGGTTATGCAATGCAATGATACAATTGCCATGACTACATCAGCCACTTTTCTTGGAATCGTTATTGATTCCGAACTCACTTGGTGGAATCATGTTGATACTGTATGTCGGAGACTGCATATATTTATATACGCGCTATATCATCTGACAAAATTGGCTAATATCCAGACAGCTTTGACGGCTTACCATGGATATGTCGGTTCCATTTTGAGATATGGGCTGATTCTATAGGGAAATTCAGCACACCTGAATCGTGTTTTTGTTCTACAGAAGAAGTGTGTTAGATCTATTTGCAATGTCGGAGTGATGGAATCATGTAGGCCTCTTTTAAAAAAATTAAGAATTTTAGCATTACCATCCTTGTATATATTTGAAATTTTGTTATTCACTAAGAAAAATGCCTACCTCTTTAAAAAAACACAAGACGATTGTAGTCGGGGTGGTTCAAGAAGATACCCGTGGAAGCTATCAGTTCCTGTAGCAGGCACAATATGTCTTGCCAGAAACAGCCACAGTATGTGCGTTCGTCTATTTAATTTGCTACCGAATCACATTCAAAGTTTGACATTTAATGTTTTTAAAAGAATTATTTTTAGAGTGCTGGTTGATAATTGTTTTTATGACATTGATGAATTCACAAAATTTTGTCGTGATGGCCATTTTAAGCAAATTGTTAATAATACCTGACATGTTATTTATTTATTTATTTTTAACTTGACATGAAACTGTAATTTTATGACATTATTTAATTTTATGATATATTTTTTATGACATGACAAAACTCAGACAGATACTATCATTTCTGACATATTTTTTTCAAAAGAGAACATCCTGACAGAGCTAAAATCACTGGATCTCAAAAAGGGACCAGGGCCCTTACTCTTGAATTTGATTTAAGTTCGATCTCGATTCGACCTAGTCAAAATCTGAACAAACTCAATCGAATCGAAATCAAAATCAAGTCGAGATCGATCTAAAATGGCGATCCGTTAAACATTTTCGGTTGATAACGTAATCACTATCAACTCAAAGGTTTAGGTTCACTTTTCAGAGTACCAAATCACTGATTCTCGACGTCGATTCGATTTTGATCGTAACTCGAACTTGTCAAGAGTAAGCCTGCTGGTAACGATTACTTACCACCCATTTTCCTTATAAAAACAGCTCACACAATTTACCGGCCTTTATATTTATTGTTCAATAAATGCATAAGGGAAGGCGTCTGTCCTTTAATATGGAAATCAGCAAAGATCACTCCAGTGCACAAGGGAGGCTCTAAAAGAAATGTGAGCAATTATCGACCACTCTTAATTCTGTCGACTATCACTAAACTACTCGAACGGCTGATACACAATAGTTTATATTTTCATATTCACAATAATATTTTACCTGAACAACATGGATTTGTTTCCAGGCGTTCTACAACTACCAACCTCTTAATATATACAGCTGAACTTTTTGATAACTTAGACGCAAAATAAACAGACAGACAGTGTATATACTGATTTTAAAAGGGCTTTTGACAGCGTTGATCATAAAATTTTATTACAAAAGATACTCGTAGCTTATAATGGTATACGAGGTAATCTCTGGAGGTGGCTAAAATCTTACATCACAAATTGAAGGCAAAAAGTAGTTATAAACGGTTATGAATCTGAAACAATTACCGTGACATCAGGTGTTCCACAAGGTTCAATAGTCGGACCATTGCTTTTTATTAATATAAATGATATATGTGAATGTTTTAAATATTGTAAATTTTTACTTTACGCTGATGACCTAAAAATGTACCGTATTATTAACAGTTTCGATGACCATGGTAAATTTCAAGAAGACTTGGACCGATTAACTACTTATTGCAACAATAATAAACTTGAACTGAGCGTTGACAAATGCAAATTAATGTATAACCTTCACTAAAAAAACTAATTAGTAAATATGATTACTCATTGTGTTACTCAAATCTTGAAAGAGTTTCCACTATCAGAGACCTCGGAGTTATTTTAGACGCAAAATTAACGTTGGACAAACATATCGATCACATATGTAATCAAGCCTTTAAGATGTATGGTTTTGTTATACGTGCTAGTAGTGATTTCAAACGCCCAGTCACATATATCCATCTTTATAAATCACTGATTCGCTCACAATTAGAATATGCCTCTGCCATTTGGGACCCCTTTTACAATATTTATACAGAGAAACTGGAAAGAGTACAAATAAAATTCCTGTCATGCATGCACTATAAATGTTTCCGAAGTCGCCTATCGTATACGAGACTGCTACAAAAATACAATATGCCTAATCTTAGATGTAGAAGATCACAACTACAGGCAATATTGTTGTATGATCTCTGCCACAATAAATATGACTGCATTGATATTGTAAATAGAATCTGTTACAATGTGCCGGTCAGACCGAGCATACGAACCTGTAGACCATATAAACTTTTTCACATCACGAAGTCTCGTACTAATGCTGGAAAACGTTTACCGATAGCTCGTCTATCAGCTATTTGTAACGGGTTTTTCAATGATATAGACATTTTTAAACACAGTAAGTTCTCATATAAAAAACTTGTATTGCAGAAGGATTTCAATGAATTTCAATAAATAATTATTATTTATCAGATTTGAAAGCCCTCCACTCTAATCCTATTAAGTATATTGTCAATCTGTGGATTACGATGTGGGTTTCACACATAGAAATAATTAGTTAATAATAATTATTTTTCAATACATCTTGTGAAACTGTTTGTTTTCCCGAATAAATTAAAAAAAAAATTTAATTGACTATACATTTTTAATGCTTATTAATTTAAATGCTTGACATAGATACTTTTCTATTATTTTATTGTTCACGTTGCTTAATAGTTAATATTGCATGACGATGAAATGTTTGCATATCGATTAATCGGTCAAACATGCATGTTCACTTTCAATGTTATGATAAATGTACCATGTTTTAAGGCAAATAAATAATATTCTATTCTATTCTATTCTATCATCGTCGGTAGCCCTGGTCAGCTTCGTCGACTGGATTTTTCGTCTATTCCTCCTATTATGTTTGATGGCATTGTTGTCAATTATTCTCCATGTGTCAAAGATTTGGGACTTTTCATTGACAGCACTTTGAGCTGGCGCGAACATGTCAAAGAAGTTATCAGGATGGTTACTGGTACTTTAAGAGCTCTCTACCGCCTTAAACACTTTCTTACTTCCTGTTCTAAGAGCTTGCTTGTGCAGTCTCTGGTCCTGCCTATAATCGACTATGGGGACGTATGCTGCTCCAACATGTCGCAAGATCTTCTTAATAAATTTGATCGCCTCCTGAACAACTGTATACGCTTCATTTTCGGCCTTCGCTAATTTGACCATGTTTCCAAGTTCCGCTCCCAGCTTCACTGGCTCCCTTTCAGGCACCGCAGGAGTATTCGAACTCTCTGCGCCCTTTACTCTATCCTCTTCGATCCTAAATCACCTTCTAATCTTAAAGATAAATTTTCTTTTCTTCACACTACGCACGATAGAACTCTTCGTTCTGCTAATACACTTCAGTTATTTACTCCTCGACATACCTACTTCTGGTTTTATGTCTGACTCTTTCATTCTGACGGTTGTACGACTCTGGAATGGACTGCCCTCCAAAATTAGACAATCTTCTTCTAAATTTACTTTTAAGAGGGCTTTGCGAAGTCACTTTAAAGACTAATTTTCTTTCTTATCTATCATGAATCTCGTTGGCATTAATTCTGTGTGCAATCATATTATGTTTGTGTATTTATGTATGTTTAGATTTTAGATTATTACCTATTATATTTATGTAAGTTAATTGTTAGTAGTTGTATGCTTGCTTAAATAATTTAATTTTTTTCTTTCTCTTTTTGCACCACCTGTGTCATTTCTGCTTGACCCCCAAGGTTAACTGGTAGAATGCTTTTAGCATTAAGTCCGCCTTTTGTACTTTTTTTTTAATTGTGCAATAAAGTGTAAATAAAGTTACCTTTTCTTTTCCCGCGCAAAAACTTGACATTAGTCGACATACTATAGATTAAACTATATCAATGATTTATTTATGGGAAAAGATAAGCTTCACTAAACGAATTTCCCATAACGAATAATTACCCACTTTTCCCAGTCTGAATCCAGGAAGTCTTTACTAAAAAATTTGTTGGAAGCTCATAATTTATTGTTGAAAATTGAAATAGCGCGCCAAAACGCTATTTTGTCAATATGGCGCTGCTATGGGGTCGGTGACATCACCTGCCTGTCTCGTGATCTGTAGCACATAATCATCTACATACATTTGTTGCAAACAAATAACGAAATTGCGATTGGATCTATATTTTAACAGTGACTTATGTAATAAATATAGTTTCTAATGGTATGCAGTTCCAAAATGTATAAATACTTCTATAAAAACTTCGGAAAACTATTTGTAAGTATTCAAAAGAAAGTCTAAGTGTGCCGAAAGTGGTTGCAACTATTTCGGAGGGATCATAATAACGTAGCAATTAGTACAAATATTTTCTTCTGTGAGGACCATTTCGATGTAAGTAAACATAATATTTATAATTTTTAATAATTAGGAATGTAAATATTTTGTTATTGAATTGCAACTCACTTTGAATATTTACGATGTTTTCATAGTATTAACTAAAAATTGTAGCTACAGTCTTATGATTTCAATAAACATTACACATAAAGATTCCGACTAACTAGTTTGTTTGTTACAGATTTTAAACGAATGGGCAGGTTACTGCTTTCTGCTTTACAAAATCGTTGTCCATGGTAAAAGTAATTGACATAATTTGTAAAATATTGGAAATAAATCACACAAAAACAATTGATACAATTATTATAGGAAAATATTATCAAAACATTTTGAAAAGCTATTAAAACACAAGTAGACAATCGAACTTATCAAGCAGCTGACGTCATCATAAACCCAACCAATCAGGAGCGTTTCGTGTCACGTGACAAACGTTTGAATAAATGCATTTTTATTTTTGGATTTATTAATAAATTATTAACTTCTGTTACTAAATAACCATTTTAAAACTTGTAATATAAACTGATAATTGTCATTCGAACTTTATTTTTCACATTGTCAAATAGCCTATTTTCTTCTTTTCCTTTCTTCCTTTCCTTTTTGTTGGTTGGTATTCTTAGTATTATGGCAAAGGTTCATACAGCCATAATGAATACTTGAATCTTTAATTGCTGTTGAAATGTGATGTAAGATCTTAATAGATTTTAACAGTGACCATACAAAGATGTGAAGTGAGAGCGTAATGAGAGTGCCCTATAATCTTTACTATTTTTACCTCAACTAAAAATAAATACTTGAAGTTATCTTCGAAAGTTTTGCCAAATCTATTCTTATCCGCTATTTGCTGCAATAAGAGGGGAGGGAATGAGGATGACGGGGATGACGCTTTCCTCGAAAAACTCCGTATTCGCAATTCGCCTCTAAAATGCATAGAAAACTAAGCCTACGATTTTTTGGATTCCTAGCTTCAAAATTTTAATCTTGTTTAAGTATCTCCAAAAATACGCGTTTCCTAAATTCTAGAAGAACAGTTCTAACGAGAAAGTAACAGTCGTGAGTTCGAGACCAGATAGAAAACTAAACTAACTAAACTAACCCTAGCCACTTGTCGCAGGTTTAGGGCGATGTGCCTGCGCATCGTTGTGCGGCGACGCCCAAGCCCGAGTAGCCTTTCTTAACTTGTCCCTGTCTGTCTATACGGCTACCAGCCGTCTGACCCCTACAACCCTCCGAGAGATAAACCAGGTTCGCCAGACACTTATCATTTTTGTTAACTCTCAAAAATTCTATCTTTGACATTTCAGAAAGTATCGATTATATTTGATGTTCACTCAAGCACAAAGAAACGACTCCAAAACATTAAACGGCGACGAAGACGAAGTGAAGTATAATAAAAATATATAAACCCTAATAATAAGTACTAAACCTATTGATGCATTGCCTAATCGGAAGTTGCTAAAGACTTTTCTGTTAATGTTTACCTACTCTTTTCGACGATCCATTTTACTCCGGTCTACTACTCCTAGTAGCGATTCTTTAGTGTGTTCCGTATAAAAAAAACTTTTTAATTCCCGACCATAGGCTGCCAATCGTCAATAATTATTAATAAGTTAATTTGTTTGTTGAAAAAACAAGACAGAAGCTGAGAAAAAACTACGTTGTCACATTTGCAAATCGGGTAAAATACATTGTACATTGACCTTGAGCTCTACCATAAACTTAATATTAACTAAAATAATCGGCAGAATTAAGTAAGAAAATACCATTCTTCTTGGCTTGTATGCAGTAATACACCCTGGTTTCAGACTTTATGAGCCGCTATTTTAACATTTTATGTTTTATTTTTGACCTAGAAATCAAACTTGCTTGAACCTTCGGTCACCGAGTTCCACACTCGATCCTCTAGCAAGATTAAGGCGTTTACGGGAATGGAGTACTAGGACAACATCACTGACACTGTTCCCGCCCACGTATTTTGGTTTTTACAGTTTCTTGCGGAACCAAACAGACGAGAGAGATTTAGGTAGGTACGATGAGTCGAATCAGACCGTAAGGGTCTGAGGAGTCACTATTAGTACCTAGACGTTATTCAACGCAAAATGCAACCAATTCATTAAAAGAAATAGGAACCTAAATTAAATCTTGTTCTGGTTAACTTGTTTTGTAGTAAAAAAATCTAACAAATATTTCATTACTTACCACGCAAACTAAAATACCTAATATTTTCTTCATTATTCTGTTTTAAAATGTTATACTTGTTGTAAGTAAAGAAAAACAAAACAAAATCATAATTTTTATGATGTAAACAAAGTTTTATATTGTATTTTTTGTCTATTTAAGGAGTTTTCACATCACACTCATTATTTATTAAAAACCTCTCGTTATTACAAATACTTACATACATTTAATCTTAAGTAAGTAACTACAGTCTAGCTGTAGTTATTTGTTACTATACAAACAATATGTATTTACATAGACATTAATGCTGGTATGTATTTTTACTAGCTTAAAATAATACGGCACCTACATAGGTAATTATTTGGGTGATTTATTACTTACTTCCATTAACTACATGCTATTCAACATCATAACTGATGCTCTCTAAGTACCTATTCGGATCTAGCACTTACCTTCTATTATACCTACTTACTTTAGTCTAGACCTTGTAAAGACATAAGGTTTGTTACTTCTCAATCTGCCTGAATCTATAAAAGCTGTAGACAAAAGAATAAAGAATTGGTCGTATCATTAAATCAAATATGAAAACCTTTATTGGTTTTCTTCTGTGTGCCTGTACCACAATTACTGGAATAAACGGCACGGCAATATCGGTTTATCCGGGAAAAAATGTTGTAAATGATTGCATAGAAAAAATAGTTGAAACAACTGAAGCAATGGTCGATTTGACTATAATAAATTTCAAAGAAATCAATGATTTAACTTTTTTACGTACAAAACACGTAAAATTTTCATCGCGTTTATTTCTTCGAACTGATAATATTTTGCCAAACCCATTTTATGTTGTCAAATGTGTTAATTATGAAGAATTTAAACGTGGTGTACAGCAAATGAAAAATGATTTCTTTTGGAATCCAAGAGGAAAGTTTATTATAGTTATTGAGCATATTAACGGAAACTTCCGACTTCTGTCGAACTTATTAATAAAGTTCAATATTTTTAACGTGACAGTTGTCACTACTGGTGTAAATGATCATGAAATCTACGCATTTGATCCTCAGTCTGACCTTTGTGGTAATCCAGCGATCAGTACATTAAAACTAATTACCCAATGCTCAAAGCTAAAGGCTACAGATGACCTGTTTCGTTTCCAATCACCTAAAACATTTCGTGGATGTAAAGTTAAAATAGTCGGTCACAATTACTGGCCTTTTATGAGTTTCAACAGAACTGATGTGTTGGGTATGACACACTATGAACTGGAACTATGGGCAGAGGCAGCGGCAATCAATTTAGATCTTGTAAAGCATAATAAAGATGAAGAGTTCGGATTGATTTTGGAAAACTTTACTTTAGCAGGAATGTTTACATTAATTGAAAAAGGCGAAGCGATTGGAGCTGCAGGTGGTTTGGGAGTTTTTTATCCTAGAACAAGGGCCCTGGATTTTTCTTATCCACATAATATGGACTATGTTCGAGTGTTGGTAGCTCGTGCTCCAATTATGACCAATTGGCGAGCGGTGTTAAGGCAGTTTAGTGTTTACGTCATCATTAATATTTTATTATTTGTTGCATTTTTTTTCTTTGCAGTTGTATATTATTCTATATTCGAAAAGAAGGAAAAGGACATCATCCGAGATTTTTTTATTGTGTTTGGGTATTTTTGTGGCAATATTTCGGTTGATACGAGTACCATAAAGAACAACAGTTCGCTAAGGTTGATCGTTGGCTGCATGTTAATATTTATTTTCTTTTTGACGTTTTTAGTGCAGGCATATCTATTAAGTATCACCACAGACCCATTGAGAGAGCATCAAATAAAACACTTGAGCGAGGCAGTATCAAAGTGTAAACCACTGATCAGTATCCTGCATTTGGCAATTCATAAGTTTGATAAACGTGATTGCTTAAATGTTATAGATTGTTTACAGAAGTTAAAACTGAGAAGAAAAGAAAAACTGTATACTGTAATAGGTGATGCAGACTTTGACGCTGTAGTTTGGCGTTTTGTGGATTCGACAGGAGAACCGGAAATTGTGAAAATTATAGAACCCCTGATTCTATTTCTACGGACGGTTTACTTTGAACGCGGTTCTAGTTTGCTATCAAGCTATGATAGGGTAGCTGGACTTTCCACCGTGTCTGGTCTCTCAATTAAGAATAAAAATGATATTTTTCATTTAGTTAATTTGAAACTGGCACAGCAAAGGTTGACGGTAGAGTCACCCGAATGGCTGCACCAATTCAAGGACGTTTTCTTAGTACTTCTAGTAGGATACAGCTTGGCAACCACTGTGTTTATTTACGAATGTAAATCTTACTTTAAAATATTTTAAATTTCGTAGGCTGTACTATTATGGAGTTGTAAGGAGAAGTAAGTACCTACCTATTTACTTATTATTGTTACTAAGATCACAGATAGTAATAATATAATCTAAGATATAAAAATATTAAATAGCCTTCTAGACATAGGAAATGCTTCCATTTATTGATCAGTATGAATGAATAACACTTTTAAATTTAACACAAATAAAAATGATGAATATGACTACCATGAAGTTTTGTTTATTAATATTAAGACGCTGACATGAGCCAAATTCAGCTCAATGAAGATTGTTTTGCTTTAAGCCTATGGCTCGTATTGTTGCCAAATTCTATGTAGTTGTAATTGATCATATTTTTGACCAGGTGGTTGTTTCCAAAATACGATTCTAAAAACTTTTCTCGATAGAAAATAATCTCCAAGTAGCCTCTGAAAATACATAAATTACCATTTTTCTCAGCAGTCCGTATAACAATGATAATAAAATTTTGCTATATTGTATATTACATGTTGCTTAAGCAAATGGCTGATTTAGATTTTTAATAAAATGGCAATTTTAAATTGCACAACGAATTTTGTTGTTTGGCACTTAGGCCCTTCTATTCCATGCGCTTTTTCTCTGTCACTCCTACGGGAATCGACAGTGATAGCTGCGGCGCGTTCCAAAGAAATTCAAAGACGAATAAATTTGTGGGCGTGTTTATTGCTCAAGGTCATCGGCTGCAGTCAGCGTCTTAATATTAATAGACTCTGCGTTACTTTGTGGAAATCCATAACTAAATATGGTATGGACGGTAGGTACCTAGGCCGGTGTTAACGAGCAGAAATCATTAGCAAAATAATTTTCAAAATCTATATATATAAAAATGAATCCCTATTTCCCTTGGTCATCGCATCACGCGTGAACGGCTGGACCGATTTCACTAATTCTTATTTTGTTTTGTTTGTTATTGTCAGGAGAATGATCTTATGAAAGAAAACATAAGAAAATTGTGAGGAAAATTAGAAAAAATAAGAAAATTTCATCACCATACAAAGTTATTTGTTATGTTACCTTATCGCTTTTGACAATTTAAAGTTTTATATAAGGTTTTATAATGAAAAGCGTTTGACATAGCATTGACAGAATGCGTGCTGCAATGCAAACGGTTACAATTTCGACTGCGGTCAGCATTTGCAATGTCGATAAATAAATTTGTATCTGAACTATTTTTTTAATTAATTATACTAATTTGAAATCAATATTCATAGTTAAGACAGGACAACGTCGGGTCCGCTAGTCCATAATATTAATTAATATTTCACTTTATTAGGACAACCAACAAGACTAAAAGCGAATTGATATGACAATTTATGCTTTTGAACTAAGTGGTCGTCTTAATTACAAGTATGAAGTAACCACGCATGAAAATAAATATTAATATACGTACCTATAATATTTATGTACCTACATATACTTAAAATATGATACAAAAGATTTTGCAATTTTATTTTTTATGTTTAGAATAATAAATAACACCTAGAAGCCGCGTCTGAACCAAAACGTATAAGCGTAAACGCGTGCCATTTAATTATCCTTGTTTGCGTAAGCTGAATAAATCTTCTAACGCACACAAATATGGCTTCAGTGTTACCATCATCGGGCGTTTACCCACAAAAAATGGGAAAACGTGTTGTTTTGTTATACGACGATTTGCCATGTGTTTGGTATGATCTTAAAATACATAAGAAAATATGATTACATTCATAAGTATATTACATATTTATTAATCTAATGATGAATGCCAGCGTTCAATGTGTTTAAATTTAAATGCCAGTATGATGGTATAAATTCACATTAAGAAATTATTTTTATAGAATTAATAACACCAACATTTAGTCTAAACAGTATTAAATAGCTGTTATGGCAAATTTATTATTTTTCTCAATATTAAAAACCAACTAAACAAACTGTGTGCAATTTTTTTTCCCACAACTAGCAACACTGATGTTGATAGGTTTGGTGTTTCAAATTATTTGTTTTAAAACTATATTATACCTTTATTTTAACCAAAAAAATTAAAATGTTTAATCCCTCGATAGTGAGTTATTCCAGACACAATTGAAATCAATTGTTATCGTGGCCTCCTGGGGGTTGAGGGATTAAGACGATAACGTTTCGAAAAATAAACAAGCCCTGCTTAGTAGGTACCTAATGAAATGGTGGAATTGTGACTGCTGACCCAGGTTTCATTAGAACAAACTCGCCTAAATAGGACGTATCCTCAATGACGCAATATCTTGGAATACATTTAAAACTTAACTGCAATATCCCGGGACAATGCACGGTACCTTTAATAATTTTATACAGAAAACATCTGATCCAATAATTGTTTACGTTCTTTAAATGTACCTATTTAATCTTTAGTAATATGTTAAAGTTTGTGAGTTATTGAGGTTCACAGGAGTTTTACGCGAGAACGTCGACCCGAGTCAGATAGAAGCGTCTTTCTTTATTACTCAGTTTTAATTATGGATTTAGAAAATTTTTCACATCTTGGTGTGAAGTGGCAAAACGCGTTGAGGTTTTTCTTATATCGGTGTTGGGTACTAATAATTGCATTAATCCCTCGATCGTGAGTTATTCCAGACACAATTGAAATCAATTCTTATCGCGGCACGCGCGTTCCTCCTGGGGGTTGAGGGATTAACTGTACTGCATGCATTTATGAGGGAGGGCGGGTGGTTTTCCTGCATAAAAATAGTGCTTGTACAATCAGTGTGGTGCAGGTGCTTGCTTAATCAGTGTCAGTGCGGGTAGTGTGGTGAAGGTACCTAGGCCGGTGTTAACAAGCTGAAATCATTAGCAAAATAATTTTCTAAATCCATAATTAGTTATGAATTTCCGCAAAATAACGCCTGAGTCTATTAATTTTACTCACTTTTATTATCCTTCTATATGATTATCCTTCTTACTGACAAATTAATAAATAACAATTCCACTAATTAATTACAATATATTATGCCGCGTATGATGTCAGTACAACAAGGCGGCCTTATCGCTAAAAAGCGATTTCTTCCAGACAACTTAATAATTTCACAAAACTGGGAATCCAAATCCTCTTTCCGGTTCCCGCGTACAAACTTTTTTTTTCAGTGGTTAATTTTTTACACACATATGTGTTTGGGGCGAAATATTCGCTAAAAGCATGTGCGGCGCACGCGTTTGCGAGTCAAGTCCGTATTTTAGGATAATTCATTACGAAAAGCCCGCAGCCGACGTGTTAAAGAGGGTAATCATTATTAATCATATAAAAGTGAGTAAGTAATAAAGAAAGACTCTCCTATTTCACTCGGATCCACGTTCTACTCATATGAATGAATGATCATTGAAATGCATACATTCCAATGTGTTAGGTTAGTTTAGGCTTAGATATTATGTGTAATCTATGATTATTATAAATGTATGATAAATATAGAATTCTCACTAAAAAATATGGCAGCATAGTCTCAGACCTTAGGCGGTTCCAAAAAGAACAAAACAAAAAAGGTTTTGCGCGGGAAACGAAAAGAGAAAGATGAACTTTATTTCGTAATTTTGTGACACTATCCTCAATTAAGCTGCATTTATTTCGATAAAGTATCGGCATTGTTATAATCATAGATTTAGGTTATAATAATATTTCAGTGAGTAGGCTAACAGAAATAAAAGTGAGAAACAAGGAAAGGTGCTCCTATTTGACTCGGATCCACGTTCTCCGGTAAAACTCTTGTAATCATTGAAATGTGTAAACCATCAATGCATTTCAATGAGTTAGGTTAGTTTAGGGTTAGATTAGGTTAAGTTATTAAGTGTATGTAAGTAATTATGACATTTTATGTATTTATTATTATAAGAATATAAAAATTCCTACTAAAGACATGGCAGCATAGTCTCAGACCTTAGCCAGTAAGGAAAGGAAAAAATTAACAAAAAAAAATTGTTTGACATTTGTTTGTGAGTGAAGTGGTTCATTCAAAGTCATTCAAAGTTGTATTCTGGTGAAATAAGAAAAACCTTGTATCGAAAGGTTTTAATAATTAAAACCTTTCGATACAAGGTTTTTCTATTATTTTTAATTTGCTACAAATCAAATTAAAATTTAATTTGCTACTTTACATGTTATAATGACAAATGACATTGTCTAACTTTGTCTATCATAATTTAAAAAACAAAGAGTTACTTTTCTTTATGAGAAGTAAATGAGGTCTATATCATTCTCCCGCGCTAATTTTTTCTGCTACATAATCCTTTAAATATTGTGGTGGGTTGCGCTGACGATTTGACCTCCGAAGAAGTGACTCATCTAAGTCAGTAATTGGCTCTGTGCTCTTTATTATTTGATGAGTATTTGAAGTATGAGGAGATTCTTCAATCTCAGTATTAGATGGTAATGGTGAAATGAAGCTGTCATTCTCATTGATATTATTTTCAATTGGCGAGTTGTCGTTGAGTCGCATTTCTTCTCCACCTGCACCCAAAGGTGCAAGATGACGATTTGAGACGGTAGTTTCACGACCATCAGGTAGTCTAACGTATGAAAAATCTGGGTTGGTATGTAACAGCTCAACTTCCTCCACTATCGGTTGATATTTATTGGCACGATTACATTGTTTCATGAGGATTTTTCCAGAGCCCGTCAGCCAGGTTGGTATAGAGGTACCATTAGAAGATCTACGTGGATGTGTAAACATTCGCTCATGAGGAGTGCAATTTGTTGATGTGCATAGTAGTGATCGGATAGAATGAAGAGCTTGAGGTAATACACTCTCCCAATTTTCGACAGATAGATTTTTAGTTTTTAGTGCTAAGAGTATTGTTCTCCAGAGAGTTGAGTTTAATTTCTCTACTTGACCGTTGCCTTGAAGATTATAAGCGGTAGTTCGGCTAGAAGCAATGTTCCGAGAGCGAAGAAATTCTTGTATCTCAGCAGAAAGAAAGGCCGTGCCCCTGTCAGAGTGAATATATGAAGGCATGCCGAAAATCATGAATAAATTGTTCAGATGTTTTATCACTGTTTTGGAACTAACATCTGAGCATGGAAATGCAAACGGAAAACGAGAAAATTCATCAATAATAGTTAGAATAAATCTGTTGCCTGTATTTGTTGGGACTGGACCTTTAAAATCAATGCTCAGCCGTTCAAAAGGTGCCAAAGCTTTAATAAGATTCCGTTCTTGATTGTTTCTAAAGAATCTTGGTTTTATTTCACTGCAATCACGGCAAGAACTAGTCATTTTTCTAACTTCATCGATTGAATAAGGTAAATTTTTGGAACGTACCCAGTGAAACATTCTTGTGACTCCAGGATGGCATAGAGCTTCATGAAGTGAAAATAATTTACCATTGTTTGATTCCATTGAAGCACTGATTCGAGAAAGGGCATCAGCAGCATGGTTGTCTTTTCCAGGTCTGTAAATAATTTCATATTTAAAAGAAGCAAGTTCCAGTCGCCATCTTTGGATTTTCTCGTTCTTAATTTTGCTTGAATGTTTCTTACTAAACATAAATGAAACAGATCTTTGATCAGTTACTAATTTGAATTCTTTTCCAATGAGAAAATACCTCCATTTCTTTAGGGATTCTACAATAGCATAAGCCTCTTTTTCAATGGCTGAGTGATTTTGCTCACTGGAATTTAATGTTCTAGAAAAGAATGCTACTGGCCTGGAGTCTTGTGTAAGTACTGCAGCAATGGAGTGATCAGAAGCATCTGTTTCAACAGTAAAAGGTATGTTATCATTGATTGCATTGATAGAAGATCGTGCTATACTCTTTTTGAGTTCTTCAAAGCATTCTATCTGATCTCGTGAAATGGGAAAACTTGATGTTTTAGTAAGAGTATGGATTCTTTCAGAAAAGTTCGGTATCCATTTGGAATAGTGAGCGAACATGCCAAGTGTTCGCCTAAGAGAAGCTAAGTCGCTTGGTGGTGGTAAACTTAAAAGTGGTTGAAGGCGTTCACTATCGGGTTTGATAATGTGATTCTCGATAGTGTATCCTAAAATGTTGATTTTGTTTTGTGAAAATTTGCATTTTTGCATACTAAGAGTAAGACCATATTTTTTGACCGCATTCATAAACCGTTCTAAATTTATGTCATGCTCATTCTGAGTACGGCCTCCAATGGTTATATCATCAAGGTAGGCGTACGTATCATGAAGGGGTGCCCTTCGGTTCGCCTAAAATTTAAAGTCCTAATTTCATTTGGCCGAACCGTATTGGCCTAAACTTATAACGTATAATTATTGTTTAGTCTAACAGTTGTTTTCGCACTATTATAGATTGGTCTAAAAATTTAAAACCCTAATTTCAGTATGTCTAATATCGAAAGCACTAAAATGTATTAGCATCATTACGCTCTATTTTTTTTAAACAGAAAAGTTTAAGAAACGAATCGCTCACAAACCGACCCCAAGCAGTCTTGTCTGCCCTACCCCTAGAGTGTAATTCAAAAGCGCGTAGGCGCGGAGGGGCGAGGCGGCCCGCGGGCTGAGGAGCAGGAGGCTGTAAGCGAGGCGCCGCGGCTGAGGCTGGCGCCAGAAAGCCGAAGCTGCGGTGGTGAGCGTAAGCCATCTGCAACGATAAGCACGCGTGGGACCGCCGGAGCCTCGCAGTGCCGAAGCCGTCACGGAAGTCTGATTGTTTGGATGCATGCATGATTGCTTGTTTGCATGCATGTCTGCTTGATGCATGCATGATTGCTTGTTTGCATGCATGATTGCTTGTTTGCATACATGCTTGCTTGCTTGCTTGCATGCATGCTTACTTCTTTGCATGCATGCATGCTTGTTTGCTTGCTTGCTTGCATGCATGCTTACTTCTTTGCAAGCATGCATGTATGCTTATAAAGTTTTTAACTTTCTGCAAATAAAAATTTGGAACTGCAAAAGGGTAGGTGTTATGATATATTTGGCGAAATTATAATACGGCGATATAAAGTTAAGCGTAGTCAAAATAGGCTAAACACGTTTAGGAATTGTAAAAAAGTGCGAAAAAATTTTAGGCTAATAGTTTGTGCGCCAATGACAATTAGGAGTACAAATAATTAGGCATCCCGATATATACCCATCATGAAGCCCTTCTTTTCGTATGATCCAATCAATGGTTCTTTGAAAACTTGATACTCCATTGGTAACGCCAAAAGGTATGCGTCTAAACTGATATAAATTGCCAAGAGCTTCAAATGCTGTAAATATCTTTTCTTTAGGCTGGATTGGCACTTGATGATAAGCACTTTTTAGGTCTAAAGTGCTGAAAAAGCTATTTTTGGCAAATTATGATTATCGATAGTAATAGTTTGGCATATCTGGCCTTCAACTTGAGAAGTGTGATTTAATGAAGCCATAGTTATAGATTGGTTACAATATGTCTTTCTCAATCTGCAGAGTTTAAAGAAACTGTCATTTATGAAACTGCTTGAACTACCAGTGTCTAACAAAGCTTCTGCTCGAATTCCCCGGATATAGGCCGGTACAGTAGCTTTACTCAAAGATGAAGGTGATGCTGCCATTATGCACGCTGTCGAATCTTGTCTTCTACCTTGTGAAGAGCTTCTACAGACAGAGGCAAGATGTCCCTTTTTGTGACACAATTGGCAGGTTTCTTCTGAAGCTGGACAATTTTTACGGGGATGTATCTGTCCTCCACAAAAGAAGCATTTACGTCGTTGCGTGTTGACAGCAGCTGTATGTTCCTCCTCTGTTTTACTTTCATTCTTATCAGGCTCGGTACGGACAGCGTTTACAGTGAAGCTATTAAAACATAATGAGTTAGCTTCAGCAGTTTCTAAAGATATCGCTTGATTGTAAGCTTTATCAAGAGTTAAATTTAAAATTTCTAGCAGTCTTTGTCTTATTTTATTTGATGACAGTCCGGATATAAATGCATCCCTTACGTTGTCATTTCTATTCGTTTCGGCATCAACTGCAGAAAAGGCACAATCTTTCGATAACTGTTTCAAAGCTTGTAGGTATGTATCTATACTTTCGTTGGCATGTTGTTTTCGAATAGCTAACGAGTGTCTAGCAAAAATAATATTTTTCGGTTTTACATACAGTTTTTCCAGTAAGTTTATTGCTTCAGAATAAATTTTAGCGTCATTTATATAGGCATAGACGCTCGGAGAAATGTGATTGATTAATAGTTGGAGTTTCAGCTTTGCATTCTTTGTTTCGTCGAAAGAAGCGGCTGGTTGACATGAGATAAAACTTTCAAATGTTTGTCGCCAATGTTCCCATGCTTGAGTTGCACCATTAATAGATGGGTCGACATCAAACCTTTCCGGTCTTAGGTATTTTTCCATAACTAATTGTTTAATTAGCAAATTAAATTGAAATAAGAAAAACCTTGTATCGAAAGGTTTTAATTTGCTAAAACTTTACAGGTTATAATGACAAATGACATTGTCTAACTTTGTCTATCATAATTTAAAAAACAAAGAGTTACTTTTCTTTAAGAGAAGTAAATGAGGTCTATATCATCTGGCTTTTTGGCGGGAGTTCGTGAGATACGTTTGGAGTCCGTTTATTTTATCGAATTTTTATTGTTTATAGTGATTTTTGGGTCGTAAAAGTGGTGTTATTTTGCGAAACAAAGTGTCGTGCTAGTGAACAATATAGAGTTCGGTGAAATAACATGTTGTATGGGTCGTAACCAAGAAAAGTGGACCGTGAATTTTGCGCGGGAACGCGAACAGTTCACCTCTTTCTTGGGGACTTCTCTTCATTCCTTCAATCTTTCGACGTCTCCAAAAACTCCATCGAAGCATTAAAACGTCTAACATCAACGTTTTAATGCAGAAATAAAGACAATATTACTAAAGTATTGGCTGTATGGACAAGTTTCCGAGGCTGTTAAACTTATTAAAGGAAAAAAAAAAGTTGTATTCTATGGTGGGTGAACTGATGAAGTAATAAATATACAAATGTACTCTGTGAAGTAAGTTGTGTACTTGTGTGTACTGTGAGTGAAATGGTAAATAAATAGGTATTCTATTCTGAATTGGGATTATAATTGATATTTAACTGGAATAAACTGTTTTATGGACCATATGTTGAGTAAATTATTAATCGACTAACAATCTGTGACCTGTGTGATCTGTAAACTATGGAGAAAGAAACAGTCGTGAGTTCGAGACCAGATAGAGAACTGCGGAAGAAAATAATAACACCGGGTGATTATAGCATAGTTCCTTACGAAGATTCTCGCTGTAGGATTGTTATATCGGATGTATCCTGCACAAACGCTGAGGGGGAGTGTGAGATGGAGTCGTGTAGTCATGTGTTCAGTAAGAATTTCGACGGTAACGTGCTCATAGGGGATTGTGACTCGTTTATTGATAAGGACTTTGAATTGGTGTTGCAACAGATGTGTTGTGGTGAGACTAGCGATGTGACCATGGTGTATAGGGACGTTGAAGGGGTGCTAGTGAAACAGATATGTTGTAAGGTGCAGCTGAGAGAAGTGACAGAAGAGCAGCTGGTCAGCGACTGGGGCTGGGTGAGACTGTACGAAGCAGCTTTACATCACAAAGTAAGTAACAACACAAAAAATTTACTTATGAGAATCGTAGAATAGAATGATCATTTCAATATGTTGTTTTTCCTTCAGTCTGATTTTATTTATACATATTTTAGTTTCTGTGTTTTTTATATTGCACATCTTAAAAAGATATTTTAATTTTATTGATATCCAATTGATGGTTAAGTCTGACTTCTTTTAAACTTTAGCCTTGTATAATTACCTATTTAACCCTTTGACGATCGGATATTCCAGAAACAATTAAAATCAAATGTTATTGTGACAACCGGTTGTCGCTTGTGGTTTGAAGCGTTAAAAAATGCTAATGGGAACCAAATGGGATCATACCTAATTGTTTTGAATCTAACTACCTACACACAGTGTTCAGTATATCGCTGTTCTAGTCAGCCTGTGGCAACAGTCAAAAAAATTAGGTAAATAACTTTTAGTCCATCTCAATGTTAAGATTGCCTTAGTTCTCCACACTTCAGTTATTGTACATATTAAGAGGGACATTTTTGTCACTTCCATGTTGTGTTACATTACAGCCACTAATATCTTTTATATGCCGTTCTAATTATGAGTGAATAAATGAATGTGAATATGAATGAATATATTTAGTATTTATTTAAATGTATTTTTCATCTATTTTGTTTAATTTTTATTCCAGGAAAGAGGCGTGGAACTTGTGAAAGAGAAAAGAATGGTAGATGCATTTAGAAGGTTCAACAAATCCCTCAAGATGTTAATAGCAATTGAACCTATAGACCCAGAGGTCATTGATGACAAGCAACTCAAGGAAATGACTGATTTGAAGGTACATACTAGTTTTTATCTACTTACATCACATTACTTACGGCCAGTTCCAATAATCTATCTATCTTCAGTTTTGGCATATTGGAGATAGAAAACATCTTTCTGATTTCGCCGTCCAGAGAAACAAAGACAAAAGTTGTTTTATATCTCCGATATGCCAAAACTAAAGATAGATAGGTTATTGGGACTGGCCGTAAGTTAGTTTACTGTCACTGTAATTTTGGTGCCAAATAATTTTTTTTCTTCTTTCTTACTACCTCTTTGCCAAATTTATACCTTTATTACTATGGGTAATTTGTAAATATCTCTTATCTTTATTTGACAGACTTATTAAAATTGAAGAATGGTCATAATTCCACTAAACTAAAAATTTACGAGCCACCATTGGCTATTTACTTTGCTGGTGTCTATTTACTTGCATGATAATGAATGCCTGATACTGAATTGCATAAAATGGTCTAAACATAGTAAGATGAAACTTATTTGAACAAACTTGGCAGTCAATATTATTAAAACTTATTATGCAAAACATATAATGTAACCTATGTGGTTATTTTAAATGTTTTCAATACTAATAGCTTTGATTGCAATTTGAAAAAACTTTTTTAGGCCTAAATTGAAAGCAAAGCTATAAGTTAAAAATGTGACTATGATGTTTAGATTAAAAAGACAAACTATTATATTGTTTATCTTCTTAAGATTTAATTAAACTATGTACAAATAAATTTGAAATTATATTTAAGAAAACCAAGACTTCTTGACTGATTATTGGCAATTTTTTTAGGTTAAATTATACAACAATTTGGCTCACTGTCAGCTACAGTACGATGAGTATGAAGCTACAAAAGAACTCTGTGACCATGCCCTCAAGTTCGACCCACAAAACATCAAAGCACTTTACAGGCGATGCTCAGCATACGCTGGCCTAAAATTATATGAAGAGGCCTGGGCAGACATACAACATGTACTTCAACTAGACCCGAATGACAAAGCAGCGATACAGAAAGCAAATTCAATCCAGCCAATTGTAGAGAAAATTAACAAAAATTATGAAGA
The DNA here is from genome assembly GCA_949315895.1 of Anania crocealis. Classification (NCBI taxonomy): domain Eukaryota; kingdom Metazoa; phylum Arthropoda; class Insecta; order Lepidoptera; family Crambidae; genus Anania; species Anania crocealis. The sequence goes on from OX438868.1 coordinate 1,077,089, forward strand.
TGTTATAAAAAAAATGTTTGGGTAGCTCTTAGCTTAGTATTTTGCATTGAATGTATAAAAAGTTAAGTTGAAAATCCATCATTGTTTCAAAAAAGTTGTTGTTAAAATTTTTATTTTATCATTAAAATCTTTAAGACCTGGACTTAATAATTTTCATCTTTAGAAGAATACAGATAACATCTTAACCTTCTGCTAAATGTCAAATTTCTAGAATAATGGTTGGCATTTGTTTGTTTGCATAATAATTATACGAAATTCTTCTGGACGTGTTCTTGGATGGTTGAAAAATACAATTGTACCCGGTAGATGGCGCTCTTTTTCTGGGCACGACAACGTCGCCGGGTCCGCTAGTTGATTGAGAATATGTGTAAAGATCCGAGGCTCGCATAGCGACATAATTCCTATGATTACTAAGCTAGAAGTAAGGAATACCAGTCAGCTGGCCACATCGCCCAGTAAGGTTAGATCATTACACACTACCAGCTGGGCTGTTGAAATATCTATGTTAAGCTATGTATCGACCCGTTGGTCTAGTGGTTTAAATACCGGACCAAGATCTCGGAATCCCAGGTTCGAATCCCGGGTCGGGCAACAAAAAAGTTTCGAATTTTCGAACGTTGCTCGGGTTTGTGATCACCAACCCGCATTTGGCAAGCGTGGTGATTATGCCAGTACAGCCATCGTTGCTGTGGTAACTTGAATTCAATGATGGAGGCCTTTTCCCTGCAGGGGGATGATTATAGGCTGTTACTTTACTTTTAAGCTATGTTCCGAAGTGAAGAACATGAAAAAGCGCTTACCGGGACTTACTTTCAGGAATAAAACTGACTTTGATTTTAAGAAAAATTTACTATATATATTATTTAATATCACTAACTATCATCACTATTGTCAGGTACTTACGGTCGGACAATTATTCGTACTTCGCTGTATTCTTAAGCAACACTCCATTACCCCATTCCCTTCTACGCAGTCTCAACCACCTCGACGACGACCGAGAAATGTCTGTTTGTCAAAGCGATTTAAACATAAATTTTCCCACCGATTTTTTGGTTTCCTTGGGACTTTCTTGTATAACAAAATAAATAAAATTCTTGAAATATTTCCTTGCTCTAAATATGAGTGTAAAAAGAAAATGATAAAGTGGCTACTCTCATTATCTTATAATGATACAGAACTTCTGCTTGGTGTTGTAAATTAAATCCTTAAACACACACACACACACACACACACGAACACACACACACACACACATACACACATGCACGCGCACACACACTCACACACACACACACACACACGCGCGCGCGCGCACTCAAACTCACACTCACGTATTCGCACACATTTCAGCAAGGCACATGTAACTACTTATTGAGCAAATAGGGGTCCTGATGCCTGTAACCCAGGCTTTCCTACCACGGGCATCAGTAATCACCTGTTTCCCTTGTATGTGAAATTTTTTTTTTTTTATGCCTGTCATAATGGAAACTTGTATTTATGTGCTATGTTTTTGTACTAATAATAAATAAAAAAAATAAAAAGTACTAAGTACTATAAAAAAAAAACTACTGTACTGACTACCGTTCGGGAAGTTTTTTTTTTTTTTTTTTTTTTTTAAATTTATTTTGGCACAAACAGTCATTACAAAACATGTTAAATTTATATCAGTTTTACATTAATTGATAGACAACGAGGGCCGAAAAATATATATAAAAAAGTATAGACTTTAGTTAGATTAAGCTTGTTTAGATTACGGACAAATTAGTCGATTCCTAAAAACAACTTTATATAATATAAAACAATTTGAACACTAATTACAAAATCACCTGCGTACAGCATCTAACAATAGCAAGATAAATTTATAAAACAGTTACATGGGAGCCAATGGAACATTATCTTAGGATGATTTTGCTGGAAGTTACAGATTTTTTCGCATTACAATTATTTATATATTTTGACACTTCAACATTAGTGTAAATTAGATAGTTTTAATAAAATAAAGTTTTTGTATTTTATTAACCGTAGACTGCTCATTGAACAAATTTTTACAGGGGTTGCCAATTGTTACAATGCGGAATATTGTTTTAAGTAACTGTTAAGAACATTACGTTTAAGACTACATAAAGAGTCGCCAAATAGATTTACATTAAAAAATTATTTATTGTAAATATTTATCGAACGATGAAAAAAGCTATTTTGAGTGTACTTTTTTCGAAGATTGGGTGGAACGAATGTCTGAAAGATACGTTGGGAGCGAACGGGGAGGCGAAATTTGCTTTTGATATTTATTTTAGCCAATAAGGCAGGACAGTCAATTTTATTATTCAAAATCTTATATAGAAAAACTATATCAAAATATTTGCGACGGTCACCAAGGCTTAAAATTTTATTTTTCAAGAGGGAGTCAGTATAATGTTCATCGTAACGGTTGCATCGATAGTTTAAAATTTTGATAAATGTTTTCTGGACCTTTTCAATTCGTTCTATGTAAGTCTTGTAAAAAGGACACCATACTATACAGCCAAAGTCAAGAATGGATCTTACAAATGAGAAATAAAGTATTTTAAGAGTGGTAATTTGTTTAAATGGTTTAGATATTCTGTTTATGAAGCCTAGGCTTCTAAACGCCTTTTTTATAACTATATCTATATGGTGGTCAAACTTTAGCTGATCATCTATATTGATGCCTAAGTCGCGAGTATTTTTGACTCGATTGAGAGTATCTTGATATAAAGTGTAGTGATGTTTTAGTGGCTTACTTTTTCTTGAATACGTCATTACAAAGCATTTATCTGCATTAAGGTAAAGTTGATTTTTAGCACAATACGTAGTTAAACTATCAATATCTGATTGTAGTTTGTGGCAATCTTCAATAGAAATTACCTTTTTTAGAAGTTTAGTATCATCAGCATACAATAGATGATTGCTATGATGAAGAGCATCACCTATGTCGTTGACATATAAGGAGAAAAGCACAGGACCTAAATGCGAGCCTTGTGGGACTCCTGACGGAATTGTAAGAAACGATGAACAATAACCATTCAAACAGACAGCCTGACTGCGATTTCGTATATATGATTCGATCCATCTAAGCAGGCTGCCATGCACACCTAATCTCCAAAGTTTATTCAGAAGTAAATCGTGATTAATTTTGTCAAAAGCTTTGGAGAAGTCGGTGTACACTTGACGACCGTGAGATCTTGGCGACCGTGGTACTTATGGTAATAATGATGACAGTTAGACAACAAAAACTTATTACGTGTGCATAAATGATTATATCATAAACCTAAGTTATGTAACCTAACCTTACCCATGTTATGTATTTAGCATCTAAGTCATGTGCAATGCAATAAATAAATAAATAAAATAAGTACCTACAACACAGCTACATAAATCTATACTAATATTATAAAGAGTAAAGATTTGATCGTTTGTTTGTATTGATTAGGCTCCGAAACTACAAGTCCGATTTTAAAAATTATTTTACTATACATATAAAGCCGACTTTATCCCTGATGAACATAGGCTACATATTATCGTGGGCACCCAGTGGCGATGCTGTCGGAATGTCAACTACTAAACGGCTTGACCGATTGATTGAAATTTTGCATGTGTATTTCCATGGTTTCACAGACACGAATGTATCAAGCCTACATATGCCACCGCTGGGCACAGGTTTCCGACCGCGCCTTATTACGTGGAGTTCATGTGGGCAGAAGAGTGTATGTAGTCGGTATATTGTATGTATTTTGTTTAAATAAATATTTAAACAAAATACATACAATATACCGACTACATACACTTAGATACATAGTGTTTTCCGAACCCCCCTTTAAACGACTTTTTTTATTTTTTTATTTGATAAGGCACTCCAACAACATACATTAAACATTTACAATAAAACATGCTATTATAGACATTGCTGATATATATGTCAATTAAAGGTGAGCACAGCACTTTCTTTTTTTTCTTAGTACAGTTTAAGTATACCATTATTATGTTAACAGTTTTAAACCTAATCTTAAACTACACCAGTACATAAATTACATAGTATTACTTTTTTAAATACGGCGCGACTTACCTACATCTTGTGACAGAAGACTGGAACACGACATAATGTGCCTTTGGAAGCCCGACTATAGGAATTTATCTAAATGGTTTTCTAAATAGTAGGTAGACCACGAGACCACAACTTCACCAAGGTGGTCAGTTCCATTCTATCATAAAAAAAGCTGAATTCACCAAAAATACATTGGAATTTTAAAACTCATGATTAGTTAGTGTTTGTCGTGAGGTGCCTGGCTGAAGTAAAATAGCACACTCCCTTCTTGTCATGTAAGTATCGTAAGAAAAAATTAAAGGGTATTATGTGAAGAAGGCACACTTCTTCCCTACCACTGACTATCAGACAATCTGAGTCGTTAGCAATTTTCAAAAGCAGGCTCAAAACGTATTTTCTAGCGCTTTGATCAAAACAACTTTTGTCACATTAATCGTTTCTGGTCACCTAGACACGACAGTTTCTTGCTCATATCAAGTATGTATCTAAGTTTATGTAGTTTATTTAGTTGTGTTGTATTTAAGTTTATATTATATTATGTATGCTCACGTAGGTAATAATAAGTTTTTGTTGTCTAACATCCATGATTATTAAAATAAGTTGTATTATTAATTTTACATGTTGCCTTAAGTACTTAGCACCACCTTCCCCTTTCTTTATAGTTTTTCCTGTAAAGGTTGTCTGGAAGAGATCGCTGACGGCGATAAGACCGCCTAAGTTGTACATTTTAATGTAAGAATCAATTTTTGTAATTTCTTTGTGGTGTGCAATAAAGAGTATTCATTCATTCATTCAAGGCAGCAGCGTCTTCCCTCCGTCATTGGTTAAAGTGCGATTGCAACCTCGAAACTTGTAAAATCCTCCTTTTCGACCGTCCTTGACGACCTCCGCTCCGTAGCAGAGTGCCGTAGTCAACTGCAAAGTACCTATGTAACACACCTCTGACTCTCTAATGTTGACTCAATACAATAACATAAGAGTGTTAGAGAGAAAGAGAAAAAGTGTTTACATTCTTTTGCAGGTGACTGTACCCACCGGTTTTCAAGGTGTCGCCTGCTCCGAGGTCCCGGGTTCGATTACAGGACGGGTGAATGTAGTAAAAAAGTGTTTTTCTACATTTTCACGGGTCTGGGTGTTTGTGGTATAGTTTTCTGATTTTCACAATACGAGTGCTTCAAATAGTTACGTATCTACACTTACTTTTAGTCTAAGATCCCACCATAATCCATACAACAACCTTCACCGAGCTGTTTATTGGATGAAAAGTTTTTTATATACAAATAAATATGCCAAAAAATATATTGCAAATGGGTTGCCTAAAAAAATTCAGTCCAGAGTATGATTAATATTTTTTTTTTATATTTAATTATTATTTTTTTGGTTTGGTTAATAGACAAATTTCATACCAATCGAAAATATGAAGCCCAAAGAATATGCAAACGTTAGGTTGACTATTTTTTTCCCGTCACAACTCTTGAGTAGGCAGATATAAACAGGTAAATCGAACTAGTAACTTGCACCGGTCTGGTTAATTAAATAAAGTTAAATACAAATAAATATTATTCATTTATGAACACGGTGGTATACGGTTGAATGCAAAAAAAATGTCATGAAATTCGGTTGTCAAATTTTAAAAATTCTACTCTGGACTGAAATTTTTTAGGCAACCCATTTGCAATATATTTTTTGGCATATTTAATTGTATATAAAAAACTTTTCATCCAATAAACAGCTCGGTGAAGGTCGTTGTATGGTGGGATCTTATACTATTTGGGATCAGAACAATGTATGTCATGTTGTCCACATTTATTTATTACTAGTTGACCCCGCAAACTTCGTATCGCCTCAGAATCATAGACATAATGTCTATGGTCAGAATAATGTAAGCAATTTGATATTGACGTCCTAAATGCCAATGATATTTAAAAAGTCGTTGTTGGATAAATGTATGAAAAAAAACAGTGTCTTATTAGTTATTTTTTACATTAACTTTCCATTATTTTTAATAGTTCCCGATGACGACAAATCCAAAAACACCAAAATCATAAAAATCGGTCCAGCCGTTTTCGACTTATAAGTGGTGTACTAACACTTTTTTTTTATAAATAATTGGCTTGCTCTTGACTACATACCTTACTCTATACGGTTATGAAGAAGCCTAAGATGGAGCGAGCTTACCTAGAGGTACTGGTTCTCCCACACACCAGCGGAACACAGAACAACTGTTTGGCGCTGGACTCCGGCAGGAGGGTGGTAGCATCCAGGCGGCCTTTTACGAAGCCTACCACCGCAGAGGGATCTGTTAGCCGTCATCATTGGTTAGAAAACCAAAGATGCCGTTGCCCAGGGTGGACCACTAGGCGGTAGATCCCACCACCCCAAAATCGAAGATTATTGTATTATTTATTACTTATGGATCTGTCACCTTCTATGTCCAGCTGTGGACTAATGTGGGCTGATGAACGTATTTAAATGTAATATCGATTGTAGAAATATACCGATTGATAATGCGTGAGTGCGCGTGCGATGTCTCGGACGGCTGCGCGCGCGCCTGAAAGTGGATTCCCTGACTATTAGTGTGAGCGTTTCCACTATCGCGTTTGCAAATTGTAATTGATCGGCTTTTTGTACGCCTACAAACAAACGCACTTCACTAGTGGAAAATTAATAATTGTCAACCAACGGAAAAAAGAGTTCTTAGGTTTTCGACGTGTATGTACCTAATTTCTTTCCCTATGTTAAAACGTATCATTCTAATTTATAGGTACCAAGTTGATCGATTTCGTTTGAGTTTGAGTTAATTTAGAAAAACATCTTGCCTAGAAAGGATAATAATAATAATAATAATAAATATTTTAAGACATGCCTCACTGGGCCACACAGAGCCATCTAGTCCCAAATTAAGGTAGTATTAAGTACCCTGTCGTATGGGGTACTAGACAACCGATAAACTTACTTATATACTTTTTTTTTGTAAATACATACTTATAATACATAGAAAACACCCAGACCAGTACAAACAGACATGTTCATGCACACAAATATTTGTACTGTGCGGGGATCGAACCCGCGACCCATGGCTCAGAAGCAGCGTTAACTACCGCTGATCCAAATGGTCGTCGAAGGATAGAAGAATAACCTTTATAAAACTTATGTAAAGCACGAAACGGATTCGACTCACCAATTTTAAGGTGCCTTGAATCGACACTCGAAGTTTGGGACTTTCCGACATTCACACTTTCCGGGACACCAACCGCCTGTCAACGTGATAACAATAAAACTTAGTATTGTGTCTAGCATTTTGTCCCGGAATGTGTAAAAAGTTTATGTATAATGGGCCTCTGACAATCAATCAGGGACTCTCTTAACCATTAGGTAATAGGTTCATAATGCTTTACTAGTCATAATCTTACTCATCTTACAGTTATTATAAATTCTAGTTTTGGGCGGATGTTTGTTACTCAATGACGGCAGAACGGCTCAATGGATATGGATGTAATTCGGCACGGTTTTAGACTATACGCAGAAAAAGCACGTAGGATAGGATAATGTTACCTTGACGCATTCGAATTCGCGAGAAGCCAGTAAATAAATAAATCTATAAGTACAACATCACTTAAGTAGGTACTTGTTCCGATTCCAAAGTAAGTATCACTAGCACACAAGAAAATAAAAACTATAAAGTTACCATAATCACCCAGATCCGATACGACATATTATAGAAGTGTCTTTTACAATGACCCGTACGGGTACCGAACCCGGGACCTAGAGCTGGCGACATAGAAAACCGGTGTGTACGCCACTCAACCGATGTGTCGTCAGTTAAAAATCAAAGCATACAATGTCGCATTTCCTTCTTGTTGATTTTGGTACCTAAAATCCACTAATAACATTGTGGCATACAGCGTAGGAACGTGACATCACCGCGGCTGTGGAACCGGGTGCTAATATGACATCACACATGACCTTACAACCAATACGCTGCAATAAGTTAGTTACTCCATCGCGTTTGCCTACGACGAACGTTTATTCAAGCAGCCATCTTTATCATTGTTTACAACCGATAGCATCATCAAAATGAGTGAGTAAACGGAACAAACACGACCAATATATTCTTAAAAATTAAAAAATATAAGTGGCCAGTGCGTTTTGTGGAAAATAGGTCTAAAAATAGTTATTATGTCAGTAAGAATGCTGTGATTCAATCTGAACTAGCTGTGATCGCTCACCAAATATGTGCATAACTTTTATTTCGTTAGCAGTAAACGTCATTTTTCAATGCGATTCACTTGCGCTTTCAATGTACTGGGTGCAAAATATCTTGGCTTTACCTAGTTTGTAAACAGCTGAACATAGAACAAATGCATATTGATTAAAAATTGCACAGATTTTAATAATGGATGTAAAGATAGCATGATCTTCATAATAATTGGCAGATTAGTCTATAGAGTATATTGAATATGGGTTAGTCACTCTGTCATCGAAGTTTCTTAGTAATTGGTAGGCTGTGCTGTTTTGGGACATAAACCCGCCTAAAGCGCCTACCTATATGTACCTACATATAGTACCAACCTATCTATGTGTAAATGCGTAATGAATGAAGTTTGGTAAAAACGTATTCGTTTTACTTATAAGTGTTCTTCTATAATCCATAGTTTTCTTGTCAACAAACATTTATTTCGTACTTAAATCCATACACATTGTAAATGCGAATGTAGCTCTGTTTCGTGCAATCGGATCGAAACGACGCACGGTGGTCCGAAAAACCGCCTTTCATACACATAGAAATGAAATGTGGTTTATTTTAAATTTTATTATTGATATTAGTTTGGCATATAATAGTTAATATCATAAGTAAGTTTGGCCATCTTACGATGTGTAACTTACAAGAAAAAAAAAATTAACTTTTTTTTTGTATGGAGAAAAATACATTTTATAATTTTTCTCGGTACTTACTGCAACTATTAAGCTGCAACTTATATGACATATACTTACACATTAGACGAACCCTATAAGCTCCGCCGTTTGTGCCGAATCTTGCCGCTTTGCCCTCTACATATTTATTTATTTATTTAATTTGTAATTCATATACAAGGCATACTAATTTAATTCTAATGATGAATGTAGACAGCACAGAACGTAATATAAATAAGCATATTTTTTGGTAAATTTGCCTTTACTTTAAATATTTTTTTTTTACTAAAAATTATAAAGAAAAACGAAAATTAGGTTTTAAAATGGACAGCATATTTTATTTCATAAAAATATGAATCAATAATAAAAACACTATTACAGAAATGATGTGGAATGTCAAACTAGTAATAATGTCAACTTCATAATTAATAATAATTGATCTGCAAGTAGTTATTGTCAATGTAACATGCCAAAAATCGATTAAAAAGTGCTCATTACAAAAACAAACATTTGTTATTCGTCATCAGTCAAGTTTTCGAAATCCGAGTCAATTATTCCCAAAGCATCAACATCATCAAACTTAATATTTTCTCTTTCTTCATCCCTATCTAAAATAATAAAGGGTGTGCTGTCTACATTCATCATTAGAATCAAATAAGTATGACCTATATATATGAATTACAAATTAAATAAATAAATAAATAAATATGTAGAGGGCAAAGCGGCAAGTTTCGGCACAAACGGCGGAGCTTGTAGAGTTCGTCTTATGTGTAAGTATATTCCATATAAGTCGCAGCTTAATAGTTGCAGTAAGTACCGAGAAAAATTATAAAATGTATTTTTCTCCATACAAAAAAAAAGTTAATATTTTTTTTCTCGTAAGTTACACATCGTAAGATGGCCACACTTACTTATGATATTAACTATTATATTCCAAACTAATATCAATAATAAAATTTAAAAAAAACACATTTCATTTGTATGTGTATGAAAGGCGGTTTTTCGGACCACCGTGCGTCGGGAAGGTAAATACGATTTTACCTATAAATTATAACATTGCATTGAAAATCCCGGTTCAGTGATAAGTTTTGACCATTTGGATCAGCGGTAGTAAACGCTGCTTTTGAGCCATGGGTCGCGGGTTCGATCCCCGCACAGTACAAATATGTGAGTGCATGAACATGTCTGTTTGGGTGTTTTCTATGTATTATAAGTATGTATTTAAAAAGAAAAGTATATAAATACGTAATTAAGTTTATCGGTTGTCTAGTACCTACCCCATACGACAGGGTACTTAATAGTACCCTAATTTGGGACTAGATGGCTCTGTGTGGCCCAGTGAGGCATGTCTAAAATATTTATTTATTTATTTTATGTGTAACAATGCATCAAGAAAGTTTAAAAACCTATGTAACTCTGTTTGTCTGTTACTCATCCTTCCACACCAACACTACTGAACCGATTTAGTTGAAATTGATCGTGCAGGCGTAAACCTATGTCCAGCTGTAGAATAAAAAAAATCCTATGCCGAAGTTTAGTCTATCTATGTAACAAAACTTCATCAAAATCGGTTCAGTAGTTTAAGCGTGAAAGCGTTGTATACTTTCGCATTTATAGTATTAGTAAGAATGATGACCACTTGTTACTCAGTAGGTATCAACCACTTGTTATATTACAATTGCAATAAAATGGCCTAAAAATATCACATAAAGCACTTGTTACTCGTTATCAACGTCCGCTCCATCATTCCCCCGCTGGATATAGCCTATAAGTTCGGCCAAGGAGTCCTATGACTCCTTGGCCGAACTTATAGGATATATCCAGCGTAAAATATAATAGTATAATAAAATATAAAATATAATAATATACTGTCTCAAAGACGACGGACGGCATCTATAGAGATGCCGTCCGTCGTCTTTGAGACAGTAGGTGGTACTACTCTTTAAGTCAACTCTTGCCACCAAAAGAAGTACCTACTTAACACTATTATATTTTACGTTGGTTCCAAACGGTACATCTTAAGTTTGTTATTTATTGTTAAAATGTTATGACGTAATTATTGTTAAAAGTGTTATTTATTAAACAATTTTATTAATTATACCCACAATTCATTATGGGTTCATTAGATTCTCCATTTATTTCCTTCTACTATCTGCTGTTGTTCATGCAGGTATGTTTTATGAGGACTGTGCCAATGTCGCTAACGGGGAAAAAAAACACATTGTGTTATTTTTCTTTTTGTAAAAAGACTACTAAGCAGAATTAAAGCCAAAGAAGTCCAAGAAGTGACGTCAAAAATTTATTTTAGATTACTCATACCCGGGTGTATCCCAAAATATCCCATTTCGGTTCAGCGATTTTGAGCAGTTCAAATGCGTATAAGCGTTTCTTTTACCGGAGATACTTTTATTTTTCCTCCAATTTTCGTCGTTGTCCAGAATCATTATATTGATTGCAAGTTGTCGAAAAAAGGGTTGAAAGTGAAAAAATTGAGTAACATGGAGTTAAATTTTGAAAATTCTCTTACCAATACATACAAAATTGATGTTTTACCAAACTACTTTTTTACAAATTTGAGCAATTTGGCAGCTTAACATATGGTTTAATTAGCTTAAGTTCTTAATAGGTGACTGAATTGACTCCCGAAATTAAATCCGAGCATTCACTTTATTCGTATTGAACGTAAAACATAATGCACGACTACTTTCTGTCCCAGGTAAACCACAGAGCCTGAAGTCAGGCCGAGGCCTGCCCGTGGTGATACCTTCGGAGCACCGCTTTGTGTTGGCAGAAGACGCGCTGAGCAAACTGTTGCTGGAGGATGACGTGCGAGACAGAGCTGTCATTGTGGTGTCTGTGGCTGGCGCCTTTCGAAAGGGAAAGTCCTTTCTGCTCGACTTCTTCTTGAGATACTTGGATCACACGGTAAGCAGTCGCCATCGTTGATTCAACCGCATCATCAATTGCTTGAGGCAGCAGAAACAGCAAATCCTAGTCTTCTCAATCTTTTGGTTTTAATACTTACACATACAATTTTTCGCGAATGTAATTTGCAAGTTTATTTGGATTGCATAATCCCTCGATCGTGAGTTTTTCCAGACACAATTGAAATCAATTGTTATCGCGGCACGGGCGTGCCTCCTGGGGGTTGAGGGAGGCTTCAAGTACCTAGCCTCTGTTATTATAAACCATCAAAATTTCACAACTTGATTAGGTATCTGCAAATGTGCTTTGCAGACGGGTTGTTCGGAGTTTAGCCAGAGATGGAAAAAAGACGCTGCTATCCATTTTCTTCTGGCAGTAATTCTTTAATCACTTTTTGCGACACCTTTATTTTAAATCTTATTTCTTTTCAGTACAATCAAGGAGTTGGAGGAGGGGACTGGATGGGATCAGAAGATGAGCCGCTGGAAGGGTTCAGCTGGCGCGGCGGCTCCGAAAGAGACACCTCTGGCTTGCTGCTCTGGTCTCAGCCTTTCAAAACCACGCTGCTCAACGGAGAGAAGGTGCAAATTTACTATAGTCGCAGTGTCGCTGCTGATATACTTAGTTACCCTCTCATTGGCGACTGTCCCACTGCACCGGGCTCCGTCGCAGTACGCGGGGTGACAGATTTAATCATTATTTGCTTAAATAATGATTAAATCTGTATTTAAGCAAATAATGATTATATTGCGTGTTTTCTATACAAACCTCAGTTTGTATAGAAAACACGCGAGGTACAGCACGCTGACTACGGGAGCTGTTATACGAGTATATCGCCCCCCGAACCGCGGCGGAATGCGATGCAGTGGGATAATTGCCTTTGCCAAAATTTAACAATAATTCATGCCTTCTTGATTTTTAAATCCAAAAACTGGTTCATTCACGTGAATGCTCTGTGCACTTTAAACCAAATGAAAAGTGACTTTGTTACTTCTAGAAATCGACACCTAGTACTTCTACTTACAAACTTCAATTAATTCTTGCATACTCTTAAATTATGTTGATTGAATGGGTTTTTAGCTTAAGGACTTTGTCAACCCTTGCCCTCTAGCTACGCCCATGACTATGTCAAACCTCAGATGCTTTCCCCAGGTGGTGATTCTGCTGATGGACACGCAAGGGACCTTCGACAGCGAGTCGACGGTGCGCGAGAACGCGACAATCTTCGCGCTCTCCACCATGATCTCCTCCGTGCAGATATACAACCTGTCCCAGAACATCGAGGAGGATGACTTGCAGCATCTACAGGTATGAGACTTGATGGATTTTAATAATATAATACTAATAACACTTTTCGCGTTTATAATATTTATAGTATAGTAGGACTAACACAACACATCTATCTTCCAGCTGTTCACAGAGTACGGGCGCCTGGCGCTGCAGAACAGCGTGGGGAAGCCGTTCCAGCGGCTGCAGTTCCTCGTGCGCGACTGGAGCTTCCCCTACGAGCACCCGTTCGGCGCTGAGGGGGGGCAGCAGCTGCTGGACAAGTGGCTCGAGGTATACCAGCTAGAGTGAAGCTATCAATACTTTTTTAAAACTAACAAAACTGAATAGTAGTCATCAGATATAATCATTTTTGGAAGTATAAAAATACCATGAGTTTCCCGAGTGTATCCGGACGGGCCAAGATAAATATTTATTTAGCATTATTAATAACAAAAAAAAAACAATTACACTTTTTTTTATTAGGAATACCAACAGCAACAACAAACAAATAATAGATTACTTAAATTACCTATATCTACTTAGCTATTTATAGGTATTCGCATATGAAACTTATAGCATACTTTCAACAATATTGAATTTTTGTGTATGACGTCACTATTCGCTAACCTTGCAATGGAAAAAACCCTATTGGTGGCAAAGACACTAAATTAAAAAAAAAAGACTTTTCAAACTTACCACGATTAATTAGCAAATGAAAATTAAACCTTACTTTTATTTTTTATTTATATTTATTTAGAAAACCAACTGCGTAATACATTATTTTGTCTTAAGTGGTATTGTAAAAGTAAGTAAAGCTAATTACAGGTTTCCCTTAAAATAACTATAAGCAGTGGTGGTAGTGGTAAGATAATTAACATAATAAAAACCACTAATGAGTAACAATTTCAATCTCGTGCGTGGCGTAATATTAAAATTTAAGTGTCATATTAATATACTTTAATATTATCTTACATGGCTTACTGTAAGTCATATGCCACTAATATGAAAGAGCACTCAATGTTCATGTATCTATTTTGAATAGGACTTGCCTTTGTCACTGAATAAAATCAGTAAAATCTGTTTTATTCCTGCAAATAGACCGCAAGAGGCGCTTTTACTCGTCCCAATATTTAAACCTACCACTGCTTCGGTGCAAGTGTGGGCTAGTGCCGAGAAGAAGAAGCGCAAGAAACTCGGTCACTATTGTCAGCCTCTTTTTAAATATTTTTTTACAAAAGGTTTAAGCAAGTACGAGCAAGGACAATTTAATGCCATACATTTCTATCATTTAAGTTATCATTAAAGTGTAATAGCCCTTTTTCATTAAAATTACTTCGTCTTACGATTTAAGTTTATACAGGGAGTTCAGCAATACCCTGTGGTAATTTGTTATAAATATGTATCTAGTTTAAAAGAGAAGCCTTGAAAAAATTCGTTGACGCAAATAATATCTAGTAGTTCAATTGATTACTCTGTAAGACTCGGTAAGCCTCCGGTCGTATCGAAAAACACAATCCAACCGAAAATTTTTTCATCACAACATTATCACAACTTAGAAAATTAATTTGCCCAAACAAAAATACATATCTGACTCTAAACGCATACCTTCTCCGTTCTTCAGTCTCTAAGTAAAACTCGACGACTTTAGATCCACGTAGGCCAGCACGAGAAGCTGCAGACTCTACGCAAGTACGTGGACAAACTTTAATTAGCCCAAACAAACATCTCTGACCCTAAACGCATACCTTCTCCGTTCCTTCGCAAGTAAGGAACAGTTTCTAACTAAAACTAGACCACTTCAGATCCACGTAGGCCAGTACGAGAAGCTGCAGACTCTACGCAAGCACGTGGACGAACATTAATTTGCCCAAATAAACATCTCTGACCCTAAACGCATACCTTCTCCGTTCCGTCGCAAGTAAGGAACAGTCTCTAATTAAAGTTTTCCACCTGTTCAGATCCACGAGGGCCAGCACGAGGAGCTGCAGACTCTACGCAAGCACGTGGTGGCGTGCTTCGACGAGCTGGCCTGCTACCTCATGCCGCACCCCGGCCTCAACGTCGCCACCAACCCGCACTTCAAGGGGAAACTCGCAGGTAAACCAGGTTTCAAAATATGTCAAGAAAGTTTTAGGGATCCCGTTTGGAATACGGTCTGGTTGGTGTGGAGGACAGACCCGGTTGGTGTAGAGGTCTATACTACAGCGGAATTAAAATAAGTTGGCAAACTTTGAGGGTTTCCGTTGGGAAACTAAGGTTGGCGTAGTGGTGCGGCGGGCTGCCTGATACTACGAAACTCACTGGAAAACCAGGTTTCAAATAAGACAGCAATATTTGAGGGATCCCGTTGGCAGACGACCCGGGTTGGTGTGGAGGATACTACGGCGGAATTAAAATAGGTCGGCAAACTTTGAGGAATTCCGTTGGGAGATAAAGGGTGGTGTAGTGGTGCGGTGAGCTGCCTACTACGCAACAATCCCGGGTTTGATTCCCGCACGGATTAATTTAGGAAACTATCTTCTCTAAATAAACTAGAGTCTGGAAGGACCAGGTGGGCTGTAAACGAACTTAAGAAGGCACGTATAAACGTTGATCCTGCTTCTGCCAAAGAATGCAACTCGTAAAATAGTCACATCAGAGGCCTGTGGTATAAAAAAAAACATCTACTTCCTTGAAAATAGTCACGCTAGCCTCTCTCGTCACGTATTGTAACAGTATATTAGTATTAGACGATACGTCAACAATTGTCAATAAAAAAGAAGGATTCCACGTTAGACTTTGCATCATTTCGCGTCACCGTCCCAACGCCCCTTACAAGGCAGCGAGGAAAAAACATGACACCAGATTTTCCTTGAAGGACGATCACAATCAATTATAATCAATCATCAATATTATCATGGTAGTTCGCAGTTTACACGTTGTTCTAGACAGGTGAAACTTGCCCTGTTTAGAGCATATTGCACTTCTTTTTGACACGTGTATCTTGTGGGGTGACTATACCCAACGATGCTACAGCGCTCTTCGAGTGCAATGCAATAATGCTTTCAAGATACTGCAGCTGGGGCTGCCTCGCTTCTTTAGTGCTTCAGGTATGTTTGCAGAAGCTCGCATATACTGTTTTTCGCAACTGTGAACATCCCTGGTGGGCAGAGTGCGGACCAGCCCCAACAGCGTCCTGAGCATAATTGCTGACAGGGTGTACTGTGCGTACTTGAGTCATTGCAGTCCAATTTTATTTTGTGAAACTAATGAACGGATTTTTGTGAAATTTGGAACAAAGTTAGATTAGACACTGCTTGGCACAGGTTTCTGCTTACGCTGTATAATGAGTAGTTCACGCAGTTAAAGCTGTGGGCAAAAAGGTAATTTTATAGGGCCTTAGCCTATTAAAATAAAATTGATTCCTAACCTTTTAATCTAGACTACCACGCAGCGTAACATGTAGCCTGCCTATATTCCCAGACATAAGCCCAGAGTTCAAGAGCCACCTGAAGCAGTTCATCCCGATGCTCCTGGCGCCGGCGCGGCTGGTGCCCAAGCTGACGGGCGGGCAGCGGGTCAAGGCCAAAGACCTCCTGCTCTACTTCAAGGTCTACATGAACATCTTCAACGGGTCAGAGCTGCCGGAACCGAAAACTATATTGGAGGTTAGTTTGAAGACAGGATATGTCTCTACACAGGACTCCACAAAGAGTTTTGCTATACTTACTAGCATAGCATTGCTTGGGTATTGCTACCTAATGGTTCTCTTTAGCTAGCGGCGCTACGAAGTAAATAAAAATATTGTAGCCCCCAACAAAACATAACGAAAAGAATAACCAGATTTAACATACAACATAAAATTTAGGGTTTGACAAGATCATTGTTTGTAGGACTTAAATTTTAGAGAAAAAATGATGTTGTATTAATGACGTCATATTATTCTCTGCATACTTTGCAAATTTGTGATTTTGTTGAAACAAATTTAAATATAGTCAATTGTTATGTTGTTATGAATTTCGACATCTGTCTAACATTCCTCATTCAACAGCACCAATATAAAAATAACGAAACCTACTTAGTCCATAGGCAATGGGGGCTATCGCTAGTGAATTTGCCACTAGAGGCGCTAGTGTCGCATGAGGTCCAATATCATTCACTTTGTACTGGTTTTAGCGGAATTTGTTGCATAAATTATAATTTATTTAATTTACCTGCTGGAAAGTGATCTCCTTCGTGAAATATCGCAAATATGAATGATTTGGCGATTAATGTGAACGCTTTAAAAGCGGAATTAAGAAAAAGCGCAGAAATAGGCGGCCTCAAGAGCCACTATTTCAGAAGTTAGTTTGTTGATATCAAGATAGTTATTTATAAACAATATAACTTTAATTAGATTCAAGATATAACACTTTGTTTCGGCGCCAATCGCCTTTGATAGCTATACCTCCGGACCTCAGTCTACAGTGGCGCCAACTGGTGAGCAAAGAAACGGTAGTCCCCATTGAGCAAGCGCGTGCCTGTATAAAATAAAATCATATTTTTACAAATAGGGCCGAGGAGGCGCTATTATACGTCCCGGTATTTTAACTTACCACTGCTTCGGGACAAGTGTGGGCAAGTGGCCGAAGAAGCAGCGCACGGAACTGTCACTATTGTCAGCCTCTTTTTAAATAATGTTTTCAAGAGATAAATTGCAGTGCGAGCATAAATTGCTATCATTTATAGAATCACCAACCCTTTGTCATGAGAATTACTTCAACATATTTTGGCGCTATTTCAACTCTGACTCTAAAACCACCCAAAATTGTTATCGCTCGTACCAGGCGAC
Source organism: Anania crocealis (assembly GCA_949315895.1). Lineage (NCBI taxonomy): Eukaryota > Metazoa > Arthropoda > Insecta > Lepidoptera > Crambidae > Anania > Anania crocealis. Next base: position 1,095,067 of record OX438868.1, read on the forward strand.
AGCTGAAGCCAACAACCTGTCAGCATTAGCAGAAGCGAGGGAGGTGTACGACGCGCTTATGGATGAGGTGGCCGGCGGCGCCAGGCCCTACCTGCAGCCGAAGGCGCTGGAGCAGGAACACCAGAGGGCGAAGAATAAAGCCCTGCACGCTTTCCATAGTAAGCGGAAAATGGGAGGGCAGGAGATCGCTAATACATACAGTGCGCAGTTGGTTAAGGTTTGATTTGTTTTGTCGCTTTTATGGTACTATTTTATACCTCTTTTACTACTTATAGGAGAAAAAAAACGAAGTACGATTTTTTACATAAATTGGGAAAAGTAATATTTATTTAAAGGAAACAAATGAATAAAATATTTTTTATTAGTGTTAACCAGTGTTAACTTTTACGCGGAAAGGGGAAGGGCTATATTCCTATTATCAATATAATTTTCTATGTTGAAGACCTCTACGGCGGAGTGGCGTATACACCGGTTTTCAAGGTTCGATTCCCGAACGGGTCAATGTAGAAAAAAAAGTGTTTTTCTACATTTTCTTGGGTTTGTATGTTTGTGGTAACTTCGTTGTTTCTGATTTCTAAACTATGAGTGCTTTAAATAGTTACTCAAATTGGGATCAGAACAATGTATGTGATGTTGTCAACATTTAAAAAAAAGTCTTATGTTAGTTTTTTTTTACATACCGCGCAATTTCAGTCAACGGAAATTAATGATTGCGCCGCGGTAACCAGCTGCCGCGTGGTGTGATATTTGAGTGGATGACAGTCTGTATGGTCGATATTCAAGTGGGTTTTCTTGCATACTCGTACAAAGTTATAATGATTGGTTTTTCAGGAATTAGACGAGCAGTTTGAACAACTGCGCGCGCACAACGAAGGCAAGAACATATTCAAGATGGCCGTCACACCGGCCGTGTTGGCCGTAGTCATGTTACTAGGGTACCTACTGGGCGTCCTGGGCAGCGGGCTGGGCGTTCAGACCTTCGTGGCTGTAGGACAGATGATCACCATCACTGCTGGAGGGATGCTGGTGCTTTGGGGATATAGCAGGTATGATATATTTAAGATATCAATATTACTTGAAAAAATATCTCTCAGGCGGGACTCGAACCCACATCTGCTTGCATACCAGCGTTGCTTCATCAAATGGTAGGAGTTTGCACCCTTAACACCCGAAAGAAACATCTTTATAGATGTCTGACAGTCAGTTAAGACAGTACAGTTAAGTTATATGATACCTACTAAATAGTAAATTGGTAAAGCGCCGTACTCTGCATGCGAGGAGATGCGGGTTCGAGTCCCGTCTGAGACATAAAAGTAAAAAAGTCCCGGCCGTCACACCGGACACGAGACGATCCTTGATGATATTAATCCGATAAAGATAGGTAAACCCCCCCTGTGATAGATAAACAATCTTAAAACGCGTCGAATTGAGAATCTATTCTTTTTTACTTTATTTGATATTTTAGCAAAAACTTGAAAAATTATGTCTCAGGCGGGACTCGAACCGGGTGCGAGGAGATGCGGGTTCAAGTCCCGCCTGAGACATATTTTTTTAAGTTTATATACTATTCTTTTTTGTTGGTAATAAAGCTTGGCAGATTTATCAATGTGTCTATGGTAAATATTGGTATCTAATGCACTGTAGTCACTCCTTACCAATCAATGTTACTGAATTTTTCGTGATGCACCAAGTGTCGGATCAATTGTGAACCTAAATCTACTCGTAAATCATGTCAAACATGCTAACACTTTTTTGGATTACATCTAGATCAGAACTAATTGAACATGAGTAGTAAGTAATAACTGCCTGTAATTTACCCACTGCAAGGGAAAGGCCTCCATCATTGAATTTAAGTTACCACAGCAATGATGGGTACAGGCATAATCACCTGTGTGTGGTGTGCCCAATATTTTATATGCTTTGTATGGGTGTATTCTTTATGTGTTCTGTAAATAAATAAAATAAAATCTGCCGAATACATTTTCTTAGAAACCTGTTATCTTTATTGCAGAATAAGCGGTAACTTAAGAGATATAGCTGTACAAATCGACGAAGGGGCAGATTCAATCAAAAACTACGTAAGTCCACCTGTTCTCATTTTAACAGAGTAAAATAAACTTAATGGCCTGCGCAGACGAAGGACTTTTCTCCGCGGCGGAGAAAAAAGTACGCTCCGCGAATAAAAAGTCCGCCGCGGATTTACCGCGAACACAACGCACACGGTGTGCGATCATTTGTTCGTTTATCGTCGTGCATACGTACGTCACTCTCAAGCGCACAACGCGGACTAAAGTCCGCCATGTGCGTTGCTTCGCCTAGTCACACGAGTTCTATTTTTTTCGGGGTTTCCTCCGTACTTTTGTCCGGCCCGCTCTCTGCATGTCCTCGGTAAATTGTGGGACTTTCTGTAGGCGGTACTTTTAATCCCTCGTTTGCGTTACTCGATACAGTTGTAAGCGATCTATTTGCGCCTGCGCAGACGAGGGATTCTGAATCCCTCGTCTGCGCAGGCCATTAAACCAATAGCAATAACACCCATATTTATTTATTACTTGATTAAAAGTTTTTAATAAAGTGACAATAACTATTCCTTAATCAAGAAATTACTAGAAGTTAGAACTATCAAAGGTTAGCATTCTCAGCCAAATAATATGTCTATTAATGGTGACCCATTTCCTTCACCCAAGCACTAGGTAGTAACGCCTTAAGTTATGACTTTCTTATGCAATAAGTAATTACTTCTTTATAAATACGGGTGTTTACCCCCGTATTTATAAACAAGTAAAAGTAATTACTTGACTAAAAGGTATTACTTGAGAGACAATTTGTATGCCTTAATCAAGAAATTACTAGAAGTTATAACTACCAAAAGTTAGCATTTTCAGCCAAATAATATGACTATTAATGGTGACCAATTTCTTTCACTTAAGGACTAGGTATGAACACTTTAAGTTATGACTTTCTTAAGCAATAAGTAATTACTTCTTTATAAATACGGGGGTTAGTGTCCTAAGTTGCTCTACGCACGTCAGTCAGGTATATTAGATCTATTTGTTGCAGCTGACGCATCAATCTGTGGGACAAGTGGGCGAGCGAGCAGCGGCGGCGGGTTATGGCGACGACAAGAAATACTCTTAACATTCCTTGCATATAACTGATAAATTTTATAAATTAGAATGCTAGTGTATATCTTAGATAATGTGGACAACATCACATACATTTTTCTGATTCGAAAGTATTAACTGTTATAGCACTTATTTGTGGAAATCAGAAAAAAGTTTTTTATAAGTTTCTATGAGCTTCTTGTTTTATATGAGCTGCTGTATGGGTAAAGCCCAGGACAGAAATTTGTGGCGTAACCTAAAGGCGGCCTACGTCCAGCAGACGGACAATGGCTGATGATTTTATTTGATTTGATTTTATGAGTTTCTGATATTTTGTCCAGTAGCGGGTTAGGAGCCTGGGTGTTTTCAATGTATTATAAATATATATTTACAAAAAATATACATATATGTATATAGTATAAGCAAGTTGATCGGTTGTCTAGTAGCTACGACAAGCTTCGTAGTAGTAGCTTAGTTTGGGACTAGATGGCTCTGTGTGGCCCAGTAAGGCATGTCTGAAAAATATTTATTATTTATTATTAATTTCATTATTTCGTCAGTTCTTCCGTGAACATGACGCTTGCAACAGCGCCGAAATATTGGAAAATCATAAAAAACAAGGTACACGGTATAAACCCCGAATAAATCAACTCTACGTGTCTTTGGAACATTTGCATAAAGGTTTCGTTGCATGAAAATACTCGAGACAATTCACTAGCTCACACTCTATTTGTCACTCTGATTTGTAACTTCTGACCATCAGTATTAAAATAAGGTTATTTTTTCTATAATGCAGTCAAAATCAACTAGAAAACCGTATATATACCGACATTCAACTTAAAATTTTTCAAGAAATCAATATTAAGCATAACGAACTTCGCTACTTCACCTAAGTCGATAGAGGAATCCTAATATATTCGGTTTCGGTTAATTATTTATACTTAAAATACGATAACATGAATTGTTTTCATATAGTAATCGTATCTTTAATTTTCTCTAAAATGTTTTTACTCTAAAAGCATTTAAATGTGTGTACTAATTTTTAATCCCGTACGCTCAATAAGTATACTTGAGTTGTTGGTGACGTTAATTGTTTCTTTCACTAAGTACATTTATAATACAAAACTGTGTATTGGTGTGCCTTTTAAAATTACATACCTGTATTAAATATGTTCTTAAATGTGGCTTTTTATGTCACATCAATGAAATGCGGCCAAATTATTCAACCATACATGGTATACAGGTGTACTCGTTAATGTGCACAAGAGTTTTATTGTTCCATGTATATGTTTTGTAAATAATGTAATCAATTTTCTACAGTCCCACCATTAATTGTTTAAAAATTATTTTATTGTATAGCTTGTTGATGATTATTTATAATATAACGAAATATTTATAGTACAGCAGAAACTCGATTGTCCGGCTCTAAGTTAGGTATACGGATTCGCGACTAACCAGACTACCAACCGCGACTCATATTTTATTTTATGATAGCTGTTGCCCGCGACTTCGTCTGCTTCAATTTCTGTAATTATGATCGCGATTAAGAAGTTCACAATTAAATACTTTTAATCAAACACATTTATTTGGATAAGGATTAATATTATGTTGACAAAACTCTTTCGCAAATAATTAGCAATAATGCATTTATTTCGACCAAATTTGATTACCATAATAAAGGTTATGAGTCTATCTTAAAAGATAGACTTATACTGTCGCGGACATTTTTTTAAATCATGTAAAGAGGAATAATTCTTCCATACTACTCGTACCTAACTTGTAACTCGAACCGTTTACGCAGCGCACGCAACGGAAACCTTCAAATATGAATAATTAATTTCCCCCATTTTTGCAACATTTTCCACTGATGCTTCGTTCCTATTGTTTGCAGCGTGATGTATAGTCTAAAGCCTTCCTCGATAATGATTAAATAATGCCTAACGACAACAACTGGTCTAGCGATGGGTCGTTATAGGTTTTTGAGATAACTTAACGTAACCGTGATGTGATTTCCAATAACTGGTTTCATAACTAGTGATTTTTGTAACTAGTTATTTTTACAACGCTCTGAAGCAAACGTGATTATTATAAGGATAAAACGTTTGGTTAGATAGCAGGTATAACTTGATCATTTCACGCACACGTATCGTCAAATATCGAATCGATCCTTTAAGAATCTCTGCCCTTTAAAATAAGACTCAAATTCCATTAAGTACAAGCGAGGGAGTGGATGAGAGCTGCTGACCGAAAGCCGAACATATACCTGTTTCATTCACACTTACGCTCGCGTCCTATAGTTGTTTCATTCATACATGCAATAAAGCTATCACTCTTTTGTTGCGATTCTTTTTTTGGACCCTTTATACATTACTCGTTTTACTCCTTCATGTACTCAAAACGATGTGTGGGATGTGCAATGTAAAACGTCGTTTTCAACTTGTCGTAACGAGTAACTTAAAACCAGTGATTTTGCGTAAGGAGTGAAGCCAACCAAATATCTACGCTAGACCTTTCACATAAGAGTGAATTCAATTTAACTTCAGAGCGTTGTGATAAAAAGTAGTTATTGAAGACCGATGCCTATTTTGATCGTTTGAATGGCGTTATGAATCTAACTAGTTATTGTTGTTGCGGATAACGAGTGATCACTGTTCGGGCTTGTAACTGCTTAAATAACCAGTTACGGTTAATAACGCCCATCGCTAAACTGGTCTGGTTTTTCGAGTTTCTACTGTAATGTATCTTTTTTACAAGAATATATTTTTCAATGCTAATAAATTTTATGTAAATAAGCTCTTAAGTATGACGCGATTTAAGTCAGTAAATATTTTTATATTGACATTAGTTTTTCCTTTTGTAACAACACTGAATCGATCTGGGGCCTTATTCAGCTATTTCAATCGCAGTTCGATCGTGATTGAATTGGACGATTTTGACATTTATCCTATACTAGAACTGTCAAAAACCTGCCATTCAATTACGATTGTGATACGATTCGGTTACGCGAATAAGGGACCTGTGGGTAGGACCCCCACTCGTTGGACCGATGATCCGGCGAAGGTTGCGGGAAGCCGCTAGATGCAGATGGCGAAGGACCGATCGGCGTGAAGATCCTTGGGGGAGGCCTATGTCCAGCAGTAGACGTCATTTGGCAGAGATGATGATGATCATCATAATAAAGTACAACGAGGGAACTGTTTCCTTAATTATTCACCAGCGCCTTGAGGAAGTTTTTAAGATAGACGAGAAACACAAGGGGTTGTTATGGGACGACTTCTAATTTAGATTGCAGAAGTTAGGGTGCCTATTGGCTTGAAATGAAAATGTGAATATGTATAGCATTTTACAACAAGCAGCACGAGGAGATGAGGGAGGAACTGCATGCTAAGTCCGCTGCTATAGTTAAACTACGGAAGACTAACGAAGCTCTGCAATCGGATGTAAGGGAACTCTCTCGTAGGCTACTATTGGCAGAACATATTATGAGAGAATCAAACTTGGAGATAAATGGAATTCCTGAGCACAAAACAGAAAACTTGAATACCATCGTAGCCCAAATAGCTAAAACTATTGACTGTAGCGTCCATGATGAAGATGTTTACCATGTAACCCGAGTTGCAAAACTGAACTAAGACTCTGACCGCCCCCGTTCAGTTATTGTTAAGTTACGCAGCCCCCGACACCGTGATGCTATGCTTTCTGCCGTTGTTAAGTTCAATAAAAGTAATCCAAACGATAAGCTATCTACCCGGCATCTTGGTGCGACTGCTTCGCCAAAGCCTGTGTTTATCTCGGAACACCTGTCTCCTGCTAACAAGTCTCTGCATGCAGCTGCTCGTACCAGGGCCAAGAAGGAAAACTTTAAATTTGTGTGGGTCCGGAATGGACGTGTTTATATGCGTAAAGATGAATTCAGCCCAGCTCTTTTCATCAGGAATATCGAAAGTCTTGACTCGATATGCCCACCTAGAAGATCTTAATATTGGTCGCGATTAGTTTGTACTACCAGAATGTGCGCGGTCTAAGAACGAAAACGAGTGAAGTGTCACGGAACATTCTAGCGAGTAACTATGATGTTATATTTTTTACTGAGACTTGGCTGAATGATAGTATAAACAGTAGCGAGATTTTTGACTCTAGGTATAGTGTTTATCGTAAGGACCGCGTTTTCTCGAAAAATACTAAAATGGATGGTGGAGGTGTCGTATCAAAAAATATTTCATCCGCAAGGATTGAGTGCCGGGAAAGTGATTGCGAGGACTTGTGGGTTTCTTTGAAACTCAATTGTAACAATGCTATTATAGATATTGCTCTTTGTGCTGTGTATCTTCCTCCACCGGTCAGGCTAGATGCACTGACTTATTTTTTGGATGCTATTGATAATGTAGCGGGCTTAATTAGTAATGTTTTAATAGTTGGCGATTTTAATTTGAGCTTTATTGGGTGGAACAAAGGAAACGACCTTAATACTTGTATGACTCCCGTAAACTTTAGCAGCACTCTTGGTTTTAAATTTGTAGACTTTCTGTCATTAAATCATCTGAAACAATTTAACAATATTACAAATAGTGATGGAAGGTACCTTGACCTCGTTATAAGTAATATTTCTGACGTCAGTGTTTCTGTTTCTGAACCCTTGGACCTGTTGAGTAGACTAGACAGTAAGCATCCACATTTGTTAGTGACTGCAACATTCAGATACCAATGCCTATCTTCAGCCCAAAGACCGATCAGATTTAAATTTTTACAAGGCTGATTATGATGAAATGGTTACCCAATTAAAAACTGTTGACTGGGAAACCAAATTCAAAAATTGCAGCAGCGTTGATTCCATGGTTGCAATGTTGTACGAGGATTAGTATAGAATAATTGATAAGTCTGTGCCTAAACGTTGTCCTAAAAAAACATTAAAGTACCCAAAGTGGTTTAGTGCGTCCTTGATAAAACTCTTGACTGAAAAAAATTAATTGCGTATTAAATACCGTAAATATAAGAACCCACGTGATAAATTTGAGCACGAGTTATTGCGTAAACGGTGTCACAGGCTCATTGACAAATGCTATAGTGACTACTTGACAAATGTTGAGAGTGGCATATCGCGCAATATAAAATTTTTTTGGCAATATATTAAAGAAAAACGCAGCAATCAGACAACAATGCCATCGAAAATGCAACTTAACGATATAATTGCACTCTCTGGTCCCGGAATAGTCAGTCTGTTTGCCAATCATTTTGCTTCAACATTCACTTCAAATGCTCATGATATTAATCAACCTATCGCGGAACCCTTCTTGGATGTAATATCCAGTGGACAAACACATTTACAATTCACGGAAAGTGAAATCTCTCGTGCTATTAATCACCTTGATATACAAAAAGGAGCCGGTCCAGACAAAATTCCTCCCTTACTGGTCAAAGTTTGTAGCTTACAGCTTGCACAACCCTTAACTTTAATTTTCAATCGTTCTCTTCGCGAAGGAATATTTCCCACTGAATGGAAAAAAGCAAGAATCGTACCCGTGTTTAAGAAGGGTGTGCCAGCAATATAAAAAATTATCGCCCAATCTCCATCATCTCTACATTTTCAAAATTATTTGAGACTCTAATACATCCATTTATAACTGGTCATATTGGAAATTCTCTGTCTGAATATCAACACGGCTTCCGCAAGGGCCGTTCCAAACAAACAAATCTTGTCTCTTTCATTTCAGACATTTCTGTGAAGGTGGACGCTGGCAGTGGCCAGGTGGATGCCATTTACACAGACTTCAGTAGCGCCTTTGATAAAGTCAATCACAGCTTGCTCTTACGTAAACTACAACTGAGAGGTGTACATGGTGCTCTGCTCGACTGGTTCCAGTCATACTTAAAAATGAGACCCCAGACAGTTGTTGTCGGTGGTTATGAGTCAGACGTATATTTTGCATCATCAGGAGTTCCTCAAGGCTCTCATTTGGGACCCATACTCTTCCTTGTATATATTGATGACATAACCAAGCAAATAAGAAATTGTAAAGTCAGCCTCTTTGCCGATGATTTGAAAATCTACAAAATAGTACAATCTGTTCAGGATGTAATTATGATTCAGGATGACTTGAACAGCATATACAATTGGTGCAAATCGAATGACATGGTATTGAACGCCAATAAATGCTGCCACATATAATTTACCAGAAAGAAAAGTATTATTCGGTCTAGTTATCATATTGATAATGTAACCTTGGCTGAGGTAGATGAGGTTCGAGATTTGGGGGTTACGGTAGATAGGCAACTTAAATTTACGTCTCACATCAATGCCATTGCAAAAAAAGGAAACCAAATGCTGGGTTTTCTCAGAAGAAATACCAAGGGCTTTCGATTAAATTCTACGCGTAAACTTTTGTACAACACTCTAGTCCGGAGTCATCTTGAGTACGCAAGCGTAGCTTGGAGTCCAGTCTACGCAGTCCACTCTCAACGTTTAGAGAGTATCCAGCGAGCATTTACGCGTTATATCGCATTCCTGGCGCCAGGAATATCGTACCGATCTCCATACGATCAAAGATTAGCCCACTTTAAAATGAGTACCCTACGTCATCGACGACAGCGCCACGATCTGGTGTTTTTGCACAGGCTTGTCAATGGCGGATTAAAATGTAGCGATCTATTGGAGCAGGTCAATCTGACAGTGCCGGGTCGCTTGCCCCGTCATCCAATCAAGAAGCCCTTTACTTTGCCCAAAATGAGAACAAACCTTGGTCACCATGCTCCCCTCGCCAGATGCTTTGCACAATATAACAGGATTCACGATCGCGACCCAGGCTTAGATATTTTTCATGACTCAATGCCGAAGTTCAAGCGCAGGGTGGATGATTCTGTCCGCGAGTCCTAGACTGCGTTTCTTCTTTTGATTGCATATTAGTTTTACGTTGTTCTCATCTTAGAATATATGTGGACTTGTTCGTGTTGTTGTTACTTTTACTTTGTGTCAATGTTGTGTACGCCTATTATTGGCATGTGTATAAGAAAGTAGACTTAATGTAAGATGTTATTGTTTTTTGTATCTATACATGTGCTGTTGGTGTACCTTATTAAATAAATAAAATAAAAAAAAAGTATGGCACTGAACGTGTTTCGCTTATTTGATACTTGATGGCGCTGCATAAGGTTTGGAGTAACGAGCTATAAAATCACGCTTTTCGTAAGCTCTCAGAAAGCGCTTAAGTTTCAAAACGGATCAAGGGGACAAAATCATGACAATATGACAAGAACACCTAGCAATGCTGTGTCATGCGTATTTATTACGCGAGTATGTATGCATGTGTAATGATTGTAGCATGAATTTAGAATTATTTCTATGACTGCTTTACAATGGGGGCTATCGCTAGTGAATTTGCCACTAGAGGCGCTAGTGTCGCGTGAGGTCCAATAACATTAACTTTTCACTGGTTTTAGCAAGTTTCGTAACGTAAATTATAATTTCTTTTATTTACCTGCTGGAAAGTGATCTCCTTCGTAAAATATCGCAAATATGGATTATTTGGCGATTAATGTGAACGCTTTAAAAGCAGAATTAAGAAAAAGCGCAAAAATAGGCGGCCTCAAAGAGCAACTATTTCAGAAGTTAGTTTGTTGATATCAAGATAGTTATTTATAAATAATAAATCTTAATTAGATTCAAGATTTACACTTTGTTTCGGCGTCGATCGCCTTTAACAACTATACCTCCGGACCTCAGTCTACAGTGGCGCCAACTGGTGAGCAAAGAAACGGTAGTCCCCATTGAGATGCACTTAGCAAGTCAAAAGAGTACAGACCTACATTGGATATTAAAAAAAAACTCAGAAAAAGTTACTGTTTCACTTTTATTGTAATCGAAACTAAAATGGATCACATACGAAACATTTTAGTGTCAACCGCATAAAACACTTATCTCTAAGCAGAAGTTTACAAATAAAGTGTGTTAAAACAATCTATTAGTTAACATAATTATAAACTACTATACATGTCGGCCATGATTGTTTTATAAACAAAATGTTCACCCCGTAACAACTCTTACAACAATTATTCTAATAATAACATATAAACTGACATATTCTCTATTTTTCATAAGAAATAGTAATTGTTAACATAATATTTTGTCATGAACCAGTCAAATAACCGTTGACTAGCTTCCATTCAAGAATTAAAACTACGGATTAAAAAGGCCAAAGTATTCAATGAGAACAGATTAAAAACTTTTAAAAGTTTGGCACGAAGGAGTTACAGACCAAATAGTATCTAATCTATTTTTTATTCTATGCTTACAATTTTTATTGTTTAAAATGGAAGATAGGCACTTTTGGCTTTTATTTACAATAAGTTCGTATTTACAATTAGAATTTGTTACAGTTACTTTAACAAAAGAGAACCAAAAGATGTATGACTGTAGTTATATGAATTTTTCGTTAGAATTCATAATTGATTTTGTTGTGAAAAATCAATCCAATAATTCCTTTAGGTAGACATGCAAACACTTTCAAGATTTAAGTAGTAAATTAGTTAATATATGCAATACAATTTGAATCTCACAAACATATAAACTTTTTGTGAAATTGTCATTGAATATTATAACTTGTCGCAGTGGCAAGAAGTGATAGTTTAGAATAAATCAAAATCCAGAAACTGCACAGAACAGTGAAAGAACAGATCCCTATCCCATCAAGTATTTTAACAAAATAAACTATGAAAATTTATAACAATCAAAGATGGAGCCAATATGGTAATTTTCTACATATTCTACTAAACAATTGGCACATCACATTGAGAAGGTTCCAAAATCCAAAGATATGTCGATTGTACATAAAAAAATACTTATTTACAAAACTATATTGCTGTAGAAACGTGGCAAACGCGACAAAACTCACCACATACAACACTTGTCAAACATAAAACAAACGATTTTGACAGTATTAAAGAAGTGATGCTGTCCTACTCTAATCAGAAGAGTGCGAAAAGGACCGCACACCAATTTGATCTGTAAAAATATCTTCTCATGACTTTCTTGTAACCATCTTATCTTTAGTCAATTTGAAATAGTTTTTAACGATATTTATTTATCTTAAGTAAGCTGACGTCATTTGTATCTCAGTGTTGTTTCATTTACCATTTCCTACAGGAGTGTTTTCAAATGTCACTGAAGTAGTGTAAATGTATGAGTTACACAGCAATTTACTTAACTTATTTTAAAAAGATGATATGGTTTAATTGTACAATAATATCTATCAACTACAAGTAGCATAGGTACCCAGGTCCTTCAAGGAGAAACCCCAAATTCTATGTTGTATCGAACAAAACTCCATTTTTGCTGTTATCCAGATTATGCTTTGAAATTTTACAGCTTATTCTAGAGACTTCATCAAAATCCTTGCAGATTTTGCTTGACAATTACTATTGTATCTTATGTTTCAAAACTCTGGTTCAAATTGCAATGTCAATGATTATAGTATTCCGATGTATGCTCAGGAGCCATTAACAAAGCAATTTCAACTGTAGTGCTATATCATAAGAGACAATACTATCAACTTAAAAGCGGCCTTGGTGTGCCGATGCCGTCCCTATAGTAGGCGCAGACCTTAAGACAGCTGTTCATTACTGCCATAGCCCTGACTTCAAGTTTGCAAATATTTGTATGGCCAGTACCATACCATACAAATTCGTGATGCAGCGCCATCTAGTGACAACTTTGCATAACAACAAATTTACTTTTACACATGATATTGTGATGAGTTTGATTGAGTAAAACTAACACTAAGTGTACTAGTGTGTTTGCGGTGAGTTTGTCCAATTCTCTCCGACCCCCTCACAATTTTACACTGTCTTCTACCTAAAGGTTGTCTTTGAGAGATCAATTCTATCTAACATAAGATCATATAAACTACAAAAGTTGTGTAAGAGTATTTTTGTGGATGTGCACACACCTTTACAACTTATAGAAAATGGGGTTTAAGTTAATGAAAGTGACAAATGAAATACACTCTAATCTAAAAGTAATAGAGTACAAAATCTTTTATACATCTACTCCTACGAGTCTGTCATTAAGTACATCTGTCTGGTGCATTTCAACAAAGTGTCCTTCTTTTATATTCCCTGATTGTATGTGGTTAATAATAATTTTTGTGCCTGAATGATTTCACAAAGTTTTATATGATCTAGATTTACCGATATTGATTGACCATGATTTTGATTTTTGTATTGATTGGTTAATCCAATATTGCTTTAATTTTATCACATCTATTATTATACATCTCTACGCTTATAAAAAACTGATATAGAAGATACATATCATGTTTTCCTATTCCATACGTATGAGGTTGACTAAAGTTTATGGAATTTAGTCAATTTCCCCTAAGGAGTATCCTGTATAGTATGCTCTTTGATAAATACAATAATCTCTTGCAGATGAGTAAAACAGGATAACAGGTAGTAAGTATATGATTTTCACTATGAAATTATTGTCTAAAAGTTTTCGAGTCGGATTAAACAATCAATACTATGTATATAACTAAACTAGTTCTACATAAAATTTCACTATATACTGTACAAAAACAACCATTATAACCGTCACCAGTACCGGTCCGTTAGCTCACGAGCGCTAGACTCGTCTAGAATAATCTACACTAACATTTATTTATAAGTTCAAGTCGAGACGTTAAAAAACTCACCTGAGTCCTGAGACGGGGCCCCGAACGTTAAGTCACGCACACTCCCCATATATCCACATAACACACACACACGAAACGACTTTAAACCATAATTTTCGACAGTGATCGTTTAACGTGGACACGACGAGATGTCAATTCGATTTGTCTCTTGGTAAATTCGTCTTAAAGACGAAATGTACGAGATATAATGTCGTGCCAGTATTCGTATCCCGCTCTCCACGCTGCGGTCATAGTATATTTATTTGAGCAATTTTTGATATTTCTATTCGCGTCACACCTTTAAATTAACGCGGAGCACGCACACAACTTTGCGATCGGTCGATCGATATAATTTAGTTTCACTCGGGCGACTGAATCACGAATCCTAATCATTCCCATGATGATCGTTGCACCGACGACTTCCCTTTCGCATTCTGCGGCCAGCGCGTCTTCTAACCCGATTCTTGCGTCACTTAGCCCGATTCCTGCACCCGGCACTTGGATTCTTGCGCCCGGCACTTGGATTCTTGCGCCCGGCACTTTGATTCTTGCACCGTCTGACTCCATTCTCGTACGAATGTATGTCCGGGCGTGGTGGAAGCGGGTCGGTATGCGGCGGCATCACAAGTGCTTGTGCTTGCCGTTGGCGGCGGGAGTGTGGGCGGGGCCGAACGTGCGGTCGGCGGCGGCGGCGGCGGCGTGCTCCATGCCCTTCTCGAGGAACGACTGGTACACTGGCTTCATTACCTAAAAAAATCACAATGAGCAATGTCATTAATTTTAAACATAAATTCAGTTTTGGTGCTTGTTGGCGACGCGCTCAAAACATAGTTTTATTTTGAATTTTATCTAGATTGTACTAGGGTATCTTTTAAGTTCTTATTTGTCACATACTGATAGTTGTAAGTACGATAGTAATGAACGAACGAATGATTTGCGTTCGATAGTCCAGTTCGCCGCCTGTCGCGGGCCACACCGCAGGGCTCCACGAGTGTACGCGTTTTCGTGCAATACACCTACGTTCGTTTCCGCAATATAGTATTTTATTTTTTCTTCGCGCCCCAACACGCCAGTGGACTACAGTCAACAAAACGTTTATTTATGGCCATGTCATATTCTACTACTACGTCATATACTTCTCTGTAAATATTGAAAGGAAGTTTATTACTAAAATAGTGATTGATGATAGAGAGATACATGACCCGATAGAAATAGCTTTAAATTTTAATAGATTCTTTGTTGACGTAAATAAAATAGACACAGACACTATATATTCATGCAAATCAAATAAATTGAATAATTCGATTTTTTTGACCCCAGTTAATACACATTATATTGACAAAACAATTTTGACGTTAAATAATACCCAGTCCGAAGGATATGATTCAGTTTGCACAAAAATAATAAAATTGTGTAAAGACGAACTAAGCCCTATTCTCACACATCTAGTCAATTTATCTTTGGAATCCGGGTCCTTTCCGGAAAAATTAAAACTAGCTATAGTCAAACCTTTGCACAAAAAAGGTGATATCACAAAAATTGACAATTATAGACCTGTGACCCTGTTACCAGTGTTTTCAAAAATTTTTGAAAAAGTGTTACATCAGCAAATCTCTTCCTTTTTCAATAAATTTAATATAATAAGTCCAAATCAATATGGTTTCCAGAAAAACAAATCAACAACACAAGCAATATTTGGATTGGTTAATGATATCTTAAAAAACGTTAACGAAAAAAGGTACACAACAGTAATCTTTCTCGATATGACCAAAGCATTTGATCGAGTATCACACAAACAGCTACTCGAAAAATTAGAAATTAACGGTATAAGAGGACCTGCCCATAATTGGTTAAAATCATTCTTGGAGAATAGGACACAATGCGTCGAAATAGAACAACTAGACTCACACCACACCATACAGAAATATAGATCCAAGTATGAAAGCAACGAAAACGGTGTACCACAAGGCAGTATCCTTGGTCCGCTAATGTTTCTGTTATATATAAATGATATAACTGCGATATCAAACCATAAATTCACATTATTTGCTGACGACATATCAATATTAGTATCGAGTAATAAAAATTGTACTATAGAACATCATGAAATTGACATTATGAATACATTGACATCCGTAATTGACTGGTTAAACAAAAATAATCTTCAAATTAATTTAAATAAAACTAATATAATGAATTTTAACAATTTTAAAAAAAAAACAATTAACATTAATATTAAAGGACAAAATATAAAATGTGATACCAGTGTTAAGTTCTTAGGACTCATTATAGACACAAAATTTACGTGGAAAGAACAAATAGAAAAAGTGTTCCAAAAAATTAATAGGTTTGCTTTCGCTTTATATAGACTCGCAAAAATATCAAATAAAAAGACGGCTATTATGGCCTACTTTGCACATGTAGAATCCATAATACGATACGGCCTTGTTAGCTGGGGAAATGGCACTAACATAAATAAGGTTTTTATTTCCCAAAAGAGATGTGTTCGAGCAATATGCAACATCGCACCAGATGTTTCGTGTAGACCATTTTTTAAATTATTAAATATACTTCCACTCCCATGTATATACATATTGGAAATGGCGAAGTTTGTGAAGCAAAACAAACACCTTTATGTAGAAAAAAAGGACACGAACGCAACAGGCAGAAGTTTGCGATACCCAAACAAACTAACTCTAAACTGTCTCCCAAAAACACGAAGATTTAATAATAATGGATACGTGATGGCCATTAAAATATTTAATAAAATTCCTGAAGAATTTAAGCAGCTCCCTTTTAATAGATTTAAAATCACATTAAGTAAATGGCTGATGGAAAAAAGATTCTACTCAATCGACGAATTCTTTGAGCATAAAACAAATTAATTTAATAATAATGACCAATGTTATAATTTATTAATGTATACTGACTTTACGAAAATCTTATTGTTTTATTTACGGAATTGAATGATGGTAATAAATTGAATTATAATAATAATGGATCTATGTTAATTGTATTAGTAAATCATTTTAATAAATGTAATTATTTGCATGTTATGAATCTGCATAGCTAAATAGGCTTAAGATGCTTACTGTTCAATTGACCATCCACATATTTTTGTAACTACCCTATTTAAAAGCAAATAAATATTTTGAATTTTGAATTTTGAATTTGAAAAAAAAAAGAAATACAATGGAAATGTTTGAAATTTTAACGATTTTCTTCATATTGTTACGAACGTGGAGTTCGGAATTTGGATAAAACACCGTTGACTTATAAGAAGATTTTATTAGGCGATGAACAGGTCGCAAACACTATCACAAAAGCCAAATCACAAGAATCGTAGTCCGGTGGGTCGCTGAGGTCGTTGGTTCCAATACACTATTTAGCCAATCCGTAGAGTAGTCCTTAGATCCGTTGGTATCGCTAAAGTCGTCGTTACTTCGCACTAGATCACTTTTCGCAGGTATCGCACCGAAAGCTCAGAATGAACTGACTCGGCGTCTCAAGTCCTGTTATTTATATATCTCAACATCGACGCCGGTCGTACATACTAGAATGTTCGTTTTCTAGAAGAAATTACAAGGACGTTAAACGTAAACAACTCTAGTAAGTTATGCCATTTTGTGCCTTAATCTGTAAACTTAAAGTTCAATGTCGCTTGCACTAAGGTCTTGTTATTACTTTGTGGCCGAACTTAGGTAGTTATGTACATTCCTCTAGCGATATCTCGAACCTTCTAGCATGACCGCGACACTGCCCTCCTCTTAGAGATGCTCGTCCCGAGCGTCATCGTTATTGCCGTTATAACGTGCCAAGCGATCGATGTGAACTACCTTAAGTGCTCCTCTCGGTGGCCGTTGGATCCGGTATGTAACATCGTTTATTCGCGTGACAACTTTGTACGGCCCTTCCCATCTAGTCTGTAATTTAGGTGACTTTCCTTTTTTCCGTATCGGGTTATGTAGCCAGACTAGTGCTCCTTCATCAAAACCACTGGTATTCGCTTTCCGGTCATATCTCGTCTTCATGTTTTCACTCGACTGCAAGCCGTTTTCTCGTACCATGGCATAAATGTCCCGCATCTTGTCTTGCAAATCGGAGACATCATCCTGTACGGTGACGTGATCGTCTGGCGCTCCTCCGGTTACAAGGTCTACCGGTAACCTTAGCTCTCGTCCGAAGTTAATATATGCCGGCGTCGTTTTTGTGCTCTCATGTTCCGAAGTCCTGTAGGCGAGAAGGAACGGTGCAATGTACTTGTCCCAGTCCCTTTGATGGTTGTCCACCAATTTTGCTAAATGCCTCTCTAGTGTTTGGTTAAACCTTTCTACCATGCCGTCGGACTGAGGATGATAAGCAGTGGTTCTCGTCTTGTGAATGCCCAATATTTTGCAGACTCCTTGAAACACGTTCGACTCAAAATTTCTGCCCTGATCGGAATGAATTTCCAGGGGTACACCATATCGGCATATGACTTCTTCAACCAATTTGGAGGCTACGGTCGTAGCTTCTTGATTAGGTATAGCAAAGACTTCTGGCCACTTGGTGAAGTAATCCATGACGACCATAAAGTACTTGTTCCCCGACTCTGTCACAGGGAATGGTCCGGCAACATCCACTGCTATCCGCTCCCATGGTG
Source organism: Anania crocealis (assembly GCA_949315895.1). NCBI lineage: Eukaryota > Metazoa > Arthropoda > Insecta > Lepidoptera > Crambidae > Anania > Anania crocealis. The sequence continues at coordinate 1,113,474 of OX438868.1, forward strand.
CACCAACGTTATAAAGTTGAAGGTGTCCTCGACTCCTGGTGGATGGACCTTTTACTGCAGCACAAGTGGTACATTTCCGACACCAATCTTGTACATCAGCTCTGCAGTTAAGCCAGTAGAATCTATCCCGTAGCTTTGTTAAGGTCCTTTTTACACCTAGATGCCCTCCTGATATGCCATCGTGTACCTCTCGGAGAACATCCTTGACCCTTTCCCTTGGGACGACCAGCTGTAGATGGAACTCTCTACCGTTAGGTTTTTCCCATTTTCGGTAAAGTATCCCGTTCTGCAAGATGAAACTGTCCCATTGAGCCCAGTACGCTTTAGTCGTAGCACTCGTAGGCGCAACTTCATGCCATCTCGGCTTATCGTTACCGCGTTTCTTCCATGCAATGATCAGTCGTATGTCTTTGTCTTTTTCCTGAGCTTCTCTCATGTACTCATCTTCCCAGGATCTCGGAGGACTTGTCCTTGTTATTTGTACACAGTCCTCTTTAGACTCCAGCTTGATGCAGTGCTTGCACTCTTCTGGGCACGGTCTTCTTGAAAAGGCGTCTGCATTCCCATGTGTCTTTCCACTACGATGTTCGGTAGTGAAGTCGTATTCTTGAAGCTGTTCAATCCACCTAGCAACTTGACCTTCGGGACTCTTAAAATGAAGCAGCCACTTTAAAGCAGCATGGTCGGTACGAAGCACGAACTTTCTGCCGATAATGTACTTGCTGAAATGTTGTAGCGTTTTGACCACTGCTAAAAGTTCTCTTCTTGTCACACAGTAGTTTCTTTCAGGCTTCGATAACGATTTGCTGAAGTAGGCAATCACAACTTCTCGATCTCCTTGTTTTTGAGATAGTACTCCACCAATAGCTGTGTTGCTTGCATCCGTATCGACGACAAATTGCCCATTAGCTTGTGGGTATCCCAAGATTGGAGTCTCACATAAACATTGCCTTAACCTTTGGAAGGAATCCTCGCAAGCGTCATCCCAGCAAAACCCTCTCTTTTCTTCCGTCAGGCGATGCAATGGCTTGGCAATTTCGGAGAATCCCTTAACAAAGCGTCTGTAGTATGAGCATAAACCCAAAAATGCTCTTACTTCCGTTTTATCTTTGGGAGTTGGCCACTTCTGCACGGCTTCTATTTTAGCTGGATCAGTCTGTATTCCATCACTGGTGATAACGTGTCCGAGGTAGTTTACCTTGTTTCTGAACAGATCGCATTTCTTCGGGTTCAGCTTTAGGTTGGCTCCACGTATCTTCCTTAAGACTTTTTCCAGGTTAAATAAATGGTCTTCGAAGTCCCGACCCATGATGATCACGTCATCCAAATATACCAGGCAGGCTTCTCCCACCAATCCTGCCAGGATACATTCCATGAGTCGCTCAAAAGTGGCCGGCGCGTTGCACAATCCAAATGGCATGACGTTAAATTGCCATAGCCCCTTCCCTGTAGAAAATGCTGTCTTCTCCTTATCCTTTGGATGAATTTCAACTTGCCAGTATCCAGACTTCAAGTCAAGTGTTGAGAACCACGTCTTGCCACTCAGGGTATCCAAGGTATCGTCAATGCGCGGTAGAGGATAGCTGTCCTTCTTCGTGATGTCGTTAAGTCGTCGATAGTCCACACAAAACCTTGTACTTCCATCTTTCTTCTTAACTAAGACGACAGGAGAACACCAAGGACTTGCCGAAGGTTCGATAATCCTATTCTTCTTCATGCTCTGCAGCATATCCTCAACTTCTTGTTCCTTGGCAATCGGTATTCGCCTTGCTCGTTGCCGGATAGGTCCTTCATTTCCGGTGTCTATCTTGTGTTGTACCAAGGATGTCCTCCCCAAATCTCCTTCTTCTGAAGAAAAAACGTCTGAAAAGCGCTGAAGCAGGTCTTTGGCTTTCATGCTTTGAGAATAACTTAAGTTACTTTTGCATCCTTTAAGAAGTTCTGCGATGGTAGAATTATCCTTGGTTATCGTCTTACTCAAAGTTGTTTGGCACTTCCTCACCCAAACAGCTTCTTCGCATCTTCCAATAACGTCACCTTCCTTTACTTGGATCTCGTGGTCTTCTAAATTCACAACTCTAACTATTGCAGTTGTGGACCCCTTGACAAGTGTTCTGGCTGCCAGAAGCTTTTGTGTCTTTGACTTGCTTAGTGTATCTTCGATCAACACACACCTATTCTTCTCATTCTTCTTAGCACGTGGTAGCTTCACCAGCAGTTCTGCTTGTGTTCTTCCGGGTATGTTGATCTTCTTTAGGCATGTTACTTTCCCTTCGGGCCCACCCAGGATGAAAAGCTCTTCATTACCACACTTAAATATGCCATTGGTGACATCAATTTTGCAGTCATATCTTCGCATAAAGTCGAGGCCCAATACGCAGTCATCCATAATTTCGGCCACGATGACATTGTGAGTATATGTTGCTTCACCTACTTGTAATGTGACCGAAACTTCCCCTAGGACGGGTATTTGCTGGCCGGAAGCGGAAAGTAGCCGAATATTGAAGGTGCTGTTGCGCTTCTTCGCGGTCTCTACTAGTCTCGGCTTGATTATTGTCCTGGAGGCTCCAGTATCCACCGTCATCTTGCAGTCAGTTCCATTTACCGAGCCGCATATCATCAAACTGTTCCCATTGCATGCCTGGGAGACAATCATCGTCGGGGCTTCTTCCGTTCCAGCCAGCACCCGCCCCCTAGTTCTGGCTGTTACTCGTTTCCCTGCTTCCCAGCAGAAGATGGAGTCTCCTGCTTCTTTAACATATCCAGGCGTTCCTCGAACATTTTGCTCATCATTTCAGCAAGTTTAGCTGTCTGCTGCGTCTCGTTCTTGGGACAGGTGAATTGCAGATGACCCTTTTCTCCACATTTATAGCACATAGATCCAGTTATTTTTTTCTTAGGAGGAAATGATGTCTTCTTTTCCTGTACTTCTTCAATCACCTCTCGTATTTTGTGAGTTGGCCGAACATCTTTCCTCAGGGCTTCTACTTCCAGAGCGTGCGCTAGAGCTTCCTTCAGTGAGGCATGGTGGCGCAGCCCCACTGCAGCCCTAATCTCCATGTCCCTGATCCCATCGACGAATGCTTGGAGTAGGGTGGAGTCCACCATCTTTGCATCAGCAGATGGGTATGCTTTGCGGACTAATTTTTCAATCTCCAGAGCCCATTGCTGCAGTCCTTCTCCAGAACGCTGAACCCGGTCCCGTAGTTGAGCGCGGAAGACATGCTCCAGATGGCGTTCTCCATAACGAGCTTCGAGTGCCCCCATCAGATCGCTGAATGTGCTACCCGAGGATGGTAGCGCCTCCAAAACAGAAAGAGCCGATCCCCGCAGAGCAACAGTGAGAGCTGTTAGACTCTGTTCCTTTGTCCATCCGTTAGCAGAGGCAACGGCCTGAAACTGTTGGCGGTAAGCGGTCCAGGACGTAGTGCCGTCGTAGGATGGTGCTTTCACCCTGGGTGCCGGGCTGGTAAATACGACGTCACTCGGCGCGAGGGGTCCAGCGGTCTCCAGTTTCAGAACCTTTTTCTGTAATCCAGCGAGGTTCACTTTCACGCTGTCTATGTTGGCCTCCAGATTAGTTACCCTTTCTTCTACCAGGTCGACATTCTTCTGTAGGTTCTGCACCATATCACCCACTGAACCTATGGCATTCAGTACTTTTTGTTGTTCTTGACGCATTTCTTCTTGTTGTTTATCCTGTTTTCGTTGAATTTCCTCTTGCATTGTGTCCTGTTTCTGGCACATAAAGTCCATCATCTGCATTAATCTACTGAAGTCGAATGCAGATGCTCTGGCCTCTTGAGCTGAGGGTGTAGCGCGGTGAGTGGAGCCAGTAGGTGGGGTCTGTGACGTAGTTGGTAAAGCTGCCATTCCGGTAGGCGTGGACTGGTCGATGGACGATGCTTGGTGGGCGGAGCAAATAGGTGTAGTATCCCGATGGTCGGTAGCCTGTCGGGTAGTAGCCGTGGCTTCCGCAGCTTGCTGTGCCCTGGTTCTAACGCCAGCAGTATCTTCCCTCGGAGTCACTGGCATTTCCAAATCTCACTTCTGACACCAAATGTTACGAACGTGGAGTTCGGGATTTGGATAAAACACCGTTGACTTATAAGAAGATTTTATTAGGCGATGAACAGGTCGCAAACACTATCACAAAAGCCAAATCACAAGAATCGTAGTCCGGTGGGTCGCTGAGGTCGTTGGTTCCAATACACTATTTAGCCAATCCGTAGAGTAGTCCTTAGATCCGTTGGTATCGCTAAAGTCGTCGTTACTTCGCACTAGATCACTTTTCGCAGGTATCGCACCGAAAGCTCAGAATGAACTGACTCGGCGTCTCAAGTCCTGTTATTTATATATCTCAACATCGACGCCGGTCGTACATACTAGAATGTTCGTTTTCTAGAAGAAATTACAAGGACGTTAAACGTAAACAACTCTAGTAAGTTATGCCATTTTGTGCCTTAATCTGTAAACTTAAAGTTCAATGTCGCTTGCACTAAGGTCTTGTTATTACTTTGTGGCCGAACTTAGGTAGTTATGTACATTCCTCTAGCGATATCTCGAACCTTCTAGCATGACCGCGACAATATCATATAATGAAAGATACTTCATGTATAATCCAAGTTTCTAAAGCCGCCTTTTACAGATCGAGACAACGCCTAAAACAACTAATGTAATAATAAAGAAATCAAAGCTGTTTAAAGCCTATATTTACTCACATTATCCCATAAGCAGTTGGCGACCTCGTCTATAGTCACGCCTAGCTCCCGCATTTCACCGCTGTACCTAAAATTGACAAACATTCTGGATTAATCAATGTTTATTTCTCGTAGCAAAATCATGTATAGCCAAAATGGCTGTTTCCATTCTGGGCGATTAGCCCTAATTAATAAGGCTAACAACAAATTACATTTTTAAACTTTCTTTCCAATAACCCTCTTCATGTAAATCTGAAAAAATGGCAACACTGTGTCGTCTGAGGTCTGGGCCAACGACACAATTCTGTTCTTTGGGTGTTGTAAAAAGCGATTACAGGAGTACTGCAAGACCTTTTCTCAATAGTGGTCTGACATGACAATGATGAAGGCAACAGTACGCACAGTGCCACCGTGTAGCCTCTCACCTAATGTAGGCCCACAGCACTAACGTGAATAGCGCTAAGTGCAACAGTACCCAAGGCGCTACCATGTAGCCTTTCAACTCACCTGATGTACGCCCACAGCACTAGGGTCAGCAGCGCCAGGCCCATGGCCAGGCCGCAGGGGTAGGCCAGTAGTGGATTGTAATGACAATAACGAAGGCACCGGTACTCTCAACTCACCTGATGTACGCCCACAGCACCAGGGTCAGCAGCGCCAGGCCCATGGCCAGGCCGCAGGGGTAGGCCAGTAGTGGATTGTAATGACAATAACGAAGGCACCGGTACTCTCAACTCACCTGATGTACGCCCACAGCACCAGGGTCAGCAGCGCCAGGCCCATGGCCAGGCCGCAGGGGTAGGCCAGTAGTGGATTGTAATGACAATAACGAAGGCACCGGTACTCTCAACTCACCTGATGTACGCCCACAGCACCAGGGTCAGCAGCGCCAGGCCCATGGCCAGGCCGCAGGGGTAGGCCAGTAGTGGATTGTAATGACAATAACGAAGGCACCGGTACTCTCAACTCACCTGATGTACGCCCACAGCACCAGGGTCAGCAGCGCCAGGCCCATGGCCAGGCCGCAGGGGTAGGCCAGTAGTGGATTGTAATGACAATAACGAAGGCACCGGTACTCTCAACTCACCTGATGTACGCCCACAGCACCAGGGTCAGCAGCGCCAGGCCCATGGCCAGGCCGCAGGGGTAGGCCAGTAGTGGATTGTAATGACAATAACGAAGGCACCGGTACTCTCAACTCACCTGATGTACGCCCACAGCACCAGGGTCAGCAGCGCCAGGCCCATGGCCAGGCCGCAGGGGTAGGCCAGTAGTGGATTGTAATGACAATAACGAAGGCACCGGTACTCTCAACTCACCTGATGTACGCCCACAGCACCAGGGTCAGCAGCGCCAGGCCCATGGCCAGGCCGCAGGGGTAGGCCAGTAGTGGATTGTAATGACAATAACGAAGGCACCGGTACTCTCAACTCACCTGATGTACGCCCACAGCACCAGGGTCAGCAGCGCCAGGCCCATGGCCAGGCCGCAGGGGTAGGCCAGTAGTGGATTGTAATGACAATAACGAAGGCACCGGTACTCTCAACTCACCTGATGTACGCCCACAGCACCAGGGTCAGCAGCGCCAGGCCCATGGCCAGGTTGCAGAGGTTGGCGAGCGGGTAGAGCCCCACGAGCCCCAGCACTCCACTCAACACGTAGAACACGAGCGCGATCGCGAAGAACACGGACGGCGTACGCGCCGCCTTGAAGATGTTCTTGCTCTCGTTGTGGGCGCGGAACTGGGTGAACTGGTCTTCTAGGTCCTAGTGATAATTGTACTTGAATTTGAAGCTTTTCTTTTGAAAATTCTAATGATATTGAAATTAAAGATATGTTTAAAAAAAACAATAAAAATGACAAAATGACACAAGAACAATGTTTTATTTTAAAACCTATTTACCTACTTACAATATTATTTTAACTACTAACAACTAAACAGATTGAAGTAGGTGCCGAGCCCAAACAATACAAAAATAATTCTATAAATGGAACAAATATAATAAGGAATTTTAAAAAAAATGCTATGTTGGCGAGCGACCATCAATTCAGGGGCCTTATTCAGCTATTTCAATCGCAGTTCGATGATTGAATTGGACGATTTTGACATTTATCCTATACTAGAACTGTCAAAAACCTGCTATTCAATTACGATTGTGATACGATTTGGTTACGGGAATATGGGGCTAGTAGTGATTATACTCCTATTCTATTTCGCTCGGCAACGACTTCGATCTGTTTAGTTGATAACAATTTTGTAAGTAGGTAAATAAGTTTTAAAATAAAACATTGTTCTTGTGTTATTTTGTACTTTTTAGTGAGTTTTTATTTAAGTCGGTTCAATTTTTTATTTAAAAATAACAGTACAACCTATATCAATCGAATTATTGCAATGACGTAAATGTTCATACAATTGCATACCGACATAATATGGCCGGGTTATAAAGACATAGTCAACGTCAATCATTCAAACGAGGCCCTGTTTTAGGTATAATTGTATTGAATTTTATATCTAGTTCTTATCATTTAGTAAGGGACCTAAAGAATATAGCAATACCTGCACGAGCTGCTCGCAGTAGGCCTGGCTGAACTCGGTGCCGCCCATCTTGCGCTTGGCGTGGAAGGCGTGGAGCGCTTTATCTCGTACGCGCTGGTGCTCGGACTCCAGCAGCTGCGTCTGCAGGTAGGGCTTCGCCCCGCCGCACACCTCCTCCATCAGTGTCGTGTACACCTCCTTGGCTTCAGCGACGGCTGTTAGGTTGTTCGCTTCTGCTGTGGCCTAGGGCATAAGAGTTTTTGACTAACTTTGAGCTGGAATTCCATCTTGATACTTGAACAAGCTTGTTTTTAAGTGGCCTGGGGGCAGGAGCTTTTGAGAGGATACGTCTTTACGGCGTGGAATGGGAGGATGTGAAGAATTTCGTCTTGATACTTTAAAATAATTGCTGTTATAGTAGTGTGTCATTTTATAACTAATCCATTAATAATGCAGAATGTTAGGTAAGTCCTGGTCGGTCGAACGCGCATACCCATACACGCTACAGTGTATATTTAACCCTAAATGCGAAATTTATATTAAAACGCTAAATGCGAAATAGTTAAAAATTACAACGAAATATTTTTTTGCCTATAACCATTGTCGTACAAAGTTAAAAGAGACATATTAGACGTGTGTAATATTTAACTACAATCTATAGTGTTCTCGTAAATTAACTTGACAATAGGACTTTCTTTCTCCTTGCTTCGCACTTATTTTGTTATAGACATAACATTATCAAGTTCGCAATAATCTGAAGACGAAACATCCTAACAATTAGCACGGTTGGTGCAGCAATTAGCAATGAAGCAGTGGTAGGTTTAAATATTGGGACCTATTTGCAGAAATAAAACTGATTTGAATTTAACTGATGACCTATATACTCACCACCAGCATACTCTTCGGCTCCGGCAGCTCGTTGCCCTTGTATATGTGCATGTACGACTTGAAGTACTGCACCAGGTCCTTGGCCCGGACGCGCTGCCCGTTGATCAGCTTCGGCACCAGGTTCTGGGGCGCGAGCAGCATCGGCACCAGCTGCTGGAGGGACCGCTTGAACTCGGATTCGATGTCTGGAAAGCGACATGAAATTGTTTTCTTGAGTTCACACGAACACTATACATTGAAATGAAAGATGTGTTTATGGATTTTAATTAGCGTTTATTTTCCGACGCGACGTTTCGAACAATTTACAGTGTTCAGTCTGCCCGTGACCATAAACGCTGTAAAGTGTTCGAAATGAGGTAAAACCAAAATAAAAGTGAATTCAAATCCATAAACATTACTTTCATTTCGATATGAAGTTGGTTTAAAGTTTGCTTTGCTTTACTGCAACTCTACCTGAGTTGAGCATTTCAATGTTTAGCGGGTTATACGAGATCATAGTGATGTCGTAGGGTAATTTGGTGTCATTTCAAGTCGCCTACAGCAGGCCTCTGCCTCTACCTCTAGTACGAGCCTTCCACAACAATAAGCTACCCGCGCCTTGCAGACCCAATTTAGAAGATACATTTCCCAAATTGAAGCACTTGATTTGCATCTTCACATTTGTTCTACTTAGATTAGATTATCTTATTTATGTTGCACCATTAAACAATACGGTCTAGTTGGGCGGTGACTACCTGATACAGGTATCTTTTTACTTACCAGGAATGTCACCAAAATATTTGTAACCAAATGGTCTGTTACTGAATAAAATATTTTTGATTTTGATTTGATTTGATTGTTGAACTCATGACCCTTGCGTAGTAGGGGAACTGCCGTATCACTATGTCAACCGAGTCATCAAAATGCAGGTAGGGGTGCGACGAGGTCACTGACCTGCGAGCCGGCCGTCGAAGTGCGGGTCGGTGGCGACCTTGAGGCCGGGGTGCGGCGGGGTCACTGACCTGCGAGCCGGCCGTCGAAGTGCGGGTCGGTGGCGACCTTGAGGCCGGGGTGCGGCGGGGTCACTGACCTGCGAGCCGGCCGTCGAAGTGCGGGTCGGTGGCGACCTTGAGGCCGGGGTGCGGCGGAGTCACTGACCTGCGAGCCGGCCGTCGAAGTGCGGGTCGGTGGCGACCTTGAGGCCGGGGTGCGGCGGAGTCACTGACCTGCGAGCCGGCCGTCGAAGTGCGGGTCGGTGGCGACCTTGAGGCCGGGGTGCGGCGGGGTCACTGACCTGCGAGCCGGCCGTCGAAGTGCGGGTCGGTGGCGACCTTGAGGCCGGGGTGCGGCGGGGTCACTGACCTGCGAGCCGGCCGTCGAAGTGCGGGTTGGTGGCGACCTTGAGGCCGGGGTGCGGCATCAGGAAGCACGCGATCTCGGAGAAGCACGCAGCGATGTGCTTTCGCAGCGACTGAAGCTCCGGATGCTGCTTGTCCGACACCTGCAGCAAGAAAAGAACTCATTTGTTTTCACCGGCATTATAATATATAAACATACCGGTGGTGGTGTTGAAAAATTACAATTAGAGTTACCCCTCCTCTGTGGATGCATGCCGTAAGAGGCGATTGAAAGAGTACTGCGAGGAGAAGCGTCTTCACTCCATCATTTGCCAAACTATGATCACTAGCCCACCAGCAAAACGTGGTGTTCATAGAAAATTTCATCTTTTGGGCCTAGCTATTGAACTTATTTAAAACTGATGATGATGATACCCACAGCGCCGAGGAAAAGTGACCTCCACTGAAACACGTGTTCGTGATCACTTAAAAGGAGTTAAGTTTTATTCAAATTCAATATTAAAGATATTTAACATTTGATGAACAAACCAAATTGTATGTAACAAAAATAATTGCTGGCAAACGACTTTTTTAGGCATTGAAATAAATAAATCAAATATTTATTGCTCACAATGTATTGTGCGTACGAAGGGCTACAGACGAGGATTGTGACCTAACTTCATACGGCGGGTTGCTCTCTTTAAAGCGTTTTTTATGAATAAGTTCTAAGAATTTTCAACATGTTTCTAAATAAAAAAGTTTAGTCAAATTTCAAATTTCAAATTCAAATTTTCAAATTTCAAATTTATTTATTTATTTAAACCTTAAGTCAAGAAGTATATTTAAAATGATAGTGACAACAAACAGAAGATATTCATGAAAAGATCTTGAAAAACATAATTCCACTTTGACCCTTAATAAGAAGTAAACGACCCTAAACTGAGAAGTTTGGATTTATTTCCCAGGTATGGTGTTGGAATTTTTTTTCGTACAAATGGGTAGAATACGTACTATTCGGCTTCGTTAAGCCTTTTGTTACAGTCTGTATAGTTTGTAAGTATAGTAGTCTACCCGCATACCTTGAGCCTTCTCTGCAAGATGGTCTGCCCCCCCACGGCGCCGTAGGCCGCCTCGTACGGGAAGCTCCAGTCGCGCACGAGGAACTGCAGCCGCTGGAAGGGCGTCCGACCGCTGTCCTCCAGCGCCAGGCGACCGTACTCTGTGAACAGCTGGGAACAAACATAACATAAAATTACTGCACTACTGGCATCCGCCCCGTTAGTCTAGAGGTTTAAGGCTCGGTAGTCCTTAGAGGCAGCGTTTTTGAGTTTTCTAAATCCCACCTGAGACTTACCCCCGTATTTATAAAGTAATTACTCATTGCTTAAGAAAGTCATAACTTAAAGTGTTCATACCTAGTGCTTAAGTAAAAAAAATTGGTCATCATTAATAGTCATATTATTTGGCTGAAAATGCTAACTTTTGGTAGTTATAACTTCTAAGTAATTTCTTGATTAAAGCATACAAATTGTCTCTCAATTAATTACTTGTAGTCAAGTAATTACTTTTACTTGTTTATAAATACGGGGGTTAGAAACAGAAGATTAAGAATCTAGTCTAGTCGCATTCGTTATCGGTTACATGATTTGATTAACTTGGCTCAATAGAAAAATGACAAACATACACTTGTTTGTAATGTTTTTTCAATATTGCGGCTAAACTGCGGACATTTGACGTAACATTTTTATGCAAATTTAAAGCTTCTATATATTTATAGACAAAGTCGCTGAGTTTGAATTCAGTAAATTCAGTAAATGAAATCAGTTTTAACGCCTAGGGTAAATAAATAGAGGTATAGTTGTTACATGATTCCTTAATTAACTTATATTTCCTCTAATTTAGTGCTTAATATTTTATTTTAATTTAGTAACTATAATACCTACACATAATAGGGGTTAAAGTATGAGATTGCCGATTATTTTTCCGCTTTTTATTTTGTTTATAGCTCTTAAGTATAGTCATATTATTGCGTAATTCTTTTTGTATTGTATCAAAAACTAAATAAAGTAACTTTTGACTAAAAAAAAATGCAATACTAGTGCCTATTACTTCAAAGGAAGTCGTTGAAAAGACCCCTTACAATGTGTCAGCTGACCTTCTTGCTTCAATTATGTATATTTGTATTATATACTTTGATTTTCAGAAATTTAAATACTATAATGCGTAGCTTTATATCCATCTGGATTTGACGACCATTTGGATCAGCGGTAGTTAACGCTGCTTCTGAGCCATGGGTCGCGGGTTCGATCCCCGCACAGTACAAATATTTGTGTGCATGAACATGTCTGTTTGTACTGGTCTGGGTGTTTTCTATGTATTATAAGTATGTATTTACAAAAAAAAAGTATATAAGTAAAATTATCGGTTGTCTAGTACCCCATACGACAGGGTACTTAATACTACCTTAATTTGGGACTAGATGGCTCTGTGTGGCCCAGTGAGGCATGTCTTAAAATATTTATTTATTTATTTATTTATTTATCTAACTTTCACCTTTAATTGCATCGAAAACGGTTCAGGCGTTTTTAAAAAAACTAAAAAAATGTTAGTATGGAAAAATTACTTTTCTCGATTTGGTATAATTTTAGCACAATGTATATTTAATATCGCCTTGATGCATGGTTTTCATTGGTTCAATATACGGTGAGGTTGTAACTTATTTTTTAGTATTGAGTTAAGCTGGTCTTTATCACTTTTTTCATCATTTTATCCATTGAAAATCGGAACACTTTCAAATGTTTCTTAATAATTTTGAAAAGCGAATACTCAAGTGTGTTTTATCTAGGCAGTGTATTTTTTGAAAAAACGATTTTTAGATCAGATTTTCACAAAGAAATGGAAGATGTGAATAACGAAGCAAAAAAGGGAAATACAGCATTTATTTATATGTATTTTTTTACATTAAAGTATAGACAACGGCAAGTCAACCTACCCAAAAAGTTAAAGGTCATTGAATTGATTTTAAACTTTAAGTCCAACAAGTAGGGATCGATATCAATTGAGAAAATTTGTCGTTATGTGGTAGGTTGACGTGCTGTTGTCTGTACAATACTTTCAGTCTCCGCTCGCGTGTCTTTTGTTTTAATCTAAGCATCCATATTTGTTTTACATTTAAGGCGGCGCAGTTCCAAGAGGCAGCGTTTTTGAGTTTTTAAAATCCATTTGAGAACTAGAAAACAGCGTTTTAAAGTCTGAGAAAAATGTATGCATTAGTTAAGAATCTAGTCTAGTCACAGTCGCTAACGGTAACACGATTTGATTAACTTGGCTCGATAGAAAAAAATCACAAACCTACATCTCTTCGAAATGTTTTTTCAATTTGACGACTAAACTACGGACATTTTAACTAAAAAGGAGAACCCCATTTTTGGGCCCGACGTTAGAACAATGAAAATTATGCCAAAAAATCCCTTTTATTTTAGTATTTCTCCAAAAAAAAGTTTAATTGGCAATGGACAAATGGAGAAAATACATATTATTTTTCTAATACTTAAACAGTCTCTGTAAACCGTTTTACACACATTTAAACTAAATAAGTTAAAACGTGACTCTCTCCGTAAACGCTCTGTCACTTCATAGAGCGGGACTTTTAACATTTTAATCGATTTGGAATAAATCGATCCATAGTAATACTTCTTTACAATTGCATTTTTTAGGGATTAAGCGAAATAATTCGTTTTAAAAGATATACTCGTAAATATAAAAAAAACTTAAAGAATGTAATTAAAATTTTTTTCCACGAGCTTAGCAGTTCAATAAGTAATCATTGATAAAACAATTGAACATTTTGAATAGTTCAATTCCTGATGTAACAGGCTGCACTATTATTAAGAATATCAGCTGACAATGACAATTAATTGTCATTAATTTGTCATTCACAACAATTTACTCACATTTCGTTTCGTATATAATGTGGTTTGTATTTTTGTATTTTTCTCACTGCTCTGCTGAAGTGCTCTGTTTACTACCTATATTGCCTATAGATAGAAAAAGAACCTAGATCTTATCCAGGTAAAAGTACCAAAATGGTATTTTTGTAAAATAATACATGATATAGGTTATAAAATAAAATAAATTCATTGTCTGATTTAAGTAACTTTCCCATTGTAGAAAAATGTGAAAATAGGGCTTATGACTCTTTTAAATATGCTTTAATTTATAGCCAATTCCCAGCCTTGTAACGTCAGGCCCAAGGTTGTATGGGAAACGGGTTTGTCCTTTTATGCTTGTTTAAAGCTACTAAATATTTATAGACATATTTGCCGAGTTTGAATTCATTAAATGATACACTTAATGATCGATCCATAAATCACGAACTACTGGGCCTTAAGTACATTAGTTTCCCGTCTCAGTGTGTGTTACCTGCAGATGCTGCAGGTCGTCCTCCTGTATGTTCTGCGACAGGTTGTATATCTGCACGGAGGACAGCATCGTGGACAGCGCGAACACCGTGGCGCAGTCGCGCACCGTCGACTCGCTGTCGAACGCGCCCTGCGTGTCCAGCAGGACTATTGCCACCTGACAACGTAAACAGTTCACTATTATAATTTCACTAGCTGTTGCCCGCGACTTCGTACGTGTCAATTTCTGTTATTATGATCGCGATTATTTTTGCAAAATTTTTCACTGATGCTTCGCTCCTATTGGTTGCAGCGTGATGTTATATAGCCTAAAGCCTTCCTCGATATATGAACTATCCATCACAAAAAGAATTTTTCAATTCGAACCAGTACTTCCAGAGATTAGCGCGTTCAAACATACAAACAAACTATCAGTATATAAACTTGAAAAATTTTGTCTCAGGCGGGACACGAACCCGCATCTCCTCGCATGCCGGGCGGGCGCCATACCATTAGGCCACCGAGACACTGCGACACGGCGCGAATTTTTCAAGCATATTCTTACGCTGTGAGCCAGCGTTGCTTCATCAAATGTTAGGAGCTTGCACCCCCAACACCCGAAAGAAACATCTTTGCAGATGTTTGACAGTCAGTTAAGATGAAACAGCCATTTATATACTTTATTTGATATTTTAGCAACTTACTTGCACTTATAATATCAGTATATAAACTTGAAAAATTTTGTCTCAGGCGGGATTTCAAGTTTATATACTGATATTATAAGTGCAATTAAGTTGCTAAAATATCAAATAAAGTATACAAACAAACTCTTCAGCTTTATAATATTAGTATAGATTTGTTTGGAGTGTACTGACCGAGCATCTGTCGACCTTTAAGGCGACTACTAGATCTAAGTGATGGCCCCCAATTGATTTAATTTTATTAATTTTAAACAAAATCAATTCTCAAAAAAACTAGAACAGTATAATTTTAGGAAATTACCTCTAGTATTTATTGAATCGCAGTTAACTTTTCATTTAGTTGTTTATAAAGTCAAATTTGTCGCTAACGCCGAAAGCGGCCGTTTTTAGCAATAATGTACAATACGAAAGAATGCCAGAATGAAAATCAGTTAACAGTGATTCAATAAATACTAGAGGTAATTTGCTCAAATGATACTGTTCTAGTTTTTTGAGAATTGGTTTTGTTTCGAAGTAATAAAATTAAATCAATCGGGGGCAGCACTTAGCTCTAAGTAGATAGATACATAGATAGATAATTCTTTAATTGCACAAAACAAAAGTAACATAAATTACAATGTGACACATATGTACAATAAAGCGGTCTTATTGCTAAAAGCAATCTCTACCAGACAACCTTTGGGTAGAAAAGGAAAATTACGTCTCAGTGGAGTAGGGGTGACGTGGTGCAAAGTAGTTAGGCATCTCAGAGGCGTTTACTGTTGTAAAAATACTGCAGCCGATGTATTTGCGCTCGACGATAGTTATTTTTTCTTGTGGTCGACTAATTTTTTGGTCAGCCAAATTTCACAAAACTTAATGCAGCAAATTATATAATTCCCAGCCCAGTAAAGTTTGACAATCCCTTAGTTGAACTTGTGACTGACCAAAGTCATTATCAATCTGGTAGAATCGACAACTGCTATTGGTCACTTCAATAGCACTTAATACTGCAGAAATACGATTTCCAATTTATCTAGTCAGTAACGATCGATAATCATTAGTCCAGGGCCCCAATTCCGCTAATTTACATATGACTCAATAGAATACTGAATCGCGTTTGCATCGCGATAGAAGCGCGACAGTATCGCGTTCGCATCACAACTGAATCGTGTTTATGTGGGCGAGGGCACATAGCTGTGTGTATCTAACTTATTAAATATAAATAAACTGAAAATGAAAATACATACGACCATACAAATAAATCGTACATAAATAAATACATATATATATACATATATAATTTTAAATACATACATATTTATACAGGTACACATACATAAACAAAATACAGTATAAGCAATCCCCTTAATAAAACAATATTCTTGACCTAAAGGTGTTCCGGAGATTCAGTGGACCTCACTGCATCGTGCAACACGTCGCCGCCCTAATTACGAGTTGCATAATCTCCATTTTTTTGTCGTATAATAATCTTTCGAGGATGATCTCGTATCATGTCGAAGTTGCCCAAGACTTTTTGTAGGACCGATAATCAGGCCGATTTTGCTATAGTAGTCATCAGCTTATACATTCTTGACCGATTTTTTGCAGAACGTGTGTATTTCACTGTTGCAACTAGTATGTTCTATATATATTTCCCCTACAAAAAATCGTTCACGGACTATCGGATGTGGGTGCGCAGCTTATAACAGGCCTCTGAAGTGACTTGTTCTTCCATCGACAGAAGATAGTACCATCGGGTTCACGTGCCTTCGAAGCATGAATGCTTATACGAGGGCGGGTCAATAAGTCCGTGACTTTTGGAATAAAACACAGATTTTTTGATAAACAAATCATTTTATTTTTCAACGTAGTCTCCCTTGAGCTCTATACACTTTGTCCAACGCTCTCTTCCAATTTTTTTATCCCTTCCAAAAAATATGATTTGTCGAGGTCCTCAAAATAGGCCTTTGTTTGCGAGATGACTTCATCATTGGAGTCAAATCTTTTTCCACCAAGCTATTTCTTCAGGTTTGGGAACAAAAAGTAGTCACTCGAAGCCAAATCTGGAGAATAGGGTGGATGAGGGAGCAATTCCTAGCCCAATTCATGGATTTTTGCCATGGCAACTGCACATGTGTGCACCCTTGCATTGTCTTGGTGGAAAAGAACTTTTTTCTTGGCCAAATGAGGTCGGTTTTTATTCAAATCGTCATTGAAGCGGTCCAATAAGTTGGCATAATATTCCCCATTGATTGTTCTTCCCTTTTGAAGGTAGTCAATGTGGATTATCCCACGTGCATCCCAAAAAACAGTCGCCATAACTTTATTGGCTGACAAACCCACCTTGGCCTTCTTTGGCGCCGATTCACCCTTAGAAACCCACTGTTTTGACTGTTGTTTGGTCTCTGGTGTGTTGTGGTGGATCCATGTTTCGTCCACGGTTACAAAACGGCGCAAAAACTCCTCCATATTGCATTAAACAACGCCAAACCTTCCTGTGAAGTTGTTACACGATTGCGTTTGTGGTCGACTGTGAGCAAACGCGGCACCCATCTTGCGGAAAGCTTTCTCATGCCCAATTGATCTTTTAAAATTGAAACCACTGAGCCATGCGAGATCCCTACGGCTTCCACAATCTCTTGCACTTTCAATCTTTGGTCGGCCAACACCATATCGTGAATTTTTTCGATTGTTTCGGGTGTAGAGACCTCAACTGGGCGTCCAGGACGTTCGGCATCTTCAGTGCTTTTACGGCCACAACGAAATTCAGTAAACCACTTTTTTACCATTGAAATTGATGGTGCAGAGTCCCCATAGTATTTATCAAGCTTAGCCTTGGTCTCGGTAATGGTTTTTTTTTCGCAAAAAATAATGCTTAATAAGCACACGAAATTCACCTTTTTCCATTTTTTCCTCTAATTACTGGGTAGTCTGATAAAAATAGCTGTCAAACACAAACTAACTGACGCAGTAAGTTCAAATTTTGATAGGAATCAACTGACAGATACCTGTTGACAGGAGTAGTGTTGCTTTTTCAGTAAAGAGGTCAGAAATTCAAAAAGTCACGGACTTATTGACCCGCCCTCGTATGTTAGCCGTTCTTGTGGCATTTTGCAGGAATGGCCATTATAAACCATGAATACTAACTACTAAAACAACATGAGTTTTTGTTACTTTATATGCATTCATTCATCCCATCCAGGACCAAGCCAAAGAAAACAACATTTCCCTAAATTGACCTGGGACAGTGGGAATCGAACCCTTGCGTTGTATACGGACCAATACTACTACACCAAAGGTGTCATCATGTAGTAAGGTGTAGTGTACTTGTAGACTACGCCCCAATTCACACACACATTTATTATGGTAGTAATGTCAAAATATACGAATAAGATGCAATGGGGACTACCGTTTCTTTGCTCACCAGTTGGCGCCACTGTAGACTGAGGTCAGGAGAAATAGCTGTCAAAGGCGATTGGCGCCGAAACAAAGTGTTATATCATGAATCTAATTAAGGTTATATTGTTTATAAATAACTATCTTGATATCAACAAACTAACTTCTGAAATAGTTGCTCTTGAGGCCGCCCATTATTGCGCTTTTTCTTAATTCCGTTTTTAAAGCGTTCACATTAATCGCCAAATAATCCATATTTGCGATATTTTACGAACGAGATCACTTTCCAGCAGGTAAATTAAAGAAATTATAACTTATGCAACAAATTCCGCTAAAACCAGTACAAAGTGAATGATATTGGACCTCACGCGACACTAGCGCCTCTAGTGGAAAATTCACTAGCGATAGCCCCCATTGCGATTCTATTGAGCCATTTGTAAATTAGCGGAATTGGGGCTCAGATACCTTGAACTGCAAAACTTAAAAAACTAAATTGTGAAATAGTTTAGTACCTTCTCTCCCGTTTCGAGTGTCGCTTTGAATATCTCCGACCACATGAGGATGCCGGTGGTGTCCCTCTCGGAGCCGCCCCGCCAGCTGAAGCCCTGCAAGGGGTCCTCGTCGCCGCCCAGCCAGTCGCCGCCGCCGCCGCCGGCGCCATACTGCAAGGTAGTTATTGTTAACGTGGCGCTTCTGCCGATACTTCAATCGCGCTGGGTCTCCCACAGAACATTAAAAAAAGTTAGAAAGGCGATGTGGGCGGGGCAGCCACGCCACAGAGGCTATGAGCAAATGCTTGTAAGTGAGCGCTGTGATTGGCTTCTTTTAATAATTTGCTTGCTTGGCGTTCTTTGAACATGTTTTTGTGTAGTGGGGCACAACCGGCGACATCGTTTCATATACAAATGGCGCATGACAGCCTTTCTAAAATTTTTCCATGTTCTGTGGATAAGTACTCCACAAAGGTAAGTGCTAATATCGCACTCCCGCTTATATCGCGTATCCGATTTCATGCTTTCATTATAGATCCAAAACATATAGGCAATCGCTATCTGCTATTTTCTATACTAAATTAGGAAATATATTTTCTCCATACATCTTTTCAACACCCTGTCAACCCATTTAAATCATGAGCAAAAACCATCCTATGTTATTTTTAGGGTCTTAAAATATCTCTATTACAAATTTATATAAATCATTAAATTTATTACTGCGTCTTACGTAGTCAAAACTCTTGCAACAGAGCCGAAATATCGGTGCCTAATAACAACCAAGGTAGTAAGGGCCTATAATCATCCAACAGTTAGGCAAAGGCCTTCATCATTGAATTCAAGTTACTCCAGCAATTATGGATAGAGGCATAATCACCACGCTTGTCAAATGCGGAACCATAAAAAAAGAAAAGAACTCTCATATTATAGGATGAAATTTTGATCACATTCCAAATTTTAATAAAGCAACCTACGACCAAAAACAAATGACGTAATATATCTTTACAAAAAAATTTTTTCTCAGTACAAATATGTTAATACTTTATTTGATATTTTAGCAACTTAATTGCACTTATAATATCAGTATATAAATTTCAAAAAATGTTTTTTTGTCCCCCTGAGACAAAATTTTTCAAGTTTATATACTGATACAAATATGTTAAGAAAAAGCACTTAGAAAATTATACCTTTGATACATTAACAGGCTTAGGACTGTATAAATTGAAAACCATGTTGTGAAAAATATTTTCTGGTGAAAACTTGACCTACATTTTTTAGATAAGATAAGATAATTTATTTCTTACTTGGTTACACAAGATCTTAAAGCTATGCACAAGTTCAACATATTCTGCCATTGTTTAAGGCATAGAAATATTAATATTACGATTTTGATTATCGAAAAACTACATTAAACACCATTATTTTCTCATGAGTCGTCCGTTAATAGTCAAAGTTACAGTCTCTTATTTTTGTGTCCATAAATTCATTAGTAGAGTAGAAACATTCCCGTAAAAGCCAATCATTTAAAATATATTTTAATTTGTTGCGCGGTAAGGCTCTAACTTTTGTAGGTAGCTTATTATAAATTTTTATAGCATAACAGTATACATTATTAGAAGATAATCGTAATCTTCGAGGTGGTATAAATAATTTATACGGGTCTCTACTGTTGCTCTTTCCAAGCACCGTGTCATGCAAAGGAAAGAGATCCGGATGTTTCCTTACTACATAAATGGGCTCTATATACGATACTGAACGCCTGTAAAAATATTTGAAGATGATGAAAAAGTCATTCTGTATAACAGTAGCTATAAAAGTTTAAATCAGTATAAAATAACAAATCAGTTGGAAAGGTAAGCCTATGAAAAGTATTTGTCTAGTTGACCTAAAACCGTTGTTCGAAGTTGAATCGAATAAAGCACGATCGTATAAAATATGCAATTATAATTTACTGGCAGCATGTGCAAAGTGCTGAGGCTGCCAAACGATTTTTCACACGAGTGTGTGCTCTATAGCGTCGGCCCACTCGGTATTTAGCACGCGTCATCCGGATATTGTGGAGCAAAGTTGAAAATGTTACTTCGCAAGTGATAATCGGCCTACTTCTCGTACGTTGCATGCATGATGTTAGAATAGAACCACTTAAGGCTTTACCTTTTTAACTTGGCTTTTATTACCAAATCAACGTAAGGTCAATCTAATCTAAAGTTAGAAAGATAGGGTAAACAGTTGAATATATTTTGAGACGGCGTAAAATTGTTCAATTCTATTTTATTTTATTTATTTATTTTATTTTATTTTATTCGGAACACCAACAGCACTGTTACATTTCATGAGAACTAATTTTCTGGTAAACTTAGCCATTTAAAGGTACTATTAATCATTTCCTTTGTAATTTAATCAATTTTAATCAATAATTGATTTGATTAGGAACGATCTCATCAACTTCCTTATGTTGATAGAAAATAAATAACAAAATAAAAACATAGCTGCGTCATGCATAAGTATGACGCGACACAATAATACGTATACATACAGCTTATTTTTTTTTTTGCAATACATGACGAAACATTAATAGTTATTGGATGTACGAGTCATCATCATGTTTCGACTGTCATCAAGCAATAGCATAAATAAGTGCAAAAAGCCACTCGGCAGATTTAGGTAGGTAGTTGATACAATTAAAAATTGACTTAAGAGGAAATACAAGGGCCGTTTTTCCATACAAACGTAGTCCCCTGTTTCCTCCCTGGATAAAGCCAGTAGAGCAATATTTTTTATTACAAAAATCTATGGCCACTATTAGCATGTTTCTATGTTTTCTGTTTTTTCATAAATTAATTAATAAAAAAGATATGAGCTCTCAAAAATCGAAAAAAAACGCAAGATTTTCCGCTGTGTTCAAACGTCCAGAAAACAAATTTGGCTAAACTTTAGAAAAAAAAGGAAAACATACGAACACGGCCAAAGCCTTTCTTTAATTTTTAATGAGAAAAGTATTTTAATCGGTCTAGTTTTGGAAAAGTAATCGGGGGACTACGAAACGTTGATTTGGTGTGCTTTTAGTAGGTATTTTCGTTCCAAGAAGCAGTTGTCTCTATCACACTCTGCCGTGAAGGCGTTTGGCACTGCGCGACAGCAATAGATTTTACAAATTCCTATTTTTCAATTCTCTCGCCCGTAGTGTTTCCACTTAATTAGTTAGCCTAGTATTCTGTGATAATGCCTATTAAAATCAAAGATAAGTGATAATTACTAATTACATGAACATCCTACATCAGTTTTTCAAGAGTTCGAATCACGTTGTGAGTAAACACGACATGCTGAGTAAGGTCCTTTTGCGATGGGTCGATTTCGGGGTCCTAGGTTCGATCCCAGGGTCGGGCAACGAGTTTCGAATTAGCAAACATTGCTCGCGTTTGTGATTACCCGACCCACCCCGCATTTCGCGTCATTATGCCTGTACCAATCATTGCTGTGGTAAACTGAATTTAATGATGGAGGACTTTGCTCAGTAGTGGGATGAATATAGACCGTTACTTTTTTTTTCAAATAATATTAACTTAACGGAGAAAATATTTCTATGAATAATATATGAAGAATATCTAAAGTACCTTGTGGTGCATGTACCGAAGGAAGAAGTCCAGTAGGAAGGACTTGCCCTTCCTGAAGGCGCCGGCTACCGATATGACGACCACATCTCTGTCTTTGATGTCTTCCTGTAGCAGCAACTCGCTGAGGGCATCCTCGTCCAGAATGAAGGTGTGGTCCGGGCCTGTGTTGACCACCTGCACGCCGTGGGGGCCCGCCGGCCGCGGCGCCGGCGCAGGCTTCTCTGTTACTGTTGCAAAAGAAAAAACGCTTTATAAACAAACAATTAAGGTATTTTTTTTACGAATTGGAATCTTTCTAGATTATTCTACAGCTGAAAGAACTTTCTCCCGAAATTGAAGTTGTAAAAAAAAGTACTAGGTATATGGTCGAACAGTTTCTTCTCGATGTTAAAAATCTCCTATCACCTTAACATGTTTAAGGTTTAATTTTTAGATCCCACTAGGTAATTCAGTTGAAGATCTTAAAATTAGCTTGTATCTGGGCGTGCTAAATGGAAATGCCCTTGACAAAACTCACAATGTAGCATGGCAATAAGGAACTAAGGTCATTAATTCTTTAGTTCACGATCATGACTATTGTCGTATTGTTCTGTGCTTATAGATACTCTACTACTACATAGGTATTTTTTATTTCAAATAAAAGAATTAGATCAAGCAAGTGAATTATACCTACTTCTTAGGAAAATCATTTCTACTTTTTAAACTCAACAAAAATAGTGTAACCGCAACACAAAATACATTTAAAAGAGAGAGTGTTAACAACGTGCGCTTCTTTCTATGTAGGTGTTTTAATGCTAAGTTTGTCTAACCTTCAGCTAAAAACAGCTTAGAAAAGGCTAATCGTAGGTGTAGTAAATGAACAATATTGCAACATAAAAATATGTGAAAGGTGAATAAAGCGGTGCAGTGGCAGCTCAATAGTCCGAAAGTAAAAGTATACTCAAAGAATTTAGTTGTTTAGCATATTTACTGAAATTTAATTCTGCCAGGTAATACATAGATATCATACTTCTGATGACGAGTTAACGATACGGATATGAAATCAAATCATCACATACCACAGGATGAGGTATCTCATGTAGACATGGTCAAAAGGTGTCTGGTTTCCCTGTCTAAGGTTTAGGACGGTAACCATTCCAAATATAAGGACAATCCTTGCAGCAGGTTGAAATGTAGCCTATGATATACCCCTTGACCCTTATTAAGTTACCAATACGCAAAGATTAACGTCTAATATTGAAAAAACGGTGCCTGGTGGGTTAAATTTTTGGGAATAACAGCCTATGTGGTATTATAGACCATAATCTATGTGTCAAATTCCGAGGTCTATTTAGTCGTTTTGGTGTGATTGAGTAACAAACTAGGTAGTTCGTTTTTCTAATATCAGCAAGATTGAAATAGTTCGAAGTGATGACAACAAAGTATTACGAGTAATCAAGGCGTAACGAGCAGCAATTTGGGGTTCATGGACAAATGCGTATGTGTGGAGTCCAGTCGTAGCCATTTGCATCAGTTGTTTAATAACATGAACATAGAACGTGAGGATAGTACGATTGGCCAAGAAATCATAAAACAACAGCGTTGATTTTCCCATGCACACTAATACGTCAGTCCATGAGAGGTCAACCTTCGTTATTTTACTTACACATGAAGTCTTGTCAAAACTGGGGAGGCCAGTTTCTTGGCCGACCGTGCACTACCTTCTCAGTCGTAAATCACTAATTGCTACTTTTGCAGTTGGTTTTATCAATAGCATATTTCGATAATAGTTACACCTCCTTACAATAGTCGCAACAATAAATAGCATGAGGTGCTTTTACACGACCTAATAGTTCAACATACTGATGATTTATTTATTTTAATCATTTATCAAAACTTTCAGACTATCTTTAAAGGTTTAATCCTAATGCAATAGTGAAGCACATGATGGGCAAAACATGACCCGAGGAATTGATTATTTTTTATTATCATTATAATAATTATTGTTTATTCAAACAATTGTTGCAAACGCCCCGTTAGTCTAGTGGTTTAAATACCGGGCCAAGTTCTCGGGGTCCCAGGTTCGAATCCCGGGTCGGGCAGCAAAAAAGTTTCGAATTTTCGAACGTTGCTCGGGTTTGTGATCAGCAACCCGCATTTGGCAAGCGTGGTGATTATGCCAGTACACCCATCATTGCTGTGGTAACTTGAATTCAATGATGGAGGCCTTTGCCCTGCAGTGGGATGATTATAGGCTGTTACTTTCCTTTAATTTTTCCAAACAATTGTAAGTTGCAGTCATAGATTACCATAAATAAGTATATACACAATCGGTGGCAGAAAACTTCCTAAACGAATGAGCGCTCACTTTGGTGCTCTTCCAACCTAGCTTAGCATTCCACTTTATGTCATAAATAATTAATAAAAAACAAGAACAAACATATTCAACTGTCTATTGCTTTAAATAATAAATAAGTCCTGGTTTAAATAAACAATATTTTGGAGTGTAAATTCCATTACTAATTGATGCATTAATTTCATAAAATATTCACAAATGAATCGGCCGACATAAAATTGATACAGATAATGCTATCAATGTAACAAAACAACCTGTTGTGATGACAGAGGTAGCAGCAACAATAACAACCCAAAGTGATAACGAAAGTGCTTTATAACAGATCACGTACGCTGTTCTAATTTTCATACAATAGCCGTACTACGTTCGATGATTACGCTAGACCGTAGCTGCTAACTCCCTGTACATAAACTCAAATCATATCAAAGTTATTTTAATGAAAAAGGGCTATTATACTATTAATGATTATGTAAATGACAGGAACGTTTAGCTTTAAATTGTCCTACTAGCTCGCACTGGCATATTAATATATCTAAAGTAAACATATTTATTTAAAAAGATACTGACAATAGTGACCGAGTTTCTTGCGCTGCTTCTTCTCGGCACTAGCCTACATTTGTCCCGAAGCAGTGGTAGGTTTAAATATTGGGACGTGTAAAAGCGCCTCCAGGGGCCTATTTGCAGAAATAAAACTGATTCTAGGTCTAGTGGTTTAAATACCGGGCCAAGATCACCCGCATTTGGCAAGCGTGGTGATTATGCCTGTACACCCATCATTGCTGTGGTAACTTAAATTCAATGATGGAGGCCTTCTCCCTGCAGCGGGATGATTATAGGCTGTTACAAACTTACTAAGGACCTTCAACAGGGAGCCTTTGACGGACTTCGGTTTATGTTCGTTAGAGTCCCGAACGATGATCAGGGGCCTAATTCCGAATCGCAGTTCGATCTTGATTGAATTGGACGATTTTGACATTTAGCTCATACTAGAACTGTCAAAAACCTGTCGTTCAATTAAGATTGTGATACGATTCGGTTACGCGAATTAGGGGCCTGTCAGCATTATTCGCGATTTTCCTCTTGTGGGTTTTCTATGCTACTACTTTTCGCTAAGATACTCTCATCTCTGACATTGTTAGTGGACAAACAAGAAGATTCATAAAACGGTACTTAATATTTAACTCAACCGTCAACATAACTTGGAAGTTGAAGGCTACATTGTCATGACTGTCGCTGTAAAATCTCTCATTAAAATAGGAAACTATCTTAAAGGCACTGCAGATTACATCAGACCAATGCCGTGGGAACACACTAGTAGTTAAGATATTATCGACAATGACGTGCGAACCTCATAACGCCTCAATGGTGTCCCGGCGGCTTCCCACAGTTATGCATTTCACATAACACTCATGGGATTACCTGATAGCCGTATGTTTGTAGGGGTGACAAACATGGAGAATTTCTAGTTTTGACTGTGACACACAGTCACTAGACGAAACACTAATAAGTGAAATACAAGGTACGAGTATAATGTTTACAATGTGTGTGATTCAAAGCTCAGCAATGATGATCGAATTCTGAAGAGACAAATAGGAATTTTAAAAACTTAATATGAAACTTTGATTACTGATATCTTTACAGTTAACCAAATCATATTATTAGTTTTCTAGGGTTTAAAATTCGTTGTGGAGTTCGTTGCCCCTACGGATCAGTAGGCGTCGCTTCGTTTGGCTAAGATGACGATCTAAAAGCTTCTTCTATACTCAGAAATCTAATTAAAACAAAAAAGAGACATAGGTAATATTCTGAATTCTATTCTAGTATTAAGCTATTAAGATACTATAATAATAAAAAGTAATTAAGTTAATTAAGGTAATAAGATACTATTCTATTCTGAATTAGCCGTGTAGAGTTTGACGATAAAAAAAATGTTTTTTCGCAATCAATAACGTTTTTTTTGCCTGGAGTTGACGTACAACAAAATCGTCAATATTTATGTTCATTGTCTGAAATTCAAATACACTTCTAATTTTAATTAACATGGTCTTTCATACTTGCCGTACCCCTACTATTTGAGAGACGAAATATTAATAAAACTGATTTCAGCGAATTTAGCTTTTCATAATTTAGATTTCTAAACAGACTCAGTAATATACATATACAGCTGTGCTTCGATAAACAGGATTACAAGAATTATAAAATATAATGGATTCACTTTCTAAAATACAGATTCAAGAAGATGTGCAACCTCAAAGAGGCACTGGCACACATGTTAAAGTCGGGTTTGTTTATTTAAAAAAATACCAAAGAAACCTTCTAACAAGATGTCTGTTCAAAACCGGAGTGACGACCCTGAGTGAAAGTAACGCTAGCGGTATCGCTAAGTGAATTTTGTACGCGACCTTCGGCGAAGCGATCGGGGGCACGAACCACGTACACATCTCATTATGCGATTATGTGATTTGATATTTTGTTGGTTGAAGAAGCAATTGTCTGATTAACCGATTGTATTGAAGGCTAGCTTTTGGAGAACTGCGACTAACCTTTGTTCTTTCCTAAGTTGTAAAAATTAATGTAACAGCCTATAATCATCCCACTGCAGGGAAAATGCTTACATCATTGAATACAAGTTACCACAAATGATGTGTACTGGCAAAATCACCACGCTTGCCAAATGCGGGTTGTTGATCACAAACCCGAGCAATGTTCGAATTTTTTGTTGCCCGACCCGATGATCGAACCCAGGACCCCGAGATTTTGGTCCGGTATATAAACCACTGGGCCAACGGGTCCTAAGGTGTATTCTATCCCTATTGCCAATTTCAGAAAAATCAATTCAGTGGTTTAGGCGTGATAGCATACCAAACAGTATTCTTTTAATTTTTCGGGTTAATAATATGACATTCACAAACAACGTGGCTTTCCATTGGTAAAACAATTTTTCAGTATATCTAGAGATTTTTATGATAATTAATATAGATAAAGTGTCAAGTTTTTATGAAAACTTCTTGGACATGATTTGGAGATGTTTATTCTATTTCTAATCACAGTGCGTATAGGTTAATCAAGGCTTGCAAAATTATAAATTACCTATTATGGTTATACTTTTTTATATTCTTTGACCCGTGGATTGTAAATAGCCCTGGTTAGAAGCATTAGGAATGACTTCCAGATCAAAAATTAGGTATGTCACGTAATTTTTTGGGTCTCAAACTGTCTCCATACAAAATTATAAAATTGTTGATTCCTAAAACACAAATTATCGAACCCCCTTATGAAGTCTGGGTTAAAAATTATATTAAGTCCTTTCCTGGGATTTAAACAATCTCTATGCCTTTCATCTAAACCGGTTCGGCAGTTTAAGCGTGAAGAATTAACAGACAGACTTTCGCATTTAAGAACACATGTCTTTTAAAGTTTAAAATAAATGATTCTCATCCTTTTGCAGTGTTTGTCATACAGCTAGTTAACGATCCTCCTTTTTTTTAAACATACGCATAAATACAGGAAACCATAAACCAATCTGGCTTTCTTTCCTTATTTACTTTTCAATCATCATTCAAAGTGTCATTCTATAACTTAGCATGCACATTAAAGTTGTACAGTCAGGTGGATTGTAACACGCGGATTTTATAGCATTTTATTAGAAAGTCTGTTCTTAATTTTATGGACATCTGTTGCATCCATTTTCATCTCTACACTGTTTTTGTATTATGCTTGTGTGTTTAAAGGCGTGTTGTATCAGCAATTCAACACTAATAAAGTGATATTATGGTTACCTTTTCTCTTACTATGGGTGTCGTAAGTAGAGACTAAGGGATAACGAGATTTATAAAAATATTCCTCACGACACCATATATAAATTAAGATGGACACTTAGCTTCAATTTTAATAATTATGTTACTTATTTTTCTCACTGGTCTCTTAAAATTCGATTTTCGAACCAATTCGGTTTGAAAATCTTTGTACGGGGAATCCCACACATCACATAAAAAGTATCTTTAAAAAATCCTAATCTTAATTTCTTAAACAAATGGCGCGCATTACGCAGACTGTCACCAACAAGTTAAACCCGTTCGCCGGTGGGTAAATGACCAACTAATTACCCGAACCACTCGGCTCTACTAGATACATTCCTGACGCGTTTTAAACACAGATATAGAATCAAAAAAGCGACCGAATAACGTCTACAAGTTAAATGATTTTAAACTTTCGCGATTTGAACACATATTATTTATAGTACACTAACGGGTCGTTATCGCGTTAAACTGACACATATACAGGAGGTACTATGTCGCAACGGGTACAAGGAAAGTACTAAACGTATAAGGAGAACGGAGGGACATCCCAGGGTCGACAGAGTACCGGCATTCATTCAAAGTTGGAACAGTGCTCAAGAAATACTCCATAAAGTCTGTATATAGTCCGCATTCGAAAGTCGCGAACCACCTGCGCACCCCGAAGGATACTATTCCCCTACAAACACCGAGCGTTTACAAGGTAGATTGCAGTTGTGGTAGTTCTTATATTGGACAAACCAAACGCACGTTAGTGTACTAAAACTAATATGTCTACAAGTTAGCGCTTACTAGAACGTTTGGGTGCTCTTTTAACTTAGTAGCATTCAAAGTTATAACAGGTACGTAAGGTTCAATTTCGATTCAGGCAGGCAAGTATGAAAGATGAACACAATTTTTCATATGTGATTTTACATTATATATTTGAAATAAAATATTTGTATCGGTGTTTTGTTTAACACTATCATCGATCAACATCAGTCGGTACATATTGCCCTCTCCGAAAGCAAGATAATCTCTGTTCCAAAATTCCGTTCTGGTGTGTTTGAGTAAGAGCAACAAACGTCCATCCAAAATTTAGCATTTATAGTATTAGTAATTATATAAGATAAATATTATTTATTAAATACTAGTTCTAGTAGGTACTAGTTCTTCAGTTAAAGTTTTTATTTTGTACCAGGATAGGGGTCAGGGATTATCGAATCTGATATAATGATATAAGTAATGGCTTGTCAAATGCAAGACAACAATTCAGTAGATTTTGTTACACGCATGTTTTTCATATCAATTATACTATAGTTATTTTAACCGAGTACCTAACCTTTGGCGTATTGATAATTATGGGTAACCGCAAGTAATGAAGTCTAATATCTTTTGACGAACTCCGTGGCGGAGTGGCGTACACACCGGTTTTCAAGGTGTCGCCTGCTCCCAGGTCCCGGGTTCGATTCCCGGACACACATTTTCACGGGTCTGGGTGTTTGTGGTACCTTCGTTGTTTCTGGTTTCCAAAATACGAATGCTTTAAATAGTTATTCAAATTGGGATCAGAACAATGTATGTGATGTTGTCCACATTTATTATTATTATTTTATTTATTTCTTTTAATGCCTAAGAAGTGTTCAGTTACCCATTTCCGATCTCCGGTCAGCCGATACTGCAACTAATAAGGTTAACCTGCAGCTGCAGATTATCTAAAAGAGATAAAGATATTTTTACCAAAAGAAATGGCCAAATTTACGTGGAGATGCCAACAATAAAAATCGGCCAAGTGTGAGTCGGACTCGCGCACGAAGGGTTCCGTACCATTGACTAGGTAAACAACAGTCAGTAGATACCTACATTAGTTTAGTTAATGTAGTGCCTACCTGTTACCATTTATTGATATCGAGCAAAAATAGGCCAAAATTGGAACTTTTTGTATGAGAGCCCCCCTTAAATATTTATTTTAATTTGTTTTTAGTATTTGTTGTTATTGCGGTAACAGAAATACATAGTTTGTGAAAGTTTCAACTGTCTAGCTATCGCGGCTCTCGAGATACAGCATGGTGACAGAGCGACGGACAGACGGACAGACGGACAGAAAGCGAAGTCTTAGTAATAGGGTCCCGTTTTTACCCTTTGGGTACGTATAAAAAAGTATTTAAGTAAGTTTATCGGTTGAGTACCTTAATTTGGGAAGTTACATGGCTCTGTGTGGCCCAGTGTGGTATGTCGTGAGATATTATTATTTTAACTTATTTATTATATTATGTAGGATTGTAGGTAATGATTTGTTTGAATATTATTCACTACCAGTCAGGGCCGTCTTAAACTAAGCTGGGCCCTTGGGCATACAAGAATTTGGGGCCCATTAGTGAGTAAAAAAAGCGTTTTAAAATTACATTTTTTTAAAAGAATGACCATTTGTTATAATTGATGACCGAATTGTGAAAAAAAGTGTAATGTGCCCGACAAAAATATTTTGAGAATAAATGTTTGAGAGAAATTATCGGTCCTTCGGGGCCTCCTGAGAATGGGGGCCCTGGGCACGGGCCCCGTGTGCCCTTATGGAGAAGACGGTATTGCTAGCAGTTTAAATCTTAGACTCTACCCAGCAACTCTTATATAAAACGGTATTTTTAAACACACTTGATTTGGCTTCTGATTATGGAATGTCAATAAACAATTTCAATAGCAAAGTGTCAGTCAATATGAGTAGGCATTGTTGTTGTGATTGATTGATATGATAAGGGAAAACGAAGTAATTAACACGTATGTATGATTTCTGATCTCGGTGGGTTCTCAAAACTGTAAACATTTAACACAGAGGTAGGCTTGGAGAAATTCCATCGTGTGCGTCTTCACTAATGATCTTAGGTTAGGAACTCAGGACTAGTAGACCTTAGGACTAGTAGAGCAGCGCCGGCCCTAGCCCGTCATCACGGTAGGTAGAGCAATATTTATATTTAACAAAAACAATTTTTTGGTTTAATGTTAAATAATACATTTTAAAAATCATGAACAACGGATCTGAATACGGACGGAGTTTTGAACTGGAAGAACGGCTATTACTTTTAGCACACCTTGCTATTGATAAAAACCAGATTGGTTTCCAACATAAAAAATATGCCTATTTATTAGGGGTTAAAGTATTAGGGGTTAAAGTATGAAATTGCCGTTTTGTATGGACGAAATCGAGAAAAGTCATTTTTCCATACTAACAATTTTTTAGTTTTTTAAAAAACGCCTGAACCGTTTTCGATGCAATTAAAGGTGAAAGTTAGATGGTTATAAAGCTACGCATTATAGTATTTAAATTTCTGAAAATCAATGTATATAATACAAATATACCTAATTGAAGCAAGAAGGTCAAATTCTAATTCAAATTCAAATTTATTTATTCACAAGAAACACGGTACATAAGATGATTATTTATAAAAATAGATGTTCCAACGTATTTCGCTATAAATAGCATGCAAATGTCAAGTAAAAACACATAATAAATAAATTGAGCTAACTAATTACAATGTCAAAAAATTAAAACTAAACAAAATGCGATGTCAAATTATTGAATATAATCAGTAGGTAAGTACATAAACAAACGACACATACAAATTTTACCTATGTCTGCTTCTGTGCATGCATTCCAAATATTCTTTGACTGAATAGAAGCACTGTTCTAGTAACCACAACCTTACTGCCTTCCGAAACCGTGTTTTTGGAAGGATTCGGAATTCAGCAGGTAATTCATTAAATACCTTGATGCACATGGCTGAGCAATTCTTTATATATAAGCTAGTCCTAGGTCCTATACTGTGCGTTAATTTATCTGGGTATCTTAAGACTCTCTGCATAACATCCTTGTATTTGGTAAATAGGTCGTTATTAAATTTTACAAAGCACACCAAATTTAAAATATACATACATGGCAATGTCAGAATGCGTAGCTTTCTAAAGAAGGGCTTACATGGTTCGCATGGCACTAGACCTTGCATGGCTCTTATACATTTTTTTTGAGCAATAAAAGCCCTGTCAACATCTGTGCCATTGCCCCAAAGCAGAAGGCCATAATCAAGAGTGGAATAAGTATACGCATAGTATGCCGTCATTAATGTGTTATGTGATGTTGTCCTACGTAGCCTACTAAGAAGGTATATGTAGCTATTTAACTTGGCACAGACCTTATCGATATGAGCTTTCCAATTCATGTGATTGTCAATTATTATTCCTAAAAATTTTGTGTCAGTCGTCTCGTCAATATATTTTCCATCAAGGTGTATTTGAAATTTATTAATCAACGTGCGATAATTAGCAAATTGTATGTAACATGTCTTTGCTAAATTGATACATAAATTATTACACATTGTCCATTTTGCAACATTATTAATGGTGTTTTTAATATTCATTATATGTTCATTTTCATTCATAGACGTTACAATTACTGAAATATCATCAGCAAATAGAATACTTTTACTCATAATTGCATCAGGTAGCTCATTTACATATAAAATAAATAGAATAGGGCCAAGAACGGAACCTTGCGGAACGCCAAATTTATTTAAACTTACTTCAGATTTAAAAGATACTAAGTTCTGAGATTTGTCAATATTTTTAATCTCGACATACTGCATCCTGTCTTTTAAATAACTTGCAATCCAATCTAATGCAGGTCCTCTAAATCCTAAGTTGTCTAATTTATCCAAAAGTATCTTATGAGATACAAAATCAAAGGCCTTTGTCATATCAAAAAATATAGCAGCGACTTTTTTCTTGTCATTTATACCTTTAACAATATTATCAACGAGCTCATAACCAGCAAGACTTGTTGATTTATTACTTTGGAAGCCATATTGCTCATTTTTGATAATATTGAATTTTGATGTAAATTCAACAATGCGTTTAGCCATGGCTTTTTCAAATAGCTTAGATAGCACTGAAACTAAAGTGATAGGTCGATAATTGTCAAGACATTTGATATCACCTTTTTTATGGATTGGTTTGACCACTGATATTTTTAGTATACTCGGAAAGATCCCTTTTTCAAAAGATAAATTTATCAAATATGTCAATACTTCACTAAGGACTGTCCTACAACTTTTTATTACAGTAGTTGATATGTCATCAAACCCTTCAGACTTAGTATTGTTTAGTGTCATTATTAATTTTAATACTTCGTGAACACTGTAAGGCCTGAGATACATGCTATTATATAGTTTAGTTTTATTGGTATTTGAAGTATGATTACTATTACTAACATTTGTTGAATTAATAAAATGGTTATTGAACACTTCAGCAATTTGCTGAGGATCTGTTATCGTGCTATTACCCACGATAATATTGTTGATGAAGTGGTTATTAATATTACTAGCATTATCTTTTATGACATTCCAAGAAGCTCGACATACAATGTACTTGTCATTATTAAATTTCTGTGCAATGTACAAACAACGCCTCAACATAGAACAGTAGGTTCTATATTTTACTTTGTTATGATGAGTTTTTTTCTTGTAATAATCAAACCTTAATTTTCTTTTTGTCGCACAGCTTTTCCTTAGCCCTTTGGATATCCACGTAGCTCGGGCGGCTGCATTATTAATACATAATTTAACTTTAGGAAAACACAATTGATAGAATAGAATGAAAACATCATGGAAGTTGTTAAATGCTTTCTCAACATCTTGTTCATTAAAGACATCCGAGAATGCTAACTTCGAAAGACAGTATATGAATTTATCAATATTCTCTTCACTATAGTCACGTTGAAATATATTATACTGAAGTAGTGGTACATCCTTTTTTTCTACCGGCACATAAAGCATTTGTGCCATATCATGATCTGAGAGTGCCAGGGGTAATAATTCTGCAAAAGCATCACTGACATTGCTAAAGATCAAGTCTATACACGAATTTTGCCTAGGTCAGCTGACACATTGCAAGGGGTCTTTTCAACGACTTCCTTTGAAGTAATAGGCATTATTAGCACAGTCTATGAACCATACAGTCGTTCGACGAAGACGTCTAGACAGGGCAATTGTGCGGGGTGTGAGGGGCGAGACGCGGGAAGGCCGAGCCCGAACTGCGAACAAAACTATGTTAGCAGTTCGGGACACAGCATTCAGGGCTAACAAATGTTTGTGTTTTAAATTATTTTATATTTGTTTGTTGGAATTTATTGGAATGCTGATATCGAATGATTCGAGATGGTGAACATATATTTTTTTAATAAGATAAATAGTTGTCAATTTCGAGGTTAATTGGGCTGCTGATTACGAAAATGCTATCCTTTTTTAAATTCAAGATGGCGGACATATTTTTTAAAATTTGATATGAGAGTCAATTTTGAGGTTCATTGGGGTGCCGAACACGAAAATGCCATCCTTTTTAAAATCCAAGATGGCGGACGTATTTTTTTAATAATTTGATATGGGTGTCACTTAATTTGAGGTTCATTGGGGTTCATTGATTACGAGTGTTTATCTGCAATAAATAAATATTTTTATATATTGTTACTTTTGACAACCCTGGCCGTCACGATACTGTCTAGACGTTGTCGGCATTTTCCATGAGATCAAAGGCGTCGAACGACTGTATGGTTCATAGACTGTGCTATTAGTATTGCATTTTTTTTAGTCAAAAGTTACTTTATCTCATTATACTCAAAAGTTTTTGATACAATACAAAAAGAATTAGGCAATAATATGACTATACTTAAGAGCTATAAACAAAATAAAAAGTGGGAAAATAATCGGCAATTTCATACTTTAACCCCTATTATTAATCAGTAAAATCGGTTTAATTCTTGCAAATAGGCCCCAGGAGGAGCTTTTACACCATTGTACATGCAGTGATTTTTGTAAATAATAACGAATTTTGATATTTAAGAATTATATTTATTATAAGATTGGTCCTTTTCAAAGTTCAATGATAGGTAAATCAGTATTGTATCAAAAACAAGGATCAAAACCTAAGCCTTACAAAATATGTGTAATAGCTTTGAATGCCCTTTAACGTTAACATCTAGATTAGAATGATACATTTAGTGCAAACAATAGTAAACGCAAAAGGATAGAACCTACCTACGTTATACAATAACAATCGAGAACCAGTTCTTCAACCTACGGTCATCGCGTACGTGAAGACCGCCTCGTCACGCTACCAGTTCCCAAGGACTATAATTATGTGTTTACGTTACAAATACATAATAACAGATCGCTTATTTCCTAATTCCACAGAGCATGCTTGCTATGAACTGTTAATAGTGATGCGTTGTGGAATAAAAGCAAAATTAACCATTTTTGAAACAATAAGTCAAGTTATGTACGAGCGGCCAAAAAGTCGTCTACCATTTTTGTCAATATTTATTTCTGTCGTCGCGGTCTCCACTAAAGAACTCGATTTTCCGAACGGCCTTATTATTATTTATTCGTTTATAAAACAACAAAAGGACTGTCAAAATCAAAAGTCCTCAAACAAAATTGATGTTAAAGGACCGGATTAAAGAAAATAAAAATTCTTTTGCAACTATTTTTGAAACAATTTTTGACCGTTAAAGACTTAATAATAGGGCGAATTCATTCAAAATGAATCCCATACACTTACAAGAACTTATCTTTCCACGCGATTGCATGTTCATGCACCGCATACGGAAGTTTTAGCCAATATCCTTCGTCTGCATCGGAATTAATTGCAGTAATAATCAGTTTCAGAGGTTCGCGGAAGTAAGGCCAATGTAACGAGTTTTGCGAAGGTCACAAAAGTTTCTGTTGAAAAAATCAATAGCATCTAATCCTGCGTGCATTAAAATAATATTTTGATGGTTAAATCCAAATTGTGTGTACTTACTCGATGAGAGGATTGCTAATTTTGATGGTATTATCCTGCGGCATGTCTGTTTTGTGTCGTGTGGTGCCGGTGCTTTAAAGAGAATAGCACATCACTTTCTCCTATGGGTGTCGTAAGAGGCTACTAAAAAAGGACTGCCAGAAGGAGACAGGTAGCAGCGTCATTCCTCCACCATTGGACAAACTGCGATCGCCACGCCAGCCCGCCTGCCAAGCGTGGCAATTATGGCAAAATCATCCATCAATCATCAATTAAAGAGGCCTGCGGACTCGTTTAACGATGATCATTGGAATAGAATGAATAGCATTAGGAAGGAGGATACCAAAAGGATATATACTCTATTGTATTACTTAAAATCTTCTATTTAACATGTTAAATAAAGGTATATACGGAGTGTTATTCCATATAACATAAACTGTATGACAACAAATAGGTATTAGCTGCGTACAGCATGAATTATCGTACTGCTTTCAAGGCCAGGGAGCCTAAGTTCGCCAAAACAATAGACGCCTTCGAACTGTTCTTGAGATATTACGCAATGGAAAGAAGACGAAAGGATTTTCGTTACTTCAGTTTGTCAAGCGATGGATGTATTACAGCAAAATACAATAATAATATGCACATGACTGTATGAAATAGACTTTTTTTGTTGACGTTAACAGTGATTATAAAAATACAACATACAAAACCATTTACTCACAAACGAAACAACAATATCGATGAAATAATTATAGATGTGAGTGATGACAAAGTGGATTTATTAATGAATGTTATCAAGTTCTCATAGACTACGTTGAAAGTTAGCAACATCGAAGAATGAAGAAAATTATAAAAAGAAACATCAGAAGTGTGCATGGCTTTATCTCTACGTTAAAGAGATTACATTCAATGTCATAGCTGTATTTCTAATAAAGATAATGCTTACGTGACAACATTACATTTGAATATATGACTGATACGGTTCCATTAGAAATATGATATAAGATGGGATTTTACAAATGATAAACGGAAACCAAAGCGCACAAACTTTGGAACAATATAAAGATGTCAATGGTAAACATTGAGACACATTCAATCTGCTTAATGACTTATTCACATATGAGATAACATCTCAATATTTAATGATGCTACAAATTCATGGAAAAACAAATACATATTTCAGAATCAAACACAAATTCTGAAATGTACTACATCTTGAATAAGTATTCGATAGATATACCGACTCTTTTCAATCTTAAGAAAAAGAAAAAGACAGCATTGCTTTCGAAACCATCATAAGACGTTAAGAAAACGCATAACATTAACTAGGTTCATTGTACATTACATCTTCATCATTTGTACAAGGAAACGAAGTGATCTTATTGGAGTTTTTACACGGCACCAATGAACAGTAAGACTGCAATATCATTCACAAATACATGTCAAACAGCAGAACAGACAAGAACGTTGCTAGACTAGAAAGTGCAAGAGCTACACACAACACGGCCACTTACACGGATCCTCGACCTCTAAGTTTCCATGATTCAGCTTCAGACTCAGCCTACCGACTACTTCATAGCCTGTGGAACACAGTTTTAACCTTATTTTAATGAATGATTAAAATTATTCAGATTTTAAGACTTCACTGATACGTAGTCAAGTCAGCGCTGCGGTAAATGATTTAAACTAAAATATTTTAAGTACATTGCCTCTACACTGCCATATAATTTATATGTCAATATGTACCTACATTTGATATTACAGAATCATGGTTAGTAATATCTAAACTTCAATCAAAGTAACTTCTTATGGTAGAGCAGGGGCCAATTGACCTCCTATTTGAGGTCTTAATTGATGTATTGTGTGATACGATCGTAAGTACATAGTTGTAGATAATGACGATCTTTTTTAAAAATAATTTTGTGGTAAATAAAAAAGAATACTGATATTGATATTCTCAAAAGTTGGTATTATTAAGATATTGTTACAGTTGATATAGCGGATAAGATAATACTAGACTTCTGTGTATCATGTGTTATACCAAAAGAGTAGAGATGCACTAATAATTTAGGTTCCAAAAAGATATCTTTTCACAACATCTTCATTTCATGCCAAGAAGATGTAACGGAAATTTTAGACATTGAAATAAATGCCTGAACGTCTGGAATCATACTTCAAAGACCTAATTAGTATAACAAATTGGCGATACAGCAAATTGGCAAAGGTCTAGGTAGTGTCAGAATAGGATTGAACTGTTCGCTAGTTTAGTGTAAACTGGCGCGAACAAAGAGCTGAGATAATATCAGCAGTGCTTGAAGGTATGTGTTCAACAGAGGGTGACAAGAGGCTGATTCGATTACATCGACGATTATGATTCATATGCCAGGCTTGTGACAGATATCGCTTTGCACGAATCACGCAGCTAGTGTTACAGTCACCTGGCCGTGGACCAAAAATTAGGTAATGTCAATAACCTAGAACTGGCCGGCTGCCAATATTTGTGGGGCGTTAATAGAAATATTTATCAGTTCCGACTTATTTGCATACTGGTGCAGCGACTTTGCTCAGCTAGAAGCTATTGTTGGAAACAGGTAAGAGTCGAATTTGAAAACTTCAATATAGTCTACTTAACTCTACTTTTGATCCAAAAGGAAGACGTTTCATGAACTTGGCAGTGTAGCCAATATTATTTTACACACCATCGGAATTTGAAAGGGACGATACGATTTCAGTCATTTATTAAAAATTTGAGCAAACATTTAGAAATTGCGATGCTTTTATTGCCAAGTTATGATATCATCTTAACGGAAAGCGTATTACTCATATGTTCTCTACTATAAGACTGTATTTAAACAAGGGCAAACGAACTGTGTGACGTAGATTGAAAAACTTCGCAACGCTCGCCCACAAGTCCACAGTCAACTTTTTCCGACACTGAACAGGCGTTTTAAACATGCAGAGTTATTTTTGCTAGTGTAAAATCTAGAATTTCGGCGAAGTGTACATTATAACCATATCTTTGTCAGTTATATCCAGTCAGATTTATTAGGTCAGTTCGTGTCATATCACCGTCGCTGGCACATAATGCGGAGTGTCACGAGAATTACTCGGTCACACTCACCAATATTCATACTGCACATTTGTTCGAGACTCACGTGCCAGATAACATTAAACTTTAAGATATGGTAAATATTACGCTGGAATGGAGTGCAGCGGATGTTTAGGAATTTACGCTTCGTTTTACAGCCGATAATGTTCACTTACCATCATGTAAGTAACGTCCAGTATATCTCATACTATGATCGCTGATTTTAATCAGCTGATGAGGGAAATATTTGACGTAGGGTGTGAGCACATTAAAAGAATAGCATAACCCCTTACCTTGTTATGAAGCGGCTAAAGAAGTTTTACCAAAAGACAGGAAGGAGTGTCTTTTTCGTACCATTGGCTAAACTGATCGTCAACCTGGCTAGGCGTCGGAATTATGGCAAAGTTTTATTTTTGAGAGGTATGTGTCCTGCAAAGGACTGGCATAAGCTGGCCAAGTTATCGGTATTTACAATCGATTACTTTTCTCTTTTATTATCTAGTTAAGCAACTATTAAATGACTTGTCTTGTGGAACTCAGAAACAACTTAGTTACCACAGCCACCCAGAACCGAGAAAATACAGAAAAATACTTTTCACCTACATCCCACCAGGAATCGAACTCGAGATCTCAGAGCAGGCGACAACCTTTAAATCTGGTATATACGGAGGTCGTCAGTGTTGTACTTTCCCTAGTATATGCAATCTAGACTTAGCATGTTCCGCAATTTAAGTGCCATCTAGCACATTTCACCTGTTCCTAATGTATATTTAACTTCCATCGGCGGCGGCATGCGCAAGGTCAGAGCAACAATCCCAAACATTCCGAAGTGGGCTAGCGTCAATAAGGAATGAACAGAACTTGTCTATAGTTAGACAAGGTCGCCATCTAACTGTTATAGCTGGTCTGTTCGAATGAGGGCACGGAATTAGGAGTCTTTGTAATCGACATTTTAAAATGTTCATATTTTTTTAATATCTTTTTTTGGGAAGGTTTCTAATTTTATTTAACTCGGTACCAAACTGATAGTCAAATGCGGTCGCATGCGTTGATTATATTAGTTTACGTACTTCTTATTTGTTTTACGACGATTCTATATTTATGCCAATCGTAGAAGATAAATAGATTGTTTTTATTATTGCTATACAAAATGTAAAACAGAAAATACATTGAGGTAGAGGTCAGTTGGATCAGATATGAGGTATCGTATAAAGAACACAAGGTACAGAAAATCCATTAATCTTTTAACAGAAATACTCGAATCGATCTCAAATAACTCAAGGATTGTTTTCACACGTGAATTCTGGCATTGATTCAAAATCTAGGGATAGAAAATTGTCTAGGTGAGATTCTTTAATTAAATCATAGAAGACGCGGCAATTTAAAAAGGGGACTGGGTTTCGTTAATTTGGATATTATGAGAGAAATGACTCGCGTAGACGGATGTCATTGTTCAATTATCATAAACATGAGCGACAGACAACTCGTTACAGTCAATTTATTTTGTTGTAGCTTTATAATATTAGGTATAGATTTATTCTCATTATTAGATCCACGGAATGAAGAACATTTGAATATCATAATAATAGTCAAATTTGTACAACTTTTGTTCAAGTTTTGCTTTTAGAACACACATTTAATCATTTACATTTTAAATGTGGATATTTTGGACTGGAAGTTCTGGATAACTATACTGAATAATTATGACCTGATGATGTTACAAACTCCTGGGTCTGTGACTGTGGTGTGCGATCCAACAATGACTGTGACGGGAAAAACTTTAACGTATAGTTTATGACCGCTATTAAAATACGTAGGATATTGAGTAAGTGTAGTATTAATTCTACAGTTCTTAACTAATGCTGTTTACGTCCGGGAAATGAAAATAAATTAAAACGATTGCACAGATTTCACTGTAAATGCGGGTTACTTTAGCCCTATCAGGTTATTTAGTCTCAAATTAAACAACAATTTAGAATTTAGTGTTTTAAACTTTCATCGACGACCTCCGTGGCGGAGTGGCGTACACACCGGTTTTCAAGTCGTCGCCTGCTCAGAGGTCCCGGGTTCGATTCCCGGACGGGTCAATGTAGAAAAAATGTGTTTTTCTACATTTTCTCGGGTCTGGGTGTTTGTGGTACCTTCGTTGTTTCTGTTTTCCAAAATACGAATGCTTTAAATAGTTATTCAAATTGGGATCAGAACAATGTATGTGATGTTGTCCACATTTATTTATTTCTAATTTATTTTATTGTCACATCGTAAGACCTATTTATTTCGAGATTTGTACCATGTACCTTGTTTTTAAAGAATTTTTAATTTACTGCTACATTGGACTTTTGGGCCGTCCACAAATTACGTCATACTTTACGTGACATTATTAGCAGTTAATATACATGGCAATCAAGAGCATTGCCCATCTTTAATAAAACACGACCATCAGACGAGGTCAGTATCCTCTGGTAAGTTTGAAGTGCCTAGGGTACGTAATCATTACGGAGACAGAACAATTAAGAAACGTCTACCTTACGTACTTAATGGCTTACCGGAGGATATAAGACACGAGTCTAACGAGAAAAAATTTAAGAAGTTGTTGAAATGTTTTTTATTAGAGACTGTTTAGATACTTATTTTATTTGAATTATTTACTCAAAATGTGGATTAATAGTTATAAGTAGAGTAGACCTATCTTTTTTCATTTTTTTTTTAAATTATTGTAAATTGTTGTCCCTTTTATTTTTAATTCTATACTAAGAACCCACAGTCAAGCCAACTAGTCGGCTTTGTGGGTATAAATGCCTGTAAATACAATTATAAACATTGTTGTTTCATAAATTAATAAATAAATAAATAATTAGGCAAAATAGTATGGGAATTTTCGTAAAAATGCGTGTCAAGGGCGGGGGGGGGCTGAAAATCTCAAAAATCGTGCGTCGTAATTTATGGATGACCCCTTTTGATTTTTTTCTAGTTACTAGAGTAATAAAGACTGAGAATGAAAAGAATCGGATGACGTTCAATATGGGTGAAGATTGTTCAGTAATTAATCTTCTTAAGATTTTTATTACGCAACAACTACATGACGTTTCTTAAGCTTGGGTTTGTCAACCGAACTAATGTATTTGTTTTTCATTTATTAGGCTCTTATTTTTCACAAATAAATCTTTAGGCTCAGTTCAGTAGCAATTGCATAAGTTTACCTGTACTTTGTGAGATGATGTTTTTCTCTCACAAAAGCCTCGATATGAGGTTAAAACGAGAGGTAACTAAACACGTGACTGTAACAATGCAATGATAAGAGTTAAAGGCCAAACAATATTACGTATTTACACGATTTCACAAATATTTCGCACTTGTATGATGGAAGAACACAAAATAAAAAATCATTAAGCTTTTTAAAGGTCATTACGCCTGGGTCGGATATATTTTTGCATACAGAGGGGCCTACGCTAGGTATATGCTCAGTGTACTGATGAAATTGCGTAGGCTGTATTGACATTATGTCGATGTGAGATGATCTGGATTCTGAAGCACTAATAAACCACGCGATGCCCGGTTTATATATCTACAATCTACCTATAGATCTCTCTTTCAAATACACTAAGTCTAAAATATTGAAATGAGTAAAAGAGACAAATGGGGTCGAGTATTATTCAGACATTGTGTTGCTGAGTATGACCACTGGACTGTAACTTTTACAAAAACCGGCCAAGTGCGAGTCGGACTCGCGCATAAAGGGTTTTGTACCAAGAAGGCCAAAAAAATGGGTTTGTTGTATGGGAGCCCACCTTAAAAATTTATTTTATTTTGTTTTTAGTATTTGTTGTTATTGCGGTAACGGAAATATATAATTTGTGAAAATTTCAACTGTCTAGCTATCGCGGCTAAAAAAACTAAATAAACTGAGGTGTCAGGTCACACCTTAGTATATTTAGTTTTTAGGGTTCCGTACCCAAAGGGTAAAAACGGGATCCTATTACTAAGACTTCAATGTCTGTCCGTCTGTCCGTCGCTCTGTCACCAGGCAGTATCTCAAGAGCCGCGATAGCTAGACAGTTGAAATTTTAACAAATTATGTATTTCTGTTGCCGCAATAACAACAAATACTAAAAACAATATAAAATAAATATTAGAGGGGGGCTCCCATACA
The DNA here is from genome assembly GCA_949315895.1 of Anania crocealis. Taxonomy (NCBI): domain Eukaryota; kingdom Metazoa; phylum Arthropoda; class Insecta; order Lepidoptera; family Crambidae; genus Anania; species Anania crocealis. The sequence goes on from OX438868.1 coordinate 1,156,671, forward strand.
ACAAACCCGTTTTTTTGGCCTTTTTGGTACGGAACCCTTCGTGCGCGAGTCCGACTCCCACTTGGCCGGTTATTTATTGTTAACTAGCGGACCCGACAGACGTTGTCCTGTCTTAACTAAGAATATTGATTTCAAATTGGTATAATAATTAAATGAATAATTCAGATACAAATTTATTTATCGACATTTCAAATGCTAACCGCATTGGAAATTGTAACCGTTTGCAGGCTTTGCCACTGAGCAAGTAATCACTACGCACGCATTCTGTCAATGGTATGTCAAACGCCATAATGTTACATTAAAAAAGTTTAAATTGTCAAAATCGCTAAGGTAGCATTACAAATAAATAATTATTATTATATTTTCTTATTAAGTTTTCCTAAATTTTCTAATTTTCCGCGCAATTTTCTTATTTCTTTCTTTCATAAGAACATTCTCCTGACAATAACAAACAAAAGAATTAGCGAAATCGGTCTAGCCGTTTACGCGTGATGAGATGACCAAGGGAAATAGGGATTCATTTTTATTATATAGATATAGGTAATATACTTTACAACATCACATACATTGTTCTGATCCCAATTTGAATAACTATTTAAAGCATTCGTATTTTGGAAACCAGAAACAACGAAGGTAACACAAACACCCAGACCCGAGAAAATGTCGAAAAACACATTTTTTCTACATTGACCCGTCCGGGAATCGAACCCGGGACCTCGGAGCAGGCGACACCTTGAAAACTGGTGTGTACGCCACTCCGCCACGGAGGTCGTCGAACTTGTCCATTGTCGTACTTGTCCATTAAATTTATGTCTACCCTGGAAAACCGATTTAGACCCGAAGGCACGGACGTATATAAGGGGGGTGTTTTGGGGGTCGAGACCCCCCCCCCCATTCTTACCCATCTTACTTACTTGTCCAACAGAAAAAATCATTTGTTATTTTTTAATAAATACATTACATAATAATATAACTTTTAATTTAAAGGCACCTACCTAAGGTTTATATATTACCCGCGACTATACTTGTGTGTTATAGTCGCAGGCATTGTTTTATTTGTAAATGATATACTCAATTGGAGTTAGAGCTCTGTTTTTTTACTTTGGAGACCCCCCCCTTGTCAAAGCTATAGCTACGTCCGTGCCCGAAGGAGTCGATATATACCACATTGGGAATACCTCAGTATACTACCTACTATTTGAATTAGCATACGCACGGACGCGCTTAAAAACATTGTGCCAAAATGAGATACGTAAGTACAAAGTCTGCTATCTGGTTATAATTTGTGTCAGAATTGATAAGAAAGTCATAACAACATTATTTGAACATGCAATTTCGACCAAGGAAAGATAAAACGTCACACTTTGCCTTGCCAGAAAACAAATGCCTATTTTTAGTTATTTCTATTTTATTCGGAACACCATCATCATTCAGCACTGATACATTTTCATACAAACTAAATTCAGTACAAACTAAACTCAGCCAAATGTAAATGAACCAAAATCCATCCATACCACTCCCACCTCTTTTCAACCCTATTGAGGGGATTAGGTGAGCTAAGTGATGCCTTCAATTATTTAATTGTATTACTTCTAAACAAAAGCTAGTCTCAAAAAACTGGAATTATATCAATTTAGCAAATTACCTCTAGTATTTATTAAATCACAGTAAACTTTTTATTTAGTTGTTTAAAAAATCAAATTTGTCGCTAACGCCAAAAGCGGCCGTTTTTAGCAATAATGTGAAATACGAAAGAATGCCAGAATGAAAAGCAGTTAACAGTGGTTCAATAAATACTAGTTTATTCGCTGAAATGATATTATTCCAGTTTTTTGAGAATAGCTTTTGTTTAGAAGTAATAAAATTAAATCAATTTGTGGCAGCACTTAGCTCACCTAATCCCCTTAAAGGATGAAGGACAATAACTATCCTATGGAAGTTTTACATACATACATACATACATACATACACTCACGCCTTTTTCCCGGAGGGGTAGGCAGAGACCACATCTTTCCACTTGCTACGATCCTTACAGACTACTTTCGCTTCATCCACATTCATTAATCTTTTCATACACGCTCGCCGGTTTAGGGTACTCTTGACCTGACCTTTCTTTAGAACTTCCCCGATTTGATCAAGATAAGTTCGTCGAGGCCTTCCCCTTCCAACATTTCCATTCATACTCGCCATATATATCTTTTTAGTCATTCATCCTCTCAACAACAAGTTTTAGGATATCAAATTATATTTATAGTTCAGAAGTTCACCCCTTGACAGATGAGTTATGGGACAGAAGCCTAGAAAAGTTTCTGACCTTTCCCAGGACTAATCTAAATCAGTTCAGCGTTTAAGCGTGAAGAGATACCAGACAGGAGAGTGGAGACACACAATATCACATTTATTATAAAGGTATGGATGTAAAGAAAGATGGTCTTAAATAGTCTTAATCTCTTTACATTTAAATCTTATTTTACCAATTGCTTGAAGCTGTTTTTTTTTCCGGTAACTCTTATCTTTAACAGGTAACTGAATAAATATTAAATTCATGTGTTCACGACAAAGATAAATTCAAGATTCAATATTATATTATTCTACATTGTAAGTAATAAATAACTGATTAAGTTGTTCAACTAGCATTAAAATTATATTACCCAGATAAAATAGTGTATTTGTTGATAACATCATTGATATTCAGGTCATTTTTTGTAATTAATCAGTATTCATAGAAACCGAAAAGAACTGTTTCTCTGTAATAATGGTACTTATTTTAGGGGCCAAATATCAGTAACTAAAAAGAAAAGTAAGTCGTAAGGACTGGCTTACTTAAATTTTCTGTGTAAAAAAGTGTACCTGATACAAATGGGGCACTAAAGTATTATTATATCTTTACTGTCTGATTTCAGAACCTCAATAATACTTCCAAATTGTCATAATTAACTTACCACTTAAGCAAATATTTATGTAATTAGCTTTCAAAGGCCAAATTAGCCTTTATAAAGTAGTTTGTTTTGCCATGTAAATGTTTTTTTTTTTTTAGTGTATTTATACATTTGTTATTTGTGTTTATTAACAAATAAAGACCATTATAAAACTAACAAAAACTTAAATTTTCTAAATAGGTACATATATAATGCTCCCTAATATTATAAACGCGAAAGTTTGTATGTATTTTCGCGCGAAAGCGTAACAAACAAACTTATATTTAAAATATTAGTAAGTAAGGATGAGCTATGTAATATTCTCTATGAGCAGACTTAAGGGCGCCAAGACAAGAACTTGTTCACGATAGTACATATGCTAATAGTATAGTTGGTGGTATTACAACATGAATTATGGATCACTTCACTGAGTCGTAGCTTTGCTTGTTCACTGACGCATAAATCGGGCCACAATGAACTCTGTATTATAATGGTGTTGTTAAAATGTATTTGGGTGAATGATCTGCTATTGTAGTATGTCATCCACATTCCAAATACCTATGCAAATTATGAGCTTATACCTACCTAATATGTAGGTAGACACTTTCTAAAGTCAAGTAACATTCTATTACATTCAAACTAATGCCAATAATAATTGAATCAACACATACAACTGGCAATAATTTAGTTTAAAAATTTTCAAGACCTATCTGGGTTGGCAGAGCAGTTCACCCTGATAGCAATAAGTTGAAATCCCCTCTGAGGTATCAGTATTATGTCTTTCTATTACAATGTTATGAAATTCAAGAAATCAATTTAGTTTCAAAACAAACAAACTCCATCGAAACTGATGGAACATTTCATTATTCAGCAGTTTCATCATTTCCAACTATTAAACACATGCATTATTTATTTATTTTTATTTGTTGAGGGCAACATTGATGACACAAGGTTGGCTTATTGCGTGCAACACTAGAAAAATAATAATGTGAGTTATGATTTTCTTGAGTTGTTTTTTTTCCAATCACAAGGGAACTAATACTCGTATCCAAACCAACTGCTTTTAGGAGAAGGATATATTATGAAAGTATGACTTCTTGGAATCACCAGGGATGGTTGGAGTAGAAGATCAGGATAATATACATATAATGGCTCAAAATTTTTCTCGCATAGCAACACCAAACCAATCAATACTATGACGTGACAAAACATTTACCAACTGATTGAATATTAGATTCAGGGGCATGATCATAATGCCGTGATACAAATTCATAGAAACTAGGTATGTACACTTTAGTCAGCTTCTAAAAACCTGTGAATGGAATAAATGTGAACAATATTTCATCATAGATTTAAAAGCTATTTTTTTTTGGTATCACAAACACCAAAAGTACCACAAACACTCTGACCCAATATAATATAGAAGAGGTTTTCTAAATTGAAACCCATCCGGGAATTAAAAGTAGGTCCTTAGCTAGGATTAGGATAGCTAGTGACCCCTTGAAATCTGGTGTCTAAGTCATGGAGGACATCATATCCAGTGATAAATGTATTGTCATCTTTGATGTTGCTTGTTATTTAATATGTTCACTGTTGAAACGCTTGGGCTGCTTTACACACATATATGTTTGGGGCGAAATATTCGCTGAAAGCATGTGCGTTTGCGAGTCAAGTCCGTTTTTAGGATAATTCATTACAAAAAGCCCGCAGCCGACATGTTAAAAACATCTTCTAAAAAAAGAAACTTTGCAAATAGTGTAAGTATCTTTGTTCTCTTTGTAAATCATAGTGTTCCCAAAAATAGACTTTGTTAACTTTACTTGACAAGTAATTCATTTAATTAATGTTTATTATGTGGATCCCAATTAGAGTAATTAGCATCACAGAGTGAACATTCATGCCACAACACTCACGAGGTACAGTTACTGTCTTCTGTTCTAGCACACTATTGTATTTCAATTTTATGTTTAACTTATCAATACTCAGGTAAAATCAAAAACACTTGATTCATTGAGAAATCTATCACCTCATTGACACATTAAATACCTCCTTGTGTATGCATAAAATAATGATTCCCATTAAAAATGTTAATGATTAACAAAAACATTCTAATAGCATTCTCAGCATTACACTCCAGTAAATTAGAATGACTGCATTACTAAATTCTATTGAAGAAATTAAAAATTTTCTTTAATGCTAGAGAAATGTTACTTAGGAAAAATTATTTATATTGTTGGCATTCAAAGTTTTAGGCTTTGTCTTGGGACAAAAACTAATTATCAATGTTTCATATTTATCAAAGGATTAGCTTAATTTAGTTTTATGTCAATTGAGTATACCTACAATTGTTGTTATTGTGCAAGAGTGATAAACAAAGCAACATTTACACAATAGTTTGAACAAATAGCACAGAGTTCCATTTAAAAACAAAAAAAAAATTAAGTAAAAAGTTCTAAGAACAGGCAGTGCAAAGTACAAGACGTCTCGAGTGCTCAAGTGAACAGTAATTGTGGGATTACGACGCACATAACCTCCGTCCGTAAACCACTGTTCTCATAATTAATAAAACAAAAACATGAATACCTGAATCGAGACTCCTGTCCGCGCCCCCAGTCATTTTCACTATTCTTTAGACGGCGTACGTCTCACTTAAAGCCACTGGCGGGAAACACACTTCAATCCTGGCCGATGAGCACCGTAATCCAGGCAGCAAATATAAAAAGAACCCAGTTTCAATGTCACTGAGGTAACACGAGGGTAACTTGCGAGTTTTGGACGGTCGTCAGATCACAGCCGTTGCCGCGATGCACTAGCAAATTACGCGCCCTACACAATAATATTGCAACTTTATTTACCTTCTCCCTCATGGAAATTAGACTCTTGGTGTTTATGTTCCTCGATATCAGCCATGTTCAATTTATTTATTTCGAGACTTGACTGAACATAGCGAACAAAATTTTTCCAACACGATGCGAGATGACAATTTTATTCATTAAAAAAATACGTGTCAGTTGTCAAAATCCGAAGTTGCAACTTTATTACAGTGATATAATACAATTTCAGCATAAATATTTTTTTCAGCATGATTATATTTAACAATAACTCATTAAAATGTTTTTGAAATAAAGTAAATAAAAATGCTAAAATATTCACCCTTTCTAAAAAGAACGTGTATTTAAGAAAGATAAGATAAGAAATAACACAGATTTTTACAAAGTGCGGTAGAAAGAAAACTATTATGCTGCAACACTGTTTATTTTGACATTTTGCTCTAGTGATGTTGATTGATGATAGACCGTAGACGATAGAATCTCTTCTCTTTCGATTATTCAGATGAAAAAGTAAATGCACACCTATTTGTAACATGTCAAACTGACAAAACTCTTTATTCTCTCCTCAAATTAGAAATTTAATGCGATAATTCAGTTTCAACTGAAGAATAATAAATAATTAATTGTAAACTTAGGTAGTTTGTTGTGTGAATATTGCATTTATTGTTTTTGTAACAGTGTGACAATCGTTAACTAAATAATTAAAGAAACAAAACCAAAGAAACAGCGGCTTATGATACCAAAGATTTAAATAATAACATTCGCCATTCTCAAGTTTATGTTTTAATACAGGGTGGTCCAAACGGTGACATCCAAAATTTTTTTGAATCCCTTACATCCAGGGCTATCCAAATATACTCCATATACCTATGTTACCCGATTTTTCTTAGTTTTCGAGATATAAATTTTTTCCTAAAATTTTTCGGTGCAATCAGTTTTCAAAAATGAATTTTTTAACTTTAACTAAAAAAAAGTGGTTTCACAGTTTTTTAGATCATTTTAAAAACTTTTTTTTAATTCACATTTCAAATTTAAGCTCTGAGTTCTGACTAGCTTGAACGGAAACTATTCACTTTCGGTAAACTTTGGTTAAGCTTAGCAAGCTGATAATTTTATCTAAGTTAGTTTAATTAATAAGGATCATACTGGAAAAAAAAATTGACATAACATAATAAAAACTAAAAAGTGGAGAAACTATTTTTAAAACTGATTACACCCAATATTCTGAAAATTTATGGAAAAAAATTAGCCCTGTATGTAAGGAATCCAAATAATTTTTTTGGACGCCACCGTATGGACCACTCTGCATATTATCTTCATGAAATTGTAGAACGTGAACATGAACATTAAGTTTGTCCAAAAAAAAAACGTAATAATATTTTTTACGTAACAAAGCCACAAGGGTTTTTGTAATTAATCAGTTTGTTCAATACCAGACCATACCAGACTAAATAAACCACCAATTATTGCAGATATTATTTGCAACACAGAAAACATTGTTTACATTTATCTTCTCAACCTAATTATAGTTGACAACACGAAATTATAATGGCATGCATCCACTGTAATAAGAAGAAAAAAAAACAAGATTCACTTCAAAAATTGTTTATTTTATTCGGTTCAAAATTTATCGAAATTTAAGCAATATCAATTTTACTGTCGATAACATTAGGGTATCGATATTTTTGCCATACCTAGACCACTGTGTGGCACTGTGTGCGTGCAATCAGGTGTCAAATTTCTTTTTCCAAAATATTGTTAAAAAATTAAATTATTACTTAGATTTTCACTTGAATTATTTACTAAAAAAACAGTCACAATGCAGGTAAATCGTGTAAATCTCTAGATATTACTTCAGGCATAATGAAATGCAAACTTTTTAATTATTTTGATTTATTTTTAGAATCCCAATGAGGATACTGAATGGAATGATGTACTTCGAGCTAAAGGAATCCTGCCTCCTAAAGAAAAGGAGGTTTCGGAGGAAGAAATCGTAAATATGATCGAACAGACAATCCAGCAGAAACAGGATGAAAGTAAGTGCAAAGTTTTAGGTTATAACAACACCTGTAAATGTTTATCGCCTTCTTAAATAAATCTCTTGTCCTGGTAATAAAAACACTGGACAATCAGGTATATACAGCGATCACAACTCTATTTACTGTCAAATTTTTATTCAAATGTACCATAAAAGGTTCTATGATATAGATGACTCATACTCATTTAGTATACTTTTTAACAAATTTCAGAGGACAAGCAAATGTCTAAATTAGATTTAGATGAACTTGACGAGCTTGAGGACTCTGAAGATGAAGCTGTACTAGAAGAATACAGAAGGAAGCGGATAGCTGAGCTTAAGAAGCTGTCAGAGAAGTCACGATTTGGTGATGTAAGAGAGGTGTCTGGGCAGGACTATGTGCAGGAGGTCAATAAGGCTGGAGATGATATTTGGGTGGTCATACACTTATACAAACAAGGGTGAGTTCAGTAGTGACTTCATGGCGGTTTTCATGTAGCTAGCAGATATTTCAATCACTATACTTGATTGTAAGGAAGGGGTAGCAATAAATTTACTATATCCCATGCATGTATTTGCCTTTACATTAATGAGGCCTGTTACATTTTATTAGATAATCAATTTAAATGTAAAGGTTTGTTATGAAGGTTTTATATAAAAAAAAGTATCAATAATTTGTGCAATGTTTTGTTGGTCCATAAATTAGGATAGCGAGAGAAGCTGCAGGTGAAGGATAATAATCTGATAAATACCTATTCTGATATTGCTAGTATATATGTATTCAACTTACACTTATCAATTTATATTTAATTCACTTGCAGCATCCAGGAGTGTGCGTTGATCAACCAGCACATGAGACAGCTGGCTGCCAAGTACCCCTATACCAAGTTTGTGAAGGCAGTGGCCCAGACTTGTATTCCTAACTATCCCGAAAGGAATCTGCCCAGTGTGTTTGTATACTTTGAGGGGGACATGAAGAAGCAGTTCATTGGCTCGATGGAATTAAGAGGGACTGCCCTCACTTGTGATGGTAAGATTTGGTTGTCTATATAAGATGATTACAAATTAAAGGTAGACATTATACCGCGTGGGCGGAAACCTGTACCTAGCAGTGAGATGCAAATTAGCCTGTGTCCTTCCACAAGGTCTCATCTATCTTAGTACCAAATTTTACTAAAATCGGTTCAGTAGTTTAGGCTTGATAGCATAACAGACATACAGAGTTACTAATAAGTGTTAACCTAAAAAGAATTGACAAAGGTTATGCCATGTCCAATTAATTATAAAATGATTTGAATTTTTATTGCATATCATTGATGCTACATTATGTAGACACAGCCATCAATTAAGGCCTCTTATAATTAGTCACCCCTTGAATCTTTTTATTCATCTATTAGGAAACTGATGTCACTAAAATTTATTAACATGTATACCGGATCTGTTAAAATAAAACGATGGAAAGTAAAAATTAAAATTGCAGTTTTGACAAATACATGATCCTTAAAACCTAAGGTTTTAACAGTTTCGAACCTCGAACTGTGTGCAAGCCAGATTTTGTACAATTATTGTATGTAGTATTTAAATAATTGGAAAAGGTGACTATTTTATAAAAGTTTATTATTGTTATTTCAGAATTTGAATATTTACTGGGACAAGTGGGAGCTGTGGCAACTAAAATAAAAGAAGACCCCAAACCAAGGATTAAGGACAAACTGTTTGCAGACCTCGGCTCAAACGACTGGTGACGAAGGCGCCAACCTTAGCTGTAGTGACTTGTGCGCGAGTGACAGGAGTGTCAGTATTGGAGCTTGTGGAGGGCGGGTTCTATCCTAGCTTAAGTTGCAATTATTTATTTTTGAATAAGGTGTTACTTATTTACCAATAATATACTCATGAGAGTAAAATCAAATTTATGTTAATGTTATGTGCAATATAAATGAAATAATGTAAAATTGTTGCACAAATAGACTATTTAATTTTGTTCTTGTACACAATTGTAGTTAACAAAAATTATAAGATTTTTAACAATAAAGTCTTATTTTTGTATCAAGTGTGTATTACTACTGGTTCCCTTTAAATTTCTCAGGTTAAGGGCTACTTTTAGCAGTAAAGTTAAGAAAACTACTAGTATGAATAAGTAGATTTTATTATTTTTTTGAGACTTGTCAAGCAAATAAAGTAAACTTTTTTTATATTTAAGACATGCCTCACTGGGCCACACAGAGCCATCTAGTCCCAAATTAAGCTACTATTAAGTACCCTGTTGTATGGGGTACTAGCAACCGATAAACTTACTTATATTATACTTTTTTTTTTGTAAATACATACTTATACTGACTGATGTTGGAACGGCAAGATTAGTATATTTTAGCTACTTTCACAGTATAATGTCATACGGAATTTCGTTATGGGGCTCAGCGGCAGATATTGAGTCTATTTTTTATATTGCAAAAACGTGCTGTGCGGGCTATTTACGGCCTTAGACCCCGTGACTCTCTAAGAGAGCTATTCAAAGAGATCAACATACTAACAGTTGCATCTCAATACTTTTTTGAAAACATTATGTTCACCCGTAAAAACCTAGAATTTTTTGTCAAAATTAATGACGTACACAATTTCAATACCCGAAATAAAGATAAACTTGCCGTTCCAGGATTCAGACTGCGAAAAGTAGGTAATTCGTTCATGGGAAATTGTATCCGTATTTTCAACAAATTACCACTGTCAATTGCTGACCTCCCTGTACATAAATTCAAATCATATATCAAAGTTGTTTTAATGAAAAGGGCTATTACACTATTGATGATTATATAAATGATAGGAACGTTTGGCTTTAAATTGTATCAGCTCGCACTGGCATATATCTTATGTAAACATGTTTATTTAAAAAGAGGCTGACAATAGTGACCGAGTTTCTTGCGCTGCTTCTTCTCGGCACTAGCCCACATTTGTCCCGAAGCAGTGGTAGGTTAAATATTGGGACGTGTAAAAGCGCCTCCAGGGGCCTATTTGCAGAAATAAAACTGATTTTAACTGATATAACACATGAGTAAATATTCCTACAGAGTACAAGCTTCTTAACTTTTAAACTATTCTGATAGGGCTGACACCTGTTGCAAGTCAAAAAAAAAATAGGGAGTAAAATTAAAATACGGTAAGTACCTACCTACATAATAAAAAGTGTATTTCAAAAGGTATAAAATATAAGGTTTAGTGTAATTTGTCAATACTAAAGTTGAATTAGTTTATAAATTGCTAACTCTAAATAATTTATTTTTCTTTAAATATTTCTTATTTCTTTTTAACGTGTGATACAGTCTGAATATAATATACAAATTCCTTAAATAACTGATCGGAAAACATTCGCATGGCATGCCAAAAGATAGTTAATTTATAATTTTATTTTTATATTTAATTTCCAATATTTTGAATTCTCGGATCATTATTAAAATAATCTTGGTACCTATATTTTTTTTACATTTCACCAATAAAATTAACATAATTATCTGGACCTGGCGGTATTTTAAGGAACCCGGCCTGTAGATACGTTACCTACATTAAAGTCTTTACGATGGATAAATAGGAAATCATTGCTCATATTTATGGCATTTTCCGATAGGATTCCGATTTCTTGCACTTGTGTCGATCCAGACATTTCCTATACAATTATCCGGAAACAAACTATAGCAGTGTTACTGACCCTTTGTTTTATATGTTTAGATTTAACACCAATTTTCCATAATCAATATTATATAAATAATTGAATCATAGAAATGGTAAAATCACAATTCGTCAGCCAAATCACTCAAATAAATGTCGTCTAATGCGCGCGACGTGCAGGCGGCAGCCCTGACAGTTATACCGCAATTGAATCGGCGAAAACCAGTTCTTACCCCGGCGACGCGTCGGTGAACGCGTGGGTGAGATGTCACGCGTACATCGCCGCGCTATGTGTGAGTGGAACAACAACGGGCTGCATATAGGCAGCTTGTATTCTGGTGGGAATATTTATTCATGTGCTTATAATACATAGACAACACCCAGACCAGTACAAACAGACATATATGTTCATGCACACAAATATTTGTACTGTGCGGGGACCAAACCAGCGACCCATGGCTCAGCAGTAGTGTCAGTTTACTACCGCTGATCCAAATGGTCGTCAAACTAAAAGTACCTAGTCGAATAAATCTAACCTAAGATAGTCGAAAAAAAATTATTCAAGTAATTTTACTTTTTATTACCTTTTATTATGAACTAATGTGGTTTAATCCTTTTATTCCTAAATAACACAGCATGCGTAAAAATGTCTAAGGAATATGTCTAGCTGTTTCCCATTTTGTAGCGGCGCTCTCTGTTCAATGATGTTTCATTAATATGTAAAACTATTACGAATTGTGACAGATTCACATTTAAAATATACATCAAAAGCTGTAAATTTTTTGCCTTAAATAAGATAAGAAAACATTTCAATTATTTTCACATTTTGTTTATTCCAGCAATTATGTCTTAACTAATTATATATATACAAAACATCATTTATGCCTAACAGCAGAAGGCATTATTCAGTACATCATAATGTTATACAAACATAATGTAAAAGAAACACGTTAATGAACTTTCAAATCTTTGGACAGGCAAACTTTTTATAATACTCGTACATAAATCATGATGTTCCTTTTAGGAACATGTCATTTTACAACATTAGAATCACTAACAAAAGGAAAAAAAGCCTAGAGCCCCTGAGTTCCCTTCTGGCACTGCTACTGCCTAGCGTAGTAGGCGGACCAGCGTAACACTACACCAACCAAGTCGTTAAATTAAAGATGGATGCAACTAATTTAAAGATCAGGTAATTATTCATTTGGTGTGGTGGTTTTTGGTGATTTTGTAATTAGTTTATTGTGTAGTAAAGCCAGAGGATGGACGAATGCAACTAAGTAAAAATAGCATGTAATTGCTTATGTCAAACACGTTTGTTTTTCTGTATACATATAGTTTTTGTGTAATATACCAGCAGAAGAATGGCTTTAACTAAGTTTAAAGAGCAGTAATTGTTAATTGGCGAGCACGTGTTTTTGTCAATGATTGTGTAATAAGCCAGCAGGTATATGAATGTTGCTAAGGCAAAAGATCAGTAAGTAATTGGTGATTTTGTGACGTGTTTCTGTCAGTGGTTAGTTGAATGTATGGTAGGTCAGCATGAATGTAAGAATGTCATTTGGTAGGAAGCGGACTATTCTGTTGATGGTAGTGTTTCAAGCTTATTGTGTAATAAATGAACAGTTGTACGAATGCAAGAAAGGTAAAAGATCAAGTTATTGTTAATTTGGTATGGATGAGTTCCTATCAGTGATCGCGCTTACTGTGTAGTATGCCAGCGGGGGGATGCAAGGAACTGAGGTTAAAGATCAGTAATCGTTTATTTGACGAGGACCGGTCATTTCTGTCGGTGAATCAGTAGGTAACTTTTCGTTTGATGCCGTACACGTGTTTCTGTCTCGCCCCCAACTCTATACCCCGTCAGCTCAGCACCCTCTATGCAGGTTGACGGCGGCGACGGCGCGCGCGATGCAGGGCTCCACGGGCTGGCGCGCGCGGAGGCCGAGCGCGAACACGCGGGCCAGCACGCGCGCCGCGTGCTCGGGCATGGCCGTGGCCAGCTCGGGCAGCCGCTCCAGCGCGCTCGCCGCCACCTCCGGCTGGCTGGACTCCAGGCACGAGAGCACGGCCTCTAGACCTGCAGCGAGAGAAGCGATGCCGTCGTGTAGGACAGGCGTGGCACATTAATATGATAATTGGCGATTCTCGTCGAACGAGGAAATCATCTTTATTTTGTTGATTTCGAAAAAATATAATTTTGGATGGCTTAAAAAAACTAAAATAACAGATAGTAAACCAGTCTAAAACAGAGGTTAAATTGAAAAAAAAAAAAAGTATTTTCGCCCACCTACTGTAATTAGTAATTACGGTAGGTAGGCGAAAAAAGAATTACTTATACAACCTTCCTACAATATTCTTACTTGAACACGTATCACTGATACGTGTTCAGGTAAGGATACAGTGATAAGAATATAGTGTCACTGGACATCGGGCGGTAGATTAGTCAACAGGAGTTCGAAAAGCATATTTTTGGAATAAACTAGAATAACACTATACAAAAACAGCTGAAACGGGGATTAGAATAGAAAACATTTATTTGGCACTTTGAAATTTGAATAGTTAACAAAAAAAATAAAAATAATTAATGTGCCAAAAAGGCCCCCACTCAGCATTAGTCGCAACAGCCGAAGGCGTACTGCGACGCCGATTTTCAGTGGAATTAGATTATTATTATAGAAGTTTTTTTTTTTGTTATTTTCAGACATGCCACACTGGGCCACACAGAGCCATCTAGTCCCAAATTAAGCTACTATTAAGTATCCTGTCGTATGGGGTTCTAGACAACCGATAAACTTACTTATATACTTTTTTTTTTGTAAATAAATACTTATAATACATAGAAAACACCCCGACCAGTACAAACAGACATGTTCATGCACACAAATATTTGTACTGTGCGGGGATCGAACCCGCGACCCATGGCTCAGAAGCAGTGTTAACTACCGCTGATCCAAATGGTCGTCAAAAAGATTATATTCCCAAAACAATGTTTTTTTCCTTTTTCTTCTACCACAGGTTGCTATAGTATTCTCACCTGGTCTCGTATCGCTGACAGCGGGCAGCAGCTTCGTCAGCAGCGACAGCGCGGCGGTGCGCAGGGGCGCGTGCGCGTGCGCACAGAGCGGGGCGGCCGCGCGCAGCAGCGCCTGCGCCGCCGCGCCGCCGCCCCACGCGCCGCCGCGACGCGTGCCCCACGCCTCGATCTCCTGGGGAACGACGACGTTCTAATATCAATACCACTACTAGCTAACTTAGAGTTATGTAGTTATTTTAAAATTTCTATATCTGCGATATCTTTCTTCAAAGCCAATAACGAATTAAGTAATGTTGTTGAGAAGCTCGAGCAAATTGATTTGAAAATTAATTTTAACAAAACCGATGCAATGGGGACTACCGTTTCTTTGCTCACCAGTTGGCGCCCCTGTAGACTGAGGTCCGGCGGTATAGCAGTCAAAGGCGATTGGCGCCGAAACAAAGTGTTATATCTTGAATCTAATTAAGGTTATATTGTTTATAAATAACTATCTTGATATCAACAAACTAACTTCTGAAATAGTTGCTCTTGAGGCCGCCTATTCTTGCGCTTTTTCTTAATTCCGCTTTTAAAGCGTTCACATTAATCGCCAAATAATCCATATTTGCTATATTTTACGATAGAGATCACTTTCCGGCAGGTAAATTTAAGAAATTATAATTTATGCAACAAATTCCGCTAAAACCAGTACAAAGTGAATGATATTGGACCTCACGCGACACTAGCGCCTCTAGTGGCAAATTTACTAGCGATAGCCCCCATTCACTTTAGACCATACAACAACAAAGATAAATATCCATCAGTATTGATTACAATGACAGGTTAAACAAGTAAATTACGCCACGTTCTTGGGCGTAACTATTGATAAACACCTAAATTGGAAGGAATACATTAATAAAATTTGCCTAATATTAGATAAAATTTGTTTTTTCTTAACATCGACTGAGACTAGTAGCATCTCAAAATACCTCACTAGCGGATTACCATGGCTATGTGTCGTCAACCTTACGATATGCCCTGATTATTTGAGGACACTCAGTAGATGCTATTCAAGCCTTCCGAGCTCAAAAAAATGTGTTCGGGCCTTATGTGGTGCCGGCTACTTTCAGCATTGTGTACCACTGTTTAAACAATTAAACATTTTACCATGTAAAAAACCACCTCCTCTTCCTCTTCTCGTTAAAGGGTGATGTGCTTGGAAGCAGGGCAAGAAGAGACAATAGTAAACTCTATGTAACTAATTCTTATGATAGTGAACATGAAAATTTAATTCAGTATAGTACTAGCTAACTACTTTGTACGCGTGAAGAAATTATCCGAAACTGTTCATTGTATCGAGATAAAAGTATCCTATGTGCAGTGGCGTAGCGTGGCTTTTTGGCGCCAGGAACCGACCGAAAATCCGCCGCCCCCTATTTTAATTCGAAGTCATTTAAAGTTCAAATATTATATTGAATGGATCTAATGCACTTACACCATACATCTTATTACAAATCTAGATAAACTACCACGCACTGCTTCAGAGAAACAACGAAGGTTCCACAAACACCCAAACCTGAGAAAATGTAGAAAAACACTTTTTTTTCTACATTGACCCGTCCGGGAATTGAACCCGGGACCTAGGAGCAGGCGTCACCTTGAAAACCGGTGTGTACAGCGCTCCGCCTTGGAGGTCCTCGTTTAAAAAGGAAGGTTAGATTGCAATTACATGTGGAAAACTTATCCGTGAGTTCGAAGTCGATTGTATGTTTAGGGTAGATGTCATCGCTAGAAGGCAAACTTGACTCTGACCGTATATTGTACAATAAATCTGCTTAGTGTCATTTTTGTTTGCACTACTCGAAAAAAAATCCTTATTCGCCGCCCCCTTTCGTATGGCGCCCGGGGCCATGGCGCCCGGGGCCAGGGCCCCCCTGCACCAACCACGCTACGCCACTGCCTATGTGACAACCTCCGTGGCGGAGCGGCGTACACGCCAGCTTTCAAAGTTTCGCCGGTTTAAAGGTCCCTGTCTCGCTTCCCTACCTGCAGCGGGGCCAGCAGCGCGGCGGGCTCGGCGGCGCGGCGCTGCAGCGCGGCGAGCGCGTGCGGCGGCGGCGCGCTGGACGCGGGGGCCGCTCCTGCGCCGGCGCCGCTCAGAGCGCTCAAGGCCGGAGTGTTCCTACGCATGACAGATAACATTAGAATAAAATAAAAAACATACCAAACCTATACAATTTCACCCACAACGTAAAAGGAAAGAAGATATTCTCGTCAAACATAGACGTAAAGAAGGGCTATTTTCAAATGAAAATCCTTGAAAAATATTAACCCCGTTTGGCTAGATATATTTCGGTTTTAAAAACTCTGTTTAATCGTTTTAAGAACACATAAATGACGTCATACACGCGAAACCTACCCATGTTCGCATTCATGGACGATATTTTGTATGCTACTGAACACGAATTTTTATACAACTATTTCCTATTATTTAGTTTTTACACCCGTTAGATCGATGTTTACTGGTTTACCTTCTTACGGCGCAAGATTTCAACATCTTTTAGTGACGATCACGAACTAATTTGCTTATACCGCCGCTTATGTTAAATCTATGCAGCTAAAATTATCTGTTTCTTAATCATTTTTATAGTATGAACTCTAAACTAAAAAGATCAGAACCTATTAATTTACTGTAGTTATTAAATACTCGTAACGCGGTTAATAGTGAAAAAATTAAACTTTTGTACTAATCATATCTATAAAATTATAAAGAAAAGTGCTTTAAGCCCAGTAAAATGATGTGATTTAAAATGTAATTATTTATACAGGATGCAATTTTAACTACCTTCCAAATTTTAATACAACCTACGAGACAAAAAACAAATAACGTATTTTTGCTTTTGGTATAGTTTCGTAAAAAGTGTTAAAATAAGGCACCTAGGTGACCTAGACAATGTTCGGCAAAAATCAAACATTTTGGATATGGCTTCCTCGCAACACAATTTTTTACGCGATTGAAAACTTTACCTACATTTTATATTCCTTAATGGGCTCTAAAAACGATACCTAACCTATAAGAAATTTTGGAAGGTGATGAAGAAGTCATCTTGTATATGTACTCGTTATGTATGTTACTTATAGTGTATGTTCTTGTATCTTGTTTTCATTATTTTGAAAAGTAAAGTAAGTACTGGTTCAAAATAAAGCTGCGCGCACACTTACGCTATGGTATCCCGGTGCGCGTGGAGCAGCGCGGCGGCGGCGGCGGGGCGCTGCACCGCGTAGCGCCGCAGCAGCGCGCACACGCGGTGCGCCAGCGCCGAGTCGCGCCCGCCCGCGCGCCACACGCCCAGCAAGCAGTCCAGCGCGCCGTGGATCTCCGGGCTGTGGGCACGAGATCACAACAAACATGTGGCGTATTTAAAAGCTACCTCGCCTCTCGACTTACGGCCGGTCCCAGTAATCTATCTATCTTCAGTTTTGGCTTATCGGAGATAGAAAACATCTTCTGTTTTTGATTTTGCCGTCCAGAGAAACAAAGACAGAAGTTGTTTTCTATCTCCGATATGCCAAAACTGAAGATAGATAAGTTATTAGGACCGGCCGTTAGTAAATAAGCTATACCATAAATGGAA
The DNA here is from genome assembly GCA_949315895.1 of Anania crocealis. Lineage (NCBI taxonomy): Eukaryota > Metazoa > Arthropoda > Insecta > Lepidoptera > Crambidae > Anania > Anania crocealis. Next base: position 1,174,748 of record OX438868.1, read on the forward strand.
GTAGTATTAGTAATGAATAAAGAACTAAGTCTACATACGAAGTGCACTCGTAACACGTACATAATTATATACTGCTCGCTCACGGACATGATCACGGACCGGACAAAACCAGTGCCAGAGGTGAACTTAGTGCGCGAGAAATATACAATATGTATATAACATGTTAATGAAAAAGCGCGAAGCCTGATATTAGTGTGTGCAATCGATTCTACTAATAAAAATTGGTGTCAAATATTAATCAAAAAATATTTTAATTGCACCGTGTTTAGTCATTATTTAGCTCTAGAAAAGCGAATCAACTATCTACGTCAACTACTAACCTACTTATAACATATAACACCATACATTGGCAATCAGCGTGTGAAAGGTCAATACGTTTCCAAAAACACACGTAAAACTGGACAAAAGCAATTTTACTCCGTTGAGATAAGAGTGAAAGTGTCTCGTTTGATGGGCGCTTGTCTGTACGATTAGCTACGTACGGCGCCAAGCAGCAAAGTTGCAATCTGAGTATGACTGAATGCAAATTACGGTGGCACGCAAAGCGGCAGCGTCGCACAAGATCGTGCGTAGTCACCATGGACTTTTTAAAATGTAACTTAATATTTTACATAATTCTTGTATAACAAAAAAAATTTGGGCTGTCTCAGGTTTTGCGCTTTTTTATTAATATAAAGCCTGTTTAGTATTCGATTATTCGTCTATTTAGCCAATGTCGATATCGTCTTGTCCCCTAAGACAACGGGTTCACTCACCTCGAGAACAGCTCCTCGTCAGGCAGCACCTCGAGCGCGGCCAGTAAGTAGCTGTGGTGGCGCGCGGCGGCGGGCGCGGCCGTGCCCCGCAGCAGCGCGGCCGCCAGGGGCAGCGCCCGGGAGCCCGCGCCCCACACGCGCGACCACACCGCGCGGATGTTGCCCTCCATGCGGGACAGCCTGCAGGACAATATTAACCTTATTTTGACTGTATTTAGTGTTCTGTTAGATTACTGGTCACTGAGGTATGTTCAAACAGCGAGAAAAACCATTGGTGTTTATAAGAAATAGCAAAGGGCCTCACATAGACCCCTGCGGTACACCTACGTCAAAGCCATTATTCCTTGCGGTACACCCTGTAATAGAGGCCATTTACCTCTGCGGTAAACCTATGATAAAGGCCATTGATCCCTGCGGCACACTCGTAATAGAGGCCATTGACCCTTGCAGCAGACTCGTAATAATTATCACCCTTAAGGGCCATTGACCCATGATAAGAGCTAATCTCGATGACTCATCATCATCATCATCATCATATCAGCCGAACGACGCCCACTGCTGGGCATAGGCCTCCCCCAAGGATCTCCACAACGATCGGTCCTGTGCTGTCCGCATCCAGCGGCTTCCCGCGACCTTGATCAGATCGTCGGTCCACCTCGTAGGGGGCCTGCCCACGGTCGCCATTCGAGAACCTTTCCGCCCCAACGGCCATCGGTTCTCCGCGCTATGTGTCCCGCCCACTGCCACTTCAACGATGCAATCCTTCGAGCGATGTCGGTTGTTTTAGTTCTCCTGCGGATCTCATCATTTCTGATTCGATCGAGTAGGGAAATACCAAGCATCACTCTCTCCATTGCTCGCTAGGTGATCTTGAGCCTTCTTATGAGACCCCTAGTAAACGACCACGTCTCATTACTGGCAGCACACACTGGTCAAAGACTTTCGTCTTGAGACACTGAGGTATTTCGGATATATGCCGGAGCTTCCCCAACACTGCCCATCCGAGCTGGATTCGACGAGAGATCTCTTTCTCGAAGTTGGACTTACCTAACTGGACTATCTGTCCCAGGTAAACATAGTGGTCAACAACTTCGAGTGCAATGTTCCCAACGTTAACTGGAGCGGGTGCAACATGGGCATTTAACATGATTTTCGTCTTGTCCTTGTTCATCCTAAGACCCACTCTTTGAGAAGCATTACCGAGATCTTCGAGCATAATGTTCAGGTCTTCCAAGGTCTCAGCCATAAGAACTACATCATCGACAAATCGCAGGTGTGTTAGGTATTCGCCATTGATGTTGATGCGATGACTCATGTTCCATTAATGCCAACCAGAGCGTTTGTGCTTAATTTAATGGGGTCATGTTTAAGGCAGTGGTCAAGGAAATCACAGATGTTTTGAAACAGTGAGGAAGGTCAGATAAGGGCTGATCTTACTCAGTTCTATTAATCAATTATTTTTTGTATTCTGTACAGACATCTAAGGATTTACGAACTTATAGGATCTAAAGGATCAATGCACTGGAATACTCGTAATATATACATAAAATCAAAAATAAACGCCTACTAAATCCGTAAACATATCTTTCATTTCAGTGCATAGTATTCACGTAAACTCAAGAAAACAGTACATAGTTTTAAATACAAATCCCACGCGTACAAAGTCGCGGGCAACAGTAATGAGAACATAAAATTTAAGAAAAAATGTCTATACTTCTGCCCTTGCTCCTTATTGTGGTGATGGTGTGTGTGGGCAGCCGCGGTCAGCGCCGTCAGTAGCGCGTGCGACACGCGGTCCATCGCGCTCGTGCTCGCCGCCGCCAACGCTCGCGCCTGTGCGCCTTGTACCGCGCCCGCTTCCGCGCCCGCCCCCGCCTCTGAGCCCGCCGGCCGACGCTCTTCCGACGAGAGGAGGAGTTGTTGGATAGCGGGCACCTGTGGATAGGTTGATGTTAGTGTGCTATGGGGATAAGTTTAGTGGGGCGATTACTTTGTATAATACGTGTTCGGTGTGAACCGAAAAAAATTTGGGAGAATAATATTTATCTATATTTGAAATATTTGATTACAAACGGAACTGATGTAAAATGAATGAGTAAACCTTACCATTGGCTGACACGATTAAACTCTTTCTTGTGGCACGAAATATGCATTACGCATACCTGCCACCCCAGAGAAAATGACAGGTTGGGTGGGACTCTGGTCTTTCACAAGAGCTCCGTATATCAACAAGCAATCAGCGGTATCCTTCCGGTGTCTTATGAACCGAGCGAGACTATGGGTTTTGCCTCAAACCTACGTATGCTCCGTAGTCCCAGATCGTCTGTCTATTGTGTGCGGCGCTCGGCCACAGCAGCAGCAGCGGCACTAGGCACCTACCTCGGCCAGCAGCAGCAGCAGCAGCGGCGGGTGCGCGCGCGCGCTGAGCGCACAGCACAGCAGCGCGGCGGGCGCGGGGCAGCAGCGCAGCAGCAGCGGCAGGCGCGCCTCCAGCCGTCGGCGCTGCGCCTCGACGCCCGCGTCGCCGCCGCCCGCCGAGGCCGACGCCTCTTCAGCCTCCTCTACCACGTAGCGGATCAGAACCTCCAGCTGACAAAACAAAAATTTCAATATAAGATATTGAACATGATCGGCACTTGCACAGGACAATTGTCTGAACTGAACTAAAAGATCTTGACCCCAGAAATGTTTATGGTCCCGATGAGATACCCCCGTTATATCGACCGAGATATATCTGTGGGTCTAGCACAAAAAACTATCGACTTCGAATCGTTGGCGTATCGAAAGCAAACGACAAAAAGTTCGTGCTTTGTTTTGTAGTTCTCGTTTTGACCGCGCGAGCGCTGTTTAAGTTTTCATACTAAATATTTCGATGGCGATGCGAACACGCAAGCGATTCGAATTCGATAGTTTTACGTGCTAGACCCACTGGTGTCTTCCCAACTGCGTTTAAGAATACCTGCTCGATTTTAAGCACTATTGCGAAAATTTTAGAATCACTGCTCCGTCCGTATAATAAACAGCACCTAAGGCTCTATTAAATCTTGCCAAGGAGCAACATGGTTTTGTAGAGTCGAGATCAACAACTACAAAACTTTTGTCCTTTACCGAATCTTTAATTCAGGTTATAGATTTCGGAAATAGATTATAGATTCTTTAAAGCATTTGACAAAGACTCTCACAGGATCTCGATACAAAAACTTTCATCATACATAGATATCCATGGCCCCTAACTTTCTTGGTCCGCTTTCTATTTCAATGATCTTAATTGTTGTGTTGTAATCAATAAATACTACTAAGTAATCAAAACATAACTTCAGGTGTTCCACAAGGCTCACACCTGGGTCCTTTTTTATTAACGTCGTTCCTAACTATTTTCGTTCCTCTGAAGTGTATATTTACGCTGATGGTTAACGTGAAAAACGTGTAGTTAGGGATACAAAAGATGAGAAATGTCTTCAAGCTGATTTGGAATGAATTGTCGAACGGTGTCATAAGGTGTGGTATGCATCTAAATGCTAAAATATGTTACCATGTTAAATGCTCAGTTTATGTAATCATTATACCTACAACATCTTGGCAGTGTTATTAGTATTTTTTTATTAATGAAAATAATCTTTGAAAAATATTAAGCATCGATTAAGCTATTCACACTGTGACGCGAACGGATTTAGCTGTGTAAAATTTATTTACTCGGGACCCAGCCTCAGCAAAATGAACGTACGTTTAGTATTATTTTTTGACGCTGATCGATACAAGTTCTTAAAAAGCCATTACAACAGCGGTCGAGCTTAATGCGTAAGTCGCAGCAGGTCATCGTCGGGCGCATCCTATTAATATTATAAACGCGAAAGTTTGTAAGAATGTATGGACCTTTGTTATTCTTTCACGCTAAAACTACTCAACGGATCTAAATGAATTTTGGCAAGGTGTTAGTTTATTGGCTGAAATTACATACAGGATGAAATTTTAACCACCTTCCTTTTAATATATTAATCTACGAGACAAAAAACAAATGAAGTATTTTTTCTTTTGGTATAGCCCAGTACAAAAATGTCAAGATAAAGCATTTAGAAAATGTCCGCATAAATCTAAAATTTTGATACGGCCGCCAAGCAACACTTTTTTTACGCGATTCGCATCTCATTTTTTCTTTACGATACTATTTATACGTTTTTGATTATCCCTTTATACCTTATCAGGCCTAGGACAGTAAAAATTGAAAACTATATTACGAAAAATATTTTCGGATGAAAGCTTGATTTACATTTTTTAAACTGTTTTTTACTTCAAAATGGGCTCTAAATAAGATACCGAACTCCTAGAAAAATTTTAGAAAGTGGTTAAAATTTCAGCCTGTATAGACTAAAATTACATATAGGAAAAAGGTACGGTTCCCGTGGTATAATTTTAATACTTAGTTTCAATGTGTTGAATCTGAATGAAATATAGCACCGTGTTAGTTTTTTTGGCTGGAATAACATACAGGCTACTGTTTACTTACACTGAGAAAATCTACGGTTTCCGTGGGATAATTTGAATACATAGTTTAAAATTCGTTCGCGTTCGAAGTTATGGGCAACATCTAGCACATAATAAACAAGTTTTTCCGTGAAAATTATACGGAATCCTAACTGCTTTTGCGTGAGTCTCAGAGTCTAAATTTTGCACCCTATCAACACACATAGTAAGAAAATTTTTCAATGCAAACTATAGTGCACTGACCTGGTGGTGCGTCAGGCGCAGCAGGTCGTGCGGCGGCGCGTGGCGCGCGGCGCTGCGGTCGCGGCCCTGCCACACGCGCGGCGAGTCCACCAGCGTCGCGCAGAACTGCGCCACGGGGCCCGCCGCCCACCGCCTGCCGACAGGTCATCGATACGACAGGTTCATAAAAAGACCCACGTTGGGCGCCAGTGTCGCGGTGGGGAGGTAAAATACACAATACATGTACTGAGCGTACACGATAAATAGTAAGGTATTCATTTAATAAATTATACAATTACACAAGGGCGTGGGTGAAGGCCCGACTGACAATTTGCTTTCCGTTCCAAACTTCCCTGACAGAGCGGCCGAAGGTTGATGGTGGCCGAAGATGGAGAACGCAGCTCGCGGTAGGTGTGCGGTCACACGGCAATCCAGAGCCCGTAAGTGGACACGCCGATGTCAATACTCCGAAGTATATTCGGTCCAAGTAATGTTGAGACTGAAGTACGTTCAGCTCGAAGTAACATTAAGCCCGATATACGTTGAGTCCGAGGCAAGTTCCCCTCGGGGATGGATTCCTTGCACTAAATAAATATTAAAATATGCAGGATAAGTTGACTAAATTACCGTAAAACGTACGAAAATTAGTACGGAGGCGCAGAGAGCGACACGTCCGTGCTCATATGCTACAAAATCAGTCTGGTGACCGGTGACTGACGAGTGCCAGCGCTCGCGCAACTCGCGCCCAGTCGTAAGCCATAAGTATATGAGTGATAGGGACAGAAAGATTCGAATCGAGGGTAGAATCGATGCTACTAATAAAAAATAGAAATACAATTTTGACCACAAAATGTACAAATCCAGTGGTTCTGAAATTTTAACCACTTTCCAAATTTTAGTATAACAATCTGCGAGACAAAAAACAAATGACGTATCTTTCGCTTTTGATATGTAGCCCAGTACAAAAATGTCAAGATAAAGAACTTAGAAAATGTCCGCCAGAGATCTAAAACTTTTGATACGACCTAGTAACCCTTTTTTACGCGATACACATCTCATTCATTTATTACGATACCATTCATAAGTTTTTCATTTTCCCTTCCATATCTTAACGGGCTTAGAATCGTATAAACCATTTTTAAGTAAAACATTGAACCAGCTTCAAAAAAAAAAACACTAAATACTACAAAATAACACAAGACCAATGTTTTATTTTAAAACCTATTTACGTACTTATATTATTTTAACTACTAACAACTAAACAGATCGAAGTCGTTGCCGAGTCAAATAGAATAGGAGTATGAATCACTACTGAATTGATTGCCGCTCGCCAACATAGCAATTTTTGTTTAAATTCCCCATTTGATTTGTTTCGTTTGTAGTATTATTTTTGTATTGTTTGGGCTCGGCATCGACTTCAATCTGTTAAGTTAATTAGATTAAATATTTTTTTTTTCTATTTTAATCTGCAACCGCAAGTCGCCACCGGCCGCGGCCGCCAGCGCGCGCAGCCCGACCGGAACACCGGCTGCGCCTGCACTCACCGGCCGGGCTCGAGCAGCGCGCGCAGGCAGGTGTGCAGCGTGCGCCACGAGGCGCGGTGCGCGAGCGTCGCCACCAGCTGCGGCCGCCAGCGCGCGCAGCCCGACCGGAACACCGGCTGCGCCTGCACTCACCGGCCGGGCTCGAGCAGCGCGCGCAGGCAGGTGTGCAGCGTGCGCCACGAGGCGCGGTGCGCTAGCGTCGCCACCAGCTGCGGCCGCCAGCGCGCGCAGCCCGACCGGAACATCAGCTGCATCTGCGCACAAAACAAAATTACATTCATTTTCATGTTCTATTCTCATTTTTAGGGTTCCGCACCCAAATGGTAAAAACGGGACCCTATTACTAAGACCTCGCTGTCTGTTCGTCTGTCCACCTATCCCTCTGTCCGTCTGTCTGTCATCAGGCTGTATCTCGAGAGCTGCGATAGCTAGACAGTATAAATTTTCACAAATGCCGCAATAACAACAAATACTAAAAACAAAATAAAATATACTCCTCCCATACAAAAAACTACTTTTTTTGCTTTATATCAATAAATTGTAACAGGTAGGCACTACATTAACTTTTGTGTACCTACTGCTGTTTAGCTAATCAATGGTACTAGACCCTTCGTGCGCGAGTCCAACTCGCACTTGCGACGGATTTTAAAACACAAAAGTCAATCAGTTTATGTCTGTCTATTACGCTTTTACGCTTAAACCACAGCTTAAAACCGTATTATATCACATTTGGTCTAAAGATAGTCTGAAAGCCTAGGTAGATTTTGGGTATTTTTATATCGAAAATCAACCTTTGAATGGATAAAAGGGGCAGTTTAAAATTTTATTTCGGAATCCTAAATTTCTCAACCGATGTTAATGGAATTTGGTGTGGCGATATTTTGAGACTTTCTCTAATACACAGGATATATTTTGTTGAGAAAGCCACCTCCAATAGGGGTATAAATGCGTGTGGAAATTATAACAGTAACCTAAATTTCATTTCGCTGGTTTTAATGCATGTTATATTAATTATTATGTATAGTTTTATAATTTCATTGTCTAGATTCAGATAGTTTTTTATTAGTTTTTTAAACAATGATGTTATAAATGTTGTGTAAGCTTTTAATTAACCTGTATATTTATCTATATGTTTAATTGTCATTGGAATTGTAATTAATATGTTTGGTTGTAAGCTTGAGTAGGGGATTATTGGGCATTCTAAAACAGTTTTTCACATCATCGATCTCACTATCGTTCGATCAATAATGCAAAAAACTTTTTTAGAATCCCCAAATAATCCCTTCGCAAAGTTGAAATCTCACTGCCGATCAATCAACGTTTTAAAGTAGTTTAGTACATACAAATTTATACAAATTTAAAACTGGTTGGGTTGGGGAATAGAATACACCCAAAAGATAATATAACTTAAGCTGGATGGGGCTTCTTGGCCTGCCAAGACTGGATCCCCGAATAAGTTACACATCAAAAAGATGAAAATCCGTATCAGTAAAACTCATAAAAACATATTTGACTTTTTAGCGTAGTGAAGTACAAATGTGAATACAAATTTGAAACTGGTTGGGGCTTCCTGGCCTCCCAAGACTGTATCCCCGAATAAAATCTGTACAACTTGCGCTAACACTTCGTTTCAAAGTAAGGAAACCTAATTTACTCTTATGATAATACAACTTAAGCTGGTTGGGGCTTCCTGGCCTCCCAGGACTGGATCCCCGAATAAGTTGCACATCAAAAACATGTAAATCGGTTTCACTGAAATTCATAAAAACATTTTTAACTTTTTAACGTTGTGCAGTACAAATGTGAATACAAATTTTAAACTGGTTGGGGCTTCCTGGCCTCCCAGGACTGGATCCCCGAATAAAATCTGTACAACTTGTTCTTACACTTCGTTTCAAAGTAAGAAAATAGAATACACCCAAAAGATGATATAACTTAAGCTGGATGGGGCTTCTTGGCCTGCCAAGACTGGATCCCCGAATAAGTTACACATCAAAAAGATGTAAATCCGTATCAGTAAAACTCATAAAAACATATTTGACTTTTCGACGTTATGCAGTACAAATATGAATACAAATTTTAAACTGGTTGGGGCTTCCTGGCCTCCCAGGACTGGATCCCCGAATAAAATCTGTACAACTTGTTCTAACACTTCGTTTCAAAGTAAGAAAACAGAATACACCCAAAAGATAATACAACTTAAACTGGATGGGGCTTCCTGGCCTCCCAGGACTGGATCCCCGAATAAGTTGCACATCAAAAAGATGTAAATCGATTTCACTGAAACTCATAAAACGTTTTTAACTTTTCGACGTTGTGCAGCACAAATATGAATATAGATTTTAAACTGGTTGGGGCTTCCTGGCCTCCCAGGACTGGATCCCCGAATAAAATCTGTACAACTTGCGCTAACACTTCGTTTCAAAGTTGGGAAACAGAATACGCCTATAGATAATACAACTTAAGCTGGATGGGGCTTCCTGGCCTCCCAGGACTGGATCCCCGAATAAGTTGCACATCATACAGAGGTACACATTGTTCTCCGATTTTAAATGTGAATGTTCAAACATTATATACCCGTTGTCGCTATGCGACAGCTACGTCACGCGCCACACATCAAGTTCGTAAGTAAAAATATTTATTAGAGTTCCATATGTTTTAACGCAACTAAAATTTGTCATAGTTAATTTACACACGGAAATAAAGCTTGTGTGTTGTGTGTTGTGTGTGTTGTAAGTGTGTTGTTCTAACTATTATAATAAAAAAAATTACGCCTGTACAAAAAATGCCTGCAAAATACCTATATTGTAAAATATATTTACCTTACGTAATGAGGTACATAGACCATATGTCTCAAACGTTCAAATAGGTATCTACTTATAAGTTTCTACAAAAAATTTATTCTATTTATTAGAAGTTAGTAATAATTTTATATTGCTTACTTATGAAACTATCAATCTGACTTTATATAATATTCTAAGTACCTATCATTAATCTCGTTTGTATAACAATAAAATAACAAACCGAATACATTTTAAGCAAATTTAGGAAGCAACAATAGGAAAGTTATAGTTAAGTATTACTTAGTATCACACGTGAATTATGAAAGTTTTTTTTTTATACTTAAAAAACAACTGACGTTATAGCAGATCATTATGTTTAATTGAATCATAAAATAGTTTCCTCATTCTACTAAAGGTTTTATATAAGCTAAATGTACCCCAAATCAATAATATCAAATTAAATCAAGTCAAAATTAAATAAATACTGCTGAATTTTGTATTTGGTTTGCACAATATATTATTCGCAATACATCTTATTTAGGTTACGAGTTGTCTGACTAGGCATTAATACATGAAGGTTGGTTTATATGGTTATGAAAGAAGTTACAAAATGTTATCGGTATTACCTATCGTTATTGGATAAATAAATGAATTAAATTTTTATTACGCCTTTAAACTACTAATGACAGACTTAATGCCTTAACAAATTCTCTACCCGTTAGCCATGGGGTAATGCAAATATTTTAACCATGTTAATTGTTGTCTTTTCATATTTATATTTTAAACCGACTTCAAAAATGAGGGTTTTCCATTCGTGAGTGTGTTTTTTAAATGTGTATCCTGCGATTGTTCTGACTATTTTGATGATTCTTTTTTCGTTGGATAAGACATACTACTTTAGAAGCGGCCCCATATGAACTTTGTTGAAATCGATTCAATACTTTTCGAGAAAATCTGAAATCTTTGAACACATAGTTCGCATTTAGTATAGTTTAAGTACAAAACAGTTGTGCGTAGATGTAGTCTTGAAGTCAGTTTACGTTTATTTAAAAAAGATTCTATGTGACTAATACCTAGTAGTTGTAAATATAAATGTATGTTTAATGCAATACTTATATATTTTTATTCGGTTGATATTTTAAAATATTTATGGAATAATTTTCATGTTCAGTGTAAACCGAGTTTTTTTCGCGTTGCGTAAGTCAGCGGATACAAATAATGCTTACAATTATTACAAATGGGGTTAGTTTCACAAGTATGAACAACTAAACAAATATTTGACGACCATTTGGATCAGCGGTAGTTAACGCTGCTTCTGAGCCATGGGTCGCGGGTTCGATCCCCGCACAGTACAAATATTTGTGTGCATGAACATGTCTGTTTGTACTGGTCTGGGTGTTTTCTATGTATTATAAGTATGTATTTAAAAAAAAAAAGTATATAAGTAAGATTATCGGTTGTCTAGTACCCCATACGACAGGGTACTTAATACTACCTTAATTTGGGACTAGATGGCTCTGTGTGGCCCAGTGAGGCATGTCTTAAAATATTTATTTATTTATTTTTAATTATGCTGAATTTTGTAAAATTCTGAAGTAGTCAACTTTATGAAATTCTGAATTATTTTTTTAATATTATAGATACGAACTGAATCCTAACTTAACTAATTATTAATGTACATAAGTGCTATTCAAATACTTACAATGCCTTAGCAATTAATATGATTTAAACATGATAGTTATATTTGAGAGGTTTTATATAATAATAGCATTTGATTCTTCTACAAAATAATGTTTTTTGAAATAAGTTTATGTGTAAACTTATTCTGGAAAACGATAAGTAAAAGAAACTAAAACAAAATTTTATTTATTCTATATACATTATGTGGTGAATACCTATTTATTATATACATTTACCTATAAGTTAAATTAACACCATTATTGAACGGCTGATTGAAATTTTACACATTCTACTTAGAATTTTTTTTCAATTACTTTCCTATAGATATAATAACATAATTTTAGGTTGACTACTTCTGAAAAATTATTGCTTGTTTTGCGTTTTTCTATAATAAAAACGTGAAAAATGCTTGGCATTGTATCAGTTCTCCGCAGTAAGGTACTGCTCGTAAATCTTCACAAGTAAATCACCAGGAACTTCAACGCTGCCCAAATAATGTTCGTAAGTTTTTATCATATTAATTATTTTACTAACATACTCTTAACTTATTTTGTCTTTATTATTTGCATTTTATAGTATGTTTTACATATTTATGTATATATTCTTGTGAAAATTATCTTTTGGTACTCTAACAGTACTGGTGTGTCTATCTATTGCAGGGCTGAGAGCAAGCAAATTAAAAGGTCTGCAAAGAGCAGCAGTGAAAATCTTTACTTTGATTCAGATGAGGAAATTATAAGGTAATTTACAATTTACATTGATTATTATTACAAATTAACTTGTTAAGTTATTACTTATTCTTAATATGTCTGTTAAAGATAGGTTAATTAAGTAAGTTTTTATCATTTCAGTTCCAAGAAAACGAGTAAGCCTGCAAAATCAAGCAAGCGCCAAAAGACAGTCAAAAATCAACCATCAACGAGTAACGGCTCAGATTGGTTATTTGACTCGGAATCTGACGACGAGTTACCGCCACAACACACGACGGCTAACATCACAAAAACCAGTTGCCTGACTCGTAGAGTTCCTGGTGGAGTGACACGTCGGACTGCACTGCTAGACGGAGGTTTGTTGGCGGAACTCCGTCTTTACAACGCGGACGAGGTACGAGCCTTAACAGGTCTGGACAGGTGTGAGAAGGCGATTGTTTGGGTCCGCTTGCAGGGCGAAGAGGACTCACCAGAATTTAATACGCTAAAAAAGTTTGTTAAATTAGCTAAAACAAAATTTAACGAAGACGGGGTTTATTTAGCTCACAAAAAGAAAAAATAAATCATTTTTTAATGATTTCCTTTTTTTTCGTTAAAATATGCTTTAGCTAGTTTAATAAATATCTTTTAATAAGGTAGATCTTACTTAATAATTTTAAGCCGCTTTACTATCTACATTATTATCACGGTTAAGTCTACTTTCTGTTCAGTTTGCGATATATCCGTAAATAACAAAGTTTTCTCTGCCCACTTAAAAAGTATTTTACACAAGAATAATAGTTCGGTTGTTGAGAGCGAAGGCATTGAAAAGATTCATAGCGCTTTTCGCAGTCGTATCGCATCTTATCGTGTTCGAGGCGTGGACGTCGGCCAGGACAACAACTCTGTCACGAACCTACCCATTCAATTTTTATCGCACTTGCGCACACGCGTACGTCTATTAGTTTCAGCACGAATAGAAACTTATACTAATGTTAAAGTTAACTTTGAGCTCTTTTCTGAATTTTTTCAGCATAAGAATAATATGATTTCAATTAAATCTTTTGCAACTGAAAACATTATTTTGTATCAAAATTTTAATTTTGAAGATATGTTTTCAAACGTTATACGTTTGCTTTGTAAAAAAATTGAAGAATTTGAAGAGCGAGATAGCGGTTGGGCTTATTTGCGAAGCTTATATCTAGAAGTAAATATAAATAAATACAATCCCTTGAGAGCCTCGGGCTACGTAGATTTACCTGACACTATTAAATATAAACGCGCGTGTATAAACATACAAAATTCTGATAATTATTGCTTTTTGTGGTGTGTAGTGGCAGCCCTTTTTCCCGCAAAGAAAAACGCTCATCGAACATCAGCTTATCCACATTTTGAAAGTGTGCTTAACGTAAAAAACATGCGCTTCCCAGTGGGTTTCGCAAACATTAAAATTTTTGAGAAAAATAACCCTCGTCTAAGTATCAACGTTTACGGTCTTAAAAAAAACAAAGTTGTTGGCCCTTTATACCGAAGTGAATCGCGAAAAAAACATCACATAAACATGCTTTATCTTGAACATGGAAATCGTACTCATTACTGCCTTATTAAAGATTTATCTAAATTAATACGCAAGCAATTAACTAGGCATCACTCAAAAATATATTTTTGCGAGGGTTGTATGATATTTTTCGATAACAATAAAAAATTAGAAGCTCATGTTTGCAGTGGTGTCGCAACCATTTTACCCAATGAAGGGGCTTATATACGTTTTAATCACTACGAACGAATCCAAATATGCCTTTTGTCTTGTACGCAGACTTTGAGTCATTGTTACAGCCAACTGAATCCAATACTGGAACAACTTGCACAGTATCGTTGCAAAAACACATACCCGCCGCATTTGCTTATTATATTGTATGTTCCTATGATAACTCGCGGAATAAATACGTATCCTATCGAGGTCCTAACTGTGTAGATAAGTTTTTCGAAAGTTTGTTAGTTGATTTAACTGAAATTCATAACATTTTGCAGTCGACAGTGCCAATATCTTTAACAGACGAAGACATTGACAATTTTTCTCAAGCTAAAAATTGTTTTCTGTGTGATAAAATATTATTTGATGATAAAGTGAAAGATCATTGCCATCTCACTGGGCGGTATCGCGGTGCAGCTCATTCTTATTGCAATATAAAATACCGTTTGCCTAAATTCGTACCGATTTTTTTTCATAATTTAGCTGGTTATGACAGTCATCTTTTTATACGTCAGTTAGGAGAATTACCTGGTAGAATACAAGTGATCGCGAAAAATAAGGAAAATTATATATCGTTTACAAAATTTTTTCAAGTTAATGTAAAGGACATAATACCTGTTCGATTTGTCGATTCTTATAAATTTTTAGGTACCAGTTTAGAAAAACTGGTAGCAAACCTTATTAACGATGATTTCAAACATCTACCATATTTTTTTCCTTCTAATGAGCATTTGAATTTATTAAAACGCAAAGGAGTGTATCCTTATGAATACATGACTGCTTGGAGTTCATATGAAGAAGATAAACTTCCTTCCCAAGATTGTTTTTTTAGTAAATTACACAATTGCCAAATATCAGACATGGATTATGAACATGCGAGAAAAGTTTGGCAAACTTTTAAACTATCGAACCTTGGCGAATACACTGATTTGTATCTTAAATCTGACGTACTTTTACTAGCAGACGTTTTTGAAAGTTTCCGTCGAACTTGTAAGGCAAATTATAAATTAGATCCAACTTTTTACGTTACTGCTCCAAGTCTCAGCTTTGACGCGATGTTATTAAAGACGGGTGTTAATTTAGAGTTAATAAATGACTTGGAAATAATAAGAATGATTCAAAAAGGAATACGTGGTGGTATATGTTTGTGTTCCACAAGGTATTCAAAAGCTAATAACAAATACTTAAAGAATCAGGACTCTAAAAAAATTAATAACTTTTTAATATATATTGATTGTAATAATCTATATGGTTATGCAATGTGCGCTTATTTACCTCATTCAAATTGTAAGTTATTAAACAATTTAGAAATCGCTAGAATTGATTTCGAAAATATCTCGATAGACGGGGATACTGGTTACATACTAGAAGTAGACTTAGAGTATCCCGAACATCTGCATAATGTTCATAACGATTTTCCATTTTGTGTGCAAAAATTTACTCCACCAGGTTCTAAAACCTCAAAATTAATTCCAAATTTGTACGATATTTTTTTTTATGTCATTCATATTGCTCACCTACAAACATGTCTTAAACATGGATTATTGTTAAAGAAAATACATAGAGTGATTCAATTCAAACAAAGTCCTTATTTAAAACAATACATTGACATGAATACTGAATTACGTAAAAAGGCAAAATCTACATTTGAACAAGACTTCTTCAAACTTTTAAATAATAGTATATTTGGTAAAACTCTTGAAGACGTTGAAAAAAGAGTTAGTATTAAATTGGTAAATAAATGGAGTGATGATAAAAATAAAACGAAAAAAAGTTACTGTGCTGAGCAATTAATTGCTCGACCAAATTTCCATAGTGCTTCAATTTTTTCAGAAAATTTTGTAGCTATTAAAATGAAACCTGAAACTATTACTCTAGATAAACCTATATACATTAGTTTTACCGTTTTAGAAATATCTAAAAGTCATATGTTTGATTTTCACTATTCTATTATGAAACCTTTTTATGAGGAAAAGTTAAAACTTTGTTATACGGATACTGACAGTTTTCTTTATTCAATAGAATGTAATGACTTTTACAAAGATTTAAAGTCACATTTCCTTCCCTATTTTGACACTAGTAATTATCCTGATAACAACATCTTTAATATTCCAAGTCTAAATAAAAAGGTACCAGGACTATTCAAAGATGAGCTAGGTGGGAATATAATTTCTGAATTTGTCGAATTAAGGTCGAAATTGTACTGTATCAAAACAACTCAGGATGAGTATAAAAAAGCAAAAGGTATACAGAAACAAGTTTTAAGAAATGTACACTTTAAAGATTATTACAGGATATTAAATGATAATGTTTACTTAAGAAAGAAAAATGTTATATTTAAATCTCTAAAACATGAAATATTTACACAAGAACAGAACAAGATAGCTTTGTCAGCGAATGATGATAAACGTATTATTTTAAAAAACAAAATTTCCACTATGTCATGGGGTCATTGTGATACTATATACTAATGGTGATGGTATTAATAAAATAAAACATGGGTAGTAATATGATGTATAGTGGTTGAATTAATAGACAACTTTTGTATAACTAACATGTAGGAATCCAATTTTAAATTGTCTATACTCAGTAGATACCTGATTACTTTTTGTAAATACGAAATTATTTAATCAGTGGTTTTAATAACTAATTTCCTGTACATAACAGATATTTCATCATATTTGTGATTGTGAAAATAAATATATTATTAGGCAGCAATATTGTATGAGTGGCTAAAGTAATAATGTACTTGTAAAAAAAAAAAAAAAAAAAAAAAAAAGATGTACGGTCTGTACAAACTTTAGGGAAAGGTTGATAAGTTGATAGAATGAAAGTCACTGATAGAAGTTAACTGATTGATATATTGATATTACTTTTTTTTTTTTTTTTTTTTTTTTGACGGACCTATCACTGAAACCCCATATGGGAGGCTTTAATCAGTTAAACCGGGCAGAGTGTGGCGAGCGCTGAAGGCGCTCAGCCTAGGTCCGCCACGCTAGCGGTACTCCGGTGCGGCCGAGGGTGAGGCTTCGCGAAGCGAAGCCTCAGGCTCGCTCGCACCGGGGCCCATACTAGCGGGCGTGATCGGGCCAGTGTGGGGTGCTAAAGGCACCCTACCAAATGGCGAACCCACCAGTGGTGGCGCCGCCGGAACCGGAGATGCCGTGGCATGCCGGATCACGGTCGGGCTCCATTCTGGCGGGCCCGATCTGGGAGGGGGGATCGGACAGTGATATTACTTGCTTTAAGCCTAAATGATATAATGATAATGAGTACGGAACGAATAGAGCCGATGATAGTCGTGAAACAAGCTAGGATGTTAGGTGTGTTTTTCGGAGTAATGAGCTCGTGGGTTCTTCTTCAGCGCTCGGAGAACTGTACTAAGAAACTGTGGAGGGCGCCACTTGCTTTAACTCAGAAGCAAGAAAGAGTTAATTAAAGATAGAAAAGAAAACAAGTTATTTTCAATTTGTCTCCCAATATATTATTTAAATGTGCATTACACTCAACATAGATATCAGCAACATAAAAGTTAAGCTATATAATATAGACTTAAGTAGGTATATTAGTTTAAGAATAAATTATGACTATGCATCTAAACAAAAGTTCTGTACTTAAACTTAGTCTTAGATACAGTGAAGGAAAGCTTAGAAGCAGGCGTTCCATCACTCACAAGTAACTAGAATTAAGGTTGGCCTAACCCATGAGCTGAGGAGTATCACCAATGCATGAAAACTATCAAAAGAATAAATGTTCATAAATACCTAGTAGCATGTTATTAGATCATGTCACCGATAATAAATTATAACGTCACCGTGGAGAAACACACATATCCCGCCGTCCCTGGAGCAGAGATTCTCACATGCACGCAGGACGTAGGTATATGTCCTAGTAGCTAGGAGCGAGGAGGGCGATATTTCAAGCCTGGAAGTTACACACAAGCATGATTATAGCAGTAAGAAAGCCACATGCTCGTGGGGTCCACACGTGGGCATGGGCACATGGCATATGAAAGGAAAACGTGCACTAGCACAGCACTAGACATGACCGCAGGTGCATTTACAGCAGGGTGAGATGAAGACATTCGCTAGCACGTTGTCCACACGTGGGCATAGGCAGATACACGTGGTGAAAAGAATCAAACATGCTTACCCATAAAAATGCAGCAACAATCACCAAGATGAGGCGATGCATCATGTAAATTTATCCATCAAGGGACAATATAAAAATGTTAGTCCTGAAAGATGAAACAACACACAATCAAAGGTTCACAATCCCTTAGAAAAGAGAACAAAGTCTTGGAAAAGACATTTATAGATGCTTACCATAAGGAGACAAATTGAAGAGAAAATAAGAAAAAAGAAATTAGCCCTTTGGCTTTACATGCCCACAGGCATTTTGGCACGCTTGACCGCCATTAAAAATTTACTTGTTCGCGAACAAGAAAGCTAGGAATCCAAAATTCAGGAAGCGTAGTAAAAAGACTGGCCACCAAATGGCATCCGCTTATAAAGCCAATCCAACCTCTCCCCTCTTTGACAAGCAAGTTTTTTTTTTTTAATTCTTTGCATTCACGACTTGGAACCACTTAACTTGACTGACACATAAAGCCAAACAACGCAGAAAACTGCTCAGCCCTGAAAAAGTAGAAAACTACTTAAAAAAAATCAACACAAATAGACATTCGCCTATTAATGTAATAATATAAAAAAATAACATTCAAATTATTAGATAAAGAAAGGAATTGTGGGATGACAGACACAAAGTTGCACCTATAGTGTTCCATCAGCCGGATAGATGGCGTTATCAGTAAAAATCCTTAGCTGCGCACGAGCTGTTGAAACAAAATAAATGCAAAAAATGTAACAACGTGTTACAATACATCCCCACTAAAGAAAAAAAAGAAAAAAGGACAGAAAGTTAAACTACCAATGTAAAAATTTACTAAGTATTGAAGGTGATCTGTGAGGAGAACACTCGACAGCATCAGACAGTGAAATATCACTTAACACAGGCCGTCCAACTGAATTATCCACCTGCCTACGAGACCTATTGTAGAATGTCCTGCTGCGACTGTGGTATTTCTTCTTAGGAGATCGATCCCTGCGAAAAACGTCCCTCAGTCGTTGAGGTATAGGATGTGATCCCCGTACTGATGGTTGAATTTTATTATGGGTAGCAACCACAGTCTTACAAGAAGATAACATCAAGTTTGATGCATGTCTAGTAGACGTCTGACATAACTTTCCTGCGTCAAAGATGTCCCTACATAATCCAAAGGAACGAAGAAAGTCAGCCCCTAATATAATAGGCACGTTTGTATCACGACAAACAACAAAGTGAATAAAGTTAAATCTATTAGAATAAGAAATGGGCAGTATAACTTTACCTACAACACTCAGTTGAGCATTGTTACCCACTAATAAATTTTCGTGGCAGTGAACCACATTAGGATTAACCCCTAATTGAGAAAGAGTAGATAAGGCGTCAGTGCTGACTAAGGATACAGAAGCACCACTGTCTGCCAGAGCACTGCATTTGACGCCTGAAACGTCAATATTAAGATAAGGCCTAACATCATTTAAGTCATGATTATTAGACAATGGGGTAACAACAGAGGTTTTCCCAGGAAGAAAAGAATTAATAAATTTTAAATGGTTTTGCCATTCAAAGGCAGAAGTAAAACCCTTCTTAAAAGAAATGCGAAGATTCAAAATGTTGTTTACCCCTGAACGATTTGGACGTATCCTCTTCATACAAGGGCAATCTTTTGTTACAACACCCGGCTTCTTGCAATTGAAACAATGTAGACCGACATACACGTCGCAATCTTTGTAGTGATGTGCACCATCACACTTTAAGCACTTCACCACTACAGAGTTTACCCGTGAGTTACCAATGGGAGAAGTTTTAGGTTTTAAGAGTTCAGAAATGATGACATCAGGACCCGGATTGAGATAGCCCCTGTACTCACACCTGTGCTTGGCAATTTCCAAATTAGCACAAAGCTCCTTTAAATGATTAATAGAGTAAACATTAGTTAAAGATAAACGAGATATATAGAAAGGATTCATATTAGTCATAATAATATCAAGTTGCTCCTTCTCAGACAAAGGCACAGAAAGTTGAGTAAATAAATATCTCATAGTATTAATAAAAGTTCTAATTCTTTCTTTAGGCTGTTGTAGCCGTGACCTAATTTGGTTCAATAAGGAGCGCTCACACTCAACAGATTGAAACTCAAGTTTTAAAAATTGCAAAAATTGATTACATGTTAAAATAGAATGTTGAACAGATTTGAACCAAATTAAAGCCTCACCTGACAAGACATAAATGGCATTATTTAAGAAATCATTATCAGAAATTCTAGAAGACTTAATGTAATCTGTAAGTTTAATGATAAAGTCGTGTACTGGTGTTTCACCACTAAAGTTCAAATTCCATTTTAAAATTTGATTGAGCACAGGCTTAGAATTAACATTCGAACATGAATTTTGATGATTAACCTCATCACCAAGGGATTGAATAATTAGAGGTTGAGTACCTACAGATACCGAAGGTATAGGTTCAGACACAACACTAGATGATGTGGTTCCGCACTTAATATTGTTAAGAAGTTGAAAGGCATTAGCAAGCAAGCTAATTTTAAGTGCCCTGTGTTCCTCACTGGTGACACTCACTCGCTCAAGTCTTAGTATAACATGAGTTAATATAGAACAACACTTTTTGATACAACCAGCATGGTTGGTATTCAACACTTCATTATATTTTAATTCACAAATATTCAGCTCATTAGCAGAGTCTAAAGAAAATAAAAACTTATTGCTTAATTCCTGATTGGTGATACCCTTACCAGAACGCAATAACTTCCTCAGCTCATCGACAGTAGTATCATCTGATACTTCAAGGCCCTTAACACGAATTTCATATAAAAGTTCGTTTTTACTAAGATAATTAATATCTAAAGAAAGAGACATGATTACAAAATTAAATAAGTAACCTAAGTTGAGACAAATTAAAAAACACAGCTTCAAAGTACAAATCTCTAAAAGAGGCCTACCCGTTGAGGCGCCAATGAAACAAGCTAGGATGTAAAGCTAGGAATCCAAAATTCAGGAAGCGTAGTAAAAAGACTGGCCACCAAATGGCATCCGCTTATAAAGCCAATCCAACCTCTCCCCTCTTTGACAAGCAAGTTTTTTTTTTTAATTCTTTGCATTCACGACTTGGAACCACTTAACTTGACTGACACATAAAGCCAAACAACGCAGAAAACTGCTCAGCCCTGAAAAAGTAGAAAACTACTTAAAAAAAATCAACACAAATAGACATTTGCCTATTAATGTAATAATATAAAAAAATAACATTCAAATTATTAGATAAAGAAAGGAATTGTGGGATGACAGACACAAAGTTGCACCTATAGTGTTCCATCAGCCGGATAGATGGCGTTATCAGTAAAAATCCTTAGCTGCGCACGAGCTGTTGAAACAAAATAAATGCAAAAAATGTAACAACGTGTTACAATACATCCCCACTAAAGAAAAAAAAGAAAAAAGGACAGAAAGTTAAACTACCAATGTAAAAATTTACTAAGTATTGAAGGTGATCTGTGAGGAGAACACTCGACAGCATCAGACAGTGAAATATCACTTAACACAGGCCGTCCAACTGAATTATCCACCTGCCTACGAGACCTATTGTAGAATGTCCTGCTGCGACTGTGGTATTTCTTCTTAGGAGATCGATCCCTGCGAAAAACGTCCCTCAGTCGTTGAGGTATAGGATGTGATCCCCGTACTGATGGTTGAATTTTATTATGGGTAGCAACCACAGTCTTACAAGAAGATAACATCAAGTTTGATGCATGTCTAGTAGACGTCTGACATAACTTTCCTGCGTCAAAGATGTCCCTACATAATCCAAAGGAACGAAGAAAGTCAGCCCCTAATATAATAGGCACGTTTGTATCACGACAAACAACAAAGTGAATAAAGTTAAATCTATTAGAATAAGAAATGGGCAGTATAACTTTACCTACAACACTCAGTTGAGCATTGTTACCCACTAATAAATTTTCGTGGCAGTGAACCACATTAGGATTAACCCCTAATTGAGAAAGAGTAGATAAGGCGTCAGTGCTGACTAAGGATACAGAAGCACCACTGTCTGCCAGAGCACTGCATTTGACGCCTGAAACGTCAATATTAAGATAAGGCCTAACATCATTTAAGTCATGATTATTAGACAATGGGGTAACAACAGAGGTTTTCCCAGGAAGAAAAGAATTAATAAATTTTAAATGGTTTTGCCATTCAAAGGCAGAAGTAAAACCCTTCTTAAAAGAAATGCGAAGATTCAAAATGTTGTTTACCCCTGAACGATTTGGACGTATCCTCTTCATACAAGGGCAATCTTTTGTTACAACACCCGGCTTCTTGCAATTGAAACAATGTAGACCGACATACACGTCGCAATCTTTGTAGTGATGTGCACCATCACACTTTAAGCACTTCACCACTACAGAGTTTACCCGTGAGTTACCAATGGGAGAAGTTTTAGGTTTTAAGAGTTCAGAAATGATGACATCAGGACCCGGATTGAGATAGCCCCTGTACTCACACCTGTGCTTGGCAATTTCCAAATTAGCACAAAGCTCCTTTAAATGATTAATAGAGTAAACATTAGTTAAAGATAAACGAGATATATAGAAAGGATTCATATTAGTCATAATAATATCAAGTTGCTCCTTCTCAGACAAAGGCACAGAAAGTTGAGTAAATAAATATCTCATAGTATTAATAAAAGTTCTAATTCTTTCTTTAGGCTGTTGTAGCCGTGACCTAATTTGGTTCAATAAGGAGCGCTCACACTCAACAGATTGAAACTCAAGTTTTAAAAATTGCAAAAATTGATTACATGTTAAAATAGAATGTTGAACAGATTTGAACCAAATTAAAGCCTCACCTGACAAGACATAAATGGCATTATTTAAGAAATCATTATCAGAAATTCTAGAAGACTTAATGTAATCTGTAAGTTTAATGATAAAGTCGTGTACTGGTGTTTCACCACTAAAGTTCAAATTCCATTTTAAAATTTGATTGAGCACAGGCTTAGAATTAACATTCGAACATGAATTTTGATGATTAACCTCATCACCAAGGGATTGAATAATTAGAGGTTGAGTACCTACAGATACCGAAGGTATAGGTTCAGACACAACACTAGATGATGTGGTTCCGCACTTAATATTGTTAAGAAGTTGAAAGGCATTAGCAAGCAAGCTAATTTTAAGTGCCCTGTGTTCCTCACTGGTGACACTCACTCGCTCAAGTCTTAGTATAACATGAGTTAATATAGAACAACACTTTTTGATACAACCAGCATGGTTGGTATTCAACACTTCATTATATTTTAATTCACAAATATTCAGCTCATTAGCAGAGTCTAAAGAAAATAAAAACTTATTGCTTAATTCCTGATTGGTGATACCCTTACCAGAACGCAATAACTTCCTCAGCTCATCGACAGTAGTATCATCTGATACTTCAAGGCCCTTAACACGAATTTCATATAAAAGTTCGTTTTTACTAAGATAATTAATATCTAAAGAAAGAGACATGATTACAAAATTAAATAAGTAACCTAAGTTGAGACAAATTAAAAAACACAGCTTCAAAGTACAAATCTCTAAAAGAGGCCTACCCGTTGAGGCGCCAATGAAACAAGCTAGGATGTTAGGTGTGTTTTTCGGAGTAATGAGCTCGTGGGTTCTTCTTCAGCGCTCGGAGAACTGTACTAAGAAACTGTGGAGGGCGCCACTTGCTTTAACTCAGAAGCAAGAAAGAGTTAATTAAAGATAGAAAAGAAAACAAGTTATTTTCAATTTGTCTCCCAATATATTATTTAAATGTGCATTACACTCAACATAGATATCAGCAACATAAAAGTTAAGCTATATAATATAGACTTAAGTAGGTATATTAGTTTAAGAATAAATTATGACTATGCATCTAAACAAAAGTTCTGTACTTAAACTTAGTCTTAGATACAGTGAAGGAAAGCTTAGAAGCAGGCGTTCCATCACTCACAAGTAACTAGAATTAAGGTTGGCCTAACCCATGAGCTGAGGAGTATCACCAATGCATGAAAACTATCAAAAGAATAAATGTTCATAAATACCTAGTAGCATGTTATTAGATCATGTCACCGATAATAAATTATAACGTCACCGTGGAGAAACACACATATCCCGCCGTCCCTGGAGCAGAGATTCTCACATGCACGCAGGACGTAGGTATATGTCCTAGTAGCTAGGAGCGAGGAGGGCGATATTTCAAGCCTGGAAGTTACACACAAGCATGATTATAGCAGTAAGAAAGCCACATGCTCGTGGGGTCCACACGTGGGCATGGGCACATGGCATATGAAAGGAAAACGTGCACTAGCACAGCACTAGACATGACCGCAGGTGCATTTACAGCAGGGTGAGATGAAGACATTCGCTAGCACGTTGTCTACACGTGGGCATAGGCAGATACACGTGGTGAAAAGAATCAAACATGCTTACCCATAAAAATGCAGCAACAATCACCAAGATGAGGCGATGCATCATGTAAATTTATCCATCAAGGGACAATATAAAAATGTTAGTCCTGAAAGATGAAACAACACACAATCAAAGGTTCACAATCCCTTAGAAAAGAGAACAAAGTCTTGGAAAAGACATTTATAGATGCTTACCATAAGGAGACAAATTGAAGAGAAAATAAGAAAAAAGAAATTAGCCCTTTGGCTTTACATGCCCACAGGCATTTTGGCACGCTTGACCGCCATTAAAAATTTACTTGTTCGCGAACAAGAAAGCTAGGAATCCAAAATTCAGGAAGCGTAGTAAAAAGACTGGCCACCAAATGGCATCCGCTTATAAAGCCAATCCAACCTCTCCCCTCTATGACAAGCAAGTTTTTTTTTTTAATTCTTTGCATTCACGACTTGGAACCACTTAACTTGACTGACACATAAAGCCAAACAACGCAGAAAACTGCTCAGCCCTGAAAAAGTAGAAAACTACTTAAAAAAAATCAACACAAATAGACATTCGCCTATTAATGTAATAATATAAAAAAATAACATTCAAATTATTAGATAAAGAAAGGAATTGTGGGATGACAGACACAAAGTTGCACCTATAGTGTTCCATCAGCCGGATAGATGGCGTTATCAGTAAAAATCCTTAGCTGCGCACGAGCTGTTGAAACAAAATAAATGCAAAAAATGTAACGACGTGTTACAGTCGAACGCGAACTGGTCAAATTATATATATGAAGTAAAAATGATGATGTGACGCGACATTGTAACACGTCGTTACATTTTTGCATTAATCTTGTTTCAACAGCTCGTGCGCAGCTAAGAATTTTTACTGGTAACGCCATCTATCCGGCTGATGGAACACCATATGGTGCAACTTTGTGTCTGTCATCCCACAATTCCTTTCTTTATCTAATAATTTGAATGTTATTTTTTTATATTATTACATTAATAGGCAAATGGCTATTTGTGTTGATTTTTTAGGTAGTTTTCTACTTTTTCAGGGCTGAGCAGTTTTCTGCGTTGTTTGGCTTTATGTGTCAGTCAAGTCAAGTGGTTCCAAGTCGTGAATGCAAAGAATTAAAAAATAAAACTGTCTTGTCATAGAGGGGAGAGGTTGGATTGGATATATATAAGCGGATGCCATTTGGTGGCGAGTCTTTTTACTACGCTTCCTGAGTTTTCTTGTTCGCGAAAAAGTAATTTTTTAATGGCGGTCAAGCGTGCCAAAATGCCTGTAGGCATGTAAAGCCAAAGGGCTAATATCTTTTCTTTTTTTGTTCTCTCTTCAATTTGTCTCCTCATGGTAAGCATCTATAAATGTCTTTTCCAAGACTTTGTTCTCTTTTCTAAGAGGTTGTGAACCTTTAATTGTGTGTTGTTTCATCTTTCAGGACTAACATTTTTTTTACTTTCCCTTGATGGATAAATTTACATGATGCATCGCCTCATCTTGGTGATTGTTGCTGCATTTTTATGGGTAAGCATGTTTGATTCTTTTCACCACGTGTATCTGCCTATGCCCACGTGTGGACAACGTGCTAGCGAATGTCTTCATCTCACCCTGCTGTAAATGCACCTGCGGTCATGTCTAAAGTGCTGTGCTAGTGCACGTTTTCCTTTCACACACCATCTGCTCATGCCCACGTGCGCTCCCTAAGAGCATGTGGCTTTATCACCGCTGTACTCATGCTTGTGTGTACCTTCCAGGCTTGAAATATCGCCCTCCTCGCTCCTAGCTACTAGGACATATACCTACGTCCTGCGTGCATGTGAGAATCTCTGCTCCAGGGACGGCGGGATATGTGTGTTTCTCCACGGTGACGTTATAATTTATTATCGGTGACATGATCTAATAACATGCTACTAGGTATTTATGAACATTTATTCTTTTGATAGTTTTCATGCATTGGTGATACTCCTCAGCTCATGGGTTAGGCCAACCTTAATTCTAGTTACTTGTGAGTGATGGAACGCCTGCTTCTAAGCTTTCCTTCACTGTATCTAAGACTAAGTTTAAGTACAGAACTTTTGTTTAGATGCATAGTCATAATTTATTCTTAAACTAATATACCTACTTAAGTCTATTCTATATAGCTTAAATTTTATGTTGCTGATATCTATGTTGAGTGTAATGCACATTTAAATAATATATTGGGAGACAAATTGAAAATAACTTGTTTTCTTTTCTATCTTTAATTAACTCTTTCTTGCTTCTGAGTTAAAGCAAGTGGCGCCCTCCACAGTTTCTTAGTACAATTCTCCGAGCGCTGAAGAAGAACCCACGAGCTCATATCTCTAAAAACACACCCAACATCTTAGCTTGTTTCAACATTACGAAATAAGTACGAACAGGGTGAAATGCTGATGCGTAAATTTGTATGTGCTAGCTCGTACAGTACTAGTTTAATTAGGTTAAGAGCCTCAGATTTCATGTACTCGACAGATATTTATACTTATGAAAATAAATTACTTTACTGACTAATAAGCATTTTTATTTAAAAACTTGTAGAAACCTGTGACATGATGAAATCCAAATATTTGTTGCTGTATCAGCATTTAGAACACGTATATATAGCTATTAAAATTTGTTTATTTTATACTAGTTTCAATTTGAGTCAGCGATCTATAGACAACTGTCAACTTCCTGCAACTAGCAAAATGGTAAGTAAAAGTGTGATTTTTTATGACGTCAAAAACTTCACTTTTCCGGCAAAGTGTAGCAAAATGATTGTTGCTGAGACAAGTTTTGTAATACTTTCGTTGTCTTTTTGTTGTTGTTATCACAAGTGCTTTAAATCCATTTATGTGTTTTCTAAATTAGGTATGTGTTTTTTCTTTTAGAATACACAGCAAGTCAACACTCCTTACTACGGCATTTCCAGTGAAGAGGTACCTTTAAGGTATTTGCAAGATGCGCAAGACCCTCTGAAAGGGTTTGACCAAATGTACTCGTTGCAGCACAAAGTGCGGCGAGCAATCAATAAGAAGAAAACGAGTGAGAAAAAGACGTACATCCATCATCGAATCAACAAAAACACATCGTTTGTGGCTAAGAGCAAACCGGCTACTGGACGACGATTGATTCGAATAGAAATAATTAATTTAGAGTCAACTGGTGTGCAGGAGGAAGATGGAGATCGGCTTCGTGCACAGTACGTAGTGACCGATGACATCGATCCAATATTGGATCAAACAGAAAATGTGGTAAATAACATTTCAAAAAAATTATGTGGTTACAGTTACGGATTTTAATAAAATGTCATATTTTATAAATTAAATATTTTTTCTTAGGTATTTAGTCATGCATAACCTACAGGGAAGTCTTTTTTTAAAATTTAAATAAATAATATTATGCATAATTTTTAATTAAGTAAGAAATCTGTTTTTTGTATTTATGTATTAGATAAGTTTGTTTTCTAAATAAATGTAAACTTTATATGAACACTTTGTTTTACTTCTAAAAGGAATCCTCATAATAAAAGAGTTTTTATTTGGCATGTATTTATTAGGTATCATTTTTTATAACATAATAGTTTTCTTAAAAATCAAACAGTTACTTTATTTTCAGCACACCATTTCTTTATACATATTACATTTTTTAATGCACATATTTTCTTATGATTAAAACAGTTATATAATATAGGGTTGCTTAAACAATAAAGTTTACAAAGAGTATTTAAATTGGGAGCGCCTAAAGAAGTTATGTCTGAAATATCATTTTCGTTATCACATAGATCATGCACCCATTTAATTTTTTCATCTCCTTTTACAAAAATCTTTCTACCTTTTAAATAGGATTTAATAATTCTTTGAAATTCTCTATAGTCGACGTATCCTTCGCTCCACCGATAGCCTCTGTTCTTTTCGATCCAGCAAACCTGTTTCTTTTCTTCAGCACTCAATGAAGTAAAAGGGTATGGAGGCTTTATTAAAAATATGTGAGTATGCTCTTGAGTAGCTATAGCAAATTCTTTCACTATAAATTCATTCAGACTATTTTTTAATCCTTGCAGATCTACGATTATTGAATTTTTATTCATGATAGTTTCCTTACAATATTACTCAAAGGCTTGTACTCAAATATACAATCGTTTAAAATCAAGCAATAAGCAGCTGTCTGATCTGGAATTGCTTGATCTGTTTCGATTTCAACTCTAACATCGATCGATCCCTTTAAAGTTTCGTGCTGTCGTGAACAGTCAATAACAAATAAAGGAGCAACGTCTTTGAATTCTTTTAAACTCATCAATGGCTCTGGTCGACGTCCGTGATACGACTGTTGAAATCTTGCATACTGTTCGTATAATAAAGTAAATTTGTCTTCTGAAAAACTGACATTTAGTCCTTCATACGGATAGTATGATGAATTTAAAAAGACTCTTATATCTCGTACGTGACAATGATCAAACTCTGCCATTGACAATGCAGCGTTATGCTTGCGGTTGGTTTGTAAGCCAATGACAACAAATCGTGGTTTTTCTATTTGTGATGACGTTTTTATAGACCAAGTATGTTTACGTGTTTTAGGTAATAAAGGGTATTCGTACAGATCCCAATTACGAAACGCTAATGGAATAGCTCGATCTTTCTCTAAATGTTTTAATAGGTTAATTCTTTCTCTATCTGATACTTTAATGTGTGGGACTCGCCAAATGATTTTATTGATTATAATATCCTCTACGATTTCGCCTGCATTTAACTTGATTGCATTAAGATTTGTATTACTTCTTAATAACACTAGCTCGTGTTTACAGTTGATAATTATTTTTTCATAATCTTCTGCAAATCCCAATATCTTGTTTAACGGAATGGACGCGGAAAATGTTCCACCACTAACATTCTTTGTTCCTGCGGTTGACCAACCCCAAACTCGAGCACATTTGGATTCATTTTCATTTAAGGATAGGTAAGATTTCATTGTTGTAGTAATACCTGCATTCTTAGTTTTATCTATTTCTACTCCATTCAGTTCATATCTAATATCTTGAAAAAGAAATAGTGCTGGATTATTAACGAAATGTACATTGGATATTTTTTCTTTAGTGGTGCTGTTAAACACATTTACTTTGCCTTCTTAAAACTTGTTACGTATGGTTTGTATGAATGATACTCGAAACTTTCAATGCTGTTATCATGTGATGTTTGTTGAGAAATATTTAAAATATTCATTTTATTAAACCAATTATCTTAAGAAATTCTTTATTGGTCTTAGTTAGCTTCTTTTTAAGCTGAAGCGATCTGTCTTTGTTCAATGTTCTGTTAGAACTGAGCAGAGTACATGATGTAGAAGGGCTTTTATTGAAATTAATCATATTTTTCTGAAATGTAAATACAGTTGTACTTCTTCTCCTCGTAAGTTTATCTCTTTGTTTTCAGCGTCCAACAGCCTTATATTAATAGCGCTTATAGAACTTTGGTTAACAGGAAAATAAATTAAATTTTTAGGTATTTCAATTATTCGATAACCAGGTGGTACATTAGGCACGAATTCATAAATTATATGGCTTGCCTTCCCGTTTACAAATGAACCACTAATTACATCGCATTCGATCCGCACTATGGTTGTAGATAGAATGCTTACAGGATACTGCGATTCGGTACTTATATTTGCATTTATTGTTTTCATTCCAAAACCTAAAATTTTACCAAGTGAGTCACTTTTTTCGAAATGAATGTCTTTGGAACAATAAATATTTGTTTTCAATGTGTTATTATTGCAGTTTAATTTCAATACAGTGTTCTTGATGCTATTTTTTAAAAAGTCACAAATATCCTGAAGCTCATACCTAAGACCCTCCAGGAATTTCGATGATTTCATTTTCACCATAATAGAACTTGTTGTTTCTTTCATCAATGTTAGGAATGGAATTAAAGGTTGAAAAATATAGAAGACCACATTCATAGTCTCCTCGAAGTTCTAACGTTGGTGAATAATTTGTTGTTAGGGAGGCTCCTCTCCCGGTTATAGACACAGTGAAAGACATCATTATACTGACAATTTTATTAATTATTTTCATTTTATAAATGCTTTTTCCAATAATTCCTTAAAAATTTTAAACACAAATGACCACAGTTTACAGTACCAAAGGCTTGATGTCGTACATAATTATAGTATATAGGTATTTTACGCAAATACTTGACTAATTCCAGCGGTGGTTTTAAATTACCGAAACTGTCATAATATTCCACGTAATTATTTTGCTTTACAAAGGCTACCCAATGCGTACCAGGATTTTTGTTACTGTCCAAATTCATGATTGCACATTCCATCTTTTTAGGTTTCGAAGGTAATGTATCTCTCATGAATACACCACGAAAGAATGGAATGTTACTGACATGTTCTAATATATCAAAATTAGTGAGCGCATGTCTAGGTAGCCGCTGAATTAGTTTTTTGAGGGATTCAGATATAAACCTGTCCCTTTTTTATGAGGTTTAATATATAACCCTCTTCCAAGAGCCACCGCTTCCATCATTCTGTTGTGTCTTTCAGATTCCTGAAGACTCTTTTGTGCGGCTTTAGAATCATTAACAGCTTTTGCTATACCTGCCGCTCCTCCAGCAAGAGAACCTAAAGCTGATAACCCCGCAAAAATGAGAATAAGTGGTAATAGTCCTCCACATTTTGGAAGAGGAATAAATCGAGGTATACGTATTCCCTTTTTATCACCAAAAAGTTTCTTTGCAGCTGCATAGGCATATTTTATAGCAGAGTGGTTATCTTTGGATTTAATTTTTTTTTAGTCCTGATTTTATTTTCTTTATCGCTTTCTTAAATGTTGTTATGCCATGACCTGCTCTGATTTTCGCTTTCATCGCATTTTTAACTATCCATGAAGCAATTTTTTCCCCTTTCCCAACATCTTTTGATTTAAGCCTTCTCTTAGCCATATTTAACAGTTCTAAGTCAGCCTTATGTCGAGCACCAGAATCTTTATTCAAGTAAGCAATATCGTGATGCATACAAGCTTCATCCAATTTGTTTATCCCTCGTTCACCTTGAAGTAATCGTTTCTGAAGTTTTGTACCAGGACCACAAAATTGGTACCCAGGTAAATGTAACTCAAACGGTAAATGATCTATCAAGCTATTAATTATACCACTGCCTTCCTTCATCGATAATCATAAAGTGAGTTTTAGAGGTTAATAATGTGCTACTTATATACCTACACCACTAATTTGCTTTTGTCAACCCAACTGTTTTCCTTATCACTTAAACCCAACCATTTTACAAAAAGTTTGTTTCCTTTTCTCTTTATAACTTTCTCAATAAGATAAAGGTCTGGCAATTTAGTTTTTTGTAATTCATATCCGTAAAAAGAACCAAGAATAATTTGATTATGTTTATCTTCAATTGGGTACGTTTCAGGAATTGTTTGATTGACTTTTATGATACGGAAAATTTCGGTAGACCAATTGGGTGTATAACCTTTATAAAAATCTCCTTTGTATTTACTTATACGAACAAAATCGTCAACTTGAAATGTTGTTCGTTGACGCGTTTTTTGCTTTTGGCTTTTAATAATATTAGATTTGACAACAGTCTCATTAGAACTATTTACATTTATTGGTTTGAATTTTGTAATACGATGCAAAGTGTTGTTATACTGCTGTACAACGGTATCTAAATTATTTCTAAACCATTGATATCGACCGCATAAACTAAATAATTTGTAGAGCAGAGATTTTATCGTTCTTATTACTCGTTCCACAATAGCTGCTTTTTTAACCGAGTACGTTGAATAATGATTTATGTTATAATTGTTTGTTAACTGTTTAAAAGAATCGTTATAAAACTCTGTACCCAAATCAGTTTGCAAATGTTTAGGCTTTCGTGCTGATTCTATTAATATATTGTGCATTGCATTTGTGACACTCTGTTTGGATTTTGACTTCAATGGTCTAACCCATAAGTATTTTGATAAAGCATCAATTACAACTAAAACATATTTATATCCTTTATTAAATGATGAGTATTTTTGAAAATCCATAAGGTCCGCTTGCCATAAATCATCTATTCCTTTTATAATAGTATGCCTACGAGAGAAATTTCTTCTCGCTGCTTTGTGAAGCTCGTTTACGATGTCTTGTTTACTCATTTTTGAAAGGTTTCGCTGCAATCATGAGATCGATGTCCTTTTTAGTGTAATACAATGTACTCAGATTGATAGTAGTTAATTTTTCTAAATTGTTGAGGTATTTTTTGATATTACTTTGAATTGTTTTCATTTCATTCTTTAGTTCTTGAACACATTTATCTACGTATTCTTTATTCACAGCCTCATCGTCTTTCTCTGGAGATTGTAATCCTTTTAATCTTGATGATTTTAAATCAAAATCGCCTGCATCTGTTCTTACTAATGTATTTGTAAGAATATCTGTGAATTCAGACAATCGTAAACGCTTATGAACGTGATGCCCAAATTTGTCTATATTCATTGCCGTCTTCTCTGTTTCTGTAGTGAAATGATACTGCCTAATCCTCCTGATGGAAGCTTTATATATTTTTTGTCTTTTATAATACCAGCTTCTTGCATTTCTTCGATTATTGCATAAATTTCATTGTGTTACCCGGTGTTACCAGCTGCCCAGGATCCAAGTAGTAGTTTTAATCGTTCCACTAACTCGTTTGGATCGTTCCAGTAGACTAAATCAGTATCCTTCTTAACTTCTTTTAAAACATCGATACCTTCTCCTCGTGGAAGACTTTCTAAGCTACTTGTATGATGTCTTGTAAACTTAAACAAAGGTTTAATAATATTCATATATTTAAATCCTTTGTTACTGTTTATTAGTTTGGATGGATCATAACTACGTTTATGTGCATTAGTATCCGTAAGTAACAATTTATAATTTTGTAAGTCTTCTTCTGTAATAATATCTAAAACCTTTTTATACAATAATTCTTTTAAGCCTAGAGTTTTTTTTCAAACTACGATTTCCAATTTTCAGGATGTGGTCATCATCATGAACACGGGTTTTGCCGAGCCAAAGTTTCCCTCGTTCATTTCTAACACCATAAGGTACATCTTTCATCACTTCAGATGAGACCGACCATGTTAAAGAGTCGTTGTTTATACTCGGTGAAGATTGAAGAGATTTAAATGAGTTTTCATGGACATCGTGATCCACCGAGGGCGACGTGGTCAGGGTTTTGTTAGATGTTTTGTAAACATTAGTATCCGAGTTGATTTCATCATCACCAGATTCTTCAAAATCTTCAGTAGAAGTACTTAATACTTCGCTTTCGTCGTATTTAGTTCTTTTAGGTTCAGTTTTAGGGTTTTGTTCCGATTCTTTATTTGTAACACGTTTATTATCAGTTTGGTTTGTCAACAATGTCAGTGGGTTAACGATAGGTTTAAATATTGTATCCAAAGTCATTTCATTTGTATTTTTTACGTCTTTAATCATTTCTACCTTTCTTTTTACAGCTGCAGCAGATTTTACAATTTGTTCTTTGAGGTTCCGTTCCATTGTTGAGAATTCCACTCTGTTTGACTTGTCTAATAAAACTGAATGGTTAGTAACTTATCAGCTTTATAAAGGGTTTAGTTAGTCCATTACTATGAATGTATCAAAGTTCATTCGATAACAGCCTTTGTTACGTTCACAATCCTTATTGATAACCACATAACTGTAAGGTTTACTCCATACAGTTCACGAAACTGTGGCCATGTCATATCAGACCCAACATGTTCATCGTAAGCATGTCTTAGATTTATATCGTCTTGCTTAAACAATATAATAAGATTAGCATTATCTCTTACTAGTTGCTTGGGTATTTTAGTATAAGTTTGATTCATATAAAAACAATCAATATTTTTATGTCGACCCATGGCGAAATAACTACGTATATTGTTTTGGTTTTCACAAGCAACATCGTCAAATATGATAATTGAGTCAGGCAACGCTTCATGTGGAGATAAAATTTCAGTATTATGATTATACTTGTTATAATATGTGCCTGCAACCTTCTCCAATACTTTTTCTAAGAATACGTACTTAGGTTGGTATAAAGACTTAGAGTAAACATAAAGGTTACGAAAACGTGGTCCATCCTTATGTAACAAAAGACTGATAACCAAATTGGTCTTCCCACAGTTTGATGGACCACACACAATACTGCGTATAGTGTTTGGCAATAAATTCCCATGACGCTTAGCCTCGTTCAATGTCGTAGGACAGATACATTCTAATTTAAGTGAATCTTTTTGTTTTAGAAATTTCATAACAGATTTTTTAACTTGACCGTCGTGAATAGTGGGTTTTAACGAACTGATTACAGTATTCTCGCGTCGATGATTAAAAAGTGTAGCTCAGAACATGATCAAATGCATTTACCTACTGCAAGCGCGATGTACTTTCATTTATTGAGCAATCTATCTCACAGAGTGAGGTCTTGATCGGCAGTGAGATTTACGTATTTATCGCCATAATACGCTTATGCGTAGGGATTATTGGGGATTCTAAAAAAGTTTTTTTAACATTATTGATCGAACGATAGTGAGATCGATGATGTGAAAAAACTGTTTTAGAATGCCCAATAATCCCCTACTGCTTGCCTTAATTAAATAAAATAAAATAACAGTTCCGTTTTCCGTGAGCGGAAATGATTAATCACAGAATTGTTAATTTCGAATGGTTTAACATTTTATTCAAAGTCATCAGATCGAAAATGATTTTTAACACAGTGTTACTTGATAGTTTAGGACTTAAGTCACTTTTCCTAAGGGACATTATCTTAGGATCCACAAAAGTACCTGTCTCTCCGGCTGTGGGCCGAGGGTCTCCTGCTGCAGCTCGGACAGCCAGTCGAGCAGCAGGCCGCAGCCGAGGCTGCCGCGGGCGAATATCGAGGTGGCTTCATCTTCACCACCTTCACACTTCACCTGAACGTTTCAAACAAGCAAGTGTTACACTAAAGATATGTAGAAACTGTACTATCACATAACATATTAGAGTAGAATTATAATCCGGTTATAACGACGACAAAGGCTCAGAGGCTTTACTCCGATCCCATTCCAAAAGCGCTACAAATATTTAATTGCTTTCTTTTACTTTTACTATTAGTTTTTTGGGGGACTGACAGGTGGAGGTCGATAGTGTAAAAGTATGATCAACTTTCATTGGTCTACATTTCCATGGTTGGTGTTATGATTTGTGGTCTATTATCTTCTTAATTTTCATATGCGAATACCTATAAATAGCTAAGTAGATATAATTTATGTAATCTATTATTTGTTTCATGTAGCTGTTGGTGTTCCGAATATAATAAAATAAATAAATAAATAAACAATGTCCGTATATTCGAATCCATATGTCTGGCAATGGATTGGAATATAAAAGGCCCTTATTTTATTTGGCGTGATAGCAATTTGATAAGTATGTTTCTAGCTAGACAATTAGGACAAATACGTACGTAGGTTCAGTCAAATAATTTAATATAACTTATGAGTCATTTGGAATCTTTGCTTGATTTGTTATGATTTTTAATAACCCGTCATAAATTGAATTTACTTTAAACTGTTAGACAATTTAAAAAAAAAAGGTCCAACTCCAGCAAACGGTGTGCATCGCACGGACTAGAATTTTACAATCTTTGAATGAAATTAAATCTTATATAGTGTTTGTAAAGCCTATATTACCTGTTGTTCTTCTTATAAAAAGAAAGCTGACAATAGCTGACCGAGCTCTTGCGCTGTTATATCTCGGCACTAGCCCACACTTGTTCCGAAACAGTCGTAGGTTAAAATGTTAGGACATGAAACAGAGCTACCTGTGGCCTATCTTCCAAAGTAAAACTGATTTACATAACTAGAGTTATTTGATTCGCGATTTATACCATACCATGTACCTTATTTGTTATGAGTTTCCGATATTTCGGCACTGTTGCAAGCGCCATGATCACAAGAGGACTGTTCTCCCGTGAAATAAGTTTTTTTTTTTTTAATTTTTTTAAATAATGGGCTTGCTCTTGACTACATACTTAACTATACGGTTAGGAAGAAGCCTAAGATGGAGCGAGCTTACCCAGAGGTACTGGTTCTCCCACACACCAGCTGAACACAGAAAAACTGTTTGGCGCTAGACTCCGGCAGGAGGGTGGTAGCATCCAGGCGGCCTCTTTCGAGGCCTACCACCGCAGAGGGATCTGTTAGCCGTCATCATTGGTTGAAAAACCAAAGATGCCGTTGCCCAGGGTGGACCACTAGGAGGTAGATCCCACCACCCTAAAAGGTACATGGTATAAATTCCTAATCAAATAACTCTAGTGATAGTGACCATGAAAGTTTAAATCAGTATGATTTAAATAATTTAGTCTTACCTTGGTCTCATAGCACCCTTCTTGGTTCTTCTCCAGCAGGTAGGAGATGACGTCGACGACCAGCTGCGTGCTCTGGGTCTCGATCATCTTGTTGCCGATCGCCTCCAGCGTGCTGGCGGTGGCGCCCTCGAGTACTGTACAAGTTTCAAAATGTAACCCAATAGAATAGGCTATTTAATTATGTCTTTACAGACATCTTCACTCAAGCCAGCCAATGAAAGCAAGTAAAACAATCAATTTCAATTTCTCATGATTATGTCTAAATCTGTACATTTTAATATTCAATTAAGTGCATTTATTTCGTCAGATGACAATAATACATTTAATAAGGTTAAAACAAAAAAAAAACATATATCCTAAAATACTAAGTAATTTTATTGGCAGTCAAACTCCTCTGCGAAATATAATAAAATGAAGACCTATTTCTTGTGATTATGGCTTCACGTTTGGACCTGATCATCGGCATCACCACCAAGTGTTTCACCAGTTTTCACAAAATTTCATATGTATGTAAAATAACAGTAACGTTGGATTCGTGGACTGATCATCTTTTTGACATTGAAAGAGATGCACCGGTATGACGTTATAGTGTTAGTAAATGTCACATTTTTTTTAAATTGAAAATTAACTCTAATCTAGGACGCGTGAATGGTTTTCAACGTTAAAACTAAGCTTACGTTATGTAACCATGGGAGTACTATTTATTTTATCAATAAAATATGCGCAAGTCGCTGGTGAATGAAGCTTACCGCAGCTACGTGCATTTGGTATTGGTATTGGTAACGGGCTCCCTTTCCGCATTTAGGCTCCACTTGGCCCATTATGCGTGGATAAGGGTGGTTAGTCCAACCACCCCAACTCTTTCCAGAAGCACAGAAGTCTTTTAGGACGTTCACAGGCTTCTGAAAGGGAACTCGGTGTGCCGAGGATAGATGCCCGGTGGGTGGCTACCCCTGTGCATTCCAAAATCATATGGGCAGCCGATTCTGCCTGTTTCAGGCAGCCTCTACATAGGGGGCTGTCTGTGGCACCAATGGTGAAGAGATGTTTATTTAGGGGGATACGTCCAGTCAGTGATCTCACTACTCTTTGAAGGTCACTTCTGCTTAGGGTGATTAAGTTGCGAGTCAGACGCGGTAGAAGAGCCGTTACGGCCTCTCTGGACTGTCTGCACAGCTACGTGCGCATTACATATTGTTTCGTAATGAATAGCTGAATTAATATTTTATAATTTACAAATATATCTACATTTTTTGAAAATAAAATAACACTGTCAAGATGTTACATAATAAGCAATAAGCAAAATATCAGGTTTAATCTTTAATAGTGAAATGCGCGCTTAATGATCGCCATATATTTGATGACAATGTAGGTACAAACATTGAAGATTTGAGTAGAGCGATCAACTTCAAGGTATATGGCGTGTCGGGTCGACTGTTATTTGAAGGCATACATAGCGTGGGCTTCGTTTTTCAGGCGGTTGAAAATGCACTGTGTATACTCACTGGCGACGAGATGCTCCCTGGTGGCGCCGGGCGGCATGGCGGGCAGGCGCGCCGCCTCCCGCTTCAGGCTCTGGCGGTGCGGACGGACTAGTTCTGCTAGAAGCCCCACCACACCCCCCGCCCCGCCGCACTGCTGCAGCAGCGCCTCGGCGGTCTGAGGGTGGTGGAGGATTAGGGAGTTAGTTGTATGTTCTTACAAGAAATCTTTTGGCTAACTTGTCATTAACTTGTCATTAAAGTCCTTTAATTTTTTTAAAAATTTTTATTTAGAAAGAAAACCAACAGCGTATACAAATTACAAAATTGTGGCGAGTAAAATCTAAAAGTAAGGCCAATAACAGGTTCTCCTTATTATCAGATGGTAACAGTTGTGGAAACTATAACATTCATTATAAGCAATCGTTGGGTTGTTCAAAATCATCCGGTTTATTGGTATTTTTTATCTTTTTAAGAATTAAGCATTGTTTTATACATTAATAAATACGTGCAATAAACACCTAATTATACATATAAATATTTTCTACATAAATAAAAATATTTTTGCCTGGTAAATAAAAATAAAAAGATACATACAACACCCACGTACATACTCGTACAATAAATATCAAACTATATTTAATAAATTCACTTCCATGCTCTTATTTTTCGTTATATTTTCTGCTTAATTACAGCAGTATTTTAGCAACAATCTAAAAGTTGTGTCCGTTGAATTTTACACGCTTTAAAATCTTTTGCGTAATACTGATCTAAGATGTGAAATGAATGGGGGAGGGTATATGAAATATGGAGTAAGAGTGGACGGGTTCCTTAACAGTAGGGCGGGTGTGGGTGAGTTGTACGGTACATCGACGAGAGAACGGTTTCGGCAAGTATGAGTTACCTGATCTAAGGTGTGGGATGAGTGTGGAAGAATTCCTAAAGTGTTGGGAGATCGGGAGTTACCAGCCTAGAAAGTAACGAGAGTGTAGGCGGGTACCTCAGCGAGAGAGCGGTGTCAGCCAGACCAAAGTGAGGGGAGAGTGTAGGTGAGTACCTCGGCGACTGCAGCGGAGTTAGTCAGCCTAGAATGGACGTCCTGTGTACGCGGGCAGCTAAAGTGTAGGGTAAGTGTGAGCTGGTACTTTGACAAGAGTGTAGGCGTTATTGGCTAGTGTGGTTAAAATGAATATACTCGGGCGTTACTTTACCTAAATATGAATTTAGAAAATTATTTTGCTAATAATTTCCGCTTGTTAACATCGGCCTAGGTACTCGTACATTCACCACTGTCACGTTGTGATTTCTGAGCTGCGCACTAATCTCTAAATACTCACGTTTAGTTAATACATTCATTGTTTCATTGTTAAAACACATTTAATTTCACTTTAACAGTAATCGAGTTTTGTTGTTTTGGTTATTGATCTGTCAATGACAAAGAGCTGTCAGATGCGCATGCGACTGTCCGTATGCTCTGAATGACTAAAATAACGTTACGTTCGTTTGTCTACGTTTAGCAAACGCACGGAACACATACTCATTTCACAAAGGTCGTGAATGATTTA
This sequence comes from Anania crocealis, assembly GCA_949315895.1. Classification (NCBI taxonomy): domain Eukaryota; kingdom Metazoa; phylum Arthropoda; class Insecta; order Lepidoptera; family Crambidae; genus Anania; species Anania crocealis. The sequence continues at coordinate 1,214,626 of OX438868.1, forward strand.
TTACAATAAATAACAATACTTGTTTTCTATATTTTTAAGATTGTGTGTTGACATTAAATTAGTTTATGAAACTTCACGCAGCCGAAGTAATTTTTATGAGCCTGGCAGAATGACGTTTGACCTTCGCTCTGGCTGTCGGCCAGGAAGCCTAAGGAGAAGGATGGAGGCCGATACCTCAATTTTGTTACCGGCTCATAATCGCCGTTAAATATTCATTATTTTGTTCCGGTCTAAGTGCCATCTTTTGATGGCCGCTTGGTTTGGCTACCAGGCTTAGAATATTACCTTCCGTTTTACGCTGACTTTCCGCTGATCAAATGAATGACGCAAGAAGCTTGTCTCGATGAGATTCGGGTTGGTACCACGCCACGTGAATGCATAAGGTTACCCTACCCTATCTTTGATGAAGTAAGTGGAAACATCTTCTTAATCCAGTTAGCACTCTACAATTTCGGTTCCCGTTTATTAGTATTTCGTTCATAATTAAATTCAGATTATTCAGTTTAGTATAATTTACATGATAAGTTTGGTGGTACAACTCGCTCAGAAGTAGGGGTAATTAAGAGCCTTACAAAGGACTCACGCCTGAGATTTCTGTGTAGTTTTTTAAGAGGTGGTAAGCTTAGCCGGAGAAAATAAATATTCTGTTAATTCATGCTCGTCTCTTCATTAACCACCTCATCCTGTCCATCCACATCACCCCCACACCCTCACCAAACCCTAAACGTTGCACCACACTACCCGCACTAACACTGATTGAACAAGCACTATTTTATGCAGGAAACGTACATTTACTGCAATTATTAGTACCCAACGAGAGTATAAGAAGTACTTAAATTATTTAAGTACTTAAAGTGTGGAACGATGGTATGTGGATACCACGGCAACTGCGGCAGAGTTTGCTAGCTAGCAAGCTACTGTGTCGGAGTCAACCGCCTAAAGTGTGGGGCGAGTGTGGCACTTTGACGTATGCGGCGTGTGTGTGGGGCGAGTGTGGGCGGGTGGGAGAGCTGTGTCGTTAATCTAGAGGGAGGGCGAGTGTGGGCTGGAACTTTGACGAGAGTGAGAGAGAGCGGTATCGGGGCGCCCAGAATGTATGGGCACTATGTTACCTCAGCGAGGGCGGGGGAGCTGGCCGGCAGCAGGGCCCGCAGTAGGGCGGCGGCTCGGGCTGCGTGGGCGGCGAGCCCGGCGGCGGGGGCTCCGCCCCTGGCGGCGTTCTTTAGGTATGTGCACACGCACTCTAGGTACGGGTACGGGCCGCCCGACCCGCCGCTGCTGCTGTACTGCTTCGTCTCCGATGATAACGCCTGTCAGACACATTGTTACATTACTAATTTGATTAACATTATAAATGCGAAAGTTTAAATGGATGTTTGTGACACAAAAGAAACGCAGATAATGATAATTACTTTAATTTTTTTAAATAAGGTTGGTAGGTATCCAAGTGATTATAAAATTAATGCGCACGTGGATGAGAAATGCCAAAAAATAAATTACAGTTGAAAAAATAGCTCATGAAAAATAAATAAGTAAATGTGGACAACAGCACATACATTTAACTGATCTAAATTAACAAAAGTACCAAACAAGTAAAGTCATAAAAAAACCCCATTCAGGAATCGAATTCGGGATCTTAAGAGACCAACCAATGTGTACGCTTCTATAGACTACACTTTCAATTGTAAACTGACATGTTATTCTAAGACGACAATTTTAGAAACAATTGATAGGATCTCTCACCGCTTTATGATGCGTGAGCGCAATACCCACATCCCCGGCGTATGTAGTTGTAGCCTCGAATGCGGCGGCCAGCAGTGTTACCTACGCTATTGCTTGACCCGGGAATCTTGGTCCGTACCTAAATCACTAGACATTTGATACATCAATTGGCATCTCTCACCGCTATAAGATGCGTGAGCGCAGTATCCACGTCTCCGGCGTATGTAGGCGTATTCTCAAAGGCGGCGGCCAGCAGCGCGGGTACTACTCCCGGCGGGGGCGCGGAGGCCGCGGGAGGGCCGCACTCCCACGCGTCCAGAGGTTCACTGGGGAGCTCCTCATCCGCGAATAGAAGCTCATCTGCGTTTACATTTAACGAGATATAATAACTTGAAGAACCATAAGTATTACTATCTTTGGTGAGGACACATAGCACTTGTTAAAGTTAAAAAAATAAAACTCCTGCTGTGTCTAGTGTTGTGGAATGTGCTAAAGAACCTTAAGCGTGTTGTGTATGAAACACCGCGCTCCCCGTCTCGGTTTTTATTTATATTCGCTTGACGTAGGTGTGAGGGGTCACTATGGCCGGGCTGCGCGTGCAGTAGTGTAGTGTCAGGGGGTCACAGGAAGTAGAATAAATCAAATAAAAGCGAGAAACAAGGAAAGGTTCTCTTATCTAACTCAGATCCACGTTCTCGCGTAAAACTTCTGTGATCTTTGAAATGAACAACTCATACATTTCAATGAGCTAGGTTAGTTTAGGGTTAACTTATTATGTGTATGTAATTAAAAATAATGTCTTGTATTTATGTTTTTTTATGTATTTATTAAATGATTGAATTCTAATAACATGGCAGCATAGTCTCGGACATTAGCCGGTTTCGAAAGGAACAATAAACAAAAAATAGTTCAGTGTGAGAGGTCACTAACCGGGCTGCGCAGACGGCGGAATCTATGTTCTCGCGTAAAACTCCTGTGATCTTTGAAATGTATAAACCACCCATACATGTCAATGAGCTAGGTTAGTTTAGGGTTAAGTTATTATGTGTAAGTAAGTCTTGTATAAATGACATTTTATGTATTTATTAAGAATGATTGAATTCTCATTAATAACATGGCAGCATAGTCTCAGACCTTAGCCGGTTTCGAAAGGAACAATAAACAAAAGGAAGTAGTAGTGCAGTGCGAAGGGTCACCAATCGGGCTGCGCAGACGGCGGTATCTATGTTGTCGCGTAAAACTCCTGTGATATTTGAAATGTATAAACAACCCATACGTGTCAATGAGCTAGGTTAGTTTAAGGTTAAGTGATTATGTGTAAGTAAGTCTCGCATTTCTGATATTTTATGTGTTCATTAAGAATGATTTAATTCTCACTAATAACTTGGCAGCATAGTCTCAGACCTTAGCCGGTTTAGAAAAAATCAGTGTAAGTATAATAATATCTTTGTATATAAACAAAAACAATATAACATTGTAAATCTAAATATATAAAAGTGAAAACTGATTTAATGACTGACTGACTGACTGACTGACAGACATATCAACGTACAGCCCAAACTACTGGGATTTAAAATCTGAAAATTTTCACCACGCTTCCTTTTATAGTGTAGGTGAGCACTAAGAAAGGAATTTTGGAAATTCCGCCTCTAAGGGGGTAAAAAGGGCCCCACAAGTTTGTATGAAACTCCGTCAGTTTTGAAGCTAAGTCGATGAAAATTGGTATCCAGCTACCTGATTAAAAATTATGAATGGCGTCTTTCAGGATTTTTGAGAATTTAGTCTTTAAAGAGATAAAAAATGGAGGCGTAGTTTGTTCGGATGCGTTTCATATCCATACTCTTTACATATTTGTACTCTCTGATGTCACTTAGTTTGTTATGACATTCAATGTGTCAATCAGACAATAAATATCATTGCTTGCAAATATAAGGGTATTATTTTAGAATTTAATAAGAATTGGTGCCGAAATGGATGAATTAACTAAGTTAAAACGTACACGGACTTCAATTAAAGGCTGCATTACACAATTCAGCAGCCAGATACAAACCCTACGAGAAATTTCTGATTATGAATTAAAATTAGTGACTGACCAGCTGGTGACCAGTCACAAATGTACAAAATTACCAAGAATAATTGGGAAGAGATGCGACTACAAATAATGGTATTACTAATGAGATGACCCACACTTCGAAAATGAGATTGAAGAAAAAAATAACCTTCAGGGAACTACAATACGGCTTAATCTAGAACTGCAGAATTTGAATTCAATAGGAGCAAAGGTCGGTCACAACACAAACAAACCTTAGCACATCTAAATTGAACTCAATCCTATTAGACAAGGACGAAACATTCAAAAACTTCATTAAATTGTTGGATACTTACTTAAAACTATCTATACAAGGAAATACAAGTTTTTAAATTCTTTGAGCCCAGAATTACATCAGAAAACGTATTATATTACATTTATGTGCTCCACGGGATCCTTGTGAGTCAGAATTTGAGGAGTTAGTTAAAATTCAGTTAATAAATTATCAACAACTCAAAATTGGACAGATTACTAGAAGATTTATCAATACGAGTAGTGTTTGACGAAACTCTTGTTTGCATATCAAAGTATAAAGCTCAATAAGAGCTTCAAGAAGATGTGACATCTAGCCGCGACGTATTCCATACGTCATGAACGACAAAATAGGAGGCTATGTAACGAAAACTTTTGATAAAACTTGAAAATTCCTATTGGCTGTCTTATATATTTAGGTCCATATTTAGAAAATAAATATCAGTACTTACATATAGAATGGTATTATTTAAAACTAACTCATTTCTAGGGTTCCGTACCCAAACGGTAAAAACGGAACCCTATTACTAAAACTTTGCTGTGTTCGTCTGTCCGTCTGCCTGTCACCAGGCCATTTTAAGAACCGCGATAGCTAGACAACTGAAAGTTTCTCAAATTATGTATTTTTGTTACCGCAATAACAAAAAATACCAAACAAAAAATTCAATATTAAAGGGGGCTCCCATACATCAAAGGCGATTTTTGTCCTTTTTTGCTCCATGTTAAAAGACTTTGTAAAGACTTTGTAAAAGACTTTGACTCCATGTAAAAAGTGTCCGTCTGTCCGTCATCCTGTCACCAGGCTGTATCTCAAGAACCGCGATAGCTAGACAGCTGAAATTTTCACAAATTATGTATTTTTGTTAGCGCAATAACAAAAAATACCAAAAACAAAATAAAATGAATATTAAAGGGGGCTCCCATACATCAAACGCGATTTTTGTCCTTTTTTGCTCGATATTAATAATGCCAATAGGTAGGCACTTGAAATATTCAGAAAACATTCAGTTATATTTCTAACTTTAACGACAAATAACAGAAAGAAAATAAAATGAATATTTAATCCCATACAAAAAAAATGCCATTATTTTGCCTATTTTTGGTCGATATTAATAAATGGTAACAGGTAAGCACTATATTAACTAAATTAATGTTACTGTTGTTTACGTAATCAATGGTACGGAAACCTTCGTGCGCGAGTCCGACTCGCACTTGGCCGATTTTTGTATACGGTAGAGAAAAATGTGGGGAAATCGAATAAAATTGGTGAGTGAATTTATTTATTTGTACAACTAAGACTACATATACGCCTAATTCCATTACATGCAATATGCATGCAAAACTTAAGGTATGTTAAAATGGAATAAGTAGGTAAATGAAATATCGAATCTTATAAACTACACTGTTGTACCTTATGATATTATTAGCTATATTAAGCAGTACAAAAATACTTCCTAAACTGGGCATAGACCCGTATCTCAGGCAGAATAAGGTAACAGGTGTGTTGCAACAACACAAAGCAACTGACTGGTGGATTAAATCAATATAGACCGGTAAATCATTTGACTAGCTTCCATTTAGTAGGTAATTTGATAAACTTCCATTTAGTAACGTTTTTTTTTTCTAGGACGCACCGCTTTTGAGGGCCTGGCAAAGTTTGTTTAATGAAACTGCCTATCTAACGCATCAAAATCATCTTTTTATTAAATTTTCTCTATATTTTAAAAAAGACACTTTTAAAACATGACAATAAAACGAAACTTTGTCTATCGATCATGAAGGAAGAATGACATAGGAATGTCTTTTCCAGAGCTCTACTCCGATGCTGGTACTACACCGTCTAGGTCCGTCGTCCACCGTCCGATCTAGGTCTTCATCCAAACGTAGTATGCAAGCAAATTGTCTTTGTGAAATAGCATTTACAACGCATATGGATCGAGAAATGGATTTACCTACTTGGTTGGAAATTAAGAATGTGTTTTTTTACACAGGATCACTTCTGCCAGGGCTCTAGGCAGTGTTGATCATATTCGAATAAAGCCTTGCAAGCTGCTTTGAATGGTTTTGTTGTACTACAGCATTGACAGTTTTAAATCTAAAATTATATTAGACTTTAAATTTCATTTAAATGCAAACAGATGTGGTGCGAGCACGCTTGGACCACGGTACGCTAAAAGAACCAACACCGGATCCCTTCAAACAATAGCATAATTCAGCCCCTTTCATCCAACTATTGTATCAGCGTAACGGACTCCGGTATGCCGACAACGACGTACCGGCTCCCACTAAGTACCCACCACCACCTCGCCCGTGATGGGCACCCCCGGCACTGTAGGCAAAGAAAGTGGAGGAAAAAAGTGGAGGAAATGGGGTTTAGTCATGACGAAAACTTTGTAACAGATCAAATTCCACGCGCGCGAAGCCGCGGGTATCAGCTAGTATTGTAGTATTTTGCTTCTGATCTTTTCTTTTAGAATAGTATTCCGTCCTTTTCCTTTGTATATCCGTTTCCCTACCTTTTTATTCATACCTTTTGCTTTGGCTAATGCGAAAGCCGTGCTATGCCAAAAAAAAAAGTATTATGCAGTGTGAGGGGTGACTGACCGGGCTGCGCGGGCGGCTCGGCCAGCTGCAGCGCGGCGGCGAAGGCCCGGCCGCCGCGGGCGCCGCGCGCGCGCTGCACGCGCAGCAGTGTAGTGCAGTGTGAGGGGAGACTGACCGGGCTGCGCGGGCGGCTCGGCCAGCTGCAGCGCGGCGGCGAAGGCCCGGCCGCCGCGGGCGCCGCGCGCGCGCTGCACGCGCAGCAGTGTAGTGCAGTGTGAGGGGAGACTGACCGGGCTGCGCGGGCGGCTCGGCCAGCTGCAGCGCGGCGGCGAAGGCCCGGCCGCCGCGGGCGCCGCGCGCGCGCTGCACGCGCAGCAGTGTAGTGCAGTGTGAGGGGAGACTGACCGGGCTGCGCGGGCGGCTCGGCCAGCTGCAGCGCGGCGGCGAAGGCCCGGCCGCCGCGGGCGCCGCGCGCGCGCTGCACGCGCAGCAGTGTAGTGCAGTGTGAGGGGAGACTGACCGGGCTGCGCGGGCGGCTCGGCCAGCTGCAGCGCGGCGGCGAAGGCCCGGCCGCCGCGGGCGCCGCGCGCGCGCTGCACGCGCAGCAGTGTAGTGCAGTGTGAGGGGAGACTGACCGGGCTGCGCGGGCGGCTCGGCCAGCTGCAGCGCGGCGGCGAAGGCCCGGCCGCCGCGGGCGCCGCGCGCGCGCTGCACGCGCAGCAGTGTAGTGCAGTGTGAGGGGAGACTGACCGGGCTGCGCGGGCGGCTCGGCCAGCTGCAGCGCGGCGGCGAAGGCCCGGCCGCCGCGGGCGCCGCGCGCGCGCTGCACGCGCAGCAGTGTAGTGCAGTGTGAGGGGAGACTGACCGGGCTGCGCGGGCGGCTCGGCCAGCTGCAGCGCGGCGGCGAAGGCCCGGCCGCCGCGGGCGCCGCGCGCGCGCTGCACGCGCAGCAGTGTAGTGCAGTGTGAGGGGAGACTGACCGGGCTGCGCGGGCGGCTCGGCCAGCTGCAGCGCGGCGGCGAAGGCCCGGCCGCCGCGGGCGCCGCGCGCGCGCTGCACGCGCAGCAGTGTAGTGCAGTGTGAGGGGAGACTGACCGGGCTGCGCGGGCGGCTCGGCCAGCTGCAGCGCGGCGGCGAAGGCCCGGCCGCCGCGGGCGCCGCGCGCGCGCTGCACGCGCAGCAGTGTAGTGCAGTGTGAGGGGAGACTGACCGGGCTGCGCGGGCGGCTCGGCCAGCTGCAGCGCGGCGGCGAAGGCCCGGCCGCCGCGGGCGCCGCGCGCGCGCTGCACGCGCAGCAGTGTAGTGCAGTGTGAGGGGAGACTGACCGGGCTGCGCGGGCGGCTCGGCCAGCTGCAGCGCGGCGGCGAAGGCCCGGCCGCCGCGGGCGCCGCGCGCGCGCTGCACGCGCAGCAGTGTAGTGCAGTGTGAGGGGAGACTGACCGGGCTGCGCGGGCGGCTCGGCCAGCTGCAGCGCGGCGGCGAAGGCCCGGCCGCCGCGGGCGCCGCGCGCGCGCTGCACGCGCAGCAGTGTAGTGCAGTGTGAGGGGAGACTGACCGGGCTGCGCGGGCGGCTCGGCCAGCTGCAGCGCGGCGGCGAAGGCCCGGCCGCCGCGGGCGCCGCGCGCGCGCTGCACGCGCAGCAGTGTAGTGCAGTGTGAGGGGAGACTGACCGGGCTGCGCGGGCGGCTCGGCCAGCTGCAGCGCGGCGGCGAAGGCCCGGCCGCCGCGGGCGCCGCGCGCGCGCTGCACGCGCAGCAGTGTAGTGCAGTGTGAGGGGAGACTGACCGGGCTGCGCGGGCGGCTCGGCCAGCTGCAGCGCGGCGGCGAAGGCCCGGCCGCCGCGGGCGCCGCGCGCGCGCTGCACGCGCAGCAGTGTAGTGCAGTGTGAGGGGAGACTGACCGGGCTGCGCGGGCGGCTCGGCCAGCTGCAGCGCGGCGGCGAAGGCCCGGCCGCCGCGGGCGCCGCGCGCGCGCTGCACGCGCAGCAGCTGCGCCATGTACGCGCGCTCCACGCCCAGCCGCACCACCGCGCCCGCCGGGCACAGGTCCAGCGCGCCCAGGAGTGCGCTGCAGGGGTGACACGCTCGTCTAACATAACTCTTATACACAATAACTACTGTTCAGCTTTGAGCATGTCATGCTCAACTGTAGCAGTTTCGAAACTCGAAGCCACATTGCTTCATAAGTTAAAAAAAAAATGCAAAAAACATTCAAGTTGCACTCGTAAACCACGTGTTTGATGCTGTAGATGTTTTTGTAACCTTTCTAAGGCTTAAACTAAGACTTGTTTTATGCTTAAAAGAGTAAATAGGATTCTATAGGTATGTTTCGTGACTTTTCTAAGGCTTTTGACTATAAATAATAATAAATAATTCGTTTATTTAATATACAAAGATATCAAATTACATTATAATGAGCCTACTTAAAGTTAAACAGTGCAGATAGTATCTTTTGCCTGAACTAAGTAGAACCTGTGCTTCAGGCGAAAAAGATCTTACGAATTTTATTTTATGTGCCATAAATTAACAATAAAATTTAACTTAAATAATACTAATTTAATTAAGGTAAGATAAGGTAACTAACCATAACAATCTATTTTATTTAAGTACTAAAAGTAGTTCTTCTGTATCATTATAGGACAAGGTTTGCAAATATTTAGTTAGGGCTATTTTACAGTTAAAATAGTTGAGATCATAGATATTAAGTGCTTTATTCAGTCTATTGTATAAAAATGGGCCCAGAGTTGTAAAAAACCTATTCGTAAAAATATATTTCGAAGTTAATTGCTTAGGCTGCTCCAGGCTCAGCTCTTACTATGGGCGTCCCGCAGGGATCAATATTGGGACCACTGCTATTTCTTAAGATTCCAGTACTCACGACATTGAGGCGACGGGCATGCCGCAGGTTAATATGAACAGCAACCCTTATTATGGGCGTCACGCAGGGATCAATATTGGACCACTGTTATTACTTAACACTGCAGTACTCACGACATAGAGGCAACAGGCATGCCGAAGGTCTGTATGAACAGGGCCAGCTTGTGGGCGGGGAGGCCCCTGAGCCCGGCGGCCAGTAGCGGCGGGCGGGCGGACCGCACTAGATGCAGCCTGAGCCAGTCCGGCAGTAGCGGGGACTGTTCCGACGCGTCCAGCACGAAGGCGGGCGAGCCGCCACCCAGCCAGATGGACAGCAGCCAGGAATACATCTCCTGGTTCGTGTCGTCTGTAGGTACAATAATACAGGTACTTTCATTGAGGACCGATTATTATTAATTAACCACCAGATGGAGCGTTAAAAGTTTAATTGTTGAACACTAAAATTATAACAAAAAGTAAAGTGACGGCCTACAATTATTCTACTAGCAACGGCTCATAAAATCAAGTTACCAGAGCAATGATGGGTACCTACAGACATTATCATGACGCTTGGCAAATGCGGTTTCATCATCATCATCTCAGCCATAAAAGAAAAGTTAGACGGGTTTAAAGTTACAAAAGCCAAAAATTACGAAAAAAAAAAACTTACCACCTAGGTAAAATCTTTTGGGCTAGTTAGTTAACAGACCAACCCCCTCCCCCACTTGCCCCCCATTTTCGTATGTTAAACGTTCTTCCAAAACAATCTGTATAATGGTTACATAAAGTGGGCTTCGTTTGTCAGATAGTTAAAATGCACGGTGTACAGTCGCCGTCAGATATATTGAAGCAGACAAAGTGATCAAATGTATCTACGTAGATGGTCTTAATTGAGGATAATTGCAGAAGGAAGTGCTCCCAACTTTACTATAAATACTATTTTGAATACTATTTTACTAAATACACTTGACGTTATGAATGTTCGGATATTATTGGTTAGTTGTGTATAGAAGTTATTGTCTAGCGTCTGCTCAAAAATAAATGAAGTAATGAATGTTCAGATATTAATGGTAACTTGTAGTGTGTGGGACTTATTGACATTTTCAACTGTTCAGAAGTATTTGGTCACTTTGTCTGCTCCAATATCGTCCCTCGCATGACTAACTGACATAACTGACATTGAAATGAAAGATAATTTTACGGATTTAGAACGCGTTTATTTAGATTTAACCCGACGTTTCGAACCCTTTGCAGCGTTCATGATCACGGGTAGACCTACTAGTTTTCATTTCAATGTCAGTTACGTCAGTTAGTCATGCGAGGGACGATATATCTGACGGCGATCGTACTACTATCCAGACTCTAGTGTACTCTGTACTCACAGATGGAGGGCCCGTAGCACAGCAGCTTCATGTTCGCGTGCGCGATGAGCACGTGCAGCACGACGCTGCGGCCGCGGCCCCACTCGAGCCGCACGCGCTGGCCGCCGCCCCACGCGCTCGCCTCCGCCTCCGCCTCCGCGCCCGCCTCCGCCTCCGCGCCCGCCTCCGCCTCCGCATCCTCGCTGCTCTCGCGGATCTGACGGATATTCAACAACTTATACACAAAAAATTAAGGTAAATTCAGTAAAGTATTATATGAAAGCTAAGCAGACATTATTTAGGTTTTTTTAAGGCCAATCCTTAAAATAAAGTTAGATTTAAAAGTCAACCCAAAATTCTTTGGCCTTTTAACAGCACACTGCGGTACGTACGGTGCGCATGTGCGCGTGCAACGTGCGGTGCTGCGCGCGGCGGGGGGCGGGCGGGGGGCACGGGGGGCACACTGCGGTACGTACGGTGCGCATGTGCGCGTGCAGCACGGCGGTGAGCGCGTGCAGCGTGCGGTGCTGCGCGCGGCGGAGGGCGGGCGGGGGGGCACGGGGGGCACACTGCGGTACGTACGGTGCGCATGTGCGCGTGCAGCGTGCGGTGCTGCGCGCGGCGGGGGGCGGGCGGGGGGGCACGGGGGGCACACTGCGGTACGTACGGTGCGCATGTGCGCGTGCAGCACGGCGGTGAGCGCGTGCAGCGTGCGGTGCTGCGCGCGGCGGGGGGCGGGCGGGGGGTCACGCAGCTCGGCGGGCGGCAGCGCGCACTGCATCACCGACGTGCGCTCCATCAGCAGCTGGCTCAGGTCCTGGCGGCGGGAGGAATAGTCTTAGTCAAACTTTAACTCTCAAGAAGGGAAAACGGCCACGTGGCAGGGCACCGCCGGGCTCTGTGTGAGTCAGGCGGGCACAGAGGCTTAATGCGGCGCTACTCACGAGCACGAGGTCCGTGTGCAGCTGGTGCGGCGGCGAGGCGGCCACGTGGCGCGCGAGGAAGGCGACGTAGGCGGCCACGTGGCTGGGCGCACACTCCACGAGGCAGGCGGCCCGGATGCGGGCCACGGCCTCCGCCCGCACGGCCTCCCAGTGCCGCAGGTCCCACAGGAGGTCCAGCCACTCCCTGCTCGATGACATTATTTTCGTAAATATCTTTACACTATAATATGACCGTTTTTACGCCAGTTCAATAAGTTACGAGTATGTAAACGTTTTTAAAACTATTCTTAAAGCAAAGAAATTGTTCATATAAATTCCTTGAATAAAAATGTTTCTACTGCCTGAGTTTACTAGCTTGAATAATTCCATTGAAGATCTTAAAGTCGATAACAGGCAAGGCGATTTAATTCTTTCAACGAGATACATTATAAATCTGATATACATGAAGCAATGGTCCAAGGTGGAATCCCTGTGGAACTCCAGATTTGATAAGTATAGACTTCAATACGAAATCCTCGAGGGTTATATGCTGTTCTTGTGATACGACTAAAGCCAACGCAACTAAATAATAGGGGTTAAAGTATGAAATTGCCGATTATTTTCCCACTTTTTATTTTGTTTATAGCTCTTAAGTATAGTCATATTATTGCGTAATTCTTTTTGTATTGTATCAAAAACTAAATAAAGTAACGTTTGACTAAAAAAAAATGCAATACTAGTGCCTATTACTTCAAAGGAAGTCGTTGAAAAGACCCCTTACAATGTGTCAGCTGACCTTCTTGCTTCAATTAAGTATATTTGTATTATATACTTTGATTTTCAGAAATTTAAATACTATAATGCGTAGCTTTATAACCATCTAATTTTCACCTTTAATTGCATCGAAAACGGTTCAGGCGTTTTTAAAAAAACAGAAAAATTTTTAGTATGGAAAAATGATTTTTCTCGATTTCGTCCATACAAAACGGCAATTTCATACTTTAACCCCTAATACGATTTAATCAATGTGATTGAAATTTTATACAGAATGAAACGGTCGACTTTCTCGAATGCTTTATTAAAGTCAAGCACACATAATAGAACGATAGCAATAGCACCAGCTCTCATCAACTTATGATGGCTGCACCCGTACTGGGTGGCAACAACGTCCTCTCTCGACCATTCGGTCAATCCGATCTGACAACCATTGAACAATTGGCCACGTGTTTATTATCTACATTTATGTATTTTGTTTCTATTGTATAATTCGTATAACATTTATACCAAAATCGTTAATTTTTTTTATGGTTCTGATTGTTCTGTGAATCAAAAATATGATCGTAATCAAAGTTCACCTAATTTGCTAACCTGATCAATATGGTGACTGATAAAAAAGGCTGGTTTTAATTCAATTACCACCAGCTTATGTGCACTGAAAGGTTTTTATATTGGGACTGGTGTTAAGTTATCTACTTATATAACTTATTTACAACGAGTAAACATAATATTACATTGCTGTTTACTGTCAAAACTACAATATTAAATTGCGCTTAACCTATCATACCTTAAACAAGACAGAGTATTATTTAACATTTTAATAGTGAAAACTTGTTGATGATCTTAATAAATAGGAAACAATAAATATTATACTTTGCGTTTGCTACATTATAGGGTGTGTTGTATCCTATGGAAAATCATAGATTCTATAACAAGTATATTATTTTAAATGATTGCATGACAAAAGTCAGATAAAAAAATAATAACTCACTCTGGGCTGACGTCGGCATTGTAGTCCATTTCAATCGTTTCCTCAGTTGATTGCGACAGCACTAACTTCAGACCCTGAAAAAATGCAGAGGCACGCGTGGGCGCGTGCGGGTGCGCGAGGCGCGTGAGGTAGTAGTTGAGCCCCCCCCCCACTCACCCGCGAGGCGGAGGCGCGCGTGGGCGCGTGCGGGTGCGCGAGGTAGTAGTTGAGCCCCCCCCCCACTCACCCGCGAGGCGGAGGCGCGCGTGGGCGCGTGAGGTAGTAGTTGAGCCCCCCCCCCACTCACCCCCGAGGCAGAGGCACGCGTGGGCGCGTGCGGGTGCGCGAGGCGCGTGAGGTAGTAGTTGAGCCCCCCCCCCACTCACCCGCGAGGCGGAGGCGCGCGTGGGCGCGTGCGGGTGCGCGAGGTAGTAGTTGAGCCCCCCCCCCACTCACCCGCGAGGCGGAGGCGCGCGTGGGCGCGTGCGGGTGCGCGAGGTAGTAGTTGAGCCCCCCCCCCACTCACCCGCGAGGCGGAGGCGCGCGTGGGCGCGTGAGGTAGTAGTTGAGCCCCCCCCCCCCCCCACTCACCCGCGAGGCGGAGGCGCGCGTGGGCGCGTGCGGGTGCGCGAGGCGCGTGAGGTAGTAGTTGAGCACGGCGCGCGCGCCCCGCTCGCTGTCGGCGGCGGTGCGGCGCAGGTGCGCGCACAGCTCGCCCGCCTTGCCCGCCTCGCCGCCGCCCGCCGACAGGAACTCGCACAGGCACTGCACCGGCAGCACGCTGGGGGTACACGTGATACAGTTAGAAAAAAAGAAAACATATTTATTTGGCATACATCTGCCACATGTGTAATATGAAATAATTTAGACATGTTTATTATTTATGTATCTATTTATATAGCCAAATGAACTTAATAAAACATAGATTCATATGGTAATAAAGTTTATTCAAAATGACCCCCGCGATTTTGAATACAGACCTTCAATCTGCGCGGCCAGTTGTCTATCGCAGCACGAACGAGGTCCATGTCAATATAGGCGGCTGCCTTAATCAAGGATGCCTTGAGTGACTCCAAATCAGGATGAGGCTTTGAGCAGGCCTTTTCCTCCAAGTGTTGCCATATCTTGTAATCTAACGGACTCAAATCTGGACTGGAGGAGGGCCTGTCTTCGTGCCGGATGAGTTCGATTTCACGCGCCGCCAGCCAGTCTTGTGTGCTTTTCGCTCTATGAGCTGGCGCAGAATCTTGTTGGAATACACAGTTTTCAGAGTACCAAATCACTGATTCTCGATGTCGATTCGATTTTGATCGTAACTCGAACTTGTCAAGAGTAAGCCTGTTGGTACTCTGAAATTGAACCTAAACCTTTGAGTCGATGGTGATTACGTTATCAACCGAAAATGTTTAACGGATCGCCATTTTAGATCGATCTTGACATGATTTTGATTTCGATTCGATTGAGTTTGTTCAGATTTTGGCTAGGTCGAATCGAGATCGAACTTAAATCAAATTCAAGAGTAAGGGGGCAGGTTCCACAAGGTTCTTGAGGACTGTATTTTGATACACAACTGCATTCGTTTTTACGCCTTTCTCACAAAAATGTACCTCAGTTAAGCCCCAATAAGAGACTCCCAACCAAACCATGAGCGACGATGGAAAATGACCTCGTTGGACACGCGGAATACGGTTGCTCGCTTCTTCACTGCTATCATTTTGTTTGTTGTAACTCTCTTCCACGGGGAAACTTTTTTCATTCGAAAAAATAATTTCCCGATGCTTTTTTCCCGCGTACCGCTTCAACAAAGCATCTCAGCAGCAGGCATCTCTTCAGTCTCAGGTCCATTAAACGAGCGTCCAAACGATGTCCTGTTTTTCTTCGATATGCCCTAAGCCCTAAGTCTTCATTTAACACCCTTTTCACCGTGGTCCTGCTTAACCCCATCTGAAGGGCCAACAACAGTTTCTGCTTACATATGGGATGGATTTCTTTAAATTCGAACCTTTACAGCTTTTATCACTGCTGGAGTCCTAACAGAGCGAGGGCGACCACTTCTTGACCTGTCATCTACACTAGTCTTCATTGTATCGTTTTTTGGTACGATAAACGAATCTTTATTAAAATTTTTCAGTAAGTCGAAAATCTGAATTGGCGCGTACCGCAACGATGCAACGCAATAACCGCGACACGGTCTTCTTTAAGTGTCCACTCCATATTTAAAAATGAAAAAAATTCTAAAAAGTACACATTTTTATTTTCAAGAAAAATTCTAAATTCAAAAGTTTTTATTGTGTGATAGAACTTATGACCTGACTATGTACAGTCTCCCGTCTTGGCATCAATTCGTTCAGCATTATGTGTGGGAACTAAGATAATTATAATAAAAGCACAATAAATAAAAAAGAAGAAGAAAAAATTACATCTACAACTAATAGTTTACGTAGGTAGGTTACCAGTTAAAAATCAGTTAAAATCAGTTTTATTTCTGCAAATAGGCCCCAGGAGGCGCTTTTACACGTCCCAATATTTAAACCTACCACTGCTTTGGGACAAGTCTGGGCTAGTGCCGAGAAGAAGCAGCGCAAGAAACTCGGTCACTATTGTCAGCCTCTTTTTAAATACATTTTTACAAGGTAAGGTAATTTTTACAAAGTTTAAGCAAGTACGAGCTGGGACAATTTAATGCCATACATTTCGTCATGATATTTGATAAGAACAAATTGTGTCAGAGAGGACAACCGGTCGCGCTATGCCCAAGTGCCTACTGCACTGTATTCGCAGATTATAATAATGATGGCTATGTTCTCTCTAATCTGGAACAACATTACCGGCCGTAGTTACCGATAACTATCCAACAATAAGCTAGGCTCATTCCTGGTGGCCCTCACCTGAGCTCCAGGCGGTCGTGCCGCAGCAGCTGGTGCAGCCAGGGCATAGCTCTACGGGTGCCGTGGCGCTCCACCAGCTCCAGCAGCAGCGCGGGCTGGCGGCACAGCAGGCGGCCCAGGCGCAGCTGAGAGCTGAGCGCCTGCAGAGTGTCTAGCACCGGCTGCGGCGGCTTACGAGCCGGACCTAGCGGGTCCATGCTTGTTAGCTAGGAAAACAAACAAAAAATTATCAGAAACCTACCCACAGAGTCCACTGAAGGTTCCAAAACGAGGACTTAGCTATAATCACGCTAGTCAGACGAATTGCCAATCGCAGTTTAAGCTAAACTGTGGGTGTGATGATGGATATGAAAGAAACAAACACATATCAATTATTCCAAAAGAAAATCACACAGGCAGGCGGGTAGACCATTACCATGCAAACAATGGTGAGGAGAAGAGATGCCTGTTTTCTTCTAGCGGTATTTCTTCATTTAGTCGCTTTAATCAACGTCATTGCCGACCAAAATAATAGAATAAATACAGCCCTTTTGCTGGTAAAAATCTACTATTTGAATGTCTAAAAATTTTAACGTCTGTATACGAATTAATACACTGAGCGACAAAATTATTAAATCGGGTTAATTTGCCGCTCAGTGTATTAAATTTTTAAAGATCGACGATAACACTGGACTGGATATGAATCCAGCATTTAAATATGTTCCTCTAAGAATAAGAATTGTCAAAAAACAAAAATTGCTTCTCAGGAGGGGTTACTTTTAATGGACCTGTTTATCATTCGGTTTTAAATATCCCGAGAAACTTGTCAAGGATTATAAGTAGCGTTTTGAACTTACAATAATTTACAGATTGTACTTTTTATTATTTTGATGATGTTTTAGTTTTTTCTGAAACATTTGAATGTCAAAAAGAAGATTAACCATAGCAAGCCAGCTTCTCCAACATTATGTCTAGCTCCTAACAACATACATCCACAGTAATGCTGGTACCACTGGGCTTACCCAATGGTGCTAAAAGAAGCTGTGACTAATAATACCACCACTGGACCACCGAACATTTAACATGGTTATAGGATTTTGTTTTGTAGCATTGTCTATGTGCTGATTTTTATTACAAGGTATAAAAATAAACTTGCTGTTCCGGGTCAGGTAAGAATTCGTTTCTGTGAAATTTCACAGAAAGGAGAATGGGCAAAAAAATATGAAGCCTAGGCGATCCGCGGCCAAACTTGATTTTGTTGTTTTTTTATGTAGTTTGGTCCTATAATTACTGTGTAGAAGCTTTATTGCCGCGACGCACTTATATGACGAATAAAATACATTTTTGTTTTTGAGCACTTCTAACAGTTTAACAACATATTCTGGCTTATATTCGGAGCTTAAATGATAAAAAGTAAAGCAAGAAATCTAGATAGTACCATTTATTCATCATCATCATCATAATCATAATCTTTATTTGCTTAAAACATGGTATTTGAAGGTGTTACAATTTTAGGAGACCACATGTCTTGCTATTACAAAAGCATGCAAAATAAATTTAATTATACAATGCGTATAAATAACGACATTATTAATAATCGAACAATCATAGTATTCAGATGTGATACAAAAGACTATTTCTTCTCTTCATGCTCTATGATAACACTTACATCTGCTGCTGGTAATCTTATCTCTTCAGTTTGGTTTCTTGCCCAGCCTAAGTACCATACTACGCACATAACATGTGCGCAACATCCTATTGTGCGCCTTCCGCTCGGACATGAACAATAATAATGAGTTCTTAGTAAAAGTTGTTCCTAGTTATCACCACTTTCATTTGACACTAATTTCCCGACAGCCCAGAGGTGCCCATTCTCCTTTCATAAAATTCAAATTATAAGCAATTCCCAGTCTAGTGCTGAATTTATAAATGCGGGTATGTCAGGCTATAATTCAACTCGAGTTCTGTAGAGGGTATACCTGACTGAGCAGCCTCGACGAGTGTTCCGTGAGCGGCAGCTTGGCGTTGCTGGCGGCCGCCAGGTGCGTCTCCAGCTGCAGCACGGCCGCGCGCTCCGCCTCCGCGCGCTCCGCCTCCGCCGCGGGGCTGGTGTTCCAGTCTATGCTCGGCTTGCTGCAACAACATATTTAGGTTCTATAAATGATATTTTAGCAATTTAATTGCAATTATAGTATCAATATTTAAACTTGCAAAATTATAAATTATTCAGTTTTTAAACATATGTTCTATTCTATTCAAAGCGGTACTCGAACCCGCATGTCTATGCATACCGGGCGCGGCGCTGTGTCGGTGGCTTAGCGGTGTAGCGCCGCACCCGGTATGGATCGAGATGCGAGTTTTAGTCCCGCCTGAGACATAATTTTTCAAGTTTAAATAGTGATATTATATTTAGGTTATTAGAAACTGAGAGATTACAGACTAATCTCAAACATTTATAAGAAACAGGTGATATGCAAAGTTTCAACCTTTAGTTAATCTATGGAAATCATGAAAAAACTAATTCTGGTTGAATCTTTTCGTACATTACAGTATCCGTCATGAACGGTTCCAAAGCGTATCGTAAAAGGCGACTCAAAGGGTATTGCTAGAAGAAGACGAGTAGTCCTCTCTACACCATTGGCGAAACTGCGATTACCAATTCGCCTGCCAAGCGTGAAGATTATTCCCATCTCACTTTCGAAGAGGCATGTGACGAGCAGTGGACTGATACATGCTGGTGATGAAGATGATAAGTCATAACAAGACATAAACCATAACCAATAAACTTTTGTGAGGCACTCAAAGCACCTTCCGGAAAGAACAAGAGTTAGTTGTAGTGTGTTCGTGGTTGGTGATTATGTGTTAGGGTGAGTGAATGTTTGTGTGTATATGCACGGGTGTGTGTGCTCACCAAGTGATGCAGGTCTCGACGAGGGCGCGCAGGGTGGGGTAGGCGGCACGAGTGCTCGTGTGTGCGGGTGTGTGTGCTCACCCGGTGATGCAGGTCTCGACGAGGGCGCGCAGGGTGGGGTAGGCGGCACGAGTGCTCGTGTGTGCGGGTGTGTGTGCTCACCCGGTGACGCAGGTCTCGACGAGGGCGCGCAGGGTGGGGTAGGCGGCACGAGTGCTCGTGTGTGCGGGTGTGTGTGCTCACCCGGTGATGCAGGTCTCGACGAGGGCGCGCAGGGTGGGGTAGGCGGCACGAGTGCTCGTGTGTGCGGGTGTGTGTGCTCACCCGGTGATGCAGGTCTCGACGAGGGCGCGCAGGGTGGGGTAGGCGGCACGAGTGCTCGTGTGTGCGGGTGTGTGTGCTCACCCGGTGATGCAGGTCTCGACGAGGGCGCGCAGGGTGGGGTAGGCGGCACGAGTGCTCGTGTGTGCGGGTGTGTGTGCTCACCCGGTGATGCAGGTCTCGACGAGGGCGCGCAGGGTGGGGTAGGCGGCGGCGGCGCGCTCGGCGAACGAGTGCGGGTTGTGCGCCGCGAGCATGCACAGCAGCACCCAGCCGCGCCAGTACAGCGACGTGATCGCCAGCGGCGGCGGCGTGTACCTGCGGCCATCACGAACACAATCTTAACTTAAGAGATACACATATGATTTAGTTTATGTAGTAAATACTTATCCAATTACAACAAGAAAGGACGTGCCGCAGAAAGACACGTAACAGCGACGTCGATTCATTCATTTCAACGCGATGAACGGTGTAGTACAGAAGACAAGCGACTTGCGAGTTGCGATCCATTGCGGAGTAACTACTATACATCGCACCGGCTTTGTGATTTTCAACGGTGCGGGCCATACGTAGACAAATCAGTTGTGGGCAAGCTTTTTACTTACGCCAACAAACTTATTAAATTATTAAACACAACTGGTCAAGTTGACTCAATCTGCAACGATTTTAGCAACGCTTTTGACAAAGAGGACCATCCGATACTTATTAGTAAGTTGAAGAACACATACGGCGTAGCAAATCTTCTCTTGTCATAGTTTAAGTCATACCTCTCCAAGCGCACACAGTCCGTGGTCATTGGTGGTTTTGAACAGTTAAGCAGCAGCATCTGGACTTCCCCAAGGGTCATATCTTAGCCCCTTTCTATTCGTACCCTTTGTACACGATGCGATGAAGTAATACGAATTATACAAAGCAACTGTTTACAAGTCTCAAATGACATGAAAATACATAGCGCAGCATCTGGACTTCCCCAAGGGTCATATCTTAGCCCCTATCTATTCGTACTCTTTGTACACGATGCGATGAAGTAATGCGAATTAAACATAGCAACTGTTTACTATTCGCAAACGACATGAAAATACATAGCGCAATATTTCGCCTTTTAATATTAATAATTTAGAATTCGGACATGAGCAGATTTGATTGACATTTTAACGACTATGTATTATTATTTTTCATCTTTTATTGTACCCTGACATTTGCATGCTAATTTATGTAGCCCAAATATATGATTCTTTTATTGTAATTCGACATCTTGTATACCATACATATTTGACGCAAATAAATGATTGATTGATTGAATAAATTCAAAGGATGACGCTAGACTATTACAGTAAGGTTGGGTTCTAAAGGGTGTCATGAAAATAAAATGTACTTAAATATGGGTAAATGTCATCACATCACAAGAAAAAACTTCCTGTTCTGATTGCGTGCTCAATTAACCACTATCGGGTGGGTGGGACGACGTCATTTTAATTTTTAATAAAAATGGAATGCCCTAGCAGGGCTCATTTGTGTGAGCTTCTAATATTTAAGACCTAGAAAAACCAAATGAAGCAATAATCAAATGATTATGATTATGAAATATGGGACCTCGTTGAAATACTTTATTTAAGGGTGTCTAAAGTCGCAGTACAATAATAGAATCAACCTCGCTTCTCGTATGTTTGGCTTCCTTATACGTACCAAAAAAGTATTCCGTGGACTGGATTCGATGCAAAAATTACTATACCGTCATGCCTTGCACTAGGAAACGCTATCACTTAAAATAAAAATTACCCCAACAGAAATGTAAAATATACCCGAATTTAAATCCGTAAAAATATCTTTTATTTCATCGTAAATTCAAGAAATCAGCATGCGCTTTAAGTGAATAAATGAATATGTACATCATCAGAAAGAAACAAAGCCCCACTCACCCTGCAGGCAGCGTGATGTTGTCGGGCGGGGAGAACTGGCACAGTTGGAACACATATTCGGCCACTTCCAGCTTGTCGACGTGCAGCGGGTTGTCTTCAGGGGGTAGGGCGCACGCTCTTCTCACGAGCTGTTCTACCAGCTCCAGCGCTTCGGCCGGGGCTACTGGGATATCCTGGAATTATTATGCTAGATAAAGGATGATAGAAGGGGGGAGAACACTAAATTTGATGTTAATAAAAATGACAAGCAATTAATTTGTAGTTATTTTATATTTCACACGTAGGGGCGGCTAGAGTTACCTTGGCCAGGCCGGCGTACAGCAGGCGCAGCAGGGAGTGCTGCGGGTGTAGGGGCGGCTAGAGTTACCTTGGCCAGGCCGGTGTACAGCAGGTGCAGCAGGGAGTGCTGCGGGTGTAGGGGCGGCTAGAGTTACCTTGGCCAGGCCGGTGTACAGCAGGTGCAGCAGGGAGTGCTGCGGGTGTAGGGGCGGCTAGAGTTACCTTGGCCAGGCCGGTGTACAGCAGGTGCAGCAGGGAGTGCTGCGGGTGTAGGGGCGGCTAGAGTTACCTTGGCCAGGCCGGTGTACAGCAGGTGCAGCAGGGAGTGCTGCGGGTGTAGGGGCGGCTAGAGTTACCTTGGCCAGGCCGGTGTACAGCAGGTGCAGCAGGGAGTGCTGCGGGTGTAGGGGCGGCTAGAGTTACCTTGGCCAGGCCGGTGTACAGCAGGTGCAGCAGGGAGTGCTGCGGGTGTAGGGGCGGCTAGAGGGAGGGTAGGGGGGGGGTACCTTGGCCAGCCCGTCGTACAGCAGGCGCAGCAGGGAGTGTTGCGGGTGTAGGGGCGGCTAGAGGGAGGGTAGTGGGGGGTACCTTGGCCAGGCCGGCGTACAGCAGGCGCAGCAGGGAGTGTTGCGGGTGTAGGGGCGGCTAGAGGGAGGGTAGTGGGGGGTACCTTGGCCAGGCCGGCGTACAGCAGGCGCAGCAGGGAGTGTTGCGGGTGTAGGGGCGGCTAGAGGGAGGGTAGTGGGGGGTACCTTGGCCAGGCCGGCGTACAGCAGGCGCAGCAGGGAGTGTTGCGGGTGTAGGGGCGGCTAGAGGGAGGGTAGTGGGGGGTACCTTGGCCAGGCCGGCGTACAGCAGGCGCAGCAGGGAGTGTTGCGGGTGTAGGGGCGGCTAGAGGGAGGGTAGTGGGGGGTACCTTGGCCAGACCGGCGTACAGCAGGCGCAGCAGGGAGTGTTGCGGGTGTAGGGGCGGCTAGAGGGAGGGTAGTGGGGGGTACCTTGGCCAGGCCGGCGTACAGCAGGCGCAGCAGGGAGTGTTGCGGGTGTAGGGGCGGCTAGAGGGAGGGTAGTGGGGGGTACCTTGGCCAGGCCGGCGTACAGCAGGCGCAGCAGGGAGTGTTGCGGGTGTAGAGGCGGCTAGAGGGAGGGTAGTGGGGGGTACCTTGGCCAGGCCGGCGTACAGCAGGCGCAGCAGGGAGTGTTGCGGGTGTAGAGGCGGCTAGAGGGAGGGTAGTGGGGGGTACCTTGGCCAGGCCGGCGTACAGCAGGCGCAGCAGGGAGTGTTGCGGGTGTAGAGGCGGCTAGAGGGAGGGTAGTGGGGGGTACCTTGGCCAGGCCGGCGTACAGCAGGCGCAGCAGGGAGTGTTGCGGGTGTAGAGGCGGCTAGAGGGAGGGTAGTGGGGGGTACCTTGGCCAGGCCGGCGTACAGCAGGCGCAGCAGGGAGTGTTGCGGGTGTAGAGGCGGCTAGAGGGAGGGTAGTGGGGGGTACCTTGGCCAGGCCGGCGTACAGCAGGCGCAGCAGGGAGTGTTGCGGGTGTAGAGGCGGCTAGAGGGAGGGTAGTGGGGGGTACCTTGGCCAGGCCGGCGTACAGCAGGCGCAGCAGGGAGTGCTGCGGGAGGGGCGCGTCGCAGCACAGGCGGTGCGCGAGGGCGCGCTCGCACTCCGGCGGCCAGTTGTCCGCCTTGCTGTACGTCTCCGCGCTCTCCACGAACATTATCTGAGGATAACGAACAAATCATTATTAGCCTTCATTTGTAGATACCTTTAATACGTTTCTAAAAGCATATAGGACAGTAATGTGGATGCCGCACAGCTGCTGCTTGTAGTCCGCCCGGGCTCGCTGTGCCCCCTGCTGTAGGCTACGCGCTAGGGCGAGCTACAGTACCTTGTTGAGCGCCAGCTGGAAGTCGTGCCGCGAGGGCCGGTAGACGGCGACGGCGGTGTCCAGCAGCCAGCCCAGGGCGGCGCCCTGGATGCCGCACAGCTGCTGCTTGTAGTCCGCCACGTGCTTGCTGTGCACCGCCGTCACCAGGCAGCAGCAGCAGAACAGGTCCGCCAGCGATGTGAACGCGCGCTCTCGAACCTGAAGATCATACCGAGGTATCAGTAAAATGCAAGATGGTTTTCTGGATGGTTAAGAGGTTTTAAAAAAACGTGTTTTGTTTTGGTGATAAAATATTTTAAAATTACACCTTTGTATGCACGATTAACAAGATAATATTATTAAATGAAAGATAGGTTAACAATTATTAAAATATTATAATGAAACGTGTGTGATTTAAAACGGTCTCTTTTTGGCCTATGAATATGGTGCTGAACTTCGGTAGCTGTTAGCGCCCCGGCGACGCTAGAGCGTACTATCAGTTAAAGGAGCATACCTCGGCGGGCGGCTCGTGCGGCGGCGGCGTTGCCAGCGCGCGCGCGAGCGGCAGCAGCGCGTCCGCCCTGGCCGCGCGCACGCTCTCCCTCGTCAGCGCGCGCAGCGGGCGCAAGTAGTCCTCGGGCCGCAGCAGCAGCTCGTGGTAGGTGTCGGCCATGGCGGCCGGCACCAGCGTTGGCTGCGCCGCCACCAGCGCGCCCAGTACCGCCATGTTGTTGGGCGAGCGCACGTTCGACAGCTCGTTGTAGATCGTGTGCGTCACCACGCTGCGCAGCAGCGCCGGGCTGTCCGACACCATCTCCCTGGAGAGGAACGAATCAATCATAAGCCAAACTTATACTTCACTGGCACTATTAGTTATAAATAAAACGTTAAATGATCACTTTTCAAAACAATTTTGAATTAATATCCGAAAATAAAGGAAATAACGATGTACTGTAACACGTCGTTACATTTTTGCATTTATTTTGTTTTAACAGCTCGTGCGCAGCTAAGGATTTTTACTGATAACGCCATCTATCCGGCTGATGGAACACTATAGGTGCAACTTTGTGTCTGTCATCCCACAATTCCTTTCTTTATCTAATAATTTGAATGTTATTTTTTTATATTATTACATTAATAGGCAAATGTCTATTTGTGTTGATTTTTTTTAAGTAGTTTTCTACTTTTTCAGGGCTGAGCAGTTTTCTGCGTTGTTTGGCTTTATGTGTCAGTCAAGTTGAGTGGTTCCAAGTCGTGAATGCAAAGAATTAAAAAAAAAAACTTGCTTGTCATAGAGGGGAGAGGTTGGATTGGCTTTATAAGCGGATGCCATTTGGTGGCCAGTCTTTTTACCACGCTTCCTGAATTTTGATTTTTCTAGCTTTGTTCACGAACAAGTAAATTTTTAATGGCGGTCAAGCGTGCCAAAATGCCTGTGGGCATGTAAAGCCAAAGGGCTAATTTCTTTTTTTTATTTTCTCTTCAATTTGTCTCCTTATGGTAAGCATCTATAAATGTCTTTTCCAAGACTTTGTTCTCTTTTCTAAGAGATTGTGAACCTTTGATTGTGTGTTGTTTCATCTTTCAGGACTAACATTTTTATATTGTCCCTTGATGGATAAATTTACATGATGCATCGCCTCATCTTGGTGATTGTTGCTGCATTTTTATGGGTAAGCATGTTTGATTCTTTTCACCACGTGTATCTGCCTATGCCCACGTGTGGACAACGTGCTGGCGAATGTCTTCATCTCACCCTGCTGTAAATGCACCTGCGGTCATGTCTAGTGCTGTGCTAGTGCACGTTTTCCTTTCATATGCCATGTGCCCATGCCCACGTGTGGACCCCACGAGCATGTGGCTTTCTTACTGCTATACTCATGCTTGTGTGCACCTTCCAGGCTTGAAATATCGCCCTCCTCGCTCCTAGCTACTAGGACATACTCCTGCATCCTGCGCGCATGTAAGAATCTCTGCTCCAGGGACGGAGGGATATTTGTGGTTCTCCACGGTGACGTTATAATTTATTATGGGTGACATGATCTAATAACATGCTACTAGGTATTTATGAACATTTATTCTTTTGATAGTTTTCATCCATTGGTGATACTCCTCAGCTCATGGGTTAGGCCAACCTTAATTCTAGTTACTTGTGAGTGATGGAACGCCTGCTTCTAAGCTTTCCTTCACTGTATCTAAGACTAAGTTTAAGTACAGAACTTTTGTTTAGATGCATAGTCATAATTTATTCTTAAACTAATATACCTACTTAAGTCTATTCTATATAGCTTAAATTTTATGTTGCTGATATCTATGTTGAGTGTAATGCACATTTAAATAATATATTGGGAGACAAATTGAAAATAACTTGTTTTCTTTTCTATCTTTAATTAACTCTTTCTTGCTTCTGAGTTAAAGCAAGTGGCGCCCTCCACAGTTTCTTAGTACAGTTCTCCGAGCGCTGAAGAAGAACCCACGAGCTCATATCTCTAAAAACACACCCAACATCTTAGCTTGTTTCATTGGCGCCTCAACGGGTAGGCCTCTTTTAGAGATTTGTACTTTGAAGCTGTGTTTTTTTAATTTGTCTCAACTTAGGTTACTAATTTAATTTTGTAATCATGTCTCTTTCTTTAGATATTAATTATCTTAGTAAAAACGAACTTTTATATGAAATTCGTGTTAAGGGCCTTGAAGTATCAGATGATACTACTGTCGATGAGCTGAGGAAGTTATTGCGTTCTGTTAAGGGTATCACCAATCAGGAATTAAGCAATAAGTTTTTATTTTCTTTAGACTCTGCTAATGAGCTGAATATTTGTGAATTAAAATATAATGAAGTGTTGAATACCAACCATGCTGGTTGTATCAAAAAGTGTTGTTCTATATTAACTCATGTTATAC
Organism: Anania crocealis; assembly: GCA_949315895.1. Classification (NCBI taxonomy): domain Eukaryota; kingdom Metazoa; phylum Arthropoda; class Insecta; order Lepidoptera; family Crambidae; genus Anania; species Anania crocealis. Next base: position 1,241,186 of record OX438868.1, read on the forward strand.
TAAGACTTGAGCGAGTGAGTGTCACCAGTGAGGAACACAGGGCACTTAAAATTAGCTTGCTTGCTAATGCCTTTCTACTTCTTAACAATATTAAGTGCGGAACCACATCATCTAGTGTTGTGTCTGAACCTATACCTTCGGTATCTGTAGGTACTCAACCTCTAATTATTCAATCCTTTGGTGATGAGGTTAATCATCAAAATTCATGTTCGAATGTTAATTCTAAGCCTGTGCTCAATCAAATTTTAAAATGGAATTTGAACTTTAGTGGTGAAACACCAGTACACGACTTTATCATTAAACTTACAGATTACATTAAGTCTTCTAGAATTTCTGATAATGATTTCTTAAATAATGCCATTTATGTCTTGTCAGGTGAGGCTTTAATTTGGTTCAAATCTGTTCAACATTCTATTTTAACATGTAATCAATTTTTGCAATTATTAAAACTTGAGTTTCAATCTGTTGAGTGTGAGCGCTCCTTATTGAACCAAATTAGGTCACGGCTACAACAGCCTAAAGAAAGAATTAGAACTTTTATTAATACTATGAGATATTTATTTACTCAACTTTCTGTGCCTTTGTCTGAGAAGGAGCAACTTGATATTATTATGACTAATATGAATCCTTTCTATATATCTCGTTTATCTTTAACTAATGTTTACTCTATTGATCATTTAAAGGAGCTTTGTGCTAATTTGGAAATTGCCAAGCACAGGTGTGAGTACAGGGGCTATCTCAATCCGGGTCCTGATGTCATCATTTCTGAACTCTTAAAACCTAAAACTTCTCCCATTGGTAACTCACGGGTAAACTCTGTAGTGGTGAAGTGCTTAAAGTGTGATGGTGCACATCACTACAAAGATTGCGACGTGTATGTCGGTCTACATTGTTTCAATTGCAAGAAGCCGGGTGTTGTAACAAAAGATTGCCCTTGTATGAAGAGGATACGTCCAAATCGTTCAGGGGTAAACAACATTTTGAATCTTCGCATTTCTTTTAAGAAGGGTTTTACTTCTGCCTTTGAATGGCAAAACCATTTAAAATTTATTAATTCTTTTCTTCCTGGGAAAACCTCTGTTGTTACCCCATTGTTTAATAATCATGACTTAAATGATGTTAGGCCTTATCTTAATATTGACGTTTCAGGCGTCAAATGCAGTGCTCTGGCAGACAGTGGTGCTTCTGTATCCTTAGTCAGCACTGACGCCTTATCTACTCTTTCTCAATTAGGGGTTAATCCTAATGTGGTTCACTGCCACGAAAATTTATTAGTGGGTAACAATGCTCAACTGAGTGTTGTAGGTAAAGTTATACTGCCCATTTCTTATTCTAATAGATTTAACTTTATTCACTGTGTTGTTTGTCGTGATACAAACGTGCCTATTATATTAGGGGCTGACTTTCTTCGTTCCTTTGGTTTATGTAGGGACATCTTTGACACAGGAAAGTTATGTCAGACGTCTACTAGACCTGCATCAAACTTGATGTTATCTTCTTGTGAGACTGTGGTCGCTATCCATAATAAAATTCAACCATCAGTACGGGGATCCCATCCTATACCTCAACGACTGAGGGATGTTTTCAGCAGGGATCGATCTCCTAAGAAGAAGTACCACAGTCGCAGTAGAACATTTTATAACAGGACTCGTAGGCAGGTGGATGATCCAGCTGGACGACCTGTATTAACTGATTTTTCATTGTCTGATGCTGTTGAGTGTTCTCCTCATAGGTCACCTTCTATACTTAGTAAATTTTTACATTGCTAGTTTAACTTTCTGTCCTTTTTTTTCTTTTTTTCTTTAGTGGGGATGTATTGTAACACGTCGTTACATTTTTGCATTTATTTTGTTTTAACAGCTCGTGCGCAGCTAAGGATTTTTACTGATAACGCCATCTATCCGGCTGATGGAACACTATAGGTGCAACTTTGTGTCTGTCATCCCACAATTCCTTTCTTTATCTAATAATTTGAATGTTATTTTTTTATATTATTACATTAATAGGCAAATGTCTATTTGTGTTGATTTTTTTTAAGTAGTTTTCTACTTTTTCAGGGCTGAGCAGTTTTCTGCGTTGTTTGGCTTTATGTGTCAGTCAAGTTGAGTGGTTCCAAGTCGTGAATGCAAAGAATTAAAAAAAAAAACTTGCTTGTCATAGAGGGGAGAGGTTGGATTGGCTTTATAAGCGGATGCCATTTGGTGGCCAGTCTTTTTACCACGCTTCCTGAATTTTGATTTTTCTAGCTTTGTTCACGAACAAGTAAATTTTTAATGGCGGTCAAGCGTGCCAAAATGCCTGTGGGCATGTAAAGCCAAAGGGCTAATTTCTTTTTTTTATTTTCTCTTCAATTTGTCTCCTTATGGTAAGCATCTATAAATGTCTTTTCCAAGACTTTGTTCTCTTTTCTAAGAGATTGTGAACCTTTGATTGTGTGTTGTTTCATCTTTCAGGACTAACATTTTTATATTGTCCCTTGATGGATAAATTTACATGATGCATCGCCTCATCTTGGTGATTGTTGCTGCATTTTTATGGGTAAGCATGTTTGATTCTTTTCACCACGTGTATCTGCCTATGCCCACGTGTGGACAACGTGCTGGCGAATGTCTTCATCTCACCCTGCTGTAAATGCACCTGCGGTCATGTCTAGTGCTGTGCTAGTGCACGTTTTCCTTTCATATGCCATGTGCCCATGCCCACGTGTGGACCCCACGAGCATGTGGCTTTCTTACTGCTATACTCATGCTTGTGTGCACCTTCCAGGCTTGAAATATCGCCCTCCTCGCTCCTAGCTACTAGGACATACTCCTGCATCCTGCGCGCATGTAAGAATCTCTGCTCCAGGGACGGAGGGATATTTGTGGTTCTCCACGGTGACGTTATAATTTATTATGGGTGACATGATCTAATAACATGCTACTAGGTATTTATGAACATTTATTCTTTTGATAGTTTTCATCCATTGGTGATACTCCTCAGCTCATGGGTTAGGCCAACCTTAATTCTAGTTACTTGTGAGTGATGGAACGCCTGCTTCTAAGCTTTCCTTCACTGTATCTAAGACTAAGTTTAAGTACAGAACTTTTGTTTAGATGCATAGTCATAATTTATTCTTAAACTAATATACCTACTTAAGTCTATTCTATATAGCTTAAATTTTATGTTGCTGATATCTATGTTGAGTGTAATGCACATTTAAATAATATATTGGGAGACAAATTGAAAATAACTTGTTTTCTTTTCTATCTTTAATTAACTCTTTCTTGCTTCTGAGTTAAAGCAAGTGGCGCCCTCCACAGTTTCTTAGTACAGTTCTCCGAGCGCTGAAGAAGAACCCACGAGCTCATATCTCTAAAAACACACCCAACATCTTAGCTTGTTTCAGTACAAGTATCACATGACGACGGACACATGCATGAAATCTACAATTTTCATCCAACTAGTAGACAGATATTCGTTAAAAATTCAGATAAAGCCAATTTTAGACTGTTTCTTTTGCATATAAAAGACAAACATCCAAAATTGCTTGTGTAAAATATAGCTGTCCAACTTTAGCGGACTATGGGAAACGGGCGTAAAGTCCAGCAAGCACCATCTATGAGACCCCTACATTTTATCGTTTACAAAAAATATATCCTGAAAAACTACAGACCAATCGCGCTCTTAAGCCACGTCTATAAGCTGTTCTCGAGAGTCCTCACAAACCGTCTTGCCGCGAGATTTGACGCCTTCCAGCCACCGGAACAGGCTGGGTTTCGAAAAGGTTTCAGCACCGTGGACCACATTCACACAGTGAGGCAGATTATACAGAAGTCACAAGAGTATAATCAGCCGCTGTGCCTAGCATTTGTGGACTACGAGAAAGCATTCGACTCGGTAGAAACCTGGGCTGTTCTGGAATCCTTGCAGCGATGCCAAGTCGACTGGCGATATGTGGAGGTACTGAGAAGCCTATACAGAGCAGCGTCGATGTCCGTCCAAGTACAAAACCACAAGACGAAACCCATTCAGTTGCTCAGAGGGGTGAGACAGGGAGATGTCATCTCTCCGAAACTGCTCTCCAACGCACTGGAGGATGTCTTCAAAACACTTGACTGGAACGGACTGGGCATCAACATCAATGGCGTATATCTCAGCCACCTTCGCTTTGCCGACGACATAGTATTGATGGCAGAATCAGTGCAGGATTTGCAGAAAATGCTGCAAAGCCTTAATGCTGCTTCAACATCGGTCGGTCTCCGGATGAATTTGGACAAGACCAAAGTCATGTTCAACGACTTTATCACTCCGGAGCCAATCTTGATCAACGGTGAAGCGCTCGAAGTTGTCCAAGAATATGTCTACCTCGGGCAGATATTGCAGTTAGGTAGAGACAACTTTGAACGTGAAATCACAAGAAGAGTGCAGCTGGGTTGGGCAGCGTTTGGGAAGTTGCGTCATATCTTCTCGTCGTCACTGCCGCAATGCCTGAAGAGTAGGGTATTCAATCAGTGCGTCCTACCCGTCATGACATACGGAGCCGAAACGTGGAACATGACAGTCAGGCTGGCCCAGCGACTGCATGTCGCTCAGCGAGCTATGGAAAGATCTATGCTCGGTATTTCGCTGCGGGATAAAATCCGGAACGAGATAATCCGGCAGAGGACCAAAGTTATGGACATTATCCAAAAGTGTAGCAAGCTGAAGTGGCAGTGGGCTGGCCATATTTGTCGCAGAACCGATGAGCGTTGGAGTAGACGGGTTCTCGAATGGAGACCACGTCTCGGCAAACGTAGTGTAGGACGCCCCCCTGCTAGATGGACCGATGACCTGAAGAAGGTCGCTGGTAGTGGCTGGATGAGGAAAGCGGGGGATCGTGCACTGTGGCGTGCCCTTGGGGAGGCCTACGTTCAGCAGTGGACTGCAATAGGCTGATTGATTGATTGAAAAATATATGATTAATATTTGCCTTACGCACAAATAGTTTGGTCTCGGACTGCACACTACGTTACCTAAGGCAGGCCTGGTAGGCGGCCTGCAGCGGCTTGGTCTTGAGGCGCATGCGGGCCAGCTGGGCCAGCACCTCGTGGTCGCGCGCGGCGGTGGGCCCGCAGGCGTCGGCGTTGCAGCACACGTACGCCAGCAGCTCCTGGGCGCAGCGCCACAGCTTGCCCGAGTGCAGCCACGCCTCGAGCCGGGACGCGGATATCATACGTATCTGTCGAGCGATGAGTGAATAGGCTTCAAGTTTGTAATCCTCTAATCTTTACATTGAGACAACCTCATCATCTCAATCGAACGACGCCTACTCAAAGACACTGTGTTGGTGGCGCTGGAACGATCGGTTTCCCGCGATTTTCACCAGATCATCGGTCTACCATGACTATAGTCTAACCGATACCGCTGTGCCGCCTTTTGAGTTATTATTGTTGATGTGCCCTGTGTACACTCAAAAAAGGATTTGAATTTGAGTATGCGAGCGGATTTTTATTTTATCATTCCACTGTCGTCGCTCACAGCAGCTGGTAGTGTTATCTGTTCCGGACTGTCTATATCAGATGCACATGAAATAGGATATCCAAAGATAGATCATGCTATATCTCGAGATGACAAGACTGTCGTTTTTTCAAGTGGCCAAATATTTTAGGAAAAATAAGCTGCCGCAATTTGCACAAGTATCGCTAGAATGACCTCCGATAACTTTGTAACGGAATGGTACCTAATTTAGATTATTGTTGCTTTACAAGATAATAATATCAGAGTTTGCTAATACGACAAACTCCCCATGATCATACACCATGTAGAACCAGTAGCTTATGATTAGATATTTTGTAACTATTTTTAGTTTTAATTTTCAAATCAGGACATACTAAGTTTAAAATTTAAACTTAAAAAACCTTAAATTAATCAGATAAAACCTCTATAACAAACATACCTCTGGAAAGCCGCAAGTAGCCGCCAGGAGTTTGAGGAACCCGCGGTGGATGGCGTCGGGCGCCGCGCGACGTATTATTTGCTCCTTGATGGCTTCCAGCACTAAAGCTTCCACCGTTTCATAGCTACTGGAATATCTGACAAAACAAGATGGTATACCTCATTACCCGCATCTGAAGTATTTTAGCGAGTGTTTGTGCAAAAATAATGAAAAGGATAGTTGATCAATTCCCTAAGATGTCATTCAAAGACCCTAGAGCCACACTGATTCGCTTCTTTATCAAAAAACTAATAGAAGAATGTCAAAAAACTGTTTGGTTTAGTGGTGCAGAGTCCACCAAAGACGCAAGGGATCAGGATTTAATTTCCGATAATAAGGTCAATTTAGGAAACAAACTATTCAAAATTGGTTTGGGTAGGGGTCATAAGGCCAGAAGGCACGTTAAGCTATTGGTTCTGTCTTCTGTCGCAAGATAGAAGGAACACGTCAGTGTCTGTAAAAGGTGATTTGGAAAGCTCTGGAACCACTGACTGACTATACCTAAAGGAGGAAGAATCATAACAATATGAAGAAGATAAAAAACTTGATACATTTGCACACTTTACCTCGGAAACACGGAATACTCCAGTTCGGTATTATCGGTATCGTCATCGGTGCTGCCCATCAACGGGGATCCAGAGCCGGAAGGGGACATCGTACCTGGAAAATAACTATGGAATGTATTGATAGCTAGACAAATAATTCTTTTGTTTAACTAGATGATAGTACATCAATGGTCTATGGTGGTACCACCTGATTACCAAACTAGTGCTTTAAATAGTTACTTTAGGATCAGAGCAATGCAAGTGATGTTGTCTACATAAATTTATTTATTTATATTGGTCTTAAGATACATAAACTTATTTTTGCACCAATTGGAAAGTAAGGTTATATTAAACATTTAGGACAAGGTGTGGTAAAATCCAATTTAGGACGGCACTACGAGAGGACCATTAATCCCTTGCAGAATACGGAATAATGACTGGATTTACAGTAGTTGAGGAAGACCTACTAAAATTAGTAATATTCACCTTAATTTACCACAGCGATGATTGGTATAGGCATAATCACCACGCTTGCCAAATGCTTGGGTGATCACAACCACAAAAATGTTCGGGAATTCGGAAACCTTGTTGCCCCACCCGGGAACAAACCCAAGAGCCTGAGGTTTGGTTGAGAGAAGAAGAGATCTGAGATGAGGGCCGGTACCAAAATCACTTGTGTGCACTCACCGAGCGTGTTATCGGATGGTATGAGGTACGGCGGCGGATGCTTCGTGTTGAACGCGGTCACAATGTTCTCCACCAGGCACTTGCACCACGAGCACTCCACCCACCAGCGTTCGTTTAGCGCGTCTTCGATGTACACCTGCAGGGGGAAGATATTATTAAACTGAAGTCATAACACCAATGAAGTGTTTACTTGCTAATATAACATTAACCTTTCACACTAGGAAGTGAATTACTACCATACAAAGCATGGTATTCTTCGTATTTGAGGGGTTAATTGATTTAATATTATTACTTCCAAACAAAACCATTCTCAAAAAACTAGAATAGTACTACCTTAACAAATTACCTCTAGTATTTATTGTATTTATCTAAGTTAAAATGACAAATCTATGCTAAAATTATAAAGCTGAAGAGTTTGTTTGTTTTGTTTAACACGCTAATCTCAGTACTGGTTCGAATTAAAAAAATATTTTTGTGTTGGATAGTCCAGATAGAGGAACGCTTTAGGGTATAGGTATAACATCACGCTGCGACCAATAGGAGCGAAGCATCAGTAAAAAATGCTGTAAAAATGGGGAAAATTATTCACAGTAATCATAATAACAGAAACTGACACGGACAAAGTTTTGGGCAACAGCTAGTACCTTTATAAATGTATCCGGCCAGTTGTTACTATCCTTATGTCCAGCATACAGCATGTTGCAGGCCAGAACAAACACAAGGGGGTTGCCTTTACTCTTGAATGCTGCACCTTGCTCTATCTTCAACAACGTGCACAGACTCTGAGTGACTGTCTCGTGTGCAAACATGTTCGGTCGTATCTTTGTCAGATATAGCATACTCATGCAGAGAATCGGGTCAGGTTTGGAGCGCTGGGATTTCAGAAGGCGAATCGATCCGGTCAGAAGGCCAAGCTGAAACCACACAAATTTATTAAAGCTGAACTTAATTCATCTAATTATTACTTAATCATGTTTGTATCCATTTAATCACAAACTAGAAATTGATTGTAATATGCAATAGAATTGTGTTTTATTATCAGATACTATAGAACATATAAATTGTTTAATTTTTTATTATAAATGCATTCATCAAAAAACAAGCCATACGCATGTAACTCTTTGGGAGGTCAAGCATGTTTCAATTTTCATTGTTTTTTCTAAGGTTGTTATATCTTAAATCTTGTGGTCTTACGGTCTTATAACCACAAGATTTAAGCTAACAGTATGTAAACTTGAAAAATTATGTCTCAGGCGGGACTCGAACCCGCATTTCCTCGCATAAAGATTTAAGCTATAACAAAATCAGCATTTAAAGAGTCCATATAGTTACTAGTTTATCAGAGTTGTGTGTATCCAGGGCTTGCAGCACATTGGGCACCAGGTCCACAGGGTCCACCTCCAGGGATGTCCCACCAACAGCCTCAGCTGGAGAGCCAATTCTAGATCTCTTGTTCGGCGGCTGGCTGCCAAACCCAGATGTCTCACGCTTACGTTCAACACCTTGATAGTATTAGAACAAGTCATTTAAAACCATTCAATGCTCTTCAAAATATAAATTAATAATTTATTATTGCATAGTTTGAATTATCTGAATGTATAAAATCGTAACTTCTACTCGTAACTTGTACTGCATTGATAAAGTACAGTACCTACCAACTAAAGCAGCTTCCATACAAACATTCACTTTTAGATAGAAGTTCATTATATATTTAATATTTGAACTATGTCAGGCTAAACCACTAAATTAGTAAAGTATTTAAGTTAAGCGTTTTGGTCAAAACAAGAGGAAATCTGTACTGTATTAACTGTGCCAAAGAAAGCGGTATCATACACAACATAACCTCACTCTAGCACTTACCGCTGGTGGATGGTTTATGGATGTTTCTTTTTTCGGAGTCCCTGTTAACGACCACGGTGGACTTACTACCCAGCGCGAAGATGTCCTGCGGGTGCTGCGGCGCCTTAGACTTGCCGCCGCGACCCGTGGACGTCATCTTACCGCGGTCCATTTTGGTTGGGACTTTATGTTTTCGTCAGGTATTCGAACTCATGAAGAAGCCTTTAGTTGCACGAAGCAGGAATCTTGGACGAGAGGTTTTTCGAAAGAGTTGAAAGTGAAGTCACTGATTTAGATTTCGCTGACGAAACAACACAAACCCGCAACAAAACCCAAACAACTGTATTGTCAAATATTTGACAGTTTGACTTTTTTTTTTTTTCTTTAGTAAGTTTAACGGCCTCGGATACTTGTCCATACAGCCAATTCTTTAGTAATATTGTCTTTATTTTTGCATTAAAACGTTGATGTTAGACGTTTTAATGTTTCGATGGAGTTTTTGGCGACAGTCGAAAGATTGAAGGAATGTAGAGAAGTCTCCAAGAAAGAGGTAAACTGTTCGCGTTCCCGCGCAAAATTCACGGTCCACTTTTCTTGGTTACGACCCATACACCATCTTATTTCACCGAACTGTATATTGTTCACTCGCACGACACTTTGTTTCGCAAAATAACACCACTTTTACGACCCAAAAATCACTATAAACAATAAAAATTCGATAACATAAACGGACTCCAAGTATCTCACGAACTCCCGCCAAAAACTCTGACCGACAGTTTGACTAACAGAATTATGACAGTTTTTTTTTAGTCGGCTATGATCAGAGACTACACTGCCAAGTCTGTAGTAACTTTGAAATCTCTAATAAACATCAAATATCATTAATCTTAAACTTACACTAAATATCTATCCCAACTATCGAAATTTAAGTGGTACCTATATACATTTTAGTAACTTAGGGAGATAAACGCGGGACGTCGATCCGAAATCAGTTAGGATCGCTTTTCTTTTTCATTCCGATTCTCGCTTGCCTATACATAAATACTTATTGTGGTATGTGTAGGTTGTAAGCAAATAATTATCTGTACCATTTGAGGGTAACTGAATAATAAATCAGTGTTAAACCAACTTGCATGTGTTTTACTTCATGGTGGCAGCGGTGTTAAACAATAATTGGATTGCAGTTTAAAACGAACTAAAATTGATTTAAATTGTATTGTATATATTGCAAAGCATCGGGTGAATCATACAATAACATGGAACACGCGCGTCCTCCAGCTGAATTGGCCCTCGACGGCGGGCCAGCCGCACGAGCGGAATCATGGCGGCAATGGCGGAAATTGTTTGAGGTATTCGTAAAGGCCTAAAGGACAGTGGAGTGGAGTGAGCAAAGAGCCTAAAGAGATTCAGGCTAGTTTGTTGGTTAACCTCATTGGATCGGCGGGCTACGAAGTGTACACAACTTTTACGTTTCAAGACGGGGAAACGGAGGACGACATCGATTGTGTATTGAAAAAATTTGACAGTTATTTCGGTACAAAACCAAATATAACCGTCATACGATACAAGTTTTTCTCTCGCAATCAGGAAGACGGAGAAAACATAGATCAATTCGTAACGGCCCTGCGGGTGTTGAGTAAGCAGTGTGAATTCGGTGATTTACAGGAAAGCTTACTGCGGGATAGAATTGTTTGTGGAATAACAAACAACACGGTCAGGGATCGATTACTACGCACTGAGGAGCTTACACTGTCGAAGGCGATTCAAATATGTCAGGTGGCTGAAATATCTAAGGAGGAAAGAGTGTGCATTGACAACAAATCGGCGGAAGAAGTAGCGGTAAATGTAATGTCGCAGCACGGCTCCGCGCGCGGCGGAGGCCGGGGCCGCGGCCGACGCCGCTGGCGGGCGCCCCCGCCGGCGTGCACGCCCTGCCCCTGCTGCGGCGGCGCTCGGTGCACCGGAGAAGAGCGGTGTCCGGCCCGACAGTCGTTGTGTTTCGTTTGTGACAAAAAAGGTCATTTTTCTCGTGTGTGTGCAGAAAAGAAAAAGATGCGGAAAGTGTTAAATTTAAGTGTAGATTCGACGGAAAGTGTTTGTGAGGATATGTTTTACGTTGACACATTAAATGAGGACAAAAAACTGAGTAAGTCTTTAAAAGAGTGGTTTGAATTTGTAGAATGTCAAGGGAAAATAATTACGATAAAAGTTGATACAGGTTCGATGATAAATGTTATTTCTAAAGAGAATTTTTTGCAGACAGGTCTTTCTATTAAAAATCTGAAGCCGTTTACAAAGCGAGTGCATTCTTTTACGGGAAACCGGTTACCTATTATGGGTATTGCCGATTTGAATATTGTTCATCGAAATAAATACTTTAAGTTACCTTTTGTTGTTGCGGATTTTAACTGTCAAAATATACTTGGATTAGAAAGTTGTATTGCAATGGGATTGATTGATTGTATTAATACTATAAACTTCGATGAATATTCCAGTTTATTTAAAGGTTTGGGAAAGTTACCTGGCAAATATTCAATTGTTATAGATAAAGACGTACAACCGGTAATTTCACCAACTAGAAAAATACCGTTAGGGCTTAAAGACAAATTGTTATTAGAGTTGAAAAGAATGGAAGGCCTGGGGGTCGTTAGGAAGGTTACTCATCCTACTGATTGGGTTAATGCCATTGTATTAGTAGCTAAAAAAGACGGCAGCATTCGTGTATGTTTGGACCCGGGACCTCTCAACCGAGCGGTGCGGCGCGCGCAGTACTCGCTTCCGACGGTGACGGAGCTGGCGGTGCGGCTGCGCGGCGCCTGTGTGTTTAGCGTGCTCGATGCCCGCTGTGGGTTTTAGATGGTCCAAATAGATGACGCTAGTGCAGACTTGTGTACCTTCAGTACACCCTTCGGGCGGTACCAGTTTTTGCGCTTACCTTACGGTATAAGTTGCGCGCCAGAAATTTTCCATGCAAAGCTTAGACAACACTTGGAAGACTTGGAGGGAGTAGATTCATTTGTTGATGACGTCATCGTGTGGGGTCGCACGAAGACTGAGCATGACAATAGGTTACGGGCCCTATTAGAACGAGCTTTGACAATAGGCATTAGGTTTAATCGCGAATTAGGTTAAATGTAAATTTGGTGTCTCTGAAATAACTTACCTGGGTCATAAATTTGATGTAAATGGAATGAGGGCTGATGACTCTAAAGTTAAAGCTATAATGGATATGCCTTATCCAACTGATAGAAAATCACTAGAAAGATTTTTAGGAATGGTCAATTATTTATCTAAATTTATTCCGAACTATTCGGAATTTGTTAATGTGCTTAGATGTTTGTTAAAAAAAGATGCAGAGTGGGTCTGGGATGCACATCATTCAAAAGCGGTTGATATATTAAAAACGAAATTGGCTAGTGCGCCGGTGTTAGCAATATACTCGAGCGACGCGCCCGTCGTGCTGTCGGTGGACGCGAGCAGCGTGGCGCTGGGCGCCGTGCTGCTGCAGGCCGGCCGCCCGGTCGAGTTCGCCTCGCTCACGCTCACCGACACGCAGACTAGGTATGCGCAAATAGAGAAAGAGATGCTGGCTATAGTTTTTGCGGTGGAAAGATTTAGGCAGTATATTTATGGAAGAGCAGATGTTACAATACAAACTGATCATAAGCCTCTAGAAGCTCTATTTCACAAGCCGTTAGTCTCCGTACCGACCCGTTTACAGCGAATGATGATGCGAGTTCAGGGGTTCAATGTTAAAGTTGTTTATACGCCCGGCAAGTTTATGTATATCGCGGACACCCTGTCTCGAGCACCCCTTAATGAACTCATGAATGAACGCGTTTCTGAAGAAGTAGATATACAAACTTGTTTCGTAATAGATAACGTATCGATTAGTGACGCTAAAATGCAACTTATTAGTACAGAAACTGATCAAGATATTGATTGCAGGCATTTAATTAAATATATAAATAACGGGTGGCCCAAAAATAGGCGCGATGTAAACGATAGAATCGGTGTTTTTTGGCCATATAGGGAAGAACTTCACTATATAGATGGTATAATTTTTAAAGGAGATTGTATATTTATTCCTCTGAGCTTACGGCCGGAAATGTTGCGGATTGTGCACGAGGGCCACCTGGGCATCGAAAGGTGCAAGCGTCGAGCGCGCGACGTCATGTTCTGGCCGGGCATGGCGGACGACGCGCTGCACGCGCCGCGCCCGCGCCGCCAGCCGCTGCTGCTGCACGAGGTGCCCGCTCTGCCCTGGCGTAAACTGGCCTCCGATATTTTTGAGTATAGGAGGAAGAGATATGTTATACTCGTAGATTACTTTTCTAATTTTGTTGAAGTCCAGGAGTTAACAGGAATGAGCAGTAAGCTAATCATTAATTTTATGAAATCTCAATTCGCACGGCACGGCATACCGGCTGAATTAGTTACTGACAATGGGCCGGCTTACAGTTCTAGGGAGTTTAAGCAATTTTTGCAGGAATGGGAAGTACGTCATGTCACATCGTCACCTCACTATCCACAGTCTAATGGCAAAAGTGAGAGAACTGTACAAACTGTTAAAAATATGCTCAAAAAGTGTATAGATTCCGGTCACGATTTTAATATGAGTTTGTTAAATCTAAGGTCTGCGCCACGTAACGGATTAGATTCTCCTGCGCAAATGTTAATGGGTAGGCGAATAAAAACGAAATTACCAATCTCAACGGAATTATTAACCAAGCCGGTCGATAATCAACGTAATTACCAAATTCTGATGGCACAAAAATGTATGGGTAAAAATGAATATGACCGGTCTGCAAAGTCACTCGAACGAATTAATTTAGGTGATAAAGTGACTTTGGTGTCTAATGGTCAGAGGAAACTAGTTTCTGTAGTTGAGCGGGCAAGCGAGCCGCGCTCATTTATAGTAGAAGACGAAAATGGGATTAGATACCGGCGCACGCGCGGGCAGCTGGTGTTACGCGGGACACGCGGGTTCGATTCGGCCTCAAGCTACAATGCACCAAATAAGAATGTGATTGAACCTTCGGTTACCGAAAACCAGGGTTCGGTTTTATTTAGTAAACGTATAGCTACGTCAAGCATTCGTCGCCGGCGGCGCACAACAGTAAACTTTGATCGAAATTCTCAAACTATTGGTACTTCACACCAACAGACGAGTGCACTGATATCATCGCCGTCAACTAGCAGTCATTTGGCTAGTGTTGACATCGACGAGTCCCATGATAGCAGCGATAATGAGACATCGCCATAATACCTATAGAGAGGTCTAGGGAAAGAACTGCACGAATGCTGACAAGTTTTTTATTCGGTAACTCGGAGTGAAAATTTAAGTGTTATTTTCGTACAAAATAACTAGTTATTATGAGTATTTATAAGTTAAAGCTTTTTATGATGTATAAACTTGTTAATTGATGTAAAGTTTATCAAAATCCGTTTAGTGGTTTCAGCATGGAGGACTTACCTGTCCGGTTCATTCATGCATTCATATTAGTAACTTCTCATTAATAATAACAATAAGACCTTACATGTATAAGTGCTTAATAAATAATATGTTGTTAGTACTTGAAAGTGAAAAGGTGAATAGGGCACGATTTTGTAATAAACAGTAAATAACTTGTTTTCTAATAAAATAGGTACTTACGGTATTTGTTATTTTTATATGGTTTTATATTTTATATAGCTATAGTTTATCTTTATTTACTATCGAGTTTAATTTACAATACTAAGTTTAGTAGTTGTTTAGTTTTTACTTAGTGTTGATTTTTTGCTAATTTTTTTTTTATTCTATAAGGGGAAGGATGTGGTATGTGTAGGTTGTAAGCAAATAATTATCTGTACCATTTGAGGGTAACTGAATAATAAATTAGTGTTAAACCAACTTGCGTGTGTTTTACTTCACTTATTATAACAATGTCAATTTATCTGCAATAATACCTACCAAATTACTGCCTATGATTCATTTGTAAAACTAAGATTCTCTTTTCTCAGTTACAACGAGCAGTTAAAGGAAAGTTCCCTACTTCCCTTTACATACTACAGCACGTACATAGCCCAAGCTGACTGAGACTTTACTTTCTGCCATATAGCTCCAAGTTTTTAAAACTACAACAAAACAAACCACAACAATATCATCTAAAATTTATTTTCAAAATTAATTCAATTTTGACAAAGCATGAACATAGAGTAAGTAATTAATCATTTAAATCAATTGACCAAAAAAAGCAAATGTTGATAAACTACTTCAACTTCTTGGATTTTGGGTCGGCCCGTTTGTTTTTGAAAAAAGTTTTATCGTGTTTTTTCATATCGTTCTTCACTTGTGACAGGGAAATTTTTTCCTGAAAACAAACATTATTAAATAAGTAAAGCGGCATACCTAACCTGGCCCCCAATTCCGCTAATTTACAAATGGCTCAATAGAATCGCAATTGCATCGCAATTTTAACACAATTTAATATGGTAACAATGTCAAAATATACGATTGCGATGCCATTGCGATTCTATTGAGCCATAATTTGTAAATTAGTGGGGCCCAGGTCAAAAGCAACAGGGTTTCAATATAAAGAAAACATCCACGTCGAATAACTTAGAAACAAAGCCGGCCAGCTAAAAATTATTTAACTATTGCCGTAATAAACTCACATCATTAGCATTGTTGGTCTTATATTTGAGCCCGCCATGTGCGGCCGGCACCCCGGCACGTCGTTTGAGCGAGTTTAGTGGCATGGGCGCCACACGCTCGCCGCGGGAGAGAGCTTCAAAGCGGCGATTTACTTCTGTAGGCTATACAAAGTAATAGTATGGTGACAGTTGGGATACATCACGATTTAGTCATATACGTACTTATCCTACGAAGATACTGCAGAACATAGGAATATATATAAAATGCTTACATCAAGAGTATCACCGTCCATACTGCCGTCACTGAATATGCTGAAGAGCATGCTGTCCAGCTGCTTTGGCTCGTTGCGTGGCATAGCGAACTGGGGAGTTGGCAACTTTGGGGACACATCCTGGAAGAAGATATTTTTAAATAAGGATAATAAAACAAACTGTTGATCTAATTATTTCGAGTTCCACGACTCGATACCTGGCACGGGAGACATTAGTAAACGTGGTGCATAACTATATAATAGGGGTTAAAGTATGAAATTGCCTATAGTTTTCCCACTTTTTATTTTGTTTATAGCTCTTAAGTATAGTCGTGTTATTGCGTAATTCTTTTTGTATTGTATCAAAAACTAAATAAAGTAACTTTTGACTAAAAAAAATGCAATACTAGTGCCTATTACTTCAAAGGAAGTCGTTGAAAAGACCCCTTACAATGTGTCAGCTGACCTTCTTGCTTCAATTAAGTATATTTGTATTATATACTTTGATTTTCAGAAATTTAAATACTATAATGCATAGCTTTATAACCATCTAACTTTCACCTTTAATTGCATCGAAAACGGTTCAGGCGTTTTTAAAAAAACAAAAAAATTGTTAGTATGGAAAAATGACTTTTCTCGATCTCGTCTATACAAAACGGCAATTTCATACTTTAACCCCTAATACATCATTCCAGACCTAAACAAACTAATGCTGCTGATAAAATCATAAAGAGGGAACTGGAACACGAACGAGGTACATTAATGCATCTAATATTTACTTTAGAAGGCGCGCACATGACTGCATTGTCGTCCTGTTCTGGTGGGAGGCGGTTGACGGACGGCAGCACGCGGCCGGTCAGTTCCTTCTGTATGTTATCGATCGTGTTCTGCATGCTCTGGATCTTGTCTTGTAGTCGATCCTGTAGGATAAGAAGTCAACGATGATCAGTGTTAATAAAGCCTAACAAATAACTATAGTGAGGGATTCATACATACCTTTTCAGCGCGAGTTTCGAGGATTATAGACATCTGTTTAGAAAGTTCTTCATCTTTGTTCTGAAAAGTAAAACAAGTACTTGGTAGTTGAAAGTGCCGTCGCATACAATACAATGTATGTGTCACCGTAAAATTGTAAACTTCGTCAGTTCATAATTAAACGTCGATGGATTACAATCTAACCTAACCTAACCCACCGTTAGTTTATATTCTCACGCGTTGTTTTGTAAACTGACAGATCTCTCAATTTTACGGTGACATGTAAAGAGAATGCTCGTTGTATGCTTCTCTTTTAAATATTTTGCTATCAGCTCAAGCTATTAAAGTGGTTTTTATAGGCAATTATCTCATTTTTGTCCCTTCCGCATGAGAAGGAGGAAAATACTAACTAATTTTTTTTAGGATTGCATAATTTTGCACTAGAAATACTTATGCAACGTAGCTAGCCTACAAGTAACTTACGTGTATATCAAATCAAACTTAGTGATCGACGGGATAATTTCATTTTTTGCCATTAAAAAGCCACTTTGTTTGTGAGTTTCATAGACTACTTTTTATCCCAGGAAAAACTACAATTCCCGTAGGAAAGTCGATAATTCAAAATTAAATACCTATGAAGTAGTGGGAAACAGCTATTATTTATAGATAAATCCCTTCAAGTAATGTTGACTGGTCGCACTGTTATTGCACATAGATACAAATTGTCCCCTAGCGAGTAACGAGGTAAATTAGTGGTTCGGCAGCTGCCTGGACTGACCCTGACGGCGGCCTCCAGCTGCTCAATCTTGCACGCGAGCTGGTGCTGGGCGTCCCTGGCGACGGCGCGCTCGGCCTCCGCGTCGCGCTTAAGCTTCGCCGCGTTCAGCTCCAGCTTCCCACGAGCGTCCGTACCCGCCTTCAGCTCCGTCATCAGCTGCGCGATCGTGCTGGCTTTAACGTCTAATTCCTTCTCCTTGGATGTAATATCCTCAGATAGATCTTTGATTTGCTGGCTGGTGGACTCTCTGGATTGAAAGATCAGGTAATTTTGTTTTGTGAATACAAATCTATGAATGAAACATCGACATAGGTACCTATTTGGAACTACCACTACAACCTTCTGCTTACCGGGTTCATGTCCCACCTAAGACAGTCAGTATTTCAGGTATTGTATTTGAATTTAACTTTCTTGTGCCAATTATTACTTCAGGAGACCAATAAATCTACTAATGTAAATTATCAAAACGTAAACGCAGCAATTGACGAGACGCAATTAAATGTCAACTTCGGTTAACACACAAGACTGTATTCTAGTAACTATTTTTACTAAACGAAATCTTAACGTAAGCTGAACCGCTATCTATCGATCCAACAAAGTAGCCTTTTAGCAGCTTATGCTCGACTGGTTATTTTGTCAGTTGAAACGTTGATCTTCGTTGGTAATCGTCAAACTCAGTTTCGAATCGATCAATACGCTATCGATATTGTTATTAGAATACGAAAAGTTGAAGTTTAGTTGCATTTCGTCAATTGTTGCGTTTACGTTTTGATAATTTACGTTAATAAAATTGGTCTCAAGCTTGCAATATACTACAAAGGTACAGTGCGACGCAACGAATTGAAAAGATAGATAGGTCGTAACGAGCAGGCATTAGTCTTTGTAAAGAGTAAGTTTATTTATTTATTTATTTATCTAGATCACCAACAAGTTTACACTAGTACTATGCTTAGTAGATACACTTATTTAGATTTAACAGGCTAAGCGCAAACTTAATTATAGGTGACAACAGCATGCAAGAGCAACAGCTATACTAATTTACAGAAACAAAGAAAACAAAGAAACCTTAACTATTAAACAGTTCAATTAAAAATAATTTAATTTAATAATACATTCTTGACTAATCAAATGTGGGCTTTATTAGACAAGAGGACCTAAATATATTTATAGAATCAAAAAAGATATCAAGATTGCAGTTTTTGGACTTTGACAGCGAGTTGTACTTAGTAAACATTCTATTTAGGGGGGAGAACGAACCTAAATTTGATTTAGTGCTACTCGTTGTAAGTAAATTATATCGATCTAACCTAGGAAGTTTAAAGGGGATATTTATATTGACTCTTGAGAGCAAATCAGGACAATCAAATACACCGTTAATGATTTTGTACAGAAATACATTATCTAGCATAATACGGCGATCCTTGAGAGAGTATAGTTTGAAGTAGTTTAGTCTATCATCATAATGAGGTAGTTTCTTTGCTAGATTGAGGTTGAATGCTAAATGATACAAAAATCTCTTTTGGACACGCTCAAGTTTTTTTACATACACGTCGTAATGTGGGTTCCATACTACACTGCAGTATTCTAAGCCACTCCGCACAAGGGCATTGTATAGGATAATTTTTGTTTGTGCGTTTTTAAACTCTTTGGTGTTTCTAAAGATAAAACCAAGTGTCTTATATGCCTTGCTGGCTATATTATCGATGTGTGTATTGAAACGCAACTTGGTATCGAAAGTAATACCCAGATCACAGACATAATCTAAATTGGTTAGCTTATCATCATAGACTTTATATTCTCTATAAAATGAAGACTTTTTACGGGTAAAATGAGCGACAAAACATTTTTTAATATTAAGAGACATGCCGTTAGCGTCACACCAGCCAACCAAGCTATCCAAATCCTTCTGGAGCCAGAATACGTCATCTTGTGAATCAATATGTCTTTGAATTTTCAAGTCATCAGCAAACAAATAGCACCTGGAATACTTGAAACACAAACAAATATCGTTGATAAAGATGTTGAAGAAAATAGGGCCAAGTATAGAGCCCTGAGGAACTCCCGAAAAGGCATTAATGGGATCGGATGCATATCCATTAACCACAACTATCGATTTACGTTCACACAAGTAAGACTTGCACCAAACAAGCAAGTTTCCGGCAATACCAATAGATGACAGTTTCCCGAGTAGCACGTTATGATTGACTGTATCGAACGCCTTGCTGAAGTCCGTATAGATAACATCAACAGACTTTCCTCGATCCAAGGAACTTGACAAGTCATCTATAAGAGTAACCAGATTGGTTGAAGTCGATCTAGCTCTTACAAAACCATGCTGAAACAAAGAGACAGCCTGATGAAAATGCCATGATATTATCGGACGCACCATCGATTCAAAGACTTTAGCAAATGTAGGTAGAATAGATATAGGTCTATAGTTAACAATTTCTCTAGCGTGCCCTGACTTATGCAAAGGTATAACTAATGCCGTTTTCCAGTTTGATGGAAAGACTCCCGTTCTGAGGGATTTGTTGAATATAAGTGAAAGTGGCAATGCAAGAACATCAGCACACCTGACCGCAAAAATAGATGGAATACCATCGTCACCGGCTCCCTTGTGTGTGTCAAGTCTCTTTAATGCTGTGCGAACTTGGTTTTTGTTGAAAGAAATTGAAGCAAGATATCCTTTAGCATGGTCAGTAATCAAAATTTTATCATCAGGAAGAGGAACATCACCACGTCTATATACGGATGCAAAGTGGGAGGCAAAGAGATTACAGATGTCATGTCCCTCAGATGCGGTACTATCGGCAAAAGTCATTTCAGAAGGGTAAACACTTTTACCATTTCTTTTTCGTTTAATAAAAGACCACAAAAATTTAGGGTTACCTTTTAAAGTCTGTTCCAAGCTACTAATATAATTACTAGCTGATGCCCGCGGCTTTGCACGCGTGGGTTTTGATCTGTTACAAAGTTTTCGTCACGACTCACCCCCCTCTCCTCCACTCTTTTCCTCCACTTCCTTTGCCTACGGTGCCGAAGGTGCCCATCTCAGGCCAGGTGGTGGTGGGCACTTAGTGGGAGCCGATACGTCGTTGCCGGCTTACCGGGGCCCGTTGATACAATAGTTGGATGGAAGAGGCCGATTTAAACTATTTAGGGATCCGGTGTTAGTTCTTCTAGCGAACCGTGGTCCAAGCGAGCTCGCACCACATCTGTTTGCATTTACATGAAATCTGAAGTACAATATCATTTGAAACTTTCAAAACTCTCATCGCTGTAGTACAACAAACCATTCAAAGCAGCTTGCAAGGCTTTATTCGAATATGATCAACACTGGCGTAGAGCCCTGGAAGAAGTGGCCCTGTGTAAAAAACCACATTCTTAATTTCCAACCAAGTAGGTTACCATTTTTCTCGATCCATAAGCGTTAAAAAGGCGATTTTACAAAGACAATTTGCTTGCATACTACGTTTGGATAGAAGACCGGTGTAGTACCAGCATCGGTGTAGAGCTCTGAAAAAGCCAGTCCTATGTCATTCTCCCTTCTGATCGATAAACGAAGTTTCAAGTACCTCAATATGATGTTAAACACAAATAATTAACCACAAAATTTTCAACCGTTTTTCACCCCCTCAAATATTTAATTATAAAAAAATCCTTATAAACGACATAACAAAATTTATACCAAAAGGTTGACGTAGTTTCACAAAACTTTCATGTGGGATGTGGGTTCGAGGCATGAATGGTAGAGGATGATCAGTAGGATAAAAAGTGTTCAGAAACTTGACAGGATAGAGAACTGATTCGACTGTACTGACCACTGTGTCTATAAATTTTTATATTTCTTCAGCTTCAAATTATGTCAGCAAAACATCATTAATTACTGCTGCTTGGTCATTAGTGGGTGCGTGGTGGTAGCTATTCCTAAGTTAAACAACACGGAATTATGAAGTGAGGTGATTTTTTTTTCAACGTTTTATTTTCATGTTTTAAAAGTGTATTTTTTTAAATATGGAGGATATTAAATAAAAAGAAAATTTGGATGCGTTAGAAAGGCAGTTTCACTAAACAAACTTTGCCAGGCCCCCAAAAGCGGTGCGTCCTAGAAAAAATAAATCGTTACTAAATGGAAGTTTATCAAATTATCTTCTAAATAGAAGCTTGACAAATGGTCTACCAGTCTATATTGATTTAATCCACCAGTCAGCTGCTTAGTGTTGTTGCAACACACCTGTTACCTTTTCCTGCCTGAGATACGGGTCTATGCCCAGTTTAGGAATTATTTTTGCACTGCTTAATATAGTTGATAATGTCACAAGGTACAACAGTGTAATTCTATACACTTTTTTCGATTTCCCAACATTTGTCTCTACCGTATAAACAAAAATCGGCCAAGTACAAGTCGGACTCGCGCACGAAGGGTTCCGTACCATTGACTACGAAAACAACAGTAGGTTCCTACATTAATTTAGTTAATGTAGTGCCTACCTGTTACCATTTATTGATATCAAGCAAAAATAAGCAAAAAATTTGTATATAAACTTGAAAAATTTTGTCTCAGGCGGGACTCGAACCCGCATCTCCTCGCATGCCGGGCGGGCGCCATACCATTAGGCCACCTCCCTTAAATATTAATTTAATTATTGATTATTAAGTTTATAAATATAAATGAGTGTTTTGTGAATATTTCATGTGCTGTTGCCATTATTAATATCGAACAAAAAAGGTCAAAAAAATCGCGATATATAACGCGATTTTTTTGTCCCTTCAATATTTGTTTTATTTTGTTTTTAGTATTTGTTGTTATTGTGGTAGCAAAAATACGTAATTTGTGAAAGTTTCAACTGTCTAGCTATCGCGGCTCTTGAGATACAGCCTGGTGACAGGCAGACGGACATACGGACAGACAGTGAAGTCTTAGTAATAGGGTTCCGTTTTTACCATCAGCGAATGCTCCCGCAAAGCGGCTCTTCGGGAAGAGTGGCGGCGTGTGGTTAAGTGTGTCACTCAAAAATCTCCGTGATGACCACGACAACTCTGTCAAAAGCGGAACGATGAAGAAGAAGAAGACCAATATACATATAGATAAGACATCCAATAGGAATTTTCAAGTTTTGTCTTTTCGTTACATAGCCTCCTTATTTCTTCGTCGACTTTGTCCTTCAGGGCATATGGAATACGTCGCGGCTAGATGAAAATTGGTGTCACATTTTCTTGAAGCACTAATTGAGCTTTGTAGTTTGATATTCAAACAAGAGTTCCGTCAAACACCATTGTTAAATCTTCTAGTAATCTGTCCAATTTTGAGTTGTTGATAATTTACTAACTGAATTTTATCCAACTCTTCAAATTCTAACTCACAAGGATCCCGTGGAGCACAAAAATATAATATAATACGTTTTCTGATGTAATTCTGGGCTCAAAGATGTATGATTGACGTGTATTTCCTTGTATCGATATCATCACATCTGTTCAGTTTTAAGTACGTATCCAACCGTTTAATGATTTTGAATGTTTCGTCCTTGTCTAATGGTAGTTCAATTTAGATGTCCTAAGATTTGTTTGTTACCGACCTTTGCTCCTCAGTACCTTCTGCATACATGGAATTGTTTCGTGCTATCGAATTCAAACTCTGCAGTTTTAGTTTAAGCTGTGTTGTAATACCCTGAAGGGTTTTTTTTTTTCAATCTCAGTTTCCAAATGTGGGTCATCAGTAATATTATTTGTAGTCGTATCTCTTCCAAATTATTCTTGGTAAATTTGTTCATTTGTCACTTCACCAGGAAATTTCTCGTAGGTTTTGTATCTGGCTGCCGAATTTTGTAATGCAGCCTTTAATTAAAGTTCTACACGTTTTAATTCAGTTAATTCATCCATTTCGGCGCCAATTATTAAATTCTAAAATAATACCATTCTGTTTGTAAGAAATTACCTATTTATTTTCTGATTGACACATTGAATGTCATAACAAACTAAGTAAAGTCAGAAACTACAAATATGTAAAGAGTATGGATATGACGCGGAGCCGAACAAACTTTGCCCCCATTTTTTATCACCTTAAAGATTTAATTTTCAAAAATCCTGAAAGACGTCATTCTTAATTTTTAATCAGGTAGCTAGATACCAATTTTCATCGACTTAGCTTCAAAACTGACGGAGTTTCATACAAACTTATGGGGCCCTTTTTACCCTCTTAGAGGCGGAATTTCCAAAATTCCTTTCTTAGTGCTCACCTACACTATAAGAGGAAGCACGGTGAAAATTTTCAGATTTTAAATCCCAGTAGTTTGGGCTGTGCGTTGATATGTCTGTCAGTCAGTCAGTCAGTCAGTCATTAAATCAGTTTTCATTTTTATATATTTAGATGAAAGACGTCATTCTTAATTTTTAATCAGGTAGCTAGATACCAATTTTCATCGACTTAGCTTCAAAACTGACGGAGTTTCATACAAACTTATGGGGCCCTTTTTACCCCCTTAGAGGCGGAATTTCCAAAATTCCTTTCTTAGTGCTCACCTACACTATAAGAGGAAGCACGGTGAAAATTTTCAGATTTTAAATCCCAGTAGTTTGGGCTGTGCGTTGATATGTCTGTCAGTCAGTCAGTCAGTCAGTCATTAAATCAGTTTTCATTTTTATATATTTAGATTATATGCCACCCTCTGCATCTGCTGGCATCTTCGCTTCAGCAATTCAAAGACAAGAATATCACGTGGATTGTTATTGTACTTACGAATCTTTAACCGATATTTGTATTTTTCCTTTAATAATCGAATTAAACCTCGCGAGAACCATGGAGGAAATTTTTTATTAGGTGGTTTAGACTTTGGCACATGATTTTGAATTACAGAACGAAGAATATTTTGGAACTTAATTGACATCGAGTCAACGTCAAGATCATCGGGTAATATATCGTGCCATCTTACTTGATGTAGCTCTTCTATAAAATCTTGTCATAATTTGCTCTGAAGAAACAATATCTTTCATCACTCTTTGGGGACAACGTTGTAGGACTAATATTTGGTACCATAAACTGCAACGGTGGATGCAGTAAATCGACTTTAGTTAAAGGGCTCACATTCAATTCTAAATTTGTAATATTCGTTGTACTAAGTATTAAATCCAATATTTTTTCTTTATTATTTAAAATAGAATTATATTGATCCAGTGCATTTAGAGTCATAAAATCCAACAATTCATCCCCAACTTGCTACCATTGCTGTAACCCTTCAGAAATTCAGACGTACCGGCTGACGTCCATGTTATATTGCTCAGATTAAAATCACCTATTATGACCACGTCATCCAATTCATGAAAAGATTCCAAGACACGGTTGGTATTTTTGATAAAATGTTCTAAAATATGAGCTTGGATAGGCGGGGGCAGGTAAACGGAACAAAAATATAGCTTTTTGTGTTTATCGTTTCTACCATTTATATCTATGGATACCCAAAGATCCTCGCAATTGGATTCTAAGAGATTTAGGCGAGTTGATTTAAGTCTGACAGAAACTGCTATTAGGACGCCGCCACCCTCCTTAGGCGAGTGGAAATCGCTGTTTTCCCGATCTCTCCTATAAACAATATACCGGGGATCAAAAAGCTCTGAATCATGAACACTATGATTAAGCCATGTTTCAGTAAAAATTACTATATCAAAATTATTACATACTACATTATTGAATAGTTCAACTGTCTTAGTCCTTAAACCTCTAACATTTTGATAACATATTCTTAAATCATTAAATTTTATGAGATAAAGTAATAAACACTTAATAAATTAAAATAATCAAGTTAGCTTATTGATAGTATCTAAATTACGTATGTGTACATAATTGGTCTCCTCGCCCTTTCTTACGAATATTTTGCCATCACGAACCCAAACAAATCTATAATTCAGCTCCTTTGCCTTGCGGCGGGCCGCGGCGTGTAGGTCCTTGTTTTCTTGTGTTAAGTGTTCCGCCACGTATACAGCATTCTTCTTTTCCCCACCTATGCCAAGGTGGCTAGTATTTAACCTTTCAGTGGGATTGTTTTTATTAAATATTGAAGTTGCCGCTAGAACTGAATCCCTAAGGCGCGGGCTTCTAAATTTCACTAATATTGTACGAGGACGAGTGCTGCTTGCATTCAACTTGGCCACCCTAGAGCAATAGTGAATATCAGTGTCCGTAATAGGACATTTTATTACTTTACCCAATCTCAAAACTGTATCTATCAATTTTTCCTGCTTGTGTTCCGGTACGCATTGAATTTCCAGGTTTGAAGCGCGCGTTTGTTGATCAAGCTGACGCAGCCTAGCCAAGAGGTCCTGAGTCGAATTGCGTAATGTTTCATTTTCCTTGCTGAGTGCCTTGATAGTTTCACTCTGCGCAGAGGTAGTGGCTTTAATTTTCTCGAACTCCTCATTAAAGAAATTTATAGAAATTTCAAATGAAGTCATGCTTTTCTTTATTTCTTTTAACTCAGAGTTGATTTCAGTCCCGATTATTTGGCGGAGTTCCTCCCTTAATATTACGCGAATATCGGAGACTGATAAACAAGAACAGCCTGTTTTGTGAGAAGCAGCTTCAGAAACACACGATTTTTGCTTGGCACGCAGGGTAACGTTATCGTATTGAAAGTCGGTCGATCTCGAGGTTGATGCCTGAGCGTGTGCCGCAGGCCGTATGGGAGTGTTACAGTTACTTCCAGTCTTTGGCTGTTTACAGCGGCAGGCAAGGCATACCCACGAAGACAGGTACTCAGAGCTAAAGCCTTCATAATCTTTTGCTGTGAAATTCATACATGTGTAAGTGATATTGTTCTTTGCAGCGCGTACAACATAAGAAAGCAATACTTTTTAATGTATTCGGGCATGCAGCGCAAACGTTCTTATTTTTGTTCGGCATTTTGCAGGTAGGTAAGAAGTTGGTTCAACAGGGAATTAATCGGCTGCAGCGACACAAAGCGTCCCGCGTCTAAGCTTGAGAAAAAGACAGAAGGGGCACACTTTAAAGCGCCTGATTGTGGCGATCGTTAGATTATGCCGCGGTCAAAAAGTCTTAAGCGCCGTGTAATGGGCGTCGCTTACGCGTATTTCTTGATACACAGTGAACTATGAAATGCACTTGATGTTTTGCACTCAATTTGATTAAATTCTGATAATTTGATTAAACACCACACCAATTATTCAGTCTGAGTATTACACTTCGTTCTTAGTCACTTATTCTACGTGCCGCACTAATTTTCCTCAGAGAAATTACTGTCTTTCTGACGAATATAATTTTTTATTTAAGAGGGACAAAGCAAAGCCGTTTTACACTTTTGAATCAAATAACGAATATTCCACAAGTTAGAAGATTCCACAGCAAAAAACATTCCGTTTCGTGTAGTTTTCTGAACTGCGGGTATCTCAAATAGGTCTCCCATAGCAGAGAAGGCGCTGTAAGTTTAGATTTTTATTTTGCTCTTACCTATTTTTTTAGCTTTTAGCTGACAAGTACTTCCGTTGGTTTCACAAACATTTTTACCACCGCCTAATAATACCTAAGAATTTGAATATTTTAATGGATTCAAAAAACTTACTTTAATTGGTCCAACTCGCTTTGGGCATCAGCAATCTTCTTTTGAAGATTTTGCACCAACGTCTCCAACTCTTGAACGTGCACTGCCTTCAATTGACAATCTTGTTTAGACGCGGTCAGCTCTGATGCTACTTCGGCCTTTGCGACTTCTAATGCAGCTAGCTGATCCTTTAAGACTTGTATTTCCGCCTCTAAATTCTTTTGAATCTAATGTTTAGAAAAAGACGTTGAGTAAATAAATATTTATAATTTTAAAGAAACATTTAAACAATTGTTACCTTATCTTTCTTGATGATGGCATCCTCAAGGTCGTCCTGCTTTTCATTGAGTAACCCGACGACTGTTTTGTAATCGTCATTTTTTTCTGTGGCTATCTGTAATGTTATATCGCATAATCGCGTCATGAAGATTTGAAAAAAGAGTGACATTTAAGAATAAATTGGTCTGCCTAGTTTTATACCTGAAGTTTCGCCTCCAACTCCTTAATGGTATTAGAGGTAGCTATATTTTCCTCCTCTAAGGTAGAAATCTTTTCCTGGAGCTGGTTGTTCTCGTCACTAATGGTCTTAGTAAAATCCTCTTGGTTCTTCAGTGCTTTCTTCAAAGCTTCGTTAGATTCGGAGACTTCTTTCAGCCTGGGTGTTAGGTCAGAGATTATATTTAGATTGCGAGACATAGATACTTATTTATATATTCGGTATTAAGGACACAATATTCGGTATATTATGACCGATCAACGCAGCTGATTTCATGATAAAACAGAATGTTGTGTTGCACGTTATTTACAATTATTTATTATTCAATTGTAAATTTTATAAACTAACACATATCTTTAAATAACAAATTTAGACTAACAACGTACGCATTGTATGGTGCACGAGGTGCTTTTCTAAAGTAATGAGGCACTTAGTTAACGTTTATAATTGTATTTCATATTAAAAAGTCTCGTTGTTGAATAGCCCAATAAAAAAAATTAAAAATAAAAAAAAAATATTATACGTTCCCTGTTTGCGGTAGGTGTCATCTCACACAATTGGTTTGCTCGCGAAACTCCACGTTTAAAGTAAACGTAAAGTACTTATAAAAAAATAAGCATCTAAGTTCAAGAGCCCCCAGCAAAAGGTTAAAAATAAATATTGAGTTCTATAATTTTAAGATGATGATATTTTATTAAGTGTTCTATTGATTAGAGAAGCATCAAAGTTTAATATTTTTTTATATGCACCTGTTAGATTTTTTATTTGTTTTTAATTTGTAAATGTACACGACGTATAGTACTTATGTTTATTTTAGAATCAGTTGTCTATCAAATATCGTTTTGCATCATTTAAACAATCGAAATGGTATCATTTAAATACGAATAATTGACAACTGATTTTTATTTTTCTGACTAGGTTTTATGTAGGTTTTTTAACTCATCAGCAATAGTTATTGGCTCCTTACTCTTTATCCTGTTTCAGCATCGTGTTCTTCATATTAGTGGCCTCCAAGTTAAACTCGTGGAGTACATGTTTAATATCATTCTGAAGAGACGCGATTGACTCTTCTTTCTGGAAAAAATACGAGACTTCAACAATTTTCTGCTTTCAAAAAATTTGCAAGTATTATAAGAGCTTTACCAGTTGGGTGATTTACTAGATGCACGAAATTTAAGGGTACCTTATGCAATACTTTATTTATATGATATTTAAGCAATTAATTGCAATTATACTATATAAACTTGAAATAGTATATCTTAGGCGGGACTCGAACCCGCATCTCCTCGCATGCCGGGCGCGGCGTTAACCATTCAGCAACCGAGACACTACGTCATGGGCGTCAATTTTTCAAGCATATTCTATCGCTATAAGCCAGCGTTGTTTTATCAAATGTTAGGATTTTGCACCCTTAACACCCAAAAGAAACATCTTTGCAGATGTTTGACAGACGGTTAAGATGAAACAGCTATTTAAGTAAATACTTTATAACGGGTGTAAAAAAACCAAACGCAGATCCGAAAACCACGTATTGTCCCCATCATTAGGATTATTATTCTCTTTAAGACCATACCTGGGAAACATCTGGTTCCGAAGATATTGCGGGTCAAAGTCACAATTTTGTTTTCCATTTTATTACAAAAACTGTTGCCAAAGGATACTTAAAAACTTTTCTTCATACAAACATAGTGGTTGTTTTTATTATTTCGTTCACAATAAGGCTTTATTAATTACAATACGCAATGTACGGAAGACTTTTGAATTTAGCAGCCATCTCCAGCGCAACGGCCTACGCTACGGCTGCTATACATTGCGCGCTACGAATTATAATATTTTTTTGAGTCCCATAAATAAAAATCATTTCCCAGCTAAAATATTTTGTAATATGGCTTGGTTTGCTTTTCAGATTGCGTAACTTCAGGGTCTGCGTTTAGTTTTTTTACACCCTGTATGATATTTAAGCATTTTTATTTTATTATTTTATTTAGTTTAATACACAAATGTTATGTATTTCAAGCGAATTGTTACTATAATAATAGACTACACAAACAAGATGAGACATAAGATATAAGATGTAGTAAGGATAATTAACCATTCAGCTGTATGGTTATTTCAAGTTTAAATACTGCTACCTTTTGCAAGTCATGTTGGTTTTGGTCCAGCTTCCTCTGCAGCTCGCTGACAGTGCCCGCCAGCTCGTCCTTCTGAGCCACGGCCGCCGCGAGCCTTTGCCTGGTGTCGGCCAGCTCCGCGTCTCCCTGCTGCTTGGCTACTGTGAAGTACTGGAGGAGCTGGTTCTGATGCTCTCCTGTCAGTTTTACTAGAAAAAAATACACGATAAAACTACTTGTAGTATCGAAGTTAGTAATACCGAGAGAACTATTCAATTATAGCAAATTAACTCATAGTTAACATGACAATGATGTTTCCCGTTCGTGTTGATATAGACACTTGACAAACTATTGTTATGTTGCTTTTGGGCAAGCCCCTTAATGACAGTGTCACGTGATGTAAAGATAATAAGCAAATAAATGTGGACAACATCATATACATTGTTCTGGTCCCAATTTGAATCACTATTTAAAACACTCGAATTTTAGAAATTAGAAATAACGAGAGAAAATGTAGAAAAACACTTTTTTTTACATTGACCCATCCTGAAATCGAACCTAGGACCTCGGAGCAAGGGACACCTTGAAAACCGGTGTGTCCGCCATTCCGCCACGGAGATCGTCTAATTTGTAGCTACCGCTGTGGGACTCTTTGTGTTTATGAAATGTTTTGATATAGTAAATACCGTCAAATACCCCGTGTTATTTTGCAATTCTTTCAGTGTGGTGTTTTACCTTTCTCCTCAAGTGACTCTATGAGCTGTTTGTTCTTCTCCTCGCCCTGAATCTGCTTCAGTTTTATGTCCCGCACGAGCTGGCCAGACTTCTGGTAGGCCTCGCATAGAGTGGCCTGGTCGTTCTTGCATCGTGACAATGTCTCTTTCAGGCGCTCGCTGTATTCTTCAAGCACGTCGCAGATTTCACGAGTGCTATTCATCCTGGTTTATGATGAAATTCGATAATATTCATTGAAAAACAGCAATGTGACGTTCTCGATTAGACAAAGAATTAACCAGCATCAACCCGTAAAAAGAAAGGCTGAAGGTGATTTAAAAAAAACCTCTTAAGTATTCCAAATTACTCTTTATATATTAAATAAGCTTGCAGAAAAGGATTATTAGGCATTGAGCAAGTTTTTTTGCCACCTACTTTTCGGCGACCTATTTTCTTCTGGTATCGCGGAGAAATACCATAGTAGGTACTTGAAAATACTAATCACAAAATTTTTTTTTTCGACTGTGTGAACCCACAACCCTACTGTGTGAGTTCGTGTCCCACCTCAGGTAATAATTTTTTTTATTAATGGAATTGTAGTTTAAGTCAATTTACATCAGCAATATATTTGCTGAAAGAACAGTTTAATCCCTCAACGCCCAAGCGGCACGCGCCTGCCGCGATAACAATTGATTTCAATTGTGTCTGGAATAACTCACGATCGAGGGATTAAGAAGCAATACTTACCTGTACTTTGCTCATGAAATAATTTAGGTATATTTTTCTAGACATCATGGGCTGGTATTATTTTGATTGCACAGATGTAAGACAAAATGATAAAATAAGTAAAGAGTCGAATTTAGAGGTATCTAATTAAAGGTCATCATAGTCAGTTAAGATGGACCATACGATGCAAGCCTCTCCCTAAGGAAATCAATGGTGGACCGATAAAGCTGCTGTCTTTCTTCTTTTAGTCGAGCCTTTTACTATAGCATAAGTAGGTACACACTATAAGCTAGGGACGTACTTGTTCAAAGTCTCAGGACGGATTCTGAGTTCATCCTGGTACTGTCCGGAGATGGCTTCGTGCTGCATCTGCACCTCCACCATATTCTGCTGAAGCCGCTCATGGTTGCCTTCCACCTGCTGAAGCTTCTCCTTCAGGTCCCAGTAGGCAGTGTCTTGAGCAACCTATTATTTTCAATCAAGTGGGTAATCGAGTCAAGAATACGATAAACATAAAATATACGCCAAGAATACGTAACTACTTTCTTAGAAATAAATCTTTTCATTTTCATTTTCATTTCATTTTCATACTACTCACATAAAAATCGTGTTTTACTTGCAATTTTTATAACTAATCACTTACTGTTGTTGAATAAATTATTATTCTTACCTTCAACTTAATGATTTTAGCGGTCTCACGGGAAACTTTTTCGCGAAGTTTATCAGCATCTATGTTCAGTCTTTTTCTACTTGCTACTTTACTTATGTCACCGATATCCATGGTTAAAGATGATTTGTATGGATATAAAATATTATATATTATATTGTTTGGAAAGAAGCACTTTGATCGAACGATTCGCAAATTTTGCAAATGCAAATACGATTTTGGCATCAAAAAATGGCGGGAAGCCGGAAAGAGATTTATTTTAATTTTTTTATTTGTTCCATTTGGAACCGGCTATGGTCTGAGACCATGCTGCCATATCATTAGCGGGAATTTTACATTCATATTAACTACATAAAATATCATAAATACTAACTTACACATATTAACTTAACCTAACCTAACCTAACCTTAAATTAACCTAACTCATTGAAATGTATGGGTGGTTAATACATTTTAATGATCACAGGAGTTTTAATCGAGAACGTGTATCGGAGTCAAATAGGTAATACTTTTATTTGATTTATCCTACTTGCTTACATATTATTATAACAACAAACACTTTATCACAATAAATGCAGCGCTTAGGATAATTTCACAAAATTCCGAAACAAGGTCCATCTTTCTGTTTTCGTTTCTCGCGCAAAACTCCCAGGAAGAGAGGAAACTGCTTTTTTTGTTATTTTATTCCATTCGGCTAAGTTTTGTAAACAACTCATTTTTAATTAACTCATGAAATATCATATACTAACTTCTTATACTTAATAATTTAAAAGAAACTGGGGGCTTACCATCAGCTTATAGCAAGCCATTCAATTTCCAGGCAGTTCAACAGTAGGGCTGCTTTTGCCCTGCTAAAAATCATACCATAACCGCTGAAAAGCTGAACGACTTTAGCATCGCTAAACCAAAAGGTGAACAGCTAAGCTTGTCTATGGTCTGTTTGTCTGCAGATTGCATGAACGAGATAGAGCTATACTGGTTCAGATAAATCTGTCTCTTTTTAGTTGAAAACGTTCAAATACACAAATACATGAT
This sequence comes from Anania crocealis, assembly GCA_949315895.1. NCBI lineage: Eukaryota > Metazoa > Arthropoda > Insecta > Lepidoptera > Crambidae > Anania > Anania crocealis. Next base: position 1,274,150 of record OX438868.1, read on the forward strand.
TTATTCCAAATTACCGGTTTTTGAAAAACTTTCTACTTATTGGATTTTAAAAGAGAAAAATTCGATCTAAATGTTGCTATTTTGCAGGAGATTAGTTAAATTACTAAATTCAAGTAAAATTACCTTCTTGACGATAGTACATAATGACGTACAGTGTTGGGTTATTGAAAATGTGGATAATCATTTTAACGTGATCATGATTGGAACGGTTCTGCCTGCATTTTTGGCGGTAACATTCAAAAATTGAAGAAATATTCTATTTTCCCGGAGTAGTACCAAAGTAGTCTACGTTCTAAGACTATTTTATATTTACAGTTAAACATTGAGTTAAACCATATTTTCACAATGTTATACTTGTGTTTAATTATTGAATAAAGTAAAGTGGAATTGTAAGTAATTTTATTAAAATATTAGTATAAAAAAGTGATTATCCATTGACTTTCAGTGAAAACCAACAAAAAAAACACCTAGTTTCTCACACCCAACAGTATAACCTTTGAGAATAACAGTTAACAAATCTTTAACAGCTGGAGACCACTCCAAGCGAATGGCAAGGGTGGCAGAAATTTAAATTCTGCAGGCAATGCAGTCATAAAATTAGGGTTTGAATGAAGTTTCTGATTCAGTTACACTGTGTAGTGATAGAGTACTACAACTTTTTACATAGGTATTATAATAATCTTTTCTATTTTAGTATTGACTGGGTAGACTAAATGCAAAAAATAAAATAATTAATGATTCAAAGAGAGGAAGAGGAAACAGAAAATTATATTACATATTAGGTATTCTCTACCAGTCGAGCATTTGGTTAAGTAGACATGTTTTGCAGAATTTTTGCAGTAAAAAGACAAACACATGATTTCATATTATGTAAATATAATTACAAAAAAATTTATTTGAAACACATATTAAAATAAAAAAGACATACTTAATATAAAAATACTTCAGTTTTAACCCTAAATTTAAAATCTAACAAAACAACCATAACTTAGTATATGTATTAACTGGTCGGCTACCGAAGTTGTGGAATCGAGCCATAAGACAATTGATTTGTGTCTGGAATTACTGGTATAAAAGGGGTTAAAAAATACATCAATACATAAGCTTATTGGTGAACCTCTTCATCTGTGAGATAAATTTGCTTGATCTGTGAGATAAGTGATTAGCTGCATTGCAAAATGTAATGTAGGATTATACATGCTTTTGCAATAAGGCCAGCAACCTGAGGTTGGTAATGTAACATTGAAAAAGAGCCTGTAGAACACCTATTGATCTCTCTCTGTCGTTAAGAGTTTTTACATGTCTCTGTATATGATATATAATAGGCTTCAGAAAAATCTATTTCTGCTTTAACAATTGTTGTCATCATAAATTTGAGCAGTGGATATCTAGAATCACCTACAATAAAAGGAAATATTCATTAATTTTATCATCTTTGTAAGACTGCTGCAAATGTGTTATATAAGAACTAAAACTTTGTTGTCTTTTACACCCAGGCAATATTTAAACAAACAAAATCAGCAACATATTCATAACACAAGGGTTTTAGGTGCTATAACCTGTAAAATATGTTTCTTTATCTTTTCTTTTTACCCCATTGAACGGAAAGGACATATCTTTAAAGTTAAACTAAAATGTGTATTGTTTATTTACCTAAAAGCCATACAGATGCTATAGTGCTCAGTTCATTCAAGTGGGACTACAAAGGATGATTAGACCATATTTTATTGTAAATTAAATGAATCATAGCCATCATTTACACTTATAATTTCCATGTATTTGTTACAAATCTGAAAAAAGTATTACACATAAATATTAGTAAGAAAGAAGAGTTATAAAATTTCAAAGTACAGTTTTTTCAATATATTCTATTGTATATACCTATTACATCACAAAACCATGCTAACAATTTTGTCGAAATTGTATTTTTATTTTGGTAAATGATGATATAAACATTTTATACAAAATACTAATTCAAAGACCTTCAGGTTTCTTTACACTGTAATTAGGTTCCTTAATCGATAATGAAACATGTAAATTTTCACAAAACTGCTGAAAAAAGTCTGAGAAACGCATAAAATATGTCGAAAAAGTTAGTCTCCTAGTAACTTTTTCAAGATGGCAAGGATGACATTAGCTTCGCTCAAAAGGACGTTTACCTGCTGTCAAATTGAGTGTCATGGTATGAAAAGATTGAAAAGTTCATAGTAAAAAAATGGTGAACGGTTTAGAAACGTCGACGTAAATTGGCCTGCCACAGGCCTGCTAAAAACGATGTCATAGTACAAAAGAGCAATGCAGTCCAATAGCAGTCCTGCTTTAAGAGCTAATGGTAAGGCCCCTGCACTAAGAAACTGCATTGAAAAAAATAATTAAAAAGCATTGGTAGTCTGTAGTAATAGCACAGTCTATATAGTGTCCCTCTCGCTGTCATTTTCATGTCAGCTGTCAAAAAGCTGTCAAATAATTGGAAGACAGCAGTTGAACACAGAAAGGTATTTAATTTTATTAATATAATCCTAACAAGCGGTTTAAAAGCGAAGCAATTGCCTTAAAAGCAAATTTAGTCTGCTGTGTCCATTTTACTAATTTAAGTATCTTTTTATCTGTTATGTAACTCTTGTTTGAGGTTAGGTTTGTACCGTATTTCAGATGCTCAGCTCCTCACTCCTTGTTGGCCTGCGGGCAGCTCGCTCTTCAGTTGTCATCACCAGAAACCTGGCGGCGGCTCAAAAGGCCACAGATCCCATCCAGCAGCTGTTCTTGGACAAAATCAGGGAATACAAGCAAAAGAGCTCGTAAGTACAAATGCTACTGACCTTGCAATTTTCCCATAAAAAACTACTGCTATGTTGCACTTAATTGTGTTGGACTATGTTCTATTACCCTGAGATCGATTGACTCAATGGCACTGAACTGAGGAGAGTGCTCCTTGGATTAACAAATTTTACATTTTGTTTGCAACTCCTATTCCTACAGTATTTTGCTTTGTTATTGTTTTTTCTTAAAATTGGGAACCAGTCTGAAAATAAAAGATGTTAGTTTGTTAAATTAACTGTGATGTTGATTTATTAACATACTCATCTGATAACGCCCCGATCGTCTAGTGGTTTAAATAGGGGGCCAAGATCTCAGGGTCCCAGGTTCAACCCCTGGTTCGGGAAACAAAAAAGTTTCGAATTTTCGAATGTTGCTCTGGTTTGTGATCACCAACCCGCATTTGGCAAGCGTGGTGATTATGCCTGTACCCATCATTGCAGTCGTAACTTGAATCCAATGATGGAGGCCTTTGCCCTGCTGTGGGATGATTAGCTGTTACTTACTTACTTTTACTCATCTATTGATATTAACAGCCTATAATCATCCCGCTGCAGAGTAAAGGTCACCATCATTGAATTCATGTTACCACATTAATTATGGGTACAGGCATCACCATCATCTTTGCGAAATGCGGGTTGATGATCACAAACCCCAAATGTTGGAAAATTTAAAACTTGTTGCCCAAACTGTGAATAGAATAGAATTTTATCTAGCAGTTAAAAAATTAGAAAATTAAACAAATAAAAATTATGAAAATAAATTAATGCGCCAAAAAGGCCAGCATTGGTCGCAACAGCCAAAGGCATGCTGAAGCTGATTTTCAACTGTGGAACAAACCCAGGACCCCGAGATGGCCAACAAGGTGTTGCTACTCATCTATATTGTTTGTAACAAGCTTCAACCATGTAAAAACTCCTTTATTTAATACAGTGACCGAAAATTAAACAAATAAAAATTATGAAAATAAATTAATGCGCCAAAAAGGCCAGCATTGGTTGCAACAGCCAAAGGCATGCTGCAGCTGATTTTCAACTGTGGAACAAACCCAGGACCCCGAGATGGCCAACAAGGTGTTGCTACTCATCTATATTGTTTGTAACAAGCTTCAACCATGTAAAAACTCCTTTATTTAATACAGTGACCGGTGTTGCTGTGATCACAATGATATTATCTGTATATTAATTTCTTTATATTTTAAATTATGTATTGTGATCTTGTTTGTGATCCTAAATATAATAAAAAAATATATATGTGGTGGCATATCTAAAGTGACTAAATCAACATCTAATCAATGTTTTCGCATTAAATTTTGACATATTTATGTAGAGATTTGGAGTTGAGATTCAGAACCCATTGATGCTGTGCTAACTTGAATTCAACAACGGAGACCTCTTTCCTGTAACTTTTATAAGCTGTAACTTTTTTGTGGGTATAATTACATTCAAATATACGTTTAATTTACTTTCACCAGTCTTTTACCAACATTATAATGTTGGTACATTATAAAACTTTGGTTACCTATTGAAATGCATAACGTTTTATCGCCATTTTAAACTAACAACGCATAATGATGATGGCCATAACAGTTATTTGCCATAAACCATTAAAGCATAACTTTATCACGCATAACATCTTTGGCTGAAACCTTGAAGGCATAATCATAGATGGGCTTAATTTTGAAAAGCATAAGTAAATAGAGGCATAACTTTTGTCGGCCATAATATTCTGAAGACATTATTCAAAAAGCATACATTTGATAAGCTAACTGACAATATCCCTAAACTCATATTCAAAATTATAATAATAATAATTGAAACTATGTCAACAAAAATTATGCGTTTCAAAGCGTCACCTAGATTAAAATGATATTTTAAGGTTGAGCAACTTTATAAAAATATGGCAAATGAAAATATAGTTTTATATGATTATGGCTTTTATTATTATGCCTTTCAACAAATCTGCGTTATTATGTTTATGCGTAATAATTACTTTGCTAAACACAGTTATGCTTAATAATTTGTATGCCATATGATGTTGTCAATTGAACTTATGACAATAGTTTCAAAGTGTCACCTAAATCTTTATTAATGGTTCTTTTAATATCTGGAAACAAAAAAAAGAAAAAAAAATTATAATCTTTACATCCTACATAATACCAATGTTTTCTTTTTTTTAAAATATCATTTCATGTAAGTGGCTTATTTAAGTCTTTTTTTTTTAAATAAAATTCTTTAAACCTAAACCTAAACCTAAACGAAGGTACTGGTTGTAAAGAATAATGAATAAGCAATAAAAAAACATTAAGTTTATGTTACTTTCATTTGCTGATGTATTTTTAGCAACAATTGAAGAAACTATACAATTTATTGTTTACATTTGTATATCTTAACTGTTGTTGAGGAGACTAAATGGTCCAAACCAGTATTAATGACCATCAGCAAGCCTGATTCCTCTCAAAGAGATAACATTTACAACTTACTTTGTACTATAAGAAGTACATATCAATTTTCTTTCTTTCAGTGGTGGCAAACTCGTTGACCCTAGCCCAGCTATTGAAAAAGAACTAAAAACTGAACTTGAAAAACTCGAGAAGCAATTTGGTGGTGGTCCTGGAGTAGACATGACCTCATTCCCCTCATTCAAGTTTGAGGATCCCAAGCTGGACCCCATTGATGAGGCGCAACAAGTGGCAAAGAAGAAGTGATCGGACTGATAGCAACCAATAGTTTAATGTGCATCCAGTGCGTAATTGTTTACTCAACATCATTTAAAGCTGGCGAATAAATTATCGTATTAGGTTTTCAGTGTTTTTATTTCTCCCTTTGCAGTGTACATGCATAATGACCTGCTTGGTATATTGGTCGTACCAATCGGTCGGGCCATCATTGGCCTATCCAGCAATCCAGGTGGGGTCAATTTAGGAAATTATGTTTTCTAAATAAAGGAAGGGTACTTCCAAATTCTGTCGCTATATAGATAAAATTCGTAAGAAAAAGAATGTCTTGAGGCTTAAAAATATTCCGTGAATAATTTAAGCATCTGCCAATTCAACGACATTTTGCATTTGGATCATCGGTAGTAAACGCTGCTTCTGAGCCATGGTTCGCGAGTTCGATCCCCGCACAGTATAAATATTTGTGTGCATGAACATGTCTGTTTGTACTGGTCTGGGTGTTTTCTATGTATTATAAGTATGTATTTACAAAAAAAAAGTATATAAGTATGTTTATCGGTTGTCTAGTACCCCATACGACAGGGTACTTAATAGTAGCTTAATTTGGGACTAGATGACTCTGTGTGGCCCAGAGAGGCATGTCTCAAATATTTATTACCTAATTGCCATTATTTTTTATTATTGCTCAAAACAACAAAACAAATTACGTGTGTGATATTATGCGAGCTCTACTTAATATTTTTCGGCAACATTACTACAATCTGTGAAAGTGTCTAGCTATCACAGTTCATAAGATACAGCCTGGTCAGTCAGATAAACGAACGGACAGTGGAATTTTAGTAATGGGGTTCCGTTAGTTCCCTTAGAGTACGGAACTCTAAAAATCAAACCGTTAGACTATATTTTGTCAAGTGCATTATTTTACGTGATATCAAATATCACGTAAAATAATGCACTTGACCAAATGTATACCTACGTGATATTTGATGCTAAGCATTAGTTGGTGAAATAAAGTCAGAAGAGGTCGCGCAACAGAAGTAAGTAGAGTAGAGTAATTATTTAAATAGGTAGCCATTCGCTCCAAGGCGAAAAGTGTTCTTGTTACATATTATGCGTTCGGAGAATTTGTCCATTATACTGGGGTTTCCGGTAGTGACTCTGATAAAGTTTGTCGCCACCAATAAGCCCGCCATAATATGGTTTTGTATTACTTTGTGGAACTTACTTACTGCTCAGTCTGTGTAGTAATGGCCAAGGCATAAGGCAGTAATCGACTGACGTTCCTTTTAGAAACACGTTTGGCATACTCAATTCCATATCTTAGAAGTGTTTCATTCAATTATACTTAAGTGCTAGTAAAGTGCCTCAACAAACTTGTTCAGCAAACTGATTGCAGCATTTAAATAGTATTGCATTAATTACAGTATTTTAGGAGTATCCCGTATCCGTTGGTAAGTACCTACCTATTTTACTTATAACACTTCTTTGAGGTAAACAAAACAACTCCATTCAAACTTCCACCTTCATAAGGATCGTCAAATTAAAATTCTAGGAGAATCGAAGTCGAATTAAATAGAAACTTAGTTTTTAGATTCTTGCGATAGGTAGTTAATAAGAGTTTTTTGCCTTTCCTAAAGATCCTATCCATATCTATTGAAACATCCCTTCTAGGTCTCAAACTATATCCACGTCTCCATAATTTTAAACTATACGAAAGATGATAAGGTATACTATTATTTTGTAATGCTTTGTTATGGATCTTTTAATTCAATGTGAGATACGGAAATGTAAGTATGTAGTAGGTACCAAAACAAACTTATGGAGTAAGAAATTAGCACATTTGTTTTCTAGACCATCGATTTATTTTTAATAAGTCCTGTTTTTGTAGAATGGGTCTGCTGTTAAAGTTCCATAATAAATAATTTCAATTTGATAAGTCAAACAATGTCCTGCTATAATATCGGTTATCATAACTAAAAGTCGAACATTGTTTGCTTAAAATTGTTACGTTCTTAACATCAATCACGCTTCTATGTAGATTATTTTTAAAGATTCTAAGAAGTCATGAAACTAAACTCGAGTAGGTAAGTACCTACTAATCCTTTCCTTAAAAAAAATTGGTGCATACCTATACAAAAAAGAAGTAAAGTAACAGGCTATAATCATCCCAATGTAGGGCAAATGTCTTCACCATTGAATTTAAAAGTTACTATGGCAATGATGGACACAGGCACAATCACCACGCTTGCCAAATGCCACCCGGTGTTTACGTGGCCGAGCATGTTCAAAAATTCGAAACTCTTGTTCCCGAATCCGGGAAATCAAGGACCCCGAGATTTCTTGGTCCGGAGGGTACTTACCCCCGTATTTATAAAGAAGTAATTACTTATTGCTTAAGAAAGTCATAACTTAAAGTGTTCATACCTAGTGCTTAAGTGAAAGAAATTGGTCACCATTAATAGTCATATTATTTGGTTGAAAATGCTAACTTTTGGTAGTTATAACTTCTAGTAATTTCTTGATATATACATACATGCATACAAATTGTCTCTCAAGTAATTACTTGTAGTCAAGTAATTACTTTTACTTGTTTATAAATACGGGGGTAAGAGTGGGGCGTTCTATAGAAATGTGACGAATGAAAAATACCTACCTACCTTGAAATTGACAAAACTAGTTATAATAATTTAATTATTTCTTTATTTTTAGCAATGGAAAAGAATGCCGAAGAAAAACAATCAAGTAACAGTCGCGAATGGAGCAAAGCCACTCTTATAGATATCAGTTTTGAAGAATACTTTCCGTCTATTGTCAAGGATTTATCAGTTCAAAAGGATGTTATCACAAGATTCCTTAATTTCTATTTAGGGGGAAGAGTCCCAAAAGGTCTGCGTGTGGAAGATCTAGTGTTTGCGGTATTATCTATACTGCCAAAATCTCCATATGATGAGGATATTGTATGGTCCTCAAAGGTGTATAAAGACGACGGAAAGGCTTTCTTTTTAACACCGCAAGAAAATGTTGGATCGGGTGACAAGACGTTAATCAATAAAACCACAAATCAGTTAATGAACTCTTCTGTGAATAACACGAACAATTTACAATGTAATGCAGAGGAAACGAAGGTACCCGCTGATCAAAGCCATATTTCTGAAGAAACATCGAAAATCATGAGTGACATTGAAAACGTTACATTGGAATTTGACAGTAAAAACAACACAGGCGATATATCCACAGGAGAGCTAAGCAATAACGAGCGAGAAATGGTAGACACATGTAATAATGATGAAATCATCAAAGAATCGATTATCGATACTCATGAAAACGATGCTTCGGTTAATGAGGTTGAGCCGAAATTGAACAGCTTGATAATAGAAATTCCAATGTGTATAATACTACCCTTTGGTTTCTCATCCCAGACTAAGCCAAATAAATTAAATACACGAAGTTATGGCCACGTCGAAAATGCTGCCTTTATTGCACGTTGCAACAAGTTATTGCAACATTGGGACCAGGATCCAAGGTCCAGAGCCGTACTTAAGTCTTTCTTTGCAGTAGTAGCTTTCGTAATTATGCGTGCTACGACTAAGGGGTATAAACACCTTTTATCAGCGTTTTACGGCGATAAATTTCTTCTACTGCTGCGACACAGCTTTCTATGTGGCTTAAAACCCTTCTCGCCTCCCCACAAGCGCTGCTTAAAACGGGCTTACAGAACTTTTAGTCGAAGAAATGGAAAAATACCTACAATGTTCGGAAAACTTTTGATTTTTGCTTTCTCAACAATCTTAATAAGTACTTGAAATATGTGATTCATAATGGTCTCATGAATTACACGGCTGATTACGGGTTTAATTTAATGAGGTTGCTTCAAAGAATATGCAGTAACAGAGCAACTGTAGAAAGTGATATGATCAACTTGAAGGAATCTACTTTGTGTGAAGCAACCGAGGCATCTTGGAGGAAAATAGCTGCTTTCCTGAGCGAGTACTGTGCAGACTCTCAGCCAAATGAGTATTTTTATCGATGGGCGCGAGTGTTGGACAGTAGGTTCTTTATGGATCTGTCTTGCCAACAGAACTATGGGCTGGCAGTGATATTGGCTGTTTTTGTGGAAAAGATTACGGGAGATTCAAGCGTGTGGCAGTCGACTTGGGTGGAGAATGACGACTTGGAAAAGTATCGGGAGCTGGGCACCGTGTTATATGAACGCTATGAAATGAATCTCAAGAACGTTTAAGGGTGTGAAGCCAACCACCGCTGCACTGTGTTGCCGCCTCGTGTAAATGTGTGCGTAAACGTGTATTTATATTTGCCAGACTAGTGCACTTGGTATTGGTGGTCATAAAATATGTTATTAAAGAAATTATTTTAAAATCTATTAAACATTTCTGACCTAAAGTGGCAGCGAGCGGGGCACAGCGGCAGATGTAAGAAGAAACGATGCCGTGATGGCTGACCTATTGATATGCCGTATTCGGTATTATGTGTATTAAGAGGACTACAAGAGCGAAGTGCTGCCCCCAATTGTAAAAATAAAGTAACAGCTTATTATCATTCCACTGCAGGAAAAAGGCCTCCATCATTGAATTCAAGTTACCACAGCAATGATGGGTACTGGCATAATCACCACGCTTGCCAAATGCGGGTTGGTGATCACAAACCCGAGAAACGTTCGGAAATTTGAAACTTTTTGTTGCCCGACCCGGGAATTGAACCTGGGACCCCGAAATCTTAGCCCGGTATTTAAACCACTAGACCAAAAACGGGGCGTTAATTTTATTTCTTCTAAAAAAAAACAATTCTCAAAAAACTAGAACAGTATCATTTTAGCAAATTACTTCTAGTAATTTAGTATACCGATTTGACTGTTCGTATCATTATTCTGTATATTTATTTGAAATGGAAATTTAATTATTATTTCGAATTAAAATAATTTATTTTCTACCTTCCGTTACTACTACCAACACACTTTACAAATACTTGCATTAATTATTGTCTAGGTGATCCTTATAAAGACAGCAACTTGGGCACCCTATCCTAAAGTTATTTTATTTGTGCTGTAGATTAATTAATGTTGGATTAGTCGTCTAGTAGGTACAATGACCATATTGTAATGTTAGACTGTTACGTAGACTATCACATATTTTACAATATATGAATCCTAGATTAAGATTTACTATGTGTTAGAATAAAGAAAGTAATCTATAAATTATCTGTATAATTGTTTCGTTAAGTAGGTACCTATCATCAGCAACAGCAGGTAACCCTGTGTGTGTGAATCCTCCAGCACGCGTGTGTGTGTCACTTTATAGCCATTCAGTCAGACACTCAGACCCGCGAGCCCAGTAGGTACTACAGTGCTAGCGCGAACAGTCGCGTTACCGGTGTGTGACGTGTCGACAGCCATGGCGGCCGGCTTCGTAGGCTCCACAAAGAACTTTCCGTTTTCCTTCGATGTGGATGTGGAAGAAGAATCAGAGGACCAGGGAAGAGCCGTCACCCCGCACCTCAGCAAGAGAATAGGTCAGTGTCGAATCATTGTTTACATCACAAACTCGCTTTATTCGTAGGTACATTCCGTACATTAAATCAGTAAATAAAGCGGTGATTCCAATTTTATTCGTATGAATTGCTGACTTTGGTAAAATAATAATGTGTCGCACACTCTTCACGTAGGTGATCTATGTAAGTATATTATCTTTTTTTTAATTAAACGTTGTTTATGTTTTTTTTTTTGTAATATTTAATAATAAAAAAACAGTGTTCAACTAAACGTGCACATACAAAAAGATTTCACAAACCAGAATCAGTCCTTATCGGCATCAAAAGCATCAATTCATGCAATTACCGGGATGTTATGCGTATTTTTATTAGTCAACTTCACGCCACACTTAAAACCCTGCGTTTTCGGAGAGCACGCCATTCCTTGTTTAGAAGCAGGAATAGGGCGACCACTTCTAGCGGCGGGTTACTCGGATCGATACAAACATCAGCTGACGGGTCAGTCTGTCGCAACGCAAGACTCATCTGGTAGGCAGGAGCGTGTAAACATACGCTCTGATAATATAACCGTGTCCATGAAAACTAGAAATAAAACAACAAAACTAAGCTTTAAAATCCTAATATTTCCACGCCGTACGTCGGTTAAACCTGCAGGCTTACTCTTGACAAGTTCGAGTTACGATCAAATCGAATCGACGTCGAGAATCAGTGATTTGGTACTCTAAAAAGTGAACCTAAACTTTTGTGTCGATGGTGATTTCGTTATCAACCGAAAATGTTCCACGGATCGCCATTTTAGATCGATCGCTTGATTTTGATTTCGATTCGATTGAGTTTGTTCAGGTTTTGTCTAGGTCGAATCGAGATCGAGCTTAAATCAAATTCAAGAGTAAGGGCCCTGTAAATAGTAAAGAAAAAAATTAATACAACATTAACTGACTGGTATATCAATGTACAGCCACGGACGTAAAATAGTTATTTGTTATACAAGAGTGCAAAGTTATTTTTTAACCGCGTGCTCAACTTTGATGACCGAGCAAGCAAAGGATTCTAAAATTGAATCACGAGCGCAGCGAGTGATTCAAAAATTAGAATCCTGAGCGTTAGCGAGGGAATTAAAAGAGCACAAGGTGAAAAATCTTTGCACTCGAGTGCAACACGTAACTTTTCATCCCCCCTTAGCGAGGAAATGACTAAATGCAAAATAAAACATTTACAATCAGAAGATAGGTTAGGTTAGTAACTTTTATTTTAGTTTATAACTTTTATTTTAGTTTAGGTTCATATTTACTACAACATTATGATATGTAAGTATTAAAATAAACTTCTTCGTCGCTGGAATCACTCATTTCCGTTTTTTTTTTACTTGTTTTTAAGTTTCTTATTATTTTATAACAATACGAATTCAAAACAAAATGGCGAGCGCAAAGCAAATTGAAAACAAAAGTACACTAAGGAGGCTAAGAGTCTGAGTTTTCAACAAATTAAAAAAAAAGTTGTATGATAAATACGGCACCATGGAGATGAAAGTAAATAGGTTTAATGATGTTTTGAAATCACATACCTAGTGCACGCGATGTTCTAAATTAAAATTTACTTGATCCTCTAGCGAATAAAAACCGCTATTGCACTCAGATATCGAAGAGCAAAAATACTCTTTCCGAGATGGTGGGATGAAAAAAATATTTTTAGGTCCGTGTGTACAGCCTTCTAGAAGCTAGTTTTGCCGGTTTCTCGAATAGATCATACGATTGATGACAAGCAAAATATTAAATGAAGACTTATCAGTTTTATATTCCGGCAAAATTGAAGCGATTGAATCTGATTAATAATTAAATTCTTGACTGTACCCTGCACGATAAAAAAATACCTAGGTACCTAATTACTATTTTACTTACGAAAAATGTTATCGAAGGAAACTGCTAAGAATGCGTCTGCGTCTTTATACTTAATTCTTTGTACACTCACATCTAATGTTAAAAACTGCAATTCCTAGTCATTGCCTTGCCAAAACACAGGTTAAACACGAAATGAAGGTTTCATAAACAAAAACAAATATAAAAAATCAATAAAATAGTTTGGTCACAAAGAAGGTAGGCAATATGAGTACTGCATTCGTGCGTGTGTGTACGAAAATAATCATTAATCAAAATCCAAACCAGCGCCTTGTAATGCCGCCTCTGTAAAAAGCTACTTTTTCGCCGACTTGCTGATGACTTTAATCAAGGAGGTTCTGGTTTCCTTAATACAGTTGCCACTGGATTTCTAATGATATTGATGTAGTATCAATTTCTTTTAAATTTTACAGTCATTATCATCAAACATCATCATGGAGACATCTCCCGACTCATCAGGCTTAGTTTGATAAGATATGCGCACACGGTACCGGTCAATGTCGGTCTGTGTCGTATTACTCACCGCAAACGTGCCGAAATACTGTGGAATTTGCCATACTACCTATATTAAAATTTGTTTGTTATTTTTCTTATCGATTTATCATCAAGGTAACGCTCGTGTATAGATATTATCTATTCTAACTTTAGCTATTCTTATCCAATGTGTTCCAATATTGTAATACCTACTTACAAAGTAAAAGAGATTTATATTAAACTAGCTTTTCTACCGTGGCTCTGCCCGAGCACGTTGCAGGCCGGAGAAAACGTTTAATGTGCCCAGCAAGGCTGCAGGGCTGCAAGGTATCTATGATCTTTCTCAAGGTCTAATTGCACCCACTCAATTTCATTATAATCGGTTTCGGCGTGAAGGCGCAACATACAGACAGACAGGAATTATTTTCGCTTTAATAACTCGCAGTAGGGATTAAATGAAATATTATTAAAATTTATGTAAAAATATTCAAATAATAATGGTATTCAAATATCAAATAAATCAAATATCAAATATATTTTATTTTGCTCAAAATGTGGTACATACAGATCTTAAATTTTAAGTGTTTCACACAATTTACCAGAATCTGGCATGCAAACAATTTTTTTTTTATATACAATAATTACTAATTTTCACATCATATTTCTTTGAAAAAATTAAAATATTCCTCCACTGAGTAGAAACAGTTATGTATCAACCAGGTTTTAAGTTTCTTTTTAAACATTTCTAATGATAGAGACTTCATATCATCGCTCAGTCTGTTATATATTTTGACTGCCATTTGGTAGCTATTTTGGCCATATATCCGAGTCGTTACTGTATTTAGTATCAGCTTGTTAGGGTACCTTGTATTACGTCCATGTGTTTCCATGCGTGTTTTAAATAACTTTGGGTGACTTTTGACAAAGACGCATATTTCATAAATATACATGCAAGAAACAGTAAGAAAATTTAAGTCTTTAAAAAGCGATCTACAAGATGTTAGTGAATCAACATTACATATTGCTCTCACACATTGCTTCTGGGCTATAAATGCTCGATTCATATGACAAGAATTTCCCCACAGAAGAATGCCGTATCTAAGCACACATCCTACATACCCATGATATGCTTGAATAGCTACCTTTTTGCTGCTAATCTTTGTCAATCGCCATAAAGGATACGCAAAAGAATTTACTTTCGCGCAAGTTTTCTTTATATGTTCAGCCCATGAGCATCTATCGTCTAGTATAATACCTAGGAAGGAAGTATAACAAGATTGATTTATTGATTTATCACCAAAATGTATGTTTAAGTTTTGTTTCTTACCATTTTTATTAACAAATTGTATATATGTTGTTTTATTTAAATTTACATTAAGTTTATTATTGTCTAGCCAATTTATTATTTTTAGAATAGTATTATTTATTTCGTCATTATAAGTATTAATATTATTACATGGTATAACCACTGATATGTCATCAGCAAATAAGATGCAGTCATATTTTATAATATCCGGTATGTCATTAATATAAAGTAAAAATAGCAATGGTCCCAGGATACTTCCCTGAGGTACCCCGACTCTGTTTGCCGCCATTTGAGATTTGTATTTGTTTTGTTCATTGTTTGAATCTAACTTCGAGATCTCCACATATTGCAACCTATTGCTTAAATAACTGGCTATCCATTTGTAGGCTATACCCCTTATACCATAACGATCGCATTTTTCGAGAAGAATGTTATGTGCCACGTAATCAAATGCTTTACACATATCGAAAAAAACAGTCGTCACCGGTTTACGTTTGTCCATGTAGCCTAAAACCCTATCCACGAGAGAAAAAGCAGCCAGGGATGTAGATTTCCCTTTTTGGAACCCGTTCTGATTTTGTTTAATTATATTGTACTTATTAAGAAAATTTGTAATACGTTCATGCATAGCCTTTTCGAAAATTTTTGCAATGACAGGTATGAGTGATATTGGACGATAATTTTCCACGGTATCCTTAGAACCCTTCTTATGAAGTGGCTTCACTATGGACATTTTTAATGGTTCAGGAAAAGTTCCTGTGACAAAAGAAAGATTCACCAAGTAACTCAATATGGCCGCGATTTCCCTACTACAGGCCTTCAATACACTTGTTTGTATTTCGTCATGTCCAACCGAATTAGTTGATTTTAGCGAGTTTATTATTTTTATTATTTCATATTCATCTGTTGGGGCCAAAAACAAACTAGCGCGATTAGAATTAATTTGTAAAGAATATGGCTGTTTGTCAGTATTATCATCATTATTTGAATTTGTCAATTGAATATAATAATTATTAAAAGTATTCGCAATGTCACTCGGGTCATCTATAATTACGTTATTATTTGTTTTTAATTTGTCAATGCTTGAATTAATTTGAGAATTAGTTATTTTATTTCGTATTAAATCCCAAGTAGCTTTGCATTTGTTTTTGGATTGAATAATAAATTTAGAATTTGTTAATTTTTGAGATTGATTTATACAGCGTTTTAAGAGCTTTGAATAATTTAAATATTTTGTTTTACTACTTGCATTAGAATTTTTATAATAAGCAAAACGCAGATGCCTTTTGGTTATAGTAGATCTCTTAATGCCTTTGGTGAACCAATTTCTTATACCTTTTGTTTGTGACCTGATTCTTACTTTTTTGACAGGAAAACACAAATCATAAAACAATTTTAATTCCGAGTAAAATTCATGAAAAGCGATTTCAAAATTGTCTGTCTTATAAACACCGCCCCATGACAAACTCCGTAGACACTCTCGAAAACTGACAATGTTATCTTGATTGTAATCTCTTTTTTTACAATACAGAAACTTCGGAAGTCGAAACTCACCCGATACAAGAAATTTTATAGATTGTGCTGTATCATGATCCGACATATATAATGCATGAGTCTCACTTTGAACTGTTCGAATATTGCTTATTATTTGATCCAGGCAGGCATTTTTACGGGTAGGATTTGTTATATGTAGTTTAAAATTATAGTTGCTTAAAATTCTTTTAAGTTCATTAGAGTCATTTGTGATTTTTAATGTGTCTATATTGAGATCTCCTGTTATTATAATTTTGTATTTTGTTTTGTATTTTAACCTACTCATAAGTTTTTCTAACTTTGTAAAAAACTGTGTTAAATTAGATTTAGGCGTTCTGTAAATGCAAATAATTATACATTTAATTGAATTTATTATTATGCCACAACATTCAAATATATAGTCCTCAGATAATTCCTTTGCATAAGTCCATTCCTGTGTTTCAATGCCACTTTTACATAATATGCAAACGCCACCTCTCTTTTGGTGCGTTCTTGAATATGACGCTACTAGGTGATACCCAGCTATGTTTGTGTTACCCTCACTACCCGATTTAATAAATGATTCACTAAAGCACAGTACATTAAAATTATCTTTGTTAGCTGATAATTCATCCAACGTAAGCTCTATAAGTTCTGCCTTGCTAAGGATTCCCGCTATATTCTGGTGAAACACGGCAAATTCGTTTTGGGCCACGAAAAAACTTGCGACTATGGATATAATGATGGTCAGAACTCACTATAAACTCTTTTAGGAAAAAATCTGTTATTTTCTTTTGTACAACTTTACTTGCTGTCAAAGATTTTTTAAATTTTCGGGTGTCAATAACTGTGTTAATTTTATTTGATATTTTGAATATGAAGTCTCTATCAGAACAGTTGATGTCTTTTAGATTTACAAACTTACAGTTTTCGAAATTTTTACATAATAAAGCCAACGTACTGTTTAATTTTTTTTCATTTAAATAAATACAATTTGTTGTACTTATCACAATCACTGTAGTTTGAGAATGTAGTTTTAGAAAATAGCTCAACTCCGCGCATAATTTAGTTGGATTTTTATCTGTTTGACCAACACTTACAATAATAATATCGTCAGTGGTTGGACTTAGTGTTTCTGCTGTTTTTAATATTTCTTCGCACATTGCATTTGGTTTGGTGAAGGACATTATATTATATTTTCTATAGTCAGAATTTAGTCTTGATTGCGTAAGTGTCGAAGCCAGGCCAACGCATTGTTGTCCCCCAAAAATTAAGAGTCTCTTGCTACGAGTATTAATGCGACTTTTTTTCCCTTCTGTTTTTGTTACCTCTTTTTTCTCTATATTACCTTCAATTTGTCCGTCTTCTCTATTTCCGCCATTGTCATCGTCATCTCGAACTTCTTCAACCTGTTCAGTCCCAAAATCGTTATATGTTCCGTTTTGAGTATTGAGATTTGAATCTTCTAACTTTGAGACATGTGGGTTACTTGTGATTGAGTGTTTTTTCCTTTTATTCATTTTAGGAGTAGCTTTACAAATGTATTCTAATTGTTTAATTTTTGTCTCATTGTTTAGAATTTGCCTTTTTAATTTTCCGTTTTCTAAAAGTAACTTTTCTATTTCACTATCAGCTGCATTAAGTTTATACTGAAGGTTTGTTAATTTATTGTTCAGGTCTTTCAATCTGTCTTTATTTTCTATGTTGAAGTTAGGGCAGCTTCTGTTCAACGTATCATTTCGCAAAGCACTACTATTAAACGATTCATCTTCTGATAGGGAATCAAACGAATTTTGTATCGGTACATTGTATCTTCTTTTGGTAACGTTATCCAATGTATTTTGCATTTGATTGAGCTCCTCTCTTGGTTTCGTAAGATTAATTCTCGTTTCCTTAGTTTTTGATAGACTCTGCAATGCTTGAGTTGGGATTTCAGTTACCAATACCTGTGATTTTTCCACCGTTTTAGTTTCCTGGACTTGCCTTTCTTGTGATTTTGGAGTACTGCAAAGGCGCGTCCCGCGTCGGCACCTATCACATGACCATGAAATCCTTCTATCCTTGTCCATAAGATGATAAAGTTTCTCTTTATTGGTACAAATAAGATCGAAATTTTGTTTGCAGACCGAGCATTTTAGAAATTGCTTTTCCTTAATTATCTTGTTACATTTTCCACATATCATTTTAGGAGCCATAATTAAACTCAGATTCGAAGGAAAAAAGAAAAAAAAGAAAAGAAAAAACAAAAAAAAGAGATATAAATATTTCGATGTTCAAGGCGGATTTGAAGTCACGCACCTGTGGCGTCCGAGAGTACTGAGTTAGTAACGCAGAGCCATTTGGTGATGACGTCATACGTCGAAAGTACGATCCATATCCTGCTCGACTGTTATTTTGCCGTCTTGTGAGATATGTCTCATTACCATATATGGTCATAAAATCTGACTCGGTGCAGAGTTCAGTGACTCACCCGCCTTCGGGTGAATTTGCACGGTTGATTCGGCAGATAATGTTGATTGTTTTCGCCGGTTGGTTAATTTTTAAAGATTCACTATATCACTGCCGGATTCTTCAGAAGTTTCCGCGTATTTTGGTATAAGTTTCAAGTGGAAATTATCACTTTTTACCACATTTTTAATTAAAAGACAGAAGAACAACAGACTAAGTGTGTTAACAGCGCAAGGGCGCGAGCGCGTATTTGTAACGTTAAGTAATAATGGTATGAATTTGTAGTATGTGGCGTTATCGGAAATCAAAATAAGCAAAATGATATCTGTGTGTACCTACCTACGTTAAGCGAAGTGATCAGAATCCAAAAACGTATGCCTCTTTACTTTATGCAATCAAATATGGACCCGAGTCAAAAACTGTTACTAAAATGATAAAAATATTATAATGTAAATGTGTTAATGAACAACACCACAACTAGCTAGGGCGAGTAATGAGTAGGTATCTGTACTGATAAGGATAAGATAGCGCACATAACAAACGCTCTGCTTTATCAGCTAAAGAGCCGACTAAATACCCAAAAGTTAAAAGATATAACCAGTTGCGCTCGTAATGTAAATTGTGTAAAGATTTGATGGAAATTCATGAATATTGCGTTCTGTAAATTAGAGCCGACAGCACTTTTGCTGTCGGCTCCAATACAGGGACTTATTCATTACCTTCCAAATTTTTTATAAGCGTTCAATATCGTATCGTATCGAGAGATATCGATTTATGAAGTAAAAAATGTAAATCAGGTTTTCACCCGAAAATATTTTTCGCAACATGGTTTTCAATTTTTACGGTTTTAAGCCTGTTAAGGTATGAAGGGAAAATCAAAAACTTATGGGTAGTATCGTAATAAATGAATGAGATGCGTATCGCGTAAAAAAAGAGTTGCTAGGTTGCCGTATCAAAAATTTTCATTTTTGCCGGACAGTTTGTAAGTGCTTTAACTTGACATTTTTGTACTGGGCTATACCAAAAGAAAAAATACGTCATTTGTATTTTGTCTCGTAGATTGCTATATAAAAATTTGGAAGTTGGTTATAATTTCATTCTGTATATTATTTTTGCAATTTTTTTATGGTATTGATTCGAATAATGTAGGTACTTATTAGACAGTTATTCGCAGAGGATACTAAGTCAGATTAAAAATAAAGAAAAACACTGAAAATGAAGCAGAAGAAGAATTTCGCCATTTACGCACAGTTGGCAGAAGGGTTGGTCAGCGCAGTTGGCAATAGCTTTCTTCCATTGAGCTCTTCCTCGCTCCTGCCCGTTATATCTGACAATGCTCTTTTAGTCGCCTCTTTACGACGCAAGAAGAGAACGGTGGTGCAATTTTCACACGACATGACGAAAATTAATAATGGAACTGGAAATTTACATAGATTGGTTGCACGCTTAGATTTCAGGCCATAATATTATGGGTTTGACAGTTTCGCGAACTAGGCAAAGAAAAGCGTTGAAGAGACGACAGCCCATCTGGCAAACTCTGAGGTATCTTAAGGAGTTATATGTATAAGTGCGATATTGAAACAAAAATGTATAGTATAATTAATGACCAGGCCACTGTACTAATATCGATAATCTATCGATAACTGACATCATTTCGATGGTATCGATAGTATCGATAGCCTATCAATAGTAAGGACTAAGGATATCAGCGATAGTATCGATACTATTGAAGAGCAATTTGCCTCGAAACAATACTATCGATAGTATCATTATTATAGATGATGGACACATTATCAAGAGAATATTATTAAAATGATTCAAAATTATCTACGCGCGGACTAAGATCATAAGGGCTGACTGCCTTCCGATTGCGATGAACATGCCACAATGAGTTAGTGATTGGTTAGATTAGACACTACTTAATTACAATCATTAATATGTAAACGATACTATCTGCGGTTATCAAGCTACATATATCGATGGTATAATACTATCGATAGTTTTCAAAAATATCTATACTACGATTTAATACAACAATACGATCGATATTGTGACTTTAAAAAAAAATATAGTTACGATAGTATTAATACCAATCAAAAGTAATAATGAATTTGTGTTATCGATAC
This sequence comes from Anania crocealis, assembly GCA_949315895.1. Classification (NCBI taxonomy): domain Eukaryota; kingdom Metazoa; phylum Arthropoda; class Insecta; order Lepidoptera; family Crambidae; genus Anania; species Anania crocealis. The sequence continues at coordinate 1,294,910 of OX438868.1, forward strand.
TATCGATAGTAGCAGTACCTATTGATAATGTAACTAAGTAGTTATCGAGGTTAACTATCGATGGCCAAACTATCGATAGTTCTGCAGTACATTGTTGTGGACATAAAGCTGCTTTACAGACGTAGGTACCTATATCTACTCGCATAATATTCAAAAGGATCCCGTCCCCCTTGAGATTCCCCGGACTGCGCAAGGCCATCATTTGTGTGACTGTTCTGTATCTTGTGCGCAACAAATGACTAAGGCAATACGAGTAGCACAATTGTATGTTATTTTTAACTACGATTTAATCTTTGTGAAAGGACACTCATATAACAAAAAACTGTTTAATTATACTATACTAGCTGTTGCCCGCGACTTCGTACGCGTCAATTTCTGTTATTATGATCGCTATTATTTTTGCAACATTTTTCACGAATGCTTCGCTCTTATTGGTCGCAGCGTCCTCAATAAATGGACTACCCAACACAAAAATATTTTTTCAATTCGAACCAGTACTTCCTGAGATTAGCACGTTCAAACAAACAAACAAATAAACTGTTCAGCTTTATAATATTAGTAGGTATAGATTGACGTGTAAGTTTAAAACTTTTGAACAGAACAATTTCTCGACGAAAGGCAGGTAAAAGTTCTCTCTCTACTTATTATGAGTGTGCATGTGTGCATGACCGTCTTTCACTTAGCTGGCACCGAATCAAATTCGTTTTATATTTTGTGCTTTTCGACCGATCAAATTTTGTTTTACTAGTTAAACCTAATTTTTCTGGCCTTTGTAAGTAAAAAGCTTTGCGTACTCTATATCATCTACATAATAATAAGGTAAGCTAAGTAATAGATCCTTCTTTTTTACTTCGGTTGAATTCACACAGACACTTTTTAAAATGTCAGTCTACCTGTTAGAAGCTATAGAAACTTTGAAGGACGACTCAGATTGAATATGAAATATGGACTTTGCTTTTCATAGACGTGTAAACATTTTAGTAGTTTTGGACTTAGACTTTAAGATCAAAGGGAGAAAAAAGTTAAACAACGAATGTAGAGTGAGTTCATAGTTGACACAATAATTAAACTTTTCTTGGACATTTCGGCCACGCTGTTAGTGTTCTGGAAATTCACATCAGATAGTCGTTTGAAGTAATCGATACACCTGGCGTTTAGCCAAAGATATTACAGTCATACAGTCGAATTGAGTACCTCCTCCTTTTTTGAAGTAGGTTTAAAAGGAGTGACCAAGATATTTATTGTGTAACAGGTAGTAGATATCTATAAGTTTTCTGGTAGATATTGCTTTTAGCAATACAGATTTTATTGTAATTGATCTTACCTGTTTTTAGGGTTCCGTACCCAAAGGGTAAAAACGGGACCCTATTACTAAGACTTCGCTGTCTGTCCGTCTGTTCGTCGCTCTGTCATCAGGCTGTATCTCAAGAGCCGCGATAGCTAGACTGTTGTAATTTTCACAAATTATGTATTTCTGTTGCCGCATTAACAACAAATACTAACCCCCGTATTTATAAAGAAGTAATTACTTATTGCTTAAGAAAGTCATAACTTAAAGTGTTCATACCTAGTCCTTAAGTGAAAGAAATTGGTCACCATTAATAGTCATATTATTTGGCTGAAAATGCTAACTTTTGGTAGTTATAACTTCTAGTAATTTCTTGATTAAGGCATACAAATTGACTCTCAAGTAATGACTTTTAGTCAAGTAATTACTTTTACTTGTTTATAAATACGGGGGTAAAAACAAAATAAAATAAATATTTAAAGGGGGCATACAACAAACCCGATTTTTTGGCCTTTTTGGTACGGAACCCTTCGTGCGCTAGTCCGACTCGTACTTGGCCGGTTATTTTTTAGCAATAAAAATAAAGTAACAGCCTATAAACACCCCACTACAGGCAAAGGCCTCGTTTACACACGGTGCATTTTCAACCACCTGTAAAACAAAGCCGACATTATGTTAACATTATGTATAACACCTTGGCAGTGTTATTTTAATTTATTTACCAAAAATTTTTTTTTATATTCAATATTGGTGTAGCTATTAATTTTAAAACACGCTGTGACGCGCACATAATTATGTAGCTGTATAAGGTCCTTTCAACCGAGTTCCCGCCGCAGCAAAATAATTCGTCTGTGTGCGTCATAGGGCGTTACAAAATTAAAAATCTGAATCAAAATTTGAAATGTAGCTGCAGCTAAGCTAGCTGTAAGTCTGAATCAAAATTACAAATTTATAAAAATAATAATAATAAAAAAATAAATAACACTGCCATGATGTTATACATAACGGTCCAATAACCTGGTCTTCGTTTTCCAGGTGGTTCAAAAAGCACGGTGTATAATCCCAATTTACCAGAGAAATTAAAGTTACAGGCACAATCACCACGCTTGCCAAATGGGGGTTGGTGATACGAGTAGATAACAAAACCGAGCAATGTTCGAAAATTGAAACTTATGTTGCCCGACCCCGAAATCGAACCCAAGACCCCGAGACTGTTGCGGTACTAAGACCACTACTAGACCAACGAGGCGGCAATAAAAGTATTACCTACTAGCTTATGGCCGCGACTTTGTTTGTACGCGTGGAATTTTGAATTTCTTTATAGTAAGTATATTGATCCCAGTCTAGAACCGTACCTTTTCCCGGGATGAAAAGTAGCCTATACAGGATGAAATTTTAACCACTTTCCAAAATTTTTATATGCGGTCAGTATCGTATTTAGAGCCTATTTATGAAGTAAAAAATGTAAATCAAGTTATCACCCGAAAATATTTTTCGTGATATACATAGTTTTCAATTTTTACGGTCCTAGACCTGTTAAGGTATAAAGGGAAAATTGAAAACTTATGAATAGTATTGTAATGATTGAATGAGATGCACATCGCTTAAAAAGTGTTACTAGGGTGCCGTTTAAAAAAAAAAAAATTTTTGGCGGATATCTTTTTAAGTGCTTTATTTTGACATTTTTGTACTGGGCTATACCAAAAGAATAAATACATCATTTGTTTTTCGCCTCGTAGGTTGCTTTATTACAATTTGGAAAGTGGTTAAAATTTTATCCTGTATGTTAATCCAGCCAACTTCACACGGTGCCAAATTTCATTCAGATTCGTTTGATCGTTTTAGCGTGAAAGGAACAAACATCCATACATTCTTACAAACTTTGGCGTTTATAATAGGGTTAAATTATGAAATAAGGTTAAAGTATGAAATTGCCGATTATTTTCCCACTTTTTATTTTGTTTATAGCTCTTAAGTATAGTCGTATTATTGCGTAATTCTTTTTGTGTTGTATCAAAAACTAAATAAAGTAACTTTTGACTAAAAAAAAATGCAATACTAGTGCCTATTACTTCAAAGGAAGTCGTTGAAAAGACCCCTTACAATGTGTCAGCTGACCTTCTTGCCTCAATTAAGTATATTTGTATTTAACGTAATTGCATCGAAAACGGTTCAGGCGTTTTTGAAAAAACTAAAAAAAATTTAGTATGGAAAAGTGACTTTTCTCGATTTCGTCCATACAAAACGGCAATTTCATATTTTAACCCCTAATAATATAATATTAATAGGATCTAATATTTACTCCCACCTATTATTTGACGTTTAGGTCGCATTATAGCAGCCGTGGTCACAAAGCGACTGAATATCGTACTCAGTCATGAAAGTCTGAATCCTAATAGGTTAAGAGTGTTTTAAAATAAACAACAGCATTTAAAAGAAATTATTTATAGATCTTATCTGTGCTTTAAAGACACATCCAAAGTCACCCTCATAATATCATATAGAGCGTATTTAAGTTAATGCTTGCAGTCTGCTTGGATCACAAATTGTAAAAGTAGACTTTATTTGATATTTTAGCAACTTAATTGCAATTATAATATCAGTAAATAAACTTGAAAATCCCGCCTGAGACATAATTTTTTTTTAAGTTTATATACTGATATTGTAAAAGTAGACTTCCAATAAACACCGACAAACGACATATTTTGCCTCTTACTTCTGAACTTTAAGTTTTTGCATTCACTGACAGATGATTTTTTTTGTTTATTTATCTACTGAATTGGTACTCTTTGATTCGATATTATAAGACATACAGGTCAACAGTGAATCACTGGCTGTTATTTATCCAAACAAAAAAAGTATTTTTAGGTGAACAACTGCGACCCCCGTCACCCTCGCCCGCGTTCATCGCCCTGCGAGTTGGCGACCTCCCCGAAACAGGTCGATGTTATTTCAGTAAACACAAACCACCTGCCGTGTAGTTAGAATTCTAGTTGCTATGTTATTTGCGAACTATCAAAAACTGGGTCGCTGCAACTGAATGTATTATGAAATGCTTCTCAAAGAGCAATCTCAAAGATTTTCTCTCATATCTATACTTATATTATTATAAAGCTGAAGAGTTTGTTTGTTTGTTTGTTTGAACGCGCAAGTCTCAGGAAGTACTGGTTCAAATTGAAAAATTCTTTTTGTGTTGGATAGTAAATTTATTGAGGAAGGCTCTAGGCTATATAACATCACGCTGTGACCAATAGGAGCGAAGCATCAGTGAAAAATGTTGCAAAAATAATCGCGATGTAACAGAAATTGACGCGGACAAAGTCGCGGGCAACAGCTAGTTGTATATACGGAAGAAAATCTTCAAAGCATGTTCTTCATTATCATTTCATCACCTTTCCTCATGTCAGTGACCATATTTCTGATGCATAAAGTCCTATTGCGCCTAGAAAATCTCATCTCAGCCAATCTACACCAATAGCTGGACATAGGCCTCCCCCAAGGATCTCTAAAACGTTCTGTACCGCGCTACACGCAACCAGTGTCTTCCCGCAACTTAAGCTAGACCGTAGGTCCACCGGGTAGGAGTGCCACCTGCGGTCGCCATTTCGAACTTTTCCACCTTAACGCGTGGTCATCGATGTTTCGAACTATATCTGGTCGGTTGTCGATCGTACATAGTTCTCCTATGTATGTTCTCATTTATGATTGTAATACCATGAAAACAATACACAGAGATTTGTAGAGCGCTCGCTTGATTACCGAAAGTGCATTGGTTCGAATCCCACTTGTGGCAGAAACTTGACACGTCTATTAGTCTTATCAATCATGGATGGCTTGCTATTAGATTGGTTTGTGTATGGCGAGACGATTCTTGCCTAAGAATTTGTGTTCTGTACTACTAACGTACCAAAAAAAATAATGAAGATATGATTAGTAACTGAATCGTATCGTTATCGGTTATCGTATTACTGAAAGTTTGTCTCCGTTTGGTTACGAAAAAAATTTGAAATAAATTAGAGCAAAATCCCACCCCAAAAAGGTGATCAAACCTTTCAAATTAACTTTAACCTGAATCAGTCTACTGCTGAACATGGGCCTCTCCAAAAGGGTGGTGCTCTTTAGTTTAAGTCCTTCTTACGGCACCTGTAAGAAGAGAATGAGAGGTGCTGCTATTTTATTTGAGTGCCAAACCTCAACAAATTCTAGACCAAAATACTTACTTATCACGATGAACAGAAAACGAGTTACTTATCAGAAAACGTAACTTTTTATTTTTCACCGTAAAAATTCCATTACAATCAGCCAGCAAAAAGGATAACTAATTCTGTTTTCTTCGCGGTAGACGTTAGCTCGTAGACGTGAATTACCTACGTTAATCTCACAACCAACAATGTTTATAATAGAACTTCGTGACGACATCGCGACATGATTGTGCTAAACACAAAAGCGTGCCGAGGCGCGCCCGTGCCAGCCCGTGCTCAGTCGACGTCCCAACATTCGTACAATAACATTCTCTTTCTATTTTACAGAGTTAAATAATAAAAAGTGTAATTAAAAGTGAAAAAAATTAAAACAAAATCGTTCTATGTTTTGGCGCGAATATTGACGTTAGATGCGAGTTGGCGCGTTCCTTTTCGCACTGGAAATTTCCAGCTGCCAAATTTATGACGCGCAGGTGCCGTTTCATGGTTTTAATGCTGAAGTGTAATTGAAGCTTTACATTTATGTTTGTGGACAGGGTTTGGGCCATTGCATTGCATTGAGGTGTGGTGAGCGTAATTTTTTTCAGAGTGAACTACAAATCAAACTAAAATGTTGAATGTTTATCAGAAAGATTATTCATCATTTTGGAAATTTAAATAACAACGCATATTCTTTGTGATATGTTTCTTATTATTTTCAGACGAATTTCTTATTATTTTCGACCTTGAAATCGTTCAAACGTTCCGTTTTATGCGCCTTTGTTTCGTCTGAAGAAACCACCCAAACACGAGAGCGTCTGATAGTATATCTTAATGCTAACACTGACCTTGTACCTGTTTAGTAAAAAGTGGAGCACTTTTGAAAAGTGGACCCTGAAAATGTTCTAAGGAATTCATGTTTTGACGCTAAACTTTCACCAGCTTGTCTCATTTAATATTTCAAAGTAAAACTCTAGGAATGAAATCTGTTTGTGGCCTCATTTGTGACACCATAACTAAAAATAAGAATAATACTGTATGGTAGGTTTAGCTAGATAAAGCTTCCTTAATAAAAGATTAAATCAACAGGAAATTCCTTCATCCGACAGAAACCAATCTGAATAAGGTGGCTTATTCAATGAATTGTTTAATTTTGGAATGTTTTCCATACATCACGTACCGTAACTCATGGCAAGCATGACAAAGCCAGCAGCATAATGAACCAGAACTAACTTATTTTTCTCAAGGCAATTTCTAACAATCACTAGTGAGCACGTGTACAGAACAGATTTTGATGCCAATGCCAACAATGGAATTGCAAACTGAAATTGCTAAAGTCAATTAAGTTGAGTAGCTCAATGGCACATGCAAGCTCTTACTATACTTTTATCCTTCAAGTGAGATCTTTATGGATTTTCCATCAAAGAAGGGTTTACCACACAAAAACTAAAACAGATGCTAATTAGATGTAGTACCTTACAATACCTAGTTTGCTGTTAATGTACAGCCGGTTTGCAGAATCGATGCAGGTCGAACCGCACAAAAATTGCATCCCATCGGCACTTTAGCGCTGGCTGCCAATCTGTCTGCTGTCAATAAGTTGTTACAACATGCATCTCCTCCCAAAATGTGAAGTTAGTATAGTTGCCATAGAACCTAAAATCTGAACCTATAGCGTCGCCGAAGCTTAAACTTCATTCATACTCCTCAGACATTTTAATAGAATTTTCGGTTGTGATAAAATGGCCGACTTCGTTGTTATTTGCCAACGCATTTTTTCTGCTGCACATTCCTGGAGGCTTCTTTTGCCGATACTGATCGAATTGGATCCTCGTCAAGTCCATTCTTTTCCATGCACTGCGGGCAGCTTTGGAGGTATATTATGATTCCTGATTGCGGGGAAGGCCGTCTACACTGCACTTGCCAAGTCGCGGTCATTGAGCTATATCGATTACTTTTATTCCCTGTTTGATGACCCGTTTTTCCTCAAAAGAATTCAGGACGTAGTTACTTATGTAGATCTATACATTCACCTTCGTATTGACGCAGTGTGGTAAGTGTCTCTACATTAATACGCCCCAAATTTCTTTAGGGGTCACCCATAAATTACGTCACACGATTTTTGAGATTTTCAGACCTTGTCACATTTTTATGAAAATTCCCATACTATTTTGCCCAATGTCACAAAAAGTAAGACCCCCCCCCCCTTAATGTGTGACGTAATTTGTGGACTGCCCCTTATTGGCTATGATACTTCTACTGATACTTCTTTAGTTTTGAGATAATGTTGTAGCAATATTGTCGTACATACGATTTTGTGCCCACACAAAAATAGAATATCGCTAGAAGAAGACGGGCAGCAGCGCTTCTCGCCACCATTGGCCAAACTGTGGCGATTATGGCAAAATCTTCTTTTTGGAGAGGCCCGGAGGAGAGGTGGGATGTTGAAGACCTCTGTGGCGGAGTGGCGTACACACCGGTTTTCAAGGTGTCGCCTGCTCCGAGGTCCCGGGTCCGATTCCCGGACGGGTAAATGTAGAAAAAAAGTGTTATTCTACATTTTCTCGGGTCTGAGTGTTTGTGGTACCTTCGATGTTTCCGATTTCCAAAATACGAGTGCTTTAAATAGTTATTCAAATTGGGATCAGAACAATGTATGTGATGTTGTCCACATTTATTTATTTATTTATATGCAGAACCTAAGTTTTAAAGAACTTAACTATAGAAGTGATGCGATCGGTAGTTTATTTAGTTAGATGTAGTAGGCAGGGATGCAGTGCTTATTGGCATGTATGGTGTGCACACCACTGGCCCTCAGCTGTGTTGTGTAAGCGACTAATATGGCGTTATGTTGATGGTGATGAAAAAAGTGATATCATTTAGCCGTTACCTATTTCATTCTTGATTCTAGGCTGATTTAACCTTCTGTATTGTTAATGAGTTTAATGACATATTTTTGCGGTATAATTCTTTGGGTCTTTGACTCTGAGGCGGCGGGAATCGGGTGGGCGTCACGCCAAAAATAGCTACTTGCGCACGCAACGCCAAATAATCGTTAAATATTTCCGATACGATAATAATTAGGAGTGCATTCGAAATATAGTAAAATTGTCAAGGTTACCACGTGGCCAGGTGTTTTGATTGGATTTGGTGCTCGCTGATCCGATGCTAAAGACGAAAATTGCGACATTCGCTTGCGATATTATTAGGAACACTAATGTGATCTTAAAATGTTTAATTTTAACGAAGAGCTTAAATCTATTAGAATAGTGTCGATTATCATCACAAGTCATCAAAAAAATAAACAATTTGATGGTTTGTGCCTCGAACGTCCTTTGAGGACTTTTTGTTTTCCTAAGAACATTTCCTACCAACTCCTTATTAAATATTTTACCCCTCCATGATCCAGTGATACAATCTAAATATAAATATAACTCTTTTAATTCCTTTTTTTGTATTGTGTTATGAACAATATTCATGAATATGGAAGGAAAATGGTCTTCCCGTGCCGGAATATGTTGACGGTCCATTATTTGGTAAATAATAATTTGGCAAAACTACGTTTGCCGGGTTAGCTATCAATAAAATATAAGTCGGCTGTGTTTATATATATAACCAACCGCTCAAAATATCTCAGCCATCAATATTTTCTTACTAAATCGAATCTAAAAATATGGAAAGTTGAGTAAGATCGTTCGCAGTTTCGGGATTCTTACAACGAATATTGATTCCTTAATTTTCCGCCTTGACTTGACAAACATTTATGTTTAGTAGACTATATTAGGCAATTTAGAAACGATAAAGAAACATTTTGCTGCAAACAACTGTAGCGGATCCATGGGTGCATCTGAATCTTCTCATGACAAATCGGATTCCGGAAAGTTGGAAACTTACTATCAACAATACCGGGAGTAAGATACTACTTCCTAGATAAAACCGACCCTCAATCAGGTGAAGCCACTTCTAAATCAGACTCCTAATTTCACCACTGGCTGAAGTAAAATAAACAACACCTCTTCATTGTTACTGACACTGATGCTTTGTAACCGGACCACAAGGCACAAACCACGCTTAGTACTACTATTAACGCTCATAGTTTGCTCCCTGAAACCTCTATAGAATTGACTCTTGAAAATACCAAATTGGCAACGATTACTATGACTCACTGAAGCCGTAAAAAATATCAAAGGCGAAATGAACTGCCAGATTTTGTTTACATTCTATTTTTAGGCAGAATGTTTCCAAGTCGTACGCACAAAACCAAGAGCTTTAACAGCTAGGTATTTAATTTGGGATCAGAGCAATGTTTAATCAAATTCATATTTAGAGAAGCATTTGAATCAAGAATCAAGAATCAAGAATAATTTATTTGTTTTGAATAGGGTACATCAAGGTCACAAACATATACATAGGTTTCACTTATTCAGCCATAGTTAATAGCATACAAATCAAATAAGTCAGAAACAAGTCGCCTCCAAACAATTTAAAAGTCTTTAATTAAATTTATCTACACACACATATATACATTATTGAAAATACGTCAGTCAGTCATTATTTATTAGAATGTCAACTTTACAATCTAGATATTCTTTAACTGAGTAGAAACATTTTATCTTGAGCCACTTAAATAGTTTATTTTTAAATAAATTTAATGGTAGTTCAGTCAATGAATGTGGCAGTTTATTATATATTTTTATACAGCTTGGATAACAGTTTCTTTTATATAAAGAAGTTCGTATCCTGGGCAACATTAGCCTTCCCCGATGTCTGATTGATTTAGTTGCGTAATCATCTTGATGTACAAATAAAGACGGATAAGTATTTACAAAGACACAACATTCCAGAATACTATACATTGATGGAAGAGATAGGAGATTCAGATCAGGAAATAGTTGTTTGCATGAGGTTAAAGGAGGAACGTTGCATAAGGCACGAACACATCGTTTTTGAGATATGAAGGCTCTAGGCATATCTACAGAATTTCCCCAAAATATTAGGCCGTATTTGAGGTTGGATGCTACATATCCATGATATGCCATTAGAGCAGCTTTTTGATTCACTTGGGTCGTTAGACGCCAAAGAGCATATGAAAATCTGTTGATTTTTTGCACACGTTTTTTATGTGCTGTTTCCACGAACACTGACTATCTATAATAAAACCTAAGAAAATAACTGTATCCGATTTAGTCATATTTTCGTCGTTAATTTTAATACTAAGATTATCTTTAGGTTTTCTGTTAAAAAATTGAACGTATTTAGTTTTATTAGGATTTATGTGAAAGTTATTATTTTTCAACCAATCTGATATTAGTATGATCGTGTTGTTAATTTCTTCAGTATAGTTTTGGTTGGCAGCTTTTGAGATTACAACTGATATATCATCTGCAAAAAGGTTACATTGATAATTAGTTACGCTAGGCAAGTCATTAATGTAAAGTATGAATAATAAAGGTCCCAATATTGTTCCCTGTGGGATACCTACATCATTAAGAGAAACTACAGATTTTAAAGTTGTTTCTTCGTTGCGAAAGTTTAAAGATTTAATTTGGACATATTGACGTCTATTATGTAGGTAAGATCTAAGCCAGTTTAATGCTATACCTCTTATACCATATTTTTCACATTTTTGGAGAAGAATCTCATGAGATACGAAATCAAATGCCTTGCTCATGTCAAAAAATATAGCAGTCACATCTACGTTTTCATCTATATACTTAGTTATACTCTTTATTAAGTTAAATGTCGCAAGCGTGGTAGATTTACCTGCACGAAATCCATTTTGTTCATTTACTAAAATATTATGCATTTCGAGAAAATAGTATATTCTTGCATGTAAAGCTTTTTCGAATACTTTAGCTAAAACAGGGATTAGTGCAATTGGTCTATAATTATCCATTTTAGTTCTTTCGTCTTTTTTATGTATCGGGTAAATTACAGACAGTTTTAAATGTTCAGGAAAACTGCCTTCAGTCATCGATTTATTTACTAGGTAGCTCAAAACTTCAGTTAAAATTAATGAACAATATTTTAAAATTTTTGTAGGAAATTCGTCATATCCTACCGAAGCTGTGTTTTTTAGAGAATTTATTATTTTGAATATTTCATCAGCTGTGGTTAGGTAAAGGAAAATGCATTTATTCATGGATTGGATATTAGAATTATTAGATGTCAATTTAGTTTTTGATGATTTATTGGTCATGTCAATAAAGAATTTATTAAAACTATTACATATGTCAATCGAATTTGATGTCACCTTATTATTATTTATTATTTTATCGATATAATTACTATTATTAACGGCATCTGTCTGTTCAAATGATTTTAATTAATTCCACGTAGCTTTGCAAATGTTTTTATTAGATTTTAGATATTTTTCATTTGATAACCTTTGTGATTTTTGTATACATTTCTTTAATACGGAAGAATGCTTTTGATACCTTATTTTATTATAATTACTAGAGTTGGCATAGTATTTAAAGCGAAGGTTTCTTTTTGACACACGTGATGTTCTGATGCCCTTAGTAATCCACCTTCGACCTTGTCCTTTATAACCCATCTTTATTTTGTTTTTAGAAAAGCATAATTCAAAGAATAAAACTAAAGTTTCATGAAACAGATTAAAAGACTCATTCAAGTCTGTAGTTTCATAAACTTCTGTCCAAGAAAGTGAGGAGATTGCTTCAGCAAATTTCCTCATATGGTCCAAACTATAACCCCTTTTAAAAACATACCATGTTCTAAGCTTTCGTTGTATGTTTTGTATAGAAAACTTAAGAGTTTGGCAGGAGTCATGATCAGAGAGACACATGTGATGCGTCCTACCTATAGCCTTAGGAATATTACTTATTATTTGGTCCAAACAAGCGTTTTTACGAGTTGGTTCTTTGATATGTATTGTGATTCCGTAGCTTGAATGAAAATATTATAAATAGCGACTGCCTTTTTTTTAAACTTAACTGTCAAAGGCGCTGATAAACTTTCATTTCATGGTCACTATAAAAATGAATTGCTTTGGAACTTGTATTTATATTGAAATCCTTGTATTAGGTACATCACATGCTTACCTTGATTTAACATAGCAGGCCTGAAGTTCAGAGTGGCGATTGTGAGTTTTAATGTATTTCATGGAACGCGTAAACGTGAATTTCATAGGTTTCTGGATGGTTTGGGAACAGTTGATGGCGATGCTTTTCCGAGAAGGACGACGGGTTGGTTATTGGTACGAACTACGAACGTAATATATTTAGTGCGTCATGTACAATTTATTATACTTAAATAATATCTTCTGTGTTAATTCATTAAACTTTTAATCCAAATAATAATTATACCGCTAACAATTTCGTGATACCGCAAATACTATCTGGCTCCATCAATCACCTGTAACGGATTATCACTGTGTTACTTGCCTATACACCTGCCTGCTAAAATATACAGTCAACAGATCGACATATCATAAAACTTCCAAAGGATATTCAATTCTATTCATTTGATATTAACTTCAAACCCAGTTGGGCATATTTGGCACAATAAGACAAGTTGATAAGTAACGCGAATGCATATCGATATGTCATTTAGTTTCAGTGAAATATTTGTAGTGCCAACTCGCATCTGATATTTGCTAGTGAAAGAAAATTATGTAACTAGAGTAAGTGTTTGTATGTTGGTGAATTGTAGGATTATATGTGTCGTGTAAGTGAAAAACAGTGAAAATGTCTATAAGGGGAGTGCCAGACGGGACGCGGTCGCCGCGCATCATGACTGACTCGTTCTTCGATGACGGTGGTAAGAATTTTAGTGATATTGAGTTTTTCTTTAGATAGAATATAAAAAACTTGATCACAATCAGCACAATGAGAAACGCCTACACCTAATGAGCACCTATTGCAACATTAAGTTTATGACTCAGGATAAAATTTTGGTCGCCATCGTCAGGTTAGCTGTGGGTCTTCCGAATATTAAATAAATTAAAATCACCCACTCACCCTTGTGCTGCTATGTAGGTACTGCGTCTGTATGTAACGTTGCATTTCCAAAATGGTTGGTAATTGGATATGAAACATGGCGAGGGCGACAGCTGGGTAACTATATTCAATTGCGGATTTCGAAATTATATTTTGTGGGACAGTGTTTCAAGGTCTATATTACCAGTCTTTAAAAAATGGAAGGTTATGTAGTCGATCTTTACGTTTATAAATCATAAGCTCTTCGCCTGTGGCATTGTCCGCGTGAGCTGCACAAACAAAAACACTTGTGCCTAACAATGAGATACAAAATAATCTAGTTGCCCTTTCAAGGTCTAATCAATTTTTGAACCAAATTTCATCAAAATTGGTCCAGTAGTTATTAAAAGTGCAACAGACAGACGGAGTTACTTTCGCATTTATAATATCAGTAAGGATTATTGGAACCATAGACATAATAATAGGGGTTAAAGTATGAAATTGCAGATTATTTTCCCACTTTTTATTTTGTTTATAGCTCTTAATTATAGTCATATTATTGCGTAATTCTTTTTGTATTGTATCAAAAACTAAATAAAGTAACTTTTGACTAAAAAAACATGCAATACTAGTGCCTATTACTTCAAAGGAAGTCGTTGAAAAGACCCCTTACAATGTGTCAGCTGACCTTCTTGCTTCAATTAAGTATATTTGTATTATATACTTAGATTTTCAGAAATTTAAATACTATAATGCGTAGCTTTATAACCATCTAACTTTCACCCTTAATTGCATCGAAAACGGTTCAGGCGTTTTTAAAAAAACAAAAAAACTGTTAGTATAGAAAAATTACTTTTCTTGATTTCGTCCATACAAAACGGCAATTTCATACTTTAACCCCTAATATTAAGTCTATGAATGGAACCATACCATGCTGTCGGCTCAAAATACACTAGCACCACCCCTTCTAGTTCTATGGGTAAGAGTCAGCTGAAGAAGGACTGTGGTATTGAATCCGTAGTATTTACAGGCTAATAATCGTTTAGATGCATGCCTACGACGACGTAGGGCAGAACCAATGATATTTAAAAAGTATAGATAGGTTATGCCCTTACAAAACTATCGAAATATCTGTGCCGCTTGCGAACAACTGCACACATGCGTAATTCTTATTTTGTCCTTGTCATACTCGTGAAAAGAACAATTACTTTCTCTTTCATGGATTTGAAAAGACGTCACAATTGTGCGTTTTAGGGACGCATATTGAGAGCGCATGTAACATATCTATTACTTTTTAAATATCATTGGGCAGAACCTTGTTGGCACTTGAATTCATTGTTTTCCATCTCAATGTACCTACTACACATAGTTGTGTAAATAAATGTTTGACTTTGACTTAAGATACGTAATGCTATTTATGTGACATCCTGTGTATGCAATGATATTTTCATATCATTGTGTATATGCAACAAACGAACTGTATCAATAACGTGTAAATTTGTGTAATACAAATAAAGATTGGGACCTTTTCTACAAAGATAAAAGTTAAAAACTACATGTCCATAAAAAGTTAAACTTTATTCAACTTGGCTAATGTCAAGACGTGTCATACCTGCCTAATGGGTCATATCTGACTATATAGGTAGGTACTATTTCATGCATTATTAGTTTCCTTATTGATTTATTTATACATTTATTTATGGAATTTACATGATCACATCGCGTCTGTCGCCTCTAACGCGTCCTGAGGCTTGTCATCGGGTGGTAGCTGAAAATCAGTGGTTTGCCCCAAGCAAACGAATCGCTGTGCTGCGGCCCATTTGCATCGCTGCGACACACATCTTTTTTTTTTCTTTCTGTGTCCCTTTTGTTTTTGTATGTATTTTAAATTGATGTACTTTTTATTTATATGCAGCGTTAACTGTTTGTGTGTGTTGTAGTTGTATGAGATGCAAATAAATGAGTTATCTATCTATCTATCTATCTAATGAAAATTCTTCAAGACATACAGTGGAATGCTTGAGTGAAAAGACCACCACTGTTCTATTGCCGCCCATTAAGAAAGGAAATTTTTTTTTCACATTGTAGGGATATACCTACTCATTTTTTTAATGATATATCTATACACATTTGATTAGCACGTCGTCTGCGGATGTTTCGCACTTCCTAAACTAATTGTAAGTATTGTTTTGTTACAAGAACGAGTAGAATAAAAAAATAACACAAAATATGTAAATAAAAATATTTACTTACATTTTGTCAGAATAAATAAAAATTGCTACTAAACATGAATTATGTTTGACAGATAAAAACAAATTTAAACAAATATTTAATTTTATTCCAAAAACAATTCCTTCGAGCCGGATTTGAACCAGCGACCTATGGATGACAATGTATATTTAACTCTACAGTCCACCGCTCTACCAACTGAGCTATCGAAGGCTTGACGGTTATTGTGAAATTATCAGTTGGTTACTAAAGAAAAGATTAGGGTGACCTCGTTATTGCGTAAAACTTGTATTTAATTTGTATTTGTACATTAATGTATATGCCTAGATGTGAATGTTTGAATGTTGGTTACTCGCAAAGAAGACAGGATGACACAGTTATGACCTGGGTTAAGGCACAGGTTATCTATTTTTATTAATGAATGTTTACCTAGGATTATTAATTAAATAGAAAACACTTTACGCGAGCATATCTACTGTAAATGTAGTTTTCTCTTTAGTAGATATACTAGCATATTTAGACTAAAACTCTTGAAACAGCAGTTATCGCTTAAATGCCGCATTAAATCGAAATCACAGAAAGACAATTTTATTTTACTTGGTTGATCGGTTCTCATTGTATCAATGTTTACATTAAAACAAAAAAGTACTCTTCTTGTGGATTTTAATCCAAGGGTAGTTATTTTATTAGAAATCTATTCTGATAATAATACAATTTCATAATAGTAAAATAACACAATTTTTTGCTTATCAGCATGGTTGACAGCAACATGATTTATAAAAAAATGGTTTTCTTTTGTCTAATTTACTTTCTTTGTATTTATGTGTCTCTAAATTTTGTTATTTGGAAATTGCTTCCATCGCAATTCTTTTATAACAGCACAGTGTGTGATTTGAGGAATGTCCGTTAATATTATTTTTTTCAAATTACGCGAACAAGGACTGTATAGGTATACTGCTCCGTATATGTTTAAAATTTGTTATCCAATTACGTAATACAGTTCGGTTTCTAACCTAACACATTTGTTTACATTGGGGTGTCGAGTCGAGGCTCTCGAATCTCGGAAAGTGCACCACGTCCGAGTTGACCCACTAGGCCACTAGCAGCCAAGCGTGCTTCGTTCGCGACAGCCGCCAGTCAGTCAGTCCAGTCAGCACTCGACAGCTGAGTGCTCGAGTCGCTCGCTGCTACCCGGCTGGTCTTACAGCGGATAAACAACGCGCGTACATTCGTTATTTTATGACACTGTGATTATTTCGTATGTTTAATTTTTATTATAAAAGTTAATAAATGATTGGATTTAAACAAAAAAGTTGAAAGTGATATTTGCACAGTTACTAATATGTCTGTCTGAGCCTAAGCTGTTGCTGTTACCAACCGGAATGAGGCTATATTGTGTAGTTACCAAATTCCAAATTGTATGTACATTGCATTTAAATTATGAACCTGTTATGGTTTCGCTGTTCAACTATTCCCACATCTTTGTTAAACATCCGTTTGTTCGTGTTGATTTTATAACGAAATACCTAGTTTGCGTGTATTTTTTTACATTCATGTTGACGTTATTTTTTATCTCTCTAAGAAAGGTGAACAGGGTTCTTGCAAAGTAATTTATTTACTGCTGAATATCTAAAGAGTACATAAATTTAGGTGACGTTGAACTATGTAGACAAGTATTATTTTTGTTAAACAAAAAAAATATTACTAATGAATACTAAAATGTAGACCCCAATCAAAAGGTTTCAAGTCAACAGTTGCAGTGGCTCCACGAATCATTTGCTTATTGCTTAACTGAGAGACCAAAGTGGGATATTGATAGGCAGCACGCGATTATTAAACTATTGCGCACACAATATGTCAATTAACTTTTTTTTAAATCTGAAGATCTTAGATTGTTTTTTTAAAGGTTTGCGTATAATAGGTCTTTCAAGACCTTCGATGGGCATGTGCCCTAAAATAAAATAAAAAATCTGACATACCTATAAATTAAACTAACATTAACCCTACAACCCTGACATTATTTATTAATACTTAAACTTAATTTTCTAACACATGAAAGATTAAAACAGCTTAATATGGTAACGTTTAAGAAAAGCGTATTTACTCTGTTAATTCGGTCAGTGGCGAAGAGTGATGAGGCTGTAAATTGGAAGTAAAGTGGCTGCCTTGCCTCGCCCTACTACAGGGCAGTGAGCACTGACGCGTTCTCGTCGTAAATTTGAACCAATACTGAGTCAATGTTGCGCTAGCTTGGTGGTATACATACATGCTGGTTTTAGCTGATATTGGTAGTATTATGTTGCGGTATGTTTCTAACTCTTCAAATATGTTACGGAAAAGTATTTATTTTTCAAAATGCGTGGACACCTTACATTGATATTAGGAAGATAAGACTCTGTAATAAATACCATAAGATGATTATCTCTTTTTCTGGCATTGTTATCTGGTAACAACAGTGTTAGTTTTTTAATAAAAATACTCTTTCATAAACAATGTTTAGGAAAAAAACCAACTAGTAAATACCTACTTG
Source organism: Anania crocealis (assembly GCA_949315895.1). Classification (NCBI taxonomy): domain Eukaryota; kingdom Metazoa; phylum Arthropoda; class Insecta; order Lepidoptera; family Crambidae; genus Anania; species Anania crocealis. The sequence continues at coordinate 1,313,078 of OX438868.1, forward strand.
ATACATGAACAAGTGTACTGCGTATAAAAAATACTTAATCAAGGTACCCTTTGAACTGTGCAAATAAAGCTTTCTTACGACACAAATATTCCAGTGTCATATTCATAATTTATGTCGTTTCCATACATCTTATCTATCTCTTTGTGTATGATAACCTTTGACTCAGTAAAAGTTACACGCAAGCTATTATTGTATGGCAGTGAACAGTGAACAACAAACTGTGTCCTGTGTAGTATTCGAATCGCTGCATGATGACGTGACATCTTACATGGACCATTTATGTGAATTTTGTAAAATTAACCATGTATAGTTTCGATAAAGACTTGTGGCATGTTCGCCGCCCTTCCGAAGTTCAGGAAGAGACTGTCCCGGCTGACCGAAGCAGTAATTTACAATTTTAATAATTCTTTGATTTATTTTTAAGTAATATTTGAAAATATTTTGTTTTATGTATATTAATTATTTTCTATAAAATTAAATTAAAACATTAACATTAAAGTATGTATATAAGCGTAATAAGGTGAATGTCCATTTATTTAGATTTGAATGAATGGAATCATAACTTTGCAATGCCTACGTATCTCGCAATTTAATTGATTGGATCTTATGTTATTATCTGCAAGATTACATTTTGTGTTAGCAATTGGAGTCGAGTTCTTTTTGTTTTTTGCAAAACAGTGTAAATAATAATTGTTTTGAATAAAAATCGAAGTCTACATTTTCTTTTTCCCAAATTGAGTTCGCATATTACCTAATGGAAGACAAAGAAAGGCTTTCAATAAAAATACGATCACAATTATTTTCCGCAGCATTTATTGTTAGTACTGTGTGACAGTACAATGCACTTTCGAGTCCAAAAAATATTAGTAATGTGTCGTCGTCCGCACACCCGCAATGCGTAAAATCGTTTTTATAAACCGTTTGGTTGGCAACTCACTGCGGAGGCAATTCGGAGAATTTCGCTAAATGACTCTATAAAAAAAAGTGTAAGGATTTTAGGTGATGTCTGATTATCAGACTTGAAACGTATCGAATAAGCAGTGTTTGATTTTGTCTTTCTTGATTAATGTTATGCAATTGCAAACTGATATTATAATTGCAATGAAATTGCTAAAATATTCCACAAAGTATTTTTTTATCCTTACGAAAAAGACTGCCACCTACCCATATCAATGCTCAATAGCACAAAATAATATAATTATGCAATCAGTATACATAAATAGCAATAACATTGCGTCCAATGGAACATTAATGGAAAATACACCTATATAACAGCGATTCTCTAGTTAATTAAACAAGTTATTTACTTTACCGCCACCTGTTTCTGTAGGCTGACTAAAATTTAACCATTTAATGGTTAGTATTAGCATTTGGTCAGCAGAGACATATTTTTATTGAAGACAATTTACAAGCTGGTGCGGGTCATAAACTTGTACGTGCATTAATTAACTTATGGTAACCGATTGAGCCCGATTCATCAATAAAATAACGCGTAAGTGACTCATGACTAGCAATTATTCTATCAAATGAATACTGTTCATTGAGTTTACCTCTCTGGTGGTAAGGGCATAGAGAATAAATACGAGTATAGGTATAAAAGTTATTGCTTGTTTTACCTTTTTTTGTAGGTACAGAAAACAGCACATCAAACTTGTGCGTCTTTCATAACGATCTTTACACAGGTGTGCGTTTGCAACGAAAATGCAGGCCACTAAATCGTTTTTCAAGATTACGTAATTTTTGAACTAGTCCTAAATATTATTAGTTGTAAATACTATTTGTTGCATGAGACACTACGAGGTAAGTGTAAATAAATACATATACATGTAGATATAAAAAAATAACGGCTTTGATTCGTGTGTTGTTGTTTTTTTACCATTTATGAACTGGAAGACAATTAACATAATTATTACTGATAGAATCATTGACACAGTACCTACTTGCCATGCAGTTACAAAACTTTGCGACAATGTAGTGACAAAAACCACAATTACAAAACAGTAGAACTGTGACTTAGTTCCGTGCCACATTAATATCCTATGAAGCATTTGAAGTGTAGCTGGTTGTTTCAACCTGTAGGCTCATTTGCATGCTCTGTCGCGCCTCGCGCTGCTCGCGCAAACTACATTATGCATAGAGTAGACCTTGACCGAATATGCTCTCGGCTGTAGTCGACCCCTCTACCCCTTCCCCCTGCATATCTATTTCAGCGATATCTAAAGCTGACAATTTCCTTCCTGTATTCTTGTAACTGACGCTACCGCTAGCTTAAATATGATACTTTCTTATTAGGTTATCCACTTTTTTATGTATGTACACCTACCTTAGAATATTGAAAGCTGACAAACTGACCGAGTCCCTACACAACACCAGTCTACAATCAAATGTAATTAATTAAATTCAGTTCAATTGTTTATTTGTTGTAAATAGTAAACATTTTATAGAATACCTATACTAATTATCCTAATTAAGCTCACTTGGTTGGATACCCTATTTTAACGTACATACCTGTTCATCATTATCATTACGCATTGTGTTTGTGGTCGAACATAAAATTTACGTAATGATTCTACCGATTTTCATGAATTTTTTGCTTATATCTGAGTAAGTTCCTAGACATTTTTTTTATCTCGAAAATCGTTTGTATAAACCAACACGTTTCGTGATCGCGTGTGATGGTGTACTGCCTTTCTCTTAGCGTATTTGAATATCCGTTTGTGTGACTATGTCCAGTCGACTACGACAAAAGTTATTGTTAATAATTCACTCAACAATTTTACGATTAATAATGGAAGCAAGGTGTAATTGGTTAAGCGATACTACGACTTTGGTATACCACTTTACATAATTATTATTTTTGAGACTGCTAAAGGCACTGTTCAGTTAGTAACTATGGTTTTAGTCTCTATTACAGATGTGACGATTAAATCTAGTTTTATGTCTTGCAATTGCTAATATGGACATATTGGATACAAACAGTAGCCTCTAAATTGCAAAAAAGCAAAATTTCCAACACATGTGTTACCCTCTTAAACAATATGACTTTGAATTTGAAACCGTTTCGCGAATATTCTATGCGTCGTCCGTCATACCTTTATAAAAGGCGGAACATGATTTGTATGCACCTAACGCGTATTAATGTGGCCTACGTCAACGTGTTGTTGTGTGACGCACTTGATAACACCTACCTCTGGGTGGGCTATTTATATTCTAGGAATAAATAGATCGGCCTAAGTAAAATATAAATAATTCTTTAACATAAATAAATAAACATTATCATGTGGTTTAACTCAATTCAATACACTTTTATTGCACAAAAACAAGATACAAAAACAGTAAATAAGAACAATGAAGCGGTCTTATCGCTGATAGCGATCTCTACCAGACAACCTTAGGGTGGAGGAAAACTAAGATTACGCTACTTGCGCTTTAAAAACAAATAATACCGTCATTTATTAATGAATTCACAACTAGAATTGTAAATGTAGAAGAGAGAATGCACTATGCAGAATGAATACCTGTGCCTGAGGTATCACTCTGAAACACAATGTCCGTATTGGGTTATTCCCAAAGGTCCATGACTCTATTGTTCCTCTTTTTCCAACATGTCCATGAAATTATAATATAAATTTGTAAATTTTCATATATGAATTGCCAATGGGTCCACGAGACTTATTCGAAGTACAATCAGCAGAAACAACACAAACCTTCTTGTATAGTTTATTGTGCTATTTGAATCGCCAGAACTTGAACGTATGTTTTAGTTTGAAATGATTTACAATGACTGTACCAAGACTGTGGTTTTATGTTAGGATAAGAAGAGATGACTTACAATGTTTTACCAAAACTGTGTTTTTTATTGCTCGTCTAAATTAAAATAGTTTAGTGTAAGATGAGATCATTTAAGGTAATTATTCTTAAACTATTTTTTATGTCTAGTCCAAACTCCAAAGGCAGTCTGACACAATAAAGACTCCTTGTTCCTTGTCACTTTCTATTATTTTCTAATAAAAAATTATAATTCCTATTCTTTTACCCAGCTTTTACTGTTTACTGTACCAAATATTCTCTTGGAAAGTACCCGCTGGGAAAGAAAATGCTTTTTTTTTATTGTCGGGGACCCGTTGGGAATCCAAGTATGAACTTACGTTTTTTGAAAACAATAGGGCTGTCGACCTTTAGGATTAACCCTCTGTATTTTCGTTTCCATCTGTTTCTCTCACTCATACAAATGTCTCAGAGTATCTGAAAGAGACAGATAGGTCTGTTCATACGGGCTTTGTACCAAGACTACCAAGGTCGTCTCGCCTTGTTTTTAACTCTGGCTTTTAACTCTGGCTTATGATTATTATTGTTTTGATTGATAATGACATCAATTCTTTGTCATTTTTCTTTATCGGACAATATTAATAACACCTTAGTAAGACATGTGCCACATATCAGAGGCCATAATCAACGTCACTTGGTTGGTATAGACCCCATCTGACTAACTTGCTCATGCCAATTGCAATGTCATAAGGCAGGGATGGGGAAACTAGGGCCCGGGGACCATTTTCCTCCTGACTATGAAGCGGCCCGCGACCATAAAATCTGATGATGTTTTCGTATTGTTGGAAACGTCATTCCCATAGGCTTGCATAAAACAATCACTTTTATTGCGCGAGTGCGGGCGCGCGGGCGGTTTATACTTACTTACAAAGGAAAACAAAAATTAAAGCTAGCAAGTGGACGAGCGTGGGGCAATATTTTGTAATATTGCAGTATAAATTAGTGTTTCGGAATAAAAATATTAATATTTTTATTCCAGGAAATAATTTAGGCAAAATTCAACATTATTGGCCCACCATGTTACTCGCATTTCTTTAATAATAATTGGCACGCTAAGTACAAATATTTTACCATCCCTGAAGATATAAAGAAACAAATAGATCGGGCATCACGGTTAGAAGGGCATCAGAGATTAGTTACTGAGAACAATTATTTATTTTTAATATCAGATGTTTAAAATTGTTGTTGTTTACAGGTAGCGAGAGTCCCACCAGCGCGGTAGGGGCGGAAGCTCCGCGGGAGCTCCCGAATGAACTGTCGGCGCCCTACGAGGTGCCGCAGTTCCCCATCGAACAAATTGAGAAGAAGCTCCTCATCCAGAGGCAGCTTAATGTCAAGTTAGTATCTAACACCAGTATCTTATTAACCCTTAGTCAAAACGTCTGACTGTATGTCGCCTTTGCTTCTGCTCTCTCCCGCCAAAACGCGTAGCGGGTCATCCATTAAATTTAGTGTATCTAATAGAGGGAAAAACAACAGTCTTCACATAGTCACACAGCACAGACAACACAACCTTGTCGGAGATATGACAGTGTAATCTAATTGTTATATGTATTTCCAATATCTCCTGATTCAGAAGTCATAAAAATTAAGAACTTATAAAAAATTGCATTCATATTCATAAGTTCTGAAGGCTGGTCTAAGGAGTATGCAAGTGCAACACTACAAATTTTGCAATCATACTTCACTTGAAGCATTGGACACTAATCCTATTTATAACCTACGGTACCAGGTTTTCCATCGACGCGTACATTTTTATTTTATGTAAGTATGACCAGGTATTATCTTATCTGTTCCTCGTGGCCACGGATAACTTTTTCCAGCTTGACCAATTTTTTATGACATGCTGCTATTTATGATATGACATGCATAGGTAGGTACTAACGTAAAACTTCGCTAAATCAATATCAAATGGAGCGAAGCCAACCTACCTGCCTATGAAATAACTATTATCCAAACATACGAGGATGGATGTGTTTGAAACGCGACTGGAGTTATTGATTTCTGATTGCAAGTGGGCGAAGCGGTCGTTCATTGTTTCGTGCAAGGGAAATAAAACTATACAGCTTATTTTGATCGCCATAAACGTTGTACTTGACAGTTTTATGTACCTAGTTAACGGGGGCGAGGAGCCTTACCCCCGTGATACTTGAATGAATGAATACCAGGGCCGTCTTAACTCGGGGGTGCAAATTAGCGGGGGCGCAGGGTCTTGGGGGGCCAAGTGATCGCCTCATCTACCTAAACACACCTACCCAATATCGTACTCATCTTCGACAGCCTATACAGAATGACTTTTTCATCACCGTCATATCAAGTATAAAATGTAGGTCAAGTTTTAACCCGAAAATAATAGGGGTTAAAGTATGAAATTGCCGATTATTTTCCCACTTTTTATTTTGTTTATAGATCTTAAGTATAGTCATATTATTGCGTAATTCTTTTTGTATTGTATCAAAAACTAAATAAAGTAACTTTTGACTAAAAAAAAAAAATGCAATACCTGCCTATTACTTCAAAGGAAGTCGTTAAAAAGACCCCTTACAATGTGTCAGCTGACCTTCTTGCTTCAATTAAGTATATTTGTATTATATACTTTGATTTTCAGAAATTTAAATACTATAATGCGTAGCTTTATAACCATCTAACTTTCACCTTTAATTGCATCGAAAACGGTTCAGGCGTTTTTAAAAAAAAAAAAATGTTACTATGGAAAAATTACTTTTCTCGATTTTGTCCATACAAAACGGCAATTTCATACTTTAACCCCTAATATTATTCGCAACATAGTTATAAATTTTTACAGTGTGTAGAGGTATGAAGGGAAAATCAACAACTTATGAATAGTATCGTAATGAATGAACCAGATGCGTATCACGTCAAAAGTGTGTTTTGAGGAGGCCGTATCCAAAATTTTAGTTTTTTGGCGGACATTTTCTAGGTGCTTTATCTTGACATTTTTGTACTGGGCTAAACCAAAAGAAAAAATACATCAATTGTTTATTGTCTCGTAGATTTTTGTAGTAAAATTTGGAAGGTGGTTAAATTTCATCTGTATTTAGTACACAGCTGGACACGACATGCCTCTCCAAAGGGCCTTTTTCATAATCGACAATTCAACAACTCGACATTTAACAAGCAACAATCTTATACAAAAAGACAATCAATAAGATTTAAACAAACACCCCGTTGGTCTTGTGGTTTGAAGCCAAGATCTCGCGGTTCCGGGTTCGATCACCGTGTCGGGCAAAAAAAAAGTGCCGAATTAGTACGACTGTATTTGTTGAGGATGTATTGTCGAGGATGAAGGAAACCACAGCTCTTGATTGTAATAAATTTATTTTCAGACTATTTTCATACATTTTTACAAAACTTTTGTTTAGGTACTGTTCCTTTTCAAAAACACTGTAAAAGATGTATGTACAAACCGAAAAAGGTAGGTGGGGCTTGTCGCCAACAGTATTTCTCCGTCCCGTAAACGAGTAACCTAATGTTGTTACTTCCAGTTGTTTATTTTTTGCATTCCGTTGTGTCGTGTACCTTGTTGCACAATGATTTCAGCCACCCGCGACATAATAGACTCTTTAAGTGTACCGTTAATTGACGAATCATTAAAAATGATTGTTATCGATCTCGTTGCAACGACAAACGTTTTATTAAAGAACGAAGTTATATTGCGTAAATTTACTAACTGGAGTTAGCTTGTTTGTGACTTCATACAAGATACACTTTTTGTAAGTTTCTTTTCAACTTTAAAAGAGACAGAACCTTCCTCTTATAACAATGAGACTTCCCAATTAAAGTGGACATTTCTGTGTGATCTTTTCTATCTACAGACTACTAAATTAAGTAACTGCTAATCTGACGTAATAACTATCCTACTGCTATTTAATTATGTTTTATCACTGCGACTCGTTCACTATTACCAATACCGAGAAATGCTAATGATAATTCAAGTACTACATAATCACCTTCCGTAGCTTAACCGCCAATTACCAAATTCTCCGTAATTGATCAGGGAATCTCAATCTCACATCGCATAGTCCGTTACATTCCTTGAGTCGCGTGTGGGCGCAGACGTCCATAAACCACTAATATAAAGCCACCGATATTATTAGTGTGGTAATTGGATCAGCCTTGCTGCGACACTAACCCTAGCTAAGGGATGCGACTCGTGTACGCCATTGCCAGCCTAGCAATTCGGAGCGCTTGTACTGTGTGCCTTAGACAGTTTTAAATTTTAAAAAGTTAACGTGACAAATATTATAAGGCTGTGTGAATGAGGTGTTCTTTGCGCGGAACAGACAAAAAGTGTACTTTAATAAAAAAAAAGATTTTTGTTTTTAAAAATGTTTGGAAGTAAAATTGAATGCCAACGGTGGACCTCAACTAGAAATACAAGGTATTTCTTATCAATTTACTATTAAACTTTGTTGCTAAAGACACTGACGAACTGAGTCGGAAATAAAGTGAAAAGAGCCTTGACATTGCTTTGCTTTCATATTCATGAATATTAAACGGAAAGAGATTATTATGAGACTTACGCGCTGCCTACTGCGCTACCGAGGCGTTAAACGGAAAGATATATAGTTATATGAACAGTGCACACCACCATGCAAAATAAAAGTAACTTACAGAAATTTCTTTTTGAGCGACACAATCTAGGCGGTCTTATCGCTAGAAGCGATCTCTTTTTGCCAAGTTTTATATAGTGGACAGTTGAAGTAGAAATATATTTTGATCGAAGAATTTTATTGTTGTTATTATAATTAATAGGTTTATTGCGTCGAGCGAGAGACCTCTGTCCAGCGATAACAACTTACGTCACACACTTTTTTGTTGTGTTTGTTAAATTTGAAACAAAAATAGTACGTATGTTATTATTATTATACCCGCGAAGAGTTTTTTGCTTAATTAATGCCTGTTAACTTAAATAGATCAGGTATACCTGCTACCACTTTCTCCCGTTTGCGTCAGAGACTTGAGCCCGAGATCAAGCAAGTGTAATAGTGATGAGTTTGATGTTTTTTCTCACTATCACTAAGGGATATCTTAGCGTAAATCGTGTTTTTTTTTAACTACTTAAGTCAAACCTAATTTTCTTGCCTTTCGGGCCGTATAGACTATGTGCAAAATCGTAAAATATGACTTTTAACAAAAACTTGATATCGTTACTTTTTTTATTTCGTCAACACTTATTTTCTCTTCGGGGCCATATGAACTATTTCCAAAGTGGTAGAATTCTGGATAACTTCTTTTTAACTTGGAAGGGCCAACTTTAAGCTAAACTTTAATGACTAAAAAATCACATCGAAATCGGTCTACCAGGTCAAAAGTTAGGTATACGTGGTCATACATTACATATTATACCTACATATAAACGTCAAATTCATCCATTGTTTTTTTTAATGGATGAAAATTAAGGAAGTAGCCAAAGCAACAAGGGAAGTTGATAGAGATGGATTTATTCCTTTAAAAAGTAAAATGTAAACCGCGCTTCTCAACGATAAAAATATATTTTAGGTTACGACTAAATGCAAAACATTAAGAAAACTTAACGCTTGTTTCATTTTTAATCCACGAGGCTGTAATCAGATAGGCATTCGCTTGCTCAGAGATAAGCTTCGCGGAAATGCATAAGCTCGCTCCGTGAGCCCCAACTTTCTTGTAACTAGATAGCCATTATTTTTAACGAGGAAATGTTTACTGTCTTTTCTGTTTGTTCATCTGATATGGGAACAGGAGAGTGATTAACTGGAAATCTTTTTGATTACGATTTTTTTCCGTTTCGATGACCAACTTCAAGTGAGATGTAGGTAATATTGTTAAAAGATGTAATAAATTGTAGTGCGGCTCAGTAGGTGAATTTAAAATTGATTCTTTATTAGAAAATTAAGTTAACCATATGTTAAAGAATTTAAGTAAGAGCATGACAAAATTAAATTCTCCTTTGTAATTTTTTTTGCAGTTCTGTTAGTGGTTTGCTGTATTCAATACAGCCTATAATATGTATACTAAAATTGTTAGACCCTCATTACTCAAGAATAACTTACCTCGAATAAAATTGTCTAAAAAAATTGTAGGTGGCTCAGAACTATGCATTGGAATAGACCAGTCTAGCCAAAACGTATTTTCAGAGTGACGTTGTGTGATGTTGAAGCCGATCATTAGTTGATGTGCTATGCTTAACTGAGCGTCGATTGTAAACAAATGTCAACAATTATTCTGGCGGCAGAACAAACAGACCGCGCCATCAAATAGTAATTAAGCGGAATTTGCCAAAGTGTTAGGGAAATATTGCAGCACCAAAATGTGCACAGTGACTCACACAAACACAAATTAACATGATGTAATTGGTATTGTCCATTATTCATTTGATACGATGGCAGATGCGATAAGTTTTACTTTTCACGATCGCGATGAAACACAATGTAACTTAAAAGCCGCTTTTTAAGAACTAGTACCTAGTCATATCTGGTATATAAACTTGAAAAATTTTGTCTCAGGCGGGACAAAGGCAGACAAAATTTTTCAAGTTTATATACTGATATTATAAGTGCAATTAAGTTGCTAAAATATCAAATAAAGTAGTACCTAGTCAATATAAGGAAATAAATAAATAATGGAATTTTGTTATATTCAGGGGCTTATATAACTTCGTAGGCGCGTGGAAGCTTTGAGTTTAAGTTTGGCATCTGCTGCTCTCATATTAGTTTTTCTTCAATTTCTGTAACGTTCTGTAATATTAACAATTTTCAAATAAAAAAAAAATACTGTCTAACGTCACTTTTATAGGAAATACAGAGTTTTTATTAATGACTGAACTTTAAAATAATCTACTGGACTGAACCAAAAACAAGCAGTGCAATAAGTAAACTTTTTAAATAGACAAAATTTACGCCTTACTTTTTGGCTTCAATAACATAATTAACCTTATGTAATCTTAGTACAGAACCCTTTACTCTGTGTGTTCCGTATTTATTCTAAACTAGCTTTGCACGGGTTTACAAATAAAGCTGATACAAGCAAGGAAGCAAATGGTCTGTTTCTGACCATGTTTACCCCTTAAACACTTTTCATGTGGATATTTCTAAAACAGTTTTTTTTTTCATACTATTATCAAACATTTTCTCACAAACAAACCATCTACTGACCATTACAATCATAACAAAGAAATAATTATCCAAATGGTCGCAGCCATTCTGGCCCCCAATTCCGCTAATTTACAAATGGCTCAATTGAATCGTAATTGGATCTCAATCGTATATTTATGACACATTTATCAAGGTAGTAATGTCAAATGTAGATATTAATAATTATAGGCCCAATTAAATTCAACATTGCGTGCCTTAGTAAGTTTCCACTCACTCTCATCTCTCCTGCAGAGCGGCAGAATGTGGGCAGTCAGTGCGCTCGTTCGCGGGCAGCGATGCAGGAGGAGTGTTCGAGGAGGCAGCGCGCCTCCGGGTGCCGGATGACGATGAACAGGAGACAATACTGCCACACTTCCAGCGGGTGGCCATCAGCGGGGAGGATACGTCTGGTGTACGTACCTATCAATTTGTAGAATACCATGGCATGACTTCCAAAAGTGTTATAGTCAGAATCGTGTCTCTAGAGTAAGAGATCCTGTTAATAATAATCGTGTCATGCTTAATGCAAAAAAATTTCGCATTGTGTTATCAATCTTCTTTGTGTCATATTTATTTATTTATTCATTCCATAATGCCACCAAAGTCAATAATATAAAAAGAAAATGCTGACGAAAAGTAGTATTTTAATTTAATGAAACATATTAATATCGTAATTTCTTTACTCAACAGGTTCCCTTAGAGGATTTGCAGCAGGCGTCATCCTACCTGGTGCAGGCTCTGGAAATTCGCAAGAAATACATGGAGATGTCGCAACAGGACTTTCACACGATCACCGCTCGGTTCGTGCGCAGCATGGAAGTGGATGCTCCGGCTAATCATGCACCCATCTATAAAGTGACCAAGAGTCATATAGCAGGTGAGAAGATCATCATTTGACGCGTTGTTGGTGTATTTTCAATGCTATATTTCCGTGTCAGTCTCTCTCTCTCTCTTTTTCGCTCTCTTGACTTCCTCTGAAGCCGTTTTAAATTAATCATACAGATCCATTTGCTGACTTTAGAACTCCTTTCATTGGGATACTCCTTGCACTTTCTTCGGGCCTCTGCTATACTTTTTACTGTCGTCATGAGTTTTTTGAAGTCTATTAATATCTCTTCTGATAAGATCCTCCTTTTATATTAGTTCTAACAAACTCAAGAATACCATGTTCTTTATTCCAGATCACATGGTCCACCCGCCTTTCAAAGACGGCAAGGACCCATGGGAGGGCCCTACGCCTCCAGCAAAAGGCTATACTATCAAATCGGACCAAGGGGTATTCAATTTGTACAAAAAAGAAGATGATGGCCAAGAGGCAAGGGTACCTTACGAGTATATTAACCTACAACAATACATTCAGGATATGAACATCATGTGCAGCATGATCTCAGATGGGCCATTGTAAGTTTGATTTATTAATACTAGGTAGACACTTAATTAGTATGAACAATATTTGTGCGATTACAAGTTATATTTTTGTTTACGTAACTTTTACGTCTTGCAGGAAATCGTTCTGTTATCGACGTCTGAGCTACTTATCATCAAAGTTCCAGTTGCACGTTCTGCTCAATGAGCTCAGAGAGCTCGCTTCACAAAAAGCAGTACCGCACCGTGATTTCTACAATATTAGGTAGTATAAATAACCTTGATATTAATATTATAAAGCAGTTTGACTGAAATAAAAAATACAAGAAGAAAATTAACTTGATTTTTTTACAGGAAAGTGGACACTCACATACACGCTGCGTCTTGTATGAATCAGAAACACCTATTACGTTTCATCAAAAAGACACTGAAGACACACGCTGATGAGGTAAATTTATTTGAATTTCATATCTGTAAGCCTTTTAGATTTTTTGTTTTACGTACGAGTAAAACCGATACCAAGAGGAAATTACCAAACTGAACAATTGCTGCTAAAGCAAAATCTATAAGTTTGGTATCTAGTTTAATAAAAACGATATAATCATTCATAATGTACTAAAATGGACCTAAGTACTTGCTTAAAGTAGTAATTAACTCATACAAATTATTGTTCTGTATCAGGTCGTGACTCTGCACAAAGGCTCGCCTATGACTCTGAAGGCGGTATTCCAGTCCATGAACCTTAGCACGTATGATCTGACTGTGGATATGCTGGATGTGCATGCGGTAAGTTTTTAGAGTGAATTTACATAAATTAGCTTTAGAAGTATTTTCCAAAATGTTCCTTATGATTCTGGATTACCTACATTGCCATTTTGTTATTTCAGGATCGCAATACGTTTCATCGTTTCGACAAATTCAACGCAAAATACAACCCTATCGGCGAGAGTAGACTTCGTGAGGTGTTCCTCAAGACTGACAATTACATGAATGGGAAATACTTTGCTAGGATTATCAAGGTAAAGTTATCATAATCATATTTGAATAGTTAGTACTTTTTGATTTTATGGCAAGGTCTATCCCGGATTACTACGTAACTTGAACTAATTTACGTATAATTATGTTCCTTTTATGATCTTTCGAGAAGCAAGTTTCATTTGATATCTGGTTATTCACTTTATTAAACGTTTATTATTAGGAAGTAGCATCAGACTTAGAAGAGAGCAAGTACCAGAACGCCGAGCTCCGTTTGTCAATATACGGCAAGAGCCCCGGCGAGTGGGCCAAATTGGCCAAGTGGGCCATCCAGTACGACGTGCACTCCAACAACGTCCGCTGGCTCATACAGATCCCTAGGCTCTAGTAAGTTTTTTTTAAAATTTGTTATCAAATGTTTTTTTTTGTTATGTTAGATTATGAATGATATAAGGTTGTAGCTACTTATTTCTTTTATTTGGGTTTAACATGGGTTTGACTGATGTATTTAGTTGGATAAATTCGTAAGTTAGGAGTTGGTTCATACTGATCCCGACATTTTAATTTTCATCAATTTTCTAGACATAAGCAATGGCTTATGTAGAATGTATTTAATCCATATTATTGATTGCTTTTAATGCTTCTCAAAATAACTGCTATTGACGAGTACACATGTATTCTAGTGATATCTTCAAATCGAACAAGATAATGTCCAACTTCCAAGAGTTCCTGAGCAACATCTTCCTGCCGCTGTTTGAGGTCACCAACGACCCTAACAGCAACATCGAACTGCACAAATTTTTGACGGTGAGATGCATTAACATTGTTTGACATTGTACTTAAAAAATGAATGGCAGAAATAATTGTATGCATGTAGGTACTTATGCGCATTAGTGAATCAATTGACTGCCTCAAAATTGATTAATTCTTTTTTGTTATGTTTGTAATGGTTAGGAAAATGTTTGTAAAGACAATAGTTTGATTGTTTTTGGAAAAAACTTTTAAGATATATCTACGTACTTTAAAGTGTGTAAATAAGTATGAGGTTTCTAGACTCATTTACAATATGAACATACATGGCCTAGAAGTTAAACAACTCCAACTAGCTCAACTTCATTATCTCACTCAGCCAAACGACGGCCACTGCTCGACTTAGGCCTCCCTAAGGTTCTCCATTTCAGTTGGCTCCATGCCACCTACATCTAGCGGCTTACCGCGACCTTCACCAGATCGTCTGTCCACCTGGTGGAGGGACTAACCCACAGACCGTCGTCGCCATTCCAGAACCTTTCTGTTTTAATTGTTAAAATAGCCAGCGGTTTTGCTTGCTACTAGCCGGTAGCCCCGCCTACTGCCACTTTAGCTCAGCAATTCTTTCTTATTAAGGATTCCGGAATTTTCTTTCTTATTAGGTATATCATGTAGGGAAATACAAATTCGTTCTCTCAGTTGCTTGCTATGTTAAATCAATGAGGATTGTCACCACAGCACGTGGTCGGATTCGACAGCGTGGACGACGAGTCGAAGCCCGAGAACCCGATGCTGGACGCCGAGGTGCGCGCGCCGGCGCAGTGGGACGACGACGAGAACCCGCCCTACGCGTACTACCTCTACTACATGTTCGCCAACATGACGGTGCTCAACCACTTCCGCAAGTGAGGCATATTCTTTGTTATGCATCACTTATATCATCTATACCATCCATGTATTGCCCATAGGCCATAGGCACACCTTGGCCAAGTGGCATTGTGTCACAAGGGTGTGGAAGTGTTTCATAATTTCTTGACGTCACATTTCATAATCTAAGTATTATTAGCTAAGTGCTAAAACACAAACATTTAACACACAAAGCTCAAGAAATTTTCTAAATACCTACTACATGTAAAATTGCAAAATATGTGGACTCCGGAACCCCTACCTAGTGTGATGTCAGATATTTTGCGTCTCATGTTTTTGAGTCTCACAACTGTGACCAACTTTGACAAGAACGGGGAATGGGTCAAAAATCATGAAATTCGAGTGACTTAATAAATGAACGGATACTTAGCAGGAAATTGTTTTTATCTCTCCTATCTACAACAAGACATATGCCTCTAGTCACTAGTAAGACAACAGAGTATTATTTTCAAACCTACCGTATTCCCTGCGCTGCACAAGAATATAACAGCTTTTTATTTCGTCATCGCATAGTGACGGTTATGTCACATGTGAGACTATTATTCCTAATGGAACTACCCGTCGTAGTCGATAATACTTGAATAATGATCATTAAATTGTATTGCAGAGAGCAAGGGTTGAACACATTTGTGCTGCGGCCTCACTGCGGCGAAGCGGGCCCGGTGCAGCATCTCGTCTGCGGGCTCATGCTCGCTGAGAATATCTCTCACGGTCTTTTGCTTAGAAAGGTAATGTTTCCAGTAAGACTATTGTTGCATACATGTAATCATAATAATATAATCTAATATAATAATTGTCCTAACTAAACTGATGATCTCTGGGGTGGAGTGATTAACAAGTTGCCGGTTTCAAGGTGTCGCCAACTCCGATTTTCTGGGTTATAAATTTCTGACGGGGCAATGTACAAAAACCGTTTTCTATATTCTTTTGGATCTGGGTGATTGTCGTGCCTTTGCTGTTTCTGATTTCCACAAAACAAGTAAAAGTTCCTTGGTATCAGAAAAATATTTGTTACGTTACGCATTTGTTTTTTTAAAAATGTATCAAAAAACAGCATAGTCAATTATTATCGGTTCGAATGACAACATATTAGTATAAACAAAGATAAAAGAAATTCTTTCTATAAAATAGTTCTTAGTGTTGCTGAAAACACAAAATAAAATAAGACACGAAAAAGTTATACAAACTCAAAAAACTAAATTACTGCATTGCTACAAAGGCAGTTCACATTTATTGGACCGTTAATATGTTCTAGGTGCCAGTACTGCAATACCTGTACTACCTGGCGCAGATCTCTATCGCCATGTCGCCCCTCAGCAACAACTCTCTTTTCCTGAACTACCATCGCAACCCGCTGCCCGAGTTCTTGGCCCGGGGGCTCTGCATCACCCTCAGTACTGACGACCCGCTTCAGTTCCACTTTACTAAGGTACGATCGAGGTGATCTTGTTTTGTTTTTTTTTAAACTAAATACAACATAAACGATATACTTTTGTTATTCCTTCGCTAGTGAATATTAAACACAGGTATTCCTTCCGAAACAATATATAAAACAAAGCTGTTAATATGAAGGTAAACCAATGTAAGTAAGGTTCTCTGCTGTCAGTCAATTTTCTGACGACCGAGTGGTGACGTGTTAGTCCAGGCAGACTACCACACCATTACACTAACTACGCAAGGGTCCCGGTTACAATTCCCGGTAAGGTCAATTTAAGAAACACTTTTATCTAAGTTGACCTGGATCTGGAAGAGGTGGGTGGGGCAACGTCAGGCTTCGGGAGGAAGGTAAAGCCGTTAATGACGTCTACCATCGTAAAATGAAAGTTATAAAAACAAGCCACGTTGAAGGCCTAGGATTGTGCATATGCGAATATCGCAGTCGCACTAAATAAACCTCGGGAGCTAATACCCCTGAAATCCTAATATCCCTGAAAGAATTATCACATTGAACTCGCAGAGCTTGATGTCCCGCTGCTTTAATGTTCTAATTTACTGTCTCTACAGGAGCCGCTGATGGAGGAGTACAGTATCGCGGCTCAAGTGTGGAAGCTGAGCTCGTGCGACATGTGTGAGCTTGCGCGGAACTCTGTGCTCATGTCTGGATTTCCGCATGAGGTAACTTATTTACATCTAGTAATAAGCATATTTTGCAATTATTTCAGCTATGAGAACGATGTTTGTTGTAACTTGGCGTATTGTCATCAATAATAAATAATGGTAAGAAAAGAAGACACTGTAACCGCATAGAAAAATAGTTGCCTAGAAAATTTGTACGCAAGAGTCTACCCGCAGCTGTTTCAGCGTCAGTTAAACTATTTTTTATTTATTACGGACGTCAGCGGAGTTTTGTAAATGTTTTTGGTTTTTGGTCAAATAAAATTGCTAAATGCTGTTGCACAAGTATAACTGTAACATTTGAATAGTGCACTTTCATACTACAAACAGACTGATCTAAGTATAATTTTAATTATACAATATTATAGATGAAGCAGTACTGGCTTGGCCCGAACTACATGAAGGAGGGTGTGGCCGGCAATGACATCACGCGCACGAACGTCCCTGACATCCGCGTCTCCTTCCGTTACGAGACGCTGCTCGATGAGCTAACCAACATATTCAAGGTAATCAATTACACTTTACACACTAACAGTATTTTAGCTAGAGTATTTTAGAAACCCAGTCTATATTCACCATTCCAGTCGTTTAAGCAGGAAAACCAGAAACTAAGTAGGTACTATAAGTAAATTTGACGTAACAAAAATCTTTAGTCACCTTGAGAGAAGACTCATGGGCAAAATAAAAGCCACTTGTGATATATCGTTATCATAAAATTATTTACACACTAAAAAGAACATCGAACTAGCTTATGATTTTCATATCATTTATTTCAATGTAATAACTTAGGTATATTAAAACTTATGAGTATATATAAAACCATTGTTTAAAAATATTCCCGTAATGCCAAATGGCTTATATTGTGACCCTACCTTGTGTAAATTATAATTTAGTTAGAAAAAAATATGTGATATACATTTCTGTTACATGGACGATGTCTTAACTAATTCAAGCTGCGATGTAAAGCAAGTGTTTTTTGAAGAACATTAAAACATAAATCATAATCCATGATCCGTATTTGTTGTGTTGTGTCCGTAATCCATACGATATATGTATATGTAGCTGGAGTTTCATTGAAGTCTGCTTCTGTTGGCTGCTATAGATTAGAATGCATCCCTTCCTGGGTGACCTACGGCAAGCAAACGAATCTAACAGTAATAATAACTCGTTCAGTTGTAAAACGAATGGCACGTTTACATGTATGTAGTAGTAACGCAAACTAAAATTTTCAGGAAGGAATGTCGTCGCGCACATAAATACGTCCACACGCAGAACAGTGGATGAACCGACGACCATACGGCTTAATTTTAAAATCTATTAACCAATTGTGTGTATATCTGTATTCGATTTTTATAAATAACTAAAAAACCTAAAAAAATCCTTTTTGGGTTCCATTTGCCCCAATTACATTATAAGCGTAGAAATAGACATTCCGAATGTGATAATTGTGAAAATGAAAGATTGAAAGTGCCATTTCACTGACTACTGTGTTAACCGCTTCTATAAATTACGCATTCTGCTTAGCCTTCAAATAAAAATAAGTCGTTTTCATGTAGATCAAGGTGCTACATAAGTCCTAATCCTAACATTTTGTAAAAGTCCTGTAAGTCCACTTAAATTCTATATTTTGTTAAGTTTATAAACACATTAATTTAGATTAAGACCATCCAAGTCCTTATTCAGAATCGATGCTTTATAGTTGATGTTATATTTTTCTAAGAAAAATCATTGTTGTTATAATATTAAAGTCTTTCCGATCATTAGCTTTGATGTGAACGTGTTATTTGCAATTAAACATGTTTGTTAATATTTTAGCTATTCTGGTTATATTGTCGTTGTGTTTGCTAATGATTTGAATGTCTATAGAGTACCATCGCGCAGCTGAAAGCAATCATGAAAAAGGTCGCCTCGAAGCTATTTAGAGATAAATTAGGCAAAACCTTGTCCGTTGTTTTCCTACCGCTCGCGATGGTTGCTTAAGCTTCTCTTGGTTGTAACATTTAACGCTTAATTGTGGTTGCTTAACTATGTGTTAACTTTGTAATTGTGTTAGTGTTCATTTTTATATAAATATTGATTAACTTTATTTATGAATTGCTAACCCGTGAATGTATCCATGACATTTTCCCTTGTAAATCGTATTTTAAATGAATTTGTTTACCTAATAATTTTAACTGAATACTTATAATCAATTTGCGTACATATTTGTACTTTAAAATATTTATTCAAACTTTCCTGGCTTAGATCTGTTAGACAGATGTTTTTAAAATCTTTTCAAATAGCATTTTAGTGATTTTACAACTACGAACTGAATGTTAATCATGTTGTTGGAAATAAAATTACTCATACACAGGATTTTTTGTTTCTCAACATACAATGTTTCTCCTTTACTTAAGAAATAATTTAAGTTTGCCTATAGTAACACAATCTTTAGTTCTGATACAATCATCAATGATCAATCGAGTACATTTGAGTATTTTATTTCAAAGTTATCAAATAATGTCTACATTTTTAAAAGATGTTTAGTGTTTCTTTTATTTTTAATCTGCAACAATTTTAATATTCTGCTGTTTTTTGGATAGCTAAAGCGGTGTGGTTCGCCCCTCTCCTATTAAGGTACATAGTACTCTGATGCATGCTGTTTGCTAACAGTAATAATAGTCCAGACATAATGTTTTAAAATATTGGTAAAATTTTAAATCATCATTTCTTCCAAATCTACTAATAGAGCGAGACGTTTTTTTTATATTAAATTACAAATAGGTAATTCAGGTTACGTCAGGAGTAGAGTTGGATGTGTGTCCTCTTCTTTCGCCTAGAGCAGTGTTTCCCAAACATTATACTGCCATGCCCCGGTAATTTTCTCATTCTCCTTTTGTGACTTCTTTTAAACTAAGCTGTTTTCATCAGGTAAAATAACACACATTTATTAATAGTAAAAATGATTTATTAATACCTACTACATGTTATTATTTTGGTATCGCCTATTTAGTCACAATATTTTAGTGCGAAGTATGGAGATGCTGCTTATTTTTTACCAAAGCATCCAAGTTCGCGGAAAAAGACGAAAGTTTAAGAAGAATATTTTCGATGCGCCGAACGATAGTAGGTACCTATTATTTTTATAACAAGGCGGGAATGTTGCGACCCGGTATTTTATTTTTATGACCCAGTACCGGGTCGGGACCCGGCAAATGGGAACCGCTGGCCTAGGGCTTTGCTCTATCCCTAGTCTTGGAACGCCTAACTATGACCCAAGTTGCGGGAAGTTTTGATAGGTATTTGGAGCAAATGGCAGCAGGCCTCCGTAACTTAAAAATTTTTGAATCATGGCTACTCATCTAGTTTTATTTGACTATCAAAGCAAGTACAATTGCGTAAGTAAATTCCGTAATTCGAACTTTCGACCTTCTTAAAAATTTTTGAATCATGGCTACTCATCTAGTTTTATTTGACTATCAAAGCAAGTACAATTGCGTAAGTAAATTCCGTAATTCGAACTTTCGACCTTCGGTTGACGAGAGACGAGAACACTCCTACAAATTCAAATTGGTAACCAACTAATACCCTTCATAGTTCTCATAACTAAGGCAATAATTCCCATTCAACTACCTCTGTTTGATTAAACAAAAATGACAAGTGCAAGTATACCTACTCGTAAAACTTTTAACTATCAAGCTCTTATTTGATTTTTCATTGTATTAACAATACAGTCATATTTATATGTAAGTATGTTTACATTAGACGGTGGTTCTTTGAATGTTAACTGGCAATCAAAAGGTAAACTGGTAAGTATTTCACTCTAGCATTCCTCCAGCGTAGGCGTTCAACAAATACAATGCATAGCAATTCTAGGCTTCCAGCTTCTCGGCAAGCGCTGCATGAACTCTGTTTAAGATTGTATGTTGAACCTTAATGAAACACATTTTTTTATTAATATATTATTAACAAGCGGACCCTGCAGACGCAGTTCTGTCCGAAAAAGCAGCGCCACCTGCCGGGAGCAATTGTGTTTTTAAACCATTAAAATGTACTATAGAAATTTACCACACAAAATTTCATGAAAATCTGTCCAGCCTTATAAGCGGAGTAAGGTGATAAACATACGTAACAGAAAAAAAATTATTTAACCCTTCGAGATTCGAGAGTGGGTTATTCCAGAATTTCCTAAAACAATTAAAATCAACTGTTATCGCGATAGCCGGCTGTCGCGCGGGGTTCGAAGCGCTACAAAACATGCACGCAGAATTAAAGGTACTTATCTCAGTACTTATTTATTATTATTCATTTGATCCAACATTACACGCACAAACTTCTACCAAGAATTCACTTCAGTTCAAATTAATTGAACCTTGATAGTCTGCTAAATCTTTGTAACTATGTCTCCAGGCCCAGCACTACCCCGGCTACGCCAGTAACGGCCCCGCCACGCCGAGCACGCCTCCGCCGCCCAACTTCGGCGCGCCGATCGTCAGCCTCAAGAGACCCTCCCTAGTGTAGTTAGTTATCAAGAGCAGTAGTAGAATCCTTAGTACCAAAAGTAAATAAGAAAAATATTAATATTAGGGGTTAAAGTATGAAATTGCCGTTTTGTATGGACGAAATCGAGAAAAGTCATTTTTCCATACTAACAATTTTTTAGTTTTTTTAAAAACGCCTGCACCGTTTTCGATGCAATTAAAGGTGAAAGTTAGATGGTTATAAAGCTACGCATTATAGTATTTAAATTTCTGAAAATCAAAGTATATAATACAAATATACTTAATTGAAGCAAAAAGGTCAGCTTAGATATTGTAAGGGGTCTTTTCAACGACTTCCTTTAAAGTAATAGGCACTAGTATTGCATTTTTTTTTAGTCAAAAGTTACTTTATTTAGTTTTTGATACAATACAAAAAGAATTACGCAATAATATGACTATACTTAAGAGTTATAAACAAAATAAAAAGTGGGAAAATAATCGGCAATTTCATACTTTAACCCCTATTATAATATACCTACCTACCTACTGATTTATAACACCATAGTCACTATAATTGACGAGGTTTATACCATGTAGGTACCTTAGTTTTATGAGTTTCCGATATTTAGCACAATTGCAAGTGCCATGATCACTGAAGAACAGTTTTTCCGTGATGATATTATTGTAGTTAGTTATTTTTTACAAGAGTCATCAGTATAAGATTGTTTAGAAGGTTACGAAAAGCGGCCAATAAGTAGATATACATTCTCCAAAATAATCAAATTGCAGTTAGTAAAGTAAAACAAGAAAAAACATCGAATACTTATAAATTGTACTTACGAGTAGAATAAATAAATGTGATTGCAAAGACAAACAAAAGAAAATTGAATTATTGCCTACTTTACTACTTTAATTAACTTCTGGCTGAATACATGTCACAACATATAGTGTAGGTACTAAAATTATTATTAGTAATTCAGTTACTGCAAAAATATTAGTAATAAGGAGTCTATAAAATACGACTGTTATTAAAAAACGGTTTCTAAAACATTAAATATTTTTTCACTTGATTATGGTTCATTTCATTTTATAAAGATGCCTTCCTTTGAATAAACCGAGAATTTAATTTGACCCAAACCTAGTAGCAAATGTCATAAATTTTTAATCAATAAATTGCAGAGATTAGCCCAACGCCTCAGTGTCGTTGGTCTAGTGGTTTAAATACCGGGCCAAGATCTCAGGGTCCTGGTTTCGATCCCCGGGTGGGATCGGGATTTTGAATTTTCTAACATTGCTTTACCGTGATCACCAACCCACATTTGGCAAACGTGGTGATTATGCCAGTAGGTACGTACACCCATGATTGCTGTGGTAACTTGAATTCAATGATGGAGGCCTTTTCCCTGCAGTGGGATGATTATAGGCTGTTACTTTTGCTGTGCAGTAGCGGGTAGGATCTCAATTTGGCAAATGGTAAAGAAAAAACTCTGCTATCCGTCTTCCTCTGGCAGTGCTCTATGAGTCGCCTCTTACGACACCTATAGGAAAAGAAAGGGTGGGGCTATTCTTTTAATGACCGACACCACACGACACAACACCATGTTCACACGTAGATAATGAAGAAATACCAATTTTTGTTAGGTACAAGTAAAAGTTACTCAAAAAAGTTTGAGAACCTTTGAGTTGTCAAATAGCTGTCAATCAAAACCATCTGATTAATTTGGCATTCTTGGCAAATTATTTAAACTGTACCGCTAAAATGGGAGTTAAATTATCTGTATTCATCAGGGATTGATTCGCTTGGTGCGCCTATGCATCCACAAACAGGTCGGATCTTCAAGGGCTAAGTGTCAACATGTTCAATACACAAAGAGAGTACAAGAAATGGACCCGTTCTCGGAGGTAAGGTGTTAAGCAGACTGATACTAATCACTCCCCATAATATCCATGAGCCCTGCACCAAACGAGTCTAAGGCTTTGTAGTGCGAAGCGTCTCTCTCGAGCTAGAAGACCGCTAGACCTAGGCTGAAAGCTTTGATTATGCTAGGATTTTCACTGACTTCTGAAAAACCGACGGCTGTTGGGGCGAAAAGATTTGGAATGGATACCGGGCCAGAATCTTTGGGTAGACCAGGTGCACCGACTCAGATCATATAAAGAAGGAGATATGAAATTGCTCGTAAATCCTTAGCGAACCCGTGTCTCCGAATTATTTGTATGCAACGCAACTACAATAACACTGTTGTAAGCATAAGGATCACACTATATCAATTTACAACGCTCATTGGTGCGCACACAAACATAGACCCAATCACAGCGGCTACCACTTACTCGCTTACACAATGCATCATTTGGTGTGTGCAAATTAGTGAGTCGCCACAAAGTGTGGTCGCGACGCACACGTCCTCGATACATTGCGCAGTCGCATAGTACTCACAACACAGCTAGTTAGTATCAAGCCTTCAATGTATATTGTGCCGATACAATTATCGTTATGGATGTTTTCGTAAAATATTTCGGTGCGGAGTGCAATAGTTCTGTTTGCCCATTTCATATCTATTTCTTTATATGATCTAAGTGCACCGACGATCTAGTAAAGGTTATTCTCGCAACAAGCAGCTGAATGCAGGTGGCTCAGTACCGGTCCTTGAGGAGACCCCTAGGGAGGCCTTTGTCCAGTTTTGAGCATCGCTTGGCTGTGATACTTGCCTTAATCGACGTGATGATGACAATGAATATGATAATTTAAACTTCAATAAGATTTAATATGATAGTTTAAGCAATTTAATTGAAATTATAATATCAGCAAAGATGTTTCTTTCGGGTCTTAAGGGTGCAAACTCCTAACATTTGATGAAACAAGGCTGGCTTAGCTATAAGAATAAAAAATTGACGCCTATGATGTATTGTCTCGGTGGCTAAATGGTAAAGCGCCGCGCCCGGCATGCGAGGAGATGCGGGTTCGAGTACCGCCTGAGACATAATTTTTCAAGTTCAATAAGATTATATCGAAATGTGTGGGTAGTAATAGCCTTTAATTAAATAATAGGTGATAATAGTCATAGTAATAAACACTAGCTGTTGCCCGCGACGTCGTACCCGTGGAATTTCGGTAAATTTGAAACTATATCCCACGGTAACCGTATGTTTTCCCGGTATAAAAGATAGCCTTTGTGTTAAATTCCAGCCTGTAATATATTTCCGTGCTAAATTTCATTCATATTCTATCAGCCGTTCTAGCGTGATTGAGCTACAAACATCATCTAAACATTTTACACTTGAGTTAATTGATACGGGGTTTATACCATGTACCGAGTTTCCGATAATTCTAGGTCTTCCGTGAGCATAGCGCTTGCAACAATGCCGAAATATCGGAAACTCTTAAAAACTAACGCACCCATGGTATAAACCCCTTATCAATTAACTCTAGTGATAACATAAATACTCTTTATTGCACACCATACAGGATACATTGTTAACATGTAATACATTTTAAGCTGTACAATTTAGGCGGTCTTATCGCTATAAGCGATCTCTTCCAGACAACCTCAATAAAGGACAATTAAATCGAAATAAGTGGGGAAGGCGGCAAAGAGTTATTTAAGGTAAATATTAAATAAATAGGTTACAAATATATAAAATGAATAAAATAATCAAGCTACAAATTAATTTTAAAATACATATTCTACTCAATCAATAAACATACACATAAATGCAAATAGAGTGATAGTGACCATGGAAGTTTAAATCAGTATATTTATACTCTAGGTAAGATTAGGTACATAATAAAATAATCAATGACGTAGGAAGTGACGATTAATTCAATTGGATTCGTAAACGATCGATAGTCATTGTCTTCTACGTATAACTGGCAATTGCAATTGTTATTATCGTCTTTGACTTTGCATCCCAAAAAGAACAAAAATGTGGATTCCTCCTGCAGCGATTCGCAGAAGAATGAACAGCGTGCGACGCGCACGTACGTGCGGGGCCCGGGCGACAGCGGGCTGCACCACGAGGTGCCCTTCCAGCGCGTCTCCGTCACCGGCATTCACGTCACGGGGGTAACGCTACGATTTAACATCTACCAATGAGGCCAATAACATATTATAAATTCCTTACATTTCGGTAGCAATGAGACAAGAGATAGTTACTACCACAGAACATGGGAAAAGGTTAGAAAGGCGATGTAGGCGGGCGGGGCAAGCGCGCCACGTCAGAGGTTATGAGCAAATGCTTGTGCTTCTGCCAAGACATGAATGCAGAGCTGTGATTGGTCAAAAGAATTTACTTTATTGGCGTTCTTTGATCTCGTTTATGTGTAGTGGCGACATAGGTTCTCATACAAATGGCACATGACAGCCTTTCTAACCTTTTTCCATGTTCTGTGGTTACCACTTACTACGATGTCCGAACTGTAGAAATGGAAATCATCCTTGTATCTAAATAACAATAGTGTCATAATTAACTTTTAAGTCGCTGTAGCAGCAATCGAATTGATTAAGGCCAAACCACACCACTTAAAATAATCATAAACAACATTAATAAAACTGCCTATAATCATCGGTGTGAAAGACGATATTGTCACACGGATTGAGAAAGGGATGCTTAGATGGTTTGGGCATGTAGAGAGGATGAATGAGAGAAGAATGACTAGACAGATCTATAAGACGAGTGTGAAAGGGAACGTTGGAAGAGGAAGGCCTAGACGAACTTACCACGATCAAATAGGGGATGTTCTGAAGAAAGGTCAGGTCAAGAGTACTCTAAACCGACAAGCATGCATGAAAAGATTGATGAATGTGGAAGAAGCGAAAGATGTATGCCAGGATCGTAGTAAGTGGAAGGCCTTGGTCTCTAGCTGCCTACCCCGTTGGGAAGGAGGCGTGATAATATGTAGGTATGTATATGTATGTATAATCATCCCACTGCAGGGAAAAGGCCTTCGTCATTGCATTCAAGTTCCATAGCAATGATGGGTACAGGCATAATCACCACGCTTGCCAAATGCGGGTAGGTGATCACAAACTCGAAAATTCGAAATTCTTGTTGCCCGACCCGGGAACGAACCCAGGACCCCGAGATCTTGGCCCGGTTTTTAAAACACTAGACTAACGAGGCGTTATAAACGACATTGCAGCAAATATTTATAGGTATTTATCATGACCAAATTGTTAGGCGGACTTCAACAGCTTAAGTAATATTTCTGTTATAGCTATCGAAAATTACAACAAGTTTCCTAATGCCACTTCAAGAAGACATCATCTCAATCTTTCCATAAACCTTTGCAAATTACCTAGGTGCCCTTAGAAGACCTCATCCGGTCGGCGACTCTCCTGATCGACGCGCTGGGCATGCGGCGGCAGTACATGGAGGCTTCGAACCAGTCGTTCTCGCGGGCCGTCAGCAAGCTACTCATGGCGCAAGGCATCCCACAGCGCACCCAGCGCAACATGCACCGCTTCTCTGTGGACTTCAACCGTGCTCTCCAGCATATTGGGAGTTAGTTCTTTAAATGTATTTATAGGGGTTCCTACTCGTTTGCCCTACGATTCGGATTCTTTCCTGTGTGGCAAAGGTAATCAATTAAAAAGCTGACAACAACGTAGTTTCAAAATGTATACTCGTGATACCCTCTTGGAGGGGCTTTGCCAAACAGTGGATGAATGATATGGCCTAATGATGATGAAACAAGTCCCAAATCAAATCAAGTAATGCTACTCGCGACAATTTCAACGTCTTATAGGACGGCATTGTTCTACACACCTACGTCACAGACAAAAGTCAAATCATAAAAATCATAGCATCGTAGTAATAAAGACTTATTGATTTGTTTCTTAAATAGCGGAGGAAGCAGAGCGATACCTGCAGCTAACAGCGTGCTCGTCGGAGGCCCTCAGGCATCATGGTATCCTCGTTAGCCCTCAGACATCCGAGACAAATGGCAAGTACCTCTATATATATTAATTTGGAGTCTTAAATTGGTGCCACTGACAAATCTTTCGTAAATTCCATGTAGGTATACAATATCTGCGAACCGATTAGACATTTCTGATTATGGTATCGGTTGATTTATTTTGCGCACATAAATCACAGCAGTTCAAAATGTCACGCCTGAATTCCTAAAATGAGCTTAACTGAATGACTCTTGACGGACTGAAAATATTATAGACCTCTCTACAAACACATTGCAAGTAAAATGTTATTACATACATGTAACGTTAAAAAGAAGTTATTTAGCGTTTTTTATCGTACGATTGCATTTTTAATAATACATACTGTTCCGAAATTGTTGAATTGTTATACGGCTAACAATTTTATGCTAATAAAACAAAATGAGTTAAATTTATTTATTTAAACTTTATTGCACAAATACAAATAACAGTACAAAAGGTGGACTTGATGCCAAATTGTATTCTCTACCAGTCTACCAGAGGCTAAGCAGAAATGTTTGTGTTTAAATTTACTTATAAACTTTAAATTCCACTACTTACCTTGTAACATAACTTTGCAATGCGCTGGTCTATTAGGTCTCTCATAGTTCAGCTGCTTATGCTGTGAGAAAGATAAGACAAAAGATGTATATTTAGCTACTTTCAGTGTAAGTAATGTGGAATTCTGTCCAGGGGCTTAGACGAAGATTTAATTAGTCTATTTTAAATACTGTAAATCGTGCAGTATAGATTATTTACGGCCATGGACCCTGCGACTCGCTAAGATAGCTGATTTAAGAAATCAATATACTTTTAGATGCATCTCAATACCATTATTATATTGTTACAGTGCCAATGCGGCATTTAAGTTTCCACCGGCCAGCTGACACTATGAGGACGTCTATAGAGAGCCACGAGGACACAGGAGACCCTATGTTACTAGGTGAGCCAGATGAACACTTAATATGGACATCATCATCATCATCACATACATTGTTCTGACCCCAATTTGAGTAACTATTTAAAGCATTCGTATTTTGAAAACCAGAGACAACGAAGGTACCACAAACACCCAGACCCGAGAAAATGTAGAAAAACAAATTTTTTCTACATTGACCCGTCCGGGAATCGAACCCGGGATCTCGGAGCAGTCGACACCTTGAAAACCGGTGTGTACGCCACTCCGCCACGGAGGTCGTCAAAACTATTTTTGCAGAAACTGTACTGTAAGACTGTAACATACTCGTAGTACCTACATACCACCCAAACGTCGTATTTATCGTAAATTTATCACTTATAATTAACTGAAGGGTTCAATGTAAGATAGATGTTAATCAATATACTTTCAAATATATCAAAATGTCAAACAAAATTTATTCTCTATCACTCTCATTCAATAGTTCATTAGTCTTGGCTGGGAAATGAGAGAAGAACTTTTGTTACGCGATGCGCTTCAAAAATCAAAAACTTATGAATTGTATCGTAATGAATGAAATGAATGATTCATTACGATACAATTCATAAGTTTTTGATTTCCCTTCATACCTTAACAGGCTTAGGACCGTAAAAATTTAAAACTATGTTGCGAAAAATATTTTCTGAATAAAACTTGATTTACATTCTCTATAAATGGGCTCTGAATACGATACTAAATGTTTATAAAAATGTTGAAGATGATGAAAAAGTATTCTGTATATTGTCTCGGGTCCGGGTGTTTGTCGTACCTACCTACCTTCGTATTTTGTGATTTTCACAAAATAATGCCATACTTGTATTGTTAATTACTTTGGTATCATAACCATGTATGTGATGTTGGCTACAATTAATAATTAAAAATGATTACAGAAATGCACTTGGACCCGTGGGCATGCCCCATGCCCCCTGACAGGCACTACACGTGTCGCTGGGAGAGCGGCGTGATGCAGTTTTACCGGAACCAAGCGGATGTGGAAGCCAACAATCCCTTGCCCTACCGGTTCATACCTTTCACGCAGTACGTGGAAGACCTCACGAGGCTGTCGGATATGATCAGCGATGGGCCACTGTAAGCTGTAGCTTGTCGTTATCCTAAGAAGTAGGTAGGTATGCCGCATTTTTTTAAACAAAGCTTATTGTTATGGCTTGGTATTTGGTATATTCAGACACGTAGCCTTAGTTTAAATCGAGTTAAAAAAAACTGCGGACAAATTGCTTTAAAACAAATTACTAGACTGGTCGCATCGAGATCAATAGAGCCTACCTCATCTGTGGTAAGTGCTAGGAGAAAACTGGGAGAAAGTAGGAAAAATCTCTCTATAGGTAATCATCATCATTATCATCATCATCAGCCTATCGGAGTGGACTGCTGGACATAGGCCTCTCCAGTTGCACGCTACTTAGGTCGATCCTCGGCTTCTCGCATCCAGCTCCTGCCAGCCACCTTGCGCAAATAATCACTCCACCGCGGCACCGGCCTGATGGCGACCTACACTACGTTTGCCGAGACGCGATCTCCGCTCAAGAACTCGTTTACCCCAGCGGTTGTCGGTTCTTCGGCTAATATGGCCACTACCACTTCAGCTTGCTAATCCGGTGGGCTATAAGTAATACTAAACCAAAATGTCCCTATATTAATTCCGGCAGTTACAAAATGACGTCTGGCTTACAGAAAGTCGTTCTGCTACCGGCGCTTGAGTTATCTCTCATCGAAATTCAAGATGCACGTACTACTCAACGAGCTGCACGAGTTGGCGCTGCAGAAGGCGGTGCCACACCGGGATTTTTATAACGTCAGGTGATTTTATTCAATATTGCAAATTTAAGCAAATATCTTTAAGATAGTGATGTTCGTGGAATACATATCGACTCCTATTGATTGCGATGGGGTTATTTAGTCTTACTCGGCAACACACTGCTTTTTACTGGAGTGTTAATGTGATATGTCATATTTTACGACGCGACCTTGACTCTTTATTACGAACTGCGTTAGTTACCCTTATTTCTCTAAAACTAGTTTTCTTCGTCCCTAAGGTTCTCTGGAATAGATCGATTTAGCGATAAGACCGTCTAATTGTATTGTTTTATTAAAATGTAATTTATGTCACCTGTGTTTTTTGCAATGAAGTTTAATCAATCTTTTTATTATTTTCTTTTTACTTTGCGTTCAGAAACTCGAAAACAATTAAAATGTTTAACAATGTTTTTGTATCCTCCAGAAAAGTAGACACTCATATCCACGCAGCGTCTTGCATGAACCAAAAGCATCTCCTGCGGTTCATTAAGCGGACACTGCGGCAGCACGCCAGCGAGGTGGTGACGGTGCACCAGGGCATGCCCATGACCCTCAAGGCTGTCTTCGAGGACATGCAGCTGGATGCGTACGACCTCAACGTCGACATCCTTGATGTTCACGCGGTAACGTCATGATCATGATTGCTTAACACTTCTTAACGATCACAGTAGTTAGATCGTAATCCAAATAATTATCCAGATGCTAAGGAACATATCAACCTTCCTTGATCTTTTCTGTACTTCTGCAACAAGCCAGTAGCTTAATGCTTACCAAATAACAATGGATACCCTAAGATAAGATTATACGATGACTAACATCTGGATATGAAATTCTCAGACGATTAAGTGCCTTTCAGCACTTGTGAATCACCAGCTCAACTTATGTGCTTCAGTCTTACTTAAGCACCAAAGTTTTTGTTTTGACCTTAGCATTATTAGTAGGCATAATTCAAATCTTGTATAAGTAGCATCGTAATTAATTATATTTGAATATAATTTATCGTTAG
The DNA here is from genome assembly GCA_949315895.1 of Anania crocealis. Lineage (NCBI taxonomy): Eukaryota > Metazoa > Arthropoda > Insecta > Lepidoptera > Crambidae > Anania > Anania crocealis. The sequence goes on from OX438868.1 coordinate 1,344,340, forward strand.
TCGTTTATATTTGACGTAGGACCGCAACACATTCCACCGGTTTGACAAGTTCAACGCGAAGTACAACCCGGTGGGCGAAAGCAGACTCAGGGAAGTGTTCCTAAAGACTGACAACTACCTCAACGGGAAATACTTTGCCAGGATCATCAAGGTCAGACATGTTATGTGGCGACACCTCAAGCGACATATTATGTTGCAGAAGGATTCCTCAACCTAGTTTACACCAAAGGGTGATAAACGGGCTCAACGGACATAAAAAAATGTTATTTTTATGCCTCCTGCAACTGTTGCATAAACATCTCGTATGATTTCAGGAGGTAATAGCAGATCTCCAAGATAACAAGTTCTCGTACGTGGAGCCGCGCATCTCCATCTACTGCAAGAACCGAAACGAATGGAGCAAGCTGGCGTCGTGGGCACTGCAGAATGACGTGCACTCGCCACACGTCAGGTGGCTGGTGCAGGTGCCAAGGCTTTAGTGAGTGAATATCCCTTTTAAAGTATAGGCGGACGTTAAAACATAAAGTATGCGCAATGGTTTGATTGATGATATGACAGGTCCTAGGAAGCTATTAGCCACTAGTAACCATTATCACTCTGCTTAAAATGCTTCTCTATTGAAACTGCTAAAATTCCAGAGTCGGCTCATCTTCTCCATGTCGTGTCATTATACTTCAAGGATGATCAGGTGTCGGAGTTTTCGAAGCAGCCTATTTCAGGACTCTGACGTTACTTGCATTTATTCAGTAGTTAACCCATATTGCGTTTACAGGAACAGAACTGACGATAATAATTATTACGATATAGTTAGAGGCGGCAGTTTTTTTTTTCAAATGACCTTCTGACAATCAACACCTTAGTCTTCTACACGTGACTACGAACGCTGTATAGTGTTCGAAACGACAGGACGGATGAAAATAAAAAATAAAATGAAAAATCCAAATGTACATGTAAATGTAGGTACATACACGAGTTAAGTCCGAAAAAATTTATTGCTGTTTTAAAAATCTATTGTAATAAATAAAAATAAATAAATAAATGTGGACAACATCACATACATTGTTCTGATCCCAATTTGAATAACTATTTAAAGCATTCGTATTCGGAAACCAGAAACAACGAAGGTACCACAAACACCCAGACCCGAGAAAATGTAGAAAAACACATTTTTTCTACATTGACCCGTCCGGGAATCGAACCCGGGACCTCGCAGCAGGCGACACCTTGAAAACCGGTGTGTACGCCACTCCGCCACGGAGGTCGTCATATTGTAACATTATCTTAATCTATTTTAGCGATATATACCGAATCAACAAATTACTCAAGAACTTCCAAGAGTTTTTGAGCAACCTCTTCGATCCTCTGTTCCAAGTTTCCCTCGACCCGAGCTCCAATCCTGACCTTCACAAATTCCTGACGGTATGTGCTGGCATAATATTATATATTACTTTTATATAATGCTTATGTACTATTATATAATGCTTATGTAAGATCACAGTTGGAATATGCATAGGTATGCCTCGACTGTATGGAATCCGCAGTATTTAAGGTATATTGACCTGTTCAGGCAAAGTTTATAAGAAGCTTAAAATATAAGTTTAGAAATTGTAAAATCTTTAAGTTTCAGTCTTTGTTAAGAGCCGCCGTGAACAACGTGATCAACTATTTTTGTTTGTACAAGATTATCAACAATGTAATTGATAGCCCTTACTTACTGGCTAAGTTATTTTTTAAGTGTTTCAAGTCTTAGATCGCGATATAAAAGCACTTTTGTTACTCCTGTTTGTAGATCCAGATATCGTAAAAACAGTTTTATTATAAGAAGTACAAATCAATATAACGCAGCCTACAGTCACATAGACATTTTTCACGAGAGTATGGTGAGATATCGCCATCTCTTATAATCCACTTAAATTTAAGCCCTCTTTTGTAGGTAATATTGTTTTGTTAGCATAGCTGGCTTTTCCCCCAGCCCCCAGCATGTGTCTCTTTTAATAACATTTTCGTAATAACTAGAATTGGAAACTTTAATTGCGTATGTAAAAACTATGTATCGTTAAATTTATGTAATATTATAACGCTGTTTGTTTCCTTAATAAAGATAAAATACAAATAAAACAAAATAATTTGTAGCATAATCACATTATCGCTGATGGCGAATCGAGAGAGATGCGTGGTGTTAGTAACGTCATTTGAATTCATTCGTAGCTAGTAAGCCGTCTTACGATGAAGTTACTCATTCATAAGAATCCAAGCTCCACCCACCGGAGATAGTGATGTCAGTCAACACAATGCAAAGGATTCTGGTCGCAAGGGTGGTCAGGCACGCGTGTCCTACATAGTTTTCTTTACTATAGGTAACTGATAAAAAAACAAGGTATATCTATCCGCGAATCAATTAAACATTGATGAAACGCCGCTGGCTCATAACGTGAAAAGCCTTGATGAATAAGTTCTTCGACACAAACAATGTCTTGGTAGCTTATTTGGTAAGAGCAGTCGCTCAGTAAGCGAAAGGTTGTGAGTTTAATTTCTACCCAAGACAATAGATTTTTTTTATTCAACGCATTGTATCTATCAGTATATAAACTTGAAAAATTATGTCTCAGGCGGGACATAATTTTTCAAGTTTATATACTGATATTATAATTGAGTTGCTAAAATATCAAATAAAGTATATGAATTGTATCTATTTTCAAATTATCACTTGTTTACAGCACGTAATCGGTTTCGACAGCGTGGACGACGAGTCGAAGCCCGAGAACCCTCATCTCAACGAGAAGATGAAGGCGCCGGAGGACTGGAACGAGGAAGAGAACCCGCCCTACGCGTACTACCTCTACTACATGTACGCCAACATGGTCATGCTGAACCAGCTGCGCCAGTGAGTTTTCACATACATATACTAGAACTAAATATTACTAGCTTTTCTATACAAAATAGCCCACTATACAAAATAGCCTATGTAGACTGTAGACCACTGGCGTGTTGGGGCGCGAAGAGAAAATGAAAAACTATTTTGCGGAAACGAACTTAGGTACTTATATTTAAATGTGTGAGACTAGAAAAGTTTTTAAGTCGCGACTAAGGTGGTGTCAAAATCATGAAGAACAAATAAAAGCTGACATTCTAGCCACTCTTCATTCTAAAAGAGACTTTCGTTCATTTTGGAAAGCAACGAACAAACTAAGACCTCGGCCTGGCCAGCCTGTGTGCGTTGATGGTGTTAGCAACCCGGTGGATATAGCCAATCTCTTTAAAGACCACTTTACAGTTAAATCTCCTTTAGGACCATCTCGTATGAAGCTCAATGTTGAGACTGGTAAGGAACTAAAAATGGTATGTACTGCAGCAGATGTAAAAAAGATTATAAATTCGATGTCTCTGGGAAAGTCACCTGGTCATGACAATCTAAGCATTGAGCACCTACGGCATGCGGGACCTCACCTGGCAAGAGTACTGACCTTGCTTTTTAACCTCTGCATAAGTCACTCATACCTGCCCGGAGATATGATAGAGACTGTAGTTGTGCCTATAGTTAAAAATAAAACCGGTGATCTCGCAGATAAAGGTAACTATAGACCCATCTCACTAGCCACAGTTGTTTCCAAGGTCTTTGATAGTGTGCTTAATTCGCATTTGAATAGCTTTATACAAATACACGATAACCAGTTTGGGTTTCGTGCCAAGTTGTCAACTGAAAGCGCAGTTTTGTGTGTTAAGCACACTGTCAAATATTACACAACTCGCAAAACGCCAGTCCACGCCTGTTTTCTCGACCTGTCTAAAGCGTTTGATCTAGTTTCGTATAACATTTTATGGAAAAAACTTGAAATTATTAACCTACCTACAGAACTTATAAATATTTGTAAGTATTGGTATGAAAGTCAGATCAACAATGTGCGATGGGCGGGAACGTTGTCAAATTCGTATAGATTGGAGTGTGGCGTGAGACAGGGGGGTTTGTCTTCACCGACACTATTTAACCTGTACATCAACGACCTGATTGTTGCGCTCAGCAGCACCCGAGTCGGTTGTCATATAGATGGAGTTAATGTTAATAACATTAGTTACGCGGATGACATGGCGCTGCTGAGTGCATCAGTCTGCGGTTTAAGAAAGCTTGTAGCAATATGTGAAGCTTATGCCAAAAATCATGGTCTTCTCTATAATGCTAATAAAAGTGAAGTCATGGTATTTGAGGTCAGAGGAAAGGACACAGAAAGCCTTCCGCCTATAAGATTAAATGGTACAATTATGAAGAGGGTGTACAAGTTTAAGTACTTGGGACACGTAGTAACCACTGACCTCAAAGACGATGATGACATCGAAAGAGAGCGGAGAGCACTGTCGGTGAGGGCAAACATGGTAGCTCGCAGGTTTGCACGTTGCTCTAGGCAGGTGAAACTTACCTTGTTTAGAGCATATTGCACTTCTTTTTATACGTGTAGCTTGTGGGGTGACTATACCCAACGATGCTACAGCGCTCTTCGAGTGCAATACAATAATGCTTTCAGGATACTGTTGGGGCTGCCTCGATTCTGTAGTGCTTCAGAGATGTTTGCAGAAGCGCGCATAGATTGTTTTTACGCTACTATGCGCAAAAGATGCGCATCCCTGGTGAGCAGAGTGCGGACCAGCCCCAACAGCGTCCTGAGCATGATTGCTGACAGGATGGACTGTGCGTATTTGAGTCATTGCAGTGCAATTTCACATGGGCTTACACTGCAATGATCTGTATATATAATTAAGTTTTATATTATTTTTATTTTATAACTTTTATTATGTTTTATTTACTTTTCTTTACTCTAGGCTTAGTCATTATTGTTCGTAGTATAGCTTAGTCTGGACACTTAGTCTGAAATATATTAAATAAAAAAAAAAAATAAAAAAAAAAAAAAAAAAAAAATTGCACGAAAACGCGTACACTCGTGGAGCCCTGCGGTGTGGCCCACGACAGGCGGCGAACTGAACTTTCGAACGCAAATCATTCGTTCGTTCATTACAATCGTACTTACAACTAAGTATCAGTATGTGACAAATAAGAAATTAAAAGCTACCCTAATAATATCCAGATAGAATTCAAAATAAAACTATGTTTCGAGCGCGTCGCCAACAGCCTATGTCCAAGTTTAAATTTAAGAAGGTAATCATGGGCAATACCAATTGTAATGCAAAGTCAGCCATGTATTTAAAGATAGGTGAAAAAGCAGCTACATGTAACGTTTTCTGTCACTGACTGTGTCTTCGTTTTTTTTTTATTTTACATTAATAAATGTAAATAAATAAATATATTTGAGGATATGAGTAACTATTCAAAGTACTTATATTGTGTATAATCAGAAACAACGAAGGTATCACGAACACCCAGACCTGAGAAAAGGGGTGGTGGGATCTTCCTCCTAGTGGTCCATCTTGGGCAACGGTCTTTGGTTTTCTATCCAATGATGACGGCTAACAGATCCCTCTTCGGTGGTAGGCTTCGTAAGAGGCCGCCTGGATGCTACCACCCTCCTGCCGGAGTCCAGCGCCAAACAGTGCCTCTGTGTTCCGCTGGTATGTAGGAGAACTAGTGCCACTTGCTGGGTTAGCTCGCTCCATCTTAGGCTTCTTCTTAACCGTAGAATTAAGTATGTAGTCAAGAGCAAGCCCATTGATTATAAAATAAATAAATAATGATCGGCGGGTTGACAAATCGAACCCGGGACCTAAGAGCAGGAAACACCTTGAAAACTGGCACACACCAGTTTTCAAGGTGCACCGCCAGGGAGGTCGTCATAGCTGATGCGAAACCACATACCATATAAATTATTTGGGACTCATAGAACGTGTGTGTTACCAGAGAACAAGGCTTGAACACGTTCGTGCTGCGGCCCCACTGCGGCGAGGCTGGGCCACCTACGCACATGTGCGCCGGGTTCCTGCTCGCGGAGAACATCTCGCACGGACTTATGCTTAGGAAGGTAAAGAACACAACCCACAGCATTCTTACATAACATTCAATATACCCTGTGTTCAGTAAGATCTTTTAGGGTTAAGACGCACCTAAAGGAGTCCCGCCAGAAGAAGACTGGTAGTAGCAACCCGTCTGCCATTAGCCAAGCGATACGTTAATGATAAAGTTCTCTGTCCATCAGTGACGTAGGCGGATGATGATGGTCTTCAGTAAGAGATATAAATTGCCTAGGTATTTGACATTTAGCAACAAAAAAATAGGCATAACTCACTGAAGATAGGTTCTTAATAAAATCGCATTTATGGCCATGATATCAAAATTAATGGTCTTTTTCAGGTGCCAGTACTTCAATACATGTACTACTTGGCGCAAATCTTCATCGCCATGTCACCGCTCAGCAATAACTCCTTGTTCCTGAGTTACCATCGAAATCCCTTGCCAGACTTTTTCTCCAGAGGACTCCGGGTCACGCTGAGTACTGATGATCCACTGCAGTTCCACTATACAAAGGTCTGATTTGTAACTTCTATATTGCATTTTTACACTTACAAACAAACACTTAAGGACATTTAATGGAACTTATTTAGTTATGTAAGGGTAATAGTGTTCACTCTTGTGGGGTTTCAATGAGCTCCACGATGTTAACAAAGTATATGATATAACATCTCACAACAATCTTGACTAGATTGCGCTTATATAACCTCGGCACGAGAAAAGCTCCCGAGCGATATCCCTCTCTGTTATCATCGTGGAATCCATTGATAACAGAGTGTAAATCGCGGGAAAACTCGGACACATAGTGTAGTGCCACAAGTATTGAAATTGTGCAGGTAAAAGAAAAGTATTATCTGTTTAGGTAGCATTTTATGTCGGAAGGATATTTTCATTTTGAATAATGGAAATTTTCATCAAGCACTGATCACATAATACGATTGGTCTGCTAGATCATACATCGCACTATTGCCATGGCTATTTTGGCTCGTATTTTCAAGGTGATGAATAAGCGTTCTTCAATTCAGGAACCACTGATGGAGGAGTACAGCATCGCAGCGCAGGCCTGGAAGCTGAGCTCGTGCGACATGTGCGAGCTGGCGAGGAACTCAGTGCTTATGTCAGGATTCCCGCATGAGGTCAGTGAGAGTTTTTACTGCTTAAGTTCGAAATACCAAAAAGTTTGCTATTCCACGGAAGCGGAGCAAGGCGGAGTGAAGAGGAGCTGACTGTGAATTGATCAATCACAGTGCTCGAAATCCCACAGATCACAGAATTCGAGCACTGTGATTGGTCAATTAAAGCCCGAAATATACTCAAACAAACACTCCATTCTGCCTAGCTCTGCTTCTGTGGAAACGCTACCTTTGACTTTTTCTGTTAAATGTAGGTAGTTGTTTTTTACGTAGAATATACTGTGTACTTTTGAATATGCTTATTGAACGGTTTCTATAATGTCACGCATTAGAGAGATATATAAACTATTTTCTGCTACCAAAAAAATAATAGGTTAAATATCTAATTCGGTTGCCGTAAACCTCGTGATATGTTAAGTGTAAAAAAAATTGTATGCCATATGATGTATGTCAATTGAACTCCTAAACATTATGCTTGAAACGCAATGTTTATTGACATAAGTTCAATTGACATGACAGTGTCACCGTAAAAAAATGCAACAAGAAAGGTTTAAATCCTATAAGTAATAGGTGTTTGGTGTTGCAATGCTTGGTATTAAATATTACCTACATTCAACACATTAAAACCACATTTTACAAAGCAGCCGAAATGTTTGCAACTGCTTTGGGTGGGAACCAAATCCGAAACCTAACTAGGCGGCTAGCTGACTGCCCTTACGGCCGGTTCCAATAATCTATATATCGCTAGTTTTGACATATCGGAGATAGGAAACAGTTTCTATCTCTGATTTTGCCGTCCAAAGAAACAAAGACCGAAGTTGTTTTCTATCTCTGATATGCCAGAACTGAAGATAGATAGGTTATTGGAAGTGGCCGTTAATGTTAAGGTATCAAAATCTTTATTGGTAGTATATAACCAAAACATTGATGAACCTAAAATCGTCCTCTTCCACCAGATGAAACAGTACTGGGTGGGCGCGGACTACTTGACCGACGGGCCGGAGGGCAACGACATAACGCGCACCAACGTCCCGGATATCCGGATATCGTTCCGGCACGAGACCCTGCTCGACGAGCTAGGGAACCTGTTCAAAGTTACCGTGGACTAGTAAGTATAGTTATTGCCTATAATCATCCCACTGCAAAATACAGGCCTTCAAGTTGCCACAGCAATGATACAGGCATAGAAATCACCATGTTTGCCAAGCAATTTTTCGTAACTCCTGTTGCCCGAACCGGTGATCGAACCGAGGACCCCGAGATCTTTGCCCGGTTCTTAAACCACTAAACTAACCAACCAGAGATGAGCTTTAAAAATAACTTGTAAGTCATATTAACCTACTTTTGTTTTATTATTTCAGGTATAATCGCGAAGGAACTCGTGTTAAATTAAAACCAAGAGTCTGTTTGTAGCTGTATTTATTTTGATAAATTACATTTGTAAGTGATGATGTCGAGTAAAAATATATTACAATGGTATCATGTTTGAGATTTTTTTCTATAAATATTTTGTACCAACTACAAAGTTTTGAGTTTTTTGTAACAATTAATGTATGATAAACACATTACTTAAGTTAACAACATAAAATCACAGCAATTTGTATTTACTAACTCTAACAATAGTTTTGCATACCTTCATTCACGTTCACATTAGGAATATTAGGCTTATACAAAATACTCCGTACCAAAATTGACCTTACCGAGATGGCAAAGAATAAAAATCTGGATGGACTTATTTCATCACAAAGTTTTTAACAAACTGACTTTGGTTAATTTCTATTTAGTTTTTCACATAAAATCAGAAAATAACCATATGTCAACAGAATGTTGTAATAGGCAAGTAAAGCAGTGTCTATGGGTCGCGGCAGATGGAAGGCATGCTACCCACAGATCTCTGCCTGGTCCGGGCACGTGGTTACAGCCCATTCATCTAATGTGAAAGCACTCATAATATTTACAAATTATCCTAACCTTTTAGGTCTGACTAAAAACTTAAGATTAAAACAAAATGCCAGATTGTAAATGTATCTTCCACTTTTTGCTGCAGCGTTTACAGTTAAATAAATACGTACAGATATAGCAGTAATTTGATTCAAGTGTCGTTGCTCTACCAATTGACGAAGATAAAGTGGGTGTATCCCACTATTTCTATAATGTTTTCTATTGATAGAAATACTGGGACAGAGTCTCCCACTATTCCCATTGCGGGCGGCGACAAATATTCTCGGTATCTCTTAAGAATTTTAGTACTCCGTCATTTAACAGGCCATCAAAAATATTAAAATGAAAACAGAATATTAAATAACACAATTGAATTTTTATCCGCAATAGAAATAATGGGACTTAATTTTGAAAAAACGCTAGTCTTAGTTTTTCTATTTTGTATTTCCATGGAAATAGTGGGATACACCCGATAAAGAGATACACTTCCGATCATTATGTGTTCACGTGTGAGCGGCGAAAGAGATGGATTTGGCCACGCGGGCCTTCTTTTGTGATGCAGTTAATTCTGCCTTACATATTATGTACATATAGACAAATTTACATTCTTTCATACGCTGACTTGAATGATTTAATTTACACTGTATTTGCGAGTGTTAACTCTCTTTATTAAAAAAAATATTTATCAGGTGCTAATGAATGAAGCAGAGGACCTACTACGCAACGCGATGCCGTTATATAGGGATCTATATGTCTCTGTCATATTTTGAGCTATTGGCATGAGTAAGCAGGACAGCTGGAGTCGAATATACAGACAGTGTGTATGAGTTGTTGTAGTAGCGTCCTCCAGTTGGTGGGTATCTTCTTTTTGTTTGTAGCCTAAGCCACAAAACTAGTTCTTCTACTCACTGTAGACCTCGCGATCAGAAGCCAGTGACGTCCCGAACGGCCTTCTGCTCGTCCTGCGGCGCCAGCTGGCGGTGTGCGTGGAACTCCATGGAGAAGGTGGCCAGCCCCGAGCTCAGCGAGCGCAGCGTCGACGAGTAGCCCAGGAGCTCAGATAGAGGCGCCAGGCATGAGATCACCTGCGGATGTGATTATTTTATTTTTACGAACGAACCCAACAGAGGTCCTGTATTATTTATTATTCATTCTAACAGGATTGTATGGAAGAGGAAAACATACTGCGACTACCCCAGATGACCTGGGAACAGAGCTAGTAAATGAACGCAAGGGACGTCCTGTCTTAACCATGAATACAGATTTCGAATTTGTATAAATAGTAAAAAAATATTTCAGATACAAATTGGTTATTATTCTAATCTATGTTTTGTTGGTATTCCAACACACAGGCGACATATAACTGTCCTTGTGAAAAATTAAGTTAATTAATTATATTTAACGATATTTGCAGCACTCATTTCATCAATGATTGTTGTCAAACGCCATAAGGTTACATTAATTTAGAAATAATTTAATATGGTAGTTATATTCTTACAACTTTCATTTTTTTTTAATATTTTCTTATTTTTAATTCTTTTTTATGAACCTTCTCCTGACAATAACAAAAGAAACAAAAACAGAATTAGCGAAATCGGTCCAGCGGTTCATTTTTGGAGAAGGTATATGAGTTTGGAGTGAGAGGTTGTATGTTTTTGCACACAAGTGCTTATCTCTAGAACGCCTTGACCAATTAACACACAATTTTCTGCAGTGGATTTAGAATTTATCGATGAAAGTCTTAGATAGACATTATATTATTAATCCGCCAGGAGGCGCTGCAGTTACCATTTTCTTTCTAAACGGTTTGAACGATTTAGATGCAGTTTTCTGTAATGAGTTTGCTTACCGGCGCGGCGTGGGGTTTTTTTTAAAATTTTCAATTTTAATTATATACAAAAAATTAATTGTAAACACATTTACAATCAACATCTTCTACGTAGTCCTGTATAGTTGTAGCCGCGGCTGACCTTGTTGTGGTGCTTCAGGTGTACGTGCTGTATCTGGCAAGGCACGGTGTCTGGCAAGTATGCCAGTACAAGCGCGACGTGACTCTCAAGCAGAGGCGGCTCGTCCTAAGGAGCACTGGTGCAGTGCACTCCCACAAAAATTAGTAAATAATAAATGTATTTTTTAATCTGCTATTATTTATATATTTTAAATCCTATACATTCACACTAACAATAGCAGTTCACTATAAACAATTTTAACTACGCACAAAGTTGACATGTTTTTTAGCATAAGATTTGGTGTCAGTTGTTGTTACCGAGTGGAGCGCCAGCGATTGCGCTCCTATGAAACAAAGTTCAGTACAATGCCTAGTACTGAATTCAATAAGTGCGAAAGAGAAACATCGACATCGGACTGGTACGTGAAACAAAAGATTTTGTATGAGAAATTAGGCTAATCTGGAGCGCCGCTCTAAGCGACGTTGCCAGAGGTGACAATATTTTATGCGTGTGGCTAAACATGCGTTGTTGCCGATCTAATGTAAACAAACGTCAAATCTTTTATCCAGTCACCGAGACCTTTTCGCGCCAACACGGCAGTTGTGTGTTATTTCGCTATTAAACAATAGTTTCTGTACATTATTGCTGTGCTAGTGCTGTGATAGTGCTAAACATAGAACAATACAATGTATCTTTTATTAAAAAATGTAAAAAGACTAGAAAAGCGCCCTGAACTAAAAGCAAAGGGGCCACCTCGGCCTGAAATCGCTTTGATTGATACAAAAATGTACTTATAAAATTAAAACTTTAGGCGTGTGTTTAAACCCGAACAGTATTTAAAAACACCTTGGATGGATGTGTGGTTGCAAAGAAACCAATTAATTGTTTACCATATCTGATGTTTGGAGCTGGCGCCGGCGCTTGTGGTGAGTTTGCATGGATTGAAACGGGTGTTGATGATTTAGCGTATCTTTCAATAAAAGTGAAAAAACATTAATTTGCAATCAATGTGTGTTAAGTTTAACTGGCATCTATTAGGCAGATATTCATAAAGCGCGCGATTCTACCTATCGAAATTATATTAGAGTTCAATGACACGTTGACGACGATCGATTTTTATTTTTGTGAACTCCCAGAAAATAAAGTCACGAGCCGCCTCTGCTCTCAAGGAAACTTATTGTTTTGACGTCAATCTTTCCTGTATACAACGTGTTTATGAAAAAGAGCAAAACCTCAGACACCCCAACTTATTTTGATTATAAAATAATTATATAAATTATTAAATTTAACTTTCGCGGACTATTTACGAAGATATTAACTTTCTATGTTTTATCTGTGTTGGTCGCAAATTAAAAAGTCTATGATAATGACGTGCGATCTAGTGCGACGTTGCCGCTTTACGTGCCGCTGCAGTTTGCTTTCAGTCAAACTCAAATAACAATGTTGCCGCTTGGTGCCGTACGTAGTTAATCGTACAAAGCGTATCAAACTTGACACTTCCACTATTATCGCAACGGAACAGAGTTGGCTTTTTCACACGACCATTGAAAGACTCTAAGTAGACATGTACGTGTATGAGTAGGTTAGTAGCTCATGTAGATAGTTTAGTCGCCCCTGATGATAGAGTTAACAAGTGATTAAACACGGTGTAACCAAACTATTGTTGGTTAAAAGTTGTACACCTATTTTTTATTAGTGGAATCGATTCTACTCGAGATTTTTAAGGTTTTGCTCTTTCACATTAACACGGTGTAGATGACCTTGTTCTAGTGCTACAGGTGTATGTGCTCTGCCAGTACGCGTGGCTCTCGGGGAACTCATTATTTGTCGTCAATGTTCCGACCCCCCCGTACAGCTGTGTGCGCGGCTGACCTTGTTCTGGTGCTGCAGGTGTATGTGCTGTATCTCTGCGCGGCGGCCCAGAACTCGGGAACCTTACTATTTGTCGTCAATGTTCCGACCCCCCTGTACAGCTGTGGGTGCGGCTGACCTTGTTCTGGTGCTGCAGGTGTATGTGCTGTATCTCTGCGCGGCGGCGGGCCAGGTCGGCCAGAACTCGGGAACCTTACTATTTGTCGTCAATGTTCCGACCCCCCTGTACAGCTGTGGGTGCGGCTGACCTTGTTCTGGTGCTGCAGGTGTATGTGCTGTATCTCTGCGCGGCGGCGGGCCAGGTCGGCCAGAACTCGGGAACCTTACTATTTGTCGTCAATGTTCCGACCCCCCTGTACAGCTGTGGGTGCGGCTGACCTTGTTCTGGTGCTGCAGGTGTATGTGCTGTATCTCTGCGCGGCGGCGGGCCAGGTCGGCCAGAACTCGGGAACCTTACTATTTGTCGTCAATGTTCCGACCCCCCTGTACAGCTGTGGGTGCGGCTGACCTTGTTCTGGTGCTGCAGGTGTATGTGCTGTATCTCTGCACGGCGGCGGGCCAGGTCGGCCAGAACTCGGGAACCTTACTATTTGTCGTCAATGTTCCGACCCCCCTGTACAGCTGTGGGTGCGGCTGACCTTGTTCTGGTGCTGCAGGTGTATGTGCTGTATCTCTGCGCGGCGGCGGGCCAGGTCGGCCAGAACTCGGGAACCTTACTATTTGTCGTCAATGTTCCGACCCTCCTGTACAGCTGTGGGCGCGGCTGACCTTGTTCTGGTGCTGCAGGTGTATGTGCTGTATCTCAGCGCGACGTCTCGCCAGGTCGGCCAGTACGCGGGCCGCGTGGCTCTCGGGGCACGACACCTGCAGCGACATCACCGGCTCTAACAATACTGAGCCCGCCTCCTCGAACACCTGTACAAATATATTTAGTAGTACGAGTGTAGATAACACTCGTGTTGAAATATTCGAATTACGAATTTAAAGATGGTTTTATGGTTTCTACACAGACGTTACTTTATAAACGTACACTCGACAGCACATCAAGTTAAACAGTTGAACTGCGATAATAGCTTTTATTACGTAGAGCATAAAGGCGGTCTCAAGGTCAACATGTAAAGTCTGATGTGCCGTCGTGTGTACATATGTTCAATCAAAAATAAAACTCAATACAGTACCTCTGGCTGTATCGCAAAATGACGTCATGCTCCTCAGCAACCCCTATGACTGTTATAACATTTTTTTTTCAATCAACGCAATGGGGGCTATCGCTAGTAAATTTGCCACTAGAGGCGCTAGTGTCGCGTGAGGTCCAATATCATTCACTTTGTACTGGTTTTAGCGGAATTTGTTGCATAAATTATAATTTCTTAAATTTACCTGCCGGAAAGTGATCTCCATCGTAAAATATAGCAAATATGGATTATTTGGCGATTAATGTGAACGCTTTACAAGCGGAATTAAGAAAAAGCGCAAAAATAGGCGGCCTCAAGAGCAACTATTTCAGAAGTTAGTTTGTTGATATCAAGATAGTTATTTATAAACAATATAACCTTAATTAGATTCAAGATATAACACTTTGTTTTGGCACCAATCGCCTTTTACTGCTATACTTCCGGACCTCAGTCTACAGTGGCGCCAACTGGTGAGCAAAGAAACGGTAGTCCCCATTGTGCACAAACTGTTATTAAGACGCTGACATGAGCCAAATTGAGCTCAATGAAGATTGTTTTGCTTTAAGCCTATGGCTCGTATTGTTGCCAAATTCTATGTAGTTGTAATTGATCATATTTTCGACTAGGTGGCCGTTTCCAAAACACGATTCTAAAAACTTTTCTCGATAGAAAAAAATCTCAAAGTAGCCTCTGAAAATACTATTAGGTTCGAACATAGAATTGATTTAAAAAAAAGACTAATATGAATAACAAATCACTTTAATTATTACAACAATTCTTTATTACGTTTTATAACAATACGAATCAAAAATACCCACAACTTGCATAAAACTAACACCAAAGAAAAATAGCAATAACACACTTTTCAATATTAGAATAAGAAGTAGGTACATCAAAATTAGCTCACGTGACCTTAAATCGACCAGCAGAGATTCCCGAAGACGTCCGTCCGTTCCGAGCACCGAGTAGCAAATGAGCTCCGACGATCGGTGCGCTCGTTTTTATTAACGAAGGCAGGTAGGGAGGTGGCGTAGAGGGGTCGTTCCTTACACGGCCTCTCCTGACTGGGTGTCGTCCTCGACACTAGGTACTTGATGATCGCAGCTGGGGCCTGGTGCTGGCTCAGCTTCTATTGGGGCAACGTCTAACAAAGGCATAGAAGGATCGGATGCACGACCAGGTCCTGTTGATGTAGTATCGTCGTCTTCCGAATTTTCGTCTGAAAGTAACATTCTGTTAGACATAGTTCACAGGTTAATCCAACTACGTTCATCCTAATAAGGACATCTTTCATCCGATCACCATTTAGTCAATTCAAACTTCGAACTTTCAGAAATTTCACAAGCTTACGATACAACGTGTTTAAGTAATAAGCAGAGACGTCTCTTTTAAAATAATCAAACCCAATTTGTTGGCTTCACCAGTCGTGGTTGCCCCTCACCAGGGACTTCTCCATTGAAGTAGCTGACTACGGCCACCAGCTAACCTGTAACATGACTTGACGCAGACCGTATTCGTACGTCAAGCCGCTTGCCACGCAGACCGTATTCTTACGTGCAAGCCACCTCAACACGCAGACCGTATTCGTACGTGTGAGCTGCCCAACACGCAGACCGTATTCGTACGTGTGAGCCGTCCGACACACGGACCATAAGCTGATCAAGCTGGCTAGCTTATGAAGCCACTTGGAGCCCAACTGCTAGAGCAACAAAGTGTACATACAAACAAAGTGTAGCGACAAACGCCAAGCGACTGGCGCCTGAGTGTCTGATACCATAGCGATCAGCACTTACACAAAGCTGATAAGCGACAAACGCTATAAAACAACTTACTTTCGAAGAAAGCAGCACATTTTTCTGGGCACCATTCGCCCCGCCATGGTACCATATGTTGCGCTGCTGCCTGCGTTGTCTTGCCGTAGCCTCCGCTCAGTAGGCGCAGTGCGTATCGTCCGCCAGGTAGTACGTCTACTACCTTATAGGGCCCACGCATGCCAGGGTCAAGCTTACCCGTAGACTGTGAAAACTTAATAACGAACACACAGTCATTAAGGTTAAATTGGCGAGGTGGATGTCGCCGTCGGTTGACTTGTTCATCTTGCCTGGCCTGATTGTCTTTTAACAACTGACGAGCCCTGCTTCTGGTAATCTCTCGTATGGCCTCTCGATTGGGTGTCGACCCTTCAACTGCTACATCGCGCACCAATGCACGAATGAGCGGCGTAGTACCCTCTGTGCCTATCAAAAGATTTAAGGGGGAAACTTGGGTAGTTTTCTGCTTAGTGATGTTAAGCACCAACTGCAGTTTCCACAGAGTGCCTGACCATGATGCATCCTTGTGGTTAGCCTGTATACGTAACATGTTGAGGACCGTTCGCATATACCGCTCCGCCTGACCATTAGCGTGGTGCATCTCTGGTGTTATGTAGTGGAGGTCACAGCCAAGCTCATTAATCCATGTTACAAAATCACTCGACTCAAACATGCGTCCTTTATCTGTAACCATAAGCTTGGGTACTCCGAACAAAGAGATAGCTTGTGTCATGACACGCTTTAGTTCGACGGCATCTTGTCTGACTATGGGGTATAGAAGGGAGAACTTCGTAAAAGCATCGACCAATAGTAGGACAAACTTGTATCCTTCAGAGACAGGTAGAGGACCAAGAGCATCGACATGCACCGTGTGGAAAGGGGTATCTGGTTTTTCCCATGAAGTAATGTTCTGCAACGGAGCACGGGGAACTCTTTTTTGTGAAATACATACAAGACAGTGGCCTACGTATTTCCCAACAAACTGTCTGAGGCCTGGGAACCAAAAGTGTCTCAAAATGAGGTCAATGGTTTTCTCTGGGCCTATGTGTTCGTGTTCGTCATGGAACACCCTAAGAAGACTGAGTCGATGACCCTTCGGAATGTAGCACAACTGTCGAGGTTGTTCACCTATTGGAACGTACTTGTAGTACAAAATTCCGTTTTGTACAGTGTATTTAGTGGCGTCTAAGTTACCATCTTGAAGTTTTTGGATAAGGGTTTGGGTTTCATTGTCCGCTGATTGGGCTATTTGTGCCCAATTACGAGGTCTCGAGATTTGGTTGACATGAGAAATGGGGTTACGACTTAAATAGTCTGCATGGGGCATCATTACACCTTTACGGTACTCTATCGAAAAATCGAAATCCTGGAGATATATCCACCAGCGGGCAACTCGGGGTAGTAAATCTTTTTTTCGTTCAGTTGATTTTAAAGCGTTGCAATCAGTCACAACTGTAAATTTTAGCCCTACCAGGTAATGTCGGAAATTTTGAAGAGCTTTGACAACAGCGAGAGTCTCCAATTCATAGGAGTGGTATTTGCTCTCGGCTCCTTGAGTGGTCTTACTGAAGTAAGCGACAACGCGTTTTTTTGAATCTGAGTGGACTTGTAAAAGGATAGCTCCGTAGCCTGCGCTACTAGCGTCGGTGTGAACCTCAGTCGGGAGACTTGGGTCAAAAATTGCAAGGACCGGTTCACTTGTTAGGTGTCTTATGAGTTCAAGTCGTACAGCCTCACATTCAGGAGTCCAAACAAATTTGGCATCCTTGCGAGTCAAGTGAGCAATAGGGGCGGTTTTTGTGGCATAGTCTTTAATGTACCGCCTAAAATACCCAGCTAGACCGAGAAGCTGACGTACTTGCTTTACGTTTTCTGGGGGTGTGGTATTGGCTAGAGCTTCCACTTTACGCGGACTCGGTCTAACCTGACCCTGACTTATAACTTTACCCAAGTACTCTACTTCGGTCACGAGAAACGAGCACTTCCGAAGATTAATCGAGAAACCGGCAATTGTTAGGGTCCTAAGCACTTTACGTAACAACTCAATCCCTTGACTTACGGTATCACTCAGAAGGAGTACGTCATCGACGTAAACCAGAACGTTTCCTTCAATTATATGATCGCGTAGTGTGTCATTGATTATACGCTGGTAGACAATAGGTGAGTTTGCCAAGCCATACGGCATTTTCACGTATTCAAAATGGTCTTCCGGTGTTACGAAACCAGTGAGGTGAATACATTCCTCTTTAAGAGGGATCTGGTGGAACCCAGTAGCCATGTCAAGGCTAGAGAAAAACTTAGAGCCACCCAGCCTGTCAATTTGGTCATCTATGAGTGGAAGGGGGTATCTGTCTTTAATTGTAATTCGGTTGAGGGCCCGATAATCGACACAGAGCCTATCGGAACCGTCGCGCTTTTTAACGAGTATAATTGGACTAGCGAAGTCCGACTTCGAACGCCTAATCACGCCCTTATCCAATAGATCGTTAGTAATTTCTCTAACCTTAAGCTTCTCCTGGTAGGAGAGCTTGTACGGCCTATACACTACTGGCGTCGATTTCATAAGCCTTATTTCCATCTGGCCTGTTCGAACGGTAGTCGCGGCAGTCCCTGAGATTAAAAAGTCTGAGAACTCGTTAATAACGCACATAAGGCTTTCCAATTCCTCACCTTGAATAGATGTGTTGACTTTAAAAGTATCGTCTACCTTAACGGAATTAACAGGGCAATTACTACGCGTTAGAAACTGTCTATCTTTGGTTCTTACGTAAGTTATTCCGTCGCGATTCATTACGTCTGTTCCTATAATAATAGCGGTGCTCATAAAAGCCGCTGGAACTACCAACAGATCTACCTCAACAGATATGTCGGGGAACTCTACAGTGACTGTGACATAGGACGTGGTAACAAGCTCTTTGTCACTTATACCTTTTAGCACACAATGTCTTGGTTTGGGTTGGCACGATATGTGCTTGAGAACTTCAGAGGAGATGAGGGACACACCGAGGGCACCACTATCAAGGAGTACGTCTACTGGGACTCCGTCTACTACCGCGGAAATGATGTCGTTGTTATGAGTAGAGTCTAATCGCTGGGCGCAAAGGTTGACGTTACGTTGGTTTCTTTGCTCTGATCGTGCTTTAGCAAAACAGACGTCCTCACTATGTCCCTGTTTCTTACAAAATGTGCAATGGCTGCCTTGGCCTAGTTTTGGATTAGTAGACGCGTCGGGTTTAGGACGTTTACAATCGCGACTCACGTGCCCCCGTTGGTTGCAACTAAAACACTTGGGACCGGAACGGTTATTTAATTTCGCATGAACCTGTTTCTTATTAAAACTTGAATTATCTCTTTTTGCAGCAGACGGCTTTGTATAAATTGAAAGGAAGGAGACAATTGTATCAGGAGTTAAGTTTGCGTTGGCAGCGGCTGCGCGTACTTGTGGACTGTCTATACCGCGAATGACAATAAGTGTCCTCAACTCGTCGCTTAGCCCTTGAACTATTTTTAAGCGCAGCAAAGTACGACGTGCATATTCCGCAAAGGTAGAATATTTATCGGATGTTGTATTCATGGCGTCTAATAATATGTTAGCATAGTCGAGTTTATTAGGGCAGAGAGACACGAATTCTTTTTTGAAATTGGACCACGTTCTATCGTTTGACACCCACTCGCTTAACCAAACCTTAGCATCGCCTCTTAGGCAAGAAGCTACGCGTGATAAGCACTCATGATCGTTCCAGCCGTTCGCATCTCTGGCACGATCCACTTCCTCGCACCATGCTTCAATATTATTTATCAAAGGATCGAAATTTGACACATAATAACTTTGTGACTTTATGGGTTGGATAGTTTTAATAGCTTGCATTAAGGCATGGGCAAGAGTCGAAGCCTCAGAACACGGGACACCCGAACCCAGCGGAGACTGTCGCGGCGATGTGTCTGTTAGTACAGGACACGATTTTCTAGGCGTCAAATCGCGTTCGATATGTGTTCGACGTCTCGGGCTACGCGAAATACTACGAGAACTGGGGTCTAATCTTTTACGAGCATTATTCCGCGACGAATGTCGGTTCCGTTTCCGTGATTTACCATGCGAAAAAGATATCGACCTATCGCGGGTACCACTCCGCAAACGACGTCGATGTCGATAACGCGAGCCGCTACGCGAGCGACGCCTAGCCCCGCTACGTGAACGTCTTTCGGTACTACAGGAATCACGCCGACCTCGGTAACGTGAGCCACTCCGTGGATCATGCCGTTCGCAACTCGAGTTATATCGCGAAACGTCACTGTTACGATCACGCGACCTACTTACCGAAACCCGCCTACTTCGAGATTTACGTCGTTTGCGCGACATATCTCGAGTGCGTTGCCGTTCACGGCCACGGGATCCAGAACGCACCATTTTAAAACGAACACAAAAATAAATTTAGCACACTTCTTTAAAAGACAAGCAAACTATCTAACGCTATTTGGTTTTAAAACACTAATTTGAAAATTAACAATTAACTGGTGTTATAGTTTTAGCAAGCTGGGTTGTTAATTTAGTGAGCGCAATAAGTTCTTTATCCCACTTCTGATATTAGGTTCGAACATAGAATTGATTTAAAAAAAAGACTAATATGAATAACAAATCACTTTAATTATTACAACAATTCTTTATTACGTTTTATAAAAATACGAATCAAAAATACCCACAACTTGCATAAAACTAACACCAAAGAAAAATAGCAATAACACACTTTTCAATATTAGAATAAGAAGTAGGTACATCAAAATTAGCTCACGTGACCTTAAATCGACCAGCAGAGATTCCCGAAGACGTCCGTCCGTTCCGAGCACCGAGTAGCAAATGAGCTCCGACGATCGGTGCGCTCGTTTTTATTAACGAAGACAGGTAGGAAGGTGGCGTAGAGGGGTCGTTCCTTACAATACATAAATTACCATTTTTCTCAGCAGTCCGTATAACAATGATAATAAAATTTTGCTATATTGTATATTACATGTTGCTTAAGGAAATGGCTGATTTAGATTTTTAATAAAATGGCAATTTTAAATTGCACAACGAATTTTGTTGTTTGGCACTTAGGCCCTTCTAATCCATGCGCTTTTTCTCTGTCACTCCTACGAGAATCGACAGTGATAGCTGTGGCGCGTTCCAAAGAAATTCAAAGACGAATAAATTTGTGGGCGTGTTCATTGCTTAAGGTCATCGGCTGCAGTCAGCGTCTTAATTAGTACACCTTTAAAAAAAAGTACCTTTGTAGATTACAACATACAGTTATTTCTATTTTGGGCTGCTGTAGAGCATCTCCCCAGCAACCCTATATTGAAATTTCAGGTAATTCAGCGCAAATACTAAGGATTCAGTAAGTATTAGGTTATTAATAATAAATAATAAATAAATAAATAAATATTTAAGACATGCCTCACCGGGCCACACTGAGCCATCTAGTCCCAAATTAAGGTACTATTAAGTACCCTGTCGTATGGGGTACTAGACAACCGATAAACTTACTTATATACTTTTTTTTTTGTAAATACATACTTATAATACATAGAAAACACCCAGACCAGTACAAACAGACATGTTCATGCACACAAATATTTGTACTGTGCGGGGATCGAACCCGCGACCCATGGCTCAGAAGCAGCGTTAACTACCGCTGATCCAAATGGTCGTTATTGTAGGACGTTATTGTTGTTATTATTATTCTATTGTCAGCCTCTTTTAAAATAAGTATTAACAAAAGGTTTTTAACCAAGTACGAGCTAGGACAATTTAATGCCATACATTTCTGTTATTTAAATAATCATTAATAGTGTAATAGCCCTTTTTAATGAATATAACTTTGATATTCGATTAAAGTTTATGTACAGGGAGTTCAGCGATACCCTGTGGTAATTTGTTGAAAATACGAATACAATTTCGCATGAACGATTTTCCTACTTTTCGCAGTCTTAAGCCTGGAACGGCAAGTTTATCTTTATTTATGGTATTAAAATTGTGTACGTTACAAAGCACTCGTATTTTGGAAACCAGAAACAACGAAGGTACCACAAACACCCAGCACCGAGAAAGTGTAGGAAAACATTTTTTTTCTTCATTGACCCGTCCGGGAAACGAACCTCGGTACAGGCGACACCTTGAAAACTCGCCACTCCGCCACGGGGGTAGTTAAAATGTATTTAAATATAAATGTGCGCGTGGACCGAGGGACCAACCCTGGGATTCGCAAAAAAACTACCAATGTTTTGTAAACGTTTTGAAACAATGGGGACTACCGTTTCTTTGCTCACCAGTTGGCGCCACTGTAGACTGAGGTCTGGAGGTATAGCTGTCAAAGGCGATCGGCGCCGAAACAAAGTGTAAATCTTGAATCTAATTAAGGTTTATTATTTATAAATAACTATCTTGATATCAACAAACTAACTTCTGAAATAGTTGCTCTTTGAGGCCGCCTATTTTTGCGCTTTTTCTTAATTCCGTTTTCAAATCGTTTGTATTTTGTGATTATTGAGAGACCAATAATTGCAATTGGTTACACTTTGTGCGGACTGAGGGATCACACGTAAAGGACTGTATTTTTTTTATAGGTGTTACAAATTATTGGGTGTGGTAATTTAAATTTCACCTATACATACGAGTATATTTTTGATTTTTGACGACCATTTGGATCAGCGGTAGTTAAAGCTGCTTCTGAGCCATGGGTCGCGGGTTCGATCCCCGCACAGTACAAATATTTGTGTGCATGAACATGTCTGTTTGTACTGGTCTGGGTGTTTTCTATGTATTATAAGTATATATTTACAAAAAAAAAAGTATATAAGTAAGTTTATCGGTTGTCTAGTACCCCATACGACAGGGTACTTAATAGTACCTTAATTTGGGACTAGATGGCTCAGTGTTGCCCAGTGAGGCATGTCTTAAATATTTATTTATTTATTTTATTTATTTTTAAACAAAGTAGTATTAAGCCCGACCTTCCGGAGGCACTGCGCGACGCTGGCGGCCAGCACGGAGTCCGACGTGCCGCGCGCCGCCTCCAGCCAGTGCAGCGTCGCCTGCACGTCCACCAGCTAAGGACACGAATACGAGTAGCTTAGCGAGACTACAATAACATAAGGGGGTAACTAGCCGCTAGTCGTTACGTGCTAAGCTAACTCATACGTTTTCAATCATTCATCTTATCTATATATATAAAAGAAAGTCGTATTAGTTAGTTTCGGTGTTATTGGATTTGTCTTGGTCGGGAATAGGATAATAAGTGTTAAAACATCGGAAAGTTAACGTAAAATAACTAACTTGGAAACTGTATTTCTTCATACAAATTTCTAACCCCGCCATATTTGACAAAATTTACATTTAAGACGTAAAATTAAAATACTACCTATTTTGTTGAAGCGGTACAAAGTTTGTGGAGTCACCCAGCGTTAAATATAGATGAATTTCTCTTTTAGAAAGATTTTATTGTTGACATCATAGTCTACTATTAATAAATTCTACATTTAGATTCTTTATTTGACGGATTCTATATTTTCCCGATTTTGAATTAAGTGAGTGAGACGTTTATTAATTTTATAATAATATATCAAATGTAGAAATGTAGTAATGTTGGAAGGGGAAGGCCTCGACGAACTTATCTTGATCAAATCGGGGAAGTTCTAAAGAAAGGTCAGGTCAAGAGTACCCTAAACCGGCGAGCGTGTATGAAAAGATTAATGAATGTGGATGAAGCGAAAGTAGTCTGTAAGGATCGTAGCAAGTGGAAAGATGTGGTCTCTGCCTACCCCTCCGGGAAAAAAGCGTGAGTGTATGTATGTATGTATGTAGAATCTGTGATATTATGCAGAATCTGTCAACAGTAGACAATGATGCCATAAATACAATCTTTCTTGTATTTTTGTAATAAAGACATGATGATAGACAACTCTTGCAGTAAATCATAAAGTGATGAGAGTGATTATGTGTATTTTTGTGCATACATACTAAGCAGGGATATTGAAAAATGTAAGATTTTTAGCGTTATAAAGTAAATACACGTGACATCCTAATAACTCTTAAGATATTCTGTGATTCTTTCACTCTCCTCTCTCCTTTTTTGGGCTTCACGTGATTAGTGGCTAGTCTCTAAACTCGTGCAAAGCTGCGACAGTATAGCGGCAACAGAAATACATCATCTGTGAAATTTTCAACTGTCTTACTATCATTAGATACAGCCTGGTAACAGACGGACAGCGGATTCTTAGTAATAGGGTCCTGCGTTTTGCCTTTTGGGAATGTAACCTTAAAAACAGCCGGAACGTTCAGAGCCCCAATTCCGCTAATTTACAAATTACTCAATAGAATCGTAATTTCATCTCTATCGTATATTTTGACATTACTACCATATTAAATGTGTCAAAATATACAATTGCGATGCAATTACGATGCTATTGAACCATTTGTAAATTGGCGGAATGGGGGGCCAGGTCCCCAATTCCGCTAATTTACAAATGGCTCAATAGCATCGCAATGGGGGCTATCGCTAGTGAATTTGCCACTAGAGGCGCTAGTGTAGCGTGAGGTCCAATATCATTCACTTTGTACTGGTTTTTGCGGAATTTGTCGCATAAATTATAATTTCTTTAATTTACCTGCTGGAAAGTGATCTTTTCGTAAAATTATCGCAAATATGGATTATTTGGCAATTAATGTGAACGCTTTGAAAGCGGAATTAAGAAAAAGCTCAAAAATAGGCGGCCTCAAAGAGCAATTATTTTAGAAGTTAGTTTGTTGATATCAAGAAGTTATTTATAAATAATAAACTTTAATTAGATTCAAGATTTACACTTTGTTTCGGCGCCGATCGCCTTTTACAGCTTTAACTCCGGACCTCAGTCTACAGTGGCGCCAACTGGTGAGCAAAGAAACGGTAGTCCCCATTGTATATTTTGACACATTTAATATAGAAGTAATGTCAAAATATACAATTGCGATGCAATTACGATGCTATTGAGCCATTTATAAATTAGCAGAATTGGGGCCCTGGTAGTGTGCAAGGCTTTGAAGGTCGGTAGATAGTTACCGGGCAGCCCAGCTTGGGCCCGTGGCGTAGGGCGACGAGGACGCCGGCGCGCACGGCGGCCAGCGCGCGGGGATGTATGTGGGCGAGGTTGGCAGCGCTGGCCGGAGACTTGTCCAGCCTGCAAACAAAACAATCATATTTAAATTTTTTTTAAAACATGCCACAGTGAGCACAAAGAGTCATCTAATCCCGACATGAGCTGATAAAGTCCTTAAAATATAGCTTTGCTAGAATGCCAGTTCGCACTGAGGAAACGACTTAACTTTGTACCAAAATCATGCAAGTGAGTCACATGTTGCACTTTGTTATTTTATTCGACGAGCATCTGCGAGCTCATAGATGTTCCCATTTAAAAAAGGGGGTTGGAAAGTATAAAAAAACACTTATCTTCATAAAAAAATCTTTAAAAATAGTGATATAAATGTGTATGTATATAATAGTGATACGACGCAAAAATAGTAGCGTCGAATAAAAAAAAACCACATGAATTTGAATCGATTCAATTACTATTTCAGTTTTTTTTTTCTCTATAACTTTTCAGCCTTTTCCAGACATCTTCATAAGCTACAATACCCGCAACCAAACTCTGTAATTTGATGAAGCAATGCAACTGCCTTCTCTAACCGGAAACGCATAAAATCATTTTTAAATTTTTAATCAACTATTTAATGTAACGCCTGAATCAATTACATAACCAAAACTGACCTCAAAACTTTGTCCTCTGTGACCTTCACGTTCTTAGCCGACAGTGTAACCTTGACCTGCTGTCTTGCGTTGCCGATTTTCTTGTCGACCGACAGCGTCTGCTTCGCGGACCCCACCAGAGCCTCCCTGTATGCGATCTGCAAGGGGCCTAGCTCCACGTCGATTTTGTACTCTCGGATGATCCGTTCTTTGATTATCTCGAGGTGGAGTTCGCCCATGCCTGAGTGAATGAAATACATTGAAATGAAAGATGTAAATACATGTTCAGCTAAATATTTTTTTTAAGGAAAATTTTTTGTGTAAATTTTTTTAATTTGTTATGATGCTAAACAACTACACTAGAATAGGTATTCCTTACTAAAGAAAGATTAACATTAATAAATTTAGTAAATTTATGGCTTTCTAATACACAGAAGTAAATTTCATGTGAATACTTTATTGAATACCAGCATTTCCATGGATTATAACAGTTGAAAAATTGTGCGCGTCTACACTTCTCCAGGGGCTGTGATTTAGGATCTAGTTACACCCAAAACTGTGTATGCATGTGTGTGTGCGCGTGTGCGTATGTGCCTGAGTTCACGCGTGTATATGTAAGGACGATGAATAACATTCATAATAAAGCATTATTAAGCACTCATGACTTTGATGGCATGAGCCCTAGAGAAAATCTCACTGAAGAACCTATCAAACAATTACAGGTTTACACATCGGGCGTAAAAGGATATATTAACAACACTGAGGCCTTACTCCGTAACACATGTCCGTATATTCGAATTCATCTGTCTCTGTAACGATGTCTTAAAGTATCTGAAAGAGACAGCTATATCCGTAAATACAAGCTTCGTGTTGCAGAGTAAGGCATCTGACCCGCCAGCAGCAGCTGCCCCGTCTCGTCGTGGGCGGAGACCCTGAGGCTGGGGTCCTCGCGCGCCAGCTGCGCCAGCGCCGCGTCCAGCGCGGGCTGCTGCGCGGCGCTGGGGGGCTCCACGCCGCACACGAACACCGGCTCCGGGATAGATGTGCCTGTAACGAAATGGTCATATTTGGAAACATGCCACACACAAAGCCCCATCTAGACAAAAAGTTCACATCAAGATCTGTGTAAAAAAAATCTGACAGAGTACTGACCGTTGAAGGGATGGCTTGAAAAATTATCGATATACGAGTACACTGCGTAGAGAATGATTGAGGGGAGTGTTAAAAAGGAACTTTATTAACATTTAACATAAAAATATAATCCGCTACAGCCATTTCGTTATACTAAAAGACAATATTATGCAGCATTGGGGAAAATTATAATAATGACGTCTTCAATCGTTGAAGTTCTTCTGTGCGCTCTCTTGAAGATCCTCTAAGTCCATTCATCCTATTCTCTCCCATCGTTCCCTTCTTAGAGTAATTATTCTCATTCACTCTTTAATTTTTGACTTCTTTGAAACCATCTTCCTATTTCATCGGTCAGTAATCCGTCAGGTCCGTTCATTCAACTCATCAACCTATACCTCATTTCTCTGATTACTTTACTCATATTGATAACTATTTCTATCAGTTTATTTTGTTCTGTTCTCTTCGGTAACTCACCATTCCACAATAAACCGACCTTATATAAATAAGTACACATGTCACCCGAAAAAACTGACCGTAAATCCACTTCTTTTTGATAGTCTACCAACCTCGTATTTGAGTTTTTTAAATCTATAGTCCTTTCCTCGCATCATTGCATCAAAACTGCTTTCCATCCTAACTGCCTTAATCCTAGTACGCAACCAGAACGACTCTATTTCAACTAGAAACAACTTACCAATGCCTAGCAGGATTTCAGCTACCTCCTCGTTACTCGGCTGGTTTTCGAAGGTCTGAAGTCTCTGGCGCGCGCTGGGCAACATAAGCCGGTCCAGCATATCCGGGTCCCTGAGGGCGGCGGAGAGGCGTTCCTTCGCGCGGGTGGCGGCCGCCTGCGATGACGTCACCAGGTCGCCCGTCATCGTGGCCTGGAACACCACTGTACTTTACGTTTACTCGTGTTTAAGGCAATATTTGATATCGATTTGAATTTATATTTTAGGAATTATGTTATAGTTTAGCTTTAGTCTATCATAAAGAAAAACGGAATATCATTACACTTTTCGTATTGAGCAACTACAAGTACAACGCGCTACTATTAAAGGGTGTTCGGCAAATTGACTGTATTTTTTTCAGGGACCTGGTGAGGTCATTATTTGCTATGTTTGCACTCTTATAGGTTCTAGATTTTGAGTTAAACAAAAATAAAATAAATAATAGCCCCGAAATACCTCTTAAAAAAAATTACCGTCTAAGCGCCAAACAGCCTATATTATATACCAATATATACAACGTGTTACTTTTGATATCCCATAACTCTAAGGTTATGTTCTATAGGTAAAAATAATATAAAACGCCCTAGAACATGTGGTTCAAAAATCAATAGTTTCGAATTTAACATCAATTTTAGTTAAATTTGTAAAAATCCTTAGTTTTGCGAGATGTTGGCAACGCAACTTACACTAAAGTGTATTAGTTAAGTAGTGGAAGAGCGTAATTTGGTGGTGGGTGTTTCATTGATAAGTAGGTACGAGTAAATCGTTTTCATTCAAAAGTTCATTAATAACAAGGTAAAGGTGTTTTACATAAACAGTAGTAACTTTTTAGAATTATTTTGTATGAAAAAAATTAACAAAAAAAAATTAATAATTGAAATTTAATTCATATGCAATTTGATTTTTTACCATGGTCTATTTAATACCCTAGAGTTATGGGATATCAAAAGGAACACGTTGTATTTGGCAGTGTAGTGGACTTAAGTGATTATAATATGTTCCCTTACCTTAAGAGAACTAACTACTGCAATGTTCCCGGCAGTCACTGTCTCAACGGGCTTGAACTCGTCTGCCAGAGCGACATATAGGGCACCTGACTGGATAGAAAAAGTAAACACGTGTTTTATATGAGTTAGTTATTTTGAGGCATCTACCATGTACTCTGCTTTTCCTATTTCGCATTTAATGACCAAAGTTTAAGTATACTAATTAAGTACGTCATTATACTATATCTTTAGCACCTTAGCGTTAGCGTTGGTATGCAAGAAGGCATAGCTTCATAGACGCTAACGCCAAATATCTTTTGCAGCGTGGCGATAACAATACAATAGTGGAGCTATGAGGCCGTCCACAAATTACGTCACACATTTAAGGGGGGGGGTTACTCTTGGTGGCATTGGGCAAAATAGTATGGGAATTTTCGTAAAAATGCGTGACAAGGGGGGGGGGACGTAATTTATGGATGACCCTAAATTTTTTAACAAATAATAACGTGCGTTCGATGCATCCAGGCATACTAAGCACTTCAAAATGCTTACATGCAGCGTCACTTCTTCGTATAATTTCTTTATAGATAGTCTGAGTGTCAAGAGTCTTATTTATAAAGTACCATTCAAAGTCTACTTCTTTATAAATACACCCGTATTTATAAAGAAGTACATAGTTACTTATTGCTTAATAAAATTCATTACTTTAGGTGTACCTTGTGTTACCTTGTGCTTAAGTGAAGGAAATGGGTCACCATTATTGGTCATATTATTTGGTTGAAAATGCTAACTTTTGATAGTTTTCACTTCTAGTAACTACTTGTTTAGGGTATACTTATTGTCACATAAGTAATTACTTTTAGTCAAGTAATTACTAAAACTTGTTTATAAATACGAGTGTTATTGTTACGACTTCTATCTTGCGCCTGAAAACGTGACCAACAGCTTCCGATCCGACAATACTCCCACAACCATTTGAGATCCAAGCATTTTTATTTATTACAGTTTCCTAAATTGTCCATAACAGGAAACCGGGTCGCCATTATCGTGACATTACGTATTAGCACGTAAAGCAAATGTTACAAATAAAGCTCAATGTTTTGTATTTAAGCTGAAAACAGGCGTATACGAGCATACAGAGTCAAATACGCCTCTTTGCTATGCCTTCATGAACCAGAAGTGTCTAAAGTTTAGGGTCAGTGACGTACCTGCTCACTTTTATCCCTCGCCAAGTTGTAAATCTTCTGTCCTTTGGAAAACTCTCCTCCATAAAGCCTGAGAAATGTCAGAACTCCCCTCTGATCATCGTGCTGCACCTTAAACGCCCTCGCAGCCAAATCCTGGTCGAAACACTTGTATAACTCGTTGCATTGGAGCGGACAAGGCAAGTAGGATATGACGCCGTCCATCAAAGTCTGCACCCCTATATTTTTGTATGAGCTGCCACAGAGCATAGGAAACCCTTTCATATCTATGGTACACCTCCTGACAGCTGCCTCTATGTCTTTACTATTCAAATTGTCAAGTGATTCTTCCTGTATGATAGTTTCGGCTAGCTGATCGTCCATAGAGGATAAGGTGTCCACGAGTTGTCTATGGCTGTCCAAAGAGCTCGCCCACTTGTGACCGTCGTCTTTTTCAGTCAGTTTCCGACGAGTGAAATTTTGCCCGCGACCTTGCGTCCAGATAACTTCTTCTAGTGTGATTAAATCTATAAGACCTGTTGAGAAAAGAAAGGCAAACCTAATACATTCTTAATCTATTTTTAACTAAAAAGACTTTTTTTTTAATATTGTTGTGCAACTACATAAACGTAAGGGTTTGGTCAAGCAAAATGCTTTTATTGATCCTCCAACTGCAGTTCTACGCGCAAGACTGTCTTGAATTACTTGGCATTATTAATTACTTTCAGAATCAGAAACAAAAAAAACAAAAAAAAAGACAAATTAACTAAGTTTTAAATAAAAGGAATCCTTTCTTAAAAATTCATAGCTATATTCATAGCTACTAAAATAGATCTACATTTTTACTGGCGAGGCAACTAGTTGATTCATAAAATATTATTGATGTTGACTTTGACAGTTTTTTTTATTGTCCGTTTTGAGAGAGACTTGCTTTGTGTCAGTTTTTTTTTTGTATGTATGTATGTATGTTCCTTAGCCTATTTTTAGTAAGGTCAGAAGAAGACGGGCAGCGGTGTCTTCTCTCATTTGTAGAGACCATTGGTCAAACTGCCACCACCAACTCGCCTGCCAAGCGAGTCCATTACGAAAAATTCCTTCTGATTGACTGGTAATGATGACTTTGATCGCTAACACATTTTTTTTTTCATTTATTTAAGGCAACAAACAGTCATGTAATTAAATAATATTAAATACGTCTGAAAATAAGGTTTTAAAAAAGACCTAATAATGTTATAACTAAGATAATTGATTTTTACAATTGAGCAGCTTGACGGATAGAAACACTATACCTTCCCCTCAATCCAGTTCCCGCACACCGGTCAATTTATATATTATTCAATCCGATTATTTATTAATTTTAATATAATTTAAACATTGGCAGGTGTACGGTAAGCCATTGAATTAATTAAAAACCTAAAATACCAAGCTTTTTGTACCATAATTTTCAAATTTTGATTATCATTTATTATTGACAATCTGTAATATTAGGGAAATACTCATGTTTGACATTTAATTTAATTTTTTTTTGACATTTTAATGTATTAAGATTTTGGACGATTTGACATTTAAAATAATAATTAATAATTGCTCAATTAATTTGAAATTATAAAATTGACATTCACATGCCCGCTAGGGCAATTTACACTGATTCATTCTGTACAAGCCAATATTATTGTAATTACGTGTATTTTGTGAATAAATAATTTGAATTTGAATTTGAATTTGAAATGAAAGAATAAAAACAGTAGTGTTGATAACACAAAAAATAATAATAATAATAAAGTAAAAGCTTTCAAAGAGTAAAAGGGAAACACAGGTTTAACAAACAAGACAGGTTCAATTTTAGTTACATTTTAACACATACCTATAAACCGGCCCTCATAGTGCACCGGTGCGTGCAACACCAGTGGCTCGGCGTTCAGCTTGTCCCTGACGGCGCGCGCGCAGCCCACGTGGTCTGCGTCGCCGCGGTCCATCTTGTTGAGGTACAGCAGCCGAGGCACGCGGTAGCCGGCCGCCTGCCGCCATACTGTCAGGGTTTGGGCTTCCACACCTGTGTGATGCACATGGTAAATGTTATTAAAGGCTACATGTTAGTATTATGTGTAAAGGTACAATAGGGAAATCAAACATTTAATATCAGCATATCGATTAATTTTTTATTTTCATACAAGTTTTTATGTTTTCATCTCTTTTCATACTTAGCTCTGGTACTTCTTTTATGAATATATTATTGCCAAATAAAACTTAACACTAAAATGGGTAATACACTATTGAACTTCCCAACTGTAATTTATGCAGTCAGATTAAAACATCGAGAAGGTATATACTGTTTTACTTTTAAATAATCAATAGTGCATCAAATCCCATTTTGGTGTTAAATATTTTATTTGCCAAATGATGATGAATTTTAATATGTCTAGAGTGTTCTTTTTTCTAAATGTATTTATTTTAGTATAATATTTATTTCTTATTTTAGTATTCTCTTATTTGTAATGTTACATACAAAACAGTTCTAAAACAAAGGTAAACTTGTTTTACTAAAGTATAAGAATCTCAGTTCTTACCAGCAGATGCATCCAGCACTACGACAGCTCCATCGAGCACCGCCAGACTCTGTTCCACCTCCATTGTGAAGTCAATGTGCCCTGGGGTGTCTATCAGGTTGATCTGGCTGCCTCTCCAGGGGAATGATACGGCAGCAGCTGATTAAAATACATATTTAAGTGTTTAAAATGTAATCAGACAAGAGTTATTTTCTTTAAGCACAGATTATTCTATCTCAACCCAATTCCATTGCTAGTAGCAAGGCACAAGCTAGTGATAATACTAACAAAAATAATTCCTTACATGTTATAGTGATTCCCCGCTGTCTCTCCTGCTCCATATAGTCAGTGACTGTGTTCCCATGGTGTACCTCCCCCATAGACCGGATCTTACCGGAATAGAACAGCATGCGCTCTGTGGTTGTTGTTTTACCTGTATTCAATAATTGAAACAATATTGTAAAAATAACTAGGACACAAAAAAGATGTAGCATCAGCCCATACCATTTAACTGCTGGACATAGGCCTCTCCAAAGAGATTATTTTGTATGTATCAGTCCACATTAGGCAGGCAGATTGTGTTAATAGTTTGGGCAATCAATAGTGAAGAGTGGATGTAGCTGCCTGTCGCCTTCGGACCTCTGGCGTCAGTACTGTTTTAATTGATGATACCTACGGGACGTTTGATACATTCTAGAGCTATTTGTAATTCAACAGACCTTGAAAGAAGTGTTGAAAAACAAACAATATGACATGACGATGAAGAGAAAAATATATAATACCTGCATATTACCTATTTTAACCTACGAATGCCAAACATGGTCAGCAACACAAAAACAAGGACAAAAACTCATCACTTGTCAGAGGGCTATGGAAAGAAGTATTCTGGGATATACAAAAAGAGATGTCATGCAAAAAACAAAAACCCTGAAATAGAGGTGGGTGGGGCCACATGTGCAGGGAAAGTGGAAACAAGTGGACAAAAGAGATAACCCAATGGACTTCTAGATTTCAGACAGAATGGAAAAGAGGAAGACAAAGAAAATGCTGGTCTGATGAAATCAGGAGAACTGCAGGTCCATTATGGCAAAGAATCGCCTTATGTAGACAGAAGTGGAAGAAATTGGAGGAGACCTTTGTGTCACACAGACATGCAGATTATTGCAGATAAATGCTAACTATGTTTACTTTATCGGCAATAAAGGACAAGGCAATAAAGGATAAGATTATAGACCAATGGGACAAGACGGGTTGCTGCTGTCCTTTTTAACTTAAAACGACGTAAGAAATAAAATAAATAAATAAATAAATAAATGTGGACAACATCACATACATTGTTCTGATCCCAATTTGAATAACTATTTAAAGCATTCGTATTTTGGAAACCAGAGACAACGAAGGTACCACAAAACACCCAGACCCGAGAAAATGTAGAAAAACACATTTTTTTCTACATTGACCCGTCCGGGAATCGAACCCGGGACCTCGGAGCAAGCGACACCTTGAAAACCGGTATGTACGCCACTCCGCCACGGAGGTCGTCAAAAATAAATAACAATACAATCATATAAATGGTAGTTATATTACGGATAATAAATAGATTGTGAAGATGATATAATCTTACTGATATACTTAAACGTGAATGTGTGTAATTATATTTGGATAAAGGTTTGTTAGTTACTTGATCGCACCCCAATGACTTCTTAGATCTGGTTGAAATTTTGCAGGGATATAATGTATAGGCTGGAATAGAAAAAAGGGCTACTTTTTAGCTAGGAAATATGAACAGTTCCCCTGGGATAGTATCAAACCACGCAAACGAAGTCACAGGCGACAGCCAGATATGGATAAAGTTATTAAAATTGCTTGGACACTTGACCGGCATTGGTGGAACTGAAAACAAACTAAGGTGACCTCCGATTTCTTGGAACTACTAGTTAATCATGATGATGAAGCTTAGCCGTAGAAGTAAATATTGTAAACAAAGATTTTGTAGAATGCAATGAAATTCTAACCTGCATCTATGTGCGCTAAGATGCCAATATTTCGTATATTTTCTACTTTGCTTCGATTATTATCACTTGCATTGTATGAATACTGTCGAATCTGCGCTCTTCTAAGTAGTTTTCTGTAATAATTCACAGTACAAAAAGTCTTCATGTTGTTTGATTTGATTGGATTTGATTCTCAGCTGACTAAAATGTTCAAAAAAAACATTCGAAAACAGTGTGAAAGAATGGAAAGAATTTCAAAGAATGAAACTTCTTCGTTTCATTCGGTCATTCATTTCATGGCATGGTTCCGAACGTTAAGGTGGCCCTTGACGATCATTTTTTCGCGTCAGTTGAACTGACGTCGCTCCAAAATTTGATCTTGATGAAAATTTGAACTCGATTTCCCCACTGACTGGCGTCAGTCCGGCCCTTCAGTTCTCGGCCGGTTGCTAGTACGGGTGTATTTTGTATGCTTTTTACCCAACTATACCTCGAAAAAATGCATCGATCCACATAAATTAACAGACTCAGTTGAATAATAATAATAATATATCGAAAAGAAAGCTGTTTAATACCCCGAGTAACATCATTCTTCCTTAAGCTAATGGTTTATAGTTTAATTTCATTGCTTATGTTGTACTACTTGTTTGACTCGCAAATTTAAGTTCTAATGAGTTTACTTAATGCTTAAGTTAACTTACTCAATAAACGTATAAATTTATAAGAAAGATTGGATATTGTTTGGAAGATATGGAAGTCAGCGCGTATCGGAACATACTTATTTTAAAATTTGCCGCGCTCGCGCCATTATGACTGTCACTCCTCCTCTATGGTATTTTTTATTACACAAAATTGTTAAGCAGAATTCACGTATTTTTCCTTTTTACTGCCTGAATTGTCTGAATTCCCCAACATGGTCCTAGACTACGCCGGATTATAGAAAATTTTCGAAGAATCAGTAGAAGAACAACGATTACGAAATTCACTAATATTGATTTACGAAATTTGGAATTCATGGAATGTGACATGGGTACGGGTTGATGGTGAAGAAATTGGAAGATTTCACGGTGTTAAGCACATTATTATCTTAGTTTATCACCCAATACCCTTAATAGTCAGGTAGTATTTATTGTATTTTCAACGGTTTCAAAGGTTAGTACAAATTAATATTGTTCATACTTCTACCTACATTTGTACCAAAGATGGTTATATCATTCTTCTATCAATATTGTTAGTTGTAATTTACAATTAATTTGATAATTTAACCTTCTATTAATGTTTAAAAGGTAACAAATCATTGTTTGTGTAGGTTTCATGTACTAATTCTTATAAATGCTAACTTGAATGTGTATGTAATTCAACCACTTTATTCAGAGTTAAAATCAATTAATAATTCAAAGTTATATCACAGATTTAGTTTGGATAATGTCATTTGCTAGCTGATTTATGGTAACAACAATACCAATTGATATTTCATACTTTGTTTGTATTTGTAATTGTCAGGTAGCTTAAAATTTAAGTTCACTAGGTTAAATAAGTTCCATAATAACATATTGTCATAAAATTACAGCACACACCTTTCAGAATGACCGAAAAAGAGGAAATTAAGGAGCTGGTTAGGAAACGTGGCAGCTACAAAGGTCGTTTGACAATATTTAGCTCTTATCTGAACACTTTGGATAAGACATTGAGCCCATCCGAGGTATGTGAACTACAATTACGTATTAATAAATTGGAATCTGTTTATGACCAATATGATGAGGTACAGTTGAAGTTAGAGTGCATGTGTGAGGATGTCGATGCGCAGATGTCAGAACGAAATGATTTTGAGAGTATTTATTATAAATGTCGCGCAGAAGCGCAGCTTAAAATTTCATCAACTACTGAACATAATGATAAATATTATAATGCCAGTGAAAAAGGTTCTACACATTCTAATAGCCGCAGACTTGTTAAGCTACCTACCATTCAACTGCCTAAATTTAGTGGATCATATGATAATTGGCTGGAGTTTCATGACACTTTTAATAGTCTTATTCATTCCAATGATGAAATAGATAATATAAACAAATTTCATTACTTGAGAGCATCATTGGAAGGTACAGCCTCTTTGGTGATTCAGTCAATTGAGTTTTCATCAAATAACTACAATGTAGCCTGGAACTTGCTCTGTGAGCGTTTTGATAACAAGCGTTTACTAATACAAAACCATGTTACAGCATTATTTAATATTGAACCAATTACTAAAGAGTCTTCGCACAGTATAAAGCGTCTTATTGATCAATTAAATAAGAACTTAAGAGCCTTAGAGTCATTAGACGAACCAACCAAACATTGGGACACATTGATTATACATATGATTACTCATAAATTAGATGCTAATACTTATCGTGAATGGGAAGAGCTCAAAGGGAGATTAGAAAAGGATAAGCAAGTAACATTGGCAATATTTTTGGAATTCTTACGTAGTAGGTCAGATTTACATGAAACTCTAGAGTTAGTTCATAGTAACAGTCACACATCTAAAATTGTTAAAAACAATAATAAACTGAAAAGTATGGTTTCTGTCACCAATGGACATCAGTATTCTAATTCTCAAAGTTCTAATGTTTTAATGGCTATAAAACCCTGTCCTAAATGTAATGGTGATCATGGTTTACAAACTTGTTCTCAGTTTTTATCCTTAAGTAATGAAGACAGGTTGCAGTTATTGCCTAAATTCAAGGTTTGTTTTAATTGTTTTAAGGTGGGACACTATGCCAATCACTGCAAAAAGAGTGGTTGTAAAATATGCAAACGTAAACACAACACTCTTATTCATGTATCAGATCCTAAAACTAGGCTCAATTCATCCGCTGGCAACAATAATGCTGAGAAAGCATGTAGCTCTGTTATTGATTCAAGCAATGCAGCCGTTGCTTTATCATGTATGGCAACAGCATGCTCCGGATCTGATATTTTATTATCTACAGCTTTAATTAAAATTTATGATGAGCAAAATCGTCAACACATTGCTCGTGCTATTCTTGACAGTGGAAGCACATCTTGTCTCATGACAGAGGCCTTGTGTAAAAAACTTAATTTACCAATTCATAAAGTTGAAAAGTCTGTTTTAGGCATTAATAATTCTATTTCTAGTATAGGGAAAATGGTGCAAGTGTCTGTCAAGTCCTTAGATGAGAATTATTCAAATAAATTAATGTGTTTTGTTTTACCCTCCATCACAGACAATGTTCCTAATAGGCAGATAAATTTGTCAACTTTAAATATTCCTACGGACATATGCTTGGCAGATCCTAATTTTCATTCTCCGTCTGCAGTAGACTTAATAATCGGTGCTGATGTCTTCTGGGACTTATTAGGGTCTCGCAAAATTAAATTAAGTAATGGTAGCCCAATTCTTTACGAAACTAGGTTGGGTTGGATAGTTTCAGGTCCTATAGGTGATGATGGAGTTTCAAATTTGTCTATCATTAAATGTAACTTTAGTCAAATGGAGAGCAGTACCAATAATAATTTTCACGGCAATGATATCCAAACACAGCTATCAAGATTTTGGCAATTAGAGGAGGTCAGCCATAAGTCCTCATATTATTCAGCAGAAGAGCAAATGTGTGAAAATAGTTTTATCAAAAATACTACTCGACTTCATGATGGCCGCTTTTGTGTGCGTATACCTCTCAAGCAGTCTCAAGAGGTTTTAGGTAATTCACTACAACGTGCTAAACACTGCCTTATAGCACTGGAACGCAGAACTAAGAGTCAGCCATCTTTTAGGAAAGATTATTGTCAGTTCATGTCTGAGTATCATTCACTTGGTCATATGTCTGAATGTGAATTTAGCCCTGATAAACAGGCATACTTTATTCCGCATCATGGCGTTATTCGTGAGCTTAGCACAACAACTAAACTGAGAGTGGTTTTTAATGCTAGTGCACCAACTACTTCAGGTGTATCTCTAAATAACATTCAGATGGTAGGCCCTACAATCCAAGATGACTTGTTGTCTATATTGCTTCGTTTTAGGCAGCACAAATACATTTTAGCAGCTGACATTGAAAAAATGTATCGTCAGATTGCTGTGCATCCTGATGATAGACACTTACAACAAATTCTTTGGCGAGATAGTCCATCAGATCCTCTTAAAACGTACCAACTTAACACGGTCACTTATGGAACAGCAAGTGCACCGTTTTTGGCAGTTAGGTGTCTTAAGCAAATTGGTTTGGAGTGCAGCGATCCTAAAATCGCAGAAATAATTTTACATGATTTTTATGTAGACGATTTGCTTACTGGCGCAGATACAATGGCTGAGATTATAAATATAAAAAGTAATGTAACATCTGTTTTGTCGTTAGCCTGTATGCCACTAAGAAAATTTAGGTCAAATGCACATGAATTATTTAGTAATACCGAATCACAATCACCAATGGATTTAAATATCGGAGATAAAGAACCAAACAAAACATTGGGTTTAGATTGGCGTACAATGTCTGATGAACTTTGCTTTAAAATAAATGTGGAACTGTCAAGCAATGTTACCAAGCGCAGCATTTTATCATTAATAGGTCAAATATTTGACCCCGTAGGTCTTTTATCACCTTGCGTCATTTCCTTAAAAATGATATTGCAGAAATTATGGCTACATAAATTATCCTGGGATGAAGAATTGCCAGCCGAAATATCGAACCAATGGTGTAAATTAATTAGGGATTTACCACTCTTAAATGACATTCATATTCCTAGGAGAGTTCTCTGTGACGCATATACATCTGTTGAGTTACACATATTCACAGATGCATCACAGGATGCATATGGAGCCTGTGCATATCTTAGAAGTTGCAATGGAGATGATGATATATTGATTCGTTTACTTTTGGCCAAAAGTAGAGTCGCACCAATCAAGCCCACAACCATTCCTAGGTTAGAATTGTGTGGAGCATTAGTAGGGGTTCGTCTATATGAGAAAATTTTAGAGTCTCTTCGGGTTGAAATTAAACATACATATTTTTGGACCGACTCTATGATAGTGCTTGGATGGCTAAAAATGATACCTAGCAAATTGCAACCATTTGTAAGAAATCGTATCTCTGAGATTCTCGAAAAAACTGGCAGTTGTACATGGAAACATATTGCATCTGACCAAAATCCTGCTGATCTCATATCACGAGGTGTCGAACCTAAGACAATTTTAACATGTCAGCTATGGTGGAGCGGTCCAGAATTTTTAAAATCAAACGAATCTAATTGGCCTAAGACTTTGAAATCTGTAGAAAAGCTACCCGAAATTAAGTCTGAACTTTCATTACATGTTTCTGCAAAAGGTTCATATAACTTAATTGAATTCTCTCGTTTTTCGAATTTTTTGAGATTGAAACGTTCTGTGGCCTATGTATTACGATTTATTGCTGCGTGCAAAAAGCAACCAATTAATAAAAGTAACAATTTAAATCGTGACGAATTGGAGGTTGCGCTGAATTTGCTTGTCAGATTATCTCAGAGGGATTCATTTCCGGAATATAAATTTTTGCTTGATGATAAACCATTGCCTAGAAAAAGTCCGCTACTTAAGTTTAACGTTTTTCTAGATGGTAATAAATTAATGCGCGTGGGTGGTCGCTTAGAAAATTCAAATTTTCCTTATGAAAAGAAACACCCTTTATTGTTACAGTCCACTCATTCATTTACTAAGTTATTGTTTAATTTTGAGCACAAGAAATTGATGCATGCTGCCCCTCAGTTACTTCTAGCTACTATAAAAGAACAGTTTTGGCCTATCGGTGGTCGCAATTTAGCTAAGTTATGTTACCGTCAATGTGTTCTATGTAATCGTGTAAAGGGAAACGTTGTCAACCCCATTATGGGTAATTTGCCTAAACAGCGACTCATACCAAGCTACCCATTTGAAAATGTAGGAGTAGATTATGCGGGACCAATCTCAGCCGCCAATCGTCTAGGTAGAGGCTGCAGATTGATTAAAGTCTACATAGCCATATTCATATGTTTTACTACCAAGGCTGTTCATGTTGAATTGGTAGGAGATTTAACAAGTAAAAACTTTTTATCGGCATTGCGAAGGTTCATCTCTCGACGAGGGAAACCTAAAATGATTTTCTCCGACAACGGTACCTCATTTGTTGGTGCATACAACGAAATTGGTAGGTTCTTAAAATCTAATTGTAGTTTACTGGCTGAAGATGTGGCCAATGAAGGCATCGAATTTAACTTCACTCCGCCCTATAGTCCTCATTTCGGTGGTCTCTGGGAGGCGGGTGTTAAGTCTATAAAGTATCACTTGGTCAGGGTATTGGGAAACTGTAATCTGGTTTATGAGGAGCTTAACACTGTGCTGGTGCAGATAGAAGCACTCCTGAATTCTCGCCCGCTTACCCCTCTGTCATCAGATCCTAATGACCTGCTACCGTTGACGCCTGCACATTTTTTAATCGGTCGCTCACTTACATCTCTACCGACAGAGAACTACGCAGACCATTCTATGACACGCTTATCTAGATATCAAAGAATTGAGCAGCTACGGCAACATTTCTGGCATCGTTGGAGCAAGGAATTTATTGCCGAGTTACAGCAGCGAGTAAAGTGGCGAGCAAACCAATGTGGACTCAAGATAAATACTTTGGTTGTCCTAAGGGACGACAACCTTCCACCACTTAAGTGGAAGCTTGGTCGCATTGTTAATGTGTACCCTGGTCCTGATGGTGTCAGTCGCGTAGCCGATGTCAAAACCGCAAACGGTATACTAAAAAGGGCGTTTAGCAAGATTTGTCCCTTACTTGAAGAGAGGAATGCAGATGGTTGAAACACGACCTTTCAACGCCCGGGGGCATGTTTGGAAGATATGGAAGTCAGCGCGTATCGGAACATACTTATTTTAAAATTTGCCGCGCTCGCGCCATTATGACTGTCACTCCTCCTCTATGGTATTTTTTATTACACAAAATTGTTAAGCAGAATTCACGTATTTTTCCTTTTTACTGCCTGAATTGTCTGAATTCCCCAACAGATATGATATTTTTATTCATTGCGAATTCATTAAGTAATTTTATCAATCGGTTAGATTTATGTATACGAATAAAACTTTTAGTTGCATTTCATTATCAACGGCTCGAATAAATATTGTTAATCAATAAGTTTAATAATATTTATTGAATAAATGTTATATTTTTTTTTATCACTTACTTAAATTTAACTGATAATAGATATTATACTTTATTTGATATTTTAGCAACTTAATTGCAATTATGATATCAGTATAGTATAAACTTGAAAAATTTTGTTTCGGGTTCGAGTCCCGCCTGAGACATAATTTTTCAAGTTTATATACTGATTATATTATATATATTTACCATCTCTAGTATGTATGTATGTATGTATGTGGGTATGTATGTTTATCTGTTCCCTCATAGCTTCTTAACTAGTTATCATTGGTCACATGAGGTCTCGGTGGCTTAATGGTATAGCGCCGCGCCCGGCATGCGAGGAGCATCTCCTCGCATGCCAGGCGCGGCGCTATACGGTGGCGGTTCGAGTCCCGCCTCAGACATATTTTTACACTGTATGATATTATGACATTATTCTGTAGCCGTGGTCGTATGCCGCCTAAAGCAGCAAAACAGATTCATTATTATAATAATATAATAAAATCAAAGTGGCATACGATCGATTCATATAATTTTTGTCCGTTCCTTTCACCGCGCTCAACACGCTCATTCACCGCAGGCGCAGCGAGCGAACTGAAGCTCTGGATGTGGGTTCACACACTGAACTGACGGTCAGTTTGGCGTGACGCCGGGCTTGATTTCCGGGCGCGACGACAGTTAAAACTCTAGAGCGATGATTCGCTATTGATGATCAAATTTTGGAGCGACGTCAGTTCAACTGACGCGAAAAAATGATCGTCAATGGCCACCTTTAGGGATGCAACGATATTTCGAACCTCGAATATTTTTCACATCGAAGGTTAATATCGAACTATCGATTATTAAAAAATATGAGATAATAAAATATATTTATCGGCTTCGGATATAAAATATTACTAGTTAAGTATACAGAAATCTATAAGTTTTTCTAGTTTCTAACCAAAATACTACTGTGGTTGGTTTTTCCAATGAGCATAGAGTTCTGCTTTTTGAAGCACATTTAAAAATACATAGCATTACAGATAACTCAAAATGATTAATTTCAATATTTTAATATTTTAAAAATAATTAATTGTGCTTAGCGTTTTGTTCAGTTTGTTAGACATTTGACATGCATGATAAAATGGTTTTTATGAAGAAGTAAAACTATTGTCCAGTTTATGCAGCGTTGCCAACGTCCCGATTTTAGCGGGACGTCCCGATTTTTAAATCAAAATTGAATGTCCTGCGCGAGACAGGCTCAGTCCGCTTTTCGGGAATAACTCGACCGTGCGAGAAGAAGAGAAAAAGGATACTTTAAAAGAAGTTAAATCTTCACAGAAATATTATGAATAAGTAATTCTGAT
Organism: Anania crocealis; assembly: GCA_949315895.1. Taxonomy (NCBI): domain Eukaryota; kingdom Metazoa; phylum Arthropoda; class Insecta; order Lepidoptera; family Crambidae; genus Anania; species Anania crocealis. Next base: position 1,387,001 of record OX438868.1, read on the forward strand.
AAATAAATCTTCTCTTATTGTAAGTTGCAATTTGTAACACTCACTTCTCAGACTATTACCTATTTAAAATGCCATATTTTTATAAGGAATAAAACTTTTTTGATTTTGATTTCCGTTTTTTTTATTTATTGTTTTATTCAGAAGATGAATAAAACTCAATTTTTTAACGGGAGGGTAAATCTCATTTAAAATATCATATTTTTATTAAAATACATTTTTTATTAATATTTTTATTACGTAAACGTAATTTAAAGTCAAATAAAAAGTTGAATATTCAAAAACTCGAGATTATATACGGTTTTTTACTATGTCTATGAAATCCCGCTTTTTCACTCAAAAAGTTACTAAATCCCGACTTGGCAAAAAAAATCTGGCAGCGCTGAGTTTAAGCGTCTCCTTTTGCGACTTTGCGTCCCTTTACCCCTTCAAAGCTTTAACTGGCCGGCCAGTTCGGAAAGCATTTAATTTTGATAAATATAATTTACTTATTATTTCTAGTTTCTTAACACACAATGGACAACAGTAGTATATGATTAAAGTGATATTAATATTTTGCTGTTCAAAAACTAAATAAAAGTAATTTCACACACACACAACACACTTTTTGTTAGAGTTTCAGTAATGTGTGATTACGCAGTGATTACTTAATCAATAGTGTTTGTTCAATAAAATGTATTTATTTTTTAGACTATAATAACTAAAAATTAAAATGTTTTTCCTCTACTTGTATTTTAACCAAACGTAGTTTCGAACATCCGTAACCATAAACGTAGAAATCGAAAGAGCGGGAAACGTCGCGGGTGTCGGTCGACTTTTCTTTCACAATATTTTAATTTATTGTTTCAAACGATCAGATTGGTATATTAACTTATTTCATTTCACTTATTTGTTTATTTATATTAGTTTGTGAGTGTAGAGTGATCTTTGGTAAGTTTTTTCTGTTTCTTTTTCATCATGAACGAACCCGATGATCCTGGTGGAGGATCGTTTTCACCGGTTTCTAGTTTTGTCACTGTGACATATGAAGGAGAAAACATTAATACGGAGGGATCACATCCCGATACTGATGATTCAGTTAATATTAATGATTATAGCACCATTAAACGTAAAAGAACTGGTTCCCACAAGTGCAGACACTGCAACAAAAAGAAAAGGAAACATCTCAAATCTTCATTATTAGGCATTGCAAATGTATCGGACTGCCAATGTAATAATTCGAGTAATAATAGTGAACAACCACCAATCGTAAACAATCTTGAATGTTCAGGTAACTCTATGTCAGCATCAAATGTTAAAAATATGAATTCACAATTACCAAACTCTCCTGATTCCCGACCATCAATCGGTAGATTTAAATACCAGGCTTCAGATGCTGCCCCATACAATATTCATGTTCAAAAGGAAGCATTATCTACAGGTGAACAATGCAACATTCATCCAGTATCTTTTGGCCAGTTTCTTAAAAAGATTCATGTAAAAAACATAGTTGATGGAAGTTTAAAAAAAATTGGGCGTAACAGGATTGCAATTTCTTTTTCTAAGTTGGAAGATGCTAATTTATTTATCGAAAGTAGTGCTTTAAAAGCTAGAAATTATAAAGCATTTATCCCTGTCTTCAGCATCACTCGCATGGGTATAGTTAGAGGTGTACCGGTAGATTGGTCAGATGACGAAGTAATTGCCAATATTTCTGTCCCTACAGGTTGCGGTAGTATAATAAAAGTACGTAGACTGAAAAAAAAAACTGTCACAAATGGAAATACTGAATTTGTTCCGACAGAAACAATTGTTCTGACGTTTGACGGACAGGTTTTACCAAAAAGAGTATTTATTTGCTACAATTCTTTGCCAGTAGATCTATATATTTATCCCACAATTCAATGCTTCAACTGTTGTCGATATGGTCACATTAAGGCACAATGTAGATCTTTACCAAAGTGCTTTAAATGTGGTCTAGGTCATTCAGGTGATAGTTGCTCAGTGGAAGAGGAGTCGGTTTCTTGCTGCCTTTGCTCTGGTAATCACTTTGCTACCAGTAAAAAATGCCCTGAATATAATCGTCAAAGATCAATAAAAGAAACTATGGCAAAATCCTGCATATCATATGCAGAAGCTATTAAACTTCATCCGCCTGTTTCCAAGTCTTATGCTGATGTGCTTAATTCAGCACCAATACATTCCAATGTCGTTGCTCCCACTTTTGTGTCAAATAATAGTAAATACCCGGACAATAAAGTAACTTCTTATAAAAAAACTGTATTTCGAAAACCGAGTTCTCCTCCACCTCGCAGTAAAGGTTATGACCGTGCAGCTCACGAAGCAATAATTAATCCTTTGACGATCGGATATTCCAGACACAATTAAAATCAATTGTTATCGCGACAACCGGTTGTCGCTTGGGGGTTGAGGGATTAAAGATTATAATATTCCAATCACAAGAAGTGGATGCCCACTTACAAATAATGATCAAGATAATTCTTTTGCTGGTATGTCTATTAAAGAATTAATTTTAACTCTTATTACCTCATTATCTCAATCCAATTTAATCTCTGTACCGTCCCACGTTGCTCAATCTAATAAGGAACTTGTTAAAACTAATTATAATGAAAATGGAAAAGGTGATTCAATGGAATTGCCGCAGTGTTAACTCTAAAAAAAGTGATTTAATTTACCTTATAAATTTATATCAACCATTTGTTATTTCTCTTCAAGAGACCTGGCTTCGGCCAGACTCTATTTTTAAAGTTAAAAACTTCTATTGTATTAGAGAGGACCGGTTTGATAGATACGCCGGTGCAGCTCTTCTTATACATAACTCAGTGTCATTTACTCATATCCCAATCCCTCACCATAATAAAGACTTTTCAATTGTAGCTGCTAAAATTAATGATATATGTTTTGTATCAGTATACATACCTCATCCAAACTCTTCAATATTCAATGAACTGGAACAAATTATTTCCTCTCTTCCTAAGCCTACCATATTATTGGGCGACTTTAACGCACAACATCAATCGTGAGGTAGTTGCAAATCAAACTACTATGGTAATAGAATTATAGATATTTTAGACAAAAATAATTTATGTTTTCTCAACACTGGTGCTCCTACTCGACGGACACCTCCAGATGAAGGACCAAGTGTTCCAGATCTGTCTTTATGCCCTCCTAATTTAGCCTCCTCCCTTCTTTGGGAGACTCTTTCCTCTACTTATGGTAGTGATCACTTCCCCATACTAATCACATTTCCTACCCTATTTGGTAAAACGTCAATGAATCAAAGTCCACGTTTGAAATACAATCTGTCTAATGCTAATTGGACTACCTTCAAAGAAAAAGTAGATCAGAGAATAGCTTCTCTCCCTCCAGTAAGTGAAAATAGTAATTCATCTATTTGTGCTGAAGCTCTGGCTTCAATTTTGATAGAAACTGCTAATGAAGTATTTCCCTTAAAAAAATTTGGTTCTAAAAAAGTTCCATCACCGCCATGGTGGGACCAAGAATGCTCTGCAGCAATAAAAAAGAGGAAAGAGGCAGAAAAAAACTATAAATTACATTCAACTACTACAAATTTAAATATTTTGTCTGAACTAATTACCAGTACCCGCAAATTATTTAAAAAGAAGAAGTGGGAGGGATGGAGAAGTTTTTGCTCCTCCATATCACCAAATACTCCACCATCTACAGTTTGGAATAACATCCGTAGATTCCGATCAGTTTTTAAAGAGTCTTGCCCCAGTTTTCTTAAGGATATAACTGCTGAGCAGTTCTTAGATAATTTAGCTCCTCCTTATGCACCTGAGTGTATCAACAACATCTTTTTAGTTTCCCCAGGCGCCATTGTTGGTTCCCAATCTGAAATGGATTCACCCTTTAGTATCCATGAACTTAAAGGCATTTTATCTCATGTCAAAGATTCAGCTCCTGGTATAGATGGTATTCCATACTCATTTTTATCACATTTAAGCGACTCATCTCTTTCACATTTTTTATCAATAATTAATTCTGTAATATTTTCTTGTGATATTCCTCCATCATGGAAATCACAAGAAGTGATCCCTATACTCAAGCCTAATAAACCTTCTCTTGAAGCCTCGTCATACCGGCCAATTGCACTTTCTTCTGTTCTAGCTAAAATTGCAGAACATTTAGTGAAGAACCGCTTAGAGTGGTTTGTCGAAAGTAAAGGTTTACTAGCTGGTAGTCAATATGGTTTCCGTAAAGGGAAAAGCTCTATGGACAGCATAGGAATTTTCACTGCTGATCTTAGATTAGCATTCTCAAAAAATGAGTCTGTTTTAGCGGCATTCCTTGATATATCAGCTGCATACGATTCGGTTATAATATCTATATTGAAAACTAAGTTAGTCAAGTTACAAGTGCCTATGGTTTTGGTGAATTTCATTATAAACATGTTATCAGAGAGATCGATTAAAATGATTCAAGCAGACAATACTAGATCACGATTAATTTGGAAAGGCCTTCCACAAGGCTCCGTGTTAAGTCCTCTTCTCTACAATATTTATACGCATGATTTGCAGTCTTCAAATGATACACCCGGATTAAACATATTACAATATGCCGATGATTTGCTCTTTTACGTAATTGGTAACTCTGTAGGTAAATTATCGCACACTCTTACGTCTTCACTGCAGTCTTTGAAGTCATGGTTAGATTGTCATGGCCTAAGCCTTTCTGTATCTAAAAGTAATGTCGTTTTATTTTCACGAATGCGTATTCGTCCTCCTATAGTAGTCACTTATAATGGATCCCAAATGCCTGTTAAAAATGAAGCCAAGTTCCTAGGTGTTATTTTGGATTCAAAACTCACTGGTCTTCCTCATTGTTATTATATCGGTGCTAAGTGCGAGCGAGCTTTAAATATTCTGAGATGTCTATCAGGTGTCTGGTGGGGAGCTCATCCTTATTCCCTAAAGCTACTGTATAATGCTTTAATCCGCAGTTATTTAGACTATGGTACCTACTTCCTTGAACCATGCAGCGCTGCAGGCTTGGGTAAACTAGATAGTTTCCAATATAAAGCACTCAGAATTGTACTAGGAGCTATGAAGTCTAGTCCCATTAACGCCATGCAAGTAGAATGTGGAGAGCCGCCATTAGCATTGCGACGTCAACTTCTATGTGATAAATTTATATTCCGATCTATGCAATTTCTCTGTCATCCCCTCTGTTCTAAACTAGGAAGCCTATCCAATCTTATAGAAAATTCCCCATACTGGTCTCATAAAAAGATACCATGTATGATAGTCAGTTACCGGAAGTTTATATCATTACAAGCCCCTTCACATAGAACTCAATATCTACCTATATTTTGTATAGATTATAATGCGCTAGTTTTTACTCCAATGATACACTTTACTCTGGGTATTTCTAAAAATTACAGTAGCTCTAATACAACTCTAAACTATATTCTAGATCAGGATTGGCAAGATTGGCATTACATTTATAGTGATGCTTCTAAGAAAGGCGATACGGGGTTAGTTGGTATTGGTGTTTATCACTTCCAGTATGGAATTATTCAAAAAATTAAATTGCCTCCTGAAACGTCAGTGCATACAGGAGAATTTTACGGAGTTTATAAAGCCATTGAGTACATATTACTTACTAAGTTACCGAAAGCTTTAATTTTAACCGATTCTAGAAGTGCTTTGCAATCTCTCGCAAGATTCCCATTTTATTGTGGTACAAGTAGTAGTCCAGTAGCATTTGAATGTAGGAGATTACTGCTTAAGGCCTCTTTGAACGGCCAAACTATTCACTTTGGATGGATCCCTGGCCATCATGGTATTGTTGGTAATGAACAAGCCAACAGACTGGCGAGTGAAGCTGTTACGGATGGAGATATGTTTCCTTATAAAAACTACTGTTCTGATCTCCTCGCTCTTCCTAAACTTCATCTTCATAGCCGATGGAGTGAAGATTGGGATGTTAGCGGTCAAATGAAAGGTAAACATTATAAAAGTATTCAGCCTAACATTCCTATAAAGCCATGGTTTCACATCATGAAGCTTGGTAAAATCGCTACAACATGTATTATCCGTATGAGGCTGGGACACGCTTGCACACCTAGTCACCTTGCGCGGTTGCGAATTAAAGATACTGAAATGTGCGAGTGTGGTGCTGACATGGGTGACCTGAACCACATTTTCTTTTCGTGTCATTTGCATGATCATTCCTCTCTGTATTCCTCTCTAGTATCCCTCCGTATTCCTCTTCCTACTTCAGTTGTTTCCTTATTATATATGAACTCATATGACGTCTATAATATGATATCTGTATTTATTTCAAGTAATAATATTAAATTATAAGTTTATGTATTAAAATATTACACTGTTATTCCTACTAACCTGATCCGATACTGTTTTTTGTTTTTCTTCCGTTTCCTACCTTTTTTCCATAATCGTTTCCCTAACTTTAAACTCCGTCGTGGCAAATGCACAAGTCGTGCGAGCCATTTAAAAAAAAAAAAAAAAAAAAAAAAAAACGTAGAAATCTATGTCCGTAACAGCTATGTGTCTCTCTCTCTTTCTTTCATAGCTTTCTGTCTAGTGTTTCTGTCTTTCTTTCTCTAAGACAATGATGGCACCTGCGTCGATTTGTTTGTGTTAGAAAAATAAATAATTTGAATTCAAATACAAAACTGAATCAAAGTAAAGTTTAAAGGTGTCTCAAGATGGGAGTACCAGCATTTTTCCGGTGGCTTAGCCGTAAATACCCGAGTGTTATTGTAGAATGTAATGAACAGAGGGTAAATAAATATACATAACCTAAAATAATTTTGTTTTTAGATTTATCGCTTTACTTTTAAAGATATGTTTTTTTGTCAACATTTCCTCAAAAGTATAAACAAATTAATTTCACAGCTTATAGGATTTATAGTACTGGATATACAAATACTAGTTAACTATGCAGATTACGTTGCACAGATCCCATTAAAACTTTCCACTTTCGGTTACTTCCAGCCAACCGACGTAGATGGTCAGCTCGTGTATATAGATTCTTCATTACCTAACCCCAATGGGGTAGAATTTGACAACTTATACCTGGACATGAATGGTATCATTCATCCCTGCACGCATCCTGAGGACAAGCCTCCTCCCAAGGATGAGGATGAAATGATGGTAGCTATCTTCGAGTGCATCGACAGACTGTTCCGGATTGTCAGGCCCAGGAAATTGCTGTACATGGCTATTGATGGTGTTGTAAGTACATGCCTTTTTGATTATGAGCAAACTGTTTCCAATCTTCCATTAAAAAAAATATTGTCAAAAATTGAGCTGATTGGATGCCTGTAAATTATTTTAAACTCTGAAAAGCAGCTTGGCTTGTTTATTGAGTATTCAACAAATGAACAGCCAAGTGAGCCAAGCTATATAAACTTGCATGTTGAATTGTACATGCTTCCAAATCATGAGCAAGCCTTATCTTACTTGTATATAAGTACCAGTTGTTGCCTAATGAATATTATTATGTAACATTTTAGTTCTTAAGGGCCTTAATCCCTTAATCGTGAGTTATTCCAGACACAATTGAAATCAATTGTTATTGTGGCACCCGAGTGCCTCCTGGGGGTTGAGGGATTAACATGCATGTATGAAATATTCTGTATTCCTAACATAGTGATAAACTTAAGAAAACCAAATATTGTTTTTCTTACTGCCTTTCTACAGGCGCCCAGAGCTAAAATGAACCAACAAAGATCACGTCGTTTCCGTGCCTCCAAGGAGACACAGGAGAAGATAGATGAGATTGCCCGAATCCGTTCTGACCTGGAATCGAAGGGAGCATACCTGCCCCCTGAGAGGCCTAAGGAGGCTCACTTTGATTCAAACTGCATTACCCCAGGCACACCCTTCATGGACCGGCTTAGTAAATGCCTGCATTATTATATTCATGACAGGTGAGCATACAGTAAAACAAGAGTCATGATCACGCTGATACGCTCACCATCAAGCGCCGAAATGAATGGAAATTTCATACATTTTGATAATCAGCGTGACTCTAATTGGTCTGACTTAACAAAACAGTAGAGGTTCTTTATACATAGTATTTAAACATAAGTTGCTCCCAAATGTACTTATAATAGTTGCAAGTGACTTTGTTAAGTTTATTATATAGCATGCTGGGATATGCTTAGCAAAACATTAACATTATGAAGGAGTATCCATCTTGAACTTACTTTATTGTGAAATTACAATGATTTTCATATTTTTGTCAGCACAAATCTAATACTGATGTATTAAAAAGATTTGGTGTGTGTTTAGTCTTACTTTTGAATTATTATTGACAAACAGGACAATATTTTTTCAACTGCAACTTTAGGCAAGCAAATTGCTAGTTTAAATAAAAACAAAAATGAAGTTCCTTGAATAAAATCTCTAGGCCAACCTCGGGCAGTCATCATTTTTATTCAAAGAATGTATTTTTAAACATAACAATGATTTATAATAATCTTTGTTTATAGTCCATAAAACATAGCTTGATTAGAATGACACCTGTCAAACTAAGGTGACTAGTGATGGGACTGACTCGACTCGGAACGAAAATCAGATATATTAAGATTTAACAGTATGTAAACATCATGATCATTATCAGAATAACTGGAACAATCATGAAAATCAATTAGAAAATTTTTATAAGCTAAAAAAATTTTTTTTTCCTTAACTATTAATAATTGCAATTTGATGTTCTTAGCATCAACCAATGCTAGTTAAATCATTTGTAACATTTATGTTACATTACTTCGATTTTGATTTTTCCATTTTACGTCATCACTAGCGATTATGAAAAATGACTTAACCTTGTAAAGACGTCTTTTAATGTTAGGTGTAAATTTTGGGACTGGATTATTTTAATGTTTTTAACCTTAAATATCTATTTTATATAATTAAATTGATAAATATGTACAGCAATGTATAAAAAAATATTCTTAACATGCCAGTTACCAATATTTTTTGGTGTAAAAATGTGTTTCACTTGTGTGACGCTGGTACAAAGTTATGTCGTCTCTTTCAGAGAGAACTGTCATTCTAATCAAGCTATATTTTATGGACTTTAAAGATGTTTGGAATTATCTCTAATTATATTGTGTATTGAACAGATTAAACAATGACCCTGGTTGGAAAGGCATCAAAGTGATCCTCTCAGACGCCAACGTGCCCGGTGAGGGTGAACACAAGATTATGGACTACATTAGGAGGCAAAGAGGTAAGTTTACTTCTTAGCATACAATTTAAAATAATATTTTTGTCTTTGTAAGAATTGTCAATATTTAAACATTCATGGTCAGCGTAACTTTAATCTATCAAAGCACCATCATGATTATGGAAGAACTATAATATAGGTTTGTGGTTATGGAACTAGAAATGATTATGAAATGTCACAAGAAAATAATTTAAAGATATCCCAAAACGATGCAAATTCTGTACCGTAGTTCAATCATCATCAGGCCATTGACATCCAAAAAGAAAATTTTGCTATTATTCGACATGCTTGAAAAACGCTTTTCTGCGCCTCTCTTCTTCTCTTGATACTTTTTTAGTTGCTATTCTCTTTATATGCTGGCACGGTCTGGCACCACACGACGGCCATTATGAATATTTGATATTTGTTAAAATTAATAGTTGTAATAATGATGATTAGAGATCTAACCATCATTATCTCGACCATTTGGATCAGCGGTAGTAAACGCTGCTTCTGTTCCATGGGTCGCGGGTTCGATCCCCGCACAGTACAAGTATTTGTGTGCATGAACATGTCTGTTTGTACTGGTCTGGGTGTTTTCTGTATATTATAAGTATGTATTTACATAAAAAAAAGTATATAAGTAAGTTTATCGGTTGTCTAGTAACCCCATACGACAGGGTACTTAATAGTAGCTTAATTTGGAATTAGATGGCTCTGTGTGGCCCAGTGAGGCTTGTTCTTAATATTATAAACGACGCTTTCTGTTGGCATGGGCCTCTCCTAAGTATTTAAGGTGTAACGGGAAGGTGTAAGTGTATTGCAAACATACCTTATTTTATTTGCCTGACGTTTTAACCGAGTTGCATTGGCCGTGGTAACAGGCTGACTCAGCCTTCCAATCCCGTTACACCTTAAAAAGAATTATGCATCGCGATAGTTTATAAGTTGTTACCTCCTAAGGATTATTGAGTCTTCTGCATTTGTAATACGACGTGTTATTGCCCGCACGCAGCCCAGCCCGACCACGATCCCAACACGCAGCACGTGCTGTGCGGCGCCGACGCGGACCTCATCATGCTGGGGCTCGCGACGCACGAGCCCAACTTCACCATCATCCGGGAGGAGTTCAAACCGAACAAGCCGAGGCCTTGCGACGTTTGCGGCCAGCTGGGTAAGAGAGAGAGACTCTTCATCTTTTTAAAAATTAATGATTTTTGAATTTACTATGTTATTTTGTATCAATGGTGAATTGCCAAGAATTTTGTGAAGTTACTTTAGAATTTTTAGGGTGTTCTAACATAGGATAGATATTTTGTCCTACAGGGGCAATTTCATCAACCCGTAACTCTCACAACCTCCCTTACCGAAACTTATTTTATAAAACAGAAGGTTTATCTAGCACTCTCTCTCACTTTTCTCCTTTCTGTGTGTATGACGAATTCCAGGCTACATCTTCTCTTTTGTACCCACGCGATTGCCATCAGTATTCCGCAACCCATAAACAGGCAAACTGTGGGTCTAGCACAAAAAACTATCGAATTCGAATCGTTTGCGTGTTCGTATCGCCATCTAAATATTTAGTATGAAAACTTAAACAGCGCTCGCGCGGTCAAAACGAGAACTACAAAACAAAGCACGAACTTTGTGTCGTTTGCTTTCGATACGCAAACGTTCGCAGTGGATAGTTTTTTGTGCTAGAGGTACTGCATGCCCAAAGTTTTTATAAGTTTGTAAAAGCGCCTCCTGGGGCCTATTTGCAGTAATAAAACTGATTTTAACTGATGATTTTAACTGATCAAACAGCGAGACTCCGATCAATTTACTGCCGCCATTATTTTTAATTTTGTGTCCCTCAATTTCCATTGTAAATTCAATCAAACCATCAATTGTTTAGTTGAAGCTTGCCTAGAAACTGTCATTAAAACAACAGATTAAATAAATTAGATTTTCAAGTGAGTATTTTGGTACAGGGCACGAAATGAAAGAATGCACGGGCACGACGCCGGACGCGTCTTTGGTGCGCTCTGACCCGTCGTTCGGCAACCAGGACAGCTTCATCTTCGTGCGGCTGAGCGTTCTCCGCGAGTACCTCGAGCGCGAGCTGCAGATGCCGAACCTGCCGTTCGCGTACGACTTCGAACGGGCGCTCGACGACTGGGTGTTCATGTGCTTCTTCGTGGGCAACGACTTCCTGCCCCATCTGCCCAGTCTGGAGATCAGGGAGGGAGCTGTCGACCGCCTCGTGAACTTGTATAAGAAGTGCGTCTACAACACTGGGGTGAGAGCGAATACGAGAATTTTAGATTTAAAATTATACTAAAGGATCAGTGCTTTTGTTGGAATAAAATTCAGGAATTGTTCTCAGACGTACCCTATAACAATCAATCAATAAAATTGGTCACGCACTTTTTTTCTCCAAACAGTTGTTTGATATGCTTAATAGATCTTAATACAAGTGTTTTTCAAAGATATTTTGTATTCCCCACTACTTATTCGTTGCCAAAGGTAATTTTTGTCTGCCGTCTGGATTGTGAAAGTTCGTGGCTTCAACTTTTAAATCCCATTCGAGGCAGTTACTTACATGATGTAATGTGATGAACATAAAATAGTATAGCAAATTTGCAATGTAACATTTTATTAACCTGGTTATTTATATACTTCTACTACATTTGAAATATATAGAAATTTTAAAGTTATTTACAGAGGAAAAATAGTACCTTTTTTTGTATATCCTATCTGCGTTGGATATGGAATCTGAAATTCATTTAAAGACATTATTCCATAGGGATGGATCACAGACTCGGGCGACGTGCGGCTAGACCGCGTGCAGGTGATCATGACGGAGCTGGGCCGCGTCGAGGACGAGATCTTCAAGCGCAGGCATCAGAACGAGCTCAATTTCAAGGCCAGGGACAAGGCCAACAAGAGGCGCCAGCAGAAGGTCAACTTCTCTATGCTGGAGAAGACGCAATTTGCACCCGCTGTAAGTTATCTATGTATATTAACTTCATTAGCTAGTCTTACAGATCTTCATTTATATTTTTCTACATTAATTTAGTATACTCAGTGGCAAGGAATGTGGCCCAAACATAAATAATGTCATGTAAAGTAAATGAATCGTTGTCGAAGTTTTTTTTTATTATAAATAATGGGCTTGCTCTTGACTACATATTTAACTATACGGTTAAGAAGGAACCTCAGATGGAGCGAGCTTACCCAGAGGTCTTAAGATACTTTGTATGACTTTTCAGTACGGTTGTTTTGGTTATTTTAAGAGGGTTACAGCAAAAATATGTTTGTTTACTTAGCCTTTCTATAATTTGAATCACATTCTTGTGTTAAAACGCTAAGAAGGAACCTTCTTTTATTTAAAATTTGTGTTTTCTTTAAGTGTAAGTCGTCATGTCTCAGCTAAACCTCTCTAATGACTCACAATTTAAACCCAAAGATTATAGATGTAAAGGGAAATTATCGTTTCTCGGTAAGAGAATACAAGAGAGTGCAGATGTCGAATCATTCAGCTTAACACAAAATTTTATGTAGTTAATATAGGTGCTATTATGCAACAAAAGTCTCTAATGTTCAGGCCACATACCAGCAAGTCATCTCCAGTTAATGAAATTAACAAAAGATGTTTTTAATTGCAGGCCATAGGTGAGCAGAAGGCGTTGACGAATGTGAGGCAAGAAGCAGCCAACATACGCTTAGCTGGCATGCAAGCCGAGGAGGTCAGTGAAACAGACTTAAGACATATTTGTACACTCGACAGCACATCAAGTTAAACAGTTGAACTGCGATAACAGCTTTTATTGCGTAGGGCATAAAGGCGGTCTCAAGGTCAACATGTATAGTCTGATGTGCCGCCGTGTGTACTATGTATTACCTACACATATTTTGTTTTCAGGTTTTAATTAATGTGCGTTGTGGTGGCAGCTTAAATAGAATTCTACCACTGAAACTATGGGTGCCTAAAAGGCAATAAAACACACTTGCCAGTCGGCTTGTCGGTCTTATTTATTACCTCTTAATGCCTAAATATGATTGAACAGGTTTAGGAAGAATTTTGGTATAGAGTTAGATTGACTCCCGGGAAAGAATATTGGAGAGTGTATATTACAGAAATCATCATTTTATGGGTATCATCAATTTTGTATGAAAATAGTTTGAATTGTCACCTTACATAGTACAGTACAGTGCGAGAATTTGTTGCGGAGACGCGTATTACTAGTTGCGAGTAAAAAACCTACGGTTCTCAACATGTTTACGTCGAAGGTAGCTATTCAAGCATATCATGGGTATGTAGGATGTGTGCTTAGATACGGCATTCTTCTGTGGGGAAATTCTTGTCATATGAATCGAGCATTTATAGCCCAGAAGCAATGTGTGAGAGCAATATGTAATGTTGATTCACTAACATCTTGTAGATCGCTTTTTAAAGACTTAAATTTTCTTACTGTTTCTTGCATGTATATTTATGAAATATGCGTCTTTGTCAAAAGTCACCCAAAGTTATTTAAAACACGCATGGAAACACATGGACGTAATACAAGGTACCCTAACAAGCTGATACTAAATACAGTAACGACTCGGATATATGGCCAAAATAGCTACCAAATGGCAGTCAAAATATATAACAGACTGAGCGATGATATGAAGTCTCTATCATTAGAAATGTTTAAAAAGAAACTTAAAACCTGGTTGATACATAACTGTTTCTACTCAGTGGAGGAATATTTTAATTTTTTCAAAGAAATATGATGTGAAAATTAGTAATTATTGTATATAAAAAAAAAATTGTTTGCATGCCAGATTCTGGTAAATTGTGTGAAACACTTAAAATTTAAGATCTGTATGTACCACATTTTGAGCAAAATAAAATATATTTGATTTATTTGATATATTTGAAGTGTGCGGGGTGCTCTGAGCTTGTGGGCGATGGACCGGAATGCTTTGTCTGTAAAAAGAGATTTCATTTCCCTTGTGGAGGTATAACGGAGCGTGGTTTCTCCAGGCTTGGTATCGGTAGGGCGTCATGGACGTGCATGACCTGCAGGAATGTGTCAGAGGCAGAAACTTTAGCTATGGAGATATCAATCGCCAATACCCCAGGCTGCTCAAAATTTTCCTCGGGATTACCATTGGAGACTCACAAAGCTTCTACGTCTACTCCTAAACAGACTGGTATTGAACACAACGAGCAGAACTCATCTATCCTGGCACTATTGACTGAGGTTTCTTCCAAGATTGCGACTATGCAAACTGAAATGAAACTTATGACTGTTATTCAGCAGGATCTCCAGCAGGTTAAATCAGATATTGCTGATCTTAACAAAGTCGTAAATGCAAGGTTGGACCAGCTTGCCACTCGGATAGATGACATTGAGTCAAGAGTGTCAGCAGTCGAAGGATTGAAGACGGACCTTGAGGCAGTAAAAGTACAGGTCAATTCAATGTTAGAAGAGGGCTACAAAAATGAGCAATGGGTTCGAGGATCTAATATCCAAATTAATGGTGTACCCCAAAAAAATGGTGAAAACCTAATACGGATCATCAAATCCCTCGCTGAACGTAGTGGTTTTCTTTTGTTGCCCGAATATGATATTGACTTTGTGACACGAGTAGCAGTGAGAAATGACGTGGAAGGTAGAAAGCCAAAACCAATAATACTGAAAATGCACTCAAGATACAAAAAAGACGACTTTTTGGTTTCGCTTCGTAAATTAAAAAACATCTGTGCTAGTGATATTGGATTTGCTGGGGTGACTTCGCGGATATACTTTAATGATCACCTCTCATCGCGTAATCGGCAATTATTCCAGCGAGCAAAAGTCATTGCAAGGGAGAAGAATTATAGTTATTGTTGGGTTCGTAATTGTACAATAATGGTGCGTAAAACAGACAGTTCCCCGGTTTTACACATAACATCTGAAGATTTGCTAAAAAAAATTGTATAAGTAAAATTTTAGATCTACATGTAAACTTCGATCACATTGTATTCGCAATTTTTCATTTAATTGGTTTAATTTGTATTGTTGCGTGCGACAGTTTGAGTACCTTGTTTGCCTCGTTAAATCTTACGTACTATAATTATGTTGTGTCAACTACTGTATCGATGCATGCAACAACCATTGCGGAGTGCGTGAGGTGTTGTGATGAAGCGTTTCAAATGCGAAAGTCAATCTATGATATGTTAGTTTTAAATAATCATAGATATTTTAATGTTGTTATTTTTTCTCTATACAAATCAGGTTTGGTGTTAATATTGCTTTACTGTGACTGGGTATTTATTGTGGCTTGGAGGGTGTTTGTGAATCGTTTAATGCGGCTTATGACTTCGTCTGCGCCAAAAGTACAACGTAGCTTAGTATGTCTTCACATTTATATTGTTATGATTCAACTGATGCGCGGACATAGACCGATTATTTTATCAATGCTTTATGAATGTGGCGGCTTTAGAATATTACTGTTGTGCTTATACTATATACATGCATTTCGCCTGACTTTGAATTGCAACGTTCTTGTTTTAACTAAATTGAATCTTTCGACATTGAACAATATTTTAATGAAGGTAAGGGTTACACAGAATTACAAACTAATTTTATCAAGTTACAGTGTATTTTAATAGTTTAAATTGTTTTTATCAAAATGTACGTGGTCTTCGGACTAAAACTAAAATATTTTATAAAAACCTTATTAATTGTAATTACGATATTGTTTGCTTGAGTGAAACATGGCTGTTGCCGGGAATTTTTGATGCCGAGCTTTTTGATTCGAGATATAATGTGTACCGTACTGACAGAAACTATGAACAGAGGGGTATGACTATGGGAGGAGGCACATTAATTGCGGTTAGACGCGAGCTATTGGCGGATTCAAACTGTGCTTGGGTGCTTCCACAGCTTCCTGATGCCGATGTAACTCATTTAGACATCTTACTATCCAACGGTCCAAGTGCTAAACGGTTGCATGTGTTTTGTTGTTACTTTCCTGACACAAAAAATCTGGTATTGTCGCAACAGTTATTTTTAGAGTCTGTATCGGATTTGCGTACCGATAGACCTGATGATTCATTTTTCTTAGTGGGCGATTTTAACATTAGGAATGCAGTATGGGTAGAGAGCATGACAACGCCCCATGAACTCGTATTGTCAAATCCATCCAACGATGTGTTATCCTCTCAGTTGTATGCTTTCATGTGTTATACGAATTTTTCTCAGTTTAACAAAATTTTAAATCTCAACAACAGAAACCTGGATTTGGTAATTTCAAGCCTATCTTGTAACGTATCTCGCACGGAACCCCTATCTGAGCCAGAAGATGCACACCATCCTTCTTTAATAGTATCGATAGATCTGAACGTGACCGATGCCCTTCTGGTGCATAAACCTCGTAAAGTGCGTCGTTTTCATGCCGCCGATTATAATCTTATTCAATCGAAGTTAGAAGACATAAATTGGGCGGATCATCTTTCGAATGCTAACATTGAAGATGCATTGGACTGCTTTTATAAACTTGTTAATGAAGTCATTGACAAATTCGTTCCTACAAAATTAGTAAAATATAAAAATACTTACCCAGTGTGGTTCTCCTCCGCGCTGATTAAATTAATAAAAAGAAAACAAAAAATGCATAAAAAATGGAAAGTGTACGGCAGATTAATTGATTATGAAGTTTTTTCGGAATTGAGACGATCCGTTAAATCCCTTGTGAATTCTTGTTACAATTTATTTATCAAAAGATCAGAATCAAACATAAATCATTGTTCAAAGCACTTTTGGGCTTTTATTAATTCTAAGATGAATATTAACAGCATACCTGATTCAATGAAATTGGATGGTGTGATAGGTAATGATGGTCAGACCATATCTAACATGTTTAATAGTTTCTTTCGGTCGGTATTTGAGAATAATACTCACATTACCCCACAGTTATGTTGCTGGTCTGATATTGTTCGAATTAATAATATTGAAATCACCCAAAAAATAGTCGAGAAATATCTCTCGAAAATAAACGCCTCGAAGGGTTGTGGACCTGACAGTCTACACCCAATCTTTTTGAAGACTTGTAGTAAGCAATTGGCTTTGACCGTGTCTTTAATTTTTAAATTATCGTTGTCCACTGGCAGCATGCCTCTCGTTTGGAAGAAGTCTTTTATTGTTCCTATTCATAAGTCGGGCGACAAGCACAACATACGTAACTATCGTGGTATTTCCAAATTATCCGTTTTGCCCAAAATATTCGAAAAGATCGTTTGTGATTCTGTGTATCCAGCAATAAGTCCTTTAATAACTATCCACCAACATGGTTTTGTTTCTAAGCGATCAACTGAGACTAATCTTTGCGAATTTTTAGACCTGGTACTGGATTCTATGGAGGAAGGGTTTCAGGTGGATGCTGTGTATACTGACTACTCAAAAGCATTTGATAAAATTTCCCATTCACTGCTAGCTGCTAGCTGAAACAAGCTAAGATGTTGGGTGTGTTTTTAGAGATATGAGCTCGTGGGTTCTTCTTCAGCGCTCGGAGAACTGTACTAAGAAACTGTGGAGGGCGCCACTTGCTTTAACTCAGAAGCAAGAAAGAGTTAATTAAAGATAGAAAAGAAAACAAGTTATTTTCAATTTGTCTCCCAATATATTATTTAAATGTGCATTACACTCAACATAGATATCAGCAACATAAACTTTAAGCTATATAGAATAGACTTAAGTAGGTATATTAGTTTAAGAATAAATTATGACTATGCATCTAAACAAAAGTTCTGTACTTAAACTTAGTCTTAGATAATAATAATAATAATAATAATAATAAATAAGTTTATTTCGTTAACAAAGTTAATGCCTTACAAACTAGTACATTGGAGCCTCCATTTAAGCAAAAAGTGCCTGTGTTTGGAGGGTCCGCTCTTCCATCACTATATATATTTTTTTTTATAGGCAGTATGGGTGAAAATAATATTTTAATAAACATTTCAAAGAAAGTAGAACAGAAAAAGAAAAAGTTTGACTATATAATTAATTAAAATTAGATAGCTATCCTAATACAATAACATTTCAAATAAAAATAAAAGATAATAATATGTTCTTTTTTAATCGATCATGAATGTGAGTGTGTATGTGTGTGTGTATGTGTGTGTGTATGTGTGTGTGTGTGTGTGTGTGTGTGTGTGTGTGTGTGTGTGTGTGTGTGTGTGTGTGTGTGTGTGAGTGTGTGTTAGTGTATTTGCGTCCGTGAATTATTATGAACATGAACATGTATGATTAGCTTAATTGAAATTAAATGAAATTTATACAATTCGCTCGAGAAATTGTTCGATTTCATCGTATGTATAATTTTGAATCCATTTTACCAAATATTTTTTACAGCTGTGATGTGTTTTGTCATATATAAATATATTTTTATTTATTTTATTATAGAGGAAGGTAGAACGTGAGACAAATTGTCTTCTGGCAAATGTGGTCTTGCTATTATAAGACTGAACAATAACATTTCTACGTCGTTTATTAATTTGGCTTGGGTCGTATGATATTGTTTTGTGAGTTTTGAGGGTCGTACAGACTACATATAACTTCCTGACGGAGAGTAAACCACTGATGCTATATAGAGTGTGAGTAGGGAAGCGTCTCTTTTTGAAATACATAACCTTAATAAGAGTACGCTGCGCCCTCTCTAACTCAAGAAATTGAGTTTTTGCTGCGCCACCCCAGACAGGAATGCAGTAAGTCAAGATGGATTGAGCCAGAGAAGTGTAGATTTGGTTGAGTAGATAATTTGGTGAGTCTTTGTCCCTGTTGCATGGCATAACATGTCTAAGTGTTTTAAAAATCCAAATTAGCTTCCTCATTCTATTAATGACACAATCTATGTGTGGGTACCACGATAATCTCTGGTCTACAATTACCCCCAGGTATTTTGTTTGAGACACCTTTCCAATGGACGGACAATTACATGTTTTCTTATTAGTAATGTTTGTACACTCGTGAATTTTTAAATTAAAATCGGTTTGAGGCTGTGAGTTACTGTAGATACTAAAACATATATAACTTGTTTTTGAAGTGTTTAAGGTAAGGAGGTTTTGTCTTAGCCATATAGCTACCCGAGAAAGGCCAGCTTCAGCTCCATCCTTGACAGTCTCCCAAGAGTCGCCAGTAAATACCACGGCCGTGTCATCAGCGTACGACAGGACTCTAGCGTTAGGAATTTTCATACTACATAGGTCGTTGATGTAGACGAGAAAGAGGGTAGGTCCCAAAACGCTGCCCTGCGGCACGCCACACGTCACGTCGACAGCTTCACTTGTGTAACCTGATAGCCTAACTTTTTGTTTCCTGCCCAATAGGTAACTCTCAAAAAGGGCAAGCGGAGTCCCCCTTACTCCCATTTCTTCAAGCTTACGTACAAGGATGGGGATGGACACAGTATCAAAAGCTTTCTTCAGGTCGAGGAAAACCGACAGACATTTTTTACTCTTGTCAAGTTGCGTAGTCACAAAAGAACTTAGTTCTAAAATAGCGTCTTCTGTCGATTTTCCCCGTCTGAAGCCAAATTGTGAAGATGACAATTTATTAAATTTGTTTAAGTAGTTTAGAAGCCTAGAGTTAAGCAATTTCTCCAAAATTTTAGACACTGCGGGTAGAACCGAAATTGGCCTGTAGTTACCAATATCTTCTTCATCCCCACCCTTGTATATTGGTGTAATAATCGACTGTTTTAAAGGTGTAGGAAATACGCCACCTTCAAAACAGAGATTTACTAGATGGGAGATAATGGGAGAGAGATCATCAACCGCCAATTTAAGAAATTCATTGGGAATATTATCCCACCCTGGTGCGCTATTTGATTTAAGGTGTAGGATGGTGCTACGAACTTCATCGACGTGTGTATTTATTAGAACAAAAGAATTTGGTTGTGCCGGTTTATTACTCCTATGTATATTTAATGCTCTTGTGTCGTGTTGTATGTTATTTGCAAGATTCAATCCTATATTGGCAAAATAATTATTAATAAAGTTTGCTGATTCAATCGGCGAGGGCCTTAAGTAGTGTAGTTCAGTATTGTTTTTATGATTTTTATTAGAGTATGTAATATTTTTAATGTTGTTCCAAAGTAATTTATTGTTATTTAAGGATTTTGTAATATTATCTCTGTCGTATTTCCTTTTTATACTTTTTATTAAATTATTGCAATAATTCCTGTAACGTCTGTAAGTAATGCGAAGAGTTTCATTGTCAGGGTCGTTTCGTAGTCTTTTTTGAAGTTGATTTCTATTTCTTATGCAACGTAAGATTCCAGGAGAAATCCACGGTTGTATAGTTCTTTTGTTGCAAGGCACATATGTTACCTCAGTGTTAACTTTTAGACTATCCATAATTTTTTCTATAAGGTGGCTAGTCACAAACGTTGGGTCATCACTAAACAAAAGATGTGATAAGTTACTATTTTGTAGATATTTTAGTGCAGCTTCAAAATTTACAGTGGTTTTAGTTTTATTATCTTTAATTTGTTTTTTAATTTTCGAGATTGATAGGAAAATGGTGCGATGATCCGTAATTGTTGTTTGCAAAATCGCTATCTTGGATTCGTATTTGATTTTATTAAGTCTCAGCATGAAGTGATCAAGGCAGGCTTGCTGTCTAGTGGGTAAATTATAACGTCACCGTGGAGAAACACACATATCCCGCAGTCCCTGGAGCAGAGATTCTCACATGCGCGCAGGACGCAGGTATATGTCCTAGTAGCTAGGAGCGAGGAGGGCGATATTTCAAGCCCATAAAAATGCAGCAACAATCACCAAGATGAGGCGATGCATCATGTAAATTTATCCATCAAGGGAAAGTAAAAAAAATGTTAGTCCATGAGGAGACAAATTGAAGAGAGAACAAAAAAGAAAAGATATTAGCCCTTTGGCTTTACATGCCTACAGGCATTTTGGCACGCTTGACCGCCATTAAAAAATTACTTTTTCGCGAACAAGAAAACTCAGGAAGCGTAGTAAAAAGCCTCGCCACCAAATGGCATCCGCTTATATATCCAATCCAACCTCTCCCCTCTATGACAAGACAGTTTTATTTTTTAATTCTTTGCATTCATGACTTGGAACCACTTGACTTGACTGACACATAAAGCCAAACAACGCAGAAAACTGCTCAGCCCTGAAAAAGTAGAAAACTACCTAAAAAAAATCAACACAAATATACATTTGCCTATTAATGTAATAATATAAAAAAATAACATTCAAATTATTAGATAAAGAAAGGAATTGTGGGATGACAGACACAAAGTTGCACCTATAGTGTTCCATCAGCCGGATAGATGGCGTTATCAGTAAAAATCCTTAGCTGCGCACGAGCTGTTGAAACAAAATAAATGCAAAAAATGTAACGACGTGTTACAATACATCCCCACTAAAGAAAAAAAGAAAAAAAGGACAGAAAGTTAAACTACCAATGTAAAAATTTACTAAGTATTGAAGGTGATCTGTGAGGAGAACACTCGACAGCATCAGACAGTGAAATATCACTTAACACAGGCCGTCCAACTGGATTATC
The DNA here is from genome assembly GCA_949315895.1 of Anania crocealis. Lineage (NCBI taxonomy): Eukaryota > Metazoa > Arthropoda > Insecta > Lepidoptera > Crambidae > Anania > Anania crocealis. Next base: position 1,408,753 of record OX438868.1, read on the forward strand.
CACCTGCCTACGAGACCTATTGTAGAATGTCCTGCTGCGACTGTGGTATTTCTTCTTAGGAGATCGATCCCTGCGAAAAACGTCCCTCAGTCGTTGAGGTATAGGATGTGATCCCCGTACTGATGGTTGAATTTTATTATGGGTAGCAACCACAGTCTTACAAGAAGATAACATCAAGTTTGATGCAGGTCTAGTAGACGTCTGACATAACTTTCCTGAGTCAAAGATGTCCCTACATAATCCAAAGGAACGAAGAAAGTCAGCCCCTAATATAATAGGCACGTTTGTATCACGACAAACAAAGTGAATAAAGTTTAATCCACCAGAATAAGAAATGGGCAGTATTACTTTACCTACAACACTCAGTTGAGCATTGTTACCCACTAATAAATTTTTTGTGGCAGTGAACCACATTAGGATTAACCCCTAATTGAGAAAGATTAGATAAGGCGTTAGTGCTGACTAAGGATACAGAAGCACCACTGTCTGCCAGAGCACTGCATTTGATGCCTGAAACGTCAATATTGAGATAAGGCCTAACATCATCTAAGCCATGATTATTAAACAATGGTTTAACAACAGAGGTTTTACCACTAAGAAAAGAATTAATAAATTTTAAGTGGTTTTGCCATTCAAAGTCAGAAGTATAACCCTTCTTAAAAGAAACACGAAGATTTAAAATGTTGTTTACCCCTGAACGATCTGGGCGTATTTTCGCACAAGGACAATTTTTTGTGAAAACACCCGGCTTCTTGCATTTAAAACAGTGTAGACCGACATACACGTCGCAGTCCCTATAGTGATGAGCACCATCACACTTTAAACACTTAAGAACTACAGTGTTCACAGAAGAATTCCTCATTGGGGTAGATATAGGTTTTAAATCAGACAAAATAAGATCAGGACCAGGATTGAGATAACCCCTGTACTCACACCTGTGCTTGGCAATTTCTAAATTGACACAAAGCTCCTTCAAATGATCAATAGAGTAAACATTAGTTAAAGATAAACGAGATATATAGAAAGGATTCATATTAGTCATAATAATATCAAGTTGTTCCTTCTCAGACAAAGGCACAGAAAGTTGAGTAAATAAATATCTCATAGTGTTAATAAAAGTTCTAATTTTTTCTTTAGGCTGTTGTAGCCGTGACCTAATTTGGTTCAATAAGGAGCGCTCACATTCAACAGATTGAAACTCAAGTTTTAATAAATTCAAAAATTGAACACAAGTGGTAATAGAATTTTGAATGGACTTGAACCAAATTAAAGCCTCGCCTGACAAAACGTAAATAGCATTATCTAAGAAATCATTATCAGAAATTCTAGAAGACTTAATGTAATCTGTAAGTTTAATGATGAAATCATGGACTGGTGTATCTCCGCTAAAATTCAAATTCCATTTTAAAATTTGATTGAGCACAGGCTTAGAATTAACATTCGAACATGAATTTTGATGATTAACCTCATCACCAAGGGATTGAATAATTAGAGGTTGAGTACCTACAGATACCGAAGGTATAGGTTCAGACACAACACTAGATGATGTGGTTCCGCACTTAATATTGTTAAGAAGTTGAAAGGCATTAGCAAGCAAGCTAATTTTAAGTGCCCTGTGTTCCTCACTGGTGACACTCACTCGCTCAAGTCTTAGTATAACATGAGTTAATATAGAACAACACTTTTTGATACAACCAGCATGGTTGGTATTCAACACTTCATTATATTTTAATTTACAAATATTCAGCTCATTAGCAGAGTCTAAAGAAAATAAAAACTTATTGCTTAATTCCTGATTGGTGATACCCTTACCAGAACGCAATAACTTCCTCAGCTCATCGACAGTAGTATCATCCGATACTTCAAGGCCCTTAACACGAATTTCATATAAAAGTTCGTTTTTACTAAGGTAATTAATATCTAAAGAAAGAGACATGATTACAAAATTAAATTAGTAACCTAAGTTGAGACAAATTAAAAAAAACACAGCTTCAAAGTACAAATCTCTAAAAGAGGCCTACCCGTTGAGGCGCCAATGAAACAAGCTAAGATGTTGGGTGTGTTTTTAGAGATATGAGCTCGTGGGTTCTTCTTCAGCGCTCGGAGAACTGTACTAAGAAACTGTGGAGGGCGCCACTTGCTTTAACTCAGAAGCAAGAAAGAGTTAATTAAAGATAGAAAAGAAAACAAGTTATTTTCAATTTGTCTCCCAATATATTATTTAAATGTGCATTACACTCAACATAGATATCAGCAACATAAACTTTAAGCTATATAGAATAGACTTAAGTAGGTATATTAGTTTAAGAATAAATTATGACTATGCATCTAAACAAAAGTTCTGTACTTAAACTTAGTCTTAGATACAGTGAAGGAAAGCTGAGAAGCAGGCGTTCCATCACTCACAAGCAACTAGAATTAAGGTTGGCCTAACCCATGAGCTGAGGAGTATCACCAATGCATGAAAACTATCAAAAGAATAAATGTTCATAAATACCTAGTAGCATGTTATTAGATCATGTCACCGATAATAAATTATAACGTCACCGTGGAGAAACACACATATCCCGCAGTCCCTGGAGCAGAGATTCTCACATGCGCGCAGGACGCAGGTATATGTCCTAGTAGCTAGGAGCGAGGAGGGCGATATTTCAAGCCCATAAAAATGCAGCAACAATCACCAAGATGAGGCGATGCATCATGTAAATTTATCCATCAAGGGAAAGTAAAAAAAATGTTAGTCCATGAGGAGACAAATTGAAGAGAGAACAAAAAAGAAAAGATATTAGCCCTTTGGCTTTACATGCCTACAGGCATTTTGGCACGCTTGACCGCCATTAAAAAATTGCTTTTTCGCGAACAAGAAAACTCAGGAAGCGTAGTAAAAAGCCTCGCCACCAAATGGCATCCGCTTATATATCCAATCCAACCTCTCCCCTCTATGACAAGACAGTTTTATTTTTTAATTCTTTGCATTCATGACTTGGAACCACTTGACTTGACTGACACATAAAGCCAAACAACGCAGAAAACTGCTCAGCCCTGAAAAAGTAGAAAACTACCTAAAAAAAATCAACACAAATAGACATTTGCCTATTAATGTAATAATATAAAAAAATAACATTCAAATTATTAGATAAAGAAAGGAATTGTGGGATGACAGACACAAAGTTGCACCTATAGTGTTCCATCAGCCGGATAGATGGCGTTATCAGTAAAAATCCTTAGCTGCGCACGAGCTGTTGAAACAAAATAAATGCAAAAAATGTAACGACGTGTTACACACTGCTAATTGCTAAGCTTGAGGCAGTCGGTATACATGGTGACCTTCTTCGCTGGTTAATTTCTTATCTTGAAAATAGGACACAGGCTGTTACGATAAAGGGGTTTACTTCTTGTTTTGTTCCGATCACCTCCGGCGTTCCACAGGGATCTCACCTCGGGCCATTACTTTTCAATATTTTTATAAATGACGTTGTTAACTGTTTTCTTAATTCTAACATTTTACTGTATGCCGACGATTCTAAGATTTTTACGGTTATTAAAACGCCGGAGGACTGTGAAAAACTTCAAAATGATCTCACTCGTCTGTGTCGATACTGTTCTAGTAATAAATTGTTGTTAAATGTTGATAAATGTTACACTATAACTTTCACAAGGAAAACACAACCTATTAATTTCAATTACACGCTTTATAATAAACAACTTAAAAGAGTCCTCGAGGTTAGAGATCTTGGTGTGCAGCTTGACAGTGGTTTATATTTTGAGTCTCATGTCAATAAGATTGCTGCCAAGGCGTATAAACTACTTGGTTTCATTTTTAGGCAAGGAGTTGATTTCAGGAATGTAGACACGCTTATACTTCTTTATAATGCTTTCGTTAGGTCTCAGTTGGAATACGTTTCTGTTGTGTGGAACCCTCAATACAAGAAATATATTGAACAGTTAGAGGGTATTCAGAACAAGTTCATAAGACGCTTGAAATATAGATTCAAATGTTTTAACAGCGACAACATTCAATCTTTGGCTAGCCGCCGTGAACAAAGGGATCACATGCTTTTATATAAAATCATAAACTATGAAGTTGACTGTCCGTACTTACTAAATAAAATAGCTTTTAAGTCGTTGTATTGATTGGTATGCACATTTAAACACACTCTCACAAATATCAACACACATGAAAATAACACTACCAAGATGTTATACATATTGGTTACATAATACACACACACACACGCACGCACGCACGCACACACACACACGCACGCATGCACACACCCACACACACACACACACACACACACACACACACACACACACACACATACACACACACACACACAATCTCACACTCACACTTGTACTCTGTATCTGTGTTCAGTAATGTATAACTTTTACTTACCTTACAATTTCATTTGACTAAGTTCACCTACAGTGTTGTAAATCTAACTTGAAATATACTAGGAAGAGCGAGGCTTTCCCAACACAAGTATCATTCGATTACATTCTGGGAAGCCCCGGCAATATATTTGTAAAAGATTTACTGAAATAAATACATTTTTATTTTTTATTTATTTTTTATTTTAAGTGCTCCAGGCCTCGAGCCCGACAGGTGAGTAATTTTGCTACCTTCGCTACACCACTATGTAGGACTAGATATAGGAAAAATAGTTTTATCATAAGAGCTACAAATAAATACAATGCGAATCTTAGTCACATTGACATATTTCATGTGGGGATGACGAGGTTTCGCCAACTTTTGAAATTATCTCGGGATTAACCAGATTCCGAGTCATATTAATTAAAAGTTATGTTTAATATTTAATAGTTATTAGTTGCATAGACAAGTAGTTATAATAGTTTAAGTTTAAGCAATTTTCTGATGCGTTTGTCTCCGTATCACCATTTTATGTATTAATTAGCCTTGAAAACTTTAAATGCTAATGTATTATTAAGTAAATGTAAGTCTAATGTAATAAAATAAAGCTGTATGTTTTCTTAATAAAGATAAAATAAATAAATAAAATACATCATCAGTTCCCCGGGCAACGGCTGTCACTAATTCTCTTTTACTAACACACATTTGTCTGCCAGCACGACGAAATAACTCTTTGTATTTATGTCTCCTTAGCAAGAATAGTCGGAACACCGCGGCCACAAGTGCTACATCTCGCTCTTGCTTGACAGCAACTCGAAATAAAACGATAACAGTTTTAGTGTTTATATTCCAAATTATTGTTATTATTTTGTTACTTCAGTTTCATTTAGTTTTTTCTGTCGCACCGCCTACAAAACTTTTCAAATGGCATTAAGTAAGTAATAAAGCTTTTAAATAAATAAATACTATATAATAATATCTCCGTAGCAAGAACAGTCGGGCAACCGCGGCCGCAAGCGCTCGGCCGCCGAGGCGGGGCTGGAGGAGGACGACGAGGACAAGCACGACGAGGTGCGCCTGTGGGAGGAGGGCTTCAAGGAGCGCTACTACGAGAGCAAGTTCGAGGTCGCCAGGGATAACATGGAGTTCAGGTGAGAAGGAGAACTGGTGGTTAGGGACAAATTTACATCAGCAACTTATTTGCTTAAAATACAGTCTCAAAACATTCTTCATTGTTTATATTTATCTATGATTATACATCGTTCATTTTGAAACTCCTGACTAGAGAAACCCACGTTATATAACCACTATGATAAATATAACATCGTGACAGTGTTTTTTTTAACAAAATATAATTTAGGAAAATATAAACATTAATCTATTAATTTTGAAACACGCTATGGCGCAGGCGGACGTGTCTGTATATGGTTCATTTATCCGGGAGCCGGCCGAAGCAATACGTCCGTGCGTACCACAGCATGATTCAAAATGAATAGTTTTATTTAAAAAAATATCTAAGACCACTTTATTTATTCTTACTAATATTATAAAGCTGAAGAGTTTGTTTGTTTGAACGTGCAAATCTCTGAATCTACTGATTCGATTTGAAAAATTATTTTTGTATTAAGTAGTCTATTTATCGAGGAAGGCTTTGGGCTATATTTTTTTTAAAACTTCTTAATCGCGATAAATAATAACAGAAATTAACGCGGACGAAGTCGCGGGCAACAGCTAGTTTAATAAAATAATAAAAATAACACTGCCAAGATGTCACGAATGTTATATTATTTTGTCATCATTTCTTTGTAACGAAGGCAATAAATATAATTATTATAGTCTATTAATTAATGGTTACATAAAGTTGGCTTCGTTTGTCAAGTGGTCTAGAAATCAAGGTGCAGGTATTATCATAATATTATGGTTGTTCTGTCAGGTACCGCGTGGCGCTGCAGTACGTGCGCGGGCTGTGCTGGGTGCTGCGCTACTACTACCAGGGCTGCGCCAGCTGGAAGTGGTACTTCCCCTACCACTACGCGCCCTTCGCCTCAGATTTCGTCAACGTGGCCGGCCTCTCCACCAAGTTCGAGACGGGCACGCAGCCGGTAAATCTATATCTTCTATTATTTGAATCCCTCGATCGTGGGTTATTCCAGCGAGACGCAATTGTAATCAATTGTTACCGCGGTAGCTACCGCGTGGGGCTCAAAGAGTTAAAAGAAAGTTTTAGTTACACCACACCAATTATAACTGGAGAACGGCTGGACCGAATTTTTTGATTTGTGTTTTTTTTGGTTTTGTCATCGTTTAGTTTTATAAACGTTGAAAAGATAAAAATTAAGATAATGCATTAACCTTTTTTTTATCCAAACATATTAGGGGTTAAAGTATGAAATTGCCGTTTTGTATGGACGAAATCGAGAAAAGTCTTTTTTTTTTTTTTTTTTTTTTTTATTTATTAAGGAACAGCAAACAGCTACAAAATACATATCAAAAAACATAGGAAAAACACATTTACTTACAATAATGTAGCCCACAACGCTATTCACAGATTACCATAAGTGTAGGTTACAAAAAAAAGACACAAAACGAAAACAAAAGCAACCAACTATTTATACACATGGGATTCTAATCAGTTAGCTTCATTGCGATTGACTTCTTAAAACTACTAACAGTGCCTTCAAATAAGTCTACATTATTATCATTATTGAAGCTATCATTAAAAGATTTCATCATTCGGCGAACAGGCGCGCGCAAGCCGGCATTAGTGCGGCACGTACCAGTGGCAAATAGACAACGAGCGCGCACAGATCGCGTGTGAGCGTTTCTGGGTACTGTGTAACACAGGGCGGACACAAGATCAGTACAGTCAAACTTACTATTAGCTATTTTGTACAAGGTGACAGCTTCAAGATATTTACGTCTATTCTCTAACGACAGAATACCAAACCGACTCAGCAATTGGGCACGGGACATGTAAAATTTATAGCATCTATAATACATGGCGCGCAAAAACCTATCCTGAACCCTTTCTATTGCTTCCTTATGTATTTTATAGAAAGGATTCCATATTGGTACAGCGTATTCAAGTTGGGAACGCACAAGGGTTTTGTATAAGTATAAATATGTAGAAGTGCGTTTAAATTCAGTACATGACCTCATAACGAACCCATACATTTTGAAAGCTTTTTTAACTATTATATCGATGTGTATGTTTAACTGAAGTTTAGAGTCTAACTGTATTCCCAGGTCCCGCAGATCCATCACTCTAGTCAAAGTCGTCTTACAAAGGTTGTAGTCGTAGTGGAAAGTGTTTTTCTTTTTAGTAAAAGTGATAAAGTTACATTTAGGAATGCTCAACTGTAGCTTATTGAGGTTACAGTATGCAGATAATCGATCAAGGTCGCTTTGGAAAGATAAACAGTCCTCTAGGTTTTTTATAGTTTTGTAAGCCTTAAGGTCATCTGCATATAATAAGAAGTTGGAGTTAAGGAAACATTCCTTTATGTCATTTATAAAGATAATAAATAACAAGGGCCCAAGTATGGAGCCCTGGGGAACACCAGAAGTGACCAGAACGTGATCCGACTGATACCCGCCGACAACGACAGTTTGAGAGCGGTTTAGGATGTAGGATGCAAACCAACGTAGCAAGTTTCCTCGAATACCGTTGAATGCTATCTTACTAAGAAGTAACTCGTGGTCCACCTTGTCAAAAGCTTTCTTAAAATCTGTGTATACCGCGTCAACTTGACCGCACTCGTCAATTTCTTTAAAAAGTGCATTAGTAAAAATTAGTAGATTAGAAGTAGTTGATCTGCCTTTCACAAAACCATGTTGCTCTTCAATTATTGCTCTATGTATGATGGGATAAATTTGGTTGTGAACCAATCTTTCGAAGAGTTTAGACATGGCGGATAGAATAGAGATAGGTCGATACTGTTCTACATCATGTCTAGACCCATTTTTATGTACCGGGGTTATATTTGCATGTTTCCATATTTTGGGAAAAACACCCTCTGCCAAACACTTATTAAAGATGATATATAGTGGTTTGCATATGGTTTCCGCAGTTGATTTGAAAAACATTGGAGGTAGGCCATCCGGACCGGGACCCTTAGATGCATCTATTTTTTCAAGTTCAGTAACAATTTCGGTTATACTGAATTGAAGATTTGAGATTAGAATATCGTGATTAGAAGTACTCAATGGAGGCTGCCATTGAGGAAGGGTTGGCGAAGTAGACTCAAATACTGACTGAAAGAAGTCAGAAAACATGTTGCAGATTGCCTCTGGATTATTAGTTCTACGGTCACAGTATTGCATTGTGGAAGGGATCCCAGATCTAGCCTTTCGATTTGATACAAAAGTCCAAAACTTTTTTATGTTTTTAGTTATGTTGTCTTCTATAGAGTCCATGTATTTCCGGTAACATTGTTTACTATGGTTCTTGAAAATAGTTCTATATTGACAAAATTCTTCGTAAGAACTAGAGCTTTTAAATTTTTTCCACTTAGTCCAGGCTCTCTGCTTCTTTTTAAAGGTTTGTATAAGAAATCGTGAAAACCAGACCGGAAACCCATCCGAATGAACACTAGAAAGAGGTGTATGTATTTTTATAATGTCATCTAAGACCTTATAAAAAGCTTCAAGACAAAGTTCAGAAGGAAGTGTTTGTAATAACTCTGTCCAGTCTGTATCTTTAATTTTGGCGTTGATTAGGTCGAAATCTGCTTTGTAGAAATTGTACTTAGTTATCGGTCGTCTTTTCAATGATTTATACGTCTGTTGTAAATAGACGAGTGCAATGAAGGGTGGATGGTGAGAATCAGTGCAAAGCAATGGATTCGTTGCTGCTTGGATAGTACATTTGGTGTTAGTTACGAAAAGATCAAGTATTTTACCATTAGAATTAAAAATTCCGTTGTACTGAGACGCATTCAGAAGTGCCATTAAGTTTAACAACAATAAATGCAATCGAGTTGTTCCCGAGCAGGTAAGCGGCGAAGAGAGGGTGTTGCCATTAGAACTTGAGGAAGGTGATGGAAGCCAATTAATATCAGAGATATTATAATCTCCAATCACATAAATGTTATCAATAAGGGGATCGTTAAGGCAATCGTTTAGTAGGTCAAAATGTTTTTCGTATACATCTAAGGGACTTTGAGGTGGAATGTACACAGCACTAATAACGTGTTTTCTAACTTGGTTTGTGCTAGGTATTTCGATCAGTATATGCTCTAATATGTGTAAAGGGTTAATTAGGTTTGACATATTAAGTATAGATGGGCTTAGACCTCGCAGTACCGCCACAAGAACTCCACCCCCATCCAGTTTTTTGGTCGCGAGTCGGTCCCTATCACATCTGTAAACCAAATAGCGCTGATCTATGAACTCACCGTTGCCAATGTCAGGAACCAGCCAGGTCTCCGTAAGTACAATAATATCAAAATTATTTGCCAGAATATTCATATACAGTGCATTTAACTTGGTTCTGATGCCCCTACAATTTTGATAATAGATGCTAAGTTGGCGTGTTTGATTGGTGTTACTCATAATCTAAGTGTTTGTCAATATTTTTGTGTTGCTCATGTAGTATATGAAGTGTTACATGTTTATCAGATAAGCAACAACATAAGAAAGGTTCAGACAAGCTCGCACGCCCCATGTCCATTAGGTAGTCGAGAATAAACTTTTCAGAGTTAGGATCCAATAATGTTATTAGATAAGGTAAGGGTTTAAAATTTATGAGATGTGATTCCCAATCACTTAGTAAGCGGTTAAACTTTTTTATGCCGTGACTTAAGTATACATTAAAAAACAAAACAACAACAAAGACAATTAAATACATGAAATATATAAAAAGACCACAACTGATTGCATCCATTATAAAAGGTAAAAAGTAAAGTAAATAATTAAGTAAACCAGTGCCATCACTTCTTCTTACTGTTTCGGAGTTTTTTGAAATCGTCTTCTCCTCTAACAACAAATGCGGGACTGTTGTCGTCCTCTCTAACAAGAATGGTCGCGTTCTTGATCCAAACGTACTTGTAGCGAAGCTCCCTTGCGATTTCACGGCATTTACGAAATAACTGTTTTTTCTGCAGTGTCAGGTGTTCGTTTAAGTATATAGCAGAAGAACTTCCCTGGATGCCAAGCTGATCAGATCTAAGAGTCTTAGCCTTTCGATAAGCAGCAAGTATGTTGTCTCTTTGAATACGTGTGTTAAATTTAGCAATAATGTTCTTAGGTTTGTCGTTTGCTTGATGGGCGTGCGGCACACGATGTACAGACACTAAACCCTCTCCAGAAAGGGGGATGCGAATCGCCACTCCAATAGCTGCGATGATTTCCATCAAGTTTTCATTCCTGCGCTCGGGTACATTACATATTTCGATATTCGTCTGTCTAGCTTGTTGCTCCAGGGAGTCGATTCTTGACTGAAGACCCGCAGCCACCGAAGATATCTGGTCACTACCAGATCTCGTAATCTCATCAACCCTCTGTTTAAGGTCACCATGCTCATCAGCATGAAATTGAATGGAACTTTGAAGCGACGCTATTTCTGTGTTTATTTTGGAGACGTTCTGTTTTAACACTGTATGCTCCGTGCGAATTGATTTTATTTCTGATTGCATATCAGATAGTGCGTTTTTAATCTCGTCCCTAATGCTTACAAAATTCGAATTCATCTCATTGCGCCACGAGTTAAGAGTACTAAGCAGTTCATTAAATTTATCAAATGAGACAGAATCCGCCGATGTCGGCATGCGAGAATGTGCCTCAATTCCATCAAACTCGCAAGATAAGTCCATGGATTGTTCCATTGTTGGCAATTGTTTATGTCTCACTGGTGTGTTTATGTTGGGTTTAACACGTCGTGTCACATTTACACATGCAGGGCAGGTCCATGTAGATAAAAATTTTTTGGAAAGGGACATAAACTGTTCTGTGTTTATATTCAAGCATTCGTAATGGTAATCCTTTTCACAAGAATGGCAATGTAACGATTCGCTTGCGCCCAACGAAAGATGGCAGGCTGCGCAAATCATACTGGAAACAGTCTATGACTATTTATGCGTACCAATAAAAATAAAAAAAAGTATATTTTTCCATACAAACAATTTTTTAGTTTTTTTAAAAACGCCTGAACCGTTTTCGATGCAATTAAAGGTGAAAGTTAGATAGTTATAAAGCTACGCATTATAGTATTTAAATTTCTGAAAATCAAAGTATATAATACAAATATACTTAATTGAAGCAAGAAGGTCAGCTGACACATTGTAAGGGGTCTTTTCAACGACCTCCTTTGAAGTAATAGGCACTAGTATTGCATTTTTTTTAAGTCAAGAATTACGCAATAATACGACTATACTTAAGAGCTATAAACTAAATAAAAAGTAGGAAAATAATCGGCAATTTCATACTTTAACCCCTATTATTTGCTGACAATGCCGTCAAAATTAAATACTATTCTGAGGCGATACGAAACTCGCGGGGTTCGCTAGATAACTATACTTTTAATTTTTTTGCTATACTGTCCATGTATGGCAAACATTTTGGCTCAGTTCATATTTATTTAGACACAATAAAAATTTACTTACAATGATTTTGAATAACGAACTAAAAATGTTTTATTTTATTTTATTTTATTTTATTTATTTGGTATACATAACATATTACAATCATTTTTATTACTAAATATTTGTTACAATACACAACTTCTAGATTGTAACACTAAACATGTACACACAGAGAAAAAAAAAACAAAGCAGGCAAACACAGTACTTAATTAGAGTAATAAAAAAAAAACAAACAGAGAAGAGAAAATAAAGTAAGTAAGTGCATCAAAGATGCACCACTAAAGATGAAGTTTAACTAAAGCAGGGCATCAACAAGCTTTTTTTTTTTCACTACCTTACCTTCATAGCAATAACACGTACTTGTTTGAGCTCCGCAGTTATTTAATTGTTTATACTAGTAAAAGTTTACCGTTGGTGTTAATATTCGGATCAAATTACGCGAAAATGTGTGACCTTTGTAATTGGTGTTGGACATAGACGACAAATGCAAGTGTTAAAACATTATCAACAAAACTGTGATTGAATAGTGACTTTTGTGCTGAGATTTTATTATTTGACGGTGTAAGCTCATTGAACGGAAAAAGTAAATCGAAACACCCGCCTACTGCATAACTTGTTTACCAACTGTCCAAGTACTATGGATAATTTCGGTGTTTAACGCTATATGAGCGCGGTTGATAGAAGCGATGCATTGACTTAGAAAATCTGAGTCTAAGAGGTGTGTGTTCGAACCTCAGCATTGACATTTTTTTTTTTATATATATATATATTTTTTTTATTGTTATTTTTTGTTTCTTTTTCATTTTTGTTTTGTTCGATAACTTTTTTGAATAGTCACCATTTTAATCAAAAATGAATTGTTACGCTTGCAATAAGGACTTTTTAAATTCTGATGTTCATTTGATGACATGTAGCCGATGCTTGGGGAAATATCACCTACAGTGTCTCACTCTCAGCAAGGAACAGTTCCTGGCTTTGAGTTTGGAATACAAGGCATCATGGACGTGCCCGTCGTGCAACAATGTTACACGGCGTAATAGGTGTAATCCAAACACACCGGTCAGACAGAGCCAGATTCCTCCTGCCACCATGAACATGTCTTTGGACAACTTTGAGCAGCCTTCCGAGTTGAGCGAGACACTGCACTGTGCATCAATCACGAAACCAGCGGGCAATGACATTGTAACCATGGATAAAATTAGTCACCTACTGGATCAAAAATTGCAGTCGTCGCTTTCGGTCTTCATGAATGAGTTTCGTACTGCTCTAAGAGAGGACGTCAAGTCTCTAGTGCGAGAGGAAATAAAGTCTACTATGCAGGAGCTGAAGGCTGATTTTAACTCAACCATCGAATTCATTAGCGAGGAACAGACATCCCTGAGGTCCCAGATAAATGCAAAAAATGACACTATAAACGCTTTAGAGGCTCAAAATGCCACTCTCCAAAGCGATTTACATAAATTGAATAGTTGTTTGTTAAACTTTGAGAAAATGTTTTATGTTATTTTAATGTTGAACAATTTCATAAAATAAATGAAAATTAAATAACATGTCAAACCCTATTATATTGTCTTAACAGTTACAGAATTATATTAGGTACAGGTTTATAAAATTAATCTTATATACCTACGTCAAATAATAAAATAACGTCATTATTAATCATAAACAGAATTTTGGATAAGATAGATAGATAGATTACTTTATTGCACAAAAACAAAGGTTACATAAATTACATTGAGACATATCTGTACAATAGGCGGTCTTATTGCTAAAAGCAACATCTACCAGACAACCTTAGGGTAGAAAAGGAAAACTTATTTTTAGTGGAGTAGGGGTGACGTGGTGCAAATTGTCGGGACTATTATTTGTTTTAGTTAGAAGTTTGAAAATCTCTATTTTGACAGTGGACAGTGGTTACATGGTTTGTTGTCATTTGTTTCACAAGAATACAAAAAGTAACTTAATGACATGACACACTTTTGGTAGAGTTTTCAGATATGGCGAAGTTTTGAGGACATTAGAAACTGCTGATATTAATCAGCGTTACAATTTGAACGTATTCTGCCTATAGCAATGTTCCATTTGTTCCAGTTCCGCCCCCTGGAGCAGCTGATGGGCGTGTTCCCGGCCGCCAGCGCGCAGCACGTGCCGCGGCCCTGGGCCAAGCTCATGAGCGACCCGGTAACTTTATAACACTATCTGTTTTAGCACTGACAAACATCTCATTGAAACGTAATTCCCACGACAGATTGTTCTGGCGTTGAAAGATAAGGAGAGCCGACCCCACCTGATGAAAGAGCAAAGAAGAAGAATATCGGCGACACAAAGCACTAGCGCACAAGTAGCAACTTATACCTAAGTGCTGTCTATTCAAAAAGTGAAATACATGTTTCCAAACATACGGTTCTTATTTTTTATTGGCCCAGTTTAGCTTAAAATAACTTTTTGAATAGCAGCCATTGTAGGAAACAATTAGGTTACGAACAAAAGTGTGAGTTTGGCAATTTGGCGCTGGCGGCCTCATACAGTCTCACGGTATATTATAAGATTTACTGTAATATTTATAAAACATGGACTCGGCACTCAAGCGCTAAAGTTGAGCGCTGACGTGCGTCAAAAGAAGGTCTCTGATAGCTATGCCTGGGTGGCAAAGTCCCAAGAGAACTCTTTCGAATAACCCTTTCGATAACCCTAAATCCATGGTTGCTAAGATGTTTCGTTTCGTTGTTTCTTTTGACAAAACAGTCTTAGGAGAAATTGAGCAAAGTCAACTGAAATTCATAGGAAATTGCTATGAAATTTCCTCAACCCTCGGTAGTCGCAAAAAAACTTGATACCGAAAAATTTTTTTTTCTTATTATTTATTACCTTGCGATCAGTCTCTAGACTATGAGCAGATGTAGTGTATGTTGATCAGACGACGGGTGGAAATATCCCTCATTAGGAATATCTTCCGTATTGAATTCATGGCTTATTGCCGCTGAGTTCCAGGTTCCTGCGTCGCTTCTATCGATTGATGCATTCAGACAGAGTAAGCTGCACAGCTAGCTGGTTTGGATGGTTTTCCAGTCTACTTTTGTATTTCCTAATACAAGCTTTAATTTCTTCTTTTACAGTAGGTAGTTTTAAGTGTTCGTGCACTTCCGCGTTCTTTATGAACCAGAGCGCGTTGCTGACTTGTTTGGGGATGTAATTTTGAGTTCTTTGAATTTTGTCGGTATTGGAAGCACAGGCGGCACCCCACAGTTGAATTCCGTACTTCCAAACTGATTTAATTACCGATTTGTAGAGCAGTAGCTTGTTGTCAATAGACAATTTGGAGTTTCGGCCCAGTAGCCAGTACAGCTCTCTGTATTTAAGGTTGATTTCATTCCGTTTGCACTCAATATGTTTTTGCCAGGTTAATCGACGGTCCAAGTGTAAGCCTAGATATTTAACAGTGTCACTGTGTGGTAGCTGTCTACCTCCTAGGTGCACTGGCGGGCATATTTCCTTACGCAGGGTGAATGTGACCTGGACCGATTTATTGACACTCGCTTTGATTCACCACTTGTCGAACCATTTATTTATTTCGTTGAGATTTCGTTGCAGAATCGCCGAGGCTTTGGTTGCGTGTTTGCTAGAGGCCAGTATTGCTGTGTCTTCAGCATAGGTTGCAATGGTAACACCGGCAGTTTGCGGCAAGTCTGCTGTAAGTATGGTGTACAAGACGGGACCCAGCACTGAGCCTTGTGGCACTCCAGCAAGTATATCGCAGAACATGATGTGCATTCCGACTCTTTTACTTGAAATATTCTGTCCGCCAAGTAGGACTCCAGAATTCGGTAGAAAAAGTGAGGTAAGGAGGTAAGAATGATTTAATTTTACAGAGTAGTCCCTTATGCCACACTCTGTCGAATGCCTGCTGGACGTCTAAGAATGCAGAGGAGCAATATTCTTTTCGCTCCAGACTTTCACTGATGTGTTTGCACACTCTGTGTATTTGTTCAGTTGTGGCATGCTCTGATCTAAACCCGAACTGGTGGTCTGGCGTTACAGAGTTTGCATCCATCACTTGCGAGAGTCTTCGTAGAATTACTTTCTCCAAAACCTTAGATATAATAGGGAGCAGGCTTATGGGTCTGTATGATGATACTTCATGTGGTGATTTCCCAGCTTTATGAATCATAATAACTTGAGACATCTCCCACAGTGCAGGGAAATATCCCAATCTGATGGTACAGTTGAATAATACTTAATATATCTAATATCCCGGTGCTTTCTTGTTTTCTAGTTTGTTGATAGTTCTCCTTATTTCACTTGGTGTAACCACTTTTAGAGGCAGACCAAAGTCCTGTTGGTACCACTAATTGTAGAAATATTTTTGATTTCATGTAAACTAAAATTGGTTATTGGTAAACTAGAATTATGTTTAACTTACCTAACTTGCATTATTCAGACGCTATATTTATCAAAATATTTGTTCCAGTTCTCGCCAATAATCGACTTCTACCCGACGGACTTCAAGATCGACCTGAACGGCAAGAAGTTCGCGTGGCAGGGCGTCGCGCTGCTGCCCTTCGTGGACGAGGCGCGCCTGTTTAAGGCGCTCGAGCCCTACTACGACGACTTGACGCAGGCCGAGAGTGAGTATAGAAAGAAATATTTTTTATTAATATAGGTAGTTAGTGTATTGTTTGAAAAGGTCCATTGGCCGAAGTTTCGAATTATTTTTCATTAAGGGGATTACTAGAGCCAAGTGCTGCCCCCCGTCAATTGATTTAATTTTATTACTTCTAAACAAAATCAATTCTTAAAAAACTAGAACAGCATTATTTTAGCAAAAAACTTCTAGTATTTATTGAATCATAGTAAATTTTTCACTTAATTGTTTATAAAGTAGAATTTGTCGCTAACGCCGAAATCGGCTGCTTTTAGAAATAAGGCACAATATATGAAAGAATGCCAGAATGAAAACGATTAACAGTGATTCAATAAATACTAGACGTTATTTGCTAAAATGACATTTCAAGGTTTTTAAGAATTGATTTTGTGTAGAAGTAATAATATTAAATCAATTGGGTGCGGCACTTAGCTCTAGTAGTCGCCTTAATAACACTTTTTTAACATACATAAATTAATCTGTCTTCACATGGACATTCAGTAATATGTTTATTTTTTCAATATCAATAATAACTGTACTGGAGTACAGACAACAGCACGGCAACCCACCACAAAACTTAAAATTTGCTCAATGGGGACTACCGTTTCTTTGCTCACCAGTTGGCGCCACTGTAGACTGAGGTCCGGAGGTATAGTTTGTCACAGGCGATTGGCGCCGAAACAAAGTGTTATATCTTGAATCTAATTAAGGTTTATTATTTATAAAAACTATCTTGATATCAACTAACTAACTTCTGAAATAGTTGCCCTTGAGGCCGCCTATTTTTGCGCTTTTATTTAATTCCGCTTTTAAAGCGTTCACATTAATCGCCAAATAATCCATATTTGCAATATTTTACGAAGGAGATAGATCAGTTTCCAGTAGGTAAATTAAAGAAATTATAATTTATGCAACAAATTCCGCGTAAAACCAGTGAAAAGTGAATGATATTGGAGGACCTCACGCGACACAAGCGCCTCTAGTGGCAAATTTCACTAGTGATAGCCCCCATTGTTATTGATTTGTCTGGACTTAAAGTTGAAAATCAATTCAATGGACCTTTAACTTTTTGGGTAGGTTCACCTACCATTTGTCTGTTCAATAAAATCAGCTTAAAATTTAATTAAACTTACCGGGGTGTGCTCTTTCTTATTTATTTTGATCTACCGAGAAGTACCAAGCTGAATAAATTCGTCGATAAACAACGTTCCTAAGTTAATCGGTCGGAACAGTCGCCCGGTCGAGTTCTATTCGATGAATCGTATCTTCCCTTGTTTTCGAGTTCAATACGATAACTCAAACATGGCTAACCGCCCCCCCCCCCCCAGAGCTGCGCAACATCCGCGGCCACGACCGGCTGTACGTGGCGCCGGGCAACTCGAGCTACGCGTTCCTGCTGGCGCTGTACGCGGAGGCGGGCGCGCGGCGCTCGGCCCTGCAGCGTGCGGCGCAGGCCTACCCCTACCGCGCGGACGGCGTGCGCGGCGACGTGCTGCTCAGCGCCGACCACGTCGTCATCGGCGGGTGAGCGGCATTGTTCTCGTGTTTAGACGCTGACCGCAGCCGATGACCTTGAGCGATGAATACGCCCACGGATCGATTCGTCTTTGAATTTCTTTGCAACGCGCCGCAGCTGTCGCTGTCGATTCCCGTAGGAGTGACAGAGAAAAAGCGCATGGAATAGAAGGGCCTGAGTGCCGAACGACAAAATTCGTTGTGCAATTTAAAATTGCCATTTTATTGAAAATCTACATCGGCCATTTGCTTAAGCGACATGTAATATACAATATAGCAAAATTTTATTATAATTGTTATACGGACTGCTGAGAAAAATGGTAATTTATGTATTTTCAGAGGCTATTTTGAGATTATTTTCTATCGAGAAAAGTTTTTAGAATCGTGTTTTGGAAACAGCCACCTGGTCAAAAATATGATCAATTACAACTACATAAGAGTTTGACAACAATACCAGCCATAGGCTTTAAGCAAAACAATCTTCATTGAGCTGAATTCGGCTCATGTCAGCGTCTTAAGAGGAAACACTACGGGCGAGAGAATTGAAAAATAGGTATTTGTAAAATCTATTGCTGTCGCGCAGTGGCAAACGCATTCACCGCAGAGTGTGATAGAGACAACTGCTTCTTGGACCGAAAATACCTACTAAAAGCACACCAAATCAACGTTTCGTAGTCCCCCGATTACTTTTCCAAAACAGGACCGACTTAAATACATTTTTCATTAAAAATTAAAGACAGCCTTTGGCCGTGTTCCTATGTTTTCTTTTTTTTCTAAAATTTAGCCATATTTGTTTTCTGGATGTTTGAACACAGAGGAAAATCTGGCGAATTTTTTCGCTTTTTGAGGGCTCATATCTTTTTTATTAATAAACTAGCGGACCCGACAAACGTTGTCCTGTCTTAACTATGAATATTGATTACGAAATGGTTTAATAAAAAAAAATGTCACCCATTGTATATTATTATTATGCTTTATTATCATACAACATTCTTTGTTGTTTTTATTTCTGGCGGGTAAATATTTTTCTCAGTAAATAGTTTTGTTGGTATTCCGACACGCTAACAGGCGACATATTACTGGCCATGTGCAAAATTCATTTTTCTTTACTCCCTATTCGACGATATTCACAGCAGCACGCATTCTGTCAATGTTATGTCAAACGCCATACATTAAAAAAGTTTAAATTATCAAAACCTATAATGTTACATATAATTTAGTATGGTGATTAAGTTTTCTTAAATTTTCTAATTTTCCGCGCAATTTTCTTATATTTTTCTTTCATAAGAACATTTTCCTGACAATAACAAACAAAACAAAAAAAGAATAAGCGAAATCGGTCCGGCCGTTCACGCCTGATGCGATGACCAAGGGAAATAGGGATTCATTTTTATACATATAGATTTATGAAAAAACAGAAAACGCAAAATCATGGTAATAGTGGCCATCGATTTTTATGATAAAAATTATTGCTCGGGTATATATCGGTATGCCGAATTTTCTGTACTCCTAATTGTCATTGGCACACAAACTATTAGCCTAAAATTTTTTCGCACATTTTTTGCTTTTCCTAAACGTGTTTAGCCTATTTTTACTACGCCTTACTGTATTTCGCCTTATTATAATTTCCCAAATGCGAGATTTAGCCGAATATATCCTAACACCTACCATTTACAGTTCCAAACTTTTATTCGCAGAAAGTTAAAAAGTGTATCAATATTTTAAATAGCCATGCATGCTTGCATGCTTGCAAAGAAGTGAGCATGCATGCAAGCAAGCAAGCGTGCATGCATGCAAACAAGCAAGCATGCATCCAAATAAGCAAGCATGCATGCAAACAAGCAAGCATGCATGCAATCAAGCAAAAATGCATGCAAATATCATGAATGCATCTAATCAATCAGAATTCCGTGACGTCTTCGGCGCTGCGGGGCTCTAGCGGTCCCACGCGTGCTAATCGTCGCAGATGGCTTACACTCATCACCGCAGCTTCGGCTTTCTGGCTCCAGCCTCAACCGAGGCGCCTCGCTTACGGCCTCCTGCTCCTCAGCCCGCGGGCCGCCTCGCCCCTCCGCGCCCTCGCGCTTTTGAATTACACTAGGGGTAGGGCAGACAAGACTGCGTGGGGTCGGTTTGTGAGTGATTCGTTTCTTTAACTTTTTCTCTTTAAAAAAAATTAGGGTGTTCAATACCTAGCGTTATGCCAAAAACAAGATGCGAATACATTTTAGTGCATTCGATATTATGCATACTGAAATTAGGGATTTAAATTTTTAGACCAAACTATAATATTGCGAAAACAACTGTCAGACTAGACAATAATTATACGTTATAATTTTAGGCCAATACGGTTCGGCCAAATGAAATCAGGACTTTAAGCGAGCCGAAGGGCACCCTTATTGCTCTACTAGCATTATCCAGGGAGGAAACAGGGAAGGAACATACGTTTGTATGGAAAAACGGCCGTGGTGTTTCCTCTTAAGCGCGGCGGCGTGGGTCCATATTGGGCTGCATAAATTAAAGAAGCATATTTTCAGGCTGCATAACGTTTTTTGGCATTCTCTTCGTTTCGCATAACGTTCATTCAGAATTAATCATTTGGCATACTTTATCCATAACTTCTTTTATTATAATGATATATCAGCATCAAACTCTTATGCATAATTGTTTTTACAATAACGATTACTAATCATAACATTTGTTGGCATCTCACCCTGTGACATATAGATTACAAGTCATACATATGGAATACCATAATGTTAACATTTAGAATATCATTAAGATATAGTTATGCAGCCTGAAAATATGCTTCTTTAATGTATGCAACCCAATATGGACCCGCAAACGCAAGCAAGCAGCAAGTATGCATATGCAAAGTGCATAAGCAAGCATGCAAGCAACCATGCATGCATGCAAACGAGCATGCATGCGAGCATTTGGATTTCCTCTTCCCCGGCGCTGCGGGAATAGCAGCCTCTTTGCCCATACGTAACAAATCACATAGGCGCCCACGCTCGCTTTCGCAGCTTCGGCTTGCTGCAGCCTCAGCCGCTCCAGCTCGCCCGGGCGCCTGCGCTTTGTTACAGCGGGCGGAGGCTGCTCTCCCTCCGCGCCTCCGGCTTTTAAATTATACTCTAGTATTGGGCAGACAAGTACCACGGCGAGGAGACCACCGCAAGTCGGAGTCTACCTGATTCGGAACCAAGCAAGCTTACTTAAACAAACTTTTTACTGAGCCTAACTAACGCAGCGCCATTTATAACTTTAAATGGATACATCCATTATGCGCTTCGTATTTAATGATAAATTAGATTTAGACGTAAAGCAATTATGTTTTTTACCTTTATGCTTATGATTAAAATTATGATAAAGTCAATTATAGTAAGTTACCGTTGTGCCTCTAAAACCATTATGGGTTTATAACACTCTGCTTATCACAGGTTATGCGAGAAAACTTTATGCTGAAACTGTTATGCCAAACTAAATTATGATATAAAAGATTATGTGACCGAAAGGGCTCGACGGGGGCGTGACAGGAATAGCGATCGACGATCACGCAATCATTCCGGGTCCGGGTCTTCGAAGAAGCAAGATGAAAATGGATTCCTTCGTTGACGACCCGGACGGTGAAGTCGTTAGGTGGTCCGCCTCTATTTGATTCGATTCCTTATAGTGAAGTATCGCAATGGTATTCAATTACTATTGTTAATTCTACACGATTAACATAAAACTATTGATTGTTTTCAAATCTATTTCTAGCGAATGCCAATCGTAACAAACCGCCGAGATGATTCATTGCAGAATGTTTGAAACTCCATATAAAGATGAATATTTACATCTGTATTAGTAATATAGACTAGTGCAGAGTTATTCAGCGTTTTAATTTTTTCTCTCTTACCTTATCTTACTGTTTTTAAAAGATGTTACGATACGAACAGTCAACTACAAATGAACTCGCCTACAAAACCTTGTACTTCTTTATTTATTAATACTTACGGACCCTCCAGACGTTGTCCTGTCCAAGAAAATAGCACAACTTACTCGCACCTATGTTTTCAAAGCAACCAGGAACCAATCGAACTATTCACACAACACTCATACCCAAATTGATCTCGTCATTTAGGAGGACCCATTTACCAAGTAACCGTGACAAAACGCACCTCCAGAAGAATTATCTATGCTAAGATTAACCCTGTGTATATTATTACATTCCGCCCATAAATGACGATGTTATCCCGTAGACAACTGGCGTCCCCCGTGATCGGTCTAGCCCCAGCGCTGGACAACCACGTGGTATGCGTGCGCTACGTGGACCCGCAGTACCCTGAAGACTTCGTGTTCCCGGCGAGAAGACTAAAACGCGCCGAGGAGCCCCCGCGGGTACTGAAGCCCGGCCAGCTGTCCCACCAGGAGAACAGAAATTGGAGGCCCCAGATCGGTAAGTAATACAGATAAAGTTGTATTCTCCCAGACGTCAGGTACAGCGTACCCTGCCGACTTCGTGTTTCCGGCGAGAAGACTAAAACGCGCTGTGGTGCCCCCGCGGGTACTGAAGCCCAGTCAGCTATCCCACCAGGAGAGCGGGAATTAGCACACATATAGATAAACCCGCGTACCCACTAGGAGATAAATGTAGCGAGACTCGTGTCCTGGAAGACGTAGGCTGACTTCACGCGATGTTGCCACACTTCGCCTGACATGTACCGCGACATCGTGCAACTTGTATCTTGTCGCCCATTCTAATGAGTAAAGTTAATCTTTTGACTAAACTGACGTGGACGGCAACAAGATATCCAGTAGGGCGATGTCTCCCGATGTCTCTTAATACAAATGTCGGTCGAAAAATGGCTCTTTATGAGTACACGGCTTTAAGGTGTATCCCCTTAACCATCAAGTGTGTATGTACGTACGCTACTTGGACCCGCAGTACCCAGACGACTTCGTGTTTCCGGCGAGAAGACTCAAGCGCGCTGTGAAGCCTCCTCGTGCGCTTAAGCCGGCCAGCAGTAGAAGTATTAACACTTTCAAAAGTCTTACACCCGTATTTATAAAGAAGTTATTACTTATTGCTTAAGAAAGTTATAACTTAAGATGCTACTACCTAGTGCTTAAGTAAAGGAAGTGGCTCACCATTAATAGTCATATTATTTGGCTGAGAATGCTAACTTAAGATAGTTATCACTTCTAGTAATTACTTGATTAAAGAATACTTGTAGTCAAGTAATAATTCAATCAATAAGTAATTACTTGTAGTCAAGTAATTACTTGGGAGACAATTTGTATTCCATAATCTAGTAATTACTAGAAGTTAGAACTACTACTTGTTTACAAATACGGGTTTTAGTGTGTAGGTAGTAGTTTAGAGGTTAAGAACATGGCGAATATCTCGGGTCGGGCAACAAGAGTTTCTAATAAACGAACATTGCAGGTTTGTGATCACCAACTCGCATTTGGCAATCGATTATGATATTTTAGCAATTTATTTGTAACTAGCTGTTGCCCGCGACTTCGTACGCGTCAATTTCGGTTATTATGATCGCGTTTTTTTTTTGCGACATTTTTCACTATTGCTTCGCTCCTATTGGTCTCAGCGTGATGTTATATAGCCTAAAGCCTTCCTCGAAAAATGGACTATCCAACATAAAATATTTTTTCAATTCGAACCAGTATTTCCCGAGATTAGCGCGTTCAAACAAACAAACTCTTCAGCTTTATAATATTATAGTACAGATTATAATATTAGTATTTAAACTTCAATAATTACAAGTTTAATAAAACTTTCGCTCTAAACAAGCAACTTCAACAATGGGGGTCGCTAGTGAATTTGCCACTAGAGGCGCTAGTGTCGCGTGAGGTCCAATATCATTCACTTTGTACTGGTTTTAGCGGAATTTGTTGCATAAATTATAATTTCTTCAATTTACCTGCTGGAAAGTGATCTCCTTCGTAAAATATCGCAAATATGGATTATTTGGCGATTAATGTGAACGCTTTAAAAGCGGAATTAAGAAAAAGCGCAAAAATAGGCGGCCTCAAGAGCAACTATTTCAGAAGTTAGTTTGTTGATATCAAGATAGTTATTTATAAACAATATAACCTTAATTAGATTTAAGATATAACACTTTGTTTCGGCGCCAATCGCCTTTGACAGCTATACCTCCGGACCTCAGTCTACAGTGGCGCCAACTGGTGAGCAAAGAAACGGTAGTCCCCATTAGAAGCATATATTTTAACTTGCGAGGAGATGCGGGTTCGAGTCCCGCCTTTGACATAATTTTTCAAGTTTATATACTGAAATTAGAAGCGTAACTAACTAATCAAATCTGTATTCAGGTATGGTCCGGTCGCACACGATAGCGAACCTGGAGGAGGCGGGGCACCGCATGCTGGGCCACCACCTGCCGCGCGACCGCGCCTACGGGAACGTGCCGCCGCCGCAGCAGCACGGGCAGCACAGTAAGTTGGAGCTTAGCTTAGCTTGATAGGACCGGAACCAATCGTTCCAATACCGTTCAATCAGGTCAAGACTTGGATACGAGATAGGACAGAACAACTTCACAGAAAGCAGTGGGCGGAGCTAAAGGATTGTAGGCAAAGCAAACTAGCTCTAGAAACCACAAACAAAAACCTGTCTCGCAAAATTCTAAACCAGGATAGAAAAAGCCTGAGCATAATTACAGGTACAATAACCGGTCATTGTGCTCTAAATAAGCACCTTTTCAATATAAGTATAACAGATAGTCCTCTTTGTAGGGGATGTCTGATTGAGGAGGATACACCAGAGCGTGTGATAACACAGTGTAAAAGCGTAAGTACACAACGGACAGAATTCCTTAAGGAATCTCAGTCCATACAAATGCCACTTAAAATTTACGAGGCCTAGTGAGTTTCTGGACTGACCTAAAATGGTTTGAATAAAACATAAATTTAATCACGTGCAAAGGCCCAACTCAAGAGGCTAAGTGCGGAAAATTTAAGTCCAACCATGTCCAACTAACTAACTAAGTTGGAGCTTTTAAGCTGATTTTGCATTTATAAGCCGAATATCGGCCAGACATGTTGATACTGTCCGTCGGGTCTACGCCCTTTTGGTCTGGTTTAAATTCTGGGCTAAGATCTCGGGGCCCCGGTTCGATACCCAGACCCCGGGTCGGGCAGCAAAAACTTTCGAATTTGCGAACATTATGTGGATACCAACAGAACATCAAGAATGTATCCTACATCTTTATCTTTACAGTGTCATAGTTTAGCTGACACCACTACCATTTGTTGTAGGCCCAAGTTCGCATATCATATTATCGTGTTAAGTTTAGAGATGCACTTACTGAACACTCGTTACTCATTACTACAGTAATTCATCCATTAATCATAAAGTCTTGATGCAACAATAGATCAATTCTAATAAGGACTTCACATTTTTTACAGTCAATAAAAGTAATGAAAATGTTTCCAAACGATGGCTAGCAGAAATCGTGTAAAATGCATGCCATTGTCTTCGTTTTGGCATAGATTTCATGTTCGTAAACAGTTCTTAAATTATTATAGTAAAACAATGAGGGGTGGCAGAGGTAAAACATATTACAGATGGCGCCACAATCGTTTATTTCTCAACTGACAGGATTTTTAACATGGCATACAACAACAAGACCAACCATAACCAAAATACGCCACCTATCGGGTTTCTTTGGTGCTTATTCTCCCCTTTAGAGCAATACACAAGAAAAAAATTAATGTGTAAAAAACTGCGTGCTTATTTTTCCTTCCATGTTAGGTCCTTTTACTAGTTCATGCTCGCGTCAATAGATGGCACGCATTTTCTGTTTGCTTTATTAAGTTTAGATCATACATTCTTGTTTTTTTTTATGTATACTATCACAAGAAAAATTTATCAGCGACGTGTTATGTACAATGTACAAAGTATGTTTTTAACGTTTTGTATATAAATATACATAAAGGCGTATCCAGGTCAATAGTTGGTGTCATGTAATAACAGCATTCGTTTCTAGAAAGAAAACCACCGCGTTTATTTAAACAAACATTTACCATATGAACCAGTCCTTAACGAGTATATTTAAAAACATTTAAATCAAACAAGTCAATCGTGAAATATAACCGTCAAAACAATATTTGGTTTAATCCCTTCCGGCAAACGCGGCGACCGAACGCTAACAGCCGTCAAACACGACAAAGCGTCAATCTCGGACGCTAATCTGCGTCACGCACGAGCTTCATAACGTAGCAGGATACAGAAGCACAACTCTAACAATCTACTGCATGTCTATAGGGGAGATCTACAATTTGGTTTACTTATAAATTGACGTTATTCATGTACTTAAAATTACAAAAATATTTTCACGTGTTTAGTGATACGTGTAAGTAACGCTATAGGGTGAAATTTTAAAGAAAGTTATAAAGGTACGTGATTCTACAAACAGTCAGCTAAAAATCCTTGTAGACATGCATCATAATATAATTTTAAAAGCAAAGAAGTTTAGGATAAACTGTTTTTAGTACTACCTATAATAATTCAAAATATGTCATCGTCACTCATCACCAGCAGCTTACTTATATCTATTGCTGACCTACCTGTCTAAAAACCTTACTCGCAAGTCTATTTTAATTTGAAAATTCTGATGCACTACTAAACTCTTAATGTTTAATTTAACGATACAAATTCATAGAAATAAGATATCTTAGTGATTCACCGGTGTACACCTTCTTGTGACGTACTTATTTATAAAGAGGTAGGTTTCTTACGTTGCCTTTTCTCGACACTAGCCCACACTTGACCTGCACAACCACTTGTTAAAATATTGGCACATGTAAAGCACTTCCTGGTACCTATTTACAGAAATAAAACTTTTTTTAATTACTCATGTGTAAATGATTTTAAACTCTCGCGATTTAAACACATAGTATTGTTACTAAGTCTATTAACGGGTCGTTATCGCGTATAATATTTATAAGACTTATGTGTAATGCTTGAATATGCGAGTTAGACTACTGTATCTTTATACATTATGGCTTATAGTGTTTTTCGCTAATCCGCGTCACGCGGCGCGCCCCACCCGCACGCACGTCGGCTAAATTGGGTCACGTGTCATTGATTTGATGATAGGTCAACTGTGGACTCTATTGCTAAGTAATTAGGGAATGGTCGGGGAATAAAATTTTAAGGGTTGTTTGCATATTTTAACATGATCGCATATACGCAATGACTGCATTATATTTACGTTTTATGCACATTAAACTCGAAGGTTACGACCTCATATTATTTTAATAAACGCAATCCGGAATAACTAATAATTCGGACATAATTTACCAACAACGTTAGGCACGAAGACTACTTTCAAATCAAATAGTACGACGAAAAATAATTACCAGAATCCGTACAGAATTAGATGAAGATTGCAAATTATATAAAAAAGGAAACGATACTATTTTTGCATACCTGGGTGTATATTGCAAATATGTATGTATTCACGATATTCTTCCTTCCTTCCCCTGAGATAAAACGTATACTTCTAAATATACTTTCTATACAGAATTGATACTACTGCTCATTTTAATAAATATTTTTTTTAGTTTGGTCGTCATTTTAATTTTAAGTAATGCATTCTTCTTCTTTGGGTAACTCTTAAATTGGGAAGGTTGGCCGCCAGTTTTCCAAACCTCTCTCTGTCCATTGCAAGACGGAACAGTTCTTCGACGGATTTGATCCCGGTCCACTCTCTGATGTTTCTCAGTCACGATTTTTTCCGGCGTCTAACGCGCCTCTCCCTTCAACTTTGCCCATCATAATAAGTTGAAGCAGCCTGTATCTACGATCCCGAGGTACTCGACTTTGCGCTTTTTTACTATCTGCATCAATTGTTGGGTTGCTCAAAGTAATGCATAAAGTTAGCTAGCGACAGACAGAAATCACTACCTATACTTTGAAGTAGCGCGGAAGGACTAACTCGTGGTCGAAATAGGACGCCGACTTTTTTTCACCGACATTGTCGATGTTAGCGTTTGGTAGCCGTACGTCTGCCGACGGGTACCACATCGAGTACAGAGACTTAATTTTCTCCTAATTTTAGTCAGTACGCTGAAATGAAGTAAAAAAATTAAATTGAAGTCAGCACTTGCTGACGCTCTCAGCTCTCTACCTACCGACCTCCGACGTCAGGTGGCGTACCGGTATACAAGGTGACGCCTGATGCCTTACTCTGCAACACGAAGCTCGTATTTACAGATACATCTGTCTCTTTCAGATACTTTAAGACGTCGGTATGAGTGACAGGGACAGGTGGTTTCGAATATACGGACATTGACGACCATTTGGATCGGCGGTAGTAAACGCTGCTTCTGATCCATGGATGGCGGGTTCGATCCCCGCACAGTACAAATATTTGTGTGCATGAAAATGTCTGTTTGTACTGGTCTGGGTGTTTTCTGTGTATTATAAGTATGTATTTACAAAAAAAAAGTATATAAGTAAGTTTATCGGTTGTCTAGGACCCCATACGACAGGGTACTTAATAGTAGCTTAATTTGGGACTAGATGGCTCTGTGTGTCCCAGTGTGGCATTTCTTAAAATATTATTATTATATTGTGTTGCGGAGTAAGGCCTCTGCTGCTAGGTTTCGGACGGGCCCATGTAGAAAAAAAGAACTTTTCTATATTCTTACGGGTCTGGGTGTGTTTGGTATCTTTTTTGTTTCTGATTTTCACGGAACGAGGCGTGTAAATAGTAACTTACTTTGGGCTCAGAACTACTTTTTATACAGATATTTTCCACATTAATTATTAATTAATTAATTATAATCATACCTTTGAGAGTAATGATAGTTTTATCGATTTTAAAACATCACTAACGACAGTACAACATTACTTTAATCCTTATAGTGATGTCATAACAGTTAATTTTTATCGCTAGTAGCAATCAATCCAACAATGCCACCTCCGCCCCTCGAGAGCTGCGTTTAATTAGAATGCGAGCGCTTCAATTGTCGACGCGACAGACAACCCTGGCTGACACTTGTCCGCGTAGGGACGTGAAATAAGTTAGGTTTGTGACAGAAGTTATTTCACAAATGATAGACACACTTCGGTAGAATATTTAAATTGTTTTGTAAATTAAAGATAAGTAGAACATCCTATATTCATCCCACTGCAGGGAAAAGGCCTCCGTCATTGACTTCAAGTCACAACAGCAATTATGGGTAGTCATAATCTTTACATTTGCCAAATGCGAGTTGATGATCAGAAACGCGAAAGCAATGTTCTCAAATACGAAACTTGTTGCCTGACCCTGGGATCGAACATATACAACAAAGCCCTTATAATCTTAGCCTGGAACTTAAACGACTATACTAGAATCGCCTCAGCGGGGCGATTTTTTGTCCTGCTTTAATACAAAAGATGGTAAACTTCGATATTAAATTGAATTACATAATGGTCATAGCCTTTTTTTTTTAATATTCTTTAGTAAACATTTTCAGCCATAATATTAATTGATCGCCTAAAAATTTACCCATTTATGACACCACCATTAAGTTTGCCTTTGTACATCCATACTACTGAATACAATGATGGAGGCTTTTCCCTGCAGTGGGATAATTATAGGCTGTTACTTTACTTTACATCCTTACTAATATTATACAGGTTGAAATTTTTACCACTTTTTATAGGCGTTCAGTATCGTATTTAGAGCCCATTTATAAAGTAAAAACTGTAAATCATGCTTATACCCGAAAATATTTTTTGCAATATAGTTTTCATTTTTTACGGGCCTAGGCCTATTAAGGTATAACGGGAATATCAAAAACTTATGAATAGTATCGTAATTAATGAATGAGATGCGAATCGCGTAAAAAAAGTGATGCTAGGCGGCCGTATCAAAAATTTTAGATTTTTTGCGGACATTTTCTAAGTGCTTTATCTTGACATTTTTGTACTGGGCTATACCAAAAAAAAAATACGTCGTTTGTTTTTTGTCTCGTAGATTAATATATTAAAATTTGGAAAGTGGTTAAAATTTCACCTTTATGTGAATGTAAGTTTGTTTGTTACGCTTTCACGCGAAAACTACTTAACCGATCATCATGAAACTTTGGAGGTTTTCTTGGAGGTATTAGAAATAACAAAGGCTTTTTGGTATCCCACTGTTGGGCACAAGTTTCTGCACGCGTAATATAAAGTCTAGCTTAATTTAAGGGGAATACTAGGGCTAAGTGCTGCCTCCAATTGATTTAATTATACGAGGGCGGGTCAATAAGTCCGTGACTTTTTGAATTTTTGACCTCTTTACTGAAAAAGCAACACTACTCCTGTCAACAGGTATCTGTCAGTTGATTCCTATCAAAATTTGAACTTGCTGCGTCAGTTAGTTTGTGTTTGACAGCTATTTTTATCAGACTACCCAGTAACTTGAGGAAAAAATGGAAAAAGGTGAATTTCGTGTGCTTATTAAGCATTATTTTTTGCGAAAAAAAACCACTACCGAGACCAAGGCTAAGCTTGATAAATACTATGGGGACTCTGCACCATCGATTTCAATGGTAAAAAAGTGGTTTACTGAATTTCGTTGTGGCCGTAAAAGCACTGAAGATACCGAACGTCCTGGACGCCCAGTTGAGGTCTCTACACCCGAAACAATCAAAAAATTCACGATATGGTGTTGGCCGACCGAAGATTGAAAGTGCAAGAGATTGTGGAAGCCGTAGGGATCTCGCATGGCTCAGTGGTTTCAAAATTTTAAAAGATCAATTGGGCATGAGAAAGCTTTCCGCAAGATGGGTGCCGCGTTTGCTCACAGTCGACCACAAACGCAATCGTGTAATAACTTCTCAGGAAGGTTTGGCGTTGTTTAATTGCAATATGGAGGAGTTTTTGCGCCGTTTTGTAACCATGGACGAAACATGGATCCATCACAACACACCAGAGACCAAACAACAGTCAAAACAGTGGGTTTCTAAGGGTGAATCGGCGCCAAAAAAGGCCAAGGCGGGTTTGTCAGCCAATAAAGTTATGGCGACTGTTTTTTGGGATGCACGTGGGATAATCCACATTGACTACCTTCAAAAGGGAAGAACAATCAATGGGGAATATTATGCCAACTTATTGGACCGCTTCAATGACGATTTGAATAAAAACCGACCTCATTTGGCCAAGAAAAAAGTTCTTTTCCACCAAGACAATGCAAGGGTGCACACATGTGCAATTGCCATGGCAAAAATCCATGAATTGGGCTATGAATTGCTCCCTCATCCACCCTATTCTCCAGATTTGGCTCCGAGTGACTACTTTTCGTTCCCAAACCTGAAGAAATGGCTTGGTGGAAAAAGATTTGACTCTAATGATGAAGTCATCTCGCAAACAAAGGCCTATTTTGAGGACCTCGACAAATCATATTTTTTGGAAGGGATAAAAAAATTGGAGAAGCGTTGGACAAAGTGTATAGAGCTCAAGGGAGACTACGTTGAAAAATAAAATGATTTGTTTATCAAAAAATCTGTGTTTTATTCCAAAAGTCACGGACTTATTGACCCGCCCTGCACACATGTGCAATTGCCATGGCAAAAATCCATGAATTGGGCTATGAATTGCTCCCTCATCCACCCTATTCTCCAGATTTGGCTCCGAGTGACTACTTTTCGTTCCCAAACCTGAAGAAATGGCTTGGTGGAAAAAGATTTGACTCTAATGATGAAGTCATCTCGCAAACAAAGGCCTATTTTGAGGACCTCGACAAATCATATTTTTTGGAAGGGATAAAAAAATTGGAGAAGCGTTGGACAAAGTGTATAGAGCTCAAGGGAGACTACGTTGAAAAATAAAATGATTTGTTTATCAAAAAATCTGTGTTTTATTCCAAAAGTCACGGACTTATTGACCCGCCCTCGTATTACTTCTAAACAAAATCAATTCTCAAAAAACTGGAACAGTATCAGTTTAGCAAATAACTTTTAGTATTTATTGAATCACAGTAAACTTTTCATTTAGTTGTTTATAAAGTCGAATTTGTCGCTAACGCCAAAAGCGGTCGCTTTTAGCAATAATGTACAATACGAAAGAATGCCAAAATGAAAAGCAGATAACAGCGATTCAATAAACACTAGAGGTAATTTGCTAAAATAATACTGTTCTAGTTTTTTGAGAATTGACTTTGTTTAGAAGTAATAAAATTAAATCAATTCAATCAGGGGCAGCACTTAGCTTTAGTAGTCCCCTTAAGCAATTAATGTTTTGATACTGAATGTATTGAATTTCTTACTGTAGTACATTTTGTCTTTATTTTGTGTCATACAATCAAAATATGATCCAATGCTAAATATAATCGTGGAAAAATGGTGTCAGTACCACGAACTAAGACTAAACTAAACTAAAAACAAAGTTACATTGAAAATAATAAGTATATTGGATAGCTCCCAAGAGTACAAAAAAGTTTAGAAACATTAATGAAAGACTTGTTATCGTTTTGTTAAATACTTCTCCAAAAGTTGACCTGCCTATTGTATACAAAAATACTTGATTATCCACTTTTAAAAGATTACTTGTACAATAAGAAGCGCTCACAGGTAATAAAACAGATAAACACTGGTATTATACCTTTGCCCCAAATCATTGCGTTTAAGAAAAACAAAATTACAGCCAATAGACGCCGTGAAAGGAATCCATTATACCAAATTCGAAATTCAAATTGGCCTATCGTCCCGCGAGGCATTGACGTGTAATAGCGCGCGAAAGCAAACAGGAAGTGCGAAGGGAGTCCATTGTCCGATGCAGTGTCGCCAACTACGAAAATAATAATTATCGAGGGTTGCCAACACAATGGGGGCGATTTTTTCTAAATAACGGGTCGATCGGCTGAAGTGCTTCCTATTATCCGGCCGAAGAGGATTACGGCAACAATGTCGGAACTTCTTATCGATTTACTTTTTACGTTTAACCAGCTGGCTTAGGAGGTGTGTTAATGCGTATTTTATCTTCTTTTTAATATAATCCTATGAGGATATGCTTTAAGCTTTAAAGTACGAAAATTTTACTTTGCTTTATTGGTTTTCTTAAAGGTTTTCAAGTATCGAATTGTTCGGCTTCTAGTTGAGAATTTAGGTAGGCTTTGATTTTTATACATATACACGGTGTATTTATTAATAGCTTATTACATTTGCTACTCTTCCCGCGTGAACTACGTTATATTATCAAAATCGGTTTAGTAGTTTAGGCGTGAAAGTGTAACAGATGGACAGAGTTACTTCTGCATTTACAATATTACTAAGATTTTAGAAGAATAATTTGTAGTGATGGGACTGGACATGTCAATGAACACTTCTTATTTGTATCCTACAAGCTTTTGCCTGCGACTTCGTTTGCGGATAAAATGTAGATTATGCTACAACCTGTCCCGTAAACTGTTACTGTGGAAAAAACCATGTCGATCCCTCTCAATACTAAAAACAAACATTACCGCTGGAACCGTAGTTTTTTTGACCAAATATTATTTCCCAGACAAATTCAGATCTGTTCAGCAGTTTTGTTGTGTATGAGTAATAAACATCCAACCAAACGTTCAAATTTATAATATTAAGTAAGTTTAAGATTTATGATATAAATAAGATTAAAATAATTATTATGCATTTTTTTTTGCTAAATATTTTAATAATATGGTTTATGAGGGAATGTATTCTCAGTCTGATCCTGAATCTTCACATTTAAAATACCCATCTATTCAAGAAAATAAATAAATAAATATTTTAGACATGCCACACTGGGCCACCAGAGCCATCTAGTCCCAAACTAAGCTACTAATAAGAAGCTTGTTGTATTGGGTACTAGACAACCGATAAACTTACTCATATATTTTTTTGTAAATAATATGTATTTATAATACATAGAAAACACCCAGACTAGTACAAACAGACATGTTCATGTACACAAATATTTGTACTGTGCGGGGATCGAACCCGCGACCCATGGCTCAGAAGCAGCGTTTACTACCACTGATCCAAATGGTCGTTATTTAAGAAAATATATTAGTCTCGCCTTATCTCATTTATTATTGCTTTAGTAATACGCATGTTCATTACGTATAGGCGTATAGGCTGATGCTGCGTCGACGTAAATTCCAATTAAAATTCTAGAATTAGGTATGTTAAATTCTTTAATGCAGACAAACCAATGAAATTCCCTTTCCAATAGCGGATACCAACTTTTTTGACTTCTCCTTTCACTTTGATATGACTTCCAATTAATTTATATTTAGCAATCAACCGTTACCGACAATTCGAATTACTCTTATATCAATAACCTTAAAGGTGCTATTGGTTTACCCCAACTGTAGTTTGTAGCAGATCCGCTAGGGGGCGACACGTGCCCATTATGTCCGCCCCCAAACTGCGGGGTATTTTTAATTGAATATGCCTATTTGATTTTTGATTGGCGTTTGTTGTAATAACAAATGTATGTATAGGTTAACAAGTTTTAATTCTTAGTATGAGAAAACCGTTGTTTTTATTTATTTATAGGCTTCATCTTGCTTCTTATGTTCTTCAGAATTTCATTAGTTTTTGCTGAGATAGGTCATCTGTCACATTTTGTCACACTTAAAATGTTATTTAGAATTGTTCAACTATTACTGAAAAAGAAGGCTGAATCAATTATTATTATCCAGAAGCTGTTGGTAAAAAAGTTAAAATAGAGACGAATATTCTGCCAAACAATCGGTTGAAGTTGCTGTACCACATTCACTGGAAAACTCACAACACAGCCACATCAGTCGTCGTCTCCATATCAAATGATCCGCTTTCCATTTAATAAGGATTTCTTTGCAAGAGTATCTACGTTTGGAAATTATTTTAGCGTGACCATAAAATGAGGATTCCCTCAGGTGCGGTCGCGTAGGTAAAAGCCGAGAGGCTGGTGGCCTGGAGTGTCGCGAGGTCCGCGATCCGCCCGTAATAATTAGAGATGGCGCCGGCGGCGCGTGCTCAAGTGCCTAAATCCCAACGGCGGAAAGTCAGGGAATTTTAGTCGACGGGGTTCCTTGGCTCGTTAAGGGAAGGAAAAAATATAAATTGAGACAAACAAGGTTGAGACATGATGAATATAAAACACATAGTTACGAATAGAAACGAAACGAAACTTCTCGTCCATGGATTCACTGAGCGGGCGTTGCCGAAAATGTGTAGGGTTAGGAGGACGCTCGCCAACACTTACCTTCACTGCCCGAGCAGCCTTCCCTGCCTACTAATGCCGCTTTACACATTCGTTTCAGGAAAGAACTGATTGCAGTTCATAGTAGACCGTATCTTTAAGTAGGTACTGTCATCTATACTAATATTATAAAGCTGAAGAGTTTGTTTGTTTGTTTGTTTGTTTGTTTGTTTGTTTGAACGCGCTAATCTCAGGAAATACTGGTTCGAATTGAAAAATTATTTTTGTGTTGTATAGTCCATTTATCGAGGAAGGCTTTAGCCTATATAACATCACGCTGCGACCAATAGGAGCAAAGCATCAGTGAAAAATGTTGCAAAAGTAATCGCGATCATAATAATAGAAATTGACGCTGACGAAGTCGCGGGCAACAGCTAGTCTGTACATATTACTAGAGAAAATTTTCATGATCATATATAATATTTTGTTTTTACTATGTTTTCTTTGATTTTCATATTTTTCCCGAGATTAATTCTTCCGTGATAATGGCGCTTCTAACAGTGCTGAACGGAAGTTCATGATAAAAAAAGGTATACCTATATTAAAAATCTTCTGGGAAAGCTCTCTCCATTGTAGGCTTCCTCTCCATTCTAGGGTTCAGTGTGAAGCAGCGAGCCCATTTACAATAATATGTATAAAAACCTCGAAACACTCGCTGTTTGTACTGAAGTAATAAGTATTCTATAGTAGTGGCAGGCAAATATATGCGCTTTAAAAGAAAACATTGTGCAAATATTAATTTGAGATTGTAATTAAAATCGTAATTTGTATATTTAAACGAAGTAAAGATAATATTTGTAGTCACAGGGCTCAATAGATCGTCACAGACTGTATAATTTTTTCGTTATCTATGAAAAGCCGCTCATGAATGATTTTTCAAATCATTGATCAGTGATCACACAAGTCATACAATTTGATTAGAACAAATAAAATGTGCAGTAATAATAGAGTTACTAGTTAACACCCAATTTTGAAAATATTGACGATTCAGTAATAGGCTACAACTTACCTGCAAAAAATTTAAGTCGTGGTGCTTGAGTTGATAAAACCAGCAATTTTCTTGCCTACCAGTCCTATAACTTCAGAAATATTTAGTTTTTTATTTTATTTCTGGTATTATCATGTTATCTGCCAGTCTTCTCACGCTGGCAACGCATGGACAAATCGCACATTGAGACAAATAGTTATTACTAATACGGAACTTGTAACATCTCAACCTGTTCGTCCTTGCCTCCAGCTCGGGCTGGGCCACGTCTCTGTGGCGTATTAACGCCGGAGGATACGTCTCTG
Organism: Anania crocealis; assembly: GCA_949315895.1. Classification (NCBI taxonomy): domain Eukaryota; kingdom Metazoa; phylum Arthropoda; class Insecta; order Lepidoptera; family Crambidae; genus Anania; species Anania crocealis. The sequence continues at coordinate 1,445,358 of OX438868.1, forward strand.
GATTCTTGCGTTTGGACTCTTTGTGTTTCCACAAAGTAACAAACAAGACACTCTCGGCTGGAGTTGGTATCAAGTGCTATTTGGATAGAAGCCACGACCTTTCGACTTTTATATCACTAATGTCAAATGTCAAAAGATATACAAAAACCGGTTTTAATATCACGGATGTCAAAAGCTACACAAACAACTGTTTCTAACAAAGCAAACGCCTTAAACCTGACACTGCGTTAATGTAAACAATTATTCGTACACATAAAAAATTATAAATGTATTGCGTTGTATGTCTTTTTGTGAACCTAATAACCGAATACCGGATATTGATTCTTATTTACTTACATAAGTTTAAATTGTTAACACAGTCTCAGTCCAATTAAATATAAATTGGATTGACTTTCCAGGGTTAATTATTAATTAACAAAGACTGGACAAGCCAATGAAGATCATGTAAATTTCTTTTGCTATAAAAAATAATAATTTCTACGTACCACCCAAAGGCCGTATAAATATATCACAGTTTCAGAGTAGCTGATTCGCTCTGCTGTAAATTTCAGTTCACGATATTAACATAGACTGCGCAGACAACCCCCCCTCCCCCCTCAGCCTATAATTTTGGCGCCCGCGTAGCCCGCCATTGCTCTTATTTGCGAGCCTTTCACCGCGTGAATGTGTCGCGCCGACGCCCATTAGATGCCTATTATGTCTGCCGGGTTAGCTCTTGCGACATGTAGTTTTGTACTTTTTTACATCTGCCTCATTCAAAAATGAATGGAGAGCCAAGCGCTTTAAAGTGCCAAAGAGCAAGCGTTATTTTATAAAACTCAGGAGCGAAAGCCATTCAGACGTAGGCGGTAGGTAAAATAATTTAAATTTCAAAAAGAAGTATCTGATGCTATTTCAGTTATATGATATTTTTCAGTTTTTTCGTTTTTTTTATGCTAAATTGATGTTTTGGCGATAATGTAAAAAATGAGTTTGTGTAAAAAAACATTACCACGATTGGCGCCGTATTAAATTATCTTGCTTGATTCATTATTTTGCTTTGCTCATTGCGAAACGCAGAGTCGAAACTTTATTATAGCACCAACGAGAATGAAATTATCATTCTCATTCTCATCATTATCAATGAAATCATCAGATACATTTATATAAAATACGACTACATTAATTTAGTTTGTAGGCACGTGGTTGAGGGTTCGTAAAATCAAGCATGTACTACAGTAGTCGTTCTTAGAGGCTTATTCCAAAACATTATTGTGTAGCTTGTTAATAATCCAGGCGCAATTTACCTACGAGTAGTGCGTGGTGGCGCGTAATGACAGCACCACGTCGGGCGCCAACTGTCAGCGAACAATCGGCGTAATGGCGCCGCCTCGTTACGCACTCCACGAGGCTGGAGCGCGCGTAATTATTAATGCTGCAGGATTGTGTCACGCTTGATGTTGCTATGTAAAATATTACAGGATTATTTCTTTTTTCTCATAAAATGATTAGTAAACATTTGTTTTGCTAGTAAACATTTATTTTATTAACCCAGGCAGCAAGTAGTCTTTAAAGCGATATAGGGACAAAACATACATTTGGCTATAAAAGTGCTTTATGATTAATAAAACGTATTATTATCATCAATTATTTTTTTGTAGCCACACGTTGGGCGCCAAATTTTCAAGAATTTTAATAACAATATTTGCAATCATGGTAGCAATTTAATGAGAAATAAAACTATCTTTCTGATACTTTTATTGATATGATATTATTCATATTTCTGGTCAGACCAAAGACTAAAAGTGACTTTAAAATGAGAAGAAATAGCAATATAGACGTTTATTTTCTTTGACTGCTGGCAACCAATATTGATCGATTATGAAGCTCCCCTGGGCATTAAATTTATGACCTGCCTATAAATGTGATTTTCGGTAATTTCGAGTCATTACATTGATGACAATCGAGAACGATTTTCTCGAGATTATATTTTTTCAATGTCCCCGCATGTGTGGGTGCAAACGGGCAAGGGACATAAGTAAAAAGCTCAATACTCGATGTAAATACCGCAGGCTTTGTTTGGGGCGGCATTAATGCTTGAGAGGCATCGATGGCTGAGGCCCGCCCGGAATCCTTTTAGGCCTTAACTTTGATGTACAAAACAGCTTAGCAGCTCACGGTTGCCGTAAACCGCGGATTATGTGTTGCGGTTGCGAAGATGCCTGCTGCATGGATGTGCCATTGGTAGTAATTAGGACATTTTGATGTTCATCAAGTATTGGAATTTGTTTCGGTTAATTAGAAGAAGATTGATAATAATAATTTTATACTCATACTATAAATCCAATTATACAGTCTGTCTGTTTGTTCTGGTCTGGGTGTTTTTCTATGTATTATAGTATATATTTACAAAAAAATATATATAAGTATGTTTATCGGTTGTCTAGTAGCCAATACGACAAGCTTCGTAGTAGTTGCTTAGACTAGATAGCTCTGTGTGGCCTAGGGTGGCATGTCTGAAAATATTTATATTTATATTTATTTGTTTGTTACCAGAATGCAGATGCAAAATATGCAGAATAATTTCACGTATTTTTTTCAGAATCAGATTATGAGTTTGACTTAATCCGTATGTTAAAAATAATTTTTTATAACCTTAATACTAAAGAAGCAACAAATTCATATCTTTTTCTTTAAAGTCTATTAAAAACCATTTCAAAATCCTAAATAAATATTGTCGCAAATATTTAGAACATATAAAATTAACTGCTAATTTATTAAATAAATAATTAACTCTCAAAGCTACTAGATTTCAAGGTATGATCATTTTAGAATATCGACTATTATAGAATCTCGTACAGACACAAATGGCGAAATTGTGGTATCAGCTCCACTTCCTTCTGGCCTAGATCTTCGTGGGTGACATTAGAGCGCACAAAGCGAGCGATTAAACACTCTAGCGGCGCTCACACGCTCGCGAGCGATTTCAAGTCGAGGGCCGCAATCCGCGCGCGACGCCGCGCCGCTCCAGAGTGAATGATGCCTTCGCCGTTGCTATAGAATAAACAATTATACTATGTTTGAATGATAGTGTTTCGTCCCCCGCCAATGGGGGCTATCGCTAGTGAATTTGCCACTAGAGGCGCTAGTGTCGCGTGAGGTCCAATATCATTCACTTTGTACTGGTTATAGCGGAATTTGTTGCATAAATTATAATTTCTTTAATTTACCTGCTGGAAAGTGATCTCCTTCGTAAAATATCGCAAATATGGATTATTTGGCGATTAATGTGAACGCTTTAAAAGCGGAATAATTAAGAAAAAGCACAAAAATAGGCGGCCTCAAGAGCAACTATTTCAGAAGTTAGATTGTTGATATCAAGATAGTTATTTATAAACAATATAACCTTAATTAGATTCAAGATATAACACTTTGTTTCGGCGCCAATCGCCTTTGATAGCTATACCTCCGGACCTCAGTCTACAGTGGCGCCAACTGGTGAGCAAAGAAACGGTAGTCCCCATTGGGGCTGCCTCACCTAGTATTAAATTTTGATCCTTGTAATCCCATGCTAATTAATTCAGGATTTTTATCATGTACCTTTTTCTATAAGTTTTCGATCGCTATCTGTCCCTGCCAATTGGAGCTGCCTCACCTAGGTTTAAATCTTGAGCCTTGTAAGGTAGAGATTTATACCATTTATACCTTGTTGTTATGATTATTTGATATTTTGGCACTGCTGTTATATAGTTCTGTGATCATGGCGCATGCTACAGTTTAATTCAGTTCAATTTCAATTCAATTCATTTTATTTACAAGAAAACATGGTACAATGAGATCATAAGAAGAGTACAAAATGTCTCGCCATTATATTGGCATGTAAAAATTTTAAATATTGATTAATAAAGGAAGCAATAATAATCTTTTGATTAGCAATATGTCAAAATAATAGTAATACTTAATAATATAACTACACAACAGTGCCGAAGTATCGGAAATTCATAAAAAACAAGGTACATGGTATTAACTTTGAATCAATTAACTCTAGAAATAGTGAAAGTATTAATCAACTTGTAAGTTAATGGTGTAAATTTACGGGTTTTGTACCTTCGATAATCGCACCAAATACCTATGTAACCAAGTTCTTATATCTTAGCAGTTTTAAACTGTGGCTACAATTGTAAGATTGTGGCTATGTGGTATAATTATTACTTAGTCATGACTAAAATACAAATGCTCGGACTAACACACACACTTGCAGAAATGATTGACCTTTGTGGGGTTTAATATTTCTTTCTTCTTGTTGCAGATCGTTCACAATCGTTCGGACCGCAACGCAGCGGGTACGTACCCCACCAAGGTCACGGCCAAAGTCAAGGCTACAAAGGCTACAATCAGAACCAGCAGGGTCACACGCAAAACTACAACAGATCCGGATACGGCAACCAAGATAGACATGGTAGCGGCAACCAAGATAGATATGGCAGTGGCAATCAAGGTTACCAGGGCAGGCATAACCAGGGTGGTTACCAACAGGGTGGCTACCAACAAGGTGGCTACCAACAGAACAGGTACGGAGGCACCCAAAGCCAAGGATCACAAGGCTATCAGTCTGGTTCAGGGTACAACTCGCACCATCAGAATAGGCACGGAGGCAGCCAGGACCAAGGATCCCAGTCAGGGTCAAACAGGAGGTACCAGAGTAACCAGGGAGGGTCGTGGCGTTGATCACGCTAGGGGGACGGATTATCAGCAGTCTTAGCCGTATTAGCATAATTCACTTATATGTATAAAATAAAGATTTACAAAAATACCAACTGATGATAGAGGGAACTGACGTTCAGTAAATGTACTAAAATTAATTACATAAAACTTTTGAATTTTTTTCAAAGACAGGAACTATGTAGCAAAGCTTCAGACACTTCAAGAATATAGGAATCCCCAAAGCTTACGATACTACCTAGTCAGGTCATAAGTTCTGTCACATGTGTAATATGAAATAATGTAGACATGTTTATTATTTAGGTAACCATTTATTTAGCAAAATGAACTCAATAAAACATAGATTCATATGGTAATAAAGTTTATTCAAAATGACCCCCGCGATTTTGAATACAGGCAGTTCAATCTGCGCGGCCAGTCGTCTATCGCAGCCGAACGAGGTCCATGTCAATATAGGCGGCTGCCTTAATCAAGGATGCCTTGAGTGACTCCAAATCAGGATGAGGCTTTGAGCAGGCCTTTTCCTCCAAGTGTTGCCATATCTTGTAATCTAACGGACTCAAATCTGGACTGGAGGAGGGCCAGTCTTCGTGCCGGATGAAGTCGATTTCACGCGCCGCCAGCCAGTCTTGTGTGCTTTTCGCTCTATAAGCTGGCGCAGAATCTTGTTGGAATACCCAGTGCCTGTTATTAAACATGGTATGAGAAACAGGTTCCACAAGGTTCTTGAGGACTGTATTTTGATACACAAGTGCATTCGTTTTTACGCCTTTCTCACAAAAATGTACCTCAGTTAAGCCCCAATAAGAGACTCCCAACCAAACCATGAGCGAGGATGGAAAATGACCTCGTTGGACACGCGGAATACGGTTGCTCGCTTCTTCACTGCTGTGTGCGTACACCTTACCATTTTGTTTGTTGTAGCTCTCTTCCACGGTGAAAATGTTTTCATCCGAAAAAAGAATTTCCCGATGCTTTTTTCCCGCGTACAAAGTTCGCTTCAACAAAGCGCGGCATCTCTTCAGTCTCAGGTCCATTAAACGAGCGTCCAAACGAAGTCCTGTTTTTCTTCGATATGCCCTAAGCCCTAAGTCTTCATTTAACACCATTTACTGTGGTCCTGCTTAACCCCATCTGAAGGGCCAACAGTTTCTGCTTACGTATGGGATTTCCTTGAATTGGCGCCTTCACAGCTTTTATCACTGCTGGAGTCCTAACAGAGCGAGGGCGACCACTTCTTGACCTGTCATCTACACAAGAGTCTTCATTGTATCGTTTTATGGTACGATAAACGAATCTTTTGGTTATATTCAAATTTTTGCAGTACGTCGAAAATCTGAATTGGCGCGTAACCGCAACGATGCAACGCAATAACCGCGACACGGTCTTCTTTAAGTGTCCACTCCTTATTTAAAAATGAGGAAAAATCTAAAAGGTACACATTTTTATTTTCATGAAAAATTCGAAATTCAAATTCAATAAACTTTTTTGTGGCCAGCATTCTAAATTCAAAAGTTTTTATTGTGTGACAGAACTTATAACTGACTATGTATATTCAAAGTCAGTTGTTTAAAAAAAATAAAGCTATACCTAATATAAACATAAAAACTACTATATTTGTTAAACCATGCAAACGGTCAACCGGACTGTGTTTGTTGTACCGCAAATAAAATAATACGAACTTTGATTGATTTTCAGATCTTATAAACTAAAATCTGAATAGATAAGATAAAAATTAAAAGACTGTTGTTAATGTCGATATGGTGATGGAAAGAGAAATTAAAATAGAAAACACATACTTTCGTAAACAATTATTTTATTTTATGACATCACCGATACAAGTAGGTAATAAAAATTTCGAATGTACATTCGAAAAAAAATGTTATGTCAATTAAAATGTACTTATTCAGAAACGTTTCAAGCAGGCTATGAATGTTTTAATGAATTTATGTAAAAAGATATGAGTTCAAAATTTAAACAGAAATCTAGTGCTTAAAAATAACGTTTTTTTTACAAATTAGAATTATTTCTTATTCAACCACTCCGTTTGCACAGCCTGCAATACTTGAAATCACGATTTCATGCAATCGACATGTTTTTTTAACAGTTAATGCAGCTTCCGTGATTTTTGAGTTTTAGTGCCGAAACGCCTACTTTTAAAATATATATGCACGTTAAAATAGCTCAGATTAAATTTGTATTGAACCATTCACCCCTAAGAGTAAACTCTTTTCATTGTTAAAGGTTATTTTAAGAAATGTAATTATAACCGCAAATATTTTTTTTCTTTTCATGATACTGTTGATAACTTTTTAATTGAAAATATAATGAGAATGTATCGTTTTAAAATATTTATATTTTTAATTGATACTGTTCATTGGTGTAATTCTTTACAAAACTTTTATCTCTGTGTTGAGTGGTGCAAATGTTAGTAATACAACAAGAGGACAGGCGTGTATCTAGATTGTAAGTACTTACTTCAAAAAGAAATTGTTAATAGTAATGACATAATTTTAATGAAAATATACATACATCAGACTACTAATAATGTATTTTTATTAGAAATCCTCACACGTTAAGTTACTAATTAATACTATACAGAGACTGTTATAATACTCGACCAAAGCTTCTCGTAGCAGCTGCCCTACCTTCTTTTATAAACGAAAAATAATAAGTCCGTTTAATTAATAAAATAATATAAAAATAACTGCTTAGCGTTTTAAATTCAAACATGTAACGAATGTCAAACGTTTTCCAATATGGCGGACAAAGCGCGTTCTGAAGTGGCGCGCGATCAATAGTTTTATAATTTCTTTTTGCGCCACAATTGAAGGCTGGTAAATTGTTTGACATGAAAGGAAATTAGGGCCGCTCCGGAGGCACTTGAGATGTGAATGAGGTGGGCTAACGGAGATTCGGAGCGCTTTTGTCCAGGTAAGCGCTAAATGGGCTGTTAATAATTCATTGCGCTAGCGCTGCAAGCCTGCATTATTGGTGTTATTAATTTTTTTAAACTTGTAAACATTATTTTTATCAATTTTGTTTAAACTTATTTGTAGACAGTAAGCAATTCACCTTGGAGTAGCCTAAGATCGAGAAAGGAACATCCAATTCATTTTTAAAGCTTCTGAATGTTGCAGTTTCTTGGTTAGATATTCTATAAAAAATGCTACAACTTTTGCCCCTCCTATCAGATACTACATAAAATAATAGTGAAGTTTAAATGTTACTCATTACTTATATACACGCCCCGTTGGTCTAGTGGTTTAAATACCGGGCCATGATCTCGGGGTCCCAGGTTCGATTCCCGCGTCGAGCAACAAAAGAAAAAGTTTCGAATTTTCGAACGTTGCTCGGGTTTGTGATCACCAACCCGCATTTGGCAAGCGTGGTGATTAAGCCAGTACCCATCATTGCTGTGGTAACTTGAATTCAATGATGGAGGCCTTTTCCCTGCAGTGGGATGATTATAGGCTGTTACTTTACTTTACATTACTTATAAGGACAACATATCCACAGTGGTGACTCATTGGCATTCTATGAAGAAAAGCGATTTTCGTGTTACGTATAAATCTTTAGAAGGACAATCAACGTCGCTTAAGATGTATGATTAACTTTTATGTACGTCGACAACCTTCTGCAGTTTCGGTGAATTATCCCAGAGCTAATTATCCGACTAAAAAGCTATTGTGACTGAGAAATTATACCAAGTCAGTGATTTATCATCTTGGTTACTTCTGTCGTAATATCTGTCTTAATGCTTTTGATTTCTTGTCACTGGCCTAATATAGGTAATGATTAGCTAATCGAGACTGGTAAGAGTTGGGTAGTATACATAAACCCAAGCATTAAGTCATTATTTACTTAATGATTAGGTAATCGAGTCTGGTAAGAGCTGGGTAGTATACATAAACCCAAGCATTAAGTCCCTATATCTCTTTGCTTTTACAAAGTCAAGTTCCTTTAGTTGGAAACTAACTACCTTTATAACTGATTCTAATAAGACATTCCATGCATATGCAATTCAGTCTAGTCTAAAAAGTTGACAAAGAATTAACGAGCCGGTTTAGATTATCAAGAGTTACAATAATTTGAGTGTAACATTCTCAAACTAAATTTTTGTATTTTTTTTAATTTAAGGTTCGATTGGTCAAGCCTAAAAATTGTTTCGATTCGTTAAGCAGATTTTCCACCCATTTTTATTTTAAATTCGTCAAATACTAGTTATGTTTCGTTTTGACAAAGCATGTAAAGGTCTGATTGGACAAGTCTACAAAAAGTAGGTACTATTTTGTCAAGTCTGTTGCTAGTTTTAATTGGTCAAACCCTTAAACGTTCTGATTCGCCAAACCTGTATTAAAGCAAATTGGTTTAGCTATAGATTTGACAAATCAGAACTAATAATAGGTTTGGTGAGTCAGAAATTTCAAGGGTTTGACAAATTAAAACTACCAACAGAATTGACGAGATGGTACTTTTCGTAGACTGGTCCAATCAGAACCTCTACATGCTTTAGCAGAACGAAACTTAACTAGTATTTGACGAAAAAATGGGCGTAAAAACTGCTTGACGAATTTAAACAATTTTTAGGCTTGACCAATCATACCCTAAAGCCGATTGTCCACCGCCAACTAAACTAAGTTAGTTTAGCTTAGCTTGCATAGTTGAACCAGTTTTTCATACATGTGCGTCCACCGCAAACTATGCCAGCTAAGCTACGTTGTATGAAAAACTGGCTCAACTATGCGAGCTAAGCTAAACTAACTTATTTTAGTTGGCGGTGGACAATCGGCTTTAATCTTTTTTTATTGATTACTTGTGCTTGTGGCACTTTCACCGGAATGAAAATGAATACTCGTAGTTGGTGCTCAAGAACCAGTATATTCTACATAGGACAGCCAACAGACAGACCGCGACCGTCATGTCGAAACTATAAAGGTTCCTTGTCTTGACTAGGAAACCACAAAAATTACTTTTTTATAACTTTTTTCATAATGATTCTCTGATAAAATTATAATAAAAAAGATAAATCATCTTCTGACACATTTTTAAACTTGCAAGCAGGGCTTGTTGTTAGTTAGTTGCTAAAATTGTTGTTTCATTTACTTTTCTACCCTCAAGTATGTGTTACTATACTTACTAAAAAGTACTTCATGTAAATATGTACTTAAATACTTCATGAGACGTTTTTATAAGTACTTAAGTACTGCTAATTTTCAGATATTCAAAATTCAAACCGTGAATTGTTGAGTTCTTTCCTAGTCCAGCTCGCAGTAACAAAAGTTAGCGACACCCAAATTCCCACATTCGGCACAATATCACATATCAACCGTGAAGCAGCAAGTCGCGAACTCGGCTCCTGCGCACTTCCCATAAACGCAAGATCTAGAATGTTCACTTCACCATGAAGTAATGTGTCAAAAGACACTCTATTGTGCTGTCGACTAATGATTTTGCAAGAGCGCCAGTGCCAGCGTGGCGCCGGCCGCCACGCTGGGCTCGCGTGACTCTCAATGACGTCACGCTGCGCTCGCGCCGCGTTCCAAATTCAAATTCCGTTTGACAGATGATTTTGACTTTTCGCGTTCTCAAGGAATCGAGGTGACGTTTTGAGTGGATCTGCCCAAGTGTGAATGAGCAATTTCCGAGCCGATGGGAATTTGATTCCACGACGTGTGGCTGAGAACTCGCCGATTGAATGTCAAGTGCAAATTAATAATTTGGATTTACTTACATTACGCTTGTTCGACGTTTGATATTTAGGTTTCCAACATCGTCGGTACAATCATAATTATTATCAGTAAGAAGTTTGGTTATTGTTAGAAAAATTAGAAACCACATATTAATTTTGCCAATAATTTTGTGATAGAACAAATAAAAAATTAATAAGTAACAGGCAAGCAAAATTTTGTCTGGTATGATTCGTGTAATTTCTTATATTTGTAACATTATTTTAATCGTAATTTTGTTTTTCTTGTACTATTTTATTTTACCCCTTAATGCTTTCTACCGTTTTTTGCCTGGTCTTCTACAAAATCAATTCTCAAATAATCGGTCAAGTGCGAGTCGGACTCGCGCACGAAGGGTTCCGTACCATTGACTAGGTAAACAACAGTAGATAGCAAAAAGGGCAAAAAAATGGCGTTTTTGGAATGGCAGCCCCCCTTAAATATATATATATATATTTTTTGTATTTGTTGTTATTGCGGTAACAAAAATATATAATTTGTGAAAATTTCAACTGTCTAGCTATCGCGGCTCTTGAGATACAGCCTGGTGACAGAGCGACGGACAGACGGACAGACAGCGAAGTCTTAGTAATAAGGTCCCGTTTTTACCCTTTAGGTACGGAACCCTAAAAACTTGAACACTATTACCTTAGCAAATTACCTCTAGTATTTATTGAATCACAGTACTTTTCATTTATTTAGTTTATAAAGTCGAATTTGTCGTTACGGTAAAAGCGGCCGCTTTTAGCAATAATGTACAATACTTACGAAAGAATGCTAAAATGAAAAGCAGTTAACAGTGATTCAATAAAACTAGAGGTAATTTGCTAAAATTATACTGTTCTAGTTTTTACGGTTCCAAAAACGGGACCCTATTACTAAGACTTCGCTGTCTGTCCGTCTGTCCGTCTGTCCGTCGCTCTGTCACCAGGCTGCATCTCAAGAGCCGCAATAGCTAGACAGTTGAAATTTTCACAAATTATGTATTTCTGTTGCCGCAATAACAACAAATACCAAAAACAAAATAAAATGAATATTTAAGGGGGGCTCACATACAACAAACCAGTTTTTTTGGCCTTTTTGGTACGGAACCCTTCGTGCGCGAGTCCGACTCGCACTTGGCCGGTTATTTGAGAATTGATTTTGTTTCGAAGTAATGAAATTAAATCAATTTGGGGCATAACTTATCTCTAGTAGTCCCCTTAATATTAGTAATATTAGTAAGATAAAGTGATTTGCTGATGTCTTTAATAAGTTCTGTTCTTATTAGGGGTTAAAGTATGAAATTGCCGTTTTGTATGGACGAAATCGAGAAAAGTCATTTTTCCATACTAACAATTTTTTAGTTTTTTTAAAAACGCCTGAACCGTTTTCGATGCAATTAAAGATGAAAGTTAGGTGGTTATAAAGCTACGCATTATAGTATTTAAATTTCTGAAAATCAAAGTATATAATACAAATATACTTAATTGAAGCAAGAAGGTCAGCTGACACATTGTAAGGGGTCTTTTCAACGACTTCCTTTGAAGTAATAGGCACTAGTATTGCATTTTTTTTTAGTCAAAAGTTACTTTATTTTGTTTTTGATACAATACAAAAAGAATTACGCAATAATATGACTATACTTTGTTTGTATGGACGAAATCGAGAAAAGTCATTTTTCCATACTAACAATTTTTTAGTTTTTTTAAAAACGCCTGAACCGTTTTCGATGCAATTAAAGATGAAAGTTAGGTGGTTATAAAGCTACGCATTATAGTATTTAAATTTCTGAAAATCAAAGTATATAATACAAATATACTTAATTGAAGCAAGAAGGTCAGCTGACACATTGTAAGGGGTCTTTTCAACGACTTCCTTTGAAGATAGGCACTAGTATTGCATTTTTTTTTAGTCAAAAGTTACTTTATTTTGTTTTTGATACAATACAAAAAGAATTACGCAATAATATGCTATAAACAAAATAAAAAGTGGGAAAATAATCGGCAATTTCATACTTTAACCCCTACTATAATGAATTTCGTAAATCGATTATGTATTATTTTTTGGTAAAGCAGAAGATAAGTTAACATACTTGTTACTAAAAGATAAAATATATTTAGGTACCATGACCAAACTTTAATGTTAGTGTGTTTGTTACTAGTTGCTATACATTGCTATACATTAACCGGATACGTAAACGAGATACTAGTTTTGACTTTAAATTTAAACAAAACCAAATTTTATCGCCGCCTCCTTAGAGGGGTGAAATAAAGTGAACTTCGGTTGAAGTAAAGTTATTATTAATTTAAAAAAAATCTTATTTCTTTATTTGCGGAGTTGAATGATGGTAGTAGACCTATGTTAATTGGTATTAGTAACTCCTTTTAATAAAAGTAATTATTTGCATGCTATGAATTTGCATAGCTAAATAGGCATAAGTTACTTACTATTAAATTGACCATCCACAATTTTTTGTAACTACTTACCCTATTTGATAAAACGCCCGTGGGCCTAGTCGTAACGCCCCGTTGGTCTAGTGGTTTTGGATACCGCCCCATGATCTCGGGGTCCCGGGTTCGATCCCGGGGTCGGGCAACCGAAAGTTTCGAAATTTCGAACATTGCCCGGGTTTGTGATCACCAACCCGTATTTGGCAAGCGTGGTGATTGTGACAGTGAACTTAGCATTGCTATGGTAACTTGAATTTAATGTTGTAGGCCTTTTCCCTGACGTGGGATGATTATAGGCTGTTATTGCCCTATTTAAAAGCAAATAAAAACTAAAGTTAGAGGTTTTTGGTAGGTATGCCTATTTTAAATGTGCGTTACTAGTGAACATATAATACATAGCTTTAATTTACTGAAGCGCAAAACAGAGTAAACAATGTCATGATCACCATTATCTACTGATATGATAATAGTATTTTAGGTAGATATAATAAATCCATGCATAAACTTTTTTACGTTTATAAATCAAAGCTGCCTAGTTCACTCGTCCGTCCATTCTGTGCAGTTAACACACCATTAGCTAAGGTTTTTATTGCACATAAAATCAGCATAGCGGCCCGCAGCCCACACAAATTAGTTCCGGCCAAAACAAACAAAATGTTACAAATTGTTCTAGTTCGCCCCAAATTTTGCATTCGGCGCACGCACTGCGCGCCCCTCTGATTGGTCGGCACATCGCGCCCATGATTGGCCCACGATTTGACAGTAATGGCGTTAACTCCATCGCATTCCATATTCAAGAGCTTTACGTGCAGTTTTGTTCAAAGCATTTTGGACTTTGCGGTGAAAGGTGTAGAGTTTTTTCTAACTATGTTAAAATAAGCAGTTGTGGTTTTAAAAAAGCTTGCATCTCCCCTCTAGACAGATGTTGCTACACTTTAGTAACAATTTCGCCCACGACCGTTTCAAAGCCATTGTGTAACTTTTTTGTATTATTTTGACTAATTCTTTTGTCGTGCGGTTGGTTAGACTTTATGGCCGGGGTGAGCGGCTTTATTGGATGCGTTTTTGTTCAGCGCTACCGGTTTTTAAATAGTTTTTATGGCATGTTGTTTTAGTTCACGATATCATCGTAAATAATGCATTTTAAGGATTTTTCAAGTGTTACCATTAGTAATAATTGAAGAAGGTATACTTGTGTCTGTGGAGGTTCGGTCAGTGAGATATGTCAACAACATTTAGTTTAATTAAAGGCAACCAATTTTATCACTTTTCATTTGATCTCCTTGTGTTTTTAACAATATTAATAAGTAACCTACATTTGGCTCAAACGCAATCGCGGGACTTAGTACTTATAATGAACCGAGGAAGTTGATATAAATTCCTATAAAAGCATCTTATTTTATTATTATCTACTTACAAATTTGAATGGATAGCGTCATGAAAAAAGTCTCTCGCTCGTCTAAATTGTATATACCTTTTAATCGTCGACTGTAGTTAGATGTCTACTTTTAATGGTAAGTACCTACCTATATAATAATTATACATCTTCATGACCTGTGGTGCTGCCTAAAAAATACCACCTACTCGTATAGCTCCAGCCTACATCCTTTTTATCATAAATGGGTGTCATAAGAGGCGACTAAAAAGCGTCACCAGAAGGAGAGAGCAGCATTTTTGCACCATTGGCCCAACGGCCATTGACAAACGTCTGTCTAGCGGCGTGGGTAATAGCATAAACTCCTTTAGGAGAAGCTTATACCTACCCAACGGTAGACTGATAGATAAGATGAGAGTGAGATTACAAAAAAAGTTTTCTAAATCAACCCAAACCGAATATCGAACTCTGAACTTTATGTGATTCACCGCACCACTGCGCGAAAGTATTCGTAGCCTCGTACTTAACTATCTACATTCAAAGATTCATCTCAACCGTAGTAAAAAAATTCAATAGCTACTACCTACTGAATTGCGTTTACCACATCTATTTAACAGCATTTAAAATAAAAAAATATTAGTACAACAGCTAATGTTATCAAGAGTACATAGGTACTTACAGTCGCTACCTACATACGAGTAGGTAGCGACTGCAAGATTTTGCTCCACAAGAACCTAATGGCTTGATCCTCGACATACCAAGCGTATAGTCGCGTCAGGCATAAATCAGTATATAATAGGGTATAAAACTACATAGTGGCTGAAATTATGTACTTCCACGCGACAGCTCGCTTCCGCGCGGCCGCCCTCCGTTTTATTCTTTTAATTCGCGCGGCCGCGGCGGGCGCCGGGTGGCCACTCGAGCACGGACCCAAAAATCTCTAAAATCACCATGAGTCGCGGTAACTTTAAAAAAATCGCCCGGGTTCTCTATATTTTCATGTCACTTTTGAGATAGGATTACGCAAAAAAAGGAGCGGAGATTTTGTGCTATCCTATTGGTTAATATTTCTCCGTTTCTCCGCTCCGCTACTACGCTCCGCTCCGGTGGACAGGCAGCCTTAAGATGCCTGGTCCGCATGTTTCGAAAATTATCTACTTAGGATAACTAATTTTAATAGACAGAATAGACAATTTCGGCGTGACTTTAGGAGGCCTACGTCTAGCAATGGACGGACAATAGCTGTTGATTGAACTAATTTTATTGCTTTGCAATAAATAAGTAGGTTATTTTTACGACAAAAATATCCATTACCTAACTACATTTTTGCCACTTCTGCCTACTGACCCCTAAGCCCCGACCGCACATTTGACGTTGCGCATTATTATGTATTTTGTAAAAAACCTTTGTTTCGTAATCCGGCCCTTTTCGAGTGTCGACCCATTGAACGATTATTTCGCACGTACATCCAGCAGAAGAGAGGTCCTATACGCCTCTATACTTATGTCAATAAAGACTAGAATTTGTAGTAAGAGACTGGGTGTAAAAGGTGCGAGCGGGCGACTATGTAGGTACCATGTAATGAGCCTCATCAGCGCCCTCTGCTGCAGCTTGCAGCATTATGTAGGATCACACATCAAAATACAGTCAGTAGTCCCTTCAGTTCTCTTACTGAGAACATTAACTTGCGTAGATAAGCAGATAAGCATCACATGAAATCATACCTTAGAGAACTGGAAGATGAAGCGTGTAACGCTAACACCTGCTGGACAGATGACAGATTAAAATTACTTATAGGAAGAAGTGGCATGGAAAACTAGAATCGTATGTTGTAGTATTGAACATTGGCAGTGACCTAAGTATGTATCGCTCTGCTTACGTTAAGAGTACCTACCAAGAAATTGGCAGTAAGTAGAGTACTTCCGCGATCATGGCGCTTGCAACAGTGCCGAAATATCGAAAACTCATAAAAAACAAGGTACATGGTAGAAATCTCGAAATAACTTACTCTTACGATACTGACCATGAAAGTTTAAAACAAAATGGCAGTAGTTCAGGATCCACACCAGTCTGAAATTGGAATGTGAAAACTGTTACTAGAGTTGGTAACGCTAACGCCGTGGCAGACAGCGCAGACGCTGCTAAGTTCCTATAAGATGTATGTAGCCCCAAATGTTTGTTTGTAAAGTTGATTGATGCAGGGTTATCATCAGCATCATCATCTCAGTCAAATGACGCCCACTGTTAGATATGGTAGGCCTCCCCAAAGAATCTCCACAACCTGTCCCACGTAATCCGCATGCAGCGGTTTCCCGTGACAATCGCCAGATCGTCGTCCAGAGCTCAATCGCCTTTCTAGTACCTTTCCACCCCAACAGCCATCTGCCATCATCAGAAGCTACGGACCAAAGCATGCAAAGCTTGCGTGTTGGTTAATTTATAAATATATTGTATAATTACTTAACTTTATTTGTTTAATATCGCCTTCCGTCTCCTAGGGGCCTTGAGCGCAAATCACGGTCAAGCAATGTCTGTTTCTAAATTTTTTTGGAATCTGTGAATGGACTTATGTATCTTACTTGCTTAGCGTTAAGGGTACCTAACAGAGTCCGGGTCTACTGATACTTACTAATGACGTGACGGTCGATACGTTCGTACCACAATCGTTAAAAATGTACAACTAATATGTCAATTTTCAAATAATAAGTATAGGTAATAAAGAAAATGCAATGGGAAAAATGTGAGGGAACCTGCACATTTATGACCTGAGGTTCTTCTGTGTTCAGGTTATGTAGATAAAGCAATCTTGGCTCATACGTTGCGTTTGTAGGGGATTAGAAATGGAACGAAGTGCGGGAGAAAGGTTTAATTTAATCTATTAAAGGTACTGAGGTATTGTCCCCACTATCTAATGATACCTTTCGGGGTGGTGGGATCTATCTCCTAGTGGTAGGCATCCCCTAGGCAACGGCATCTTTGGTTTTCTAACCGATGATGACGGCTAACAGATCCCTCTGCAGTGGTAGGCTTCGTAAGAGGCTGCCTGGATGCTACCACCCTCCTGCCTGCCGGAGTCCAGCGCCAAACAGTTTTTCTGTGTTCCGCTGGTGTGTGGGAGAACCAGTACCTCTGGTTAGCTCGCTCCATCTTAAGCTTCTTCTTAACCGTATAGTTAAGTATGTAGTCAAGAGCAAGCCCGTTTTTTTTTTAAAAAAAAAAGTTCTCGTAAACTGCTTAGAAATAAACGATTGTGTAAAGAGTGTTATAAGCCAACTGAGTGTTTTATCGCTATTGTGGCGGGTCGCATTATGCAAGCTCTAAACAGCTTCGCTGCGGAGCTTAGGCGGCAAATCAATACTGCGGGAATATCGATATATGAACTACCAAAGTTCACAAGACAAAACAGAATAGACACAGCCCATAAGATAAGATAAATACTCTTTATTGCACACCATACAGGATACATTTGGAACATCAAATACATTTTAAGCTGTACAATTTAGGCGGTCTTATCGCTAGAAGCGATCTCTTCTAGACAACCCCAATAAAGGACTTTTAAATTGAAATAAGTGGGGAAGGCGGCAAAGAGTTATTGAAAGTCAATATTAAATAGATAGGTTAAAAATATATAAAACAAATAAATAATAAAGCTAAAATTTATTTTAAATTCGATCAATAATATACTTACATAGGTACACACAAATACAACATATTAAATACACATAAATAAATAAATACATGTAAAATATGACCCAAAAATACTTTGAAAATATCCTTGTTACTAAAAGTTTGGGAGAAAAGTACCTAGGAGAAATAGGAATACTATAGAGATAGAAGATAAGTTTTGAGTTTGGATTTAAAAGTAGAAAGTGTTTCAGACTAACTAATAAACAACGGTATAGAGAGTTCAATAGTCGGATGGATTGCACAGTGAAAGACTGAGTAGGCGTGAGAAGAATGAGGAGGAAATTAGAGACGAAGTTTGTTGAATGACCGCATTTCATGACCAAGAGCTGACTGCAGAAAATGGAAACGCTCCTTTAGCTAAGGCAGTGAGTTTGGATTAAATAATATAGAATATAAAAAGGAGAGAACGTGGAAATTGCGACGACGACGAATAGGTAGCCAATTAATTCAGGAGCGTTCGGTATTCTGAGACATGGTCGTACTTTCGCAAACCATAGACAATGCAAATGCAGAAGTTCTGAAGGCGTTCAAGTTTATTTAGGAGATGTTCATTAAGAGCAACAGTCTGTATAATCAAGAATTGGAAAAAGTAGGGCCTGGACAAGTGTGTAGCGGGCTGAGTCATATTCCTAATATGTAAAGTGCATATGAATCGAAAATGTATAACTATTATAATGTAATTGTTTGATGACATTCATAAACCAGCATCGTAAGAGTACGTTCATTTCTTCTCCTTACACGCATCACCTGAACGCACACACATCAACCACAAGTGCAATTTTAGTAGTTACTGGTAGAGAATTACGTAGGTAGTTAGTTAATGATTCAGAATCAACTGCAAAACTTTTATCCATCAGAGCATACCTTTTGAAATCAATGTTTAATTCCAAAATATTTATATATGTGAAGTGGAAACTTGGCGATTCTCAATTCAGTGATATGAACTCTTAACTTTGAGGTCATGAGAGATTAATATTAACATATTGTTTCGCTTAACGAACATAGTAAATACTGTAAATGAAACGCATAACTTACCTACAGAAGTAAACCCACTCCAAAACGCTTATTGTATAATAATAATCCTTTGATACAAATGTCCACACCACTTGTGAAGTAACATTAAAAACTTGCATAACAGTCGTTTTCAAAGGAAGCCTTTGTGCCGAACACATCAGACATCAAACGCTTTGTGCCGAAGCTCTACGCTGCACCACAGCAGAACAATAAACGGTGTGTACCCTACACATTACTGGGTGTGCAAGATATGTAACTTGTTTCTTGGTATTTTTTTTACGAAAGCTGTGTTCTGGATGTAAAGGCGAAACTGATTGTGCCATAACTTGTGTTAGTATCTTTTACCCTGTGGGTTGGAGCTCACAGGGCAAAAGCAAGGCTCATGATGGGTTATGCACGTAGAATCTTCATATACTCGCAGCGAAGTGCTAATATATTTAAAAACTGGAATCATCGATAGACAGTGGAACCTTTGTTGCTTTTGGGTTAGACCATGGCCAGACCTTAGAAAACATAGGAAATGTATTTGTTTATTGCACCCACTATCGCATTGATTGTTTCTGTACTCTTTATGTAAGGGGCTGGTCTAAAATAAATAAGTGAGTTTATTAAATCAAACCCGAAACCTCAGAGCTACCGACGGATTGAAAACCGATGTCTAAGCCACTCCAACCATAGAGGTCAAAATCGTCAATCTAGATAGATAGAGACAGATCAGTCCGACAATTCACAATACTAAAGTCATATTACTTGTAACATCTGTCTGTGTACCTACCAATTAATTTAATATTGTTGTTGCTGAGCACAATGATCAGGCACATTGAGTGAGTGTTCTGAACCACATTATATTGTGACTGTACGCGCCATTAGCGGCCGCAATTCTTGCAATTATGGCCTACGCCACCAACATCGATGCTTTCGTGGCGATGCATTCAGCTGATATTGATACATTGCGATTGTATACTATTGTAAAAACAAACTATTTTTCTATAGTGTAAGTACGTTATTGTTGTTTGACTATTAATAATAGGGGTTAAAGTATGAAATTGCCGATTTGTACTGAAAATCAAAATTGTTCATTTTTTAATTTTAAAAAAATTTATTTAATCAAAATAATTACCATTATTATCTATACATTGCTGACTTCTAATAGGAAGGTCATTTATGCCTTTGTGATAGAACTCTGAGGATCTAGACTGCACAAACTGTGTGAAAGCATTTTGTACTGCCTCCTGGGAAGAAAACTTCTTGTCACGTAGATAATTGTCCAAATCACGAAAAAAATGGTAGTCCGTTGGAGCATGGTCTAGCGAATACGGAGGATTTCGAATGGTTTCTAATTGCAGTTTCTGAAGGGTCAAAACGGTTTCTCGTGCTGTATGAGGTCTCGCGTTGTCTTGGAGCAATAATGGTGAAGATCGATTCATGAGTCGGGACTGTTTTACTGCTAGTTTTGCCAACATTGTTCGGAGTTCGGCACAATAGACATCTGCCGTTATTGATTGACCAGATCGGAGAAAACTATAGTGAATATAACACCATGCTCAGACCACCAAACAGTTACCATTAGTACCTTTTTATTGGTAAGTTTGCTTTAGGACACTGTTGTGGCGTTTGACCTGGGGTCAGCCATTACATTTTTCTTTTACGGTTATCATAAAGAATCCATTTTTTATCACATGTCACAATTCAATTTAATATTCCTTCATTTCTGTACCAATTCAACAAGGCAACACAAGTTTCAACACGCGTTTCTTTTTGCACATCAGTCAAATCATGAGGCACCCATTTTTCGTATTTTTTTATTTTATTGATTTGACGCAAATGAGTCAATATTGTGGGTAAGGTTACGTTAAACCATGCCGCTAATTCCTGGGTAGTTTGACTAGGATCGGCTTCCACCATCTCTCTTAATTCATCGTTAATCACCTGTGTGGTCTTCCTCGTGGCTCGTTCTTCAAGTCGAAGTTTCCATCACGAAAGCGTTTAAACCAAAATCGCACGGTGCGTTCATTAGCAGATCCCTCTCCAAACGCAACATTGATATTGCGGGCTGTTTTTGCCGCGTTACTTCCGCGTCGGAACTCTTATTCAAAAATCACTCGAATTTTCGCAGTATCCATCTTTATTGTCTAAGTTAAATAACAAAAACAATTGAAAGTCGTTATTAAAATGTTTCACATTTTTTAAAAGAAGAACATCATAGAAACCATGTGAAAAAAGTTTCATTCGAAAACCTCAAACCATGAAGATTCTATGTCAATTCAAAGAACCTATTACAATAAAACGGCAATTTCATATTTTAACCCCTAATAATATATTAGAGCTGAAATAGTTCCGAGAATGGCACAATGTAGAGTTACTGTTATTTTGCCTATTGTTGCGACTGAACATTAATTTGGAATAGTATTTTTCTCTTTTCGGGTATTCGGAAAATAACCGATTTTGAAAACAGTTTTTTTTTTAATTAATCCCTCGATCGTGAGTTATTCCAGACACAATTGAAATCAATTATTATCGTGGCACCCAAGTGCCTCCTGGGGGTTGAGGGATAACAGTCTATAAATCATCCTACTGCAGGGCAAAGGCTTTCATTTTTGAATCCAAGTTACCACAGCGATGAAGGGTACAGGCAAAATCACCATGTTTGCCAAGTGTGTCACAAACTTGAGCAATGTTCGAAAGTTCGAAACGTTGCCTAGGGATCCTAGGGATCATGCAGGATCTTGGCCAGGTACTTAAACCTCTAAAGCAATGAGGCGTTATATGAGAAAAAGGAAGAATAATAATTTGCCCTACGGAATAAATAGGAGATGCAACTAACTATTAGGTCATAACCCAATTTTACTAATCTCTATTTTTATATCTTCGTTTAATTCTTTTTATACCTAACTAAGTGACAAAAGATCAAATTAACAAAGGAACCATCTGTTAGAACAACAGAGTTTCATAAAAATTTACCTTGGAGAAATCTATAAAGTTTTCTAATACCAAAAACATCATTTTGAACTTTTAGTACAATTCTCAATTCCACTTTGTGAGGTCAGTTAGTTTTAGTCGTCGGGAAGGTAAAATACTATTATTTGGTTGCAGTAAAACCCGTAAAGTGTTAAGCTTTTTAGGGTTCCGTACCCAAAGGGTAAAAACGGGACCCTATTACTAAGACTTCGCGGTCTGTCCGTCTGTCCGTCTGCCTGTCACCAGGCCGTATCTCAAGAGCCGCGATAACTAGACAGTTGAAATTTTCACAAAATATGTATTTCTGTTGCCGCAATAACAACAAATACTAAAAACAAAATAAAGTAAATGTTTTCCCATACAACAAACGCGATTTTTTTGCCCTTTTTTGCTCGATATCAATAATGGCAACAGGTAGGCACTACATTAACTAAATTTATGTAGTACCTACTGTTGTTTACCTAGTCAATAGTACGGAACCCTTCGTGCGCGAGTCCGACTCGCACTTGGTAGATTTTATTTTATTTAAATTTTTGTAGGGCTTTCTAATCATCATCTTAATCAAATTGCTGGACGTCCGACTTCAATGCATCATCGTCATCATCTACCTAGCTTGTTGGAAGGCGACTTAATAGGCAAAATGCGTATGCTTTCTAAATACCTTCTATTAAATCTCTTCGGGACAATTCTAATAATAATCCGTGTTAGTAACATAGATCAGGCAGGAGCCATAATCCTTCCAAAGTCTTAGTTACCCAGTCAATTAGCACCAAAACCCATAGCCCGATGCTTTGTATCCTTGTATCATACGTTCTACAATAGTCCTTCACTAACTGGGAGTTCTCTTTAAATGTACTTATAAAGTATGTGCAGGGATAATTGCCAAAAGGCGACAACTTAAAATAAAAAAACTTAAGTTTTCTAATGGGCCTCTGAGAACCTCAAGTTCCGACAAATAACAATAATAAATACTAAGTTAAAAAAAAAGTTGTGCGTGTACTAGTGTACACACGTAAGAAGTGAAACTTCTTTATGGCCTTATTTTTCGAAAAATGATCTACATGCAACTTTCCAGAAATTGGTTAAATTGGTTAAATTGGTTAAATTGGTTAAATTGGTTAAATTGGTTAAATTGGTTAAATTGGTTATATTGGTTAAATATTATTTCACTTTACCTTTTTGCTATCGTCTGAACCAACCGTGGTAGGGGCAAGAAAAAGATGGCGCGTAACCGAAAAATGTGACGCTGTGAAAATGTGACGCTGTGACGCGCAACCGAAAACTTTTCGTGACGGTAAATTTTTTCCAACGCCGATAAAGAAGTTTCCCTTCAACAAAATTTAGAAAATGTTTTTTTTTGTGCTATACATGGTAATTCATTATTAATCAATCATTTACTTACTTCTTTCTTGTTCTGGTGTGTTCTGGTTTAAATTTAAGTATTAATTAAATTCCCTTGTTGACCTCCATTACTTTTTCTCAAAGTTCAAGCTATTTACCCATAGGTGTTAAACGTTTCGACGTGTGTAAATAATGTTCACATGCCCTCAGGCCAATGGCACATTACCAGCAATCCAAACAAACACACTAATAGAAATTAGCGCCGTCACGCGTCACACCACAAAGCGGCGGTTTAATGAAGCGCCTCTAGATGGCAGCACCTGTCAGTGTTTGGTAACCTCGTCATGGGCTGGGCTAAAATAAAGGGTATTTGTATGAGTGTCGATTTGACCAGTCATCGATGAACGCATACGGGTTGGAATTGTGACGGCAGACGCGTATTTGTACAGAAATACAGGATGACTTTTGCATCATCTTCCAAATTTTTTATAGGTGTTAAATTATGAGCCCATGTACTCGTATGAAGTAAAAAATGTAGGTCAAATTTTCATCAGAAAATATTTTCCGCAACATAGTTATCAATTTTACGGTCGTAAGCCTGTGAAGGTATAAAGGGAAAAGCAACAACTTATGAATAGTATCCTTATGAATGAATGAGACGAGAGGCCGTAGGTATCTTTTTTTTTATTATATTGGCGAACATATCTAATTTACTCATCATTATTAATTTACTGTAATTCTAATGTTTCTCTTTTGACTACTTTTTTTTGACTTGCTTGTGATTTGGAGTTTTCTCTGTAAACATGCATGGAAAATGAATAAATGAATGAATGAACATTTTCTAAGTGCTTTATCTTGACATTTTTGTACTGGGCTATACCAAAAGAAAAAATACGTCATATGTTTTTTGTCTCATTTGTTCATTGTATTAAATTTTGGAAGGTGGTTAAAATTTCATCATGTAAGTAGGTATGATAAAATAAAAACTCAATTATAGTTAGAATCATACAAAAAGTGTGTAGGTTTTATGAAGGCAATACACATAACCCGTTATAATAACTAGGTATAACCAATATCTTGAAAATGTCCAATTTACACTTTTAACTTTTAAATACTTATAAATGACCGAATTCACTGATATTTAGTTAAAAACGATAAAATAAACCATCCCCTCATGTCTTACAAGGTTGCCTGGAAGAGAATACTTACAGCGTTAAAGGCTGACTGACACTACTTTAATAAAGTAATTTACGGCAATTCTTTTGTTAAGTTAGCCATGAATATTCATTCAGAATTGCCGTCAAAACTTACTGAAAGTCGATCTGTCTGTTACCGACAGACTTTGAGTACCTACAGAACAGGAGGTTAAGAAAAATGATTTTTATTATTAGGAAGATTGTTGTTTTTTTTTGCAAAGCTATAAAAATCCAACAAAGTATGATTTAAATACGCCCCAAAAATGGTTCGGTGTGTTTCCGTAGATTGGAGTAAGTAATCACTAGAGGAATAAAAGCAAAATGAATAGCATGGCGTGAGAACTAACAACTCTTTACTAGGCAGCTTAGAGCGAAAAGTTACTGTAATATAAATCAAATATTACGTCATAGAGAAAGTATCAACACTGAGCTATATCAAAGACTTACCCCCGTATTTATAAAGAAGTAATTACTTATTGCTTAAGAAAGTCATAACTTACCCCCGTATTTATAAACAAGTAAAAGTAATTACTTGACTAAAAGTAATTACTTGAGAGACAATTTGTATGCCTTAATCAAGAAACTACTAGAAGTTATAACTACCAAAAGTTTGCATTTCTAGCCAAATAATATGACTAATAATGGTGACCAATTTCTTTCACTTAAGCACTAGGTATGAACACTTTAAGTTATGACTTTCTTAAGCAATAATTAATTACTTCTTTATAAATACGGGGGTTAAAGTGTTCATACCTAGTGCTTAAGTGAAAGAAATTGGTCACCATTAATAGTCACATTATTTGGCTGAAAATGCTAACTTTTGGTAGTTATAACTTCTAGTAATTTCTTGATTAAGTCATACAAATTGTCTCTCAAGTACTTACTTGTAGTCAAGTAATTACTTTAACTTGTTTATAAATACGGGGGTTAGTATACAGGGCTTAAGAAAAAGTACAAGCCAAATTCAAGGTCAATCGAGTTTAGAATACAGGAAAATATTAATAAAATATATTTTTTGTTGCAAACAATTTTTATTTACATTTAATTGTTACACAGAAAAGTTAACTGTCCATCCATCCATAGTACCTAATAAGTTTAGAAATAATTAAAGCGAAACCATCATTAATTATTAATCTACACTTCTTGTAGCGCGCCTCGCTCTATCGTACGTAGGGCCACAGCCCGCACGGTTGATCTCATTGAAACAATGCAAAACAGCGATTCGCATCTACATAGGAGGAGAAACATAACGTTGCTATTACAATTTAAGTAGTACGTTCGTACTGCATTTTTAGTTACGTAGTGACTTTCCTGTAGTAAATTATAGACTCATTTATTGGCAATAGCTTTTTTTAATATTTTTCCTGTTTTCTAAACTCGATTGACAACCAACATATGAATATGGCTCGTACTTTTTCTTACAACCTGTATACTGGCGTAAAGTTTGTGGGCTAGATAGTTTAGGTAGAGATGAACTACATATAGTTTAGGTTACCTATACTTAGGTGTAACGAAACAGGGTATTTTAATATTTAGATATAGTTAAGACAAATAGTATTGAGTAGAGTAGGACTCAAAAAAGGAATGTAAGTATAATTATAACGCCCCGGACCCGCTAACAATTCATTATTAATTGTGTCTGGAATAACCAACGCTCGAGGGAGGAAATCGTAAAAAGTAGCGGATTTTTTTTTTTAATTTGGTGAAATCTAGCATACCCACCTCAGCTTAAGAAACTAAAGCAAAAATAGACATAATACACACATAGGATTTCCCTTAGCTTTTATTCTCAAAAAAACGTACGAGTATAGGTGACTGCTGACCATTACCTACTCCGAACTTTAGACCGTTACGGCCGGTTCCAATAACCTATAGATATTGGATCTATCTTCAGGTTTGGCATATCGGAGATAGGAAACAGTTTCTATCTCTTTTTGGCCGTTCAGAGAAACAAAGACAGAAGTTGTTTCCTATCTCCGATATGCCAAAACTGAAGATAGATAGGTTATTGGAAACGGCCGTTAGTGACGCGAATAAGTGGATTCCAAAATACATAGCTAGCACAAAATGTGATCAAACAAATTATGACACTTTAGACATTATTATTATGTCTGCTCTACTCGTTGAATGGTACCCTAAGAGTACGAACTGATAGAAGGGTCATGCTTCGGAAAGGCACGTTATGCCTTTGACCCAGAAGCCTTATACACAACGCGATGCCCATGAATACTGAGCTGCCTCCATCTGTCACATACTCTAAGACATTAGCATGAGTAAGGGCAATGGTGTCGAATAAACGAACTTAGTGTTGCGGTAAGGCCTATGTCTTCTAATACAAGATGGAAATCGCAAAAAAGGCACGTCAGAGACTTCAAGTTCATGCCGTTGGAGGCCGGTGAGTTGGAAAAACTTCGGCATCAGACATATTATTGTTGTAGGATAAAACAAATGAATAACGACGGAACTGAACGACCGTACAAATAAAAGAGAAAACAGTTGACAAATTTTACTTAGAACCGACAACCGTTGGAGCAAAGGAATTCTGGAGTGGAGACCGCGTTTAGGCAAGCGTAGTGTAGGACGCCCTGCGACTCGATGGACTGATGACCTTAGGAGAACTGTTTGGCAGCACTCAGCAGCTGGATGGGTAAAGTCCAGGACTTGAAGGAGGCCTACGTCCAGCAGTGGACGGACAGACAATGGCTGTTGATTGATTGATTGAAATTTGTCTTGTCCACTGACGTGATATGTATTAGAACCAAATGCCTCTCAATAGAACAGTCAAACTTATCTTTAATAAACTTCAGGATAGGTACTATTTAAGCTTTTCTGTAGTCTACATCGAAGTTACGCAGTTGGCTTCCTTAGGATGCCTTAAAAATCGAAAACTACAGTTACAGCGAACATGTTTGAAGCACTACAGTGAGCAGGCCCATTAGCATCTTAGATTATACTTATTATACTGAAAGATGACGAACCATACTTAACATTTTCAACTTTTTCTGTCTTGGCATCTGTATTGTGTGTGGTAAATATTGTGTATCTATGTGCTTATAGCGGACTGTGTGGTATTAACGAGGTGTCTGACGGACGGAACTGCTCCTTCACCGTGACTCGTCGCATTATTGTGCTCTGTGTCAGGTATGTTCTAAGAACATTTGTTGAATGGGTTTTGCGAGACTGCAATCAATAATGATGAATGGAATTATTTACAGAGGCATGGTAAATGTTGGTAAGTAAATGTACGTAGTAATAGTTCATAGACGGAGTAATGGTAAACGTTTTATCGATTTGTTCTAAAAAAATTATAGTGTAAAGTGTAGGTACAAAAGTACACATGATTTTAGCAAAAATAATCGTAGGTACGTGCTCGCAAGTTATTAACCGATTTTATACTATAGTATTAATTAACTTTTATTTTTTAATATTTAAGACATGCCTCACTGGGCCACACTGAGCCATCTAGTCCCAAATTAAGGTACTATTAAGTACCCTGTCGTATGGGGTACTAGACAACCGATAAACTTACTTAATAATTTTTTTTTTGTAAATATATACTTATAATACATAGAAAACACCCAGACCAGTACAAACAGACATGTTCATGCACACAAATATTTGTACTGTGCGGGGATCGAACCCGCGACCCATGGCTCAGAAGCAGCTTTAACTACCGCTGATCCAAATGGTCGTCTAAAACGTTTATTAACTTGAACTTCATAATAAATAATATCAATATGGCTTTTAACAGATTATAGAGCTATTGGATAAAATAACTAAATTTTATATAAAAAGAGAACTATCCTTACTACTATTATAAACTCGAAAGTAGCTCTGTCTGTCTGTGACGTTTACGCCTAAACTACTGATCCGGCTTAGCTAAAATTTGGTTTAAAGATAGTTTAGACATACTGTTTTCTTGAGTTTACGCGAACACTATACATTGTAATGAAAGATAATTTTACGGCTTTAAAATGCGTTTATTTTTGATTTAACCCGACGCTTCGAACCCTTTGCAGCGTTCATGGTCACGGGTAGACTAAGGTGTTATTCGTCTTGACGAATAACACCTTAGTCTACCCGTATAAAATAAACGCGTTCTAAATCCGTAAAATTATCTTTCATTTCAATGATAGTTTAGACCTTGAGAAAGCATTTTGTATCTCAATTCTAGGCGCAGTTTTACGCTCGCGCGAAATAACGTGTAGATCATACGGGTAGAGCTGCCGGCGAAAATTTAGGACCCATCTACTAAATAAAAATCAAGTGGTAAAACTATGTACGGGGATCACTTTAAATATTTGACTTATTTTTTGTTATTTGTTGAGTTTGAAATTATCAGGACAATGTAAGAGACTTTAGTACATGGTCGTAAAAATAAATTATAGTGTAACATTTTTCATTCCAGCACCTTCTTCATTAATAGGCTGAATTAACAAAAAAATGTTTCATTTTCTCTTTAAATTTCGCTGATAAGCATATTTTGAAAACCTAGCTTTCAAATTGCGCTGAAGAATAAGAATATGGTAAATATTTCTACAGTAATAATAGTATAATATTATGGACATTTTAAAAGCACACAAATCCACGTGAAAGTGTTAGTTCTCTAATAAATTCATTACAACGCACGCCCGTGCTCTATCGATTGTGGCCTCTTGCCGAGCGTGCCACAGACAATCGACGCGATGGCGCTTCTCTACGCAACTACTGGCAACACTGAACGACCATAAACGACTGTGTAAAACAAGCAACCATCTACCTTAGGCTTTGTAAAATAAGGTGTTATTTTGACCGTGAGTTTGCAAGCAAGAAGGACGTTCCAAATTCGAAAGTTCAAATATAAATGTTCCAGCTTCTGTTGACAGAGTGGAACAATTCGGACTTTGTAGTCCCAACCATAGGGGTTAAAATTCAAGATGGCTATGATGGCTGCATGAAACCTTTCGGATGGAAACATGGCGCTCTTTGTCTCTGACTCTCTGTGAAGCGTACTTGTGTTTCGCCGCGTTTTTTGTTCTAATTAGTCGGCCCCCTCAACCTTCGTACCTCTCTGTATACTGTCGTGACACTCACCGACGACCAACGGTGTAGTTTTAAATTTTTTACAGGCACTCATTAAAACATTATGTAAAAGATTCCTACCTCACTGGCATCCGCTACACTATATGTTTATTTACTAATAATCCAATTATTACTTTTCCTGATTTGTATTCAATGGATCATTGTTCATTTTAAAGGGTAGCATAAGAGACCAATAACTCCGTTCTTTGGTAAGGTTCGACAAAATCCACAGGTCGCTCCTCTGATTTAGCCAGCGAATTTACTTACATTACAGTTATTAATATTCAGATATACCTACCATAAAACTGAGATATTTTAAATAACTCTGTTTTGGTAGGTTTTCCAACCTTTAAATAAATTTTACATTTAATGTATTTATACTTAAATTATGTAGTCGCTTTCGTATTGATAATACCTAATCTCTCTTTTCTATAAAATTAAGCGTTTGATAAATTTTAAGTATTTTACCTCTTTGCGAACTATACCTTCGTATAGCGGTATCCAGGGGGTTTGTATCTAATAATTATTCAAGAACCAAAGATGCAATTACATCCACAATTCAGCACGTTGTACCTACATTTAAATGCATTGTTATTCCTCCCTGCAAGACGGCGAAGGCCATGAATGGGAATCTTAGGCGAACCCTTCCAAGGGCGCATTCATGGCGCCCCAACAGGAATAATTTTCACAAATTTGTTTACAGATCGTGTACGCACAATTCGGAATTTCAGGAGGGGAGTTTTCTCCTTTTTAAAACCCGGTGAGATGTACTTTGGTTGGATCTGTTTATGGGTAGATCAACAATCTAATTTTGGAGATTCGATTTTTTAGGTTTATCTTGCCAATGCGTAAGAATGCGACACAAATAGTACTCGGTCACTGCTGCGATGCTTTTGATGACTTGTACATAAGTAAAACAAACAATATTAGCTGTAGCTTTGTATGACGTAAGTAAGTTTTATTTTACTTATTCGAAAACGTTAGTAAAAATTTAAACGTGATCATGTTTCCTTTTCTCAAATCTCTTAATTAATTAATTTATATATTTATTTAATATTCGGAAGACCAACAGCTAATGCAACATAAAAAACAGTAACAGATAGGTATCAAAAAGTCAATAACAGGTCCTCGCAATTAACAATAGACTAGGCGAAAATACATTAAGCGTCGAACACATCGAGTTAAACAATGCTTACATATTATCGAGTGCCAACTTCATTTTAAATACAACAACATAATAATAATATCTATCCTAATGCTGAAGGAGCCATGTCAGTGTATCTACTGTCTAATTATACTTGCCTGCAACACATATGACATTTTATTTAAGGATTTGTTTTGATTGAAGTCACACATTCTTAGAAAGACATGCTCCTATTAGTCTCGTGCCATGTCAGTGTGCATCCTTTCCAGCAAAGACTCCGATTTTTATCTACAGAAGGGCTGTGCAACAACATCGTCCTTGCACCTCTCAAAATTAATTGCAGATCATGTAGATGGCGCTCTCTCTCTCCCGGGTCCCGTGCGAGCTCATGCGTGCGTGCCGTATCACGATCGATGTCCTGCCGTGATGCCGCCTTGTGACGTAGCTACGCTTGACCTTACAGTGTGAGTCCTTGGATTTTTTAATTGTAACACAGCACGTTTAGCAGAACTTTAGATTCAAGAACTAAATAATACGGAATTAAAATCCTTATTAATAGTTTAATGTCGAAAGTTACTAACTCTGTCTCTCTGTCTATCTCTTACGCTTTCACCCCTCAACTATAAGTGCTCTATAAAATGGGACCATCGCGTGTCTGACAGTTTATATTTGCTAAAACGTCAATTAAGATGTTCCAAATTTAACAATTATTATCATTATTGCTAGTTCGGGTAGTCTTATCATACTTACATTACTGCCTACGTGGACTTATCACGAATTTTTTGTTAAATTATTTTGTAAGTATGTCTAAACGAACATCTAGCTTCACCTTCGTAGGTCTTGACTGTTCTTAAATTATTAAAAGTAGTTATTCTTTTTTGAGGTAAAAATAAGCAACATTTACTTACAAACGTACGGTACCCTAAATTTTAATTGATCTCAATAAATTCAAACCAGCCCTACGCATCCCAGTCATTAAAGTCAATCTGCAAAAATCCCGTAACCCAAAACCTGAGCCCGATATGCCAATTTTGTTGTGAAGAGGCCAATAGTTTTCAATTTCGCCGTCTTCACCTGTCCCTCTTGGTTAATCCGCCATTTTATTAGCGTTGGCCCTCGTGAATCCGCGCACGTGCACTTCCCGCCTTTGTTCTATCAAAATTGTGTTCCAGTACTAAAACAACTCAACTACCAACTTTCTTCCTTCAATACTGAACCTTACTAGATCGATATAACGTCTGTCTTTTGGTGTTGAAGATCAAAGTTATGGGTTATATTTGCTGACGAGGCCATGTTATTATTTTCGTTTTGGCGGGCCGTGACTGACGTTCAACAAAGTCGATGTTGCCATGCGGAATAAACTGTTATACGTTATGAGAGATTACAGGGTAATCTGGGAATATTGAAGACAATAAAATGAGCTTATGAGTTCGAGTGGGGGGCGCGAAGGTAAATGTTTGGAGCGATATTGTTTATATTTCAGAAAGCTGTTTGCTTTGTAAGCAGCAAACGGTGATTTGTTACGTTCGAGTAGGCATTTAATTTGCGTTGAATGTTTGAAACACGGCTCACCAAGTAATTGTGGAAAGTTATTAATAACTTTCGAAATCAGTATTCAAAACAGAGTGTTATTTGCTAAGCTTTGCGAAGTTGTGAACATTATTATAGGAAATAAGCAGAATATTGGTTGATGCATCATTATGCTTAAAAGTTTGTCGCTTTATTCATATCAAGTACTTACACAAACTTTCATGATTACATTATGTACGCAAGTAAATTCTTATATCGACAGTTCGGTACAATACTTATGTAGGGAACTAAAAGGTTAAATATCTAACAACTATTTGAACAGAAAGTAGACTTGGTTATAGTTTTAAATATGTATTAATTAATTTTATCTTCAAGATAGCAACGATTTATTTTATTTTATCATGATGTTTTAATTATTAATTTCATTGCGAAAAAAAACATGTTTTAAAAGTGAATTTATTATAATCAACAACATCACACGAAACCAACAATTTTATGTAGCCATCAGCGTTGCGCACGATAGAACTAATGAGCAATGTGAACACACGATTAATTAATAATGTTTATTAGGAACATGTACAAAGTAAAATAATTAATGAATGATCGATCGCTTTTAATAATGTATATCATTCATATACTCATCTGCAGGATTGTTTGATACCAGTACAGGTTAGGTAATCGGACAAACTGAAAATTTTCTAGTCAACTTTCAATAAGTTAAACGACTTACAAATGTCTTCTTTTACGAGTGACGCGTTCATTAGCTCCGGTTGGTATACAATTGATGGTTAACGTGGTATCTTGAAGCACGAGGCCGGCCGAATGTCGTTTCAGAATGGCAGACCACCACGTCAAAATTTTTTTAAGTAAGTAATATATCTTCCCACAAGATTACTAACATTAAAATTGTTTAAAATATAATAATCAGGTAATTAATAACACCAGTATTCGAAGAAGTTGTGCCTCAATGAAAGTCATCATTTAAAACTCATTAATTTTTATTAATTTTATAAATCGAAATTCAATACACCTCACTTCTCGTTATAGTTACAAATTCCTTTTCATAATTATTACTATTATTTATAATTATAATCATAATAACTTCCCCTAATCCTACGCAATAATTACACCGACCTAAACTCCAGAACTTGATGCTTACTTTTGAATTTATTACACTCTGCTTGATTTTGGCGAATTATTCTAAAGTTAACAATTATTTAAGGGGAACTTATTGCTATCCATTCCGGCGGAAGTCCACCGTTTGACAGTGTTGTCAGCGTGCAGATTGAAATCTTCCTAATGTCTTAATATTTAAATTGTGGCAACTCGCGACTTTGAGCGGTGAAAAATTAAGTACAAGACAGTAAAGTATTGATTAATCTATTTTTCAAATCCCAGTTTAAGATAAAAAATGTATAAAAAATAATACAAAAGCGAGTTCGCCCTAAACGAATGAGAGCCATCTTCAATATTGTAAAAAGCGTTCAAGATTTACTTCAAGTTCGAATTGTTAACAACATTAGGTATACTATAAATTCGTTGTTTATACCATTTAACTACGTTGGAAGTATAAGAATAAATGCAGTACGTGGACGTAGTGAAATAAGTGAAACTAATGTAATTGGTCTATTTTATAAATACGATCATAGTTATGATAAAATTAAAATAAATAAAATGGAATGCCTTTTAATATTAAGTAAACTCGTTTGTTTATACTTCGGTAAATAACACTTTATGTACAAGTTAGCATCTATCTACACACACAAAACACTGACTTTATCATAAATTATACTATTCACACAACAAGTTACTACTACAGTATCAGTTATTTACAATAAATCCGACTGAGAAATACTTAAATTTTAAGTTGTGGTTCAATACAAAGCTTGCCTGTATTGAAAAGGTTTGGCACTCTGGAGTTGAATTCTAAGGATTGGCCAGAAAACAAAAATGCCGTCAATAATTGCACTCGATCCTTTGCTATCTTTTACAAAACTGTAAGATTTTAATAAGACTTTTATTTTTTCTGATCAATCCTCATGTCGAAAATTATCACAAAAATTAAATATCAAATCCTTACTCGTGCTTAATTTATTGCTAAATTATTTACAAGTTACCCTCCTCCCGAGTGCGGCGGAACAACATCGTCCTTCACTTCAACACTTTAGTTCACTAGTTCACTAAACATCAATTGTCTCACAGTTTCTGAGCGACCAGCAGTACCAGAGACAATGTTCTTGAAAGAGCTAATCTCGAGGTTTACAAATAAACTCTAAATTTCGTAATAATAAAACAAATAGGCAAGGAAAATAAATCTAAAACAAAAAGATTTATACTAAATGTTGTTATTGCATTTGAGTGCTACTTTAAAATAACAACTTTAAAAATGTCTGCCTCAAATAAGAAGAGACGTGAGATCGGTTCTCATCTGAGACAATCGTTTTTTTTTTTCAAAAAATTTATATTAACTTAGTAGTTAAGTACTATAGCTGTAAAAAATATGTTAGATATTAATAATAATTAATTAGAATCTGTGGAAGGATAAAATCATAAAAAAACTATAGTGTTCAACAAACCTATGTTCCGTTTAAAACTCATCACAACACCGAAATAGAAACCTTTAGAATATTAATCGAAATACATCTCCTCCTTGAACATTGTCTCGTGATAAAGCTGAGGGAATTTCTACCAGGCCCTGCCCTGGAGCGGGAGGTACCCTGAGCACTGTTGCTGGTACGCGGCCGGCTGCCGGTACGAGGAGACCAGGGGGTTGCTGCAGGCCGCCTGCGAGGACTGCGGCCCGGAGTACCCTGACGTGGGCGTGGCGCAGTGGCTGTGGGCCGGGGACGACGACTCCCCGGACCCACACGGCTTCCCGTCCTTCACCAGGACGGGGACTGCCACTCGCCGGGGCGATGATGATGACTGTGGATAGAAGGGCTGGGTGAAATTGATGCATTCTGTTCGCTGAAGTAATATGTACAGGTGACAGCAGGCCAGAATAAACACAAGAGCACCTTATACAGTTGAAATAGGTGCGGTTTTGCAACAATAATGTATAGCCAGATCAGCCAGGCACTTTAGTTGGTGAGTACTTTAATATTTTCCAGGAGACAATAAGCATGTTGACGTCATAACAAAACTTTAATTGTGTCTAGCACAGTGTCCCCCAACGTGTTAAGTCTCCATTGATATTAACATAGTGTAGACTTAGAGTGAAATAGGTTTTTTTTAATGTGGACAGTTCACGTGCATTGTTCTGATCCGAAAGTAAGTAACTAAATATTTAAAGCGCTCGTATTGTGCGAATTAGAAACAACGAAGGTAAGGTACAACAAACACCTAGACCAGGGATGGGGAAATAGATTTAAAGATGGGCCTATACAATAATTACAACATTTCTGCGGGCCAATGAGCATTTATATATTTATTCTACAAGTAACAATAAAAAACATATGAGTACATATAATGCATTTATTGTTTTGATGTGTTAGGTCGGTGTGAAAGATGAAATTTTGACTGTTCATTGATTAAAGCGTCGAAATTAGCCTCTAAGCTACTTGAAGTAACTCGTAAAACACACTCGAGGTGATGGTCAGAGTGTCAGACATCCTGATTCCTGGCCCCCAATTCTGCTAATTTACAAATGGCTCAATAGAAAGAATCGCAATTGTATATTTTGACACATTTAATACAGTAGTAATGTCAAAATATACGATTGCGATGCTAGGGTAGGGGTGAGGATTATAGTTGTGCTTTAGAAGACCCGTCAAGCCAATAGTCTCTGCTTTTAACGCAAAATAGAACTCGTAAAAATCCACCTGTATGCGGCGGCTTGAAAAACTCAGATAGGTACCTACCAAACTATCCTAGAATAATGTTTAAGTGGTTAGAAGAAACAAAACGAGTTTAAGGAAACGGCTGAGTAATCACTGTCATAGCTTTCAGCGATATCGCGGATATAACTTCCCAAAATAACACCTACGATGCTGAATAACATACGAGTATAAGGGTTAAGGACTAATCTGGCTGGCCCATATGATAATAGATTTGAATTGTGTATGTAAATGACCGCATACCTACAAGGGGTTAGGTACCTAAAGGTATTAAACACAATTATATTACATGATTAAGTTAAATTTTCACATACTTTATTTGATATTTTAGTAACTAAATTGCAATTATAATATCAGTATATAAACTTGAAAAATTATGTCTCAGGCGGGACTCGAACCCGCATCTTCTCGCAATAAAATTTTCACTTTCATCATAGCCTTTGAACATTCATTGAAAATTCTAAAACACATTTGATGCTAGTCTGCCGAAACTGGGAAATAACTTTTAAGCGCTGAGAACTTGCAAGATCGAAAGCTTTCGATACAATCGAAGTCATAATTGTAACAAGCACAATAGGGTTGCCTTTGCCTGCCGAATTGCATTAACAATGTAGGCACAATACGTCGTTAGGGCGAAAGTCACGACCCCGCCCGCCCACGCGCCCTCTGCGCAAATTGAGGCAATCGAGCGACGCTGGCAACACATACACGGTGTGACAGAAGTAGGTTTGGTCGTTTGGTAGAGAACAAAGCTTAATGGATTTCTATTTTTAAAAAGTAACAGTGTTATGGTTATGTAGTTACCTATTGTCTTTCGTTTCGATTTGAAACTCATGTTGCTCGGGGGTCAGCTTTTCTAGTTTTTTTGCTTAGTTTAAGATTTAGTTATCTTTAGAAACAAATGAAGTAACATGTTCATAACGCGTAGATACTAATCTACAATATACAATAACTAGCTGATACCCGCGGCTTCGCGCGCGTGGAATTTGATCTGTTACAAAGTTTTCGTCATGACTAAATCCCATTTCCTCCACTTTTTTCCTCCACTTTCTTTGCCTACAGTGCCGGGGGTGCCCATCACGGGCGAGGTGGTGTTGGGTACTTAGTGGGAGCCGGTACGTCGTTGTCGGCATACCGGGGTCCGTTACGCTGATACAATAGTTGGATGAAAGGGGCTGAATTATGCTATTGTTTGAAGGGATCCGGTGTTAGTTCTTTCAGCGTACCGTGTTCCAAGCGAGCTCACACCACATCTGTATGCATTCACATGAAATTTGAAGTCTAATATAATTTAAAGATTTAAAACTGTCAATGCTGTAGTACAACAAAACCATTCAAAGCAGCTTGCAAGGCTTTATTCGAATATAATCAACACTGCCTAGAGCCCTGGAAGAAGTGGTCCTGTGTAAAAAACCACATTCTTGATTTCCAACCAAGTAGGTAAATCCATTTCTCGATCCATAAGCGTTGTAAATGCGATTTCACAAAGGCAATTTGCTAGCATACTACGTTTGGATAGAAGACCTAGATCGGACGGTGGACGATGGACCTAGACGATTTAGTACCAGCATCGGTGTAGAGCTCTAGAAAAGACAGTCCTATGTCATTCTACCTTTATGATCGATAGACAAAGTTTCGTTTTATTGTCATGTTTTAAAAGTGTCTTTTTTAAAATATGGAGAAAATTAAAAAAAAAAAGATAATTTGGATGCGTTAGGTAGGCAGTTTCACTAAACAAACTTTGCCAGGCCCTAAAAAGCGGTGCGTCCTAAAAAAAAAATCGTTACTAAATGGAAGTTTATCAAATTACCTACTAAATGGAAGCTTTTCAAATGGTTTACCAGTCTATATTGATTTAATCCACCAGTCAGCTGCTTCGTGATGTTGCAACACACCTGTTACCTAATTCTGCCTGAGATACACACACACACACACACACACACACACACACACACACACACACACACACCACACGTAGCTTCGCTTTTGCACTTTTGCACTTTGAAAGAGGCTTGTTTTGCTTTTAAGTTTTGTTATTTTTTATAATTTTTGTTTAATATAATTATTGCTAAAAAAGAACTGTTGAATGTTACTTTGATTACATGTTATGGAAGAGGGCCTTTTTCTGATACAGGTGCGACAGTACTTAAAAGAAAAAGTCAACCTTTGCCCTAGATTAACGACAAATTGTTGATGAAATAAAAGATTTATTATTATTTATTATTATTAGATACGGGTCTATGCCCAGTTTAGGAAGTATTTTTGTACTGCTTAATATAGTTAATAATGTCATGAGGTACCACAGTGTAGTTTATAAGATTCTATATTTCATTTACCTACTTATTCCATTTTAACCTACCTTAAGTTTTGCATGCATATCGCATGTAATGGAATTAGGCGTATATGTAGTCTTGGTTGTTCAAATAAATAAATTCACTCACCAATTTAATTCGATTTCCCAACACTTTTCTCTACCGTATACAAAAATCGGCCAAGTGCGATTCGGACTCGCGCACGAAGGTTTTCGTACCAATGATTACGTAAACAACAGTTGTAGGTACCTACATTAATTTAGTTCATATAGTGCTTACCTGTTACCATTTATTAATATCGAGCAAAAATAGGCAAAATAATGGATTTTTTTTGTATGGCATTAAATATTCATCTTATTTTCATTCTGTTATTTGTTGTTAAAGTTAGAAATATAACTGAGTGTTTTGTGAATATTTCAAGTCCCTACCTGTTGGCATTATTAATATCGAGTAAAAAAGGACAAAAACTCGCGTTTGATATATGGGAGCCCCCTTTAATATTCATTTTATTTTGTTTTTGGTATTTTTGTTATTGCGCTAACTAAAATACATAATTTGTAAAAATTTCAGCTGTCTAGCTATCGCGGTTCTTGAGATACAGCCTGGTGACAGGATGACGGACTTGCTGTGTCCGTCTGACACAGCAAAGTCTTTTAACATCGAGCAAAAAAGGACAAAAATCGCGTTTGATGTATGGGAGCCCCCTTTAATATTCTTTTTTTTTTGGTATTTTTTGTTATTGCTGTAATAAAAATACATAATTTGTGAAAATTTCAGTTGTCTATCGCGGTTCTTGAGATGGCCTGGTGACAGGCAGACGGACAGACGGACACAGCAAAGTCTTAGTAATAGGGTTCCGTTTTTACCGTTTGGGTACGGAACCCTAGAAATGAGTTAGTTCTAAATAATACCATTCTATTTGTAAGCACTGATATTTATTTTCTAAATATGGACCTAAATATAGATAAGGCAGCCAATAGGAATTTTCAAGTTTTATCAAAAGTTTTCGTTACATAGCCTCCTATTTTGTCGTTCATGGCGTATGGAATACGTCGCGGCTAGATGTCACATTTTCTTGAAGCTCTTATTGAGCTTTATAGTTTGATATGCAAACAAGAGTTTCGTCAGACACTATTGATAAATCTTCTAGTAATCTGTCCAATTTTGAGTTGTTGATAATTTACTAACTGAATTTTAAATAACTCCTCAAATTCTGACTCACAAGGATCCCGTGGAGCACATAAATATAATATAATACGTTTTCTGATGTAATTCTGGGCTCAAAGATGTTAGAAACGTGTATTTCCTTGTATAGATATTGCAGTTTTAAGTTTACCATTTAATGATGTTTTTGAATGTTTCATCCTTGTCTAATAGTACTGAGTTCAATTTAGATGTGCTAAGGTTTGTTTGTGTAGTGACCGACCTCTGCTTCTCGGTCCCTTCTGCATACATGGAATTGTTTCGTGCTATTGTTCCCTGAAGGTTATTTTTTTCTTCAATCTCATTTTCCAAGTGAGGGTCATCTCATTAGTAATACCATTATTTGTAGTCGTATCTCTTCCCAATTATTCTTGGTAATTTTGTACATTTGTGACTGGTCACCAGCTGGTCACTCACTAATTTTAATTCATAATCAGAAATTTCTCATACGGTTTGTATCTGGCTACCCAATTGTTTAATGCAGCCTTTAATTGAAGTTCGTGTACGTTTTAACTTAGTTAACTCATCCATTTCGGCACCAATTCTTATTAAATTCTAAAATAATACCCTTCTATTTGCAAGCAATGATATTTATTTTCTGATTGACACATTGAATGTCATAACAAACTAAGTGACATCAGAGACTACAAATATGTAAAGAGTATGGATATGAAACGGATCCGAACAAACTTTGCCTCCATTTTTTATCTCTTTAAAGACTAAATTCTCAAAAATCCTGAAAGACGTCATTCATAATTTCTAATTAGGTAGCTGGATACCAATTTTCATCGACTTAGCTTCAAAACTAACGGAGTTTCATACAAACTTGTGGGGCCCTTTTTAATAGTGACCGAGTTTCTTGCGCTGCTTCTTCTCGGCACTAGCCCAGACTTGTCCCGAAGCAGTGGTAGGTTTAAATATTGGGACGTGTAAAAGCGCCTCCTGGGGCCTATTTGCAGAAATAAAACTGATTTTAACTGATTTTGATTTTAACCCCCTTAGAGGCGGAATTTCCAAAATCCCTTTCTTAGTGCTCACCTACACTATAAAAGGAAGCGTGGTGAAAATTTTCATATTTTAAATCCCAGTAGTTTGGGCTGTACGTTGATATGTCTGTCAGTCAGTCAGTCACTCAGTCATTAAATCAGTTTTCACTTTTATATATTTAGATACTTGTGACGAAATTGCTTTATCCTTTTTAAACGCTTAGCTAATCATTTCAGGAGTTAATTTTACTGACGATTAAAAGTACCTATTAACTGATAAAGAATTAGTAATTACGTGATTTTGTTGATATTGTAAGTAAAACTAAATTTTTTATTTGTTTTATGCACCTTTATAGGCTGTATAGAGCACAAATTAAGCAATAATGTTACTTGTTGGTGTCAACTAACTGCATTCTACAGGGGAGTAAATTTTTATCTACCTAACAATCAATTAAAATCAAATTACTGCTTAAAGGGAAGCTTTTATAGTTTTTTTTCTCAGGCCGGTAGCCCTAATAGTTCGCTAAATATGATTGTAATTGCGGGCTCCTGCGGGGCCCGTATCCGGCCCCCCGTAGTGAAAAATCTTCGCGGGGCTACCACGGCACTTTTTATAATGCGATAGATGCTGTCGAACTTCTCAACAATAAGGCTGATTTTGACAATAAAAAATGCGCGACTGAGTTTCATAGTACAAGGGTGGTCGGCAAACAGGGGCCGCCGCGTCAGCGCGATATGATCGCTGTCAGCATACATTATTCATTGCCATTATCCGTGATTTTGGATCGGGGAAAATGCGAAGAATGCTGGTACAGGTGAAAATATGCCGGTTAACGTTTAGGGTTGGGAAGGCGGTGTGTATACTTAACTAAGATTCAACAATAGATAGATGCAGAAATAGTACCTACTTCATTCGATTAAATAAAAAAGGTATACACTTTTAATAAGCTCAAGTAACTAATAATATACATTTATTTGATATTTTAGCAACTTAATTGCACTTATAATATCAGTATATAAACTTGAAAAATTTTGTCTCAGGCGGGACTCGAACCCGCATCTCCTCGCATGCCGGGCATGTCCAAATTTTTTTTTTTCAAGTTTATATACTGATATTAACTAATAATATCTAAGGAACATGTTCAGCTTTCACGAATGTGCTTTACGGGTATGACCGACTTCGCATAAATCTGTACTTCTATGGAATTACGTTCATACTACTTTCTCAGCGATTATTTCGGAAAAAATACATAGCGCTATGTGCTGTGATGTTAATACAACGAAAGATTATTTATTGATTCTATATTTTGTGAAAACATAGTTACCTGATTGTGTTGGTTCTGTTCCGCCATCGCCTTCTCCTTGGCTTGCCGCTTGCACTTGTAGCGGTGGTTTTGAAACCAGATTTTAACCTGTAACAAAATGAAACGTAGGTGAGATACACACGCAATAAACACAATTGAATTTGGCGAGACATTTAAAATAACTTTATAACCGGAAGTGACATTAGGCTGTGGAACAATCAGAATTCAACTTGTTGTTTGTAATTTGTGAAAGATTATGTAAAACAAATAAATGTTTACTGGGTACTGGTACCTATCAGTCAGTACCCAGTAAACTTTTATCTGTATTGTTTCATACAAAACAATTAAATTTTGCATCACGATCTTAATGCTTGTTTTTATCATACCATACGTAATTTTAGCGAAGTGCGACTATTAAGTCAAACAAACACTTGTAATATTACAGGTCAGACTAATAATTACGCAGCTTCACAACGTCAACAGTAAATATCACCGAGAATAATCATTTTCATCTGCGCTTACGGATTGACACTTGTGCGCGTGTCAAGTGTAGCCTCACGCCTTCAAGGTTCGGTAGCGTAAGTTGTGTACAAGGCAGTTAGCCCACGAGCCTCCCGAAAGAGTGAGACAGTCAACAGCTTGGCGCCTCCCTGAAATTAGCGCAGGCACGCTATAGTCAACACTCACCTTAATGACGAAAGAATAAACACCGCTCATGCGATGTTTGCCCCACGGAGCGGCGCGGCTTTGTCTACGTACGCTCCGAACGCAGCAAAATATACTCTTTATTTATTATTTATACATCGAGAACGTTTCCTCCGTGTTTATTCTTTGAAATGGATGTGTGCCCCTCTCGCAGTCGAGTTTCTCGCGCCCGTTCCGTTATGAAAACGCCCGCGCTTGCATAAATACCCGCCATTTTGTCGATGTCTCGATAAAGTTTCGTCCGTTATAAAAACAAAATGCAATCGCTACACGGCTACCGGCCACTCGCGTTCGAGGGCTTATCGGAGGTCGGTTTTGTTGTTCTTTGTTTGCTCTGGAGGTGTAGCTGGCAGCGGAATGTTGGCAGCAGTGACGCGGGCTTTTGTCGCGTCCCGGCTGCCCATGCAAGCGAGTCGCTGTCGCTAGGTTATTTATGGAGTAGGTGAGAGTTAATGAACGGTCCCGGCGGCGGGCGACGCTTATTGCACTCCGGCGAGGCTTGGACGCCCTCGTCTCGAGTACTTTCTTTTCAATCTCCTTGTGCATAATGCTCGGTGTTTCCTTGCACGCACTCTTCCCCGAGAGCGCTATACACTTATTTGTTTTGCATCTGAGTGACTGTTCTATCTTGTCGCCGATGGAACATTTCGGGTGTGTTCAAGACTCTTCAGAATTTAACACTCTCTTGGCGGTCGCAGTGTTTTTCTAAATGTTTACATTATATTTAGCTACTGGTAATTCCTGTTAACTATCCTCAATCGACTTTAAGACTAGGATACAATATAGGCATATTATCTTATTTAATGTTAATGAGTAAATACTACTCTTACAATATTAATAATACAATTGCAAAGGTTCAGATGATGTTTGTTACTCAAACTTAGTTACTTAGGGGACAGCAACAGATTTTAGGCTACAAGAGCTCATCGACTACTTCTTCAGTCTTCTTATTTCGATAAAAGTACGGTTCCGGAGGGATACTATCAAATGAGAGTTCGACACGCACGAAGTAGCGGGCAACAGCTAGGAAACAATATTTGGGAAATCATAAAGCGTTTTCCACCACATTGCATTCATTTCCCCATCAACAATTGAATAGAAACCTAACCCTGCTCTCATTAAATCCAAAATGGCGGCCACCCGAACCGCTGTCAACTTGACAATACAAGTAAATTTTGGCGCCAATAGTATTGACATGAAGACGTTAGGTTTTAATTTGATTTATTCTGTTTGAAGGCATAAGTTTGAAAATCGAACGTGCCTCAAGCAGCATCGCAAGGGCGTAGCTTACGGACAGCCGCGTAGGTGTTCCGTTTCTGTGAACGGTGACTTGCAACTTCTCAGGCTACAATTATTATAAATAAAGATTGCTCTCGTATT
The DNA here is from genome assembly GCA_949315895.1 of Anania crocealis. NCBI lineage: Eukaryota > Metazoa > Arthropoda > Insecta > Lepidoptera > Crambidae > Anania > Anania crocealis. The sequence goes on from OX438868.1 coordinate 1,489,252, forward strand.
TGTTTAACTCTTCATTTGGTAGAGTATTTTTTTAACGATGATTCTACACTTTAATATTTTAATAGAATTTGTTTGTTAGCGTATTCGAAATGTTGACAGACGTCATAAAAACAATATTGGTTGATTGTTCGAGTAATCCTATCGTTAATTTGACTTAGTTTTGCTTATGGTAGGCAGGTGTGCTACACTCGAAGTAGGTAATATGTATCATCGTTCACAACAATGCAAAAACCGAGCTTTTTTGAGTGGTAAAAAAATATAATAAAAAAATATAAATACTTTTGATGCTCACTTTACGTATCTGCATGTCTTTTTCATAAATTTATAATAATAGAGACAGTGATACTTCATGGTATACTGGAATTTAATTAAATCAAAGTTTTTATGATGTTTCAAATTTTTTACTTAGAATTGTTACGTAGTAATTATTTTCAATATCTTATAAGTTAAGTGTCTGTAAAGTTAATATTGGTTTGTGCCCTTCTACACAAATGTTGGTAATGGTATATTGCCGATATCAAATTAAAACTATTGAATTATTTAGTTCCTCGATTATATCCTATCTATCTATAGTACAGAAGTACCTATCTGTGTTACTATTAACTACTTTTATCCCATTAAGTGTGCAAACAAACATGTAAACTTTGATAGTTGGATTTTTATAAAAAAAACTTAAAGGCTTATGAATCTTCTGCCACACTAAAATTTACATTTCACAAATACTAGTGATGTTACTACGACACACTACACTAAACAGTTTTCAAGCTTGCTCCGGTTACTAATAGGTAGGTAGCTAGTTAATGATGACAAAAAGTATGTCTCGTGTCTGGGTGTTTGTGGTACCTTCGTTTTTCCTGATTTCCATTAAACAAGTGCTTTAAAAGTTTAGGATCAGAACAGTGTATTTCATTTAAGTATTTTTGATGATCGAAACGTCAAGGAAGTAGAAGAATATGTAGTAGTTGTTACTACTGTTGTGTAGTGCCAGTTAGGCAAAGTATATCGTGATAAGTCCCGTTTTATAATTAACAACTAAAGTGCCACGCGAAAGTCTAAAATCCAATTTTAAAGTCGGTCGTACGCCTGATTGATTTGTCAGCCGCACATGCATCGAACAATAGGTGATTGTCGCGCTATAGTATAAAGAATCGCTCTGCGCCCGCGCTGAGCAAACACGCGGGCTGACAGCGGATCAATGCGCCTCATTTATTTAGTTACTATCAAAATATCACGGCAAAAAATATTATTCAATATCAATACTCAAGGTAACCAATATTAAACCGTATTTCGATGTAATTAAGATGAAAATTTGTTGACAATTAAACTGAAAACAACGTGAGAGTATGCGCCTTATTTTACGATTATGTGCGATTGGAAAGCGATGTTTTTACAGGTGATTACAGAATTAGGAAGCAAAGAAGCAAGGAATGGTGGCAATTGTTACAAGTGACATCAGTAAACAGATGTTACCGAATCTGCAAATTACAAAGCATGCAAGCATACCTAGTTGTAGGTAGGTAGGTAGCTGTCTAATTGAAATCTCAAATTTTACGGCTGATTCGATTATGAAATGAGTTTTGTTTTTAAGAGTGAGCAAACTTAAATCTTTTTTTTTTGAGACCTGAGGCTTCACTTTGCTTGCAGCACAATATCCCTACTTTCGATTCTACCTGTTTCTCTCACTTAAGCCTATGTCGCCATGTCGTAAAGTATATGACAGAGAAGTTATATCCGTAGTAACGGGCATCGCGTTGCGGAATAGGGCCTCTAGTCATGTCACGTAATAGCGCCTAAACTATTTTAGGATGGTGGGGTCTACCTCCTAGTGGTCGACCCTGGGCAGCGGTATCTTTGGTTATCTAACCAATGATGACGGCTAACAGATCCCTCTGCGGTGGTAGGTTTCGTAGGAGACTGCCTGGATGGTACCACCCTCTTGCCGGAGTCACAGACAATATAATACTGCCGGAGTCCAGCGCCAAATAGTTTTTCTGTGTTCCCCTGGTGTGTTGAAGAACCAGTACCACTTTCTGGGTAAGCTTGCTCCATCTCAGGCTTCTTCTTAACCGTAGAGTTAAGTATGTAGTCAAGAGCAAGCCCATTGATTATTAAAAAAAAAGTAGTACTATCACAATTGCGGCTAATCATTATCAACAGCCCACATTTAGTCCACTGCCGGATGCAGGACTCTTCAAAGAGAGGATTTTGAAGAGTCACTATTGCCAATAGTACAAAGAAGAAGCTGCTGCACTGCCATGTGTTCTGCCAGTACAGCACTCTCTCAGTAAAATGAGGAATAAATTAGTCATACTATGCGATTCTATTATTTGATGATAATTATTAATTAGTCATCGAATTCGAATAGTGTTGGTTATATCAATATGAGTTATCTACTTGAATACCAATATTTGGAGATTTGCAATATTTAGGTATTTGATTGTTATCGACTGAGAATATTTATGCTGTAACTGTTTCTAAAATAAATAAGTACTGTTTAGTCGCTTACAACCCCTACAGGATGGGAATGAGTGGTGCTACCATTTTAGGCTGGCATCACGCGTGATCCACTTAATTTAAAAACAGTTCCCATAAGTTAACAATTTGCCTTGTTTATTTACATTGTCAGGTACTTAAAAAACGGATTATCAGAAGCGATATTTGATGAAAATAATTACATCTCAACGTCAGTTTATAAACGAATATTAACAAATATTAATTTAGTGTATTGCAGCGCAAATGTTTGCGCTCACGCTCCACGGACAGGGGTCCGCACTCCGCTCGGGCTTATGCGAAACGTATGTACTTCAAGTTACATGTAAAAAGCTTTAGCTAATTGCCAAATGTGGGGGGTGGAGGTATATTTTCTGTGCGTTTTCTCTGTCGTGTCGGTAATGACTACACGCAGATCTTGTGTTGCTTCTTCGTTACAGAAGTGAAACATTTTTATTTTGTTTTGGTTAAAACTGAGGTTTTGTTACTTATTAAATACTGTATGAATAGATGTGATGCGGATAGTAATTATTTCTGTCTATTTGGAAAAAATATTTTAGTAATTTATTTTTTTAAGTATATTAATGTAGACGACACCACATGCTCCAAATTTCAAAGTAAGCAACTTTTTAAAAGTACTTCTTTTGTGGAAATCAGAATCAACGAAGGTGCCACAAGCATCCACAGCTGAAAATATCGAAAAAATATTTTTTTCTAAATTGACATGTCCGGGAATCAAACGCGAGACCTCCAAGCAGGCAACACCTTGAAAGCTGCATGGTGTATACGACTCTACTACGAAGGTCGTCACTGTAATCCTGTTGCACTTTTTTCAATTGTGAGTTTTAGCTTATTCCTCTAAATAACTTTTTAATTAACTATCATGTTAAAATAGCATCCTTTTTGTAGTAACAAATTTTCTATTTTACCTTTTCTCGGTAAATCCAATTTAGTTAAGTTAAAATTTATGATAAAATTAAGGCGATTCCAAGATTGTGGTATGTAACATAGTTTTCTAATTGATAGTGAGCTAACTCTATAAATAAATCTTTTCAGCTTTTATCTTAGACTTCCTGGAGTGATTTGAGACTGTTATCAACCAAATAAATTGCTAGTGTGTTTTCATCTTAGAAGACTGCTTTAGTCAGATGTTTTTTTCTCTTGATATTCTCACCGTGCTTATGACTTATTACAAAAAAGACAAGGCCATATCAAGTAAAAAAAATTAAAAATGGCAACATTCATCAAAAAATTCAACGATTGATAAGGTGGAATTTGTTCCTACAGTTACTTTCTATTCTAAAAGCGAATTCAGTTTTGTGATAAAATTAGTTATTTAAAAATAATCTCTAAATAACTGCTTTATCTAAGTTGTCTCGCATGCATCTAAGCTTATCGAAACATTAAATATGAATAATGGTAATCTTAAGTACACAAAAACTTCAAAGAATAATTCAGCCTACGCAAACACCGCAACTAAATGCATCGCCGATGCGCCGAGTGTTCCTACCTGCACAAAGAACGCAGGCAGGTGCATTATCCTTCCAAAATTATAATCGCTAATCCCCGCACAATGCAAACACCCCATTCACAAAACCTAATACCCATCGAATTACTTATTATCAAAGAAATAAGACGCATCCACCGAAAATACCGCACGAATATCGGCCATACTTTCGCGCTATTACACAATCCGACGGAAATGAATCAATTTTTTTTCATGAATTGGTTTTGTCATATTGCCTGCCCTGAATGGGCGCGCTCGGTTACGGACAATGATACCGTAAACAATTTTTGAATTTCAAACTTTTCATATTTTTTAAATTAGCCAGATGATTTTATTTCGGCCAGTCTTTGAGTGTATTGAAATCTCACGGAGATTATTGGTACAAAAAAGTTGAGTGGGATTATTGTAAATTATAGCGCTCTGGAGAGATAAGCCTAAGGTTGTTGTGTAGTCAATATTGGGTTAGCCCGAATTATGGCTTTGGTTTTATTAAAATGTATTGTATAATCCGAAAAGTACTGTAGTAAATCCTTTTTAAGGCTCTATTGTAAATTTATTGTAGTAATAAACACAATTAGATATAGGAAATGCTCTATCCATCATCTTGATTACTTTAGCTTCTAATACTACTTATTCTTACCCGAACGATTGCTGTAGTGATGCCCACTGTACTACTACACCCCATGGGTACGATACCCGGTTGAGCCAATTTAGTAAACGATCTTTCCTAATTTAACTTGGGCCTGGAAGAGGCAAGTGGGGTATAGCTTGATCGTGATTCGGAAAACACGCTAACCCGTTGGGTCCCTGTTGACTTTTGTCGCAAGACGAAAACAAGTCACGTAAGACCTGTAATAAACGGTTCGGAAAAGTCTGACATAGATTATCTTTGAAATATAATCATACAATAGCACCGAGTCATACCACCAACTGCTGATTGAAGTAGGTATTGCAGAGGTTATCGCCCACCGCGAATTAAACTTAATTTTTCCAGCCAGCAACACGATTTGACATCCAGTCATTGTCTACCGCCGCATTATCTCATTGCCTCCATTAGGGCGCGCCCGCATCGCGCATCCGGCTCCGTGCCAGAGACAAATGGCCAGAGACAAGCGACCATAGACAATGAGGGATGCGCGTTTTGTACCAGTTGCAAGCTTTTGTTTTGTTTTTTGGTAGGGCTTCGATCAAGTGCCGAACTTCCGTGTGAGTTTATTGGTCGGTAGTTGATAGAAACAAAGTTACACGATAGCGGTTAGTACCTAGTAACATATTATAAGTATTGTTATTATGTCTGTTGAGCAAATACTTATTTATCAAATAATGTTTTTTTTAACTAAAAAGTAACTAGCTAATTTAAAAAGTATTTATTTAGTGGGAGTAACAGCGAAAGTGCTTCAATCACCTGAATCACAAGACCCGAGACAATGCAGAAAAGAGTTTTCTCACACGTTTCGGGGATTGAACGCAGAGTCAACCTTAAAAACCCTTTATATGTAATGCGTTCGATCAGGGAGACTTTCAATATATGCATCATTCTACATTTTGGAAGTTGCCAATCATGGATACTAATTGGTACGATTTAATTCAAATACCAAGTTGGATATGAGTAACTAAGTAAACACACTTCAGTTCAAATCAAAAAGTTAATAAGAAAAGACCACCCAGAACCCGCAAATCGCCAACCATTAGGATTATGAAGAAATCAAAGTGACATTTACATTTGAAAATGGCGGCCTCCCCGAGCTAACAGTGGCGGTGGAACATCGAAATTTACTTAGGTTAAATACGCGAAACGCGAGCCCTCTGTTTGCGAGAAACGCCAAACACTGGGTAGTGTTGCCAGGAATAATTTAATTGCGGGACGCTGGATGTTTCAAGTTTGCCTACTTTGAAATGTCTGAACCGTCGTATGAATGGTGTTGTAGTCATTATAATTAGTCATAGTTCGAAACACATTATTATAATAAATAATAAACAAAATAAATTAATAAATAAATGTGGACAACATCACATACATTGTTCTGATCCCAATTTGAATAACTATTTAAAACATTCGTATTTTGGAAACCAGAAACTACGAAGATACCACAAACACCCAGACCCGAGAAAATGTAGAAAAACTCATTTTTTCTACACTGACCCGTCCGGAAATCAAAGCCGGGACCTAAGAGCAGGTGACACCTAGAAATCCGGTGTGTGTAAGGCATCAACAGATGAGGAGCGGTGCTGTAAGACCTCTTTAAATTTTGAGTGTCGCTGCTGCGCGAATAGGCTAGGACTTAAAATGATCTTTCAAACGTGCCACTGCCTACCTACCTAAAAGGTTTTAGAATACCATTATTGCAACCAATTATGTAGCATTTAATTTAATTTAAATAAATAAATGAAAGAAAATTCGTTGGCATATGTACTGTATGTTGCGTAAGATCCTAAGTATGACCACCTACCCATTGCTTTTATTAAGACAAAATAATTATTGCCTGAATATATTTCGAAACCGGGACGTCCCTATATGACCATCTACACAGGACTAAGTGCAATGGCGTCCCACTGTGCCGGCCTTATTGCTCGCTGTTTGAGCGCTATGAATATGCGTTTGCCTTCGGTTCAGCGCTAATGCTGGAGTTGCCTTATTGGATTACGGATTGAGGGATAAGGTTTTTGTAATATTACTAACTCGTACTGTAAGTTATACAGAACTGAAGTTTAAATCAGTCGACAAAATGTATGGTAAATTTTATGTTTTATATCGAATTCACCGTACTGATACTCGAAGATTAAATTGTAAACGTTCGCAAGTAATAAATTATTAAAATTTTCAATTTTGTATAAAAATTTTTCGACTGCCTGAGGTGGGACTCGAACACGTAAACCTTCCTTTTGCTTATTTTCAATTTACACTAGCAATATATTTGCTTAAATAACAGTTTACAAAAAAAAACAAGTACTACGTAAATAATGACTTTCTAACTTATGAAAAAGGTATAAAATAAACTGTTATATTGTGGAATTAGTAAAAAGGAGTCAATGAAATAGTGTCAGACGAAACGAAACTTCTTAAGAGTTCATGGATTCCCTGTTCCCTGGGTCCATAACAATGCTGGAAAAGATACTCGAGGAAGTGTCCAGGGCTTTAGACCCAGTATTATATTATCTGTACCCAGGTATAGAAAGTAGCCCGCCTACTGACACGCGTCAGCGCTGACCGCCAATGTCCTAGTAACCTTCCCTGTCTATAATTGGAAGTACCTAACACAATAACAAATTAACATGACTCGTATTTTATGTGTACCTACGTAACCACCACTGTTGTTAAATTACAGATTTTAGCGTCTTCAGAAAGTCTTTAAATACTAAAGGGAAAACCATAAACGTAAAACGTCTATGGGGAAAACAGTAACTGGAAATCTTTCCATGTTCTGTGGTTTTATATTATATCGGGTTTTGACAAACTTATGCGTTTGAAGCTGGAATTTTAACTCTAAATTCTTCGGGATAGAGTTGTGATTGCGGTTCTGACTGCATTCTGATTGGTCTATAGGGCAGGAGTCATTTAGCTTTTTTCGTATTCGAAATAATAACATTCTTAATATTTTCATAAGAGGCTTATCCTATCTAATTAGGTCCAAAATGTTTGTTCCCCATGTTAATAAAAATATAAGAAACTGAACATTTTTAATTCATTCACAATTTCCAAAAATCCCACTCTTATTTTACACAAGGACGCGTGCCCGCACGTTATCTGCTATGCCGTATCGGATTACTGTTCTGTTTGTGTTGTCGTTTCGCTGCATTAGTCACGGCACTCGTGACCACGGTTCAATGATTTAATCGGTCACTAGCCCAATGCTGGGCATAGAAGAGAGGTTCAGAGCGGCTACCAACTTAACAACGGATTTCTAATTTTCCCACCTCACGCCGCTTGAGTTCTCACTCGCCTAAATCAGTTCATTCAGTTTATTCTAGTTCAAATAACTAATTTTATGTCAATGTCATACAAACAATCAACGTCCACCTTCATGCAACGATACCAGTAAAGTATTTAATTACAGGTTTTTATTTTAAAAAGTATCGTACCTGCATCAATCGCGCGTATCGTACACGCGCTTACACAAGCCAGTTTGGATTACTGTATTTGTCGTGCAGTCGGTTCGCTGCATTACTCAACGGGCCCGTCTTGCAGAGTTTTAAACAAAGCTAAAACAATTCAAATCAATCTATACGACGTGTTTCTTTTGATATCCCATAACTCTAAGGTTATGTTCTATAGGTTAAAATAATATAAAACGCCCTAGAACATGTGGTTCAAAAATCAATCGTTTCGAATATAACATCAATTTTAGTTATTTTTTAAAAAAAATTGTATCCAGTATGGCGAATCCTTAGTTTTGCGAGACGTTGGCAAACTTACACGTAACTTACAAGTGTAGTAGTAAAGTAGTGGGAGAGTGTAACTTATAAAAAACATTGACGTGTGTGGGTGTTTCATTGATAAGTAGGTACGAGTAAATCGTTATCATTCAAAAGTTCATTCATAACAAGATAAGGGTGTTTTACATAAACAGTCGTGAATTTTTAGAATTATTTTGTATGAAAAAATGAAACAAAAAATTTTTTTAAAATGCCAACATAAGCAATTTAATTCCTTACCATGGTCTGTTTAATACCCTAGAGTTATGGGATATCAAAAGGAACACGTTGTATATAAGAGGACATAACTAAAATTGGTACAGATGTGAATGACGTTAAGATGTTATTTAATGTCATTTGATTTCTTTACTGTTCGTTAAGAACTCTAAGAATTCTGTAATATTATGGAAACTTGATTTAACTAAATAAAATAAATTAACTTTATATTTTTTAATTCAGTTTTTTTATTATCAAGAGAAAGTTTGTATAGTAGAAGTATTTTGATAATTGTAAGGTAAAAATCCGTTACTGAAAATTAAATATCTACACGAAAAGTGTGTAAAGGATAAACATGGTCATAAGTGATTAACTTACGATCAGAATGATCAAACATGTTTGTTTGTGTGCAATCAATGATAATAAGGTGTCCGATGTTTTTGTTGGAATGCTATACATACTTACCTTATGCTTATGTATTTGTGTAATAGCTAGTAATACCTGTTCTCCACGCCAATTAATTATCTCTATCAAGGCATTAGCCGCACAATGAGCCTCATGCGTCAACACGCGGAGCAATTACCGCGACGACAATGCACGGCATTATAATCGCGAGTTTGCCGCCGTCCGCCATTGTCCGTTTGACGTTTGTTTTGGCGCGAACACAGTTAACTAGGTCTGGTAGGCTCATTGCCTATGTGTAGAATAATCTATTTCATTTTATTCATATAATGTAGGATTTCTTTGCTTGAAATTATATTGCTCCTGGCTTTAAATGTTCAACCAAGTTATAATTTTTTTTGGTTACAGCGTAAGTCGTAAGCATTCTATGAGTTACTTTATGTCTTTCTGATATTGCTAGGCTGTCTGTGTGTAGATCTAAATTATTTATTGGTAGGTAAGTTATAGTAATTTATAACTAGATTAGGCTAGTAGCTAGTGTATTTATTTTGTAGAAATCAGAAACAACGAAGGAACTACAAATATCCAGACGAGATACAGGATCCACGGAAGGAACCAGGTATCAAGCGACACCTCAAAAACCGTGAGGCTGCGCGTTTATTTTGGTTTACATATTACTAGACAATTATGGTCGTAACGTTTTCCGGGATTGATTGATATTTAACAATGTACTTTCTAGAAAACCTAAATGGCAAATTTTACAAAAAAAAAATTGTAAAAGCGGAGAACTTATTCATTATGAATGATTAAACACACGCGGTAATTAAAATTCAGACATCACCGTATTGAAATATTAGACAAATTTTATTTAGAGTGTACTGATGTGAGAGTGAAGTTGACAACTACTTACTTTCCTTCTTTTGTCAGATGAAAGAATGAAATAAAGAAACCTCAATCCTGCGTGCAGTGCCAGTTTTGCGGGTTATTTTGCATACTTCATTAGGAACTGGCCTACTGCTCTCATTTAAATTGTGCCAGTAACCCGCGCAGTGCCGCTGACACCCTCAAAATGGAGATTATTCATGGATGTTTACGAACCATTGTGGGGTTCCACAGTGAGTTTATGAAATTTATATTGACACGGCGCAGATTATCGAGTTTTTGTTATGAAGGATTTGAAATTGCGGATGTGGGAAAACGGGGCGCGCGCGTGCCCGTGACAGATATTATAATGGCTACCATATTTGCTGTAATTCGTTTGCGCGCGAATATTTGCAGTAGTGAACGTCAACTTTCACATTTTTAAGATAACAAAATAGGTGTTTGCTGCTTTTGGTTTTTAGCACGGACATTGTAAATTTGAACACACAACATTAGGTCATGCAATTCTAATTGTATGACAATAAACCTTACTTTTTTACGTAGTATCATTGAAAGAGTAGGTATAACACTGTTTAAAGTTATTCGCAAAAAACTATTACTAACTTATTATTTTGCTACGATGTATATTACGATGCACCAGTGACTACTATGTATTGTAAGTCATAATCGACCAAAATACCAGCCTGCCAAAAAAACAAAACCAATTTTCAACTCCAATACAAACGGACAAAGTTCAATTACAATAAAAAAAACTTGACCTCCTTCGGTAGGTTGACGAGTTGCCGATGATATGTTACCTATTATACTGCGAATTTTTATTCTCGTATTTATTCGCCGCATCCCAACAGATACCCTACAGCCGGCATCCCTTGTTACGGCGACACATCGCCCCAAGACGTCTGGCTTGTTAGCAGTTGTTAGCCGTTCACGCGCCGGCGGGCCCAGCAGTGGATCGGCTTTGATACGGCAAGGATCCTCCAACTTGTTTGATTTTTGAACTCGAGTGGTGTCTCAAATTAGTGACGTGGCCGTGAGTATTCGCGCGCGATGGGCGTATCGACACGAGTTACGTACCAATGTTAATTTGTTTTTGAGTGGTGTAGAATGTAAACAATTTTCATGTATGAATATTAGACTATGCCAAAATTAGTTTTTATTTTGGTAGTAGTACTAAATATAGTGAATGTATGCCTTGGAGTTACAAGAACCTCGTTGTAGCTCAAATCGTTGATGAAACCTCTAGATTCATGGAAGCTAAAATTCACCTTTTTGTGAATTAAAATTTAAAAAAAAGCATTTTAAAACTGTTCTTTAAGCGAATAAATTACTAGTGTAAAAGTCCTTGAATAAGAATTCTGTTAGGTAATAGACTCTATCACAATAAAAGTAATTGATTCTTTCGATTATCTAACATTTTTAATCGGCAATATCGGAAATTAAGGGTTAAGACTCGTGAGGGTAACAAAGATAACAGCCTGAGGCGTCTTGTAGTTCCTTGTTGGCCATTGTACGCTTGTAGGGGTGGCTATGAAAGCGATTACTCGTGATTTATACATCCTGCCGCCGACAGCGCCCCCGGCCCGCCCCGCGATGCGATTGGTTACAGTCGCGACTGTTCGTTACACGTGTGACGTGTCTGTGGCTTCCTTGCGGGGTGAAATATCACGCATTCAATGTTAGATTAAATATCGTATTCCATTTTAAATATTTTAATGTCTGTCACGATTCGGTTTTAGCTTTAACTCTACATAATAACCGGCCAAGTGCGAGTCGGACTCGCGCAAGAAGGGTTCCGTACCAAAAAGGCAAAAAAAAACGGGTTTGTTGTATGGGAGCCCCCCTTAAATATTTATTTTATTTTGTTTTTAGTATTTGTTGTTATTGTGGCAACAGAAATACATAATTTGTGAAAATTTCAACTGTTTAGCTATCGCGGCTCTTGAGATACAGCCTGGTGACAGAGCGACGGACAGACGGACAGACAGCGAAGTCTTAGTAATAACACAATCAGCTATTATATTTGTCCTACTGATATTTGAATTCCAATTGCCAATGCGTCATGCATGCATCGATGCGTCATAATTATTATTACTTTAGAAAAAAGCAAAACATATACCTGGCCTGATTATAAAAACATATAAGTCAATGATTTAATGTCTACATAGACTAGCGAAGATACATGGTAGATATTTGAGTGAATAATATAATACGTTTAAAAATATATAGCTTGAGTTTCAACAAAGTAAATATCTAAGACTTCCGTCTTTCTACGAGAGTTTTCCCTTCCTCGTAGAGTTGAGACTGGTTTAAGACTTAGTGTCTCAAATGAAGCAAATATAGTAATGACAAATAGTAAAACATATTAAAGTATGTATTTTTAGACTATAGGTGTATTTCAGGTTGTACTTATTGTAATCCACAACCATTACAACATAAACGGGCGACTGTTCTTCCAACTGCTCCTAAGACCCGTCATCATGAGCCAACATAAGTCCACAACTGGACGCAGGCAACTCATAAGGAAGACTTTGCAATAACGCTACGCTTGTCGGGCGGGTTGGTTATCGCTCTTGAGCCAATGGCCGAGAGTAGACGCTTCTGTCCGTCTTCTTCTGGCCTCCTTTACTCGCTCCTCACGACACTCATAAGAAGAGAAGTTGTGATCTGAGTGACATTGTATATGAGTACGATGATGCCTTCTTCGATTGGTGTGGACTGTATGAAAATTAGAATCCCAGGCTTGGCACAGTCAAAACTATTTATTCACATATAAATTTCACGCAGACAATGTTCACTATGGCGGTGTCGCAGGAAGAAGAGTTTATTTTTCTTAAAAAAATTAACAGCTTCGGACGAGTCCATACAGCCCAAGTCTTTAGTTATAATGTCAATTTTAAATACATACAATATCATAAATTACTTACATAAACATAATAGCCTAACATAACCTAAACCTAAACTAACCTAACTCATTGAAGTGTATGGGTGGTTTATACATTTGACATTTCAATGATTACAGGAGTTTTACGCGAGAACGTGGATCAGAGTCAAATAGGAGCGCCTTTCCTTGTTTCTCACTTTTATTTGATTTATCCTACTCGCTGACACATTATTATAACAATGCCACCACTTTATCACAATAAATGCCGCTTAGAATAATTTCACAAAATTACGAAACAAAGTCCATCTTTCTCTTTTGGTTTCCCGCGCAAAACTCTTCAGGAAGAAGAGTTTGAACGATACAGAGATAATACCAGCCCCTTAAACAGACTACATAAATTATCATAGACAACTTGTGTGGCTAGCAACATAAAAAGTGTTGGATATGTTGTAAAATGTTACCTGCGTAGGCGTAAGGTGTATGAGCGAGGCGAGGTGCTCCCGCTCCGGCGCCGACAGGTACTTCTGCTGCTTAAACCTTCGCTCCAGCTCGTACACCTGGAGGACAAGCGAAGGTTAGTAACATTCAGCAGAACCAGAGGTCAGGTTTGATATGGGACTTGTATCGGTAAATGATTACGTTTAATCATTCGCGTTGAATGGCTTATAAGTTTTTGGATTTTGTAATTTATACAGTTATTTAATTCGGGATTTATACCATGAACCTTATTTATTATGAATTTCCGATATTTCGGCACTGTTGCAAGCGCCACGATCACGGGAATTAAATCCCGAATTAAATAACTAAGTGATAGTGACCATGAAAGTTTCAATCAGTATATTTTTAATTTATGATAAACGATTGATTGATTGATTGATATGTTATAGAAAACTAAGAATAAGTTTAACTTTTGTAATACTTAAATGGGAAATTTGTTAATATTATTAGGAGGAGGGCGTTGTTTTCTGCAACACAGTTTTACTTTTGTTATGTTTATTCTGTTATTTTCCCAAAAAAAAAATGAATTGATTTGAAATTTTACGACTGTTTTTAGTCATTTAGCTTGTGATCACGGTAAGTGTAATCTCTAGACTTTTCTTATTTCTTTAACACGCTCAGAATAATAATATACCCATATAATGTGGACCCTAATTCAACGTCGTTGGAGATAGTTCAAGGACTGAGTGTTTTAATTCATATTTAGCTATAGACACCAGGTACACAAGCAAAAAGCATATTTTGCATACTGTTACTAACATAAATGTTAGAAATTATGTATGAAACTAAATATTTTTTAAGTTTTTTAACTTTATATACTAATATTTTTTTGGAGATGTTTGTATAAATAAAAATTAATAAATTATACTAGGATACAAAAAATTGACATTCCTTTATAAATATTTTAACACAGTATTTCCGTGTTCTCGAAGAATGACCTTCACTGTGGTCAGTGTCAAGCATGTGGAATAGTACAAGGCAATGTATTCGTTGCCAAAAATAAAAGAAAAGAAGCAACGTAAACACACAAATTTATTGTATCTCGGAAAAAGATACATTTCGTAGTTTACGCTACGGCGATTGCTACGAACGCTACGATAAGCTAGAGTATAAAACATAATGAGCTACAATTGCTACAGGCTTTCGTAGCACTTTCTACGATTGCTTTTTTTTTTGTGTACGCATTAGAATGGGCTGATAATATTTTATGTGTATCTCGTCGAGGTCATAATAAGACTAATCAACAATCTTCTGTGATTATATTTAAGTACATACTTAATGTGTGTTGTTGAAACAAGAATTGAATAAAAATGAATATGAATATGATTTACGATAACAACCATGAAATGAAGCTTTGAATAAAATTTTCAATAATTTGTTAATTTTGTTTACTCTTTGATAATAGTATCTAAGTTATAATGATACCTTTTTAATTTCCGTGAGTGTTTATCTGTCGTCTGTCCTGTTGTACAAAGCTTTTTTGTAAATCAATCTAAACACTGAGTGTGTTCATGTATGTATATGTATGTGTAATTTAGAACCAACCGGCATCAGAGCGGATCACTAATAGTGTACAATTCATTGTTAATTAATTCTTGATCGATAACTACCTTTAAAATAAAAAATAAGCCACACTTGAACCTCCGCAGAACGTGACTTTCTACGGAGGGGAACTACCAACACTGGGGATCTGTCAACTATCGAACAATTAATTAGTGACGAAGCTTTAATTTAAGAACAAAAGATTGCATATTTTTTATATTCCTGGCAGACTGCTCTTAGGAATAAGGCTTTGTAATTGTTCCCATGTTACAGGCACTATACATAATATAGTTTTTTTTACGCTATTAATAATAGTAGTGTAGCAGTAAAAATTCAGTTCGTACTTTAGACTTAATGATATATAAACAATATTCATTTATTTTTTGATATTTTTCATTTATTTATAGTTGTACTTATCTTTATCAAACCTTAAACTATGGGCAATTTATTAAGTAACATTTGTTTGTGTTGTCTTTTGTATCTTAGTGTTATTTAAATAGATTATAACATTTTTTTAAATTACAAAGTTTTAGTTCATTACAGACCCTGTTCGGGCACAGCAATATATATGGTCCTGATCGACGCAGTTACCATGGCTGTAACTAAAAAATTTTGTAACTTACATCCTGTAATACCCATTATTTATTATTATATTATTTATTATATTTATGATGGTGTGAAAGAAGATATTGTCACACGGATTGAGAAAGGGATGCTTAGATGGTTTGGGCATGTAGAGAGGATGAATGAGAGAAGAATGGCTAGACAGATCTACAAGACGAGTGTGAAAGGGAACGTTGGAAGAGGAAGGCCTAGACGAACTTATCACGATTAAATGGGGGATGTTCTGAAGAAAGGTCAGGTCAAGAGTACTCTAAACCGACGAGCATGCATGAAAATATTGATGAATGTGGAAGAAGCGAAAGATGTATGCCAGGATCGTAGTAAGTGGAAGGCCTTGGTCTCTGCCTACCCCGTTGGGAAGGAGGCGTGATAATATGTATGTATTATATTTATTTATTATACATACAATAATTGACATATATATCTTTTACAATGTCCCGTAAAACTGTTTACACAGTTTGTCTGCAGGATCTATTGGTTATTAATACATTAGGCTGTTAATCTATGGAATTTAGTAAAAATAATTTGTGTTTGGACTTAAAAATATAAGAATATTTTTAAGTCCAAACACAAATTATTTAATTGTGTAGTTCGTAAAAGTAAGAACTTGTTTCCCGTCGAATGTCCTCAGGCAAACTATTAAGTAAATATGGTAACCTTTTTTTTAATGTTCGGTCTTAGTAAAATTTTTTTTACTTATAGAATAATAAATACATTTTACATGTTTATGGAATAATAAATAACATGAAATGACCTACTCTTATTATACCGAAACTTTTACAACAACAACTTGAACAAAGCAGTGGATTCTAATGATACTTTTGGTAACAATAATTATTAAAGTTTATTTATCTGATTTGTCTAATGTATGTACAAAGTCGAAATGTGGTTTAAATACTTATTTTATCGTCAGTCTACACTGGATGCTTTAACAAATTATTGAAAACCTAGGTAGGTACTTTACTTAAATATTTTAACAAAATAATGACGATAGCGTCGCGTAGCAACCGCGAGAGGAGATCGTAGTAGTTTTTAGGCGCTGCCATAACGATTCTAATTCGCCACTCATCGTGATTAAGCTCGAGTCAACGTCGAGTCGCTGCCCTTTGACGACTACTGTTACACTAGCCAATTGATACGATCTATCTTGGAATACATATTGTTAATAAAAATTATAAACATTATTCATTTCCATAGTAGTAATATCAACTGGTGTAAAAAAACCTTAGCAAAAACATAAGTAAGTATTTAAGTAAGGTATGTTCGGGTTTAATGTGGATTTTTATTGCTAAAAACAGTGGTAGTAAAACTTTATTGATGGTTTTATACAAGAAAATAAAACTTCTACCTATCTATGGCGGATGACGGACTGCCTATGAAAGCTGTCACTTTTAACTTCACGCCACGGATTTAAAAGTGTTGGTTCATGCTTCACGCATAACCTTAATGCAAGACAACCAACATCTAGATCATAGATTTAGTATACAACATAGATTTAGTTACAATCTACGTTTATGATCTAGATTTATTTTTATTTGAGCTATTGAACAAAAAATCACCGAAATCTGTCTACAGGGTAAAAAGTTATGCGTGATCATCATGCAACAGCAATATATGCAAACTGACATCCTACTTTTCGTCAGTCAAATCGAACTGAAACAACGTCAATTAAAACCTAAGCCCAATTAATCGTCAGGTGAGTGACGTCCCCTCACGCGGAGTCACGTTCGTGCCCCATCAGAGTGCCCCGTGCCCCGCGTGCCGGCCTCGAGTGGGGCTTAGCTTTTGTTTCGACGGCAATTAGTTGGACGTGACTGACGCGTGAGATCACACTAATAAATATACAAAAACAATATTAGAAAGTCACAATAATAGATGTCCGAAGTAAAGGATACGAAATTCCGAAGTATAATTTAATTGTTCAGTAAGCCTTATAAGGTACATTACCCTTATTAGATTTCTTTGTTGTTAGGGACATTTTTGTCATTTAATACAATTACAAAGTTACTCAGTTGAGAATATTATAAGATTTCAATGTCTAAGCCACAGACACTAATTTTGAAGATTCCTAACAAACACAACATTACCAATAGACAGCAATCCGAAAAAGTAAAAAATTGTTTTGGGTAACATTGTTTGAATAGGACATGTACCGGGTGTAATACTTTTATTGATATAATAAAATCATTTGTCAACCCTAAAGAGTACCATAAATATTAATCAGAGATTTCCGCAAAGCTCATTAACCGATACCATAATTTACTGGTAGGGATGAAGAGAAGTAAGGTTAGTCAAATACGCGTTAAACTCTTTTCTAAACATAAAAGATATTACAGTTATTTCTTAAGACTGAATCAAAACGTTAATTTTATATTTTTAAGTTCTGGTATCATACTGTCACGAAGCATAAATAGCGGTTTTTAATGAACTTGTAGGAGGAATATGTTAAGCTAGCTCATACTAGTTGTTATTAGGCGACAAAGAAAATACGTTCCTAATATGCTATGTTAAAACACGATTAATAATTCACCTACAGCTTAGGTCTATACGTTATTCACACAAAAAGGTTTAGCATCCGATCCAAGAGGCAGAAGTCCGAGACAGGGTAACTGTCGGCAATAGAATTAATTACTTCGTATATAATCGTCCCTAGGGCGGGCGGGGCGAGTAGGGCGGGGCGGAGGGGGGCCCGCCTATTGCAATTAAATAGCTAACGTTAACGTAATATCCTACAGCTGGAATGTTTCATTATGGCTATGATAACGTCTTTGATGCGCCGACTCGTGCTTCGAACGTTTTATCACAACGATGGCATTCGGTATTTTGTTCCTTGTTTAAATTTATTTCATCACGCAACTTTGTGAACACTTTGAGAGTCTGAAATCTTTGTAAATCGATTAGGTTTTAATCTAGTTTAGCAGATTAATACTTAACACTTTACCGGATTTACTGCAATTAGTTAAAGGTTAAATTAATTAGTTAAACGTAAATAGTATTTTCTATCCGACTTCTCTATGCACGAATCATTGCCGCCGAGTAGTTAAAGAGAAGGATTGTACTAGTTAAGCATAACTTTGTTTTTCAATGGCTCAAGCATTGAAATAAGAAACCTTTTTTACACCAAATAAATCAGCTGTTTATATAATAACTACTAAGGATTTTTTATCCAAATGTTATTTCCATATAGTCCCATTATAAAGCAGTAAGTTCCTGTATCTGAGCAGGATTTGTAACAACATAGTAAAACATACCCTTGTTTTTCGGAAAATAAATAAATGAGGTTCCTGCTTACTATATGGCAGAAATTCCAACCGAAAGTATCTTAGTAAAAGTGGCCATAAACGTTTAAAATCGTAGCTATTGCTATATTTCTAATTAAATATAATATTAGGTAGATAAACCAGTTATTGCATCCTGCTCTTAAAAGTAGGTAATCATGACTTTACTCGTATAATGCTGTTAGTGTAACTTAGTTAAGTTTCTATCAAAACAAAACACTATAAAATAATTACGGCCAAAGTTAGTTCATTGCTTTTGGCCTGTAAAACTCAAGAACTTAATGTAGGTTTACTTAATTAGCAACAAGGAATTCCAAGGACCTGGTAGTCGGGACTGAGATCAAATATATTAAGTATCTTAGCTACTATTTTTAAATGTTAAATTACTTTGAAAGTAGTTACTATCCAAGAAATAGTAGAAATGGACACAGATTGGTATTACAAGTCACCTCGAAAACAAAGCGTTACAAAAATAGCTGCTTAACTATGTGTGTCAAAATCTATAATAAAATACCAAAGGAATTACTAGATTTGAACTTTAATAACTTTAAAAAACAATTGAGTAAATGATTACTATCACTTACTCTTTATGACTTAAAAGAGTTCTTTGGGAGTGTCGGGTAGAAATGTAATCTTGTTTTTATATAGGTTATCACCGCCTTTATTAGATAAGCTTTTGTGAAATAAGCATTTTTGTAATCTTGTATATTTTGTAATTTTGCATGCTAATTAATTTTGGCTAAACATGTTTACTCGCAAATAAATTATTGATTGATTGATTGATTACAAATTATCCAAATATAGGTAGTATTTGCTAGTGACTTGTCTTTTCTCTATAGACAGATAAATAGATAGTAAAATAAATCAAAGTCGCTTGCCACCGCCTGCCCTCTGTCCCTTTGTATGCTACTTAGACTACCTACGCATCGAATCTAATACGGTGATTCAAGAGAAAGGTTTATACGTATTACGTACCTATATTTTAATACTGGCTTGTTCTTCGTCTTTGTGGCATCTGGTTTATTCATGTTACCAGATATACCGAATTCCCAATTATATCAAGTTTGACTTTAAACGGTTCCTGGTTATATTGCGCTCTTTGAAGATAGTATAATAATAATGGCTCTAGTCTTCGCAATAGATTTAAGTGGAGGTAGCTTTTGATATTTTCTGATAAACGTGTTACTTGTATTAAACAAAATAATGTTATGATCCAATTGTAGAGCAAGGAATTGTTTGTAAAATAACCGGTAAATAGCGACCCCCAGACGAGGGCAAGAAGGTAGCGTTACTGTGCTTACTATGGACATAGCTTATAGCTAACTATATGCACTTCAGGCCTAGTATTTGATAGATGCGGATTACTTACTTTCTTAGTCTTAAAGTTAGAAGCTGATAACTTACTTTCTTAAAGTTAAATATTCAAATGGCTAAACTAATTTGAACACTATAGTCCTTAAAATATAGCTCGATTAGAATGACAGGTGTCACTAAAACAGACGACGTAACTTTTTACCAGCGTCACACAAGTGAAACACATTTGCAAACGATAAAATATTGGTAACCTGCATGTTAAGAATATTTTATTATACTTTGCTGTACATATTAATCAATTTAATTATATAAAATAGAGATTTAAAGTTAAAAACATTAAAATAATCCAGTCACAAAAATTACACTTAACTTTAAAAGACGTCTTTACAAGGTTATGTCATTTTTCATAATCGCTAGTGATGACGTAAAATCGACAAATCAAAATCGACAGATTAACAATACTTCAAAATCGAAGTAATGTAACATAAATGTTACAAATGATTTGATGAGAATTGGTTGATGCTAAGAATATCGAATTGCAATTATTAATAGTTTACGAAAAATTTTCAAATTATTTAGATTCTATATGCTATAAAAAATTTCTAATTGATTTTCATTTTTTGTTCCGATTATTTTTATTATGATTACGATACTGACTCTGTTAAATCTTAATATATCTGATTTTCGTTTTATTTCATTCGCCATTACTGGTTTTTTCGTTTGATCAGTCGAGTCAGTACCATCACTAGTCGTCTCAGTTTGACAGGTGTCATTCTAATCAAGCTATATTTTATGGACTATAGTATCTACTTTGAATAATTTTACAAAAATTATTGATGTATGATACGAACTATACACACTGTATTCGATTGAATGATTGATGATGATTTAATGTTAGTGTCAACTGTACAACTTGGCTAAATTTTGTCGACATGCAATAATTATAATTATACTAGCCGTTCCCCGCGACTTCGTCCGCGTCAGTTTCCGTTATTATGATCGCGATTATTTTTGCAACATTTTTCACTCATGCTTTGCTCCTATTGGTCGCAGTGTGATGTTATATAGCTTAAAGCCTTCCTCTATAAACGGACTATCTAACACAATAATATTTTTTCAAATCGGACCAATACTTCCTGAGATTAGCGCGTTCAAACAAACAAACAAACTCTTCAGCTTTATAATATTAAGTATAGTATAGATTAGTGTAAAACT
The DNA here is from genome assembly GCA_949315895.1 of Anania crocealis. NCBI lineage: Eukaryota > Metazoa > Arthropoda > Insecta > Lepidoptera > Crambidae > Anania > Anania crocealis. The sequence continues at coordinate 1,510,514 of OX438868.1, forward strand.
GCTATTAATGTTATTTTGTAACTATTCGTTATATGTTGCACCAAAAGCTGTTTAGTGTATCTATTTGTATATTTTTTATACAGAATGAAATTTAACCCACTTTCCAAAATTTTTACAGGCGTTCAGTATCGTATTTAGAGCCTATTTATGAAGTAAAAAATGCATCAATTTGTCACCCGAAAATATTTTTCGCAATATAGTTTTCAATTTTTACGGTCCTAGAACTGTTAAGGTATAAAGGGAAAATCAAAAACTTATGAATAGTATTGTAATGAATGAATGGAATGGGCATCGCGTAAAAAAAGTGTTGCTAGGTGGCCGTATCAAAAATTTTAGATTTTTGGCGGACATTTTCTAAGTGCTTTACCTTGACATTTTTGTACTGGGCTATTATACCAAAAGAAAAAATACGTCATTTGTTTTTTGACTCGCTGATTGAAATATTAAAATTTGGAAGATGGTTCAAATTTCATCCTGTATATTACATCAACGATTAGTAGAAAACTTACTTGAGCTTGTGTAAACAGCACTCTCCGCTTCCGCCTCTGCGCCAGAGGGAACTGCATCGGCTTCGCGTCGGGGCCCGCGCACGCCGCCAGCCCGCCCATGTTGTTCATGTGCCCCATGCCGCCTGACGTCGACGTCATCAGCCTGGAAACTGAAGCAGCCGTTCAGGTATGCACATCACTAGTCACTACATATGATCAAGTGTGCCCCAATCTAATGTAAAGTGCTCCAATTTGTTCAAATCACATCGCTTAGTGTCAATATAATCCAGTGTGCCTCAAAATATCATAAAAGTGACCCACTTTGGATAAATCACAACGTTGAAAAGATATGTAACTGAGTATTTGTAAAATCAGTTTTAAAGATTTTTACATTTGGTACCAGGGCATGGAGCAGCTGAGCCTAGGCTATGATATAAAGAATATGCAACGTGGACAAAAAAAAACATTTTTTTCTTAAAATACACACTTCGATACAAAATTTAAAGGTTCATGAATAACATTTAAATTAAATCAATCAGAAATTAAAATAGGTATAGGGCACACGGAAAATACGAATTATTTACCTTACTGTTCATAATGTAACCAAACGACAAGGAATTTAAGATTAATTTTCTTATTAATTAGATAACAATTAAAATAGACAGACACATGTGTCCCATCGTATTACTGATATGCCTCAGTTAGTCACTAATTAATATGCAGCATTCATATTGATGGCAATTTTTATTAATTATGGAATCGATACTGGCAGCCCAAGTAATAATTTGTCCTGTAATTAATTTAAAATTGTCACATTACAGTCATCCTTATAATTTTTAAGACCACTTTTGCTCTTGGCTGTAGGTACGTATTTCTCTACAAATTATAATTATGGTGAGCATTCTCGGAGAGTGAAGGGGAGGATTCACCCTAGATGCTCTGTTAAGTGATCCGAAAATTATTTTCATTGTGGTAATAATTACTACACCATGTAATTCAGTTTTAAATGTTTGACATTTTAAAAATAAGATGGCATCTAAATTGCCTAACACTGAGCAAGAAATCACTATGTTGCCTAACGTGTTTTATTTGTCCTGTAACTGTACTTAAATAAATTGAAGAAAATATGGTCCAAACTCAAGTTAAAATGATGAAGAATGAAAAGAAGATGGACTATAACTAAAATCTTATGTTACAGAACAATAGAGATAAGTGGATTGTGGTTTACTCATAAATGCACATTTTTATTTTGATCAAATCGAATGCTTTATTCGCATGCATCAGCTGCCACAACAGTCTAGCGAAAAATCAACATAGAATCAATAATGGCAAAATTTAGCAACGTCAGACCGCGGACTCAAATCTCATAACCTTTTATTGTGTTCGACGGTCCACAGTCGGCAGCAATATTCCACACATTATACCGAATCCGCCGCTCTTTCTATTTACACAACACTCAAACATCGAAAAGGGTCTTTCAATAAAATATTACGCCCCATTCTGTCTTACTTACTCCCGTTCCATTGTGAGCCTTGTTTTGGCTGTATAGAGCGATATCTTTCATCAAAAAAAAGTTAGAACCCAGACCTCCTTTGTGGAAACGTCAATAGACCACCGGACATTTTGTTATCGCGATGATCGTATTGAAATGTTGCGTTGCAATCGTTGATCGGTCGTTGAATAGCATTGAGCTGCAACGAATGCCGTTAAATGACACGTAAATGGTTGTTTACAAATAAGTGGTGCGCGGGTTGCTCTGGTTTTTTATCTGTACACAAAGAACGAGTTTCTCTATGAGCATTAAATTTGAATTCCATAAATCGAATCACTAACCAGCGGACTGTACAAAAAAATTAAGATACGTTTATGTCTATGATCTAGGTATCCCAAATATTATCTGTGTTACCTGCAAGAACTTTAATTTAATGTTATCTTTATCGATAGCCCTTATGTAGTAAAGTAATGATATTAAAAAAAAGAATAGAGGATTTCCATTCTATATTAAATTTACGAAGAAGACTCCGTAAAATGTTAACATTACCTATTCTTTGACAAAGTTCAAAGCCTTATAGCTACTCAGACTGGCTCTGCATAACAACGTCCGAGTCAGAAATTCTCTCACACACACTCAAGGATTCGCTCGCCCAGAAAATCCATATCACCCCGTCCCGCCCGGACGCATATTTTGTCAACAAACACGCGGTAATCGAACCCGCGACCGCCGGCCGGGGCCACTCAATGTAATGGTAATATCAACCGATATTGAGTATATCGATTTCGTGTGACACTGTCGGATGCGAATCGTGATATGACATAGTTACTCGTATTTCCGAATTAAAAGTTTTAAGCTTCACTTAAGTGATTCAAACTACAGTTACTGTGATTTTAATTAAAATAAACGTAAATAAAATCATTATTAAGATAGAGTGCCAGACTTTTCAAAGCCGCCATTACTTATTTTTAACCAATTTCAAAAAAAGGAGGATGTTTTATATTCGTCTGTATATTTTTACGACTTCTACCTGGTGCCAGAAGCTCGGACCAACAGTTTAACATGCCTTGAATCTTACGTGCAGCGGTGTAGTTCTAGAGGCTGGTTTTATGATGATTAAAGAAATTCAGTAATATTGTCAGTAAGCTCAAGAAAGCGCTTTAATACGTGCCAATATTTAAACCTATCACTGCTTTGGGACAAGATAGGCTAGTGCAGAGAAGAAGTAGCGCAAGAAATTCGGTCTCTTTTATCAGCTTCTTTTTTTAATAATGTTAACAAAAGGTTGACGCAAGTAAGACCTAATGCCAAGCGATCATTTAAATAATCATTAATACTGTTATAGCCCTTTCTTATTAGAATTACTTTGACATACAATTTAAGTATTGCAGTTTATATACAAGCAGCAATTCCCTGTGGTAATTTGTTAAAAGACGAATACAATTTCCTATTAAGGAATTTTCTTCTTTTCACAGTCTGAAGCCTGAAACGGCCAATAGACATGCCTCACTGGGCCACACAGAGCCATCTAGTCCCAAATTAAGGTAGTATTAAGTACCCTGTCGTATGGGGTACTAGACAACCGATAATCTTACTAATATACTTTTTTTTTTTTTGTAAATACATAAATATATACATACATAGAAAACACCCAGACCAGTACAAACAGACATGTTCATGCACACAAATATTTGTACTGTGCGGGGATCGAACCCGCGACCCATGGCTCAGAAGCAGCGTTAACTACCGCTGATCCAAATGGTCGTCTAAATATCTTATAGTTATCTTTATTTCTGGTATTGAAATTGTGTACGAAAAATTGTACTCCTCTTAAGAAATAAATGTAGTTTCTTACGGACGTAACTAATGTTCTCGAAAATGTATTGAAATGAATGAATAACGACATTAAAAATATTTTAACCTTAAAGAATTCCACAATGCGTTTTAAAACGATTCTAACCCTCAAAGATCGGAATCACGCCCGAGGCATCGAAGCAAGTGCAATAGCTTCCCAAACCCCCGAACATTAGAAGCAATCATTACACAAATGAGCGGTCACTTAGGCCGGGTGCGTTTGATGAGGGGCGGCTGGCGTGAAATTGGCCCGGGGGCCCGTGCGTGTCTCTGACGTGCGGACTGACCGTGCGGGGGTTAACGTGCCTCGTACACTGTGTATTATAGCCTCCAAAAAGCTACCTGATGTGGCACAACATTTGGTGATATGAAGACTTTAAGAAACTTTAACTTTTGTTTTATATGTGCCTCTAGGCTATTAACCATCCCACCGCAGAGCACAGGCATCCATCTTTGAATTCAAGTTACCACAGCAATTATGGATAGGCATAATCACCACGCTTAAGGATACGCCCCGTAGCATCCTAACAAAAAGTGTGCTAAGGCTGCTTTTCATCAAAAAAGTGCTGCATTATGTTGCTATGAATGATTTTGAAATTTACACTGGTCCAAGTTCAGCACTGGTGGAAAAGGGTAACATTTAAAAATTTTCGTCATGGCTGCATGTCTGGTTCACTGTATCAGTATTATATTATCTGTGACCTTATTAAGGCTTAGAAACCAAAAAACCGTCGACAAGGAACACTTCGGAAACCTATCACAAAGTTGACACAGTTTTAAAATATAATATAATCGTTGGGGAGCTGTCTTAAAAAATATTTTGGTAAGTTGTTACATGAATTGTCCAAAAATTTGTGCTAGTTTAAAAGTCATAAGTCCCGTCCGTAAGGCGAAGTCACGATGAAAAGTCCGCCTTGTTCTAATTTTAACGGTAAAAGAGCAACTAAAGACGAAACGAAATCACCTGATGAGTAATTAAATATAAAATTTTAAAGCTATCGCAGTCATACTTCTGCAGTCTAGCGGCAGCATGAAAGTAGCCCCGGACCCGTGTATCTGACGGGCGAGATTCAATTTGTCAGCAAACGGGGGGTTAACAAAAGTTAGAACCCATAAAAATTCGCTTCCATACAATGAAAAATCTGGTAAAAACTTTAATTTATTATCGTAATGAGAATAAACAAATTTAATCGTTTCTCAGCTGAAAAAGAGTCGCTCGGTGTGCTTAACGCAGGGTGCTCAAATCCCACTTGAAACAGTCGAAAATATTGATATAAGAATCTTTAAATACTTCAATTTTTGTTGCCTGCACCAACCACAGAAGGCACAACCTATATGTGGTGTGGTCTATGACGCCACGTGTTTACTTAAAATGGTAGGTAATGCTATCATATCTAAAGAATGAAGTGCCGATTTCGTCAACAAATTATTTGAAAACAAAAGTGAACTTGCAACCTAGCTTCCGCACGGGTGCAATCTTATCAAATTTGATATTGACAAATTTTGACGAAAAATATGAAATTAAACGTAAAAATAACTTCCTATTGAGCTCTCAACTTCCTCTCGAATCTTTTGATGAAAACTACAATAAAATCGTTGGCCTCTCGTAGTTCAATAAATCTCAGCGTACAGAGGAACAAACGCTAGACCTCGGAAAGCGAATGTTTTTTCGAATGAAATAATATTCTACATAGCAGTACAAAACAGTAGTTTAGAAGCTACTTGACTAATATTTATCCATAGCACAGATAATCTATACTAATATTATAAAGCTGAAGAGTTTGTTTGTTTGTTTGTTTGTTTGTTTGTTTGAACGCGCTAATCTCAGGAAGTACTGGTTCGAATTGAAAAATTCTTTTTGCGTTGGATAGTCCGTTTATCGAGGAAGGGTTTAGGCTATATAACATTACGCTGCGACTAATAGGAGCGAAGCAATAGTGAAAAATGTAATGCAAAAATAATCGCGATCATAATAACTAATATTGACGCGTACGAAGTCGCGGGCAACAGCTATATAATATAAGAAAGAATATTGCACTAAAATTTTACTCCTGTTCTAAGACTTCTAAGGGTATCCTTGTATACAAATAGAAATGAGCTAGGCACTCGATGCCAGCCGAAGGTCGGTTCGAAGATGACGCCCGGGCAAAGCAAACAGCCGCGCGATTCCAAACATTATCAACATTCAACGCTGACATCATTATAGTTTCAGGGTCAAATTAATTGTGCTATGCTTTGATATTGTAAGTAATTCTACTCACTACAGTCTACTAGATTAAAATGAACTCCCAAGACATGCTTTCCGGAAACAGGCTAGCTAACAGGGGTTAAAGTATGAAATTGCCGTTTTGTATGGACGAAATCGAGAAAAGTCATTTTTCCATACTAACAATTTTTTAGTTTTTTTAAAAACGCCTGAACCGTTTTCGATGCAATTAAAGGTGAAAGTTAGATGGTTATAAAGCTACGCATTATAGTATTTAAATTTCTGAAAATCAAAGTAAATAATACAAATATACTTAATTGAAGCAAGAAGGTCAGCTGACACATTATAAGGGGTCTTTTCAACGACTTCCTTTGAAGTAATAGGCACTAGTATTGCATTTTTTTTTTAGTCAAAAGTTACTTTATTTAATTTTTGATACAATACAAAAAGAATTACGCAATAATATGACTATACTTAAGAGCTATAAACAAAATAAAAAGTGGGAAAATAATCGGCAATTTCATACTTTAACCCCTATTATTATGGTTATCAATAGAATTAGTTTCATTTTTGCAAGTAGAGTTAACAGTTAAAAAAATGTGGATAACATCACATACATTCAAATTTCAAACTTATGAATTCTGGGCAATTGTGTAAAAGAAGCAACGCAAGTAAGTCACTGGCATTGTTAGTTTCTTTTAACCCTTTTACCAGTTGCGGCATAATAGTTGCTATGGCAATTTTAACTTTATGCGAACATTAAAAACCAATGAAAATTACCGGTATCTACCGGTACGATCATCGGACAATCATTAATGGCTTAGTAACTAAGAAAGTTTTGTAAGTAACCTAGGTAAAATAAGTATTATTTTTGCTCGTACGCTCGCACGTGGTACTATCAGTAAAATTACCTCATACTTAGTTGAGGTAAGGCCTGCTACTGGCCAAATATATAAGGCTTACTCACTTTTCTAGTAAACTTAACTAGTTTATAGTTGGAGTATTTTCGCGAGTGTGTTAATCGATTTCTAAGTATTCGAAAGTGTCCGTCGGACTCGGACGTGACCGGCGTGCGCTACCGAATTGACTTCCAAGTGAGACGCCACAGACATGCGTATTGCGGTTTACACAGTCAGCATAAACCACAACAAAAAATGTAACAATCAAAGTGGACAAAAGATGTTTCTAAACGATTTTACAGTAAGATAATCTGAATTTCCTCAAATTATAAAGCTACTATAGGTAAAAATCTCCTATTCTCAGCCCACCTTTTTACCAAAAGTTTTTTTTATTATTTTAGCTATACCAATTGCATGGTAACAGAACAGACGCATTAAACAGTAGCCAATCAATTTTTAATTTTGCTTCAAACTTTAACAAGTTTATCGTTTAGTCGTCACCTTGTAGGGTGTTTATACACGATCAGTCCTAATATTGACTCATCATATAACTAATGGATTGAGCACCACAACAATCACCTTAACCTACTTCAGTTTTACCTGCTGACATACCTATATTAAATAAAATAAGAAATTTTATGAGAAAGTATTTTAAAAAAAATTTTGACTTGTAGTCAATCATAAAAGACCCAACCTCGGCTAGTCCAGAACTGCAGTAAGTTCGATACTAAAACGAGTAACTAAAACTGCATTAGCAGGTTTATACCAGATTTGGTCGTGCAGAAAGGGAAACACGGGCAGTGATGGTGAGTATTGAAGTACGTCAGAAACACCTTAAATCTACACCCGTGTCACAAGTCTCGGGATCTACTCGGTGTTTCTCTTTCTACTACAAGATGAACCCGCACGGTGAATCCATGAAGCCCCAAGAAGTTTGTCTTTCTAGAAACATCATAGAATGAGTATTTATTGCAAACCTCTTCTAATTTACTGGTTTCTAGAATCAAACACTATTTATACGTGAAATCAAAGATGAATGAATGTATTCGTAACGACGAATGAACGCAGTAAAGAGCGCGAAAAGTAGTGCTAAATCAAAATATAATGTAAAACGCTAATAACGAGTAAAATCCGTAAAATTATCATTTCTATTTTTGTTGAACTGTTAGCTTTGGGTAGACAGTATCTTAAGTCTTTGGTGAACCCATAGCGCACCAAGTATAATAAAATACATTTTTAACAATTGTGTAGAGTCCCTTATAAAATTATTTAGAGATCCCGATACTTTGCACTTGAGAACACATGTGTTTTTATGCAAATATAAATGTTTTAATGGGATGCTTTAAGACATTTAGGTACGATCCAGAAATGCATAAAAGAATGTGTGTGATCGCTGTCTCATTAAGCTCATTATTCAATGTCGGGTGACCTACTTTTGAGGCTGCATCTCATCAACGAGGAAACAATCGATAAGTGAGTCTTAAGAAAACCTTGAAATCTACACAAATTCAGGTCGTCACATTTTTTACAAAACAATACAGTTTCTTAATATAATTTTGTCTCAAAAGGAATCATGCACAATGTCTTAGTCTAAACAATTTTAATGGAAGATAAGTTTACGGATTTAACTCTCATTTATTAGGTACCTACTACAAGTGATGTAATATACAAAACTAGATACACGATCAGAGAAAATAAGTCCCAACTAAAAGAGCACCCATTTGACACAAGGTGCACTTATAGTGCTACCGATTATCAATCGAAAAGTAACAACATGACATAAATATTTATACTTTTGCATGCCGATTTAATTTGACTGGGTTATGATCAATGATATTTAAAAAGTATAGATAGGTTATACCCTAACAAACGAAATATCTGTGCCGATTGCGAGCAACAGCACACATGTGTAATTCTTATTTTGAATCGCGTATTGCGGACAAGACGTCACAATTTAGGACGTTTTAGGGTCACGCACAATGCACGCACGTAACTTATCTATTGTCTCATCACTGTGTACTATGCCCTAGCGCAATCAATTTTATCTTATTGCACAACTTCCTGGGGTGGGTCGGTGAAATCTCATATGCTGAGACTCGAAAGAGCTCAACGAGCGGTTTTAAAAGTTTTTGCCAAAAAGCCTATTCGCTTTCCTACAACGGAACTGTATTCCATATGCTGGGTTCCCACAGTGCGTCAGCTTTTCGTTCTTGCCACTGTTCTTGGAAAACACTCCCAGCTTCCGTACGACCCTAAGTTTACAGAGCTCCATCGTCGATCCGACAGGGTCTCAAAAATTGTACCTCGTCGAACTTCTGTTGCAGCTCGTCATTTTTATTATATAAGTCCCACTCTGTATAATAAAGTAAATAAAAAGTTAAATATCTACCCGTTACCCTCCTATAAGTGTAAAATTAAATGCCTGGATTGGCTTCTCACTCTATCTTATGAAGATACCGAGGCCTTAATTAAAAAATCCTTTTAAATTCCTGACAAACTTACAAACTTACAAATGCCTATATCTACACGCAGTTACATAAATACACACCAATGTACGCATACACACACATGAACACATATACGCGCACATCACACACACACACTCACACACCACACATACACACACACACACACCACACACGTTACACTAAATCTTAAAATTAGTTTGTATACGGAATTGTATAACTTCTGCGGAGGGGGGCGTTGACTTCTGCGAATTCCTAATAAAGATATATTTATTTATATTATTTTATTATTACTTTTTAAATATCATTGTTCATAACCCGGCCAAAATATGTCGGCATTCAAAAGTATACTTTTTAAATATCATTGGTTATGATCATTAAGTTTTAGTGCCATTTTTGTATCGGATTGTGTTTCTAGTTCTTAGTATCAATGGTATCTACTCGTACATTATATTTTAATCGTTTCTAATCCGGAGTTTTTTCAGTGTGGTTATCGTTTGCAAAAGTCCCAAGCAGCTCAAAGCTTACAATCTTCTCAATATTAATTAGTGTGCTTATTTTTACTTCTACAGCTGTACGTATCGTCCCAGGTACGTAGCGATTTTATTTACCTAGTATTTGGAGTTTATCGTATCTAGCTAAATGATTGACTATGTCAAACGGCTGACAATGTGCGTCTGGTATAATCCTATAAACGTATTATCGTAAATTAAAGAAATCAAAATTAAACAATAAGATAAGATAAGATAAGATAAGATAAGATCATTTTATTTACGAAAATATGTGTGAGATATACATTGCATGGGCAGAGATATACTGGTGTTAGTGTCGTTAGTATCAACATGCCTTACCGATATTCGGTGTGTAAAATTTATAGTGTTAAATTTGTTCGATTTCATTTAACATTAGCCTCTCAATATTAAAAAGTCAATTAAATTATTACATTACATCAAAGTATATACCATTTCCAATAAAATTAATTACAGTCCCATCTCGCCCGCCCGAACGCGTGGGAGCTTTGATCCACGCACGAGCAACCCACGAGCAGGCCGCCTCAGGCTGGCTGCCTTTCGCACTCTGTAAACTACCTAGTGAAGCTATCAAGGCCTTCAGCTAACAGTACAGTTTGGTAAAAAACTATATTGCAATAGTAAAATAGGTTGAAAAGTACCTACTATTTCCAATTTCAACAGCAATTGGAGATTTCAGTATCACATGGGTACAAGCAATTAGGTATACTATTTATGGAATATGTTTCAATTATTAGTCTTGTTAAGTCGCAACATGTATCTACTTATATTGTGCATAATCAGGTCAAGAAGCTGAATGCTATTGCTTTTAAAAAAAAATACTATTACCGATATAAATGTAAGACCCGTTAAGACATTGATTGATTAGAGATAGGAATGAAGGAGACTGATGATTTCATAATTCACATTATTATAATATCTATATCATGAGGTTACCTAAATAAAAAATATTTTTTTTACACGCGAATGGAAACAGCATGTCTGGTGCGGATAGAAAGAAACCAATTAATTACTAAAAACGCTTTAAAAGTATAGCTTAACGAGATTACCCTCGAACTCTGCCCATCAAAATTAAATTCCCGTTTCGCAGACAGTTCATATTAATCGCATTAACCGCTGACAATGGCGCACTAACCCCCGATGTTGCCAGTCGACAAATTGTGCGTGAGCAAACACACGGATGTAGCGAGGGGTCGTATCTCTACCGGGACAATGCCGAGGGCGCAAAAATAATGTTATGCTTAGCTAAAATAACTGAACCTCATACGTGTGTAGGATAATAAAAGTGTGGAATCCGAATGAGCGCTTAATAATGTGACAGAGGTTGCGACAGTAGAGACGTGACGGCGATTGGATCAAAAGATAATAAATTATTCAGTTGAAGAGATGTTATTATTCATTCAAATATATTCTTACATCTGCTTTAAAAACCAAATAAGTATTATTTTAAAGCCAAACTCTACACAAAAAAAACAATTAATATCTACGCAATACTACCTATGAGATCATACTACAATACATAAGTACTTCTATATACACTGTATTTATATACATATAATAAGTTTGAAATCAAAACCAATCAGAAGTACTTTATCTCTTCTAGCATAACTAAAAACAAGCTAACCCCCGCGCAGACGACGTACTGTAAATAAATCCATACCGTCCACAATTTAAAAGTAGAAACGCGGTGAACCGTGGGAATGAAATAGCAAACATTTTCCCATTTCCCTTAGTGTTGCCACGCTGCAAGACAAACTGCCGCCTGCCGCTGACGCGTCCACTCCGCATTAGGCGCGCTCCGACCAACTAAGTGTGTCACACACTTATTTTTTCCCCGCGGCGCGTAATTTGCTGACCGTGTGCTTCTGACGCTTTTTGATCTATGACAACACTTGTGCAGGTATCTGTTTTTTGCGACCCAAGCTTAATTAATACTTTTTTTAAAGTGGCGGACACTGGGCGTTACTTTCCTCCGTAAAATGCTATATCGATTATTTTTTTTGCAAATTTGTTACGAAATATAACGCGCTAATGCGCATTATTATTTTTACCTGAACTGAAATAATATGACAAAGTTTGAAGCTGTATTTATCTCGTTTAACGGATGTGACCTGTGTCGCAGAATGATAGTTATATTACGAGTAACACAACGATGACATACACACAGTACGCAGTTCACATTGTTAGGACTAGCTATTAATTTCATATCAAATTACCAACAAAAAATTAAGTTTATAAGATTAAATTGAAATTCTTGCACCTGACTGTACATTTTGTATTCGTTTCCCAACCGTGAGGCGCGGACACTCGCCTCAAGAAGCACTTTTGATGAAGTAACAACATCGAGTGGAAAGCGTTGTTTGTCCACATTTTACCTTCAGTCACATTTACATACACTAAAAATATTTTACATCTTTTTGACAGGGTTGGACAATGGACAAGGCTGGCAACAAAAAAATAGTAATTTAAAAAAAAAAGAAATATATATCAGTAATAAAATTTAAAGATACAAGGCACAAGTACCTGAGATAAAATATCAATTGTGTATCAATCATGTTAATGTAGATACAAATATCTATCTCCAATTAAACAAAGAAAGAAGTAGTTAAAAAATAACATAAATCTTTATAGCTTAGTTCATTATATTATTATCCAAATCATTAAATTCAACATTGAAATAGTCACTGTCCAGCTAATGTAACATTTAACACGACAACCCTGCAATAGACTAAAATAATTTTAGCTAAAGCCTTCGACTGCATCGACCTCACGCTATTTGCCGACGTGAGCCCGACTGTTGACACAGCCAAGACTCTAGTGGTGGACAAACATGGGACCGATCGAATGGAATTGCTTATTTTATCTGTGCCTACACGATTCTCTTGTCCCTCCAGGTACGGGAGTCCGGCGTTCTGCAGGGTAGCGCACTCGGCCCGCTCCTACTAATAACATTTTTTCTAGTGACAATAATTCGGTGGGCAGCATTCGAGAGCATGTTTTTGTGCTTGTACAGTTTTTCGTTTACCGTTTTAATCTGTTCTTGAAGATGCTTATCTGTGCGGAAGCGTGCCGTAATCCCTGTGTTTGTAGTCTAATCACTCGTAAATATATCCCGTTGTGACTGCAGTGTTCTATTGTTCATTCATCTTTGGTATTGTTCATTTATAAAGCAATTTTTTTATGGCAACATTGGACAATGATTTGAAGATTTGTTGAAAATGTTGTGAACGACTGTTTATTTTTGAATATTTTTAGAATTAATCATCATTAGCTTCAAATTTGGCTGAAATTACTACTATTTTCAGTAAAAATAAATTCTTATAAATGACTTTGAGGAAGAAACGTTCTTTATTAATTCAATATTATCGGTAATCCATTTGATTAAATCACACAGGTTTAATCATCGAAGAAGAGGCTTTTTTAAATGTTATCTTAAGCAAACTTGGAACGGAAACTTAAAAACACATTACCACTTCAAAAGAAATCAAATAAAGCTTACAAAATACGTGTTACGGCATACGCGTAACGTTCCGTGCAGTATGTGGTAAGGTACAAAATACTCCTGATTCTGATTGGACATTAGATTTTAGTTTTAGGTCCTTTTTCTTTATACGTATAAATATTTTTCATATTATCTGTTGTTTAAATAAAGCATCCTCTTAAATTTTGTCGATTGATTTTAATTTCAGCGCTTGATCTTTCTCATCATATATATTTTTAGACGGCTGGTCATTTGCTTCAACTTTTGTTTATGATATTTTTTATTGCAGTATTATGTTTCTATTAAAAATTAGGTAAGTAATCAATATTTACCCAGAAACTATTTAAAACAACACAAAATGCAAATAACTCGTACTAACAAACTACTTGAAGGGTCCTTAATAGCTTTTGAACGTAGCTCAACCAGTTAAATAGAGCTTACAGTGCAAATGTATTAACTGTCACGGTCGATATGCCGCGTAATCGTTGATAGATCTTAACAACGATGGCCTTGCGTGAATAAATAAAAGACTTACAACTATTTATTAAAGATTGTAAAAGGTTGTTTGTCTAAATTAGCTGCCGAAATGACTTCATTTTTATTATTGAGTTTAACATTTCCAAAAATTCGATAAAACAATAGAGAAATATGAGATGAGCGTATTTTACAATACAAACCCTAAAAAAGTGAAAACGCGTGAAATTATTTAAATATTTGTATGAGAAACTATTTATGCCAAGTCGGGACGAGCTGCTGTTTCATGAAACCGGATCGCTGAACGCGTAATATTCAATAAATTATAATGTAACTAGTGTTGACCAAAGTATAATCAGAATCTAGCAAGGACTTAGTGACGATCTAAATATTCGATTGTCTGCGTCTTAGTATAGACTAGGCGTGTTTGTTCGCCGCTGTTTGGACTTTCACCGAGGGCGAGACTACTGGCTCTTCGGATTGGGTTTCCATTTATTGTCTATGAGTATTGTCCGTTAAGTGGTGTAGGGTGTCGGCAGGTCAGCTCATCAGTTTCGAGAGCTCTTTTCAAATTAGTTTGGAACAAGTAATTGGCTTTAGCGAAGTCTAAACATCTGTCTGCTGGACGGACATCCGTATTGTATTAGTTTGTGGACTTCAGATACAGGCATTCGTGATCTGCCTAAGTTTTGACTTTAATCTATACAGAGTAAGCCAAATCAATAGGCCCGGAATCAATTATATGGTTTTTGAACAGGGATGAGAATAATTCTAAATTCAATATTCACGTAATCTACATTTCTTCTTGTAGTGAAATAGTTTGACAGAAATTTCCTTAGCCCACACAAAATATGTTCGATCAACTGTAACTTCTTATAGGTACTATTTGATTCCGAGTTATATTAAACAATGGATGTATGTAAACAAACTTGTACACATTGGCATAGATCAGGTTGATCTGAAAGATCCTGCCTTCATAATTTGTGTGATATTGCTATCTTTATAAGGAACTAGTGGACGCCTCAAAATAGTTTTTGATTTTAACGTCTTAAATGTCATTGTCATTTGTCATCCGGAGTTGGAATTTTTAAAAAGAAATACAGTTTCGAAGACAAATCCAAAAACTCAAAAATCATATAATCGGTCCAGCCGTTCTCAACTTATAAGTAGTGTAACTAATACGACTTTCTTTTAATTATACAAGTTTAAACTTGTGAGTAAAAGAGTATGCAAATACGGTTATTTTTTTATTGACTAAATAGATATTTAATTGAAAACAAGTTTTTTGTCGGATTTAAACAATTTTACCATCAGTAAGACGAATACATCTTAGTTGCTCGTTTCGTGACCACGGACGCTGCAGTGCTTGAAACGTCGGTTTAAGTATCAATAAAATGTTTTATTTTAATAAACGCTATTTAAATCCTTAAACAAGTATTTCCTAATACAGGGTGAAATTTTAACCACTTTCCAAAATTTTTATAGGCGTTCGGAACCGTATTTAGAGCCCATTTATGAAGTAAAAAATGTAAATCAAGCTGTCACCCGAAAATATTTTTCGCAATTTAGTCTTCAATTTTTACGGTCCTAGGCCTGAAAAAGGTAAATCAAAAACGTATGAATAGTATCGTAATGAATAAATGAGATGCGAATTGCGTAAAAAAAGTGTTGCTAGGCGGCTGTATCAAAATTTTTAGATTTTTTGAGGACATTTTTTAAGTGCTTTATCTTGACATTTTTGTACTGGGCTATAACAAAAGAAAAAATACGTCATTTGTTTTTTGTCTCGTAGATTGATATATTAAAATTTGGAAGGTGGTTAAAATTTCATATTGTATATACGTTTAAAAAAGTCCAAGTAACTACCTAACTAACTATGGATTTAAAAGTAATAACGTAGTAATTTCCTCTCCCATTAAAAAAGCCCCGGGAGAGTAATGATCGTTGTCAAGTAAGACAATAGGTAAACAGAGCCTACCGAGTTATATCGAACATTGCGAGCCTCCCACACCTGAGCCCACAACGCAGGGTACATAACTACATATCACTACTGCTCCTGTGCCTGATATTAGGTTACAACAGGTCAAAGACTAAGTGGCACAGATATTACAAGCCTCTGATATTTCAATACTGTTGGCAATTTTGGTTTTCATACAATCTACGTCAATCCATGTGTTTTTAGGAAGTCTCGACCTTGGCTGGATTATTTTTTACACTTCTCAACCTTTTTCTAAAGGTTTTAGAAAAAAAGTTAAGTTAAAAAATCAGTATGCACCAATCAGTGTTGCTCATATTTTAACAGGGAGTTTAATAAAAATCAGCATGTAAAAGACCAAATTTAAATATACCGCCATAGGTATACCTACGCTACTACGGTATAATCGATTATCGCATTATTATGAACATTTTTATATTTGAATATCTGAGTAAGATTCCTAGTGCCAAGAGTGTTAAAGAAAGTGTACTTAATTAAACTTTGACTTTATCCCCAACATCATTATTTGCTTAGAATTTATATTAAACTAGCTGTTCCCCGCGACTTCGACCGCGTCAATGTCCGTTATTATGATCGCGATTATTTTTGCAACATTTTTCACTCATGCTTCGTTCCTTTTGGTCGCAGCGTGATGTTATATAGCCTAAAGCCTTCCTCGACTAATGGACTATCCAACACAAAAAGATTTTTTCAAATCGGACCATTACTTCCTGAGATTAGCGCGTTCAAACAAACAAACAAACAAACAAACTCTTCAGCTTTATAATATTAAGTATAGATTTTTAGGTAACTAACAGCAATCTATGTAAATATACAGTACTCGACTCGTCTGTTTCGATAATCTTGGACACAACAAAACATGGTAGGGCTCATCGGCTGTTTGTTTTTGCTTCTTTTAATCTGTGGTACTTTAGTCATCGGACGTTTGTTTGAGGAATAAAAGACAGTTCAAATTTGTAATTTCAAAATACAACCAAAAGTTTAAAAAATCTTGAAACCTAGTAGAAATTTCATTGCATTACAATGTCATTTATGGCATTTCATTTCTTTCTTAGTTTAAAGGTACTACGTACTTGTAGACAGATCGCTCAATAGGTGTATTTATTTTATGAAAGATTCAAAGTATTCCATTAGCAAACAAAACGTAACGTATGTAAGTTCACACGTTCCAAAATATGCGTAAATAAACACCCTCCAGCCCTTAATAATAGTATATTTACTTTTCTTTCCACCCATCCGTCCGAACAAATATCATCGTATCAAACAGCACGACAGGTACTGTTACAGTCTGATCGCGTCTCCAAATTGGCGAATGTAACTCGACACCCACTCGTCGGGGTGAATTCGGATCGAGAAGGCGTCGAGGATGGGGGGTGTCCGGTTACACGGCGTGCTCGCGCCGCCATTTTGACGTCAAAACATTGAAATCGATACGGCAATTCGGACTAATTGCCGCGAAGCAGGTGGCGCTGATCCCTCGTATTAATTTCAGAGATTTTTTATATTGTTTGTTGATTTTTCAGCGAACGAGAAGGTCGAGGTTGAGTGTTGAGTTCGATTTTACTGTTATCATGTCTGGGAATTATGTTTGGCGGCGAACTCGTTGTTTTAATAAGTTCATTAACTTGCTTGAAGTCTTTTTTTCGTGTTTATTTGTTCATCTAGGATAAGCTACATTTAATCGGAGTTTCATATTATTATCTAACCGCATACCTAACGTTGTAACAATGTAATTATACTGTGATTGTGACATTTTTATTTGTAGCTCATAGTTCATATGAACGCAGGCTTTACTTTATAGATTGGTCTATTTTATTTAAATACCTTATCTAAATCAATAATAAAATCTGGATAAGTTGCACTTCAATGTCCTTTTTAGACTAAATCAGATTTTCATTGCTTGCTACGAATCTTGTAGTCGTAGCACGCACAGATTATCTATACTAATATTATAAAGCTAAAGAGTTTGTTTGTTTGTTTGTTTGTTTGTTTGAACGCGCTAATCTCTGGAAGTACTGGTTCAAATTGAAAAATTCTTTTTGTGTTGGATAGTCCATGTATCTTTAGGCTTTAGGCTATATAACATTACGCTGCGTCCAATAGGAGCGAAGCATCAGTGAAAAATGTTGCAAATATAAAAACAGAAATTGACGCGTACGAAGTCGCGGGGAACAGCTAGTTACACTATATTTACATGAAGTAGCAGGTGGCTAAATCCTATTGTCACTTGCTTCAGATGTGTCATTGGATACGTTACGTAAGAGACAGGAGGTACCTAATGAAAGCTTAGCTGGCCTACTTATCCTCGAAGTACAGACCAATAAATACTACAGTGTGGACATGTCACCGCCCCTGACTGTGTCTGGTTTGTCCGTACTAAAGTTTGTCTGCAGGCTCTGCAGCTGAGGCCGTACTAAGTAACGTGAAGGAAGTATTACACGGATGGATATGCCTGTCTCTTTTAGAAATTTGAAGACATTGGTATGTGTGAGAGAGACAGTAGGAGTGCGGACGTTGTGGAGTAAAGCCTCTAAGATCTTTTTAGAGCTAGTGCTATACACCGTGCATTTTCAACCGCCAGAGGAATGATGCCCATGTTATGTAACAATTGTATATAACATCTTGGCGGTGTTATTTTTATTTTTTTATCAATAGAATTACCTAATCTTAGAAAAATATAAAATATTGAATCAGCTATTCATTTTGAAATATGCTGTAACGCGCGCGGACGTAGCTGTGTAAGGTTCATTCATCCGGGACACGGCTGCAGCAAAATAATGCGTCCGTGCCGTCAATCTATTATATATATATATATATATATATATAAAAATGAATCCCTATTTCCCTTGGTCATCGCATCACGCGTTAACGGCTGGACCGATTTCGCTACTTCTTTTTTAATTTTGTTTGTTATTGTCAGGAGAATGTTCTAATGAAAGAAAAAAAAAGAAAATCGCATGGAAAATAAGAAAATTTAGGAAAATCTAATCACCATACAAATTATTTGTTATGTAACCTTATCGCTTTTGACAATATAAACTTTTTTAATGTATGGCGTTTGACATAGCATTAATAGATAGAATGCGTGCTGCAAATATCGTCGAATAGGGGGTAAAAATAAACTGAATTTTGCACATGTTAAAGTAATATGTCGCCTTTTCCCGTGTCGGAATACC
Organism: Anania crocealis; assembly: GCA_949315895.1. NCBI lineage: Eukaryota > Metazoa > Arthropoda > Insecta > Lepidoptera > Crambidae > Anania > Anania crocealis. The sequence continues at coordinate 1,529,575 of OX438868.1, forward strand.
AACAAAACTATTTTTATACTACTGAAATAATAAATAATAGGTAAAATTTTTTTCATACCATTTCGTAATCAATATTCATAGATAAGACAGGACAACGTCTGTCGGGTCCGCTAGTATTTTATATTTTTCTAAGATTATATTTATTGATAAAATAAATAACACTGCCAAAATGTTACACATAATAGTCTCATAACGTATTCGTTTGTCAGGCGGTAAAAAATGTAGGTATCATAATTTAGAAGTAACGCAATGAAGGAAGCCGCCGACTCACTGGCAAACCTGGGGTCGTTGGAGGCGGGGTACCAGCCCGCGCCCCGCATGTCGCCGTAGTGCGGCAGGTCTGCGGGCGCGCAGCCGTAGCCCTGCACCGGCGCGCCGCCGTACAGCGGCACCGCGTACGGGTTCGCGGCCATCCCGCACGACGCCGCCGGGCCCAGCGGCGAGTTGATGCTGCTGCCAGACGAGTTCGATCTGCGGGAGAAAGTGCATTTGAAATAGACGATCCAGATAGTCTAATTATGGTTGATTTTCATTTAGCATGAGCTCGATCATTTGACGACTTTGGTAGTAAACGCTGCTTCTGAGCCATAGGTAGGATAGCGGGTTCGATTCCTGCATGATACAAATATTTGTGTACAACATATCTGTTTGTTTTCTGCTGGTCTGGATGTTTTCTCTGTAGTAACGGCCTATAATCACCCCACTGCAGGGCAAAGGCCTTCATAATTGAATTCAAGTTACCATAGCAATCATGGGTAGGTACAGACAAATCACCACGCTTGCCAAATGCGGGTTAGTGATCACAAACCCGAGCAATGTTCGAAAATTCGAAACTTTTGTTGCCCGACCCGGGGATCGAACCCGGGACCCCGAAATCCGGTATTTAAACCACTAGACCAACGGGCGTTACGTCTCTGCGATAATAAGCATAATTTACAAAAAAAGTATATAAATAAGTTTATCGGTTGTCTAGTACCCATGAAATAAGCTTAGATAGTAGCTTTTGGGACTAGATGACGCTGTGCCCAGTCTGGTATGTCTTTAAATATTACAAATATGTATTACTTTTATCATTATTATTTGACACATTAGCGCAACACACAAATTTTGATAAACACTTTTCGAGGCGGCACACACGAGAAAATAGGACGTATAATTGCCTATTCTTTGAGCTTAGATTAAACTAAATTTTTACTAAAGGGCAGTTATGTTGTTAGTAAGTAAGGCTTAGTGCTAGGTCATGCCCTTGGTAGTCCTTAGTAATTTTCTTACATTTAATTACATCTTTGATATCCTAGCAATAGTTGAAATGACGGTCAGTTTCAAAATCACAGGTGATATTACCGAATTGTTTATTCAGCTGTCGTTTTTCTGAACTGTTCAACAACACAACTTACCTAACTTATTTTAATAAGTTAAGTAGTGTGTATGTTTTATCGTAATACTTACTTAAACTATAACTAACGCCCCGTTGGTCTAGTGGTTTAAATACCGGGCCAAGATCTCGAGGTCTCAGGCATCAGGTTCGATTCCCGGGTCGGGCAACAAATAGTTTTGAATTTTTAAACGTTGCTCGGGTTTGTGATCACCAACCCGCATTTGGCAAGCATGGTGATTATGCCAGTTCCCATCATTGCTGTGGTAACTTGAATTCAATGATGGAGGCCTTTTCCCTGCAGTGGGATGATTATAGGCTGTTTTACTTACTTAAACCATAAATATGATAAACAATTTTGACGTATGTTTTATAAAAAAACAATGCTCTGTAAGCGACAGGTTGTGAGGTTTGAGTCCTATCCAGTTAAATTATTTTTGAAATGTGTATTTTTGCAAATCTCTGAAGCACAAAAACGTTGATGTTACAATTTATTATCGAGTCGAATATCATAAACCGTTGAATAATGATAAAATATAGCAACTATGTATTACTAATTAGGCACACTTTCAAAAAGACCTTTCGCAAGCTTATTTTTCAAAAGCTTTAAACGGTAGCGATGATTAAACAATTTGGCTGACGTCTGTCCCACACACCCGTGCCACCCGCAGCGCCCGGCGCCGCTCGACACCTCCGAACAATGACAGCTTATCTGCCTAATCCCTATTTACACAATTTAATCTCCTTTCACCACCTCAGCGACATCCCCAAACCACAACATGTGCAATTTTAAACCTTAAAACCCACGAAATAAAAACTTCTTAATAACCTTTTCAGTGACAATGATCTGTCAAAACGTCACACCCCTAACGCCGTCATTAATTGACAAATTAATTTTGACGGAGCGGGAAAATTTCCCGCCAGCAATTTTAGGTTAGGAGTGTTATTTGACGATAATTCGGTTTCGTTTCGCTGTTGTCTTTTGATAGGGCGTTGTTGTTTTTATAATTAATTGCTACGGTGTTTAATTTAATTATGATTTTGTATGTCTGTAACAGCCTATAATCATCCCACTGCAGGGAAAAGGCCTCCATCATTGAATTCAAGTTACCACTGCAATGATGGGAACTGGCATAATCACCATGCTTGCCAAATGCGGGTTGGTGATTACAAACCCGAGCAACGTTTGAAAATTCGAAACTATTTGTTGCCCGACCCGGGAATCGAACCTGATGCCTGAGACCCCGAGATCTTGGCCCGGTATTTAAACCACTAGACCAACGGGGCGTTTTTGTCTGTCTATAAATGTCTATAAGCTGAATTTATTTAAAATTTCATTTAGTCAACATAAAACATTTTTTTTAAAGAACAGTCATGTATTATTTACTACAAGTATAAAAATAAATAAGACTTTTTAAAGACTAATCAAAAAAGGGCGACTAGTTCAGATTATTATTTTTTCATCATCATGCAGCCCACTTCAGACCGCTACTACTTCCGTTTGCCGAGAGGTTACAATATTCGTTAACTGTGTTGCTAGATGCACGTCTTCATAGAAACATCTTTTAATGGTATAAAGAGGCAGTGGCAGCCAAGAGAGCTGGGCTTGAGAAATACTCTGGACTACTATATCTGCAATCACAAACGCTGTAATGAGTTCGAAACAACGGGATAAAATCAGTATCTAAACTTAAAACGTGAAAAATTATGTCTCAGGCGGGACTCGAACCCATATCTTCTCGCATGCCGGGCGTGGCATAATGGTATAGACCATTAAGCAACCCAGACACTGCGTCACAGCGCGTTTTTAAGCATAGGTATTCTTATCGCTGTAAGTTAAGATGAAACAGCTATTTAAATACTTTTTATATGATATTTAAGCAATTTAATTATTTAAATATCATATAAAACGTGATAAAACACAATATAATGTTAAATCCTAATAAAACGTTGTCAAATACGTAAATTTATCTTTCTTTTCAATGTGTGGTATTCGCGTTAATTCAAGAAACTATGAATGTACTCTCGAGTTTGTATCGGAATAAAACATTGCAAAATATATTTATTTGTATATTATTCAAAACAACTGAAATAATCCGTTTGAAAACTAAATTGGCTGTTGTTCATACAAATAGCCAGAGTTTCGACCTCAACGAAAGAACGAAGCGATCGCTCTATCAGACACTCACACTCTTCAAGATTCGATTGTATGAATTAGCGAGAAAGAGAAAACCGATCCGTATCGCATAGTGTTTGGGAATAGCTTTAGATAGAGAGTAATGCTTCTAAAATAAGATTCATTCGGCATCGGTTACTGAAACACTCCCTGCAAAGGCACAATAATGTACAGTAAGTTGTCGGTAAAAGCCATATTAATTTGTCCCCACCTTTGACGTGACATGGCAGAATTAAAGTTGCTGACAGATAAAGTACTGTGGGTCTAGCACAAAAAACTATCGACTACACAAAGTTCGTACTTTGTTTTGTAGTCCTCGTTTTAACCGCGCGAGCGCTGTTTAAGTTTTCATACTAAATATTTCGATAGCGATACGAACACGCAAACGATTCGAATTCGATAGTTTTTCGTGCTAGACCCACTGAAGTCTTTTTTATAAAAATATATGTGGAAGTAAGTATTTATAAACGCATTATTGTTACCAATGATAGAAGTTTCTTCTAGATTTCGTTGATGTCTTTTGTATGAAAATTATAAAGTGTTGTGGAAAACTTTTAAATTATAACAAAATCAAGCTTCAATTTACGATGTAAGAAAAATACTGTAACGTTTCATTTGTTCAAGTTATTCCTCTTAAAATGAAAATGAGATAGGTATTCTCCCGCAAAAGTTAATATTAAAAAATGCTTCTCATTTTAGGTCAGTGCAAGATGATCAGAGTTTCTTTTGGAAAAAACCCTCATTATTCTTTCCTTTGGATTTTAGATAGATTTTTTTGAGGTTATCGAACCTATCGAACAGTAAAAAAACAGTCCCCATGTGAAAAATAATGCGTTGTCATTCATAAAAAACGAATATACATACGCTTTAAATTTAGGACCTCCTCTTTTCGTCGGTTGACGAAGTATTGCATAGCTATACACTTAAATACATACACACAATAACTTAATGTATGTAACTTTGAAAGTAAATACGGATCTGTATTTACATGAGTACTCACACACTCGCGTGGAGTAGGTAGGTACACACTATATGTTTGCGTAAGAATTTTTATACCCACGTTCTATATCTGTATTCGCTCACAACACCACGTAAAATGCACGACAGGTTAAAAAACAAGTCACTTTGCTACAAAAATGCCAACAAATGCCACTTCCTTTGAAACGTGTAAAGTAAGTCTTTATCCTAACTTAAACTTGAAAGTAGAACCTCACCGCTTTGCTTTAAGACAAAAAAATAAGTTTAATAGACTACAAATTAAATAAAAAATTTAAAATCTGAACCACGCTTAACGACAATTTTACTTTATAAATCTCTTATTGTACGCTGATGACCGAAAAATCTATCGAAGAATCGCCACTTTAGACGACTGCTATATTACAATCAGACCTTGATCTTCTTACAATATACTGTAAAGATAATAAATTTAAACTTAGTTTGCCTAAATGAAAAACGATAACTTTTGCAAAGAAAAAAAAATTAAGTAATTGGTTTCCAGTTAAATTAAGTCCTTTGTGACACTGACACTGTCTTAGAGAAAGTCACTTTAATAAAAGACCTTTAAAAGACCTAGGAATCTTTATGGATTCAGAACTTCACTTCGATGTTCATATCAGTGACATCATAATATATAGTAAGGCCTTCCAATTATACAGCCTTGTCTGCTAAACCATTGAAACGTCCTGCTTCCTACTTTTTACTTTACAAGTCACTTATTAGATCTCAGTTAGAATTAAAGAACAAATTGAGAGGGTTCAAAGAAAGTTTGTGCGATCAATGTATTTTCGTTGGTTTCATTCAAGATTAACTGCGATGCTCTGCTTCAAAAATACGCTCTGCCTAAGCTTGAGGTGAGAACTATCTTAGTCTTAATGCTGTTGTATACCTAATATCTTGCACAATAAATTTGACTGTAATGAACTCACCAATCACGCCCTATCGCTCGTATGCCATTCGTAAAACTCGAAAATCTACATTATTTCCATCTAAAACTACTAAGACACATGCAGTTGAGCGTTCTCCCTTCCATAGATTATAGAGCTCATATAACAAATGTTTAAGAAAATATGTTTTAAAGGCGAAGCAACACCCCGCCGTAATGTTGCACGTTCGTATTATTTATATTTTAATATCCTATCTGTGGACAACGATGCTGGTTACATAATAAGTAAGTTTAAACTAGAATAATTCCTATAGTTAAGCCATTTATGTAAATGTTTGTTGTCCCAAATAAAGAGAAAAAATAATAATAATAAGGGATCGCACAATTATTACCGATAAAACTATTCACTTTAACAGGCCGGATATAACTTTGTTTTAGAAAGTCAGTAAAACTGAATACATAAATGATATTGCCATACCCAATACCCACAACTTGCTATCGACGGTGTCCGTCAAAATATCTAAATACCGGGATCCATTGAACTGAAGACTCAATGGCCAGCACAAAACATTTACATTCTACCAATTGTTTTATCTTCAACCGAAGTCTTATCGCATAACTTCACTAAAAGCATCCAAGTCTTAAATATTCCAACCGTAAACGAGTACATAATAAACACTCTACAAAAGCCACAATTCTAAACACTTGCCGTATAACAAGCAAATTTATGACATCGGATTCGACAGCAGCATTACTTCGCCCTATTGCGCTTGACTAAGGTCCGCGTAATAGGTATTTTACCCAATCTTTTTACTTAATAGGAATGGAGATATTAAGATACATAAAAATACATAATAATGGTAACCTACCCGACGACTTTAAGAATGAAAAACACACTAACTTATAAAATTATTAAAAGATTTCTTTACATGTACCTATGTATGCGAGCTATACATAACTAGGAAAGACTTTTAATATTTATTACGCGTACACATTAAGAAGTCTTAATAAATATCACTGCGTCAAGACATCGATTTTTTATTCTATGCAAAGTTTGTCTGGATGAAATTTCTTTTAGCAATATGACCGCCTTATTGTGCACATTTGTCATATTGTAATTAATGTCACTTGTGTTTTTGTATAATAAACGTATTATGGATCTATATAAATTTTTATCTGATGCAAAAATGTTATTTTTTAATCAAATTCAAAAAACAAGATGACTTTGATGGTAGGTAGATGTATTGTTTTGGAGATCCTTAAGGGAGTTGGTTGGTTGAGATGATGAGGTAAATGTATTGGAAATATTATTTTGACTTTAATCGACTTAATAATATTGAAATATGATATTTTTTTCTCTTCAATATAAAAACTATTAAGGAAATTGTAACTTTGTATTCTTAAAAAAATCCGGTTTCTGGTGACGCGTTATTTTAAATGTATTACTTCTAAAACATTTGTTATAATGTACCTGAGCCACTAATTAAACTATGTACATCAAAGATATTAAAGTTACTTCTGTAATGTCTTTGATGTACATCAAATGTCTGTTGCGCACTCTTTTGTAATATAGACTTCTTACTTAAATAATATGTATTTGTATTGTATTCAAAGAGCCAAAATCGTTCCAGCAAAATCTGACCTTGCGTTACAGAAACGGAAAATAAATCAGAAAATTATTGAATTTTGTAGTTTTATAGATTTTTATTCATCAGAAAATAGTTGACTTATAGATTTTTATTGCTGTCCCAATATAAAAATTCTTTGTAGCTTAACACATAATATGTTTCTTGTCGCTTCGGTGCCATAAAATACGACTAAAGGAGTACTGGCCTGAAGAAGACGGCCAGCAGCGTATTCTCTTCAACATTTGCCAAATGTGACAATTATGACAAAACCTATTTTCATCCTGTTTTCTTGAGTTTACGCGAACACTATACATTGAAATGAAAGATAAGTATATTTAGATTTAGTCTACCCGTGACCATGAACGCTGTAAAGGGTTCGAAACGTCGGGTTAAATCAAAAATAAACGCGTTCTAAATCCGTAAACTTATCTTTCCTATTTTCATCGTTGAGTTGATGTACTCGTAATTTTAACGATGATCATACCTTATAGTTTTTATTTCATTAAATTCTGTCCTTAACGTTGTAAAAAAATAAGGCGAAATTGGTTTGATAAAAATACACAATTGACGTCGTTTCATCGGTATACTTATAAAAAAAAATTAAAAAAAATCTTTATTTGCTTAAACATGGTATACAAAGGTGTTATGAAATAGAAGTTCAATGCATGTCTAGCCAACAAAATGGCATGCAAATGTTAACATATTATATTGTGTTCATGTCTATCTATATATTAATTATAAAATTATTAAATTGATTGATTATAAGTATTAAATTGATAAAATTACATTTATGATTCACATTGAAAAAATAAATATTTATTATTTAAAAAACTCTTTTATGTCATAAAAAGTATGTGAAATGAGCCACTTATTTAGTTTTGTATTAAATTGATTAATATTCAATGTCTTAAATTCATCTATACTAATATTATAAACTGAAGAGTATGTTTGTTTGTTTGAACGCGCTAATCAGAGGAAGTACTGGTCCGATTTAAAAAAATATTTTTGTGTTGGATAGTCCATTTATCAAGGAAGGCTTTAGGCTATATACGAGTAACATCACGCTGCGACTAATAGGAGCGAAGCATCAGTGTAAAATGTTACAAAAATAATCGCGATCATAACAACAGAAAATGACGCGCACGAAGTCGCGGGCAACAGCTAGTTAGGTATATTATTAAAGATGGGTCGTATATTGGTTTAAAAATGAATTGTTTTACGGCTTGATTCCGAAACGACATTTCTCTCGTTTTTAATCACCGTTAAATATTTACTAGATCACGAATTTAAATTGTTGCAATGTTAATCCGATATGCTTATTGGAATTTCTCTAAGTCCTGAATCCTACTTAAGATAAAATCGGAAAAATTATGTAGAAAATTTATCAAAAGATGTTGCATAGTTTTGAAAAAAGCTTAATTTAAATCATAAGCAAATGGCACAAGTAGCAATAGTGTTTTGTGTTACAATTGCTTTTTTTTAATATTTAGATGCCAATACATTAACTAATTACAAGCCAATTACAGCCATGTAGGTATCCTGTTACATGTATGGATAATGGATACTTTGAACCGATGACTGATGAATGACCTAGTAATAAACTATATTTAGGATTTTTACTAAACTATAATATGATAGTAGGTATGTATAATTGGTAATACCTACTGCTTGTCAAAAGTTTATTGTACTTAAAGTTAAACTTAATTTAACTTTAAGTTAATATACACACGTTATAGCTTTGAACTTGATGTCTCGCAGAGTGAGCTTTATCGTTTATATTCTTTTTATTTGTCCCGAATTTCTGAATATAGAGAAGTGTTCCTACTCCTTAAATGCAAAAGCATTCAGATCTTCAATAGTTACTATCTCTTTCACAACACTTATCACCTCAGAACTTTACAAAGTTTAATTAAAATTGGATGAGTGCAATAATGTCAGTAAGTCATAACTACTCGTATTATACCTACCTTGATATTCACGAGTAGGGATAATTACGGGAACGTTAATTTCATACTATTTATAAATGTTTAAACAGTTCAACACACACTTTATTTTAAACAACTCGATTATAGGCCTAAATTCTTTTTTTTTCACAGCACAGTATTATTAGAGTAATAGTTAAAAATATTGAATTAATTAATGAAAAAAGAAATAAAGATAATAAACTAAATCTGAATTAAAGGTCGAAAAAATTGTAAATAAATAATTTTTGAATCTTCGAAAATTAATAGACAATTTTTAGGGAATATTCTGTTAATAATACTGCTTTATTTGCGTTAGGTGGACACTAAGATTTATTAGTGTTTAATGAAAAATAGCTGATTATTTCAGGGTTGTATTGCAGGTCCGATGTATGAATTAGTAAAAAAATCTATTTCAAATAATTTTAAGTTCAGCAGTGAGAATCCGATGATGAAAAAAAAATTTTTTTTAAAGTAGTTCAAAGTTTACTTGGTTCAAGTATTTGTTTGTTGTTTGAAATGTATACATACATAAACATGTTATCTTCAACGATCATTGCGTGTCGCGTCCTCCGGCCGAGTGTCCCGCAAGGTCGCACTATAAGTCCATTATTGTATTTAGTATTCGAGTTGAATTTGTTTATTGTTATCGCGCATGTTAAACCGTGTTGTGGTAGCACAAGAGTCCTCGTGGCACGTCACACATTCACACCGTCACTTGACCGCGTCCACAACATACCTGCACAAACGTCACCGAACTATATCCTTCGACTACGGGCCCGCCTCGAGTGCCCTCGGCGGGACCTTTGGCACTCGAAAAATCAGCGGGTGGAGGCTCCCCCCCTCGATCGATCCACGCACCTGTACGGCGACGGCGGGTTGTTGGCGAGCTCCAGCTTGCGGTACTCCTCTATCGGCGAGAGGATGTCGGTGACGGAGAACGGAGTCGAGTGCTGGAGCTGCAGCTGGGACAGGTTCTGCTGCAGCAAGGCCGACTTGGGCGAAAGGCTCATCGCCAGCTCGGCAGCGCTCAGCTCCGGCAGGGGCTCCGCCGGACACGGCGAGTAGCCGCCGCCCTCCGCGGACATCCGACCGACCGACCGACCGACCACTCGACGCCACTCGACGGCTCAGCCTCTAGTGGCTCTCGGGGCGAGAGTGGCGACCGGAGCCCCCGGCGCGGGCTTCGGCCTCTCGAGGGGCCCCGCCCCGCGGCCGGCGCGCGGCCCTATGGCGGGCGAGCGGCGCTGCGATTGGCCGGCGGGCCGGCGGGAGGGGGCCGGCGGCGGGGCCCCGGCGCAGTCTGCAGGGCGCGGCTGCGGCGTGCGGTGGGGGCGCTGCCTAATTGTGCCGTTCGATACTGTGGTGTCGTGTACCTACTGATGTATGAACCGAGTTAATTAATGTTCAGCGTTTGTTATAATGACAGGGGACATCCGGTTCGGTTGACTGTGTTTAGTTTAACTAAGTAGATTGTTAGAAGAGTTGTTCGTGTAACACTAAGTTAGTACCTACGTGTGAAGGGTACTGTAAGTACTTACCTGTACGCAGCGTAGGAGGTACTTTACTATTATTATATTAGTCTTATCTTAATATTTAGATCTAACGTTAAAATTTAACTAAAATTGTGCAATATTTAAACATTTAGGTAGGTATTACACAGACTATCAAACTTGATCATGCTCTATCTAGTATTTTTTGTGATAATAAACTATTAATTGTAATTGATTGCAATGAGAGATTTTCTTATGTTATTTTAGAAGAAAACAAGAGCTAGTGTTTATTTGCACAAACAATACTGTTTATTTGCAATTTTAACATGGATTGTTTCTACAAATTTTAATAATTGTGTCATTAAGAGTTTTAGTTTCATTAGTCTTTGTGCCTGTCCTGTAAATAGCTAAAAGAAAAAGGCCTGTTCGAAACTTTTTGGATCGATTTTTAAAAGTAGGTAATAAATGATCGCTGCCATAAAATAAATTTTATTGTTGGTAGGCTATAATTTTATCAATTTCACAATCGATGGTCGTGGGATACCATTTATAGGTACCTAGGTATGGCTCCGCATTAATTATGACATCTTTCGTGGTAAGTTGTGCAATAAAGTGTGTTACATTTATTATCTACTTGAGAGCGACTTTCAAATTCGAGGTTGAACGAACGTAACGAGTAAACAAGAAATTACTAATATTGTAGAGACATTTTTCAAAATATCCGTTAGTAAAGTTCACTTTTGCTAAAACCTACATTTATGCCTAAGATAAAGTTTAAATATCAGACATACCTATATAAAGGCAAAAATGTATTCGCTGTTTTCTAGTTTACGACGACGCACGAGTTTTAATATCGTAGGATTCATGTAGGTATGTATGTAGTGGTTTAATTATCTTAATAGAATACCTATTACCTACATACTGAAAGAAGTTAGGTACCTACAATGATATTACAAAATATCATTGGGTACCTACCAAATATTTTTATTACTCAAAGCTGTAAATATATGGACTTTTAAGCTGCACTTGTATATTATACCTAATAACTTATGAGGATGGCAAAGGGCTGAGTTCCTTCAGCTGCTTCTTCACAATGTTCTCGGAGCGGAAGTAGAGTTTGTTATTAGCATAGTTTTATTAGGATGTGCCAAAGCCCCTCGTGGTCAATTTACTATACCTATGAATCAGATCTTACTTATTTTAGATTTTAATAAGTTGCATACTTACTTAGAGAGAAAAATATATTAAAATTATATAATCAATATCATATGTAGGTAATCCGTACACTGGGATTTTTAAACCAGCCAGTAGGTAATTAAAACAGGAAAATCTACTAAATATAAGCAAATACTGTGGAAACAACCCTGTATTGTGCTGTTAATACTGTTGTAAAAAAACAGCTGTTTCATATTTTTTGTGACTTGTTATTGAATAACGGACGAAAGGTCTTTGTCTAGCAGGGAGACCCTGACACTAGATTAGATTAGGTTATATAGAAAGATCAATTAATATTTGATGTTGTTTTTAGGTAACTACTGAATGTGTTATATTGCAAGGTAACAGGGTCTAGTATGGTCTAGTAAAGACCATAAATGTGTCAAAATATCCAATTAAGATGCAATTGCGAATCTATTGAACCATTTGAAAATTAGCGGATTTGGGGCCCAGATTGTCGTCACCATAATAAAAATAGCTATAGATATTGTACTACGAGTTGATTTACTTGTTTTATCTTTAGAACGGTTTTAAATAGGAGCGTCAGTAAGTAGGCATAGGCCACCAATATTGTTGTATGTAATAATTTATGTTTGTTTACCTACTGATTTGTAGATGGAACCGCCTATGATTTTCATAAATAAGAATTGCCTAAATAATATCTGTAGGTACAAGCAAATGCACTGCACGTCATGTATTAAAGTAGGTATGGATTCATTTATAAGCGACCCATTACACTTCAATGATTATTGTATTTTACTTAATAGGCAAATTGTTACAAAATTTTAATAAATTTTAATAGTAAAGTATGTTTTGATAATATAGTGTTCATTTTAAAAGTAAATCAACAGAGGCCGCGATAAACTGCAAAAGCACATGAGCTGAGTAAGCATAGCATAAGAGATGAATAACTACTTATTCATTAGTCATTATTACACAAGATGCGTATTTTTAGGAACATGCAAAAATAAAGAATAAACTAAAACGTTGTCTTCGATTACTTTGTTTTTGTCATTGTTGTACCTACAATAAGTAGAAATCATCTATCTATCTATAGATATTGCTTTGTATGTAACAAAAGATAATTAAGTATTCAATACCTAGAGTAGGTATAATTTTTAAGAGAGAATAAAGTAGGTACTTATGTACAGACTGATATAGGTCAATATATAGGTATTAATAATATTAATAGTATTCAATTATTAATTATTACTTATTCATATTTGTTGTTTCATTAATTTTGTAAAAGCGGATGTTCCGCCTCTGATTTTAGATTCGTCTTTAAAATGTGCACAATATATTAAATAATCATAAAACTGAAAAACAATACCTAAGTGTGATCGGCCTCTCAACAAATTTTCCTGCACTTGATGTAATAAGTAGGTACTTAAACTATAAGATTCATGTAAAATACTTATCAAGGGTAAATACTTATCTAATTGTATTTTTGATAACATCAACATAATGTCTAAATTGTTGGTAATCGAAGCATTATCGTTTAGTATCAATTGTTTCATTGTTTGCCTTTAAAAAGCAACTTCATGAATAAGTATGATGAGATGTCATTTTTACAATTTACAATACTATGTTGGTTCTTCAGTGACAGTTGTTGTGTCCGCGCAACAGAAAAGTAGGCTAAAACGGATTGTTAACTAATTAAGACCATATTATGTATTAACCTGCTAACTTAAATTAGTTAATTGATTAAGTATATTATTTTACATATTATTTGTAATCCGTAGCTTGTGTGTCACTACAAAAACTGTTACATTAAAACTGTTGTAGGTACTTATTTAATAAAAACTGTTTCATTAAAACTGTTGTACTTATTTAATAAAAACTGTTGCATAAAAATCTAATTTCACCAATAGATATTATTTATTAACAGTAGCCTGACAATTAGTTCGACAAATTTTAGTGAAATTGGGTCTAAGCTCTGTGAATTAAGGTGGTTTCAGACTTTGCTATAATATAATAGCTTCTAGTTCATAGCAAAACAAAATCGCGCACCATACATTACGAGTATTATGGACACGTTCACACTTAGCTGAACCATATATTAGGTAAGTTAGTACATTAGGTCCATATTGGCTATAATTTATAGCTTAATAGTATAGCGTAGTCTGAAAATAGCTTTATTGTGATTCTATAACCTATATATGATATATTATGTTAACTTTTGTTGTTGCAAGTCCTAGGTGTAAGTACCTAGCTACTTAAGTAATTTCTATGAAAAGATTATACCTTAACATAAACGTATTAAAATATATTTAATAACAATTAAGTAAAAATATCCACTGACTGATTTTCATTTTAGACTAGTAATTTAATTGCCTTATAAAGTTATACAAAATTAAAAAAAGGTGTTTCGCCTAAAACGATTGTTAAATATTTGTAAAGATACTATTTGGTTATTAGATACATGTACCTACTTAACACCGCAGTTTGAGTTGCGTCTTAAACTGTTTTCATCAGGAATCAAGTTATTGGTTGCAGTACCTACCTAGGTATGCAGTATCAAGGCTTTTTATTAGTTACCCTTGAACAAAATGTTTTAGGTGTCTCAAAATTCGAATCAATAAATCCAGCAAATAAATATAAGTAATTTAATTTATCCTAGAATTTCAATTACTAAAACAGTTTTAAAAATATTTGAGTACTTAGAGGTACCCGTACATTTAAGTACTAATTAGTAAGTTTTAAGTTTGCCTCTTAATTAAATCCGTTGTTTGACGGTTTCTCGCTGTAGAAGTAAGAAGTTGTATTGCTGGTAATAGAAAATTGTATTCTTTGAATAAAAATATCGATCGCCTAAGTGGGACTCTTCTGGAAAACTTCCGTTTACAGTTCGTCTGCTTTAACTATTAATTTTCGAAGACATTAGGTATCTATGTCGAAAAACTTATTAAAGGTTTTACCCTGTAAGCTAGTTATTTTGGTTAAGGCAACTTTACTTATGTTTTTTTCAATGAACACAATGTTTATTTTATTTCCTTTTGCAATTATTTGTAAGTTAACGTGTTATTTCGTTCGTATAACTGTTCTTTCAGTACTCAACTTGGTGGGTTCCAATCACACTGAAGCGCTCTGTTATTGGGTACCTAGGTAATACCTACATTCATAAATTATTTGTAACTGGGTAATAGTTTAATAACATTTAATGAAAATAGGTATAGGATATTTTATTTTAAATGAATGCTTTCAATTCATATTTTTATCTAAGTCAAACAATATTTAGGCGGAAACGTAAGTTAAGCTGAAATATTTTTTATATCGTAATGAAATGTAACTAGTAAGCATTTTTAGAAATTCCAATAGTAAACAGCTATTTTTTAACTTACGCGAACACTATCTACTAGTTATATGAATTTAAATTTGTTAATGAGCAGCAATTATATCCACTTGGCAGCGTGCTTATTGTCTATTATACTAGCGATGGCGCTACGATCAAATCAAATCAAAAATATTTATATGTAATAATATTTTGGGTATGTGTCACAGGTCTTGTTAATATAACAATATAGCAGTGATCAAAATATGCTATTATGTAGCGTACAAATATTAAACATATCGCACACTTAGAATTAAGTAGACCGAACTCAAAAATCACAGTAGGAACATGCAGAGTTCAAAACGTAAAAAGATAAAAAAAGTTGTTAAATCTTATCAAATGCGTATATTCCACTAAAACTAAATTTTGCATTTCCGTCACTCATAGTTTCCTTCGCAGCTCTGATGTGTGTGTCCATGCTTACATACTTACTGACTATACCTAATAGGGTGCTATGGATTTAATCGAGAAGCCGATGATCGACCTAAGTAGCGTGCAACGTGAGAGGCTTATGTTCAGCAGTGGACTGTGATAGGCTGATGATGATGATGATGATGATGATGATGGTGATGATGATGGCTATAATCTTACTTTTTCCTAATGTTTAAACGTGAACGATTAGATGGTTGTTTCTTACTCAATCACGCTAGAAAATCTGAACGGACCTAGATCAGCGTTTCCCATTTGCCGGGTCGCGACCCTGTACCGGGCCATCAAAATAAAATACCGGGTCGCAACATTCCAGCCTTGATTTCAAAATAATACCTATCGATCGACGCATCGAACAAAATCTTCTTAAAAGTCATTATCCGCGAACTTGGATTCTTTAGTGAGTAAAAAATAAGCAGCAGCTCCATGCTTCGGACTATGTGACTAAAAATAGTATAATAATATATTTTTTACTATTGATAAATGTATATTATTTACCTAATGGAACCAGCTTGAGTTTAAAAGTATTAGGAGGAAATACAACGGCCGTTATTCCATACAAACGTAGTCCCCTGTTTCCTCACTGGATAAAGCCAGTAGAGCAATAATTTTTATTACAAAAATCTATGGCCACTATTAGCATGTTTCTATGTTTTCTGTTTTTTCATAAATTAATTAATAAAAAAGATATGAGATCGAAAAAATTCGCCTGATTTTCCGCTGTGTTCAAACATCCAGTAAACAAATTTGGCTACATTTTAGAAAAAAAAAAAACATACGAACACGGCCAAAGCCTTTCTTTAATTTTTAATGAAAAAAGTATTTAAGTAAAGAAAAAAGTAATCGGTCTAGTTTTGGAAAAGTAATCGGGGGACTACGAAACGTTGATTTAGTGTGCTTTTAGTAGGTATTTTTCGGTCCAAGAAGCAGTTGTCTCTATCACACTCTGCGGTGAAGGCGTTTGGCACTGCGCGACAGCAATAGATTTTAGAAATACCTATTTATCAATTCTCTCGCCCGTAGTGTTTCCTCTTAAGTGGGCCACAAAGGAGCAGTGTGAAAATTAGCGGGTCATGGCAGAACAATGTTTGGGAAACACTAACCTAGATCAAATTTGTCACGGACATAGATTATCTATTGGCAGCTAGGTATAGCACATTCATCATCATCATCATCATCTGAGTAAAACGACGCCCACTGCCTTCCTTAAGGATCTCCACAACGACGGGTCCGCACCACCCGCATCCACCGGCTTCCCGCGACCTTCATCAGATCGTCGGTCCATCTGGTGGAGGTCCTACCCACAAATCGTCATCCGGTGCGCGGTCGCCACTCCGGTTCCTCTTACCATGTATCCCACTGCCACTTCAGCTCTGCAATTCTTCGAGAGGTGTCGGTTATTAGTTCTCCTACGGATTTCCTCATTTCTGTTTCTATCACCAAGCATCGCTCTCTCCATTACCCGCTGTGCAATATAGAGCACATTAAATCTATTTTTTATTCCGGCAAAATAACAGTTCCTATGGTACATCTACGAGTCTCTACACTTTAGGAATACGAATTCGCGGGCACAGCTAGGAATTATTATAATTGCAAAAGTTTTGTTTAATGTTTGTTGCATAGTCACGCCAGACGCGGCTAAATAAACATTTCTTTCTTTCTTTATTTCTTTCAAACGGACCCCAAAATTAATTGTGAAACAGCAGCTGAATAAAAAAAAAAGTTTCGAATTTGGCATGCGTGGTGATTATGCCAGTAGGTACCCGTCATTGCTGTAGCAACTTGGATTTAATGATGGAGGCTTTTTCCCTACAGTGGGATAATTATAGGCTGTTATTTTTACTTCAGCAGTTGAATCAGGACCTCGTCCTAGTTGTTTATTGTAACACAAGTAATTCCATTGCTTTGAACAACAAACAATTTTTCATTTACGATGATGTTTTGAGAACTCCCTCTATATTCGACGATAAAGGCATCATTTGATTAGGATCATGACTCGTCACTGATACGCCAACTATATTAGAGAATATGTATTATCTATGCGCCAACTGCCAGTAGAGGAGCTCGGAGAGCACGCCCTTCGCCAGAGCTGCCCGGCGGCGTAAGTCTTACGAACGGCGCGTTTGAGCGGCGTGTCTATGAAACGCAAATTACTACCTACTGTAATAAAATTGTAAGCGCGCGCGTGTGGCCGGCGCTGGTCAAACGCTTGACTCTGAAATCAGCCTAAAATGCCAACAATCGCGGCGTACATAAATGAAGAAGAAAATAGGTCTGTACCACAGAACATGGAAGTCTGTACCTATTCAAAAATTGTAAATATATCGATAATAAAATGTACCTATGCAAATGTAAATAGTTTTATTTTATTTTACTTTACCTTCGTATGCACATATAATATAATTAGGGACGCATCACCACACAACACCTAAGCACGGCAATAGGAACCTAGATATTTAGGAAGTAAGTAAAATATCATTGCTAAACGTTTTGTCCAGAACGTTAGATAGTTACGTCTTACGTCAATCGTCGTTATTCGAACTAGCATTAACAAAAGTGTGTACCTAGTGCACACCACCGTCCGCGTCCGGCACCCAGGCCATTTTTTACAGCTGCTTAGGTATAACATTTTACCTTGGATGAGTGGTTTATTCGTCCAAGCATTTTACTCATATTTCACCCTATTGACACAGAAACAACACATTGCACTCTATTGTCGCAGAAGTCATACCTACTTCTTTAGATGTGAAAAGAAGTACTTACCTACCTATCTAACTAAGCAGGTAAGTAAGTTTTATTTCTACTAAAATCTATTATATTTGCCATGATTCCTATATTAGTCAAAACTGTCAAATTAATATTTTCACAACGTCATCCATTGATATATTTATATGTTTCTAATATAGAAGTAGTCTACAAAATTTACTGATAAATCAACCACCTACAACTAAACGCCCCGTTGGTCTAGTGGTTTAAATACCGGGCCAAGATCTCGGGGTCCCAGGTTCGATCCCCGGGTCGGGCAACAAAAAGTTTCGAATTTTCGAACGTTGCTCGGGTTTGTGATCACCAACCCGCATTTGGCAAGCGTGGTGATTATGCCAGTTCCCATCATTGCAGTGGTAACTTGAATTCAATGATGGAGGCCTTTTCCCTGCAGTGGGATGATTATAGGCTGTTATTTACTTTTTACTTACTTACAACCACCTATAAAAATCATATATCGATAAAAGCCTGACTTTTCTAATGCTTTTACTGCGATCTATTGGACATGAGCTGTAAAATGTTACTGACAATGCCATCTCTTGATAAACAGTCATAATTTCTAACACCTTTACCGTCATTTGGATAGATGTTAACTTTTAATGACTATGCCATCTATTGATAAAAAGTCATACTTTGTAACACCTTTACTGCCATTACTTGAAAGGAGTTGTAAATAATATGTAGGTACTCATAATGCCATCTATTGGATAGTAGCTGTAAACTATAACTGACAATGCCATCTATTGATAAAAAATCATACTTCGTAAGACTTTTACTGCCATCTATTGGATAGGAGCTGTAAACTGTTACTGACAATGCCATCTATTTATGAGAAGTCATACTTTGCAACACCTTTACTGCCATCTATTGGCTATGAGCTGTAAACTGTTACTGACAATGCCATCTATTGATGAGAAGTCATACTTTGCAACACCTTTACTGCTATCTATTGGCTAAGAGCTGTAAACTGTTAATGACAATGCCATCTATTGGAAAGGAGTTGTAAAAATGTACTCATAATCCCATTCATTAATAAAGTCACTGACTCTGTTGGGAAGGAGTTGTTAAATTTATCCACAATGCCATCTCGTTAAGAAGTCATACTTAGTATGATACTTTAACTGCCATATATTTGGAAGTAGTTTGTTTTATTCTTATGCTTCTTACAACACAGAAAAGATACGAAAGTCAAAGTTACAACCAATTTATCGCCGTAAAAGTCGTAACAGTATGGTAACAGTTTGCTTACATAGCCATCTATTGATACAACGTTGTACCACATCCTGCTGAATTGCCATCTATTAGAGACAATAATTTCTTTGTAACTTGTTTGTATTTGATTGTAGTCGTAACAATCACTTGTAAATATTATACCTATTTCGGGTGAGTTACAACCATAGACAGTATATTTGTATATATAACTTACAACACGTGTCATGATTGTGATGAAAAGTTTTACTGCAGTCTAATGCTTTTACTGCCACCTGTCGCAAAAGCGTTTCAGCACACAAGTTGCAGATTGAACGATATCTTTTGATAAATAATTTTGTACCACATCGTAATGATAATGCTTTTACAGCAGCCTTTCGTAGACGAGTCGTAGTACTCGTAGTAGGTATTTGTGTACAAAGTCATGAATGAAAAGTTGTAGCATTACTACTCTACTACCACTCACTAGTTAGTTTAACCACAACAAGTACCTAATAAGTTAACCAACCAGATGCTGCTGCCATCTTTCGTGGAGCGGTCGAATTAAATCAAATTGTAAACGCGAAGCATTTTTTGGATATTTTATTTATTTTTCGGCTTAAATTAGTTGAAATTATAATTAAATTTATTGAAAATTAACTAAATGTTATTATTAGGATTGAAACATAATTTCTGATGAGAGAATTGGGCTGGTAGTAAAAAAATATTCCTTCGGCAAACTTTTCTGCAGCTGGTCACATTCTCGCTGTCGTCAAAATTCAGCAAGTATGTAAATGTCATGTTTTTATTAAATTTACTGAATTTTTACTCTAGATACGGCAAACGTTGAGTTTTTTATGTTTCCGGGAGTGTTTTTAACTGTGTAAAGTGTAGTTCGGCGCGAGATGTGGTCGTCGAGGGAGCATAACCTCGGCGAAGTGTCACGGGCGTGCATCACGTAACGTCTAGAATGGCCTGATGGTGAGGAACGCGATGGTGCTGAGTACCGAATGGGCGCAGGTGGAAGTCGTAGAGCTGACCAACGATGGCAACGGACTCGGGTTCAACCTGGTCGGCGGCAGAAGCACGGGAGTGGTGATTAAATACGTACTGCCTGGCGGAACAGCGGAAAAAGACGGCAGGCTGCAGAGCGGCGATCACGTCCTCCAAATCGGGTCGGTTAACTTACGTGGGTTCACGTCAGAGCAAGTGGCAGCTGTTTTGCGTCAAGCAGGGCCCGCAGTTAGACTTCTAGTCGCGCGCCCAGCGGACCCTGCCGCAGCTCTACGACCTCCACTTCCTGGAACGGCACTTGTACCGACTAAACTACTCACAGACCCGGAGCTTCTCGACCGCCACCTCATTGAGAGCGGCTACGGGGCCGTGTACGACGTCTCCCAGTGCTACACGGACTACATCAATGGCCAAAATGGTGATACTCCAAATATTGTGGCAGCGGCCGTAAGTGTAGTGGGAAACAATCCTCAACAGATACCAGACCACCCCATCGTAGCTGACACAGTCTCACCAACGATCACTATTACTGTACCTGTAGAAATACCTGCATTACCTGAAGTAGAAGTGATTCACGTGGACTTGAATAAGAATGTGTATGGGTTGGGGATTACAGTAGCTGGGTATGTTTGTGAGAAGGAAGAATTGTCTGGTATTTTCGTGAAAAGTATAATAGAAGGCAGTAGTGCAGATCAGAGTGGTAAAATTAAGATAAATGATAGAATAATAGAGGTAGATGGTGTGTCTTTGGTAGACAAGAGTAATCCTCAAGCTGTGGAAACACTAAGGAACACTAGTATATCTGTGCACCTTGTGTTAGAGAGATACTTGAGAGGGCCGAAATTTGAACACCTTCAACTAGCTATATTCAACGAGGAAAGACCACCTTCACCCTCTCCATCTACCACAACACTTACATGGTTCCCAGTGCCTTCCCAAACAGAAAACAGTATCACAGAAATAGAACCGGAGCCTGAATCCAACACTACCATAGACTCGAGTGTATTGGAAGTAGGCGACTTAGAAGAATCAAATGAACCAACACAAGAAGAATTAGACAGAAGACTTGATGAAATTTTAGCTGTAAGTGATACAGAGATAAAAAAGAAATGGGAAAATGAAATAGGTAATGACAAAGAGATTATCTTGGCAGAAGTTAGCAAATTAGAAGGCCTCGGCATTAGCTTAGAAGGTACAGTGGATGTTGAAGGAGGACAGGAGGTGAGACCACACCACTACATAAGGTCTGTCCTCCCAGAAGGCCCGGTGGGGCAGCAAGGGACTTTATTGGCAGGAGATGAACTCTTAGAGGCAAATGAGTATAGATTGCATGGACTAACACACACAGAAGTAGTCAACATCTTGAAGCGCCTGCCTAACCGTGTTCGCTTGGTATGTGCAAGAAGCAGTACTGACAGTGGACCACGTCCACTTATCAACTTGGCGCCTGATAGGGAAGGCTTTGAGGCCAGGAAGATTATATCAGGGAGTCTCAACAACCTAACAACACTTGTCAAAGCCCAATCTGACACTTCAATTAACACGTCTAGTACAGCCACCTTGACTAATCATTCTGGCCACTCAAGAAAGTCTCGGTCCCTTGAGTGTGTGTCTGGGCTAGCAATGTGGCAGAGCAAGGAAGATATAATTCAGCTGGTCAAAGCAGACCAAGGTCTTGGATTCTCCATCCTCGATTACCAAGACCCAGTAGATCCTAATGGCACGGTGATTGTAGTAAGAAGCTTAGTGCCCGGTGGAGTAGCTGAGAAAAATGGTGAAATATCACCAGGAGACAGGGTGATGTCTGTTAATGGTGTTAGTATTAAGAATTCTACATTGGACCAGGCTGTGCAGGCATTGAAGGGTGCTCCTAGAGGCGTAGTCAAAGTTGGCGTTGCCCGGCCACTACCCCCTCAAGATACTAAGTCCAAGAGTACTACAACATTGAACACTA
Source organism: Anania crocealis (assembly GCA_949315895.1). Classification (NCBI taxonomy): domain Eukaryota; kingdom Metazoa; phylum Arthropoda; class Insecta; order Lepidoptera; family Crambidae; genus Anania; species Anania crocealis. Next base: position 1,551,987 of record OX438868.1, read on the forward strand.
AACCAAGTTAATCTTAACTCATTGTGATTACTAAACTGTACTAGTCAAAGTTTGAAGTCATATCTCTTACTACGCTTACTTGAGCTTAGGGTGTGGTACATATCAAACTAAAATGCCTTAGGGTAGGCAAAGCCACCACTACTCATTTCACTTCAATACCTACATGGTCTTTGAAGGCGTTTTAGCAAGTGCCACGTTCGGTTGGTAGTTGCTCACATAATATAACTGTTCTTGATAGTCAGATAACTTACCTTACGAGGTGAAATAAAGTAATATCTTTTTTTTGTTAACAAGATCATCTGTATATTTTATCTATAATTTTATGTGAGTAAGAATCAACTATCAGCTCAAAACCATTTCAAAACAGAGCTCAAAATATATGATACAATAATATTTTACGCTTTACTAGGTAAATAATCATAATTATACATAGGAACACAATATATTATGATCATGCTCTTTTGTACTGCACACAATTTAAAAGCGTATTAATATTAAATAATATACAATGTCTTGAACTTCCCCTAAAATTATCAAATTTAATTGTACTACTTATCTTTTTCATCTGTAGTTTAGTATATTATCCAGTAGATTTTTATAAATAAATCACTATTTAAATGAATTCAAGGCATTGTACAATACCATGAATCACTTCTAATTTATAAAAACTTGGTACATTTAGATTACCAGTAAGTCTAGTTGGTAACGGCTCTCACCAACCCGTGTAGATACTAACCTAAGGGATCAATTGTGAATGTAACTTTATGTAAGTATGTAATGAGTCATTTTTGGATATTGTTTATTGAGGTATCATGAAAAGGATTTGAAGAAGAATTGAGTTGTCAAGTATTTTTGTGTTTTTTGTGTAAAATATTTCTTTACTATAATGCCCTTCTCGCAATATATACCCAGCTTTAAATACTATAATTTTTTATTTCTGTAAAGTATGTTTACAAAATCTTTAACACTTTATTTGTATACAATTTAATGAATATTTACAATTAACATTTATTAGTGTTTTAAGTATCCCACTCATTAATTAACGTGAATGTATAATAAATGCTTTATTAAATGGAATATATATTACAATTAGGAAAATATTTGCCCTTTATTTGAGTGAACTATTTTCTTGTATGTAGTAGGTACCTATTACGGGCGTCGACTGCAATACTATTATTTATAATTAACTATATTTTGCAAGTTTGTATAAAATTGTTTAGTAATATAAGCACAATTTTATTAGTCCAGTCGGGGCCCGTATGTGTTACTGCTTGCACTACTTAGGGAGCACATGTGATATGAGTGTTACGAGTTCGATGACTTGTAGTGGTTGTCGCTCGGTCTACTCTAATGTCGTGTTTAGTTATAAATAGACAAAGTCTATTATTAGTTTTATGTTGTACTAATTCTTAATCTTACTACTATTTGAACTACGAAACCTATGCAAAATTTTGAGAAATGTTGAAATAGTTGTTATTGATAATAACATAGCTGCTTGCTACTGACTGATAATAATAATATGCATGGCAAAACATCTTTAAAATCTGGACTTTGTCTCTTGGCTTTTTATAATGGCCCGATTTTAACCAGATGAGCGAGAGTCCATTTTACCTCAGGTTTTGTTCACGTATTGAACAAAACTTCGTTTTATTCCATATACTAAGCATTTTAGTATAAGAATATCGGACATCATTGCACTTTAACTATCCGTTACATTCTTTCCTTTCTCTATAAATCGACTCCAGTACAGTTCCAGCATCACACTTCACTGACATGTTGGTCATATACAAAAAGTTTTGTAGCACCAGAGATTTCGAGACTTTCTTGAAGAGATGCACTTATTCTCCTATAAGTACCTACTTAAATTCTAAACAGTAAATTCATAATACATGGACAAACTCGTGACCAGTACGTCTCAATAATTATTTCTAATCTAAAACCCGATTCGTACAAAATTGCAATTCTCTTATTTTTTGTGTTATAAATAAAAGATAGTCTAGGCAAGATAGCAACTCTATCAAAGTGTGTCATACTTTGGTAACCCTCTAGGATGCCCACAAGCAAGTAGTTCCGCTCGTCCGGGGGCCACCCCGTGTTACAGCGTTATCCTCACTTAAAAATATATCCCTAACCACAAGCACTCCTTGGCACCGCCCTACACTGTTCACTGCGTTAAGTGTTAATATAAATAACTAACATTAGGGTACGTGCACACGCATCCGCACGTCTCCTCATCAGGTCGACGATCATTTCATTACAATAGCGCCGATACCAACCGACTGAAATGTGTTCGTTCTTAGTGCACGTATATCATGCGGGACTTAGGCGCCACACAATTTAAGTACGTAGTACACAATCCTTAACGCAACGGACTATGTAATGTATAGTACACACACTTAGGGATAAAGAATTGAATTGTGGATAATATAAAATGTATGATCCTTGCGTTTATTAATCTCATAAAAACTGTAATATTTTACTGAAGAGTTCTTTACTTATTTAAATGTTGAAGTAATGTTACAGATACTAAAGTATGTATGGAATGTGTTATAGTATTAAAATTATTAGTTTTTGCGTTTAATGCGGGTTTCAGACCAAGAGCTAAGCTAAGTTAGCTTAGATTAGCTCGCATAGCTGACGCAGCTTATCATATAACTTGCATAGTTTGCTGTCTGCACACAAGTATGAAAAACTACGTCAGCTATGCGAGCTAAACTAAACTAACTTAGCTTAGCTCTTGGTCTGCAACCCGTATTACATGTTTGGACCACGTTATTGTTATCATACTTTGCTTATATTATTATAGATTTTGTATAGTATGTTTGTTAAACTAAAGTATGTATTTTATTTTAATATGTAAACACAAAGGTTTTAAAGATATTATTAACGATTATATTGTGATTAAACCATTGCTACCTAATACTTTAGTTCGGTTTAAAAATGTAACTAAAGTACAAGTAAAAACTTTCTCTGATCGGTTCTATTGTTTTTCCCATACTTATTCTTACATTTCCGTACTAAATAGTAATGTATCTATGTGTAAAAAAGTTTTATATTTTTGTAATCAACTTGAGGCCGTTTTATAGAACGCCAATTTGTAAATAATTAAAATCTTAAGTACTCGTAACGCATAAAAGATCGTTCTCTGCGTTAAAGTTGAAATTCGCACGACTAGATTTATTCCTGCAAATATCAAATCTTCGAAAGTATTGCTTTAAGCAATCTGCACGCCACCTCGTAGTGGTCGTAGTGCTGACAAAACAGCTGTCCGCAACAGCTGGTTAATTGAGACCCGAGTAGGTCAAGTTGGTGTTCTATAAACGGACAATAACCCACTTTCATATAGCAAGTCAATGAAATGTGTTACAAGAATCTTCCGTTCAGGCAGACTGAAATAGTTCATAGTAACTTCTGTTAATTAAAGAGTATGTGATGGCGCAGTTCAGTACTTATAATTTGCATAGTAAAATAAGCTTCATGTTCCTATTACAATAAAACTTACATTTGCGACATTAAAGTTATCCAAAGCGAAGCGATAGTATGGCGAGGCTTTATTTTTTTAATTAAATATTTAATAAATTTCATGCACGTATTTTTAGATGCTCATTCTTAGAAAATAGAATCATATACAAATGCCTAGATGACACCAAGTTTGTTATACTTCAAAATGGTGGTATGAATGATTAGTTTTTTTTTTTGAGATCTTGAAATTATGTAGCTCGCATACTACCACAAATGGCTAGTACTTACCTATAAAGGCATCCAACGATTAATATAATGTAACCCGTAAGTGCAGAAAGGAAGAAGATTACATTATGTAATTACTTGGAAGTACTTGGAACCAATCAAGGCTGCCGCGCCGCAGCAGAACTCGAGCAGACGTGCGCTGCCTCAAGCGTCGCTACGCTATCGTAAAGCTCTTGACTGACAAGGTTAAATGTTTGCGGGATAATTTAGGCTCAGAAATAAGTTAATATATGCTTTGAAGTTATGGAGATATAGGAGTAGGTACATTATCCTAATTTCGAGATATATTTTCCAGTTTCGGAATTCCAAGCACGTGTATACATATTTATATTTTGAAAAAACGTATAGATCGAGACGGTCTGAAATAAACGTTTTATTTATTTATTTATTTATATTTGCAAGCAACATGAGCAAAAACCTTAAGTTGTCATAAGATCATGCCTTCTTTTATAACAAAATTTAACTCCTATGAGACATTCGTCAACTTGGCGAATTTTGCATCAAAATTGTATACTAAAAAAGTATACCTTAAGTAATTCGCAGTTGTAAAGTTAAGATTAAAACAAAGAATTCTGAAAAAATCAAGTTTATGTTAATTTTTTCTGAATTAATTTCGACAGTAATTTCGACCAAATTACGCGACAACCATTACAAATTCGCCACGTGTAGTCGTGCTATCAGAAAAAGAAGCGTCCGATGCAACATGACTAATTTCAATATGCAAGCAGTTTCTGTATTAATATAATATGCATAAGTTGAATAAATGATCTCCGCAAACACAGCCGAAATCCAAATAACCTTTAGCCGTCACATATATCTTGAACGTGAGTTGTTAAACATAATCGTATTGAGTTGCCCCACTGTAAGATAACGTACCTACGTAATATGACACCGCAACTTAGCCTTACACTTGAATGTAAGTTGAACGAATATAATATAAAATGACGAAAATATTCCGTTGTTTTCTTCACTTCCCATCACCAACAGTGAACTTCATACCTACATTATTTTCAATATTGAATTTGTATGAAAAAAGCTTTTAGGTATATAAAAAAAACTAAAAGCATAATCATATTGTTTCTCAGTTAGTTTCATTAAAAATACCGATAAAAACAAGATATCTTTTTGTATCTTGTCAATTAATCAACCCTAATTGTCTTAATTCTAAGGAAGTTATTACGGTTGGAAATAAAGTAAGTATTGAGTTTTATTTAAAAATTAATATCGTAATTACCTAGTACTAATTGACCAACTTCGAAACCGAACTAAAAAAACATCTAATACCTATGTTCAACCCGAAAAATTTTACGCATCGCATTGAAAACCTCATACGGCTCCTATTATTGCATCGGCTGAAAAAGGTAAGTAGGTATCTACAACTCGCACCAAAGTAAAATTATATTAATTAGGTACTTTCAAAACGTTACTTCCGAAGCTTTTAGTACTACAACGAAATTCCCATTACTGGATTCTGAATTACTTATTCAAACCGTTGAAATATTAAATAGCTATTCCGAGGATAAGACAGAAACTTTACAGCAACTGCCATCGATCTCCGAACGAACTGCGCCAGTAACTTCAAGGCGGGCAGTAGCTGGCAAACTTTCTTGACATCTTCGAGATTATAGATAGATAAAGGCGTGGTAGTCGCGTTCGCGAATCGCGATCAATCATTTGGAATTTCTTATTCCTTTTTTCCTTCCCCTCTTCGTTGCTTATTAAATATTCTCCAATTCATGTAGATATATACTCGTAGGTAGTAATATTGATGTAAGTACCTACTTAGTAATAAAAAAAACTACTTATGTTATTGGTACTAACATTTAATTAGATTATATTGATCATTTAATACTATACACATATTCGTTTATAATATTAAATGATAATAAGTACCCATACCTATTCTGCTGATTTTATATGTTTCGTCTGCAACTTATGATGATTATCGGAAGGTGATATGTCGCATGCCGGTTTTTTCGTTGTACACTCGACAGCACATCAAGTTAAACAGTTGAACTGCGATAACAGCTTTTATTACGTAGGGCATAAAGGCGGTCTCAAGGTCAACATGTATAGTCTGATGTGCCGCCGTGTGTACTTTGCATGGAAATAGGTGTTATACATAAATAGGTAATTCCCCTATCAGCTAAAGGATTGCAACTAATATTTGCTACTTATCAAAGTAATGGCAAAATACTCAGATTGTACACTAGAGACAATCACAAGAGATAATTTAGACAAAAAGTTTGCTCTGTTGCATAGCGTGTTGTTATAGCCATTGCCACATGAAGCGGAACTCCAAGCTGACCTACACAGGACTTACGTACCTAAACATTTTAACGTTTTGTCACGGGCCGCATCTATGGTACCTATTTACAAAACTTACAGGGGCTCTAGGCAGTAGCGACTTGTGTGGCAACCTTCCGTCGATGTATTTCTAATAAGTAGTTAAACATCAAACTGTAGTTTTACTCAAGTTCTTGGCGTGCTACTAACTAAACCCTTATTTTATATTTTAATTCATCACTGCAGTACCCACTCTTCCGTTTTAGACCTAAATGATGGGTTTTTAAAGTAATCCAGATATAAATTATAATATCCAAACATGTTAAATACAGTGTAGACAACCCGCAGGTATGTGGGTGCCCAACCTGCCCGTGACCCTCATCAGCGCCGCCGCAGCCACAGCCGGCGTCGTTTGTTTATTCAAGTGAGTATCATCGTGAAATCGGTGAAGATAGTAAGAAGCGTCGTATAGAGTACCTACCTACTGCCAGAAGAAGCCAACGCCAACTCAGTAAAATCAATAAATCATTTTCATATATGGGATGCCAATTAATGCGGCCTATTTAACGTAATACATAGTGCTAGGTACTAAAGTACTATATAAACAATAACAAAGTCTTAATTTAACACTACTGCAGTGAGGCCTTCTTCGTAGGACCGTTTGCTTTCAGATGAAAACTACTTTTTCTCTTTCACATTCTGTTTCGCAGAGACTTCCACGGCGGCCCGCCGTACGACCGCGACGTGCGCGCGGACGGCAAAACGGTGGTCGTGACGGGCGCTAACACCGGCATAGGGAAAGAAGCCGTGCTGGACTTCGCTAAAAGGGGCGCCAAGGTAGTTCACTACGCTACTAACTGAATTCTTGTTAAAAGTGCAACAATATTTGTTTGTCGATATTTTTACTTACCAATATTTTAAAATAGCTACTTTAGCAACTCAACCTTGCTGCTTGCAAATTGAATAAATAATTTCAACAAGACTTACATAAGTATGCAATTGCAAAGATTTGTATTATAATAGGACGACAGACGTTGATTTCAATAGCGATTTCATGGCAAAAGAATTCATCTAGAATCTCTCTACTGATGTCAAACAAGGTATACTTACTCGCAATACGCTCTTTGTGGTCGTATGAATTGCATCATTTATAATAGCGTGCTATGTAGAACACAGAACTTGGAAACTTCTTTCCATGTTCTGTGATATAGAACCTTTAAAATTTGGAACAAGTACTGTAAATACACTCAACTCAGGATCTGCTGGATGAAGTGCACCTAGAGCTATCTACATGAGTATCTATTAACGTACCAGCCGATGAATGCGATTGCGCAGGTGTTCATGGCGTGCCGCGACATGGCCCGGTGCGAGGAGGCGCGGCGCGAGATCGTGGTGGAGACCAAGAACAAGTTCGTGTACTGCCGGCCCTGCGACCTCGCCAGCACCGCCTCCGTCAGGGAGTTCGTCGCGAGGTGAGCCACCAATTAGATAAGACACTTTTATACAAAACTGCTATAGGTCGACTGCTTGACTGAGTCCTTTCTGACGTCAGTTTTGTCGTCTTCATTTTCATTTCCCTCCCAATTCCATACCATTCTTATGAATTAAACGATATTTTTATTACCCAAAGGAAGACCATTTAATTCATAATAATAATTTTGAGTACATACCTAAATTGGGAGGGGAAGACGACAAAAGTGACGCAGGACTCAGTTAAGCGGTCGACCTATACTTCTACTCTATTATTATTAGTTATTCACATCCATATTACTTTCTAACACATTTTCCGTAAAACGTAAACCGTCATAACCATAAAACTTCTGTTATTCCTTTTAGAATTTATAATAAATACAACAGCCGTGGAATTAATACGAAAATATGTGTAATCTTACTCAGTATTATAAATGCGAAAGTTTGATATGGATGTTTGCTACTCAACCACGCCAAAACGACAGAACGGATCTAAATAAAATTCGGAACAGTGATAGATTACAAGCTGGAATAGCACCATATTAAGCTACTTTAATTTTAGAATTAGATACGAATAGTTTCACCATGCGTACGAAATCGCGAGCGACAACTAGTAAAATATTTAAATTCGACTTTGAATATACCAGACAATCATTGACAATACAAGACCACACTGACATCTCATTTCCTAAATCCAAATGAAAATATAAATATCTTTGTGACCAGCGTTATACTCCAACAGTTCCTGGGACACTGTCCTTGATGTCTCTATTGGGTTGATTCGTTGTTTGCGATCAGGTTCAAGACTGAGGAGCCGCACCTACACGTGCTGGTGAACAGCGCGGCGGTGATGGAGCCCCCGGAGCGCGTGACCCGCGACGGCTTCGAGGCGCACCTCGGCGTCAACCACATGGGACACTTCCTGCTCACCAACCTACTCTTAGACACACTGAAGGTTACTATTACACATGAAAGGTTCCTCGGATAAGAAGGACATCATTGTCATCAGTTTTTATTAGTCAACAGTTGGACACGGCCCCTCCAAAAGGAGTGGGTTGGCGTTTCAGGGTTAGCCGCAGTTTGGCCTATGGCGAAAATAAGGCTCTGCTGCCCGTTTTGAGGCAGAGTCCTCGTCGCTTCTACTGTGTGTGGTTGTGCATTATAATGCCCATTATGGCACATCAATTCAGAAATTTAAATCATATTTTTTTCTGTCTAATAAAGTATTGCTTTTCATTATTTTTAGCTTCCTTAGCTATCACTTTTGTAGCTATAAGACGGTATCGTTGTAAATAATAGTCTTATTTGCGATTGTGAAAGAGGAAGACAAAAACATCGTCACAAATCAATGAATCAAAACACAACTTAGAGTCAAATCGCCATATTTGCTTAGCATTACCAGACTTAAAGGGAGGAGTGGGTGGTTACCCCCGTACATCAGAAGGCACGTTAGAGCCGTTGGTCTCGGCTTTTGTCGCATGATGGAAGTCGTACTAACAAGTAACGTCAGAGGCTTGATAAGGGCGGCTTGGAAAACTCTGACACCAGATCATCCTTGAAGGACCTCTTCTATTAGTATATGGCGACAGTAGTATTTTGGCCGGAGCCACACGATTCGACCAATGTCGCGAATAGGGAAAATACCAGAGTTATCAGACGATAAGAAGAAGTGTGTCGTTTTTGGCATTATTAGTGTTTGCCACCGCGAACTCGTCTCAATCACCATAAGTTTAGGTGTTGTTACTCGGTGAGCGGCAAGTATCGATATACAATAATAACTACTCGTACATACACAGTTCGATACAAAATGACAACCTCAAACGGGCCTCGATTGAAAGATTGACGTTGATTTTATGTCAGAGTCAACTTTACGTCGACATGTTTGAATAATTTATGTCATGTATCTATTCGATTGATTAGGTTGTCCTAAATGTGCACCTTTATGCCAAATGGTGCATTTAGTTGGGATACTATTTTATCGATGATTAAGTATGAATATTCCGTGAATGACGCAGGCGTCGGCGCCCAGCCGCGTGGTGGTGGTGTCGTGCAGCGCGCACCTGAAGGGTCGAGTGAACCAATCGGACCTGAACCTGGGCGCTCCCGCGGTCCGGGACGCGCACGCCGCCTACGCACAGAGCAAGCTCGCCAACGTGCTGTTCGCCACGGAGCTCGCCAAGCGAACGCTCGGTACGTATGTATTACTGGAGCCCGGGAACCGACTCGGCAACATTTCAACCGCATCTAACATTGACATTTCTTCTAAGACATACTTCTTAGCGTTCCATAATAAATAAATAATAAATAAATCTACCGCTGATCCAAATGGTCGTCTGGTTCCATGGATTCACCGTGCGGGTGCCGGGTCCAAAGTGTGGCAGAAAGAGAAACTCCGAGTAGCTCCCGGGACTGGACGGGTGTAAGTTTAAGAGGCCCCTTTCCGACGTACATCAACACTCACCTTCACTACTCGTGTTTCTCTCCCTGCCCAGCCAAATCTAGTACGAACCTGCTAGTGCAACTTTAGACACTCGCTCTAGTATAGAACTTACTGCAGTTCTGGACAAGCCAAGGTCTTTCAACAGGTTATAGAAGTATTAACTATATCTTTACTACGGAGAAAAGGAAATGAATCTTCTTAATGCATATTGATTCCAAGGGGTCAAGTATTTTGAAAGTTTCTTTGTTTCGCCACAACTTCTAAGAACCCCTTTGTATTTGTGCCTTTGTTTTCTTAAAAAATGGTAACGATGTTATTGGCAGTATTGACAATTAGTCTATGTCCAATAGTCGGCGATATTTTGAAGGATAAACATGAAATGTACTTAATAGAATAGTGAAACGTCTTTCAGTCACTAAATCAGTGAATTCAGGCCGTCTGATTATCAGACACGGCATCTAACATTTCGAATAAAATTAATCAGCTGCAGCCGACATTCTTGGAATTTTTGAAGGCTTCAAACGTTTCAAAATCTCTCGACTCGCATTATCCTCAAAAACATTAATCCTCCGCAGACTCTAATGTGTCAGTGGTGGTGGTGGACCCGGGGCTCACGGACACAGACCTGACGCGACACCTGGCGGTGTCCAAGAGCTGGTCTCGCTTCGTGGTGTACCCGCTGTTCTGGCCCTTCATGAAGACGGCCAAGATCGGCGCGCAGGCCGTCGTCCACGCCGCGCTCGACCCCAAGCTCAAGCGATGCGCGGGAGATTATTACGTGTAAGTAATTACATATAAGTCAATTATCAGTGACAATACACCAATCGTCATAGATCCGAGAATTAACATTATATTGTTGGCGACAAGGGACCATGAGCCAAGAAGACGAAATATCATTTTATCAGACAATATAAGTCCACAGAAAATACTCGTGAAATGTGATATCCCAAACTCTATAGTTGATGTTAGTGGGTGTAATTGGTAACTATTTCTCCACCAACACCTAGTTCGCCTTGCAGCATCTGAACTAAATATCGGGAGAGCGTATTGGTACTGAGTAGGCTCTTGATCGGTTTCACTAGTCTATGCTTCCCACAAATTTATAATCCATGCCATCTATTCAACCATCTATTAAATTAAATTGTTTTGGAAATCGATTAGATTAGGTCGAGGGAAAACATCAAACTCGGAGCTATCTAAAATCGGAAGTAAGGATGGGAATATTATAAAAGGAGAAGAATGTGTGCTGAGAAGATGGAAGGAATATTTTGAAAGTCTTTTTAAAAGAGAAGAGGGCCTAGCACAAATGCAAGCACCTCCTCTTGAAGTGAACGAGAGTGAACATGAAAGCGATATTAGTATGGAAGAGATTATGAAAGCATTGAAAAGTATGAAATCAGGTAAAGCTGCGGGATATGACAGGGTTTCCGTCGAAATGCTGAAGGCTGGACAGGGAGTAGTAGCAAGTCAGTTGTACTGCCTTTTCAACTTGTGCTGGAGGAACGGTCGGGTACCGGGAGACTGGTGCAAGGCTGTGATCGTGCCGTTGTACAAGGGAAAAGGGTCACAACAAGACTGTGTAAGTTACCGTGGAATAAGCCTCCTCAGTGGTGTCGGCAAACTGTATGCTAAAGTGATGATTGAAAGAGTAATGTTAGAAACAGATGACAGAATATGGGATGTACAAGCGGGATTTAGGAAGGGAATGGGATGTACGGATCAGGTCTTTTCCCTACGATGCATTACGGAAAGATATTTGGCAACAAGCCAAAAAGTCTTTTGTGCATTCGTAGATTTGAAAAAGGCCTATGATAAAGTGGTGAGGAATGAGTTGTGGTCGGCATTAGCTGTGCATGGGGTGAGCAGTAAGCTGATACGGGCATTGAATTCCCTCTATAAGGATTCTAGTGCTTGTGTCAGGATAAACGGAGCGTACACTGATTGGTTTAATATCCAAAACGGTGTTAGACAGGGATGTGTAGCGTCTCCGTGGCTGTTCAACCTTTTCATGGATAATTGTCTGACAGATCTGAAAGAGAGTGATTTTGGCCTAAGAATGAATGAGTTACGCGTCAAATGTCTTCTTTACGCCGATGATCAAGTATTACTTGCATCGACGGCTAAGGATTTGCAAGCGATGGTGACTATTATGAATGAAGCTTTGGAAAGAAAGGGAATGAAAGTGAACACAAAAAAGACAAAAGTTATGGTGTTTGAAAAGGAAGAGAGCATGACAGAAGTATGTATTCGGATTGGTGGTAATGAACTGGAGCAAGTGAATGAGTTTGTATACTTGGGGTCGGTGTTTACTAGGGACGGAAAGTATGAAAGTGATATTGAAAGGAGAGTAAATGCTGGTAACAGAGTGAATGGTGCGCTGCACGCCTTTGTAAATAGCCAGAAGATTTCTATGAAAGCTCGTCTGGCTGTGCATAGAGGGGTGTTGGTTCCAACACTCATGTACGGAAGTGAAAGTTGGGTATGGCAGAAAAAGCATGAAAGTAAAGTAAATGCAGTAGAAATGAGAGCGCTAAGAAGTATGTTAGGAGTGAAATTGAGTGACAGGATAAGAAATAGTGTGATAAGAGAACGTTGTGGTGTGAAAGAAGATATTGTCACAAGGATTGAGAAAGGGATGCTTAGATGGTTTGGACATGTAGAGAGGATGAATGAGAGAAGAATGACTAGACAGATCTACAAGACGAGTGTGAAAGGGAACGTTGGCAGAGGAAGGCCTAGACGAACCTATCACGATCAAATCGGGGATGTTCTGAAGAAAGGTCAGGTCAAGAGTACTCTAAACCGACGAGCATGCATGAAAAGATTGATGAATGTGGAAGAAGCGAAAGATGTATGCCAGGATCGTAGTAAGTGGAAGGCCTTGGTCTCTGCCTACCCCGTTGGGAAGGAGGCGTGATAATATGTATGTATGTATGTATGTATGTATCTATTCAACTCCCCTCTCTATGATACATGTTCCTTTTGGCAATGGTGATTGGTTGTGCGTGGTGCTTGATGGCCAGTTATCTGTGGTCACCGTTAGTGGGGGTGCTTAATCCTGTTATCTGAGGTCACCGCTTCATTGTATCGATGTCCGCAGAGACATGAAGCCTGCGAAGCCGGCCGCGCAGGCGCAGGACTTCGAGCTGGCGCTGTGGCTGTGGCGCGTCAGCGAGAAGTGGACCAGGCTCGACCAGGACGCTCTGCGGGCGAAGGCGGCATGACCAACCTCAATCGTAACATATCGACACTTGTAACGATTGGGAGAATATGCCATTCAATTAGCCAATAGCGAGATTCGACAACGATTGATCCTTTCCTCACCTAAACCAAATAGATGTAACTCAAAACTATCCAAAACGTTTATAGTTAAATTAAGTGCTATTGTGTAGTTACGGGAATTATATTATTTGTTCAGGATATTTTTTCCTGTTTAGTTAAATAATAAAAATGAGAAGGAATTTTGTAATTTTGTGTTACATCAATTTTGATCTGGGTGTGCGTTATATTTTATATTCAATCGAATTGCATTGCGAATCATTGTATTCAGAAACTTTGCATCATAACTTTGTAAATTATACAAATAATGCTACTTACTTTCAACACATTTTTCGGTAAGAAGTCTTGCCTCGCCATGCCGAGGATTTCATCTGAAGTCCTGAAGTGCTTTGAACGCAAGCGTTAATCAATTAAGATTGCTAAGTAAGTTAGTTTTTGATTTCATACATATTTGTTTAATTATTTATGCGAAAGGCTGTTAAATGAACTTGTTGTATCAACAAATAGTGTTATTTTGTTTCTTTTAAGCATTTCGTGTGCATTTAATAGTTTGTTAGTAGATATAATAAAGCAAATTATTTAATAGTATAAAATTTATTATTTCTAAAAATACTTATGAACTAACCTTATTCCTAAAATCATTTATCACTGATGTACTTTTATTCACAAATAGATTATTATTTCTCTATGGAATTAGAATAGACATTGTGTATTAATCAGATGACGTGCAAACAATCTGTATCAGTATTCATTAGCTGTAACGAGTCTCATTCGACATTTGAGTGTCTTGAGTTAAAACTCCAGCACGTACTTTTCGATTTTCGGAAACTACGTACGGATTTGACTACGCCCGGTGGTGAAGAAAAACATCGTCAAACGCGTCTCGAATGTCTTTCAGAAGCACTTACTAAGCGGGAGGACTGTAGCGGTGCGTAGGGGCGAGCCACCGAGGTGGTTACACTACTAAATCGCGGTCATTACTATCGCTGTCAATACAAAATGTATGGAAAATCACATTAAAGGGACTACTGGAGCTAAATGCTGCCCCCAATTGATTTCAATTTATCACTTCTAAACAAAACCAATTATCAAAAAAGTAAAACACTATTACCATAGCAAATTACCTCTAATATTTATTGAATCACAGTCAACTTTACATTTTGTTGTTTATAAAGTTGTTTGTCGCTATAGAAATAATGTACAATACTGATGAATGCCAGAATGAAAAGCAGTTAACAGTGATTCAATAAATACTAGAGGTAATTAGTTTTGCTAAGGTAAAATAGTGTTCTAGTTTTTTTGAGAATATATTTTGTTTAGAAGAGATAAAATTAAATCATTTGGGTGCAGCACATAGCTTTAGTAATCCCCTTGACTCGTCGTTTCTAACCGGTGGCAGTTCACGCGGAGAATCACACTTGTTGCTAACGACCAGTGTCCATTCGCTATAATTATGTAAAGGTAGTGCTACACTCAAATCGAGTTTATAGTCCTTAAAATATAGCTTGATTAGAATGACAGTTCTCTCTGAAAGAGACGACGTAACTTTGTACCAGCGTCACACAAGTGAAACACATTTGCACACGAAAAAATATTGGTAACTGGCATATTAAAAATATTTTTTTATAATTTGTTGTAAATTTAAAAATATAAAATAGATATTTAAAGTTAAAAACATTAAAATAATCCAGTCACAAAAATTACACCAACTTTAAAAGACGTCTTTTCAAGGTTACGTCATTTTTCATAATTGCTAGGGATGACGTAAAATCGACAAATCGAAATCGACAGATTAACAATATTTTAAAATCGTACAAATGATTTAATGAGCATTAGTTAATGCTAAGAACATCAAATTGCAATTATTAATAGTTAACGAATTTTTATTTTATTTATTAGATTTTATATGCGATAAAAAAAACTAATTGATTTTCATGATTTTTCCAATTATTCTGATAATGATCACGATACTGACTTACTGTAAAATCTTAATATATCTGATTTTCGTTTTATTTTATTCGCCACTAGCTGTTCCCCGCGACTTCGTCCGCGTCAATTTCCGTTATTATGATCGCGATTATTTTTGCAACATTTTTAACTCATGCTTCGCTCCTATTGGTCACAGCGTGATGTTATATAGCCTAAAGCCTTCCTCGATAAATGGTCTATCCGACACAAAAAGATTTTTTTAAATCGGACCAGTACTTCCTGAGATTAGCGCGTTCAAACAAACAAACAAACAAACAAACAAACAAACTCTTCAGCTTTATAATATTAGTAAGTATAGATAACTGTTTTTTTTTTCGTTTGATCAGTCAAGTCAGTGCCATTACTAGTCACCTCAGTTTGACAGGTGTCATTCTAATCATGTTATATTTTAAGGACTATAGTCGTCGCTAACGATCAGTGTCCGTTCGCTATAACTATGTAAAGGTAGCGTCTTTACCTTAAGGGCACACGGGGCCCGTGCCCAGGGCCCCCATTCTCAGGGGGCCCCGAAGGACCGATAATTTCTCTCACACATTCATTCTCAAAACATTTTTATCATCAATTATAATAAATGGTCATACTTAGAAAAAAAAATGTTTTTTTAATTAGCTTGTTTTACTGTCCAAAAGGGCCCCAAATTCTTGTGTGCCCAAGGGCTCCAGCCTAGTTTAAGACGGCCCTGGGTAGTGCTACTCCCAAATCGTGTTTATTCGTCGCTAACGATCAGTGTCCGTTCGCTGACCTATAACTATGGTGGTGCTACTCCCAAATCGAGTTATGGTACTCGGGCCTGTCGAATATGAGCGGCGTGGTGCTGAAGGCGGCGGCGGGCGGGTGCCGGTGCAGCAGCTGCAGCGCGCCGGTGCCGAGCGCGGCGGGCGCGCCCACGATGATCGACTCCGACACGCCCTCGATGCGGTCGCACTGCCCGTAGTACGCCGCGTCGAATAGGTGGTCCGCCGTCTTCTCGAACTGTAGAGAACAATTAGAAATGTATTTAGTTTAAGGTACACGATAAAATGAGCTTATTCTCTTAAGAGATTTAGTAATAGAGCTGACATTAGATCGATATTACATTCTGTTTTTTATCCCTAAACTAGCTGTTGCCCGCGACGTCGTCCGCGTCAATTTCTGTTGATAAGAATTCGATTATTTTTGCAACTTTTTACATAAATGCTTCGCTCCTATTGATTGCAGCGTGATGTTATATAGCCTAAAGCCTTCCTCGATAAATTGGCTATCCGACACAAAAATAATTTTTCAATTCGGACCTGTGCTTCCTGAGATTAGCGCGTTCAAACAAACAAACAAACAAACTCTTCAGCTTTATAATATTAGTATCCCTAAATAAAAAAATATATTTAATTTTAGACAAAGGATAAAATTTGTTAATTAAGTTATCCTCGTAGAGACTTGGCTATAGAGCTTGCATTAGATAATTATAACATTCTGTTTTTTTTTATTCCAAAATTACTTATTTTTTTTTTTAGATTAAACCATTTATCAAGGAAATAAAACAAAATAATATTCTAAGTAGTAGTATTAGGTCATATTATTTTCTGCATACATTGAACTAAAAAGCCAGAAATATTGATTAAAAAAAAGAAATTTGTTTGAGTATAAGTCTGTTGTTGATATGTTATACATTTTGTAAATTGTGTCCAATTTGAACATCAGTTACATTACTCATTGCAGCCCGTACATAAATAATATTTTACATATTGTATTTTTCGCATTGCTATCCTTGACATTGCTAATTAACGTGATCCTATACGCCGCGATAAGGTCGGCCAGCCGATATTCGCAGACTAAGGGTGACGTCATCTCGCCGGCCGCATGCGAGTGCGTTTTTCGCCTCTACAGTCATCGCCCCGTTAGCTCAGCTGGTTAGAGCGCCCGTCTGATTTATCATTGAGGTGGTCGGGGGTTCAAATCCCTCACGGGTCAGTGTTTTGCATGTTTCTTTTTTTTAAATAAATTTATTTTTTTAAATCTTTGCTCTAAGGTTTTTTATTTTTAGACGATAAAAAACGTTTCAACCCAACGCCAGTATTTTTGTAAAATGTTTTTTTTACATAGTTTATTTTTATATGTTGTTAAATTTTCGTCATCAAAACAAGGAACCCTTACACTTTTGGAATGTCTGTCAGTCCGCGGTTATAATACTGGAAAATTTGGCAGTTTTTTGGCCAATGAAACAAGCTAAGATGTTGGGTGTGTTTATAGAGTTATGAGCTCGTGGGTTCTTCTTCAGCGCTCGGAGAACTGTACTAAGAAACTGTGGAGGGCGCCACTTGCTTTAACTCAGAAGCAAGAAAGAGTTTAAAAGATATTAAAAGAAAACAAGGTTTTTTTTAATTTGTCTCCTGTTATATTATTTTATATTTTAATATAAAAGAAAGTACATAAACGCTCATACATGAGCTTGGCAGATAAATAATGAGACACTTATAATAAACTTACATTAGTGCTAAGAACAAATTACCACCATGCAATTAAACAAAAGTTCTGTACTTAACTAGAAACTTAGTCTTAGGTACAGTGAAGGAAAGCTGAGAAGCAGGCGTTCCGTCACTCACAAATAACTAGAATTAAGGTTGGCCTGACCTATGAGCTGAGGAGTATCATCAATGGATGAAAACTATCTAAAGAATAAATTTTCATAAATACCTAGTAGCATGATATTACGAGGGCGGGTCAATAAGTACGTGACTTTTTGAATTTCTGACCTCTTTACTGAAAAAGCAACACTACTCCTGTCAACAGGTATCTGTCAGTTGATTCCTACCAAAATTTGAACTTGCTGCGTCAGTTAGTTTGTGTTTGACAGCTATTTTTATCAGACTACCCAGTAATTTGAGGAAAAAATGGAAAAAAGTGAATTTCGTGTGCTTATTAAGCATTATTTTTTGCGAAAAAAAACCATTACCGAGACCAAGGCTAAGCTTGATAAATACTATAGGGACTCTGCACCATCGATTTCAATGGTAAAAAAGTGGTTTACTGAATTTCGTTGTGGCCGTAAAAGCACTGAAGATGCCGAACGTCCTGGACGCCCAGTTGAGGTCTCTACACCCGAAACAATCGAAAAAATTCACGATATGGTGTTGGCCGACCGAAGATTGAAAGTGCAAGAGATTGTGGAAGCCGTAGGGATCTCGCATGGCTCAGTGGTTTCAATTTTAAAAGATCAATTGGGCATGAGAAAGCTTTCCGCAAGATGGGTGCCGCGTTTGCTCACAGTCGACCACAAACGCAATTGTGTAACAACTTCACAGGAAGGTTTGGCGTTGTTTAATCGCAATATGGAGGAGTTTTTGCGAAGTTTTGTAACCGTGGACGAAACACGAATCCATCACAACACACTAGAGACCAAACAACAGTCAAAACAGTGGGTTTCTAAGGGTGAATCGGCGCCAAAGAAGGCCAAGGTGGGTTTGTCAGCCAATAAAGTTATGGCGACTGTTTTTTGGGATGCACGTGGGATAATCCACATTGACTACCTTCAAAAGGGAAGAACAATCAATGGGGAATATTATGCCAACTTATTGGACCGCTTCAATGACGATTTAAATAAAAACCGACCTCATTTGGCCAAGAAAAAAGTTATTTTCCACCAAGACAATGCAAGGGTGCACACATGTGCAGTTGCTATGGCAAAAAT
Organism: Anania crocealis; assembly: GCA_949315895.1. Classification (NCBI taxonomy): domain Eukaryota; kingdom Metazoa; phylum Arthropoda; class Insecta; order Lepidoptera; family Crambidae; genus Anania; species Anania crocealis. Next base: position 1,570,862 of record OX438868.1, read on the forward strand.
CCATGAATTGGGCTATGAATTGCTCCCTCATCCGCCCTATTCTCCAGATTTGGCTCCGAGTGACTACTTTTTGTTCCCAAACCTGAAGAAATGGCTTGGTGGAAAAAGATTTGACTCCAATGATGAAGTCATCTCGCAAACAAAGGCCTATTATGAAAACCTCGACAAATCATATTTTTTGGAAGGGATAAAAAAATTGGAGATGCGTTGGACAAAGTGTATAGAGCTCAAGGGAGACTACGTTGAAAAATAAAATGATTTGTTTATCAAAAAATCTGTGTTTTATTCCAAAAGTCACGGACTTATTGACCCGCCCTCGTAGATCATGTCACCAATAATAATTATAGTCACCGTGGAGAACCACATGTATCCTTCTGTCCCTGAAGCAGAGATTTCTACATGCGCACAGGATGCAGAAATATGTCCTAGTAGCTAGGAGCGCGATATTTCAAGCTCATAAAATTGCAGCAACAATCACCAAGATAAGGCAATGCATCATGTATGTGGAACCACCAGGGGTCAATGCAAAAAATATTAGTCCATAAGGAAACAAACTAAAAGAAAACACAAAAAAAAGAAATTAGCCCTTTGGCTTTACATGCCTACAGGCATTTTAGCACGCTTGAGCGCCATCAAAATTGACTTGTTCGCTAACAAGTAAGCGAAGAATAAAAATTCAGGAAGCGTGGTATAAAAATTTGGCATTGTAAAACATGTGGCAGGGCTATACATTAGGTATATCTTGCCGAAAAAGTCGTGAAGCATGCAAAGTGGAATTAAATTTTAAACCTTAAACTATTGAGGAACTAGTCCCCCTTGGCGCTTAATATGTGTACTATGTTACGTGTTAAAGTGGCAGCAGTAGCCATATAACAGAGCAAACGCAATTAAAGTAGGAATATTTCCTATCTATTTCGTTGAACATTAAAATTTATTAGATACAGTCTTGAGTTACGTAAAGCAGGTACCTCTCTAAATGCACGAAAGACATGACATTATTGAAATTACGGACCAACAATATCAAGTGCGGTCACATGTTATGTTCAACAACGGAACTCTACACTGCGCGTGCTCCGACAAACACTAGGCCGATTTTCAATGGAATTCGAATTCAAATTCAAATTCATTTATTTCGTTCTATCATTATTTTTACAATTAGTAGTTGGAGCCATCCTAGTAGAAGTTAATAATAACTTCTGTAGCAGGAGGTTTCGCTATCTTCTTCTATATCTTACTTAATACAAGTTTGATAGACAAAAATTATAATAAAAATAAAAGATGAAAATTTATGTTTTAAGAAAACTGGATGTACGTAGTGTGGTTGACCATGTGTGTGTGTGTGTGTGTGTGGAATGGCATTCTCTTGTTAGCTAGATATTATTAATTCAGTGTTTTCATAATCATACGTTTTCAAAATTTCTGCCACATTTTTCTTACAATTAAATATATTAAACATTTTTATATCAAATCTTGAATTTAGTGAGTTGTAGATACGTACCGAGAGTGCATAAAATTGACGTTTACCAATACAGTTCTAGTTACTTGTTCACTAATAGCTTTCTTTCTTCTTCTTGACGGTTACTCCGAGCAAACCTGGACTTTTTTATGTACTTTAAGAATTGTTATTAGTATATAAAGTTTCCTAACTGACAACAGGTTACTAAGATTGTAAAGCTCATTCGTTGGAAATCTAAGTTGTTTAAAAAACATCACCTTGATCAAACATCGCTGTGCTCTTTCAACTTCCAAGAACTTTGACTTTGAGGCCCCATTCCATATGGAAATACAATATGTTATTACTGACTGTGCTAATGCAATATAAATTTGATTCCTCAACTTTTCTGTGGTAATATGTCTAAGAATTTTGAAGATCCATATAAGTTTTCTTATTCTTTTATTTACATATTCGATCTGTGTGTGCCAAGAGAGTCTCTGGTCGAGTGAGGTCAAGAGAGTGCGAGTGTACTCACGCTGGCCAGGTTGAGCACGGAGTCCTTCATGCGCGCGAGCCCGTAGCGCGTGATGCCCAGCACCTCGCCCCGCGCCGTCATCTGCCCCGCCAGCAGCTCCACGTGGCGCCGGTCCACGCTCATGCCGTGCCCCTCCATCACGGCCTGGATCTCGCTGATTATGGTCGACTTCGCGGCCTCGATGCCGAGGGTGTTGTACACCTGACGATTTAAAATTATTACCAGCTATAGGGTCAGACAACTACTACCGCCGTCCCTGAGCCCAGACGCAAATGTAGCGGAGCAAGCCTTTATCGCAAACTCGAGTTGATGTTGTAAAAAGCAATTAACTCATAAGAAGGCTCAAGGTGGCTTAGTGGTGGTGGAATAAAAATTTGCTTGGAATTTGCCAGAGCGATAGAATTAAAAGTACGGAAATAAATCCGTAGCAGATCTAAGATAAGAATCGCTAGAAGAATTGTCGAGCTGAAATGGCAGTGAATCGCTAGAAGAATTGTATAGCTGAAAAAAAAACTGATGGCCGTTAGAACGGAAAGCTTCTGGAATGGCTACCGTGCACCGAACGACGGCCTGTGGTTAGGCCCGCAACCAGGTGGTCTGGTTAAGTTCTAGAACAGCCGCTGAATGCTGGTAGCGTGGAACCGATCGGCGTGGAGATTATCAGGAAAGGCCTATTTCCTACAGTGACGTTGTTTTAGCTGAGCTGCTGATGAAAACAAATAATTACTTACCTCAAGAATGTTATTTGATGTGGTCTTTCTGCCGTCGACTCCGTACGTAGCAATCACATCCCTGAGGCCGTCGCCTTCCACGCACAGCTTGTACCTGATAAACATTTGTATAAATTAGTTGGTTTTAATTTCGAATTGAATTTCAATGACAGACGTGGTGCTCTTGGTCGTTACGACTTGAAGACAACTCACAAGACAAAGTTGTCTTTTATATCCCATTAATTTGTCAGTAGTGGGCAAGTCTAACATGAATGTTTTAGTATTCCTCTTAGGTGCTCGTGCCCCACTAGCGGTCACCTGGCAGTAGTAGACACCCACTCACCGCACGGGGCTGACGGTGTCCTGGCAGGCGATGACGGCGCGGGAGACCTGCGGCAGCCCCTTGACGACGACGTGCTCGTTCCCCACTAGCGGTCACCCGGCAGTAGTAGACACCCACTCACCGCACGGGGCTGACGGTGTCCTGGCAGGCGATGACGGCGCGGGAGACCTGCGGCAGCCCCTTGACGACGACGTGCTCGTTCCCCACTAGCGGTCACCCGGCAGTAGTAGACACCCACTCACCGCACGGGGCTGACGGTGTCCTGGCAGGCGATGACGGCGCGGGAGACCTGCGGCAGCCCCTTGACGACGACGTGCTCGTTCCCCACTAGCGGTCACCCGGCAGTAGTAGACACCCACTCACCGCACGGGGCTGACGGTGTCCTGGCAGGCGATGACGGCGCGGGAGACCTGCGGCAGCCCCTTGACGACGACGTGCTCGTTCCCCACTAGCGGTCACCCGGCAGTAGTAGACACCCACTCACCGCACGGGGCTGACGGTGTCCTGGCAGGCGATGACGGCGCGGGAGACCTGCGGCAGCCCCTTGACGACGACGTGCTCGTTCCCCACTAGCGGTCACCCGGCAGTAGTAGACACCCACTCACCGCACGGGGCTGACGGTGTCCTGGCAGGCGATGACGGCGCGGGAGACCTGCGGCAGCCCCTTGACGACGACGTGCTCGTTCCCCACTAGCGGTCACCCGGCAGTAGTAGACACCCACTCACCGCACGGGGCTGACGGTGTCCTGGCAGGCGATGACGGCGCGGGAGACCTGCGGCAGCCCCTTGACGACGACGGCGGGCAGCTGCCGCGCCAGCTGCTGCAGGCCCACGTTGAGCCAGCCGCCGTGCTTGCCGGGCTCGCCCGTCACCTTGATGGCCCACTCGGACACCGCTTGCACGTTCAACGGCTTCAGTTTCAGTTTCGACGTGCAGATGCTGCGGGTGTTGAGAGACAGGTGAAATATGAAGCAAAGACCGAGGTTATGAAGACGCAGTATGCAGCAGTTATCTCTAGGATTGTGGATCTCTAGAAGAAAAACTTAATATATATAAATTACGTGTTACGTTGTTTGTCCGCGATGGACTCCTAAACGACTTACCCATTTTTAATTAAATTTGCACACCGTGTTCAGTTTGATCTAACTTAACAGATAGGATAGCCTATTTAGGAGTTCCCAACGATTCTATAAGATGGCGGTGTAAGGTGGTTGTGTAAGAAACCAAAAGATGTAGTAAAGTAAGCAATAATTTTGCAATTCAAGTTGCTTGTATATAATAAGCTTTTACTACATTCAGAAGTGGAGGATAGTATTAGAGTTTATGTAAAACATGTGCTAAAATAAACACAAATATACTTACGAATAAACAATGGATTCCACGTTAACTTCAAGACACAGCAACTTGATACGTTCCGCGTCCAACCGAATGAGTAAGAAGCATTCCCTTGGCAAGTAAACTTCGTCAATGTAAGTTGTGATCTGTAATATATCACAAATAATTAATATTGTTTTAAAAATAATCAAACCGATACATTTATGCATTTTGAACGATTTAATATTTATTTTTGCTACTACTTATTGGCATTATCAAACCTGGACACGATCCAAGCTATTCGTAAAGAAACCACATCAATAGCATTAAACAAAAGTTAAACGACCAACTAAGAGAATTTATGCATTGCTGTGCAATTTCGCACCATAACGCCAAGTATTTATAGTTTATAATTCTGAAGCAGAGAAGTTGAAGAAGCTCCTGAACATTATACATCTACAAAAAGCAAATATTATTTACCTCTCCCAGAGTAGTCTTCTCCACTCTCCCCTTGACCTTCCTGGCGAACTCCTGGTCATGGGGCTCCATCAGCTCGGCCGTGATGATGGGCGTGGATATGTTTTTGGACGCGTTGATGATTTCCTTTACTCGCGGCACACCCTGGGTGATGTTCATGGAGGCTACGCCGGCGAAGTGGAAGGTTTTCAAAGTCATTTGGGTTCCAGGCTCGCCTATACTCTGCGGGTGATGTTTCTTAGTTAGATTCCTTACTTTAATGTTTTTTTTTTTATATAAGAAAAAGACACAAAAAATATACGAATGGTCAATTAAATATTGTTTTATATAAAGGTAAAAATCTTAGATTTCTTTATAAATGAAACTGTTTTCCAAGATCACCAAAATGGGTTCCATTCCGTCCTACAGTAAACATGCTGTATATAATCAGTTCCTATGACGTTCATGAGACGTGTCAAATGTGACGGTACCGTCGCGTGAATGAGATTTTCGCGAAGTTGAACGAGTGTAAGTGAGCGACCTACTTCAGACTTCGGTCAACTGTCCAGAGTACTTCGTCGCGGAGCATCGCGAGTAGCCTGGAGGAGGTATTAGAGTTATAGATTGTTTGTGATGGTACCTGAGCGGCGAGCGCGCCCACGGCGGTGCCGGGCTCGATGACGCTGCGCTGGTACTTGTGCGTGCAGGCGCGCACGAAGCGCACCAGCTGCGTCAGCGTCAGCCGCTCCAGCTGCCGCGCCACGGGCCCGCACAGCGAGTACCGCCGCCGCAGCTGACGCACAGACTCAGCTTTTGTCTTCAGGAACGTTCTGCAGCATTACACGGTAAGAGTTTAAAAATCTGTAAAAGATCACCGGGCGAATCTGACCCGGTCAGTGAAATATTTCGTAACACAACCAAACTAGATTTAAATTATCAAGTTGTAGTCCACTTTTCATATTCTGTACATATTTTTTTTAAACCTAATTATAACCGATTAAAGAATAATCAATATTTTTGTCCAAAATATTACTTTAATTCGTTTAGTAATTAAGTAATTATTGTTATTACGGCATTCTGTTTGCACCTACAACGGTTTACACGGTTTGGGCTTGCAGTGCATGAGCAGTTTATTTTTTGTCATGAGCCAGACATCAAAATCAAATAGATGCACCTGCGGCCTTCTTAGATAATACAATTGTGCCTGTTGATATTGACAATGTCGAATGATGGAAAAAAAGGGAAAAAATGTAAAAAAAGGTACCAGCAACAATTTAATGTACGATGTGTATTATATGTATATGTGTGATTACGAACCTAACAAATAAAAAAATAATGGAAAAAAATATTTTTGCTTTTTCGACTAGACAGACAGTACCCACAATAATGTGATTGTTCGGGTTTATGATGACGTCACCTGCTTGATAACTTCGTTTGCCTACTTGTGTTTTAATAGCTTTTCAAAATGTTTTGCTAATATTTTCCTATAATAATAGTATCCATCGTTTTTGTGTGATTTATTTCCTATACAGGGTGAAATTTTAACCACTTTCCAAATTTTAATATGACAATCTACGAGACAAAAAACAAATGACGTATTTTTTCTTTTGGTATAGCCCAGTACAAAAATGTCAAGATAAAGCACTTAGAAAATGGCCGCCAAAAATCTAAAATTTTTGATACGGCCGCCTAGCATCACTTTTTTTACGCGTTGCGCATCTCATTCGTTTATTACGATACTATTCATAAGTTTTTTATTTTCCCTTTATACCTTAACAGGTCTAGGACCGTAAAAATTGAAAACTATATCGCGAAATATATTTTCGGGTGACAATTTGATTTACATTTTTTACTTCATAAATCGGCTCTAAATACGATACTGAACGCCGATAAAAATTTTGAAAAGTGGCTAATATTTCATCCTGTAGAAAATAATAATTAAAAGTCAAAAACTTTATAACAATCCAGTCACAAATTTTAAAATTGTCTTTAAAAGACGTCTGTCTTTACAAGGTTACGTGATTATTCACAATTACTAGTGATGCGCTAAAATGGAGAAATCTAAATCGACTGACTATTATGATAATTCAAAATCGAAGTAATGTAATACACATGTTGCAAATATATTATTAAGCATTGGTAAAATGCCAAGAGCAACAAATTTCAATAAATATTTGTTTGGAAAAACGGTTAGATTTATTCGAGTCCATATGCGATGACGAATTTACAGTTGAGGTTCATGATTGTTCCAGTGGTTCTGATGATAATCACGAAACTTATGCACTGTTAAATCTTTAATTACCTATTTTTGTGTTTTATTTCATTCGCCTTATCTGTTTTTTTTTTCCGTTTGATCAGTCGAGTCAGTCCCAGCACAAGTCTTCTCAGTTTGACAGGTGTCATTCTAATCAAGTTATATTTTAAGGACTATAGTTATTTTACAATTCAAAAACACAAACACTCAAGATTTAAAAACAAAAGTACGTAAATCAATGAATACTTACAGTATTTCATTCTTGAATTCCTGGGAGCAAGTCTTAAAATCGTCTAGGGCTAATGTTTCCTCGGCAGCTAAAACGATGCCGTCACCGTCTAACGGTTCTTCTTCTCTAATGACAAAATATTAACTTTAATTTAGAACAAATAAGTTGTTGTTTAAGTGCGTTTTTGGGCAACTATTTGACCCTGGTCTGTTAGTTATGCAACTTGGTAAAAATAAGGTTGTCATAGAATGGACGATGGAACGATTGACATCATATTTTTGTAGCCAAAAACTGGACATTTTGGATCAGGGCTGTCAGTGTTATATTGAACTATTTATTGCAAATTATAAAGATGTTCGAATTACGAGGAGGTATACGTTGCCTGAGACAGGCAGTTAAATTATTGAGTATGCAATAAAGGTTATGCATCAAAATCACAGAACATGAAAAAAGGTTAGGAAGGCTATGTAAGCGGGGCAGGAGCGCCACAGAGGTTATGGGCAAGTGAGCGCTGTGATTGGTTTGTTTTGACGTTGCGCGACCCTATTGGTCGTGTGACATCAAAAGAATTCTTTTGATTGGCGTCCTTTGAACTCGTTTATATGTTCGACAAGCGGCGACATCAGTTCTCATACAAATGGCGCATGGCAGCCTTTCTAACCTTTTTCCATGTTCTGTAATCAAATAAATAAATAAATAAATAAATAATAATAAATATTTTAAGACATGCCTCACTGGGCAACACAGAGCCATCTAGTCCCGAATTAAGGTAGTATTAAGTACCCTGTCGTATGGGGTACTAGACAACCGATAAACTTACTTATATACTTTTTTTTTTGTAAATACATACTTATAATACATAGAAAACACCCAGACCAGTACAAACAGACATGTTCATGCACACAAATATTTGTACTGTGCGGGGATCGAACCCGCGACCCATGGCTCAGAAGCAGCGTTAACTACCGCTGATCCAAATGTTCGTCTAAATTAATGACATGGAACTCTGCCTCACTAATTGAGCATATACAAAGACCTAGTGTTGTTCTGACCTGGCGTGGCACCTGGCCCTGACGTCGTTGAGCACCCTGGCCAGGTCGACGGGGCGGTCCTTGCCCTCCATGCAGCTGGGGTCGAGCCCGTCGCAGCCGTAGCGGAACTGCACCACCTCGCCCGTCGCGTTGCGCACCGTCATGTCGTAGTGCAGCACCAGGTCTTCCAGAGACTGGTAATACAAATACGAATAAGTCTTTTAAAATAAAGGAGATGTCACGGATAAATTACGTGTATTGATAAGTAATTAATGTATAATTTTTTTGGTAAATATGGGTATTACAAAACACAAAGAGAAGATTGGGCACGAGAAAATGCATTTCTTTTGAATTCGACTCGAAATGATTTTTACTTGACTGTTTTGTTATTTTATTTATCATAGTTTTATAAATCTGTCAAATTAAATTATTTTAAGATTGAATTATGATGTCCCACAAACAAATACACGAAAACATATCTGTCCCTAGATCTTAAATAAATATTTTTATATACATATAAATAGTGACAAACAGGCAACTAAGCTATTTACATAACTTCAAACCGAACTCGTAGTGTGACACGCCGGACACGTAGCTGTCATTAGCACCGCTGACTTGACTCTTTTAATTATAAATGTTCTGTGTGTCGTATTTGTATTAATTATGAAAAATAATCTTTTTCGTAGTGTAATGTGGCAACCGGTAGACGGAGTAAAAGGACAGTTAGGCGCAACGTATAGATTTATTGTGTCTTAATAAATGGCTATCCTCAGCTTAAGTACTAATTGAGTACATAGTGCGGGGTGAGGTGTTACTCATACACTACACCTCCCCCGTTTTTTTAATAAAAATATTAATTTATAATTTTTTATTTTTATGTCAAACTGAAACTTTATGTTAATCAAACTGAACTTTTTCTATGGATTTAAATCTTATTCTGAAAGAAGCACATGTCGAATAGGTCCCTGTTGGACGCAACACCATAGCCCCCAAACCATAGTTTATTTTTTATGCACACTACTTTGTTTACTCTTGTTGTTTAAAGTTCGGCATGTGGGAGTGTGAATGAGACGGCATGAAGAAGTGTCAATGGGGACTACCGTTTCTTTGCTCACCAGTTGGCGCCAGTGTAGACTGAGGTCCGGAGGTATAGCTGTCAAAGGCGATTGGCGCCGAAACAAAGTGTTATATCTTGAATCTAATTAAGGTTATATTGTTTATAAATAACTATCTTGATATCAACAAACTAACTTCTGAAATAGTTGCTCTTGAGGCCGCCTATTTTTGCGCTTTTTCTTAATTCCGCTTTTAAAGCGTTCACATTAATCGCCAAATAATTCATATTTGCGATATTTTACGAAGGAGATCACTTTCCAGCAGGAAAATTAAAGAAATTATAACTTATGCAACAAATTCCGCTAAAACCAGTACAAAGTGAATGATATTGGACCTCACGCGACACTAGCGCTAGCGATAGCCCCCATTGTATAATTCTAAAATATCAGTGAACCTACTTTGACCAGCCTGCGCTGCAGGTAGCCGGTCTCGGCGGTCTTGACGGCCGTGTCCACGAGCCCCTCGCGCCCGCCCATCGTGTGGAAGAAGAACTCGGTCGGCGTCAGCCCCGAGTAGAAGCTGTTCTCTACGAATCCTCGGGCTGCAGGGATTTTTGCTGAAAGAGATATATATTTTCAGTCAGGTGCTGTTTGAGCAGAAGTAAACACAGAGCTACGGATTAGGAAATATTAACTAAAAAATATACAGGGTGAAATTTTAACCACCTTCCAAATTTTAATATATCAATCTACGAGACAAAAAACAAATGACGTATTTTTTCTTTTGTTATAGCCCAGAACAAAAATGTCAAGATAAAGCACTTAGAAAATGTACGACAAAAATCTAAAATTTTTGATACGACCGCCTAGCAGCACTTTTTTTACACGTCACGCATCTCATTCATTCATTACGATACTATTCATGTTTTTGATGACCGTGAAAATTGAAAACTATATCGCGAAAAATATTTTCGGGTGACAACTTGATTTAAATTTTTAACTTCATAAATAGGCTCTAAACACGATACTGAACGCCTATAAAAATTTTGGAAAGTGGTTAAAATTTCATCCTGTATATCATGACTTCCTTTAATGTAATACCCTATTTAGTTAATTGTTTATTTCAACTCAGCTCACAATTTTCTCGAAGCAGCAGGGTATAATGTTGAAACGCTTCAAAGATTAAACGTTATTCATCATTCCTAATATTTAAATTCATTTATTTAAATAATAAAGTAACAGCAGTCTAAAAATCGGCCAATAGCTACTTTATGACCCGCAAGAGGTGTAAGTGAGTTATTTTCCTTAATTATATTAAGCAATTTAAAAAAAACAAACAAAATTAAATACTTTGTCAAGACATATTCAATTAACAATTAGTTAATTAAAATTATTTATAATTGTGCTTGCTACGAGAACTTTCTTTGTAAAATGTGGATAGAGGGAGAAAATTAACAAGTTTTTCATTTTATGTACCAACTTACAATGTCTTTCGAAATGTGGTAGAGAGCGATCTTCGAAGCCGTTCGGTACTCGCTTGCCGTTTAGCGCCTGCTGGCCGACGCACGCGATCATCTGAGATATGTTGATGTTTGAACCTGGAGGTAAACACAATTTCTTTTGGTATATGCAAACTTCCACCGTGTACAGATTGACTAGAAGAGATTATAGGAATCCTTGAATTACTGGCTCTACTCGCAAAATCGATAATCAACTTAAATTCTAAGATTTAAAGATAAAACTTAATCGAGAAACTTTGTCATTTTTGTTATTATGCAAAGTAGACATACCTTTTGAACCACTTTGTGCCATGATAAGAGGTGCATTTGTGGGGTGAAGCTCGCGGAAACAAGCCTTGGCTGCTAACTCTCTGTAAGGAAACATTCAGACGTTTTTATATTCAAAACCCAATACTTAGAATTAAACCTATAATTGTTTGAATAAGTTTTGTTTGCTGACCTGATGCTGCTGAGCTCGCTCAACATGACGGCTTCGAGAGTTTCCTCCATAGTGCATCCGGGTTGGCACTGCAATGTGCCCTTCTCCATTTCCAGGATATAGCCGTCGCATTTTGAGTACCTAGGTATTAATAAATATTGTTAAAATAGTGTCAGATTGCTGACTCAATGAAACGCTGCCTCTATATTTGATATGATTTTAACTTCAGAACTCGATCGGGTTTTTACTTAAATTAACCTCACTGAATGTTTTTCTTTTTTTTGATATCCGTTCTTAACTTTAGCCCAAAGTTCTGCGTTGATACATCAGTGAATCAGTAAGTGTGTTAGTCACGTTTTTCTTTTAAATATTTAGATACGAGGGCGGGTCAATAAGTCCGTGACTTTTGGAATAAAACACAGATTTTTTGATAAACAAATCATTTTATTTTTCAACGTAGTCTCCCTTGAGCTCTATACACTTTGTCCAACGCTTCTCCAATTTTTTTATCCCTTCCAAAAAATATGATTTGTCGAGGTCCTCAAAATAGGCCTTTGTTTGCGAGATGACTTCATCATTGGAGTCAAATCTTTTTCCACCAAGCCATTTCTTCAGGTTTGGGAACAAAAAGTAGTCACTCGGAGCCAAATCTGGAGAATAGGGCGGATGAGGGAGCAATTCATAGCCCAATTCATGGATTTTTGCCATGGCAACTGCACATGTGTACACCCTTGCATTGTCTTGGTGGAAAAGAACTTTTTTCTTGGCCAAATGAGGTCGGTTTTTTTTCAAATCGTCATTGAAGCGGTACAATAAGTTGGGCTAATATTCCCCATTGATTGTTCTTCCCTTTTGAAGGTAGTCAATGTAGATTATCCCACGTGCATCCCAAAAAACAGTCGCCATAACTTTATTGGCTGACAAACCCACCTTGGCCTTCTTTGGCGCCGATTCACCCTTAGAAACCCACTGTTTTGACTGTTGTTTGGTCTCTGGTGTGTTGTGATGGATCCATGTTTCGTCCACGGTTACAAAACGGCGCAAAAACTCCTTCATATTGCGATTAAACAACGCCAAACCTTCCTGTGAAGTTGTTACACGATTGCGTTTGTGGTCGACTGTGAGCAAACGCGGGACCCATCTTGCGGAAAGCTTTCTCATGCCCAATTGATCTTTTAAAATTGAAACCACTGAGCCATGCGAGCTACGGCTTCCACAATCTCTTGCACTTTCAATCTTCGGTGGGCCAACACCATATCGTGAATTTTTTCGATTGTTTCGGGTGTAGAGACCTCAACTGGGCGTCCAGGACGTTCGGCATCTTCAGTGCTTTTACAGCCACAACGAAATTCAGTAAACCACTTTTTTACCATTGAAATCGATGGTGCAGAGTCCCCATAGTATTTATCAAGCTTAGCCTTGGTCTCGGTAATGGTTTTTTTTCGCAAAAAATAATGCTTAATAAGCACACGAAATTCACCTTTTTTACATTTTTTCCTCAAATTACTGGGTAGTCTGATAAAAATAGCTGTCAAACACAAACTAACTGACGCAACAAGTTCAAATTTTGATAGGAATCAACTGACAGATACCTGTTGACAGGGTAGTGTTGCTTTTTCAGTAAAGAGGTCAGAAATTCAAAAAGTCACGGACTTATTGACCCACCCTCGTAGCATATACATAGAATTTAATGTTTGCAAACTACTTACCCGGATTCCAAAAGCTTGTTCTTGGCCTCAATAAGCTTTTTGCCGGGCGTGACGTCGATGATGCCGAAGCTGAACCCTCGGTTCATCATGTAGTAGGACGCCATACGCGCCAACCTGATAGAAGGAATTAAAATTTACAAAAAACTCACACTTATATCGAACCAAATCAAGAACGCTTCTCTCTCTCCCCCTCTCTCTCTCTCTCTCTCTAACTCGCTCTCTTTATTTATTTATCTCTGTATCTCTTTCTCTATCGCCCCAAAAAGCCTCTATGTTTGTCATCTAGACAAAGATGCTTTAAATATGCTTAAAAGTGATACTACAGTTACGAAGATAAAGAGACGAATCTGTCAAATATGTGATTAGACTAATTCTAGTCTAATTTATATAAATACCAACGTTTACGCTGGTGTCCATAACAGCTGAAACAAGGAATGTGTAAGAGAGTTTAAAATTTGACAAAAACGAGGCCTCCATTTTGAAAATCACGACTAACGGGATGTACCTAATTGGGTAAATGACACTTCAATCAATGGACATCCGCTTTATGATCTGTCTAAATGTAATTTTGCCACAAATTTAGTTTGGCAACAATAAACTATGATGTCACGATTATAGTAGTACTCATAATAACTAAATGTTTAATGACGAAATTATGACCGAATGAACGGTCATAGAAGCCAGAAAAGAAAAAAAAAAGCATAACTGAAATGAATCCGGAATTTAAGGCCTTAAATAAGATGCTTTAGAGGGATGGTGTTATCGAATTATTTGTGACTAGCTATTGCCCGCGATTTCGTCCGCGTTAATTTCTGTTATTATGATCGCGATTATTTTATGCAACATTTTTCTGTCATGCTTCGCTCCTATTGGTCGCAGCGTGATGTTATATAGCCTAAAGCCTTCCTCGATAAATGGACTATCAAACACAAAGATTTTTTCAATTCGAACCAGTACTTCCGGAGATTAGCACGTTCAAACAAACTCTTCAGCTTTATAATATTAGTATAGATGTGGTGTCATGATGTACAAAGTAGGAAGAACCCTCGGTAGTCGAGTACGTTATTAGTGGCCGACCTCCACATAGCTCGCACGGCGTGCTCCTCGCCCCAGTCGCGCAGCAGGATGTAGAACACGCTGGCCTTGGTGCCCGAGCCCAGCGTGCTCTTATCCATCGAGCCGCACAGCAATTCGGAGTTGCGGATTATCACATCTGTGGGGCGTTCGATCTGTTAATAGCCGACTAGAAATAAGGTTTCTACTTTATAAAACTCATAATATAGGTCAAAAAGCAAGCGTTGAACAATTTGTCGGAATTTTATCACGGTTTTTTTTTAAATTTATTGTTAAGCTATTGCATAGCTACTATCGCGGGCCTTAAGCGTGGAGACCGAATCCAGAAATTCCGTAACGAAAATAACCTAACACTCCGACCGCCACAGCGGTGATACTTTTTAGTTTTATAAGTGCATAAGTTGATAAAAATGCTATGCAATAGCTTTACCGCGGCAGTCTCCGAGTGCCACACGTCTTTTTTTCACACAAGAACCAACACCTAAAAGGAAATTGACTATGATAAATGGTTGAAATGATCCGGACACACATATTTTTTTAATGATAACCATTATAATTTTGCTTAGTGGATACCATGGCGACAATATCAAGTTAATAAACCATCAAAACAATGCAAAGATACACAATGCAACGTGATAAAAATGTATTCTTCTTATTCTCAACTCCATCCTAACGTTTTAAAGTTTAAGACAATTATTAAAAACGACAATAATCAATGAAGTATTTTTTTACATTAATCTTCTTTACTCTATTATGGCAGTTTTGAAGCATATGTTTAAAATGTAACTCAACAGATTGTCAATTTATCAAAAACCAGATAAATACCATAGATGTACGAAACTCTATTAGCTCGACTTTAGGTTGAAATACATTTGAGAAGATTTTATATATTGTGGTGTATTAACAGTCGAATACTGATTTACATGTTCGTGTTACTTACAAGAGTCTTGCACGCACATGTCCCGGTTGCCGGTATAGTTTTTGCCTTTCGTTTCCAAGTTAGCTTTGACTTCACATCGCTTGTTCGGCTTCATTAACAAACTGAAATGAAAGAAATACTTTTAAAACAATCGATGATGAAAAAAATGGAGCCGTCACGGGACGCCTGGTAGATGTGAAACATCGACGTTATTTCGTAAAAGTAGTATGCAGAAAAGAACAGATTGTGGTAGGAACTAAAAATGTCAATAAAATAAAAAAAAGTTGTGCGTGTACTAGTGTACACACGTAAGAAGTGAAACTTCTTTATGGCCTTATTTTTCGAAAAATGATCTACATGCAACTTTCCAGAAATTGGTTAAATTAGTTAAATTGGTTAAATTGGTAAAATTGGTTAAATTAGTTAAATTGGTTAAATTGGTTAAATTGGTTAAGTTGGTTAAATTGGTTAAATTGGTTACGTTGGTTAAGTTGGTTAAGTTGGTTAAGTTGGTTAAGTTGGTTAAGTTGGTTAAGTTGGTTAAGTTGGTTAAATTGGTTAAATTGGTTAAATTGGTTAAATTGGTTAAATTGGTTCAATTGGTTAAGTTGGTTAAGTTGGTTAAGTTGGTTAAGTTGGTTAAATTGGTTAAATTGGTTAAATTGGTTAAATTGGTTAAGTTGGTTAAGTTGGTTAAGTTGGTTAAGTTGGTTAAATTGGTTAAATTGGTTAAATTGGTTAAGTTGGTTAAGTTGGTTAAGTTGGTTAAGTTGGTTAAGTTGGTTAAGTTGGTTAAATTGGTTAAATTGGTTAAATTGGTTAAGTTGGTTAAGTTGGTTAAATTGGTTACGTTGGTTAAGTTGGTTAAGTTGGTTAAATTGGTTAAATTGGTTAAATTGGTTAAATTGGTTAAATTGGTTAAATTGGTTCAATTGGTTAAGTTGGTTAAGTTGGTTAAGTTGGTTAAGTTGGTTAAGTTGGTTAAGTTGGTTAAATTGGTTAAATTGGTTAAGTTGGTTAAATTGGTTAAATTGGTTAAATTGGTTAAGTTGGTTAAGTTGGTTAAGTTGGTTAAGTTGGTTAAGTTGGTTAAGTTGGTTAAGTTGCGAGCTCAGTGGAGCGAAAGAGATGGCTTAACGCCGGATCGAGTGAGAGAGAAACGCACAGTCGATTGCGCGTGGCGACGCGTCGCCACGCCAGAAATCGGTCTCACGTGCGCCTATAGATGTTTCACATCAAAACTAACATGATGGCGCCGCGATCAAGTTTATAACATAGTATGTTTTATACAGACTAACATTAATACTGAGTGTGGTGATTATTACGAAATCCTTAGGCTGGTTGTGGTTGATGATGAAGACTGTCCAATGGGGGCTATCGCTAGTGAATTTGCCACTAGAGGCGCTAGTGTCGCGTGAGGTCCAATATCATTCACTTTGTACTGGTTTTAGCGGAATTTGTTGCATAAATTATAATTACTTTAATTTACCTGCTGGAAAGTGATCTCCTTCGTAAAATATCCGTTTATATGGATTATTTGGCGATTAATGTGAACGCTTTAAAAGCGGAATTAAGAAAAAGCGCAAAAATAGGCGGCCTCAAGAGCAACTATTTCAGAAGTTAGTTTGTTGATATCAAGATATTTATTTATAAACAATATAACCTTAATTAGATTCAAGATATAACACTTTGTTTCGGCGCCAATAGCCTTTGACAGCTATACCTCCGGCCTCAGTCTACAGTGGCGCCAACTGGTGAGCAAAGAAACGGTAGTCCCCATGGAGCTAGCAAGACAATTGTTGGGGTGGTGGGATTTACCTCCTAGTGGTCCACCCTGGGCAACGGCATCTTTGGTTTTCTAACCAATGATGACGGCGAACAGATCCCTCTGCGGTGGTAGGCTTCGTAAGAGGCCGCCTGGATGCTACCACCCTCCTGCCAGTCCAGTGCCAAACAGTTCTTTTGTGTTCCGCTAGTGTGTAGGAGAACTCCATCTTAGACTTCTTCTTAACCGTATAGTTAAGTATCAAGAGCAAGCCCATTTATTATTTTTAAAAAAGACACTGCGGGTTCGAGTCCCACCTAAGAGCGTCAAAAAGATTCAAGGCAATTCTTGTATACATGTTTCACCTGATGCGCGAAAACGGCAACAAAGATTTCATGACTTATGTATGCAATATGCAGGGGGTTTCAAAGATGATGAATCGATCTAGTTGACTTAAATTTTCAGAAAACAACGTTTTAAAGAAAATACCGGTCACCCAAGTACAAATAAATAGAGATGGAAGTCGTACCTAAAGATCTGCTTCCCAGTCCACTGCACGGCGGGTTTGATGATGGCAGGCATTTCTATCTTCGTGTCCCGCTGCGTCAGATAGCCGGTGATAAAGTCGTACCTAAAGATCTGCTTCCTAGACCACACACAGCTGGCTTAATGATGGCCGGCGGGGGCATGTTTGGGCCACGTGAGGAACGTGTCCCGTTGCGTGATAAAATCCTACCTGAAGATCTGCTTCCCAGTCCACAGCATCGCTGTCTTAACGATGGGCTAGCGGGGGCACGTTCGGACCTCTTGAGGATCGTGTCCCGCTGCGTAAAGAAATCCTACCTGAAGATCTGCTTCCCCGTCCACAGCATCGCTGGCTTGATAATAGCCGGCGGCGGCATATCTATCCGCATGGCGGCGTCGGGCCCGGCCAGCAGGCAGGCGGCCAGCTGCTGCGCCTCGGGCTTCGTGAAGAACGTGTCCCGCTGCGTGATGAGGTAGCCGCCGGTGATGAAGTCTTGAGTGGCTGCGATCAGGAGCTCTCCGTTCCGGGGCGTCACTAGGTTTGATTTGTTCTGCGATATAAAAAAGTGGTTATTTAGTAGTGTTATGCAAATTAAAGTAAAAGATTGAGACCACGATCAATGGATTGAACGAATTCGAGAGATTGTAGATTAAGATTTAGGACTGCGTTTCTACAGATGCGGAGCTGGGCGGAGTGGAGAGGAGCGGACAGTAAATTAACCAATCACAGTGCTCGAAATCCACTGATCACAGGTTTACTCCGCCATTAACGGTTATTTTGAATCTGAAATGTTCAGTTGTAAATTGTATAGATAACATTTTACTAGAATAGGCAATTTGCAATAAAAAAAATGATGTATGATTATGTCATTGTTGTTATTAGTAGTAGTGTTATGTTCAGAAGTTGTCCCCTTACCCCCATAAGTATTAGAGCTTCAGCCCTCGCCTCTTCAGTCTGTGGTAGATGCATGTTCATTTCGTCACCGTCGAAATCAGCATTGTATGGAGTACAGACGCATTCGTTAAACCTAAAAATATACAGTATATAACTTCACGCAAATCTTTACTGAGATGTTTTGACATTTCCTGGACGCTGAAGACCTAATCAGAACTTAGAGAGAAGTTTTGCGTTAATTTGCGATAAATTAATATGGATTTTTACATCGAAACCATGACAATTACTGTTGTGCCGGCGTCGAAACTGTTCTGGAAACTAGTAACTACTATGGAAAATGTTTTCTATGATCAATGCTAGAATATTTACCTAAACGTCCTCTGAGGCTGGACACGCGCTCTGTGACACATGATAGACAACTTGTGCAGAGAGGGCTGCCGGTTGAAGAGCACTACGTCTCCGTCTACCAAGTGTCTTTCTACGATGTCGCCGCACTGGGGAAAGAGTACAAAAATATCATTTCCATACTTAATTACTCCGAAACTATTTAGGTAGTACGTTTTTATTTTTATTTTGAAAATGATTATATTTATCAAACTTCTAAAGTACTTTGCTAGTTACAAACATATCTATATTAATATTTTAAAGCTGATAGGTTGGTTTGTTTGTTTGAACGCGCTTATCTCAGGAAGTACTGGTTCGAGTTGAAAATCTATTGACGTGATAACGTCTTTAAAATCGTTTTAGTCGGGTGACATGTTCAGAAACTTGTGTCACACCAAAACCTCACGAGCGCGATCGCAGGTATAACGAGAGAGAGACGGAC
Organism: Anania crocealis; assembly: GCA_949315895.1. Classification (NCBI taxonomy): domain Eukaryota; kingdom Metazoa; phylum Arthropoda; class Insecta; order Lepidoptera; family Crambidae; genus Anania; species Anania crocealis. The sequence goes on from OX438868.1 coordinate 1,589,875, forward strand.
CGATCTCCCGTCTCATCTCGAGCGCTGCCAGTCATTCCGTGAAACTTGTCACGCGGAATCCTCACGAGCGGAGGCTGGCATAGCGTTCGAGTGAGTGGACCGATCTTCCGTCTCTCTCACTCTAGCGGCATACAAACGAATGGAGATTTTCTCGTGCGGTTAAGTTTTCGTTGAATGTTTAGTGAAGTGTTACAACAATTGCAACAAAAAAAGGTGAATAAAATAGCCTACTTACTAACAATTAACATTCTTGAATAAACTTGTAAAAGTAATGAAAGATGGAAAAAAGACACGTGTGTGTTATCATGTAAACATCTCGATCGTAAACCTACTTTACAAACAACCAATTTTTTTGTTTTGGATAGTCCATTTATCGAGGAAGGCTTTAGGCTATATAACATCACGCTGCGAACAAAAGAAGCGAAGCATAGTAAAAAAAATTTGCAAAAATAATCGCAATCAGAAAATAACAGATAAGATAACATAATAACAGAAATTCTCGCGTACGATGTCGCGGGCAACAGCTAGTGTTAACATAAGCTGGTATTGGCTTGCTTCATTTATCTGAAAACCGTTGTGTCGTAAACTCACTCTGTTTGATTAAACTTCCACCCAAAGTAGCTAGAGATTTTTTTTTTTTTCGCATCAAAAACATGTTTTCTATCTTGACTTTTCGTACCCATTAATTTTTGTTTTCTTCATTTATCACCTTGTTCACTGTGTGTCCATGACCCTCACTTTAAAATGTTCCCAGTCACACGGACAGGTTTTATTCGTTTAACAAAAGGTAATTCGATGTATTTTGATCAACAATGTTCATTTTTAAAGTCGTAACACTGAAGTGCTAGCTCAGTAGTGGCTCACCTTGAGCTCCTGCGCGATCTTCTCCCGGTTGCCGTACTTGAGGAACTTCTTGTGCTTGAGGCCGCGCTGCTGCACGTAGTTGGCGCCGGGGTGGCGCTCGGGCCCGTGGCGCACCAGCTGCCGCAGCCACTGCAGGTTGGCGGGGAACACCCGCTCGGGGTACGTGAGGATCTTCGCCACGTGGACGGGCACGCCGACCTGGATTGGTATGTAGAGTAGAGGTAAACTCAGCCGTTTTATATGGAGGGTTAGTTAAAAAAGTATATCCAGCTGAAAGCTAAAAATACTACTATTAAATTGTATGCTGAAATGCCATACATCGATTGATAATAAAATCTTCGACGAACTTATAAAACCCCTCTTTTTGCGCGTATTAAAATTAGTAGTTCAACCGAGGTCAAGACACAAACTAGTTAGTAGGTACACAAAGTAAATTAATTCAAACATAACAGCAGGGTGCAAACACACACACACACACAAAAAGCCGCTGTTTAATTACTTTGTGAAGTAGTTTCCAAAAGACAGGATTACCTAGTTTAGAGACTACCGGTAAACAATAGTTGTTATAGCACTTCTAGAAATAAACGTTTTTATTATTATTTTTATACATTTCAAACACAATGTCGTTTCTGAAAAAACATTGTAAACCGCCAGTATTTAAAAAAACGCTGGATTTTTTCACCGTTGTCATTGTGACACATCATCACTGACCTCCTGTATCTGCAGGTTGGGGTCCGGCGAGATGACGGTGCGGCTGGAGAAGTCCACGCGCTTGCCGGACAGGTTCCCGCGGAAGCGGCCCTGCTTGCCCTTCAGCCGCTGGACGAGGCCGCGCCCTGGCTTCTTCGGCTGCAATGAGAACGAGGACGCGAACGTCAACGAACATCTAACCCCACAAATAGTTATTTTTAGCTGGCTGGTAATTTTTTCTATAAAAGTTTAATTTATAAAGATCATAGTGCATTAAAAAAATCCTGCAGGTAGTCCCAGTCCTCCTGCACCAGCTCGCTGAGGCTACTCAGTAGGGGGGGCACGAGGGTCTCACGCTCACCTGCATCGAGAGGGGGATGCCCGACATCTCGCTGTTGATGTAGAGCGCGGCGTGCAGCTGCAGGTAGTCCCAGTCCTCCTGCACCAGCTCGCTGAGGCTACTCAGTAGGGGGGGCACGAGGGTCTCACGCTCACCTGCATCGAGAGGGGGATGCCCGACATCTCGCTGTTGATGTAGAGCGCGGCGTGCAGCTGCAGGTAGTCCCAGCCCTCCTGCACCAGCTCGCTGAGGCTACTCAGTAGGGGGGGCACGAGGGTCTCACGCTTACCTGCATCGAGAGGGGGATGCCCGACATCTCGCTGTTGATGTAGAGCGCGGCGTGCAGCTGCAGGTAGTCCCAGTCCTCCTGCACCAGCTCGCTCTTGCCGCCGCTGGCGATGTGCCGAGCTATTACGTCGTTGATCAACAGAATTTCCGACTGTTTCATTGTTAGGTCGTCTTCGTTTCTGTAAACAAGGAATCGGATCTAAAACGACACTTTCTAAGGCTAGGGCAAAAATGTATCAGAAGTACATTCAACTGAGTACCAAATCATTATGTAGTCTTCTAGCTAGGGGTTCTCAAAGATGGCGCCTAAATATTGAGTGATCACCATTTCAGAAAATAGATGGCATTTTATTTTAAATTAAATAGAAATTGAGCAAAACCATATTTATTTTTAAGTTGATCATGGCCTGATGATGCCTATAGGGCAAAAAATATATATATTCTATCAGATTCATAGAAGGTTTATAGTATTTTATATCAGTAACGTTGATATTGAGAGACATATACTTAGCCCGGTTAAACAAAGAATTGTGTAGGATAAAATACTCACGTGCCAGCTTTGATCTCAGACACAACGCTAGGCCTTATGCAGAGCGGCGGCACGGGCAGCCGCGTCAGGATCAGGTCTTCGGGCCGGGATTGTTTCACGTTCATGCCCAGAAGTGGGATGTCCTCATCAGGGATTCGACGGAAGAGGTTTATTACCTGCGGTGATTAAATATCCGTTAGAACACGGCGAAATTCTTTTTCTTGTATACACTAGTACTTGCTTTCTCGTTGACGGTGCGGGACGGTAGTGTGGTGTAGTTACCTAGGCCGGAGTAGCAAGCGAACGTAAAAAGTTTTTCAAACTGTCAGAGGTTATATTTATATTAGGGGTTAAAGTATGAAATTGCCGATTTGTATGGACGAAATCGAGAAAACTTCCATACTAACAATTTTTTAGTTTTTTTAAAAACGCCTGAATCGTTTTCGATGCAATTAAAAGTGAAAGTTAGATAGTTATAAAGCTACGCATTATAGTATTTAAATTTCTGAAAATCAAAGTATATAATACAAATATACTTAATTGAAGCAAGAAGGTCAGCTGCCACATTGTAAGGGGTCTTTTCAACGACTTCCTTTGAAGTAATAGGCACTAGTATTGCACTTTTTTTTTTAGTCAAAAGTTACTTTATTTAGTTTTTGATACAATACAAAGAGAATTACGCAATAATACTTATACTTAAGAGCTATAAACAAAATAAAAAGTGGGAAAATAATCGGCAATTTCATACTTTAACCCCTATTATTTACTTATATTTTTAAAGAGGGACCACTTTTGGTGATAATTAGCAAAATGTTGGTTATATGTTAGGTTAGTTAGTTAGTTAGTTGGACTTGAATTTTCCGCACTTAGCCTCTTGAGTTGGGCCTTTGTACGTGACTAAAATTTATTAGTTTTATTCATACCATTTCAGGTCAGTCCAGAAATTCACTAGGCCTCGTATATTTTTGAGTGCCTCTTGTATGGACCGAGATTCCTTAAGGAATTCTGTCCGTTGTGTACTTACGCTGTTGCACTGTGCTATCACATGCTCTGGTGTTTCCTCCTCAATCAGACATCCTCTACAGAGAGGACTATCTGTTACGCCTATATTGAAGAGGTGCTTATTGAGAGCACAGTGACCGGTTATAATACCTGTAACAATACTCAGGCTCTTTCTATCCTGGTGCAGAATTTTGCGAGATAGGTTTTTATTTGTGGTTTTTAGAACTAGTTTGCTTTGCCTGCAATCCTTAAGCTCCTCCCACTGCTTATTGTGAAGTTGTTCTGTCCTATCTCGTATCCAAGTCTTGACCTGATTGAACGGTATTGGAACAATAGGTTCCGGTCCTATCAATTTCGTTGCGGATCCCCTGTTTGCTAGTATGTCTGCCGCGTCGTTTCCTAATGATCCACTGTGGCTGCGTATCCATTGTACGGTTACTTTATTGTGTTTTGCCAATTTTTCAAGCTCCTTGTGGCATTCTAAAAGAAGTCCACTATTGAAGTGGTTCCTGTTTAGAGCTTGTAAAACTGAGGCGCTGTCTGATACTATACGTATCGATAAATCTCGCACGTTTCTCGCTGTTGCCGCAGATGCTGCTCTGGATATCCCCACACATTCTGCTTGGAAGATGTTGTTGAGGTTACCTAGGGTGGTTACTATATTTATATTCAGATCCTGAGAGAACACTCCGGCACCAGTCCCTGATTTGGTCTTAGATCCATCTGTATATATTCTTATCTCGTGAATACCAGAGCTATCTGTTTTTTCCTCCTGGAGTTGTATTGAGTAGTTTTTAGTAAATACATATGTTTTTGGAATTGTGTCACATATATATATTATATTTCACATATATGTTAGGTTATTAAAAACAATATTTATTTGGTTTCTATTCCGATAATGCCTTACCGTTAAAGGGCTCATTTCAATGACGAGGCCGCTGTTAAGCATTGTCGCCAACTCTTTATTAGACTCCTTGGCTTCATTGAATTCCTTCAGGACTCTCGTGACGAGTGGGTCGGTTGGTTTCTTACTCCTGATAAATGAAAGATTAAATGTAAGTAAGTGGGTGTTTCGGGACATGTGGAAGAGCTGAATATATTAGAAAAATAGTTGGTATTTCGTAAGAATTGACGGGACAGTGTTGTACAATTCCGAGACTCTTACGAACCCCAAAATATTGTCATGTCACCACACACCTGTACTTCTCATGGACGATCTTGAGGATACCCGCGGAACTCTTCTTGACCATTCCATTGAGGGCTTCACAAGAGGGACACTTGCTGCAAGTCTTGGCCTTCTTGTGCACGGCGGCGCGGAGACTCTTTTTGTGCAGATAAGAGATCTCGGGGTTCATAAACTTGCGGCGATAGGACTTTTTGAGAGGTTCTGGCAGCATTACTTTCGCGCACTCCTGCATGAGCAGAGTAAAATGTCTTAACATGAGCATAGATGAGAGAATTTCTAGATATAGTGTAGGAAAAATAGGAAAAATTTTATACTTCCTGGCGCACGCCAAACTTACACCGAGCTTACGAAAACTTTCTGATCTATACTATATAAGTGCACGCTATGACGTCAGAAAGATTTCGTAATTATATCGAAACTAAAACTCACTTTGCAAATACTCTGTAGGATGGTAATGATGGAGCGGAAGTAGCCCACATGAAAGACAGGCAGCGCAAGTTCAATGTACCCGTAGTGGCCCACACACTCGGCCAACCCCAGGCCGCAAGTCTCACAGTTTGCGTCCTTCTGGTTCGTACCCTGAACAAACACATACTGGTTACCATACAATTGTTTCATGCAGTATTTACCGTAAAATTTCTACAAAAAGCCTAGTCATTGAAATACAGAAAACCCAATTTCATACAAAACATGGCCAATGTAAAGTGGACCATAGAATTCAAGATTTAAAACTGTTTTTTATTCTAAAAATTAATTAGTAGTGTAAAGTGAAAATACAATCCCTTGAAAAATTTTCAACTGTATTAGTGGGACTTGTACCAAACTTTCCGATTACTGGGTGACTGTTCTAACTGGAACGGTGAGTTGAAGGTTCTGGGTTCCAGTGTCACTTAAGATAACTGTGAAAAAAATCTTCAAGAATTTGTATTTCATAGAATTCATGTTCAATTAAAAGTAGGTAATGTACCCATAACCTACTACTTCTATTTCTGTGCTCCATCAGCCATCCACTTTTGTGCTAATGAAAAGATTATAAGAAAATATAAATTTTCTAAGGATTTATTTTGATGTTTGTGAAAAACCATCTCTAGTATACCTGACTGAATGGTTCCTTCCTCATTACAACTCAAACAGTGGTGAAGGTATGTGGTTATGGTTACACCAAATTATTTTTAACCAATATTGCATTTTTCACTTGCTGCCCTACTTAAGTTATAGAGTGGATGTCCATCTTAGTTTATGCAGATTTCATATACTATTTCTGTAAAATTTCTCATTAATTTAGTTTCTTCATACCATTCGTCTATCCAGCACACCGTACGTTGCAGGTACACGCTGTCCATCTTGAGCGTACAAGCTCTTTGTGATAACTTGAATGTGTGCTGCCTGCTGGATCTGAGACGGATTATCCACATTGAATGTTACATGAGATCTACAACAAAAATAAACATAATATTATCAGTATTTCAGCTTAAAAAATTATGTCTAAGGGAGAACCAAACCCGTATCTCCTTTAATTGCTTGGAGATTTGCACTCTTGACACCCTAAAGAAAGACAATTTAACACCCGAAAGACAAGTGGGACTCAAACCCGGATTTCGAGTCCCGCATTATTCTTCTCGAATAATTTATTATAATTGCAATTAAGTCCCTAAAATATCAAAAAAAGTAAAAAAAAAAAAAACATTTTATGAATGCTTTACACATCTTATAATACCCTTGTTTATGGAATAATAAATGAATTGAAATGAATTGCTTTTCTGTTTAGGGGGTTAATCAGAGGAAACCTATAACAAGTAACAAATACCCTGTACAAACAAGTACCGAGTACAAAATGGGATGCATTATGTACATGACTCCAGGAAACTTTTTTGAACTCAATTTTGATGACAGAGCAAGCGAAGGAATCCTGAGCATTAGCAAAAGAATCAAAAGTGCACGAAGTGAAAATTCTTTGCACTCGAGTGCAACACGTAATATTTCATCCCAAAATGACTAAATACAAAAAAAACATTTATAATCACAACACTTTTATTTCAGTTAGGTATTAACTACTACATTGTGATAGGTAAGTATTGCAGAAAAATCTTTTAATTGTAACAAATAATATGTACTTACAAATTAAGAAAAATTTTAAATAACAATTCTACATTTACTCGTGTTGTGTGTAATATTTTTGCTAGGAAAAGAAAAATGGCATATGCAAAGGTAATTCCTATAAATAAAACCAGCCAAGTGCGAGTCGGACTCGCTCTTAAAGGGTTCCGTACCAAAAAAGCTAAAAACGGGCTTGTTATATGGGAGCCCCCATTAAATATTTATTTTATTTTGTTTTTAGTCCTTGTTGTTATTGCGGCAACAGAAATACATAATTTGTGAAAATTTCAACTGTCTAGCTATCGCGGTTCTTGAGATACGGCCTGGTGACAGGCAGATGGACAGACGGGCAGACAGTAAAGTCTTAGTAATAGGGTCCTGTTTTTAACCTTTTTATAATGGAATCACAGGTAAACTGAATTTTTAATATATTATAGCCAAATTATAACTGAATCAAATGTGATTCAGTTATAATTTGGCTATAAATATTCTATTCTATGTTTTGAATTCACAAACTTAATACACACAATGTTCTAAATTCAATTTACTTTATCCTCTACCGGATAATAATGGCTTTTGCAACTTGATATCGAAGACTCTTTCCGGGATTGGAGGATGAAACAAATATTTCCACACATTCCAATATATCCTTCAAGAGTTATCTGGTGTCAGATTTTACCAAGCCACCTATTAATGCCTCTGATGTGTGACTTGTTTTTACAATTTCCTTGTTGCTTGACTAATGTTTAAAGTGTCTTCCGAAGCACAATTATAATCCCCCTTTTTCAGACCTGAGCCATTTAGGAAACATTATATCCAATAATAGATCCAACCGAAAATCAAAGCACAGTAGGCAAAATATCAAACCACTACACCAATAGAATGTCAAATTATAAGCGAAATTGGCCACATGGTTTTATATCAAATATAATCTAACTTATGATCTTAACCTTACACTATTTATACTATCAGCAGTATTTGAAATTGAAAAACCGGACAAGTGCGAGTTGGACTCGCGCACCAAGGGTTCCGTACTAAAAAGGCCAAAAAACCGGTTTGTTGTATGGGAGCCCTTAAATATGTATTTTATTTTATTTTTAGTATTTGTTGTTATTGGGGTAACAGAAGTACACAATTTTTGAAAATTTCAACTGCCTAGCTATCGCAGCTCTTGAGATACGGCCTGGTGACAGAGCGACGGACAGACGGACAGACAGCGAAGTCTCAGTAATAGGGTTCCGTTTTTATCCTTTGGGTAGGGAACCCTAAAAATTGAAAGGTATAAATTTACCTACCAAATATGTTATGATTTGTTTCTCTTAAACTCAATCAAAAAGTTTAACATCAAATTAAAGAGAATATTAAATTTTATAATTTTATAGTATAGCACAAAGCGTGACACAGAATTTTTAATATATTATATGGAATTAACACCATAAGACCATGTAAACATAACCCTACTTACATCTTTCGACCTACGTAAGTCTCCCTATATTGTTCCTTTGGCATTTTTGTTTACTTTTACACGTTTTATAAAATTTATTTGAATAATGAAATGAAAACCAATTTACATTTTAATCAACAAAAATCTAAAACAAAACGGCATTGATCTACGGCATCTACCTGACGTTTAAAAATCGTCTTTTCGTAGTGATGCTAATTACCACTTACTTAGACAAGAAGTATCGATATTAATTGGTAAGTGTTGAACTGCACATTCACGCAATACGCACGCTGCAAAGATGAAAAATAGGACGAATAATATATTGTACGTTAACACGTATATTGTACGAAGAGTAAATAAACCACCTTAATGTTCATGTTTCCTATACGGTAACGTCGTGGACCTACCATACCGGGGACTACATTATTATACTGACTACCAAAGGGGCCTACAATCAAAAGTTACTCTGTGCCTACAATAACTGGAAATACATAGTAACGAAGTACGGAAGGAAAACTCTTACAGGATTTTACCGAGACAACAACTGGACTGAGAAGATCTGATTCACGGAAAGCGTTTCTTGCTACTGTTCGGGTTTTTTACAATAAAGTAGAACGATCTCTGTCACGTAAGTTTTAGACGGATTACCGTTGGTATTACAATCTAGAGTAGTGATCTGGTAGCAAGGGGTATAGAAGAAGAAATTCTTAGCGTAGGTTAAACGCTCTACACTGACTTTCTTTTTGGTTTATCAACTGGTGTTACAATAATAATTTAAGTTAAAGAACATAATATAAAACATTTGTAATTGGTATGGTTAATTGCACAACAGATTTATAGACAAACACAGCATGCTCTATTTCAAGTGTAGTAGTTTAGACGAAACGAAATAATTTTTATGCAAATTATAACATAAAGTAAAAAACAGACAAAAATATACTTCAGAGGCCGTTCATACATTTGGTGTGGTAAGGTAACAAACTTACTATCTATACTTACTAATATTATAAAGCTGAAGAGTTTGTTTGTTTGTTTGTTTGTTTGAACGCGCTAATCTCTGGAAGTACTGTATCGAATTGAAAAATTCTTTTTGTGTTGGATAGTCCATGTATCGAGGAAGGCTTTAGGCTATATAACATCACGACCAATAGGAGAGAAGCTTCAGTAAAAATGTTGCAAAAATAATCGTGGTCATAAAAACAGAAATTAACGCGTACGAAGTCGCGGGGAACAGCTAGTATTAAATACAGACTAAAATGCAGACTAATGTGTAATCAAATTACATGAGAATTTTATTTTTCATAAAATAATACAGTCCGAGTAAACGTCTAAATTCAAGATAAACTTATTGTAGAGTTTGCAGAGCATTCAAGATATTGTACCTTATGGGGCATCGAGATATACCTCTTCACATAATATCATGCTTTTCTGACTGATGCACTTGATGGTGACGTCGTGACCAATCATACTTCGAGGAATACATATTTTTGAAATTATTTTTAATAACCTGACTATCGACATTAAATTCCATCGATAGTTGGGCATCATTGTTTTTGACAGAAACGAACAAGTTTAGATATAATATTTTTAATCTGCTGTAAGTAAAGTATGTACATGATACAATCTTTTGTAAAGTAGGTACCTACAGGGGGATTTCATTTCTATGAACGCAGCTTTAGGTTAGACATGTGGGTTGGCATCACTAAGTTCAGTAAACTACCAACTTTTACACAATAGGAGGTTAATTTAGAATTTTGTGTTTTCTAACAAAGCTCAGCATTTATTTGTCTTCATAGTATACCAAATAGTACAGTGTTGTTACCTTACAACCTACAAGGGTTACCCCTTCGAGCGTGGGTTATTCCAGACACAATTAATATCAATTGTTATCGCGACAGCCTGCTGTCGCTTAGGGTTTGAAGCGAGTCTTTAATTGGTTACTATTAAAAAATTAAAATGTTTTTGGTCGAATGAAAGTACTTTAACCTAACAATTAATTATAGTTGTAACCCTTCGAGCGTGGGTTATTTCAGACATAATTAATATCAATTGTTATCGCGACAGCCGGCTGTCGCTTAGGGTTTGAAGCGAGTCTTTAATTGGGTACTATTAAAAAATAAAATGTTTTTTGGTCGAATGAAAGTACTTTAACCTAACAATTAATTTTATTAGTGTTGAACTGTTGATTAATTTAATTGGACTGACATGAAAATTGGACTTTGTTTGAAAATTGTCTTTTATAACATTATTTCCGTATCGTATATCTATAGTCATATATATCGTCATATATATAGATTTTATTTTATTTATCAAAACGGTGTAAATGAATGTAAGATGTCATTTTTTTATGAGGATTTCATTTTTTAACTGCAGTTTTGCATTTTTTTTACTGTCAAATGAAACGCATTTTATGTATGGTGCTTAAAATATTATTAAAAAAAAACATTTGGGAAAAGTGTAAGTTAGGTTAGGTTAGAACAGTAACCATTCAAAAGGCGCGAAGATGAGAGAGCGTAGCGAATGGACCCCAGCATGCAGCGTAGACATAAAATATTTTTTCAAAACCTTTTTTTCTCTGCGTTTCACTGACTTTACTGGAGGAGTGAAATGTTAATTACCTCCCCCCTCCTCCTCCCCCGTTCCTTAACTCTTTTGGCCAAGTCCTAGACTTTTACCCAAACATGCACAATATGAACACGAACGATCCACTGCCATAAAGATTTTGTACACTTATGCTACTAAAAACTGCTAATTTGGTAGTTTAACTGACACTAGTAGTAACCCCGTTCATATGTTTCTGGCGTACAGAGAAGCGGTCGCGCGCCGTTTTTTGGCTTGTCAACTGAAACCACGCAACAATTTTCACTCGTTTTACTCTAGTTAAAGCAAATTAATTTCTTAATGATTCAAAAAAACTAATGTCGCGATCAACTCGCCGTGGATAGTGCCGAGTAATGCCATTAGTGTGTTTTTGTGAATCTGACTGGTAATCGTTTCCTTACCGAAGTGACCCGCGAACTCTTAACATGCCTCTGTTGAAAAGGAAAGCCTTTGAGAAATCTACGGTGTCTGAGTACCTTCGCGACGACGACGAGGTATTCCACTGCGAGATAACCGACGAGATATTCAAGGACTATGAGTGAGTTCCATAAATTAAGCGAATTTCGCGCATTTTTTCCGGCTTTACAAAAAAGTGTGTAGTTATCACTGAGAAAGGACGTTAGCATCGTTGCCGTGCGTCAGGCCGCGCAATTAGGCGAGCGTGACACCATGTTACGTAGTTACTATGTGCCGCAACGCGTCTTTTCGGCAGGATTTAGTTAAACCATTATTTATTGTTTACAGGGAATACTGTGAGAGGATCATTTTGGTTAACTCCATGGTGTGGTCATGTGAGATGACAGGGAAGAATAACTTGACATATGCTGAGGCATTGGAAAGTGAGAAGGCAGCAAGGAGGCTTTTGAAAGACTTTCCAATGGAACTCCGTATACCAATCTTGTACCTGGCTGTGCAGACCAAAAGGTGTTCCTTTGCTGAGATGTCAGAAGACATATTTAACTATGTTAGGGAGAGGTTCTTTGTGGGAGAAACTGTGGAGGCTTGCTTGGAAGGTGATTTGTGGCGGGAGGCTCATGTACTTTCAGTGACAGCCCAGAAACAGCCACCAGGAAGGTTAGTGATACTACTTGTATTTGAGCTTTTTTCTTTATACCTAGGTTAAGTTTCAGCAAATTATTATGTTCTAATTACCAGTTTAAAATAAAAGAATACATTTGAGTAATAAATAAATTTATCTAATTTCTTTATAGAATTTGATGTACTACTTGCACAATAATTACATTATGGTTGACTTGCATTAAGCATCTATTTGAAGTAATGATTCATCAACTATCAGGCCCTATAATAATATGATCCTGGAAACTATTTTAGCAAAGAATTTGTAGTATACTCAAGTAATATAATAATGTAATCATTATTTTATTGAAAAGTAGACAGCTATTATATAATTCTCTGACTTGACTAATTATAATGAACCTAAATGAAATATATTCATGGTGTAAACTCATTTATATTATGTATATCAATGAATAAAATCCAAAATGTTTTTTTTTTGTTATTATAATATTAGTGCTATTTTTTTTTGTTTTGCAATGTTTTTTTTGCAATGTAGGCAATCAACCTAGGTATGTGGCCAATAGTATTGCATTAATGAAAACATTGGTTTGTAATGTGAAGGTGGGCAGTACCTCAAAATAATCCCTCGATTGTGAGTTATTCCAGACACAATTGAAATCAATTGTTATCACGGCACGCGCGTGCCTCCTGGGGGTTGAGGGATTAAAGCTAATGTGCCTTAAACAATTAATTTTCTTTCTTTCTTCTTTCTTTCTTCTTTCAATTGATAATATCATAAACTTTACCAGTTCAGATTTATTTTCAAATAGATACTATGTACAAATAACAGCACGTCAACCTACCACAAAACGTCAAATTTTCTCAATTGAGATTGATCTCTACTTGTTGGACTTATAGTTGAAAATCAATTCAATGACTTTTAACTTTTTGGGTAGGTTTGCCTGCTGTTGTTTATTTATATTATCAACCTGATTATTCCCTACCCATAAATTAAAAACCATATAATGTGTGAGTTGTTTAGTTTTAAATGTAAGTGTAATACTCTTTTATTTCTAAAAATATTGTCCAATAAAACTTCTGTTGTAATATAATACCTATTTAAAAATATAGGTTGTTGTAAATATCAAGTCACATTTGACACTGAAGAGCACATGAAAACTAATTTCAAATTCTATTTTAATAATACTTAATTGTTCATAGCAATAGAAGTTCACTAAGACCCGAGTTCACCAATTCTTAAACAGCCGGTAAACATAGATTGACGATTAATTTGACACAATTCCCATACAAAATATGTCCAATAATATTTGAAACGCTGTTTAAAACTTAAACATCTGTTGGTGAACTCTACCCTAAAATGAGATTATAAAATTAACCAACAGTATCTTTATATGCATTGCTTCAAGGTTGACTAGTGGATAATACTATCAGGCATTAAGTCAGACAATAGAAGTACCTAACAATGTAATTCAAATAAATCAATAAAATTATTTTAATCATTGACTTGTGTTGTGTAATGACACTGTGTTATATACATTATGTAATGTCATATGTACATATCCTAATAGGGGAAATGTGACGTACCTACACACTACACTTGCAAATATAGATATACTGCCAATTTTAGTCAGACATCACCTTGTGGTAATGATGCATCATCACTCATGCATTATTAACCAAATCATCTCCTACAGCAAAGAGACTCTACCCGCTGCAGCTTACTGCTATGAAGTCGAACAATTCGAAGAGTCTGATCCAGCAAGCGCTGGGCAGATCGGCACCGCGCCGCACGACCGCGTCCGCCGGCGCAAGGGCATATACACCAGAGACAAAAATCGCTTGTTCCTGAAGCAGTTTGTGGAGCAGCAAGTTGGTGGCATCATTGGAATTAAGGTACAATTTGAAATGGTAATATGCATAATGGAATCTTTCATCTACTGATCACTCAAAATATTCAAATCTGTATTTGCTCCACAGAAAGCGGCCTTAGATAAATACAACATATCCAAAGTGAACTTTGACCAGATCTTCACTGGGTCACCACCGGAATTTCCATCTTCAAAGAAACTGATGAAAACCTCCCTCTCTCCCGCCGCGTCCAAGAGCCAGGCCAAGCCTACTTCCGCATCCAAAGTCAACAAGTCTGCCAAGAAACCCAGTCCAGACAAAAAGGGAAGACAGGAATCTATGGACAAGTTTGTGAAGAAGACAGACAAGTCTGAAGGTGAGATTAAAAGAAACTGAGTGACTTCGATATTTAATATGTGTAATTGTGTATCTAATACCTACAAGATCGATATCAATTGTCTCTAAAAATGAATCTCTCTTGTAACAGTGAAAGTTAAACCACCAATGGACCCAGCCGCCAAGAAGAGCGCTCAAGAACTAGCCGAGAAGATGCGCCGCGCTGAAGACCAGATGCGCCAGCGTAAAGAAGAAGAAAAGGCCAAGAAAAAGGAGAAAACCGCCCGGCTGCAGGCCTACCTAAAGGAGTGGCAGAAGGTTAAAGATGATCAAGAATTAGAAGATCACAAGGTAAAATAATTACTGTAATGTAAATGACCGGATACAATAATATTTTAGACTCTTTTAATAAATTGTTTATATTTCATATACAGATAATACCAAAAGGTACTCCTGTAGAAATCGAGGGCATACCCCAAAAGCATATTGGCGACTTTCTATCGGTCCTCTCGTACGTCGATATTTACTCCGACGTGTTGAAGACCAAGGACACGTTTCACAACTCGCTGGACGTGGAGACGTTTCGCAAGGCGCTGACGCAGAAGGAGCACGCGGGCGTGTTCAGCGACCTCGTGACGATGTTCCTCACCACCATCTTCAGCCTGCAGGAGGACGAGGCCGAGGAGTACAACGAGCAGGGACGCATACAGGAGTCTACGGGTGAGTCTACAGATTTCTCAAAGATATTCTTCTATCTGCTTAAAGTTACCAGGGTAAGTTTGTGGTAACCTTCCCGTTTTTGATTCCACAGAACAAGTTAGCAATGGAATGAACTTTGCATCTTTAATTGGTGACTCTAAAAAATTAAACTTTTACTGACCACTCATTGATGTTTGCTTGTTACAGAGGTGAAAGAACTAAATGACGAGATCGGCTCCACCCAAGCGGTAGAGTTGGCCACCAAAGCCAGCAAGTGGTCACAGACCTATCTTGCCACTCCACTCAGCAAGCTTCCCTTGGACCCCACCACTGTTACTGAAGTGCTAAGGTATGTTGTTCACATCAAAATTACTCGCAATACTACTTCTTATCGTACAGAATTGTTACTAGTTTTTTGCGATGTGTATTTCCATTTAAACCGCCAGAACTCATCTATGGTCTAGCAGAGTCTAGCTAGTCTTAATGGTCTGGGAGATCTGTAGTTGGGTTATTATTCTTAAGGTGTTAAGCACAAGAGCTCGTCGCTAAGCCTCTCACACTCGGAAAGGTTGCTGTCACCTCTAGTGGAGTAGAATGATAATGCCCTGGTTAGTGTCCTGAACCTCCTATTTTTTCCATAGGTTACATCTGCTATCTTCTGGTGCGGCGCCCGGCAACCGCTGTGCGACGTGGCGCTACCACCAGCGCGGCGGCTACAGCAGCGTGGACGACCCGGGGCTGCGGCTGCGCGTGACGCACCCGCGGCTGCTGCGCGCGCTGTGGGCCGCGCACGTGGCCGACCTCGCTGTCGGTACGTGTCTGCCGCACCGCCCCTGTAGGCTACACTCGGGGGCTACCACAGCGCACCGGCTACAGCAACAGCTCGTATCAATAAAAAGTGGAAGAAGTATCAATAAAAAGAGGAAAAGTACTAATTGCACTTTGATCAGGAGTTTTTTACAATTCTTATACTTAAATCAATCCCACTCACTCACTTACACTTTCTCTTTTTTTTTCAATGTCAAAGCATAGCAACATAACGAAATCCGCCGTGAAGTTTCACTCCATCCAGAGAGATGACTTAACATATTTTGCCAATTGACATAGCCCTTTTTTATCAGATTGGCATTCTATGTTGCAGAGGACAAATTTCTGGTACTCCAGTGCTTGATGAACCAGATCCTCAGTTACGCGACGGTGCGCGACATCATCGAAGAGAAGCTCGAGGACCTTAAAGTCAAGAAACATGCTCTGAGGACTCTTACGGTAAGTACAACAAAAACTTTTTGCAAGGAACTATGAAATTGGTGTATTAGTTGTAGCTGATAAATAGTTTCATATTTTCCTTAACTTACTTAGGAGTCGACCTAAAGCAGCAAATATTATACAATTGTTCACTAGTCATCGAATTGCTTAAAAAACAGTTTAGAAACATCACAAAATTCTCAGGGAACTTTTTTACCACACACATTCCTTAGATGCATATTGTTAAATGTTATATGTATGTAATTATTAATTTTAGATAAACGAGCGCAAACGCGAAGCCCAAATCGTAGCAGCGCGACAAGAGATAAAGAAAGAAGCGGCCGCTATGAAGGAAGAACAAAAGCTCACCGGCGAGAAAGCCAAAGCGGTAGATGAAGATGCCAAGGTGGCCATCGAAAAATTGAACACGGAGAACGAGGCGAAGAGGCTAGAATACCAGAAAAAAGTCAACGAACTTCAGATGGAAATATTCGATTCTGTTACTTATCTAGGTAAGTTTAAGTTGACGATAATTTTACGTATAAAGATATAAAAACATAATTTTAGGTTGATGTTTGAGATTAGTTATGCCTGGGCATTTTTGGGATGCGCTTCAAAGGATGTAATAGTAACAATAATAGGCCAATTGTAAATAACATCAGTCAAGGCTTAAGATAAGAAATAGATTTAATGTGGCGGTAGTAAATTAAGTCATGAATGTTCAGCAAAACCTTTATGGAAACAAGTACAAGGCAAAACCTTAAAATTTCAGGTTCAGACCGCGCGTACCGGCGCTACTGGGTGAACAGAAGCGTGCCGGGACTGTTCGTGGAGGCAGGCTGCGAGCCGCGCGGGCCCTGCCGCGACAAGCCCGTGCCGCCCGCCCCGCCCCGCACCGGCGACACGCTGGCCTACGTCACCACGCTGTTCGAGACCGAGCGAGGTACCCGCCCTAGCCCGCCCCGCCCCGCCCCGCCCCGCACCGGCGACACGCTGGCCTACGTCACCACGCTGTTCGAGACCGAGCGAGGTACCCGCCCTAGCCCGCCCCGCCCCGCCCCGCCCCGCACCGGCGACACGCTGGCCTACGTCACCACGCTGTTCGAGACCGAGCGAGGTACCCGCCCTAGCCCGCCCCGCCCCGCACCGGCGACACGCTGGCCTACGTCACCACGCTGTTCGAGACCGAGCGAGGTACCCGCCCTAGCCCGCCCCGCCCCGCCCCGCCCCGCCCCGCACCGGCGACACGCTGGCCTACGTCACCACGTTGTTCGAGACCGAGCGAGGTACCCGCCCTAGCCCGCCCCGCCCCGCACCGGCGACACGCTGGCCTACGTCACCACGCTGTTCGAGACCGAGCGAGGTACCCGCCCTAGCCCGCCCCGCACCGGCGACACGCTGGCCTACGTCACCACGCTGTTCGAGATCGAGCGAGGTACCCGCCCTAGCCCGCCCCGCCCCGCCCCGCCCCTCACCGGCGACACGCTGGCCTACGTCACCACGCTGTTCGAGACCGAGCGAGGTACCCGCCCTAGCCCGCCCCGCCCCGCACCGGCGACACGCTGGCCTACGTCACCACGCTGTTCGAGACCGAGCGAGGTACCCGCCCTAGCCCGCCCCGCCCCGCCCCGCCCCGCACCGGCGACACGCTGGCCTACGTCACCACGCTGTTCGAGACCGAGCGAGCCCTAGCCCGAAATTCACCACAACTAACAGGAAAAGTATCTTAATATCAATAGTAATGAAAATGTTTTTTCCCTTTTAGCGAGTAGCGACAAGGAGAACGATTCAGGTGTGAATTCCCGCGGCAACTCGCCCAAGAAGCCTCTGTCGAACATCAACGGGCTCAGCCACAAGCTAAACGGCTTCGAGGCGAGCACGCAGCAACTTAAGGAGCTACTAGTATGCACTGGAGATGCCGCCACGTGCGGCGTTCATGGGATGGTGAGAACTATATTCGCTTTGTTAAATAGTATTTCTATTTTGATCACAAATATAATTACTTCTCGCGATATTGTTGAACACCAATAACCTTTTAATAACCTTTTTGTCATCTATAAGAAGTCCTATTAGATTGTTTGTCTCTTAATATTCGTAAAAATGTTTTTCTTGGTTGTTGGAGATACCAACCGATTACATTTTTGAAATTCCGCTGGCTTACAGCGTTAAGCTTTGAATGAATTCGTTGTCTTGTACAATGTTTGGATAGCGCAACAATCGCACTGTCCCCTAATTCACGTAACCAAATCGTATCACAATCGTTATTGAACGACAGGATTTTGACAGTTCTAGTATGGGCTAAATGTCAAAATCGTCCAATTCAATCACGATCGAACTGCGATTCGGTTACGCGAATTAGGCCCCTGATCCGTTTCCAGTAGTTTAACTATGTCGTCCGTACCTCACAGTAGTTGTATTGTTCGTACAGAGCGATCGTCCCTCGTGGCAAGTGTACCACACGGAGGAGCAGATCGAGGCGCTGGTGCAGGCGCTGAACAAGCGCGGGCTGCGCGAGGGCGAGCTGCGGCACGCGCTGCAGCGGGACCAGCGCCGCCTCGCCGCCGCCGTCGCGCGCTGCCCGCTGCACCTGCTCAGCCCCGCCGCCGCGCCCGTAAGCTGCACTCTAGTGTGAACGCGCTGCAGCGGGACCAGCGCCGCCTCGCCGCCGCCGTCGCGCGCTGCCCGCTGCACCTGCTCAGCCCCGCCGCCGCGCCCGTAAGCTGCACTCTAGTGTGAACGCGCTGCAGCGGGACCAGCGCCGCCTCGCCGCCGCCGTCGCGCGCTGCCCGCTGCACCTGCTCAGCCCCGCCGCCGCGCCCGTAAGCTGCACTCTAGTGTGAACGCGCTGCAGCGGGACCAGCGCCGCCTCGCCGCCGCCGTCGCGCGCTGCCCGCTGCACCTGCTCAGCCCCGCCGCCGCGCCCGTAAGCTGCACTCTAGTGTGAACGCGCTGCAGCGGGACCAGCGCCGCCTCGCCGCCGCCGTCGCGCGCTGCCCGCTGCACCTGCTCAGCCCCGCCGCCGCGCCCGTAAGCTGCACTCTAGTGTGAACGCGCTGCAGCGGGACCAGCGCCGCCTCGCCGCCTTAAAGCAGCACGCAGTACTTCCTGAATAGTACGCAATTCTGAGCGTGACGAGTTTAAGTTAGCACCAGGGGAAGCCTTTCGCTCAACGAATAATTCCTTTCGATTGCGACGCAGAGTGACGTTTGCGTCCAGGTAGGTGTTAATGAGTGTATATGGACGCGGTATTGTTTCACGGCATTCAGGACAAAGGCACTGCAAGTGAGACGGCGATGCATAAGCTGCGGTAGAAGGACTCACACTTGCAGCAATCCATGCGATCCAAGTCAATTGTCAAAGTACAGGCGGCACATAGATGCATGTTTATTAGCAAGTAGTACTATTGATTACGCGGCCCTAAAGAGGTTATTAAACCGCACTGCAAACACATACACTAGAAATAAACAACAGCAACTGACAACATGTCCATTCACTACGCCAGCGGAAGAAAAAGGATTTTGTTGACCTGTAAATGAATTTAATTATACTGCAGTTGGAATATATCGCTTAGTGCTATAATTGTGTTCCTCAAAATAGGAACTTTTTATAGACCATGTTTATCTGGTTTTCCTTATTTTTAAAATCGATACAAGATTTTAAATATTTACTACAATCATACATATTTTTGGAGAGATTCGTTTCTCAATGTCCATTAATTCACAGTAAATAATATAGTATCCTCTTTAAGTATATACAGAAAATATTTCCTCTGCTATAAAAGAGTGTATTATTACAGCCCCCGCCGGTCCACCAGACGCGTCACAAGAAAATGCAGTTGTCCCTCACAGTGCCCCCGGACTGCACGCTGAGCGAGGCCTTAGAGCTTTCCCTCCGAGATCACATCCTAGAATTAGAAGAGAAGATATTCCACGGATGTCTTGGGGTGCTGAAAGTTAAGGTATGTGTCTTATGTGTAATTCCATCAATTGTTAAGTTGTGTCTTGGAAATAATAAATAAATAATAATAAATAAATTTATTAAGTTGTCTAAAATGCCTTAGATTGTCGTTGTCAATTTCAATATCAAAGTCTTGAGACGTCGCCTGCACTGGAAGTGTTCACTTATAGCGATCCAAATACAGCATGGCGGACCGCCACGACGAACACGCGGATTTGAATCCGTTTGAATCTGCGCCATGTATTTTTAATCTTTTAAATATTCGTCATCAGCCGATAATAATGTACCCCTCCACCACCTTATAGTGTATATAACACCTCACCCCGCTCTAGGTTCTAAGCTAGTATATAAGCTTAGCATAGCCAGTTATTAGGCACAATAAACCTATACGTTGCACCGAACACTACTTTTACTCCGTCACCTGATTGCCACATTACCTGGCGACCCTGCCAGTGCTGCCTTCTGGGCAGAGCTGCGCAGTTAAAATTAATAGAATTTGAGTTTGAACAATAAGTGAAATTATTAATACCGGTATATAAAATTGAAAAATTATGTCTCAGACGGGACTCGAAACCGCATCCCCTCGCAAATTTAAAGACTACATATAAAGTGCGCGTGTGCAAGTTAAACATTAATAATAACACGGGAACTTTTAAAACGTCGGATAAATAAACCGAAAAAGCAGTAGTCTACAATTTCAAAAATAATGAAGATAGAAGTAAATATCGTTGGCAGGTGGGTGATGAGCTAAGCTTATACTCAATATTCAATACTCAATAATTTATTGCAAAACTATAATGTATACAGAAAGATGTTACAAAATAAGAGACCAGTGTTATGGACCCTGTCGGGCACGCGGCTTAGGGCTAGGAGAGAGGGTATACTAGCTAAGAACCTAGGAGGGGGTGAGGTGTCACATACAGTACAAGCCCCACCTGACCCCGTGGTTGCGGCCAGGACCGCGAGGCGTGGCGCGGCACGCTGATGCTGCGCGGCTACGACAAGCAGGCGGCGCGCCTGGCCTGGGGCCCGCGCCAGCGCTACCGCGACGACTACCACCTGCCCAACGGCGTGCTCAACGTGCCCAGCGGTGAGTGGGGATGACACCTAGGCTAGAACCTATGGTGTGGCTTTAAATTGTCCCAGCCCGCACTGGCATATATCTTATGTAAACATATTTATTTGAAAAGAGGCCGACGGTAGTGACCGAGTTTCTTGCGCTGCATCTTCTAGGCACTAGCCCACATTTGTCCCGAAGCAGTGGTAGGTTTAAATATTGGGACGTGAAAAAGCGCCTCCAGGGGCCTATTTGAAGAAATAAAACTGATTTTATACGATTTTGTCAATAATAGCGGTAATAATATTTGGTACTGGAAGCCCTGTTTGGAAGCAGGCAGTTGTTTGTATACGCTTCTGTACAAGTTGTACAACAAGACCTCATCAATAAACTAAAACTAACCCGTTATCCAAGCGTATGTTAGTAAGCTCATAAATGTAGAATAAAACAAGAGCAGATCCAAGAACACTACCTTGAGTTACTCCGTAATTATTTGAGTAAATAGTATGTGTACTACATAATAGACAGTGTTATCAAGTTTAATCCGGTGTGTACGATTTCGATAAACTAATCAGTTAATGCAAGAATAGCCCTCTGACTCTCTTTCTAGCTTACATAAGAGAATAGGACCGGAGACAGTGTCAAAGGTCTTTCTGAGGTCTATAAAGAAAAGACACAATTTTTATTCTTTTCTCATTCCTCATTCCAGATTTTCGATGAACCAAAGACTGACTGATAACCATCAGTGGCGCCACCGTCTAGTCTCTACAATTGATTACAGATTATTTCGTCTTAAGGATTCGCTTGACAACCAGGCAGCTGCAAAAGTTTTAAACATTTAGAGAAATTTTCCTACATTAACTTAAAACGCCGATCACTATTAATAATAGATAGATCGATAATCCTTTATTTTAACACAAATATCATATTATATGTTTTGGTACATAACACATTAATAATATAAATAATACATTTTTTTTTATTATTATTTTTTGTAGACAACGACGACTCTGAGAACCCGATCCCCGAGAACAAGTACCGCGACCCGGCGCACTACCTGGATACGGCGGGGGCGGGCGCGGACGGGGCAGAGGTTGTGCGCTCATTGGCCAGCGCGCTTCTGCAAGTAGAACAGGCCATACACCACAAGTACATCAGGCGTCCGCTTGGTAAGCATAACGAGCACATTCCCTCTGAGGTCATCCATAAATTACGTCACACGATTTTTGAGATTTTCAAAGCGCGGTACAGCGGTTGTGGTAAGACTAGTCGAGTACCGCGACCTGGCGCACTACTTGAATTATGTCGCTACGACGAATGACGTCGCACGTTCGCTAGCTACCTGCTATTCGTTTTTAATTTTAACTTGTGAAATTGTATTTCGTAACAACTGTTTTTTTTTAATTTTTTTTTTTAGCAAATATAAAATACTATCCTTAAAATAACAAAGCAGGCAGTCGCGAATTTTATCTAAAAGGTAATACACCTTTTAGATAAAATTCAACGTTAAATCTGTCTCTCCAGGCCTCGACGACAAGGACCGCAAGGACCGCGAGGCCCGCAACAAGCCGCTGGAGCTGGAGGCGCTGGAGCGCTGGGAGGTGTCCCTGATGGAGTGCCGCAGCCTGGCGCAGGTGGTGCTGCACCTGTTCACGCTGGACTCCAGCGTGGCGTGGGCGGCCAGCATCCTCAACGCCAGCTGCCGCCTGTGCCGCCGCAAGGCCGACCCCGACAACATGCTGCTGTGCGACGGCTGCAACAAGGGCCACCATCTCTACTGCCTCAAGCCTAAGCTCACCGTAAGATTTATTACTGTTAAAACGTATAAGTAGTGGGATTTTGAAGCGAATATACTTACCTTATTCTATTGGCCTGACTTTGTGACTATGTTTATAAATAGTTTTACAATGCGAAAATTAAAAAGTACAGTAGAGTCCGTTTATTATGACTCCGCCTATATTGACATATTGACCAACCGCTTAGTAGAAAGTAATGGCACAGCGAAGTTTAGTTTTCATATAATTTGTTTATAACTAAGTCTAACTTCGCGAGAGATTGGGAGTCATTGGTCGCTGACAAAGACCAGTGGAAAGCGTTGGGGGAGACCTTTGCCCAGCAGTGGGATGATGTAGGTTAAATAAAAAAAATAACTAAGTCGAATACATTGGGAAAGAAATATCTTTCCCTATGGTCGGATATAATGACTTCGCTTATAGTGACATGTCGCTAAAAGTGACAGTTAACTAAGCACAGCGGAACTACTATTTAATTAGTATTTGGTGTACATGGGTCAACGTATTGAACAAATCTTATGCATCATGTAGGTAGATAATAATAAATTTTTAAACACTGCATTCTGCTTTTATCATAAATGTTTAGACATACACACTTTCATGAACGGTATCTCATTCACAACAAAACTTCCGTTATTATTGCGCCTGTAAGTTATAATAGTTTAATATGCCGCAAGGTGTACTCCATCAATTTAATATTTGTATGTTTCCACGCTATCAGTCGGGATTGCCATGGAAGGTAAAGATGATTTAAATGCTGTAATATAGGTGAATCTTATAATACATTGTCTATAATATTTTTTCTTCTGTAAACAACACTTTAGTAAAATCTTTTGAATCTGACGATTGCGTAACGTAAAACCTCTTTTAAGAATGAATACTTTACTATTCAGCAAGTAAATATGCTGCCCATTAGTAGTTTGTGTTAATTTATAAATACAATACAATTTTGCGAATGTGGTGTTTTGGTAATGTGGTCTTTTGAGAATATGATATATAGCGACGGAGGGTCAAAATATTTAGTCAAAGTGTTTTTAATTGTTGTTTAGAAAGTACCTGAAGGAGACTGGTACTGCGAACAGTGCAAGCCAAAAGAAAGAACGCCAAGAAAGAGGAGAAAACTGTTTTCCGACGAAGAGATGGAACAAGTTTTAAATGATAGGTATGTATTCAAATGTAATTGAAAGTTGCTTTTACAAACGTGCTTTTTTAGGTTTATTTGCCTTGAATGAGTAAACATCGGTAATACCTCTCTATGGTAAAAGGGCAGTCCAGACATCTCAATTTTGAGTAAAGAAGAAAAAGCTTTGCCAATGATAATAATTTGGACATGTAGATAGAATTTAAGTTCCAATTTTTTGACCGTCTTCCTTTTTCAAGTTTCCGGAACCCTTAATCTTTATACTAAACTAATTTTCGCCCGCGACTTGGTCCTCGTGGAGTAGATATTTTTGGAAATTTTTGCTTTTTGCTTCCTTTTTTGGTGTACCTTAATATAAGTACACTGACGTAAACAACTGAAAATATTTACATTAGAGACGTTAGAGAACATTAGAGAAATTAGTTAGCGACATTAGAGAATTATTTTCTGACCTCTCACTTCTAAGTAGATGAATCTGCGATGTGGGATAGTATGGACATACCTAATGGCAATTTGTTTGGTGAGGTGCAACAGCGCCATCTGTTGTTTGTCATCGGAACTGGTCGAACTCCCGTTTGTGACGTGTGAGTTAGAGGTCGCCACAGGTGTTTTCGAGTAATTAGGCTTTATGACGAAATAACATCCCCCTTTTTTTTTTAAATCTGTAAAAAAGTAGCCTATGTCCTTCCCCAAAGTCTAATCGACCTTCGCACAAAATTTCATCAAAATCAGTTTAATGGTTTAGGCGTGAAAGCGTAACACAGAAACACATACAGACAGAGTTGTTTTCGCATTTATAATACCTAGGTAATACTGAAAATGTTTAGAAAATGAAAAACGGCTTAATGTAGAAAGTTGCCAATACTTTTATTGTTTTTCGTAGTAATCTCTTCGAAGGAAGTTCTTTATTTTATTTATTAAGGAGAACACAAACAGTATTGTATAAATTGGCTTACATAAAATTTAAATATAGGTATATGTTAATACACACCAACAACGTGTTCCACGTATAAGTTATACCAATGATGAGGCTACTGTTGTTGACAATGTTTGCCTTTATATTGGAACAATAATAATACTAAGATATGAATTCTGAAATTTACAAATTATAAGAAAACAAGTTTCCTTAAATAAAAAAAGTTAATTGTACTAGTATTTGAACAACAAATATGATTGTTTGTTTTTTTAAATATTTATGGCTTGACTACAACACTAAAATTGTAAATATTTATCAGTATTATATAAATCTTAAAAAAAAAATATTATCTTGGCTTCTATATCTTACCAGATTATATTGAAATGGATCTATATCGCGTGCAAACAACTCATTATAACGATTTAACATTCGGTACAGTGGTGAACGCCTCCCAGCATTGGTTCTGCAGATAAGTATAGAGAAAAGAGCTTTACTTTTATTTCTAAGTCTGACTGATGGGATTCTGTAATATATTTTACTAACTAACGCTGAGCAATCGATGTAGTTGTTAAAATTTGGAAAGAAAAACTGCCTCCAATTGAATAAGTCTTTGACGCAGAGTAATAAGCTTTAACTTTTTTAATAAGTTATCATAACTATCATAAAAATGAAAACATCTATAATTTACAAATTTTAGAAATTTCTTCTGAATTTTTTCTATCGTCGCATCATATATCTTATAAAATGGGTCCCATATAATAACTGCATATTCTAAAATGGTTCTTACTAATATGCAATACAGATTCAAATAAGTACTGGCCTTCCTGAAAGGTGAAATATTCCGTGAAACATATAAACATCTGATAAGCTTTACACGTTATTGCATCTACATGTAAGTCTAAAGTAAGCTTGTCATCTAATATGACACCTAGGGGCGGCTGTTGACGAGCCGGTTTCTAGCCGATCCGGCGTCGTGTCGGTGCCGGTTACGCGTGTTGACGAGCACGTCTCATGAACACACCTTCACAGTCGATCGTAGCCAACTGATGACAGGGCGTAAGCCCGGTTTAGAAACCGTCTATAGGCCCGGCACAAAACCGGCTCATGCCCTAGGTCTCTAATGTTATCTGATCTTTGAAGGGCAGCATGCTGAAGGACATAAGAATAAGTTAAGAGATTTTTCTTCCGTGTAAAAGATAAAATTTTACATTTCTTAAAGCTTAGTTGAAGATTATTTTAAATACAATAGTTATGAAGTAATGTCAAATCTTCCTGTAAGAGTAAACAGTCTTCTGTTGTACGAATTATTCTGTAAATTTTAAGATCATCAGCGTATAGTTCAAAATTGGAGTGTTTTATGCCACTACCAATATCGTTAATAATAGGGGTTATTTTGTTTATAGCTCTTAAGTAGTCATATTATTGCGTAATTCTTTTTGTATTGTACCAAAAACTAAATAAAGTAACTTTTGATTAAAAACAATGCAATACTAGTGCCTATTACTTCAAAGGAAGTCGTTGAAAAGACCCCTTACAATGTGTCAGCTGACCTTCTTGCTTCAATTAAGTATATTTGTATTATATACTTCGATTTTCAGAAATTTAATACTATAATGCGTAGCTTTATAACCATCTAAGTTTCACCTTTATTTGCATCGAAAACGGTTCAGGCGTTTTTTAAAAAAATAAAAAATTGTTAGTATGGAAAAATGACTTTTCTAGATTTCGTCCATACAAAACGGCAATTTCATACTATATAAAGTATAAAGAGAAAAGGTCCTAAAATTGAACCTTGTGGTACTCCAAATGTGACATTAAACAAATCAAAACCTTATAGTTGGCCGATCCTCGAAAGGAAACGCCCACTGAGCTGATTGTCTTTTGGTTTCGGGTTCGTAGCAATATATCCAGCTTTCATCACCTGTGACGATGTCAAATACAGCATTCGAGTCACCGCCGTTGAACTTATCTAACATTTGGCGACACCAGTCCATGCGAAGGTTTCTGGTCGTCGGTTAAAGTATGGGGAATCCATCTGGTACAAAGCTTCCTGACGCCTAAATGTTCGTGTAATATATTTTGAACTTGACTCATACCAATGCCGAGGCTTGCCCGTATCTGCTGATAGATCACTCTCTTATCTTCCTCTATCATGCGTCGCACAGCACTGATGTTATCTTCAGTAGTCGCTGTTAAAGGACGTCCCTCACGCGGATCATCATTGAGATTGCTACGTCCACGCTTAAAATCGTTAAACCAATTGTAAATAGTGGCACAAGATGGGGCTTCATTAAGAAATGCTAATCGCAGCCTTTCATAGCTTTGTTGTTGAGTAAGTCCACGACGAAAGTCATAAGAGTCATGAGTAACGTCAGTGTATGTATCGCAGCAGCGAATCGGAGTCGAGCTCGGACGAGTCTGGCGCGTCGAGCGTCGTGAGCGTGTGCGCGGGCTGCGGCAGCGGCGGCCGCCTGCGCGTGCGCTGCGACGCGTGCACCGCGCGCTGGCACGCCGAGTGTGCCCCGCCCCCCGCGCGCCGCCCGCCCCGCCGCCTGTGCGCCGCCTGCGCGCCCGCCCCCGCCCGAGGTACGTGCCCTCCGCCGAGTGTGCCCCGCCCCCCGCGCGCCGCCCGCCCCGCCGCCTGTGCGCCGCCTGCGCGCCCGCCCCCGCCCGAGGTACGTGCCCTCCGCCGAGTGTGCCCCGCCCCCCGCGCGCCGCCCGCCCCGCCGCCTGTGCGCCGCCTGCGCGCCCGCCCCCGCCCGAGGTACGTGCCCCCCGCCGAGTGTGCCCCGCCCCCCGCGCGCCGCCCGCCCCGCCGCCTGTGCGCCGCCTGCGCGCCCGCCCCCGCCCGAGGTACGTGCCCCCCGCCGAGTGTGCCCCGCCCCCCGCGCGCCGCCCGCCCCGCCGCCTGTGCGCCGCCTGCGCGCCCGCCCCCGCCCGAGGTACGTGCCCTCCGCCGAGTGTGCCCCGCCCCCCGCGCGCCGCCCGCCCCGCCGCCTGTGCGCCGCCTGCGCGCCCGCCCCCGCCCGAGGTACGTGCCCTCCGCCGAGTGTGCCCCGCCCCCCGCGCGCCGCCCGCCCCGCCGCCTGTGCGCCGCCTGCGCGCCCGCCCCCGCCCGAGGTACGTGCCCCCCGCCGAGTGTGCCCCGCCCCCCGCGCGCCGCCCGCCCCGCCGCCTGTGCGCCGCCTGCGCGCCCGCCCCCGCCCGAGGTACGTGCCCTCCGCCGAGTGTGCCCCGCCCCCCGCGCGCCGCCCGCCCCGCCGCCTGTGCGCCGCCTGCGCGCCCGCCCCCGCCCGAGGTACGTGCCCCCCGCCGAGTGTGCCCCGCCCCCCGCGCGCCGCCCGCCCCGCCGCCTGTGCGCCGCCTGCGCGCCCGCCCCCGCCCGAGGTACGTGCCCCCCGCCGAGTGTGCCCCGCCCCCCGCGCGCCGCCCGCCCCGCCGCCTGCGCGCCCGCCCCCGCCCGAGGTACGTGCCCCCCGCCGAGTGTGCCCCGCCCCCCGCGCGCCGCCCGCCCCGCCGCCTGTGCGCCGCCTGCGCGCCCGCCCCCGCCCGAGGTACGTGCCCCCCGCCGAGTGTGCCCCGCCCCCCGCGCGCCGCCCGCCCCGCCGCCTGTGCGCCGCCTGCGCGCCCGCCCCCGCCCGAGGTACGTGCCCCCCGCCGAGTGTGCCCCGCCCCCCGCGCGCCGCCCGCCCCGCCGCCTGTGCGCCGCCTGCGCGCCCGCCCCCGCCCGAGGTACGTGCCCCCCGCCGAGTGTGCCCCGCCCCCCGCGCGCCGCCCGCCCCGCCGCCTGTGCGCCGCCTGCGCGCCCGCCCCCGCCCGAGGTACGTGCCCCCCGCCGAGTGCCCCCCGCCGTGTGTGCCCCGCCCCCCGCGCGCCGCCCGCCCCGCCGCCTGTGCGCCGCCTGCGCGCCCGCCCCCGCCCGAGGTACGTGCCCCCCGCCGAGTGTGCCCCGCCCCCCGCGTGCCGCCCGCCCCGCCGCCTGTGCGCCGCCTGCGCGCCGCCCCCGCCCGAGGTACGTGCCCCCCGCCGAGTGTGCCCGCCCCCCGCGCGCCGCCCGCCCCGCCGCCTGTGCGCCGCCTGCGCGCCCGCCCCCGCCCGAGGTACGTGCCCCCCGCCGAGTGTGCCCCGCCCCCCGCGCGTTCCTCACGCACGCCGGAGGTATGCGCACACGGCGCACGGTGAGTAACGCGATATAAGGCTGCGGTGACACGCGCAGTGCAATACCCATACAGGGTGTATAAAAAAGTACGATCCAAGTTCAAGGGGGTGGTTGTCAAGCTTGGATGAATTAACCACTGGATATGAAACGCAAGAGCGATTGTATGAAAACATCATCCACCAATTTCTGCGGGGCGAGGGGTCCCGATTGTCGTGTCAATTATTGTATTGTATTAACATTTAGTGAGATACAGGGTGTATAAAAAAGTACGATCCAAATTCAAGGGGGTGGTTGTCAAGCTTGGATGAATTAACCACTGGATATGAAACGCAAGAGCGATTGTATGAAAACATTATCCACCAATTTCTGCGGGGCGAGGGGTCCCGATTGTCGTGTCAATTATTGTATTGTATTAACATTTAGTGAGTGAAAGTGTCGATATTTTTCTATCGATATGTGTTGAACGAATGAATGACCGAATCTTATGCATAATGTTTTTTATTTTTTTTATCAAAACCGAAATTAAATTATGGGCATGTTTAAGTAAACACAAACCAGTAAACGAATAGTCGCTTATGGTTTTTTGCGTTAGCATTAAAACGCTCTGGTGTAAAATGGATTCCGCATATTCGGTGGTGTTTTGTAGGGATCCATTTTGCCTTTCTTTGGACGGCTTAAACCCACTTTGTTTGACTTAATGGATCTATAGGAAATCTGAAATTACATTTATAGGATGTACTGTAATAAACTGTTGTATTTTTAAGATTAAGTACTTTTATCTACTCTAGAGTTAATCATTTTACAGATTAATCATTTTATTTCAAAAGTATTTATATTATAAATTTATTAGTACGTTTATCGATATGATTTATCGACCATTGTCATGCACAGTTAAAACTAATTTGAACGATTGGAATGGAATGGGGGGAACGAATGATGAACGTACGATAATCCCACCGAATGAAGTATGCGTCATCTTGTTGATTTTGTAGTAACTGACCACTACTTTTTTAAATGGCAATGTAACTTTTCTCTAAGAAAACACATTTCACTATTTTAAGAAAAATTTACAGCTTTATTGGGACAAAAACTTACTTACAGATGAAAAGAAATATTTTTTGTCTTGCCGCTATAATTTTTACACAAAATACGGCACATTTACCCATTTTTTCCGACAATGTTTCTCACCGAGTTCTGAAACCGTACTGACAAGACGTCACATGTAAGTGAGGCTAAAAAGCCCGCTACGTTGCCAAGGGGGCACAAGCGAAATTGCCTGTCATTGCGCGTCCAGTGGTTTATTCGTCCAAGTTGTCAAGTTTAGAACACAGGAAAAAATATATGTTAAAAAAAGTATTGCCAATACACCGTGAAATTGTAGTGGTTGTTTTCCCGCAGTAAAATGATTCTATCTTAGTAGCACAATAGATTTGTGCAGTTTTTTTTATTCAAATAAAAAAATAGCAGTTTTACGATTGTGATAAACGAAACTCGAAAGCAACCTGGAACCAATGGTACCAGCCGCGCCGCAGCTGGTCACCGGCCGGGGTCATTGCCCCTCGCGCGGTGCAGTTTATGCTGTATTACTTAGTGCGTAGAGCTTCTTTTCCTTTGAACATTGATTTCGTGCGGCAAGCAGTACCCAAACACGTCACATTTTGTAAAGATACTATCGTATCTCACGCTTCTGAGTTGATAATAATTTTTTTGATTACGAGGGCGGGTCAATAAGTCCGTGACTTTTTGAATTTCTGACCTCTTTACTGAAAAAGCAACACTACTCCTGTCAACAGGTATCTGTCAGTTGATTCCTATCAAAATTTGAACTTGCTGCGTCAGTTAGTTTGTGTTTGACAGCTATTTTTATCAGACTACCCAGTAACTTGAGGAAAAAATGGAACAAGGTGAATTTCGTGTGCTTATTAAGCATTATTTTTTGCGAAAAAAAACCATTACCGAGACCAAGGCTAAGCTTGATAAATACTATGGGGACTCTGCACCATCGATTTCAATGGTAAAAAAGTGGTTTACTGAATTTCGTTGTGGCCGTAAAAGCACTGAAGATGCCGAACGTCCTGGACGCCCAGTTGAGGTCTCTACACCCGAAACAATCGAAAAAATTCACGATATGGTGTTGGCCGACCGAAGATTGAAAGTGCAAGAGATTGTGGAAGCCGTAGGGATCTCGCATGGCTCAGTGGTTTCAATTTTAAAAGATCAATTGGGCATGAGAAAGCTTTCCGCAAGATGGGTGCCGCGTTTGCTCACAGTCGACCACAAACGCAATCGTGTAACAACTTCATAGGAAGGTTTGGCGTTGTTTAATCGCAATATGGAGGAGTTTTTGCGCCGTTTTGTAACCGTGGACGAAACATGGATCCATCACAACACACCAGAGACCAAACAACAGTCAAAACAGTGGGTTTCTAAGGGTGAATCGGCGCCAAAGAAGGCCAAGGTGGGTTTGTCAGCCAATAAAGTTATGGCGACTGTTTTTTGGGATGCACGTAGGATAATCCACATTGACTACCTTCAAAAGGGAAGAACAATCAATGGGGAATATTATGCCAACTTATTGGACCGCTTCAATGACGATTTGAAAAAAAACCGACCTCATTTGGCCAAGAAAAAAGTTCTTTTCCACCAAGACAATGCAAGGGTGCACACATGTGCAGTTGCCATGGCAAAAATCCATGAATTGGGCTATGAATTGCTCCCTCATCCGCCCTATTCTCCAGATTTGGCTCCGAGTGACTACTTTTTGTTCCCAAACCTGAAGAAATGGCTTGGTGGAAAAAGATTTGACTCCAATGATGAAGTCATCTCGCAAACAAAGGCCTATTTTGAGGACCTCGACAAATCATATTTTTTGGAAGGGATAAAAAAATTGGAGAAGCGTTGGACAAAGTGTATAGAGCTCAAGGGAGACTACGTTGAAAAATAAAATGATTTGTTTATCAAAAAATCTGTGTTTTATTCCAAAAGTCACGGACTTATTGACCCGCCCTCGTAGTTGAGAACAACGAAAACTTTATTTTCAAAAAATAACTCGCACGATTCGATGGTGCTACTAAAGGTAAATCGTTCTGTTGCGGGAAAACAACCACTAAAATTTCACGGTGTATATAAGTCTATTTTTCATTTTTGAGTACGTAATTACAAATGCTGTCGCTTTTCTGGTTTAAATTGTAATAGCAACGCTATGTTTCTCGAACCATTCCATTGTTTCATTGAGATCAACCGTGCGGGCTGTGGCCCTACTTACCATAGAGCGAGGCGCGCTACAAGAAGTGTAGATTGATGATTTTGATGAGGTTTAGCTTTAATTATTTCTTAACTAATTACTATGGATGGATAGACAGTTAACTTTTCTGTATGACAATTAAACGCAAATAAAATGTTTGCAAACAAAAAAAAATTATAATATTTGTTTTTATATTATTTCTGTATTCTAGATTCGACTCCTAATTACCCCCTTAAATTTGGCTTTGTAGTTTAGTTAGATTAGTCTACTAAACACGTATCACCTGGTAAACGAATAAAAGTGTGCAGTCCAACGAATTATAATTCCAAAATTAATATTTAAATTAAATATGTAAAGTACTTACATACTTCCCAGCATTGGAAATTAATTCAAACAACAACGTCTTCTTAAAAACTATACATTTATTCAATAAAATATGTAATCGTATCAGCTATACTAATACATAGTCAGGTCATAAAATCTGTCACACAATAAAAACTTTTGAATTTAGAATGCTGGCCACAAAAAAGTTTATTGAATTCGAATTTCGAATTTTTCATGAAAATAAAAATGTGTACTTTTTAGAATTTTCCTCATTTTTAAATATGGAGTGGACACTTAAAGAAGACCGTGTCGCGGTTATTGCGTTGCATCGTTGCGGTTACGCGCCAATTCAGATTTTCGACTTAATGAAAAATTTGAATATAACCAAAAGATTCGTTTGTCGTACCATACAACGATACAATGAAGACTCTAGTGTAGATGACTGGTCAAGAAGTGGTCGCCTTCGCTCTGTTAGGACTCCAGCAGTGGTAAAAGCTGTGAAGGCGCGAATTCAAAGAAATCCTATGCGTAAGTAGAAACTGTTGGCCCTTCAGATGGGGTTAAGCAGGACCACGGTGAAAAAGGTGTTAAATGAAGCGGTACGCGGGAAAAAAGCATCGGGAAATTCTTTTTTCGGATGAAAAAATTTTGCACAGACAGAATTTGACACAGCAGTGAAGAAGCGAGCAACCGTATTCCGCGTGTCCAACGAGGTCATTTTCCATCCTCGCTCTAGGTTTGGTTGGGAGTCTCTTATTGGGGCTTAACTGAGGTACATTTTTGTGAGAAAGGCGTAAAAACGAATGCAGTTGTGTATCAAAATACAGTCCTCAAGAACCTTGTGGAACCTGTTTCTCATACCATGTTTAATAACAGGCACTGGGTATTCCAACAAGATTCTGCGCGATCTCATAGAGCGAAAAGCACACAAGACTGGCTGGCGGCGCGTGAAATCGACTTCATCCGGCACGAAGACTGGCCCTCCTCCAGTCCAGATTTGAGTCCGTTAGATTACAAGATATGGCAACACTTGGAGGAAAAGGCCTGCTCAAAGCCTCATCCTAATTTGGAGTCACTCAAGGTATCCTTGATTAAGGCCCCAGCCTATATTAACATGGACCTCGTTCGTGATGCGATAGACGACTGGCCGCGCAGATTGAAGGCCTGTATTCAAAATCGTGGGGGTCATTTTGAATAAACTTTATGTTTTATTTATAAACATGTCTAAATTATTTCATATTACACATGTTACAGAACTTATGACCTGACTAGGTATTATAAAGCTGAAGAGTTTGTTTGTTTGTTTGAACGCGCTAATATCTGGAAGTACTGGTCTAAATTGAAAAATTATTTTTGTGTTGGATAGACTATTTATTGCGGAAGGCTTTAGGCTATACAACGTCACGCTGCGACCAAAAGGAGCAAAGCATCAGTGAAGAATTTGACGCGGACGAAGTCGCGGGAAACAGCTAGTGTTGTTATAAATTGACGTTACCTAAACGTTTTAAAATAATATTAATTTAATATACTTAGTAAGTACCACTAAATTAGATGATATAATTGTTTTGTATATGTTACTATAATTTACAATGTGTCTAACAAGTTGTTTATTTGTACAAAAGAGGTCCGCGCGTGCGCCGCCACCGCCATCGACAACATCCACGCCTACGCGCGCCGCGACCGCCAGCCCTCCGCCGGTGCGTCGCCCCGCCCCCTCTACCCCGCCTCTTCTATAGCTACACCTCTCACTCGCACTAACACTCTCATCCATGTGCATTGTGCATCGACAACATCCAAACTTACGGGCGCTTGCTTGCCGCCCCCTCTACCCCGTCTCTTCTATAGCTACACCTCTCACTCTGACTTGCTAACCACTTGGCACTAATTCATCTATCAAGCTTCGTTATAAGGGCTGAAAATTCATATATTAAGTCCTATCGTTATGCCTACGTGTATCATAAACATTGTCATTAATCTTGGCAATAATTTGTTCATATAGGTATCTATCATGCTTCCTTTCCTATAATCTGGAATGTCTCTTAGGCATATATCACGCTTCGTTACTTAGAGGGCTGAAAAATACATGCATTATGTCCTTAATATCGTATCATAATCATTGTCATCCATCTCTCATCCATGCCGCTTCGTCTCTAACACCTTTCAGTCGGCACTAACTTGCTCATGCATTCATCGTGCTTCAGTACTTAAATGAGGGCTAAAAATACAATGTCCTCAAATCTCAAATACCCATCATTGTACCTATCTACTTATACTAATGATTACCATTGATATTTTAATTATTCGATTTACGATCTACTAAATCTTATCTCTGTCTTTATCATACAATTTTCTCATTTGCTATGCTCCTCACTCATGTCAAGCTTTTCATTAGAGTGCCTTTTATATTGTATATGTACGCCTTTTAGGAGCTGAAGTATCTAATTCATGTGTCACTTGCTCAATTATTATTCATTTATGTCACTTAGGTACTCATTTGTTGTTAAAAGTTGTGTTTCTTTACGTACCTTCCGCTATGACTGCCCATCATCCTTGTTTTTGTCATTTGATGTCTCTTTCACTCGCTCAGTTCTATTTAACCAACACATAAACATAATA
Source organism: Anania crocealis (assembly GCA_949315895.1). Lineage (NCBI taxonomy): Eukaryota > Metazoa > Arthropoda > Insecta > Lepidoptera > Crambidae > Anania > Anania crocealis. The sequence goes on from OX438868.1 coordinate 1,625,289, forward strand.
ATATAAGGATTTTATCAGATGTCTCGACGACTTTTTTTACTGGTGATAATTAACATTTCAATCATAATTTATAATCACTCAAGTTATTTTGGTACTAGAAAAATAATAGTTACCTACTAATGATCAAAAAACAAGGTACATGGTAGAAATCTCGAAATAACTAACTCTTACGATAGTGACCATGAAAGTTTAAAACAGTATAGTTACCTACTGTCTCATATTTAACCAAATCTAAGCTACCACTATATATTTTTTGACTGCTAATCACAGATATAAATTAAGAACTAGAAACAACAATCAGCGACCGAAACACCTCACCCAAATGAACAACCACTAGAACATTTGGGTTCTCTTTCAACTTAGCAGCATTCATTTTTATGTTATATGTACGTAAGGTTGAATTTCCATTATAACAAGTATGACACATGACGAATGCTAGCGGACTTTCAAAGTGACATTGGTGTATCATGTTCTTATTTCTAATTTATCAGACTAAAATAACTTTTGCTTTTACTAATTTTATTGGTACATTTTGACTAATGAACTAAATTTCTCATATTTTATCCTCAGTTACTTACTTTGCTTAGCAAGTGCAGAATTGAAGGGTAACATAATGAAGAAGAAGAGTTTTAATATTGTGTGTTTTAATTCAGAGTCAGACGACAGCGAGTACAACACGGCGCTAGTTAAGTTCAAGTCTCGGCGGTCTCGGAACAGCAAAGAAACGTCGCCCCTGACCAACGGGTCCGCCACAAAGCGGGGACGGAAGTAAGTGTTCGTTTTTAAAGAAAGAAAGAAAGAAAGAAAAATTATTTATTTAGCATCAGACAAATCAATAAAAATTAAAAATAAAATACACTAATCCACAACACTTAAAAAATAAACGGATGCTAAAAGGGTCTCCCGCTCAGCATTTGTCGTGGCAGCTTAAGGCATGCCACGACGCTGATATTATGCGGGAGCCTACACATAATACATTAAAAAACAAGAAGTAAACTTATAAACAAGTGACAATAAATAGTGACATTATAAAATAAAAAAAGAAAGAGCATAACCATAAGAATAATACATAATAACGAATAAATATAATAATATGCACAAAACAGTTTGGAAATATAAATAACATACAAAAAATAAATAAATAAAAATTACAAACAGAATAGGAAGCCACACGGCAACGGAATTGATATGGTAAGTGCACGCATACCAGAGAGAATACAACCATCACTTATCGATCAGTCACTTGCTTGCCAGCACTAGCCATTATTCTACAGAGTAAATAGAAATGATAGTTGCAACCTCTCTTCTCTCCGACATGCACGCACTTCCGCCCACCGCGTGTGGCCGCCATTACCGTATTATCAAGAAAGGAAGATGCGAAAGCAGTCTAGTCGCCACGTAATGCCACGTATTACAAATCGTAAAATGGCTCTATCAAAAACAAATTTTTATTATCATCATATAACTTAAGTGCTGCTCAAGTACTACGGTGCTTAATCAATTTGATCTTAAGAGGGTTTTTTTTTAATGTTTAACGGCCTCGGATACTTGTCCATACAGCCAATTCTTTAGTATTATTGTCTTTATTTTGCATTAAAACGTTGATGTTATACGTTTTAATGCTTCGATGGAATTTTTGGAGACAGGCGAAAGATTGAAGGAATGTAGTGAAGTCCCCAAGAAAGAGGTGAACTGTTCGCGGTCCCGCGCAAAATTCACGGTCCACTTTTCTTGGTGCACCTGGTTCCACCCATACACCATGTTATTTCACCGAACTGTATATTGTTCACTCGCACGACACTTTGTTTCGCAAAATAACACCACTTTTACGACCCAAAAATCACTATAAACAACAAAAATTCGATAAAATAAATGGACTCCAAACGTATCTCACGAACTCCCGCCAAAAACTCAGAGGGGTTTTAAGTTTGCCATAGAGCCTCTGATGAGTCATGCATTACTGAGATCGCAACGACTGTAAACGCAGGCGGTAGGCCCCGGGGAACGAAAATGGAGACTGTACTTTTTAATTATATTTCAGGTCCAAAGAAGAACATAACTCAAGTACAAATAGGAAATCAAAGACATCGCTCACTAATGGGCATGGTATGTAATAAAATAATTTATGAATACAATAGAAACAGCACAGTTTGTAAGATGTCTTTTCTGATGTGATGTTTTAATTATAGAAGAGCGCAGCACAGGCAAGAAGAGAAGTAGCAAAATGGAAGTCCATCTCCACACAGAAGCGCTGGAGCAGTTATTAAAGGAGGTCATGAAGCACAAGGACGTCTGGCCTTTCTATGAGCCCGTGTCCACTGAAGAGGTAAGTTTCTTGAGCTAATTTTTATTTTTATTTTATCATTTTTATTGAACAAAATCTACAGAGTTTGTAATCAATAAAAAACAATAAATACGTAAGAATAACACACAAAAGCAAGCAGCTAACTAAAATCACTTGAATCGTAGAATCAAGAACAGCAACCATTTTAAAATAGGGTTTTTTTACATTGACCTGTCCGGTAATAGAACCCGGGAACACGGAACTAGCAACAACTTGATGAGACACGTAGAAACGGTTATTCTTCTCGACCACGGATAATGTCAATACATACTTGATTATTCGCCGAAAATAAATTAATTCAATGTTGGATTACACAGGTTCCAGATTACCTAGAAGTAGTCGACGAACCCATGGACTTCAGCACCATCAAGGCGAAGCTGGAGGCCGGCGACTACGAGAAGGACGAGGAGCTCATCGCCGACGTGGCGCTCGTGTTCCAGAACTGCTACACATACAACCAGGACACGCATCCTGTCGCCAAGTTAGTATACTTACAGCTTTATGAAAATAATATTCAAACAGAATAATTAGTTTTATGTGCCTTAATTTGCTTGTCGACGTGATAACAATAGAACTTGTTTTATGGCCAACTTTATGTCCTGGCATGTCTTTACATATCCATGTAAATACTATGGCGGAGTCAAAAATGTGATATTACCAATTATTTTAGTAAGTAATTGAGTTTAGTATTAAATTTAAAACTTCAGAATACTTGTATTAGGGGTTAAAGTATGAAATTGCCGTTTTGTATGGACGAAATCGAGAAAAGTCATTTTTCCATACTAACAATTTTTTAGTTTTTTTAAAAACGCCTTAACCGTTTTCGATGCAATTAAAGGTGTAAGTTAGATGGTTATAAAGCTACGCATTATATTATTTAAATTTCTGTAAATCAAAGTATATAATACAAATATACTTAATTGAAGCAAGAAGGTCAGCTGACACATTGTAAGGGGTCTTTTCAACGACTTCCTTTGAAGTAATAGGCACTAACTAGTATTGCATTTTTTTTAGTCATAAGTTACTTTATTTAGTTTTTGATGCAATACAAAAAGAATTACTCAATAATGTGACTATACTTAAGAGCTATAAACAAAATAAAAAGTGGGAAAATAATCGGCAATTTCATACGTTAACCCCTATTATCAAATCTTTGACTTTGCCATACTTAGTATTTATGTTCATAGTATGTTAACATAGGCTGGATGACTAAATTTTTTTACCGCCATTCGATCTAATTTACCCTATCCTTAGATAACTAGGTCGCACGGCAGAGAAATAATAATATGGAATATTAGTCCTTATGGTCCTTACTATGCCAACCTTTAAGCTAAAGTCTAGACTAGCCAATCAGTGCGACCGCTACAACTTCTTACAATGATTCCAGAGCCGGCGAGCGTCTCGAAAAGTACATCAACAAGCGGTGCGGCGAGCTCGAGCTGCCGCCGCTGCCCGACGGCGACGCCCCCGCCCCTGGCCCCGCCCTCTCCGACGGCGACGCCCACAAGCGCCGCGCCCGCCCCGCCCCCGCCCCCGCCCCCGCCGCCAAGCGCGCGCGACACAAGTGATGTCCGCCGCGCCTCACGGACTACGTCACCTACTGACGCGCCCGCGGCCCGGACCAGACACTGCAGTGATATAGTTATAGTGCTAGTGACTTAACAAGGATTGTGATGATTCCTCCCATTCGATGACGGCGACTTCGCACCAGTCGCAAATACTGATTTCTATCGAGAGAACTCTGTGAAAAGTATTCATGAATGCAGGCGATGGGTTCCCCGATTCCTGTCCGTATAATGTACGACCATTACGGTTTTGGATCACACGGCGGAAAAAATAGAAGCGGCTTTGGAGTGCTTTGAACCGACTTCTGAATCTGCTACTGTCTACCTGTGTGTACACTGTGTGCAGTAATGCACTTTGGTCGCGACGCTATCAGCGTGCTTTAACACGGGATTTTTTATTGAGATACAATATTATGGTGAATGCGGATTATGATATGATGAATTTTGACACTCTAGTACCACACTTCCCTGCTTGTGGTATAGCTTTTATCTATTAACCATAGAATTCCAATGTAAATGTTTCCATTGAGTATTACTGTACATATAATGTTCAAGGTGTTTGACGTGAACTTTTGATGAAGTGGTTTTAAGAAAATTGTTTTTGAATGCAATTTGTACCTGTTTAACTTAGTAGTGTTACGAGTGATTAGAGCTGATTTTAACTTTTCACGGTTTTATTTCAGAAATGGTCTGTCGCAATCGATTGTTGAATACTACAAAATTCATTTTGTCAAGTAATGTTTTTAATTCTGCTGGACAGAAATAGTTAACATTGTGACATATGTTGGTGTATAATTTTGATTGGTTGGCTTTTACACTCACAACTCGAAAAATCAAATTCTGATAGTTCAAATAGTTCTGATTATACGTTAATTATTGTATTATGATTGTTGTAACAAGAAAAATTATGTCAATTGGAATTATAACTTTTAAGTATGTATAGATGAAGTAATAGACAGTTTATTAATGGCCTATGTATTCTTAACCACATGTATGATAAATTTGATACATTAAAATTGTTAAAATTGAGCTTGGGCGTTTAAAATATGTTTTGGTAGCATTATTAAACTTAGGGGACTTAATCATAAAGTAATTGTTAAAACTGTTAATGTTTTCAAGGTAAGAGGGACGTCAAATAATTGCAAGATTTATTTTTAACCCAGTATGTAATTAACTGTTTTTAAACACAGATTTTCCCGATTTATTTAGACTTTTGTTCATTTGGGATAGATATTACGATCTCAGTAATACCTATCCTGAAGAACATGGTGGACTTGCAGTATTTAATTTAAAAAAATTGCTGGCGGCTCTTTTATAATCATAACTATTTTACTATAACACTGTTTTAGAATATTTAAAATGCAAGTCATTTTTATCTTTATAGGAAAATAACAGAATTGAGTTATTTTATGAAATTAAAAATTACTAGAATGTTTAAAAACCTTTATCAAAAGAATTGTATTCAACGATAAAAAAAAATAATATGTATGTGATTTTTTAAATTACATAACAATTGTACAAGTTGTACAGTACAACATATTGCATTAGAACAAATTTGAATACAAGTCCACCATTCGATAAATGTTCTTTTAAAAGTCTTTGGTTCCTCTTCCTTGTTGCTTTATGTGTATTTAAATTTAAACCTTTAGGTAATCACCCTGCAGTTTTTGAATGGCTTTTGCATAACAATATATTTAAATTTGCCTAGAATATTCGGTACTTATAATTGTGAAGCATGTAGGCAATACACAGGTAATAAAACACTATTTTTATTATATTAGTGAAGTCATATATTTAATCGTCTTGATATTCATGTTTTATAACACTTACAATGGTCTCAAATTTTGTTTGCTCAATTACTTTTGAAACCTAATTAATTAAAAATATTAAAAATTACTTTTCAAAATATTTTTGAGTAACTCAATAGAAAATTAAAATATTTACAAAAAACTAAGCAATATTCACACTGATATCTTATTATTGTGGTATGTTTCTCATTTTGTTATTTTACATGTTCCTGAACCAAAAAAATATTTGCATTTAGTCTGTGAACCTGAATTGATTTTGAGCCTGTTCATTTTAATGCTAAGCTATATTTTGTTTTAAAATCAGAGGCTCGTGGCCTACGATTAGTACCTTATTTAAATTTAAATAGTATGATTAGCCTGTATGATTTATTTGTAGTATTTAGTTAAGAACGCGATATTTTAACGTTTTCCTTTCAATGTCGACAAATTTCGATCAAATTTTTGTTGTAGTGGGTTACGTTTTTTTTTTTTACTAAATTTTATAATCGTTTTTCAGGCAAGGGATTTTATATGAAGGCTAAGCCTGTTGATTGCATTATTTTTTTCGAGTAATACATTACACAACCATATCAATGGCAACCCTTTTTATTTATGCAATTATAAGTAAAGCACTATGTATTGCATTCCTTAGACCAGAATATATTATGTTGATTCAAGAAATATAATGTAAGCTGTTGACACATGATAATTTTGCCTGGTATTATTTATTGATGTAATTTAAAGTTTTTAATTTATATTGTAGTAAATAAAGCACCCTTACAATACATATTTCTTTTATTCAATTTAAAATGTTTAGTGCCAATGGTAAGGTAAAGCTTGGCACGAGTGCTTACCTGCTGCAATAAAAAAGTCTTGTGTGTAATGTTTCTGTTTAGGTTGTTGCATGTCATAACGTCTCTCTTTCAAACCGTAGTCTCGTGGCGTGGACACCCTAACTACGAGTCTCAAGCTCCTGCAGTCTACAATTACAATTATTTACAATAGTTTAAAGAATGATGAGCCAGTAAGTATTTAATATTATTGGAATGGGGGATCCAAGAAGTATCACATATCTCAAACAAAAGTAATAAATAGTAATAGAGACCTCTAGAACATGGACCACATTAAATACCAGATAGAGTTAGATGTAGTTTTGTTTTGTGAAGGCTCATGAGCGGTTACTGTATTCATTCTTAATCATATCATCACCACTACTTTGGAGTGAGTAGATGTAATGCTCAACACAATTATTGGTCTATTGTAAGATGCTAACCCACAGATGGTTCTGTAGATTGTGCACCAAAAGGCCAGGCAGCAAATAGCATGAATGATAAGGGCATATTAAAAAGAAATAAAAAACCATTATAAACTAACACGTGATTTTATTACTTTGCTTACAACATAATGTTCATACACTATTTGAATTATAATGTGGAACCTTACACAAATGGATTAGTGGTGTTCAGCCGCTTCCTTTCTGCGGATCTCAGCCCATTTGCTGACATTTCCAGGGGAGTTAGCTGAAAATAAACATATGATAAAGAATGTAGTATGTGTGTGTATGATATTAATATAACTTAGATAAAAAACACTTAAGTAAATGTAATTGATGGGAAAAATATTTTACTATTAAAAACAACTATTGCTACTTAAATTCAATCAGCACAATGTAGTAGGTATTATTTAAGTAGTTTAAGCTAATTTGAGGTAAAGTTTTGAGTTTGAATGATTATATCGATTGATTGGTCAGAGTGTCGCAAAGGGTGCGCTAAACCTAACCTAAACCCAACCTATTTCCAGCACAATTGTTTCTGTCACTAAAGGTTTAGGACTTGGACCGTAGAGTTAAGGGGAGGGTGCAGGGGGCAGAGGGGAAAACCCCCCCAGTAAAGTCAGGGAGGCGCGCGGTAAAAAAAGTATTTTAATAGAATTTGAGGTTAGGAATCATTAATAGTTTTTTTTGTGTAATTTTGAGGCGCTCGGCGGCCGCTATCGCGGCACGTTCGCTACGCTCTCTCGCCTTGGCGCCTTTGTATGGTCACTGTTCTAACCTAACCTAACCTACTGGATTTTGTAAGCAATTAAATATCATTAAATGTTTCTTTTTCGATAATAGTGTAAGCACCATACATAAAACGCGTTTCATTTGACATATTATGTGAAAAAAATGCAAACCTTTCGTCAAAAAGCTGACTATGATACATTTACGATTGCGCTGGAAATAGGTTAGGTTAGGTTTAGGTTAGGTTATGTCCTGCCATCCTTTCGTACACTCCAACCGATTGATTTGTTAAACACAAAGTTAGTAGTTGTCATTCAGAATTTAACCCCTTGAATGCGGAAGTTGCAGACAATAGAAAACAATTGCCATATAGATCAGATCTGCTCCTAAGCAAACAACGGTTAATATTAAACCATCCTCATAAATATCCAATGAACAATGTTCATTAATCCCTCAACCCCCAGGAGGCACTCGGGTACCACGATAACAATTGATTTCAATAATTGTGTCTGGAATAACTCACGATCGAGGGATTAAATAATATTGTAAATTTTTCTTGTTTAACTAAAATAGATAAAACTAGACTTCACACTAAATAATTGCAAGGCTATAATGCCTAAGAAGTGTCACTATCCAGTAAAAAGTTACTACCAGCATTTGTTATACCAGCACTCATTCATTTCAGAGTATGTTATTTTAATCATTGTCATATAAATCCTTTCATAATATAATACAAATGACAGCCGCATTACCCATTTTGTGGATTTTGTAGAACACTGGAAGAGAGACAACGATCCCGACCATCCAGTAGCGCCAGATCCACTGGTTCTGGACGTAGTATTTCATAGGAAACTGCGCGATCTTTGCAGAGATCGTGTAGGGGTATTTCATGGGGCGGCCTGGAGCTTCCGATGACATCGTGGTGGTTAGTTACCTATAAAAAATATCCAAGTAAGTATTATCATTATGTAATAAATCGTACCCCAGTGACATTGGCTATAACAGTGTACAATTTATAGAAGTAACTGGATTTGTAAATCTTAATTACTGCGAAATAATAATATTGTTAGCAAAATTTACATTTATAATTTTAATTGCATTACCCTAGTAATAAAAACTACAGACTTTTTTCACGAAACAGGCAAGGCAGCTAACTGCAACTGACTGACGCACACTGACATAATATAAAAAAGGTACTCTGTGCACACTGACTCACACTGTCACTAATACCCATAGAGTATAGTAAATATACCAAAAGGAATGCTAATACCTCAACAGGGTAAATTGTGTTCTGTGTACCTCAATACCCTTTTTTTATTTATAAATTTAACGGCTTCGGACTAGTCCATACAGCCTAGTCTTAAATAATGTCAATTTAAAATACATACAATATCATAAATACTCACTTATGATACAGGGTGCTGATTTCAATACGTGCGGAATTTATAAAAACAGCTCATGATTGCATATAGAACAAGCACCAGGAACCAATTAATAAAAAAAAAAAACTGAAATTTTAAGCGAATATTTTGTGTTAAACCCTTACTGCACTGTGGCGCGTTAGATACTGCAAACTGTTTGCACTGTACGCAAAGCACGGCGCGAATCGCGTAGACATGCGGTAGGTAGGTACCTACCTACTGACTTGTCGTCATTGCTTGCTTAACTCTCTTTATCTGCCGTCTGCGTTATTTCCGAATGTGTAAATAGCTATTTGTAAAGGAACCGATTTCACGTGCTTGGTTTAGTTAATTACAAATTTCCTTTCCTACTTCAATCGGGCTAAGGACTGACAAACATACCTAAGTACCAAAGGGCGATCAATCGGGAACCGAAATACGGACCTCAAACTTACACTAGGTACCTATCTGGGTATCTTAATCTAGGTCAACCTAAAAATTAAGTGTTTTTATTGTTTAATGACCAGGTCATCTGGTCGATCACGATTTGAGCGTTCAGTCGGGAATCGAACCTGAATCTATTTGGATATTAAAAAAAATTAAAATTAATATTAGTTTTAATTGTTTGATGAGCAAAAGTCGTCGTGCAGGAAATCGAACTCTGAGCTTTCATGTTGATTTAGCCTAACCCTTTTTAAAAATTAAAAATACTAGATTATTAAATGACGTGAGTGTGCAGTATTTTCGACGTAGTTAAAATTTTGGAATCAACTTATTGACAACGATGTACCTATCATAATACCTAGTTTTTTGGACACTCTTATTTACACTAACCTCAAAAAAATTTTGTAGTTGCAACTTATTTATTTTCAACGATTTATCTTAATAGGTACCTACCTATTTTGTACACTTTTATTTTCACTAACCTTAATTAATCTTTAAAGTGGCCACCAGACTGGGCAATACATAGTCTAGCACGGCGTCTGGTGTTCCTTTTCAAACTGTTCAATACAACACGATTTTGTTTCACCGTCTAGAATGCACTCACTATTGTTTGTTTTAAGTCGTCAACACTTGTCGATTCTTCAGTGTACAATAATCGTTTGAGATCTCCTCACAAATAAAAGTCCGAGGGCGTTAAGTCTGGGGACCGTGGTGGCCAATGCACCGGTCCACCACGCCCGATCCACTGATTTCCAAATTCACGATTTAAATAGTCTAGCACTTTAAAACCATAATGAGGCGGTGCTCCATCGTGCTGATAAATTAAGTTGGATAGGAAATACAAAGGCATGTCTTCCAACATCTCGTCTTTATCACGACGTTTCCAAACAGTTCCTAGGTAGTTTGAAGCATTGGTGAGGCGGCCTTCGGTGAAGTAAGGTCCCAACAGCTGATCCCCTACTATCCCAGCCCACAAACTGACACTAAAAGCCGGCGTCTCTGGTGCTCGCTCTCGGTTTCCTCTCAAAGTAGTCCAAGATATCTTCTTGCAGCCTTACATCAAGAAGACCGATACGGCCTTCCCGACTTTGAGCGTTCATGGAACTGTTCATGATCACAAAGTCTCTGCGTTGCCGGGAGCATGACTGTTCTCGAGGGTCGTGGACGGTTTATGAATGACTCACTAAACATCCTAAATAGCTTCACTCAAATTATCATTTCAATTAGCTTAACGTTGGAATAATATTGCGTCATTTTTGCAAAAACACGGACAACTCCGGACAAGTTGCTTACGCGATGATTTCGTCACATCTGACCGCTTGAACGAGAGTAACTAGGGCGGGCGGCACGGCACAAAGAGATGCCGCCGCTTGTCGGCTTCTTTCGGCGCGGCTACTGGTCGGCGCGTACGCGCTAAACACAAAGATTGCGGCACCTTTGTACTTTGAAGGTATCGTTTGTTCGCACGCTCGGCGCCGCGCAAGCGGCGTTAATGTTAGTGACGGGGTCCTACTACGCAAATCGAAGGGTCTACTTTGAAAACCATGATTATTTAATAATAAAAAAAAAACGAACTCATTTTTTTTATTGCTTCATGATCAGTACAAGGTTCATAATCACCTCTGAAAATACGGCACGTATTGAAAACTACACCCTGTATATAACAGCCTAACCTAACCTAAACCTAAACTAACCCATTGAAATGTATTGGGGGTTTATACATTTCAATGATTACAGGAGTTTTACGCAAGAACGTGGATCAGAGTCAAATAGGAAATGACATGAAATTTATTTATTTGCGTATGAAAAAGGGTACATTATAGATCTTATTTTATAATAAAGTTGGGCTTTCTCAACTATATACTGATAGCATGCAAAATATTTTAAACAAAGTAATCATAATTAAATATCAAAATACAATAACATGTCGAAACTTATCTGTTTGTTTTTCGTAACCGGCTAAGATCTGAGACCATCCTGCCACATCTTAAGTGCGAATTCAATCATTCGTATTAACTTACACATCATAACGCAACCTATCCTAACCCTAAAGTAACCTATCCAAGGCTGATAGGAGCCTTTCTATGTTTCGAAGAATCTGTACTATTAATATTATAAAGCTGAAGAGTTTGTTTGTTTGTTTGAACGCGCTAATCTCAAGAAGTACTGGTTCGAATTGAAAAAATATTTTTGTGTTGGATAGTCCATTTATCGAGGAAGACTTTAGGCTATATATCATTGCGCTGCAACTAATAGGAGCGAAGCATCAGTGAAAAATGTTGCAAAAATGGGGATTATTTTTAACTTTATTTTTTGACGAGGATGAAGTCACAGGAAACAGCTAGTTTATAATATTTTTGTTACTTAATACAATGCCACTACTTAATCACAATAAAATGATGTGCTACGTATGATAATTTCACAAAATTAAGAAAAGAAAACAAAGTCCATCTTTCTCTTTTCATTTCTCGCGCAATCATCACGCCTACTAATTAATACAGACGGAGTTTATTTTTATGTCGATCGAAGTACGTCAATTAAACTCTTCCAACGTTATACTGCTCCTCGTACAAACGTAACGCAACTGAATGCAACATTCCAAACTATGTCAAAAAAGCAAGATGTCATCATTCATAAGCTGTCGGTAAAGAGAGTTTTGCGCGGTAAACAAAAAGAGAAAGATGGCCATTGTTTCTATAATCAAAGTTGTTTCTTAATTTTGTGAAATTATCATAAGCGGCATTTATTGTAATAAAGTAGTGGCATTGATGTAATAATGTGTCAATGAGAAGGATAAATCAAATAAAAGTGAGAAACAAGGAAAGGCGCTCCAATTTGACTCAGATCCACGTTCTCGCGTAAAACTCCTGTAATCATTGAAATGTATAAACCACCCATCCATTTCAATGAGTTAGGTTAGTTTAGGTTTAGGTAAGGTTAGTCTATTATATGTATTTATGTAAGTATTTAAGATATTGTATGCATTTTAAACCGACATGATAACGTCTAAAGACTGTGCTGTATGAACTCGTTCGAAGCCGTTAAATTTTTATGAAACAAAAAACTGTCGGTAAATTGTATTCTGTGGAGCTATTTGTCGTACCTACTGTCATATCATCCATCACATCAGGCGAAATAAAATGTCAACTTGCTTTGTGGTGTCGTATTTTGTGTTTAGATGTAATTTTTAATAAAAATTAATTGTATTGAAAATATAATGTTCGACAATGGCTTCGGTAAAAGTTGCTGTAAGGGTTCGCCCATTCAATCAAAGGTAGGATAGTAAGATTGTGCAAAATTTGAAGAAAATAAATATTTTTCAAAATAGTTCTCACGATCGTATTTTAAGCTTACTCACGCCTCTTATCTACAAATTATCTGGTTGTAGTTTGTTGTTTTCAATTAGAAACAAAAATATTATAACTAAATGTACGAATTTATGAAGTTTCAGTCTTATTGTGAGTTTTGAAAGTGCAAAAAAACAGTGATGTCATGTTGAATGGCAATGACTTTCACGGTTCAGTTGCATTTGGAGCACAAACTGTACCTTCGTCGAGTGATTTAGATGAAAGTGGTCAAAAAATTGAAAAAAAAACATGACCTACATAAACATAGCAAGTTCCATCTCAGGCGTGTGGAAAATGTCTAGTTTGTTTAAATGAAAAGAATGTTAATGTTTGTTTATTAACAACATGTGAAGAATGGAAAACATTGTTTGCCATATACTGTTTTAAACTTTCATGGTCACTATCGTAAGAGTTAGTTATTTCGAGATTTCTACCATGTACCTTGTTTTTTATGAGTTTCCGATATTTCGGCACTGTTGCAAGCGCCATGATTTCATAAAAAACAAGGTACATGGTAGAAATCTCGAAATAACTAACTCTTATTGTTTGCCATAATATCATAGGTTTTAAAGTCAAAGTCATTGTCTCAAGAATAATTAATGAAAGCTGGTTGCCAAAGGTCAGCAACAGTAACATCTCACACAACAAAGCAGCATTGAAATAACATTCACTCAGCAAATATCAATACATTGTTGGTCTTGAGTAACATTACATTTTGTAGTGGAGAAGTTTTGTGTAAAGAAAACAAAAACTCATTGCAGTACTCTCTTTGAAACTCTGGAAGAGGTTTCTGTTTTTTTAACAATGAATAATTTTTTCATTAAAAAAATAATTATGCTAAAAAATTGTTTTACATTCTGAGTAAATGTTTTTAAGTTTCTGTGATGAATTAAAATCATGTAAAAAGATTTGATATTTATCAATTTATTTGACCGACTATATGGGGAAAGCCCAAGATAGAGATTTGTGACTTGAAGGAGGTCTACGTCTGTTGACGGATAATTTATTTATTTGTTTGTTTACAAGTAATAACATTGCATACTGTATATCAGTATTGTTATTAATTGTCACAAATATAGGTACCTAATGAAGAACACCACCTTACTACACCAAACCTTCCTAAATAAATTTAAAAAAAAAATTCATAGTTTCTGACATTCCAATTTTTTGTTTTCGACCTATGGTTATACTTCAAGGACACCAGGTTATGATGTCATAATTTTTATAGCAGTCTATTACACCTCTTGCTCTTTTATAACCACAACCCTTACCTCTTCTAGATCCAAGTCAATCTATACTAATATTATAAAGCTGAAGAGTTTGTTTGTTTGTTTGAACGCGCTAATCTCTGGAAGTACTAATTCAAATTGAAAAATTATTTTTGTGTTGGATAGTTCATTTATTGAGGAAGGCTTTAGGCTATATAACATCACGATGCGACCAATAGGAGCGAAGCATCAGTGAAAAATGTTGCAAAAACGGGAAAAAATATTGATATAAATCGCGATCATAATAACAGAAATTGACGCGGACGAAGTCGCGGGCAACAGCTAGTTTAAAATAAAATCTCTGAGAAGTGTTTAATTTGGTTTTAGTATCTTGATCATAAACATGTTTCATTGCAACCAGTGTCCAAAATTTTTTGACTATAAGATTTATTACAAAGCAGTGGTTGGCAAACCGCGGCCTGCGGATGTCTTCCTTGCGGCCCGTAAATATTTTACAAATGAGTTGTAAATATCAAATTAAATGCATAAACGAACCACGATGAGAACTTGAGTGCCATTCTACGAATTGCCACTACAAATATGACAGCTAACATACAAAAAATAGCCTGCATTGTGTGTGGGATCTCAGACATCACATTATTTTTTATGGCCCTAGCCTGCCATAAGGTTGCCGACAACTGTTATAAAGTCATTGTCTGTCCGGTGTATTTGTATGAATATTTTCTATGACTATTCTTTATACATTTTATTGTTTCAGAGAGAAGGACATGGGTGCAAAACTTATTGTCCAGATGGATGCCAAGAAGACAAGGCTGCTCACTGTAAAAGTATGGAATTATTATTAACATCAATATATTGATTAATATTATAAAAGGAACTAAGTGTACTGATTGATTTTAAGTTCAATGGAAAGTATTTAATATTTGGTTAAAATATAAAAAAATTAAGTAAGTAATCATATTTACCCAAACAAACGTGCCAGTTGTGTGCAAAGAATACTTCAAAGTGGTTTAAAAACTTCCATATATATCAGAATCAATTTCTTCTAAGAGATATAAGTTCATCTATTATTTGCATACAACTGGCACCTTTGCTTGGGAAATTATGATTACTTTAATTTTTACTAGATAATAGTTTCATAGGAAAATATTATCAAAACATTTGGAAAGCTAATATAACACAAGTAGTCAAATGAAGTTGACAAGCAGGTGACGTCATCATAAACCCGACCTATCGGGAGCGTTTCGTGTCACGTGGCAAACGTTTAAATAAATGCATTTTTATTTCTGGATTTATAAATAAATAGTTTATTATTTTCAACTTCCGTTAATAAATAACCATTTTTAAACTCATAATATAAACTGAGCTTTATTTTTCTCATTGTTAAATAGCCTATTGGTGCTACTATATTAAGTTATATGCAGGTGATACTAATAAAGCCATGAAGGTATGTTCAATAATGTTCATCCCACTCAAATGTACTTGTTGTTACAGAATAGCAAAGAGCAAAATGACAGCGGGAGAGAGAAGTCCAAGGACTTTACGTTCGACCACTCGTACTGGTCGTACGACGCCGACGACAAGCACTATGCCTCTCAGGAGCAGGTACGATAGAACATAATCTCTATATGACAGACTTTATAACTTTTGGTCAGCATCTCTTTCTCTTAGGTGTTGTAAAAAAATCATGTTGCTCCCTTTCAATATGAAAAACTAATATTTTTCCTTTAAGGAATTTTGTATGATCCCTTTAATATGAAAAACTAATATGTTTATCCTTTAAGGAATTTTGCATTTTTATGCTATTTTTATCCCTGTGTTTTTACAGCCTATAATCTATATCCATTCTAAATTTTATCGGGATTCGTTAAGCCGTTCTGGCATGATTGAGTAACAAACAACTATCTAAATGCATTTATAATAGGTAATTAGTAAGATAGTTAAAAGTAAAAGTCATAGCTCAAAAACCAGATTTTTACTGGTTTCTAGAAGCATTGGACAAAAGTGCACACTGTGCACTCTTGATGCAGTGTGTCATATTTATTTCCGTTCTAAATTTAAATTTCGTACTACGTATTATTATTACGGAAACTTCTTAGCTATAAGCTATGTCTAGCTGAAATAAAGTTGAAGCGATTTGAATACTGCTGAAGCAGCCACAGAGTAAAGCAATAGGCGAGCTCCATATACAATGACAACTTGTTACGGCCAGTTGAATATTATGTCGGCGGAGGTGATTAGAAATTTGTGCGTATTATAATGGTCACTGGAAAGGTTGTAAAATCCCAAAGATGCGTACTCTTAGCCACAAAAGCTATTATGTTGGAACAGACATTAGAAAGTGCGTTAATGGTGATTACCCAACGGCAATCGCGTAATCGTTTCATACCTAAATGTGTTTCAATACGCTCCATTGTGCTCGTATAGATTATTCAGGTGTCTGAAGTGTTAAACCGCAATGCCGGGCCCAAGGCCGATGTCGTCGCGAGATATATATAATACACAGGCTAGATTGATGCAGATGGTTCATCTTGTTTTCTAGTAAAAAAAATAATATATATTTAGGGTTGCGTATTTTCAAGTGATAACACTAAATAGTAAAAAACTGGATGTAGTCGACAAGTTTGACTCTCCTGCAATAGACCACCGCTGAACACAGGTCTCTCCTAAAGTAGGGTTTTCATACATTAATATGCTATATTTATTTGGACGCTTTTATACCCGTCTTCTTCTAGCGGTATCCTTAATCACATTTAGACACCTTTTACGATTATAAAGAGAAAGGGTAGTGTTATTCTCTTTTCTACTGACACTGCACAGTTTTAAATTACTTATATCTATCTACTTATTGGCTTCGGTGGTAAAACTGCACAGTTCTCTTCCACGTCGGATTACGCAGCCTAACGGGTCCTTGGCGTGCGGGAAATGTCACTTTGTCATCTGATACAATGCCTAAAAATATTATAGCCAAATATTTATTTTAACATTAAATCTACTCGTGGTTACCTCCATCATGAATTAAGTAATTTTGGTAGGAATGAGTTAACTGTATTTATCTGCACTGTATGCACGTCTGCATTACCTCTTATAGCTGTGTTACGTCATGTATCGATGAACCGCTCACAATCCCCTAAAGTCAGGTAAATAGGCCCTATCTATACGCTTCGCCAGTGCCGCGTGACAATGTGAATAAAAGCAGCTATCAAGGTCGCTGCTAAACAGAATGCTCAGACATGTAACTATTAGGTACTTAAGGCTGGGATTCCAAATGGGACATTTCACAGCTGTCAACCGGCTGACACGTGCGTGTCATTTAACAATCATTTATATCAGCTAGGTATATTTTTTAGGTGTTTGATGTGTGTACATTATTCTGTATTGTGCATATAATATGCAAACTTATGCTATCTATTTGAAAAAGTATATTAATTATATTAATTAATTAAATAGAGATTTCACCAAAGGGTCTTTTATGCGGTTTCTGTCCTTATCCTGCCAAAGAAATGCCATTGGGGCTGATTTGATTAAGAATTAATTATTCGTACATGTGTGCAAGCTTAGGCAGAGTGTGAAATCTAAGAAAGGAAGTTTCATACGACGTATAGTTAAATACCTTAATTTTGGAAGTTTTGATGATGTTGAATTGATAGTTATTTTGTAGGTGGATAGCAGTGTTAACTATACGTCCATACTATTTAGTTTCATAAAGGTCAACTGCAGTGCCATTACACCCAAGTAGGCACCGGGCCTTAATCCTAATATAAGTTATTGGGTCCCGTATGAGATTATCATTTTTTTAAATAAAGCGAGTATCATCTTTCATTGGGGATTAGATAATTTGTGTGACGGATTTAAAATATAGAAACAGATACAGAAATGCTAAGTTTCAGAAGAATTCTGAGTTAATGTTTTTTTGTAGTTAATTCTGTTTGAACAACTAGCAGAACACACTTATAACTTATTCTTACGTAATTGTAAAGTGCATACGGCGTTGGCGGATATGTCTCGCCATACACGCAAAGTGTAGGTTTCATCTACTCACAGTAGTATCTGCCTGCGTTACATACCTTTAAATACATGCTTATGCTGTCTAGCAGACGTATATTCTGCTAAAATAATGTTCCCGTAGTCTGATATGATTACATAAATTAGCAACTAATTAACTTACATTAACTTGATAATCAGTAGTACAACGTTTAATTATACTTTGATGACCTCCTTGTGTTTCATCACACGCCAATTTTTTAAAGGTTCTTTATTTTAAGTAAAAAAGTAAAGTAACGGCATAGGCCGTATAATCATCCCATTGCAGGGCAATGGCCTCCATCATTGAATTCAAGTTACCACAGCAATGAGGGGTCATCCATAAAGACACACGATTTTTTTAGATTTTCAGCCTTCCCCTCCCCCCTTGTCACGCATTTTGACGAAAATTTCCATACTACTTTGCCCAATGTCACCAAAATTAAGACCCCCCCCCCCCCTTAAGGTGTGACGTAATTTGTGGACGGCTCCTGATGGGTACAGGCCTAATCAACACGCTTGCCAAAGGCGGGTTGGTGATTACAAACCCGAGCAATTATCGAAAATTCGAAACTTTTGTTCTTTACACGGGGATCGAACCCGGGAACTCAAAATCTTGGCCCAGTATTTGAACCACTAGACCAATGGGGCTTTACGTAGACCTTTTATTTATGAATTAAAACTAATTCGGGCCATTAAGGTCGTCAAACTATGTTCGTCAAACAATAACACATCATTTATTCTGTCTTCATTTCCATGTCTGAGAATGATTAGTGTTATGTAATTATTGCATGCCGACTTGCAATTTGATCGCTATAAACCTTAGCTGATATATCTTTTAGCTTTAATGCGATTCGAATTATATTTTTAGAACGCATTTACAGTACAATTATGTTAATCGAACTACCACGTAAGGGTTTTTATCTTAATTGTTCTTTATTCAACATGAGGACTTTACCTCTATTATCAAATCAATATATCAGCTTTTTTACAGTCAATTATAGGTCTTTCAAATACTTAAAAGTAATTTGATTTTTTAAAAATTACATTTTGTAAAATTGTTAAACTCAAGGTTGACGAAATTTAACATTTGACAACCTGCCGACTGTACGTTTTACATATTTGTTATTTCCGCCAAATACTTTAGACTGTTTATGGAAATCAATTTCACAGTTCTATTGCCGCATTGGCGCGTTAATTTTACCTTGAACGTAAGATACGCGGTTTTGAGTCCATTCAGAACTACTTCCATTTGCATTCTCATGAAATACCCGTCTAAGACCTCGTAAGTGTCGTAACATAAGGATTTAAAGTGTGTTAAGATAGTAACTGGTGTGTCGTTTTCTGGCACATATTTAATTAATCATGAACTAGAAGTGCCTACAACTTAGACAAATAGCATTTTGTTGCACTTATCAGTACTTTTACAGATATTTTATTCATTCATATCATCTGATCTCAGTTCTTTAAATCTATTATAAAAGCTTTTTATGATCCATATTTTAAGCAATTAAATTGCAATTATAATACCAGTGTTTAAACTTGAAAAAATATTTCTCAGGCGGGACTTGAACCCGTATCTCCTCGCATGCCGGGCGCGGCGCTTTAACCATTTAGCCACCGAGACACTACGTCTTAGTCGTCAATTTTTCAAGCATATTCTTATTGCTGTAAGCCGGCGTTGTTTCATCAAATGTTAGGAGTTTGCATCCTTATGAATATGCTTGAAAAATTGACGCCTATGACATAGTGTCTCGGTGGCTAAATGCCCGGCATGCGAGGAAATGCGGGTGCGAGTCCCGCCTGTAAATAGCTGTTTCATCTTAACTGACTGTCAAACATCTGCAAAGATGTTTCTTTCGGGTGTTAAGGGTGCAAACTCCTAACATTTGATGAAGCAACGATGGCTCACAGCGTAAGAATATGCTTGAAAAATTCGCGCCGTGTCGCAGTGTCTCGGTGGCCTAATGGTATGGCGCCCGCCCGGCATGCGAGGAGATGCGGGTTCGAGTCCCGCCTGAGACAACATTTTTCAAGTTTATATACTGATATTATAAGTGCAATTAAGTTGCTAAAATATCAAATAAAGTACTTAAATACTGATACTCTTATAAAAAAAAATTGTTCCTAATCTAGTAAATATTTAGAGTCAAAAATCCGTTAATCGCAAATAGAACAACAACATTATTTAGAAATCGGTTCAATTATATACATATAAAGTCTTTAGTAAACATTTCTACTTTATCTGAACTTTGCACTGCTGTAAACCCCGAACACCGTTAGTTCATCGTACTAAAGGGCGGAAGGATGGTCCCTGGACGTGACTCACAGTCATCGTGCATTTCACATCCTGTTAAACGGCATACATATTCAGTTATATTAATAGAACGTATTATTAACAAAACCACTTTCATATGTTATCCTCGTTGAGTGTGAATTCGATGAACGAAGCAAGAAGATACCTACTTATTAGTTAGACCATTTAGACACAATTACATCTATACTTATGAAATTGTAATTCTCTCAAACACAGGAACTTTCAAAATTTATGTTATCTTATCATACTTGCTTATGCAGAAACAAAAAAAATAGTTAAAGAAGCGGACTTAATGCTGAAATCATTCTCTCCCAGTTAAGAATTGGGCCAAGCAGAAATAATATTAATTCAATTATTTAAAACTACAATTATTTACAGTAAACAAACTTAAATATAATTAATGATAACCCACAATAAATATGCGACCATAAATTTAGTTATAAACTATCATTTATATCAATTTGGATCAATATGCACAGTGTACAAAATTTGATTAAAATCGGTTCAGTAGTTTACAACGTGACACGAAAGTTGTATAAGTGGTTGCTTAAGAGTCAGTGTATAACTCATTATTCGCAAAAGAAGTCGCGGGCTGTAGCTAGTGCCAAACATGAATTGAATATTACGATGTGTTTTCATCCCTAAATTACAGTTGTATTTTTTTTTGCAATTTCGTTTATCCAATTATAAAACGAAGACAGAGTGAGTCTGGTTAAAAAAATATTTTATAATAATTAAATTATAGCGAATTGTATGAAATTTTTTAGTCACAACTCTTTTATCGGACTTTAAAATTATCAACTTAATGTGTTGCTGGAATACATCAATGGATGCCGGTCATTTTATAAGGTAGCCCACAGAACATGGAATAAGGTTAGAACGGCTGTCATGCGCTTTTTGCAATATGAGAACCGATGTCGCCGCTTGCGCCCAAACGAGTTCAAAGAACGCCAAATAAGCGATTTCTTTTGACGTCGCGTGACGTCAATAGAAACCAATCCCAGCGCTCACTTACACGCATTTGCTCATAACTTCTGTGGCGCGCCTGCCCCGCCTACATCTCCCTTCTTACCTTTCTCCATGTTCTGTGAGGTAGCCAAGTCGCATTTTCGCAAAAATGGAAAAAAGTGATTTTGTTTTATAACTGTTTTCTTTTTATTGTGTTATTCTTCAAGAATATTTTGGTGTCGAGTTTTTCAAGACACCTCTGTCGTGGCTTGTTGCAAGCTGAGTCTTTAACCGCCCACCCCATCAAGACCAAAGCTAATTTAAAAAATATCGTGCTCTAAATTAGCCAGACTAACTGATTCCCTTGCGTAGTAGGCGGACCACCGCATCACTACATACCACTACTTTACCAGCCGAGTCGTCGTTCCATACTGTGTATTGATAATTCTGATGTGCCTTGTTGCAGGTGTTCTCCGACCTGGGGCTGGACGTGATCGACAGCGCGTTCGAGGGGTACAACGCGTGCGTGTTCGCGTACGGCCAGACCGGCAGCGGGAAGACGTTCACCATGATGGGCTCTCCCGTATGTATCACACAGTTGATTTGATGAAGATCTTTTCACTTGACAGGTGGACTGGTTATAATGACGGATGCTACCAATTAAAAATAATGCCTCAAAATAAATCATACATAACGAGTTGTGTAATCCGATTTTGAAAAACTGAAATCGTTACAAATGATTTTAAACTCTCGCGATTTGAACACATAATATTATTACTAAGGCTAGGTACAATCCAGCCGAAACGTCGGGTAAATAAATAGGTATATATACCTTTATAATATTATACGCTATAACTACCCGTTAATGGACTTAGTAATAATATTATGCAATCGTTACGTTTGAAAACGACCAAAATTTTTGCATTTAAACAAGATAAAGTTCGAAGGTTTTAATTTTTCATTCAAAATTATGTTGTAATATGACAACATAATCTTCTCAGCATACACCGAATAAAATGTGATATTTATTTGCTAAAATAAGGTTTTTTTGATGTTAGTAAAATGGTTTTTATGATTGTTGTTACCAATATCGTCCTTTTAACGAGAAATTTGTTACTTATAATATTATAAGTAACAAATTTCTCATTTAAAGCATGTTGTTATTTTTCTGTTAAATTTTACCTCCTTAACACTAATCTGTCACATGATCTTAGGTATACGTCACGAGGTCATATGCCTATATAGTGAAGTAAAATTTAGGATCGGTGCCAAGCAACCTACGACAATTATAATGAGCTGACTCAAATGTGTTTCTTTTTTTACGTTTTTTTTGGTTCCATTTGTAATCTTAATGGAACAAGTAACAGACGAGAGAGACCTGAATTTAAGCCGAGAAAATCTAGATAAATTGCAAACGTACATTGTTATTGATACGCAAACTATGCTTCCCTATCGCTAGAGGCTGTTATCGGATGAATTGCACACAAAAGATTATAATCTTGAAGAAAGAATGACACGCGGTAAACAAAACCGATATCATTGTTATGATTTTTTTAATTTACTTAATTTGAAAAGTCATATTTGAAATTTTGTAAATGGTGTTCTAGTACCAATATGAATCCTTTAGCAATAATAGTAACAGTTAGGCAACATCTAAGATATTTGTCGTAATATTAATAAGGTTATTTGGTGAGAGCAGTCGCCCTGTAAGCAGTAGGCAAGTGCCACTTGAGGCGAAAATGTTTCAAGGATTTGTATTGTCAACTTGTAATATAATAAAGCAGACGGGCATCAACGTCGACCTCGACCATTGGCGATCGCCTACCAGCCTAACCATGGCGATTCAAGGCTAAACCCATACACCTTGCATTTTTGACCACCTGACATACGAAGCTCACGTTATTTAACCATTGTGTATAACATATTTGCAGTAAAAAATCAAATTAGGATGTCTGTCTGTCCAATGATGACTTGCATATCAAATCATAATTAAAGTATTGGACCTGAAGTTTAAACAATAGGCTTTCATACTGACAACCTCTAACTATCTGCCAACAAATACACAGACACACTAAAGACCAGACGGTATAATGCCCTTCGGAGCAAAATGTACAAAACGCAAAATGAACACAATCAGCAAAATGTACAAATCGCAAAATGTACAACGCAAAATGAGCACGACTCGCAAAATGTACAAAACGCAAAATGAACAAGACTCTCAAAATGTACAAATCGCAAAATGTACAAAAAAGCCCACGTTCACACACAATAATTTTGAGCATAAGTCAACATGGACTTACTGTTCCAGGTCGTCAATCGAACCTGGAAATTGGGATGCAGTATAGCGATACCAAATGCTACATCTAGGATTTTAACTGATGTGCCTTATTTCAGGAGTGCCAAGGTCTAATCCCCCGCATCTGCCGCCAACTGTTCTCCCGCGTCGCGGCCGGCAAGGAGTCGGGCGCGTCCTACCGCACCGAGGTCAGCTACCTGGAGATATACAACGAGAGGGTCAAGGACCTCTTGGCTACCGACGCTGGACACTCGCTCAGGGTTAGGGAGCACCCGAAGCTTGGGCCGTATGTTCAAGACCTGTCGAAGCATTTGGTCTCTGACTATGATGATATACAGGTAAGTTAACGCCATGGAAGTGATGAGATGAGACATGTAATGAATGTGGACAACATCACATACATTGTTCTTATCCCAAATGAAGTAACTATTTAAAGCACTTTATTTTTTTATTTATTTATAATAGGGACAACAACAGCTTAATACAGTAAATGTTACATGGGTTATGCACATGCTGAGCCAATTATAGTTGACCATGACATTCTACAATATTTAATTTAAACAATTAAAGTAACAATATTAAAAAAAATAACAATATTTAATTTAAACTATTAAAAACACGAGTGCACAGTGCACACGACAGCAGATCAACACACCATAGATCGCTAAACCTCCCAACTGAAACTGTTTAACGGAGTTGTATGCAGGGTGATTTCCACAAAAAGGTATACTTTGTGGAAATCAGAAACAACGAAGGTACCACAAACACTCCGACCGAAGAAAATACATGTATATAAAAATGTTTTTTTTATTCATTGACCCATGCAGGAATAGAACCCGGGACCTAGGAGCAGGCGACACCGTTACCGGCACATTAAGCGGTAACAAATTAAATGAAAATGAAATATAGTTTTACAATATCTGTTATAAAGTAAATATGATTTAACACATTTATTAGAGATGCTCCAAAGTTTCATATTCGATATTACCGAAGTTCGGTAACTTTTACCCTTCGAGCAACGCGGCCTTCCGTCCCGGAAGGGAGTAGGCATAGCGATTCTTTTCTATACAAAAAGTTCTGGCATTTTTTGCGGGGGGAAATGTGCACACAAGCGCAGGTTCGCATACTCACATACAAAAACAGCACTGTAGTGACGACACTCACACACAAAAAATGAAACAATTCAGCAACAATTCGTGTACGGATAAGTTACAACTCACACATTGCCCCGTTTTCAACGTAAATAGAGTTGGACTTAACTGTTCATGTAGCAATATCGATATTTTTTTTCTGAAGACGGAATAAAAGTAACAAAGTGAAACATTTATTTATTAGTAGGATCTTAACAACAACTTTTGATATTCAAATAACGATCGATTTTGATGTTGATTTTTTGTGTTAGATTTGATTGGTACGAAACTAGGACGAAGACTTAATTTTATACCGCTAAGAGCTGATGATTTTATACCGCTATCGCTACAAATGAGCTGTTTAGAGGAGTGACACCATATAAACCGTGACACGACATTTAAAAATATTAGAGGGATGGGAAGGACTGGAGGGATTGGAGGTATGGGTTGAGGGATGGGAGGGACGAACTCTGCCGGATCCGCTAATTATGGATTAATAATGAATTTGAGAATAGTAAATTACGTATCTGCGTGAAAATTAGTGATAGGAAGTTCATTGGTTCTTAAAATGAATTAATTTTGTGTAAATTAAATTTGGCGGATGCAATTTTTTTCAATAAAAAAGAAATTTTGGTGTTAATATATTTTTCCATGATTGATCTTGCAAGTAAATTTAATTAAAAAAAAGGTAATAAGAAAACCGAGTTTAAATGAATACATTAAAATCATTTCTATATATTTCAATGACAAAGGAAAAGAAACAAGTTGCACACAATACATAATAAAAACCGGCCAAGTGCGAGTCGGGACTCGCGCACGAAGGGTTCCGTACCAAAAAGGCCAAAAACCCGGGCCCCCAATTCCGCTAATTTACAAATGGCTCAATAGCATCGCTACTGTATATTTTGACACATACAGGATGAAATTTTAACCACTTTCCAAAATTTTTATATGCGTTCAGTATCGTATTTAGAGCCTATTTATGAAGTAAAAAATGTAAATTATGTTGTCACCCGAAAATATTTTTCGCGATATAATTTTCAATTTTTACGGTCCTAGACCTGTTAAGGTGAAAGGGGAAACACAAAAACTTATGAATATTATTCTAATGAATAAATAAGATGCACATCGCGTAAAAAAAGTGCTACTAGGATGCATTATCAATTTTATTTTTATTTTTGGCGGACATTTTCAAAGTGCTTTATCTTCACATTTTTGTACTGGGCTAGACCAAAAGAAAAAATACGTCATTTGTTTTTTGCCTCGTAGATTGCTATATTAAAATTTGGAAAGTGGTTAAAATTTCACCCTGTATAATATGGATGTAATGTCAAAATATACGATTGCGATGCTATTGAGCCATTTATAAATTAGCAGAATTGGGCCCCTGGTGTTGTTGTATGGGAGGCCCCCTTAAATACATATTTATTTTATTTTGTTTTCAGTATTTGTTGTTATTGCGGTAACAGAAATACATAATTTGTGAAAATTTCAACTGTCTAGCTATCGCGGCTCTTGAGATACAGCCTGGTGACAGAGCGACGGACAGACGGACAGACAGCGAAGTCTTAGTAATAGGGGTTTTTACCCTTTGGGTACGGAACCCCAAAAACTACTAACTAGAATGATTAAATCAAATAAAAATAAATTATTACTATTAAAGAGTTTCAAACTTAATAACAGAAAAGAGATTTTACATGACACATAAAACCATATCAACAATTAATTGTCTAATGTGATTAAATATATTATAGATAGATAGATAGATAAACACTTTTATTGCACTAATTACAAAATAACACAATATAACGTCGTCGTCGATAACCACCACCCTTTATCGACAAACATTATGTCATGTGAAAGTAATAACATCACTATGTTGCCCAGCGGCAAGAAATCGGATTTATCGCGCGACCGATCTGAAATTTGCACGGGCGAGCGGACCTGATGTTGTTGAAAAAATCCAACAACTATTCAAGAATAAAATATGCGAATTTAGTGTTTAAATGTAATTAAATGACAGTAATACGATACAAATTTACTTATATGTGAAATGTAACACCATCATTATGTAAACTTGATGTTGCAGACCTCTTTTTACAACAGAAAACTGAGCAATTCGGCATTTTTAATACGGCAGCGTTCACTTGCGCGACTGGACTCGGTCTAGGAAGAAATCTGAGCGCAACTAGTTTTTATAAACGCTAATGCCCAATTGGGCTTATACTTTTGACAGAGGGGAAACGCTTAGTATGGCTACTCCCTTACGGGACGGAAGGCCGCGTTGCTCGAAGCTTTTACCTGACGAACTAAGCAAAAGAAACAATATCAGGCATAAAATGTGCTTTAATGAAATAATAGCTAGAATATAGCTAGCTTTATAAATGTAGTCTGTGGGTGGCGGGCGGTACGAACGAGAGTGAAAGTGCGCGAAAGTTAACTTAATTATGGCTGAACTTTGGCTCCGGCACATACAGGATGACTTTTTCATCATCTTCAAAAATTTTTGTAGGCGTTTAGTATCGCATTTAGAGCCCATTTATGAAGTAAAAAATGTTAATAAAGTTTTTACCCAAAAATATTTTTCGCAAAATAGTTTTAAATTTTTACTGTTCTAAGCCTGTTGAGGTATGAAGGGAAAATCAAAAACTTATGAATAGTATCGTAATTAATGAATGAGATGCGCATCCGTATCAATTTTTTTAAATTTTTGTTGGACAGTTTCTAAGTGCTTTATCTTGTAATTTTTGTACTGGGCTATATATACCAAAAGAAAAAATACGTCATTTGTTTTTTGTCTCGTATATTGCTATATTAAAATTTGGAAGGTGTTTAAAATTTCATTCTGTATTTAAACCAAACATTCAACAGGATACACATTCGGTGCAACACTAATATTTGTATCATGTGTTTTGTACAGGAATGCATGCACCGCGGCAACCTGCACCGCACGACGGCGTCGACGCAGATGAACGACGTGTCGTCTCGCTCGCACGCCATATTCACCATCACGTTCGTGCAGGCGAGCTACTTGCGGCACAACAACATGCCGAGCGAGACGGTGTCTAAAGTGCATCTAGTGGACCTGGCCGGCAGGTAAGCTTTGTTTCATAATTAGAATTTATTTTGAGTAATTTAAATACCTTATACTGATTTAAATACCTTATTTCGGAATTCTGAGTTCGATCCCCGGGGCTAACAATAAGAGCAAAATAAATGATAACTTTTATTGTTTTTTTTTAAATATTTAATTAAGAAAAATAAGCCTAAAACATGAAAAAAATAAACAGAGTTGATTTTATTACAAAATTTTAAAATAATTGAAAAAAATGATTTAAGAAATTGAAAAATTTCACTCGTGTCAGAATTTATTTTTGAGCAAAATTTTGTCAATGAGATCAAGAGCAATTATTTCATAGATTTCAATATTAAAGAGTCGCCTAATTATTTCCCATCATTAATAAGCTTGTTTTATTGTTAATAATTAGTAAGTTAAAAAGATGCGATAATTTATTTTAAAAAAAAACTAACATGTTTTCCGTCGTTAATGTTAAGTATAGTATTTTCATATTTCATTATGCACTTTATAAAGTCTCACACTGTATTGCGATGTTATCAACGTGTATATTAACCTCTCGCTTGTCGGGCAGCGAGCGCGCGGACGCGACGGGCGCGACGGGGCAGCGGCTCGTGGAGGGCGCGCACATCAACAAGTCGCTCGTCACGCTCGGCTCCGTCATCTCCGCGCTCGCCGAGGCCAGCCAGCAGCCCGCGGACAGTAAGCCCCGTCTATACATTACTGGAGCGACTCACTGAACCTCCGTCATCTCCGCGCTCGCCGAGGCCAGCCAGCAGCCCGCGGACAGTAAGCCCCGTCTATACATTACTGGAGCGACTCACTGAACCTCCGTCATCTCCGCGCTCGCCGAGGCCAGCCAGCAGCCCGCGGACAGTAAGCCCCGTCTATACATTACTGGAGCGACTCACTGAACCTCCGTCATCTCCGCGCTCGCCGAGGCCAGCCAGCAGCCCGCGGACAGTAAGCCCCGTCTATACATTACTGGAGCGACTCACTGAACCTCCGTCATCTCCGCGCTCGCCGAGGCCAGCCAGCAGCCCGCGGACAGTAAGCCCCGTCTATACATTACTGGAGCGACTCACTGAACCTCCGTCATCTCCGCGCTCGCCGAGGCCAGCCAGCAGCCCGCGGACAGTAAGCCCCGTCTATACATTACTGGAGCGACTCACTGAACCTCCGTCATCTCCGCGCTCGCCGAGGCCAGCCAGCAGCCCGCGGACAGTAAGCCCCGTCTATACATTACTGGAGCGACTCACTGAACCTCCGTCATCTCCGCGCTCGCCGAGGCCAGCCAGCAGCCCGCGGACAGTAAGCCCCGTCTATACATTACTGGAGCGACTCACTGAACCTCCGTCATCTCCGCGCTCGCCGAGGCCAGCCAGCAGCCCGCGGACAGTAAGCCCCGTCTATACATTACTGGAGCGACTCACTGAACCTCCGTCATCTCCGCGCTCGCCGAGGCCAGCCAGCAGCCCGCGGACAGTAAGCCCCGTCTATACATTACTGGAGCGACTCACTGAACCTCCGTCATCTCCGCGCTCGCCGAGGCCAGCCAGCAGCCCGCGGACAGTAAGCCCCGTCTATACATTACTGGAGCGACTCACTGAACCTCCGTCATCTCCGCGCTCGCCGAGGCCAGCCAGCAGCCCGCGGACAGTAAGCCCCGTCTATACATTACTGGAGCGACTCACTGAACCTCCGTCATCTCCGCGCTCGCCGAGGCCAGCCAGCAGCCCGCGGACAGTAAGCCCCGTCTATACATTACTGGAGCGACTCACTGAACCTCCGTCATCTCCGCGCTCGCCGAGGCCAGCCAGCAGCCCGCGGACAGTAAGCCCCGTCTATACATTACTGGAGCGACTCACTGAACCTCCGTCATCTCCGCGCTCGCCGAGGCCAGCCAGCAGCCCGCGGACAGTAAGCCCCGTCTATACATTACTGGAGCGACTCACTGAACCTCCGTCATCTCCGCGCTCGCCGAGGCCAGCCAGCAGCCCGCGGACAGTAAGCCCCGTCTATACATTACTGGAGCGACTCACTGAACCTCCGTCATCTCCGCGCTCGCCGAGGCCAGCCAGCAGCCCGCGGACAGTAAGCCCCGTCTATACATTACTGGAGCGACTCACTGAACCTCCGTCATCTCCGCGCTCGCCGAGGCCAGCCAGCAGCCCGCGGACAGTAAGCCCCGTCTATACATTACTGGAGCGACTCACTGAACCTCCGTCATCTCCGCGCTCGCCGAGGCCAGCCAGCAGCCCGCGGACAGTAAGCCCCGTCTATACATTACTGGAGCGACTCACTGAACCTCCGTCATCTCCGCGCTCGCCGAGGCCAGCCAGCAGCCCGCGGACAGTAAGCCCCGTCTATACATTACTGGAGCGACTCAATGAACCTCCGTCATCTCCGCGCTCGCCGAGGCCAGCCAGCAGCCCGCGGACAGTAAGCCCCGTCTATACATTACTGGAGCGACTCACTGAACCTCCGTCATCTCCGCGCTCGCCGAGGCCAGCCAGCAGCCCGCGGACAGTAAGCCCCGTCTATACATTACTGGAGCGACTCACTGAACCTCCGTCATCTCCGCGCTCGCCGAGGCCAGCCAGCAGCCCGCGGACAGTAAGCCCCGTCTATACATTACTGGAGCGACTCACTGAACCTCCGTCATCTCCGCGCTCGCCGAGGCCAGCCAGCAGCCCGCGGACAGTAAGCCCCGTCTATACATTACTGGAGCGACTCACTGAACCTCCGTCATCTCCGCGCTCGCCGAGGCCAGCCAGCAGCCCGCGGACAGTAAGCCCCGTCTATACATTACTGGAGCGACTCAATGAACCTCCGTCATCTCCGCGCTCGCCGAGGCCAGCCAGCAGCCCGCGGACAGTAAGCCCCGTCTATACATTACTGGAGCGACTCACTGAACCTCCGTCATCTCCGCGCTCGCCGAGGCCAGCCAGCAGCCCGCGGACAGTAAGCCCCGTCTATACATTACTGGAGCGACTCAATGAACCTCCGTCATCTCCGCGCTCGCCGAGGCCAGCCAGCAGCCCGCGGACAGTAAGCCCCGTCTATACATTACTGGAGCGACTCACTGAACCTCCGTCATCTCCGCGCTCGCCGAGGCCAGCCAGCAGCCCGCGGACAGTAAGCCCCGTCTATACATTACTGGAGCGACTCACTGAACCTCCGTCATCTCCGCGCTCGCCGAGGCCAGCCAGCAGCCCGCGGACAGTAAGCCCCGTCTATACATTACTGGAGCGACTCACTGAACCTCCGTCATCTCCGCGCTCGCCGAGGCCAGCCAGCAGCCCGCGGACAGTAAGCCCCGTCTATACATTACTGGAGCGACTCACTGAACCTCCGTCATCTCCGCGCTCGCCGAGGCCAGCCAGCAGCCCGCGGACAGTAAGCCCCGTCTATACATTACTGGAGCGACTCACTGAACCTCCGTCATCTCCGCGCTCGCCGAGGCCAGCCAGCAGCCCGCGGACAGTAAGCCCCGTCTATACATTACTGGAGCGACTCACTGAACCTCCGTCATCTCCGCGCTCGCCGAGGCCAGCCAGCAGCCCGCGGACAGTAAGCCCCGTCTATACATTACTGGAGCGACTCACTGAACCTCCGTCATCTCCGCGCTCGCCGAGGCCAGCCAGCAGCCCGCGGACAGTAAGCCCCGTCTATACATTACTGGAGCGACTCACTGAACCTCCGTCATCTCCGCGCTCGCCGAGGCCAGCCAGCAGCCCGCGGACAGTAAGCCCCGTCTATACATTACTGGAGCGACTCACTGAACCTCCGTCATCTCCGCGCTCGCCGAGGCCAGCCAGCAGCCCGCGGACAGTAAGCCCCGTCTATACATTACTGGAGCGACTCACTGAACCTCCGTCATCTCCGCGCTCGCCGAGGCCAGCCAGCAGCCCGCGGACAGTAAGCCCCGTCTATACATTACTGGAGCGACTCAATGAACCTCCGTCATCTCCGCGCTCGCCGAGGCCAGCCAGCAGCCCGCGGACAGTAAGCCCCGTCTATACATTACTGGAGCGACTCACTGAACCTCCGTCATCTCCACGCTGTAACCCGACGTTGAGCGTGATTTATCCTGACGTTTCGAACCCTTTACAGCGTTCATGGTCACGGGTAGACTAGGGTGTTATTGGTCTTTAAGATGGTAATTTGAAAAAATGTTTAA
Source organism: Anania crocealis (assembly GCA_949315895.1). NCBI lineage: Eukaryota > Metazoa > Arthropoda > Insecta > Lepidoptera > Crambidae > Anania > Anania crocealis. The sequence continues at coordinate 1,657,380 of OX438868.1, forward strand.
CTACCGCCTCGATTTTTTATCGTCAGTTGTTCCTTTTCACACAAAATGAGCTTTCTGTGTCCGGAGTCTTCGCAGTGTTGCCATGGATTGTGGACTTCATCGATAGTAAGACGAGGTCCCAAGCAGCTGGTAAATTCCAACCATCTTCTCTAATTAAAGAAAATAGGATGTTTTTTAATTTCTATTGCTTCATAACTATCCGATGTCCTCTCCCAAGACTCAAAACTATCTTTATATTATTATGTCAAATTTTATCAAAATCTCTCACTTTGTCATTTATGATGATATTAGCATGAATGACAATGGCAATCAAAACTGTTTATGATTTCTATTGAAAGAAAGAAAAAATTTGCAGGTTTTTACCATGCACCTATATTTTTAAGATCGCTATGTCTTATACTTATTTATTTATACTGATAATTTTATTGTTTTCAACAGATCGCACGCCCAAGAGCAACAAAAAGAATGTGTTCATCCCGTACAGAGACTCGGTTCTCACGTGGCTCCTCAAGGATTCACTCGGTGGAAATTCAAAAACCATTATGATTGCTGCCGTAAGTAATAAATGCGTCCGCATTTGTTGAAATCAATGTGTTTTGTTGTGCCTATGTGGTTTTAGAAATTGTTTCAATTTATTAAGATTACCTAAATCATTTTTACGGGACACCCTCTACTGTTTTATTTTTGTACTACAAATACATACGTACATTATAACATCCGTATACCCGACGCACATGAATAAATATTCCCACCAGAATACAAGCTGCCTATATGCGGCCCGCTGTTGTTCCACTCACACATAGCGCGGCGATGAACGCGTGAAATCTCACCCACGCGTTCACCGACGCGACGCCGGGGTAAGAACTGGTTTTCGCCGATTCAGTTGCGGTATAAATGTCAGGGCTGCCGCCTGCACATCGCGCGCATTAGACGACATTTATTTGAGTAATTTGGCTGACGAATTGTGATTTTACCATTTCTATGATTCAATTATTTATATAATATTGATTATGGAAAATTGGTGTTACATCGAAATATATAAAACAAAGGGTCAGTTACGCACTGCTATGGTTTGTTGCCGGATAATTGTATAGGAAATGTCTGGATCGAGACAAGTACAAGAAATTGGAATCCTATCGGAAAATGCCATAAATATAAGCAATGATTCCCTATTTATTCATCGTAAAGACTTTAATGTAGGTAACGTATCTACAGGCCGGGTTCCTTAAAATACCGCCAGGTCCAGATAATTATGTCGATTTTATTGGTGAAATGGAAAAAAAAACATAGGTACCACGATTATTTTAATAATGATCCGAGAATTCAAAATATTGGAAATTAAATATAAAAATAAAATTATAAATTAATTATCTTTTGGCATGCCATGCGAATGGTTTCCGATCAGTTATTTAAGGAATTTGTATATTATATTCAGACTGTATCACACGTTAAAAAGAAATAAGAAATATTTAAAGACAAATAAATTATTTAGGGTTAGCCATTTATAAACTAATTCAACTTTAGTATTGTCAAATTACACAAACCTTATATTTTATACCTTTTGAAATACACGTTTTATTATGTAGGTAGGTACTTACCGTATTTTATTTTTACTCCCTATTTTTTTTTTTGACTTGCAACATGTGTCAGCCCTATCAGAATAGTTTCAAAGTTAAGAAGCTTGTACTCTGTAGGAATATTTACTCATGTGCCCGACGTGCATAATTTACTATTGCTGGATACCCGTCGTGTATAAATTGCTGGATTGGGATTCTTGACTGCTTGGTTTTGTGTCTTGAGTTTATTATTCGTATATAAATCATCTGTCAATGTGTCGTCAACTCGATAGTCAGACGTTGCTTACGTCACAATGTGCTGTTCGACGTTAATAAAAACAATTTTTTGTGTATTTTAAATAAAATATTAATTTTAAATACCCAGTATCAATATGTAACATGCTTGTTCCCCATAGATATCTCCAGCGGACTGCAACTACGGCGAGACGTTATCGACGCTGCGGTACGCGAACCGCGCTAAGAACATCATCAACAAGCCGACCATCAACGAGGATCCCAACGTCAAGCTCATCAGGGAGCTGCGGGAGGAGATCGAGAAACTTCGGGCGCAGATATCACACAACACCGTAAGATAATTGTTACTCTATTACCCGTAATACTCGTACGACTTACGATCTAGATACTTTATTATTTATTTAACGTGAAGTGCTAAACTGTCTACCAGTGGGTAAAAGTGACGCTTAAAATACTTTTTTAATATATTTACATTACTTTTTCTCTGTTAAAACGAAATTTTGAAATAATTTTTGTATGGCGATAGTGAACTATGACGTCACTAGTTATCGTACTCAAATGACAAAACTATTCATTGAATACAAAGCAATTAAAAATCACACTTAACAATTTATAAAAAGTACCCCAATCATTAAAATCAATCAATTAACATTTATTTATCATTTATTTATCGTATAACGAATCGTTCAAATTTCCATAGACATTGAACTCTACGCTTTCATCTTTCAATTAAAAACCTGTCTAGGATTTTTTTGAGTAAGTTAGTCTGTAAGACCTATAATAGCTTATACTTTGTTATAGGATCCGGTGGAGACTGAACCCGGTGTGCTAGCGACCCTCCAACGTAAAGAAGCCCAAGAGAAAGTCCTCACGGAGAAGTGGACGGAGAAATGGCGGGAAACGCAGCAGATCCTACAAGAACAGAAAGCTCTGGGCCTGAGGAAAAGTGGCCTAGGTGTTGTGTTGGACTCGGACATGCCGCATCTCGTGGGCATAGATGATAATTTGCTGTCGACGGGGGTCACTCTGTACCATTTAAAGGTCGGTCATAATCACATAAATTAAATTATTATTCGATCAATTGATTTGACGAGTGGAAGTGTCACTTTCACATCTTTAAATACCAAAGACATTTAGCATTATCATTTTATAGGTGTTGTCTATTCTTTAGTAATTTTATCTTTTGAAAATGTTTTGGGCATTGCATAATTAGTTTGCGAAATTTTCGAACACGTAAGGAAAATTCTTAATGATACTTTGAATGTTGCAGTGTATATTTTAAGGTCAGGTACCTCTTGCCTAGAATTATAAATACTAAGTAAATCTTATTTAAGAAATCGACATTGGTTTACCATAAAACTACTGTAACTTCAGAAATAGACTAAAAATAGAAAAAGTAATAGAAATGGCTCTATTAAACAAGATAACTACGTAAAGAATTTTTCCACCTTTGTGGAAAAATAGCTCCCACTCCGCATTTTCGCCATAGAAATGTTGAAGACGCTGCTTTTCAATGGGAACCCAGGGTACGCTACGGTAAATTAAATCTCAACATCCTACCTAATGGGGGCTATCGCTCGTGAATTTGCCACTAGAGGCGCTAGTGTCGCGTGAGGTCCAATATCATTCACTTTGTACTGGTTTTAGCGGAATTTGTTGCATAAATTATAATTTCTTTAATTTACCTGCTGGAAAGTGATGCAGTGATGGGCGTTGGGAGAGGTTTTAATGAGACACTGACTGCGATCTAAGAGCTCGTTTATTGAAGATGTTTGCACTTATATACTATAGGAGATAGTGAGTGTGCGTGTTAATATATGTAGGTGACGCGCACACTACACCTCCCCCGTTTTTTTAATACTTTTTATTACATAAAAAAAGTTGTTAAACTAAGAAAACTGAACAAACTAAGAAGAAACTAATCAAATCAAAATAATGTAAATGTTTTAGATAAATTCAAAGTCTATTTAAGAGATTTAAAAAAAAATATGCTGAAAATTAATCAAAGTTTTTGAAATTGTTATAAATGGAGTCAAGTAGCCAGACCAAAATAAGAATATTTATAAAATACTTAATGTTATTATGAAAAAATACAAAATTTTCTTATATACCTACTATACGTGTCGTTGAAGACGACTTGAATAGTTACATTTATTAATTGCTTCAAAAAAACACTAAAAAACTAAATCAACTTCATTAAAATTAATAATATAACATCAATAGTATCTACTCGTATTTTAAAAAAAAGTCACTTCCGGAAATAACGTACATCTTGTACTTACATGTCATATCCGTTTTGTGTTATATTAAGTTTATATAACCTAAATATAACATTATCTTATGTGGTGGCCATCCACAGTTTTTTTTGTTATTTAGTAACTCGTAGATCTACACACAGATTAATGCGCATGACAGTTATTAACACTTTATTATTTTTATGTGTACACATTATTATTATTTTTATTTTATTTTAGTCGACTTAATTTATTACATTTTATCATGGTACTATAATAACATGTGCGCGCACTTTATAATAATATTTTATTTATTTAACATTTAATTTAAGGGACAATTTTAAGACTTTAACTAATGTCTCCAACTATTCTCACAGAGATAACTCGTATGCACCATGATCGAATGAAGGATGATTCCCCTAATTTTTAGTACCATGTTTACAATACAATATTCATTATTTCATATGTCTCATTATTCGTTCTGTTTCCAACAAAATACTTTACAACTTATCAAGTCTATGCAATCAATACATCAGAATACATTACAACTATTGGGTGATCAGTCCAAATCGTAAAAATGATCCTATGCAAGAATGCATGCCTAACTTTAACTAACATGAACAAAACAATACCAACCTATTTTCAACTTTATTTATCCATTTCAAAACAAAACCTATCTTAAAACAACAAACCTTTTACATAGCCTTCATCGTTTAAATATTATTAACATTACATTTCTAAACCTTCATTATTCAAACTCACAAATAAATTCATTTCTTTTATCTCAAAATTATTATCCTCTTCATTTCTTACTAGCTCGTAGCTATTACTTAATAAGTTTTATTTCTTTTTCTTGTTTTATCCATGTACCTATATTTACTATCAATTAATACAAAACAACTCCGTGTAATATTTTTATATAATAAAAAAATCCTGTATAAATTCTGACTATCTTTCAACCTTAGTAAACCGTTATGTACCTACTTACTTTGCTAACTATACTGTGAGATATTCATAGCAGAATAAAACAAAACAAATAGATTTTACGTTACGTTACGAAATTATGTCATTCAATTAAAATTTCAATAATAAACTATTTATCCAATCTTGTACAGTGTACCCAAAAATACTAGTAGGGAATCATTTATCTACTCAATTCTACTCATTTATTTACCAAGCCAAGTGAAATGTTAACACCTTTGCTCAATATTTAATAAATTAAAAAAAATAAAAAATAATTTTAAATAGTTAAAACATTATGCAGTAACCTTATAACTTCGTCACAATGCGAATACCATTATTAATTACCGAATGTAAAAAAAAAACGCTCAAATATTGTTACGTGTGTATAGTTTACTTAAGTTAAATAACCAATTATTAACCCAAATTCATGTGTTGGTCGGTACATATGAGACTATTTGATGCGACATAGCAATGCGATCTAGGTGGTCCTAACAGATCCTAATATGACGTTGAATCTGATTGCATATGAAATCCTATGATTGTTTGATTGAAATGTAATAAGATTCTCACCTACCGCGGCAAAGTATTGCGTCAATTAGCTAGAAATTGTAGAGTGATATTGCTATGCAGTGAGGAACTGATGACGCTACAACACGTGTGATAGTTATGTTTCACGTTCTGTCCTAAATTATGATAATGTGTAGTAATCCATGTTTTAGAAGTGAACTTATTAGCCGACTTCAAAAATAAAGGGTATCAATTCTGATAAATTTAGTAAATTTCAAGTAACGAAAACTTAGATATTACCTGTTATATTCGCAAAGTCAAACTATAATTAATTGCGCAACTATTTTGTACTATTTACTAGAAAAGATGACTAAATACTGAACGTTACGAAAAAAACAATGTAACGAATTGTAAGAAAAATTACTGAAATACTTTAAATGAACTTTACCTGTTTGTTACTGTTACTTTCGCAAAGCTGTAAAATTATGGTACACAATAAAAACCCGAATTTTAGTAATAACTGTTTAGTAATACGGAAAGGAAAAAATGCTTTGAGTATCAAAATCTGATAAACGAAATTAAAGGTTAGATTAGATTATGAAGTAAATATTGATTTATCAGTTTTTAGTTTTTAAAATAATGTTCGGTAAATTATGTACCAAAATCCAATTCAGTTAATATGTTACTCTTATAAAAAAAGAAAACCTAATAATAATTTTAAAAAAAAATACAATACCATATTACGTAACCTTGTGATGCAGGAATCGAACTCGCAATTCTTAGACACTGATTATAACGAAATATTTACGTGGTAATTACAATAATTTCCTATGTACCAAAACATTTTGATAATATTAATAAAAGTGAACGTAGCTGTATGCAAAACAATTTAAGTAAATAGCTGTGTATAAAAAGCTTTTCAGTAATCAAGTTAATTAATATAAAAAAAAATACATTAATAATCATTGGAAAAGAGAATAATATTTAAACTGGATCATTCTGTCGATTTAAATAGATACGTAACATTGTTTCAATATGATGCTAAAAAAAGATTCAAAACATTCCTAATCAATGTAAGGTGAGTAATTAAATCACGAGGAGCTTGTAACTCACGTTCTGCTGATCTGCAAATACTATTACCCAAGACGCATAAAATGTAATGTGTAAATGAACATTGATCTAATTTTAGAACAGGCATAGGTATCCAACTTTTAAAATTCAAATTTAATGAAGTAGTTAATGTACTAATATAAACTTTTCCTAGTAAATTATAATTACAAATGAGGCTGTAAATAAAATATCACTGACAAAATAAAATTAATTTTACGTACATAGCAAAACATAGAGATTCAAACTGTATACCTGTTAGAAAAAAAAAAATCCTAAATTCATATTATATTTTATATGGTGAAACATAAAATATTTTGCAAATTCATGGAAACTAAATTTTTTTATCTACATTCTACCTTAAGAATATCTTTACAATATTTTGTATTATTATGCTTCAATTTATGTAGGTATGTGTATGTCGTCAACAACCGTTACAATATGCTGTATGCATTATTAAATTATTGTTTTAATATACATTAAATATATGATATAACTAATATTATGATAAAAAATTTAATAAAAATATCGATTTTTTAAAGTTTTAACTCATTAAATGTAAATAAAATAATATACTTAAATTGAAATTGTTAAAAACAACTTTAAAAATTTAAAGGTATACTAAATTCAAAATGGTAAATCGCAACAAATTATTACTTACATAACGATCGAATATTCGTACTGTTTTAAAAAAAATGTGTTGTTACCCTAGAATGATATCTTGTGTTCTTCTTCGAATGAAGTTAAATTTTTAGAGTACAAGAGGACTTTTCTTCGTGGGGTACTGTTCAAGGGGACTGAGAAAAACTTCCGCACGGGGATTTAGCATTTTTTTTAGGTTGACCCGGCTGCGACCTCTTCCGACTCGAACTAACTCCCGGCACCCTGCATACTGATGTCAACCCTCATCGGACTCCAACATCTCCCGGCGCCCAGCACACTGTTGTTACCACATCGGACTCCAACATCTCCCGGCGCCCAGCTCATTCAGTTCTTCATCCTCACAATTTATTCTGCTTCAGCTTGTCTTCAGTATTCTTTGTACATATCTTGATTTTTAAACTTTTTTTTTTTACGTAAGTATTCGGTATTTTTATTAAAGATTCGTCAAATTTTAGTCCATGTTTGCACTGAATTTTAATTTTACTTTGTCCAAATTTCACTTTGTATTTTCACACTTTTCACCAGACCATCTGCTCAGCACCGCCAATAGGCAGTACTGGCAGGGTCGCCATGCAGTGATGGGCGTTGGGAGAGGTTTTAATGAGACACTGACTGCGATCTAAGAGCTCGTTTATTGAAGATGTTTGCACTTATATACTATAGGAGATAGTGAGTGTGCGTGTTAATATATGTAGGTGACGCGCACACTACAGTGATCTCCTTCGTATAATATCGCAAATATGGATTATTTGGCGATTAATGTGAACGCTTTAAAAGCGGAATTAAGAAAAAGCGCAAAAATAGGCGGCCCCAAGAGCAACTATTTCAGAAGTTAGTTTGTTGATATCAAGATAGTTATTTATAAACAATATAACCTTAATTAGATTCAAGATATAACACTTTGTTTCGGCGCCAATCGCCCTTGAAAGCTGTTCCTCCGGACCTCAGTCTACAGTGGCGCCAACTGGTGAGCAAAGAAACGGTAGTCCCCATTGAGCGTTGTTTCTGTAGGAAGGCGAAACGGTGATCGGCACCGCGGAGTACAAGCCGACCCCGGACATCGTGCTCAGCGGCGCCGGCGTCCTGCCGCTGCACGCGCGCGTCACGCTGCAGCACGGGGTCGCCACGCTGCACCCCCACCCCGCCGCGCAGTGCTGGCTCAACACCGTGCTCATAGACCGCGCCGCCAAGCTGAGCCAAGGTGAGCGGTGAGTCACGCTGCACCCCCACCCCGCCGCGCAGTGCTGGCTCAACACCGTGCTCATAGACCGCGCCGCCAAGCTGAGCCAAGGTGAGCGGTGAGTCACGCTGCACCCCCACCCCGCCGCGCAGTGCTGGCTCAACACCGTGCTCATAGACCGCGCCGCCAAGCTGAGCCAAGGTGAGCGGTGAGTCACGCTGCACCCCCACCCCGCCGCGCAGTGCTGGCTCAACACCGTGCTCATAGACCGCGCCGCCAAGCTGAGCCAAGGTGAGCGGTGAGTCACGCTGCACCCCCACCCCGCCGCGCAGTGCTGGCTCAACACCGTGCTCATAGACCGCGCCGCCAAGCTGAGCCAAGGTGAGCGGTGAGTCACGCTGCACCCCCACCCCGCCGCGCAGTGCTGGCTCAACACCGTGCTCATAGACCGCGCCGCCAAGCTGAGCCAAGGTGAGCGGTGAGTCACGCTGCACCCCCACCCCGCCGCGCAGTGCTGGCTCAACACCGTGCTCATAGACCGCGCCGCCAAGCTGAGCCAAGGTGAGCGGTGAGTCACGCTGCACCCCCACCCCGCCGCGCAGTGCTGGCTCAACACCGTGCTCATAGACCGCGCCGCCAAGCTGAGCCAAGGTGAGCGGTGAGTCACGCTGCACCTCCACCCCGCCGCGCAGTGCTGGCTCAACACCGTGCTCATAGACCGCGCCGCCAAGCTGAGCCAAGGTGAGCGGTGAGTCACGCTGCACCCCCACCCCGCCGCGCAGTGCTGGCTCAACACCGTGCTCATAGACCGCGCCGCCAAGCTGAGCCAAGGTGAGCGGTGAGTCACGCTGCACCCCCACCCCGCCGCGCAGTGCTGGCTCAACACCGTGCTCATAGACCGCGCCGCCAAGCTGAGCCAAGGTGAGCGGTGAGTCACGCTGCACCCCCACCCCGCCGCGCAGTGCTGGCTCAACACCGTGCTCATAGACCGCGCCGCCAAGCTGAGCCAAGGTGAGCGGTGAGTCACGCTGCACCCCCACCCCGCCGCGCAGTGCTGGCTCAACACCGTGCTCATAGACCGCGCCGCCAAGCTGAGCCAAGGTGAGCGGTGAGTCACGCTGCACCCCCACCCCGCCGCGCAGTGCTGGCTCAACACCGTGCTCATAGACCGCGCCGCCAAGCTGAGCCAAGGTGAGCGGTGAGTCACGCTGCACCCCCACCCCGCCGCGCAGTGCTGGCTCAACACCGTGCTCATAGACCGCGCCGCCAAGCTGAGCCAAGGTGAGCGGTGAGTCACGCTGCACCCCCACCCCGCCGCGCAGTGCTGGCTCAACACCGTGCTCATAGACCGCGCCGCCAAGCTGAGCCAAGGTGAGTGGTGAGTCACGCTGCACCCCCACCCCGCCGCGCAGTGCTGGCTCAACACCGTGCTCATAGACCGCGCCGCCAAGCTGAGCCAAGGTGAGCGGTGAGTCACGCTGCACCCCCACCCCGCCGCGCAGTGCTGGCTCAACACCGTGCTCATAGACCGCGCCGCCAAGCTGAGCCAAGGTGAGCGGTGAGTCACGCTGCACCCCCACCCCGCCGCGCAGTGCTGGCTCAACACCGTGCTCATAGACCGCGCCGCCAAGCTGAGCCAAGGTGAGCGGTGAGTCACGCTGCACCCCCACCCCGCCGCGCAGTGCTGGCTCAACACCGTGCTCATAGACCGCGCCGCCAAGCTGAGCCAAGGTGAGCGGTGAGTCACGCTGCACCCCCACCCCGCCGCGCAGTGCTGGCTCAACACCGTGCTCATAGACCGCGCCGCCAAGCTGAGCCAAGGTGAGCGGTGAGTCACGCTGCACCCCCACCCCGCCGCGCAGTGCTGGCTCAACACCGTGCTCATAGACCGCGCCGCCAAGCTGAGCCAAGGTGAGCGGTGAGTCACGCTGCACCCCCACCCCGCCGCGCAGTGCTGGCTCAACACCGTGCTCATAGACCGCGCCGCCAAGCTGAGCCAAGGTGAGCGGTGAGTCACGCTGCACCCCCACCCCGCCGCGCAGTGCTGGCTCAACACCGTGCTCATAGACCGCGCCGCCAAGCTGAGCCAAGGTGAGCGGTGAGTCACGCTGCACCCCCACCCCGCCGCGCAGTGCTGGCTCAACACCGTGCTCATAGACCGCGCCGCCAAGCTGAGCCAAGGTGAGCGGTGAGTCACGCTGCACCCCCACCCCGCCGCGCAGTGCTGGCTCAACACCGTGCTCATAGACCGCGCCGCCAAGCTGAGCCAAGGTGAGCGGTGAGTCACGCTGCACCCCCACCCCGCCGCGCAGTGCTGGCTCAACACCGTGCTCATAGACCGCGCCGCCAAGCTGAGCCAAGGTGAGCGGTGAGTCACGCTGCACCCCCACCCCGCCGCGCAGTGCTGGCTCAACACCGTGCTCATAGACCGCGCCGCCAAGCTGAGCCAAGGTGAGCGGTGAGTCACGCTGCACCCCCACCCCGCCGCGCAGTGCTGGCTCAACACCGTGCTCATAGACCGCGCCGCCAAGCTGAGCCAAGGTGAGCGGTGAGTCACGCTGCACCCCCACCCCGCCGCGCAGTGCTGGCTCAACACCGTGCTCATAGACCGCGCCGCCAAGCTGAGCCAAGGTGAGCGGTGAGTCACGCTGCACCCCCACCCCGCCGCGCAGTGCTGGCTCAACACCGTGCTCAAAGACCGCGCCGCCAAGGTGAGCGGTGAGTCACGCTGCCCCGGCACTACTATATAGTGTACTTACTACTATACTTGGCGCAGGCTGCATCCTGCTGCTTGGCCGCACGAACATGTTCCGCTACAACGACCCGGCGGAGGCGGCCAAGCTGCGGCAGGGCGGCGCGGCGGCCATGAGCCTGTCGCGGCTGTCGCTGCTGTCCTGGTCCGCCACCGACCTCGCCGCCAGCACCGAGAACCTCAACACCAGCAGCGCCGCCTCGTGAGTCCAACTACACACGTATATCTACACATGCATTCACGCACACCGTCATATATGCACTCTCTAACACAAACATTTCTTCATTGATTTCTTGAGTGTGTGCATAATCGAATAGCACGCACCTATTCGATTATGCACACACTCACACATTTACAGACACAAACTTTCACGCGCACACTCTTACCACATGAGTAAATATTCCTACAGAGTACAAGCTTCTTAACTTTTAAACTGTTCTGAAAGGGGTGACACCTGTTGCAAGTCAAAAAAATAGGTAAGTACCTAATAAAATATAATACGGTAAGTACTTACCTATATAATAAAACGTGTATTTCAAAAGGTATAAAATATAAGGTTTAGTGTAATTTGACAATACTAAAGTTGAATAATTAGTTTATAAATGGCTAACCCTAAATAATTTATTTTTCTTTAAATATTTCTTATTTCTTTTTAACGTGTGATACAGTCTGAATATAATATACAAATTCCTTAAATAACTGATCGGAAAACATTCGCATGGCATGCCAAAAGATAATTAATTTATAATTTTATTTTTATATTTCATTGCCAATATTACGATTCTCGGATCATCATTAAAATAATCGTCTTACCTATGTTTTTTTTCATTTCACCAATAAAATTAACATAATTATGGCATTTTCCGATAGGATTTCGATTTCTTGCACTTATATCGATCCAGACATTTCCTATACAATTATCCGGCAACAAACCATAGCAGTGCCTAACTGACCCTTTGTTGTATATATTTAGATTTAACACCAATTTTCCATAATCAATATTATATAAATAATTGAATCATATAAATGGTAAAATCACAATTCGTCAGCCAAATCACTCAAATAAATGTCGTCTAATGCGACGTGCAGGCGGCAGCCCTGTCATTTATACCGCAACTGAGCCGGCGAAAACCAGTTCTTACCCCGGCGACGCGTCGGTGAACGCGTCGGTGAGATGTCACGCGCACATCGCCGCGCTATGTGTGAGTGGAACAACAGCGGGTCGCATATAGGCAGCTTGGATTCTGGTGGGAATATTTATTCATGTGCTCTTACACCCGCATACAGATACTCACTCAAATTCACTAATACACACAAACACACTCACACACACTACAGGTGCAAACACATTTACAATAATGTATAATTTTGTAATTACGTGCGGTGTCTAATTACTAAAAAAATACTTACCGTATCTATCTATGATAAAATTACGAATAAAACAGATTTCAATAAAAATTTACATGAAATTCTTAAAAAATCTGTGAAGGCGTAGAACCACAAAAAAGTAGGTACAGAAGTTACTTACTTCTCACACCTACTAGTCTAGTCTTACTAGTTGTTGTGTACTCGTATGTTGTTGAAAATGAAACAGGAAAAACAAGAATATATACCTACCAATAATAAACTAAAATGCTTTATTTTTGCACAAAGAAACATTCGCGCTCGTAATACTCCGAACTGGTTCGATATATCACGTATGTGAGCTGTGTCTATGTGTGATAGGTACAGAAGTCAATTATACAAAGTGCGATACAGCGCACTTTGTATAATTGACTTCTGTACCTATCTGTATCTTGTGGTAGAACGCTGGCGAAGAAATTTATCGTCAACCAAATCTAATCATGCATTCTTAGTGATTTGGAAACCGAAGCCCGCAACGAGCGGATGGAGGCCCAGAGGGCGGAGCTGGAGCGTGAGAGGCAGCAGTTCCTGCAGCAGCAGCAGGAGCGGCAGCGGCGCTGGCACGCCGAGCGCGAGCAGCTGCTGCAGCAGCAGAAGCTTCTAGACGAGGTCAGTGGGATATTGGAACTTATTCTTAAGCTTTCAATGATCCCAAATCATGTAAATATCGAATCTAACAAAAACAATCCCGAATATCATAATATGAGTTCCTATCTTTATACAGGAACGCGTAGCAATGGAGCGCGAGTATGCGGCCGCGTGCCGGAGGCTCTCGGGGGACTGGCGAGCGCTGGAACGTGGCTGGACGCACCGCCGCCGCGCCCTGCGCAGCCGCCAGCGGGAGCTGCGCGCTCGCTCGCAGCGGCTGCAAGCGCTGGCCGACACGCTGCACGCGCAGGTACACACCCGTAGCGGCTGCAAGCGCTGGCCGACACGCTGCACGCGCAGGTACACACCCGCAGCGGCTGCAAGCGCTGGCCGACACGCTGCACGCGCAGGTACTACAGCACAGTTACGACACTTAGAAGACGAGAAGATGAAGATGCTTTTACCGACATCTCTTACGCTGAAACGCTCGTGTACAGGATAAAAACACGTAAGTTTTTGTTTTCATGCATGTATTTTTAAAAAAAAAAAACTATTTCGGAGTTTTACACTAAAGACCGGCGCCCACTAACAGCAGGAAATGTTTAGGCAATGAAAAATGTATCAATTTAATTGAAAATAAATAGATAAAGCTACCCGAAAGGGACACAAACCACTAGAATAATATTTGAGTTTTGAGAGAAACCAATATTTGGTTAAATAGAAACACTTTTTATTCTGCCCCTAATATTGTTTTGATTAGACCAATGAAAGTTTGGTGAGTAGTTTTCCTTTGCTTGACCGGAGTCACTGTTGAACGTTATTTTATTTAATAGCCAGTTATAAATATAAAAAGTTCAATGAATTACTGACTCGAAATGACCAATATAAGAGATAAATGGTTGAGTATAATTGAAATGTTAAATGCAATAATATTATTAAACTATTTATTTAACTAGTCTAGATGATTTACCTCTACCGTGCCGTTAGTGTGCGCCGGGCTTTTAGACGCCTTTGTATAGTAATTGTAGAAGACTGCTGCAGTATCAGCTGTCTAAGTTTGTAGAGGACTACAGTACCAGCTGTTGAGGCCGTATCTTCTTTTGCAGACACGCTGCTATGTTCTGTTAGCACTAACCCTCGTATTTATAAACAAGTTAAAGTAATTACTTGACTACAAGTAATTACTTGAGAGACAATGTGTATGCCTTAATCAAGAAATTACTAGAAGTTATAACTACCAAAAGTTAGCATTTTTAGCCAAATAATGTGACTATTAATGGTGACCAATTTCTTTCACTTAAGCACTAGGTATGAACACTTTAAGTTATGACTTTCTTAAGCAATAAGTAATTACTTCTTTATAAATACGGGGGTAAGACTTTCTTGATGCTAATCTTAAGTAGATACATTTTTTATTATTATTAAGCACGCTATATAATAAGGAGCAAGTGTAGTGTAAAACTATTCGGAGTTGCATAAGAAACGTAAATTGTTGCTGCTGATGTTGATTGTGACAACAGTATTGAATAGATTGAGGACCAAAATGGCCTGCTTTTAGCTCTCTCTGATGTCGATTCATGCAATTTTTAGATGGAAATTGAGTGCTTATGTTAAAAGGTTTTGAATAAAAAAACATAAATATAATATATTTTTTTATTTATTTATTATAGGTATACAGACAGATTACAATCAGAGCATGATAAGAAAATAATGCTATGCTATATTAAAGCTACACTTAAGACTAGATGGCAATCCATAAACAGTATACACAGCATGAATAATACTATATAGTGACAGACATAGAGGCTCACAACAGAAATAAAGTCAATAGATGATTAAATCTATACTTATAGGTATACTATTTACAAAGTAACTTTGTTATTTACCTGAAACTACAAACTACTGATGAGAGAAACAAACATTACCTAGACAATCTGTGACAGCTTTTTTATACAATATTATCATCTTGACCAGCCTATAGATGTCTTCAAAAGGTTTTTCTTTAAATCTCCTTACTTGGCAAGAGAGTTGGCGATCGCAGTTTGGCTAATGATTGAGATTAGATGATGCTGCCCGTCTCTTCAGGCAGTATTTCTTTAGTTGCCTCTTACGATACTACACGACTCAAATCCAGTATACATATTATGTTTAAATTGAATCGTTTCAGAGGGATCTACATTTTACAGGAAATTTAATTTACAGTGTGTTAACGATTACTTTTTTATCAAAACAATAATTCATTTACATTCTTGCTTGTAATGGCAGGTCAATTGTTACATTAAAAGATGAAACAATATTTTTTTTTCTTATCTCCTCATATTATTATGAATTATGAGACATTGCAGTGTAATTATAAATGACAAATATGTCTCGCGTCACGCAGCCTCCGTGAATGATCTAGTTGTAGTCTGTTACGTAATGGATAACGCAATGTCGTTGCACTAATAAGCATCCCGACTCGACTATCGGTTCTCGAAAGAAACTCGTTCGGATATAATTTTTAAGAAGATAATGTTTCCACTTAATCAAAGACAAGTAGATGGATTGAGACGTACAATACTTACTTTTGAAGTACACTACCTTGAATGTTAACGTAGTGTTCTCCTCACTGAGATTTGTTTAAACTGTAGCAGTAGTAGCAGAGTGGACTAAGATAATACTAATTGGTGACCATATATTTAAAAAAGAAACCGCCTAGACGATATGTAAGACGAGCAAGTTAAACAACATACCAAATGCTCCTGCATCCTACCTCCTTCTCATCGTTCTCTCCGCTCTAGCGAACGGTACGCTGTAGTGAAAACATCTTAACAACTTCGCCCTACTCTTCATTCGTCTTCACTTAACTGAAAACCGACCCTAACGGACATAGTAAATACTTTATCGAAAGCGAATCGTTTCGGCGACCTCGAGAACCGCTGGTAGGGGTCGATGCACTGTACAATGCGTTGTTATTGTTTGTTGCATATTTTTCTCACACGCACTAGTTTCGATTGCGTTCGCGGCCTACTATAGACGTGTTATCTGTGCGTAGTACTCGTACTAGTGGCCTGGACTGCTCTTTTTGATTTTCGTTTTATGGAGTTCTGATTTTATTGTGTTGACAATTTTTTCAGGAAAAAAAAAGTGAACTAATCAAATCTTTTTTTTAATAACTCATTGAATTTTAAAAACAGTGTATATTATATTGTTGTATATTATAGTGTTCTATATTTATAATTACTATTTTTACAAAGAATATCATTACAAAGAATAGTATTTTTACAAAGAATAGTAGCTGAATTTTATATAAAATATAATGATTTATATTGTACTAGTTGACCTCACGAACTTCGTATCGCATAGAATAATTTATTTTGATTTGACGTCTTAAATGTCATTGTCACCAAACATGGCGTTTACTTTACAAAGTCTTAAAGAGTCAAAAAACAAATAATTAGCAATAAAATTATATTGCAACCATAAATTGAAATGTAAGCTATCCTATCTCTCAAGTTGGATCAAACTGCACACGGTGTGCAAATTTTATTTAAATCGGTTAAGTAGTTTAGGAGTCCATCGCGGACAAACAACATAATTATTAATTACACATAAACAGTATGTAAAAATGTAACCACTATAATATAGGTATATTTTTAAATTTTTTAAACACTAATTCATAATTTTCATTTTTAGCATTGTCTCTGTAAAATGAAAAACAATATTAATCTTACGTGATGTAGATGTCACGCTGTCGCAATATTTGTTGAACAGCATTACGGAGTACAGTAATGATAAGGGTATGAAATATGAGTTAAAATATAAATTTAAACATTTGCTTGATGTGAAAATCGATCCCATCGTCGCTGTATTAATGCAGTAAATTTAATCATTTCTAAATAAAGTTGGCTGTTTATAGATTCTTTGTTGCTTTGTCTTATCACAAAAAAAAGTTCTGCACGAACGAGGTCAGAAGCACATTTAATATTAACAAGAAGTTTTATTATAAGATCATAATTTTCCAATCGTTGTTTTAATGCACGTAATTTAAACTTTCACAACCGAACACAATAACACGACACAGTTTAATTGAATCACATTTATGTTCGCACATTACCTCACAAGAGGAAAGCAATCTAAACAAACATGCAACACATAAAATATCGATTGCAGTTAACTGTTTGGAAACACGTTGGAAAAGTAGAAAGTCTGCAAACTTGGAGTGTCTTATTTGCTATTTGATTTAATTTGTAATTGTTAAAAATTACTTAAAAATCTGTACCCAAAAATGAAAAGGTTTGTGTTTTATGTAGGTGTGACAAAACACACGGAGATCGTCAAATGACACGTATTTTGCTGGCAATGTTATAAATCTTTATTTATAAAATTTTGAGTCAGTGATAATAAATTTTGCAAACACTTAAAACTAATATGTCACCAAATCAGCTGGGCCTAATGGTGTTTGGTACAACGAGAGATAAACTTTTACAGGTGATTCATTTTAGCCTTTATACTTATGCTCTAAATGTGAATATTTATTGAGTTACAAATAACGTCAGATGCTAAAAGACATGTTGCTCTATGTGATTATCAACTAATAATAAATATGCAATGATAATACAATACCTTGAATGCAGATTTCGACTGCCGTAGTCGAGACTCGAACCCACAACCAACAAATTATTTTCTATTCACACACTTGTAATGTAATAGCTTAAAAACAGTCGTGAAACAAATAATCCAATACCCTTAATAATATGTCACAAAATAAGCTAAGCTTAATGGTGTTAAAGACAAAGAGGGACCAACTTTTTTTATAAGTGCTTTCTTTTACCCTTTACACATATACATTTTGATAGTATTTTTTGATTTATTCATTAATAAAATCAAATTTTAAACCCATATTTGAACATCAACAGAGTACTCGTATGTCTCGGTCTGAATCAAATGATACTCTTGTACAAGTAAAATCCGAACTCCATAGTTTCGTTTCCGTTGCTATACCCTCCCGTACGATAGGCGGAGAGCGAGGAGGCGCGCGCGACGGAACTGCGCGCGCTCGCCGACGCCAAGCGTGCGCAGGTTAACGAGTACGCGCGGGCCGCCATACAAGAGTTGAAGGCTGCGGGGATCGAGGTAAGGGGGTTGGGGGTTGGAGGTTGTCTCGCTTTAAATACTTGCGCAAGTTTTTTGGAAAAATGATTGGAGGTGGAGGTGTTAATACTTTGATTCTGTACTAATATTATAAAGTTGAAGAGTTTGTTTAGTTGAGCGCGTTAATCTCAGGAAGTACTGGTTCGAATTGAAAAAAATGTTTTTTGTTGGATAGTCCATTTATCGAGGAAGGCTTTAGGTTAACATCACGCTGCGACTAATAGGCGCGACACACCAGTGAAAGATGTTGCAAAAATAATCGCGATCCTAATAACAGCAATTGACGCGGACGAAGTCGCAGGCAACAGCTAGTATTTAATAATACTCAAAAATCCAATTCTCCAGTATATTGACGGAACACTATGAATGATTATATAAGAAAGACTATTGGCTAAACCAACAATGAAAGACGGTTTGAACTAAAGTGTTCTGTTAGAGGCAGGGATAGCTTTCCAACTTTTACTAAACACACTAATTGAATTAATTTAATAGCAATGCTAGATTGTTTTTAAATACTAACACCTAGGTGTCTTAACTTTTAAACTCAGTAAACTATACTATTGGAACTCACTAACGCATCCGTTTTCATTCGAAATCGACCATGATTATTCATGAATCATCTCTAAACATGAATTGGATTAATCTGAACATCTTGTGTACGGGAACCCATATAGGGGTTTGTCGATTATGCAATCTCCAAAACCCATGTCCGCTTTATTAGATAAATCATGCACGATAAACTGTAACTATAGGTTGCACGTTTAGAACATTTATCAATATTGCTTGTATTTAGAAGTATCAGAGCCAAATGATTGATTTTAGATCCTGATCTCTTACAGTGTAATATTTAACTATTATAAACTAAGAGTTAGTTTTTCGAGATTTCTACCATGAACCTTGTTTTCTTCCATGATCATTGCGCTTGCAACAATATCGAAATATAAAAAACGCATAAAAAGCAGGATGCGTAGTAGACATATCGAAACAACTAACTTTTGATAGTTTAAAGTATTTTACCTACTTTTCTCGGGTCTGAGTGTTTGTGGTGCCTTCGTTGTTTTCGATTTCCACAATACGAGTGCTTTCAATTGTTAGTCACTTTGGGATCAGAGCTATTTATGTGATGTTGTCCACAGTTGTTTATTTGTTTATTATTTAAATCGATGGTTCTAGAGTACAAGTCCCGGGAGCACGTCGAGTACTAGTACGGAGTGTTTGATGCAGCTGCTTCAGCAGTGCGAGCCCGCAGCCGCCCGCGCCATACAGGACACCATCGATAGGCATGTGAGTACCTCTGTGGTTGTACGAGTATGTTACCGTTATTTTAGCGGAACGATGCCCACTGCAAGACAGGCCACAACGATCTGTCCCGCGCCATCCGCGTCTCGCGGCTTCCCGCAAATTCATGAAAAGGGATTGTTTTTTACTTTACCCACTAGCTTTTTGCCATGCTGTGAACTACGCGGACGGGAACCTGTGCCCAGGAGTGAAGTACATAATAGGTATAATCTAACACAAAGTTACATTCAAATCATTAGTTTTTTAGGCGTGAAAGCGCGAGAGGCAGGCTGAGTTACTGTCGCAATTATACTACTCGTATTAGTAAGTTTCTGTAGAGAAACGGAACGAGAAACGATTGGGTATTAAAACCCATAGACTTTGAACGTGAAACACTTGTGTACTACGAACCATAAACTGTCTCCCATTGTTACAGAAAAAAGAGCTAGAAGAGTTGGAAGAGGAGCTGGAGTGCCGCGCGACGTCCGTGGCCTCGCACCGCGTGAAGGTGGAGCGCCTCGCCGCGGAACTGAACCTACTGCACACGCAGCAGCTGGGCCTCCGCCACGCGCTCGCCGCCGACCTCAGCCCGCCGCCCGCGCCCAGCGGTAGGCACTGCTACTGTAGCACAGATACTAGCACTAGTTACGGGGCCTCAGGCACGCGCTCGCCGCCGACCTCAGCCCGCCGCCCGCGCCCAGCGGTAGGCACTGCTACTGTAGCACAGATACTAGCACTAGTTACGGGGCCTCAGGCACGCGCTCGCCGCCGACCTCAGCCCGCCGCCCGCGCCCAGCGGTAGGCACTGCAACTGTAGCACAGATACTAGCACTAGCTCCGGGGCCTCAGACCTCAGCCCGCCGCCCGCGCCCAGCGGTAGGCCAGTGTCTACCGCTGGGCTACCTACTAACAGTCTACTGCAGCACAGATACTAGCATAGTGGAACAGATACTAGTACTAGCTGCGGGTTGTACAATGTTGTTGCCGCAGAAATCCTCTTTTTTTGTTGAAAGGTTGTCTTTGTTTGTGTAGAAGGCGAATTATCACCGCTAGAGGGCGTCAAACGTAGCAAGTCTGAACTGGTGCTTCGGCGGACGCCCAGAGAGGACGTCCTTGAGCCACTTTCCGCAGATGAGCGAGACGATTTCAAGAATAAAAAAATGAGGTACAGTAAAGAATGAAAAGAGAACTTTTTTTTTTCTAAGTCCAATTCAAAGACGTGATATGAATGATAAAGTTGTCGTAAACATAATGATTTTACCTTTTACAGACAAACTTCTATACAGACTTGATGTTTATGTAGATGAAACTGAGAACAAGAGTATGAGAATTGGAAGACTTTTGTGTTGTTTTTCCGTTTTCTATACAGTTCCATACTTTGCGATATAATAAAACGTGTATATATATAAAAAAGTGGATTATTAGCTCCCTAAGGATCGAATCGAGACACATCATAAATAAGCATACTATTATATTGTTCCTATCACAACTTATCCTGTGGCTGATTGTTTTATACTATGTATTAATATAGCTTAAGCCTAAGCCTGGACCCGCTAGCGTCCCCGAACGCGATCAACTGCGAGGACACGTTCCACACGGCGTCGTGCAGCTCGCCCAAGCCTTTTCCCTCCGAGTCGACACCTCCCTCGCCCTCCACGGAGGCGTCGCAGCTGCCCTCCGAGGAGCCGCCCGCCTTCCGCCTGGGGCCCGCCCCTGATGACAGCGATGACATGTCCAGCACTGAGGACTACCATAAGGTGACCAATCGTCATTGACGATGAAATTTATTTAAAACTTTTTTTTAAGAAATTCACTTTCTTAATTCAAAAGACTTAACATTCTATTTGGCGTAAACTATTTTTATTTCTATAAGATATTTCCTTTGTAGAAAAAAATATATACAGATGAACATAGAACCTTCCCCCTTTTTTTGAAGTCCGTTAGTAACAATTAAAACTTTGTGGAAATGGCTCTTAAAAATATTTAATTTTAGTAGTTAAAAAAAATAATAATAAATCATAATAAAACCCTACGCTTGGCCAGCTACTCATTTCGCATGAAAAATATAAGAGCGTATTTTTGTTCTCAGCCAAGGATAGTCGAAGGTCAGTCATCTAGTTCGGTGGAGAGGTCGCCGGAAGAGAGGCAGCAGAGAGCCAAATATAGAAGGCGGATAACAGGTAACCTAGACGACTACTGTAATTGTGCTTAAGTGTAGATTATTTAGTTAACCATCAGGTTAAAAAATACAACGTGCAAAAAAAATAATTCATACTCCTTAGGTGATAATGGGTCTCAAATACAACAACTGTTTGTAGGAGACTAACGCGAAATATTGGTATTTATTTCCTCACAACTATCGTTTAAGTTTTTCAAATTTATTTATTGTACTGAAAACGGACACATCAGACTTCCAAAATCCATAGTCCGTCATTTCGGTCATATGTGATCCGGTATCCCGTATCTGTAGATATGCAACGAGTAACTCCAAATACATAAAATATCTGAAAACAGTTTGTCCAGTACAAGTAAAATCGATTCTAGCATTTCTGAAGTAAATTCGTCGTCACAGAGCTAACTCAATTAACTAATTTATCTCAATTATAGTGATAACCTTAAAAATCCTAACGCTTAGAATAAATAATTTTCAATTAATATTTTCGATAGGTATGTCGATTTACTAAATTATAAGTTAGTTGGAGAAAAAAGAAACCTTATAAAATCAGTGACCATAACATCGATAGTGACATGTTCTCGAAACGCCGAGCATCGTGTTGAGTGGAGAAACATGGCAAGAAAGGCTGCCCGAACCAAGAGAGCTGCTGACAATACTTCGGAACATCTACCAACCACGACCACTCTGACAAGAGTGCCCGGTTAAGAAGAAGAATAATTTAGCCAGGTTATGAAGTTGACAGTTTGACACTGTCATAAAATTAACGTCGATCATTTAAATGAGGACAGGTTCTAATTATACATCGTGCAATTTTAAACGTCTGACAAACGAAGCCCACCTTATGTGACCATTATGTATAACATCTTGGCAGTGTTATTTTTAATTGATGAAAAAAGTCTTGAAATATACAACGTGTTCTTTTTGATCCCACAACTCTAAGGTTATGTTCTATAGGTAAAAATAATATAAAACGCCCTAGAACATATGGTTCAAAAATGAATAGTTTCGAATATAACATCAATTTTAGTTAAATTTGTTAAAAAATGTAACCAGTATGGCGAATCCTTAGTTTTGCGAGACGTTGGCAAACTTACACTAAAGTGTAGTAGTAAAGTAGCGGGAGAGCGTAACTTGTAAAAAACATTGACGTGTGTGGGTGTTTCATTGATAAGTAGGTACAAGTAAATCGTTTTCATTCAAAAGTTCATTCATAACAAGGTAAGGGTGTTTTACATAAACAGTCGTGACTTTTTAGAATTATTTTGTATGAAAAAATTAAAATAATTCATATGGAATTTGATTTATTATCATGGTCTGTTTAATACTGAGTTATGGGATATCAAAAGGAACACGTATTTGTAGGAGAATTCTTAAGACGCTTGCTATCCAATAGTCTGGATTAGTTATAATTTATTATACGAGTGATTCAGTGCGCTTGCCCAAACGCCGACGAGCTGCCCCGCCATAGATTACCACAGAACTAACACCTGACAGTTCACACTGACATTGACAGGTGACAATGGCGTTATCTCTGACAGCTCGTGCTACTGATCCACAGACATTGAGCCAACGGTGCCTTCACCTCTAGTCGTTAGGTGTCACTGCATCCAGCTTCACTCCGACACATTAAATATTGATTCATTTTGCAATAGTTTGTTAGTGTTAGATAGACAGATAGATATTCTTTATTGCACTGCACACCAACAAATTAAATGTAACACAGGATATAAACCAAGAATTGTACAATTTAGGCGGTCTTATCGCTAGAAAGCGATCCCTTCCAGACAACCTTCAGGTAGAGGAAAGTAGAAATAGAGTTGAGAGGGGAAGGCAGCGGAGAGTTTTGATAAGTGAACTATACAAAATATAAATAAATATACATACATAATACATACTAAATTACATAATGTTGTGCGTAGGCGAGGCGCTGCGCGGGCGGCGCCAGGTGACGGAGGCGGAGGCCCTGCGCGCCATGCAGCGCCTGTGCGCGCGCATCGCGTCGCAGAAGCTGCTCGTCATCAGCTCGCTCGAGAACGACTGCTCCAAGGAGGAGCTCAACCGGCAGATCGCGGTACGCGTAGTACCGTCTGAAGATATGACTTTCTTAAGAAATAAGTTATTACTTCTTCATAAATACCTACGGGTGTTAGAGGCGAGGCTATCTATCATTCCGAATGGTTCTGAGTTTGAGATCTAACCTTTTTGAGATGTGAAATTATGTGCTTTTTGTTGGGACCCCGTGTGCAATTACTACTTCAGATTTTGTAGTCAAATAAGACGTCTAAAAGACTATTTTACTAACGAACTGTTTGCATACATTTATTATTAAAATATAAGTATCATTTAAAACAACCTGTTGATTCATACTATCACTTTATCCCATTCAGGTCCTCCAAGAGCTCCAAAAGAAGTACGTCCGCCTGGAGATGGCGCTCCAGTACTCGTTCTTCGACACCCAGAACAACCGGCGGCCCATGATGGTCACTCCCATACAGGTATACATTACAAATATCTTCTAACAATGTATACTGTTATTCTACAAAAAAAAAACTCCTTATTAAAGTTAATGCCTTACCACACAAAAAAAAAATTAAAATAATTGGCGTTTTTTTGATTAAATTTCTACTCTACTAATAAATGTATGGACACAAAAATCAAAGACTGTAACTTTGACTATTAACTAGAAAAAATTATGATGTTGAATATAGTTTCACAATAATCGAAATAATAATGTGTAATTTCGTAAAATTTATATTTCTACGCCTAAAGCAATTGCAGAATATGTTTAACGTGTGCATAGCTATAAGATCTTGTGGAACCGTGTTCTTAGAAATAAATTATTTTTGATTATCAGGAAACGCCGTCCCTCACCCTCTCTGAGAGTGATATGCACGTTGCCACCGAAGACAACAGCGAAGAGAACGGGAGGATAGTCGATCCGTTGATGAACAAGTAAGTGGGGTTGGAGTATTGATAAAAAAATTTAGTTGTTTCACTATTCCTACCATGAATTATGAGTTACTTATTTTCTATGAATTTCCTGTATTTCGATAGTCAGTTCCTTGGTGATCGTTATGTATGAGACAGTGCCGAAGTATCGGACACTCGTAAAAAGCAACGTACATGGTAGAAACCTTGTTACAACCAACTCTAATGACGGTGACCAGGAAAGTTTGTTTTAAAAAAACATATTTTAACGGGCTATTGACGAATTTACTTTATTAATGATATTTATTGTAATAGAGATATTGTAAAATTTTGAAATGTCTAGCTTTTGTCTGTGTGTTTTTTTACTTGATGACGTAACGACTAATAACAAATTACGTTTTTTTTTCAGCCGAATACCAAAATCAGCGTCGGGCGACAGCGACTGTCCCCCTGAAGCGGTGACGGAGAACGGACACATATACGACCCGCTGCTTAATAGGTACGGCTTTGCCTTCTAAAGCCTTCCTCATAGTTCCTAGTTTACACGTGAAACAGTGTGTTACAAGGGCTTTCACTGCTTTACATGACCTGATTGCGGGAATTAGAAGCCACCAAGACTAAAGCTTATGATAATATATAGGGTTTGTATAAATTACACGTTGTATCCAGTGCTGTCAACTATTTTGCAACCCTCTCATTAAAATAGTTCTGTAATACAACCAATAAAACACTTAAAAATCCTAGTAGTGTCCCAATAAAGTGTCCCATTAATCTGACTGAATACATAAAGGCCGTTATTACATGGACTTAGGCATAACTTAACCGATTCATTGCGATGTCTAATTTCGCCAACTTCTACATGTGGCGTCGAACAAAAATATGCTGCCGTGCCCAACGCCATACGATTACATGACACGCCTCCTGTTTCTTAAGTCATGCGGAAAAGAAACCAGTATTTTTACCATTTTTTTGATGTTCTAAGCTTTCAATACTTTTAGTAAACAATCGAAATTTAACGTGAAAGGCTCGGAACAAAATGTCTGTTATCATTAGAAGTGGCAAAATAAATGTATGAGATGACCTAACCTTTTCAACTATTTATATTTCCATGACTTGTGATTTTAAAGATCTGAAACTCTGAATCCTGTTTATGGTTTAAAATAGTGCAGAATAAAGATCGATTCTAGACATTTTATTTAAAAAATATAGATCACAATACTTTCGTACTTCTGTAATGGCCAATTTCAAAACAAGATTAATAAAATACGCTAGATATAAAAAAACAAAGTAAGATCTAAAAATATGAAGACTTTCCATAGTATTTCTAATAGAGATGGAAAATGTAACGGTATAA
This sequence comes from Anania crocealis, assembly GCA_949315895.1. Taxonomy (NCBI): domain Eukaryota; kingdom Metazoa; phylum Arthropoda; class Insecta; order Lepidoptera; family Crambidae; genus Anania; species Anania crocealis. The sequence continues at coordinate 1,683,458 of OX438868.1, forward strand.
TGATGGTTTGCCGACTACCATTCCTATAAAGTAATTAAATAATTTTAATATTTTTCGTTATTTTATTAGCTTAAAGAAATCGACTGCTTTTTGTCAAAGCTGTCTCAATAATAAATTTTAGGCCGATCGTGATCACTTGTTATGGTTTATTGTTAATTTCTTTGCTTCAGGTTAAAAGAGCACGAGTTGGAGGGTTCTGACAACGTGTCCACGTCGAACGACGAGCTGCCCGAGGTGCCCGCGCGAACACTCGTCCCCGCCGTGCAAGTGCCTCCTCTACCGGTACGTTATCATCATCATTATTATTATCCTGCTCTTCCTACTCCTATCTCTCCTCATCATCCTCCTCCTCCTAATTATCATTATCATTAAAAAACGCATTTTATTTTTGTCTTCCTCATTTCTCCACTTTTTTATCTTCCTTATCATCATCTTCGTCTTCACTGACATCATTATTCTCGTCATGAGCATCTTCAGCAAAATAAGATCAGTAAAATTAATTTCCATTCTGCAAATAATGGGATTTTACACGTTTTACACGTCCCAGTATTTTAACCTACCACTGCTTCGGAAAAAATGTGTCCTAGTGCTGGGAAGAACCATGTATTTTGTTAAGATCTTTATACTAACATGTAGCAATAAATATTATGACTATGACTAGAAGAAGCAGCGCTAAACATTTGGGTTACTATTGACAGCCTCTTTAAATAATGTATTTAAATAATTACTAAAAGATATTGCGAGCTAAGAAAATTTTATGCAATACATTTCTAATCTAATATATAAAATTCTCGTGTCACAGTTTTCGTTGCCATACTCCTTCGAAACGGCTTGACCAATTTTGATGAAATTTTTTGTGCTTATCCGGTATCTATGAGAATCGGCCAACATCTATTTTTCATCCCCCTAAATGTTAGGCGTAGTCCACCCCAAAATTATTTTTTTAAATTTTTGAACAAATTTTTTTGTTTTTATTTTTCTTTATTGTGGCATTAAAAAATACATACACCCCTAAATTTTTACTTTTTTATCACCAACCCCTATTTTTTTATAGCCATTTTAGTAATTTAATCATGTTTCATCCCGCTCGATAACTGATCAATTATCGTCTTTTTTGTAGGAGTAGGGAAGGGTTTAGGCTAGGGGTAGGGTAGGGGCAGGGTAGGGGTTGGGTAGGAGTAGAGTAGGAGTAGGGTATGGGTAGGGTAGGGTAGGGTAGGGATAGGGTATTTTTTTTTAATTTTTGGACAAATTTTTTTGTTATTATTTTTCTATAATGTGGCATTAAAAAATACATACAACCCTTTATTTTTACCCTTTTATCACCAATCCCTATTTTTTAATAGCTATTGTCGCGGTCATGCTAGAAGGTTCGAGATATCGCTAGAGGAATGTACATAACTACCTAAGTTCGGCCACAAAGTAATAACAAGACCTTAGTGCAAGCGACATTGAACTTTAAGTTTACAGATTAAGGCACAAAATGGCATAACTTACTAGAGTTGTTTACGTTTAACGTCCTTGTAATTTCTTCTAGAAAACGAACATTCTAGTATGTACGACCGGCGTCGATGTTGAGATATATAAATAACAGGACTTGAGACGCCGAGTCAGTTCATTCTGAGCTTTCGGTGCGATACCTGCGAAAAGTGATCTAGTGCGAAGTAACGACGACTTTAGCGATACCAACGGATCTAAGGACTACTCTACGGATTGGCTAATAGTGTTTTGGAACCAACGACCTCAGCGACCTACCGGACTACGATTCTTGTGATTTGGCTTGTGTGATAGTGTTTGCGACCTGTTCATCGCCTAATAAATTCTTCTATTAAGTCAACGGTGTTTTATCCAAATCCCGAACTCTACGTTCGTAACACTATTTTAGTAATTTAATCATTTTATGGCAAAACAACGTTTGCCGGGTCAGCTAGTATTAATATAATACCTAGTTATTAATGGTACCTATAGTAGCTATTTTTAATTTTAATGACATTACGATTTAAGTTCATGTTAGGAAGTAGAATTCTTTACGCCACGTTGGTCTAGTGGTTTAAATACCGGGCCAAGATCTCGGGGTCCCAGGTTCGATCCCCGGGTCGAGCAACAAATAGTTTCGAATTTTCGAACGTTGCTCGGGTTTGTGATCACCAACCCGCATTAGACAAGCGTAGTGATTATGCCAGTACCCATCATTGCAGTGGTAACTTGAATTCAATGATGGAGGCCTTTTCCCTGCAGTGGGATGATTATAGGCTGTTACTTTTAGGGAGTAAAATTCTGTAAGGCACTTTTCTTAAGAAATAAATTAAGGTGATTTTTATTGGAAATTGGAAACCAAACTGATACTCTTAGTAAAAAAGTTTTAACAAAATGTTGGTATACAATACATACATTTTATGTGAACAGGGTCGATGCAAATTCATTTCTATGATCAAGCTGTTTGACTTATTGTTGGTTAAATCTGAAAACACATTTTTTTTCTTACAGGACCCGACGATATCACTTGGTCTGACGTATCCGGTGGATTTCAGTGAGTGTTTTTTATGATTTTAATCTCTAAAACGTGTTTTCGCCCAACTTAAGTTCTATTTCAGGCTTTTAAATTAAGAAACTTATACTTCTCTGAATATGCTTCTTTTCACACTTATTTTTACGTTTGCTCGCGCCCTAGAAAGCCCTTGTTATTCATACAGGTAGCGCCCAGAGCGACAATTTATGATCTGCAGGCTTACTCTTGACAAGTTCGAGTTACGATCAAAATCGAATCGACGTCGAGAATCAGTGATTTGGTACTTTAAAAAGTGAACCTAAGTCGATGGTGATTACGTTATCAACCGAAAATGTTCAACGGATCGCCATTTTAGATCGATCTTGACTTGATTTTGATTTAGATTCGATTGCGTTTGTTCAGATTTTGACTAGGTCGAATCGAGATCGAACTTAAATCAAATTCAAGAGTAAGGGCCCAGGTGATTGCTTTACAGATAGCTGCGATTAACACCGGAAAGTTGTTGAAGTTGAATGAGTATTTAAACTGTCGTTCACAATCATATGTGACAGATAGATCGCTAACTATCGCGCGAGATAGAAAACTGACGATAAATTGTAAAGTAATGTTTACAATATACGTATTATTTCTCTGTTGTTGGTTATGTAATCATGTCAAAATGACGTTAAACATCAAATTTAGTACAGGCCGATTTTAACATCTGTCCGATTTTAGAGTCATAAAATTGTAAACTTTCAAGCAATCGGTCTCGACTTTAGCAGTAAGTAGGTTAATATCTTGCTAATAATAATACTCCAGTGTGCAGTTCAGAAGGGAATGCTTTATTATGGAAACTTAGCCTAGTATATACAAAATATTTACAACTAGGTAGTGACTAAACTAAGTAAGCTTATCTAGTCTTATCCAATAGTAATAGAATTAAAATATGGTGTAATTATTTGAGAACACGATATATTGTTGTATCGCTCTTTCGTGTGCGAGCGAGAGAGTACACTATTGTGCGTAGCTCGCACGACGTAAATATAATATATTTTGCTGTGGGAAACAAAGAGCGTTATAACTATTTGGAGTTTTATGGAGTCTACACGATGCTGCTACACGAAATTAGCTTTGCTTGCTTTAAGGTTATCAATACATTCGTAATTATTCTTGTCATTCATCACTCTGCCCAGTGCCGGATAATGACTACTCCTGAAAAAATAACGTGTGCAGTTTGAATTATTTAATACTAGCGGACCCGACAGACGTTGTCCTGTCTTAACTATGAATGAAATGAAATTACGAAATGGTTTAAAAAAAAAACAATTGTTAATTATTTTTATTATATGCTTTAATAATATGTTGAACAACATTCTTTGTTTTTTTTTCTGGCGGGTATATAAATAGTTTTGTTGGTATTCCGACACGGTAACAGGCGACAACTTACTGGCCATGTGCAAAATTCAGTTTTTGTTACCCCCTATTTGACGATATTTGCAGCACGCATTCTGTCAATGTTATGTCAAACGCCATACATTAAAAAAGTTTAAATTGTCAAAAGCGATAAGGTTACATAACAAATAAATTGGTATGGTGATTAAGTTTTCTTAAATTTTCTAATTTGCCGCGCAATTTCCTTATTTCTTTCTTTTATAAGAACCTTGTCCTGTCAATCAAAAAGAAAACAAAAAAAAATTTGCGAATCGGTCCAGCCGTTCACGCGTGATGTCGTGACCAAGTGAAATAGGGATTTATTTTTACATACAGAAATTTTAACCACCTTCTAAAATAAAATAAAATAAAAATAAAATCGTTTATTATATAATTCGTAATATTGCACAAAACATGGTATAAAATGGTAACATTAAACAATAAAAGGTGCTCATGTTTCGCTAATATAAATGGCTTGCAAATTTTATGTGGTAAAATTACACGGTGATCTTAATTACATTATATGGAATAAAAATTAAAATAATTAAATATGTCAGGTATCGAAATTTCAAGATTAAATAAATGTCAGTAAAATACAGCTAGTTGTCAATAAGTTCCTTAACACTATAAAAAATTTTGCCACTAAGTCATTTAGTTAATCTTTTTTTGAATAAGTAATTATTTAGTACTTTAAATTTATTTGGGATCTTATTAAATATTCTGACATCGCAAGACAATTTTTACTATATTTACATGTTTTCAACAATTTTATAGTGTTGGTGTGGTGTTAAATTGGTTCTCGGTGCTCACTCATTGCGCAAAATTTGCAATTGTCTAAGGCTTACGCAATTGCTTATTTTGCTTTAGGACTAATCCGCCATATTCTTCCAATAAAGCTCCGGGAGTACAATTCAGAACTCTAAACTAACGCAAATTCTCAAGAAGTATCTTTGAAGTATCTACTATACTGTATACGAAGTATCTATTATTATACTATAACATTTTCTAACGTACCTAAACAAGTTCAGTTAGTTCTGCTGCTACCCGTATCCGTATCTATATTGAGTGCGTGGTGCGTGTGTTTGTATGCAGGCTCAGTGATCAGCGTCCCGGGCTGGGTGACGCGCGGCGCGGGCGCGGGCACGCACCACGAGTACGAGGTGCGCGTCACGCTGCCCGACTGCCGCTGGCAGCTGCTGCGGCGCTACCGACGCTTCCGCGACCTGTACCTCGCCGCGCGCAGGCTCTACGGGCCCAAGGTACCCGCGTACAGTGCGCGTCACGCTGCCCGACTGCCGCTGGCAGCTGCTGCGGCGCTACCGACGCTTCCGCGACCTGTACCTCGCCGCGCGCAGGCTCTACGGGCCCAAGGTACCCGCGTACAGTGCGCGTCACGCTGCCCGACTGCCGCTGGCAGCTGCTGCGGCGCTACCGACGCTTCCGCGACCTGTACCTCGCCGCGCGCAGGCTCTACGGGCCCAAGGTACCCGCGTACAGTGCGCGTCACGCTGCCCGACTGCCGCTGGCAGCTGCTGCGGCGCTACCGACGCTTCCGCGACCTGTACCTCGCCGCGCGCAGGCTCTACGGGCCCAAGGTACCCGCGTACAGAGCGCGTCACGCTGCCCGACTGCCGCTGGCAGCTGCTGCGGCGCTACCGACGCTTCCGCGACCTGTACCTCGCCGCGCGCAGGCTCTACGGGCCCAAGGTACCCGCGTACAGTGCGCGTCACGCTGCCCGACTGCCGCTGGCAGCTGCTGCGGCGCTACCGACGCTTCCGCGACCTGTACCTCGCCGCGCGCAGGCTCTACGGGCCCAAGGTACCCGCGTACAGTGCGCGTCACGCTGCCCGACTGCCGCTGGCAGCTGCTGCGGCGCTACCGACGCTTCCGCGACCTGTACCTCGCCGCGCGCAGGCTCTACGGGCCCAAGGTACCCGCGTACAGAGCGCGTCACGCTGCCCGACTGCCGCTGGCAGCTGCTGCGGCGCTACCGACGCTTCCGCGACCTGTACCTCGCCGCGCGCAGGCTCTACGGGCCCAAGGTACCCGCGTACAGTGCGCGTCACGCTGCCCGACTGCCGCTGGCAGCTGCTGCGGCGCTACCGACGCTTCCGCGACCTGTACCTCGCCGCGCGCAGGCTCTACGGGCCCAAGGTACCCGCGTACAGAGCGCGTCACGCTGCCCGACTGCCGCTGGCAGCTGCTGCGGCGCTACCGACGCTTCCGCGACCTGTACCTCGCCGCGCGCAGGCTCTACGGGCCCAAGGTACCCGCGTACAGTGCGCGTCACGCTGCCCGACTGCCGCGGACTGGATTTGCCGCAACTCATTTGTCTTATATATTAGCTAGTAAATAACAAATGTCGCCACTAAGCTTTGGTATCAGCTACTCAGCTTATAAGAGTTGTATTCTTGCAGGTTGCGCGTGTCGTCCTATGCTATGCTGAACTGCTTCTAAGCACGTTGCCAGCATCTTATATCGCTGTATTGCACTCTACTGTATCGTTTATTGTTCTGTCCCTCAGGTGGCCTGCATCCCGTTCCCGGCGCGCGCGCTGTGGGCGTCGGAGGCGCTGGCGCGGGCGCGGCGCGCGCAGCTGGAGGCGTTCCTGCGCGCACTGCTGGCCGCGTGCGCCGCCGACGCGCGCTGCGCGCTCAGCCGCGGCCTCACGCGCGACGCGCTGCTCGCCTTCTCGCCCTTCTTCCGCAAGGTACACTCCCACCGTTCCTGCGCGCGCTGCTGGCCGCGTGCGCCGCCGACGCGCGCTGCGCGCTCAGCCGCGGCCTCACGCGCGACGCGCTGCTCGCCTTCTCGCCCTTCTTCCGCAAGGTACACTCCCACCGTTCCTGCGCGCGCTGCTGGCCGCGTGCGCCGCCGACGCGCGCTGCGCGCTCAGCCGCGGCCTCACGCGCGACGCGCTGCTCGCCTTCTCGCCCTTCTTCCGCAAGGTACACTCCCACCGTTCCTGCGCGCGCTGCTGGCCGCGTGCGCCGCCGACGCGCGCTGCGCGCTCAGCCGCGGCCTCACGCGCGACGCGCTGCTCGCCTTCTCGCCCTTCTTCCGCAAGGTACACTCCCACCGTTCCTTTCAGTCCATAATGTCAAATTCCCAAAATGTCAAGTTCCCGGAAAGTCAAGTTACTAAAATGTCAAGTTCCCGGAAATTCAAGTTCCTAAAATGTCAAGTTCCCGGAAAGTCTAGTTCCCAAAATGTCAAGTTTTCAGATATTCTATGAAGATAAGGGTGTTCTCGTTGAATAATAAAAAATCCATAATGTTTTATTATTATTATATGTAATAACAATCAACACATTCAAACTTACTATGAAAAAAAAACATATTTCAACATTTTTACTTATTATGAAAAACATGTTTTTTTTTTGTATCTTTAAAAAAATATGTTTTTTTTGCATAGTAAGTTAAAATGTGTTCATTGTTTTATTAAAAAATATGTTTTTCATAGTAAATTTATATTTGTTGATTATAAATAATTAAAAAATATATATTTATGGATGTTTTATTATTGAACGAAAACTCCCCTATCTTCATAGGCTATCTGAAAACTTGACATTTTGGGAACCTGACATTCTGGGAACTTGATATTTTGAAACCGCTTGACATTTTGGAAATTTGACATTATGGACTGAAAGGCCACCATTGCCTTAGGCATAGCGCCTTAAGTATGCGAGGAATGGCGAGACAAGGGGCAGAGTCGCTGCGTACTCCGTCACACACGGTGGCTGGTAGGGTTATTAATATTAACCTGTGCACGCACGCACATGTCAAACGCACATGGGACGGAATGTCTAAAGATGAATCGTGCATTATGTCGAGACATCGAAGCTGTCGTCTTCAAAGTAGCCTAATATTTTCTTAGTGTTGTAAAAAGGTTCGTGGAGCCTAAAGCTCGCTCGTGCCGGGGCCCATATTTGATCAGGGAGTGAATAACGAAAGATACTAGTCGGTATATGTATGAATATCTATGGTCTTAATTTCTTGAACATAGGTAGGGTTTAGGGTACTATTCAAGAGCGGCTAGCTCGACACGGGAAGATGCCAACGTATCACTGATATATTGAAGAACTGCACGACATTGATCTTGAACTGATGAAGGAAGGTACCATTTGTTATATATCTAGCTGAAAAATCTAAATCCAATCGCGACGCAACGTACACGCAACGCCATCTGTCGTTATTGCCACGAACCACATGCCAACAGGGCGTGTTCGAGAGCGGCAAGTGCGGCACGGGATGATGCCGCGCGGAGCTCGCCGCCGCCGCGGGCTCGCTGGGGCGCGCGCTGCGGGCCGCCGCCGCCGCCGCCGCCCGCTGCCTGCTGCTGCTGCTGCTACTGATGCTGCTTATGCTGCTCGCCTGCCTCCGCTCGCGCCGCCGCACATAGGCAGCCCGAGACCTATAGGTACACTACTCGAGATACATACGCCCACAGGAAAAAACGGTTAGAAGAGCCTTGTAGGCGAGCCAGGCACGCCACAAAAGTTATGAGTAGAGATCGGATACTCGGATGCATATTTGCCTAAACTTGAAGTGTTGGCTGTTATGGAATGCATTTTTGCATCGAAAACATCCGGGGATTTTGGAATCGCCATACATTTTTTAAGAAGCCGCTTCCACAATGTTCTAGCGAAAAACTAAGTTTAAGTAAATATGCATACGACTATCCGATCTCTGGTTATGAGCTAACGCTCAAATTTCTGCCCAAACATGAGTGTAATGAGTGCTTCGATTGGTGTGTTTGACATCGTGCGACCAATAGGTCGCTTGATTGACGTTCTTTGAACTCGTTTATTGTGAAAGCTTGTGTTTATTATGTGCAGAAGTAGTAGTGGGGCGCAAATGGCGCATGACAATCTTTCTGTCCTTTTTCTATGTTCTGCATGTGCATACACCCGTGGTATTTAGGTACAGAATTCAATCTACATGCGAAGTACTCTCTATCGACGCACACACACTGCTCACGGATAAACACACGGACGAACAATAGAGTCAAAATTGCAACATCTCAGTCATTATTTATTTAAATTATCATTCTTTCTGGTTCGTCCTGAGCAATGAATCAAACAACTGTCAACTACAGGGTAATTTTGAAAACAATCGACTAACTTTAAGAGTAAATAGTTTCTAGAACTTACAAAACTAATATTTTATGGATTAAAATCAAAGGAGATTAAGAAACACTTTACTACTTCAAACAAATAAAATATAGCTTACCTTTGCTCGTGGAAACTAGCGCTGGGCGGCGTACGCGTTGCTTAGCAACGTTCCGTCTAATCTATTGTACAGTAAAAAACGTCTGTGAGTCTGTTGATATATTACTTTTAATTCCTTATTCTATTTACGCAAAACTTATTTTTTGGTTAATCTGTGATAAGAATAGAAGATCCCTTTAGATTTTGTCGACTGATTTCAATTTCATCCTGTGGATACGATTGCCACTAACATTATATTTATTCGTGCATAATTCAAAGTTCGTTACGACGTGCGTTCACGGACGACGTTGAGAGGAAGTATGAAAAGTGATGTACAGACAGCGGCAAGTCAACCTACCCAAAAAGTTAAAGGTCATTGAATTGATTTTCAACTTTTAAGTCCAACAAGTAGAGATCAATATCAATTGAGAAAATTTTACGTTTTATGGTAGGTTCACGTGCTTTTGTCTGTAAGTACATGAGATTGACTTCTGCATCTTACTGTCATGTGCCCGCGTGCCTCACCCTACCGCGCCACTACCGCCCTCCTTTGGAATGCGAAAATATCAGGTACTATTTCGGTTCGGATGATAAACGGTTCGCAAGAAAAACGACAGCTAACATTATTGTGTCTCTAATAATATTAAGCAATCATAAAAGTGGAGTTTATCTTGTTTCACCGCTCAGCGAAACGTACCGTTTATAAATGAGATGGGGACATTAACAGGAAATCGAACGCAATAGTCGAACACCGAAGATATGAGTTATGGCAACAGATTGCAACAAGCCTCGGGTGCCTTCACTGTTTATTGTTGTTCGCATAAAGGATCACTATTCGCCAAATTTTGTTTATTTCGCCAAAAATTGACATAGATTATTTTATGTAGTATTGACAGAAGTCAGTTTTGTAGCAATTACTAATTCATTTAAAAAGAAGAACTTATATATTCTTGTCCCTGTCTAGTGATGGCGAATAGTATTATTCTTTAGATTCGTACGCAGGGTTTGTCCTCTACTTTATTTGCGTTTTCGCTTTCTACACTGATGACATAAATGTAAATTCACCTATGAATTTAAATCTCAAACACTTTGATGATTTAGGAGTAAGTGGTGAATCCTTTTTTTTAAAGTCTAATGGTACAGCAAACGGACAGGGAAATTTAGCAACATATCGTTTTATGATTTAGCATTTTTTAAGTCATACGTACAGACAGCAGCTCACCAATACCATCTGAATGGAACATTTTCTCAATTGATATTATACTTTATGTGTTTCACTTTAAAGTAAAAAATTGGTTAGAAAATTTGTCACTAGCCATGTGCTTGCTGCTGCCTGTAACGTATATCCGTACACATTCCGGTCGGTTGTTATTTTTGCCACATTTATTACTAATTTTCGCGAACTGTATACATGTATACCAGTGGGTTTTACCCCACTAGCCCCAAATGTATTTGTCACGTGGTAACATTGTATACGAAGTGTATATTATACGTTTAGTTTTGTATGGTTTCCGAGTAGTTTTACAATTGTTCTGTCTGTATATTATGTGCAATGTGTAGATAGTTTAAAGTAAGTCTTCCTTTGAGGCGCTTTTTGAAGCTGTGTCTTTGTCATACTGCATGTGTGTGAGAAGGATGGGTGCAGTGACGCTTTGTCGCGCCTTAGTTTTATGCTATTGTGTAAGAGGACATTCTCATCTATTCTGCTGAAGTAATATCTTTTAGGTACATAGAAGTCGAAGCGTGGTAAAAGAAAAATCTAAAGTGGCATTGCTACGACATTGTCTGCACAATAACAGGTCCAAGGAGATCTGTATGCAACAACGATCGATATCAACTCAACTACAATGTCCAGAATAGTCGTTATTTTTCTTGACCACTGAGTATTGATCTTCTACATACATTTTTTTTAAGAACCAGCCGAATCCAGTGTCCGTTTTTTAAACTTCGACTTTTGTGTATCGCGCGCATACTGGAACGTATGAGGTAACAGTACCTATAGTGTAACTTGTAGTAAGCACCCAAAGTACGGGAAGAATATTTTTTCACGTGGCGAGCTCCGATGATTGACCCCCAGGGGTATTTAGTATAAGTATACAATAAATATAATTAGTTATACCGTTGTTAAGCTCTTGTCACACTAACAGCGAGGTGATCGCAAGGCAAAGCGATTTTTATCTGTTAAGTTTAATAAGTAAGCGAGTGCAGCGTTGTTGCTGTTAAATATTTTTAAAAGCGAACGATCAAAATTTAACTTTCGTCAGACTTATTTATAAAAATTATTTTGCTTTACGATCGCTTCGATTTGTAACAAGGGCCTGTAATATAAATATACCGGGAGAGGTAGGCGAATACCAACACAATAGGGTGCTGTGTTCAAAAACGGGGCCGTAAAGGCCATCACATAGTGGTGCTCAATATACATATATACTGCCCTCTCGGACGAATCGCTTCTGTCAAACAGACAGCCAGCAACGAGGTGTTACATCGATCAATAAAAAAACGCCTCGTTCTCGCTCTTCAGTCTGTGTGGCATAGGTTTTTTAGCTAAACTTAGGTTTATATACGTGGCGACTCTATTGTACTAATGTAATCTAAACTCAATATTTTGCATCTTAGAATATGAATAAGGGACAGATGAATAATTTCTCTAAAATTGAAAGTGGCTGTCTCTTTCCATTCATCTAAGAGTAAAAAAGACATACTGACTTAATTTAGTTAGATGGTGGTACAACAGAATTACCAAGATTATCATTGTTTATAAGTCTGAGTGTATAGATTCATAACTAGCAATCATTCATTAATATCTTTAAAAAAATCAGTAGTTTGGTGAACGGTTGAAAGTGTATTTTATGACTAAGTACAAAGCGTATAAAGGTTGAACCTTTGATATTGTAACTATAAAATTCTCGAACTTAGGTAACATTTTATATAATATTTTACTCATCATTAAATTAGTTCTGTCACCCTGTGTTACGAGTGGTTAGGGTTATTTAATATATGAATATATGTGATACATCGCACATTATCACCTTCATAGCATTTAACTTGGCGATCTCATACTAACTATACTATATTTTATCATCTTAGAAGACGTTTTACTTAAACACCATTCAAGATATTTTTATGCGCAGACTTTTGACATATACAGTCACATATATTAAACTATTTAAGGTGTTTTAATATATTGCATATGAATTTAATACATTTTCTAAGTATATTATGTAATTAGACAAAAACTATTCTGTGGCCTATACCATATTTATCGATAGTTTCTTAGTGTGATCTTATCGTTATAATCTATATCAGACTTGTCTACCCAAAGATTTATGAATATTACATATTAAATTATATATGAAACTTAATTGTATGTACTTGAATCTGATATACAAAAGTGAATTCTAGATCAATAGACGGATTGAAATATTTATACATTCTAATTCAGTAGTTTGTGCTCATTTATTTGTGGAGGTTGGATTCCAATGTCTCTCACTACCAACATACTGTATAATTTGACTTGCGACATCATCAATGAGACAAAGCATCAAAATACGAGTGCTCATAAAGGAATATATTTTTGTATACACAACTAATACAAACCTAGTTGGAATGACTTGATGTTATTATTAATGATAATAAAAAACTTTTTTAATTCAATCGTTAAGAGTCCGTAGCCCGACGCCGGTTGTGATATTATTTGCACTGTTTCATTTATATTTATTGGCACAAATGCTAACTATCAATTATTTAGTGTTTATTATTTTAATGTCTTGACTATTCTTATTTGTGTGATGACGATGATTAATTTATAAGGCCTCATTTGATATTGGTAGGTTTAAATATTGGGACGTGTAAAAGCGCCTCCTGGGGCCTATTTGCAGAAATAAAACTGATTTTACACGATTTAACTGATTGCAGACTTCCCTACCAATATATAAATAGATCGATTAGGTTTGATTCTTACATGTCTGTGTGCTAGATAATGTTATTTGTTAATTTGAATTTATGACAAATTTATTTCAAGTGGATATTATTAAATGTAAGTCCATTGATATTGTATTGACTTACTTACTGTTGTATTTTTCATACTATGGTTTCTTGTACGCTTATTAGGTAATAGGTTTATTTTGACTAAAGTTTTTATATTTAATTCTGAAGAAATAATAAATTAACACTAAACTGACTAACAATATGATGAGTAATTGACAATAATTTAGATAATCATATAAAAAAACTATAAAAAGGTTGTTTTATCACATTCTTTCTTATTTTTTTTCTTTAAAAATCTGTTTTGTAAAATCGAGGACGATTGGTTCACATAAATATTTATTATTTAAAAAAACCTGTGAAAAATATATCCTTCGCTCTATCAAACACGTTACATTACCTAATCAGCGTACAGAAACCGGCGTTAAGTATGATGATTTTAAATTCAGAAGTCGGTATGATTTGTATGCATTCGGTGTCTAATGTAACTTCGCGACGCTACGCTTCTGTGAGCTTTCTGAGGCAAAGCCCTCCCGCATGCGTACCGCGGCATCGCGACCCTTCGCCTTGTGTGCAATTATACTTAACAGTTATCTTTCGTGCTTCATTGTAAGTTTTCAGTATAATCTATCGTCGTTAAACATTTCCTTTAGAAAGAGACTCGCCAGACTGCCACGGTTTTTTGGAGATTTGTCTATTTTGTTATAATATTATGTATTACCAAACTTTTTAAAAGATTAAAACCGTGTAAAAGTTGATGGTTGGGACAGATGTGGCGTTTTGAAATAATAAATCTGTAGCTCACCATAAATATTGGTGAACAATAATAATTCAATGACAGTGCAGCGCAAGCGGCATTTGAATGGCAGATGCTGCGGTGGCTGTCATGAAAGTGAACAAAATTTGAGTGACAATTGATCGCCACCTATTTATTCTGCACGTAAAATGTTTTTGGCACGTAAAACAAATACTTCATGTATATCTCTGCAATACCGAGCATCGGTTTAAAGAAATTTATAGCATCGCCTATATTTATCGAGTCTCTTTCTAAATGTCACTTTTAATTTATTGACGGGCTCTATTTTCTTTCTATCACTTTAGTATTTACGCAAACAATGTTATAAGCGGTATTTAAAGTTTTAAAATCTGCTCACCGTTAGTTTTTAAGTATTTTTTTGCACTTTTCTACTTTTCTTTCTTGTGAGTGAAAAATAAATACGACCTAGTTGGCAACATTTATCAGTTGCCTTCAGACTTAGATTTAGCTTTAATAAAAGATGTATCTCATCAATTTGTGTATATAAAGGTATTTTAACATTGTAATTTTCGAATTGAATTAATGAATTATTTACAACTTTATGTGCATCAACCCCGACAATAACAACCACACATACGTGATTTGCTAATGTGTTAATAAAAAAATAACAAAAAAAAATACTGCTTTAACCCCAGTAGTGAACATGGCCTTGTAGATAGTTTCAAATTAATGAATTTATAGTTAGAAATAATTGAATATTTAATTATAATTGATTGTTCCAATACAGCTAGTGGTTTGATGATTAATGGTAAAAGACAGCATATAATGTGCTCTTGTATCAGTAACATTCGTAAATAGAAAAACAAATATATTCTTTTTATTAGTACAAATTTATTATCTTTGAAGTCTGATTTTTCCGTTATTTTTATTTGCACAAACAAGTAGAAAGTTTGATTTTTTTAAAAGCGTATTTAAATATTAAGATGAATTTGTTTGTTATATATATTTTACTATAAAACGTAATATCATATAGTGTATATTATATTTTATCTCTTTCGATATAGTAAAATTATATATATGTGTAGTTATGTACATACAAAAGTATATATTTTTAAAACACAAACTGTAGGTATTTAAACACCAAATCATTATTAAATATAAGTAATGAAATAATTTTAATGTAAATGATTATTTATTTTATGTTATAGGAACGGAGAATTTATAGTAGTTTAAAACGTCCAATAATATAATGACGTCACATCCCAGGGCCTATACCGAAACAATAGACCCTATGGATATACACATGAAATACTACCAGTACTGTTCAAAATTTTCCATTTTGCGCAAGTAATTAGTTAAGAAATGGTCACATGGGTGTCCAATGTAAACAGCTACAATAGTTTTGTGGTGTTATCTAGCTTCTAACAGCAATATTTTGTTCTTCAGAGTACCTATTAGTACAGTAATGGAGGCAAAACAACATATAAACATGTTCTTTTACGCTACCATCTCGCCGGAATTGCTATTTATGCGTTTGCCTGTAAGAATGATTTCATTTAAATAATTCTTCAAAGCTATTTTGTATGCTGGTTGTTTCATGTCAATGTGAGTATATCGAGAATTTAATGCGTTTTAATAGTATCAACTCTTGACTGTGTTGTCAACGAAATAAATCGTACAATACATGGTGTGATTATTACGTATTTTCTTGTTATATTAAAAAATATTATTGTCTATAAAAGTGGAGGTTTACTCTATCGCATACGTTTTAAATATCTTCCAATAAATATTAACAGACGGAGCACCGCATAGCCATTGCACAATGCTATACTACAGTCAGCAAAAAAGCGTTTTAGTAATTTTGACCCTAGTTGTAAGATTGTATCCAAGTACTTTTTTGCGGACTAAAATCCTATGTAGAAGTTTGCTTATATTCCGATAATTCTTGAGCATGCTTTATATAAGATGATAATAATTAAATGTCAATTCAATATGGCGTTCATTTTGATGCTAGGGTAGAGTAACCCTCTATTTATTACTATTCTATACCAATATATGAATGGGAAATTGTTAAAAATAATAATTCTAATATAGAGATGTGACGATTATCGTATTCGAAAGTTAATAAGATGTTAACCAGCATAATGTAACAAAGTAATAGTTTTGTTAAGGAGAAAAATAAAATAAATGCAAGTGTTTTACAACATGGAGTTTTATTGTCAATTTCCTGATTCATTCCATAGTACAAACAAGTGACCATTTTTCAGCAGTGATTTAAATATGGAATAATTCTGTTGTTTTTTTTTTCATATTCATTGTTCTGTTAATTTTTGACAATATTTATGAATTATTTGATGTTAGCAGCATAGTGAAAATAAACAACTAGTCAACCATTTTTTTTTACTGATAACATTTTTCATTTATACTGATAACCTTTTTACAATGCAATGCATTGATAAAATATAAGAACATTACATCAATGACCTAATGATATCGCAAGTTGTCTGACAACAGAAACTAACACAAGTGAATAGTACCCTTGCATCATCTCAAAATTGCGTCCAAGTCAAAATTAGCATAACAGGAGAACTCATTAGCCAAATTGTTTCTATGATGTGGTTGGAAATCGCAAAGTTTCAAATTTAATAGTTTTTCTACATTCTCCCTCATGATAGCGCCTGTGCACACTACAATCTTGTCTTTAGACAGTAGCCTAATTGTTTGGGAGGTTTTCGTGATGCATTCTTCAGATAAAAATGGCGGGTCTGCTACAACCAAGTCATAACTATTTATGACGTCCGGCGGTAGCTTGTCAGGCGTGTTGTAGTCGTAGAAAATAAAATCTGGCGCGTGAACTTCAAACCTTCTGTCGTACTCGAGTAGCGATACTGAAAGAAAGAAAATGTAATATTAAATAAAAATACTTTTCAAAATTTCTTCAGGGTGCTCCTGCTGCATTTTTGGGATGTGTAAGAGTCTAAACTCTAAAAAAATACAGCTTTATCCAAGGGGACAAATTTGTATTGGCTAATGATTACGAGAACTCAAGAAAGTAGAATCTTTGTCAATGTAGCCTTTGATAGGGGAATAATAAGAAGGGAAGGTAATATAATTTCATATTTTCAGAAAAAATACAAAACTTATTAGCTAGTTTTGATATTTTAAAGAGAAAATTCACTTTTAACTGATTTTGTTAAAATTTTATGAGGCTATTTAAATTTATATAATACGCGTAAGTGGGATGTATTCTACTGCCTATACCTTGGAAGATAAAATTAGAAGGTCAATGATCACATTCCACATGTGCAAATAAAGTACATACTATATGTTATTACTAAGGTCAATCCACACCTGTAGCTCTTGTTCCAATTAATCTCTTGACTGGCACAAAGAGAGTGGGGCAGGAGATAAGTGCCACCCTGCCTCCGTCAGGGACTATCTTGTCTATAACCTTCACTAAAGCCTGGATTGTGGCCTCATCATACCAAAATTGACTCAGTTGCTGAAAAAATTCAATTTAATTCTATTGTTAATTGCAAGATATAATAATATATAATAGCAAACAAAATGCAATAGCAATAGATGGATTTAATTTTTGTAGTATTATGTTAATTCACCTTCAGGACAAATCGATTCTGGCTTTTATAGTAGGTTTTTTTTTTGACATAATGCTGAATGCTGGGCAACATTACAAAAAATTTTCTTAGTCAAGTACTGGGATGTTAATTCCTTACTTTTGGGACTATAAAAAAATATTGGAAGTAGAATAAAGTAACAGCATATATTAATCCCACTGCAGGGACAAAGCCTCCAATTGAATTTAAGTTACCATAACAATGATGGGTATTTGACATAATATAATTTAAACCAAATATTATTTGGCCATAACAAAACTACTAACCCAATTTTCGTCAAACAACACATTCTCTTTTAATTGATCGTCAGCCTCAAGTTTTGAAAATATTTCTTGGCGCTTCTGTTGCTCTGCATAGAACTCTTGAAGGGCAGCAAAAGTCTCCGCAGAAAGAGACGGTACATCGTCATCATTCTCCATGATGCTAGTGTTTTAAGTGTTTTTTAACAAAAATGCTTATGCATCTTTGTAATACCTAAAATATAAATCATGTTAGAAGTTCATTCAGAATCAAAGTGTAAATAAAGACATATCCAATCCAATAGATCAAATTTACCTAGCGGAGTAGGAAGTAAGCCTTTATAATATTTGATTTTGTGTTAAATTACACAATTTATGCTTATTGCTTTTACTCAGTGAGTGCAGTAACTTGTAATCTTTCGCAATTGAACTGTGTAATATATTAGGATTTCGTGAATGTGGAAGTAAACAACCGGCAATGGTCCAGTTAACAGTGAATTTATTTATGCTGGTGGTGCGTAATTAGCATTAAACATTAGATTTTTATTATCTCATCGGTCTGAATTTGTAAGATTACGCAAAAACTATGTGAGCGGCTGTTTTGAACCGCTGGCTGACAGTTAAAAATAGGTTAGTTTAGTTTGCTTCAGTCTCTCGCGCGTGCAAGTGGCGGCGATAACTCACAAGCTAAGAAATGCGCTTACCGTGCATTCCATCGGGAGATGGTTAGGAAAATGTGTGACGGCTGCTTGGTGAGATATTTATCGTTTTGTTTCTGTAATAATTTTAACTCGTATCACGGGTTATTATGCAAAATATTGCAAAAATGCTTTCGCTTTTGTTTGACAAATGCGATTTGTCTAAAATTTGACACTTGAGACTTGACAGCTGACACTACATCCATCCAGCTGCATAAAATGTTGCCATTATAATAAATTATATTTTCTACTCATATTACCATACAGGAAATTGATAACATTAAAATTATTTATAACGCCTTTTCAAACAATTAATTTCAGAAAATCAAACAATGGAATCAGAAAACCTTTCAGTATTATTACTTCACAATCACCCTGAGTATTTGAAGGTATGCTGCGACCTAATAAACGACGAGTGGCCGCGCAGCGAGACTGCCCGGATGATGTCTCTGCAAGCTTCCTGTGACAATTTGCCTACCAGCTTGATCCTAGTCAGCGCTGCTAAGCAAATCCTAGGACACCTCAAGCTCACACCCATACCAGCCATGCCCGAGAGCTGTTTTATAGAAACTGTTGTCATTGGCAAAGCTTTACGTGGTAAGAAACTAGGTAGTTTCTTAATGAGAAAAGCTGAAGAATACTGCAATAATGTCCTCATGTTAAAAAAAGTTTACTTATCTACGAAGGGTCAAGAAAATTTCTATGCCAAGTTAGGGTACGTGATCTGCGAACCTGTCTCTATTTATGGCAGCGGTTCGCCAAATAGTTTTAAACTGCCACCACCTAGATTTAAGGATGAGAATACAGTGCCACGGGTAGTTAGTATAACAAACGGAGTGCCACCTCCCCCGCCCCCACCGATGCCGGTTACTAGTGTGAATAATAATACTATTAATACAATAAAAAGCAACAAGACTTACATGTTTAAATACATTTAATTGTGTATTACTATTTTTATGTTTATAAAATTATTTTGTCATTGGACTGTGTTTTATTGATAAATTAACACATTATAAACCAAGGAATTATTTTAAAACACTACCAAATTAAATGACAACAATAACATAAAAATCGACATTATTGATATAAAGAAATAACAATCATTAATAAACTAGAACTTGGCTTTCTCTATGTATTCCATGGCTCGCTGTCGAATCTCTTCTACTTTATCTTGATCCCCAATTTTCTCTTCTACTTCGATCCATTTCTTGAACAGTATCTTCATTTTTCGAGCGGGTAACTTCTGAGACGTCATTCGTTCCATTACTTGCCTGTGTAAATAAATAATTTTACATAGTAGTATTTTTACAGTTCCAACGTTTATTACTATTTTTTAGGGAATGAATTCGTAAGTCTGTGGTAAGTGTCACAAAGCAAAAAGAGTATTTTTTAATCAAAACAGTACCTTTGCATTTTACTAAGCAATACTTCAACTGATATGATATATTAGAAATTTAATTGCAATCATAATATCAGTACTTAATTTTGAAAAATTTATATCAGGCGGGACTCGAATCCGCATCCCCGTGCACACCGGGCGCGGTGCTTTGTCCAATTAAGCTACGGAGACATTACGTCACAGCGCCAATTTTACAAGTATGTTTTTATCGCTGTAAACTAGAGTAGGTAAATCAAATGTTAAGAGTTTAGCACTATTTACACCCGAAAAGAAAATCTTTACAGAAGTTTGACAGTCAGACAAGGGCAGGCTCTCCTAATCTGTAAACCTGGTGGCGCCAGCTTATTGTTGAGCGAGTCACAGCTGATCTAGGACTGCAGAGCATACCAGTTGCCATAAGCCTAAGGCGAAACCCGTAACACGGTATATAAGGCACCGAAGGGGTACCGCTGATTTTTTTAGTATACGGACCTCATACATGATATCCGATAGTGATTTTTGCACATTTCGAAGACAATATGAGCATCAAAACAATATATTTTGTCCAAGACAATACAAACACCGTTAAGGCAGAGGCCAAATTAGCCTAATTTTTCGAGTTGTGAGCCGCGTTATTTCAGTTACATTAGGCCAGTTTGATTCACACTGCGACGTAAAATTAGTCGGAATTACTGCTCAACGTTAATTATGCATCTTAAAAACGGGCGACGCACAACTAACAAAATTACGCTCGTTTCGCCTCAGGCCCACAATTCCGCTAATTTACAACGGCTTAATTAAATCGTAATTGGATCTCAATCGTATATTTTGACATTACTTCCCTAATAAATGTGTCAAAATATACGATTGAGATCCAATTGCGATTCAATTGAGCCATTTGTAAATTAGCGGATTGGGGGTCAGCTTTCAACAGTTGACTTAAGAGGAAACACTACGGGCGAGAGAGTTGAAAAATAGGTATTTGTAAAATCTATTTCTGTCGCGCAGTGCCAAACGCCTTCATCGTAGAGTGTTTCGTAGTCCCCCGATTACTTTTCTAAAACTAGACCGATTTAAATATTTTTTTTCATTAAAAATAAAAGGCTTTGGCCGTGTTCGTGTATTTTCCTTTTTTTCTAAAATTTAGCTAAATTTGTTTTCTGGATGTTTGAACACAGTGGAAAATCTGGCAAACTTTTTCGATTTTTGAGGGCTCATATCTTTTTTATTAATTAATATAAGAAAACATAGAAACATGCTAATAGTGGTCATAGATTTTAATAAAAATTATTGCTCAACTGGCTCCATCCAGGGAGGAAACAGGGGACTACGTTTGTATGGAAAAACGGCCCTTGTATTTCCTCTTAACGGGCTGTATACTTCATTATACCGCTTACCGGGCGTGCGTGTGGTCGCCGGCCTTGAGCAGCACGTCGACGTAGGCGGCGCACGCGTCGAGGCGGCGCGGGTACACGGCCAGCACGCGCTCGAACAGCGCCTCCGCGCGCTCGCGCCCGCCCCCGCCCCCGCCCCCGCCCGCCGACAGCTCCATCCGAGCGAATTGCACCAACACTCCTACGTCTATATCAATACAATAAGAATCATCAACTTAGCAAAATTCATATGAACTTCCTGTAACTATACAGGGTGTAAAAAAACTGAACGCAGATCCTGAAGCTACGCAATCTGTTAAGCGAACCAAGTCATGTTGCAAAATATTATAGCTGGGAAATGATGTTTATTTTTGGGACTCAAAAAATATTAATACACATAGCGCGCAATGTATAGCAGCCGGGGCGTGGACCGCTTCGCTGGAGATGGCTGCTAAGTTCAAAATTCGTCCGCGCTGAGCCGTACATTGCGTATTATAATTAAAAAAGCCTTATTATGAACGAAATAATAAAAAAAAACACTATGTTTGTAAGAAGAAAAGTTTTTAAGTGACCTTTGGCAACAGAGTTTGTAATAAAATGGAAAACAAAATTGTGACTTTGACCCTCGATATGTTCGGAACCAGCTGTTTCCCAAGTATGATCTTGAAGAAAAAATGATCCTAGTGATAGGGACAATACGTGGTTTTCGGATCTGCGTTATGGTTTTTTACACCCGTTATACACCTACCTCGACATACATTAAACATTCTTTCATAAAAAATTCTAACAATACCACATACGTATTTAAACTTGAAAAATTATTTATCAGGTGGGAGTCACACCCACATCTCCTCGCAAACCAGGCGCGCATGCGAGGAGATGCGGGTTCGAGTCCCGCCTGAGACATAATTTTTCAAGTTTAAATAAGTACTAATATTATAATTGCAATTAAATTGCCTTAATATCATATAAAGAAAGTGTAAATCTTTAAACTAGCATATTAGGCATACTGGCACTATATGTATTATACATTTCGTTGCAAAAGTTTATTTTAAAATATTTTTGTTATTCAAAGAGCGGGAAAACCTGTTACGAGGGTGGAGGGAGGAAAAACACTCACTAGTAGTCTCAATCGCAATTATTGTAGACGAAATAAAACTTTTAATATTTTTATATTAGGGGTTAAAGTATGAAATTGCCGTTTTGTATGGACGAAATCGAGAATAGTCATTTTTCCATACTAACATTGTTTTAGTTTTTTTTAAAAACGCCTGAACCGTTTGCGATGCAATTAAAGGTGAAAGTTAGATGGTTATAAAGCTCTCTGACCATTCTTGCGAAGAAGCGATTGAAATTACCAAATACAAAAATTTCAATCGCGAAGATGGCTTTAAATTATCTAGTGTATGGAATCCAGTGGTTCGAATTTGCGGTAACCGAAGAAAACCAAAAAATACTGTGTCACGATCGGATACTGTAAGTGTTGTGTGTCGAGAACAAAAGTGTAAAAATAGTGAGTTGTCAAACAGTGGTACCAGTGTCGTGTGTAATAAAAGACTACGACGGAGGGTAGATCGATCGGAAAATAATCTTAGAACCTATTATTTTTTAAGAATTAATTTTAAAGTTTAACATCTACGGTCAATAGAGCATTAGTGTAATGTATGAAACACAATCAACGTCAAAAAGTGTCTCAAAGCTCTTCTAAGACCCAAGTTCACCAACAGACTTTTAAGTTTTAAACAGCTTTTAAAATATTATTTGACATATTTTGTATGGGAATTGTTTCAAATTAATCGTCAATCTATGTTTACCGGCTGTTTAAGAATTGGTGAACTCGGGTCTTATTCTTTTAAATTGTGGTGATTAGTATTATGGCAAAAGCCTTACTCGATTCTGCCAATGTCGCGATTGGGCTACTAAAAGTTCGACATAAGGATGTACTTTTATTACAGTTGGATAGCCCTGGATGTAAGGAATCCATAAAATAATAATTTTGGACGTCACTATTTGGACCGTATATCGATGCGATATATCTGTATATACAATAGGGCGTTGAAATTTAGGAAACCAGCTTTTCATTTAACCACATCTCTTCCCGCGTGAACTACACGTTATATCGCGCGGGCGGATACACGTGAGCAGGAGTAGGATACAAAAAAGCCACTGTCCTTTCTATCTTTATACTTTTCATCAAAGTAGTAAACTGTAGTTCATTTTGACGACCATTTGGATCAGTGGTAGTAAACGCTGCTTCTGAGCCATGGGTCGCGGATTCGATCCCCGCAAAGTATACATATTTGTGTACATTAACATTTATTTTTGTACTGGTCTTGATGTTTTTTATGTATTATAAGTAAGTAATATTTACAAAAAAAAAATATATAAGTAATTGTTTATATGATATTTAAGCAATTAAATTGCAATCATAATATCAGTATTTAAACTTAAAAAAGTATGTCTCAGGAGGGACTCGAACCCGCATCTCCTCGTATGCCGGGCGCGGCACTACATCATTAAGCCCGGTGGCTTAATGATTAGACACTGCGTCACAGCGCAAATTTTTCAAGCATATTCTTATCACTGTAAGCCAGCGTTGTTTCGTCAAATGTTAGGAGTCAAACTTGAAATATTTCACAAAAAGACAGGCCCACAGTTTGAAGTTACTACGCCATCTCAAACACTCACGCTCTTTCTTCTCCAGCACAGTGATGGCTTTCTGCATGACCTGCCGCGCCTTGTCCACCAGCCCCAGCTTGAAGCACGCCGCCCCACACAGCGTGTACGTGGCGGGGTCTCTCTTGTACTTCCTCATCATCAGGTCGACGAGGGAACTCAGCTCCTGCTGCTTGCCCGTCTCCACGTATATGTCCAGGAGTTTGGAGTGAACTTTGAACGTGTCGTTCATTTGGAGGGCTTCTTCGAGGGTTTTCTGTTGGGACTCCTGTGAAAGGTGTGGGGTTTTTTACTGGTATAATGATCTACTGAGTCACATAAAAATTTAATTTGAATCTACATTTGTGTATGATTGCAGAAAAATAAAAATTCTTGAATATTTTTTATTCAACTGCCAAACACTATTAGCTGGTGGGCGAGGCTTGGTGTCCCATGTCCCACCTAAGGCAGTCAAAAATAAAATAGAGGATTTTTAATAATTTTTATTTCCATATAACGGGAGAAATTTTTCATAGAAGTTCCAAGACGATGGAGTTTACTGCTACCGCATAATAGCAATCATAAAAACAAGTCACATTGTCTTGTATTGAGTGGTTTGGAAATCTTTTTAACAGAATACAAATATAATTTCTTGAATAAAAAAATGTGGACTTCCTAGGGTGGGATCGATAACCTTCAGCTTGCCGGACGACTGCTTGGAGGTTTATGTCCCTGGGTTGGTAATAAACGAAGGCCGGCAGGCAGGGCAGGGCGGGCAGTCGAAAAAATTTATTCAAGGAATTTCAGAAGACCATGCCTTGAATAAAATATTTTGACAAAACTAAAGAAAATTGAGACCAATTTACTTCAGCAATCTAATTAAATTTAGAAGCAATTGCTTCAAATACACAAAAGTTTATCCTCAAAACAATAATAATACCGAAAGAAGAAGTTACCTGAGTCCCGAAGCGGTGTTCAGTGTTGAGTAGTGCCAGCCAAACATTAAGCTTCTCGTCCTCCTCGCGGAAGGAGATGGCCGCCAGCGCGCGCCGCCCCACCGCGCGAGCCTTGTCTATCTCCGTCGCCTACAGGAAGAAACAAGACCGTTATATATTTTTTATGCAATACACATATTGTAGACGTAAAAAAAAATTAAGACATGCCACGCTGGTCCAGATAGAGCCATTAAATCCCAAATTAATTGGCGTATGGGACACTGCACAACCGATAAACTTACTTAAATATTTTTTTTGTAAGTTTATGTATACTTATTATCAATAGAAACACACCCAGACCAGTACATACTTATATATATATTACATAAAGTTTCCTTAGAATCCTATGACGTCATAACATGACAGCATTTTTAGATCTCAAAATTAAAATAAATAAAAGACAATTTTTAATTGGAAATATTTAGCTATCTTGCACTTTCGTTACCTGGAATCGATAAATATTGATGTCGCAAGTGAAATACTACAGAAACTATTCATTTAATGCGTCAAATTTTATGTGAGTCAAGTTGCCATACAAGGGGTTAAGTAATGTAAGTACCTGGAGGTGGAAGGCCATGTACGCGATCCACAGCTGGCTGGCGTCGGGCGTCGCCAGTAGCGCGCGCTCGAACTGGTCGCTGGAGCGCGGCGCGTCGTCGGCGAGCGCGCGACTCTCTAACTCCCTCACACGCTCCTCCTCCTCGCGGACTTTGGCCAGCTTCTCTGCTACGCTTAGCTTCTTTCGTTTCTTTTTAGGCTGTTCTGTTTCCTGTTCGAATGTTTAAATTGTTTACATACTTCTGGGTAAGCTCACTCCGTTGTACACTCTAAAAAAAAACTTGTTATTCCAAACAAGATTGTGATTATTCTGACCATGCATCTTGTTTCCATACGAGCCTGACAAGAAGTTAGATACATTAACAAAGATGGTTTTGATTGCTCTTACTATTGCTGCTTAGCTAGTATAATCAAGAGAATATACACCACTAACATGAAAGATGATTGTATTTACTAATAAACACCGATTAAATCAACTAAGATCTTTGTCAGTATGTACATGTAAGATGATTGTATTTACTAATAAACTATGATTTATATAATAAGTTATCAAATTGACTAGTGGGTTTTGTTAGCTTCAATATTATTCTAAGTTGTTATAAAAACCAAAATGTTAGATGATCTGAATAAGAGGTCTAAAGTAAATCAAATAAGACTGCCTTGATAATCTAACAAACAAAATATTAAAATCTATTAATTTACGTGATCATTCAGATCAATTTCAATTGATTGATTCTACATACATTATTTGTTCGTGCTAACTATTACAAATGATCTAATTACACATAAAAATTTGTTAGTGATAGAAACAACGTAAATGTTTATCAGTATTAATAAGTGTCCATTCATGTTTACATCAATCACAGGTCAACTTGTTGTTTTAACTAATCGGGTTAGGTTGATTTAAGCATTATCTTAATTGTGCCAATCATTTTAACCTCAACTAAGAGAAAATCGCACTTAGTTGGCTCTAATTTTTTAGAGTGTAGACTTCCTTTTAACTCTATAGTTGGTTGTGAAACCAAGAGCAAGCCCATCGACAATAAAAAAATGATATTATATGCATATGTGTTGAATGTATGTAACTATAACATGTGTCTATCTTAACAATGGCTAGGGGAAAAAATGGTCAGGCTGTGATACAAGATCTAAAAAACTTATTTTAAAATGTTTATATTTGTTTAGAACTTTAGATGTTACCTAGAGGCTCCAATACAACTGGGGCAAGCATCAATTTGGACATCGAATAAAAATGGTTTTAAGTCTTCTATGGGTGGACTTTACATTTTTCTTGGAAGTTGTCATACTATGAAATGTATATTAAATACACCAAAAAAATTACTACTTTTCTGGAGTCCCAAACATAGCATAAAGTCATTAATTGTAAGATTTTCCTAATTCATAATTATCTGTGCGGCGAATTAAATATTTATAAAACGTACCTCTTCTTCACTACTGCTGGATTCCTCTTCTTGTACTTTATTCGCTAAATTCTCAGTATCCATAGTCCAGAAGTCTTTTGCACTAGGCACTTCTAGTGCTGGTTCTAAGCTTTCCACAATTTTAATGTCTTTTTTCCTTTTCTTCGGCTCTATTGTCTCTTTCTGTATATTTTCTTTGACAGGTACCTCTTGAGTCGTATTCTGTTCACTATTTTCGATTTCTGTTTTTTTCTTTTTCTTTTTCTCTTTCTTACTTTTGCCATCTACCTCTTCATCGTAACCTAATTGCTTTAATTTTTCTTGAGCTTTCTTTAAACCTTCCAAAAATTTTGCTATTCGTTCTTGGATAACCAACTTTTCCATATGCATGGATGTGTGAAACATCTTATTCTTAGCACTGAGACCTCTCGATTCAATTCTAAGGATCTTCTGGTCTATCCTGTCTATTCTATTCATTCTAGCGTTAATATTTTTTGTTAATGACACGATCTTCCTTTTACACTTATTTATATTATCACATTCAGACAAGTCTAATATCAACATATCCTGTGGTGTCAAAACTTGATCACTATCTTCGTATATGTCAGTCTCTATTGCGTCACTCTCTTCTGATTTATTTATTTCTTCGTCCTTCTTTTTTGTACTTGTAATTTCTGTGTCATTGTCTTCGGAATCATCTTCATTGACTTGTTCGATTTTATTTTTCTTAGTTTTCTTTTTAGATTTACTTATCGTGTGTTCTTCGTCATCTGCTACTACTAAATCTTTGCTTTTCTTTTTCTTATTTGTATCTGTATTTTCTGCTTCGTCAACATCTGTTTTTTTCTTCTTTTTCTTTTTATCTTTCACTTCTGTTCGTTCATCGTTGTGTTTCTGTTTTTTGTTAGGAAGCTCATTTTCTGTGTTTTGCTTGCGTTTTTCTGGTTTCTCACGTTTCGGCTGCAGAAATATCGTTGGTAAATAAAACACACTACTTTAAATATATAATTTAACCTTGTATTGATAAAAACCTCCTTTTAGATATTAAAACTTAGTTAGGCATTTGTAACAAGCAAAACTAGTTATACTCACAGCAGGCCAGAACGGAACTGTTGTAAAGCTGCCAGTCATCCTTTTGTTACTGACATCCACTTTTAAAATGATGCAGGTAACCTGTGAATACAGATAACAAGAAGGGTTCATTCTAATCGAGTTAAGATCAACATTCTATAATCTTTTCTCTATGTGGGATACACCAAGTGTTTTTACAATAACTGTGAGGTGTATGTATGTGTTTGTCTATGTGTGTGCACGTGTGACTGTAAGTGAGTAAGTTGTGATTGTGAGACTATTTGGAAGAATATAATTCTCAGTACTTGAATAAGTCATTCCTTGCAAATATGTTGTGACTTTAGATTTACAGTAGTTTTGATAAGGTGTAGACTACAAATGGAATTATCTGAGACATCCTTACGATCTGTCCCGGGTGGAAAGCTTGATTGAGCGACTCAAGCGGTTCTTTGGTGACGTAGTTTCGCGGCACGAACGCAGTCACGTTCCCGAAGAACGTAACCAGGATGTAGTCACGGACCAGCTGCAGACAAGACATTATTTAATTCAAAGTACTCTGAAGAAAAATGATATTTTGTGTAAAAGCTTTGCTTTTAGAACCACATAAACATTGAGTACCAATGAATGACCATATAGTTTATATCACGCTGTATGTCTATTCAGTTGTCTAATATCTTGTTTTTAATTTATAGAAGTAAGCTTAGGTTTATATTAACTTGTTTTGAAATAAAATATTCGCAGAGTCATGTATCAGAATATACCGCCTTGTAAGACAAATAATCACTAAGAACCTGATACACATGTAAAATTCATTGTACATTTTGGTGTTATAAAGACAGCTATTGGCTTGATTAGATAAGTACCACTGTCTAGCAGATACACTTGCAGCACCGGCTTTGGCTTATGTCGCGTAATATACTGCTTTACGCGCTAAATCCCAATCCCATTTTTTTAATTTCTGTAATTTTAATATTTTTTATTCTGCACCAAATATAGTAAAAGACTAGTTTTAAAAAAAACTATACCGTAAAAGCTTGACAGACACAGAGTACATTCTCATTTATAAAAATTGTAAGGATGAATAAAAGATGACTTAAAGACGTACCCTGATGTAGCCCGTATAAGCCTTCCCAATTTCAGCTTGTTCGTAGCTTTTCAGCACCTCCAGTTCCGAGTCCAGTAGCGTTGGCTTCGCCGTGAGAACCAGCTCCTTCTTGGCCCGGTCTATACTGAGCACCCTGGCTTTGATCTCCTGGCCTACTTTGAATTTCTTGGGCAGTTTGGAAGTGGTGGCTTTCTTGGGGTCGACGAAGACGCCAGCGTCGGAGTAGTGCGTGTGAGGTATGAATCCTGCCGAAAAATGTGGGTTAATGTAGATTATAAAATGTGTTTCATGAACTTCATATCTATTTTTCACTATGACAATTTATGTTTTTTATGATATTTTTAAGATGTCTATCTAATTGTCTATGGTTTAAATGTAAATTTTCTCAAATAATTATTACAGCATATTGTGATATTTTTAATGCTACAACTTATACAGTTAAGATTACTTATAAGTACTGTATAAGTTGTAAAATGTTGTGGCAATTGTTCTGTGCACAATATGCGCAGAACAATTGCCATCTTTTAACGGTGGCCTGTTCAACATACTCTTTAAAAATTAAACCAGATTAAAGTATCGCTAAGTATAGTCAGTTTCTCCCAATGCAATAAAGTTCAATTCACCTGAGATTCTGCTACTTACTTGACCATTATGTGGTTGTCTAAGCAAAATTGACTGCTGCTAACTTGCGTTAAAGTTCACATTACCTGAGACCCTGTCCACGTGGCTCCTAACGGTCGCTCGGACGATGTCCCTAGGTCTAAGCAAAATTGACTGCTGCTAACACGCGTTAAAGTTCACTTTTACCTGAGACCCTGCCCACGTCGACCAGCATGTGGTTGTCGTTGTGGCTCCTGACGGTTGCCGGCACAATATCCCCTACTTGCAGTTGGTCCAAGCTGAAGTACTTCTCAGCTAGTACGGAGGGCTGGTCGCTCACAACGTACGTGAAGTCGGCGAGGTTGTACGTTATAACTCGGACTCGGTGCGTGCTCCCTGTAACAAATAAATAAATAATGTGAAATCCGTAAACATATCTCTCATTTAAATGTATAATGAATGTTCGCGTAAACTCAAAAAACAGTGCAAATAAATAATAGGGGTTAAAGTCTGAAATTGCCGATTTGTACTGAAAATCAAAATTGTTTATTTTTTAATTTTTAACAAATTTATTTAATCAAAATAGTTACCATTATTATCTATACATTGCTGCCATCTAATAGGAAGGTAATTTATGCCTTTGTGATAGAACTCTGAGGATCTAGACTGCACAAACTGTGTGAAAGCATTTTGTACTGCCTCCTGGGAAGAAAACTTCTTGTCACGTAGATAATTGTCCAAATCACGAAAAAAAATGGTAGTCCGTTGGAGCACGGTCTGGCGAATACGGAGGATGTCGAATGGTTTCTAATTGCAGTTCCTGAAGGGTCAAAACGGTTCCTCGTGCTGTATGAGGTCTCGCGTTGTCATGGAGCAATAATGGTGAAGATCGATTCATGAGTCGGGGCTGTTTTACTGCTAGTTTTGCCAACATTGTTCGGAGTTCGGCACAATAGACATCTGCCGTTATTGATTGACCAAATCGGAGAAAACTATAGTGAATAACACCATGCTGACACCACCAAACAGTTACCATTACCTTTTTATTGGTAAGTTTTGCTTTAGGACACTGTTGTGGCGTTTGACCTGGGGTCAGCCATTGCATTTTTCTTTTACGGTTATCATAAAGAATCCACTTTTCATCACATGTCACAATTCGATTTAATATTCATTCATTTCTGTATCGATTCAACAAGGCAACACAAGTTTCAACAAACGTTTCTTTCTGCACATAAGTCAAATCACTCGTATTATCGAAATTAGAAACAACGAAGGTTCCACAAACAGCCAGACCCGTAAAAATGTAAAAAAACTCATTTTTTACAAATTAAGAGTATTTGATTCGGGGTTTATACCATTGGTGTTTTAAGTAGAGGCCCAAGATATCGGGGTCGATCCCGAGCCTGACAACAAGTTTCGAATTTCGATCAATGCTCGGATGGTGATTATGCCCAGATCCATCATTGGTGCAGTACCTTGAAATGAATGGTGGAGGCTTTGCTCTGCAGTGAGATGATTATAGGCTGTATAGGTGATTTGAGATCAAACTGCGCTTAAGATATGTTCTAAAATACGGGCCTAAGTAAAACTAATAAACCTTACACCCGTATTTATAAACAAGTAAAAGTAATAACTTGACTGTAAGTAATTACTTAGGTGACAATTTGTAGATGTACGAGGGCGGGTCAATAAGTCCGTGACTTTTGGAATAAAACACAGATTTTTTGATAAACAAATCATTTTATTTTTCAACGTAGTCTCCCTTGAGCTCTATACACTTTGTCCAACGCTTCTCCAATTTTTTTATCCCTTCCAAAAAATATGATTTGTCGAGGTCCTCAAAATAGGCCTTTGTTTGCGAGATGACTTCATCATTGGAGTCAAATCTTTTTCCACCAAGCCATTTCTTCAGGTTTGGGAACAAAAAGTAGTCACTCGGAGCCAAATCTGGAGAATAGGGCGGATGAGGGAGCAATTCATAGCCCAATTCATGGATTTTTGCCATGGCAACTGCACATGTGTGCACCCTTGCATTGTCTTGGTGGAAAAGAACTTTTTTCTTGGCCAAATGAGGTCGGTTTTTTTTCAAATCGTCATTGAAGCGGTCCAATAAGTTGGCATAATATTCCCCATTGATTGTTCTTCCCTTTTGAAGGTAGTCAATGTGGATTATCCCACGTGCATCCCAAAAAACAGTCGCCATAACTTTATTGGCTGACAAACCCACCTTGGCCTTCTTTGGCGCCGATTCACCCTTAGAAACCCACTGTTTTGACTGTTGTTTGGTCTCTGGTGTGTTGTGATGGATCCATATTTCGTCCACGGTTACAAAACGGCGCAAAAACTTCTCCATATTGCGATTAAACAACGCCAAACCTTCCTGTGAAGTTGTTACACGATTGCGTTTGTGGTCGACTGTGAGCAAACGCGGCACCCATCTTGCGGAAAGCTTTCTCATGCCCAATTGATCTTTTAAAATTAAAACCACTGAGCCATGCGAGATCCCTACGGCTTCCACAATCTCTTGCACTTTCAATCTTCGGTCGGCCAACACCATATCGTGAATTTTTTCGATTGTTTCGGGTGTAGAGACCTCAACTGGGCGTCCAGGACGTTCGGCATCTTCAGTGCTTTTACGGCCACAACGAAATTCAGTAAACCACTTTTTTACCATTGAAATCGATGGTGCAGAGTCCCCATAGTATTTATCAAGCTTAGCCTTGGTCTCGGTAATGGTTTTTTTTCGCAAAAAATAATGCTTAATAAAACACGCACAATAATGCACACGAAATTCACCTTTTTCCATTTTTTCCTCAAATTACTGGGTAGTCTGATAAAAATAGCTGTCAAACACAAACTAACTGACGCAGCAAGTTCAAATTTTGATAGGAATCAACTGACAGATACCTGTTGACAGGAGTAGTGTTGCTTTTTCAGTAAAGAGGTCAGAAATTCAAAAAGTCACGGACTTATTGACCCGCCCTCGTAGATTAAGGATAATCTAGTAATTACTAGAAGTTAGAACTATTAAAAGTAAGCATTCTCAGCCAAATGATATGTCTATTAATGGCGACCCATTTCCTTTACTTAAAACACTTAGGTAGTAACATCTTAAGTTATGATTTTCTTAAGCAATAAGTAATTACTTCTTTATAAATACGGGGGTTAGTATTTAGGACCCCGGTTCGTAACCCACAAGACGAATGGTGCGATAAAGTAGTACAAGTGGTGGACGTTACCTATAGGGTAGGACTTGGCGAGGACTTGCTCGTCGGCGAGGTCCTCGTCCACGGCGATGCGGCGCAGCGACAGCGCGCCCGCCGCGCCGCCGCCCAGCTTCAGGTGCACCGTGCGCCCGAGGATCCTTAGCACCTGAACCGAGAAAATACTTACCAATAGGTGTAAAAAAAAACAAACGCAGATCCCAAAACCACGTATTGCCCCCATCGTAATGGTAATTGTTTTCTTTTGAACCATGCCTGGGAAACTGTTGGTTCCGAATAGGGAATGCAAAATCCAAATTTTTCTGAAATTCGGATTTGAAAAAAAATCTTACAAGTCCGGATTATCCGGATAATTCGGACTTTATAATTTTTATAAAATAATCGTATTTATTATAATTAATACGCAGATACGGAAACATTATTTTAAAGAGAAAAGTTCTCTCTTTGTTATTAAATTACTGGCTATTAAATAAAACAATAAAAATCTTTGAACTTAATCCGTTTTCTATTTATAGTGACAATTTTCATTAAAAATGTAATCAACAAAATAAAATCAGAAAGAAAGAAAACAAAACTAAAATGTTTTCCTTTGTTTACTTTTTCAACAATTCTTATTTCTCTTTTTTTATACACAATGGGCTTGCTCTTGACTACATAGGTACTTAATTCTACGGTTAAGAAGAAGTCTATGATGGAGCGAGCTAACCCAGCAAGTAACACTGGTTCTCCCACACACCAGAGGAACACAGAAAAACTGTTTGGCGCTGGACTCCGGCAGTAGGGTCGTAGCATCCAGGTGGCCTCTTACGAAGCCTATCACCACAGAGGGATCTTTTAGCCGTTATTATTGGTTAGATAACCAAAGATGCCGTTGCCCAGGGTGGACCACTAGGAGATGGATCCTACCACTCCAAATAGGTGCAAAAAAATAACCAAACGCAGATCCCAACACCACGTATTGTCTCCATCACTGGGATCACTTTAATCATAGGAACCATACCTGGGAAACTGCTGGTTTTTAAGATATTGAGGGTCAGTCACTATTTTGATTTTCTTCTTATTAAAAAAACTGTATGCCGGGATATCGGAAGGCTGTGGGGTCGAGGCCTCAGGTAATAAAAAAAATATCGAAAACCACTTACTCAAAGAATTGTCTTATCAACAATAATGCAATGTTTGATCTAAAGTACGCACCTGCGCCTCTTCCACGATGTCTCCGTCTTTGAGTTTCTGCTCGTCGTCCAGGTCGGCGCCCGCGAACATGTCCTTCATCGTCAGGAACGGCGTGTTGCGCGGCGGCGTCACGTATAACACGCGTGCGCGGATCTGGTAAGAGACAACGTATCAATCAATCAATCAATCAAATACTTTATTTGCCTAAATACATATTACAGAGATCTTACAAAATATTTCCTGAGTCACTGTACTTAACCTGCTGGTAGGCGTGCAAATTTTTTTGGAAACTATAAAATATCAAAATAAAATACATGTCAAATGGATATAAACGTCGCACATTTTCTAATCATTGAATATTTTAAATTAAATGTCAAATTAAGTAAACAATTTCAAAGACATTAAAAAAGGATTTAAACAAAGCACAAATTGTAAACATTAAACGTACACAATAATCATTATAAAGTCAATCATTATCCCTTAAAATCCATGCACTCATTCAAACTATAAAAACACTTTTCACTAAGGTATTATAACTCAATACATTGTCCCATACAAAAGTTCTAGTCTATCCCTTCTGTTTCAACTCTCCGTCTTCGTGGGCATGCCCCAGACCTGGGGTCATAACACCAAATAAACGGCAATCTAGCGCAGGGGAAAAAAGCTTTCGCAGTACCCTTGCGCTTTCGGTTCGTATGCTGCAAGGCATACGAAGGCTGCAGGGGATCGTCCTATACAAAAAGGAGCTGGGCCAAATCAAATTCTAGATTGACCTGGAGAAGAGTATGTGCGAGAGCAGAATAAGTGCGGAGGACACATTTTGTAAAATCTGTTTTCCCTCTCAGTTGGCACCGCAGACAAAACAGATCGAGCTACCCGGCACCAGAAGGTGCCACCGTAGGAGGGGCGTCAAGCCCCAAAAGAGGGAGAGTTGATTGAGAGGGTCGGGAAATAAGAATATATAGTCTAAGATCCCACCATACAACGACCTTCACCGAGCTGGTTATTGAATGAAATGTATTTTATATAAAATTAAATATGCCAATAAATATATTGCAAATGGGTTGACTAAAAAAATTCAGTCCAGAGTATGATTATTTAACAAATTTATTTTATATTTTAATTTAATTTTTTTACTGGTTTGGTTAATAGACAAATTTCATACCAATCGAAAATATGAAGCCCAAAGAATATGCAAACATTAGGTTGACTATTTTTTTTCCGTCACAACTCTTGAGTAGGCAGATATAAATTTGCATTTGATTGCACCTGTCTGGTTAATTAAATAAAGTTAAATACAAATAAATATTATTCATTTATGAACACGGTGGTATACGGTTGAATCCAAAAAAAAAAGTCATGAAATTCGGTTGTCAAATTTTAAAAATTCTACTCTGGACTGGAATTTTTTAGGCAACCCATTTGCAATATATTTTTTGGCATATTTAATTGTATATAAAATACTTTTCATCCAATAAACAGGTCGGTGAGGGTCGTTGTATGGTGGGATCTTAGACTAATAATATCCGCGTGCGTCTCTCGCGATACGGCCAGTATGACAGCGAGGTTGGTATGACCATGGGTGGTTCCACCAACAAAAATAAATTTGTGTTGGTTCATTAAGATGTAGGCACAAAAATATATAAAAAAGTAGAGAGGATGACGTCACACACAATTTTATGCAATGAATGAATGACTGTATCATGTTTATACTAAGTTGGGAATGTTAAAAGATTACAAACCTTCTGTCCTAGCGCGGGTTTTTTGCCTTTAACTTTGTCCGCGTGCTGTCTCTGTATGTACGCCTTCGTGTCGTCGAATATGTGCCCTTCGATGCCATTGTCCAGAGGCTAAAATAGACAAAAACAATCTAATCGTTAAATTCAAGCCTTTAAGGTCATATTAGCCTGGTTTCAGAGTCACTTCTTTAGGTGCGCCGCCAAGTAGCGAGCGCTGAACTGCGCGTTTAAGACGCTGACATGAGCCAAATTCAGCTCAATGAAGATTGTTTTGCTTAAAGCCTATGGCTCGCATTGTTGCCAAATTCTGTGTAGTTGTAATTGATCATATTTTTGACCTGGTGGCTGTTTCCAAAACACGTTTTTAAAAACTTTTGTCGATAGAAAATATTCTCAAAGTAGCCTCTGAAAATACATAAATTACCATTTTTCTCAGCAGTCCGTATAACAGTGATAATACAATTTTGTTAAATTGTGTATTATATATTTCTTAAGCACATGGCTGATTTAGATTTTTAATAAAATGGCTATTTTAAATTGCACAACGAATTTAGTTGTTTGGCACTTAGGCCCATCTATTCCAAGCGCTATTTCTCTGTCACTCTTATGGGAATGGACAGTGATCGCTGCGGCGCGTTGCATAACAGACCTGTGTCACTCGACTAGCCGCTCACGACCATTGTTCGCGCCTATTTGTTATTAGTTCGTACGGAGAATCAGTTTGTTCAGACGATTATTGTAAATAAAATTCAGTAAATAAATATCCTTTTAGTTAATAAATCTAATCAAAGTTGTAAATAAATAAATATTAAAACGGCTCCAAATAAAAAAAAATCTACAAAACGACATTATAGAAACCAACAAAAGCATATGATGGAGATTGTTGTGAGGTAAGATATTTTTATTATAGTAATGTTATATGTAATATATTAAGCAATCAATTTTATTGATATTATCTTGATATTATGATGATAATGATTTGCAAAAATATTGTTGACAAATTGCCGTTTAAGCATCTGTTAGCTATTTTCGTTCCATTTTACAAAGCGTTCGTTGGTTCGGTGGTTACGAACGCAAGCCATACCTCGCATCCATGAGTTCAAATCACTCAATTTTTTTGAACGATACTTTTTCATGTTTGTGTTCTTTCTTGGCTTCGATTTTTCTTTTTTAGCTTACGTTTATTATGAATCTCAATAAAATAAAGCTTTCAATTTTCAGCCGGAAAAGAACTTTGGAAGCTAATTCTGAAGAG
Organism: Anania crocealis; assembly: GCA_949315895.1. Taxonomy (NCBI): domain Eukaryota; kingdom Metazoa; phylum Arthropoda; class Insecta; order Lepidoptera; family Crambidae; genus Anania; species Anania crocealis. Next base: position 1,720,450 of record OX438868.1, read on the forward strand.
CCCAGACTTGTTTTTCAAGAGTGAGTATCTACCATAAAATATTCCTTCATAACCTGTGCACCGTACTCTTGCTAACAAGTTGACTTTTTTACATGCCTTCGACAATCTTATCATATTATACATAGAAAGTAGTGTTAGTTACATCACTTAGTCGAGAACGGCTGGATAGATTTTTATGATTTTGGTGTTATTGGATTTGTCTTCGCCGGGAAAAGGATAATAAGTATTAAAAACGTTGGAAAGTCATATATTAAGAAAAAAATATTTGTTCAAAATTTTTTCCAACCACGCCATATTTGCAAAATCAAATACTATTCTGAGGCGATACGAAGTTCTCGGGGTCCACTAGTATTCTTATAAATTGGGATCCAAAGACCTAATTTTACATACAAATAAGGTTCAAAGTTGTTTGTGTCACGGAACCGATCGGCAAATCTATGACTAGAACTAAAATTCAGGCAGCTATCTACACAGACTTAGAAAAGTTGTAGACTCGGTCATCTAAAAAAATATAATGAATATATTTAAACAATGTCACTGTTGGAGTCTAGGTTTTTTTAAGTGATACTCCTTACAAGGCATACTGTAGTTGTATCATAATTTCATTTTCTTCCCATAAGGGATATTAAATTAATTACTATGACTCTATTTACAGGTTGCAAAATGTGGAATTGTCACAAAATGAAGCCAGTTCTCAATGTTTTGAAGTTCCAAGGTAAGAACCATGTCAAATACTCGTACTTACTGTCCCTACTAAGAAGTCGTTAAAATGCATTAACGATAAAAAAATTATACAATTTTTTATAGCAAAAAAAGACTACTGAGGAATACTTCTACAGCACATGATGGACCACAACGTGAAGTTTTATACATGTGAGTTTACTGAGTGAGTCTTAATATAACAGGGTGTTCCAAAACTTTGCCACATACAGGGATAGTACCCTAAAAAATATTAAAGAAAGGAATTATTACTGAAAGTTGACATAGTTTTTATTTAAAAAAAAAGTTAATCACATGCTTCAACAAGGAATTCAACTCGCGAATAACTTTAAAAAAACAATAGAATATACTATAATGTATTTTAATCAAATAATAAGTACTTTTAAAAGTGTTACTTACTAATTATTTATTCTTGAATAACATCTAGCATTATTATAACAAAAAGAAAACCATGAAATTTTACATTAAAATTTTAAGACGGATTTTTTTTTTCAAAAAAGATTGAATTCTAAGTAAGGATTTCATTATTCAAAATAAGTTTTATTTTAGTAAAATTTCGTCGATATTTAAGGTAATTTCCCTCTGTGACGAATAGTTTTCAAGATTTTCGTATGTTAAATTTCAAGATTTTTGTATGTTGCTGTGTCAGTAAGATGTAAAAGTTATATGAACAGTTAATTACAGACCTGACATTGAGGTAGATGATGTGCAGAAACAGGGTGAAGATGAAGAGGTATGCTTTTATTAATTCAGTGGTCTCAGTTTTATTCTTGAGAATACTAAGCAAGGAATCAGTATTGGGTGGCGGATTTTTGCCCATGTTTTTTAGTTTTTATAGAAACGTAACGGCCCTACGAAGAAGTTTTAAATAATACACTTTTTGTTTTGTTTCAGAGTTATCAAATTGAAAGAACTGAACCAGAAAACACATAATAATCAGTAACCCATATTGGGCGGCGGATTGTGAGCGTCTCGCATTTTTCTAAGAAACTTCAAGAAATTTCTAACCATGGACCTTTAGGCTGCACTATTAACACTATGGAATTAATAGGAGAAAAACTAAACGGCCTTATCTCACATTTTACTTTCTTGTGTAGACTGTGCAATTTAAAGTTTTGTTTACCGAATGATGATGCGGGCGATAATTACTTGAATATTAATAGTTGCGCTGTAGCCGGTATAATGTCTATAGGTGGCGGCCATTCACATTTAGAAGAGTTTACCGCAGCACTAAACCTGCCTATTGTTTCGAATAAAACATACCAGAGCCAGCACGACATCCTGTCCAGAAACTGGGAAAAGGTTGCTCAGGAAACTATGGACCAAGCAGCAGAAAAAGAAAGGAATTTTATTTTATAATATCCGATTCCATACCTGTTGATGCACCCGAATAGTTCTTTTAGCATTTGTGATCCTTGGCCGCAGTTTTTTTCTTTTCTGCACGATCACATGTGTAGCAATATTTGTTGCGTACCCCTAAAAACAATATTTCACCTGTTTTTCTGCCAATGATAGCTCCCACACCTGATAAAGCAGCATAGTTTTTTTTTGTACGACCTTTTGCCATAGCATCCGTCAGCAATTACGTCAATTATGGGTATACCATTTTTACTAACTCTTCCTTCCGCTAGGGCAAAATTCCTTTCTTTTTCTGCTGCTTGGTCCATAGTTTCCTGAGCAACCTTTTCCCAGTTTCTGGATAGGATGTCGTGCTGGCTCTGGTATCAAGGAATCTCAAGAAAATTTTCAAGCTGCTTTTGGGGAGTCTGCTCCTGCGTCAGCGTTATAGTTAAACGTGGTCGAGAGGACCTAAACGGAGACCCCAGACCCGGCCGACCATCTACTGCAGTAACTTATGAAAACGTCATCAGGGTAGAGTGGCTATTGTAGGAGAATATAATATGTTACACATCGAGAGATTCATGCTAAAAAATTACTGTATTAATTTTCTAACGACGCAGCTTATACAGGCTTTTCTATTCACTGAGGCAAACTAAGATCAAGGTCATGTGGTAAATAATTTATCTATATATATATAAATGAATCCTTATTTTCCTTGGACATCGCATCATGCGTGAACGGCTGGACCGATTTCGCTAATTCTTTTTTTTTTTTGTTTGTTAATTTTAGGAGAATGTTCTTATGAAAGAAAAAATTAGAAATTTTAAGAAAACTTAATCACCATACTAAATTATTTGTAATGTAACCTTATCGCTTTTGACAATTTAAACTTTTTTAATGTATTGCGTTTGACATAAGATTGACAAAACCGTCAAAAGCATAGGTCAAAAGGGTAAAAAAAAACTGAATTATGCACATGGCTAGTAATGTCGCCTGTTCGCGTGTCGCAAGTTCAACAAAACTATCTATATGCCCGCCAGAAAAAGAAAACAAAGAATGTTGTGTTTCATAAAGCATTATAATAATAAACAATTGGTATAATTTTTATTATTATACCATATCGTAATCAATATTTATAGTTAAGGCAGGACAACGTTTGTCGGGTCCGCTAGTATAATTTTTTTTTAATTGTTGAAACATAATAAATCAGAAAGTAGACTGGTATTCATCTTGTGTCTTATTTGTCAAACTTCCCTGTCGGACGGCAAATTTTGTACGTCGGCTAAAGAGCCGAATGTATCATCTATAAAAAGAGTATTAAAACATAGATATCAAAGAATAATAAAACATTTTAACGTATTTTTATTTTCTTACCAAAACGTAACACTTTATTTTGACCTATCTAAAACATTATGAACTCTGTGAAATTTATGGAAATTGCACTAAGCGCCATCTATTGCTTTTAGCAGAGCGCATATTTTTTGTAGTCTAATTCCAAAATAGTGCACATAATTGACCACATCGCAAATGCAGCGCTGCTTTATCGAACATTCAAAGACGCATAAATTAGTGGGCGTATCCATTGCTCAAGGTCATCGGCTGCAGTCAGCGTCTTAAACAACGGACTCCGAGTTTCGTCGCTTGCGTAGCGCTACCCAGCGGCGCGCAAGCACTAGCGCGATTCATTCATATCATACCATCATATCATATCAGCCGAACGACGCCCACTGCTGGGCATAGGCCTCCCCCAAGGATCTCCACAACGATCGGTCCTGTGCTGTCCGCATCCAGCGGCTTCCCGCGACCTTGACCATTTTGTACCATTTATTTATCAGTAAGATTTCGCCACACTCGTTTCCACAAGTTCAAAGTCGCTATGCTTGCAGTTTCTCTTAGGGATAAAATCAGAAATGAGGTAATGCTGCAGAGAACTAAAGTTACCGACATAGTCCACCGGATTGGCAAACTGAAGTGGCAGTGGGCTGGCCATATTAGCCGCTGGGGTAAACAAGCTCTTGAGTGGAGACCGCGTCTCGGCAAACGTTGTTTTGGACGCCTTCAGGCCAGGTGGAGTGATGATTAGCGCAAGGTGGAGCTGGATGCGAGAAGCCGAGGATCGACCTAAGTGGCGCGCAACTGGAGAGGCCTATGTCCAGCAGTCCACTGCGAAAGCCTGATGATGAAGGTTTTGCCAGTGTTTGTTTACACTAATTACAAATAATTAAATATACAAATCAAAACAAAATAAATCAGCTAAGTTTAACTATGGTTTAACAATCGTTTAAGGTAAACCCTGCTAGGTTTAACAGACTATCATACAAAATAAAAAGCAGAATTTACTCCAAAAAGTAAAAAAAATATTGATGTAAAATAACATGAAGCGAAAAAAATGAGGAACAGAAACACCATTATACCTTGGGTTATGTAATCGAAATTTTAAACGGATTATTCATCATTCAAATGATGAAAGAAATTTTCAAATTGGTCGAAGGCTACTCACTCAATCCAAGCACACAAAAATCTTTTCTCTTTTCATATTAGCGTTGTCAGCCCTAAAGCCTTTATGGTACGTACCTTATCGACGACAAAGAACACGGGCGTCCCCGGAAGCAGCGTGTAGACGGGCTTCCGCTTCGGCGCCGCGTCCTGCAGCGCGGCCGCGGCGCAGCTCAGCGACACGACGCTCGCCTCCGCCGTCACGGACTTCACGCAGCACCACGTCACCACGCCCGCATCTACGTAAGATTCGATTCTATGAGCCCTTTCGGTGGCACGCATTCTCCCTACATTGCAGGCTATATTTGACAGATGATACTGGGCACGAGTGATCTATCAAATAAAGCTAGCAATGTACTCGGAATGCACGCCACCCGCATGTGTACCCGCATGCGTAACAGTAAAAGAGCCCTACGTGCGTGCGCGTGCGCGTGTGTGTGTGAGCAGATTTGTATAGACTGCTGATGACGTGGACCAACAGAAAGCTAATTGAGTCTTACGGCGCCATTCAGTAAGCCGTGTTGGCGCCCCAGACGTTGTAACCTAAAGCCGACAAAATTCTAAAAATGTATGGTAAAAAAAAATATATATATATTTACTTTCCTACAAAATGGTAAACAGTTTAAATAAGTATGGAAATAAAAACCCGTTGATATTTTATGAGAGTCATTTTTGCAAATTTATGATTATTTATTTATCACGTCTTGATATTGATTATAAAATCAAAAGTTACATAGATAATGTCCTCACCAAGCTCAATGTCAGGGTTTACTTGGTTCTTGGGCATGAACGGCCTTGTGTTAGGGATACCGATGTCCATCACATAGCCGTGGTCTTCCTCTGACGACACTGCAGCTTGCAACAAATCACCTGTACAACATAAAATACATCGTAGGATTTCAAACCTGTAAAAATAAATCAAATTTTGATGTCTGTGGGCGCCATACCATTAGGCCGCCCGGCATGCGAGGAGATGCGGGTTCAAGTCCCGCCTGAGACAAAATTTTTCAAGTTTATATACTGATATTATAAGTGCAATTAAGTTGCTAAAATATCAAATAAAGTATGCGAAAGTAACTCTTTGGCGACGACCTCCGTGGTGGAGTGGCGTACACACCGGTTTTCAAGGTGTCGCCTGCTCCGAGGTCCCGGGTTTGATTCCCGGACGGGTCAATGTCAATGTAGGAAAAATGTGTTTTTCTACATTTTCTTGGGTCTGGGTGTTTGTGGTACCTTCGTTGTTTCTGGTTTCCAAAATTTAAATAGTTATTCAAATTGGGATCAGAACAATGTTGTCCATTTTTATTTAATTATTTATAACTTTGTCTGTCTATTACGTTTTCAAAGTTTTTGCTACAATACATTGAGCAGACCTTGGTAAAGGCATAAGGAAAAAAATGTAAAGGCCATGCTAGGAATGCATAAAACCATGAGTTAAGGACAACAACATTTTTTTATAATACAACTATAGTTATACACTTTATGATATTTTAGCAATTTAATTGCAATTATAATATCAGCATTTAAACTTGCAAATTTATGTCTTAGACGGGACTCAAACCCGCATCTCCTCGCATACCGGCCGCAGCGCTTTACCATTTTAAATGCGGGTTCGAGTCCCGGGGGTTGATAATATTTCAAGTTTACAAACTATAGTTATGTTTGTAACAAATTTCGCAAGTGGCTCGGAACCGATCATTGTTCAAAAAAAAAAAAAACATCAGTATTCAAACTTGGAAACTGTTTCATCTTAACTGACTCTGCAAATATCTGCAATTGGGTGTTAAGACTGCAAACTCCTAACATTGGAAAAAAACAACGATGGCTTACAGTGATAAGCTGGAAAAATTAACCCCCATGAAGTAGTGTCTCGGTGGCTAAAAGGTAAAAAGTTGCGAGGAGATGCAGGTTCGAGTCCCGCCTAAGACATAATTTTTTAATTTTAAATACATTAGAACTCCAATTATCCGAACTCCGACTATCCGAATCGCCGATTATCCGAATCACAAAAAATTGTCCAAAAAAAGTCTAAGTGCACTATAATTCTTCCCCCCGCGAAGCCAGTGTTTGCGCGTCAAGTCTTGACTTTTAAAAAACAATGATTTTTATTTCTAAACTTGTACATAAGTATGTACATTTTATTTATATTTAAAACATGTGAAAATTTCATGTTTCTTTCATTTAATTCAATAAAAAAATAGTGCAATATCAAAACGTAGCTTTTATTCTCTCCAATGGCAATTTTTTTTTAAAAAATCCGATTATCCGAATATTTGATTATCCGAATGGGTCCCGGTCCCCATTAATTCGGATAATTGGAGTTCTACTGTACTGAAATCAGTAAAATCAGCCTTTTAGCCTACTCTGTGAAATTACCTTTCTGTAAGTCAACATGTGTACGTCCACTGTATATATGCTGCGGCATCATAGACAGCATGATCTTGTTGCCATCCAACTCCAGCACCTTCACGGCCACATACTGCCCGGGTCGAAACATCTTTGGCAGCTCTCGTATTTTGTCAATCTGTTGGTTGGATGGTTAAAGTAAATTTCCATTATAATACTAATAACTTGCAACTCATGTATTTAAGTGTCTGAAAAACTAAACTAAGCCATCAATTAAGAGTTAGTGAAATTTTTATAAAGATTATGTTTAAAGATGCTGCTAGTGCCTGCTAATATGCCAATTAACAAATACAATTTCATTTAAACTGTGCGCATTAGCAACAAATAGCATTCAAACTTCTTAAGCAGCCCTAAAAATTTATTTTTTACATTATAATTTTATTTACCTGATCATTAACATACGCTTCCAGCTGTTTGTTGTATGCCTCGCTGATGTGACACGCCATCACAGTGCCCAACATGTTGCCAGGCAGCGAGATGGTCAGCTTAGTCTCCTGAGCAATTCGCACTCGCCCCAGGATTGTTTGTCCTGGTTTTACAGTCTGAAATTCGATGATGACAGATGGTTATTATTATTTTAACACTTTTAGACAATAACTAATAATAGTTAGATGTTAAGTATCATGGTTTTTGTATCCTTTCATCATACTAAATAAATGATGTAGGTATGCACAGCTACTATACTCACTTTATAAGTAAGTCTTGATGCACAGTTCCTGTAAGATATATCAACATCTTTAGTGATATCATCTGATAAATAGCCATCATCATCTTCAGATTTCTTTTTCTGCTTCTTCTTCTTTTTTTCTCCTTTCTCGGCAGATCCTAGAAACTTTAGAACAGAGAAGTCAACGATGTGTATAAACTAGTAATCACAAATGATAGTATTTATTTCACTCACATTTCCACTTTGCTTGAAGTAAGTAATAGTTGGCTTTTTCCCACCCCGTGGGAAGTATTCTTCGGTTTCAGTCATTTTTATTGGTATTTAAAGTTGAAAAAGCGTCGATAAAAAATCAAAACATTTAAGTACACATGACAAACTTTTACAAAATAAGGTTATCTCCGTTTAGTTTCACTGCGAATTGCACAAATTGCACATACCGCGTTTTGACGTTTTTGAAAAGCGTTCCGTTTCGGCTGATGTAAAAGAAAAACTTATTTGATTCGGTTTTATTTTTATATATCATTGCAATTAAATTGCTTAAATATCATACAAAGTGTTTTTAATAAATTTAAATTATTAATATTTTTTTGGGGCATGGGTAAACGTCCAAGGACACCCAAGTGTAGATTCTTGCATTGGCCACCTTATTCAGTGTTGGCCACCACTCTTGCAAGATTATTTTAATGTTAACTGTACTGTAAAGACGTACAAAAAAGTAATAAATAAAACGAAACAGTATTAAAGTATAGGTCAATGTCAATGTTAGTTTTATAAAATTTCAAACAAAAATCGATTTTTAATATAGTAATTATGCGGTCTTTTTGAAGATACTAAAATGTATAACCGCGATTTATAGGCTGGCATCCCTGTTCGTCTGAGTGTGACTGTCACTGAACAACAGAACAACACTATGTTGTGTCTGTCACTGGACTTCAGACTCACAGAGTACTTTAGTTTTTAGGGTTCCGTACCCAAAGGGTAAAAACGGGACCCTATTACTAAGACTTCGCTGTCTGTCCGTCTGTCCATCTGTCCGTCTGTCCGTCGCTCTGTCACCAGGCTGTATCTCAAGAGCCGCGATAGCTGGACAGTTGAAATTTTTACAAATTGTGTATTTCTGTTGCCGCAATAACAACAAATACTAAAAACAAAATAAAATAAATATTTAAAGGGGGCTCCCATACGGAACCCTTCATGCGCGAGTCCGACTCGCACTTGGCCGGTTATTAATATACTGCCCCCTTACTCTTGAATTTGATTTAAGTTCGATCTCGATTCGACCTAGCCAAAATCTGAACAAACTCAATCGAATCGAAATCAAAATCAAGTCAATATCGATCTAAAATGGCGATCCGTTAAACATTTTCGGTTGATAACCGGCACCGAATAAATCACCATCGACTCAAAGGTTTTGGTTCACTTTTCAGAGTACCAAATCACTGATTCTCGACGATTCGATTTTGATCGTAACTCGAACTTGTCAAGAGTAAGCCTGCAGATCACATCAGTCCGTCTCATCTCACGTCTGTCTGTCTGCTGTCTGTCAGTGTCAGAGTCAGTGAGTGAGTGAGACTCACATCACTCACAGATCTTCTTCAGTCAGAACACTGAGCGAGCGACGACGGTCGCCAGTCAGCTGTTTGTAGTTTTTTCCGTGTTCTTTCCTTCTCATAGCGCAATATTAAACCCAAGATTTTGATATAAATAAGACGTTCCTTTCTATCATCCATAAAAGGTAATAAATATTACAATGATTTAAATTGATTACGTCTAAACTCCCTTATCATAAATGTAACTTGTTTCGAAATTTTTACACATTAATAAGACACACCTCGCACTCAGCAAATTATGTATTATTAAACAAAATACATTATATTCTTAAGTTTTACACCTGCCGGCTAGTTCAACACGTTATCATATCTCACTCGCTCAACAGTCAGATCCTTCCCTAATCCGGCACTCCTGCAAGTACGAATGTAATCGTTATCAATTAGATATCGAGAGTAATACTCTCGATAAATGTTGAGTGCTCGTGGTGTCATTGACGACAGCAGCCAGACCGGTTGTAAGTTACTCCTTTTGCTGTGTACTGTACTGACGTAGTTAATATTATTTGTAGAAATGAAGAAAATCGTGATTTTCGGTTCCACCGGCATGACCGGGCTCTGCGCACTGGAGGCAGCTGTAAAAAAAGGTGTGTATCTACTAAACCTACTTAGTAAATCTATTTAGTCCTCTTATAGGTATTTGCATTACACATTACATGATAATGAAAAATTGAAACTACTAAATTTAAGTGTAGTAAACTTTAATTTAGATGTTATAAAATTAAAATCAGTTTTATTTCTGCAAATAGGCTCCTGGAATCGCTTTTACACATCCCAAGGTCAGAGGGTATCCTTACAATGTTTAAACCTACCATTTCTGGACAAATGTGGGCTAGTGCCGAGTAGAAGCAGCGCAAGAAACTCAGTCACTATTGTCAGCCTCTTTTTAAATAAACATGTTTACATAAGATATATGCCATTGCGAGCTGGGACAATTTAAAGCCAAACGATCCTATCATTTATATAATCATTATTAGTATAATAGCCCTTTTCATTAAAATAACTTTGATATATGATTTGAGTTAATGTACAGAGAGTTCAGCAATTGACAGTGGTGATTAGTTGAAAATACGAATACAATTTCCCATGAACGAATTACCCACGTTTCGCAGTGTGAATCCTGGAACGGCAAGTTTATCTTTATTTCGGGCTTAGAATAATAACGCTTATTCTAAGATTTCGGGTATTGAAATTGTGCATGTCACTATTTTTGACAAATAACTAGGTTTTTACGGATGTACATAATGTTTTCGAAAATGTATTGAGATGCAACTGTAACTGTAAGTATGTTGATCTCTTTGAATAGCTCTCTTAGAGAGTCACGGGGTCGAAGGCCGTAAATAGCCCGCACAGCTCGTTTTTGCAGTATAAAAATAGACTCAATATCTGCCGCTGAGCCCCATAACAGAATTCCGTATGCCATTATACTGTGAAAGTAGCTAAAATATACTAATCTTGCCGTTCCAACATCAGTCAACTATCTTATCTTTCGCACAGCATAAGCAGCGGAACTAAGTCTTCCAGACAGACCTGATATGAGCACCCCATTGCAGTTGAGAGTCTACAGTTATACCTAAAAAGGTAGTGGAGTCTACAGTAACTAATGGCTCATCTTTTACAATAACATTTGTAGCGGCAAACCTTACATTAGGCAAAGTAAATTTAACACATTTTGTTTTTCTAGTAGGCTGCCCGCCCACGTCAGACTTTTTGTAGGACCGATAATCGGGTCGATTTTTCTATAGTAGGCAGCAGCATACACAATCATGACCGTTTTTTTGTAGGACGTGTGCGTTGCTCCATTGCTATCAGTACATTCTATTTTTCTCCTACAAAAAATCGGTCACCGATTATCGGACGTGTGCGAGCAGCCTTAAGCAAAAGATTATTCATAGCAAACCAATGCAATAATTTAGAGGAAAAAAAAGCCATCTTAAAAAGATTATACATATAATATGGAAGGTCGGTAATCTATATTAAAAATAGCAAGGGTCCTAATATTGATCCCTGAGGGACACCCATGATAAGGGCCGACCCTGAAGACTCAGTTCCATCAATGCAAACTTTTTGTGTTCTACCTGTGAGATAAGAGTTAATTAAATCTAACGAACCATTCGAAACACCATAATGCCTGAGTTTTTTAATTAACGATTTATGGTCCACACAATCAAATGCCTTTGACAGGTCACAAAAAACACCTATAGCATCTAACATACTCTCCCAAGTATTGAATACGTGTTTTAGACGTGCTACTCTCGCATCAGAGGTATTTCTACCTACTATAATACCTATTCTACCTATACTGTATTATAGGTAATATGCTTTATGCATCTCTTACGAAAAATTACAAAACGGAGTTTAATATTTACTTTATATGGTATTTAAGCAATAAATTAATTTAAATACTGATATTGGAGTTTAATTATTTTTTTTCGTGATCTTCGATTGGTTCTACACTAGTTTTTGCCATCATTGCTAATACTAAGTAGATCATTGACAACATTCCTCACACATGGTGTTGTGGCATTATTTCAATACTAAGTAGATCATTGACAACATCCCTCACACATGGTGTTGTGGCATTATTTTAAAATGGGTCAATCATTACTTATTCACATCCTAACCAATATTATAAATGCAAAATACAGAGTTATTATGTCTGTTATGCTTTCCCACCTAAACTACTGAACCAATTTTGATGTAATTTGTTGTACTTAAAGATAGATTAGACCTGAGGAAAGGACATAAGCTGTTTTGTATCTTTACTGCTGTGTACGTTTCCGCTCGCGCGACAGTGTAATTCATGCGGGCTAAAAGCGAGTTATCCAAACATAAAATTATACCCCACAGTCATCCAATTTTATGATTTGCAGTATTTTTATTACTCAAAATCTTTTTAAGTGAATAGAGTTCATTGGTTTAGATAGTAATCAATAAATGCTATGTAGCACGAGCTACTTAACTTAACGGTACTATCGTAAAGCTTTGACTATGAAAAAAACCAGCCAAGTGCGAGTCGGACTCGCGCACGAAGGGTTCATTGACTAGGTAAACAACAGTAGGTACATAAACTTAGTTAATTTAGTGCCTACCTGTTGCCATTATTGATATCGCGCAAAATGGGGCAAAAAAATCGCGTTTGTTGTAAGGAAGCCCCGTAAATATTTATTTTATTTTGTTTTTAATATTTGTTGTTATTGCGACAACAGAAATACTTACATAAATTGTGTAAATTTCAACTGTCTAGCTATCGCAGCTCTTGAGATACAGCCTGATGACAGACAGACGGACAGACAGCGAAGTCTTAGAAGTCTTTGGGTACGGAACCCTAAAAAAGTACCAAGCCGCGTTTACCTCGCCAGTCGCCAGCTAGCCCTGACATGGATAATTGGGATCCGGATCGACATTAGCGCCGGCCATACGTGACGTCAAATGTAACTTGATCAATTAATTATCTTAGTTGTTTGGTTCATATACAGACTGTTCCAAAATTTTGGAACAAAATGTTTGTAAAGCTTAGGGAAAAAAAACGTCCCTAGACAGACCTGAATACTTTAACCCTAATGGTATTTGAATTTTCGTAGATTTTGAGATATATGAGTTATTAATACGCTAGTTGTATTAATAACTCATATATCTCAAAATGTTGCCCGCGACTTTAAACTATTCCACATGAACGATATTTTTTGTAAGACAAAGGTTTTTTTACTAAGTACTTAGGTATTGTCCTGAAAAAAAAAGTAATGTGTTATTTCATCCCGAATTTCATCCAGACTAACAACGCTATCAAGTAACAAACATTCAGGTTCCTTGTCTTATCTAACGAGGTTCGGTCATCGCTTTCGCTTACACTCAAGTTCCAGATCATCGGTCTATCTCGCTCGCTCTTTAGTTTAACACATTTATGATATCAATATAAGATAACGAAAAAGTAAGATTTCAGACCACCAAAACTTTTTTTTTTAATCTTTACTTAGCTAGATACATGAATAAGATAAACGAAACCATCAGTAATCACCTGTTTCCTCGGATGTAAACACCAGTAAACACAGACCAACAATAACCAGGTTTGTATTTTTTCAAATTGAAGTACATGGTGTATTTGAACCTGTTTAGGATCTCAAACATAATTTTGTGCGGGCAACCTGTATAAAGGCGTTTCTTGAACAGCTTAGCGACACTACAAATAATTTTCCTCAATCGAATATCGAAATAAAGTCGAGCGATTGAAGTTAAATATTAACGAAAAAATAACGTTTAGAGAGACTGGCGTCATAGGAACGTGTGGCTTTAAATTGTCCTAGCTCGCACTGAAATATATCTTAAATCTGCTTATTCTCGGCACAAGCCTAGAGCCCACATTTGTCCCGAAGCAGTGGTAGATTTAAATATTGGGATGTATTGGGACGTGTAAAAACGCCTTCCGAGGCCTATTGGCAGAAATTCTGATTTTATGGTAGGTAGGATAATGAGCTGATGTTGTCTTGCTGTATGTCATTTAAACGCACTCTTGAAACAGTCACTTCTTAGGATTTTTCCTATATTTGTTTTCTTACGTTCGACGATTATGTTTTGACGTGTTGTGGGCGCTCGGTTTATGTTTAGTCACGAAAAGGAACGTATAAATATGGAACGGTTACAGAACTTAATTAGTAAAACGAAATCGCCTTTCCTTCTACTTCGGCTTCTGAATGATTTGAAACTGTTTTTAAGCAATCAAATATTCCTTGAATACAATTTTCGACCGCCTCAAGTAAGAATTGAACCTACAATATTTCGCTTACTGGGCGACTGTTATAACCACAGATCATGGAAAGGTTAAAGGTTAAAGGTTAGAAAGGCTATCATGCGCCATTTGTATAAAAAGTTGAGAACCGATGTCGCCGCTTGCGCCCAACTACTCATAAAAGAGTTCGAAGAACGCCAATCAAGCGAATTCTTTTGACGTCAAATGAAACTAATCACAGCGCTCACGTTTAGGCAGAAGTAGGTGTAAGCTTTTGCTCATAACCTCTGTGGCGCACCTGCCCCCCTACATCGCCTTTCTAACCTTTTTCCATGTTCTGTTGTTCTAACTAGTGATGCAACGAATACGAATATTCGTATTCGCCGAATAGTAGACATTTACCGAATATTCGTATTCGACAAATACTAAGACGAATATTTTAAAAATAATGTTTTGTACGTAACTCTATTTACTGCAGATTTGAAAAACGCGCGTAAAAATAAGACGTATGCAGAGGCCTTTAAGCACAACGACAACGCGACTCCCCGGCCATAGTTTATACAGTTCCCGCGGCTCCGGGAGTTACCCTATTATTACGATAACGAACCATGGATTTATTAATTCATTCCTTTCTTCCTTTAGTTCATTTCATTTGTTAGTCGTGAGCACAAGTCAAGCAAGAGAGTGTTGTTTTATTTATTTTCTGCGAATTGAAAATCACTTTTATTAGCATGGCGAGATATTCGTATTCGTATTCGTAAAAGTAGTATTCGTTGCATCACTAGTTCTAACCTTTGAGCTACCAAGTCATTATTCGCGAAAATTTGTTTCATGTCATTACAAGCGCTTAAAAACTGATAAATAATATTAAAAGCTGTTTCATCATAACCGGTTGTGTTAAATTCTTACCTATTTGGAAAAATATTTTTTATCATTTTTATCTGTTTGATATCAATGGTATCACAAGGCACTGCACACAGTACAAGTGTTTTTACAAATTAAAAATATCACATATGGTGATTCTCAAATTTTAGTGGTAATTCATAAAAGTAAAATTTAGATAGACATATTTAAACCCACAGATTTACCCTAACCATGATTTCTATTTATTAAGCTCAAAAAAAGCGATAAACCTAAAATAACGAATCACTATTACGAACAATTAACATTAAGCCGTTTAGGATTGTAGTAGGTAGGTAGGTAAGTACCTAGGTGTTCTGTGACTTGCGATGATGATTTTAAGTCAATTACTAATTAATATTAACATAATTATTACATAATAATTATAAACTGAATTACAATAATAAACGGAAATAAATAAAACAAAAAATGTTTGCAAAACAGTCTTAAAGTCTGTTTTGCAAACATTTTTTGTTTTATTTTTGCATACGGATTGCATATCAAACTATACATTTTCTATAACAAAATCGCACTTATACCAAGTACATAAGATACCCCAGCCTTATTGCTCTCGTCTGTAATACTAGTGTTTATTAAACAACGTTATCAAACTACTACATCATCCCTTATTTGATCCGTAATCCATTCTATATAAGGGCTTATCGGGGTGATGATTCCAACTAAATTACTGCTCAGACCTGACTTTGCATTTCGAACTTCGCAATCGGCAGTTGCGCCCATTTGGTTGATCCCTACCACTCCAGAGAAGTGAACGAGAGGTCCCCCCGAATCACCGAGACACACAGACGCGGGTTGACTGCATTTAGCACTCAAGCATATCATTGGTGAGAGCGAACCTCTAGTTAAATCTCTTTCGCAAGATTTGATAAGTACGTTTATCGCCTGTAACGGTTTTCCTAGGGCTATCGTGCTGCCCACGTTCTCCCCGTCGTGCATAATACCGTAGCCCATCGCCACAGCCTCGTGCCCCATCAGTGAGGGGTACTCCACCGCGCTCAGCTTTCCGTACTGGTGCAACTTTATGGGTGTGGTCTTCAGCAGACCGACATCGTTAGTCACCGAATCGCCAAATTTTGTCCTCAGATTTTTATAAGCTGGATGCTTCACGGTCTTGATAATGTCACTGAAACTATCCGTCGTTGAATGGGGTTCAGCTGTTGATCCATATCTTATTACGTATTTAATTTCTGCCG
Source organism: Anania crocealis (assembly GCA_949315895.1). Taxonomy (NCBI): domain Eukaryota; kingdom Metazoa; phylum Arthropoda; class Insecta; order Lepidoptera; family Crambidae; genus Anania; species Anania crocealis. The sequence goes on from OX438868.1 coordinate 1,736,527, forward strand.
AGGGCATCACAGCTTGCATATGAAGTGTATACGCTTCGAAGCCGATGCAATGTCCTGCTGACAGAGTCCAAGTGGGAGTCAGCGCGGAAGCAGTGCACATGTGTGAGAAAAGCATTAAATGTGTGTCTTGTTCATTTATGACAATTTTCATTTCGATGCTGACTACAGATGGGTATACCTCAGGGTCAACGTCGTTGCCACCGAAAATACGAAGTGCGGCATCGACCGCGCGTAACAATATACTGATTAAGACAAATACTGGCACCATTGGAAATGATAAAAATAAATATTTCCTTCCGTTCTCTGCTGTTGCCGTTCAGCTTTGGACCAGAAGAGTTAGCTTTTATGTTGCCAAATTAAGTATACATTAAAATAATTGATGGTTACATGTCAGTTTAGTTGTAGATTTGTAAGCCAGACTATATTATGTAGTTTAGTTAAAACCAATAGCAATAAATTGTGTGGACTATAAGTCGTAAACGTTACACTTCAATCACAAAATAATATGCAGTAAAATGTGTTATTACCTTGTAGTAAAACAAGTATTGTAACTAAAATATTTCTCAACCAGTTTGCTAGCAAGTAGAAATATTTAAAGCAACCTTGAAATAAGTATTATTAATATAGTCAGTATTCTATGTATATCTATCACAATAATAATTTGTATCGATATATGGGTTCTCAATAAAATAAAATAAACTATATCGTTTAATGTTGGAATGTATAGTTAGCAAGTTAATGAGGGGCCGTCCACAAATTATTTCATACATTCAGGGGGGGGGTCTTACTTTTGGTGACATTGGGCAAAATAGTATGGGAATTTTCGTAAAAATGCGAGTCTGAAAATCTCAAAAATCGTGTGTCGTTATTTATGGATGACCCCTATAAATGTATATTAATTTTAAATAAATATACTAGATTGCTGCGTATAGGTACTTGAAAGTGAATTCGATAACGCCGCTCGTATCGCGTGAATTTATTTCCCTCGTTTTTTACTAACGTAGGTACAGTCGACTAAATAACACGTGCACTTGCAACTCTGGTGTTTCAGATTTCAAAGCACAAAGACAGTAAACGGAATGTAATGATGAAATTGAGCGCGTTTTTAAAATATTATACATACTTCGACTACGGAAGGCAATAAACTTGTACCAGATAAACAACTTTTGAAAATGAACAATTAGCTAAATTATATTTTCGTTTTAAGTAAAAGTACAGTGTGCTTGATGATGATGAATCAGACGCGTGTAAAATGCGGTACTCTACTTTTCTGGCTCACTGTAGGTACTTACCAATTAATAAAGAAAATACGCGTCGAATTAACGACTTTCCCATTTTTGGTCTGTAAAAATCAATGCTATCGCGTTATGTTTCATCACAAGTGTGTTCCACTTCCCACACATTCCAAATACCTTACTTTCACGTAAAGATTACACTCAGATTTTTCAGGTTATTCTCAAATGTTTGGACACAGCGTGTGAGTGTAATTCCTTCTTGTTCGAAAATTGTATTTCACACTTCTAGACTTTAAACGATCTGCTGTTAGGTTATATTTGATAGCATTAGTTTTGGTTTAAACATAAAAAAACGTTTGAGGATGTTAGAGATTCTCAATATTATGACGCATTTTTGTTTTATAACGAATATTTGCTTCGTTAATGATCTCGAAGCTTTTTTTGCTGGCGTGCGTAGGTACGTGTGGTGCCCGCACAATAATATAATAGAATCGCCTCTTATCATCTTAAGGGCACCTGTCCACCGGAGCGGAGCAAGGTAGCGGAGCGGAGAAACGGAGAAATATTAACCAATAGGATTTCACAAAAAAGAGGAGCGGAGATTTTGTGCAATACTATTGGTAAATATTTAACCGTTTCTCCGCTCCGCTACCTAGCTCCGCTCCGGTGGACAGGCGCCCTTAGAGTGTCGTAAGAGTTGACTGAATAATTATTATTACAAGGAGTAACATTAGCTTGACAGGCAGGAAACATACTGGTTTCTTAAATTACGCGAAAAACATTGAATTGAAAGACAAATTAACGGAATTAACTCGCGTATATTTATTTATATATGACGACCATTTGGATCAGCGGTAGTAAACGCTGCTTCTGAGCCATGGGTCGCGGGTTCGATCCCAGCACAGTACAAATATTTGTGGTGCATGAAAATGTCTGCTTGAACTGGTCTGGGTGTTTTTCTATGTATTATAAGTATGTATTTACAAAAAAAAAGTATACAGGGTGAAATTTTAACCACTTTCCAAAATTTTTATAGGCGTTCGGTATCGTATTTAGAGCCCATTTATGAAGTAAAAACTGTAAATCAAGCTTTCACCCGAAAATATTTTTCACAATATAGTTTTTAATTTTTACGGTCCTACGCCTGGTAAGGTATAAAAGGATAATCAAAAACGTATGAATAGTATCGTAATGAATAAATGAGATGCGAATCGCGTAAAAAAAGTGTTGCTAGGCGGCCGTATCAAACATTTTAGATTTTTTGCGGACATTTTCTATTTGCTTTATCTTGACATTTTTGTACTGAGCTATATCAAAAGAAACAATACGTCATTTGTTTTTTGTCTCGTAGATTAAAATATTAAAATTTGAAAAGTGGTTAAAATTTCACCTGTGTAAGTTTATCGGTTATCTAGTACCGACAGGGTACTTAATAGTAGCTTAATTTTGGACTAGATGCCTCTATGTGGCCCAGTGAGGCATGTCTTAAATATTTATTTATTTTATGTATATTTATTTTATATTATACTAGCACCCCGTTCGTCTAGTAGTTTAAATACCGGGCCAAGATCTCGGGGTCCTGAGTTCGATTCCCGGGACGGGCAACAAAAAGTTTCTTTTTTTTTGAACATGGGTTTGTGAACCGCATTTGGCAAATCGTGGTGATTATGCCAGCACCCAACATTGCTGTGGTGACTTGGATTCAATGATGCCTTTTCCCTGCAGTGGGATGATTATAGGCTGTGACTTTACTTTTTATACTAGCTATCCGCCCCGGCTTTGCACGTAGCTTACTGATGAAGATAAGACCATGTTTAACTTTTACATACTTTTCATTTGTATATTTCTTAAACAGTGTTTTTTCAGTTCAAATTAAAATAAACTTTAAAACTAAAACTTAAAAAAAACAAATCATTTATGTACCTACTTGAATAATTTGAAAACATGCAATTTGACAATATTTTTAAATAAAATAAAAATGTCTTTAAAATAATGTTTTTTATGGTAAATTCGACAGTCTGTATTTTTTACTTATAAATTATGCTAAATGCCTATAACCTTTTTTACTTATAAATCATGCTATGCCTCTTCCCCTATAAATAAAGGAAAAATAGCCCCCAAAATTTTAGCACACATGGTGATGACACTGCATCATGACAATGTCTAATTGCGACATGGTATTGACAACACTTGGAATTTGGTTTACTTTTAATCCATGGGGGTTACTGTGAATTAAAAAAAACATGAAACAACTGGAAGTTTGTATCTTTTAATTATCTTAAACCTCACAAGTAACGAAACAGCTTGAATATAACTTCTTTTTTTTTTAATAATGATATTAATTTTAATTAGAAATAGCCGATAGGCCGAGTACTCGGTTAATACTCGGTACTCGGTATACTCGGCGGTTAATTAGATACTCGTACTCGGCCGAATAACTCGGTTTTGATGCCGAGTATACTCGGTTTAAGCAAAGCAATAAATTTAGGTAGATATAATTATAACAACAGTGTTAAGCAAAAAGTATTTACCTATTACTAATTTGGGAAATCTTTGATAATCTCAATAATTATGATAATTAATGAGTAGTGATTAAACAAAATTAAGAGAATGTTAATGAAAAACATCAATATTTAAAATTTAATAAAGGTTAATTGTGATGCAGGAACGCAAGGCTCTCTCTGCACGTTCTGGTAACAGCCATTCCTTTTTTCTTCGTAACTGTTTCGAGCCTCCGAAAATAATCGCTCTCTGTACACAGTGCTTGCAGGTGCACAAAGAAACACTAGTGCTAAACTAGCTCAGGATACTTTGTTTGGTGCCCTGCTCACCACTCGAAAGGACTTGTTTGTTGCCAACAAATTTTCTTTTAATTAGCGATCCAATTCTAAAGCAATGGGACTTTTAGGATCATCGCGAAAACAGGTATTTGCTTGAACCGAGTTACTCGGCCGAGTACTCGGTTGGAAAAAAATTGAACCGAGTAAAACTCGGTACTCGTTACTCGGCAAAAGTGCTACTCGGCGCATCTCTAATTTTAATCAATATGCAAACTGTCCTAATTTTAATGAACTTTAATTATAATTCTAGTTTTATTAAGATCAATATTTCACGTTAATATTGTATCCTTTTCCTTGTAATGCGTATCTATCAATAGGTTAATCATTACCGTGGTACAAAAATCCACGGTAAAACGCGGTACTTACGAACATAGAAATGACAAATATGAAAAGATCACTCAATCCAGATGCACATGGGTTCGATTCCCGGACGGGTCAATGTAGAAAAAAAGTGTTTTCCTACATTTTCTCGGGTCTGGGTGTTTGTGGTACCTTCGTTGTTTCAGGTTTCCAAAATACGAACGCTTTAAATAGTTATTTAAATTGGGATCAGAACAATGTATGTGATGTTGTCCACATTTATTTATTTATTTGTTCACAGGTTTAACAGTGCGAGCGTTCGTTCGCGATGCCGCTAAAGTGCCCGAGCACCTCAAGGACAAAGTGGAAGTGTTCGAAGGCAACGTCCTGGAGCCTGACTCAGTAGCTGAAGCTGTTGAGGGAACAGACGGAGTGGTCATCGCGCTCGGCACCAGGAACAACCTTGAGCCATCATCAGACATGTCCGAAGGCACGAAGAACATCGTAGACGCGATGCGCGCTAAGAACGTGAAGCCTGTATCTGCGTGTATATCCGCCTTTCTCTTCTACGAACCCGAGAAAGTGCCCCCAATATTTGTCAGCATAACTGAGGATCATAAGCGAATGTATCAAGCTCTGAAGGAGAGTCCTCTGGATTGGATAGCAGTTTTCCCTCCCCATATTGCTGGTGAGAGCTTTTTTGTTAACTAAAGTTCATGATTGTTATTATCTTTAAAATATGTAGGTACTAACTGACCCGGCAAACGTTGTTTTGCCATAAAAATGATTAATTTACTAAAATGACTAACAAAAAATAGGGGTTGGTGATAAAAGGGTAAAAATTTAAGGTTGTAAGTATATATTTTATATAATTTTAATATTTTACTACCCTACCCCTATCCTACTCCTACCCTACCCCTACCCCACCCCTAACCTACCCTACCCTTACCCTACCCCTAACCTACCCTACTTGTGAATCTAAACCATTCCCAGATCCCCTTGAACACACACAAAAAAATTCATCAAAATCGGTCCAGTCGTTTGAGAGAAGTTCAGTGACATACACACTCACAGAAGAATTATATATATAAAGATTATAAACGGTGGGATCATTTTAGACTGAATATGAGATTTATAAGCTTTTTATTTTAATAAATTTTCTTTATTGTTTTTATATACATATAAATCAAATCTCTTTTTTATTTCAGACGAGCCCAGTCGCGAAATCCAAGTGGAGGTGAATGCAGACAAGTCCCCAGGTAGGAGTATCTCCAAGTGGGACCTCGGCTCCTTCCTCGTCGACTCGCTCGACCAGCCGAAGTATTATAAAGCGGTCATTGGTATTTGCAACGCTCCGAAACAGTAATTGTCGTTCAAGTCAAATTTGAATTGTATTATACTCGATGTGGTATACAAGGTTGTTAGACAACCAAGCACCAAAAGGATGCAAAGCATTTAGAATGTGACATATATTTTGTGTACCAGTACCTCATTTGTTACTTTAATATTTTGCTAAGGATAAGGTAATCGATTTATTAATTTTGTCAATATTTTATTAAAATAAATGTCTTATTGTTATTTATCTTTTGTTTGATTTATTTTATGATTGTATATGTAGATTGTATGCAATGCTTGCCTATTCTAACGACATGGACTTGCATAGCCCATCTTAGTAAAGGATTTTTTCTAGCCTTTTCTGCTAAAGCATATGCATTACTTTTGGGGATTGGCCCTTTTCTTTCGAAATAGAAAATAACAAGTAAAAAAGTAGAAGACAAACTACACAGGAACAAATTCTTAAGTCTATATATTAAGGTACCCTTAACAAATATAGGTAGTACAAGAACGTAAAATCACATGTCTATTCCCTTATGCTGTGTCAGCTGCGTTTTTGCTTTTCGTTTTGGGTAGGAAAGTAACACAAACTGGTACACTTGAAATAACTGAACTACTTTTTCACATTACTTAATTTTTTCTTATTTGATCCGCAATCCATTCCACATAAGGGCTTATAGGCGTCAATGTTGCGACTCGGTTACTGCTTACCCCTGCTTGGGCATTTCGAAGTGTACAGTCAGAATGAAAAGACTTATGGTGTACCCCAACCAAACCAGAGAAGTGAATCAGGGGCCCCCCTGAATCTCCAGGACATAAAGAGGGGGCAGGAAGTTGATGACATTTCCTACTTAAGCATATAATTGGCGAATACGATACCCTGATCAAATGTTTCGCGCAAGGTTTGATAAGTACATCTAACGCTTGCAATGGTTTTCCAAAATTTGTTGGAATGCTAAAACTATCACTATCGCCTAGCATAAGACCGTATCCCATTGCTACTGCCTCTTGCCCCGCCAATGAGAGGTACTCCACTGCGCTCAGCCTGCCATACTGATGCAGTGTTATCGGCTTAGTCTTCAATAATCCGATATCATTAACAATGTATTGATTTATAAATATTTTCTGACTTCTATAGGCTGGGTGCTGCACAGACTCTATAATGTCACTGAACCTCTCTGTCGATGAAAGGTTTGCAATAGTTAATCCGTAACTAATTACGTAATTAATTGTAGCCGTTGGCTTATGAGCTTGCATTAAGTCTGTGGTATATTTAAAATCGCAGCAATGACCTGCTGACAGCGTCCAAACAGGAGTCAGCACCGAAGCGGTGCACATATGAATGAAACTTGTGTTTTGTTCATTTTCAGTAATTTTCATTTTGATGCTGACTACATATGGGTATTCCTCTGGATCCACATCTCTGCCTCCGAAAACTCGCAATGCGGCGTCGATGGCGCATGATACAGAGAGAACTATAAACAATAATAGTACCATTTTTCGTTTTCGTAGTCAGACGTGTTTGGTGCAGAATTGTCCAATTTTATATAGTTGTGTGTTAAGAGCATATTTCGTTATAATGTAAGTGGTTGGTTTTACGGCCAGTCCTAAAACAATATCAGTATATTTGATGGAATACAAATCCTGGCAACAATAACTGAGATTGCGATATGTAGCGGATCAATCTTCGTTTAATCACTCACACAGATCATTGCTGTGGGATGATTATTGGCTATTACCTACGTCACTTTTACATTTAGCGTTGTCACATGATGCCTTTTTTATCACATGCAACGATACTGGGTTAGTGCAGTGGTGCGATGGCACATGAGTAAGGGTTCAATACCCGGTCGGGTTGGTATGAAAAGTTATTTCTAAATGCTTGGGTCTGAATGAGGCGTGTGGGTGATGGACGTACTTCGGAAGCACGTTAAGACGATGGTATGATAAAGACGGCTACCTTAAAAATTTACCTATTGACGACCAGTTGGTTGCAAGTAAACGCTTCTTCTGAGCCATGGGTTGCGGTTTCGATCCCGGCACAATACAAATATGTATAATATTAATAATAACTTTTTTTAAGACATGCCTCACTTGGCCACACAGAGCCATCTAGTCCCAAATTAAGCTACTATTAAGTACCCTGTCGTATGGGGTGCTAGACAACCGATAAACTTACTTATATACTTTTTTTTTTGTAAATACATACTTATACTATATAGAAAACACCCAACCAGCACAAACAGACATGTTCATGCACACAAATATTTGTACTGTGCGGGGATCGAACCCGCGACCCATGGCTCAGAAGCTGCGTTTACTACCGCTGATCCAAATGGTCGTCTATTTGTATGTGCATAAACATGTCAGTTTTTACCTACTGGTCTGGGAGTTGTTCTATGTAAGTATAATAAATAAAGAACATATTTAAAAAAAAGTATCAGGCAGTTTATTGCTTGTCTAGTTTCTAGTACTCATAACTCTGTTACTTGGTATGGTAGAGCTTAATTTGCAACTTGCTCTGTGTGACCCAGTCTGATGTCTTTAAATTAATACCTACTCATTAGGCATAATTGACCCACAATGTTCGAGAAATCTCCACTGATCCCAGATTTTGGTCAATTCACGGACCGCTCCACCACTCCACTCCGCTCAAAACTCCTGCTCTTAGAGCAGTGTCAAGAGAACTCCTCCTGTCTCTTTGCATCGCTGCGGCCGCGGCACACTTAATATTGAATAAGGTGTACCTGTCAGTATTTTGTATTATTTTTATTTGTTTCATTGAATTTTGGTTTTACCTTACTTTTAAATTGAAAATATTGATGAATAGGTTCAAGTCCCGCCCAAGACCATCGAAAAACTTTTAGTTAAGGATTTATACCTATGTCCATACCAAATTTTATCTAAATCTAGAAAGAACAAATAATTCCTAGAGTTTATTGATTCGGGGTTTATACCATGTTCATGTACCTAATTTTTTATGAGTTTCCGATATTTCGGTTCTATCTGAGATAAAAATCTACCTTTTGTCATTTTCTGGGACTACTACCTAAATTTTATCTTAATCGGTTAACTACTTTTCGAGTTAATTCGCTCAACAATACATAAATACAAACTTGCGTATTTATAATATTAGTAAGGATTAGGGATAAGATTTGTATTTTTTTAATCATTTTATTAAACAAATGTCTTACTGTTACTTTCTTTTTTTTTTACACGGCAGCTGTTATGTTAGCCCTTTCGCCCATATTAATGCGTTTGATTTGCAGCTCCCATTTCAGTAGAGGGTTTTCTCCAGGCCTATTGTTGAGGCCTATGTAACTCATTGGGGCTGTGTGACCCCTTTCTTCCTTTCTGCTTCCATATGTCCCCGTTGTAGCTATGGTTACTCGGCTCCCTTTTCGAGAGGTCAGCGTGTCGCAAGTGCTCGGATAAATGTCGGTTCCAGACAAACCAGAGCTCAGACTACAGGGGTATTTTGCTTTAATGACCTTCGAATCTATATCAGTTACCCAACCAGAACTGGTAAAAGTCTCGACTGTCCATGAGCTTAGGGTATCCGTTGGTTTACTGTTTTGTCGCGTCAGTGGCTTAATGATTGCGCCACTAGTGCTAATAGAGCGACCTCCGTTGAGGATAGTGACGGTGGTTCCGCTGCTGTGGAGAGTATGGCTCACAAGCCCGGAGGACGACGAGGATCTGGGTAGAACGGTAAGAGTACTAGGAGTAGAACTGGTGATTTCATCACTGTAAGGCCACGAGAGAACAGAAGAACCGATGTCTGTAGTCGTATCGTTGCCATCCATCATTCTAACGTTCCACGACTCGGTTGACCAAGGTGTGCTAATCATGCTTAAAGTATTCTGTGTTAAGGTCGAGCTGGTGCTTTCGATGTCAGACTCGTGTGCCGATGTGGAGTACGACCCGTTGGAGTCTGAACTGCTTTTGGTCGAGGCGTTCTTCTCGGAAGCAGTAAAAGTATCTTCAGTGGAGGTTTTAGTTGGGGACACGATCATCGTAGCATTGCAGCACGCGTTCTCCAGCTGCACAAATGGTTCCTAAAAACGAGTCTGATGGTCCTGACAGTACATAGTTCAGGCTGTGTGTATTTTCGACATCATGGCGATGGGGTAGCAGTCCGTGGCTATGTCAATGAGCCAACGGTACTCCTGGATCGACGTGACGATGCTCTCTATGTATAGGAAAGGATTCATCTTGGATCCTTTAACCCGAGATTCAGCAGCACTTCAAAGGCAGCTAAACATCCTGTGAAGGGTCGGCGATTACTCAGCTTTGTTATTGTCCATTTAGTGCCGTGAATTTTTCACTTATTTTTACTTAATGCATTGATTTTGAACTTACGTTGAGGTTTTCATTACTTTGACGTTGTCATTTTATTTTTTCGAATAACTCGATGGTTAGATATTAATGTCTTCACGATTTTCTAAACCAAAGAGTTGTATAAACGTAACTATGAGGCAGGCCATAACCATTCCGTGATCTTTGGTGTTGATTTCTGTGGGACATGCATTACAAGGCATTACAAATATGGATAAAATTCAAATGTATTTCATTACATAACGAAGAGCCAATTTATAATCTTACCACAAAAAGAATAAATTATTTTCGAAACAAAAGTTTGATTTATTAACCGATGTGTGGTGAATGTACGAGTATACACGAATGTTTACATGTTTACATTTTTTTAAATTTTTTAGATTTACTACACTAAACCATATTACACACACATTCACACACACGCATACACACACACACGCACGCACACACACACACACACGCACACACGCATACACACAAATGCAGAGCACACAATACAACCGTAGCGCGCTTCTTAACTTTAAGATTGTTAATAATAAAGTTAGTCCGTTATTGGCTGTCAGTATTGCTAAAATGTAAATGAAATGTATTTTTAAAAGCTGTGGATTTTGTTAAAAAATAAATAAAATAAAATAAATAGATAAAAGTCATAGGTATTCATTATACTAACGTATTCGCGGTCGTCAAGCTAAGGTAGGGAAATTAGAATAAATATGCCGATTGTGTGCTTTATAAACTGTAATAACATTGAACTCTTACACAAACTATTTACAATATTTACATTAACACTACACTAAAACCAACAACGTTGTCAGACCGGTGCCCTCACCGGGTGCCGAATAGTTTCCATAGTCATCCAATAAAATTGAGCACACTTTTTGTAAATAGAGTATTTGATAGAACATAATATTAGGGGTTAAAGTATGAAATTGCCGTTTTGTATGGACGAAATCGAGAAAAGTAATTTTTCCATACTAACATTTTTTTTTCAGTTTTTTTAAAAACGCATGAACCGTTTTCGATGCAATTAGAGGTGAAAGTTAGATGGTTATAAAGCTACGTATTATAATATTTAAATTTCTGAAAATCAAAGTATATAATACAAATATACTTAATTGAGGCAAGAAGGTCAGCTGACACATTGTAAGGGGTCTTTCTAACGACTTCCTTTGAAGTAATAGGCACTAGTATTGCATTTTTTTTAGTCAAAAGTTACTTTATTTAGTTTTTGATACAATACAAAAAGAATTACGCAATAATATGACTACACTTAAGAGCTATAAACAAAATAAAAGTGGGAAAATAATCGGCAATTTCATACTTTAACCCCTATCATGTAATAGAACGTACCTATCTAAGTTACAATAACTCACCAATTATCTTATTTACCATCTGATCAATCGTGTAGGAACGCATAGATGAGATTTTTTTTTATACAGTGTCTCTTATTGGTTGGCACGGCAGAACTTCATAAAGTGCTATTGACACAACAATTAGATGTGGCTGTGATTACGCATTCACCTTAAGTATTAGGTAGTTCGGGGTCTCTATAGTTAATTGATTACGGATTTATACCATGTACCTTGTTTTTAAGAGGTTCCGATATTTCGCCACTGTTGCAACAATAATAACGGAAACGCGGAATCAATTAACTCTAGTCATAGTGAGCATGAAAATCGGTAATCTTATTTATTTAAAACATTATTGCACACAATTAAAAAATGTACAAAAGGTGGACTTAATGCCGTGCGGCATTCTCTGCCCGCCGAACATTGGTCTAAACAGAAACGTTTTGTGGGCGGTGCAACAGATATTAAATAAACTTCTTTTTTTTATTATTAAATTATAATACTGATTGATTGTATGTACCAATAAGGAGATTATCTCTCAGGTGACAGATTTACTCGTAATGCAAGCACCTCAGTTTTTAGAGAAACCACTCGCGTGGTACTACGCACTGACGACGAATTGGCAGAATTACTGACTTACATTTTTATGGTCACCATAACTAGTGTTTGGGCGGTGTTGTTCGCCCATACGTTATTATTTGTAGAAGGAGTATCGGGAAGAAATAACAACACAAGATTCGAGTTACGAACGCGTCAGTCGATAGGTATAGTAGGCGAGCGAGCGGCGTGCGCTTCGCGAGGTACACTGATTCGGACTGTCTCGTGTGATAGGAATGCTCGCGCTCGGGTCCATTCGCCGAACGCACAATGACGCCTGCGATGACGTATCGCCGGTCGCTTACGGCGGCCGTTACACTGCGCAGCGATAGCTACGAGATGCGCGATAAATATACAAAGCTATGATTTCGACTTGTTGGTTAATATGCGTTGCAAATATTAAATACTTGTGTAAATAATAATAGTAAGTAAATATAATAATGTAATTAGTGTAAATACGTATATAATACTATAATTAATGTTAAAGTAAGTTTGTTAATGTCTAGTATAATTTGTATTTGTGTATCCTAATATTTATTTGTTTATATTACTAGATTTAAGTTTATATACAGTATGTATGTGGGTGTGTATATAGGTACTCGTTGACTTTCATATAAATGAAGGTATTTGAATGAGAACCCTACATCTTTCCCCCCCAGAGACCGTAACTACGGGCGATAAAAATCTGGGAATCTAACTTTTCTACCAGAGCGTGTGGTTTTGGTTTCTGGTAATTTTTTTTGCTATATCTGGTGTATCTGTAGTACCATGTGTGAGAGAAGGCAAATTATTAGATTTTAAATCATTTTCGGGTGACAGTATATAGGCTGGCTTGAGTCTATCTATAGATACTGTGACCGATTTGCGCTTAACTTCTAATTTGAATGTTTTATGACTTCTGTCCAATACTTTGTATGGTCCTGTATATGCAGGTTGTAATGCTCCCCGAACAGTGTCATCACGTAGGAACACGTGGCTACATGTTGCCAAATCTTTAAATATAAAGATTTTGCCGGAACTGTGGCGGGAGGCTGGGCAAGGTTGGAGTTTTTGGGCAAAAGATTTAAGTCTCGCGGTGAAGTCGGTTATATCCGTAGTGCCGCTTGAGTTGGTTTGGAAAAAATCGCCTGGCAGTCTTAAGGGTTCACCGTAGACGAGTTCAGCTGGTGAGCTCTGGAGATCTTCCTTAAGAGTACTACGAATGCCTAAAAGTACTAATGGTAGGGATTCTGTCCAATTAGTTGTGGCGTGGCAGACTATGGCAGCTTTTAGTTGTCGGTGAAAACGTTCAACAAGTCCGTTACATGCTGGATGATATGCTGTGGTTCTTCGGTGCTGAAATCCGATCCTTTGTGACAGATACGTAAAAAGTGCTGATTCAAATTGTCTGCCACGATCTGTCACTATGGTGGTTGGGCAACCGAAGCGTGCAATCCATACTTCGATGAACGCTTTTGCGACCGTTTCTGCCGTGATGTCGGTTATGGGTATTGCTTCAGGCCATCGCGAAAAACGATCGACTGCTGTGAGGCAATATCTGTAACCATTAGATACGGGCAATGGTCCTATCAGGTCTATGTGGACGTGCTGAAATCTAGCGCGTGGTAAGTCAAATGTACCTAATGGTGTGGAGACATGTCGACTTACTTTTGCGCGTTGACAATTTAGACAAGCTCTTGCCCACTCTCTACAGTCTTTGCGTATACCTGGCCAGACGTATCTTTGAGCTACAACTTTGGAGGAAGCATTAGGGCCGGGATGGCTTAGCGAGTGTAAGCAATCAAAAACTTGACGACGCAACATTTTTGGGATGTATGGCCTAGGAGTCGGTGTGCTGACATCACAAAACAGCTCATGGTGACTTCCTGGTATTTCCATTTTTTTTAAACGTAGCGACGTGCTGTCTTGAATCAAGCTTTGAAGCTCACTGTCGGAATTCTGAGCCTTGGCAAGGGATTCGTGATCTACAGGGCTTTCCAACTCTTCTATACGCGAAAGTGTGTCCGCGACAACATTGTCCTTACCCGAAATGTGTCGTATATCGGTTGAAAATTGCGAAATGAAATCTAAGTGACGATATTGTCGAGGAGAACAGTTCGATTTTCGCGTATGGAAGGCAAATATGAGTGGTTTGTGATCAGTGTAGATCGTGAATTCTCTCGCTTCTAGCATGTGGCGAAAATATTTTATGGCCTCATAAATTGCAAGGAGTTCTCGGTCGTATGGTGAATATTTACGTTGTGAGGGGCTCAACTTGCATGAATAAAATGCTAGTGGTTGCCATACGCCTTCGATTCTCTGCTGCAGGACGGCACCTATTGCTACATCCGAAGCATCAGCTGTCACTGCCAACTTAGCTTGACAATCTGGGTATGCTAAAAGTGCTGCATTGCATAAGCTTTCTTTGCATTCGTGAAAGGCTTTTAGCGCGTCCCCTGTCAGACTAATGGGTTGGTTGCCTTTGACTGAACCAGTTAATAGAGCATTAAGAGGTGCCTGGGTTTCAGCTGCACGAGGTATAAACCTTCTGTAAAAATTTAACATGCCAAGAAACCTCCTAAGCTGTTTAACAGTAACTGGTTTAGGAAAGTCCTTAATCGCCTGAACCTTCTCATCTAATGGTTTAATACCATCCGCCGATATTCTATACCCTAAAAATTTCACCACTGGTGCTCCAAATATGCATTTTGAGGTATTGATTAGAATGCCATATTCGGACATCTTCTTAAACAACTGTTTTAGGTGGTTTTTATGGGTCAGGGGGTCAGAAGACGAGACCAAAAAGTCATCCAAATATGGATAAACGAAATCCATGCCGCGAGTCAGCTCATCTACGAATCTCTGGAAAGTTTGCCCTGCGTTACGCAAACCGAAGGTCATATATGGAAATTCGTAGAGGCCGAAGGGTGTTGTAATCGCTGTTTTGGAAATATCGTCGTTATTGACAGGAATCTGGTTATATGCTCTAACAAGGTCTATTGTTGAAAAGATTTTACAACCTGACACGTTGTGTGAAAAATCGTGTATATGCCTAACTGGATATCTGTCGGGGATGGTACGTGCGTTCAACCTACGGTAATCGCCACAGGGTCGCCAGCCGTCTTTTTTGGGGGCTAAATGCAGTGGGGCTGACCAAGGGCTGTCAGAGGGTCTGGCTGTGCCGTCTTGAAGCATTACGTCAAACTCTTGTTTAGCAATAACTAATTTATCGGGGGCAAGTCGACGAGGAGTACTAGCAACAGGTGGACCGGGAGTAGTTCGTATGTAATGGACTGTGTTATGTTTTGTGATGCGTGGTGAGCCAGCAGGTCGAATCAAGTCTGGAAATTCTTTTAATAACTCATGATACACTGAATCACCAGTTGAAATTTTGACGGAGGAAATGCTACTATGTCTATTGGCTGACGTGGCTGAGACCTTTAATGTAGTAACATTATCAATCAATCTCTTATTTCTTACATCTACTACAAGATTGAAGTAAGCTAAAAAATCTACGCCAATAATGGCTTTATTCACATCGGCTACAACGAAACGCCACACAAAGTCCCGACGCAAACCCAAATCTAACCGAAGACTTGCGTAGCCATACGTATGTATCACAGTTCCATTAGCTGCACTTAGTTCATAATTAGTCTTAGATCTTCGTTCCTTAAAGGCAGAACGGGGAAACACGCACAAGTCACTACCGGTGTCTACAAGGAATTGTACTTTGGTGATCCGATCTGTGACAAACAGGCGACCTTGGCAGTTGGGGTAATCGTTAGTCGCCATTACCGACCACCCTGTCCGTTTTCCGAGTGGAAATCGCAAGGTTTACTGCAGGAGAGAGCCTTGCTGCCAAATTTGGAGTGGTACCAGCATGTAGGGTATTTACGGTAACTGGCCTGGGATCTACTGCGACTGCGATCACGCTTACTATCGGCATACCTGGATTTAGACCAAGGCCTGCTCGGCCTGCTGGATCGAGTAGTAAGTGCATGAACTTGCTGTGTCAACTTCTCTATCTGCTCTGCCATCATGTCCAGCTTATCAACTGTACTGCGCTGCTCAGGCGATTTTGATGATGATGCCGAGGTTGACGCTACGTAAGGAGATACTGGCACAATATCCTGGATCCGATCTGCTAGCTCCGCAACGCTCTCTAAAGGTGAGTCAGCTTGGGATGCAATTATGGTCTGCATGCTACTGGGAAGTCTGCTGGTCCAAATAGTGCGTATAAAGTCTGCTGGTACATTAGGGCCCGCTAGGTGCTGCAAGTGTCGTAGAAACTGCGAAGGCTTACGATCTCCTAGCTGTTCATGGTCCAGCAGTTGTTTTACCTTGCGCTCTTTTGATGCTGAAAGACGCTTTATCAACTCGCTCCGTAATTTGATGTATTTATCCGACTGTGGTGGCGACTCGATGATGTCTTCGACTTCTATGGCGTATTGGTGGTCAAGCATGCCAATTGCGTGATAAAACTTGGTTGTGTCATTAGTAATATTGGCTAAAATAAACTGACCTTCTAACATCGAGAACCACAGGGATGGCTTATCCGGATAAAATGGTATGTTCCTTACTCCAACGCGATGAACATCACTCGCATCGCTTTGACTGGAGGACTGCCCTTTCAAAGCGGCGTTGCTGGAATCTTCCATCGTTCCAATTTTCGTGCACAATAGGGGTCACCAGTTTGGGCGGTGTTGTTCGCCCATACGTTATTATTTGTAGAAGGAGTATCGGGAAGAAATAACAACACAAGATTCGAGTTACGAACGCGTCAGTCGATAGGTATAGTAGGCGAGCGAGCGGCGTGCGCTTCGCGAGGTACACTGATTCGGACTGTCTCGTGTGATAGGAATGCTCGCGCTCGGGTCCATTCGCCGAACGCACAATGACGCCTGCGATGACGTATCGCCGGTCGCTTACGGCGGCCGTTACACTGCGCAGCGATAGCTACGAGATGCGCGATAAATATACAAAGCTATGATTTCGACTTGTTGGTTAATATGCGTTGCAAATATTAAATACTTGTGTAAATAATAATAGTAAGTAAATATAATAATGTAATTAGTGTAAATACGTATATAATACTATAATTAATGTTAAAGTAAGTTTGTTAATGTCTAGTATAATTTGTATTTGTGTATCCTAATATTTATTTGTTTATATTACTAGATTTAAGTTTATATACAGTATGTATGTGGGTGTGTATATAGGTACTCGTTGACTTTCATATAAATGAAGGTATTTGAATGAGAACCCTACAAGTGCACGAAATGACGGGAGCTGCTATGACGCTCCGCGGATGAAGAGAGCTCTGTACAAACTGGCAACCACTAACGCCCGGTCCCAATAACCTATCTATCTTCAGTTTCGGCATATCGGAGATAGAAAACAACTTCTGTCTTTGTTTCTCCGGACGGCAAAATCAGAGAGACAGAAGATTATTTCTATCTCCAATTTTAACCACCTAGGCACCTGTACAACGAAGCCCACGTTATGTGACCATTATGTATAACATATTGGCAGTGTTATTAAGCTATTGCATAGCTTCTATCGCGGGCCTTGAGCGTGGAGACCGAATCCAGAAATTCCGTAACAAAAATAACATAAAACACCCCCCACTCCGACCGGCACAGCTGTGATACTTTTTAGTTTTATAATTGCGTAAGTTGATAAAAAATGCTATGCAATAGCTTTACCGCGGCAGTCTCCGAGTGCCACACGTCTTTTTTTTGTAAAAAAAGTTTTTGTGTAAAATTTTAAATATTGGTTCAGCAATTTATTTTGAAACACGCTGTGACGCGCACGGATGTAGCTGCGTAATGCTACGGCACTATCGCGATAACGCGAAGATTTGCGTTGTCGCGACACGTCTGGCCAAAGAATTCGTCTTATCGCGAATCATCTTCGCGATTACGAATGCCCTTCGCGCCGCTGCCGGAAAATTGACGCGCATCAAAGGGTTTTGTGGCGACAAAGTTCGTGCGTTTGGCTACACTTCGCGCGCTTTAGTTGACTGCGAGACGCCGAGCGGTTTGAACGTGTTTGAACTTGTTAATTATGGATTGGAGTAATGAGAAGATATTAGAATTCATTTTTGTGTATAGATCAGATCCAACATCGCCTTTTATTTCTCTTTTTGACTTTTTTATTTTTGTTCAAGTAATAAAGATGCAGTAAATAATAATTAGCCGCCATGTGATACAGCGCAACCGCATGTTTTCCGCGAAATGAATTATCGCGACAAGTTTTGATGTGGCTAAGCACTTCGTCATCGATCGAACACTTTTATCGTGACAACGCGAACGCAAATCTTCGCCTTAAAGTGTGGCCGTAGCATTAGGTTCATTCATCTGGGGCCCCGCCGCAGCAAAATAGCACGTCTGCGCGCGTTACAGCGTGTGACAAAATTAAAAGTATGAATCAATATTTAATATTTTGCAAAAAAAATATTGCCATTGATAAATTGTATAACCCTGCCATGATGTTATACATAATGGTCACAATATGACGCGGGCTTCGTTTGACAGGTGGTTGAAATTGCATCGTGTGCTAAAAAAAAAACTAAACGTGTACCCGTTCGCTTCGAGATGGCCGTCGATGACCGTTACAAAATGACGTCACAGGCATATATAGCGGTACCGTTGGCAAAAAGAAATAATCGTATTTTTATTGCAATATCTTTTTATTATTTCCACACATCTTGGTTAAATTTGATAGAGATACGAAATAATATGTACCTGCGCCGTAGACGATATGTGAGTTATTATAATAAATAAAATGGAGAAATTACAATAGATTATTATTTATTTATTCCTAATGCACAGTCAACCTTGAGGAGGTGCAGAGACCTGTGTATACTAATTAAATCGAAATCATTTGTGAAGTGAGGGGGTTCCATAGTGGCTCACCTAAAGTTCTTTACCCGAAACTATTCTGCCTGCATTGCAATTGTTGCAAACGGTACTAATAGGGTCTGTCAAGGAGCTCGGTGCGGTGTGGCGGGGAGTAGCGGTAGTCGGTAGCGGCCAACTCGAAACGAACTACTACGCGTATAGGTAGAAAGACTACCACGTGGTGCTACCATAGATATATCATAAGAACTAGATAAATAGTCCGATACAAAAAATGACACCAAAAACTGTTCTCATTTGAATGAATGACCTGACCAAATTATGTCGGCATGAACTAATATCAGTTAAAATCAGTTTTATTTCTGCAAATAGGCCCCAGGAGGCGATTTTACACGTCCCAATATTTAAACCTACCACTGCTTCGGGACAAGTCTGGGCTGGTGCCGAGAAGAAGCAGCGCAAGAAACTCGGTCACTATAGAAAGCTTTGTTGTCTTTTTAAATAAATTTTTACAAGGTAAGGTAATTTTTACAAGGTTTAAGCAAGTACGAGCTGGGACAACTTAATGCCATACATTTCTATCATTTAAATAATCATTAACAGTGTAATAGCCCTTTTTCATTAAAATAACTTTGACATACGATTTAAGTTTATGTACAGTGAGTTCAGTTATCCTTTGGTAATTTGTTGTAAATACGAATACAATTTCCCATAAACGATTATCCTACTTTTCGCAGTCTGAAGCCAGTATGGATATTTATATGATGTAACTATTCGATTACTTTAGATTGTACTAAAAGTGCACCCGTTTATGGTCATGGCACACTATACCAGCACGGGTCGCCTCGAATATTACAAAATATATTGAACGACTCACACCTTAATGCTCCAATTTGAATGGCAAGTGAATTACTGGGTTGAGGCGATGCCGGTGTACTGTGCCATGACCTTTAGTTAGGACACTGACGCTGGCCCCCAATTCCGGTAATTTACAAATGGCTCAATAGCATGGCAATTGTATATTTTGACACATTTAATATGCTAGTAATGTCAAAATATACAATTGCGATGCTGTTGAGCCATTTGTAGATTAGCGGAATTGGGGCCCTGATTGTGTACTTAGTTTTTTGATATAACATCAATGTGCTACAGTGCTACGCTAGTTGCCTCTGCGCGTGCGGCCTATCACGCAGCCGGTCGACGTCCAGTAGCACGCGGCCCAGCTCCCCGACGCGGAAGGCCTTGATCATGGCGCGCGCCACCTCCAGTAGGTCGGGCACATCGCGCACTCGGCCGTCGAAGTCGCGCACGCGACGGATACGATTCAATTTTATCGCTCCAGATAGTAGGACCTGAGAAATACAATTGGTTTGTACACCTACATGATAAATTGAGTCCATTTTGGATTGCATTCTATTGAGGCATATCTAAGGTATGCATAACATGTTTTGGCATTCTCATTATTTTACATAATGTTAATACAGAATAAATGATTTGGCAGGCTTTGTCTCTGTATTATGCCTTTTAAATAATGAATATCAGCATACTTTTTTCGTGGCAGTTTCGAACTGGCACAGCAGTCCCTGCTGACAAAAGCTCACTCTAGGTTACTGTTCAAACCTAATTGCATTTAATATTCTTAAAAACTATATCATGGGCAGTACTTAATTTTGAAAAAAAAAATCTTATGCCTGAGTAGTAAATAAATAAAAATCTGTTATTTGAAAGAAAGAAAATATTTAGTTTACCCCACCTGATTGATATCGTCACAAGGTTCCACCAGCCCTAAGTAGTCGACATACTTGAACTTGTTGTGCTTATTCAGCCAGTACAGTAGATAGTCAGCGATAGCCTCCTCGCCTACGAGGTGGTCTTGCAGCGACGCACAGAGCGCTAGCTTTAAACCCATCTCGATGTCAGTTACTGATGGTTCTAGGATACCTATTGACAAAAGTAGATTTTTTTGTAGTATGATGCAGTTAGCCTTCTCATGCATTTGGCAGCCTGACTGTGGCTAGGCTGCTACAGCCAATCTAATGCGTCTATGCAGCCTGCATATAAGACGGTCAAGAAGTTTTAGACCATCAAAAATTGAAATGGCAGCAACGTTGCGCAGTGCATGGCAGGTACGCAGTGCATGGCAGGTAAAGTATATGATATTCAGATTCCAAGAACATAACAAGTCTGCTCACTAAACTGTAGCATACTAAGACCATGCTAACAATGTGTCAGGGAAAATAATAGCGAAATGTATGACACTTTTCCAGGCAGACACATTAATATTATTAAAACTTAGCTCAAACTCTAAAGAATTCTGCAAATTAATTGCTCTCTACTAACCAGGTGTATCGAGCATGAAGATTGTGGGGTCATTATTAATTCTCATTTTTGTCATTAGACTCCTAGTAACCCCAGCGATGGCTCCAACGGGTAAAGCATGCCGTACACTCATGTTTTTTGATCTCATCATGTTAATCATAGATGACTTTCCAACATTTGGTACTCCAATGATCATTACATTGTAGTCAGACTCCTCGGTCCTATTGTACCTATTTGATTCTTTAATTAGGTCCACCATGAGAGGTTTTAGTGTTTTTAAACCGCGGCAATGTTGGTCTTTGCTGTTTGTAAAGACGACATGGTCCATATTCTGTTCCGCTTTTAACTGGTCTTTTATTTTTGGAATTAAAGACTTTACAGTTAGATCCATTTTGTTAAGGACTAGTATATGAGGCTTAGCACCTGTCAATGTTTTGGTAAATATAGGATTTCTACCAGTAAATGGTAGTCTAGCGTCGTGAACCTCAATGACACAGTCGACGCTCGTCAACTTGCGCTGCATTTGCTTTAGGCCCTTGTTCATATGTCCGGGGAACCATCTGAGTAAATCTTTGCTTATATAGGGGCATTTTTTTCGGAAATTGTAAGCAGCTGCGTCAAATTTTAGGGCCATTTCAATATGTTCAATGTTGTCGGTAAGTATGTTTGTTTTGGTTTACAATTTATAGGTTATCTGACTGACAAAAACGATAACATAAAATATCCTGGTTCAGGGTTCTGTAAGCCTCAGTTAAGTTTTAAATTACAATAGGTGATTATTAACACATTTTTATGACACCTTATTCACTTGGAAAATGAAATAATTTATTATATTGAAAATTAAAAATAAACTGATTGACCTTTTCAAAAATTGAATGTCAAAAACTGTTGTCGTTGTTGTTGTTGTTTTCTATTTCTTCACCCATTCTGGGTAGGCAAAGGGAACTATACTCATACAGCCAAGTCTTCAGTAGATTTCTTTTATTGATATGAAATGAAAATGAAATGTTAATGAGATGAAATGAAATGAGACCTAACCTAAGTCATTGAAATGTATGGGTGGTTTATACATTTCAATGATTACAGGAGTTTTACGCGAGAACGTGGATCGGAGTCAAATAGTGAGTTTGTTGTTGATGTTGTTGTTGTTGTTTTCTTCAACCATTCTGGGTAGGCAAAGGGAACTATACCCATACAGCCAAGAATTAGAATTTTTTTATTGATATGAAATGAAAATGGAATTTAATGAGATGAAATGAAATGAAACCTAACCTAAGCACTGATTTAAATATTAACCTGGTTTGAGTACTTCTATATCTCATATTTTCTAATGTTGCACTCTAAATCCATAGCGCTAAGATTACTTTTTCTCTGCCAAATGGAAAAGAAGGAGAACGAGCCCAGGAGATAACTAAAATAGTAGTGTGTCCTTGTCTAGCAAGTATCTTATGGAGAAGGGTGTCCACCTCTAAGTAATTTATGATAGTAACTATTTTAATTTAAAATGACCGGGTTTTTTTCAGTGTCTAAAATAGCATATTTTGATGGTTGGTGTTTAATAATGATAGCTTATTAATTAATCATCAAAAATTGTGAAATTATTGTGTTACTACACATAATTGAGTCTATTTTTATATTGCAAAAACGTGCTGTGCGGGTGGGCTATTTACGGCCTTCGACCACGTGACTCTCTAAGAAAGCTATTCAAAGAGATCAACATATTTACAGTTGCATCTCAATACATTTTCGAAAACATGTACGTCCGTAAAAACCTAGCATTTTTAATTAAAAATTGTGACGTACACAGGTTGAATACCCGAAATAAAGATCAACTTGCCGTTCCAGGATTGAGACTGCGAAAAGTGGGTAATTCGTTCCTGGGAAATTGTATTCGTATTTTCAACAAATTACAACTGTCAATAGCTGAACTCCCTGTACATAAACTCAAATCATATATTAAAGGTGTTTTAATGAAAAAGGGCTATTAAATTATTAATGATTATATAAATGATAGGAACGTTTTGCTTTAAATTGTACCACTGGCATATATCTTATGTAAACATGTTTATTCAAAAAGAGGCTGACAATAGTGACCGAGTTTCTTGCGCTGCTTCTTCTTTTCACTAGCCCGCATTTGTCCCGAAGCAGTGGTAGGTTAAATATCGGGACGTGTAAAAGCGCCTCCAGGGGCCTATTTGCAGAAATAAAACTGATTTTAATTATTTATGATCCAAAATTGAATTTAAATACATGGGACTTGAACCTGCAACC
The DNA here is from genome assembly GCA_949315895.1 of Anania crocealis. NCBI lineage: Eukaryota > Metazoa > Arthropoda > Insecta > Lepidoptera > Crambidae > Anania > Anania crocealis. The sequence goes on from OX438868.1 coordinate 1,759,950, forward strand.
TCATAGTGTGAGTCAAGCATTTTTCCAATTTGGCTACCACGGCTCATAAATTATTAAATAAAAATATATAGTTAGACTTTACTCTATGTGTATTTTATTGCTGTACAGGATGCCTAAGGATAAATCTGTTGCTGGAAAGTAGAAAGAAACCTGGCAAAAAAATATTTGTTACCCACCGATGAAAAAATATCAATTTCATCCTTGCTTAAATAATATTCTTCATCATCCAGTACAATCTCTCACTACTGAATCAAGACACTAACTCATTAAAAGTATCGCAAACAGATAATTAAGCTTAAGATTAAAAACGTACGCCAACGAAGATACTCTTAAAATGATGGGGAAAAAACTAACGATGCGACAACGGCTGCATATAATAATTTTATTCAATAATGTTTGAATATCTAATAGGTAATTTTTTGTCATTAATTTCTTGTTTTATTTCCTTTCCTCCGATTCGGTCCTAAACGAGTCTACTACCACTTTAACTTAACGATCCACTTTAACTCTCCTATTCCACAATAGTAAAGAACATACCTAATTAAATAAAGATAAATAGCATGGGCTAGCAGGTGACTATTAGTGCTTAGATAGTTTTTAATACCATAGGTATTTATCAATCCAGTAAGGCTATCCGAGAAGATAATATTTTATGGACACCGTATTAGAAAAGGAGGCATTTCTACTCTCGGCTCGTTTTTTTTGAGATACTGCGCAGTCCAGCTTAAGTGTAGGTTCATGTGCGTGTGTTTCTGTTTTTGCACAGTTGTTTCATTGGGTGTTTTTGTTTTTTGTTTGGTTGGTGCAGGAGTCACGGAGTGGTCAGCAGTTTATCGCAACTAGGAACATCAAAAAATTTGTATGAAGTTTGCGTGGCAAATAATGGCAGATACTGGCATCTCACTCACTCGGTGCAGTGTCTCTTTCTTTCAATCAATGGTATGTCCCGTCGGTCATATTGTTATTTTGTTTCTTGTACGAGTTTGTTTTGGTTACAATTTTTATTTTTGATTTACACTTATTTAATTGCCTTGGTACAAGTACAAGGTACAAGGTACAAGTGATCGTGTAAATTGAGTGAATAGGTACAGTTTATAAAAATGACAGAAAAAAACGGATTTTAACTTGAGAAATTTGTGAAGATCGAGCCAGTCTTATGAATTGCACAAAAAGGAAGTTTATACAACGTGTAAAACAAATAAGCACTAACTTTCAAGCGGACGATACATTCGGTGATAACTAATCTTTTGACCTGTATTAGGTAACTGGAAATCTTATAGTTATAGAACAAAAAGAAGCAAATTTTTTTGTTAAAACATTTGGGGTTACAGCCCTAAAAATGATCAATAAACTGAATTTAAAGATCAAAAATGCAGAGGCACGAATAGGTTAACCATTATTTTCTACCTATTCTTTAAAACGAGTGATTAGTAGAATAATAGATACTTAGTAAATATCGCTGAAAACATCGATAAAGCTAAACGTATACATCCTTGAAGTTTATCCAGATTCTTCTTAAACTGCACCTTTTATGAACACATTCATATCTTTTGGTGTGGTATCATTTGTCCACGACATCAACGACGAATCAATAGAATAGGTAAATCTTAGATCGATAATTTTATTTAATAAACCGAAGCTTATAAACAAAAATAAATAAATAAGTACCAATTTCCATCATCATACTGCGAAAAGTCTAAGTTGATAGTCTGCTAAACTGCAAACGGTTAATCTTTGTTCAGTCCACGTGGACTGTCGGCGTTTGCGCAAATAAGAGATCAAGAATTGTAGCACTTGTATCCGCGCCAATCAGATTACGTAACTAGGAGAAAGGGGTGTGTCGGGCGATATGGGCAAAATCTAGCTCCTCCCACATTATTTGAATAATTGCAGTGACGGTTCCGTAGTTTTGAGGCGATCGAACAATTGTTTTGCTTTTGATTATTTGGCACTTAAGTAGTTGTTGCGGAAAGAACATCCAAAAATAGTAATGATGGTTAAATGAATTATTAGAAACATTTTTACCTGCTTAACTTTATTTTGAAGTTATTAATTTTTTAGGCCTAGTTTTCTCAATAAACTTAGTTATCATTACGATGTCGGTATTAGGTTCCTTAGAAAGAAATATGTAGGTACCTACTTTATTTCGTAAGTAATTTTAGTGGCACAATATTAGAAGCAAGCAGCATTTTAAATAAATTATTAATCTCTGTTTGATTTCAGTTTTTAATAAGTACAGGTTAGTTTTTTTATTATTGATGAATCTTCTCATATGAAAATATTTATTTTTTACAACGTGCTTAGAGTCCCTCAAATATTCTAATGATTATCGATTTTGTAATTTTCATTACTGAACCCCAAATTTGGTTCCGAAATTTTGTTTGATCTTTCTTTAGTAAATACTCAGTCAGTTGCTCCGCGTATCTCTTGAGAAGGATAGTCACTACGTAAATAAAATGAATAAATTATCGCCACGTCGATTACAACAGACAATTAATTCTATGAAATGATGCTGTGTGTTGGCGCTGCACGTAACATTTTACCCAACTATAGCGAAGCCTAATGTGATAAGTGTTTGTGATTAATAAGGATACTTAACAAGTAAATGCTGTTGCTCTGTGAATTCAATATTGGAGGCCTTTTCCCTGCTCTGGGATGATTATAGGCCGTTACTACTTAACAAGTAAGTGTTAGTACCTAAGTTTATTTTATTTTCTTTAAACATGTCTCCCGTGCTTGTGGTATCCTTCAAGACACATAGCACATCAAATTATGTATGTCATGGCAAAGAACTACAGGCTGGCATACGAAAATGTGTAGGGCAAATAGACGCATAGGCACGCATTAGGTTTGTAATTACTATTACTTTTGTTGTAGTTTTTTCATTGTAGTAAAGTAATTGAATAGTACCTAACTATGATTGTTAGCACCGCGACTGCGCGCCGCCCGCACTTCAGGCGGCGCCGCACGGGGGCGCGAGCGCGGCCGCTACAAAGGTCACCGATCCGGCGCTCAAATTTGTACATAAAAACTAGGGTTGTCCAAAATATTAACATAACATTCAGAGGAAAAAAATGTATGGAAAAAAAAATTACAGATAGACTATTAAGCTTTTGTCAGTAGAGTCTTAACTTGATGTATATACATACCCTTAAGTATTAGTGCTTATTTTTTTTTTCACGTTGTATACATATTCGCTGAGTTTGAATTCATTGAATGATATACTTAAATACAATATTTAAATAACTACAAAATACGTAACCGCGGCGGTTCGTCAGGCCCGTACTGCCGCGCGCTGGCGTATAGTGTATGCGATCGATGGATATCGATGCATAAATCCCGAATCATTGAGCCTTAATAAGCTATGAATTAGCACTTGAAACAATTTATAAACAACAAACAAGCAAGTAACGCGCGCGGCTAGTGTGTCAAACCTGTCATAACGTGTCTCATTTAGACTCCGCCCCTATCCGAAACTAACCGAAACTTTTATACCGGATTCGGTTACGGTTACGGATAGTTTATTATTTCGGATATCCGATAGTTTCGGTTACGGTTACGGAGCTCCCTAACAACCCTAGTATTACTACACCAATTACGAACACCAAATAAGTTTTGTGAAAGATAAAATTTTACTAAATGTTTAATAATTCCAAGATTGGTGTAATCAAATTTAGAAAATAATTTAAAGATTATGTACAGGGGCTAGCTTATTTCATTCTGAAATTTCTTCTAGCTGGCCCGAGAAAGGAAATAAACATACGGTAGTAAGGTGTTTCCAAATAATAAAACAAGCAAATAATATTTTTACCATTTACTTTAGATTAAGAAAAAATAAATTTGTTTTAATTTCAAAATATTTTTCAGATGCAGACAGTGGGTTAAGATTGTGGGCAAAGAAGATTCCTATAGAAAAACTGCGTGCATTATGATAAATGTATGTGGTAATCACTTTATTTTTTTTTAGGGATTACAAACAAATGCGTTACACAGTTAACTTATTGCTATACTTAAGTAATAAAATTAGTAACACATCCCACTACGTAATCCACGTGTAGGTGTATGGATTTAAAAAGCGTAAACATAAAACAGCAATGAAAAATTTTTTGTTGATACTACATCGATACTACAATCATTCTAACACAAGTACAGTTTTGATACAGCTTTGAAAATGAGAAGAAGAAAGAAACATAAAAGACACATAAAATTTTGCAATTCTGTGTTAATTTAGGATATCTATAATAGGTTTTTTTAAATTTTGAAGGACTCTGGGAAAAATCGAGATCATTGAAGTTCTCGTTGAAAGGGGACATCAATCTATGTAGTGGGGCTCGTTTGCCTGCATTGGTTTTACAGCAGTTTACATGAAAGGTCTTCAGTCTGCGCGACAAAAATTTTTAATAAACAAAGAAATTGCCATAAAAATCATCGCAAAATCATAAAATAAAATCATTATTATTATTAAAAAGTTTTTAATTTATTTCGAGTTTACATTTATGACCAATCTCGTGTTAGTAATTTTACTATTTATTCCACTGTAAAACTATTTGTATCTCATATATTTGTCGATATCGATACAACATTTAGCGGTACCACACTAAAGTACTACCAACATATGATAGTACTTTTTTATTTGACGTCAATTTGAAATTACGTTTCTATAGGAGTTTTTGGCGGGAGTTCGTGAGATACGTTTGGAGTCCTTTTATTTTATCGATTTTTTATTGTTTATAGTGATTTTTGGGTCGTAAAAGTGGTGTTATTTTGCGAAACAAAGTGTTGTGCGAGTGAAAAATATACAATTCAGTGAAATAAGGTGGTGTATGGGTCGTTACCAAGAAAAGTAGACAGTGAATTTTGCGCGGGAACGCGAACAGTTCACCTCTTTCTTGGGGACTTCTCTACATTCCTTCAATCTTTCGACTTTCTCCAAAAACTCCATCGAAGCATTAAAATGTCTAACTTCAACGTTTTAATGCAAAAATAAAGACAATATTACTTAAAAATTGGCTGTATGGACAAGTATCCGAGGCCGTTAAACTTACTAAAGAAAAAAAAAGGTTTCTATAGGTTTGTATTTAATCCCTCAACCCCCAGGAGCAGAGTTGTAAAATTAATGACGAATCTGACCAGTCACAATGGGGACTACCGTTTCTTTGCTTACCAGTTGGCGCCACTGTAGACTGAGGTCCGGAAGTATAGCAGTCAAAGGCGATTGGCGCCGAAACAAAGTGTTATACATATCTTGAATCTAATTAAGGTTATATTGTTTATAAATAACTATCTTGATATCAACAAACTAACTTCTGAAATAGTTGCTCTTGAGGCCGCCTATTTTTGCGCTTTTTCTTAATTCCGCTTTTAAAGCGTTCACATTAATCGCCAAATAATCCATATTTGCTATATTTTACGATGGAGATCACTTTCCGGTAGGTAAATTTAAGAAATTATAATTTATGCAACAAATTCCGCTAAAACCAGTACAAAGTGAATGATATTGAACCTCACGCGACACTAGCGCCTCTAGTGGCAAATTTACTAGCGATAGCTCCCATTGTCATAAGCCTTATATGACCGGTCATTTACAGTCAAATTCAGTCAAGTTGATTCAAATATTACTGGCCTCTAATTCGCGTAACCAAATCGTATCAGATTCGTAATTGAATAGCAGGTTTTTGACAGTTCTAGTATGAGTTAAATGTCAATATCGTACAATTCCATCACGATCGAACTGCGATTGAAATAGCTGAGTAAGGCCTCTGTTTTGTCTACTTCAACCTCTGCCAAATAATTGATTTATTTGGACACCCAATGCGGGTGCGGGGCATCGCGCCGAAACATCGTGGCATCGAAAAACCTACATTTTAAAATGTTTTATATTATATAATAACTCATTACAACCCTTTTTTGTTGTGTTTCAATTTAAACTCAGAAAAGCTTAAAAAGTACTAAAATATGATTGAAATAAAAATGACTGAAAATTACTATTTTTGACAGTTTCTCACCATTTTTGACTGATTTTGACCAATTTGACTGTAAATAACAGTCAGTCAAATTCAGTCACGTTAGTCATTTTCATCTCTACCCAGGAGGCACTCGGCTGCCACGATAACAATTGATTTCAATTGTGTTGTGTCTGGAATAACTCACGATCGAGGGATTAAATTCCATGTTAAAGTTTACATAGTAATACTTATTAATACTATACAAATACTCTTTGAGTGTTAAGCTTATCTTTGTTTGCGATACTGTCTTGAAGTGTCTTGAGGTTTTACGCGGGAAACGAGAAGAGAAAGATGGACTTTGTTTCGTAATTTTGTTAAATTATCCTAAGCGGCATTTATTGTGATAAAGTGGTGGCATTGTTATAATAATGTGTCAGTGAGTAGGATAAATCAAATAAAAGTGTGAAATAAGGAAAGGCGCTCCTATTTGACTCTGATCCACGTTCTCGCGTAAAACTCCTGTAATCATTGAAATGTATAAACCACCCATACATTTCAATGACTTAGGTTTGGTTTCATTTCATTTCATCTCATTAAATTTCTTTTCATTTCATATCAATAAAAAAAATCTACTGAAGACTTGGCTGTATGGGCATAGTTCCCTTTGACTACCCAGAATGTGTGAAGAAAATAACAACATTTGTGTTCCGGTCGCTTGTTTGCATAGAGTAACATAACTTGTTTGTTTTTAAGTTATGTACCTCCTAGTTTATGTAGGTAACGATTTCGATTTAAAGTCGTAAAAAAAGTGTAGTACTTAAAAGCAAAGTCATCAGTTTGTTTAGCTAAAATGTCTACTATTCAGGTGTGCCGAATATGTTTGGCTCTTGATACTCGTATGTACAAAATAGACGACATATCTCTGCAGCAGTTTTATGAAAAAATTACAAATAAACCAGTAAGCTAAATGCGGTTCCAACAATTTTTATTAGATTTAGAAAGTGGTTGAAATCATTAAAATTTATTTTATTTTTTATATTACAACTACTTACTTACCTTTTCTTTTAAAATAACATGTACTTATTGACAGAAATTAATATTACATTTAGTACATATTATATTTAGTTTTCTTTTCCAGTTTAAAATGGAAGACAATAGATTACCAGCAGTCTCACTTGTGTGCTACATCTGCTTCCACTTGTTGAAGAAATGCCACAGGTTCTCTGAAAGTGCAATCAAAGCTGATGACATACTGCAACAGGTCTGCAAGAGCGGGATTGAGGTAATACACATTACAAGTTATGGATAATAAAAGATGTTGAATACATTTCATGTATAAAATTTGTTCCAAAGAGCTACAAGCATTTATATCCTTTTGAATACTAAATCATTAGCTGTGTGTTACTACATAAAAATATTCATCTTTCAGATAACAGAACAATTCATATCTATGATAGATAAACCATTCCCATTTAGAGCATTTAATAATACTCATGTAACGATTTTGAATGTAGCACAAAATATATTTAAAAATGATAAGTTGACAGAAGTAAAACATGAGGAGAATGAAATGCTAGAAGGGACCGATACTGAAGTAAAAGAAATGGGTAAGTATGTAATTTTCATTCATAGGTGTTTGAACATGGGTACAATATATGTATAAGAAACAATTAATTCTTTTATTATCGAAAATACAGTTCCCTGAATAAAAATGTTGACTAACTGAGGTGGGACTCAAATCCACAATCTTCTGCTTACTGGACAATTACTTTTACTATTGAAGAATTTAATACCTTAGTGTGGAATTATTTTTTGTTTACTTTTCATGATGAATTATATCTTTCCTCTTAGATTCAAATGGCAAGGAAATTCAAAAAGACTTTGTTTTTCCAAGTAATCTACTTGATTTAAAAAATGAGGCAGTACCAGATTCGAATGGTGCAGAAGAAGAAGAATCATGTACAGAAGATCCACTACATTTACAAGACCTCCACCAGAGTTCAGACTTAGAAGACAACTCAACTCTATACAGTGTAAAATTGGAGGAAGATAATGATCCCATTGAAAAAGAAAACATTTCAGAGGGTGGAGTAGTAAATGAAGGTGATAGTGTTAACTTTGAGGAAAATGATGTCACCATCAAAAGAGAAAGCGTTGCAGAGGATGAATTAGCAAATAATGGTAATACTTATTAATATTTTAAAGAGGAAAAAATCAGTTAAAATCAGTTTTATTTCTGCAAATAGGCCCCGGGAGGCAGTTTTACACATCCCAATATTTAATCCTACCACTGCTTCGGGACAAGTCTGGGCTAGTGCCGAGAAGAAGCAGCGCAAGAAACTCGGTCACTATTGTCAGCCTCTTTTAAAATAAATGTTTACAAAAGGTTTAAGCAAGTACATGCTAGGACAATTTAATGCTATACATTTCTATCATTTAAATAATCATTAATAGTGTAATAGCCCTTTTTCATTAAAATTACTTTGACATATGATTTAAGTTTATATACAGAGAGTTCAGCATAAATATTTATAATTATGAATGTTTTAAACAAATGACTCAAACACTTCTAAAATTTTGTAAAAAAGACAAGAGTTTTAGCCCCGGAAAATGACTCCTAATAGTTTTTATCCAAAAAATCATGCTATAAGGGGGCGAAATTGGGCTAAAAGTTTATTCAATAATTTCTTCCCTAAAGTAAAAAAAGTAATGTAACAAACTTGGACGAATAAACCACTGGACGCGCAATGACAGGCAATTTCGCTTGTCCCCCCTTGGCAACGAAACGGGCTCTTTAACCTCACTTACATGTGACGTCTTGTCAGTACGGTTTCAGAGCTCGGTGAGAAACATTGTCGAGAAAAATGGGTAAATGTGCCATATTTTTGTATAAAAATTATAGCGGCAAGACAAAAAATATTTCTTTTCATCTGTAAGTTTTTTTTTTTTTGTATTTTTAAACCTGCGATCAATCTCATAAGATTATAATCAGGTGGGTTGCAAGAGGTCGTGGTTTGGCGGGATAGAGCCACTGCTCCATCTCCCCACATTAAGGCAGCACGTCGGCTCTCTTGAGTCTTCCAATCGGATTCATCCGTAAGTTACTTTTTATCCCAATAAAGCTGTAAATTTTTCTTAAAATAGTGAAATGTGTTTTCCTAGAGAAAAGTTACATTGCTGTTTAAAAAAGTAGTGGTCAATTACTATAAAATCAAAAAGATGACGTATACTTCATTCGGTAGGATTATCGTACGTTCATCATTCGTTCCCTAGTCAATTTAGTTTCAACTGTGCTTGACAATTGTCAATAAATCATATCGATAAATGTACTAATAAATTTATAGTATAAATACTTTTGAAATAAAATGATAAATCTGTAAAATGATTTAAGTCTAGAGTAGATTAAAGTACTTAATCTGTTTGCTTTAAAATTTTAAACTTCATATTATAATACAATACATCCTATTAATGTAATTTCAGATTTCCTGTAGATTCATTAAGTAAAATAAAGTGGGTCGAAGCCGTCCGAAGAGAGGCAAAATGGATCCCTACAAAACACCACCGAATATTTGGTATCCATTTTACACCAGAGTGTTTTAATGCTAACGCAAAAAATCATAAGCGACTATTTGTTTAATTGTTTGTGCTGACTTAAACATGCCCATACTGTAATTCCTGTTTTGGTAATAAAAATAAAAAACATTTTGCATAAGATGCGACCATTCATTCGTTCAACATATCGATAGAAAAATATCGACACTTTCACGCACTAAATGTCAATAATTGACACGACAATCTCCCCCCGCCCCGCAGAAATTGGTTGATGATGTTTTCATACATTCGCTCTTGCGTTTCATATCCAGTGGTTAATTTATCCAAGGTAAAAACCCATTTATGCTCACTGTTGAGCACGGGACTCCTTTAATTTCTTACCTATTTAGATGAAAACCGGGAAAGTGATACAACTGATTCCGACTTTTATACAATACTTTTTAAAATGTTTGACACTTGATTTTGACACACAAAATTTGAATACATAAATCGTTGTAAATGCATATATTACGACGATTTACGTATTCAAATTTTCGGATACTTGTTTCTTTAGCTTCTGGGTACCTAACATTTAGATCACCCACAATGTCTTGTATTTAAACTGACACGAAACTTAACTTATGCTAGACAAGGTCTATAAGAAGCTATAATAAGATATCAGACAGAAATCATTATTGCAAGTACTGATATTGTTTTTTTTTATAGATACAAATGAACACTTTCGAGTAGTTACTCTCACAAAAGAGGAGAAAATACAACGAATGTTAGAAAAACGAAACTCCCCAAACTATCTACGCATGCGCCACAAGTGCGAACTCTGTTGCGTGGGCTTCGCCAACCTGCGTAACTTCGGAGTCCACATGAAGAAGCATGACGAGGTATGTATGCTTGATTGCAAGTAAAAATAAAAATATGATGATATTGGTTTTGCTATCGAAGTAAAGTTTAGTTGAAGTAAAGGTATTGAAGTAAAGTACTGGTTAGTTGAAAGAATTGCCAGAGATATATTTCGGCCTGTTTAAACATTAAACATTACAAAAATATTACACTCTGGGGTATCTTGACAACAGTTGATTTAATCATAGACATCTTAATGTGTTGCCAATGATGACTTTAGAAACTGAAACATGGTCGAAGGCTCAAGTTCGCACAGCGGGCAATGGAGAGAGCAATGCTTTGTATTTCCCAGCTAGATTAAACCAAAATGACGAAATCCGTAGGAGAATTAAGATTGCCGACATCGCTCGAAGAATTGCGAAGTTGAAGTGTCAGTGGTAGAGATGGGTAACGCAGCAAAATTTCGTGCGTCAACGCATTAACTCAAGCGCAGTCTACTACGCCGACTCATTGCGTTAATTCAAAATTACGCCATTGCGCAATAGATTAAGACAGTGAAGCGGGCACCATCTGTAGTGCAGGCTAGTGTTTTCGTTTAACAATGAAGCTACCGGTCCGAAAGTCGAAGAAAAAAGTTAAATAATTTTTTTTTTTCGATCGTACACGTATTCTGACGCAAATGTGAATTGTCAACTGAGCCATATGTCCAAAATTTGGTGGTTAGTTTGAGTGTGCCAGCATATTTTGAAAAAGTGCGTTGATGACACATCCGGCGCAGTTAAATGAGTTGGCGCAGTGAAATGAGTTAGCGCAGTTGCGCGTCGCACCGCAGCGTTACCCATCTCTAGTCAGTCAGTGGGCGGGGCACAGAGTGAGAAGAACTGCCGTCCGTTAGGGCCGAAAGGTTCTGGAATGGCGACCGCGCACCGGATCTGATAAATGTCGTGGGAAGCGGCTAGATGCGGGTGGCGCAGGACAGATCGTTGTGGAGATCCTTTGGCCTAGGTCGAGCTGAGAGCGTCGTTTGGATGAAATGATATAGATTTTCGTATAGGACTGTGTATTTAGTTCATGTTAACCGACTTCCAAAAAAAGGAGGAGGTTCCCAATTCGACTGTATTTTTTATATTTGTTACCTCAGAACTTTGGACTGGTTGAACGGATTTAAAAAAATCTTTTTTTTGTTTGAAAGCTGGTGCTTCCCGTGTGGTCCCATTTTAACGAAGTCATAATCTGATGGTGGAATCTGGGGAAATCGATGGAAACCCTCAAATTTTATAAGCACATATTACGTTTTTGCATATTATCTTTCTTAAGGTTTTTCAGTTTTTGCGACTGGTAACCAAACAATACAAAAATAATACTACTAACGAAACAAATCAAACGTGGAATTTAAAAAAAATAGCTATGTTGGCGAGCGGTTAGAAAAAAAGTATAAAAATAAAAATATATTAAAAGTTCCCTAAATAAGATCCCTGTAAAAATAACAGGGGACAGTGAAATATAAAAAAAAAAAACAATTCAGTAGTGATTCATACTCCTATTCTATTTGACTCGGCAACGACTTCGAACTGTTTAGTTGTTAGTAGTTAATATAATATTGTAAGTACGTAAATAGGTTTTAAAATAAAACATTGTTCTTGTGTTATTTTGTACTTTTAGTGTTTTTTTAAGTCGGTTAAATTTTTAGGGTTCCGTACCCAAAGGTTAAAAACGGGACTCTATTACTAAGACTTCGCTGTCTGTCCGTCTGTCCGTCGCTCTGTCACCAGGCTGTATCTCAAGAGTCGCGATAGCTAGACTGTTGCATTTTTCACAAATTATGTATTTCTGTTGCCGCAATAACAACAAATACTAAAAACAATATAAAATAAATATTTTAAGGGCTCCCATACAAAAAACCAGTTTTTTTGGCCTTTTTGGTACGGAACCCTTCGTGCGCGAGTCCGACTCGCACTTGGCCGGTTATTTATTTAATTTCTCATATGGCCAACATAGCGACATTTTCATCTAAAAGTGGGGTTTGTTCGGAACAGAGCAGCGGTGAATTCGAGTGCGACATCTGCCTCGTGCGCGTGCGCAGCCTCCCCCAGCTGAACGCGCACGCGCACGCGAGCCACGCGCCCTTCCAGTACGAGTGCCGCGAGTGCAAACATCGGTCGGCTACTGTGTGAGTCATGATGCCTAGTCTCTTTATTAGCACTACTATGTTTTTTATTATTATTCTTACTTTATATTAAATTTAACATATTATTTATAAGATTATTATGTTTACCAGTTAAGGGAGGAGGCGAGTCTTTCCCAATACAGGTGTTTCCCAATACAGGCAAAGCAGAATTTCTTAGATCAGCAGAAATACATGTACCATGCATTTTTGACCACCTGTCAAACGAAGCCCATGTTATATAACCATAGAGTATAACATTTTGGCAGGTTATAATATCAACTTGTGATGCGGGTTCGAGTTCCGCCTGAGACATATTTTTTCAAGTTTAATACAACAAAGAGATAGACGGCTCTATCCGTATATAAGAACTTCGTGTTGCGTAGGGCTTCAGTTGTCAATTGAAATAACATCATTTCAGAGCTCAGGCAAAGAAACACTACAAATCGGAACACAAAACATCGCAGGAAGACAACCTTGACCTACCCGTACGCCCATTCGGTAAGTTTCTAGGGTACACTCTCAGACAACAGCACGTCAACCTACCACAAAATGTCAAATTTTTACAATTGATATGGATCTCTACTTCTTGGGCTTAAAGTTGAAAATCAATTCAATAACTTTTAACTTTTTGGGTAGGTTGACCTGCCGTTGTCTGTACATGCGGCGTTTGAGATGTTTTATGCCCAGCGCAAACCTGGCGAGGCGCGGCGATAAGACCAAGAAGATAACAATTGAAACTAAACCCTAATTTAATGGAATATGGTTGAAAATGCCATGCTCTGCACGGAAGCTCTCGACGGCTCTTAGCGACGCTTAGGACTTATCCTCTGCGACCAGAACTGCGCTTCGCTGTGTTTCGCCAGGTATGCGCTGCTGGGCCTTAAGAATACAAAGAGGTCAGGTCTAAAAACACCTAAAGCTTCAGGGATATTGTATTGCTCTTACGTGTCGATTAAAAACCCCAATCGGGTGCGATATGTAGTATTTTGCTTGCGACCTTCTCCGCATGGATTTCGGTATTGGCTTTAGACTTAAGAGAGAAACTGATGTTTTCATATAATAATTATATGATAACCAACCAGCAGCGCCATCTAGCGACTGTGCGTGACTTGACACAAATAACGACTGTTGTTCAGTAATAAAAATGGCGAATTAAACGAAAAACTTACTATTCTCCTCTCGAAAATTTCAAACTGGATGGACGACCACAATTTGGAAATAAACTTCCAAAAAACTAAAATTATGTCTTTCCATCCATATCAAAAGCAGGCACCAAACATCAATTTCACTCACAATAGCACTAAATTAGAACATGTAGGCACTTTTAAATTACTCAGTTTAGAAATAGATATGTTACGGTAAGAGTGAATAATTGAAGATTATTAATAATTATCTATTATTATTAATAATTACCGAAAGTCGAGGTTAAAGTGATAAATTAATCACATTTGTCGGTTTTTATCAATAATTTAACCCTAGTAGTGATAAATGTAATAAGTGGCCAAGGGTCGCGGGGCTGGGCGGTTCTAAGTGCCATAAAAGTCTTTCTTGCAAAAACAAATAATATATATATATATTTTTTATGAGTCTTTAACTGTTTTATTTTGATGTTATTTTTATTGCAATTTAAATGGCAATATATTTTACTTGCATAACAAATATTTGTTGAATTCTATGATAATACTTTTAAAAATTTAATTTGTTACATTTATAGGTGCTACAGAAGATTTGCAGGCAAACCAAATATGATTGTAAATGATTGCTTTTAGGATTCGAGTTGATTTTATTAATGAAACAATAATTGTTTAATTTTATTTTTGTTACAATTTTATGTACCATGAAAGACTTTCTTGCATAAGTTTGATGGTAGATTTGATTTTTATAAGAATTTTATTGTTAATTTTGTGATAAATGTGCCCTTATAGTTTGATTTATTTAATATTATAGTTCAGAATATATGTGAATTTGTTGTCCTTTCGTTTCAAAGCAAGTACAAGTAACCTTGTTTGTGTGATCTCTAATTAATATAATTGTAAGACTGTGTTTAATATTATAAATAAGTACCTGCTGGTCAAAAAACATTGGGTATTTATTTATTTTATAACTTTTACCAATATGTGCCGTGAATTATTAATAATTAATTACTACTAAAAGTAATAAATTCCGATCGTTTATTCACATTTACCAAAACATGTGGTTATTATTAATAATTTTGTAAAAATATTAATAATTTTCAATTAATCAGATTTACCGTAACAGATACACATTTAAACTGGAAAGCGCACATTCGAAAGATGCAATCTAAATTATCAAGCTACGCGTATGCACTTTACGAGGTGAAAAAAAGTACTGACCTTGAAGCGGCATTAACTATCTACTACGCCTATGCAAACGCGTGGCTTAACTATGGCATCATTCTATGGGGAAATAGCACCGACGCAGCCAGCCTTTTTATTTTGCCAAAAAAGCTAATTAGAATTCTTGCCTACACAAAACAGACAGAAAGTTGCAAACCATATTTTAGAAAATTTAACATACTTCCCCCTTCCATGTATGTACATCTTGGAAATATGTAAATTCGTCCGAAAACACCCCGAATTTTATACAAAGCGATCGGATTTACCCTCGAACCATCCATTGATAAATGTTCGTAAGAACAAATTATTGTTACCGCCTGTCCATCTAAAGCTTCATTCATCAAGCTCACTAATCATGTCTATAAAAACTTACAATAAACTACCGGAATTTATAAAAGAAACATCAAATAAAATTAAATATTTAAAATCTATTCTTTTAAATAATTGCTACTATACAATAAATGAATACCTAGCTAAAAGACAAAAATCTAATAAAATTTAAAATATAATCATCAAATTAATTAATACAATGACCACAAATATTACAATTTATTTTTATTTTTTATTTTATTTTATTTTATTAAGAAAGAAAACCAACAGCGTTTACAAATTACTAAATTGTGGCGAGTAAAATCTAAAAGTAAGGCCAATAACAGGTTCTCCTTATAATAACAGATGGTAACAGTTGTGGAAACTATAACATTCATTATAAGCAATCGTTGGGTTGTTCACAATCATCCGGTGTAATGGTATTTTTTTTTTCTTTTTAAGAATTAAGCAACGTTTTATACATTAATAAATACGTGCAATAAACACCTAATTATACATATAAATATTTTCTACATAAATAAAAATATGTTTGCCTGGTAAATAAAAATAAAAAGATACATACTACACCCACATACATACAATTAATTTTTTTCAAATTCAAATTTATAAAAATGTTTAATAATATAATCTAATAAAAATATGAGATTAGCTGTTATTCTATAAATTGAATATAAAGTAAATTTTAGAAAGTATGTATACACTTATTATTTTTTATTTTGTACTGAAATATTATGTAATTATGGCGTCATCCTCTCTGTCTACTACTAATTGTATTGTTGTGCCCGAACAGTATTCATTGTAACATTATAGAACGCAATAAAATATTTGAATTGAATTGAATAGTATCTTTTGTTTTTGTGTTCCAGCACCTGCAAAGCATGTCCTGAAAAAAACTAGAAAATCACCAGAAAAAAAGGCACAATGTCGGACAAAAGAAGACGACTTAGTCGACAATAATTCATCACGAAACGCCACTAAAACAAAATCTATCGTGGACGTCAAATACACTAACAACAAACGTAAGAAACATAAAGTAAACATAAAAAAAGTTTGTGAAAAACAAAATAAATCTAAGAACAAATCGACCAATATGACTATAAACATAAGTTTAAAAACGCGTAGAGGCAGAAGCACTAAACAACCGTACATTTGTAATTATTGTGATAAAAAATTTAAATATAAATGTAGTTTAATAACCCATATTCGAGTTCATACGGGGGAAATGCCTTTTACATGCAATAATTGTGGAAAAAAATTTAGAGTTAAAGAAAAGTTGAAAACTCATACATTCCAGCATACTGGCCAGAAGCCGTTCTCTTGTAATCTGTGCGGAAAAAAGTTTACAGAAAAGTATAAACTTACACGTCATTTAAGGCGACACGCGGACGAACGACCGTTCAAATGCAATCATTGCGAAAAAACTTACATCGACAAATATAATTTGAACGTGCACATGAAGCGACATAACGGGGAAAAGCAGTTTGAATGTAATGATTGCGGAAGACGGTTTTCAAGGAAACAAAGTTTATCACGACACATCAGAACACATACGGGTGAGAAAAATTTCGCTTGTAGTTACTGCGGAAGAAGGTTAAGTACACAATCCGGTTTGAAGAGACACATCAAATTGCATGAAAGACCGTTCGCATGTACTCATTGCGAGAAGAAGTTTACGAAGGAAAGTAGCTTGACGTCGCACGTGAGGAGACACACCGGCGAGAAACCGTTTACTTGTGACTATTGTTCGAAGAAGTTTTTAAAAAACAGTGAATTACTAAGGCATTTGCGGTCACATACGGGCGAGAAGCCGTTTTCATGTAATATTTGCGGAAAAAAATTTTCACTAAAAAAAACCCTGAATGCGCATTTAAAGATTCACTCGGATGAGAGGCCGTTCAAATGCAATGTTTGCGATTTTAAGTTTAAATCTAAAGGCAATTTAACGACACATATGAGGATTCATACGGGTGAAAGACCTTTCTCATGTAACCATTGCGGCAAAAAATTTTCAGATAAAACTTATCTCACAACGCATGTTAGAATGCACACGGGTGAAACGTTTAATTGTAACTATTGCGACTATAAGTCTTTCAATAAGCAACAAATGAATATTCACGCCAGGGTGGTACACACCGGCGAAAAATTCACCTGTGATTATTGCAAGAAATCGTTTAAACATAAAAAAGCTTTGCCAGAACATATACGGAAGCATACGGGACAGGTCCAGACTTTCGAGTGTAATTTATGCGGAAAAAAGTTTTTACAAAAAAAAACTTTATCCCAGCACGTGAGACTGCACACGGGTAAAAACCTGTGCGAGTGTAACTACTGCGGGAATAAGTTTACCTCGAAGAGGAATTTGGTAAATCACTTAAGGGTTCATACAGGGGAAAAGCCATTCATGTGTAATTTTTGCGGGATTAGGTTTTCCCACAATTCCATGCTAAAGATTCATCTGAGAGTACACTCTGGTGAAATATACACGTGCACTGATTGTGATTTCAAGTCTTATTATGAGAATTCTTTAAGAAAGCACATGCGGACACACGCAAGTGCGCCGTCGTACCCTTTTATATGTAATTATTGCGGAAAACGGTTTTCACTAAGAGCAACTTTGGTACACCATCTAAGAATACACACCGGTGAAAAGCGGTTTGTGTGTAATTTCTGCGGAGAGAAGTTTTGTCATAAATATTCTTTGACAACACACTTGATGGCGCACAAGGGTGAGAGTCTCGCGTGCAGCTTTTGCGATTTTAAGTCTTATTATAAACAAAGTCTGCAACAACACATGAGGTTGCACACGGGCGAACAATTCACATGCGATTATTGCAATAATAAATTTGTGAACAAAATGTATTTGATAAATCATATAAGGAAACATACTGGTGACAAACCCTTTAAATGTAGGCATTGCAAAAAAAAGTTTTCACAAAAAAGATTCTTATTAAGACATGAGAGGATGTGTGTGTCATAATAAATTGCAAAAGGTGTTCATCGCATGTTAACTATAGTTAGTTATCGCCAAACTTAATGTTTGTTTTAATAGGGCAGAAAAAAACATTGTATCAAAATCTTCTTTTGGCAAAAATTATGCGGAAAGAAGAGTGCTCAGTTTGGCACAGTTATAATTGATAAGGAGAAGGAGTGCGGAAGCTAATAAAAATAATAAAATAGACACAATATTCTAATAAGGACAAATAGAGATAACTTAAGAGAGTATCATAATAAATTGCAAAAGGTGTTCATCGCATGTTAACTATAGTTAGTTATCGCCTAACTTAATGTTTGTTTTAATAGGGCAGAAAAAAACATTGTATCAAAATCTTCTTTTGGCAAAAATTATGCGGAAAGAAGAGTGCTCAGTTTGGCACAGTTATAATTGATAAGGAGAAGGAGTGCGGAAGCTAATAAAAATAATAAAATAGACACAATATTCTAATAAGGACAAAAAGAGATAACTTAAGAGAGTGTATCATACGCAGTGTATCTGGTCACCGGTGCCAGACCTGTTATGGTGCAGTAATATGAATAATTGCATCGATAAAGCCACTGTTATATAACATTTTGTCCATACTATTAAAGAATTGCAGCTATTTTGCGGTTTCTGAGTCGAAGCTGAATAAATGATCGTACCCGTACTCGGAATAAACAAATAGCTTTCATTTTTTAATAGATAGAAGGGACACAAAATCTTTATTACAGTGGATTTGTCAACTAAATTGATCACTGCACCCTATTGCACCCTTAGGGTCGATTACTGCACCCTAATGAGTCGGACACCGTTGACCAGACACACTATAATTTAAATTCAAAATATCAAAAAATCGAATGTAGCCAAACATTTCTTTACATTGTTACTCTATGGTGTCTTTGAAGGATGTCTCGTTGTATCTACTATAAGTCATCTATACAAGGGATGTTATGGATATAGAATTTCGGATCTGGATACGGATACGGATACAGAAATTATAGTATACCGGTTTCGGATACGGTTACGGATATGTAATTATTTCGGATTATTCGTTAATTTCGGTTACGGTTACGGATATTTTTCAGAAATTGTGATATAAAACACAAGTTCTTATAAGCAGCGATTTTGAGTTTTTAAAAGCCATCTGAGAGCTAGAAAACTGCGTTTTAGTCTGAGGCAGAAAAAAATATGTATTAGTTGAAAATCTAGTCTAGTCACAGTCTCTACTGGTAACACAGTTTGATCAACTAGGCTATATAGAAAAAAATCACAAACCTACATCTCTTCGAAATGATTTTTCAATATAACGCCTAAACTACGGATACTTTAAATAAAAAAAATATGCTTGTTAAGGCTGCTGAATATTGATATACATTTTCGCTGAGTTTGAATTCATTAAATGATATAATTAATTACTATGTTTAAATAACTACAAAATACGTGAGCGCGGCGGCTCGTCACTCCCGTACTGCCGCGCGCTGGCGCTTACGGTGCGCATAGGCGCTCTGTAATAGGGTCGATCTATATCGATAGATAAATTCCGAACTATCGAGCCATAATAAGCTATGAATTAGCATTTGAAATAATAAACAACAAACAAGCAAGTGACGCGCGGGGCTAGTGTGTCGGCTCGGCTGTGCAGAAAAACCTGTCATAACGTGTCTCAGTTAGACTCCGCCCCTATCCGAAACTAACCGAAACTTTTATATCGGATTCGGTTACGGTTTCGGATAGTTTATTGAAGTGAAACTTCTTTATCGGCGTTGGAAAAAAAAATTACCGTCACGTTTTTCGGTTGCGCGTCACAGCGTCACATTTTTCGGTTACGCGCCATCTTTTTCTTGCCCCTACCACGGTTGGTTCAGACGATAGCAAAAAGGTAAAGTGAAATAATATTTAACCAATTCAACCAATTTAACCAATTTCTGGAAAGTTGCATGTAGATCATTTTTCGAAAAATAAGGCCATAAAGAAGTTTCACTTCTTATGTGTGTACACTAGTATACGCACAACTTTTTTTATTTCCGATATCCGATAGTTTCGGCTACGGTTACGGAGCTCCCTAACAACCCTAATCTATACCTTTACTAATATTGTAAAGCTCAAGAGTTTGTTTGTTTTTGTTTGGACGCGCTAATTTCTAGAACTACTGGTTCGAATTGAAAAATTATTTTTGTGTTGGATAGTCCTTTTATCGAGGAGGACTTTATGCTATATTCTTTTATAACAGAAATTAAAGCGGACAAAGTCGCGGGCAACAGCTAGTATAATATGCAAAATAATTAGTTTAAACACAAGATCAACTTGTATCCTTGTCTTGTCGACTTATTAGTAAGGACTCTCAAGTTGTATGAGGCATTTCACGTCAAGCGAACAACGAAAAAAGGGTTCTTTAAAAAAGTTATCACTCAAGTTAGTTTAAGTTTTAGTGGACATGGACATATTGTATAACATTATTTTTTTACGTATAGTGCTTTGTTGCCGAGTTATGACCTTGTGAAAGTTTTGCTAATTAAGAAGTCCGTACTTTTTGGATGCGTATTATTTGTATCAATTAAATTGTAAAAATATCTAAAAATAGGATAATGAAAAAGGCGTAAGTTTTTTTTTGTCTAATTAAAAAAAATCTTTAATATTAAAGCAGCTGAATGTCTATTTAGAAAATAATGTGCCTTAGATACTTGTATGGATAATTTTATGTTTTATGTATTGAACAATAGTTATTTTGTAGTTAAGCTTTTGACGAGTCGAGACGAGACGAGTTTAGTATGTGGCGCTGTTAGGATAAGCGTCGTGTTTTGTTGAAACTTGTTTTAAAATGTTGTATTTTTCTTTTCTTTTTCGTAGTCAACATATCTGCTAGAAGTAAGGAGATCGTGACGATTATGTGCTGTAGTATTGTTTCTGTTTTTTTACATGACTTGCTAGATATAAGATATTAAATAATTAAAAAAATCGACCGCCTCTGTTATTGCCATTGGTTTAATCACAGAACACGGAAAAAAGTTTGAAACGCCTTGTAGGCGGGGCAGGCGTGCAACACAGGTTATGATTATTTGCAGTTATGAAAGTAATTTATGGTGTATGTACTTTGCAAGTATTAATTATTTAATTAAAATAAGTCGTTAGATTGTGAAATGCTCCTTGTTAATAGCGTTAAGAGTAAAATTTAGTTTTTCTTAATTTATGTATAAGTTGTTAAGGTAGGCACGTACTTATCCTTCAAATTAGTGATACAGTATCAGTACACAAACACATGGCAAAAACAATTAAATCAAGTGCAACAGCACCGGATGTACGGTCAACGATTTTGATTGTTGTACAGATTTACGAAAATTATATTTTGTCGGGTTATAAAAGATCGTAACCACTTTTTAGTAGGTATTTTATGAGTGGTGCATAGCGGAACTAACCGATCATCTCTTCGTGCCCATTTTAATGAGCTCGCCTTTAATTAGACCTTCATCATCAGCCTACGTCTTACGAGACCTATAGTAAAAGCAAGACGTTCTAATCCTTTTCTGTGTCGCCATCACCTGCAGCCACTGAGCAGAAGTTTATCAATGATTTTCAACTAGATGCAAAGTGAATAAGGTTCAAAATATTAGGGGACTATTTTGATATTGCCTTTTTAAAGCGTTTACGTTACTTTGTATACTTATGAGGTATTAATACATGTTTTTAAATAGTATCTTTTGTTTTTGTGTTCCAGCGCCTTTTAAGCATGTCCTGAATAAAGCTAGAAAATCACCAGAAAAAAAGGCTCAATCTCGGACAAAAGAAGACGACTTAGTCGACAATAATTCATCACGACACGCAACTAAAACAAAATCTCTCATGGACGTCAAATACACTAACAACAAACGTAAGAAACACAAAGTAAACAAAACAAAAGTTTGTAAAGAACAAAACCAATCTAAGAACAAAACGACCAATATGACTACAAACATAAGTTTAAAAACGCGTAGGTGCAAAAGCACTAAACAACCGTGCATTTGTGATTATTGTGATAAAACATTTAAATATAAATGTAGTTTAATAACCCATATTCGAGTTCATACAGGAGAAATGCCTTTTACATGCAATTATTGTGGGAAAAAATTTAGAGTTAAAGAAAAGTTGAAAATTCATATATTCCAGCATACTGGCCAGAAGCCGTTCTCTTGTAATCAATGCGGAAAAAAGTTTACAGAAAAGTATAAACTTACAAGTCATTTAAGGCGACACGCGGACGAACGACCGTTCAAATGCAATCATTGCGAAAAAACTTACACCGACAAATATAATTTGAACGTGCACATGAAGCGACATAACGCGGAAAAGCGGTTTGAATGTAATGATTGCGGAAGAAGGTTTTCAAGTAAACAAATTTTATCAGGACACATCAGAACACATACGGGTGAGAAAAATTTCGCTTGCAGTTACTGCGGAAGAAGGTTAAGTACAAAATCCGGTTTGAAGAGACACATCGAATTGCATGAAAGACCGTTCGCATGTACTTATTGCGAGAGGAAGTTTACGAAGGAAAGTCGCTTGGCGTCGCACGTGAGGAGACACACCGGCGAGAAACCGTTAACTTGTGACTATTGTGCGAAGAAGTTTTCAATAAACAGTGATTTAATAAGGCATTTGCGGTCACATACGGGCGAGAAGCCGTATTCATGTGATATTTGCGGAAAAAAGTTTTCATTAAAAAATATCTTGAATGCGCATTTAAAGATTCACTCTGATGAGAGGCCGTTTATATGCAATGTTTGCGGTTTTAAGTTTAAATCTAAAGGCAGTTTGACGAAACATATGAGGATTCATACGGATGAAAGACCTTTCTCATGTAACCATTGCGGCAAAAAGTTTTCAGACAAAACTTATCTCACAACGCATGTTAGAATGCACACGGGTGAAACGTTTAATTGTAACTATTGCGACTATAAGTCTTTCAATAAGCAACAAATGAATATTCACGCCAGGGTGGTACACACCGGCGAAAAATTCACCTGTGATTATTGCAAGAAATCGTTTAAACATAAAAAAGCTTTGCCAGAACATATACGGAAGCATACGGGACAGGTCCAGACTTTCGAGTGTAATTTATGCGGAAAAAAGTTTTTACAAAAAAAAACTTTATCCCAGCACGTGAGACTGCACACGGGTAAAAACCTGTGCGAGTGTAACTACTGCGGGAATAAGTTTACCTCGAAGAGGAATTTGGTAAATCACTTAAGGGTTCATACAGGGGAAAAGCCATTCATGTGTAATTTTTGCGGGATTAGGTTTTCCCACAATTCCATGCTAAAGATTCATCTGAGAGTACACTCTGGTGAAATATACACGTGCACTGATTGTGATTTCAAGTCTTATTATGAGAATTCTTTAAGAAAGCACATGCGGACACACGCAAGTGCGCCGTCGTACCCTTTTATATGTAATTATTGCGGAAAACGGTTTTCACTAAGAGCAACTTTGGTACACCATCTAAGAATACACACCGGTGAAAAGCGGTTTGTGTGTAATTTCTGCGGAGAGAAGTTTTGTCATAAATATTCTTTGACAACACACTTGATGGCGCACAAGGGTGAGAGTCTCGCGTGCAGCTTTTGCGATTTTAAGTCTTATTATAAACAAAGTCTGCAACAACACATGAGGTTGCACACGGGCGAACAATTCACATGCGATTATTGCAATAATAAATTTGTGAACAAAATGTATTTGATAAATCATATAAGGAAACATACTGGTGACAAACCCTTTAAATGTAGGCATTGCAAAAAAAAGTTTTCACAAAAAAGATTCTTATTAAGACATGAGAGGATGTGTGTGTCATAATAAATTGCAAAAGGTGTTCATCGCATGTTAACTATAGTTAGTTATCGCCAAACTTAATGTTTGTTTTAATAGGGCAGAAAAAACATTGTATCAAAATCTTCTTTTGGCGAAAATTATGCGGAAAGAAGAGTGCTCAATTTGCCACAGTTCATAAATTAAAAAATAAAAGATACATTAGAAATTAGGAAACTATAAAACTAAAATTAGGAAAAAAATAGATAATAAGGAGAGACATTATAAACGACTGCTAATAAAATTAAATAAAACCAAAAAAACAAATTTAGTTAAAGATTTCCTTACATTGTTACTCCATGGTATTTTTTAAGGAAGACTCGTTGTATCTACTAGTTATATATAATTATAATATAGCTCAGAATATGCAAGACAATTAGTTTAAACACAAGAACAACCTGTATCCATGTGTTGTCGATAATTTAGTAAGGACTGTCCAGTTATATGGGGCGTTTTACGGCAAGCGAAGAACCAAAAATTGAGTATCTTAAATTTTTCATACTCTGTTTAGTTAAACTTCCAGTTTACATGAACTTACATACCTCAGATCATACAAATAAAGAGATATGAATTTACTCATCAATCCTTAGTGAACCCGCGTGTCCGAATTATTTATGTGTGCAACGCAACTACAATAACACTGTTGTAAGCATAAGGATCACACTATATCAATTTACAACTGTCATTGGTGCGCACACAAACATGGACCCAATCACAGCGGCTACCACTTACTCGCTTACACAATGCGTCATTTGGTGTGTGCAAATTAGTGTGTCGCTACAAAGTGAGGTCGCGAGGTCGCGACGCACACGTCGGGCAGTGAACGCTTTGATTAAACCTCGATACATTGCGCAGTCGCATAGTACTCACAACACAGCTAATTACTATTAAGTCTTCAATGTATATTGTGCCGATACAATTATCGTTACATGGATGTTTTCATTAAATAATTCGCCGCGGTGTAAAATAGTTCTGTTTGCCCATATTGGATTCGCTCGCGCCACGCCTCCATTTCATATCTATTTCTTTATATGATCTGAGGTACATACACTTTTGTTTTTCTTATGATTCCTTATGGTAGAGTATTGAGATTGTAAAAGTTCTGTAAGTCTATTTTAAGTTATACATTCAGTCCGTACAGAACATGGAATAAGGTTAGAGAGGCTGGCATGCGCCATTTGTATGAGCACCGATGTCGCCGCCTCAGTTCAAAGTTCAAAGTATGCCAATCAAGCCAATTCTTATGACGTCGTGTCAGAAGAAACTAATCACAGCGCTCACTTACATTCATGTTGGGAAGAAGTATGAGCACTTGTCTTAGAATAATAACATCTAGAAGCCGCGTCTGAACCAAAGCGTAAACGCGTGCCATTTAATTATCCTTATGTGCGTAAGCTGAATAAATCTACGCTCTTCTAACGCACACAAATATGGCTTCAGTGTTACCATCATCGGGCGTTTACCCACAAAAAATGGGAAAACGTGTTGTTTTGTTATTTGTTTGATTTGCCATGTGTTTAGTATGATCTTTAAATACATAAGAAAATATGATTACATTCATAAGTATATTACATATTTATTAATCTAATGACGAATGCCACCGTTCAATGTGTTTAAATTTAAATGCCTGTTTGATTGTATAAATAAATTCACATTAAGAAATTATTTTCATAGAATTAATAACACCAATATTTAGTCTAAACAGTATTAAATAGCTGTTATGGCTAATTCAATATTTTTCTCAAAAATTTTTCTCAAAACACCAACTAAACAAACAGTGTGTAATTGAAGTGAAACTTCTTTATCGGCGTTGGAAAAAATTTACCGTCACGTTTTGCGTCACATTGACGCGTCAGATTTTACGGTTACGCGCCATCTTTTTCTTGCCCCTACCACGGTTGGTTCAGACGATAGCAAAAATGTAAAGTGAAATAATATTTAAACAATTTAACCAATTTAACCAATTTAACTAATTTTAGTAATTTAACCAATTTAACCAATTTCTGGAAAGTTGCATGTAGATAATTTTTCGAAATATAAAGAAGTTTCACTTCTTACGTGTGTACACTAGTACACGCTTAACTTTTTTTTTCTTTTCCCAAAACTAGCAACACTGATGTTGATAGTGTTTTTAATTCGATTTACGTACAGAAAATGTATAAAATGCAAGTACTTACCTGTGAAATGAAACTTTATCACTTTCTTTCTGTTTCTCTGATATGCTAGAACACTTCTTTATAGTGCAAAGAGTCATTTTAAATTATTTTTCGCGATCTGTGTCTGACTTCGCGTGACGTTGAGCATTGACAGCTCGCGGAACGAAGTAAGCCAGATATGGCTTAGTTTTAGTTGCGCGTTTTTCGTGCTTACATTCGGTTTCTAGGTGTTACGTGTTTTGTGGTCCATACATTTTGAGTGCGTATTGATGAAATAATAAAAAAAATATATTTTATAAGGTTAAAAGGTTGCCATTTTTAATTTTAAATCTAATTACACATCCTCTTTTTATATCGTTGACTCTTGACGTCAAATGCCACTTATTTAGGCTGCCCGCCCACGTCAGTCTTTTAGTATGACATATAGTCGGGCTTATTTTCTGTAGCATGCAGCATCCTCTACGTTTCTGACCAATTTTTTGTAGTGCGTGTGTTTTTCACTAGTGAGTTTCATATTTCCCCTAAAAAAATCATTAACTACGACTATCGGACGTCGCGTGGGTGCGCAGCCTAAAACGGCTGGATGCCTATTTATAAAATAATTTGCTTTTGATACTACGGTGCATTTTCAACTACTTGTAAAACAAAGCCCACGTTATGTAAAAGTGTTATTTTAAATTTTTTACCAAATTTATTTTTATAAAAATATTACATATTGTTTCAGCTATTTATTTTGAAACACGCTGTGACGCACACAGATGGAGCTGTATAAGGTCCATTTAAGCGCAGACCCCGCCGCAGCAAAATAATACGTCTGTACGCGTCATAGCGTAGGTATTACAAAAGTAAGTCTGAAATAAAATTTAATATTAATCAAAAAAAGACGTATGGCACTCGGAGACTGCCGCGGTAAAGCTATTGCATAGCATTTTTTTATCAACTTATGCAATTATAAAACTAAAAAGTATCACCGCTGTGCCGGTCGGAGTGGGGGGTGTTAGGTTATTTTCGTTACGGAATTTCTGGATTCGGTCTCTACGCTCATGGCCCGCGATAGAAGCTATGCAATAGCTTAAAAATATTTTTATTAAAAAAAAAAAACACTGCCACGATGTTATACATAATAGTCCAATAACTTAGGCTTCGTTTTCCAGGTGGTTCAAAAAGCACGGTGTATACTTAAATGGACAATTTTATGTTCTATGTATTGATTGATAGTTTTTTGTAGCTAAGCTTTTGACAAGGCATCAACTGTCGCATTTATGTTAAAATTGTTGGCGCTGTTAGGATTAGCGTTGTGTTTTGTTGAAACCTTTATTTGAAATATTGTATGTATTTATACTTTCTTTGTAGTCCGCTAGGAGTGAGGAGATAGGGACGTTAATATCTAGTAGGTATTGTTAATTTTTGTATTTTACGTTGCTAGTTTTAAGAAGATCCACTGCCTCTGTTCAAGCCATTGGTTTAATAATGTACCAAAATTAGTTTATATTATTAATATACATAGATCTATATAAGCCAAGGCCTGGGTTGAGTGTTTTTGATCGCTGCGAAATCGAATTTGTTGTTATTTTGTTACTAAGGTGTAAGAGATTGTATTTTCCTTCCGGACCCAAAGGTTACATTGGGTCTATTATCTGTATCTTTTAAACCGGTATAAATATACAGTTGTAATTTTTTGCTGTTATGACTATAATTAATACTGTAAAGATATTGTGCAAGTATTAATTAATTAAAATATGTATGTCGTCAGATTATGAGATGTTCCTTGTTATAGCATTTGTTAATGTTAAGAATAAAATTATGTTTTTTTTTGTAATATACAGGTTGTCAGAGTAAACACACTTAACCTTCAAAAAAGATCGTAACGACTGATGACAAGCAAATTATACAGTAGACTCATCATAATCCGGCAAAATTAAACTACTTGAGCCTGCCAAAGTGTTCCTAGGTCAGTTGTGAAAACTTGGCAACTATACAAATCCGTTGAATATACGGAAAATTACCATCACCTTACGTCATACGCTATAAGTCAGCTAAATAAACCAAAACCTGCCTGATTGTTTGTTAGAAATAGACGTGGCGGGGCCATTGCGTTATACTATGGGTGCTTAGATCTGCGATCTGCGATAGTGCTATAGTCCGAGGCCTTACTCAGGCCACATAATGTCCCTTTATTCGACTCCATCTATCTTTGTCAAACATGCCAAGCCAATATCTTGGATAATCTAAAAAAACATAAAGACCCGTAAATACGAGCATCGCGTTGCATAGTAAGACCTTAGATTATTGTATTTGCCTGTCTTGAGATAGGAAACTGAATTACAAACCAGCAAAACATATTTTTATTTTAACTACAGTAACAAACGCGCGTGACGCGCAAACTACGATTACGTTAGATCATAAAAATATAACATGGTAGTTTTCTTCAATACTTATTAAGTATTATGTGTATTATTTTAAAGGATAAGTTGGTTTATCCTACTGTTTAACAAGTTAAAATAAATATCAATAATAAATCAAACTTTTAAATTTCAACGCTTGTTTAATTTTTCCTAAAACACATCATTTGTTTTTTAATGTAGAAAAAATAAATTACACATCACAGAAATATATAGTAGGAAATAAATCAGCTAGAGTCTTTAAAATTAGATGCATTAAAGGTACAGCTTTAAACATGAATTGGCCAACAATTTGAAACGTTAACTTTTATTTATTGATGATGATTTTTTAAACTGATCGATTATTCCCTAATAAACACACTTTATAAAAACTAGGCCAAGTGCTTGTCATAGCACGGGCAATATAGGGTTCCAATTCATAGTTGCCTTCGCAAATGTTGAACAATTTGAGTAATTGACGACGATCACCAACTCCAAATTCGTTTTTTTTGTTTAATTTTACTTTACTTTAACTGCGATATGGTCTCACAAATAGTCGCTAACTATTCTATGTTTATGTTGCGACCTTTTTAAACTGTTAAATTATACCTATTAATTACTGTCAACCCGCCATGACAAATGTTGTCAAAGTATGGACTTTGTCATTTTTGACAATGACAATGTTAGAAACATAGAAATCATTCAAAAACGGGTTTCAAAACATTGAAATTGTAAAAGAAATTAATTATAGAAATTGTAAAAATGTCTCAAACATTTCTACTCGAACCCGATATTATAGCTGCTACTGAAAATGTTATGCCAGACCTGAACAACGATCTGGTACTGGCGAAGAATTTTCTGAAGCAACAATGCGCAGCTACCGGAGACAGTTTGTTAGTACAAGCTTTAAACTTTCTCCAACTATACTTATGTGAAACAGGATTCATGCTACTGAAACCTACGTAGTATTATAATTACTGATCTTGATCTTGAGCATGGCGAGTGCCCAAATATAGAAACTTATTATAAAAAACAGCGTAGGTACATGATATTGGTATATTTAAGGAATCTACTTAATTTGGTCGGCTTATACGCGTACTTTTAGTATGAAAAAGTTAAAAACTTTGATTTACCTTAAATACCTACTGTACCTGGGCATAGATAGTATAATACACCTGGGAAACTGAAAAAAAGGCAAGTAGGTGTTGGTTAGCTTTTTACACCCACTAAACCTTGGCTAAAGTCATAAACTCGCCACTGACTTCATTCCTGTGGAAAAACCATGTTAAGTATCAATACCCTGACTGCAGTGGTATAACATAGGTATTAGCGTTAGATCTCAGGATGTACCTACTGACAGTAAACAAAATCGAGATTACTATTCGCTACAGTAGGCTACTGTAGCTCGCCTTCTCGATTTTGTCTTACAAATTTTCTCTCGGAGTGATCAAAATCTACCCTAGATTTCATGAATGTTAGCCTGTTTTCTTAGACCTAAACTAGAAATCTCTTTTCGGAGAAATTTTGACTAAAAGTAGGTAGGTATTTCATTGCTTGTTAAACACAGAAGGTAGAATCCTGGAGTACCTATTCATCGATGGATTCGTAATTTAATCAACAAAATCTTGACACAATAATACCAAAAACGTAATACCAATAGCGTGTCTCGTTACTGCTGGTTTTAGGCCAAATAATTTTGGCGAGCGTGACTCCAGCGGGATACCCTTTAACATCGGATACCACGGTAACTACTGGTCAACAAATTTTGATGTATGCTAACTTTATACAAAATATTAAAAAAAAAAACAGCGATATTTGAAGCCGATCTAAAAGGGTTATCCCGCTGGGGTCACGGACATATCTCATCATAGTGACGAAACATCAAGTCATTGCCGTGTGGTGCCTGCTTTGAAAAATAGCTCTACCCCTTCTTATACATAACGGGTGTAAAAAAATCAAACGCAGATCCAAAAACCACGTATTGTCCCCATCACTAGGATAATATTTTTCTTCAGGACCATTCCTGGGAAACAGCTGGTTCCAAAGATATTGAGAGTCAAAGTCACAATTTTGTTTTCCGTTTTATTATAAAACTGTTACCAAAGGTTACCTAAAAACTTTTCTTTTTACAAACATAGTGTTTTTTTATATTATTTAATTACAATACGCAATGTACGGCTCAGCGCGGACGAATTTTGAACTTAGCAGCCATCTTCAGCGCAGCGGTCCAAGCTTCGGCTGCTATACATTGCGCGCTATATATTTGAATATTTTTTGAGTCCCAAAAATAAAAATCATTTCCCAGCTATAATATTTTGCAACATGAGTTGGTTTGCTTTGCAGATTGCGTAGCTTCAGGATCTGCGTTTGTTTTTTTTACACCCTGTATATTTATATCTACTAAGAGTGTCGTAAACTAAAGAAACGTCCAACATGGGCTGGCATACTTCAGGTGACACGGTTCAGAGAATAAGTCTCCAGAGGCCATTAGAAAGGTCGCGTCTGAAAAAGATGGAGAAAATATGGTTACGGAAAATATAATATCCGTAAACATATCATTAATTTTTAAGTATAAGTAGTTTTCGCGTAAAGTCAAGAAAACAGTTAGTTAGTTTACCTAGTATAAGGATTTACATAACATCCCGTAGAACTTTGCATTCCGAATTTGCGAAGTAATGTTAGTATGGTATCCGTATAGAGTATATTTTGTTATGCGTAGTCCCCCAATCTAGGTACGACCACCTGGTGGACGTGGTCCACAAGATCCTGTCGCAGAAGCCGCCGGACGTCGTGGACAGCTTCGAGCAGTACTCGTGGGAGGTGAAGCAGGAGAAGTTCCGCCCGAACTTCGACCTCCTCAACGACATCTACCTGTCGCCGCCGCAGCTCGCCGTCGTGCGTCGAGTCGATGAGATGTTCAGGGTACCAAATGATAATTTTTAATGAAAAAGGGCTATTATAATGATTATAGGAAGGTACCTATGGCTTTAAATTATCCTAGCACGTACTGGCATATATATTTTGTTGACAATAGTGACCGAGTTTCTTGCGCTGCTTTTTCTCGGCACTAGCCCACTCTTGTCCAGAAGCATTCTTAGTATGTATACATGTAAGGCATTGCAGACTAAATTTTTCTGATTTAGGTACTAAGTTAGTCTGTAAATATACAGGGCACATGCCATTAAACGAGGAATCCAAGTTAATCCAACTAAGTTTTTGACTGTCAATATTATGTATTTCACTTCTTAACTCATGTTTTGGTCTCCATAAAATGTTTAGTTCAATAAAACAATTAAGGAATTTTAATAAATTAAAATATGTAGGTACGTACAGGTGAATAAAAAATTTAAGACTGTTTTATTGATATCACAGAATGACCAGAAAAAATCGGTCGTACTAAAATTTAAAAGTAGTTAAATAATTTGTTCTTAAAGTTTAATCCATGTAATATTTTCATTAAATCACAGTTAGTGGCGAGCAAATCCCAAAAGCTGGAAGATATGGGCGAGGAAGAACAGGAGTTGGATTTAGAAGAAGACAACGTTAAGCCTAGGATTGCGGACTTGGTGGACCATAATTACTACTTTCGAGAGGTGAGACACCACTACTTTTTTTTTAAAATAAATAATGGGCTTGCTCTTTACTACATGTTGCATACAGAGCAAGTAAATAAATAAATAATTATTTCTTTCTTTCTTTCTTTATCTCGATATACCAGCAAAAATATTTTTTTGTAGATCTGCTAAAAAAATTGGCTTGTTCAGTTAGCTGCAAAAGTATTGAAACACTTTTTGGTGTTACCAACCTTACTACTACTACTACTTACTTCGCTGGCTCAGCGACCCGAAGTGGATCTTGGCTTCCGACATTAAAGTGCGCCATTCTTCTCTATTCTGTGCCAAATCTGACCAGTCGGACACTTCTAGCTCTTTCAGGTCTTTGGCGACTTCATCCTTCCAGCGATATCTTGGGCGTCCCACCGGCCGGCGCCCGGAAGGTTGACCAAGATAAGCTCTCTTTGCGGCTCGATCCTCTTCCATCCTCTCCACATATCCTAGCCAGCGAAGTCGGGAAGATTTTATTTCTCTGATGATGTTCGGCTCAGACACTAGCTCTTCTATCTATCGGTTGTACCTCCGCCTCCATGCCCCATCTTCTCCTCTTGTTGGTCCTAGAATCTTCCGTAATACCAACCTTACGTCGTTGTATTAAAAGTCAACATTAGTCAGAAGTGTACATGTATACTTTTGCAACTGACTGTACTAGTGACGAACTCACGAAGAGACCGCGAAGATTTCTATGATGATGTGTGTGTGAAGGAACGTACAGACACATTTTCGTTCCAAAATAGCACCTATTTCAACTGAATAAGACAACACAGAGTTGTTTGATTGAAGTGTTGTCGTATGTATGTACAGTCAGATGTAATATTATGTATACACTTTTCATTAATATTGACACCTAATAAAACGTCATAAGGTTGGAGAAACTGTTAAGAGGAAACACTAAGGGCGAGAGAATTGAAAAATAGGTTTTTGTAAAATCGATTGCTGTCGCGCAGTGCCCGAACGCCTGCCCCGCAGAGCGTGATAGAGACAACTGCATCTTAGATCAAAAAAACCTACTAAAAACACACAAAATCAACGTTTCGTAGTCCCCCGATTCCTTTTCCAAAACCAGACCGTTTTAAATACTTTATTCATTAAAAATTAAAGAAAGGCTTTGGCCGTGTTCATATATTTTGCTTTTTTTCTAAAGGTTAGCCAAATTTGTTTTCTGGATGTTTGAACAGAGCGGAAAATCTTGCGAATTTTTAGATTTTTGAAGGCTTATATCTCTTTTATCAATTAATTTATGAAAAAAAGGAAAACATAGGAGCATACCAATAGTGGCCATAGATTTTTGTAATAAAAATTATTGCTCTACAGGCATTATCCAGGGAGGAAACAGGGGACTACGTTTGTATGGAAAAAAGGCCGTTGTGTTGGCATACTTTTGTCGCTGCTGTGCAGCCTGTAAGTTTTGTATTTTATTTATTTGACAGGGAGGGTATGGTCTTCCAGACAGCGAGTGCTACGCGGTATACATCGCGCTCAATATGTTGGCAATTAAAGAACCGGTTGCTACAGTTCGGTAAGTTTTATGATCATTGTAATCTTTAAGTACTCGTACCTATCTACTACTTGAGTTTTGCCCTTAGCTACTAAACATTTTACAGGACTGGTGGTAGAAGATTTCATTAAGGGATATCTTACGTAGGTAATTTCTTAAATTGTGACGTGGGATAATTATATTTTCTTGACTCTTTTGTTAGTTCTTTCGAACAACTTAAGTAGTTGTAACTTTTTATTTTCGTCTGGCTTTCCTTCTAGGAAAATCTGGCGTCAGAATTATCCTAGTCGCTAATTTCAGGCTTCTGCGGTACATTAAACTCACTTGAAGTGATTCGCGAATTTTGTTGTTAAGGGCAAAAAATCTAAAACAGTTTTTTTTTTGCTTTTGGTAACTAACATGGTTTAACAAGAATGGTTTTTAAAGGAAGAAAAAACGTATCCATTTTGAGGAAAATACTACAAATAACACTTTCAAACCCTGGATGCGACGTGCCAATAACTTTTGACAAACTATTTAACCAATATTCTTTATTTTTTTTAGTTTCTTCGGCAAAATATACGGTACAAAAGCTAACTATTACGTGGCGGAGACCGACCTCACCATAGAAGAACTCGACAGGAGGATTAGGGTAATCGCTTTATTTTACTTGAGTATCAGTTTCGACACCTTATAATACATAGTGATGGTTTGAAGGTACAAATTTTTAACGCTGACTAAATCAGGTTTTGCTAACTATGGGTCGCGAGCGAATATTAAGTGGGCCCTGCGTCTTTAAAACGATCCACGTTGTGCGTTATTTAAAAAGGTCTTTTATTCATATTGATGACAGTTTTTCCTAGAGGTGGATCCCGCCAGTAAACTTGTAAGTATTAGATGGGTCGTAACCCAGACAACTTTGGGAACTACTGGACTAAGTAATACTGCCTAAAGAAGACGGGACAGCAAAGTCATTTCTCAACCATTGCCAAAGAATATTAACAAACTAGAATGCTGCTGTCTTCGAAAGCAAAAATGTTACCATAGATTACGTCAGATGGTCAGTTTTTTATTACGAGTAGTATAACATTAGTATTCTAGTTTGTTTAATATTCTTTGATCATGACTTAACTGAGATTGAGAAATATTGAGAAATTTTAGAGGTTTGGTCCAATCGGTAGTGGACTTACTTAGGCTGATGTTGATAATGTATTAATGAAGTGGTGCAGTATAAGCAGGTGCTGTCTAATAAATGAAAACTTATATCAAACAATAGCAATACACAAGCTGATAATACCATATGGAGATGGCGTTCTCCACCATTCGATCTGTGAGGCTAAACAGAAATGGTATTGTGGGCGGTGCGACAAAGTATTACCGACATCTTAATTTTGTCTCGTGATCAGTCACTTAATAAATCCACTTGGATTTAGTACCGATAAATAGGAGTATTAAGGATTTAAAAACTATTAACTCTTACTACTTGGTTAAAAAGAGCAAAACTTCTGGAAGTTCTGCTGGAAAATTACATTCGGAATAAACAACACTGAACGTTGCAGGAGTTCGAGCTGAAGGACATGCCCGGAGAGGGCGAGGGCGAGGGAGAGGGCCGCTTGCAGGAGGCGGAGGAGCAGAAGGAGCTAAGTCCGTGCTGAGTTGTTTTTTCTTATTTATGCCTGAACTTATTTGATCGAGTGGCATAAGTACCTGACCAAGTGCTCGGGGTCCTGGGTGCGATCCCTGGGTCGGACAACAGGAGTTTCGAATTTTTAATATTGCTCGGGTTTGTGATCTCTAACCCTAATTTGGCAAGCGTGGTGATTATATCTGTACTTATCATTGCTGTGGTAACTGGAATTCAATGATAGCGGCCTTTAGGCTGCCTGCAGTGGGATGTTATTTATATTGTTACTGTAATCCAAAGCCTACTGGGTAACATTTTTTTTTTAAGATAACTTTAGGTATAAATTTTTTGTTAACTCTCATAAACTTTTTCTATTCGATTTTATTTTTTTATCCCAGAATAAATAAATTAACGATTTTACGGGCACGGTCAATCCATCCCTGATATCCATAAATAATATTATAAAATCATAGTATATGGTAGAGCATAGATAAGAATACCATGTTATAGTAAACATTATCTATCAGAATCATAATCATTGTATATGTAGTGGGCGAAGGCGAAGCTCGAGAAGAGAAACCAAAAGAGCCGGTGCCTCCCAAGCTGCCCCCAGAGCCGGTGTCCACGTGGCAGCCTCCCCCTCCCATACCTGTCGAGCGGCCAGGCCAGGGGGTCAATAAAAAGGTATCGTGTACGGGACTGGTAAAACAAGTGTTAAGTAGTTACTTTATGTACCAAAATGTATTTTTTTTGAATCGGCCTCCTAGTAACACTTTTTTTACGCTAGCGCATCTCATTCATTCATTACGATAATATTCATAAGTTTTTGATTTTCCCTTTATAAACAGGTTTGGGACCGTAAAAATTGAAAACTATGTTGCGAAAACTTGATTTACATTTTTTACTTCATAAATGGGCTCTAAATACGATACTGAACGCCTGTAAACATTTTTGAAGATGATGAAAGAGGGGTGCCCTTCGGTTCGCCTAAAATTTGAAGTCCTGATTTCATTTGGCCGAACCGTATTGGCCTAAACTTATAACGTATAATTATTATCTAGCCTAACAGTTGTATTCGCACTATCATAGTTGGGGTCTAAAAATTTAAAAACCTAATTTTAGAATGTCTAATATCGAATGCACTAAAATATACTCGCATCTTTCTTTTGGCATAACGTTAAGTAATGAAAGCCATATATTTAATTATGGATTTAGAAAATTATTTTGCTAATGATTTCCGCTTGTTAATATACCGGCCTAGATACCTTCACCACACTACCCGCACTAACACTGATTGAGCAAGCACTATTTCATGCAGGAAAACCGCCCGCCCTCCCTCAAAAATGCATGCAGTACAGTTAATGCAATTATTAGTACCCAACACCAATATAATAAAAACCTCGACGCGTTTCGCCACTTCACGTGGCATCCTCAGGAGATGTTGTCGCCTTCGCTGCGCTCCGACGACTAAGCTGTGAAAACTGGCGAACAGGCCTTTTATAGAAACTCCCCACTACGACAACAGGTTGTGACGTTCAATCTGCGTTGTTATTGAAATTGGTTTGATTTGATTGAAAGTGGTTTGAGTTTTAATTTAAATGATAATTATGATTTTAAATTAAATAAATTTGAATTTAAATTATAATTATTGTGATTTGAATTTAAATTTTAATTGTGATTTGAATTTGAAAAAATATTGAGTAGTGGGGAAGTGACGAAACTGACCTGTTCATTCAACAATGTAAGCGTGTTGTCTTTTTTATGTTTTACAATTTCTAATTGTTCTAACACCGACAGTTTTAAACTTTTTTTACATGTGTGTAAAATTGAAAAAGTATGATCGTCTGGGATACTATGTCCCGAATCTATAAGATGTTTTGCAAAATGAGACTTTTCTGGGTGATTATTTCGATAGGCGGATATGTGTTCTTTATAACGTGTGTTGAAACTACGGCCGGTCTGTCCTATATAAGACGAGTTACACTCCCTACAATCTATCTTATAAACACCAGATTTCTGAAGTTTATCTAACCTATCTTTACCGTTACAGAGTTTTCTTAATGAATTATTTGTGTTAAAGGCCGCGTATATGTCGTGATTTTTTAGTGTTTTAGAAATACGTTCTGATAACTGACCTAAGTAAACCATACTAGAACTATACCTATTTTCTTTTTTGTTGGGAATAGAGTATAATAAATTGGTAATGATTTTGTGGATTTTATTTTTTATTAAATTGTCAATTATGCATCTCCTGTATCCGTTCGATATGGCGATATGATATAATGTATTTAGTTCTTTTGTATAATTTGTTTTGCTAAGTGGTACTGAAAAAAGTCGATGGATGTATGAGTTAAACGCGGCCATTTTATGTTGCCACGGATGACAGGAGGACGCATGAATGACAGTGTCCGTATGTGTCGGTTTACGATATATGTTGAAGTTATGTGTACCCTCTGCTTTTGAAATAGTTAAATCTAGGAAATTTATTGAATTATTTTGTTCTAATTCTAGCTTAAATTTAATTTTTGGGTGTGTGTTGTTTATTTTATTTAGGAAAATATCTAACTGACGAATGGTTCCGGTCCAACAAATCAATATATCATCTACGTATCTATAGTAATAGAGAATATTTCTATCGTGTACTAGGTATTTATTTTCGAAATTATCCATAAAAATATCTGCCATCAATGGGCTCAAAGGGGAACCCATTGCTAGGCCATCTTTTTGTCCAAAATATTGATTGTTGAACCGGAAGTAATTCTGCTTCATACAAATTGAAGTTAATAAAATAAGATCGTCTATCTCCCCCGGGTGTAATCGTTGTTTTTGTAAATGTGTTTTTAAGATGTCTATACTTTCTTTATATGGTACGTTGGTAAATAAACTTTCTACGTCTAATGATAACAACTTAGCGTTACTAGGAAGGGAAACAGACTGAATCTTGTTAATTAAGTCTAAGCTATTTTTAAGGGAATATTTTGGGTCGAATGACGATTTCGCTCTCAACAATGTATTAAGTTTTTTGGCTAATTTATACGTTGGTGCTCCGATGTAGGAAACTACAGGGCGCATCGGCATATTGTCTTTATGTATTTTTGGTAAACCATATAAACAGGGACTACGCGGATTCATTTCAAGGATGTGGTTTCGCGAATGTGGATTATCTGGGAAAATAAATTGGGTAGAGTTTACGGCTTCTTTAACTTCAGAAGAAAATCGTTTTGTTGGATCTGATTGCAAAAGAACGAAATCGTCACTCTGTATTACTTCTTCTACTTTTTGGTTATAAATATTACGTGACATAACTACTACGGTATTACCTTTATCAGCTTTGGAGACAATCAAATTATTTTCGGTGATTTTTGTTTGTAAGGTTTTATAAATATGGTATTCTGAATTAGGCGATCCGCGATTTGATTGCCTCGAAGCGTTTCTAATTTGATTGGCCGCTATATTGGTGACTAAGTTTTTTACATGTTGATCGTTTTTGTTACATACAACGGCGATTTCCACGTCAACCGCCAGCCCTTCTAACGTTTTTTGATTAATTTGTGGGTGTATATTATATTTTAAGCCTTTGTTTAGTAAAGAAACTTCATCATTGGATAATTGAATATTAGAAAGATTTTTTAAACGAGGATAAAAGTCGTGTGACTGGTTCTGATCGTGGAAACCCCGCTGCACGGTTTCGCGATAGTTAAGGACCGACTCTCGTCTCAACACACGTAACTTCCTACATTGTACTAAATATTTTTGATGGGCTTCTTGTGAAGCAAGAAGCCTTGCTTTTTGGTCTAATAAATCAAATTCTATGTTGTGTAAAGAAAATGACAATTCTGAGTAAAGTATCTGAAATCTGGTGTTTATAAGATAGATTGTAGGGAGTGTAACTCGTCTTATATAGGACAGACCGGCCGTAGTTTCAACACACGTTATAAAGAACACATATCCGCCTATCGAAATAATCACCCAGAAAAGTCTCATTTTGCAAAACATCTTATAGATTCGGGACATAGTATCCCAGACGATCATACTTTTTCAATTTTACACACATGTAAAAAAAGTTTAAAACTGTCGGTGTTAGAACAATTAGAAATTGTAAAACATAAAAAAGACAACACGCTTACATTGTTGAATGAACAGGTCAGTTTCGTCACTTCCCCACTACTCAATATTTTTTCAAATTCAAATCACAATTAAAATTTAAATTCAAATCACAATAATTATAATTTAAATTCAAATTTATTTAATTTAAAATCATAATTATCATTTAAATTAAAACTCAAACCACTTTCAATCAAATCAAACCAATTTCAATAACAACGCAGATTGAACGTCACAACCTGTTGTCGTAGTGGGGAGTTTCTATAAAAGGCCTGTTCGCCAGTTTTCACAGCTTAGTCGTCGGAGCGCAGCGAAGGCGACAACATCTCCTGAGGATGCCACGTGAAGTGGCGAAACGCGTCGAGGTTTTTATTATATTGGTGTTGGGTACTAATAATTGCATTAACTGTACTGCATGCATTTTTGAGGGAGGGCGGGCGGTTTTCCTGCATGAAATAGTGCTTGCTCAATCAGTGTTAGTGCGGGTAGTGTGGTGAAGGTATCTAGGCCGGTATATTAACAAGCGGAAATCATTAGCAAAATAATTTTCTAAATCCATAATTAGTTATGGATTTCCGCAAAGTAACGCCTGAGTCTATTAATTTTATCAAATCAGCTAGCGTAGCTGTACAGGCGCGTCTCTATATCAAACTTACAAAACATCACCGCTTAGCGGTTCAAAATGTCTGGTTTAATCAGCAGTGTAAGCGTGAACATCTTATTCCTAAATACATCAACATACGCTCAAACACGAGTAGTCGATCGGCGGATATAGCTATTAAAAAAGCCCAATTTGTATGGCTTAATGAAGAATCACGATATTGGTTCTCCGTTAGAGATAACCTTAAACTACATCTCAAAATACTTTACTCAGAATTGTCATTTTCTTTACACAACATAGAATTTGATTTATTAGACCAAAAAGCAAGGCTTCTTGCTTCACAAGAAGCCCATCAAAAATATTTAGTACAATGTAGGAAGTTACGTGTGTTGAGACGAGAGTCGGTCCTTAACTATCGCGAAACCGTGCAGCGGGGTTTCCACGATCAGAACCAGTCACACGACTTTTATCCTCGTTTAAAAAATCTTTCTAATATTCAATTATCCAATGATGAAGTTTCTTTACTAAACAAAGGCTTAAAATATAATATACACCCACAAATTAATCAAAAAACGTTAGAAGGGCTGGCGGTTGACGTGGAAATCGCCGTTGTATGTAACAAAAACGATCAACATGTAAAAAACTTAGTCACCAATATAGCGGCCAATCAAATTAGAAACGCTTCGAGGCAATCAAATCGCGGATCGCCTAATTCAGAATACCATATTTATAAAACCTTACAAACAAAAATCACCGAAAATAATTTGATTGTCTCCAAAGCTGATAAAGGTAATACCGTAGTAGTTATGTCACGTAATATTTATAACCAAAAAGTAGAAGAAGTAATACAGAGTGACGATTTCGTTCTTTTGCAATCAGATCCAACAAAACGATTTTCTTCTGAAGTTAAAGAAGCCGTAAACTCTACCCAATTTATTTTCCCAGATAATCCACATTCGCGAAACCACATCCTTGAAATGAATCCGCGTAGTCCCTGTTTATATGGTTTACCAAAAATACATAAAGACAATATGCCGATGCGCCCTGTAGTTTCCTACATCGGAGCACCAACGTATAAATTAGCCAAAAAACTTAATACATTGTTGAGAGCGAAATCGTCATTCGACCCAAAATATTCCCTTAAAAATAGCTTAGACTTAATTAACAAGATTCAGTCTGTTTCCCTTCCTAGTAACGCTAAGTTGTTATCATTAGACGTAGAAAGTTTATTTACCAACGTACCATATAAAGAAAGTATAGACATCTTAAAAACACATTTACAAAAACAACGATTACACCCGGGGGAGATAGACGATCTTATTTTATTAACTTCAATTTGTATGAAGCAGAATTACTTCCGGTTCAACAATCAATATTTTGGACAAAAAGATGGCCTAGCAATGGGTTCCCCTTTGAGCCCATTGATGGCAGATATTTTTATGGATAATTTCGAAAATAAATACCTAGTACACGATAGAAATATTCTCTATTACTATAGATACGTAGATGATATATTGATTTGTTGGACCGGAACCATTCGTCAGTTAGATATTTTCCTAAATAAAATAAACAACACACACCCAAAAATTAAATTTAAGCTAGAATTAGAACAAAATAATTCAATAAATTTCCTAGATTTAACTATTTCAAAAGCAGAGGGTACACATAACTTCAACATATATCGTAAACCGACACATACGGACACTGTCATTCATGCGTCCTCCTGTCATCCGTGGCAACATAAAATGGCCGCGTTTAACTCATACATCCATCGACTTTTTTCAGTACCACTTAGCAAAACAAATTATACAAAAGAACTAAATACATTATATCATATCGCCATATCGAACGGATACAGGAGATGCATAATTGACAATTTAATAAAAAATAAAATCCACAAAATCATTACCAATTTATTATTTTAATTATTATTATTCCCAACAAAAAAGAAAATAGGTATAGTTCTAGTATGGTTTACTTAGGTCAGTTATCAGAACGTATTTCTAAAACACTAAAAAATCACGACATATACGCGGCCTTTAACACAAATAATTCATTAAGAAAACTCTGTAACGGTAAAGATAGGTTAGATAAACTTCAGAAATCTGGTGTTTATAAGATAGATTGTAGGGAGTGTAACTCGTCTTATATAGGACAGACCGGCCGTAGTTTCAACACACGTTATAAAGAACACATATCCGCCTATCGAAATAATCACCCAGAAAAGTCTCATTTTGCAAAACATCTTATAGATTCGGGACATAGTATCCCAGACGATCATACTTTTTCAATTTTACACACATGTAAAAAAAGTTTAAAACTGTCGGTGTTAGAACAATTAGAAATTGTAAAACATAAAAAAGACAACACGCTTACATTGTTGAATGAACAGGTCAGTTTCGTCACTTCCCCACTACTCAATATTTTTTCAAATTCAAATCACAATTAAAATTTAAATTCAAATCACAATAATTATAATTTAAATTCAAATTTATTTAATTTAAAATCATAATTATCATTTAAATTAAAACTCAAACCACTTTCAATCAAATCAAACCAATTTCAATAACAACGCAGATTGAACGTCACAACCTGTTGTCGTAGTGGGGAGTTTCTATAAAAGGCCTGTTCGCCAGTTTTCACAGCTTAGTCGTCGGAGCGCAGCGAAGGCGACAACATCTCCTGAGGATGCCACGTGAAGTGGCGAAACGCGTCGAGGTTTTTATTATATTGGTGTTGGGTACTAATAATTGCATTAACTGTACTGCATGCATTTTTGAGGGAGGGCGGGCGGTTTTCCTGCATGAAATAGTGCTTGCTCAATCAGTGTTAGTGCGGGTAGTGTGGTGAAGGTATCTAGGCCGGTATATTAACAAGCGGAAATCATTAGCAAAATAATTTTCTAAATCCATAATTAGTTATGGATTTCCGCAAAGTAACGCCTGAGTCTATTAAT
Organism: Anania crocealis; assembly: GCA_949315895.1. NCBI lineage: Eukaryota > Metazoa > Arthropoda > Insecta > Lepidoptera > Crambidae > Anania > Anania crocealis. The sequence goes on from OX438868.1 coordinate 1,802,860, forward strand.
TTTAGCCATATATTTTTTTAAAACCGATAAAGTTAAAAACAAGAATCGCTCACAAACCGACCCCAAGCAGTCTTTTCTGCCCTACCCCTAGAGTGTAATTTAAAAGCGCGTAGGTGCGGAGGGGCGGGGCGGCCCGCGGGCTGAGGAGCAGGAGGCCGTAAGCGAGGCGCCGCGGCTGAGGCTGGCGCCAGAAAGCCGAAGCTGCGGTGGTGAGCGTAAGCCATCTGCGACGATTAGCACGCGTGGGACCGCTGGAGCCCCGCAGCGCCGAAGCCGTCACGGAAGTCTGATTGTTTGGATGCATGCATGCTTGCTTGCATGCATGCTTACTTCTTTAAAATACTGATAAAGTTTTAACTTTTTGCGAATAAAAATTTGGAACTGTAAATGGTAGGTATTAGGATATATTCGGCTAAATGTCGCATTTGGCAAATAATAATAGGGCAATATACAGTGAGGCGTAGTAAATATAGGCTAAGCACGTTTAGGAAGAGTAAAAATGTGCAAAAAAATTTTAGGCTTAAAGTTTGTGTGCCAGTGACAATTAGGAGTACAAATAATTCGGCAATCGGATATATACCCGATGAAAGAGTCATCAAGCCAAGAATTATAATGCTGTCGAATTCTAATGAACTCCTGTTCGTTTTGCCGTAGTCGGATAAAAATTACGAAGAAGCTAAGTATCATAGGATATCAACTACTTTTTGATACTGTAAGGTTTTCTTTTTAAAAATAAGTTGTTAGTAGTGTGTGTTTTACCCAGGTGTATTGGGTGTGCAACCAGCCAGGCGAGCCCTGGGTATGTCTGCCCGACCTGACGCCCGATCAGATACGCGTGGCGCGTCTCTCCGTTCGGTGCATGACTGGGGATCTAGATGCAGAGGTAGGACTAACAGTTTAATAGTTTTTGATAACACACTTGAACCATTATGAAGATGCTTCTAGCCTTTGAGAAGCATTAAATAGGATATACTTTCTTGCAGAGAACATGGAATAAGGTTAGAAGGGCTGTCATGCGCTATTTGTATGAGAATCGATGTCGCCGCTTGCGCTCCACTACACATAAACGAGTTCAAAGAACGCCAATCATGCATATTTTAAACACGACGTCAAAAGTAACCAAGCACAGCGCTCGCTTACGAGCATTTGCTCATACAAAACCTCTGTGGCGCGCCTGCCCCGCCTGCATCGCCTTTCTAACCTTTTTCCATGTTCTGTGGTTTCTCGTGAACTAGTAAAAATAATGTAAGGTATTGTTTTCTTGGTATTGTTGTAGGTACATTGTATGTTTTAAGTCTTCACAAAACATAAGTTGAAATGTTTGTTTAAGAATCTAAATAAACTTGAGACGATGCGATTATCATTACAGAATAAGCACATTGCATTATTTTAAATTCGACGAGTAGCGAATCTGAGCCAAGCATATAATTTAATCAATCTCTTTATTAGACTGGTACATGTCACTTGATGATCTTCTGGATTGATATCGCGCGATTGTAGCTCGGAAGAATAATGAAGAGGTTTTTCTTTCGCAAATTGTGTATTCTCATTACTTATTTTTTTATGTATAGGTACATAGTATGGGGATTCCCCGTTGGTCTAGTTGAACGCCCCGTTTGTGTAGAGGTTTACATACCGGTCCAAGATCCCGTGTTCCCGGGGTCGATCCCTCGGTTGGGAAAGAAAAATCCCCTTTTGTGGTTTGTGCTCACCCATCCGCATTTGGCAAGCGTAGTGATTCTGCCTGTACCGGTCATTGCTTTGGTAGCTTGAATTCAATGATAAAGGCCTTTACCCTGCAGTAAAGTGCCCTCGGGGGGCAGATACTGCAGTTAGGTAAAAACAACTTTGAGGATGAGGTGAACTGAAGAATTCAGTTGGGTTGGGCAGTTGGGTTGGGCAGTTGGGTTGGGCAGCATTTGGGAAACTACGTCGAGTCTTCTCATCGTCGATCCCACAATGCCTCAAGACGAAAGTCTTCAATCAGTGCGTCCTACCCGTCATGACATACGGAGCCGAAACGTGGACACTGACGGTACGGCTAGTCCACAAGTTCAAAGTCGCTCAGCGGGCTATGGAAAGAGCTATGCTCGGAGTTTCTTTTAGGGATAAAATCAGAAATGAGGTGATCCGGCAGAGAACTAGAGTTACCGACATAGCCCACCGGATTAGCAAGCTGAAGTGGCAGTGGGCTGGCCATATTAGCCGCAGAACTGACAACCGATGGGGTAAACGAGTTCTTGAGTGGAGACCGCGTCTCGGCAAACGTAATGTAGGACGCCCTCAGGCCAGGTGGAGTGATGATTTGCGCAGGGTGGCTGGCAGGAGCTGGATGCGAGAAGCCGAGGATCGATCTAAGTGGCGTGCATTTGGAGAGGCCTATGTCCAGCAGTGGACTGCAATAGGCTAATGATGATGATGATGATGATGACCCTGCAGTGGGATGATTGCAGGCCTTGACTTTTGGGGCCCGAAACGAAAGACTATACCATAGAACATACGGCCTCACTTTGAATATTCTCAGGTTCTCGTTTTCCCGCCATTCGATGGCACGGAACGCAATCACCTCCGGGCGCAGATCGCGCGCATCGCGGCCGGCAGCTGCGTGTCGCCGCAGGGATTCTTCACCTACGGCTCGGGGGAGGAGGAAGAGGATATCGACCTTGAGGAGGGCGGTGGTAAGTTGTGGATTATTTGTTTATAGAATTTTTACAGATTAAAAAAACGTACTATAACTCTTTTTCAGTTTCAAAAAAGTATAATCTAGAACCTTTGGAATAGGAATGAATATTGCCAATATAATTAAAGTTAAAAAGAAAAATATGTTTACAGATTTAGTTCGCGTTTATTTTTGATTTAAGCCGAGACGTTTCGTACCCTTTACAGCGTTCATGGTCACGGGCAGACATGAACGCTGTAAAGGGTTCGTTGTTAACAAATACTAAAAACAAAATAAAATAAATATTTGAGGGTTCCCATTCCCATACAACAAACTCGTTTCTTTGGCCTTTTTGGTACGGAACCCTTCGTGCGCGAGTCTGACTCGCACTTGTCCGGTTTTATTTTCTACACTGACCCGTCCAGGAATCGATCCCACGACCTTGGAGCAGGCGACATCTTGAAAACCGGTTTGTACACCACTCCGTCACGGAGGTCGTCATAAATTAATCTAGGTAAAGACTAATAAAAGTAAGTATTACTTATTCCAAACCAAGATTTGTAGGAATTTTCAAATCTTACCATGGAAGAACCTACACTCATTTAATTATATAGGTGCATATAGAGGTCTATTCTATAGGTGATTTGGACTTCAACCCCAACCCGTTCTACCATGGCCACACGCTTAAAGACCTCCTGGATCCTAACCTCACGTACTGGGTGCACCACGGGAGGCACATCCTCAAACAGGGACGGACTATTTGGTGGAACCCCAACGCTGGCATGGTTAGCATACAAAACTCTTTTTACTTTGAATGGACCTATTGCTTACCTTTTTTTACAAATTTCCACTTTATTCAAACTGATTAATAAATGATTGCTTCCCCATACAAACTTTTATCTCCTTTCTCGCTCCTTCAGGGCATTATGTAATAAATATATAAATAATAAATGTGGACAACATCACATACATTGTTCTGACCCCAATTTAAATAACTATTTAAAGCATTCGTATTTTGGAAACCAGAAACCACGAAGGTACCACAAATACACAGACCCGAGAAAATGTAGAAAAACACATTTTTTCTACATTGACCCGTCCGGCAATCGAACCCGGGACCTCGGAGCAGGCGACACCTTGAAAACCGGTGTGTACGCCACTCCGCCACGGACATACGTCCGTCGGTCGTATGTCTATAATATAAAAACTATACTATGTCCATTCCCAGGACTGCAAACTATGTCTATATCAAATTTTGTTTCAATCGGTTCTGCGGTTTAAGCTTGAAGAGATAACAGACAGACGGACACTTTCGCATTTATTATATTAATATATGGATGACGTCGGTCTTTCCTAATCGATCGAAAAGTAAACCGATTTATTTTATAGCTTTTAACTTTATTCTGGCTTAGCTACCTTACGTATAACTGATTGAAAAGCAAGGCAAATTTTCAAAAATTGACATTAATAGAGAGGTATACCCATAGATTTAATATAGATGATAGATTGGCAATTGAATCCTGAAAACGAGACCAAAACTAGGTTACGCTAGTGTGCATAAAGTGAGCATGTGCGTGAGATAAATAGTGCAGGTACTGCATTGTCTGCTGGCTTTCGATATCGATTCCATCGACACAGTTTACGTTGACGCAGGTGACTTATTTTTTAGTATTATTAAAAGAACGCCAAAAAACTTATTATTGTATAATAAAACAAAATCAATTTATTGTAAAAAATACCGTAGGCTTTACTTGCCAGTATTTAACAATTTTGCCTCATTTTGTGATCGCGATCGCCAAAGTTGAAATAAAACTGATATTTATTTTTCAATTACACATTACAAACGTACACTAAATATACATATATTTAATGTTTAAGTAATGGGGATTGATGGGGGCTTGAACAATATGGAGATTGATCCAGAGCGTAATTTTACAGGGTTCAGCCTCTGTGTTAAAAACACTTAGGGTCCAAATGTAAACTGCAAATGCTCGAATATTTATTGGGCGAACATTCTTTTCTATTAGGCAATTTCAACCATTTCTAACGTATTTCAACAATTTAGGCTGTATGCGGTTTACAATGTGAAATATGTCAGCTAATAAAATGTCGATAAGATGTCATCGACAACGTCAATCACTAAAATACAAAAGTGACGTTAGTAATTGCTGAAATTCACGTATTTGATATTATTTTTAATTGAATTCATATGAATTTAAATCCTTGTTCTAATGAAATGCCCTATCAATTAGTATACAAAACTTTAGTCAAAGCTCTGAAACATTGCATTTTGCTGCTGATAATCGCGATTGTGTGTTGACGGGTGAAATGTACAATTATGTTGGTTCCCTTTTTTAGATGAGTTACTTCCAGGTACTGAACATGTAACCATAATGAAAATACATCAACTCGACACTTTTTTACAATAATAAAAATGAAACTAGTAAAACTAAAGGGAATATTGTGTTGCGCGTGACAGACGTCAGAACTCAGAAAAACGCTACGGGTTCTTAGCGTGTACGTGAACGGCCTTGTGATCTATCTCGTTCTATCGTATAGCTGCATTGTATTCTGTCTCTTTTCATTGCCAATCTATCAGCAGTATATTAAATCTATGGGTATACCTACAACAGTATAGACTCATAAAATTACGTAACTGCTTAGGAGGTTTAAGTCGTTCTAATTTTGCTGGGTTATAAAATGAATAAGTAGTAGAATCTCCTTATGTCATTTGCTTGCCATCGGTCTTATGATCCTTTATAACCCGGTAAAGTTAAATTTTCCTACATCTGATGAATAATTTACTTCTTTGACTGATCCTGTAGGAGGAGGGCATCGAAGAGGAAGACGACGAAGGCCCCCCTCCAATGGAGCCTGAGTCCGGGCCGCCACTGTTCACTCCCCTGTCGGAAGACGCCAGGGTCGAGGGTCTGCCGGCCTGGACGCCCAGATGTAGTTCAATGCTGGCCCCAGATAGGGCCCTGGCTGTGCTCAGAAGCAATGTGTGGCCCGGAGCCGTTGCTTATGCCACCAATGGCAAGTGAGTGACTTTCATACCAATTGTAGGTATTGCTTGAAAACAGTTTCAAATATTAGTTTTAAAGACATTTTTTTTAATTCTCATAAAACATGATGTTCATTTACAATGAGATAAAATAATTACTTATAATATAATTTTTTAATTTAATTTAAAAATATCTTCTCTTGAACCTTCGGATTTTGCAAAGCTTACAGGATAAGGCCTTAGATAAATTCGTCGAACAATGCTTTTTGATAGGTATTTCAATTAAAAGAGCAGTTGCTCGGTCTGAAAAAGTTGTGGAATCGATTCCTATTTAGGGCTAACGGTTTTTTTAAATTGGCGTTTGCAACAATGACGATATCGGCAACTCAAAAACAAAGATACATATTAGAAAACAAGAAAGACCTAACTTGTTGCTTTACGGCGGGAGCTTGTTAAAATAAGATTTTTCAGTTTATTTCTTATATTTCAGGTAGGTTGTATTATTTCAGGAAGTCTGAATGCATGTATGTGGGGTGGGGGTTGAAGTTTCAGCCGCCCAACTTCTCCCCCCTGCAGCTGCCGCGGCCGCAGGACGAGTACCCCGTCGGGCCCGAGGTCATGGAGATGGCTGACCCTACGTTTGCTGATGAAGAGGTTTATTTCACAAATACATCTATACTAATATTATAAAGCTGAAGAGTTTGTTTGTTTGTTTGAACGCGCTAATCTCAGGAAGTACTGGTCCGATTTGAAAAATTCTCTTTGTATTGGATAGTCCATTTATTGAGGAAGGCTTTAGGATATATAACATCACACTGCGACTAATAGGAAACAAGCACCAGAGAAAAATATTGCAAAAATTATCGCGATCATAATAACAGAAAATGACGCGGACGAAGTAGCGGGCAACAGCTAGTTTTAAATAATTTTAAAAGGCACAATCAAGGTATTTACACTTTTAGCAATAATGTACACACGGCGGCACATCAGACTATACATGTTGACCTTGAGACCACCTTTATGCCCTACGTAATAAAAGCTGTTATCGCAGTTCAACTGTTTAACTTGATGTGCTGTCGAGTGTACAATACTAATGGATGCCAGAATGAAAAGCAGTTAACAGTGATTCAATAAATACTAGAGGTAATTTGCTAAAATTATACTGTTCTAGTTTTTTGAGAGTTGATTTTGTGTAAAAGTAATAAAATTTAATCAAATAAGGACAGGACAGGACAGCACATAGATCTAGTAGTAGTCCCCTTAATATTAGGGGTTAAAGTATGAAATTGCCGTTTTGTATGGACGAAATCGAGAAAAGTCATTTTTCCATACTAACAATTTTTTAGTTTTCGATGCAATTAAAGGTGAAAGTTAGATGATTATAAAGCTACGCATTATAGTATTTAAATTTCTGAAAATCAAAGTATATAATACAAATATACTTAATTGAAGCAAGAAGGTCAGCTGACACATTGTAAGGGGTCTTTTCAACGACTTCCTTTAAAGTAATAGGCACTAGTATTGCATTTTTTTAGTCAAAAGTTACTTTATTTAGTTCTTGATACAATACAAAAAGAATTACGCAATAATAAGACTATACTTAAGAGCTATAAACAAAATAAAAAGTGGGAAAATAATCGGCAATTTCATACTTTAACCCCTATTATTAAATAACAGGCATTTTTATTTCAATTAGTTATGTACAGTCAACAGCACGTCAACCTACCACAAATCTTCAAATTTTCTCAATTGATATTGATCTCTACTCGTTGGACTTAAAGTTGAAAATCAATTCAATGACCTTTAAATTTTTGGGTAGGTTGACCTGCCATTGTTTGTACCTCAGGGACGACGGGAGAAACTTACTTTAAAGTATTCGTGTGTTACTTCAGGCCTACCGCATCGCACACCTGCCGCCCCCGCCTCCCCCAGAGATGCCGGGAGAGGGAGAGGGCTTCGGTGAGGAGGAGGAAGATGAAGATTAGTAACAAGGTATCGCTAAAAGGAGTGAGTCTGCGCACTGGTAGTATCAATGCGTTTCTTGTCACCTCTGAAGGAAGGTATAGACAAAGTAACAATCATCAGATTAAGATCTAAGACTCAAAGCATTAGACCCGAGTTTACCAATACTAAAACAGCCGGTAAACATAGATTGACGATTAATTTGACACAATTGCCATACAAAATATGTCAAATAATATTTTAAACGCTGTTTAAAACTTAAACGTCTGTTGGTGAACTCGGGCCTTACAATGTTATGGTTTTATTTATACCACTTGTAAATAACTTTTATGACGTCATGTATAGGACGCAAATTTTCATTTATGTCAAGATGATAAGTGATGCAGCGGTTTGCGTTTTGTTTAATAGGTTATATTTTTATTATAAAACATTGTTAATTTTCTTTTGAGATTGTGTTTTATTTGTACATTGTAACTAAATCTCTGAAAATAATAGATTCGTCTTACTCCTAGCTCTTTCGTCTCGTTGCTTGTTTGGACATGCTTGATCAAGAACTAGGATGGCAACTCCAGTAATCAAGCCGAGGCTCAACCGCGCAATGAACGGTCAAGGCTGAGCTGGGCAAGGTTTTGGAAGCAAGAAATAGTTGGATTTTGTTCTATTTGACCGCTCCGCTAGCTCTTTAGCGGTCGAGCCTCAAATATTAAAATTTTATTATCGTTGCGAGTTGAGAGGATTGTTTAATAACTTTACTCATTTCGCGATCGAGCTTCGACCTAAAGATTCTTATCAGAATTTTCAGACTGGGGAACCATGGTATTATTCATGGCTTCAGTGCTATTTAAATGTTCTGAAACTATTTTCTTTAAATAAATTGTTTATGTTAGGAATAACATCAAAATAAAACACTTATATTAGAATTGATAAACATTTAATAAATAACATCATTTACGGCCATTTCCAATAACCTATCTATCTTAAGTTTTGGCATATCAGAGATAGAAAACAACTTCTGTCTTTGTTTCTCTGGACGGCAAAAACAGAGATAGAAACTGTTTCCTATCTCCGATATGCCAAAACTGAAGATAGATAGGTTATTGGAAATGTTAGATGTCTGATGAAAGACGAAATGGAAACAATATTTACAATTAAAAAATAACAATATCACTTCAGTTTAACTACGATACTTTAAACAGTAACATTGGATGCGCTCTACCTGGTTACTTTAGAGCAGGACGAAGATATCATTCTGTCTCAGTCACCTTCCTACAAACTGACAACTATAGAATGTGCAGACGACACATCAGGCTGAACACTGGTGCATCTTATGCAATTGAGATAGGTGCTATTTTGCAACTGAAATGTATAGCCCTGATGTTAGGCCTACACACTGAACTACACATTGATAATGAATAGTTAACGAGTACTTACTCTAATCGGATCTAAAAGGAAAACATTTATTTTAAAGTTTCATTACATATGTACAGACAAAGGCAGGTCCACCTTACCCAAACAGTTAAAGGTCATTGATTCAATCAATCAGTCAATTGATTTTCAACTTTAAGTCCAACAAGTAGAGATCAATATCAATTGAGAAAATTTGACGTTTCGTGTTAGGTTGACGTGCTGTTGTCTGTACTACAGTAATTTCAATAGCGAGTTGGTTAAGGGAATGTTATCCTTTAGGTGCAGAAGGTCCAAGTTGCAAATCTATAGCGTTTTGTGTGGGAGTACGTACGTAGCTTAGCACAACCAAGATGAACTAGTTTTAACATCATAAAACATTATGCGGGTTTTCCTTAACACATTGAGCGCCATGGGGGTCACCGGTGACCTCCAAACAATAAAATTTTTATTGTTTCTAGTACTTCGGCAGTTAAAGGCTTAAAATCTCGAGTAAGATAGAAATAAGTCAATGTTTTGATTTCTTGAATTTATGCGAACACTATAATACATTGAAATTAAAGAATTCTTTTCGGTCAACGCTTTGAAACTTCTCTCTGGCTATTCAATTGTTTAAAAATACAGGGTGTTAGGTAAATTCCGAAACCAGCCCATGTTAACATAATTATGCATACAACGTGTTAATGAAATAACGCAAATCCTCTTAGGAGGTAGCTTAGCCCATGAAACTGAACAAAATTTGTTCTACAACATTCCCAAAATGCCAAAAATAAAATTAGAATTTTCATACAAATCGACTCGGTTATCAGTTTGTATGAAAATTCAAATGTATTTTTTGGGTTACGAGAAAGTTGTAGAACAAAAGTTGTTCAGTTTCATGGGCAGGAGACCAACTCTACTATCGTAAATTATCAAAACGTAAACGCAACAATTGACGAAACGCAACTAAATGTCAACTTTTCGTATTCTGTTAGCAATATCGGTAGCGTTTCAGCTCACCTTGGGCCTTATTCAGCTATTTCAATCGCAGTTCGATCGTGATTGAATTGGACGATTTTGACATTTAGCCCATACTAGAACTGTCAGAAACCTGCTATTAAATTACGATTGTGATTGATTAGAGATGGGCGCCTACCCGGTAAAAATACGACTTTGGGTAAATATCAATTAATATCCTTTTTTTCATTATCATCATCATCATCATCATCAGCCTATCACAGTCCACTGCTGGACATAGGCCTCTCCAATTGCACGCCACTTAGGTCGATCCTCGGCTTCTCGTATCCAGCTCCTGCCAGCCACCTGGCGCAAATCATCACTCCACCTAGCCTGAGGGCGTCCTACACTACGTTTGCCGAGACGCGGTCTCCACTCAAGAACTCGTTTACCCCAGCGGTTGTCGGTTCTGCGGCTAATATGGCCAGCCCACTGCCACTTCAGCTTGCTAATCCGGTGGGCTATGTCGGTAACTTTAGTTCTCTGCCGGATCACCTCATTTCTGATTTTATCCCTAAGAGAAACTCCGAGCATAGCTCTTTCCATAGCCCGCTGAGCGACTTTGAACTTGTGGACTAGCCGTACCGTCAGTGTCCACGTTTCGGCTCCGTATGTCATGACGGGTAGGACGCACTGATTGAAGACTTTCGTCTTTAGGCATTGTGGGATCGACGATGAGAAGACTCGACGTAGTTTCCCAAATGCTGCCCAACCCAACTGAATTCTTCTGTTCACCTCATCCTCAAAGTTGTTTCTACCTAACTGCAATGTCTGCCCGAGGTACACGTATTTCTGAACAACTTCGAGGACGGCGCCGTGCATCGCAATCGGTAGCGGTAGTACATGTTCATTGAACATAACCTTGGTTTTATCCAGGTTCATTCGCAAGCCGATACGCACAGAAGAGTCAGCCAGGTCATTCAGCATCTGTTGTAGGTCCTGCAGCGTTTCTGCCATAATGACGATGTCGTCTGCAAATCGCAAGTGAGAGATGTATTCGCCATTGATGTTGATGCCTCGTCCTTTCCAGTGCAGCGTCTTGAACATATCCTCCATTGCATTTGTGAACAATTTCGGGGAAATGACGTCCCCTTGTCTCACTCCTCGATGCAATGGTATAGGTTTTGTTTGCTGATTCTGTACTTGGACGGACATGGTGGCGGCTTCGTAGAGACATCTCATCACTTGCACGTACCGCCAATCTACTTGGCAACGCTGCAGGGACTCCAGAACGGACCAGATCTCTATCGAGTCGAAGGCTTTCTCATAGTCCACGAATGCTAGACACAAGGGCTGATTGTACTCTTCGGTCTTCTGTATAATCTGCCGCAATGTGTGGATGTGGTCTATGGTGCCGTATCCGCTCCGAAATCCAGCCTGTTCCGGTGGTTGGAATTCGTCAAGTCTTCGCGCAAGGCGGTTCATGACGACTCTTGAAAACAGCTTATAGACGTGGCTTAGAAGGGAAATGGGTCGATAGTTCTTCAGCAGGGTCTTATCTCCTTTTTTGAAGAACAGGACGACAACACTCCTACTCCACGCCTCCGGAGTTCTCCCTTCAAACAAGACAGCGTTAAAAAGCTTTCCTTTTTTTACCCACCTATTATCAATTTTTACCGGGTAAAAATTAAAAACATTTTGTTTAACTAGAAATCCACAATATTTAGTTTTTTAACACAAATTACTTAACATAATTATGCTAAAAATATAGTATGTATGTCGTATTTGCCAAATAAATAAAATAAACTAAAAGAGTATTGTATGTTATAATAATGCTGTATAACTAAATAAATAAATCAAACAATATTTACTGATTTATACTTATCATAGACTCATTTCACTGACAAGTTTTTTTTTAATTCTTAGGATTACCTGCTTTCCATTAATCCGGATTATCCGGATACACGTAAGTACTTAAAGTATCGAATCGATACGACATTAAAAGTAGATTAAATTCGAAAATTGTTTGGTTTTTGCGAGTAAAACTAGTAAGTGTGTTAAAAACAATAATTTTGCCTTCGCAACATATCCGTCAAAGTAAAATGAATCAATCTAAATAAGTCTTAATTTTTATCCGGTAAAATTAATAAATATCGGGTGAAAAGGGTATTTATTTTTACCCACCCAAATTTTACCGGGCAGGTAAAAATTGCCCATCTCTAATTGTGATACGATTTGGTTACGCGAATTAGGAGCCTGATAGATCGATCGAAACTAAGTTGAACGATTTTTAACCGATTCCAAAAAAAGGAGGAGGTTCTCAATTCGACTATTATTTCTTTTTTATGTTTGTTACCTCAGAACTTTGGACTGGTTGAACAGATTTTCTATTTTCATATTCCACTAGTTATTTGACGTTGCTGCCAGTCGATGCGCGCGCAGTCGAAAACCTACGTTTCAACTGTCAAAATAACCGGTCGAGCATACGCTACTAAAAGGCTACTTTTGTTGGATCGATAGCTAGCGGTTCAGCTTAAGTTTAGATTTCGTTTAGTAAAAATGGTTAGCAGAATGCAGTGTTGTGTGACAACCGAAGTTGACATTTAGTTGTGTTTCGTCAATTGTCGCGTTTAGGTTTTGATAATTGACGTTAGTAGAATTGGTCTCCTGAGCTACCACCTGAGAGGTTTTGCGTTATTTCATTAACACGTAGTATAAATACTATGGTGAAGTCATAGACTTTATATCATTTATTTTTATTTTCATACAAACTAAATCTTGGAAATTTGTATGAGACAATTTTTTTCAAAAATGATGATGAAATTTTTGAGTTCATCATTGTATTTATACGCTTATTTATGTTAACATAGGATCTTTAATAAAACTTGAAACATATTATATACTAAATTCAGGAATATTTAAGAGCTGCATTTCGAGATTATATCTGTTCAACAAGAACCCATAGACCAATACCAAATAAAGGAAAGGTGACCCGTCGGAGACGATCCGAATAAATCTAATACATAATATTGATACCGAAGCCGGTGCAAGTAAGTATTTACCTGACCTCTTATGCTAGCGAGTGTTTGAATTGTGTTGGAGATGGGAAGTGGTCTAATATACTTTCACCTTCCTTATATTTTTTCTTCTGCTATATTTCGTTCTTTCTTTAACTCTTTGTACACCTGCACCTTCGTTTACTGCTTAAAAACTGCCTATGTCCTGTGGGTAATATTGCATTTGGCCCCCACAGCTTGATACCATTTACCTAACACTATATATTTTTCGCAGACAAATAGATAGATATCTTTATTTGCTTATGTTCTTAAGAGGCAACACAAGGGCCGTTTTTCCATACAACGTAGTCCCCTGTTTCCTCCCTGGATAAAGCCAATAGAGCAATAATTTTTATTACAAAAATCTATGGCCACTATTAGCATGTTTCTATGTTTTCTGATTTTTCATAAATTAATAAATAAAAGAGATATGAGCCCTCAAAAATCGAAAAAAATCTCCAGATTTTCCGCTGTGTTCAAACATCCAGAAAACAATTTTGGCAAAATTTTAGAAAAAAACGGAAAACATACGGACACGGCCAAAGCCTTTCTTAAATTTTTAATGAAAAAAGTATTTAAATCGGTCTAGTTTTGGAAAAGGAATCGGGGGACTACGAAACGTTGATTTGGTGTGCTTTTAGTAGGTATTTTCGGTCCAAGAAGCAGTTGTCTTTATCACACTCTGCGGTGAAGGCGTTTGGCACTGCGCGACAGCAATAGATTTTACAAATACCTATTTTTCAATTCTCTCGCCCTTAGTGTTTCCTCTTAATGTTCCATCTACTTCTTATGCTTGTGCAACTGTGGTGCGGATAGTTTGACCTTTCCGGGGAAGTTCCTAGCGATGTTCTCTTCCTTGACGGCCTTGAGTAAGTCTCTCTCCCGCGGGCAGCCCGAGCGGTCCTTGAGGAACACCTGCACGGCCGTCTTGGCCGCCTTGCCCCGCTTGCTCGACCCGGGCGTCAGCTTTACTTTGTACCTGAATGGGTTATTTATAATATTTTTAAGGTGAAAAACATTACGTATGTTTTTTGGGTTCCAAAGTTCGTATATTTAACACTAATACTTACTTAATATACTTTATATATGATATTTTAGCAATTTAATTGCAATTATAATATCAGTATATAAACTTGAATAATTATGTCTCAGGCGGGACTCGAACCCGCATCTCCTCGCATACCGGGCGCGGCGCTTTAACTTTTAGCTATATGGTAAAGCGCCGCGCCCGGTATTAGAGAGATAAATAGAATTAATTTGTGTTTGAAGCAAAAACTCGAAACTAGAGGACCGTTTTAGATGACATTTGGTATATCAAGTCTTCTTAGTCGAAATAAAGAAAGAATCTCGGAATTTCAGCTATAAACTTGTACTAACTTTTGTGAGACCCCTAAGACGACTGGGCTAATAGATATAGTTTGAGTCCCGGGTTAATAAGTTTTTAATTAAGGAGTCCAATTTCATCCATTGGCATTGCAGATAAAGCCGCTTCGAAAGCGGGCTGTTTTGCTGGCGGGAAAGAATCTAATAAATTACTTGTTACATGAAATTGGAAACAAGGTTCGACAAATTATTTTTAATAAATTACTTGTTACATGAAATTGGAAACAAGGTTCGACAAATTATTTTTAATAAATTACTTGTTACATGAAATTGAAAACAAGGTTCGACAAATTTTTTTTTTTCTATGGTCTGAGTGTAGTACCACCATTATTTCTGATTTCCACAAAACTGGAGTTTTAAATATTTATGTGCTTTGGGATCAGAGCAATGTATGTGATGTTGTCCACATTTATTATATTCATTGACTAGCGGACCCCGCGAACTTCGTTTCGCCTTAGAATAGTTTGACTTTGACGTCTTAAATGTCATTGTCATCAAATATGGTGTGGTTGGGAAAAAATATGAACAAATAAATTTTCTTAATATTTGACTTTACTACGTTTTTAATACTTACTATCCTATTCCCGACGAAGACAAATCCAAAAACTCAAAAATCATAAAAGTCTGTTTAGCCGTTCTCCACTAAGTGGTGTAACTGTCACCGTAAAATTGTAAACTTCGTCAGTTCATAATTGAACGTCGATGGATTACAATCTAACCTAACCTAACCCACCGTTAATTTATAATCTCACGCGTTGTTTTGTAAACTGACAGATCTCACAATTTTACGGTGACATAACTAACACGATTTAGAAGATTTACTGGGAGTATGGGGCGACGACGGGCACCGCGAACAACACCTCGTCGTCCGCGAAGGGGGCTCCCGTCAGTTCGCCCACAGCGTCTTACTACCGGACTACTATGCTGTATTGACTTTTATGAGTGTAGAAGCGGAGTAGGACATTGCGAACAATAGCGAAGGGGACTCTCGTCAGCTCACACAGAAGCTCGCCCACAGCGTCTTGCTACCGGCACAAATACCTCAGGGGGCTACTATGCTGTACTGACTTATGAGTGTAAAATCGGAGTAGGGCACCGCGAACAAAAGCAAGTAGTCTTCGAGTGTCAGCTCATACCTCAGCTCGCCCGCAGCGTCTTGCTACTGACACAAATACTCTATGAGCTACAGTACTAACTTGTAGGAGTGTAGCGCGGAGTAGGGCGCGACGACGGGCACCGCGAACAGTAGCTCGTCGTCCGCGAAGGGGGCCCCCGTCAGCTCGCACAGCAGCTCGCCCGCCGCCTGGGCGCCCGCAGCGTCCTGCTGCCGATACAAAGGAAATTAAACAATTTATTTATCATAATAAATAAATAAATAAATAAATATTTTAGACATGCCTCACTGGGCCACACAGAGCCATCTAGTCCCAAATTAAGCTACTATTAAGTACCCTATCGTATGGGGTACTAGACAACCGATAAACTTAATTATATACTTTTTTTGACGTGATAACGTCTTTAAAATCGTTTTAGTCGGGTGACATGTTCAGAAACTTGTGTCACACCAAAACCTCACGAGCGCGATCGCAGGTATAACGAGAGAGAGACGGACCGATCTCCCGTCTCATCTCGAGCGCTGCCAGTCATTCCGTGAAACTTGTCACGCGGAATCCTCACGAGCGGAGGCTGGCATAGCGTTCGAGTGAGTGGACCGATCTTCCGTCTCTCTCACTCTAGCGGCATACAAACGAATGGAGATTTTCTCGTGCGGTTAAGTTTTCGTTGAATGTTTAACAGTGAAACAAAATGTGAAGTGCAAGTGAAGTGTTACAACAATTGCAACAAAAAAAGGTGAATAAAATAGCCTACTTACTAACAATTAACATTCTTAAATAAACTTGTAAAAGTAATGAAAGATGGAAAAAAGACACGTGTAAACAAACGAAATTTAGAGGTTATGTTATGATAAAAATGAATTGTGGTAGTGTTAAAAAAAACTTATACCACCAATAAGACGTTATCACGTAAACATCTCGATCGTAAACCTACTTTACAAACAACCAATTTTTTGTAAATACATACTTATAATACATAGAAAACACCCAGACCAGTACAAACAGACATGTTCATGCACACAAATATTTGTACTGTGCGGGGATCGAACTCGCGACCCATGGCTCAGAAGCAGCGTTTACTACCGCTGATCCAAATGGTCGTCAAACAAATAATCAGCCTACGGTAGACCACTGCTGGACATGGGCCTCTCCTGAGGCACGCCACTTTTCTCGATCTTGAGCTTTAAGCATCCAGTTGCTTCCAGCCACCTTGCGCAGATCGTCGCTCCATCTAGCAGGGGGGCGTCCAACACTACGTTTGCCCATGCGCGGTCTCCACTGCACAACTCGAATACTCCATCGTTCATCAGTTCTGCGACAGATGATTACTCCATCGTTCATCAGTTTGACGACCTCCGTGGCGGAGTGGCGTACACAGCGGTTTTCAAGGTGTCGCCTGCTCCGAGGTCCCGGGTTCGATTTCCAATGTGGAAAAAAAGTGTTTTTCTACATTTTCTCGGGTCTGGGTGTTTGTGGTACCTTCATTGTTTCTGGTTTCCAAAATAAGAGTGCTTTAAATAGTTATTCAAATTGGGATCGGAACAATGCATGTGATGTTGTCCACATTTAAAAAAAAAGGATGTGACCAGCCCACTGCCACTTCAGCTTGCTTATCCAAGTAGCTATGTCGGTAACTTTGGTTCTCTGTCGAATTACATCATTTCGGATTCTATCCCTTAGAGATACTCCGAGCAAAGCATTCTCCATATCTTTTGTATTGTAAATTTGTATTGTATTTTGGTATACACAACAGCTATTTAATAGCTAAATAGCTAGTGAGTTCGTTGCTTTGAGATTCACTCACACTCACTCACACACACGCACGCACACACACACACACACGCACACGCACACACACACACGCACACACACACACGCACACGCACACGCACACGCACGCACGCACACGCACGCACACACACGCACACTCTCTCTCTCTCTCTCTCTCTCTCTGTGTGTGTGTGTGTGTGTGTGTGTGTGTGAGAGAGAGAGAGAGCTTGGGCTTTTTATACCATTTACCTAACAACCTACGGCCGGTTCCAATAACCTATCTATCTTCAGTTTTGGCATATCAGATAGGAAACATTTCTATCTCTGTTTTTGCCGTCCAAAGAAACAAAGACAGAAGTTGTTTTCTGTCTCCGATATGCCAAAACTGAAGATAGATAGGTTATTGGAAATGGCCGTTAACCTGTATTGTAGGTTTGGATGAATGTTTGTTACATAGTCACGCAAAAACAGCTCAACAGATCTTGATGAAATTTGGCGTTGAGATAGATTATACAGGATGAAATGTTAACCACCTTCCAAATTTTAATATACCAAACTACGAGATAAAAAACAAATGACGTATTTTTTCTTTTGGTATAGCCCAGTACAAAAATGTCAAGATAAAGCACTTAGAAAATGTCCGCAAAAAATCTAAAATTTTGGATACAGCCGCCTAGCAACACTTTTTTTACCCGATTCGCATCTCATTTATTCATTACGATACTATTCATACGTTTTTGATTTCGCTTTACACCTTATCAGGCCTAGGACCGTAAAAATTGAAAACTAAATTGCGAAAAATATTTTCGGGTGACAGCTTGATTTACATTTTTTACTTTATAAATGGGCTCTAAATACGATACCGAACGCTTATAAAAATTTTGGAAAGTGGTTAAAATTTCACCCTGTATACTGGACTAGTACTAATGCTTCATTTTATCTATATAGTGTACCTCGGGCTCCGCCTCCGGCTCGGGCTCGTCGCCGGACTCGGCCTCGAGCATGAGCGGCGCGGGCTGCGGGATCTTGGGCGGGCGCGGGCCCTTCGGCTTCACACCCGCCTTCAGGGCCGCCGCCTTCTTTTGGGCCTTCTTCGATTCCTTCAATGTGTTGCCAGACTGAAATAAAGATATACGTGATTGATGTCCTATGTAAAAATAGACGATCAGGCAGACACCGGGCCATCTTATGTAGTAGGGACAGGATTTATTTTGCAAAAAAAAGTGTGCCTGCCACCTTACAGTCAAGGAACTTAATCGTTGACTGTATGGTGCTACACTTTACCAGATTCAAAACACTTCGATTTTTCCGAGTAATACTGAGAAGAAATTTGTGATCGACATCAATAAATTCTTACAAAATTCAGATGAAATTCAGTTTGGAAATCTGAAAAATCATAAAGTAAAGTAAAGGTTTATATCTCGAAGGCAATCATTTCATACTTGAAAAGTAACATAATTGTGGAAAAAAACAGACAGCAAGTTATAATATATGATTGAACAAAGTAATAATAAAATAAAATAAAAGTACACCTATAACTATAAGAGTAGGTAGTAGGTATGCGTAACTATTTGGATACTTTTTATCCCGGATATAATTATTTAAAAGATGAAAAGGCGGAGTAAGGATTGGCGAAGCGAGGGCTCACAAACTAAGAGGGCGAAATAGTCCATTTTTACGCGGTTTATTTTTTGATTTTTTTAACAATTTATATACAAATCCGTTCCACTTTACCTGCAGCAACTTCATCATCCTCTCCTTGTCTTCTTCGTCTTGGTTCCTGTATTTCTCCTTTATCTTCTTTATCTTTCCTCGCTGGCCACGTTTCGCTGTGCCATCCTTCTGCGTATCCTCTGCCTTCTTCAGTTCTTTACTGATTTCAGGCTGTGGCCTTCTCTTTGGAAGCGATGGGAACGACACTGTTGTGAATTCGCCTATGTAATTGTTGAAATTAAATGTTAATAACAGTATTACTATGATTATACTAACTCTTAGGATAGATAGACCATGAAAGTTTGAATCAGTAAACAGTACTTAAGTTTACAGAAACACTATACATTTAAATAAAATATTTGTTAACGGATTCACGGTTTTTTTACGAAATAAACGCGAATATAACATATCCTTCATTTAAATCAGTATAATTTTATTATGATACAAAACTACTCCATAAAGTACTAAATGACAAGATGTAGAGAGTGTAGGCAGCTAAAATAATGAAATCAAATCGGTCAACTTACCAAAGCCTCAATAATCTTATATTAGTCAAAATAATACTTACTTCCATCAGACATCTCTGATATTGTTCGCGTTTTTGACTGCACAATGACTGTTCCTGTTCCGTGGTCCACCTAGAAGTATTAAATGTCATGTAGTTAGATTTTTATTATATTTAGTTATGGATTTCCGCAAAGTCACGGTTGCGTCTATTAATTTTATCATGGAAAAACATGGGACCAAGTATGGATCCCTGAAGTAGACTATTTTGTGATTTAATACTGTAGGAAACATCAATGAACACTTGATTCATTAGAATATTTTTATAGGAGTATCCATACCAATATTTTAAATGGGAAAGTGTGTGTGTCTGTTTGTTTGTCCATCTTTCACGGCAAAACGGAGCGACGAATTGACATGATTTTTTAAGTGGAGATAGTGGATGGGATGGAGAGTGCATAGGCTACTTTTTGTCTCTTTCTGGAAGTTTGTATGGAGCATTCCGCAATTTTTAAGTTAGAAAGCTAAAAATTGGTACATGTACTATTTGTGACTAACAATTTGTGAAATTTTATTGTTACCCCGAATTTAACGCGAGCGAAGCCGCTGGCAAAAGCTAGTACCTTTATATGTGTATTTGGGAATTGGCTTTCCGAAGCGCTGTCATCGTCACTATCCGTTTCATTCTCTTTGACTTCTTTCTCTTGGGTTTCTTTGGGGTTTTCTTCTTTCGCGTATGAAGCGTCTCTCAGTTGAAGACTTTGTGTAGTTGCATCGACAAAAATCTTTAGGCCTTTCGAATTTACGATTTCTTCAGTGATTGTCTCTAAATTCTGTTCAGGCAATGGTTTTGGTTCTTCATTGTCCGATGGTTCGTCTGAAATAACAAAAATATAAAGTTTATTTACGGTTCATCACTATCGGCCTGAAATGCCAAGTGTAGAACATCAGTAAAAGGAAGATTTTCTCTATTAATATCGATACCACAGAACATGGACAAATGTTAGACAGGCCTTCATGCGCCATTTGTATGAGAACCGATGTCACCGCTTGCGCCCATAAACGAGTTCAAAGAACATCAATTAAGCGAATTCTTTTGACATCGCGCGACTCTATTGATCGCCAGAAACCAATAACAGCACTCACTTACATTCATGTTTGGTCAAAAGTATAAGCATTGGCTCATAACCTCTGCGGCGCACCTGACACGCCTACATCGCCTTTCTAACCATTTTCCATGTTCTGTGATCGATACGCTAATTCTGTGATTATCTTTCAATGAAAATAGTGGTCTTAGATTTTTCCAAGCTTATGACTTATTACAGGCTTATGACTTGACTTGTTTTTTCTACTGCCATCTTGCGGCTCAAGCCGGTAGCAAAGATTTAGTCGTCCATCAGACCAGATTAGCCTTACTCTGCAGCACGAAACTCGTATTTACGGATATGTCTGTCTCTTTCAGATACTTTAAGACATCGGTATGAGTGATAGGGACAGAATAATTGTCATTTATTTATCTAAAAGTAACACAAGGGTTTACACGACACAAAAAAGATGGGATTTTGGAGCGGCCGTTCGGTACGAGGGACGTCTCACGTTAGACTTCCCGAGTGATACATCGGAATTAACCATTACAGTAACAAATATGTGTTAACCAATTATATTGATGACACGGCTCATCCCCATACGTAGCTCAGGTATAACAGAACGTACCGTCATCGGAGACGACGATCTCCTCCTCGTTTTCCTGCACCGACGTGACGTCAGACGCCGTGTCGTCTTGCACGACCGTTTTGCGTTCGCCGCGATGCTTCTCTATACAGCTGTCTTCTAGCTGTTAGGAACAGGAAAGAGAAGCAATTGTAAACAATTATGGTATACCCATAGACACGGCCTTGAAGGACATAGGATTTTGGCGCCAAAAGAATAATACTAAAAGAATAATACCTTGAAGGGGTAGAAATAGGGACAGAAGGTGTGCATGTGTCTGTGTTTAAAATAAAACTAAAAAAATATGTTTTTATAGGTCTGACGTCACTTTTGTCGTCTTCCCCTCCCATTTTATGTACTCAATATTATTATTATGAATTAAATGGTCTTCCTTTGGGTAATAAAAATATTTTTTAATTCATAAGAATGGTATGAAGTTCATGAATTAGGAGGGAAATGAAAATACTAAACCTTGAAGGGGTAGAAATAGGGACAGAAGGTGAAGGTTTGCATGTGACTGTGTTTAAAATCAAACTAAAAAAATATGTCTAATAGGTCTGACGTCACTTTTGTCTTCCCCTCCCATTTTATGTACTCAATATTATTATTATGAATTAAATGGTCTTCCTTTGGGTAGTAAAAATATCGTTTAATTGATAAGAATGGTACGAAGTACATGAATTGGGAGGAAAATGAAAATGAAGACGAAAAAAGTGACGTCAGAAAGGACTCAGTCGAGCGGTCGAGCTATAATAGTGTGTTTATAGTTAATAATTCACCAGAGGTATTTAGATATAAAATTCTATGTAAAACATTACTTATCTACAGCGTGTTAGGTAAATGGTATATAACAAGCTGAAACCAGCCTATGTTTACTTACGCATATAAAAACTATGTGAAGTCAGAAATTTATAATTAAAGAAAAATTCTTACACATCGGAAACCTAAAGTTTTATACTTTATTTGATATTTTAGCAACTTAATTGCACTTATAATATCAGTATATAAACTTGAAAAATTTTGTCTCAGGAGGAGATGCGGGTTCGAGTCCCGCCTGAGACAAAATTTCCCAAAGTTTTAGTTTTTATGAAAAATAATCCATACTTATATTAATATTATAAAAGGGAAAGTGTGTGTATCTCTTTGTTTGTCCGTCTTTCACGGCAAAACAAAGCGACGAATAGGCTATTTGACAATGCAAAAATAAAGTCCGAATTACTATTATCAGCTTATATTATGAGTTTAAAAATGGTTATTTAGTAACGGAAGTTAAAAATAATAAAATATTTATTTATAAATCCAGAAATAAAAAAGCATTTATTTACACGTTTGTCACGTGACACGAAACGCTCCTGATTGGTCGGGTTTATGATGACGTCACCTGCTTGATAACTTCGTTTGCCTACTTGTGTTTTAATAGCTTTTCAAAGTGTTTTGATATTATTTTCCTATAATAATAGTATCCATTGTTTATGTGTCATTTATTACCAATATTTTACAAATTCTGTCAATTTCTTTTACCATGGACAACGATTTTGTAAAGCAGAAAGCAGTAACCTGCCCATTCATTTAAAATCTGTAACAAACAAACTAGTTAGTGGGGATCTTTGAGTGTAATGTTTGATGATCCTCCTAGCCGATTTCGGCTACGGCGACTGCCTTCGATTCCACCGTTTTTGGCGCTCGTGCACCCTTATATGGCTTATATAGCCTATTTTTTTAGAGAATGTACGTGAGCAATGAGTGCACGTTAGGAGTCCATTCTCATAATTATAATTGATGTAAGCTGGTGGTCGGGCCTTCAATTCATCGCGCTTTGTATCAAGCTCCATACGCCGAAGTTCCTCAAAGTCAAAGACTTTGTCTCTGATAAAGGATCTCCACTCTTGGCGTTTGGATGCGAGCTTCTCCCATTGCGTGGAGTCAATGGCACACCGTTTCATGTGGCGTTTCAGCACATCTTTGTATCGGAACTGTAGCTACAATTTATAGCTAATATTATGAAAACATCGGAAATATTCGAAGTGCAAGAAGCAAGAGGCATTCTGTTAAAAACATTAGAGGTATTATAACCTCAAACCAATAACAAAATATTTACATTCCTAGTTATTAAAAATTATAAACATTATGTTTACTTACATCGAAATGGTCCTTACAGAAGAAAATATTTGTACTATTCGCTTTATAATCCCTCCGAAATAGTTGCAACCACTTTCGACACACTTAGACTTTCTTTTGAACACTTACAAATAGTTTTCCGAAGTTTTTATATAATTATTTATACATTTTGGAACTGTATACCTTTTGAAACTCTATTTAAAACATAAGTCACTGTTAAAATATAGATCTAATCGCACTTTCGTTATTTGTTTGCAACAAATATATGTAGATGATTATGTGCTACAGATCACAAGACAGGCAGGTGATGTCACCGACCCCATTGCGGCGCCATATTGACAAAATAGCGTTTTGGCGCGCTATTTCAATTTTCAAATTTCATTTTGATATATTTCAGTAAATATGTACCAGAATTAGAAAAACTAATTTTACTGGGTTCTTCAATATCTACTTAATAATATAAAATGGATTTCAAAAACCAGTCAAATAGCCTATTGACGAGATTTTTTAAGGGAGATAGTTGAAGAGATGGAGAGTGACATAGGCTACTTTTTGACTCTTTCTAACCCCCCAGTTCCCTAAAATGGGGGGTGGAAGTTTGTATGGAGCATTCTGCAATTTTCAAGGTAGAAAGTTAAAAATTGGTATGCGAACTATTTGTAATTATCAAAAAAATCATTTTTTTTGGAAATTTGCCCCCAACCCCCTAAAAGAGGGGGTGAAATTTTATTGTTACCCCGAATTTAACGCGAGCGAAGCCGCGGGCAAAAGCTAGTGATATCTATTTCTGACTTGATGTATTTATATGCATATGTTATTGATATAGGTTTTGGCTTGTTATACCATTCACACAACCTGTAAGTATATCTCATTTGAAGTGATTTTTTTATGAGGAAAAAAGACTTTAAACCTAAATTGAGGCAATAGTGATAAGACAAACTAGAATTCCTCACCCGGAACATGAACGTGAACCCGAAGTGCAGCTGGTCGGGCAGCAGGTAGTTCTTCTTGCCGCGGATCATGAACGAGCCCGTCGCGAGGTACTCGCCGGTGGGCGCCGACTTGGACACTTGGTGCGCGTGCACCCACCACGCTCGGGTCATCACTTTCGCTTCCCACGCCACGCTGACGTGACAAATGTACGTAAGCAAATGGTATAAAAGAATTTCCTTTTACTGTAGGTTACTTTATTCTTTTTTGAAATGGATCTTATATGATTAATTATTGCCTGATTATACGGATCTAATTATATCCCTATATTTTTAGTATCTACAAAACCGCAAGCTTTGTTTTAAAAGTCCCGTACATCGACGAAAACGCTGTCGGCCATATTGGTCTATAAATTGTCTGGTATGTGACGACATACGGGTCAAAACAAACATTTGACATTCAACCAACAATTTGTATAAACTGGGTTTTGAACCTAACATCCATGTTTGCTCGTATCAATAAAAAGATGAAGAAGTATCAATTACAGTCGTGAGTGTAATTAATACTTCTTCATAATAGGGGTTATTAAAAATATTAAACCTCACATTCTCAGGCACTTATTTCAAAACTAACAATGTTAAAGTATAGGCAACATAACGATATTTACTCGTAAGATCCGCCATTAAATTTGCTTAGAGTCCAAGGACGTTAAACAAAGACAGCGTTTTCAGTGTTAAAAAAAAACCTTCAATCTCATAAGATCCATTGGCCAGATCCATGATGGATCTATTGAGATTTACTTTTCTCAGTAGATCCCTAAATTTAGGGTGTGGATCTACTAAGTTTTTTTTCTCAAAATATCCATTCGCCAGATCCATGATGGATCTAGTGATGTATTTTTTTCTTACTTTAAAAGTAAATCTCAATAGATCCATCATGGATCTGGCCAATGGATCTTATGAGATTGAAGGAAAAAAAAAAGTAGAGATAATCTTTTATACTGAAAATATGTAACTATCATGCATTTTTTTTTGACTGGGAGCGATAAATATTGGTTTTTTAAGTTAAATACTACAAAATCAATTAATTTTTTGTGACTGACTAATTAAGATTTTCGATGTTGATGATGATAATGAAAGTACAAGGAACTTTAAATAAAGTGTACAAATTCCGACCTGTAAGCCACAGCAGCTTGTCCAGCCTCAGAGAGCGTCTTCGGCGGGATGACCCCGCCGGTGGGGTTCTTGACCACGATAGAGGACGCGCCCGTCACGTCCGCGTGTACGTAGATATCGCCCGGCTTCAGGTAGCGCTTCACCAGCAACTCGTTTTGCTGCTGATCTCGACCGCCTATCACCTGGAATATAATTAATCCTTACGGTAATGATCGCCTCATACTAGTGGTTTAAGTACCGAGTCAAAATCTAGAAAGAAAGAAAGAAAACACATTTATTAAAATAAAAACTTGAGAGGTATCAAGGGACACCCGGATGGAACGAAGTTCATTTTTAGTGAAGGAATTGTAATAAAATTTTATATATTTTATTTGATATTTTAGCAATTAAATTGCAATTATAATATCAGTATACACCACTACTTTTAAATTACTACATAAATTTTAAGGTTAATTAGTTGAGACATTACCATTTTATTAGTGATAGCAAAAATTTATAATTGACGCAAAATTTATGGAAATATTTACAAGCCCATTCATATTTAAAATTAATTACTCAATCGTATCCTCTCGCTTTCGCATACTCGCGCTCTCACTTCACATTCCCCTACCTGCCCGCAGCTGATATAATTTTATCAAATCAACTAAAACAAGTCTTCTACTCATGTGTAATGGGTAAATTTCTTTAAAAAAAGGCAAACAAAATTAAATTAGTACTTTATTCTTTAATTCTAACTTCTCCTTCATACTTGAACCGGGCGTAGGACCGGCAAAATTACTTTTTAAAATAATTTTAAATAATAAAACAACAATGAACAAAAAAAATAAAAGCATTCCATTAAGTAATGAAATTTAAGCAAAAGTAATTTTGGCGTATTTAAAAAGTAAGAATCAGCTGATATTTACAATAATTTACCTTACATACCTACTTATTTACAAAATTTAAAGACTTACACGTATTTTAATTGTCCTTCAAAATGTCCACCTCGATTGTCGATGCACAAACGGGCCCGTTTAATTAAATTGTTTTTTAATGAGAGAAGTATGCTTCTCTGACGTTTCACTTCCTGAAATGCGTCCATTATGCACTGTTTTAATTGTTCAACACTAACCGGCTCACATAGGTACACTCGACGTTAACACTAAATCTATGTTGAAAGGAATTTTCCTTAGCTAACATCGGATTGCGTATTGACCACCAGTGCTCGTTGACAATCCGATCCGAGTCAACAAACACTAATCTGAGTACAACACATTTGTTTCGGTATTATTCAATAGCTGGCTGCACAATGCGATCCTCGGTTCACAGTCCACTGTAGTTTGTTCTAGGACCTTTCTGTAATGGTAAGGATGCAATCCCGCTGATGATTCGGACGTTAGGTAGACGAGCGTTCGGGTATTCTTCTCTGTACATGCGTACAGCGGCACTAGCGTTCTCACCAGCCAAAAAGTACACACGCAACAGCACGCAACATAGCTACATACTCCCGAGATGAAAATTGGTAAGCCATTGTCACGAATCAAACAATTACTTAATACGCCGAAAGGAGCGTGCGCGCACAATTAGAGTATCAAATAGTCACTGTTTGTTTACTTACATTACTATAGTCCTTAAAATATAGCTTGATTAGAATGACAGGTGTCACTAAAACAGACGACGTAACTTTGTACCAGCGTCACACAAGTGAAACACATTTGCACACGATAAAATATTGGTTACTGGCATGTTACGAATATTTTATTATACGAGTATCTTGCTGTACATATTAATCAATTTAATTATATAAAATAGAGATTTAAAGTTAAAAACATTAAAATAATCCAGTCACAAAAATTACACTTAACTTTAAAAGACGTCTTTACAAGGTTACGTCAGTTTTCATAATCACTAGTGATGACGTAAAATCGACAAATCAAAATCGACAGATTAACAATATTTCAAAATCGAAGTAATGTAACATAAATGTTACAAATGATTTGATGAGAATTGGTTGATGCTAAGAACATCAAATTGCAATTATTAATAGTTTACGAAAAATTTTCAAATTATTTAGATTCTATATGCTATAAAAAAATTCTAATTGATTTTCATGATTTGTCCAATTATTTTTATTATGATCACGATACTGACTCACTGTTAAATCTTAATATATCTGATTTTCGTTTTATTTCATTCGCCATTACTGTTTTTTTTCGTTTGATCAGTCGAGTCAGTCCCATCACTAGTCATCTCAGTTTGACAGGTGTCATTCTAATCAAGCTATATTTTATGGACTATAACTAGGCGCTCCGGGGGGATCGCTGGCGCGGCACGGGGTGAGGGGGCGGCATTCGAACTTCAAGGCGTACTGCCAGGATTTATCAATGGCATCAACGAGCGGCGGCAATCAGTAAACCAATGGAAAAATACTCTCGCGCGTGTTGTTCTGGAGATGCGTAATGCGACTACGACTTACCATTACCTATTTAAACTCTTTTGTGGATAATTTTGAAGTTACGATTTTTTTATTTGTGTCTGCAGATATATGATCAGTATAGGTAACACAGCGCCCTAATATTTTTTTTTGTAATAATTTAAAAGTAGTGGTGTATAAACTTAAAAATTATGTCTCAGGCGGGATTCAAACCCGCATCTCCTCGCAAATTTATTTTTAATTCACTCTCTCTCTCTCTCCCCCCCTCCCTCTCTCTCAAAAATAGAAACACGCGCACGCCACATGGCTTACAACTATAGCAAAAAGTGTCGTTCAAAAAGTATCGCTAAAATTTTTTCCGTCTAGCCCCTTTCGGAACGCGCGATAAGCTCTCCCTCTCTCTCTCTCCCTCTTCCTCTCCATCACTCTCTCCGTCTCCTTGTCCCTTCCCTCTCACCTCCCTCTCACTCTCTCTCTCTCAGACAGAGAAATACGCGCACGCCGCACGGCTTACAACTATAGCAAAAAGTGTCGTTCAAAAAGTGTCGTTACTATTTTTTCCGTCTAGCCCCCTTTCGCAATGCGCGATAAGTAACTTCGTTCCAAAAAATCTCGAGGTTAGATCCCAGAGTCCGGCAACAACAGTTTTGAATTTTCGAACATTGCTCGGGTTTGTGATCACCAACTTGAATTAAACTTAAATTTAACGACTTTTGCCTTGCAGTAGTATTGAGGAGGGGAGATGAGAGCCTTGAAAAACTGATCATAGTTGGAAACACGGAGGGCAGACGAACCCGGGGTCGGTCTCCAGCTAGATGGAGCGATCAAGTGAAAGGCTCATCCTCAACCAAGTTCTTCTCAGTAGTCAAAGATGCGATGGACAGGCGCCGGTGGAGGCAGATAGTACAAACTAGATGTAGAACATCCAAACCTATGGATTACCATGATCCTCAGTCATGAGGGAGCGACCACAGAGAAAGAGAGAGAGGATGATTATTGGCTGTTACTATACCAGCTTATCGCCTAAGGCTCTGATCGTGTGAACTACGTTATGTTGCGCGGTCACAAGCTCTATGAGCAGGAGTGGTTATTAAATGGCCCTTGTCCTTTTTCAAGATCTAATCCAACTGTGTACCTAATTTTATTAAAAAAATTAAAATTGATCTGATTTATGCGACTTACCAAATAGTTATCCGACGATATGAACCAGTAGAACTTCTCAAACCAGTAAGTCTTCCGCGCTTTGCTGATGGTGCTGATAGTCTTTGCCTCCTTCAGCGTCTGCTTGGTCTTCCTCTCCGCACTCTTGAGGGCTTTGTCCGCTGATTCGATCGTTTTCTGCTGCTTCTTGGCAGCGTTTCGTTTCTGGTCGTAGTACCTGAGGAAGGACATGAACAGTGTCCAGATGGTATCAGGAAACTATTTAATTTTATCACATGATAGCTTATTGGTTGGTAATTGGGCAGTTGACAGAGACTTATAGACCAAAGGACTACGTACGTGTCTATTCTTACTTGGAATAAAGTCTATAAATTTTTGCGAGAGCCGAAAGATGAAAGGGAAACGCTCATGCTGCGGGTAGTCCAGTTGGTTGGGTGTTGATTAATTCTTTCGTAACTTTTATATTGATATTTTCAACTACGAGGTACTCGACTTTGCGCTTTTTGACGGTCCGCATCAATTGTGGGGTTCTGCTAACGCACTGGAGTACGGTTTCGTTCCTGACTTTATGCATCCAGCTGATGCGGAACATGCGACGGTAACGCCAAATCTCAAACGTCTTAAGGCGTCTCTTGAAGTTATCTTTTAAAGTTCATGCCTCGCACCCATACATGGTACACCATCTTCATTGACAAACTCGTGCAAAAACGTTCCGTCAGCTAGTTTATAATATCGAACACATTGACGACTCACCTTCTGGCGTTAGCGAAGGCAGTCAAAGACAAGTCGATATCGACGAGCATCGGCTCCAACTTCTCGCTGTCGTCGTCGTCGTCGCTGTGAGTGTACGGGTCGTCGAGCAGCAGCGTGATGTGGTTCGTCTTCAGCTTGAGCTCCTTGATGCGGGAGGCCACCGGGTCGGCGTTGTCCTGGGCGGTCTTCACCAGCAGTTTTATGTCGTCCCAGGACATCTGTTAGATTTAACAGGTTTATTATTGAAGGTTCATCAAATTTAAGTAACAGTTATATCATTGACCAACAACTAAATGATGTCTGTATAATTTTTGGCGAAGGCAAGTCAAACAGCGAACAAAAGCTTCAAATGAGCAGCATCTATCCCACGGACAAGGTTAAAACGAGTGAAGTAGCTAGCACATTCATATTCTAGTAATTATTTTAAGTTGACATTTGTATTCTAGCTCAGTAATACCTATATTAATTCCAATGTCATAAGCTAAGTTTTAACATAGAAATAAATGTTTATTTTACTTTATATAAAAATAAAATCCATCCAAAATGGATAAATGTTAACCAGAATATGGTAGCTATACTTTATTGTAGACATATACTTATGTTAACGTAATGTAGGACGCCCTCAGGCCAGGTGGAGTGATGATTTGCGCAAGATGGCTGGCAGGAGCTGGATGCGAGAAGCCGAGGATCGACCAAAGTGGCGTGCAACTGGAGAGGCCTATGTCCAGCAGTGGACTGCAACAGGCTGATGATGATGATGATACTTATGTTAATGTTATTCTATAAAAGCAACTGACAGCCAGGTAAGATAATCACACCCAGTAATAAAAAGCAAAGTAGTGACCTTGGATGATCTGAACTCCGTAGGAGAACTAAGGTATTCGACATAGCTCAGAGAATTGCGCAGCTGACGTGGCAGTGGGCGTGACTCATATTGAGAAGAGCCGATGGCCGTTGGGGCGGTCTACTGAAGGTCGCAGGAAGCCGGTGCATGGGTGGAGCGGGACCGACCGTTGTGGAGATCCTTGGGGGAGGCTGTGTGTGACGTTTGGCTGAGATCATAATGATGTAGAAGTAGATTTGGTTAGCGATAGCGGTCTGCATAGCTGGCCGAGTTGATCACACATGACAGTCTATAGTAAAAAAAGACAAAGTAGTGATCTTGGAAAACCTGAACACAATCGCAGGTCGCTTATGTAATTGCAACGTGGTTGCTTAATTTGGGTCTCATGAAAAAGCTAAAGGGCGAACAGCGGGCAATGGAGAGGGCCATTTTTGGTATTTCCCTGCGTGATAGAATCAGAAATGAGGAAATCCGTAGAACTGATAGATAACTGACATCGGTCGAAGAATTGCGGAGCTGAAGTGGCAGTGGGCGGGACACATAGAAAGAAAAACCGACGGTCGTTTGGGCGGAAATGTTCTGAACAGGCGACCGCACACCGGACGACGTTCTGGCGAGGGTCTTGGGAGGCCCTTAGATGCGGTTGGCGCGGAACCGGTGGCAGTGGAGACCGTTGGGGGAGGTCTTCGTGCGAGTCGTTTAGCTGAAATGGTAGGAGGCACTGATGATGCAGTACTGACCTGGTTAGCTATAGCGGTCTGCACAGCCAGGCGCGCCTGCTCGACGAGCGGCTCGCTGCGCGCGACGAGCTCGGCGGCGCGGCGGTCGGCGCGCTGCGCGTGCGCAAGTTCCCCCACGCGTTTCTCGTGGTCCTTGCGAACGTTCTGCAGCTTCTTCATGGCCTCCCGTTCTACTTGCACTGTCTGGATAAATGAATATATTGAATGAGAATTGGTTTTGAACTAATCTGCGATAAAAATAAAAACGGCCAAGTGCGAGTCGGACTCGCGCACGAAGGGTTCCACATCCATCCATTATCTATGGCAAAGAAATTACGTTTGTTTTATGAAATGCCTTAAATATTTGTTTTATTTTAATTTAACTACAGTGTAAACATAGCTCATAGCCCAATGCTTCTTAGTGTTCAGCCTCTGTCACTAATGTTAAGCAACGTTGGGAGCGGTCACTAGTTGGATGGGTGACCGTTGGTGGCATCATACCATGAGCGCTTCCGTGCTTCGGAGGGCACGTTAAGCCGTCGGTCTCGGCTGTTGTCATAAGATAACAGTCGTTAAGCCCTGTTGGAGGCCTTCGGGCGGCTTAAGAAACGTCCATCGGCGGGGTGATGTTGCCACAGCGTCGCCCTCGCCGTCCACCAACCCGCACTAGGTCAGCGTGGTGGTACTAAGGCCTTAACCCCTCTCCATAAAAAGGAGAGAGACCCGTGCTCAACAGTGACCGAAATGGGTTGTTACTTATTTTTATTACAGTGAAAACTCTATATAACGACACTAAAGGGACTGTACATTTTATGGCGTTATAGAGAGTTGTCGTTAAATGGAAAGAAGAAAAATAATAATATACATACATAAGAAAAATAACATATTAAATCCATGACTCCTACTTTATTAGTCATGGTCAACAACAGTCTACCATGTGCAATCCCAATTTGTAAACAAAAGAACGAATTTCTTAGAAAGTTTGGTTTGCATGATGCCGACAGTCGAGTTTATTCCGGACTAGGATAATAAAGCGACAAAATAACGTACACAGCTGCGCGATTTTCACTCATTTTGGCAACTTAAAACGTACTTTTTAAATTATTACTTAATTGTTGTCGTTATTGAGTGGGTGTAATGCTATATGGAGTGTATCATTGTATGGAAAACAAGCTAAACCAACCAAAGACGAGTGATTTCGACGCTTTAGGGAGTTTGTCGTTAAATCGAGTGACGTTCCATAGAGTTTACACTGTATTTATTTTTAGTAAATAAAAAACTAAATATTCTGTAAATATTTCAAGCGTCTACCTTTTACTCGTACCGTTATCAATCACGAGCAAAAACGAAAAACAAACGAGCAATTAAAAATATATTTTAAAATTATTTTTTTTAGTATAAACTGTAAAACTTTCAACTTTCTAAAAATCACGGTTCATGAGATACAGCCTGCTGACAGACGAACAGACAGACATAAGGTGCCGTTTTGCCCCTTGGGTACGGAAAATTAAAAATGAATTTTATTCTACCTTGTTCTTATCTCTTCGAATTAATGGGTCAAAAGTGAACCATTTTTAACTAAGCTACTTTTGGAGAATCATCTAGAGAACTACTCATCATCATCATCAGCCTATCGCAGTCCACTGCTGGACATAGGCCTCTCCAAATGCACGCCACTTAGATCGATCCTCGGCTTCTCTGAACTCATAGCTTACTTTAATATCAATCTTCTGTCCCTCTAGCGCTGAGAAGTACTCGTCCACCGCTCTGTCGAACGTCTCGTACTCGGCGTGCGTATGCGTGCGGTGCTGCGCGAACACCAGCGGATGGAACTCCAGGTTCGTCAGCAGGAATGTGGGCTCACCGCCCTCGGGATTAGGTCGCTCTTCCTTCTTCTGGATTATGTAGCCCTAGTGTTGGAAATAAATATTAATAACTTCATATAGAAAGATCGAGAACTTATCATATTTTTTATGTCAGTAAAGACGTTTAATAAGTATCGAAAAATTACATAAGGATGCCGAGTTTCACATAACGTTAAAGGATTTTTTATAACATTAATGTTGTTACATGAAAAGAGATTTTAGTTGCTAAAAAAAAATTTTACTTGGGTTTTGTACAGGTTTTTTTTGCATTTTTGCGATATGTTCCGCGAAAAACTGCTCACGTTTCATTTATTTAAATGTGTGCGGGCTGAGGGTGCTAGTTGTGGTAGCTAAGTCCTCCTAGCCCGTACGTTGTCTGACTACAGAAGGTGCCTACTAGGTGCAGAAATAAAATTAAAATATGTCACTGATTTCTCTATTCTGTTTCCACAATATTATTACAAAAAATGGTGTACAATAAATTAGTTGGTAAACGGCTTAGCTATGTCCGCGACGGGGAACGACTGGCGTCCGCCGCCGAGCTCACGTCTGGCTCTAACCAAAAATGCTTTATCGGCAAAACTGTACATACATAGTGTGTTCCTACAAATGAATTGTACTACTCTACTGCGTCCACAGAACATGGAAAAAGGTTAGAAAGGCTGTCATGCGCTATTTGTATGAGAACCGATGTCGCCGCTTGCGCCCCAATACACATAAACGAGTTCAATGAACGCCAATCAAGTGAATTCTTCGACCAATAGGGTCGCGCGACGTCAAAATAAACCAATCACAGCGCTCAGTCACTTCATGTTTGGGCATAAGTATAAGCATTTGCTATCAATATTAGTTAACATACATCTAAATATTGGGACATCATGACGGCTGCATGTCACAAATTGTTTTTCATAAATAACAGATTTACATTCTAATAGAATTTTTAATTTAATAAACTGAATATTAGGAGTTAAAGTATGAAATTGCCGTTTTGTATGGACGAAATCGAGAAAAGTCATTTTTCCATACTAACAATTTTTTTGAACCGTTTTCGATGCAATTAAAGGTGAGAGTTAGATGGTTATAAAGCTACGCATTACAGTATTTAAATTTCTGAAAATCAAAATATATAATACAAATATACTTAATTGAAGCAAGAAGGTCAGCTGACACATTGTAAGGGGTCTTTTCATCAACTTCCTTTGAAGTAATAGGCACTAGTATTGCGATTTTTTTTAGTCAAAAGTTACTTTATTTAGTTTTTGTTACAATACAAAAAGAATTACGCAATAATACGACTATACTTAAGAGCTATAAATAATATAAAAAGTGGGAAAATAATCGGCAATTTCATACTTTAACCCCTATTATTACTATTTGTAGGAGATTTTTTAAGCAAAAAGTCCAAGTAAGTAAGGCAAAATGTGTTATATTTACTAGAAAACAAATCATTTTCAATATCTTTTTTCTGACCATTAAATCCTAAATACAGTAGAAGAATAAAATATTGGGATATATAAAAGCACCTTACATAACAAAAACTGATTTTTACCTTCGAAACTTCAGTTTTGGCTAAATCCAACAACTTTTCAGCCTGCTTGAGTGCTGTAGCAAGTTTTTCTAGATCTCTTTCAACAAAGAAACCTTTGTTTGGATCTGTACTGACTTTCATATTGCCAGAGAGACCATTCTCTAGGAGTACATGGTCTATTATCGCAGCACCGTATTCTGCGGATAAAGACAAATAAACAGGAAATTGTTTATATAATTTTATTATGCAACTATCCACTCCTTAACGTTGATTAAGGGATGGATAAATGGTTGGATTTATAGCGAATCTCTGTATGTATCTATGGACGTACTACAAATACTATTGAACGGATCTTAAAAAAACTTTCCAGAGTTAGTTGGATGTAGCTTAGACATCACTATAACTGTGTATAGTTCTATCTAGTAAATTCTAGTAAATTGTGTATAGTTCTCGTGGTAACATGGTACTATAGTTCTTAAAATATAGCTTGATTAGAATGACACCTGTCAGACTGAGGTGACTAGTGATGGGACTGACTCGACTGATCAAACGAAAACAAAACAGGTAAGGAATATAAAATAAAATGAAAATCTGATATATTAAGATTTAATAGTAAGTCAGTGTCGTGATCATTATGAGAATAATTGTACCAATCATAAAAATTTTTTTGTCAACTATTAATAATTGCAATTTGATGTTCTAAGCATCAACCAATGCTCATGAAATCATTTCTAACATTTATGTTACATTACTGTGATTTTGAAATACTGTAAGTCTGTTGATTTCGATTTGTCGATTTTACCTCATCACTAGCAATTATGAAAAATGAAGTAACCTTGTAAAGACGTCTTTTCAAGTTAGGTGTAATTTTTGTGACTGGATTATTTTAATGATTCTAACTTTAAATATCTATTTTATATACCTAATTAAATTGATTAATATGTAGGTACAGCAATGTATAAAAAAAATTTCTTAACATGTCAGTTACCAATATTTTGTCGTGTGCAAATGTGTTTAACTTGTGTGACGCTGGTACAAAGTTACGTCGTCTCTTTAGTGTGAACTGTCATTCTAATCAAGCTATATTTTAAGGACTATAACTACCAACTATTATTTTGTATAAAGTCACGTAAAACAGACAATAGGTGGCGCTGTCAGTTTGTAAAAAAATATATTTTTGAAAGCACACATTATTCATTTTTGACTTGGAAGTCGCGGCCAAAAGCTACCAAGCATGTTAGAAACAACAGTGCCATACCAAGATTGGGATTGAGTATTTTCTTCAGATTGTCCCCAGGTTTACTCTTTGCCAGTATTTCTTTGAGCGCTTCTTCCGACGGCGCGGCGTAGTTAGTTTTAGCCCTATCCAATGGGTACTTCTCTCTAACCGCAAATCTAAAAATAGAATGAAATAGCAAGTCACTTTCTACAATACGCAATTAGACTGATGACAGCTCAGGAAACACTGTTTGGAGGGTATACTTTCGAAAAAAGTATTTTTTTTTAAAAAGGGTAGAAAATTTACCGGTTTTATATGCAGCAGAAGTATTTTTATTTTATCAGTATTTTTCAAGTTTGAATATTGATATTATAATTGTTGTCAAAGTTTTTTTTAGATATAATTTAATTTATTTCCATTTAAGCAATAATGATTAGCAACAAGGAGCTGAATTAAGAGTTTACAAAATGCTAATCATTTATGTTATCGCACCTAATACTAATACTATCTTTTACCTGTTGAACTTATTTTAGCATAACTTATTTTAAAAATGATTACCTAATTTTATCTCCTTCCACGTGAGGTCGGAGTACGTTCAGAATCGTCCATTCACAATCCGTCAGAACGATGTTTCCTCTGTCGTACAGCTCCAGTATAACGTGGTAAGCTGCCTCCCCCGTGCCAAACTGCAGGTCTACTATACGATCTATACCCAGCTGCGAGAGGCTTTCAAGGCGTTTGTTTTTAAGATGTTTTCTTAGCTAAAATAAAGTTAGATAGATAAACCTTTATTGCACAGAACACATAATATTATCTATAAAGCCTTGCTGTACCTCCATAAATAATATTTATGGAGGTATAACAAGGCGTGTAGTAAATATTATTTATGGAGGTACAACGCGGGG
This sequence comes from Anania crocealis, assembly GCA_949315895.1. Taxonomy (NCBI): domain Eukaryota; kingdom Metazoa; phylum Arthropoda; class Insecta; order Lepidoptera; family Crambidae; genus Anania; species Anania crocealis. The sequence continues at coordinate 1,839,706 of OX438868.1, forward strand.
CGCCTTATCGCTAACAGCGATTTCTTCCAGACAACCTTTGGGCATAGGAATCATTAGAAGGGTAATGCAGTGCATGAAGTGATGAGATGTAGTAAAGCACCAAATATGGTACATACTTAATAAAATTTAGACATAGCTTACAAGATATAGGAAATTTTGTAATCAGAGCAATAAGTGTAAATAAAATAGTTTTTGACTGACCTTCATGGTAAATCCAGAGGGTGCCATACTCTTAGGCCATTCAAACTGTGTCGTGTGGAATCTGTTTCCTGATTCCAATAGAAGAATGCTTTTCTCTTCTGAACGCTGTAGCCGTATTACGTATGACCGATTGTCTATGTCATACACTTGATTGACACGCATGCCAACCAACCTAAGGATAATATTTTAAATTAATCAATATTACCACAGATATGGCTTGTTTTTCAATATCTTTTAAATATACACATGATTGTTACAATACAACCAACATTCCACATTTAGGTATATTATGGTTTCTATGTTATTGTCCCACTGATTCAAATTGCAAGCACACCTCTTGAAATAAAATCCAGTTTTTGTTAATCATGTTACCATTTTTTTATTGGTTGAATGGGAACTAAAATATTTTTGATTACATACGAATAAAAAAACCTGGCCAAGTGCTAGTTGGACTCGCGCACAAAGGGTTCCGTACTATTAACTTGGTAAACAAAAGTAGGTACAGAAATTTCACATAATAACCTATGTATGGGAGCCCCCCCAAAATATTAAATTTTATTATTTACTATTAAAGCAAAAATACAACTAAGTTTTTGTGAATATTTCAAGTGCATATGTTGCCATTGTTGTTATCATGCAAAAAAGGGCAAAAAAATTATGCTTGTTGAATGGGATTCCCCATTAAATATTTATTTTATTTTGTTTTTAGAATTTGTTGTTATAGTGGCAACAGAAATACATAATTTGTGAAAATTTCAACCGTCTAGCTATCACGGTTCTTGGTATAGCCTGGTGACAGACAGACGGATGGACGGACAGATAGTAATAGGGTACCGTTTTCACCTAAAAATTATTGCATTACATAACAAACATTTAATTATACATTATTACTTCTGAAATCATTTACAAATAAATTATTTACATCAGTAAAAACCTTCATTTCTGAAACCTTTATTTCTCATGAATTACAAAAGTTACAAAGAAGGTTTATTGTACCTCTTTAAGGAAAATTTGAATTCGCTTTTTGACAAATTATCAGTCTATAACTTACATTGCATTAATTCCTCAACCCCCAGGAGGCACTCGGGTTCTACGATAACAATTGATTTCAATTGTGTCTGGAATAACTCAAGATCGAGGGATTAAAGTAATTTTGATCAGAAAAGGCTACTGTACTTACATTAAAATGATAGAAATGTGTGGTATTAAATTGTCCTATCTTGCATGCGAATGTATGATTTTGTAATCGTAAGTTTTTTAAAAGAGGCTGACAAAAGTGTCCGAGTTTCATGAGCTCTTGCTTCGAAGCAGTGGTAGCTTAAAATATTGGGACGTGTAAGTAAAAGCGCCTACCGTTTCCTTTAATATGCAGAAATAAAACTGATACTACTGATTTAGTAACAGAATGCAGAAAGAGATACAGAGTCAACAATATTATGTTTATTCAATATTTGGTAAAGTACTAGCATTAGCAAACTTATTTTGCTGTTGATTATGCTAAGCTTACTCTAATTGCTAACTGACCACGTTACCCCACCTTATCATCATCTTCACTTTAAATAACAAAAAAATATATGTAAAATAACTTGCAAAATTATAAAGTAAATCTAAATCAAATTTTACCTTTGCAATTCTGTTATCATACATATAATATCGTAGGTATTAAATCGATTCTTCATCTTGACTATTTTATTTTCATTTAGTACAATATATAATAAAAAACAGAGCCACTTGTTGAAACAAAAACAACTGCACAATTTGTAAATTTTGTAGTCGTCAAAACTCCTGTCAATGTCATCAACTGCTGACAATAGAAGTAGTTGTTGTTGTTTTCTTCACCCATTCTGGGTAGGCAAAGGAAACTATGCTCATACAGCCAAGTCTTCAGTAATTTTTTTTATTGAAATGAAAATGAAATTTAATGAGATCAAATGAAATGAAACCTAACCTACGTCATTGAAATGTATGGATGGTTTATACATTTCAATGATTACAGGAGTTTTAATCATTGAAAACGTGGATCAGAGTCAAATAGAAGCGTCTTTCCTTGTTTCTCACTTTTATTTGATTTATCCTACTCACTGACACATTATTATAACAATGCTACCACTTTATCACAATAAATGCCGCTTAGGATAATTTCACTTTTACGAAACAAAGTCCATCTTTCTCTTCTCGTTTCCCGCGGAAAACTCCCAATAGAAGTATAGTAGGTAAACAAACCGTCAAAAGAATTTTTTTATATAAGTTTTACGAACTTGGTACATAAATCTACACACGGAACAGAAAAAACAAGTAGAAGTGCGAAGTAGGCGGGACCCGGGTGCCACTACTAAGCGTAGTTACGCATACTCGACCTTAGTCGTGCACCGACATCGCGCCTAGTTAGTAGTCCTGCGGAATTCTTTGTTTGCGTAATTTTACAGGGAAAATGCCTTATTGTGCCATTTTGCAGTGCAAAAATTATAGTAGGAGAAAAACTCTTAAAAGTGGATGTATTTTATACCACAGGTAAGCAACAATATCGTAGTTTTTCAATAAAATCTTGTTTGATTTCAATTAATTAAAAATGAAATAAATTTCAAACTAAAAATTTCTGAAATACTGTCCGCTACTCATTTAGTGATGTAGTCTAATGCGATAGCAGGATAAACCTGATATCGATATATCTGCTAATGTGTTAAAATTCTTACAAAAATAAATAAGCGTTAATGATTTTTACCCCTTACCAAAATAAAGGGTTGCTAAAATTGTAACTTATACTGTGTATTTATGAGTTCAGCTTTGTGTCATCGGGTTATATTTAAATCCAGTTTTATAAAACATACCTAACCTAGGTAGGTAACGTCTAACATCAACGTTTTAATGCAAAAATAAAGACAATATTACTAAAGAATTGGCTGTGTAGACAAGTATCCGAGGCCGTTAAAATAATTAAAGAAAAAAAAATTACTTACTACCTTCACTGCTTTTGTGACTGTTAATGTCAATGTCAAAAGCACGTTTCAAAATATTTAAAAAAGTACTCTGTGTTAGTTTGGTTGCATAGATTATGGTTGGTTGTGTTCAAAACAAAGAAGGCGAAAGAAAAATCTACAGCAGTATATTAAATCTATGGAAAAATCAACCGCATTTAATTAATCTGAGACCTCTGAATATATACAACCCATAAAATATGGGTGCCGAAGAAAATGATCTCAAAGCTTTCAAACTTCAGCCAATGAAGTGTGAGTTGAACTTTTTGAGTAAATCAGATGGTTCAGCTATATTATCTCAAGGTTTGTTACAACGATTTTTATATAATCTTGCTGTTTGTTTACTTAAAACATGTTAACCTTTATAACCTAACCCTACACGGGATTTATTGCAATCATTTTTAGTTGCAAAGTTTGGTTATGTCTTATGCTGAGTTTGTCGTACTTACTAGAGTTATTCAACTTTTCAGGCGATACAGTGGCACTGGTCAGTGTGAATGGTCCCCTAGATATTAAGACTACCAGCCAGAGTATAGAGAAAGCCACTCTGGAGATACTATTCTGTAGTAAAGGGGGCAAACCTTCAGTTGCTGATAGGTATTTTAATTACTCTTTGCTTTATAATTTAAAATTAAGTTACCCATGTCTATAAGGCTTACCCATGATTAATGTATAGTTCCCTATTTAAGCACTAAACGAATAAGACATAAAAAAGATTTATAATATTCAATGATGTATCATGGTAAAAAGTTATTTTATTTCTTTTGTAGACTAGAATTTTGGACAGTTGAAACTTGTTGTGTAAATAGGTGTTGTAAGTGCTACTACAAAAAATATGTTGATTTTTCTTATAATAAATATCCTAATGCGACCATAGTTCAAACATGTTTACTAGTTTTTAAGAATTATTATTAGTTACAAAAGTTTATATGTAAAGTTGCCAGTGCTAAAATCTTGATGTTTTGTATACTTTAATTCCAGGTACAAAGAGAATGTAATAAGGCAGACATGTGAGAAAGCCATTCTGGGTAGTATGTACCCTCGAACTGGCATCACTATCACTATTCAGGAGCTGGAAGATGACGGAGGGGTAATTTTACAAATATTATAAATGTAAAAGTGTGATTGGATGTCTGTTACTCAATCGGGTATATATCGGATTGCTGAATTATATGTACTCCTAATTGTCACTGGCACACAAACTTTAAGCCAAAAATTTTTTCACACATTTTCATTCTTCCTAAACGTGCTTAGTCTATATTTCCTATGCCTTACTTCCTTTGTATATCGCCGTATTATAATTTTTCAAATGCGACATTTAGCCGAATATATCCTAATACCTACCATTTACAGTTCCAAATTTTTATTCGCAAAAAGTTAAAACTTTATCAATATTTTAAAGAAGTAAGCATGCATGCAAGCAAGCAAGCAAGCATGCTTGCAAACAAGCAATCATGCATACATCCAAACAATCAGACTTCCGTGACGGCTTCGGTGCTGCGGGGCTCCAGCGGTCCCACGCGTGCTAATCGTCGCAGATGGCTTACGCTCACCACCGCAGCTTCGGCTTTCTGGCGCCAGCCTCAGCCGCGGCGCCTCGCTTAAAGCCTCCTGCTCCTCAGCCCGCGGGCCGCCTCGCCCCTCCGCGCCTACGCGCTTTTAAATTACACTCTAGAGGTAGGGCAGACAAGACTGCTTGGGGTCAGTTTGTGAGCGATTAGTTTTTTTAACTTATTCGGTTTTAAAAAAAATTATGGCTTTCATTACTTAGCGTTATGCCAAAAGAAAGATGCGAATATATTTTAGTTCATTCGATATTAGACATACTAAAATTAGGTTTTTAAATTTTTAGACCCAACTATGATAGTGCGAAAACAACTGTTAGGCTAGACAATAATTATACGTTATAAGTTTAGGCCAATATGGTTTGGCCAAATGAAATTAGGACTTCAAATTTTAGGCGAATTGAAGAGCACCCACTCAATCACGTCAAAATGGCCAAACAGATCTGGCTGAAATTTCATAAGGAGACAGGGTTTACATTGGAATAGCAAATAGGCTACTTTTTTTTGTCCAGGAGATGGATCTGTTCCTGTTGATCTGTCTGTTGTTACTATCCAATTCCATAGTATCCATGGTAAAGTGGCGTACACACTGGTTTTAAAGGTGTTGTCTGCTTTGAGGCCCTTCGTTTCCCGTATGGGTCAATGTAGAAAAATTTTTTTTTTCTACAGTTTCTCAGGTCTCTGTGTTTGTGGTGTCCTTTGTTGTTTCTGATTTCCACTATACTGATGTGTTAAATAGTTACTCAAATTGGGATCAGAGGCCTTACTCCGCAATACAATGTCAGTATATTCGAATCCATCTGTCCTTACCACTATTAACAATATAATAGGGGTTAAAGTATGAAATTGCCGATATTTTCCCACTTTTTATTTTGTTTATAGCTCTTAAGTATAGTCATACTATTGCGTAATTCTTTTTGTATTGTATCAAAAACTAAATAAAGTAACTTTTGACTAAAAAAAAAAAAATGCAATACTAGTGCCTATTACTTCAAAGGAAGTCGTTGAAAAGACCCCTTACAATGTGTCAGCTGACCTTCTTGCTTCAATGAAGTATATTTGTATTATATACTTTGATTTTCAGAAATTTAAATACTATAATGCGTAGCTTTATAACCATCTAACTTTCACCTTTAATTGCATCAAAAACGGTTCAGGCGTTTTTAAAAAAAATAAAAAATTGTTAGTATGGAAAAATGACTTTTCTCGATTTCGTCCATACAAAACGGCAATTTCATACTTTAACCCCTAATATTGAAGTATGAGACAAATTTCTTAGCGTTCCATGGATTCACCGTGCGGGTGCCGGGTTCATCGTGTGGCAGAAAGAGAAACTCTGAGTAGTAACTCTGACTGAAAGAGACAGATATATCCGTGCATACATGCCTTGTGTTGCAGAGTAAGGCATCAGAACAATGTTATGTGATTATTTAAGATGTAACTGCGGGTCAGCCTGTGACCACGGTCGAAACGTCAGGCAATAAAATAAGGTATGTTCGCGGTTAAATCCTGTTATATCTTAAATTATTATGCAACGCGATAGTTTCCAAGTAAGAAACAAAGAAAGAAAGAAACATTATTTGACACACATTTGATAAACAATTACACAGAAACATTACAAATAAAAAGGAGTCAAACAGAACTCCCGCTCAGCATACATCGTGGCAGTTTAAGGCGTGTCACGACGCTGGTATTCTCAAAGTAGTTAATGTATGTGACTTTGTCCACATTAATTGTTCTAGAAACTAGAACCTGAAACGCGGGCGCGTGCATGCGTCACGTGTTCGCGTGCGCATCGTGCGGGAAATCGTCAGCCCTAGACAAGTTGCTTTCGACTAACGTTTACGAATAGATAAATTACAATTTTAAAATGATTCTAGCCTATGAAGCAACTTGTCTGAGGCTGACGATTTCCTACCACCGATAAGGGTCGTCTGTTAGCACCTATTTTCCCATCGCCATCCTGACTACGACCGTTTGTTTTGTTTTGGCGAATCGTAATTATAAACAAAACCATCATTGTAGTAAAAAAGTAAGTAAGTAACAGCCTGTAATCATCCCACTGCAGAGAAAAGGCCTCCATCATTGAATTCAAGTTACCACAGCAATGATGGGTGTACTGGCATAATCACCACGCTTGCCAAATGCGGGTTGGTGATCACAAACCCGAGCAACGTTCGAAAATTCGAAACTTTTTGTTGCCCGACCCGGGATTCGAACCTGGGACCCCGAGATCTTGGCCCGGTATTTAAACCACTTGTGAATTTACTATATTGTAATATTGTTCCAGTTCCTCTCGTGCGCGCTGAACTGCGCGTGCCTCGCCCTCCTGAACGCGGGCGCGTGCATGCGGCACGTGTTCGCGTGCGCGTCGTGCGGCGTGGACGCGCGCGGCGAGGTCGTGCTGGGAGCGAAGGGATGCGACACGCAGATCACCTGCGTCTTCGATAGCATCGATAGGAGCTTGATCACTTGTGAGTATACAGCCCTGCAGTCCATCATCAGAATATCGCAGTCAGATAGCACTTGCGTCTTCGAAAGCATAGATAGGAGCCTGATCACCTGTGTTGATACAATACAAGAGACAGCTTTGGACGAAGTTTAGTTTTATATTGCAGCGATAGATATCGTTGAGCCTGAATAGGCAAAAATTGGTAACCTAATGTAATCAAAATTGTCGTGTGGCGTGGACGCGCGCGGCGAGGTCGTGCTGGGCGCAAGGGGGTGGGACAAGCAGATCACCTGCGTCTTTGATAGGATATATAGGAGCCTGATCACTTGTGAGTAGCCCTGACCGATGTATAGGTTAAGTTTAGTCCTATTTTGCAGCGGTAGATGGCGTTTTATCGCCCAAATAGCCAAAAATTTGGTAACATAGTGTTGTGCAATCTAAATAGTCGTGCGGCAAGGTCGTGCTGGGCGCGCGCGGGTCACCTGCGTCTTCGATAGCATAGATAGGAGCCTCATCACTTGTGAGTACACAGCCCTGCGGTCCATCATCAGCCTATCGCAGTCCACTGCTGGACATAGGCCTCTCCAGTTGCACCCCACTTAGGTTGATTCTCGGCTTCTCGCATCCAGCTCCTGCCAGCCATCTTGCGCAAATCATCACTCCACCTGGCCTGAGGGAGTCCTACACTACGTATTTCAGACACAAAATAAGCCCTGCAGCCCAATTCTACTAAATTACAACATACATCGTTCTATTCCGATGCAGCTTACGTTACGATTCAATAGGTTTAAGTTTAATTCTATTTTATATAAGCGATAGATATCGTTGATACTAAAGAGGCAGCTAACGTAGCGTTATCTAAATAGTCGTGCGGCGAGGTTGTGCGGGGTGTGAGGGGGTGCGACACGCACAAAATTTAGAAAATTCGAAACTTTCGTTGCCATACCCAGGGATCGAACCCTGATATCTTGGCCCGGTATTCAAACCAATAGACCAATGGAGTGGCCAATTTGTCTAGCAAACAATTCGAAAAGCCAATCGTAACAATGAAAAGCACCAATTAAGCAATCAGTTAGAATTGATGCATGAAAATTAGTTTCTAGAATTGACGCCATTTCTCGAAAGATTTTAAATTAATGCTATAAAACCATTGATGTAATCTTAAACTATATTGATGTATAAAACTAAAAAAAGACGTGTGGCACTCGGAGACTGCCGCGGTAAAGCTTTTTTTATCAACTTATGCAATTATAAAACTAAAAAGTATCACCGCTGTGCCGGTCGGAGTGGGGGGTGTTAGGTTATTTTCGTTACGGAATTTCTGGATTCGGTCTCCACGCTCAAGGCCCGCGATAGAAGCTATGCAATAGCTTAAAAAAACAATACGAAATCTTTCAAGCTTTGCTTAACCTCCTTCTTTTTGTAGATTGCAAATAGTTTGAACTTTTCTAGTATCGTATGCCGTGTGGTGATCACAAAGAATAAAGAGATAAATGGTCTCTTAAACTTAAGTAATATTGTTTGTTTTAGGTTTTTCCGAAGGCTCATACAGCGAGGATACTTATTTCGAAGCGGTGGCGAAGTGTCGCGCCGCCAGCGAACTCATCTTCGCGTTTTACAGAGACGTCGTCTCTAAATACTCTAACGCTATATGACACTAGTTGAAACATGGAGAGGTTGTAATTGAGAGTGGAAAAAAGGCTTGTCCATATAAGGGCTATAATTGGATCAGAACATGGTTTGTCGGTGGCGTTGTAGAAATTGTTCCACAAGACGCTAAGTCACTTCTTAAAAAAACAGCAAAATTTTTGACTTCATAGTACCTAGACACCTTCCATAACTTCAATATATCTGAATGTATTTTTTTATTTCTCTACACTGGACTTAAATATCTTTTACAGAGAGAGAGAAAGTTAAGAAAATATATTTTCGTAGCGAAAGTTAAGAAAATATATTTTCTTAACTTGGTCGATCACCCGTTTTTTGCTTGAGCCGACTCACATTGTTAGCTTAATTAATATATTAATTAAGTGATTATTGTAATAAATACTTTTTAATAACTTGTTTTTTTAATTACAATAGTAATATCAAACTTTCCAAAGAGTAGCAGCAACATTCACAGTCATGCGCCATTGCTATTTTAAATTAATAGGAGTTTGTGATACTGTACATTGCAATTTTCTGTTGACTGGTAGTACTGATAAATGATAGGCTAGTACTGATAGTTAGTTTCTGTATTACTGCAGATAACCAATATTTATCGATTTCAATTATGAAAAGTTAGAGATAGCTACATATTTTCAATTTAATAATGGCCCTTTTGTTTCTTTTATTTTGAACGCTTTTATCTGAAAACGCTGACGACCATGTTTTGATGTCATTGGGATCTAATTAAACTTTATGATTGATAACGGATAACTAGATTGACTTTGTTTTGTTGCCTATGCTTTGATTGACATAGACATTAATGAATTAAGTGACTGAGTAAGTGTGATCGAGTAAAAACAAACCCTTATTTCGAGTGTAACTGATACTTCTTCCTCTTTTTCATTGATACGAGCAAACATAGATGTTAGATTCGTAAAGGCAGATAGGTAGTACAAATTTGAATGTTTTGTCATCAAATGTTTGTGCTACGACATCACAAAACAGATAATTATAGATGACTAATATGGCCGACTGCATTTTTTTTCGTCGGTGTACGAAATACAAAAAAAAAGATATTTTTTTTGTTTAATCAGGAAATAATTTATCAATCATTTTAGATCTAAATACGTCAAAAAAGAGTCAAGTACTTATCTAATCTACCTAGCCTAGCTAGTTTGCAATGTTTTGTTTTTACCTACTTTGTTTTTACTTACTTCCTTTTTTTTTCACATAATGTTATTATCTGAAGAGATAAAAGGTTTTATGGTACTTAGGTATAACTAAATTCCTCGACATCTTAGGTATGTACGTACCTACGTACCTACCTACGTACCTACGTACCTACCTACCAAACTTCTGGTTCGTCCTGAAGTTCTTTACCTAATGCCAGCTTTTATATATTTTAGAATCATGTAGGTAACTGTTAAATATTGTTTAAATAAAAAAAAAAGTTTGTAAAAATAATGTAAGTGATTAAAAATTTATTTGAATTCCGATCCAAATTCTAAGCAAAAAACAGTTTGGCGTGCCCACTACGAGTAGGTAGTGTAGGTACTAGTCAATGAAGGTTGTCAAGTCATTGACCTTACACACAGTAACTCATCAAAAGTAAGGTTTTGATTTTGACTTAAACCCATCGTTTATCTCGGGACCATTTGATAAGGCTATATACACCACTACGTCCATCGAGGCTTAAAACCTTTAACCAAGACATTTCCTTGCTACCTTCATTCCGAACTCGTCCAGCATCTACATACTTGATTTGCGAAGGACAATTCCTAATTGGTAGGTATTTCGGTATGATACGCATCACGGGCGCTCGTAGCGAAATAATAATTGAAGGCGGCCTCTTTGCTGCGTCTGCGCCGCTCCCGAATGTAGCAAAACGGACAACAAGATGAGTTCGGTCGGCGCGGTGCACACTGAGAGGATAAACATTTGTAATTAAAAAAAACGTGTACTCTATCGGAACGTTCAGTCAGTGTTCGCTTGACTATATAACGCAAAGTTTATACGAATATTACAGACCCCGGTGACGAGTGGTGAGTTAAAAAAATAGGTTTATTAAATTGGTGTTAATATTAGGGGTTAAAGTATGAAATTGCCGTTTTGTATGGACGAAATCGAGAAAAGTCATTTTTCCATACTAACAATTTTTTAGTTTTTTTAAAAACGCCTGAACCGTTTTCGATGCAATTAAAGGTGAAAGTTAGATGGTTATAAAGCTACGCATTGTAGTATTTAAATTTCTGAAAATCAAAGTATATAATACAAATATACTTAATTGAAGCAAGAAGGTCAGCTGACACATTGTAAGGGGTCTTTTCAACGACTTCCTTTGAAGTAATAGGTACTACGAGTAGTATTGTATTTTTTTTTAGTCAAAAGTTACTTTATTTCGTTTTTGATACAATACAAAAATAATTACGCAATAATACGACTATACTTAAGAGCTATAAACAAAATAAAAAGTGGGAAAATAATCGGCAAATACTTTAACCCCTATTATACGCGGAGGCGTAATAAACGCTTTGTCGAGGTCCTCTAAAGGCTCCTAGGCCGTACTTTACTATTACTTATATAAGTCAAGCAAAGCGGACTATTGCTGAAAACGTATTGGCATATCGCCACAATGCGCAATGTAAGAAACGGATAGCAACATCAGCCATTGTGGAACATATGCTTGAATCGGGCACATTGGTTTCAAGCATACCTATTTAACACTGCATTGAATTGCATCAAACGCAAACCACTTTTATTTATGGGTTGTGCGTGAAGCGATTGAATTAAAGTAATACAAATATTACAATGGCAAAACGGTTCCAAACTATATGCAACATGGAATTGGCCAGAATCGGCGGTGACAATACAAAGATTTGTATTAGTCTGAAATAGATTGAGCATTTTAACGCTTCGAACCCCCGCGACAGCCGGCTGTCGCGATAATAATTGATTTTAATTGTGCCTGGAATCTCCTGTCTCACGGTATAGGCACAGACATAGTCATTGTGCCCTATCCTTAAGCTTAGTGTAGTAGTATGTGACGGTGATTGGCGAAGTAAACCGAGTGAGTGAATTGCTAAAGTCAGCCTGTGAACACGGCGCGGTCGTAACCCGTTCGAAACGTCATACATCTATGAAGGTATGATTGCTTTTTTTCGCGTTGATTTTGAATTTATTAGAATATACGTACATAAACATAATATGTTTTCTCCTATTGTACACTCTGCCGAATTTGCGCCAAAAAAACAAGATGGTGGATCGCTGGATGCAAATCCGCGGCAAAGGGTTGCCGCGCAAACGTCGCTGACGGCTCACGCTTTTGCTCTATTTACATGAGTGGGCATTGTGCTGAGGATCGGTTGAGGGAAGGCCGAATACCGCCGCTTGACTAAAACTCATCCACCCAACCCAAGCTGCTGGGGGACTTTGTAGCAGAAGTAACTCACAATCGACTGTTGTCACATACTGTGATCTTTACAATATTTTCATTTTACGGAATTGATATCATGTTATTGCTGGGATCAGAAATGCAATATTCTTAGCGCCGATTGTTTTTTTAATGACAGTGAAATAATGCTGTCGATAAACGGAGTCATGCCTTTTCTTGAATCGGCCCTCATCCTGGAAGCAAGTTTGTAAAAATTTAATACATTTATTATTCATGGGTAAACGATACACTCATACAAATAGATGAAATATATTCGTATTGAGGAACGATTGCTGTGCCTACAGAACATGGAAAAAGGTTAGAAAGGCTATCATGCGCCATTTGTATGAGAACTGATGGCGCTGCTCCACTACACTTAAACGAGTTCAAGGAACGCCAATCAAACGAATTATTTTGACGTCACGCGACCAATAGCGACGTCAAAAGAAACCAATCACAGCGCTCACTTACAAGCATTTGCTCATAACATCTGTGGCGCGCCTACCCCGCCTACATCGCCTTTTTAATCTTTTTCCATGTTCTGTGGTTGTGCCACCTCCATTAAAATGGCTGCTGACTTATGTATACATTCCTTTAAATATGACTGTTGTCTGACCATGTCCATGACTGTCATAGGTGTTTTGAATGTACCTGTAAATAATACCTTATATTTCGAAGGCACCAACAAACCAACCATTACTATACAAGTGACCATGTCTCCGGTTGTCCCCATCTCATTTGCGAGTATAAGTTGCGTGTGCGCAGGCTGAATAGAATGATTGTGAACACGCCTGTGGCATGCAAATATCGGGCACAATGCGGCTTTTAAGTCGCCGGCAAAAAGATCCAAGTTTATCTCAAGGTGTAGGGAAGATTTGGTTTGAAAGGAAAATCGATGCCGAAACACTGTTTCACATTAGGCTTTGTGAACACGGTCCTGTGTAGAAAACTCAAAGCTATGTCATAATAGAGTGAGAGTACCTACCATAAATCATATTGTATCAAAGTGAGGGTATAAAAAGTCAGTCGACACTGTTTTCAGTAATTAATTTGAAGAAATACATTAAAACCTTTTCAACAAGTTTTTAGTATTTTTTTCCTATGTTCTAAAATTAAAAAGTTATATCCATCAAGGATATCGTAATCTATCTTTATATATATAATTCTTCTGTGAGTGTGTATGTCACTGAACTTCTCTCAAACGACTGGACCGATTTTGATGAAATTTTTTGTGTGTGTTCAAGGGGATCTGGGAATGGTTTAGATTCACAAGTAGGGTAGGGTAGGGTAGGTTAGGGGTAGGGTAGGGTAGGGTAGGGTAGGGATAGGATAGGGTAGGAGTAGGGTAGGGGTAGGGTAGTAAAATATTAAAATTTTATAAAATATATACAACCCTAAATTTTTACCCTTTTACCACCAACCCCTATTTTTTGTTAGCCATTTTAGTAATTTAATCATTTTTATGGCAAAACAACGTTTGCCGGGTCAGCTAGTATATGTATAAATATGAATCCCTATTTCCCTTGGTCATCGCATCACGCGTGAACGGCTGGACCGATTTCGCTAATTCTTTTTTGTTTTGTTTGTCACTATCAGGAGAATGTTCTTATGGTAGAAAAAATTAAGAAAATTAAACGGAAAATTAGAAAATTTAAGAAATCTTAATCACCATACTAAATTATTTGTTATGTAACCTTATCGCTTTTGACAATTTAAACTTTTTCAATATGTGGCGTTTGACATTAACATTGACAGAATGCGTGCTGCTAATATCGTCAAAAAGAACTGAATTTTACAAATGACCAGTAATGTCGCCTGTTCCCGTGTCGGAATACCAACAAAACTATATATATATTCGCCAGAAAAAAAAAAATTGTATCGCAAAGCATAGTAATAATAAACAATTTGTAACATTTTTTTATTATAATAGGTACTTCGTTATGAATATTTATAGTTAAGACAGGACAACGTCGGGTCCGCTAGTTTCCTTATAATTTCGTAGAATTTAATTTGCAATATTTATGCTCATCTTGGTCTAGTGGTTTAAATACCGGGCCAAGATCTCGGTGTCCCAGGTTCGAATCCCGGGTCGGGCAACAAAAAAGTTTAGAATTTTCGAACGTTGCTCGGGTTTGTGATCACCAACCCGCATTTGGCAAGCGTGGTGATTATGCCAGTACACCCATTTATTTGTGTTTTTTCATTTTTTTCATTAAAAATAAATATATCATACATAATCTAAAAAGCGCATCTAATGAGCAGGTAATCTAAAAGCGTAGGAAAGGAACGTAGGTACGTAAATATCGTACGTTTTGCAATTAAATGTTTCAATTTCTTTGGGAACCACAAAGCGATTATATAAGAAATTGCGGCTAATTCCTCAGATCATCTCTAAACTGCAATATATGTGGGTCAAATTCTTAACCGACACAGAACAGCTTTAATTTTGCCGATATTAAGACGCAGCGTGGGAATGCGCCGGCGCAGTGCTATGTAAATAGCGCGGGCGATGGATGTCGCCGTGGCCGCCATATTTTATACGGTCTGCGGGCCACTGATTTACGGGTGGTGGATTGAATTAGATAAATGGTTTGTTTTCTGACTGATATTATGTGGGTAAAGGCAACCGTGGGGTTGTCAAGATAGTGAGGTTTTAATCTGAGACTAAATGGTGTCAGTTGCCATGGCCGGCTCTATTCGCTATCGAATGCTGATAATACAGTAAAGTGTGTGTCCCTTTTGGACTGACAAACTTTAGTGCCTTTGTTTGGTAAGTACCTACTTTGTATTTGTATAAAATTGTATAGTTCTAGAAGACTGCGATGGCGACATCGCAATAGGAGGACTGAAGATCAGTAATTTGCGCTTTGCGGACGATACCACTCTCATTGCTGCATCTGATAACGAACTCGCAGAACTCATAAGTAAAGTCGAAAGGGAGAGTGAGCTGATAGGGCTGAAGATTAATAAAGCCAAGACGAAGGTGATGATCATAGATAGAGCCAATAAACTTACTCGTACTGGAGATATCTCAAGACTCGAGATAGCTAGTTAGCGAGTTTGTCTACCTAGGATCGCTAGTTAAGTACCGAGAGAGACTGCACCAAAGAAATAAAGAGAAGGACACAAATGGCAAAGTCGCAATGAGCAAGCTCAAGAAGATATGGCAGTATTATTACTCAAAAAGATATACTCATTCGTACACTCTTGTTCCCTATTTTTATGTATGGATCGGGATCCTGGATTATACGCAGATCTGAAAGGCAGAAGATAGATGCATTTGAGATGTGGTGCTGCGCTGGAGACGAATGTTAAAGAACTAATAAGTCTATATTGGAACAACTGAACATTCGCGCCAGATTGTCTACGATTTGCTTTCAGAGGATTATGAGCTATTTCGGACATACGGCCAGAAGAGATCCATCCAGACAACCTCTAAAATACCATCACTAAGGGAAAAGTAGAGGGAAAAAGATTAGAGGAAGGCCACACCATACCGTTGATCAGATCAAAGCAAGGACATAACGGGACTTCCAATAAACCTAAATTAGGGAAACCGAAGATAGGCAAGGGTAGAGCTGCCTAACTAAGACCACCACAAACCACTTCTAAGTTGGGAACAACCTTCAGCAATAAGGAGGCAAACTGTGATGATGATGATGCGTAAAGTAGGCTTTACAAATTGGTCGACAACTCTGATACTTGTAACCCACTTTCTGTATATGTGAACTACTACCCTTACTATAAGAATAAGAATAATCTTTGTCCTCATAGTTAAAAAAAAACCTCTTTACATGTAGATAAATGAGAAGCCTCCCATAGGTATGCCGCTCTTACAACAAATATTATTTTGTTTTTAGTAAGCAGTAGGTAATTGATTTTTATAGCGGCTACAGATACAGATCATCTGTAAAAATTTCAACTATCTGGCTTTCACGGATCATGAGATACAGCCTGGTGACAGACAGACAAACGGACATTGAAATCTTATTAATAAGGTCCCCTTGTTACCCTTTGGGCCTTTGCGTACATAGGTAGGTATTCCTAAAAACAAAAAATACGTTTTTAACATGCAAGGTGCCCAGGCATTCTACAGTAGCCGGCAGCCGCAGTAACATTGGCAATAGAACCTTATTGGCTCGACCGATAATACTTCAAGTACCTACAGACAAGAGAACCCATTAACATGCAACGATGAATGAATTACAAGTACAACGGGTCTATGTCGGTGCTACCGCGCGCGGCTCGGAGTTACGCAGTACGGTCTGCAGCGAATGTAGTTTGATGAAACTATAATGACATGCCATAATCTAAGAATAACCTAACTCATTAAAATTTTTAATGTCTATGTAGTTTATACATTTCAATGAACACAAGGGTTTTACGCGAGAACGTGGATCCGAGTCAAATAAGAGTGGCTTTCCTCGTTTCCCACTTTTATTTGATTTATCCTACTTGCTGACACATTATTAAACAATGCAACTACTTTATCACAATAAATGCCGCTTAGGATAATTTCACAAAATTTCGAAACAAAGTTCATCTTTATCTTTTCCTTTTCCGCGCAAAACTCGACAGTCCTATTATGGTAATTACAGATGTGACGGTAATAATGGTGCAATATGGTAAGTTTTTTTACGGAACGCAATTCTGTAACACCGAGCCTTTCACATTGCACACCGGCTAGGTACCTACATAAAAAAGAAAAAAAGTAACAGCCTACAATCATCCCACTGCAGGGAAAAGGCCTCCATCATTGAATTCAAGTTACCTACTAGGTACTGCTAGGTACCTACATAAAAAGAAAAAAAGTAACAGCCTATAATCATCCCACTGCAGGGAAAAGGCCTCCATCATTGAATTCAAGTTACCACAGCAATGAAGGGTGTACTGGCATAATCACCACGCTTGCCAAATGCGGGTTGGTGATCACAAACACGAGCAACGTTCGAAAATTCGAAACTTTTTGTTGCCCGACCGTGTGGGATTCGAACCTGGGACCCTAAGATCTTGGCCCGGTATTTAAACCACTAACGGGGCGTTCGTACATACATGCATTACTCAAATCAGGCTTTTTTATTAGAGTTTTGGTGTTAGTTTAGAATGTAAAGCATGTAATATTTCAGTTAGTTTTTCTATCCGTACTGCCGCAGGGTGCATGATAGGTACTACCATGTACTACAACAAAACATAAAATTACAAGTACGGCTCGACAATTAAAGCATGCCTCCCGCCGCGCCGCCATCTTTGATTTGCAGCGCGCGCACCGCTCAGACTTCAATCAGTTTTGGAAAATTAAAAAACAAGATTTCTTGTTCTAATTAGTGTTTATATCTTTAAGATTATTTATTGATTCGCTTTCTTTTTTATAGGTTTAGTTCACTTCTGTTTCTGTTGTGCAGGTAGGTAATAGGCGTTTTAAATATCTCAATTACTTAATAAATTAGTTGCTTTTGAACTGAATATGACCGAATAAATTGTAGAACTTACGAAAACGTAGTGTTTATTTGTTCAGTGTATCCTACCGTCTCCATGACAATGTCATAGAGGATCTCGCATTACTCGCATAATTTTAGGATATTAGGTAAATAACAAATCGGAAGTTGCAGTAATTGACAAAGATTTTATTTTTATTCGTATTAATACCTACTTAAGTACCTACTTCTTTTGGAAAATGGAAAAACGTGGCTCTTAAAGGCAGAATTTCGAATAGCCTTTTCAATGGTTTCATTTGGATCTCGACTTCTAAAGGGTTTGGTCCCTTAATTACGCCCTCTAGATGACTGGATCAACATCGAATAAAAGCGACGAAGGTATAATGATGTGACGTGTGTTACGTTAGTTCGTGTCCCAAAAGATAATTTCATTTTGCATGTTCTCAATTAAAAAAATCACTGAGCTATTAAAAATAAAATAAAATACTGTATTCTTAGCGAAGTTTATTATTTTTAGCTAGGTAAGTACGATAGGATAGGTATACTAAGAGCTCAATTTTCGGCCGCCATTTTCCTTGTAATTTTTTTCTTTGCGGTTGATTAATCGATCATGTAGGTTGCATGTGACTTATCTAAAAATGCAAAGAGGTGGAATAATGACCTCCGCAGTACGATTTGCAGGCCCGATAAGCGAGCACCTGTGCGCAGTTATTACTCGGATCAATTAAAAACACATTAAACAATTATAATGCAATTTCGGACAAGTTTTAATTGAATGTTTCTTTAAGATATAGGGTGGGCTTATGTTGATAGGTTTAGTGACGTCCTTTTGTAATGCTGCATGTATCGTAGGTGCTTACTTTTACACATACCTACCAAACTAGACATTATAATATAAAAAAGTATCAGTACTAACAGTAAAAGTAATAATTTTCTTATTATCTTGTAGATAATAAGAAAATTAATCCTAAATTATCTGTTCTTCTATAGATAGATAGATAGATAGATAGGTGCTCTTTATAAATTGCACACCATACAAAAATAATGTTTAACTTAAAAAATGCATTTAAGGACTGTACAATTCAGGCGGTCTTATCGCTGTAAGCGATCTCTCCCAGACAACCTTCAGGTAGAGAATACTTGAAAATGGATAGAGAGGGGAAGGTGGCAAAGAATTCCAGAAATGTGAACATTACAATACAAAAGATTAACTGTGTGGTGTCCTATAATATGTGCTGCGTAACAGACATGACACCAGTCACGCACACAATGTCAGCAGACGTCAGCAGTGCATGCTTCACTTTACTATTAATTAAAAAGATGGCTTCTTCTTTTTTAACTATCATGATAATAAAGGGCTTTGATTGCATTTACAGAAGATGTATCAGGTAGGTTAGATAAGAACGATGTAGCGAGTTTAAGTAACAGCCCATTTGAACTTAACCTTGTTGTTGTAATCTACATGGTCTCTATAGTTAAGGAAGTCATGGCATATACTCTACTTATGGTCTAAATTAAGCCATTGCTGCCCTGCATGAGATAATAAGAGGTATCAACACTTACTTACTTATACGCCGTGTATTTTTGAACCACTTGACAAACAAAGCCCACGTTATGTTAACATTATCATGGCTTCGTTTGTCAGGTGGTTCAAAATAAACGATGTGAGTAGGTACCTAAAACTAGTGTCTTTTGATTGATAATTTTTTTCGTTGACAAATTTTAAATTTTTAGTTTAGTAAACGTGTTTCTGAAGCTACGGTAATCGTCTCTTAGACGGTGGTTCTAAAAGGACACTCAACTCAAATTATTCATTGTGTCAACGTTTGTCAAATGTGTAGGTTAGGTTAGGTTAGGCTACACACACATAAATGTGACTATGAATGAATAGTATCTGATTCCACTAGGCTGCATCCCAAAGTTCTTAAGTCGCTCGC
Source organism: Anania crocealis (assembly GCA_949315895.1). NCBI lineage: Eukaryota > Metazoa > Arthropoda > Insecta > Lepidoptera > Crambidae > Anania > Anania crocealis. The sequence continues at coordinate 1,859,348 of OX438868.1, forward strand.
CTCGATGAAAACAGTTTTATTATGATTGGTAGTGGATACGCGCTCAATTATTATTGGAAGCGCAGCCTACATCTCTCATAAAATTTTGATAAAAACCTCTTTTTAATAGCGGGGCGTGGCAAGCGCCTACTGGCCTGCGCGATCGTAAATCGTTCTTGTTCCATTTTTGAAATTATGACCGTTTCAAATGCGGCCGATAATGGCGGGAGAGGCTGCATTTTCTTCGATGGTAAGTCAATAATGTTATGTGGATAAATAAAGATGTGGTCAACTTACATAGTTACTGAAGCTGGTGCACTATATTTTTTTAGCTGTTACTTAGTTCCACACTAAAGTTCCACATGAAATATAAATAAGACAACTTCTTCAACTTAATTACTTTTTAAAATTGTAATCAATTTTATTAAATAGGTAACTCTAGATCGGCAGGTATAAATTTACCCAGTAAGAATTTAATTTAAAAAAAGAGCAGCCATAAGTATTTCTATACAGTTAAATTAAAGCCTGTACTCTGGTTGCCAATTTTTATCTAGGTGCATAGGTACAGCCACTCTGTCGAGACTGAGTAACAAAAGTCCATCCAACCCTGCGCAATTTTAATATTACTTAGTAAAATTTGTTTGTCATTTTTAATCTAAATATAAGTAACGGCCTGTTCTGCTAATTTACAAATGGCGCAATGGCATCGCAATCGTATATTTTGACATTACTAACATACAAAATGTGTCAAAATATACAATTGCGATTCTATTGAGCTCATTGTAAATTAGCAGAAATCGCTAGTGAATTTGCCACTAGAGGCGCTAGTGTCGCGTGAGGTCAAATATCATTCACTTTGTACTGGTTTTAGCGGAATTTGTTGCATAAATTATAATTTCTTTAATTTACCTGCTGGAAAGTGATCTCCTTTGTAAAATATCGCAAATATGGATTATTTGGCGATTAATGTGAACGCTTTAAAAGCGGAATTAAGAAAACGCGCAAAAATAGGCGGCCTCAAGAGAAACTATTTCAGAAGTTAGTTTGTTGATATCAAGATAGTTACTTATACACAATATAACCTTAATTAGATTCAAGATATAACACTTTGTTTCGGCGGGGATCGCCTTTGACAGCTGTAACTCCGGACCTCAGTCTACAGTGGCGCCAACTGGTGAGCAAAGAAACGGTAGTCCCCATGTAATACAACCTCTCGATTTCCTGACCAGCCAATGTAGTAATGATTATTATTGAAACTGGCCAACTATTATACCCTTCGCTTAATTACAGGATTCGCCCTTTATAATTGTTGCGACTGGGCAATACTGCGTGTCTGGGAAGAACTTTTTTAGTTTGATTGTAATGAAGTGTTTGGTATAAATTACAAAAAAACTTTTCGCGTCGGGGTCCCGCTGAAAATCAGCGTCGTGATGGCAGTGTGGCTGTCACGACTAATGCTGAGCGGGGACCTCTTTGACACATTTTTATTTTATTTTTATTTAATATACCTTTAAGTTTTTAAGCAATGTTCTGCCTGTGTTCCTTGTAATATTTGTGGCAAATACCTAAATAATTCTTTCTTTCTTTTCAGTATTAATTTATAAAATTATTCGGATGTCCCAAATAATTGCAAAGTACCTACTTAGTTACCTACTTGTGTAAGAAAAAAATATTTTTTATGGAATTTTTATAAGCATATTTAATGGCGCATTTTAGGAAGGGTCGAAATCTGAGGTCGAAATGTTGCCGTCTGCGGTGTTTATTTTTCCTTGAAATCTTTAGTTCACGTCTAGATAATACTATAGAAAAAATGCCATACGACTGAGTTCTTTTCTGCTACGTAGGTTAAAGTATGGGAAAATTAATAGACTCAGGCGTAACTTTTCGGAAATCCATATTTTGTTTGTAGTCAGTGATGTAACGGCCTTTAATCATCCCACTGCAGGTCAAAGGCGTCCATCATTGAATTCAAGTTACCACAGCAATGTTGGGTACATGCGTAATCACCACGCTTGCCACAAACCCGGGCAATGTTCGAAAATTCGAAACTCCTGCCCCCTCCCACGGCGGTCAAAAGCCTCATCATTGAATTTAAGTTACCAAAGCAATGTTGGGTACAGAGTACAGACAACAGCACGTCAACCTACCACAAAACGTAAAACTTTCTCAATTGATATTGATCTCTAATTGTTGGACTTAAAGTTGAAAATCAATTCAATGACCTTTAACTTTTTGGGTAGGTTTACGATTCACTTGGCGTTGCAATTAATCACCAGGCGTTATCACAGATTCGGGCAATGTTCGAAAATTATTCAAACAGGGCGATATCGTAGTCAGACCTATCGGTAATGGTGTAAAGATTTGTTCTTCAATTCACCATACTGGCACAACCAGGTGGTTGGACTTGTACCATCGCAAATTGTCGCCGACCATTTGCAACCTATGCCTGCATACCCCATATCTTACAGGTTAACAATAACACTTAAATGCTTCCAATTCTTTCGTAATACGCGTATCATTAGGTCCTGCGTCTTGCCTTGATAACTTCTGCGTTGCAAATTTATGCGGAAGACACTTGCGTTAGGATCACCACACATTAGGGGCGGTTGCAACTTATATGAGACAAACTTTTTAGCGTGCCATGGATTCATGCGGGTGCCGGGTCCATCGTGTGGCAGAAAGAGAAACTCCTAGTAGATCCCAGGACTTGTGACACGGGTGTTGGTTTAAGGGGCCCCTTTCCGACACCTATTACTTTAACAAAATCTATGTAAATAAAAATTAATCACCGAAAGCTGTAGCTGTTTCATCATACATTTACTGTGGGTATGTATTTAATTTTGAATGCTGATATATTATATTTTGTGATAAAACAGGGTCGCTCTGTCACAGTAAGAGTTGTTTGTATCGATGAGTGCCTAGTTATGATTGAAAAGATTTTATTTGAAAATTTTAGTTCTTAAATCAAAACTCTGACTGCCTTAGGTGGACTTGAACTCTCAACTTTGAAAATATTTAATTTATTTTGTTTCTTACTAACTTTTCGCCGCTCTGCCCGCGTGAACTACACGTTATATTGCGCGGAAGAAAACCTGTGCCCAGCAGTAGGGTACAAAATAACCTTTGCCCTTTCTTCTTCTAAGTCGAATCTGTCGTTATAAATAAATAAATAAATTATAAATGTAGACAACGACACATACATGTAGCTAATGTCATCAAAATAAGTTTATTAATTTGGGCGTGAAAGCGTTGTAGACGACTGTCTGTAACGCTTTTACTATACGAGTATTAGAAAGAAAGACAGAAAAAAGTTCATTTGGTATTAGACACATAAGACAATACAATACAATACAATACATACTTAAAAGACCCGCAAGTACCAAAATGGTATCCGCTTAGTGTATTAGTAAGTATCATAAACGTATGATAAGTATACAGTGATAGTCCCGCTAAAATTTTTATCCATGGTCACCGCAGCTCAGCCATAGCCCATAACCTGCGTTTTTAATACTCGCAGCAGCCATTGGTTTTGACGTACGCGCAAGGATTATAATAAAGTTGAGTGGATCGCCGTGCGATGACTGCAAATCCTTATTTAGCGGCGCGGCCTGTGAGAGCGAATGTCGCGGTAGCTCAAGTGTGTGGAGGGTCTAAGGTTCAATGATATGCATTTTATTTTATTGCAAGTATGTTAGAACTGGCTAGCTGTTGCCCGCAACTTCGTATTTGTGGATTTTTGAATTTAAAACTGTGTATTAAAATTATCCCGCGGGCGCTGTACCTTTTCCCGGAATAAAAAGTAGCCCAAATTTTATTCCAGCTAATAAACTAAGGCTTATGTTTAACTGATCACCTGATTTAGTAAAATATCACAGGCAAAAATAGTAAATGATCACCAGAATATAAAACCGCATTTTAATTTAAATCTATAACCAAAGTTTGTACATCTTGCTATCCTATTAAAGCAAATATTGACGACCATTTGGATCAGCGGTAGTTAACGCTGCTTCTGAGCCATGGGTCGCGGGTTCGATCCCCGCACAGTACAAATATTTGTGTGCATGATCATGTCTGTTTGTACTGGTCTGGGTGTTTTCTATGTATTATAAGTATGTATTTACAAAAAAAAAAAGTATATAAGTAAGTTTATCGGTTGTCTAGTACCCCATACGACAGGGTACTTAATAGTACCTTAATTTGGGACTAGATGGCTCAGTGTGGCCCGGTGAGGAATGTCTTAAAAAAAAAGACTCCAAACAAATCATATTTGACCCAAAAATAGTAAATGATCACCAAAATTAAAACCGCAGTTTAATATGAAATTATAACCAAAGTTTATACATCTTGATACCCTATTAAAGCAAATGACTCCAAACAAATCATTGTTGACCCAAAAATAGTTTATGAACAGTAACACTGTAGTGACACATACTACATTAGTAGGTATTATCTTCATATAAGTTTATTTTATTATTAATTATTATTTTATATCATAACACCAAACTATTAACCACATTTAAATTAAAAATGACATGCATAATATTTAACATTAAAGTAAATTACGCTTTATAAATATTTTTTTAACCAAACACAGTAAATAAACTCCTAGTTTGACCCTTTACTATTGTAAAATGTTTTCAAGCTCTTTATGTAGGTACCTATCTAAACTGATTAACCACAAAAAAAATATTTCTTGTGCGTTTGTTCTACCAAATGTCTAATAGCTCTAAAACAAATAAGAGTCATACAATTTCAATAAATCTTTTATTAAATTTATAAGAAGCATAAAAGTCAGTCCTCATAATATTAATTATAAAACATTTAAAAATCTTAAGAAGAATCAATCAGGGGCTTGTAAGCCGGAGACATAACTTAATATCATTATACATTATTTGGTAATGCGATCACATTTTTTGGCAATCATAGTGGTTTAACTGGGCAAAAATAGCACATTAATTTGCTCGCAAAAATTTGGTGATCATTTACTATTTTTGGTCCCCAAATACAATTTGAACTACAGTCGTGAATAAAACAGCTAGAACTATTATTTTTTTAGGCTTAATTTTTTTGGTGTTAAGTATATATTTTTGGTAAAAGAGCTTAGGGTATCGAAGTATTTTCTGGTGGTCATAATATTTATTCCCATAAACTAACACCGTGAAAAATTTCATTAAGATCCGTTGAGTAGTTTTAGCGTGAAAGAGTTATAAACATCCATAATTACATTCTTACAAACTTTCGCGTTTATAATATAAATAGGACAAACAAATAGTGTTGTTATTGTATGTTCGTTATACTGTGGTAGTAATACAATGTATAGATCGATGTATGATTTGACTTTAATCTTTTGAGTTCACCTCTTTTAAAATGATAGAAAAAATAAAATACTACGTCGTGTAATGTTATTTTCTATGGCAATGACTTTAACATGACATTATATTGTTAGAATAAAATATAAATTGCCATGAGTCGAAATTTTGCAGCAAATTTGTAAACATAAACTTAAAAATGTCCGCGATTAGAGTTTTTAATCATCGCTTCTTAGACCCTATTGTAATGGTTCGAAATTGTTGTGTATTTTACACGGGTGTTAGGAGAGAGTTTTGTAACCAAGTCGTAAAAGTGAGGTTCCTTCAGGGTGGGGAATTAGTTCATGGAACTTCTGTGAGGTAAGCAAGATGTACATGCACTTATTAGCGGTCCTCCAGTGACTCCGTCCGCGTGGGAAGCGAATCGCTCGTGTCAACGAAAATATGCGCTCATCAAGCGATATCGCACGTCCGGTTATATCTAATAATGATCAGATCATCAATGATTATATTTCCGATTATTATAATAATGATCAGTTCAATTTTTTGCTAGAGCTATCTGTTCTATTCTCTATTGACTGAGGCAGTCGAAAAAAAATTAATTATTATTAAAATAAAACCTAGCATTTAATATTTTTGTGCCTAGCTAAAAACTTGCATGAAACCTCTTCAGAGCGGACAAAACGCTAGATGCAACGTAACTGTTGAACATGTCTTGACTTGAATCTCTTCTGTAACCAATGATCCGATGAATGTGTTTCATAATTATTATCATTTCGACCGAATGACGCTCATTGCTGGGCATAGGCCTCCCCTAAGGGGACCGATTTCCCGGGCCGCCCGTTTCCAACGGCTTCACCAAATCGTCGTCCGGTAGGGACGCGGTCGCCATTTCAGAACTTTTTTATCTCAACAGCCAGTTCTTTTTACTACCTACATAGGTGATCTGCTGCCACTGCATTTTAGCAAATTCTGAGTTTACTTACGTACTTCATAGTTTCTTATTGTATCGCGAATGTGTTTAGATGTCGTCAATATTCAGACTGGAGCCTGGGCGTAAGCAGGCGGGAGCAGGACTGGCGTGACGTGGTGTCGGAGGCCGAGCAGATCGTGGGGTACCCTACCTCCTTCCTGAACCTTCGCTGGCTGTTCAACGATGAGATTGCGAACACTGCTATACACTTAAGGAAGCTGGTGAGCAGTGTTTCTTTTTGGACTAATTGCTTTATGGGTTTTTTTTTATAGTGTTATAATAATATTTGATTTTACAGTGCAAGTATAAATTAAATCTTAGAGACTTAATGACCTAGGTCTTTCTCGTATATGTATTTAGACGTTGCATAACCATTTTTCTCAGGAGAGGCAACAAACATATAACCTTTTTTAATTTGACTTATTTGATAAATATGATTTGATGGAAGGAAGATAAGAGGGTAATTCTTGGGATTTAATCTATTCTAGCTTTTTACAGGTAGGCTCAAATCATCCTCTTCTGAAATCCGCCAAGAATCTCCTCATAGGTTCCAAGAGTAACCTCCAATCTGTGGGTCTGATCGTGCTGCTTGTCTCAAAGGCTGCGAGCTTCAATCCTCAGGTACTTCATGTTTCTACTCACCTTACATCTTTGCCTCATCCGACACCTCTTTGATAGCCCAGTCATCTCTCTCTTTCTCATCTAAGTACAGTCAACAGTGTGGTTTACCTACACTACAGATTATAATTTTTTGTTGCAAGATCGTATCTATTTTAGCTACATAACAAGCCCCATTATTTAGTATCATGTAATGTGATGTTCTGTCGTCTGTAATTACATTGACGACTGTCTTGGTATTACGCTTAATAAAAACTCTTTTGATTGAATCAAAATCGTAGCTATGTGCTAGCCTGTAGCCTATGTGCTATTCCAGTCTATTGGCTACCGCCAAATTTAATTCACATTCTGGCATGATTGAGTAACAAACGTCCATGCAAATGAATGATTATAGCGACCGTTTCAGAACTAATTTCATTCACACAGGAGTTTACTCGAGATCAATACGACTCTGGGGTACTCCACTCGCAAAGAGCGGTGGCCGAGATCGTAGAGATGAAGCGGACGGGCCACATGATCCACAAGACGATGGTCAACCTGCAGGACAAGCAGAAACATGGGGAGAAGTACAAGGATTTGTTGTATGGAAACAAGATTGTGCTGTTGACTGGTTAGTAATATAATTAAGGCTGAGTGTCCACAAAAGTGGAGCTACTCGGAGTGAATCGTAAACCTATATTATATCAATGGATATATTATACTCGTATACTGAGAGAACCTTAGAAACTAAACAGATATGCATTCTCCGTCTGTTTATTTTGCGTGTTTTTTTTTAATGGGAGTTTCTATAGACCTGACAATTAGGACATTCTCTTTGAAGGAAACTGCAAAACCAAATCTTTGTAATGATCCTATCTGATCAGATTCTTACAAAGCCATCTTCTTAAGGCCTTTGACGTGGCTTGGTTTTACGATCTCGCTAATGAAAATGGGATCAACGGCTTGACGTGCTTTTTGAAGCACAAATTATTACCCGTCCTATATCCAAATCAATACCGAGAGAGTGGAATAAGTTTTAAGAATTGTTACGATTTTTTTTAATGGAAATTGGCATGTTCTAGTCAGGTAAAATGCTAAATACGAATTGAACTTACAAACATCAACATCGATTTACAGTAAAATTATTACTAAAGCACTGATACTTTTACATTTGTAGGCCTCTGAACTGATCATATTTGTATGGAAATTATGCGATGGTGCGATTTTGACGCCGAGTGTATTTTGTCGTAAAGACAAACCTGTCCCTAAAAAGGAAAAAAACTGATATTTTCTTTTTGGCAGTCTCATTGGCACTTTATGACATTTTATGCTACAGAATAAACTGTAGATACTCATACCTACGATGGCACTCGGTGCGCGCCATCGAGCTCCATATTTCTGATATTTCTAAGCTCTCGGTAAATCAAAGTTTCTCTTTACAGGAGATTATCTTCTGGCCACATGTTTAAAAAATCTTGGAGGTCTTCGAAACAATGCGGTGACAGAGCTCATCTCGACCGGTCTTAGGGATCTCGTTGAGGGCGATTTCTTTGGCGAACACGATGACTTTAACAACCCTCTTCCAGCTATGCCAAAAGGTAATTAGTTTGTAACCCGATTTAATGATTTTCAGTACGAGGTTCCACATGATGCACGTTTTATTACAACACTTAGCGAGTGAGCTCAGCAGCTGTTCCGAAGACAGTTAGTTAATAGTTTTGCTACAATAGCTAATTGCTTGAAATAACTCGATTACATGTGTAGTAAATCTGATGCTCAGCTATGTAGCAGTGTTCCGGATAGCGAAAGTTGTGGTTCGATTATCACCTAACGCAGTTTTTTGTATATGAAATATGTGCACTATCGTTACCATTCGCCTGATAATAGCAAAACAAATTTAATTACCACCAAGTGTTATCAGTCTTTAATTATTTGATTTGCTTAACAGGGTGTAACGACGTTTTACGACACTACGAATGGGAGACAGAAGACAACCTCAAGAAACTTGGATCCAACGAATTTTTAGGTCAAGGCAAAGACGAGTGGAAGCTCCGGACTATGTTGAACTCTGGCAGCATACTCGGCAAAGGTTGCCAGGGAGCTATAAAGCTAGCCAACAGAGGAGAGCAGCTGGAGAGAGACGCATATATACTCGGCGGGCATTTAGCTTTGATCTGGCAACTGTATCTTGACGTTAAAGATTTCTTTACACACCCGTATTCATATTCGTTGGTTGGAGCACCAGTCATGCTGGCTCTGTGGGAATACCCAACTGTTTATGGATACCTTCTTGAACACAAACTGGAAGGCAAACCAATGGAATATAAGCAGCTGTATTACGCCGTGCGAGGTACGAGGGCGATTGAGTATTTATCGTTGTTTTTGGATGAGGAGTTGGACGCTATCATTAGGTATAGTGATAGGTTTCCAGTAGACGATGCGAAGCAAGCGCTGCAGAAAATGGCGACGACAATACATGCAGAGGCTTTGCAGTATATGGAGAAGTAATAAAGAGAGGTATTTATTTAAGTTTTTTGTTTTATTAAGTTACTTTTTCGTATTTTAATCATATCTATTAGTGTGATAGTGTAATTATGGTAGGGACACAATATTGTATTTAAAAAAAATTGCTTTAATGTCGGGGTGATTTCTGCGCGAATTATTTGAAAAAAAAAACAAAGAAGTTATCTATTGAGTGCTAATACCTACGCATCCCATAACAATCAATAAAAGCGTCTCTTCTCTTGCCTCGCCTGAAAGAACATGAATTTATTAAAGTGATGGCCTTTTCATGGTGGTGATCATGCATCAGTATCAGCGTTAGTTACTTGTTCAGTGGCTATAACTATCAAAGAAAAGAAAAGCAAATCCCACAAATTTATAAGTAAAAAGTTAATTTTAAATATTCTTCCATAGTTAACACAAGTCGAGAAAGTCATTTTAATAAATATTATATTCGTTTTCGTCTCCATACGACCTGCTTGATGGGTGCCACAAAATATGGCGCGCGGAAATCCGCGGGAAATGAATGCGGGTGCAGCTGTCAAAATGTCAACGCGTTCAGAAATTGGGTCGATCGTTATCGCGTTCGGTAATGAAGTGATATTAATTAAATTTAATAAGATTAAACATGTAACATTTCGTGTAGAGATGCAGTTTTTAAAAATATCGATATATATCGAATCAAGTCGATATTGATATATCGATATATCAATCTAGTACGCCGATATATCGATATTTCTCCTTTTATAAAGGCTTATTTATTAAAATTAATGTAGTTTTATAGCCTCTCTACAGAATGGGCTGTGATAGTGACCATTCGCTGTACATTAATGTGGTTTACTATAATTTTCGAAAGAAATTCGGCCATAATAAAGTCAACTGTTCACTCGACAGTGTACAGCGAATGGTCATCATCAGCATGGCATGATAATGACCCATTCGTGTAGAGGACAGGAATACTTCAAGTACCTTTCAGACAATTCAAGTACTGATATGCCTACCTCTGCTACTACTTATGTCTGAAATTTTTTTATACTTTTAAATTTTTTGATATTTCGTTACGATATATATATTTTTTCGATATTGATATATCGATATCGGCGTATCGTCGATATCGATATATTTAGGCGTCGATATAGGTATCGATATTTATCGGTTTTCCGATATATCATTGCATCCCTAATTTCGTGTGCTATTAAAGTTGAAAATTGGTTTATCTCATCTCACATTTTATTTACTTAGTTGACGAGTTTTCGCAGTGATATTCTTGCTTAGTTTACATTTCTAATTAAGATATACATAGAGTCATTGAGTCAGATTGCGACCGATTAGCGAAGTTGTCAATTTTAGACAGCAAAAATGTCAATATTTATATATCTAACAATCACTGGAACTTTTTGCGACGATACCTTATACGATCAAGATTATTAAAAAAATAAGATATAGTGATAATATGTGGCTGTAGTTGATTTAACAGTAAATTTATTTTCTATTAAATTAATAGATGAAACGCTACTTTGCGACCGCTAATTTTAATAATCGACCAATGCCTATCTAGTTTGCGGCCACGACTCTGGTGTGGATTATTCCACGTTATTTAATTGAAAAAAAAAATGTAAATGCGCATTTATAATCTTATCATTGTTGTTATAAAATAAATATTTAGTAAGTATGCGACCACTATAATAATTACTTACTTTTTCTATATTTCACACCAAAACCTTTGCCAATTGTGTTGTAAAACTGTTTTTGTAGCAATTAAACCATCAACAATCACTTATAAACAAATAAAACAAGAAATACTCACTTCGAATGCCGCGATTGCTCGCTAATTTTTGGCAACTTTGGGCACGTGCGCAGGCAAGTAGTGTGGGGAGTGAAAATGCCGAGCGTTCGTTCACTACTAATGTAATAATAAGACAGACAATCCAAGAAGTCATAGATCGTATATCTATCCTTTTTGCATATCGACGGTTAAGAACCAAGACCATCTATCTACACAAAGTCCACTTTACAGGAGATGAAAAAAACGTTTTATATTTTTTCTTTAAACATTTTTATTATTTTTATATCTGAACATTTACTGGATAAGCAGAGGAAATAAGGTGTTTACATATATTTTGAAATAGCCTCATTAGTTTTAAAATAACGGTAGATAGCTGGTATTAGTTAAAATATTTGCACACGTTTGTGCAGCTTACTGTTACATAGATGGTTTTGAAAAATGAAAAAAAATTAAAAAGGCTTTAATTAAACAACAAAACATATTCAAACTATTTTATAATAATTTTGATTGTCTATCTTTTCGTACAATTTGTTTTGCACTGCATTACCCCTTCTACGCTAATATAAGATTTCCTATACCCAAAAGGTTGTCTGGAAGAAATCGCTTTTTAGCGATAAGGCCGCCTTATTGTACCTACAATTATATCTCGTCTGTATTAATTTATGTTCATGTGTTTTGTGCAATAAAGTGGTTGTTCATTCATTCATTCACATGTTAAATTTGTGGAATTTAAAGGAGAAGAACACTATTTCATAGAACAGATGACAATGCTTTAGTAAAAAGTTTGTAATGAAATAGTTATTAGCAAATATATTCAAATATAATCATCATTTTTTATCAATTATGCAAAATTAAATGTGCAGCAACGCATCATAAAACGGATGGCAATCTTTTGGTAGAACATCTTTTAATTGCTGAAGATCTAACGAAATTGGTAGCGGACTTTCATATAATTGCGGGTAAGTCACAGGAGTATTAATCTTACACTGTCTTTGTGGCAAAGCCATCCAACCTTTATCAAAATTAAGTTCTATCAGGATGTCACCATTTGGTTGATATTTCATTGCACGTATTTCATCTATGACAACAGGATTGCCAGCTTTACGTCCTGGTCTGATACTTTTATATTGAAAAGTAGAAGAATCAGCATAATTTTTGAAGAAGCTGTTATCAACTTCTACTACCTCATAGTGCTCTCTAGTGCGAGCTTCTTTGGTGACAGACTGGAGCTTTCGTTCGATAGCACTGTGAACCGAGTCACACTCTATTTGTGTGTGACCCGGTTCTTAGTACTTATGGGTTATAGTGACGTTGTGCTTGATGCTAAAATTTGGAAGAACATTGGTAAGAAGAGTGTTCCGTTTTTGGTATGTACAATCATCTGAATATATCACTATTGGTAACTGTTTGGGCAGACAATGAACTTCCAAGACGTAATCTATAACAAATGAAACAAATGTGCTAGCCGTTAAATCACTTGCTGTTTCGTTGAACCAGTAACGTTTGCAGTGCTTCGTAGTAAGGTTAAAGATGGTTAAGTTCTGGCAAGTCCATTTTGTCTTAAAATAAAACTTTAACTGCTTCTAAGTCCATAGTAAGCAGTATGAATTTGCCAGCCGCAAGTTTTTTGACCGCCTCCTTTTCTTGTCTTGCCCGATTTGTCTTCAAAATAAGTGCATTTGAAAAGCATGTTCATCATAATTTCCAGTTTGATGACTGTCACATGTGTCACACACAGTGGCGTGGACTCCATATAGGCAAATAAGCTTTGCATACCCTGCACACACTACGCCTAACTTGATAAAATATGGAGCCCTGAATTGCTTTCCTTGGTTATTAATAATTTAATTTAAAAAAAACAACATAAACATTTTAGAAAAAAACTAAAACATTTTGCAATCAATCGCGCATACTGCCTTGATACCGCCGATTCAAAAACGCCGCGCTACAAGCGCCACAGGTGCCTATAGCGGAAGGATTCACAATCATACTGTGCCTCCATGACGACGAGAAGATTTGCAGCCCCTCTTTTTCTGAAAGCGTCACGTTGCACTATAACGCCTCCTAACGGTTCACTTTGCTACTCGCAATGAACGAATATGCACGCGTGCTGTGTAGATAGATGGTATTTCCATAAATTTTTTACGTCAGGTAACTTAGGCGGTATTGGAATTTTTTCATAACTACTTATTTATTGCGAATTGGAGGTTACTGATAAAAGGAAACGATGCGTAAATAAATCATAAAAAGAACTGCATTCAAAAGTAAAAAACGCCTAAAGTGTAGATAGATGGTCTTGGTTCTTAAGCGTCGATATAGGACAATTTCGTTTGGAAAAAAGGGATATAATTCTTGTTTTCTTAGTTTTTCTGTGGCAGGTCTCTCAAACGGTCGGTAACTAACGTATGGTCGCGAACCAGCGCAACGACCCTATATTATTTGATACAATTACACAAATAATTACCTAATTAATATATTTTGTTAGCTTCTAACTCTAACCTCGCGACTAAGTACCTACATTCTCTTTGAGAACACGTAAAGGGGATTAAAATACTCTTAACTGAACGATAAAAAACATTTATTATTATTATCACATAACAGGTAAACTATTTTATTTATTTATTGCAAAAATATATTGCATAAATTGAATGCCACCATTTATAAACGAAATCTTCATTCAACACGATAGACATCATTAAACTACCACAGATCGTCCAACTTCCTCAATCAATGAAAACGCTTCATTAAGTAGGTACCTACTTAATGAAAATAGATTGAAGAATTTGGATAGATTTATGAGGTCTGCTATTTCGTCTGCTTGAAAGGGCGCTTTCACATCAGGCGTTTTTGGAGCCCGTTTTGACTTATATGGATAAATGGTATTGCAGCCTCGTCAAGTCAGTCACCTAGTGTATAAGCGTTGTAAGATAGTAGCCAAATATTTAATTACCTACTCTTAGGTATTCTCAATTTGCCTTCAATAACATCGAATAAATACTCTACATAAAATCATAACAGGACAATAATTATAAAGACTTGCGTTCACATGTCGAATATCATCGGAGAATTAGGCCTTGCGGCTACCACCCCCTGAAGTTTGAAATCTAAATATCTTACTTCCGTAACGTATTTCTTATTTGCACACACACATATATTGATGATGTCAATGATATTTAAAAAGTATAGATAGGTTATGCCCTTACAAAACTATCGAAATATCTGTGCCGCTTGCGAACAACTGCACACATGCGTAATTCTTATTTTGTCCTTGTCATACTCGTGAAAAGAACAATTACTTTCTCTTTCGCCTGGGCATCCATATTGTATGAAGGATTTTAAAAGACGTCACTATTGTGACGTTTTAGGGACGCATATTAAGAGCGCATGTAACATATCTATTACTTTTTAAATATCATTGGATGATGTATTATTAATATTATATTACTTAACAAGTTTAACAAAATAACTTCGAATATTTTATCACATTATCAAAATATTGGTTGGAGTAAACACGAAATTTCGACATTATTTTTTTGTGCTACATAAGTAAATAACTTAATATTATTCTTATAAAATTTATTCGCCAGACAACACCAACTGTCATGTAATTGTGTAACAGGGCTTTTCAGGGCACAAATCATCCTTACTTAAAATTTGTTGTACCTTGTACTAAATTAATATAATATATTTATAATTTTGAGTTTTCCTGACCTTAAGGTTTTTGAGGCAGCATCTTTAAGAGAAAGCAACTTACAGTGCATACTTTTAGCATTAAAACAATTTTTATTTAACTAAATTGCATCCTAATACTGTAAAACCAAATTGTAGGAACTTAAATAATCGAGGCATTATAAAAAAAATGATTTTCAGAAAACAATTAGCATTACTCTTCTGTTTTTGTTTTACGATTCTTATTCTAAAAAACTATAATAGTATATTTAGTTTTGTTTTTGCAATTACACATAAGTTTTTGATCATAAACAACTAAAGTAACTTTCAGGTGCTATTCACAATGTTAAATATAAAAAAAAACAAGTAAAGTGGCTGTATGTACAGGGCACCATAATTTCCTAAAAATAACTAGGTTAACACTGTCCGGGACACCAACCGCCTGTCGTCGGCGTGATATTAATAAAACTTCTATTGTGTCCCAGAATGTGTTATTAAACCATGATACTAAAATTACCAATTTATCATGACAATGTTATGAACTATAACCAATTTATTTATCCCATAATATTTGTGTAGTTTGTCAGAGATCATGTGTGGGATTGTAAAAATAATAAAATTACAAAAGAAAATGTACTAAAAACGGGAACAACTTTTTAACTTTGGATGGATGTTAGTCATATTTAACTATTACAGAAATATGTACACAACTTTATTGTATTTGTACTAGAGAGTCTTAATTAACCTTTTTATAGTATCGATAACTTCACTATCACCAAACATTTCAGCGTAACTGCTGGCTTTATTTGCATTATATAAATACAACTTATTAGTCCGTTCAATTGCATCTGTCTTTAAAATATCAAACTTTAATTCTTCTAAGTCTATGTTAGATATGCTTTGTTTACCTTGAACTATCCTTGAATATAAATGCGGGTTGTCATTTAATGCAAATAGGACTGGAGCACTCACTAAGGAATATGACTCCTTGTTGTCAGACATCAATTTTTGTAATTCACTCGCTGCTTGCCATGCTAAACATAAATGGCTGCCAAAGAGATAAGCTCTTTCTTGCTCTTCTAAGTCCAACCCAGCTAGTAGCACAGCACCTTGACATCCACGACCAAAGAGGGACCCACCATTGTACATTGTCCGTAAGGTCCACTCTCTTATTGGAGAACCGAGTGTGTTTGTAACATCTAATGGTAAAGTATCACTGCAAATTTCAAACTTGTCTGTTTCATTTCTCACTGGAATGCCAGGCAGTGGCATATTTTGTGAATCCCTATCACCGAAGAACTCACCTTCACTTATATCTCGTAATGCGGTTGATATTAAGTATGAGAGGTCTTGATTTTTTAATCGGGCCAACATTCCATTAGCAGTGACAAGTAAATAGTCGCCAATAAGTACTGCTATTTTATTTGCAAACATAGATGTGTCCATGTCTTTGTCTCGGTCTTCTATAGGCACATTAAGCAGGCCTCTGTGGATGTAGTGGCCTGTGCGTATCATTTCGGTTAGTTCGGCCAACACCCTTTGGTTTTCTGAGACGGTGTCATGTTGTAGGTTTGAATATTCCGGATTGGCAGCCTTGGACAGCAGAAGGATAACAAGCCCCCAAGGCTGAAGGTTGTTGTGTTCATTGTATAGAACTGTCTTTGCTGTCTTTATGATTGGATGATTTGTGTCTACCTAGAAAGAAGCATAATAATATTACGATTAATTTTTGAGACTAAGTAGGATGACTTGCAAGATTATTTGGAGTTTCTGAATTATTAATGAAAAATATACGTTGGAGAGAACTCTTTTAAATTAAAATGCATGAGGTGTTTAAACATGAACATACCATTCCTACAAACAATGCAAAACAACTTGTTTACAAGGTTATGTATGTGTGTTAAGGTCATTAAATTAAACATGTTTATACAACACCACCAGTTGGATGCATTGAGCCTTGAGGACGAGGGACCTATGTTCAATTTACTGTTTGAATCAAGTTAAGAAAAGTATTTTTCATAATTTACTTACACCTGACTGATTCTGATATTACTGGAAAAAATACAAGTAATTACAATATTAACCAACAAGCCCAAAACAATAAGTGTAAGTGTAGTTTACTACAGTATGTGTGATCATCATGAATTATGTAGGATTAATAAAAAAAGTTGATGTTACCAAAACCTCCCTCAACCCCCAGGAGGCACTCAGGTGCCACGATAACAATTGATTTCAATTGTGTCTGAAATAACTCACGATCGAGGGATTAAATAACATACAGATGTTACTTTTACTACAAGTACCAATAATGTCGTCATAAGTTATGACGTAAATATTTTTTCTTGTAACAAACAGGAAATAACCTTAGTCATGGTCAGTAACCATTAATCACATGGTTGTGTTACATAATCAGCCTCAATTTAGTGAATTTCATTAATTAACAATTGGATTGTTGTTTTAAACATTTATATCAGATTGAGAATATATAAGCATGTACATTTTAGTGTTTAAAATAAGAATATTTAACCAAAACACGACTTACCACTTTTCGTAAGTGCATGGCTAAGTTAGCAAACTCGTCGCTCAATAGCCATCGCAAATTCATGAAAGAGGTCGGGTATCCAACTATTTTCTCTGCTTGCCTGATAACCTTGCTCCATTGAGCCAGAGGTGGTCGAAATACTAAATCTTCATGGGTCAAGTTGGTCATCGTAGATTCCAAACGAATTTGCTGTGTTAACAGCGCTGTACGCCTCAAATGGCGCATCAGGGTATAAGACATGATGGCAAATGTAATAATAAATCAATTTCAAGACACTATTGTATTCAAAATTTCAAGGAAACTCGTAAAATTATTAAACACATCGCGAATTCACAGTATTCACACATACTTTGCTCTTGTGTGGTTGGTTATGTCATTGCTTTGACGTATGATAGTAACGTTCTAAAACTGGGCGGACATGATTTATATTTAAAAAAATCAACGGTTAAGCACAACAAGGAAAATGAAATTTATACGTATTTTTGGTATAGGTTCATAGTAAAATATATTTAAACTAAAAAGCGTAAGTTTGGTTTGAATTGGCTAAAAAAAATTGTGAAAACATTTTTACCAATCTTTGAATTCAATGGTTTCAGAACGAAAACGTAGTAATAGGACAAGATCCGATCTGCATGTGCGCTAAGATTAAAAGTGCATGTTAGGGTTGGTATATTTATTAATATTAATACTTTAAGTAAATGTTTAAATTACATCAAGCTGAAACGATTTTTAGCGACCGCATCAGTGTCGAACATTATACCTCCTCTACACTACTCGCGAAGTTGAACGAAGAATGGACAAATACGATAGTGTAGACAGGCACTTCGGCTTACCTAGTCAAACTTTACCTCGCTTTGGGTATTTGTTGTCGGTCTTTGCGCCCGAGTCAAAGGGCCCGAAGTTGCGAATGAGCTCATCGCGAAGTGGAACGAGTAGTGTAGCGACGCACTGCGAACTTTGCCGGACTTTGTAGAAGTACCTCGCCGGGAAACTTAGTTATACCTTTAAATAAATATTTTAAGACATGCCTCACTGGGCCACACAGAGCCATCTAGTCCCAAATTAAGGTAGTATTAAGTACCCTGTCGTATGGGGTACTAGACAACCGATAATCTTACTTATATACTTTTTTTTGTAAATACATACTTATAATACATAGAAAACACCCAGACCAGTACAAACAGACATGTTCATGCACACAAATATTTGTACTGTGCGGGGATCGAACCCGCGACCCATGGCTCAGAAGCAGCGTTAACTACCGCTGATCCAAATGGTCGTTAAAGCATTTTTAAAGCTGCTGGTGGTGTTGACACCTACGTCTTGTATATTATTTTATAATGTAGTTAAGCAGTTTGAAAGTTAGTTTATGTCCTTGTAGGTAAGAATTGAACCCCTAAGCTCTAACCCCGTGAGAAAGGAAAGTGTGTAACATGGGGAATCAATATTTTCTTATTTTGGTATTGCTAATAAGTAACTAGGTCTAATAATTATCTAAGGATAGTGATACACCAGGAACGTGATAGGTTTAACCGCGAGTGCTACAAATGTTTCTTCCCACGCAAACGTAGTCGCGCCAGGCAGGGTTTCACGCATACCGTCCCATTCGCATTTCGTCACGAATTCAAAAATGGTCCCATTCGCATTCGGTCCTATTCGCATTCGGTCCCGTTCACATTTGGTCCCATTCGCATTTGGCTCCATTCGCAAAATGGTCTCACTCAGATAAAAGTTTGTTTTTAACATTTTCAACTGTTTTCAACCTACAAGTTAAACTATTGTTTCAACAAAATTCTTACAATAACTTAAAAATCAACATTTACATGATAATCAAAAACTTGTCGTCCTGTTCATTGTAAAAATTATCATGGTATAGGTATTTATTATTTTACCAACTGTAGAAATGTATTTTTTTTTTTCATAAATTCTTGCAGAGTTATTGAATTACAATTTAGTTTTGTCAGAAGTTTATTATACTTTTTATCAAAATAGATATCCTTAAACAATAGTTTATCTTGTAGGTTGAAAACAGTTGAAAATGTTAAAAACTAACTTTTATCTGAGTGTGACCATTTTGCGAATGGGACCAAATGCGAATGGGACGGAATGCGAATAGGACCGAATGCGAATGGAACCATTTTTGAATTCGTGACGAAATGCGAATGGGACGGTATGCGTCAAACGTAGTAGGCGTAAAGCTAGTTATTAATAAATAAATATTTATTTATAAGAGGTCATTGTGATAGCTAGGTATTAAATATAAATAAGGAATTTCTGACTTTAATGAAAAAATATGTAGTGTAACTAAATAAGTTCGCCATGATCGATTTTTAGCATTTTTTTAATGAATAATTATGCTTAAACAAAACAAATAAATAAATAAATAAACACACTTCGTTTTGATGTTAGAGAAAAAAAACGGTTTGAATAATTTTAAATTCACTCATTCAATACAAAGTTTATTTTAGACAGCTATTAGCCAATTATCGAATTACGTGCGAAATAATTGGTATTTTAGAGGCATTTCTAGTAAGGTAACAATAAGGCTGGTCTCCCACCCACGGCTCTCGCTCTGTGGTCCGCGAACGAATGCTTCTGCACCAGAATTATTCTCGAAGAACATGAAATATGCTCTTACACACAATATTTTTTCGACTTTTTCAGTTTCGCGGCTGTCGACTGACCTCATAAGATTCAACAATTTAACATGTGAGATACTGTACTTGCTGCACAATCAAAAGAACATCTTTAATTGCGGCTTTAAAGTAGGTTGTTTCTAATAAAACAAATATAATATCGGACCTCCTAGCTAGGCCCGCTACACAAACAGCTGTTTATGCCTATGTAGCTATTAAAACGTTTTTTTCATCACCAGCCTGTAAATAACCGCCTTGACTTGAGTAAAGGTGCATAATTATGCCTATTTCCAGATGCGATCTCCCCAACAACTTCTAAATACAACGTGCACCGACCAATCACGTGTTTGCGCGCCATAATTCAAATATGGAAGGGTCAAGCCCCTGGCGAAGTCGGTGGCTCGTCCATAGCAATTAAAAATAAAAGCAACATGTAATTTGTTGCAGTTTATGTGGGCCTGGTACACGACGCGCAAAACGACCAAAATGGCTAACTACATTAGCATTTTGATCGGCGTATTTCTGATTGAGTGAGGTCTGATGCAGGTGAGAGATAAATTCGACTCAAACGAGTTATCGATCTCGGGTATTTTTGGTAAATACAAGCCGTCCAAATTAGCCGGACGTTGAAATCAGGGAATTCAAAATGGCTGCGTATTATAAAAAACAAACTTAATAGTTGATTAAAAACGTGAGCAATTAATTGAATGTTACTTATTGTATAATCTCTAATGATGTCTCCACAATGCAGTTTTTACTTTTTGTGGAAATCAGTTGAAATCAGTTATATTTCTGCAAATAGGGCACAGGAGGCGCTTTTACACGTCCCAATATTTAAACCTACCACTGCTTCGGGATCGGGACAAGTCTGGGCTAGTGCCGAGAAGAAGCAGCGCAAGAAACTCGGTCACTATTGTCAGCATCTTTTTTTTTTTTTTTTATTTCCTTGACATACGATTTAAGTTTATGTACAGGGAGTTCAGCAATTGTGGTAATTTGTTGAAAATACGAATACAATTTCCCATGAACGATTTTCCTACTTGTCGCAGTCTGAAGCCTGGAGGAACTAATTTCATTTATAATAATAAATAAATAAGTAATCAATAAATTCGTTTATCTCATGAAACATGGTACCTATCTACAAAAGATCACAATGTTAATATTTTAATATTTAAATAGGTAAGCATCACAATATAGTTTCGCCAGCTTAACTGACATGCAATTTCTCCACATTCGATTTCATTAAATCAACTAAATCGTCGCAAACATAAATCTTAAATGAAATTATAATATAGTAAATCAATTAAATTTTTTAAGTAGGTACTTAACCCCGTTTTTTTCGTGATAACCGAACGTATACTTTATTTTAAGTTAAGTTAGAAGTTAAATTACATTCACAGTTTCAATGTAAAGTAAAGGAATACAACATCCCACTGCAGGGCAAAGGCCTTCATCGATGAATTCAAGTTGCCACAGCAATGATGGGTAGACCTGAGTATATGGTTTTAATTTCGATTCGTGGAAGTATCTCCACGTTTCTCTCGAAATAAACCGTCTTAACAAAACGGATGCGCGGTCAGATAGACGAAAAACAAAGTGATAAGAGTTTCGTTCTTTCTTCTTAAGATACGATACTCTAAAAAGTCTCAAAAAAGGACATACTTACACAAAATTCCTTTACATCCTTGTAGCGAAGGCCACAATAATGTGACCTCCGTGATCCTGAATACGTCCATCGCACCGGCATTTTATCGTTCCCATCGAAAAAACTCTAATACGTACAGATTGTGCCTCATGTGATCACAATTCATGTTGACCTCTGACCCTTAATACGCGCGGTCTGAACACAGAGTATGCGAGAAGTATGAGCAACTACACTTCTAACTTTTGTAAAGTAAATATATGTAGGTATGTTGTACTAAACGCCGCGTTTCCGACTGGACTCCCAAAAAGCGGTGTGGTCACCCTCGCTACTTTTATTCGTATTTGGAGCAACGTAAGAGACGACCCAGTTGGTATAGTGGTAGGGTGGTCCGCTTATTACCCAAGGGCCCTGGGTTCGATTCCTGGACAGGTAAATATAGGAAACGTTCTTATTCAAAATTGGCTTGAGTCTGGCAGGGGTGCGGTTATAGTTGTGAACGCATTTCAGCCATTAGTTTCGGCTTCATGGGAAGTTTCTGAACAAAACGAAGATTACCCGAGCGTAGCCGCGGGAAGCAGCTAGTTGTATATAATTTTAATGCAAATCTACGTTCGTTTTCGTTGAAATGCATTTAGAAACTGCACTAGTCCCTAAGGTATGTTATCTCCGGGATCTCTGCGCGGGCGCCGTTCCACACGCGGGCGCGGGTGGGGGCAATTACATCTAATTGCCGCCTTGATTTCACAATAATTTACTAATGTACCTGTGGGGCACGCCCTTGCTATGTGTAATTAAATTTTGCGGGTGTCATTACTTATATGCGGTACGGTAAAAGTTAGGGAAATGTCTTGGAAAAATTAAAAAGAAAATTTTCTGATTCACTAGCTTATAATACGCCGCTATGCCGCTGGCTTACAGTGTTAAGCCTTGAGTACATTCGTTGATACACCAAAATATGTCTGGGTAGCTTAATGGTTAGAGCAATAGCCTGGTAAGCGGGAGTTTGTGGGTTCGAGTCCCAGCTCAGGCTTTCGAAATTTTGTATTGAAGGAATTGTATTTTCAATTCACACTAGTAATTTATTTGCTATAAGAATTTTTATTTTATTTGTTTTAAAATATATATTTTTAATACATTGAAGATGCTTCGAAATATTAGCATTCAGGTGGTTTCCATAAACTTAAATCTATGGTGGTTTCAGACTATGCTAAAATATAATAGCTTATAGCATATAGTTCATAGCACAACAATATCAAAATATATTATTATGGATACGGTCACACTTAGCTGTACCATAATATATTATATTAGGTAAGTTAGTACCTTAATTAGGTCCTTATTTGCTATACTATACAGGGTGAAATTTAAACCACCTTCCTTTTTAAATAGCAATCTACGGGACAAATAACAAATAGCGTTTTTTTTTGGTATAGCCCAGTACAAAAATGTCAAGAAAAAGCACTTAGAAAATGTAAAGTAACAAAGTAAAACATTGTTAATTTAGTAATCATCCAAATATACTCGTACCTGAGTAGAAGAATAACATCCCTACCCTAAAAGTCAGTAATGAATATTATTGCGTTTAAACATCAGAAATGGCAGAGTTTAAAAATATTTAAATTGTATCATATATACACAATTAAAATATAATTATTATATTTTTCTACTCGTCAAAGTAAAAGTAAGTAATAGCCTATAATCATCCCGCTGCAGGGAAAAGGCCTCCATCATTGAATTCAAGTTACCACTGCAATGATGGGAACTGGCATAATCACCACGCTTGCCAAATGCGGGTTGGTGATCACAAACCCGAGCAACGTTCGAAAATTCGAAACTTTTTGTTGCCCGACCCGGGGATCGAACCCGGGACCCCGGGATCTTGGCCCGGTATTTAAACCACTAGACCAACGGGGCGTTACTAGACCAACGGGGCGTTACTAGACCAACGGGGCGTTTTCTACTCGTCACTTGAACTTATTAGTCGTTAATTCATTTGTGAAAAGATCGTGATGACAAAATATTATTAGTGTAGGTACGAGTACGTTAAAACTATGTCCATAAACGTCACAAGATTTTTGAGATTTTCAGACCCCCCCTTTGACACACATTTTTTACGAAAATTCCCATACTATTTTGCCCAGTCACAAAAGGTATATATAGGTACATAATAGATAGTAAATAGGTATATTTCAGACCCCCCCCTTAATGTGTGACGTAATTTGTGGACGGCCCCTAAGGATACATTTAACTATACTAATATTATAAAGCTGAAGAGTTTGTTTGTTTGTTTGTTTGAACGCGCTAATCTCAGGAAGTACTGGTTCGAATTGAAAAATTATTTTTGTGTTGGATAGTCCATTTATCGAGGAAGTGTTTAGGCTATAAAAAATCACGCTGCGACCAATAGGAGCGAAGCATCAGTGAAAAATGTTGCAAAAATAGTCGGGATCATTATAACAGAAATTGACGCGGACGAAGTCGCGGGCAACAGCTAGTCTATACTAATATTAAAAAGCTGAAAAATTTTGTTTGTTTGAACGCGCTAATCTCAGGATGGACTGGTTAGAATTGAAAGTTTTTTTTTGTGTTGGATAGTCCATTTATTGAGAAAGGCTTTAGGCTATATAACATCACGCTGCGACCAATAGGAGCGAAGCATCAGTGAAAAATGTTGCAAAAATAGTCGGGATCATAATAACAGAAATTGACGCGGACGAAGACGGTCTAAACAACAGCTAGTCTCTGAATAAAATTGCTAGCATCTAAGTAGGGAACTAAGGCTCTAAGCGCGCCTATCACGCTTGTAAAAACATGACGTTCCTCCACAAATTCAGACTACTTAAAAGTGCTCTTATCCGCTCATTACTCTACAATAAAAAACTTTTTGAAAGTATGCTTCATAGATCTTATAAATTTAAGGTAAGTAGGTAGACCACTCTATTTTTTTAACTATCTATCATTTAAAATAAGTAACCAACTCATAGTAAATTCTAATATTAAGATGATAATATTCCACACCATCAACCTTATTGACCCTCCCTTTCTTTTCCACTGAGAAATTGGGGCTTTACACTAATTTGAATGAAAATGAACGAAAAACTCAATATTATAATTTGAGGTTATGTTTGTAAACGTTTCACGGCCCGTTAAAAAATTAAACCGCTGTCTATGGTCACCAAAAGGCTCGCTTATAAATATGCATAGAGTAATTTTTGAAGAGGGCTCCGTAATAAGAGAGGTGCGCTCCTCCGGCCGCGTTAAATTGCTTCTTCGGTTATTATTCTCTCCATCGCCAATCCTATTCATTTAAAACCAATTATGTTTTATTATTGAGCGAGAAGCTGTGGTTAGAGTGAGATAGAACGATTTGGTGTTCAGGAGATAAGCGTTTGTTTTAATCTATGGTAGAGAGCGAGCGCGGGCGTTTTGTTTTTTTTAATGCATGCACCGGCACGGGCGCGATGTCTGACGAACCTGAATGGAGGTCTAATGGATGGTCCGAAATATAAAATTAAATCGGCCGTAATGAGTTACATAGGATCTCGAGCGCTTCGATGGGTCACTGAAGCCTTTGTTCTTGGGGCCGTCGACCCTTTCTTAGTAATTAACATCGTGTTTGTATCGTTTTTGGATCTTAATGCACGTTTATTTTAAGGTATAATGAAATGTGTTTGATTGATGGGTGTGAGATATGGAACTTTGTTTTATGTCTAATATTAACTATGGGAAAGGTGTAAATGTACTCGCAAAAGCCGATTACTGATAATGTCTTCTATGCTTATTACTTAGAAACGTTCAGAATAATAGTTTGTTATAAATCGATCCGGCTCAAAGGACTATCGTTTTTTACTATCTCTATAGATACAATAATTTTTAGTATTTTAAGTAAAAAATTAAACGTAGTACAGACCAGTCGGTGTAGGTAGTTATGGAAATAAAATTGTTTGAAATGGGTCGCAAATGTAGTGTCGAAGAAAAGTTTTTAATAATAACATCCATCGATGATCTAGCCTCAAACTAAATAATACCTACTACATCTTTATCTGCTAGTCAACGTGCAACGTTGGTGGTTCAACCTCACGGTTACTTATATACCTACACCCTATTTTATATTTCATAGGTATACCGCGTTTAGTGTGTCCTATCTAAGGGTGCTCACATTCATAGTCGTGTTTGTATACGCCTGTACTTGAAAGGGAAATGTTACACTTGACTTGCTGGAAGACTTTTTCGGCGGTTTGCAGTAACTCTAAATAAAGTCGCAATAAGATCCTAATTTTGTCTGTGTCCAACGCTCAACTTTAGACGGTTTGTAGAGTGGAATCGCGGTTCTCGTAGTTTGTTGAATTTATCCTGGGCTCCAATTCCGCTAATTTACAAATGGCTCAATTGAATCGTAGTTGGATCTCAATCGTATATTTCGACACATTTATTATGGCAGTAATGCCAAAATATACGATTGAGATCCAATTACGATTCAATTGAGCCATTTGTAAATTAGCGGAATTGGGGGGCTGGAATTCAGTATGCTGGTGGTTATCCAAGATGGTTTGGGTCGGGAAGATCTACTCTTTCATATGTTTAGCCTGATGTACCTATTTGCCAATTAGAAAAGACTTACAAGACTTACCTTTAACTTTTCTGTGGCATTTGCCATCTAAGATTTAGTAGGTATATTACTCTGTGTCACAACAGTAACAAAATATAAAACTAACTTTTCGTACTACAACAATGGGCATCTATTTCATGTAAATTATGTCATTAACTGATCTCTGACTCGGGCAAGTTTATTTTGCATTGTAACCGCAGCTTAATACAATCCAACAAAAAAAAAACATAACCTATAAAATAATAGCGTAGCAATAATTATTTTAATTGTGAGCCGTTGGCGCCGCGGGCGGCCCTGATTACGGCCGCTCATCGACGCCGTCAAAAAGTCAATCTTTATGGAAATTAGTTGTTGCTAATAGCGAGGTAGAGGGCGCCCGCAGCGTATCGTAGTGGCAAGAGTTAGGCTGTATGAGGCAGATTATGTGAGAGTAGTCAGAAAATATACATATATTACGGATATGAATTGAAAATACTACTTAGATCCTTCCGCTTATCAGGCGAATGCTCTACTAACTATTGAGGTACCCTTTTAACTCAACTCTTATCATTTAGAAATTTCTATATATTTTTTCATACAATTATTAAACATTTTCTCTCATACAATCTTCCTCGGATCATAACAACCATAACAAAAAAGAATTATCCAAATCGTTGCAGCCATTCTGTAGTGATGCGCGTGCATACATTTCGGTGATTTATTTTTGTTTTTATAGAATTTTTTTACATTTTCAGACTTTTATTTTGAATATAAAGTAAAATATGTTAGGAAATAGTTCTGATGTCTGAAGGAGTCTATAATGAACATTACTTCTAAATCATGATTACTCTGGGGCGGACAAGACAGAAGAACTTGTTGCCTGTATCCGTGAAATGTACACTTCTTTGCAATGCTATGTAGTCGCATGTATGTTTGTATGATTTCGCGTGTGACAACAGCATCGGCCGGTGTCCGCATTTGCATGGCACGGTGTACTTGCACAAAGTCGGCCGCCGTGATCCGGAGATCTCTTTAGCATAGTTTTTTGTTGCTCCAACGCTTGAATCGTGTAGGGGAACCGTGATATTGGATGAAATGGGACTAGTTTAGAATAATTATTCAAATAAAATTTTTAAAATAATTAAGCATTAGTAAAAACTATTATCTTATCTGTGGTAAAAACAAACAGTAAGTAAAAAACTATGGACAGTAAAATGAATTCAAATGATAAAGTTACTAAATAATAGATATAATATAGATCCAGAAAGTGATTTAAGGATGCGTACAAAATAATTGCTACATGTTTTTTGACCTTTAATTGCCTTAACAAATGAAGTTTTTTAAATAGGGTTATATCGAAACTTGGTATCGCTCTTTTGGGCATCAAATCTGACAGTTCCTACATTATGCTTACGCGTGGTCACCGCACACGTATCAATGGTTCGGCTTCTCTTTGTGGCAGTAAGTGATACTAAAGGATCCAAAGGTATTGACGGTGAAGTATAGTGCAAGTGAATACAATGGTCATTGCCGCGTATGGATGTGCAACAGTATTATTTTAGTTTTGAATCGAGATGATTTTAATCTTTTGTTTAAAGCTGTGGGCTCACAGACAATTCTAATGCGCTGACGATTAAATTTGGAATGTTGTTGACACGGACGCACATGTTGTAGCAAGTCTATTATCAAATAACTTGTACAGTTGTCTTTTTCTACAGTTATTTTTATTGTGTAAAAAAGAATGTAAATTAAATTAAAAAAATCTTCCTTCGAGATCAGATACAAATTTTCAACTGACATATCTCTATATTAAAATAAAATGTTATCGATACCCAACTAACTTACACCTTCCTGGTTTGGATTATTTCCTGTCCTTGACCTTTCCAAGGTCAAAAGCTACATCCATACCAAAATTTGAATCGATTGAACGGTTTTCGCGTGATAAATCTAACAAGCAGACAACCAGGTTTACTTCCTCATTAATATTATTGGTATGGATGAGAGTCATATTGTGTGTCGTCAGATTAAATTTGATGTTGCACTACGCTACCCCTATTTCTCTTAGTCTTAGTTTTCCTCTACCCAAAGATTGTCTGGTAGTATTATATCAAAGTTATTTTAATGGAAAAGGGCATTATTCTATTAATGATTATATAGGAACTAGTGGCTTTAAATTGCCCCAGCTCGCATTGGCATATATCTTATGTAAACATATTTATTAAAAAAAAGGCTTACAATAGTTTCTTGCGCTGCTTCTTCTCGGCACATTTGTCCCGAAGCAGTGGTACGTTTAAATATTGGGACGTGTTAAAGCGCCTCCAGGGGCCTGTTTGCAGAAATAAAACTGATGTTACTGATTTTTTCTGATTTAGTGATGTTAGCGATAAGACCGCTTTATTGTAGCAATTTTACCATTCATATTTTTTTTGTATCTTGTTTTGTGCAGTGAAAGTGTCATCATATCATCATAATCAGCCTACGGCAGACCACTGCTGGTCATAGGCCTCTCCCAAGGCACGCCACTTTTCTCAATCTTGGGCTTTGACGATCCAGTTGCTTCGAGCCACCTTGCGCAGATCGTCGCTCCATCTAGCAGGGAGGCGTCCAACACTACGTTTGCCCATGCGCGGTCTCCACTGCAGAACTCGATTACTCCATCGTTCATCAGTTCTGCTACAGATGTGACCGGCCCACTACCACTTTAGCTTGCATCCGAGTAGCTATGTCGGTAACTTTGGTTCTCTGTCGAATGAAAGTGTATTGAATTGAATTGAATTAAAAGAATAGCACCACCGCGTCCTTTCTTCATAGGGATGACATAAGAGGAGGAGGACTAAAGAAGCACTGCTAGATGAAGACGGGCAGCAGGCAGCAGCGTCTTTTTCTACCATTAGCATAGTTGCGATCGCCAACCCGTCTACCAATCGTAGCGA
This sequence comes from Anania crocealis, assembly GCA_949315895.1. NCBI lineage: Eukaryota > Metazoa > Arthropoda > Insecta > Lepidoptera > Crambidae > Anania > Anania crocealis. The sequence goes on from OX438868.1 coordinate 1,888,507, forward strand.
TAATAGTTCAGACAACGGCAGGTCAACCTACCCAAAAAGTTAAAGGTCATTGATTTGATTATCAACTTTAAGTCCAACAATGTAGAGATCAATATCAATTGAGAAAATTTGACGTTTTGTGGTAGGTTGACGTGCTATTGTCTTGTCTGTACACTTCCTTTCGGAGAGGCCAATGTCCAGCAGTGGACTGTTAAAGATCGGTGATGATGGATGAGAGTCAAAGAACTGTTTTCTGTTTTTACTAATGCACACATAACAATCTTATTTTATGTTTAAGCAAAAATTTGTTGTGCAAACGTGTTAGATTATATGATCTGAAAACACACATACAAAAATATGGCAATTTCTGGTCACATGAAGTCAACGACTAATCCATCAAAATGTTAAGGTAGACGTTGGGTTCTTCAATTGTATTAACATAATTCTCTGCAGAATTTTGTACAGTTGTAGAGCATTTCAATATTATCTTAACTGTGATAGTAGTTATTAGGAATATCAAGTGGTAAAGGAAAATCTATAAAAGAGAAAGGGAAAATAGTGGGGTGTAATAATAAACACCAATTAATTGTTGACAACATTATTTATACTGTTCTGATCGCAAAAACACTTTTTTTGTGGAATCAGACACAACGAAGGAACAACAAATATTTAGAACCCATGACCATACAGTGGTTTTAACATCGGGAATCGAACCCAATGAAAAGTTTTTATGCTGCTCGACGTCATCAACTAACGAATTCTTAGAAGCGCTTTCGACTAGCCCGAATAAAAGAATTGTGAATTCAAATCTCACCTGATAACTATGATGGGACATCGAGCCGAATTTAACCATTACTTTGACCTAGGGCCACCACGTTGTCTTTAGAAGTTTTTAAGGAAGCACTTAGATGAAAGCAGGTTGACTAAAAAGATATATATGGCGAGTATGAATGGAAATGTTGGAAGGGGAAGGCCTCGACGAACTTATCTTGATCAAATCGGGGTAGTTCTAAAGAAAGGTCAGGTCAAGAGTACCCTAAACCGGCGAGCGTGTATGAAAAGATTAATGAAGCGAAAGTAGTCTGTAAGGATCGTAGCAAGTGGAAAGATGTGGTCTCTGCCTACCCCTCCGGGAAAAAGGCGTGAGTGTATGTATGTATGTATGTACTTAGATATACACTTTAAAGGGCTAAAATATTAGGTATAAAAGTACTCACAAATAAGAAAGAAAGAAAGAAAGAAACGAAAGAAAGAAACGTTTAATTGGCCACAAGCACATTACAGTAGGCATAGACGAAATTACAGCTAGACAATAGAGCATAAGAGACAAAACAATATATAAAAAACAAATTGACAAGAGAATATGGCCAATTTGGTCCCACCTCAGCATGTGCTGCAACGAGCCAAGGGCCGCTGCAGCGCTGGTATTCTGGTGGGACCCATATGAGTGACATAACAGACGCACAAAGAGAAAAAAAAAAAAAAGATACAATTGTTATTTGTATTCGTAACGTTATAATTACATAAAAAATTAAAAATAACGTTACTATATGTGAGGCAATTTTTTTGGGAAAAGTAAAATGGATGATAGAATAAAAAGAAATAAAAAACTATCAGTATATGTATACATATAAAATCAAATGTTAATTAGGTGACATAGAAGAATACATACATACAATAAACTTATATTTATAAATAAATGCACTTGAATGAATTTATTTTGGATTCAAGTAAGTAATGTTCACAAAATATTTATTAATTAAAATACTCTAGTGATTATACCTATTATAATGAAAACAAATAGCAGACATTAGAAAAAAACCTAAACTTTGTTGACTTCTTTTTTACTTGTTTTCCATTCACTGACTATTAAACACAGTCGTTGTTGTTTTAGGTAGGTACTAATCACAACCTCATTTTTTTTAATTTCTTTGAATAAACTACACGTCATCATGTACCAAATAAAAAAAAAATTGGGTGAAACCATAAAGTTAGAACCTTCGTTTAGTTTCCCTCTGCCTGCATTGCTTAGTTCTGTTCCGCTACCGCGCGCTAGATGGAGTTACTTGTGTCGGTTTAGATCATCTTCGTTTTTTTAAATAAATATAGCTTTCCTTTTAGCGGCTAAAATATTCAAAACATACAAATATTTAAATCAATCAAAATTGTTTTTAATTTCTAGTAAATAAGTATATTGAATATCACATTGTAGTAAAATCCAAAAACTTTGCAATTAATTTAAAAAATATATAATAAATTAGTAGTAATCATACGAGTGGTATTGATTACTATTAGGGGTTAAAGTATGAAATTGCCGTTTTGTATGGACGAAATCGAGAAAAGTCATTTTTCCATACTAACAATTTTTTAGTTTTTTTAATAACGCCTGAACCGTTTTCGATGCAATTAAAGGTGAAAGTTAGATGGTTATAAAGCTACGCATTATAGTATTTAAGTTTCTGAAAATCAAAGTATATAATACAAATATACTTAATTGAAGCAAGAAGGTCAGCTGACACATTGTAAGGGGTCTTTTCAACGACTTCCTTTGAAGTAATAGGCACTAGTATTGCAATTTTTTTTTAGTCAAAAGTTACTTTATTTAGTTTTTGATACAATACAAAAAGAATTACGCAATAATACGACTATACTTAAGAGCTATAAACAAAATAAAAAGTGGGAAAATAATCGGCAATTTCATACTTTAACCCCTATTACTAATTTATTATATATATTTTTTAAATTAATTGCAAAGTGTTTGGATTTTACTACAATGTGATATTCAATATACTTATTTACTATATGAATTTTCTGACATTCATTTGACCTGCTTCAACTTACTAATTTTAACTTAACTAACTTTTTTCTTTTTTGTGGCACTGGAAAATAAACTCTCATGCAACATAAAAAAAGTATCAGACAGTTAGAGTACTAACTTAATAAATAGTTTGTAATACATAGTTACTTTACTGACATATGTTCTTGGTCACATATAAGGCGTTTTAGCCTGCTGCTGTGTCTTGGCTAGGCACTATTAAAATTGATATTCTGGAAGGCGGCAAACGTGCTGCCTGCCAGTTACCGCGAAACAAGTTATTATTAATTTTATGACATCTCGTATTAACTGCCAGGTTTAAATGAGAGACTAGTCAAATAGAGATGTCAAGTATGTCAGGGGTATAATAAATGCAATATCATTAAAACCCAATGCAAATGCTATTACGTTAAATGGACTAGTTTAACATGTAAAGTTTCTTGTTTTGGGATGTCTACCGTATATCTACCTAATTACTTAAGATTCTTCAATATTTCGGCACTGTTGCAAGTACCATGATAAATTAAGAACTTTCTAGAATAGAATAGAATATAGAATATTTATTTATTTGCATTAAAAGTGGTGACATAAGATGGTTTTGTGTATTGTAGTATCTCACATTTAATCTCTTCGGACATGCAAATTTCCATACTTCACAATATGCAAGCAAATGTAAATATATTAGTTACCATAATTAAAAAATAAAATACAATTATTCAAAAATATCAATTTTTAACTTTTAACATTATATCTAAAAAGTTTCATGAAAATCCTAATACATACACGCATTTGCTACGCTTACTGATATGTTGGCAATGCTAAATTTGCTAACCAGAGCTATCATAATATAATTATGAAAAATAAAAAAAGACGCACTTCAGTATAATTTTAGAAACCAAAATGTTGCACTGGAAGGAACCACAAAAGTAATAGTTAAGCTATCCCCATTTTCCCATCATTGATATGTGTTTAGATCAGATTAGTAGCAATCTTCCTTAAGGTACAGACAACGGCTGGTCAACCTACCTAAAAAGTTAAAGGTCATTGAATTGATTTTCAACTTTAAGTCAAACAAGTAGAGATCAATATCAATTGAGAAAATTTGACGATTTCTGGTAGGTTGACGTGCTGTTGTCTTTAATGGGTACTTTTCGTCACCGCTATACAAAAGCAACAAAACTTTAGAAGTTGTTAATTTAGGTAAAATACAAAAGATGCGTTTTTAATTATTGTATACGTAAATAAATTTTATAATAGATTATTTTTGATTTTTTATAAAATTTTATCAGATTCGTTTTATATTTTCTACTAAAAATGACAAGAAAGGCAATAATAATGTTTAGTGGCTAATTACTTGTTTTGTAGACTTGCTTATCTATTTTTTCTGGATTAGGGGACGATGAAATAGTAAATACTTACTACCCTTTTTTTATTTTACCGGTTTATGATATGATAGGTACTGAATCAATCCTGTAAATAATATTAAATTGGAAATTAGATTTTCCTGTTTCGATAGTAATTAAAATGTTATTAACAATTATTTAAACACTAAAAGAAATGACACTTTATATTACCTACTGTTAAATAACTCTTTAGGCTGGCTTTGTGTAGCTCCTATTAATGAAAACACCTTCAATTGGTTAAAAAATATTCAGAACTATCTTTATTAGTCGAATCGAAGTTTATAATATGGCGACTCGATGTAAGAATAAGAATAAGAACACATTTAATTGACCAAAAGCAAGTTACACAAAAAAAAAACAAAGACAAAAATTACAGAACAAAACATCATAACCACAGACACAAGAATATAATTATAAACAACATTTAAAAGTGGCCAATTAGGTACCAGCCTCAGCATGTGCTGTAACGACACGGGGGCCGCTGCAGCGCTGGTATTCTGGTGGGACCTAGGTAAATGAGTGACAGACACAGTAGAAATAAACGAAAAGAGTAATAAAAATTAAAAAAGAAACATAAATAAACGAACAATAAAATAACCATAGCTTATCCACAGCATAAATTTTAATATGGGTTAAAAAAGAAGTACAATAAATATTTTATATTAGAAAAAAAAAGGTATTGTAAAACTTCATGCATATTTTAACTTTACTTTATTTGATATTTTAGCAACTTAATTGCACTTATAATATCAGTATATAAACTTGAAAAATTTTGTCTCAGGCGGGACTCGAACCCGCATCTCCTCGCATATTTTAACTTTGTGAGATTCAAACCCTCAACAGCTGATTTGTCATCCGCGTTGCGCACCACTAGAACATTTAGGGGGGTGTCCATATTAAACTAACATCGACTGTCGTACTGTCTTTAGGTACTTTGTGAACCTATCTGAAGCCACCGGCCTCCGACCAATCCGGCGTCAACTCTTTCGGTACCTAAATGTCTAGACTTACCTTAGTCTGGGCCAGTGGTTAACAAACATTGTGGTTATAGCCCCACCGAGGGAGATATAAACACAATTAAGTTTCTACCTTTGGTCCTGTTGATATTAAGAAATAGAAAAAAATGTAGTTTAAGATACGAAAAACGGCAGAACTTGATTAAACAAGCTTAAAATCAAAGATATGTTTACGTATTTTACATGGACACGCACGGGCAGTCTGCCCACTGTAAAGTGTTCGAAATGTCGGAATAAACCAAAATAGTTAAACGGGAATATAAAACCCGTAAACATATCATTCATTTTAATGTAACTATAAGTGTTCGCGTAAACTCAAGAAAACAGTAAACAAGATTATTTGGATAACACAGTGGTATTTTTCATGATACGAGTGTTAACAGACTTTTTTGAGATAGGATTTTAATGAAATTGGTTAGACCTGGTCTGTTGGGTTATCTGAAAAATTGATTCATGCAAAGCTTTTGTAGGATATGCAACAATTTTTAAAAACGACTAATTGTGCTATAATTTCCAAAAAATTTTTTGCATCAATTTCTTGCAACCTTTGAAGGGCGACTCTTTTTGTGTCTTACGGCACTTAAGTCAGCAGTTTGAGCGCCACTGGCCTAGACTGCCTAGGCGGGGGTCTAATGCATTTCTGATTGCTCCCACTTACGCGGAGTTAGACAAACGAACTCCACTATTAGAATGATGGAATAACTATGGGATATCGCAACGGACAGACGCTCTGTTATAACTAATGGAGATATGAAGAAACGGAGTAAAGTAACTGTTTTGTAACGTAGATTTTTTTTTACAGCTTTTACATCGGTACATTTTTAAGCTAAATTAAATTAAATTAAATGTGGACAACATCACATACATTGTTCTGATCCCAATTTGAATAACTATTTAAAGCATTCGTATTTTGGAAACCAGAAACAACGAAGGTACCACAAACACCCAGACCCGAGAAAAAGTAAAAACACCTTTTTTTCTACATTGACCCGTCCGGGAATCGAACCCGGGACCTCGGAGCAGGCGACACCTTGAAAACCGGTGTGTACGCCACTCCGCCATGGAGGTCGACTGCTAAGAAAAACAGAGTTTTGTTTTTACTGCTCAAATATTTTTTTTGGGCTCATTTTGCCGCCCCCCTAATTGTGCCGCCCTAAGCTTTAGCTTTTTCAGCTTCTATGGTAACTCCGGCACTGGTTCTGGTCTTAAGTGGTCTATCAATAATTATCGTAATCGTGGTCAAAATATGTCGAAACTTCTGTTTAATTACTTGTTAAATTTTGTAAATGACAAGTATTAATAGATAGATCCAAATTAGCGACGCCAATTATTGGCAGCACCTTCGTTGTGCAGAATGTTATCGCCCAGAAAAAAATTCTGACAGAATGACGTTAATATTGCCATCTATAATTATTGGAATCCGTTAAAACAAAGATGCATTTTGCAGGAAACCATAACCCTATTACAATATTTTTTCACCAATACATAATTTAATTTCTACATTTCCGAACACAGCATGCCATTTGCATTATAGACAGGTTAGGTATATTCATGAATTGACGGCAAAGCATAACGTAAATTGAAAAATAACTGAACGAAATTTTCATTGCATTTTGATGTTGTTTGTACAATGGCCTTGCCAAGGCCATACAAGGCCATATAATAATATTATTGTCACTGTTGGAAATATTATTATTGATCACTTAAATCAAAAGAAGACATTATTATGGTCACTTATTTAAGTAGATTTACATACCAGCAGCATTTGTAGCTTTTTGGTAAAATTATGAGAGAAATGAAAATATGAACTTATACCTACCATAAATATTGTACGAGTACAAATAAAAAATTTAAACCATGACGAACCTAAATTGTTATCTTGCGATCAAAATGCACTAAATCTAATCCTAAATCTTACAAGGCTTCCAATCACACTATACTTAATGTAATGAATTAAAAAAAGAGTGGTAGGGGCTTCAATTTCTAACTTCTGTTACATTTTCCAATAACCTAAATTTGATTTTCTACAAATTATGTAGTGTGATCATGTTTATGCTTTTTAGTGGGAGATATCAATTGGTGTTCCGTATTATTGTTCGTGAAACTTCTTACCAGTATCAGACGACCGTTTGTTCTTGCGTTTGAGAAATAATTTAGTACCTAATGGAGTATCGATGAATATTACAAAGGTCTTTCAGTATTATACACAAGTATAACTGATTTCACGAGATGTGTGCATTTAGTTGTAACACTGGCAAAGTTCGTAAAGAAACGATAAATCGCGAAGTGAGCGATCATGACGCAAATCTACATTTTGAAAAACCCCTGCATTAGATTCCAAGGTAGAGCTTTGAGATCAGCCTGATGATAAAAATTCCTGTAGTATGTTGTGACTGCACAGCATAGTTGAGATTCCAAGCTGCAGGATCGTATTCTAATTAGTATTTAACCTTAAAAAAATAGTTACAAGCGGGAATCGAGCTTGGATCCCCATGCATACCGGGCGCGGTGCTTTGACCATTTAAGCTTCATACGAGTATACAGAAGACGCGCTTGAAAAATTATTGACACTGTGGCGTTATGTCTCAGTAGCTTTAAGGACAAAGAACCGGGGCCGGTATGCATGGAGATGCGGGTTCCATTCCCGCTTGAGACAATTTTTTTAAAGTTTAAATTCTGATATCATATTTGAGACTAAATAGTTAAAATTTCATTACTATTAAGTATTGTAGTTAGCTTTAAACGGAAAGTTCAATTTAGGCTACGTTAATTTTGTGGTACAGAAGAAATTGTACTTATATCCATGTATGGAAATACAATTCTTTGAATAAAAAACCTACCTGAGGTGGGACTCGAACCCACAACTTTCCGCTTACCGAGCGACTGTTTTAATAATTGTGCGTCCCAGACATTTTGTTTCGACGAATTAAAATAAAATAACTTTATTCATCATCATCATCATCATCATATCAGCCGAACGACGCCCACTGCTGGGCATAGGCCTCCCCCAAGGATCTCCACAACGATCGGTCCTGTGCTGTCCGCATCCAGCGGCTTCCCGCGACCTTGATCAGATCGTCGGTCCACCTTGTAGGGGGCCTGCCCACGGAACGTCGTCTTTATTACTCAATATTTATAAACGTAAGTGTAGAGACAACCATAATTTAATAAATACTTGAGTTGGGGGGTTGTCTCGCTTAAATAGGTGTTAAGTATCGTATTTAGAGCCCATTTATGAAGTAAAAAATGTGGCTCAAGTTTTCACCCAAAAAATATTTTTAGAAAAATTGTTTTAAATTTTTACGTTTCTAAGCCTACGAAGGTATGAAGGGAAAATCAACAACTTATGAATAGGATCGTAATGAATGAATGAGATGCGCATAGCTTAAAAAAAGTGTTGCGAAGAGGCCGTATATCCATCTATGGGCTATACCAAAAGAAAAAATACGTAATTTAATTTTTGTATCGTAGATTGTTGTCAAGTATTATGTTATGATTTGCAATTTTTGCATAAACAATGATCTGGTGAGGGTCGCTCAATGCCGCTGGATACGAAGGCCCTACGCGACGATGTCCGTAAAACGGTTCATCTGTCTCCGTCACATACTTTAAGACATTCGCATGTGTAAAAGAGACAAGTGAAATCGAATATACTAACATTGTCTTGCGAAGTAATAGTATATATAAGATCCTACCATGCAACGACCTTCACCGAGCTGGTTATTGGATGAAAAGTATTTTATATGCAATTAAATATGCCAAAAATATATTGCAAATGGCTTGACTAAAAAATTTCAGTCCAGAGTAGATTTTTTAAAATTTGACAACCGAATTACAGGTCTGGTTTTTTGCATTCAACCCTATACCACCGTGTTCATAATTAAATAATATTTATTTGCATTTAACTTTATTTAATTAACCAGACCGGTGCAAGTTACTAGTATCTATTTACCTGTTTATACCTGCCTACTCAAGGGTTGTGACGGGAAAAAAATAGTTAACCTTACGTTTGCATATTCTATGGGCTTCATACTTTCGATTGGTATGGAATCTGTCTATTAACCAAACCAGTGAAAAGTTTAAAAATGAAAAAAATTTTAATTAATCATAATACTCTGGACTGATTTTTTTTAGGCAACCTGCCTACCCATATGTAATAAATTTATTGGCATATTATCTTTTCATCCAATAACCAGCTCGGTGAAGGTCGTTGTATGGTGGGACCATCAGCGCCGAGCGCCGAAATGTATGGAAATCGCTGTCAGCGCTGACAGCGCCGTCGGCGCTCAAGTTCATACATTTTGACGGTCAGCGCCGATGATCAGCGTGACTAAAATCAGCCTAAGGCCTCTAGTAGTAGACGTAGAGGAGGCTACTTCCAGTCGTGGACTTTGATTTTAACTGGGGATGATAAACAAGTATCTACTATAACATAAGAGGCCAATATTAAAATTCTTGTTATTGTGAATTAAGGTACCATTAATAAAGACTTATTTAGTTATACTTATTGTTTTTTTTTTTCGTATTGCGTGTGTACCGAATACTATACTAAGTGACTTGCAAATGATTTTGGTTTGAAGATTTTTTCTCTTGTAAGACACATGAGACTGCTATTTTACTGACAATTTATTGTCTTTTCGTTTCATTTATCATAATAACTGTTGTTTTCAATTGCTGCAACCATCACATATAATTTCGCTCCGACAGATGGGAAGGTGCCTTTCTTATTCATTGATTCGAAATTTAGAGTAAGAGTAATTTTTAGTTGATCCGGAAAACATTAAAAATACTGGTTTTAAACTGTTTATTTAGCATATCAATATTGCTGGTGTTAATTGAAAATATAATGTCTAGAACAATTAGAATAAAAATCTCGACATCAACGAAAAAGGCTTTTTACGCTGAAAGCCTGGGTTTCAACAATGTTTTAGGTTATGCCCAACACCCGAGAGAAATATTTTTAAAAATATTTTTCTATCGGTAGGGATGTACTTAATTTTTACAAATATTTTCAAACTGTCTTTTTTAGTAAATAATTTTCTTACTATCTTCTTATATCGTGTGATTATCGTTCAAGGGTGGAAGACTACGAATTTTTGTGTAAATTGTTTTTCAAGGAATTGTATTATCTATTTGTAATAGTAGTGGTGTTTTGAAATTTTACAACAATTTATTTATTTCAGATTTTCGAGGTTTACCTACATTTATTATTAAAAACTTGATGAAAAGAGCTACTAACAGCGCAAAGAACTTGGATAAATTGTCAACACAAGGAATGCTGACAATAGTTACCGAGTTTCTTACGCTGCTTCTTTTTGACACTACTCCAAAACTTGCCCTGAATCACTTGTAGATTAATTAAAATATTGGGACATGCAAAAGTGCCTCTTTAACCCTACTTGCATAAATTAAACTTAATTTTATTGATTTTAGATCAATTGAAAAGTCGGCTGACTAAATGTTGTGGGTTCAAATCGCATCTGAGGCAGTTAATTTTATTATTAATGGAATCGTTTGTTTATTACTAATGTGAGTATTTATTAAATTGCGTCTTGTGGTGTCAGCATATTTATATTCTTATTAAATAACATTATCTCTTATCTTTCTATGGGGGTCGTAAAAGCGACAATAATTAAATAAATAAAATAAAAGTGGGCAACATCATATACATTGTTCAGGGCCCCAATTCTGCTAATTTATAAATGGCTCAATAGAATCGCAATGGCATCGCAATCGTATATTTTGACATTACTACCACATTAAATGTGTCAAAATATACAATTGCGGTGCAATTGCGATTCTATTGAGCCATTTGTAAATTAACGGAATGGGGACTACCGTTTCTTTGCTCACCAGTTGGCGCCACTGTATACTGAGGTCCAGAGGTAGAGCTCTCAAAGGCGATTGGCGCCGAAACAAAGTGTTATATCTTGAATCTAATTAAGGTTATATTGTTTATAAATAACTATCTTGATATCAACAAACTAACTTCTGAAATAGTTGCTCTTGAGGCCGCCTGTTGTTGCGCTTTTTCTTAATTCCGCTTTTAAAGCGTTCACATTAATCGCCAAATAATCCATATTTGCGATATTTTACGAAGGAGATCACTTTCCAGCAGGTAAATTAAAGAAATTATAATTTATGCAACAAATTCCGCTAAAACCAGTACAAAGTGAATGATATTGGACCTCACGCGACACTAGCGCCTCTAGTGGCAAGTTCACTAGCGGTAGCCCTCATTGGGGGCCTGGTCCCAAAGTAAGTAACCACTAAAGCACTCGTATTGTGGAAGTCAGAAACGAAGGTACCACAAAGAAAACACCTTTTTTTACCACGCTTTTATTAGCTTGGGTTGTATCTATCTATGTATCTATGTATGTAATGGAATCTTTGAGCATAAATTTGACCGATTTCCAGAAGTTTGATTAATTTGAAACTTTGCACACGTATCAAGGACCGATGACAATGCAATAATTTAATAACAGTTTTCCCAGTTTTCCTCTGTAAGAGGGAGTAAAAGAGATAGAGCTAGCGCGCGATCTGTATCAATTATGTTTCCTGCATAGGTTTGGACTTACAGTCGGTAAAGAAGGAATCAAATCTTATAAACTAAACTAAAAAGTAAAAAATAAATTATAGTTTAAAAAACTAAAAAACCACGCTTTTAAAACAGATTGAACTAAAAAATTAAAAATAAAACTGTAGTAATCAATTGAAAAATTCATATTATTGTACAAAAAGCGTGGGGGGCTTGATTTAGATTGTTGTAAATATTTTATCAATAATTTACTATATCTGTGGATATCATAACAAGCACTTCACGCTTTTTGTACAATAATATGAATTTTTCAATTGATTACTACAGTTTTATTTTTAATTTTTTAGTTCAATCTGTTTTAAAAGCGTGGTTTTTTAGTTTTTTTACATCGACCCGTCCAGGCATCGAACCCTCGAACCCGGGACCACGCAGCAGACCTTGTAGACCTTGTGTACTCCACTCCGCCATGAAGGTCCAATTCTGCTAGAAGTCGTATTTATATTATGCAGTCGTAGAGTTATGTAGGCTGTTGTTATTGATGTTTATTGTGATCATTCCAGGGGTTCAAGCCCTAGGCCAGATCAATTAATAAAACTTTTTTTATTATATTGGATTGTTTCTGGGTGTGCTTGGTGACGATCACGATGGAAATTACCCTACTTCGAGATCACAACTGTTAGTGTTGTCTGTTTGTACAAAATATTTTTAAAAACGATTTAAAGTTTAAATAAAGTTCTAAGAACTTCGTTTGATATGGTCTAAAAGAAGTTGCAGCGCTCACCGCACTAACGTTCTAAAGATCTTTCAGAATGATTTATAAAACCTTTCGCTGCAAAGGAAAATTCTGGACATTCAGATACATCCTTTGTAGCCGTCATGGTTCAAAGATGTCTGGCTGCCAAATGACGATCTATCCATACAAGACCATTCTTGCCCGATCTAGGGCCCTGATTTATCATGGCTCTTGCTGCTGTGCACTCATTACCATCAGCCTATATGAATCCACTGCTGGACATCAACATCAACAGACCTCTTCAGATTTTGGCGTATTCACCACGGTTGGCAGGCGGATTGGGTTTTCTTTTGCTCACAGACGATCGGTCATTTTGTATTGAGATGATCGCTCGTCCGGCAACCCTCCCACGGGGGAAGGAGGTGGTGAATCCTCATGAATACTACACAGCCGGCTGTGAGGTTATGTGAGACTTTTAGGACAAATAACCCCGATTAGGCTGATATAAGAGAGTAGATGATGACCGTCTTCTTCTGGCAGTGCTCCTTCAGACGCTTACAACACTTATACAATAAGAGGGTAGTGCTATTAAATTAAGGCTGGCGCAGTACAGACTAACGCCTGCTAAAGAAACACTAGGAAAGCAGATTCGTGTGACTATATTCTGGAAGAGAGAAGCCACTACTAACTAGTTATAAATTGGTCCATTCTTTGTACTCAACATTCTGGTTTAATTACATTAAACTTTGGAGTATTTGAACGAGCAAAAATCTCATATAACTCTCACACATAGGACGCACGCACACTGCCAGGGTACGTTCCGAAACTAAAGTTAAATTTGCAAGTGATAGATACGCGGGGCGCTCTCGGAATGTAATTTTCACACGCTCAAGCGACGTCACAGCGCCCCACCCCGCGACACCACCCTGTACCACCCTGTAGGCGAGGGGACACGGTCCTGGGATGATGCGATTGCAAGTTATTCATATTGATTTCTAGCGAGCTCTGTTTTGAAAATAATGTTTTTTGATAATTTATTTCGCATGCTCTAAACGCTGGAAAGGGTTCGTAATACAGGAGATACTTAAATTGTTTAGTATTAATAAAAATGATTAATAATAGTAGGCTTTAAACAAGCTAAAAACAAAAAATTGAAATATTTTGTACGAAAATGTTCCTAAATGGAAGTTAAGATCTGAAAGACGTGGCTATATGTTCGTGTCTAATGATTTCATCTGCTACTGGGGTGACCGATGACTGAGGCTAAATTTCATAAAGAAGTTTGTAGACTTTTTGGCGTAAAATAGAACCAACATTTCTCTTTTAGGGGTGTCGTAAAGATACTAACAATTCCATATCTATATGTATAATAGAAAGTCGTGTTATAACACCACTTATAAGTCGAGAACGGCTGGACAGATTTTTATGATTTCAGTGTTTTTGTATTTGTCTTCATCGGGAAAAGGATAATACTTATTAAAAACGTCAAGACGTCAAAATCAAATACTACCTATTCTGAGGCGATATGAAGTTCGCGGGGTCCGCTAGTCATTTAATAAATGAAAGCAAATCCCTCGATCGTGAGTTATTCCAGTCCAGACACAATTGAAATCAATTGTTATCGTGGCACCCGAGTGCCTCCTGGGGGTTGAGGGATTAATGCTCCATGCCCGCTACATAGACCGCGACGGACGCAAAATTACAAAAAAAGAATGGCTTAAAGTTATTTTTTAGTATATGTGAATTCATTTTTTTTTTGTTTCGAGAAAGTGTAAAAAATAAATAACTGTATTTTTACTCTTTCTCAGAACTAAAAAATAAATAACTGTATTTTTACTCTTTCTCAGAACTAAAAAATAAATAAATGTATTTTTTTTACAAAACACATTTTCCTTGGTGATACGAGTATATCATGTTTATCCCTCCGCCTAGCTCCCGCGGCCTCTCACGACGGATGCCCCGGAAAATTGCTACAATGATTGTGAGCGGGAATTCCGAATGAAGGAAATGTACTTAAGCCAGTGCCGACTGTCAGACGCTAGCGCCGCCCCCCGGCGTCGCTGCACCGAGTCAAACGCTGGTTCATTTAGTCACTTATGTCGTACAAATGAAGGAATTCGTGCTAGAGGAAAATGACATTCTTCTTCTGTCTAGTTTGGTGTCTGTTTAGCAGATTCTCAACGGTGGAAGATGCAGATTGAGACCTGAAAGGTTTTGCTCGCCTGCCCAACCGCCATAAGTTCTCATTTATACATTGTATATTAGCTTTTTGCTTACTCTCACCAAAAAGGTAATTGTAATAAGTACCTTCACGTACTTTTTTACTGTGCTATGAAAAGTTATGTTTTTAGTTGGTAAAGTGTGATTTTTTGCTGTTCATAGAACTCATTAGGTAGGTATGTTGCATTGCATTTAAAAGTAAGAAAATGGTAATATTTTGTCAAGTATTTTATTAATTGTTTATTTGGTATTTACCTTAGGTACTTAGTTTTAGTTTCGTTTCTTAACGTGTTAGTCCTTTAACCCGCCTTTTTACAAAACAAGGAGTAGGTACATACCTATCTTATCTTGGTACCTAATGTTTTAAATAGTCACTTAATGCTCACAAAGTTAATATTAGAAAACAGTTTTACAGAATTCACTGTATCCTCTTATGTGTTTATATATTACGTAAAACTCGTTTAGTTAATTTATACCAGTTTCTGAATTCTGGCGCTGCAAATTTTATTATTTATTCCATTAAAATGATTAATTTCTTTGTTTTCTAGTAGCCCCCGCTCCCGCTTGACCATTTTTTCTTACGCTATTAGTACACCGAAATCTGGCAAGTACCAGGCGATCATAAATCACTCGATGTCGATATCTTTCAATAATCCAATCAAAGCGGGTCCCTATCCGAACTAATGTTATTGTCAAACCGACCAGCCATTATCCGCGCCGGAGTGAACATCTGAATGTCCAGTCACGTATCCGGAAGCGAGATGGACATATCGATTCACAATACAAAAGAAAAGGACAAAAGTAATGATGTAAACAATCGGTTGTAATCTACTCCGAATAGCTGTATGAGCCATTTGGTGATACGCCATTATGCTCTTTATGTTTGAGTGTATAGATTTTGAATTTCCATACAGTACAGTTTCAAATTCGAAAACCGAACTCTACTAATCCTGGGTGAACAATGTGGCTTTCCATTATCAGTTCTTTGTACAGAGCAGTTGAGTGTAGTTTCATTTTAGAGTGGCAGTCGCTTAGGTCCAAAAAGGCCGCTTTCATTAGTCAAGAGAAGTGAAGTGGCGACATCTATCTTGTGTTTCTTATATTGACATGGCCGTCAGAGTCGGAATCGGAATGAGGTAATAAAGAAATTGCAATCCCTTTTACGTACGTTTTAACATTGCTGATGTAGTCTGTAATGAATTCAGCTTAATTGAATAATCTCTTCAAAAACACCGCCTGTTTGCGATTCCGCTTTGGATTATTCGGAGGCGGTATCCGGCTCGAAGGACCAAAGTTCTTTGTCGAAGTTTTGCCGGTTTGCTTATAAAACAGGTGTCTAGATTGCTTATTTTGTACAGACGAATGAAAACATTAAACCACTCGACGGAAACCGTGTATCCGATAGTATTTTTTCCAATTTGCAATTTTACCCAAGCCTCTCGAGGAGTATAGTGACATTTACGATTATTTTGTGGTAATGGTAAATGGTCGTAAAGCGCCCATTGGTTGGTATTACATCTTGTTTTATTTACAAAACTGCTACATAATTATGTTTTGGGGGTGCAATAAGTTATTTCATAGGTCATTTTCCAAACATAATCAATTCATATAGTAAATTATTATAGCTAAACCATGCACACTTTACGGCACGGCACCTGTTCGTTACATGTTTTCCTAGTACAAGTTGCCCAAGGACCAGGCCAACATGGCGCGGGTTCATGTCGCCCTGGTAAACACGCCTGGTGCGGCTCGAACCCACACGATGTACCAGGGCACCATACTTTCACTGGAGTTTGCATCACGCATAGTAAGCAATATATAATAGTCCTTGGTTAGAAGTTTATAAGGTTGTGTTTGTGTGCGGTTTGTAAGCGGTGCCTATTGCGGTCGCGAGCGAGATTTTTCAGTTGTTCGCGAAGAGCGATCGCGTTGTTAGGGACGGTCAGCAGAAAAGAAGATGTTAGAAAAAAAAGTCTGTGATATAACATCATGTTTTATGTTTTGAGAAACAATCTTTCAAAGATACAGTTTTCTAATACGACAAATTCCTTTTTGAATTTATAGAAATCTGAAACCAAACATGTGATTTCGATGGATATTGGGACTTGGGTTTTTTAAATCTGCTTTATGTACAAAAAAATATTTGAAAAGAATAAACTATTCTGTGGCAAATTTTTTAATTTATTCGAAGAAAATTGTATAGTGTACATCCTAAGATGTACCAGGTGTATACTATATAATTTACTCACAATAAAATATTTTTTGCAAATGACATTTTAATCGTCAATCAATATATGAGTATCAATAAACTAAACGAAATAAACGAAAACACATTTAATCGAATACATTACACACACTATTAAACTTCTATTTGAATATAGCATCGCTAATATCACAATTGTTTAGTTTTTTGTTTGCGATCGGTCCCTATACCGACACGGCCGTTAGTCGCGCGTACCGTGATGGATCCGCGCGACGTCGCGGAAACGACGCGCGACCGATTTGCGGCGTGCGGCGTGCGGCGCGTGCACTCGCCGATTATTTACACTTTTCCCGCTATTTGGACACCAAAACTTTGTTGGACTAGGAAATAAATACCCATAGTCATAATATATTAAGTCTATGTAAATTCCACGCAACTGAACGCCCTGGTAGTCTAGTGGTTTACCGGGCCAAGATGCTGGTCCTGGGATCGATCCCCGGGTCGGGGAACAGGAGTTTAGAATTTTCTAACATTGCTCGGGTTTGTGATCACCAATCCGCATTGGCAAGCGTGATTATGCCTGTACCCATCATTGATTTGGTAGCTTGAATTCAATGATGGAGACCTTTGGCCTGCAGTGGAATGATTATAGGCCGATTCTACTACTTGATTACAAACAAGTGAATTGACGTTGAGCATTAAGCAGTACGTTAGCAGTGTTGTTTACGACAATTTAACTATGTGAAAGAATTAAGTCGCAAAATTAGTTGCTGAAGTGTTTCTTAGACGCTAATGAATTTTGGCATGCAACCATTGATGTTATATAAAAACTAGCTACAAATCAGGGCCAAAAAGTGTCTTGACTAAATGGCACCCATTTGACATAAGGATGTACATTTAGTGCAACCTATATCAATCGAATTGATACAACATGACATCAATGTCTATACTATTGCATGTCGACTTAAGTTGGCCGGGTTAAAAAGTTGAATCTACGTCAATCATTTTCATCGAGGACCAGTTTTAGCTGTTTTTGTATCGCGCTGTAATAGTATGGTACACCGTGCATTTATTGATAAAATAAATAACACTGCCATTGACTGCCATGATGCTATACATAATTAATGGCCACGTAACGTGGCCGCGTGGGCTTCGTTTTTCAGGTGGTTCGAAAAGCACGGCGTATATCTATGCATGTCAATTGTCACCGCTAGTGATTTTGCCACTAGAGGCGCTTGTGTCGCGTGAGGTCCAATATCATTCACTTTTCACTGGTTTTAGCGGGCTTTGTTGCATAAATTATAATTTCTTTAATTTACCTGCTGGAAAGTGATCTCCTTCGTAAAATATCGCAAATATGGATTATTTGGCGATTAATGTGAACGCTTTGAAAGCGAAAATAAGAAAAAGCTCAAAAGAGGCCAGAGCAACTATTTCAGATGTTAGTTTGTTGATATCAAGATAGTTATTTATAAATAATAAAGCTTAATAAGATCAAGATTTAACACTTTGTTTCGGCACCGATCGCCTTTGACAGCTATACCTCCGGACCTCAGTCTACAGTGGCGCCAACTGGTGAGCAAAGAAACGGTAGTCCCCATTGTCATGCATGCAACCTCATTTTTCGCCAAAATCGGTCAAGCAAATTTTTTCAAAATGAGATTGAAGTTATGGCAAATCCACCATTTGGAGACTCTAAAGCTCCGGATACACTAGGGGACAAATAGAACAACATGTTGAACATGTCGCTCGTCAATCTCGGGGACAAAAATGTTGCGAGACATTCTGTACACACTAGCCAGTAACGGGAAGGATGTTGCCGAGGTTGTGGAGTGCTGCGTACATTCTTATATCGGGAAATAGCCGCTTGTAGACTTTTTTCCAGACACAATTAAAATGGGGACAACTCCCCCCAAAAAGTCTATAAGCGTATAAGAAGAAACGAAAGAAAAGGTGGTGGATGCGTAATTATTTACGTGAACGAGAAAAAAGAGAGAGAAAGAGAAAAAAGAGTCAATATTTTAAGTGATCTTCGGTTATCTGATGGATCATTTACAAATTTTATACGAATGTCATCATCCGATTTTGAAATTTGTAGTCACGATTTGAAGTATGTGACAGCTCACACGCTGCCCGCGTCACGTAAATGCTCCCTAAAATGTTGAGGGACATGTTGCGGGCTTCAATTCAACGTCGCAGCGTCACGTAGAGTCGTAGATCAAGTGTTGCGCGTCATGTTGCGGGACAAAATGTTCCCTAGTGTATTCGTACCTTTAAGTCCAGTAGTAGAGGCAGTCCTCTACTACTATGTCGGATGACAATGATGTAGATATTCAGCAAGTCTTTCATCACTGACATAGTAGTCTCTATTGTTATTTATTTACAATTGGTTACAAAGTTCCCGTCTTACGTTACATCCTCTACCTCAGCAATCTTGAGTGTAACTAGATAACTTCTGGTACTCGAAAGTAAAATAACAGCTAAGTTTCAAAGCGCACCTCAGTACAAGAAACATAGATGCAGATTCCTGGGATATTAGTTTACAAATTAGGTTTATGTTCCCGAGGGATGTAGGCAACTCTAGGAACGCGTGACAGGCATCTAGGCTATAGTGTGGAACGTAGATTACTTAGTAGATAACTATTAATGGAGAAATTTCCTATTACAAACTTAACAGAAAAAAACTGAGTCTGCTAGAAGAAACCCTTGTGTTTTTGAAATCACTATCTAAGCCGTATTTTGTAGGTACTAAGTACTTGTATGGTTTATTCTACTTTGTATTGTGGTTATGTAAGCTTTTGGACTCTACATAATTGCTTTTGCATTATGCGAAACGCAATTTCGCCATTTGAATTGTATACCTAAATGTTTTGTTTCGTCCCATTAACGGCGGCCACGGTCGGAAGCGACAAATGAGAACATGCATTATGAGCATGCACAATAACAATAACTCCGCGAAAACGGAAATTTCCTCGCGAAAAATCGTTAAAATGGCGGACAGTCCGGCCGGCTCTCAAACCAGTTATTTGCTCCATTTAACTTGAAATAGTTGACTGTAGCGGCCATTATTCAAGCTATTTTGGACTTTATTCTTTCTGAAACTAGGCGTGAGCACCAGGAGAGAAGGACGGGTAGGGAGGTTTTAAAATGCGATTTATAGCAGCGTCAGCGGTTAAAGGCCGTCTCACGCTGCGCGCCGCTGTCCGCCTGGTAGGCGCGCGTCTTCCCAGCGGGGCGCACGCTTTGAACCGGCCGGTTCCAGCTTCGATTCCCGGTTTAATGTATTACTTACAGGCTGTTATTTTCCATACATATCCTTGATTTACGCAAATAGAGTCGAAGGTGGTTCGCTATTCAACATGATGTAGTGTTAAATTTAAGCGCTCTTCTAAGAAATTGATTGCAAATCTGTTCGTAATTTAACAATTTGTTGTTTTACCATGATAGTTAAATTACTATAAATTGTTGCAAACCACATAGGTTTAGGAAAAAATTCCTTTTGTTTTTAAAAACATGCAGTAATTTTGCAAGCCATTGTAATTTAAAAATTTCTAGTACTATTATTTACAGCCACATGTCTGTGACAGCCACACAAAACATCAAAATACAAGTTACGAGTCAGTTGCTACAATACGGGAGTGCGATTTAGTGTTTTTAGTGTTTTTTGTAGCGTTTTTTACACTATAAGCATTATCTTAAATTCGAACATTTCAAGAAAAAGTAACATTCAATGGCTAGCTGTGTCAAGGTTGTAGGGCATTGTTTTCTATATAATTCTCTTACATTCCCGACCCTCACATTGCCGAAGAAGCTCCTTAACTTTGAGCTTCTTTCACACAAGCGTTTGCGCAGAGCATTCTCGTTACCTATGCAGTTATAAATAAATAAATGTAAATGTGGACAACATCACATACATTGTTTATTGTGGAAATCTGAAGCAGCGAAGGTACCACGAACACCCAGACTTGAGAAAATGTAGAAAAACACTTTTTCTACATTGAAATTTTCTACAGGAAACGAACCCGGGACCTCGGTGCTGGCGACACCGTGATAACCGGTGTAAACGATTGACAAATAAAAATGAAGTCTAATTATGATTCTAGGAGTATAGTAATTTTCTTAAAAAAAGGGCTGCTGAAAGTTTTTTGGGAAAAACATCGTTGTATTCAATTGCGATAAAGTGATGGATTTTCTACGCATAAATAGTATTTATTGGCAAGTGTAGTAAAACATTAAAATATTTTTAGACGCCCTCGGTAGGATATTCTGTCATCTGTGTTTAGTAAAAATGCTTTTGTTCACCGTTTCTGTGAAATTGACAGTTTAATTCCAGAGCTTTATTAATAATATACTCGTAAGATTTAATAATAACGTTAATGAGATTATTATCTAATGAAATCGAGACTTTAAAACTGTACCAATCGTAAATCCAGTGAAAGTAATTTACCTTATAGTTGTCCATTATTTAGTTAATTACCGAATGGGGGTGCGACGGTGTCGCCGCCCTCGCGGCTGAGTTGCGAACTTTGCTTATTGTTTCGTTGCTCGCGCATATAACAGGTGTTTTTGATACTGTACCGATGGCAGAAAAGGTACTGGATGCCTGGTGCCTAGGACGTAGTAACAAACACGAAATCCAACTTAATTTTTTTTTTGTTATCTTTACAACATAAATCATCATCATAACATAATCTATATATATAAAAATGAATCCCTATTTCCCTTGATCACGGCATCACGCGTGAACGGCTAGATCGATTTAGCTAATTCTTTTTTTGTTTTGTTTGTTTCAGGAGAAGGTTGATAAGAAAGAAAAAAAAAAAAGAAAATTGCGCGAAAAATAAGAAAATTTAATCACCATACTTAATTAAATGTGATGTTACCTTGACAATTTAAACTTTTTAAATTTATGGAGTTTGACATAAAATTGACAGAATGCGTGCAAATATCGTCAAATAGGGGGGGGGGGGGAACTGTAACTGTAATTTAAAAATCATTTGTTTCGCAATCTTCAACAAAGGTCATAATGTATTTGTCAAATGTGTCATTTGAGATTGACTTTTATAGGTTGGGAGGGACTCGAATCCTCATCTAGGCTGTTTCAACCTATGGTTTCACCTGAGCGTCTGAGCACTGAGTCATAGAGAGAGCACTAATAAAACTCCCAAGTTTTTTTGCGGTTGTTTCGGTTACAAATTCTATATTCGATTGAAATATCAAATACTGTAAAATTGTACAATCTTTATGTTTTGCGACTGGTGCCATTGTCCCTGTTTGATATACAAAATAAATTATGGTCAGACGTCGCATTGCTTTACATTTTTACAATATGCTTTATAGACATTGGTTTCATGTTCGGTACTATTATATCCTACGACGTGGTACTGACTTAGGGTAGAAAGAAAGTGCGGGATGTAGCACTTCTAAAACACGTGTTCGATGCTTGGGAGATTATTTAGGTTAGATGCAATAGGTGTTTTTTGACCTATCAAACAAAGGCTTTTGACTGGGTGGACCATATAACTTTGCTTAAAAAACTTAGACTATAGTGCTTCGAATGATTCTTTAATTTTAAATTTAGATTTAACTAACTCTTATCTCACAGGTAGAACACAAAAAGTTTGCATCAATGGAACAGAGTCTTCAGGATCAGCCCTTATCATGGGTATCCCTCAGGGATCAGTATTAGGATCCCTGCTATTTTTAATATACGTTAATGACCTTCCCTATTATATGTATAACCTCTGTGAGATGGTATTGTTTGCAGCTGACTCATCAATAATTTTTAAAACTAAGAGGGGCAAAAATCATTTTACCATGTTAAAAATACCCTCTCAAATTTATTGGATTGGTTTGCTACGAATTTATCTCAGCTCAATGCAAAAAAAAAATTGTTAAATGTACTTTGCCTAATGTAAGGTTTGCCGCCACAAATGTTATTGTAAAAGAAGAGCCATTAGACACTGTAGACTCCTCTACCTTTTTAGGTACAACTGTAGACTCGGTAGTAGACTTTTAATCATAGAAATCTGTTCTGTGGACGTAATAGCATGGTTTCAGACGGTAACAGAGCATGATTTTGATCCCATATTTTAAGTCAATACTCTTTTTTTTAATTCGTAGAGATTATCTCTAGTTTTGCGAACGCTCCGATCCGTTGCGACCCTGGTAGCTGTTTGTTTCGCGTAAAACTTTAATTAACTAATAAACATGTCGGCCGCGGCCCCGTCTTAAATTAGGCCCCGTGAAAATTGCGCTACGCCCCTTGGACACCTCCGGACGGTCATGGCGTCCTGGTACTCTCGTTTTCAATGGCTTAGGAAATTAGGCAACAATCTTACCAATCCTATGTTTGTATGTATAGTATATATATGTATCTTTCGTTCCTATGTATGAATATGTTTTGTGTTCATATATATTTTGTCTGTGCCAATTTTGATGAGACTACCAATGTATTACTTGACACTTGTGCTTAAACCTACATTGTACCTACTGATATCACCCTACTTTACCCTAGTACCATTACTTTTAATAAATTAGAAATTAACTGAGCTTCTTATTAGAAAACCTACTTCCTTGAATGTGCATTTTCATGATTATGCCACTACAGCGTTGCAGTTGAGTCAATTTTGATCAAAGAACATGTAGTGAGTGTATAGTTGGGATTAGCTGTCGAATTTTGATAATTTTGTGATGTTTATGGACCTACTATTTTATTAAGAGTAGCATAGTAAGTTCAAGCAAGGTTCAGGGAATTTTGATGTCAAAGATTTGGTCGGCCTCGTACGGATAAAGTCAATGCTTTTGTTAAAATATTAGTGCGAACACTGCGAACTTGCACATGACATATTATTAGTAGTTAGGAACGACATTATTGTAGAGAAACTGAGGATTGATAAATAAACAATTTATTGTTACCCATAAGTTCCCAAATTATGTAGGTTAAATTTCATAACATTTTAATGTCTTGTTTGTTGATTGATAGTTTACGTGGGCCCTTCACCCCAAAATTGTTGATGTTATTTTTTCTTATTTTTTTTGCACTTAGTAGTTGTACCATTACTTATTCTTTCAAATTTTAATGAGAACAATAAAACACACAGAAAATCGATCAACGCCTTGAAAACTTGTGAACTTCCTCGTTTTTCGTCGGTTAAAAACATAGATTTGCAATAGGAAAATAGCGACATACATATCTAGTTACCAGGATAGCATAAATTGACGAAGACTCAGTTTCTGAGCTGGAGCGTTTCTTTGCGGGGAGGTAGCCGGGGGGAAAGGGGGCTAGGGTTGACAAATGGGGCGCTTTGAGCATCCGCGAGCGATACAATCGGTGCGTTGCTTACTGTGCTCCGTTGTAGGAAAAAAGGTAGGGCTGCCTTCATGGCTTTAGGGTAATACTTAAAATAATATTTTTCATTATGCAACTTTTCTCAAAATTTTTTTGGTTTTAAGAGTAATTTAGTAAACAAATGTTGGTTTTTAATGTCCCACCCAACCCAACAACGAGCTATAAGGTTAATAGAGTAAAAACAGGTATTAAGATGACTGCAGCAATTATTGATAATTCTTTTTTGTCAGTTACCTACATATTACATAAACTTATGGCAAAATAACAGGGCGATATTTCTAGTAGTGCAGTACATATATTTAGCAACATAACCAATACATATAGGCTTCAAATATTAGGGGTTAAAGTATGAAATTGCCGTTTCGTATGGACGAAATCGAGAAAAGTCATTTATCCATACTAACAATTTTTTAGTTTTTTTAAAAACGCCTGAACCGTTTTCGAAGCAATTAAAGGTGAAAGTTAGATGGTTATAAAGCTACGCATTATAGTATTTACATTTCTGAAAATCAAAGTATATAGTACAAATATACTGAATTGAAGCAAGAAGGTCAGCTGACACATTGTAAGGGGTCTTTTCAACGACTTCCTTTGAAGTAATATGCACTAGTATTGCATTTTTTTTTAGTCAAGAGTTACTTTATTTAGTTTTTGATACAATACAAAAAGAATTACGCAATAATATGACTATACTTAAGAGCTATAAACAAAATAAAAAGTGGGAAAATAATCGCCAATTTCATACTTAACCCCTATTATTTTACTTTAAATCTCGTACATTAATGGAACTGGCCGTAATTGTATCTTTCTGTATAAAGTCAAATGTTTAGTAAAATCAGTGTTGCATCGAAATTACAAATCTTGCTGGGGAGACCCACAGCAATTAACATGGATTAAAAACGTCAAATAGTAAGTTAGTTGTACACAGCTAGGAGGAGGATGAAATATATACGGGAAATATATTTTGAACTGACTCAAATTCGGGATGTCTAACAATTGCTATTTTTCCCCTATCCTTTGTCTGACAACCCTGAGGCACGCGTCACTGGACTCGTCCCGTCGTACCATTACTCACTGTCGGTAGCCATTTTCGTTTGCCCCGCCCGCTACGCGCTACAGCTACGGGCTACGCCGTAGCAGCCGTCCGTAGACCGCCTGCTCGCTGCCTCTGCTGCCCTGGTATTTTAACTTAAATTAATAGTGTCATTAGTTAATCAGCGTTTTGATAATTAACTGTCACTAACTAATGCCATTGTTAGGTTTAATTAGCATTATAGTTCTATAAGCTCCCCTTATATACCACTGATGATATTCGCTTGGCACCTAGTCTTATTAGGTATCCACTAATATTATTATGAGAAATCTTAAAACTAGTGCAGGTTGTCTGTTAAATTGAACCAACTTGATGTTGCAGGAACATTATATCGTGTATCTTTTAAATATTATATTATTAGTATTAACTTGTTATTAGTATTAACTTGTTATTAGTATTAACTTGTTATTAGTATTAGTTTGTTACTGGCTTATGACTTCTCTGACTGTGTCTTCTCTTAATTTAGTACAGACCTATGCATTGTTTTTTATGGGACAGCTAATTGACAGTTTTGGTTATTATAATATCAGCCATGTGCGTGGTTCTGCACTGTTTTATAAGATTAATTTGATAAAAGGGCTCCTTTACCATATAATGACATGCATATTTTAAAAGTATTTATTGATTATTTTAAATCATAATGATTTATGTAATGGACAGATTTAAAACTGTCTATACTTAAATCTTCAGATTTAGAATTGTAAACTTGTCACAGGAACATTTGCTGACAAAAGTGACCGCATTTCTTACGCTCAAAGAGTCTTACGCTTTTCGTGGCTAACCCACGGTCCTTAGCAGTGCTAAAGTTTTTTCAACTTTTTTTGAATTTTACTGATTGCAAGTCTAACTGCTCATTATGATTAGACAGTTATTTAAGATAGTATAAGATATCAATCTTAAATATATTAGGGGTTAAAGTATGAAATTGCCGTTTTGTATGGACGAAATCGAGAAAAGTCATTTTTCCATACTAACATTTTTTTATTTTTTTTAAAAACACCTGAACTGTTTTTGATGCAGTTAAAGGTGAAAGTTAGATGGTTATAAAGCTACGCATTATAGTATTAAAATTTCTGAAAATCAAAGTATATAATACAAATATACTTAATTGAAGCAAGAAGGTCAGCTGACACATTGTAAGGGGTCTTTTCAACGACTTCCTTTGAAGTAATAGGCACTAGTATTGCATTTTTTTTAGTCAAAAGTTACTTTATTTAGTTTTTGATACAATACAAAAAGAATTACGCAACAATATGACTATACTTAAGAGCTATAAACAAAATAAAAAGTGGGAAAATAATCGGCAATTTCATACTTTAACCCCTATTATTAAAATACCTGAGTGCTGCTATCCCGCTAGTCTCTTGAATGTAACCCAAAGTGTTTGCCACTAAACCCGATTGATAAACACGCATACTCCTCATGCGACTAGTCAAGCGAATACAAAGTTTGCACCAAAATAAATTTGGAACTTGTGAGTAAGCAAGCACCTCGTCTTTGAACGTTAAAAGTTTTGATATTTGGGTAAATGGAGGGAGGTAAGCTGTCTGTCATACAGACCGTGAATACTATTGTTGGTTTACATATGACACAGTTTAGAAGTCGCATCGTGAAGTAAGTTTATTTCTGAACTGTTGACGATTTCAAGAGAATAAAATTAAGCTGCCAGTTTCAAAATGTTGTGGTTTCTTGACAAAAAATAAATAAGCGCGCGTAGTCGTTGATTTTGTCTGACAGTGATTCCAATATGGTGCGTTAAAAGGTTTTTGTTTTACTTTATATGATTTTTTAATTGCAATTATAAGATCATTATTTTAACTTGAATAATTTTGTATCAAACGGGACTCGAAACCGCATTTCTTTGCATATCGATTGCGGTGCTTACACCAATTAAGCTACCGAGACTGTTTTTGTTAAAGCCACATCCTTAATTCATTAACTTTGAGCTAGGTACTCGAATAGCGACCGCGTACCGGACGACGTACCGTGGGCAGGCGGACCGGCGATCTGGTCAAGGTCGCGGGAAGCCGCTGGATGCGGACAGCACAGCACAGGACCGATCGTTGTGGAGAACCTTGGGGGAGGCCTATTCCCCGCAGTGGGCGTCGTTCGGCTGATATGATGATGATCTAAGAGGTGGGGTACCTCTTAGATCATCATACGTAGTAGATACGACGTTATGAGTGTTCAGATATTATTGGTTAGTTGTGTGTATAGAATTTATTGACTAGCATCTGCTCAGACATAAATGAAGTAATGAATGTTCAGATATTAATGGTAACTTGTAGTTTATGGAGTTTATTGAAATTTTCAACTGTTCAGAAGTATTTGGTCACTTTTTCTGCTCCAATATATCTGACGACGACTGTACCAGGAGAGCAAGTTGTGAAAAGTGATGATATCAGGATTTTAGAAGTACGTACCTATGCGGAATTGTGGTTTGATTAATTTAGCTGTGACGGTCATCTTGGTCGACAAAAATCGCCATGCGCGATCTAATTATGCTTTTGTATTGTTAGTACTAGGATATTATGAGTGTGTACATCATATGTTGTTCAGTATGTAATTTAAAGATAACGAAAAATTAGGTAAAATGGTGCTAGGGTAAATGAGACAAAATACCAGGCGTCCAGAACAAGTTCAGTATTTGTTTGAAAAGTACTAGGCGGACAGAATAATCTTAACGCTTCAGTGATGTAGATACTAGGATTTCATAAGTACATGGTATACTATTCTTTACTAGAACTACGGTTCATACACTTTTTTACGGTTTCAGGTGACTAGTTAATTGTATGTATTAACTTATAATGATTTCAATTATGTATATACAGGTGAAATTTAAACCACTTTCCAAAATGTTTATAGGCGTTCAGTATCGTATTTAGAGCCGATTTATGAAGTAAATAATGTAAATTAAGACGCTGACATGAGCCAAATTGAGCTCAATGAAGATTGTTTTGCTTTAAGCCTATGGCTCGTATTGTTGCCAAATTCTATGTAGTTGTAATTGATCATATTTTCGACCAGGTGGCTGTTTCCAAAACACGATTCTAAAAACTTTTCTCGATAGAAAAAAATCTCAAAGTAGCCTCTGAAAATACATAAATTACCATTTTTCTCAGCAGTCCGTTTAACAATGATAATAAAATTATATTACATGTTGCTTAAGCAAATGGCTGATTTAGATGTTTAATAAAATGGCAATTTTAAATTGCACAACGAATTTTGTTGTTTGGCACTTAGGCCCTTCTATTCCATGCGCTTTTTCTCTGTCACTCTTACGAGAATTGACAGTGATAGCTGTGGCGCGTTCCAAAGAAATTCAAAGGCGAATAAAGTTGTGGGCGTGTTTATTGCTCAAGGTCATCGGCTGCAGTCAGCGTCTTAAGTTTTATTTATTAAGTTAAGTTTATTAAGTTTTCACCCAAAAATTTTCGCAATATAGTTTTCAATTTTTACGGTCCTAGGCCTGTTAAGGTATAAAAAGAAAATCAGTTTTTTTTAAATAATATCGTAATTAATGAATGAGATGCGCATCGCGTGAAAAAATTGTTGCTAGGCGGCTGTATCAAAAATTTTAGATTTCTGGCGGACATGGTTAAAATTTCATTCTGTACATACTATTTTTTCTTTATTAAGATTATTCTTACACCTAATAATCAAGATAAATAATAAAATAAAGGTTATGCAGTAGAAATTAATTTAGAGTTTTTTAATTTATCGACCTCCGTGGTGCAGTGGCGTACACACCGGTTTTCAAGGTGTATGTCGCCTGCTCCGAGGTAACGGGTTGGATTCCCGGTCGGGTCCATGTAGAAAACAAATTTCATTAAATTTTAAATGTTTTTCTACATTTTCTCGGGTCTGGGTGTTTGTGGTCCCTTCATTGTTTCTGAACTCCACAATTTTTTTATTTTTTTTTATTTTTTATATTTAAGACATGCCTCACTGGGCCACACAGAGCCATCTAGTCCCAAATTAAGCTACTATTAAGTACCCTGTCGTATGGGGTACTAGACAACCGATAAACTTACTTATATACTTTTTTTTTGTAAATACATACTTATAATACATAGAAAACACCCAGACCAGTACAAACAGACATGTTCATGCACACAAATATTTGTACTGTGCGGGGATCGAACCCGCGACCCATGGCTCAGAAGCAGCGTTTACTACCGCTGATCCAAATCGATACTTTCAGGTTCAATTGGCGTATAAACCATTTTGGCCAAATCGAGTTAAATATACCATTTTGATCAGAATTTTTTTCTCTATCGATCTGTATATTCGAAATGTTTAAATTCGCAAAAAAATGTTTATACACCCTAAAAAAGTATTGCCGAAAAGTTAAATAAATTCCATAAAAACAGTGTAAAAGCCGAGTGGTTGTTTTTGGTATTTCTGTTAAGATGTAAAGACCATACGTTTTTTTAAGCCCGGGCGTAAAACTCTATGATAATTGCAAATGGTTTTTACGTTAAGAGTGTTAAGACGCATTCAAAGATTTCAATGTCGTAAGTTCACGTGTTCAGTAGGTTGTATATAGAAGATGAGTAAGAGCGGATTGACTAGTATTTCGTTTCACATATTCTAAATATGCCTAGGCTTATTTTGTTATTAATATGTTATTTTATTAGTCACTAAAAACGTATAGTTGATTATTTCTACTAGGAATTAATTTCATAACTACCTATATAAGGCTGTTTTTCAGGTCCAGTGCCGCTGCCTATCGACTTCGACTAAATGTGATAAATTCAAGACTTTAAAACAAAGAAAACGAGCCACACTGTACTCAAGAAAGCAATTTAAAACTTTTTGAGATGCTCTCTAATGAATTTCTTTCTTTAAAAGTACCCAAACTTTTAATTATTGCCATAAATGGTCACTTTTACCAATAATGAAAGTTGTAAAAAGATAAATTCACCATTGAACTTCTCAAAAAACTACAAATTCCTCTCCCGAGCACATCATGGCTCTACTCCCTGTTCAGAAGTCTCAAATTCATCACAACCAATCAAAATCAATTTTATTGGCGGCAGCCCTACACCGAGAAAGAAGTCTTAATTTTTTGCCATAATTGCATAATTATAAACTTTGTAAGCTAAAATATTAATGATATAAAAAAAGCACCACATAAAATATGACTAACTACAAATGAATTATTAGCAAGAAGTAATTTCAGTCTCTCTGCGCTGCCTGGCTGATCCGAAGGTTCCCATTACGCTGGCTGCATTGCCACGTTGAATGGCAATGGAGACCTGCTGAACCAACCAGGACCCAGAGCGGGAATCATTCCCTTTCTCTCGCAACCGTCGCCCTAACTCCTTAAAAAGGTCTCGAGCCTCACTACCCCATGGTCGTGCCGTCTCAACTGCGAACGGTACGAAATCGTAGAGTGACTCTAATGCTGAATATTTATAGTGTTTCAACTTCGCACCGTTTTCCGCCGCCGACTCCGTAGAAATGACGGTTTGTTTCAAATGAGACGCAGCAAAAGTGCTTACACATCCTACAAGAGACACCGACCCCTCCGCCATGGAACCAATGTAAGTCCATCCGGCCTCTTACCATCAGTCCTAGATAGTCCCGAGGTTCTAAAATACACGGAATATTTACTGATGTCATGGCCCTACGAATAATCTCATTAATTGAATGGTACCTTGGAAAGTAACCCGCACATCTCTGACAGCTTAAACCATGGTGTCCATTCTTCTCCACCATTAAACCACAAATACAGCGATGCGCTTCACACACCTTGCCCCCCAATCTTAGACCCACTGCTATTCTCAAAGAATCGTTATCGAGCAGTGTGCCCAATTGAGGAGAAGGAAAGGCATGTAACCACGCACCAGATTCAGGCCTTATGACAGCCTTCAGACGCGCCAAATCAGCTCCTCCGGCACCACTCAACAAACGAGAATACAATAGATTACAGAGGATGTCGTCCCATTCCTTCTGAACCACAAGATTTTCTGGGCGGTCATCAGCTGTACAAAGCATGGTCCACAGAAGTGAATATTAGTTTCGTCTTTTAAGTTCCAATATGTTGATTTTTTCTAATTAGAGTTATTAAAAATTCTTAATTTTGTGCCATAATTTTGCTACAAAATTGTAAAATAAAAACAATAAAAGAAAGTTATTTTCGTACTCTGGCAATTTTATTTTATCTACATCAACCAAATATAGTTATAACACTAAAAATATATTTTTATACATTCTCGAAACAATATAAGTGTGCTTATAGTCAACATAACATTATTTTTATACAATGTTTTATTAATTCATTTAAATAAATCACTATAATCAATGGTTGTAAAAACCAAAAAATCTACATCTATCGGTCTTTACGTCAGCAATTGCAATCTCATGTTTACTAAAAATTCAAATACGACGTAAAGAGATATTTTAGGTCCATTATAGGACGTCGTATAAACCACAGAGTGTATTTTTTAAAGACGTAAATCCAAGCTAACTTTAAAACTAACGAAGATGGGCATATTTTGAATATTTAGATTTTTTTATCGCAAAATTTTAAGAATGTTTTCTCTTGGTCATTTTTTAATAGCTTCTGAAATAAAAAAGTTATGATTTTTTTTATAAAAAAAAAAAGTTTTTTGGCTCTCCTGAAAAGTACGGTTTTGGTTTATACGACAATTGAACCTGAAGGTATCGAAATGGTCGTCAAATATGAGTTCTTTCAATCGTTAATCACTTTGAGATTAGAAATATTAGAATACAACGTGTTCCTTTTGATATCCCATAACTCTAGGGTATTAAACAGACCATCGTAAAGAATCAAATTGCATATGAATTATTCTTCAATTATGAATTTTTTTTGTTAAATTTTTTATACAAAGTAATTCTTAAAAGTCAAACGTTTATGTAAAACACCCTTACCTAGTTATGAATGAACTTTTGAATGAAAACGATGTATTCGTACCTACTTATCAATGAAACACCCTACTACAACTACACTTTAGTGTAAGTTTGTCAACGTCTCGCAAAAAAACTAGGGATTCGCCATACTGGTTACATTTTTTTAACAAATTTAACTAAAATTGATGTTATATTCGAAACTATTGATTTTTGAACCACATGTTCTGAGCGTTTTATATTATTTTTACCTATAGAACAGAACCTTAGAGTTATGGGATATCAAAAGGAACACGTTGTATATGTGATGTTGTCCACAATTTATATTTCTTCGTTTTTTTTGTTAACAACTCTTCGGTAATTAGAATTTTCAGATTTACTTTAAGGGCTCGCAGCGTCCAGCATTCTTCTTGTTTAATTGGTACAATTCAAACGGAACACAATTACGAGTTTCACCTTCTGTTTCTACTCGTAGTTCCTAATAGTTACCAGGATATTATAAACTTTGACAATTAGTTTTATTACAACCGAAGTGACACAAAGATGAGGATTTATTTTTGAAATCACTTTTACGATAGAATGTCGTGACTTTTAAATTTAATCTCTGTCCATATAATTATGCTAATTCCCAATATACTTCGTTGGGAAAGTTGACTTACTTACCTCATAATAAAAGAGACTAACTTTGTAAAAAAGTTAAGTTTGCAAGTGGTATTAAGGCGACTACTAGAGCTAAGTGCGGCCTCCAGTTGATCTAATTTTATTACTTGTAAACAAAATCAATTCGACTTTATAAACAACTAAATGAAAAGTTTACTGTGCTTCAATAAATACTAGAGGTAATTTGCTCAAATGATACTGTTCTAGTTTTTTGTGAATTAATTTTGTTTCGAAGTAGTGAGTGTAAAATTAAATCAATTGGGGGCAGCACTGAGCTCTAGTAGTCCCCTTAACAAGTTAGTTTATTGAAGGACAAGTACTTAATGTGTACTTCAGATGTGTGTTATGCAAAAATGAAACAAGATATTTTTTTTAGGTTTTAATGTTTTTTACACAATTCGTAGCATTCATAATGCCGACACAGTTTCGTCAGTTTTCCTCACGTCACGTCAGCGCAGGTGTTACTATATCTTTATATTATATAAACCAGTTCACTATTCGTGTATATTTTATATTTATAATAATATGTACCTCGCCGAAATTATACAATACAAATATATAATTAACTTTGTCTCGAACCGTTCATTAATTGAAACATTCCGCTGACCGACGCACATGTCCTTTTAGTAGCTATATTTACAATAACTTCATGACTTTCAAATCATTATATATAATGTACATATACATATATAATAAAGAGAAAAATCAAAATAAAATTCTTCAATTAATACATTAATACCTAACAACTACTATTTAAGATTTTTCTCTTAATAAAAATATATTACACGCAATGCAAATAACAATAATAAAAGGGAAATATCAACAAAGTCAGGTGTTGCGAAAGTATTTTTCCGAAATTATTGACCTTTTTAATACTGAGACTTCACTGGAAAATAAACGGTATTATACAAAGTAAATGAGAGGTTATATATAATTTGATAAGTATATTTACAAAAGATAACAAACTTTCTTCTAATATGAGACACTAAATTGTGGCGTGGTTTTCCCGCCGACCAGCTCTTTGCGGTCGCCATTTTGTTTTCATATTAAAATGGCGGGGTTGTTGGATTGAACTCGACCGCAAAATCGAAGCTCGTCGGGAAAATCACTTCACAGGTGATTCGCAAGACAATATGGTGGTTTTAATTATCCTAGAATAAAGCTTGTTTTCGGATAACTTATTCCGCTATCAAAGTTAACCGTAGCTAGGACCATTTCGACATTTTAGCTCCCGTTCGTATACATATCATAAGGCTGTAATGCGACGCATTACCATAACGTATTCTCATGATTATTTAGAATTATTGAGTCACCGTTCCGCGGTCTCATCGCCAAAGACTTGTGTTAACTCGTATAATAGCCTTTATTTTGGTAAAACGAGACGAGCCGCGGAATGAGATGACTTGTAATCTAGGAGAAGCTCACAATACTTATCATCAGTCACAAAAATCACACGATTTATGTTTTTTTAACATCTATGTGCGAAAGGCCGCAGACCGAGGAGGGGCAGGCCGCGGTTGGTTCCGTTCAGGTGAACACTGGCCGCTCGTCGCTTTGCAGCCCTTCAACATTCTGAATAATTAAAAATTTATGGTCACCTGGTAACGTAGAAGGCAATCAATGTCAGGTATTCACAAGACAAAATATACCTAAAAATCTCTTTTTTCAACATTGTAAAATATTATTTCGTTATCGTATACATCGGTTACAAATTGTGCTACATCGCGAACACGAAGGCAAGTGAAATAATGATATCAGGATCAATACCATTAATATAGTTAATAATAAATATATATTCAAAGATATGTATTCGACCTGTAACGCAAAATCACGAAACTACGCGGACAATTAAAATTATGTATGAAGAAATTGACGCTCTACTAGAAGTACGTTTGAGCTTGATTGTGGTTGAATAAATAAGTTGGTAGAAAACAGAAGCGACACGTACGAAACGAATTGCGGCTGTCGCGCGACTACCTTTGGACTTGGAAAGTACGGAGGCGTGTGCCCGAACTGCGTACAGAACACATATTACATTACTACAAAAAAAAATGGTAAACTGTTCCTATATTTAACATTAACTTAGTTTTAAAAAAAATGAGAAATATTTTTCGCTTTATTTCCTCAAAAATATGGTTTTTCGTCAGCAAAAAGATTTTCTCATAAAACCTGCAGAAGGAGTTACAATAAGATCGTCCAGCAACCTGAAAGGTCCGGCGCACGCCTCGTATAACAAAAGCCCTCAATGCACACACCGATACCAGTAATGCCTAACATTTCCAATGTAATCTGAACTCACGATGCACAGACGGTCCCATAATTAATGACTGTTCCGCTTACATTGGAAACGCGTGCCTTGAAGTGTATCAATGTGCACTAACTCATACGAATCCTAAAAAGTCCCTTTTCTATTACCGTCTGTCAACTGCGTCCCTAGTACTTCCAGTGATTGTTACAACTTACAACTATTCAATTATTTATATTTACGTAATAACAATACACAATTAGCTATAAATATTTATACGATAACTATATCAAACCATTTTTATTGTTACATTCCTCTTTGCTCCTATTGTTTTGAGTGATAAAACCGTATAATATTTATCATTTATTTATATTAGGTGATTGCACCAGTTATATTACATCGTCCAGTGTCACTCGTTATTTTACATTTAATTTAAACGTTAAAGTTGACTTTAAATCTTATTTTAGGAGATCGTATACTGTTTCAAATATTACAAAATGTTTTGTTTTATGTACATTAGCGTAGTTGTCTCCTGTATATCACTTGGCAGCGCGCGCGCCGGTCCCGCGCGGGTGCCGTGCGAGTGCCGTGCGGGTGTCGTGCGGTTGTCGTGCGGCTGCCGCGCGGGCGGCGTGCGGGCTAGCGGGAGCCGTGCGGCCGCGCGCCGAGCCAAACGGTGTCATTGTTATTCATATCTGAAAATAAAAGAAATATTTTAATGGTGAATGTTAGTAGCGTAAGTAACCGTCCGTAAAATCGTATTTTACAGCATGATTTAAAAAAAAGTTGCTTTGAAGGTTATGCAGTCTATCGGCCGGTTCCAATAACCTATCTATCTTCAGTTTTGGCATATCGGAGATAGGAAACAGTTTCTATCTCTGTTTTTGCCGTCCAGAGAAACAAAGACAGAAGTGGTTTTCTATCTTCGATATGTCAAATCTGAAGATATATAGGTTATTGGAAATGGCCGTAAGACACAAGTGAAGCGTTTAACGTGACCCAATTATAATAATATTATTATTTTGTTTTCTCTTGGGTTGGCTTATTTGAAAGTTTTTTTTTGTAGTACTTCGTTTAAATCGTGGTAGCCATGAGATAACTTTAAAGTCTGGTTAATTTGAAAAATCATTACATCATTTAAGTAGTCCGTACTAACATGGTACTAACACATTTTGATAAAATTTAGTAGAAAGATAAATTAACCTTGAAAGGGGCCATAATAAGTAATTTTGTACTTACAGCTGGGCACTGGTTTCGTGCGCGATATATAGTCAAAGACGCGGGAAAAAGCTATTATCATAATTTGTGTATAATATATTTTAATCAAACTTAAATATTAATATAAATATGATTAAACAAAAAGAATATAACTTACATGTACAATTGTGCATTAGAGATGGTGGCCGTAGTAGTCCGCAGGGTAGTGCGCGTAGCCCTGGTGGAAGGCGGGGTCGGTCGCCGGCCGGTGCATCATCTGCTGGCCCTCCATCATGTAGCCCATCGTCGCCTCGGGGCTGTACGCGCCGCTGGGACCCGCGTGCGGGAACACTGCCGGGTAGAACACTGAACGGTTAATTAGGCTGGCTGTAGTCTTCGCAATGGAACAGGGGCTACCCCGCAACACTGTGTCCGTATACCCGTCTCTCTTACTCATGCCAATGTCTTAGAGAATGTGAAAGAGAGCGCAGGGTATTGCGTTGCATAGTACGGCCTGTAGCAAAAGTCAGAGGAGCTTTGCTACGAGGTTTGCGAGTGCTACAAATGTTTGACGTTCGAAATATTATTCCGTAATACAATGCTCGTGATATTGGCCCTACATCAGATTGAGCCGAATATTATGAGTCTCTAAGACATTGACATGAAAGAATGTAAAAGAGGCAGCTATATCCGTGTATAAGGCTATCGCGTTGCGTAGTACGGCCTGTAGCGAAAGTCAGAGGAGCATTGCTACGAGGTTTGCGAGTGCTACGAATGTTTGAAGTTCGAAATAGTACTCTGGAAAACAATACTCGTATGATTTCTAGATTGAGTCGAATATTATGTTATGAGTATCGTTTAGTGTCGAAGACATTGATTCATGTCAAATTGTCAATGTCTTAGAGAATGTAAAAGAGGCAGCTATATCCGTATATAAGGGTATCGCGTTGTGTAGACTGCCTGTAGCGAAAGTCAGAGGAGCTTTGCTACTAGATTTGCGAGTGCTACGAATGTTTGTCGTTCGAAATAGTATTCCGGAATACAACGCTCGTGTGATTGGCTCTACATGAGATTGAGCCGAAAATTATGAGTATGGTGTATTTTATTCGGCGTAATAGATTAGAGCTAGCGTAAATGTTACGAATAATTAACATATTAAGATATAGTTATATAATGTTTGTGCTGGCTCGATAATGCGTACACTAACATACTTTGCCTCGACTGATCTATCGTAGCTTCACCCTTCTCTTTGTGACACGAACTTTCCAAACATGTATAACGTACGCATGTAAATCAATTCCATTTCGCATTACCTAAATTATTTTATTACACTTGCCTACAAAAGTCAGAGCTCAGAACGCCTACCTATTGTGCGCGCACTAAAAGTTAGGAATCCGCTCAATTTTACCACAGAACTGTTATGGCTTCCGATCGCAATATTTCCCTCGGATTATCAATCGTAAAGTAATGGTGTTCGTCCATTATAGTTCCCGATTTCCTGCGTCTAGGGGCTTTATGGGTGGCACGCGCCATTGCCCCACGAGAGCCGGGACAAACACGGGCCATGAGGCCACCGTTACTGCGCCCATAGACAATCACTTCACCTTTTTATGTCATCCAAATATGAAGTGAACGTTAGATCGATTTTATGGCGACGGTAATGACAGCTATTGGATAGTTTCAGTCAATTGTTCTTGTTTATAACTCTGCTCTGTCAAATCTCTTTTGTAATAGCAAAATGACCTTGAATTTTAACAGCCTATTAAAATAATGTGTCCAGAAATCTTTACATAAATAATAATACCCTGAATGGCCAGACTTTTTTGCACACTTAGCAAAAGAAATTCGGAGGTTCCGATCAGATCGTGTGCCTATTCAAGCGTGTCTCCCACTAGGACAACAGGAAGTAATAAAGGAGCGCCCGGCTGTGGGGCGAAGCTCGCTCTACCAGGGAACTATGATTTACCGAGCGGTGAACCGACGGCCTTGTGCACTGTTCTTTCTATTCTCTGATCTCGCACACCAGGGTCGCATAACTTCAAAAAAGTAGCTAACAGTAGTCGAGCTCATAAAACACGGCTATTCCTAAACGTTCCGGCGCAACCGGCGGATGTAAGCGCAGCCAAGTTTGCCGACGACGGAAAATGGAAAAACCGGAGGGTGGAGGATAGATGGAAAATTGTTTTGGCAATGGACTAAAGAAAATGGCCACCGCATTTCCTGTGGTCAAGCCAAAAGGCGCTTTTCCAATCACTATATTATTTGTACGGTCCGTTTATGTATTCGTCGTGCGTGCTGACTCCGCTACATATCGCGACGACTCAATCGAATCGATTGCTTTTTGTTTTCATTAATCGTCACACGTCAGTATTTTTTCCTTTTGCCGCATTCCGTGTTCAATAAATGTAACGGCGTATAATACATTAATACGTCGAGCTGTGCGTGTGTGCGTCGACATAACGCTGTCAGTGGTTCGACTGCCGGTGGCCGTATATACGGATAGTCGGTGTTTCAGCTCGGAACGACGGCGCTGGCTAATGAATTTATTATAAGGGCATAAATTGCTCTCTGATGCGACGCCATTACCGTGCCAGCCTGTAAATTACAATTCGTTCGAGCGCGGCCATCGTACGCTATTTCCGACCAATCGTTTATTGAGCTTTTCGCGAGGATTAAATCGTGGTGCTCTCATCAGTCGCGGCCTCGCTGCGCCGGCTTATTAAAAACGTGCACGCTGAATTAAAATACGTAATATATTTTTATCGGCGAAATTACAGACAGACAAAAAGGGAAAATACTCTAATCCTCGAATAGGCGAGGGCCTACATCCACACATCTAGATAAGCTACCAGGCGAGCATACATCGCCGATAGTCGGCGGAGGGGCGAGTGATGGATCGCCCGGGACGGGTCAACGAATTCGGACATTATTCTTTTTTACCCTTCTTGCGTTCCCGGCGTTCGCAAGAGTAAGCCCTTTTTCTGCGATGTCCTTTTTTTCCAGGGTGGAATTTTTGTTGGCGGTGCGGGGCCCGGGGACGTTTTATGGACTCTGTGCTACAATTACAAAGTAAAAATAGAATCGGTCGTTTGTGATTCTATTTCATATTGTCGTCTGTTCTTTTAGGGGTTGTTTTAAAATGTGTAAAAGCTATTTTCTTGAGTGTGGTCGTTATTTAGCTAGGAGCAGGTGGGCGTAGTGACCAGGCGCGCATAACTCGTAGCGGTCAGCGCTAAAAGCCTGAAGACGTGCGGTCTCGCGGGAGCTAGAGCACTCGGCTGCATACTGTATGAAGTCAGACTTTGCGGTCAGCAAACTCAATTTTCGACTTCAAAGTCGTCGGACGTGCGGCTTGAATGCGGAACGGCTGTAATGTCTATTGATCGACGAATTGGAATTATTGCTGCGAAGTGGACACATGGTAGTTTCACAATGCATGTTAGACACGCTTTAGAAGTCACACCAATTTGAAACCATTATCATAACTGATCTTTAGTCTCATTGTGTTAGATCCATTGAAAAACGTAATGAGATAACCTCTTTGTTCAATTACGGTGTTTCTGTGCGTTCTATTTCTCGTTATTGTCAAGTCATCTGCTTATCAATACTGAAATGTGATATGGTTGTATAAGAAAAATGTTACCTGCTCTATTTGACTGGTCTATCATAGGCTGCACTATCCTACGTCTCGCATTGATAAACCTGAAACAAATAAATTTAAACATTTAGTTAATACACGCAACGTACATTTAGGTAATACAAGACGTAACATGTACAATGCAGCTCAATATAATACAATCAATCTCTCCTGGGACGAACGCATGAATAACATCAAAATTACACGAGCCAATTAGCGTGAAAGTACCAGGAGAGTATAGGTAAATCACAAGTGTGCGGGTTTTGAAACAATTACTTGGGCAATATGTTATATGTCTGCTGAATAAGTAATCTCGCTCGGTGCATCGCAAATGAACTGTCGCCCGTCAGAGCGGATCAGGCCTCCACCGAGGACACATCTGCGATTGGTTTGTGATTCGATTAGTTTTTTCGTGTAATCAAGCGATAATTTCGACATTTCACGTCACACGCGAACGGTGAAAACGTTTCGCACGGTGATCGGTAACAATGGAATTTCACATTGTTTACAATGAAAAAATTCAACATTCATGTATTCTGATTGAGACGTAAGAAATTCCGATGTCATTATCGAGAGAGGTGCTTTAGAATAGAATGGGTTGTGTACGTAAAAAGAAAACCAGTAATTACGTCTTAATAGGACGTTGTACGAGTACCTACAGAAATGATTCTCGAATTAGAATAAACATTTTGATATTGTCCCCAGTTAACACTAAAATGGAATGGACATTCAAAATTAGCGTCGAACACCGGGTTAGGGACGAACTATCCCTTGGAAGGGTCCAAGTAATTACTCGGCGGCGGATGTGTGTAATGTATTGTTAATATCTAGATTAGTTCATTAACTCTTCATCCGCCAGGGTGGGTCTAAGGGACCGCGCGTCTGGGGGATAAAAACGGGAGAAATTTTACGACGCACGCGGGCATTCGCTAAAGCGCCGTGTATTAAATTTGACACTGCTTATTGTTATTACGCCATTTGTATAATTACAAGAGTTTAGCGGTGTTACTTTCGGTGTAATCGCGCAAGGATTTTGTCTTTTGCGTTTTGGGAGCGCTCGTTTGGTTTGGGAAATAGCTTGTATTTTTTAATTTATCTTGGATAATGCTAATACAACTAGGGATACACTGTTTTACTTAATTCATAAAAATATTACAAGGCAGCCGGTTCGAGTAGAGTCTAAGATTCAATTCTCGGTCTATAGATAAATTTTTATTCGAAAACTGGGTGTAGTATATAATACAAATATCAATTATTTGTGTCAAAACTTTTCAAAGATTTATATATCAGGTTATATAATGAAGATATAAGTAATATTTAGTATCAGTGTCTATATGAATATTCTAAAGACACCTTTAACTCTAAATACACAAACCCAGTATGTTTGAAGTCAACACGTATAAATAACGCCTGGCATTTTCATTTCACGAAGCCAAAATGAAATACATAAAACAACGAACATCTGCGTCTATTAAACATTCCAAACAAACAAAAACGTACAATTTTAATAACGCAACAGAATTATTATTAAACTACAACAGAGACAACGCATCTATGAAATTTACATTTGTATAAATGTTATTTTATATCGGACATAATGGCCGACCCCGATACCAGGGCCTCATAAATCATAAAAGGAGATTTGGATTTGTTAATTTGCCGCCGGCGAAAGAAGGGTTGAGTTGACGCGGTGTCAAATGATACTACCC
The DNA here is from genome assembly GCA_949315895.1 of Anania crocealis. Lineage (NCBI taxonomy): Eukaryota > Metazoa > Arthropoda > Insecta > Lepidoptera > Crambidae > Anania > Anania crocealis. The sequence continues at coordinate 1,930,182 of OX438868.1, forward strand.
TGCTACTGCATTGTGCATTCGGAACCCTAAAAATGCATATGCGCAGTGATATATGGGTTCTGTATGCAGATTTGTCAATTGTAATGAGATTTAAGCATTAGTTGAGTTGCATGTGAGTACAAGACACCCTTTGTTGTTGCGTTTGGTTTCAGCTAATTCAATGGAGGATACGGATTTGAAATAGTATGGCGTCATGACTAATTTCAAGGTCTGTTTGAGCTGTCCATAAGCGAAAAGAATTAAAACTTAACCTGTTATTACAAAGACAGTGATAACTGTTAAGGCCTGTAATCCTTATAAACGTAAACTAAATCCGTTTATAAATCCTTAATTTTAATGGTTAACTTTTGCGTAAACTAAGAAACCAATATACTCTTATCTCTTTCGAATTTTTTAACCACAAATTTGGCAAGCATGGAGATTATGCCTGTACCCATCATTGCTGTGGTAACTTGAATTCAATGATGGTGGCCTTTGTAAAGCAGTGGTATTATAAGCTGTTACTTAACTTTTACGTTAACACTCTTAAAATTTAAAAATATCGTTGTATCTTTCAGAAAATGTATACAAAACCCTACAAGAACCAGCTCCAGTTTGCTTCAGATATGTAACGTGTTACTTCAGGACAAATATGCCTCGAGCTCTCATGGAACAGACTCCCGCATTCCTGCGCAGGGTTAACACGACAGTTCACGAACGACTTTTGACCATATTTACGTTTTCCACGAGTATTATTTCCTTTTGATATTGAATTGTGCGGAGTTACAGATTATTTTGCCTTGTATGAAGGCTATAAAAGAAATGATTCACTTTAATCGTGGTATGCTTGAACATCGATTAGGCAAGTCCAGCAGGCTTGCTCTTGGCACTCGACTCGATTTCAAAACATTTCCGACGAAAATATTAATTCGATATGGCGCAAGATTTTGATTCCAATCCCAATTCCAATTCAATTCGAGTGTTAAGGGTAATGTAATTTTTAGAGCGATTGTCAGTTATTCATCGACAAAGCAAGGATAGAAAAGTCATTCCTTTTTGACCATAACTAGTTTACACATTCAGTGTTTTCTGAATGTGGCCACTGCCTCACGATGTTTTACCTCATTGCGGAGTGGTGAAAATCTGGGAATCAGTACGAAGAAAAATTATCTTAATACAGAATTTCCATAAGTCATAACTATTAGATATAACAATAATTGCGTCACGTCCGCGGCCAGTCTCCCGGCTAATGCGTCGCTGTAATAACATTGGCCTCTTGATATCCCGATAGTCCTTATTATTATTGTGTGATACCAACTTTCCCTAAATAGGAAAAGTTAAAAAGCCCATTTAGGGCCTGGGACACGTCTCGCGACGAAATAGGGATCGGCCCTTCGACTCCCGACGAAACTCGACTCTAAGGCCCAAGAATAAGGTGAGCGAATAAAATTTAATTTAGTGACGTTTTTGGATTTTAATTACGTTCAAGCAAATTAAATAACGACTCAGTCGGTGGAATGTCTGGCGCGGGAGACGCGCGTATTTCATCCCTTAAGAATTCAAGGAATCATTTGCAACTGTAATTTTGGGGTAAATGAAAACTTGTGATGCCAAGGAATCTAGTTCATTAAAACAATTTATCGGGCGGCTTGGGTTTGAGCAGCGAATTTGATTAAATAACGTTGCGCAAGTATGTATCTATGTGGGTGTGTGGCGAATTAATATTCAGTCTATCGCTTACGAAGTTAATCTAACTTCTATTTTTAAAAATGAATTGGTTTTGCAGAGTACCAAATTAGTTACGTTTTTAAATTGGTAATCTGAGTTATGTCTTTATGATAGTTTTAAATTACTTCTCATAAAATAATAACATAAAAAGACAGTCCATGCAAAAAATTTTACGCAAGAGTTTTGGCGAATACTTTTAGATTAATACATTGAACATATTTGTGAAATTATCATTGTAGGTACCTATAAAAATATAAGTACTGACTCACTCAGCCTCAACGAGTGAACCTATCTACGTATCAACGCAATGCAATTTCGTACTAATACCGGTAAGTATTCTTAAAACGCGGACTAAGTTTAGTCTATGTTGTCTTGTACCTTACTATTTCTTAGAATAATGTAGGTAAGCCAAGATTAACCCAGAAACATCTTTTATTTTTCTCTTGCAGTATTTAAGACCGTGCTAAAAGCAGAACCGCCTCTAGCAAGTTTTCTTTTTCACGTCTTACAACTAACCCTCCACTGCCGCCGGGGTAACAGCGCGCACAAGTGTGTAAACAACGAACCGCACCCCAATAGCGCAATTTATTAGTTGCACAGTTCGGCCGCCAGGTGGCAGGTGGGTCGTAATTTACGTTTTTCCCTAATTAAGCTTTAATTCGCTGGATCGCTGCAACTCACCCACCCGTGTTGTTTGTAAATACTTTTTTCGGGTAACTCTTCCCTTAGCTGGCAGGTTGAGTGTTACTTTTTCTTAATTTTAGACAAGTGAAGATGAATTACGTAATAAATGGGAAATTAAATAGGTAATTTTAATATAAACGCAATGAAAAATGTTCTGAATCAAATGTTATGGTTTTAATAAGGAATTAAAACGAGAGGGTTAAAATAAAACCCGAGCGAAAATATTCATCTCCAACTGGCACAATCGTTAGCCCTTTAAAGGTTTATTTGCGAAACGGTTAATTTCTAATTTAAATTACAAACACGGAGAGTCCCTAAAACTTTTATCGGGAGCAGAACGGAACCGGGAGGATCCCGAAATTGTAATCCCGAGGTACCAGGGCGACATAGCTTATCGCCGGTGCCGGCCAAATGAAGGCATTAGTTTTCATAAAGCCGCGCAGATAGCCCACGGTCACTCCCTCTCGGCCTCTGCGAGGGGATGCGCTCCTGGTGCCCACCGCTAAGATATATCGACTGTGATATGGAAAACCCTTGCTTTAAGACGACGACACAGCTTTGTCGAGCTTACGATGATGCCTGTCTACCTACGTTGTGATAGGAAACCGGTACATTTTTAGCTATTTCGGTTTCAAAAGCATTTTGCACCGCGCCGCGTTACAAGTACGTACCTATACCATTAAATAAACTAACCTCATTCATCAGGCTAATAATAATGTAGTCGTCAAAAATGATATCTGTTTGTGGTTGCTTCTCTCCTAATGATTGCCAAAAAGTTACAAATTATTGTAGAAACAATTTTCAAAGTAGCATTCGAAGCCGTATCGATTGTCCAAAATCATTTATATCGAACGACGATAAAATTACTTTCTTATTGGCACGTCGTTGGAACCTCAATAACTTTTCAAAAATTTTACGTTATTTACATTAATAACGTCGCACAAATACAGCAGAGAGATCGCCGCGATGGTACCGAACACAGAAAAGATATTGGGGTACGAGAAATCTACATACAGAAATAAAATGGAGAACAAATCTGACGCGCGCAATGAACGAAAGGCAAAATACAGTTAGGCACGATACGGCGAACCAAACATTTGGTCCCGTTCGCATAATTCATTATTAGTAACTTGTTTTTCCTGTCGGCAGTTTGCGGTGTGGCGACAAATTCGTTGGCCGAATTGATCAATGCGCGGTGCGGGCTGGGATGGTTTGATTGTGGATTTGAAGCCACAGTTTTAAAATGCAGATTGATTTTAATGAAATTTAAGTTTTAGTGATGAATAGTAAAATATATTATGTATTTGATAATGCAGAACAGCAAGGATTTAGATGTGTTGGTAACTTTGATATCAGAAAAAACATGAAAGACGAAAACTAAGACGATTCCAAAACACTATTCACAAAAATCCAAGACACAATTTCTACTTAAAAAGTAGACTATTTGGAATCGTAATCTTCGACGTCAGCTACTGATATATCTACACAACTTATGGAAGGAATCCTTATCATGAAAATATCTAAATAAATTGATTGGTCATGTATTTTGGTCGTATTATTTGGTTTTTACGTTGATATCAATAATAATATACCGTTTTATATCTGATATGATTCATGAAAAGGGATCCACAGACTTTATATTTATCCGAACATTCGTATAATTTCAAGTGTATTTCGAAGATTTGCGGCTTTGCGCGATTTGTCGAAGGGTGAATATTTGCGATCTCTAAATCCAGTGGCCAGCGCGATACCTATGCCGCCCTGGTGATTGATCGTCGATACGAGCCGAATTCCAGGCTTTATCCCGGTTCCTGGCTTTCCCACGGGAAGATAAACAATCTTTAAATTGCGTTTTAAGTTACACTGGTAGAAAAAGTGGCTTGGTTTCTAGAATCAGTTTACGCTTTGTTATACTGACAATAAAACGACAACTTTTTTTTTTATTGCTTTATTTGTTAAATTTTTCTCACAAAACAGAACATTTATCTTCACTTGCAAAAAAAAGCAACCTCACAAAAAAGCAGAATCAGTCTGAAGTTTCCTTGCTTATTTTGTATACTTTCTTTCTATGATCATCGTTTGCTTGTCCAGCTCCCAGAATATCTGTAGGACTGTAAACAAAACAAAAGGACAAATGTTTAACTTTGCCTCTATTGTTCATTATTTCTACAACTTTACAGCCTCCACAGTCAATATAATGGTCAGTCCGAAAACAAAAGTGGCGATCGTCACGTAGCAAATTCGTCTAATCCGCGTAGGACTATAAATATTTTTCTGAATCCGGCGAGGCGGCGCGCATACAAACTGCCGTAAAATAGGCCGTAGGTGGCGCTATAAGCGACTGGGATCACGGTGACCAGAGGTTATGGCGATTATGGACCTCGCATGAGGGATTGAGGAAGCTGAGGCATTGCCAGTGACGGTGTTAAGAAAAAAGAAATAAATTATCGCATTGCAACATTGAAAAGCACATTTCTCTTGGAAGTTACTGCTAATACTGACAAATCCAAAAAACAGTTTCGTGAAAGAAATATCTATGCATTATATTGTATTAGAGTTTCTAAAACTTGTCAGGCTAATGGCTTTTGTGACAAAAGTGTAAATTGATAACGTCGGTGCGCCTGCCAAACCTTACATGTGACTTTTTTTAATATTTTTTTTATTCGCTAAATGTCACTAGTTTTCAAACGCCGAACTGATGCAAAAACCCGTTTGTGCATATTCCGTATAGAAACAGCGTTGCCAAATTACTTAAGTACACTTTAATCTAACGACAGTTACTTTAAAATTTGGTATGTGTAGTAAAGTCACATATCAGTTTTGAAAAGTATGTCCAGTGACACATGTCAGATTAAATTTTTCGAATCCCTTTTATTTTTTAATCTGTGTGCAGCACATAGCAGGATTTTTGGGGTTGGGTTGGGGGGCTCAACGCTCGCATTGCACAGCTTGCCAGACTTGGGGTGATTCCTGGTGTACAGGATCACCCATACTTTATGCCTGAGCGGGCCTCAGGCATAAAGGCGTAGGCCGTACGTAGGCGGGTGCATGGAGGGCATCCTAAGGGAAACCCATACACTGCCAACATTCGTCGCAAGGTACACCGCAGGTCTTTGTAGTGGGTATGCTTGTCGGGCACCGACAAGAGAGTCCCACATAACCTACTGCTGCCCCTGAAGCAGTAGGTATGCGAAATGGATGCAAGAGAACTACTTAAAAACGAGTCTAAGAAGGAGCAAAAAGATGAGGTGGAGGAGGAGGCCATGGTGTGGACTGTGGTCCCGCAAACTTCACCAAATAAAGGAGAGGGCTAAGCTTCAATCTCAAGAGCTAACAGTGCAAGAGCTGGTGCGAGCTATCCGCACCAGCACTGATAACATTATTCACTGCGCTGGGCGAAGTGGGAAAGTCTCAGGAGTATTCGAGAGGAACTTTAAGGATGCTGCAGCTGTTGTCACGGCATTTGTTGAAATGCTGGTGGCGAGATCAAAAGATGAGGAAATCCAACGCCTCAACGCTGCTAACACGAGGTTAACAGAGGAGCTCCAAGAGCTAAAGTAACAAATGGAAATCCTTAAACAGCAACAGCAAAATTGACGAACCCATGCTTCCTACTCCTTCCTTGCTCGGTTCTGCGGTATTAACGATCGGCTCCTACCGGCTAAACGGCCTATCCCATTTGCCATTGGCCGCAAACGAGATGAAGAGTTGGCAGGTGCAACACCACTACCATCTACGGCAGAAGCACTATCCTCCGCGCCAAACAAGACTGTAGTTTCCCCTTAAACCGGCTACTTCGAAAGATAATACAAAATCGATCCAGAAAGCAGGGCCGACGCCGAAAGCAACTAAGGCTATCGATGCTCAGCCAATAGCCACGATATCACTGACAAACAGAGGGAGCCACGGAGCCAAGGCTCCAACGACGAAAGTTCCGATACCTCCACCAGGCAGGGCTCGAAGCAGACGGCGACGAGTGCCTAGTGTGCCTACTGAAACCGAGCTCGGCCCGCTTCCAGCACCACTTCCACCCATGGAGGAAGGGTAGACTACGGTGTTCAAGCGGGGATCATCATATCAGCCGAACGACACCCACTGCTGGGCATAGGCCTCCCCCAAGGATCTCCTCAACGATCGGTCCTGTGCTGTCCGCATCCAGCGGCTTCCCGCGACCTTAACCAGATCGTCGGTCCACCTTGTAGGGGGCCTGCCCATGGAATGTCGTCCGGTACGCGGTCGCCATTCGAGAACCTTTCCGCCCCAACGGCCATCTGTTCTCCGCGCTATGTGTCCCGCCCACTGCCACTTCAATGATGCAATCTTCGAGCGATGTCGGTTTTTTTAGTTCTCCTGCGGATCCCATCATTTCTGATTCGATCGAGTAGGGAAATACCAAGCATCGCTCTCTCCATTGCTCGCTGGGTGATCTTGAGCCTTCTTATGAGACCCATAGTAAACGACCACGTCTCACTCCCATATGTCATTACTGGCAACACACACTGGTCAAAGACTTTCGTCTTGGGACACTGAGGTATTTTGGACGCGAATATATGCCGGAGCTTGCCGAATTCTGCTCATCCGAGCTAGATTCGACGAGAGATCTCTTTCTCGAAGTTGGACTTACCTAACTTGACTATCTGTCCCACCCAGGTAAACATAGTCAACAACTTCGAGTGAAATGTTCCCAACGTTAACTGGAGCGGGTGCAACATGGGCATTTAACATGATTTTCGTCTTGTCCATGTTCATCTTTAGACCCACTCTTTGAGAAGCATTACCGAGATCTTCGAGCATAAGTTTAGGTCTTCCAAGGTGACATAAGAACTACATCATCGGCAAATCGCAGGTGTGTTGATGCCACGTCCTTTCCAGTCCAGAAGCTTGAAAATATCCTCCAATGCAGCTGTGAACAGTTTTGGAGAAGTAACGTCTCCCTGCCTCACGCTTCGGTATAGTTGGATCGGATTAGAGCTCTGGTTTTGTAATCGGACCGACATGGTGGCGTTTTGGTATAAGTACTTTAGCACCTCGATGTACCTACCTGTAGTCTTTTTGTGCACCTTTGGAGAGACTGCAGCACTGCCCAAGCCTCAATTGAATCAAAGGCTTTCTCATAGTCCACGAACGCTAAGCAAAGTGGCAAGTTATACTTTTCGGTCTTCTGTATAACTTGCCGCAGCGTATGAATGTGGTCTATGGTACTGTAACCTTTTCGAAACCCGGCTTGTTCGGGAGGTTGGAAGTCGTCGAACCTGCAAGTGAGATGATTCGTAATGACTCTAGAAAACTTATAGATATGGCTCAGAAGCGAGACGGGTCTGTAGTTTTTCAAGAGAGTTTTGTCACCCTTCTTGAAGAACAGCATCACATCGCCTCTGCCCCATGCCTTTGGCGTTTTGCCCTCGAGGATGACAGAATTAAAGAGCTTCTGGAGGACCTTAAGTATCGGCTTACCGCCCGCTCTAAGGAGCTCTGTTGTGATTCCGTCATCACCCGCCGCCTTGTTGTTTTTAAGTTGCTTGAGAGCCATTCTAATGTCGCACAGGCTGACGTCCGGGATATCTTCAGAATAGTGTCGGGTAAGCTTGGCTCTAGAGTCTTTAGCCTTGCTTTCAACAGGTGTTTTCGTGGAATGTAACTGTCCATAGAAATTCTCAATCTCCCTCAGGATTTCAGGTGTTGACGCAATGATGCTACCTGTCTCAGTTTTCAGTCTCGTCATTGGCTTTGCCCAATAGACAGATCTCTGGCGAACACTTTAGAGCCTTTGTTCCGCTCAATGGCCGCAAACGAAGGTCGCTCTTCAAAGACTTAGATATCTGCCTATTGAGTTGCCGATAGCGATGGGCATCCGCTGAGTTCTGTAGCCTCATTTCGTTTCTCTGATCCATGAGTAGGAGAGTCTGACTGGAGAGTTTCTTTGATTTGGGACGGCGGGTTTTAAAGTACTTAGACCCTAACGTACGGACAGTATCCACCACCATGTGGTATAGATCGTCCACATCGAAACGGGTATCAAACAGACATAAAAAGAGCGAAGCCACCCCATCTAAGGCAAATGCTAAACATCTAAACCTTCAGTTGGAAAACTCGCCACCCCAAAACTTCGCCCGTCCAGATCGTCAGCCATCATACTGACCCTGCTGCCAGGGGCACTAAAAAAGGGGGTGACATACGAATCAGCTATCCGGGATAAGGCATCCCGGATAAATATTCAAGAGCTGGGCATCAGCGGGATGCTATTCACAAAGGCGAAAACTGGTGGTAAATTACTTGAGATACCCGGTGCCACAAGTGGTGAGAAGGCAGACTCCCTAGCCAAAAGACTGCAGGAAGACCTCCTGCCGTCAGATTTAGTAAAGGTTGTCAGACCAATAAAGACCACCGATGTGCGGCTTACAGGCTTAGATGACTCTGTCTCAAAAGAAAAGGTGGCTGAAGCAGTGGCAAAAGTTGGTGGTTGTGCTACCGATATTTTTAAGGTTGGCGAGATAAGGCAATCCTATACTGGATCCGGATTTGTTGTGGTTAAGGTGCCAGTTGCTGTTGCCAAGAAGTTGTCGCAAGGAAGGCTATTAGTAGGTTGGGTGTCCGCATGTAGCACCGGCTCAGGTGTTAGAGGCTAAGCTCCTGCGATGCTACCGGTGCCTAGATACAGGTCATGTCCAGGCCCAGTGTAAAACCAGTGCCCCGTGTCCCAGGTTAAGGATGATGAAAAAATATATGAAAAAATGGTGTTTTAAATATTATAATAATTATTCCGGTTGTTCTATGGTACATAATGCAGGAATATGTAAAAGTTACCTTATTTAATAAGAAAAGCGCCATGTTTAAACAAACTAATAAATATATTTAAAATTGCTTTAGTGTTTTCCTAACTTAGGTATCTTGAGGAATGAATATTTATAACTGAATAATACAGTTAGATTATTGTGTCTGCACATTTTATTAATTGTAATTTTATGTTTAAGTACATAACTGCAGTAGAAATTAGAAAACTGAACCATTACAATACTTCTATGTGATACATTTTGCACATATGCTAATATGCAGGAACAAACTTTAGGCACACCAAATATGATATGTGCACAAAAATGGAAAAAAAAAATATAGAGACTAAAGCTTTGTCTCGTAGTTAATAAATGGTACACTATCTAAAGCGTTGTATTTTTCTCTATCATATAACATATTTATGATTTTAAAAATCAAAACAGTTTTTTGTTCCTCCTGAAAAGTTGTCATTTTACACATACCAGGATTGGCAGGCGCACCGACGATAAATTTGTCGTACTACCTACATCTGAATCACAGTTTTCAGTTGATTTGCAATGATGCAAAGTGTAAGGTAAAATTCATATCACCAAAATAACACATTTGGTTAAAATTATTATTGTCATCGTCACAAAACCAGCATGCAGGAAATTCTCAAAAATAAAACATCTCTACGAAATTCTTTACCCTCGACTGTGCAATACTGGCAGTATTGTGACGTCAATGGAATTAGGGTTCCGTTTCAATTGTCGCGAGTGATTAATCTCCCGAAATCCTGTGAATAACACTAGAGGGAAATGCCTCATTTTAAGACGCAGACCTAATGCAGTGTGCAGCTAACTGAGGCCAGCCAGACTATTTCAGTCTATCTAAAAAAAAAAGAAAATCTAAGTTTGGATACTAGGTTTAGATGTCAGCAAGTAGAATCAAATATGACTTTGGCTATTATCTCAGCTAGTTGCAACTGAGGATACCTGTAATGACATAAATGCTTACCTGTTTTATTTTTATTTTACATACTGGCCCTCTGATTTTTAATTTATCTTGAATGTGCAGTAATCACGAAATAACTATATGTAGCTGTAAACATTATGTGATAGACATATAGAAGATGAAAAGAATTGTTCCAAATGTAAATAAACTCGCAGTATACATCGACAGATCTTCTGCTTAAACATTTGTGTTACCTAGAAGTGCTCAAAAATGCACTCGGATCAAAATCTAGTGACTTCAGAGCCATTGCTGAGTGAGTTGCTTGAGTGAAGAACAGAAGACACATGATCTAGCTTGATTAGATACCCAATTGGGTTGTCCGTTTTCCCTGGCTTACGCGTTGTAGTCGGTCGGCGCGTGATTGCCATCCGCAATATATCGCGACCTCCGGAATGACTTGCGCAACACATGCGGGCTAATTGCAGGACCGATGGCGATGTTTTTATCCTGATAATCGAGGGGCGGCAAATCGATATGGCTGTCCACTTGACTGCTGCGACTAATATCGGATAAGTACATTGATTACTTTTTTCTGTATGACTCTCTGGTCTTGATGATTTGCTTTGAATGTTATTCCAATATGTTTTAGGGACAGTTCAAATTATTTTATAGGTAGGAATCTGAAAGAATGATTCGCTAGTGTAACATCGAATATTGCAGTCTATGTCTAAAGTCTATCAAAAGTGCAAAAAAGCATAAATAATAGCATGTCGTCAACATAACCAAAGATACTTTAGTAAGGTTTCATAAAACAAGAATCTCAGATAATCAAAACAGTCTAGATTAGAATTTATTTTCGTTGTATTCCTCAGAAACATATTTAATGAAAATTTTATTCGTCATAATTTCCGCTGACCCGGGCGATGATTGAAATGACTCCTGCAACACATGTTGCGAACTAATTGCCGACTTCGGTGCGACGTGTTTTCTAATATAGGGGGGTACAGGAATCGATACAACTCGAGTGTTGTGACGAATCGAGAGTGTGCTGTATTTGGAATGTGTTAATGGAATTTGAAGATAGGGGTTAGAGACAGTCTATAAATAAATAGTTTAAAATTAAATTAAGAAAATAGTTTATGGAAGCAGAGTAGCTAGTGAAATCGGGAATCGACAAGGTAAGTTGCTCAGTAAACCCAGGGTTGACTTATTATTGGCTTTTGGCTTATGTAGAGTTTGACATTGAGACGAGGTTGTCGATATTTTGTACAAAAGTCCAACAAAAGACCAGGATAATGATTCTGTAAGCTTCTTTTTAATTCCAATGGAATAAAACCACTCTTTGTCTGTACAAAGAGTGCTGCCATTGGAATTGAAAAAGGAGCTCTGACATTGGCAGTTGCAAAGCAAATTGTGATGAAGTCTCTTTCGTCTCTGAAAGACATTGTTATGTTTCTATAACACCTCGTCATATTTTATTATGACAAATACATTCTCATGTACCGCAAGACATGTTTTTACATTCCAACTCTTAGTATTTTACTCGACTGTCAACGAAATTAATATCATCAACAAATCCCCTAATTACGGTAATCTGCGCCTAACGCCTAGGTACAAATGAACGATAAAGTGCGCGGGACTAATTGCGCACAGCATAAATCGGCAGTAAATATCTCAGAGCAGATGGTGTCGAACCTTACGATGTGGGGCCGCGTCAACAGCGGGGGCGATGAGTGTGAGCGAGGTGCCAATAGAATCTGCAGGTTTTGCAGATTTGGTTTAATCTAGTTGCTATCACATTTGCTGGTTTTACTTCAAATCTTGAAATCTTTTTCCCTTCGTTATAGGAAATTGTGGAGCATACTTGAATCACAAAACAAAACCTTATGGCCGCTTTTTTTAGAACGACACACTCTTATAATATCTTCACTATCTCTTTAAGGTCTCTTAGGGCTGGGTTTCTAAAATTCTCAGGTCAGGTCTTCAAAAGTTAACTTAAAATATAAATATTTTTATCAATTGAGGCTGCGATTATCTATTTAACGTCTACTGCATCTTCACATATTCTCCGCCTGTTCTATAGCCCAACCCCAAGACAGGGTCGCGGATAACATGCAATTGCGATAATAGGTCGACCCGCGCCATGTTGTGCTGATTGCCAGCGTGCGGCCCGAATTTATTCCCTATTAAATATGGTCGAAGCCAAAGGGTTGATGGGAGGTGCGAATGCCCTTATTTATTAGCACAAGTGTGTCCAAATGTTGACAGAGATATTAAATTTCGTGGAATAATTATTATCAATGGATTCTCCAGGTCCTTGAACAAACTTTAAGTTGTTGCAGTGACACCAGTGCCCTTGCATACTGTTCTTTAAATAATTCGAAATATTGTTAAAAATGTAAGTAGTACTTAACATGTAGTTTAGAGACAACTGAGTTGTTTTGAAGTAACAAATATTATATTTGCACTCTTGGGGACTGACATTATCTGAGTCAGAAAAACCTAGGACGTGGTTCTGATACTTCATTAATGAGCGTTCTCAAATTAACAAAAATTAAAATCTATATCCTCATTACCTAATTAGTGAATAGCTAGGATGATACTAGAGTACCAGGACGCAATGAGTTCGCAGCGGTGACCGCTAATGAGTGCGACAGCGGAGCCGCGCGGTCGCTGTGGCGGGCGTGCGAACTAATTTGGCGGTGATGGATAGTGCGGGTGACGGCGCCGGTTGTTCACATAACGGGTGTCTTATGTAACCCTGGTATTTACTTGTTATTATTGCCGATTTACTAATTTTTAACTGCCCTGTAGAAAACTGCCCTAGCTGTTGCCCGCGACTTCGTCCGCGTCACTTTCTGTTATTATGATAGCGATTATTTTTGCAACATTTTTTACTGATGCTTCGCTCCTATTAGTCGCAGCGTGATGTTATAAAGACTTTCTCGATAAATGGACTATCCAACACAAAAATAATTTTTCTTTTCGAACCAGTAGGTACTTCCTGAGATTAGCGCGTTCAAACAAACAAACTCTTCAGCTTTATAATATTAATATAAGTATAGATTTATTTTATTTTCAAAGTTAGTTCTTTCTTTAGATGATTTGACCAATAATAAAACGTCTTCACAGTGTTGTTGCTTCCAAAAATATCATCTGCCTTTTGTTGGTAAGAGATCAGTTCAAATACTTTGTATAAACAGTGGCAATAACAATAAATACAAGTGAAAGCATCCAGTTTGTTTACATACGTCCCGAGCGTGTCAATATCGAGTATACGAACGCAAACAATGCATCAGGGAATCAAACACAATCTGTTAAATGTATAAATAAATGCGTCAGTCAGACTACACACCTTTGTATAATTTTAACAGTTAGGATTTTTGTGTAAGTGCCATGGCTGATAGAATAATCAAAACTATTCTTATGCTCCGCAAAACTGATTTATCAGTTTGTCTGCGTAAGTCTTGCAGTTTTTTTTTACATAATACGCAAATTCGTCTATCGCTCGTGCTTTCAGCCAATGTGGCGCTCTTTTTCAAACAATATTTCAAGTGTGATGCCTTTGACAGATTATAAAATCGAGTTCATCCCAAGAATGGGTTAAGACAGGAATCAAAATAAAGGTTTCTATTAAGTTTTTTTTTTCGTAGTCAAGGCATATTTTTGCCTGTCAATGTCTGTCAAAGGGGCGCATTTAAAAAATGACAAAAAAAGGGCAGGTCCCTCTAGCGCCACGGTGCCGTGCGGCTCAATACCGTTACGTGGCCATTTGTCAGATTAATGACGTAAGATCAGACCTAGGAACCTGATAGGCGGTGTCGTCAGAGTAGACATCTTTGTCGATTAGTTTTAATTTAGAAATAACTTATTTGTAAGTTTTTTAGTATTGTAGGAGGTAGTTCTGACTGCAATTGAAGTTTTCATATGTGAGTTTGATTTGACGCTTATCTCGAAAACATCAAATTTATGATAAACTGTTTAGTTCCTTAGGAGTTTCATATTTAAGAATCACCTTTCATCATTTCATTTAAATTTAATTAAATCTTTTCAAAAGGCAGTAAACACCAATGTCTCGATCTCTACAACCAAAGAAATAACAAAGACACACATCGATCGAGGGCGCTGCGGACGCTATCTGCGCCATTTTGATGCATTATTTTAATGGACGCCTCGATAGTGCACGCACCTGTGAAAATAATCTACAGCCTTTTAGTGCAACTTTTGATAAAATAGGTTTTACAATATTTTGACGTTATTAATGGAAACTTTTATCACTTATAAAATTCATTTTACCTACCTTGTGTTTGTAATGCATGGCCGCGAATTTTGCTGAATAAACGTTAATATGTTTAAATAATTTAAATATTGAAGTCTTTAAATGTCTGCCCACTGGTACCGAGTACAGGCAATTGTTTGCTTAAAAGAAAGTTCCTACCTCTATATTTGTTATATGGACTTCAGTAACTGAAATAAATATTTTCATTTTCATTTTTTGTGTTTCTTAGGTATTTAATGCTTTGCAATGCAATGCTATAGAGATAATTAATTTGAGCATTACCAGTGACTATACAGAGGTGAATATATATTTTTTACTAATACTCGTATAATTTGAATACCTCAGATATAAAGTAATTTTACAACAAGCGCCTCATTATAATCTTACATGTCATGTGATAGCCCAATTAGTAAATTTGTTTGTTTTTGTTTCTAAATAATATTTAGGACATGCCTCACTGGGCCACACAGAGCCATCTAGTCCCAAATTAAGCTAATATTAAGTAACCTGTCGTATGGGGTACTAGACAACCGATAAACTTACTTACATACTTTTTTTTTTGTAAATACATACTTATAATATATAGAAAACACCCAGACCAGTACAAAAAGACATGTTCATGCACACAAATATTTGTACTGTGCGGGGATCGAACCCGCGACCCATGATCAGAAGCAGCGGTGGCGGATCAGCGGTAGTAAACCTACCGCTGATCCAAATGGTCGTCAAAAAACCGTTCTAATTGTTGATGAAATATTATGTCCTTGTATAGTGGACAAGCTGGGCTAATGAGTTTATAGCCGAGATGCGCCGATAACGCATGACATGTCGTCGACATAAATCAACCAGTAATTAAGCTTTTTAAATGACTGCCAGATTTATGGCAGAGATTTGTAACGATTTGTAAAAGACAGAAATTGACAGAGTTCGAAACTTTAAACTTATACTTACTTCTAATCAGGTCAAGTAACAACGAAAATCAATTTAGTAGCTCATTGAATCCCAATCTTATATCAGCAATCACTTTTATATGCATAATAAATATCAAATAATAAGTGTGAGAATCGTATCAACAGATCGATTTACCGTTCTAAACACAGTTGAGCAATAAACATTTGAATAAAAAGCCCGACTTCTGACTTTCACTATCAGAGAATATTGATGATTTTATTATCTATCGTACAGAGACAAATGCCGGCGAAGAAATTACCATACGCTCCGAACGAAAATTTGTCTAACTACTCTATTGTAGCTGGCACCGAGCATGAAATCATAACGAATAGATTTCCCGCCTCGATATCTGTATCGCAGAGACAAAAGCCAACATAAATAAAAGGATGGTTAAAATTTTAAGGGCCGCTCGGGTTGGGCGAGGCCATTAGAGGCCCTTACCGCGTAACGAATGTGTCTCGCGGAGATGCCGCCGGAGATCGGACAATTGTTACTGGCCAGCGTGAAATCCGCAATAGCAAAAATAAAAAAAAAGTTCATTTTCGGACTTACCATCACGCCATGTTGTGCCATTATCTGCGTCCCATTTTATAATTATGGAATTCTGATTTCAATGCAAATCCGTTGATTTTGATTTTTTTTAATGGATGGATTGCGTCATGTCATTTCGTGATTCTATTTTCAAATTATTTTTCTACCAATAATTTAAAATGCAAATGACTGTGAATCTAAGCATGGCTTGTTTCAAAAGCTCACTCCGATACCACTATATTAGTAAACGTTCTAAAATACGATTTTATCGTATAATGAAATGTTAAGCTTGACACTTATTAATTGTTTTACCGTTTTATAACATTTTAACGGCGATGATGTCCGTTTTTTCTCATTGATTACATCGATGGCCAACCAGTTCTGTGACAAGTGATGGCATTTAAATTATCGGTGCTTATAAATCAGTCAGACAAGGAATTGGATATTTTATGAATATCAAATACAACAGAATTGTTTTGATGGCATTTTAGCTATTCATGTCTCGCAATCCAACGTGCCAATTCATTTATTTCCAATAAATGTCTATTAATGCAATTTATGGTAATTATTATACGAGCATCAATTACATTAACCAAATATTTATATCGAGTCAATTAACTGTGCATAAATATCAAAATGTGTGCATAAGACAAGTTTATCATTCGATGCGACGGGTCCGATGGTAGTGGAACATTATTGTGAATTAATGGCCACTGGCCGATTCGCGATTGCTTGTAACGAAACGCGGGCGGATGTGACCGCGCGTCTTGCTGTCACAATTAATTTCCGGTCGCGTTGAAATTGGCGCGAAAACTGTCGCAGGCGGGGGGCGGGGCGGGCAGCGCCACCGCGGCGGGAATTTTAATTACGCACTCGTATTCCGAATACCAATGTCGTCTTGTTTAAATTAAATATAAATTATTCGCTCCTAGGCCCCGCTGCTCTCCTGGTATTGCGAATTGCGTTGAATAAACAACAGTTGGATTTTAATTAGTGAGCTTTTCTGCTGTTTTCAGGATTTTAATTCACCTAGGAGTTTAGTTGGAAATTTGTTACTTTTAAAACACTTTTTCAACGTTACACATCATCCACGTAATTTCGAGGTGGTATTTAGTAGAAAAGGTAAAACGGATAGCAGCATCTAAGTTGCTAATTCCATAATAAAACTCCGCTCAAACTCTAAACGCAATTAGAGGGGCGCGGACGGTTGCACTTCTTGCGGCATTTAACAAACTTTGATAAAAAGATTAAGTATGACAGTTTGAAATATAGCCGCAGTCGGAGGAAAAAATAACAGTGCAAAAGTTTCTCGGGCTCCATTGTTTAGCCGGTTAATTTCGCTGGAAAGAAACAGGGCGCAGGTGTCCGGAGCCGCGCTGTATTAATTTGAGCTCCTCTAATGCCTACGTATGACTACGTCGCCCCAGCTGAGTTCAGCAAACTTGCGCGAAACAAATCCGAACGGCATTATGACGTCTCCCGTGACAGGCCCGCTTACACTCTAAATTATTGCCCGCCATTATCATAATTGTTTCGAAAGAAATGCAACTAAACGCCCGCTAGATCGTAGTAAAGATACGTGCAGCAATTAAGACGTATATTTGCATAGTGACGCCGCATGATAGAGCGTTCGCCATTTTGTTTTTATCTCAGATGTCGGTTATCATTTTCTAAGAATATAACGAAGCACGGGCGCCATTAGCCACGTAATGTTTTTACTTTATCTCGTATCTTGTCATTCCAGTTGAAGACGCGAGTATTAACCCACGACGGACGGACAAAGGCGTCAAAACGCTCTTATATAATTACCGTTTTGGCGTTTTTTGTTAACGGCGTGTAGTGCAAGTGTTGCCAGGGTCCAGTATCGCAATTAATGTCTATTTTAATTGGGGCGTACGCGTTTTATTACCTTATTAATATGCTAAGTAACGTTTATTTTATTACGCCTAAACGTAAGCGGTGTAACACGGCCCCGGAATGGTTCAGCAATTCTTAATAATTATTCGCTTATAAACATTGGAGCTCATTTATTTTCCCGTAGTATAAACAGAGCGGCGTAACCATAGAGATTACAAGTTAACTTTTCCGATCACAACGCCATAGACAAAGGCTTAAATTATACACGGGTGGATTGGCAGAGCCGGATTTACCCTTTCACAATAACGCGCGAGGGTGACAGATTGTTGTCTGTGACTGTGTTTACAGGTCTGTGGTTTATATTCATTCGGAAACTAAATCCGGTTAGAGTAATTGCGGAATAAAAGGTGAATTAGGTGGTGAGATAATGGGGAGTACTAGAAGATCAGATGTCGTAGTCGTAGGTAGCAGGGGAGCCCTAATTCAAAACAAGGATGCGGCTGATAAGAAAGTTTCATTACCCGAATTTAAAACCGAGCTTAATCAGGTTTATGGGGGTTCGAGATTCGAGTCCACCTGTGTGTTTAGGCGCGGATTACTTTGCGAAATTTCGTTTGTATTGGTTATGAGATTAATTTTGCGTTACCGGTTGAGTTACGGTTCTAATTACGGCCTCCGCTGTCGACCGGTAGTTTATTTCTGCGTTTCAAAAGGTTGGATTATTACGGCGAAGGTAAACATAGCGACATTTAGGTTCGCTTATCTACATCTAAATCGCTTCAGTAAAGCGGGTTGGCATTAGAACCACAAAAAGGCAAGCGGAGCACATTCTTGTTTATTTTAGTGGTATTCCACCTTAGTGATACTATACACGTACTTAGATGCTATGTTCTTCTACAGAAGAATTCATAGGAACTTGAAAGAGGTTTTGTATGAACCATCATTGCTGTTTTACCATTGATATTGGTTTTTCTGAAGATGCTTATTTTTGGACCCATATGGCTACAATTAATGCCAAGTTATAAAATGTGAAATCGCCTCATACAGGATGAAATTTTAACCACCTTCCAAATTTTAATATATCAATCTACTAGACAAAGAACAAATGACGTATTTTTTCTTTTGGTAGCCCAGTACAAAACTGTCAAGATAAAGCACTTAGAAAATGTCCGCAAAACATCTAAATTTTTTGATATGGCCGCCGAGCAACACTTTTTTTACGCGATTCGCATCTCATTTATTCATTACGATACTATTCATACGTTTTTGATTTTCCCTTTATACCTTATCAGGCCTAGGACCGTAAAAATTTAAAACTATATTGCGAAAAATGTTTTCGGGTGAAAGCTTGATTTTCATTTTTACTTCATAAATGGGCTCTAAATACGATACTGAACGCCTATAAAAATTTTGGAAAGTGGTTAAAATTTCACCCTGTATATTATTTTTACAAAATAAAAACAGATTTTACTGGTTTTATCTCTATTTTGCAGAATCTATTCTTTGTGAAACCGAATTGAACGTATGCGTACAGAATTCCGGACATTCGTTTATTTAAACTAAACAAAATTTATTTAATGGTCGTCAAAAATAACAAATCTCCACTGTAAAACCCCTTTTTAAGAATTTTGTTAGCAAGTGTAAATTGTAAATAGGAATCCTATTTTACTGCTTTTGATAAGACTTCCACAGAAATTAAAAGAGTCGAACAAACCAAGGCTTTTATAAAGAATTTCTGACATATACTCTGTAGTTGGCTTCTGGAGTTTTAAATACACTTTAAATATTAGATTTTATTGGTATTATAGGGCCTGATTCAGTATCGATCAATTATCTATTAGGAATATAAAAGTGTTCATTTCATTCATTCATTTGTAATGTTTCAGTGGAATGAGCTAAAATAGTCTCCCGTATACGACAGGTAGTACTCGATTCTTGAGCAATTTTTCAGAACCTATACATAACTTTATTTTTTTAGCCAATTATAAACAATACAAATAACATGTTTTCGAAACATTTTTGCATAGCGATCTCTTTGCGGTCTTAATTCCATTGTTTGTTAGCAAGCCCGCGCGTGGAGGGCGGAGGGCGGGCGGGCCTCTAACCCCTTCTTTGATAAATGGCCAATTACCCACCCGACCCTTCTGTTAGCTTGTTGCCTATTTTGAATTGCTTTTGCTTTTTCGTTTAGATTAATATCTAAATAGGATAGATACGGATCCTGCTTAGGTATTTACGTTGTTTTTAAACGTAAATTTTGGCAGCACAATGGCGTTACTGGGGTTTTTCTCCGCCATTGTTTCGGCATCTTTGTTCGGGATAACAGTTCTTTGTTTCTGCGGTTATGAAGTCTTAGCGATTAAGTTAATTAGCAAGGATCAATTAAAGCTAATTCAATGGAAAACGGAATATCCAGTTGTTCGATCACTGTAATTAGAATGTTAGCGCATCTTAATTATGATGATTTTATTGCGATGATTATAGGATGCTATTTATTGTTATCTTAGGTGCTAAATACTTTGTTAAACGTAGGCTGTACTTGTGCACATTTAGTAATGGCTGTAAGCCATATTGTTTGCAGAAAAGATTAGCGTTGGGAAATAAAGGTTAAATAAAAAAAACTTGGCGGCATCATAATTATGGCATTGTTTTGATCCAAAAGAAAAAAGGTTCAAAGCTCTTGTTTATGGAGCTTTTATTTAAATTGCATTGATTGAGCTGAAATTTAGTGTACCTATAAGTTTATTTTGGATGACAATGCACGGTAAACTGTGACGTCATTTTATTTAAGGTAAAAAATATTCACACTTCCTCTATTGCAATCACCAAAAAATCAATACCTATAATACCCAGTGAAATCTATGTCTACATCCAAATCCGTTCACCCTTAAACAAACAACCGTTTAAAACATTATCCGGATAAACGTGTCTAATTAAAATGGCGCCCGGGCCTCAGGTGCGAGTCAGTGGTGAATTTTTAACTCGCGTCATTAACTGATGGGGAAGAGGGATGGTTCTCCCCCGGTTCGGACTTAAGCCGTCAAACTTCATCTACCAGAGACAAATAGAGTTTTTTTAGGCGTAGCGGGCAAAGGGTTGCATAGAATGGATTAAAAATATAAGCATACATTTGAGGATTCTGGCCTTAGAGAAATGCGTGCCATTATGTAATTTATGAGAAAAACTACAAGAGCTCTTTATCGAGAAGTCATCGCATGTAAGTTCCGAGAGGACTAAGACGGTTTGCAGAGATCATACTTACAGTAGACAGGCGGCCTGTATAAGGCAAAGGTTTACTTTGAACTAGAAAGAAACCTAAAAGCACCTACTAACAAAGATTATTGTAAAAACAGACTTAATTGAGTGTTGTTGAACTATAAGCTGTAAAAAGATTAGGGTAATTGATATTTCGTTGACAATAAGTGACTGAAGCAGATCGACAATTAACAATTAGGGAGTTTTTAATGCGAGGTTTACTTCATCAAACTCAAACGTGAATTTATGTGGCACTAGAGCAGCGCCATCTAGTGGCGGCCTTCCGAAACAAGTTTAGTGCCATACAAAATAAAGTTTGTACGCGTTTGATCGAGTGTAATTAGCACCAAGCATACAGGAACCAAGACGAAAAAATTTATCAGTAAAAGACAGATAAGCTTTGTTGAAGTGTTGAACTGGGAATGGGTTGGGGAGGTCTACGTTCAGCAGTGGGCAGAAGGCTATTTATAGTGTTATGATGATATATCGAACTGACTTAATTTCGTTTCTGACAGTTAAGTATTATATGTTTGTCAACATCTGAATAAGCAACATCTGAAAAGTAATTTTAATGGAAAAGGGCTATTATACTATTAATGATTATATAAATGATAGGAACGTGTGGCTTTAAATTGCCCCAGCTCGCACTGGCATATATCTTATGTAAACATATTTATTTAAAAAGAGGCTGACAATAGTGACCGAGTTTCTTGCGCTGCTTCTTCTCGGCACTAGCCCACATTTCTCCCGAAGCAGTGGTAGGTTTAAATATTGGGACGTATAAAAGCGCCTCCAGGGGCCTATTTGCAGAAATAAAACTGATTTTACTGATTTTAACGCAAATCGCCGGAACAAAGGCGTTCCGCCGTACCACGTGACAGTGATTAAAGAATAAACGTTCAACTTACACCGCTAATGAATGTTCCCGGGTCGAGCAATTACGTGTTTTTCTATCCCGTCCATCAATCACACGGGCAAATTGCTCGAGCATAGACAATTATGACAGAGGCATAGACAATTATGACAGCTAGATAATGTCACGGCACACATTCGTCGCTGGATGTGTAATTGTGTTTTGACAGGTGTCAGAACTGACAAAATTGCCGGATAATGTTGGTAATGGTAATGGGTACGCGATAAGTTTGATGAGAACTCAATAAATTTGTATTTTATAGCTCTATTTATTAAAAAGCGTAAATAGAAACACGGAGACTTGCAATATAAATGTAAAGAAGACATAAGAAACAATAATTTCGACACACGGAAAAGGATAGACAAAATTATAAATTTCTAAGTCAGTCTACATTAAAGTCCTTCCAGGCTAAAAGGTGTAGTGCTATTGCAAATAATATGACTACTGTTATATAACCATTGTCTTTATTATCCCAAACTCTACCAAAATAGTAGTCCTCTAATTGTTCATACATAGAAATTATTATTTTTAAATCAATAGAAAGAGGTAATATTACATGATATGTTTAAAAAATGTGGCTCATTATAAATACTAGGTATCAATAAAGATTATTTTGGACTAGTATTTTAGTAAAGTGGCGAAGTGTCCGTGTCGAACAATAATCTAATCGCTTCCTAACTAGTGGATGATTCAGTTGAGCTAATCTACTCACTAAATCACTCGTCACTCGTCAACATCACATCAACAATAGGCTACTATTCAACAAAATTTGTTTTCCTAGGTCATCTGCTTTTTTTCAATGTATGCTAAGCACAATGCATATGTATAAAAAATACATCATCTTGTAAAATTTATCTGATTACACTTTTCGTTTTATTTTATTAAGGACACAATAACTAAATATTTATTTGAAATTGGTAACATTCCTAATAATTTCTCCCACAAAACAGTATTAGATGGACTTTCTTTAATTTACATTATGTACGACCATTGTTTTTGTGCGTTCCGCGCCGCCGCTGGGCGCGCCTCAGTCCTCAAGCCCATTGGTTCCACTCGCAATGGAAACAGATATTATTGTCATGGCCCCGCGGCTCCCTGCAATCACTGTAATGAGCTCCGTAATAACCGTGATTACTAAAAACTTCATTGTGATACCGGCCTATAATCGAGTTAGAACAATTTTCTGTCAAAAACACAAAGCCTTTTTTGCTGTCACTCCAGCATTGTGTAAACGCATAAGTGTGTAATAAGGTTTATTACGTGTTTTGAGCGTCGTAAATTTATAATAAGTAGTTATTTTCTATGTTTATTATGAAACGTAAATAAAAATATATTGTTGCATCTTACGAAATCGACGACCGTAAATTTTCGGATTCCAAACCTTCTCAGCGTTTTGATATCTCATCCGCTTAATCGTTTTGACAGCTGTCAAAAAAAACTAATTAAATTAATGCTGGAACAAAACGAAAAATAGCGGGCTCCCACGGACGCGTGGGCCAGAGATCAATGGCCACGGTCCGATATGCGAAGATTGATGGCGCGAATCGGCGCATTTTTACTTCATAAACAGTTTTATTAATGTTACTCGTTATTTTCATTCCGTCTGTCTCAATAACAGTTGAGAGTTTAAATATGTTGGTATTCGGAACCGTGAAACAAAACGCCGAGTAAACTATTCAACGATCGATCATACAAATACATATGATTCCGTATTGACGACCTCCGTGGCGGAGTGGCGTACACACCGGTTTTCAAGGTGTCACCTGCTCTGAGGTCCCGGGTTCGATTCCCGGTCAATGTAGCATAAAAGTGTTTTTCATGTTTGTGGTACCTTGGTTGTCTCTGATTTCCAAAATACGAGTGCTTTAAATAGTGATACAAATTGGGATCAGAACAATGCATGTGAAGTCCACATTAAAAAAAAAAAGTTCAGAGTTCAGGGTACATGCACCATGCAGCTAACATTTTCTATTACTGACTCCAGGATAGATTTTGAAATATCTCTTTAAAACTTAAATTATTGGGGCCACGGGCTAATAATTTAAAAAGTCGGCTTAAACATGCCAATTCTCATTACTTCCAGCGACCAAGTATTAAGATAATAATAATAAAACACTCAATAATCCACCTCACACCAGTGCAAGGGGCAAAACAATTTTTATTTTTTAAATTGCAGCATTGGTAGCCTAGAGATAACGTCACTTTTTTGAGTTTATCAGATGGCTTACCGTTCGAATTTAAAGGTACGTCAAGTTTGTAAGAAGTTTTAATAGAGCCGGCAATCTGATCGTCGCGTCGGAAGAAAAAGAAATTAAAATAAAAGTGGAATTGGACGAGCTTGGGTGTACATTATATCTTGATCGAGAGATTTTTTGTCTGTGTTAGATGTACAAGCGTTTATAATTCTTGTTTGATTAATTGATGGAATACTTGCGTTTCAATGTTATTCTAACAATACACTTGCACCGTGGCAGTTGGCAGGTGCCATGCGGATAGTTATTGCTGTTTGCTCAAGTGTTCATGCCATTTTATTTTTCCTTTTTAGGGTTCCGTACCCAAAGGGTAAAAACGGGACCCTATTACTAAGACTTCGCTGTCTGTCCGTCTGTCCGTCGCTCTGTCACCAGGCTGTATCTCAAGAGCCGCGATAGCTAGACAGTTGAAATTTTCACAGATTATATATTGCTGTTACCGCAATACCAACAAATACTAAAAACAAAATAAAATAAATATTTAAGGGGGGCTCCCATACAAAAGAAACTTTTTTTTTGCCGTTTTGGTACGGAACCCTTCGTGCGCGAGTCCGACTCGCACTTGGCCGGTTTTATTTATCTATTAAGTCAAGGCTAATGTTATAGTAACCGAAATAATGTTACTTTATACAGACTTCTTTAATATCTGTACACTAGTCTTGAATGTTCAAATATACAGGATGAAATTTTAACCACCTTCCAAATTTTAATATATCAATCTACAAGACAAAAAACAAATGACGTATTTTTTCTTTTGGTATAGCTCAGTACAAAAATGTGAAGATATAGCACTTAGAAAATGTCCGCAAAAAATCAAAATTTTTTGATACGGCCGCCTATCAACATTTTTTTTACGCGTTGCGCATCTCATTCATTCATTACGATACTGTGCATAAGTTTTTGATTTTCCCTTTGTGTCTTAGCAGGTCTAGGACTGTAAAAATTGAAAACTATATTGCAAAAAATATTTTCGGGTGACAACTTGATTTACATTTTTTGCTTCATAAATAGGCTCTAAATACGATACTGAACGGCATTAAAAATTTTGGAAAGTGGTTAAAATTTCACCCTGTATGTAAGTAGGTACGAGTATTATTGTGCTGTTTACATACTTTAGTAAATAAATATAATTGAATAACATTTTGATTTGATTTGAAATTACCAACAACTAAAGTTTTCTACTCTATGGTACGCGATAGCGAGCATAACAAATATCTTTCCTCCACATAACCATCGTAGCATACATTATATATTTTACATAAACCGCGTTTCCATCAATATCAATGCAAGCTATAAAACCTCCACAGTCTGTTTCTAATCTCATAAGTGACTTTTTCTCCGAACATCAAAACACGCTGGCCATATTCAGTATAGAGGAAAAAAGGAAAATTCGTCCATGGGCCGGCCATAAATTGCGCTCTAATTTCTTTGTCTGCAAACCCAAAACTGGACAAGCGGAAACATACTTCACTCGCTCTCACGCATGACCGATTTCTCAGCGTTAGAAAGTGACAGATGTACCACGACAATTGTCGTCTCGAGGCGAAGG
This sequence comes from Anania crocealis, assembly GCA_949315895.1. Lineage (NCBI taxonomy): Eukaryota > Metazoa > Arthropoda > Insecta > Lepidoptera > Crambidae > Anania > Anania crocealis. The sequence goes on from OX438868.1 coordinate 1,955,864, forward strand.
ATTCGCTTTCGGATCATATAAGTATAACTTATTGTTTGATACCTACGCCTGACAGACTTATTCTGTAGGTATTAGGTAATATTGATACGCTTTTTTTGCTATCGTCAATCTGGCGTGAAGCCAGCTTTGAAAGCTTTCAGAAGCTTTTGCTGAGGGTGTGTTATGCACCTACGTCCTAATGCTTTTAGATATTACGCTCTGTACGTAATTTTCTCTAGAAAGCTTTTCGCATGTCTGAGGACGATATTAAGTGCCAACTTTTTAAGTTTCCACAGTCAAAGCTTTCCGCAAATGCTGTGCTTTTACATATTTGGATAGACAAGTCTTCAACATGAATAACGTTAGTTAGTATTTATAATTCTGATTGAAATAGTTTTTGCTAATAGACAATAAAGAACCCAACCTTTTCATAAAAATATTGGACATTACCATAAAATTAAAAAAATGGTAATTTTTTTTTGGCCTTGTGGATTGCGTTTGGTCACGACGGTTAAAAGATAAGAAATCTAATTTAACATCGAATGAAGTAAGTCTACGGGTTGAGATCAGCAATTTATAAAAAGAGTTAATTGAAATGAAAATTGTAGACCAAATTTAGGATTAGCCTCTTCGTTAAGTGTCGGACACCCCGCTTGCACTACAACGCGTTAAAAATTAACATATCGAAATTTCTCGGTTATCGAATGTCGTCGTTAACGATAAATCGGCAGCAACAATGCCGGCAATAATGGCGGCGGTACATTAGCCCACAATGGAGGACGGATTTATAGCGGATAAGGCGATGGAAAAAGGATTTCCCGGGAAAACTTCAACGGGAATAAATTTTACGGCATTGATCGATTTTAAAGATTTGAAACAAACAATTGAGACGTCGGTGTGGCCGGCTCACTCGCTGTCGTGACGGCAAAGAGTAATTCGGGCATTATCAATATTTTGACTAAACTTACTCAGGACTTTCTACCTATATCTCAAAAAATAAAAAAATACAATTTTCATTGATCTTAAAACGAAAATGGTTGTAATGATAAGTTTCAATTCATATTAAAATTTATAGATAATACAAATCATTTTCATATTTACTGAACGCAATAAAGCTCTCTCATTTCGTTCATCGAAATATTTATTGGAGCCAAACGAACAGCCAGGGAAACGAAACAAAGGAAGCCTTTATGACGTGGGAGAGAAAAATAATATCGTCATTATACGATGAGTTGAATAACAATTATTTGGGCGCAGCGCAGTGCAGCAAACGGTTGATTACCCACGAGCGCAGACATTTTCATACGCCGGCTCTTGCCAAATTTTTAATTATTCAAATGAGAACTCCCAAACACACACACAATCTACGAAAAAATCATCCTGACTTCCAAAAATGCTACCAATTAAATAACAAACGGCCCTTCTCACCTTTGCATTTTTATTCAATGTAACTCCTAAACAGAAAGGATACATTATAGATACGCGGCGGAGCAGACACGTACAAAATGAAAATAGGGGAAAGGGAGCGAGGGTGGGGGCGGTATGGAAATGTTGGTCAAATATATCATCCGGCGTCTGACAGCCCAATTCTCTTATCTCACGCGCGCGGCGGCAGCGCGATCTAAGCTAGCTTAGCTAATATAAAATGGTTTTAAATTCAAGTTTAATTCGGGCTATCTGCAGCTCTCCGCCGGCTCGTAAATACGACCCCAGCCCACATACAAAAGGCGCGCGATTTACGGTTTTGACGGATTTCGAATATTTTAGCGCAGGTCCCGGATTAGGCCGAGTTACGCGCTGCGTGCGCCGAGTATATCGTCTTAGGGACTTTAATAAGGCGACGATAATTTTGCGAACTACCCGCGAGGTCGCAGCTGCCGCCGACGTCGCGCTGTATATAGCGAGATCCGGGCGCAGATGGAACTCGAGGCTTCTGTTTTTCGGAAGGCATTAGTCTTTGTTCGAGCGCGGGCGGGCGAATCTGCAGCGCGTCAGTTTACAGCGCGAGGACATCATAAAGTGTAAACAATGACGGCGTTTTCCATTACAATATGTTTGCCGATCCGTGCGCGGCGCATTATGTATGTTATCCTGGTGGGACGCGGGCGCCGCTAAATTTATGAGACTCTGGCAAATATTTGGCGCTCCGAGTTCGGACGCTCGGTGTCGGCTGACAACGGGAAGATTGTCGGCAACTGTTTACTCAACGGGATATGGTAATTTTTCAGTTGCCTCCTCTCGACTAAGCGTATTCTGTTCACGGGCGGCTCCTTTCTGTTCCTCTTTACATAAGTTTATTCAGTCTGCGGAGCGGGTACATCGGAAGCGTTTCCGGGCGAGTCTGGTGACGGACGACACAAACAGAGAGGGCTGACGTTTAGTGTCATTAAATCTCGTAATAGGATATCATAAATTGCAGGAGGTCGGCGGTGGCTGGTCGGCCGGGCGGCTGTCATCGTTTGTCAGAGCGTTTCACGCATTGTTGGACAATAACGCAGCCGGGGCGGCATTGTGCCGCCGCCATCGCCGCCCGAGCTGACCGCGCAGACGCGCTCCTCCATCACGCACTCGACGTCCCGCATCGTCCTCGGATTAATCCCCAAATTACCGGGAAATCCGAGATTCGCCCAGTTGAACACGAAAAATTCCACCAGCGTTCTCGCGCCAACTTTACGAGATGCTCGCCGCTGTAATTCTCACTTGCGGTGTCTTGTACCGATTCGCCGTAAGATCTTTAAGCGTTTAAAACGAGCACCCGCGTACCCTTACGTGTACCACAATCAAATTTATATCGTGGCTCTGAGAAAAAAGGCATCGAAAAATAACATCAAATATGTTCGGTATGCGATGTCCGAGAGATCACATCGGAAACTCCGGCCGAGAACCGGCTGGGATAAAGGCTCGAGGAAAAAAGACAAGTGTAAAATTAAAAAAGTTAAAACTTGACCCCGGTTCGGACGCGTAAATTCGAATCGAAGGAATCAAATGTCAGTTTATGAATGTGCCCTAACGACATCGCGGTAGGAGTGAATAACGACATGTACGTTGCTTTACCCGGATCGTTTTCTTTGAGATAAATGTTGGTAATTGTCGATTGAAAATTAGTTTTATTGTCTTGTTTTGAGTGAGGGGCGCTCACTATTTCTGTGGGAGATCTCGGGACATACGAAACTTATAGCTATTGAGGTTCTTGGATTGAATGACGAAGCAATTTATCGTGCGAATACTGTTGTCTTGACCCGTATTTCTTCAGATAATAGAACAATCTTTTATCATTAAAGAAAACTTACTTTAAATACAAACTTATAAATGTTTGTACCATACAATCTGGGCAGTTACAGCCAATAAGTTAAAATAGGTCCTAGAACCTCATTCGAGACAGCTACACGTTAGAAAATAATCTAGCATAACTTGTTTATCCAAGCCGACTGAACTTATCGATCGTGCGGGACAATCGATGATCTAGCAATAATATAATGATTGATTGTCGGCTGTTTTTGCCCAAGACTAGCACGCTGCGCCCTTGTTGCACTAATGCCGATTGCAATTATAATAATTACCTTCTTGGCTTCTTGCACCTATTGCTTATCTCTTAGCAATAAAGTAAATCGCAAGACTATTAGTTATCCTACTGGGCAAAGGTCTAAGTCATTGAGATCAAGTTACAAAAACATAAAAGTTTTATCACCCTGAGCCAGTTCTCAAATGTCGTCATCGTCGACCCATTATTAAATTAATATGTTAAACATTAGTCCTCCAAACATATTGTCACATCCTAACTAAGAGGAGGATCTAGGTGTTATTGCCACGCTTAACATTAATGCTTTTACGTTATTAAATACTATAATTTATTAATGGTGTCGCCTACACTGTAGCCTATTTGATGTGTTGCTTGTCGTGTAGTGTTGGCACATTGAAAGAACATTATCATATCATTAACTCTATCCTATGGGTGTCGTTGGAGGCAACATAAAGTGTACTGCCAGAAAACAACGGGCAGCAGCGTCTTTTCTCTGCCCTTGGCCGAACTGCGATCGCCAACCCTTCTGCCAAACCAAAATCCTTCTTTTGAAGAGGTCTGAGTCTAGCAGTAGACTTATTTAGGATATGATGACCTTTAGATGTCATCATAGGATTCGATAAATTTTAATATTGAATCGGATTGCGATGTCTTAGATAACTTTTAGTTACACTACAGTATATTTAAGTTAAGTAACTTTTTATTGGGGATAATGGCTATCGTGTGAAAAGGGAAAATAAATGCCATTCCAACTAGTTTAAGAACACGTCAAACTCTGAAAACTAAATCCTTAAACAACCACTTATTGTGTCCTTCTTAAAAAAGAGTTATAAAGAACTGGACAGTTATAAAAGTGTCATATTTATCATTTTTACATGTGACATCGATATCCTCGTTTTTAAATCACTTTTTATTAAAAACTGTGTTAGCTGAAGCCGTTCAAAATGTTAATAAGTTTTTGGTTTGTATTTTTTTTAATGCGAAATCTTATGGTATTTTAAATGGACTCAGCGGGACGCAGATTTGGGCCGATCAGACGTTTTTATGCTGTCTTAGTAATTATTAATTAAATCGTTTTCTTCTTATTTGTAATTTCGACCGTTTTTAAATCTTCTCTTTATAAAAAACAATATTATTTATTCGAATGTTAAGCGATGAGGAAATGTTATGATAAAACTTGTTAAATTTAAAGTTTTGACCCACCCCTGACTTCCAAAAGTTCAACTTTTTCGTATTTCTTTGTGAATGTGTGTGGAAGAATGACACAAGAGACAGACTTAAGTACCTATAGTTCCTTCATTTTGGTTGAGAAACCTCGCAAAATTACTTTAAAAAAATTTCATCGCTATCAGATCTAAGCTTCAAGAACACTTTGACAAACATAAGAAAAAGAAAAAAGCAATTAACAACACGCCATATTTATATCTCTTCAAAACTTACCAACCAACCCGTTAATACGAAATTTCGAGAACTTGAAAATAGTTGCTTCATTCAAAATGTAATTTCGTGCCAGTGTAAATTGTCAATGAATTCTTTATGAGACGTGTAGCAGAAGTAATTTCGGTGTCTTTAATTATTTTGGCCAAATGTGGCCAATACAGTGAAATATTTCAGTGGTTTTCAATTTCGTAATACATTATTATTATGTCCCGATTTCACTACTTACATATCGTCAAATTCTACTTATGATTAAAAATACGATTGTCATTTGTTTTGTTGATGGAAGTAAATAATTTATTTACCCGGCTAAGGGAGAGCGAACAGGAAGGGTTGTCTACGAATTTAGCAGTCTAGATATATTAGTTTTAATAGACCATACAGCAAATATATAGGATGACTTTAAAATCATTTGCATTCTCGTAGTCGGCTACAGTTTTTTAAACAATTTTTAGATTTGGTTTTGATGCAGAAATGTGGATTAGTCAATCCTAAATTTAAAAATTATGTTTGTCTATTTGCTTTTCCTTGTTTTATATCTTGTGCATGTAACAGTATAGCATTCATTTACATTGTTTTATTAACCTCTAAAAGTCGATAGTGTTTTTGTTATTTAGAATGGTACAATAAAATTTAGTTAAATACTAGGTAGGTAAGTGTTAAACATACAAACGCCCCGTTGCTTGGTCTAGTGGTTTAAATACGGGGCTAAGATCTCGGAGTTCCTGGGTTCGATTCCTTGGTCGAGCAACAAAAGTTTCGTAGTTTCGAACATTGCTCGGATGTGTGATCACCAACTCGCATAGGCAAGCGTTGTGATTATGCCTGTATCCATCATTGCTACGGTAGCTTGAATACAATGATGGAGGCCTTTGCCCTGCAGTGGGATTGTAGGCCGGTACTTTGGAATGACAAATAATCCTATGAAGTACTAAAACCAATGTAGCTGTGAGGTTCAAAAACTTGTCCATTTTACTTTTACAACTAGTTTGGAAGCCTGTAACGAATATTATATAATTCTTATACTGCGCAGGTAGTCTGTAATGTTTGAGATGACCACAACTGGTTCAGTAACACATTACCCTACCATAACTTCGAAATAACAAGTTCCCATTACATACGTACAGACAGCGTGACAAACGCGCTCTCGCACGATGCTATCGATACGCGAGTAGGCGCATTAGGTATCAAGTGACTCGGGCACTGCTCCGTATTTATCGCGTTCCGCATAAGGCGTGACTAGGTGTTACTGGCCACCGCGTTGTCTGCCTCCCTCGTTTTTTTGTATTCCATTTTCGAATTTGTTTCTGAATGTGTTTTATTTTAAGAAGGATGTAGTTTGAAAATACTTACTTTTGTTTTATTTGGCAACTTGACCTTTAAAAATCAATGATAATTTAGTGTTATACGCTAAAACCTAGTTAAAATACAAACAACACATAATTTAACTAATAAAGTAAAAATATTGATAAGTTTATTTACGTTTCCGAGTCTAGGAGAGTAGGAGTTCACAAAAGTGCGTTTTCTTGCTATGGAACGAGCAAAAATGTATTTTCGGTCCGTCATGTTGTAATTTTACAACTCATACGTGATTTTTAAACCGGTGTCGTATTTCACTCCGCGTTTATTACGTTATGAATACGAAATTAACCAACACACAGAAACGGAGTACCAAAAATATCATTATAGCACTAAATAAAAAGTTAATAAAAATGTAATTAAACGATTATGGCGTTTACTTGTTGGTTCTGGTAACTGTTATAGATATTAAAACACTAGGTTTTATGCCTATCATAACTGTAAAATTATAACTTGGATAAATGACCAATAAAGGTAACGAAAGTAAAAAAAATAATAACTTTTATGTGAAGCAGTGCGACTTTAATTTACCACTGATTAATAAAAAGTCTTAAAATTGTGTTTATTACGCAACCATTTGGTTGTTTTGTTGCGCCCACTGATAATCAGCATCGCAGTATGCCTTCGGCTGTTGCGACTAGTGCTGAGTGGGCCTTTTTGGCACGTTCTTTGTTATTTTTTTTTTGTAAATTTAATCTTTTCTCGAAGTGCCAAATAAACATATATTCTATTCTATTCTATTCACTCGTTCTCTTTTTTTACTTATTTATTTATTAATTAAGAAAATCAACGGCACATACATAACAATTACTTACGTCTAGTATAAAGTTTAGACCAGATAGAGGTTTAATAAATCAAATAAAAGGATGTAGTTGCTACTAAATGTATAATTTTAAACATACTTTTTACGATCCATCACCGTTACGCTTCCATGTATTTTATAAAGTAATAAACAGCCATCACACCACACTTTACCACACACAAAGCTTTTTTATTTGTCACCATCATAATCTCGATACAATATGCCGTTCAGGTTTTTTAATAGTGAATAAAAGCTGTTATTTGAATTGATGAAACAAAGCTTGCTATAAGAGCGAATCACTTAATATTTTGACGGATAGTTAATACCCTCTTAGCCTAGTGGAAGATCATTCATCTAAACAGCGTAGAGACAGTTTAGACCCACAATTTAGGCTGTCAATTTCGAATCTAGTTCATACTTATCTTAAAAAGTCCTAGTTATCAGCAACTATGAACACCGATCGATCTTCCCACTTACCTGTAACAAGAAAAGCATCGAATTAATTGGATTCTATAGATACGTTTCCATTTAATTAATTAAGTTAATACCATTTCGATATTGGATCGATGTGTGTGGAACTAATCAACGAATTAGTTGCTTAGTTTCTACACTGAACCTTACACACAGTAACTGTCTTTTGATGTTTAGTATAACTATGTACTTACATAATTGTTAGAAGTAGATAAGTTAGGAGAACATTTTCTCAATACACAGTTTCAAAAACACAGATTTTATTCGAGAGTTTAAAATAAAATTGACAGTGACTATTTAAGTTTTCTTTCTTTAGTATCTCGTGAAAGACGGATGAAGCCGCGTTGCATATACTATTTTGCTATAAATACATTGACCATGAACCTTTTAAAGAATCCCACGATCCACCCGTGAGGCGTGTCGTACAATCATCAACCTCTAATAACAGGGAAACCGCGCCAAATCGGATCCTAGCGGAATCGGACAGGCGTACGTTTTTACGTCGAATTAACTTTCTAATAACCAAATTGGACTCATTCGGCGAGAACCGGCCATATGTTGCAATTTGCAATCCCTCAGTAATGACTATCGAACGAAAATTACCCACAAATTACTGTTTTGCCTCGATTTGCGCTGATTGCGTGCAATTACGTGATTTTCACCTATTAAAATTACTAGTTCCATCATAGTTGCAAGTGATACGACCTCTGTGTCAGGGGTGACCTGACAGGGTCTATGGTTATGTCAATTTTGAGTAGAGTCGTTGATTGTTCGATGATAGGGTGCAGATTATATCATTGTAGCCATCGATGAAAGAAACCACGCGACATAATGCATAATCGAAGGACAAGGGTTTTTGAGTGAGTCATTTAATTGGAACAAGTAACCAACTTCAACATTGTAGTATATTTGGAAAATGTAGAGACAAAGAATGTGTATCATTAATAGTTTAAAAAGTTACGCTCAAGTTTTGTTAATGTTTTAATTTTTATTTGATAAAACGACGATCTATTTTTAGATAATGCTTTTATTTACAAAATCACAACAAATAATCAAACATTTTTTACTTACAAACCTCAAAAGCTTTATCGCTCAAAATTAGATCCTTCTTTATATCAAATTAATTAGTGACTGAATTCAGTATATACCTACTAACTTGTTTTTTTAAATCAAGTAAAAGTGTCTATACAATGAATAAATCCTATAAAATGATAAAATTATTTATATTAGAATGTGTCATGTTTACACTGTTTCAAATGTTTTATTTTGCGTCCTTTTTGTTATTTCAGTTAATACTACAGAGAGCGGCGTTCTTGATTTTCTCTACAGCACCTATTTCTATAAACTTAAAAATATCAATTTATCTACCTCTAACTTCAAATATAACCTATTTCACTTCCCAAACTCGAAATTAATCGGAAAATCTTAACTTCTATAAAAATTAACTTAAGTTGAAATCCTTTTAAAGTCAAAAACTGTATAACTCGTAATCATTGGCGCCTCCCTTTAAGTACGATTTACAGAGGATCCACTGTCCTTCATTGATACGTAGTATGAAAATGGGTACACAGAAACATCAAACTAATTATATGAGTATTTGCATCAGTGTGACTTTGAACAGTACCTTTCACCTACGAGTATTAGCGTGATAGGTAAATTGTCGGAACGCACTAATCGCGCAATTTGTTCCGTTATTCCATTGTTATTTCAATGTTATACTAATTTAACAAAGACGATTTGTTGGAAACAAAATTTTTTGCAGTAAAGTTCTGACGAAAACTCATGTTTTTTTATCATGGAAGAAATATGACAAATTGCCTGCTTGTGGAGATTATATGTGTTTGGTTTTTCATTTTACTTTATGCAAAGAAATGATACATTATTCGTATCTTATTTTGATAGTAGAAGTGTTTATCTTTAGAATAGTAAGAGTTGGTTTGTAGGTAATTTGTCAGATAGGGCGATTTCGGACTGCAGGCTGCAGCCAACAATAATCGCGAATCCAACATTAATACCTCTGCCACCTTTTTCTTAGGATTTCCCTCGCATTTTCCGGCGAAAAAAACGCGCGGCCGTCCCCCTCGCACCGCCTGCAGCTTGCACCGGACATTATTTCCTTTTCACTCTTTTGTTTCGACGATGTCGACATCTCGCTCACCGCTCCGCCCATTTGTAAAATCGACTGGCTCGTGTCCTTGTACCTGTCTCTTTCGCGTCCGGCTGATTTATGTGAGAGAGAGCGGCTTGATCGACGCTCCGTCTACGATCGACTTTTGTTTTAAAAAACAAACGCACTGACCCGAGGATTAGGTTATACGTTATTGCCGGGTGTAAATTCTGATAATGCATCGCGAATTCCAACGTCTCCAGTGTCGCGCTGTGGGAAACCAACCTTTTTGCGCGGTAGGCGCGTTTTGTAAACTATATTTACGATAATGTTATCTCGCGGTGTCGCGTTACCTCCGCGCAGAATACGCCCGTGATTAATGGTTCGAGGAAAAATCAATTGTACGCATGATATAATGAAGCCGTTGGCCGTCTATCGTTATCAATCGTATTATATTTCTCCCTAAAAAGCTTGGAATTAAGATTTCAAAGGCGGCGCGGAATTCGCGACAAAAAGTGTGGGCAGTTGACAAGTTGAGAAATGTAGCGGCCGCCATTTTTTGAGGTCACTTTTGGCGGGAATGCCATTCTAATCAAAATAGTTTACGCGTCGGCCGGCCAGCGCGTGGGAACGCGTCATTTTTTCCATTGACACCGATCGCTTCGTTTTATTTTGGGGACCTTTTATCGTGATGGGATTTTTAACGTACGGCGACGACCACGTGAAAAATGTTCCAACAGATTTTATTCTCGGGAATCAAAACTTAATAATCTCTGGTCTGTAAAAGGTAAAAAACAGCGTTCGGTTCGGATCGTGTGTCCTCAAATTCGTCAGTGTTCAGATGAGTCGATAGGTTGAAACGGGTTTTGTTGTTTTTTTCGTAATTTATCCTTATAATCTTATGCTGAATTTAAAAAGATGCCCAACAAATAGGTGATTTGTCCGAAAGTCTTTATCGATGAAAGACGTTTCAGTCAATCGATAGCAAATAACATAGATCTAAATAAAACCGGTCAAGTGCGTGTCGGACTCGCGCACGAAGGGTTCCGTACCTAAAAGGCCAAAAAAAACGGGTTTGTTGTATGGGAGCCCCCCTTAAATATTTATTTTATTTTGTTTTTAGTATTTGTTGTAATTGGGGTAACAGAAATACATAATTTGTGAAAATTTCAAATGTCTAGCTATCGCGGCTCTTGAGATACAGCCTGGTGACAGTGCGACGGACAGACGGACAGACAGCGAAGTCTTAGTAATAGGGTCCCGTTTTTACCCTTTGGGTACGGAACCCTAAAAAAGCAAACTCTGTTGACAGTCAACAAAAAAGCCGGCTCCGTCACCCACGGCCCGTATAAATCACGAGAACAAATAAAACGCGGGGAACGTTATTATCTTTATAATTGCACGTCAAGACGGCATTCGGGTTTTCCGCCATTTTCTTTTTTCATGATATATCGGGTCATGAATGCGCGATGCTACGGTGGCACCTGCTTATGAATCCGGAATTGCCGCGGTGTCATGCCCTCCTAGTAGCTGTCGGTTCAAATTGGACGAGAAATTGGGATGGATGGCGGCAGCCATGTTGGAAGGCGATTTTCACATTTTCCGCTGCTGTACGTAGAGGCTCTTGTTAAACTGTTCTGTTTAAAAATACCTTTTTCTTTTTTCAAAACAGACTAAAGACAAAGTATGTAACGCCTTACAGTTTGAAGTAGAGCGACAAATGCAGCTTATATGCTATCAAAATAACAAATAGAGACTGACTTTAGTAAATTTTTTGAGTGGACACACCACTGTTAATATTTTTAAACTTATAAGTATTTATTCATTATTTCTTGAATAATGTAAAATTTCATTGTTTAACTTACTTTGCGACTAGTCAAAAAGTTAAGATTCATTTAAACGCTACGTGTTATTCAATGTAATTGTAACCATTTTCATTCATATTCAATTCTACCCTCGCACTAGCAAACAAACACATTCGACAATAGTTATAACCTAATCCCATTATCAGCACATCGACCGAACAATGCACTACACAACTAAACCAAACGAAAACCAACAAAACGCGATAAGGGCCGCTCGTAACGAAGCGGTATCGATGTCTCTGTCAAAAACTGTCAAAATCCTGACAGCCGCCGCGCCGGCTAACGAGCCGCGCGGGCCGCCCGGTCACGGTGACGACGCGGTTTTTCTTCCCGAACCATTTGACTAACGCCATCTACCGGCGGGCGGACAAACTAAACTATATCTGCAGGTTGAGTGATCTGAACAAAAAATAATAATCTCGTCTGGACAGAGAAATACATAAACATGCAAATGAACCGCGCCCCCGGGCGGCGGGTTGCCGAACGAATTTATGGCTGCGCGCGCACCTCATTATCGCTAACAAGCATTCGAGCCCTTTCTTTACCCCATAAATATTATATTTTACACCTGCACTAAAAGCGACTGTCAGTGAAAATGTTTCGCATTCGCTCACCGCAATTACCCTTCCGCTTCATAGATTTCACTGGCGCTGGACAACTTGATTGGCGATTAAGACGTCACAGTGTCCGGCATTATGATGAGATTCGATAAATTCAAGCAAAGTGTTATCGATAGCTAATCACCATAATTACTATAAAGTAAATATAGTGAGTGAGTAATTATTATAGAAACTATTATAAATAACCATTACATTTTGTAGACAATTAAAAGCACATACTTAAAATATAGCTGTCATGTTTTATGTAGAGCTCATTAAGGTAAGAAATAAGGCGTACCTTATTTACATGTAATTTTGCGTAGAACATGACCGCCGCCGCGTGAGCTTAAAAAGTCTAGTTTATCAAGTTCCAGAAACAGTTGTAATTCAACTTACGAGTTACGTACTTATGTATCTTTTTCTATTTATGTAAAAACAGTTATCGTAAACCGAACGCGTACTAAGCGTATTGAAGTTGTTAAAATATCGTTTCTGTCAAGATAACCCTCGAGTTTGCATATTTTATTGGCGTTCGGGAATCGACCGAAACCACATTGCGTGGTGGCACCCATTCAAAAAGACCACTTAATTTGACGTGCGCAATAATTATAATAAATACCGAATTACTAATAAACAAACTTCGACTTCCCGTTGACAGATGATACACACAAAAATCTATAAAAATGAAAGGCGACTAGTAGAGCTAAACGCGAGTTTTATAATGTACATAAATCTATGTCAGACTCCAAAAAACCAAGCCAAAAAAATATATGTTAGTCTTCAGGATATACTTTAGTATAATACTGTTCTCAAAACACGATACAACTAATTTGACTCGATAGAAAAAAATCACGAACATCCCCCAAAAAAAATTTTATAACTTACTTAAGTCCTAGTAAAATACACGTAATCATTATAATCTTTTGATATATTGTATAATAAACGAAAAGCTCTTATAATACAGTTCCAGTTTTTTAATTGAATGTATGCATTTTCCGAAAATCGCTAATTCTCTTTTTCTGGGATGGAAGTTGATGGAACGCATGCATGTGTGCGTGAGCGGCCGTGTACCGATTAGTGCAGGCTGATGCCTGATGCTAGGTGGACGTGTCGCGCTTTTCGGCTTACATTTTTCTAAAGAAGCATAGAACCTGTTTATTCGACTTGCTCGATAACAATCACCTTGGTGTTATGGCGAACTAGTCTAGCATACTTCCTACAAATCGCATGTTCGTATCTCACCCAGGAAAATTCCTTTTTATATTTTAAACAAAATAATGTTTTTTTCTTTTCCCAAGCAGAGACGACAATGTTGAAAGTTTTTTTTATGCGTTAGTTCAAAATTTGAATGAATTTTTTTGTATTTTAAACTGTACCTTATAAATTTGCCTAATTTCGTTTAATTTTCCAGAAAAAGACTGTCTTATTATTGACGGCGAGTAAAAGTTTTATGTAATGATGATTTTGTATATAAAAGTGAATTCAGATTTTTTTTTTGCTTTGACATATAGTATGTATACCTAACTAAAACTATACTAATATACAACTTGTAATAGCAAAAAAGTTAAAATATGTTTTTGAAACAAAAATAAACATTTGAATAATAGAAAGTGGAATAGGTGTAACTGCTGTGATGCTGTGGGCGAATCATTGAGCTATATTCTGCCGTGCTAGCGATATCGGCAGTAAGTATGATTTGCACAGTTTGGAGTAAATGACGTCTAAAATTTTTGTGCATTTTTATGTAGTTACAAAAGGTATTTACTTATTAGTATTTCTTCATTTATTAAACAAGCTTTACATAATTGATTTGATTGGGTGGACCAAGCAAGTCGATGATATCATATCTATGTTATTAGTTTCATTAAAATTAAAAATATATACGAGTATTAGTTGGTTACTAAAATATCTTCGTCCTCCCATTAAAAATGCAGGCGTCTTAAAAAAGTACTTAAAGTGTTATTGGCTTTAACTTACAATGATATTAAAATTGGCATTAGCTGTACTTAATACTAAATGTTGAAAGTTTTTTTAATGCGTTAGTTCACATCATAAAATTAATTTTATTGTATTTAAAACTATTACTTATAAATTTGCCTAATTTCGTTTAATTTTCTAGAAAAAGACTTCATCTTATTATTATTGATAGCTAGTAAAAGTTTCATGTCATGATGATTTGTCTATAAAAGTGAATTCAGTTTTTTTTTATTTTTTATTTAATTTTCATTTTATAGTTTTTCAAATATCGTTTGGTAAAATTATAAAAAAAATACGGTAAGCTACAAATATGCGTCTTCTTGACTCTTGACCTTAGTTAGAGCATTATCTAAGTATTGACTCTAGATAGACCGCGAAAAATATTAGGTCCTTACCTACTTATGAAATTGTAGTTTGGTATGGGAGGAACTTACGTAAAACTTGTAATAAAAAAAATGGGAGGAACTTAGTCAAATATTTTTTAATAAAATATACCTATTTATTTAATGTACCATTGATATCTATGCACTTTTGCCATCTCATGGGTTGTTCATTAATCACTTAACTAAAAAAAACATTCGGACGGCAATCAATAAAAAAATATTTGAAGACGGTTTGTACTGCCTCATCGGAGTTGAAATTTTTTCCTTGCAAGAAATTATCCAAATTTCGACAAAAATGGTACTCAGTTATTGGAGTAAGGTGTGGGGAGTCTGGTGGATGTCTTAAAACTATAGTAATAAACAACTTGTACATAACAAAAAAGTAAAAAATATATTTTTGAAACAAAAATAATCATTTCAATAATAGAAAGTGGAATAGGTGTAACTGACCTGTGATTCTGTGAATCATTGAGCTATATTCTGCCGTGCTAGCGATATCGGCAGTAAGTATGATTTGCACAGTTTGGAGTAAATGGCGCCTAAAGTTTTAGCGCATTTTTATCTTTTCCTGACTTGTGTTTTTTAAGCTTTTCTAATTGTGATTGTTGAAACGTATTTATAACACAAATAAAGCATTTGTATGTTCTTTACTTAATTAGCTTTTTATTCATTAGAACGATTTAAAATGAGAAAATACCTTTTATATCTAGCCTGAAACGAACAACCCTACTATAGATTGCTTAGTTTATCAGGAATAAGTACCGAGTTACTGTTGTTGTGATAAGCAACGCATACTAATATTAGGTTTAAGCTTAGGAATAGAAACTAAAACTGTAGTAACAAAAGGTATTTTACTTATTAATATTTACTCATTTATTAAACAAGTTTTACATAATTGATTTGCGTGGGTGGACCAAGTAAGTCGATGATATCGTATCTATGTTGTTAGTTTCATTAAAATTTAAAATATCTACGAGTATAAGTTGGTTACTAAAAAGCTTTTACTTACAAATGATATTAAAATTGGCAGTAGCTGTACTTTATACTATCGAATAAAAATAATAGCCTTTTAATCGTACAAACAATACAAATCAAAATTTGAGATCAAAATAAAACGTAACATAATTACTTATAATAAAAAATCTTCCTTTTGTATTATGATATACTCTTTAACTCCGTAGTATTGCAAAGCTCAGGTGCGTTTATTATAGCATTAACCTTTTCTGAACTTGTTTTTAAACCGTCTTTACTGATTAAGTAGCCGAGGTAGGTAATACTATCTTTTTAAGAATTCTCATTTTTCTTCTTATACACGTAAATGCAATTAGCACAGGTAATCTTAATTCCTGATGCATGTGTCAAATTCGGTTCAGCGATATGGACTTGAAGAATATTGTTAACATAAGCAACGACACCGTCATTCTGATTGAGTTGACGTAAAGTATAATGTGATATATAACTTTATAGATTAGAAAGTAGTTTACTAGGACTAAGTCTACACTATGTTAGTACCAGAATATCACTTTCAAAGTTCATTTGAGATATGTCAAGTAACAAGTCATCATAATTACTTTATATACATACTTCTAATGTTCTGAGTAATGACGTTAAAGTTAGTATGAGAATTCGGTAAGACGTCGTTTACGTAAAGATTTCAGTAGAACATTATTTTCCCATACCATCTACCAAGTTACTGCTCATATCCTAAGTAAGTAATATCTAATAAAAAAATACGTTTTGTTTAATATATGTATCCACAGCATATTTATTTACTGCTGATATTTTAAGTAGTTAGTACAGAATACAAAACAAGCTTTTCATAGAATATTCACAGTATATGCATACATACATACATACATACACTCACGCCTTTTTCCCGGAGGGGTAGGCAGAGGCCACATCTTTCCACTTGCTACGATCCTTACAGACTACTTTCACTTCATCCACATTCATTAATCTTTACATACACGCTCGCCGGTTTAGGGTACTCTTGACCTGACCTTTCTTTAGAACTTTCCCGATTTGATCAAAATAAGTTCGTCGAGGCCTTCCCCTTCCAACATTTCCATTCATACTCGCCATATATATCTTTTTAGTCAACCTGCTTTCATTCATCCTCTCAACATGTCCAAACCATTTAAGCATTCCTTTTTCAATACTGGCCACTACATCCTCTTTTACACCACATCGATCCCTTATCACACTATTTTTAATCCTGTCACTCAGATTGACTCCAAGCATACTTCTTAACGCTCTCATTTCTACTGCATTTATTCTACTTTCATGTTTTCTCAGCCACACCCAACTTTCACTCCCATACATCAGTGTTGGAACCAACACCCCTCCATGCACAGCCAGGCGGGCCTTTTCGGACACCTTCTGACTGCTCATAAAAGCGTGCAACGCTCCATTCACCATGTTGCCGGCATTTACTCTCCTTTCAATATCACTATTACACCTTCCATCCGCCGTAAACATTGATCCCAAATAAACAAACTCCTTCACTTGCTCCACTTTTTCATCTCCTATCAAAATATTACACTCTGTCATGCTATCCTCCTTTTCAAAAACCTTACTTACATTCACTTTCATTCCTTTCTTGTTCAAATCTTCACGCACAATATTGACCATCTCCTGCAACTCCAAATATGCAGATACTGCATTTATCTAAAGTAATAATAATATCGTAGCCATATATCTTTGCTTGTAAGGCCGGCGTAACTATACTAACTATTGTTAGGTCATGGAAAATATTTCGCATTTTTGACTTACTGCCCTTATCTTTAACAACATTTGTCAATTCCCATTAAGATATCAAAATGGCTGCCAGCTCATCTGATAGAGCTTTTGATGCTTATTCTCGATCAATATAAAACTCATTTTTACCAAAATTGGAGTTACTGCCGTTATTGCTAGCACGGCAGTATTAATAATAGAGCCATTGCGTAATTTTATTTGTACTTTTTTAAACACTTGTTTTCATACATGAACCATAAAAGTAACATAATAAATAATTCACGTCTACGTTATTTACCCATATTATCCAAATCATACCTAGGCTTGACCGATTTTGATTAAAATTTTATCCCAGCACCGTATTAGATAAATATTAACAAATACCAACACTAAAAAAAAAATGTATTTTAAAAAGATTACTTCGGTTATAATAATAACTTTTTTTTTTAGTTTATGAATTAATTATGATGAATTATCTAATTTGTTGTGTCAATTATCAAGAAAACATCGTGTCATTAATTTCGAAATGGTTAAATATTTTTATTTAAATAATAATTAAAATATTTTATATATAAATAATTTAAATATTGTCGAAGCCGTTTTTTTTTTAGTAACATTGTTAATGTTCAAAACAATAACATTAAAACAAACAAGTATTCTGCTTTTAAATAAGTTAAGATACTTTGTCTATTTTTTATTGCTCTTTCCCTCTTTTTAAGCAACAAGGAATAATAAATATTCCTTGTTGGTTGTCATAATAAAATAAAATAAATATTGCATTTAGAAACATCGAAAAAAAGATAGTTATGCCATCTATTAGAAAATCATGGCGTCATTTCGGGATGTGCTTTAAAATATAGCAGCCAAGAATATTGCCGTAGGCGGCGTTGACGACGTTTGTTTAAATGTGTGCTTACGATTCTCAAGGCCACTTAGGTCTACTAGTCCTCTTAATGGTTGCACTGATTTGGCTGAATTTTTATTTTGAAATATTTGTAAAAGGTCAGGGAAGGTTAAGACGGTAACAAACATTAAAAATAAGTTAAGGAAAATATTAAAAACCACATTTAGATGTCTTTTGTATTTTTAATTATTGTCAAATATAGGTGCGTTCTGATTTTTTTCTGTTAATAGCTGGGTTAATATGAAGTACGAATTTTTTGTATTTGTTTCAGAAAGTGCTTTCGCAAGTCGAAGCTTTAAATTGATTAGGCGTAGGAATGTGTTGCATTTAACGTAAATGAAAATGTTGTATTAAGTTTTAATAACATTATATACAAATAATGAAGGTGATACAAAGTTGAGCACCCGTCATTTTGCAGTAAATAAACATTAGTCGTACGAGATAAATGATAATCTACCTCTTAATACAAGTAAATGTTCTGTGTGTATTCCAAGTTACACAAATAACATTGATGTTATGTCATTTCCCTATGATTGCAGATTATGCAAATGACATCTCTACAAAGTTGTTTAAATGATTTTAGAAGTTCATAAAAAAGTACTTTTACAATTAGCTAGAGACGAAAAAAATAAATGCTATTCAGTAAAACATAACAAATAATAAAGTATTTTATGTAGCGAAAGACACCGACGCATCCCGAAAATGAGAATAGCATCCGATACCGCAACAAATAACAAGAATGCCTCCAGATTATTGTCAAGATATACCCGAATACCGTCGATTGATACTCGGCATACGCTCCCTAGGGAACTCATAGAGAAAAAATATCAACCATAGTATGTACCTACCTATACATATTTAATGGAAAGGCGTGGCCGCAGTATCTTCGGAGGTATCAGGCTAGCAGAAATTGAGAAGCGTTATCGTATCGAAATCCACCGTATCTGGGCCGGCGGTCTCCGAGGAAATCATTGGGAAGGCATCCGGAAAATTTACCGCACATTCCGGCTCATGTGGCGTAACACACCTGCCTTTTGCTTATGCGAACCTGGTACGTGATCTATTTCGACCAGATATAGGAGAAAAGTAACGTTTGAAATGGTTGTCTATGGTTGTTGCAACAAAGGAACGTTGTAGCGGCACCACTGAAACTAAGTACTGTACTTATGTGGAAATTAAAAATATTTATTAACTGTTTTTAAGAGAGGAAATTCTTCACAATGAAGATTTCAACTTTTATTTTCCCAAAATGAAATTCTAATTACACAGAGTGCAGTGCAATTGCTATTGCAACGTTCTGTTATAATAAATAACTGACCTAATATCTCATTCGATTCTCAGTTAGTTTTTTCACTCTTAAACGTAAAAATAGAAATGAAATTGCGTTCGATGTGCGATTTAGGAATCCGTTTTCAGGCAAAATCATTAATGATATATTTTTATACCTAGTATTTAAGTTAGTTTCTCGCAAAGAACAAAACGTTTTATAAAAAGTGTCTCAATTGACTAGACTTCCGCAGTGTCGACGCCATTAACGGGTCGATTGAATTTCTAATTATTCATAAAGCAAGGGGTTATTTACTGAAGTATGTCTAGCAGTTTCAGGCCAGGGCGGCGTAATGGCGTCGTTGATTATTCAAAATGTCGACACTATAATGGGACGTGCGTTTATAAATATTCAATAGTCGATCGGTCGGCTACCGCTCGGAAACAAAATGAAATAAACTCGATACATGGGAGTTCAAAAATATTAATATCTAGCATTTGCCTTCGCTCAGCACGCGATCGTTTCGTCACAGGAGTTCGAAAATGAGTCACTTCTTAACTAATAAAGTTATTGCAACTTCACAATATCCAAAAACATGCCTAAGCAAAAATAAAAATATAAAATATAAATTTAGACGACAATGAAGTAAAATACGGTGTACCAGTCTGCAGTGTCTTCGTGTTTTTAAAGCGTGGAAAGGAAACCATCTAAAATTATTAGGTATTATAAGTTTAAATGTCACTGAGTTTGACTTATACTAAAATTTGTTAATTTATCTGCCCTTTATAAAGTAGACTTTGTGGTCAGCATACGGGTCGAACCGCACTTCCTTCGCCAATTATTCAATTTAAAAAATCAAAGTGGCGAGTTGCACCGCGCAACCGGACGTCAATTAGAACACATTGTCAACCTCAAATTCGGAGTTTAAAAATTCGAACGACTTGACATTTGTGTGTGCACTACACGGCAATAACCGTTGCGGTCGCGCGCGGGTCAAAATAGCGCAGTTGCGGTCGCGCCGAATCACTTGGAGCGTCGTGACATTAACGCAGGACCTGGCCGGCCGACCGCTGATTGGCCAAATTGTTTTTGATTGCGCGCGCGTTTTGTTCAAGTCGAACATGATCGTAGGTAATTGGTGTAATTTCACAGACAATGGGAGTTCGCAGTGCTTGCGCAGCGCCGCTGCCTGTCGAGGCTGGGTAATTTTTATTTACGGGTCAAGTCTTGCAATTTTTTTTTGTTTTTTATTGGTAATTCGAATTGTACAGATAAGACAATGAGGGTTTTCTAGTATTGCGTCTTTAAAATTCTATTAATAATCGGATACGAACCAGTCGGCTAACCGTTACGCTAAGAAGTTTAGTTGAGTTGAGTTTGAATATCAATTCCGGTCACTCGCGCAGTCCTCTGAAACCGTCTCATTATACCTAAAGTGCTGCACATAAATCTAGTCTTAGTAGAAATGGCTGAATGGCTTATTTGTAAATTAAACTCTTTGTAGAAAGTTATTATGTTTACAGTACAAAAGTTTTTACAAAAGTTTTGTATTAAATTAGTTAGCCAAGTAGGTGTGAATGAATCGTATCACAGTGATTAACTTAAAATAAAATTGGCCATATCTTTCGATAATCCACGCCTGTTCTGTAACGGCTGGTCCCAATAATCTATCTATCGCCAGTTTTGACGTTTCGGAGATAGGAAACAGTTTCTATCTCTGATTTTGCCGTCCAGAGAAACAAAGACAGAAGTTGTTTTCTGTCTCCGATATGACAAAACTGAAGATGACAGGTTATTAGGACCGGCCGTAAGTTAACAAAGCACATTCAGCATTGGCATTCTTATATGGTCATTTGAAGACCCTAACAGTTGCATACAACAACATCCATTGCATAACCGTGTCTTGTATGGATGTAACGAGCGTTCGCCACTATTTGGCGATAATCGGCAATAATCGGCGCGATTCGGCGGTAATCGGCGTAATTCGCGTAATGTGCGGTTGCACCACGAACAAACGACGGTTAACAAACAATTACTATTGAGTAATCCAATAATTGGATTGCGTTTTAAATGCACCTTTATTTGTTTTTAACACTTAAATATTAAGTGCAAGTTGTATAAGCGTATTATTATTATTTTTTTTTATTAACAATGGTTTTGCTCTTGACTACATACTTAACTCTCGGTTAAGAAGAAGCCTAAGATGGAGCGAGCTTACCCAGAGGCACTGGTTCTCCCACACACCAGCGGAACACTGAAAAACTGTTTGGCGCTGGACTCCGGCAGGAGGGAGGTAGCATCCAGGCAGCCTCTTACGAAGCCTACCACCGCAGAGGGATCTGTTAGCCGTCATCATTGGTTAGAAAACCAAAGATGCCGTTGCCTAGGGTTGACCACTAGGAGGTAGATCCCACCACCTCAAACGCTTCTAAGCACTTCTACTAATTATATTCACACCATTAACTTAGTGTAAAAGAACTAGGATACACGATCCTATTCAAAAATGTCACCTAATACTGTCCTCGGTTGGATGATTAACGTCAATGATATTATGTGTGTCAACTTTATAACCCGGCCAAATTATGTCGACATGCAATAGTATGGATACCGATGTCACGTTGTAGGTATTTATTCGATTAATATATACCTACCTTATATAATCGAAATACTTACTTACTGGTACTTTTTAATTTTACGTCTATAAAATCTAATAAATATTCAAGCAAAGTATACTAGTCTAGTGTTTACTTAAAGTGAGTGCATTCGAGAAATGCTGGATATCATCAACCGATTTGTCGTACAGCATTCTGGTACCAAGTTTTCCATACAAGGACAAGCCCGCCTCTTGCAAATTAGAACAAGTCATTGTTGCCCTAAAGCAGCGCAAGCGCAGATTAGGATCTGCGCCGATTTTGGTATAACGTGATTATGTCCAAGTTAAATAGATCAGTTTTGAAAAAAGGTTTTAGCTATAAAAAAAGTGATTTTGATCCTTTAAAATAAATTAACATCCTAGAGCAATTTATCGCACCTCAAGGATTTATTTAATATCATACAAATGAATGAATTCTGTTACACAGAGAAATATTTTCTTTCTTCAACTATATTAACTCAAAAAATTTAAATTAATTGTTCCTTTTTGTACAATTGCAATGTTCTCTTTAACTAAATCTCTCTGTGTGTACTCTGTATTAACTAAATGATATTTACATAATCTAACGATCAGTTAAGATTTGAATATCCACTAAAACCAAAAATTCCTTTATAATCAAAGACCAAGTTACCAATATATCACCGCGCCCGGTAGTTAACAAATATTTTCACAACTGACGTCTCTATTCTCGCTACAAACGTGAAATAAAATTAAAAAATCCTATTTTTTTACGCGCCCTAAATCACTGATTGTAAAAACAGTGCTCCTTTGTAATAGAATAGGCTATTAAATCTCAAGCGTAAAACTGTCTTAAGCTGTTTGGCTGTCACGTGACCCGACGCCATCTTTGGTGCGCGGGCGCCTCTCCCGGATAATTTTGGAATGATTTATGACTGTGTCGTTTGGTGAAAGAATTTTATTTGCAGTAAATTATGTGGATGATATTTATGTTTGCGCTTAAGAGTTTTTAAATTAGACCAGTTCCATACATCTAATAACGTTAATCAAGTTCCGTTTTATGCTCGAAGACAATTGGCCAGAACAAGTTATTAACGTTTTTATGTTGGTATCAATAACTTCTTATTAGTGACAGGCAATTAAGTTGAAAGAAAAGTTATAATTATATTTTATGTATTCACAACTATTTAAAATTTATTGAATGTATACAACAAATTGACTTGTTTTGAGCGTTGATACATCCACGTAACGGATGGTTTGTTAGCCAAAGCGCATCAATTTAAAATAAGAACTGGATACACAGACTACAAAAATAACACCTAAAACTTCGATTGAATGATTGACGTTACAGTGTCAACTTTATACTCCCGCCAAATTATGTTGACATACAATAGTATCTATAGTTACTTCCTGTTGTAACTATTCCATTTAAATAATATAATGTAGGTATTTTTGTAATGGGCTTCGCGACACACATAACGACACTGTTCTACTGAAGAAAATAAACGCCAATTTATACCGATGGGTGGAGTCTTGTGCTCCATCTTATTATAATTACCTATTTTGTTAATGATAATTTGTGTGTCGTTCAATTTTTTTTCTTTTATTACTTTATTTTCGTGTTATGTGTTGTAGTGATGCCCTTAAACAATACATTTTCTTTCTTCCTTTCTTTCTATTAAAAGTTTAGTGAACCTGTGAAGTTATGTCAAGACAGTCAACAGAAGTCCTTTAAATGGATACTTTTTGATGCTAATTATGTTTCTAGTTTTTTAAATATTACATTAATAATACAAATTGACTTGTTTTGAGCGTTAAGGTTTCATTAACTAACGGACGGTTTGTTAATCTAAGCGTTATTTTTCAGCTTCCGTTTCCGGTTTTACTAAAATGGGTAAATTAATATTTTATACGCAAACAAATCAAAATACGCAAAACTGCTGTAAGTAAGACCCAAAATTACCAGGAGAGCATGACCGCGTGGCGTTCGTAGTTCGCTCCCAGGCGAGGCATTAGCTCAAGACGAGTATGGTCATTAGTCGGCCGTATTAGCTATTAACCGGTGCCCCGGCGAGCATAAGTTACAGAGAGGTGTCTTAGACCAAACTGATGAGCAATACAATGACGTGAAAAATAGGAATGGAAAAACTTATTACAAAATCGAATATAAATACTTAGTTTTTTAAATCACGGACGGACACATTGCAAGTAATTTAAACGTATAATCGTAACAAATGATTGTTTCAATATCGTTCCAGATCAGTGCCGGATAAGCCTATAAGCAAATAAAGGGAATTGCTTTAGTTATCATGTCACGGGAACCAGAAACAGACCAAAAACTTGCCAAAATACGAAAGACAGACAAATAAAAATAATCATAGTTAAAAAAAAGTGGAAAAACAATGCTGCAGAAAAGGCTGCTGCTTCATCAATGTCATATAGAGTTAGATAATTATGTTTGATGTCGGTAAAAGCTGCAAAATGCATTGCATTGAACAAAAAAATGCTTTGGTTTTACAAAGTGAAGTGGCTGTTCTGTTAAGGCTGTGCCAGTGTCTCGCACCTACCGGCACTCGCACGGGCCATTTGTCTTTCAACGAACGCTTTTGGTAATTATAGTTTCGCGCATTCACTCCTATTTCCTTGCTAATAAACGCTACAATGGAGTGGCAGAGATATCCCACGGATGTTTGAGATAGGTTAGTATCACAGACACGTTGGGAAATTAACACAGGATGTTACATTCCGAGTAGGTATTCATATTTATGTAAAATTTACTATTCTAGGTATTCAAAGTGGATTCCACAAGTCGGTAACTGAATTTACTCTTTCTTTACATTCATTAAAACGTTGTTTTACCAAGCAGGCACAATAAAGAACCAACACAAACAATTCATAGTGTACCAAAGTATAGAAAGCATTATAACCCAAAGTCAACTGTTTTTATACGCATATATTATTATTTAGACAAGAGACAATCGGTGATTCCTTCAAACAAAACTAAATTACCTTACTTAATTAAAACATGCGCTTTCCATTATTTAAAAACCCCCAAAAGAATTACGTAATAATAGGACTGGTAGGTTGGTACTTATAAGCATAGAACATCCACATTCCATTTTTTGAAAACCTTTAAAAAAAGTAAGTGACAATCGTACTGGCAGGTTAGTATGCGATTACTTATAGTGATCTTCCGGCCCAAAAGCAAATGGCGGGACGACTAGTGTTGTCCTGATTGTCACTCGTCTAGTGTCTTCCTCGAAGGGGCCAGCCGTAAACTCAACAAGTGCGAGAGGTCGGTTTACGGCGTCGTAAACGTCTGTCGCTGACAACTCACTAATACGTCATAAACTTAAATTGTGGGGTGAATCTTTTCTAGTTATGACCGAGTTCACTTGGTTTACGAGATTTGTTATTCTGTGGTACTGTGGAACACTGTTGTCACTTCCGGTTATTTAAAAACAGATTTGTTTTAGGAGAAAGGACCTATTACTTATTTTGGTGACATTATGTTATTTATGTGACAACTTATCATCATAAATAAGTATTAATTGCTATAATGTTTTATAAGGTCAAATACTTAAACAACTTCATCCAAATTGATGATAGCCTACTTCCAATATTTAAAAATAACAGATAGTTGTGAATCCACCAACAACGGTCGCCAATAACCCTTTACTCCACTTATCAACTATAAAAATAATTTCTAACATTAACTAGTAAACTTGCCAGTAGCTAAACAAACTAAAACAGATGCAGCGGGGCGATCGCCCCCTTTACTGGGGACAATTAATCATCCCCCCTCCCCCCATTGTCGCGGAAGGCGCTCAAAACTCAGCTGTTTCCATTTCATTAGACGACTGTGCGCTCAGATACGGCTTTACATACAGAAACAGTTATTTACCTTAGATTTGTTCATAAATCATGTACTCGGCTTAAGCTCTGGCTGCACCAGAAAAAGTTACGTTGTTGCGTTAAAGACTTTTTTTATGCCAGTCAAAAAGATAATATCTTAAGGAATATTTCTTTCCCTATGATAATATGAACCATACAGATAATAGCATAAAGTTATTATACACAGTGATTTACAGTTACACACTTCCATTTATGATTCTATGTAAACTTAAAAAAAAAAACCTATTTAATTCAGCAATAATAATTATTGTTTGTTTATCTCTTGGATTCAAATTTGTGGAATTACAACTGAATAAATAGGTGGGGCGCAAGACATTTCATGTAAATGACGATTACCGGTATAAAATCGATTCAATAACCAAGATACACAGGCCGATTTGATTGCAAAATTCCAATAATAAAAAAGAAAGTTATCGCCGAACAGACAAAATTTAAAATTGGAACGCACAATGAGCCTCCCGGAACTGCGCGAGTCCGCCCGAGCGCGCCCGAGAGCTTCCGAAAATTGCCGCGAGGGGCGACACAGGAAGATGTAATGATGTTTGTCAAATGGAAAATGAGATAGGGAAATGTTGAGACGGGCTGAATTCGCGACCTTTTCGCTGATGCCGGCACCCCGCTATTTCACGTTTAAAATGACTCGACTTTTTTGTGGGACGGTTTTTAAATTCGACAATTTTGAGGATTGTCTGCACTTTACATCTTTGTTAAGGTTACTCCTTGTTTATATGTATTCTAAGTACCTACTCAACTTACAATTCCCTTAAGAAGCATAGTAAGAATGTAATTACACACCACTAATGTCGTAAATTGACTTATGATTAAACGCCGCGCTTATTGAGACGTAAATTAAAACAATTAAAGTCTGAATAACTTAACTGGCTCCTGGCAAGTACACTGATAAATTATCGAGATTATATTTAATTACTATTAACCTAGCTACCAGTGAACCACTCTTAAGATACATAGGAATTAATTAGCTCTCTAATAAGCACTGCCCTTTCAGCGGAATGTTGACATTTAATTAAAACGAGCCGCCATTTTACATGTACGGATTAAACGGTCCCGATCAAATGTTTGATATCGTAATATTTTGCCGGACTCGAGGTTAAAGACCACCAAGACTGATAAAAGATATAACAGAAAATATACAGAAGGTAACACCATTAATTCCAGTAATATATTTGAACCAATATCGTAGTAATATGTAATATAATAATATTTTTAAGACATGCCTCACTGGGCCACACAGAGCCATCTAGTCCCAAATTAAGCTACTATTAAGTACCCTGTCGTATGGGATACTAGACAACCGATAAACTTACTTATATACTTTTTTTTTTGTAAATACATACTTATAATACATAGAAAACACCCAGACCAGTACAAACAGACATGTTCATGCACACAAATATTTGTACTGTGCGGGGATCGAACCCGCGACCCATGGCTCAGAAGCAGCGTTCACTACCGCTGATCCAAATGGTCGTCTAAAGTCTAGTAAGCCTTAGAAAGGCAATTTATACACGTCCCAATTGTACACAAACGGAATGATAATTTTCGCTTTAATTACGACCGTTATTTGATAAATTTAAACTTACAAAAACTATCAAATACCTGATCTAAAATTTTCAAACATCATCATGATTTTGTCTG
Source organism: Anania crocealis (assembly GCA_949315895.1). NCBI lineage: Eukaryota > Metazoa > Arthropoda > Insecta > Lepidoptera > Crambidae > Anania > Anania crocealis. The sequence goes on from OX438868.1 coordinate 1,983,452, forward strand.
TCTTGTCCAATAGAAGCTGTTTGCCGGTTGATTCAATATCCATGTGATGTTGGACCCTCAACAACTAAACAACTAAACAACAAGTTGGGGAGGGCTTACTACTATGTTGCTCAGTTGTGTAAGAACTATCAACCCATATGGGTAATAACGCTTCGAATACCTAAATAGCTCGCATGTCTATCTACGTTTTAAAATGGATGCATTTTTTCAGTCGATATTGACTGGTAGGTAATATTGGCGGCGACCACACAAGGGCAGTGCAAAACAAAAGAAAGTGAAAAAAAAACATTATGTATCGATTAATAGCGAGTAGTTTCCGATTATCGTGCGTGACCAACAAGTCAAAACGAATATTTACATTTCGACCGTCAATGGAAAGACGCGGACGCGGCTCCTATATCGATTTCGGTATATGGCCGTATTTTTTTTTCATTTAAATCGTTCGATATTCGAACGGATTCTGGCTGAATGGGCGCGCCCATAAATCTCTGGTTCTCAGCTGATGTTCGTTCGGAAACCAGCGACACAGCGGAGTATCGTCGCGGACGCGTGCGGTGCACAGATAAAATAAATGGAGGCATGGTGAAAAATGATGACGCGGCGGTGCGGAAAGACAGCTCGGAAGGGTCGCCAGCACTGGGTCAAATGCTTTGTGTACGGAAGCGTTTTGTTTGAATATTTTTAAAGTTTTGGATGTAGAATCAACTATGTTATGAGCAATTCTTCGGATGCTTCTTCAATAAACAATGATAATAATAATAATTACTGTTTAAGGTTGTCTACTAATTATGATCCCTTTATAATAAGACTGCTTATTAATAAGTGTTTGCAGGACTACCCCGACAACTTAATTTAGTACTTACCATACTAATGGAGGCAGGGGTAAAATATCTTAGTTAATATTAAAACAATTTGAATTTTTTTGTTAATTTCAAAACAAACCTTGCTTTATAATCTTTGATAAGATTTGTAGATACCTAAGTCCTTTTTTATTTTTAACAGCTTTTGTAGCGTTGCACAACGCATCTAGCATTACCACGACTGCGATGTAAACCAGTTTTTTGCTATTGCCTTACACGACGGGGCATCGCATAAAAATATGGATATTAGATTTCAACTTCGCCGATTGAAAGAAAAACAAAATAGCGCTAAATAATAAAGAGACGTGCATGTAGGAATTCATTTGTTTCTACTCGCAAAGCGCCGGGAATGTGTTCTTGTTTCATTTTTTGCTGCATGCAACATTGTGCCGCACGGAATCATAATCGTCAATAGAGGACAGCACTATTTGCAACACTGAAAGGCACTTACCTCAAACAAAAAAAGGGAAAATTTAATTAGCATTACAAAGAAATGCGCGGTCATAATTTATTAACACAAAAAGCTCTTTTAATTATAATTAATATTTATATTTACAAGACGGGAAAAATTGCGGAGGCTTTCGCTATAAGAATTTTTGAAATCTGTATACCGACCTGCGTACCACGGGAAAATTATATTTCATCGCCGTAGTCCGTCTCTACTTTTCTCCTACCGTTAGAATGGGATAGGTGTATTATCGTTCCGTAGACTGTCTGTCTGGATGCGGGGCGAGTACTAAAAGGGCGAATAAGAGCCTTTAAGGGAGTCCCCGAGTTATCTCGGGTAGTACCGTCGTAAAATAAAGGTTTACTAGCGCGTAAAGAAAATTAAAATGAATTATTTTGACGAGTGTAAGGGGTTTTTTGAGGCTTAGCCCCGTGTTTATGGGCTGGGGTGGATTGTTATTGCGCTGTAAGAGGTAATTGTTTTTCTTGCGATTAATTCGCTTGTTCCTCGTAATTATAATGTCGGATGCGGTTTGCGGGATGACGGTGCTATGACGCGTTTAAGAGTCCATGAACATATTATAGGCCATGTAATGTGCCGATTTTTAGCTTCTTTGCGATTTGTTAGATCTTTCAGTGCTATGATGTGAATACTTGGATGTTTTAAAGAAAATTATGCTAGTATTTACAGAGAGAAAGTGCTTAAAAATGAAACTGACTTATGATTGAGTTCTATTTAAAATAGTTTAGGTTCGCTGGGCTGACAACTGGATGATAAATGCTAGCAATAAGCTGGATGATCAAGCATAATGGCTTGTGCTAAAGAGACCTAAGTGAGGCCGGATTGTAGACAAAATACTGATATTAATTAACCTAACATTTTTCAACCAAATCTTGTGATGTTTCGGGAGTCGTACTGCGGTGTTACTTTTCAGTAGGGGAATATTTTATTCGTAGAGCGTTAAATTTAGCCAAAAATTATGTGCTTTTTATAAACGGCTTTTAGACTGGTTTAATGAGGGCACTAAATGTCTTTCATTTGTATAAAGTTTGTGCCTAGGTAATGATTTTATTGGTTCTAACTGATGATACACATGACTGTGGTCAATCGTTTACTTTACACGTATTTTTTAATGCAAGAGGCGAATTCGCAAGAGGGCTAACGGAGTACTGTTAGAAGGAAATGTCACCATTCAAATTGGCCAAACTGTGATCGTCAACCTACCTGCCAAGCGTGGCGATCTTGGCGAATCCCTTCCTTTAGATAGGTCTGTGTCCAGCAGTGGACTGATATAAGGGTAGATATCCATCTGTCAATCCTTACCCCGCGCTAAAGTCAATGCAAGCACCATAAGCATTTGTAGTAAAAGCAGCGTCCGATTACAAGCGAATGACGTTTTATCGACGAAAAACGAGCTTGCGGTTGTGGCGACACACGGACAGGTAGTTCACACAGGCACGACGCGTTTCTTATTGACGATGCAAAAGATGTTTCTTGCATGAACATGAAACTACGGGTTATTCCACCAGATCTTGTCTGAAACTACATCCCAGTCTGCGGAGGATCTACTGGAGTTTGTTATAAATAGTATTAATTTAAGATCAAAAGTTCAAAGTCGCTCAACGGGCTATGGAAAGAGCTATGCTCGGAGTTTCTCTTAGGGATAAAATCAGAAATGAGGTGATCCGGCAGAGAACTAAAGTTACCGACATAGCCCACCGGATTAGCAAGCTGAAGTGGCAGTGGGCTGGCCATATTAGCCGCAGAACCGACAACCGCTGGGGTAAACGAGTTCTTGAGTGGAGACCGCGTCTCGGCAAACGTAGTGTAGGACGCCCTCAGGCTAGGTGGAGTGATGATTTGCGCAAGGTGGCTGGCAGGAGCTGGATGCGAGAAGCCGAGGATCGACCTAAGTGGCGTGCAATTGGAGAGGCCTATGTCCAGCAGTGGACTGTGATAGGCTGATGATGATGATGATGATGATGAAGATCAAACAATAATTATACGCCTAGTAATAATTAAAATATTTTAGTTAGTAGATAAGCATATATTGGACTGTCATGTACATATGTATAAAAGTCCGTAAATAAAGAAAAAAAATCCCCGGGTCGGGCACAAAAAGTTTCGAATTTTCGAATATAAAGAAAAGAAAGAAAGAAAAACAATGTATTTACAAATATTGCTCGGGTTTGTGATCACCAACCCGCACCAAGCGTGCTGAATCCGATGATGGAGGATAATTTAAGCATTTATTTAGAAAAATTTAAGCATCTTAGAATATCATGTTTCTACATGATATTCTAAGAATGCTTAAATTTTTCTAAAGGGTACCTTGCTTTGCTATAATTAGTGTAAAACCCCAAATCAATTAACTCTGGGTAAGTGTAAATATTGACATTCCATAACGCGCTGAAATTCAGAAAAGCGTTGAAGCAGCATTCATCATTTTGTTTTATCTATTGCTGATGGTGTTTTGACAACATCGAGTGGTTATAGATATACAAATAATCAGATCAAACCTTTATTAATTACTAAGTGTGTTAATACCAAGATGGTAGGTACTAAAAATGCAAATGGTATGCTTGCAATCCTTTGCAATCTTTTGACGACCATTTGGATCAGCGGTAGTTAACGCTGCTTCTGACCCATGGGTCGCGGGTTCGATCCCCGCACAGTACAAATATTTGTGTGCATGATCATGTCTGTTTGTACTGGTCTAGGTGTTTTCTATGTATTATAAATATGTATTTACAAAAAAAAAGTATATAAGTAAGTTTATCGGTTGTCTTAGTACCCCATACGACAGGGTACTTAATAGTAGCTTAAATTGGGACTAGATGGCTTTGTGTGGCCCAGTGTGGCATGTCTTAAAATATTGATTTAATCCTTTAAACATGATCATGATCCAACCAATATTGGTTCATGTTACACTGCCACTGTATTTAGATAAAAATTTTCTATGTATCATTTAATAAATAAAATAAATAAATAATGCAAAATGTTCCAAAACTGTACAAAATAAATGTCAGGTCCCTCTTAGAAGTAAATAAACTTTCTCAAACACGCGATGTTTTCTCAGGCAATTTGTTCCCGTATATCCTCACAGGCTCATACATTCGGAATGGCCCATGATGTCTCGAGCCGCGTCGAAGGTGCACTAAAATCGCGAGTGAAACCGTTGTAGTGTGTTTTGAGTTTTTATGGAGATTTCCTGGAGAAGGGGAGCGAATGTAAGATGACTCGGATTTTACTGGAACAATTTACTAACACTTTTAGCAGACAAATGTTTTCCTTGAGATATTTTCGGAAATTTGCATTACTTAAACAATTTTGGAAAAAATATCGCACATCAAAACAGATGTAACACAAAGACACGCTGACTTGAGTTGAAAGTCATATTCAAGTTACGCGTTTTAGGTACTTAAAGAGTTCTTAAATCCTTAATATTATTAAAACGACAGTAACTATCTGAATGTCTTTCTATCTGTATGTTTCTAATGCGTTCTCGCCAAAACTATTGAGCCGATGAAATTTTGGTGCAAAGGTAAGTTAGACCTTGAGGATTGACATAGGCTATTTTGTATGCCACTACTGGGCACAGGTTTCCACGCGATATAACGTTTAGTTCACGCGGGCAGAACTGCGAGTGAAAAGCTAATAACCACAAGGATTATGAAAATACATCCATTGTCTTATTGTTTGTGCACTTACACTGTTATTGTATTTAGTAGATAGTTGAAAAAGGGTTATAATGTGATCGTAAAATTAATTTTCACACTTAATAAGCTAAACGGAATTGTATTTAACATCAGTTACTCGTAGTACCCAAATTACCTAAGAAAATCATGGTACTAAGCATTCAAGAGATACACTTTCATGGTTACCCGAGGGTTTCCATTGTCTCCAATGAATTCAGACTACTAAGGGATGGTAGATCAGATTGCAAGGGTTGATTCTTATATCTAATGTCGTTTAGTGGAGGGATAGGAGGTACTGCGGCTTTTGTTTAAATGTGATAGTGTTTTGGCACTTTTGGGGCTATCAAAGGTCATATTTTACGTCTCTGAAGTAGTTTAGATATAACATCAGGATTTAGAAATGTTAAAATTTACAGATTTTTGGGATATCGACATTTATTTATCTTTAAGCTTTAAGATTCTACCCTTGCTTATTTAGGTCTTATTTATGCAAGCCATTATTCGGTCGAATAGGCATTAGACTCACAATAATGTTTGATGTAACTCATAGAAAATACAATGGTATTTTTTTAACTATGGCAAATGTGTATTCGGCATTTGAAAACACTAGCTGAAAACAATCTGTTTAATACAAAGAAAAAAACGTTCCATATTCAAAGTTCTGAATGCCAAGGGTTGCGAACCGAAGTGTCGTTGGCGCGTTGTTTTACGGCGCGTCGCTCGTAACCGCCGACACTGATTCTTGATGGACAATTTGAGAGTTTTCAGCGCGTCAGGGGCGCTCAACCTTCGAGCTACGACCGACGGATTTGTTTTACGTGTTTCGGACGATCCTTTCTTGAATCTTAAGAGGGTGTCTATTTAGATGGGACTTTGATAGGTGTAAGTCGGTATACTTACATTTATTTAATGGTCGTAAAATGCGTTTTATTTTAATTATTTTAACGCAGGGCTCTTCAGTGTCGTTTTCGCGCTATTTGTCATTTTAAGATTGCTATGTTTTTATTTCAATATAAAAAAGGACGAAATATTCCATCATACGACAAGCGTCCCTCAAAATTACTCTAGGAATGCAAGCAAACCCCGGAAAAGCTAATTAATGTGTAAGACACTCCACCTCTACCAGGCGCTCATAAACACGAGGAGAGCTCTTGACCAAACGCCCTGGTATTTCATTTCGTCGCAGGTGAAGTCGGTTATTGCATGCCTCTGTCGAGTAACTTCGAGTAAATGAAAAGTGTGTTCGGTTGGCAAATAACGAGCTGGTTTTGTAACTCCGGTCTAAGAGGGCTGTTTAAACATTTATTCCATCTTCGTTGTCTTACAAAAATATTATATTTTATTTATTTGCAATTTGGTGATGTGGATACTTAGACATTTCTTCATCATCAAGTAAAGAAAACCCGACATTAAAATAAAGAACCCTAAACAATAAGGAACTTAAAAGGTTGTGAGACTTGTGAGCGTTGAGCATTCTCTGAAATTTTATATTGGAAATGAAAAAAAGACCTCCAGTTGCTTCTTAATTTCATCCAAAATTCGATAGAAACGCATAAAACTGAAGCACCTAATTTCAAAGAACAAACATCTCAGAAAATTCACTCAGTGCGTAGTCGAACCCTTAATAAATCGCAAGTACTTGTAAAACGGGGACTTCGCGGAATTAACTCGAGTTTACGGCGATGCCCCGGAATCGCTCATAACAGGGTTATGGCGTAGTTGGGGTGTGGGCTCAGTATCACCGAGTATTTCTTAAAAATAATATTGTATGTAATATCACGTTATCAAGTTTGAACTGAAAAGAGAAGTCAGAACTTGGATATTATCATGTTTATTCTCTATACCATTAATTAGAGGAAAGTCATCTGAGATCGTTATAAAAGATTTCATGATAATTCTAATTTGATAATCACTTCATCAGATGCATAGTTTGATCGCGTGCCGTCTTTATTATGCTTATCCTTCAAGATAAACCGGTCTCTTGACAGGATAATTTTACATCTAGCTACCAAAATATACTAGGTATTCAGAAACCCCAGGCCAGATTTGGAAAACGCTGGAATAGAGGACCAACAGTGATCCTGGCAAATTGTTACTGCCGGCATATGTGGAGGGATCCGTCAATGGAGCCTCGTGCTACCGCCTGTCGTTTATGGGTGCCTGGTACTTGGGACAGGTTGATTTTACTTTTATTGACACATTTGCTTTGTTTTTATGTTGCCATACGTCGAAGGGTTAGCGACTACATGTTTAAGGGCCAAACGAAATGGCGATGTTTAGGTGGTTATTTGTCTTAAAATAACAGGTGAATTGTTCTTGAGTACTACCTCAACTATTCCTTAAAACACAAACTGAATAATACTGGGAAAATGTACGTTCTTTAATGATCAAATGAGCCCAACAAATCCAGCTCAGCTAAGGTATTGAAACGAGGATGTCATATCCAGGAACACAGCTTTTACAAATTCTATCGTAAAAGCATTTTAGATCTAAGTTACACATTCAGTGTTATCAGAATTTTCAGGTTTCCAGTCAGATTTTGTGTCATTGTTTAAGAGTATCGGATATTTCAGCACTGTATGACCATACCATACCATCATAATTAATAATCATGGAAGAACAGTTAATCAACAGATTTATAACAATAAACAGTTTTAATTTTGGACCTTTGTATTATCTTAATTGATATCGTTACATCAGAGTCTATAGATGGAGCTCGGAGCCGTGCTTATCAAAACGGAACTAAATTGATTATTATGGCCGACACTGTATCCTACCTTACTAATAATCTCCATCCCTTCACAATCTATTGAGGCCTAATCAAGTGTAATCCCGAAAGCCTACTAATCTAGGTCTGCCTGTACAGAGCCTAGACATGTTGTCCCCAACATTCAGCAGCCTCCAGTTGGATTAAATGATTGCATAGTCTGTATTCGGTTTCACAACAATATTAGTGTCAGTAAAGCTTTATGTACTCATAGACTTTGTGTTTGTTTGTGCCTTTTAGTAAAAAAAAAACATAAAAATTTTACCTGCTCCATTAAAGTACGTAGAGTTTTTTAGTTTCAATTTTGTATATGCGTTGCGATTACGACTAGTGACTAACCGTATTCTTGGGTACTGATAATAATAAATAATAAAATAAAATAACTTCATTACTCAATATTTACAAAATTAAGTGTAGAACTGTAGAGAATAAATACTTGAGTTGGGGTTGTCTCGCTCTCCCATGGTAATACATTTATACTGAGAAGAAGCAGTTACAATATATAATTAAGCCAGTTGGGTGTGTGTGTTTGTGTGTGTGTGTGTGTGCTAGTATGTAAGGATCAAATTATTATTTTTGCCAAAAGGGTTTCCGTTTTATCGCAATCTAGTGTATGGAGCCAATCTAAATCTAAAAAGCCTAAACATTCATAATTAGTTTTGTTTAATTTTTTATTTGCTAAATTATATAATGTTGGTGAGCGTTTACAATACTGACGTCCAGCAAAGACTGTTCGAACACGTGGACAATGGGCTACCTTATATATAATATCGCGATACACACGCCTTTGTGTCACTCCAAAAAGTCGTAGTGAATTACGAATTGGAACGTTAATGCTTTAGAAGATGGTTCTCATTATTATTTTTTGCTTTGCTGCTCCCAAACATGTAACTCAATCGTTGCCTACTCGTATGATCTCGTATCGAAATACTTTTTTTGTAAGGTTTAAGCTAAAATGTTGAGAATCAGTAGCCGCCCAAGGCAGGCTAGGTAAGCTATCGGATATTGGCGGCGTGTCCAATTTAGAGAGACGCCATTGTCGGGACATCACGTATCGACGTGTAAGAACAATGGATTGTAGCCGAAAGATTTAGTTTGTGGCGATATATCGTGACTGTGTTTGGGAGATTTATTAATAGTTGCAGGTTTTCAGTGGGTCAGCAAAATACATTCTTTGAAGTTTGAGTACCAGAGATTTTATTTATAACAATAATCTATACACGTTAAAGTTTAGAATTTAAATTCACCACTTTAATTAACATAATTATTATAAATACCATTACAATTATTTTAGTTTACAAAGATTTGTTTTAAAACTTATTAGTTGAGTATGTTCAACTGTTTATGTTCGAATTGATCTAAGATAGCCTAAATCTACTGCAACAAAAACTATTTATACACGTCGGCTAATACACTTGCATAATTATAGTTGAAGAATTCAAATTACATGTTATTTACACTACCGGATGCCATTTTGATCTTCACCAACCGAGAATTATTGCTATCTTTCAAAACTTTTGCCAATCATTGCTCAAAGAAAATACACACAGCGAGAATTCCCCAAACAACATGCAGATGAAAATAAATAATGCAATGAAACATGCTAAAGAAACAACTAGCAGACTAAACATTGGAAAAGAAATTCAGCAAAACGCAAAGTGTGTCGCGGGAATAAAACATGAAGGCGCGCGAGTTGGACTTGGAATAGATGATGAAGCTCTGGAATTTTGCATTTGGAACGTCATGCGCTTTTGAAGTAAAATGAAATAGGAACTGTTTGGTGTGGCTCGTTTTAAAATTGGAATATGAAAGTCTTAAAAAATATTGTTTCGTCATCAGAATAAAATGTTTATTGATAGAGCAATAAAGAATACAATTAACAAAGACAAAATGTATTAACATCTTCCAGTTAAGGTAATTTAAAAAAATATTTAATGGCAAAAAACAAAGCGAAAATCCGAAAACGAGAGAGGAAATCTATTCATCTCCCTTGAGATTCAAAATTTAAAATTCAAATCCGGGAGCGCCGACGCCTTATCAATTACAAGTACTAGGAGCGCTACAATAAGAGATGGTGACACTTCCTCATTGCCATTCTTCGCCGAATTTGCATCTCCATACAATCGCAATTAGGGTGCTTCCATTAATTCGGTACCAGAGTCCCAACGGCGCGGAGGAGGTCGTTCCAATTTGATACAACTCGGATACAGGCTTGTCTGCGAGAGTAATGTAATTATAGGACATTTGCATCAATGTTATGTGCGCCTGGTGGGCAAGGAACCGTTACTTTCAATATTGGATTAGAATAAATTGAGAATTGTGTTTATTTGTGAGCTATTAAGACATCATCAAGTTAGTTTGTCCACCAACTTTAAATGTAATAAAAAAAGAAATATTTATGACTTACGTAAGCATTCTTAATATTTATAAAATATGGAAGAACCTGTGCCATGCTATGGTTAGCTAAAACACCCAGGCAATTAATTAATAAAACCATTATAAGCAATATATCTATGTAATAGGTACATATTTTATTTATATACCATATAAACGCATCTTCTTGTTTATAGATCTGGCTATTCTTGACAATTGTTACCGGCATTCTTAATAGCAAACACTGTACACGTTCAATATAAATTAAGATGCTCATTAACTGTATGTATTAAATTCCTGACCATAATTTTGTACAAAGTGGTTTAAATATTGAAGCGTCAATTAAATGTAATTATTTAAATGTGTGTGGGTCTTTATCATAAATACAATGTATTTGAATAATAAATATATGAACATAATCATTACGCAATTACTAGTTAGCTGTCTTCGAATAGGCTTGTTAAAATTAATCTCTCTTCCGCCGAAAAAGGAATTTTGTGCGTATTTTTTACTATTTGTATGTGTGGCTTCGCAGGCAACAAATTTTATTCATAGATTTCCAAGGAAAACAAGTAGGCAAAAATTAGGCCACCTATGCACTCCTGTTTGTTATAAGCTATTGCATAGCTTCTATCGCGAGCCTTAAGCGTGGGGACCGAATCCAGAAATTACGTAACGGAAATAACCTAACATTGACAGTGTGGTTGCCTATGGTAACCATATCTGCCAAAATAACAGAAAAATTTAATTACAAAAGTCAAAATTAGAAAAAGCATAAAATTATAAAACTAAGCTATTGCATAGCTTCTATCGCGGGCCTTGAGCGTGGAGACCGAATCCAGAAATTCCGTAACGAAAATAACCTAACACCCCCCACTCCGACCGGCACAGCGGTGATACTTTTTAGTTTTATAATTGCATAATTTGATAAAAAAAGCTATGCAATAGCTTTACCGCGGCAGTCTCCGAGTGTCACACGTCTTTTTTTCTAACGGACCTTGAACCTGTTACGGAAAAATCTATTTGAAAATTTTATTGATGGTAGGTAAATGCGGCTTAACACTTTATTCGTTGAATAATTTAATCAGATACCAGGGCGACATAACGGCATCATAGCATATACTGGGAATGCATGAGCGAGAGGAGGCGCAAATTTTGGTAACGTAAACTAATAAAATATTTACAGTGCCGATTGCTCCCTGGTGGACGCTGGGGTCACTATACTATGCGTGGTGGTCAGGATATCTGAATTAACCTATAAAAAATAATATCACGCGTCACAAGATGATTATAAATAAATAAATAAATAAATAAATATTTCAGACATGCCACACTGGGCCACTCAGAGCCATCTAGTCCCAAATTAAGCTACTATTAAGTACCCTGTCGTATGGGGTACTAGACAACCGATAAACTTACTTATATACTTTTTTTTTGTAAATAAATACTTATCTTATAATACATAGAAAACACCCAGACCAGTACAAACAGACATGTTCATGCACACAAATATTTGTACTGTGCGGGGATCGAACCCGCGACCCATGGCTCAGAAGCAGTGTTTACTACCGCTGATCCAAATGGTCGTCTAGTCGTCTATAATGAGCGACTAGTTTTTGTCCGCGGCGTTGTTCGCTTAGTTTAATTTTGAGTTACGGCTTTGTCATTTACACTTGATTAGCAAGTCATTTATGTTTTCTTGGACTTATTGACGAACATAAATAATGGTGTCCGGGTGTTGACGACGATTAACATTTGCGCATATAGCGTTATATGGTATTGTTGGCAACATATTGCAGTAAAACTAATTCACCGCTAAATACTATTTTACAGGACGGCGCGCGGCGTGCTACATGTATGCTAAAACGTAAAAAGAAACACATACTTTCTTCTTCACTACTGGATGCTTAAATTTCGTTGTTTCTGTTGTTTTTTAATCGAGAAACTAGCCATTTGTAGGAAAATCTTTAAAATGTATTTATTTTGGGATCAAAACAAAGGACGTGATTTTGGCCACATTGGTTTAATTTGCCTCTATTGTATTGGTTCTACGAAATTCGTAGTTATGCTCTGAACTCTTTGAAATATCATGAATGCGTATTATTTTTGTTACACATATAAAAAATGCAGTTAAAAAAAAAGATAATCTTTGTAACTTCATATTCATACGAGTCCTTTTATATCTCGATAAATATTTAATCCATGTCCATCCTAGTATCTCAGTTATGCTAGGGATGTGCCACCTGATCATACAAGGGCCCAACCCTTCCATTGCGCTGCTATTAAAGCGCAATGAATTTTTCATTCGGTAAGAGCTTTTTAATTGCCCGTTTATTCTTAATAATTAGCAACACCTTTATATTTACTTAAAGGATAAAACATTGTTTTTTAATTGATGGTTATTTGTACTTGTAGCATAATTTTATAAAATACTTACATTATTAATACAGGAGTAGATACGTAGTGTTGTTTTTACGTAATACGATACGAATAATAATTTATATCACGTTTTGGGTTGTCCTGCCTGGGAGAACTTTTTAATATTTAGAAGATCTAAAAAGATACGGATTATAATGTATGCACATCATTTGAATTTATAATAGCACGTTTAGCTAACAATCAAATAATAAACCCGAACCATCCTCTTCAATTGCATGCCTTAGCAAATGATAACATATTAAGAAAATAAAAAAAAACTCTTTAGGTAAAAAGAAACAATAATTACAAGCTTGTAATTGTGTAACGGTACCAGGCTGTCATACGCGTGAGGAGTTAGACAAAGCCTGTGCGACCTGTGACCTCGTCAATCAACCTTCCAGCGCTAGCAGTTCGGATACTCACGGGTACCAGGGGCCAACGCTCGGCCTACAACGGGATTTTGACATCTTGATATTTTCGAAACTTCTTTTTTTCTAATGGCAGAGGTTGAAAAAATTAAAATGTAAAATCCGAAAAGTATTGTCTAACATGATTGGCATGTCAAGTCAAAGGTTTTTTGTGGTAATGCCATGACTTAAGTCTGGTGTTGAACATGAAAAATACATACTAATCGTCTGCTTTTAAAAATGTATGAGCCTTTTTCAATTATGCAGGGAACAATAGATTTTATGTTTTACAAGATTGGAATTCTGTAGATTACTAATTTGAGAACAACATGTAAAATGTTTTGTTTTTAGACTTCTGCTGTTATTGTTATTAATTTTACAGTCGTAGGTACATTAATAATACCTACTTTCAGATACAAACTTCAAATTATTCGAAAGTATTTTCCTTTTACTGAAGCTATTGTAAAGTGCCGGTGTATTATATTACGGCATCACTCGCCTGTCGTATCACATGACTCATTACGAGCGTTCGATAGTGGTTATTAAACCGCCATCAATATCTTGAAGTGGGTGGCGTACGATGATGAGATCGAGTTTGAGTATCAAAGGTAAGTAGTAATGATAATCATAGTAACTATTCAATATTTTATTACGATACTTTCTTTCCATTTCACTTTACTAGTAAATAAATATACCGTAAAAACTGACACCATTTATTTTATTATTATGAGTCTTGCAAAGTAAAAAGCGCAAAGGCCCATCATTTTCTAATTAAGAATAGTGTCAAACGTATTAGTCTTTTTGCACAGGTAATAAAAGTTTTTTGTGTCGGATAATCAAACAACCCAGTATGAACGAAGGAACTCCTAGATAAGTGTTAGGAACGGTCACTTTAAAGCTAATTTTCTGTGCTAGTAGCTGTTACCCGCGACTTCGTCCGCGTTATTTTTTGTTATTATGATCGCGATGATTTTTGCAACATTTTTCACTGATACTTCGCTTCTATTATTCGCCGCATAATGTTATATAGCCTAAAGCCTTCCTCTATAAATGGACTATCCAACACAAAAATATTTTTTCAATTCGGATCAGCACTTCCTGAGTTTAGCGCGTTCAAACAAACAAAAAAACTCTTCAGCTTCATACTATTATAATAGGGGTTAAATTATGAAATTGCCGATTATTTTCCCACTTTTTATTTTGTTTATAGCTCTTAAGTATAGTCATATTATTGCGTAATTCTTTTTGTATTGTATCAAAAACTAAATTAAGTAACTTTTGACTAAAAAAAAATGCAATACTAGTGCCTATTACTTCAAAGGAAGTCGTTGTAAAGACCCCTTACAATGTGTCAGCTGACCTTCTTACTTCAATTAAGTATATTTGTATTATATACTTTGATTTTCAGAAATTTAAATACTATAATGCGTAGCTTTATAACCATCTAACTTTCACCTTTCATTGCATCGAAAACAGTTCAGGCGTTTTTAAAAAAAATAAAAAATTGTTAGTATGGAAAAATGACTTTTCTCGATTTCGTCCATACAAAACGGCAATTTCATACTTTAACCCCTAATATTAGTACAGATTTAGTTAAAAATAATTTTGGACACTTTTGACCCAAGTTCGGTTGCTACAGACAATACATGTAAAATACATTTTAATAGAATTTTAAAACTACACAGCACACTATAATATGCATAATAAACAATCAAAAAGTTTATGATAATATAGTTACAAAACCTAGCGGAACTCTATTATATTTTACGATCATTTTAGACCGAGATATTTTTGTAATTCGACTTCATTAGGCCCATTCAGGAAACCGTTAACGCCACCGAGATGGGTTATAAGAGGTGTTTCGCTAATTAAATAAATATTTGTGTTATTTTCGAGACAAGCTCGATTGCCACTCGGCTTAGATGGGAGAGTTTATTTATAAAAACATATTATAATATACTTGAGATGATTTGAGTGCCATTTTATAGGTTTGATGGCCAATCTTCACGTTAGAAAAACGTTAAGATGAAAGACGTTATTTATGGCAGTGTGAAAATATATTTAGACAGTTAGTGTCTTTGAGGATAATAATACTGACTGTATTTATATTAAATACCTTCAAATTGAAATCAATTACCAATATTGTGTCAACTAAAAAACTACAACAATGATGACTTTGTGGATCTAGTTTTGAAAGAGAAACCCTACCTTGTTACGTCTTATAGTAACAGCCTATAATCATCCCACTGCAGGGAAAAGGCCTCCATCATTGAATTCAAGTTACCACTGCAATGATGGAAACTGGCATAATCACCACGCTTGCCAAATGCGGGTTGGTGATCACAAACCCGAGCAACGTTCGAAAATTCGAAACTATTTGTTGCCCGACCCGGGGTTCGAATCTGGGACCTTGGTCCGGAATTTAAACCACTAGACCAACGGGGCGTTTGTTACGTCTTAGGGATGGGGAAATAGGTGAATAATCCCTCGATCGTGAGTTATTCCAGACACAATTGTAATCAATTGTTATCGTGGCACCCGAGTGCCTCCTGGGGGTTGAGCGATTAAGGGAAAACTGTCTGAAGAACACAGGCAGCTAGAGCTATATTGCGATCGCTAAACCGCTTTATATACTTTTACTGATATAAGCCTTTGATCATAAATATCTTCCATTTAGAACTATATCTTGTTAATAATCGAGATACGTTTTGACAATGACCATGAATAAGATTGCGGTTAGGTTTGGATCAGACCTCCTTGACCTTTAGGAAGGAAAACTATCTGTTTTTACCATCTCTGTAATCTGAAAGTAAAGGTTTGGCATGGTGTTTTCGCACTATTCTAAACAAATGGTATAGTTTAGTTTATATCTTAAGAGGAAACACTAAGGGCGAGACAATTGAAAAATAGGTATTTGTAAAATCTATTGCTGTTTCGCAGTCCCAAACGCATTCCCCTCAGAGCGCTATAAAGGCAACTGCATCTTGGACCGAAAGCACACAAAATCATCTTTTCGTAGTCCCCCGATTCCTTTTCCAAAACTAGACCGATTTAAATACTTTTTTCATTAAAAATTAAAGAAAGGCTTTGGCCGTGTTCTTATATTTTGCTTTTTTTCTAAAATTTGGCCAAATTTGTTTTCTGGATGTCTGGACACAGCGGAAAATCTGGCGAATATTTTAGATTTTTGAAGGCTCATATCTCTTTTATTAATTAATTTATGAAAAAAAGGAAAACAGAAACATGCCAATAGTGGCCATAGATTTTTGTAATAAAAATTATTGCTCTACTGGCATTATCCAGGGAGGAAACAGGGGACTACGTTTGTATGGAAAAACGGCCCTTGTGTTTCCTCTTAAGGTGCTAGGAATTGAACTAGTGACTTACAGGTTTCTTTCTTAACCAAGTCCCTACTATAGGTGATATTATTTTCTTTTTATTTAACACTAGTTATTGTTGGTGACTTTGTGTATATGGTTTGAATTCTGATTCAAAAAAACTTTCACGATCTCTGCACAGGGCTCCACCAAACTTTATTACAGTCTAATGTTTAAATATAATTTATATAGGTAGTAGTAATGACATAACAGATGGGTTACTCCATCCATAGAGTTTGCATACCACTAAAATAGAGCCTTATTTAGGCGGCTTAATCCCTAGATATCTTCTGTTCACGAAAGAGGGTAAGACATTTATTTGCATTAATAATTACTTTTTTAAACACTGACACAGCCATCTTAAAATGTTTACCTTCGCCATTTTCAAAACAAAATACCAACTTATCCGATCTAATCGCATCTTGATACTGCGTCCGCGCATAAGCAGCGCCATCTATCGAGCGGTTTACGACCCGCGCGCGTCGCCCACGCGTCACTAATGCGACCGAGAATGCCCGTCTGCGTAATTTAAACATTATTATTTAATTTTTATTTTAAAGAAATTGGTGGTCAGTGGAATTACTGGTTTGGATTCCGAACTTTTTAAGGAGTTTTTTTCTATACAATTTTTCAGTACCTAAGTGTAATTCATTTTCTAATAAAATTTTAATTGTGTGTATGGAAAATACAAAGGATATTTAACTATACTTACACTACCAGTAATAAATACACACTTGCATAGTTGAAGCCGTAGCAAAATGTTACAGTAAATAAGCCGTTTAGGAACTGAAACTATCGCTACTAAGTGAAATCTTCGAATATCTTACAAATTCAACAAATGAGACGTAAGATTGGACAAATCCCAAGTGGAAAATACGAGCAAAACCGAATGAAACCACTAGCGCACGCATGTTTATAGATCCGCGCTCATTATTATACGCATCCGATGCTAGTGCGCCGTAAATACTGCATTTTATACCGTACTACTTAAGATAATCATGTTATTTTGAAACCAGTGTAACCTGCACCCCGGGGGCGTGAAGCCCGATAACATTTTCAGGACACTTCGCGAATGTCCGACAGCTAAGACGGATCAGGTTATAGCGGATGGTCTGTGCTGGTTGGTACGACGATTTTAATAAGGAGTTTAAACCGTCACTCCCGCCATTTTATTGGTTAGCTAAATTCAAGCCATGAAATGCGGATTTAAGTTGATTGCTCTGACAATGGTAATGATTGCGTGTGTCTGATTTGTCTGAATACATACTAATCTTAGTAGCATTATAAAAGCGAGGGTTTAGAGATAAATTTTTGCTACTCAATAACGTCATTACGTAAAAACTGTTCTGAATGAAAATTGTCATGTTACTAGATTATACGCATGAATAGCCCATAGGCGGAAAAAAGTTCGATTACGCAGGAATTTCAATAGATAATTTCAAAATGAAATTCTCGGGCAACCGCTAGTCTGTAGTACCACTAGTGTTTTTTTCTAAGATCACATCAAGGTGGTCGAAATGTTTTTAAGTCAAATATCAAGTGAGTACCGCATGCAAGTATCTCCTGACAATTTTAAAACTGTCAAGAGCACGTGTCGGTCCGTAAGCTCTGGAGAAAAATATTTTCACGAAATTAAAATTAATTTGAGCAATAGCAAAACGGATTACTCATTAGTTATGTTTTGTGGTTGCGTTGCGACTGAATTGAATAAATATTTTAGCGCAGCAGCTACACAGTAAAGTTTATTAAAAGGCTGCAGTATCTTTTCATAAATTTAACCTATTTTTTCTTATAACCTAACCTATCTAACCTAACTAAATTGATACTTCCCATTGTATACAACAATTAAAAAAATCACCTCGATCGTCGAAACACTCTACAAAACGTATTCTCCGTTAAACGGAACGAAAAAGGGAATGTACTCACCAATTATTTACTTGTAGTATCGTTAACCCTGTATCCTGTGCTAATTGCTTCTTTTGGTCTTCTGATGGGTACGGATGCTGCAACAAGAAAGAAACAGATGCTTAGTTAGATTACACACAGAATTTAAATTGTAATGATTTTTTTTAATGGACGATTCTTTAGGTGATCGACTTGGAGCTTTAACCCCCGTATTTATAAAGAAGTAATTACTTATTGCTTAAGAAAGTCATAACTTAAAATGTTCATACCTAGTCCTTAAGTGAAAGAAATTGGTCACCATTAATAGTCTTATTATTTGGCTGGAAATGCTAACTTTTGGTAGTTATAACTTCTAGTAATTTCTTGACTAAGGCATACAAATTATTGTCTCTCAAGTAATTACTTTTAGTCAAGTAATTACTTTTACTTGTTTATAAATACGGGGGTAAATATAAGACTTATGAGATAGAATTTCTGCCTGCGTGTGAATAGTTTAAGCTGAAAAAATTATCAAAATAATCAACGTTACAAGTACATATTTTACTTCGTTTAATGTCATATTTTTAATTTACAATAAGTTGTTAATGGGTGAAAAAAATTATTCGTTAAAAGTATATCGATAAAAAGAAACAAACAAAGAGTAATTTTTATTTTATAAGTATGGTTAGTCAGCCTTGCAAATTTCGGCTCTATTATACATGAAACTAATAATAATCTATTATAATTTCTCTTTAAAAAGCATGAAACTAGGGAAATGTTACAAAGCTGTCCGTAAATAAAGTTTTAATCGATGCCCACACTTCGATTGTTTAAATGTATATTTTTTCAATCCGTGAGACCATCGGATGTCATTAAAAAACCGGCCAAGTGCGAGTCGGACTCGCGCACTGAGGGTTCCGTACCAACTTTAACTGAATTTTAGGGGACCACTTACTTCCATACCACAATTATTAATTGACTGCAAAAATAACTTTGTTTTTCATAGTATTTGTATAAAGGACATAAAAATGTGCTATATCTCAAAAACTACCGGTTTGATCTCGTTCAAATCAATTTTTGTTGAAAGTATTTGTTAAGATCTACAATATATTTATATTCAAAATTTTCACTTGCTTAGTTTAAAAGTTAGAGGGGGGGGGGGGGGGAAACCCATTTTACCACTTCTGAAGCGTCTAACTTCCAAATGTTAGACTTTTGGAGAAAATGGTTCTAGGAACCTCTATAATTATCATTTTATTAGACTTATCCATAGATACCACCCCATACGCATAGGTTTGAGTAAAAAAAAATTTTATTTCCATCATGTATGTACAGGAAACCCCGCTTAAATATAATTATTGTTTATTTTTTGAATGAGAATCGTAAAGCGGTCAATAGGGTTCACCTACCTACCAAGTTTCAAGTGTGTAATGCTAATACTTTCAGAATAAAGTGGCTGTGACATACGGACGGACAGACAGACGGACAGACAGACAGACTTGACGAAACTATAAGGGTTTCCGTTTTTTGCCATTCGGCTACTGAACCCTAAAAAGGATTTTTGTTTAATTAATATTGTCACGAGGTACCGGTAGGTATAGATTTCTTTTATTTTATTTTCCTTTCTCACTAGGGAGCCAGCATAAGATATGCTCACCTGAAGTACCAGGACGACAGGAGCACGCAACACGTACCACCTAATGTTATTGGTTTCTGGCGTGCACGCCCCGGGAGACCGCCTGTACTTTATCCCGTCCTGGTACTTTGGGTACGTGTGCGTAAATTATTAAGTCGCGATTCGAATCCCATGCCGATAGCGTAAATGTGGGCTGGATGCCGATCGTTATTTAAGTCTGTTTTATGAAAACCTAAGTTTTCGTATATTCAAATATAATATTTTGGTAAAGTGACATACACCCAAATTGATAAAAAAATATACCTACCTATCTAATGTCATGGACTCACGCTATTTGCAACATGACTACTTACTTGAAAATATCTGTACAAGACCCAAGTTCACCAACACTTAAACAGCCGGTAAACAAAGAGTGACGATTAATTTGACACAATTCCCATACAAAATATGTCAAATAATATTTTAAACGCTGTTTAAACTTAAACGTCTGTTGGTGAACTCGGGCCTTAAGAGCTGAGGTCGGAGTTAGGTCGAGTTATTTATTTTACTTACACTAATTTCATACAGCGAAAGAATAACGTGGATATGCCTCAAATCCCGGGATCGATTGATTAACTACATAAAAAGTTATTTACTTTTACACAATTTAAACCACTGCACTGTTTTTTATTTATTTATTTGTAATTTTGTTTGCCACATGGCATTGACCATTAAAAATTTCGGTAAGATCCATATATATCAATATTTTGATGCAAGTACGTAAATAACTCTATTTATGAAAAGACGCTTCCTCTCTCCTAGCCCTAAGTTGCGTGCCCGACAGGGTCCATAACACTGGTCTTTTATTAATTGTAACATCTTTCTGTACATTATGGTTTTGCAATAAATTATTGAGTATTGAGTAAAGAATCTTTTTAAATCACTTAAAAATTTGACATCTTGACTTGTTCTCGATTTGAATACGTGTTGTAGACTATTTTCAGTGTAACATATTAATTAGTCAATTATTAAAGAAAAATAAAACACAGATTCAAGTGGAAATTAAGATATGTGGCGTCAAGATATAACACACTTTTTCACGGAACTTTTGACTGCAAAACGGATTTTTCAGAATGATCCCGACCGGTTCGGTGCCTATTCCGTCGAATCTGTAGTCGCGAGATGATCCGATAAAAGCCGGCGAAATTGATACGTTATCCGTTACCGCGCTCACGCATAAAGCACGGGACGTGACTGCGACACAGCATGGTGGAAACAGCCTGCCCAATAAGAACAACAATATAGCTGCAATAGCATACAATTTGCTACTATTATGACTATATTATGACGAAAAAAAAACAAACTAATATTTTTAAGTAATCTGTTAATTTGCAGCGTGTTTAACTATTATTAAAATTCAAATTAATGGAGTTTGATTAAATAGTTGAGTAGTTCTGAAGTTACAGCAATATGCATTAATGGGGGCTATCGCTAGTGAATTTGCCACTAGAGGCGCTAGTGTCGCGTGAGGTACAATATCATTCACTTTGTACTGGTTTTAGCGGAATTTGTTGCATAAATTATAATTTCTTTAATTTACCTGCTGGAAAGTGATCTCCTTCGTAAAATATCGCATATATGGATTATTTGGCGATTAATGTGAACGCTTTAAAAGCGGAATTAAGAAAATGCGCAAAAATAGGCGGCCTCAAGAGCAACTATTTCAGAAGTTAGTTTGTTGATATCAAGATAGTTATTTATAAACAATACAACCTTAATTAGATTCAAGATATAACACTTTGTTTCGGCGCCAATCGCCTTTGAAAGCTATACCTCCGGACCTCAGTCTACAGTGGCGCCAACTGGTGAGCAAAGAAACGGTAGTCCCCATTTCATCAACATAGGTTTGTAAATGTTCTCTTCTGTATTGAGTAAGAAGCAGATTTATATAAGACTAGCGGACCCGACAGTCGTTGTCCTGTCTATAACTATAAATATTGATAACGAAATGGTAAAATAAAAAATATGTTACCAATAGTTTATTATTGTTATGATTCATGATACACAACATTCTTTGTTTTTTTTTCTGGTGGGTATATAAATAGCTTTGTTGGTATTCCTAAACGGTAACAGGCGACATAACTGGCCATGTGCAAAATTCCGTTTTTTTACCCCCTCTTCTTCTTCTTTTTCTTTTTTATGGCCACGAACTTGCGTTTTTCGCAGTGGGTACACTGTTCGGCCAGTATCACGTGTGCAGCTGTTACACGACAATTTATAAGATTTTTACAATACTTTAAGCGTACTTAACATAAAGCTTACAGGTTAATTTTGTTAGTGCTTATAAATTTCGATGAAAATTTCAAATGTGAGAATAATAGAACGAAGTTTGCAACGAGCAGACGACACCTTGAAAACCGGTGTGTACGCCACTCCGCCACGGAGGTCGTCATTGATGCAGAAATCATTTAAAATTAAGTGCAATTCAAAATGATTTGATTTGAAGTATATAAGAAAACTAATAGCTTCATAAACATACCGTATGTTATCAATAAATTACTTGGATTATAAAAGATGCGGATGGCGCGGAATGATTGTCGACGTTTGGATGACATGTGAGCATTACTCATATTCACTATATTTTAAAAGTATACTTGTAAATATAATAATAATAATGGGCCACACAGAGCCATCTAGTCCCAAATTAAGCTACTATTAAGTTACCCTGTCGTATGGGGTACTAGACAACCGTTAAACTTACTTATTATACTTTATTTTTTGTAAATACATAGAAAACACCCAGACCAGTACAAACAGACATGTTCATGCACACAAATATTTGGCGACCCATGGCTCAGAAGCAGCGTTTACTACCGCTGGTCCAAATATATTTGCTTTGTAGATACTGTTGACACCAATAAGTTGTTTTAATAAAATAACTACACATAGTTTGATATTTTCTGTTCTTTTTTTATTTGGAAACCTCTGACACCAGATTATCCTTGAAAGAAAATCAGACAGCAAAAAGAAGAAGATAATTTAAATTTTGTTCGTATTTGTTGGCTGTTCTCTTTGTACTGTGACTGAGGTGTACTCGAGGTGAAGTCGCGTCACTCTTGTGGACTTTTGAGTTATGATATTCAATGGTTATCGAAAATCTTGTAAGGAGATCCTATACAGTAACAAAAATGTTGATTAACTGTTTTACGTTGAAGATGTAATGCGTGTGGGTATGCTTTGCAGTAGAACCGTGAAACAATGTCTAACTCAAATTACAAATTCTTTATTTTTTTGTTAGTGATTTGTGAATAAAATTATATTTCATCGTCGTCGCATCTCGTCGTAAAACGTTAACGATTGAGGAAAAAGGTGCAATAATGTGCATATTAGAAAATGGCGAATCAAACTCATCTTTTGCAAATAAATTTGGGGCTGGTCATTCGACAATCGAACAAAAAAAGGAGATTGTACTGAAATGCTTTGTATGACGTCCGCTTAGTATGACGTGTTTGTTATTTCCCTTCAATTTCGTTATAAACAGATTCCACTGTAGTAGATAATTGTATTAAACATTTACCTACGAACCAATTATTTACCAACTTATCTGTGATTAGTATCTGACAACGTCTTTTAACGGGTGAATTATTATGAAAATGAGGCAACACTACCTTTTCGACCATATTGCATGTTTTGTGTCTCAGTCATTCGCTCACTTTTATGAGGAAGTTTTACCTAGTTTATTTACATGAAAAAACATTTTCTTTTCAAACCGTTAATTACAAAACCATTGTCAAATAGAAGCAGCTTTTCAAGATTAAATAAATAAATAAATAAATAAATATTTAAGACATGCCTCACTGGGCCACACTGAGCCATCTAGTCCCAAATTAAGGTACTATTAAGTACCCTGTCGTATGGGGTACTAGACAACCGATAAACTTACTTATATACTTTTTTTTTGTAAATACATACTTATAATACATAGAAAACACCCAGACCAGTACAAACAGACATGTTCATGCACACAAATATTTGTACTGCGCGGGGATCGAACCCGCGACCCATGGCTCAGAAGCAGCGTTAACTACCGCTGATCCAAATGGTCGTCAAGATTGTTGCATTAACATAACTGTAATCAGAAATTTATTTTTTAGATAGAGCCTAGCTCTTGCCCGCGGGCACACGCCTTCGTTCGCGTGTAATTTTGAACATTAAAATCTATTCCACGGGGACCGCACATTTTTCCGAGATGAAAGGTAGCCTATGTACGATTCTAGTCTGTAATATATCTCCATGATAAATTTCATTGAGATCCTTTCATTCGTTCTAGCGTGATTGTGTAACAAATATCCATCCAAAGTATCCAGTGTATTTAAATTGAATACGCTTCAACAAAGTCCTTACAAAAACAACCATTTAACAGAAAAACCTTGTTCAGTCACCTCTATCATGTCTCGAAAACAATTCTCCTCTACCCCACCATCTTACATCCGTTTTACTGCACCGATTGGCAATAACAAAAACGTTATACGACTCCCATCCCCCGCGAGTAATTTCACTATGAGAGCATGAATAAGTTATTAGAACCTGAACGATGCCCCGTACGGGGTTATTTTTATGGTAAAAGGTGAATTCCGAAGGTCATGCGATGGGATTTACAATGTTGCGTTGTAAAATCTCGCTGTTATGAGCTTATCATGGCGTCGATAAACATAAAACCTTATTTCGTAAAGTATAGATTTGAAAACGTGTTGGCATTTTTATGTTTTTACTGACTATTTTTTATTATAGTTTGACTAACTTTTCACCCGCGACTGTGCCTATCAATGGGGTACAATCTAGCCTATGCCCTTTCATAAGGTCTAATATATCTTTGTAGGTACTAACAGTTTAGTAGATTAGACGTGAAAGCTTAACAAACTGATCAGAGTTACATTTAAATTACTTATTTAAACGTTCATGGTCTCTATCACGAGTTATTTGATTCGGGGTTTATACCATGTACCTTATTTATTATGAGTTTCGGACAGTTCTCCTGTGATCATGACGCTTGCAACAGTGCCGAAATATCGGAAACTTATAACAAATAAGGTACACGTTACACCTGAATCAAATAACTCTAGTACACACGGCGGCACATCAGACTATACATGTTGACCTTGAGACCGCCTTTATGCCCTACGTAATAAAAGCTGTTATCGCAGTTCAACTGTTTAACTTGATGTGCTGTCGAGTGTACATTTAAATTTATAATAATAGTATGGATTAGTATTGTGCCATGAGCTGCTGGCCAAAACTATAATAGAACCACCCCTTTTTGTTATTACTACCAGAATAATTCAGGCAGCATCGTCTTCATCGTTTTCTTCATATCAAACTCGAATAATTGATTCTGTTTTGCTAACCGTACGTTTCCAGTGCACCTAAGCAAACGTGCGCGTGCGCCATTAGACGTGGGAGGTCCGATAGTCCGATTGTTTCACTTATTTACATTATTCTGATCATTTCCGATCGCTAATGCACCGATGATCAATATTTGTGCTTAGGACACGTGTTTACGTTATTGAACTATAGCTCGCGCGTCGATCCTATAGCAATCTGTTTGCTTTTGGGGTTGAATGCGAGAATATAGAGCATTTTATGGGTAATTAGTTAATGTGTGTTTGTGGTCAGATTATACGATTATAATGTGTGTTGACAAAGTAATTGAAACACAAAAATATAAAATAATGTATGTAACATTACGTTTTGACACAACAAGCTGAAATAAATCAATGTTGCGGAATTACCTTGAAAAAAACGACAAAAGCTGCTTTTTGTTTGTTCTATGTTTAAAAGACTGAAATAGGTATTTAAAGTGTATTAAAATTGGGAGTGATTATAGGGCAATTTAAATTAATTATAGAAATGAGATCACGCTTGATAGAGAAAACTCATAGTTTCGGAAAATTTAGTTATTACATTTTGATTTCTTAGCGAGGTTTTACAAAACCATTTTAATGGCGTAGTAATATACCTAGTTTAATTTGAATGTGCTCGTTTTATTTCACTTTCTTGTTGCATTGTTACACAAAAATTAACACTAATTTAATGCTCTGTTAATTATCAAAAGGTCAAATAATTAACAATGCCTTAAGTCCCGTTTCAGTGTTAAGTTTCCTGACAATGTTGCCAGTAGGAAATTGTTTAAGTACCTACGACCTAAACATTGCCCAATACTAACTAAATTTTATATCAAGGAGTTCAGCAGAACTTTAAAATCGCTCCCATCTATAGTTAGCAAACAAAAACTCTTTGAACTTTTGTGAGAATACGAAAAAGCAATTGCTAGCCGGTCGGCGCGCGCGCACTTAATACGCAATTTTTTGAGCCGAAACTTTTTAACCCGCTCACTGCTCGCGTCCAATATCACAAAAAAGTTATCAAAAATTTATGAAGCCTATTATGGCGGCCGCAAAAACCGAAAAATGATAAACTCCGCCGGAGCGGCTAACGGGATGTGTCAAATTTATACCGAGACCTTTTTACCGATCACTACCAATTATTTTTAATTTAAAAACGATATTTTGTTTGCCTGTGGGCCGGACAATTTGCCAGGGTGACCGTTATTGATTTCTTTCGAATCTAAAAACATATTGTGTTTAAAATGCAATGTTAGTTAGTGTTAGGTTTCAAGAAAACTACAAAACATCTTTCAACCTTCTTATTCAGTTCTCATCTATTCAGTATAAAAGAAGTAAATAATAATAAATCTTTCTAATAATAAACCTTCAATCTCCTGAGTGCCGCACCTAGGGCGTCATGAACATTATAGAGATATCAAATTTCGAACATCGCCTGGCGCGGCGTTCTGTTCCTCACGCGCGCATTAAAATCACGATCATACCGGGCATAAGTCTGCCATAAATCGAAAATCGAAAAGACGCGCCCCCGCGGAAAATTCGCGCACTATAAATTTTGGCGCGAAGAGAAACAATCCATTCTTTGTCGAATCTATGGGGTGCCGGAATGAGAATATGTAAATACGGCATGGAAGAAGAAAGGCAAGGTTGAATGATGGCTTGGTTTTCGCCGTATCATATGATTACGGGGCGCTTGGATTTGAAAAGCTCGCGTGTTTCACTTTGCAGAAAATACATTATATTAAAATTGGACCTAGTGCAATATTTATGAAAGGTATATAATAATAACAATCCCGCTTTTATTTAAAATATGGACCGGAATGTCTTTTTACGTAAGCCTCAAAGACACAAAAACAATCCGAATATTATCCTCCTCGTGTATATTTACGGCCCCAAAGACTTTACAGCACAAAGCGTAAAGCGCGTCACACGATCGCAAAAACCTTTGCCGAAATAAATCTTTAAAAAAGCGGGTGCGATGAAAAATTCAGTCGTCGCGAGATTCGAACCCGAAATTCCCTAATGATATGTGCCTAGAGCATAATTCCGGGAACGCGTATTTCACAATTTTCCCAGCGTTCGGTGTTGCCATAACAATAATAATATATTCAGGGCCCCGGTGATTTCCGGACGTGTCGTAAAAATCATAGAGTGTGTCTCGGAGGGGGAGTCTTAGTTTCCGAACGCGTTCGCGCACATCTCGGCTGATCCGCGAGATGGATTAAATTTTTTGCGGCAACGACACTTTATATTACATGCTCAAATATGCAAAACCATAACCATACTCTTCATGTTACGTACTACCAAAGGTACTACCTATGTCCGTAATAAATACTTAAGTTTTAATAAATTTTAAAACTGTATAGTTCCTGGACAGCAGACATGTCGTTAGAGGGCAAAGGCCGACCACAAATAGATGTCAAAAAACTAGGGTCCCGGAGTATGGGGCCTTTATCTCACACCAGGGACGCATAAAGGTACGGAGGTGGCTCTAACCCTATCGAAGAGATGTGACCGCCTGATGGATGGCCCTATCGCGACCCTCCGTGAGTGTATCCTTCTGTTCTGCCCGCCTAGTTGTTTATTTATTTTATGTTTTGTTTATGTGCGAACGCGTAGATGCCCAACCTTTTTATTTTTAAAAGTGGAACTAGAGTGCCTTTTCGCTATTTCTCTCTGGCACTTTTTTTCTTTTAGTGACATTTAAGGCCGGCTGGAACAGATCGTATCTTCGTTACGTGCGAAGGCGAAAATTTAAAATAGGACAGAAATATTCTCGTACAGTTCCAGAAAGGGTTAATTGAACGACACCTGTCAATTTTTTTTGTCGACTCTACTACATTTTTACCAGTGGAGCACAATTCGACGGCGGATAAAGAATTCAAAGGCCCAATTCGGGAGTTACCGCGACAGGATAGCTTTTAAATTATGCAGATCTGTAATGGACAGCGAACGTTGGGCATTTTACGGACGAAAATAGTTTTCGGACGTGACAACAAACCGCTTTTGATCCTTGATGTGTTTGCAAAAATCATCGTGCGGCCGGATCGGCAGGTTTAAATTTTTGAATTTGAAGCTGTGGCGTGCGTGTCGCGGTGCGGTCGGTGCGGACGCGTTCGAAAATTAAATTTTGAGTTCGGCGCGGCCAATGACGGGACCGGCGTGTGAATCGACCAATGAGACAATGGCGGCAGTGAGACGGTAAATGGCGTCGATACTAATCTGTGGAGCCGGAAGAGGCCGCGCTGACGGCCGTTCGGAAGCCGCAACTGGGCTAGGAAATGAGATAGGTGCGTTCACAACTCCTAGTGTTCTCTCCGCGCCTGGTACCTGTCATCTCATTTGTGGGCTTTTGATGGAATTGGGACAATATGGGAGTGTGTTATGTGTATTGTTTGCAGTTGGCTAATTTAGGTATGGAACGCGGCTTGTTCAAAGAGATTTCGTTGTTGAAGAAATGGTTCGGTGGACAATGTAGTTTTGCATATCAATCGCGACATCAAACGGCCCGTATCATTAAGCGGCGGCAGCTCAAACGGTTGCCAATAAATGTAAAATAAATGTAAAAGAAGCAATATTCATGAGGACACCTCGCGGCGGATGCTGAATGAAAGCCAGGGCTGCGACGGGCTCCGCTTGAGACGGATTTGTGCAGGGTTGCTAGTTGCCGATAAATAGTCAACGAATTACACAGGTAGATAGAAGACAAGTAGTTTCATAAACGCTTCAAATCCAACGAACGAAACGAACAACGGAGGTTAACCGTAGCGACATTCAACACACATAATAATAATAACACAGATAATTATTGTAGATAACAATAAAAAAGCAGTTCTAACTCAATTTGACGGAATGCGGCAAATAAAACTTATATTCTGAACTATTCGCTACATTAGGTTAAGCTGAAAAGTTTTCGGTAAGTACCGGTAAAAAGTCAGAGCCTCAGGCGACGGTCAGGCTGGCCCACCGACTGCATGTCGCTCAGCGAGCTATGGAAAGATCTATGCTCGGTATTTCGCTGCGGGATAAAATACGTAACGAGATTATTCGGCAGAGGACCAAAGTTATAGACATTATCCAAAAGTGTAGCAAGCTGAAGTGGCAGTTGGCTGGCCATATTTGTCGCAGAACCGATGAGAGTTGGAGTAGACGGGTTCTCGAATGGAGACCACGTCTCGGCAAACGTAGTGTAGGACGCCCCCCTGCCAGATGGACCGATGACCTGAAGAAGGTCGCTGGTAGTGGCTGGATGAGGAAAGCGGGGGATCGTGCGCTGTGGCGTGCCTTTGGGGAGGCCTACGTCCAGCAGTGGACTGCAATAGGCTGATTGATTGATTGGTCACGCGACCATCGGCTTACACGACGTTGCCGACATAACTGAACCCAGAGGATACTAATACGAACCTAAACTACACTGACAAATAAGTTTTCTTTTAAAAAGTACTAAGTTTTAATACTTTAAAAAAATATATAGTTAATAATTATTTATGGATTTAAACGCATACATACCTTCTACAAAGATGAATAAGTCGTGCAACGAGAAAGTTTAAGAGTAGTTTTTCACTTACGATAGACATTTTTTTCAGGTACAAGTAAGTTCCTAATTTGTATCTGATGATGAAATTTAACTGTTGAATGATAAACTTTTTGGTATTTTAAAAATCACTATTTATTCAAAGGTTCAAACTAAGAGGCTGACAATAGTGACCGAGTTTCTTATGCTGCCACTTCTCGGCTTTAGCCCAGACTTGTCTCGAAGAAGCAGTGGTAGGTTTGAATATTGGGACGTGTAAAAGCGCCTTCTGGGCCCTATATGCAGAAATAAATTGATTTTACTGTAAACTATTTGCAATGAATACCTTCTTTGCAAATAGTGTAGTGCTATTAGGTTAGTGCTATATTATTTTTTATTTTAGCATTACTTGGTATCGGCAGCCCTGCGGCGGCGAGCGCGTTTTGCATACAGCCCTGCAATAAATTACGCGCTGAAAAACCGGCATTGTGCCCGCGGCTCGGATTGACGAGAGCGGACCGGGTTCGAGTCATGGGATATATAGTCTGGCAGCTATATCAATGTACGAGTACATATTACAGTAAAGGAATTATAAGTTTATCATTTAAGTCACTTTAATAAACTTAAATATTCCGGGTTATGAAACTGATGAGTCTTTCGTGACATTCGCGGGTCATCGTAGGATACATAAAGGTAAAAAATTATAATTTAAAAAACTAAAAAACCACGCTTTTAAAACAGATTGAACTAAAAATTAAAAATAAAACTGTAGTAATCAATTGAAAAATTCATATTATTGTACAAAAAGCGTGCGTAACAAGCACTGTTATGATATCCACAGATATAGTAAATTATTCATAAAATATTTACAACAATCCAAATCAAGCCCCCCACGCTTTTTGTACAATAATATGAATTTTTCAATTGATTACTACAGTTTTATTTTTAATTTTTTAGTTTAATCTGTTTTAAAAGCGTGGTTTTTTAGTTTTTTAAACTATAATTTATTTTTTACTTTTTAGTTTAGTTTATAAGATTTGATTCCTTCTTTACCGACTGTAAGTCCAAACCTATGCAGGAAGCATAATTGATACAGATCGCGCGCTAGCTCTATCTCTTTTACTCCCTCTTACAGAGGAAAACTGGGAAAACTGTTATTAAATTATTGCATTGTCATCGGCCCTTGATACGTGTGCTAAGTTTCAAATTAATCAAACTTCTGGAAATCGGTGAAAATTAAGCTTAAAGATTCCATTACATACATACATACATACTCGTACATAGATACAACCCAAGCTAATATAATAATAAAATAATATATATAAAAGCGTGGTAAAAAAGTAAAGTAACAGCCATTATTAGTCCTACTGCAGAGCAAAGGCCTCAATCATTGAATTCAAGTTATCACAGCAATGATGGGTAGGCACTTACGCCATTCTTTTGCTATGGGTGTCGTAAGAGGCTGAATGAGTACTGTCAGAAGAAGACGGGGACGGACTTCTCTCCTGCACCATTGGTCAAATAGCGATCGCGAACATGCCTACCAAGAAGTATGTCATCCAGCCTTTCATTTATTCTCTTTCAATAATTATTTCATACAGCTTAGGACCGTTTTGAAACGTAATACGCTTCAGTAATAGTCCAGCGCTAGACTTAGGTGTTATTTTATACTGCAATTTTTTTTAAATTAAAAAAAACGTAATAATTGAAAATAGGTTCGCCTAGTTTGAGAATATTACTTAAGTCCTTCTTCATTTCTTTTAATAGATAGTAAACATTATAGGAAATAGGCATGGCCATGGCCTAAAGTGACAAGATCGAGTAGATGTATTTTATGAGCTTCTTTATTTAAAAAATGAAGTGACAATGAGCCGAAAGCGCGTTTACTCGAACAAAAAACTGATTCCCTGTTTATGGCTCCCCGGCCGGCTGTTTGCGAATGAGAAAAGCAACCCCTTTGCTTTATTTCTTGCGAAAAGTAATTTATGGAAAACAGATTTGGATATTTCGGCGCATATGTCGTGATAAAAACCTCATCTTATCTTAGTTTCTAGATAATTCAAATTACTTTGAAACGAGTACCTTGGGTTTAGTTAATTACTTAGATTTTCGATGCTTATCTAATTTCGTCGAATTTCAGATGTCTTTGTTTAACCCTCTTAGATCCATAGTTGACTAGTTTAGTTTCATAATACCTATATTCACAGTAACATCACTTCCTTTAAAAAACCTGATGTAACTAAGAAATAAAAACAAACAACAAAGTCCATTGCGTTTTACAGGTTTTATTGATTGCCAAAATAAACTTAGGCACGATATTTTGAAGTGTGATTAAAGTCAATATTAAATTGACGCAGTAACACCGTAAAATGATTTTCATTAAGCATGCAATGCGAACGCAATAAAAAACTAAACATATGACAGGTCAAAAATTAAAACCGAAAATAATTTGGTCCGATTCGAATGGAAGGCAGGAATTAAACGCGTGTCGCGCTTCGATTAGCGCCGCAGGCGAATAAATAATACCGATGCGCGTATCGGTCCGGCCTGCACAGATGACAGACGCACTGAGGTATCGATGTAAATGTAATTAATCGATTTATACCGATTAACGTTGTCCAGCCAAAGGTATGTGATCTAGCGTAACTGAGTCACGAAACTTCTTTGCGTGAAGCTAAGTTCAACTTAATAAATTTAATATTATGACCAGCAAGTCTTTTTTTTCCAATTTTATTTGCTATATTATTAAGGGCTTTAAAAATGATACGTTTTTGAGAGAACGTCAAAGTGAATTCTAAGTAAGTTACAAACAAGTATTGCGAATTATTTTAATGGAAACGTATGAGCTACAACATTCATGTTTCAATAAATTAATAAAACAATAGCAAAAAATATAGAACACGAAGGAGACCTAGACCTCACCAACACCAGTGTTCAGGGATTCAATTATCCTCTGGGTAAGCTCGCTCCATCTTAGGCTTTTTCTTAACCGTATAGTTAAGTATGTTGTCAAGAGCAAGCCCATTATTTATAAAAAAAACACTATGTTGTAAAAGCCTTCGTAAAGTTACTCTCCATTGAAATCGTTATATTGTAAATCAAAAGCATTGCACCTGACACAATACAGTTCCCATATCAATAATCCCTGCGAGCTTTCAACAACTTACAATATCGAAATCCGTCATAACGTGTTTATGAAAACTTACATTTGACGCGTCATGGCTGTAAAACATGGCCGCCCTCGCCGATAACTCAGGCAAAGGCGTGCGATGAGTTATGCCGCATCGATATCAGTTAGATACGGAATTTGTCAAGCGACCGCTGTTTATGCGCGCCGGTGCGCGGTATGCGGTTGATGCTGGCTGGATTTGCGACGCGCGAATGTTTATAGATACTTTGTTTATATTAAGAATTATTTAAAAAGTCACATCTGAATATTACTTACCAGTAACTATGCAAGTTGCTTAAAATTTAGTTAAAAAGACTGGAAAAACATGGCTTCTCTTGCTGAGAAGCCATGATTACAATATTATAATCATGTGGTATTTATGTTACGTAATGATACCATGCGGGGAATCACAAAGTGGTCATTATTGTCTTTACAGTGTTCAGGGATTCAGTTAACTAATGGTCAAATTCTTAATTCATGTGTGTAGGTCTCATTCTTTTTTGCTTTCATCAATCTTCTGTACAAGAACCTAATTCAGCCTTTTTCTATTTTAGCATTATAAGTTATGATAAGCAATAAAAATCTTCTTCTTATTACACCTACATACTGTGCTAGGCGGAGTCGACATGAACCCACTGAAACAGGCTCCGCAAATGTTTGCTGCCCGCGGTATCTGGCGCAGCAAACATGGCTCCTGTATTTGCTGATAGCCTGGTACTTGTCTGTCTGACATTTTCCATTTTGTCTGCTTAATCCACATTATTGGGAATCTGTGCACCTCATTTTATGACGATGAATTGCGATAACAGAACAATAAGTTAGCAAGTAGGTGGTATCAATGATACATTGTAAAAGAATTCAGATAAATGCATAAGATTGAATCACTAAGATTATAAATTATTCATGGGTTTAGGAAACTGAAAATTCTATTAGTTCGATAGTTATCTATCTAGCTAGCTAAAATTCAAAAATCAAGGACTGTTAAACTGCAATTTAAGTAATACTACAAACCCACAATAACTAAACATAATATTCTATAAGAAAAATTTTTAGGACCATGCAATATTAAGAAAAAAACTCTATATCTACCAAAGTAATTAAAATGCTGAATTATCATTTAGCAGTCTCCGATTTTGACATGATGTTATCGTAATAAATATGCAGTTATCACCTAATAACCGTAAATGTATTTAAAAATTGTATTAGGCTTTCATAACTTTTCTTAAGCTTTATGAAGTTTTTTCTTCACAATAATATGAACTTACTATATTATTCCAAAATGATCTCACGCCACAGCCTAACAAAGCACTGTTTGTCCGCAGATTAGATAAACATCTACATTTGCTACATAATTTCGTTGGGAACATCGTGATACGTGCATCACTGTGATTTTAGTATCAGTATCGTGTCACTGTGAAATTAAACGGCATTTAAGTACTTATGATGCAAACACTGTATGTCATGTTAGCTCGTGCTATGAGTCTGTTTTATAATTATAATTATAATGATTGTAAATGTTAAATTAACTGATATTACGTCAAGCTTTTGACATATTCAATGAAGTGTGATTAAATGTGATAATTTATTTATATTGCATCTTTATTTATTGTTTCGTCCATCCTTCATGATACTACACAAGAAGACAGACAGACGAGTGACAATATAAACAAGAGGGCGGAACCAAAAACATGTCCTAAAGACACTCATGATCTCAGCTCGTCGTCAAAACGATGTAGGATGGTGTCTATGTCGCCTCAACCCATAGACATGCGCACATTGTAACCAGAGACAATGTAGAGTTGTATTCGATGGGCTGAAGAGCTCTACAGACGAAAGGCGGTCACAGTTGCGATTGAGAGAATTTGTAACAAATAGTTTGCATTTGCAGAGTTGAATTGATTTATCGGTTGTAACAAGGAAAAAGTTTGGGAGGGTGACAAAGAGTCAGTTTGTTTATTTTCTTTAAAGCAGGTTTAATAGACAGCATAAAACTATCAAAATTTAATTTAATACAAAGTATCCACGATCTAGATAGAAAAAAGGAAGCATCACTAGACTAGGGATAGACACTTAACTTGTTTTGCGAAACTTTTGTCGAGTGGTGTCATCAGTAGTCGTCACATTTAAAAATATTATTAGCCCAATCCGTTGCTTCCTGTGGGCCTCTAACAGGCGAATAAAGAGAAAGAAGTCAGAAGAAGATGAGCGTTACATAATTTTCTCTATCTTTTGCCAAACTGCGATATCATCGTTATTATGGCAAAGTGCTCCTGTTGAAGAGGCTCGTGTTCAGCAGTAGACTGATAAACCCTTTTTTGAGGACGCGGTTTTTTTAGGAAGCTATTCTAAACCTCAATATTTTTTTTGCGGTGAAATGTGACTGAATAGTTATTATTTTTTTACTTTTACTTTAAAAAAGAAAAGCGGGATATATTGAAACGCGATCTTTGCGTTTCTGTATATCAATATTTCTATACATTATATATATGGAGAATAAAAGAGAGCTCAATATTAATACTAGCATAGGGAAATTTCTTTCCCTATGATACTAAGACTAGCCAACAACATGCAATATTGCACACAACACCATTAGAATAAAATTAGAACATTTAACTCCACTCCAAGCTTCATACAGTTAATTGCGAGTAATAATATACTTCAAATTAGGAACACGGATCATGCGACACGCGGGGTCACGTGTGCCCCGCCCTGCCCTGGGGCCCGACACTTTCCGGGGTTCTACAATGTTTTAGCGGGGCCCTAACACTGTTTTAGCGGAGCCCTAACACAGGTTTGGCGGGGCCCGGCGATTAGTCGCAGGTGTCGTTGCACCGCTGCTAAAGTGTGTAGGAAGGTGTCAGAAACGATCCGGTAACGGTTTTCAATAGTGTTGTGACTATTTAGTGTTAGGGTGGACGGACAACATTGATGTAATATGTACTTACAAAAAACAAGATACACAACACAATAAGCGTCTCAAAAAAGTCTCCCAACTTAAGAGTGCAAATTTGACATAAGGGTGCACTTTTAATACAATCTATAACAATCGATAAATTTTAATACAACGTGACATTGATATCC
The DNA here is from genome assembly GCA_949315895.1 of Anania crocealis. Classification (NCBI taxonomy): domain Eukaryota; kingdom Metazoa; phylum Arthropoda; class Insecta; order Lepidoptera; family Crambidae; genus Anania; species Anania crocealis. The sequence goes on from OX438868.1 coordinate 2,019,464, forward strand.
ATAGTATTGCATGTTGACATAATTTGGCAGGGTTATAAAGTTGACACTGACTTATAATCAATCATTCAATTGTAGACAGTATTAGATGTCATTTTACTATCGAACCGTGCATCGTTCTTACTTTAATCGATGGTGGTGGACAAGGAATGGGGGCTATCGCTAGTGAATTTGCCACTAGAGGCGCTTGTGTCGCGCGTGAGGTCCAATAACATTCACTTTTCACTGGTTTTAGCGGGCTTCGTTAAATAAATTATAATTTCGTTAATTTACCAGCTGGAAAGTGATCTCCTTCGTAAAATTATCGCAAATATGGATTATTTGGCGATTAATGTGAACACTTTGAAAGCGGAATTAAGAAAAAGCGCAAAAATAGGCTGCCTCAAAGAGCAACTATTTCAGAAGTTAGTTTGTTGATATGAAGATAGTTATTTATAAATAATCAACTTTAATTAAATTCAGGATTTAAAACTTTGTATCGGCGCCGATCTTATAAAGTCGCCTTTGACAGCTATACCTCCGGACCTCAGTCTACAGTGGCGCCAACTGGTGAGCCAAGAAACGGTATTCCCCATTGTGGACAGTTTATGGTATCATTTTTGTATCGAACCGTGCATCTTGTTCTTAATTTAAATCGATGGTGGACAAGGAATTCACAATAAGCACATTGTGGGTATTATGGGAAATATGTGACTATCACATTTTACTCGATGGTACTGAAGTTGATATGGACAATAGAAGTTCTTATTATGATGCATAAAAAGGTTCAGTTTGCTAAGAAGACGGTTCCCTTAAGATTTAAAATGTTAGTTTTATTCGATAATGAAGTCGCGGGCAACGGTATATTTTGAGCAGCGTCGTCAACACTCAACGGTGTAAGGCAGTGTCTAAGTCCTTACTCTGTAAAATTGTCCGTATATGCGACTTCATCTTACTCTCTTACTCATGCCAAAGTTTTGTGTATGTGATAGAGACAGATAGGTCGTATTTACGTGCATCGCGTTGCGTATTAGGGCCTTTACGCCGAAGTAGTGCGACATCGTTTTGGCGGGGCTAGGGCCGGCCGCGACACGGGACGATGATTGGCGTCGCTCTAGTCTCAAATTGAGTAGGAAGGTGCGTTGCAACTGTTGCTTTTTAAATACTTGTCTATGGTACTTGTCTACGTAACCTACCTTGGCGTCACACATCTGCGTGTAAAGGCATCGATATATCGTAAAAACTAGATAAACAGTCCAAAACAAAAGTGACACATAAAATTGTCTTTCATTGAATATTTATATACAACAATGGTTAAAGGACACTGCACATTTGAAAAGGAAGAATTGTATTTAAGGTTGAAAAATTTCGACTCAAGCGGGAATCGAACCTGCATCCCCATGCTTATAACTTGCGGTGCTTTATCCATTTAAGCTACAGAGACATTACGTCACTGCGTTAATTTTCCATCAATACTTCATCAATGTTAGGAGTTTGCACTCAAATTGCTAAAATATCATATTTATAAAGAAGCATTGTGTTGAAGTCTAATGTTTGTGATCGTTCTGAGAATTTTGAAGTATGTGCAAGCACCAGATTGCCAGTTCTGAAGTAGACGTTTGCAAAATACACCAAAACTTGGGATCATAGTAATACGAACCTGGAACCCTGTACCTGATTGGGTTAAAATCAAATCAAATAAGCAGGGAACTAGCTGGATCTCAACAACCATGGTAAAATGCCGTGGATCAACAAATCAACTTCCCGTCCGGACGGCGTCTGATCCTCTGTCCGGTCGCGTCCGGTCCGACCGGCCGATAAATCACCCGGACGGCGAGCTAAGTAACGGCTGAGACGATGCCAGATAATCGTTGTCTTTAATTAAATCTAGACTGGATAGAATCTTCTGAATTGGCTATCCTTGTTTTCGCATTTTATAGAAAAACTTTTATGTTCATTGTACTTATTTTAGTTTGAAACAAATCATGTCATTCATTATTTGAAACATATCATTATGAAACGATCAAAGCCGAGGATCGACCTAAGTGGCGTGCAATTGGAGAGGGCTATGTCCAGCAGTGGACTGTGATAGGCTGATGATAATGATGATGATGATGTCATGATCTAAGTTATTATGGCCATACACGAAAAGTCAAGAAAAAATAGGTTTAGACAGACCTAAAAATTTATTTTATGGATGCAATTAATTATGAAAGGCGTATTACAATTACTCAAAAGCAATGACTCTACAAAAGAATTCAACCAACGATTTTTCAAATCGTAGCAAAAAAATCTCTCATTGGCTCTTCTTTAGTGCGAGGATAAAGTTTTATGGAAAATAAAATCATCATTATATGTGGATTGGCAATAAGTTTATAGTAAAAACAACAAACCTCGTGACCAGCGTGACACGGACCGTTATGCTATTAATCATTTTTACAAGACACCAAAGAGGCCGTATATTATAAAGTAATTTACTGAAATCAACGAGTTTATTATCATTATTTCGCGCAAAAAACGAAACTAGAAAAACAATCCGTTGGTCCGTAAATCAAATTTGCTCCCATGAATGGCGGGCCCTCGGCCAATTTAGAAGCACGAGCCGACTCAAAACGCACGTCCAAACATTTTTTCTAATCCCTTCCCACGCGTGAAGCTCGCCCGTAATCACCGGTTCAACTCCGTAATAACATATCACTTCAATAAAATTGTATATCATTCCGACGTTTTTTCCCGCGGACGCGTCGGCTGATTAGAACGGCCATCTTGTGGGCGGGCTCACCCGAAGGCGACACGATCCCTGATTCCATTTTCAAAAATAACACTAATCGGCAAATCGAGCACGCGCGGGAACTCGGAACGTGTGTTTTTCAAATTGGGAACGTCCTTTACCGTTATTACGGGGCGGGGATTTGACTACTGTCACTTCTGACAGCTGTGATTGACGTTTATAAATACCGCGAGTCAAGTGCGAGCTTGTTAGATGCCGTTTGGAAACGTACGCAACGTTTTTATTAAGACCGAGTGCTTTTGATGTCACTGCCGAGAATGATTGTAACCTCGACATCTTACGATTTAATTTCGAATGTAAATTGATTTGAAATGTATCTCCGAGATACTCAGTTAATTAACTCGCAACTTTTCGAGCACCGAAGACGAGTGCATATTGAAACGTCAAAAATCTGTGTTTCTTTTGCTTCTCATTTTCGGTCCAGTTCCAATATCCTCCACGTCAAGAGCGAGACAGACAGCGTCGGTGGCGAATGCCCGGTTTTTGAGAGATGAAATAGAAAACCGCCTGTTTTTCAGGAAATAGACGCGAAATTGGAAATTCCAATTTCGTTTTTAGTCGGTTACTTTGTGTTGCAAATGGACGTGCATGTTGATTCAGTCGAGTGTTTTTTAAAATTTCATTTTGCGAGTGCTTTTTTAATTAACGTCACTGGTACGTTACAAGCCGTTCCGAAATACCACGCGAGGATGCATCTAAAAAGTTTAATCCAAGAAACGAGGAGAAAATCATTCATTCATATTCATAGTGGCGCAGCGGACGAGGCTTTCACGAAAATGGCTCCGTGTTCCTAGGAAGACTCGGATGAGATGCATGAATATTAACCGGGAGCGGTACCCGGCGCTATAACTATATTAGAGCTGGCGTACACGCCGCGCCGGCAGGGGCACGTTTGAAGTTGCTGCGCCGCGCTACATTCTGAAATTTGACATTTTGACAGCTCTCCGACGTTGGCCGCCCCCCCGCGCCTCCTCGGGGGAGCATCTTTTTATCCCTCTCGCACAATAATAACATTACGTATATGAGATTCCTGTTTCTGCTACGTCTGACTTCTGATATGAATAGTTAATGCATCGGTAATTGATATTATAATTTCGATAGAACACGTCGTGTTAATGGCGGCGGCTTTTAGTGCGAGGTGGAGTACGTAATTATTTCGATACCGCTTGTAATGTAGCGTTATTAATTACAAGGCACATCGATCGGCTTAATTTGGTGGATCAATCCGTCGAGCGAGTACCTATTCTTATTTAAATTAGTGAACGTGACAAGTAACATTTCGGGCATTGTTTTAAATCTGTGGACGACGAAATCTCAGAAGAATCAATTCGTTCCGAAGTGACCAGGTCGAACAATCGGTTAACACGAGTAGAATCGGTATTGTGCCGTGACACGGCGGCTGAAAGGACGACGCTGACACGTGAAAAAGACGGCAAAGTGAGCTCGGAGCGAACACGGCTGACTAATCACTGTCTAGCGCGGCACAAAACCGCGCGACAGCCTGTCGATGCGAAAAAACCCAACTAAAAGCGCGTTTAAACTTTAAAATAACGTCACTCACCACCGATCCGCACTATTTCGGGAAAAGTGCGCAGGAAATTCAGGAAAAATCAGAGGAAATTGGGAGATCGCGGTTTGGAAGTCATTGTGTAGTACTTGTTGAATATTGGAGCGTTTTAAAGTGAAACTTTTTGGATGTACGGCATCTCTAGTAAGCCGGGTCGGCCTTTGCAAAGTTAATAAAGAAGAGATTTCCGTTTCTGAAACAAAACTTTTTCTATTTACAACGTCAGTTGAAAAAGTTGTTCCGTAACAAGACAAAAGAGAACATAGAGCCTATTTAAATGTTTAAATTTAGAATCCCAATATTCTATCGAAACCAAAACCAAATTAAAAACACTAGGTACAAACACGGTACATTGAATCAGCAAAACAAAGCATCGATTTAACTTAAAATTTTATAAATTCCCGTTTACTAAAATTCATTTTCGAACACCAACGTTGGATTTTATTGACGCGTCAGTTTTTGCTCGCTGTAGCGTTTCCGATAAATACAAACTCTTTTGTTTTGATTTACTTTTTAAAACCAGTATCATATTATACGGGGAAATAAAGCCAGGGATATATTGGATTTGAATTGTCGTGTGAGTCTTGCATGCAGCACTTAAGTAAAAAGAGACTTGGAAACTAAAAAGGCATTTTGCTTGTACGTCTTTTTAGATATCATTTTATATTAAAATTTCTCGTTTTACTTATATATCATCAAGTTTTTAACTTTTGTTTTTTACTTACTAATTCTTCCATTCTGATCCTATCTTCAATTATTGTTTATTAGGTATGATCAACTTAGAATTTAAATGATTAAAATAACATACAATATTTTTGTGTATTAAAATTACCAAGCGAGCATTAATCGACAGAGTTGAGTGGCTCAAAGCGGGCGAAACGTCCACGTTACAAAGCGCGCCCCCGGGCCGGGCGCCTAATCAAACGTAACAAGTTGAGTTTTCACTTTGTTCGTAGTTTCTTTGAAGTCTCTACGTTGATATGATCCCTTGGTACCTGTGACGGTGTAGTCAGCTGGAACGGTTGTGTGATTCGGCTGTATTTGTTTGTACACTCTTGGGCGGGTCTTGAACGAGTTGCACACTTGCGTCAATGGGAAATTCTACCAAAAACTTAATAGTAGTCTAGTAGACACAAGGTCAACGGGCGGAACAGTAAAACGAAAGTTGTACTTATTTTAAATAGTTAGTTATTTCGAGATTTCTACCATGTACCTTGTTTTTCATGAGTTTCCGATATTTCGGCACTGTTGCAAGCGCCATGATCGCGGAAGAACTTTTGTAGAAATTTCGAAATAACTAACTCGTACGATAGTGACCATGAAAGTTTAAACCAGTACGAGTATGTTGCACTTATTTCTCTTTGATTCTATGGTTTTTAATACATACTTTGTAACAAAGAATTGATATATTTACCATGAAGTTTAGAGATAGCTTTAATACTTTATTTCTTAACGTATCCGACGGGAACCGTAGTTTTTTTGGGATGAGAAGGAAGCTATGTTCCAGACTACCATGTAAGAAACATCCGTCCAAACTTTTGCTTTTATGATATTAGTAAGATTTGTTAGCTATGAAATGTGTACTTGTAGATTTCTGCGGCAGACATGTCTGAAACAATAGACGGTGGAGCGATCCTAGAGTATCCAGCTGCGGCTCTTAGGCAGAATAAAGTGAAAGCTGATGGCGGTGGCTAGTTGATGAGGACAAGTGCAGGGGAAGCCGACGTTCAGAGTGTCATGAGGATGTTTATGATAATTACGAGGCCTTAGAGGACGTAGGCGAAGTATTACCTCATCACAACTCCTACAAAATCGGGTAAGAAGAGCAACGAGTCAAAGTCTATCAGTTTGACATGTTAGGATTAACGTACTATCAAGTATTAAGCACAGCACACGGCATAGAACTGCTTAATAACTAGCTGTCAGTTTTTCAGACTCCAACACAGATATATTATTACCATCCTAAACCATTCCAACGGACGCAACCTTGTTCCTACGACAGCGTCACCATTTTTAACAAAGACAGCCACGAGCTCCATTGTCTTCCAACTTATCGAACCTAGGGTCTTTCTACATAAGTATACTCCTATTTTCAGTACATTTCCCTCTGTTCCCTCTCTCGGTCCCGTCTATTGTGGCCGTCCGATAACCCTGTCAGCGGGTGACGGAGTGGCGCGGTTATCGCACCATTGTACTTCGACGTCTTCATGCGAGCTTGGTAATTAAGGCTGGTTCACCTTGAAAGCTGTGCTAGCTGCACATATGTCATGCTTGTGCCAAAATAAAAAAAGGTAATCCAAGAATTTTGGAAATAGAACAAGTGGTGGGAGTGAATTAATAGAATTGATGGTTTCCTTCTTTATTTTGACTGACACTAAATAAATAAATAAATAAATATTTAAGACATGCCACACTGGGCCACACAGAGCCAGCTAGTCCCAAATTAAGGTCAAATTAAGGTAAACCCTGTCGTATGGGGTACTAGACAACCGATAAACATACTTATATACTTTTTTTTTTAAATACATACTTATAATACATAGAAAACACCCAGACCAGTACAAACAGACATGTTCATGCACACAAATATTTGTACTGTGCGGAGATCGAACCCGCGACCCATGGCTCAGAAGCAGCGTTAACTACCGCTGATCCAAATGGTCGTCAAAATCCAAAGATCCAAATGGTGGCAGGCGATTGATTCATGCTAGCCATAAAATAGGTAACATAATTTTTCTTTCATTTAATATTTGATCAATAATCATGGTCAGAATCAGAGAAAAAATTTAGACAGAATGCAAGGACAGTTATCTATTTTATTTTTACTAGTCGTAATGACTTACTTAATCTGGTACCATTAAGTTACGGTCCTGCCAAAAATGCTGCATGCTAAACAGCAAAACATATTTTAAAAATGCGTAATCGTTTTTTTTTCAGTGAGGTTTGAGTGAGGTTTCAAAATTGGTGATCGTGTTGCTTAAAATTTGGTAAAAAACCTGAAAAGTTAATAGATTAGATTATTTGCGATTGTTGTGTGCATTGGGAGCAACATTTGTCTTGCAGTCGACTATTGTGTGATAACTACGATGACATGTAAACGTTGCGAATAGTTGTACTAACTGCTCTCTACCTAAGTGATTGATGTAGATCTTGAAAAGATTGATCTAGCGATAATTGTTCAGCTTTATATAAATTTATTGTATAGCTGTGTTTTGTTTAACTGGTACCAAGTACAATAAAATATAGTTTTGCTGAAATCATTGACTTGTATCCCGTCAATGTATTTATTTCTAACTGAAACTTGTACATTTCCTTGCAAATTGTAAGGCTAGTTCACACGGCCGACGTCTCAATCCAAGTATTGTGGACGGGTCGCGATCGTATCGTGCTGACTGAGGTACGGGCTAGTCCACGCCCCTTGGTATAGGGCGCTCTGAAGCGCTGAAAGCTGAATGCCTTTATTAGACTACACGTTGGGTAGCTGCGCTTATGAATGAGAACATTGGTATCTGAGTTTGATTGGACTCAATTTAAAAAGTTGGTCTGTCCTAGTTGTGAATTTGAAAAAGTCTATACTAATATTATAAAGCTGAAGAGTTTGTTTGTTTGTTTGTTTGTTAGAACGCGCTAATCTTTGAAAGTACTGGTTCGAATCGAAACATTATTTTTGTTTTACAAAAAAAAAATTCAATACAAAATATTGTGTTGTATATATGTTATACGCTGCGACCAATAGGAGTCGAATCGAAGTCGCGAGCAACAGCTAGTAAGCATTCTAAAATGAAGCCTGTTTATTAATTTAAGGCTGATAAAAAAACTAACATTACCAATTAGGTTCTATGACTGGCAAAGTTAATTTTAAATTGGCATAGGTACTTAAAGTTCTAAGTTACAGACTAGACGGTAATCCAACAATAGTGTACATAACATGATTAAATAAGTATTTGAAGCGTAGTGCAACATGAAGTTGAAATGAAACAAAAGAAAATAAAACAACTTGTTCCCCCCGAAACTTATCGGGCATAATTAGAGGAGGCCTATTAGATTGAGAATACTTGGCCTGCTGTGCAGTATATACCTATTATCCAGCTGCTAGGAATTTAAGTTGACTTTTAATGAAAGGGTGGGTCATTTATACATTTTTGTACATTTACAAGAATATGACTATAACTATAACTTTCAATAACCTATATTCCTTATATCATTTAAGTATAATTTCAATTTCAAAACATACATCCTGTATAATATGTGTAGTCAAGTCCAAAAGTCCGTATTCGTGGCTTCGCTGAGGCGACGGATCTCTCTTTACGAGCGCTCAGCCGCGCATTATCATAAACACGCCTTGACAAATGCACACGGCATTTTGTCAATGCGCAACTTTGAGGCGATATTTTTGAGTATTGGCTTTATTTTATTACGAGTTGTGCATTAAAATGTTAAACTTAAGTTTGTGTTTTATATCCTCTCATGATTTTCTACGGACTTAAAAAGGATAGAATGTATAGGTATCTCCTTACTTTTAACGGATAAGTTTCCTGTGCAGGTTTAGAGCAAAAATTGTTAAAATTAAATGATATCATAATTATACTATCATTTAATTCAACCATCTGCCTTAGAGGGCAGAAAAAAAGAATTAGGAAGGTAGAACTACTTTAGTACTCAGAATTGACAAAAGATAAGTAAATATTACAAAAGGGTTACAGGAGTATATCACAGGAAGTCTATAAAAACTCTGAGACTAATTAAGTGAGTTAATTCTTTTTTTCATTTGAGAAAAAAATTACTGTGACACAGAAGAACAAAATATTTATTTTAACACTTACTAGTTTAGGCCCGCAACTTTGTAAAAGTGGAATTTAGCATTTAGGGTCATAAAATAGCGTTGGCATAAAAATATGTTGGTCAAATCCAAAAAACCCATCTCCCCTTAGTTTTTTCGTGCATCAGTCACAGCGGACGGGGATGAATAAAAAGGTAAGGAAACGAATATGTATACAAAGGAAAAGGACGGAGTATTCGTTTTTCTTTCCTATTCATAACTTTTAAAAATTGGCTAATCTATCCTAAGCCTAATCTAATTTTTATTAGATAATGTTAAATACTTGACTGAAAACTCTTTTCAAGGCTAAGAAAAAAAAGTTACAAGTGACAGTTGCATTGTAAACAAGATGTTTTCTTCTAAAACTGGCCTGTCATAGTTTTTATTTTTAATTCTTAAATACATAATATTAATAAAACTGGCCAAGAGCGAGTCGGACTCGCGCACGAAGGGTTCCGTACCAAAAAGGCCAATAAAACGGGTTTGTTGTATGGGAGCCCCCCTTAAATATTAATTTTATTTTGTTTTTAGTATTTGTTGTTATTGCGGTAACAGAAATAAATAATTTGTGAAAATTTCAACTGTCTAGCTATCGCGGTTCTTGAGATACAGCCTGGTGACAGAGCGACGAACAGACGGACAGACGGACAGACGGACAGACGGACAGACGGACAGACAGCGAAGTCTTAGTAATAGGGTCCCGTTTTTACCCTTTGGGTACGGAACCCTAAAAACGTGGGTAAGATCTCTTTCAAATGGTAAGAATTATTAAATTATAGTTCCAAATTGACAGTTGCAGTTGTAAACAAGATGTTTTCTTCTAGAAGTGCAGAGTAAACTGAATGTTTATGCTCTCCGCCAAGTCTAGTCTGGAACTCGGTAAGGCCGCGATGAAACATGGCGGGGCCGGTGCATTAGGAGACGCCCCGAGTTTATGGCGGGAGTTAGTTGGCGCTTTTTGTTGATGTGTTACATTACAAATTACAACACTTGCATATAACTAGTGTGCTTCTTGCTTGCATTAAATATAAATAAATAAATGATAAATAAATATTTAGGACATGCCTCACTGGGCCACACAGAGCCATCTAGTCCCAAATTAAGCTACTATTAAGTACCCTGTCGTATGGGGTACTAGACAACCGATAAACTTACTTAAATACTTTTTTTTCTAAATAAATACTTATAATACATAGAAAACACCCAGACCAGTACAAACAGACATGTTCATGCACACAAATATTTGTACTGTGCGGGGATCGAACCGACCCATGGCTCAGAAGCAGCGTTTACTACCGCTGATCCAAATGGTCGTCAAATTACACTGCATTACACTGATTTAAGCCTTTGACATCACTGTTGTATTTATGTTAGTTGTTTCAGTGTGTCTACTTATATTATTCCTTAAAATTTGAAATTTGGCAATTCACTTAATAATAGGGGTTAAAGTATGAAATTGCCGATTATTTTCCCACTTTTTATTTTGTTTATAGCTCTTAAGTATAGTCATATTATTGCGTAATTCTTTTTGTATTGTATCAAAAACTAAATAAAGTAACTTTTGACTAAAAAAAAATGCAATACTAGTGCCTATTACTTCAAAGGAAGTCGTTGAAAAGACCCCTTACAATGTGTCAGCTGACCTTCTTGCTTCAATTAAGTATATATGTATTATATACTTTGATTTTCAGAAATTTAAATACTATAATGCGTAGCTTTATAACCATTTAACTTTCACCTTTAATTGCATCGAAAACGGTTTAGGCGTTTTTAAAAAAACTAAAAAAATTTTAGTATGGAAAAATGACTTTTCTCGATTTCGTCCATACAAAACGGCAATTTTATACTTTAACCCCTAATATTATGGTTCTTCCATTATCATGGCGCTTGCAGCACTGAAATAAAGGAACTTAAAAAAGTCAATTATGGTAGAAACCCCAAAACAATTAAGGGTTTGATGCTAATCGACGCCGGCGACTTTATACCATTCTTGTATTTTTATTTTTCTTCAGATTCCAATCTACAAATTTAAAAAATCCTTGATATTTTTTAATTGCTCGACTAGGATACAACTCTAGGGCCTTTCGGTAACCTGCGACTGCTCTTTCCAACTTACAGCACTTCAGCGGTTTAGGAAATATAAAATACCGTATAACCCAGACTGGCAAAACATTCAAGAAAAAACCGGCCAAGTGCGAGTCGGAGTCGCGCACGATGGGTTCCGTACCAAAAAGGTCAAAAAACGGGTTTGTTGTATGGGTGCCCCCCTTAAATATTTATTTTATTTTGTTTTTAGTATTTGTTATTATTGCGGCAATAGAAATACATAGTTTGTGAAAATTTCAACAGTCTAGCTATCGCGGCTCTTGAGATACAGCCTGGTAACAGAGCGACGGACAGACGGACAGACGGACAGACAGCGAAGTCTTAGTAATAGGGTCCCGTTTTTACCCTTTGGGTACGGAACCCTAAAAAAACATTATTTCCCCAAAATGTTGAGTGAATCAATGAGTTCCTCTATAAAGCTTTAGGACACGCCCAGAACCCAGAGCAAACCTAAACCGCAACTATCACTCGTTATATAAATAAATCCTTCTAAGAAATAGTAAACAATTGTTTTACCGACTGAAATAAATCGACATTTAACGGGCAATGAACATGAGTTTTTACTCGCGTGGCATCACTCCAGCGGGTAACTGACGGGAACCGAACGCGGAACAACCGCGCCCTATTGACATTTGACGACTAATCCTTATGGTTTATCGGGAGCTATAAACAAGGATTGAGCTGTGAGTACACTTCGCCACGTGTATTGGCTAATACAAGTTCATAAGACTTAATTTCTGTTGAGAAAATCTTCTCAAACTCAAGTTACATTCTTAATTCAAAAAGTTTGGTGATTTTTTTAATGCAGTATTTGAGATTGGATTGAATTTCGTTAACACAAATTCAAATGGACTGCTTTTCGTCGCAAGAAAAAAAAAGTATAGAAAGTAAAGTAACAGCCTATAATAATCATCCCACTGCAGGGAAAAGGCCTCCATCATTGAATTCAAGTTACCACTGCAATGATGGGAACTGGCATAATCACCACCTTTGCCAAATGCGGGTTGGTGATCACAAACCCGAGCAAAGCTCGAAGATTCGAAACTATTTGTTGCACGACCCGGGGATCGAACCCGGGACCCCGAGATCTTGGTCCAGTATGTAAACCACTAGGCCAACGGGGCGTTTTTAAACCACTACACAAACGGAGCGTTTAAAGAAAAAAAAAGTGGAACAAAACTGATTTACAATAATCAAGATGAATATCCATTCTCAATTTTCTTTTATTTATAAATGTACTAAATTGAGACATATGCAAACAACATGGTAATAGAATGTAGTTTTAGTTACTTCTAAGTTACAATTGTACCCCATAATTATAGTCAGAAACTGTAAGATTTTTAATAAGACAGGGACACGTCTGTCACACAAAGCGCGCAGCAAAAGAATTCAAGAGAAACAAAAAACTCATTTCAGGCGACTACTACTAGAGTAGTCTATGAAACAATTACTTAGAGAGGGGGGCGTCTTGCCCCACCCTCGCCCGGACCCCAGTGGGGGGTACCTGGAGCCATTTTCATAATGCAGCGTGTTCTTCTGTTTAAACTTAACACTTTAAATAATTGGCCGGGCTTGCGAGGCCCAGGTGCCTTTGAAGGGTTGAATTTATTTATTTTGAAGTTTATTGCCGAAAATACTTTGAACCTTAACAGTCTATCAGATAAAGCAACGCTATCAGCTACTTATAATCAAATACAATTAAAAATCTACCTGTGATTATTGATAGGATAAAAACTCATGTTATGACTTGCAAAAAATCACGAGGACTCAATTGAACTTTAACGTAGATCAGTTGGGAGATCTGTTGCTGGATTTTATGGTCCTGTATTATTTAATTTATAGGGAATTCTTGTAGAGAGGTAGGTTCTGTTAACTTTCACCTTTAACCGTCCTCATTTTTACCACGCTTTTATATTAGCTTGGGTTGTATCTATGTAGGAATGTATGTATGTATGTATGTAATGGAATCTTTGAGCTTAATTTCACCGATTTCCAGAAGTTTTATTAATTTGAAACTTTGCACACGTATCAAGGGCCGATGACAATGCAATAATTTAATAACAGATTTCCCAGTTTTCCTCTGTAAGAGGGAGTAAAAGAGATAGAGCTAGCGCGCGATCTGTATCAATTATGCTTCCTGCATAGGTTTGGACTTACAGTCGGTAAAGAAGGAATCAAATCTTATAAACTAAATTAAAAAGTAAAAAATAAATTATAGTTTAAAAAACTAAAAAACCACGCTTTTAAAACAGATTGAACTAAAAAATTAAAAATAAAACTGTAGTAATCAATTGAAAAATTCATATTATTGTAATAAAATATTTAGAACAATCTAAATCAAGCCCCCCACGCTTTTTGTAGTTTTTTAAACTATAATTTGTTTTTACTTTTTAGTTTATTCTTTGTATCAGCGTGATAGAACCTAGGTTTCTGAGGGCATTCCTTTTCAAGGATATTGCAGGTGCAAGAATTATCTGTAGCATCTGAATCCTATTTTTGTTTCGAAAATAACGATCATAAAAACGCAACACTCAAAACTGGAAACGTTATAAAAGTGACAGTTGAGTTCTTTGCGTTTACCGCCAATAGGGATGTCACCATGCGGTATTTTAACCGCCGTATAAGTACATAAAATGCTTTTTCGACATCTTTACAGCGTTGAGCTGTTAATTTACAAGTTTTTTTAGGTTAAATATGTTTTTGAAGCGCGCAAAAAGATATTAAATTCCTTATAAGTTTGAATTACGACGTTCTTATTTTACAACGTTATGGCCATAGTTGACTTTTTACGTTAAAATCTTGTAAAAACGAGTTATGATATTATTTAACTGACAAATGATTACACTTTTTTTCAACATTTGTTGAGCAGATAAACTTATTTTAAAGATAATTTTGTCTATTGCCTTAGCATTACCACGACTAATTATATAACTTATCACATGTTGTAACTACCTTGTTGAAGATCGCTTGGACTTACCTGTAATAAAAAAAAACACTTTATTACTTCAATACGTTTTTAAGAAGCCGAAATACAAAGTAATTTATTATACTAACAAATAAAATGTAAACAAAATCACGTACATTGTTTTGTTTCCAAAATTATAAGCTTTTAGCTTAGTTTTTGTGAAACATCTAGTATTTATAGCGCTTGCGTGAACATTTAACTATGCGGTTAACAAATTAACTAAGTTCAACTGATGCTTGCACAAATTAGACGGTCTGCTTCGTTTGAGCTTTGCCACTATTTACCATCGCTCTAAAATTAAAATACAGACGTTACAAACGCGATTTTATTGGTGGACGTCGTATCTCTGCGGCACGATTGTGGCAATCAGGAACAGAGTCAGAGCGTACTCGTCTATATCACGTCTCTGTCACGAGGTATTTTAAGACACGTCACTAAACCCTGCAAATTATGGATGGGTAACGTGAAGCCATAAATTGATATTGTTTATTTGTGTTTTGATCGCAGTTTGTAGAATAGTAAATACTTTAAGTGGCTGGCGATTGCTTTTCTTGGAGGCAATTTTTCATTGTGATCTAAACGTTTCTCGAAGTAGGTAGTTAACTGAACTTGAATAGCAACTTTGATTCAGTGTTGCTTAATTTAGTATTTAACGTTAAATACATTACTTTTCATCTAATAAAAGGGAAAGTTGTCTGCGTTTTGAGTATATTTAACATTTTACAGATTACCCTATGAATTTGGCAGATTTCGAAAATGGTTTAGGTTTTAGATAAAAAAAAAACAAAACAACTAAGTAAACCAGCGATTCAGATCCTTTTGAAAAAAAAGTGATTAATTTTGAGTCAGTGTCATTGAACTTATATTCAAAAATGATCGTTATGCATCGTCTGACTTTATTACTACTTTAGCGCTACGTCAATATTTTTTAACAATCTGAATTTGATTGTTAATCTTATTTCAATAACTACAAAAGCCGTTCAAATTGTCGAATATGAAAACACCCCTTTACAAGATAATAACGGACTATCCCGACAAACTTATTTGACGATTAAACTTCTGTACGAAATCCGGGATTAGTGCCTTGATACTCCACACCAGGAGCGCAGGAGTCCCGGGTGGTCAGTGCCTAATCACGCGAGAGGCATTATCGCGCTCAATGCCCGGCTCCGATTAGCTAAGCTCGGTTCTGCCCCCCCTGATAGCTTGACCGGCAGGGAAAGTAGACAGTGGTCGAAAATGAAACGTTTTTCATTTAGGTAGTTTGTTTCTTTTTCCGAAATGCCGGTTGAGATATGAAACCAGAATGAGAGAGATAGCCAGCCTAGATAGAGCCGAATATTATACGGGCACAGTGTTGTGGAGTGGGGCGCTTCTGTTAATCTAAACTCTTTGGTTTGGTATTGGTATCAGAAAAAGATAATGGCTGAAAATTGCTACAGTTTGCAAATGATTTGCTTCGAAACGTGGTTATTAGAGTAGTTTATCGTTTAGTGTATGTGTCTGAGTCAAGTAGTCATTCTGGTTTAAATAGAGATCTTTTAAATACTTTTAAGCATAGCCACACCTACTAATTTAAAGTTTGCCACAAGACGTGTAATTCTTTTTTTGTCCCCAAAATGGTGTATATTTATCAATATCGACGACCTCCGTGGCGGAGTGGCGTACACACCGGTTTTCAAGGTGTCGCCTGCTCCGAGGTCCCGGGTTCGATTCCCGGACGGGTCAATGTAGAAGAAATGTGTTTTTCTACATTTTCTCGGGTCTGGGTGTTTGTGGTACCTCCGTTGTTTCTGGTTTCCAAAATACGAATGCTTTAAATAGTTATTCGAATTGGGATCAGGACAATGTATGTGATGCTGTCCACATTTATTATTATTTATTTATTTATAATATCAGAAAAAAGAAAAAGAAGGGACATTTTATTACATAATCTTATATTAATAAATAATAATAAAATAAAGTTACAATTTAAGTGAGTAACTATTTTAGATAGCGAGAAACTGTGGTGCCTGAACTGAGCCATGTATGTATCTCAGAACACCAGGACTCTCCTCTTTGTAAGGTGGCCGCTACAATCCTTTAAGTACAGGTTCAACAGTAGAAGGAGAAGTTAAAACACTACACTAAACACAATAACTGTAGGAAAGGATACTATTAGGGGTTAAAGTATGAAATTGCCGTTTTGTATGGAAGAAATCGAGAAAAGTCATTTTTCCATTCCAGTCACCAACAATTTTTCTGTTTTTTTAAAAACGCCTGAACCGTTTTCGATGCAATTAAAGATGAAAGTTATATGGTTATAAAGCTACGCATTATAGTATTTAAATTTCTGAAAATCAAAGTATATAAATACAAATATACTTAATTGAAGCAAGAAGGTCAGCTGATACATTGTAAGGGGTCTTTTCAACGACTTCCTTTGAAGTAATAGGCACTAGTATTGCATTTTATTTTTAGTCAAAAGTTACTTTATTTAGTTTTTGATACAATACAAAAAGAATTACGCAATAATATGACTATACTTAAGAGCTATAAACAAAATAAAAAGTGGGAAAATAATCGGCAATTTCATACTTTAACCCCTATTATTAGTTTTAAAGAAGAATACATAAACTATCTTTGTGGAAGTAGGAGATACCGTGGTACCAAGAAGTTTCAAGCGGTCAGCGTGTCTAATCGCGCGAGAGGCATTATCACTAATGCCCGGCTCTGATTAGCTAAGCTCCCGGCCTATCTGGCCCCCTGGTATGCACGACTGACCTGACCCCGGACAGAAATGAGATACATAGATAGATAGAGAGATAGAGCAGAAAATCGGATTTAGTTTGAAGTAGGTTTTATCAAAACATGACACGTGTTGTTTAATTGCTTTAATGTGTTACTTATAGGAACGTACTTACCTAAAAAGCTTGTTCAAAAACTATTCCACTTGATGTATTATTACTCGTACTCGTACATTATTAGCAAAACACATTATACGTATATGTTTTTTTTAATACTTTATGACCTGGCCGGTAAAAGATATTCTACCAAAAGTTCGAGGTTTTAGACTGAAAGAAACTGAAAAGCTTTCGGAGAACTCTTGTAATTATTGTCGGCGAATGAGTTAAACTTAAGATTCCTTAACGTAGCACAAACCACCGCCGCATAATCCGCCTAAACCCAAAATTCACTGTCACCGACCCGGACCGATAACTCATCGTGTGCAAATGCGTATTATCGCGCGGCGCACCCGACGTTTGCGTATGCAAATCGGTTGTTTATTAAAATTAAATAAATACCCGTCCCCGGTGTACTAGGCGCACATAAACACCGCCTGCTCTTTGTTTTAATTAACTCGATAGAATCGGGCAACTCGCTCCGACTCATTGGATTACTCGCGACGTCCACACTTGCAATTTTGTTCCGAGAAAAAAGAGGCCAACATCCGCCGGGAAACACTTCCAGAGTTGCCGAGAGAACTTCGCTCACAATCTAGATATATGGCCGAGTTAAGATGTGCATCTAAATAGCCTCTGCCGCCCTGGTACCTAACTTTAGATTACTTGCACCAACTTTACCGACTTTCCGGGAAAATGTTAAGTTTTCTTCTCTCCTTGGAAAAATTCCCGCGTGTAACCCATTCAGTTTGGCTCGGAATTTACTGCGCAACTTGGATGCCTTGCCGTGGAAATTATAATGTTGTATGCAAAACACAAATGGAATTTGATTATGGCATTTTTACTTGTTTAGTTCTTTCTCTTGCACGGTGGTGTTTAAAATACTTACTTTTATTACTGCTAATAATTGTACACTAATAAAATGGTAACTTTCACACCGTTGTTTGTTATCTACGGGTTTTTCTACTTTAGCAATCGATGTTTCTGTGCCTAGTGGTAATCGATTCAAATAATTAATTTGGTCATCTCGTTAAAGAATTCGCGTGGACAAACATTAAAGAAAGATACGCATCGCATACAAAAACCTCTCACGAAGTATCTATGAAATGTACCAGTTCAGGAAGACGGAAGGTTGATCAAAAATTCATCGGCTGCGTGGACGTCCCGCGGGACTGGCCAGTGGTACATTCATACCGCCCAGCACTAAGAAAAGGGAATTATGTGTCCGCCTGTGACCCTCAAACCCTTTGGAAAGGTATTAGGCCCTTTTTGAATCATTTAACTCTGTCGGAACCCTCCGCGGTTGTTGCGATCGAGGTTTATGTTGCGCGATTCAATCGCAAAGCATTTTGAATCGACTACTCACGAGGTTAAAACGGTTACAATTATTTATGCAGAGTGGTCGATTTTTTTCCTATCGCTAGCTTTATGATTTCTAAATTAGATCACTTGACACTTTGACAGGCTTTTATGGCCGTTCAGACATTCATTTGTCAAACTATATTGACAGACAGTAGCGATAGTTCAGTTTTTTCCAATAACAAAATCCAGGAATCTTTCTTACCGTACTGAAACGAAAAATGAATCGATCGAGCCACGAACAACAATTGAATGTTCTGTATAGATTGATACGAAGTGTTCCATGTCCGTAAGTTTGAATTCCTGAACTTTTACCTTTGTATTTTCTTTGTACTATAAATTATCTTATCGCAGAAGTCGAATCCCGATAATCTTCCCATAAATTAAGACACTCCGGACGATAAAAAGACTGTCATCCAACCAACTTCATAATTCGTAGTCCATAAACCGTTACCGGCGTTTAGCCTATCAGCCCTGAGGAAGCCATATATCCGAGGACCAGGTGTACCTCCCTCGTAAATACGCCCTTTTTAATATACCCCAGATTTGGCATAACACCTCCTGATATAGGGGACCAAGCGACGCAATAACTGTGACAAGGAATGCATTAATCAAACAGTGGATCGCGGGGTTTTTCGCAGCGAGGATATTGCTTGTCGCTAACTTATGGTGCCCTGGTACTAGGATCTCTTACTTGGTTATTGTTTGGATGGGTTTATTTTTACGCTTTTCCCTGGCAGAAGAAGATTTTCCCGAAATATAATGCGGCCGTCACGTTTGCCTACAAAAATACGACAACACAAACAACGAAAAATAGTCAAAAAGGCTAATGTTTACATTATTATTTTGTATTTATTTATTTGTTTAATCAAAACTAATCAATATTGAGTAAACATGGTCTAACTTTGTCAATTTACTAAAGAAATAAACATTTACTTTGCGAAAACCTATTACTGTTTGACAAGATTACTTTTTAGATCAAGTTTTTCCGCCAATGAAAGCAATTTCATTATCCATTCCAAACATTAATTAACACTTATTAAAAATGCTCAACTCCGCGACTCATAATAGTCATAATATTACATACAATACAATAAAATGTCACCCGTCAAATCTGGCGAACAATTACTAACAACTGTAATAAAACCAGTAGTTAGCGGTGCTGACCAAAATTACCCATTTCATATCTGGCCGGTCCGTCCGAGGGGGGTGGGTGACCCACACCCCGGCCGTTAAGATAAGGTATCTCGGAGTGGACCGTCTAAGGTTACAGGATACGGTGCTCCGAGGGACGCATTTTGATAGCGGTCAATCTATGGGGCTGAACGGAAAAAATGGTGCTCTCTGTACGGCAGGATCGACTTTAGAGATGTATGGTATTCAGATGTTTTGGCGTTATGTAATTCTAAAGGTTTAGAATCCAATGGAATCACTGGCGTCCATCTTTCGGTAATTCTTTCCTAATGTCGTTTATGTCAAGTTGATTATACCCATATGGCCGACAAAAATAAATGTTACTTATTTGAGTTTCTATTTGCTCTATTTTTGTTAAATTTCTAATTAGCAATTTAAAAAGATAAGGACAACCAAAAAATCGACAATATTATCTGTGGTCAAATTAAACTAGATCTCAATGTAATCATTGCGATCGATCTTTCTCTTTTTAACTTCAAAATTAACTCTCAAATATTCAAATAAAGCGCTGTCAGTCTGTCTGTTTTCAAATGCTTCAAAATCGTGATTGGCATCCTAAATCCGAAAAGATCGTTAAACAAGAAGCATTATGACTTTCCGCAATGTTTACGGTGTTAATGTTGACTTTTTAACAGTAATCTTTTCGACTACCAAAAATCTCTGTCAATATTCCACCCCTTAATGTCAAGGATCCTAAGCAAACTGCAAGGAATACGATAACTCGACTAATCTATTCCGAGAATATATCCCGCTACCCCAGCAAACACGGAAACCCTTTCGGCAAACTTGCCTATCAAATGACAGTATTAATTAACAGACAAAAACTCCGTTGTGTTAACTGCAGCGTTAAAGCAGGAAAAATGTCATCTATCTTATGTAGCATTAACTAACTAATTGCCTAACTGACCGTTTTTAAAATATCTATGTCCACACATACGTCTTCTTAATTGACAATCTGGCAGGAAAGAATAAAAAGTCGAATTTCCAAATAGTAGGATAATTGAAAATGACATTAAACTGCGAAAAAAGTTTACTACTCGATACTTGAAAATAAGAACCCAAAATAAAAGTCATGCGGACTCTTTATAGGTAGGTGCGAATGAAAACGTTTAAATAAATATCGTATAGGTACATGTATCGAGTTTCAAACGTGAATGCCATAGATCGAGTTAGGCAACAAACCCGCAAATTCTAAATTCAAATTTTGAAGATTCGCTTGTCCCTTTCTAAAGCCCAGCTAGATGTATAACGTCGTCGCACCTACACACTCTATTTCCGCCAGATCCGAATTTCCTGTCCGGTCGGCGGTGGGTAGGTATTAAACGTCGCTTACTTAAAAAGTGGGTAGTTTTCGGAAATCTGGTCTCTGGAATAACGGAAATGATTTCTGTCGCCGCTGGGGCGATGGATTCCGAGTGTCGCGCGTCAAGATTAATGTTTGTGGAGCTTGTAATGAATTTGTTGAGAAAAACATGAAGGAAATCCTTTCGTTCTCTTTCATTGCAGTATTTATTTGGAAGCTGCAGTTCTATTTATATTGTTTCTGCACTGTTAGCACGCCATTTCTACTGAAAGAAAGATATTAGTGAGACCTATCTTAAAGAGTAGCTGTTGATATATAATTTTTATTGTAAAAGTCTAAATACGTAAAACTGACTAACTCTTGTTAAAATTGAAATCCCCAACCTTGCTGATCTTAGAAAGTTTACGAAAATCAGCACTTAGTCACTAGCGTATGCCAATTACGTGCAGGTAAAGGTCATCATTAGTCCCAATTTCAGACAGATCAGTCCAGCAGTGTGCAGCGTTCATAGAAGTTGGTCAGACACTAATTCAGGTCAGATTTTCTATTATCGGTAAAATCACTTTTTTATGTTTCGTGGGAAAAGATTATTGTTCGTCTTTTAATTCTAACAATTCCAAAAAGTACTCGTATGTTTAATAAGAAGTAAAAAATTACAACTCCTAAAAAAGTAAAGACAAATGAGAGTTTCTCACAGCATTCTCGCACCCATCGCCTTCATCTTAAGGTCTATAAATTACTTTGCGCTAAATTTCCATCAAACGCAGTTTCAACGTACCAACCAGTATTTATTCGGTGGCGAATAAAAAAGGTCTTTACCGTTTAATTCGCGGGTCCCGTCCACCGTCTTCCAATATTAATAAATTCTCGTTCCCCGGATTCGCTTGCAATTTGCTCCCGCTCCCGAGAAACTTACGACTCGCCCTTTTGCTAAATAAAGCTAGGGAAGGCCACGTTTCCTCAAGATTTTTAACACCAAAAACGGCCCAAAATTGAGCCATATTTCGAGGGGACGTTATTGCGTTAGTGCGGGCCTAAATAAGAGCTTTGCGAGGCTGCCGTAGTTTGGACACTAATAAGGAATTGTGTTCCGGGTCGAGCTACATTCTGCACATTGATATCTCTGCGCCTTTGACAAATACTAAAGTAACATTCGAGAGATATAAATCCAACATCAATTTTGTTAATAAAGATATTCATATAACACTAATGATTTGTGTAATGCATCAGGCCTGTATTGAGAAAAGAAGCAATTTCCCATTTCTGTATTAGCTTTTGACGTGACCATGTAATAACCGTAAAGTACCAGGCGGGCATAACGTCGGAGACTGTGTGCCTCCATGTGCATAAATAACCTATAAATTGTTCCACGCGGCTCCTCAAAGCGAACCCGATACTTGCTGGCGAAACCGAACACCGAGCGTCTAGGAATTCCGCGTTCGCTATGTCTCCTCTAGCATCTGTTATCTTGGTAGTTTATTTTTAAGCTCTATTAGAAGTTTAAAATCCAGTTGATTTTGCTAGATTCTCTACATATTTAGCCTAAATCCTGCGACAAAATCCTGAATTGACAATCAATCCATAGGATGAAATTTTAACCACTTTCCAAAATTTTTATAGGGGTTCAGTATCGTATTTAGAGCCTATTTATGAAGTAAAAAATGTAAATCAAGATGTAAACCAAAAATATTTTTCGCGATATAGTTTTCAATTTTTACGGTTTTAGACCTGTTAAGATATAAAGGGACAATCAAAAACATATGAATAGTATCGTAATTAATGAATGAGATGCGCAATGCGTAAAAAAAGTGTTGCTAGGAGGCCGTATCAACAATTTTAGATTTATGGCGGACATTTTCTAAGCGCTTTATCTTGACATTTTTGTACTGGGCTACTTATACCAAAAGAAAAAAATTGTCATTTGTTTTTTGTCTCGTAGATTGATATATTAAAATTTGGAAGGTGGTTAAAATTTCACCCTGTATAACAAGAACAATTGTTGCAGAAATCTACGAGCTTCACGATAGTTCTTAAATCTATGACTAATCTAAACGATACCCAAGTTACTGTCGTCTTTGTGTTCGAGTTATGTTTGTTTTCATCTTGATGACAACTACCATAAAAGAAGCTACGAAAGTAAGCAAAATTTATGCAAAATTAAAAAATATGCAAAAACGACACCAAAAGCTTCGCTTTGACGCTAACATTCAAAACCAAGCCTACCAGTAAAGTCTTGGAAACAATTTAAGTCTGACGCATGTACCTTACCAAAAACAATATAGAATCGCGTCGGAATCTGTCGCGGCATTACGGGCGTTATAATTATTTTTAGCCGCAGCTTACGAGCTTTGCGGAGGCGACGTTATTCAATATTATTCCTTGGGCATTTTCGGCTTCGCGCGCCCAGGTATAAAGTATTAAGAGATTTGCGCCCTGCGTGGCATTAATGAATGTTTTGGAGACAGTCATTGCTGTGCCATGTGATGTGACTGTTTTCGTTTCTTGTTATTACTTGTTTTTTGTATTATAGCAGAAATACATACACAAGTTGTTTATTTTTTTCAACATTGAGTGTAATGGATCTGAGTTTAACAACCTTCTTGAGAAACTTACCAGCTACTGATCTTGTTTTATTGGCTAGTTGCTTTTTATTTGTTTTAACATTTGTTACGTTACGTTAGCGATAATCTAAAAATGGTTTTTTAATCCTGACATTGGGGACAACTTGATTTGGCTGTTTATATTAAGCTGATTTGGAATTAATCGATGGTACGGTAAACCTGATGTTATGTACTGATTATTCTCATTAGTAGAAATTCAGTTTAACTCATCAAATTAAAAGCCCAGGACAGTCTTGGCAAATCACTGAAATTGCAATTCAGAATGGTCGTCGCAAAACATAGATCACGAACGGTTTTAAAATTCAAGCAGCCTCGGCCACTCGGATCGTAACCAATATTGCCGGCCTGCGCTGCATTCAAATCGCCATGTCCAACGATTTTGTACTTGGATCGTACTCCTTTTTGGTCGCCTGAATTAATTCGAGCGTTTGAATCGTTTCCATCATGTTACGGCGCTGTAATCGCAAATCAAACGTTCCATATTCGAACGGGCCACCGTTCATTTGCTCCTGGAACTCGCTGATTGGCCGCGCAGGTGGCGCTGTCATTGCGTCCGTCCGCGTAATCGAATGAATATTACAAACGTCACGTTGACAACTTTGCAGGTTCATGCCCGACATGTGGGTCGAATGATCTTTTCACGGCGCTTTGAAGTGTTTATCTACGTTGTATCGACTGCGCGATGACAATACGGCTCATGTGGCCAATGTTCGGCGTTCGGAAACGAATTAGGGCGAAGTGCAGAGTTAACATTGACACGTCACGGGCTGTGCCGGCCGTAATGAAAGCACTTAGCGCTAAGCGAAGCAATTATAAGTAATTTGGCGCGCGGTAATGGGCGCGGACAGCGATGCGCAAAAACGCGCCAAACGAAACGCTAAAAGCCCCTAATTCGATTGTCGACGGTTACTTTTTAAAGTTCGAACTCTAAAACGCTCGGAAATAAATCTTTAACTTTTTCAGAGGAGATACGATCAAATAAATTCCTGTCCCAATATTTCAGGCATGAGGCTAATTGTAAAAGCTTTTCGAGTGTAATTAAAATTCGCACTTGTAACTGGAGTAGATCGCGTTGGAAATTCGGGGAATTCATAGCCATAAAGAAAGTGGGATTCGGGTGGCTCGCTGCGAGCGAAACAGAAATACCAGGCTCAAGAGACGGCGTCACCTGAGTGCTCCTTCGGCCCTGGTGATTTATGGGCGCGGATCCGGACCGGTAATGAAATTGCACCCCCCGCCCCCCGCCCCGCGCGAAAACCCATTCTAGAAATTACTACGCAACACTGGCTCTTGCACTCGCGAGCGACTGTCTCGTAGCACTGACGCTCTAGTACATCTTATGCTAATGTGGTACCTTTTTTCTCCTAAATTCATCAATCTCATAAATCTCACTTGACTACAGCAGTCTCTGTTGCGTAATTGTGTTTTGAGTGTCTTTAGTAACGTTTGTACCCTTTGAAAGGCTTTGTCTACGCAATGAAAAATTTATTACTCTCGCGGGAAATTTTAATTGAAAAGCCAGAGTCGGCTGCACATTGTGGATGTTTTTTAACTTCCATACTCGTGTGGCAATTTCAGCGTATTCAGCCAGTGTTGTGGATTTGAAAGTAGTTCCTACTGGAGTTTAGTTTCCAATAAACAAGCGTTAACTCGTCGTTGCGGGAAAGTATTGACAGTAGCCATGTTATGTTACTACTCGGATAGTGAATTGACTGAATACCATTATTATTTTAATAAATTAATTACACTAAGCAAAAACTTTTTTGAGGAAATATATTTACTAACATACTGCCTAACAAAATAGTTTATACCATTTTGGTATTAAATTATTTGTAAGATTGTATTGAACAAAAAATATATCACGTTTCGAAATTACACAAAACCATCCATTTCTTTTTACAATATTTACATTCGCCACAACAATTTAAAAAACATGGCCAAGAAATCGTAATGCAGCAAAAACATTTGTAAAGCGTAGGTATGACAATACTTATTTATGTTTGTGTATTTAATCACAATGATCGTTGAGCGTGTTGAATGAACAATGCAATTACGAAGAAACTTAAAAATATTTAAAAAAATCGCCAAATTGATACTTTCCCAGAGTTCTCAGTCTCTCTTTTTTGTTGTCTTCAAAAGGCCTTGTTCGCAAAATAACACTTATAAATAATTAGAAAAATTACAAAAGAACGAAAACTTAAAAAAAAATATACTAGGAGTACCGTAGCATTTTTTGTGTAGCAAAATACCAGGAGAGCATAAACTTAAGACATTGCTAAAGGGTTAATTAGAGTATGATGATGTACTAAGGCAGCAGCATTTGTAGATACATAATTTATTTCAAGATACTAAGATCATATAAAATATAAACTAATGGTAATCGTAGTATAATGTATAAAATAATTACGATTTTTGAATGACTAACAAAGAGATCACGTTATAATATCGCTGAAACATGGATCGATTTATTTTTAAGTGCAACGATTGGAATTAGTAAGTAGGTTAGAGAGCATTGATAGTATTAGAAGTACCAGGACAATATAAAAATGCAGCAGAACTTACCGTTAAGTGCTGAAATAGCCACGCCCGCAGTATGTTAGTGGCAACCTTTGGAAAGATGCCCCGTTTCTTTTGGTTCTTTTTGCCATTGGTGTCATCGTCCTCCTCTCCCGTGCCCTCCCCGGAACCAATACTCGCGTTACTGGCGTCGCCTGGTGACAAAAGAGTTAGTTATAATTATAAATTTTATAAAATAGCACGAGTTGTGATCACATAAGATACCTACTTTTGCGACAATATTTTAACTCTGTTCTAATCTTATTCAAACCTCCATGAGAGCCATTTTTTCGTAAGTGATAGATTACGGTAAACTACGTAGTAACTAACTATATAGTGATTGTTTAACTAATTTAATGTTCTTATTATTATTATTAATTGTAATTTTACAGTCTTCACCGATCATATCTAAGTATAGTGGTTGGTGTGTAAAGTTTGCAACGAACAACAATAACAACGATAATTTTAGTTGTTAATGAAAAAGCCAAGTACCTACAATAAATAAATTGTCTTCTTACTCTAAGTTAATATTTAGTAACACAAGTGTTTTTGCAATGATTAAATGCATTTTATTGCACTCGGAAACCGTAAAAGAATACGACTGGTGCGTTATATTAATAACATTAAGGCGCATCAGATTTAATATTGCCATAAATTGTGGCTACTTAATATTACTACGGTTTTTCCTCAGAGACGCCATGTACTGACTGAGAGACAAATTTCGCGTAATTATAATAATGTGTTAATCGCGAGGTACCAGGCGAGCAGGAATCGCAGGAGATGTCGCAGTGCTTATCAGCGGTGCGTCTGGCATATTAATTAGAAACGCCAACTTGTATTTATTTAATCACCTGCCACACCGCTGATTCGTATCTAACGTACGAACGCTTAATTAATTCTTGGTGTGTGTCGTTCGTAGTGCGACGCGTCTTATAGTCGTTTGAAATGAGCCATCTATCGCTGCATCTGGCCGCAAGATCATGGTTGCCTCTGCTTACAGAACGGGTTGTTATGAATTCAAATTGATTCCGAGGAATTAATCATGAATTAAGCACGCGACGGTTATGCAAAACGAACGCCGCAAATTGGTGTTCAATATTGCTTTCTTGATTGTTAGTAAAGTAAACAAAATGACGTGTCTCGGGAAAGTTTCAATAATAATCATTCGTTAGTTACATAGTAGGTATGATAGATATGCGTTTCACTTTTTTTTTTCAATAAATATTAAGGATATTTCGATATCGACAACAACATGCAAGATAATTTTTTTTTAAACATTCCGTATCTATATTCAACATGCATACAATTATGCCAGTCAATGCTAAGGTGAGTAAAAAAAGACTACCGGCAGCAGAACACGAATTTTCCATATTTTTTTATGTACTGTATAGCATTATTATTTTATTTAGCTATTTATTTCTCTGAATTTTACAAATGTACACGAAACATACATCGTGTGAAGCAAGTTAAAGAAACACGTTTGTTCCCCTGAATAATTAACGTGTATTTTGAGGCGGTACCAGGAGAGTAGGAGAGCGAGCAGGCCGAACACGATAAACAAATTAGTGTGCACTGAGCCGTATCAAAAATTCATCGCGGCACGAACAAATCGAATCAGTACGGTGCGAACTCCGTCTTATTTGTGCTCTCCTTGTGCTCCCGTTAATAATGGAAACAGAATTCGCTGCAACGGTTCACTTGTTTGCTTTTTTCGTAATCATCTGTTTCATGTTCTTTTGGTCTGTTTATCAAGAAATTCGTGGAAGGAATCCACACCACGCGTACTAAAATTCCAGCCGCTATACACGATACTACTCGTACACATTTACTTTCTTATAGTTACGATTAGGGTACGAGTAAATCACACATTGAAGAATCAACGACCTACTTACTCATTATTTCATAGTTTTATGTCTTTATAGTTTTATGTTCGATTCTCATTTTGCGTCTTAAGAAAACAAAGTTTTCCTGCTTTCACTATAATTAAAAATGTGTATCAGCATTTAGCAACAAAAACCCCTACAAATGTCCCTGGCCAAATATAATATTTATAATTCAGGAAAAAATGTTAGTAGCCAGCATTCCACAGTTTTGAATTAGTTAAAAAAGTAATGAATAGTGATGCGCACTTGCGCAACGCGTTATCGACAAATGTCAGCGCAACGTATCGAATGTCTGCGTATCGTACGGACCGGTGGCATGCACATTGTGATGGTAATAGGGGCAAAGTAATAAAATTACTCTTAGGCCATTACCCGCCGCCCCTCAATGGTGCTACCCCAGCGATATAGGGTGTACAAGACACAATAAAACGGTTACACTTTGACAAAAACAACGGGATTATTGTCTGTGTAATTGTTTTATTCGCTTACGGAGATTTATTTTGCAAGATTTTGTTCCGTTTTAAACTCCACGCATACAAATGTATTGCCCATATATCGGATTTCTTAGTTTATGGATTTTTTTCATAATAAGTGCGAATTAGTTATTTTTGAATAAAAATAACTATTTTTAGAACAGCCTGTAGGTGTATCAGCGTGCAAAATCAGAGTGCAGTTGCATGATGCAGTGTGTGTAATCCCCTAATTCATCTTAGGGTCGCACACACGGACGGCACCCTAATCTTCACTAATACACCCCCAAATGGCAGTGTACAAACATAAACAGGGATGCGTGTGAAAAGTCAAGAGAATTTAAATTAGTCTAATGTAATAGAATTGCTTTTATGGCTTCCAATGGTTTTTGTGCAAACGAAGTGCGCAGATCGAGTTTCTTTTAGGTCGTTTCCGAAAGTGGTTCGCATTCGGAATACAGTCAGTATTTGAGTATGTTTTTTGTTCCTGGAAATAATTTGCAAGAAAAAACTTTTTTAATCAAATGAGAATAGCACATAAATTATTCTGTTTCTCATTCTTGTTATTAGTGGCTAAATACTAACTACCAGCCAGACTAATTGAATTGCAATCATTCTTCTTAATCATCATTTCAGTCCAACGACGCCCACAACTGGACATAGGCCTCCGATCAACGACAATGATCGGTCACACGCCATCCAGCGCCTTCCCGCGATCTTCTCTATATCGTCTGTGTACACCTGATGGGAGGCCTACCTTACCCTTAATCTTTTTTTTTAACCTGAAAAGCACACCAATCATTGCAATTAATGTTCTAATTTAGATTTACAAAATTACTTGTTGCATTCAAATGACATTGCCAAGCCTACAGTCTAATACAGCGCTAAGAAGATTATATGTAGATAAAACCATTACTAGTTATATATTACTTATTAGTTTCCTTAGAGTAAAACTCAGTTAATGAGAACATTAGTGTTTTGAAGTACTTATTCGAAATGTATTGACTACTTTCCTTAGACAAAGTGACATCATAATATTGGATATCAAGAAATGGCAGCCATTTTTTGGGGCTAATTTTGATGCAAATACACACCGTGTTTTTCAGGAAATATCATACAACATTTCATTTACTTCATTCTAAAGCCACAATAACTACACTGGTGGCCCAATATTCTTACCATTGCTATTTTGAAATAGCAAATACTTTTGGTCCTGATTACTCCCAAAGATTTCGGCATCGAGGTCATTCACCACAACATGGGTCGTGATAACTAATCCATCCCGCAGTGTTTGCAGTGTAAGCGGATTGGCCGCAACCCGACACCGAATCCGCGACCCTGGTGCGCCGGCACGCGCTACTGAGCTTGGGGGGCCGTGAGCTTGATGTCAGATTATTTATTGTTTTTGGAAGATGTTGGTTTTCTTGGGTGTTACGAGTACTATTGTTGCTGTCTGAAGGTATCTCAAGATCATCTAAGAATGGTGGCTGAATTTAGTTATGGTTTAGAGAATCATCTTAATTTAATCTTAATTTAACCATTTTTTCCCTTAAGTTTGGTATATACATAAAAGTAAATATTGTTAGGATTTCTTTAAAACCATTTTCCTAATTTTCAAACTCCGTTGAATTAGTATTACGAAAAGTTTCGAAGGTTTTTATTTTTTAGCTAAATCCAAAATTGAATAACATTTTAAACCAACGGCTAATTTTTATACAACAATGTACAACGTTCTCCTGTAAGCTATCCTGCTAAACTAAAGGATCAAAATTCTTTCAAAAATAACCTCTTTGACAGAATCATCACACATAATTCTAGTGGTGATTTAAAAATATTGACAAGTAAGTTCGTTTGAACCTAGGAAAAGACAGAAAGTTACTATATGACTTGCTACTGTTGTTGACTCGACAAAACTTTAAATCTGTATGTTTGCTTACTATGTTTCCCAGAAACAAGCATGGCAAGTTAATTACCCCAAAATATTATAGAACCAGCCTCAAGCAGCGATTTATCGCGCCCGACGCAGCAACGAGTGCTGCACTATCCAGTTACGCCAATCAACTGAAAGCACGCGCGACTAGGGACGGGATATTGTCGATAGAATAATGGATGTATTATTGTTATTTGTAATTTGTAATATAAATAAATATTGTATAGAATAATTCAAAACGATCAGCTAGAATATTAAAAGTAATAAGCTTCAGCCTTGTAAGCGCTAGAGGGATAATTTGAATTTTTGCCATGAATAAAGAAAACTGTATCACGAATCACGGACATATTATTGAGACAGATAACTACGACAATACGATTTTTGAACTGACGTTTATAATTATTCGTATATTTACAAGTGAAATCGGTGACTTATTTACAACTGTCATCTACCACCTACCTAAAATAAAAATGCTAGAAGAAACTAGGAATGTGCTCCCTAAATTTTACAGCATTTTATCTCCTATAACAGTATAAAAAATGCCATAAAAGATATAATAGTTTTCATTATCTAATAACAATCAGTGCTAGTAAAAATGAAAAAATACCCTAAAATCGGCTTCCATTTCGATTGAATCGACACAGCCCCGTCTGTCATACCATCGACAACTGATCCTGTCCCCAAACGCACTACACGACAGCCGTGGTGTCGTAATGCGTTCGCCGGTTTGATGGATTGGCTTCTTGCAGGCCCTCCTATTTGCAAACACCCGGGGGAAGACGGGGAGGGGCTAATTAAAATTGGCACCCGAAACGGGCGCTATCGACTAGCGCTGCGGTCTCTCTAGATCTTATTTCCGTAGAATTAAATCAGCTTTTACGAAAGCAAGCGATTTACTAAATTGGCGCTAGCATAGGATTCGATTGCATAAAGCTGTAGTGAGGATATTGGGTGACTCAGGCTTGCGTGGGAATGTAAACTTTTGACGTGTTTATAGATGTGATAGGCGTTAAGTACGTTTTTTTTTTTTTTATTCTAGTACATAACATCCAGTTATGTTTGACAGCCAGGATTTTAGATACTAGTTTACTTAAACGTTATTCCAGTAACGAATGTATAAAATGCGGTCTCAACTGAAATGTTTATTATTCATTAAAATCACCATGATAAAACACAATTTCAATGTTTGATTTATGTTACATTTTTATACCGTTCGAATTCGTTTTATTGTCATTGCAGATTATTTTCTGTATAGACCAAAAAAGTCAATGTGACTCAACACAAAATTTAAGTCAAAGAATCAGGTTACTCATATTAAAGTTTTAGCCTGCACATCGTAATACGCCATTAATACATAAACGCAACAATATAAAACGCTTTTCCTCACAATCCTTAATGACTTCAGAGCAGCGACGCAGCGGTTCGTCAGCGAAAACGCTACGTGCGCTTAACGACTGTCACCCGTCGCAACGACGCTCCATTGTTCGATTTAATTACTAGGTATAGAGTTTTCTGCTGAATTCGGATATTTTTGAGGAAATATTTTTTCCTTATATTATTATTTTGCGAATATCATGTTTTCAATAGTTATAAAGCAGTTTGTTTTCGTTAATGACGCAGACCTAGCAAGCAACAAATAAATAGCTACTATGAACATCGCGCTGGATATTAAAAAAAAGCACAGTGTCGTTGCGCGACATTTTATCGATATTACAAACATCATCACTTTATGGATTCTATTGTTTTGAATATTCTAATCGCATGGCTGTTCTTTATTCAAATTACTCAAATCTTAAACATTTGAAAATGGAACATCAAACCCGGCATAATCCGCGGCGCTTTTTCCCGCTTAAACTGCGGCTCACGTCTCGCAGATTACACGACATTGAAAATTAGTTTAATATCTCAAATTGACGATTCCGCCCGGAACGGCCAATTAAGAGGGAATAACACTCCACGATGCCCCAGATAGCCAAGTTATGGGGTGCCTTTATGGTCCATTAACTGAGCAGTAACTTGGTTGAATCCACGAATATTTTGTACACTCAATGTTGGATCTAGCGTTCCGTTTTACGGCGAGCGTTTGTAAACGTTTGATGGGCAATTTGATAGTTATGACGATCGGAACGCAGGTGACACGGTTTATGGAGGTTATCTCGTGTTTTAGTTTGTGAGTTTCATTGCCGATTCTGAAGTTACGGCGTCAATTATGGTTGCAGATTAGATTAATATGTGATGGATTTAGAAGTGCTAACAGTTTAAAGCGGGCTATGAAAAGCATTGGATAAATAAAGTTGAACTTATACAAAAAAAATGTATAACAGAAAACATTTTAAATTATTTTAGTTTCGTTTTTTACATTCGTGGGTCGTAAGTTCGAATTCCAGAATAATTTGCGTAAAACTTTTCCACCAAATGAACAAATTAAAGTTTAAAAAATAAATCACTCAGCCCACTGGACCCGGGCCTCTCCAAAAGGAGGACTTTGCCATAATCGCCACGCCTGGCCGATTGTCGATCGCAGTTTGGCCAATGGTAGAATAAAGACACTGATGTCTGTCCTTTACTGGCCGCACTCTTTAGACGCCTCTTACTACACCCATAAGTAGAAGTAGGAAGAGTATGGGGTTTTTCATTTAATGTGCCGACAACACACGACAGAATACATAAATATCATTGGAAAATTTGACCCTCACAATTTATTGAAATCGCTACATACAATCGAAAATCATTACACTCGTCCCCGCAATTGAGTAAACGACGAATGACCAGTCATTGGCAGCGTAAGATAATGTGTCACTCGCACGCGGAAGGATTAAAAATACGGCGTCTGCCCGCCCCAACCCTAGCAGCTGTACTTAGGGCTGGCTGGTTAGAAGACTTGTCAATCTTGTCATCGAAAAAAAAAAGAAAAAATAACAAGCGAAAAGCGTTCAAAAAAAGCATCTACACATCTACATCTAAAACTGTTTTTTTATTTTATATAAACAATAATGCATTTTAGTCAAAAATTACTATAAAAAAAAATACGGGCACCAGTAAGGTACTAACTAAGCCTAATTACACCAAGTCAGGAATATACTAGTCCCTCTGTAACAAATAATTTTAACCTTAAATAAAAGAGGTGTTACCAATTAAAAGACATCAACATTCTATCTAACCTCATCGGATGAACGGCAGCCCTACCCGCTCATCCGCGCATTGATTTCAATTTGAATTTTAATTGTAGAATATTATACAAAATTACATCGCTTAATATTCCCCCGGGCGGTTCGCATATTTTTCGGCCGGGGGCGATTTTTGCATATTTTTCCACCGGGCCACAATATAGCTCCGGGGCCCGCTCGCTCGATTCGCAGATACGTGCACTTTACGACTGTGATACTTTAGATTCGTTCGGAATTCGAAACGTTGAGGGTAATCTTAGGTGCCTATTAAACCTTTTGAACGTTGGCGCAATTGGTTTTAGAACGAAGTAATGTTGTGATATTGATTTCTTCAATTTTCAAACACCACGATGGAATGTAATATTTTTAAAATAATTTTTTTTTTAGAAAAATTACGCAAGAATCCTAGGTTTGATTAGGGCCTGGTCCATTTAGGAAATTATATTTTCCTAATTGACTGACTTTGGCCTGAAAATTTCATGTGGTTTATAGTTGTGACTGTGTTAATATATCTGAAAAGTATTATTAAGTGATATGTAGATGCAGTGCTTTACCAAAGTGCTATCATCAGTAAGCCACCACCACCACCTCATCATATTAAAAAGTGTATTCCTGACGTGATTTAAATAACCACCTGATTTAAATGACTAAATTATCAGCTGTCCTCAACCACCAGTTCTGTTTGGGGTTGTTTGAAGGGTGCGTTTAGAGCCTGCCTTCGTGCTACTCCATCAAAATGCAAATAATTTGCGCGGGTTAAATGTTTAGGGCCATTTTCGCAGACCAAACATAACAGCCAGTGTAAAAGTAATAAACAAAGTTAATTACAAAAATAGTTGCTGCTGCTATAAAAATATACGATACTTAATAATATATAGTGTGGTATGTAGATACCTTTTAACATATGTAAATACCTTACCATTTGTTTCTGGTTCATCTCATTAAATACATTCTCATATTATCATCATATAACTTATAATTTCTTGTAATTTTATTTGTTTACTAATTTTGACACTAATATTAAAATTTTCTTGTTATTTTGACAGACATCGTTACCACTGTCACACACCTTGTCAAATGATATATATTTTTTAATTATGTAAATTTCATCTAAATTTCGGTTAGGAGATATTGTATTTTGGCCAATTTTATATTAAACTTACCTTCTTTATGTAATTTTTATAACTGCTTATGTAAATATAGCTATAATTTTGAAATGTTTAAAAATAAATTATGGTTCCATCAATTTTGATATAAATAGACGTTTTTGTGTCAAGGAAGGACACTTCTTCTTATTCTATTGTTGTGAACTAATATTATTATTGGGAGAATTATCTTGGACACTATTTATTCATTACTCCTGGACCCTGGTACGGTCACGTAGACCGCCGGGCCTTCTCCATCTAGTGCTGTTGGATCCTGGCGGTCACGTAGACCGCCGGGCCATCTCCATCATTTCGGCTTGATCAGGCAGATCGCCGGACTACCTCACCTCCGCTGCGCAGTTGGATCCTGGCGTGGTCGACCGCCGGGCCACCTCTATTCATCAAACCACTAATTGGACTTTCACGTGTAAATTTAAGTTACGTATATATTTTATCATACTTTTAATTTTAATATATTTACTTTATATCTTGTCTTGTATTTTATTTAACTCTTAGGGAATAATTATAGGGAGGTAGGTTCCCATTAACTTCCCTCTTTCCAAATTTTCTTTTGTATCGTAGCAGAACCTAGGTTTCTGAGGGTATTCCTCTTCAAGGGTACCCCAGATATTCTGTTACGTTATAATAGGTACGCCACGCCTTCTGTGATATTATAATCAAAAGGGAAAATACTTTGCAAATTTTTATTATCATTACAACATACGAGTATAACAAGGTAAACCATAACCTAACCTACAAATCTTTTCGTTGACGGAAGCATTGGATTGTAAGACAAAAACACTTTATTTTAACTTCATGATTAAAAGTGTAATTATTTGACACCATTGTTATTTAGTATGGCGTCTTGATTCAAGTGTTAGCTGAGATGTGTTGGCTGTTACATTAGGCCGCGGTGTCTGGGCGGCTGCACAATCAATGGGCTAACTTTGTTTGTAGGGAATGCGTTGATGAGATTACTTAAATAATTTGAATATTCAGCGATGCTCTTTACGTTTTACATGAATTTGCCTAAATGACGTTACGGCGGTGTATCCAATATAAAAGGGGGATAGTGTATTATTAATTCGATCTGTCTGTAAGGTTTCGAATTAACATATGAGTAACTGAGCGCCTATTTATTAACGATGCAAGAAATAGTCTTATCAATAAAATCATATTTTATGTTCGTGAGTTCATAAAATGCAAGAATATTACGTAAATAACCTACTAGACATAAAACAAACTGTTTCTCTTTGTAGGCGTAGAATATTGAATTTGAAAGTATCCCAAGGAAACCCCATACTTTTTTCGGAAACGAATGCTACAAAATTGAATTAAAATCATCTTTGTTTGAAACTGTGTATGACAATGAAGGTCCTGTCATTATCATTAGGGTCATTGGCAAAACTTAACACTAGGTATTTACTGAAGTTTGTCTTTGATGTAAATAGTCTTTTGAAATAAACTTTAAAAACAACAAACGGAGTGTAATAAATAATGACAGTGTCACACGGACAGACGGACTGAGGGATTAATCAAGAAGTGTAGGTATAATGTTACGCGTACTAGGGTCTCATGAGCGCGCGGTGTTCGTTATTACGTGTATGAGATACGGCCCGCACACCGCGTCGCCTTCTTGGATTAATGCTCTCCTGGTATCGGCCGGGCCTGCGATGCGACGTCGCGTGGGCGATGCGACAAAAAAAAAACGTGAAATATTAGATAGACAACCAACATTTTATTACGAGATAAATGCGAAATTTACTTTCTTACGAGTGGATGTTTTGTCACTTTTAAGCTGTATCACAATGTCAAGGAATACTTATAAGCTTAAACACTGTTAAAAAGGTTTTAAGCGCTATTTTGCGTTTATGAATACGATTTTTATCGACCGTCTAATACACCCCTGCTAAAGCTGTTTAAAATTGCGAATTTTTTATGAATAAGTTCTTAAGTGTCTACTGTGTGGTAAGAAGTTGCCCCCTTTCTTTGTTTTTATTTTCAGTTTTAGAGAGCAAGACGTGTATGTGTTATTCTAATCCAGAAAACGTTGCTAGATCATTAACTTTTAAAATCCTTTAAACACAAAGCCGGCATCTTTGTCACGTATAATTGCGTTTAAATACTCTAAATGCAAACAGATCCGCATAACGCCTTCGTTTTGTGCTCAATGCTTGAAATGTTGTTTTGCAAAACGCTGAAATGCAACCAAAATGTCGTCCACATATAAACAGAATTCCGCTGTAAGTACCTAACTGATTGACTTGGAGACACAACACGGGTGTGTGCGTCGGATTCCACGCGTAAGCCGACCCTACCTGTATCATCCCATATCTCAAGACGTAAATTAATACCCGAAACAAAAAGAGCCAACTGGAAATATTATCAAAAAACCGCACGATGTCATCGCCCTTACACTGATCATTCGATATTGAGCCAGAGCGGCCCGATGCGATCTCATGCTCGACAATTTTAACGGCAATTTAACAAAATATGGCCTCTACAGCCTCAGGTTAGAGATGATTGGATACCGTTTGTGCAACGATTTGAAAATCGAACTCTAATTAGAGAGGCACTATCCGTCAATCAGGTGGCCAACGCGTCCGAATCGGACGAGCTTAGAATATTATTTGATAGTTCCGGCTCGGCGGACTATTTACTAGAAGCGTTGAATTCTAAACAGGGCAAAGTTGATTCGGAATTCGAATCGCGGTGTCTAATTGAGCGGTCTCGGGCGTTCCGCGGCCGTAAAGCGCGCGTTTTACGATAGAGCCCGCGACCGTAGGTGCCGAATAAATCAGGTGCAACACAAATATTACTGTCAGTGGCCGGCGTCATAAACGGCCGAGGCATTCGCAATCATTTATTTCGCCTAAAATAAACGCGGCGCGTCGTTAAATGCAGTTAGTGAAATCCTCGGATTAGCGACGGACGCCGCGTTTTTGGTGCGTCTTGCGCATAAATAAGGGAGTATATTTGCCGCGTAAGCTGCAGCGCGTTATGCTTTCCTCGTAGGTAATTCGGTGGGTTAATTAGTTTGGTAATTAAATTGTTTTATGACATGATAGTTTTATCTTGTTCTAAGTACTGTAGTCACCGTAGTAGACACTCTTATTTATTATGCGATGAAACTAAACCGTGTTCGTTTTTTTAATTCAATCAATGTGGGCTAGTAGACCGGTTTAAGATACAACGGCTTTTAAGTATAAAAACAATGTTTTCATTTAGTTTTCTAAACGAATCGGACAGCCCTTTGCCGCCTACCTTAGCTCGCGGAGCGCAAAAAGCGCTGGGCGGCTACCGCCCACCTCGTTACCTCGTAATGCACGGCCGCGATTATATATAGACGAGAATTATATACAGGGTGGACAAAAACAAATATTATTTAAAACATTCCGGAAACAGCGATTACGCTGTCTTTTGTGGTGTATACCTACCGCATTCATTGCAAAAGGCATGCATGAACAACTAAGTTTATTATATTTTAAGTTTATTCATCGGATTACTTTATCTACATAAAGTAATAGAACAGACAATGCCTGAAATGTTTTTTTTTTGATTGCCTGAGCTGGGACTCGAACCCACAGCCTTCCATTTACCGGGCAACTGCTCTGACCATTGCGCAACCCAGACATTTGGTGTGTCGAATTCATTCAAGCCTTTACGCTGTGAGCCAGCGGAGTGTCCATCAACTTTCTTAACCATAACCATAAAATAACTGTAATGAAAATTTTTTGGAGTCCCATGTCCAGAAGTGAACTGGTATCTATAGACTGGTTATAATACTTTTCAATAGCTAAAAAGTGTTTTCTTAAATGGCCTATAAATTTGACACACCCGGTATAATGTGCGAAATAAATATAGACGACAGGACCGCCTGGAAGCGGCAGCTAATTCAGTCCGGTCGTTTTGTTTGTTTGTCCGAAGTCGGAGATCTGGCATTGTTTTGAATTTGTCTAACGGCTGATGACAGTTGACGTATCATAACGTCGTGACAAGTCTACTGGTGATAGACCTACGGGAACTGTTTTCATGTTAACCTGTATTTTAAACTTGTTTGTAGTCTTTTAATATTTCCGTAAATTTCGTCTCCATTAGATTCAATAACACCTAGAATTTAATAATTTGACGCAAGTATATTGTCGCCGGCTAGATTGTCCCTATATGAGACATTGCGGTGACATACATGTCATCACAGTGCGTAGGGCGTAATTATATATATTTTTTATTCTATGTAGTATGTAATTTAATTATAATATTAATTTCCTTTTTATTTATTTATTTTTTATTGAGTAAGATGTCTTTGTGAATATGGGACTAAGGAATCCTGAAATAAATGATTTATTATTATTATTATTATTATATCCCAGTAAAGGAGATGATAAAAAAAAATTGCATCACAATCAAAGCCTTCTTTCTGCCTCCTAGTCTTTTATAGGAAAATTAAAATACGTAAAAAAGTAGGTATTTAAAATGTAATGACAAATATATAAATACACCTTATTGTGCGTACTAATCTGTGCAAAAAGTTTTCTCGAATAAATAATGATAAATAAATGGTATTTTTTAAAGTTTTTAATCCTTCGTTCAAAACTCAAAGAATCCCAAAACAATGTTTAAATAATTCCCAATTCAAATGCTCGTCGTTAAAAAATTGCGTTCCATTTTCGGAATGCTTCGAAATTCGAACGCTTCAACAGCTCCGCGCCATCAATCAGGCGCACGCGTCGCGGCGGCGTCGCGTGACGTCACCGCGACATGCCGCGACCATGACGCCGACTTCACTTCAGGTTTCAGGGATGATACAATAGATAACCTAATTTACCGATAAATGTTATAAAATATCTGATTCGAAATGTATTACTAGTTTGTCGTAAAGATGTAGTAGCTCGTCTTGAGTGTGTAGAGAAAATTTTATTTTTAATTAATCAGGATGTTTGGCTACGTGTTTAGCTAATATTTGCATTACAATAGCATACTATATGCATCGTGTAAACAAACAATAATCGTTTCTTTAGTTTTCGAAAATAAAGTTATGCCGTAAAATTTTAGTGTAAAATTTAGAGCAACGTTGCAGTTTATTATTACCATACTATTTAAAGGAACTTAGCAAAAATATAACAACATTAACCCCCGTATTTATAAAGAAGTAATTACTTATTGCTTAAGAAAGTCATAACTTAAAGTGTTCATACCTAGTGCTTAAGTGAAAGAAATTGATCACCATTAATAGTCATATTATTTGGCTGAAAATGCTAACTTTTGGTAGTTATAACTTCTAGTAATTTCTTGATTAAGGCATACAAATTGTCTCTCAAGTAATTACTTGTAGTCAAGTACATAATTACTTTTACTTGTTTATAAATACGAGGGTTAGACGCACCTATTAAGTGTAGGTACTACAACATGTTAGGTAAGGCCGTGTCACTAAATCACTAAAGCAGATAATAATATCACGAGTAGAACAATAGAAATAAAACTGCCACCTACACGGCGTTTGATAAAGTATTACCAGCTGACATAAAAGTAATAAAATATACTCTTATTAACGGTTTGAGAAACCAATTCCGAAGTGATACAAATCAACACTTTCGTAGAAGGCATTAAACAGTTATATAACGAATACAAATAACGCCGATTGTTATCGATATAGAAACGGATAATCGTTCTAAAATAATCGATTTAATTAAAACCGGCCATTCTAGATGGACGATAACTATGTTTATATTAGTTTTGTTCACGTGAACGATAATGATGGGCAATTATATAAAAGAAGACAATGATAAATCGATGTATTATTTAAATTTAATTTGGACGTGCAGAAAAATTTAGCTTATCTAAAACTCTAATGGCTGATTTGAAATGGAAGATTGTTGTTTTTTTAAGATCTAAGCGATCCCGCACTGTGACAGTTAGAGCTATAAAATTATGCCTGTATAATTTTCTGTTCATCTTTCTGCGCTCAAGATCTGGGCCCCAATTCTGCTAATTCACAAATGGCTCAATAGAATCGCAATTGTATATTTTGACACATTTATTATGGTAGTAATGTCAAAATATACGATTGAGATGCCATTGCGATTCTATTGAGCCATTTGTAAATTAGCGGATTTGGGGCCCAGGATGTGTGGCTCACTGCCATCGCATTTACTACTATTTGGGCGTTTACGTCTTTTTGATGAAATATTTACTTATTCACAAATATTAGTAGCGGTTATGATGCTTGTTGCTTTCTAGCTTTGAGATAATATAGTATGTTTTCTTACTTGTGCTGAAAATAAAAGTGTTTTAACCACGATATCTTTCAACGGTGGCTGTAGCCCTGTCCGTTCAAAAATGTAAACACAGACACACCCGTTTATTTTTAATTATGGCCACGATGCGATGGCGTTCAGCCCACGTATCTCTTTGGCTACTAATTGAACGTCAGCGGGAAATACTGGCCACTAAAACTGGCCGTTTTGATGGCAAATAGTCTTAACGGAGACGATATTGAGCAAATACGGCTTCTTATAGTTATTTTTTTTTTGCGTATTTTAGGAAATGTGTTAAGAAGGAAGTTTGTGTAATATTACGTCAATAATCGATTGTTTTGGACAGTTTTTTAAGCTATTGCATAGCTTCTTCCTTGGGCCTTGAGCGTGGAGACCGAATCCAGAAATTCCGTAACGAAAATAACCTAACACCCCCCACTCCGACCGGCACAGCGGTGATACTTTTTAGTTTTACAATTGCAGTTGATAAAAAATGCTATGCAATAGCTTTACCGCGGCAGTCTTCGAGTGCCACACCTCTTTTTTTTTTAATTTACTACTACATGGCAAACTGCACTTAAATTACTTAACATAAGCCTTAAATTACCTCATAAGCCTTGCTATGAGGTAAAGTTGCATTTAAAACCGTAACACTTTACTGTTGTCTAGTCAAGGAGAAAAACGAAAGTTCTATCCAGCCAGCACTAAGAACTTACGGCTGGTCCTAATAACTTATCTATCTTCAGTTTTGACATATCGGAGATAGAAAACAACTTCTCTCTTTGCTTCTCTGGACGGCAAAATCAGAGATAGAAACTGTTTCCTATCTCCGATATGTCAAAACTGGCGATAGATAGATTATTGGGACCGGCCGTTAGGCACTAACATAACGTATTTAGTTTTTAAAGCCGTCCACCGCTCGATTTATTTATTTATTACTTTTGAAATATCATTGCGCTCCATTGTCATATCTATTGAACGTTGATTGGGCGACGAATCTTTTGTTCTAATTTTATGGAGTGCTAAACGCTGTCAAGTGACGTCGCTTGGGATGCAAATTTATGCGAAATTATAGAGATTTATGCGAAGCTTGTAACACGAACACGCATATGTCCTACACTGTTAGTCGATACTGTTTGTAAGATAAACAAATTTTAAGTTAGAGTTACTTTTTAGCGTTATCAACTGTAAACATGTTCGCTTTTATTACATTGACTAGCTGTTGCCCGCGACTTCGTCCACGTCAATTTCTGTTATTATGATCGCGATTATTTTTGCAACATTTTTCACTCATGTTTCGCTCTTATTAGTCGCAGCATGATGTTATATAGCCTAAAGCCTTCCTCGATAAATGAACTATCCAACACAAAAATAATTTTTCAAATCGGACCAGTACTTCCTGAAATTAGCGCGTTCAAACAAACAAACACACAAACTCTTTAGCTTTATAATATTAAGTATAGATTTAAGCAATGGGGATACAAATATACAATGACTTGGAAGAGACTAAGTAACTTTCTCATTAGTCTATTTTGAAACGATACATGGTATTATTATTATTATTTTCTTGTATATACACTTTAGACGCCATTCAAGCCATGTTTGTTTCATAAAGTAGCCACTATTTGTTTTTTCTTGATTATGAAATTGAATGAAACAAACAAAATAAGCAAAATATGGCTCGGTTCCACCTGCCCGCGTACCAAGCGCGCATAAATATTAAGATGGTATTTACATACGATGTTCAATTACGGGAGAATGCGTTCGTAATATTGTTTCGGTAAGCCACTACGACGATGTTATTTTGCTACAATTTTTTGAACTTTTGTCATCACACTGCTTGGCAATAGTCTCCCCTGGAAAAGGAGTTAGCTCTTTTCACTGATCGTTAATCATTGCCAGCGACTCCCAATCCCTCTATTATTTTCGATAAAAGGGTTTTAGTATGTTACAAATTAGACCTAATAAGAAAGTAATAAAAAAAACAAGATGTTTGCACATGAACAAAATCAAATCAGATGACAAAAGTAGTCCAACAACGCCATCTATTGTCGAGCGGCGAAACTAACACAGCAAGATCGATTTTATCAACATAAACTGTTTTCCAATAATTAGACTAGTATTACGTGTAAATTTCAATGCAAAATATAAAATCCTTGAAAATCAATTTGTTTTCTTTTGTTTCCTAAAACTTTTTTTTAATACCACCATCATTGAAACGCTACATTACCTAATATTTGTAAGTTGATTGGTTTGTCAATAAGCCAGGCACAATCTAGATACCTACAAAACTGAAATTATAGTTCCAAACACTGGTAATTGGATGCTCTCCGTTTTACCTTACATTGTATTGGCCACTATATTAAGCACAATACATATACCTAGTATGAGCAGAGCTCTTTTACTTATAATGACAAAGTGTCTGCGGTCACAGCCGACCGCATCGTTTACGCGTTAAAAATCGACGCTGTCATAGTGTATTCTTTACTACAATTACTAGTAAATTCTGTGGTGATAATGCATTACAGACCATTTTTATTGGTAAGAAATATTATGTTTTTTAATTCAAATTGTAAGTTGCCAGTGTTTCTTTTTTATCCTTGTTTTTTTTTTAATTTTTTTTAATAATTTATTTTGGCGAACATGTGACATGCATTACCTACTTAAAGCGACTTGTTAGCGAGAGAACTTGCCGTCAGAAAATAATGGTATATATTCAAAATGCCATAGTTCTTCTGTCGCAGGGGCAAAGATTTAAACTTGCTGCAACTGGCAACATAGTCAATACTCATACTCACATACTCGGAGGAGGAATACCAACGAAATGATCTTATAAGATGT
Source organism: Anania crocealis (assembly GCA_949315895.1). NCBI lineage: Eukaryota > Metazoa > Arthropoda > Insecta > Lepidoptera > Crambidae > Anania > Anania crocealis. The sequence continues at coordinate 2,063,293 of OX438868.1, forward strand.
GCTTCCATACTGTGTCCATAATCATAACTAATGAATCAACAATAATTACATAAAGTACCAAACAATAATGGTAATGGTATGCAATCCTCAAATGTAATATTCTTAAACATTCATGACTCAAGTTTAAATGCTGTGCTCCTAATTAACCGAATAAATAATTTGCCTTTTGCGAGATTCGAACCCGCAACCGCTTCATGGGTTTATAACCTGCCTTGAGCAGTACAGACGGCCATCAATATAAAATTCCTTATTAATAATTGTGCAACACAATACAGAATAAACTCTATTTAGAGTTTGAAGTTAAAGCATAACAGAATACTAATTTTGCAAGTGAACGAATTTAATTTTAAATAACATAATTACTTAGGCCAGTATTTCTCCCTCTTCTATGGTGCGTGTTAATTAACCTTTTCCGTCACACGCAAGCTTTCTTTTAACCGCCATGTTTACAGTTTGAACAACTTAGAACAACTTAGAACATGATGATATTGAGACAGCCATTAACTACACAAAGCCGGCACAAAGGCAGACTTACTTTGTCCAAGTTATTTGTAGGTACTACACAAAAATATACATAATCTTATTTATGGCCTTTTTGGCACATTAATTATTATTATTTTTTGTAAATTAAATCCAATTTCGAAGAGCCAAAATATTATATTAAAAAAAAATAAGCAGCTGCAGTTTTTTTAAACAAATGATTTGAGAAACATTAATTATATCTAACCTACATGTAAATTAAATGAAAAGCAGATGTTGGTGTAAAAAGTCATTCCACTTAAAATTATTTGTGTAAAAATTTATACATCCACCAAATATGAAAACCTAAACAACGTGTTTTAAATTTCTTCTCATAAATAGTTAATAACTAGTTAAAACTGTATTTATGATCTTCAAATAATCTGAGTGCCTTGCTTTCTACTTATATTCTTTATTGCGAACAAAATTACATAAAAGTTGTTACATTAAGACAGTTTGCAAAGGTGAGCTTATCTCTTTAAGATATCTCTTCCAGACAACCTAACTGGTGTGAAAGAAATCCATTCTACGCACTTGTTAAGATTGAAAGAATTAAACCAGAAGACACAAACTATCGTACTCAGGTCATAATTAATTTGGCTTCATGAATTTACACAAAGAAGGAATCGAATCTGATTCTATTGCTAATTCACTGCCACTGAACCGATAGGTTAAGCAAAATATGGGTATTTTTGGCTGTTCTTGAACAAAGCTGCTGCGTCATGTCAATTTTGCGGCATCGTTACAGGCAATGTAAGATGGCAAGATGGCCGGCCCTGCAGTTACGGCGTTGGGCCACTGCCATATAGCAAGCTTCGTGACCGATAGCCACAGAGTGCATGTATCCGGAAAAACCCAAACACAATGCGCGTAGGTTTTTTTATAGAAAAAGCTCCAACTGTTATTATGACAGTCATATCGGTATTCATATTATAATCGTTATAGTTATCATTTTGTTAGTAACTAGCGGCCCGTCGCGGATTCGCACGGGTCGACATAAGATTTTTTATAAGGATCCCTGATCTTTGCTAGCAATAAATATAGCCTATGTCACTCAAGGTGAATGTAGCTTTCCAATGGTGAAAGAATTTTTGGAATCGGCGCAGTAGTTTTTGAGTTTATTCATTACAAACATACACACACACAAAAATACAAATCTTTCCTCTTCATAATATTAGTGTAGATTGCAGTAATCTTACATGTTTTAGAGTAACATAACGTGTATTGTGTTGCATTGACTTTGAAAAAGAAGGGTAGTGTGATGGTTGAGGGTTTTTAAAAAGTAGAGGGCTAAGATGTTTCGAAAATAAAAAGATATATGAATAAATATAATAGAAATTATTTACAACTACAATTCATTCAATTCAAAATTTAGACCTTCTGTTTAATATTACACATGAAACCTCCACACTGTTATTTACCAAATCAAACCGAACAATAGACAAGCGTCACTTTTTTTTTTTAAATCCGCCATCTGTTACCCATTTGCGGTCACGTTCGTCGCCGCGAGGAAATTTTGATTAGTTCGGTTAAACTGACGTTTACATTATAGTGGCCATTAGACTTATTGCGACCGCACGTTTGCGTCGCGTGTAAAAAACAACAAAACAAACTGGCAGACAATAAAACAAGCAGTAACGAGAGTTAACAAGCTAGCGTTTAATGCTGCGGTGGAGATGACCGCAGATTTGTCAACGACTAGGTTATAGGTGGCCTTGGTGCGAGGATTCTTACTAGGGCTAAGTACTGGAGGTGCCAGGAGGAGTTTACCAACTAACTTATTGTCAGTCCGTCTGTCAGGGGGCTGAATTTGATGAATTGTTTAAGGTAGAGAGCAGTGAAATAGTCACAGCGTGATTGTTACTGCAACTATGACAATTTTATTTCTTTTTTAATATGGGGGCTATGAGAACAGAGTTTTCGTAATGGAAACTAGGCATACTTTTTACATTATTTGAAGAGTTTAACATTTCGTTCCAGGTATAGTTTAACATAGTCAAATGCTCAACAGCCTACTAAGAAATACTGTCAATTCGTTTATAAATTACCAACTTTAAGTCAAAGAATATTAAGACTCTTTGCTTTAAGTCCAATAGTAATGCACTATTAACATTCACTAAGGAAAAGATATGTTAAGTGGTGTGCAGACAACCCTTTGGTGTAGAGTGCTAGTATTAGACCCTTATATAGGCTATTATGCAATGGTGCAGGGTCTGAATCTCAGTCTGCTTATAGATGTTCTAGGATAGCCATGCTAATCCTCCGGTCCTGGTTTCAATGGCGAGATGTAATACGTAAAAACACGTTAACATAACTTATTTTCACAGGCACAAGAGACTTGGAAAACTCAGACATTAGCCTAATCTGACAGGAAAAAATACATAGAAAAGACACACGAACATACGAGTAAGAAGGCACTCTTTAAACTGTGTGCCATGCCGTCTTTATTTTTCTATTCCCAGCGAGTCTTTGTAACGTCGGTCGGGTAAAAATATGACAATGGTTATTAACCAGCTTGTGGCTGGCAACATTGGCAGTTATCTGTACAACTAGGTATTGATTAAAACGGCCGGATCGCGGCGTAATCTGCGTGATTATTTCAAATCGCCGCGCGTTACATTACGGCTAATCTGGCATAATGGCGTCGCCTCTATGCTCTATGGCGCATCGGCTCTATGGTCCCTAGGGCTGCCCACTTTATAACATTGCTTGGGTGAGAATATAAATGATGTAATGACAAAAAAATATTTTCTCATTGCAATGGTTATAAAAATTTAAATAGTCTTAAGGTTTTAAAACTCGAAATATTGGTGGTAATCGTTAATACATTTTACATATCTGTGTAGTTGTTAAAAAAAACCTATTTTAATTTAAAATTTAGATAATAAATTACTTTTGAAGACTCCTCCTGACTGTTGCGCGCAACCCAGATCTTATCGATTCATTTGAATTCAGATAACTTAGCTAGTCTTTATAAAAGTTTCACTAAACTATTTTGAGTTGGAAACTACATATTGTTTAATAAATTTAATTTAAAATAATCAAGGGACAAGTGACAGAGTAAGTGAGACTCTACGTCTTTATGTTTACTAGGCGACTAAACAAAGTTTTTTTTTAATCTTTTGAAACAAATAGGCATAGAAAACAATTGCAAAAAGAAATTGAAAGCTAAGACCCAAGTTCACCAACATTTAAACAGCCGGTAAACAAAGAGTGACGATTAATTTGACACAATTCCCATACAAATATGTCAAATAATAGGGGTTAAAGTATGAAATTGCCGATTATTTTCCCACTTTTTATTTTGTTTATAGCTCTTAAGTGTAGTCATATTATTGCGTAATTCTTTTTGTATTGTATCAAAAACTAAATAAAGTAACTTTTGACTAATAAAAAAATGCAATACTAGTGCCTATTACTTCAAAGGATTTCGTTGAAAGGACTCCTTACAATGTGTCAGCTGTCCTTCTTGCTTCAATTAAGTATATTTGTATTATATACTTTGATTTTCAGAAATTTAAATACTATAATGCTTAGCTTTATAACCATCTAACTTTCACCTTTAATTGCATCGAAACGGTTCAGGCGTTTTCAAAAAAACTAAAAAATTGTTAGTATGGAAAAATGACTTTTCTCGATTTCGTCCATACAAAACGGCAATTTCATACTTTAACCCCTAATAATATTTTAAACGCTGTTTAAACGCTGTTTCAACTTAAACGTCTGTTGGTGAACTCGGGCCTAAATATGTCTAATGAACACAAATATTGTTTTTAGAGGTCTACTTTTCAGCCCTTCGTTTTTTTATCCTGCTCCTCACAACATCAAGGTTAGGAATATTTCTGTTGGCAGCCCTAACTTGTGTGATTATGTATATATATATTATGTCTTTAGTATTACGCCCGTGCCGCAGCCCTGTGCGCTGGGAACTGGCATGTACTTACATTAGATGACTATTATTGTCATGGCTGCATATGAGAAGTAATCCCTTGTTAAGTTGCTGCTAAGTAATCAAACGTTTGCAACAGTTTCTGACGTCATCCAATGTCAAATGTATGTATAATGTAATGACTATTCATGTACCCGTCATTGCAGGTACCTACAAGCTTATGATCATCTCACTGCAGGGAAATAAGCTTCCATCATTGAATTCAAGTTAACACAGCAATGATGGGCACGCTCGACAAATGCGGGTTGATGATTAAAAACCCAAGCAATGTTCGAAAATTTGAAAATTTGAAATTGCCCGGCCCGGGGATCGAACCCCGTGACTTTGGCCCGGTATTTAAACCACTAGACTAACAGGGCGTTGCTATGGCAACTTGAATTCAATAATGGAGGCCTTTGCCATGCAGTGGGATGATTTAGGCTTACTTTACTTTATGGGCCCTAAATGGAATTTTAATTATTAGAAATATTTTAACTTTGTTTTGGGTTTCTCATCATGTAAAAGATATCAGAAAAACCAGACAAAATAAAACCCTTTCCAAACAGTGTGATATTTATGAGTCCACATCGGGCTATAGTATAAGCCTTCACAAAAAAAAATATTTAGCAATAATAGCAAATTGCATTTAGCCAATGGTGAGGGAAATTCAACACATACAACACTTACATTTTTTTAAACAAGTCTTCGATTGTAAGTCTCTTAAAAATCATTTCTAGTTCAATGATTCACAAAAGATTTATTGCCCATACTAATATAGGTAGTTGCATTAAAGTGCTTTTTATTTTTAAGGAATTTGTCAACCGCGAACTTTATTGGTATTGACAACGAGGCGAGGCGGGAAACCAAAGCGGCCATGACACTTTTTTAATTCATCTGAAATCGTTCGATTTATTTGCTCAACAAAATGAGAATATCCGTTACTTTCTTTCAATATCTACTCGATCTGATTGATTGTCGGACTCACTTTCTATCAATTGAAAAAAGGATCAGGAAAATTGGTTTACTTACATAAATTAGAGAATTCGCATAGCATATTCTACTAACACTGTGTAACCTCAAACCTTGAAGTTAGTAAGTAATTAATTAGTTCTATTGCGACCATTACTTCATAATTCTGATTTTTTTAAAAGGGAATGGTGAAAGAAATCTTTTTTTCTTGTTTTTGTTGTTATAATGCCTCTTACTTATACCTATCTCTTACTAACGTATGTCATGGCAAAGGAATCAAAATTATTCGGTCGTATTTTTTCCGTCTCGGTGGCCTGCTTCGATGTCCGAATTACATTGTACCCGATCAGAATTACGCATTGAAAAAAAATAAGAATAAAAACTGGCCAAAGAGGACCGTATCAAAAAAGCAATAAGACGGATGTCAAAAATAACTTGAATTACAATTTTAATCTTGTCCAATCCCCGTTTTTATTGTGATAGGTTTAGGGTTGTCGACGTTCTTAAATAAACATCAAAAATGTTATTTTTTTAAGTTTTCGGATCATGTTCTAAACAGAAAAGTACAAGTATACTGGTTTTTCAAAATAACTAAAGTACGATTAATAAACAAGTGTTAACATAAAGAACGTAATTAACTGTATAATAAACTATCTCCGCCAGCCCTGGACCAAGCGGCAGCATGCTGGGGACACCATTTTCCTTTACAAAGTTCTCGCAATATGAAATCATATTAAATTTCAAAAGGCCGGCCTTAAATAAATTCACAATTTTTATATCTGACTCATTATTATTTTTGAACGGTTGAAATGGCCGCTTATAAATAAAGCCGTCTTTATTTTGATGCAAAAATATTGTTAGCTGACAAAAAGTTATTTGGGAAGGGACCCAGGGATGTCGACATGCATCAATTTCTTTTAAAAGAGTTTAAAGAGGTTATTTAACCTATCAACGCACACTCTAGTTCTGTAGTAAAGTAAGGAGAAATGGTGAGGAGGTGTTAAATATTGGTTCTAAAACGACTCATCAAAAGATCTATTTCCAACGTATGATCTAACACTCCAAAAATGTTAATTTCAGTACAGTAGCCCTCACAAAAACCCTGCTCAGTCGAATATGGATCGCATTCCTGTCATATTTGGTCTATTATAAAATTGTTTCCATCAAACACTCAACATTTATTATAAGCAGATGGGTATTTTATGAAATCACTATAATTTCGGTCAAACAAAACTACGAGCTGTCAAAATTGACGTCGGTATATCATCGGCTTGACCCTTTTTTGTGGGCTTTAATAATTTCGTTAAGAGGTTTTTAAATGGACGCATATTTGGAATAGCGTTTGGTACTTTATGGTTCGTATCGTTTCTATGGAATTTAAATTGGATTAGATTAATAGTAGATTAGGGTCCATCTTGTAACATTTGACTTCAATTATATGAATCAGCTGACATCAACTTTCACAGCAATAACGGTTATCTTCGTTTAAGTGATTTGTCTTGTCCCTTGATCATACACCTACAACACTTCGTTTTCTAAGGTAGACATATACAACATATCAAAGAAAAAAATCAAATTCATAATTCATATTGGACAGCACGAATTAGGCAGTCAAACACGCACGCACACACACACACACACACACACACACACACACACACACACACACACAATAGTTCCAACAATACAATGAAACAGACACATTATTATTCTATTCTATTCTGTCTTTAATTAACTATGGATTTCTTACTATGTAGTGTTTATTTCTCTTTGCACTGTAAATGTATGTAATTATTATTTTTAATCAAATAGTTAACATTTTTTTTTGTACAAATTTTAAAAACGTTTTTCATCTTATAATTTCAAGGAATCCTGTAATTGGCCATCCTTGATTGAATTTTCATTGTCAAACTTTAACACATTGTATCGCTGTATGAATTCTTAATAAATAAATAAATAAATAAGATGGGATGGCCGATGGCAAAATCCAGCAGTTGACTGCTATTGAGCAGGATTTTGCCATAATCAAACGAGCCTATGCTGGTGCTTTACTCTGTAAGTTCTATAACACAATGTCCGTCCGTAGGTATTCGTCTCCATCGCTTTCTATCTCACACAGACCAATATCTCCGAGTGTCTGAAAGGGACAGATAGATCCGTAAATACGAGCTTCGCGTAGTAAGGCCTCAGGTTATAATGATCATGGAGAGTATACTAGTCTAATGAGAATACCAGTGACCAGGTCAGCGGACTTACAAAAGGGAGAATTATGATATAATCGACGCGCTTTACAAGCGGTATGGCGATCGTAGTTTGTCCACTAGTGGAGAGAATACATTACTGTCTGTCTTGCTCTGGCAGAACGCCCTTATTCGGCTCTTACGACACCCAGGCAGACAAAGGGTGAAAATTCTTGGCATTTGGTTGAAAACACATCATGTCGGTGTTTTATGAGAATTGTGTATACTTTTTACTGCATGCTTCTTTAAAATTTTGGAAATGTGTTTAGCTCGTTGCAAGTGCTTCAATTATACAACAAACATCTTAAAAATTCAACATTACTTGACTATAAAAACTTGCTTGCAAACTGTGTACCTTAGATTAATTAAAGGTCAAATTCCACAATACTGGAATAAACCATAACGTGATGCTTGTAACTTGGAATATCTCGCCGTCCACAATGAAATCATTGAGTCTACCACAGTAAGTTTATAAAAAAAAAAGTAAAGTAACAGCCTATAATCATCCCACTGCAGGGAAAAGGCCTCCATCATTGAATTCAAGTTACCACTGCAATGATGGGAACTGGCATAATCACCACGCTTGCCAAATGCGGGTTGGTGATCACAAACCCGAGCAACGTTCGAAAATTCGAAACTATTTGTTGCCCGACCCGGGGATCGAACCCAGGACCCCGAGATCTTGGCCCGGTATTTAAACTAGACCAACGGGGCGTTATTTTAGTTTAAATGAGTTTATTGCGCCGAATCAAATGCCACAGTGGAAAATTAAACACCGGCTAATGACAGTAAATATAAATCGGACACTATGGACCCGTCCGATACAGCAAGTCGCCGATAGCGAAGTGATTTATCCACTTTCATTATTCATATCTCAACAAAGAGGGGCATAAATTACGCTCCAAAATATCTAAATCCTAATCCATTCGGTCCGCCTGTCCCCGACTGAATCCGATTTTAAAATATTTATGAAAAGGCAGCAAGAAAAAAACGCAGAGTCCAGAGACAGAATCAGAAATAAAAAATACGCCTCGAGAGCGAACGACGGAAAAAAGTTTAAATGATTGTAGGGCAACCGATGTGCCGTTGTTTTTTTTCTCGACGTATCCCCGTTTCATTAGATTCGTTTCAATTCTGGCGGGATTAGTTGGAGAAAGGTCTCTTAAGGATAAAATGAGATGGCCGTTGATTTATAAAGATCCCTCGGACGATGAGACGTAATTAATTGTGCGCTCTATTTTTGTGTTAACGTGGCAGGTGGTGATTTATGCGAGCGAACGACCGCTCGCGAGCGGAGCGTATTGAGCGAGCGCTCGCAAAGGTCCACGTGTCTGCCTGTCGGTGACAGCTCCCGAAATTAGTCACGTGGCCGTTAATAGCGACGGGGGTGGCGCGTTTTTTCCCAGCGCGTATCGTACGCTTGTTTACAACAGTTGGTGGCTATCGATCCGGCCGGATATAGACGTAAATACGGCGTTACTCATTCCGTTCCCCTGCGTTCCGTCTCGGCTGTTTTCCATCGATTTCCACCGGACGAAGGTCGGTATTATGTATTATCTCCGAAAAGGTTGTGCGCTTTAGGTGTAATCGTGGCGCGCGTGTGTGCGGCTCTCGGGCGCACTGCTCGATTAGCGCGCCGGCACCGCCGCGCCGCCTGATTGGGCCATCCATCACCGGCCCCCGCCCGCACCCCGGCCCGCGCTCTCCGCACCCCGCTGCCCGCCGACACTCAACCTTCGACCCTCACCTCTAAGTCCTTTTTCCCTCACGCACCGCCCGCGCCGTTAATGCCGCGACGCGCGCAACACAGATCGAGGCGTATTTTTAAGACGGATACTTAGTGCGTTACATTATTATACTTTTGTTTTTTTTCCGTCGCGGGCGTGTAACCCACACGGCCGTGTTTTCGTACCGGGTCGACGCACCGCTCCGGTTATGATACCGAATGCCTTCGGATTTTTGATTGAGGTTTTATTTTATTTAGCGCGACGTTCGCCCTGATTACGTTTCTCGTATTCGTTTACCGGTCGGCCGGTTTTTGTTTCGACGCGTTTCATTGTTCGTAACGAGATCGATTTCAACGATAAGCGTTGTTTTAATGAAGACGTGGGTGTGCGCCATTTTGCAACGGGTGCTATAATGTAGGAGCTGTGACGGCTCTGTCACTCGTATCGGGGATCGATTAAATGTGAGAGTTAGAACAAGGTAGATGTTATCGATATCACGAAGGTTCACGGAGCGGGCTCATTGGAGTATTAGCATACGGGTCGCGGGACGGGTCACGGCAGCGCGTCCGACAAATTGCGCTCTCACGCACGCGGCCGACCGCCACAGAACACATTTCAAAATTAACAAACTACCACATCGAAACTTGTAAAGTAGACAAACACGACCCCGCGCCCCGTAAGGAGATATCACCGAAATGGATGAGCGTTATTAATATTGCCACTTTACGACATTTTTATGACCGCGCGACATTCTTGTACATTTCGCTTCCGTTTATTGAGTTGCCATGTTACCTGCGATGATTTTTACGACTAGATAAGTCCAGTGATGCTCGCCTTATCAATATTGAGGCGTTAAACGTCAATTCCATGTTCTTATAAAATGATAATAGTAAATATACGGTAGTTGCCCGCGCCCGTATCGCCCGATCGATGGCCATTACAAAGTAAAGTTTTACCTTCGTTTAGACGCCGCAACGAATCGCGGGCTGTTATTTAAATTGTTCAAGAGCTGAGAGTAATTTAGCCGGAGAGAACTGGTTTGGGATTCGCGGTATCTCTAGTATCTGATCGGTGGGTTAGATATATTGCATATAAGCGGTTGGTCATCGCTCGGACGTAATGAAGGCACGCCGGGTGACCCCGCAGCGGGGCCGCAGCGGCGCCGCAGCGCGAAAGGTCCGGGCCGTCGGTAATAAGAACTTAAATGCATTTCTGCAGCGGTTTCTTGAAGCGTTTGGCGCTGCGAAACGAAATTGTCTCAAAAGCAGTTTGAAATAGGAACGAGTTCGGTGCGTTGAGGCGAACGCATTGCGACCATTCAGCCGGGCGCGGGCTAACGAACAACGATTCTCTCTCTAATTTGCGGACATGAGAGCGATCGATCTCATTGGATTTTTGAAAAAGAACCCGAACGCTTGCCGCAAATTGAGCAATTGAGCTGAGCCGCAGCCTAGCTACATTTCGCTAAGTTATTCGGAACGCAATTCAAATGGGCAAAGCAAAAAGTGCTAACTAATAATTCAGTTTATACAGAAATATATCATTTTACTGAGAAAGTATGTCGAACCAATAATTACGGTCTTCTGTATGCATATACTAGTCCAAAATATAGTAATCCTACGATTATTACCAGATGTTTTCTCCTACAAGTCGGTTGTATGAGTAAAAAAATATTCGAAATGGAAGTGTTCATAAAATAAAGTAGAGCTGCGATATCTGTCAACGCGTCCTGTAGATAGCTACTACACCTATATCAAAACATCTTGCCAGAGTATTGCAAGCTTCCGAATGTCATTTCCAAAATCATTATTTTTATCGTCCACTAATTTGGGAGAGAACGTCGCTGAAGCCGGCAGCCCTGATCAGCTCCCGCCCGCTACATTCCAGCGCAGCCGTCGTCATGGCAACCGCCGCGCCGTCACTCGTTCCAGCCATACTCACAAATAACGACCTTATTTTTTACAGCACAAGGATCTAATCACAAACACCGCCAAATGAAGTTATAACATTCCATTACGATACGCCACAATCGTCAATACGCAATCACAACAATGAAACTGCGACCTTAATGTCTGCGAGTAAAGTGCCATTTCGAGCGCGCAAACGACTTAAGAATAGCGACATAAGGAATTGTTTTATCTCTTTCACACGTCGTAAAGACGCGATCGCGCGCGCTCGCTCGGAGTTCGGAGCCTCCGTTGAGGACGGCATCGATTACCCGTATGCCTCTCTTTCTATCAGCGTTTTTGTCGGGTATCGCGATCCACGGTTATCCGTCTTCGGCGGCATTCATTCGAGATGTCAGATAGAAATCGGAATTGTAACGAATCTTCGAATAAATTGACTGCGCTTCTTCCGATTCCATTTTACTTTTGTGCTTTATTATTTCTTTTTTATCAGACAGCTTATTTTTCTGCTTTCCTGGAAAAGTTTGGTAAGAAACAAGGGATGACTGACGGGACTCTGCGTTCGATTGGAGTGACCGGGAGTGGAGGGCCGGTAATTAATATAGTGTAATGGAAACTGGCAATGTCGCTGACGTGTTACAAAAAGAGCGAGACAGGTACCCCCGGAGCGGGCGTGCGGGAGTGAAACAGATACGGTTTTATATTGAGCACTTTAAAGTTGCAAGTGCATTGCGTTGTCGCGGTAATTGCGGCTCTATCAGTGAACTGTAGAGTTTAATTTGGATCGATGGGGCGGGGTTGTTTCGCAAACGGGTGGATAGATGGCGTTAGTGCAGCGTAGTGAGTTAATACGGGTCTAAAGGTTTGTTTTGATGCTTGTTCACGGCTGGCGTGAACTTTGGGTGTATTTTTCAGCAGTTTATGTAAGTTTTGTAATAGGTTGTTGGCTCCTTAATACTGTTTCATGGGTCTAAAAATAAGCTGATAGAGATAATATCTATCGGATGATTGGAATCAAAGTTCTGTTACTGGCAGATTACACGAGCGATAAGAAGCGCCGGATTAACTTACATTGTACTGTAAGAGCTTGTTCTAGGTCGGTGTTATAAGATCGCCGGTTCGTTTTTGAGATAAAGTAGTCTATTTTGTTTGTTCGCAACCATTACAAGAAAGCTGAAGTAATTCATTCTATAAGTAAAGCACAAAAGTAGAGTCACTAAGCGTAGCCAAATATTATATATAAAAAAAGTATTGATAAAACAAAATTAACACAAACTTTGTCCAATGTTACTAGCCAAAAGGATCTACAATTTATGGCTTTATGAAATTGTAGAGTATTTTTGAAGTTAAAGTAGGTAAGATAGATAGATATATAGATAGATAACACTTTATTGCACAAAATAAAAGAAAACAAATAAATTACAAAGAAGAGAAAAATGTACAAATAGGCGGCCTTATCGCTTTAAGCGATCTCTACCAGACAACCTTAGGGTAGAGGAAATTTAGTTTTAGTAGAGTAGGGGTAGCACTGTGCAAGACAAGCGATGTATAACAGATACAATAACATACATGTTACTAAAATACAATACACATATACCTACATACCAATACCTAATATACAATACACATAATACAAAATAATATACCTACTTAAAATACATACACCTACCTAAAGAACAGTACCTATATATTACAGTATATAAGGTAAACTAAGTACATCATTATAATCTTTGCAAAAGAGAGAGTCTACTATCTGATTTGTAGAGCTTTGGCAATAATAGCCTACCTTAATTTAATTTTGTGCCTCTAAATTATACAATCAAAATTATCATGGTTATGCCACGCGAATTGTAGCTTCTTTCAATCCATACTAATATTAATAAATGGGAAAGTGTGTGTGTCTGTTTGTTTGGCCGTCTTTCACGGCAAAACTGAGCGGCGAATTGACGTGATTTTTTCAGTAGAGATTGTTAAAGAGATGGAGAGTGACATCTAATAGGCTACTTTTCCAACACCCCCAACCCCTTAAAAGAGGGGTAAAATTTTATTGTTACACCGAATTTAACGCGTGCGAAGCCGCGAGCAAAAGCTAGTTACAAAGATAAGTGTAATAAAATTTTGTATTAATCTGGAATAATTTTTTAGACTGCTTCAATTGTTATGTGATCTCCACCTTTTAAACTAACTCGAAATCGTGAGTATATTTGTTTTTGCTGAAAATCAGAATTAAAAATATGCAAATGTACTACATAAACTATCCTTGATAGAAACTTGCGGTTTAATTAATTACCTACTTAAAAATTAACATTTAAAACATTTTGAAACTAATAAAAAAGCTTTGATAATTAGTTTATTGTATTTCTTAACGTTGTCAACGGGAACATTAGGAAAAGAATTACTATTATTTGGGCACATATCATTACGCGCATACACCATTTAAATCCCATAACATTGGGGTTTCGTGGGCAATGCAAATCTTGTATTCTTCAGAAACAACGCCCCATAGGTCGAGTGGTTTATGTACCCGACCAAAATTTCGGGGTCCTGGGTTCTATTCCCGGGTTAGGCAACAAGAGTTTCGAATTTTCGAAAAATGCTCGATTTTATAATCAACCCGCATCTGGCAAGCGTGATGATTGTGCCCATATTATATTTTATTATCGCTGTGATAACTTGAATACAATGATGGTGGCCTTTGCCGTTACTTTCTTTCTTTTTTTTCCTATTTATTTAGAGGCTTAATCGCTGCGCGATAAATTTTTATTTTTCAAAGTTAAAATTATTTTTTAAAATACCCCTCTTGGTTTTGAGTTGCACAAGTTAAAATGATGTGTATCAACAGAAACACGCACGATTTCATTTTAAAACTATATATCTGTGTATCTATCTATCTACGGCAGTGCTCTCCATTACGCGCCGTACACGCGAGATGGCGCGGCCTTGCGCAGATAACATCGATGATCGATGCGCCCGCGCAGCCCGCCCGACATTGTACCAAGTTTTAACTTTTAATGTTGGTAGAGATAATAAAAACCATTTCACAATTTTTGGCAATCTAACAGTTCTTAAAATGATTTACAAAAAATGTTGTTTTAATGTTTTGTTTAGTTTCTTATTTATTTTTTCAAAACAAATCAATCAAGCAAATCAAACATCCTGGACCATTTCAATTTTTTTTAAACATTTTGAAACTAATAAAAAAGCTTTGATAAGTAGTTTACTGTTTTTCTTAACGTTGTCAACGGGAACATTAGGAAAAGAATTACTATTATTTTGACACATATCATTTCGCGCATACACCATTTAAATCCCATAACATATAGGCAGAAGTTCTGTTTGTCTGATCTCCTAGGAGCCGGATGCGTGTGCGCAAACTAAACTGTCAAATCGATTTGACACGGATAAAATGGCCGATGACAGTTTAATGAATTCTCGTAATGAGCTGACGAAACAATAACGACGGGCGAAGTTATTCTAAATGTTTAAAATAAATCGATTAGGCGAATCGATTGTCTCGAGTGTTTGGGGAACCTGGTAAATAGTGTTACAATGTGTGAGGTATATAGGTAGTACCTACTCTAATGTAGGTATGTTTATGTAAAGTCACAGTTTTATATTTGATTATTTGTTCTGCAAATAGCATACTTTACTAGAAACATGAAATCAATTCTCGGAATTTATGTACATTTTTGACCTAAATAACTTTAAAAATATACTTAGGGTAGGACTCGTATTTCTGTAGTGAACCCAAATGTCAATTTCCAAGTCCAGTTACTGTCATAGAGTAAACCAACCGTTAAAAAAAGCGGCTCACCGTTCCTCCAGCACGTGTTCACGCGATAGACAATAAATGCGCGGTCGTGACGTCACAGGATAGCTCATCCATCAACCAAGCAAGGTCATAGAGGCCTACGTGGCACGCCGAAGAACATATATTATCTGTCACCTGGTTCACTTGTGAAGCACGCTAGGTTTAACTGGCACAGATTTTATAAAGTGCATGATGCAGCACAGATAAGAACGACAGTTTATTTTTAATAAGTAGGATTTTTTTTATGGCTTGGACAAATTGTTTTGCACTTATAGGAATACAATGTTATGAAACAATTTATTGTTGTTTTGATTTCGAGGCAAAAATCGAATTTGATAATTTGAACGGATGGAAAATATTTTATTTGCTAAATAGGTACTCTACATAAAAGATAAATTGTGAATTGAAATGAAATTAACCTCTTAACTTTGTTGGAGATTGCGCAGCTTACATTCGCCTTTTATTCAGAGGTATTATTTTTTAAATAGCCAAAAAAATTAGAACATTGCTTGGGGACAAACTTTTGAAATGTGGTTTAGGTCGGTCAAGTTACGAGGATTTTAAAAAAGACAAACTGTTTTCTAATTCCATTTTCAAATTTGAAACTGATGCTTGCTGTTAAGTAACTTAAAACCTTAATAAATGAACTCATCGATGAAATAAAGGAAGGTAAAGTACCTCTATCTTTTAGTAAGTAGAAACGGTGTAAGTATATTGATTCATAATAAATCTTTAACAAAGCAATTTAAAAACAACGTCTATTCACTTAATAATTGGTTCTGATTTCACATTGTGTTTATAATATTTTGTACTATCACAACTTACTGTTACTATACTTTATATTCATTTCTTTTATACTGTAATTATGTTAATTCATAGTTTCCACGGCAATTTTATTGTTTTTTGTTTAGAATATATATTGAGTGTCCTCAATTTTGCGCTCGACATGCTACTTTCGACTTTTCTTTTTTATGCAAAATTTATAAGTAAGTAGTAGGTATGCATTAAGTTAACTTTTGTATTTGTAAATTGGAAAATAGCATTTAGGTAGAAAAGAAAATATGAGTATTATTTACTTAAGGTTTTTTCATTGAATAATTTAGTTTTTCTTTGTTTTCCTTATTTTTAAATTTTGGATGCTTCATACCTGCCAGTTAGAAAGGTAACTAACCTAATCATGACTCTCACCACCTTGCAGTAAAAACAGAGTACATTCATGGCAATTCGAATTTAAAATGCAAAAATGGAAGACACAGGTGAGGCGATATTTACCTGGGTACTCACCCGGGCTGCCCAGGAACACTGACTGGTAGACCCGCCGCGCGGCGTCTGATTGTGACCACTCACGTCGGGACCCACACCATTTGCCTGTAAAAGGAAAGTATATTTTGAATTAGGATTTTTTTACTTTTTTATTTTACGGTGAACAGGCCAAATGAATTTGCAGTATGTGATAAAATCAGACACTATGTTGAAAAGTAATGGTAGACATTATAACGAGGTTCTATAGGAGCTAATTGTGAATGTTTTTATAAAGTTTAGAATATTTGTCATCTCTCTTGCATACAGACTTAACTGTTTCATTTCGGCAAAAACGATGGGTAACCTTAGGGAAATATCCAACAAGAAACAGCAATCATCAGCTCCCTCTGAGATAAAAAGCCATTACAATTGGTAGTAATGTCGCCGAGGGCGACACATGCGCCTACGATCGGATCCACGAAAAAACGCTACATTAAGTCTGCCCGCCCATCTAATGGATCCAACCAACTCTCCCAGGACCTTGATGTCATTACGCAAAAAAACACCAAAAAAACGAACACTCCACTCAAAAAATACCTCCTGGGAGAACCAAGGTGTTGCCACCCCTAGTCTTTTCTTACCCCAATGAGGGGAGGCAATATCATACACCATTAGCAATCTCTCCAGTTTTTTAACAACGTCACACTGCATATTTTTTTATTATTTGTCATACAACGACTCCGCACCTACTTTCTTAAGCGATGAACTCCACAATAATAATTATATTAAACAAAACTATGGTTAGGTACCGAATAAGGAAAATTGTGATGCTCTTTTTAATTATATAATTGATCGGTAATTACACAACAGCGCTGTGTTGTTGGTGCAGCGGGCAACACCACGGGGGGCAAATTTCGTATTCGAATTTTAAAAAGAACGCAACCGCCATAATTTTCTCTCATGTTATGTTCCTTTTTCGAAATTCGTAATTCGAACAAAAGCGCGCGCGGCGCAATGGTGCATGCATGATTGATAGTGGAGCGATGACGTCGCGCCGCGCGACTTTAAATGAACATTCGATTTTTGAAAAATAAAATACCCTTGACCTTTAACACCAAAAATGATCTCTCTCATCCTATGTCGCTTCTCATACTTTGTGGTGTTTCTGTAGCCAATTTGCGTCCCCTGAAGTACAAAACTAACTGGAAAACATAAAGCCGAATTACGTCGTTGAAAAAAGCGAAAACGGCGCCATAGACGGGCCAAAGAACAAGTTAAAGCCATAAACAAATACTAAAAATCTTGTAACCGAAATAAGGCGGCACTCTAAATAAGAATTAAAGTAAAATTGCTGAGGTGTGACTCCCTCGGCGTGAGGGGATATTAAGGCGCTCCTCGCGACGATATTCATAACGCGAAAAATTGTAATAACCTGGCGAATTTCAGAATAGGGCGAGGTGAGGTGGCAATGTTATATTATTTATACGAGGGCGAGCCCCTAGCAGGGGATTTGTTAAGGAAATTGTCTAAATATGCCCGTTTCCAACCGTTCGTGTGTGACACCGTATAATATATCTCATGCAAAAAACATGAGTAAAAATGCGGCGAGTTCTATTATTCTAAAACGGCGGTCGTCAATACAAATAAAGTTGAAAGTTGGCCGAGTTTCAACGAGCAACGAATGCCAGATATGCGCAGGTTAAATGGTAAAGCGGAAAACTTATTTCAGGCGAGGGCGAATGCATTACTTTAAAATTCAGAAAGAAATTCACACTTTAGTTATTTCTGCACTTTTGTATGAGAATTCTGAGATAACGTTACATCACTGAAAGGATTCGCGGACGTATATCTTCGCAGAGAGCGTGCTGTAATTTTCCGCCGCAGTGTGGTTCTACAGGGTGCAACGAAATGGGTATTAGGTAAAACATTATCTTTCAATAGAAACATCTTTTATTATGGGTGAAATTTCAAAAACTAAACACTCCAAAAAATTAGCATTTACCTTGACCGAATTTGAATAAGTACTGAATAATTTAAAATAAATATGCTCTAGACAACACACCAATTATTGTCATGGACTCGCGTTATGGAACTATCGTCCCATGCTGCGATACTAAAAAAAATGTTTTTTTGGATGACAAAAAAACTGATGCATATATTTTATGCGACAAAGAAAATTTGCTGTCTTTGACTGACTTAAAATTTCGTTACGTTTGTGCTTTATGATTAGAAAGTTTTTTTAATTTGCAGTATCGAAGTTATTCAGCTATTCACTGACTTTGGGCGCCCTTTTCCTTGTAACACCCTGTTCACGAACCTATTTTATCCGGCGAATCAAAACAGTCAATTATACCAAAAACGGCGAAAGAAAACGTATTCACACCGGCAACATTGATAGTTGGACCCGATTATTAAAGTCCAATTAGTACAACAAAACAGAACAATGCTGAAGTTGTTTCCAAACATACCAATTACACATTCATAATTCTTTTTTAGTTCAAATTAAAACAATTGGTGCTTCGGAGCTGTGATACCTATCGAGAAACGGCAGATTTTTATAATAACAGTCGTTGCGTTGCGTGGATCAGAAATTAGATCTCCGAGGGGCGTAATTTGAAGAAACCGACAATTATTTTTACTCAATAATCACTATTAATTATCAGTTTAACCGATTCGCTGCGTTCCATTGTACGTCTGCTCGATCCAAACGTTTTTTAGATTTATTTTAACGTCGAATAGGTATTTTACTTTTACTCTTGTTGCAAACGGAGCAACAAAGAGTTTTAGAATGCTTTCTTTTCAATTATCTGCACAGTTAAATGCGATAAATCAATCACATTGCTGCAGTGAATTCTTGAAGAAGATAACGATGAATAGTAAGTTTAAACAAAAAAAATAATTACATCGATAAAGTACCTACATGTGAACAGATTATTTTAGAATAATATTTTTTTTCAATTTAACGTTTTATAACTACTTAAGAAATAAAGCATTTTTGACTTAAATGTTTCAAACAAAAAATGCAATTCAGGTTTGAAATTTCAAAATCCAATAATAACACAACATAAAAACAGACAGACAAAGGTCATAAATAATCCACGCTAGGATGGGTCTACCAGGCTCACAGCACCTGCTCAGAGGTACCTGTATGCACCGAAGGCCGTGGAGATGTCCCTTCTCACGATAAATCACGGGTTTTTCTGCTCCTCGCGTTTTATGTGGCCTTAGTACTGAACTGTCGGAAGGTCCCCTTTATTTCTTTGGACTTTTTTTAGATTCCGAGGGCCTTTGGACATTGTCGCCGATATTCCGGACTTTTTAGTTGGTAAACAAACAAGGATGGGAAATACTTGAGATTATTGAGTGGCCCGAAATATTTTTTGGGCTTGGCATTAATCAGAGGCTAATCAATTGAGTCATTGTCAGGGGATAGGATTGGCAAGAGACTGTCTCTGAACGTCAGATTTTATTTCTTGCTAGTGCTCTGTCTTTATTCATCTTGTGAGGGATATAGTGTAAAACAAATTAATGGTTAACGAACGAAATAAAATCATTACCATGCCCTGCGATAATATGAGGTGTTTTACTAGTTTTATGTAAATTGAAGAATATTCTCGTAATATTCCAAACATTTCGTCAAGTGTGAGATCACCGCCAATTATTATCGACGTTAGCAACCGGTCACCGCTATGAGCGACTCAATCTGGCAACCGTGAGTAGTGTTGTTAAACTCTGTCTGAGTGAGTGAGCGTTATTGTTTTAGGCTGGGTCAATTTTCCTGCGGCTATTTTATGGCAATCAAACTTGCAGTACTGTTACAAGCATTTCGCCTTTCAGACAATGAAGTTCCTATCCTAGTCCTTCCTTATTGAATTCAAGTTACCACAGCAAGGGAATGATCCCCGCTCTGGGTTCTGGTTGGGTCAGCAGGTCTCCATTGACATTCAATGCAGCCAGCGCAATGGGAACCGGGCAGCGGGGAGAGACTGGAATTACTTCTTGCTAGTAATAATTCTAGTAAATAATAGGGGTTAAAGTATGAAATTGTCGATTATTTTCCCACTTTTTATTTTTTTTATAGCTCTTAAGTATAGTCACATTATTGCGTAATTCTTTTTGTATTATATCAAAAACTAAATAAAGTAACATTTGACTAAAAAAAAAATGCTATACTAGTGCCTATTACTTCAAAGGAAGTCGTTGAAAAGACCCCTTACAATGTGTCAGCTGTCCTTCTTGCTTCAATTAAGTATATTTTTATTATATACTTTGATTTTCAGAAATTTAAATACTATAATGCGTAGCTTTATAACCATCTAACTTTCACCTTTAATTGCATCGAAAACGGTTTAGGCGTTTTTAAAACAACTAAAAAAATTTTAATATGGAAAAATGATTTTTTCGATATCGTCCATGCTAAACAGCAATTTCATACTTTAACCCCTAATATAAGAGTTTGACAACGCATTTTTGCTGATTGTAATTTGAACTACGAGTATCATTGACGACGCATGTGGCCGATTTAAATTTATTGATTGTAATGTTATTAGTTGGTGATGATCACAAAGCCGAGAAATGTCCGAAAATACGAAATTCACGTTGTCCGACCCGCGAATCGAACTCAGGACCTTGGCTCGGTACTTAAACCACTAGACATAAGCTAAATCAATATTTAATACAATGAAGTAAAACTTAAATTGATCAGACAAAATTTGAATCTTAGTTATGTAAGAACAAATTGCTGATTCAAAATCATTAGTAAAAATTTCCTGTACCATATAGCTAATACTACGTATATAGATTGATCGGGATCATGCCGACGCCTCGGATCCATCAAGGTGATTGCTTTATGCCGAAGGATGAAGAGGGTCATAGACAACGAACTTAGCTTAACAGTGAGATCATCTTTATAACTAGAATTCTATATAGAAAATAGGATTCTACTACTTGGTAAAAGTCTGGACTAGTAGTATCTTTGTCATAAATTATGTAGTACCATCTGTCTCTAGAACTCAAATGATAAACGTCCCATCTATTTATAAGATATGTTATCTGTTAACTATGAATTAATCTTCGTTCAAGTAATTGTGGTTTTAATTTAGAACTTAATAGAATAAGAAAGAACCAGTTTTTTTTTTATATATTACCGTTGTGAATCTAGTGCCGTCGTGGCCGTTTCTCAGTCAAGAAGTGTAGAGCTGTGTGTATATCAAGAAGCTTAAAGCTTCTTGGTGAATATTAAACATATCTGACGTAAACGTTTGTCAAAACAAACGATACGTCCGTTTTAAAAACTCTCATGCATCCACTTTTACCAACATTAAAACAAAAAGGCGCTCCACAAAAACTGTTCTGGCTGAAACGGCGAGTTATAATCCAAAAAAATGCAATTTCAAAAATCGAACGGAAACTCGCTAATTGCGCCCGCCCAAGTCAGGGCGGGCCGCCCGCCCAGCGGTGCATCCTTTCCCCATAAAGAATAAAGGTCATTATCGCTTGCGAGGTGATGCCTGTTACTGTCTTATTGATCTTGCTTGTTTCTTCGGCAGACTTGAAAATGTCGTAAGATGTAGCGCGCTGTCACTGTGAAATGGGTCTTGTTTTTATGAGGATATGGTGGGTGTTTCGTTGCACATGGAAGGGTAAGGTTTAGGGGTGGGCAGTATAACTCATCGTAGGTAGGACGGGATCGATACGTTAGACGTGCAGTTCTGCGTTTGTTTTCGGCAGTTTCTATGGAAGTACTTCGAGTGCCCTCCTGATAAGTGCTGTAATGCGTTCGGGCAACATGTTTCGGGGAAACGACACGTATTTACGGTCTGAGCGAATGTATGATGCTATTGCGTCGATGAAATGTAATTTGAACAAATTGGACGGCTTCTAATGGCAGATATCAATCAAATTAGAGCTTTGAGCCCGGGAAGGAATGGATTTGATGGTCAGATTCAGCGTAATGGTTTTCTTTAATACATATAAGAAACTTTGATCTAATAAAGAAAAACTTGAAGTAGGTACTAAAATAAGTATCTATCATAGAGACGGAATAATAATTCCAAACAGTGAAACTAAACCTAGGTATAGATGAACAAAAATAATACCTACTCCACATTCAACTTAAAATAATAAAATCTAGTTATAGAAGGGTATTTCTTGAGCCAGATAATAAAAAAACAGAACATTCTTCGACACACATAAAAAACACAAAGGTCAACGTCCGGACTCGATCCATTACGCGTGACAGGGCGCTTTCGTTTGACAGGCGCTCTGACAGCTGTCAAAATTGGCCTTGGCATACCGTCATCGATCAGTTACGTCACTGAATTCGGGTTTGTGGGCTAGATTAGGCGGGGTTCAAGGCTAGAGCTGTTTTGATATCTATGATCTAGTACATTCGATTTAAACTCACTTTATGCTCATTACTAAAATATCTAAATATTGAGTAATGGTTCAAGCTTTATACTTTATTTTAATATTCTAGCAACTTAATTGCAATTATAATATCAGTATATAAACTTGAAAAAAAAAAATCTCAGGCGGGACATATTTTTTTAAGTTTATAAACTGGTTCAAGGTTTCTGTGGAAAATTTTATCAAAATCGGTGCAGTCGTGAATGCGTAAACATTAGGAAAAAACACTCGGCCTTAGGTGGGACTTGAATTCATGACCTGTCGCTTGCCGGGTGACAGCTCCAACAATTGAGCTACCAAGACATTGATCATTAAAAATTAAATTAAAATATTCGCTATTATAAAAACACTTGTACTTTACAAGGTCCGAACTGCTCTCGTATAAGGTTATCCGGTGCTTCGAGAGACAGACTTGTGTCACCGAATTCATAATCTTGGTACTCGGCCCGTCAAGCGGCAATCTGTGGTTTCCAGTCCTGTCTGAGGTAGACGAAATCTATATTCAAGGATTAAAATTTTCAGTTCAAACCAGCAATTGAATTGCTTAAAGAACAAACTCATAACATTTAATGTTTAATGCATAGTGTGTATTTTATTATTTATATTTATTTAGTGTGAAGTTCCAAAACACAATTTAATAATGTTTGGCCCCTCAAAACAAAGTCCATACCAACATCTGGGGCGGTAACGACAGTTTGATTCCGTGTGCGATCAGCTATTTTTGCAACTGAGCCATTTTAAACCTTATTTTTTATGGCAAAGATACTCATTTAGTCCAGCGCATCTGCTATAGCATGATAATGCATTTTTGACAGAACAGGACAGGGAAGGAAGAATTATAGAGTGTGTTATGCCATCGATAATGTTGGTATATCTTTACTTTTGTCATCATCATCAGTATACTGGTGGACACTGGCTTCATAACACATTCCGGCACACAATGCTAAACTTTTTTTTTACAAACAATGGGCTTGCTCTTGACTACATACTTAACTCTACGGTTAAGAAGAAGCCTACGATGGAGCGAGCTTACCCAGAGGTACTGGTTCTCCAACACACCAGGAGAACACAGAAAAACTATTTGGCGCTGGACTCCGGCAGGAGGGTGGTAGCATCCAGGCAGCTTCTTACGAAGCCTACCACCTCAGAGCGATCTGTAGCCGTCATTATTGGTTAGAAAACCAAAGATGTCGTTGCCCAGGGTGGAACACAAGGAGGTAGATCCAACCACTCATAAAAATTGAAGTTTCATTGTTATCACGTCGACAGGCGGTTGGTGTCCCGAAAAGTGTTTAAATCAGGATATTGCCAAAACCGCCACGCTTGGCAGGTAGGTTGGCGATCGCAGTTTAGCCAATGGTGGAGAGAAGAGGCTACTGTCCGTCTTTTTCTAGTCCTTTGGGTATTGACGATTCTTACCACACTTGTTGGAAAAGGCCTCAGTATATTTATGTGACGTCACCTCACAGTACAGTATTTTTTTCTATATTATAAGGTTTCGGATGCTTCAGCTGGGAATATAATGTACAAACTATCCGCCATCCGAGCGATTACTCAACCAAACAAAGCTTTGAATTTTAATTTAAACAAAAATAGGGATGCTATTTTTCAAATCTTGCAATTAGAATCATGCTTTTGACAACACATGACGTGGTGTCATGATGTCAGTTAGTAGCAACGATTAGCGCATTTGAAGTAAAAAAATAAAAATATTTACATGTATTTTTTTCAAACAAAATGGACAGGCTTACAGATAAACTTTAAAAAACAAGCAATAGGTTTTTATACATTACATCAATGGTTTTTAAGTTTATGTATAATACTAGAGCATGTGTGCAAATGGGCTGTGTTGGCCCTTTTTAAAACATAAAAGCACCACCATTTCTCTTACTATGTGAAGACGACAGAGCCGACTCAAGAAGTATCGCTGAAAGGACGGGCAGCACTGTTTACTTTCCACCACTGACTAAGCTGTGTCTCTTCGCCAACCCAAGCGAGCGATTAACTCAAAATCCAAATTATGGAGGTATTTATGACCAGTCAATGTTGGCTGATTTAATTCTGATGAACCAATCGACCAGATCAATCTAAGAAAACCCGCTGGTAACGACCACTTCCACTGTTACAAATCAATTTAATAAAATTGTACTGACGCAACATGCCGATTGCGACCTGTGAGGTCCACAAGGGAGGACTTTCTCCTCAGCGAGTGACACTCAAATCGCACGTAATTGCACAGAGTCCGGTATAAATAAATAGTCATCGATAATTTATTGGCTATAAGAGATAATTCTCATGACTTGCGTGATAGGTCGTAATTTGATCGGAAACTTAATTTTACAGAACTTTCGCCATGTTGATTTGAACTTTTGAAGAGACAGGTTCATCTTTATATATGAAATGTGTGCTTGTTTGTTACTTACATTCAAGGTTTTTGGATTTTGGTTGGCACGCCACTTAGGTCGATCCTCGATGCGAGAAGCCGAGGATCGACCTAAGTGGCGTGCAATTGGAGAGGCCTATGTCCAGCAGTGGACTGTGATAGGCTGATGATGATGATGAGATTCAAAGTTCAGGTAGTCAGGTTTTGTATGAAAGTTTGCTTTAGGATTTCCTAATAAATAGGGAAGAATAATGAAAATTTTAATTACACTTACTGAATATTTCACAGATTAAGAACTTTAAGAGAGAGACATTTAATTTTTATGGGAGTAAAACGGGGTTTCAGTTTTATACTATAGGTAATTTCATAAGCCCGGATGTAATCGCGGAGAAATGCTAGAGACTACATTATCTGGTTATTATTGTCTGTTTTCCTTTGTTTTTTTCTTTTTTCTTTAAAGATTATCTTTAGTTTCTTCCTTCGTTACTAAAGTTAGTGTTAGGTAGTTGGCCGTAGCTATGAACCAGCACATTTGGTAACGAGCGAGCGTCGACCCCGCAACCTCGGGCGCGGCCGTGTCATATCGCCTTGTAATTTTTTTCTAAAAGTCGCCATGAATAATCACATTTCTCTATACATTCAGCATTTATTCGAGCATCAACGCTTGGCTCCAAAAAGAACGCAACCACCACCGCTCACCAATAAAAAATAAAACCTAATTGCTCACCGTTTGGGTCGGTTTTCGATCGGAAAGCGGTAGGGTTGAGAAATTTATGAAAATGACGCGCAGCGGACCCTCGTGACTGGCACAATTCTGTATCGGTGTGTATTTTTACCTTTTTTTTATTACCCAACTGCGGCGGAAGGTATCGTGTTTTGCATATATGTAGGAATAAAGTTATGCGTTCTAAAAGCCAAATTGATTTGACAATGCACGCTTACGTTCCGACACGAGAGCGTTGAGATATTGGCGGTTCCTTATTTTATCGTTGAACGTGTGTTTTGGTCGCGTTTACGGCGGTAACGCGGTGGAAAGCGATGCCACCATTTAAATGAAGCTAGACATTCTTCCGAACAACTAAGATATGGTGACAGTAAAAGCTGAAGTTTTAAATCGCTTAGCGGAAAAGTAAGTGTTTGTAAGTTCTGTGGGGTAAATTGTTTGTGATTTTTATGTATAAGTAGCTTAAGCTTTCATATTGTTGTCATTCTAGATATCCTAATAACAGTATCTTCGAATAGTCTACTTCCTAGTACCTTTTAAGCATCTTTTCTAGTAAATTGCTAAGCTTGTCTGATCTAAAATCCTGGTCATTTGCCATAACAATTTTGGCGACGATTCAACTGATAGTCATATTCCTTCTGACAACATTAAATGACCCTGATAATACTATCGAGTGTTAACTAAAGTTAAAGAAGTTTACTAGATATTTCGTTCACACATTTAGAGACATATAAAAACGCATATTTTTTAAAAATGACTCTGGAACTTACATTTGAGTATCCGAATATACCTTAGTACCAGTATCAATTCAAATAGGTTATCTTATCACTATACTAAATAATATATGTATTTGACTGAAATGAATTTCTAATTAAGCGTGTTCACTTCGCTATTGACACAAAGTGGCGCGCTCTGGCGGCTTCTGAAGCAGGCGCCGCGGGGCGCTGCCATAACCAGGATCGTATTACCAGCTCCTCGCTAACTATGTGATCCTGGTAATTTTGGAAGCGGTAGATAGATAGCTCATATGAAATGTTCTCATGTTGGTGAAGATACCTCCATTCTATGAAGGTTTTCACTGTCAGAGATGTGATTTTTGATTTCAAGATTTCATGTTTTGTGAAAATAATGCAAAAGTCGTTCTTTTTATTGCTTACAATTCAAATAAATACATGAACTTTACTTTAAACACAGGCCTAAGTATATTTAATTGGTGCTTGTTACCTAACTTCCAACGCTGACACACTTATGCGTATCCTTTTTAAAATTTCCTAAAAGGACAAAAATACGTTTCTCATTTTTAAAAAAAATGTGGATACTGTAACTACACATCTTTTGCAGATAATTATTTTTGATTAGAATAGCGTATTTATTAGTTGCAGAGACATTCGTCACTCACCATAGCGACCATAAAGAACCTGTACCCATGGGACGTCACATTATTACTATCAACTATCATCTTAATGTCAAATACTGATTGAAAGGAAATTCTAAACTAAGTAACTCTTATAAGTTATGTCAGTTTGCGTTTAGTTGTTGGCGAGTAATTTTAGGTTTCAAAGATCATGGCTATTTAAAAATATGTTCAGTTCACAAAGTCAGACGCATGCACGCAACAATTCGTAAAGCCAATTGCGTAAATATAGTAATTATAATGATACAACTGAGTTAAGATAGCACAAAAGCTTCAATAATATAATTAATGTCTAGGACTTTATAATTACCACATGGCGTAATAAATAGCAACGGACAACTTTTGTCTTTTCAAAAAACTTTTCTTTGTAAGTACGTTCACATTTCCGCCATTGATGACCTTACTACTTTAAAATATAACCCGTCAATATCTCATGGAACTATAATTAAACTTCACTTTATTTCAGCTTTC
Organism: Anania crocealis; assembly: GCA_949315895.1. Lineage (NCBI taxonomy): Eukaryota > Metazoa > Arthropoda > Insecta > Lepidoptera > Crambidae > Anania > Anania crocealis. The sequence goes on from OX438868.1 coordinate 2,091,036, forward strand.
TGACCAATAATTTCCACTACCTAAATCAAAAGTTGCTTTTCTATGGAACAAACCAATACTATGTTAGGTGCGGAAATAACTGAGTATAAGATCAAATAAATTCCTCTTACTATTTCTCAGTTTTGAAATCAAAATATAAGAAAAAAATTTATGAGGCAGATGCTGCATAGTAGTAAAACATGTAGTGTTACCACAATATAAAGGTTAAAGCCTTGTCTAGTAATAATACGGCTAATTTGAAAACAATGTCTCCATTATGTGATATCAACTAAATATCATAAGTTTAAAACTTGCCATCTTATAACCGGACAAGGACCTTGTTCGTTTTTTTTGTAAGTAACACCGATTACATTTGCCGTTTGCTGTAATGATCCAATTTGATTAGACTTACTGCAAGTGGCTTAAGAAGACTTGTTTTGTGTGTGACACTCTTCATTTAAATAATTCGTTAATTCGTATAGAAAATGAAACAAAGCAAATACAAAATATCGTGAATGGCACTACACACGATATACATCCTTACTTTAATTATTAAAACAGTAAACTTCAGTGATCAAACTAAACCCTAAATAGGTACCGCTCAAAAAGTTGCGTGGCACCGGGGGATGGGGGGCAGGGGGGACCCCTGTAACTAAATTTTGAGCTGTCACGTAGATTAATGATAGCAGAGCGTGCGATACGCGCTGTCGATTTGGGTGGATGCGACCGGGGCGGGCGGTGGCGGTGTTTTTGCACTCCAGTCCTTGGGTTTGTGGTTTTGAGAGATATATTGGGTGTTTGACAAGTTCTGCGGATTCTGCTGCTGTGCTAATTCTTGTGAGCTGTAAATTTTAGCCCGAGGTTTTTTTCTTAGCTTTAAGTTAGACAAGCATGTGTTTTAACTCATTTCGCTACTAGTGGAAATGGTTTGAAATAGTTTTGAATGAAATGTAGTTTATTCTAGTGACGCTAATAAAAAATGACTGTTGTATTAACTTATCTATACTAATATTATGAAGCTGAAGAGTTTGTTTGTTTGTTTGTTTAATCTCAGGAAGTATTGGTTTAAATTGAAAAAATATTTTTGTGTTGAATAGTCCATTTGTCGAGGAAGGCTTTAGGTTATATAACAACTCACTGCGACCAAAAGGAGCGAAGCATCAGTGAAAAATTTTCCAAAAATAATCGTGTTCATAATAACAGAAATTGACGCGGACGTAGTCGCGGGCAACGGCTAGTTGACTCATAAACTATAATGGAATCAGATTCGTTTACAGGGCATAGACATTAAAAAATAGTATTCCACATGATATCACAATGTATTTAAAAATGGTGACAAAATCCAAGATCACATTTATATTCAGCATAAATCCGTCAACTAGTACAAAGTCTAGACATTGGCCTAACTTTTGGCTGCCATAACTCTATGTCTGCTGATCTGCTGTTTGGTGAATATAGTAATTTAAGTTTTTTGGACACTGATTTTAACTTTCATGGTCACTATCATAACTCTCGACTTAATAGGGTTATACCATGGACTTTTTAATATTGCTCAAGCGTCATAAAAAAGGGAGAACTTAATGCTTTCTATCTAAAAACAGAATTAAGCCTTGTCTAGTTAGTGCTAGTAGTTTATAATCCTTTAAATGTTACTACAAAACAAACACAGTTAAGCCTTGTTTAGTTATAATACAGCAACATTTAAAACGTTTTATCTATATTGTAATATCAACAATAAATCAAACATTTCAAATGAGCAGTCTTATTTCTAGACACGGCATAAACCTATTTTTTTTTGTAACTCTCTTTGAGTTCTAATATTATATTCTGACAAATGTCACGGCGTGTCCACGCTACGCCAACGTCAGCGGCAGCCGTGCGAGGGTACAGAATGGATTTCGGAAATCGATTGCCTCCAAAAATATTTACAGCCCACGTGCGGCGCGGCGCGTGTGTACGCACCTTTACGTTGCGTTGCTAGTGTATACTACCTTATGTTGGTTGATGTGTATACTGTTGAGGAATGGTTTGTTGGTTGATGTAATTGTTTAAACAAAACTACTTAAGTTTATGAATACTAACTGACCCGGCAAACTTGGTTATGTCGTATATTTAAGATTTTTGTGGTAGAAGAGTAACATCAAATTTCTGACTTCCCTATATTATTTATATGCATAATTATGTGGCGAAGTGGCGTACACACCGGTTTTCAAGGTGTCGCCTGCTACGAGGTCCCAGGTTCGATTCCCGGACGGGTCAATGTAAGAAAAAAAAGTGTTTTTCTACATTTTCTCGGGTCTGGGTGTTTGTGGTACCTTCGTTGTTTCTGGTTCCCAAAATACGAATGCTTTAAATAGTTATTCAAATTGGGATCAGAACAATGTATGTGATGTTGTCCACATTTATTTATTATTTATTTATTTATTTACATTTAATTATATAAACATGACTAGTTTCGGCTAGTTATACCATATACCTTACACGCTGTAGATGAAACTTACGACAGTGCACCCTTAAGTTGTATAATTAGTGTGAACCCGCCCTAAGGTAGACGTAAACATTATGTACACTGGCATGAGTTATTTGGTGGCTTTTTTTAATTAGCCGGATCTCCTGTCAGACAATCATATAAGTTTGATGAAAATGACTACATACCTACATACACTCTCAACCTGCTACTACTATAGGCTTGTTTTTTTAACTGAAATTTTACTAAAATTACATACTCTACTCGATTACATATTTACTCAATCCGATACTAAGAAGGACTTTCAATATAATAAATAAACTACGAGAAACGCCCATTTTATTTCGCAACATATTTTTTTTTTACTTCACTGTGTAAGAAATAATAAAAAGCCAAATAAATGTTAGGTCAGTACCTGCAAAAATATTAATTAGGGTTTTGGATTTTTTTTCTTCTCTGAAATGTATTTAAAACAGCATGTATCTACTTACTTCATAATGATCAAATGTACTTATTACTTTGCTTGTTTAAATATTTATAGATTCTGTGTTCTTAAATACATAAAATTTATGTTTGATAATTACCTATTTCTGTGTATTAATTTATTTAAATACAACTAAATAATCAAAAATGTGCACACGCCCATAACAGGTTGACAAATTCATGAACACATTGTGTGGAAAATACGCCATTCAAATATATGTCGTGTTGTGTAAACTAATTTAAATTCTATACCAAAACTGTTTTCATTACCATTTATGAAATGCAAGCAAATAAATAATAAAAATGTGTGTTTCAAACGACATCATAACCGATTGTAAAGACCATTTGATCGTATTAATTCAAACAATAGTTTTCCCGTATCCCACAAAAATTAATGAACCACGAAATATTACAAACAGATCCCATATAACAATATTTCATAGTTATTTTAAATAATTATTCATATTAGTAATGAATGTTTTCCGTTACAATGTTTCATGCACGCGTAATCCGGCGAAACCACATAACGAATTTATCGCGGGCAAGCGGGGCAAGTCAACATTAGACAAATTCAACATTATAAATAAACCACGACCTAGCACACCAATAAAAAAACGACCACAATAATATAAATTATGAAATACACTACCTACACACGACTAAACGTCACGGCGATCAGCTGATCAAATATATTGCTACTATAAAAAGTGAAAACGCAAACTAACTGTGCTCTCCCTCTCTGGCGCTCCCGCAGAAGGTACATCTGAGCGAGACCGCTATAAAGTAAGGCTGCCGTAGTGTAAAATGATATATTAATGTCAGCTGTGTTTAGGACCTCGTGAGTCTACAAAATAATAGATGGTCACAAATAAATTACTCGGCGAGTGCATTTCTGAACGAAATTCGGGCGGTCGTCGACCTCGACCGTGGCGCGTAAATCACGATTGATATACGGCTTGCGAAGGTCGCCATCTTGGATGGTGTGTTCGAAATTTGAATCTTTCGCGATTGGCTCGTTCCTGGACGTGTCAAAGTGACATTTGGCGGAAGATTTCGCTTTTTAGGTTATGTTTTGTTGGGAGTTGTTGTTGTTATGATTTACTGTGACCGAGGTGTTTTTATTCGCCATTTTGAAGTTGCGATTCGAAATTTGAATCTGGTTTATTGAGTTGTTAAGTGGTTTTGTTATTTTCATCGCTGTGAGGTCGCATTTCTCGTTAAGCGGTTAAGACGCGACGTTTATGTTTCAGCTCGTTTGAACGGCTGCTTTGTGTGGCGTGCTCTAGGCCTTCGGAATAAATCTTTTAGATTGGAACTTGTAAGTATTTTTCGTTGTATATATTGCCTAATAAATCTAGGGACGCTTTGATTACTTAGTAGTTTCTTGTAAGCTATTTGTTTTCGGTGGCTTATTTTGGGAAATTTATTTGCTATTATATTCAAATCTCGTAACAGTTTACCATGGTATAAGACTGCTTTAAAAGCCTTTCTTTTCAAAATGCATGTATGATCAAGGTGCTTTGGTGGCTGAACTAGTAAAGTATTTTAAATTTATCTGTTTCGTGTTGCAAAGTCCTTTATTATAGAGCATTATTATTCTTGCCCTAATAGAATATGACAAGATACATCAGTAAAAACAAAAGATTTTTGGCAGTGTTTCGAGCGTCTCATTTTGTCAGAATTGCACAAATCTTAAATTTATTAATTCTTTTTTAAATGACCATGACAAAGTTTAAATCTGACAATGTTGTAGCTGCTATGTTTCTTTAACACTCAATAATAATAGACATGTCTGCTTCACTTGCGTTCAAGATGACGTCAAAGCCCACCTCTTATAAAAAAATACCAACATTATACTTAATTACAAGGCCAGTAATTGCAGTTGATGCGATGACATGCGCTATGTCTGATTGTCTGTCAGTGCAAAATTGAACAATTAGCAAACGATTGTAGATAGATGGTCTGTGGTTGTGGCGTGACTAGGTAGGTACATGGTTTGATTTCGTTTGATAAAATCGAAATGACAATTAATCTAAGTTAGTCTTATTTTGTACAAACATTAACGCTTCCAGATGTTTTGTTCGCATATTATAAAGAAACTTGCATCCTTATTGAATTGATTACAGATAGATCATAAAAAAAATCATCATCATCATCATCATATCAGCCGAACGACGCCCACTGCTGGGTATAGGCCTCCTCCAAGGATCTCCACAGGGATCGGTCCTGGGCTGTCAACATCCAGCGGCTTGTGCCGCTGTGACGACTTGTGACGTAAAAAAAACATGGTGCATAATATTTGAAATGAATGACACATTTGCGGAGTTAACTCGCGTTAATAAAGTTAACATTATTTTGGTTACTTACGAGACCTCGAAGACTTTGCAGCGTTCTTGTCACGGGCAGAGAGGCAGTTAATCAGGGAGTCCATCTTTCATTTTATTCAATACATTGAAAATTAAACATTGAAAATTGAATCGCGTAAATTCTTGAAAACAACATGGTACACATTTGAGATGGGTTTAGCATGTGGATAAAAAAGCTGAAGTATTTTTTAATAGAAAATCATGTTTAACGAAGATTGATTTACGAGAGACGTCGACATTTTTGTTTTACTGCCGTCATCAGTAAGGGTCACCTCTTAATTTTAATTCAGACAACATTATTTAGTTTTATCTATTTTTAACTATCGTCTACCTAATAAGAATCTGCCTGAATTGTGTAGGTTTTAATTATATTTAAGTAAGTAGCTATTAGAGCAGTTCTTTTGTAGAAATAAAAAAAAATAAATTTATACCAAATTCACACAGATCAGAAAAAATATAGAAAAATGATTTGGACAGTGGGGTCAATGTAGATAATATTTTTTCTATATTTTTTCGGAAATCGAACTCGGGACATCAGTGCTGCCAACCTCTTGAAAACTGGTGTCTGATCCACTCGATCACAAATATTGTCAAAGTGTCTTTCGATCGGTCTATCGATTTACGTATGTCCTTGTAATATGTTTGTCTGACATCCTCATTCGTCCTGTTTGTTTCTGATCTACCTACGTAATATTAAAGTGGATGTATTTGCATATTTGATAAACAACCTTTATAATATTCTGTTGTTCTAACATAAATATTTACTGCGCTACTTGCATTTTTCTGTTTTTCTAAATGTTGGAGATCTTCATTATTTCACATAAGCCAAATAATAAAAATTCTTAAAAATTAGGGGTAAAATATTTATTCTCATACCTATCCTAGTCCTAAATCATTATTTACTATATTTTTAGTGTAAATGTAAATTCTACCTAAATGGTGTTATCTGAGCATAAGGTAGCATACGAAATTTACTTCATCCTATAAATAAAAGATCTAAGTGCTTAGATAAGATTTTCACTAATACTCCTACTCTACTGGTTCACAAGATTACTTTGACCCTTAAAATTTTAATGGAGTCATGACAGAGACGAGCTTCTTAGCGTTTTATGGATTCACCGTGCCTGGTCCATCGTGTGGCAGAAAGATAAACTCGAAGTAGATCCCGGGACTTGTGACACGGGTGTAGGTTTGAGGGCCCCCTTGCCGACGTACATCAACACTCACCTTCACTACTCGTGTTTCTCTCCCTGCCCAGCCAAATCTGGTACGAACCTGCTGAACACTCGCTCTAGTATAGGACTTACTGCAGTTCTAGCCAAGCCAAATTCTCTCAACAGGTTATAGAGAGATTTTGCATGTAGTCCTTTATAAAACCAATTTAATAGGCCACATATGACATACATTGTAATATCTGCAACTTCTGCGACAAAGCCTATTCTACGATAGACAGACCAACCAAAATGGCAGCCAGTATCGGGCAATCGATCGTTTAATTAACAACTCGAATAGATCGCGATAGCAGCGCCGGCTATTAATCAATCGGAAATTGTGTCTAGACAATGGCAATGGGCAACGTACGATTTTGGCCTTACACAGTTCTTAGCACGGGGATATGGATATCCTAATGTCTTTAACACTTTGGAGTTTTAAACTTGCATTGCAATATTCAAGTTTAGAAAATATTAGCAAGTTGCTTAGGTCGGTATGTCGGTTTAGACCAACATCCATCTTTTAGTAAAAATGCTGTGGGATTCATCAACATAAGAATTCCGAATTTCGGCACTCTCTTAGCATGCAAATAACATGAATAGTGCAGAAACAAAAAAGCGTTTCATTGAAAAGCTGAAAAAAATAAGTGGTAGAGATTTTTTTCTATTCAATTTTGATATGACAAACATTTTTAAAAGTCCTCTTCGTTTTTAAGGTCCGCTACTTGTTGCATTTATACTCTCTACAACGGCGACAATTACACATACTTTAACGAAATACATATTAAAAATAACGGGAACTACGTCTCTTCAAAGGCCATAACAATAACTTGGTGAGACGCGGTGGACCCCGACACCTATAACGAGAAATATGCAGATCGCAATCAACTCTTAAGAAACAAAGCTCATTCTCCAGTAATTAATATTGCCAATACCGCACGAGCAAATCGACGCGAGACGGACAAGCCGATAACAAGATTTGAAACAAAGAAAAAACCACACACGCACTTCGCCTTGTCACACCACAGCCAACCGACAGAGACGAAACGATCAATTTCAGAACCGCGTACGTATTTTATGATAAATAGCAAAACGAAATCGCCTGAGTGTGTTCCCGTGTCCGATTGATATTGTTTGGATTTAATTTATTTCACTCGCATGCAACGCAGATTTCGCGCCATCGTGTCGGATACAGTTGGAAACTTTTTTGTAATTCGAATATGGAATTTGATCAGTTTGATTTTTGTGGCAGACCGCGTGGGAAATATCATTTATTAAAAAAAATAGAAACAGTTTTATTAGACTCTATCGTTTAGGGTTGGTGATAGCTCAGATATTTCTTTGTCAATTCTGCACTTTGATGCTAATTATGAAGAGGTGATTTTCGATTACACGCACGGCCGAAATTTAGAAGGCCGTAAAAACCTCTCTCTCGAGCGTCCCATAACAGACGGTGGCGTTTAACTTTTACGGGCTATTTTCGTGTGTTTATTACAAATGAGAGTTGTTCGGCCGCTAATAAATTAACATGCTTTAATGACCTAATCAAAGTTTATGACGCGAGTCGAATCCCGGACTCCTAGTGTTGGCGATTGACTTATTTTGAGTAAAAAAATGGCGGTGCGAGCGTAATTATTTTCGTGTTTTATGAAGATTGGAATTTTTGTGAACATATCTTTTTACAGCCAAGTTGATTTATGTGTTCCTCCCAGGGAACAGATGTACTCACCCATGGGATCTGAAACAAAGAGAACATATACTCAGCGACATAGTATACATGTGGCATATGGTAATGAGATGGGTAATGGTGTGAATGATAGCGCCTTACTCGTTATTTATGTCACAGTCACAGGGATAATATATTTTAACAGCTGATTTTGTATAGGCCTTTGTTATAAAACATGTTGTTCGGTATAAAAATTAAAGTGTACAACTTTTTTGGGCACATTTTTTCAGTCAGTGATATGGACTCTATCTTAACTGTAGGTTTAAAAGTAAAAACTGCTTTGGTTTTTTTACCTGCCAGTGTCAACTAGCTTCGTGTTGTAGCTCGTTTTGTGAGACCATTAAATATAAAAAAAAATCTTACTGTCTTTTCTTGTTTTTCAAATAATAAAGCAGATTGACCCGATTAAATTTAACTGATAAAATCTTATTAATATAAGTTTCACCATAAGTTTTTAAAATAAAATAAAGTGGTACAGTGGTAGTACAGTAATTTACTGCGATACACTTATAATAAAACTTACTTTACCCATAATTATACCGGTTCATTGAATCTCATAACAACTCAACACAAACAAAAGACTCTTTTAAAATTAAATGTATAATAAACGACGTATTTCAATTGCAAGTCGTGTTCAATTTTGTGAAACTCTAACAAAAAATATAATTACAAATGTTTTTAATAAAAAATGCAATAATTTTGCGGTGTGAAAACGCATAATAATGTAGCTATGATTATTACGAACATATTATAATAGCGGTGAAATTATTATAAAAAGTGAATTGTATTTATCACGATAGGTGAAGCGAGGTACCTACGTTGAAATATATAAAAACTTAACATAAGGTAAATATTAAATAAAAACATGTATTTCATGCGACATTTGTAACAGTTATGCTGTGTTGTTGCTATGAAATAGGTAGGTATGAAATAAAAAAAGCGGACAAACACGTAAAAAATACTTTTGTGTTAAAACACCGGTCAAATGGAACGTTTTCTGTTTGTCGTCAGATTATAATAACATGAAGATGTACTGGTAACGGCCTATAATCCCACTGCAGGGCAAAGGCATCTATCGTTGAATTCAAGTTACCACAGCAATAATGGGTACAGGCATGATGACAAGTCTGAGCAATTTTAAAAATTCAAAGTACTTGTTGAATACTTGTTGTTTTAAACAAACCCAGGACCCCGAGATCTTGGTCCGATACTAAAACCACTTGCCTAATAGGGCATTAAGAGGACGCCGTGTGCACACTAGCGCCCCAACTTGATTTATTGTGATTACCTACATAAATGAAGCTAATTATTAAAAAACTGAAACTTATATTTTCTTATCGCTAAAACCGCGGTTTTAGCGATTAAAACTAAAAGACAGGAAGAAAAGGTGTGGACAGGCATTAAAAAAAACCGAGATGTAGGTAATTCATAAGAAAATATAAGTTTCAGTTTTTTAATAATTACTCGTAGTTTCATTTATAGGAAATCACAATAAATCAAGTTGGGGCGCTAGTGTGCACACGGACTCCTCTTAAGGGACTGCGTATTTCCTTAATATTATCTAAACTCTAATAATTAATTCTGTTTGTTTCAAAAGATTGAAAAATAACAAAAAACATCAAGATCTGATTTTTCACGAAGGTAACTTACTATAACTGTGTTCTTATTTCATCGTAACTTATTTTAATCTACTTTTTTATTATATTTTAAGAAAAACAGTGAGCACATTTAGAGTTTCCTAAAACAATCTGAAAGATAAACACCGAAATCTTCAGATCCAAAGATACCATTATCTCGCCATCTTCTGTAGGTTATCTGTTCTTATCGTGACAAATTTGGCAGTTTGACAGGCGATAAGTTATACTGACAGCTGGCTACTTCAATACACATGGCTCTAATAATAATCCTTCGATTAGGATCGAAGAATACGAATCGTCATCATAGAGTTGCCGATTGATCAATATTTTGACTGATTTACGATTCAGTGTAACTCAAAAAAGAAAATTTTGATACACTTCAATAATAATATAATTTTTCCAATAATCTCTATTATTCTCATCAAAGAGAATAACAGAACAATGGAATAAAATGGATCTATTTTTATGGTATTTGTCTATTCAGGAAAATTTTCAACACTTGATGCGTGATACATAAACATGACATTCAAATCATGTTAGCATTTTTTGTTACATATAATTTAATCTAGGTGTGCGAAATCTCTTGATGTCAACTATACAGGGTCAAAAGATATTCTAAGAAGCTCTCTCTCCATCTCTCTGTCGAAGCTACAGTTAGGCATAGTCCTCTTCAGACAATCTCAACGATAATGAATCGACACCTGAATCCCAAGCAGACGAAGACGTGGCATAGCGCGAGTCAGTTATCCGTTACTAAATTCCGACTGTCCTATGTGAGACCTAAATAACGTCCTACTAAACCAGTAGTTTGGCTGCTTTGAAGATAATTTCAAAACGTACGTTACTAGGTACTCTTGATAACTTTGGCACATGTCAATAAACTAGTTTGCATTGTTGACCGTGGCTATTAACAACAAGTTTGTGATAATGTTTATTTTGGGGTACCTCCTAGCGGTCCACCCTGGGCAACGGCATCTTTGGTTTTCTGACCAATGATGACGGCTAACAGATCCCTCTGCGGTGGTAGGCTTCGTAAGTCGCTGCCTAGATGCTACCACCCTCCTGCCGGAGTCCAGTGCCCAACAGTTTTTCCGTGTTCCGCTGGTGTGTGGGAGAACCAGTGCCACTGGGTAAGCTCGCTCCATATTAGGCTTCTTCTTAACCGTAGAGTTAAGTATGTAGCCAAGAGCAAGCCAAAGAGCAAGCATAAATCATTAAAAAAAAAACTATATCCTCGGACCTTGGAGGCCTGGGTTCGATTCCCGGGGTCTAGCAATAATAGTTTCGAATTTGGCAAGCGTGGTGAATGGTGATCATGCCTCTACCCATCATTGCTGTGGTAACTTGAATTCTGATAGAGGCCTTTGCCCTGCAGATGATTATAGGCCGTTGATTTACCTTTTTTAGGGTTCCGTACCCAAAGGGTAAAAACGGGACCCTATTATTAAGACTTCGCTGTCTGTCCGTCTGTCCGTCGCTCTGTCACCAGGCTGTATCTTAAGAGCCGCGATAGCTAGACAGATGAAATTTTTACAAATTATGTATTTCTGTTACCGAAATAGCAACAAATACTAAAAACAAAATAAAATAAATATTTAAGGTGGGCTCCCATACAACAAACCCGTTTTTTTGGCCTTTTTGGTGCGGAACCCTTCGTGCGCGAGTCCGACTCGCACTTCGCCGGTTATTTACACTCTATTTGAGCAACATTTAAGTATCTTCATCTTTATACATTGGAAAGTACTTAAACTCCAAACCAGTAGCACAAATTGCAGTCGGCAAGAATCATACCGTTCCCGCTGAATCGTTAGAAAAAATAGTTTCCCTCCCGACCGCGGTTGTTGCCCGCTTTAATTCTATTTACATTCCGCGGCACGACCGCCCGGCTCCGCCGACGGGTGACGACTGACTGACAGCGGTTGATAAACAATGATTTGTTAACCAAAGATTTGTAATTAATCAAAATAATAGGCGAAGATAAATTTAAAAAGATTACCTACCTTTTCAGATGAACCATATATCAAATTCAGTTAAGCCAGACATTATGATAGAACACTGGCTCCTTTATTTTATTTAATAGTTTTTTATAGTTATCCACCATGTATAGGAACTGTCATTGAGTCATTACAAAAATCTTTAGGCACAGTGCAAAATATTCATAAATGTAGACATTTACATTCATTCATTGTCCCAATAATAGAGTTACTAAAGGACTTGTATTTGCAGAAATCAGAAACAACGAAAGTGCTACTAACACCCATAACCATAGACATTAATTCCAGTTTTACCCATCAAACCTTTTTGAATGCATACCAAATTTTAGAGTATGTCATATTCAATGATGATGATAATTCCCTACAGTGTCATGATTATAGGTTGTCACTGTACTTATTTTATGAGTATTATGTGGTAACGTTTAAGTCCTTACTCTTCGCCTTTCCCGCTATTCCAAAGTCTAAAACACGTTAATCAGATGCAAGCATCCACCGTTAATCTCCCGTCAAGCCGATCCGGGCTCAGTGCGACCAGCCGTGACCGTTGCGGCCCGCTATGACGCGGCCCTACTTGGAATCGTACGTACGATTCCACTTACTGCATACACGCGGGCTTACATGTCGGCGATGTGCTTCGGACTGACAATGGCTAGACTAGAGAGTTCCTTGAGCTGTATCTTTTCCGCACTATTAGATATGTCCCTAATGACAATTGGGTTTATTCTACTGTTTCTTCTGTACTAGAATTTAAGTGTACCGAAGCAGTGGTATGATAATATATAAGGGATTGGACATTGACTGACAATAGAGGGTTTCTTGCGTTTTTTTTTCCGCACTGGTACATAAATGGTGCTTGAACGACAATATCTCAGTCCGGTTTCTTTTACTGTTTCTTCTCTACTATTACATAAATGTCCCAAGCAGTGATGTAATGAAATATTAAGGGGTGAGACCGGGTTTTTTTGCGCTGTTACTTCTCTACGTTAGTACATTTTTTCCCGAAGGAGTGGCATAATACAATATTGGGACGAAAAAAGAAGAATGAAAAGGCAGCTCATTGATCTTCAATACTAAAATTAAACTTTCTTGGTTGTATTTTTATAATAGTTTAGTATAAAAAAAGATCTGAAAACGGTATTTATTGCGTAACTGATGCAGGTGTCACTTCTTGTTTGGTATTTTGTGATGGATTACAAAGCTTCACATAATCATATACCTTTTTCTCAGCCTAGACCAAACCCCATTCATAATTTATACCTACCTAATTAGAAAAACAAAGAAAATATCTTTATATTACAATAGTTCTGATCTAGGTGAACGATATCCTCAAATAAGACACCACACAATCATTCTCTGACCTTTCATGTCCGCAAGAAAAATGACCTCCGTCACCATAAATGTCTTCCCGAGCCTGATCCCATGTACACCGCCCCTAATCCGGTTGCGTGCCTTGCCGAGTGGGAGTCGGTCTTAATAAGCAGCTATACACAATAATAAGCCACTCTGACGCACGGCTATTTATACGTGACCCACCGCGGCAACTTTGACATTTCGCCACAAGTTTCACTCGTTTCAATCGTCTGGATAGCAAGAAAGTTTGGCTTAGTTAGCCAACTGAAGAAATATCTGTAGGAATCATTTAAATCGATTTCATTTCTGAGTAGAGACTCTGCAGAGAGAGGGCGGCGTTTTTACACGTCCCAATATTTCAACCTACTACTGCTTCGGGATAAGACTGGGCTAGCGCCGAGAAGAAGCAAAAAAACTCGGTCACTGTTGCCAGCTTCTATCTTTTTAATTGTTGTGTTTAGTAAAAGCTAGAACCATTTATTGCGATACGCTTCTATCTTTTTATAATCATGAATACTTTAGTAGCCCTTATTCATTTAAAGTTGCGCTTTATTCGAAGTACGAGTTGGAATCAAGCTCAGCTTTTGCCGGCTTCGCTCGACATATGATTTGATTTTAATACTAGTAATTTTCTTTACACACAAACTTCAAAACTGACCAACTTTCACACTAAAATCCATCACCTATGAATTTATAATCCCTTCCTGGCTGATGATAACTATCTGTACGTCAAATTTCAGTCAGTCTCAGGTTTTCATTTTTAATTAAGACATGTTTGGTGTGTTTTTATTTCATGAATAGAGGTCAACTCGGTACCTTGCCATAAAATATTATAAAATTAAGACTTAGATTACAAAAATTATTGTTATAGCCTATATTTTTTCGATTACTTTGAGATTATACATTTTATAAGAATTTTCATCTATGTATGTAAATATAAAAATCACTTTAATAAGATGCTTATTTTTTTATTTATTTATTTACCGTTATAAAAAGACTTAAATTAAACAATATAATTATATAAGATAGCACCTAAAACCACTGAGGTTTGTGTTGGTGCTATCAGGAGCTTACATACAATGAATTAATTAACTATAGTAAAAAAAGTAAAATTATTTTCGTCTATGGTCACTGTAAAATTTATAAAAAGTTGTATTGAAATCCGTAAACATAATTAAAATTTATAAATACATACAATATTATGTAAATATAGACAACATTAAATAAATATAGCTACAACATTTCTGTTTGGTCGTTTTCATAAATTTGTTTTCTGTTCAGTCTGACTGGCATCGACTTCCATCTCTAGTTACTAACTTCTACATACAGTTATGTTTTCATGTAGAGTATTTGTTTCTTTTTTTTAATGCGTGGCTGCTGTGGACAATAATTGACAACATTTTCGTGTATTTGACAATGTTTGTAGGAATATGTTAGAAGATATTATGTCACAATAATACCTTACACCACAATATTGAGCTGCATTGAACACGGCTTTATTGATCGTTCGCTTGCTCTACCTACAGTGTTTGACAAACATTAAAAGTAACGGAAAAATAAATTGCCATATTTGTCAAATTGTCCAAGAAATCTTTCACTTCAACGTTTAAAGATAAACTGAGTAGGTAACTTTTATTTGTAAGGCAATTTACAATTCCCATCTAAAAAGCATATTATAGATAATCCTATATTAGTAAAAGGCGTGGATAAAAAGGACAGACAGACAGATTAGGATTATAATGTAAATATATTTTCTCGCATTAATCCCAGTGACCAGGGTCGCAGCGGTGCGAGGTGTCCTCTATAATTTATTGACGCGGCGACAGCGCTAATGCAGCGCGCGACGCTGACTGATAGCGCTGCAACGATATGATACGAGTGACGCGGTTAAGTGCGATCGCTTGTACGCCGATACCGATGGGATTCGCCGGCCTACACACCGCCAAGCTGGTATGGGTGCATACCAGCTTGGTACATGCTTTACGCTTCAAAACGTTCTTTATTTTTAGAAATTCCCCAGAGAAACGTATCCATTCTAACCAACCCCTATGCATAAAAACTTTTAAAAAGAAAAAACATTTTATCAGCAAGTAAGCCGCATAGCGCACATATCTTTATCATTTCCACTGGTCCCCGATCCCAGAGCAAATCCCTGTATCCGGGGATCCGGATAGGGATCCGGTAATCCCGGTTAATAACGCGCAGCGCGATCCGGCCGGCTGTCGCAGACGGCTGATAATGGAGTATTAGCTAGAGTTATAATTGTTCAGTTATTAACATCGAAATAAGGAAACGGCTAAGTCTGTGGTACGTAATTTCGGTTGTTTGCAGTCAAAGAAGGGTTCTAATTGTAATTACACGTATGGCTTGTTTTTCCTAACAAGAAAAAGAAAAAGGGGATAAAAATAAAGAAGAAAATCCCGGAAAATTCGCGAATAGTTCCCTCAGCGGTACCAAGGCCTCATACAGCTATAGAGGATTCAACGGCTAATGATTTCGGCGTGCGGGGCTCCAACAAATCCTACCAATATGGAGTGCGGAAAATACCTGGAAAATGGGAATGTTATTTCCCTTCCCTCACGCGTTACGTTAACGGATAATATATGGAGTGTAACAACAGAGAAAATAGATGAAAAACACAGAGCGGTCGCGTCTAAATGTCAGTTTCTAGTACTGAGTTGTTACTTTTAATTCACATTAACTTTTTTATCACCACCGACTCTTTTGATCTCCGTCCATCTGTTCAGATTTCGTCGTAAGGGCTGGCCACACACGACCGTTTACGATTCGTAACAGTTTTACAGCCAGACAAACAAACACGCGGTTCCAGCAACGTTGTAACGTGCAAACGCACGTATCAAAGGCGACGCCGAATTTGTCGATTCCCAGTAACCGCGCGAGTAACTACGAGCCGATCTGAAAATAGAACAATGATGTTCTTTCTTTTTTATACGCTCGTCACTTGTCACTCTCACTGGCGGAAAGCCGAAAAATTTACAGGTTTTTTTTAAATATTTAAAAAACCTTTATAAGATGCGCTTTACTCGTACAGAAATCGTGCGGTCAGTTCCAAATTGGAAGTTCAAAATCGCGTCAAGAATAATGCGGAGTTAACGCGTTGTCTCAATACAAAGCTGGGTGATTTACATTTAAAGTCTGCGTAATAAAACGAAAATTTCGCCATTCCGACTGGCGGGTAAACATGAAATTTTCTATTTGGGCAGACAAAGGGCACAAATTAACGGCCATTGTCCAAAGGGCGGCCGTTGTGCGGCGCGATTAGTTCATTATTATTTAATTTTATGTGGAACTCTCTGTTCTCTTGTACAATGCGCGTCAAAATTAGAAATAGTTTTCAGAAATTGCACGTGCGCGATTGGTATCCAATATTAATAAATCACTCGCGGGTTTTGTGGTAAACCGGGCTCGGGATGAAGCCTTTCATTGCGCACTTGAAACAGCTTGACGTTATATGCAAATTTAATTAGAAATGAGGAATGGATGTAATACAGCTCGGGTAAGTTGGTTAATTTGGATCTTTTTTGTTTTTACTAGATTTACCATTAACAACAAGATGGTTATTTTTATGCCATTCTTATTAGTATTTGGGATATCTGAATAGAAAAACCACCAGTAAGTTTTATCAACTTGTGGTACCTACCTCTGTTGTTTCCAATTTTAACAAATTAAGTGCTCTTTATAGTTCCGTATGTTGGGATAAGAACAATTTATGTGATGTTGCCCACGTTTATTTATTTATAATGTACAGCTATCAAAGATGAGAAGCTGTAATGGACGTAAAATTTAAAATCACACTTCATTCAAATATTATAGTACTCGCAGCAATGATATTTAAAAATCATAGATAGGTTATGCCCTTACAAAACTATCGAAATATATGTGCCGCTTGCGAACAACTGCACACATGCGTAATTCTTATTTTGTCCTTGTCATACTCGTGAAAAGAATAATTACTTTCTCTTTCATGGATTTGAAAAGACGTCACAATTGTGACGTTTTAGGGACGCATATTGAGAGCGCATGTAACATATCTATTACTTTTTAAATATCATTGACTCGCAGTCAAACCTTTTTAAAGTTTTTGCGAGACCTTACCTATAATATATAATAAAGATATTTGTTAATATAAATAAATAATAATAATACATTAGAATCGAGAGATTGCATGTGGAAAGGTGGCAAAGTTATTCAGAATTGCTTTGAAGATTATTTTCTCATCAACAAATTGTACTGATTGAAGCATCCCACGATTACATAGCACCCAATTCTTCCAAAAGCAATCATGGAGACCGTTACCACTATTTACTATGAGCTGCATCGAGACAATAACCAATTTGCATGAGCATTAATGATGTTTTCACTCCATAGATTGTGTACCTTAAGGCTGGGGACACATCATCATCATCAAATACAAACTACTACTTTCTATAAAGTATTATTCTTTCTGAGACTACTCGAATTAAAATAGTGTTGATTGGCAGAATACAGAAAATAAAAAGTGTGGTTATGAAAAAAATATGAACGACCATCGTCTGTGACTAAAGTTCAGGCTTTTCGTATGTTATTTTTTATTTTATAAACAAGTTTTAAGATTTTTTAAGTAAGTACAGTCTTATTTATTTATATCTCAATTGGTTTACTTTAGCTAGTTCTTCAAAATAAATCTATTGTTTCAAGTAACCAAAGTAACAGGGCGGAAGCATTTCACAGAGATGGTATTTGTTATTGCGCGGTATCAAAGGGCGGGGCGCGTTCTGAGAACTGTTCCGTGAACAGTTCCTTTGTTCCGCCGATAGATACATTAGCGCTATTTGTGTATCTGTGATTTTCAGAGAACTCCAAATAAAGGATTGGAAGATCGTTTCGTTTCAGAAAGGTAAAGCTGATTAAGGTAAGGTATCTTGTTTCCTAGAACTCTATCACCAATATCATATTGATAAGGTAAATTAATTATATTCTATTGTCACATAAGGTAAAAATACCCATTACCGTGGCGTAATCTCAACCGAAATCAATTATCGAGGTAACAGAGATATTTTTATATTTCAATTTGACAGCAATAACTTAAGTACTTGTAAATCTTTACATATTAATTCCAACTGCCATAGGTGGGACGTTAACCCAAACACAATCAAAGCCCAAGTCAATGCAGTGAATCAACAGCATGACCTTATAGCACTTTTTGCAATGCAACTTAAAGCAACTCATAAGCTATTCACGATTCACATAAAAACAGACATAGCATTAACTGAAAAGCCTTAAATACTCGTATATTTTAGCCTTCAATACTTAATTTAGTAACTTTTTTAGGAAAGGACTAGACATCTAACCATCTTATCAAATCAATGCTATATTTGGTGAAACTGATTATCTAATTATGTTTTAGTCTACTAAGGTGCGGTGCATATGACGTCATAGTAAATAAATAAAATCCCAAAGACCAGAGTGTATATAGTTATGCATACACCTAAGTCTAAGCCTGTAGATGAACCAGTAAAAAATCTTATGCCATTGCTCAAGTTGTTTGTAAGGTATACCCTTAAAACACTTCTTATTTAGGAGCAAATTTTATCAATTTTGGTACGCCTACATAGGGCCTACCGCAATTGTAACATTTGTGCTAAGTCGTAAACGAATTCGCCTCCATCACGCACACCGTGTAATGTTAATTGCCTTTCTGGGAACATAGTGTTTGCTTAGAATATTATCTGTGAGATTAGCCCTGAAGTAAACCTCGTAAAGATAAAAGGTGGCAGCTACTCCTTGTTTTTATTTCGTAAATGTTTGACATTCATACAGGACGATAACGTTGGCCGCTGCGCCGTCAAAAGAAGTGACACGAATAGATAAATAATAGGTTTAGCGGTGTGTTTGTTTAAATCACTGTTTTGAAATACTTTTTTAAACACTTGACATAATCTATAACATTGTGGATTGATGATTGATGCAAATCACTTGTATTTTTTTTTAACTTTTGATGCAGACTCGTTATTCAATACTAGTTATTAAAATTTATCTTAATTTGCCCAAATGAATTACGAATTAGTTACGTCACTCATCATTAATGGTTCGGAATTTAAAGTACTTATTTAAAAGTAAAAGTATTTATTTAATTTCTTTTACATTATTTTATTTTGAAGTAACTCGAAATCCGTGCTGTCCACACAATTACCGGGGCGGCATGAATGCGCACAGGTCGATTATCCACCTCTTTGATCAGGTTAATTAATACATCGCCGCGCGCCACTGCCGCCCTGGTATTTCTGGTCAGTGTTAGTAGCTTTTGCTTGGATTATCAAAGAAAGAAATGAAGAAATTACTAGGTAGGTATAAAAACTACTCCGATCGTTGGTCAATGCTGCCATTAAGTATAACTATAACGCTCGTCAGTCACAAAGACATCATGGATCTGGTTATTATAACTATTGTTACCATTTCAAACAAAAATAAAAATAGATCGAAATTGCTCAAAGCCGTGAAAACCAAACATGGTGGACATAAACGCCGTACCCAGTAAATTTTACTAATGAGATTAAATTATTAATGTCCTAAACATTATTAAAATCAAAAATATTAAAACAGATGAGCTTCAATATCAGACGCGTCAAAAGTGCCATTAATTCGTTTTCCGCCATTTGCAACGAAAACATTGATTAATTACTTATTTCGCTGCGAGAGGCGCTAATAATAAGTGTTTGGTGCACGCGAGTCCGGTGGGATGGGCTTTTTTCTGTTTTGTTTAATTATATAACTGTTAATGTTAATCGATACTAGTCGTTCCGTTATTAGAATATTCAATGGGAATGGTTACTTATTATTTTATACTAAAATAGTATTATAGATCACATTTAAAAAAACAAAACAGTAACCATCTTATTTATATATTAAAACATGCATAATTCTATATACACGCCGTACAAAATAAGTGTAAGAAATCGAAAGAAATCCTTCGTATAAAAAGACATTACAATCGAATTCAGGGGAAGGATATAAACATTCAAATGTTTTATTCATTTACTCTTCCATCCAATGATCAAAAAATTCAAATCGAAAGTAGAAAAATGAACTGCGGATACATAAAAATAAAATAATCTTCATTTGACAGGCATTATCGCTCTTTCATAAACCTTTCCAACGCTGAAAGTAACATAAGAATAATATTACTACTTTTACTTTAACTAGGGGATGGTCTTAAGAGTCCTACCCTATCATTTCAGAAATGAGTCTTCATCGTAAAGTGCACTACCGACTGACTACAAGGTTGCAACAGGCACAGTGTAGAAATGGACAGTATGCCATCTTGTAATCTATTTTTTGTAGCTTGAATAACATTGCAATGGGGGCTATCGCTAGTAAATTTGCCACTAGAGGCGCTTGTGTCGCGTGAGGTCCAATATCATTCACTTTGTACTGGTTTTAGCCGAATTTGTTGCATAAATTATAATTTCTTAAATTTACCTGCCGGAAAGTGATCTCCATCGTAAAATATAGCAAATATGGATTATTTGGCGATTAATGTGAACGCTTTAAAAGCGGAATTAAGAAAAAGCGCAAAAATAGGCGGCCTCAAAAGCAACTATCTCAGAAGTTAGTTTGTTGATATCAAGATAGTTATTTATAAACAATATAACCTTAATTAGATTCAAGATATAACACTTTGTTTCGGCGCCAATCGCCTTTGACTGCTATACCTCCGGACCTCAGTCTACAGTGGCGCCAACTGGTGAGCAAAGAAACGGTAGTCCCTATTGAGTAAATTTCGAACGCCTACCGACATCTATTGATAGCTCTTGGTTTCGTCGCTGCGGCGCCGTATTGCGTCATCTTGTTCCTTTTTTTCCAATTTCAAGTTTGGAAAAAAGGAACAAGCCAAGCGAAATAGAACCTAGTCTATTTTTATGGACTTCTGTATGGGCTCGCCACTTTTTGTGAGTCTTAGCTATGATGTCAAGCGATGATCCAAGCAAGTTGTGATAGTGAAGATGATCAAAACAAGTGCATCAGCTACTCAAAAGTAAAGTAAAGCCAATAATCATCACACAACAGAGCAAAGGCGTCCAGCATTGAAATCAAGTAGCTACATCAATGATAGGAACAGGCATAACCACGCATGCCAAATTGTCAAATGTGAGTTGGTGATCACAAACCCGAGCAAAGTTCGAAAATCGAATCTGAGAATCGAATTCAGGACCCCGAGACCAAGATCTGGGACAAGGCCCGGTATTTAAACCACTAGACCAATGCGGCGTTGCTACTTACTTAGGATCAAAACAATGTGTGTGCTATTGTCTATGTTTTATGTAGAGTCCATTTATTTACAACAAACCTTCTTCGTACTATTCTGGTGTGGCGTCAGCGCGGCAGTAACTGCTAAACCGCGGGGCGGACCGCCTTTACGAGCGCAGCCGTTTGACTTCGAATTAGCTATATGCGGGTAGATTGAGAGATTTTCTGTTTTTGTAGGTACTATGGGTGAAGTTAGCGAAAGGTCATTTATAAGTATTTTGATTCTCAACTATTATCAGATTTAATCCCCAGGTCGGGCAACAAGGGTTATGAATTTTAGAATATTGCTCGGACACTGGGTGGTGATTATGCTTATACCCATCATTGTTGTTATTAAATCACACGGCTGAATGTTTTGGTACCGTATACTATAAAATGTGAGATATAAGAATATTAGGCTCATGGCACCACCTACATCATGGTCAAGGATAAAAGTGCAACTAATCAACCGATTTTACCAATTTGTTAATCAGATCCTTCATGAAAAAACGAACTTTACTTTACAAACTGCATAGCACTATTAAAGCTAACCAACTCTATGCAGTTCGGAAAATAAAACTAAAACATTAGCACAACCACCGCCTCCGTTCCGAAGTCAAAGAAAAAGCCAAACGACCGCCACACCTCTCTCCTAAAAATACATTACCACTGGGAATGCACTGCGTGCTGAGAGAGCGCAGTTAATACAAGAATAATGAAACAATTATCTGTATTGACAGCTTGCGTGCCCAGCACTAGAGGTCGTCCCTCCGAGGGTGCATAAGAAAAAACACCCCCAAATAATTTTGATAGACACTTCGCGTGCCAACGACAATTAGGCGCAATACGAATTTAGCACATTATTCGATTATTCGAGTAATCGGTCCGATAGTTCGCACCTTTCTCGGCTCGTTAAAACGCAGTTACCGCATCGCACATGGCGTTCAGTTTGTGTGGCCAGTTCATTATTTTCAAATATCGAACACTAATGACGCCGTCCGATATTTTCGAATATCGAACGGCGGACTTAATGATGGCTCCAATGTTGTTCAAACATCGAATAAATTTGATATTGTTTTGTTTCGTAAAATTTTAACTTTGTTGCTGGCACACAATTAATTTGGTTCTGTATTTTACATCATAATTATGTTGCCTGTATTTTAGACTATATTTTGCTCTTTATGATTCTATAAAGTTTTTAGAAACAAACATCTGTTTCAGAATGAGAATTGAAGCTTCCACTTTTTGAAATTTAAGCATAAGCAAGCTCTACATTGCATAATGTATAGCTGCTTAAATTTATTAAGAATAAGGATTAATACTGCACTTCAGGCAATATGATAATAAGTCATTTAGGTACTAAAAATTTAAGCCGTGTAACACAATTTTAAAACTAGGCCTTCGTGACCTCGAATAGATGGAAAAATTCTCCTGAGGCTGCGTTGGTTGATCTGTTATCTAATCTCCGGTCAGTGTATGGATAACTGACGCGTTTCACAACACTAGCCTGCGATAAGGAGGCGCCACTGTAAGTCAACAAGGCGTGATGCTAAAAAACCATAAAATAATGAAGCATGTTTAACGAGAAATTACTGTTTGAATGAGGTATTTCATTATGGGATATCTTTTTGACCATTTTGATCAAATGGTCTGTTAGCAAGAACTAATAATTATTATTAATAATAAATAACCTCTTTAACAAATGTCATAGCTTATTTTATGTGATGCAAGCAGCGCCATGATAACAGAAGGAGCTAACAGAACTAAGTTAAAGTCAACACAGAATGTAGAGACGTTTAACAACGTGTTAATAAAAAACCTAATATTTAGTTCTATTAAAAAAATGCTAGACAGCCAAGGCAACTTTGGATGCGCTCGCATTTTTTCCCACTTAACAAATGAAACACTGAAACAATATTTTGTAACGACACGTAGCCGTAAATAAAATCATGTCAGAGCGTATTTTAGCGCGACAGATGATAGATTTAGTGTCCCTGCCAGTTTAGCAGTGGGACCAATTAACAAAACATAAGACGAATTTCTGTTGAACACATTATTTAAAGTTGATTCTAGAACGATTTCACAATTATAATGAAGAAATAAAGCGTATTACTAAGCTATTTCAGCTAAATCATTTATTACAATAAAACCTACAGAAATCCATTGCTGGACATAGATGTTGCGAGTTTGTGGAGGAGAGATTTTTTTTCCTGCCTGTCTTCTTCTGACAGTTCTCTTTATTCGTTTATTACGTCACCACATAACACAACTTTGCTACTTTAAGTACTAATCAATCTCAGTAAAACGCTAACATGGAATCAATAAATTTGAGTTTTGAGACCAAAAAACTGGTTATAATTTTACTTGAAGTATAGTGAGTAAGATCATAAGAAGTTAAGCAATCTCTGTCAGTGAAAAAATCTCTATTCTTTCTCATAAGTTGACAAATTTGTAAAAGGTAAATTTATTACGCATACGCAAAGAACGCCGCATACACACAAACTCAAATGAGTCTCATAAGTATTGTGGCTACAGATTACCAGTTTGTCGAGCCATCGACTCCGGAGTGGTTTGAACAAACATCATCGACAACAGACTCTTGTGCTCGACAAATAACACTTCGCTTGTATTTATTTAGAAAAATCTAATCTTGACGCGAGTGTTATCAACGTATCCGGCCATCTTAGCTCTAGCACTAACTCTCGAGTGTGTTTTTATAAAAATTAAACATCCACAATGATGACTGTTAGCGTTTCCCACGCCTCGATTGCATTGAAAAGTTACTCTCGAGATTCCAAATTCAAATTAATGAACTACGGGGAGTGTTGACGCGTCGTTTATTACACAAAACATGAAAAGCTAGCCCAAATGTAAACGTCAAAGCATTTTTACGTGAACCTTAGACATCTGAAATAATGAAATACAAATGTCAGCGTGTCCGTCCGGCGCGCATAATAACTAAAAGCCTGAGGAGCCGGGACATTAATTAAGCCGAATGACAGTTTCACACGACATTCATTAGGTATATCATGTCATTAGTCATCCGTTTCTATTTTCGATACTTTAAGTTTTTCCCCGACGCCAAAACTCGTGTCTCACGTTCGAGACTGGAGTTAATTAATTTGAACTGACGCACGCACAGTGAAAGTCGAAATAGAATCCTCTAGGAACAAAATGATACTTATGAATGGGCCTGAATGAACTTTAATGAGAATCTCGTCTGTTTAATGGTACAAACATTGTCATTTATCACCTGTGCGAACGGTTATGCGAGCGGCTGGGAACCGATCGCAGCGCCGCCCTCGCGGCGAGCAGCGCAACTAATTGCCACTTATCGAATTTGCACGCGAACAAAACGCAGTCCCGGTACAAATTAAATATCAGTTTCATAAATAAAACATAAAAAACTAGCGCTATAAGATACAATTTGCTAAACTGTCCCCGTATTAGTATTCGGCGTTCACGTCAAAATATTCAAATTGAATTGTGTCTCGTCATCGGAATACGCGATGAATCGATTCTGATTCAATTCGTTAACAAGGTGTTAGTGGCACTAGTAACGTTTTCGGAATCAGTGATCCGCCATTGTTGTTTGCGTTTTGTTTCATTTACGTTTTTACTATTGCGTCTAACGAATGATGATGTGAATATTAATTTGTTGGGTAGGTTTTTTTGGTTTGATTGCGTAGCACATATTTTTATTCGCAATATTTTTAGAACGGTAATTAATCACACTTGTATTTGTCGATTCATATTTGAATCAATTAATAAAGGTTCAATCCATGTTGTCTTTTTAACGATACCTACGTACAATCCAACGGGGACTACCGTTTCTTTGCTCACCAGTTGGCGCCACTGTAGACTGAGGTCCGGAGGTATAGCAGTCAAAGGCGATTGGCGCCGAAACAAAGTGTTATTTATATCTTGAATCTTATTAAGGTTTATTATTTATAAATAACTATCTTGATATCAACAAACTAACTTCTGAAATAGTTGCTCCTGAGGCCGCCTATTTATGCGCTTTTTCTTAATTCCGCTTTCAAAGCGTTCACATTAATTTTACGAAGAAGATCACTTTCCAGCAGGTAAATTAAAGAAATTATAATTTATGCAACAAATTCCGCTTAAACCAGTACAAAGTGAATGATATTGGACCTCACGCGACACTAGCGACTCTAGTGTCAAATTCACTAGCGCCTCTAGTGTCAAATTCACTAGCGATAGCCCCCTTTGATTCTGACGAGTCATAAAAAACGAGTACGAGGTATAAACCTTAAACAGCCTAACTTTTTAGTGCAATTAGCATAAGTTACTCTCAGATGACTCGAGGCTACCATAAAACTGTTTGCGGGTAGATTTGAGGGGTGTTTGTGCATAATCGTCGCCCCCTAGTGGCTCTCGCAAAAATCGGTAACAAAGTGACGTTTCGAGTGCCTTCGAGAGCGCCTTGACTCGATTACAGCTAGTGCGGGCCCTAACTCGGTTTGCTCGAGCACCGATTATTCGATTTGGAGCCGGTTACAATACGTAAGTGTCGGTGAGATGTGGTTGAGGTTTTTTGTTGGATTTTTGAACTGTTATCAGATTACGGAGGGGACTGACTTTTTAGGACTTTTTGAGGACTTTACGATGTCTGGTGTATAAGAAATGTACATGGAATTGGAAATGGCCCGAAATATTATATTTCTATTCATTCAAACGATGAGTAGGTATAATGTGACAGTTCATTTTAAATTATTATATTTTTTCACAAACCCGAACAACGTTCGAAAATTCGAAACTTTTTGTTGCCCGACCCGGGATTCGAACCTGGGACCCCGAGATCTTGGCCCGGTATTTAAACCACTCGACCAATGGGGCGTTCGCCTGTTTAAATCAGTTTTATTTTCATACAGAGTTAGCAGATATCAGCTGCTGAGAGTAGGAGATTAAATATATTTGTTAACTATGACTCTACATTCCCGCCAGAAAATAGAAATATTTTTTATTTGCTTAAAACACGGTATAAAGGTGGTACAAAGTAGTATGTGCGCGTATTTTGCTCCATAAAGATACACAGAGAAAAAGGTCTAGTTTTACTAACCAGAATTTTGAGGAAGTTTACTAGAACGCATAGTGCTATACGTGACAACTATACATTTTGTAAATGATATTTTAAAAATCTAGTTTTTAGTAATGTAAATTTTCTGGTACATTGAACACATTTTTCGGTACACTTTACCATCAAATTTGTACTGCTAGCAATACTTAAACATAGTTGTGCCCATTAATAACTCATACTTGATTTTTACAAAGAAAATAGTAACTGATACTATTTGACATGTTTCGTACACTTAACTTATTTACCAGATTTTTTTAGTATTTGCAATTAAGCGACTATTTATCCTTAAAACTAATTCTGATAGCACTCGCAGTTTTTTGTTAACTTTTAATAGATTTGTTTTTACAAGTCGTTCTGGTAGTATTGTAAAATATTTTTTTCTCCGTGTAGCATGCAAATTTAACAAATTATTTGTCAGATGTACTTAGGATTAATTCAGGGCTTGTGCCCTGAATTAGTGTGACGAAAAATGTTGCTGCGGTAGCAATCAATCCCTACACTACACTAAACTAATGAATTTACAAATTTAAGTCACAAAACATAATAGCGATACTTAGTTGGTGGAAAACTCTTTTGAAACAATACAAAATCGTCCCAAAATGCTATCTCCCTTTTATAACCCATAGGACTACAATTTCATCCCCATTCGGTTCTCTTTCCATCGCATGACGGATCTAAACAGCCCATGAGCTAAGATGGCGATCTAAAGGCCGTATTTAGAGAGACAGCCCGCGGAAGGAGGATTGAAACAAAGCCATTTCAGTGTCCTTACTTAACCTTAGTCAGATTATACTTTATTAACTCGTTTCATTGAAGAAGTGTATCTTAATAATACAGAGGATTTTAAAACTATTGAATTTTGAGCATTTCTCAGAATTATTATCATTTAATATTTAATTTCCAATTCTGCAAACTTGCATTGCTCATTTGATTGAAAAAAAAAAAGGTTTTTTTATGATTTGATAACATAAATAAAATCGAGTCCAAGAAATGGGGGTAGATAGGCTAACTAAAAATTTAACTTTGCAACAAAAATGAAACTGCCAAATAATTAAATTTAAAATTTAGTAAATAGGCATAGAGGAAAAAACCTCAATTAGTATTTTATCCTGACAATATTATCAAAATACTTATTCACAAAAACGTAGCTGATTCTCTAGAACCCATCAAAAATGGTCTATATATAAATCATTTTAAAAATCTAAAAAATATACTTTATCTGTAACTAAAGTGTGAGATAACGTGACCCTTGCAATCATACGGGACACCAACACATTGGCCCCTTCCATCAGATACGTCCTGAGAGGCCTGAGGGAAGAGGCCCTGAAGGGAAGGCCGTATAACCTGAGAGGCCGTTAAACAAAGCCTGGCTCGTAAAATAGGCCTTTACGGCCCTTTACCAACCACGCCTGATTAGGATCATCTTTGTAGATACATTTTTAGAGGTGCTTAAGATCGTTCTGGTGTGACTTTGATTGCCCTAACACTATAGAGTTGAAATTCGTATGTTGCTCCGTATCTAGCAGTTGTCGATTTTATTACTCATTCATATTTTTGGACGCTTACAAAAATTTATAGTTTAACATATTTTGTTCTCTGTACAATGCCATACATGGCAAGTATTCTTTACTAAGCAAAAGAAAAAAAAATAGACAACAAGTAACAAGTAAAATAATCCATAATATAGCAATGTCGTGAGTCACAGTTATTTTATCTCCCCAACTCCAACGATAAGAGCAAACATATCTCAAGATTAGCCGAACAAAACGCTTTCAAACAAAACAAAAGCATGCAACCAAAACTGTGACCAGATCTTGTCTTTATTTAATCATCTCAATAGAATCGTCACAGTCTATGGCTTGACAAATTCGCACGCCCTAGCCATCGCCTTAAACGCGCACTTAACGTACCCTTTCCGTCTTCCACCCTCGGACGCCTTTCTTTTTATATCGCAACTTTATTAACGAATAAAGGTCTGGTGATGGCCCTTTAAGAATTAGGATGCGTCCCGTGGACGCGCGTTACGCTCGCTCGACTTGAACAAATGGAGTGACGGAACTTAGAAGCTCGCCTTCGTGGAGCGTCCCTACGCCATTAAGGGATACCACAGATTATAAACTCTTGACGCCTTGTTCTAATTCCATTTTAATGTTTATATATAAAATTACAATTTCCTGACTGTTAAGTCAATGGGGGCTATCGCTAGTGAATTTGCCACTAGAGGCGCTTGTGTCGCGTGAGGTCCAATATCATTCAATTTTCACTGGTTTTAGCGGAATTTGTTGCATAAATTATAATTTCTTTAATTTACCTGCTGGAAAGTGATCTTTTTCGTAAAATATCGCAAATATGGATTATTTGGCGATTAATGTGAACGCTTTAAAAGCGGAATTAAGAAAAAGCGCAAAAATTGGCGGCCTCAAGAGCAACTATTTCAGAAGTTAGTTAGTTGATATCAAGATACTTATTTATAAATAATAAACCTTAATAAGATTCAAGATATAACACTTTGTTTCGGCGCCAATCGCCTTTGACAGCTATACCTCCGGACCTCATTCTACAGTGACGCCAACTGGTGAGCAAAGAAACGGTAGTCCCCATTATTCCATCTACAAATGTTGCAAAAATACAGGTAAGGAAACAAATGAGGGAGGCGTTGTTCGAAAATTCGAAATTCAAATTCCAACTTTTTAATAAACATTTATGGCTAAATATTGATTCCGCGGCTGCACAACGCGGCAATCCTCGTTCGATTTTCTATTAAGGGTGTAACACGCGAATAACAGGGCGAAATGCTGATCTGAACGAGCCTCGACGTCGTGAAAGCAATCCGATTTACATGTCTACCGACTGTACTAAAACGAAATCATGAATGAAGCGCAGTATAGGAAACCCAAAACATTATCCTTATGCTCCCATTTTACGACCTTTACCCCCATCGAGTCGAAAGGGTCACATCGCTACGACACGCTGTAAAAGCTTCGTCCCGCTCGCACCCGCGTTCTGCTCGTAAAACCGAGCGAGATAATCACGAAGATGAGTCGAAAATTATTTTTTTTATTATCACCATCGGCGGTGCTCTTTTATTTCCTTTTTACGGTCCGAGTACCTCATAAAAAGACAATAAACTTACTATTTACAGGCCATCGGGAAATTGTTAGGCGAAGAGGTCTCTTAACGACACATGTTCGCCAGTGATGCACTCTTTACGATTGGCGCGCCGTAAAGTGTGGATGATACATTTTATCCTTCGCGTATCACGCTCGACTCGCGGTTCGCAAACTGTACTTACTGGTGGGTTAAGGTAGGTACCGCTGGCCGCTATAGGAACTTTATTTCCCATAGAGTCTTTGATGTTGTAATAGCTCGTTCGGTTTAATGTGATGACTATTTGTGGAATACGAGTAACTACGAGTATATTGTAGAGAGTGTTCGATGACGTTCTACTTCGAATTAATTGTTGTTTTTTCAGTAAAGTTACAGGTTTCACGTTTACGTAAAGACTTTTTTTCTCTTTGTTTGTGTCGTGCCGGTACATAACGATTGTCTTCTATTTCTATGAATGTCATAACAGGCGACTGAAAATGAGTACTGCCAGAAGAAGACGGGCAGCAGAATCTTTTCTCTACCGTTGACCGAACTGCTATTAAGGAAAATCTTTCTTTTGAATATTAACGTCTGATATAGGTGATGATGATGACTTAATTAGATTTTTCTTTACTAATCTATATCTACACTATATAATTATGAAGAGGAAAGATTTGTATGTTTTTGATGAATAAACTCAAAAACTACTGGGCCGATTTCAAAAATTCTCTCATCCGTGGAAAGCTGCTTTCACCCTGAGTGACATAGGCTATATTTATTGCTAGAAAATATTAGGGATCCTTACTAAAACTTAACAGGTCTACCCGTGCCAAGCCGGGACGGGCCGCTAGTATACACATAAAAAAACAATTCCAAAAATTGCATGATATTCAAAATCAATGAATAAAGTCGTAATTTGCCTTCGAACGAATTTTATCCGAAATATTTCTAATTAATACTACTAGGGCAACATGAGTTAGCAGGTGATAGTGAGATAAGCATACGGAAGCCGATCCTCACTCAGCTTTAGTGGGAATTCCGTCAAGAGTAATAATAGTTATTAAAGCCGCGTTAGCTAATACATCCCAAGTGCTCTCTTTATGTTTTTACACTGATTCCCCGATATTATAGCTCGTAAATTACAGCCGGGATTACCGCCCAAACTGTTTTATGATATGTTTTCAATATTTACGAGTGATGCGATAGTGAAATGTTTAAATAATGACGTCATAGACTGTTAATAAGAAGATGAACTCTCTCTATATTTAGAAGAATTTGATGTATCTTCTTTTTATAAGGGAATTAAAATAAACTGTAGTCAGTTATACACTGCCAATTCACCGAGTCGATTGTACAAGTCATTTTTTTTTATCAAGATTTCTAAAATAATACTACATAGTAAGTATTAGACAGGAGCTAAGTTTTATTATTTTTTGCAAGTCCTCCCACAATTATAAGTCTAGTGTCGTAAAGGTTGTTAATATTAATAAGTATTATATTTATAAGAGTAGACAGGTTAATGTTGTTTTATCAAAATTGTTTAAAGGGTTGCAATGCAAGGCACTACATGAAATTGCGTTCACCATGTTTAATGTGTTGTGAAAAAAACGCCCGAGCATAGATTTATCTCATTCGGATTTTATTTAAACAACCTTTTTCCCAACGATATGATAGACTGCCAAGGACAACGAACGTTAAGGCAGTTATGCCAGCGATTTAGTGATTCGTGTTAGTTTGCAATAAGCGACATTGGTACTGCAATATCTCGGGTACCAGGGCGGCAGGGGCGCGCGGAGCTAGGATTCCAATATTGTGAATTCCACGGATGCCCTCGCAGTGCGTGTAATGAATTTCGGGATTGTCTTGCGGTTTTTCGGTTTCAACCCCTCTCGGTCCCTCTGGGCGTATTTAGCCCGCTCCATTGGGTATATAACCGCTATGTAAACGCCTAAAAAATACCCCAAAATTCTTTGAAAACTTGTGTGAGACGTGGAAGGTACGCCTTGGTACCGAGTGCCCAAATATATGGTAATAAGGCCAGTATTATTTAGGTCCGGCCATTCGTATGATAAAACAGAACCAGTGATATTTGCCCGCAGACAATTTCTATGGAGATTTCGGTCTTGTTTCGGGGTTAAATCTGTGCATGGGGATGATATACGGACGGTCGGCTCGGGTTTTCTTTCGTTTAAATATGGCAAGGAGAATGTGAGAAAAATATGAGATTCCGATATCTTGAGTTGTGGCTGGATCTTAATTACGAGGGTAGTCTTGGGAAGTCGAAAAGTTGAAATTCGAAGGAGAGTGGTTAATTTTTTAATGGGCGCGGTAGTGCGAGCGTACGGTCTCGCCCGAGGCGGGGACCGTTCTAATTAAAATCGCCCCGTTCCTGTGGTATTAATTTTCATCCTTTAAAGCTTTTTGTATTCTTGGTTAGGTTATGTTATTGTTGTTGTGGGTTGTAACTAATTTACATGTTAATGAGATTGGTAATCACGTGATTTACATGTTCTATCGCTTTAAAACGTATCTTTTTAGATCGTCTACTTGAAACAATAGACTGTGCGGCTGCGTCTTATTTTACTGAGTTTATTTTAAAAAACATTCCTAATGTGTATTAGCATTTATTACAATGCTAACCAGGGGAGCAGAAGCGCGGCGGAGCTATGCGGCGCGCATAGGCCTGCCTTTGTCTCGCGATTACGTATGCAAATGAGCGCGGTCCACCTGTGCCTCTGTATGCTCGCCTGGTAAACGATTGCCAGATGGAAATGGGAAAGGCTTTCTTTTGTTTGTGCTACGCTACTGCCATGCCTGTAATTGATATACAGCAGCAGCGTTCGAGGCATTTCGTGTTTGTTAATGTTGGGTTAAAATAAAGATAAGACATTAAATACTTTTTAATAAATTTACGATTCGGAATGGACTCAATCTAAGTTCAACACACGAACACATTAACTGTTGGGTATGCAACATGTACCCCATTCATTAATAATATGTTTTTTTTTATGCCTGAAATGGAACACAGGCTAAAAAATAACGTTGAAAAACCCATTTTACCTTAGATCTCAACGAGTAATTGTCTCAATAAAATCGAATCGCTTCATCTAGCGGTGGGTGACCGATTAACACTTTTCTTGACACAAAAAGATTTCGCAGACGCGTTATTACTTCATAATGGAGCAGTAGTAAATAACCTATAAATGCACAGAACAAATTCACAGCTCGTAAATATTGTAAGCGATCGAAACCGATTATTAATCGCTAAAAAGTGCATCTAGCGGGAATAATTGCACGCAACACTTTCCCGGTGGGTGAAGTGTATCCGGTGACATAGAAATGAGACACAGAAAGAGCAAACAACAAAGTAATATGCCTAAATGCACAGCAACAACTCGTAATAAAAATTAAAAACCAAATATACAAAGAGATTAAATTCTTAAATAACAGAATGGTCGGAAAAAAATAATCCTTATTCCTTACTTTGTTACAAATGCAGAGGTCTGTCACGCTTTCATGCCTAAACTACTCAACCGATTTTGATGCAATTGATAGTGTAACGACGTACATTTTTGTTACAAAAAATTTTGAGTGTAAATTATTTTTATATGTCTGTTAATATAATTTAAAAATATACAATATTATTCATCATGTTTGCTTAAAATAAATTATTGCTTTGCTTACATACACGCGTGATTCCATTATTTTATCATCAGTTCTACCATAAAATTAACTTACCGTTGATAATTTGACCCTAGTTACATCTTCTTTGTAGGTAGGGGAGACCGGGGGTAGTTGTCTATAGGGACAAACATTTCAACATAATTATAAGTGCTCCGTTATTCAACTAGTTTAAAGAAATGTCTCTCTGCATTGTATCTCAAGCATGAACGAAAACATAATATCTTCATTCAACTAGTTCCATGCTAAATGTCTTTCAGCATTCCGGTATTTTAAGTATGAACGAAAACGTATATCCCTTTAGTTAATTAATATGTCATACTAAAACAACGCCCCGTTGGTCTAGTGGTTTAAATACCGGGGTCCCAGGTTCGATCCCCGGGTCGGGCAACAAAAAGTTTCGGATTTTCGAACGTTGCTTGGGTTTGTGATCACCTACCCGCATTTAGCAAGCGTGGTGATTATGCCAGCACCCATCATTGCTGTGGTAACTTGAATT
This sequence comes from Anania crocealis, assembly GCA_949315895.1. Taxonomy (NCBI): domain Eukaryota; kingdom Metazoa; phylum Arthropoda; class Insecta; order Lepidoptera; family Crambidae; genus Anania; species Anania crocealis. The sequence goes on from OX438868.1 coordinate 2,124,903, forward strand.
CAATGATGGAGGCCTTTTCCCTGCAGTGGGATGATTATGGGCTGTTACTCTACTAACACATATCAAACATGTACTTGTACCCGGTCTCTCCTATTACATATTATAATAAGAGTACCTAACTATAGCTACCTAAGTACTCGAGCAGGAAGTGAACTTCCATTTACAATCAGTCGAGTCAATAACCAACTCGTTAATCATCGCAACGAGAATACGGTTAATAAATTGATTTATAATTATATAAAATTATGATTGTGATGCTGGTTCATTAACTCTATTCGTTTTTATGGTGGGTATGGTCTCTGCGTCGATAATATCAAGGTTTTATTGAACCGACAACAAAAATTACTACATAAAATTACACGACATAATATTTATTTCGCATTGATAAAGATTGCAACAGTAAAGTAGTAGTTTTGTGTAACTATGTTTTAGCCAGCTTATTGTTGATATGATAAAACATGTTTATATTTTTTTTGTCACACTCATGTAGTTAGACTTTCAAAAATTTAAAGAATATGTTACTTATTTTATTTCAATTTCAATAATTTATTGCATTCTATGACGTCTTCAAAGAAAAATATATGAATATGTAGTTCATTATAGACTCTGCAGTCCGGACACAACAGTTTTTGAAACTACGGGTTAATATATCATATGGAATTAATGTAAAATTTTATAACTGCACTGCATGGGTCAATACACTAAAATTTATTGACTGTAGTAGTAATCGAACCCAAGTCTCTTCGCATCCCAGTCGACTATATTTGTGTTAGCGAAGGGCACAATCAACCCGGGGCAGGGGCCTTATTCAGCTATTTCAATTGCAGTTCGATCGTGATTGGATTGGGCGATTTTGACATTTAGCCCATACTAGAACTGTCAAAAACCTGCTATTTAATGACGATTGTGATACGATTTGGTTAGCTGAATTAAGGGCTAGGGTAAGAAGTGCTTTGAATGAATATAGCTTTTTCCCATAACAGTATATTTTTGACTATATTTACATAGAATAAAAGAAGTATTATTCTGGTACTTAGCTAGTTCGCTTATATTTCTTGACTAGGAACAAAATGAACGAGTTTATCAATTCCGCTGATAAGTAAGTGCTCACGCTAGGGTGACGTAAAAGCGAAGCGGAGCAAGCGAAGTGAGCGAATTTAAGCCGCGCGGAAGCCGCTTACTGTAAAAGCGGCGAAGTTTCGTATCTTACGAACTTGAGGCTTGCACGTACAGACAGTTTTGAGCGTACAACTCTATAGTCAAAGGGTTAATGTCGAGATTCAATTGCACGTGTGCGAGTGAGATAATTAAATGTATTTTTAGTTTCAACTTATAATCGCCGCATTACTATCTCCTAGAAACATTGGGGCTGTGGCCAACATGGTTACTTTTAAGTTTCAGTCTCCCTGCAAATTAGGTTATGTACTTAAAGAATTTGGTATTTTTAGGGTTCCGTACCCAAAGGGTAAAAACGGGACCCTATTACTAAGACTTCGCTGTCTGTTCGTCTATCCGTCTGTCCGTCTGTCCGTCTGTCCGTCTGTCCGTCTGTCCGTCTGTCCGTCTGTCCGTCTGTCCGTCGTTCTGTCACCAAGCTGTATCTCAAGAGCCGCGATAGCTAGACTGTTGAAATTTTCACAAATTACTTACGTATTTCTGTTGCCGCAATAACAACAAATACTAAAAACAAAATAAAATAAATATTTAAAGGGAGCTCCCATACAACAAACCCGTTTTTTTGGCCTTTTTGGTACGGAACCCTTCATGCGCGAGTCCGACTCGCACTTAGCCGGTTATTTAAAGTCTTTCCGATCAAAATGCATAGCAACAACAAGAAACTTATGACAAAAATCATCACCTAAAGTGATAGTAGCACCAGGGCGGCATATAAAAAAAGAGTTCTAATGGACCACCAACATTCTAACTTTGTATGCGTTTAAAAATGAGAGCGACAATGGCACGATTTGCAAGCGGTGCCGATTGTATGCTGATTGGAGACAACACTGTATGTATATCGAAACACGGAGATCGGCCCACGTGATGATGTTGAGATGCAAAGTCAATGTTTTGATTTAATATTAGTACCTCCTAATGATGTTTCATACAAATTTAGACTTAATTCAGTTTCAAATAAGAATTATTTTTGCAGCCTTTAGCAGATTCAATAAAAAAAACGCTTCAAACCTTCTTACGAATCATTGCCTCAAAAAAGCCAACGCCATGCAATGCCGTAAAGCGATATATACATATAGAAAAAAAAACTTACTCGCGCGTAACGTTACCTCACCCGCAAGGCATTCCATATTCAAAATAATGTTCTTTCATTTCGAAAACAGAGAGTTCTATATTCGAACCGTCGCGGGGGAGTAGGGCGGAAAAAAGTTATGAACGATACGGAGCTCCGTATTTTGTGTAATAATCATGAATTAATATTTAATTTGGCTGGCACTGGAAACTGTATAGAGTCCTTACAATTTTTACCTTAAAGCGTTCGACTAAAGAAAGAGACGTAAACTTAGATGATAATAAATGGACAAATAGACAAGCACTATTCAATGGCGTTGGCGTATCATTAATGTATCAAAACTGTACAATGTTTTATTGTTTTTAATGTGATTAATTCCAAGCAGCACCGAATTTCTTGCCCTGCTTCTTCTCGGCACTAGCCCAGACTTTTCCCGAAGCAGTGGTAGGTTTAAATTGGGACGTGTAAAAGCGCCTCCTGGGGCCTATTTGCAGAAATAAAACGGATTTTAACTGATTTTAGCAAATGATGCATTTTAGAACATACACTGGGCTACTTAAAAACTTTACGTGACAACGTTAGATTGAAAGAAAAACAGAAACCTCTTTTGTTTAATCTAAGCTGGCATCCATAATATCATAGCCGCATTCGATTAACACACTGAACTATCAAAACCGTTTTAAATGGTACTCCACAGCGGAACGTCAAAAACGTTGCGCGCTTCCCGCCGAAACGCAAGCAATAAATCAGTATAGGGAAATTAAAAGTGTCTTGAAACAATGCTGTCTTTGCATCTGAGTGAAGCCCTGCTCCTGAATCAGTAAGGAAAAAAGAAATCATAAAGTAAATAGCAGATTGGTTTTTTGGATTTACGTGAGTTTACATTAAAATGAAAGATACATTTTTGGATGGAGATGGGATATAAAGTAGTAGCAGTTTGCCAATAAACCGCACCTAAACATGATGTTAGTTAGCCATGCCTAAAGTAGAATAGTTACACCACTTCTTCTCCTCATATGAGTGTCGTGAGAGGTGACTATAGTACACCAGAAGAAGATGCGTATCAGGGTCTACTAATTAAGACTTTTGGCCAACTACAATCGCCAACTTCGCATGCCAAATGTACGATTATGGCAAACTCATTCTTTTGGCATTTTTTGGGATTTAATCACATTTCATCGAAATCCGTTGAGTCGCTATAGCGTATATGGGATTGCCGTTTCCCAATCATACATTTTGGTAAATTAAAAACAAAAAATGATAAATCCCTTAAATAAATCATGATCCCTAATCTATCCTTCCCGCTCTAACTTTGAAATTGTAATATCCCCATCTCAGTTCCCGGCGGAAATTACCGAAAGGGGCCGAAACGAAGACATTATGCCAATGGCGCCTTGTTTGCACCATTTACAGCCGATTACGGACCATTTTAATTAGTAAATTCTACTTTGCTTCGAGGGTAATTATTTTAAGCAATTTTCAGGCATAATTAGGGTATTATTAATTTTCGAGGCGTTATATTTTGCAGATGAGCAAATCAAGTTACAATTCTCAAAAATTATCTCAAAAAACAACAAGCCTGCTTGTTGTTTTTTAATTTTATTCTGTGAAATCTAGTAAGTAAAAACTATCCAGCAACGTAACGAAATAAAAAAAAAACATATTTACTGAATACGTTCAGTATTCAGTAAATATGTTTTTGTGTTGTGTTGTGTTGTGTTTTTTTATTAATTGAAAAGAATGCCATTTAATACCAAGAAAAAAAAACAATGAATAAATAAAGGGATACAAGATATGACAATTTTGATAAGATCAGTTTGAGAAACGAGTCCGCGCAAAAGAGAGGAATAAATCGAATAAACTTTTTGTATTACTCACTGCACAATCTTCTAATTAAGAACATCACAAATACATTAACAGCAAACGGCCGTTTCGAATCTAATTTCTTTTTTTCTCGAAACAAAAAGCTTAATTACTTTTTCTATCTCAAAAAGCGGGAGATAAGACTCCTATTTGAATCGTCGTTATCATCACCACCTTCGCTTTATGCCACCCTAGTATTTTCCCTTCAATCTCGACTTTTTTTTTTCTCTTCGGACCCCCCCAGAATACCTATCAGTCGTAATGCAAAGATAACTAATGCTTCGAGTCATTAAGGGGCGTTCGAAGGAAAAATAAGAGAAAATGCAAGCAAATGCATTTTTAATACTGTTCCTTCCTGCAACGGACCGAAGATAAAATATCACTTCGCTAAACGAATTCGCTTATTGGCTGTATTTAGAAAGTTTCAAACTGTGATTATAATATAACTATTCAAGTTGTTTTAATAATGTACAAAAAACCTATGAATAAGGCAATCAACAATAAAATAGATTTGAACACACAGAATGGTGTGTTTTCTCTCAAATGAGTTAACATCGGACTCGAAGAACAAATGTTTAATTTATTTTCAATTAAGTTTGTTTCACGTGGCTAGCTCTGACAATGTACCTCTAGTTTTATTTCCTGCTACATACGTTTTACGATGTCGCCGTCTCATCATCGGTAAAGACATAAAACTGTTCAAAAATATTTATTGCAATTAAAAATTTTACAGCCCAATAAAAGTTTATGTTGAAAAAACCCTTCGGTCCCGTACCTTTGTTAGAGTACGTCTAATTGACCCTATGATTCTAAAACTATATCTTTTAACGATCGAAAAAGGTATAAAAATCGGAATTAAAATCGCCGTGTGACGCGAGGTGTTCATTTTTTATTTGACAAAAAATATATAATAATCTTACGGCAGTAAAATACTATCGGACGTTTACGACAAATTCACACAAAACCTACTTAATAAATCTGACAAAATCTGGAATTTATGTCCGCGAACGGATGGACAAAAAGTCTCGCTTTACGACGCTGTAAACAGTTTAGATCGCCTGGCGGGTTCGGGAAAACTTTAATTAGATTATTTTTCTTTTTTTGTCGTGACGAAAATTCGAAATTTTACACGATAAGCTTTCGCTATCATATTTTCTTTTTTAATTATACACCAGCAAGCAATAGCGCAATAAAAACAATCTTAACGGCAATTGTTTTTTCCCGCGTCCACCATGTCTGTGACGTCACAGGAATGTTAAAAAGTGTTTATTGAATAAAACGTCGCCCCCGGGACGACGTGACAGGAATGACGCATTAGGGGCTAAGCCAAGATCTGACGATGAGGATCATCGGGCGAAATTAAAAAATGTACCGCTTATGGACACGTTTTTTTTAACGACACCTATTAATTATTTGAAAATAGAATTGTATTTTTCTTTGGCAAAAACGTGATCGTACGTTTGGTAAGTCTTTTTCTATTAGACTGGCGACTGTGACATAAATATTTACTTCTTTTTGCGCGCCATTACTGGCTGGCAACAAGTTCTGAAAAAAGCTTACCACCAGATTCCACCTTCCAAACTTCAGCAATGCTCACCTGTAACAAAAACAAAAAATTCATTATTCCGTGCACAAACGTAACAATCTACAAAAATACAAATACCAGGACAGCATAACTTTCAAAGAGGTATACCAACAAGGAAATAGGTATAGCCCCCATGTCAAAGAATACAAACATGCAAAGAGGTACACAAAGAAAGTAGCCAAGAATACGCCCCTATAAATTAGGGTGCCCACTAATGAAAGCGTGGCGGTCTGTCTGCGGATATAACAATGGGAAACTATTGCCCTATATATTTTCCGCGGGATGACCGCGAGTTTTTCCAAACAAATACTTCCTTAAACTAAAGGTAAGCATGGTCAGCAGAAAACTATACAGAAGTTTTAGTTATCGTGGATAGAACATATTATTATATAACGAATTAAAATAAGAACGAGATACTGTCGCATACATAAATGCCACTTCGTTATAATAAATTCTTACGGCTATTGGTCAACGTAATTAATTTTGAAATTAATTCATTTTATATATTTTGTGTCTTTAACACTACATGTATTTAAGAATTTGTACATTTCACAAGGTTGGTCCTTTGTATACGTCTATCAATTTAATAAATGTCTAATTCTATATAAACCTAAAATAGAACATAATAATTAATATTTTTATAATCTTTACATACAGACGTAAGGCGTCTGGATTCCCGACTCTACCCACTTGCCTCAGTATTTCTCGGCGACCTAAATGTAAACTATTTTTATCGGTGTTTGCAGACTGTACCTACATCCACCCACATCAAGGAGTATGGACATTAGAGGGCCAAATCTGGACAAATGCGGAGGGCCGTGCCTCCGAGATGTACATGTCGCATTTTTGGACAAAACGGAATAAAATATTGTAGGGAGCAAACATTTTGTTCGGGAAATGCACGGTTTACTTTTGTATTTTTCATATTTTTATTTTTGACTGACTAAAATTCAGCAATACTTTTGCAGAATTTAAAGACCTTATTAAAGAGCAGTGATAATATAATGAATAATTATTTAACACAACTCAATGCTCGTTCAAATGCAATATTTAGTAATTAGAGTTTCTCTTCGAGAGTTCTCGAACCGAGAATTCCCGGGAAATTTTGCCTTACTCGAGACGAGAAAAAAGTGGTCGAGAAATCGAGAAATCGATAAATTCAGTAAAAAAAATTAAAAACTTATTTATGTTCTTGCGCACGCTCGGTGTGTGAGTGACCAACCTTTGTCTCCATCACGCAGACGGCGTGTTTCATAATTTAGGACTTGTTTTCATACCGGGTCAATGTAGGGCAACGGAGACGAGGCAAATCGTAGAAGATCGCTTAAAAGAGTTTGGATTATGCTTTGAACAAGACTTCGTAGTTGTGACTAGTGATGGACCAAACGTCGTTCGGACGCGAAAGCCCAGCTGAAATAGTCCTATGCTTAAATCACGCTATCCATTTATCTGTGTTGTTCACGCTACATTTTGCAACAAAAACGATACAAGCGAAGTTGATGTTACTGAACTAACAAATCAAGCTTTAGAACAAAACATTCTGGACAAGACAGTGACAAAAAAGACTATTTTAGTTCTAAAATTGTTTGTAGAAATAATGATAAAAAGATCTCTCTAGAGTTTATTCCCCTTAATTACATTTTTCTATAGTAAAGTTAAAGTCACATGAAACTAAAAATAAACGTTGTTGATCAATAAATGTTGTTGATTACTGCATAAAAAGCGTAGTTTTACTGTTAAATCACACATATTTTTTAAAATTTTCATGTTTCTCGACAACCCAGGAATACCCGGGAAATAGTGGTCGAGAATTCTCGTTCTCCAGGAAATTAAAAAGGTCGAGAAATGAGAAACCCTACTAGTAATGCTTTGGCAGTACAATTTATAAGATACCGAAACAGTTCATTTTTAGTTTTAAGTTTTAAGTTTTTTTTTTTATTTGACAGGTCACATTACCAATATCGTAAAAATAGGAACAAAATATGAATACATCAATATCATTCGGACATTCGTTCGCACATTTCGTCGCTACCATTTTGAAACAGATATTTTTATTCGAATATGTCACATTATGTCTACATCTGCGCCCCTGCGAGTGCAACAGACTGACAATTATCATTATTATTAGATGTGTCATCTGCAATGATTGTCAGAGTGCACAGATAAGTGCACACCTCGTGTGATTCGTACTTTTTTTTAAGCGCAAATTCGAAATTGGGGGTTTGATTGATGGTTAGTTAAATGTTATACAAACTACGTAACTGTGAGATAACACAATATTGAAATATTTATAGGTCTAACTAAAAATTAACTATGCAGAACGTTTGCCAAATGCTGTATTTTCAAAAAAACTGCTTATTAAGATAGCTACGACAGCTTACAAATTGGGTTATTTTCTATCTGCAAAATATCAACTTCTCAAAATGAAAAAAAAAAAACAGTTATTTACTATGATGAGCCTGGAGATTTTGATTACAAAATTAACCCTGTCCAAGAATCCCCGTGCCCGTCAAAAATCTTATAAGATTACGTATGTACGCAGTTAATTTAAACAAACTTCTATGCAGCCGGAAAGATCATAGTTTCATAGAACTTTCACTATTTAATATAATATTCGTATATTGAGTTTGCTTGTCAAAGTGTCAAAAAGTCCAAAGCAAAAACTTTAGTAACAAAATTTAACACCAACATTTAATTAAATTCATAGACACTACTCGTAACACTCACCCTGCCCAAATCCCTGAACATCATCACCGCAACCCTAGTAAAAAAAAACACCCGTCAGATTGACATCTGTCAGGGAAGCGCGGGAACGGCCATGTTTAATCTAAATATTTTGGAGGGGCCTTATTGGCGGTAATTCGTACATTGTGACTAAAGTCTATGGTACTATTATCCCGCGATGGGCGGTTTGACTCCGATGAATAAAATTAGTTGTGATGGACACGCGTGCTATTGTTTATTTTATTTTGGACGATGCTTTTATTTTTAATTATTTTATGTAGCATTGTATAATTTCTTCAAAATAAATAAGTACTTACTTATCTCGTTTTGAAATAACTGAAGATGTCATGAGACTAAATGACTAGTTCATTCGTACCTACTGAAGTAGAAACTTGCTTTCATATCACTTTCTCACACAAAATCTCAAGACGTTTCTTATGCTTACAAAGGGCACTGACATTAACATGATTTCAACACAAATAGGTACAAAAACATACATCACTTGAAACAATAACCTTTTAACTAATTACAGCCGCAAACCGTACAATTGGTATTAGGTTTCCTGTTTCAAAGAAGAATTTTGAACAAAAAGCAGCGATTAATACTTTAAAACCACAATGGTTTTAGACAAAAGTTGCCAATATAAGTGATAGGTTGGTAAAAGGCGTGAAATTATGTGCATAAGTAAGTTGCTGTGCGCTTGCGCACCGACAAGTGGTAATTGGCGCATTCGATACGCTTCCGGCTCAACGTTTGGTAAGTATCAATATTCATGAGTCTGGATTTGTGTGGATGGTGTTGCCTGTTGCCACCCTTGACGTTTCTAGACGATACTATTTTCTTAAAAAAATAAATATTTATAACTAATTCGTTATTTGAAGAAAATATTTTTTGACAAATATAATAACGTGAAAGTTTTTGTTCACATGAAAGTAGTTACGATAAAACTTTGCGATAATAATTTAGAAATGTATTTAAAAACACTACAATTTACGGCTTGCATGATTGAGAAATTCCCTTGCTCACTTAACGCGAAAATACAGAATTTTCAGCGTTGCCAACTTAATATTAACAAGTAGCCGGTACCGCATCAAGGCTGCCACCATTGTAATCTTAATTCCAAGGCGTCGCTAAAACACATTACGTAGTGGAAAAGCAATTTTCGCAGAACATCGCGGTATGCAGCGAGTGCATTCCCGTCCCATAGTGCACCCGGCGCATAACCAAGTCGATGCATGTTCCGAATAAGCAGGCTGAAAACGCGTTGTCTCCGTGCCGAAAAAATGTGGCGAAGGAAATTAAGTGGACTGCTCGAAGTAAATTATGTAGTGTTTATTAAACTGCCATAATACTTACAGCACTATGTTATGTTGCACAGACTCAAGAGTACACTTGACGGTTAAATAATAATCTTATAGAATTTTTAAGGGATGTCCACTATGCAAGTGTTACCTTTTTAATTTTGAATAAATGGATCTACGGTGTTAATAATTAATCCTTCGGTGTTGTTCCTAGCTCCTGTCGTTGATCACGGAATTAATTGTCACAGTGCAGCAGATTTTATATATTTTTTTTATTATATTTTATTTTATTTTATAAACAATGGGCTTGCTCTTGACTTCATACTTAACTATACGGTTAAGAAGAAGCCTGAGATGGAGCGAGCTTACCCAGAGGATACCTACCGCACTGACTTATGCTCGGTGTTAGATGATCTCCAAATTATTGTAAGCCATTCCAAACTGTCCAGTCACACATTATCTCATACATACACAACAAAGTGGACCATTTCTCTCATTGCACGAACGCTACCGGAATTTTTCACAAAAGGCATTCTCCTAACTACGTCCATTACAACTGGACCTTTCCAAGCCCTTACATTGTAGCAAAACGCGTACAATTTTCATCTAACAAATACAGTTGAGAGTTCTAATAAGACGGTCGTAATATTAACATGTGGCTTTGAAATATTTATTTAAGTAGCCTATTTGAACTTGTTTGTCTGTTGCAGTAAAGGGCCGAAATAGAGCCGATAAATCATAGTTAAGACAATACCCACAAATACTTCGCGGCATAATTGACGTCATTTGCATAACTTTAAATAGCAGTAGCCAAAGACATCTTGTATTTATTCATTAGATTTCAAAATGTAATTGTTAAGACATGGGAAAGAAAAAATATCATGTTATCTACCTACAAAGTAGTATGCGTAGGTTTTAAAGGTCAGGAACGTATAAGAGACTTCTGGACGCTACAGGTGTCTATTTACTATTCTTTAATGGGCAGATAAATTTTACAAATGGCAAGTAATGTCTAGATACGCCTTATACGGCTATGTCAAGTTTACCATATCAATATAAAGGAAACACGATAAGCAATAAGTGTACAATCAGTGTGACTTTATTTGACATATTTAATAATTATTTTTTAGGGTTCCGTACCCAAAGGGTAAAAACGGAACCCTATTACTAAGACTTCGCTGTCTGTCCGTCTGTCCCTCGCTCTGTCACCAGGCTGTATCTCAAGAGCCGCGATAGCTAGACAGTTGAAATTTTCACAAATTATGTATTTCTGTTTCCGCAATAACAATAAATACTAAAAACAAAATAAAATAAATATTGAAAGGTCCCATACAACAAACCCGATTTTTTGGCCTTTTTGGTACGGAACCCTTCATGCGCGAGTCCGACTAGCACTTGGCCGGTTATTATTAATTACAAAGCTTTGCAACTGGGCAATGGCAACAGTTTACGAGTGCATTTAAATTCATGAAGTTCAATTGACATAACTTAAAGGACCGGGCATTAAAATATTATAATGAAAAAGTATCCATGACGGTTAATTATATGAAATTAAAGCATGTTTTTCAAAGGATAGAAAAAATATCACAGCTCAACGCACAATATGGACAGATTACAACCAATCCTAGATAAAGAGAAAAAATAACAATTCTTTGGGGATAGAGATCGTTCTAATTGTCGATAGTTCTGCCTCCCTCTCGCATACATGCCTATTCAGTCTCGCGCGCAGCTGTCACAGCTATGACGAATCACTTTGTCATTTTGACAGCTTTTTGTGCGCGCGTCAATTGTAATTCTCACCCTTTTGGACGCATAAAATAAAATAATTTTAATTTCTCATTCATTTGTAGTGTTTTGTTATCACGGATCACGGTTTTGACTATTCGAATTAGTTGTTTGAATGTTGTTCAGTTTTGTACTTTATTATTGTTAGCAATAATAATTGTCTGTAATAGTTACTTAAATAAGAGTCGAGTGCGTTTTGTATTCGCACTCCCTGGTCCCAATATTAAACTTTAACATAAAAAACTACAATATTTACAATTTATAAATAAAATATAACATGAAAAAGAAACAAATACTTACTTAGATAGACTAGATAAAAAGGAAAAAAAACTATAAAAATGATCCTCGTGGTATGATGCCCAAGATACTGGCACTACAGTACTGGCAGCATTACCTCGCTGGATTGCGATGCTCAGTCGCTGTGCGAGGTAGCTGCCAGCTCTTGGGTCAACGCTGACGTCAGTAATCATCGTGCGTTTTGTTACATTAATAATCGATGTAAATGATTGCGTTAGAGTTCAGTAGTTTTAAAACTTTTTAAGCTATTGCATAGTTTCTATCGCGGGCCTTGAGCGTGGAGACCGAATCCAGAAATTCCGTAACGAAAATAACCTAACACCCCCCACTCCGACCGGCACAGCGGTTAAAATTTTTAGTTTTATAATTGTATAAGTTGATAAAAAATGCTATGCAATAGCTTTACCGCGGCAGTCTCCGAGTGCCACACGTCTTTTTTTATTTATTCCTTAGTCTTGTCTAAAAGTTTTGTTTGTAAATATTAGAAAAAAAAATCTAAAGTTCAATAATTTTCTCGAATATTTTAGACACAATCTGCCTCCAAGGGGAACGTAATTTTGTACTAACAACGTAGAGCTCCAGAGGATAGAGCTTAAAATTTTTCACAAAACAGACGTTAAAAAAACAAAACCTTGCACCTTTTCCCATAGTCGTCTATAGTCCAAGTTTTCAAAGTTATGGTCACGGTGGATCAAAGGCATCTCTATTTCTGATTTGTAGTCCCATTCACTTGTGAAACCAGTCGGAATGAACCATTGAACTTAATGCACGTGAAGCGACAAACGACTCATCATAAATATAGTTCAGGGCTGTCAAAAAATATGAGATGATAGTAATGACCGAATTCGTAATTGAAAATTTTACCTTGAAACTTGAGAATTTGACGGCAGAGGAGTTTTGTTTTGTAATCAGTACAAATAAACGTTTTTTTTTTACTTGCAGAGATTCAGCACTGGTGCTTTATTACATAGTTTTGATTGCCTATGTCACTTTGATATGTATCTTTGCGTGATTCAAAAAAGGTAAATTTTTGCTAAACATAGAATTTCAATGAGATAAAAGCATCCACGCTGATAAACAGCTGCTATGTATGAACTACTTAAGTATATACAAACACTGATAACTGAATTTTAATTATTATACATAAGCTTTTTGCCCGCTGTTCTACCGCGTAAACTACTCATTACATCGTGCTGGCGAAAACCTAGGCCCTGCAGTGGGCTACCTTTTCAAGGTCTAATGTTTTTCTGTACAAAATTTTATCAAACAGTTCAATAGTTCAGGCGTAAAAGAAAAGAAACAGCCAGTTAGAGTTATTTTCGCGTTATTAGTAGTAGTATTAGTATCGACAACCCTATAACCAACAACGCTGTTTGTTACGTTTGCGCCAAAAGAAATAAATAAAAGCATTAAACGCGTCGCCTGCGCATTGAGAGCAACCCTTTCGGGTAGTAATTGTTAGGATAACACGCCGGGGGCTGACGCACGGATGAGGGGATGAAGTTTGCAGAGAGCAGATTTGCGGCAGGATTTGATTGGTATGTTTGAGTTTCAAATATGTTAGGAAAAAGCTGTGATAATACTCATTACGTAAGTAGGCCAATTATGGTCGATTTTAAAAATTACAACTATAATTCATGTTGGAAGATATGAGGGTAGATCACTAAAGTATTTGTATCTTGTCATTTTAGTGGTAAGTAGTTAAGAAAAGCGAGATATCATAATCTACTTAATTTATAACATACCATATGGGCCGGGGACCCATCCCAAATTATCTCAATACAGTTTAAAGCTTAGAGCAATTTTAAAAAAGCTAATTTCCTATAAAGTTTTTCTAAATTAATCTTCTAGGTTTAAGGATTTGGTTAAAATAAGCAAAATAAAATTTTAAGAGTTCTAAAACTTCTGTATTAAATGTCAGTTTAATTAGGTCTTAATGTTATCTGCCTACCTCATTCATAATATTTTCGTTGCACCTTGGAAGTAAAAACATTTACTGATATTATAACGTCGTTTATTATACTAAAACCGGCGGTCATCACAAGTGTGTCGCCGGAAGTTATGGCGACGTGGATGCGCACGCGCAACTCTGAATATTACATAGTTTCCCAGAAACTAACGCACTTGTGTTATATTAAGTGTTGTCTGTTTTAAAGTGTATTCAAATTATTATGTTAATCTATACTAATATTATAAAGCTGAAGAGTTTGTTTGTTTGTTTGTTGAACGCGCTAATCTCAGGAAGTACTGGGTTGAATTGAAAAAATATTTTTGTGTTGGATAGTCCATTTATCGAGGAAGGCTTAAGGCTATAACATCACGCTGCGACCAATAGGAGCGAAGCTTCAGTGAAAAATGTTGGAAAAATAATCGCGATCATAATAACAGAAAAAGACGAGGACGAAGTCGCGGGCAACAGCTAGTACAATTTATTCGGAATTAAGATTTTTTTACGCACCCCTTTGTGGTTTTAGGACTGAGCTAGGCCATTTCTCCACCTTGAACAGGATTCAGTCGCAGTTCAGTAAATTGTCACGTCTAATAAGTAGCATCGATATTGATATGCCATACTACGTTCATTACGTAAATTTAAATCTATCATATCTAATTTGTTTGTTCTTAGAAAGTAATATAACGTTCTTAGTTCGTTCTATTCGTTCAGTGCATCATTTTAAAGTTGAATGTAAAATTTTTGATTCTGTCAGTTTGCACTTTGTTTCCAACTTTTGTTTTCTATGCATGTCGTGATAGCCTTTAATTATGGCAGCACTGTAAATTATGTTGATAGAAATGTATCTGATATAAACTAAACCAAACTAGTGGTATAAATAACGGGCCATAATACTCGTATCAATGATAAAAAGAGACTGACAATAGTGACCGAGTTTCTTGCGCTGCTTCTTCTCGGCACTAGCCCAGACTTGTCCCGAAGCAGTGGTAGGTTTAAATATTGGGACGTGTAAAAGCGCCTCCTGGGGCCTATTTGCAGAAATAAAACTGATTTTAACTAATTTTAACTGATTTTATCGGGGTCCAGGGTTCAACCCTTTGGTCGAGCAAATAGAGTTTCGAATTTTCGAACATTGCTGGGGTTTGTGATCACCTGGGTTTGTGTTGATTATACCTGTTTGTACCCATCATTAGTGTGGTAATTTCAATTCAATGAAAGACCTTTGCCCTGAAGTGGGATGATTTTATGCTGTTACTTTGTATTTACTATTTTTACGTAACGAGGATCGATAATCTCCTAATGCACCCTGTTTTAACCGACGAAAAAGTGGAGGTATTTAATTCGATGCGTATTGTGTATTGCGTGAGTTTTTTTTAATAATTCTGTAATAACTAAGGCAACGGTTTCACCTGAATTGTCAAATGATACTGTTTTGTTTTCTATACTATTACAGTTTTGTGAGAATCTCGAAACCACAAGCAGTACAGTCAGGTTCATTAAAAAGGTACGGTCTTAATTTAAATACATCTAATGAGATACGATCCTAACGCTTGTCTCTTTGGAGTAAACTTGACCAGTCAAAATTGAGCATACGGATGCCTTTAATGATGAAGTACCTAACTAGACTTTTTTAAGGAAATCGACTACAATGGAGACTCACTGACAGTTTTGAAGTTATATTCACGGTATTTAATATTTCATATGTTTTTAAATCCCACCGATAGAGGTCGAAATTTCTATTTTTTGGAATTCTATTTTCAATTGAGTATTCCGTTTGAAACCGTTTTCTATATTTTTTCCGTTTTCAACGTCTGTCGGGTCCGCTAGTCATACATCAATCATAGATTTTATGTATGACTAGCGGACCCGACAGACGTTGTCCTGTCTTTTACTATAAATATTGATAACGAAATGGTATAATAAAAAATATGTTACTTACCACTAGTTTATTATTAAATTATTGTTATGCTTAAATTCATGATACACAACATTCCTGTTTTTTTTTTTCTGGTGGGTATATAAATAGCTTTGTTTGTATTCTGACATGGTAACAGGCGACATTACTGGCCATGTGCAAAACTCAGTTTTTTTACCCCCTATATGACGATATTTGCAGCATACATTTTGTCAACGTTATGTCAAATGCCATACATTAAAAAAAAATTAAATTGTCAAAAGCGATAAGATTACATTACAAATAATTTAGTATGGTGATTAAATTTTCTTAAATTTTCAAATTTTCCGGGCAAATTTTATAATTTTTTTCTTTCATAAGAACATTCTCTTGACAATAAAAAACAAAACAAAAAAAGAATTAGCGAAATCGGTCCAGCCGTTCACGCGTGATCCGATGACCAAGGTAATTATAGATTCATTTTTATATATAAAGATTTGAGCTTTAAACCACGTGACAGAATATTAAGATTATTTTTGAACTTTCTAATTACCATTTTGAGTAGTATACTAAAGCAATTTGATAAACGTTTATTTATCGGTGCGACTATACGCGCCCCCAAATCCATGCAAGCGCAGTAACCCGATACGGTAGTGGGTTTACTTCCCGCGCCGTTCGTTTTGAAGACCGTCCGATTTGCGGTTTGTCAGCCACTCGAGCGTGTTCACAGGACGGCTAACACGGGTTTTACTGTAACACTTAACTCAGGTCTCTAAAAGAGTGTTTAGCTACAATCACCCTTCTTCAAAAGGAGGAAAAAGTAAAGTAACAGCCTATAACCATCCCACTGCAGGGAAAAGGCCTCCATCATCGAATTCAAGTTACCAATGATGAGTGTACTGGCATAATCACCACGCTTGCCAAATGCGGGTTGGTGATCACAAACCCGAGCAATGTTCGAATATTCGAAACATTTTGTTGCCTTACCCGGGGATCGAACCGATCCCGAGATCTTGGCCCGGTATATAAGCCACTAGACCTGTTGGTCTCCCGTTGGGCGTAAAAAGAAGAATTATGCTATAATGGACACGTTTGGCATTAGAATTTTCCAGTATGTTGGCCAATAGTGAAGAAAAGAAACTGTTATCCATCTTCTTCTAGGCAATATTACCTACATAGTAAGCTCTGTATACGAAGAGACGAAATTTTTATTTCTTAAGACACCAAAGGTAAAGTTGGAGTTTTTTACACAGGGCACGATTGTCAACAGGAAATCACAATGTCAAATGTTTCTTATGAATCTTCACTTTATCAATTTCTAATGTCTTCTCTTTTCTGTACAATTTCTTGATTTTCTTTCTTACTACTCTTTCTATACCTACAGTTTGTTAAAAATATATAATTCTGCTACGAAATAGTTCTAAAGTAGTAATACAAATTACTTTTGATAGTCACTTACATTCTTTATTACCGCAAACTGAATAAAATGTGGCAATTAAAAACTGCGCTAAAAGGGGTGTTACAAGAGCTTAAAAACCCATGCCTTAAGCGGTCGGCTGCTTAGTCACGGATCCAAACTATATATGACAATTGATTTCTATTGTGTCTGGCTTTACCCACATACAAGGGGTTAAAAGAGTTCAAAGGCTACCGGCTATAAATACCAGCTACGAAACAATTTCTATAGATAGGTTTTGGGTACCTACAGAACCCCCGAACCCAGGGAATCACTCCTTCTCATATGCAATGAAAAATTTCAACCTTCAAGGAGTTCAAAATGCCTCCTACGCAACGAATTCCAAAGAGAAGTTTTGTTTGCCTACAAACAGTTGCCAGAACGCAATCACTCTTTCCTCTTCCAATAAAAACCTTCCGGATGCCCTCACAGACAGTTCTAGATACATACCTACATGTATGTAAGGGCAATAATGTAGCTTACAGGTGAGTCCAATCGCATTTTCCATTTCTAAATGAACATCCGCCATCAACCAATCATAATTCGGGAAACTCAAACGGGAATCTATCACGAAGGAATACGCCCCAGAGGGAGTCGCTAGGGTTGCCACAAGCTGCGAGCACTTAAGGGGTGCCCACTGAAATTTTAGTCTAATAACCACGGTTTGGACATTTAGAAAAATCAGTATCGGTGTAAGTTATTTAAATAAATGTAACATGCACTTCACTGGCTCACCGACACACCAAGCTCATCTCCACGACCCGTCCGCCACTCTCTAGATCTACCGTCAGACCCGTGTACTTAAACCGACAGGCATCTAGGTAGCTGGCCAATGACAGATGTCAGTGTCGGCAACATCACAGTTGACACTGACAGATAACAACTGACAGATGACGGTCTACCGCTCGTGTGCGTGAGGCAGCGTACTGCATCTAGTACTTAGATAAACACAACTTGAATTTCAAAAAAGTGTATCAAAATCTGCATCACCAGCCCAAATTAATTCTGGACAGAGGCGTCTCCAAAAGGAGGCTTTTTCTTTAATCACCACGCTTTGTAGGTGTGTTTGCGATCGCAGTTTGGATAATGGTCAGAGGCCTTACTCAAAATATGAAAATGTTGACCTTACTCTAATGAAACAACGAATACAAAATACCCTTTGTAAAAAAACACTCTGTGTGTGACAACACCATTCGAAAAAGAATTTACCCTACCTGGTATTGGCTATTCACTTTTGTCGCCGTTCGGTAAGTTCACTGGCAACCCTAACTCTCGCCCCGACTAATCTAATATTAAACACATTCGTATATTAGATACAAAGTGAGCATTCACAGAATTTAATAATCCGCTCCCACACCTATCTGTCTCCCTCTACCCTCTACACCCGTCCCTTTCACATGAATTATTAACAACAATTTTATGATTACATTTAGTAAGTACGGACCTACGTGATCTGGGAGCCGAGTGGTTGTGAAAAATTGGAGGAAATCGTTCCAAGTTAATATTTTATTGGTTTCGATAGGTTTGAGTTATGTAGTCCAGTGGGAGCGGGTAATTTTCAATTTTGTGACTGAAATAATGATGAGGTGGGCCCTTAAGGGCGGTTTAAACGCGCTCATACGATCTGAGACGTGCGTGAACGTTCAAATGATTGCGATCGTCCAAGTAATAAAGAAGCCGGATGATAGCAAGGATTTTTAAATCTTAAGCAACATCACCTCTTCTCATGCTACGGGTGTCGTTAGTTTCATCATAAAGGATTGCTGAAATGAAGATGGGTCATTGGTCGTTATGCGAGCGCCAACTCGCCAGTCTAGTATTGATTGTGTTAAAAACTTCCTTTTAGAGAGACCTATGTCTATGTTTAAGTTGATGGTGATGAACTGATGACAAATATGGATGGATGGAATTATGAATTTAGGTAAAACCACCGGAACGTAGCCTATATGATATTCCAGCTAATAATCCGAATTTCAGTCAGAATCATTCAGCAGTTTTAGCGCGATCGAATAACAAACATACATTCTAAAATACTAGTAAGATTCGCATTTAAACAGTCGATTGATACAAAAAACCAACAGACAAGCATGCAGTCGCTTTCGTTACGTCACTCACGTCACCGTGACGTGTAGAGCCGTACTACACGATTAGACGAATTAATTCCCGCGTAAGAACCCTATGAATAGGATAATTTGAAACGCCGCGGTAATGCAAAGAGCTTATTCCTTATGTAAATGTTGGCGGTTTTCGCAAGTTGGAAACAACATGGTATATTGCAATTACTGTGGTTTGTGGGAACGTCAATGAAAAGAACATGTTAAACTTTTTGCCTGAACCTAAATAAAAGTAAAGTAAAGTAAAGTAACAGCCTATAATCATCCCACTGCAGGGAAAAGGCCTCCATCATTGAATTCAAGTTACCACAGCAATGATGGGTGTACTGGCACAATCACCACGCTTGCCAAATGCGGGTTGGTTGTGACAAACCCGAGCAATGTTCGAAAATTCGAAACTTTGTTGCCCGACCCGGGGATCGAACCCAGGACTCCGAGATCTTGGCCCGGTATTCAAACCACTAGACCAACGGGGCGGGCGAACCTAAAGTGACCATGACAGTCTCAGCAGGCGACTGCAAAGTACTGCCAGTAGAAGACGGGCAGCAGCGTGTCCTCTTTACCTCTCAACAGCCATTGTCCACAGCTGGACGTAGGCCTCCTTCAAGGCACGCCACAAAGAGCTAATCAGGGTTCTTTGACTAGCATTTTGAAAACTGTGATCTATGAAATATCTTTTGGAGAGGACTTTGTCTAGAAGTAGGCAAATGTTGTGAAAATTACGATGGTAAAAGAATATTTTACCTACACTTATCAATTATTTTCCAAGGGTTTGCTATGACAAAGAGTGTGAATCTGGGAGTTCTGGGTGACGCAAAACAAAAGTTATTGCATTGTACGACTGGAGTAGGCGTGATTATCATGATGATCGGGTAAATTATAACGAATTAAATTCATTAATTTTAAAATAAAAATGAGTCTTTGCATTTTAAAACATCAACCTAGGGGGAAGAAGCACCGCAATTGTACAAAAACTATCACAAATTAGACAACCCGGATGGGGCTTGTCGCCGAGCATTCCGATCGGCGCGTGAGCTGAATGAGCGAAGCGGAGCGAGCGAACTTGAGCTAATCTCGTTTGCCCGCCCTGTCTGACATAATACAATAATCGTCATATTTTGCGAGAATTACAGAATGGGGATTACGAATTCATTTGATGTAACTTCAATTTGGGTCCGTAGATATGGTAGTGATGTGCTAAATTATTCGGATTATTTTGGTTTTCAACTTATTATATGAACTCTAAACAATCGTGGTTATATGAAAGCATGACAATACAACACCATATTGCAGTCTTTTTTGTACGTATCAACAGCATTTTATTTACGCTTGCTGCAGATATTATTAAAATTAAATAAATAACTGCATGCATCACGAATCAATTTGTGCCGGCTTTCATTCAGCTCGTAAAGTCTAGGTCTTCATCAAGCAAAAACTCATTTTCCACTCGAAACGCGATGTTCACCGAAAAATATTATTATGCCCGCGATTGACAATTAGCGGAATCATCTCGTCTCATTCGAATTTCATCGTATAATTGTCAGTTATAATTGAAAAACGCAATTATGCCGCGAACGCGTCGGTTAATTAATATTAAATTCGCAAATAATCGCGCCCTCCCCCTCCCGCGAGACCCTCCGTGATTGAATTATAGGGAAATTTTGAATTTTGAATAATTCACCGGAGTCTGTTAGCCCTTTATGACGCCAAAGGGTCAGATATGACAGTTTTACTTTTATAACTTTTCGGTAGCGGCCCTGGCACGCAACTGAGCAAACTCCACTTAAAACTGTTCGTATTTTTATAGCTGTTATCGCAGTAATAATAATGTTCTAATAAAGAACAATAACTTACTCGCTTCGTAATCTCTAAGACATTAATTGTTATTGACATGAGTGAACGTAATAATTATGTATTAAATCATTTTTTTCTTACGAGACATCGCGTCCTGACACGAAATCGGTCTGTAGAAAGTTACTTTTTATTTTATTTATCAGCAAGTGTTCAATGGAATTTTACACTGTATCTTGTAACCCCTTTAAAGTTCCGATGTACTTATTATTAATTAACAAACATTGTTTCGAGGCTCAACATCATTTATTTCGGTAAACTTTTAATTAACTATATAACTAAAAATAACAAAACATGAAATTTTCCGGTTGGATGGATAACTTGAAAAAAGTAAAAATCAAATGTTTTTTCGTAGATCAGTGCGGCGGCTCACCAAAATTCAATTTGGCCGGCATTTCGTCCGCCTGCGCCGCGACAAACCAAACAATTACACAAACGCGTGCCGAAAGCATAATTTTTCCACCAAAACTACGTGAAAATGTGAAAAAAAGCTCACAACGGGCCGCTTTGTTAGTTTTTCGCGCCAACGCGTCGCTATTTTTGACAGCTGTCAAATGTTCCGGCATAGATGGCGTCTTTTGTAAAGTCACACCTAAATTTTTTTATTGGATTTCGAGTGCGCCTCGGTGTGGTGGAAAGGCAAATTTGAATAATACACAATGCAATCCCACACAAAGTACCAGGCGCATAGGAATATGAAGATAATCGGTGATGTTGAGATACTCGTATCACGCTGCGTTCGTCCGCCTCATTTCAATACCTATTGTAAGCGGTCGCGACGAGCGTCTTAGCGGCCGACTCGCTCATCCGTCATTTGCGTGCGCCATTACATGACAATCGCCGGGATAAAGAACGTAACATGTCATTGAGGCGCGACGACTGATCCCGACTTTGGTGACTGATTCCTGAACGTTGACATATGAGTCAAAACTAAACGCGATGTGTTCTTTTTTCAAATTTGACAATTGCCTTTTGTAGACGAAGGTGCTATAGATAGTGACGTGCTGACGTCGGCCTGTCATTTCTGAATTGGCCGCGTGCGAGGTGTGGACGTATCTCGTCAGATCTAGATCGTGAAAGCAAAGACATGTTAATTGTTAGCGTAGGAAGTGTTTTAGTGATGAGCATCCCTATTGATTGACATTACAGTTTACGGACAGTTACATTGACATATTCTGTCATATTGCTTCGAGATAACTTTACATCCAAAGCCGCAAAACATTATTAAACAAAATAATGGGTAATAGCGATTCAAAAGTCCGTTAATTGATACTTATACTCATAATATAGTGTATAATGGCGATCAACCAGTGATGTATCATTCTTTAATTCATCGTATCTATTACCGAGTATCATTAAGTAGGTTGGATCGCGTGATTAAATGCCTTAATTGCGCGAGTACATCGACACCTCGGGTTCGATTCCCGGAGACGGCCGATTACCCGCAGGCGCTGGACTGTTGCGGAATTAATACATCGTGGCCGGTAACTGCACATCCGAATTGGTCCATTTATTATTTACATTCGCCGATGAGTAACGATGTTGCACAAATCACATGTCGATAATTTTAGTTGCAATTGTAGTCCCAATAGATATCAAAGATTTTTTTCTTTGAAGAATTCCTTCTTTGACATTGTCGTATCAGTGTTATTTTGCTAGAATGAAGGCCACTATTGATGCTATGCCCAGACCAAAGTCAATTTAGAAAATGTCGCTTCCTAAATTGAGACTGGGAACCGAGCAAAGAAGCCTAGCGTTCAAACAAACTGCACTGCTGTTCTAAACGGGTCATCAAAACGACTGTGTAGTGTTCTTCTATTAAAGGCTGGCATCATAAAGGCCAGAAGAGACTAAAGTATACTGGCAAAAGAAGGCGAGCGGTAGCGTCATCTCTTTAACATTGCTATACCAAGCTGTACTCCCGGGGCCTATTTGCAGAAATAAAACTGATTTTAAGTGTGGCAGTTAGAGACCAATCCTCCTTTTTGAGAGGATCATGTCTAGCACTGTACTGATACTCTGAAAGTAGACTTTTCTATAAGTATAGGCTAATTTGTGATGATATTATACTTATTATTAAAGGGTACTGCTTGCTACAAGCTCCTCGAGGCCTTGAGAATGGATTCTTACCCTCTCTTATGAGACAACAGAAATTTAATTATGTTTGGGACGGATCCTTAACATACACATACGAAGGCTTAAAGGTGAAATGTTGCTGAAGGATTATGAAGCAAGGTTCTTACCTGGGTCACTGGTGTCGAGGGTCTGTGGCGGGGGCTGACTGAGGGGTCCCGGCGTGCCCCCCGAGCCGGGGGAACGCACGTCGTCGTTCACTGCGCCATACGACAGTGACGATGACGGCGGTCGCTGTGGACAAACAAACGTCAGGTGTTAGACGAGAACGCATATACATAGTACTTAGACTCCATATTGCCTAGTTTATTCAGCTGAAGATCGTTCCAACTGCAAAAATATCTGAAGCCAAATAATCACTGAAGATTCTTAGCATTCATTCTTGATACTTATTTTAATCTCCAGCCAGCCAGTACCAGCATCAGCAGTATCAGCACAAGTTATTGCCAACAAACTTTCGTTTCCTGCTTTTTCTTACACCAATAAGTAAGGTTACTAGGTAAAGCCTATGTTGTTGACATTGACGATGATGATAGGAATTTAGAATCTAACATTGCATTATCTGTTGTTATAAAAACAGGACTGAACACAATATCCTTCATTGCGTAGATGGAATTACGACTACTTACTCCTTTGACATTTCACAATGCTCTCTCGTCTCTCGTGGCTATGGTCACAAAACTCTACGTTGCAATGAATACAGTCTCCAGTCCTGTTTTTATGATTGACAGTTCTGATGATGATACTTTGTAAAACAAAATCAGTCGTACTTTCAAAAACATTGATTGTCACTCTACCGGGTGTTGTCTTTCCGTGAGCTCATCAATTCCACACACAAAAAGCAATGTGATTGTTTAATGACTTGAATTGATTGGTTTATTTGTAAATGCGAAATCAGTTCCAGGTAACGTCATTCATAGTTGCATGCTCAGTGAGTGATGTCTCACTCGGCCGTTGCGTCAACGCAACATCGCGGCCGATCGAGCCGAACGCAGCTGGGAGAATCCAGCCGTGACTACTTATACTTTTGTTTGTGTTGAACGTTCTAGAATTTAGAAAGTCTAAGATTCAAATGTTACAGGATTTCTTGTTTCTAATTGATTCTCTGATATTTTAATGCGAGTGCAATAAGGACTGTGTTGCGAATAAGTCATCGGATGAGATCTTATTTCAATAGATAATTTTTTTGAAATTTTTCTTTAAATTAATGATAACTACTTCTTTGTGCTAGTGATAGTTTGTGTAAATGATAAATTAGACAATATAAATAATTGTCTTTTTTTAAATAGCTGTCAAAATTCGTAATTTTCGATAATTTTGCAAATTTTACTAATATAAATTTGAAAGTTTGGATGGATATGTTACTCAACCACGCCACAAGCGCTCACCGGATCTGAATAAAACTTAACACGCAAATAAAATAAAGGCTGAAATAGCCCACGGATCACTTTTATCCCAAAAAACATAGGTTACTCTAAGATAATTTATAGGCATACGAAGTCGGGTGCACAGCTGTACGATACTTTGCGATTTACAAAGATGGTGGCGTTGGGAACATTATCTTGTTTAAATCAAGGCAAATCAGCGGAATGGCCCTCCAACTGGTTGGGCCTAGGCTAGCGGTACTAAACGACCTGAATTGAGGCGTGTTTTCGCACAGCCTAGATACTTTGTCTTCGATACACACGTGAAAACGTCGCTCGTTACTATCGCGTTGGTCTCGAGCTTGATTATGCAAATTTTAACTGTGTGTAATACACCACATAAATATTGTTAGAGACATTAACTGTACTAGAAGACTTCTTCCTTGTGATGATTGCAATAAAAGTATAATATCCAGTGAGTATAGGTACTTATAATATCAGTATATAAACTTGAAAAATTTTTCGCAGTCGCAGTGTCTCGGTGGCCTAATGGTATGGCGCCCGCCCGGCATGCGAGGAGATGCGGGTTCGAGTCCCGCCTGAGACAAAATTTTTCAAGTTTATATACTGATATTATAAGTGCAATTAAGTTGCTAAAATATCAAATAAAGTATATAAATAGCTGTTTCATCTTAACTGACTGTCAAACATCTGCAAAGATGTTTCTTTCGGGTGTTAAGGGTGCAAACTCCTAACATTTGATGAAGCAACGCTGGCTCACAGCGTAAGAATATGCTTGAAAAATTCGCGCCGTGTCGCAGTGTCTCGGTGGCCTAATGGTATGGCGCCCGCCCGGCATGCGAGGAGATGCGGGTTCGAGTCCCGCCTGAGACAAAATTTTTCAAGTTTATATACTGATATTATAAGTGCAATTAAGTTGCTAAAATATCAAATAAAGTATAGGTACTGATTTATTCTCATCCAAATCATAATAACTACTGCGATGTAACATTGTTAAACGTCACAATAATAATATGTATATTTTTTATCTATACATGACATACCGTAGGTAATATGGAAATACTATGGGCATTGAACCCACAATATTCAGTTCTCATTAAGCAATACTTTTACTGCACATTCGGCGTTAGTTCCGATCAGCGCCGTTGCGGCTAATGAGGCGCTGCACACGCCACCGCGCCATTATGCGCGTGCGCACCTGCCGCGCCGGGTACGCGCTACGGTAAGATATAGGCAAGTCTGACTCGTAATGAGAAATAATAATTTATTTAATTAAAAAAAATGGATATCCAATAAGTAACAGAATAAAGTCCTCACTTATTGAGCACCCGCTTTATTTTTGAGTGCCCTTTTACGTTAAGTTGCATTCGTCTTTAAGACAAGTGCGTAAGGTTGATTTTACATCAAGGTAGTAGTGACATGACATTCTACCGTGGACACGCCACGGCAAGATATTATGATGAAGAGTCATTAATGTTAAATAAAATACTAGATACTCGTACTAAACACACATTTATGTATAAGCTGTTGCCCGCGACTTCGTCCGCGTCAATTTCTGTTATTGTGCTCGCGATTTTTGCAACATTTTTCACTGATTCTTCGCTCCTATTGGTCGCAGCGTGATGTTATACAGCTTAAAGCCTTCCTTGATAATGGACTGTCCAACAAAAAATATAGACCTAGTACTTCCTGAGATTAGCGCGTTCAAACAAACAAACAAACAAACTCTTTAGCTTTATAATATCAGTATAGATCAAAAGTCATCAATTCGGTCGACAATTATTGTCGTCTTTATGGCTCTTGATCAACGTCGCGGTTGATTTATACTAAAATATAACATTATCCATTTATTTCGTTTTGAGAACAACCATTTTGATTAATCCCTGTCAATTTACCGCTCGGATAACGGTAATTACCGAAAAAACATATCTAATTGCGCGCCGGTACCGCGCAACGAACTAACGATCGTTAGCGTTGCACAACCATTGTTTCCATTTAAACTAATGGACGAGTTAATTGAATACGTTACACCAATCCATAAGATCACCCTTGACCTAAATTGATCTAATTTTAGATCTACGGGTTGAAAACGATATAACATTGAAATTAAAAAATATATTATCAATTGGAATTTGTAACATCCCTAGTGAGAAGTTGCTTCTTTAAATAATATCATCATCAAATTACATCAGCACTAAAACTCTTTAAAAGCAAGCCTTCACCATAATCGCCACTTTTGGCATGCGGTTTGGCAATGAAGACACTCCTGCACGTTTTCTTCTAGAAATACACGAACGCCTCTTACGAGACTTGAAGAGATAAGAAGGTTGGTCCTTATTTATCTATCCTCGCAAAGGTAAAACTTTTTTCACAAAAATACCTACAAAAACGATTAAAATAGAATCATTACAAAACAAAAAACTGAATTCGTTGTATTTTTTTAAGTAGGAATAGTGATTAGCTTATATCTAAATCTAAATTCAATACCAAGCCGAATGAATAAGCCTTTGAAGCAAAGCTAAAGATCACTAATCCACTGATTACTGTTAGCGATTCTACGCTTACTTTAGAATCAAAACAATTCATAGCCCATAGCGATGGCAAACACACCTTTTATTTTAACAAAACGATATTACACAATCCAGTTCGTTTATTTTCTTAATTATTATTTATGATGCCCAATTTGCAGTTTTGCAAATTGAATTCCGCGGTAAGCTGAATACTGATTTAAATAGTATTTACGAATAACTAATGACAACAGTTAATTTCGGATACTTGTATCTTTTTAATGAATTAATCACAATATCAAGTAACAAAGAAAAACCGCTATGTAATCTTGTGGTCGCATTTTGTTTCGTGGCATTTCAAGTGTTGACACTGGCAGCCTGCTTGTTTGTGAAATGAAATCGGATCGGAATAATCTTTAGAAATTCCAATTCAAAAATAGAACGCACATAACCCAACTGGCAATTTCAATAATCATTAAAGAAACGGAACAGACGGCGAATTTAACTTCGTATTTAGAACAGATGTCCGCAGTTCGCGGTTGCCAATCCGGGATCCGTTGCTCAAACTTTAAACCTTTACAGACAAATCGATTACGTGACAAAACAGTTTTATTCCACTTTCCTCAAATTAGAATATTGGAGATATTTGAATATAGAACACATGTTTCCAAGGACTTCCTTCTATTAATTATTCAAATGTCTAAGCCCTATGATCTTAGCAAGAAGGTTTTAAATCGCAAACGAAGGTTTGTTCAGGACCGGAGCATCCCATTTTCGAATTACGAAATAGTTTTACGTTTGTTTTTTTAAAGGTCCTTTTTGTGGCAGGAAGCGAGGCCGCTAATGCGTTCCGTTCACACCATATGTGAGAATCGAAAACGAGTTCGCGAGTTCATCATTATGGAGGTTTTATTGTTATAATTTTGTTTATTCACGTCATTGGGGCGGGCGTAATTTAGTATCGTTAGCGAATCCAGTGTGCATTTGTTTAACGATCGAAATAATGTGTAACACCTTTGCCAGTAATTATTGGTCGATATTTTTCGGTTGGTACGGGCTATTATTTAATTTATTTGCCCGCATGGGTTTTGAAATTTAGTTGAAAGCGAAATGTTAGTGAAAGCGGTGATTTATAGACTCTAAATCTGTCAAAATATTTGCGCGGAATTTCGACGAATTGGTGCGAAAAGAGTTTTATGTGCAGGCATGTAACGCAGCTCTATGATAGTAGATGTTAAATACTTAGTTAAAATTGTTTTTTCTAAAAGCCAAAGGTGTCTGATTGTTAGAATTATTGTATATTGATAAGACTATAGAAAAGGGAACTCTACATTTAGTCGCAAGTAGAGCAAGTTTTTATACATGGTACCTATCTGCACAGCATCTATAGGTACATCAGTAATAAATCATAACAAATATGTGTAAGTCTCACAAAACAACCTTAAATCGACTTATTTATTTGATTGACATTGATCTTCTAACGTTTAAGTTTCTAGCTAAAAACCGATTGGGGAAATTCGAGATTTATATTTTCTTCAACTTGTTTAACGTTCGTACGCGATGTACTAATTTCGCTTATTTTATGAGGTTTGCAAACAATAGGAAGTGTGGTTGCAACAGCTGTGGCAATCTGTGCTATAGCAATCCTCGGTTCGATTCCCGGAACGAACAAATCCCTTCTGGGGAAAGTTTTTGCGGTTCCCAAAACATTTGGTCCCCGAATATGTCTGTTTGTATCCATTGCAATCAATTTGGGTGTTTCTTTTTAATCTCAACATATATTTCTGTCAAAAGGATTACTTTTAAAAGAATATTCTCAAAGCTGGCATCACCAGAATTAACAAGATGAAACCCTTAATGTTATGAATGTGAAAGTTTGTGTGTTTGTAACTCAATTGAGGTGTCCTGTTTTTTTATCTCAGCAATGTTTTCCTCAATACGTTCCGAAACATGAAATATTCGCACTTTAGGCTTGAAGGGCATGGAGTGCAGAGAAAGTTATTTTAGGAATCAACATAATAAAGTATTTTAATTAAATTGGTGTTTTCAATTTAGGTTTACTTAAAATTCTAATCTATCAAAGCACTCATCTGAATAGCGAAAGGTCGTGAGCGCAAATCTTATCTGTCTAATCTATGTTTTATTTCAAACCACATGAATTAACTATCCATAGATAGTAGTAGGTTTAAAATTTAAATCCTTCCTAGGATTTTTTTGTAGAGTTCCTCAAACACCATATCTCTGACGCCATTTTGCCAACACTAAAAAAAACTAGCTCAATCGCATGAATTGTAACTAATCAGCCAGTCTCCGGGGTCGATCAGACCCATAGCAACGTCATAGTTCACACGAGCGCGCGTGCGCGGTGTCGGGTGTCGGGTGTCGTGGGAACGCGGGGTAGGGGGACGTAATGAAATTAGCAATTATTGTTAGGTTATTCGATTCTGATATTGGCTCGAGTTGCAAATATTATGAGGGTGATACGAGTTATATTTCACAGCATTAAAAAGTAAAGTAACGGTCAATAATCATCCCACTGCAGGCCTCCATCATTGATTTCAAGTTACCATACCAAAGATGGGTACAGGCATAATCAGAACTTTTGTTGCCCGACAAGTGGATGAACCTGGGACCCCGAGATGTTGGCCCGGTGTTCAAACCACTAGACTGGAGAGATCATCTTTATTAATTACTTAATTCTACTATTCTAATGTGACTTCAATATATCATCAACGTCAGAATCGCAAATCGAAGTTTTGTTATTAGGCACTTAATGTAATTTCATACTAGATGATCTGTTGGTTCTTCTAGGACAGAAAAATAGTCATTTATTAACTAACTATATGTAATAGTAGACGTAATATAAGTATATTATTAATTTCTACCTATAAGTTTTTAATTTTGCCATACATGACGTGAAAACTTTCTTTATCTAGTCTAGTTATTATAAGTAGTTATGAAACACACTCAAAACAGAAGACAAAATACTCACACCACAAATACATCATACATCTAATAAAAATGTTATTGTACGTAAGAGAGATAATTGTAATAAAATGTTTATGATTTTAACCTAACCAACGCATGATTCCTTAAAAATTATCGCAAACTTAAAGGAAGAACAAATCCACTACCAAAGCGTATGCCAGGATCAATCTCCGGACCGCCATCACGTCTGGTCCGTAGAAAACAGTTTCTTCGGTCCGAGTGGGGAAGGGGGAGTTGACCGGACTTTTCCATTACCATTAATTCGGCAAACGAGACTTTACTACGGTGTCATCGCGGCGATACGTCTTAATGTAACGTGTTGTTGCTGTCCGAGACGAAAGAGGTTTTTGGCAATTTCTTCTTTATTAATAGAGGCGCTTTTTAAAAATAGAAGATGATAATGTTTTTTTTTATGGATATGGAGCAATTTTGTCTGTAGTAATTTAACTTAGACGCCTTTTAAAAATAGAATATGTTTTACTTGTTTTAAGGATTATATGGTATGGTCAAGGCAGAAGACGTAGACAGCTTTACCACCGGTGTGATTGACAAATGAAAAACGGCATTCAGCCTGAAACAGTCAACTAGAGGGTCAGTAGCTCAAATCAGGTCTGGTGTTTAGCGACCGCGACCGAACCTTGCCAAGTGCACTACTGGCTCTTAAATTCTAACCCAACTCAAGTTAAGTAGTAAGAAACGGCCTATAAATCATCCCACTGCAAGGCAATGGCATCATTGAATTCAAGTTGCCACATTGGTGATGGTTACAGGACTTACACCACGCTTGCTAAATGTGAGTAGGTAATCACAAGCCCCACAATGTTCAAAAAATTCAAAACTTTGTTCGCCTGACTTGAGGATCGGACCCAGTACCCGAGATCTGGGCCCGCTACGTAATCCACTAGACCAAATTATAAAAATCTATTCTAAAAACCCTTTAATGCCCTATTGTTTTAAAACCAGAAACGGCTAACTGCAATTCCTTTGACACAAATCCAATACAACCCCTCCCCCCTCCCCCTCCGTAATCCGAGCTTGCGCACGCGCCGCCAACCCCCGCATTGTTCTTTCGCGATTGTTCTCAACGTTCTGCCGCTGACGGCTGGCACGGGCCTAAAAGACCTTTATTGTTTCTTAAACAAACTTCAACCCTCTCATGTTTATTGGTTTAGCACGGACTGGAGGGTTGTTAAATGGTTTGTGGACAGGATCTGGTCCAGACTTGGTTTTGAATGGATTGTTTCATCAAAGAGTGAACGATTCATTAAAAAATATAAATAACCAAAACAGGAATCGTTTTTTTTGCTATTTTACATAAAACAATAGAAATTTAGGTTATCATGTTAAGTGGTTGTAATAAAAACAATAATTGTAAGATACAATATTAATATAGAAAGAAAGAAAGAAAGAAAGAAAATTTATTGTTTAAGGGCATCACTACAACACATAACACGAAAATAAAGTAATATATAAACAACAAAAAAACATTGAACTTCACACAAATTATAATAAACAAAATAATAAGATGGAGCACAAGACACCACCCATCGGTATAAATTGGCGTTTATCTTCTTCAGTAGAACAGTGTCGTTATGCGTGTCGCGAAGCCCATTACAAAAAGACCCCACTCAGCGCAAGTCGCTACCCACTACTTTGGAAACGACGCTGGTTTTCAGTGGGGCCTCATTGAGTGTGAATCACGGACAAATGACGAACATAAAACATACATAACTAAAGAAATAATCGATATAACTCCTGTATTTTGTCATCATCATCATCATCATCAGTCTATCGCAGTCCACTGCTCGACATAGGAATCTCTAGTTGCATGCCACTTAGGTCGATCCTCGGCATCTCGCATACAGCTAAGTTCATGTAGTTTTAAGCTTTTTAATTATTCATTAGGAAGTTAACTTAATATGTACTAATATTCAATTAAAAAAACTAAAAATTATTAAAATTGTGTATTTTATATATTGAAGAAAAATTATTCATAGTTAATATTAGAGTCCAATGGTTATTTTATTGGAATACTCACATTTGGATAAGTCAGAACTGTTACGATTATGGCCAGTTTATGTTAGTTAGCGTCTGCGCAAGCGGCTGACATTTCGCTGTCATTTAATCTCATGTCACGTTGCGGTAAGAATTGTTTTAGAATGTTAAAGGTTAATATCCATTGTCGTTCGCATTTTTGTTGCTTTATAGTATTACTGGCTTTACAAGAATGTTATTTTTTGATTTCACTTCATTGTAGGTGTATATTAGGTTTTTATTAATTTTATTAGCTAACACTTGTTTTAACTTATACATATATATTTTAGGACACCTGTTTGCAATTTAAATTAGGTATGTTCATGTAAGTAATACCAGAAAATGTATGATAGGTATCGTTAAAGAAAACTAAGCATGTAACGGCCGGTCCTAATAACCTATCTCTCTTCAGTTTTGGCATATCGGAGATAGAAAACAACTTCTGTCTTTGTTTCTTTAGACGGCAAAATCAGAGATAGAAACTGTTTCCTATCTCCGAAATGTCAAAACTGGCGATAGATAGATTATTGGGTCCGGCCGTAAATGGCAGTTGCCTCTCTTATCGCCAGTTTATTCGCCTCTTAGTATTTTATTTGATAAGTGTCATTCAATATTGATGTTACTCAGGAAAAACGCTAGAATATAGAGTATATAAAGTGCAATACATAGTAAACGTATTGTACCAAGGTAGTACTTTATAGATGTTCCTCTTAAATGATTTTGACCCATAATCAAAGGAAATAGGCAATTATTTAAAGTAGGTACCTACCCACTGTTTCTTTTTACGGGCCATTACAACCGAACCGGTACGCACCAACCATACAAACCGATGGATAAAATTAAATGTCACCCAATCAATATTCCTCACCGCTACTCTATTACAAACGAAGTAATCACTCATCCAAATAGGTCATCTTCCGGCCAGTAAAATCCCATACAATAGTAACTTCAATTAGTATGACACTTAGTATGGCCGGCGTAGGCCAAGGTCGAGTTTTATAACCACAGGTTTACGGACCTGCGTGATGCACATTTCAAATGATCCTCTGGCGCCTATGGTTCAGCGACCCACGAAACAGGCCCAATAATTGGCAGATAATCTTCAAATCTTATCACAACGTCTTAAGGTACACATTCGACGATCAGCTGTTATCGCGATTCCGTGTTGATTTTCTGTGTCCCCGTTCTCAGGGAGATAGCACAAAATCAGTTGAGCAAAAAGTTTGAAATCACAAACTGAAATGCAAACATTGACATTGGGATCTACACGTTATTTATCAAAGACGTTCCACTAAAAAGAGCAACAGCTCTATTAAGACGCGAATAGTCGCTTAATTAAAAACATTTTTCGCGGTACGCACTCGCATTTACATCACCTATCTAAGAGCTAGGGCGAAATTAATACAGGCTCATTTAGTATGCAAATAGTGTAGCCGGCGCCTTATCTGTGTGTCCGGTCCGTTCAATCAAAGTGTCCTTTACTCCGCTATCCGGCCGAGATCTCACCTCCTTGCTCTCATGCCGCCCTGGTACCTCCAATTTATTACCCCACGGTATCATTACGCTAATCTTGGGTTATCTATTTCTTCGGTTTGTGCAACTGAAGCCTAATTAAGTGATTTGACGGATATCGGTACAGCCTGGATCAATCTATGGTTTTTGTACGCCATCAATGTCGGTCGCAGTGATGGTAGGTTCATGTCAAGTGAAACTAATTTGACATTTATTATAATAATTTAGTATCATCATGACGTGGAAGGAAATTAACAGGTTTGTCCATTCGTTATTTTTTCGTGATCTAAAGGAATGATCATGAATTTAGGTTTTTAATTTCATGAACGCGGTTAATCCCTTTAATTAATTATTTTAATCACCTTTCTAGTACGTTCTAAACAAAAATAATAATATGCTAAAAGAAATCTGATTTTAATATTTTTATTTTCTTTTACATGGCTTGCTCGCCTAGCCAGTGTCAACGTAAAATACAAAATGGATTTTGAAAAAAGAATTGATGTATTTTTCTTATTGTACTATACATTATATACAATCAATCAATCAATCAGCCTATTGTAGTCCACTGCTGGACGTAAGCCTCCCCAAGGGCACGCCACAGTGCACGATCCCCCACTTTCCTCATCCAGCCACTACCAGCGACCATCTTCAGGTCATCGGTCCATCTGGCAGGGGGGCGTCCCACACTACGTTTGCCGAGACGTGGTCTCCATTCGAGAACCCGTCTACTCCAACGCTCATCGGTTCTGCGACAAATATGGCCAGCCCACTGCCACTTCAGCTTGCTACACTTTTGGATAATGTCCATAACTTTGGTTCTCTGCCGGATAATCTCGTTACGGATTTTATCCCGCAGCGAAATACCAAGCATAGATCTTTCCATAGCTCGCTCAGCGACATGCAGTCGGTGGGCCAGCCTGACCGTCATGCTCCACGTTTATTCTGTACCGTTCCTTCCACATTATGTACGCGAGTTCTTAAATAAAATCTTATTTTTAAAACTATTTAAATTCGCTTCATTAATATTATGTACGCTCGATTGACTCGATCCAATCGATTTTCAATTCGAAAATCATCAAATATTGCATTGAAAATCAGAGTAGTATTTTTCGAAGAACCTCAGCCGAGCTCATTAGTGCAATTACCACTGATGCGGCTTTTCCAATACAATACATGTAACTAACGCTAGCTGGCTCATTTGCCGTAATCGGGCGTCTGCCTAATCAGAGGGTCGCGGGTTCGACTCCCATTGTGGCCCGGCCCTCCGAGGGGATGTGTGAACACAAGCATATTGCGGCGGCTTTGTTTGCGCGAGAGTGAAGTGCTTGTTCTGGAAACGTTTGCCGTCTTGTTGTTATTGGGTGGGCGCAAATAATGTTCGGGTTATAAAACTTTGATTATTTGGATGGGTTTTAAATTTGTTGACTTAAGTTATTTAAATGTACACAAACTCTCTAATACCTTATAAATCAATGAATTATTTTGATAATAAGTATTTTCAGCCTCTGTAATTATATTGTACCTGTATCAAAAATTTTCTGATATTATCTTTCATCGTCTTTCAGGCTCACATGAGTTAGTTATTATTATTATTTATTTATTGCATTGCACATGACTTAGATGCTAAATACATAACATGGGTAAGTATATAACTCTAACATTCATAATGCACCCTGACAGGCACAGCAACGTGGAAGATTGTTTCGTGATTTCTACTATGTACCTTGTTTTTTATGAGTTTCCGAATTTCAGCATTAAAGTTCTTCCTTGATCATGGCGCTTGCAACAACAGGCATATAAAATTAAAAATATGATACTAAAAACTCACACAGAGAGATAAACTATAATCTAATGCCATTAATACAAAAGTTTGGTTCATTTTTAAATATTTTGATACGTGTTACTAGTTATCTACTCTGCTGGGAACAGGCTTCTTCAAAGCCAGGATTTTGCCATAAATGTCATCCTTGGCGACGCAGTGTGGCCCAATGATGGAGGGCAGACACTGCTCCTTGTCTCCTGGCTATTCTTTTTACCACACCCATACGAGAATACGGGTAATGTTGTTCTTGCAACATGGCACCACACGACACATAGTATGTATATGATTGCAAACAACAGACGCGAGCCAGACTGCCGCTTCCTACCGCGCGCTTAAACATCAATATATCAATATACTAAACTAAATATTCACGCACACCCCATTACCCATTCATGCTAACGGAAAACGCATACATAATGCAAGTAGGCGCAACCTGTAGGAAACACTCTTCCGGTTAACACTAATTGATTAGCTAATTCGAGAACCCATTAATAGTTAGGCATTCGTCTTGGGTGTCGGTCGAGACATAGAAATTAATATTGATTGACATTTTATTGTGATCAGCAAACGTCTGTTTAGAGCTGGACTTAGGCATTTAAAAATACAACCTTTTGTGTTCTATTTTTCGTCTACTGCCAGATGCTCTATGATCTTAATAATATTATAAATTGGAATGATTGGATGATTTTTCTTACTCAAGCACGCTAGAACGACTGAACAGATCTAAATTAAGTTTTCCAGGGAGGTGGTATCAGGAATAGCATTCAGGTTCAGGAATAGTTAAATATAAAAACTAAGCTTGAAGAATTATTTGATTATTTATATATACTTAAACTGCGCAGTGTGATGCCCGCATAAACGGATACATCTGACTCTTTCACATACTTTAAAACATTGCAATGACTAAGAGAGAAGTACGTTGTATCGGAAATTAAGAATAATTTTATTAAGAATTATTAAGAAAATCAGTGGTGTCATCAGCAAAAAGCATCTCATTGCATTTGATTATCGGTCATAGGCAAAGAGCACATGACACTGCGTGATTGCATTTTTCTAAAGTATGAGTACAGCCATACAGAGCCTTTTCCATCTTAAGGGGAATATCCTTGGCCCTTCAAAACCTGACACCTCAGTATTCGCGCAACCGAATAGAAATGGGAGAGGCACTCAAGTTAATTCTCTAATTGATTATTTAACTCGACTTTATCGGGTGTTATTCAAATTAGATCGCTCCTAGATTCCGAATGAGGCCATCATTAGGGTGGAGCGTTGATTGCCCTTTTTACGTGACCAAATTCAGGAGCATTTGTGATTAGCGCGTAATCAAAGCTTAAGATTTTGAGATTACAACAAGGGCAAATGTTGGGAAGCGATTTTTGCTGATTCAGACATAGATGGTTATATCTTTATATATATATATAATTCTTCTGTGAGTGTGTATGTCACTGAACTTCTCTCAAACGACTGGACCGATTTTGATGAAATTTTTTGTGTGTGTTCAAGGGGATCTGGGAATGGTTTAGATTCACAATTTTGTCGGGGATAATGTTAGGTGTAGTCCAACCCTAAATTTTTTATTTTATTTTTTAGACAAAATTTTTAATTTCTATTTTTTTATGATACAACATACAAAAATACATACGAGATTTTTACCCTTTTATCACCAACCCCTATTTTTTAATAGCCATTTTAGTAATTTAATCATTTTTCATCCCGCTCGATAACTGATCAATTATCGTCTTTTTTGTAAGGGTAGGGTAGGGGTAGGGAAGGGTTTAGGGTAGGGGTGGGGGTAGGGTAGGGGTAGGGTAGGGGTAGGGTAGGGGTAGGGTAGGGGTAGGGTAGGGGTAGGGTAGGGGTAGGGTAGGGGTAGGGTTGGGTAGGGGTAGGGTAGGGGTAGGGTAGGGGTAGGGTAGGGGTAGGGTAGGGGTAGGGTAGGGGTAGGGTAGGGGTAGGGTAGGGGTAGGGTAGGGGTAGGGTAGGGTAGGGGTAGGGTAGGGGTAGGGTAGGGGTAGGGTAGGGGTAGGGTAGGGGTAGGGTAGGGGTAGGGTAGGGGTAGGGTAGGGGTAGGGTAGGGGTAGGGTAGGGGTAGGGTAGGGGTAGGGTAGGGGTAGGGTAGGGGTAGGGTAGTAAAATATTCAAATTTTATAAAATATATACAACCCTAAATTTTTACCCTTTTACCACCAACCCCTATTTTTTGTTAGCAATTTTAGTAATTTAATCATTTTTATGGCAAAACAACGTTTGCCGGGTCAGCTAGTTATTTATATTAACTTAGTAACATTTTGTTATTTTGTTTCTCAGTCTTATTTAGAGGTAGGAAACTTCTGATTTCCTATACCATATTTTTATAACAATTCTTTTAGATAATAAAATGAAATGTGTAACGGTAATCGATGGGAAGAATATCAGAAGTCTTTCCAAACTTGGTACGGGACAAATAATTATATCCAACTCGTCTTTCAAATCTGATGAAAACTATAACTGAATCCCTATTTCCCTTGGTCATCGCATCACGCGTAAACGGCAGGACCGATTTCGTTAATTATTTTTTTATTTTGTTTGTTATTGTTAGGAGAGTGTTCTTATGTAAGAAAAAATTAAGAAAATTTCGCGGTAAATTAGAAAATTTAAGAAAACCTAATCACCACCACCATACTAAATTATTTGTAATGTAACCTTATCGCTTTTGACAATTAAACTTTTTTAATGTATGGCGTTTGACATAACATTGCCAGAATGCGTGCTGCAGGGGACGAGTACTAAATTTCCGCACACTTAGGTATAGTTTATGTAGAATGCTACTTTTTCTTAATTATGCATAAAATAACAAGAAATCTATGATAAATTATGGCCCAATATTGATCACAAAGCGACCAACTAGTCTGTGTAGATATGTTATCAAGTATGAGGAGTATCTTGGGCAGTAATGGCACCGTCTCGGTGACCACGCTTCGTTTACCGCCGGTTAAGTGCCCGTGGCGTCGTTTGACCACGGCCACTCGTTAGGGCTTGATGATACGTCATTTCGATGCGCATATGACGCCTAATTGACGTCTGTTACTGTTGTACTTATAGGTAGTATTTGTACTTATTTGTTGTCGGATGACGAAGGGCAATTTAGACGCACTGAAGTAATAGCGAAAGACTGGGATTGTCAGCTTTCTGGTTACAACCGAGTATCCATTGTAGCTTAAATAAATACTAATATTAATCATCATCATCATCATCATCATCAGCCTATCACAGTCCACTGCTGGACATAGGCCTCTCCAATTGCACGCCACTTAGATCGATCCTCGGCTTCTCGCATCCAGCTCCTGCCAGCCACCTTGCGCAAATCATCACTCCACCTAGCCTAAGGGCGTCCTACACTACGTTTGCCGAGACGCGGTCTCCACTCAAGAACTCGTTTACCCCAGCGGTTGTCGGTTCTGCGGCTAATATGGCCAGCCCACTGCCACTTCAGCTTGCTAATCCGGTGGGCTATGTCGGTAACTTTAGTTCTCTGCCGGATCACCTCATTTCTGATTTTATCCCTAATAGAAACTCCGAGCATAGCTCTTTCCATAGCCCGCTGAGCGACTTTGAACTTGTGGACTAGCCGTACCGTCCGTGTCCACGTTTGGGCTCCGTATGTCATGACGGGTAGGACGCACTGATTGAAGACTTTCGTTATTTAATAGTTCATAATATTTTTCGCCAGACAATTCACCAACTGCCGTGGTCGCGGATCACAAGTCATCTTTGTTTTGGACAATCAATATGTAATTTACAACGCGTGACTTTTTTTTAAAGAATGGCTCATAGTTGGTTTCAAGTATGTAACGATGATGAGCATGGAAAAAATAAGTTTGATGAAATACTAAAAACTAAAAAACATTTTACCAAAAAATTTGCGTGATGTATATCATTGGTTTTATTATTTTTGAGTTTATCTAGCAAGCACCAACAATGAGTGAATTGCATTTTGTTTAAATTAAAAATGAAATATAAAAGACTTTAAATATGTTTTCTAATCCACCCCTTACGTTTAGAAAAACAAACCACGCATTTAAATCGTATTAAAAGTCAACTTTCAATTGACGTCCAAAGTCCTGCCGAACGTTATTAAAAACTGTAGTTGCCTCAATAGCGGGAGTTTCAATAGGCTTTTTACGAAGCTCTCATTGTGGCGAGCTTAAAGGGCCCGCGACAATGCGGCCAGCTTAATTAACCGGAGCTTTAAGCTTAATTGTAAGTGCTGTAAGTCCGGAACACGTGTCTTCGGAGCTTGGCATTGATATTGAAATTTTATGCTCCTCAGCCTTATAATGGGATTGAGATGGCAATGTCAGACTTAATCTGTGGTGTAAATCGAACAATGATCTATGTAGCGATGAGATTTTGAGTAATAGAAAATGAATTTCTGGAAAACATGTTGGCATCATCTTGTTTGACTGGCTTCGGTGTGAATGTTGACTAGCCATAAGGATGTTCTATAAATTGAGCTAATAAGGCTTTCGTGTCAGGAATTCACGCAAACAGATTGAGCTGTTAAGCCACGGTAGCTCTCACGAATCGGATCCTAAGGTCCTTCGATTCCCAATAAAACACCATTTTTATACTATACTATACTATATTGTCTCATGTGGATGTTTATGAACGGTACCTTCGTTGTTTATGTACTTTACAAAGTATATAAGAGTTAAGGCAAATTGGCCTATTTCACATTCATCATACAGTTCGTTTTCACAAAAATTGTTTTCTTTTACAGTCCTAATGCTCTATATTTGTTAGTCGTATCAGTGTTTGTAAAGTCTGGATATCTCCGGAAGACCAACATCTTTGCATAACTTAGTTTCATGTTTGTTTCTTTAATTTTTGCATATTTATATTATTTAATACATCATGGTGCCGAATATTTATTATTATTGTCCATTTCTTTTTTTATTTAGCGGAAGAGTAGTGTAAATCAGTGTTCCATTTCTAGTCCTTGCGCACCGCCTAAATAGCACCAATCCTTATTTCACATAATGTTTCAAGACTAAGAACGAAAATGACATCATTGAATGTTATTATTTCAACGACGAGTAATTCACCTTAATTATCCATTCCCGTTATAATTACACCAGAAAATATTAATTAAATTTTCAGGTGGCATTGTCAATAACAAGGCTAAGCCGAACTTACCGCAAACAATCCGAGGAAAACCAACAGCAATTACAGAACAAAAACAAATAATAGGAAAAATCATTAGGGGACGTGGTGAGGGGATCACACAAAGGAGTGGTGGTTGCCTGAGGGTAGTTCAATGCGAGATTACTCCTGTTCTGTTACGGTAAGGGCTCGCGATAATCAGGAGTGAGAAGCAGAGTAAATAGTTTGGCTCGGAGCGTTAGGCAGTTTGTGGAATTCCTTTGACACTTTATTCTTTTTTTGTCTGTGCTTGCACTAGCAAACAACGTTAGATTTGACATTAGAGAAAGCCATGCAGATGTTTATTTGTGTATTTATCTCTCAAATGACTTTATTGTGTGGCAGGCTGACTTTAGCCAATGGTGCAGATAAGATATATGGTCCCCTTCTTCTGGCATTACAGAACACCTCTTCGTTTCTCAAAGTACCAGCGTGCGTTACCATTCGAGGCCGACACGCCACCATGTTGGAACAGAACATTTAACTGTTAATGTAAAAAAATATAACATTCAAAAGAGTCTTTATAAACTTTTTGCAACACCAACCCTTCCATTGTAACCCAAAACTAAAATCAGACCAACACAGGGTCGGTTCTAATATTCCTCGCACATATTCAATAGCGTCAGATCGAGTGAAAGTTTGTCAAACCGCGGAGGGTTGTATTCATATTGTCTTGCTATGCGGGGTGTGATCCCAAGTTATTTTTGCCTCCAGTAGAGTAGGGATGAGCAGATGGTTATGTATTTTTAAAATTTCTTCTTCATCTTAACGTGGCTATGGGAAAATCTTAATCTAATGCTACTAGAGCTCTTGGTTACTTCCAAAAACACTCATTTATTTGCGGTTCTTCTTTTAAATTTTGTAGAGTCCTAACCTAGTATAAAATTTTAATCGTACTTAGTATTTGATGATCTTTTTTGTTCTGACTTGTTAATAAATGTTAGTGTATTATAGTTTTTATGGTAACAGGAACGGCAATTATTTGTACCACTTCACGTTTGTGATGTTTAGTGATAGAAATGTCTCAATCCTTTTGGGTTACTGATATTCCAGGACAAACCATGAATAATTGCCTAAGATATATCAAAAAAATTATTCCTATTATGAATAATAAACATGGCCTCCTCCACATTACTTCTGCCAACAATTCGCATTGAATGCAGAGGTCTGATCGTTTGTTTGTGTGTAACCCGACACCTCCCTTCCTCGGCCTACCCTCTTGCCGAATATTGTTTAAAGTGCTCCTCAGCTATTAATGAGTTATCGGGTTTCGCCATTGTTGATTAGATATTGATAAAACTGACGGAAGTTGAATATGGTTTACGAAAATAAAGTCAAGCACAAACAGCTAAAAATCTGTAAAATCTTTGAGTTCCAGAATTACGAAAAACGATTATTTGCTTTTTTTATTATTACTATTTTAAATTGGGTAATATTTATAGAAATATATAAGCTTGCAATAGAACACAGTCTAATAAAAGTTTTATTAAAATTTATTGATGGACTTGCTCGCAAAAAAAAAAAGAAAAAAAAAACATGTTGTGATATCCTATTATTGGCTTTGTACTATTTTTCATGTGTCACAC
Organism: Anania crocealis; assembly: GCA_949315895.1. NCBI lineage: Eukaryota > Metazoa > Arthropoda > Insecta > Lepidoptera > Crambidae > Anania > Anania crocealis. The sequence continues at coordinate 2,167,117 of OX438868.1, forward strand.
CAATGTATATTTATGGCATTGCTGTTGGATATCGAAATAAATAAAAAAATTAAAAAATTTAATGTTCAAAATTTGAGTGAATATGTTAAGTTACAGTTTATAATGTATAAGCTTATTTATGCTAATAAACCCATTTTACTCGTAGGCTAATTTGATAAAGATAATGGAAAAAATGTAAACTTAGATAAAAAATTTAGGTAATTGCATTAACAATAATACTAAAATAATTTACACGGTACATCCATCAGCAATAATCGACAGAATTATTACTGGAAAGAATTTCAAAAACGTCATAGATCAACCCGATACGGGTGCTACGAATAAACATAAACTACGATTTCCATACAAACTCCAAACATTACATTCGGAGACAAAACTCTTTAACGAAATGCAAAAACATTGTAGCCAAAGAGCTTTTGCGTATAAAAACAAAGTCCAATACCAAAGTTTGGGCGGATGATTGAAACGAGCCTTAGAGTTCTGAACACGTTTCTCTAAGTGTATTAAACCGCCTCAACTCGGGGAAAGTAAAAGGAGACAAAGTGAAATAATATAAATACTTTCAATAATAAAAAGTTGATATTGGCGGAAGTTTTTTTGCGGGTGGTACAAGTTTCGAGACATTGTCAATGTAAGCGGCAACTATTTAGTAATTTTATAAACAACTTGTTGGGTTTTTTAGTAGCAATTTAAAACTGTTCTTTACTTATTTTTATATTCATAGTCACTAGCAATTAAGTTCCGCTAGTATTTAATCTGCGATTCGTATTTTATACAACTGGCTTCATGGATTCGTCTGTATGTATGAAATATATTCTTCATTCTCACTCTCATCAAAAAGCTCTAAAACTGAATCGAGACTTTTGGTATTGTAATGTTTTATATTTTAACCTTTTTCATCTCTCTCTCTCTCTTAACTTGATCCACCCGCAAACTTACAAAGTTGGTCCGAGGGGCGAGCCCTGGGAGACGCTGCGGAAAATTTCAAGGATGCGTCAGATAAGCGTCCGAACCGGGAATAGACCCCGGGACTTTCCATGGAGCGTAGGGAAAGTTGGCGACATGTCATGAAGCAGTAAATGGGTGTGAAGTTTGTAAGCGATAACCTTTATGGAAAGTGTTAGGCGGCAAAGTTTTGTGAATTCACACCTTTTGGAGAATTTGAGGGTTTTGTAATACAAATAAAATATAATATAATATGCCTGTTACTGAAAATAAAGGGTTCTTGTATCTAATAACATCAACAAAAGTGTTTAAATTGTTGGTAAATATGAATATTAAGCAAATAAGCGTGTACTGCCTATAAGAAGACGGTCAACAGTGTGTTGTGTCCACTTGATCGAACTGCAATAACCAACCCATCTTCCAATAATTGTGGCATGGAATAAAATTTTGGATTTGGACATTTTGGACTAAGGAGATATCCTCTTCTGGAAAGGAGTATGTACGGCGGTGGAAAGATTTGGGCGAATGATAATGAAAAATGCATTTAGAACCAAATATACAATCATAACGGAATAGGGCTCCTAAAAACAAAGTTCCATGAACAAGAATGTAATGTAGCAAAACAAAATGGTACACCTAACGTCCGTCACTTTGTGCAAAAACGAACAACTTTGAAACTTCTTAAATTTGTCCGGTAATACGAGTTTTATAGCACATGAATAATAGAATAGAGATGGATAAAATAAACCGATGATGTGTTGGCAAATTTGGAAACTTGGTCACATCAATTTTTATTTCTGTCGGGTGGAAGTTATCTTCATTCATACGCATTATTGTTACTTTACTTCCCACCCTTAAGTGTTGGCATAAACATGGAATAGAGTAATAGGTGTTTGCATATACAACGTTTTTAATCGACACAAAGCTTGAGTAGTTACGAGTCAAATTATACTATTAATTTATCTTTCTGGAAGATTACCGTTTGTTTAGAAGATCGCATCGCATATAATGATCAAGCAAAAAGAATTAGGAACAGAAAATGACAAACCATATATAACGTACTGAGTCAATGAATCTAAATGATATTATTTAGATTAGATGGGACGCCTTTGACTACAAGTGAGAACCGAATGTCAGCCATGACTGGAAAGAACTGAATGCAATTAGCTCAAAACCTAGATGAGTAGATTTTATACCACTCATTATCAGGAGGCTTACATCCAGCAATAGATGGATGCGGGTTGTCGAAGATGATGATGATAGTGCTTAGTGACTTAACGGTAACAAATTTGTCAACTTCAGGCGTGAATCCCAAAGCTAAATGGATGGACTAGGATATTAACTTTTTTACCTAACCTACTTAAAAGACCTAATATAAGATCCCACCATACAACGACCTTTACCGAGCTGTTTATTGAAAGAAAAGTATTTTATATGCAATTAAATATGCCAATAAATATATTGCAAATGGGTTGACTAAAAAATTTCAGTCCATAATAGAATTTTTAAAATTTGACAACCGAATTTCAAGTCTGGTTTTCCGCATTCAACCCTATACCACCGTGTTCATAATTAAATATTTATTTATTTATTTATTTATTTAATAAGTACAGCCACATGATACACATTGACACATTCTCAAAATATATGATACATAGAGTTTGTTCTGATGCATATCACAGAACGGCGTACATAGCGCTCATAAAAATTATAAATAATATTTATTTGCATTTAACTTTATTTAATTAACCAGACCGGTGCAAGTTACTAGTATCGATTTACCTGTTTATACCTGCCTACTCAAGGGTTGTGACGGGAAAAAATAGTCAACTTAACGTTTGCATATTCTATGGGCATACTTTCGATTGGTATGGAATTTGTCTATTAACCAAACCAGTGAAAAGTTTAAAAAAAAAAGATAATTAATCATACTCTGGACTGATTTTTTTAGGCAACCCATTTGTAATATATTTATTGGCATATTTAATTAAATAGAAAATACTTTTCATCTAATAACCAGCTCAGTGAAGGTCGTTGTATGGTGGAATCTTAGACTAACCAAGACCTAATGTATTATTTCTAAAGCTCATGCGAGCGTTACGAGGCCTTCCTACTTTTGTATAAGGTGTTGTTAACGAATGTTTCTTATTAGTCTAAAACCTTGTTACATGTGACACGAAATCATGTCTTTTTCATGAAACATTTTATCTACAAGTACTTCTTATCAAAATACATGTTTTTCACGTTCGTTTATCGGTCACTTGAACATTCGAAAAGATGCTATAATCTACTTACTTATCGCGTTATCGTGGTATATCTACCAAATATTCTCATGTAACTTGCTTTTTGATATCAAAAACGTACATTCTTGCAATTTGATTTATGATCTATTGCTAATTTTATTGCGGCTAATATCAGATTTTGAGGAATAGATAAATATTGTGATTTATAAGTATAATTATTACTAATGGACATACATCTTGGTTTCCAAATGCAATACTCTGTTATTCATTATTAAACGCTTTAGTAGTTGTATACAAATTACTATTCATGTTATGGAACTGCATATAGTCTTAAATGAATTGCGATTACGGAACATGTTTTTATCAATCACCATCCATTATATTTTTATTACTTTAATCAGAAATTTTAACGTCAAAAGAAACCAGTCAGAAGTTATAGACGTTGCAAAAATGTGAACATTTTGAAGATATTGCTACCGACAGATACGAGTACAAGAGGTGAACAATAAATAAAATATATCTGAGAGGACCCCAAGATGATTTATCCTGAATCTGTTTACATGACATTGGTAATGCCTACTCGGAACAGAATTAATGAAAGGAGAGTATATCACTTCCTAAGCCAACATTGGTCCCTGCTAATAATAGCACCACCCTTATACCCACCCTTTAAGAATTCCAACTAATAGAATGCGGATAGACAGACAGACGATCCATCACAGTCCCCTACCAATGTATTATTTATGGGGACATCCAGAGCGCAGCCTACTGCTAATCTTTCAATATCTTAAGAATTTCGGGTATACCAGAGTTGGGGATTCGAAAAACAACGCAAACATTTCGACGATTGACAAAGATCTTAATGCTTACGCATTAACGCCGATTTTCGATTGATATTATGATATAAAAGCTACCACTGCACCAGTGTCTCTGAATTCAGACTTAGCAATGCAGCTCCGTAAGATCTTAAATCTATAACAACAGAGGCGACAATTGATTGATTCGTACATCTTGAAAACTTTGTCCCGTTAAGATAATTGCAAGATTTGTTTGTTTGGTAAGAAACGATCGTAATGGCATCGCATTGGGTGCGGAATGAAATTAATGACGCAGCTTTAATGAATTTTCGTTATGAGACACCACTAGCAGTAATTTAATCGTTTTTACTGCAAATGGATGTTAAACTAGATACCATGTACATTGTTTATTCAGTACTAATTTTAGTATAATTATAGTTTTAAGTACACATTAGCATAATTATCTGAAGTTCTTAATACAAAACTGTCACTATTTTATAACTCATAAAATTACTAAAACTAGCTTTAAATCTTAAAAACTTCTCCTACTGATTTAACAAAAGATAAAACTAAATACAAATCTAACAGTCCGCCGTCTATTTCTATAAATACATCACTTAGTGGCAGGAGATGAGGAAAAAAAATTTCGAGACGCAAGCAGAGGGTACCCAGAATAGATCCCTGTGGGACTCCTTTATGCGGTAACCGGAGCGGGCTTGTTTTACACACTCCTGCGCGGCGTGACTCAGCTATAGTTTCCTTTTAGTTGGTATAATTGTTATAATGAACAGAACTTTAGATACAAAGGGACGTTGTTTTGAGCAGTTGATAATTCTCAAAGCTTTTTAGGGATCTAAAAATAAGTACTGTTATACCCAACTTAGTTCAAATTGAATAAATAATAAACTCATTAAATTTTTGTATTAACAACGCAATAATATTCTTACCCGATCGCCGTTCTAAAGCTACTCAATCAAAAAGAACACTTACCTGAAACAAAAGCATTGAAACGATCATTAAAAAACATATTACAAATCATAAAATAAAAAATAAAAGACACCCAACTCAAACCGAAGGCATTTCAAACCGCTCCTATTCATCATCGAAGGAGTCTTAATTTAAAAATGGCCGCGTGTAATCGACATGATGTAAATGAAATGCGTCCGCGCAGCTCATTACCGTACTCATAACGAGCGTTCGTAAATCAACCGAACACCCAAAGGCCATTGTCTCGATCGAGATGGGATTGTAAATCGATACTCATTGTGAACATCGATTCTAACAATTATCGATTCTTGGGATGCCGATTGTGACTAATGTGATAAATGATGCATTGTTGTTGACAGAAGACGAGATCCGTAAAAAATGGAACGGATTGGACATCGGGAATGAAAGTCCCGTCACCCACGATATACAATTAAATACTGCTCTACTATTCAGTTGATTACAGGCTTTCGTGGGTTGCTTCGCGTATCTATTTGGGAAGTTTTATTCTTGGAGTCTACAAACTGAACCAGTGCATGTTTCTGGGTTAACCCACATCCCAATTTAGGCCCAGGGCCGTCTGCGGTCTCCGCTGTACCTGTTCCTATATAACTCTGCAATACCTGTCTCCTCTGAATGTTTTACGCGACAACACTTTATAGGAGCGGTCAGGTGCCAGCGATCACATAAATTTGGACCTTAATTTTGAATAGGCAGGCTCCACAATTGATGTTTTGTTTTCGGACAAAGGTGATCTTGGTCTGTGACCCAGAATGCGCGGGGAGTCTGCCAAATAATCGACAATGCGGTGTCATCGTCTCGCCAGCGGGAATATTTCGCAATAAATCTAATTCGAGTGTCGCTCGTGTTATCGTGCGGAAAAATGTGGGTCTGAATTTCGCTTAAATATGCATAGTCCTGCATGTTTTAACAGCAAATGAATAATGATGCGAGGAGCGTGAAATTGATGTCTTCTAAACGTTAATTATACACTGCAGTGGACGTATTTCACGGTGTAAACGTTAATTATAACAATAACGAGATTTTCGTATTTAGAGCAGATTATGAATTTGTGTTTAGTTAAATTAAAACGTGCTACTTAATAGTTAACAAGTGTGTTTTCATTATCATTAACCTAGATTTAAATTTTCGTCGGATTATGTCTTTCATGAGCCCTTTGACATTTGGGCGTTCAGTTACTCGGTGACTCTTGCCAAAACAACTGGTCCGGTTATCAACGCGGGTATTATCCAATCCAGTTCGAAATTCAAGCCCGCATGTTCAAATTAATGTGTGTCCGTTTAAGAAAACAATTGACACAACGTTCGGGATGGTTCGTTCACCCGTTCGTGAATCATCGGCTGGTTTCGGGTTGGCAGCAGGCCTAATCGCGGGTGCCTCGTTCGCATATATCTCGCGCCGTCATCGCGGCCCATTCTTCAGCTGGTTGGGAGCGCTCGCTGACTGACGGGGTGGTGGTCCGCCTGACAAATTGACGGCTCGGCGGCGATCGGCGAGCCCATTCACAGCGCGGAAGAGTTCGTCAACTGGCGATATTGACACGTCGGCGCATCGGCCGCAGAGTTCACTCTTTTCGTCAGCGTGAGGTGGTGAAATGACGAAATGTCAATTCTCACTCAAGGAAGTGTCACATTGAAAATCATTTTGGAAAAGCTTGTTATTTTTATTCAGAAACACAATGGAAACATAGAATTAGAATTTAAATAAAATATTAGTTATTTATTTATATTAAAAATACTCGTGTGGCAGACTTCCATTAATTCTTGTTTAATGATTTAGCAACCTAAGCAAACTCTGTGGCTACCGTATGACATTCGCGAGTCGTTTAAGTTGATTCAACTAAATATCTTGAGTATTTCGATAGTGATAAGCAAACTTATGAAACTACATAAGTATTTCGAAAAATGCAATATGACTTGGTTCTTAATTCTAGTATTTTCACCTGTAGTTAGATACACGGAGAAAAAGGTCTAGTTTTACTAACCAGAATTTTGAGGAAGTTAACTAGAACGCATAGTGCTATACGTGACAACTACACATTTTGTAAATGATATTTTAAAACTCTAGTTTTTAGTAACGTGAAATTTCTGGTACATTGTACACATTTTTCGGTACACTTTACCATCAAATTTGTACTGCTAGCAATACTTAAACACAGTTGTGCCCATTACTAACTCATTATTTTGATGTTTACAAAGAAAGTAGTAACTGATACTATTGGACATGTTTCGTATACTTAACTTATTTACCAATTTTTTTTAGTATTTGCAATTAAGCGACTATTTATCCTTAAAACTAATTCTGATAGCACTTGCAGTTTTTTGTTAACTTTTAATAGGTTTGTTTTTACAATTCGTTCTGGTAGTATTGTAAAATATTTTTTTCTCCGTGTACACACTGTACGTGGCGACAATAAAATCCATCATAATCGTATGTGTAATCCGATTAGGACAACATGTATTTAACACAGAAAATGTCGTTTAAGTTGTCCGAATGAGCCTTGAGTAGGTACAAATAAGTGTTTGCCTCTTTTGGTACCAAGTAGGTAGTGAGTTACTGTCCGGATTGATTTCTTTATGTGCGCTTGCGTTTATAAAGTGTAGCCACTTGATGGTGATCGAGTTTTACATGACTGAGTGCACTTATTTAAAAGTAGAACTTAGTGTCATTTAAATTATGGTTCTAGACTTGAAGTGTGTATTCTTTTTTTTAATTGTTGTAAGTGCTATCGCTTAAAAAAGTTTAATTTACTACCTTTAAATGGATTAAGAAAGCCTGCCTAAATTTTTGAGAAACTTTTAGAGTAAAAAAAGTTTATAGAAGCGACGTCAAGCAAAAATAAGTTTTTTTTAATCGTTGATTAATTGTCAGTGAATTTTGTTTCATACTCAAAATTGGTGCTTTTTTTGGGTTGATGTTTATAATGGTTATTAAAGCCTGCACACAAGTACATCACCTCCTAATATAATTATCTTCCATACATTCAGTCGGATCAAAAGCATTGAATTTTTCTCTACGGCAATTTCGCACAAACGTGGAAATATAAAATCATACGAATGTTAAAACTATAACAATAAGTTATTGTAAATTCTAATAACAATATCGATACAAGTACACTATCTAAGGACCGGTAGCTTGGTACCTGTGATGGAACACCGGAACAGATTCTATTAATATTTTCTAAACCCAACTTCCTCATTATTATAAACTTCATCTTTAATAAATAAGCCGCTGTACACAAAGAAGGCTTCGCTAACGAGAGTAACCCAAGCCCGCACCGATCCTTCATTAGGCAGCACAAGCCGATATGCCTTTGCTATAAAATTTGATATCACGAAGATAAAAAAGCTCAATGGAACAGTAAATTAATAAGAGTGATTTATATAGAGCTTGTCACAGTATTCTAATCTATATGAACTCTAGGTCATCATATTAGAAACAAAACCTTGTATGCCTTCTACAAATAGTTGTACTGTAAACGTTATTTCGCGCGGGCAGAAACCTGCCCCCAACACAGATACAAAATAGCCGATGTCCTATCTCAAGGTTGTTACCTTCTTTCTATCATCTATCTTTGTACCAAATTTAATAGTGAAGCGTAAAAGCGTTACAAACAGACAGGCAGAGTAACTTTCGTGATTTTTAAACAGATCTTTAAGCAAATAAATTGCTAGTGTAAATTGAAAATAATTAACTGAAAACATTAACGAAATTATGCTGGCTCAAAGCCCTATGCTTTTAATAAATAAAACGACACACAAAATGTCTGGTTAGTTAAATGGTTAAAATTCAAGGAATTGTATTTTCTTAGTTACTTTTGCTTTTACAATATAAGTTGTAAGAATTTATTAAAAATAGAGTAATAATAACTACCAAAATTTACTTCAGATACTGGCAAGTCTAACGGAATTTCCACCACAATGACGATACAGCTTCGGTTGGCATTGTAGAGGGCGGCGCTGGCGTAACGAGAGAAACCCGAGCCGGCACCGATCCGTTCATTAGGCCGCACGGGCCGATATTCCTTTGCCTGATAAAATTTGACACCGCTAGGCATATAGAACTTGACAATAAATGACCCTCTGCCATATAGGAAAGATTATCAAAGTTTGCTTTTATTCCAATGGCAATTCTATCCATTGAAACTATTCGATATTATCGATACCTATGTTATACGTCGTTTTGCTTATAAAACGAGTAAAAGTCAATTCGCATAATCTTAATTCCATAAAGTAGGTACTATCAGAAACTGAAACATTATGAGAATTCATGAAAATTGAAACATCGTGACTAACGCACCAAATTCGCTTGTCAATTTATGTGAGAGTGTAAACAGACCTTACACAGATTGTACAGATAACACAACAATCACCTTCAATACAATTAGGAATTGCCAAACCGTCAAGACTTTTAAGGTAAAATATCAGAGATATTTGTTAGATCTACAGAAGCAGAGGTAATACAGGTATTTGGATCATGTTTTTGTATAAATGTTCTATCTGTCGTATTTTTATTTTTATTTTTATTGTTAATGCCTAAATTTTATAATGATGATGAATGTGTGTTGTGATTGTTGGTTTTTAGGATAATATTTGTTTGTGATATAAAAAATCTTATGTAATCTGAGGCTGGGCGCTCTCTGTCCCAGTGGTCTTCGCAGAATACCAGTGGCTGTGGCGTATTTGTTGACGTCACTGCCTTATACTGAGTGAAGACCATTTTGGTACCTTATTTTAAGTATAATTCATTCTTTTTTAGTATATTTTTAGTTTTAATTTCCATTTTGCTCTTTTTCTTTTGTTTCATTTACATTATTTAATGGTACCAAATAAACGTTTTTTCTTTCTTTTCTTTCTTTCTTTCTTTCAAAATATTTGATTACACTTAATTATTTAAAAAAAATCAGCTCGAAACTGGCAGGATACAAATTTTGAAATACGAATTAATTCATATCAATGGGGGAATTCTTCAATACACACACTGAAGACACGATTATTTTTAAAGTTACGTCTTATTTAATTCAGTGAAAATCCAGATTCATTTGAATTATATTTTTAATTGCTTTCAAAGTAATAAACAGTTAGTTATTTGAGTACGGTTATCGTGCCATCATAGTATTCTGCTGCTATACTAAATCTCAAATATTACGTTTTGACAGATAATAAAAATAATGCCAATTGACTTAAGTCTCATCTACCCAATGGGGGCTAACGCCAGTGAAATTGCCACTAGAGGCGCGTCCATTAACATTCACTTTTCACTGATTTTAGCGGGCTTCGTTACATAAATTATAATTTCTTTAATTTACCTGCTGGAAAGTGATCTCCTTCGTAAAATTATCGCAAATATGGCTTATTTGACGATTAATGTGAACGCTTTGAAAGCGGAATTAAGAAAAAGCGCAAAAACAGGCGGCCTTAAAGAGCAACTATTTCAGAAATTAGTTTGTTGATATCAAGATAGTTATTTATAAATAATAAACTTAAATTAGATTCAAGATTTAACACTTTAGTTTGGCGCCGATCGCCTTTGACAGCTATACCTCCGGACCTCAGTCTATAGTAGCGCCAACTGGTGAGCAAAGAACCATTGCCCAATTAAGCCTTTACTGACGCACCCTTCTCTCAAGCTTTAACTAAAAGCTGCATATGAATTTAATAAGAATTTGCTAAAGAGCTTACGTAGGTATCTAAATTGTTCTACTTTATTGTAGAAAAAATGCACAACACGAGCAAGCGAAGCTGCAGAATCAACTAAAGTAAAATTATATCACTCTTATGACGAAACAGAATTTATTGTCTACGCAACTTTTCTGCTAGCCGTACCGGTCAGTATTAAGCAATACGATTTTATGTCCTCCCCCTTCGTGCCGATTCTGGAGCGTCAGCAAAAAGCGGACGACGTGAACACTGTCATTAGGACACGTCAGGATAGTTTTTGTCAGCTGACAACTCATAAAGGAGACTCTGTTTAGGCACTTGAGAGGAACGAGAGGTTTTATTTGGAAATATTCCGCAGAAAATAATATTTTTAACTATAATAAGGTAGTGTGAAAGCAACTCTACCTAGGAGAGGATAAAAAGTAGCAGTTTAACTTTTTCAAATTATAGTTATTGAATTTATTCCGTTTGATTTATAATGTTAAGTAAAAATATAGTACATGTTACAATTGAATTTAAATCGTCTAAATAAACTTTTTTTTTGTTTTTAGACGAATACAAATATTTAAAATATAATATGTCATTTTAATTTAGAATTCGTTCCCAAATAAAAATTTCAAAAAAAAAGACAGGTATTTTAAATATTGCCGTATTGATAAACTTTTAAAAACTGTAGCAATAACTACCTACTAATAAAATAAAAAATGGTCGTCGAAACGAGATGATAAAATTAACTAATTGTTATTGAATGCCATAGTTCAGCAAACTAGTACTATATTTAAAATTTTAGACATTGCAATAATACACATGGGTACAAAAAAATCGACCCAACTCGGAAACTTCGGTGCAAAACACGATATACAAAATCTTAATTAATAATCACCCGTTTGCTAAATGTCAGTCTAAGGTTGCATTAGATCAATTTTTACTGAGTCAGATTTTGATTTATTGAATCTAACAGTTTTTGTTTATTCAGTCGCCATTTCCATATTTCGTGTTCTGAATCGAAATCTAAGTACGGGATGGATCGATATTTTTGCACGCAATTGTATTAACATAGAATTATTTTTGTGATAAAGAAATATCAAATATCATTCTTTATGAGACAATACGAGTACAATCGACTGTCATTCATAAGATACAAACATTTATTTGTAAATTCATGATAACACGCAAGTGGGCCGTTTTAACAAAGTTCAATAGGAAATTCCTAGTAATTATAAGAAACGAATATTTCCTTTAGACACAAAATGCTAATATTATAGGCTTGAGAAGTAAATTTTATTGTAACGCAGCCCGCTCACGAACGCAAGGTGCGCCAAATGTTGCGTGTGCGGCGGGCTTGGGTAGGGTTGCCACTACAGATGAGGTAGAGAGAAAACCTATGCCTTGGTTGTCACTTTTATAGGGCTTTAGGTAAATGGTATTAGAAGGTACCAGCTTATGTAAGTTATCATAATAGTGGTAAACACAATCGTCATTTTAAAAGTAATAACTTCCCAGTATAGTAGAGTACTAGAAAAGTTCTATCAAAAGGGAAGAGAGGGAAACAGCACACGGTCAGTGACCCAAAAAAAAAAGATAATCTAAAAGTAGGAATAAGTAAGTAGTTCTACTTTATATTACTTAGTAACGCGCTCGTGGTCACTAAGTATCTAAATAAAAGTAGACATAAGTAAATCAACTGATGCAGATATGTTGAATGTTCTAAAATACCGCTTAAACAATATAGAATTTCCTGAACACTTAATTTTAACAATAAAACTAGGTACTTTGTTACGTCCCTAATTAATACTCATTATAGTAGGAACTAAAGTTAGGCAACACGACTTTAAATTTTCGATCATCAGGATTGTGATCACCAATCCACTTTTGAAAAGCCTGATGTATGCATCATTGCTATGATTGTAACATGAATTTAATGATGGAGATCTTTACCCTGTAGTAGGATGAATATAAAAGCCGTTACTTTGACATAGTTTTAATTATTCGACTTTTGGAAACCCTGAAGCACTGACCGCGTAACTCACTGCGCCCGCGCATGCATGAACTATCACATGATCGAATTGCTATCATCCCTATCATAGCTAGTCGGTGATCGGACATTGTTCGTGCATTTTGATGCCATACTGACAATTTCGCTTTCTCGTTAAGAAATTCGTTTAAAATACTTAATGTCATGGTTTTCATTGTTTAGAAATTCGTGCATGACACTGGCATTGTTTTTTTTAATTCTAGATATCGCCATATCAGTGTAAAGTTATTTACACGAAAGACATGCTATCATGGTCTAGACCAAAAGTTTTTTCAATCGAATTTTCCTATTGAAATCACACTTTTTCAACAGTTTAAGCAACTGTCAGGCCTGTGAGCTATAGATCATTCTTCAAGCGATTAAAGAAGTACTGTCAAAAGAAGTGTGCGATTGACATCCCATCTGCCAAACGTGGAATTTATGGTAAAATCTTTCCTAATATCCAGTAGTGGACTGATGTGGGCTGATCATGAAGAGCGTGACAAAAAAATTGGTTTCTCAATTTAGTAACGGAGTTTTATGATGTAATTTCCAAGCCAGCTTCCTCATGCCTAAAAAAGTTGCCATGACACTATAGAATTTTCATGATTCAATCAATTCAGCTCTAAAAAACTTCACACATTCCATTTGGATGGCCCCCAACCAATTAGAAGGGCAATAATTAAAAGCGCGATTATTTCGAGCGGCGAGCGCAAAAAGCTATCAGGCCTTCGGGTTTCGCTCGTCGTATTTTCAAAATCGTCGCGCGGTCATCTTTTAGCTCGGATTCTTGCCTCGTTGCTGGTTTAAAACGACCCACTTTCATTTCGTCCACAAAGAAATTTAACCTCATACCCTGACGCTTAAGGCTGAATATCGATTGGGCGGTACTCATTGAAAGATGGACGATAGTATGCAGAATGAAGCCGCGTCGCCGTCTGAATTATTCGCGAGATAGTTTCGGAGATATTGCGGTTGTGCGGTCGAACAAAACTAATTGAAATGAAGCAAATTGAGCTTTCGAATGCGTTTCGATCTCGCACCGCTCCGTGTTCATATTTCTCTGTGGCGTTTTGTTTAATCGGCGAAAAGGATCAGTAAATGGCGGTTAAAAGTTTTAAATAATGTTAAATGAACGTATTTGCTTGCTTTATGGTGTTCTGAAATGAATTTCGAGTGGCAGTGCCTTCATAAAACTATTTCTGATTGACATCGTACCACGTTCTTAGCAAAATTTGTAATTGGATGATAAATTAGTGATGTACCCACAATACTACCTAAATCTCAGCAAGATCAGTAGATAAGGGTAGGTTAACTACAAATGCATATTAATTATGTTTATTTTAATAAGTCGTAATAATACTATTAAAAGTAATGCCACGTTTACGCGCGTCTAACTCTACACTTGTTGGGACGAGACGCACAGTAACGAAAAATTGTTATACCTGAAACCTAAATGGAGCACCGTTTCATTTACAAGCATCATGCTATAACCGTCTTTGTTGCTAACGTCATAGTTGTCATAACCGCACGCGTTCACATACGGCACCAATGGCGCGTGTTCCAAATTTGAAATTGTAATAACGGCCAGTAATATTTGAAATTTAATAAATGGAAACCGCTTGCGGACGCCACTTATACTTTTTAATTTTATATCTCGATTGACCTTCGATTCAGCCAGAATGAATACGTCGGACTTTTTTCGCTGTGCTGTCGGTCCGAATCTTTTTGTGGACTGAAAATTTACTTGCATAATTTGTGGCATAACGGTTGCATGTTGTATTCATAAATTTTTTTGAGAGTACTGATGTTAGTGAGTGCTAAGTGAGCACACGTGCGCAGACCCGGGTTCGTTTCCCAGTTAAATTTAGACCGGCGGGTGGAGGGGCGTAGGGAATTAGTAGCGAAGCACCTTTTTATAGAAGCGGCGTCGGCCACACTATCTCGTAAACATACTCCGGTATAGCTAAATGATGTATCGTTAACGAGACACTTTCGGATTTGGAACACAGTTTTGTTTTTACTTTGTTGGAGAGGATATGGCTGGGACTGATTCTCGAATAATTTAAGCCGTCCTTTTTAGAGATATACTCACATGTATTGGTTTTGTAACTAAATGCTTTGTTTCAGATAACACAACTCTATTTCAGTGTATTAAAATGAAAATGGGATCTATGCATTGTCTAACAAAATGATTTTACTTAATCCTATAAATTAGGCATCCATCAGATTAAGAGAATCGTATTTCAAATAGAGTATATAAGTCAATCACATGTAAAACAGTCCCACTGACTGCAGTGTTCAGATCAAGTCATTTGGGCATTACTTAAAATACATGTATATGTAGCAACAAATAGTGTATCACAAATATACCTTTTTGTCAAACGAATAAAAGCCGCTAAGAGTTTTCAATTGTTTCAAAAACAAACCTTCATACAATCTGCGAAACACCAAAACATCCGTTTCCCAGATTAAAACAGAGCTAACTTTACGACACCACTTAGCATAGACGTCACCGCCTTGACCATAGACATTGTTCGTCAAAAATTAACTCCTGGGAACCACAGAGTTGCGCGCGCGCATCGCATAAAAATTGCGTTTTAACGTGAATCCACGGCGAGGAGTCGCGGCCGGCTGCACCGATGAATACAAAACACCATTATGAGTGCAGAATATTAGCATTTTGAATTACAAGAGCAGGGTCTGCGGTCAGTAGCAGCGGGAAGCGGAGTTAAACTAGAGATGCTAACGAAAGACGGTTTCTTTTGATACTATGGAAAGATACTTATATTGCTCTTCTGAAGGAGAAAGTAACGGGTAACTGAAGGAGAAGGTTAATAGACGGACATTACTTTGAGGAAACTCATAGCTAAATAATTCTTTAATACCGACACAGAGTGAACAAGAGAATTAGCCGGCCATCCTACAGAGCCTTCTTACTTTGTGTTGGTACCCATGCCGGTGATCACGAGCGAAGGATGCAAAATAATTCTTAATTTAAGTATATTTCGAATGTAGAGACTCTAAAGGTGGTGCATGGTGCCAGATCAAAATAGAATAGTACTATTATTACTAAAGGAGTACTCCCATAAGAAGATGGGAAACAACGTCTTCTATTCGCCATGAGAAGCCGCAAACTGTGACCGCCTGAGCAGCTACCTACGTCTATCCTCCTCCAAATATCAAACAAACTCTCCTTTTAAAGAGGCCTATCTAGCTATAGACTACTATTACCACTATTTTTGATCTTGTCCTATAATTTTCCTTCCGGGATAGAGCAATATTTAACAATCAGTAAAAATTAAACAACCATCTAACGAATACGAGTATAAATTTCAGCCATTTTTCGCATTTGCATTTTTCGTCACTAAATTTAATGGTATTTTTTTTATTTGTACACTGGCCAGTATCGCAAACTCAACCTTGACTGCTTTTTATTAATAGACATAGACATTTAAAAGTAATGAGGACACCTTCATTAGATTCGTGAAGCGATAATGACCATGGGGGCTACATACTATGTCACACGTATGACGGCTCGAACATCTGACGGCTATGCTGGTCTATTTACCAGTACAAGTAAAGCTGTGGCCAGATGTCAGCGTTTTACACGCTCAATGTTAAACCCCAGCTTTATGAGGGCACTAATGAATAGAGCACTGTCAAAAGCACATCTGCAAGGTAACTAGCGTCTCGTTACTAGGAAAGTCGCAGAATTGTAGTTTAATATCTAAAATGAGTCGTGTCGTTATAATAAGAAGCTAATTTTGGCACTTGACGAATCTCTGTCTGTCAAGACACTTAGACAAATGCTGTAGTCAAAATTCAGTCGCGTACTCAAAGATTGCCTTCTAAGATAGATAAAAAAGAGTAATTTACTAACAAGGAGATAATTTCATGTCAGACAAACTACGCCCACTGCATTACCCTATAGAGTATTATGCCAAATCATATTTCAGTCTCAACAGACAAAGGTCACGTTGTGTGATAATTCTTTCCTTATATTTTCGCCGCCCAAATTGTATATTTTCTGTTGATAGCGTGAGAAAATACTTTTTTTTTTGTCATCCAAAATATTTTATCAAACCGCTTTCAGTCAAGCCTCGACCATACAGTAGTCAAATTCAAAGTCGCGTTCTCGAGATTGGCATCTAAAAGATAATCACATTGGGTAGGCGTTGCGTCTTCTAATTTAGACGGTACGCGCCGCCGTCAGTCCAACCGCGGACGACACAGTAGTTGAATTCAAAAAGGTTTAGATTGTGTCAGAACACTATTGGGAAGGCGTGGTTATGGCTTATTGGAAGAATTTGCGTACGTTCGCATTTGCATACAACATAGTATATAATTTTATGTATGGGTTTAAAATGTCATTTGCAATTTATACAGAGGTGCCTATAAATTCTTATTTGGCGATCAGGTATGTTGACTTCATCTGCTGTTTAAATATTTATTTATTTTAAACTTTATTTCGCAAAGTAAAGTTAATATACTAAAGGTTAAATTTATGCAGTGTCTACTGTCGACCATATTGCAATCGTCACTTTTGTAAAACTCTCAAACACAATATAAAGTAAAGTAAAGTAACATCATCCCACTGCAGGGAAAAGGCCTCCATCATTGAATTCAAGTTACCACAGCAATGATGGGTGTACCGGCATAATCACCACGCTTGCCAAATGCGGGTTGGTGATCACAAACCCGAGCAACGTTCGAAAATTCGAAACTTTTTGTTGCCCGACCCGGGATTCGAACCTGGGACCCCGCGATCTTGGCCCGGTATTTAAACCGCTAGACCAACGGAGCGTACAAACACAATACGTTTTTGATTTATTAGCATATCAGATAGTAGCCGTCACTTATGTAAAACTAATAAACATATTTATTTAATTTGTCATTACATGACACGATCTTGTCAAGTATGATTAAAATTAATAAATAATTAAAGTCAATAAAATGCAATTGGAAAGTGTAATCCTCAAAAGTCAATATACCTACCTAACATCGTAGTAAAAACGCAAGCGAGGCCGGGGCGTCCGCTAGGCTTATTCTCATGAAGCCATCAACAATTCTAGACAATGTTTTAACACTGTAAATCCAATGAATAATAGATTGATCAGTAAATACATCAACTTTTACCCATTCACAGATTTTTATGGTCGTCCACCAAGATTGATATGTGCGCACTTGACACCTTGTCAAATTAGCATATTACATTATTCTCAGCTGAACAGATCGGAGCTGGCTAGCTGTTTACTGTGAGAAGGCGCTAAATGTTTGTTGGACTGCATCTTTATAATGCTGTTAACTGGTCAAAGATTGTTTTAACGGAGGAAATAGTTCTGTACTATATTGTAGGTATTTTAGGTATTATTGAATTAGCCGATACGAAATTTCATTCAAGGAATGAATTTTAATACATTTTTTACAAATTACATGATAAAGTTAAACCGGGAATTTAAATATCCAATAAAAAAGATTTGCCTTGTATGTCTGTTAAAAATATTGTTTTGAAGCTACTTAGCTCAATAGCTACTTAGTATGACTGAATTCAATAATGATGTCACTTTCTTGCAGTAATGAGATTGGTCTGCTACTGACTTTTTCTACTTTGCTTTTTATGTTTCTAAGATAATATATTGAATATTTGATTACTTTATACGCATGTCGTGGTGGTGGTAGCCTTTAATTAAGACAGCATCAAAAATGTATACTTAATTGTTTCCCTTTAGCGTGTAATGATGATGTATGTTTTGTTATCCTTAAATAAATAAATAAATAAATAAATAAAAACTTTAATATACTTTTTCGGTTCATTCAGTTTCAGAATAACATTTCTGTCATAAAATATACTTAGTACTAATCATGGGAAGAATCTACCAAAATAAAAAGAAACATGGATGTAACCCTAACCGGGGTCCTCCAAAATATAAAATTTTAACTGTCTACTTCTCAGCAGTTAAAGGCTTAAAAAATAACTTTACGTTGCCGGTAAAAACTTGACTCCTGATAGACCTAAACATTATTTAAACGTATTTCCCAGACTGAACGCTAGAATCGAAGCAGGAACTCGATTTTAGTGTTTATGCATGCACGCGGCGACAGACAGACTCTGCGGAACCTCTAGGAATCTATTCGACTAAAAATACTATACATTATGTATTTGGTGTAAGGCTACGTGGGCTCCGATGGTGGGACCACTCGACTTGGACGCATTGTGTAATGTCGATCGGTAGAGATTTTGCCTGAAAGTTGAAAAATTCTTACAATCTACATATCTTGTTGTAACTGATTGTTAGGATTGGGAGACAGACGACAAGAATACCTGAATTGTTTTTATTTTTTTAGCCATAAGCTATTATTAGTAATAACTTATTAGTTACGTAAGTACAGAGTTTGGAATGTGAAAGAATATCTATCTAGTTTTAAACGCATATCAGAATCCGTGAAGATGATAGAAAAAATAGTAATTTTAAAAATTACAGGGATTTTAAACTGTAATTCAGCACTTTAAATTTTAATATTAACCAAAATATAATCTTTGTTTGATAAGAACATACACGTTTATATCTATCCCTCCTTACATAAAAATTGGTGTCACCTGGTGCATATAATGATAATTTTATTAATCTTCCAAACGTAACTATCTCTACTATTCCATTTCGAAATAAATATCTACCGATGCCAAAATAGGAATCGAACCGGCGTTCATGCGGCTCACGGCAGATTGCGATCGTTCTCACGCGCCGAGCATGACAACTCGAACGCACAAGAAAACCAACACTCTACTCCCTTACCACCTAGGCATAAGGTTCAAAATCGTGCGATTCCTACATCGATCACAAAACACGGTAACATTGAATCTGGCAAACACGTGTTTTAAGCATAAAGATCGCAAGAGTTCGCTATCTTTTAGATACGAAACTAGAATGTAATCTTTAGGCTTTCGTGTTGCATTGTAACTATACTGATATACATTCTGACAAGTGACAAGTGGTAGTAGCAAGTGGAAATGCTTACTGTTACCTTGCACAGCGGGCAGGCTGTACTTAACTTACACTTGTCAAAATGTTACTGAATCAAGCAAGTGCTAGTGCAAGTGGGAACGATTGTTTTTTTAAAGATCTTCAACGCATAGACTCGCCAACTATTCTGCCTGAAAAACCACTCCAAAGCAAAGTAAACTTTAACTTATTTAAATAACCGGCCATGTGCGAGTCGGATTCGCGCACGAAGGGTTCCGTACCAAAAAGGCCATAAAAACTGGTTTGTTGTATGGGAGCCCCCCTTAAATATTTATTTTATATTGTTTTTAGTAATTGTTGTTATTGCGGCAACAGAAATACATAATTTTTCAACTGTCTAGCTATCGCGGCTCTTGAGATACAGCCTGGTGACAGAGCGACGGACAGACGGACAGACAGCGAAGTCTTAGTAATAGGGTCCCGTTTTCACCCTTTGGGTACGGAACCCTAAAAACGAACAGTCACCTCGCCAATAAATTACTTATAAACGTATGTACATTTCCTCAAGTATACAATGTTTTTGAATTTAGAACCGTCAAAGTTATTTCAATCAAATTGAATCTAAATATACCAGTTCCAGAAGGCCCAAAAAGGTACCAACTCCAATGTTTTACCACCATAAAATAAACTATAAAACAAAATGACAAGAGTGAATCAAAAACGGCCATAAAACAATCCGGGTCAGTTTAATTAACTTAAAACAAAATCATTAAAAAGTACCCAAAAAAATGCGTTCTTTAGGCTGGCCAGCGGAGCGTTCAGAAACCTATTTATTTAGAACAAAAATACTCTTAACATTTTCAATTATTATTGCACGCAGTTTACTAACATAGTATAATTAAGGTGCAGTAGGGAAAGTAAAATCTATTGCCTGTAACGTATTTGATTTCGACCTAACTTAAGAGGAAACACTAAGGGCGAGAGAATTGAAAAATAGGTATTTGTAACATCTATTGCTGTTGCGCAGTGCCAAACGCCTTCACCGCAGAGTGTGATAGAGACAACTGCTTCTTGGACCGAAAATACCTACTAAAAGCACACCAAATCAACGTTTCGTAGTACCCCGATTACTTTTACCAAAACTAGACCGATTTAAATACTTTTTTCATTAAAAATTGAAGAAAGACTTTGGCCGTGTTCATGTTTTCCTTTTTTCCTAAAATTTTACCAAATTTGTTTTCTGGATGTTTGAACACAGCGGAAAATCTGACGAATTTTTTCGATTTTTGAGGGCTCATATCTTTTTTATTAATTAATTTATGAAAAAACATTAAACACAGAAACATGCTAATAGTGGCAATAGATTTTTGTAATAAAAATTATTGCTCTACTGGCTTTATCCAGGGAGGAAACAGGGGACTACGTTTGTATGGAAAAACGGCCTGTGTTTCCTCTTAACAAACTACTGAACTTCAACTAATTGGAAGTGAAGCAAACGAATTTCATTAGCTGAGGAAATAAATCATAATCGTACTTATTGAACTTAAACTCATACTGCATTTTTTATTATATTTACGTTATCAATTATCATAGAAATCCATTGCCCTTAGAAGTTTTGATTTTCTTTTAATTATCTCACTCTCTTGTTTTTTTTTTTGCAAAGATTACAATGAGTATTTAAGACAAAATGACAATTTGTAAAAAGTATTCGATCTGTAACAGCAGGTCTAATAAGGTTGTGATATTGCTGTCCTAACTTACACTGTGCCAGTATCCTCAAACTAGTTTGTTTCTTATAATTTTCCAATTTTCATATAATGCTTTTGACGTTTTTATTGCTCATAAATTCATATTTTTAGCATAAGTAATTAGACTCTTTACTGTTCATTCATAGAGCATTGAAAAAAACAGCAAATCACAACAGACTCCCCGTTAGCGTAAATGTGTTTTTTATTAAAATTACGTTTTTGTTTTGGGTTCATAGTTTTACGATGTGCAGGTAATGACGAGCACGTGTAAATTATATTAATTTGTACAGCAATTAGTTTTAAAATTACATTCTCCTACTTTCCCTTAAATGCTAGTTTATCAAAGAAAATTGAGCCAGTACGAGATGAATAACTTTGTTAACTACTAACAAATTAACTCAGCTATAGATGTTGTGATGATAAAAACGATAAAGATTCTGTCCGTGGCTTTGTTCACGCTAAATTTAGTTTTGATTAGTAAGAAGACTTACTGTCACTGAATTTAGTAATTAAAATTAAAATTCGCGTGATCACACAAAGTTAAGACTCTATCTAGTTAATTACTGTTCGCACTGATTCAAAAATGGTATATCTAACAACCTATCGTTGTTATTTGAAAGATGTTCAAGATAGAATAATCTTTCAGTACAATAGTGCTGTGTGTTCTTACGCACAGTTAAAAACATCTCAATCAGTGTCAACTAATATAATCAATTAAAAAAAAACCCACCAAATAAACTAAGTTATTATAATTTGTACTGTAAACTACTTTACAAATCTTAACAATAGTTGCTCAGCCAAAGCAAACATTACCATCACATTCGGTCAACAAAGCCAAGCAACTTTAAATCAGGACCGCACGAGACCTGCATCACTAAACGCACGGCTGATTAACTAAAACATAACGCCTTTATCTTAATGTAATAAGATTTAGAATCAACACAGAAGTTCCGATACGAAATCGCCATTCAACCGATTGACATATCTTGCATGCAATCTAGCCTGTTTTTTAACGATTACAAATTACTATCGGGCATTATAGGCACAGAAGTGAGTTCGACATTTAATTGTTACTCTTTTTACACCTTCTGTGTCTCCACACATCTGTGGCGTTTTTATAGCTTAATCAGGAACCATGGGAGGTTATTGTCACTGATTTCTTGTCTGTTAGCAACTTTTTGAGTGGAAAACCTCGCGACATGTCGATCGACCTTTTAAAATGCACGCTGAGCGTCGATGGATGTTTCGGACGCGTTATTTCTTTTGTAAATTACTCGGTCCAACACGGCGGTAATACTAATTCCTGCAGTGTTTGCAGTGTTTATAAATGTGACAATGCATGTACCTATATCCAACAGTGTTCATCGCTATGAATCTCTGGGGACTAACCCCCGTATTTATAAAGAAGTAATTACTTATTGCTTAAGAAAGTCATAACTCCAAGTATTCATACCTAGTGCTTAAGTGAAAGAAATTGGTCACCATTAATAGTCATATTATGTATTTGGCTGAAAATGCTAACTTTTGGTAGTTAAAACTTCTTGTTATTTCTTGATTAAGGCATACAAATTGTCTCTCGAGTAATTACTTGTAGTCAAGTAATTACTTTTACTTGTTTATAAATACGGGGGTAAGTCCTGAAGTTTATGCAGTTCAATCTTTTTTAAAGTTTGACTCTACGTATACCTAGAGTTTTGTTTTTGTTTGTGACTGCCTCCTTATACTTATCGTATAAATTTTATGTATGACTACCTTGAATGACACATTAACGTTGGGATTGCGCTAATTATTTTTCTTGCAGTACACGTTATGAACTTCTGCAAAACTTAATCGAGGTGAATGACCGTTTTTTCGTGGTAAAAATCTTTTCAGTTCAATTTCTGGTAATATTAAGATATTGTTTTGTGTTCTAGTCGGTTGATACTTTGCTTTAATCATATTATTATGTGACAGTAAACAAGCGATCTAAACTGATTTTAGAATTTTCTATGTTACGTACTTGAATTTCAATCCTCGAATCTACAGTCTACTAGGTATACCCTGAACTACCAACTACAGTGCTAGCTTTTGGTAATCGTTTTTTTGGCAACACACGGTCGAGAAATGAACACATCACTTGCTTGAGTCTCTTATCCAATATATCTCCCCTTATCTCACCCGTGACTTGAAACAGACCACTGTCTCCAAAAGACCTAATTCTCCCAACGCTGATGAGTCCCAGCCGGGCGAATAAATTTCCTTCTAATTAGATAACCCGCATTCCTTAAAGACGGTGTCGCCATCTGTCCCGCGTCACCGGTACATGCGCCTGCGCCTAAATTTGGAACCCTAATTAATTGGGAATGAGAAACGGGGCTTAGTTCGGAGTTGCGGGAAGTGGTGGACTAGCTTTGAGTGCGGGTTTAAATAACAGCTAGCAATGAGGGTACTTTCGACAGATGAAAGATTTCAGAAATGTTCATACTACTCATTGGTAAAGACACCATAGTTACCATGGTTTAGGGTTATATTTCTTATTCCTATCAATATTATACATCGACCTATGAAGCCTAACAAAAACGTTGATTTTGGTCGGAACTTTGAATAAAAGAACTTTGCGTATAAGAAAAGCACATGAAGAGTTGCTGACAGACAGACTGACAAATGCAAGAAGATTGGAGGTGTAGGACCTAGTTGTTTCCCATTGGGTACAGAATGCTAAAAATTTTGATGATGCCACTAAATTAAACATAGCGTGGACAATACGAACTTTGAAAGACTTTGTCACTGTATGTATAGCGAAGTCAGGTTATCAAATTTGTAATAATTTAAGATTCAATGAATAAAAACAGCTTGTCCACCGATCGTACCATATACAGGCGTTAAAACACAACCACCTTCGGCAGTTTGTGGTCTAGCAAAAGTTATTACAAACAGTTATTAATTTTAACGAGAGAAAACAGTTTTCATTATACTTGTAGTCATATCTATTAATGAAACTGGTGTAAGAATCGATTGATTGCCTCCTCGTTACCAACGTTTATAATCACCAGATCGTAAATATGAATTAATTAAACATTATTTTTTCATTGCCAAGTAACATTCAATTCATTGAAATACAGCACAATTAATAACGGATCAGGTGCATCGACCTCTAATTCTTCAAACATCATTTGTGTTAACACACCAGAACCGGTGATGTATCTAGACGTCTTAACTGAACGACTGCCGATGATATAATGTGGTCAGAAGTGACAACTTTAAAACAACAAAGATGCACATACAACAATAACACAAGTGAGAGCAGGGTAAAACATCTCGCGGTGAGCATAAAAACCCAAGCCGTTGATTTTATAATTTATTTGTTACACATTTGTCGTTCCGTGAAGATGGAGGGAGATACATGAGCTTTTTGTAGGCGACTAGTGGGATATGCGCATCAGATGTGATTTGAGTCGTAATTTATAGTGTTTGTACAACCGGCGTCGCATGCGCAAGACGCCATAAACAAGTACTTTAATAGACTCAATTACGAGAAATGGATAAGTGAGTAGCGTCGTAAAGAACGTATCGTACGCTAATGGGTTAGAATTTGGAACTATATTTCAGCTGAGAGTTTGAGAGCCATAGACGAATAATTATTGGTGAAAGTTTTTTTTCCGCGGTGTGTTTGGAAATCAATCATGCGCGTATTAAACTCGGGCGGCGCGCGCCAACTGGCTGTCTACGTCGACGCGGTCGCCATATTTCAAATGCGTTTGAGATATAGACCGCGTTTTATCAATGCATCGTCGCGCTGATTTTGATGATTTATACTTAATTATTCCTCTTGTTAATGTCCTTTTCACGGTACATTCCCATACGTCTCGGGATCATTAATTTTTACAATTTGTGTGCGAGATAATTTGTGGCGATTTTTTGAGTTTACTCCAACGTGATATATCAGAAAATGTCACAGATATTCGTGTTCGGAGTCTAGTAATTATAAATTTGGGTAGCGTTTCTTGATAAAACGACATCGTCAACTTTCCAAGCAAAAGTTGAACGTCCTGCGTATCCATTCGAGCCGATTCTGACAGTTTACGCTGCGAACCCAACTTGGGATAAAATATAGCTCATGTTCAGACGGATACCGTAGCGGGGGAGCGCAGGGGCAGGGGAAGACGTCCGCAAATAGCGACCATCTCCACCGAGCAAAACAATGCCGGTATGATATTATTGTACAGAGCACTGAACGGGACGAACTGTGATTATCAATTTCGAACCAACGTTGATACTGCTATTTTAGAAACAAGTTATAAACTTGGCGCTAGTGATGATTTCGTTTCGAATACTAGTGTATAGGTCGCAGATCTAGCAGGAATGGTGATGCAGTGTGCTTTCGAAACAAAAACAGAATGGAACGTCGAGTCGCGTAATTCGTAATGAGACAAAGAGCCGCGGCTCGCTCGCCAAGTAGATATAATAACAGCTAAACACAGGGCAGACGGACGAGCGACAGCCGGAGACGGACTATAAATAAATAATGCGCCAACATTTTATTATTATCATAGCGGGCACGTGCGGGGACATTCTTGCCGCCTGCCAGCTTATAGCGCTGAAATAAACTTCAGGCGAGAACAACAATCGGATTTTGATCTTATTGGCCGATCAATGGCCGACACCCACCAATTTATCGCATGATATGAACCACATTCTTTATTGGAGGCGATTAAATTATGAAATCCATTAAACTTTGTGCAAGTACTTGTTGAATTTCTTGATTGTTTTTATATCATTCATCAAGATAATTGAAGAAAGATTGGCTTCATGGGCTTTATCATCTGATTCCTTTTTAGTGAAATCAATACCTTATTGATATAAGGATGGTGTAACGTATTTTTGGTATATCTTTATGTACATACTTAAACGTTACATAATTTATTCATATATTTCACTCAAAATGTTTCCAATAATTTATTATGATGTCATTTTCTGAACATAACTGTACTCTTTTAAAACAATTAGCCAGCGAGTGTTCAAATCAAATATTTCATCTCCGCCAACATTAATCTTTGTCTCAAAGCAGTGTTCGTGTACCTCTCCTTCGAATAATACCGCGTCCGTTGCCAACTCCAAGTAAATATTTATATAAATAGAAGTCAGTACGGCATCCGTGCCACGTTGACCACGCAGGTGGAAATGTGGCTTCATTTCGACCCAGTGTTTACTAAAAGATATTTCTACTGAAACACGGAGTTATGTCTGGAAAATGGCGACGATGATATGTGACAGAAAGTGCACTTTCTCACTGGGGAAAGATCGGTATTTGCTATTTAATCTCTGTTTTAAGGTTCAGTGAACTCAAAAACAGTGGAGTGAGCAATGATTTTTACTATAAGAACATAATATTGAAGTCCATACCTATGATAGTGCCTTGAGTGAACCCAATGGTAATTTATTATCTTTAATAACGGTGACATCGAAAATATTTTTACATTTTCTTTAGTGCACGTTGTTTACCGAAATTATAAATTACTTTTGCTTAGATTCCTAGAATACTTCTATATTTATTAAATAACATAATCAAGCCTCGTGTGGCGGCCATGACACTTTTCTGCAAACGTGACAAATTAACGAGATCCGTGAATGACTAACGACGCGAGATTTTATGTCGATACACAGAGCTTCTACATACTCGAGATATAAACAGTGGGACTTATATCAATGGCTAGTTGTAGATAGAACAGAATCCACATGAATAGAACCTTTTTCTGAGCTAACTTTAAAAAAAATAAGATACTTGGAAAGTAAATAAGTCTCAGACATCATTTTTGTTAGAGTTAATTGATACGGGGTTTATACCATGTACCTTAGTTTTTATGAGATTCCGATATTTCGGCACTGTTGCAAGCGCCATGATCACGGGAAAACTCCCATATCAATTAACTCTAGTGATAGTGACAATGGAAGTATAAATAAGTATATCATTTTTGTCGTCAGTAAGCAAGTAAAACTGTAAACCCCTACATATATGAACGCACTTAGCATCTTGTATATTTAGGGGTCCAAAATTAAGATACATTGAAATATGTATATGATAGTTGGATACTGATAAGTGTTACCGTTTACATAAAATTCAAGGATATGTATCATGTATCATACAATTTTTGCGCATAATCATTTGGTATTTTAGTAGTAGATGAATAATAACTAAAGTGACTGTTCAATCAAAGCATATTATGTTAATAGAGCTTACGCACGTTACCCGTTACCATAAAATAATAATTTCGGACTGAAATATTTACATAGTAACTTAGTTGGTATCAAACCTACTGCCTCTAGGTCTATTGCGGCTTCGATAAAGTTGCACTTTACAGGCAATTAACCGAGAACAGGCCCTTTACAATCCCACTGACTGTAAAAGGTTTTATATGCTCATACTGCGGGCAAACATTGATTTATATGGTTGCCTTTGCCACCAAATCAAAGTCATTAGCGACCTGTTAGTCTGTTATGTCGTATATCAGAGGCATATTAAATTATTTGACGCGCATTTCTCCAAAAACCATGTGGTTACTGCCAGTAACAATATAATTAGAATAAAAAAGCAACAAACCACATTTGAATATCGAATGCTGTTCGTTCGGAAACGTCCGCACGTTCTATTTGCGAATGCGGCCCGTTAGAGGTAGTCGCCTCATTGATTATTATTTTAACGCACAATTAAAATTTGATGGCCCCTTCTACTTCGTTCATCTTCTACTTGCCTCGTATTAGTTGGTACCTTTACGTTTCTGGACGGACGTCGAGGATTTCTGCACATTCGAATACGAAACTTATGGTTCAGACACACAAACCAGTATTGAAGAGCAGACGTCGTCTGTATGATCTTTTTTGAAACCGAGAGCTCCATATGAGTGTCGAGACTAAGCGTCAATAAAAATAGTCGTAAAATGTTATTGCCAATGCAATGTGCACCGTACATCCAACATTTAAGGCTCACTGTCTGCGGCTTAACTTTCGTTACAATACTGTAGTGAGGAACGTGTGAAATAAAAATCATGCGTATGCACACATTCGTTAAGAATTGACACTTATTAAGGGGGATAATTTTTTTAATTGGTATGACGACATCACTTTATTTAGTGCGGTTGACCACTTAAATATTGCATGACTGCGTTTGATTTAGAATTCCCTTAGATTGGCTCGTTTAACAATCTCATATTGTATCTGAGCAAAGATTTAATAAATGTTGCCATATTTCTTAAATGATAACATGAGCTGCTTTTACTATTACGATGTACATAAAACAGGTCATAAACCATAAAGCGTTACCCTAATTAATGTTTCGGTCAGGCTATTGCGGTAACAATAAAAACACTAATTAATTCTTTTAGTCATACAACTCGCGGCTTGCTTTATAAAAAAAGTTATCTTGTCTAGGGCAAGCTGACTATAGTAATTGCCAGAATAAAATTCATATTACTCGTATTACAAAACATAATATTTTGTATTTGAAAAATTGACATAATTGTTAGACTAAGTACCAAATAATAAAAGCATTGGATTATTTTAAAAAAGAAAATAAAGTAAGTTTTTAAAGTATTTTATAAAATAGTATATGTTAATAATATTCAATTTTCCAGTTGATAACTGGAAAAGTGAATATTATTAATATATTTTATGTAAGTATTAGTATTTAATATAGTAAAGCTAAAACTACTATTATCCAAATTCCTAAGTTGCTATGGCCAGTTACTAGTAGGTTTACTCTATGATTTTACGAGGAGATTCTCGGTGGACCGCGACCGTTCCAAATTCAAATTGCTGGATTCGGATTTGGAATAATGGCGATCGCCGCCGCGCGCGTGACCAATCGCTAATTTGAAAATGTGTTCCAAAGATGCGCTTTACGGAAGCCGATCACAGTCCGTAATTAAACTTTTAAAATTTAATTCGAATTTTCGATTTTGAACGCGCCATTTCCACTCCCGGTGTTACTGTGTCGGCTTTTATGGCGGTTTTTTTATTATTACGAGAGAAAGTTTTGTAATTCACAGACAGTAGCATAACGGCTTAAACCGCTCACATTTGATAACTTTGTACGATTTTGATTGGTTTCTTGTGACTAATTGCTCAAGATCTATCTCAATTTATGTTTTAAACATCTCCATTGGTGATAACTGTTCTCGTCTCCGTCTTAATTGTAAGATTTTAATTAAATTTTAGTACCGTGAGAACAAACAATCACCGAGTTGTATGCCTAGGCGCCACAGAAGGTCAAAAGAGCAGTAACTAAACTAATTGATGAATAAATGACATAACCTTCATCGGCAAATATGTTTTGCATATAGTTACTATAAGAAGTTCAATATACCCAAAGGTTGATGAGTGGTTATCGTCACAAATGATTAACACTCGTCTCAAATCCGATTTTAAATAATTTTATCTTTAGTGAGCATGGCGGTTGCGAACACGCTAAAATATTAAAAACTTACAAAAACTAATTTAATTCCAAAACAATAATTCACTCGTGCAGAAATCAATAAACAACTGAAAACTCGACTTCTTGGATAAACTAGTGGCAAAAAAACTGTCAAAAAATGTTCAAATAGTTTTTTCAATTAATGAATTCCAGTTTAGAATTTCTAACGGTAACAAAATGAACACTACATTTACTTGTATTCAGACTGGCACCAAAAACTATCACCCCAAATATACCAGTATTACAGAGAATACAACAATTGCATATCCCTCCTGAATCCCTCAGAGGTCACACTCCGGAAGCATCGCTGGTTTTCCTACAAATGGCGCCGCGGGGTTCCGGCCCTCCATGAGGCCCATACATACATAAATATACGGATTTCTTTGTACGATTTCCTGGATTGTAAATTGAAGCTCTTTGTCGTAATTCTTAAGAATTCTTGAGGTTTTTAAATGTTGAGTCAAGACACTTTGAACATTTTTCGTTTTGGGCTACTCAATTAGTGGTTCTTGTGGTTTGCATAAAGCAACTAGTCTTATGTTATGATACCATTCACAAAAAATGCGATTACACCATTCCTTTAAAATTACATCATTTAAATCCTAAAAATCAGCATTCATTTCAGAGATTTCACAAAAAAGATTTTTATTTGCTTTCAGTCAATAAACAGTTAGTTATTTGAGTACGGTAATCCAACGACATAGTTTAACATTGCCATACTAAATCTGTGGCAAAATTACGTTTTGACAGCTCATAAAAAGGATGTCAATTGACTGCAGCGTCACCTACCCTCATTGTCATTGTCATGCGCTCACGGATTTAATGTAGGTTCAAGCGCTTAATAAATTTCAGTTTTTTTTTTTAATTTTAAAACTCTTTTACAATATACCCAGCAAGGATATCTGGGTCCATAAGGGTAAGACCGAGGTTGTGTGTGGGCGCCCTGTAATGGCCGGCATATGGCTGATGACATCAGTGCCGTTTTCTCCAAATTGAATAATATTAGCGGTTTTCGAAAATGACATCATAACTTACAACTTTTAGTTAAGGGGTTAATTGGATAAATGTCTGGTTTTTTTTTCTTTTTCTTGAACATTGTTATTTATTCGTGCCAGGTATCATGTCTATTTTTCTATTACACAGTACTACGATTAAAAGAATGAGAATAATGTTTGATCTTGACCATTTCCGAAATTTATTTCTTTGAAATCTGGCAATCAGCAGAAGCCCCCTACGAGTCCGCAAATGTCTCAACCTACAACACATTTCTTTGTTATTAGGGAAATAATCATTTTTCCAGTCGGGATGAAGACATCGGCACCCCACCGCCTCGCCGGAGCGCTGTATCAAAGCTCAGCAGGTAGCACCTATTATTTCTATTCAGCGGAAAAAGATTAAAACAACCTCCTTTGTAATCTATAGGCACAGGTGGAAAACGAAAATTAAAAAAGGAACGCGATTCGAAATTCGAATTTATGCCTCGATGAACCGTGCCTTTGTTTTTTAATTTTTATGCAGACATCGCGTAAAAGGCATGAAGATGTTATTCTTATAGGGAATAATTACGGTAAGCGGCAATGACAATAAATTACATGGCGTTTTACGACTAATTTATTAATAGAAATTTTGCGAGCCTTAGGACTGTCGTAAATAAGTTACCGCGATGCAACCAATGGATGGCAGTAAAATCCGTCTTTGCGTGCAGATTGGCCGGCAGACGGCCAATGGCGCGCGTTCCAGATTTGAAAGCGGCGGTTTACGAGCGGCAGGCGGCGTCTTTTTACTGTTTTGGCGCCAAAATTGACAGGTTTAGGTTCGAGTTTTGGTAATTTTAGCCGCAGTTGATATTTTGTCTGGAAAGCACTTTGGGCTATTTCAATTTGTCCAAGACTGGTTAAGCTCAGCGTTTTAGTGCTTACTTAGTGTCATCTAGGCTGTGATTGTACGGCGATTAGTTCTGGCCATTCTCTACACTAATATCAGTAAAGTTTTTTTACTGTCAAGAAAATGAGAAGAGACAACATACAGTAATTTTTTATACTATCCGGGAGGCACGGAGGTACCTACTTAGGTACGTTTTATGATGAAGAAAAATCAGGACCTAGGGCATTTTAAACATTATGACTCAAATCATTTTCAAGGATACCTTTTCGTGCTCACAAATGAATGCTTGCGGGAATCGAACCAGTAACCACTAGACATAACGATCAAAATATACCGTATTGTCGGTACATAGCAACTGATTTAGAGTTACCATGTGTGTGTGTTCTTACTTTAATAACTTTGCTAGGTTTCCTTTAATCGCTTCCCGCCAATCTCTGGACTTTGATTGGCCTCTTAATCAATCAGTTTGGATGATTACAAACGGTTAACATTATATACGTTCACAATAACTAAAGTTGACTTTCTCTGGAGCCCTGTATTCTTAAGTACGCCTTTAGTTTGTTAGGACTTAAGACGATTGGACTATTTTGCCTAACATTAAATGT
Source organism: Anania crocealis (assembly GCA_949315895.1). NCBI lineage: Eukaryota > Metazoa > Arthropoda > Insecta > Lepidoptera > Crambidae > Anania > Anania crocealis. Next base: position 2,199,429 of record OX438868.1, read on the forward strand.
GGTCTCTAGATGATCAGTTCAATAATATGATTTCACACGATTACAGGCAGTATTTCTGACAAAATAGAAGATTTATTGTTATCACTAGAGATCGGATTTTAAGCAACATAAAAAGCTTGTTATATGCATGAAAAATGCTTGAAATATGCACGAAAATTGACAGAATATGCGACATTAAATGATAAATTTTAGGAATCCCCAAAAAAAAGAGAAAAGTAAGTATTCTTTTTTTTCAAAATCAACATACAATTAGTAAATTATTTTTTAATAGGCGATAATAGGTACAGTAACATTATATGACATTAAAATTATTTAAAATTTTTGTAAACATAAGCAATCAAATATTTTTCTAAATTTTCAGTGGTAAGATTGTGTCTTCGATCATTTAGAATATTTTTGTAAGTGGATAAGGTTCGCTCCACATCCACTGAGGTAACTGGGCAGAATTTGAACATCACACTTATCACAGACACTATGCGTGAAAATATTAGCTATTTTAAATAAGACACTTATAAGTCAGAATCGGAGCAGATATTATGCCACTAGATGTGCTATATCTAGGATGGTTCTTGGAAACCTAGTTATAAGGTAATAAATAATCTAACTAAAATATTAAAAAAAACAAGTAATAGTAGTAGGTACCTACAACTCCAAAAAAACTCTATTATAGCCTAATATTCTGCTACTAGATCACTCTTGTCCATAATTTTAACTAAATCTGGGTCTTTAAAAAACGCTTCGTGGAGTTCTTCCATAAACATTCTCAAGATATATAAAGCAGACTCCATTTCTCTGCTCTGAGTTAGGTCCGCCTTGTAACTACGGGTACTGTGAGACGTATTTTAAAAGCGGCTTAATTAGTAAGATTTATGTAACAATCCAGACGTTTGCTATAGTCATACTATGCCTATGTCTAGGCAGAGAGAGGGCTAGGATTTACTATGGCATAAAGCTGTCGGACAGACAGACAGACGCTAATGAACATGCGCAGAGGCATACTTTTGTTCTGGGAGTTACAACAGAAAGGTATTAGGATTGGTTGTCGTTTTACAATTACAAAAATTACATGGAATTTGCAATTTTTAAAGAATTTTAAATTTGTATTAAACATTTTAGATTCGATAGTATTTAATGTAAAACCATGGCAACCATGGTCATGGCACTTAATCATCTGTCTCAAGCTTATTCTCAGTATTTCGCTGTTCAATACCTCAGCCTAAGGAATTATGAGCCGTTCCATTACCAAGTTTTGAAATCAGGTACTAAACCTATTTGTTTTTTTCCTGTATTTCACGAGACTCATTTGTATAGTAGGCCCGTGTGTTTTTTTTAAAATTAAATATACTATTTTTTGGTTTTAAAATTAATCTTAAATGTACAGCTGAATCTGAAGGTCCTAAGTCAAGGAGGAGATCGCCTAAATAGCATCTCTGTGGCTTATTGATTTGGTGTTTACTAAATAATAGTCTTGTTGTGATATATATAGTTTAAGTCTTCTAAGATACTTTAAATACAATTAAATCTTAATATACGTACGTAATGATCATATAAAATGAGTTTATTCAAATTCATCTAGCGCACTCTAAAGTAGATAATTTATAACCTGCCAACCTCGTACTTACTATGTCTTGTATTTCCTTAAACAAAGGTTGGCTAAGATGGCCGAGTTTGATGCGCTGCTACTTCTCATCACCAGTACAAGTTAGCTCCTTCCGTAGTATGTGGAGCTATATCTAAAAACCTAAATGCCAAAAATGGGTCTATAAAATGAATACTTCTTCTTTTTCTCGAGCCAATGGCAATTAATTAAACTCTCTGCGCCCAAAAAGTGGCCACATCAATGGCGTTCTGGTTGGCGTTGTAATGGTCTGAATACTAAAATTAGACCATAATCATAAAAGGACAACCAAAGATCATGCATCAATTAAAAATATAATCTAATGTTTTAAAATGAATGCTGCATTTGCTTCAAAGGTACAGTGCATACCTCTTGATTCTAATAACTGTCCATGTAGCACCATTCATCCAGCTTAGCCACCAAATCTTCCTTAATCATATTCATTAATACTAGTCATAACCAGAGATAAATGCCTCCCCATAGACGGCATAGAGAACCCCCGCCCATAGACCATAGACATTGTCAGCGTCACATGCCTCGTGACGAATCCGTGACGGATTGCTCGACCCCAAAATCCCGGCTTTGTCCCCTTTTATTATATCTTATTTCTGTTATTGCCTGTATACATGTTTTATTCATACGCCGTCGTTCATATGCTACGCTTGTTACCAATTTCTTACATTTTTCCTTATTACTGGTAACACTGGCTGTATAAATACGTGACAATAAGTTATAGTGTTGAATCAAATCAAGATGCAGAATGTTTTTTTTTTTAATTATATTCCTTATTACTTTTATTTTAATTTAAATTTGTCGAAGGCCATGCTTTATTTAGCCTAACCAGCTGATCATACATGGTAGAGTTTTGGAATCGAACCAAAATAACGAGTCAAAACAATCAAACCACAAATTGTAATTTTGAGAAGCAAGCACACTTGTTTTCGGACTATCAAAGCCGCCAATTATATTAACCCCCGTAACACACCGCCATTTATCCTAACCGACATCCTTCAAATGTCAATGGCAGACGATAAAATATAAATAAAATATCAGATTGTCGCGAGACGCCTGTTTTACAGGGCGCAATAGATTAGAGCGCGGGGCGCCGTAAAGAAACAATTTTCCGGCTTTCCCGCCAGGGGGCGCTGGGACCGGCTTATAGAATACGCCGACATGATAAAAACCCCACATTATTCCCCGAATCCCCCTACGAACCTATGCGACAACGGTGATTTCACATCATAAAAAAAACCACCATGTAATTTCAAACAGAACATTTTATTATTTAATCCGTTCAGAAAATTAAATTATAAAATTAATCACATTGACATACAGGATGGACGTACACCAAATAGCATATTAATATACATTTACGAGTTAGATTTAAGAAATTAAGTCTCCAAACACATACTACCGCGACGTACTCTAGAACCTAACTTAGATGATCAACTACACAAAAATTTTATGTTAAAACTCATATACAGACAAAATTAACTAATTTTAGTTTATAGTTTGATAAACTTAAATGTCCTCGGCGAACAGAAGCGTGGCTCAGGGGACACAATGGCTCATTTTCAACAAAATGGGAAATAATATATAACACAAACAAAACAATTCAGTCTCAACGCCAAAAATATTCCTTAAAAATTATCAAACAAACGAACTGAGAGGAATCGCGGCCAAGCCAAGTGGTCTGGTTCCAGAATGAAAACGTTAACATCATGCAATGTACAAAAATACAGCAATAAACGTAATTATCTTATTTACCTAAGTTACTGCGTTATATAGAGGAGAAAGGGGAATCGTGGAACACAATCAACGCCACCACTAAATATCTTTGAAGCAACTAGACCTATAATAACGCACATACATAATATATTCATAGAGTCCGTGGACATTTACACCTAGCGTATACTTGCATACGTATTTTTGTTTTCACTAACTAAATCGTATTTTTCGTGCTTCTATCCTTTAGTAAACGCAATATCGGAATATCATCTATTTACGTATAATAAGTTGTATTTACTAGCCAAAACAATAACACTCTAGCTTCTACCACCGTAAATCAATTACAATAATTTAAAATTCTTAAGTAAACCTTATTATCTCACTTAGGCAAGTTAAAGTTGTATTTTTACGTATACTTCGTTTTCGAATAGTTTTTTTTTTTTCAAGTACATCTAATTAGTTAGTTTTTTTTTTATTATTCTAAGCTCGGAACGCGTAGCTAAGTATGGCGTTGGATTGGGATTGCCTGACAGCGGCTCCAGTTAAAATTATTCTAACATTATTAGTATACACATATTACAATCAACGTTATACGTATTTCTTTCAATCGTATACATAAATTCCGGTGCAAAGAAAATAATCGAATATCGGCGCAATATTCATGCGAGAGTGGTCGGTACCACCGCACCCAATTTCACCCCGTCACTGTTTAAAAAAGTTAAAATTTCGAATAGTATCGACAGTGCAAAAGGTTGGCCAATTGCAAAAACGAAGATTTTTAAGGGAAGCCGCGACCGCGGGAGTGACCCCGCGGTCGCGTTACAAACAAGCATTAGGAGGAAATTGGGACTAAGTTGCGAGCACCCCCTTTGTGTACTTCGTTTTTGCAATGGCCAGACTAAGAGCAGGGGTGGACGAGGTAGCTCGTGGTTGAGTTGGGTGCAAGCTGGGGATCGCGCCTTTGTATGAGATGGGTTTTGGTGTAGGGGGTACTCACTACGTCAGGGGTGCTGGCGCCGTCGTGGCTGGAGTCGGGCGCGGAGCGGGGCTCGCCGTTCGCGTCCGGCGGCCGCGCGGACTCCCGCTCGTCGATCACGAGGTCGATGGGCATCTTGCCCTTCAGACAGCTGATGTAGCGGTGGCAGAAGTTGTCGCACAGCTCGTGCACCTGCGCATACCACCTCCTTTAGTTCTTCTATACCAACGTCACCGATATACTGCGTGTCAATGAAAAAACGCAAAACCTCTCAGGTGGGAGCTCAGCCCATGAAACTAAACAACTTTTGTTCTACAACTTTCACGAAACCCAAAAAAATATATTTGAATTTTTTTTCATACATACTGATCAGCTGACTGAGTAAATTTGAATGAATATCCTAATTTTATTTTTGGCATTTTGGAAATGTTGTAGACCAAAATTGGTTCGGTTTAACAGGCTAAGCTATCACCTAAGAGGTTGTGTATTTTATTAACACGTTGTACACATACCACCTAATTTAGTTAATGCTCTATTTCTCTCAATTTTTGAGTATGTTAGTGCATTATCAACGTCTATAGCATATGACAGTGCACTGGCGCAGGCCTCTCCAAAAGGATTTGCTTTCACGACAACCATATGAGAATCATCACGCTTGGTAAGCGCATGGTGGTGATAAAACGCTGCCTGTCTTTTTCTGGCAAAGTCTGCCACTCACTTAGACTAGACACTTCACTTCTTCACTAGAGTTAAGTAAGTAACTGTACTATTCGTTCCTATTTCTGAAGATGTTGGTGCATCATTAACATTAATGGCCTATAACAGTGCACTGCCCGACAAAGACCCCTCCAAAAGGATTGGCCATAATCACCACGCATGGCAGACGCTTGGTGTGAAGACGCTGCTGCTCGCCTTCTTCTGGCAGTACTCCTATGCTACAGTAAATTGTTCAGTAGTAGTAACGGCTTATAATCATCCCACTGCAGGGCAAAGGCCTCAAAATCAAGTTCCTAGAGCAATGATGGGTACAGGCATAATCACATCACTTGCCCAATGCGGTTTGGTGATCACAAACCAGAGCAATGTTCAAAAATTTTAAGCTCTTGATTGCCCGGCTAGGGGTTCGAACCCAGGTCTACCAGATCTTGGCCCGGTATTTAAACTTCTAGATCAAAGAGGCGCAATAATTGAATCGGGGCTCATACAATGTTCTCCCATGATCATGGTAGATCGGTTGCAACAGTGGAGAAATATCGGAAACTGATAAAAAACAAAGTACTGACAACAGCACGTCAACCTACCACAAAACGTCAAATTTTCTCAATTGATATTGATCTCTACTTGTTAGACTTAAAGTTGAAAATCAATTCAATGACCTTTAACTTGGGTAGGTTGACCTGCGATTGTCTGTATATGGTACTTATAAACCCCGAATCAATAAACTGTTTCATTATTCTATAAATTAACATTATTTTATCTGAAAATCATAATTTTTTTAGTGTGTTTGGAGTTCTGGCTTCAACTGAACAAGTCCGACATTTCCAAACTTTAAAAGCACACCATTAAAATTGTAAATGTGACCTTAACAAAACACTTTAGTGCAAACACCGAAACAGTCCTAACACTTGTCACACGAATCGAACAAAATGGTCCTAAAAAAAGATTCAATAAAGAGTCCACAACACCTAACTGTCAGGCAGAGCCCGCATCACAAACAAAGGGAATACATCTGACGCAACTGGCACTTCAAAAAACTCAAAATGAATCGTAAAAACAGCACGAAACTCATATTTTTTTTACGTTTCATCCGATAAAATACGGTCCCCGGGCGGCCTGTATTAATTTTGTGCGTCGACCTTATAAATTTTCATAGGCATAATTAGCTTAGAAATTAACATAAGGCAATAAAAAGACTAACGAAATTTTTAGACTGAATTTACATGGTGAAAAGTAATAAACTGGCAGGTGGAGGGTACGAAGAAAAAAAAAACAAACGTCCCGATTTGAAAATAGAACAGCGGAAGCGGAAACGCCGTTGACAGCTAATTATGTCTTGGATACTAATTCGTAATCGACAGCTTTTTGGTCGCACACACCGAATACTATAGTTTGTTTACCATAATTTGAATTTTACTACCGTCCGTTGAAATTCATATTTATGACTGTGAATTTTATTGACACTAGCGCGTAAACGCCACCGCTTGGCGGTTTCCGAGCATTGCTGTCAATGTCAGATCATGATTGAGAGTGCTTTTATAAGCTCACAAATGACAGAGTAAACACACTGGCTGGAATAAAACTCTCTCTAATCCGCTGTGAGCCTGTGACGCCGATACTATTTTCGATTTTAGTGACAGCCGCTAAGATTTGACATCGTTACTCTTGGAGATTCAAATTTGGAACTGTCTCTGCACCTAATCTATAAGGACGTAATCTTGATACGACAACTTAAACCTTGAAACCATAGTAAGAAGAGTTATTAACGTTTGAAAAACATCCCTTTGATACAACGTTGTTTAGTTAAATTGTAATGCCTTTAATGAGATATTACGGCATTCCGAGTCGGGTTTGGGGCGATTATCGTTCCGAACATCAAACTCTTTCCAGAAATTTAAATTTGGAATGAGCGACTCACGGATTGAGATATGGAGTGTTTCTAAACGAATACTTTTTATTTAAACTTGGAATGAAATGTGATATAATGGCGGTCCGTTGACGTATAGACGTTCCCTATTCGAATGGCTGTCATTCTTTTGGACTTCGAGTTTGGTTGTGGTTTAAAAATAGAACGAACAGAGAGTTCGATTTATGCTTTGTTTTTGTTTAGGACTTGTGCTATTATGCAGGCGTATATTTATGTGCCAGTAGTATTTTAAAGTTTCATAATATAATATTGTTATGGTTGAAATTGAATTCAGAATTATTAATATTTTAAAAACCGTTCCAAATCAAAAATGTTATTAGAGATGAACCTCGCCTTCTAAGCGTGTTTATTATCAGAGGCAATAAAAAGTCAATAGCTAAGCTTATTAATACGGGTCATAATGTTTTGAAAGTTTTTAGACGGTAGTGTAGCTGCCAATGCGTAGGCGGCTGTCGCAAGTCGGATTCGCAACTAAAAGGGTTTTTCTCGTCGCAACTCCGAGCAACGACCGTGGGTGTGACTAGGTACGTAAATTGGAACGTTTATTTAGCACTAAACGGATCAAATCAATCTTGCTAACTGCCAAGAATCTGATATTTCTACGTCAAAACGAATATAGGAAACTTTAATTAAAATTCAATTTACCTTTAACAATTTTTAATCGTTTATGTATGCAAATTGTTCACATATACATATTACTTTATACGTATTTACGTTTGGCCGACATTTCTGATCAGCGGACAGGCCCGGATTCTTTCTTTCCCTTTTTTATTTTCATTTGGATAAAAAATCAACCGGTCGAGCCCACATTCAAATGAGAACTCGATTGGTTCTCACCTCACTCGAACTCGGTAATTTTATTTATAAAACCGCCTATTTCTGCAAGCCAGTTCTTAATTAAAGCTTAATTAGAAGTGTTAGTTTTTCAAACTCGTGTCGCGTAACGAAATATACTAATTCAATATTCCAGTTGTATAAAGGTTATAAAACAGGCATCATAAACGCGGGTCCCAAGTTCGAGCCCCAGCCCGTAAACCAACAAATCTGACCTACATCGTAAATCACTTAGCCACGTTGTTACAGATAACGTTTACGAGTTAGAAACAAAATATGAAAAAAAAACACATAACACGAGTCAGCTTTTGGATTTGTTGCTTTTTAATAACGGCCTTTTATAATGGCTACCGAAGTTGCGTACACAAAGGCAGAAACAACGCAATTTAGAAATACTTGTTCCGATTTGGAATATGGTACAGAAATGTGAACATTAGGAGCACTTGGATTTTCGAATAAGGAATCAGAATGTAGCTGGCCATAATTCGTTTTCGATATAAAAATAACTTTAGACCGAACATCATTGGTATACGAAATTTTTAAAACGAATAAAAACGATAAACTTAACCTTCACTTTGAATGGCCATGCTTTTGAAAAAGGAACAAAGTTTAGCTATACAATATAAAGCACCTACATTACCACAGGAATCCAATCCATAATTAGGGAATCGGTGACCATATAAAAAACCTCCTGGTCGACCAATCACAGAGCCGATCGAAAGGACTTATGATACGGGAGTGAAGTAATGCGTTCGCCCGCCGGCCATATTTAAAATATTAAAAGCATAAATCAAAAATTATATTGGGTATTTTAATGTAAATACGGTCGGCTAGGATACCAACACGGTTAATAACATTAAGCGTTCCTTTAACTATAGCAGTCATTATCTTGGAAAGACTTAGGAATAGAAAAGAGTGTGTTGAAAAGAATTCCCTTGAAGATTTTTATAAAAAGGTTTTTTCAGACACAGCAATTATATTAAAAAGGCGAAAAAACAGCACTTAACGAGATCTCATTGAGCTGAACTGGTGGTATTTTTTTATTTTTAATTATTATAAAGTAGAAAAAACATCACCTGTGAATAGTGTGTAGTGAAGCGGAAATGGTTCGGAGTAACGGTGTTTTTAACCGCTCTTATTCGACAAAAACCGTCGACAAGATAGGAACGGACGCGTATAGGATGTGAGCAAAAAATACTTTTCGATTTTCGATATGTGGACAGGTAGATGGATCTAGAGAACGATTTATTGGAGTCGCCAAACTGTAACGAACTTATGCGTGCTCAATAACTGTGATCTTGATCTTGTGTGATGATTTCATATGTACCTAGTGAGTATGCAAAAGATATATAAATACTTTTCATTAACAACAGACTAACAGAACGGGATGTTGTTAAGGTTCTGAACGTTTTGTCCTCGAAGGGAATAAAGTACCTGCCTTATTTTAGAAAATTATCGAAGTTACATGGGAATGGAAATTCAAGCCAACCCTCCGGCGGCCGTTAGTCCATTATAAATCAATGGTCAACAAATTAAAACCGTCTTGAATTCGTGCGTTTGATTGTAATAATATAATAATATCATTACGGGACGGCCCGCGGCCGATGTTTCGAACTTCGAACGCGTTATTTTCCTTTTTTTAACTGCCTTTATCTCGCCCTCCGGCCGGCGATTCGTACACCGGTATCGCATTTCACTTTATCTCGTTACCGCTTTTTGTAATACCCTCCTACTTTTTTTTACCGGTACTCACCGAATTTACCGGTTACTAACACACCAGCGATCGACGCCCGGATATTTTTATGGAATTCGCTGCGCGACAGCTAAGGTATCTCGTTTCTCGAGATCATTCGTCTCGATATAGACGTTAGTCAAACTAGTTTCGTTGAAACGTGACCATAATATTGACAAGTTAAATTAATTCTTCGAGCGACACGGCTGGCTCGTAAAAAACATCAGAGATTTGAATTTTATGCTGCTAATTAATACGACTGCGCGCAAATTGTGCGATTTGACGGGGAACGACAAAAAGCGTCGTCGTCCCGAAGAGTCCCGTTACGCGGGGCGTCCGATCGCGCATAATGGCGCGAATCACCACAAGAAACCGGACCGGTCGCTACTCCCAAATGGGAGATATTACGAAAAACAAACATTCGAAAATCGAACGCGCTCCCATTCAAGGCGAAACACCTGATCGCGTTCAAATCCAAAATAGTTGTCGAAATTTAAAATTCGAACGTGAGATGTCGCCTGACCGGTCCGCTCACCGATATCTCGATCCCTCTGATACTCGTAAATCGGGACGTTGTTGTGCTATGTGATATTTACTAAACCAGTTCGCCTCTAAATGTATTCCACTTTGTTCGAATAACAGAAATGAGGTACTTAAACTGGTACTTACTTTTTCTAATTCTAATAGGTGAAACCGTAGTACTTGTATCGCTTGCACCATCTGTAAAGAAAGGGTATGTGTTAATGAGGCATATAATTAGATGAAAGAGCTAAGCATAATAGCGGTATGAGGTATAGTCGCGTATGTTGGACTTGCATACTCGATAAAGGCAAGTGAGCAACAATAGGCTGAGCAAAGTACATCGGATCCCTGCCGAGAGTATTAGGGATGTGCGAGCGTTCAACTGAATGTAGGCATCGATATTTCGCAAGTCGTCGTCGTGACGTAGCTGAATGCTGGATTGATGAGCTCAACAATAAAGTATTCGATATCGGACCGAGCCGGCCGATCACGCGTGGTAACATTCCTCCATACGCGATGCTATCGCGTAACATTGTTTGATTTTGTTTGGAGATGTAATCGGGATTTTTTTCAAATCGATACGTATCTAAAAGCGTCTTGATGCCGTTTTAATAGCGCAATGATTTGTTTCTGATTGCTCGGGGACGCGGCTCGCATTCGTTTCCGACTTATCCTATTTCGGCTGTGATTGATGATTTACAAGTGCATCTTGAGTCAAATTCGAAAATAATACCGACTATAGCACCGTACAGCTAATATGCTCTTTGATGGATTATCCGTTTTGTAATTTTCATCGTAATTTGCATCGGACAATCCAGTATTAGATTGTGTTATTAGTGATTACTTAATACCGTGACGCCATCCTTTCTATGCGATGACCAGTCACCACTAACCGTAAATATCAAAACACACAAAGCATAAATGCTACCCCAAAAACCAATAACCTCAAAATAAATATTTGACAACTAAATACCAGCAGATTTTACTTTATTCTTTATGAAACATACTGAAAACAAGGTTATATTAATACTGCTAATAAAATCATGGTAGATCTCCTAATCTCCATACCATCCAAGGAGTGTTATATCAATTACGAGCAGTAGCGCCGTCTCCTGTTTGCGCCGGCGCAGGCCGTTGACACAGGCCAGCAGATAAAGTATGTTTGTAAAGGAAGACTTGCCACCAGGCTCTGTTTGAGCAGGGGATATAAAACCCTTAAAGGTCGACTACAAATTTAATACAAATATAGAGCGGGATACGAGATAACCTTAAAGAGAAATGCTAGCTGTTAATAAAACAGTTTTGAAGACTTGGCTTTGTTGAGTCCATCTAATAAGATTTTAAGAATATGGGCATTATGTAAGTGATCATTAGCAACAAATTTGTTCAACAAGTTCTCTTTGAAACTGTAACATACCATCTTAATCCTTATAAGTCAGATGTCCTGCTCGATTCAAAATATGAAGGGGAATCACAAATCTAATTACTTTAAACCTGAACCAATACAACTCAGAAAACTGCTTCGCTAAACCCAGTGCATTTGAAACTTGTAGCTAACAGTTACTATCAGATACTAATGAGTGCAGTCTATTTGCCGACTACTGCCAGCGACACTGTTTGAGGAGTATAACACTCAAAAGGCTGTGACAATCCAAACACAGATGCGACGTGCGCAAACAGACCCGGGGCGCACGCCGTAACCAATCCGGGACGGGTCAATAATACCCACTGTTACCACAAAACCATCGTGTGTTTACATTTGATACTCTTAGGGCACATTACAGATATTTGTCTAACAGCAAGTTCAACGCTCTTGGTAAAAAAATTAGGAGCACCGCAAGGGAGTATTTTTGAACCATCGCTTAGTATTGGCATTACTTTCTTACTGTGCAAGGTTAAAAAGGTTAGACATTGGGACCACAAAAGCTCTTGAATTAGCTGAGGCAAATCAACGATTTGCAAAAGCCAAGGATGACGCAACCGTCAACACATTGCAAGCGAGCAATCTCCATTATCCAGAGGGACCTTGTTAAACAACAATAATGCTCCCTGGTGTTGAATGCATCGCTCACAATGATGCGATGGGCAAATACGAGCAGACCTGTCAGTTGGACACAAAAACAAGAGCCTACGGCGACGAGGAAAAACACGACAATCTTCCGTCTAAGAATTAAAGTTGAAAGTGTCATAAAAACCGAACTGAAATATACAGTGGAACAAGTAAAAACATATGGCTGCACACGAGTACAAGTTTCTTATGAATATTTCACAAAAGATCATTCTGGAATTTTAATTGAATTGAAGTAAATTACTCGCGTGGCCGCTCAAAAGACTCATTGAAAACCCGATTGGGGGACTTTGAATACATTATTATTAAATACGAGTAATTTGCGCCTTGTTATTTTTTTCATTTTTACAAAAGTGACCAATTTAAAAGTACCTACCTTTATTGGAGTGACGTATCGACAGCACGTTATTAAAGTCCCAAACTTGAATAATTTAAGCGTAAATTGATACAAAACTTATCAATAATTACGTGTGAGAAATTTCGTCTGTGATCGTCAATTTCTTTGTAACGATTTATGTTTGGAAGTAACTGGAGCGTCAAAAACAGTCGCCTGGTTAAACATCTGCAGAAGCACAGTGGCACCACATGTCATCTTTGGGACAAAAACGTCACGATAATTTACGTATTTCAACGCAAGTTTGCTTAACGCCCGGATGTCGCTGGTTTGTTTGGGCTCCTTATCTGGTGAAGGTTGGCTTAGATGTGCATGAATGACGCTTATCAGCCCCGGTGCAGGTAAGCTGACATCTTAGTTTATGGCGTCACTTCATGCTACTGTTTTGACTCGCTCATTTTATGTTGCGTTATGTCAAGAATCTTTCAACGGCAAAATAACTGACGGAATTTCGTGTATACATGCGTTTTTTACTTTATAATTAGGTTAGGATCAACAATGAACAAGTGAATTGAATTACAGAAAGTCTTTGGTGCATGTCAAAACGGTCGAGTTGTAACAAATTTAATTCTTGGACAAAGTCAAACATCGAGCGCGTCGCCCACTGCTGCGATTCGTAATGCCTTAGATTTTATTTGTTAAAAATCGGTTAAGTATCCGTGTCGAACGGCGGCGGTGGGTGGCCGCCATCTTGTTTTTATTATTTCACTTTTTGTCCGAGCTAGCCGCGGGAGGCGCACGGTGCGATTCAGCTTTTTATGAGTGACAATATATATGTTTTTTTAATCTCATTCTCTTATTTTGTTATTCCGAGAAATATTTCTCGTTTACCTGTGGTTAATTTTAGACAGCTCTTTAACTAATCAAATCATAAATTATTTGGGCGTCCGAGACGCGAACTGTAAAGTGTTCACCATTTTATGGCGTATTAAACTGATCCCGGAATTTTATTTATCTTTCGGAGAATGTGAGTAATAAAGTAAGGGAATACTTACTAATGAGTCGACCTCAGGGTCTGCTATGTAATAAGGTTTTTCTTGGCGTATCTGAAAACAAAGAAAGGTCGTTTTAAAAACATTGAAACGATTAGATGACTAAATAAATGTTATGAGCAATTAGTAAGTGGTGGCTAGTGTTTTGAATATAATGATGAGAGTAGCGGCTGGATTAATAGCAGTTGGTATGAATACAATCAGGTGTAAAAAAATACCGTTTGTTTATACCTTATTCGGTTGAAATAAGGTAGAAAGTTGTAAATATCATTTAGCGCCTGGGTGTATGCGTTAATAAAATGCTCGCTCGCTTGGTTGCGCCCGCGCCTGTCATAGACTATCCATCGCAGAATCGCTTTTTGCGAACGATTTCGTTGTTAAATTCCATTGATGAAATACCATATTTACTTGTATGTAGTTTGGATGTGTAAATTATAATAGATGACGAATGTTAGAATTGCACTTTCGATGTTATTTTTTTATTTTATTTATTAACATTAAATTATAATAAATTTGCATATTACGGTACAAAACTGTACACATCATAAACTTGCATATTATCTTTTCAAATGTATCTAATGCCATGCTAAGAATCTCCACATCTTCGTTGACAGCTAAGATTACATAATATTAAATAAAAAGGCATGAAATTAGCATGTCATTGTATTATTCGAACAGTCAATAAATTCTCATGCTAACAAAGTGTTAACCTTCTGTTCTATACTCTTTGGTTTGTCTTGAGAAACACTTTTTTTCGACATTTAAAACTTAGCTTGACCGGAAATGCGATAGTATCATGCATACTACCCGCGGGTTCGGATTTTTTATTTTTAACAACCAGTATATTGACACTAGAAGCATTCATTACTTGGTTTCGACTTGTTTCATTTTAGATATTGTTAATTATATGACTATCTGACAGCGGGATCGCGCGAGTAAAATATGAAACTCAGAACAATGTATCGGAGTCTGGGTGTACGATGATGGATTCAGTAGATGTGGAACAGATTAGTGTAGGTAGCTTTAAGAAATTAACGATTTGTGTAACGTTCCATATTCAAAGACAGACATAAAATTACCGAGTCCCGTTTTGGCAACAAACAATTACTTACGTGAAGTTTTTTTTCGTATACCAATTAAATAAAAAAAAACTGGCCAGTACGCTGATTGTTACTGAACTGAATGAGTACAGGACCGGAAGTGTTAAATCTCGGAAGAGATTTAAATTTTTGCTAGTGTTAGACCTTAATTTTTGTATGCTAAGGACAGATGACAAAAAATATCTGAATGCATATCAACAAGTGCCTCAATATTCATCTGATGTAATTATTTTATTGCCGCTCTGGCAATTGTTATCATCTCATTGTTCCGACTTTTTCATACCATCGCTTTAGATAACTATATTTTAAAATTTCTTTTGCTAAATATATCACACAATAACCATAATTACTTGAAAATAATTAGAATAAACACAAAATCAAGTTAAAGCCATTGCGATCTGCACGCGCAATCTAAATAATTTAACGTCCATCAAACAGTGCGTGGTAGCCTTAACTCTACCACTATCAGCTCGGCCGAGATGTAGAAAAAAGGTCGTAAAAATCTTTTAGATGAGATAACAATCTAACGCCGTCCATCAAGAGACGAGCGGTTTAGGCTAAGCGCAGACGTGGACAGAGCAACTGTATGGCTACTACGAAATAACTTATTTTTATTAACTAAATTGCAAGCTTTTGGTATTTTATGGGAGTCAACCGAAAAACGGTAACATACACAGACGCCAATCTTGGTGTAATTAATTTATTAATAATAATGTTTGCAGATTTTATTCGCGTTTTATTTGGACTGCCATGAGTATTTTTCTGGGCAACGCTCGCAGGACACTAAAAATTTTGCTTTAAATACTATTTCATGTAATAATTCTGACTTTTTGAGAAATCAATGTATTCGGCTAGTTATGATTCTGGAAACAGAAAGCGAACTTAAATAACCCAATAATTGTTTGCTCAATTATCTTTTATCTTAGATCTAACAACTTAGGATTACCTTAATCTCACTATTATTATTTTTTATTTATGTTATTATTAACTTTACTGTTGGTTGTAGGAACAAGCCGACCATGGACTTCCTGAGTGGACTGTATGCGGACGAAAACACTTGTTGATTTCTTTAGAGTTTATTTTCTTTTTCTTGAAGGTGACCGTGAGAGCAGGGACAATTTTCGCCTGATCACGTCCTATTCTTATTTACATTTCTTAAATCAGCCTAGTGACTATACAAAATTCGTGATTTTCCTTAGATAGACAAAGATAGAACACACATAGTCTCTTTTACTCTTTGGACACTTTCTCAATCCACCCACATAATAACTTCGGAGAAAAGAAAGGTCCGATATGTGTATTGCTATCTCTGTCTTACATATTCTAAACCTACCTACAGGCTTCTTAACATTTTTTCCACTTACAATCCTACCTACATGGGTTTTTGCTACCGACCTTCAGAATCTGTTAGGGGGACAGGGACAGCCTATAGGATACCTCCGCCGCGCGTGAGCGGGTCGGCCTATAGTTATTTTCCTTCACCCCAGTACCTTTAAACAACCATACCAGATCCTACCTAATACTTTAGATATTGTAACTGGAAATAAGAAACCGGTTTGCTATTTTATTGAAATAAAACAAGCCCTGCGCTAATACATTTCCTTATAAACTAAGGCCCTAACAGAAATTACGTTTATTTGTGATAAAATATAAAGTCTTTACATACATACATATTCAAAGCTAAAATAATACAATAATAAGGTTAATTACATAAACTAAATATTAAATTAAACGAGATTGACGTGTTTCCGTAACATTTACAATGTGATAGGTAATTACTAAGGCAAAAAATTATAATAATGAAATCGCCTATCTCAGATTATGTAGTCTATGTAGTAAATAACTCTTAATTGACTGACAATTTGCATATTTCATTTTATTATTGGATTTTGACATTATTTAATTTTTATGTAATAAATTTGGCATTGCTTACTTCATATAGACAATGTAATTAGTCTTTTAAGCGCTTTGGAACTTGCATTCTGTTAGCTTTTAAGATACTTGTAAAAACAAATAAACAAATAAATAGTTAAAAATGCAAAAAAATCATTAAATCTCGCATGAACACAAACATTTGCTTCAGATTTATCATCAATATCATCATACAACACACTCGTTTCCAGTTTTTAGCACTGTTCATTTTGTTCATCGTCGCGTTGTCCCACACAAATGCCTTCAAAACGTCAAAATTATGAACTTAACTTGCCTCGTCTGCGGCAGGCCTAAGCTTCTTTCTGCAGTCAGTTAGAGATGAGTTATGGCTGCAGCGAGTGCAAACAAATTAATTTGACAAAAACGACGCGATCCGCCATTAAGTCGGGACAATGGCCACTGGTGCGAATTACTACTTGAGTGAGCAAAAAGAACAAATGCATTAATACGCCAAAACATGTTTCTTTTAAATTCAATTGCATTCATTTTAAATAGCAGACGGTCATGTAGTTTTGATTTATCGCTTCAACTATAATTTTAAGTTTGTACTTGCATCTCTTTTCCTTACTAATAAAAAATTGAGACAATTAACTTCACCACCTTAGAGTATGAAAATAGTATTCATACTCTAAGTTCACCACCGTCTTACTAAGCACCAACCATATTACAATTACATTTACCAAAGCAAACACCATAAACAAATGCACTGGGAGAGCCACCCATCGGGCATCTACCCTCGGCACACCGAGTTCCCTTTCAGAAGCCTGCGAACGTCTTAAAAGACTTCTGTGCTTCTGGAAGGAGTTGGGATGGTTGGACTAACCACCCCAATCCCCCCTACGCATAATGGGCCAAGTGAAACATAAATGCGGAAAAGGGAGCCCGTTACCCATACCAAACATCATAAACCATTAATTCTTCAGTTCTAGTGCACTCGCTCTCTTCATGTACTTAAAAAAGAAAATATGAAAGTATCTCTATCTCATTTTTTTAAATCTACATAAGAAAAACGACTCTAAAAGGACCCTTGGTAACTGCGTTTACTAATATTTTTTATTAATGCCCCTCTGGTGTTTTAAGTACCGTACCAAGATCTAGTCTAGGGGTCCTAGGTTCGATACCAGGATCGAGCAAGCAGCTACTAAATGGCGCTATAGTCCATAAAATATAGCTTGATTAGAATGACAGTTCTAACTGAAAGAGACGACGTAACTTTGTACCAGCGTCACACAAGTGAAACACATTTGCACACAAAAAAATGTTGGTAACTGGCATGTTAAGAATATTTTTTTATACTTTGCTGTAATTATCAATCAATTTAATTATATAAAATAGATATTTAAGTTAAAAAAGTTAAAATAGTCCAATCACCAAAATTACTCCTAACTTTAAAAGACGTCTTTACAAGGTTATGCCATTTTTCATAATCGCTAGTGATGACGTAAAATCGACAAATCGAAATCGACAGATTAACAATATTTCAAAATCTAAGTAATGTATGTAACATAAATGTTACAAATGATTTAAAGAGCATTGGTTAATGCTAGGAACATCAAATTGCAATTATTAATAGTTTACGAAAAAAATTTAAATTTATTAGTTTCTATATGCGATAAAAAAAAACTAATTGATATTCATGATTTTTCCAATCATTCTAACTGTTTTTATTCGTTTGGTCAGTCGAGTTAGTCCCATCATAGTCCCCTCAGTTTGACAGGTGTCATTCTAATCAAGCTATATTTAAGGACTATTAGTGTACCTTTACACCCCCTTTTGAGTCGTTAATACTTTGTCTTAATAGATACATTTATTTATTACTTGGTTTAAGGTCAACGTTATCATCAGCTGATTTGTTAAATACCATCGCTCAAGTGCATCGTATAAATACAGAGTTTTTGTTACAACGGTTTCGTAACTAAACAAATTTGCACGCAAATTCTAACTTTACAACACACGGTAATAAAGCTCAAATTTGTATAGTGTTAAAATTGATTGCATTAAAATGTATGGATTCGATTAATATCTCGATGCCATAAATGTCTCCTGAGACGTTGATTGAAGCATAATTGATGTTTGGGTAATTTCTTAAATTTTAAGCCTAGACAGCATAAAGACTTTCGTTTTAATTTCTAATTTATTCAGTGTGGGTAATTTAGAGAAACTTTTAAATAAAATGCTATTGAATGTACAAAAATAGAAGCAAAATCAGTTGACAAAAAAAAGTATGCATCATGATGCCGTTGTCGTTTGACAGGTGACATCAATATTGCTAGGTAGGTACGTAATTTATCTCTTGCTTCGGTTCAATTTTATGTTTAAATCCCTAAGCACTACTTTATTTGTAAACACATAAGAGCGATAATATACCTATACGGGACTATCATTTACGATTTTAAAAAAATCCGTCAATTAGTAAAAACTTTTTTATCGTCCGTTAATAAAGGCCAAAGTTCCAAAAACTTAAATGTTACGCGCCATATTAAGTGTCAACATCAACACTGCACTTAGAATACAGTAAATCCTTCTAACAAAAACCCTCACAAATCCAAATATGGAAAACAAACTTCCACTATTCCAACTTCGTCTATAAATCAAAGCGTAGTTCCAATTTTACTAATGTTTTGGCTAGCCGACTTGTACAAAGTTGTAATATTAGTTGCCCAGTGGGCAAGGTTATAAAAACACCGGTCAAAATAATGACGGTGGCTACCTACACAACGTACTGGGCTTATAAGGCTGTGTACAGACTGGCATTCGAGTTCTTTGTACTATACATGTGGTTAAAAAACCATTCTTTATTCTATGTGGTTAAAAACCAACAATTAACAGATACTTTTACTACCTCCAGCGGTCGTCAAAATGCCTGCTCAGCTTGCCGTCATGGCTAAATTCTATCTTTGGAGTGGACTGATGCTGAAACTAATAAAGCAGACAATTAGAATACCGTTTTCTTGAGTTTACGCGAGCACTATAAATTGGAATGAAAGATAAATTTAAGGATTCGGTTTAAGGATCGGGTTTAAATAAAAAAAACGCGTTCTAAATCCGTAAACTTATCTTTCATTTCAAGATAATTAGAATTTATTTTCTCAACTCGTAGTGGGACGACTAACATTAAACATAATTATATTAAAAGTTGAGTAAACAAATTTTGTCAATATCGCAACACTAATTATTGAATCTTTCGCTGGTATCAATTCAAAGCAAATTTGGGTCTAAGATCAATTTAGACAACTCATTCGAAACAAAAAAGATTGCGAACAGACAGATATTAAAGATATTTTCAGTCAGAATACCAACGGTAAAATGCTTGTTTTAATTCACTGTAGCGTCAGTGCCAGTAAGACACCGTTCCATATATCTTTCGTGTGCGATCAAGATATTGATGACGCAGTAGCCAGCCTGTATAGAGCCTAATGACAGTGTCAGCCTACACTGGCACATAAAAATGGAATCGGAGGGCTCTGGAGTCCATCCCGCCCACTTCGTAATGGGCATTATTCCGACGATCATTATTTGATGCTACGATTGTTTTGTATCGGCCGTGTAGTGTAACTCAATGCACAGTGGGCAGGGACCTCGTAGTTGGGCGCAATTATTATGTTATTTTTAAACTCAATCCTTCTACTTTAAAGTATTTATGCCGAGAAAAGACAATAATATTGATACCATAAACTGTTTTGTATCTTTTAGAAAATACGAGAAATTGCTACTGTGCGATGATGTAGATAAAGCTGTTTCTTTTAGAAACCTAATATAATTATTTAAATGTTAGCGATTGTTATCGTTTCTAACAAGGCGTCGTGATTTCGTTTTTTCTAGCAATTATGTTATTTCAAAGCGTGGGCTATGAATAAATTTCGTATTAGCGGGTCAACGATCGGTCTGTGTTTATTCTAATAATGTTTAATAAGCTATCAAAAGGAAAGGATGACCTAGCGTCTGGCACTGGCCACCCTCGTCAAGTTTGACCAATCCTGTCGTGGCTGTTCACGAATGCAGCCTACACATAAGCACCCGCCCCTCCCCTGGCCTGAGGCGCGGAAGTCTCTCATTTGGGGGGGCAGCGACCCGTGGAGCCCCCACTTTTGGACACCACGAATTAAATGCTAATAAGATATGCGATCGGCTGATATCACCCGTCTGGAAACTACCAATTCTTGTAAGACTGTGAGATTTCCAACCGCTTTCAATGGCACTCGATGATAAATTGACCAATTTAAATGAAGTAACGACCGCACGTTCCGCTGGTAACTTTATTTAGGAAAATTATCACTCTATATTTGAAAACATCGGTCTGTTTCTGTTCATTGGATCATAAATATTTCACAGTAAATTACGAAGCAATTAATTCAGTATGCCTTTGGCACGCTTAATGCCGCCGTTCGACGCGCGACAAAAACCGCGGCGCGGCCGAATGTTAGGTGTCGACGCGAACTCAGAGTGCGCTTATGAATCGGAGTTATGGCACCCAGTTTTTGCGCTCCAGCGATCGGCCCGTTACTGCACTATCAATTTGACTCAAAAGACACGGATAAAGGAGTTTTTATTTCCGTACGTCCTGAACGACTTGTAAAAATAAACAAACCGTGCAGTATAACTTTTGACTCGTCCCAAAAATCTTTGTCCAACGACAATCGTTTTCTCTATTCATAGCGTTTACCTGAGCTCTTATTGTTCGTCCATTGTGCACTTTCAGGCGAAATAGTGTATTGTTTGTATAATTGAATAAATGCCTTCATGTAGAGCTTTTGTGCTGCCCCGGGCATGTGGAGACGGTAACGCCGCAAAATTATTCCCGCGATAAGTAATCAATTGACTCGGGCTCTCCCGAGGGATAGTGGAACTGTGCACTTTGTTGTTTGTAACTTTAAATCTGTCGGGAAAAAAGCTACGAAACTCATCATTATTGTGGTCCCATGACGATCAAATTGAGTCCACGCGGCTCGACAGATATCAAACTCTATTAGGCACAAATTAAAGTGCATAATAAAATATCGTCCTAAACGGTGGTTAATACCACAAGCGGACAAACGACGGCATCAAAATCGCTACCAAACGTGGTACCCTGTAATTTGTAATAAAAAATCTATTTATAAGATAAAATAAAGCACCGAGAGGCTACCTAAGATGCCGGCCGATCGATCTCGTCAGAGTTTTAATAAATCAACCTTTTCGAGCCATTTTGACGCTTGTCAAACTTAAACATATGATTTAGAATCGCACGCGCGCCGCAATAGCCTTTAATGGTAAATTATTCTATAATGCGGAGAGGTCGAGTTTTGTAATTTAGTTAAGTCGCCTCCTATTTAATAACTTTTTATGCGGTGGCCGGAGCAGGTGATTTTTTTACGTGTTTTAAATCTAAAAGCTGGCCGGTCGAGCCGCTACTGAAGTAGTTCGAATTTTTAAATTATAGTGTATTAATACGGTGCATTCCTCTTACGAAAATTTTTATTTATAGCGGACGCGTGCGCGTTTGTGTTAGCGGGCACGGAGCATGGCCGCATGCGCGACTCTAATCACCTGTTTTGACACAACGACGTGCGAATATATTTATCCCTCTCAGTTTACTACCGCCCATAAAGAGACGTAATGAACAAATGTCTTTATGGTATACTTGTAAACGTCAAATATCAGTCATTTCTCCTTAGGCTCACAAAAAAAGCCATAAATATTCTTAACAAAATGACTCCTACTGAATATTGTGGCCATAAACGAAGGTCTATAAAATGAGGTTGGTTGTTTAACTTTTGTTTGGGCTCTATGCTGGAATTAAAAGAACTTCGGACGTGGGACGGACCTTTTGTTTGCACTGTTCGACTCGTCCCCGCCATAAATATTATGTAAATGATCGAAAATTATTCATAACTAACAGGATTTGTAAACGATCCACTGTTTATTTTGGTGCCCCCGAAATATGCAAAGCTTCAGTTCCCACCCGCATCTATTAACGTTACTATAGTGAAATTTTAAATTAAAACATCTCTATTTTCACACTAACGCGAGTATCGAAAAATAAAACCGACCGTTTTAAATCTGAGCCAAAAATTTCTAAATGACGCTTCAGTTTTGGCTAGCGGGCCATCATCCCCATTAGAGCAGGACAGAGTACAGTGAGTAAGACAGAGAGAAACGAAATGAAAGGAGCGTTTTTCGTGCGTTTTTTGTCCCGAAATCCGTGCCTTCAAAAATTTTATTTTAATACAAGAAAAGTATTCAAAAGATACGAGGGCAGGTAGACGTCGGCCGGGCCTGGGTATTTGCTTAGTTTCTTTTTTATAGCACAAAGAATTCCAGTTGATTTATGGCCATGGTGTGTGACGATTTGTGACCTGTAATTTCTGATGTGAGTTTTGTCACTAACTGGCGTCCATGTTTGATTTATTAATTCACGAGACCGAGAGGCGTGATCGTTCTGACAGATGTCAGTATCATCTCTTGTCTTAAAGATATGATTGCTGTCACTTTTTCGTGGGGGCAATTCAAGTGAATCATTGAGTGATGGTTGATGTTGTTGCAAAACTTTTTGTAGTTCTTGGCCAGTGAATTAGTCGATTCGCACCACTGTTTTAATCACGCGTTAGGAGTCGAGTAGACAGGATAGTTGCCTACTTAACCGGTCCCTAGTGGGTCATTTAGGGGCGGAAGGTCAGTTTTTCGGGCATTAACGCTATCAGAGGGCTACAAGGGAGTTAGAGAGGCAATAAAGGTGGCTGTGTAATGACTCACTCCGGGGCAGTCGGCTAAACGCTGTCTCGCCGTAACGACTGTTATTTGAGTCGTAAATCCACGTGGTCCGCTTGTATGTTTTATTTGTGGGTGTTACGAGATTTCACTGTCTTAAAATAATAGTTTATTGACAAATAAAATGCTTAGTATCAAACAAGGAATGCCCACGTAGGTTTAACGTGTAACATAAGATCAGGACTAGCTTACTGCCGTTAATTTTGGTTTGGTTAATGTTATTTCCTATGAACATTAAAATTTGTATTCGAAAAAAAAAAACTATTTTAAACTAAGCTTTGGTTGGGATTGTTAAAGACATTTAACAGATAAATATATCACAAAAAAATACTTTACATTTAAACACAAAGCATAATACAAAAATGTGAAGTTATGGCAAAGTTTTTTCTTTCAGACAACATTAAAATTAGAAAATTTTTAGGATATGAAACGAAATGTCTTCAAGTGAAAGCCAAAGAATGTGTTTAAGTGTATTTTGTTATTCTGTTGGCCCTCCTGTGCTGATATTGACAATACAAATTTTTTTTAAACGAGACTAACAATTAAGAATTCGAACTTCGAATAATATTTCTGACGTTCGACTCCTGGTAGAGTTAACTTAATTCTAAATTGACTGATATGATGACTACCCGCATTAAATTATGGTCTCGTTATAATAAAAAGGGTCCTCCTATCCTAACATCCAACTGGACCATATTACAATTTCATATTACCTACTTAATGTATAAAATTACAATGTTAATTGCTCTACCACTATCTATACATCATCTCATTCTGCCTTGAAGCTTACTTAAGTTGATTTAACCATAAAAAACAAAAATTATGTTTCATAATATAAAACAAAAAGATTTCGTAAAATTTATAATCATCATTTTTTGAAGTCGGTTAATATAAAACAAAATACATAGTAACATACATCTAATATGTTATCATTTTAGCATGTCCTCAGACATTTAAAATGCATATTCTAGAAAATACTCAATGCAACTGATGTCGAAATATGGCTTATTACCGACCCTACATTACTAGTACATTAGATTATCAAGTAATATATTTAAACACGTTTATTCAATATTCGATGTTATACCCAATAGTTAAAGTTTAAAATGTGTTAGCACATGGTGAAGTGCTAAATTTTTATGATGCAGATGTCCTAAGCATCGCGTATTGATAAAGTCCTTAAGATAAAACAAGTTAAGATTAACTTGTGATAATAAAGTTGGCTTGGAAACTTAATTATAAGTATAAAACAAATAAATATGGCGTTTATCTAAAGTGTTGTTTATAATATTACTGTTGGATGTGAATTATAGAAAATATTCTAGAATAAAATCAGTACGGTAATATTGTTGAAATGTGATTGGCAACATTTTTGATAAAGGTAGAGTTTGAGGCTTAAAAGGGCTAGAACCCAGCCGTAACTATAAATTTAAAAAGTTTGAAATGTCAACATTTTAACTGATTTGTTGTTAACTATGAATTTGAACATTTAATTAAGTAAAGTAATATTTAAATCACTGAATTATTTTTTGCAAATGAAAACACAATTATTTCAAATCAGAAAATACACAACATTTAGCGCACTATCTAATCCATTGTTACACTTTAATACATACACAAGTTGTAGTTGAAGTACAAGATTATTAATACTAAATTACTGATCTAAATCTAATCATGATTAATGCTAAAATCTCTTATCTGGTCACATAAGTACGTAACTAAGTACATTATGTAAATCATTACAATATACTATTTTAAGACAATTATTATTAGTTTTCTCCAGTACTTCCCACGACTGCAAGTTTCAATACTCAACTTTTAATTATATAATATTTACCATTCAACCAATACAAATTATGGACATAGAACGTGCAGTTCACACTAAACAAACCTTTTTATAACAAAAAAATTCTATCATGTAGAAAACGTACTCATGAATTTAAATGACCGTTTAAAACTTTTTTTCTCACCCATTGTAGAGCTATAGATTATAAAGAACGTTTTGCGATGACCCCACAGAATAAGACAGCTGGCGTCGAAAAAAGAAATTCACAAAAAACAGACATACAAGACTTACGCATTTTACATGTAGGTAGTTGGAATGAAGCTAAGAATATATATGAATGTAAAAAGATGACGTTTGTTAATTCATCAAATTATAAAGATTAATTTGAAAAATCATTTGAATGACAGTTTTTTTTTAACTAGCAAGCATGAGATCTTCACATTGTGCTTCTAGTGTTACTATAATATAGATTGTATAAAAGTACTACAGTAAATAAATAATAATAAAAATAAATGTGGACAACATCACATACATTGTTCTGATCCCAATTTGAATAACTATTTAAAGCATTCGTATTTTGGAAACCAGAAACAACGAAAGTACCACAAACACCCAGACCCGAGAAAATGTAGAAAAACACTTTTTCTACATTGACCCGTCCGGGAATCGAACCCGGGACCTCGGAGCAGGCGACATCTTGAAAACCGGTGTGTACGCCACTTCGCCACGGAGGTCGTCAAAAAATGTTTATTTTGATAGGATTCCGTCTAACTCCATAAAGATAAACTCGAAACGTTTGTAGGACATTTAACTATTATGATTTTAATATCATGAATTCACCCTGTTTTGTTTGTTTACAACTACTCGCTGATCAGTTGGCACTTAAGAGACATTAGATATTTAACCCTTCCGTAGCACCTTTTATGAAGATTTCAATAAGTTACCTAAACACGCTTTGCCAGTTAAACCGCGTGTATTATGATAGTTTATGACCCCTGCGCAGACGCCGTCCCGCAAACAAACAGCACTCGAGTGTTTACGCAACACGAGTGCACTCACACACGGACCATTTGAAAATAAACAATCGAAAAAGTGTTTTTCAACAGAAAAAACAAATTTTAAACAAGGCGAAACTTCAACTAAACAAATACGAGCGGAGCTGGTGGCCACAATACGTGAGGTAATAGAATAATCGACGCTTGAGTTTGAGCGTATTCCAGACCAGGACCTGTACCATGGGCTTCGGACTCTAGCGATAAACCGAGCGATAATCGCTATCAAAAGTATCAAACGGTGGCAAGCTTTCTAAAAAGAATAGAGTTCGCGTCAATTTACAAAGTTTTTAAAATAAAGGCACAATATTGTTCCAATGTAGCGGTTTCATTGGTACAAGAGGTATACAGAATACAAACTAGGTGTGTTATGAAAAAAAAATATTTTCCCTAAAATAGACATTTTAATGACTGTCACCTGAATAATGAAAACACCCAAATATTGCAATTTAATGTTGTTTTCTTTTTCTCTAACCAACCAGTCTCTTTATAAGTATGTTGTCAACTTTGACAGCGACAGTCTCTATCCTAACCGCGAACGCAGTCTCATGATACCGTGTGTTTGAACAAAAATAAACGCGTACAGTGCGTGGCGCATTATGAATAAGTAAGCATATTCTGCACCCCTATTTTGCCTTTTTTTAATTTCAAAACGACTCCCCTAAATCCCAGCAGGCCAGAAATTAAAGTGTAATGGTGCAATGTTTAATAACTTATCTGCGGGTTGCGATGTGTTTTGGCTTTTGTTAATGTAATTTTTTAAGTTAATTTTCGAAGGGTCGCGAAAATCGATGGTAGGGATTGTTGGAGCCGTATTGTTGTTTCTTTGTGAACATTTGAATAGTGTAGTGTGCTTGAGACGAGTGTGCTTGAGGATTTCACACCTATGATTTTGAACAGTAACAAATGACTGTGATCGAACAACATTTCAACCATGTAATGTCTTTGATAACGTTTGAACTTACAAACCATTATTCTTATTAAATAAAAAATATGATATTCTAATCATTTTCAATATCAGTTTCGAATGAGAGTGTTAATATCGACTGAAAACCAATAGTCGACCGTCTCCCACAAACCGACATGACCAAATTAAAGCAAGATGAATCCAAACAAGGACTCTTCATTATCATCACCCCACTCCTGGACATGGTCATCTCCAAGAGGAAAGGAGTTTAGTTAATGGTAGAGACAAAGAAGCTACTGATAATTTTTTTTTCTGTCAATACTCCATTGACAGCTATACGACACTCATGAGACAAGACAAAAAACGATGATTTTTAATATTTAGCAAGACAAACTACAACCTATTAATATTTGATCAATCCCTTACACTCCCGCTGCAAATAAAATTGCAAACGTGGAAACTAATTTACGGAAACGACATTAAGTTCCCAACCCCCGATCATCGGCACATTGACGAAACAATCACAGGCGCCCTGGGGGCCTAAGAGACCGAAGGGTTAACGCATTACTGGGTATAATCTTGATTGATCTGCTACAAATAACGTTGGTTCCGCCGTGACGAATTGACCCCGATGTTTTCTTTGTTTGGCCTCTGTCGAGGGCTGATTGCACTTTTCGCTTGTAACTCTACTAATGTACGTTCTCATTGGGTTTCGCGAAACGAAAATCAGGAGTTTGGAGTGTATGTGCTAATGTGGCTTGCATGTGACTCAGTTAGTAATCGTGCTTATTACTTTCCATTCGCAGAAGAAGATTGACTGTTATCACAGGTCTATGCCCTCGCTAGCATAAGCGTTAACGAGCAAAACGGATTCTTATGACCAGCTAATACGTAGGGATATGCTGTATTTTGGAATGTGCAAAGAATCCAAAAGAAATTTCCGAGTAAGGTCGTTACTGAACACCAGAGTTTGGCTCCGAAACAACTGAGTTCTACCCAGTTTGCATCGTTGCGGCTCACAAACATAATACGTTGGCCTTTGTTTATTTTTTTATTTTCTGTATGTCAAAATGAGTTACAACTAATTACTAAGTCTATGTATAAAAAGAACCAGCTCAAGAAGTCGCCTTATTTATATTGTTTTGAACGCACATTATATGAATGCAGAAAAGGCCTATTCAACATATCTTTTGTAGGAATCCTCAAAGGTTCTATAAGTCCAGACCGAGCCATGTGGTCTAATTAAAATAATGATGCCAATATATAACAATTATAATTTTATACAAAATGCCCCTGTATGATTCATAATTCAAACGAAAGCGAATTCTTCAAATGCGAAGCATTTCATCAACAGTGACAGCGTACGACCGAATAATAACCTAGAAATACAGGGATAAATGTATAGTCTGTAATCAACGTATAGCGAAATAATGACTACTTAGACTTAACGAATGCCCTAGGCTATCATTTCAATACCTAAGGGGGTACTACGCAAATTGCTTAGGTTAAATTACGGGGTGGTAAACGGTAGAAGTTGATCGCAATATTATTTTACAGGTGGTGCTGAAATATTCAGGCCCGCAAGCGAGGGGTTGGACATTCGATTGTCGTTTGGAATTATAAATGAAGGGAAATTTTACGATCGGTCCGTAAGGCCACACACTCGCCGTTTAGCGTTAAACGTTTTAGAATCGTCTGTGAATAATAGATATGCGAGAGTAGTCTATGGCATTGTTAAACTTGATGGAACTAAGGTAGGTAGGTGTGTATGGCTTTTTTTTTTTAAGTATGAGCTGCAAGTTTGGGCGTTCTATACTCGTAGTAAAGGTTTTATCTAGCAATACTCTCTTCTTCTTAAAGGCTGATGAGTATCATAATAATAAATGTGTTTTTATAAAAATGCCGCTGCACTGCATAGCGATACAAAACAGTGTTATTTTTCGTCAACTACAAGCGTAATAAAAACAATAATTTCGTATATTAAGGAGAATAACAAGAGGTGGTGAACATCAAATGGGTTAATGTGTACACGACATTCTATAAAAAAATTATTTTAATATTAGGTACATGAAAACTTTTATTTACACGTTTTATGTAGGTATAAAAATATTGATAGCAAAATTCATTAAAATGGTTACATCATTTTAAAAGGAATAAAACTTTTTAAAACAAGAACATTTAACAAAACCTAAGTTAGGATCCTTTACAATAAAAATTGAGTAAAATATAAAACCTTTTTGCTAAAGTAATCCCATATTCAAAATGGCAGATGCCGTTAATCTCTGTTATAAATATAATACACGTTTAAGAAACGCAGCAAGAACCGTGTTTATATCTACACCGAAAAAGCTTTTTGTATGTTTGCATTTATTCCTTTTCACGCGGGATTATAAAAATTACAATATGTTTACTTTATAAAAATTCATGGGCCGGATTAAATACTTTTTGTAATAACCTTTTTGTCCGCATCTGGAGGGTAAAAAAATTTTAAGTTTTTTAATCTGTCGCTGAATTTAATTTTTTTTTTAAAAAATCTTACTAATTTTTGGAAAAAAGTAACGGGATTCGATTAACAACCGTTTTCTTTCGTCATTAGTTAGAATTTTCTTTGGTTAGATGTACATACTAAAAATGTCTAATAGTGGACTGATACGAAAAGATGATAAAAATAAAATGCATACGTACTTATATTTTAAAACATTATATTGTAACAACATACAATTTACGTACAACATTCAGTCTGTAATGAACCCCATTCACTAAAAGAAAAGGCCGAAACAAAGCGGGTTAATCAACTTAAACTAATCACTCTACTATTTTGCTGCCATTTTTATTCATTTTTCCCGCTTAAACTATAAAGGCGATGATACACTATTACATAATAAAATGAAAAAAACATTACTTCTATATTGTGTTTGTAAAAAATTTACCAAAGTCTATTGTATATTATGGTATTTAGTGTCTTCAGCCAAGCAAAACTAACTTACTAGATTTAACGCCTATTATCAAACGAGCCGAAAGTGATTCGTAACGAGACCAAAGCTGGGAAATGCTTGTAGTAAATGTTACTCTTGATCGGAATGGTCACCTTACCCAGCTGGGCAGTGATGCTGCTGATTTTAATTTCGTCCACTATAAAAAAATACTTCTAAGAATGAAGCGATTACTTTGAAAGTAACATTGCTACTATAAATGCTGTTGTATTAGCATACGTTGTACGCACAGCCTAAAACACGTGGTTTTGTCTGTCTGTCACGAAAGTGGCGCGTCACCACGCTCACATTAATTTGAATAAATGAGACCGTATTCATAACTGTTATAAATTAACCATTGATAATTGTAATTTGTCTCGTACATTAATTACTTTTGTTGATGAAACAGAACGCTCTACGTTCTGTTTTTGAACAGGTTTTTACTTCGTTTTGAGAGTAGGCAGTGTCAAACTTTTTTGAAACACTCATAATAGCGTCACAGATAATATATGTGATTGAGTTATAGTTTTTATTGTGATTTTACTTACATATCTTGGCTAAATACAAAGATTTATATCAGTAAGTTTACGCGGATATAAATGCAGAAATCTTTCCCGTGTACCTATGTAATAACCACTAAAACAAAATCATAACTCTACTGTGGAATAATTCAATCTAGATAAAATTAGCTAGTATAGACAGACAAACCAGATAATAGACAATTCCTATTGTGTTGCGACACATAACTTATTTAAATATGAAACTAAATTTATACCTCATTGCAAAGTAGAGTTCTATTGAAAGCAAAAACAATGTATTTCTAATTGCATAGAGCCTCGATATAGTCATTACTGCCCTATTGATATCAATAACAAACAAATAGGTACTCAAACCATACCTACCGTATCCACCCTATGTTTGTAGGAACTCCCTCTAATCCACGTCAGCTGGTCTTGACTGGCCCCCACCCCTCGCGACCCCACAATGCTTATTTACCCCAAAAATGCTTGGGACCCCCAAACCAGAAGCGCATCTACAGCATTGAAGCTCAACTTTTACTGGTTTTTGTACTAAATCGCCCAACGTAAAATGAACCCGCGAAATGGTCCTGTTACCGTTACGAAGAACTATTTTATTTGGCGAAGGGAGACGAAGAAGGTCAGATTGGAGTGGTTGGTGATATAAGGGCGCTGGCCCTCCCGTCAAATACATAATGAGAGTTTTTAGGCGTCTATACGTGTACGTTTAAACGATCGATGGCCGCGGGTGGCGGATTATAATGGTTTTAGCGTATTTTCGCACTGGTAAGTAGGTAATTAATTAACTAGAAGCGATATCAGCCCCGGCATTACCAACCTTTTTTTGGCCATTTTTTTATTTCCGTACGTACACGGTTTAATTTTAACTACATTGTATCCAGCCAGTGCGTATCCTCTTTGGCAAATTCTTGAACAACGTTCCGTTTCACCCATCCGCGTAATTACGCTAATATTATTTATATGTGCATGAAGGAAGTGATTTTTTGATTAAATTACAATTAACTCGCAATAACAAGATGTAAATCGAGTAAAAAAGCGACAAAACAAAACAAGAGCAGTACAATGAGTTTCGGAATGGAAGCAAAACGAATAAAGTCGGCGACGAAATCGGGAAAGCGAACGAAACGTGTCGCATGGAATGCGGGGCCCATTAATAATTACGCGACGTATACAGGCTGATGTTGTGATTAATCTAGACTCAGATTTTTTTTTAAATCGTCATTTAGTGTAAGGATTTTGATATCAGCATTTGGCAACCGGATTGATTGTGCCATCACAGCAATGTTGCCTGCCTTTTTCTTTGAAGGAAACTATGTTTGCCCATATTTATCAATACTGCCAAAAATATCTGCTTATATTTGAGTAGTGTTTAGATCTATTATTTCACGCTCACCATTCTTTATAATCATATTTGTGCATTTGTTATGAACGTCCTAAAACGTAAGGACCTTTTCAAAACCAACTGTGGTTTGACGATAGCAGTTTTGCCAATGGTGAAGAGTCTGCTCGTCTTTTTCTAGAAGTACTCCTATAGTCGACTCTTACGACACCCATTGGAACATATGGGTAGGTAATAGCTACCGTGCTAAGCCTACCCACAACAACAACAAAGGTCTAGCTCATTTTAACATTAGCAGCTAAGTTTGTTATTTTCAGAATCAATATTATTTAGAAGATTGTTGTATTTTCAAATACAGTCAGGATTCATGCTACTAAAACTTGGCATGTCCTTCTGTCTCAGACGCCAGTAAAAAAATAAGAAACTCATGTCTTATGCTCCGTTGTTACAACTACCCACTGTGATAAACACAAGCAAAAATTCATCAATTACGAGCATCGAGCCAGCGGGCGATCTGTCATTGAAAAACGCGCGACCTAGCTGTCATATCGCATTCTATGCGTTTGACATCACAATCAGCCTGTACCGTACCTAGTGTATTTATGTCATTATTAACCGGTGCGAATTAATACTCATTTGGCGTCCATTTTTATAGCATCTCCTGTCGCAGCAGCAAAAACCGTCAGTCGCTTGAGCGGTAAGTTTTTGCCGTCTGCGCTTGGCGCGCCGAACGACTCGCCAAAAACGGAACGATGGCGACCGATTTCGTACAAATCAACGCTTAGAGGCAGCGAATGCGTGAAACGGAACGTGGGATATTTGACAAAGCAGTTTGGTTTCGTTTCCATTTTCAAATATTTGAAGTGACGATGTTATGGAAGCATTTGTTCGATTTAATTTTAACTGTGATTTGTTTATTCAAATATTTTGTGATACTACCATCACTGCGTCTCGGAGTAAAGATTATTGAAAAATAGTGTTACAAATACAGGATGAATTTTCTAAAAAAAAATGTACGATGTAACTTTGAACGGGGGTCCGTTTCGATTTTCGCTCGATGAATATTGAAACATCTTCTGACGTCAGTTGTTGATGAAAGAGCTACGTTTGGTTCATCGGCATACTACTGCGGTATAAAAACGCGACGCGAGCGGACAGCGTGTCAGGCGCTAATTGAACTGCTCACGCCATTGCATGGCCGGGCCTCGATCGCAAATGTCTAACCTTTGCCGGCGAATTCTCTAATAACACACTATTCACGGCTGGCCCAATGACACAAATTGAGACCACTCTATTACACGCCTCTGATTTATGTACTTCATAAATGCTACAATATTGTGCACGCATTTTTTGAATTTGCCGTATACCAAACCTTTGGATAAAGTTGTTACTTGGTTGTTAACGCTCAAAATTCAGTGCCAGTAAAAAATTATTAGGCTATCTCATTACATTGACAGCTGAATACTAAACCAGTTCTTTATCATGACAAGATTTCATTAACCTTAATAGCTGTGAAGGCCGAGCAAATGCATTTCATCGCCTTTTTCACTTCAGTTAGCATTTTTACTGCGAAATTAAGATCGATGATAGAGACCACGCCACTTGTACCAATGACTTCGAGAAATAATTGTACGATGTTATCGACAAAGTAGTCAAATTAAAAAAAGAACATATCTCGTTTCGCTTCCCACACGATCTAGCTGAAATTGAAAGTATCTACAGTACGATTTCATCCACAAACGAACCCGAAACGAGATACGTAAGGAATTCCAAACGGCAAAAACCACTCGACGGGGACGATAAAACGAAATCGCCGATGCGTTGTCGAAAAAAA
The DNA here is from genome assembly GCA_949315895.1 of Anania crocealis. Taxonomy (NCBI): domain Eukaryota; kingdom Metazoa; phylum Arthropoda; class Insecta; order Lepidoptera; family Crambidae; genus Anania; species Anania crocealis. Next base: position 2,233,145 of record OX438868.1, read on the forward strand.
AATGCAAGTGCTGCGTGCGAGTGAGAGACAAAAAACGTATCGTATCGCGGTTCCACTCTAGCGCGCGCGCCTAATGAATATTGTGCAGTGCGCTGGCGCAGCTGCGCGAGACGTCCACAGATCGATCCGCCATTATATTTATTTCATTTCGGCGCGAAACGCTGAATTGGATCATGGTGACAAAGAGGTTAAATTGCGCGTCCAAATCCCATGACAATTGATCACGGCTCTAAACGGAACGTAGACAGATGTAAACAAATGCAACAATGCCTGAATGCTATTGATGCGCCTCGAATGGCAAAAGAGCAGACTCTGTCAGTTTGTCGAGTCGAGCCGTGACGTCACTCGAAAAAAAAGTGGTTTTGCGGTCGCGAATTATACTGAGCAACAACATATGGGCACAAAGGATTTTAAGTATATCGTGTCAGAAGATGTAAATCGCAACATTTCTATAAACAGATCCGGCGGCATGTGCACGCACATGTCTCGGAGCAGACTAAGTTTTTGCATCGGCGCTACTCTTCGTGCAGTAACGATCGCTAACTCAGTGTGGATGCTCCTCAAGCCCATTTATTTATCGCGTTTTAATCTGACATTAAAACTGCTAGTCAACGATTATGCTTCAATGATACTACTTAGTGCGATGTTAATGGCGATTGTTAGAGAAAAGAAATTCGTGATTAATAACTCGTGAATTCATTAGTAGTTTACAGTCGCTACTCTCATTTAGGTGTCCACATAAACCGTTGAAACACCCGATGTGTATCTGACTTAAGATGTTTTTATTCCATAATAGTTATAATGTTTATAAATAATTAATGCGTGACCTTCACTCTATCGATAGACATTAATTTGAATAGAACTTCCAACTGCACCGCGTTCCACGTTATTTCATCGAGTGAAAGAACTGATATCTGTGATTGCTATTGAGTACAGATTAAAGTGCCTACTCTTAATGACTGTGAGAAGATATTTTATGAGAACTGAGCTGAAAAACGTGGATGCAGAGAGAATAATACCTAATAAGCTCACGGGTTATATCACGCGATACAGTCGACATAGATATGATGTAGGTAGGTATCTAATAAGCAAATAGTGCTCTTACATAGTAATGGCATTAGCAAAGGCCTCCTATAAAAAAATAAACTCGCTTTTGTCTCATCAACTCGTCAGATAATGAATCTATATTTTCATTTAGTAGAGCCCGCGGCGACGCTCGCAATCTTTTCATCATAGATAACTTTAACTACTAACAGTTCAGTGATGGATCGATAACACCCATTCCCCCACTGATCTTTATTAAATTGTTATAATTACACTTCTTCCATAATTACTTTTTCTTCCCTAGGCGCTTTAGGCGTTCGTTATTGCGATGCTATTAACCATGCACTCCACCGACGTTTTTCTAATTGTATGATTAGTTAATTAAAAACAGTTTAAAATGTCTTTTAAGATCAGCGACGAAGTACAACGCGATCTCATTATAATGTTAATTAGGAACGAGTAAAATACGAACGTATGCCTAATCGGTTAAGCAAATGAATAACTTAAAATCGTCCGCATCAGTTCAGTTGTCGCTGTTGGCAAAAATATCTGACGCAAAAAAACATCCGCGCCCGAACATCATTAATGACGACAAAAAGAGCGAACTAATTCATCGAGTGTCAACGTACTCGAATTCTTGAACGAGCGGTCACTCGATGGCATCACTACGCTAGTGACGGCGACAGTTAAGGATGACAGTATCACAACTAACCCGATCATTCGCAGCGAGAGCACTATATCAATCACCCGACACAATCGTACCGCGCGCCACTTAAATAAATTTATAACATATTAAGTACGTCGAAAATAAACACTTTACCGTTTATGATTTATTTCGTGTGCCGATGAATTATGGACATCACTTATTAAGACAGCGCTAGAGCGAGAGGTCCTAATTTTTATCTTTTCGTGGCGATTTCACGTGCCACAACTGCTACCGATAAACATTTTATTGAAGTAATTAAAACGGCCGATTAGCATTTGCCCGCTCTACACGGCTAAACACATGATAAATGTGACATTTTACTACGTAATCTGCAAGCGATTACTTTTATGGCGCTATCGGTTACCTGTCATTTTGTACTGATTTTTTAATTTATACGACAAAGTGTTGTTGTTGAAACGAGATGCGTGTCGTATGTCAAGCTCAACAAGTCGGCGCAAGTGCATAAATAATAGAGAGTGGTCAGTTCCATGACACTGACTAGTTATCTATTTTAGTTATCACAGTCAGGTCTTAAGGTCGGAGCCGTCTGTAATGTTGTAACTATAAATACAGTTTAATTTCAATAATTAATATAATAATATGACGAAGTCTTTGACTGATAATGAATCAATAATACTGTTGTGGTGTAAAAGTGAAATTTATTAAAGTACCTACGTCGGGACAATGTCACTTCCGGCGCGCGTCGGAATGTTTCCCTCCAAAATGTGTTGAAGACGTCAAACTTTTTAAATTGCACGCCGCAACATGTCAGCACCTATTGTGCTCGTCAATCGAAAAAAGGAAACTCACAAAGAAATTGCGGTATTATAAATTTGTTAAATAAATTACACGGCCCTTGATTGTCGGTTTGTGTCCAGATTACCTGTTTTACGGACGAATTGTTATAAAATGACTCCATTTATGAGGCCTTTTTTGTCGCTCAAATAATAGGTCTTACTATGTCGATTTGCCTCGTCATGTTATTATGGGGCTGCGTAATGAAGTATTGGTTAAATGCCCAGTTTGGTTTTTCTTAAGGTTCGGAATAACTCTACTTTATTTGTATTTTATTACGTTGTTTCTGTTGAAGCCTTACACAAAAACTGGGGTCCTATATTGAGGAGACATATTTTTTTGTTTTTCTCTTAACTCGGGACTACTTTCAAATGGTTCATTATTAATACTGCGCTGTCAAATGGTTTTAATGCTCTTTTATATTTACTTACACTTACTTCGAAACGATCAAAGTACTACTAGCAGTAGCCTCGGACTCAATCGAACGAGATTTTTTTTATTCTTATCAACTTCGCGTTCAGTAAATGAATAAAAAACGAATCGAATCGATTATAATCGATACAAGAGTTAATTTACCCACTGTGCGATCGAAATTTGCCTACGAACAATCAATCTCGTTTCAATCGAATCTAAATGCATGCCGAATGGCGTTTCGAAAAAAGGCGTAAACAATCAATAATGCGTCGCAGAGCAAGCCAATCCAAGTAGAATTCCCGTTACTAATTACGCTTTATAGTTATTAAAGCATTATGCGAAGAAATTGCCGCTTCTGATTTACGAGCCGCCATGTTGCGCGCGACATTTTAATATCCGAATGCGATCGCGCGCTTTTTTACTTTTTAATTCTGATGGGAGGCAGGTGCGTTCAAGTTATGCTGCCTGTTTTCCCTTTTGAGCGTAATTTTCGAATACACTGAATGAATTTTGAGCATGGATTCGGATTTGATAGCTTCGCGTTTTTATAAAATGAAACGTAATATAAACATCTGAGCTGATTGAGGTGAATGGAACCATTCTATAGTCCCACGTAACTGACCTTTATAGTTGCGATAAAACTATTGACTACGTTGGCATAATAATGTTAGTTCTCTGAGCTTGCTTTGATTAAAATACAATATAAAATATAAAGTTAATGCACTTTGAAATAATCCTTAAAGGTGGATAACGCTGACCAAGATTTTGTTTATATTAATTAAGCAGCTCTATTCCTGTATCCATATGCAAGATTCAAGATTCAAGATTCATTTATTTGCATTAAATATGGTACATAGAAGATCTTTGATAAAAAAAGTTTCACATATTTAGCCATCTACATATAGCATGCAAATTTAAAATGGGTACAATTAATCAATACACTTAGAAGTCAAATACAATTAACCTACAAATAAACAATACAAATTCCAATCATAGTCAAGTTACTCAATACACAATTTATTATTAATGTCAATTTTGTACTCAAGAAATTCCTTGACTGAGTAAAAACAGAACCTAAGGTAAAAAAAAACAAATTACAATTATAGGAAGGTTTTGGTATTTTATTTAGTTAAAAGCGTAGTGGACCGGGTATGCAGTGTTCATTTGCACGTTACTGGTAACTTATAGTGCAACTAACCTGTTTGCTGAAGACGGCTATGTCCTCGTTGAAAGACTCGGAGGAACAGACGTCTCCTCCCGCGACGCCGGGGTCCCGCGGCGTGCACGTTGCCAGCTCGCATTTCTCGAAGATCAGCGCCAGCAGGGGAAACAAGGGGTGCCTGGGGTAAAAACATAAAAATTTTAGAAGTCTACACCATTGTTATATGGTGCAATGAGGTTCGATCCTAAAAGATCTAAGATAAAGAAGGGTGGGCATACATTTGTGCAATGATTTTCAGATCATGTGAATTAGTGGTCAAAGTCTTGACGTATTTAGAAGTGATAGAAAGAACTAGCTCTAAATAGTAGTACTTATTAAAATCACAGAGTATAAAAAGCAGAGTTTGAACCCAAAATAAAAATTAATAAACAACGCACTATTTCAAAACCTGCAAAGCTACAACCACCGTAACTTCGATAAAAAAAAACGCTCTATAAATGAAACACAACAGCTATTAAGGTATCTGTTATGAAGAGGTCTAAGAGGTCCAGGACTGCGACCTCGCGTGTTCTGATCACAGATTAGATGCCATCGCAGACGTGACACCGATGCCATCTTGGTTCTATACCTTTCGTTTGGGGCCCTAGAAGCAGCGGACGAAAAGATGCATAACATCTTTTATTATAACAATTTTAATGACACTACTAACACTCACCGCGGTACCAATAGATGGCGGTATATGTTTAATTATTATGCTTTCCCATTTAGTAAAGTGATTAATTAAATTCCAATTTTGATGAAATGACGCCGATAAACAATTACAAAATAACTACTGAAATCGAAATAATGTCTAACATAAAAGCAATCTCTCATCGAAAGAACAAACGTTCGAGTCCCAAAAGAATCATTAGATTTACTGTAGTGTGCCAATTTCAAATGTTAATATTCTTATACTACTTTATTATACTACCATGTTTAACATTACTTGACGCGCTGCTCATGATACAGTAATCATCTACTCGTTATTCGCAAAGGTATAATTTACACAACAATGTAGCAATTACTGATCGAAAGGAGGTCCTTAATAATTAATTAATTCCTTACACTGCCTTAAGGAGCTACCAACAAGCGAATGAAAATAAAAGTAAGTTAATTTTAAGCGCATATAACTATCACTAATCAGTTAAGCAAACCCCATAAAGTGTGTGACTATGCCCCAAATTATTAGAAAAATAATATTTGATCAAGTTTTGGATTGAAAGAGTTTTTACTACAAGCAGTATAGGTACATATAAGATTTTTTACTTGAAACACATCCTTGACAGCCCTATGCCGTAATGTTGCACTTGCACTATAATTTAAATCTATAATCTATACTAATACTATAAATCTGAAGAGTTTGTTTGTTTGAACGCGCTAATCTCAGGAAGTACTAGCCCGAATTAAAAAAATATTTTTGTGTTGGATAATCCAACACAAAAATGGATAGTCCATTTATCGAGGAAGGCTTTAGGGTATATAACATCACGCTGCGACCAATAGGAGCGAAGCATTAGTTAAAAATGTTGCAAAAATAATCGCGTTCAAAATAAATGAAATTGACGTGGACGAAGTCGCGGGCAACAGCTAGTTGAATATAAAATAATTACACCAATTCAATTGAACTTTTTATTTAAAGTCACTTGATGTCATAGTGATGCTATTGCACGCGTAAATCATAAAATCTTTAAAATACCGGTTATATCTAGTGACCGTTGTCAGGCCGTTGATCTAACATTTGTTACGCATTACATATTAACACGTTACGCCTCGAGTTTTATAAGCTCCATAACATATGATCCGAATGCAGTCAACATAAAACCAGCGGTGCTTGGCAACAAGAAAAAGGCAGTTGAATTAAAAACAAACATTGCCTTTCAAAGTTTTTCTAGGTACACCCATTCGAATAACGAAAAAACGTATTCAAATGTATGGAGTAATAACTCTGTCCCCTTGGTCACGCGGCGTGACGAGTAAGTAATATTATTTATTAACTGAGCACTGGCGTACAAAAAGTACGCTTGTCATGGATGTATGGGTATGTTCCAATACAGAATTATAGACATATAAATTGCTTTTTAATTGCGCTAACTTTCGCGAAAATAAAAAACGTTACAACCGTAACCTTTGCAGAGAAAAATATAGTAAACAGACGCAAAAGTTCAAACTCTTGCAGAGCGAGGACGGAATAGTAATAAAAATTATTGAAAACATAAAACTGGAAATCGAAGCTACTAAATGGGCGTTTGGGCTTATCGCATAACGATAGTCGGTGATTTCTTGCTTGACACCGACCCAAACTTGGTGTATCAATTGGCGCTGTCATCAAATTAATTTTTAGAAAAAAAATGTAGTTAATGTATTTTAATTATGCTCTTCGTTTTATAACAGAAAATATTTTATGTGATATTATTTATAAATTAAAAAAATTACAGACAGACACAGAGAAAAGAATAAATCACACTGTATCTCTTTTTTTTTCATTTATTTATTTTCGTTGGTTGAAAATATGTAACGAAGAAACGAACGATAAACGACTCGCGATTATGTTAATATCACCGGCGTTGTTGAATAATCAGCATTAAAAAGTGAACGTCACATAATTTAGATATGTGTGACATGTTGTTTTTTTATTATGCATAACAAAACACTTTGAATCTATTAGGTCAACGTGGTAAAATATATCAAATATTATGTAAATGCGACAAAGTTATGTATGTCACCAATGCGAAATTTCATATAAATAGTGAGGAGGTACGAATACTTTGCCTAGGTTACCTATATACGCCAATACGGAACGGCAGCAATTATTCTTTATATATTTTTTAATCTATTGATATTTTTTCCCTCAGCAAGGGAACAAAATTTCTTAAAAACATTATGCCGCTAACTTCATGGCCCCATCACAGGAGCTACCTCAAGTTTCTTGACAAGTTTTGATCAGATAGGCCCAGATTGCTCTGAATGGCGTCCTAAGTGCCAAACGCTTTGTGCTATCTGATGGATATAATGGTCCAAATAAACTTCAAGATAAATACCTCACTAGGGGAAGTTAATTGCACTGGTAATGAAGGGACAGGTTTTCAAACAAGTTTTTGAGATATTCTTTTTTCTAAAATTATATGGATGATACCTTATTCAAACAAGTGTGTTTACTGAGCCACTGAGCAAGAGGAAAAGAAACAGGGCAAATGTCTTGGACTCACACATCGACGTCTTTGCGTGAACATAAATAAAGACATGCGGAATATGACAAGAGGTGGGGATTAAGGATCGAGAACCACCGCACTTGCATCCGTTGTTTAGTTGGTCCATATATTGTCACATGAAGAAGTTGTCCCAACATAATATGCTGAGTCTACAGGCTGTTCTTCGCTTTGGTCACTGTAAAACTCTACCAGGACTTAGGATGGCAACTACAGCTAGTCATAATGCTGTTCATCCTGGATGTACATGGTTCTTAAAAGACAAAATGTATTGCTGAAAAGGTCCACATCTCTTTTGGAACTTCGTCAGGATGAGACATTCAACTGCTTATAAACAACTAGTTAAGTGGATTGCTCTTTAAAGATACTGCTAAATAGAATGCTTCTTCTTCCAGTAAAAATATCTGGAGTAAGCTGGGTTCTTAGGTAATAAGTTTCTAGAAGTTCAACCTGCTTTTTTCGAGGTTTGCGAATCATCATCATCAGTGAACACATGTCCACAGCTGGACAAGTGCTTCCCTAAAAGGAGGATTTTGCTTTAATCGGTACTCCATAGAAGAAGAGACGTGGAGAGAAGACGCTGCTTCTCGTCTTACTCTGGCGGTACATCTTTTACGAAATCCTTAGGCAGCGGAGGCGCTATGCTTTCTATGCATGCCTTGACCACATAACACGCTCTCTACAGGCTTATTATAACAATATAATCATAAACAACAATATCCTTGTAACCACATTCGTAATTTGACACATTCCTAACTTACTTTGTTTGTTTAATTAGTACCATCAAGTGCATTACTTTCATAATTGTAATTTTATTCATCAGCTGATAAAATTCAACGTGCGTTCTCACAAACTGTATGGTTTATAGATTAAAAAACTGAACACGAAACATAAAAAATGGCGGTCATTTAAAAAAGCCGAGTAAAACATTATGGTACACTCATCGCAGTGCGTGGTTCCACAAGAGAAAGCATAGATAAGCGCATTTCTTTTTTTAATCCGCTAGTTATTCATAAAGCCGTCGATTTTAAATTACTCATTAATGGCATGTTGCAATTAAAACTACTCATACTAGTCATAAACATGCTAAACAGATCATGATATGGTACTAAATGGGATCATCTGGCATATAAACTTGCAAATCGTTAAAAGAATTTGGTTTAAACAAAAATTTTGTTAGGACACTTTTTTGATGATTTTGTATCTAGTTCTGTATAAAAATAACATCGATTTAGAAATCCTACTTTAATATTATAAACGCGAAAGTTTTTAAGGATTTATGGATATTTGTTACTCATTCACATTTTGCACGTTTTTAGTTTATTTACTGGAATAACATAATGGGCTTCCTATCCCAGGAAAAGTTACGGTTCCAGCGGGAGAATTTTAATACAGACTTTCAAATTCAAAATTCCACGCGAACGAAGCAACAGCTAGTAAGAATATCACACCTAGTCTAGCTTATACAGTGGTAACGGCCTACAATCATCCCACTGCAGGGCAAAGGCCTCCATCATTGAATTCAAGTTACCACAGCAATGATGGGTAGTCTAGTTTACAAAGGTACAAACGCTTTACCCACTCACCCGTATATGGCGTCCTTGTCTCGCTTGTGCACGAGCGGCTCGCCGGGCAGCGCGTGCGCGGGCGCCGCCGGCGGGGGGTAGTGAACGGGGGGGAGGTGCGGGTGCGTGAGCCGGTGCTCGTGGTACATAGCGCCACCCTCCATGTAGCCTCCGCCGTGAAGGCTCTCGTCGTACTGGAAAAAGTTAAGTCGTAATAAGTTGAAGCTCTAAATCCGAGTCTTGGAGAGATGATAAGAAAACTGTTGGAAGACTTGTCGCATGTGCCATATCAGACAATACAAATTCTATTGAGTCTGGGACGGATCCTAAACATACACATACGAGAGTTTAAAATGTCGCTGATGCTTGGAAGGAGATGGTAAGCTATCCGTTGGTAGACCACCAGCCCAATAGATTGACGGCATTAAAGACATTGATGGAAATAACTGGGTGCCGTTTGAAAAACTGAGAGTACCATAAGATGGTGAGTAACGGTCTATAATCATCCCACTGCAGGGCAATGGCCTCCATAACTGTATTTAAGTTACCACAACAATGATGGGCACAGGCATAATCACGACGCTAGCCAAATGTGGGTTGGTGGTCACAAACCCGAGCAGTATTCGAAAATTCTAAACTATTGCTGTCCAACTCGGGGATTGAACCTAGGAACTCGCGATCTTGTTTCTAAATTCCGAATTCTGCTGCTTTAGGATTCTTAGAGAGATGTTAAGTAAACTATTGGTAGACCACCAGCTCAATAAATCGACGATACTAAAGACACATCTGAAAATAAAAGATGCCATTTAAAAACCTAAAGCAGTATAACAGAGAGAAAAATTACATCAATCAGTGTGTAACTATGAAATGAGGGCATCTAATATAGGATGGATAGGTTAGGCGAAGGACAATATGGTATTATGCCAGTTTGGTGCGAATTACCGGTTTCTTTACAAGCATCGAAGGATGATATTTGTACCTACCAGGTCTTGAACTGATAGGCCAGGATGGATGGCCATGGAATAGCATTTATCCAGCAAACACAGAGATCAATAATCACAAGACAAAATATCATTGGGGACTTCTATACAAACATATTAGTAATTGAGTCATCAACTCACTTCTCTGTCATACACTAAGCAGTTTTTTGAGCCCTAAAATTTAGGCACCTATTCCTATTGCCATGATTGCAGAAGATTATGGTACTGTATAATAAAAATCTGTAAACAATTTAGGTACTCCTTAATACAATTATCTTATATGCTAAATAACTACTTGTTTTGTGTAAAGTGATATATGTGACACTCGATAAATGTTGTGGTAATGTAGATGAATAACATTGAATAACTTAAGTTGCTTAGGTACTCAATGATCCTTGCGAAAAGAGTTCTTTTTTCTAAATGTCATACAAGATATTTTCATCACATTTTGAAAAAATAACTCTAAAATAACCTAACAAAGACATAAAAAATTATCATAAAAGTATAAAGCTCTTATGATCTGATGAAACTGTTTATAAATAATAAATGGTAGCTTATATAAATTAAATTATCTACGTACGTATAAATAATTACTTCTGAAGTAATTTACATAGTAATAAGTCTAAATTTAAGATAGAGTCATTATATTGCATATTAGTACAAATAAGAGGCACTCGGAAAAAGTTTTATAAAATAAAATAGCGTAGTCATCCACAGATCACATCAACATCCCGTCAATTAAGGCTTTTAAAATGTACACCTTTGCTTTTAAGCAGATTAGTGCGTTTAAAAAGAATAAAAAGTTATTTGACAGCTCGTCTAAAACTTCTTTTGTTCGAAAGAAATGTGAGCACAGCGCTGTCTGATGAATATGATAGGATAATTTTAAGCCTTTTTTGTATCTAATAAATGTAAAGTGATGTATTTGAATTTATACAACACATTGCTTGGGTGCCAAATTAAAACTTTTTTTTAAACCTAGTGGAAATATTCAATTATGCATGAAAAACCCACTATTGTATTGTTTATAGAATTCCTAATTCAGAAATTCCACTTACATTATGACAAAAGTAATAATTTATTGTATTTGCCTAATATACAACTATATTTTTTGTGAATCACATGACCTATCCGACAACTATATACGCAACAGAAATTCAAACCATAGATAATAATGTCTGCAACGTCATGGAAATTTGGAAACAAGAAAACAAGAGGCGTATAACAAATATGAATGTTATTCTTCCATTCACAATGGGAATAAATTCAGTGGTCTAAGTTTCAGATGCCAAACAAAATTTGGTCATTGCATCTTAAGGAAAGATGAATCGAAAATCAGACACTGTTATGTAATACAAAAGCACATTCGCTTAACATATTTATAGGACAAGGACACAGGACTGTGCGAATTTTTAGAAAAAAACTACAATGCTTAGTACGAAATGGTAGTGACAATTACCTATTTGTATTCGCAGCCTTATATTTTTTCTTAGATTATAGCGGCTCCCGGTTTTTGATTTATCTTTTAGATCATCATTTGCAATTTTAAAAAATAATAAAATTCAATCTTCCATCTTCAATTTTTTTCGACAGCCATCTTTGTTTGTTTCATTTTTGTTTAATAACTCGCAACGATATCAAACAAAAAGGTTTCAGACAATAAAGAAATAAAATGATCATTTCTCTATTTTTTAAATTTTGATGGAAATATTTAAAGTTGTGCACCAAAGTTTTTTTTAAAATATTTTTTATTTATTAAAATTGCTTCCTGAATATACCTATTTTGCAAAAGACCTACTCTACCAACCTGCACTACGCCACCGTCCTATTACCACACAATGGTTAATTTGTTCATATTTTAGTCACGAAAAATATTCTAGTAAATTCCATATGACATATTCCCTCGACCTTTATCACCTGAACGCGACTGATCTCAGCCTCGTATTACAATGTAATAAAGTAAAAAATCCCATGAAAAACTCTGAGAGAACAATGGCGGTTCCAAAAAGTATCTATGTTTATTCATTAGCGAGCAATGTCTATATTACATGTACATTTTAACTGTGGTTAGGTAAAATAGAGTATGTTTACAAAAACACGTGTTTTTCACTAATTTTATTTACAAGGTATTAAATAATAAATTATTATTATCGATTTTTTTAGAAACCATTGGTATATTCAAAATGCAGATAGTTTATGTACACTGCTATAATATTTAAACTACTTAACTTAGAAACCTTGGGACCGTGGGGACCAAGCGCCTACAAACTGTATCGTGAGTTATCTAAAAGGTTGATCGAGACATCTCACGATACCAAGGCTGGCCTGTACCTGGCCCAAAGAATAAGTTTGGCTATTCAACGCGGTAATGTGGCCAGCCTGCTGGGCACCTTTCCACAAGATAGTGATCTTAAACAGATATTCTATTTATAGGTTATTACCTATAAATAAATTATCTGTTTAATTACATGTAGGTATTTAGTATAGGCTTTGTTATGTAAATATTTATATTTTTATTATTATCTTTATAATAATTATGTTAATAAATATATCTAAGATTCACAAAAAAAAAAAAACTTAACTTAGTAGGTCGTATAGTAGGTCTGATTCTTTTTGACAGGATTTGAAATGAATTGTTACGACATTACAAATGTTAAGACATTTAAAGCACTTTAACAATATTTTCCAATTCTCATATAATTGATCTGACGGGATTTTTTTTCCAATTGTCTTTTTTATTGTCATACAAAGTATGAACAAATACCGAAATGAACGTTAGTTAATTAATGAAATATTTTCAATACGCTATACCAACTACACAGCTAAATTAATTGAAAATTAATACCAATTTCATATTCTAAATTAGCTTATGAATTGAAACTGAAAATACGCAAAAGCATTAAGATATACAGCCTACACTGAAAATAGAAACGCACATATCCATTCGCAACCAAATTTGAAAGCGCAAATAGCACAAGTCATGTAGGTACTACAGTACATAATCGCACAAAGGTGCCCTGGTATGCGCCCCAGGGCCGGCTGCCATCAAATACAGTGACTGTGCACTCCGCCCGATCGATAGTCCGGCTCTGTCATTAGTACCTGAAATACGCGCCTTTTTTCCAGCCAGTGTTAAAAAGTTTGTTTTTATTATTCAGAAAGTTCGGCTTTGGTTTTTCAGCCTGTAATTTCACGAGTGTCTTTTTTTGAGAAAGACTATTTAACGACTTCCCATTTTTTTGGTATTATGACAGTTAAAAATGTAATATGTAGCTGTCTGGTTCGTAATATGGCTGTACTGCTGCGACTTATGGATATATACCTAGTTTGATTTTGTTATATCGAGGTGTGTTTTATCAAATCTGCGTTTTAATCACATTTCAATCTTAGCCTATAAGCAGTCAAGCGAACCAATCGAATCGTTTACTTACGATACAGTACAATCATTCTACTCTGTGTACAGTCAGTCCAATAAAATTCCCTACATTTTTATTTACTGTTTTAAACCTTACTGAAATCGGCAATTATTTTGTAATTTTGTAGTGATTTAAAAATGGCGACATTGTTGAACTTATCTTAATAATTCCTAAAGTAAGTGTTTAAACGGTTTTGCACTTAAAATTTGGTATTTTATTTATTTATTTATTTTTCAGTATTTATTATTGGTAGTATTAGCAGTGATGCAAGAGCTTATTAATGTGGTAGTGTATGTTGTGATACTTTTTAATTTAACCAATTAAAACCTTACACAGGTAAGTAGATACACTAAAACATTATACTCTAATAGTTATTCACATAACAATCTTTATTAAATAAGGATTAAAAAAGCATTCATCAAAAATCTTTTTTTTATGTTTCACTATACTTGAACAAACATACAAAACCAAATGAGATCTTAGTGTTTTGATTTAAAGTTTCTATTTCATTGCGCATTTGTATTATCGTAATAACTTTTATGGTGTATTCAAGCCGCCACAGCGTACACCAGTAATCGTTCTGCCGATCTGCGTTTTATATGCGGAAACGTTGCGATTCGTATGCGGAAACGATGCGTTTATGTGCGGAATAAAACTATAACTATTTACTATAAGTATTAAGTTAATCATCAGGAAACAACGCGACGGTAAAAAAGGAAGACAACAGATTTGTATTTGAAAAAATAAGTCAAGAGTGAGGCTGGCTCGCATTCCTCAATGCGAGCCTGCCTCAACAAATGTTTTTCTTTTAGCATATGGTCATTGATTTAATATGAAAACTAGATCTTTAGAATAAATATGTGGAATCAGAACCCTTAGATAGATAGATCTGTAGAATCAGAATCCTTAAAGTGTCCCAACTAAAATTGTGCACCCATTTGACATAATACACTTTAAGTACATACAAACCGAGTGCTTACAACATTACATAAAGATCCACACAGTGACATAACTTGGCAGTGTTATAAAGTTGACCAGTGACATTGCCAATGCATAAAATCAACGTCAAGGACAGTTCTTAAAGTCATTTATGTATATTTTTGAATTTGAGTTGGTAGTATGATTAATCATCAAATATTACGGTGTCAGCTTTCTCCAAGCCGCCTATTAAGGCCTTCTATAAAATACCTTCTTTTGGGGAGGTCAACAATGTCCACCTTCGCTCCGCTCTGTTTTTTAAATTATTATTTCAAATTTTTGCTTCTAAAGAAAAATCCATTAATAAACTATCTATTATAGAGGGCAGCACATTGATTTGCATACAGTAGCACAGATAAAAAACCCTATTACAACTTCATTAGACACAACGTTCTGTATACTCTGTCTCGCTGTGCGTGTGATTCGTTTTTGTCTCTGCATAATTCTATCTCATCTATGGTTACATAAACTTGTCTAGTTTTTTGTTTGACGTAATGCCTGATTAGTGGTAAGTTATAAGGGCAAATGTTAGTAACAAGTGCCAGTCACTAGTACTGCGATATTTGTCACTGAGTATCGTATTAGTTTGTGATCATACGTTGGTAAACCAGTAATCAGTAATGATTTTAGTGACCAATGAATTATGACAGTACTGAATTGAAATACACTTTGTTTCCGTCGGTTTAAATCAATTAATAAAACTGTATTCTTTACAAATGTAATAAACAATTTGAAACAGCTGACAGCGTATTTAGCCAAGGTCAGTAATTGTTAAAAAATTAAAATTTTCATACCAGATTATTGCGCAACTGAAAAAACAGACATGATTATAAATCCCCAATAAATACATATATTACGAAAATGATCATGAAATATTAAATCAATAGTGTTTTACAATGCAAACATTAAAACCTTCATATTCAGATTCTTATTTACTTGATGCGAAGCAAGAATTCATTTTTTTAACAATAGGTTAAAAAATAGGTAGGATCATCGCAATAGCTTCAGTTTGATTAAATACATTCTTTAGAAATTTAAGGGCTTGATACCTAAACTAAATAACTATGTTGGCTTTTCACGAATGAAAGAACGGTTGTTTGGCTGCGCGTGCGCATACACAGTCCTTAGCTATACGGGCGTTATGTTAACCTAACCCGGTTTAATGCTAGTGCTGTTCTCTTTTCGATATCATGTCGATATCGATTCTTTACTATTATTACAAATGCGAAAGCAACTCTGTCTGCCTGTTTGTTTTATTTTCACACCTAAACTACTGGACCGATTTTGAAGAAATCTGAAAGATACCATGAGAAAAAGCCACATAGCATCACACTACTGGGCACAAGCTTTCGCGAGTGCACGCGGAAAAAATGGTAGTGCTTAATTGTATTAACATGAAAATATTATCCGAAAACTCTTCAAAGTAAATTAATTTTTTCAACACCATAAAAGACTGCTTTTAGCCGCTTGTCTTTTTTGTAACAAATTATACATCTAGCTATGTATATGAAGGTAATATATTTTATCTTAATGCTTTATTTAGGGTTTCAGTCAACCAAATACTCACTTGAAACTGAGAAAAGCTCTACAAAAATATTTTTTATCATATAATAATATTATTATTTATTTATACCACAATAATATCTTATTGGACTGAGGTATGTGAGTACTTATACTCCAAATAAGGTATGCGATGCAATTTTGCTATGGCACGTACATAATGTGTACAAGATATACATATTTACTAGAAAGGGCAGAGTGCCATGACGATAATGTTGTCTGAAGGACTGGCGAAGGAAACTTGACTGAATTGAAGTGGTTCTGTATGATAATGTTAAAGTAAAAAAAAGTTTTTATAAAATTTCGTTTCCTTAATCGAGTTGACCTAGAATTGAACCTAAACACTGTGTTGTAGGCTCTATAGGGAAAAAGAGTTACATTTAAACTTTATTTTCAATGCCAATCCGAAAATCAAACTATAAATACTGGTATTACTTAATATTTAGTTGTGTTTAAATCACGCATAGGGCAAATGTTAGCACCAACATTTGCATATTATTATGATCCATGAACGTTTAAAAATGTATTAGTTTAGCCGTTTTCTAGTTTCCAAGCTTAGATAAATTATGGACTAGGTTATGTTTAGTTCTTGCGAAAATAAGTACAGTGTATTATAAACAAGCTTGAGCTGTAACTTGTAGCACAATCCACAACTATACCAGTTAAAAGTTCACTACTGATATGACCTTTTCCATGAAACGGGCTGACTCATGACCTCCCTTAAAATCCGTCTATTGTATTTTGTTCAAACTTAATTGCTTCATTGCACAATTTAAAAGAAAATAATTGCAAAAGTGCACTTGTCACTTGTCGTTCTCCGACTATGGTTACCACTCTAGTACCGACCACCGATGCAGACGGATCCCTAAAACACTCAGCTAGTTAAGTTCTAAACTTATTTCCTAGATGTGCAGTCTGCCTTGCTACCTGTGGCATATAATCATGACATAGTCACAGTAGAGTTCAATTACAGTAAGTAAACTTGGCTCACTTATAATGAATAACTAACGCTTAGATACATTGCTATGAGTCGCATAATAAATAGTGTCGCATGGGAGACGCTTGCATTGAAGCTTTGCTCAAATTTTGGAATACAAATTGTAATATTGATTTTCTAAGCATAATTAGTAAATAATACATTATCACCGCTCTTATCTAAGTTAAAACTAAGATCTTTTGTTGTGGAGATTAAATAATTTGAGATATAATTTAAATAGGTACATACCTAATAAAAAGGTATAAAAATTCTATTAAGGACTTTTCACTAGATTAACTTTATGGTGATTAGGTACAAAAAATAATTTAATACTTTAGTTCCTTTTCGCGTTGGCGCCGCTACCTAGATGTACTCGTTTAAAGTTCGCTTGTGCTTTTGAGTCATCTCTTTGTATTGGTATAACTTTCTTTGACTGATATAATAATAATTATTTATAATACAGCATAGCAAAATAACCTTAGATAATTATCGTGGTGGATATGACCTACTGATGTCTATTTATCCTGTGTCATAGATGACAGCCTTCAAGACCTGATCGATAAATGATAACGGTGATTATATGCGCTAACGCAACTCCATTCATTTGCATTAATGGAAAAATAGTAGTACCTAACTATCATTTTAACAAATAATAAATACAATAATAAGCAATGCAACTAGTTTTTTCAGGTTTTCTATGCATTGCAAACCATCTGTCAGTAAAATCGGTTTCATTTTAGCAAGTAGGTCTAACCCAATATATTAGCTACTATAACTTTATAGATAATTAAATTGAGACTAATATGTAACTATATCTAAAGCTGTTGGTGTATCTTGTTAAAAAAAATACTTTAAGAAAATTTTCTATTATAAAAATACATTTCGTGTCAGTTTGATCTGTCGTGTGTAAATTGTCCATGAATATCCCGTTAGGTGAATAGTCATGTATTATTTAAGAAAATGGAGATCTATTTCAACCGTATACCATTTTACAACAATTACATTTTATTGCCTAAATAAAGTTTAAGAAATACTGTGTAAACATTGATAATAACATCCCGCACGGTAGCCGATTATTTGATTATTCGGATTACACTAAATTATAACATAAATGATAAAACATCATACAAAATAAAGTTATTCTATCAATTCCAACTGATAAAAACACTGCCACAGACTAATCGATCTGAGTGCAAGTCATTCATTAAGTCGACCTTCGCTTTTAAATATAAAAAAATAAAGTTAATGAAAAATATCTACACTCTATGTTGTGTTGTGTCTGTGCTTTAAATATTTTTGACAATTTAAATATTTACAATTTTGATTGATTTAAACAAGCTTGATTGATTTATTATGTGTGTTTTGGTGATGTAGCTTTTATTGGACTACAAAAAAATTAAAAGTAAGGAATACGATATTTATTTTTCTAAATAAAGTTGTTATCAGGTTTATATTTTGTAAAGATCAAAATAATATTATTTGTGAGTGTCATACACTAAAGCTACATATTCACCAGAAAAATGAAAATACTATTGATCATGTTAAGCTTTCACGCCTAAGCTATTAGTTTTATTTTGATAAAAAATCGTAAAATATCATCCAGATACGTTCAGCCTGGCATGATTGGGTGACAAACATTCATTAAAAACATTATTTAGATTAATTTTGAATTGAGAACACGGAAGTCTCTATAAAAGTTGTCATTGTAAACTCCTGACTACATCAAGACGAGAGCAAACAACAAAGCATTATTTGGCTTAATAATTATTCCATTCTGTTTTCATTATCACAATGCAATAAGGTCGAGAAAGTGTTGGCAAGCGATTGTTTCCATAGCGAAACAAGTAATTATGATTTAAGGCGACTTTTACGAGCGCTACATAGGTATTCGCGGCTCCGTAAATGTGCGATTTTAAAGCAACGCTGTTTTGTTACGCTATTTATTAATTAAGTGCCCGCATTTGCTTAAGCATTCTCATTGGATAGTAAGTACCTACTTGATCTGTGACAGAGAATCCAGAGCAAGTGAAGTGATTAACTGTTGACAGGCAAAAAAATAATATTTAAATAAAATCTGCAAAATTATGTTTTATTTCTGAAAACCTTATCTTATTGTCCTGGATCAGAGTGATACTTGTTTTTGTTGATTTAGATTCCAGTTATCAAACGCGTTATAGCTACATATTTTAGAATAATGTTTTGTAGAATTTTGTTCACGCTTATATTTAATTCTCTCACATAATAATTATGTCCAATTTGCTATTCTATTCTCATACAACTTATTGTTTCCAGACCGGAATTATTATAAATTCAGATCATCATCATAACGCTACATGCTTTACACTCTCTAACTATTTTATGGACTAATAACTGCGCGGTAGTCACGATAAACTTAAAAACAAAATCAAATTGCACCAAACCACTTAATAACTTAAGAAACTATTGTCAAATCATTCGCAACTTTAAAACAAGGAGTGAAGAGTTCCGATCACGTTTTGTGGGTTGAACATAACCCGTGGTACATACAATGAACATTCATTCAATTGAAAATGGAACCTAGACGTCATATTTTTATATCTGGAAGAACAATGGCCTGCCTATATTAAACGCGAATGTATAAATAGCTTGCAACTCCATAATCTACTCTTTGGATTGGTATATTATACCGATAACAAAAGAAATTAAACTTTTCCCATATTAAACCGCGGTTTAAAGATCATTTTCCTTGATGAGGTTGTTAAAGTAAATTCTATCGACAGAATCCGCATTAAATTACGCAAAACATAAATATCTTTTATTGCTGACACGTTATAGTACTTTTCTATACTTACGGCGACATTTTAAAAAATACTGAACATGTATGAAATAAATAACAACATAATATATCTAGTTACGATGGACAGCGTGAATTTATTTTAAATCAAAAGCATCAGTTACTGCGAACAAAGCATTTTGTGACAATACGCGCCGAATCTATGATGGCGCCTAAAATTAAACGGCCATTTTTCCAAAATGGCGGCCGCGGAAAACGGCGCGCATTCGTTTTAGTTCGGCAAGTTGTAATAGTGGCACGCACGCGAGATATCCCCGATAAGGGAAAACCACCACCTCACGACTGTTCCGCGGTGATATCCTCCGTTTTAATACTAATACCACAAAATCAGAACAAAAAATTTATTCAACTTCAGTATAATAACTTCAGGAATTAAAATTGTTTCTCATACAGGGTTAATTGATACGGGGTTTATACCATGTAACAATTTACTCTAGTGATAGTGACCATGGAAGCTTAAATCAGTATGCTTCTCATATATTTTTTATACCACCTCAACAAAATGTCAGCTGACATATTTTTCCTGATCAAGTTGTGTTATTTTGTCATCAACGCTTTAAGACAAATAGGTAATCATCATCATCTGATTCAAATTGCCTCGCTACAATAAATTGCAATCCTTAGATAGGTAAGTACTAACAAAAACTGCGATTCATACATTTTAATCGGTAATCTTCATAGCAAAGTTATTATTATAGCTACATTCAGTTACAAATCGATATACCTACGATGCCTAAAAAAACAAATCATGGAGTGCGTTTCGTTGGTAACAGAATAACAGCGAATGTTTTGGAGACGTCACGATCAATCAAAAGTGGAGTGCCACTGGCCGCCATGACACAGTTCGCGGGTGACGTCACAGCCATCGCTCCACACGCAGAGAGGAGCCACAAACTAAACCCATGCCCACCTTAATTCAGCCCGCACTTGATATGCACCACCCGCGCCACTAAAAAATATTTTCCCATAAATTTTAGGTCAACTCGCCTCACATTCCGTCACGTACGAAGGGATGGGGCAATTAAAATTCTATAATGATCACATTGACACCTCGCTCGCAATTACAAAACTGGACTCGATGCAATTAGTAAACGCATAGTTTCACACGCAAAAACTACTAAAATGATGTCATCTTAACCATTTCAGGAACGAAACGTTAACCCTAAAGTTACGATACGTCGTAAAATAGTTGATATAATCTATGGGCGCGAGCTTACACCGGCCACAAAATATGTAATGACTACCTTTTGACGTTTTGAAAGCCGGTTCCAAAATTAAAATGATACGTTTTAAAAATGGAATCGCTCCGTCCCGCCTTTTTTCCTGAGATAACCTTTAGTCCATTTGTGTTGCCTTAAAGAAAAAATAAGCATCGTACGTTTTAATTTTTTTAAATGACATTCTTGTGGTTTTTGTGGATGGGAATCTTCGCGGAGCAATAAGTTTCGTTCGTGTTTTTGCGAAGTAAGGTTTGGTGTTGTTCTTGAGATTGAGCGGCATTGTCGCGGACGTTAGGCATAAGTCATGCCGTCAAACGCTGATGAGTTCTGGACCCTGTAGCGCTAATTAAGGCTTGTGAATATTAATCGCTTCAGTTATTTAAATTTTGCTCGAAATACGCCCGTGGGTCATCGTTTTTTACGACTTGCGGTTTCAAGATTAGCGTAGGTCGATTCCGAGAAGCAAAAGGACTGAGTATGAGTGAGTTGTTGGGTGTCTCACGCGTGTTTTGAGTATTGTATATAAAGAAAAAGCTAAAACGGGACGAGGTTTCGTACGCAGACGGTTGGGGAAGACAGGCACGTCACTTGTGCGCGTCGCGGGGTGGGCCACGACCAACGCCACCCTTAACGACTGTCCCTTTCGGTTCCACTACTGGTCGTATAATTCCGTCCCGCTCTCTGTCATCTGGCGGCGCATTCACATGTCTGGGGGGCTACCAGAAGCGATTCGTAACAGTGAATAATGTATTTGAATAGTTCACTGTACCTAATAATAATAACCGTGCTACAATTATCCGCTGAGAGTTTAACGTGCAAGATACACATTTGGCAGTATAAAACATTAAAGCGAAGTAGGTAGCGATCGTTCAGGTGTGTTTTTATGTATTTTTTAAATTGATAGTGGTAAATCAGCATCGTTAGACCGTTCGCGACGCTCGTATCGGATTTTACTGTCGACCCGTACGTAATACGATCGTAAAACTTAGAAAAATCTTTATATATTACGGCTACAAAGCGACCGGGTTGAGTGGGCACCGGGCTGGAGCGTTTAGAGAGGAGACATCGACCGTTCCCTATCGGCCGCATGACAGTGGGCGCTAGTCATAAATTCCGTTTCATTCATGATGCTCGGAGTGTATAACGAAGAATGCTGTGTTGTTTCGACCATAAATACTAATAAAACGTCCTCGTTACGGGGACAGTTCGAAAATCGGGCACACGACTCCTTAACGACACCTATTAGGGATCTTCTGTCTGTGTGTTTAATTGAAAAATTGTATCCAAGCGTTGCAAGAGTTGGATCCGAGTCCCGCGCCGGATGCGGGCCCAGACGGCCATTATCCCATTGGCTCATCCGCATGGGGACAGCTACACGTGTCAATAAACCGATCGCAACGCCACCTACCTTAATTAACGACTGTTCTATATTTGAATTTGAATCCTTTAGAGCCCGTTACTCCACTTTGGTCGCTAAAGGGAGTGCCATTAACGCTCTGTCCTTTTCTCTACATATTTTAAAACAAAGACCGACTGTATGTTGAATGCTGTCGTAAAAATTTTATAGAGTACTTTGATGCCATTTCCAAATAAGCAAAGACTTTTCTGTTCCCGTTCTGTAAGTAGTGAATAAAAACGGGGTAAGTTATATGAACTGCGTTCGATTTTTAAATTCTGAGATCTAAATAATAAATATGGGCCTCAAATTCGAAGGCTATCCGTCCAGATGCAGTCGCTACGTATTTCAATATCCATCTTGCGAGCGAGTGTTTTACCTCGTGCTTTTTAAAAATAGAACGTGTGAGCGATGTTCGGCGTACGGATTCGCTCGATTCGCGAGCAGATTTATCGCCTGAGAAGAATTAACACTTGTTTTAAGGCCGGGGATGAAAGTTTTAGCTCCCATTCCATTTTTAATTTGAACCGTTTACAAAAATAAACGCGATAACCGCGCCACCCGGCGTCAGCTATTTTATCATCTGTTATGATTGATAGAGTCTCAAAATTATTTTAAAGTGTCCATTAACCTTTGACTTTACTTACATTTACAAATTATACTAAGTTTATCGTAATTTCTGCGTAATATGATTTTATTATTAATATTGTCTCGAGTGTAAACAGTGAGGTCAATAGCTGGCACATGAACCGCGCGATAGTGGTGCCCTCTTATCGTGTGGTGCACTCCAGGGAACAGTTCCAGAGTCTCAGTCAGATTTCACGTAAATATAAGTCGTTAAGATAACGATTTCCTTCGGCACGACGACCGTATCTTTTTCCTTTTATTCCTTTTACCAAAGTACCTAACTACTTAAAGGTTTTTCGTGTCAGTAATAAAAGCGATGATGTTAAATTATCTCAGTACTTTACAGAATAAAATATTCGATTCTAATTTTAAATAAAAAACTAAAATACTGCCAGTTTAAAACCTACTCATCTTTGAAAGAGTTTAATTTTAGAATGATACTGGTCACAATTTTAAAAACAATGTCAATGGTGAAAGAAACAAAGATGACATTCCACTTAAGATTTAAAATTTCGAATCACCGCACTATGAGTAGTGTTAGTGTTGCCAACAAGCAAAATAGGAAAAAAGGTATCTCATCATAAATAACGTTGACTTAAAGCCGCCCACGCGCCTTATTACCGCTGTCCGTTTGTCCGTCTGTACAGTCTATCTCGAAAACCGCTGGACATGCTTATGTCTGAAGTATTAAAGTTCAAGGAATACACTGTTGAGGCTGGGTTCACGTTCGTTACCTCCATTGTGGCACTGAATGCGGGATTAGCCACACCAGCTCGTGATTGACTATTTAGTTTGGTTCGAGTGACGCGGAGGTGTGAGTGAGCCTTTGTATTAACACCTCATTGTTATGTATTTTTTTACTTTTTCGGATGTTTGAAATGATTTACAATACCCAACAAGATATTTTTCATTCAACGGTATTTTTATAAACTAAATAAAACATGTTACAATTCGTGCCGACGGAAAACTCTATGAAAATATTTGAAATCGTAAATTAATCACTTTTGTGAGCTAACAGTTCATGTAATGTTCATTTTTTAATTTATAATTAACTATCTTTGATGTAAAATTACGAGTTTGTTTAATATTCATTTGGTTTCGAACTCTTTAGATGTTATAAATAAAATAAATGACGACGCATTTATCTCCAAGTTAAATTTTTAAGCATTAAGTAAACATCAACACCGTTTTTCATAATTTACAGTCATTTTCAGGATAAAACAACGCAAGTATAATATTTTAATGTTGATTCTAAGATTTAACAGTTTGATTTTCTGTATGTAGGTATTTATACTCTTAAATTTCCCAATTACTTATGTACAACTATGTTTTACAAAGAAACACATATATTCTTTATTTAATAAGCACAGCGGCCATGTTGGCTCTATTTCCACTCGCGATCACAATTACAGCCTCGCTATGTGCGCGGATTGAACATAGGCGAGATAATGATAGAGCGGCCACGCCTTGATTACTCATCCGACGATTTAATTGCCCTACATTATATTTTGTTTTGATAGCGAATTCTTAAATTCATATTACATCTTTTTCGCCACCAAATTTAACATAATATAAAACTTTTCGAGAAATAAATAAGCAGCTAAAGCCAGTATTTTTGTACGTAAAGATATGAAACGTACAACCCAATTATATTGAATCTCAGCGCAAAATATCCTTTATTTTTCAACGGCTTTTATCAAGATCAAACGAACGCAGGATCGGATCGGATCACCGGGACCTGTTCTTATGACTTGGTCATCGCCCCCCAGCCCGACTCAATAACGAATAAAAACACCCAAGCAACACTAATCCAACTGATAAGCCAATAATTGCCCTGAACGGCACACTATTCATCTCTGGCAACTTCAAAAAGTGTCAAAGAAAAGTAAAAAGTGTCTCTGAAAAGCCCGCACTAAACAACCAACGGACCGCCCGTGATTCCAATTTCGAACCTCGTTATCAAGCGAACTAAAAAAGACCGCCATATTCGAAAAAGAAAACGATTTTGAAAATTGAACACCGAATTCGTACCAGCCAGCGTTGCTTGGATGGCATTCTGGCACTAACCGACCCTTGAATGCCGAATCATGCGGCAACAATTAATATTGTTTACACATCTCGCACTACACCGTTTCAGGAGTCGGATCTGTCGATCGGCGATAACTGGCTAGAGGTGCCGTGACATGAGCTAGGAAACGCACCGATATGTCTGTCCAAATAGCTGTCAGTACAAAAGATTACGTTGATTTATTACCGTGTTCAAGGCGGCAGTATTTTGACGAGAGATTATGCGATCAAGAATTCGGTGGGAGTGTGTCTAAAAGGATGTTAGACAATAAAGGTTCAAATTAGCGATTGGGAGGGTGGATGGTGAATGTAAAGTGCGCGATTAAGGCGCGTCTACAAAGCGCCAATTCGAAAATGAACAGTGATATTCAAATTGAAAAAGGAACGCGTTTGGAATAAAACAATGCGGAGCCGGTGCCTGCCCGCGGGTAGTCGGTATGCGCAGACGCAGCCAGAGCGAGCGCTCGGCCGCGCGAATCCAAATTCAAAAATGGAATGGAACAGTAATTTAAATAACAAATTAGTGGGTGCGTTATAAAGCGCGTCGCCCATCAAAATGAGTGGAATTGAATTCGTTGGATTATCCTGAGTTTTTTGTTCAGTCCAGGATATGAGAGAAAACTCACAAATTTTGAGTTTACAAATTGACTTTGAGATACAATAATTATTGTTTCCTATTTGATCCAATAACTCTTAATATGAACAACAATCGATGAATATCAACCCTCACTTATTTTTACATACACCTCAGTATTAGCCTAATAAATGTAACAAGCTCTTATTATAAGCGATTTTTGAGAATGATACCTATTCATTCAGCCAAGATTCCAAATCCCACTAGCAAATGATGTACCTACATAATTATTATTTTACCTACTATGGCACTTAGATCAACTCCGATAAGAAGCAATGTCTCTACATCGCTTCTAAGTATTTTAGTTAATCATTTGAGACCATTAAAGCCACAAAAACACGTACGTTTCCAATCCGAGAGCTAATCTACGCCCACAACCGAAAATAGTATCAAAAAACCGGTGACGTACCGGAAAGACAGTCTCCGAGTAATCCCGCTTGAAAAATAGCCACTTCTGATCACCATATCGCATTAAGCCGTGTCCCATCCCAACCGGCTCTACCGGTCATGTTTTATTATATTAATATATCATTTTGTCATATACACTGTTACTTAATACATCAAACCTAATTTATCTGGTCACTCGGAGCCGATGACCGATTTAAGTGACATTTATCAACGCGCATAGACAAGGTAGAGACCCATTATGGCCGCAAGATGGCTCTTTATAATGGTATCCGGCCATAACTAATTAATTTTTGTTTCCAAATATTCGAGTTGATCTGTAATAAGAATTCTCGGATCGACACAGCACTATTTCTGATGATAATCAAATTTTTTACTAGATCAAGCAAAGATTAAATCTGCCGAATCAATGCTTTTAAAAATATTTACGTCTAAACTATTTCTGATTATTACTGCCTTTTAAAAATGTGTATTTGCATAATAAATTAATTAAACGTTCCATTTTACATAGTTCTAATGACACACAAATGAATAAGCGACTATCTTATGTAAAATACTGGGACTGTATCCGACTTTATTTTTATTTATTGGATCCGCGGATACATTTTAGAACCGAATAGCGATGACAATAATTTAAAAAATACTTGCACGTCATTATTTAACGTTTTACGTTACACGATGGTGTATTTGTTTGCTCTAAAACAACATAGTATTTGATTAATATTCTTTAAACTGTATAAAATACCAAACAGATTTAAAAGTATCAATAGAACGGAAAAAAGGGCTACCGTCTCAGTAAAATTTTTTGGACTTTCTGGGCATAACCTATTTGGCTTGCGCAAGTGTTGCCTGCATTCAAATTAAAAACAAGCATTAGAGTTGCCATGTTATCTGTCCCGACAATACTAACGACCTGGACATTTTTCAACACTTAAAACATTAAAATCGAGTCGTTTTTATCGCAAAATGTGAACAAAACTGCCTATACAATACCGGTATTATCTTTACTGTTCGAAGTAAGTGCCAATAATCAGTTAACCGACGGGCTCGGCCCACAGATTCTCTCGTCTTCATTGATGTTACATTTATACTCATCATAGGAAAAAAAAACGCCAAACGGATGCTAGTGGTCCATTTGACTCTCGCAAAAATTTTAAAAGTTATTGTCACCATTTATTTGCTTTGAGAAATAACAAGTTTAACACGACTTTCTAACCTTTAAAATCAATAAAATGGAAAAGCTTACATTTTAAGCACTTTAAAACGCGGATGTGGTTATTTCTGTAACAATTTTCAAGTACTCACGTTTGTTTGTGACTATAAAATATCCTCGTAAATTACGTAACAGTGTCTTCACTGTTTACGACCTAAAATAAGTGGCCAATAAAACGGTTTAATTCGCCAAATTTTAATATCACTTAAGAAAATTTTATTGTACGTAAAAAAAGATTTTTTCCATATAATATAACGCTGCCATATTGCCAACACGCGACCTGATAACTTAGGTGCATTTTATGTACCGTTCCGATTGCATTTAAAACCCATAAAGAGAAATATTTAAATCCGCCCGTGGATTTTTACGGCTTTTTAAAGATAAAGAAACGTACTTAGGTACTTTAAAATCAAATAACCCGGCCAAATACTGAAATAAGAAAAAATACATCAGAAGTTTGTTGGAAATTTATTTATTTTATTATTTTTCTTTTATTCTTAGTTTCTATTCTCTCAAGTGTTTAATATGACCTAGTAACCTAATCAGATGGTATTATATGTCAGAAAGTACAGTAACAGCAAAACAACCGACATTTTATTAAATAAAATTAAATTTTCACGATAGTGTCTAATCCTACGCGTAGGTAATCATAATCCCTGCTTTTGTGGTTACTTGTATTTTGATTACAAAGTCAATGTTATTAGTTTATATACAGAACTCGATGGGAAATAATGTTTTTAGATATTTCTTTATCATTTCCAAATAATATTATTTCTTATAATACCGTAATTTTAAAGACGTAAATTTCAATTTACCTTCAGTAGGTAGCTACTGTAAATGTTTTGCAAATTAGTCGACTACATAGTTCCGACGGGATTTTTCATAAACTTTGATTTGGTCATATTTTTTTTATTTTCTTCAGCTACACTCTCCTAATTAGTAGTGATTGTAATTATAAATTAAATAAAATTATATTTACTTAAACACCTTATTTTTTCGTGTTCGTACTACGTTATCAATAGCAATTTAGTGGGCCACTGCCAAACTCACATTATCACAGATTACAAGGGGCCATTAGCAGACAAATTGATACCCTTATCTTGCTGGCATCATAAAATTTACGATAGCCTCTCGTTTACAATGCTTGGACAAGACTTGAGCAAATATAATTTTGTATACCAATTTAGAAGCTAATCCTGATTATCAGAAATTTTGTGGAGTTATAAAAACTAGAATAACACTTGTGTTATAATTGAAAGCTGTTCCTGTGTTATCGTTGACTTTTGATCTGCCATAAACCTTATCTCTGGTTTTAGCTTGTTGCAATGCATCTTTACTGGCATCCAGGATATTAGGTATATCCTTTTGCTTTAGGACGGTAAAATTACTTCAAAGATAGTACAGTTATTTTTGGTAGTTGAACAGACTGATTAAGTACCGACAGTTAAACGGACGATTAATAACTGAAGTATATGTTCTAATTTTACGTAAGCATGAGGGTCTGTAATATCATGAATGACTTCAACTTTATTATAAGTAATTTGCATAAAGCAAAAACTGTTTATATTAAGTAGCAACTATGACCGTCATGGTTAGGCCAAAGACGTAGAATGCCGACGGTGCAAGCGCAGTTTATTAAACGAGAATTTCTTGGTTTTAAAGTTTGAATTTATAGGTTTGATGCTGAGTTATTATATAATCGACTACATTATTTCTGTTTAAACTATAATATCTTAACTGATATTCGAATTCTATGTGTTAAAATTAAAACACCTGAATAACAAAAACGCAGAACCAAATAATTTTATCTTCTTTAAAGTATCCGTACACTTTGCAATGTGCAAAACCACATAAAATTATAATGAGTTGATGTCCAAACTTACATTAATACTCGTAGTAGCACAAAAACTATTTATTGTACTAATTACTTAAAAAAATATTTAAATTCACATTCAGGCAACGATCAATGCTACAATCTGTTTTCCAAAGTCCCGTGTTTTCTTCTAAAAATATATTGGCATTGTAAAATTTTACGGCGCTATAAATCGAAACACTAAATAATTTATTGCATAAAAAACATTGTAGTAAGATTTTTATACGGCGCTATTACTGTGTAATTATTATGCAATGAAATTAGTAAGTTGTAAAGTAGTTACTTAATCGGTTACTTTATAAGTTATAACAATAACTTTGAGTAGGTACGAGTGTTCTGACACCTACGAATTATTTAACTAGTGAATTAAAGTTTTTTAATTGTATTTCGCCATCAATATCAACTAATAGCAATATTATTATCTCTTTTGTAAATAGTTTACCAGCTATTTGATTGTGGTACTTTTCTTATTCATACCATGATAAAATCTACCTAATCGCTCTAACATAACTAGGCTATAACACGTCTTGTTTTAATAATTTACCTATATAAGGCCGAAATGGCAACAGCGACGATTTATATTAAAATTTATGCAAATTCATATGTTTGTTGTTAGATGCATTCTTCGTTATGTAATTAGTTTCGGCTGGTTATATAATTATGATATGTTTTATATGAACAGTGGAATGTTTACATTAACTTAGAACAACAGTAGCATGTAGTAAAAATCGTTTTATACTATGTGCATAAGGTCTATACCTTTTCTGGACAATAAAATGAATGGACCCTTGGATATAATTGGAACTTCAGAACTATACAATGCAGCGCTATTGAATAATAAATTTATATTTAATGCAACACTGATTTTCTAAGTAGGTAAGCTTTGTTAAGTGAATTCACTTGGTTTCCAATTTTACTGTTAGAACTTGCTTTATTACAACATTTTCTTAAATTACTGTTAAATCTCCTTGAAAAGAAACTGATTTTTTCTTAGTTACTAGGTAATCCAGTTTTAATATTTAAGAATATGTCAGCGTTTTAATGGTAGGTTTTCATAAAATTGAGAATTCAAAATTTTTGAATTTATTGAATACCAAAGTTTAAAAATAGGAGTCCGGATAATTGCACTTAATAAAATTAACGTGTTATAACAATGTTTATAAGATTGCTCATAAATATTATCTACGCCTGTTTTTATGACGTTGTTTTACAATATAATACAATAATTACCGTCGGCTTTTGATAGCCCGGTGTTATCTTTGCTTTACTATTTATTATTATCTCATTTCGGTGTCATTTGCACTATCAACTCTGATATTTGATTGATATATCTGGGTAACGCAGCGCACATGCATTGTAATCGTTTTAATAACATTTGTCTTGTCTAATTAATAATTAACTGATACAATACTAACTTATTACTATGTAGCTGCATTTCCTATATATGGTTTGGAATTTTCTTTTATTTGTATTGACACCACATTATAAATAATCACTTGTAATTTTGATCTATAGTCATAATGTGGTTTAATGATTTTAATATTCTAACCAGAACTATGATTTATAAAATATTTATTCAGGTCACTTAACTTTACTGAATTATGAACTTAATCATCTAAATGTTGATCGCTTGTACTCAAATACCGTAGACAAAACTCTGCTAAGGCTTTTAATATTTTCAGATTGAAATTTACTTTACCGATGTCATCTTTGTCACAAACAAAGGGAGGATTAAAAATAACATTCCCTAAGCAAAAACAAAGCATCCCCTAAATCTTTAGAAAGTTGTCCCTGGAATCCGTTAGGCCATCTTTGGGATACAAAAAGTTTTTTTCCTGCTCATTGTCAATTGAATTTTATTGTCGGTTTGTGAGTTGGTCTTTTGTGCCCAACCGTGCGTTCAAAGCCGCTTGTTGCGCGAGTGTGTCCCATCCCCAGAGCTATAAGAGAGCAGCCCCATAGCTTCGTACAATAGCGCCCCGCTGGATGCCATTTTATCCTATTTATCGCGAACGCTTCAACAAAGTTATATTCCGTCAGGTGTCCAATATATGGAGACTCATTCATTTATTCACCGGCCGTCTGCAATTTATTCTTCGCTATTACCATGTCTGTGTCAAACGCCACTTTAAACCGAATGCCTAGTTAAATTTTATCTAACAACACCTTTTCTTTTATGTCGTTTTTATAACTTTTTTTACTGTCACAATATCGTCTGAAGTCTTAATTACTAATGACAGGGTTATTTTATGTTTGTAATGCGTCTATTTCGTTTTCATTATCACCGGTAAAGTGCCGACAATGGCTCTACGGCCGCATCGCATCATTACGTATTCCCGCCGCGCGTCGCTTGTTACTACCACTACCAGGCCTAGGCCGCTGATAATGGATTGCCTCCTGTTTAGGCATGTCCCTATTTTGATTTACTATTGGCAATGCAACTTCTCCATCCTCAACTCTTCCACCCTTTTTCATTTCCGTAAACAAACACAACAGTCAAACTTTTAATGCGCACAGTTAATTTAACCTTATCAATTACGACTACATTATGCTGTACTATTTTGACATTTTTATCACTAACATCTTGTTTTGCATGTTCATTATCAGTTTCGGTGTAACCATTATCGATTAATTGAGATTTATTACTTAGACCATCGGCTCTACAACGCCTACTGTTATCGGGTGTCACATGTGGTGTACCTACGGTGTCGTCGGTACATACCCTAGGCTGAGCCATGAAAGCTCGCCCCGAGCCCGGGTGCAAGGCTCCGCTGGCCACCACGAACGTTTTTCGTCACGGGCCCAACCTAACACAACACACTAGCACGTGAACACATACACATATATTATTGACACCGTCACAGCGGCCCGCTAGCTCACTAGTGTCATAGTGCACTCGCGACGGTAGCGAACTTGAGGTTTGGTAAGGTTCGTCGGACGCGGCGTGGCCGAGCGAGGCGCGGGGAAGCGGGAGGCCCGGCGCGCTCGGCAGTCTGGCGGACACTGGCGCGGGCCGCGCCAGCGGGACCGTCGCCGGGGCGTGCCCCGCCCCCGGCGCGTCGGCCAATGGCGCGCCAGCGGGGACGCGCGCGCCGCCGCCCGGCCCGCCGCCACACCGCGCGCGCGCTCGCCACACACGGTCGTGCGCGTTTTTTCAACGCTCCTGCGGCAATTACATGAGAGTTTTCCTCCACTCGGATTTTCTGTACCTAATCAAAATTACTCAGTTCTTCTCGGATGGAACGCCGAGACTTGTGTGTACCGCTATGGGATGACGGATGTTTGATGTTTTTATTTTTCTCCAATGGCAGATCTTTGTCTTCGTCTCACGGATACTGGTAGTTAGACGTCTGGTAGTTAGATATTGAAGATGATACTATTTTTTTTAAAGAAAACAAGTGTTTTGATCCTTCACCGCGGATGCGCTAATTATTCACTGTAAACGCCGCAGATAAAAGTGTTTAATGTGAAAACTTTGTGACTTTGAGAGTGACCCGCTAGAATTCATAAATTCGATCGAACTTACATATTAATCTCGAATTATGAATGAGTCGCAAATAAAAAAACTTAGGTGAAATAATAGCTGGAAGTCCTAATATAGTGAACATTGTAGAGTAGAAGTAACAACAACATCAGCAGATGTGCAAAAAAATGTGCACTAATAACAATAAGGACCTTGTGTCTATTAATAGTAATAATACTGCAATATCGTCTAAATATGCAGATATCAATTTTAAAAACAACTAAATCAACGAAATGTCTTTTAAAATCTAGATGTGGACATTTGTGATGCCATATAATCGCCAACAGCATGCAGATACCGTTTATAAAAGTAATTAAAACTTTATAATCGACCAATCTTAATAAAATTACACGTTATGGAAACCACCGGTTGAAGCAAATTACTATTTGTGAGCATTTATATTTTTGTCGGACTCAAAATAAAATATTGCGCATTAATTTCATAATCATTGGTTACACGTCAGTATTAGAGTTCCCAGACAATAAATGATATAGAAAATACAGCAACATAAATAAAAAATAATTATTAAATATTTTATGGCATTAAGTTTTTATGGTGTTAAAATTATTCTCTTGTAACATAAATAAATAAATGGATGTACCTTACACCTTATGAAGGCATAATAACTCGAAACTTATACGACCATCGGAATTAGGAATTTATGGGAATTTGAGTTTATTAAGGATCGATTGTAATAACATGATTCCTGTAATTATAGCAGTAGTGAATCCAATCGTAGCAATAACAGTACATATTTCTATCATTAGATAATTAAATTTTGA
This sequence comes from Anania crocealis, assembly GCA_949315895.1. Classification (NCBI taxonomy): domain Eukaryota; kingdom Metazoa; phylum Arthropoda; class Insecta; order Lepidoptera; family Crambidae; genus Anania; species Anania crocealis. The sequence continues at coordinate 2,266,559 of OX438868.1, forward strand.
AATGATAAACAGATCGCATAATTTTAAATATAGGGTAACTGTGAGACCTAGTCATAATCGAATTAAATTTGCTCTATCCTGACAAAGATGACATCTGCAAACCAAATTTGCATTAATGGTAACATTCCAACATGATCAAATTTGGAACATTCATAGTTTTAAAACACAGACAAACCTATCTGTTTATTCCTGCCTCAATTAATTTTTATTTTACTATTTCTAAAAATATAAAATTGATATAGGTACAATAAACCAGTTGTATTACAAATTTAATTTAATAGCCTCAATTGTAACAGGAGGTTCTAAAGCCGCCGCTATGAAAACAGAGTACTCTAATCTTGACAGTGTTTTATTTAGACAATATACTTAGTAGTTTCAGACCACCAAACATTTTAAGAGTGTACCGAATTTCCTATTCAAAGGACAGTAAAAAGGTTTCATAGACAGTAATAACTTTGCAACCTTAATTTGCAATCCTAAAATTAAAACAGCGAATCACAAAGTAACTTTTAGAATTAATTTTAATTTTAAATCAGTGCCAACAAACAACCAAGCGTTGATTCGAAATTAATAACTATTTCTAATTTATTTATTTATTTATTTATTGCATTTTGTTTACAAAATAAATGTAACAAAACCCTGCAAGGGTATAAGCAAACAACCTTAAATTAGTTTTAAAACATAAGCTTAGACAAAGTTTCAACATTGGCCAGATAAACAGACATAGTACACCTATGTATACATTTGTTTAAAGGTGAGTTAGTTAGTACATACAATTATTAGCCACTTGTTATATATATATATCTACTATCTAGACATTATATTGTGTAGGTTAGTAAGTTAGACTATAAATAGATGTGTTAGTTTTCGGATACTGTTACTGTTTAAATCTTAGTTACCTACTTACCTATGTGATTTTGTAAATTTATCTGTCATGTATTCTTCAACGTTATAGTAACATTTTTCTATGAGGATAGATTTCAATTTGGATTTAAAGATTTTAATATAATTGGTAGTTTATTGTATAGTATTTGTATACAACGGTACTCTGGGCCTTTTCTAAACATTTCAATTCTAGGAACTGGTAGGGATAAGTTGTTTCTGCGGCGTATGTTTGTATCATGTTTTCAACGGTAAGTTCATCTTCAACGTGTAAAATATACCAATAAAATAATCCTTCTTAGAGCTAATCTTCCTAGATTTAATATTATCGACTAAAAAACTGGCTGTTTATCAATTGCTTTTTTATCAAGTAAGTCTTGTACCTAACTATAAACAGTACTTACATGTTGCAACGTTATGAGTAATATGAGTCATTTAAAAATTGCATTTGGTAAATTCAGTTTTGTGATCGCGCTCTCTGCGGCATCATTAATGCTATCACTGATTATAATCACGTTATTTTATCCAAACTCTATTATCTCATTTGTTTTCAGTTGAAAATAGAGTACTTAAATACTTTTTATTAGTACACGTTTACACTGCGAAATTAGATAAATAACTGTCTTAGATTATTTTATACTTGATAATTATTTTTAATTCCCTAAAGTTGGAGAGGCAGTAAAATCTGTTTCAATAATAACTGTTATGTTGCTACGAGTATGTTATAAATTTAAAAAATACATTTGAAAGTTACCTGCAAATAAAGCGAATTCATAGCTTTCATTCACTTCTTGCAATAATTAGAATGGAAACAAATACCGTTTTAAGCGTGGATTTTAAATGTGTTACTAATGACTGAACGGGTAGCTTTAATTTAAAAAAACAACACTAAGTAAAATATAAAAATTTTTAGTAAATTTAAGTTATTGTGAAACACAGGTACTTTGTAAGTAGATAGGTATAGTAAAGTATTTGTGTCTTGTATATCTCTTCTCATGACACCGAATGTAAATATTTCAAGGTTTTTCACGGTAAAAATGCAAGTCAGTACTAAATATCTTTATTTTACGTACCTAACTCATAGGACGATGTTAAAATTTAAATATATGTCAATCATAATTACCAAAACGGCCTCAGTTTCGTGTATTTTTTCAATAAATGTACAAATAAATTACACACATAAACCTGCTTCATAAATCATTGACATATTATTATTATTAAAAACCTAGAATTCTAACATACAAAAATCGTATTCTTAATTTTTTTTGTTTTCAATTTTAAAAACCACTATTAGACAATTTAAATCCAGTATTACATCTTAAGTCCACGCACCGAGCGATGGCTTGCCAGGATACCTCTTATCAAGTGAAATGAAAGTAGCTTCCAACTACATTTTCACAAACAAGTATAGACGGAATAAACTTCAGTTAACCGTGCCAGATGTATATAGTATTAGTATTATGTTGCAAAATAAGTAATTTCAATGTGTGTATGTGTTATAGTTGCAAATGATAGAAATAAGATCTGCCTATTATCTGTGCATTTCTCAGCTAAAACTGATAAAGATACTCATTAAAAAATAGGGCTTGAAACATAAGCCTTATCATACTCTTTTGGTCTTAATCACTTGTTTTGTCCAAAGATTATCAAATCAAATTAAAATAATATTTAAGTCAGATATTAATCCGACGAAATACAACTACATAAAATACTTAAAAACTATAATAATTATAAACTTAAATTAATAGTGCTTACTTATAGTTCTCAACATTTTTCACATTTAAGACATCAAAAAAATATGTGTATCGGTCGTGTACCACCACAACTCTTCCTATGAGTGGCGACTACATGAGTACCGCCAGAAGAAAACGAAAAGCTGGTGAAGATTTAATTCATTGTTATTCTTCCCTTCATCAATCGACAGTAAAAAATAAGCTACTCCAAATTTTAATGGAGGATTATCACCATTTTATGAAGGCGTTTTGTGATTGGGTAAGTTTTTTTTTTTGTTGAAATTAATGGCGTACACACCGGTCTTCTGACGACAATACAATAGAATAGAATAGAATTATTTTATTTGGCACTTCAAAAATTCATAAATTAATAATAAGAAAAAAACATAAGTAACAATAATAACATAATAATAATAACATAATAATTAATGTGCCAAAAAGGCCCCCACTCAGCATTGGTCGCAACAGCCAAAGGCATGCTGCGACGCTGATTTTCAGTGGGACTGGGCTCCCACTTATAAAAAATTAAAAATACAAAATGACATAAATTGAATAATTAATTATTAAAATACATTGTTATTGAACAAAATAAAGACAATAAAAATAATATACTGATTTAAACTTTCATGGTCACTATCACTAGAGTTATTTAATTCGGGATTTATACAAACAATGGTACCAGTGTCGTGTCTAATAAAAGACTACTACTTTGTCTGCTCTTAACAGCTACCCACCCGCAGATACAACAGTTCTCCCGTGATAATGGCGCTTGCAACAGTGCCGAAATATCGGAAACTCATAATAAATAAGGTACATGGTATAAATCCCGAATTAAATAACTCTAATGAAAATAATAATTATATTAATAAGTTAGAAAATAAATATACGTAAACAACCAATACACTTTTATTGCACAAAACAAGAAAAACAATAACAAAAAACCAGTAAATTGGTACAATAAGGCGGTCTTATCGCTGAATAGCGATCTCTACCAGACAACCTTAGGGTAGAGGAAATCTAATATGGAGAATAGGGGTAGAGCAGTGCAAGAATAAAGACATTATTACGACAATATTTATACAAAATATACCTACATACATACATTTAAAAAAATAGAACCTACTTAACTTAAAAATAAATAAGTAAATAAATAAAATACAACTACACATCTACGCAAACCCGAACCGATCCACAGAATCAGCGTGACAGTAATAGTAACTTAACTCTATGCTTGAAGATTGGAAGGGACTCTGATTCTCTAACAGCAAGGGGTAAAGAGTTCCAAAGACGAACAGACTGAATGGTGAAAGATTGTGAATAGAACTGTGAAGAATGGAAAGGAAAAGAGAGAGTGACCGAGTGGAGGACACACCGGTTTTCTAGGTGTCGCCTGCTCCAAGGTCCCGGATGCGATTCGCGAACGGGTCAATGTAGAAAATGAAGTATTTACTACATTTCCTTGGGTCTGGGTGTTAGTGGTGCCTTTTTTTATTTTGATTTCCTCAATACGAATGCTTTAAACAGTCACTCACTAGGGATCAGAACAATGTATGTGATGTTGTCCCTTTTTTTTACATTTATTTTAAAATATTTACTCCAATACGAGGATTAAGCCAGTTTAGGAAAGCATTTTCTGATTTGGTTTAAATTTTTAATTCCACCGCTGAACACAAGATACAAGTAATTTTTGCAATCGGCCCTAGGCTATTAATCTCGTTTTAATCTTCGGTTTATTATGACATCGTTTATGATAGGCCAACGTTATTAGCCACTAAATTAAAAGACAAGATGATTAAATTTTTATTGCTGTTATTATAATTTTAATGAAACTTTACGTAGATATATTTATTTTGTTTTGTCACGTAGAACCGTTGGATTCATCAACTCCAATCAGTCACTGAACACTAGCCTCTACATGAGATTTTGCAGGTCGGAAATGGCAGATTCTGGTATGCTTCTTTAATCGCCTCTTATGCCACCCTTAGGATGAGAAGAGGTGTCGTTACTATATTTAAAGCCAGCCCTACACGGCACAGACTCTTTAGGTTTAGGCCAAATGTAAATGAGTACATAATAAAGTTTACACAAATAGACACAGTTTTTAATTAATTTAAACAAAAAACTGGGCTTCGCTAAAAATAATCACGGAGGGTGTTGCCGTAATCGTCACGGATTTGGGGTGGTGGGACCTACCTCCTAGTGGTCCACCCTGGGCAACGGCATCATTGGTTTTCTAACCAATGATGACGGCTAACAGATCCCTCTTCGGTGTTAGGCTTCGTTATAGGCCGCCTGGATGCTACCTCCCTCCTGCCTGAGTCCAGCGCCAAAAAGTTTTTCTGTGTTCCGCTAGTGTGTGGGAGAACCAGTTCCTCTGGGTAAGCTCGCTCCATCTTAGGCTTCTTCTTAACCGTAAAGTTAAGTATGTAGTCAAGAGCAAGCACATGTTTATAAAAAAAAGAATAGCGCAAAAGGCTGCTCTTCTTCTGTACGGACTCATTCAAAAGCCTATTCCGACAGGACGAGAAGAAGTGGACGCTAATTTTTCGTCACCACAGTTTATAAATAAATAAATAAATAAAAACACTATTTAGATGAGTTAATATCAAAAATAATTAATTCCATGATGTTGTACAGGAAGGTGATTTCTTTTTAATGATATTCCCAGGTTGATGCCATTAAATCTGGCGAGGTATTAAATTTAACGGACTATTTTATAGAATATAAAAGAAGTGGAGCCATGTTCGTTAACAAAGCCATAATATATACGTTAAATATTTTATTACTGCTTCGGATTAATAGGAAAGGACCATTGAATCCTTGCTCCGAATATTTAATTCTATTTATACAGAGTACTATTATGTCAATGACTCAGATACTTCTGTCTCTACTGAGTACATGTAAACGACTCAGAAACAAAATATCTTCACCAGTAAAGATGGCACTTCAGTGCCTCACAAGAGATCACTGACCATAACAATTTCAAGTTGATGATTTCTTGTTCATCTACTCTATGTGTACTTTTTGTCTGTTCAATGTAATGTACTTTATCCACTGGAACACTAGTTACCAGTTTCCAGGGGCCTAATTCGCGTAACCGAGTCGCAGTTCGATCGTGATTGAATTGGACGATTTTGACATTTAGCCCATACTAGAACTGTCAAAAACCTGTCGTTCAATTACGATTGTGATACGATTCGGTTACGCGAATTAGGGGCCTGGTAACATCACATAGCAGAGTCCGTTTTCAACCTACATTTTCCTCAAATATGTATGTGCAAAAATTACGTAATTTCTGCTGTACTGTACATAATTCCTAATTTTGCATTAACTTAAGTCTGTAAAATTTAAATCAATAACTATAAATTAGTTAGTATAATGTTTATTAAGGCCCTTACTCATACCGTTCCCAACTGCTACCTATGGGCAACCAGTAGGCTAGTGCCGAGAAGAAGCAGCGAAAAAGCTCTGTAACTACATGATCAGCCGTTTTTTAATATGCTATGTGTATACCTACCATTGCAAGCAAGACTTTTAAATAACACTTATTTTTTATCTTTCGGGTAGGTAATTAATTAGGACTAGTAAGAATGCTATCCTTTCCCAACTTTAGCAATAGGCTGTAAGTACTCATTTGCTGTGAAGGAAGTAAAAGCTTGGTTTTGCGCCCAATCATAAAATCAATTAAATTTTTTAAACTGTTCTATGCATATATAAGTAAAAAAAAAAAACGTTTATTTGCACAAAACATGGTATAAAATGGTAACATTAGATAATAAAAGGTGCTCATGTTTGGCTAATAAAAATGGCATGCAATTTTTATGTGTATTGATAGTGTTACTGTATCTATTTGTCTGAATAGACCAAGTGAAATTTATCTTTATAACACATAACATTAGGTGATATTATTTAGGATTGGACGTTTTGAAGCGACATTTTTGGATAGAACAGTGTATCTAGCTATGATGAAATATTTTATCTATGACCAACAATTGTTTGTGTAAATTATTGATAGTTAATACTCGAACCTAGGCCTTCCATTCCCACTTTAGACTGTTAAATTTTTATTCAAGGAATTTTATTATTGAATGTAATATATTTAAGGACTAAATGCGTTGTTTTATTTAATTTACTTAGATTTTCGTTCTTAAAACACTAATTGAAAGATTTTTAAACCGAGTGAAGACTGTTTAACAAATTAGTAGACTATAAATTTATTAAGGACGAGTCAACGTTTAATAATTTAAAACATATATTTGCTGCGCATATGGTTTATTGTTTACAATAAACAACTGAGGAACGCCTATTTTATATTATTTACCAACTTATTTAAATGTCAGTAAGAGTAAGTACACAATAGGTCAATTAAAGAAATAATTTAACACAAAACTCATGTAATTTAATAATTAATATTTTATGAGCTATAATTATAACATCTCTTTATTAATATCGTTTACCAAGCCTGAAGATCTGTACAATTTATCCAATAAATCTTAACCTGGCACAAGATGGCGACGATAAGGCGTGCGGACAGAAGCCGCGAATGTCAATACAGACCGCACCGCATTGTTTGAGATCGCATGTGGAGTGATATCAACCGTGTATGATAATTATGATAAACACTGCAAAATTTCATATAATAGGGCGTATTCATATCTGGTGAAAGACGTAATCGCACTCTATTTAGTGTATAAACATTGTTGGCTCATGCCTGAAAGTATTATAACTGTAATATAACTTTAATTACTATTTCAATTTACACACTTGACTAACGCCCCGTTGGTCTAGATCTCGGGGTCCCAGATTTGATGCCCATGTCGGCCAACAAAAAGTTACGAATCTTCTAACCATTTAGCTCGGATTTGTTATTTGGCAAGCGTGGTGATTATGCCTGTACCCATCATTACTGTGGTAACTTGAAATCTATGATGGAGGCCTTTTCCCTGCAGTGGGATGATCATTTGCCGTTAGGTTAGGTACTTATGATAAACACAGCAGAAGAGTTTGATATAATAGTGCTCACACTCTTTTAAAACTAAAAGTTCAGTTCAGTTGCCTGAAAGAAATATATTATAACTTTACTTTGAAGAAAAACACGGCCGTAAATATTAACACACGACTGGCGTGGTTTTGTTCGCTAACAGTTACCTATTTTAATTAGTATCTTCACAATAAGCTTCATTAAGCAGTAATACACCTTCGTGATTCTTTTTAAATAATCATTTAGCGAAAGACTTTCCAATATTCAAAGCCCTATTTTAACTGTTCAGGTTATATGTCTTCATCAGCCCACATCTGTCCACTGTTGGACATAGGCTTTTTATTACTATCCGTGTTGGCGTTTTGCTGATCGCAGTTGAGTTAATGGTGAAGAGAAAATACGATACGAGTACTACCCATATTCTTTTCGGTGGTACTCATTTAGTCGTCACTTATTACGACCTCAGTACAAGACGCTCACTGTTGAGCACGGGGCTCTCTCCTTTTTAAGGAGAGGGATAAAGGCCTTAGTTCCACCAAGCTGGCCTAGTGCGGGTAGGGATGCTGTGTCAACATCACTCCGCTGCTGGACGTTTTTCAAGCCAAGACCGACGGCTTAACGCGCCCTCCGAAGCACGGGAGCGCTCAAGGTATGACGCCACAAACGGTCACCCATCCAATTAGTGACCGCTCCCATCGTTGCTTAACATTCGTGACAGAAACTGATCACGAAAAAGCATTGGGCTATGAGCGAGAGCAAGAACTAGTGCAATTATATATTAGGACGGTACTTTACTTACAATAGCAAGGTTAATAAAAAAAAACATTTTTGATCAATGCCTATATCATTATTGCAGTCTGGATGACAAAATGGAATCCGATCTATTTAGTCATTTGTCTTGCCTGTTTGAAAGATCCAATTATGTTTTTCAATAACACTTTCATTTAAATGTAATGAAGTTTGAACCGTTATAAGATTTTCACCTATGAATACAAGTTATTAAGAATAAAAAATCTGTTTCTTATTCTTAATGCGAGTTAAAAAGTCTTTGTAATTAAAATCGAGTTTTGTACAATGCATTTTTTTTCATGTTAACATTATATTTTGTATCACTCTCAAGACATATTACAAAGAAGGTAATAATACAAACACATCTGCCATAACATTCCCTAAAACACCACACCCGATTATAAACCGCAATCCACAGACTATTAACACGATACAATAAAACGGGAATGACTTAATGGCTCCTTTGTAAAAAAAAAAAGAAATCTGTTAAAAGCCACTGGCCACCATAGAAAACTACATTACTAGTAACTACGGTACCTAAATAACTGAGGCGGGGCTGCGACGGTGTGGAAACGCCCGGCTCGACATGCAACCTCCTGCGAAAGTAATTAGACCTCGCCGATAAAAAAAACAACCACAGACTATATATACTGCACTACTTTATGACCGCGTTCGTGCAATATCCAGGAAGCCAGAGCTGTAATTGGGGTTAAAACTATTTTTGAATTTAAACTTAAATTGTAATGAGCACAGATTATAAATTGAATGATTTTGAAAAATCACTACACGTCTTTTGCATGCATAAAAACAATCGTTATATTTAGGTACATTCTTGAAAAATAAAAATCACGCAGAATAATGCTTGATATTAGTTGGAACATAAACTGAATTCTCGATATGCACGTTCTATGAAATGAATAATTTATGAGCCCGCTTTAAATCAAAGTCTGGCAAAATTAAACGAATCGACCTGCCATTAACTCGGTAACATGTAAGATTCCTCATAAATGAGAATTTGATTTAGTGCCCGCTAAATGATAAAAAATATAAGCAGTTAGGTTGCATACATTATTATGCCTGACCGATCAACGAGCTGATACATAAAAAAATTACATAATCTATTCAATAAAAAAAAGATCTTAATTGTGAAACAAAATAAACTTACCCCTACCGAGATATATGTGGCTAAGATTATTTCTCTTTTCTGTATAGATAAAGAATAATTTATTTTAAAATTAGTCATTAACGAACTTAAATCACGAAAAAATTAAAAAGTTTAAATATTAAAGTAATTTATATATAAATATTAAAATTGAAAAACTTTTATAAATTCAATACTATAGTTATCAATCAAGAAACTTGTGCAGTGTAAAATACTGTCTATAAAAGCTCGAAACACGCTTGTAAGTCGTACTTCGTCACTACTAGCGCCATCTGTTGCTGAGCGGCAAGACTATAAATACAAATCATCACTCGCTGCAAGTTGAACGAGTGTTTTATGATAATGTTTTGAAGTATTTATCAAATAATATTAACTGTCAAGAGTAAATTAAAATATTTATTATTGGTAAACAATCTATTATAAATTAATGTCAAAAATAAAAACTATTATTTGAACATTTATGGCAATGCTTGATGTGAATAGAGTTCGCCATGACTACAAGAAAATTATACCTATATTTGTTTTTTTTTAAAGTCTATACTTATGACATTACATCGATTTAAGTAAGTACCTACACCTATTTTCCAGCCATAAAATTTTCCATTAACCAAGTTTTTTGTCTTAGATTTTCTCTTAGACATTACAATAAGTGACAACTAACGCGGTATTGTCTACATTACCATTATGTAGGTACTAAGAGTTTTAGTTCTAAATAAATATCTTTACAAATGACATCATTTTAAACTAGAGATAGGTAAGTTATTGTTTTTGTCACTATATACAAGAAATTTATTAAAAATTATTTTGTGTGCTTGATTGTGCTAAGTAATGTTATTTGTTTAGTTTTATTTTACGCATATTACAATTTTGGTTAAATTCTCGTAGTTGTGTAGTTATACAAATAGATAGGGAGGGGTGATTTGGGGCCCACAATTTCCACCGTTGGCCAAACTGCGATCGCCAACCCAGCTGCCAAGCGTGGCGATAATGGCGAAATCCTTCTTTTGAAGAGGGCCGTGTATGATATCATCATCAGCGTATCGCAGTCGCAGCTGGACATAGGCCTCTCCAGTCGCACGCCACTTAGGTCGATCAATTATTTAATGTTGAGTATTTCAATTAAAATTACAGGTACACGAGCAAAAAAAAATTTCGACAGTGGAAGGATATGGGTTCAAATGCCACTTAAGGCAGTCGACATTTTTATTCAACTGTATTTTAAATGTACACCAGCTATTCAAATAATTGATATAAGTAATATTATAAAGCTGAAGAGTTTGTTTGTTTGAACGCGCTAATCTCAGGAAGTAATGGTTCGTATTGAAAAAATCATTTTGTATTAGATAGTCCATTTATCGAGGAAGGCTTGAGGCTATATAACATCACGCTGCGACCAATAGGAGCGAAGCTTCAGTGAAAAGTGTTGCAAAAATAATCGCGATCATAATAACAGAGATTGACGCGTACGAAGTCGCGGGCAACAGCTAGTGATTGATATGAAAGATGTATTTACGAATTATCTCGCGTTTATTAGAATACGAGTAAATATTGTATTATTTTTTCATTCCAATGTTTCGAACATGTTGCAACGTTTATTGTCATTTCAATCTATTTATAAATTGTGTAAATTCTAAATGATAGAGGCCTTTCTCTGCAGTGTGATTATTACAGAACTTTGGTTAGTATCTCCAACATCAGATGTTTTTATTCAACGGCTTATATTTTCAATCGTAAATGTTAGCTAAATCATCATTTACTCCAATGAAGATCAATACATCAACACTGCCAACAAACTTCATTAGATTCACCATCCTCATCAACGTAGTTTTTTCCCAAAGATTATTACCTGTCAGAAACCATTTTATCCATCCATTTCAAAAAGGTCTCAACTACCTTTAGTCCTCCAAATAACTTACTGCTTGTTCAAAATGGCCGGTTCATTTGTAACGCTAAGACCGCATTAGCTCGCGGCTAGAAGTGTGTCGATTTTGGAAATTTTAGATGCGCCCGCGCAACACATGTCTGACCATGTGGCGGGGTTGGTTAGTATGGAGACGGATTCTAGGCGAATCGAAAAAAGATCTCATCTGAACGTTTTTTACTCTGCCGTGCGGTGCGAGTCTGAAACGATAACTTCTTGTCCTGGGTGTCGAAAGATGTGAGTAAATGTGTACTGCAATTTTTCTTTAAAATCTAATGGGCTTGCTCTTGACTATATACTTAACTCTACGGTTAAGAAGAAGCGTAAGATGGAGCGAGCATACCCAAAGGCACTGGTTCTCCCACAGCAAACGGAACACAGAAAAACTGTTTGGCGCTGGTCTCCGTCAGGAGGGTGGTAGCATCCAGGCGGTCTCTTACGAAGCCTACTACCGCAGAGGGATCTGTTAGCCGACATCATTGGTTATAAATCCAAAGATGCCGTAGCCCAGGGCGGACAACTAGGAGGTAGATCCCACTACCCCAAAATGCGACTAAATGTGTACTGCAAAAAGAAGACGGCCGCCTTTTCCAAAGAATTTTTTGGCAATGTTTCGGAATTTATGATAAACAAGGCGCGCCATGCATGCCACGCCCGGCATGCGAGGAGATGCGGGTTCGAGTCCCGACTGTAACATAATTTTTCAAGTTCTAATGTTTAAATTGATTAATTTGAATTGTTTCTTAAACTCAGTTCTTCCATTTTTTAAACTCAGTTGCGCCACGATCGAGTTAACTTAATTCACCATCTAAATGCAAATAATTCGGTTTTTCATTTCCAATTTTAAATTTCTAACCTAAAAGCCTCTTCCACACACCGGCGGCCATATTGAAATCTTAACATAAGTAACGCGACCGCGGAAAGCTGCGCTTATAATTACCTTTTTTTTTCCGGGACCCGGCTTTAATTACGGCCCGGGAACACTGACGGATAGTCCAACGATTTGCCGCTGAGTTGTGGAGTTATTAAAATAAATGAGCTTCTAATCCTAGATTTTATACCTGTCAAAATGTAAAACCCTTGTATGGAATTAATATGTTTCTTTCAAAAGTCACAACAACTGGAACTGTGTTTGTAAAGTTAATGGTTTTAAAAACTTAAGAACCAGGCATGCAACGATAATTTTTTGGCAAAAAGAATTACCGAACTCTGCGCGTGTGATTTTTCTTAAAAAATAAAGCACACTCCTCCTATAGGTTAAGTAAAGGCAATTTAATAGGTCCTGCTAGAAGACCGGCATTAGAGTCTCTCTGCCATTGCGCCAAACTTCATTCGCTAACCTTCTAATCCTTCTAGAGAGGTATATGTCCATCAATGTCCTGATGATGATGCTCAGGTGTTCCTTAGAAGTATTTCCTAAACTCGATAGACTCGAAGATATCGAAAACTCTTAATATTAGGGGTTAAAGTATGAAATTGCCGTTTTGTATGGACGAAATCGAGAAAAGTCATTTTTCCATACTAACAATTTTTTAGTTTTTTTAAAAACGCCTGAACCGTTTTCGAAGCAATTAAAGGTGAAAGTTAGATGGTTATAAAGCTACGCATTATAGTATTTAAATTTCTGAAAATCAAAGAAAATCATACAAATATACTTAATTGAAGCAAGAAGGTCAGCTGACACATTGTAAGGGGTCTTTTCAACGACTTCCTTTGAAGTAATAGGCACTAGTATTGCATTTTTTTTTTAGTCAAAATTTACTTTATTTAGTTTTTGATACAATACAAAAAGAATTACGCAATAATATGACTATACTTAAGAGCTATAAACAAAATAAAAAGTGGGAAAACAATCGGCAATTTCATACTTTAACCCCTATTATAAGTTCTTACTGGGATTCATACTTCTGACCCATTTAAACTAAACGATAAATATTTCATAAATAGTCGTAACTGTATTGTTACATCTAAAAGTACAAGCATGAAATTTTTAACTTGAAAAATTGTGTGCTCGTTTGGCTGGAGATGCCTGAGAAATATATTTTCAAGTTTAAATACTTAATAAGTGATACATAATAACTATTATTGCAAAAAAATTAAGTTCCTAAAATATCATATAACATAGAAACATAAATTGAAGCGATGTAAGCTTTTCATATAAGTAAGTTTCATAAATATTACAGAAAATTTAAGTTTTCGTCATAGCGGTCTAACGTGTATTGTGCGGGCAGAACCGCGGATGAAAAGCTAGTAAACAATAACTTTATGCCCCTCTATAAAATACCTCTGTCAAGAAAATGAAGTCATCTATACTTATTCAAATATTAATGTAGCCATAATTCACAAGCGGATCAATACTGTCCTATTTGCACAATGAGGACGTGACAATTTGTGATTTCACATTACATTACCTAATAATGCAAGTGTTTTCTACTTTATCTATATAACAGAATTAACAGAATATTGACGCGTTATATGAATGGTGCACTATTAATAATATGACACTAAATTTAAATAAATGATTCACCAAAAAACGGGTTCCAATAATGCGAAACTATAACCTCCATACTGTTGTGTTTGAACGCCTAGGTGTAGTCAAGGATCTCGGTGTATTACTTGACTCTAAGCTTTCCTTTACAGATCACTATGGCTATATTGTCTCTAAGGCTAACAAAGTTTTAGGTTTTGTGCTTAGAACAACAAAGCCATTTAGAAAGCCTGAAAGTATTGTTTTACTGTTTGTAACGCTAGTTAGAAGCATTTTGGAGTATTGCTCAATTGTTTGGTCACCCATTTACCTGTGCCACATAGCCCGAATTGAATCCGTCCAGAAACGCTTTCTTCGAATTCTGAGTGCTAGGTGCGGTGTTAGGCGCAGGTTTCCAACCTACGAGTCGAGACTAACAAATTATTTAATGACGTCTCTCTCTCAAAGACGCAGGATGGTGGAATTCTCGACATTGTTTAAAATAATCAATTCTAAATGGGATTCGCCCGAGTTGCTGAGTCAATTTTCGATTAAAATAGGTAGTGCAAGAACCCAAAATCTATTCTCTTTACCGGTTACTCGCAATAATGTCACACATAATAATCCTATCTACCGCATGAGCAGAACCTTCAACGGTGTAAGTAGGGACCTGGACCTTTTCAGTCAAACTCTCCAATCATACATGAGAGTTTGCGTGGAAAAGGTGAATGAGAATAGTTGTTAGATTAACTGTATTGTCTTCAAAGTGTTATTTTTTAATGTATTGTTTTTTATGTGAATGTTGTGCTCGGCTGTTATCGGAGTTCAGACTTAGTATGTGTAATTAGTGTTACCTTATGTATTGTGTTTTGGTTTGTTCTCTGTAGCTGTGCCTTATAAATAAAAAAAAAAAAATAAAAAAAAAATAATAGATTAGGCTCTGTTGCCCGCGACTTCATCCTCGTCAATTTCTGTTATTATGATCCCGACTATTTTAGCAACATTTTTCACTGATGCTTCGCTTCTATTGGTCGCATGTTTTATAGCCTAAAGCCTTCCTCGATTAATGGACTATCCAACACAAAAATAATTTTTCAATTCTACTTCCTGAGATTAGCGCGTTCAAATAAACAAACAAACAAACAAACTCTTGAGCTTTATAATATTAGTACCTATAGATATACTTAACCAGCATTTCGTTCGTGGCTTTGCTCGCGTGAACTCCACGTTATATACCGAGGAAACCTGTGCCAGAGGACTACCACAATGTCCAAATTCGCAACCCTCTTTATCATTCATACCAATGTCTTAAACTATCTGATAGAGACAGATATATCCTTAAACACGAGCTTCGTGTTGCAAAGTAAGGCATCTGCAGTGGGTTACAAAATATCCTAGGTCTTTACTCAAAATACATCTCTATGACAAAATCGGTTCATTATTTTAGGCGCGTAAGCGTTATAGACAAAGTTCTATAGTCCTTAAAATATAGCTTGATTAAAATGACAGTTCTCACTGAAAGAGACGACGTAACTTTGTACCAGCGTCACACAAGTAAAACACATTTGCACACGAAAAAATATTGACTAACTGGCATGTTAAGAATATTTTTTTATACATTGCTGAACATATTAATCAATTTAATTATACAAAATAGATATTTAAAGTAAAAAAGATTACAATAATCCAGTCACAAAAATTACACCTAACTTGAAAAGACGTCTTTACAAGGTTACGTCATTTTTCATAATCGCTAGTGATGAGGTAAAATGGACAAATCGAAATCGACAGCCTAACAGTATTTCAAAATGGAAGTAATGTAACATCAATGTTACAAATGATTTAATGAGCATTGGTTGATGCTTAGAACATTAAATTGCAATTATTAATAAAATTTTCAAATTTATTAGAATCTAAGCGATAAAAAAAATCTAATTGTTTTTCATGATTGTTACAATTATTTTCATAATGATCACGACACTGACTTACTTACTGTTAAATCTTAATATATCTGATTTTCATGTTATTTTATATGCCATACCTGTTTTTTTTTTCGTTTGATCAGCCGAGTCAGTCCCATCACTAGTCACCTCAGTTTGACAGGTGTCATTCTAATCAAACAATATTTTAAGGACTATAGTAGCTGTAGTAGTCCCCTTAAAATTAAATGAGATCACCACCCCTACTCGTCTCATGGGTGTCGTAAAAGGTGACGGAGGAAGTACTGTTTGAAGAAGACGGGCAACAGCCTCTCCTTTCCATCATTGGATAAACTGGGACCTGTATGGCGATTATGGCAATATCGTCCTTTAGGCGAGGCCTCTCCATCAGTGGACTGAAAGTAAAGCAACACATTTACTCACTCACTGTTGAGCACAGGTCTCTCTCCTTTATAAGGAGAGGGGTTAAGGCCTTAGTACCACCACGCTGGCCTAGTGCGGGTTGGTGGACGGCGAGGGCGACGCTGTGGCAACATCACCCCGCCGCTGGACGTTTCTCAAGCCGCCCGAAGGCCTCCAACAGGGCTTAACGACTGTTATCCCGTGACAACAGCCGGGACCGACGCGACGGCTTAGCGTGCTCTCCGAAGCACGGAAGCGCTCATGTATAATGCCACAAACGGTCACCCATCCAACTAGTGACCGCTCCCAGTGTTGCCTAACATTCGTGACAGATACTGATCACTAACGGATGGTCCCAATAATCTATCTATCGCCAATTTTGGCATTTCGGAGATAGAAAACATCTTCTGTCTCTGATTTTGCCGTCCAGAGAAACAAAGAAGTTGTTTTCTATCTCCGATATGCCAAAACTGAAAATATATAGGTTATTGGAAATGGCCGTAATAATAAGAAGCATTGGGCTATCATTGGACTAAAGTAACGGCCTATAATCATCCCACTGCAGAGAATAGGTTTCCATCATTGAATTTAAGCTACCATAGCAATTATGGGTACAGCTATAGTCACCACGCTTGCCAAATGCGGGTTGGTGATCACATAACCAAGCAATGTTCGAAAATTCAAAATTGCTTTTTGCCCGATTCGGGGATCGAACGAAGGACCTCGAGACCTTGGCCCGATATTTAAACCATTAGATTAACGGAGTGGACTAATATTTTATGAACAAATTAATCATGAATATGATGATAAAATATCAACCTGGATGACAACTAAATAATGTAATAAGCACATTTCATTTGGAAAAACAATTCGTCGGCAAACTTTGCCAACTTTTTAGCAGCTTTTTTGGGCGACTTTGAATTTGAAAACAAAAGCTTTTATGCAGCTTTCATGCCACTCAAATTGCATCAACTTCACACTCACACTGCAGTCTACTAAGAATATGTAATACCTACGTACAGTAATTAACAGAAGCAAACAACATGGAATGACTTAAAAAAAGTACCTATACAAACCTAAAATAGAAAGAAGAAATAAATTAATGAAAAGCATTTATTAGCTTCGAAACTTGGTATAGATACGGTCACTCAAATATTTTATTAATCAACATGTTTCGTCTTAATAGAACTACATAAGAGTACCTATACAAACCTAGCAATGTACCTTACTTTATTTAGAATTTTATTTTGTTACGTCTAACAGATGCCCACGATTTCTCTTGCGTTTAGTGTGGTCGCTTTTTGTTGTTATGTGGACAGTGGTTCAAAATTGCATTTGATTTGACAAATTGAGAGAGAAAATTTTCCTTATCAGTAAAGAAGTGGACTTGACAAGTTACAATAAATCAAATATTTCACCGACGAATAGATACAAGTCCCATCAGAAGCCAGTACCTGTACTATGGGGCTTAAAGAACTTTATCACCTTGATAATCGACTTCTTTTCCAATGTCGAATTCGACTCGCATTTAGTTCCCTTAAATTTCACAAACAATATTAATATGATTTAGCAAAATATACGATGTGGCGCTAATGTAGCACAAGTGTACCAAACAATGCAAAATTTTCGATTCTAGTCCCAATCCCTATTAAACATTATTTACTTATAAAACGGGACTGAATGCGACATTCAGGTTTTAGCCACTTAGAAGAGACCAGCTTTTACAAAATGTTTTTAAAGGTATGATATTTTAGAAATTTAATTGCAATTATAATATCTTTAAACTATTATCGTCTATTTTTCTATTATAGTACCATCCGAGCATCCAGATTCTAAGCAAACAATATAACAACATACTAACAACGATTACACAACACATTTTAGATTAGAAAAACTTTTTGACAATAAATTTTGCCAGTTTCGATTTGCTAACGTTATGCGAACTTTTAATTTTTATATCTCATATTAGTTTGTTTGAAATATGTGCTCTTATTCTACTTTACTTTCTACCATTACTTACTTTGACGTTTCGTTCGTGGATAACGAACATAGCTTTACGCTGAAAATCTGAAAGTCTGAAAATCTGAAAGGCTACGAGTATTTTTCACTATGTTGTTGGACATCCTGTACAGAAACAGGCAATGACATCACTTGTAACTATCGAATGTCATTTATCACGGCACAATGAGTCGTTACAGATTCTACAATAAAACATATGATATATCACAACACCAGGATCTAGTAAAGTGTGTTAGATACTGCCGAGGGCTATGGCGGTCGACCATGACGCATAAAAATAAAAAAATGTGCTCACAAAATGTAGCACGGGAACAAAGGGAAAGGTTTATGGGACTGGAATGAGGAGACAAGCGAATAACCTAATTTGATGTAGATACTTAGATGAAGCTATCTTTACTTTGTTTGGTATTTATTCAGATAACTTTTAAAATAAAAATAAGTACAATCAGTCTTATTTCTGCAACCCAGGAGGCGCTTTTGTACGGTCCAATGTTTAAACCTACTACTGCTTCCAGACAAGGGTACCCACCCAGTGTCGTGAATAAGCTTAGTATGTTAGTAACAGGTAATTCTTATCTTTGATTTTAGAAGGCAATACTCAACAAAACAAATATAGTATTGTTGTAGCTGTTGTCCAAGACTTCAAACAGTTTCTCCACGTGAAGAAACTATAGCACGTAAGCCGTAAGTACTTTCTTCCAGGATAAAAAAGCCTATGTGCTATTCCTTCATATACTTTAGAAGCATAGAGGTTTCTCAAAAAGTCGACATCTCAAAAAGGGGATATCTCAGAATGTGGGGGTAAGCTTTTAATTGGGGATAGAAAGTACAATCGGCAATTTTCTCGTAGCAAAAAATATAACTGATACAATATATTTTTTAATCCGTGTCAAAGAATATTAAACAAACTCTTTGATCCGTGTACAGATTTTAACATATGATTTTAATCCCAAATAAATGAGGAGTTCTCTTTTAGTCAGTTTAGTCTCTTTTTCGTCTTTTTTATGTATGTTTTCTATCTCCGCGCCAACTTTCATACAGATCCTAACATCCGCGATTGAGTAACAGACATCCACGCTAACTTTGGCATTCATACTCGTAATATTGAATTTACATTAACAATTATTGTGATATTTTCAGTTTTATGGTTATTTACAGCCTTTATCCTACTATATTTACAATTCAAAATCACTCAAATTTCACTTATATTATGGACGAAATCGAGAAAAGTCATTTTTCCATACTAACAATTTTTTTGTTTTTTTAAAAACGCCTAAACCGTTTTCGATGCAATTAAAGGTGAAAGTTAGATCAGTTATAAAGCTACGAATTATAGTATTTAAATTTATGAAAATCAAAGTATATAATACAAATATACTTAATTGAAGCAAGAAGGTCAGCTGACACATTGTAAGGGGTCTTTTTAACGACTTCCTTTGAAGTAATAGGCACTAGTATTGCATTTTTTTTTGGTCAAAAGTTACTTTATTTAGTTTTTGATACAATACAAAAAGAATTACGCAATAATATGACTATACTTAAGAGCTATAAACAAAATAAAAAGTGGGAAAATAATCGGCAATTTCATACTTTAACCCCTATTAAAACATAAAAGGAAGGAAAGCAGAAAAAAATAAAAATAAAACAACACTAATAATCATAAAATATAGAAAATATCATCAAATTATTGTGATTATATTATTAATCCCTCAACCCCCAGGCGGCACGCGCGTGCCGCGATAACAATTGATTTCAATTGTGTCTGGAATAACTCACGATCGATGGATTAAATAGTAAATTTGTCCGCATTTGGGTTTATTAAGGCAGTTCTTCCTGTTTCATGGGCGTAAGTCGCGTACAGGCAGAAAATGACTCGTCTTTTTTTCTGTAAGCCTAGCTGAGATCGTCATCCAGTCTGCCAAGCGTGGTGGTGGCGATAAACGAATTCATCCTCCTTTTGGAGAGGCTCTTCTCCAGTAGGTGACAGATATGGGCAGAGTGCTATGATGATGTACTTCTTAGCTGGTGTTACCCTGGGCTCTTGAATGGGCGCGAGCGTGGCTTGCTTGCAATTGCAACAACTTATCACTCATACATTTTTAGATTATATTGAGTAATTTGAAAAGGAGAAAAGTTCTAAACAATGATAAAAATGTCTCCTTAAAATCTAACTAGACACAAAAAACTTTCAAGTGTTTGCCTTTTGAATTGTAAGCTCTTATTATCAAACAAAGATTGTTGCATTCATGACATAGAAATTTGTATGAAAAAGTGATACTTATACCCACTTGAAATTGTAAGTCACGTTCCCAACTTCCCAAACTTTTAAAGTAACCGAGATTAGAGTTCATACAACAGTTGGTGCTATTATATCAATTTCTAACAAAAAATCACTCACAATCGAAATATCTTTGTAACAAAGTCAAGTAGACTGGAAGGATAAATTAAATATTTAAATAGTTACTTATTTTTTTTTAAATAAAAGTGTCGTAATTCCTTTGTGAATTTAGATTGGGTTACTAATAAAGAGTATAAGTAGGTACTTTTAATACACACTAGTGTACTGTGTGACAAAATATGTGGATTACTTTACTTACTTGAGAGCCAAATTGTTTCCGAAGCACAAGTTCTTATTTCGCATAATTCCATTAGCCTAGTCTCGTTCTATCTACTCATCACTAGATGGCGCTTCACAGTAAGCTTTTTAAATGACAAAAAAATACATTTCTTTTTAAAACAAGAACATAAGTTTGAGAAACGTATTTCAAGAATTACAATATCATAGACTATTTTTTGCCAACGTTTTTGTGTACGTGAGTGAGTTCGCCAAATATTTTGAAAGTTTAAAATTTACGGGCTGCGAAGAAACGGAGCTCTCGATAACTACACGTGTGCCAGGAATGTGTGTGGCATCTGCATCTTATGCCTTTGCCTGCTTTTTCCTGTTTATTTTATATGTGAGTGTTTTTTGTTTCTTTCTCTTGAAAAATGTAAAAACTTTTTATTAGATGCATAATCAAAGTTTAGCGTTTTGTAAAACATATGCCTTTATCTTGGCAGTGACTATGCTGAAAACAAAACGGTTTTTTATACTGTGGTTTGATGCATTTAATTTATTATTTTATTTGCTTTTATAGTCTCTCATCATGGCACACATTAGAAGAGCAGTGGTGCCATATTTTTTTATTTAACATACGTAGGAAGGTGCATATTAAATAAGAATTTTAAATTAAATATGTTTTAAATATACTCATAAGTGCTTCTTACACGTGGTTAGATAAAACTTTTATTTTAGGACTAAATATTTTACTTAGTCGCTAAAGGTATTCTGCACCCGTCAATAATTCGACTAATTAAAAGAGATTTTATCACTAAAGCGACTAGGCGTAAAACTTGCACCCGATTATTTTAATGTTTAAGAACGACAGAAGCATAGATCAAATCAAATCAAATCAAAAATATTTATTTGCATTATTTTTTGGGTATGTGCTAGGTCCTATTAATATCACATTTATATGAGATATAAATTTGATATTAATAAGTACAAATATTACAAATATAAAATATAAAATTATAGGAACATTCTGTACCTACTATTAAAAAATTAACTATTAAAAAATAATGTTCACAACTTTTTTCTCTTTATACCTTAATTAAAATTTTTAAAAAAACTTATGGATAGGAATGAAGAGGGGAATAGTATCACAACACAGTTAGTTAGAGGCAGTTGGTTCTACGAAAAGAATTATTATGAGGATTAATTTGACACAATTCCCATACAAAATATGTCAAATAATATTTTAAACGTTGTTTAAAACTTAAACGTCTGTTGGTGAACTCTACCCTAAAAGGCTACTTTTGTCGGATCGATACCTAGCTAGCTTATGTTTAGTAAAAATGGTTAGTAGAATACAGTTTGGTGATGTTCTTTTGGCAATACTCCTTTAGTCACCTCTTACAATCACAGAAAAAGAATGTGAGGTTCTAATATTTCCCGTGCCGGCACCACAGTACACGCAGCCTTAGTTAGTTAGTAATTTCAGGCATCAATTAGGTAGGTACTTCTATAGTTTTATCGTTAAGCTGATAAGACATGCATAAGACTTATACGGTATACTTAGAGACATAAAGTAACACCTTGCAAGTACTCTTATCAGCTTAAAGCTACTTTTGGACCTTATATTCGCAATAAAGATTACATTTACAAAACAGTTGCAGTGTAATTAACGCATTTAATTAGTAGGTATAAGTATTAAAAGGGTAGAATCAAGTGTCCACGCTGACCGGAATTTAATTTTATCATTAGCATTATGGAAACTGTAAGAACGTTTAGTTAGTCAGTCGAAAAGCAAGTCAATAATTAATAGGGGTTAAAGTATGAAATTGCCGATTATTTTCCCACTTTTTATTTTGTTTATAGCTCTTAAGTATAGTCATATTATTGCGTAATTCTTTTTGTATTGTATCAAAAACTAAATAAAGTAACTTTTGACTAAAAAAAAATGCAATACTAGTGCCTATTACTTCAAAGGAAGTCGTTGAAAAGACCCCTTACAATGTGTCAGCTGACCTTCTTGCTTCAATTAAGTATATTTGTATTACCTATATACTTTGATTTTCATAAATTTAATTACTATAATGCGTAGCTTTATAAGCATCTAACTTTCACCTTTAATTGCATCGAAAACGGTTCAGGCCTTTTTAAAAAAACTAAAAAATTGTTAGTATGGAAAAATCACTTTTCTCGATTTCGTCCATACAAAACGGCAATTTCATACTTTAACCCCTAATATTAGGAAATCCAGAACAAAACTTTAATTTAAGAAGCCTTTGCGGAATCACTTAAATTTCTATCCTTGCTCTCATGGTTCACGCTGATATGAATTCTATCTATTATATATTATTTTACATATTACGTCTTTGTATTTGCTTATTGTTATTTATGTGTATGTGTGTTTAGTGTAATTTTTATTCTATTTTTAAAATGGCTACTGAACAGGTGTATATTTTCTGTCACTGAGCACTTGCGGTAAAAAAAACTAAATAATCATTTGTTGAAAATAAAATTCTTTGTTTAAATATTTCCAATGCCTTAGGTGAGACATGCACCTTCAACGTACCGAAAGTAAACAATTTATTATTGTTATTAATTAGGTCAAGCAGAATGGTACTAGCTTTACGACCCGGTATTGTTCATATTATTATAGTCAAACAAACCCCGACTAGAACAGAAGCGTCAGAAGAAAGAAGTGGTAGCTTCCATGTTTACTTAAATGATTTATGAACATAATAACGACTCTCCGACTTTCCGTAATTGGTTTAAAAAACTCGAACTAACCGCCAAAAATGCAAGGCACCACACTGTCTATGGTTCGAACACTGCGGCCCTCTCAAATTGATGGCTTTATAATTGACATGTCATCCTTCCATAGAGCCACTTTTTATTTTATTTCTTTACTCTATTCTCTCCGGGCTTTCCAGGGCACTCATACCGGCCATTGTTAGAGGCTTAGGCAAATAATGCATGAGGAATTAATATAATAATTCTCGATATTTTAAATGGTGATTGATTATGATGACGTGGCGAATTCGCTTTGTGAAACACAACACTTGTCCGGCACTATGTTCCTTTTTTAAATGTAAAAGGCTTTGGTTCTATGTGGCGCGTTCTTTTTTGGAGATGGCTTTTAATTTGTGATCAGCTAGTCATTTGACGAACTGATGAAACTCAGGCAACTTTTGAATCAATGAGTGTACTTATAGTAAATACCGCAGACCGTAGGCAATACCCTTTGACAGAACGTCACAATATCGACATAACCTTAGCCTTCCTGTTGAAGCTTAAATGCTTGTTGAAATAACACACCTAAAAATAATTATTTTAAGTTGCTTCCTTAATAATTATTGTTTTTTGGTTCTGCATCGAAGCTTTTAGAAAATTAAGCTACGTATTAAGAATTTTATTTAAGACATGCCTCACTGGGCCACACAGAGCCATCTAGTCCCAAATAAAGCTACTATTAAGTCGTATACCCTGTCGTATGGGGTACTAGACAACCGATAAACTTACTTATATACTTTTTTTTTGTAAATATATACTTATAATACTTACATAGAAAACACCCAGACCAGTACAAACACATAATGTTCATGCACACAAATATTTGTACTGTGCGGGGATCGAACCCGCGACCCATGGCTCAGAAGCAGCGTTAACTACCGCTGATCCAAATGGTCCTCTTTTTTTCTTTTTTTTTAATTCTTTTTTAAAGAATTGAAAATACATTTCATTAAATAAAATGTTCGACTGCCTGAGGTGGAATTCCAACCCACATAAGCCAATAAGAAGTAAATTTTCGCTTAGTTGAATAACGTTAATCGTACACCCGCATCTTATTACATTGCTAATACAAAAAAAAGTAAATTTTTAACAAGCAAATTTTACGTTATAAAAAATAGTCTAGCGTAAAAACAAAAACTAGCAACTCTGTATCGTGCTCTGTATAGCAAAGGAATCAAATATTATTCAGTTAGTCCTGTCAAAAATAACAATCAAAGTCCAACGAATTTGTTATCTTTTTTAAAACACTGACGTCACGACCTGTTTGTTGTGTGACGTCATTTGTCAGTGTAATCCGACCACTTGTCACGATCGTCATGTCGGCTGTCAGGCGTTGTCGACTTTGCCTCGCTTTGATCTCGCATCTCGGAACAAATCTAGGTATGCGGGTTATTTTTTTTCTAAACAGATTAAATAAATAAATACCGTTAGACAACACACTGGCATAAAACAATAGTTCTACCCTTTCTTTTAATGTGGGTGTCGTAAGAGGCGGTTAAAGTAGTACTGCGAGAAGAGGACGGGCTGCAGCATGTCTCCTCTATACTTAATGGCTGAACTGTAATAGCCAACTTTCCTGCCAAGCGTGATTGAAGAGCCTTGTGTCCAGCAATGGACTATTAAGGCTGCTAATGATGATTCGTAGCATCTGGGAATCGACGGGGATCGCCAACGCCTAAGAGATTTTCCATCTAACAAGAGAAAGAGTGAGATATGGGCATGTCAACCGATACTAGTTGCAGAAGCACCAGTAGAAGAAGAGAAGATGATGGTGTCAAAACTAGGGGCTGTTCTATTTTATTTTTGTGCAGCCACCACAAGACACCTTTTGTTAAATGCATAAATAAAAGAATTAAGATGCTTGAAAACTGTTCTGTATGGAAATAATGACTGGTGCAAATCTATACTAATATTATAATGCTGAAGAGATTGTTTGTTTGTTTGAACGCGCTAATCTCTGGAAGTACAAGTTCGAATTGAAAAATTGTTTTTGTGTTGGATAGTCCATGTATCGAGGAAGGCTTTAGGCTATATAACATTACGCTGCGGCCAATAGGAGAGAAGAATCAGTGAAAAATGTTGCAAAAACAATCGAGATCATAAAAACAGAAATTGACGCGTACAGAGTCGCGGGGAATAGCTAGTTGTAAATACAATTCGACGTCCCATTGCACCACACGCAAGACTCAAGGAAGGACTTGTATTTTCAAAGGTATTTAGATTTTAAGAGTACAAGTCATACTTAGGGCTAAAACTGAACAATTAGGGCTAAAATGTTTAGAACAGGTTTAGTTACAACTTCTTCTTCTTCTTCAAGTCGAAAGCAAATTCAAATTTTATTGGACCAAAACTCAGCCACTTTTACTGCCCTTTCATTGGCCTGAAGGAGATTCCCGTGCGAGCAGCTTTCGGAGCACGCAGGGCAGGATAATAGGTGGTCCATTGATTGTACGGGATAACCACACTCGCACCGATCGTCCAGAACACCAGAGAACCCCCACCTGCGCAGATTATCCTTACTCCGGCCGACCTGAGTTCTGAGTCGGTTCAATGACTTCCAGGTCGGCCATGGTAAATCATGCCAGGAAGAGACTCGCTGATCGGGACGAACCCTGCAAGTTGGCATTTTTCCCTCCAAAGGGTACAGCGTGCCTCTGACGCCGTAGATTGTATTGGAGAAACGCATCTTAAGAAGTTGTTCCGGCTCTTGAGCCTTTGCGGCACAGTGGAATACTGGTGCATAGGATGGCGCGCATCGTCATCCAATCTGGCTCTCTCGATGGAGCTAGTCACTTCTCGCCGGATATCTAACTAAATCTGTTCTAAACATTTTTTTTATCTTCATAACATGGCTACCGACATTCGCAGCACGCACTAATCAAACTTTTTATTATACTTAGATAACTCAACTATCACAACTCTGATGATCAGATAGATAGAGCATAACAAATTAACATGGCGCGGGCGTTAGCATGTTATTGCATTATTCATTGCTATAGTTTATCGTAGATCACAACACCGGCCATGATCTATAGTTGAGGAAGTATGCGCGTTACTTTACTACTAAGGTGAAATTCACGTAAAACTAACTCTTCTGTATCTTTTATAATTTACCATGTCTCAGGATTTGTCCTCAGATTATAGAATTTAGGATGTCTTATGATTCTGATTATGATGAGTCTTATGATAGCCCTTTAAACCATTTAAACTTCTGAGAACAAAGGATTAGTTAATACATGGTAAGTAATGAGAACAAAGCAAAGGAATGCTCGCCTTTTGCCCAAAGAATCTAGCGTTTCCTGGATTCAACGGGTCTAAATGTAAGCTTTAAACCAAAAGGGTTGCCACAATAGATCAAGTACTAGTCGAAGTCGCAAATTTCATAGCTAAAACTACTACAAATAAGAATAAAATACCTTTTGCCACAATTTTTTGAAAATATTCAATTCATATGAGTAATTACATTTCTTTTATAGTTTATTGTGTGTGGCATCTGATTGTCAATTTATCCTTACATGTGCTATAATCACAAAATAACAACAGCATTTTTTTTAAATTACCTATTCATCACAACCCTGGAGCCACCAACTTGAACAGAAGCCCCAAGTTCAGTGCCTCCCTGAACTAAGTTTCCCACGGGCAGAGGTCAGGCCATCGATCACCATCACGCAGCGGGACCTGCGCGTACGCATCTACACGACCATTATCGAATGGAATGGATCTCGATTAGAACAAAGAGTACATTGGGTTTGATACTGAATTTATCACCATCAAACTTCAAGTCAGTATTTAAAAATATACCCCCCCTTTTTCAATTGAGGAAATTAAAGAAAAATTCAGGGTCTTTTCAAAATCAACGCGACAAAGGAAAATACAATTCCTTTATTTAGGGTTCTGGCTGGTTTAAGTGGGACTTGAACCATCCGCTCACCGGTATCAGTTTGTTCTTACTAGTTACTGAGCGTCTAACACCGTATTGATAAACAAGTAAAAGTAATTATTTTTTTATGACGACCATTTGGATCAGCGGTAGTAAACGCTGCTTCTGAGCCATGGGTCGCGGGTTCGATCCCCGCACAGTACAAATATGTGTGTGCATGAACATGTCTGTTTGTACTGGTCTGGGTGTTTTCTATGTATTATAAGTATGTATTTATAAAAAAAAAAAGTATTTATGTAAGTTTATCGGTTGTCTAGTACCCATACGACAGGGTACTTAATAGTAGCTTAATTTGGGACTAGATGGCTCTGTGTGGCCCGGTAAGGCATGTCTTAATTTATTATATTATGATATTTTAAGCAATTAAATTGCAATTATAATATCAGTATTAAAACTTGAAAATTTATGTCTCAGGCGGGACTCGAACCCCCATCTCCTCGCATGCCGGGCGCGGCGCTTTAACCATTTAGCTAAATGGTTAAAGCGCCTGAGACATAATTTTTCGATTTTAAATACTGATAAAAGTATTTATTTCTTAGGTGACAATTTGTATGCCTTTTTATTTATTTATTTATTTATTTATTTATTTATTTATTTACTAGACAAACAGCGTTTTACAGTAAAATATAGAGTTGTCCCACAAAACTATTTACATAGTTTGTCTGTGGGATCACGAGTCTCTAACATACCAAATTAAAACTTGAATAGGTACTAAGCTAAGTTAGCTAAAAAATACTTATTAAGTTTTCTTTTAAAAACATTTTTATCTTGTTCCCGGCGTATATCCCCGGGCAAACTATTCAATAGGTATGGTAACCGTTTCTTTAATCTAGTAATATATTTACTGAAAGTTAGAACTATGAAAAGTTAGCATGCTCAGCCAAATAATATGTCTAAAAATGGTGACCTCTTTATAAATACGGGTGTAAGACATTGTTGGATTCGACAAAGTGTAAGTAAGCCAGCGCAGTTCATAAATATTTTTTTTCTGTACCTCGTACACATCCGAAAGCAATAATTTTTACAAATATTCAACAATCGATTAAGAAGAAACAGCGTTTTAATAAGAATTAAACTGTTGTTTATATACGTAATGAAATTTCAAGTAAACCTAAAAATAACTTGAATGAAACTCAAGGGGACTTTAAAAATAACCCACAACCTTCGTGGAGCCTTTATAAATTAGGCACAAACAATATCTTAGTGGCCCAAAGTTGTTTTTTTTTTATTAATTAAATGAATTGTTTATTTATCAATTTATTTTAGCAATTTAATTGCTAATAACATAGTTCAAAATCATTATTCTATGTCTTACTTTCTGTGAAATTTAAAAAGAAAATAAAATGTTTGTTCCGTTCAGTAAGTATGTGATGCTATGTGGTGATAATTAGGTATTGACTTGTCAATTGAAAAATATGGATTACCAAATCCTTGAGGTATTCTTATTATGCACAAATTGTACACAGATAAGTAACTAGTATGTTGAGAATATACTTAAATTCATTTTAACACATTTTCTAACGTAAAAAACAAAATTTATTTTCTTTAAACTATCAGGAACTAGAAATTAATATTTAACACCGTATCTCATCGCAAAAACACCTTTACAGCTTAATTTTGTCAATTTAAATAAACAAACACAACGATTGTCATAAATTTAACAAAAGCCACTCGAAATATGTTAAGCTGCTCAATGTAACGCCCATTTGGGATTCCTAATAACTGGGGATCAGTAATAATAATTGTTGACGAGCGAAAGTCGGACTGGCCGCATGTGGGCTGCCCATGCCAACTTAGAGAACAAAATAAAAGAAAAAAAACATCTATGCGCACATGACGCCGATCCAAATCCGAAACTCCCTCTAAAACGATCTCACGCTGAGCCACAAAAAAAAACTTCGCCTGTTTTTTTTCTCTCTCTAAACCATTGTCACGGCATCCGCGTCGGACCCTAGACTCTTTATTAACAAGATTTTGAATATTCCATTGTCGCTAACACTTTCTATGTTCGAAATTTAATTTTTTTCCAACTCCGTTTGGACATTTCGCTTGAATTATCGCCGGCCAGTTTTGTTAAAAGGTTTAAGACGCCGATTGCTCTTTTTTTCATAAATGTCGCTTTTGACGTGGGTGAGCGCGTGTATAATTGCTATCAGGTAGTTTCGAGTTCGGATTTTGTAATATATGGATAATTAAAGGACGGCTTAAGGTGGAATTTTTGTCAAAGTTTATCGGCGTTTTGATTGAGGTTACGACTCTCTACGTTGTTATGTTACCTATATGGTCCGTGAAGATGTTATTCGGGGTCCGGCGGTAGCTTTATGGATCTATATTAGAATATTCAAAGCGTATCTCGTTTCATGGGTTGATCGAGTCGATTTGTCTTGCTAGATTATAAAAACATTGAAACTGGCCGTTAATGCTATGCGATCGTAAAAATGTTGAGGACCTCCTTTGATTGGATGTATTAAATATCTTTTTGTTTTGTTTTAAATTATGTGTTATTGGCCAGCTGGTTGAAGTCTTTGTAATAAAAAGATCGCAAGGCAAGGACCTAAATCGATCACAGCCTAGCTAAATGTTTAAGTGCGTGCATTTAACGTTGCAAGCGAGGTCCGTTATCTGCAGCCATCTTGCCGGCTTGATGTTGTTTTATTCGAACAAACATTCTGATAATGCCACGCATTTTGAGATGTACCAGTCTGATGCCTGTCTTGGACTGTGTTTAAAATACGCTTCAAGCTAAATAGGTTTACAACTAAAATACGGCTGAAGCTAAATTTAATCCTTTGTGTTTAGATACAAGCCTCTAATAAATGTAAGGAACTGATCTTATAGTTCGAATTTGGTGACTAATTTCAAGTCTTTTTTTAATTTCATGCCTTTAAAATGTACGCAGTACGTAAGTTTTATATTCATACATACCACACAAATGCGTAACAAAACCGCAAGATGACATGATTTATATTGATTTAAAATAATCCAATTCTAAAAACGGTGGCCAAATTATTTTTTTAAAGATACAATTCAAAGAAGTTTCAATGTAGAAATCACTGATTTTGAACTAAGTAGGTACGTAGTGTTGTAATTAAAATAACATTGTCATCAAGAATCGAATACAGCGACTGTTTAGTCATCGATCCAACTTGACATTTTAATAAACTGTTTTAATCAAATACAAATATGAGGGGGCATAAATTGGTAATTTCTATGGACCGGCGAGTTGGCCATCGCGGCATCTTATTACCGCTTGCTTCGTCGTAATCGTCCAAAGGCACCACGTCTAAATTAGACTTTTCGAACGCAGGGTTGGCAGCCATCTTTGTTTTTGGAAGGATTGCTCTTGTATGTACCTACACAAAAATAGCTGAACCAATTTAGGTATATTAAGTAGACTATGACCTTATAAAATCGAGTAATTTGTTGAACTGTATAATAGAGTAAAGTAACAGCCTATTAAATCATCCCACTGCACGGCAAAGGCTGTCATCATTGAATTCAAGTAAAACATCAATGATTGGTTTTAAGCAAACCCGAGCAACGTTTGAAAATCCGAAATTCTTGTTGCCCGACCCGGGGATCGAATTCAGACCCCTGAAATCTCGGCCTAGTACTTAAGTCACTGTGTTATTTTTTTATAAGTGTGTAACAAATTGTTTCAATCAATCTAGCATGGTGTA
This sequence comes from Anania crocealis, assembly GCA_949315895.1. Taxonomy (NCBI): domain Eukaryota; kingdom Metazoa; phylum Arthropoda; class Insecta; order Lepidoptera; family Crambidae; genus Anania; species Anania crocealis. The sequence continues at coordinate 2,297,816 of OX438868.1, forward strand.
GGTATACTGTGTATAAATGACTTCATTCAAAAAGGAGAACCCCATTTTTGGGCCCGACGTTACAACAATGAAAATTATGCCAAAAAATCTTAACTTATTTTACTTGCCTATTTCACCCAAAAATAGTTTAATTGGCAATGGACAAGTGGAGAAAATGGATAAAATACATGTTGTTTTTCTAATACTTAAACAGTTTCTATAAACCGTTTTACACACATTTAATTAAAACTTGACTATCTCCGTAAACGCTCTGTCACTTCATAGAGCTGGGCTTTGGAATAAATCGATTCATAGAAATACTTCTTTACAATTGCATTTATTAAGGAATAAGCTAAATAATTCGTTTTAAAGGCCTGATATAAATATAAAAAAATATAAAAACTTAGAAAATGTAATTAATATTTTTTTCCACGAGCTTTGCATTTCAATAAGTAATCATTGATAAAACAATTGAACATTTTGAATAGTTCAATGCCTGATGTAACAGGCTGCACTATTATTAACCCCCGTATTTATAAACAAGTAAAAGTAATTACTTGACTAAAAGTAATTACTTGAGAGACAATTTGTATGCCTTAATCAATGAATTATTAGAAGTTATAACAACCAAAAGTTAGCTTTTCTAGCCAAATAATATGTCTATTAATGGTGACCAATTTCTTTCACTTAAGGACTAGGTATGAACATTTTAAGTTATGACTTTCTTAAGCAATAAGTAATTACTTCTTTATAAATACGGGGGTAAGAATATCAGCTGACAAGGACAGTTAATTGTCATTTGTCATTCACTCCAATTCACTCACATTTCGTTTCGTACATAGACTACCTACATTTTAACATGTTTTGTACTAGTGCGCAGGTTATACTGGTTTGCATTTTTCTCCCTGCCCTGCTGAAGTGCTCTGTTTACTACCTTTATTGCCTATAGATAGAAAAGGAACCTAGATCTTATACAGGTAAAGTACCAAAATAGTATTTTTTTGTAAAATAATACATGATATAGGTTATAAAATAAAATAAGTTCATGTTGATTGATTTAAGTAACTTTCCCATTGTAGAAAGTTGTGAAAATAGGGCTTATGAATCTTTTCAATATGCTTTAATTTATGGCCAGTTCCCAGCCTTGTAACGTCAGGTCCAAGATTGTATGGGAAACGGGTTTGTCCTTTCACCAAATCTTCATCGCAATCAGATGAACGCGTTATTCCTAAAAAACCTGGATAAATGTTACCATAATGACGTGTTACCTATAAAGTAGTTTTCTTATACTTGAAAACTTTGACAAGTGACGACCCTAGAGCCAGGCAGGTATTGGCTGGCTATTCCAGGACGCCCCCCTCTGGGCCGAGGCCCATACAAGTCGGCCTTGTTAGGTTACCTAGATTGTGGTATGTACGGTACGCAAAAAGGTTAAAAACACCTTAGGTTGATAACCTTTTTTTCAAATGAACAACCTCATTTTAATGATTCATCAACATTTTTGCTAAAATAATTTGCATAATAAATACTGGCTGCCTCAGACCCCAACATATTTTAAATAAATGTATCAAAGTCGGTACCTGACTGAGCCAATGTCTAAACAACCTGTTTCAATGAATGCACTGTTCGACAAAACTGCAGCGTAAAAACTAAAGTTAAGTATTTTATAGACTGTAACAAGATAGTGCTACTTATTAACGCTGTCAATATTTGACAGAACGGATTAGCGCTGATTAGTTTGACAGCGATTATGAAAAACTTCCGGGAAATCATAATTTAAACTACAGATAAAAAATACACTTACATAGGTTCTGCAAAGGTTTAATTATTTCCCTAGGTATTATATTTTAATGTACCTTTGCCTGAGTAAAAACAAAAAAAATATAAACAAATAATAAAAGTGCTATCAAAATTTAAATTTCGAATTCTCTGTATAAATCGCATTGTAACAGTGTGAAAGTGGTTTTCGTTAGCTTAGACGAACTAACTTACTGTTGCGAAGCATTGCTAAAGTAGGCACAGAATACAGGGTACATTCAAAGAATATAAATATTAATTTAAAAAAGATTCTAGACTCTTTTTTAAGAAGAAAGTTTATCGTGTAATGAACTGATGAGACATTCGTGCAACATTCGTGTCATTCATTCGTCGTCGTCAATCGTATGAACTCCTTTAGGCCGGCCAATGATATTTAAAAAGTATAGATAGGTTATGCCCTTACAAAACTATCGGAATATCTGTGCCGCTTGCGAACAACTGCACACATGCGTAATTCTTATTTTGTCCTTGTCATACTCGTGAAAAGAACAATTACTTTCTCGTTCATGGATTTGAAAAGACGTCACAATTGTGACGTTTTAGGGACGTATATTGAGAGCGCATGTAACATATCTATTACTTTTTAAATATCATTGAGGCCGGCACAATTTTATTTTTAAACATACGAGTAGTAATATGCTTTACAATTGGATTATTTGACTGTTTAACTAACGCAGTATAATCAATTTTAGAACAACAGACCGAAGGAGTAACTAAAATATCAACGTAAGGCAACATTGACAGTGTTATTGTCATCATTATCATATAATTTACTAATAATTTGCCTAATTTGTTCTTGATAACTCGACTGTAAAATTTAACCCCATCCTCATATTGTACATCACTCTAGTAGTAATCTCATCTAGTCAATGCCCGTAAATCTACTACCACAATGACACCACCTAGCAATTTGCCTACCTTACATATAAAACCCAGTGCATAGCTGATCCTGAGCGTAATGTTAGTCGGCAACATTAATGTCAGTTTAATAACACTATAATTATTTACATTGAAATAAATTAGGCACTTACTTATTTTGCACATCCACGGACCAAGGTGCGTCGGCCCACGCATGCGCATAACGGTCGCAAATTACGAACGCGTCGCGCATGCTTGGAATCAACCTGAAACGGGGAAAAGGGCTGCATTATGAACATAAATGTCAAGGTGTAGAAGAGAATTTTGATATTAAATGTGACAACGGCAGTGGATCATATTCCTTGATATGAGATAAAATGTAAAAAAAAACAGCCTATAATCATCCTACCGCATGGCAAAGGCCCATCGTTGAATTCAAAACATCGCAGTAATAATGGGTAACAGGATGGACAGCAATTACAGTGCTGAGAAAATTCGAAATTCTTGTTGTTTGACCCAGGAATCAAACACAGGACCTTAAGATCTTGGTCCAGTACTTAAACAAATAGACATGGGGCGTTGGTATGATATAGATATGTAAAATTTGCGAAGATCCAAAGGTCTTGGAATTTCCTGTCTGCGTCAATGTTTTCATATTTACACAACCGTTATAATCTTCAAATGAGTGAATAGTCATTCTCGGAAAACTGACCTGTCCTAATCATAATTAATATTTAGATTTTGTGCAGTCCACTGACAAAGTACGTATATTAACCTCTTTGAAATCTTGTACCTTCTTTTTTAATATGAACCTATTTTATTTAAGTCCTACAGGATCATAAGACCGCCGGCGGTCGCGATAATAATTGATTTTAATTGGGTCTCGAATAACATACCTACAATCGAGGGGTTAAGTACATACCTATCATCAACCATCAATCAATCATTACGCAAAGAAATTTAAAGTTTTGGCGTTATGATAGGTATATGCTTTCAATATATGCTTTCAATATAGAGTAATAGTATCTAAGAGTACAGCAGCAAAAGACTATTCTGCACTTGTGAATTTCGTGAAGCAACTATACTTACCTCAATTGGAAAGCCGACGAGCCGTTTCACGACGCTCCTCAAAGGAAACATCACTCCAGCCATTTGCGAAACTTTCTAAATACAGACATTTGTTACCCGCACATTGGAGCTCGAGACAAAGAACCAATCCCGCCGAGAAAAACAACAATAACAACATAACAATGTCCGCTAATTAACGTGCCTCGCGTTCGTCCTAACGCCCGCCATCTTGGCGAAAATACGACGTCTTAAATTAATATTCGAATTGCTCTTTCAGACGTCGAACACTAATCGAACGTCACTAACGGCCTTCTGTTCCTTATTCAAACAAATACCATAAACAATAATTTATTTTTTATGGCCGAAGAATCAAATTCTGAAAGTTTTTAGCTTAGGGCTACCGTGTGGCTGTCAGATTTGAATTTAGGATACGATTTGTTTGACAGAAGGTTGTCGCTATTTACATAACGAGCTATAGTGAATCTTTTCTATTGATTTATTTAGTCGTTCACACCTTTTTGGGTGTCTGTAATAGCTAGCTTTGATTTAATCTAGGGGTCCAAATGGCATATCATCTCCAAATTAAGGAATTGATTTCAAAATTTAGTCATACGAAACTTTTAGAATGAGACGTCACTAGGACAAACCAGATTTTGCGGAGTTTTTTACGAAAATATAAATTCTTTATTTAAACGGCATTCAATTTATTAATTTTTACGTGCTAAGTGACCATCACGTGAATGTTAATAAATCAATGTAAGTTTTTTTATTACGTCTCGAGTTGTTTTAATGAAGTTCTTGCTTTCTCCGTCTTCAGTGAGATTTCTCGGAGCTAAAATTTTTGGTCTCTTCAAATGGTAAGAGTGAAGATGTAGTGCCAATGATATTTAAATCATTGGGTGGTGCTATTTTATTATAGCACCGGCGCGGCACCACCACACTGTATGGCACCTACAGCTACCACGACTAGCTTTATACCTATAAACAATTTATTTTTAAAGCAATTAACATCTATACTTAATATGATATTTTAGCAATTTAATTGTAATTATAATATCAGAAAAATTATGTCTCAGGCGAGACTTGAACTCACATCTCTATACCTACATACCTTGCGCGGAAATTTACTAATTTAGCCACCGAAACACTACGTCACAGGCGTCAATTTTTCAAGCATACATAATTATATGATAGTATGCCACTTTATTTGTGAGTTTCATAATATAACACGAAAAATAAAAAGACTGTATTTGTTATATTTACTTTCACGCATAAGCCACTGAACTGATTATGATGAAATTTGCAACATAGATAGAATAGATCTTGTGTAAGGAGGCTGACCAAAGGAAAATGCTGGGAAGCTGCTATAGTAATTAATTGTGTCTCAAAAATTATTTGTGGATAGTGATAAACATTGAATAATGTTACAAGTGAAAGGTCTCAATCTTAAAGCGGTTACATACATATAATGCGTCGCGACACATATTAAAATGCGCATGAGCATCTTCATTTGCAACAATGCGCTGTTAAAATAAACGATCTCTTATGGCTGATTGTTCTGGAAACTTTAATATTTTTAACGACTTCGAACCGACCGATTTTACGGGAAAGGAAACGTGCGAGATGAATTTTGGTTATTATTACGAAGAATCTATTTGCTATTCTGTAATTGCTAAGCAGTCTACAATAATACGGGTAATGGAATTGCCTTTTTAAGGAACGAAAATTAAAGATATTCTAAAGAAGCTTTTACGCGATGGTTGATTTGTTTTTCGTTGAAGATAGTTCCATTATAAATTAATTTATTAACATTGTTCTTTGATCACGCCAAAACTGCTAAGCGGAGCTAAAATATAGATTATAGCAAATAGCCTCATTTTCATCGCGAAGAAAAATTCAAAATTAAAGCATAGCTTAGGCTCTATCTATCTATCTATCTATCTTAGGCTAGATAGTATAATTTATATTAGAAGACATGAAACAGATTATAAAGAATACGACATGGAATCCATTATTATCGTTGATTCTCTGTTCGGCATAACTTTTTAACCAACTTCAAAAAAAAAGAGGAGGTTCTCAATTCGACTGTTTTTTTAGGGTTCCGTAGCCGGAAAAACGGAACCTTTATAGATGCGTCAAGTCTGTCTGTCTGTCTGTCTGTCCGTCCGTATGTCACAGCCACATTATTCTGAAAGTATTAGCATTACACAGTTGAAACTTAGTAGGTAGGTGTATCCTGTTGACCGCTTTACGATTCTCATACAAAAAAATATGATATTTAAGGGAATACATAGAACTGAAACAAAAAAAATATTACTCTAACCTACGCGTATGGGGTATCTATGGACAGGTCTTTCAAAATGACATAGAGCTTTCTAAAACAATTTTTTCCAAAAGTCTAACGTTTGGAAGATAGACGCTTCCAAAGTGGTAAAGTGGTTTCTAACTTTTAAACTAAGCAAGTGAAAATTAAAAAAAAATCATAATGTAAATCTTAACAAAAACTGATTTGAACAAGATCAAACCGGTTGTTTTTTAGAAATATCACATTTTCAACAACCGCAAATATAACTTTGTCCTTTATATAAACACTATGAAAAACAAAGTTATTTTTGCAGTCAATTAAATATTGTGGTATTTTGGCTAAGTGGAAGTAAGTGGACCCCTAATTCAGTTAAAGTTGGTACAGAACCCTCAGTGCGTGAGTCCGACTCGCACTTGGCCTGTTTTTCTATGTTTGTTACTTCAGAACTTTCGATTGGTTAAACGATTTTTGAAAGTTCTTTTTTTGTTTGGAAGCTGGTGCATTCCGTGTGGTCCCATTTTAACGAAGTCATGATCTGATGGTGGAATCCGGTGAAATCGAGGGAATACCTCAAATTTTATAAGCACGTATTACGTTTTTGCATATCTTTCTTAAGGTTTTTCAGTATTTGCGTCTGGAACTCATAATTTCATGTTGATGAGCTGATGATGGAAGGTACAATTCCTTAACGGTTAGGAGTAGGAGGATTATTCTTTAAATATCATAGGCGCGTATAGTCAGATAGTTGTCTTCTTTCAGGTTATTGACGTGAGTTGATGATGGTGGAAGGTCAAACTCCTAAGCAGTTAGGAGTTGGAGGATGATACTTAAGATATGAGGGGGTTTCTCAAATAATTCATACATTTTCATCTAGAAATCGTCTTCACTATTTTTATGTAGGTACCGTAACCGGACAATAGAGGATTAATAACTGTGTAATTTATTAAACACTAAAAATAAATAAATAAATAAATAAAAAATTTAACCGACTAAAAAAAACTCACTAAAAAGTGAAAAATAACACAAGAACGACGTTTTATTTACAATATTATTTTAACGACTTCGAACTGTTCAGTTTTTAGTGTTAGTAGTTAAAATAATATTGTAAGTAGGTAAATAGGTTTTAAAATAAAACGTCGTTCTTGTGTTATTTTTTACTCATCAGTGAGTTTTTTTTTTGTAGTTGGTTAAATTTTTTATTTTTTGTTATATTTTTTAAAAATCCTAATTGCTTGATTGCTAGATCATTAAAATGTTGATATTTTTTTGTATTTCTAAATAATTAAAATAAATTTGATTTAGTTGAATATTATCTTATCTGTGGTTGATTGTTCAATCGTCGTGAAGTCATGGTAATAAAAAACTAATTTCTGGTGTTTTGGCATTGGGCAAAATGCCATAACACTTTACCAAATTAATTGATGTCGAAATTAATTCCATGTAAAAAAATGCGATCGGAAAAGTTGAAAAATAAAATAGGTTAGCTTAATTATAATGTTAGGTTAGTTATTATTCCTACATAGGCATAATATAATATTACTTTGATAACTAACAATAAAGATTATAAGTACCACCTACGCTTTAAATTTTAATAAGCAGGTGATTGTATAAAACATTGAGTATTTTTTTACCAAAAAAAATTTAACAATTCAGGTTTTGTTATTCTATCATTTCTCATCACTTAATTATCTTTATAAGTAGGTAACGTTGCTACTCTCTGCGTCAGTCAACGCCTACACATTTAAATATGATTTCATCAGACCATGATTCCAACAGAGCTAATTTGTCAGCCTTTCCCATGAGGTTTAGGTCGGGTAGATATTTCTTCTTGGTGTTTTAGCTACTCATAATAGCAATAAGTAAAATCCATTTCGATTCATTTTGTGTCATCTTTAAGATAGTCAAGTGTGTCTTTAAGATAGTTCGTGTTTAAAGTACCTAAGTAATGTAAGACAATTTACGAGAATTTGCTATTTTTAAGGTGAGCATTGTTGTTAAGGCCGTCTGAATGATTACAGGACTTAATTAAGTCCTCCTTGATTACCTTGGGATAGGAACTCCAAACACGCATATCTCCGCGTCCGCTTGAACTCACGCGCCGCGCTAATTCTACTTAATCTGCGCATTAACCATTTTGGTTGTTTTCGGTATTTTCCGATCATGCCTAATTGGCTTCGCAAGCCGATAACATCAATCTACCTGTTCAAACCATTTACGTTTAGCTAAACTCTAAATTGAGCCTTCAAGTAATAAAACATCGGTATCCCGGTCGCATTTGAATTTAACAATTCTTGTCTGCGCGCGCCGAGATAATGTCTCCGACGACGCGCGCTAAGCCTCCACACTATCTCAAATCTCGTTTGCCGTTGTCTCATAGTTTTACGTCTTTATCATAACAAACTCACCGTTTTAATAACATCACACACTCAATGTTTGCGCCGTAATCCCCACATCCTCGCTTTGTTAGCGGATGCCAAACGGTAGCGCTCAAAATTATGACATACGGCTCTATCTTATCTGTGGCCACTCTGCAACATATGTTACAACGACACTTAATGGAGTTTCTAATGCAAACTCAACATTTCAGCCCTAAAATTCGATTCATGCGTTCCATATTCGAACTCGGACATAGCACACAGCGTGTGTGCGATTTTCGTCCGGTGTTTATTTTAAAAAAGGGACATTAATGATGGAATACAATGGCAGCGCAGGCGCACCTCTTAAGTCGCTGGTCCCGAACGGGGCCGGCTAATTTCGCGCCCTTTCACCTGTCAATCAGACGTCGCGGCGTGAGCGCGCGGCCTGGAATTAGCGACGTTGCGAAAAGTCCGCGTCGTTCGCAAATTGCGTTGCATTTCGCTAAATGCGACCGTAATAAGATGTAAACGCTATGATTTAGTGTTTAGAACGAGCTAGTGGATGGTCAAATGGCAATGGCAGCGCGGAAACGGCGGTCATCAAACTTTTCGCGGGGCGATCTGTCAAGTTGACGTAGAATTGGGCGCGAAACGGGAGTTAGGGACACCGCGCGGTGGGCGCCACGTCAGCTCGCGACGAATAATATTCTAAACGAATTATGCGACGTAAGACAAACGATTATGTTGACAATTTCAAACACATTGACTAATGATCGATGCACATTTTTTTCGTGAATAAACAAATACAGAGGTATTGCGCCTTCAAGTGATAATATACCCTGGAGTCCTAAATATCAAGGGTATATGTAATAATATGAAGCTCCAGTCGTAGCAAACATATTTTGTAGTATTCCCTTGTATTGATTCATTTAGCAGTGTGAATAAAGTATTGAAAAAAGTTTATTTAATAAAGATTTGAATTTGAATTTTATTGACGATGGACCCGGCACCTGCACTGTGAATCCATGGAATACTAAGAAGTTTGTCTCAGTGTATTTAATAAAGATTTGAATTTGAATTTATTATTATTTTCTTTATGTTACTTTCAATCAAGTTTAGCTGAGTAAGAAGACATGTAAGTTAACTTAAAAAAAACATTATTGTTTAACTCTGTTTTTTTATCTAACTAATTGGCAACGAAAAGACAAAGTTTGTAACATATTATTATAAATTAAAATGCAACAACTTTTTTCCCTTTGTAACATTTAGATTATAACAACGCGATATTAACACCGTCCAATAAATATGTGACTAACAACAATACAGTCTAAAGCAACAAACGTTGCAAATATAATTAATGATCCTCAATACACTAATGTTGCCATACGAGCATAGACGCCACCTGATTGGCTTTGTAAAAAGTTTGCATGCCGCATGCGAACTCACCACTTAAAGGTGTTTTGAAATGAGCGCTAAGTAGACATACGTATATTAATTACGATAACACCCGCTGCTATAAACCACTTCTAAAATAACCATAAATCATCCGACTATAATCATCCAACTGCAGGACAAAGGCCTGCTTCATAGAATTCGAGATACCACAGCAGGGACAGGCGTAATCACCACGCTTGCCTAATGCGGGTTAGTGATAAACCCGAGCAATGTTTGAAACTGGTTGCCCAACCCTGGGTCGAAACTCAGTACCCCGTGATCTTGGCTAGGCACTTTAACAACGAGACCAACGGCATCATTGTACAACTGTTTTTATAAAATTTGTTACAAAATCTATACCCAAGACAGTTTAATATTTCTTTTACATTGACCATAAAAAACCCGGGACCTCAGAGCTAGCGACACCTTGAATCTCGACAAATATGTCATAGTACTCGAAACAACGAGGTCAATGCATTTCTTGTAAATTTTAATTACAATGACATTATCATTGCATTGTCTGTAATTTTTAAGTATCACGAGTAACTTGTTTTACTTAGTATTTTTCAAAGAAGTAAGACTGAAGGCATGCTGCCAAAGGCTCTCCACCATTGGTTAAACTGCAATTGCCAACCTGCCTGCTAAGCGTGGTGAGTATTCTTTTGGGGATTTCTATGTCACATTAAACGGATTTCAGCTAATGATAAAAAAACGAGCATTCGTGGTCACTGTGGTATTATGTTATTCATCATTCAAAAGGTAATTTTTGTAAGTTCCATAGTCTACACTCTACTGGTTAGCTCGAACGCTGTAAAGTGTTCGAAACGTCGGGATAAACTATATTAAAATGTAAAATATATGCTAGATCAAATCCTGCAAACCTATCTTTAATTTCACTGTTTCTCATAATACTATGAACTGCCTTATTAAGAGCTGCTATCTACAACCAAGCGTACACAACACCTCCCCGTGTTTTTCTCCTAGTTTTTAACCATCAGGTTGGTGTACTACTACTAGACTGTATAACGCACAATGCCTTTGCCGATGCAGTAAATTGCGTTCGCTTTGCATTCGGTTGCATCGTAATCAGTAGTGTTGTAAACGTGCTAGCAATACCTGAATAAAAATACCTACAAATCAATATTTCATCGCAAATGACTTTGAATTATCCAAGTATACTTTTCTGGGAATCAGCGGCAAACATGAGAATAATATCCTAAAAAAATATGATGATATGAGCCCATAATTGTAATTATCATTTGACTCTTACTCACTTGCTTGTTGCATAATCATCCTTTTTGTAGACATCTATACCTTAACGACCATTGGATCAGCGGTAGTAAACTCTGCTTCTGAGCCATGGGTCGCGGGTTCGATCCCCGCACAGTACAAATATTTGTGTGCATGAACATGTCTGTTTGTACTGGTCTGGGTGTTTTCTATGTATTATAAGTATGTATTTACAAAAAATATATATATAAGTAAGTTTATCGGTTGTCTAGTACCCCATACGACAGGATACTTAATATTAGCTTAATTTAGGACTAGCTGGCTCTGTGTGGCCCAGTGAGGCGTCTTAAATATTTAAATATTAAATTTATTAAATATGTTCAGCAGTGGACTTATACTTATGTAGGCCCATGATAAACTTCAGGCTAACTATTGTTACAAAAATACATTTCTAGACATTTATCGGTATCCCTGTTTTAATCATTATTATGTACACATACATCTCTTGTTGTCCATTGAAAATATCCTGCAGCTGTGTATATTTTTCAATGGGTGGCAATCATGGAAAAACTAAGTATAAGATTTGTCTTACAACTAGCATAATTATTTTATGGAAAAACTTATGTTAACTGTGAAATCATACGTCTTTAATTATACAGATATTTTTAATTATTTAAAACAACCTCTTTCATCAGAATAAGGTAAAATACCGGTATTTCGAAATAACTGACATCAATGCATCCTTATTCTCCACAAATTAAAGGCGAACTGAAATTACCATCGCACCTTTCGCTAGTAGCCATTAACTTTAAAATGTCGCGGATACATTTTATTTTAATTGAATTTAAATAAATGTTAATCCCGGTTTACAATAAATTGGCCGTTTCGACACGTTATTAAATCGGTTCATAACTTTACAGTGTTTATGCCTTTGCCGGATAGATGAATGAAAAAGTTAGTGCTAAATATGTCATCTGTACTAATAAAACGGAAATTAAACTTTTTGTTGTTGTTTCCTTTTTTAATATACTTTACAATTTTTATTAAGAAATGTTAATTGTTTCGTCGTTTTTCGTACTTAATTTCATGGAGGATAGGTACTTAAGTATAGACTCCTTGAGTCAATTTCTCAATTTGTAATTCATTGGTTGCTGTATCCGTATAAGAATCAGAGGTAATTTTTAACACCTATCATTATCAGACCACAACAGTCCTCAGATGGACTTGGAATCCCCAAAATGATGAAAGATTTGACGCTGGCTGGCATCGCTTTTTGACCAAACAATGTGAAAGTCTCTGCTGCCCGTCTTCACCTAACAATACCAAGTCTTGTATTACCAGCTCCACATGACAATAAAAGTGATTTTCACATCTATAATGGGTTTTTTTTTTCATATAAATTTAACGGCTTCTGACGAGTCCATACAGCCGAGTCTTTAGTGATAAATCTATAATGTTAGTACGTTTATTACAAACACCCCGTATATCGGTTGTCATTTGTCGATGAGTCTTCAACATGTCGAGATACGTTATCACGAACAACCAAACCTAAATGCGCCACATTAAGTGAACACGTTACACACTGATTTTAGAAGCTGATTACCGTGTATGAACTAAATCTGAAATGGGAGATGTGTACCTGTATATAAAAAGAATAGGAACAGCCTATTAATCTGCCACTGCAGGGAAAAGGTCTCTATCATTGAATTCAAGTCTTTTGTCCAGCAGTGGACTGATCTATATCATGCAGTCTATATCTACGTTGATGGTGATCATTGATGGAATGCTTATTGAGTATTTCATTATGGTAAGACAGTTTTGGCGTAAATAAATTAGTTAAAACCGGAACAGATCGAAGACATATTTTTTATTAAACAAGGAACCCTGATAGTTTGCTACGTCCGTCTGTCTGTCTGCCCGAGTGCTAGGTTATCTCAATTCCTAAGCTATAATTTGATATATTGTCTATGTAGAATATAAATATTTGTCGACGACAAAGCGTTACACCTAATTAGATTTTAAGGCACCTATATAGCCACCCACCTTCCCTACATGTAATTATTTAAGTTTTTCTCGTCTATCCCCTGGTGAGGAGTCATGTAAAATAGTTATTTAGGTAATAGTAGGTACTTATCGTCGGTGTGCGGACACCATTTTTGATTAGTACTTTCCAAATGGATAAAAACTTGAAGTTATAATTTTTGTAGAGTTTTAAATTTAGATAGAGCTTAGTGTGATGTTTTGACACCTGTAGTTTTGTATCTTTGGAGATATTTCATATACCTATCTAGGTATATATGATAGGTAGCAATCAGATTTTTTTACGATTTTTTAATACGTTAATAAATCGTCAAAATGTTTTTTTTTTTAATCTAAATTCCATGAACACAAGTCGCTTTACCGAGTCACTGTAGTCGTTGTGCATTTGGGTCGATCTTTATCAATCGTCACAAAATTTCGAGTAACTTGACATGGCAAGAAAAACAGCAACAAAAAAATACACGCCAGTCTCAACAGCTAAAGCAACCGCTTCATAATTTATTTTAATGAAATTCAAACGGAATCAAATGTCTCCCATAATTGATATTATCAACCACTTAACATTCTTCGCAATGAGCACTTGTTAAATACTTAGTTGCAAAATTACAATTATTATTTTATCCGATGCATTTTTTTACTTCATATCTAAGAACATAGGTGTTTGCTAAGGAACAAAACAGGACTTCCGCTTGTAAAATTTAAATAAAACAATTTAATAGCTATTTATATTCCAGTTACTTAGAAGTAGTTTCCTAGGAAAAGTCCCAATTTACTGGACTCTGATATTGTCCATACAAATGCGATCGGGATTCTTCATTATTTCTAACTGGCGATTAAATTTTCATCGCCACAAGGTTAGAAGCGATCGGGCCGCCCACCACGACCCAGACTTACATCGATAAATCCATCAAACATTCGCATCAAAACGTGTTAATTCACGCACATAAATCTTCAACAGATTTACGTTATGTGCTCATATATCGACGCCATGTTATAAAGCTACCAAATCGAATACACCCAAAAAGAGGTGACGACTCACGATCGACAGGTGTCACTAGAGCCGGCACCGTAGCGGCTCACAAGCCATAAACAAGTGCTGAAAAAACATTTACTTCAAAAATAGAATTCGAATTCCCGCGCTTAATTGCACTCCCGCCAATGAGAGCTCGCCTTGTGCGAGCGGGAAAACTGGATTTTGAAGCAAGATAGCAGTATAGTCGCACGATGACTCCGCCCATTTAACAACATGGCGTATGTGTTGATTGGCGGGCTTTTGGCGGGAGCCACCCAGCGCGCGGGGTGACGTATCGAAGGAGCGCGGGAAAGTCGAAGGCTGCGGGAAATGTCGTCTTGACGGACGAGTGGCGGTGCGGGGCGGTGAAAAGCCGGCGTGCGTCGTGTTGTACCATGTTTGAATCGTGTTTGAATTTCGAAAATGGTGTTCGGCCGAGCCGGCATTCTTGGGATACTCGCGAGCAAAAATTACATTCAAGAATAGAATTTCTTGGAATGCTCATTAGATTTATCGCACAGTTAACGCGACCAGTGGGTATTTTAATTACTCAATTATTTATTTTAATGTAGCTTTTTTTCTCAAAATAACTTCAAGGTAATTGTATTATATTATTCATTAGCAATTTACCAAGATCGTCTTGTTCGTAGTCGACTAAGTAGGTACTAATAAATAATACACAATTATTATTTTGTTTTGATGATGATGACGACACCAAATTAGTAGTACCTACGTACCTACGTTCGGTTACTCGTACTTAGCTATTCACAACCTTCAAAGCCAATTGACGGTGGCCTAGAGAAGTCATTGGACATTTAGTACAACGAGGAGTAATTTTATTACTTACAAACAACAACATTTTTCGTAACATTAATACATACACTGATTCTGTAGGATAATCTTCAAAATTACTATTAAATTCTAATAGTCAATAAGCACCCTTAATTGTTTACTAGAACCGAGAACAAAATAATCAAAATAAAATTCAGAAGTACTTAAATCTTACTTGCATGTCAATGATTCTATAGGACTTCACAAATAATTAAGGGTAATAGTTTTACCACAACCTTTATTTATAAAAAATCAATACTTATACATTTTTTAATCTTCCTGTGAGGCTAAGGCTTTAATACTTTTGTAATCAGGCAGAAAGAAACGTTTTTTTGAGAAAAAAAACTAGTGAAGAAAAATAACAAATAATGTAAACTGACGATTATCATTGCGACACCAAGTCACAATTTTCGTGACAGCGATCATGAGCAATTATTTATAAACGGCCAATTGTTTTGCTTCGACTAATTATTATCATTACTGACAGTGATTACTCCTTGGCATGATCTGTGACATTGTTTGAGGTTATCTCCATTCCACATCGAGAGGACTATTATATTCTAGGCACATCACCTTGCAAAAACATGTTTTAGTAAAAAAAGGTTAAAAAAGCCAAAGCCCAAAATGACAACTGTAGTTTAATTTTTCATACTTAAAAACAACATTTGCGATATTGATCATAAAATTACTATTTACTAAAAAATATGTTTTGACATCTTTGGCCCTTTTCTGTGTAATACTCAATACAGTAATAAATACTAAGTATAAACTTTTTTTTAATTGTGATGTAGTACTAGACGTACATTCACGAAGCCTATCCTTCAATAAATCTGAAACATACTTTCGTGCAATAGGTAAGTTAGACTTAAGTAAGTAATATTAGGTGTTTACCTATGAAATTGCCGTTTTGTATGAAAAACATTTTTTCATGTATTTTTTGTTTGTATTAATCGAAGTAATCACCCATGCAATGAATGCATCTTTGCCAACGCAGTGGCAGTTTATTGATGCCCTTCTTAAAGAAATCAGCTGGACGCAATGATATTTAAAAAGTATAGATAGGTTATGCCCTTACAAAACTATCGAAATATATGTGCCGCTTGCGAACAACTGCACACATGCGTAATTCTTATTTTGTCCTTGTCATACTCGTGAAAAGAACAATTACTTTCTCTTTCATGGATTTGAAAAGACGTCACAATTGTGACGTTTTAGGGACGCATATTGAGAGCGCATGTAACATACTCGTATCTATTACTTTTTAAATATCATTGGCTGGACGGGAAACATCAAATTCTTCAAAGGCATTTTGTACTGCCTCTCAGGTATTGAATTTTTTTTCCCGCCAAGAAGTTATACAAATTCTGGAAAAAGTAGTAGTCTGTAGGCTCAAGGTCTGGTGAGTAGGGTGGATGACGGAGAGCTTCCAACCCCAGTTCTTGCAACTTGGAGACCGTCTGCTGTGCAGTATGAGGTCGCGTGTTGTCGTGCAGGAGCAGCGGAGACGAGCGATTGACCAATGCTGGTTGGAGATGTGCCAGCTTCTCCATCATTGTGTTCAGTTCTTCACAGTACACATCCGCAGTAATGCTCACCTCGTTTGGTAAGAAGCTGTGATGAATCACACCGCGGCGCTAGACCACCAAACAGTGACCATCACTTTTCTAGGGGTAAGTTTTCATTTAGGGCATTGTTTAGGTGCTGAACCAGGATCCAACCAACTTGCTGAGCGCTTGCGGTTATCAAACAGAATCCATTTTTCATCGCAGGTACAATGCGGTTCAAAATTCCTTCATTTGTGTGTCTGTTGAGCAGTGCAAGGCACGTCTCGACGCGTACTTCGCGCTGGTGATCATCGAGTTCGTGGGGCACCCATTTGTCAAGCTTTTTTACCTTGCCAATTTGACGCAAATGGACCAATATTGTTTTGAAACTAACGTCGAAAGCTGCTGCTAATTCAGCCGTAGATTGTGTATCACCAGCTTCCACTAGGAGACCAATAGGAGCGAAGCATCAGTGAAAAATGATGCAAAAATTTTCGTGATCATAATAACAGAAATTGACGCGGACGAAGTCGCGGGCAACAGCTAGTATTCCATAATTACTCGAATTTTTAACGTATCCATGATGACGAAAAAGATTGATATGCGATGAAACTTTTTCGACGACGACGAAAGACGACTTTTGGAAAAATAATTCCATGTTGTTAAAAATAAAATTAATTTGAAATTAGAATTCTTAGCCAAACAAAAATTATTTTGATTTGAAATGGCCAGTACTGGCAGAACGGCAATTTCATATGTAAAGACCTATTAATTGTTGCACTTATAAGTAATAAATAAGTAGGTATGCTTTATTACGTTGGAATTGTTTTATTCAACTAAAATTATAATAAAGTATTGTTATTTTATTTCGCCTAAAACCTCACATAAGCTTCATCCTAGTTAAAACAAAATATGCTTTTCTGCATTGTAATTTAAGTCGTAGGCACATGATTCTATTGTAAATTTAATAAACTATGATTTTAAAATGCTATAATAAGGATATTGTCACTTTTTCTCCATGGTCATGTTCATGAGATAAACTTACTTATCAATATCAATTTCTGTTATTATTATGACCGCGATTATTATTGCAACATTTTTCGCTGCTACTTCGCTCCTATTAGTCGCAGCGTAATGATATATAGCCTAAAGCCTTCCTCGATAAATAGACTATCTAATACAAAAATTTTTTTTCCAGTACTTCCCGAGATTAGTGCGTTCAAACAAACAAACAAACTCTTCAGCTTTATAATATTAGTATAGATTTAACGGCAATAATGTTGTTGAGGTCTGTCACTCTCCCGGCAACGCAGCTATTAAGCCTAAGTGTAAAAGGACAAACCCGTTTCCCATGCAATCTTGGGCCTGATGTTACAAGGCTGGGAATTGGCCATAAATTAGAGCATATTGAAAAGATTAATAAGCCATATTTTCACAACTTTCTACAATGGGAAAGTGACTTAAATTAACCAATGAACTTATTTTATTTTATAACCTATATCATGTATTATTTTACAAAAAAATACCATTTTGGTACTTTACCTGGATAAGATCTAGATTCCTTTTCTATCTATCTTAACTGTCATTGTCAGCTGATATTCTTAATAATAGTGCAGCCTGTTACATCAAGAATTGAACTATTCAACATGTTCAATTGTTTTATCAATGATTATTTATTGAACTGCAAAGCTCGTGGAAAAAAATGTAAATTACATTCTCTAAGTTTTTTATATTTATATCAGGCTTTTAAAACGAATTATTTAGCTTATTCCTTAAAAAATGCAATTGTAAAGAAGTATTACTATGAATCGATTTATTCCAAATCGATTAAAACGTTAAAAGCCCCGCTCTATGAAGTAAGAGAGCGTTTACGGAGATAGTCATGTTTTAATTAAATGTCTCCACTTGTCCATTGCCAATTAACACATTGAGCGCCATGGGGGTCACCGGTGACCTCCAAACAATAAAATTTTAATTGTGTCTAGTACTTCGGCAGTTAAAAGCTTAAACTATTTTTTGGAGAAATAGGCAAGTAAAATAAAAGGGATTTTTTGGCACAATTTTCATTGTTGTAACGTCGGGCCTAAAAATGGGGTCCTTCTTTAACTAGAAAGTTTTAAAACCTATGTAGTACTAGCTGTATTTACTTAGGTATTCAAACGGGTGCAGACAAAATAAATACTAGAGAGTCAAAGTACTTACTTACGATTTAGACATAAATATTGCAACATTTTACTATAAATGCGACATTATTTTTGGTAAGGCTCTAGCATCTATTATAAATTAAATAAAAAAAATAATACATTAAATTAAAAAATAATTGACCCGCTTCATCACTAGTAAATAAGGTTTCTGCTTCTTCTCCATTTCCCTTGTCAAGGGGAACTCTATCTAAGAATTCGAAGCGGAGGATTCCCATGCTATTTACGAATATTCGACCTTTAATAACTTTATAGGATTTTTATATTTTCCTAAATATTTTTCCAATTAAATTGAAAGTGGTATTCGTTTACAGTGTTATAGAGAAGTAGTAGGTACCTACACATGCCGTTACTAACGAAACTAACGAAGGTATGCATGTAGATACTACAGAGAGTAAAAAAATTTAGAAAACTATCATTCCTCACTCAATTTACCTTAGGAATCAATTTGTGTAAAAGAAAAAGTAAATTAACAGCCTATATAATCATCCCCCTGCACGGAAAAGGCCTCTATTTTGAATTCAAGTTACCATAGCTATAATGGGTACTGGCATTATCACCACGCATGCCAAATGCCGGTTGGTGATCACAACGTTCGAAAGTTCGAAGCTTTTTGTTGACTAACCTGGGGATCGAACCTTGGACCTAGAGATCTTGGCCCGGTATTTAAACCACTAGACCAACGGGTGGTTATGATGTATTATCAGTTGTTTATTCAGTAGATAACATTTGACACTGAAAAGCTAACATTTATACTTTTATGGCGTTGATTTAATTATTTTATTTTGCATTAGCACTTGCATCTTTCTACTGCTGACAATCGTGACCGAGCTTTTTGCGCTGCTTCTTCTCGGCACTAGCCGTAAGTAGTGGTTGGTTAAAAAGTTATGACATTGGGTCGTGTGAAAGCGCCTCCTAGAGTCTATATGCAGAAATAAAAAAAACTGTTGATAAATTATATTATATTCTAATCCAATCGATTTTGAACTTATACGAGTACTTCAACAAATATAGTGGAAAATCAATTACTAAAACCCGACGTTTTTTTGATGGTCAAGGATTAAAGCTGATCAAAATACGAGAGCTACTAGAGTACTTGCTCCAATATTTTTGTTCTCGTCTTATTTTGACGAAAAACACTTTAAAACTACTCTTTATACCTTAACATACAGCTATTAGACTCTTCTGATAAAATAGCAAACAAGACTCTATTGATAATTGTTTGCCAAATTATAACGATATTTTTTCAATTTACAATGTGTAACAAGACTTCGTAGAGATAGGTCTCCAATCCCCAATTTTTTTTTTACATTTACTTGTCCAAAGGGGATGTCCCAAATTGTATGGAAGCTAGGCCCAGAACCTGTACACATTGCCAAAAGTTAGGGAAATATACCTGGAACACTTTGTTATTATCCAAATTCTTAAAAATGGATTCGTTTAAGTGCTTAAAAAAATAAACTCATTAAAATAGCAATACTAAACAACAAAACTATCATGGCGGAAGATGACATTTTGATGACATCTGTCAGTTTTGACAATTTCAAAATCGCTGAACTCGATCCGAACAAGTGATATTGTTTGCTTACTTGTGCTTGTTGTAATAATAACAAACAAAACAAAGTGTTTTAACTCATGTACTTAATGCCTAAAGAATTTGGATGAGTGGAAAAATCATGAAAAGAACGGTTATGTCAAATAGTGACGAAGGAAATCTGACAGCTACTGACATTTAGAGTTTATGTTTTTTTTTTTTCGTCAAACGCTTTCTTGTATGCCTAGTTGTGAGGGATATTTATTAGATTGTATTTATTTTTGAGCCGCTAAATTAAACGTTGTATACAGTTATTTGTATTTTTCCCAAAGTCAGTAGATTTTTCTTGAATTTTTAGAATACTGTACAATGTCTGGGCCTGTTATGGGACATCTCTTTTCGAACATGGTACCTACCTTAGCGAAGATGCCCTACGCAACGCTATGCCAATTTATACTGATCTATTTGTCTCTTTCAGATATAATATTGGTATGAGTGAGAGAAACAGTAACGTTTACCAACAGTACCAGCATGTTAAAGTCCACCACCCTTCTCTTCCTATGGGTGTCATAAGAGGCGACTAAAAGAGTACGGCCAGAAGACGATAAAAATCAAACATCTTCTCTTTACCAGTCAAACTGTGATCATGGGTGGTGGTATCTACCTCCTAGTGGTCCACTCTGGGCAACGGCATCTTCGGTTTTCTAACCAATGATGACGGCGAACAGATCCCTCTGCGGTGGTAGGCTTCGTAAGATGCCGCCTGGATGCTACCACCCTCCTGCTGAAGTCCAGCGCCAAACAGTTTTTCTGTGTTCCGCTGGTGTGGGGGAGAACCAGTTTCTCTGGGTAAGCTCTTTCCATCTTAGGCTTCTTCTTAACCGTATAGTTAAGTATGTAGTAGGTAAAGAGCAAGCCTATTTTATATTTTTTTTAAAAACTGTCCTTTTGATCTGTGTCCAGACGTGACTGATATATGCTACTGATGATAATGATGATTACATTGACACTGTTCATCGACACGTTCATGGTCGTTTAGCAAAATTGACGCCTTGAGGTTTTGTAAGAGCAAACTGTCTGTACTTGACAACTTGCGGTTCCTTTTTTCTCAACGCTATCAGATCGTAGCTTGATTTAAAGAAAGAAAGAAAGAAAGAAAGAAAATATTTATTTGACACAACAACAAAAACAAAGCACAAAAATAAAAAAAATAAAAGGGAAACAAGTGTCAAAAAGGTTCCCGCTCAGCATTAGTCGTGACAGCTAGAGGCATATCACGACGCTGGTTTATTGATTTATTGGTTTTTTATGTAGAGAATAACGCTTATATGTATATAAGCAGAAAGCAACTATACACTAACAATGAACAATAAAATAACTACATTCTATTTTATTACCTTTGACTTTTCCGAATCAATCAAATCATAGATGATGAGTAAGTGAGAAATGTTTTTTTAATTCTCTTTATTTTTTTAAATCCTTAAATTCAACCCTGCACCGCCAAAAGCTTTTTAGCCAAATCTTTATTCGTAGCGAATGCAAGAGCGCCACCTACCGGGCGCATAAATCATTCGCATGTTTTGACATGTGCTTGACATTATCTGTGCGTGTGTGGTCTGGCTCAAGTGACGATGAGCCAGGTTCTAAAACGGTTTTGACATTTTATTTGTCCCGATCTCATCTATACAACCAAATGTTTTAAATAAACATTTTGACCTGGAATTTATTGTTCCCTGCCTGGTAAAAGATGTTTTTCCGGAATAGTAGCTAGTCAACAAGTCCAAGTAGGCTTGTCAAGTTGATCATCGATTGATCAGAGGTTTTTGAGACGCGGGAAAGACAACACTCATAATTATCTAATAAATGAACAGTGAAACTGATTTCCACGAGTTTTTAGCGCATTCGAATTCGAAAAAACATTTTAGTTCGATTTTAAAAGAATATTCCGTTCTTCAGTTTATGAAATCAGGGCCGCAAAAAAAAGGTTTTATCTAAATTATTATGAAAATTTCTAATTTTAGTCGGTGCTAAACAACATCGTCCGACTCAAAAATAGATACTTTTTATTCTTTTTGTCGTTTCATTAATAACGATATACTATTCCAAAATAAAACCTTAACACAACTCTACAAATTTTTTACCCCAAAAACCGAATTCAAATTAGTAAAATTTATTCTTAACCGCGTCCACAGAACTTGTGGCCATTGGGTAAGTATCTACGCATAATTTGTTAGTCACGTAATGTATTAATACATTCAAGTAGGTGTTGGACGCAATTAAAAGCGGTTTTAACATGTTATAGGACAGGGGCAGATGGTGCTACAATATGTGTATGGTATTTCGTATGGTAATTTTATGCTTTGCTACAACTTACAATATTATAATTTTACAGAAAGACAATCGTAATTTAATGCCCCGTAAACTAATTTGATAACAAACAGTTATTTTACAGTCAGTTGAGGATTATCCCTAGATAGCGGCAATAATAACCTATTTTAATCTAATTTATTAACCTAAGAAAAGGTTTTTTTTTTATATTTTCTCGGGTCTGTGTGTTTCAAGATTTCCATAAAACTTACTTTAAATTCAGAACAATGGATGTGGCCTTATTTGTTTATTCAGTATTTTAACTTGAAAAATTATGTCTCAGGCGGGACTCAAACCCTCTCCAATCTCTATGCATACCGGGCGCGACGCTTTACCAATTAAGCCACCGAGACACACGTCACTGGGCGAATTATTCAAGCTTATTCTTTTCGCTGTAAGCCAGCGTAGTTTCATCAAATGTTAGAAGTCCCGCCTGAGACATAATTTTTCAAGTTTAAATCAGATATTATAATTGCAATTAAATTGATAAAATATCATTAAAAAAGTACACCATTATCATGTTTAAAAACTTCAGAAATAATTAGAAATTTGGTGCCTCATACTTTTTGATGTGTGGTTTTACTGAATAACTCGTCCAGGAATCGAACACGGAACCCCGGACCAGGCGACGCATTGAAGACTTTGGACGCCCCTCCGCCACGAAGGTCGTGAAATACTTTTGCTCAAGACATCGGTGTTACACTTGGTTGACTTAGGCATAAAGCAATGGATTCAAAAGAATCATTCAGTGACACAGCGCACATGCAATTAGTTGTTGCGTCAACTTACACCGCTATTATCAGCGGCTATGGCCACAGCGTATACTTTAACAGCCAGATCGTTTTGCATCAAACGCGCACACAGGGGCTTTCCGTTAATCACGTGATGCATTTTTAGACCCTGTCTCACCTAATGATACGTGGTGACGTTTTGTACCAACTTAAGAGCACGTGGCTTTTTTGTACTTAGTTTATTACTTAGTTGAAAAAAATATTAATGTGTTTAGGATTATTACTTACTGACCCTTTGTGATTTTTCCTGTATCCCTCCCCTTTAGGCTCCACGTGATGAACGGGAAGCCCCACACTAGTAACCGCAATCAAAGCATCGTCTTATTCATCATCATCATCATCAGCCTATTGCAGTCGACTCCTGTACACAGTGTCATAGTGCCATAAGCCTCTCCAGTTGCTCGCCACTCAGGTCGATCTTCGGCTTCTAGCATCCAGCTTCTGCCAGCCATCTTGTGCAAATCATCACTTCACCTGGCCTGCTGCGTCTTATTTACCTGGTGATTAGATATATTGAACATGTATGGTTAAATCAGTAAATATTGAACAAGTTACAACTAGCTACAATGAAGCCAAAACTCATGAACTTAAAATCATACAGCATCCAATAACTAAACCTACTAAAAAAAACAATTGGCTTTTTCTTATTTTAGTTAGGCAGCAATAATTTCGTAGATAAGCAGGTTTTTTTATATGTAATTTAGCAAAAATATAACTAAATTATACAGGTGACTTAAAAATTACATTTATAAAATATTGGCCAAATAAAGTGCTAGTTGGCTGTTATCTTGACGCTACGTACTACACGTAACACCAGCTGTCTAAGCCACAAGAATTCGCGGCAATGAACTTTTACTTTCTGTACTATAAATTCGGCTGATATATTACGCTCAATATGTTTGTTTAGTTTGTCGTACTGGCAATAAAATAATAAAACTCCGCTCTTTCTCTTCCTACTAGTGCCGTAAAGGGCGACAAAGAAAATACTACCAAAAGAAGATGGGCAATAGATCTACATAATATCATCAACCTGCCACCAAAAAGGTAGTGATGAAGTCTCTACTATGTTTTTTTTTCTATTCTGTATGTCTGATTTTGGTGACCTCCTTAAGTTTTTTTTTAACTTAAATGTGACCAACAAACACCAAGAAGATATACGCCTTTAATATACGCCGTTGTATATATATTTTTAAACATGAAATAATAACCATATCTTTGCATATTTGGCAATCGCTGGCGCTCGTGGTCTGCGCGCGGTCCCTTCACCTAAGACATGTCTGCTTCCGGAGAGCGGCTTCCTGCGCTGTGCACTTATCGTGTTTTTATTGTGCTTTATAGCTATACAATTAGAGCATCTTGGCTGTTTGTTTGTCTGACTCGAGTTATGCAAATGAGGGCGCTGTTACTTGGTCAATCTTTATTTTTATAGCCGAAAAATTTTGATCTTTCGATGGTAAACTTTTGTTACATAGTAGCTGTTGCCCGCGACTTCGTACGCGTTAATTTCTGTTACGAGTATAATGATCGCGATAATTTTTGCAACATTTTTCTCTTATGCTTTGCTCCTATTCGTCGCAGCATGATGTTACATAGCTTAAAGCCTTCCTCGATAATTGGACTACAAAAATATTTTTTCAATTCGAACCCGTACTTCCTGAGATTAGCGCGTTCAAACAAACAAAAAAACTCTCCAGCTTTATAATATTAAGAGGAAACACTACAGGCGAGAGAATTGAAAAATAGGTATTTGTAAAATCTATTGCTGTCGCGCAGTGCCAAACACCTTCACCGCAGAGTGTGATAGAGACAACTACTTCTTGGACCGAAAATACCTACTAAAAGCACACCAAATCAACGTATCGTAGTCCCCTGATTACTTTTCCAAAAATAGACCGATTTAAATACTTTTTTCAATAAAAATTAAAGAAAGGCTTTGGCCGTGTTCGTATGTTTTTTTTTTCTAAAATTTAGCCAAATTTGTTTTCTGGATGTTTGAACACAGCGGAAAATCTGGCGAGTTTTTTCGATTTTTGATGGCTCATATCTTTTTTATTAATTAATTTATGAAAAAACAGAAAACATAGAAACATGCTAATAGTGACCATAGATTTTTGTAATAAAAATTATTGCTCTACTGGCTTTATTCAGGGAGGAAACAGCGGACTACGTTTGTATAGAAAAACGGCCCTTGTGTTTCCTCTTAAGTCTAGATTTGACGGGTTGATTGTTTGGGGGTTTTTCATTTGATTAGGAAACTTTCGTTTTTTCACAAAAGAAGTGTTTTGGTTACTTACTTGAGGGTCCGATTTTATAAAATAATATAATACTGAAAAGAAAAACCCTTCAATCGAAATTAGCTGTGTTGTAAGTACTATGCGACTACGCAATGTGTCGAGGTTTAATCAAAGCGTTCACTGCCCGACGTGTGCGTCGCGACCACACTTTGTAGCGACACACTAATTTGCACACACCGAATGACCTGCCATGCCTCCTAATAATATTTACAAAGTTCCAATAAGTACTTATTACAAAAGATTGATCTTATTTTTAATTTGTATCACATACCTATATTATTTAATCCAAAAAGTTGAAAATGTGCGTGCGATTTGATTAAAATGATCGACAATCATCAATGGCCGCCTCGACTTTATTCTTTTCATCACATCGATTTTTTGTATTTAAGATTGTTTCTATTGCCCTTTATTTAGTGTATGTACCTACAAGTATATACTTAGGATCATTTAATTCTTTTCATGGTTACTTTATTTCTATTAATAACGATAAAGTATTTTACTGCAGATTATGCTATGTAACACTAAAACGACATATATGATCATAAAATTATTGCTATTAGAAGAATTAACATCTCCTTATTGCTAATGTACTTAATGTAAATTTCATTTAATGTAAATATTATTCTACTTATTTATGTTAGTACTTTTAAGTCATAAAAGCGATCGGGAGGTGCAATAGCCATTAAGTTCCCAAGAGTTTCCATAAACATATTAAAACATTTGAACAACATAAGTACAATGTTTTGATCCCATATTGAAGTAGCTTCTAAAGCATTTGTTTTATGGAATCAGAAAGAATGAAGTAACCTCAAATACCGAGACCAGAGATAATTTAGAAAAGACGTTTTTTGACCTGAAATTTACCCGTCTGGAATCGAAGCTTGAACTTGGAGTTAATACCTTGAAACTCGGTGCATACGCCACTGACCTCTGAGATCGTCTAGATTTCCAGTCCTGCATTTTTTGGCTTACTGCACACAGGTCACTTCTCAAATAGAATTACTAATGGAACATCACTCACACTCATCACTACAAATATTGACCTACAATAAGTCACTAGTCATTAATCAAACAAGTTTTTAAGCTCACAACTAGTTTTTCTATGGTTTTTGTTGAATTCTCTTAGTTGTTGATAGAATAGGGTCAGTTTAAGGAAACTGAGTGACAAATGACGTGATATCAATGAAAATAGTGCCGTCCCTTCGTGATAAGTTTG
Source organism: Anania crocealis (assembly GCA_949315895.1). Taxonomy (NCBI): domain Eukaryota; kingdom Metazoa; phylum Arthropoda; class Insecta; order Lepidoptera; family Crambidae; genus Anania; species Anania crocealis. The sequence continues at coordinate 2,324,695 of OX438868.1, forward strand.
AAAAGCCAAACATTAAGAAGTTTAGATTTTTGGCTCATCTGCTTATAAAGGACGTTATTTTTGGATTAAAGTCATTGCACTGCATTTCTGCAAATATTTTTCTTGCACTATGGCTACTGACCTCAGATCATATGATCTGAGCTACTGACAAAAACACACTTCAGATATCTTACGTAGGAGATATTAGTTGTATTATATATAATACTAGCTGATGCCTTTTTACCCCCTTAGAGGCGGAATTCCCAAAATTCCTTTCTTAGTGCTCACCTACACTATAAAAGGAAGCACGGTGAAAATTTTCAGATTTTAAATCCCAGTAGTTTGGGCTGTGCGTTGATATGTCAGTCAGTCAGTCATTAAATCAGTTTTCATTTTTATATATTTATATATATATATATATATATATATAGATATAGATTATAATATTAGTATTATACAACGTGTTCCTTTTGATATCCTATAAATCTAGGGTATTAAACAGACATGGTAAAGAATCAAATTGCATATGAATTATTTTTTAAATATTTTTTTTTTGTTTATTTTTATCATACAAAATAATTCTAAAAGTCACGACTGTTTATGTAAAACACCCTTACCTTGTTATGATTGAACTTTTGAATGAAAACGATTTACTCGTACCTACTTATCAATGAAACACCCACACGCGTCAATGTTTTTTACGCGTAACTTTCGCTACTTTACTACTACACTTTTTAGTGTAAGTTTGCCAACGTCTCGCAAAACTAAGGATTCGCCATACTGGTTTTTTTTTTTAACAAATCTAAAATTGATGTTACATTCGAAACTATTGATTTTTGAACCACATGTTCTAGGGCGTTTAATATTATTTTTACCTATAGAACTTAACCTTAGAGTTATGGGATATCAAAAGGAACACGTTGTATATTATTATTATATAATATTAGTAGCCTAGCCATATAAAGACGACCTCCGTGGCTGAGTGGCGTCGCTTGCTCCGACGTCCCGGATTCGAGTCCCGGACGGGCCAATGTAGAAAAATAGTATTTTCATGGTCGGAATGTTAGTGGTAGGGTAGAAGTACCGTTTGTGGCCACTGTTCCGTTTATGGCCATTTATTGCTTAAATAAACGATAAAAATGAATTTATATTAACAAAGCGTTACAAACTCGATTTATTTTAGTATGAATCTTTAAAATTTCAATAAAGATATGGTTTTAACATTGTGTTTTTTTATAAAATAATTCAAATGTCTACTGGCCACAAACGATGCTAAGGTGGCCAAAAACGTTACATCTGCCCTACCACCGGTGTTTCTGATTTCCAAAAAACCAAATGCTTTAAATGGTAGTCAAATACTTTAGGATTAGAGCAATGTATATGATGTTGTCAACATTTATTTTTATTTTTATAGTTAGATATTTTTGTGAGTAGCCACATCAAAGTAGTAAGTAATAGGGGTTAAAGTATGAAATTGCCGATTATTTTTCCACTTCTTATTTTGTTTATAGCTCTTAAGTATAGTCATATTATTGCGTAATTCTTTTTGTATTGTATCAAAAACTATATAAAGTAACTTTTGACTAAAAAGAAATGCAATACTAGTGCCTATTACTTCAAAGGAAGTCGTTGAAAAGACCCCTTACAATGTGTCAGCTGACCTTCTTGCTTCAATTAAGTATATTTGTATTATATACTTTGATTTTCAGAAATTTTAATACTATAATGCGTAGCTTTATAACCATCTAACTTTCACCTTTAATTGCATCGAAAACGGTTCAGGCGAATTAAAAAAAAACTAAAAAATTGTTAGTACGGAAAAATGACTTTTCTCGATGTCGTCCATACAAAACGGCAATTTCATACTTTAACCCCTAATATATACACCTACTTGAAGCTAGGTTAGTAGGTAGCAGTCTGAAAGTCGTTAAATAAAGTGCAGGCTACAACCGAGATTGAATAACTATCCACCTGTTCCGAAGAATGCGCTGATTGTAGGTTGAATAGTTTTCATCTGCGCACACGCAATTTGTGCTTAATTGTGGCGCTGCAGGCGAAGATTGATTGTTGGTTTGTGTTACATTCTCTTTAGTGTCAACAATGTTAGATGAATACAGAATATTTTTTTTATAATTATGGGACTGACCTTTTACAAGACTAATTTAGAAATATCTTAGAAAAGTGCACATTCTGCGAAATGCATATTTTGAAGTGAGTGCTCGTTTTGCGAAGTGAACATTTTGCGTCAGGCACAGTTTTAAGCATTTTGCAAAATGCTTATTTTGAGAAGAGCACATTCTGCGTAATTTACATTTTGAGGTGAGTGCTTATTTTGCGTCAGACCCGTTTTTTTTAGTGATTCAATAGCTAGTGTTAATTAAAAATTGATTTCTCGAATTAAACTTTCAACTGTCTATGGTGGGACACAGAGCCACCTATTGCTTATAGGATGACTGCTTCAAACCGCCAATCTTGATAATCAAAAGATGAAAAATTCTAGTCAAATATCGATGGGAAATTTTATGTATGACTAGCTTTTCTCCCGCGGCTCTGTCCGCGTGAACTAAATGTTTTATCGCGTGGCCCTAGGAAACCTGTGCCCAGCAGTGGGATAGAAAATAGCCTATGTCCTTTCTGAAGGTTAAATCTATCTTCGATCTAAATTTTAACAACATTGAATAAATAGTTTAGGCGTGCAAGCGTAACAAACAAACTCACATTCACATCTACTTTAATTAGATTAAGAAAATATGATCAACCAAATTATTTATTATAGCTGTTGCCCGCGATTTCGTACGCGTCAATTTCTGTTATTATGATCGCGATTATTTTTGTAACATTTTTCACTGATGCTTCGCTCCTATTGGTCGCAGCATAGTGTTATATAGCCTAAAGCCTTCCTCCATGGACTATCCAACACAAAAAGAATTTTTCAATTCGAACCAATACTTCCAGAGATTAGCGCGTTCAAGCAAACAAACAAACAAACTCTTCAGCTTTATAATATTAGTATAGATTTGATTTATACCCAGTCTCCTCTAAATGTTTTTTTTTTAACATTACGAGTGTGGGTTACGAGTGCGACCATCAGTTTCGCATTTCCGTCTTACGCAGTTCCGTCTATTGCAATATGCAAATGAAGGCATAGCAAATGACTTTATGTGATTGTTTTTCATTCTATAAAAACTCAGAACCATATTTTCGAAGGAAAGGCGTTACAATAAGTTTTTTTTACATTTGAAGGAAACTCATGCAACATGTAGTTATATATAAATAAAAAAGTACATCGTACCTAAATATGAAGTAATTGCCCAAATTAGCTGTTCTAAATTATTCATATTACGAGTAATATCTTCGAACTGGATCAATTGCGCTTCCTCAATGAACAACTTATATTTCGGTCTAAAGCCACGGTTCCCAATCTTTTGTCTTATGTATGAAGGTGTTTTTTTTTTGTTTCGTGAATTTTAGGATTTTAAACTTTCTTGTTGCATTTTTACACTAAATACTTAACACTTACGGGGTTTAATTAATTAAAAGGGCAGACGCCCGCGACCATGATTCGTGCAACCGGATCGAAACGTCGGGAAGGTAAATTACTGTTTACCTTTAAATAACGGTTCGTTGCATTAAACCCCGTAAGTGTTAAGTGTTTCGTGAATTTTGTCACAATTTAACGACTGAATCTCATCGTACTTTTAAAAGAAAAGTAAAGTAAAGTAACAGCCTAAAATCATACCTCTCCAGGGCAAAGGCCTCCATCATTGTATTCAGTTACGTAAAGGCATAAATACCACGCTTGCCAAATGCGAGGTGGTGATCACAAATCCGAGCAATGTCAACGATTCGAATCTCTTGTGTGTCCGACCCGGAGATTGAACCAAGGATCCCAAGATTTTGGTCCGGTAAGTAACTAGACCAACGAATCTTTCCTTTTTTTCGGTATTAATCACAATAATAATTGTCCTAAAGCAGTGATAGGATAAACTTTTTTGGTCATCAAAGCGTACCAAGCGCTTTTCCTCTTCTTTTGTGATGCGCACCGCCAAGGAGTTGAATGCCCTGCCTGCGTCTGTTTTCCCGAAAAATTGTAATCCTAAAATTTTTTAAGCAAGAATGAATAGGCTGCTTCTGGGTAAGCTCGCTCCGTCTTAAGGCTTCTTCTTAACCGTAGAGTTAATTAAAGAAACGGTTACCATACCTATTGATTAGTTTGCCCGGGGATATACGCCGGGAACAAGATCAAAATGTTTTTAAAAGAAAACTTAAAAAGTATTTTTATTAACTTAGCTTAGTATTCAAGTTTTAATTTGGTATGTTAGAGACTCGTGATGCCACAGACAAACTATGTAAAATAGTTTTGTGGGACAGCTTTATATTTAACTGTAAAACGCTGTTTGTCTAATAAATAAATAAATAATAATAATAATTAGGTAGTCAAGAGCAAGCCCATTGATAATAAAAAAAAGCGACTACCGGCGAAATAAAACGGATTTTTACTGACTTTCCTTGTTAACGATGTTGTTAATATTGACAAGTTTGAGTACCAGTCTTCAACAAAGTCTAACCAGCTATAACACTGTCTAGACAGTTGTATTTCCTAATACTTTTTAATCAAGGCGTATCTATTAGTGACCATGTTGTGCTGGAACGAAATAGGATTGCACTAACACCCTTTTTTTCTATGGATATTGTGAGAACTAAAGGATTGCCGCCAGAAGGAGACCATATTAACAAACCCAGCTGACAAGCGTGGGCGAGAGCAAACTCTCCTTCTAGAGAAGCCTCTGTCTAGTAGGTACCTAGTAGATGTTGGCTGATGAAAACTGTTGGATCAGAATGCATTTCTCAGAGAAACAAATTATCTTATCGCTCACGTAACTTCATTAGTCCAATTTACAGTCAATCTGTTACCAAAATTTGTACAATCGATTATCAAATTGTTGATATTTGACTTTTTGTGGTAGTCGATCAAGAGGTCGATGAGTTGTTAACACTTTATTGTTTGAAGTTTCATAAACTTTAGATCGGGAATTCAGGATACGAAGGAATCAACAGACCTTAATAATTCGATGTTTATATTTCCTGATTCTGGCATGCACGGCTTGTACGACAGCCAAAACAGTCGATTAATTAATCGACTAAAATATAAAAAAATATAAATTTTTATATCAACACACTTAATTGTCATGCTAGGCTCTGTATTTTTTTAAAGTTCTTATTCTATGTTGTGTTGTAATGAAATAAACTTGTTAGTCTTCTTCTCTTATTAACCCTTTATCTTGAATAAATTACTTAGATATTCATTCTATTAATTTGCACTAAAAACGATAAAATATTTTACGCAATTAAACTAAGTAACACTCACACGACACGAATGATTGTAAAGTTATTGGATCAATAAATATATCCTTATTAGCTAAAGTAATAAAACACGCCTTGTTAATTATTAATAACTAATACTAAAGTCATATTAGCAAAGGTGCAAAGGCGTAATGAAAAATAGTTTATGGTTGCAATATAACCATAAAAGTTTCGATAATTAAATAAAGTAGACAAAATCACATTACATCGTTTTGATGCCAAAGTATTAAAGCTAATTAAATGTTTTAAGAAATAAGAAATAAAAAATGATATTTTAAATTTTTATGTTAAAGAAAATATAGAAAAGTGCATTTTTGATCACATAACATTGATCCGTATGGGAGTCAAACCCAAGCTTCGAAATCTCAAAAGCGACACCTTGAAAATTGGTGCGCACGCGACTCAAACACGGAGGTCATCGAACGATGACCTCCGTGTTTGAGTCGCGTATGACTTTTTATAAAATGTATCACTTAATTCATATTTTAAATTTTTTCATTATTATAAACCCCTATGTAATTCCACAGCTTAATACGCCTCTCCAATAGGTAGGATTTGATTTGGCATGATCGCTATGCTTGAGAATTGGTCGCAATTTGGCCAATAGTGGAAAACACATACCTGTCCTCTTGTAACTCCTTTAGTCGTCCCTCATAGGGCAAGACGTGATGGCGCTGTTACGTTTATTAGCAGACTCTACAAAAAAACTATACTTGTGTAGGTATATATTTTGTAATGAAACATTGGTGGCATTACAATTTTTCCTTATCGCCTTTGAATAAATACTGACATGGGTTCCGAAATATCACGGATTAATTCGCTGGGATTCGAAATCCGAAAGATGAGACTGTATTAAAACTTGCATTTATCCTATCCATAAGGGTAAACCACTAAGAATTCAGTTAAAGGAAAACAAAAACAAGACTAATAATTAGATTTTGACCAAATGTCTGGACTATTAAAACTTTTGCTACTCCTATCGATATTGCCAATTGTCACATAACTTTCTATCTTTAATGAATAGCAAAAAAATCCGCACACATCAAATTAAAACAAAAACAAAAAAGAGGTTTTAACTTCTCCATATTAAGCCCCAATAGTACAATCGAAATCTACTACTTAACCATTCACTGTCACTATCACTTGAAGGGAGTTACTCCAAACGGTAATCATAAATGAGTCGGCATTGTTGCTTGCGTACAGACACTGAATAAAAGAAGTAATGGATCGGCAGCTATACGTATACAACGCAAAGACATGCAAAGGAGAAAGTCGCATAGTACTGAGATACCATCGCTCAATGGAAAGGCGCAGCTTGCATTTCGCTAAGTATAAAATGGTGGTTATTCCCTACGTCTGCACAGTCAGTACATAGCCGTCGACAACACCTAAGCACTTCAACATGATCGCTTTCGTAAGTCCCTTACATAATTATATTCCAAAAATAAATGTGTCGAACGCGTAACAGAGCAATTAGAGCGGAAATCGGAACAGCTTTTATTCTTTTTTAAAGTAGGTATTTGACACAACAGACCTAATTAGTTGAACGCAATGTCACACTGAAATAAATTTTTTATCTTTATTTTATCTATTGATCCTGGCTATGCTTATGCAAGCCATTATAAAACAATTTACATTATTTTCTGGGTGAACTAACAATTTCAAATTTGGAATTGGAATAGGATATTAATTTTCTAACATTAAGTAAAAGAACTTATTTATTTCACTGCGAGAGAAACATACAGATTAAAGCGGGAACTTAAAATTACAATAAACAAAAAAAATGTCTCTATCGTACTAAAAATAATGCTTTTTATTAACAATCATTGTTATTGTAACTAGTGGTGGTCATTAAGGCAAAAGCTCTTATAATAACTTGTATGCACACAAGAATGCCTACGTTAAATTTATTAAACCTAATTTGCATTTTAATTTGTAATGCAAAATAGCACTACTGAATACGATATAGTAGAAGTTACATTCAATTTATAAATAGTTTACAAATGATGCAGTCATTTTTATGACCCAACTTTTGAAAATATTGCTTTATACTATTATTACCTGATCGGGGCGATACTTAGAAATGTTATTTAAATCAAAACTAATGTTCAATTTTATTACCTTAAACGTCTGGAACCTCATAAAATCTTTTGTAATTTTAAACTATGGCGACCATTTACATAATGATTACTTCCTTCGTACGTAAATTGAATATCTTTAGGTAATTATGGAATAAATATATTTTTTAGATCTTGATATACTCGTGATTCGTGATTAAGTCGTTGACTTTGCGCTCATAAAAAACAAAAACCAGGCCGAAATCGGATAAAATTTGCCATTGAGATAAATTAAGGTACACTTTGCGTGCTTAGACCCTAACTGTGTTGCCTATATTTCAAAAAGTGACATTTTGAAGCTAAAAAGGCTTAATATACCTTTTTTTACTTTCCCAATGAGATGTTAAGTAACTTAAAATAGGTATGTTAAGCCATTTTTTGAGAGCAGCAGATAGGTAGTAAACGCAGACAAAATAGATTACCTATGCTGGTGAACCCAATCATAAACTGGAATAACAAATACTACTTTCGATCCCAGAAAGAGTACTGTTTTCGTGGCATACCTAGTATGTCCATACGAAGTTGCGTGAAACATCTAGCAGACCATAAACAACTACTTACTTTTAACTATCCCCTTACAGAAGACAGCATCGATTCTCCTCCTTGCGACGGTGGCATTTGGCCGGCCGTCAGACGACTGGGAGCCCGAAGGCCACTCTCACACCGAACACACGAAGCCATACCACGTGACGGTGGTGAAGAAGATCGGTGTGCCAATCCCGCATCCGGTGGCTGTGTCAGTACCGCAGTACGTGAAGATCCCCATACCGCAGCCCTACCCTGTACACGTCACCGTGGAGCAGCCGATACACGTTCCTGTCTACAAGGTGAGTGATTTTTAAAATGTGTTTTCTTTTTATAGATTAAAAATAACTACATTCGTTGCAAGTAAAAAGCCATGTGAAATTGCAGTTTACAAGACAAGTCATCTACGTATGAAGAATTATTGTCATTTAGTTATTCTAATTTTTTTGCAGTAGATTTAAAAATGGTTGGCTACATCGATCGGACCGGGAATCTAACTGAGGCCTTAGAGCTTGTTACCCTTTGCAAACCGGTGTCTAACTAAGCCACTCGACTACGGAGGTCCTAATACTATAGATACTTAGATTTTTTTATTGATGCAATTTATCTGTTTTTTTTACACAAAACGTGATAGCCAGTAAGGTCTGAGATGTCTGATAAAAGCATCATTCTCAAGTATCTTTAAACTTGTAGCGTCAGTAACCAGTAGCAGTCAATGGTGCCCTATTTAAGTGACCTGTAGATTATCAAAACTTGGGAAGGAGATTTTGATGATAAGTCTTGTCCAGTATGATGGAATCATCATTTTCTTGCACTTCTTCCGGTCATTTGGGGCTAATATTCTTCTGAGTATCCGGATTAGTTGCCATTGCACGACGACTCTCATTTTTTATCGCAAACTAATCAGTCAACCTTTTCTTCTTCTTTTTTATTTGACCCTGAGATTTAACTTTCTCTACGACTAGTTCTGTAACATACGAAAGTTTTAACGAGTATAATTCATCACTATTAGCCATAGACAAACAAGTCTTCTATTTTGTAGATGCTTGCCTAAAAATGCATGGGAAAATCTATTTATTTGTATGTAAGTGTCACAAATCAATTAAAACCTTAATTCTTCTATGATAATTAGACAATTGTTAAAGAAAAACTGGTCACAAGTAAGTTGCCGGCGACACGAAAAGATAAAAAAAAATGCCGAAGATCTAACAAAGATTTGCTTTAACAACAGTTTACGCGATCTAACTAGCACATTTCACATTGGCGATGCATTCTATGATTGCAGACCAAGTTTTACTTAGCGAAAGTGGCTGAGTTTCATTTACTGGTTCACTTTACTAGACCACAGATTCGATTTCTATATAAACTCATTTACAGATAGGTTAATGTTACTTGTTATAGACAAACTACTTTTCTATTGGCAAAAACGAATTCTTTAATAATAGATCCGCTCTACTTTAAAGATCATTTAAGGAAGCGTTGTAGACACAATTAATACGAGTAACGTTCGATTTGATAAATACATAAACTACCATTATAATAGCACTAGCTGTCGAGTCGACTTCGTCCGCGTCAATTTCTGTTATTATGATCGCGATTAATATTAATATTTTTTCCCGTTTTTGCAACATTTTTCTCTGATGCTTCGCTCCTATTGGTTGCAGCGTGATGTTATATAGCCTAAAGCCTTCCTCAATAAATAGACTATCCAACAGAAAAATATTTTTTCAATTCGTACCAGTACTTCCGGAGATTAGCGCGTTCAAACAAACAAACAAACAAACAAACAAACAAACAAACTCTTCAGCTTTATAATATTAGTATAGATGTGTAAGTGATATTAAAATTGTAATTAAACAATTTGAGTTGTAGCCATTACTGCAGTCGTAGGCGTGCGTTTTATTTTGAGTTATGCACCAAACATTTGAATAGGTGACCAATAACTCAAAAATAAATACTTGTAAGTTTGTATGTATGAAGCGGCTATACCTAGTAGATCAATTAAGATAAAATTTGGTTATGAGATAGTTGGAGTTCCGGGGAACATAAAATAGCTATTATCCTAGGAATCATCCCTGAAAAGGGTTAAAACTGTGGCGGAAATGCTTATGGACAATCAATATTTTCTTAGGATTTTAAACTTTCTTGTTACATTTTTACACTTAACATTTATGGGATGTAGTTCGTCGCATTAAACCCCGTAAATGTTATGTATCAATATTTTCTTCATTTGGTAGAGAGATTATCAGACAGCATAAATCTTAAGTGATCCAAAGACAGCGATATAATTACCTAATTGGAGAACGAAATTTAGCTGGCAATGCTTTATTTATTATCTTGTTGTATTGGAGCACTAGAATCGTCCCCTAGTAGATTTTACTGTCTGTGTAAGGCCTACGGCAGCCTTTGGTCACAGCTTACATAGCGTACATTGACACAATATATTTTCATACTAGTCTTACCTACCCAAACACGGGTTTAGTATCGTACGATATATAAAATGAATCCAACATTAGTATTATTTTTTACCTTGCCATTTTATCTAAGCGCCGAATCTTCTTAACACCAAGTAATTAAACTCGTTAATATCTATAATGATGTTCAGAATGGTATGTACGGCGATTATAACATTTAAAACAATTTTTGTATGATTACTCAAAGAAAAAGGTTCGTACTTTAAGAATATAATGATGTGTGTATTTATTTTTTAATCTACATACAACGTAAATAAATGCCTACCTTCTTAGAAGTTTATTGAAAGTTACACAAATCGAAAACTTGTATGACAAATATAGGCCTCTTTGCTTTCTAAAATGTAAGTGGCATTAAACATAATCGTGTGCTTATAGTATTGCTTCCTCTTATTATTTTCCTTTCAATACTACTTTCTTACCGCACATAGACTTTTCATCGCTAAGAGAAACCTGGCAATTTTCCATTAGCAAAACACAATAATTTACCATAGATTATATCATGCTCATTGTCTTCTAGTTTTTACCAGTAGTCGAGCGATCCGTGACAGTGAGGCATTTATGCCAACCACGATGACAACCATTATGTAATTTAACTGGACATTGAAAGTTTACAAATTCATGCATTTCGTTAAAGTTATCATTTTCCCGCACTTTTTGACAGTTTACTTTTATCAAAATAAGCAAAGGCATAAATATCTAGTATTATAAGAATACGTATCTGTGAGACTACAGGAATAATACCATAGGGAAAGAAATATTTTCCCTATGATAATACTAAGACTAATAATTTATATACTTTATTTGATATTTTAGCAACTTAATTGCACTCATAATATCAGTATATAAACTTGAAAAATTTTGTCTCAGGCGGGACTCGAACCCGCATCTCCTCGCAAGCCGGGCGGCGCAACTAATAATTTATTTTCTGTTCCAGGTCGTCCCTCAAATCGTAGAGAAACCTGTGCCTTACACTGTTGAGAAGCCCGTCCCTTATGAGGTGGAAAAGCCTTACCCCGTCGAGGTTGAGAAGAAGGTTGAGGTGCCCATCCCAAAACCTTACCCTGTCCACGTACCCGTGTACAAGCACATTTACCACCATAAGGGCGGCAAGCACTAAACAATGAACTACGTATGACGGAACGTGCATTTCGACGAACGATATTCTAGTGTTGGCTTGGCGCTGTAGTTTTTTTTAAGACCATGGAATAACATTTTGATGCCAACATTAATGTCTCGTTTTTCGATTTGAAAATTGTACAAAGATTACAGCTTGCTTTGTAAGCCTTTCGTCAAAGACCTCTCTGAGGTCAGGTGTGGAGTGGCTTGGTGTAGCCCATTTGTAAATATTGAGATTAAGTATATTTGACGGAGATGTATTTCCGTCAGTATTGACTAATTGTTGCCTTGTTGTGATATTTATTGTGTGTAAGTACAGTTTTGTTGTTAAAGTTGTTGCTGTCTGCAATCGTTGTTGATTATTGTGTAATTGTTGTTGATTTTTTGTAGATATAATACGAATATTAAAATACTTTTATAAACTTGTGCATTATTTTTGTTAGGGATATGAGATCCTGAAGTAAACTCTAAAATCTAAAATCATAAACACATTTTGGTTATTTTTGTTTTAATAAGCAGAGTGGTGTTTCACCTTAAATGCAAAAAGAGATCTAAATTTAATAAACTAAAAAATTTATGTTGTCTTATAAAACTAAAATTAATTATATAATAAAATTAATAGATCTAAATTCGATTTTTTTGTTGGCTCTGGACTGAGTGTTCTAGAAGACTATACAACTATATTGTCTGGTAAGTGTTCCTTAGTAAGTGTAAGTGACACATGTATGTTACTTCAGAATTGTATTTTTATTACTTCTTATTGTGTTACTCCAATGCTTAACCTACAATTAAGAGTAAAGTAACGGCCTATATTCATCCCCTGCAGGACAAAAATCTCTTTCATTGAATTCAAGTTACCAGAGCAATGATGTTTTTTTTTTAATATTCGATGGGCTTGCTCTTGACTACATACTTAACTCTACGGTTAAGATGAAGCCTAAGATGGAATGAGCTTACCCAGAAGCAGCCTATTCACTCTTGCTTTAAAAATTTAATGGTATAAGCATAATCACCACACTTGCCAAACCCGAGCAATGTTCGAAAATTCGAAACTTTTGTTGTTCGTACCTAGGACCCCGAGGTCTTGGCCCGGTATTTCAACAATCAGACCAACGGTAAGACACATTTATCATCATCATCATCATCATCAGCCTATAGCAGTCCACTGCTGAACATAGGCCTCTCCAAATGCACGCCACTTAGGTTACTGTTAATGTTACTCCTTAATTGTAACTATTCTTATTATGCACTTCCATGTCTTAACCTACAATAACAACTTGAGAGTTGAATAAACTTAAACATATTTTATTCATCACCTAATTCATAATACATATTATTATCATCACTACGCATCTGTGAACTGAGCAACATAAGTAGGTAAACCAAAAATCACTAAAAATACACTCAGTTGAGCGTTGACCGTGACACAGTGCGGATGTATTTTAGGCTCTGCGTAAATATTTATAATGTGAATATATTCTTTGATGCGTGCATGCACGCTCTACATTCGCATCCGATTCGTGCTGGCGTAATTAAAATCTGTAGCATTCGTTACACTCCGTGGTGACAAATTAATTGGTGATTAAATTAATGTTGATACATTAATTGGTTTTGTCAACGACAAATTGAAGTGTGACGTTGTTATTTTTGTTTGTTGGTATTTTAATGTAGAGCTATATTAACGAAACATTACTCATGTACATCGTACTGCATCGTAACTACATTCTTTCTCAAAATGATTTTAGTTGTGTTTTACTTGATTGCCTTAGAAAATCACTAATCTCGAATAGCTTGACTTGCTGTCGCTACAACAGAAAATCAAGTAGGTATTTATTATGTTCCGTAAACATAATAGGAGGTAATTCTGGAACATTTATGTCAAATTGTGCACCTTTCGTTTCAACATTCACTCTGTTTGTTTTTACTATCACCGCGTTACATAAACGAAGTGGATCTTGAGCGATAATTATCTGGTTACATTAAGTGCGACCACGAGCTCTGACACCGCATCGGGCTGAGTTACTTTCACCTCGGTCAAGGCGGGCGCCGGTGGCCATCGACCCCGGCTCCACGCGACGATGCCTTTGCTTGCCAAAATTATTTATGACTTTTATGGTTTGAATTGGAGCGTCATTATTCGCGCCTAAATTAAGACAAGGATTATTAAAATTTTAATTAGGTACGCAGGAATAATGTATGTTAGGAATTACGCTTAGGAATAAAGCTATTATTGGATACTTTCGTGGAGCTGTTGAGTGAGTTTAAAATAGTAAAGAAATCCTTAAGTTCTACGCATAATTAAGAAAAATTTTGCTGTAGGACTATTTAATTGCTCTACATTTATCTAGAAATGTGTCATCAAAAAATCGGTCATGATAACAGTACCTACGTTTTATAAAAATAAGTAGGTATGAGGAGAAACTTCTGTGACTCTTAGTATTTGTCGACACTTTTTTTATTCAATCTATCTAGGCCTAAGTAGAGAGAGACAGTTGAAATCTGGCCGACAAAAGAAGGACGAGTGGTTATCTAACTTTTTAATTTTAACTTATCCTAAATCTATGGAATAGCTGCATTAAATCTGTCTAAAAGGCAAGTGAAAAAATAGAATAAAGTATCGTTAAATTTATCGAATAGATAAGTTTAACCTTTTTCTATTAGTAAAATAAAATAAAAAAATATCCTTAATAATTAGATCTTGTTTTAGTCACTACCCAAAGATTAAACCTTTACAAGAAGACAGTGTAACGAGAATTTCTGAGCTGAATTGGCAATGGGTAACTAACATAGTATGAAGAACCGATGGCCGTAGGACGGAAATTCGCTGGATGCAGGATGGATATTTAGGGGTACCTAGTCCTAGACTATGAAAGCCCCGTTAGTCTAGTGACCCGTTGGCTTTTGGCAAAAGGTTCAATCCCCGGGCAACAAAAAGTTTCGAATTTACGAACATTGCTCGGGTTTGCAATCACCAACCCGCATTTGTCAAGCGTGGTGATTACGCCAGCATCCATCATTGCTGTGGTAACTTGAATTCAATGGAGGAGGCTATTTTCCTGCAGTGGGATGATTATGGGCTATTACTTTTCCTAAGAATATATCGGGTACCAGGCAATGACCTTTCGCAGAACATTTAGAGAACTCGATTTCTAAATTAACCCAAACCGGGAATGTGACCCTCACCCTTTGCGTTTAGAGAGATTTACCACACCACAACTACCACGCCATTGAGAAAAGTCCATTTAAATAAGAATCTAAGTATTATTTCTTCTCTATGGCCTGAATAAGTTATGGCACATCACTGTGCTCTACCGGCGATCAAAGAATCATGTCGTAATTAAAATGATATTTATTCGCTTTCCTGCTAGTTCCACTAGTTTACAACTAGGAAAGTACGTGCCATGTAATACTATACTGATACACGCATTATATCCTTACAGGGTTGCCATTATACTTGCTGGGAAACTACAAATAATCAGCATAGATTTTTTATTTTATTTTAATTACAGTCATCTACAGCCCATAATATGTCAGTCCACATGTAGACATAAGTCTGCAAAGCAGTGACTGTATACCGGTATTAATATGGGCTTTTTTTATTTTATTTTTTGTATTCAATGGGCTTGCTCTTGACTACATACTTAACTCTACGGTTAAGAAGAAGCCTAAGATGGAGCGAGCTTACCCAGAAGCAGCCTATTCACTCTTGCTTTAAAAATCTTAATGGTATAAGCATAATCAACACACTTGCCAAACCCGAGCAAAGTTCGAAAATTCAAACAATTTTTCGGGAAAACCGACGCAGGCAGGGCGTTCCACTCCTTGGCGGTGCGCATCACAAAGGAAGAGGAAAAGCGCTTGGTATGCGATCGATTTATTCAGTCATGTCATGATCGTTCTCTGTATGACATTATAGCACAAATTCGTTTTTTTCCGTATTTTCAATTTTAGCTAGCATATAAAAAGCGCCTACACTTACGCCCCGCGCCTCGACGAATAATAATTGTGTAGTACTGTTTACATTGCAGAAATAAACTAAGGGGTTTTTGGTCCGGTACAGAATCGCTAGTTTTGAGGCTCCGGGTTCGATTCCCAGACAGCTCAATGCTGAAAAAGTAAGAACACTTCCCTCTTCTTCTGGCGGTAGACACTCGTACCCACATACGAAACTCATAGGAGGATTATATTTTAGGCCAGCACCATATTTAAATAGGTACAATACAAAGGGCTTTGATCCAGATGATGCTATGTAGAGACACAAGCAGGGCCCAAATCTAACCAGCAAGGTTTGTCATGTCAAGTAAGGCTGAGCAGCTCTCTCCTTCATAGCATGACATACGGCGTCGCGCAAAACCAGTCCAAATGATATAAGCACTGTACTTTTAATTGAACATATCATAGCGTCTTAAAGCCTTTATCGCAAACTACCATAGGGCGATTCTTATTACCGGGTTTCTTGACCTGCTAGTTTTTAATGAATGTGACAGCCCTGGGTTACAGCACAGTATCCGTCCCGGTGGCCACAATACTGGCGCCCCGCGGCGCGACACGGCCCGCCATTTTTGTGCGTGATGCGCACACGCACATACCTTGTTTATTCCATAAACAACCCATAGGAAATTAATTCTGTAATCGATTGTAAAGGTTTAATGGGGAAAATTGGTGGAAGTCAGTGACAGGCACGCACATGTTAAGTTGATCAAGATTTTGTTTGACAATGTAATGTTCGTCTTAATGGGGACAAAAGTGGCTCACTTGACTTTGGTAGTAAAAATCATTATTTTGCAACGAAACCATAAAAAAAAACAGTAACTTTAAAACGGCCCCAGCTGAACGGCATTTCAAATTTAGTCTACAAGTAAATTTAAAAGTTATTTCATATAATTTGTATAATACCAATAACCAACACGATAAATTAAATAATTATACTTGGCGTAACATTAATTAATTAATTATGCACAATTCTCCCTATAGTAGGTTGATTGTTAAGCACATAACTAGGTGTAACAAGTTTTTGAATAAAATAACTAACAAAAACATAGTACCTAAGTAGGTTGATAAAATAAAAAGTTTAAAAAGTAACTAAAGTCTATAATCATCCCACTGCAGGTCAAAGGCCTCTTCATTGAATTCAAGTTACCATAGCAATGATGGGTACAGGCATTATCACCACGCTTGCCAATGCGGGGTGGTCTTCACAAACCCGAGCAATGTTCGAAAACTCTAAATTTTTTGTTGCCTGTCGGGGATCAAACCTAGGACCCCGAAATATTGGCCCAGTATTCAAACCACTAAACCAACGGAGCGGTAACATACACATGTATACATAATCCCTTTGAGAAAACGAATAACAACACTTTTCAATCGAATTAAAAATAACCTAAAAAAGATTCAAGCATTTTTTGAGCGATTGGTTACGCTTGTCCGCCGCGAGGAGCGCTGCGGGCGCGATCATTTTCGCCTCGGGGTTCCATTTTCAAAATAACCAAAAAAATATAAATGAATGATTTTGAGCGCTGCTCTTAGAAATAACCGTATCTAAATAAGTGTTTATTAACAAGACGGAATGGACATACATAGAATAAGAGTATACAAGAAAATCGAATAAGACTAACAGAAGACGTATTTCATAATGAAGGTATGTAAATACATGCAGCCAAAAAAGTACCAGCATTAAACGATGGAAGCTCAAAATCGATAGGAGAAATTTCACATTAGACATTCGGTCTAAGCTCTACAACACCCAAACTTTATGGCCTTTAAAAGATTAACAACCTTCCATTGCAAAGTACTTATGGTCTGGTAAGTACTATGAGTAAGTACTTTCTTTGCAATAAGTATAAGTGGTGGACAACATCACAATAGAATATAGTTTTTTGTTTTAATCGACATCGGGAATCGAACATCGCCTAGAAACTGACGGCACCTTGTAAACCGATAAGTCATCATTATCAATATCATCACAGAACATAGAAATTTCCATGTTCTGTGACCATCATTTGGCAATATTGTAACCTTTTAAACATTCTCAAAAACAGGAATTAAATTTTCATTTCACACGAGTAGGTAACTTACGGACGGTTCCAATAACCTATCTATCTTCAGTTTTGGCATATCGGAGATAGGAAACAGTTTCTATCTCTGTTTTTGCAGTCTAGAGAAACAAAGACAGAAGTTGTTTTCTATCTCCGATATGCCAAAACTGAAGATAGATAGGTTATTGGAAATGGCCGTTAGTTTCTTTCAGTCTAGATAAATATTATTTTTCAATTAAATAAAACGCAGTGTTGATTACATGACCAGACTAAAAATGTACGTATTAGTAAAACAAGTTTAGATAAAATAAAATAAAAATATTTATTTCACGATAATTTAACAGATGAAAAGCCAGAAATAGGCTACCAATTTTTATTAAAGAACTAGCTGACCCGGCAAACGTTGTTTTGCCATAAAAATGATTAAATTACTAAAATGGCTATTAAAAAATAGGGGTTGGTGATAAAAGGGTAAAAATTTAGGGTGGAAGTATTTTTAATGCCACATTATAGAAAAATAATAACAAAAAATTTTGTCCAAAAATTAAAAATAAATGTTAAGCGTGAACAACCCTTATCACTAAGGGGTATGAAAAATAGATAGTAGCCGATTCTCAGACCTACTGAAAAAGCATATAAAATTTGGTAAAAATCAGTAAAGCCGTTGCGGAGGAACAAGGTAACTAACATTGTGACACGAGAATTTTATACATAAGATATCAGTACCTAAACTCTTGTTTGGTACTGTAACAAAATTGGTGATATATTTCAATCCGTAGAAGAACTAAGACAACCGACATCGCCGGTTAACCGCCGTTAGGGCAGAAAGGTTCTGGAATGGCGACCGCTCCTACGTTTTGTGGGTAGGTCCCCCATAAGGTGGACCGACGATCTGGTGAAAGTTGCAGGAAACCGCTCGTGGCATTGGACCGATTGTTGTGGAGATCCTTAAGGGAGGCCTTTGTCCAGCTGAACGCATTGTGTGACCGATATGATGAACATGTAGATTGTAGGCTTATCCATCAACTAATATAGAAAAACAGTTAATTTATCAGTGATTATTTGTAATTCTGATTTCCCAATATTTATGTAGGTACCAACTGTCCTATAGTTCGCCATTGACCTGCGTGTGCGCAGGTGCGCCCCGCAGCGCGGCAGGAATAATGCTGGCTCCGTCTAAATTATGTCTAGCATGCGCTCAAATCATATTGCGGCCGCCATTACACGCGTTAAACGGGAATAGAACCGTTTTTACGGCTATTAATACACGATTAATTATGGTCAAGGCATTTATGGACTTCGGTATTATTTAAGTATGAAGATCTTTTTCATCGATATCGAACAATACAATCAAAAATCAGAAAGGGAGCTATAGAATAGAGTTGTATAAATAAAACATGGCACGAGACAGGCAATTTTACAAATCTTACTAGTATTGTGAATGCAAAAGGTTGGATGGATTTTATTTAGTCAATTACACCAGAATGGGTCTGTATAAAATTCGGCACTAATACGTAGGTTTTAATATGGAATAGCATTCTATATATAAGCTACTTTTTAGGCTAAAAAAAAGTTCCTAATGGGATATATTTGCTTTCACAAAGTAAGGGATCGACATGGTTTATATATTTATAATAGTTTATAATATGGTTACTCGTCTTATCTAGCACGCAAACTGGTCAGAAAATTAGTTCTTCTTGCACACCCATCAGAACTTCAACTTGGTTAAAGTTGTTTCTAAAGTCAATAAGTTTTCAAAGTCCTTATCTAAATCAAACAAGTTGGAGTTACCATAAATAGCGTCACAGACATTCGCCTATTAATGTACGCCATAAATACAATATTGCATAAACTTTAAAAGACCGTCTCAAAGTCTCAAGTGAGACATGACACCATAGGATTTAACGTAATTTATCCATTTTCAAATCCTTCACAAAATAGATCTGAATGTAGAAACTCCGATACTGGCTAGCACAGCTGTTGGAGAGAGCGAAACGATTAAAAAAAGTAAGTATTGATATACTTTCCATGTTCCGGCAACTGCAAGAAACTATTTTTATTACTCGTATATTTCATAAATCATAATGTTACTCGGAAAATTAAGAAACAATTTTGACTATGCTAAACTTGTTTTCGTAAGTACTTAAGTACATACAGGCCTAACCTCAAACAGAGCCTAGGATTTCCAGAAATAAATAAAGACAAATTGCTCACGTTAAAACAAAAAGCGATTGTTATCACATTAAACTTACTCAAGTATGAGCAAACCCTAAAATATGATAGCAAAATAAATATCGCATGCGGCGCCTGAACGCAGCCGTTGAGTTTGCGCGCCAAATGCAAACATAACCTCAATATTAACACCTAAAACAAAAACACAGAGCATTAAAGATCTTTAATTCAACGTAATACAGCTTGAATTACGACATGCAATTTAAGGTCTGGTGAAATCTATTTGTGCAGTTTATAAACAAATTGAGGCTGGAAATTGCGCGCGAAATCTGGATAATTTCCCGCGCTCCGTCAACAAACATGGACGCCAACTGAGTAATGTGTCGAAATATCGAATTATAACTTGGCATAGGCGTTTTATTGCGTCAGAGCATGTCCAGAGCATAATGCTAGTGCATAATGTGTCCTGTCATCTTCGAACTGCATTACGGTCAACGGAAATACCAGAATTACATTTAAGTCAATAGCTACGATTATTTGCTTTATGCCAACTTTATAGCTAACCTGATAAGTTAGTTTTAGGTGAACTAAGCCAAAGCCATGGAATGAATAAATATTTAGATGTGATAATTGCCATGACTCGCGTGGTGCCGCCTTTAGTAAAATTGATTAAAACTCTCCTTATAGGATCGTGAGTCTATTTTAGAAAAATACAGGCAGCATGGTCTTCTAATTGCTAAATTGTGATCGCCAACTCGCCTGCCAAGCGTAGCGGAATGGCGAAATTTCTATTTTGAGCAGATTATGAGGACACTAATTAGAGAAATAAACCTCCAGATATCCTCTTATATCTCTTCTTAAATGTTCACATATTCACTCCCAAAGAGCCCCCAACCAGAGCCATTACGTGGTATGACCAGGCCTCTAATTCAGCTAACCAAATGACAATCGTAATTGAATTGCAGGGTTTTGACAGTTCTAGTATGGGCTAAATGTCAAAATCGACCAATTATCACGTCATGCGCATGCTGTCAAAAGCTCACTTGACTTGACGATTTACCTAGCTAGGACTCTTCTTCCAATAGCCCTGAAATCATGTGTAGTCTAACTAACCATAGATATTTTTTAAGTTATCTTATTTATTAATAACTAGCTTTTGCCCGCGACTTCGTCCGCGTCAATTTATATTATTATGAACGCGATTAAGACGTTTTTAAAACAAAATATTTTAAAGTACTTCTGCGTAAATGATATTTTGACGTGACAACGTCTTAAATTAGGTTGCGGCTGGGAGTCACTTATGAAAAAGTGTAACGCTCGGTAACGTTACGATGAGTCACCGAACGAGAGAGAGGCCCGCCGAATTAAATTTAGGTTTACATGTACAATGTTTTAGTAAACAAAATATATTTCTATAGTTAAAATTTGTGCAATTCTTATTTTCATTCAATTCCTTGTTCCTATTGTGCAATTTAATTATATTCATATCAATAAATATTCTACCGAGAAAAAGACGTTGTCACGTAAAATCTTCGCCCGTAAAACCGACTTTACAGGCAACCATTTTTTTTAGCTTTATTTTTTTATTTGCGGCGGGCGGTCAGTAAGCACCACATACCCCTCGCCCGCCGGCCAGCGCAGCCTCTTGTCTTGCGCATCATTCATTTATCATTAGTAGAGTAAATCTTAAAAGATAGAAACTGTATACTGTCGGGGACAGTTTTTTAAATCATTTAAAGAGGACATGCCTGCGTGGTTACATGCCTTTCCTTCTCCTCAATTGGGCAGACTGCTCGATAACGATTCTAATAGCAGTGGCTCTAAAATTGGGGGGCGGCGTGTGTGAAGCGCATCGCTGTATTCGTGGTTTAATGGTGGAGGAGAATGGACACCATGGTTTAAGCTGTCAGAGATGTGCGGGTCGCTTTCCGAGGCACCATTCAATTTATGACATTATTCGTAGGGCCATAACATCACTAAATATTCCGTGTATATTAGAACCTCCGGGACTATCTCGGACAGATAGTAAGAGGCCGGATGGACTTACATTGGTTCCATGGCGGAGGGATCGGTGTCTCTTGTGGGATGCTACGTGTGTTAGCACTTTTGCTGCGTCTTATTTGAAACAAACTGTCGCGTCGTTTCTGCGGGCTCGGCGGCGGAAAATGGTGGGAAGTTGAAACACTCTAAATATTCAGCATTAGAGTCACTCTACGATTTCGTACCGTTCGCAGTTGAGAAGGCAGGACCATGGGGTAGTGAGGCTCGAGGCCTTTTTAAGGAATTAGGGCGAGACCGTTGCGAGAGAAAGGGAATGATTCCCGCTCTGGGTCCAGGTTGGTTCAGTAGGTGTCCATTGCCATTTAACGTGGCAATGTAGCCAGCGTAATGGGAACCTTCGGACCGGCCGGGCAGTGGGGAGGGACTGAAATTACTTCTTGCTAATAATTCTTTTGTAGTTAGTTATATTATATTTTATGTGTTGCTTTTTTTATTTCATAAATTTTTTAGCTTACAAATTACAAAAATAAATTATGACCGGATGCTATTGTTTCCATATTAAGTGTGACGTAGCGTTTCTCTTTAGGAGTTACGTGTGCCAAAGATACGAGTTTTGATTGATGCTGACCCTACGATGCGTTAATGGTATTTATAATTATAGATAAGTACATACTTTTTATTACAATTTATATAAAAATAAAAACAATATCAGCAATCTAAAAAAAAAAAGTTAAAGAGGAGGTAAGTAACTTGAACCGTTTACGCAGCGCAGGCAACGGAAGCCTTCAAATATAATATATTCCCCGTTTTTGCAACATTTTTCAAAGATGCTTCGCTCCTATTGGTTGCAGCGTGATTTTATACAGCCTAAAGCCTTCCTCAATAAATGGACTATCCAACACAAAAATATTTTTTTCAATTCCAACCAGTACTTCCTGTCCTGAGATTAGCGCGTTCAAACAAACAAAAAAAAACTCTTCAGCTTTATAATACTAGTATAGATGTATGTTATTTACGATATAATTATACTTGAGATTAATTGACACTTAAGCCATGTTGCCTTCTACTTAAGAAATAAAATGATTGGCGCACATGTTACTTACATGTCAAAATATTTTTTGCATTTCTGTTCATCGAAAGCAGTAAACTCCTGGTTACTTGTACTGCTTCTTTTCGACACTAGCCCACAAATTGTACAAAAGGACAAACCCGTTTCCCATACAATCTTGGGCCTGACGTTACAAGGCTGGGAATTGGCCATAAATTAAAACATATTGAAAAGATTCATAAGCCCTATTTTCACAACTTTCTACAATGGGAAAGTTACTTAAATCAACCAATGAACTTATTTTATTTTATAACCTATATCATGTATTATTTTACAAAAAAATACCATTTTGGTACTTTACCTGGATAAGATCTAGGTTCCTTTTCTATCTATGGGCATAATAGATAGTAAACAGAGCACTTCAGCAGGGCAGGGAGAAAAATGCAAACCACCTCAAATTTCGCACGAGTACGAAACAAGTTAAAATGTACCTACTTTATGTAAAACCAAATGTGAGTGAATTGGTGTGAATGACAAATGACAATTAACTGTCCTTGTCAGCTGATATTTTTAATAATGGTGTAGCCTGTCTGTTACATCAGGAATTATTATTGAACTATTCAAAATGTTCAATTGTTTTATCAATGATTATTAAAAGCTCGTAGAAAAAAATGTTAATTACTTTCTCTAAGTTTTTTATATTTATATCAGGCTTTTAAAATGAATTATTTAGCTTATTTGCTTGAAAAATGCAATTGTAAAGATTTATTCCAAATCGATTGAAACGTTAAAAACCCCGCTCTATGAAGTGACAGAACGTTTACGGAGATAGTCAAGTTTTAATTAAAAGTGTGTAAAAAGGTTTACAGAGACTGTTTAAGTATTAGAAAAACAATATGTATTTTATCCATTTTCTCCACTTGTCCATTGCCAACTAAAATAAAAGGGATTTTTGACATAATTTTCATTGTTGTAACGTCGGGCCCAAAAATGGGGTTCTCCTTTTAAAAGATCTTCGAACTGCATTAGAGTCAACGGAAATAGCAGAATTACATTGAAGTCATAGCTACGGTTATCTGCTTTATGCCAACTTTATAGCGTGAGAGATAGTTTTTGGTAAAGCTAGCTAACACCATGAATTTTATAATTATTTAGATCTAAATACAAATAGCATTGCACATCGCATAGAAAATACAACTTTCAACTGTAATTTTTTTAATATTTAGTATTTTAATGTTCTTTGTCGCACACACGAGACTGAAATTTGGATAGATCTAAGTTGAAGAGCACCCAAAAGTTCACTGGGTGCACACTTGGTCAGGATGTTTTTTTTTTCACTGATTGCCATTGTAGGTATCTACGAATAGTGTTTTGTTTTAAATCTATGGAATTACTATAAAAGAGTCTGTATTATCATAACCTTAATCAAGCAAAAAGCATCGATAGGTCAGCCATAGACGTTAACACTTGCACCCAGGTCAGCTCACGGCAAAAGGTCAATTAGCAGGTCGTATTGGGTGACCCCGCCTGCTTTGCTAGTAGACCATATACACTGGGTCACAATTAATAAGCGTCTTCAAACTGTGTACAGTAGTAGTAAAGACGACTATTTGGTTGGTGGTATCCCGGCTGGTGTAATTGTGTGATGGTCCGCCACCTACTGCGGCCGGCTATCCCGACAACGCAGTTACATACGTGTCCCGCCTCCATTACTCCACGAAATCAGAAGATATTGTGGAGTACATCAGAGTCAAAGCCAAATTTACTCTGAGGGTCGAGCGGCTGGTTTCCCGCCATAATGTGAATTTTAATTCATTTGTGGTGAGAGTACCAACTGAACATCTGTCGACCTTCGTAAAAGAAGATTTTTGGCCTAAAGGTGTTTTGTTTCGTCGCTTCCGTGGTCGGATACCGGACACTGCATTGCGCAACACGTCGCCGCCTTCACTACGTGCTATAAACAATATTTAGTTATTTTGTTAGTTAAGTATGTTAGATTGTAAGGTATATATTGTATGGGCCTTTTGTTGCCTGAAATAAATAAATAAAAAATAAAAAATACGTAAGGGTCTGGGGGGTCCGTTCCCGGTAAATTGGCTGGGGTCTAAAAGGTGTATTATTCTCGAGTCTCGACACACATGACTTATAGCTGGATATATCTTAATTGAAAGAACACCCAAATGTTTAGTGGATACTCATTTGGTGAGGACGTTTTTTTCTCACTAGATTGTGTATCAAATTTTTTGTCTTATATCTATGGATTTAACAGACCGTAGGTGTGGGTACCTATCTAGTTCTTTTCACATTTATGAATTTATCACAACATAATCTTTAAAATTGTATGTTTAATCAAGCGAAAAGCATCGATAGGTCAGCCATAGACGTTAACACCTGCACCCAGGTCAGCTCACGGCAAAAGGTCAATTATCAGTTCGTATTGGGCGACCCCGCCTGCTTCGCTAGTAGACCATATACACTGGGTCACAAGCGTCTACAAATTGGTAGAGTAGTGATTGTAAGACAAGGTGATTATTCGATGGGTACCTAGTATCCCGGCTGGTGTAGTGGTGCGGTGGCCCGTCAAATACGTAAGGTTCTCGGGTTCAATTCTTGTTAGGGCCCAGTAAATTTGCTGGGGTCTGAAAGGGGTGGCTTTACTTACAGACATGTTTCGGAAGGCTAAGCCGTTGCGCATAGGTTCTTTCTTCTCTTGCAAGACGGAAGTTGTAAAATATTTCACGTCAGAGACCTGTAATGGGTCAGTTAAAAAAACTAGAGAGTCGAGACTATTTAGGATAATTATATTTCACGACAAAAGAAAAATTATTTAAGTATCTATTGTTCTGCTACTAAAACGTTAATAAATTTTAACCAAACACTAGGAGGTCCTGGTTTTCATGTGTGACCGATTAAATGACCATGTTTTATGTTTCATTTAAAGAATTTTAGACAGCTGCTTCTTCTGTTACTAAATCTTAGTCTATGGTAAGAACTGGTAAGAAAGACGTTGTGTTGGCCAAACTCTACATTATTAATACTTAAATAATACTTGTTAGTTAGCTTTTTCAGTGTTACAGCGTGTTCCAGCCTGTGTAAAAACCTCATACAATCGCGTGCGATCGGTAGCGGTCGCGTGCATAATGCAAATTGCATCGCGATTGCAGCGACCGCCGCGCCCCCGCCACGCCCCGCCACTGGGTTGGTCGCTCATTGCCCTGATAATCTGTGGCAATTACGCCAAATGTCAACTTTTGGCGGGAAATGAAGAAAATGGCGGACTAGAAATCACGCGAGCTGTCAGTTTTTTGGCAAAAAACGATAATGTTGAAGCCCTAAGTGGAGTAATCGTGAACATGAGTTTGCTGATGAATTGTTCGGGTAAGTATACTGAAAAAAAAGTTTAATGCTCTACCTAACTGAATATTGCTTCATTTTGACATAGCAATTGCTGTCACAAAGATTTACAAAAGTGCATTAATAATCTCTGGTATACAAACACATTTATAAATAAGCGTCTACTTCTTTCTATTATATTTCGTTCTGTTTCTATTCGGTATAACTGGACTCGATGTTCGCTGACGACCCAACACTAGGAAATCTTAAATTATGACCATTGATTTGCACTGTCAAATTTATTAGGATCAGAACATTTTATTCAAATTTAACACCAAAACAATTCATTCTCAATTCCTCTGCCTTATTGAGCGAACAGGTTATTATACAAACATACTCCTGTTACACATTCGCTACTTAAAAATTCAGCTCCGCATACATTAGAGCGAGTTATCCTCAAGCCTATCAGCTCAAAACAAACGACGGAACACAAGGTGGCTGACACGACCCCAGAATACCGCAGATAACGCATCTCGCTCTAATCGAACTAACCGATCGAAAACACAATACTCCATAACATTTACCAACCGAAACCTACCTGCCATTGCAACTTGAACCTTAACAACCAGGGAACAAATACTTAATAAACGTTCGCAGGTTAGAATTTTCAAAGCATTTGAAGAGACGACATTCCGTCGAAGCGAACGACTCAATCCAAAACATTTATCTCATATCATAACTCGTGATTTCTGAGCTCGTTAATTTTATTTAGGTACATACAAACATCTTGCTGTAACTAAATCAAAATTTTGTGGCAGACACAAAAAAACTACGACTCATTGTAAAGGATTGATATTAATTATTTGACGACCTCCGTGGCGGAGTGGCGTACACACCGGTTTTCAAGGTGTCGCTTGCTCCGGGGTCCCGGGTTCGATTCCCGGACGGGCCAATGTAGAAAAAATGCGTTTTTCTTCATTTTCCCGGGTCTGGGTGTTTGTGGTACCTTCGTTGTTTCTGGTTTCCAAAATACGAATGCTTTAAATAGTTATTCAAATTGGGATCAGAACAATGTATGTGATGTTGTCCACATTTATTATTATTATTATTATTATTAAAAAGTTAACTCCAACCGAAGGTGTTTTTAATTAATTATACTATGATATTGAAGAAACAAATAAAACCTACATTTCATTGAGTCTATTTAATGTTAAATTTTTCTACTATATATTCCCTCGGGTGTTGAGAGATCGCAAGCAAAACATTTACAAAAAGAAACTGACTGACTGCTAAGCAAATCACTTAAAATTTCATAAGCACACGTTATTGATTTTTTTGACTTTTCCAATAAAAGTTGAAAAGGTGTTCTAAAGAATTAGATATTTCACCTGTTATGTTTTTTTATTCTTTGCTAATTATTAAACATATCAGTAAAATGAATTATGATGATGACGTAGTACCATAGTACAATACAGGGTAGTAAACTCTACACATCACATTGTTCAAGTGAAATTAAGAGCAAATTTTGGTAAATTAAGAAGCTGTAATACATGACTAGATTAAAATAGCCATCGTCTTTAAAATACCTGATAATGACATCATCAACATGCACAGTTGCAAAGTTTAGCTTCACTAGGTGTGCCAAGATTTGGCGCTCATCCGTCAATCCGACCATAGGCAAGCATTAGTCAACTGTCAGGCGCGCAGCGAGACGTCACGCCATCTATTTTACTGTCACCGGGAGCTGTCAAATTAAAAATGCCCACAACATTGGAACTTTGGAAGGCAAGGACATTTTAGTTTCCGGCTGACGATTATATTGGACTGCGGAACTATTTTCAAAAACAGGTTAAGTAAGGGATTTTTTTTTTTTAATTGTCGTTTTTTTTTTTATAACATGTCCCCGTGAGTTGTATGATTTGTAAGATTTAGCCAGATATAATGTAGGCTTATGATAGAAAACAAACTACTTTTGCTCCCAAATCTTTTTCAAAAAAATAATCTATTTATGTAATGAACCAATGATTATTTCAATAAAATCCTGGTTTATGTAAAAGAAAAATAATAGTATACTTTACGTAAGACGTGCTTTACGTCTCATGTTTTTACATTGTCAATCTTAGAATATAGCGTTATTATTCTAAGCTGTCAATCTTAAAATAATTTGTCAATTATCATCACCACTCAAGTGTCTTTGATCAATAAACCACCAGTTAAAAAGAAATTAAAGTATATGATATTATACCTAGTTAGTACTACAACACAAAAACAACAAATAACAATAAATGATTATGATAAAAGAAATTCTAGACTCTTCTATAATTTGTATTATCTTTCTATTATATTCTACCCTAGGATTTCAGCACTACACATTTAGTGTCCCAAAATCTTTGTTATGTTCGAATATTCTCTGGGTTGTCTATGCCAATGACCTCCATTTCTTCTACTTCTTTTTTAATGGCGACGAACACGTTTTCCACTATTCGGCCAGTATCACCCTATGCATTATTTTACATCATCGCTCCACAGACGATCAACAAGCACCGTCACTATTGAACTCCCGTCAGGATTTGATTAACCGTCGTGTGGTGACGCGTTGTCAAACCGGTAATAGAGTTGGTGATTTGTTCTAAATATCTTGGATAATTAATCGTCGTCCGAATGAAGGTACGCTGGACTAGGGGCTGGGGTGCAAGTAGTTATAAATATCCAAAAATGATTGAAGCAGCTACAAAGCTCTAACAATGGGTAATTAAACTCCTTGAATATATATATATACACCCAGTTGTCAATCCGGTTGGAGTAATAGGGTGGTGCTCCCGGTACGATTCCCTGTCGGGTCAATTTAGAAAACATTATCTTCTAAGTTGGCTCTGGAAGGGGAGGGATGCTTCAGTAAATTCATACACTAAACACAAGCGTATACAGGAAACCATTTTTTGCTTGAATTCAACAGGCGTAACTTTTCCGTTTGAAGCTACATAATTGGTCGTTATCTGTCTAACGCTAACACTGATATGGTTTTTACAGTTCTAATGATATCCTAGAAAAGCAATTTAATAAATGGATCACTTGTTCAATGAATAATCCATTAACATCGAAGTGAAACTACATGTTGCAAGAGACGAAGAAGTTATTCGTTCCTATTTGAATAAAACTATGTATTTAGTTAAATGTTTTCATTTCTTTTCGTTGCTTCTTATTACAAATACCTACATCGGCCTACATCAGCTGGACAATGGCCTTTCCCACTGCTCGCTGGGCGCAACCCTTGGTTACTTAAATCCAGCTTTTACCAGTCACCTTGTGAACACCATCTGTCCATCTGTCATTAAGTCAACCCTATGAACGCCCTTATACAATTAAGTTTAAACAAACACGCACGGTCACCATAGGAAGCCGCTGAACATTTAAGTACCATGTCAAAGTTACGATTTGTCCATTGCTCTTTGAAATGTCTTACAAACAAACCAACTTCGTACTTTAACATGGTACTGTCAGGTATCCTATAATAGATTCGCTACAAAGTAATTAATACCCGACACACAACAACGACAGGACAACAACTCCTGGCCCCTGTCCTACACGGCCGTACCTCGTTTATCACGTTGATAAGCCGCGGTTAAAAATGGTACAAACAGACCTCGCAGACAACAATGGCCGACATTTGAATTGAATCCTCCAGGTTTCGCATAATCTAAGCCTCAAAACGTCGAGAAAAAAAAATGGGTCCATCCTACTTCTTAATTTAAATGGACAATTTAGGTTAATTGATCTAAATGTCGACGGACAATCACATCAAAGATACGGTTTTCTTTGTCGGGTAAACAATGAGCTGATTTGTTTTTTTAAGTGGCGATTAGTTTTTCTGTACAATTGTGAATAGACCGAGTTTAGTGACTGCGTGATGGATTTAAACGGCAGTTGGTAAATTATTGTAGGGAAATAGTTAATGTTATCCTAAATGGATGAATTAATGACAACAAATATGTTTGGTGACAAATATGTTAGTTGGTTTATCCATTCCAGAACAGAAGAACACACTTAAAGACCTTCAGAACACTATCCCCGTAGATACGGCTGTATCTCACACTAATGTTTGGATAGAAGCATTATAGCAAACTTTACAGCTTTACCGGACTAAGAATTGTGGGCTGTTAAGCGTTTTATTTTGTAGGCACGTAGGATAAATTAAATACAGGTATCACATGTGTAGATGCGTGCAAATTTTGACGATAATTATTCGAAGATCAATGCTGAGATTAGGCCGTCCCACTTTACTCCAAATGCATATCAACTTGTGGAATCCAATAAATTTTGTACTTAAGAAACCTAAGCCTGAATTATTTTAACTATCTAAAATATTTTTTTACACTTTCTTTTTACTCGAACTTATACAGTTTTTTAACTTTTTTCATAGATACCTAACCGTTGGCCTTTGAGAATCAGTTTTTGAGGAGAGACTTATCATATCAGGCATGCAGACATAGCGCAGGACGACTTCAAACTGAAGTGGAAAATTGGCCGTAGATGATGATGGTGATGACAATTAAAAGAGCTCCCTAATCTGAGGTCATGTCATGTCTTTTTTAATATTTTCTCTCGATTGCTATTCATCAAGTTCCGAATAAATTTTAACCTTACAAACTTGTACTACTCTCCAACGCACAACGGCTGATGCATTCGGTATAATTCGCTGCGTGTGCGCAGTCGCACCTGCGCTTGGGCCGCCATTACTCTTGTTAATTACCGTTGTGCACTCGCGTTTGTGGAAGGGTTCATCATTATTAAGTTCAGTATATGCAGTGTGGCAATAAATTGTAACGATATTAAGCTGAAACCCTCAGGAACATGTCATTAGAAGACTATATATCTGGTGGCATTCCCATCATCACCAAGCTAACATCAGTCCCCTGTTCCAACAGGTTACAACAACGTTGGCGTCTTCAAATGGTGGATCTTGACATAATCGTTAATACATAACAGACTCCTCGATGAACACAGCTTGGCCAATGTTGGAGAAAAAACACTACCATGTTGTCCGTCGACTTCTATCCTTACCCTTTCGTCTTTTGCGACACACAAAGAGATTGGGGTGTTAGGATCTACCTCCTAGTGGTCCACCCTGGGCAACGGCATTTTCGGTTTTCTAACCAATAATGACGGCTAACAGATCCCTCTGCGGTGGTAGGCTTCGTAAGAGGCTGCCTGGATGCTACCACCCTCCTGCCGGAGTCTAGCGCCAAACAGTTTTTCTGTGTTCCGGTGGGTTGTGGGAGAACCAGTACCTCGCTCCATCTTAGGCTTTTTCTTAACCGTATACTTAAATATGTAGTCAAGAGCAAGCCCATTATTTACAATACAAAAAAAAGATAAGGAACAGCGTTATGTGATTAGAAGACATTCATATAACCAGTGGCTTTTCCATCATCATCAGAAGCTCTAAATCAGTCTACCGTTGAACGTAGGCTTCTCCAAAAGCATAAATATCTTGATGAAACCGCCATTCTTAGTTATAGTCGTTGACGATCAGTTATGTCAGTGGAGGAGACACTGCCCGTCCGACTTCTAATATAGCTTGCCATAATTAGAATGACACCTGTGAACCTGAGGTGACTAGTGATGGGACTGACTCGACTGATCAAACGAAAAAAAACAGTTATGGCGAATAAAATAAAACAAAAATAAGATATATTAAGATTTAACAGTAAGTCAGTATCAGAATAATTGGAACAATAATGAAAATCAATTAGATTTTTTTATCGCATATAGAATTTAATAAATTTGAAAATTTTTCGTTAACTATTAATAATTGCCATTTGATGTTCTTAGCATCAACCAATGCTCAAATCATTTTGTAACATGTATGTGACATTACTTCGATTTTGAAATATTGTCAATCTGTCAATTTCGATTTGTCCATTTTACGTCATCACTAGCGATTATGAAAAATGACGTAACCTTGTAAAGGCGTCTTTTAAAGTTAGGTATAATTTTTGTGACTGGATTATTTTAATGATTTTAACTTGAAATATCTATTTTATATAATTAAATTGATTAATATGTACAGCAATGTATAAAAAAAAATTCTAAACATGCCAAAATTTACCAATATTTTTTCCTGTGCACATGTGTTTCACTTGTGTGACGCTGGTACAAAGTTACGTCGTCTCTTTCAGTGAGAACTGTCATTCTAATCAAGCTATATTTTAAGGACTGTAGTTGTCTCATCGCCTATTACGACACACAAAGTGAGGAGATAAGACATCAAAGATGGTTAGCACACGGGACAAAGCGCGAAGTTTATCATTGTTCTTATTAATACTGACGATAAATTAATGCAACGCAAATTAAACACCATAGATAACTTAATGAATTATCATTAATCACATTACTGAATCCTGAATACCATATTACCGTCGGCCATGATATCATTCCTGCATTTTGTCAACACGGGGCGTTCCTTCACCACAATTGGTACACACATGTCCCACAAAAACGCCATGAATACTTACACCCTGAAGCAAAGTTCACCATCCTTATACACTTGACTATAAGATCGAAATTTGGTAATAGGTTTAGTGTTTATAAACACATGTTGTAAAACCATCAACAAGTTTTTTCGTAGCCCTTATAATAATGTGTTTAAAGGTGAAATTGATCAAGTTCTTAACTGTACGGGCCCCCGCCCATGGCAATTACTCCAAGCCGGTATTACAGAGTAATTTATAGCGTTAGTTCAACTCAAACACACTAAATACAAGTTTGGAAATAAGTCATTGCTTGCTAGTAGTGAGGTGCATTTGACGTGGACGAGTGAGATATTGATAACTGCATCCTAGTTTTTAAAACTTAAAATTATCTCGCATTGGATATTTTACATAAATATTATGTTACGAAACTAGAATTTCTTATATTTTTTCTTGGAGAAAGAAAATAACAATAGGTCAGCCTCGTAGGGCCGATTAAGAGACAGACAATTGCTTATTAAATTCGAATAGCTCATCCACTCCATCTTTATTAAACTAAACAAAAGGAAACGCTTGCACGTTTTCTGTAAGATGTTCAGTTGTTTGAAGGCAAAGGATTTTCTGATAAACAGATTTCTAAAAGTCTTACGATATTTCTAAAGGATTTCCATCAGATTTCAATCTCCTTCATCAAACTTAAACCGATGTTAAATCAAAGTCATACTTACATCCAGTGCTATCTGTCGATCTAACTCCGCAGTGCATTTATGAATCAGAAGATAGATAGGTACACTACGTAGTGGTCGGAAAATCCAGAGGTCAAAATCTCGAACCCCAGACTTTTTGATTAGGTACTCATTAATGTTTTCTTTTTCTATTTAGTTCAAAATCGTGTAGATTTTCATTTAAATAATTAACATCCTTTAATGATATGTCAAAACGTAATTTTCTATAGATTTAGTATGGCATGGCAGTAGAAAGCTATGACGTCACGATTACCACGATTAAATAACTAACTGTTTATTAATTTCGAAGCTATTAAACATCTTATTCAACAAATACCTTGCTGAAATGTTTGAAAGCAATTAAAAATGTAATAAGCATTGTCATATACCCAATTGATAATTACCTACATAAGTTTCTGTGACAGATTTCACGTTAAAGCTAAGTTGGAGATGAGTTTATGAATAGAGGTAAGGAACCTGAAAGACTGATGCAACATATTTATTCATGTGATATTACGGTAATCTATTAAAAAACTCAGCTGCCATTTGCTGTCAAAACGTTGCAATTTAATAAGTGTTAGTTATAGCATAGTACCTACCTACCTAACTACAGTTATAAAAACTCTATAAAATAAGACTAATACTTTTCATGGCAAGCATTTTATAAGTCACTAGCTGTTGCTCGAAACTACGTACGTGCGGAATTCTGAATTTGAAACAATCCCAAGGAAACCGTAAATTTTTTTTGGGATTGAGAAATTACCTACTAGGTATTTATTCTTAGGCCTAACCTAAAACATACACAAAAAAAATTAAAATCTGCCAAAGCGCTTCAGAGTACAATACAATAAAATACAATACAATACACTTTTATTGCACAAAAACAAGATACGAAGAAAAATTATAATATGAAAACAGAAAATTGGTACAATAAGGCGGTCTTATCGCTGAATAGCGATCTCTACCAGACAACCTTAGGGTAGAGGAAAACTAATATGAAGAGTAGGGGTAGAGCAGTGCAAGAATAAAACATTATTACGACAATATTTATACACAATATACATACATACATTTTAAAATAAAAGTAAATAGTACCTACTTAACCTTAAAATAAATAAATAAATGAAATACAACTACCTATCTACGCAAACCTGAACCGATACACAGCATCAGCGTGACAGGAATAGTGACTTGACTCTATTCTTAAAGATTGGAAGAGACTCTTATTTTCTAACAGCAAGGGGTAAAGAGTTCCAAAGACGAACAGACTGAATAGTGAAAGATTGTGAAAAGAACTGTGAAGAATGGGAAGGGAATGAGAGAAGTAGCTTATGAGACGACCGCAAATCACCCTGACTACCGACCGGTGGATTGCAGAGTACCTACATAGTTCGATAACAATAATCAAGAGTTAATTGTGTAGATATTTGTGTTTTTAATCCCTCAACCCCCAGAAGGCACTCGGGTGCCACGTTAACAATTGATTTCAATTGTTAACGTGGCACATAATTTTTTTTTATTTATTGTATTATTTATGCCAGATGTATCAAGATTCAGATGTAACAATCACTTTGCCAATACTTTAATTAAGAAAATTATTTACGTGTGGTAAATTGTCACAAATAAAACTTGTTGATTTAAATAAGTGATTTTACTTGCCTTTCGAATATATGGCGTTCAAACAAATGTACTGTGGCCGACATGGAATTGCGTACATTAGGCTTTTCAGTAAAGTGGCCAATAGGTTAAATAGCCCGTCGGTCAAATGGCTCTTCGATAACATGGCAGTTATGAAATGGGTTTCGTTAAAAAGACTTTCTATGAACAGTCAGACTTCCAGTCTCAACACGCGTTTCTTTCTGCACATCAGTCAAATCATGACGCACCCATTTTTCGTATTTTTTTATTTTATTGATTTGACGCAAATGAGTCAATATTGTGGGTAAGGTTACGTTAAACCATGCCGTTAATTCCTGGGTAGTTTGACTAGGATCGGCTTCCACCATCTCTCTTAATTCATCGTTAATCACCTGTGTGGGCGGTCTTCCTCGTGGCTCGTTCTTCAAGTAGAAGTTTCCATCACGAAAGCGTTTAAACCAAAATTGCATGGTGCGTTCATTAGCAGATCCCTCTCCAAACGCAACATTGATATTGCGGGCTGTTTCTGCCGCGTTACTTCGGCGTCGGAACTCGTATTCAAATATCACTCGAATTTTCGCAGTATCCATCTTTCTGGTCTAAGTTAAATAACAAAAACAATTTTATTATTGAAAGTCGATATTCAAATGTTTCACATTTTTTAAAAGAAGAACATCATAGAAACCATGTGAAAAAAGTTTCATTCGAAAACCTCAAACCATGAAGATTCTATGTCAATTCAAAGAACCTGTTACAATAAAACGGCAATTTCATATTTTAACCCCTAATATTTCAATGAAATGTAAGCAGCCGTTTCCAGCCGCTGGTTATCGCTAGAAATGATAATAAGCCAAATACAGCAGGACCTCTTTAATCCGAACCCCCTCTAGTCCGAACACCTCTGTAATCCGAACCCCCGACCCGAGCCCGACCAGAGCCCGCGCCTTTTCAACCGCCCCCGCCGCGCTGTCATTAAACACCACACGACAAACCAAAATACCGGATTTCTTTAAAAAAGTTGAATAAAATATGTAACGTTTATAGATGAATACAGATATTGTATTATGTATGTACGTACCTATTATGTAGTTTTATTCACAAAAAATACCCTTATCATTATGTATACTCCTATAATCCGAACGCTCCACCAATCCGAACGGGGGCTAAATTTTCAGAGTTCGGATTAAAGAGGTCCTGCTGTAAAGCGTTTCTAGCCGCTAGGCTAGAAATGTTAGTAACCAGCTTTACATCTGTAGTCTGGAATAACTTACGATCGAGGGATTAAGTAATATCGTTACATTGTTTCGTGGATACATCGTTTCTTGTAAGTTCTTCAGTGATCAAGATCATGTAGAACGGTGCAGA
Organism: Anania crocealis; assembly: GCA_949315895.1. Lineage (NCBI taxonomy): Eukaryota > Metazoa > Arthropoda > Insecta > Lepidoptera > Crambidae > Anania > Anania crocealis. Next base: position 2,361,057 of record OX438868.1, read on the forward strand.
AAAATCTAAACCTAAAAAATGCAAGATTTCAAACAGTAATTTTAATGACACTAGCTGCAACATTTAAATCGGTGTATCCTAAAAGTTTATAGCAAAGACAATTTCTAAATAACTCAGTTTAGTACCTACCGTCAATTTTAGGATGGTCTGTATTTTAAATTAGGCTCACTATCTGGCGACATCTGACCGCAGTGAATTACGGCGATGTGAGTGTATTGTATGCAGATTGCAGATGCATCATTTGCATCCACTTTCGGACTGGGAATTTGCAAATAACCACCACATAATTATACGTAGGAACACGTGTGTGCAAGTATTAGCTTGTGTTCTTTCCATTCATGGGAGGACTACATACCAGAGGAAGTTGTGTTTGTCTATGGTACACACGGTCATGGCGATATAAAATCTATAACAATATGTGGCTTAACATTTAAATAACTGGGAAGTGCGAGTAAGACTCGCCTACCAAGGTTTCCGTACAAATTCGTAAGTACATTTATGAGCGAGAATACCGCTGCTAAGCCTTTTGTTTTGGGATAAAAATAGCATTATTATTTGAACGATAACTGAATGTAAAAGGCTATATAAGATGTGGGTTCGAGTCCCGCCTGAGACATAATTTTTCAAGTTTAGATATTGACAATACAAAAGACAAAAAAGGCGATCATACCTTTCGGTGATTCTGCCTGACGTTTCGATCGGGTTGCACCGACCATGGTCACCCATGGACCATGGCCTGAGTCAGCCTTAATTTCCCGTTATCTTTCAATCAAATAATGAAAACCGAAAGTTTAAAAGTAAAAATAGCATTATGTGCTATCAACTGCTATCCCAGCCTAAACTCTCTGCACCTGAACCGAATCCATTCAGCCGTACTAGCGAGATGGATTAACAAACATTCATCCAGAAATAATTACGATTACATTTGTATGTGAGTCTTCTGTCTTCCAAAACGATAGTTCCTGTAGCATTGAAAAAGGAAAATCTACTCCTAGTACAATTAAATAACATTTCAGGATAACATTTACATCACATTTAAAAAAAAATATAGGCGTAGTATCATATTTAGACCTCATTTGTGAATTAAAAAGTTAGGGCAAGTTTTCACCCGAAAATATTTTTCGCAAATTAGTTTTAACTTTACGGTCTTTAGACTATTTGTATGAAGGGAACATCAAAAACTTATGAATAGTAACTATCGTATTAATGAATGAATGAGATGCGCATCGCGTAAAAAAAATTGTTGTTAGGAGGCCGCATCAAAAATTTTTGATTTTTGGCGGACTTTTTCTATGTGCTTTATCTTGACATTTTTGTTCTGGGCTATATTATGTATCAAAAGAAAAATACGTCATTTGTTTTTTGTCTCGTAGATTGTTGTATGGAAAATTACTAATATTTGTAAATTTTGTATGTGTTTGTGGATACTAAAATCTTAAATGTTCATATCTTAAAAGTATTATTTTAAAATGTACCTAATATTTTTTTTATATAAATCGTGTAATATCAGTATATAAACTTGAAAAATTGTTTCCCGCCTGAGACAAAATTTTTCAAGTTTATATACTGATATTATAAGTGCAACTAAGTTGCTAAAATATCAAATAAAGTATATAAATTGTGTAGTTTAGCATTACTTAAAACGTTAAATTAAGTTAATTGTTAAGTTAGTTAGGTATAATAGTTAGTAATTGAATCATATGTATGAAAAGTAGGTAGATAACTGTTGTTGCTGACATCATTTCTTGTGTAGGACTCAAGCTAATGTCGTAAGTCTCAAGTCTCAACCCAAGTATCATATTATTTTTTAAAATTTCTTAACAAATCTTTAACAATAAGTACTGGATTTCCTGAAAATGAGCAAGAAATTTTACATTCTATGGTTAGTTATACGATGGTTAGTTACACTGGACGCAGCGAACTCCACCGATTTTATGAATAAGTAGGTACTATTAATTAAGAATAGATATGTTAAAATCTAACGAACTCGGTATTTTTGTTGTAAAAAGAAACCAAAAACAAATCAAATATTGGATTAAACATGAAGCTCGAGTTACAAGCTCATATTTCCGTGAAATCCTTCGATATTACCGCAGTATCTGCTATCATTTTCAATAATAGAAACAATAGGCCCGAACCAGCCATTGTTCATAATATCACAATAGCGCGGCTTATTACTCAAGCGCTCGTTAACGTCTCGCACGGCAGACACTAACTTTATCAGGCCGCGTCACTATATCTACCGATCTCAGAGCCGGCCCCGCACAATCGCCAAAAAAACAAAAAACTACTACACCCAGATGCGTATCGGCGCGCCAAAAAGTTAAACCGAATGATATGACGTTTCCCGCGTTCCTTTTTGAAATGCCCGCGAATTGTCAACCATAGACAACGGCCCATTTGAATACGGACGATTTGAATATAAAGGTCGGCGTTCGTCGTTGCCATACATCAACTGGGAGGCTTTAAGTCTCTCGAACGCTTTTTGGACACAAATAAGCGTCTGGAAGGTTTGATGTTCGACAGGAGACGCATAATATGGTCCGATTTAGACTCGATAGCCCAAACTGGCTAAGATGTCCGGATCGGTTCGCAATCGCAACAAGAGGTGGACAGGCGCGAATGTCCAACCGTTATGTAAATGACGACCATAAGTGCCGCATTAAAATAATCATTTAAAATATTTATAGCGTGTAAAGGCCGATAGTAAGGCGGTAGACACCCACGACAGAGAGCTCGTATCGTCCGACGCCATATTTCATTTGGCCACAATTACAACCATTAAACGGGGCGCAACTCTTTGATATTCCCTTTTTATTTATTGTAGCAAACTTATTAGGATACTGTGGCATTAATGATGACAGATGAGGCCGGGTATCTTGGCTTAATGCGTTTTATGTCGGTCCGGGACTGATCAGTGTAGTTGTTGAAAAAAAAGAAATTACGTAAATTATTTAGTATTGAACATAATCAGGGAATATCCCTGTCGATTAAAGTGCTAGACGGTAAAATAAAATAAAAATACTTTATGTGATTTTACTATTTATGGTGTGAACTTGTAGATAAACAATCTAATTTAGAAGAGCTTGAAGAGGTTAGGCGATTAGAAGGAGCATTTAATAGCCGATAGGTACAACTATTAGATGGGCTGCTTATCGACAAGATGATCTAACGAACTTCCAAGTGAAGTTTGATCGCTATTATATGAGTCGCTTCATTCTTTGATATAATTATTTACAGGGTTTGAAAAGCTTTAGACACTTATAAATACGATAGATATAAAATATTTTTTATAATCAGTCTAGGCAATATTTTAATGAGCCTACGATAATTTTTAGATACTTACTAATGTATCAAAGAATATAAGTATTGAGCGTTTAACCGTTGAGCATTTTTTATAATATGTGGAATCAAATTCTATTATCTAAATTCTTATAGTTTCAATTAAATAAGCCACTTTGTCATTTTGTGATATTACCTGCGGCTAAAAACTGGTAGAGATAACCCTTATCTGTGGTTCAGAGGCCGCTAATTGAAAAAAAAGGATTTATGTGCGCTTCCCACAGTGCTATCTTAATGCTCATTGAGAACATGCAACTATTCTTTTTGTTAACACCAGACAAATGTATCGCATTAAACGTCCAAATTTAATTATCAACTCATTATTTCTGGAGCGGTGACCCCTCCGGTTCCAAGAACTCTACAAGAGACAATTTATTTCCTTTTTTTTTACTCGAAAATAACAAAGTTGGACGGGTCTCGAAAGTTTACGTTCCGAGTCATAGACAAATTAGCAAAGATCGAATCTATATAAAATTTGAATATCGAATACGGCAAGCGGAAACACGTTGTTTTTACCGCGTTTTAATTTAATTTGAATTTGGAATGTCGTGTGGCGCGCGCCCCCCGCTGCGGTTACAAATGGCGCCGATACATCACCCCGATGATATCTCTTTCAATTTTTGAAAGCGGCCCGGCCGCGGCCTGGGCAGCGAATTAATAAATGGTGGACGTAGAATAAAATTAACCCCACAAGGTGAAGTATTAGAATACGATTGGAACAACTTAATGCTTTGAACCCCACGAGGCACCCGGGTGCCACGATAACAATTGATTTCAATTGTGTCTGGAATAACTCACGATCGAGGGATTAAATTACCTACTCAATAAATACTTTTGGATACAACCTTTTTTATCTACAAATGGGAAATGGGATTTTTTGATAGAACTTGATTTTTTTTCTGTCTTAGGCGGGGCTTGCATCCCATAAGTACTGGCTATTACGCGACTTTCTTTAAAAGTATGAGTTGGAAACTATCTCACGGAAGCCTCTACATTAAATCAAGTAGGTAGGTACAATAGTTTTTATAAGCTACTATTGTTATTTTTTGACTGAAAAGAAATTCTATCATATTCATGAACAATCCTTTAATTTGAAACGAAATTTCTAGGCAGGGCTGAAAAAAAGGGTTGCCCAACAGAAAAACAATAAAATTACCGACGAAAACTATGAAAAGCTTCAACTTTTAAGTTAAACAAAAAATCAGCGACAATCATCACGAATTTCAAATTATAATATCCTGGGATGCGACTATGATCCCATAGAGCACAAGTGAACCTCTAATTTTGAATAGTTTTTGACGTAAAATTAATTTTCATGCATGTATATTCCTAGAGTTATTTGATTCGGGGTTTATACCATGTACCTTATTTATTATGAGTTTCCGATATTTCTCCCGTGAGCTCGTGATCATGGCGCTTAGTGCCGAAATACAGGATGAAATTTTAACCACTTTCCAAATTTTAATATATCAATCTACGAGACAAAAAACAAATGACGTATTTTTTCTTTTGGTATAGCCCAGTACAAAAATGTTTAGATAAAGCACTTAGAAAATGTCCGCAAAAAATATAAAATTTTTGATACAGCCGCCTAGCAACACTTTTTTTACGCGATTCGCATCGAATTTATTCATTACGATACTATTCATACGTTTTTGATTTACCCTTTACATCTTATCAGGCCTAGGACCGTAAAAATTGAAAACTAAATTGCGAAATATGTTTTCGGGTGACAGCTTGATTTACATTTTTTTCTTTATAAATGGCCTCTCAATACCATACTGAACGCCTATAAAAATTTTGGAAAAAATTTGTGGTTAAAATTTCACCCTGTATAACTCCGAATAAAATAACTCTAGTGATAGTTAGTGTGGTCACAAAATTTTAAATCAGGAATATTCCTATTTAACCTAGATGATTGAATTGTCGACTTTATCAATTATCAATTAAAACTCAATTTAAATAATTAACAATAGCAATAAAAAGATAAGCTAATAGCTTATTAATGTTGTCCTACTTTCAGTATATAAGGGTTTCGTTTTGTGTTCTATTCAGACAAGATGGTGAACAGAATAGTTTGTGCTGTTTTAGTGGCTTTAGGCCTAATATCTTTAGTTGGTGGTGAGTAAAAAAATCAGTTTTTTTTTTTGTTTTCAATGTTTTATTTATATTTAACGCCCCGTTGGTCTAGTGGTTTAAATCTCCAAGGGCCAAGATCTCGGGGTCCCAGGTTCGATCCCCGGGACGGGCAACAAAAAGTTTCGTATTTTCGAACGTTGCTTGGGTTTGTGATCACCAACCCGCATTTGGCAAGCGTGGTGATTATGCCAGTTCCCATCATTGCAGTGGTAACTTGAATTCAATGATGGAGGCCTTTTCCCTGCAGTGGGATGATTATAGGCTGTTACTTTTTTTTTTATGTTTTATTTTATTTTAGTACTTAACAAATTTTAAAACTAAACCTAAATAAAAAAACATCGAAAACAACATAAAAACTACGACCTACTACAATTTGATTTCCGAATTCCGATCTAATCAATAAAAAAATCTTTATCATTAGCATTATCATAACCAGCCTATAAGTCCCATGCTGGACACGGGCCTCTCAAGAAGGATCTCGCCATAATCGCCACGCTTGGCAATTGGGTTGGCGATCGCAGTTTAACCAATGGTGTAGACAAGACGCCGTCACCCGTCTTCTTCTGGGGACACTCCTTCAGTCACCTTTTATGACACCCATAGGAAGAGAAGGGGCGGTGCTATTCTTTTAATATGCAGGCACCACACGACATCAGGGAATAAATTCCATAAATTTAATTTAGTTTAGTAAGTCTGAGACCCGTCTATCGTGGACATAAACGTTGGGTCAGAAAGCATGTCGCGGCTTCTGTCAAGTCGCAAGATGTTGCAAGATGGAAGCCCTAAAAACATCTCTCGTCATGTCTTTAGTAAAATAAAACGACTCGTTTATATATCATTTAACTTCGTAAATAATACAAAAAGCAACTTCTATTTTCTAGTCTAATCTGTGTATTCCACAAATTATTTTGATATTTCTTTAGATGTAACATTTACAAGACCTAAATGAAATTATACAAGTAAAATTTTGATTTCACTTCGTTAACTGTGACACTGTCTAGCTAAAAGAATCCTGAAATGCGTAAAATAATATAAACGGACGCGTTGTAGGTATGAGGAATGTGACTGGTGTTGAAATTTAGTTCCAAATTTAATAAAAACATGTCTACAATAGACTAAAATTCAATAAAACTAATTTGTTTAGCAATATAGGTACTGAAGACTTTTTTTACAGCACCATTTTGTATGAAAATTTAAAAACCTTCAAACGTTATTTTTGCATAACTAAGTAAGTTTTAATCTTATGATAAATCTGATTACGCTATTCGTTTTGTTTTATTAAGGACGGATTATTATACTTACCGATAAAACAAAGAGCATATATATTATGTACACAATAGAATACATATGAAATTAATTAAGAAAATATTTCAAAATGATGTTTTTTTTTCAGGAATCACGAGCGATTGTGAACTACCAAAAGACAGAGGTCCTTGTGATGGACGGTATCGAGGGTAATACATAAAGATTATTTAATTTTTATTAAATGTAATTCAATATCAAGGCATCTGTGCCTATTATTGAAACAATGATCGGACAAAAGATTACTAAGTGAATGCCTACAAAATAAACATAGCAATGTTTCCATCTGTGGTTTGCAAACAGGATTATTGTTGCAGGCGTTTTTGTTCCTTTAGGCACTTATGATAATACAGATAAAACATAAAACAGACCATTTACAAAGTTACATAGCTACCAAGAAACAAATATATAATTTAAATATTCCTAATATATCTATTTATTTATTTATTGCATTTTGTTTACAAGATAAATGTAACAAAACCCTGTAATATATAGGATATATTATACTCGTATGTATCCGCTAAGAACCTGAACATTAATTTTTCAGCTACTACTTTGATATGAAAAGCCGCGAATGCCGCCCGTTCATTTGGTCAGGCTGCGGAGGCAATGGCAACAAATTCTACAACCTGGATGAGTGCCAGTTCGCTTGCCAGTACTACATGAGGCTCAAACCATAATCGCTATCCCAACATGGAAGTCAATTGCCACACAATCAGAATATCGCTATATTATTGTTCATTAATCGATCAAGACTGACGTATTGACATTTTGTTAAAAAAAATGTATTTTGTAAAAAAAAAACTTTGTTTTTGTGTAACAGAATTTTCCATAGTATTTTACCGTCACCCTATCGAATTATAAGGTATTATCTGTGCCATTACTGAACAAGTAATCACTGTTGCTGTTTCGAACAAGGAATTGTTTCGAAAGCCTGTATTCCGGAGTGTGAAACGTCAATTTAATAAATTAGCGTAAATGTTAATTCAATATGTAAGAAACACTACATAAGTACTGTACTGTACTTAGGTGCTGTTTTACGCGACTCCCTATGCGTAGCAGTTTGTATTGGAAGCTATTCCACTGTGAGGGCTCAAAGTCACATTTCGTAATCTGAATTTGGCTACCTTTGGCAGATACGCGGAATTATTCAGAGCTAGTTAAGCGGATTTGCACTATCCCCGACGATATGACGCTTCTGAGCGTCTTTGTATCCGATCCGTCAAGTTTCCACTAACTATCTTCTAGTTCATATTAAAAGATGCGCTTCGCCATTCTCTCCTCCGTTAAACGTGATATATGACCGCACCACCGAAGCTGCCTACGCTTTAGCTACAGAGTTTAGCACGAGTGCATGAGGGTCATGTGGACTACACCAGGCTGGACATAGAATGACTTACACCCGTATTTATAGAGAAGTAATTACTTATTGCCAAATAAAGTCATCATAACTTAAGGTGTTACTAGTGTTTAAGTGAAGGAAATGGGTAACCATTAATAGTCATATTGTTTAGCTGAGAATACTAACTTTGGATAGTTCTAACTTCTAATAATTACAAGATTAAGGCATACAAATTGTCTTTCACTTGTTTATAAATACGGGTGTTAAAATGAGTCAGTTTGAGTGATAGACTGTGAAAATAATCGCTCGACATCAATGTCGAAAGCCTGGTCCTGATGAAAGGCAGGGTATTACCACCCCTTTGGTGGCTGCTAGGTCTCGTTGTGCAGGTCTACCCGGGCTGCTGGAGCTGAAGACTAAGAAGGGGACAATTCGACGTGGCTTTAATAACATTTGCCCACTACCACTTCTTTGAAGTTCCCACTTCAACCCAGGGAGCATGTCTACGCATGGGATATGTCACGGATGCCAGGGGGGCATGAGAGGCGATGAGACGTTCACCTCGGAACCGCGGCGGACAACACTGAGCGAACATTTGGTTCGCGAGCGAACATTGATGTGCGGTCACTTTGTAGGTAGTGCTTGTCCAGAATTATACTAAATCCTATGATATACAGTCCACTTTTTATTTCCACCACCTCTTCTCCTTAACAAAGGTCTTCATTAGTTCCGGCATCACTATCTCGACAGTTTCAATCTTCATCCATTCTCGTAAAAAAGGTCTCATTAACGTAAAAGAATATCTTAGATTTACTTTTCGTTCAATATTCATGCATGCATTAATGATAAGATAATGAATTAGATTCTTTAATCATGTTCACTTTTTACTGGATTTAGGCAAATATGCAGTCGTGTTGTGACCCGTTAATACTTTAAGGGTGACCCAGTCAGTTTCAAACTAAAGATGTAAAACATGCTTTGTAAAAAACTTTGATTAAAATGCTCTAAGGTAAAAAACGAAAAGAGAAAGATTGAATTTTTTTGCTTTATTATTGAAGTTTTTTAATCAATTAAAATTGAGAAATAAATAAAGGCATCCTTAGTTTATCAGATCCAAGTACCCGAGCCAAGCTCTCTTGCTATTGTAATGTTCAAACTACGCTACTACAACTTATGTAAGTATTTATGATATTTATTAACTAAATGACTAACACTAATGACTTGGCAGCATGATATCAGACCTTGCCCGGCTCCGAAAAATCACATAGATGTATTAAAGCTTCACTAGATGCCAGTGCTGTGCCTAATCACATTAATGTCCTAAATTTCCATAACAAATTAAGTAGGAAAAATACGAAACATGTTAGAGAAAAAAATGTTCTATTTTTAACCTTTATTTGAAGTAAAATAAAAAATAATAATTTATTGTTATCAAGAAAACAATCTTCAGGGGGCTTACCATCAGCTTATAGCAAGCCACTCAATTTCCAGGCAGTTCAACAGTAGGGCTGCTTTTGCCCTGCTAAAAATCATACCATAACCGCTGAATAGCTGAACGACTTTAGCACCGCTAAACTAAAAGGTGAACTGCTAAGCTTGACTATGGTCTGTTTGTCAGCAGATTGCATGAACGAGATAGAGCTATACTGGTTCAGATAAATCTGTCTCTTTTTAGTTGAAAACGTTCATATACACAAATACATGATTTATTCCAAATTACCGGTTTTTGAAAAACTTTATACTTATTGGATTTTAAAGAGAAAAAGTCGATCTAAATGTTGCTATTTTGCAGGAGATTACTTAAAATACTCAATTCTAGTAAAATTATCTTCTTGGCGATAGTAATTAATGTACAGTGTCGGGTTTTTGAAAATGTGGATAGACATTTTAACGTGATCATGATTGGAACGGTTCTGCCTGCATTTTTGGCGGTAACATTCAAAAATTGAAGAAATATTCCATTTTCCCGGAGTAGTACGTACGTTCGACTATTTTATATTTACAGTTAAACATTGAGTTAAACCACATGAGTAAATATTTATTCATGTGGTTAAACCATATTTTCACAATGTCATACTTGTGTGTAAGTATTGAATAAAGTAAAGTGGAATTGTAAGTAATTTTATTAAAATATTAGTATAAAAAAGTGATCATCCATTGACTTTCAGTGAAAACCAACAAAAAAAACGCCTAGTTTCTTACACCCAATTGTATAACCTTTAGAAATAACAGTTAACAAATCTTTAACAGCTGGAGACCACTCCAAGCGAATGGAAAGGGTGGCAGAAATTTTAATTCTGCGGGCGATGTAGTCATAAAATTAGGGTTTGAATGAAGTTTCTGGTTCAGTTACACTGTGTAGTAAAAGACTACTACTACTTTTTACATGGGTATTATAATAATCTATTCTATTTTAGTACTGACTGGGTAGACTAAATGCAAAAAATAAAACATAAAATAATTAATGATTCAAGGAGAGGAAGAGGAAACAGAAAATTATATTACATATTAGGTATTCTCTACCAGTCGAGCATTTGGTTAAGTAGACATGTTTTGTAGAATTTTTGCAGTAAAAAAAACAAACACATGATTTCATATATGTAATATAATTACAAAAAAATATATTTCAAACACATATTAAAATAAAAAAGACATACTTAATATAACAGTACTTCAGTTTTAACCCTAAATTTAAAATCTAACAAAACAACCATAACTTTCTAGGTTTCTACCGAAGTTGTGGAATCGAACCATAAGACAATTTATTTGTGTCTGGAATTACAAGGGGTTAAAAAATACATCAATACATAAGCTTATTGGTGAACCTCTTCGTCTGTGAGATAAATTTGCTTGATCTGTGAGATAATTGATTAGCTGCATTGCAAAATGTTATGTAGGATTACAAATGCTTTTGCAATAAGGCTAGCTACCTGAGGTTGGTAATGAACCATTGAATAAGAGTCTGTAGAACACCTATAATTGATCTCTCTCTGTCATTAAGAGTTTTTACATGTCTCTGTATAGGTATAATAGGCTTCAGAAAAATCTAATTCTGCTTTAACAATTGTTGTCATCATAAATTTGAGCAGTGAATATCTAGAATCACCTACAATAAAAGGAAATATTCATTAATTTTATCATCTTTGTAAGACTGCTGCAAATGTGTTACATAAGAACTAAAACTTAGTTGTGTTTTACACCCAGGCAATATTTAAACAAACAAAATCAGCAACATATTCATAACACAAGGGTTTTAGGTGCTATAACCTGTAAAATATGTTTCTTTATCTTTTCTTTTTACTCAATTGAACGGAAAGGACATATCTTTAAAGTTAAACTAAAATGTGTATTGTATGTTTACCTAAAAGCCATACAGATGCTATAGTGCTCAGTTCATTCAAGTGAGACTACAAGGATGATGAGACCATATTTTATTGTAAATTAAATGAATCATAGCCATCATTTACACTTATAATTTCCATGTATTTGTTACAAATCTGAAAAAAGTATTACACATAAATATTAGTAAGAAAGAAGAGTTATAAAATTTGAAAGTACAGTTTTTTCAATATATTCTATTGTATATACCTATTACATCACAAAACCATGCTAACAATTTTGTCGAAATTGTATTTTCATTTTGGTAAATGATGATATAAACATTTTATACAAAATACTAACTCAAAGACCTTCAGGTTTCTTTACACTGTAATTAGGTTCCTTAATCTATAATGAAACATGTAAATTTTCACAAAACTGCTGAAAAAAGTCTGAGAAACGCATAAAATATGTCGAAAAAGTTACTCTCCTAGTAACTTCTTCAAGATGGCTAGGATGACATTAGCTTCGCTCTAAAGGACGTTTACCTGCCTGCTGTCAAATTGAGTGTCATGGTATGAAAAGATTGAAAAGTTCATAGTTAAAAAATGGTGAACGGTTTAGAAACGTCAACGTAAATTGGCCTGCCACAGGCCTGCTAAAAACGATGTCATAGTACAAAAAGAGCAATGCAGTCCAATAGCAGTCCTGCTTTAAGAGCTAATGGTAAGGCCCCAGTTGTATTGGTATAAAAAATATTTATTAAATGGCAACACTGGTCACTTAGAAGATAAAAACCGTTTTTTTTCACTGTCAAAAAATTCGTTTACTGGATTTTGCTGTATTTTCGATTGTGTTGTTTTCTTCTTTGCTTTGATGTTGGATTCTACTTCTTTACTAACCTTGGCGTGAATTCTGGACTCTAAGAATGCCTATGTGACTGTTATTTGGCATTAATTCTTTATGGACTCTGATTGATATTTCCGATCTGACTGATTCCGAAACCCTGGCCTCGTTCTACGGATTTGACAAATATGTCGAAAAACCCACGATCTAATCGTTAATTCGGATGTGGAGAAAGTGGTAAGTAAACATTTTAGCCTAATGCAACTTTAGATAATTATTTATTTATGACAAAAAACAAAGTTGGTAACTTGAGGATACCTGGTATAAATGAAGTAATCAGTTATAGTTATAATTGCAAGAGCTACTATATATAACATTCTTTATGAATAATATTTAATACTAGAATGGGATTTAGTGATTACTTGCTCAGTGATGGGATTTAGTGACCATGATTCGAACAATCGGATCGAAACGTCAGAAAGGTAAATAGGTACTATTTTACCCGTAGCGATTCGAACCTCTCGCGACAGCTGGCTGTCGCGATAACAATTGATTTTAATTGTGTCTGGAATAACCAATGCTGAATAATCAAAATTGCCTTCAAAAGTGTTAAGTTTTAAGGGGTTATATCTTTAACCCTTCGAGCGTGGGTTATTCCAGACGAAATTAAGATAAATTGCTATCAAAGTGTTAAGGAACAACTGTTGTTATATCAGATTTAATAGCAACGCTACTTCAAACAAAATTCATAGCTAAAATTTTGGTTTTCAGTGATACATTTTTGTACTTTTGGAAAAACATTCAATTAACAAACATGTTTTAGTAGTTAAGTGATTGATGTTAAATACCTGTGTTTTTTGGAAATATATTGCATACATTTTTACAACTGACTTGTGGGCGAGGGTCAAAATTATAGTGTAACTTCCACATCTATTTACTGGATGTTTCCAAATCTTTCCCCATCCCATGTCAAAGTGTCACCAACATAGGTGAGGTGAATGTTGCTATGTTAGATAACGGAGCATGGCTAAAAATATGTAGAGTAGGAACAACATAAAGATATAATTTATACATAATGATTACTATTTACATCATCAGTATACAAAATGTTTATTATTATATTAATAAATTTCAGGACCACTTCATCGTTTTCCAAAGGCTGATAATGATGTGGAAAGATTTCAATTGTGGAAAGCAGCTCTAAATAGTTTTATTCAAGACAAGGGTGACTTATACATTTACAATCAATTAAGAATTTGCAACAAACATGCAAAGAATGCAATTCCAACTTTGTATATAAATCAAGGTGAGTCCTTATATTATAGGTATTAACTTACATAAATAATGATGTAGCAGTGAGCACATTTTCTAATTCTGTTATCTCACCACACCAGATAGCTGGGGTATGCTAGTGGTTTTATTTGTGATCATAGCTTTAGCAATTGTAAACAAAGTTAGTACATGGAGGTTTGATCCCAACTTCTGTCATTGCGACACTAGATTGAAGTCGTAAAAACAAGTTCCCTCTGGATCAAAACTCAGCTCAGACATTAGGTCATTCTTGAATAATAATCAAACGACTTTGTAGAGAAGAAAAATAAGCGAACACTAACATTTTGCTTCTTAGTATCCTTGATCATTAAAGTGGAGAAAAGGGATTTTAGAATTGTCCGTGATTTATAAACTTTTTATCCTTGGATGAACAAAACCAAAAATTTTATTAAATTTATCATGCAAAAAATACCTATATTTATGAAGTTAAGCAAGATCAAAGTATAAACTTTTTAAATTTTGATACTAAATAATGTTGTTGGTACTAAATAATACGGCATTAAATTCTCCTCGCATTGAAAAAAGTATGCTTGCTAAAATAGTTAATTGAATATTAGTGATATGTTGTTGTAAATTTTGTGCCCAATTTCGATATCAATAACATTCCTCATTATAATACAGAAAGGAATTAATACAATAAGTTTATATTTACAGATTTGTCTACTAATTTTTATCAAGAAGACCCGTCAAAATCTACAGAAGACAATATTTGTCCATATGAAAAACCAGTTGAGTCGTCAACCCTAGCTGTCATGAAAACACATACATATGCACCAAAAAACGAAAATTTGAGAATGGTGAGATTTGTTTTTAATGTAAATTTAATCATAGGAGTTGTGCACAATATTTTTGGGTTTGAATGGAAGCCCCCTTAAATATTTGTTATTTTGTTTTTAGTAAAAGTAAGTAAGTAACAGCCTATAATCATCCCACTGCAGGGAAAAGGCTTCCATCATTGAATTCAAGTTACCACAGCAATGATGGGTGTACTGGTATAATCACCACGCTTGCCAAATGCGGGTTGGTGATCACAAACTCGAGCAACGTTCGAAAATTCAAAACTTTTTTGTTGCCCGACCCGGGATTCAAACCTGGGACCCCGAGATCTTGGCCTGGTATTTAAACCACTAGACCAACGGGGCGTTGTTGTTTTTAGTATTTGTTGTTATTGCGGCAACAGAAATACATAATTTGTAAAAAATTCAACTTTCTAGCTATCGCGGCTCTTGAGATACATCCTGGTATCAGGCAGGTGGACAGACGGACAGACAGTGAAGTCTTAGTAGTAGGGTCCCGTTTTTACCCTTTGGCAGAAAAAAGGAAAAAATATCGCTAACCATATTTTGGTATTTATGTTTAAAGTAGTAAAAAGTAGATCAATGCAACCAATTTTATTGACTTTTTCTAAAAGTACTACAAAAAAAATCTGTGATACATTCTTTAATATCGGATTTTTTTCTGGAATTACAGAAAGCTGGTATGTGAGCGCTATAAACTTTTGCAAAATGAGACAAGAAAAAAATATTTTAAAAACAAAAAGGAAGACTATTCAAATACATTTGAAATCGACAAGAAGAAAATTTTCTTTTTGTTTGACACTCCTCATTTGTTGAAGGGAGTAAAGTTGCGAAATGGGAAAAGTTATAGATATTATTGAATGAAGATAAAGAAGAAGACGAATTAAGAATTTGGAATAAATTTACTGAATACCATATAGATCCAGACAGACTCCCAAAAATAAAGGTGAAATATGCAGACCAGGTGCCTAGTCAAAGACTGTATCCTGTCAGGAAATATCTAGCAAGTAAGTTGTATTAATGTGCTTTATATATTGTAATGTGTTGGTACAAAATAGCCCATATGCTATTCCTGACCAAATACTATCTCCCTACCAAATTTCATTCAGATCTGTTTCTCTGTTTTGGCGTAATTGAGTAACAAACATACATCGAAACATTCACATTATTAATATTAGTAATTTTATAAAAGTAGTTTTTGTTTGTATTGTTTAAATTTTATACTGTATGTTTGTGCTGTGTCCATCTCTTAAAAATGAATACACATCACAAACCTAAAAGGTGACATCGTGATTATCAAACTACGTGTATGTGATGTACTTTATATCGATGGTCTAGAAGATAAATGTGCTAATTACAAAACTTTGATAAATAAACATTTTAACTCCAAATGTATTAAATGAGCATGGTCTACCGTTTACACTTATCTAAATACCATAATTCCGTCTCTTTCTGTATAAACTCTTGTTGTACGTTAATAGTAAGTGATGTGATTTTAAAGCCAAAAATGGTAATGGCAGCTATTTACCATCTGTTTAAATTTAAACTAGAAAAATGTTTAATAGATTTATAACATTTTGTTTGTGTATAACATGATTGATAATTTTAATAAGCGAAATATTTTTATTACTTACGTTATCTTCCAGCTTTCGATTATATTATTATATTATTGTCATATAGGTACATTTGATTATAAGAAGAATTTTAATCTTATTATTTTTTAAATACATCGGAAGTAATATTTTTAATACAAACATATACAATTCACGAAAGTGTTGAATGAATAATATATAAAGTTTGTGTGCAAACATAGTGATGCTCTTTTTTGTTATTTTGATAAATTTTTAGATTTTTCCTATCTAATTCATGATAGACAAGTATAAAGCTGAATACCCTAACGAAGTACGGGCAGTATATACTCAATTTCTATGTACAGGTTTAAGCTACAGTACCTAGAAGTTCTGAATAAATAAAAACTGTCCTAAAAAATTGTTAGGACTGTAATTAGCACGTTTGTCTTCTAGGCCAACAATATGATATTTGAACAAATTGATTTCAATTATAATATCAGTATTTAAATTTTTAAAAAAAAATTCAGTTGGGAATAGACCCCGCATCCTCAAGCATACCGGGCGTGGTGTTCTGTCAATTTAATCTACCGAGACATTTCCTCACAGAATAAATTTTTCAAGCAGGTCTCAGTAGCTTTAATGGACAAAGTACCGCGCCAACAAAGTTTAGTAATGATACCTACGTGTATGTGATTCACAAGGTGAAAAAAATCTACTGACCTTGAAATTCTACCTACTGGGCAAACGCCTGCCTTAGCTATGGCATAATTATTCTATGATGAAACAGCACAGATGCATCCTTTGATTTCTCGCCTAAACACAAACTCAGTAACGTTACATTTTAATGCGTTGTATGTGTAACGCCCTGTTGGTCTAGTGGTTTAAATACCGGGCTAAGATCTTGGGATCCCAGGTTCGAAACCCGGGTCGGGCAACAAAAAGTTTCGAATTTTCGAAAGTTGCTCGGGTTTGTGATCACCAACCCGCATTTGGCAAGCGTGGTGATTATGCCAGTACACCCATCATTGCTGTGGTAACTTGAATTCAATGATTGAGGCCTTTTCCCTGCAGTGGGATGATTATAGGCTGTTACTTTACTTTTTTATGTGTATGGCAAACTATTGCTTTATTTTTTTGAGATATTTGTTTTCAGCAGAATTGTGTAAGCTAGTAATGATGATGGACCATAATAATATATACATACAAAGTATTTTATTTGTTTGGAACAAAAAGTTTCGCATAATACAATCTTTATTCATTTCAGAACGAAGAATAATACCACCGGAGTGTGAAGACATGCTGATTTACTTTTATTTTTTGTTAAAATATAACCCTGTATACTGTATTCAAACCAACTTGGCTTATTTAGTAAACAATAATGGCCTCTGGGCGACTATAGACAATCGATAGTGTTGGGATCATTGATTGAAGTAGCAAATGAAATTTAAAATGATAGCTTACGAATATTAAAGTATTCGTGATGACAAAACAATTAATATCTTAGATTTTAAAATTAAGCACATTACCGCTGCTGTGACCACGTGGAGCAAGTTTTGCTTATGTGTGTCATATACCAGGTTGTTTTTCTACTTTCGTTTGTATAAAACAAACACTTTTTTATTTCTTCAAAATCTCACTCACCCCAAATTATTTTTATTATAATTGGATATTATAATGCTGGACCGACTTCGATAAATAACAAATTCTAACGAGTTGTTTTATCATACAAAACTTCTATACACAGAATACATAGTGAGATAGTCAGGAAGACGTATTTTTGCTATGAGTGCTGTTTGTTTACCAAATAAGTCAAGTTGGAATAAATTGACTATAGGTTATATTTCATTTAATAATTTTATAAGTTATTAAGCAAAGATCATTAATGTTATTTGATTAAATCGTTAATAATTTGTATTTTTAGCTAGTTTATTAATAGTATTTATTTTTGTAATCAATAAAGCTGCAATAATTTAAGTAAATGTAAGGTATTTATAAATTTGACTTAGAGAAGGGCCTAACTGTACCAGTTTTGTAATCTCTATTATTTTGATTCAGGATTTGAACTATCTCAGGAAAAAACACTTTCTGCTATTGTTTATCGTTGAATCAAAGAAGGTGGTACAAAGTGGCACTTTTTAGTAGGTATTTTAAGAGATTATAGCGGAGCTGGCGCGTAACGGTACTTACCGTATAAAACATTTTGACCAGAAATTTTAATCAACCTCCTCTGGAGAATTTAATTTGTTGGATCCATAGTAGCAATGGAATCAGAGATATTAATGCAATTTAACAATACTTATAAGTATTTTTTTTTAAATGAAAGGTATGAATGCATCTCATTTGATTATCGCTAATTGTGAAAAAGATGATTATCAACCCTCACAATCAACCAGATTTGATGGTTAAAAATAACTTTAGATAAGTAGGTACTATCAGTACTTAAACTTGAAAAAAATTGTCTAAGGCGGGACTCGAACCCGCATCTCCTCGTATGCCGGTCGCCCGGCATGCGGGTTCGAGTCCCAACTGAGACATAATTTTTCCAGTTTAAATACTGATATTATAATTGCAATTAAATTGCTTAAATATCATATAAAGTAAGTAGGTACTAGCTCCAGATTATAGATGTGATGTAGATTCTTAAATTACGAGAATGAATGACAATTTTTAAATAATGACTCGATTTTGCATACATTAACAATTAATAAAAATTAACCAAATTGTGTAAATGATTGTCTGAAACCAGAAATTGATACTGATTCCTTCTAAATTATTTTTTTGATTGTACTATTAAATCCTTATTTAGCACATAATAATATGATGATTTTGTTAAATTGCTGAAAAAATTTAGAAGAAATTGTATATAGAAGAAATTGTTACATTCATACATTGTTGGTGTGATTTTTCAATAATTACTTGTAGCAGACAAATTGATTTTAATTGATTACATCGTAAATTATAATATATCAATTTATCTAATATTCTATAGTTGGTGAATAGGTGTTAATAGAATATTAATTGGAAAATTGATGAATTTGATAATAATGATGAAGTTAAATTAGAAGCTTTTAGCTTTTCAATTATCAAAGCTTACAATAAAATTTATAGAAAAAAGAAAAAGTGATTTTGTTCTATGATTGCACTATTGCAGACTAACTAACTTAACTATTGCAGACATACATGAACAAATAATTTAAAATAAGTTTATTTATTATTTTTCTATTTGCATGCAGTTTTTCTAATTAATTTTTGTAATTATTTCAATGCATACATTGATAATATAACCAGCAAGGCATATAAAATACTTGGTTTTGCTTTGCAAAACACCTAAGTATTTAAAAACGCAAAAACAAAAATTATCTTGCACGATGCCCTTGTGCGGAGTGGCTTTGAATACTGCACTGAACCCATATTACGATGTGTATGTCAAGAAACTCGAGCGTGTCCAAAATAGCTTTTGTATCACTTAGCCTTCAGCCTCAATCTAGCAAAAGAAATTACCTCATAATGAGGACAGACTAAGCTACTTCAAACTCAACTCTCTCAAGGATCGCCGTATTATGCTAGATAATGTTTTTCTTTAAAAAGTTATTAATGGTATATTTGACTGTCAAATTCAAATTCAAATATTTTATTGCGTTCTATAATGTTACAAGGATGTTATAAAATATGATAAAAACAGTTCATTATAGACCCTGTTTGGGCACAACAATACAATTAGTAGTAGACAGAGAGGATGACGCCATAATTACATGATATTTCAGTACAAAATAACAAATAATAAGTGTATACATACTTTCTAAAATTGACTTTATATTCAATTTATAGATATCGATTAAATTTATATTAAAATAACAGCTAATCTCATATTTTTATTAGATTGTATTACTTATTAAACATTTTTATAAATTTGAGTTTGACATAAATGAAATAAATTGTTATATTTGTGGCCATTGTATTAATTAATTTGATTATTATTTTTTTAATTTTATTAGATTTTTGTCATTTAGGTATTCATTTATTGTATAGTAGCAGTTATTTAAAAGAATAGATTTTATTGATTTTGAATATTTAATTTTATTTGATTCTGATTTGCTCTCAAGAATTAATTTAAGAGTCTCTTTTAAACTGCCTAGGATAGGTCCATGTAATTTACTTACGACGAGTAGCTTCAAATCAAATTTAGTTTCGTTCTCCCCCTTAAATAGCATGTTAACCAAGTATGATTCGCTGTCAAAGTCCAACTACTGCAATCTTGATATCTTTTTAAATTCTGTTAATTTACTGTCTAATCCATCCCACATTAGATTTGTTAAGTGTGTATTATGTTTAATTTAACTGTTAAATAGTCATTTAGGTTTTCTTTGTATCTGTAATTTATGAAAGCTGTTTTCTTGGAAATATGCTTTTGTAACCTTTAATTAAGTTTGCGCTTAGTCTTTTTAATCTATTATTAGTGCACCTAATAAGCATATTACTAGTTTAAACTTGTTGGTGACTTAAGAGGAAACACAAGGGCTGTTTTTGCATACAAACGTAGTCCCCTGTCTCCTCTCTGGATAAAGCCAGTAGAGCAATAATTTTTATAACAAAAATCTATGGCCACTATAAGCATGTTTCTATGTTTTCTGTTTTTTCATAAATTAATTAATAAAAAAGATATGAGCCCTCAAAAATCGAAAAAAATTGCCAGATTTTCCGCTGTGTTCAAACATTCAGAAAAAAATTTGGCAAAATTTTAGAAAAAAAGGAGAACATATGAACACGGTCAAAGCCTTTTTTTAAATTTTTAATCTATAAAGTTTTTAAATCAGTCTAGTTTTGGAAAAATATCGGGGGACTACGAAACGTTGATTTGGTGTGCTTTTAGTAGGTATTTTCGGTCAAAGAAGCAGTTGTCTCTATCACACTCTGCGGTGAATGCGTTTGGCACTGCGCGACGGCAATAGATTTTACAAATACCTATTTTTCAATTCTTTCGCTCGTAGTGTTTCCTCTTAAATCCATAAAAATAAAAATAAAATAAATTACAAAACTAGATTAATGAATGTCTTTAATATAATAATCGTTGTGCGTCCAAAACTAATCTGAAACACTATTGATTATATTTTGATTTATGCTTAATTGTTATGGTATTAGTGTCCCACTCGTATAGTAAGTTGTTTCTAAATGTCTATGTTTGATGAATAAATAATAAATATTATATTCATTTTGTTTTGTGTTATTTTAAACATTTCTGTGTGTTAAATAAAAAGCTACTTAGATTATAAGCCACATTGTTTTTAAAATATTATTATACATACTTTTTTGTTTTTGAAGGATGTTTAACATGAAGTGTTTTTTTTTTCACTTGTGGCTTTTGATTTGGTAGATTTTTATTTGCACACAAACCTCGGTAAAAATCAATATAATATATAGATACGTACATATCAATATGTATAGGTATGTATGCAAAGAAACTAACGCCATCTAGTGTACAGGTCGTGTAGTTAAAAAAATAAATTTTTACGTGTGGCGCATCTATTCCCTATATATGTATTATCTATGGTTGTAACTGTCAGTGTCAGTCAGTGTGTAACTACAGCTGTTTGGCGATCGTGTATTGCAACTTACTTGTCTGACGAAACCAAATTAATTCGAATCCCCACCACGGGAAAACCAGCTTTCACCATGATGGTATCCGCCTTGAATCATCATTATTATATGGCGCGATGCGGCCTCAGTAGGTCTACAACTAACGTAACTGTAACTTTTATTAGGGAGCTGCGATGTTCGCTCGAGCGACTTTTTACCCGACGTTGTTCTATAATGTGATGATGGAGAAGATCACCAGCCGGCGCTGGTATGACAGGATAGATGACACAGTAATTCTCGGCGCGCTTCCTTTTCAAAATATGACTAAACAGGTAAAATTTTTAGGTTATACACATAGCTGTATCTTGGTGGCCAACTAGATGTTCTAGCACGACTTTGTGAAAGTTTTATCAATGAAACATTAATTCTGTAATTATTCCAACAAACAATTAGAGTATTTTAAGTCTAATAAAGTTTAAATTTGTGTAGTTTCGATGGTATTTTGATATATTTTGTCCATTGAAAGTGTTTAATTTATAAACATCTTGAAAAGTTAAAGTAACTATTATTTCAATGAATAAATAAACAATGAAATTAATAGAGTTTAGTTTAATGATAGACTTATATGTTTAAAAAACAAACATCTAGAATTGCATATTATTCTAACAATAATTGTTTGCTTGTAATACTACTAAATATGTATACATGTATCTAGTAATGATTAGGTTGTTTGACTTCTTGTTCTTACAGGGCCATAGTCGTTTACAATTTAAATTACATTTATTTGTTTCAAAATTAATTATTCTGTCTCTAATTTGTATTTTTAGCTTAGCTTAAAATAGTTAAAAAATAAATAAAAACACTTAATAAATTTATTCATCATTTACTTGTTTTTTTTAGTTGAAAGAAGAAGAAAATTTAAAAGGGGTTGTGTCAATGAATGAGACATATGAACTGAAGATTTTCTCAAATGATGCAGAGGTGAGTCTCCTTACATAAAATTTTCAGTGATTTAATACACAATATTAATTATTATAGCCACTTCAAATATCCTAGGTTTGTGTAGCATCAGTAGGTATATACAGTTTCAGTCCAATAAGTCTTGTTTAAAGAAAAAATAAACATTTTAATATATTAAATTTATTTATTTAATATTCGGAAGACCAACAGCTAATGCAACCTAACAACATTAACAAGATAAATATCAGAAAGTTAATAACACAAGATATAAAACTTTCTGTATAAGTTAGATACATCGTTTTTTTTTTCCTTGCCTTTAATACTTGCTACTGAACCATACCCTTGGTTAAAACTTTTTTTAACACCATGCATACCTAACTTTTTAAATACATTCCATAGAAATGGCGGGAGCACGGCATCGAGTTCCTGCAACTGGCCACCACTGACATCTTCGAGACACCGGACCAAGAGAAACTGTATGAAGGAGTTAAATTTATCAACAGGTATAACCTTAGGTTCTTTTAAATCAACCAATTTGTAATTTTTCCTCATGTTGCACTGTCGCTATTGTTAGCCTCTTTTTATTCCCTCAACCCCCAGGAGGCACTCGGGTGCCACGATAACAATTGATTTAAATTGTGTCTGGAATAACTCACGATCAAGGGAATAAATAAATGTTTACAAAATGTTTAAGCATGTCATGTACAAGCTAGGACAATTTAATGCCATAAGTTCCTATCATTTAGATAAAAATTAATAGTGTAATAGTCTTTTTTCATAAAAAATACTTTCACATTCGATTTAAGTTTATGTACAGGGAATTTAGCAATACCCTGTGGTAATTTGTTGAAAATATGAATACAATTTCCCATGAACGAATTGTCCACCTTTCGCAGTCTGAAGCTTTCTGGCTGGTTGTCCACTTTAATTTATCTACTTATTAAAAAACATTGTGTTATACCTACACCACTTATAACTCGAGAATTTATTTTAAATTTGTATTCGTCCGGTATAGAATAATAAGGATTAAAAACATTGGAAAGTTAAAAATTATGAAAATATTTTTTCCCATTTCGCCATATTTGTGAAAATGACATTTAGGATTTCAAAATCAAATTATATTATTCTCAGGCGATACGAAGTTTGCGGGGTTCGCTAGTTGCTTATAAATTAGTTTATCTTTCAAAAAACATTCCTTCTGCATAGGTTCCTCCCCGTCGGCGCGAAGCTAACGGGGGTGTCTTCAGATGCGCCCGTAAATAGCGGAAGCGTATACGTCCACTGTAAGGCTGGACGCACGCGCAGCGCGACGCTAGTCGGCTGCTACCTTATGCTGGTGAGTGGGCAGAATTTATATCTAAAATTTGGGAGTGTGACTACTCGTACTAAAATGGTCAAAGTCCATTCATTCCAAAAATGTTGGGAGACACTGGCACGTACACACACACAGTTAGTTTAGTTTGAATGCGTAAATGGAGCTGTAATGAATTTGAAATTGTTAGTTCTTGTTCAGATAGATATTATTAAATCCTTTTTTGTTTTTAAGCAGGAGTCAAGAAATAAATAATAATAATAATTTTAATGGTTGTGCATGTGCTATTTAATTTTACTTAATTGACACTTATTTTGTTAAATCAGCGTCCAGTAATTACTGCATTCACAGTAGTGTGAATAAACTGTTGGACGCTTCTACATAAGTACCTATATTATTAGCAACCCCTTCACAAGGCCACTTTTAAAGCTTCTTTAAAATACCAAGTCGCGCAACTCAGTTCTTCTACCTTAAAAAGTTGTAAGATTTATGTTATATTAAGTCGGTTACTTTATTCAGTCAATAAGGGACCTTATGTCTTAATTTATAACGTTATTAGCTAACATAACAACATCTTAAAGTAACCATATCAGTATTAAAAATCTTTTACTACACATTATTTTAAAATGCAATATCCATCTTTGCCATGGTAACTTGAATTCAATGATGTCTTTGCCCGGCAGAGGTATGATTATATACCCTTACTTTACCTTCTTTTTTTACGCCCCGTTGGTTTACCGGCCAAGATCTCGGGGTCCCGGTTCGATCCCCGGGTCGGGCAAACAAAAAGTTTCGAATTTTCGAACATTGCTCGGGTTTGCAATCACCAACCCGCATTTGGCAAGCGTGGTGATTATGCTTGTACCCATCATTGCTGTGGTAACTTGAATTTAATGATGGAAGCCTTTTCCCTGCAGTGGGATGATTATAGGCTGTTACTTTTTTTTTTACTTTACTTATACTAACTTACGTTTTTTGCCTATTTCCCCCAGAAAAATGGCTGGTCTCCCAAAGAGGCGGTGGAGTATATGCGCGCGCGCCGCCCGCACGTGCTTCTTCACACGAAGCAGTGGGAGGCGCTCAGTATATTCCACTCGAAGCACGTTAAGCCGTAGCCAGCAAAGGAATTTAGTTCAAATACTTAGATAGTTTCAACTCACCGTAATGGTAAGTTTTGATAAATGTTTTATTACATTTCATGTAAAATAGTTCTATGAATAACTCTAAATGAACATCACTTTTCCGATAATAAATCACACAAACAGGGTATTAAGTGTGACATCGCTCTAAAAGATAGATTTTTTACAATATTTATTATTCATAAATTAAGCGAATCTACCAAATATGGACGATGGTGAAACTAATTAATTATACGTATGCCTTTCTTACGAGAGCCGAAAACTTAATTATATGGATGATAATGTATTTATTTTTCCTAATTTTCCTGCAAGTTGAATACATTTGAGACAAAAGTTATTTAGTATCATCATACCATTACAAAAACTGTTTTGTGTTGGGAGTCAAAATGATCATTCACTGCGTGTTTCTTTTGCCGTTGAAAATGTGCAATTAATCAAAATATAAAAATATATTTATACATATTTTCTATTTTATATTCAAGCACCGTCTGAATTGTACAGCTTCTAATGTTAATGTTTGCTACACAAAAAAAAATACCTGGAATGACTAAATGGAGTATTTATTGTATTTATTTAATTTAAATGATTTGCAATAAAGAGTGTCTTATGAAGAAAATGTAATTTTAAGACCTTACAAAAAATATTTTACATGTATTAATCTGAATCATTTTGATCACAAAATATTGTACAAACTGTTCTCAATTGATATCAATATTTTGCATTAATTCAAAATGAAATCGATTGGGGAAAGGAGACATTTCGTTGCTTAAGTTATAAAAGTACGTAATGCCAAAATTTATTATTTTTAAAGAATATTTCTAAGTCTTGTAAAATAGACGACTTTAACAGGAAATGTTTGCTTTGTATATTATGTAATCTATGTGATTTCAGTTACACAAAACACCTTTATTTTAATTTAGTAAACAAAGCAAAGGGATCAAAGTGACAAACAAATATTTATATATTTTTTAAATAGAAAAACTTAAGCTATGATTTGGGAGTAGATAATTGTTGACTTTGTACACTGTTAGGTAAAGGAACTTCATGCCAAAATCAGCCTATGATACCACACACAAACTTTTATGACGATGTGAAAATTATTTAGTCATTTTGAAAATAAATATTTTCCCACAAAATAATAGGGGTTAAAGTATGAAATTGCCGATTATTTTCCCACTTTTTATTTTGTTTATAGCTCTTAAGTATAGTCATAAGGCCCTTGGCTTTATTTTACGGATGTCAGCTGAGTTTAAAGATATAAAGACCATAAAAATGTTGTACTGTGTCTTCGTCAAAAGTCATTTAGAATACGCCTCGCAGGTGTGGAGCCCGGCTTACAAAACTTACATCGCGCGGCTGGAATCTGTTCAAATGCGATTTTTACGCCATTTGCAATACAAATATCGTATCTTTATACAAGGCTACACACAGCGTTGAAAGCGTTTACACTTTTTACCATTGTATATGCGAAGAGATATGGCTGATATCACATTTCTTTTAAAAGTATTTCAGAATGCTATAGATTCCCGAGAACTGCTCAGTCTTTTTTATTTGAATGCTCCCATTAAAGTAACTCGTAATTTGAATATACTTCATGTCCAGTTTGTTAGAACAAACTATCGCAAAAATTGCTTCATCTTCAGAACTTCTAATCTATTCAACACTGCTAATGATGATATGGACCTGGATCTTTTTAATACTTCTGTAAGACAGTTTAAAAATAAATTTAGTAAAAGATTTTTCATGTAAATTAAATTGATATACTTAGGTATTTGTATTTTTTTTTACCTTTAATATGTATATGTTATTAATAATATAGCATGTACTGTATCACTTACATGTCACGAATGGTTTCTTTTTCCCTTTACAATGTAGCAATGACATTAACTAAAAAATAAAAAAAAATACTTTGTCCGCATTTCATTCCACTGTTTAAAATGCTATATGTGAAAACTTGTAATTGGCTATATTTAGAACATCATTGTATCTTAGTTAAGTACTTTGCTGTAAGTGTTCCAAAGAAATGAAAAATAAAATAAAATATTATTGCGTAATTCTTTTTTGTATTGTATCAAAAACTAAATAAAGTAACTTTTAACTAAAAAATGCAAATGCAATACTAGTGCCTATTACTTCAAAGGAAGTCGTTGAAAAGACCCCTTACAATGTGTCAGCTGACCTTCTTGCTTCAATTAAGTATATTTGTATTCTATAATTTGATTTTCAGAAATTTAAATACTATAATGCGTAGCTTTATAACCATCTAACTTTCACCTTTAATTGCATCGAAAACAGTTCAGGCGTTTTTAAAAAAACTAAAAAATTGTTAGTATGGAAAAATGACTTTTCTCGATTTCGTCCATACAAAACGGCAATTTCATATTTTAACACCTAATAGTTGCTATGTAATTGATTTAATATACAAATAAAATTTTGCAAAATATAGATTATATTTTTTTCATCCACCAGTATATGTTAACCAAAGCTGGTTTCGGCTTCTAGTACCATTATCTAAAAGTCTGTATACATATATAATGACGGGAACTAACCATCTGATGATAATGTTAATAATTTTAACCTAAGTTTAGAAAAAAGCGCTCAAATTTTTAAAACGATATCAATTTTTTAACACTTTCATTGTTCCACATACAATATGCTTACCTATATTGTATAAAGGTACCTAGATATTGGTAAACAGACTTATATAAGTTAATATGAATCCAACTACTCACTCTCTTTGAAGGAAACGAAAAATGCCTTTGTGTAAAGCCTGTGTTTTCTCAAACACTATATTTTATAGTATTTGGAAAAAACATTGAGTATTATATTAATACCTAAGTTTTAAGTAGTTGTTTTCAATAATTGACGTGTATTGTTAATTGATTATTGAATTTATGATTATTTTTATTAAAGTGAACAAAAATTTGATCAAGTTAAATAAAAATGTTTTATCTAAAACGCATTTTTTATTTGTGACTGGTCATGAAAACTTTTTTTTAATTACAGAAGATTTGTTTATTTGTACTGAATCGATTTAATTAAATTGCTTAATTTCAATTCTTTTTTTTTTTGTTAAGTAGCATCTAATTATTGCAAGTCCATCCTTTCCATCTATCAATTATGTCTGTCTGTGAACTCTTCTTGCTTAAGCCTTTGTAAGTGTCATTGCAGACACAATGAAACTCAATTGTGATCGCATACATACTTAAGTATACGGTTAAGAAGAAGCCTAAGATGGAGCGAGCTTACCCAGAGGTACTGGTTCTCCCACACACCAGCGGAACACAGAAAAACTGTTTGGCGCTGGACTCCGGCAGGAGGGTGGTAGTATCCAGGCGGCGTCTATCGAAGCCTACCACCACAGAGGGATCTGTTAGCCGTCATCATTGGTTAGAAAACCAAAGATGCCGTTGCCCAGGTTGGATCACTAGGAGGTAGATCCCACCACCCCAGCGTATTAGCAATTTGCGGGGATAATAGAAATATATGCATCGCTACTTCGACGCTGTCATCTCGTTCCTGACGATAACGACCTAAAAACTGATCCTATCATGAGGTATTACGTCGGTAGAAAAATATATCTTATTCAAAAACAGGCGTGAATTGTATCACTTATCTAAGTATGTATGTAAAAGTCAAAGGAGTGCATTATGTATGAGTTATGTCAATTCAATAATGTTATTTTTGTCATCAAAGGTTACGCCTTTGTTTGGACGACAAAGGCCTTTATGACAATTGAATCTTATCTGCTAATGATATTCATACACTCAATTGTGTTAGGATATTTAAGTAGGTATTACGAGTAACAGTGGGAATTATTATTAATAGGGGTAAATTGCCGATTATTTTCCCACTTTTTATTTTGTTTATAGCTCTTAAGTAAAGTCATATTATTGCGTAATTCTTTTTGTATTGTATCAAAAACTAAATAAAGTAACGTATTACTTCAAAGGAAGTCGTTGAAAAGACCCCTTATAATGTGTCAGCTGACCTTCTTGCTTCAATTAAGTATATTTGTATTATATACTTTGATTTTCAGAAATTTAAATACTATAATGCGTAGCTTTATAACCATCTAACTTTCACCTTTAATTGCATCGAAAACGGATCAGGCGTTTTTAAAAAAACTAAAAAATTGTTAGTATGGAAAAATGATTTTTCTCGATTTTGTCCATACAAAACGGCAATTTCATATTTTAATTGATGAACGTTTGTGTCGACAGAAGTAAGAAAAACATCACCCTCCTCATCTAATAGGCGAGTAAAGGAGTATTGCTAGAAGAAGACGAGCAGTACCTAGTCTTCTCTCGATTATTAGGTAAATTGCGTTCGTCAAACGTGACAATTATGGCTAAAACCTTCTTTTTAGTAGCCAGTTGATTCGACTCCATAACTCAAATTTAGGTTAATAGTTATACTGTGTTACGCCCGTAAGCTATGAACGTCAAGATGGCAGGATCACTGTTTTAAACAGACCTCATCAGTTTCAATACTCATTTAGCTCCGTTTGATACCTGAGATTATAATTTGGGTATAGTTTTGCTCCTAAATGCGGATTGGTGATCAGAGACCTGATCAGTACCACACCGTGCACTTTTTAAATCAAATACAAATATTATTTATTAAATTTACAAAAACAAAGTTAATCCCTGAACCCCCAAGCGACAACCGGTTGTCGCGATAACAATTGATTTTAATTGTGTCTGGAATATCCGATCGTCAAAGGATTAAAGCCAGATACATTGATTAAAGAAATCATCAGTCACAGCAGGTAGAACATATTGCTTATAAAAGATAAGTTGAAATATATTTTATGCATTTTTTCCTGTATTTAAAAATGTCACGGATTGTTAACGCTCTTTACTTAATTTACTTAAATTATAATATGTTTGTTTCCATTTGCTGCGCGTGGCAGCTCCCTCTAGAATCTAGGTATCTGCGGAAGACCAGCGTTGTGGCATCCTGTAAGCCGCGACATATGCTGAGTAGATACCTATTTAGTACCATGTGATAAAAAGTGTTGTTTAATTTAATAATTTCTAAATTTTGTTGTGGTACTAAATAAATTTATTTCTATTCTATTCAATGTTCGAAAACTCTTGTTGCCCGACCCGGGGATCGAACCTAGGACCCCGATATCTTTAATTAAACCAATAGACTGACCAAAGAGGGCGTTTCTGCTGACCTGACTTGATTTTCGTATTGCGTAGTCGGACCTACCTAACAGGGAATATACTGCGCTGACGCCAGATGATCTGGTAACAGGACGAGAAAATGATGATGATTTATCTACCTTAATATCAGGGTTCACATCGCGTTTGTTTTATTTGACATCCATAATGTGAAGATAGCGTGCTTGGTGATGGTTCGTTGCAAGGGTTGGAATCAAACGGCTATGTAAACGGCTATATAAACTTATAATGGATTAGAACAAGAGGTACAATGAAATATTGAATAGGTACGATGTACGATTGAGTGTCGTGCGCTCGCGTCAGTCGCGTCTTTCGTTCTAGTTCGCTGCGCAGCCGACCGTCGCTCGCCGTGGCCGGCTGCCTCGTCCCCCGCGCCCCGTACACCGCGGTGCCGGTCCCGGTTGGCGGTTTGATGATTCAACATGCTGCCCCCCTTGGAACATGAGGTTCCAATACTGGCAGAGGACAAAGCCTGTTGAAGGCCCTTCTTATGGTGCCTGTGGCGGTCTTGACATCCGCCACCCGGTTGATTCCGTCAGTGCCAGGGTATACCGCAACAATTCTGCCTAGCAGCCATCTGCCCGGCGGTGCTCGATCATCCTTCACCAGCACCATGTCAGCCAGCTTTGGGTGATTACCATCTTTGGTCCATTTGGTCCTCTTTTGTAAATCTGAAACATATTCCTTATAATAACGTCTCCAAAAATGGGCCTTTAAGGCCTGTATGCGATTGTATCGGCTGAGTGTGCTGATTGGTTTATCTTCCACCTGGGGAGCAGGCAAAGTTGTGAGTGGCCTTCCAATCAAGAAATGAATTGGTGTTAGAGGAATTAAATCGGTGGGATCGGAAGAAATGGGAGTGAGAGGTCTCGAATTTAAAATTGCCTCAATTTGAATAAGAAGAGAGTTTAGTTCCTCATAATCTAGGTGAGCCTCAGAAATTACACGCTTTAAAATGTTTTTAACCGATTTCACAGAGCTCTCCGCGGCGCCATTGAAGTGTGGGCTATACGCCGGGCAGAACTTAAAATTAATGTTGTGTTCAATTGTGTTAGATAAAATAGCTTCATCATTTAATTTGAAAAACCTTGATAACTCATTAGAAGCCCCAACAAAATTTGTTCCATTATCTGAAAATATATTGCTAGGTCTGCCCCTGCGAGCGACAAACCTATGTAGGGCCGCTATGAAACCTTGTGACTTCAGCTCGGTGACAAGCTCTATGTGGATCGCTCGTATAGCTAAACATACAAATATACATATGTACGCCTTCTTCAACCTACATCCTCTACTCTTTCTGTCTGCTATCAATATTGGACCAGCATAATCTACAGCAGTGTTACAGAAAGGAAATTCTGCATGTAACCTGTGTTCAGGCAGGTTACCCATAATTGGCTGAAATGTTCGACCTGAGAATCTGCAACACTTGTAACAGTCGTGAGTAATCTTCCTCGTGAGTTTACGGCCGTTAATTATCCAAAAGTTAAGACGAAGTGTTGCTAACAGTAACTGAGGTCCTGCATGTAACAATAACAAATGATAGTATTTCACTAGCAAGCGTGTGATGTGATGAGATGCGTGTAAGAGAAGAGGGTGTTTGGTGTTGTAGTCTAGATTTGAGTTTGAAAGTCTTCCCCCTACACGTAAATGACCCGTTTCATCAACAAAGGGATTTAAGTTTAGGAGTTTATTTTTTGACGGTAAACAACCGTTCGTTTTCAATAGTGATAATTCCTTCTGAAACATTTGTCTTTGTACAATCTTGCAAAGTGATAATTTTGATTTATTTAATTCTTTTAATGTTAAGGGACCAAACAATTTATCATCACGGTTTCGACAATTATGACAGAATCTATAAATGTATGCTGTTATGCGCTGAAGTCTAGCAAAATTTGAAAATTTCTGAGTAAAATCATGATTAATAACTTCCCTCTCAGAAAAGTGACACAAAACCCTTGTTTCAGGTAAGTTAGTAGTGTTTAAATTTTGAGGTTGTGTAGGCCATTGTATCTTAGTATGGTGTAGGAAATGTGGACCTCCCCACCACAAATTTGAATTTTTGAGTTGTTCTGCGTTCAGCCCTCGCGACCCTATGTCCGCAGGGTTTAGATTTGTTGGAACATAGCTCCACTGAGAAGGATCCGAATATTGCGTTATTTCATTTACTCTGTTGTAAACAAATTGTTTTAAATTTGTCTTAGATGTTCTTAACCATCCTAACACAATAGTCGAATCACTCCAAAGGTGTTGAGAGTCAATGTCCAGACGTAAAGAATTAGTGACTTTCTTTGCTAATTGAGTACCTAGTAGAGCTGCACAAAGTTCTAGTCTGGGCATTGTTAAACGTTGCTTCAATGGGGATACCTTACTTTTTGCCAATAACAATCGCACCGTTACCCCACCATCCCCTGTCATGGATCGGACATAAACGCAAGCAGCGTATGCCTTAATACTTGCATCACAAAATATGTGCAACTCAACCTTCACAAATGAATCGCACAATACTAAACGTGGAATTTGAATGTTATTTAAATGTGATAAAGCTATTACGAAATTGTTCCATTGCAATTGAATATCGCTGGGTAACTCAGAATCCCAGGGTATGTTTTTAGCCCATAATAACTGCAAGATAATTTTGCCTGTAGTAGGCAAGGGTTGATCAAACCTAATGGGTCGAATATCTGGGCAATTGTGGCCAGAACAGTGCGCTTGCTATCAGATGTGTTGTGTGGTTGAAGAGTTGTGGATGAAACAGAAATGTGTCACTCTTGCATGACCATAGTAGACCCAATGTTTTTGAAAAGGCATCCCTACACAAATTGAGCAATTCATCATCACCACCTTTACCAATAATATGATTGAGGATGACTTCGTTGTTAGAATACCACTTGCGAAGGTGAAAATTTGCCCCTTCTAACTGCTTTATAACACCTTTGCATGTATTTATTAATGTGTTAGAATCTACATCACCGGTTACTAGGTCATCAACATAAAAGTCATGCAAGATTGTGTCCCTAACATGATTATCAGGACAATCGTGACCTAATTGTGCTAAGCATCGTGTTGCTAAGTACGGAGCCGAGGCTGTTCCGTAAGTCACTGTGTTTAGTTTATACTGTTTAAGTTCGTCACTAGGGTTAGATCGCCAAAATATTTTCTGCAAGCTACGTTGTTTATCAGTTACTAGAATTTGTCTATACATCTTTTCGATATCAGATGTTACAACATATTTATGCTGCCTAAATCGAACTAATATGCTTAATAAATCATCCTGTACAGTGGGGCCGATATGTTGTATATCATTTAAAGATTTTCCTGAGCTGGTTGCAGCTGACGCGTCAAAGACAGTTCTTAGTTTGGTGGTCAAGCTATTTTCTCGTAAGATGCCGTGATGCGGCAGAAAATATTCAGGCTGTGTATCTTGGATGTCAGTGTTTTCTGACATGTGATCAAGCTTAATATATTCCTCCATGAATTCTACATATTTATCTTTGAAGGATGGGTAACGTCTGAATTTACGTTCTAATGATTGAAATCTTAGCAATGCCTGTTCCTTCGAGTGACCTAAACATGAAGGATCTTCTTTGAATGGAATTGTAACAACAAATCTGCCATTAGGTTGCCTAAATGTTGTCTGTGTAAATATGTCCTCACATGCACTCTCAGCATTTGACTTAGCTTGTTGAGTATGTGGAACAAGTTCCATTTCAAAATACCTTGACAAGTGTTCATTTAGCTCAATATTGTTTAGCAAGTGACAGTGGACTGTATGATGAGAGGTATGTTTAAATTTATGTTTGTTAGGGACTTGTATAGACCCAGAAACTAACCACCCTAATGTTGTTTCAATCAAGGTTGGTTTATTTTTACCTAAATGTATCCGATTGGGTTTGAGTACTTCCCAGAAAATGTCCGCTCCTAACAACATCTGTACCTCAGACGGAATGTTTAAATGTTGGATCTGCGAGGTGGACATGTTGCGGAATCTGGAAAATATTGCTGTAATTGATTGTATGTGACGGTATGTATTGTGTTACCTGTGGCACTACAAAACAATTAACATTAGCTGTATAACATTTATTCATGAGAGATGATATTGATACATCACATTTATTGGTGATATTAGAAAGTTGTTTATTTAGCCCTTGAACTGTGACAGAAGCAGGATAACGTGGTAGCTGCAACTGATTTAGTAAGGATTCTGTGATAAAACTAGATGTGCTGCCATTGTCCAAGAGTACACGAACTTTATGCGTTTGACCACTCCCATCCAAGACATTCACTATAGCAGTTGATAGTAGTACATGGTCGCAACGGTGTGTTGTGGACAGTGTAACATTTTGTGGTATATTCTGTAAGTGTGAACTATCCTTTACCTGTGGAGTCTGTGAAGTAGGCAAGACAATACACTCACCGGTTTGCGCGGCTTCTGAATTTGGCCTTATGTGTAGCATAGTATTGTGACGTTGAGTACACAATTTGCACGAACCTGATTTACACCTGTTCTCACTGTGGCCCTGACGCAAACAATTTTTACATAAATTTAACTTCTTTACTAATTCGATTCGAGATTCAATAGACATGGATTTGAATTTGAAACATTGATAAATGGAATGATTATTTTTACAAACAGGGCAGCGAAATTTAGGTGTCTGGCTCACTACAAATGACTTGGGTCTTATGGGTGTTATGTCACTGTGTCTGCGCGGATGCTTGTGGTGTGCTTCCTCCATGGTGATAAGTAAATCGGCTCGATTTTTAAGAAAATTGTTAAATTCCTCGAGTGTTGGAATATCTTTGATAGTGTTACGCTGGGTTTCCCAGTCGCGAAGCGTACCTTGATCGAGTTTACTTGACACCATGTGAATTATTAACATATCCCAGTGCTCAGTGGGTAATTTAAGTGTTTTAAGAGCTCTGAGATTTTTGTTCATTGCATCTACTATGTTTCGTATGGCCCTTGATGATTCCCTGACAATAGGCTCAATGTTGAACAACGCTTGGATATGATTATTAATTAAAATTCTACTATTATTATATCTATCACAAAGTAAACTCCACGCAATGTCATAATTCTCAGAGGAAAACTCCAAAGACTGAACAATTGATGCCGCACCATCTTTTAACGATGCACGCAAGTAATGAAATTTATGAATTTTAGGTATTGACCTATTATCGTGAATAAGTGAAGTGTAAATATCATGATATTCTAGCCATTCCTGACAACATCCAGAAAATGTAGGTAAATGAATAGTAGGCAATTTAATATTTGGCATACCTGATAGAGCGACATTATCACTAGAACCTGTCACCGAGCCCTCGGTGTCTGCCGGCTGGGCGCGGCTGAGCAACTCCTGCGCGGATGCCACTGTTTTGAAATAGGCTCCTTCAAAGGTTTCCCGCTCGCTGAACTCCTCATCTGGAATTTCACAAGCGCTTTCTATGTCGGACTGTGTTGAATCAAAGTCGTTGTATAATTCTTGAAATTTATTGAGTCTTATTTGAAGTTCGTGAACCTGTAATTTATTTAAAGCCTTACTTGGCAACAATGGTTCCAAATATTTCTTAAATAGGGAAAGCTTAGCCTTTAATGATGCTCTTGTTTTCTTTAGTGCCTTTATGTCCATGATTAATTAAACTAAAGCTTAGAATTTCAAAAAAATAACGAAGCTACAATGAAGTGAAGATGCAAGACAGGTAAAAGTGATAAAGAACACAAATTAATTAAATCTCCCAGCATAAAAAACCCAAAGTTATAGAAAGTAAGCACCCGTGCGTGAATGAAGAAAATGGCGGAAGCATAAGCACAGCGAAGCTGCAAGGCACCGACGTTTCTCGAATTTTCTAGAATATGGCCCGATCACGCCACCCGCAACGACGAATCACAACGCGCCAAGCCCGTGACGTCAACGATGGCCTACGTGACCCGACACAATTCACTGGAAATTTGATAAAAATAATAATATTAGCTCACCCTTATTATCACTTATTTTTCACTTTTATGTCAGATTAGGAATGATTCGATCTATGTATATATCAATGATTGAAAGTAATTTATTAATGTAACAAATTGAGGCAACTTTAAACCCTATCCTCGAAAATATAGAAAGATCAGATTAATTAGGTAGGTACTATGGAAATTCAAATTAACACGGAGCTGTAGGAATAATAATTTAGATATTGAAGTATTGAAATAACCTTAGGAAATAACATATAGATTGGAGCAGAGAAATTATATTATTGAAAGGTAGGTAGGTTTGAAACTTGTAGTTAACGGAATTAAATATATGAAATAAATGAATTACATTACCTTATATGGGAAGATATCGTTAGTAATCAAAGAATAATGAATTGGAATGAGCTCACAACACAACAAATACACTGCAAACCCCTTTTCCTGGTGTAACGTATTGGATGACGTTATTTTTTTTTTGCTTGTTTCAGCAGCAATAATACGCCTTCGTGAGCTCCTTGTCCAGCTTGTTTCAGCCTTCAGTGACGCAGAACTCCGATTGTTGCAGCCTGTAGGCATCCAATCCTGGTTGTTGACCTCACCGCTACGTCCTCGGCCGCCTCTTTCTCGCTAGGTACCGACGATCGTATCCGGCTCGAATCTTGGTGATGGTTCGTTGCAAGGGTTGGAATCAAACGGCTATGTAAACGGCTATATAAACTTATAATGGATTAGAACAAGAGGTACAATGAAATATTGAATAGGTACGATGTACGATTGAGTGTCGTGCGCTCGCGTCAGTCGCGTCTTTCGTTCTAGTTCGCTGCGCAGCCGACCGTCGCTCGCCGTGGCCGGCTGCCTCGTCCCCCGCGCCCCGTACACCGCGGTGCCGGTCCCGGTTGGCGGTTTGATGATTCAACAGTGCTAGCTTGCTAGTTTTGTTATGATAATATTAAAAGCTTTTTAATGATAAAACTTTAGTTTTAACTAGTAAGTTGATAGCTCAGGTCTCAGGAACACATAAATAAAAGCCAAAATTCAACTAAAACGTTTTATTATTATTCTAACAATAAATTATTCACAAAGATCCATCCACGATACTTCCACAGCACATTCATTAGTAATAAATAGCACAACATAAACTAATGTAATACTTTTAGAAAATTTACATTTCACGATAAAAAATTGTGCTTTATTAAGTACCTCTACCTGATATTCAATATACCCGCAACCAGGCCTAGTCTGATATCGTTCATTCGTTTCCGACCGAATGGCAGGTAAATAAAGTTCATAATGCTTTAACATAGCCTGGTCAAGGTTAAGACTCCCAGCCAATTGTCACAAAGTGTTTAGATTTTTGTAACGTTTGTATTAAATCCATTTTCATATACAGGGTGAAATTTTAACCACTTTTCAAATTTTATTATAACAATCTACGAAACAAGAATCAAATGACGTATTTTTTCTTTTGGTATAGTCCAGTACAAAAATGTCAAGATAAAGCACTTAGAACATGTCCGCCAAAAATCTTAAATTTTTGATGCGGCATCCTAGTAACACTATTTTACGCGATGTGTATCGCATTCATTCATTACAATACTATTCATAAGTTTTTGATTTTCCCTTTATACCTTAACAGGCCTAGGACCGTAAAAATTGAAAACTATAACGCGAGAAATATTTTCGGGTGACAACTTGATTTACATCTTTTACTTCATTAATAGGCTCTAAATACAATACTGAACACATATAAAAATTTTGGAAAGTGGTTAAAATTTCATCCTGTATATCGTTAAACGATCTAGACCTCTGTAGAAAGGCCAAAGGTCTTTCTATATTAAAAAAACATATGCTATTGTTGCCAATAATCACGCGATTCGCTTGGATATTGACGCACATGAAGAGTTAAATCATATTCTTTTGTTGAAAGAGACATTATCAGCTTCAACTGTGTATTTATAGATAACGCTATAATTATTATTGTCGTCAAGCCGTGGCAGCATTAACAACCTTATTGCGTAAGCTTAAAGCTCAAATTAAAAATGGTAACTTTAAATAACATTATCAAAAGTAACAAAATAATACTTTTGGAATCTCATACTATACACAGGCTCCAATCGTCTCGAGACTATAGTTTCTTAATATTTACATCTATCTCTCTCTTACTAAGAGATGTGGTTGCAAGAACTTGTAGTAACTAACCAACTTTAGCTAAAAATCACCAAGTTTTAATTTGCTAGTACTAGCGGACTTTGCATACGTTGTTATGCTCGGAAGAGCAACGCTATCTGCCGGAGCCAATTGTGTTTTCAAACGATCCAGGGATCCATTTAACCCTTCGGGCGTGGGTTATTCCAGACACAATTTAAAATCAATTTTTATCGCGACAGCCGGGTGTTATCAGCCGCGGGGTTCGAAGCGTTTGTAACACACAAAATTTCATCCAAATTGGTGATAAACACACGTACAGAAGAATTATTGTACATAATTCGGCTTTTTAATAAGATGTCACTGCATCATTTGAGATTTTCAGACCCCCCCCCCCCTTGTCACGCATTGTTACGAAAATTCCCATACTATTTTGCCCAATGCCACCAAAAGTAAGATTCCCCCCCCCCCCCTTAATGTGTGACGTTATATGTGGACGGCCCCTTATATTATCGGATCCTTTATATTCAACCCAAAGACGCCAAATATCACGCCCTTGCTATCAAAAGCTACATTCTTAAAATTCTTGCAACCACATCCTCACGTCAATATCCTTGCTTTACGAATCTACGCGTTCTGCTTAGAGCGGACGGCCCATAGTTGCCTGATGGAGTTGCAGATGCCAACGTCGTGAGAGATGAGGTAGAACAGACCGCCGAGGGTCGCGATGGAGATGAGGTACACCAGGGCGATAGCCACCCTCGGCAGCAGCGGCCCCACCACGCTGGCCCGTACGTAGTCAACAGCGATCGCCTCCAGGCCCCTGGAAAATAAAAATTATACTTATTTTATAGTTACAAATATTACTTCTAAGTATAAACGTGGACAATATCACATACATTGTTCTAACCCCAATGTAAATTTCTGCTTAAAGCACTTATTTTGTGAAAATAAAAGACAACAAAGGTACCACAAATACCCAGACAAGAATAGACACATACATATATATATATATATTTATTTATTTATTTAAAGGAGCTCTAATTGCTCAAACTCATAAATTAAATTAATTTTATGTCCCGTACCTTTGTCGCACCGCCCACAAAAACATTTCTGTTTTGCCCACTGGTCGACTGGTACAGAATGCCACATGTACAATGGCATTAAGTCCAAGTACAGACAACAGCACGTCAAACTACAAAAAAACGTCAAATTTCCTCAATTGATATTGATCTCTACTTGTTGGACTTGTTGAAAATAAATTCAATGACCTTTAACTTTTTGGGTAGGTTGACCTGCCGTTGCCTGTACTTTATTTATGTTTGTGCCAATAAAGTCTAAATAAATAAATAATTATTTTTTTCTTCATTAACTTGTTTAGGTCTTTGTAAGTAACTTTGATTCGGTTAATGATGTGTATCAAAGTGTAGAGGCCTAAATACGCAAGAGTCCCAGGTTGGATTTGTTGTCGGGTCAAAATCTTCTTGAGTCTGGAAGGGGTGGTTATAGCCGTGCTTTGGAAGGTACCATTAACCGTTGTTCCTAGCTTCTGTCGCAAAACATGTCGCGTCAGAGGCAATTGGACGGCATGGAAAACCCTGACACCATAATTACATTTTAAAGATAACCATTAAACACGATGATGACGACTAGACTGAGACTGGCAATGGACCCTGACTTCATATTATCTTTAAAAGATATACAACAAGATGAAGACTAGACTAACACCCGTATTTATAAAGAAGTAATTACTTTTTGTATAAGAAAGACATACCTTAAGATGTTACACTACCTAATGCTTAAGTAAAAGAAATGAGTCACAATTAATTGTCATATTATTCGGCTGAGAATGCTAACTTTTTATAGTACTAACTTTTAGTAATTAATAGACTAATGGCCATTTCCAATAACCTATCCATCTTCAGTTTTGGCATATCGGAGATAGAAAACAGTTTCTATCTCTGTTTTTGCCGTCCAGATAAACAAAGACAGAAGTTGTTTTCTATCTCCGATATGCCTAAACTAAAGATAGATAGGTTATTGGAAATGGCCGTTAACCTCTCACATGTGCCATATCCACAGATAAGAGAAATTTTATTGTGTCTGGGACGGATCCTAAACATACACATACAGGAGCTTAAGGCATACAAATTATCTCTTTAGTAATTAATTTTAGTCTTGTAATTACTTTTACTTGTTTATAAATACGGGTTTAAGACTGGAAACTAGCTACCAAATGCACCTCAGTCGCTGGAGCAGGCGGCGGAGGGGGCGCCGGCTTGGGCTGCACTGGCTTCGGTTTCCTCATGTTCCTCCAGATTCTCCAGAACGCTCGGCACATACCAATGTCGTTGAATATCAGGAAAAACAACCCCCCCATTATCAGAACTGTTAGCGTGTACACTATGCCCATGGCAACCTTGGGTATCATCGGCCCGAAGAGGAGCACCCTCACGTATTCCACCACCACCGCTTCCAGGCCCCTGGGGAGGTAGGAGGGGATGGGATAGGTTAGGATAGGGATGGGAGATGGCTTATGGATTTTCTTCTAGGACTTTACTTTGGCCTAACACCCCGTTGGTCTAGGGCAGCGTTTCTCATATAAGGTCGCGACCCGGTATCGGGCCATCAAAATAAATTACAGGGTCGCAAGATTCCCGCTTTGTTATAAAAAAAATACCTATCGATCGACGCATCATAAAAAAATTTCGTAAGTCATTTTTTCCGCGAACTTAGATTCTTTAGTAAGTAAGTAAAAAATAAGCAGCAGCTCCATACTTGCTTTAAAATTTTGTGACTAAATAGTGTAAGTATATTTCTACTATTGATAAATGTATACTATTATTTTATTATTTTACGTAATGAGTTTTAAAAGTATTAAGTTGGTCACAAAGGGGCAGTGTGAAAATTACCAGGCCTTGGCAGAACAATGTTTGGGAAACAAAAAACAATCTAGGGGTTTAAATACCAGGCCACTTTCTTGGGGTTCTGGGTTCGATCCCCGGGTCGGGCAGAGTTTCGAATTTCCGAACACTGCTTGGGTTTGTGATCACCAACCCGGATATTCATGGGGATTCGGGATATAGGAATAGTTTTAAGCATTTTGTTGTATATATGATAAAAAAAAATGTGGACAACATCACATACATTGTTCTGATCCCAACTTAAATAATTATTTAAAGCATTCGTGTTTTGAAACCAGAAACAACGAAGGTACCACAAACACCCAGACCCGAGAAAATGTTGTTGACCCGTCCGGAAATCGAACCCGGGACCTCGGAGCAGGCGACACCTTGAAAACAGGTGTGTACGCCACTCCGCCACGGAGGTCGTCAAAATACAATATTCAAACTCTTTACGTAGGCAAATAGATACACCTACTTGTGAAACGAGGAAATACAGCTTCATGGCTAAGTTGGACGTGGTTTATGCTGGGTGAGGTTCTTTTGCGACTGGTTTTGCTACATATATTTTATGAACGATTGTATAAATGATTTTTGGTTAGCATTTTAACTCACTAGAGACACAAGCAAATTTTTTTAAAAAGATAACATGTAATTTGTTGTTTGCATCCCAATATTTTGTATGAAACAAGAAAAACCACCTATATTATCATAATTTTGAGGAAAATGGCACGTTTCTCTAGTCAGTTAAAATGCTTACTTAAAAATCGAACTTTTCTAACATTTATTTACAGTAAAGTTATTATTACACTTATACTTTTATATTTGTAGGCCTCTGAACTCAAACATGTTTATATGAAAATTACGCGATGGAGCGATTTTTTTGACGCCGAGTGTAGTTGTTATGTGATGTTATCACCTAATTTGAAGAAAAAATCTGAAAAAATTAGTTACATCCAAAAAATATTCCACTCACCAGAAACTATGTGCGGTAATAAGTATAGCCAGGACAGAGTCGAAGAGTTTGTTCGGCATGAGCAGGCCTAGAGGTATGAGAGGAACGAGCAGCGCCGACGTGGCCCTCTCGATCACCCAGAGCTTCGAGTGGTCGTGGGGTTTCTCGTCTGAAAGCCGGACGGGGCTCGTGCGGAATGAGCGCACCTGTAAACGCAAGTTTTGAGTTGTTAAAACCACTAATTACACTGCGACTACGACTGCGGTGGGTTTTCGGGTAATCAATGAAAAGATGACAACCTCCGGTTACAATACGTTATTTATTAGTGTCTCAAATTATCAATACAAGTGTTAATATATTAGTATGCCTAACGCATACAATCAAACATGTATTTTATTTTTTTATTTTATTTTATTTATTAAAAATTATTACACTGTCAACAAAATACTTATTTAACGTACAGCCAATAACAGGTTTTTCTATATAAACTAATGGTAACACAAGTAAAAACGGCAGTTCATCACCTTTCCCAACTTGAGCTTACAACGAACAACGACAAAAGTTTACCACAGCAATTAAACTTATATTATTTACATTATCTATTAAAATGTAACTATAAAAACAGGCAAATAAATGTAAAACTTCAGAACTTACTTATTAAGTAATGAAAGAATAAAATGTATACACACACTACAGCGCGGTAGGTGTGGTGGTGCGGCGAACCGCCTACTACGAGTTCGATTCCTGATCGGTTTGATTGGGTGGAAGTTTAGTCGTGCTTTGGAAGACACATTGTCATCATGATCTTGCCACTGCTGGACATAGGCCTCCCCTAAGGATCCCCACAACGTACGGTCCCGT
The DNA here is from genome assembly GCA_949315895.1 of Anania crocealis. NCBI lineage: Eukaryota > Metazoa > Arthropoda > Insecta > Lepidoptera > Crambidae > Anania > Anania crocealis. The sequence goes on from OX438868.1 coordinate 2,404,043, forward strand.
GCCACCCACTCGCATCCACCAGCTTCCCGAGACCTTTATCAGATCGACAGTCCACCTGGCCCTCATTCCGCTAATTTAAAAGTGGCTCAATAGAATCGTAATTGCATCGCTATCGTATATTTTGACATTACTACCATAATAAATGTGTCAAAATATACAATTGCGATTCTATTGAGCCATTTGTAAATTAGTGTATTTGGGGCCCTGGGGGGGGTTTACCCACAGATCGTAGTACGGGGCGCGGTTGCCATTCCAGAACCTTACTGCCCCAACGGCCATCGGTGCATACATGCATACATACATACATACATACATACATACATACATACATATTATCACGCCCAAGGGGGCGGCCCAACGGGGTAGGCAGAGACCAAGGCCTTCCACTTACTACGATCCTGGCATACATCTTTCGCTTCTTCCACATTCATCAATCTTTTCATGCATGCTCGTCGGTTTAGAGTACTCTTGACCTGACCTTTCTTCAGAACATCCCCGATTTGATCGTGATAGGTTCGTCTAGGCCTTCCTCTTCCAACGTTCCCTTTCACACTCGTCTTGTAGATCTGTCTAGTCATTCTTCTCTCATTCATCCTCTCTACATGCCCAAACCATCTAAGCATCCCTTTCTCAATCCTTGTGACAATATCTTCTTTCACACCACAACGTTCTCTTATCACACTATTTCTTATCCTGTCACTCAATTTCACTCCTAACATACTTCTTAGCGCTCTCATTTCTACTGCATTTATTCTACTTTCATGCTTTTTCTGCCATACCCAACTTTCACTTCCGTACATGAGTGTTAGAACCAACACCCCTCTATGCACAGCCAGACGAGCTTTCATAGAAATCTTCTGGCTATTCACAAAGGCGTGCAGCGCACCATTCACTCTGTTACCAGCATTTACTCTCCTTTCAATATCACTTTCATACTTTCCGTCCCTAGTAAACACCGACCCCAAGTATACAAACTCATTCACTTGCTCCAGTTCATTACCACCAATCCGAATACATACTTCCATCATGCTCTCTTCCTTTTCAAACACCATAACTTTCGTCTTTTTTGTGTTCACTTTCATTCCCTTTCTTTCCAAAGCTTCATTCATAATAGTCACCATCGCTTGCAAATCCTTAGCCGTCGATGCAAGTAATACTTGATCATCGGCGTAAAGAAGACATTTGACGCGTAACTCATTCATTCTTAGACCAAAATCACTCTCTTTCAGATCTGTCAGACAATTATCCATGAAAAGGTTGAACAGCCACGGAGACGCTACACATCCCTGTCTAACACCCTTTTGGATATTAAACCAATCAGTGTACGCTCCGTTTATCCTGACACAAGCACTAGAATCCTTATAGAGGGAATTCAATGCCCGTATCAGCTTACTGCTCACCCCATGCACAGCTAATGCCGACCACAACTCATTCCTCACCACTTTATCATAGGCCTTTTCCAAATCTACAAATGCACAAAAGACTTTTTGGTTTGTTGCCAAATATCTTTCCGTAATGCATCGTAGGGAAAAGACCTGATCCGTACATCCCATTCCCTTCCTAAGTCCCGCTTGTACATCCCATATTCTGTCATCTGTTTCTAACATTACTCTTTCAATCATCACTTTAGCATACAGTTTGCCGACAACACTGAGGAGGCTTATTCCACGGTAACTTACACAGTCTTGTTGTGACCCTTTTCCCTTGTACAACGGCACGATCACAGCCTTGCACCAGTCTCCCGGTACCCGACCGTTCCTCCAGCACAAGTTGAAAAGGCAGTACAACTGACTTGCTACTACTCCCTGTCCAGCCTTCAGCATTTCGACGGAAACCCTGCATTATCCCGCAGCTTTACCTGATTTCATACTTTTCAATGCTTTCATAATCTCTTCCATACTAATATCGGTGCATAGCTTAGAAACATAATTACAAAAAATGCTATTTTGGTATTAAAAAATATAAATAAATGTGGATCACATCACATACGTTGTTCTGATCCCAAAGCAAGTAACAAGTTAAAGCACTCGTATTGTGGAAATCAGAAACAACAAAGGTACCACAAACACCCAGACCCGAGAAAATGTAGGAAAACCACTTTTTTTTTCTACATTGACCCGTCCGGGAATCGAACCTCGACCTCGGAGCTGGCGACACCTTGTCAACCGGTGTGTCCGTCACTCCACCACGTCGTCAAGTTTCTGTTTTGGAAATTAGTTAAAATATGCTTACAGAGTCCAAAATGGGTGTCTTCGACTCTTTCAGGCCCTTGACGCAGACAGCGCTGGCGGCGCGCTGCGCGAGCGCCGGCTGCGTCGCGAGCCGCATCACTTGTTGGCAGAACAGGCGGTTTGTGCATACTGGAAAATAGTTAAATACATCAATTTAATATGAAATACTAGCTGACCATGTCAGCTTTGTGCGGATTCCAATACAATCACATACAATGTAATACCTTCAAATGAGCAATTTGTGTAAACAGAAACGTTTTCTAGATTTAAATGGCTCCAATGAAATTTTAACCACCTTTCAAAGGAGATGTCCCATAATAGTCCCAGACATAGTACACCATTTTCAAAAATCAAGAAAATTTACTGTTTCTAGGAAAAATACATATAAATTTAAATAACGTATAATTTAGTGGTTCAAAAATAAATAAGATCGAATAATTTTTCAAACTCCATTAGGCATTCCAAGATGGCATCAATCTAAAAAACTTTAAATGTCAGTAGCTGTCAGATACCCCTTGTCACTTTGGCATAATCATTCACTTCAAGTTTTTGTTCTGCTTGTTGCGTTTTAAATGTAGTTCATTATAACAACCATTTTTTTCGTTTTCTGGATTTGGTATTGATTGACACTTTAATTTCATAATGTTTGTTGTTACAACAGTAAGCGATGGCACTCGACTCCTAGATGCGCGATTTCTAAACTGCCAAAACTGACGGACATCGTCAAAATGTCATCTTCCGCCATGATGGTTTTGTTGTTTTGTATTGCTATTTTCTTACTTCTCTTTATTTGAACCACTTATCGAAGCTATTTTAAAAGAATTTGATAATAACAAAATCTTGTAGGTGTATTGGTCTCTCTTTTGGTGGGGTGTACAGGTTCTGGGCCTGGCCTCCATACAATTTGGGACATCTCCTTTTAATATTATATCAATCTACGAGACAAAAAACAAATGACGTATTTATTCTTTTGGTATAGCCTATAGTACAAAAATGTCAAGATAAAGCACTTAGAAAATGTCCGCCAAAAATTTAAAATTTTTGATCCGGCCGCCTAGCAACACTTTTTACGCAATGCATAATTCATTGCGATACTAACCATAAGTTTTTGATTTTCCCTTTATACCTAAACAGGCCTAAAACTATAAAAAATTAAAACTATATTGCGAAAAATATTTCGCAATATAGTTTTCGGCTCTAAATACGATACTGAACGACTACAAAATTTTTGGAAAGTGCTTAAAATTACATCCTGTATAAATTTGTAGGCATGCAGATGTTTTGGGGGTGATAAATCGATCTAAGTACCTAGCTAATCAGTTGCTGACGTTAGTCTCGCTAAAACTCGAGAACGGCTGGGCCGATTTAGCTGATTTTGGTTTTGAAATGTTTGTTCAGTCCAGGGCAGGTTTAAAAGGTGAGAAAATATGGAAAAATTGCGAGGATAATAGTTAATACAACAATGTCGTTTTCCCCTATAAACTGTTCTAAATCAAAATTTCTACTCATTAATCCCTCAACCCCCAGGAGGGACGCGCGTGCCGCGATAACAATTGATTTCAATTGTGTCTGGAATAACTCCCGATCGAGGGATTAAGCAAAGAGCCTCTTAACTCAATGGTCCAAGTTCTAAACTTTTACCGAACTTTCGCTATGAGACTTTCCAGAAATCAAATTAATCACCTTTATCTCATTAACAGAAAGTAACAGATCTACAGTTAATTGTAGATAGAATACACTATGGTGTAATATTAATATATGTTTTAAATAGTGATTACTTAGTAATAGTAAGACAGTGAACAGATGAACATTCATAACATGGCAAATAATATTCTACCTTTTTATCTGACACAAGTACTAAGTACCTATTTAACAGAGGCTTAGAGCAGATAACCCTTCGATTGGCAACCGGCCTTTAGAGGATGACAGCTTGCTATCACGCAGGTGGCATATCGTCCTCTAATGTGCACTCGGCCAACACTCGACTAGTGCGGTCGGTTTTGTTCTTAGTTAAAATTTTAGAACTCTGTGTCTTTACAGTTAGTATTTTTGACAAAATAAACTAGCGGTAAAAGTAAAGTTGTACACATCTTTTCTAAGTGAAATATAAAACCGTTGGTCAGTAAAGGCCACGGAGCCCACTAGTGAGCACCTAATACTCGAATGTGCTCGATCGATCGATTTTATAGAGGATTTTGAAGTGATTTTTATAGTTAAGTTAGTGTAAACTATGAACCAGTATGTAATTCAACTAATTAAACTTAATTATGTGATGTGTGACATGTTTTGGTTTCAAAATAGTACTAAAACCGTGGCTGTTCGAAATTTTTCGTTATTGTCATTGAAACTTGATATTTCCATCAATCTTGGTAAGTATTATGGTTAAATACATTTAATTAACTGTGTTCGTTATCAAGCTTTAATTTAAAGCATTAATCTATTCGCCAGGATTTGTGAATTCTTAGAGAAAAACATTTTTGTAAGAACCGGCACTCGGCCATCATTTTTTCATTTTTTCACCTACTACTTCAATCGGTTTAAGAAAAATAAAAAACTTGTATAGCCATAAATAAATATTTTTAGCCATAAATGAACCTTATTTAGTGTCCTATGTTGTTGTACAATTAGAATCAGAAAACTTTCAGTCACTAATTTTAAGCATATTTTTCTTTTTGAAAATGTGGTTAGAAACTGAGGTACTTTGGAAGTAACAATTAATAACTTATAGTAATTACATGATAAATTAATATTAAATGTAGGTAAAAGCTTGTAAATCTTGTGTAGATTACGTTGGTATTTAAATGAAATCCATGTTTCATACAAAAATTTGCAGAAATTAGCGGTTTTAGTTACCGCGGAATCAAACTTTTTTTTTTTTTTTTCGTACCCTACTGTCTGCCACTTGATTGGACCTCTAATTTTGACAAGCGCCACAGGACAGGATAATAAAGTTAACATCAATTTTTTTTTAAAGCAGTAAAATACAGGCACGAAAGGAAGAACTAGCAAGTAGTGTACAGAAGAAGTGTATGAAGAATACAGACATAACCTATGTAATCTTTTTGAAAAATCGTATACTATCCAATGAGCTTCAAGATAGACCCTAAGGATACCCTCTGACCAGAATCTTTTATAATTTTATAAGATCGCAAAACTCCGATTAAGCCTGAAAAAGAAAATAATAACAACAAATGTTATGTAATGCCTTTTAAAATACGTGTAACAACTCTTACCTGAAGAACGTGCAAACATTGAGAATGCCATCTCGATTTCTAAATGAAATTTTACGAAGGCACAACCAAACTAAAACAATTACTTTTTAGAAATTATACTGAAATACTCAAGAACTCTAGATTTTATTTCGAATTGAAATTAGCAATGTGATGTGACAGCTAGCTAAGCGGTCGCAGAATGACAGCAGGCCTTTTTTTTTCATATAAATTTAACGGCTTCGGACGAGTCCATACAGCGTAGTCTTTAGTAATAATAAATAAATAAATAATAATGTCCATTTTTAATATATTAAATATTATAAATACTTACATAAACATAATAGCCAAACCTAAACTAACCTAACTTATTGAAATGTATGGGTGGTTTATACATTTCAATGATTACAGGAGTTTTACGCGAGAACGTGGATCAGAGTCAAATAGGAGCGCCTTTCCTTGTTTCTCACTTTTATTTGATTTATACCACTCACTGACACATTATTATAACAATGCTACCAATTTATCACAGTAAATGCCGCTTAGGATAGTTTCACAAAATTAGGAACAAAGTCCATCTTTCTCTTCTTGTTTCCCGCGCAAAACTCTTTTTTTAATTGATATAAATTAAACGGCTTTGGACGAGTCGATACAGCCTAGTCTTAAGTTAAAATGACATTCGCACTAGCCCAACATAACCTAAACCTAAACTAACATATTGAAATGTGATCGTGGTTCACACTTTACAATGATCACTGGAGTTTTACGCGGGAACGTCTATCCGAATCAGACAGGATAACCAAGCTCTACTTTGTCTCACATTTCCATGTAAATAATTTTTTTCACTGACACCCTTAATACAATAATACCACCACATTATTACAGTAATTGCCGAGTTTGATTATTTTATAAAACTGAGAAATAAAGTCCGTCTATAGAGAGAAATAAACTGAAAAATCGACAGCAGACCTACTAGCTGACTGACAGTACCGCTCCACTTCCAAGCAAGACAAACAAAAATAACTTGGCAGCATAGTCTCGGACTTTAGCTAGTTCAGACAAAAACAAGTAAATAAGAAAAAAAATGAGGTAAGGTAAACAGACAACTAACTGTTCCAGATCACCTTGTTTGTGATCTTCTCAACTCATCTATGAGCATGAGGAACTCTACCAGTATCATCCTCTTAGTAATCTGTGAACGCTACTAAAGTGGCGCAACGTAGTATCCTCTTAGTAGTCTGTGGTGGCGCATTTGCAGACCAGCTAAATCAAAGTTCTACCGAGAGAAGTACGTCTTCGAAGGACATCAAATTACATAAATTTCAATATTAAAAAGGACTTAGCGAGTCCTCTAATATTGTAATTGTAATTGTCCTCTAATATAGTAATTGTTGTAGTATTTTTTTTATAGCATTTTCTCTAGTATTATTATACTCTCTCAATTCTCATTGATGGTAACCCTAAAAATAAGTAGGTAGGTAGGTAGGAAGAATGACAATTCATTTTCGTCGTGAATGACCTATGGATTAATTATTATTTGTTTGAGCTAACTTTTTGTCTATTTAGCGTCTGTTCTGTGTTAACACATAATTCGTAAATTAAGACCAACACAATGGCCACAACTCTTGAAGACAAATCCATCTGGGAAGATGGAGAGGAGGCTCTCAGTGAAGAAGTCTTGCGGATGCCCACAGATGAAATAATTAGCCGTACCAGGCTTTTGGACAATGAAATCAAAATCATGAAGAGCGAAGTCATGAGAATTACACACGAGCTGCAGGCACAGAATGAGAAAATCAAGGAAAACACCGAAAAGATCAAAGTGAACAAAACACTTCCATACCTTGTTTCAAATGTAATAGAACTGTTGGATGTTGACCCTCAGGAAGAAGAGGAAGATGGTGCGGTAGTGGACTTAGATTCTCAGAGAAAGGGAAAGTGCGCGGTTATCAAAACATCAACGCGACAGACATATTTTCTGCCTGTCATTGGGTTAGTAGATGCTGAGAAATTGAAGCCTGGTGACTTAGTTGGTGTGAACAAAGACTCATATCTCATTCTGGAGACGCTGCCGGCGGAGTACGATGCTAGAGTGAAGGCTATGGAAGTGGATGAACGTCCCACCGAGCAGTATTCAGACATAGGAGGACTGGATAAACAGATTCAGGTTTGTTTATTTATTATGTTTGTACTATGCTTAGCCTTAAAACACAGTATCCAACCTGTAAAAGCATGTATTTATTGAATTCCTTATAAATGATTATTCATTTTGTGGTGCTGTTTATCTGAGAAATTAGATGATTTGATGAATTTAACAAATAACTATTAAGATATGTGATGAAATAGCATTTTACTAACTACATTTGCTGAAAATTTTAATAATAGAACAACAAAATTGTGCATTAATAGCAATTTTAAGTTGATACTGCAACCATTTTATCATGAAAACTGTACTTTCCAGGAATTAATCGAAGCTGTAGTTCTTCCGATGACCCACAAGGAGAAGTTTGTGAACTTGGGCATCCACCCACCGAAGGGTGTGCTCCTGTACGGGCCACCCGGTACGGGCAAGACTCTGCTGGCCAGGGCATGTGCTGCACAAACTAAGTCCACCTTCTTGAAGCTGGCTGGACCACAGCTTGTGCAGATGTTTATTGGTAAATAATCAGCCAAAATAGTTCTGTCATTGTGAAATGCTACTTTCTAAACATACAATCAAGCTCATGAATTTACATGAACACTAAATGAAATGAATAGTAAATTTACAGATTTAAGTAGCATTTATTAGGGTGTTATATTATTATATTTTAGTTTATCGTAACATTTCAATCACTTACGGTGTTTTTGGTCACAGATAAATGGGTTGTATAAGCATTTAAAACATCAGTTTTGTCTTCAATTCCAATGCTGCTGTCTGTCTTTTTCTGCCTGTACATCTTTAGTAAAGAGTATGCAATGACTCCTTACACAGAAACCACAGACACATAACACAGAACATGGTTTGTTTCGAACTGACCAATCTTGAAGTTTTTTTGTATTATAATACTAGCTTTTCCCACGATAAATTCGGGGTAGCAATAAAATTTTTCTCCTTTTTTAAGGAATTCCAAAAAAAAATTATGCACTATTTTTCTGTTAGTCACAATAATAGTCCTCATACCAATTTTAAGCTTACTGTCTTAAAAATTGCGCAGAGCTCCATATAAACTTCTACCCCCCATTTTAGGGAAGTGGGGGGATAGAAAGAGACAAAAAGTAGCCTATGTCATTGTCTATCCCTTCAACACACACACTTTCCCATTTATAATATAATTGTAAGTATAGATGGTACAATTCAGCCTTATTTAAATACATTAGGGTTGTTAGCTTACCTACAAAATTTAAAAAGATAGTCATCAAAATGCCGACATTTAATTTTACAGGTGATGGTGCCAAACTTGTCCGTGACGCGTTCGCCCTTGCCAAAGAGAAGGCCCCCGCTATCATCTTCATTGATGAGTTGGACGCCATCGGTACTAAACGTTTCGACTCGGAGAAAGCTGGTGACAGGGAAGTGCAGCGAACTATGTTGGAACTCCTAAACCAGCTTGATGGGTTCAGCTCTACAGCTGATATCAAGGTGAGACATTCTATCCTTACATGTGTTTTGTGGGTTTTTTAGAATTTGTAGAATGCTTAAATGTTTTAAATCAGATTTATTTGTAATATAATAATGATAGCTTTTAAATCAGATTACTATTAAGCATTCGTTAGTTAAGATTTTAAAAGATTTATAAGCACATTGTGAAGACATTAGGGTTGTTTGCATAACATCAAAGACTAGCTGAATTTTTAACACTAGCTGTTCCCCGCGATTTCGTACGCGTCAATTTCTGTATACTTTTAAACATTACATTATTACAACACAAAAATATTTTTTCAAATCGAACCAGTACTTCCAGAGATTAGCGCGTTCAAACAAACAAACAAACAATCTCTTCAGCTTTATAATATTAGTTCTATACTAATATTATAAAGCTGAAGAGATAGATTTTCAAAGTAACAATGTATCTATTCCTTTAGGCATAAATCTTTTACAATACAAACAAACAAACTTTTCACTTGACCATTTCAAACTGTGTGTCACTTGCTTGGTGTATGTTCAGGTACTTATGATACTGGCCACATCTATCATATTGTTCCTTATTTATTTAAGCTAAAACCATTATATTTTTAATGAAAGACATCATATTTTTTCCCAGGTCATTGCTGCCACAAACCGTGTGGACATTTTGGATCCTGCTCTACTCAGATCTGGACGTTTAGACAGGAAGATTGAGTTCCCTCACCCCAATGAAGAAGCTAGGGCTAGGATCATGCAAATCCATTCAAGGTAGCCATTTCATTTATTTGATTCATATTATATGTCTATTACCATAGTCTTTTTCCAACAATGGCTTGTGTAGTTCTTTGAAGTGATTTTCTACTTACATGCTTCTCCAAAGTCACTGGTATTTACCAGTTCATTTTTTTATCAAGTCTGTTTATTAATTTTTTTTCTAACAAAAATTTTCTGGCTTGAGTCTGGGAGGTTTATAGTACTGCTTCATAAGGCATTTTAAGCCATTAGTTCTGTCTTCTGTAACAAGGAAGTCGTAAAAAAAAGAATCGCGTCATAGGCCTGGAAAATTCTGATACCAAATTAAATGTAGTTCTGGGGTCAGAATTCAGGTAAACAATAATTATCATATGAAAAGAAGTACTAAAATAAATAAACTAAATCGCTAATTGACAGTTAATTTTTTTTGAAATAGGTACCTATTATGATTTGACAAAGTGCAATTCTGTCATAGATTTGTACATCAATAGTGTCCTGTGATGTCATTAGTTACCATGCGATTTATTAATTAAAAGCGAATAAAAAATCCTATTCATCATACTTATTTATAGATTTTTGAAGGATTGGTGATTTCGCGGCATTTTATGGTCCAATACTGAATACTCACCCCATAAACCGCTAACAACCGTCATCTATATACTATACTAATATTATAAAGCTGAAGAGTTTGTTTGTTTGTTTGAATGCGCTAATCTCCGGAAGTACTGGTTCGATTTGAAAAATACTTTTTGTGTTGGATAGTTATCGAGGAAGGCTTTAGCCTATACAACATCACGCTGGGACCAATAGGAGCGAAGCATCAGTGTAAAATGTTGCTAAATAATCGCGTTCATAATAACAGAAATTGACGCGGAGGAAGTCACGGGGAAGAGCTAGTATTATATAAATTGTATTTGTTCAACAGAAAAATGAATGTCAGTCCGGATGTAAACTTCGAGGAGTTATCCCGGTCGACGGACGACTTCAACGGCGCGCAGTGCAAGGCGGTGTGCGTGGAAGCCGGCATGATCGCGCTCCGCCGTTCCGCCACCGCAGTCACGCACGAGGACTTCATGGACGCCATCCTCGAGGTGCAGGCCAAGAAGAAGGCCAACCTCAGCTACTACGCCTAGTTTAATATCTATTTTGTATTTACTATGTAACTAATAAAACTTATTAAATTGTATATCGTCTTTGTTTCATTGCAATTTAAAATTCATCTAAATAACTAATCATAAGAATTTAGAATCAACCACGATGCCTGCAATCGAGTTGTAAATACAAAAACGTACATATTATTTTACCTGTACTTATTTATTAAATTCAATGTAGTGTTAAGTTTTTGGGTAATATTGCGATTTGACCACACAATACGGAACAAAGCCCACGTTCCCATGTGGAAAAGCGTAACTGTCGATAGATAACAAATAGCTTGTTAAGCCCGAACATCGAACAAGACATCATTGTGAGCTTTCCTACAATATTTAGTTGGCTAGGCTTACTGCTAGGCTGGATGGGTACCTAGGTAGTACCCATCCAGCCTAGCAGCAAGCAGTCCCCAAACCCTGTTTCAAAAAAAGGTCAGATGAATTTAATTCACCCCACGAAAGAAGTCGCGCGGAGTTTTTAGGTACTAAACGCTATGTATGAAAATTGACAGGTAATGTCAAAAACTACAAGGATACTAGCGCCACTGCCATGACCTATTTTACTGGATCGGATTAAAATAATCTGCAAGACAGCAACGCGCGTGCGTGTTGCTAAATTTGAAACATGATGAGAATGGATCTATCAAAATTTCTGTAAACTAGTTTAGTGTTAGAAATTAGGTAAAAAGTATTTCAAAAATCAGAAATGTGAAATTATTAGTGTAAAATTAATCTTCGTCCGCATATCACCGGCGAAGAAAATAAGCCTTTAGTCGTAAGTACCTAACCTAATTTAGTTTTTAATTTTAATCTTTTTATTGAAAAATAAACAATAATGTGGTATCGTTGTGCCGCATAATGATATCGATTATTTGATGTTACTAATGTATGCGGTGTAATTTGTTAAGGCTTAACGCTTTGTTGTCTTACCGCTTTTGTTTGTATTTACGATCTTCCACATAAGTACCTACTCTTTCTAAATTTTATCAGCTGTAATTTTTTATTTATTACGAGTTACCTACTCTTCCAACTTTTATACTAAAATATTTACAATTATCAATCATATAACTCTAATCCTCCTCGAATATTATTAGAAATGACTCATGTTGTAAATATTTTATAACTCCTGTGCTATTTTTAAATGTAACATCTGGTATCTTTTGCTGAAACATCCAATAAGTGTTGGTTTGTTTTCTTTTTGCATAAAAAGAACCATGGATCCAGAAGATGGCTGTGAGCTTCCATGTAAGATAGCATCTGACGATTTACCAAAAGTACACAAAAAATGCAACTACAACCGTCCTCACTCCAGGTTTACTAACCTAATGTGTAGTCCACCTCTTATTTACTTAATTATTTTTATATTTATTTATTAAATTTTCAAATTGATATCCAAAATATTTATTTAAATTATTCTCTTAATTAATTATATTGTGTAGAACATAAAATACTGAGTAAATAAGTAGTTTTCAAAACTTAAACAATACTTTGGAATTCAATTTATAATTATACTGTGCAAATAGATTATAAGTAAGTATTTATTTATTTGACCATACTTGCTGTAAGTACCTATATTTATCTACCAAGCTGATATTTTACTTTCATATAATATATTATTTTGTACTGTAACATTTTTTTATGTTTATCTAAGATTTATTATATTTCTATCTTTGATTAAGCCTATGTAAATATTTTTTTATTGTACATCTTCACTCATTTGCTAATGCTATGCAAAATCATTACAAAATTAACATAACCACCCAAGATATATCACAGTAATATACAATATTCAAAGACATGCCACATGCCTGCCGTTGTCCCCAAAGAGGTTGACCTTTTGAATGTATGTGATCAAAGTTATAAAGTAGGCTTCAAAGCAGCTTCTATGGATGTAAATCCCCAAAGTTTTTATTTATAATAAAACAAACGAGTTCATGAGGGTACTGAACTTTCTTGCACATAATAAAATTAAGTTTAAAGTTAAATTTTTCAGAATGCTGATATAGATCAATCAACTTACTCAATCAGTTAGTGATTGATTGATAAAGTTGGTATATTATTATGATCTCAAACATCTTATTATCCATTGCGTAAGCCCTATTATACAGGGTGTTTAAGATCATGGAACAGTTGCTTAACATATTCATAATATTATTGTTTAACACTTAAGTAAATTTTATTGAAATTTTAATTAGTTGGAATAAAAAAACATAGAACATATTTTTTTTGTTTTTGTGGTATTTCGTCTATACTTTGTCCCATAGCCTCAGCTGCTTCATGCTCTGGTACACCCTGTATGTTTGTAAGCATGGCCATCTATGTGTCGTGTAGTATTGCTTTTCAAATTTGCTTAGGGCTTCCTCTGCACGTACATTTGTTCATGAATTTTCCTAGAATTTAAAAAGACTTCTTAAATTTCTATTATATGTAATATCAGCGTCAAAATCAATCACAGCGGAGCGAGTGCGTGATTTTCTTCAATATATTGCTAGGCTGCAAAGTGTGTGTACCCTGAAAAAGGCGCCATTTTAAGTCGTAAATGCGGGTTGTTGACTCATTGCCACGATCATGCAATGTTCTAAATCTGGAGTTTATTCCGAACAGTCGCTAATTCACTATTCGCAATGTGTTTGTTAACACAGTTATTCTTAAATCAATACTATAGAAAAAAATAATCAATACTATATAAAACTGGGAAGTTCCCATTTGAATTATGTAGGTACACAAGAAAACGCAGCTGTGACTGTTACTATTGTCAGCCACCATAGGGTTTCACTAGTCAGGGTTTTTTTTGAGAGGAAAGAGATGTTTGTTTACCCATCAGAAGAAGTCATTAGCTTTATTTCGAATGAAGCAGTAATTGCCATGTGATTCCAGCAAATGATAATAATGTCATCACCCCCTTCTCTCTTTATGAGTGTCGTAAGACTTCAACTGGTCCCAATTCTGCTAATTTACAAATGGCTCAATAGAATCGCAATGGCATCGCAATCGCATATTTTGACATTACTACCATATTAAATGTGTCAAAATATACAATCGCGATGCCATTGCGATTCTATTAAGCCATTTGTAAATTAGCGGAATTAGGGGCCTGATCAGCAGACGGTCAGCAGCGTCTTCTTACCGCCATTAGACAAATGCGGTCGCGAACCCGCCCGCCTGCAACCACCCGCCTGCAATGCATGGCGAATATGGTAATATGTATTCTTTTGGAGAGGCCTTTGACCAGCTGTGGACTGATAAAAGCTGTTGACGATGATGAGACAGTAATTGCTGAAACAAATTCAGAATCGTTTGAGCAACTACTCAAGATTGTTTATCTAGAGAAAAAGAGTAAAATATCTATGGGTTTTACCACAGAACATAGATTTTCCATGTTCTGTGTGTTTTACATTTAAACGTGTTCAACATACAGCGCTACGTGTAGCGCTCATAGCGATCTTCTTAGCGATCAGATTCTGTCACGAATGTTAAGCTGGAAAAGGTCACTAATTGGATGGGTGACCGTTTGTGGCCCCATACTATGAGCGCTTCCATGCTTCAGAGGGAACGTTAAGCCGTAGCTATAGGTCCCGGCTGTTGTCATAACGGTCGTTATTTAAGCCCTGTTGGAACTTGGAAGCCTTCGGGTGACTTTTAAAACATCTAACGGCGAGGTGATGTTGCCACAGCGTCGCCCTTGCCGTCCACCAACCCGCACTAGGCCACTGGTGGAAATAAGAAAGCCTAAACCCCCCACCCCTCTCCTTATAAAGAAGGAGAGAAATCTGTGCTTAACTCTGAGTATAGGTTGTTACTTTACTTTACTTTACTTTTACTTTACAACAACAGCCGAGTAGTAGAAGTATTAAAGTAAAGTAAGTAGCAGCCTATAATCATCCCACTGCAGGGAATAGGTCTCCATCGTTGAATTCAAGTTACCATACCAATGATGGGTACAGGCATAATCACCACGCGTGCCAAATGCGGGTTGGTGATCACAAACCCGAGCATGTTCGAAAATTCGAAACTTTTGGCTGCCCGACCCGGGGATCGAACCCGGGACTCCGAGATCTTGGTCCGGTATTTAAACCACTAGACCAACGGGGCGTTGTAGAAGTATTGACGGCCTAACTAAAATATAATAGCTCTATCTTCGCTTGCTCTTGGCGTTGTGAAAGAGAATGAAGGCGTACGCCTTCTTCTGGCAATAAGTAGACAACCAAAAGCGTTTTCTCTGCAACAATGGCTAAATTACACAAGGCATACGCCTTCTTCTGGCAAAAAGTAGACAACCAAAAGCGTTTTCTTTGCAACATTGGCTAAATCACACAAGGCATACGCCTTCTTCTGGCAAAAAGTAGACAACCAAAAGCGTTTTCTCTGCAACATTGGCTAAATTACACCTGCCAAGCTTAACGATTAGGTATGGCAAAATCATCATCTGAAAGAGGCATACTTAGAACTTAGCCGTGGTAAAATGTACAATCGACAGCAATCTGAATATGCTGTGAACCAAAATAATAAAAATTTTCCCAATCGAAAATGATCTTAAATTGATTTGTTGTGTTTTAAGTTGAAAATCGATTCCAAAAATTTTAGATTTATGGATATAAGCTGATGTGCTGTACATGAACCCTATGAAAAATGGGAACCTCCTCTTCTTTTCGTCGTACGATAACCTGTTAAAGTTTGCCATATAAGATTATTGGCTCACTTAAGTGATTGAAGGAAATGGTTTTCTTGAATGAATGCTGTTCTGCCTACAATGTCTATATCTGTATGTATAATAATTTATATTCAACGTAAAAGCTATGAATAAGCGGCACTTCCGTGCTATCAGACGATTCGCCACAACTACAGTTTCAAAATGGCTGCACACGCAATATTCTCCTTAATCGAAAACGTTTCGTTTATTACATTTTGCACTCGGTTCAGGTTCTGGTAGATTTAAAAATTAAAGAAGGTAGGTATGTCGGGTTGGAATAGGGAGAGGTTGCCGTGGAGAATCGTAATATTCCTTCCCGATTGTGCCCTCACGTTGCGTGCGTATGTTTTGACTGTCGTATTTTTTTCCTACCAATGATATTACAAAGAAAAATGTCATTGTTTCCTACGTTTTATAATACGAATCGTGATTGATGCATAATTTAGTGAACGCTAAAATCTTTTATGTGACATTAACAAATTTTACCGGAAGGTAAAGTATGATAAAAGAAAAAGTTTGAACAAAGTTGAGGATCATGACAAAGCAAACGTTGGTTCGCAAATAAAAACTTTGTCTTGGGAACTTGAAAACGTAAATAAAAAAAATATTGTACATCTACATGTACATAATTTTGAGACAATAAAGTATATAATTTTGTTTAATAATTTGTTACTCGTTGAATTTTTACGACGGATATTTTTTAGCCAGTTGGTCCCATTTTTCTACTCCTAAATTTAAGCAAGACGAACTATTAGGATACTGATACATTTATGCGGGTGGCGTGTGAATAGGCGTGGAGATCTTTAGGGGAGGTCTATGTCCAACAGCGGACGTCGTTTAACAGAAATGACGACACATCGACACATTATTAGGCCACATCTGTCCACTGTTGGTCTAGTCTAGTAGTTTGAATATTAGTTCGAGCAATAAAAGATTCGAATGTTCGAACATTGCTCGGGCTTGTGATCACCAACCCGCATTTAGCAAGCGTGGTGATTATGTTTGTACCCATCACTGCTAAGTGCTATGGTAACTGTATGGTATATGAATTCAGTGGGTAAGCCGATATTTAAAAAAATATATTGCTGGTGCAGCGGTCGCCAACGCATTTCGGCTAATGGTGAAGATTTTTTACGCTTTTAGTCGCCTTTTACGAAAAAACAGTAATTATGTACTTATGTAGCTTCTTTGTAGCCATTTGCTAAACTGGCTGGCTGCCACAGCACGCTTTTTAGGCTAATGGAACAGAACCTATTAAGTACACGGCTATCGCCAGAAATCGACTTTTTATAGACAATTAACCGATACAGCCTTGACTGGCACTATTTTAGTCCGCAGACCTTCATGGCGCTTAAAACTCTCGAGTATAATCGGATTCTAATTGAATGGTTTATCTATTTAATTGAATTCGTGTAGCGGTTAAAGTGATAGCGATTTTAATAAAAAATGAAAGTCTGTAGAAAATTGTTGACATTGTTTTGAACCCAAACTATTTAAAGTTGTTTTATGGAAATCGGAAATAACGAAGATAAAACAAACACCCAGACCCGAGACAGTAGAGAAATACTTATGACATTGACTCATCCGGGAATCAAGCCCGGGATCTCGGAATGCACACATATAAGACAAACGTACAAGTAGAATCGTTATTTATATAAATTTGTATAGGAAAAACAAAATTAAACTCATTTAAAATATTCGATTCGAGGTAGCCATTTAACTAATCAATAAGGCCATTGAATCCGAAAATGCTAGTTTGCGAAGCGCCCATAGAAATCCAATTATTAATGTCTTCCAATCAATCGAAAGTGACCGGTGACGCGTGAAGCACTTACAAATTCATTTGCGAAGCCTCGTTACATAAATTATAGTTCATCATACACTTTGTGTAAAAGATTGTGAACCACATATACAGCTAATCGCGGGAAGTATTATTTACTTTATTTATTTATGGACAGCTAACAAGATATACAATTCCAATAACAAAACACATAATAAAGTTTACGGGCAAATTTTTTTTCAATTTATTATACACATTTTATTTTAAAATTATTGTTATCCATTCTAATATTTATTACACTATGGGTCGATAAAATTCTTGATACAGATTAGCGACGAACGTCATATAATTGCAATAACTCCTGAATTCTCGTTTCAAGGATATTTCCTAATTGCAACCTTCAGAGTACTCTGCACCCTTAGGTACCAATAATTTTGTAATGAAAAAGCGCTAATTGCGATAAAAGTACCTTTGTATGGTAGTGAATTATTTCGAGCTATGAATAAACTATTGCAGACGAGCGATACAGTCGCTTGATTTGTTTATAGATAGAAAAGACACACGCAATTCAATAACCTAACGCGTAATAGATGTTCAACACGCCTCCCCGTGTTGTATTTTGTTTTCTGTCACTTATCTAGCTCCAGATCAAATAGACGATAAACTAGAAGACCGCCCTAAGTTTTAGAATATCATAATAGGCTAGCGATATTTCAGGACATAATTGTGTTAGTTCAACTTAGCGAGTTTGCCAAAAGAACACGGGTATTAATATGATGTAAAGTTAGGACCTTGCAAACAATACCAAATTTCGCAGCCTAGGCAGTTTGTAATCCTCGTGTACTAATCATTTTATATTGTTCGTCCTTATCCTTCTGTGCAAAGTATATTTTTCTACTCGTTGAGCAACATTATAATCGTTTCTGTTGCGTTTCATCACTAAACAATGTCTGTAAAACGTCTTGTGTTTGTTCACATCTGTATAAATAAGTACTGGTTATAGTAGTTACTTTCTGGTTTTTAAATATACTTCTTCTCTGACTGATTTTTATCCTAACTAATTGTGTTATTGTTACACATAGTGCACTGTCTGTCAGTCAGATCAATCGTGGTTTCTAACATCAAAAAGACTGAGCGTTTTTTCATGCGTCTTTATAATCGTTAGTTTCACCCGCTCGTCTGTGCCGGCCACGTGTGCTTGCGACTGCCCACGCCCAGTCACCTGCCGCCGGTCAGCCGTGACTGACCGCTGACGAGCGCAATCGCGGATGCTGCTCGCGGGTCGCGATTCATTTGTTTGTTTACATTGCATCGTGCTCAGTGACTCTGTGTTACGCGCGTCTATTTGCACGCTCGTGTGTTCCGGATTCATTGACATGGGAAAGGTTTTCGAGTGAGTAAATTAAATTGAAACTGAGAATTTGTATAAGTTTGTGCATAGTTATATTGTTTGCTTATGGTTAATTATATTTGATTTGATAAGTTTTGATAAATTACCAAACTTCTTGAATGGATTGTAGACAAATAAACTTGAACGTTGAGTGGAGTGTCTCATTTGGGAATAATGAAGACGGCCGGTGAACTGAAGTAAGTTCGCATCTCTGTATCAAATTTATCCCCTAATTTACCTATCTAATATGCCTCCATTAATCCATTTGTATATTTTTTTCGACGAATTGAATTAATTTAGAAATATATTCCAATCACAGAACATGGTGATTCCAATAGTCGACCGACTCTCTTTCAATCATGTGTTTATGGTCTGCGTGTATAAAACACTTTATGCTACGTTTTATTAGCACTTTATTGATTTAGAATTCTATAAATACTATTCCAATTTTATGATAGCACATAAAAAAAACGATTTATTGTTAAAAAAATATTTCATTACAAAACTGTTGGTTACTGTATTTTTTTACATACTTATTTGCATAATCTCCTTAAAATAATTCAGCCAAATTCAGCCAAGTCAGATGTCGATCTCCGAAATTTCAGTCGATAAAATATTTAAATTCGATTCCTCTATGGTATAGCGTGTGTATTGTCTGTGATGGAAGAATATAAACGCCGGCTTATATGCATGCTCGCGTAACGCGGTTGCAGCTTGTTACCAGAACCTGTACTACGAAACGCGATGCCCGTAAATACGGATCAGTCTGACTCTGTCACATACTTTAAGACATTTGCATGAGTAAGAGAGACAGATAGAGTCGAATATACGGACATTGTCTTGAGTAAGCCCTCTGACTCGCTTGCATCCGAAGCTGGCTGCACGGCATCTTGCCCTGCCGGCATGGTAATAGGCGGTAGCGATTTCCCCATAAAGCGGTTTAAATAAGGCTTAAGATTCAGTGATATGCTAAAAACTATGATCTTAATGTTGCATTTATTCCGAAGTTTCGCTCTGTATCTCTATGACCTGCCCTGTAAAGTTTAAAAATTGAGACAAGAGCTAAAAGTGCCTTGTGGTAACTTGAATCCAATGATAGAGGCCTTTTCCCTTCAGTAGGATGATTATAGACATTTTACTTTACTTTTTAAACAAAACGTCTTTAGATAGATTACTGTCCCACTAACTATTGAACCTGAAAACAGAAGTACATAGCGTGTTGATGACGTTGACGAACTGCTGATACCAATGTCAGTTCAAGCGAAATGCCACCGGCTCACATGCCCAATGAAGCTTGACGACCACTTTGTTGGAAACGTATACGCCTTGCGTACGGCACTGACAGATATGGTCCATTGTTTCTTTTGTGGCATGCATGTGACCGTGGAACATTCCAGAGTTTGAGATTAGCCATAGTGTTGTTTACTGTTCTATGGCGACTTGTTTTCTTAAATGAGATACATATTATTTCATGTGACTCACGTCACATCACAATCACAAGAAAAAAAACGCAAATTATACTCATTACCAAAAAGTTAATCCCTCAACCCCCAGAAGTCACGCGCGTGCCGCGATAACAATTGATTTCAATTGTGTCTGGAATAACTCACGATCGAGGGATTAAAAAGGGCGGTTGGTTACCATGACATGGGCCAACTCATTTCACTTACTGTTTTAAAAAAAAAACTGCTGACTTTTCTTTCCCAATTTGGCTGACACGTCCCGAATCCGATTCGCTCCCCCGCACCGGGCCCGGCTGGGGTCCGTGCGAGGTCTCCCTACCACGTGGTCGTAAATGTAAACAGTGATCGATACTAGTTGCCAGGATACTCACGTGTTTGCTCCGAAACCGGGGGCTGGCCCCGTCATATCGAACGAGACGCGTGTCGTGGTAGGTGTCAGCTGCCAGTATTACTCATTCTTGCACTTTATTTTTTCGTAATTTTCTGCACTTGTAGATTGAACAAGGCGTTATGTTTATCAAACGTTGTGTCGTGTTAGTTTTATGTTTGTGTTCTAATTTTGAATTTTAATTAATTTATTAGGGAACAACTCGTATGTACACCGAGTTATTAAATTATTGTTGCGTGGAACGTCTCTTAAAAATGCCTAGCTGGCACCCATACATTTTTTTTGTATACCATCCAAATTGAAAGGAGACTGAAAAGTAACCAAGTTTCTTGCTACAAACCAAGCTACAATTGTACCTAAGCAGTAGAATAAAATATGAACGTGTTAAACGTGCCTAATGTTGATACCTTATTTTACTGATCTTATAAAAGCTACTAACCATAGAAAGAACTAGCGATATTCGCGAGTACGGCAAGAGCAATCTAAGGCTCTTAGTTAACGCAAGGTCCAGCAATGAATTCTCCGCGCACCTTTTTCAAATAGGTTGATTGGATTTTGATTAAAAACCGAAATATTCCAATGCTTCATTACCCTATTTTAAGTTAAAAAAATCTGTTATTTAACATAATAGAAAGATAGGACTTAAACTAGAAAAAATATTAGTAACGAAACACGTTGTCATAGCAAAGTATGACGGTTTAACCGACAAAACTTGGTGGTTTTTTTTTATATTTTACGTTTTTTTATCAATAAATATACTAAACGAAAACTAACGGTTTTGTTCTTGAATGTAACGAATGATACGCATTATAAGAACGTGTTAATCTTATGAAGTGTTAAATGATCAATCATAATTGCAAATGCAACCAAGCCGGTAATTGGTTTGTCCACTTTGGTATAATTACAGTAGTCACGATTTAGTTTTTTCCTCGAAGCCGGTAGAGAAGTATCTTGTCAACGGTTGTCAGTGCTGTCATAGTAAAATAAAAAACTGTTTTGACAAAAAATTCATGGACAAAAATCTTGAGAGGCAACTAATATGAATGCGTCTGTATAATCGTTGCCGACTCACTCCGTAAAAAGTTAATGCATCAGACGAAAAAATATATACGTAAGGATAGGAGGGGAAGGATATATTTTTATAGGATTCTCAAGAATATAACATCTTTTACTATGGAGATAATGATAAAATCGAAGATATCGTAGTAATTAGCTAATTAAATACTTAGTAGCTTTTGTTTCGTGCTGTGTGGCACACACAAGGTGACTTTTTTTATCACCGTCAACAATTTTTATAGGCGTTAGGTATAATTTTTAGAAAACAATTAGAAAACAAATTATTAAATAAAAATTAAGGCCAAGTTTTTTAAGATCCTAATCCTGTGAAGGTACGAAGGGAAAAATCACTTATGAATTGTATCATAAATGAATGAATGAGAGGCCCATCGCGTAAAAAGCGCTGCGAGGAGGCCGCATCCAAAATTTTAGATTCTGTCAGACATTTTCTAGGTGCTTTATCTTGACATTTTTGCACTAGGCTATACCAAAAGAAAAAATACGTCATTATTTTTGTCTCGTTGATTGTTGTATTAAAATTAGGATGGTGATTAAAACTTCATCCGGTATAAAAAGCTGCACTTAAAGGATATCATCCCTTTTCTTTCTATAAGTATCTTAAAAAGCGATTAAAAGAGGACTTCCAGTAAAATATGGACAGCAGCGTCTTCTTTTTACCACTGGCCAAAGCATGCCAGGCATAACGATTATGGAATAAAACTCCATTTGAAGATGCCCCCGTGTCTATCAGTTGATTGATGTAGGCTGTTGCTGATGAAGTTTTGTGTGGATAATTCATCCAGTGCATAGGAAAAGTTGAAATTTATGCAAAAGAGCAGCCTGTAGGTAGACTGTCGCACGTTGTAACTAACACTGTACTATGACTATTGACGACCATTTGGATCAGCGGTAGTTAACGCTGCTTCTGAGCCATGGGTCGCGGGTTCGATCCCCGCACATTACACATATTTGTGTGCATGAACATGTCTGTTTGTACTGGTCTGGGTGTTTTCTATGTATTATAAGTATGTACTTACAAAAAAAAAAAAAGTATATAAGTAAGTTTATCGGTTGTCTAGTATCCCATACGACAGGGTACTTAATAGTAGCATAATTTGGGACTAGATGGCTCTGTGTGGCCCAGTGTGGCATGTCTTAAATATTTATTATTATTATTTATTTACTATAACTAGGGGAAGAGCGGGTAACTCCGGTCAGGAGATAATACCGGTCACTTTACTATTACATACAAAATGGCGCGCTAAATGCACACACACATCAAAACAAGGTGGCGTGATCGTTCCCGTCCGCGCCCCGCCGACCGCCGCTCAGTTCCGATTACACGCTGAGCTGGAGTGCACGTCGTCAGTTTTCGCGCCATTTTGTTAGAATTTTTCGTCCGTCGAAAATAAGGCGTAAGTCTTTAATTTACTACATTAAACCAATTCTTATTTGATTTCTAGAGTGCTTATTGATCGACTTTATAATATTTATTGTTATTTCTCACCATTGTTTTATTCATTTTGTAAAAAAGTATGATTTACAAAAATATCTTCTGTCGCCTAATGCCGGTCACGCTGACCGGCATTAGGCGACAGAAGATATTTATATAACAGATATCGACTTACACAGCGAGATCCATCATCAATGGCCTTTCAAACTCGACAGATACATCAACTCGTACAGCTAGTTTACCAACAACTACATGCACGTCTAATTTTCTGTCTGTCACTTCTCCTAAATGTTTGACAAATGTTAAAGATCTTCTGCCAATACCCAAGAAAAGCACAGAGAATAATAAGAGTAACAGGAAACAACATTCCACCCACATAACAGGAACTCCATTTAAAGAAACATTGATTAAAAAAGAAGAAAGAAAACTGAAAAAAAACTAAAACTAAAAAGAAATCTGAGGCAAGAAACAATCTGAAAAAAGAGGAAAGAAAACAGGAAAAAACTGAAATGAATAAGAAATCTGAGGCAAGAAAGAATCTTAAAAAAGTAGAAAGAAAACAGAAAAAGAGCAAAGTTGCTAATGAAGCCACTAAAAAGCAAAGTGAGGATAAGAAAAGGCAAAGAAAAGTAAATCCAAAAGGAAAGAAAAAAACAGGCCGCACAGTTAAAAAAATAATTCTTCAGGACAAAAATAGCACTAGCAGCAGTTCGGAATCTGATGTAGAGATGACTGACTTATATAAAGATGATGACACAGATATTGAAGAAAATAATGATTTGGAAAACAAGTGTGTTCTATGTAATGACTACGGGAGAAACAATGAGCTCTGGTACAGATGTGTTATTTGTGGGTTGTAGGCACATGCTGAATGTACGGGTAGTGACACACCTGAAAACTACATGTGTGATATATGTATCAAAAAAGCTTGACCGGACTTAGGCTTCGCTGACCGGCATAAGAACCGTGATGACCGGAATTGTCCTCCATGGAGTTTAACGCCAGTCAATCACATTTTTTTTTCTTAAGTTGATTATACCAAAAATACAATTACTATTGATCTCAATTCAAGTCATTCGTTAGAGGATAAGATTATGTTCCTTTTCTAAAAGTTTAATAAAGATAAGTTGATTATTTTATGAGTTGTTTGTTTTTGTCCTTAGGTGACCGGTAATACCCGCTCTTACCCTAACACGTCCTGCATTCCCACGGTTGCGAAGTATATAATATTGCAACCAATAAAGGCAGTTAGGTGTTGAATAGTAAAAAAAATATGTAACTTAATTGTCGAAAATATTTAAAACTTAACCAATCATATTTCTAGTTTAAAATAAAAATACGATTTCTTAAATAGCAATGACGACTGTCTACAAACTTCTGCTTACCAACAACTGTTCTGTGTTCGAGTCCCACCTTAGACAGTGAAAGTTTTAACTAAAGGAATTGTATTTACAATTAGGTATCTTTATTCAGTTTTTATGTTGTATTCTTGAATTTAAAACACTGTCATTTTTATTTCGGTATTTTGATGTCGTGATTGTTGATTGATTCCACTTGAGGCATCCATACATATTTCGATTGAAAAATATAGAGTGATAAAATGTCTCATTCAAAATGTGTCGACAATATCAACGGTTCGAAAGCCAATGTCGCTTTCAATGACATAATGCCACCAAAAATGGTCGAGCAGACCGTTTCCTCGCACGAGTCCAAAATTAATTTCTCCACACGCCCACAATGTGTTAGTTCAACCGACCCCGGATGTCTTTTGACATCCTCCCACTGCCTTTTCGCCAGTCAAATTAGTAGCCATGCTTAGTAGCTGGAACGCCTATGATAAAATGTTGATAATTTAATATTGTGCAAGGCTGTTTCGTGATTATCGCACATCTATAATGTGTTTTAATAATGTAAAGTCGGGTTAGTTTCACCATTTAAAACTTAAAAACAGATTTTGAAGAATTATGATTTATTGGATGCATCTCCGGCCCGAATCACAGCTTAAATTATTAAAAATTTATATAATGACTAGCTGACCCGGCAAACGTTGTTTTGCCATAAAAATGATTAAATTACTAAAATGGCTAACAAAAAATAGGGGTTGGTGGTAAAAGGGTAAAAATTTAGGTTTGTATATATTTTATAAAATTTTAATATTTTACTACCCTACCCTACCCCTACCCTACCCCTACCCTACCCCTACTCTACCCCTACCCTACCCATACCCTACCCTACCCCTACCCTACCCTACCCCTACCCTACCCCTACCCTACCCTACCCCTACCCTACCCCTACCCTACGCCTACCCTACCCTACCCTACCCCTACCCTACCCCTACCCTACCCCTACCCTACCCCTACCCTACCCCTAACCTACCCTACCCTACCCTACACATACCCTACCCCCAAAAATTGTGAATCTAAATCATTCCCAGATCCCCTTGAACACACACAAAAAATTTCATTAAAATCGGTCCAGTCGTTTGAGAGAAGTTCAGTGACATACACACTCACAGAAGAATTATATATATTCCGGTGTACTTCATATCACCTGATCCTAAAATCATTAAAACTGACTTAATGGCTCAAAAATTTGATGTAGAGCATTTTATATGGGAATATGAAATTAACGTTTTTACTATCTTCCTCGCAATTTTTCCATGTTTTCTCACCTTTTAAACCTTCCCTGGACTACGACAAACATTTCAAAACCAAAATCAGCTTAATCGGCCCAGCCGTTCTCGAGTTTTAGCGAGACTAACGAACAGCAATTGATTTTTATATATTTATATAATATAATGATGACAAAATTAAAAAAATAATAAAATGAAAGATACATTTTTTTTACATCCAATAAAAAACAGTCGAATTAAGAACATCCTCCCTCTTTTTAAAGTTTTAAAAATGCAATTGTCACACAAACGTGTATATGACAAAATGAAAACAATAGTAAAATTTTAGTTTATATACGAGTACCTACAGAAAATTCATCAATGGACTGTGGTGACAATGAAAATGCGAATGCAATTTCCCATGAACGAGTTTCCTAATTTTCGCAGTCTAAACTCTTTCTACCCTCCACTATAGCTATTTTTTTAGGGCCGTAATAAAGCCCCGAGTAGACTAACATTCTAAGTAAATTACTTTTATCAAAAGCAATACATTTTAATAAAGTCATGTAGGTCAGACATGGATTAACTGAGTACTTTCCTATTTAGATGTAAAGTGGAAGATTTATGCTCAGTAGCGTTCGTTCATGGTTCTTGTAAAAACGGCGTCTCTTATCACGGATTGCAAGTAATAAATCCGTCAGTTTTATAACTAGGTCGCAGGAATAATGCTTCGTGAAATCACGTGGATTTCTTTACTTCGCTCGCTACAAATACTACTCGCTAAAAACATTGTGCCTAATGAAAAAAACATACAGTCGAATTGAGAACCTCCTCCTTTTTTTGAAGTCGGTTTAAAAACAACCGGGATAGCCCAAATCTATTACGGAATGCAACGGTTTTAACAAGTCATTCAGACAACGAAATGTTGTGATTTCGAATCCCATTCCCTCTATTGGTTGTTAATGTTGTGATTACGAATCCCAATCCCTCTATTAGTTGTTAATGTTGTGATTTCGAATCCCATTCCCTCTATTGGTTGTAATGTTGTGATTTTGAATCCCATTCTCTCTATTGGTTGTTAATGTTGTGATTTCGAATCCCATTCTCTCTATTGGTTGTTAATGTTGTGATTTCGAATCCCATTCTCACTATTGGTTGTTAATGTTGTGATTTTGAATCCCAGTCCTTCTATTGGTTGTTAATGTTGTGATTTCGAATCCCATTATCTCTATTGGTTGTTAATGTTGTGATTTCGAATCCCATTATCTCTATTGGTTGTTAATGTTGTGATTTCGAATCCCATTCTCTCTATTGGTTGTAAATGTTGTGATTTCGAATCCCAATCCCTCTATTAGTTGTTAATGTTGTGATTTCGAATCCCATTCCCTCTATTGATTGTTAATATTGTGATTTCGAATCCCATTCTCTCTATTGGTTGTTAATATTGTGATTTCGAATCCCATTCTCTCTATTGGTTGTTAATGTTGTGATTTCGAATCCCATTCTCTCTATTGGTTGTTAATGTTGTGATTTCGAATCCCAATCCCTCTATTAGTTGTTAATGTTGTGATTTCGAATCCCAATCCCTCTATTAGTTGTTAATGTTGTGATTTCGAATCCCATTCCCTCTATTGATTGTTAATATTGTGATTTCGAATCCCATTCTCTCTATTGGTTGTTAATGTTGTGATTTCGAATCCCATTCCCTCTATTGGTTGTAATGTTGTGATTTTGAATCCCAATCCTTCTATTGGTTGTTAATGTTGTGATTTCGAATCCCATTCCCTCTATTGGTTGTTAATGTTGTGATTTCGAATCCCATTCTCTCTATTGGTTATTAATATTGTGATTCCGAATCCCATTCCCTCTATTGGTTGTTAATCTGTCTATATTCTTACTTCAATATTTGTTTTTTTTTATCTCTCTCTCTCTCTCTTACGTATCCCATAGAAAGAGAAGAGGTGATAGGCATTTTTTTTTTCCTTGTTATTGGTATTATAGGATTTTGGTCAGGCATTATTATAGATAGATGAACAGCTTTCTGCCCGCGGCTCTGCCCGCGTAAACCCACACGTTATACACGTTACGAGAGAAGACCTGTGCCCATCAGTGGGATACGAAATAGCATTTGGCCTTCCTCAAGGTCTTTTCTCATCTCATCTTAGTATCATATCACATATTCATATTTAGGTACAAAAGATGGTAAAAGTAATTACATTATGACCTCGACGAGGTATGCGTGATTCATAAATCAAATATAATAAATGTCAATTAGGTAATTAAATCACATTAATATTACAATCAAATTAAAAATCATCTAAGTACAAAAGTAAGTCACTATGTATTAAATTACAAAATTATTAAATAAAAATCGTTTTAGTACTTTAGGCGCGAAACCGTAACAGACAGTCAAAGTAACTCTTGCAATTATAATTATTAAGGAAGTAAATAATATAATAAAGCCCAGCTGGCAAAGCTGTCTCTTTTTGTTCCCATAGCGCGCCCTTGACACGCACTGTCTAATAGGTAACTAGTACTCGTTGCCATGTGCTGGTTTTTAACAATTTTACGGGTGAATGTTTGGTTATCGAAACTTTGAAGGTGTTAAGCGATTTCCTACCTTATTGATAAAGTAATAGAGAGACAGTAAGAGGTTCAGGGAGCTTGGTAGCCGTACTATGCAGTGACCGTGTTAGGTCATTGCTAAGCGTGGATGTAAACAATACTCATTTGTCAACAAAAGAGCATTAAACATGCATTAGTTTATAGTAAAGGCGTTTACTCACTAGGGATTAGGACCTAAGGAAGTTTTTTTTTATTCACATGAAAGACAAACTTATAGTGATAGTTTTGGGGGTGGTGGGATCTACCTCCTAGTGGTCCACCCTGGGCAACGGCATCTTTGGTTTTCTAACCAATGATGACGGCTAACAGATCCCTCTGCGGTGTGCCTAGATGCTACCACTCTCATGCTGGAGTCCAGTGCCTCACAGTTTTTCTGTGTTCCGCTGGTGTGTAGGAGAACCAGTGCCACTTTCTGGGTAAGCTCGCTCCATCTTAGGCTTTTTCTTAACTGTAGAGTTAAGTATTAAGTCAAGAGCTTCTAATAGGCGCATTTTGGTGAGGACGTTTTTCGTTCGCATTTTTTTTTAAATAACCGATCCAATAGTAATCAGTCAGGCCAATTATAGTGAGCCAGCATCTATAGTGAGTAACCGCCTTAACATCTACGGTTTGTTAGTATTGCGCACGGCCATTCAATATAATGAATAATGGAGGCCGTCCTAGCTAGGAACAGGTGTATTCTCACATTAGCTTATCATAGTGATAGTCCAGGACTCGGTTCCCAGATAGGTCAGTGTAGAAAATCGTACTTTTCCATTTTTGTCAGATCTGGCTGCTAGTAGGGGATAGTAATCAAGAAAAGTTTAAAAAAATATATTTATTAGATACTGTTTTTATTAGATACTGACTTTTTGATCAACATTAGAAAATTATCAATCATTTTGATTTCGAGGAACCGCAGTAACCAACTGAGAAGGTAAACCTTCGCAGTGAGTAGTTTTGAAGGCAATTTTTCCAATATTTTTTATTAAGTACAATTTCAAACACTGATCAATGTTAGATATTAATAAAACTCTGACAGGGCACAGCACTGTAAGGTACATTGTCAACTAGGGTTGCCAACTTTTTTTTTTAAAGATAGTCAGATAGTTCAGATGTATTACCTGTAAAAATATAGTGCTTTTTGACACATGTATTTGTAGTAATAATAAACTATCTGATATGTAGGTTTTTTGCTTGATGAACTGGTCTTTTATTTTTTTACTATTCTTATCGAATTCTTAACTACAACACAATTTACTCAGCTTTATAAAATTGTTACTGGCATGTTACTTACTATATTGGGTTATTTCATGCAATTCAAAACCGACACCTACTATTTTTTTAAATATTATTAGTTACTGTTCTCTTATCAGCTGTCAAACATAAAGAGACTTACTAAAAATCATTGAATTTAATCATCATTCAGATATTTTCGTAACTCTTTGTGTCACCATGTCTGAACGTTTAACAGTAAGTGAAACTGTAAAACGCATTTGCTGAAAGTAAAGTATTTTCGCCTCCAAAATTATGTTTTTAAAATAAAACTAGTTTGTCACCTATGATAGTAACTATATTTTTATTCAGGTTGGCAACCCTATTGTCAGCTGTTGCATCGATTGCTTTGACGGCCATATATGGCACAATCGTCTATTGACCATCGACCATATGCTCACCGCATGTTTGCACGCTACTATGTACTGGTTACCTCACCGCATGGCGTCGCTTTTCGTGATTTGAATGCTCTTTATATTCCTTATGCTGTATTATAGTTAGTTTCAATAATTTTACAACAGACAGAAATTAAAACATCATCTACATACACGAGCCTGTCTTCGTTTTGGAAATAACGTCTGAACTCTGAAATGACACTTTGATTTTCACGTTCCCTTGATTCTTCATTCTTCACATTCCAGCAATGTTTTGGCTGTGCAAATTCTGTGATTGGTTTTCGTGTCCTAAAACAACGATATTTGAATTAAAGACGACAATAACCAGAGTCTTATCTTCGTATCTCGTTTCAGTATACAGCTGTAAAGTTTCAAGTTCAAACTAGATTACCAACATTATAATGTCACGCAACAAACTTAACCAGCCTGTTATTTGAATAGTTAAACAAGTTAGTTTTGAACGACGAGCATATCGATCGCAATTCATTATTCATGTCTACCACCAAACGCCTAGCCAACTACGCTTCACACAGTCCATATTATCCAATCACAATATGTATTAATTCTTTCAATTTCCAGTCCACATGTATCAGAAACCTCGAATCCGTCTACATCAGGCCTTCAGACAACCGAACAAGAGGAAGACAGCATGAGAAAAAATGACGAAGATGCTACCAAAGACAAAGATAGCGAGGGTTCCGTTACGGACTGGGTGTCGGGTGGGCCGATCGGCTCGAAGGGAGCGGTTCTGGTCTTCCGATCATGTGTCCTAGCGTCCAGAACGCCGTCAATGGAGTCTACAACGAAGACCATAGGAAATAACACTGGGACAACGATCCTGTTGAACAAAGCCAAGAATATGGCGAGGAGGTTGGTAGCCGAGCCGCATTCGTTCAGCGTAAGACCGAAGACAATAATGCACGATGTGATGGAGACGTTCGGGAATAGCAATAAGTACACCGGACAAGCTTACGTGGTGAGGCACGTCAGCGAGGCTGAGGTACCAGAGACAGTCTCGGTGGAGGAACAAGGACACGAGCCGGCAGAACACAAGAGAGATATCGAAGACGTGTTAAACGATTTGAGCAAGATTACCCTGAAAAAACATTTGAATATAGAAAACACGACGGCCAACATCAAACCGCCAGAGGAACCACCGCCCCGAACCAAAGGTAAGCGACTGAGTACTTTTTTCGTACCTGCCTATTCAATCTAAAAAAAGACATAGAAATCCTGTAGGTAATAAAATGATTACTTGAAATTCCTAAAATTATTGTATTTTGACAGTAAATATATCACTATCTATAAGCTGATTTTTAAATCCTTCTATATTTTTTCATTTTAGTAGAAACCAAAGAAGAAAAAAAATTAAAAAAACCCAAAGGGAAAAGCAAAAGAAAGAATACTCAAATACAAAGAACGCTGTCGCCATCATTTGACAGCGATGATTCTGAACATCTGCTAGTAAAAGAAGTTGATAATGTTAAGGTAAGATCAAGAAATCAAATTAAAGGTTCAGTCGAGCAGCACATTAACTTTTGTTGGATAGTTAAAGATGTAGGGTAGATAGATTTGCATGTTAACATTTTTCAGGGCCCGCTCACACTGTCTGCTAACTGTTTAAGTGAATTTCAAGTTACAGAAGAATTATTCAACTGTAACCCTATAAGTATTTAAGCTGTGTTCGCATCTTTAAAAAAGACCAATCAATCAAGTAGAAATGTTAGGTATTTGCTTTTACTATTCTTAGGCTTAGCGATGGAATTTAAGCTTTTCTTTCCAGTTTAAGCTTTTTGTTACCAATCGATCAGTAAAAAATATAAAAAAATAATGCATTTAATTGAGAAACTCTTCTGATTTCGTTATTAAAAAAAAAAAAATATCAAAAACGGTTTAGATGCATTGGCCTGATTACAGGTTTTAGACAGCAACCAAATGCCAGCGCGCATGTTAAAAATCACATACAAGCTGGTAAACACAGAGACCAAACTCCTACACCGGCTGTTACAAGCGCACGGGCTACAAGAGTCCTCGGCTGAGGAGAAGAACTTCAATCTGATGTGGTCGGGGCTCCATCCGAAGCCTGACGTACTGAGGTCACTGTCGCCGTATCAAAGGGTCAACCACTTTCCAAGGTAAGATGGTTTTTCTTTAAAAGAATCAAGGTTTAATTAGTGGACTGAAAAAGACTTCGCCTGAGGAGAAGAACTTTAACCTGATGTGGTTGGGACTCTAAGGTCACTGTTACCCTATCAAAGGGTCGACTACTGTTCAAGGTGAGATAGTTTTTCACTGATAGATAAGGATTTAGCTAGCGGACTGCAAGAGTCCTCGGCTAAAGAAAACATTTTGAAACTGAATTAGTCAGGCTTCCATCTGAAGTTTTTATATTATTGTCCCATTATAAATAATGCCCATTATAAATAATGGGCTTGCTTTTGACTACATACTTAACTCTACGGTTAAGAAGAAGCCTAAGATGGAGCGAGCTTACCCAGAGGCACTGGTTCTCCCACACACCAGCGTAACACAGAAAAACTGTTTGGCGCTGGACTCCGGCAGGAGGGTGGTAGCATCCAGGCGGCCTCTTACGAAGCCTACCACCGCATAGGGGTCTGTTAGTTGTCATCATTGGTTAGGAAACCAAAGAAGCCGTTGCCCAGGGTGGACCACTAGGAGGTAGACCCCACCACCCTAATTGCATTGAGGTTCTTATTTCAGAAGGTCTAAAGAGAGATATATTTTTCTCAGATAGATCCTTATCTATCTGAGAAAAATATATCTCACTTTAGACCTTCAGAGTACAGAACCTTCAGAACCAGAAGGTCTTAATCCTTGCCTCAGCGTACTCTGAAACGAATAACTGCAACCTGGTGTGGTCGGAACTCCACCTACATCGTAACAAACGTTCAACCACTTTCCAAGTTAAGATAAGATATCTTCTCTTTAAACGCCGTCATTAACAAAATATTCAGGTAGAGATGGACCTACCAGAGATGAGATGCTTAGATATTCTTGTCAATTTCTGCAAATTATCTCGTAGAGCTGTCGCTCGGTAAGTGTAAGGTTGTGGGATCAAGTCCCACCCGAGACAGTCAAGAATTGTATTTTCAACGTAATAATATTGTTTCAAAATGACTTACAATTAAAGTAGGTACTTTGTTAACGTAAACAGCCGAACTAAATTGTACGTTCAAAGTGATGGCCTCGTCTGTTTTAAAGCCAATTAAGTTAGAATAGTAATCAGCCCCTGAATTCTAGAATCCGATCGATTCTGATGGTATTGAACATCGTTCGATGGTTCGACTTCATAAATAGTTTTACTACTAAAATATCTAAGTCTATTGTTTTTGTGCGTTTTGAGGCTTTAAGTTAAAAAAAAACACGTCATGTTCCAAGGCATATTCATAGTCAAAACATTCTGTTCTATATTTGGTATTCATATCGTAGGAATCGAATACAGATCCATTCGATATCCGATTTCCACGTTAATAGTTATTTTTTCGAGTTTCTATATGCTGCAAATAAATATCATCGCCGTCCTATGTATTGTAAAAAAAAAACAGTTTTATACTAAGACAAATCCACTAATAACACACAGTAATTTCGCTCAGTGAAACGCGTAAGCATCTATTGCGGCCACTGCTAGAAGCTCACGGTCTGGTGGTCTTCAGTGAAACCTGGACAATATTATGGTCGGGCCCTCTGATCCCGTTCGCTGTGCTCCAGGCTTTGCGAACTTACCAAAAGGTCAATCACTTCCCGAGGTAAAAACCTCTTCTTCTATACAAGATGAAATTTTAACCACCTCCCAAATTTTAATGTAGCAATCGACGGGACAAAAACAAATGACGTATTTATTCTATTTTTATAGCCCAGTACAAAAATGTCAAGATAAAGCACAGTGATTACTTGCTCAGTGATAACTGATAAAGCACTTGAAAAAGTCCGCCTGAAGTCTAAAATGTTTGTTATTATGACCTCCTCGCAGCACACTTTTTACACGATGCGCATCTCATTCATTCATTCATTACGAAACTATTCATAAATTGTTGAGTTTCCTTTCATACTTTCACGGGCTTAGGACCGTAAAAAGCAAAAGGCTCCAAACAGTTAATGAATGTTCATTGAACAGACGAAAACTAACTTAACTTTACTAGAAACCACAATAAAAAATAGGTTACGATTTGCCGTGACAAAACATTCAATGGTTTTCTCTATTTCGTTTGACTCCAACATGACCATACACTCGACTATGGACTTATCATATTTTCCGAAGCTTAGGTTTTTGTGTGCCTCCAATCAGTTGCAAAATGATTTCTTGGAAATTGTAGTCGCTTACTGAAAAAGTAAATAAATTCTTACGGTACTATTGTTTCGATTCAATTTAATTTTGTTTAAATATTTCATAGCACTTTGTGGATTGGGTTTCTAGTTCGGATACGTTTAATATGTCTGTACTGTCTGGCAAAATGGCTAATTTGTTCTTCTTTGGTCATGTCAATGGTTATTCTTCTCAAATCCCGACCAAAGCTAATACTTAACTTAATTTCGCTATGTTTAAGACACCCTCGCCCAGACGCAGAAACCAAATGCAGGAAAGTGGTTGGTCTATTACTTTGTGGATACCTTACTCGTATCCGTTTTACCGCATAGTCTTCAAACGAGCGACTTAATTCCCAATTGAAAATACGATTCACTGACTATTTTTCGTCGATTCTCCTAGTTTGGTCTCGTAGTTAGTCTCCACAACCTAACACTTACCGGGTGACTGCTCAGCTGCACTTAAGTTTATTCTACATAACAGCCATTAAACCTTCACGAGTTCTTCATGATTAAACGACCTCTCCTCCTTGCCCTCAGATCCTACGAACTAACTCGCAAAGACAAACTGTTCAAGAACATTGAGAAGATGCAATACTTTCGCGGTCTCAAACATTTCGACTTTATTCCCACGACGTTCCTGATGCCCGCAGAGTACAAGGAGCTATGTTCAACCCACTACCGCACTAAGGGCCCGTGGATAGTCAAGCCGGCCGCTTCCAGTCGGGGAAGAGGGATTTATATTGTCAACACGGTAAGAGATTCCTTAACCACAGCTATATGTGGCAAATGTAAACTTTAGGGACGCCAAAATCATGGTTGCTACAATGAAAAACGTTTCTATATTCAAAAATGTATCACTTGGGACGACTCTAATCGTTCAGTTTTTAATAGGCGTAGCGTGCCTCCCACAATATCCCCTAAATCTTACTTTAATTTAAACACAATTATTGATTGACACTAAAAAAGCTCTTCAGATTTCCCATATCTTTACAGCCGGAACAGATACCAAAAGGAGAGAATGTCGTAGTGGCTAAATACATCGACAAGCCGCTTCTGATTGGCGGGCACAAGTGTGACCTGCGGCTCTACGTGTGTGTGACGTCAATTGATCCGTTGCTGATATACTTGTATGAAGAAGGCTTGGTGAGGTTCGCGACTGTCAAGTACGATAAGACGAATAAGAACCTCTGGAATCCATGCATGCATTTGTGCAACTACAGCATCAACAAGTACCACACGGATTACATCAAGTGAGTGTTATAAATTTGTTCTGTCGGATTTCAAATAGAAAGAAAGAAAGAAAATAATATTTATTTGACACAAATTACAGAAAACACATTGTAAATTAAAAATGTATATACATATAGATAGAATTTCAAAAAAGTTCCCACTCAGCATTAATCGTGACAGTAACACGACGCTGGTTTTCAGCTTGAGAACTTCAGAAGTAGAGTTGTAGAGCGGTGCAGTTAACTGCAGTGCAGTCCATGGAAATGCAGGGTTACCCTAGCGTAGGCTTTAGTTCTTCCAAAAACGGGGTGCTTATATGTTATTAGTAAATTTAACAGTTGAAATCTGTGAATCTAACCCGAAGCTGGCGACACCTTAAAAATATCACTCCACCAGGGAGGTCTTTAGTCAAAACAGTAAAGTATAATAATAATAAGATTGTTAATTTAAAAAATGGGACTAAACTTGATTCATAATTGCGTAACTGGTTCACTATTAAGATTTGGCGTAATTGGTATTGAACCAGTAACGCATGTCACGTTAAGTCCGTTTTTAAATTAGCAGTAATGCGAAAGACTTAAATCCTAAGAAATGTGATTTCTGTTTTTAAATTTAATCTGGTCAAATCTTTTCAGGTGTGACGACCCAAATGCTGGCAACATTGGCCACAAGTGGACTCTATCTGCTCTCCTGCGGCACCTTCGCAAGCAAGGTCGTAATACTACAGCGCTCATGGCCGCCATCGAGGATCTAGTCGTCAAGTCCATTCTGTCCTCGGCGCAGACCATCACGGCCGCCGCTAGAGTGTTCGTGCCCAACTTCTTTAATTGCTTTGGTGAGTTCCAACACAGTCGTAATCTAATGACAATAGGATAGTCTTTTTATAGCCTTTCTCGCTCCAGGCTACATAAATTGTTACCAATACTGCATACAAGGTACAAGTATATGTAAATTTCGCATCACCACCGCTCTAATTGCTTTGGTGAGTTCCAATACAGACTTGATCTGATCACTCACAGTCTTGGTGTAGCGTTACCTGCTCCAGGCAACATAAAGCCGCGTACACACTAGGGGACATTTGTGTTCAGAGACATCGGGCGACTTCGCCCTACATCGATATCTTGTCGCCTTCCACGTCAGTTTAGTTGATAGAGTGACTAACTCATTTGATAATGGGCGACAAGATACGAGTTGCCTGACGTCGCGGTACATGTCG
This sequence comes from Anania crocealis, assembly GCA_949315895.1. Lineage (NCBI taxonomy): Eukaryota > Metazoa > Arthropoda > Insecta > Lepidoptera > Crambidae > Anania > Anania crocealis. Next base: position 2,440,865 of record OX438868.1, read on the forward strand.
GGGGTAGTGTGGCAACGTCGCGTGAAGTCACGCGTCACCTTCTGGGACACGAGTCGCGCGACATTTATCTCTTAATTAGTACACGGCTTAAGTTGGTTAGATGCAAAGTGCAAGTACGAGTATCTTTCTGGTTCGCAACACCACCGCGCTCATGGCTGCTATCGAGGATCTAGTCGTCAAGTCCATACTGTCCTCGGCACAGACCTTAACGGCCGCCGCTAGAGTGTTTGTGATATTTGCAGATTCCGACAATAACTATGCGTATAAGACAGTATTTTTTTATCTATAAACAATTTTCTAAAATAATCTACTATTGCCCAAAATAACCCAAGATTTCTTTTTTTTTAATTCGTAATTATATTTTAAAATTGGGTTCCCTCTTGCAGAACTCTTCGGCTACGATATTTTAATAGATGACATGCTGAAGCCTTGGCTCCTCGAGATCAACTTGTCACCAAGGTACGTATAACAGTTGCCTCGTTCAGATTGACGTAGTGGCACAGTTTGATTTTTACTGATTTTACTGATTGACCTTGAAGGCTTATGGTACCGGCCTCTGTAACATTTTAGGTGCGTATGATATCAAAAATTAATACATTCTACATTGGCTTAATTCTCGTTTTGCCGGAAGACGACCATAACACAATGAATGCTGCCTAGGTCACCTTGTAACAAGGTGAAGAATGGAATCCAACATTATTTTTCTAAAGATGAAAAAATGTGCCACTCTGCTCAATCAGGTCAGCAGAATTAGCTAGTTTGCTGTAATTATATCATTAAAATATGATGAAACAAATTGTACTCTCTCCTATATACAGCTTAGCATGCGAAAGTCCACTAGACGCAAGAGTGAAGTCAGCGTTACTAGCGGATACATTGACATTAGTAGGGCTGCCAGCACTGCCCACTTGTAACCAGATTTCCGCCCAAAACAATTCCCTCAAGATGAGAATTGGCGCTGTGAGTAGTATACATTTTAGAATTAAATATATAAAAATCTAAAGAACCATCGTCCACCCATTACATTGCAAAGCTGCTTTGATACATTAATGAAATAATAAGTGGCCGATAATACTTCCCTGTGGTACACCAAAGTTAAAATGAGTATCAAGTAAACCTTCTCTTGTGTAGATCGGTTTTGGAACATTGACTGTCAAGCTAGCTAAAATCTTTTTCAGCACATCTATAAAACATCACTTAAGTCCTACAGCTTATTTTAAAACTATGCGAGTTTTAAACGCTTTCTAAAGCTTTAGTCAGATTGAAGAAGATACGAAAGCTGCATTCCCTTTATATTAAATGTTTCTTTAGTGTATTTGAAACAGTGATACTGGTCAGTGGATATCAAATGTTTATTAATTTGTGTACACACCATTAAAAGAAAAATACGTGATAGATTGTCTGAATATCACGTGGTATTCACGGTAGACTTGTAAATTCAGTGTCGTCGCGTCCACTCTGCGGAAAACGTATTCGTCCGAGGCAAGAACCACAGCGGCACCGCAGCCGTGGTCCCCGTACCGGGGGCCGTAGGGGCCGCCGCCGGCCTCGGAACCCTCACAGGGGAAGAACTGAGACTAGTGAGGGCCGTCAGGGCTCAGTACGCGAGACGAGGGGGCTTTGTGAGGATATTCCCAAGCCAGAACTCTTGGCAGAAGTACTCGCAATACTTAGGTAAGTCTTTGCGTCCGTAACACAGTGCTTAGGTGCATTTTAGGTAAATTTTGGTGAAAGAGTCATGGCTATGTTGGCATCACGTCAGCAATTACTGTTACCCCTCTCCACACCACTATTCATTTGTAGGCAATTGACAATCTCATTCAACAAATAACTGAAATTAATTAGATTGTTTTTACTTTTTTAAAGGAATCTTGATTTTCGAATTATTTGTGAGCATTATGTCATATACCCAATTACCGTATGGACGGACCGATAACAATATATTATTTAATACTTTCCACCATTTCACGAGCTTACGCCTTTGGTTCTTTGGTTTTGGCAACGCCCTGTTGGTCTAGTGGTTCCGGGTCAAGATCTCGGGGTCTTGGGTTCGTTTCGTTTTCGAACACGTTTGACCACCAACCCGAATTCAGCAAGCGTGGTGATTATGCCTGTCTGTACCCATCATTGCTGTAGTGGATTATCAATGGTGGAGGCCATTGCTCTGCAGTAGAATGATTATAAGTAAGTAAGTAACAACCCATTTCGCTCACTGCTGAGCACGGGTCTTCCTACTTTTTATGAGGAGGGGTTAAGGCCTTAGTTCCACCACGGTGGCCTAGTGCGGGTTGGTAGACGGCGGAGGCGACGCTGCGGCAACATCACCCCGCCGTTGGACGTTGCTCAAGCCGCCCGAAGGCCTCCAACAGGGCTTAACGACTGTTATCTCGTGACAGCAGCTGGGACCGACGGCTTAGCGTGCCCTCCAAAGCACGGAAGCGCTCATGGTATGATGCCACCAACGGTCACACATCCAACTAGTGACCACTCCCAGCGTTGCTTAACATTAGTGACAGATACTGATCACTAAGAAGCATTGGGCTTATGAGCGCTTCTTGATGATTATAGGCCACTGCTTATCTTTTTTTGGTTCTGCAGACCCAGTGACAGGCATCCCAGTATGCTCGACGTCTTTAAACAACAACATCCCGTACCAAGTGGTGCAGCACAACTACAACCTGCTCGTGCACTCGCACGTGCTGCCTCACTTCCAGCACGCGACCGTCGCCACCAGCCTCACTGACACTCCGCAGAGGTATGGTAATTGTTTGTAAGCCACTATTATCTTTATACAGGTGCAAGGTAAAATTTACGGTGGGCCAAGGAGGTTGTCTATCATCCTAAGGTTGAAAATCGTTCGCGCGTCATAGAACTACAGCGTTTATTTTCTCTTTTAAAATATATTAACAGCTATTTATACTAATACGAAGAGTTTGTTTGTTCGTTTGTTTGTTTGAACGCGCTAATCTCAGGAAGTACTGGTCCGATTTGAAAAATTATTTTTGTGTTGGATAGTCCATTAATCGAGGAAGGTTTTAGGCTATATAACTTCACGCTGCGACTAATAGGAGCGAAGCATGAGTGAAAAATGTTGCAAAAATAATCGCGAACATAACGGAAATTGATGCGAACGAAGTCGCGGGGAACAGCTTGTACGTTCTTATAACTGTAGTTCAACCTTATCGCAATATATTTTGTTTCATAAAGTTGATGACAATTGATATGTTGTTGTGTCTGGATTCACCCTTAATACAAAGGATGAAGTACCACTTGAACCGCGTCCGCGTCCATCAAATTTATTCATCCTCCGTTGGTGATTATTTGAAATATTAAATATGAAAATGATCCCCAAATTTTCTTGGCATCCTAGTCTTGTTAAAAAACTGAAAACAACCCATGTGGTTTTCGAACCGCCGGGACTAATACCAAGAAAACACTGTAATTTTTCTATGTAATGATAGGTTTACGGATTCGAACTCGCTTATATTTTTACATTTTAATTTAGTTTATCCCGACATTTCCAATACTTTACAGTGTGTGATGTCACGGATAGAGTCTACCCGTGACCACGAGCTCTGTAAAGTTAAATAACGTAAATCGTTTATTTCAATGTATAGTGTTTGCGTAAATTTAGGAAAACAATGTGTTATTTTCTGTAACTAACTACCTGAGAATATAATTCCATATTATATAAAAAATTCGCTATTCGCATGTGAAAGGTCTACGGAATTCGATATCAACATTCATGGAATTGTAATCTCAATTAACAGCAGCAATATAATTGCCTAAAGAATAGTTCTTAAAAACAAAATTATTTATCAGTATTTTACAAGATTCCATCTCAATTTCAGATTAAAACGTTACGAAGCTGTCACAATAACCTCGACGGCGCCCGCCATCACTCTAGGCGAACCCACCTCCCAGCCTCATCACGACACGCGCCGCGCCAAAGAACTAGTTAAGAGCCAACTGAACGACGGCATGAGACTAACGTGAGTATATTCATTCATTCAACATTCTTTCAACAGCTCATTCATTTATTGATGCGTGTGATGAATGCTTGCTAAGGCTTCCATTCAAATTTTAGCAGTATCCTTTTCTAGTCCAATGTACTGTAGTAGTAGAAGTACTGTTAGAAGAAGACGGACAGCTGTCTTCTTCCAACCTTTGGCTAAACTGCGATCGCTGAATCGCCTCCAGTGTGACCGTAGCGATTATAACTCAAACAATCCTATTGGAGAGGCTTACGTCCGGCAGTGAGTCTTCCGTAATAATTATAATTATAAATTAGTAAAATTGCATCTTTATTACTTTGATATCTTCAAATGATGAAATTCAGTGCATTCGATAAACATCCATTCAATGATTTTAAGGATTCCGTAGCCGAATGGAAAAAAACGGAACCCTTATAGTTTCGTCAAGTCTGTCTGTCTATCTGTCTGTCTGTCTGTCTGTCTGTCTGTCTGTCCGTCCGTCCGTCCGTATGTCACAGCCACTTTATTCTGAAAGTATTAGCATTACACAGCTGAAACTTGGTAGGTAAGTGTAAAAATAAAAAATAATGATTTTTAAAGGGGGCTTTCCATACAGAACTAAACCAAAAAAAATATTTTTTACTCAAACCTATGCGTATAGGGTATCTATGAATAGGTCTTTTAAAATGACATAGAGGTTCCTAGAATCATTTTTTTCTTAATATTATACGCGACAACGACCCGTTAATTAATGAATTTAGTAATCATTTCTAAACTCTACAGGATGGGTGAGACGCGTCGCGCGTTCGGCCTATACCTGACGCACGTGCTCAAGCGCGTGGCGAGCCCCGCCAACGAGCTCGCCGTGCGCCACGCCGCGCTCGCGCTCCGCTTCCTGCGCCGCGCCTCCGCCACGCTCCGCATGCCTTACAACGTACAGGTGACGCTCTCTAGGCATGCCGCACTAGCGTAGAGTACAGCGCCTCCGCCACGCTCCGCATGCCTTACAACGTACAGGTGACGCTCTCTAGGCATGCCGCACTAGCGTAGAGTACAGCGCCTCCGCCACGCTCCGCATGCCTTACAACGTACAGGTGACGCTCTCTAGGCATGCCGCACTAGCGTAGAGTACAGCGCCTCCGCCACGCTCCGCATGCCTTACAACGTACAGGTGACGCTCTCTAGGCATGCCGCACTAGCGTAGAGTACAGCGCCTCCGCCACGCTCCGCATGCCTTACAACGTACAGGTGACGCTCTCTAGGCATGCCGCACTAGCGTAGAGTACAGCGCCTCCGCCACGCTCCGCATGCCTTACAACGTACAGGTGACGCTCTCTAGGCATGCCGCACTAGCGTAGAGTACAGCGCCTCCGCCACGCTCCGCATGCCTTACAACGTACAGGTGACGCTCTCTAGGCATGCCGCACTAGCGTAGCGCCCCCAATTTATTGATTTAATTTTATTACTTCTAAACAAAATAAATTCTTAAAAAAACTAGAACAGTATTATTTTAACAAATTACCTCTAGTATTTATTGAATTACTGTTAACTGCTTTTCATTCTGGTATTCCTTTGTATTGTACAGAGAACTGGGGCCTAATTCGCGTAACCGAGTCGCAGTTCGATCGTAATTGAATTGGACGATTTTGACATTTAGCCCATACTAGAACTGTCAAAAACCTGTCGTTCAATTACGATTGTGATACGATTCGGTTACGCGAATTAGGGGTCAGCACGTCAACGTACCACAAAACGTTAAATTTTCTCAATTGATATTGATCTTTACCACTTGGACTTAAAGTTGAAAATCAATTCAATGACCTTTGACTTTTCGGGTAGGTTGACCTGCCGTTGTCTGTACATTATTGCTAAAAGTGGGCGCTTTAGGCGTAAGCGACAGATTCGACTTTATAAACAACTTAATGGAAAGCGTAGTACTGTAATTCAAGAAATACTAGGGGTAATTTGCTAAAATAACACTGCTCTAGTTTTTTGAGAATAAATTTGTTTAGAAGTGATAAAATAAAATCGATAGGGGGCAGCACATAGCTCTAGTAGTCCCCTAATCATCAACCAAGCGGCCGTGGCTAAGTCAAATTTAATATTAAAGTAAAAAATATTAAAGGGTTAGAGTCTGAAATTGCCGTTTTGTATGGACGAAATCGAGAAAAGTCATTTTTCCATACTAACAACTTGTTTTTTTTTTTAAAAACGCCTGAAACGTTTTCGATGCAATTAAAGGTGAAAGTTAGATAGTTATAAAACTACGCATTATAGTATTTGAATTTCCGAAAATCAAAGTATATAATACAAATATACTTAATTGAAGCAAGAAGGTCAGCTGACACATTGTAAGGGGTCTTTTCAACGACTTCCTTTGAAGTAATAGGTACTAGTATTGCATTTTTTTTTAGTCAAAAGTTACTTTATTAAGTTTTTGATACAATACAAAAAGAATTACGCAATAATATGACTATACTTAAGAGCTATAAACAAAATAAAAAGTGGGAAAATAATCGGCAATTTCATACTTTAACCCCTATTACGCACCTGTTTGGTTAGAATATTTTCTTATAAACACGCTCAAAACATAGCCTAATTGGTCTTATAGTAATTCTAGCATGGGCAGTTGGATAAATTTATTAATGGAAATTAATACAAATTGAGCTTATACACTTTTTAATGTTTTTGTGTGTTGTCTGTCGTTGATCAACTATATAATAGTGGTGTGTGTGTGGTATATTTTACATAGACGTAAGTCATAACATAAACAGTTCCGTATGAGGCTGGGGCACGCTTGCACACCTAGTCACCTTGCGCGGTTGCGAATTAAAGATACTGAAATGTGCGAGTGTGGTGCTGACATAGGTGACCTGAACCACATTTTCTTTTCGTGTCATTTACATGATCATTCCTCTCTGTATTCCTCTCTAGTATCCCTCCGTATTCCTCTTCCTACTTCAGTTGTTTCCTTATTATATATGAACTCATATGACGTTTATAATATGCTATCTGTATTTATTTCAAGTAATAATATTAAATTATAAGTTTATGTATTAAAATATTACACTGTTATTCCTACTAATCTGATCCGATACTGTTTTTGTTTTTCTTCCGTTTCCTACCTTTTTTTCCATAATCGTTTCCCTAACTTTAAACTCCGTCTTGGCAAATGCACAAGTCGTGCGAGCCATATAAAAAAAATATATATAAAGAGTTAATTTTGACTAGTTTTTTTTTTCGCATGACCTTTCTTCAAAGGTAGTCTAGTGTCAGATTTTTCCAGATGGCTTATTACAGGTCTGTGACGTAACTTTTTTTACGTCATCCATCTTTCCGCAAAAGACGGGAGCTTAACGTGCCTTCCGAAGCACGACAACACCCTTCACCGCTTCCGGTCGAGTCAAATTTAGAGATGATCGTTTCCTGAATTGATCTAAAGAGGAGTCAAACTTGGGTCATATTTGTCAAGGACTGGATCTCCGTCGATTAATTAATATAGTCTATTTAACTTATGACTAATAAAATAATATCTATTTATCTGATGGCCCGTTTCGAAAATATCGTAATTGTCAAACCGAAACCTCATAGACTTTAGCAGTATAATACATAGCAGATTTTGGTGTCGCAGTGATATCCCATCTTGCACCTTATTTTTTCTTTCATTAGGGTTCCGTACCCAAAGGGTAAAAACGGGACCCTATTACTAAGACTTCGTTGTCTGTCCGTCTGTACGTCGCTCTGTCACCAGGCTGTATCTCAAGAGCCGCGATAGCTAGACAGTTGAAATTTTTACAAATAATGTTTATTTTTGTTAACGCAATAACAAAAAATACTAAAAACAAAATAAAATAAATATTTAAGGGGGACTCCCATACAAGGTAGGCACTTGAAATATTTAAGAAAACACTCAGTTGTATTTTAAATTTAATAATAAATAATAAAATTATAATTAATTTTTTATTTTATTTAAGTTTCCATACAAAAAACGCAATTTTTTGCCTATTTTTGCTCGTTATCAATAAATGGTAACAGGTGGGCACTACGTTAACTAAATTAATGTAGGTATCTACTGTTCTTTACCTAGTCAATGGTACAGAACCCTTCGTGCGCGAGTCCGACTCGCACTTGGCCGTTTTTTTTTAATAGACAAGTAACAAAGTTTGAATTGAATTTCCTCGAAGCGAAATCATATTGCCGAAGCTCGACCGCGAAATGAAAAGAAACTGAGCTGAGATGACACAGCGAAGCCGCTTCTACCCATTTTTACTATAGAAGACCGTTCCGCTAGTCTGTTTCGCTGTCGAGCCTTAAATATGAATATTATCGTAGCGAGTTAAGAGTGCTCATTGCCGTGCATGGTCCTTTATAGTTCGATTATTATAAGATCATGCAAGTCCGTGCATGGTCCTAGTTCGAATATTATAAGACCATGCAAGTCCGTGCATGGTTATAATTCGAATATTATAAGACCATACAGGTCCGTGCATGGTCCTAGTTCTCATCTTATAAGACCATGCAAGTCCGTGCATGGTCCTAGTTCTCATCTTATAAGACCATGCTGACCCATGCATGGTCCTAGTTCTCATTGACCTCGCACATTTCGCGGTCAAGCCTCAGCGATAGGATTTAAATTCCAACGCAAACAAAATCTTCTATTGGATTATTTGAATGGCCATACAGCCATACTTAGAACAAAAAAGCCGGTGTAAATCTTGACCATTGCCCTAGGGCCCGCCGGCGAAGATGTGCGACAAGGACCGCTGCGCGGTGATCGCGAAGCAGCTGAACGACTTCCTCTACATGTACTACCGCGAGACCGACCTGTACACCGAGAGCGAGGACAGAGACGGATGCGTCTCCAACATACACTTCGCTCAGTTCCTCTACTCCGCCAGGTGAGACTTGAATACTGTTTGACGAACAGTTCCCAAACCTAACGGAATGGTGTTTTCCGGTAATTTTGGTTGATTTATTTTTACATGATGTAGACTTTCTCAGCTTCAACTAGGTAGTTGATAGGTAGGTGATAAAGGTTTATGCACTGGTACACCATGAATCTAAACGTGCTTAAATTTATAACTTGGTTAAAATGGCAATTTTCATTGAAAGAGGCGAAGTAATGCACTAATGTAATACAATTAGGTAATTCCCATTATACACGAAAAAAAAAATCTGGCACGGTAATTTTTTAATCGACATGTTTGTTCAAGTCATTCTGATGATGATCAACTAAAATGAACATTTAAGATGACAGTACTGGGCCCTTATTCAGCTATTTCAATTGCAGTTCGCCCTTATTCAGCTATTTCAATTGCAGTTCAATCGTGATTGAATTGTGCGATTTTGACATTAAGCTCATACTAGAACTGTCAAAAACCTGTTATTCAATTACGATTGTGATACGATTTGGTTAGCTGAATTAGGGGCCTGTCATAGCTCTTTCAGACTCTACTAGAAAGTAATAATAATATTTAAATTTTACTTCTCCAGCGAAGCTGATCTCGAAGACGTACTCCTACTCCTGCTGAGGATGGAGAACTACGTGGCCACGTTCCTGGGGGACAGCAGGAACCCGTTCTGTGTGGACCTGCCCCCCTCCCGCCTCCAGGACGACGCGCCCCCCCGCCACACGCTGCTCAAGCACCTCGCCTGCCTCGCGCCCGTCAACACGCGGCGCTACCGGTGAGTGTAGCCCCCCCCCCCCCCACTGTAGCCAGCCCCCTCCCGCCTCCAGGACGACGCGCCGCCCCGCCACACGCTGCTCAAGCACCTCGCCTGCCTCGCGCCCGTCAACACGCGGCGCTACCGGTGAGTGTAGCCCCCCCCCCCCCCACTGTAGCCAGCCCCCTCCCGCCTCCAGGACGACGCGCCCCCCCGCCACACGCTGCTCAAGCACCTCGCCTGCCTCGCGCCCGTCAACACGCGGCGCTACCGGTGAGTGTAGCCCCCCCCCCCCCACTGTAGCCAGCCCCCTCCCGCCTCCAGGACGACGCGCCGCCCCGCCACACGCTGCTCAAGCACCTCGCCTGCCTCGCGCCCGTCAACACGCGGCGCTACCGGTGAGTGTAGCCCCCCCCCCCCCCACTGTAGCCAGCCCCCTCCCGCCTCCAGGACGACGCGCCGCCCCGCCACACGCTGCTCAAGCACCTCGCCTGCCTCGCGCCCGTCAACACGCGGCGCTACCGGTGAGTGTAGCCCCCCCCCCCCCACTGTAGCCAGCCCCCTCCCGCCTCCAGGACGACGCGCCGCCCCGCCACACGCTGCTCAAGCACCTCGCCTGCCTCGCGCCCGTCAACACGCGGCGCTACCGGTGAGTGTAGCCCCCCCCCCCCCCACTGTAGCCAGCCCCCTCCCGCCTCCAGGACGACGCGCCGCCCCGCCACACGCTGCTCAAGCACCTCGCCTGCCTCGCGCCCGTCAACACGCGGCGCTACCGGTGAGTGTAGCCCCCCCCCCACTGTAGCCAGCCCCCTCCCGCCTCCAGGACGACGCGCCCCCCCGCCACACGCTGCTCAAGCACCTCGCCTGCCTCGCGCCCGTCAACACGCGGCGCTACCGGTGAGTGTAGCCCCCCCCCCCCCACTGTAGCCAGCCCCCTCCCGCCTCCAGGACGACGCGCCGCCCCGCCACACGCTGCTCAAGCACCTCGCCTGCCTCGCGCCCGTCAACACGCGGCGCTACCGGTGAGTGTAGCCCCCCCCCCCCACTGTAGCCAGCCCCCTCCCGCCTCCAGGACGACGCGCCGCCCCGCCACACGCTGCTCAAGCACCTCGCCTGCCTCGCGCCCGTCAACACGCGGCGCTACCGGTGAGTGTAGCCCCCCCCCCCCACTGTAGCCAGCCCCCTCCCGCCTCCAGGACGACGCGCCGCCCCGCCACACGCTGCTCAAGCACCTCGCCTGCCTCGCGCCCGTCAACACGCGGCGCTACCGGTGAGTGTAGCCCCCCCCCCCCCCCCCCCACTGTAGCCAGCCCCCTCCCGCCTCCAGGACGACGCGCCGCCCCGCCACACGCTGCTCAAGCACCTCGCCTGCCTCGCGCCCGTCAACACGCGGCGCTACCGGTGAGTGTAGCCCCCCCCCACTGTAGCCAGCCCCCTCCCGCCTCCAGGACGACGCGCCCCCCCGCCACACGCTGCTCAAGCACCTCGCCTGCCTCGCGCCCGTCAACACGCGGCGCTACCGGTGAGTGTACCGATTAAAGATCCATTATCCAATTTATTTGTTTTTATAGTTTCGCGAACGGAAAAATACGAGATGGCAAAGTCAAAATTCGGAAGGAGCACATCTAGATCTATTAATTTACCAATTTTCAAAACTCTACTAATAAAACTACCAAACAAAGTTAATGTCGTCTCTTTCAGTGAGAACTGTCCTAGTAAAGCTCTATTTTAAGGACTATGATCACATATTCCAGGCCGGCAATGGATCAGTCGAGCCGGGCGGAGTCTGAAGAGCCGGCCGGGTCCGAGGCCGAGCCGCCCGCCGTCAACTCAGACATCGTACTGAAGGAATCCCTCAAGGAGGAGAAGCCTCTCACGCAAGCCCTCAAGTATGCCCGATCATAACACTGCCGTACCAATGTTTATACAAACAAACACTCTGTCTATATATGTCCGTAAAGTTGTAAACTTCGTCAGTTAATAATTGAACGTGGATGAATTACAATCTTACCTAACCTAACCCACCGTTAGTTTATAATCTCACGCTCTGTTTTATAAACTGACAGATCTCACAATTTTACGGTGACAAATATGCCGAAAATACGTGATAAGTTCCGCAAGATTACGCCTGCAATACTATTTGAATCACCGACGACACATTACGCCGAATTTACGTCGAGTCTCGGCATACAACATAAAGTACAGTTTACTATAGCTCCTGAACTTCGGTCGCATACCTTCGGCATAGTGTGTTTAGACACTAATTATTTCATGTAATACCATCATAGACGTAATGTAGGGGCAAAAAAGTCTCCCAACTAATTGTGCACCTAGATATAATGGTGCCCTTTTAACCTATATCGATCTAATAGATACAACATGACGTTAATATCCATACATGTAGACATAATTTGGCTGAATTATAAAGTTAAATGCCGTATTTCATGTGACGTACTTGTAATACGGCAATCATTCAATCGAGGACAGTAGGTATATCGTGGCCTTTGATTAGATCGTGGCTTAAGTTCTAACACCGCCATATTTTGACCAAATAACGTTACCAGTCATATTTTGACCAAATAACGTTACGCATATCAAATACATAAAATTTCAGAAGGGTTAGTTCCTATTTTGAAATTTGATGTGTTTGCGTGAATGACACAGTACTTTTATTCGTATATGAAATAAACTTAACTCTATAAGGTTATTATATCAAAAATATATTATTATTTTTGCTCTCCTTAAAAGTTGCGTATTTTGACATCCGCGCTGTTAGAACCATAGATTTAATATAGATGATAGATTGGCAATTGAATCCTGAAAACGAGACCAAAACTAGGTTACGCCAGTGTGCATAAAGTGAGCATGTGCGTGAGATAAATAGTGCAGGTACTGCATTGCCTGCTTGCTTTCGATATCGATTCCATCGACACAGTTTACGTTGACGCAGGTGACTTATTTTTTAGTATTATTAAAAGAACGCCAAAAAACTGCAAGTAAATACCTAGATGTGTTTTTTATTTTATAATTACTTATTCCCGAACAAAATCAATTTATTGTAAAAAATATCGTAGGCTTTACTTGCCAGTATTTAACAATTTTGCCTCATTTTGCGATCGCGATCGCCAAAGTTGAAATAAAACTGATATTTATTTTTCAATTACACATTACAAACGTACACTAAATATACATATATTTAATGTTTAACTAATGGGGATTGATGGGAGCTTGAACAATAAGGACATTGATCCAGAGCGTAATTTTACAGGCTGATCGCCTCTGTGTTAAAAACACTTAGGATCCAAATGTAAACTGCAAATGCTCGAATATTTATTGGGCGAACATTCTTTTCTATTAGGCAATTTCAACCTTTTCTAACGTATTTTAACAATTTAGGCTGTATGCGGTTTACAATGTGAAATATGTCAGCTAATGAAATGTCGATAAGATATCATCGACAACGTCAATCACTAAAATACAAAAGTGACGTTAGTAATTGTTGAAATTCACGTATTTGATATTATTTTTAATTGAATTCATATGAATTTAAATCCTTGTCCTGGTGAAATGCCCTATCAATTAGTATACAAAATTTTAGTCAAAGCTCTGAAACATTGCATTTTGCTGCTGGTAATCGCGATTGTGTGTTGACGTGTGAAATGTACAATTATGTTTGTTCCCTTTTTTAGATGAGTTACTTCCAGGTACTGAACATGTAACCATAATGAAAATACATCAACTCGACACTTTTTTACAATAATAAAAATGAAACTAGTAAAACTAAAGGGAATATTGTGTTGCGCGTGACAGACGTCAGAACTCAGAAAAACGCTACGGGTTCTTAGCGTGTACGTGAACGGCCTTGTGATCTATCTCGTTCTATCGTATAGCTGCATTGTATTCTGTCTCTTTTCATTGCCAATCTATCAGCAGTATATTAAATCTATGGTTAGAACTTAAGCGACGATATGTCACATTTATTTGGCTGGGACACTTTTTTGACTGAATTTTTATATAACCTACATCAATGTGTAACACCTTAAAATACAAAGAATCTGCATTCTCAATTGTATTTTAAATATTATAAAAAAAATATTTAATGGAGCATTCGCCTCTATTCACGACTAACTCGAAAACATCATTCATTTAAAATTACGCTCTGAAAATTCTGATTAATTTCAATCGTTTCCCAAATTACTGTTTTTACTTGCTTTTTAAATAAATTAATAGCCACCCATTACATAGCAGTAGTCAATTACTGTCTGCCTTTAAAAAGAAACGATTGAATAGTTCAAAATTAATGTTATATCGCTTTAAGTGTAGTACAAATTAAAAAATTAAAGACCTCCGAAACAATATAAAACCTCTGAAACATTATATCCTGGAAGTTTAAGGATGCCAAATTTGAAATCAGATAAAAGCAGATCTCTTTAGATCCATCAAAAAGAGACTTAATCATTAAATATCTGAATACATTTTATTTAACACACCCCATCAAGTCACCTTTCAAACAAAAATACTGAATCGGTTTCAATTCATGTCCTCCTGTCCTTATAAGCTACGGATGCCACAGACAGATTCACCCTTTTGCATCATGGCTTAATAAAATGGCGACACTCCACCGCCGTCAAAGATGCTTTCAAAATTCAAAAATCGTTTATTTGCGAAGAATAGGTATACATGAAAAGATCTTAGACTATTTACTATTAGTTCCTACTATTCAGCTGAAATTCATTAGCATGCAAAACGTTTTTCGATAAACTCATTGACACTATAAAAGCAGCAATCAATTAGCCACTCTCTCAAATTCTTAAACATAATGTCAGTAGAGCCTACCTTAAATTTATGTGGAATTTTATTAAATATTTTTATACACATAAAGTAACAGCTTTTATGACAAAGTGCAGTTTTTGGCCAGTAATCACTTGCGAGTCTATTAGGATCTCTGGTATTCCTTGGATAAATATCACGGGCCCTTTTAAATAATTTCGAATTCTTTATGACAAACTTAAAAGTTTCTAGAATGTACATACAAGGCACAGTAAGAACTCGCAACTTAACAAATAAAGGCTTCAAACTAGCTTTCCGATAACTTACGCTTTCCCCAAAATATGCGTTTTCCTTTTAAAAATAAAGTATTTTCTTACACTGTTTAATAAAATGAGCTGTGTCCGTGTGTCGAATTAACATATAAGTCACATTTTTTTATGATATAATTGTTCCATTTATTATATTACTAGCTTTACGCCCGCGACTCTGCTCGCGTGAACTTCACGTTATATCGCACGGATGGAAATCTATGCCCATTAGTGGGATATAAAATACCCGATGTCTTTTCTCAAGGTTTAAACTTTATCTTTGTTCCGATTGGCGTGAAAGCGTAACAGTCAGACATTACAATATTAGTAAGGATAAGGATATTTTAATTAAACTCCTTTTTTTACCTGGACAATTGATAAACAAATTGAATTTTGTACTTAGTCTCTAAGCTATTAGGGGTAAAAGTATGAAATTGCCGTTTTGTATGGACAAAATCGAAAAAAGTCATTTTTCCATACTAACATATTTTTAGTTTTTTTAAAAACGCCTGAACCGTTTTCGATGCAATTAAAGGTGAAAGTTAGATGGTTATAAAGCTACGCATTATAGTATTTAAATTTCTAAAAATCTAAGTATATAATACAAATATACTTAATTGAAGCAAGAAGGTCAGCTGACACATTGTAAGGGGTATTTTCAAAGACTTCCTTTGAAGTAATAGGCACTAGATATACGCAATAGAAGTATTGTATTTTTTTTTAGTCAAAAGTTACTTTATTTTGTTTTTGATACAATACAAAAAGAATCACGCAATAATACGACTATACTTAAGAGCTATAAACAAAATAAAAAGTGGGAAAATAATCGGCAATTTCATACTTTAACCCCTATTATTTTATTCATATTTTTTAAAACATATTGCGACTGTTTTCAGTTTTCATAACTTAAAGCATCGATTATATCATAAAGAAACTGATATTCAATGCGTTGTGAAAATGTAATAATAGAGCGTTGAAGTCATCGATTAAGTGCATAGTCAAAGGTATTTTGTAAACTTTATATCAAACGTTACGAATTTACTGCGATTGAAATTTTAATATGTCATTGCTTGAGATATTTCCAGAGTTACCATAGTATTTAACAAGACCATTATTTGACTGTTTAGTAGACGTCTGTCACCATAGTTAGTCGAGCGACTGTGAAACTTAACAGGTACTTAACCTTGAGTTAAGCTTTTAGGTACTATGTAGACTACAAAACGTATGAATGTACTGACGAGGGGGATCTGAAAATAAATCTACCTAAATATGAAAAAAGTACATTGATTATATGTTTTTATTTTTATGTACCTAGCATCTAATCATATAAGCATCTAACTCAAGTAATAATGTTCTTGGTTATCACAAACATTTGTTACTTGTGATTTTCATATCTTTGTGTATTCTGCATCGCCCACCACTAAAACAGTCGACAAACAAAAGTCATAGAATAATTAGAGGCTTTAAAATGGCACTGATCGATGACTTCAGCTCGATACAAACAAATGCCTTTTACACTTAGCAATAACTAAGGTATAGTAGTTTAACATCTACGGTCTCGCCACATTTGTCGCCTTCCCCGACTCGAGAGTTGGTATGACTCGTGTGGCCTCCCCAATAAGTTAGAGACCTTCCCCCCCCCCCACTAGCGTCTGTCGAGCGTCGACGTCGTGTCAGCATCCAATCAGGCCCCTAATTCAGCTAACCAAATCGTATCACAATCGTAATTGAATAGCAGGTTTTTGACAGTTCTAGTATGAGCTTAATGTCAAAATCGCACAATTCAATCACGATTGAACTGCAATTGAAATAGCTAAATAAGGCCCCAGTTATGACGCAACGCTTGCGCAGCGGCATTTACTTAACGCTTGAAAAATGATTGGACACTGCCGCGACTTCGACGCTCGAGAGACGTGGGGGTAGGGAGGCTGAGTACCGGTAGCCAAAGAGACGCAGAAGTATTTACTAGGTTCGATTAGTACCTGCCGAGGGAGTTAGTCAAATCTACAAGGTGCTATGAGGAACGAAAATCTGTAGTTGAGGCGGTATGATAGCAAAAAAGTAATGTCGAAACTTTTTGTGTAGTTATTTAGATGAATTGACGAGTGGAGAATTTAGCGAATGGACAAATTTCGATTCTTAGATTAGTGTAGCTATGTCTTTTGCTATCTTACTGCTTAAGAAAAGTCTGGGATCGCTACTTCTGTTAGTTCTCACTAAATTTTTATAACTTTTCCGTATGAAAGTTAGTGAAACTCATTTGTGTTTATGACAGACCTGAACATATCTTAATCACTACTCTCTAAGGTCAGAATGGGATAAGACCTACTTATCTAAGGATGTATCATTTGAGAACATGTGTCTAATTAATTATAAAGCATCTTGCGCATCTTGTTATATATAATCATATTAAAATCTCAACTTCCAACTTTGCCTTTGCCTTCAAAACAACGCGCTACTTTCTCTGGTTTTTCTGTTGAGGTCTTCTCAAGAATGGTCGCATTCAATGTGAATAAAAATTGTAACTAGAAGTAGCGGTCCTGTCGGCTGAATTAGGTTAATAGACTGAACTAATGTCGATAAAATGTATTTTAAATCTATGACGTGAACTATTTTATTGTAAACCTTAGAATTTATCGTGCTCCGCTGCTGTAAACTTGTTTGTCTTTTTAGTATAATGATGAAACCAATAGCTTTAACGCCACACTTCATTTCATACAAACTTTACGTCTAAAATATGAGCATAGCAGAATATACATATCTACATACGTTCATAAAAGTTGAAATCTTCGTCTGATTAAAAATATGCACAAAAGAGTGTTACCATAAAAAAACTTACGATCGCTCTAATTTAGTGTGTAACCTTTTTACTTAACCTAACTTCTACACGTATGCGTATTATAATAGAGTTATTTGATTTTAAGATTTCTTACTTCATTTGTACGAAATGCAGTGCGGCGTTAACGTTCTTAACCGTTTATAATTCTACAAGGAAATCATAAAATGTCAATATTTTCTTTAAATCGAATACCTATTGTCGCTGTAAAAGTAATATACTTACATAATGTTTTTAAACTATTTTTCTGACCAATGAAATTCCTAATGTAAGTTGAAAATACAGTTTCTTGAATAAAAACTTTCAACTGTATTAGGTCGATCGACGTCACAAACAATCTCTTGGTAGCTGAAATGCTAAGACTAGTGGTTGCATGTCTCACCTAATCCTGTCGAAAATTTTATTCAAAGAAGTGTAGTTTTTATACACTTATGGCCTGCGCAGACGACGGACTTTTCTGCGCGGCGGAGAAAAAAGTACGCTCCGCGAATAAAAAGTCCGCCGCGGATTTACCGCGAACTCAACGCACACGGTGTGCGATCATTTATTCGTTTATCGTCGTGCATACGTACGTCACTCTCGAGCGCACAACGCGAAATGAAGTCCGCCATGTGCGTTGCTTCGCCTAGTCACACGAGTTCTATTGTTTTCGGGGACTCCCCCGAACTTAAGTCCGGTCTGCTCTCTGCATCCTCGGTAATTCGGGGGACTTTTTGTACGCGGTACTTTTAATCCCTCGTTTGCGTTACTCGATACCGTTGTAAGCGGTCTATTTTAGCGGACTAAAATCCCTCGTCTGCGCAAGAAATAATTAATACTCTCACCAAAAAATTAATTAAACGAACTTGCAAAAATCGATACAAAATAAAAAGCTAGATACACATTTAGTAATCGAAAAATCGCTGTAATTGGTGACGCCAAATACAGCGACGACTAGACCATGTGCTCTTTCAGTTTAGTAGCGTTCAACTTTGTGTCATGTCCTGAAGGTTGAATTTCCATTAAGGCACATGCCTTAATAATACATACATAACAACCTGGCAACGTAGATTCAATCGCATATTTCGGTTATAAGGTAGGTAAGGTATAAGTATGTGTATCTAGTTAAATTTTTAATATTTAAGGCGACTATGGGCTATGCGCTCCTCCAATTGATTTAATTTTATTACTTCTAAACAAAATCAATTCTCAAAAATATCATTTTAGCAAATTACCTCTAGTATTTATTGAATCACTGCGGGTACTTTAACATCGCGCTCCTGGAGCGGCGTCAACAGTTGAAGGGTTAACTGCTTTTCAGTCTGGCATCTTTCGTATTGTACATTATTGCTGAAAGCGGCCGCTTTTGGCGTTAGCGACAAAGTCGACTTTATAAACAACTAAATGAAAAGTTTACTATGATTCAATAAATAATAAGAGGTAATTTGCTAATATGATACTGTTCTAGTTTCTTAAGAATTGATTTTGTTTAGAAGAGATAAAATTAAATCAATGGGGGCTATCGCTAGTGAATTTGCCACTAGAGGCGCTAGTGTCGCGTGAGGTCCAATATCATTCACTTTGTACTGGTTTTAGCGGAATTTGTTGCATAAATTATAATTTCTTTAATTTACCTGCTGGAAAGTGATCTCCTTCGTAAAATATCGCAAATATGGATTATTTGGCGATTAATGTGAACGCTTTAAAAGCGGAATTAAGAAAAAGCGCAAAAATAGGCGGCCTCAAGAGCAACTATTTCAGAAGTTAGTTTGTTGATATCAAGATAGTTATTTATAAACAATATAACCTTAATTAGATTCAAGATATAACACTTTGTTTCGGCGCTAATCGCCTTTGACAGCTATACCTCCGGACCTCAGTCTACAGTGGCGCCAACTGGTGAGCAAAGAAACGGTAGTCCCCATTGGGGCAGCACTTAGCTCTAGTAGTCGCTTTAATGGCAAAGATTAATCTGGCCCGACATTAGCAGTCGATTTTTCTGAGACGGCTATGTACCTATTGGTGTTTTGATATATTTTTCTGGCTCTTATGTACTTAAGTTGATAATTTAATTATTTATTTAGTGA
This sequence comes from Anania crocealis, assembly GCA_949315895.1. Classification (NCBI taxonomy): domain Eukaryota; kingdom Metazoa; phylum Arthropoda; class Insecta; order Lepidoptera; family Crambidae; genus Anania; species Anania crocealis. The sequence continues at coordinate 2,460,483 of OX438868.1, forward strand.
TTCCATGCTAGTCGATAATAATATTTGAAGATCACGCGTACTTATTTCAACCAAAGGTTCAAGATTTTTATTTACAAATAAATACAATAAATTATTATTTACGGATGCCTAGGTTTTAGAAGTGGGAGTAATCTATTATGCATGTAAACATTTCTCATTGCTAATCAATATTTTCGAATTATTCCAGTGTGTACTTATTAGATATTTGAAATATATTTTTAATGGCAATATTATGCAGAGTTCATTATGCAAGCTATGTATCTACAGTCAGCGGAAAAAATATGTATACACTTTGTGTTATACCAACTTTATAACTTGTTTTAGTGTCAAAGTTAGTCAGCAGAACAACTAAATGACATACTTTATTTGATATTTTAGCAACTTAATTGCACTTATAATATCAGTATATAAACTTGAAAAATTTTGTTCCCGCCTGAGACAAAATTTTTCAAGTTTATATACTGAAACTAAATGACATTTATTCAGTTAATAATGTATTCTATGCGTTGTACTTAAAGTTCAAAATCGGTTAGGGAAATTTGACAATAATAATTATGGTTAGGTTTGACAGTACAGGAATAACACGTCAATCTAATCCATCACTGTCAAATTTCTTCCTAATCTATGTTGTAACTGATTGGAGACGGAACTCTTGTCGATAAAGTTGTGTACGATAAAGCTTTGTTGTTTAGTTGTTGGCTGTAACTGTGAAAACAAAAATGAAATAGTATAAGAGAAGATAGAATAGCATACCTATGTCTAACACTTTAAATTCTTGCTACAATTTTTTAACTAGTAGGTACCATTGGTAACACGGTCATTCTAAAGCACATACCAATTGCATAGTATTGTTTTTCTCGTGACGTTTGGACCCAGTATGGATCGTGATCACAGGATTACCATAAATTAGGTTGAGATGTCACATCAGGCTTTATAACAAGGCATCTTAACGTCGTTGACATAGGTCCAAAAAAAAATGGCAACTACAGGTCACCGTACAAACCAAAAGTATGTATACAATTCTTACTAATGTTGCCACTTAAATACAACATAATAAGGTTGGTAAAACGACAAAGTGTTTACTAACGTTTGCAACTGACTGTTTAGGTTTTATGAATACCCGTTCTAATTGAGTGCTATAAGTTGACATGTTCCGCCCAATAAGCAATATTGTAAAACAGTAGTTGGCGCTAGTTACGCATAGTAGCTCCGTCTAAACCATAGATATAGGATACAAGTAGATTGACTGACAGCCCGATAAAGCGTGACCAGTTTTGATTTGTCAATGTGTGTGTTAACTAGTGACGTACCTTTAACATTTTTAGACTATCGATAATAATTGCAGTTTGTCGTTTGGAAAATAATGTTTACTGTCACACTGTTTTTATCTCGAGATTATGCACCTACTTTGCGGCATACCTAACCGCCCTCACTTCTTACAACTATAATAGTGGGCAAATAAATGTGCCCGGTGAGTATATTTTTTACATATAATTTAAAAATAAACAGTTTTAGTTATTAAATAAAATAACAGCCATTGTTAATTAGTTTTCTTTATTTATTTTTTCAAAAGATTTTCCCGTGTCATCTGCTGTGCCGTGTGAGCTCATCAATGGCAGTAAGTGAAAAAGAACAAGTAAACAAAATCTGAATAAACATTTACATTCTGATGAATCAATCCCTGATTATTGATTTTTAACAAGATTATCTTAGTTATGTGATTCCTTACAGTTTCCTTCTTCAAATTGTTAAGTTGACATTCATTTGAGACGCTAAACGTAAAATAACATCAAATTTTTCCGGAAACATTCAAGATAAATATCGACAATAGTATCGATAAATTTGAGTCAAGCTCTAGCGTACATGTAAAATATTTCGATGAATTAATTATCCACCAAAATAATGTAAATAATCATTACATAGAACTTTATCTATACAAAATATTAAAATGAACAAGTGGATTGAAATAATTTTATATTTACAACATAACAACAAGATCAAATTCAACAAAAATAACGCGTTTTTACGATGACGACTTTCTACGTATTTACCTGTGAAATGAGAAATTTTCTGGATTATTTTTTTTGGTTGACTCCACAGGCACTCACAGAACATGTGACCATTGTTAGATAAAACTGTATTTACTTTAGATAATCTACGATGTACTAGATAATTCCATAAAATGTTGAACCTTATATCGCATATGCCACTGGATGTCACTCTGTCAAATAAGACAGGTCACAAAACGAAAAGATTTGTTTTCTTTTTCTATCTTGCTAGATTTCCTTAGGAGGTTTTCTTCTATCTCGCAGGCTTTGTCCGTCTATTATATTCTACGTTTATGGTCTAAACAATTCAATAGTGCATTCCTTTTTTTTCATTCATAATGCAAGCAACAATCGATTGCAGTTGTATTTTTTTGTTTATTAGTCTAACATGGGCTGCTGTTTGCTTACAAGTAGCAGACTAAGTTACGTCCACTATTACTGGCGCTAACTACTGGCTTAGTACGAATTCGCCTTAATAACCATCAACGAATCTCATAGTTATATCTGTTTGGTAGTGCAAAAACACGATTTTTGTAAATCATTTTGATAGTCTGATATCGGAATAATTTTTTGTATAAAATAAGACGAAACTAGAAGAGACACGTGGCAATGTCGCATGTTGGTTATCTTTTGTTTACGTTATGTGGGATAACCATACACATTTTATCTTTTGTCAATATCACGTTGTATTCCATCAACCCTTTGAAAGCAGGAGATAGCACTAAATATAGAAGCGACAGCAGGAGGTTCGAAAAAAACCGAAATTAATTTTTTAAACTAATTTATTAATAATTAATTTACAACTAGTTACAAATTGACCCGATCGAGGTTGGATACGAAGTGGCGGCGATGATGATGATCTCGGGGTTGGTGGCGCGATGGCGTGGTCACGTTGAATTTGCACGAGAGTTGCATCAGCGATTTCGTCATCTTGCAATATTCGGTTGTGTCCTCCTTAGAGGTTTAGGAGTCAGCGATATTCGTATAAGTAGGTAGATTTACGTAATTCCTCCGCCCACAGATCAGCAACTATTTGAGAACTTTGAGAGGAAATGTTGCTGGTATGGTAATATGACTGCTTCCCGGTTTTCTTTCTCTTTCTATTACAGATTTATCCGGGCTCTCGTATTCGTGAGTTTCGGACTTCATATTTTCTTGATTACTGGTACGTTTGCAGGTAAGTATCTCGTAGCGTCGTAGCAAGACTACGAAGATGAGTACAGTTGCACTTAATAGTACGCAATAGAATGGTATGGTAGTGTGGTATAATATCTCGGCAGGCGGTGTGTCGATTTGTACAGGCGTTTGGAGCGCTATTTTATCTTGGATGCTGTGAAGGCTCTGCAGGTTGATTGAGTGCAAATCAATGCGGGATGAATCTGTGGCTTGCATTTCAATATTCGGTATCTTCATTATCTTAAGAGGTTGACCTTTTATCTCGTCACTATCGTTGATTATAGTGAATTCGGGTGTGCGTAGTTGGCAGGTGAGTGGGATAGTGACAAAGTAACTTCCTTGAAGCTGAGTGTAGTCTTCTCGGCCGCAGATAAGATGAATCTTCGTGGGATGTGGCAGCGAGATAACATAGTGTTGGTCGTCTAGCTTTTCCATTGCTTCTTTACTCAGAGTGATGTTTGTAAATTTGCAGGTCTTCTCCAGAGATTGTTGTGAGATGAGATGCTGGATACAGTCAGGTACGGTACGGATCTGATGGTTGATGTTTTCTTCACAGAGATAGCCGTGAGATAACTTCGGACATTCTGCCTCTATGTACACGAATGCATTCTCGTTGGTAGCAATGAAAGGATAAGTAGGTATGAGGGCTTGATGATATTTATTAGGTGCTATTGATAGCTTATATAGGTCATAGGATATTTTAGTCACAATCGGGAATTTGAATATTAAAACTATTTCTTTATCTATAAAGTAATAAGCGGACTTTATAAGATCATAAAATTCCCGTAATTCTAAATCTAAGATGCTATCTCTACCGTATATATTTTTTAATCTAATTAACATGTTACTTAAGATGTTAATCTTTAGCATTGAATGGTGTGTGCTCGATGCACGAATAAATGCTAAAGTATTTTCTACTGTAATTAACTCACTTAATAAGTCATCTATATTTTCAGTAATTATAACTAGTAGCTGAGCAAACTTTGCAAATTTAGTTAAAGTCTCAGAATGCTGACTTTCTTTATTCATTATAAAAATTAAAGTTATTAAATTTAGGCATTGAGGAGGCTATAGGTAAGGCAACTGGTGTGCGATGGGCTAGTTGGTGTCTAGGCATACTTTCGTTACGTTGCTGAAGATATTGAATATTTAATTCTTCTTGCACATACTCTAAAGCTTTTTCTATACTGTCTGGCCTCATAGACCTTATACGAGATCCAAGCGGTTCCTTTAAACCTCGTACAAAGGCTTGCATGGTCAACTTTTTATACAGAACCCTCTTAGCGTCTATAGTGGTTCCTAGTGTCTCATGTAATGTAACATAGGTCATTATCGTGCTAAAAAGAGTTTGACAATGGTCATAAAATTCTTGTGGGCTACTATTGCCTTGCATAGCTAGGGAGAGGTCGTTATAGAGTGCTGTCTCGTCCCGTTGATCAGCGAAGTTATGTACTAAGACATTTCTAATCCCTAACCAGTTATCTGGGATGCCATTTGAGTTAATAATGGTAGCGGCGGGTCCCGTGATTTTGTTCAGGATGCCGTTTAGGAGACACAAATTATTAAGTTGACTATTGGGATCATCTCGCAAATAGTCTGAACATAACCTATCACAAATATTAATAAATCTAGTTAAGACGTTGGGGTTCCCGTCAAAATCGGGAACAAGGCGTAAGGCCTTGTAAATACTATCGGGATCAATTTCCATTTCTTCTGATAAACTAAATAACCTATTTAAGTCTAGCAAATGTTCCCTGCGTTGCCTGCTAGATGCAGACCCACGGGATCCAGAATTTCTTGGATGAAAAATTGTGACTAAAATTAGGGACTAAAGATAGGATAGGATAGGAAACACGAGAATGATTCAAGTGCACTTACATGAACATATTTCGGCTTTTCTTGTGTATCGATGTCTGGATACCCTCTAGCTGGCTGGCTTCTGGTTCTGGATTCTCGAACGCGACTTGATAGCCACACGGGCGGCTCGTTATGACGGAAATCTTCGTGATGAAGCGCGAAACCGACCGCGAGAATCCTACCGACTGCGCCAAATATAGAAGCGACAGCAGGAGGTTCGAAAAAAACCGAAATTAATTTTTTAAACTAATTTATTAATAATTAATTTACAACTAGTTACAAATTGACCCGATCGAGGTTGGATACGAAGTGGCGGCGATGATGATGATCTCGGGGTTGGTGGCGCGATGGCGTGGTCACGTTGAATTTGCACGAGAGTTGCATCAGCGATTTCGTCATCTTGCAATATTCGGTTGTGTCCTCCTTAGAGGTTTAGGAGTCAGCGATATTCGTATAAGTAGGTAGATTTACGTAATTCACTAGAGCGACATGTTTACATACTACGAAGATAGATTCTCGGCCCCGGTCCGTATTTTCGATTGCATCCGTCACTCTTACTCATGCTGATGTGTATAGTGACAGAAAGATCCGTATATACGGACCCCGCGTTGTAGGGTTTTAGACACAGAACAGAACCATTCATGTGGAGACAGGGCGAAATATTTTGTACTTATTAGCAGTTCCATATAAATTGATCTCTCAATTTTTGTATAAGATGCTTGATATTTTTTTATGATTATTTAACTTGTGTGATTTGACGACAGTTGAAAGCTGTTTTTGTGATTTTTATATAAATAGTATGTAATCAATGAACTTTTAATTTAATGAACGTCCAGCTGCCTTTAAGTATTATTTTTTATGTACCATGTTATTTTCTTTGTGTAGGTACTTAGTGCCATATAATATTTGCCGCGCTCATATTATTCCCGATGCTTAATTGCAATAAATATTTACAATATAAAGTAAGAGATAACATGTCATGTGGTAGCTTCGCTCGAGTACAAAGTGTGATAATTTTAATGGATTCGCTCGAAAGTTTTAATGTCATACTGTAAAAATATATTTTGATTATGCTAATTAAAAGTATAATATATTATTGAATGTTTTATTTTGTAACACTTTTTTAGCCCAATAGAAAAAACCTATAGACATAGCTTTTTTTTAGATCTATGAAAAAATTCTACAGAGCATTTTAGTCTTTTCCATAATTTGCCACTTGGATTGATTGGAGATTCTCTTAGTTTTAACAAAATCAGAACGTATATTTAGACAAAGAAACTCAAAACAGATATCCAAGAATTTGTCACTCGCAATGAATTGAAGATATTGCCCAGTATGTGAATCATTTAATCTATACTAATATTATAAAGCTGAAGAGTTTGTTTGTTTGTTTGAACGCGCTAATCTCAGGAAGTGCAGTTCCGATTTGAAAAAATCTTTTTGTGTTGAATAGTACATTTATCGAGGAAGGCTTTAGGCTATAAAACATCACGCTGCGACCAATAGAAACGAAGCACCAGAGAAAAATGTAGCAAAAATAATCGCTCTCATAATAACAGATATTGACGCGTACGAAGTCGCGGGGACCAACTAGTTCAGAAATAAGGTAAGTTGGTTACAAGCTGAATCTCAGAAAATAGTTAGCTCGACTTGGCGGGGGCACTGCCGTGCAGCCCGATACTCTGTGAAAAGTTTCATTTTACAAGATCTTTATTTAAATGCAAAGTCATAACCAGTGTGCGTCAGAATGGCTCTGGTTGCCTGTGGCGTTGGTCTATGAGATTTGATTCGAAAATTGCTACATTGCAATTCCGTTGAGTGAAGACACACTGCAACTAATTGCCTTTATTATTTTAACAGACACTTTTCCTTGGGATAATTTAAATAATTGCTATATCTTTTATTTAACATATTATGTTTGAAGTTACAACGAAATTACATAAATGAATGTTCCAGCAGCCGCACGATAACGTCATAAATACTTCAAAAATACAATTATCTTCTTTTGTCCTTCTGGATACGGACCATGGGGAAGTTGACAGTGTTATCTCAACCTTAAAATGTAACAGCGCTCCTGGTTATGACGGTATCCCGACGCAATTTATTAAAATGATTAAACCACTCATTGTTCCCACTATTAGCCATCTTGCCAACCTTTGCTTTAGAAAAGGTATATTCCCGACTTTGCTTAAAAAATCAATCATTACACCAGTCTACGAGGGTGGTGTGATAGAAGAGAAATAAATAACTATCGACCTATCTCAGTACTGACAGTTATTTCTAAAGTTATTGAAAAACTTATAAACTCGAGACTTATTGCCTATCTCGAAAAATTCAATATTCTGTCCAGGTCGCAATTCGGTTTCCGGAGGGCCAAATCTACAGAAGACGCCATTTTGGGACTGTCTTCCCTAGTAACACAGTATTTAGACCGTGGTGAGAAGTGTCTGTCAGTCTTCTTAGATTTAAAAAAGGCCTTCGACACTGTATCTGTCCCCATTCTAGTAAAAAAGTTGGAGAACATCGGCATTAGAGGTATTCCATTAAAACTCCTAACTGATTACTTAAAAGACCGGTCCCAATGTGTCAAAATTGATAGTTACATTAGTTCAGACACTAATATAGATTACGGAGTGCCACAGGGCAGTGTCTTAGGTCCCACATTATTCTTAATATACCTAAATGAACTAACTGATCTCGATATTGAGAGGGGAAAAGTGTTCTCATACGCAGATGACACAGCGATTGTATTTAAAGGTACTTCCTGAAAGTCCGTTTTTGAAGCTGCCGAACGTGGTCTCCATAGGGTAGCAGGTTGGCTTAAATCTGCCCTTCTTACCGTAAACATCGCCAAAACAAATTTTATTTGCTTTGCTATTGATAGGCGCACGCTTCCCCCTCCAAACTTAAAACTAAAGATTCATACTTGTGACTTTACTAACACTACGAAGTGCGGCTGTGAAGAGATTGCATGTATTAAATCTACCAAATATCTCGGAGTGATTCTGGACCACAGACTATCCTGGCACCCTCAGACTGATGCCGTAAACGATAGGATACGTAAGCTCATATGGGTCTTTAAAAAATTAAGACACGTCGCTTCTCAGAACCTCTTGAAACGAATTTACATCACATTGGCACAATCAGTTATGAGCTACTGCATTTCGATTTGGGGCGGTGCCACTAAAATTAAATTCCTAGAAGCAGAAAGAGCTCAGAGATGTTTGCTTAAGACAATGTTCTTCAAGACATTTAGATTCCCCACCGACGAATTATATTTATATCATAAAATATTGTCAACTCAGTACTCAGGCTGCACAAGACCTTACCTTTTGAACATAAAATTCAAACAGGTAGAAGGAAATTCAAAGTGGCTCCTATTTATCCCTGTAGAACTGTTTTTGCTAAACGCCAATTTTAAGCACACTCAGCCTACCTTTATAATAAGCTTCATGACAAATACATAATATATAACCTGCAATTCCATGAGTGTAAAAAACAATTGTTCATGGGCTCGAGACTCTTGGGTACTGTGACGTTGAAAACTTGTTGTTTAGGAGGGAATATTAGGCAATTTAGGCAGTAAGTAGTATACCTTGTTATATGTGGTACTCACCGATCCCAAGATGACTGTATATCGCAGGGCTAGAATCAGGATTAGGATAATAAATAGGCATTTTTACACACGCACACACATACCACACCACACACACACACACTAACAAACCAGTACTTATATGTTTATCTTTTCTTAATTTATCTTAAACTTATGTTGTGATTATATGTAAAATAGTTATAGTTATCTAGTAACCTAAACTATACGAGTGATCCTAGGGAGGAGCAGTACTCACCCAATACATGCATTACAACATGTTTCCTGGGTAGTTCTGGCCACAAAAGAAAAGTGTAAACTATGGTTAACGAAATAAACTTTTTTTTTTTTTATGAAGTCAATATGTAGCAATTGTTGACGCAATACATTTCGGGAAACTCTGCATGCTTGACTAGGACCAAGGACAACTAGGACCTAGTGACCAGAAGTCAGAGTGAACCAAACGTCAGAATGGATGGTCAAAAAATATATATTTTATTTCTAAATATAATATATCCTATGTAGCAATTATTTATTATACAGGGTGAAATTTTAAGCACTTTCAAAATTTTAATATTAGGGGTTAAAGTATGAAATTGCCGTTTTGTATGGACGAAATCGAGAAAGGTCATTTTTCCATACTAACAATTTTTTAGTTTTTTTAAAAACGCCTGAACCGTTTTCGATTCAATTAAAGGTGAAAGTTAGATGGTTATAAAGCTACGCATTATAGTATTTAAATTTCTGAAAATCAAAGTATATAATACAAATATACTTAATTGAAGCAAGAAGGTCAGCTGACACATTGTAGGGGGTCTTTTCAACGACCTCCTTTGAAGTAATAGGCACTAGAATAGCATTTTTTTTTTGTTTAAAAGTTACTTTATTTAGTTTTTGATACAATACAAAAAGAATTACGCAATAATATGACTATACTTAAGAGCTAGAAACAAAATAAAAAGTGGGAAAATAATCGGCAATTTCATACTTTAACCCCTAATATATCAATCTACGAGACAAAAAACAAATGACAATGAAATTTTCTTTTGGTATAGCCCAGTACAAAAATGTCAAGATAAAGCACTTAGAAAATGTCCGTCAAAAAACAAAAATTTTTGATACGGCCGCCTAGCAACACTTTTTTTACGCGTAGCGCATCTAATTCATTCATTATGATACTATTCATAAGTTTTTGCTATTCCCTTTATACCTTAACGGGTCTAGGACAATAAAAATTGAATACTATACGCGAAAAATATATTCGGGTGACTTGATTTACATTTTTTATTTCATAAATAGGCTCTAAATACGATACTGAACGCCTATAAAAAATATGGAAAGTGGTTAAAATTTCACCCTGTATAAGCAATTATGTAGCAATTTTCGAATCAACGTGTGCGTTCGCCCAGCAAAAAGTATCGCCTATTCGAAAATTGCATGATGCAGATAATTAGTGCCTTATATCGTGTAAATGTGCCCGAAATTTTATATTTGTGCGTCCAACTTATTTAAGAAAAATGGATTCTGCTGCACGAACGTTCGCCCAGCAAAATTTTTTTTTATTGATGGGTCTAGCTGTATGCTAAAAGGTAGCTTATGTACGAGTCTAAATGTGCCGTAAAAGCCAAATTTGGATTTCAGACATTTAGTTTTTTGTTGGGCGAACGTTTCGGTAATTGCTGTATATCGGAAACGGTTGGACGCACACTCATGATTTTCTGTATACAGATACAGTAAATTTGTGCATATTTGTGCCGCAATTTTCATTAATACCATACACCATATCCAGGAATCTTATGTTAGTTATTTATAGAAAAAAAAGTTAACAAAGAATAATAATTGCACTAACATAATAAGACTCCGTACATATATTTACTAAATAAAATAAACATTATATTTAAAAAAACATGAAAATAAGTAAACTAAGGGTTCTGTATACTTCACTAACATCTAGACAATCTAGATCACATTAAGTACTTAGACTTTAAATCTCTTTTACTTTAGTTATTTTTTCTAAATATATTTAAATGCAATTCCTTCTTCATCGTTTAGTTCAAGATTTCAGAAATAAAATGAATTAGTGAACTTTACATATCGTTTATTAAAATCTCAGTCAGTCTCGCTTTCGGGAAGCGACCCTTGCAGTGTTTCGGCGCATCAGCGCCCTCGAGGTAGAGCCACGTCAGAGTCCCGCCGGCCTCACCTGGCCGGGGCGCTCCTGCGAACACACGCACAAGTTAACCATACGTCATAAAACAGCGATTATTAGGCGATTACTCTGAATTGAACGTTAACTTTATCAAATACGACTTAGAAATCGACGAACGATTTATGTCGACAGTCGAGAGCAAAATGAAAACTGCTCGATTTATTTGATGATTGAGATGTTTTGCGCTGTCTCACTTTAGAACGTTTGAGTTCAGACTGAAGTTGACGGTACGTTTAACGCAAAATGATCGTTTCATTGATTATATTAGTTCGATTAGACGTGTCCGTCGTAGGCAAGGTTCGACGACAGTAGTGGCTCGAGCCGTGATGCTTCTATTGCCGTACTTACGATTGTTATTTTTCGTTATGGAGCCTCTTCAGCCGTAGTCGCCTAACGTTAAGCCCGTAACGTGGCCGCACTAGCATGGACTACGCATCGCCGCCGCTAACGCCGAATGTGCTGACTTGCCGCAACTAACTATCTGAAAACGACTCGCACGCACTTTCTCATGTGAAAGCCGACGCTCGACAACGTTAGGCACAGTTCGTGCGGCCTGCAGTCCGCAACGCAGCTATCTAGAGGCCACGTTAGGAGTGGCCGTGTAGTTCTGTAAACTCATTTGTACGCAACGTCAGATAACCCACTACTAATTACCCAGTGAAAAAACGATTCGCCTTTTTATACTTTATGATTGATCATGACATGATCTGTCGGGAAATTTCTTGAGCAGATGACGATAGATCAAAATTTGTTTCTAATAAGGAATATTAGATTTTAGTCCATTATAGATGTAATTCGAATCGTTGATATATTTAAAGAGGCGCCAATTTTTCAGTAGATGTTACTATTGAGATTTATAGAGAAATATTTGTAAATTATACAAGTGCCTTCTTAGGTATATCGTAAATATTCTGACGGTAGTACAAATTGAAACAAAGTAACTTGTTAAAGTAATAAACCGCAACCATTGGAACTTAAAGAAGCAGCAGACGGAAGCTGGAGGGGATCATCATGCATGTGGTTATAGCGATAGGAATTGAATAAGGAAAAAAGTTTCTACTTAAAAAAGGAATTTAATCTACAAAGTAAAATATCATACAACTTAAACATAAACACCTTAATTCTTAGATTTATAATTATAGTAATCAATACAAATCTAGTCGAAAAAGAGTTATCAATAAATCTATTGTCAAAATCATAGTCATCGGAAGGAGTAAATTAAAACTGTCCGTTATAATCAGTTTCGTTTATTAAATTTTAAAGTGATTCACATAATTTAACTTCACTGCATGGATTGCTTATTCTAGGGCGACCTTAGCTTATAATCTCAACTTCTCAAGCTAAATCAACAAGTCCGCGAGTGTCAGCGAGGTCGCACTCGCACGCAACGCGACGTAACTCCCGCCCGGGAAGACGACACTATCGTACGGTTTGTTCGTGTCACGTGATTAACCTACGGCTTAAGTCTAGTGGTGGTGCTGCGGCTTGCGGTGCTAGTAGCGGCGCCCGCCCAGCTCCCTACCGCCGCGCGCCGCGCCGCCGCCCCCGCTACACAAACACAGCGCTCAGAGGGCCTATTCAGAGTTTTTTAACTTATAAATCGAACCGAAAACGATCGCGGCTTTGTATTAATAAATGAGGCTTCGATATTATGTCACCAAAGGGCGCTGCTAAAACTCCTCTTAATAACATTACCCCTAGATCCAGAAGTTTCCTCCCTCTATTTATTTACTAGATAATTACTTGTTTCTAATTTAAAGCAATTAATCCAAAAGCTGTAATATTGGGGTTGTACTCAGTAGAGTTCTAAACAGAGGGTTTGCAAATGCCTTTCCTAGCACCCATGGTGAGCCAGTGATACCCCATATGCCACCCAAAGGACATTGCCAATCCTTGTATGAAAGTTGGCCCAAGTGCTGCCCAGAATGAAGCCATGGTGCATTTTGTTCCTCAGGCCAACCCTAACCTGTAAACCAAAGCGCTCGAAAATCTATCTCAGGAGTCAAGAGAAAAAAAAATGTTTTTAGTGAATTATTTATGTACGAAAAATTAATTTAACAATAAAAACCAACTATTTAATAATTATTACATCTCTAGAGTTAATTAATACAGGGTTTATACCATGTACCTTAGTATAAACCCCGTATGAATTAACTCTAGTGATAGTGACCATGGAAGTTTGAATCAATTATTACTTCAGTTTTACATCATCATCATTATCATATCAGCCACAGAACGTCCACTACTATAGTTTTACATGTATTAATTTAAAGCAATATTATTAATCAATCGATAATTACATTAATTAACATAATTAATCAGCAACAGTAATATTTTTCAATTAATAATCACTTTAATTAACATAAGTTATCAGTCAGTTTTTTTTTAAGTAATATAATACCACGATCCCAATTTAGTCGCATTATTACCTGGGCAGCATTTGGGCCAAACCCTGGCAATGTCCTTTGTATTTATATTATCGGTCGATTTAAAAGTAGAAAAAACACACAAAGCCTCTAGAGCCCGCCCCACCGCCAACCCAGACGCACCTAGCTATAGTGACCGGCGACAAGACTACGCAATGTGAACACCCAACTAGTACGAACGACTCCGCTACTTCGATCGACAACGTACGCATTTTTAAACCGAAACTAGCATCGCAGTTACACGTGACGTTAATTAATATTCCGTTTACATACAATCCGTTTAGCTCGCTTTATTGTAACGTTTTGGTCCTTGAACGCCTGTCATCACTATAATCTAAGAGGTCCGATCGAGTCGACTATGCGAAAGGCTCATAGTTAACATTTACAATACATAAAATAGTTTCGTCACCTTAGTCATTAGTCCATTTTCACATTAGCTGCATGACAAAAGTTTTATGTAATAAGATTTCAACCGAAAAACGCATAACAGTATCATAACATTGTTCCGATTATTTATCGAGTTTTTAATTGTATGAGTAACATTATACAAAATGAAACATGGTTTGGTAAGTCAATGAGTAAACAACACGGTTAAATTATCACAAAAAAAAAACTAACAGGAAAAGATTCTTGAAAATGTGTTCTTTAAGACTAAATTTAGGTATTAATTTGAATTTTAATTCTTGTAATAATATCTAGGTACTTTAATTTATCAATTACAAGTAAACACCAAGTTATTTATCTCACTGACAACAAATGACATTGAGACGAAAGTTCAGAAATGAGATCTTACCGTCCCATGGGTGGGTACTGCTGTCCATAAGGGTCTCTGTCATAGCCCGTAGGGCCTGCTGGTCCTCCTCTCCTAGAAAACATAATTTATACATTTATTAAAAAATTATGTTACCTATTTAACCTCTCGATTGTATGTAATTCTGGACACAATTGAAATCAATTGTTATCGTGACCGCCGGCGGTCTTATGATCCTGAACGATATCGAAAGACTTTTTTACCATGGACAGAGAATAAATTGGAATATTGGCAACTAATAAAAGTATTGAAATATGGGAATTTTAAAATGATTAAACACTGTTACATAAAAGAACAGATGCAGATTATACATAGAAGAGGTTGCATTTCCAGTCAATATGAACGAGTGACTAAATTAAGTAGATTAGAAATAGTTGAATGGGATTGATGACTTCTAAGTTTGGCCACATTAGCTGACAACACTAATTTATTTTGAAATGTGCATCAATAATAAAAACAATACAACTCACGGCCGGTCCCAATAACCTATCTATCTTCATATTGGAGATAGAAAACAACTTGTCTTTGTTACTCTGGACGGCAAAATCAGAGACAGAAGATGTTTTCTATCTCCGATATGCCAAAACTAAAGATTGATAGATTATTGGGACCGGCCGTTAACCTACACCTGTCACACATAAGCAATAAACTGCCAAACAGGGCCCCAATTCTGCTCATTTACAAATGGCTCAATAGAATCGCAATTGCATCTAAATTGAATCGCAATTGCATCTCAACTGTATATTTTGTCACATTTGTTATGGTAGTAATGTCGAAATTCGATTCTATTGAGCCATTTGTAAAGTAGCGGAATTGGGCCTAGTTTTTGAAACTCTATCTTAGAAATTGAAATACCCATTTTACAGTCAGACTCTTCTTGAAATCCTTGAAACAAGCAAAGAATGTAAATAATGTAGGTACTTGAAAAATAAAACTAAATTAAGTTTTAATTAAAATTTACACTAATTGTTTTCAAACTGTTTGTTTTGCTACATCCAATGTATACCATATGCAGTAAATAAATAAATAATTTATTATCTGTGTAGGCAGAGCTATTTATTCAAACTATTGACGTCAAAGGTGTATGGCAAGATACAGGCAAGGGTCAATAACCTAGAATACCCACAAAGGTGGTATTTTATAATTATTGAAACCTCTGTTTCACAAGAAAATACCATGCTTAGGGCTACTGCTTTGTTCTTTCTTATACATAGTTAACCATGATTTGATAAATTTTACTCTTTGTTAAAATACTTTTAGCCACACCAACATACTTAATTTACAAGATTTTTGTTATGCCCATGTCATAAAAATATGCCATAAGTACCAAAACTTCCCCGTGTAAACATAAGTTATGAATTTTAGTATAGGCTTTTGCAACGGCTACTTACATGGGAGATCTTCTGCTGAACATGTCACCGTTGCCCATCGGCCGGGGCGGGGCGCTGCGGTCGTAGCCCGAAGACATGGGCATCGGCCGGCCGCCCATGGGAGCGCGGCGGTCCATCATGTCGCGCTCGTCAGGGTACATGGGCGCGCGCCGGTCGTCAGAGTACATCGGCGCCATCTCGTCCGCCGCCGCCGCGTACCCGCGTCGGTCGTCCGCGTACATCGGCGCCGGCGCCGCGTACGGATCCCTGGAGAGCGCGAAGCCGCGCCGATCCTCGCCGCCGTATCCGTACCCGTTGTATCGGTCATCGTACCCGCCCGCGCGGTCCGCGCCGCGGTCGTACCCGCCGCCCATCCCGTTGCGCATCGGCGGCCCGTGCGGCGGAGGCCCGGCGCGCATGGGGGGCCGTGAGTAGGGCGCGTCGCGGGCGCCGCCCGGGCCGCGCATGGGGCCGCCGCCGCGACGGTCGCCGCCGCCGCCGCGCATGCCGCCGCGGGTCATGCCGCCTCGGCCGCCCCCGCGCTGACCGCGCTCCTTGATGCGGCCGCGCTCCACCGTGATGACGCCGCCGTTGAACGTGCTGTTATTCAGCGAGCGGATAGCCGCCGACGCTTGTTCCTCGGATTGCATGTGGACGAACCCGCAGCGGTTCATGATGTCGCACTCGGTGACGACACCGAAGCGCTCGAAAAGTTTCCGCAGGTCCTCGGGCTTCGAGCCCTGGGGCAGGCTGCCGACGAACACCTTCGTTTGCTGCGAAACGACGCACGTTGAAATTTTGCGAAAATTGTTAAATGCAGAGCATTTGCGGATTGAAAACTATATAATATACTTACCGGCACCATTGTGTTTCCGTATTATACAAAATTTCACTAGCTATCACCGTAGAATCACAACACTTCACAGTGACGCCGAAAACGGTAACCTAGCAAATTCGCGATCTTCTCACAAAATGGCGGGTTGAGTTGCGTTGCGTTATGAAACTGAGGTAAACGAGGTAAAAGAGGGAGGGAGGAGAGCGTCACAAAAGCGATTGACAGCAGCTCATTGGTACTTTCTAATTTCAATGTCCAAACACTGTCTACGTATTGGCCGTTTGGATTTTTATTGCATTGACAGTTGAAATCTATTGGATAGACAAAAGTAAAGCTAAATATTTACCCAATCAAACAGTAACGTTCAGAAATTGTGAAAGTTTTGAATTTTTACAATTTCGAATGATTTAATTTAGAGTGGTATTAATTTCTTCACAAAAGTGTAAAGATAGAGACTTCATATTATTAGTAAATGTAGTGCAGTCAAGGAATTTTTACTAAATTGCGCTACTTATTATACTAGATTTTTTAAGTTACCAAATGTATTGACCTTCGTAGCAGATTGTTTTAATTTCTTTGCTAAACTTTTCATGTAAAAAAAAACCAAATTATTATAAACTTGTTCAAAAGTCTGAAGACTCTGAAGGAGATCTCTTGAGTTTTTGGCGGGAGTTCGTGAGATACGTTTGGAGTCCGTTTATTTTATCGATTTTTTATTGTTTATAGTGATTTTTGGGTCGTATAAGTGGTGTTATATTGCGAAACAAAGTGTCGTGCGAGTGAACAATATACAGTTCGGTGAAATAACATGGTGTATGGGTCGTAACCAAGAAAAGTGGACCGTGAATTTTGCGCGGGAACGCGAACAGTTCACCTCTTTCTTGGAGACTTCTCTACATTCCTTCAATCTTTCGACTGTCTCCAAAAACTCCATCGAAGCATTAAAACGTCTAACATCAACGTTTTAATGCAAAAATAAAGACATTATTACTAAAGAATTGGCTGTATGGACAAGTATCCGAGGCCGTTAAACTAATTAAAGAAAAAAAAAAGTAGATCTCTTTTTATTTTTTAATTGTTAGTACTACAGTCGTTTTGGGTAACTTTGAATTGTGGCTTAACTTTGAACAAAATTGTAAAAAAGATTCATTATTTTTTTATATGTAAACTTTTTGATTTCTCACTATGGAGACTGCGTTAAACGAATTGCCAAAATGTTTTGTAGCAAACGAAAAATAAGAGAAATAAACTGTCAATGTCATAATTTTGAAAAAAGCCCGCCTTTTCGTAGTGAAGATAATGGAAGTGTTTGTTGCTCGGATTTGAAATCGTGATTAAAAATATAAAAATTACTCTAAACAGGTATGTTTATGTGTTTATCTTTAATATGTAGAAAATATATTATTATTTTGAAATCGTTATTCATATTTGATGTAAAATATTGCGTAAGACTGATAAAGTATTGACGACGTCCAAAATTGAAGTAATTTGGGTAACATTGAATGGTTCAAAGTTACCCGTATTATCAAAATTTTGTGTCGGGTAACTTTGAATACGTACATAATGATGCTCAGTTCTAATAAAATTTTCCTTTTTACAGTTTTTATACAAATATGCCCAGAAAAAGCCAAAAAGTTAACCCCGGCATTAGAAGGTATTTATTAAAAAGCAATTATTCCCCTGAAACGCTCGCGGAAGCTCTGAGTAAAATTCGATCTGGTGCGACAAATTCTTGAAGTCGAGACTTGCTGCGACGAAATTTTACAAAATATCCGCGGTGACCCTTTTTTATAAATTAAAATGCAAGCATACTAAACCCGTGGGCAAGCCTGTTACTCTCAGTCAAGAAGAAGAAACAAGCTTTAAAGCCCATTTGCTGCTACTTAGTGATCTGGGCATACCATTAAGCATGTTAGACTTTAGATACGTCGTTAAAAATTATTTAGATACCAACAACATAACAAAACCTCAATTTAAACATAACTTGCCCGGCTATGAATAGGGTGTGCTTTTTCTGGAAAGGCATTCAGAACCTAAAGCAAAAATTGCCCATAACATATCCCGTAAGAGGGCTCTTGTCAAGTCACTCGTGAAATGATCAAGGAATACTTTGAAAATATTAAAACGGAAATGGAAGGAGTCTCACCAGAAAATATATACAAAATGGATGAGTCGGGTTTTCATGACGATCCTGGAAAAAAAAAGTTGCTTTTTCGAAGAGACTCTCGACATTCCAAAGTAATAAAAAATACGAGTAAATCCTGTTACACTGTGGTCTTTTGTGCAAATGCTGACGGCGAAGTCCTGCCTCCTTTCTTTATATTTAAAGGGAAGAAACTGTGGTCAGATTGGCTCTTTCAAGCTCCTTCAGGTTCAAGAATGGCTGTGTCCGAATCTGGATGGATAGATTCTTCAATCTTTGAGACGTGATTGGAAAGGCATTTTATCCCACATGTTGACAAACAAGATGGCAGAAAAGTTTTGTTGTGCGATAATCTCAGTGCTCACATATCGCCAAAAGCATTACGTCTTTGCTATGAACATAACATCAAATTCATTTGCTTGATCCCAAATTTAACCCACCTGTTGCAGCCACTAGATGTGGGTTATTTTTCTGGCTTGAAAACTGCCTGGAGAAAAGTTCTCAATGATTATCGACAGACTAGTAGAGGAAGAAAGTTACAAGTACTTTCAAAGCCTCTCTTTGCCCAGCTGCTCAAAAAGTCTCTAGATATCATTGAAGGTACGTCGTCTGATAATGTGAAAGCTGGATTTCAGAGCTGTGGCTTGCTTCCACTTTCACCTGCTACTGTTTGCAACAAATTGCCAACGTACACGTCTCAGCCAGATGTTTGTGAATCTGTTAGTACAAGTTTGATTAGCTACATAGAAGAAATAAGGCAAGGAGATTTGAATGTGAAGAAAGCAGCAAAATTTCAATTACCTGTCACGGCAGGGAAATGCGTTTCGGCTGAGGAAGTTGAAAAATATTATGAAGAAAGAAACAAGACAAACAAAAGCAACAGGCAACAAGAAGATGAAAACAGCGCGCAATCTAAAAAACGAGGACGACCTCTCGGTTCAAAGAACAAAAAAAAGAAGAAGGTCACTAACGAAAAGGAAAAAGAAGGAAATAAAGACTTTGAGATTGTCAAAAGTACAATGATAGCGAATCTAAAAAAAATGAATGTGAAGTTATAGTAGTTGAAGCTTTATTTCACCAATCTCCTCCTCCTAAGTTCTCTAAGATATCTGCTAGTGACACTTTTCAAAACCAAGTCAAAGCAAATGATATGACCTAGAAAATATAAATTATAAATGAAGAAACTCTCGACTCAGACATAGGTAGCAAAATGATTTTAATGTATGAGGAAATTATAGAAGAATATATACTAGATGAGATAAGTGGGGATTTACTGGTTACAACGACTGAGAAGTGTGCAGACAGGGGTGACGAAGAACTGAAAGAGGGTGCATATTGTGTATTTCGAGAAGAGGGCAGCTTATTCCTAGGAAGGATACAAAAAGATAATCCCTTACAAGTCTCTGTGCTCCAAAAATACTTTTTAGGAGGTTGGTCTTGGCCCTCCAAAGTTGACATATGTCAGATTGATAAGGCCAATATAATAAGTACTCTAAAAGAGCAACAGCTATCCAGAAAAGGTGGTCAAATTTATATTGACGATGACATGTTGTTCATGGAATGGGGTGAATGATTTGTGTATTAATAACTGATTAAGCTAAATGTTACTTGGTAATTACGGTTTTGATCTCATTTGATAGCCAAATAAACGTAAAATTTTATGTTTCACACAAATTTTCTATTTTATTTTAATTTAATAAATAATATTAATAAATACAACGATCATTTTTTCCACAAAATTGGTACTCTTTGATTAACATGGCAAGACCAAGCAATTTGTTACATGTATATGTCAGTGTACAGATATCATTTTATACATTGGGTTTTTCATTTCATAAATACAACATACAATTTTACTCAAACCTTCAAATATTCGAATATTATAGGTTTTTCATCCAAACAAAAATAAATTCAAAGTTACCCAAAACTTAAGATAACTTTGAATTTGACTTTTGGGTAAAACTTTGGCTGATTCTATAGGTTTTTCCGTAAATTCATGTTGTTAGAAAATTAATTCAATTTAAAAGGACACTATTCATTCGATAAAATAAAGGTTATAAAAATAAATCAGTTTGTAAGATCACAAATACTGTAAAAAATGTTCAAAGTTACCCGAATTGACGGTACTAGTTTAATACCTAACTATTCGTATTCTTTCTACCTAACTGTTAAAAATACCAAATGAGCTAGGTATGTTAGGTTTTGTGCAGCTTACTACGACTTAACCGTTCGTTTGTATGAAAGGGGTGGGTACCATGGTATTTTATAATAAAATAAAAGTTTGTAATCATTAGACACGTATTTATTATTATCTTTTTATATCTTTGGGCGCTTTCAAATAAATCTGAACATACAGAATGTCATCTTAAGGAATCCAAGTACATAGTGGCATTGTGTATGGATTTAATTAATTTTATCATTTGATAATTAATGGAATTTCTTATGTAATCGCTTAAATTATAATTATTTATAGAGCCACAATCGTTTTGATTGCATTGGAATATTTCGTGGAGTTTAATTCTTATTTTGTCTGGGTCGTTATGGTGGACGGCTTTAGGCGGGATCCTCTTGGCTTTCTTGTAGAGGTGGTCTGCAGCGAAGCTGAGGTTTGCAGATACGATGGCGCCGGAATGCCGGGGCTCGACCCGCGACATGCGACCCAGCAGGTAGCCTGGAATAGTTAATAAATAATGTATTACAATGCGACATCACATCACATTATAGGTACTGGTACCTACTCGTTGTAGCCCGAACTCATTTGAGCCATAGGCTTCGCGAAGCTTATGTATGACCTATTTTTGGCAAGGTATTGGCTAACATGTAAGCGTTCCGTAGTTCCGCACTCGCGATTTCTTACACTCGCCGGCATCATAGGTTCACAATCAAAGAGAAATGTGTGATTGATTACAACAATTCCTCTAAATTTAAGTGTGTCTGTTAGTCAACTGCCTATCGTAGATACGGAACTATTTATCCGATTATCAGCGGAATATTTTTACCAGTATTTAAACTAGAAAAATGTCTCAAGCGGGACTCGAACCCGCGTCTCCATTTATACCGGGCGCGGTGCTTTACCAATACGACACAGCGCCAATTTTTTTACCAGCTTGACCGCTGAAACCATCGATGGTTTCTCTCATTTTTTCTTTCCAACTGAACACCTGACTTCCTCTAAAAAACAAAGAAGAGATCACCAATTCGATAGTGATGGCTTATTTCACGCTATTTTAAATGAATAAAAAAAACTGGCTAGCTACTTGGGTAGCCACACAAAAAAATATTTCATGTTAACCATTTCTTGTCAACACCATTAGATGGCATTAACCCACATGGCATTTTACTCATAGATAATACATATGATTTTACTCTTACCATGCACTTGAATGTGGACGTTATGGACATTACATAAAATAATTATGTAAGTAAGTACCAACCTACTTACCTAATTATTCAGAAAAAAAATTATATCTTGCAGAAATAAGAAGCAATTTATTGCATAATTAATTACCTAATTATGCCATACGTGCAGTGACTACTTTTACACCTGTGGGTTACACTGTAATGTTTTAGTACATATTTAATATGTTCTTATAATAGTTACCAATGGTATTGTCAACCGCTTATAAACCTAGCGAAAAACGATAGGCATTTTTAATTTAATAGTATCAAGTCTTGTTGAAATCAGTAAAAAATTGCAACATGCGAACTTATCTACATTCGCTGTCAAAAAAATCGCACCTATTCAAAAATCACTTACAAATGTAATTTTTAATTTTTGAAGAAAGTATTATGTACGTAATTTACTAATTACTTAAACATTCTATAAAAAGCGTCATGAAATTTTTAATTTTTAAAGAAAGTATTCTGTACGTAATTTACTAATTACTTAAACATTCTATAAAAAGCGTCTGGCGTAAGCTCGACTTTGATACGAGTAAATGGTCCTTTGAATTTGAGTACCTAAGTGTTTCATAAAAATAAATAAAATATGTTTGTCGCGGTCAGAATTTAGTCTTATTTTTCGTAGTCAAAGCTAATCTATACTAATATTATAAAGCTGAAGAGTTTGTTTGTTTGTTTGTTTGAACGCGCTAATCTCACGAAGTACTGGTTCGAATTGAAAAATTCTTTTTGTGTTGGATAGTCCATTTATCGAGGAAGGCTTTAGGCTATATAACATCACGCTGCAACCAATAGGAGTGAAGTATCCGTGAAAAATGTTGCAAAAATCGCGATCATAATAACAGAAGTTGACGCGGACGAAGTCGCGGGCAACAGCTATAATGTATGTACGAAGTAGCAATATGTCTTTGAATTAAAAATTTTCGAAAGAAGCTACTATACTAAACAACCTAATTAATGTAAGTAGATACCAAGGTAGCTAAAAGCAAATGGAACATGTAAAGATCTATCATGTAGTGGTCAGTCGCTAAATATCATAGATCAAATCTCCAACACTCTGTCATCTAGCCAATAGATAACGTCCAAACGCACAGCCGCGGCACTATTTATTCAACAACATCCAATAACTTTTGCTGATCTCTTAGGATTTACACGATGTTGGTAAATAAATAACATAATTACCTCCGAACACACAGGCGACTCCTATAAACAGCACGACTGTCGCGAACAGTCGCTTGCTGACGTGCGGCGGTGTCGAAGGCCCGGAGTATGAGCGACGCTCCATGCTCATAGCAAAGCATATAAAACAACTTGGTAAACTGGTGGTACACTTGTATTGGAAGAACCTAGGTCTATTCTGAAGTCACCTTATTATATCACAGAGATATCTACTAGTCTGTTCAATGGTTGGACACCATCATTCACCCGCGTGCATGTTGTCACTCGCGCGCAACTCATATATTCTGGCGGGCCGCCGGCCATGATACTCACTCTATTATTAGACGACATACGAGGGAGCTGTATCGGTTTTTTTAATGATTAAACTGAATGAATGTTTCAGTTCAAAAAGTGGTTTGCGCTGGTGCCAACACTTTAATAGGCTGTAAATTGCAGGAATGCTTTCTCGTTTTGCCAAAAGTTACGTGAGTTATTAAGTTCGTTTTTCGGCTGCTTCAGATGATCTTCAGTAGTTGTCTTCCTCTCGCTATTAAACATAATTTTCACTTGGTATTAGCCTTTAAATTACATGTCAATAAATCACCTGAATTTACGCAAACTTATAGTTACATTGAAATGAAAGATAAGTTTACGGATTTAGAACGCGTTTATTTTTTATTTAACCCGACGTTTCCGACCCTTTACACAGCGTTCATGGTCACGGGTTGACTAAGGTGTTATTCGTCTTTAAGATGGTAATTTGAAAAAATTTTTCATTACATTGAAATTAAAGTTATCCTAATGTAGAGTAAATCCTTGAATAAATATTTTATTTCAGCTTTAGCTTTAAGCCTGGGGTTTGGGGAATAGGTTTTATCCAATTATTGGATTGGCTAAATGATAACCCTCCAAGGTAGATAGCCTTTAGGTAATCATCATGACCAGCCGGTCTCTTTTAAAAGGGCAATTTTTTCAATAAATGCCACGCTTGAGCGGATTGGCGATCGCAATATGCCCCTTACGGCCGGTCCCAATAATCTATCTATCGTCAGTTTTGACATTTCGGAGATAGAAAACAGTTTCTATCTCTGTTTTTGCCGTCCAGAGAAACAAAGACAGAAGTTGTTTTCTATCTCTGATAATCCAAAACTGAAGATAGACAAGTTATTAGGACCGGCCGTTAGTGGAGAGAAGATGCTGCTGTAGTACAAACAACGGCAGGTCAACCTACCCAAAAAGTTAAAGATCATTTAATTGATTTTCAACTTTAAGTTTAAGTCCAACAAGTAGAGATCAATATCTAGTATATAGTATCTTCTTCTTCTGAATTGTAACAGATTATTCCACATCTCAAAATTGGTTTTTACCAGTTGACTTTTAACTGCAACATATTTAATTGTAACGATTGTATCTGCTGTTGCTGATACTCTTGAGTTCCAAAAGGCAGCCTAACCCAAGACAAGCGATTTAATTAAAACCTATTGTAATGTATGTCCGAGGCACAATCTAAGGAGTAAATAAGTAAAACCAAACCATATAAACAAATTAACATAATATATTTAAACGTGTCTTATAAAATATTCATTTCCATTGTTCATTATAATTAATTAAGGCGATACTTACAGAAACGTTTCCTAACATCGTAATGAACTTGGGACAAATGTGCAGAGTTCAGCCTTAACCGCCAATTGTACCAATTCGGCCAAGAGCAAAGATCAACTTTAAAATACAACAGCCGCGCTCAAGAATGATATCACGTATGCGACCTCATAATATATCACTCAACTATTTTATGGAGAGATTAAAATAGCTCGGTGTGAAACTTATTCGTGAGAGATCATTATATTAACAATGAATCCAAACTTGAGTAACATCAATTAAAATATTTACAATTAATTTCGCATATTAAAATCTTTTGTTTTTTTTTCAAATAGTGACATAGGCCGAATTTTAACAGCCAGTGTCACACTATGAGAACGCTCTTGGCAAACGTTGACGCTTAACACAAGGCAATAAGGTTCACAAAATAATCATTTTTTAAATAACATCGGCCAAGTGCGAGTCGGACTCGCGCACAACGGGTTCCGTACCAAAAAGGCCAAAAAAACGAGTTTGTTGTATGGGCCCCCCTTAAATATTTATTTTATTTTGTTTTTAGTATTTGTTGTTATTGCCGTAACAGAAATACATAATTTGTAAAAATTTCAACTATTTAGTCTAGCTATCGCAGCTCTTGAGATACAGCCTGGTGACGGAGCGACGGACAGACGGACAGACAGCGAAGTCTTAGTAATAGGGTCCCGTTTTTACCCTTTGGGTACGGAACCCTAAAAAAGGTCTGGAGGATAAAAAATTGCATATTTAAGTCATCACATTATTCTGAAATGGATTATTTGTTGTAAGTTAATTATTAATTAAAATTATATTGATATTACATGTCAAACAATTAATTAAAAAGTACAACAAAGGTATTTTATTACTAACAATAGTTTATGGCACATCAAATTTATATTTACATTTGGAGATGGGCATCTGAGAGAATGTATGACATATGAATTGGCTACATATAGCTGAGTGTTTTATATGTTTTAGGATTAGGAAACTAGCTTACTTGGCTGTCAAACTGTCCAGGTTTAGAGCAAAAGGTTGTTTTACATAGAACGGAAGTTTAAAATCATCTCTTACAGAACATCAGTTCTTTTGCCTTCCTAGTAAGTAACCACAGGTTCATAGGATGCCAATTACGAGTTAGACTGTCCCATATTGAACAGCAGTTTGAGGTCATCAATAGATAACTTGGAGTTGGTGTGCTTGGCGCCGGTGAGCACGTTCTCCGCGAGCTCCAGCTTCGCTTCTTGCAGTTTCCTGATGCTCTGCTCCACCGTATCCACGCACATGAACCTGCGGGCGGAAACAGATCGTTGGGCACTTTTGGGACACATTATTTTTGTATTAAACTAACTTCTCAGTCTGATACAAAAATAATGATGATAGTTTTTTTTGGTGTCATTTTTGACACCATTTCAAACATTCACAACAATAATTTAAGATTGACGTTGATTTTATGTCAGAGTCAAATTTATAACCCGGCCAAATTACATGGCATAGTTATTTCATGTTATATCTATTCGATTAATATAGGTTGCAAAGTGCACTCTTATGTCAAATGGGTGCACATTTAAATGGGGACTACCGTTTCTTTGCTCACCAGTTGGCGCCACTGTAGACTGAGGTCCGGAGGTATAGCTGTCAAATGCGATCGGCGCCAAAACAAAGTGTAAATCTTGAATCTAATTAAAGTTTATTATTTATAAATAACTATCTTGATATCAACAAACTAACTTCTAAAGTTACTCTTTGATTATTGAAGCCTATTTTTGCGCTTTATCCTAAATCCGCTTTCAAAGCGTTCACATTAATTGCCAAATAATCCATATTTGCGATAATTTTACGAAGCAGATCACTTTCCAGCAGGTAAAATAAAGAAATTATAATTTATGTAACGAAGCCCGCTAAAACCAGTGAAAAGTGAATGTTATTGGACCTCACGCGACAGTAGCGCCTCTAGTGGCAAATTCACTAGCGATAGCCCCCATTGGGACACTTTTTACCACGCTTTTATTAGCTTGGGTTGTATCTATGTAATGGAATCTTTGAGCATAAATTTGACCGATTTCCAGAAGTTTGATTAATTTGAAACTTTGCACACGTATCAAGGGCCGATGACAATGCAATAATTTAATAACAGTTTTCCCAGTTTTCCTCTGTAAGAGGGAGTAAAAGAGATAGAGCTAGCGCGCGATCTGTATCAATTATGTTTCCTGCATAGGTTTGGACTTACAGTCGGTAAAGAAGGAATCAAATCTTATAAACTAAACTAAAAAGTAAAAAATAAATTATAGTTTAAAAAACTAAAAAACCACGCTTTTAAAACAGATTGAACTAAAAAATTAAAAATAAAACTGTAGTAATCAATTGAAAAATTCATATTATTGTACAAAAAGCGTGGGGGCTTGATTTAGATTGTTGTAAATATTTTATCAATAATTTATTAGAAATTAATTGTGTATCTAATTTTTTGAATTACATGAATGATAAATTGTTGCAAACTTTATATAGGTTTATATAGGTATAATAGCAAAAGAAATTTAGGAGACGATTCGTAATTAATTTTAATTGTGATTATTAACTAGCAGGGTCCATTTCTGTTTTTTTTAATCATTTAAGTCCTGACAACCAAATGAAGCAAATATTGCAGAAAACTAGAAAATTATAAAAATAAATATTTTTCTATCCAAATTACAGAACTCATTAAAATAGGTTTGTTCATTTGCTTATATTAAGTATTCCTTTTTTTATATCTGACTGCGACAGGTCAATAATTTTTGGCAGAACCAAGTCTGTCGGGGCAACTTGTTACTGATAACAATAATATAAATATTACACAATTAGTTTCATTTAGTACTTGATAACGCGATTAGAAAGTCGAAATCATTAAATAATGCAAATGAACATTAACAAAAATCTAAATTACTCATTTAAAATATTCTACACTAACTGCATGAATAAGAGCAATAAGAACAACATAAGAGATTTACGAATGGTGTTTTTTCGTAGATAATAGACAGTTACTTCCCCGAAGTATTGTTAAGCGTTTGGCGCGTATTATTATTGTATAAGGTAAGTTTGCTTCACTACCCCTAATCCCTATGCATATTGCGACTGAGGGCATTTAGTTTATGATAAAATAATAATAATAATCTACAAATGTAACGAGACATAAATACCAGCTTCGACTTTGGTTCTTTTTACGTTCACAAACTAAAACGAATTACAACAAAACACTATCCGCTTGTAGACTTTTTTTTCCAGACACAATTAAAATGGGGACAAGTCTCCCCAAAAAGTCTACAAGCGTCTATCTATGGTTGATTTTTCACAGAATGGGGACTACCGTTTCTTTGCTCACCAGTTGGCGCCACTGTAGACTGAGGTCCGGAAGTATAGCAGTAAAAGGCGATTGGCGCCGAAACAAAGTGTTATATCTTGAATCTAATTAAGGTTATATTGTTTATAAATAACTATCTTGATATCAACAAACTAACTTCTGAAATAGTTGCTCTTGAGGCCGCCTATTTTTGAGCTTTTTCTTAATTCCGCTTTTAAAGCGTTCACATTAATCGCCAAATAATCCATATTTGCTATATTTTACGAAGGAGATCACTTTCCAGCAGGTAAATTAAAGAAATTATAATTTATGCAACAAAATTCCGCTAAAACCAGTACAAAGTGAATGATATTGGACCTCACGCGACACTAGCGCCTCTAGTGGCAAATTCACTAGCGATATAGCCATTGGATCAAGGCGGATCATCAATTCATCAAAACTTCAATCTCTGTGATTGGTCTAATTCAAGCTCCCCCACAAGAAAAAAAAGGCGGTTACATACAGTAGGATAGTTTTCCCACGCATGCGAAGTAGCGGGCAACAACAAGTACTATTTAAGTGTAATTAATGGTAGTGTTTCTCAATATGTGAATTTAATTTTGTTTAAGAGAAAATTAAGTTCCCTTATCCCAAATCCGTTTCTTAAAGAACTAATAATCTCAGTATTTAAACTAATAATATTATAATTGTAATTAAATTACTAAAAACATCATATAAAATAATTTATAAAAATATCATATACAATTTTTTTATTTCAATACCCGTATCATCTTAACTGTAATAGAAAACACCCTCGGGTGTTAAGAGTGCTAACATTGGATATAACTACGCTGGCTTACAGCGATAAAAACATGCTTTGAAAATATACGCGGTGACAGTGACGTGGTTTTCTCGGTAGCTTAAGAGGAAACACTACGGGCGAGAGAATTGAAAAATAGGTATTTGTAAAATCTGTTGCTGTCGCGCAGTGCCAAATGCCTTCACCGCAGAGTGTGATAGAGACAACTGCTTCTTGGACCGAAAATACCTATTAAAAGCACACCAAATCAACGTTTCGTAGTTCCCCGATTACTTTTCCAAAACTAGACCGATTTAAATACTTTTTCATTAAAAATTTAAGAAAGGCTTTGGCCGTGTTCGTATGTTTTCCTTTATTTCTAAAATTAAGCCAAATTTGTTTTCTGGATGTTTGAACACAGCGGAAAATATGGCGAATTTTTTCGATTTTTGAGTGCTCATACCTTTTTTATTAATTAATTTATGAAAAAACAGAAAACATAGAAACATGCTAATAGTGGCCATAAATTTTTGTAATAAAAAATATTGCTCTACTGGCATTATCCAGGGAGGAAACAGGGGACTATGTTTTAATGGAAAAACGGCCCTTGTTTTTCCTCTTAAATGGACAAAGCACCGCGCCCGGTATGCATGGGAATGCGGGTTGATTCCGGCCTGAGACTAATTTTTTCAAGCTTAAATATTTATGTTATAATTGGTATTAAATTGCTAAAAATATAATTTATAAGTACCTAATAATCCGTTAGGATGTCTTAAGTTTCACGTATGATTTATACGATGTATATTTGTTCACATAACAGAAGGTGATTTAATTACTACACGTGGGGCTATGTATAGTGTGGCTGCAGCTCAAAAAACATTGGAATGTCTTTTCAATCACCGGTGTTGGCGAACAATACATACGCCATTATCAAGAGATGGCCGGATGCTGGAGAGCTTCCTAATGCTAATAAATCTATTTTGAGAACAAAGCGATTCAGGTGTTTGTATGTCATGTCTTAACGAACTATGATTGCTTCATCTTATTGTGGATTTCTAACTAATGTTTCTATTATCTAACGACTTTAAAATAATAAAAAATTCTTCATTCAATGTTTTTCTCATAAAATGATCATATTTATTACATCATAATAAAACGCATTCCTTGATAGTTGCTACATTTACATATTAAACATACTTTAGAAATACAGAAACCATCAGTCATTTATAGGGTAGGTCTATTGAACAAAACTGGCTAGGTTTGTGTAAGATTAGGTTAGAACTGCGGCCACAAAAGCGAGCGAAGCGAGCGTGCCGGGAGTCAGCTATTTTGTCAAATGTTCATCACCCAAAGACATTTAGTAACTTTTTTTAGGGTTCCGTACCCAAAGGGTAAAAACGGGACCCTATTACTAAGACTTTGCTGTCTGTCCGTCTGACCGTCTGTCCGTCTGTCCGTCGCTCTGTCACCAGGCTGTATCTCAAGAGCCGCGATAGCTAGACAGTTGAAATTTTCACAAATTATGTATTTCTGTTACCGCAACACCAAGAAATACTAAAAACAAAATAAAATAAATATTTAAGGTGGGCTCCTATAAAAAAAAGTTTTTTTTGCCGTTTTGGTACGGAACCCTTCGTGCGCGAGTCCGACTCGCACTTGGCCGGTTTTTTACTTCTATGTTACGAAATATCATTGCTAGGGTAACTTGAATGCAATGATGGAGGCCTTTGCCCTGCGGTAGGTTGATAATAGGCCGTCACTTTGCTTTTACCCGTCTATGGCAAAGCCAACAGGAAGGGGTTATGATTTTAGCAGTTTATGTATATATGTGTGGGTATTTATGTAGGTTCCACATTTGTGGCTAAACTACTGAGTCGATTTTGGTAAATAAGGTATTAATCGATTTCTTATAGTCCAGGTAACGTAGACTACCCTTTTTTTTAAAAAAAAAACCACAAGGCAAATGCTTTTACAATATATTGGGTTACTTAAAAAAAAGTTACCAGTCATAACGAGTTGATACCCCATCAAATAAAAGAAGACAAAGTTCTGAGTACAAAAACGTTTAAACAATACTGATTTGAACTTTCATGGTCACTATCACTAGAGTTATTTAATTCGGGGTTTATATACGATGTACCTTATTTATTATGAGTTTCCGATATTTCGGCACTGTTGCAAGCGCCATGATCACGGGAGAACTGTTGTATCTGCGGGTGGGTAGCTGTTAAGAGCAGACAAAACGATCTACCCTCCGTCGTAGTCTTTTATTACACTGACCACTGTTTGTTTTTTAATTAGCGCGTTCAAACAAACAAACTCTTCAGTTTTATAATCTTAATTGTATATAAATTGCGTGTCACGTTGTTTGTCCGCGATGAAATCCTAAACTAAGTACTTAACTGATTTTAATCAAATTTGCACACCGTGTGCAATTTGATCCAAGTTGAAAGATAGGATAGTTTACATCTCAATTTATAGTCGCAATATTAGGAGGAAACACCACGGCCGTTTTTCCATACAAACGTAGTCCCCTGGATAATGCCAGTAGAGCAATAATTTTTATTACAAAAATTTATGGCCACTATCACCATGTTTCTATGTTTTCTGTTTTTTCATAAATTAATTAATAAAAAAGATATGAGCCCTCAAAAATCTAAAAAGTTCGCCAGTTTTTCCGCTGTGTTCAAACATCCAGAAAACAAATTTGGCAAAATTTTAGTAAAAAAAGGAAAACATACGAACACGGCCAAAGCCTTTCTTTAAGTTTTAATAAAAAAAGTATTTAAATCGGTCTAGTTTTGGAATAGTAATCAGGGGACTACGAAACGTTGATTTGGTGTGTTTTTAGTAGGTATTTTCGGTCCAAGAAGCAGTTGTCTCTATCACACTCTGCGGTGAATGCGTTTCGCACTGCGCTACAGTACAGCAATAGATTTTACAAATACCTATTTTTTTCTCTCGCCCGTAGTGTTTCCTCTTAATTAGTTGCAAATTATTTGTTTATTAATTACCAAACTGTGAGTTCCATACGATTCTTACAGATGTCAGTGTTAAGTAATTTGGTAAGGTAAACGCCATATTAGATGACAATGACAATTAAGACGTCAAAATCAAATCAAATTATACTGAGGCGATACGACGTTCGCGGGGTCAGCTAGTATTAGTATATACTTTATTTGATATTTTAGCAACCCAATTGCACTTATAATATCAGTATATAAACTTGAAAAATTTTGTCTCAGGCGGGACTCGAACCCGAAATGCATGACCGGGCATGCGAGGAGATGCGGGTTCGAGTCCCGCCTGAGACAAAATTTTTCAAGTTAATATACTGATAGTATTAGTATAGATTTATACATGTTTACCTGTATATGTGCACGTGCTTGGCCTGCCCCACGCGGTAGATGCGGTCCTGCGCCTGCTGCTCGAGCTGCGGGTTCCAGTGCGGGTCCAGCAGCAGCAAATGGTTGGCGCCGCACAGGTTAAGCCCCACGCCGCCCGCGCACAGCGACAGTAGCATTACCTGCCGGCAACGATTAAAGTTTTGTGTTAACATTGTTTTAACTAGCCGTAAATAAGTTTGTTAAACGACGCTGGCTTACAGCGATAATAAGCTCGAAAAATTGACGCCTGTGACCTATAGTCTTGGTGGCTAAATGGTAAAGCGCCACGTCTGGTATGCGAGGAGATGCGGGTTCGAGTCCCGTCTGAGACTAATTTCTCAAGTTTATATACCAACCCATATACGCCTGCTTTGCGAAATACGTGCCTAATCACGAGAGAGGGCAAGGCTATTTACCCGATGCACTTTGATATTATAATTGCAATTAAATTGCTAAAATATCATATAAAGTATACATGGGTTGGTAGAGGGATTGTCCATGTTTAAATATAAGCAGCAAATGCCATGTGTCATACCTATCGTAATATAAATTCAGCCTGAAGTACATGACTGAAGATAAATGCAACTATATTAGAGCATTCAAATGTTGAGTGCTCATTTAATTAGTGAATAAGCCCATGTCGCCGACCCTAGCGAAACAGTGTGTATAGTCTAAGATCCCACCATACAACGACCTTCACCGAGCTGGTTATTGAATGAAATGTATTTTATATAAAATTAAATATGCAAATGGGTTGACTAAGGAAATTCAGTCCAGAGTATGATTAATTAACAATTTTTTTTTTACTTTTAATTAAATTTTTTTTACTGGTTTGGTTAATAGACAAATTTCATACTAATCGAAAATATGAAGCCCAAAGAACATGCAAACGTTTGGTTGACTATTTTTTTCCTGTCACAACTCTTGAGTAGGCAGATATAAACAGGTAAATCGAACCAGTAACTTGCACCGGTCTGGTTAATTAAATAAAGTTAAATACAAATAAATATTATTCATTTATGAACATAGTGGTATACGGTCGAATGCAAAAAAAAGAGTCATGAAATTCGGTTGTCAAATTTTAAAAATTCTACTCTGGACTGAAATTTTTTAGGCAACCCATTTGCAATATATTTTTTGGCATATTTAATTGTATATAAAACACTTTTCATCCAATAAACAGCTCGGTGAAGGTCGTTGTATGGTGGGATCTTAGACTAGTAGGTATAAGAAATGAAGTACATACATGGGATTGACTTTTGCCCTCCGGACCACCTGTACCATTAGACAGTACCATTGGTGGTACAAATGGTACTGATTTATCCCATTAGCACCAGGGAAATAAATACAAACGTGACACTCGACATTTCTTCAATAAAAAACGTGATGGTACAATGGGCACTACTTTATTTTATTAGTAACCTATATTTTACTGTCTTAATTTTTTTTAATTATCTTTTATTTTTATTTTTTAACATATATATTTTTTTTAATTAATTAATTTATTATTTATTATTAAAAAAAAATTATTTATTTTTATAAATCTATTTTTTTTATTATAAATAATATGCGGCCAGCAAACAATAAAATATCACTAAGAAGGATTTTGTTTTACAGTTGTACTAGCACTGCAATGGTACTGACTAATGGTACAGGTGGTCCACCGGGATATTTTGGTATCATTTGTACAATCAATTGTAAAAGTATGATAAATCAGTACCATTTGTACCAGTGATGGTTCTGTCTAATGGTACAGGTGGTCCGGAGGGGACTTTTGTACCCAAATGAATAAATGTGAACAACATCACATACATTGTTCTGATCCCAAAGTGAGTAACTATTTGAAGCAGTTTTATTATAAATCAGAAAAAACTAAGGTACCACAAACACCCAGACCCGAAAAAATTTTAAAAATATTTTTTCAACATTGACCCGACTGGGAATCGAACCCGGGACCTCGCAGCAGGTCTCGTCATATTGTAAACTGGTGCGTACTGGCGTTTTATAAAAATGAAACTTAGCTGGATCGATTTGGGCATAAATCCCAAAACCCGCTTACAAAATTTCACGAATATCGTTGGAGCTGTTTCCGAGATTAGATTTTGAAGAATTCTAGTTTATTGGTATGAGATATTGCAATTAGCCACACCCGCCCCGTTACTTTAGTGATTTAAGGCTGATTTTAAAGTCACGCTGATCGTACGCTGACAATCAGCGCCGAGCGCTGAAATGTATGGAAAGCGCTGACCGCCGTCGGTGCTCAAGTTCATTTTGACTGTCAACGCCGATGATCAGCGTACGATCAGCGTGACTCTAAAATCAGCCTATCGGGCCAATCGGATCTACGAGTTCGATCCCGGGTCAGGCACCAAAAAGTAACGAATTTCCGAACATTGCTCGGGTTTGTGATCACCAACTTCGTTAGCTTGGTGATTATGCTTGTACCCATCTTTGGGGGCGTCCATAAATTATGTGAGATGTTTAGGGGGGGAGGGGGTTGAGTCAAATCTCATCTAATCTTACGTTGGAGAGAGGGGGGGTCTCGGCAAATATCACGCAATTTTTTTTCTGATTGAAACAAAAAAATATATACTATTATGGTCCATTTAATCCAGATTGTACAAATACAATACATGCTTAAGATTTAATTTTAAGCGTAATCGTAATACGATTAAGATTCACTAATTCGTTCGAAAGAAAATAATTTCATTCAAGTTTACGTAAGAAACCCACATTTTAAAAATTTTACGTGAGATTGGGAGATGGGGAAGGGGGTTGAATAAAATCTCACGATATCTCACCAGGGGGTGATCTCACCTGAGAGTGACAGAAAATTAAAAAAAACACCTCACGTAATTTATGGACGCCCCCTTTGCTGTAATAACGTTTATTCAACGATGGAAGCCTTTGCCCTGCAGTGGGATGATTATAATAGGCCTTTAATAATCATAATAATCATAATCATAATCATTTATTCAGATTAAGAGTTGGTACATTGATCCTTACAGAACTTACAATATTAATAAATTGTAGCAGATAGCTGACAACAAAAAGAACTTTAAATGTAATGAAAACAAAAGGCTTACGTCTACGATACACACTTAGGTTACTTAGATATTATTACAATCGTCGTTTAAAGTTTAAAGTTACGATTGAGCAGGTAAAAATAAAACTTATGTTAGCTACAATTACTTTTTGTCGGTACCCAGATAAAGTATTACATTACCTTCCGTGCTAGTCAAGACTGTGTTACGGCAAATAACGAAATAAAATATATTGCATACCTTTTAAAACACATTAACTTTCTCGCACGCACCGCAATCAGTATTCACACAACGACTCTTATACTCTCTAACTCATAAAGTTTAAAACTGACAGTTGTTTAAAATGGGTTCATTCATTAGGAATAGATTTCAGGCAGTAAAGCACCTTATTTCTTGGAAATAAATATAATATTTGTGCAAAGATGATGCAGGCGACCTTTGGACGATTCCGGCACACAGCAGTTAGAGGTACATGCCCGGATACGGCCTAAAGCATACGACGGGTTAGTGATATTTAAAAAGTATAGATATGTTATACCCTTACTAAACAAACGAAATATCTGTGCCGATTACGAGCAACAGCACACATGAGAAATTCTTATTTTTACCACATTGCAAAGTGATGTGAAAGGGATGACATAATCTACATATACAATATAAACAAAAAAAATGTCACACTCGCCGCTTCGCTTATCGCGGACTGCGGGCAAGACGTCACAATTTAGGACGTTTTAGGGTCACGCACAATTATAATTATAATTTTTTTTTTAATTATAATTTATTTATTTCATCAAATCTTGTTTACATTTAAAATATGATGAGCAAAGTCATCATATAAGCAAAAAATAAATTTGCCTGTATTAGGTGACAAAGCTCTTACATCGCTAATAATTATTAAAGTGTGTGTGTGTGTGTGTGTGTGTGCGTGTGTGTGTGTGTGTATGTGTGTGTGTGTGTGTGTGTGTGTATGTGTGTGTGTGTGTGTGTGTGTGTGTGTATGTGTGCGTGTGTATGGGCTTTATGATATGTTATTTAATCCGTTGTAAACGTGCCTCCGTGTCATTATAGTTTAATGGTAGCAAAAAGTTTCTAACAGGATTTTACATTCTTGCTTACTTTTGTTGTAAATATCTACTTTATTAATAATTTTATTATATGGGTATTCTGACTGTTTAATTTTGCTTTGAAGCAAATGTTGTTTTTACTCTATTGTTTATTATTGCTTTCTTTCTTCTTTTCTTCATTGCACTAAGGTCATAGTTTGCACAATGCACGCACGTAACACATCTATTAAAAACACATTTTTAAAATCATTGTAGGCTTTACTTTACTTTTTTTTTACTTTACTTTGAGTGGACTGACCTGCACGTTGGACTGGGGGTCGTTGATGGCGTCTATGAGCGGCGGCCGCGAGGTCACGGGCACGTTGCCGCTCAGCGTCACGCTGCGCACGCGCATTCGCGTCAGTTCCTGTTCCACCAGCCGAAGAACCGAGGTCCACTGCGACACCACCACTGCTTTGTCGCCTAAACACAATAACCGTGATAGGAACATCGATGTCATATTAAAAACTGGATATACGATTGACGTCAAATATTAGGGGCCGTCCACAAATTACGTCACACATTAAGGGGGGTCTTACTTTTTGTGACATTGGGCAAAATAGTATGGAAATTTTCCTAAAAATGTGTGACAAGGGGGGGGGGCAAGTTAGTAATTTATGGATGACCCCTTACGTGAATATTAGTGCGAAAAAGTGTAATTTTTTTTCTAATACCAGTATAAGCTTGAAAAAAATTTAGCTAATTATTCTTATCGCTGTAAGTGATAACATGCCGCGCCCGGCATGCGAGGAGATGCGGGTTCGAGTCCCGTCTGCGACATATTTTTTTTTCAAGTTATAATACTAATGTTATAATTGCAATTCAACTGCTTAAATATCATATAAAGTATTTTTTTTCTGTGAATTTATTCAATGCCCAAACCACTCTAGTCACCATTTTAATAAACATGGTATACTTGCATGGTTTATACTTTTAACACTTAAGTACACCGAACATTGTTTTTTATACGGTATGTTAGGTAAATGGTATAAAAAACCGAAGCCAGCCTATGTTAATCTTCATTTAAGAAAAAATATTTTCATACAGATCGTTATCTCAAAATTTTTTAATCAATATAAAAAAATAAAAAATGATGATAACAAATTTTTTGACTACACCATAGACCATACTATTTCTATGAATATATGAACACAGGCTGGTTTCGACTTATTATACCATTTATCTAACACCTTATATTTAGGTTGTTGTAACTAAACCGAACCCTGAAAAAATCTGATTCTGCTGGTCTTCGTGTGAACATAAGTCTTCGATGGAACTTGAACCCTCAACTCAATTTTTACACAACGTTTCCTCAGAAAATCAAAATCATTAAAATATCAAAACATTGTTGGAAATCTGGCTCACAGCTTAGACTTGAATTAATTCGCTGACACAAACAAGTCTTGGTTGGTAGTTGGAAAGATAAAAAATTTTAGTCGAAATTTTCAATCAAGGAACCGCATTTTCAAATAACTCCAGCAAGTGGCCTAATAGGCTGGCTAAGATTAACTGAATCTATGCAAAATTCATTCTAATTCGTTCGTGTTTGAGTAAGTAATAAATATAATATCCACTCAAACTTTTACATTTATCATAAGTGTGAAGAGTGTGAAAATAACTCACAGAAGTCATGGCCTCAGATGTGATGTCACGATGAGGTAAACATGTCATTGTGTTTATGCGTAGCGAAGAAAGTAGACAAACATTAACCTTTAAAGGACCTATTGTCATGAATCCAGATTAGGTGTTTTTTAAGTTGAGACCAGCTGTCATTATATCATGACATGGCTCCCGCAGTCGATATTGACTCTAAAGTCGTCTGATTACTAAAACGCTAAGGCTCTGGTTGGCCTGACACTTTTTTGAATGAATGAATGATAAAGCCCCCGTCAGTTCATGCCAAAGACAAATAGACTGTCAAAGAAAAAAAAAAAGAAATGAGTTGGTGAAGTTTGAGGTTATTTTGGAACTAGTTGGTACTGTCGCGGTGACGTGCGTGTGTGCTATTGTGATTGAAGTTAGACGATTTATGTGTATTTTAGTGTAGTTTAGGTAAGTTTTTTCCCATAATATCTATTGTTTTTAGTTTTTATGTTATAACAAGTGTTAACAATCGTATTTCATTGTAATTTTAGCGTGTAAATTAAATTGGAAAATGATGTGTTCTTGTCGGCGCGCGAGCGACGCCATTGTTTTTGTTTATTGTGCATTGAAACATTAAAAACTATTTACAGATATATTTTTATAAATATTCATATTAACACACATTTAACCATTCTTGATAAGTGGGTTTGCAATATTAGTTGATTTACCGAAGTTGAAAGTTAGCGCAGAAACGAATTTTTAAAACGGCGCGGTAAGTCGCGATAATATTTATCAACTTTGTTCAATTTTTTATTATGTTTTTTGTATCACAAGGCCTATTGTGTTATATGTCATTAAAAAGCTTATTTCGTGGACTATATTGATATATATTTAGAATAGTAAATAATTGATCATAACACAGAAGTTCAACCATAAAACATCGACACCTCAACATTGGGACCTTTTCCGTTAATTGCTTTCTAAAACCTATACCAATTAGTAAAATGAAACAAAAAAAACACTCTTATATTCTTGAATAAGTTACCTACATAACGTTGTCAACATGAAGTGGCTAAATTTAACAATCTTTTCACAATTTTTTTTTCAAAAGCGCGCATCCTGCTTCGCCTTCCAAAGTATGTTAGAAAAGTCGCCCAACTTCATCGGCCTAAAGATTATATTATTATTATGGGGCTATACCCATATTTTACGTTTGATAGAGAGGTAATACACTGTAGAATATAAATGTACATAGTATCAAAATGTAACTTGTTTATAATACTCATAACAATCATTTCATTTGGTACGGACGCATTTCTGGTGCGTCAGGGTAATAATAGCAGTTTTGTTGGCCTATAATAAATGATGTAAACATCATAAAACATTTGAATCAGCTTAAGTGGTTACTTTGTTACCATAGCTTCTCAGAATTGTAACTATGACCATCGTCAGTCTAAACATCTGGCCTCACGATCAATAACAAAGCGATAAGGAACTAGCGTAGCAAAAAATAACGGCGCGGTGTCAAGTGGCGCGGGTTTGACTCGGGTTTGACTCTAGCCGGCGCGGGGAAGGGAGGACTCGGGAAGGTTAAGGTCAAGAGAATTGAAAAATGGGTATTTGTAAAATCTATTGCTGTCGCGCAGTCCCTAACGTGATAGAGACAACTGCATCTTGGACCGAAAATACCTACTAAAAGCACACAAAATCAACGTTTCGTAGTCCCCGATTCCTTTTTCAAAACTAGACCGATTTAAATACTTTTTCATTAAAAATTAAAGAAAGGCTTTCGCCGTGTTTGTATATTTTGCTTTTTATTAAAGTTTAGCAAAATTTGTTTTCTGGATGTTTGAACACAGCGGAAAATCTGGCGAATTTTTTAGATTTTTGAAGGCTCATATCTCTTTTATTAATAAATTTATGAAAAAAAAGGAAAACATAGAAACATGCTAAAAGTGGCCATAGATTTTCATAATAAAAATTATTGCTCCACTGGCATTATCCAGGGAGGAAACAGGGGACTACGTTTGTATGGAAAAACAGCCCTTGTGTTTCCTCTTAAAGTGATTTGTGTGATTTCCACAGTTTATAAATGCTGTGCAGTACCTCAGTGTACAAACAGGTAATCAGTAGTAAGTGTTCACAACAAGAAAACAGCTAATGACAGTATTATCAGCGGAGTTTATTCGATCGTGA
Organism: Anania crocealis; assembly: GCA_949315895.1. NCBI lineage: Eukaryota > Metazoa > Arthropoda > Insecta > Lepidoptera > Crambidae > Anania > Anania crocealis. The sequence continues at coordinate 2,500,549 of OX438868.1, forward strand.
CGTCATGCGCTGTGATTGGTTAATTCAGTCAAAATGGCCGATCGCAGTATATTTATGTATATTTTTATTTAAAATTTTAATTATCTCAATTATTAAAAAAAACTAAACTAGTGTTTAAAAGGTTTTTAAAATGTATTATCCGTTATAATCATAAAATCGTCGATTTTTGGATTCTGTCGTCATGCCTATTATACATTTTCGATATTAGGACTCTGGATCAGCCCGCTACATACCTTTATTGCTGAAGACATTGTTCCTCAAACATTCCATAACAGCGGATATCTTGGAGGAGAGGCGCTTGAGGTCGAACACGGGGTTCCCGGGCGACAGCACCGCGCGCAGCGCCTCCGCCACGCTCGTGCTCTCCTCCGGGCCCTCCTCTTCTTCCTCTGGCTGTTTGCCGCCACTCTGAGATAAGAAACAGGAAGGCTTCTGAGGTGAACTTATTTGCAGGAACCTAATCTACATCTTAACTATAAGATGCCCACTACGGGCCATAGGCATCCCCGGGAGATCTCCACGATGTTTTGTTTGACGAGTCACCTGCATTACCTTATTTGTGGTTTTATAGGCCAAATAATTTATTGTTTAACAGAATTATAATACAATTTTATATTCTTCTAGTTAATCTCACTTCATCGTAGGCTTCCCCTCAACTCCAGGGTTCATTGAGAAGCCAAGAGCAAACCCATTAATAATTAAATCAAAAATGACACAAATGACCATCAGTTAAAATTAAAGCGACCTGAATCTGCAATCCCACTAATCTTCTTCCGGCTAGCCGAGTCCTTTAGAGTGAGTTTGTTCAGCTTAGTCAGTAGATCTCCCCTAGCAGGATCCTCATACTCCACTCCCTCTGCATCCAGCATACTGGCTATGAGACCCCTACCTTCCTCCGGCTAGCCGAGTCTTCAAGAGTGAGTTTGCCCAGCTCACTAAGTAGATCTCCCCCAGCAAGATCCTCATAAGCCACTCCTTCTACATCCAGCATCCTGGCTATGAGACCCCTACCTTCCTCCGGCTAGCTGAGTCTTCAAGAGTGAGTTTGTCCAGCTCATTAAGTAGATCTCCCCCAGCAGGATCCTCATAAGCCACTCTCTGCATCCAGCATACTGGCTATGAGACTGCAGTGGTAGCACACCTACCTTTAAACATGAGACACCTGCTATAACGGGCTATGAGACACCTACCTTCCTTTGGTTAGCCGAGTCTTCTAGAGTGAGTTTGTCCAGCTCAGCCAGTAGATCCCCCCCGGCTGGGTCTTCGTATGCCGCGCCCTCCGCGTCCAGCATACTGGCGATGAGGCCGCAGTGGCAGCACACTTGCCGCAGCCGCAGAAGAAGCACCAGAATCTCGTGAGACTTCACAGGCTTCGCGCCTGGAAACGTTACGTGTATCATGTCCGTGGGATAAGTTATCGAATACATTTTTGTAAGAGATTTCTATATCATTCAATCGGTATGAACATAGAAGCAGTAAACTAAGACATAAAATTAAAGTAAAGTAATGGCTTATAACAATCCCACTGCAGGGCCTCCATTATTGAATTAACGTTACCACAGCAATGATGACAAATGCAGGTTGGTGATCCCAAAACCGAGTAATAATCAAAAATTTGAAACTTTGAAACTGTTTGGCCAGGAATTGAATTCAGGACCTCGAGATAAATCGCCTTGTAAATAAATCACTAGACCAACGGAGCGTTTTAATATAGGGTAATATGATGAGAGTAAAGTTAAAGTTTATATTATGGCGTAGGTAACTTAGTGTTCGTTTGTAAGACGGTTGTAAAAACACGTTGTATAGCCTATGTCACTCACAAAAAACGTGACCTTTTTTTCTCGATTTCTTACGAATTTTACCTCTTTATAATATTATAGTCCCTAAATTACAGCTTGATTAGAATGAATCCTGTCAAACTGAGGAGGATAGTGCTGGGACTGACTAGACTGATCAAACGAAAAAAATAGTTATGGCGAATAGAATAAAACAAAAATTTTGGTATATTAAGATTTAACAGAACAATCATGAAAATAACTATAAATTCTTAGTTCTTACTTCGTCAGTCATACTACTTTTATTCATGGTGTTAGGTAAATGGTATAACAACCCGGATCTAGGCTATTTTAACATTAAGCATATTTCCCAATACTCTGACTATCCGATAGGAAGACTCGGCAAAGCATTGTAAATTTACTTAATAGATATAAATGAATTTTTATTTATTAATTTATTTTTAACACTATGGTGAAGTCAGAAGTTTGAAAATACTTTCATATAAATCAGAATATTAAAAATTTAAGTTTGTATGAAAATAAAAAAAAATGACTATATCAAATTCTTGACTTCACCATAGTATTTACAAGCATATGTTAGCATAGGGCGGTTTCGGCACATGAGTAAATATTCCTACAGAGTACAAGCTTCTTAACTTTTAAACTATTCTGATAGGGCTGAGACCTGTTGTAAAAATAAAATACGGTAAGTACCTACCTACATAATAAAACGTGTACTTATTTTAAAAGGTATAAAATATAAGTATTTCAGTCCATAATGTCAAATTCCCAAAATGTCAAGCGGTTTCAAAATGTCAAGTTCCCGGAAAGTCAAGTTCCCAAAATGTCAAATTCCCGGAAAGTCAAGTTTTCAGATAGTCTATGAAGATAAGGGAGTTCTCGTTCAATAATAAAATATTTAAAGAAAAATAATTTATTTTTCTTTAAATATTTCTTATTTCTTTTTAACGTGTGATACAGTCTGAATCTAATATACAGTTTCCTTAAATAACTGATCGGAAAACATTCGCATGGCATGTCAAAAGATGATTAATTTATAATTTTATTTTTATAATATTTCATTTCCAATATTTTGAATTCTCGGATCATTATTAAAATAATCTTGGTATGTTTTTTTTAATCTCATCAATAAAATTAACATAATTATCTTGGCCTGGCGGTATTTTAAGGAACCCGGCCTGTAGATACGATACCTGCATTAAAGTCTTTACGATGAATAAATAAGGAAGCATTGCTTATGTTTATGGCATTTTCCGATAGGATTCCGATTTCTTGCATTTGTGTCGATCCAGACATTTCCTATACAATTATCCGGCAACAAACCGTAACTGACCTTTTGTTTATTTAGATTTGACACCAATTTTCCTTAATCAATATTATCTAAATAATTGAATCATAGAAATGATAAAATCCCAATTAGTCAGCCAAATCACTCAAATAAATGTCGTCGAACGCACGCGACGTGCAGGCTGCAGCCCTGTCATTTATACCGCAACTGAGCCGGCGAAAACCAGTTCTTACCCCGGCGACGCGTCGGTGAACGCGTCAGTGAAATGTCACGTGCACATCGCCGCGCTTTGTGTGAGTGGAACTACAGCGGGCCGCATATAGGTAACTTGGATTCTGGTGGGAATATTAATTCATGTGGTTTCGGCTTATTATACCATTTACTTAGTACGCTGTATATAAATTAATGACATTTTTCTACTAAAGTTTTAGTACCTACCTTTTTCTGTCAATAAATATATTTTTATTTGCACATTCTTCATTACTATGGCACGTACCTTGCAGTGCGATCATCTTCTTGTGCATGGCGGTGTAGGCGGTATCCCTCTGCGGCGGCAGGAAGCCGTGCGCGTCGGCCTGCTTCTCGGCGCGCTGGTGCAGGAACTGGGCGAATAGCGTCTTCGAGAACACCAGAACCTACGGCAAGAAATACTATGAGAATATCGAATAATAGCTGGCTAAATTGGACAGGCAAACGGCTAACTATACATTCAAAATCATCACACGATAAAATAAGTAAGGATTGTTCGAATCATAGATTTAGTGTAGATGGTAGACTGGTAATTGAATCATGAGAAGAGATCAAAACTGGATCGCGCTAGTGTGCGTATAGTGTGCATGTGTGCCAGATAAATAGTGCAGTACTGCCTGCTTGAGTTCGATATAGTGTATGTAAACTTATTACTACAGGAAAATGTTATTTATCATGAAATAAGGAATATTTTTTATGTATTTTTTGAACCCGTATAAAATTTAATTATTTGGAAAACATCAGTAGTACGTGCTTAGCTAAGGTATGCTTACGCTTTATGAATAAAAAGCATAAATATGATATGAATTAAAAAACTAGACATACAATTACTGATTTAAAAACATTCTTATCAAATAAGCACCCAGTAGGTGCTAATCAAAATTTGGTGAGATTACTGGTTGTGTATCCAGCTTTTTTTTAATATCGGAAAAACGTCCACAACAAATAAGCACCCACTGGCTGCTCTTTGCCTCTTGCAACTTCTGCTCCCTTCTTCGTAGTAAGATACAGCGCATGATTGGCTAAGGACCCCGAATCAATTAACTCTAATGTTATAATGTATTCTTCTTACCTTCTGGTAGACCTGCAGCTCCTGCGGCGTCAGGGTGACGTGTTCCTGGTGCGTGCTGCGTTCGGGCAGGCAGTTCAGCTGGCCGGCCTCTTGCAGCTGCTGCTTAGTTCTTCGCAGTAATATACAACGCATGATCGTGCTGAGCCTCTCTTGGCCACCTTGGCTTTTGTTGTCAATCCACTTTTTCCACATCTACAAACAAAAAAAAGGCTGAGTGACTTCTAATTTTAAAGTATATGGTAGAAAACTTATGTCTCAGCCGGGACTTGAACCCGCATCTCCTCGCATGCCGGGCGCGGAGATGCGGGTTCAAATCCCGTCTGAGACATAATTTAAATAATGATATTATAATTGCAATTAAATTCCTGTAATATCATATAAAGTACATGGTACAAATCTCAAAATAACCAACTCAAAATACTATATATTATTTTAACTGGAGATTGGATACTCGGATGCTCATTTGCCTAAAGTTGAAGTGTCGACTGTTATGGAATGCATTTTTGTATCAAAAATATCCGTGGATTTCGGTTTCAACATACATGTTTTATGAAGCCGCTTCCATAATGTCCCAGCCGTAAACTAACTTTAGTTAAATATACCTCGGTTATTCGATCTCTGATTAAACACTTGTTAAAAACTTACATCAGGAACTAGCAAAAAATGATTATTTCAATTAACAGTTTTCTGAGAATGGTCACCGAATAGTGTTTTATGTTTGTCTTTTTGATGTTCTATTTCTATGACTTGCAGGATTAAATATGAATTTCAAATATTCGTCAATTACTTTCTGTGTCTCAGCATCATCCTACATGGCCAAAACCACGAAAACCAGTGGCTGATTTTCCAAGTGGGATCCCAGGGCGTTTTTAAGCGGCCTAATCAACCCATAACACTCACGGTGAGCTCGTCGAAGGGCGTGACAATGAGGAACTTCATCAGCGCGAACATGTCCAGGTCCTTGTTCTGCACGGGGGTCCCGGTGGGCACAGACACAGACGCTAGTGTGGGCTACGTGTGACTCACGGTGAGCTCGTCGAAGGGCGTGACCCTGAGGAACTTCATCAGCGCGAACAGGTCCAGGTCCTTGTTCTGCACGGGGGTCCCGGTGAGGCACCAGCGGCGGCGGCCGGGCAGCGCGCTGACGGCCAGCGACGTGGCCGCCTTGTGGTTGCGCACGATGTGGGCCTCGTCCAGGATAACTCGTCTCCAGCGGACCCGCATCAGAACGCCGTTCTGGAGAAATCATAGATATACGGGTGGAATTAGAGCATAACCTTGTAGTTGTAGGATAAATCGTTTGTAACATTTTTGTGTATGGACTCCAATATGTTGTAATGAATAATTGAGGAAAAACTTTTATTTACTTATTACTAGATGTAAAATTGCAAAATATGTCTAGATGACGGGGAGTGAACTTTAAAAATAATTAGTGTGACGTAATTTTTGGATGGCCTCTCAAAATCGATAAGTCCCGCGCTATATGGTACCGAGGACTTTTTCCTATCGAAACCTACGTTTTTTCTCATCGCCGCTTCATCGGGCACATTAGGCGAGTATCTGATACTACTCAGCCTAAAGCGATCTGCGAGCTGATAGCTCAAGCGTAGACCAAAGCAGCGAAACGAGTTTCCGTATTTCCGATACATACTTCTGATGTATCGAAATATCGGAGACTTACAAACAGGAATCAATAAATCCTTGTACAGTTCCAGTTCTCGCTGTCCCGCTGCAGTATGTTGTAGGTGGTGACGACGACGTCACTGGTGGCGAGGCGGTGCGGCAGTATGTAGGCGGCTCTAGTGACAGTACCTTCTCGCAGTCCCGCTGCAGTATGTTGTAGGTGGTGACGACGACGTCGCTGGTGGCGAGGCGGTGCGGCAGTATGTAGGCGGCTCTAGTGACAGTACCTTCTCGCAGTCCCGCTGCAGTATGTTGTAGGTGGTGACGACGACGTCGCTGGTGGCGAGGCGGTGCGGCAGTATGTAGGCGGCTCTAGTGACAGTACCTTCTCGCTGTCGCGCTGCAGTATGTTGTAGGTGGTGACGACGACGTCGCTGGTAGCGAGGCGGTGCGGCAGTATGTAGGCGGCTCTAGTGACAGTACCTTCTCGCAGTCCCGCTGCAGTATGTTGTAGGTGGTGACGACGACGTCGCTGGTGGCGAGGCGGTGCGGCAGTATGTAGGCGGCTCTAGTGACAGTACCTTCTCGCAGTCCCGCTGCAGTATGTTGTAGGTGGTGACGACGACGTCGCTGGTGGCGAGGCGGTGCGGCAGTATGTAGGCGGCTCTAGTGACAGTACCTTCTCGCTGTCGCGCTGCAGTATGTTGTAGGTGGTGACGACGACGTCGCTGGTAGCGAGGCGGTGCGGCAGTATGTAGGCGGCTCTAGTGACAGTACCTTCTCGCTGTCGCGCCGCAGTATGTTGTAGGTGGTGACGACGACGTCGCTGGTGGCGAGGCGGTGCGGCAGTATGTAGGCGGCTCTAGTGACAGTACCTTCTCGCTGTCGCGCTGCAGTATGTTGTAGGTGGTGACGACGACGTCGCTGGTAGCGAGGCGGTGCGGCAGTATGTAGGCGGCTCTAGTGACAGTACCTTCTCGCTGTCGCGCCGCAGTATGTTGTAGGTGGTGACGACGACGTCGCTGGTGGCGAGGCGGTGCGGCAGTATGTAGGCGGCTCTAGTGACAGTACCTTCTCGCTGTCGCGCTGCAGTATGTTGTAGGTGGTGACGACGACGTCGCTGGTAGCGAGGCGGTGCGGCAGTATGTAGGCGGCTCTAGTGACAGTACCTTCTCGCTGTCGCGCCGCAGTATGTTGTAGGTGGTGACGACGACGTCGCTGGTGGCGAGGCGGTGCGGCAGTATGTAGGCGGCTCTAGTGACAGTACCTTCTCGCTGTCGCGCTGCAGTATGTTGTAGGTGGTGACGACGACGTCGCTGGTGGCGAGGCGGTGCGGCAGTATGTAGGCGGCTCTAGTGACAGTACCTTCTCGCTGTCGCGCTGCAGTATGTTGTAGGTGGTGACGACGACGTCGCTGGTGGCGAGGCGGTGCGGCAGTATGTAGGCGGCTCTAGTGACAGTACCTTCTCGCTGTCGCGCTGCAGTATGTTGTAGGTGGTGACGACGACGTCGCTGGTGGCGAGGCGGTGCGGCAGTATGTAGGCGGCTCTAGTGACTGTACCTTCTCGCTGTCCCGCTGCAGTATGTTGTAGGTGGTGACGACGACGTCGCTGGTGGCGAGACGGTGCGGCAGTATGTAGGCGGCTCTAGTGACAGTACCTTCTCGCTGTCCCGCTGCAGTATGTTGTAGGTGGTGACGACGACGTCGCTGGTGGCGAGGCGGTGCGGCAGTATGTAGGCGGCTCTAGTGACAGTACCTTCTCGCTGTCCCGCTGCAGTATGTTGTAGGTGGTGACGACGACGTCGCTGGTGGCGAGGCGGTGCGGCAGTATGTAGGCGGCTCTAGTGACAGTACCTTCTCGCTGTCGCGCTGCAGTATGTTGTAGGTGGTGACGACGACGTCGCTGGTGGCGAGGCGGTGCGGCAGTATGTAGGCGGCTCTAGTGACAGTACCTTCTCGCTGTCGCGCTGCAGTATGTTGTAGGTGGTGACGACGACGTCGCTGGTGGCGAGGCGGTGCGGCAGTATGTAGGCGGCTCTAGTGACAGTACCTTCTCGCTGTCGCGCTGCAGTATGTTGTAGGTGGTGACGACGACGTCGCTGGTGGCGAGGCGGTGCGGCAGTATGTAGGCGGCTCTAGTGACAGTACCTTCTCGCTGTCGCGCTGCAGTATGTTGTAGGTGGTGACGACGACGTCGCTGGTGGCGAGGCGGTGCGGCAGTATGTAGGCGGCTCTAGTGACAGTACCTTCTCGCTGTCGCGCTGCAGTATGTTGTAGGTGGTGATGACGACGTCGCTGGTGGCGAGGCGGTGCGGCAGTATGTAGGCGGCTCTAGTGACAGTACCTTCTCGCTGTCGCGCTGCAGTATGTTGTAGGTGGTGACGACGACGTCGCTGGTGGCGAGGCGGTGCGGCAGTATGTAGGCGGCTCTAGTGACAGTACCTTCTCGCTGTCGCGCTGCAGTATGTTGTAGGTGGTGACGACGACGTCGCTGGTGGCGAGGCGGTGCGGCAGTATGTAGGCGGCTCTAGTGACAGTACCTTCTCGCTGTCCCGCTGCAGTATGTTGTAGGTGGTGACGACGACGTCGCTGGTGGCGAGGCGGTGCGGCAGTATGTAGGCGGCTCTAGTGACAGTACCTTCTCGCAGTCCCGCTGCAGTATGTTGTAGGTGGTGACGACGACGTCGCTGGTGGCGAGGCGGTGCGGCAGTATGTAGGCGGCTCTAGTGACAGTACCTTCTCGCAGTCCCGCTGCAGTATGTTGTAGGTGGTGACGACGACGTCGCTGGTGGCGAGGCGGTGCGGCAGTATGTAGGCGGCTCTAGTGACAGTACCTTCTCGCTGTCGCGCCGCAGTATGTTGTAGGTGGTGACGACGACGTCGCTGGTGGCGAGGCGGTGCGGCAGTATGTAGGCGGCTCTAGTGACAGTACCTTCTCGCTGTCGCGCTGCAGTATGTTGTAGGTGGTGACGACGACGTCGCTGGTGGCGAGGCGGTGCGGCAGTATGTAGGCGGCTCTAGTGACAGTACCTTCTCGCTGTCGCGCTGCAGTATGTTGTAGGTGGTGACGACGACGTCGCTGGTAGCGAGGCGGTGCGGCAGTATGTAGGCGGCTCTAGTGACAGTACCTTCTCGCTGTCGCGCCGCAGTATGTTGTAGGTGGTGACGACGACGTCGCTGGTGGCGAGGCGGTGCGGCAGTATGTAGGCGGCTCTAGTGACAGTACCTTCTCGCTGTCGCGCTGCAGTATGTTGTAGGTGGTGACGACGACGTCGCTGGTGGCGAGGTGGTGCGGCAGTATGTAGGCGGCTCTAGTGACAGTACCTTCTCGCTGTCGCGCTGCAGTATGTTGTAGGTGGTGACGACGACGTCGCTGGTGGCGAGGCGGTGCGGCAGTATGTAGGCGGCTCTAGTGACAGTACCTTCTCGCTGTCGCGCTGCAGTATGTTGTAGGTGGTGACGACGACGTCGCTGGTGGCGAGGCGGTGCGGCAGTATGTAGGCGGCTCTAGTGACAGTACCTTCTCGCTGTCCCGCTGCAGTATGTTGTAGGTGGTGACGACGACGTCGCTGGTGGCGAGACGGTGCGGCAGTATGTAGGCGGCTCTAGTGACAGTACCTTCTCGCTGTCCCGCTGCAGTATGTTGTAGGTGGTGACGACGACGTCGCTGGTGGCGAGGCAGTGCGGCAGTATGTAGGCGGCTCTAGTGACAGTACCTTCTCGCTGTCCCGCTGCAGTATGTTGTAGGTGGTGACGACGACGTCGCTGGTGGCGAGGCGGTGCAGCAGTATGTAGGCGGCTCTAGTGACAGTACCTTCTCGCTGTCCCGCTGCAGTATGTTGTAGGTGGTGACGACGACGTCGCTGGTGGCGAGGCGGTGCGGCAGTATGTAGGCGGCTCTAGTGACAGTACCTTCTCGCTGTCGCGCTGCAGTATGTTGTAGGTGGTGACGACGACGTCGCTGGTGGCGAGGCGGTGCGGCAGTATGTAGGCGGCTCTAGTGACAGTACCTTCTCGCTGTCGCGCTGCAGTATGTTGTAGGTGGTGACGACGACGTCGCTGGTGGCGAGGCGGTGCGGCAGTATGTAGGCGGCTCTAGTGACAGTACCTTCTCGCTGTCGCGCTGCAGTATGTTGTAGGTGGTGACGACGACGTCGCTGGTGGCGAGGCGGTGCGGCAGTATGTAGGCGGCTCTAGTGACAGTACCTTCTCGCTGTCGCGCTGCAGTATGTTGTAGGTGGTGACGACGACGTCGCTGGTGGCGAGGCGGTGCGGCAGTATGTAGGCGGCTCTAGTGACAGTACCTTCTCGCTGTCGCGCTGCAGTATGTTGTAGGTGGTGACGACGACGTCGCTGGTGGCGAGGCGGTGCGGCAGTATGTAGGCGGCTCTAGTGACAGTACCTTCTCGCTGTCGCGCTGCAGTATGTTGTAGGTGGTGACGACGACGTCGCTGGTGGCGAGGCGGTGCGGCAGTATGTAGGCGGCTCTAGTGACAGTACCTTCTCGCTGTCGCGCTGCAGTATGTTGTAGGTGGTGACGACGACGTCGCTGGTGGCGAGGCGGTGCGGCAGTATGTAGGCGGCTCTAGTGACAGTACCTTCTCGCTGTCGCGCTGCAGTATGTTGTAGGTGGTGACGACGACGTCGCTGGTGGCGAGGCGGTGCGGCAGTATGTAGGCGGCTCTAGTGACAGTACCTTCTCGCTGTCGCGCCGCAGTATGTTGTAGGTGGTGACGACGACGTCGCTGGTGGCGAGGCGGTGCGGCAGTATGTAGGCGGCTCTAGTGACAGTACCTTCTCGCTGTCGCGCCGCAGTATGTTGTAGGTGGTGACGACGACGTCGCTGGTGGCGAGGCGGTGCGGCAGTATGTAGGCGGCTCTAGTGACAGTACCTTCTCGCTGTCGCGCTGCAGTATGTTGTAGGTGGTGACGACGACGTCGCTGGTGGCGAGGCGGTGCGGCAGTATGTAGGCGGCTCTAGTGACAGTACCTTCTCGCTGTCGCGCTGCAGTATGTTGTAGGTGGTGACGACGACGTCGCTGGTGGCGAGGCGGTGCGGCAGTATGTAGGCGGCTCTAGTGACAGTACCTTCTCGCTGTCCCGCTGCAGTATGTTGTAGGTGGTGACGACGACGTCGCTGGTGGCGAGGCGGTGCGGCAGTATGTAGGCGGCTCTAGTGACAGTACCTTCTCGCTGTCGCGCCGCAGTATGTTGTAGGTGGTGACGACGACGTCGCTGGTGGCGAGGCGGTGCGGCAGTATGTAGGCGGCTCTAGTGACAGTACCTTCTCGCTGTCGCGCCGCAGTATGTTGTAGGTGGTGACGACGACGTCGCTGGTGGCGAGGCGGTGCGGCAGTATGTAGGCGGCTCTAGTGACAGTACCTTCTCGCTGTCGCGCTGCAGTATGTTGTAGGTGGTGACGACGACGTCGCTGGTGGCGAGGCGGTGCGGCAGTATGTAGGCGGCTCTAGTGACAGTACCTTCTCGCTGTCGCGCTGCAGTATGTTGTAGGTGGTGACGACGACGTCGCTGGTGGCGAGGCGGTGCGGCAGTATGTAGGCGGCTCTAGTGACAGTACCTTCTCGCTGTCGCGCTGCAGTATGTTGTAGGTGGTGACGACGACGTCGCTGGTGGCGAGGCGGTGCGGCAGTATGTAGGCGGCTCTAGTGACAGTACCTTCTCGCTGTCGCGCTGCAGTATGTTGTAGGTGGTGACGACGACGTCGCTGGTGGCGAGGCGGTGCGGCAGTATGTAGGCGGCTCTAGTGACAGTACCTTCTCGCTGTCGCGCTGCAGTATGTTGTAGGTGGTGACGACGACGTCGCTGGTGGCGAGGCGGTGCGGCAGTATGTAGGCGGCTCTAGTGACAGTACCTTCTCGCTGTCGCGCTGCAGTATGTTGTAGGTGGTGACGACGACGTCGCTGGTGGCGAGGCGGTGCGGCAGTATGTAGGCGGCTCTAGTGACAGTACCTTCTCGCTGTCGCGCTGCAGTATGTTGTAGGTGGTGACGACGACGTCGCTGGTGGCGAGGCGGTGCGGCAGTATGTAGGCGGCTCTAGTGACAGTACCTTCTCGCTGTCGCGCTGCAGTATGTTGTAGGTGGTGACGACGACGTCGCTGGTGGCGAGGCGGTGCGGCAGTATGTAGACGGCTCTAGTGACAGTACCTTCTCGCTGTCGCGCTGCAGTATGTTGTAGGTGGTGACGACGACGTCGCTGGTGGCGAGGCGGTGCGGCAGTATGTAGGCGGCTCTAGTGACAGTACCTTCTCGCTGTCGCGCTGCAGTATGTTGTAGGTGGTGACGACGACGTCGCTGGTGGCGAGGCGGTGCGGCAGTATGTAGGCGGCTCTAGTGACAGTACCTTCTCGCTGTCGCGCTGCAGTATGTTGTAGGTGGTGACGACGACGTCGCTGGTGGCGAGGCGGTGCGGCAGTATGTAGGCGGCTCTAGTGACAGTACCTTCTCGCTGTCGCGCTGCAGTATGTTGTAGGTGGTGACGACGACGTCGCTGGTGGCGAGGCGGTGCGGCAGTATGTAGGCGGCTCTAGTGACAGTACCTTCTCGCTGTCGCGCTGCAGTATGTTGTAGGTGGTGACGACGACGTCGCTGGTGGCGAGGCGGTGCGGCAGTATGTAGGCGGCTCTAGTGACAGTACCTTCTCGCTGTCGCGCTGCAGTATGTTGTAGGTGGTGACGACGACGTCGCTGGTGGCGAGGCGGTGCGGCAGTATGTAGGCGGCTCTAGTGACAGTACCTTCTCGCTGTCGCGCTGCAGTATGTTGTAGGTGGTGACGACGACGTCGCTGGTGGCGAGGCGGTGCGGCAGTATGTAGGCGGCTCTAGTGACAGTACCTTCTCGCTGTCGCGCTGCAGTATGTTGTAGGTGGTGACGACGACGTCGCTGGTGGCGAGGCGGTGCGGCAGTATGTAGGCGGCTCTAGTGACAGTACCTTCTCGCTGTCGCGCTGCAGTATGTTGTAGGTGGTGACGACGACGTCGCTGGTGGCGAGGCGGTGCGGCAGTATGTAGGCGGCTCTAGTGACAGTACCTTCTCGCTGTCGCGCTGCAGTATGTTGTAGGTGGTGACGACGACGTCGCTGGTGGCGAGGCGGTGCGGCAGTATGTAGGCGGCTCTAGTGACAGTACCTTCTCGCTGTCCCGCTGCAGTATGTTGTAGGTGGTGACGACGACGTCGCTGGTGGCGAGGCGGTGCGGCAGTATGTAGGCGGCTCTAGTGACAGTACCTTCTCGCAGTCCCGCTGCAGTATGTTGTAGGTGGTGACGACGACGTCGCTGGTGGCGAGGCGGTGCGGCAGTATGTAGGCGGCTCTAGTGACAGTACCTTCTCGCTGTCGCGCTGCAGTATGTTGTAGGTGGTGACGACGACGTCGCTGGTGGCGAGGCGGTGCGGCAGTATGTAGGCGGCTCTAGTGACAGTACCTTCTCGCTGTCGCGCTGCAGTATGTTGTAGGTGGTGACGACGACGTCGCTGGTGGCGAGGCGGTGCGGCAGTATGTAGGCGGCTCTAGTGACAGTACCTTCTCGCTGTCGCGCTGCAGTATGTTGTAGGTGGTGACGACGACGTCGCTGGTGGCGAGGCGGTGCGGCAGTATGTAGGCGGCTCTAGTGACAGTACCTTCTCGCTGTCGCGCTGCAGTATGTTGTAGGTGGTGACGACGACGTCGCTGGTGGCGAGGCGGTGCGGCAGTATGTAGGCGGCTCTAGTGACAGTACCTTCTCGCTGTCGCGCTGCAGTATGTTGTAGGTGGTGACGACGACGTCGCTGGTGGCGAGGCGGTGCGGCAGTATGTAGGCGGCTCTAGTGACAGTACCTTCTCGCTGTCCCGCTGCAGTATGTTGTAGGTGGTGACGACGACGTCGCTGGTGGCGAGGCGGTGCGGCAGTATGTAGGCGGCTCTAGTGACAGTACCTTCTCGCTGTCCCGCTGCAGTATGTTGTAGGTGGTGACGACGACGTCGCTGGTGGCGAGGCGGTGCGGCAGTATGTAGGCGGCTCTAGTGACAGTACCTTCTCGCTGTCCCGCTGCAGTATGTTGTAGGTGGTGACGACGACGTCGCTGGTGGCGAGGCGGTGCGGCAGTATGTAGGCGGCTCTAGTGACAGTACCTTCTCGCTGTCGCGCTGCAGTATGTTGTAGGTGGTGACGACGACGTCGCTGGTGGCGAGGCGGTGCGGCAGTATGTAGGCGGCTCTAGTGACAGTACCTTCTCGCTGTCGCGCTGCAGTATGTTGTAGGTGGTGACGACGACGTCGCTGGTGGCGAGGCGGTGCGGCAGTATGTAGGCGGCTCTAGTGACAGTACCTTCTCGCTGTCGCGCTGCAGTATGTTGTAGGTGGTGACGACGACGTCGCTGGTGGCGAGGCGGTGCGGCAGTATGTAGGCGGCTCTAGTGACAGTACCTTCTCGCTGTCGCGCTGCAGTATGTTGTAGGTGGTGACGACGACGTCGCTGGTGGCGAGGCGGTGCGGCAGTATGTAGGCGGCTCTAGTGACAGTACCTTCTCGCTGTCGCGCTGCAGTATGTTGTAGGTGGTGACGACGACGTCGCTGGTGGCGAGGCGGTGCGGCAGTATGTAGGCGGCTCTAGTGACAGTACCTTCTCGCTGTCGCGCTGCAGTATGTTGTAGGTGGTGACGACGACGTCGCTGGTGGCGAGGCGGTGCGGCAGTATGTAGGCGGCTCTAGTGACAGTACCTTCTCGCTGTCGCGCTGCAGTATGTTGTAGGTGGTGACGACGACGTCGCTGGTGGCGAGGCGGTGCGGCTGGGCGGCGCGCGCGGCGCCGTGGTGCAGGCACACGGTGAGCGCGTGGGGGCGGCAGTGCTTTTTCACTTCGCCCGCCCACTGCTGCATGAGGGACGCGGGGCAAACGACGAGCGTGCCGCCGCGGGTCACTGTCACAACGTACCCCCATTATTAAACTGAAGCCTAGTTTGCATTAGGCCAGTGTTTTAATCAAGTAGCGAGTAATTTAATAGCGTCTGAACACCAAACATTTTGACGAGTAGGTTAGTAAGTAATTTAGTCGAGCGAATCCATTTTATTCTATCTGCAAAGGCGAGTAGCACCTCCGACCACGCGTACTGCCCACTGGTTTACAGGCCAAACAAGTCCAAACCTGTCGATTTCATTCAAAACTTGTGAACTTTACTCGAACGGTTTTCGGGTTACTAGCGAGTTAAAAGCGAGTCACTCGACTAAAATACTGGCCTAATGCTTAAAGCATTGAATTAACCGGAGAGGCCATTGTCAGGCGTATCCCGCTGCCAGATGTACGAGACCGCCGGTCATACCGGTTATATAAAACTAATTGCCGCGCGTTCCACATCATACAGCAAAATGTCAGTATCGCAGAACGGACCTAAGCTAAAAATGCCGAATTGCAGTGTTTTTGCGTGTAAAAAGAGGACAATAACAAAAAAATCCCAATCAATGAGTGTTGCCACTAAAATAGTATTCGTATCTAATTTAGGGTACTTTTAAAAGATGTAGTTTATAACATTTGACTTGACTTGATTTAAACGTCTATTTAAATATGAGTTTTCTTTATTACTATTTATTATTGACAATAAATAACAGCTCAATTTATTATGTAACGAAGAAAAAAATCATGGCAAACAGTAATCTATAATTAATTAATTAATTATTCAATTCAAATAATAAATATTTGTTACTAAATTAGATGGAATTTACTGATTAATATTTTAAATCCTTATTTTCTATGAATACTTTAAAATACGTGCTAGTAAATTTATCACGAAATGACGAATTTTTTAATTTGAAAACTGACTACACTGCAAAAAAATAAGGGCTGTGACAGCCGAAAACAAATGTCGATATCGACATTATTATTAAATGACGATAATTTGTGTTATCCTATAACTTCTCAATAATTTATTTTATATTAAGGTTTTTTCTATTGCATACGTATTACATAAAGACTTAG
The DNA here is from genome assembly GCA_949315895.1 of Anania crocealis. NCBI lineage: Eukaryota > Metazoa > Arthropoda > Insecta > Lepidoptera > Crambidae > Anania > Anania crocealis. The sequence continues at coordinate 2,516,544 of OX438868.1, forward strand.
TCTTTTTCTTAAATAGTAATTTTTTTTTCTTAAATCAAGCTTCCGACACAAAACCCTAAGTCCCCTTTAAAAAGTAAAAAATAATAAAATTAACACAATCTTAATTTAAAGTACCTCAGTATGTATTAATAATTTTAAAAAAATACGTCGCGTTTGGGGACCGCTTTTATTTTAAAAATTTCTTTCGAATTTGCGCCATTTCACATAGTTTATGCTCACAGTTCTAAAGAAGCTGCTCAAGTGATCGGAAAGGTAGAACGTGGTCATCATCCTGTGTCAGTGATGGTTTGGTGGGGCGTATCTTATTAAGGAGTCACAAAACTACATTTTTGTGAAAAAGGAGTGAAATCTTCAGCCAAAGTGTATCAAGATACAGTCTTGGATCATGTTGTGAAACCTCTCAGCAATACACTTTTTAAAAATATACCGTGGACTTTCCAGTTGGACTCTGCACCTGGTAGCAAGGCATGAACTACCCAACAAGCCTGGCTTAAAACCAACGTTCCGGCTTTATAGGAGCTGAAGACTGGCCCTCATCTAAACCAGACCCTTTAGACTTCAAATTATGGTCAGTTTTAGAGGACATGGACTGCTCTAAACGACCCGGCAACATTTTTTTTTTGTTCTGATCCCAATTTGAATAACTATTTAAAGCATTCGTATTTTGGAAACCAGAAACAACGAAAGTACCACAAACACCCAGACCCGAGAAAATGTAGAAAAACACATTTTTTCTACATTGACCCGTCCGGGAATCGAACCCGGGACCTCGGAGCAATTATTCTTCGCCACTTTCACCCCCCACAACATTTGAACGTCTCAACCGATTTTCATTAAACATGTTTAAGGACACTCAGACATAAGTGACCTTAATACAAAAAAAACTTAATCAAAATCACTTTATTCGTTCGGGAGCTATGCTATGGTGCCACCCCTCTTGCGTCATGGGTTAAAAAAAGATGTTAACAGATATTTTCTTTTGCCACATTAGGCTACTTGACTCTTTTTTCAAGTAGATCTTGAATGATGAACTATTGCCTGATTAGACAAAAAATATATACCCCCATATTTTAAGTACCTAGTAGTAAGTTAGTAGTAAGTGCCTAGTAGTAAGTAGTAGTTAGTAGTAAGATCCGCCATTAACCGCTTGTATGCCGCTAATTTCAGACACAATAGAAATCAATTATCATATGGGCTCAGATCTGTGACTAGGCAGCCGATCGGTGAGTTTCCTGACTAGAGTGCTCATGCAACCACATTTGCGAGTAATTTACATATTATGCGGTCATACAAACAAAAACAAAAAGCGCTCCAGTGATTAGATTCCTTCATCAAAACATGATCGACAGCGTTTTCACAGTTCAAAATAATAAATCAAAATTTCAAATCAAATTTTATTTATTTAAAACTTAAGTCAACAAATATACTTTAAATCTACACATACCACAGTCTATGAACCATACAGTCGTTCGACGAAGACGTCTAGACAGGGCAATTGTGCGGGGTGTAAGAGGCGAGACGCGGGAAGGCCGAGCCCGAACTGCGAACTAAACGATGTTAGCAGTTCGGGACACAGCATTCAGGGCTAACAAATGTTTATGTTTTAAATTATTTTATATTTTTTTGTTGGAATTTATTGGAATGCTGATATCGAATGATTCGAGATGGTGAATATTTTTTTTTTTAATAAGATAAATAGTTGTCATTTCGAGGTCAATTGGGCTGCTGATTACGAAAATGCTATCCTTTTTTAAATTCAAGATGGCGGACGTAATTTTTTATAACTTGACATGGGTGTCAATTTTGAGGTTCATTAGGGTGCTGATTACCACTATGCCATCCTTTTTAAAATCTAAGATGGCGGTCGTATTTTTTTATAATTTGATACGTGTGTCACTTTTGAGGTTGGTGATTACGAGTGTTTATCTGCAGTAAATAAATATTTTTATATATTGTTTACTTTTGACAACCCTGGCTGTCACGATACTGTCTAGACGTTGTCGGCATTTTCCATGAGATCAAAGGCGTCGAACGACTGTATGGTTCATAGACTGTGCACATACAATATGTTCAAAAATAACCTAAGTGCCTGAACTAGGATTTCCTGTATTTCAGGCATAGTCTAAAAATTATAAACAAACGTCAAATCAATTGCTAAACTAGGTATTCTTATTATGTAAACCAAATAAATTAAATTAACTATGTAACTATTTTTAAATATAATTAACTTAACACAAAATAATTAATTACGTACAGCTAAAAACAGATTGAACTAAAAAATTAAAAATAAAACTGTAGTAATCAATTGAAAAATTCATATTATTGTACAAAAAGCGTGGGGTGCTTGATATGATATCCACAGATATAGTAAATTATTGATAAAATATTTACAACAATCTAAATCAAGCCCCCCACGCTTTTTGTACAATAATATGAATTTTTCAATTGATTACTACAGTTTTATTTTTAATTTTTTAGTTCAATCTGTTTTAAAAGAGTGGTTTTTTAGTTTTTTAAACTATAATTTATTTTATACTTTTTAGTTTAGTTTATAAGATTTGATTCCTTCTTTACCGACTGTAAGTCCAAACCTATGCAGGAAACATAATTGATACAGATCGCGCGCTAGCTCTATCTCTTTTACTCCCTCTTACAGAGGAAAACTGGGAAAACTGTTATTAAATTATTGCATTGTCATCGGTCCTTGATACGTGTGCAAAGTTTCAAATTAATCAAACTTCTGTAAATCGGTCAAATTTATGCTCAAAGATTCCATTACATACATAGATACATAGATAGATACAACCCAAGCTAATAAAAGCGTGGTAAAAATAACTCAGGTCGTGTTAGTAACCTACTTTAAACTATGTGATGCATAAGCATTTTTACTCGCTCGAATTTACAATATTTGGTCGCGTAAGCATATTATAACTATTGTGTCTGTCATATTGTAAATAATTATAATGTTGCGGTAGAAGGGCAAATAAAGAAAGGTGTAAAAATGTAGAGTCCTAAAAATTAAACTGAGAGCGGCGCTCTCAGGCGCCTTCATCATCAAAAAAGCAAATGATGATTTTAGAATTGAAAATGTAGCTTTTGTTAACTGAAATCAAAAAATATTCGTTTTTAAAGTGAAATGACAGAAACTATTGATTTATTGCGTCAAATATGATGCGAGACAAGTATCCTAATAATTATTAGCAGAACTCATCGATAGTGAAATATCGATAGTGTCTAACACTATCATTACATGAAAATGACGTCATCTTGTACACTGATAGGCTGTCCTTGTGTGTTTAGTGTTTACACATGTGTGCGTGTAGTTTGTGTTTGACAATTTTTATCGTATGCGTGCTTAACGACATGAATCATGATCGAAAATGCATTTGTCTGTAATCGCTGTTAGTGTGCATTCCTCGCCCCCCGCGCGGAAAATGGCAATATTATTTGCATGGATATTAGTACTCATGTCCTCTCCGGTTGGTTCAATGCTCTAAGGCCTAATGCGAACAAGGCTTAACATTAGAATAAGATGACAGTCCGATTTTTAATTTCCTTCTAAGTGCGTCAAAAAGTACCCTTTTACAAATAATTGTAGTGTTAATATAATTTGAATCAAACTGCATAAATGGTACCCTGTTACAAATTTTATAGTGTTAAGCGAATTTTCAATTTGAAAATCCAGTCAACTCTTAACTTTGTAATATAATATGTCAAGAGATGCCACACTGAGCCACACAAAGCTATCTAGTCCCAAACTTAGCTACTACCTACTAAGCTTGTGCTTTGGATACCTAACAACCGATAAACTAAGTTAAATATCTTTTTCTTTGTAAATATATTTAAAAAAAAACAACATCTCATCAACGGTTTATTGCATTAGACGATTTTTGGTTAGCACCAAACTTTTCTAATAGAATATTTAGAAAACTTCTCGCTACAATCTATCTGTGCACAGCGACATCTGTTGGTGCATTTTGAAACTAATCTTTCTTACAACACAGGCATGTATGTATAACAATATTACTCGAAAATATTACTGTATTAAAGTCACTAGGTGTAAATAATAAAAAAAAATTACCAATATAAAGCCACGTTATTTTTTAAGTGTGAGGCTTAGCACATAGTCAACTTTTTATCCAAAAATATATACAGTTCCCATAGGATGAAACTATCCTATTTAAAATTTCATGAGTACGAAGACGCGGGCCATAGCAAACTATTGAATACATCATCGAATTCAAGTTAACAAAACAATTAGGGGTATTTTAGAAAATTCGGAATTCCTGTTGCCCGACACAGGGAAGCTACCCCGAGATAGGCCTACTATAACTAGTTAATTAAAAAAATACAATTTTAACCGTCCTTTAATAATTCTATTTATCTGAATAATAAATAATAACTCACTTTTGGAACTGGTGCGGGTTCCATCATCATCGTCGTCATCGTCGTCGTCGATGTTGCCCTCCTTGTCGCCCATGATCAGCGAGATCATCGTGATCGTCTTACCCAGACCCATGTCGTCAGCTGGGAACAAACACTTATGTGACCATAGAGGTAAATAAATAGATACTCAATTGGCAACAGAAAAACGTTCTAATGTGCTCTTCAAATGAAAGATATCTTTACGGATGTCATAGGTACTTGCGTTTATTTTACATTAGATTTCGATTTAATCATTTTCAAATGACCTTCTATAAGACAAATAACACTTAAGTCACAGAATAAGTACTAGTACTCCGTACAGAAGCTTGACTTTGCAATGGTATCCAAAGAAATGTCAACTCAATGTCGTCAACGATATGGTGTAATTTAGTTTGCCTCAGTGACAAGCACATTTTCGTTTAGACACCTACAGAAATCCATTGCAAGATAATTTCATTCTTATTACTCTAGAATATAATTCATAGCTGTTGCCCGCGACTTCGTTCGCGTCAATTTCTATTATTATGATCGCGACTATTTTTGCCACATTTTTCACTCATGCTTCGCTCCTATTGGTCGCAGCGTGATATTCTATAGCCTAAAGCCTTCCTCGATAAATGGACTATCCAACACAAAAATAATTTTTCAATTCGGACCAGTACTTCCTGAGATTAGCGCGTTCAAACCGTTTAGTCTCAAAATGTCCCAAGTCGCAAAATGTCCAAGTCGCAAAACGTCCAAGTCGCAAAACGTCCAAGTCGCGAAATGTCCAAGTCTCAAAATGTCCAAGTTCAAAGTTTCAAAAGCAATTATGAAATAAAAACTCTTCTACTTTTTTTACTGTAACATTTTTCTTTATAATCAGAAAATAAAGATATAATTATGTACACTTGTAAAATTATACAAAAAATGTCCTATATTTATGTATCATTTTTGTGTTATAACTATTTCAATTATTGATCAACGTATGTTCATGTGAAATCATTAAAAAAAACTTAAAAACATGATTTTCTTCAAAAATTTACCTATATTTATATCGTTCCTGTGCAATTTACGTAGCTGTGTCTTATATTTTCTGTCAAAAACTATGTCATTCAGTCTTCTTATATTCTTTATATTTTGAAACATCGAATCTCTCATCATACATTTCCAATGTTCTGCTTCTCTCTTGAGTTTATGGATAAAATCATAAAGGTTAGGGCGTTTAGGTATGCGGCGATTTAGACGATTATGCCAACCCTCTAAGGCGTTTGTGGTCCGAGATTCGATGTTTCAAAACATAAAGAATAAAAGAAGACTGAAGGACATAGTTTTTGACAGAAAATATAAGACACAGCTACGTAAATTGCACAGGAACGATATAAATATAGGTAAATTTTTGAAGAAAATCATATTTTTACGTTTCTTTAAATGATTTCAGATGAACATACGTTGATCAATAATTGAAATAGTTATAACACAAAAATGATACATAAATATAGGACATTTTTTGTATAATTTTACAAGAGTGTACATAGTTATATCTTTATTTGCTGATTAATAAAGAAAACTGTTACAGTAAAAAAAGTAGAAGAGTTTTTATTTCATAATTGCTTTTGAAACTTTGAACTTGGACATTTTGAGACTTGGACATTTCGCGACTTGGACGTTTTGCGACTTGGACATTTTGCGACTTGGACATTTTGAGACTTGGACATTTTGAGACTTTGACATTTTGCTACCACTTGACATTTTGCAAATTGGACATTCTGAGACTAAACGGTTCAAACAAACAAACAAACAAACAAACTCTTCAGCTTTATATATTAGTATAGATAATACACTAAACCTATTCAGTGATGTTATATCATGCGGCGCACTAGGGATGACTGCTACAAGAAGCTACTACTAGAATTAAACTAAGAATTAAATTTGGATCCCGATCACTATTTAAACAATTAAACACTGCACAGTATCTGTTTGCATGTTTTCTTTTTCTCTCCATTTCGGTAAAAGAACAAGTGAAAAACGGGCGCGTACTTCACCGCTCGCTTGCGAAACTCAACTGTTTTAGCCCACCCTGGTGGGTCGCCGCGCGTAGGTACGTTTTTGGTACCGACACGCGGAGTTGCACAAGCCTGCTTAAGTCCAGCGTTTCTCATTTGCCGGGTCGCGACCTGGTACCGGGCCATCAAAATAAAATACCGGGTCGTAAAATTCCCGCCTTGTTTATAAAATAATACTATTATTGAACGACGACTGGTAAATATTCTTTTTAAACTTTAGTCTTTTCGGGAAACTTGAATTTAGTAAAACATAGGCAGCGTGCGAAGTATTCGCATTAAAATTTAGTGACTCAAGAGTAGTATTTAAAAAAATCTATTATTAAATGTGTATTACTTTACCTAATGGTACCAGTTTGATTTTAAAAGTATTAAGTGGGTCACAAAAGGGCAGTGTTAAAATTACCGGGCTATGGCACAACAATGTTTGGGAAACACTGATTTAGTCTACCCGTGACTATGAAAACTATAAAGTGTTTAAAACGTCGGGATAAACCAAAATATATAGCGTAAAATAAGCGCGAGTTTAAATCCGTCAAAGTACAACATGGGCATTCACCATGATTTTCGTCTTTTCTATGTGTTCCATCCAGAAGCTTGAAAATATCCTCCAACGCAGTAAACAGTTCCGGAGATATAACATCTCCGTGCCTATCGCCTCTCTGCAGTTTTATACGATCAGTGTTTTGATCCTGAAATCGGACTGACTTAGTGGAGTCTTCATACAAATATCTTAACACCTGAATGTACCTTTAGTCCGTATCTGGCATGTTTGGGGAGAATGCAGCACCACCCAGATCTACATCGAATCAAAGTCTCATAGTCAACAAACGCCAAGCTGGTTGTACTCCTCTTCGGTTCCAAAGTTATCACTACTAACACACACAAAGACCTATGAGCTTAGTTATGGTAAACTTACCCAAAATCCCCCCAAAAGGTCTCTGCGTCTCCCTCCAGCGCAGCCAGGCCAGCGCGTGCAGCTGGTGCGGCATGAGGGCGGTGCTCAGGGCGGCGGGCGGCACCGCGCGGGCGGTCTCCGGCGGCCGCGACGCCAGCGACTCGTGCAAGTTACGCAGGCGGTCTAGGATCACGTTGCGTTCCGCCATGTGCGTCGCCATGGCTGAACGGTTCATTCGGTTAGTATCACGAGAGTCAAAAATGGTCCAAGATGACGTTGCATTCCGCCATGTGGGTCGCCATAGCTGAATGGAGTGTTAAGTTGTATCATGATAGTCAAAAAGTAGAATCAGTTGTAGGAGGCATTTGCTATGACAAATGAAACAACTAAATAACCTAACCAATATATCTATATCTGACAGAGGGCTTATTATTATTATCATGAGAGTTGAAAATACAATTCTTTGTATAAAAATTCCGACTGCTTGTGGGGCTTGAACCCACAATCTGCCGTAAACCGAGCGACTGACCTAACTTTTTAACAATTTAGTAAATTTAAATCTAGTTTATGTCAGAGACTGGTGTCTGTACTAGGAGACCTGTTATGACAGACTACTAGATATCTTTGGCAATACTACACATCTCCGAATGGAGGATTTTCCACAATCGCTCTGGCAGTGCTTTGGTAGCTTTTTATAACACCCGTTATATAGAAGAAGGACGGTATGTTCATTTTATGCCAGCTCGCGGTTTAGGACTTGGTGTAACATTTTTGAACTGTTGGTTGACGTCCACATTCTAAGTCTGTGGGGAACGAGCGCCCACATTTTAATCGTGACATGCTTAGGCATCAGGATGCTTTAATATTTTCAATATTTCTTATATTTTACTGGCTAACTTCAGGTCAGCGTTACGTCACGTCAGTTTTGGCGTCCTAGTATAGATTCTAGACAAAATATAATTTAACAGATTCTAAACACTATAATTTTGCCGGATTATGAAGAGTCAGTCTTAACATCGGTCGCAAATGCCGCGGATCAAATATTCCGTAAATCTGCTCATTTTTGACTGTACCTAGGCCAACTTGTAGTCTGATGATCATCTGGCGGATTAATGTGGTAGCAGTAGCCTGTTGGGAGTGTTGGGCTAACAAATATAATAGATAGATAGATAGATAGAACTCGAGTCCTTTAGTCTTAATTCGATAGACTCGGCTCAATTTCACAAGACTCAGTATACTAACTAAACTTGGAGTCTTGAGTCGAACCGACCGAGATTCAGTCCCTTCATGTACACTCGAACACCAAAATATAACTCGAGTCTAAAAAGAGCCCAGTCTTAAATAGAGCTCGAATCTTACAATGAGCTCGAGTCCTCAAAGAGCTGGACCACTTCAAACTCGGAATAAATAAGAAATGACCCAATGTGACTTATTTGTAGTCAAGTAATAATAATTTAAAAAAAATATTATACTACATAATGTGTCTTACTTTTTTTTGATATTTGGAATAATTTTTCATGATGATTAAAATTATATTTTCTGTTAATTGACGCTTTAATTTTTCAAAATACTATTCTGGTTATAAATATATCCCACTAAAGTAACATTTTATGATTTTATAGCCTGCTTGAAAAAGGAAGACTCCAAACGGAAAATAACTTGAACGCGTCTCGCCGCTTAATAACGACTAGAGCGCAAAAAAGACTCGAGCTTTATGTTGCGATCAAGAGCTCAGTACAGACTTGAGTTCTTCAGTCTTGTAGTCTTGTTGTATTGAGTCGAGTCGTGTAATTTGTGAGCCGAGCTCAAGATTTAGGACTCGGAAAGACTCGAGTTCTTTACAACTCTAGATCTTACCCTGTTTGCCGAACATTCGCGGTTGTACAGCGGCGCTCGCTTTCTGTATGTCGTCCCAGGACAGACCTTTTTCGAACCCATCTTTTGCGATGTCTTCTGCTGTCGGGTGCTCTGAAATGAAATAATAATAAAAGTGATTTTAGTAAATTTTTTTTTACAGAAATCCAACCATTCGACAGGATATTAATCTACAATTTTACCTAACGGCCATTTCCAATAACCTATCTATCTTCAGTTTTGGCATATCGGAGATAGAAAACAAGTTCTGTCTTTGTTTCTCTGGACGGCAAAAACAGAGATAGAAACTGTTTCCTATCTCTGATATGTCAAAAGATAGCTAGGTTATTGGAACCGGCCGTTAATCGTATTAGACATTTCCGTAACAAACGAAATACATTCATTAATCGATTGGTCGTTCAAATAAAATTTTTGTGTTTGCGAGCCTAAGCATGTGATGTCCCTCTTTCTATTTATATCCCTCTCTCTGTCTATCTTTTATTGCTTTATGTGATTTAAATTTGACATAAGCTAGCCAATGTTGGTTTTTAAATAGATCTTACGCGGGAAGTGGTACATTATGTCAGTGGGGCATGAATGAAGCGTAGAATCCCCGACCAATCACATACGACAGCGAGTAATGTTCGGTTCACGAACAAACATTGATGCTCGATCATACACAGCATTTATAATAATAAAATAATAATATTTAACGCACTCGTATTTAGGAAATCAGAAACAACTTAGGTACCACAAACACTCGGACCCGAGAAAATGTTGAAAAAACCCTTTTTTTCTACATTGACCCGTCCGGGAATAGAACTCGGAACTTCGGAGCAGGCGACACCTTGAAAACCGGTGTGTACGCCACTACGCCACAGAGGTAAAGTATTAAATTTGTTTTGTTTTTGTAAATTAAATTAAATAAATAAATAAATAAATATTTAAGACAAATGCCTCAATGGGCCACACAGAGCCATCTAGTCCCAAATTAAGGTACTATTAAGTACCCTGTCGTATGGGGTACTAGACAACCGATAAACTTACTTATATACTTTTTTTTTTGTAAATACATACTTATAATACATAGAAAACACCCAGACCAGTACAAACAGACATGTTCATGCACACAAATATTTGTACTGTGCGGGGATCGAACCCGCGACCCATGGATCAGAAGCAGCGTTAACTACCGCTGATCCAAATGGTCGTCTAAATTGTGGCTGTACTCTGTCGTTTTGACAATAATATAAAAAAATATATGATTCACTAATACAGTGGCTTCTATGTTCAGACAACAGCACGTCAACCTACCACAAAACGTCAAATTTTCTCAATTTATATTGATCTCTACACCTCTACTTGTTGGACTTAAAGTTGGAAATCAATTCAATGACCTTTTAACTTTTTGTGTAGGTTGACCTGCCGTTGCCTGTACATGGGTCGCGGGTTCGATCCCCGCACAGTACAAATATTTGTGTGCATGAACATGTCTGTTTGTACTGGTCTGGGTGTTTTCTATGTATTATAAGTATGTATTTACAAAAAAAAATATCTATAAGTATAAGTTTATCGGTTGTCTAGTACCCCATACGACAGGGTACTTAATAGTAGCCTAATTTGGGACTAGATGGCTCTGTGTGGCCCAGTGAATCATGTCTTAAATATTTATTTATTTAAATTTATCAGAGTGTTGGTACCTGGCTCCACGACCATATTGGCCACCTTGTCCCCCTGGCGGCGCACCTCGGCCTCCAGCGCCGTCAGCCGGTCGATCAGCCGCACCCCGCCGTCCGGCAGCGTGCTCACATCCATATTCTCCAATAGATTCTGCACATGAGACATGTGGAACAAGACGATTATAGATACACTCGTACAGGGCCCCAATTCCGCTAATTAACAAATGGCTCAATAGAATCGCATTTGCGTCTCAATCGTATAATTTTGATATTACTGCCATAATAAATGTGTCAAAATATACAATTTAGATGCAATTGCGATTCTATTAAGCCATGTGTAAATTAGCGGAATTGGGGCCCATTTAACACGAGATGCAAGTTAGGTAAATGTTATTACGACGCTGACATGAGCCAAATTCAGCTCAATGAAGATTGTTTTGCTTTAAGCCTATGGCTCGTATTGTTGCCAAATTCTATGTAGTTGTAATTTATCATATTTTTGACCAGGTGGTTGTTTCCAAAACACGATTATAAAAACTTTTCTCGATAGAAAATAATCTCTAAGTAGCCTCTGAAAATACATAAATTACCATTTTTCTCAGCAGTCCGTATAACAATGATAATAAAATTTTGCTATATTGTATATTACATGTTGCTTAAGCAAATGGCTGATTTAGATTTTTAATAAAATGGCAATTTTAAATTGCACAACGAATTTTGTTGTTTGGCACTTAGGCCCTTCTATTCCATGCGCTTTTTCTCTGTCACTCCTACGGGAATCGACAGTGACAGCTGCGGCGCGTTCCAAAGAAATTCAAAGACGAATAAATTTGTGGGCGTGTTTATTGCTCAAGGTCATCGGCTGCAGTCAGCGTCTTAAGAGATCAAAATAAGCCTTTCTAAAATAACCATACATGAACAGTATGGAAGTAGTAAGCGTGTGTGTGTCTATTTGTAGTCAAAAATGTTATTTCACTTTGGTATTTAAAATTAATATATTCACACAAAATGGTTCCTGTGTGACGACTTTACAATGAAAATGAATATAAGCTGACTTGTAATATATACGTAACTGCCTATACAATTCACTGAATTTTTGAATCGGTGCAAATAAATAATCCCCGACCATCATCAGAGAGAGGTGCAAAATTGGTGGTTTATTTAAAGCTTTCCGTCAGTTAATATTTTTGTGAAATTTGCACTATGTACGAGTATAATATGATGACATGAAAATTACACCCCTAAGGATAGAAAAGTAAAGTAGACAGACTACAAAAACAAACGAAGACGTCATCTACGCAATGAAGCCAAGGATGCCAAAAAGTTTACCTTCAATCTATACTAATATTATAAGACTGAAGAGTTTGTTTGTTTGTTTGAACGCGCTAATCTCAGGAAGTACTGGTTCGAATAGAAAAATTATTTTTGAGTTGGATAGTTCATTTATCGAGGAAGACTTTAGGTTATATAACATCACGCTGCGACCAATAGGAGCGAAGCATTAGTGAAAAATGTTGCAAAAATAATCGCGGTCATAATAACAGAAATTGATGCCGATGAAGTCGCGGGAAACAGCTAGTAAAAGATAAAAGGTGATAAAACACCATTACAACTCACCCTAATATTATGCAGATCCTCCTGCAGACTGTTCAGTTTGCTGAGCTCGCTCTCCCGTATATGCTTCCTTACGTAAACCACCTGGTTGGGGTAGCTGGGCGGCACCAGGTACTGCCTGATCGTGGTCTCCTTGCCGCGAGGCTGGCTCGAGCCGTCCTCATCTTTTGGAGGCTTAGAACTCCTAGAACTGTCCTCATCTTTTGACAGTTTAGAACTCTTCCGAACGCTTGGCGACTTTTTTATACTTGGAGACTTCTTCTGCACGGCAACCTGTTTTGATTGATGAACAGACTTTAACAATGTGGTAAACATGAGGCAAGGGGAAGTAAAGGCCTCATTAGATTGATATTATTGGTTGACTTAACTGTCGCTGTATTTTGTCTCAGCCTTGCTTAAGGCTTGATAGTGGCTTGGTAAGACATAAACGCCGAACTACCGGGCCTTAAGTAATGCATGCACACACACACACACACACACACACACAAACACAAACTAAAATTATAAAAATAAATTTAATCAACAAACATATGGATTAAGTAAAGTAGGTAACGTCCCATAATCATTCCACTTCAGGGCAAAGGCCATCAGGAGGATGGAGGCCTTTGTCTACGCCAATGTTCAAAATTTTCGGGTATTTCCGGGAATCGAGCCCAGATACTTAAACCAATTAACTACACTAGCTTTTCAACATTGTGTAGCATAATACTATTTTGAAGAAACTCCTTGTATTGAAACCAAAAGGTATTTACTTATTATGTATCGTGAATTTTAAACGACGTTGTCATGATTTTTTTGTGTACTTTGGTCTGAGAATTGATTGCAGGATATTTTTTATACTGAAAAGTTTACAGTTACAGTAAGGGTACTATCCCATAGGGGTTAGTTTCAAAATCAGAATTCTACGCGTAATGTGTCCCAGGCAACAGTTTGTTTCAACATACAATCTTGAGTTACAACTTTTTTTTTTCAAAATTTTTCCTCTACTTAGTAGTGGACGTTAATCTAGAGAGATAAGCAGGGCCTGGAAGCTTTTGTTGTGGTTGGAGGAGGATAGAACGAATAATGTAGTTGGAAAGAGAATAATACGAATGATGAAGTATTAAAATGGTAAAAGAGAAAATTGATAGTAACGATTGAAAGTAGAAAATGACAAATGTTGGGATGGGGACACCTGATACGACACAAAAACTTCATTGAAACTATATAATAATAGAGGGAAAAGAAAGAAGAAGTAAGCGAGGAACACTAAAAATAACCTATATGCAAAAAATAAAGGAAAAGTTAAACGTCGTGTCAAATTGAAGTCAAGGGAATGGTGGGGGACCGAGAAGAATGGTAAAATTCCCCAAAAAGACCAAAGCTATTAAATTTGATGATGACCTTACCACTTATTAAAACAAATTTAAATAATAAATTAAAACAAATTTCGACATTCAAAATAACGCTTTACCGTGACATCGGGTTTCGGACTCCTCGGGCTTCTAGGCATTTTCACTTATACCTAATTTCAATAAACGCAAAACAATTATTTCATTGGCATTATCACATTTATATGAACAAATTCAATCACATTTAAAAAATACAATTCAATATCTCAAATCCCGCAATAAAAACAGAAAGACAGGCATATACGGACTATTTTCTTTCGTTACTTTCTTGTATGCGCGTACCCTCATTTTAGTCGATATTTTTTAATGAGCTAATGGAACCACAATGGAAGTAGATGAAAGTGGGCTTACTGTATGATACATAGATGTTGTATTATCAAAGACATCGCAACACAACGCATCTCTAAGGGATAATTATTTTTTAATGTTTAACCTACGAAAAAAGAGGAGTTAAAGCCCTCCTCTTTTTTCGTCGATTAAACCGATTTAAAAAAAAACTGAAAAAAACAACTTCATATGGGTAGAAAAGTAGATTTAACTCAACATTTAAGGCTTAATTCTTACCTTTTGTCGATTACATTTTTTAGAACAACTTTTAAACTATTAACCGCGCCGATTCCTTGCGTGAATCGAGCGATATCGCGCAACATGACATAAAACAGTAAAGAAGAGCTATAGTTGGAACAACAGCATGTTTGTGTACTCCGTTAGCGATATCGAAAAAAAAAACAAATAACTATCGCAACATTTACAATAGTTAAAGTACATTTTAGATCTCTTTTCTGCTCCACAGTATCGTCGTCTCCGGACCACAAGTCTGTACCTAACAAAGGTCGGAGACCATAGCGGAAGGCTGAAATAACAGATCGAGGTCCGATACTGGTGAACTTTGTCTTTTTGTTTCACAAAGAAGGTTATTTCTTTTCATCTGCTCAATCGTATGCCATGCCATGCCGGCCACGGCACAGCAATAAAATAACACTACCTCCACTATAGTACTGCTTAGATTGGGGAGGTTAACTAGGTTTTATACGTCGGTAACGCCCCGTTTTGTCTAGTGGTGGACAAAGATCTCAGGGTCCTGGGTTTGTTCCCAGGTTGAGTAACAAGAGTTTCGAATTTTTACGAGTTTGTGATTACCAACGCGCGCAAGTGTGATGATTATGCCTGTACCTATCATGGATGTGGTAACTTGAAATAAATGATGGAGGCTTTTGACCTGCAGTCGAATGATTATAGGACGTTACCTTACTTACTCCGTATGGTTGTTATTTTTTTAAATAATTTTTAGGTTCTGTTTGTGTGTGCATTACTTAAGCAAGGCTGAGACAAATACAGCGATAGTCAAGTCAACCAATAATATCAATCTATAAGCAGCATATAAATAAGCAAATACATAGGAAAAAGACATAACTTATCCACAACTAAATAGAATTGTTTGACAAGACAAAGCGTTAATATTTTCAAAGTAAATTATCTTATTGCAAAGCCTCTAAGTTTAACCAATTGCAAAACCAATCGCATAAAAGTCGTTATGCGAAAAGAGCCTACTGAATCTACCCAATCATGATTGTCAGCAATTTTATTAAAATGCCTTACACCTTCCGAGAAAAAAAGTATATGGTCTACGAAAATTAAATATGTAAAAAAACTACAGACTATTAATTAGTACTAGTTAATTAGTTTTTTGATGTTATAATAACACTGAATGAACAGTATAATTATAACAGATCTCTTCATTTCTTTTACCTAAACGACGCCCACTGCTGGATATTCCTAGGTTAGTTTAGGTTTATTCATAATCCCTCAATCCCCAGGAGGCTGCCACGATAACAACTGATTTCAATCGTGTCTGGAATAACTCACGATCGAGGGATTAATAATCAAACTATGTTACTTACATCATCTTCATCATCGCTGCTCAATGCTATAATTTCAGGCTTACTATCGATTATAGTAACATCATCATCATCTTCATCCCTCCCACTTTTCATATAGCAATGGTCCTGTGACAAATTATTCAAAACCTTGTTCCTCAACTCTTGAGATTCACTTTCCTTTAAATCCAAGTCTATTATGGATATATTTTGACTGTTGACATGATTATTAACATTGGTAATATCTTTCAACGGGCTGGCGAATGGGGAGCAAGTTAATCTTGAAGTGTCATTGTCGGGTACTATGCAGACTTCATCTTGGCCAGGTTTTGGAAGAGATTTATGCAGGGATGTGCTGACATCTGGCAAGTCTGTGAGACTATATGAGCCTACTCGTGAGTTTGGTTTGCTCTGAAACAACAGATAATATACATAATGGTTGAAAATCCAAACACCGATTTATGCTAATTCAAAATCTAGTTCAAATTTAAATATACTATTTGCTCTTTCTTTAAAGCTCACTTGAGCCTACTGCATGCTCCTAAAACATCCCATATTTTAGTTATTTCTTACCAACACTACTACAATGCAAGGAACACAGCCGGATTGTCAGATTTTGATGAGCTAGATTTTGAATGGGTGGTGCTATTCTAATATGAGCCAACGCAATAAAACGCAACGCATATTTAAAGAAGCAAAAAAATTTTTTTTATAAGACTCACATCATCTGACTGAATGAAGTCAGACTCATCATCGCTATCATTATTCTTCGGTACCACACCCATGATGCTCATTCGGGTCGCCCGCGACATCACCATTTCATCCTCGTTGGGCCCATCGTCATCATCATCACACTCCTGTTCATCAGTGCCATCATCTTCACCGCTCTGACTTCCATCATCACTCTCATCACCGTCACTCATATTATTAGTATTCCCAATAACTTTTTTATCAACATCTATTTTAAGTGGCGTATCTTTCAAACAGGTTAGCTTTCTGTTTTTGTCGTGTTCTATGACTATAGAATTTTCAGTATCAGAGTCCAAAAGGATCATACGTTTCTTGGACTTAACTCGTCCAATGAATGAGTCTGAGTTGGATTCTATGGATTTTGGGCGCATCGGTGGGCGGCGCCTGGGAACTATTTCTGGCGAAAGTTCCTCTGAAAAAGAACAAAATTAAATTTTGCTATAGACAGACGATTATGTATTCCAATTTCATTATTATTATTGCACAGTTAAAGGATGATTTTTTTTTAAACTTTCTTGTTGGATTGGTCAACATAAAACTTTAAACTAAACAGGATTTTGTTTACTGTATTATTTATTTAATTACCTTTTAAATAATTGTATTTACCTTCCCTAATAAGGAATCCTTATATTTCAATTCGATTAAAAATTTAGATTTGATTCCATTAAATTTATTAGAAATAATATTAGCATTAAATCCCGTTTAGTGTAAGTTTATTATCTAAATAATTTTCAACATTTATACAATGCCTAAACATAACTGACTGGGTATTTCCAGAACTTTTATCTTTTTTCTTCTATTTGAAGTTAAACAGATACTATTGGACTTCCATATTAAATTAGTACTTAAGTATTGAATGTCTTATAGGATCTAACCTTCATCAGATGAGCTTGAAACTACTTTCTTTGGTGATGAACTAGACTGCCTTCTTATGCTGCCTCTTTTACTGCCATCTATAAAATAAACATATTTTAATCCCTCGATCGTGAGTTATTATATACAACCGGTTGTCGCTTGGGGTTTGAAGCGTTAAAACATATGAAAGTAAAAGTAAAGTAATGGCCTATAATCATCCCACTGCAATGCAAGGGCCACCATCATTAAATTTAACTTACTATAGTAATGACGGATACAGGCGTATCACGCTGGTGATCAGAAAATCAAGCCATGTTGTGAAAAATCTAATATTTTGTTGTGTGACCCATGGATTGAACGGAGGACCCAGACCCACCTTGTCTCGGTATTTCAGACAGACCAGACGGACTGGATCAGACAAATTATTTATCAACATCATCATCAGCTTCTCCACAACTGGGCATGTGCCTCTTAAAAAGGAGGGTTTCACCTAAATCTAAACTAGGCAAGAGAGTTGGTGGCCTGACTGCTTCTGGAGGTGCTTTTTAGTTACTTCTTATGACACTAAATGACTACTAGTGTCTAATTCGCCACCAAATTAGGTACTTTCTAACCTATACGACTAAATTTTTGGTGTTCAGTTGCTGTTCGATACTAAAATATTTGTTTCTCGCCTAAAATACTGGCCTAATGCGAACTAGGTTTAATAAGGAAAAGGGATGCACACTCCTTCTGCTGTTCTCTTTTAGCGTTGGCACCACAAAGCGCTTAAAAAATTTTAAAAGTAGATCTTTGAAGGAAAAGAAAAGATTAAAGTGGTACTGGAATCAACTAAAAATAAAATTATTACCGTCATCACTACTCAAGACCACATGTTGGTCAAGTGCACTACTTCTTCTCACTGCAGACTTGAGCTTTGATAGAGGTTCATTGTCATCTTGATCAGTGTCTGAAAAGTTAAGCCAGTAAGTTTGTTAAAAAATGTTGTAAATAGCTAGTTTATTAATCTGTTTGACTAAGATTAAATGTTAGTGTGAAGAATTTTTTCTTATATGTAGTTGACAAATTATAGTAACATATTTACATGCAACTTACCATCTGAAGTAGATTCCTCTGATTCAGCGACGAAAACAGTTCGGTTCTTACAATTCGGAGTTTTTAAAGACGAAAAAGGTTGTTCTACTATCAAACTACTGTCGATAACTTCATTATCTGAGTCACTATTCATTTCTGTTTTATCACGGTATTCAAAAAATGAGTTCTCCATGTTAAATTGCTATCAATAACGTATTAGAAAATTATCAAATAAACATTAAAATGTGTTCTTTGTTTACCAAAACAAATTTTGAAATTGAATTGTCGTTGTCAACGTTTTGTTTGTTAGGTACTTAAATTTTAAAATGTAACAACAAAAAATAATTTATTTTTAACAAGCATAGGTAAAATTCACTTAAATCTTAGATCGAATACATACTCGAGAGAAATGATTGACAACCTAAAATAATAAAAGTTTGTATTTTAATTATACCTAGGTGTGTTGGTTAGAAGAAACCAAACGAAATTGTATCTTGCTTGAGTTCTAGTTCCGATCGTTTCAAAACTCTATATCACGAATCATAAAAATAAAGAGCTATTGAACAATTAAGAGCCTGTTTATTATAATAGGATATTCTTGGTGTTTATTTTTAAATGTTATTTTTCAATAAAAGCAAGTAGACAGCCCGATCATGGTATTAGTAAATGGTAATCTTTTGAGATACATTTTCAATAAATTTGCGACATGTAGCAAAAAATCGGCCTAGTTAAATTCGGAACCAATTAATTTTTGAATTATTTTTTTTCTTAGTTTAACGGCCTCGGATACTTATCCATACAGCCAATTCTTTAGTAATATTGTCTTTATTTTTCATTAAAACGTTGATGTTAGACGTTTTAATGCTTCGATGGAGTTTTTGGAGACAGTCGAAAGATTGAAGGAATGTAGAGAAGTCCCCAAGAAACAGGTGACCTGTTCGCGTTACCGCGCAAAATTCACGGTCCACTTTTCTTGGTTACGACCCATACACCATGTTATTTCACCGAACTGTATGTTGTTCACTCGCACGACACTTTGTTTCGCAAAATAACACCACTTTTACGACCCAAAAATCACTATAAACAATAAAAATTCGATAAAATAAACGGATGCCAAAAACTTTAATTTTTGAATGAATTTATCACCAGAGTGATGTGGGTTGCGATCATGGTTGCGATACTTCATAAGCAGGCAAGCACAGAGTACATTTTTATAACATAACAGGCGAGTGACAATCTAACATTATTTTAAAACTATTGATTACTATTGATTTAAAATAATGTTAGATTATTAATTTGTAATAATTTTATAAAGAATTTGAATTTGGAATCAGTGTCAGAACATAACTAGACTTTAATATTTAATTATAATTAATAGTCCACTTGATTTTTGAGTTGTCTTTCTATTTAATAGCGATTAACCGTTTCTGTTGTAATTGTGGTTGTGTTTAATTAATTAACAATGATGAACAGTGAGAATGTAACCTATATTAATCGAAGTGACAAAATATACTTCATAAATTATAGGAGAAAATGCGAACTATACAGATATTTAATAGCAGCGTTTTACCTGAAATAAAACGCATATTAAAATACTTACCTCACTGGAAGCTTTATATTGATATAGCATTTCCGTTTCCCGTCATTTGCCTACCCTTTTTATTACGTAGTTTCTGGCTAAATGGCGCCACCTGGCGGTCGTGCGCTTTTTAAGTTTCTTAAAATTTGCGGCGCACCATTTTGCTCATTGGCTCAATTTCACCAGACAGAAATAAAGTGAAAGCTTCCAGTGAGGTAAGTATTTTAATATGCGTTTTATTTCAGGTAAAATGCTGCTATTAAAACACTGTACCGTCACTGGAAGCTTTATATTGAGATCTGTTTGTTATCGCCTGGTGACGCCACTTAATATTATAACGCCTTAGCGTAACGCCAATGTGAAATATTTAAAAATAAAAATCAAGTTTTCCGTGTATTACACAGGATTGAAAACAAACATTCTGTTGGTTTTTTATATTATCATTAAATGGAACAAATAATATAACTGTAAAGGTAAAAATTCAAACTGAAAATCTTTCTAGGAAATTCTTCTAATCAATCTCATTAGTTGTATAAGAGTTTACCAACACTTGATTTAATTTCACACAGTCATATAGGATTGTTGTGATCTATGGGGTAATTTACTAACCAGTTCTTGGAAGCTTCTGCAGATCTTACGCTATATATATGTAACGTTTTTGTATTATGGTTAGGTACTTTAGGTAGGGTATATTCTAAGGTCAGGTCATGAATGCATCTACCTGTACAAAGAACCAAAGAAAAATTGAAATTGATGTTTGATGTGATGATTAAAACATTTTCTTGTGTCGATTATAATTTTATAAGTATAGTTTATATAATATTACATCCCATATGGTTTGGAGTTTTGTAAAAGCAATTAATTTAAGAATAATATGTTTTACTAGAACGTGAGTACTCACTGTTCGTGGTTAAGCCTGATAAGAATAGCGCCAATTGAAAAGTATGGCTTTTTAACTTTATTACTATTGAAATTGTCCTTGAACAACAACATTTCTAAGCTACTTGACAAATTTATAAAATAGATTTACCAAAAACTCTTATGTAAAAGCTTTTGTTTGTAAAATGTATCTGGAGGTTACTTAAGGTAAGTGGTGCTGTAAGTGCTCGGTCTCTGACACGCCAGAACACTTTCTCCCATTATAGCAAAAACAACGATGTTAAAAGATTTAGTTGAGTGAGCACCCTTGATATTAGAAACGTTTGTAGGAAAACCCAAGTAATAGGATCGTATCGTACCATGAAGAACCGAACGCATCGCCAAATGTATCCTGGAATGTAGTAGATGCCGACCTAACATGTTCAAAATTTAGTTTGTTATTTTCATTTATAATAAAGATTTCGTACTTTCCCTTTGCGAAGATGTAGGTACACCTGTTGTTATTTTGTCACACTAAGATTCGAACTGTGATGTAGTAGTGAATGTGGCTCTGGAGAGCATTTAGTATTGCTAGCATTTATTTCTAAATGCATGACAACCTTCTCTTAAAGAATTTAACTTTCAGCTATTGCAATGCCTTTTAAGTTAAACAGTTTAACTCTTGACTCTCGATTTCTAAACCTTACGTATCTGACACGCTCAAATACTACAATTGCGTCAAAATGTATTCGGCCTATAATCATCCTACTGCAGGGAAAAGGCCTCAATCAATTTAAGGTACCAAAGCAATAATGGGTAAAATAAATTGGAATAGAGCTTGATCCAGGTCCAAGTCAAATCCAAGGTCAAGTGATTGCTGGCAATGTGAGCAGCTTTGGAAGCAAATAGGTCTATTACTGGACATTCCCGTTTTATAATCACGAAATCTGTACAATGTGCTAGTCGGTCTGGAGTCGACAGTGTCTATTTGCCAAGTATGTTGAATTCGATGGAACTAGTAAGTTCAAAATTGGAAATATTTTGAAATCAAATCAAGGTTTAAGCGTAAACGTGCTGGTTTAGCACAAAACTGCCCCTGGGAAGGGCAGTGCATCTGTCGATCAACTACTTCAGTTGTTCGATAACCACCACTAGGTGCGATAGATTCCTATCAACTATCTATGATTTATGCGACAATGCGGCACGACAAAAATGACGAAATTCATTCATATTATTAATTCAATTATTATTTGTAATTATTTTAGTTGATTTCTTTGTTCCATTATTTCTAATTTTCTTAAACTGGGGCAAAGACAAGCCAAAAAGATCAAGATCACTTTTTTTTTTGTAATGACATTATATTGGTTTAATAGTCTATTTAGTGGGGCATGGTGGCCTAAATTACTTTTGGAAAGTGTAACAAAGTATATCTGGAGCGTGTGAGTTTCCGTGGGGAGTTAAATTTAAATTTATTTAACTCACAAATATTATTGATTATTTTATAGAGGAAAACTTGATCAAATCTTTTACGTCTATTTTTAAGAGAAGTCATTTTAAAGAAATTTAGTCTACTCGTGTATGAATGAAGTTTTTTAGCAATTTTACTTTGATAAGCCAGATGATACAGAAACTTTTTTTGCACTCTTTCCAATGATATTTCAAAAGTAATAGATATGTTACATGCGCTCTCAATACGCGTCCCTAAAACGTCACAATTGTGACGTCTTTTCAAATCCATGAAAGAGAAAGTAATTGTTCTTTTCACGAGTATGACAAGGACAAAATAAGAATTACGCATGTGTGCAGTTGTTCGCAAGCGGCACATATATTTCGATAGTTTTGTAAGGGCATAACCTATCTATACTTTTTAAATATCATTGACTCTTTCTATATTATTTGAATGAATTTCATAGTACGGGGACCAAACGGTACTGCAGTATTCAAGACAGGATCTGACAATGCTGTTATATAATATAATTTTAGTATTGGCGTTCTTAAAGTCCTTACAATTCCTCAATACAAATCCCAGGCGTTTAAGAGCTTTATTTACCATAATATTGTAATGATTCCTAAAACTAAGTTTTTTATCTAATGTAACCCCTAAATCACGCATCTCATCAACTTCCTGTACAGAATGGTTATATATTGAATAGCTTCTGTGCAATGTTATGATATTTCTAGTGAAGCTCATAAAAAAGCACTTTTCGGGATTTAGGACCATTTTATTTCGGACACACCACTGTTCTAGTTGATTTATATCATTTTGCAGTAACAAGACATCTCTTTCATTTTTTATTGGCCTAAAAAAATTTAGGTCATCTGCATACAAGTCTAGTCACACATCTAGTTACGTCATTAATAAAAATATTAAAAAACACTGGTCCCAAATGCGATCCCTGGGGGACTCCAGATGAATTCAAAAAAGGATCTGAAGTGAAGTCATTGACAACAACTTTCGAGAAACGGTTAGAGAGGTATGAAGAACACCAATTGAGGATGCTTCCAGCAAACCCATAACTGGACAACTTCCCTAGCAGGATTTTATGATTTACCCTGTTAAAAGCCCTCGATAAATCCGTATAGATGACATCGACTGGTACGCGAGCATCTACAAACCGAGAAACGTCATCAATAAAACTCAAAAGGTTAGTACTGGTGGAGCGTAAGCTAATGAAACCATGTTGATCGTCAATGAGTAAACGTTTTATATGCCACGTTATTATGGGACACAACAAAGCTTCCAAAATCTTTGAAAAAGCTGGTAAAATAGAGATTGGCCTATAATTTTTCGCTAAACACTGATCACCAGATTTATAAACAGTCTTGATTAACGCTGTTTTCCAATAGAATGGGAAAGTCCCTGTAGACAACGAAATATTATATATCATAGCAAGAGGTATTGATATATTGTTTGGCACATTTTTTAACAAAAATATAAGGAATACCGACAATACCGGCTCCTTTGCAATGATCGATAGATTTTAAATAGTTTTGAACCTGATCAACAGTAAAAGAAACGCTGCTAAGGCAATTTGTTGTTTGGATAGGCAAGTCCATCAAACCCTCACCAGCAGCACCAGTGCCACTAAGTGTAGTAGTAGAGCTACCCACAGAACGGTTGACAGGCTCATAAGTAGAAGAAAAACAGGAAGCCAACAAGTTACATATGTCGGAGCCAGCGGTGGCCGTAACATTTTCATAAATGATCTTAGATGGGAAGATAAGATAAAGATAAAGATAAATTTATTTACAGAAACATGTGTGAGATAAATTTCATTGTAGAAACATATTCTTGGTGTCCATATTATTAATAAGTAACAACATGTCTTACTGATATTCAGCGTGTAATATGTTAAGTCTTAATTATATCTTATTTAAAAAACACAAACTTATGAAGCGATTAAACATAATAAAATTATACAATATCAAAATTTATCATTTAAAAAGTCATTTATATTATAATAGCATTTGTCCATTAATAATTTCTTAAATTTAGTTTTAAATATATTGTTATTTAGTATTTTAATAGATAGAGGAATTTTATTATATATTCTTGGAGCCATGCATAATAAACTTTTACTTAACAAAGCCGTCTTTGCCGGTTGCGAGCAAAGTTTGCTCTCATCACGACGGTTACGAGCCACTTTATCAGATAAGCGTGGAAATAGATGAGAGTTAGTTCTTACAAAGAGTGCAATCTCCATTATGTATAAAGACGGAAGTGTCAGAATCTTGAGCTTAATGAAATATGGCATACAGCTGTCAGTTGAATATAGGCAAAACATGGCCCGAATACATCTTTTTTGACATTTAAACGCAACTTCCTTGTCTGTTGAGTTACCCCAGAAAATTATTCCGTATCTCAGCACAGACTCGACTAGCCCGTAATAGGCGGCTAATAATGCATCATTACTTACAATAGTGGAAAGTTTAAACAGAGCAAATGCTAAGCTGCTTGTTTTTTTGCTTAGTTCATGTATATGATTTTTCCAATTTAGTTTTTTGTCAATTTGCAGTCCAAGAAATCTGGTAACATCCAATTGATCAATGGCGGTATCATTATAGTTAATTAAAATATTAGATGGGGTACCGGCTCTTTGGCTGAAGTGCATAATGTGTGTTTTGTTGAGATTAATTTTTAAGTTATTATTATTTAACCAAGTGATAACAGATTTTAACGTTTCATTAATTTCATTGTTATAAGAACTTATATCATTACAGTTTACAGTTATGGTACTGTCGTCAGCAAATAGAGTCATAGGATATTTAGTGGCTTTTGGCAGATCATTTATATATACTATAAACAACAAAGGACCCAATACACTGCCTTGCGGGACTCCATATTTGATAGAACGCTCTGTCGATGAGCTTATTTCCTCAGATTTTGTACTAAAATTAAGTCTACATATTTCCGTTTTTTGACGACGTTCACTTAAATAGGACTGAATCAAATTCAGAACATTGCCTCTAACACCATACGCGCCGAGCTTGCGAATTAAAATGTTATGGTCAACATAGTCAAATGCTTGAGTCATGTCACAGTATAATGAGCATACAGGGAAGAAGCTAGAATTTTTTTTTTTCGTTTTATGTAAGACCAAAAAAGTTTTTGATTTGACTTAATAGATACTGAATTATACTGAATTCTCGTCGCATCTCTGTAAATTCTGCCCGGTGGCCACAAACCAATTGCACTTGATTAGATTCCGATTTTATTTGAGAATAATTCTTTTACCTTCGTGTTAAAATTGTTAAAATTAACATATGTTTAATTGAAAGAAATTTACGACTTTAACTCGCGTTTATCATTAGGGACTTACATATTTTGGTAAATTTATCTTCCATTTCAATGAATAGGTTGCGTAAATTCAAACAATCTATATACTTAGTAATCAGTTGACTTATCATTAGCGGTGTGTATGCTATTTTGTGCACTTGTTTGCCAATTTTACCCATTTCATAAAATTTTACACTAAAACAGGATTATCAAGGCACTGTTTTATAATTTAAATGTAAACAAAGGCAATTCACCCATTTCATCAAGCAATTCATCGTGCGTTTAGTTTGGCCGATGTACGAACTTCCACAACTGCAGTCAATCTTATAGACACCTGGTTTTTCTAAAACGAGATTGTCTTTAGGTGATCTTAGACACTGTGATACCTTTCTTAAGGGAGTGAAGACAGTATTTAATGAGAATTTCTTTAGGATGTTTGAGATCTTGTCTGTCACTCCATTTATGTATGGCAAAAATTAATTCAAAAAATGCTATATCTCGATTGGATACTGTAAGTGTTGTGTGTCGAGAACAGAAGTGTAGTAATAGTGAGTTTTCAAACAGTGGTACCGGTATCGTGTGTAATAAAAGACTACGACGGAGGGTAGACCGATTTGTCTGCTCTTAACAACTACCCACCCGCATAGACATCAGTTCTCCCGTGATCATGGCGCTTGCAACAGTGCCGAAATATCGGGAACTCATAAAAACTAAGGTACATGGTATAAACCCCGTATCAATCAACTCTAGTAATAGTGACCATGGAAGTTTAAATCAGTTCATTGACATAGTCTGCAGAGGCTATCGGAGAAGATTTTATGTTGAGTAATTCTAAATTTGTATCGTTCTTTTTATTTGTGTAAGTGATATTTTTTATATTTTTCCATAATAATTTATTATTTTTTACCGATTTGCTTAATAATTCCCTTTCATATTGTTTTTTAAGTTTTTTAAAAAGGTTGTTGCAAAAATTTCTGTATCTGACATAAGTAATTTTATTTATTTGATTAAAAGGTTCATCTTTAACTTTCTTTTGAAGTTTGTTTCGATTTCGGATACAGCGTAGAATTCCTGGCGTAATCCAGGGTTTAATGTTACGATTTCTTTTTGATATTTTTGTAATCACCGTGTGTTCTTTAATTGTCTTCATCAATTTGGATGTCAAGCCCTCTGCCACCATGGTAGGATTATCACAATCTAGTAGTTCCGTGAGATTCTGAGATTTTAGGTCTTTTAAAGCTGCCTCAAAGTTTATGGTGCTTCTAGTTTTGCATACTAGTGGGTGATTTTTACATTCTGATATTATGAGGGACGTCGTTAGGTGATCTGTTGTAGTCGTATGTAGTACAGCTATTGTTGCAGAAAATTTAGTTTTATTTATTTATTTAGTACGTATAAGTAACAATTGGGATAAAATCATCTAAAATAACAACCTTTTAATATAACATTCACATGATAAACAAATAAATTTTATTTAGTACAATAACATTTAGTGTAACGTTCATTTACGATAACACTCCTTTTATATAACAATTACAACATATAAAATTAAAAGATATCAAATAGTGTAAATTCCGAATCCATAAATACGCAGGCAAGGAGGTATGCATGCACGTAAGCAGGTAAATATTCATGCATGCAGGGTAGCATGCATGGATGCAGGCTAACAATCATACAATCATGCATGCAGGCAAGCAGCATGCATGCATGCATGCAGGCAAGCAAGCATGCATATAGGAAAGCAGGCACGCATGCATGCATTTGTTTTGCTCGTCTCCGGCGCTGCGGAAAGTGCAGTCCTTCCGCTCTTGCGTAACAAATCTCCGGCACCCACACTCGCTTCCGCAGCATCAGCTTGCTTGATCAGCCTCAGCCGCTACAGCTCGCCCGGGCGCCCAAGCTTCGTTACTGTGAGCGAGGACTGCACTCCCTCCGCGCCTCCAGCTTTTAAATTGCACTCTAGTGTTGGGCAGACAAGTACTCCGGCGGAAAGACCACGGCGAGTTGGGATTCAAGCAAATTCTTGATAATACCTATATATTTCAGTACGGTTATTTCTTTTAATCAATATTTAAAACGTTTTTATCTAAAATTATATATATACGAAATGATGCGTATAACAAACAAATTCATACCAAATCTATAGTAATATTATAAAGCTGAAGAGTTTGTTTGTTTGTTTGTTTGAACGCGCTAATCTCAGGAAGTACTGGTCCGATTTGAAAAATTATTTTTGTGTTCGATAGTCCATTTATCGAGGAAGGCTTTAGGCTATATAACATTACGCTGCGACCAATAGGAGCGAAGCATCAGTAGAAAATGTTGCAAAAATAATCGAATTCTTATCAACAGAAATTGACGCGGACGACGTCGCGGGAAACAGCTGTGAACGATATATAAAATGAGTTTTATTTCAAAATGTTTTATTTGTTATAAATGTTATACTAAATAGTATTAAAAAAAAGACGTGTGGCCAATGCGTGTGGCACTCGGAGACGTAGCATTTTTTTAATCAAATTATGCAATTATAAAACTAAAAAGATATCACCGCTGTGCCGGTCGGAGTGGGGGGGAGTTAGGTTATTTTCGTTACGGAATTTCTGGTAATTCTGGATTCGGTCTCCACGCTCAAGGCCCGCGATAGAAGCTATGCAATAGCTTAATTTTATAATTTTATGTATTTTCAAATTTTTACTTTTGTAATTAAATTTTTCTGTTATTTTGGCAGATATGGTTACCATAGGCAACCATACTGTCAAAATCCTTATATTCTTCTAAATTCTTTTAAACTTCGGAAATTCAAAATTGTTAGATCGTGCCTCGCCCCGAGGGTTAGGTTAGATTATTTTGTTACGGAATTTCTGGATTCGGTCTCCACGCTCAAGGCCCGCGATAGAAGCTATGCAATAGCTTAAAAATTTCTTAACATGCCAGTTACCAATATTTTTTCGTGTGCAAATGTGTTTCACTTGTGTGACGCTGGTACAAAGTTACGTCGTCTCTTTTAGTGAGAACTGTCATTCTAATCAAGCTATATAAATATAGGTAGGTACCTATATGTTCCTTCCATTGCTGTCCGATCCCCCCTCCCAGATCGGGCCCGCCAGAATGGAGCCCGACCGTGATCCGGCATGCCACGGCATCACCGGTTCCGGCGGCGCCACCACTGGTGGGTTCGCCATTTGGTAGGTCGCCCTTAGCACCCCACACTGGCCCGATCACGCCCGCTAGTATGGGCCCCGGTGCGAGCGAGCCTGAGGCTTCGTTTCGCGAAGCCTCACCCTCGGCCGCACCGGCGTACTGCTAGCGTGGCGGACCTAGGCTGAGCGCCTTCAGCGCTCGCCACACTGCCCGGTTTAACTGATTAAAGCCTTCCATATGAGGTTTCAGTGACAGGTTCGTCAAAAAAAAAAAAAAAAAGTTCCTTCCATTGCCTTCCATTTCACCATAGATAATACATATCATTTCACACCACTACATCAGTGACAGACACACAGTTTCGTTCGTCAGTTTCTAGTCTTGCGCATTTTAGTTCGCGACCGGGAGCGATCAATTTAGTTCGCCGGTCTTTGGCGAACTAGGTCGTTCTTTTAGTTCGTCCGCTCCTTTCACAAATTCCGGTTAAATAGATCAGTCGTGCGGCGTTCGCTTCGTCGCGCTGTTTTGTTTATTATTATAATGTTCATCAATCAGCTTGCAGTAGTAAATTACTTACTATTTCAGTATACTAATAATAATAAACAAAGTAATATGTACACTACTTCACATTAATCATATTAAAAGTAATAGGTACCTACATAATTTTTCAATGTATAAAGTATTTTAATAGTAACAATAACCATTTAACATTACAAATACAAGGTAGTTACCTGTTATCAGTTATTGTTGTATTTACCATAACAAAACATTCGCCACGCGCGCACCGCTGACTGACTGAGCTAAAGAGCGAAAATGAACGAACGATGAGGAATGCATGCGCGGCAAACGGTGAGTCAGTCAGTGCCCGCTCTCGCTCACAACAAATCCGCGCTCCGCGCGCCGCGTCGGAACTAGTGAACTAAGGAGCGGTCTCTCTGCGACCTAGTTCGCGTAGTTCGTACGAAAGAGCGGTCTTCCGAACTAGGTCGTTCGCGAACTACACAAGACTATCAGTTTCACACACAGGCAGCAGTTAGCAGTAAGTACCTATCTGTGTGTAGAACGGTTGGTCAGATTTGTTTGTGTATTTTTTGTCCATAACTGTCAATAACTTTCGTCTCACGACAATAAGTATTGAGTTCAGTTATTTTTTGTTCAGCTTTTTTTGTAAACAACATGACTGAAGTGCAATTGCAAGAATTCAAATTAGACCCAGATTCGGAGCTACGTTTTGAAGTTGAATCAAAGAACGAAAAAGTTGTTTTAGAAGTAAGTTGATAAAATACCACGATCTTAGAAACATTTCTCATGTAATCTTTTACCTGTGGTAAAATATTTACTGTTTCATTTGGTGTCTGAAGTAAGTACATGGTAAATTTGTTTTGTAGGTTAAAAGTGGATATGCCGAGCTGTTTGGAACTGAACTAGTAAAGGGGAAGCCCTATGAGTTCCATACGGGAGCGAAGGTGGCCGTTTTCACGTGGCACGGCTGCACCGTCGAGCTGAGGGGGCGCACTGAAGTCAGCTATGTGGCTAAAGAAACTCCTATGGTAAGATTCACTTCCATTTCCGTAATTCCATTTCTATAGAACATTATAATGTTAAAAAAAAATTATCAAGTAAACTTAAATTTCCTAGTAAAGGTTTTTTAAGAGCATTCTTAAGAGGTTATTGTTGTGGTTGACATACACGGCAGAAATCTCATTATGATTGTTGTTTCCCTCAATTATTTTGTATAATGGTGACCTTAAAAGTTTCCCCTCGATTGTATGTTATTCAAGACACTACTAAAATCAATTGTTATCGCGACTGCCAGCGGTCTTATGATCCTGTAGGAGTAAAATCAGTAAAGCTTTGGTTGTATGTTTAATCCCTCAACGCCCAAGCGGCACGCGCCTGCCGCGATAACAATTGATTTCAATTGTGTCTGGAATAACTCACGATCGAGGGATTAAAATACATAATATTATAAATTATTATAAAATCCAACATAATTATGGAATTTACTTTTATATTGTAAATTGCATAAGTTGTGTAATATTCATGCACTCATATGTATGTGTGTTAATTCCAACTGAAATATCATTGATAATTATAGGTTGTCTACTTAAATGTACATGCAGCGTTAGAGCAGCAGAGGGTAGCTGCAGAACAAGAAAACACACGAGGACCTGTCACAATGGTAGTAGGTCCCGGTGATGTTGGGAAATCTACACTGACACGGATCCTACTGAACTACGCAGTACGAATGGGTCGTAGGCCTATATTTGTTGATTTGGATGTTGGACAAGGAAATATTAGCATCCCAGGAACTATAGGTGAGTGTTGTTTGATTCTATTACCAAACTGCTCGTCAGGAGATAGACTCATACTCATACAGGATTTAATTTCTTGAAATTTTCATCGCATCCACGAACCAAGGTGCAGAACTGCACGTCAGGCGCCTAAGTCGCTAACAAATTCTTATTTAAATTTAGGTGCAATGCTGGTAGAAAGGCCTGCGTCTATCGAAGAAGGCTTCAGCCAGCAAGCTCCTCTGGTGTACCACTTTGGCCATAAATCTCCTGGGGAGAACCTGGAACTTTACAACACCATTGTCTCTAGACTAGCAGAAGTCATCACTGAGCGGTGTGAAAATAACAAGAAAGGTAACTTAGGCATAACATATTTTATTTCTTTATTTTGCATTTCTTTGGAAAACATACAGCTAAGAACTTAACTAGGATACAATAATGTTCTAAATAGAGCGAACTACAAGTTTCCACTTTAAACAGAGGGATAAAAAGCGGACTAAGTAAAATTTTTTTTTAGTTTAAGTCATTGCTACATTGTAAAAGGAAAAAAGAAGATTTGTGACATGAAGTGATACATGCTTTAATAAGTTATATGATGATTCATAAATTCATGCAAGTATCAACTGTCTTAACATTATGCTATATGCTGCTCAAATTAGTCAGAAATGAATGATTCAGGCATTTTTGTCACACCTCTGACAGTTTTTGTCTAGGATTGTGTATCTTGTTCCTATACACAGAGATAAAAAGTATCCATTATCCTTTTGAATGTTGAATAGAAAATACCATACAGCTGCTATCATGATGATTAGTTGGCCAGTTTATAGGAAAAAGTAGACCGAAGCCAGCTGACGGCATTAACTATTGAAGACTTTTATAATATTATCCTGATTTTAAACTTTCATGGTCACTATCTTAAGAGTTAGTTATTTCATGATTTCTACTATATACCTGGTAGAAATCTCGAAATAACTAACTTTGATAATTTTGTTTGTATTTGTTATTTCACAGCGGCAACATCAGGGGTCGTAATAAACACTTGTGGATGGATTAAAAATGCTGGATACAAAGTGTTAACCCACGCAGCACAGGCTTTTGAGGTACGATAACGTTTCTAACCAAAGAAAAAAAAAATTAGTCCTCAATTTAAAAATTTTTTTGTTCTGTCAGTCAGTTTTCTTTTTAAAAATTACGAATATAAAACTTGTTACTAAAATTCACCCAGAGAGAATCGTGTGAAACAGGCCACCAATTTTGAGTTAGCATAAAACAAGAAATTATTGATAATTATAAGTTCCAACTTTATATTGCCTTATTCACACTTTTAGTTGTTTAAAGATTAGTGATCAATGTATTTTTTCCTTAATTGTAATGTTTAAATTCAAGTAAAAATCTTTATATGGAATGTGACTGGTAATTAAATGAATTGATTTCCTTTTTCAGGTTGATGTGATTCTAGTCTTAGATAATGAAAGGCTGTTTATTGAATTAAAGAGAGACATGCCGAAGTTCGTCAAAGTGGTCTACCTACCAAAGAGCGGGGGCGTAAGTATATTTGAATTTTTTTATTTTCTGTTAGTTAAAAATAGTTTATTTTCACATAATACAAAAAACCGGCCAAGTGCGAGTCGGACTCCCGCACTGAGGGTTCCGTACCAAGTTTAACTAAAATACCACAATATTTTGATGACTGCAAAAATCACTTTGTTTTTCATAGTGTTTGTATGAAGGACAAAGTTATGTTTGCTGTTGTTGAAAATGTGCTAGATTTTCAAAACTACCAGTTCGATCTCGTTCGAACGAATGTTTTTTTCGTTGAAAGTTTTTGTTAAGATCTACATTATGTATTTTTTCCAAAATTTTACTTGCTTATTTTAAAAGTTAGAGGGGGGGGGGGAGGGACACTCATTTTACCACTTTGGAATGGGAAGCCCCCCTTAAATATCATTATTTTTTATTTTTTGTATGAGAATCGTTAAGCGGTCAACAGGATACACCTACCAACGAAGTTTTAACTTTGTCATGCTAATACTTTCAGAATAAAGTGGCTTTGACATACGGACGGACAGACAGACAGACAGACAGACTTGACGAATCTATAAGGGTTCCGTTTTTTGCCATTTGGCACCGGAACCCTAAAAAACAGCATGCAGTACAGTGCAATTATTAGTACCCAACACCGATATAAGAAAACCTCGATGCGTTTCGCCACTTTACGGAGCATCCACAGGAGTTGTTGCCTTCAGTCGTCGGAGCGCATGCATTTTTGAGGGAGGGCGGGCGGTTTTCCTGCGTGAAATAGTGCTTGCTCAATCAGTGTTAGTGCGGGTAGTGTGGTGAAGGTACCTAGGCCGGTGTTAACAAGCGGCAGTCATTGGCAAAATTATTTTCAAAATCCATATATCTTAATATATATAAATTACGTGTCACGTTGTTTGTCCGCGATAGACTCCTAAATTACTTAACCGATTTTAACCAAATTTTGCACACCGTGTGCAGTTTGATCCAAATTGAAACATAGGATAGCTTACATCTCAATTTATAGTCGCAATATTATTTTATTGCAAATTTTCTGTCAAAATCCAATTATGTTATTCTGAGGCGATACGAAGTTCACGGAAGTCTATACTTTAAAATGTCATTGGGTCCGCGGCTTAAGAGGAAACACCACGGCCGTTTTTCCATACAAGCGTAGTCCCCTGTTTCCTCCCTGGATAATGCTAGTAGAGCAATAATTTTTATCTACTTTATTTGATATTTTAGCAACTTAATTGCACTTATAATATCAGTACATAAACTTGAAAAATTTTGTCTCAGGTGGGACTCGAACCCGCATCTCCTCGTGAGATTCGCCAGATTTTCCGCTGTGTTCAGAAATCCAGAAAACAAATTTGGCAAAATTTTAGAAAAAAAGGAAAACATACGAACACGGCCAAAGCCTTTCTTTAATTTTTAATGAAAAAAGTATTTAAATCGATCTAGTTTTGGAATAGTAATCGGGGGACTACGAAACGTTGATTTGGTGTGTTTTTAGTAGGTATTTTCGGTCCAAGAAGCAGTTGTCTCTATCACACTCTGCGGTGAATGCGTTTGGCAATTTTTCAATTCTCTCGCCCGTAGTGTTTCCTCTTAAGTTCATGGCTTTTGTTCGCAGGTCGTCGAGCGCTCGGACACGCAGCGCGCCGAGAGCCGCGACGCGCGCGTGCGCGAGTACTTCTACGGCAAGCGCACGCCCTACTACCCGCACTCGTTCGACGTCAAGTTCGCCGACCTCAAGATATACAAGGTCAGTCATCATCAGTACATCGACAGCCTGTAGCCGCTCTAGAATCCGGATTTTGCATAACCCACTCCACTCTCTTAGTGACCGTCAGAATTTTAATAGACGGTCACTACTCATATTTTACATCGAAATAATTATAGAAAGTTGCTACCCAGTTGCTACTAATCGTTAATTGCTACCCTTGATTTACAGAAGATAATCTACTTTTTTAGGTGACGCGCCATTCTTAGCTGACGGTTTGGCAATCACAGTTAAGGGAATAGTGGAGATTTTGCCATAACCCACGCCACTCTTTCTCCACTCCACCGCGTTTATTTGGCGGATTGGCGATCCCAGTTAGGGGAATGATGGAGATTATGCCATAACTCCACTCTCTCTCCACTCCACCATGCTTAGCTGGCGGATTGGCGATCATAGTTAGGGGAATGATAAGGATTTTGCTAGAACCTACTCCACTCTCTCTCCAATCCACAACGCTTAGCCGGCGGATTGGCGATTACAGTTAGGGGAATGATGGAGATTATGCCATAATTCACTTTACTCTCTCTCCACTCCACCACGCTTAGCCGGCGGATTGGCGATCAAAGTTTCGGCTAATGGTGAAAAGAAGACGACGCTGCCCGTCTTCTTCTACCATTACTTCTTTTGTCGCCTTTTACGACACCTAAAGAAAGAGAAAAGTCTATACAACGTGTTCCTTTTGATATCCCATAACTCTAAGGTTATGTTCTATAGGTAAAAATAATATAAAACGCCTCAGAATATGTGGTTCAAAAATCAATAGTTTCAAATATAACATCAACTTAAGTTAAATTTGCTAAAAAAATGTAACCAGTATGTCGAATCCTTAGTTTTGCGATACGTTGGCAAACTTACACTAAAGTGTAGTAGTAAAGTGGCGGGAGAGCGTAATTTGTAAAAACATTCACGTGTGTGGGTGTTTCATTGATAAGTAGGTACGAGTAAATCGTTTTCATTCAAAAGTTCATTCATAACAAGGTAAGGGTGTTTTACATAAACAGTCGTGACTTTTTAGAATTATTTTGTATGAAAAAATTAATAATTGAAAAATAATTCATATGCAATTTGATTCTTTACCATGGTCTGTTTGATACCATGGAGTTATGGGATATCAAAAGGAACACGTTGTATATTTTCCTGATTTGTTATT
Source organism: Anania crocealis (assembly GCA_949315895.1). Lineage (NCBI taxonomy): Eukaryota > Metazoa > Arthropoda > Insecta > Lepidoptera > Crambidae > Anania > Anania crocealis. Next base: position 2,552,103 of record OX438868.1, read on the forward strand.
TTATCTTCGTAACTAAAAAAATATGCATAACTTCTGCATTGTGAAAAGTAAATAAATGGAAAATTCAATCACTCACATAAAGTACATTCACTTAGCCGCCTGCTTCTTCACTAAGTAGCAATGTCATAGCACCAGAACACCATAGGTTGCTTACCCAACTTTGCTCGTACGACGCGTTATGAAGTTTGCTTAGTACGACTGAGTTTTCATAATAAAAAATAAATAAAAAATAGAATTTTACATTTTTTTTAACAGAACTTCAGCCAAATTAGATATAAGTGCCATATTTTGCCCAGTCGTAAGGTACTTATAAGTCTTTATCTGCCAGGTGGGCGCCCCATCCCTCCCCAAGTCTTGTATGCCTCTAGGCATGCGGGCCGAGGACGCCCTGACGCGTCTAGTGGGAGTCCCGCCTTCTGCCGCGCTGGCGCACCGCGTGCTGGCCGTGTCCTTCGCCGCCGCGCCCGACGACGACGTGCTGCACACTAACCTGGCTGGATTCGTCTGCGTGTAAGTACCCATGATATACCAAAGGCATCTAAAAACTAATTTACTTAAATATGAAACAAAAAGCCTCACCGCCGCGCCTGAAGACGACGTGCTGAATCGGAAGCGTTTTTCTGTGAATATACAAAAGAGTTGGCACAATGACGCTACCAAAAGATACAACGAAGTTTCTAAAATGATCCCACCACGTGTCCACAGTTTCTCAAAATGATGCTACAAAAGATTAATCTTATACTGTGAGTGAATACCATAACTTAACAGTTTCCAAAGTTCACCCACGAAAGACAAATCTTCTTTTTAACTTTCTTGTTGCATTTTTTGCTCTAAAAACTTAAACTGAAATGCGGACCAGTGTGGCAGTAAAAGAGCCCTCGGGCTTTGCACCCACCTTCGAAACACCATATACAGGGTGCATTTGAAGTCATTGGCATCCACTCTACCTATTATTATACTTATTTTATAGAATGTTTTTATGGGAACCTAATAACTTATGGACTTATTAAAAAGTTTCACAAAATAAATGATAATTAGATAGAGTATCACGTTGAATTGAGCGAGTCTAGCCCGCGCCGCCCGCCGCCACACCGCGTGAACCCGCGTGACCAGACATCGCACAGCTGATCGATAACTTGATAATGATAATAACTTTCCCTTTATACTTTGATCGGCTTAGGACGGGCAAAACTTACGTAATACGTATTTAAAAAGTTGGAATGACAATATTAGGGGTTAAAGTATGAAAATGCCGTTTTGTAAGGACGAAATCGAGAAAAGTCATTTTTCCATACTAACAATTTTTTAGTTTTTTAAAAAACGCCTGAACCGTTTTCGATGCAATTAAAGGGGAAAGTTAAATGGTTATAAAGCTACGCATTATAGAATTTATATTTCTGAAAATCAAAGTATATAATACAAATATACTTAATTGAAGCAAGAAGGTCAGCTGACACATTGTAAGGGGTCTTTTCAACGACTTCCTTTGAAGTAATAGGCACTAGTATTGCATTTTTTTTTTAGTCGAAAGTTACTTTATTTAGTTTTTAATACAATACAAAAAGAATTACGCAATAATATGACTATACTTAAGAGCTATAAACAAAATAAAAAGTGGGAAAATAATCGGCAACTTCATACTTTAACCCCTATTATTTACAATAGTTAGTTCAAATCAGCTATTTACAATAATTTAAAGATAGTTACACGTCTTTTAGTAAATGTTCGAAGTGCCCGCCTCCTCTTTCCACACAATTCAGTTTTGTGAGTTTTGTGAGGGTTACGCTGGCTCCACTCATATTCGTTGTGAATGTTAAACAGACCGATTCTTGTAAAAGTACTATCGTCTGTCTACAAGATGTTGGCGTCAAGATTTTGTAACTCGTGATGGAATTGGCGCGGTTGGGTATCATAAGTGGTGAAACATTTCCTGTGTTAACATTAAATCGTTCGTGAGATCGTATAATAGAACCATTGGTTTGTGTATCGTCCCTGCACATTACGTGGTCGAGTCATTTAGTTGACACTTTGTTAAATAGCACTACACTGTTACAAAATCCAATCCACTGCAATCCTGTCCAGTCGAGGTGCGCGCGCGATAGTTCCGGATAGACGACAAACGTCATCACACCTTATTACACAATGCGGAACTGATTTGGCAGCGTAGTAGGCATGAGTTCGATATATCAAAACGTAACTAATAACCGTTTTCGGCTAGATATCGTATCGTATCGATATCGCATAACTACATAACCGATATCACAATAACTAAACGCGCGCGTAAACTCGATACGAGAACCATAACTAACGGGCAACTGAAAAACGAAAACCGAACAAAAACGATACGCACGCAACTAACTTAGGCAACGCATCATGATATTCGCTCCTTCTCTTTTCTATAAACGTACTTAAGGCGGTGTAAGAGAGATGAAGCGAATATTGCTACCGGCGCGGCAACGGGAATGCTCGGGTGATTTGGTTATTCAGTAGAACTTCGCTATTAGTTTATTAGCAATTAGGTTCAATTTGTATATTGCGTAATTTGTAGAAGTTGAGTTGTCGGTCGATGTCACATAGCGAAGCGAGTGTCTAACAAAGGAAAATGGAACTAAACAGCATATGAATACGGTTTAATTTTATTTTATCGATATCAATAAACTGTTTTTGATATCGATATCAAAACTAAATATCGGTTGCCTAACGGTTATCGTAAAATATCGAAAACGCCCATGTCTACAGCGTAGGCGCGTGCCGAAAGGCGAAAAGGGGGCGGGGGCCGGTGTGTTAGAGGCCGAGTGGCGTTGTTTGTATGCGTGTACGAACTTAAATGAATCTAGGCAATAAAAGCGCGCGCGTTTTGTCGGCACACTATTAAAGTAGAGTAGGCTCGTATGATACTTGAATGTTTATTGTACATTTAATATTTTTTTCAGTCAAATATTATTCTTTTATTTTAATTTTAAATGTATTATTGATCAATCGCAAAGTGTTTAACATGATTTTTAGGGTTTAAAAATATTCAGTTTTTGTATCAATCCATTTGCCTCATATTTGGGGAAAGTACTATGAATCACGAGTAGGTTCTTATTTTAGAAGGATGCCAATGCTTTCCAATTCACCTGTATACAAATATTGTTCGTTACTCTGGACTGTGAAAGGAAAAATAAAGATTTATTTTTTTATTATTTCGTTATTCCTCTACAGCACGGCAGTAGACATGGAACGCCAGACCCTCACGGTTCTCTCGCCGCAGCCGCGACCGCTGCCCAACACCATCCTGCTGCTGTCAGACTTGCAGTATATGGACAACCATTAGTGATCTCATGTACATAATAATCTAGGTTTTCTATCCAACGAACAGTTATCGGTGATTGTCTGTCCTTGTCTAACTATATAGGTTCGAATGGGACAGGTGAAAAAAAAACTGTTTAAATTATGAATGAGAGATCTCGATCTCTGAAGAATGTATAAAAAGTGAATGTCAAGTTGGCAATTGTATTATCTCAAAGACACTGTAAATATTTAAGATAATGTTAGTTAGGGAATTTAATAAATGAGTTTAAACTATTTGTCATGTTTTTCTTTTCTTTGGAACTATAGACATTTAGGTGTAGAGGGTGTCCAGTAAGTACCACAACAAACTTAAGGAGAAGCAAGGTGTAAGGGTCAGCTATCATACAAAAAAAAATTGGTTGTTTGTAAAGTAGGTTTACGATCGAGATGTTTACGTGATAACGAGAAAATCTCCATTCGTTTGTATGCCGCTAGAGTGAGAGAGACGGAAGATCGGTCCACTCACTCGAACGCTATGCCAGCCTCCGCTCGTGAGGATTCCGCGTGACAAGTTTCACGGAATGACTGGCAGCGCTCGAGATGAGACGGGAGATCGGTCCGTCTCTCTCTCTCGTTATACCTGCGATCGCGCTCGTGAGGTTTTGGTGTGACACAAGTTTCTGAACATGTCACCCGACTAAAACGATTTTAAAGACGTTATCACGTCAAAATTACCTCTGTAAAAGTGTCATAGTATTTTTTGCGTTAACCTATCTCTAACAAAAATAATCAAACTAGGCTTTTTGTCTGTCCAAGAACGTCTGCAGCTGAATTAATAATGTGCTGTTCTACTGTTAAGCACGTCCTTTGTCAGTAATACCCGCACTTTCATTTAAAATCGTAATAAGAATTTAGTGAAGCTGAGCCCCTTACTTACGAAAACTATGACACTTTTACAGTGTTTTTTTTTTGTATGATAGCTGACCCTTACAGCTTGCTTCTCCTTAAGTTTGTCGTGGTACTTACTGGACATCCTGTATATCTAAGAACCTACATGAAAATGCATACTATTAAGTTTCTTTTTAACCGACTTCCAAAAAAAGGAGGAGGTTCTCAAGTCGACTGTTTTTTTTTAATGTTTGTACAATTTTAAAAATGTTTTATTTCAAAACCTATTTACGTACTTACAATATTATTTTAACTACTAACAGTTGTTAGTAGAAACAGATTGATGTCGGTGCCGAGCCCAAACAATACAAAAATAATACTACAAATGAAACAAATCGAATGTGGATTAAACAAAAATTGCTATGAAGGCGAGCGGCAATCAATTCAGTAGTGATCGTCACTATATACTATATACTACTATTCTATTTGGCTCGGCAATGACTTCGATCTGTTTAGTTAGTAGTTAAAATAATATTGTAAGAAGGCAAATAGGTTTTAAAATAAAATATTGTTCTTGTGTTATTTTGTACTATTTAGTGAGTTTTTTTTAAGTCGGCTAATTTTTTTATTTAATAATAATTTATGTTATATACAGCCAGCTGTTAAGGGATGTATGGAAGAATAAACGTCTTAATTATGAATTTCAATCTGGGACCAAAAGCATTGTATTTATCAGTGAATTCACATACTAAAAGAAAATTTGTTAATAGTAGGAAGGTTTTGAAGATTTTTTAGAAATAGTAATAAAAGACAAAGTAATTATTTAACAAATTTATTTTTAATAAATTTAGATAATATTAAATCATTACAATATATAGGAAGACGCAGTACTTTTACAATATTGAGTACGTTCCAAATTACATTCCATGCTATATTATTAAATTCCAATAATATCTAGTACTAAATAACAATGCTAAGGCGTTCTAACGCTTTATTTACGCGTTTCTGAGGTATTGGTTAGCGAGTTTAAAGTGCTTAAATTCATTTCAAGGTTTCCCTCCGCTCGTGTCTCTGTTACATTGAATGTTACACACATTATCACGTTCGTAATATCAATAAAACATCTACCTTTGAACTCATTATTAATTTAATAAAAGGAACACATGAATCAGCTCTATGTTATGTTACATGTCAATGTCTTAGTGCAGTGGTACCCAAAGTTGTTAGGGGTGCGACCCATGTAATACAATTATACTTACAAGTCTACAAATTCAGAATCCACCTCTAGGAAATTGAACCGTATTGATATAAATAAAGGACTTTTCAAATAACGAACAACTGAGTTGTTCTGCAGGCAGGACCCACTTTATATTCGCTCGTAACCCTCCAGTGTGTTGTGACTCTTAGTTTGGGAAAGCCTGCTTAACGGCCATTTTAAATAACCTATCTATCTTCAGTTTTGGCATATCGGAGATAGAAAACAACTTCTGTCTTTGTTTCTCTGGTCGGCAAAAACAGAGATAGAAACTGTTTCCTATCTCCGATATGCCAAAACTGAAGATAGATAGGTTATTGGAAATGGCCGTTAGTGAATACTCATCAAGAATCAAATCTAGTTTGCCACGTGACTAACATCACTCAGCACCGACATTTGCATATTCTATTTGCTAAATAAGTTCATTAAAACAATTCAAAACCTATATAATACTTGTTAGCGTACGACTAGTTTAAAATCTTATTTGTATGTTGAAGGTACTTGAGCGAAATTTGATAAAGAATCAGTTAATCATTTGTGTATGAGTGATCTGATGATTAAGAATGGTTAGTAAATTTTGTGAAAGGGACATATCTACATTATTCGACCAAAACAATTAGGCGCATTGCAGAAATGCGGTTTCCCCGATCTCTCATATTCACGCTCAATCGTCTACTAGCACTCAGCAGGGATAAATACGGTTGATAGATATGTCCTGTTGTGTTTACCTTGCCAGTTTTCTGTTCTGAGTACCTACTAATTAACAATAAATAAATGTGGACAACATCACATGCATCGTTCTGATCCCAATAGTAATGTATAATAATGACATACACAAGAATTGATTCCTTTAAACAAACAGAATTGAATACGTACAAATAACTTGTTACTAATTAATAGATCATCGCTCCAACTAATATTAGGTATAATTCCAAATGACGTCTTAGTTGTCATGCGCCTTATTGTTTTGGTCGCATGATTACATTTGATTTGTTAGCACTCGATCAATATTTAGTTGAAGTATAGAAGTGGCCGTGAGGTGAAAATACAAAAAAAGGATAGCAAGATCCCTTCTCTTTCCATTGCGTCGAAACAGTCGGCTAAAGAAATACCGCCAAAAGAAGACAGAAGCGTCATCTCTCCACCATTGGTTAATCTGACTTCGCCAAGACGACTACCAATCGTGGCGATTACATTAACAATTCTTATTTTTCTGAGGCTTACGTCGAGCAGCAGCACCATTGAGGCCTCCTCTTTGTGAGGCCTACATCCTGGACTCATTAAGAACTGATTAAGAAGGTAGGGTAAAACATAGGTTTCAATTCTGCTGTCTGTTCTGCGTGTCGTGATGGCGGGTGCGTTCGTTCGTCGCCTTGAGCTGCGCCTGCGCATACTTGATGGCGACGCGCATAGCGTCTTGTACCAGCTGCTCACAGTTGATTAGGCTCACCTGCGAAATACATACTGGGTTTATTTATTTGATATGATAAGAAAACGTTTATGTTTTCCTTGTTATAGTATTTAGGCCTGAGTTCGAATTCAATTATGGAATAAATCAACAAATAACTGACTAGAGAACAAAATATCAGACCAGATAAATTAAGATCACATTATAAAACATGCCCCGCCCGGCATGCGAGGAGATGCGGGTTCGATTCCCGCCTGAGACTAAAAAAAAAAAAAAATTTTTCATATTTATATACTGATATCACATTATAAAACTTTTTCATTTTTGAATGGCTAGTAAACGAGCTGTTACTATCTGTAGTTGCCAACTTCACAATCATCCTGTACGAGCGAGAAACACGCACATGTAGCAAGATGTGTTAAAAGAGGATAGAATATGTTCGAACAAATATATTTTTTAAACTTAACCTGAATTTAATTTACAAGTTATCTATCACACCCGTGTTTTTTTGTTATGCAATATTTAGCTTTATCTATTTGTTTATCTGCGCATTTAAAAATCGGCTCTAAGTGAAACTGAAAATAAGGCCAAATGACCTTTAAAATAATAATAATAATAATAAATTTTATTATTCCGAAAACATAAAGTAAAATTTTAGCAGTGTACGTTAACAGCCACATTAGTTAAAACTGAGTCGCAGCTGTTAGCGCCCAACTCCGAGAAGAGGAGGTATCAGTTTCGAATTAATAAACAGAATAGGTAAAAAAGCGAAAGTATGTGGTGTGTGTGTGTGTGTGTGTGTGTGTGTGGAACAAGAGGGTTTTATCTTAAGTAAATCAAGCTTGCCTAGCAACTGCACAAAAAGCTTTCCGTTTCCTGGTAAAAATGTTAAAGAACAGTACCTTAGTGGCTGTCATTTCTGCGTACGTTAGCGGCGACGGGCCGGGTTTGATGTCCGCGTGGAACACGGGCAAGATGCAACGCAACCATCGCTCGGCATTGAACGTTTCCGTCACTTTATCCTGCAAAGAAACATTAATGTACTGTTACACTTGCAGTGAGAGAGATAAGGCAATTGAGTGATGTTGGAACGGCAAGATTAGTAAATCTTAATTATTTTCACTGCATAATGTCATATGGAAATGAAATCCTGTTCCTCGGCATCATATCTGAAACAGGCGGCACACTGCACACTACCGGTCAGGGGCACATTACCGTATGGACTGCATATTACCTGGTGGAACACTACTGGACGATGGTACAATACGGGCGAACGGCACACTACTGGGTGGTTCGAACGAGACACACTATAGGTCTAGGATACACTCTTGGGCATGCGGCACACTATTGAACACACTTTCCGGCGGACAGAACATCAGTGGTCTGGCTGGTGAAGTCTCACTACGGTCGGCCCACTGGTGAGGTTTTACTGGGCGGAGACACACTACAGGTCTGGGGTACACTAATGAGTAGGTATGCGGTACACAACAAAGCGGGGCACACAATTCTGGATAGTCTGTACTTCACAGCGCGTGGTCACATTACTGCCCGGCACATTATAGATACACTGGACAAGAGCCTACTTGTACCTTTGTTAGACGGTCGCCCCCCGCACAGCCCAGCAGCAGAGCGGGCGCGGAGACGAGTCCGCTGCGTTCATAAGGTATGAACAGCGGAGGAAGTGCACCACGAAGCTGCCCCCGCCGACAACGTGCTATACAACGGGAAGGAGCACACTACTGGGCGGGGCATATTATAGGCGGAGGACACTACTAAACGGGCTGCACACTGAAGGCGGGCGGCACACCACTGTGGGGCGGTACCTGTGGCAGGCGGCATATTGTACACTGGGAGCGGAGACATACCGATTTTCGGGGCTACAGTATTAAACAAGCTGCACACTACAGGTCAGGCTGCACACTACAAGGCGGGATCACACTTGAGGGCAGGATTACACTGCAGGCGAAGGCACTCTACTGGCAGAGTCACCTAGCAGAAATTTGCCACCAGGCATTACCTTTGGCAGGCGGCAGGCGGCCAGTATGTCGCCCCCCGCACAGCCCAGTAACAAGGCGGGCGCGGAGGCGGGCGCGGAGGCGAGGGCGGAGGCGAGCCCGCTGCGCTGCATGAGGTAGGAGCAGCGGAGGAAGTGCACCACGAAGCTGCGGCCCGCTGACGCTGCCTCCTCGCAAGCCTCGCGCACTTCTGTTTCTGCTACCGCTCTGCGAAGAAAAGAATTCAATCTAAATATCCAAGAAGACGCGCCCCACCAACTTTTGGAGTAGAGCATCTTTTCCTTTGAGCGTAACGCTCTCTCCTGATTGGTCTATTTTTTTTAGTATGCACGTGCATTTATAGATAATTAGTGTGTACCGATAATACATACATTAGTGGAAGCCTACACCCGTATACTATAAACGATTAGGAAGAATGGTGGGGCGCGTCATCATAGGCCACGTCTGCCACCGCCCTGTATATAATATAGTAACTCAACCTAGATACATGATTCACTTGAGCAAAGCACATATTAAAAACCGCTCACGGATGCGATATCATGGACCGGTATCATTTCGGTCCTAAAGACTAATTATACGCTCGGACCTTGCCTTCTGTAGCAACATACAATATCGGATACACCAGGCATGCTATTAGTATGTAGAACAACATGTAGGCGGCTGGCGGCTTTCTAGCAGAGGGAATTTTTTAGCATGAATGGGTAGTTCGAATTTCCCAACGGCTTTGGGTGTAGCAACCTTTATACTCAACCTCTATGATCCAAACTTTCACATTTACAATTTTAGTAAGATCACGGAGGGGCGTTATTTGAAGTAAAACACACGCAAGTTGGTTTAAAAGTAAAGTAATAGCATATAATCATCCCACTACTGGGAAAAGGTCTCCATCATTGAATTCAAGTTACTACAGCAATGATGGGTGTACTGGCATTATCACCACGCTTGCCAAATGCGGGTTGGTGATCACAAACCCGAGCAACGTTCGAAAATTCGAAACTTTTTGATGCCCGACCCGGGATTCGAACCTGGGACCCCGAGATCTTGGCCCGGTATTTACCACTAGACTTGACTAGATCAACGGGGCAAGTTGGTTTAACACTGATTTATTATTCGGTTACCTTCAAATGATACAGATAATTATTTGCTTACAACCTACACATTCAACGTTATTAAGATAAGTAAAGTAACGGTCAATAAAATCATCTCAATGCAGGGCAAAGGCCTCCATCATCGAATCAAGGTATCACAACAATAATGGGTACAGGCATAATCACCATGCTTGCCAAATGCGGTTGGTGATCAACAATGAAATAATTTCGAAAAATATTCGAATGTTCAAAACTGTTGTTGCCCGGGGATCTAAAGCACTAGATGACTAGACCAACCGGATCGTTATAAAGTTGATACTGAAATAAAATTAATGTCAATCATTCAAATGGGGGCAGTTTTAGGTGTATTTTTTTATATCGGACTGCCCATCTGTTTCTATGATCTAGATGTTTAAAGGTAATAGATATTAAAACATACAGAGTGTACAAAATTGAAGGCAAAAGACCCAGAGGCCGCAGCTCGAAGAGATGGTCGGACCAGATCTCCGAACAGCTGGAGATACCAGTCAGTGCCGCCCTTCACCAGGCGACGGACCGTATTGGATGGCGGCAGACAATGAAGCATCTAAGGAGTCACGATCCTCAGTAATGGGGGAACGATTGAGACGAAGAGTGTAAAAAAAGTACGAGCCAAATTCAAGGGGATGGTTAAAAGTCGAGTCTAGAATACAGGGAAAATATTTAAAAAAACCTTGTTTTTTTATTTGTTGTAATTAATTTTTATTTGCGTTTAATTGTCATACATAAAAGTTAACTGTGCATCCATCCATAGTAATTAATTTTGAAATAATTAAACTACGCCTCACTCCATAGTACGTATGGCCACAGCCCGCACGGTTGATCGATCTCAATGAAACAATGCAATTTAGCGATTCGTCATCTACATCGCAAAAGAAACATAACGTTGCTATTACAATTTAAACCAAAAAAGCGACTGCGTTTCTAGTTTATTAGTCAAACAAATGAATAATAGACTCATTTATTGGCAAGACTTTTTTTCATAAATTACTGTTTTTTTTTTTTATTATTTTTCCTGATTTCCAAACTCGATTGACAACGACCCCCTTGAATTTTACTAGTATATTTTTTTACACCTTGTAAAGATATTTAATCGCGATCTTTAAAGATATTTAATCTGTAAACTTGCAAGTATTTTTCCTTAAAAATATAAAATATAAATATAAATATTAAATATCACTTACTGCAAAGCCAAATCATTGGTGTTGACCTCCCTCTTCTCCAGCTGGTCGAGCAGCCCGAGGCACAGCGCGGGCTCGCCGCGGGGCGCGCCGCCGCCGCACAGCGCGCCCAGCGCCGCGCGGATGCGCCCCACCTCTTCTCTACGCCGCTCCGGGGACACGAGGTCGATGACCTCCCCCAGCTTTTGCGTGTGGCAGTATAGCTCACGGACCTATGGATATTTTGGGCTTCAGTCCCAAGTAGGGATGCCACGATATATCGGAAAACCGATAAATACCGATATGTCGACGCCTAAATATATCATCATCATCATCTTCATCATCATTAGCCTATCACAGTCCACTGCTGGACATAGGCCTCTCCAATTGCACGCCACTTAGGTCAATCCTCGGCTTCTCGCATCCAGCTCCTGCCAGCCACCTTGCGCAAATTATTAAATATATCGATATATCAATATCGAAAAAATACTATCGTAACGAAATATCAAAAAACCGTAAGGTACAAAAAATTACAGACATAAGTAGTAGTAGGTACAGCAGTACTTGAATAGTCTAGAACGTACTTGAAGCACCTATTCCTGACCTCTACATGAACTTCTTTCTAAAACTATAGTAAACCACAGTAATGTACAGCGAATGGCCACCATCATAGCCCACCGTGTAGAGAGGCTATAAAACTACATTAATTTTAATAAGCCTTTAATAATAGCCTTTAAAAAAGGATAAATATCGATATATCGGCGTACTAGACCGATATATCGATATATTAATATCGACTTAATCTTATATATAAAATTCTCGTGTCACAATGTTAGTTACCTTACTCCTCCAAAACAGCTTTACTGATTTTTACCAAATTTTATATGCATTCAGTAGGTCTGAGAATCGGCTTTTATTTATTTTTCATACCCCTAAGTGATAAGGGTTATTAACCCTTAACATTTTTTTTTAATTTTTGGACAACATTTTTTGTTTCATTTTTCTATAATGTAGCATTAAAAAATACATACAACCCTAAATTTTTACCCTTTTATCACCAACCCCTATTTTTTGACAGCCATTTTAGTAATTTAATCATTTTTATGGCAAAACAACGTTTGCCGGGTCAGCTAGTTATTACATATATTTAAAACTGCATCCCTAGTCCCAAGTCCCAAGTAACGTCAATGGTCTGTGATAGGCAACCTGGATAAGCCTAAACCTAGATTATCTTTAAAGAACAATCACACAATGTGAAGTGATATTATAACACAGTAATATAGTAATGTACAATCCTTAAAATATAGCTTGATAGTTCTTCCTGAAAGAGGCGACGTAACTTTGTACCAACTTCATTCCATTTCCGTATGCGATAAAGAATTTATATTTGATTTTCATGATTATTCCAGTGATTTCGATGATGACTTAGGAAGCACACTGTTACATTAATACATTAAACTTTATGTTTTGTTTTATTAGCCAGATTAGAATGACATCTCTGTCAAACTGAGGATACTAGTGCTGGGCTGGGACTGACTCGACTGATCAACAGAAAAGAAACCAGTAATAGCGAGTAAAACAAAACGAAAATTAGGTATATTAAGATTTAACAGTAAGTCAGTATCGTAATCATCGGAATCACTGGAACAATCATGAACATCATTAGAAATTCTTTATCGCTTATAAAATCTAATAGATATGAACGTTTTTCGTGAGCTAATAATAATTGTAATTTGGTGTTCATAGCATCAATCAATGCTTTACTTTTTAGTTAAGTCGAATGTTTGTGACTTGATAAATATGATGTTTTTGACTTTTAATGTCTATTTTATATAATTATTTTGATTAATATGTGCAGTAATGTATAAAAAAACATTCTTAATATGCCAGATACCAATATTTTTTGTTACACTTGTGTGACGTTGGTACATTGGCGCCCGGATTGCGAGGAGATGCGGGTTCGAGTCCCGCCTGAGACATAATTTTTCAAGTTTATATACTGATACTATAATTGCAATTAAGTTATTGAAATATCAAATAAAGTTCTTAAAGATGATTAATAAAATTAAATTATTTCGTTATTTAATTCTGAATGCGACTGTCGGACGATTATGAAGTTGCAAAATTTAAAAAGTAGATCCCTTATTGGCTCTAAGTTTAGTTCATAAGTTAATTTAATTGTAATTAGAGCTGTGAATCTTGTAATAAAATAAAATAAATCAGTCGACCCAGCACTAGTCTCCTCAGTTTGACAGGTGTCATTCTAATCGAGCTTTACCTTGTGGACTACATACCTGTTTCGCCCGGGCCCCGGTGAGCGCGTGTACGGTCGGCGTGCGTCCGCCGGCGCCCTTCACCAGCGTCACGCAGAACTCCTGCACGAAGCCCGTGGAAGGGACGTGGGTGCCGCAACACAGCTCCCTGGCGAATATTGCTTTTATTTAAACGTATTACAAAAAATTATGTCTCAGGCGGGACTCGAAACCGCATGTACATGCATACCGGGCGCGGCGCATCACTATAATTTTTTTAAAGTTTAACTACTGATATTATTTCAGTATATAAACTTGAAAAATTTTGTCTCAGGCGGGACTCGAACCCGCATCTCCTCCATCGGGTTCGAGTCCCGCCTGAGACAAAATTTTTCAAGTTTATATACTGATATTATAAGTGCAATTAAGTTGCTAAAATATCAAATAAAGTATACTGATATTATTGTTACGAACATTGAGTTCTGGATTTGGATAAAAACACCGTCGACTTCTTGAGAGAATTTATTAGGCGATGAACGGGTCGCAAACACTATAACAAAAGCCAAATCACAAGAATCGTAGTCCGGTGGGTCGCTGAGGTCGTTGGGTTCAAAACACTATTAGCCAATCCGTAGTAGTCCTTAAATCCGTTGGTAACGCTAAAGTCGTCGTTACTTCGCACTAGATCACTTTTCGCAGGTATCGCACCGAAAGCTCAGAATGAACTGACTGCGGCGTCTTAAGTCCTGTTATTTATATATCTCAACATCGATGCCGGTCGTACATACTAGAATATTCATTTTCCAGAAAAATCACAAGGACGTTTAAACGTAAACAACTCTAGTGAGTTATACCATTTTGCACCTTAATGTGTGAACTTAAAGTACAATGTCGCTTGCACTAACATCTTGTTATTACTTTGTGGTTCAACTTAGGTAGTTATGTGCCGATATCTCGAAGCATCTAGCATGCCCGCGACATTATAATGGCAATTTAGTTGCCATTATAATGTCGCGATTATAATGGCAACTGAATCGCAATGGGATTAGGTGAGCTAAGTGCTGTCCCCAATTGATTTATTTTATAACTTCTAAACAAAAGCTATTCTCAAAAAACTGGAATAATAGCAATTTAGCAAAAGCGATTGCTATGGCGGCAGAGCAATCCGACCTCGGGGTACGTCTCCCCCGGGATAGTGACCACGAGTCACATCCAAGCTGTCGACTACCCCCGTCTGCATTTAAAAGAGGCCTAGGTCCAGCTGTTGTCATTTGGCTGGATTGTTAAGTTAATTTATGACTTACTTGGATTGCAATGGCGGCGGAGGCACCGTGACCAGCCTCAATCCGACCTCGGGGTACGTCTCCCCTGGGATGGTGACCACATCAGCCTCCCGGGACACGTCTAGGCCGTCCACCACCCTCGTCTCGATGGGCATATCGCATTTTATTGATTCCCTGCAATGAAGAAGCGATAGTGCAAAAAGTGTATTATATTGCTGTAAAATATAAGCCAAAAATCTGGTAAAAACATTAATGTTGAAGGGGATTTAAAACCAGTCAAATTAAGAACAATTTTTTTTTTGTATGTTGTCATAGTGGAGTTGGGTCCAAAGGAGGCTTAGGCCTATCAGAGAACGTCGCGTCGTGGCCGCGAGAGAGAGAGATAGAGAAAGAGAGAGATAAAGAGTGGGAGAGGAAGAAAGGAAATAAGTAAGATTGGGAAAAAGAGTCTCTTCCTCTTTTCTCTTTCTCTCTTCTAGGGACAATACATATAAATACTGAACATTTTAACAATTCTATATATGACTAGTTCTTGCCCGCGAATTCGTTCGCGTCAATTTCTGTTATTATGATCGTGACTATTTTTGCAACATTTTTTACTGATGCTTCGCTCCTATTGGTCGCACCATGATGTTATATAGCCTAAAGCCTTCCTCGATAAATAGACTATCCAACACAAAAATAATTTATCAATTCGAACCAGTACTTCCTGAGATTAGCGCGGTCAAACAAACAAACAACAACTCTTGAGCTTTATAATATTAGTATAGATTTTCAGTATTATTTTGAACCCTCCAACAAATAGACGAGTATTATTATTTTTTTAATCATTTTTATATTTTACTTACCTAATTAATTCCTGCGCATCTAAAATCACCTTTTGCGACAGCTTCTCGCCGTAAACCGACAAATTTAAATACAGTCCCTTATCAGTTACACTGGAGCCCGTCGGGCAGACCACACTACCCGGCAACACCTTCCTTACTGCAGCATTCAGCAAATGAACACCCGTGTGATTCCGCATTATATTCAGTCTTCTATCTCCATCAATCTCTAAGACTACATCACTATTGTTATTTACATAATTACTTTCAACGTCTTTACTAACTTTAAAATAACCTTTATGGAAAACAAAGTCTCGAATTTTGAACACACTATCCACTTTCAAATACATGTTCTTATTCACGTGTATCACACCACTATCCGCTACCTGCCCCCCTTCTTCGCAGTAGAAATTTGAATCTTCAGCTACAAGATAATAAGGTCTATCTTCGCATGGATCTAGAACGTCTATCCATTCGCAGTCTTCGTTTAATATTGCTACAAGTTTTGTTTTAAGCGGTTTGAATTGTATTTTGTTTGCCACAGCTGTATAGTCGTATTTGTGTTGATCTTTGGTTGATTTGCAACCGTCTTTTATTATTTTCTCTATGGCATTGTGGAAGAGGAGTCCTCTGGTTGAAGATTGTTCCTTAAATGCTGCTTTGTGTCTTGTCTTGTGCTCTAATAGAAGCTTCGAGAATACTTTTCTGTCTAAGCCTAAGTTGTTGAGTGCGGCTATCCTGTCGATAAGGTCTTCTTGGAAGCCGTATGTGTCGTACAGTTTGAAGACCAACTCCCCTGGTACTGTCGATGAGTTATGTTTGGACATGACCTAAAAAAAAACTTAGTCAATTTACAAACAAAAAAAACATCATTATCATCCTCTCAGCCAAACGACGCCCACTGCTGGACATAGGCCTTCCCCAAGGATCTCCACAACGATCGGTCCTGCGCCACCAAAAAACAATCTATTGTCTGTAATGTAAAAATCAAATGTGCTAGTGTTACAAAAATTCCAAAACACTAAAGGATCACCTGTCTGTAAAAGACTTCTTCCCATCATTAGCTTTGGCCAAGGCAAGAGAGAATGAATGAAGGAATGAGAGAACCAATCTTCATCCAATTTACAAAAAACCTCAAATATATATATCAAAAATCAATCATATACCATAAACGCCTTTCAGAAAAAGTCTTGACTTTCTCCATGAATTGCCAAACTATACGATAAAATCCATTTAAGGGAGGCTTTTTCCTAGCATTAGGTGTTATTTGGAGGTTAACTACCTCTTTGAACTCCTTGTATCCCTGAGCGAACCCAGCCATCTCCACATCTCCCATCTCCTCAACTTCCGGGTACCTCTTGACCAGGTCTTTCCACTTCTTCGCCAGGCCTGCCCTCATCTTAGCGTACGCATCCTCCTCATGTTGTATGATAAGCTTTGCGTCTGAAACCTTCGCCAGAAGCTCAGGGTAAGTAGACCCGAGGGTATTAGAGACTTCTTGGTAAAGATGGGTGAGAAGTTGCGGGTTTTGGAAGACGTCTGATGAGATTTTGAAGGATTTACGCATTATTTGCTTGAGGTTTAGACTGGAATATAAGAGTTGTAAACTTTAGTTTCGTTTTCCGAGTATTTATATAAAGAATCGTTTTTACAATTCTCAGTAAGAACTTGGATATCACAAATCAGATTAAACGCTGCTTCTGAGCCATGGGTCGCGGGATCGATCCCCACACAGTACAAATATTTGTGTGCACGAACATGTCTGTTTGTACTGGTCTGGGTGTTTTCTATGTATATATTTACAAAAAAAATGTATATAAGTAAGTTTATCGGTTGTCTACCCCATCGACAGGGTACTTAAAAGTAGCTTAATTTGGTACTAGATGGCTCTGTGTGGCCCAGTAAGGCATGTCATAAATATTATTATTTTATGATTATTTTTTTTCAGACTGACAGACATTTGTCCTGACTTATATGGGTACAATTCCATCATAATGCTGTCAAGACAATACCAAAAGCAGTGTTATCTGAAGAGTTAACTACAATGTAGTGTTTTGAGGATTCGACAGAATTTCTTGCCTGATTAGGTACTGGGAACAACATCAAAATATCAGGAACTCATTAAACTAGACAAATAATAGTAAAAATCACTAAGCAATTAACTCGATAACGATATGGAAGTTGAAATTTGTATATTTTATATTTATAGTAGCTTTTGACTGCGACATCGTCCGCATGGACTTCGGTATTGGACTAAACGAGAAACGACATTTGTTAAAAAAATATATGCTAACCAACCAGCAACGCCATCGATGTGTCACGTGACACAGATAGATAGCGATGGCGATGTGTTTGTATTTTGTGTGAACTAATTAATACAAGTTTCATACCATATTTTTCATTTCATTCCCACGGTAACTACACGGAATTAAAATTATAGCCTATATGTTACTGTGTCTGAGCTGGGTGAGAGGCCTGGAGATCTAAAATACAGTCAGGAAAACTGTCTAATTTAGACTCCAGTCTCACACTTATATAGTAATTGGCACCTTTTTGGTAGTATTTGCATGAAATAGTAAAAAACACCCAAACATACAAACTTTCGCGTATATATATTAGCACAGAATAAGTACTAGTACTCCGTACAGAAGCTTGACTTTGCAATGGTATTCAAAGAAATGTCAACTCAATGTCTTCAACGATATGGTGTAATTTAGTTTGCCTCAGTGTCAAGCACATTTTCGTTTAGACACCTACAGAAATCATACATACATACATATTATCACGCCTCCTTCCCAACGGGGTAGGCAGAGACCAAGGCCTTCCACTTACTACGAACCTGGCATACATCTTTCGCTTCTTCCACATTCATCAATCTCAAGGGTACTCTTGGCCTGACCTATCTTCAGAACATCCCCGATTTGATCGTGATAAGTTCGTCTAGGCCTTCCTCTTCCAACGTTCCCTTTCACACTCGTCTTATAGATCTGTCTAGTCATTCTTCTCTCATTCATCCTCTCTACATGTCCAAACCATCTAAGCATCCCTTTCTTAATCCGTGTGACAATATCTTCTTTCACACCACAACTCCATTGCAAGATAATTTCATTCTTATTACTCTAGAATATGATTCATAATACACTAAACCTATTCAGTGACGTTATATCATGCGGCGCGCTAGGGATGACTGCTACAAGAAGCTACCTACTACTAGTATTAAACTAAGAATTAAATTTGGATCCCGATCACTATTTAAACAATTAAACACTGCACAGTATCTGTTTGCATGTTTTCTTTTTCTCTCCATTTCGGTAAAAGAACAAGTGAAAAACGGGCGCGTACTTCACCGCTCGCTTGCGAAACTCAACTGTTTTAGCCCACCCTGGTGGGTCGCCGCGCGTAGGTACGTTTTTGGTACCGACACGCGGAGTTACACAGGCCTGATATTAGTGAGGTTTTACCTAGAAGCAGGAAACACACCGTCAGCCAGACATACACTGATCATCCTGGCATGGTCCGCTAGTCTTCGGTACGCGCTGTCCAACACTGCGTCAGGGCCGTACTTGCCGGCGTACGGGGACACTCCTTTACTGTGCTGAGGGCAATGATATTTTAAAGTATAAAGCATAGATATGTTACCTTCATAGTAATTAGCGTATTAAATCAGCTCCGCGAAGTCCAAAACTGCACACATTGACAAGTTTCACAGATAAGCAGAACAAAAGATGCGAAATAGCAAGCAAATGAAAGAGATGGCTATAATTTTTAATGATTACCGCTCGTGACTGCACTCGACGTGGACGTTGTAAAAAATACGCGCAAATCTTCACAACGCGCGCATTTATAACATACTCGTATCTGCTTTTAATATAATATCATTGGCTGAGGACAATGGGGACTACCGTTTCTTTGCTCACCAGTTGGCGCCACTGTAGACTGAGGTCTGGAGGTATAGCTGACAAAGGCGATTGGCGCCGAAACAAAGTGTTATATCTTGAATCTAATTAAGGTTATATTTTTTTTGAATAACTATCTTGATATCAACAAACTAACTTCTGAAATAGTTGCTTTTGAGGCCGCCTATTTTTGCGCTTTTTCTTAATTCCGCTTTTAAAGCGTTCACATTAATCGCCAAATAATCCATATTTGCGATATTTTACGAAGGAGATCACTTTCCGGCAGGTGAATTTAAGAAATTATAATTTATGCAACAAATTCCGCTAAAACCAGTGAAAAGGAATGATATTTGACCTCACGCGACACTAGCGCCTCTAATGGCAAATTCACTAGCGATAGCCCCCATTTAATGGTTCTTTTCTTGAGTTTACACGAACACCATACATTGAAATGTAACATGTATATTACTATACGGATTTTAATTTCCGTTTTTTTGGTTTAACCTGACGTTTCGAAGTCTTCACAGCGTTAATGGTCAGGAGCTGACTAAGATGCTATTCGTTTTAAAGTAGGACAACATTGGGAACATCTTAAAGCGCGCTTCTATTAATCAGGATCTACAAGCCAATGAAGAAGATCAACCAATTTTTAAGATCAGTCAAGACTTTGTTTGACGAAATAAGATGTTTATTTAAAATATGAACAATAATACAGTGGAAAAAGTGGAATTATAGTATAATAAATGTAACTTTTGTTCTTTAACTTGAGTTTTGCTTATATGTAATAATATTTAAAATCTTTTTGTTGCATATTTTGAATACTGAAACCAAATTATTATTTTTTTATGTGCGGTAATTTCTAGGCTATCTTATTGGTCACGGTCGTTGTGTGTTTTCGACCTTATTACTGCAAAAGTAAGGAATATAGAAATTTGAGGGTTCACAGGCCGCGGTGGCGCCTTAAAATTAAAAATTTACCTTTTCAATAGCTGCAATGATCGGTCGGAACAGGTCTGTGTCGTAGTTGGACGGGACGTTCTGCAGCAGAGCCGCCATCCGCTCCAGCCCCATGCCCGTGTCCACGTGCTGCCGCTGGAGGGCGACCACTGACCCGTCAGATTCCCTACAATTTATATGGTATAAAAGTAAAGTAACAATCTACTTTCGAATACTAAAAAATATTATAATTCATAAAACGCAATGTATAGCAGCCGGAGCGTGGGCCGCTGCACTGGAGATGGCTGCTAAGTTCAAAATTCGTCCGCGCTGAGCCGTACGTTGCGTATTGTTAGCAATTAAAAAGCCTTATTATGAAAGAAATAATAAAAAAAACCTTATGTTTGTAAGAAGAAAAGTTTTTAAGTAACCTTTGGCAAACAGTTTTTGTAATAAAATGGAAAACAAAATTGTGACTTTGACCCTCAATATCTTTAGATCCAGCTGTTTCCCAGGTATGGTTCTGAAGAAAAAAATAAAATAGTCCTAGTGATGGGGACAATACGTTGTTTTCAGATTTGCATTTGTTTTTTTACACCCGCTATAAACCTTTTGGCAGTTTTTTTTTATCGCTTTAATTATAATGCAATAAAATAAAATAAATAAAGCAAGATAATTGTGAACCATCCTGTACATAATGTTTACGATTTAGTAGATAATGTTTACGATTTAGTAAGACGGTTGAAAAACAGAGTATTTATGGTTAATTACCTGTTTCACGTACAAAGGCCCAACTCAAGATGCTAAGTGCGGAAAAATTCAAGTCTAACTAACTAACTAACTAATCACCTGTTGCACTGTATAAACACTAGGTTCCATATCTCGGTCAGTGATCCATCTGGGTTGACGTGGTGTATCTCCGTGCACGGGCCGCAGGGGCCGCTCGCGCCCATCTCCCAGAAGTTGTCTTTGGCGCTTAGTGCTCTTAGCCGGCTTTCCGGCACACTGAGTACAAATAACACTGAGTTTTAAAAAACTTTGAGAGATATATAGGCTGAACAAGAGTAAGGAACAGCTGTTATAATAATATGGTTGATATTTATGATGAAAACGGTGAAAAGTGATATTTACGATATGGTTTAACTCTTATCTCATTGATTTTAGAATTGTATTAGGTAATAAGAATTAAAATTGAATAGGAGGTTACTTTAAGTGTTTTTTTACTGTATGGTATTTTCACTGGAAATACCCTTCCCATTGCTAGATAGGACTATAGAACAGAAATCTTTAAGTTGAAACTTCTGTTGAACAAGATAATGTTTTCGAGTTTTTTTTTTATAAACCACAGTCCTTGAATCAGGTTAGCAGACTTAATAATGACTGTTGTTAAAATAAATAACATATGAGTCTGTTTTGTTTTAAAGTTGCTACATTGTAGCTCAGATTGAGTTGGCTGGATAGCTAAAGGCTGTAGTTACAAAACCCATTTCAAGCAGTTGCAGAAGTTTTTTATAAGAATGAGTTTAAAAAAAGTTAAAGTACCTATAAAAAAAATACTTCACTAATTATTATTATTTATTTACCCAATAGCCCTCCAAATGTCTCGGCACTCTCTATCCTCTGGTAGACCTATGACCACATCTCCAGCAAAGTATGTCACCACCAGATTGTCTGGTTTTAACCGGTACGGTCCAAGCAGTAAGTCCCACGCCATTTGACAAGCTTCTTTCTAAAGTATAGAAAAAATAAGAAATAAGAAGGGTTGTACCGACTAGTCACCGACTAGGCCCGTTTTTTGCTCGTATTAATATACCTAAGAATTGATGAAATTTAAATCTTTACTGTTATTATTTCTATTAGAAATATAAAATCAATTTTACAATGTTCTTTCAGTGCAATTTAGAACAGGTTAGGAAATTAGGAACCATTCGTTCGATACATTAACTAATTGGGCTTAGATCCAGACATTAAACAAGCAAGAAAAAAAAAATTGGCTTTAATTTTATTAAGCTTACAACTAAGGTACATTGTTTGTTTGTTTGTTTTGACTGGGCTTTGTCCGCATTTAGCCTCATTATTGGGCCATTGTACGTGTTCCCCGTCTTCTACTCCAACCAAACCAGGTGACTCCAGAAAGCCAGAATCTTCCTCAGGTTTCCACTGACTTCCGAAACCGATGTTGGTGATTGGAGGAAGCGTGCCCGTTCCGCGGCCACTCTGTTACACTCAGTGAGAACATGTTGTGGCGTTTCGTCTGCCTCCATGCATCCTCTGCATAGGGGGCTGTTTGTGACACCTAGGGTAAATAAGTGCTTGTTTAGGGGACAGTGACCGGTAAGAGTACCTATTATTTTAGAGAGATGGTCACTTTTTAGCCTGAGCAGTTTGCGGGCAAGCCGTTTTGAAGCCACCGGAACAGCATTCTTGGTTTGCCTGCAGCCGTCAGTGTTGTTCCATACTGTTGTATGTGTTTATTCAGTTTTATTACGGAGCCATGTTTTTATTTGAGCCTGGGGTATTGGCAGTAATGGTTCCGGTCCATATACTGTGGCTGATGCTCCCCTTTTGGCTAGTTCATCCGCTGCATCGTTGCCTAGAGAGTTGCTGTGTCCCTTTATCCATTGCAAAGTTACGGTATTTTTGTTTGCGATGGATTGGAGTGCGTTGTGGCACTCCAGTATGAGGGTAGATGTTATATTGTTGTTTTTTAGGGCTTGTAGTACGGATGCGCTATCAGAGACGATCTTAATGCTAAGATCTTTAATGTCTCTGGCTGCTACCGCCTGTGCCGCTTTGGTTATACCGACACATTCTGCTTGAAAGATTGTGTTTAGTTTGGATAGGGTTGTTGATATTTTTATGTTTAGGTCATTCGAGAATACACCGGCACCTGTTCCACTTGTGGTTTTCGAGCCGACTGTGTATATCCTTACTTCGTTAATGTCGGAGCAATCTTTGTGTTCCGCGTAAAGTTGGATGTTGTATCCACGATCGAACACGTGTTGGCACATGGTCCTGTCCGTGGGTGCCTCGAGGAGTGGGATGTCCTTGAGGATCCCCTGCAGAACGCTTGAGTGTGTTGGCTCTGTGCCCTGTTTCCATAGTCCATTTAGTCTAAGTCTTAGAGCGGCTGCCCTTGCCTCCTCTTGTATGACCAGATCTAGTGGTCTTAAGTTTAGAATATGTTCCAGTGCAGCTGATGGGGTAGTTCTCATACACCCTGTAACAGCCAGACTGGCTTGACGTTGTTGGCTTTGGAGTTTCATTTTCACGGCTGACAGTTGTGTGCGGGGCCACCATACAACTGAGCCGTAGGTCATAGAGGGTCTGATAACTGAGGTGAATAGCCATAGTGTGATCTTTGGGTTTAGACCCCATCTTTTCCCGATCATTCTTCTACATTGATTAAAAGCTATGCAGGCCCTCTTTGTTTTAGAATCAATGTGATTTGCCCAGTTCAACTCGCTATCAAGTTGGGTTTTAAATAGTTTTGGTAGCTGCAGTTTTGGTAACTTCCTTTTGATTGTGAAAAGGATGAGTTCTGTTTTTTTCGGATTTACTGACAGTTGCTGCTCGTCACACCATTTTTCTACAATCTGAAAGGCAGAACGCATTATGCTGCATATCATGTTCTCAGCGTTGCCACTTATCAGTATTGTAAGGTCGTCTGCATAACCAGTAGTAGTGTAACCTCTGTCGTTTAGCTTTCTTATGAGGCTATCTACCACTATGTTCCATAGAAGCGGAGAGAGCACTCCCCCCTGGGGGCACCCTCGGACTACCGTTGCTCTTATGGTAGAGTCCAATGCTATCCGAACCGCCCTTTTACTTACGAGCTCCTTGATCCAGCAGCTGGTGACTGGATCAACTTGAAAGTTTCGTAGGGCGTGGTTGATGCTGTTGTGTATGGTTTTGTCGAAAGCTCCTTCTATATCTAGGAAGGCATCTAGAGTTGAGTTTTTGTTTGTGATGGCCGACTCTATTTTATGTACTACTGTGTGCAGTGCCGACTCTGTTGACCTGCCTTGTCTATATGCGTGTTGCTGGGGGTGTAGTGCTAAGTCTTTTAGCGCTCCGTCCCTTAGGTATCGATCTACTAGTCTTTCAAGCGTTTTCAGGAGAAACGATGTTAGACTGATGGGCCTGAAAGATTTCGCGATGGTGTAGTCCTCCTTACCTGGTTTTGGTAGGAAGATCACCTTCGCCTCCCTCCAAGGTTTGGGTATGTACTTGAAGGCTAAACAGGCCCTGTAGATTGTTAGTAAATGTTTTACTACCCGATTGGGTTGCCATTGTAGTAAAGCCGGAAAAATTCTGTCTAGCCCTGGGGATTTGAAAGGTTCGAAACTCCTCAGGGCCCAGGCTATCTTGTCCGCAGTAACTATCTGCTCCGCGGTTTCCCATTCTTGGCTTGTTGGCGTGTCGTAGTGTAGGTCTGACCACTCGGAGTCTGTTGTAATTTGACAGCCTGGAAAGTGTGTTTCTAGTAAGACTGCATTAGTTTGTTCCTCTGTGGTAGTGAAAGTGCCTCTTTTTTGAGAAAGCCTAGGAGGCTTTCTCAAAAAAGAGGTCATCTTTGGCTAGAACTTTCTTAATTCTCGAGGCTTGATTTGTTGAGTTTATACTGCTACAAAAGTTACGCCACGATTCCGTCCTGCGGAAACGGACTCGTTTTTTGTAGTATTTTTGTGCTGTTTTATATTCATCCCAGGACCATAAATATTTTATATTTTTTAAGACATGCCTCACTGGGCCACACAGAGCCATCTAGTCCCAAATTAAGGTACTATTAAGTACCCTGTCGTATGGGGTACTAGACAACCGATAAACTTACTTATATACTTTTTTTTTTTTTTTGTAAATACATACTTATAATACATAGAAAACACCCAGACCAGTACAAACAAACACCATAGAGGGGTCCTGGAGTGTTTCGCTCTGTTAAATAGTGTCCTTAGTCTTTTGCGCAGTCGTTCGAGCTCTGGCCCCCACCAGGAGCTCTTTCCCGGCTTTTTGGGTTTGACAATAGGACAGGTGCGCTCGTAGCTGCTTATTAGTGCGTCAGTTAAGAGTTTTATTTTTGTCTCTATGTTGTTTATGCTCTGTGTTGTGTCTGGCATGTTTGTCTTGTTTAGTGTTTCGGTCAGTACGTTTGTGTACCCTGTTATATCTGTTTTACGGGGGTTACGATACGGAGCAGGGTCTGTTACATATGTTACATATTGGAACACTTCTCTTGACCTAATAATAATGAATTAGAACTTAGTACCAGATATAAAAATTAATAAAAAACTTCTTAATGTGACAACAGAAAGTTAAAATAAATAAAAATTCTACTACACTACAAACGAAGAATTAAGATGACAATCAGATAAAAGAAGGCACTTATCATAAAAAATGGCAATACAGTGTGATTAGAGCATGTTACACTAATTATTATAACCTAAAACAATAATCGGATTGGACGACTAGTCAGCTAGTCGGCCCATCTCTAGAGCACTTCTATTCCATTGGCTAAAAGCAAATGCAGCAATAAAATTTTTTAAACCTTTTTTTAAAACCAAATAAAGAGACATTCTAGAGAAAGAAAAAAATTTTTTTTTAATCTATTACATTTTGAAGTTCATAGTTCTTATTTTATAATTAGATAGTTATAAGGTAGTTATTTATGAGTTTTATCTATCAAAGTTATTTCTTTTTAAAATATATGATTTCATTTGCTGTATATTGAAAGCTTTGAAAAACCAAGTAAATAACCTAAATAAAACTGGATATTTTACAATTCATTGACATGTTTGACCCTCTGAAATCACGTTGATTTCAAAGGTGGCCCTTTGAACCTTTGAAACCAACATTCTTCAAAGTCACTGACGCCCTCGGTGACCCTTAAGGTTGTTGATATTAAAAAATAAGGCAAAAGCAAAATAAATTTTACAAGCCCAAACTTTTTTAATAACTTTAAATTACCAAACAACCTATACGATTTAGCTCTCAAACTGACTTTAAATCACAAGTC
This sequence comes from Anania crocealis, assembly GCA_949315895.1. NCBI lineage: Eukaryota > Metazoa > Arthropoda > Insecta > Lepidoptera > Crambidae > Anania > Anania crocealis. The sequence goes on from OX438868.1 coordinate 2,578,436, forward strand.
TAGCAATACCTTGTAAAAATCCCCAAAAGACCAGTTGCCGAGCATCTCAAAGAAGGTATGGTGGTGGCCATCAGAGCCCACAACCTCTAGGTCATTGTGTTTGCCTCCCACACGGATGCACTTCTGGGAGTTCACTGCTCTCGGACATGGTGGGTCAACTTTTCCCAGAAGAACTCCCTTAAACTATAAAAAAGTAGTATTTTTGTAGAGGTTTGTTTAAGATAATTTAAATAAATTTGTCAATGCAAAGGAAAAAAAGAGTTTAGATCTTTCTTTTCAAACATATTAAGTTAACAAGGGATATGACAAAAGTAAAAGGCATGATTTTAAATTTACCTACATAATAACTTTTATATATTGCATGTTAATGCTGGCCATGAGATTGTTTGTAGTAGACTATTAAATTGGCTTCACAAAATAGTTACCTGATTCATTCCAGCATTTACAAAGGGTACTGTAGAATCACACAGAGGCACCACAGGACTGGATTTGACATGTTTATGTCCGTGACTCTCAACAAAATACTTGATGAATGTGCTTCTAATAAAGTTGCTCGAATTTGTAGACTTCAGACGTAAGTTCTGGTGGATAGTTCTACCTTTTACCGGTATTCGTAACATTGTGCTAGGTTACAGACATAAAAATAACAGTTATAAAAACTTTCGCAGGGTAGTGATAACTAGAATATTTCTGCAGTTGTGAAATTAATTAACTTTCAGAACATCACCACAGCAAATAGCATCTTTGTTTTTACCAAAAAAGTATTTTTTGCAATATTTTTGCATCAGCAGGCCAGGTGTCAAAATGACACTTGTCTTTTTTTTTTTCATAAAAATTCAACGGCTTTGGATGAGTCCATACAGCCTAGTCTTTAGTTGTAATGTCAGTTTAAAACATAGATTTATTATGGTTTAAAATACATACAATATCATAAATACTTACATAAACATAAACTACATAACCTTACCTAAACCTAAACTAACCTAACTCATTAAAATGTATGGGTGGTTTATACATTTCAATCATTACAGGAGTTTTACGCGAGAACGTGGATCAGAGTCAAATTGGAGCACCTTTCCTTGTTTCTCACTTTTATTTGATTTATCCTACTCACTGACACATTATTAAAACAATGCCACCACTTTATCACAATAAATGCCGCTTAGGATAATTTCACAAAATTACGAAACAAAGTCCATCTTTCTCTCAATGATATTACCATTGATTTTAACTGATTTTAACTGATTTTAACTGATTTTTTAACTGATTTTTAACTGATTTTTTACTGATTTAACCTGTTTTATTATGTTCCGTGTATAAATCAATGGTTTTTATTTAAGTATATCTAATGGTAAAATTTTCAAAGGTTGCATTGAATAAGTTACTCTATTCTCTTCGTTTTTAAGCTAAAGGACTGTTTTAACTTTTTATATTTAATACCAAACAATCTTTTCTAAAATGTTACGTGTAACGAACCGTACACGTCATGGTTTGACATATCTCCTTACAGTCAGTTACACACATACTTCTTGTTCCGAAGTAATCCACTATAAATTTCGGCGTATAAAATCTGGATCATAATTTTATTCTCGCACGCTATCTGGATTTAAACAAGGTAAAAAGTAGATATTGGCTCAACTCGGAAAGCATCAAGAAAAATTTAGGTCCTATTCTATGGTCCTATTTTTCTAGAAACTAGAATAAATATATTGGTTGGTTACCCAAAAAAATTATTGAATGAATGAAGCTTTTATTTATGTGGTTAATGTAATGTTAAAGGCAGTCATACGTGTATATTATCTATTGGCATATATTGTAAAATTTGTAAGTTTCGACTGTCTGTTTTCCGGTACAAGAAAAACTAGTGTTACACATTATCGAGTTAGGGACACGTAATCCATACAATTTGTTTGTTTTCCTTGGATTTTAGGAAGTATGAAGCGTTTGGAGCTGTTCTTCTTTTGTTTATATTTCGCTCTAACCGTTGCGGAGTTGCTTGGTCCGGAAACGAAGAAGGAAATCGATAAAAACGATGATGAAGACGATACTTTGGGTACCCTAGACGCGGTGCCTAGTAAATTGGACACGGAATATATCAAGGAACTTACTGAAGCTGTAAACAAAGAGATCCTAACCCTTCAGGAATATGCCGACGCTCTTAGAAAGTCTAAGGGAGTGACAGATGAAGAAACAAACAGAGGTACCAGCTAGTTAATCAGACACTAAATAAGTATGTTATAGTCCAATAGATTCTTAACTTCTTACAGAGAATGACAAATGACTATTGCAAAAATTTTAAGTTGTTACTGAACTCCTACGGGATCATAAGACCGCCGGCGGTTGCGATATCAATTGATTTCAATTGTGTCTGGGATTACATACAATCGAGAGGTTAATGCCCAAGGATTGGTGACATTTCAGTTGTTGTTTTCCTGCCACAGAACAATAATTGGTCCTTCATTTAATTCCCTTTTCATTTAGTTAGAAATTCATAATACTATGAACTAAGAATTTCCATGGGAAATAAAACCTATAAATAAAATAATCAACTGGCTCCTTTTTTGAGGAAAGGCACCTAAGGCTGGCCAAGTAGCTACTCTAGCTAAATTAGTGGTATCTTAGTGATAACAAATTAGTAATTAAGTAGTTATATTTTTCCTACAGAAAATCATCTAGAGCAAATGGAGTATACCCTGAAGCTTCTCAGGAAAAGTCTCCTCAGGACTACAGAGCCCAACTGGATTCATGATGGAAAGACGTCCGATGCAACTACTACTGATCTAGAGGTCTGTTGATTTTGTTTGTTAAAAAAGCTGCAAACCTACACCAACAGTTTTTTTTACTGTCATCTATCTTAGTCAGCGCCTGCAAAATGTAGGCGATTTTTGTATAGTTAACATTTAGCGAAAATAAGCTACTCACCAATTATGCATTCAGTATTCAATTTACAGTAAAGAAACAACACTACAAAGACACAATTATGTCTGTCCCCTATAGAAACTGAGCGGTGAAGTGAGTGCAACAGAATATTTTATTGTCACTTTTTACCATTTTTCATCATTGCTATGGTAACTTGAATTTAATGATGGAGGCTTTTTCCCTGCAGTGGGATGATAGGCTGTTACTATTTTACTGTTTATTATCTTGCAGCTCAAATTATTTTTTTTCCTTTTTAAACTGTTATTTAAGCAAATACATTGCTAGTGGAATAAAAAGTTATGTTTGTATTTTAATTGCTTCTGTATGGCAAAGGTTTGTTTAAACAAACCTTTAACTCGCTTAAGCGAGTGGTTTATTGGGTAATGCTTGCAGAATCTTGAGGAGAACCCACAGAACATTTTAGACAGTTTGCCACCCCTCCCTGAAGAGGAAGAGGAAGAACTCACACCTGAACTACAGGAAGGTATGTAGACATTTCCCTAATATTTGGTTCATGTGCTTGGTTCTTGGACTTGGATATGATCTATCATGATGATGATCACAGAACATAGAACAAGGTTAGAAAGCCGATGTAGGCGGGGCAGACGCGCCACAGAAGTTATGAGCAAATGCTTGTACCTAAGTCATGTGATTGGTTTCTTTTGACGTCCCGCAATCCTATTGGTCGCGCGACGTCAAAATAATTCGCTTGATTGGCTCGTTTATGTGTAGTGGGCGTAAGCGGCGACATCGGTTCTCATACAAATGGCGCATGGCAGCCTTTCTAACCTTATTCCATCTTCTGTGATGATGACGGCAAAGCTTGTAAACTTTCACTAATTGCAATAAAGATCATTATCTTACTCTCTTAATCCCACCTTTGCTTCGTCTTATTCATATTAAAAATACGAAAGTTTGATTAACAAACTTTCGTACACGCCAAACCTGCGGAAAGTCTGGCTGCCACTTGGCATGGAGAGCATTCCAGAAAAATGTTTATTTCAAATTTGAAATTCAATGCGTACAAAATCGCACGCATGATCAGGTAAACAATAAAATTCTTGGATTGTACGTCCACCATTTGTGTAGCTCAGTAGAAGTTTTTTTATATTGTTTGTAGGAGTAGTAAGTCCCGGCAAAGTGTATCATTGAAAATACAATTGATTTAGACTGCCTCAGGTGAGACTTGAACCCACTACCTCTTGTCTAAATAAGTAGCTCAATGAAATAAAATTTTCAATTTACACTGGAAATCTATTTGCCTAAAGATCAGTCTTAAAAAGTGTGATATGTTTACAGCAAAAGAAATCTACGATGTGGCTATGGCAAAACTGAAGCGTCGATCGCCGGATCTACGCGGCGCCATATTACAGATCCAACTGGCGGCCAACAAAGGTTACGTGCCCGCGAAGATCAAGCTGGCCTGGTCCCACATCTTCGGAGAGGGTGTGGAGCTCGACGTCGAGAAAGCCAAGGCTATATTTGAGGTGTTAGCTGAAGAAGGAAACGCGGATGCTCATGCGGTAAGTAACCCTTTTTGCTAACTGTGTTGAAATACTTCATTTTTATTCATGTCCATTTAGTCACATCCTTTTGGTCTTGAGGTTTGAGTCATCTCGGCCGGTTCAGGAACAAGTTTAGAATTTTCGTACATTGCATTTGGCAATCGTGGTAATTTAATTATGGAGGCCTTTGCCCTGAAGTGGGGTTATTATAGGCCCTTTATTTTACCTTGGCTGACAATAGTGACCGAGTGGCTGACAATAGTGACCGAGTTTCTTGCGATGCTTCTTCTCGGCACTAGCCCAGACTTGTCCCGAAGCAGTGGTAGGTTTAAATATTGGGACGTGTAAAAGCGCCTCCTGGGGCCTATTTGCAGAAATAAAACTGATTTTAACTGATTTTACTCGTAACTTGTTTTTTATGTATCCGTTATTTTATTACTCTTTTTTGTCAACTCATGTATGTGAGAGGAGGGAAAAAATCGATATGAAAGTCAAGAAAGCAATATATAGCACTGCACTATTTACCTCGAACACATGCACATTATACGCACACTAGTGTTACCTTGTTTTGATCTCGTTTTTATGACTATGACCAATCAACAATAATACTAAATCTATCTTTATAACTGATGCTAGGCCGATATACGCCGATAGCATATTAGTGATTGGTTTTGTATGTCCATCTCGTTCTAACATATGCCTGTACTATATTCTATCTCTTTTGAAAAGATTAGGGGGTCCTTATAAAAAAAATCCGTGCGAAACCGGGACGCAATTATCTCAACCAGGGTAATACGCTAAACGTAATTATATCTACCTTTCCCAGGGCATGGGTTTCCTCCACGCGACCGGCCTAGGCGTGCCTGTATCCCAGGCTAAAGCCCTAGTGCACTACACGCTGGGTTCCCTCGGGGACAGCGACGCTGCACAGATGGCGCTGGCGTACCGGCACTGGGCCGGTGTCACAGTTCCCGCTTCGTGTCCGCGAGCCATGGACCTGTACATGAGGGTCGCTTCTAGAGGTAAGCCTTACAAAATATAGTAGAATCCGTTTATAATGACATCAAAAGGCAATAACAAACACATCATACTAAGCGGACGTCATACAAAGCATTTCTCCAAATTTCTTTGCAAGAGATGAGATTGATTAGCCATTTTCTAATATGCATATTATTGCACCTTTTGCCTTAATCGTAAACGTTTTACGACGACGCGGCTACGTTGAGATGTTATTAAGCTATTGCATAGCTTCTATCGCGGGCCTTGAGCGTGGAGACCGAATCCAGAAATTCCGTTACGAAAATAACCTAACACCCCCCACTCCGACCGGCACAGCGGTGATACATTTTAGTTTTATAATTGCATACGTTGATAAAAAATGCTATGCAATAGCTTTACCGCGGCAGTCTCAGAGTGCCACACGTCTTTTTTATTCACAAATCACTAACAAAAAAATGGATGCTTCAACTAACGATACTCACTGACTGTGTCAGTCACTAAAACTGGTCACAATTTATTAAAAATGGGTCACATACGACTTAGTTATAAAGAATTGAATCTGAAAAGCAAACTTCGCTGTGCAAATACTTCATATTAAGCGGTTGGTCAATATATGCGGAGTCATAATAGACGGATTCTACTGTATACTAGTTTCAGGCTGTGTAAAGAAATTCGTTTGTAGGCAAATAAATTGCTGAACCTGACTGATCTATAAACACAAATCGCTTTGAACTTTTGTATACGCAACATACAGAACTAGATCACAATATACAGGGTGTTAGGTAAATGGTATATCAAGCCGAAACTGGCATTGTTAAAATATGCATATAAATACTATGGTGATGTCAAAAAATTGATCAGCGTCAAAAGCTTGTCTTGACTGAATGTGTGCACCCATCTGTACTAATCTTATAAAGCTGAAGAGTTTGTTTGTTTGTTTGTTTGAACGCGCTAATCAGGAAGTACTGGTTCAAATTGAAGAAAATATTTTTGTGTTGTACTACCGCAACCGATTGCGATGCACGGCGCCGTCCTCGAAGTTGTTCAGAAATACGTGTACCTCGGGCAGACATTGCAGTTAGGTAGAAACAACTTTGAGGATGAGATGAACAGAAGAATTCAGTTGGGTTGGGCAGCATTTGGGAAACTACGTCGAGTCTTCTCATCGTCGATCCCACAATGCCTCAAGACGAAAGTCTTCAATCAGTGCGTCCTACCCGTCATGACATACGGAGCCGAAACGTGGACACTGACGGTACGGCTAGTCCACAAGTTCAAAGTCGCTCAACGGGCTATGGAAAGAGCTATGCTCGGAGTTTCTCTTAGGGATAAAATCAGAAATGAGGTGATCCGGCAGAGAACTAAAGTTACCGATATAGCCCACCGGATTAGCAAGCTGAAGTGGCAGTGGGCTGGCCATATTAGCCGCAGAACCGACAACCGCTGGGGTAAACGAGTTCTTGAGTGGAGACCGCGTCTCGGCAAACGTAGTGTAGGACGCCCTTAGACTAGGTGGAGTGATGATTTGCGCAAGGTGGCTGGCAGGAGCTGGATGCGAGAAGCCGAGGATCGACCTAAGTGGCGTGCAATTGGAGAGGCCTATGTCCAGCAGTGGACTGTGATAGTCTGATGATGATGATGATGATGATGATGATTTTTGTGTTGGATAGTCCATTTATCAAGGAAGGCTTTAGGCTATATAACATCACGCTGCGACCAATAGGAGCGAAGCATCAGTGAAAAATGTTGCAAAAATAGTAGCGATCATAATAACAGAAATGGACGCGGACGAAGTCGCTGGCGACAGCTAGTTTGACACAAGGGTGCACTTTTAGTACCACCTCTATCGATTGAATAGATACAACATGACTATTGCATGTCGACATAATTTGAAGATCATCGAGAGTAGAATGAATCCACTAATAAAAATGGGGTGAAATTTTAACCAAAAATATTTTAAAAACGCTGTGTCTAATCGTTACTTAACTCTATTATCAGAGGTGACTGAACTGTTAACATTAGCTATTAACCTACTTATACTTGTGCATGCCTACTTTGGATTCTATCAATAACCATGTGAAAAAAGCAACTCTGTTCCGTTGCGATAAGAGTGTACTTTTCGTTAAAAAACCAGATACTTGGTAAAACTACGAGAGACCCCCAAAAATTATTTATTCCACCACGACGACAGCAATTGTGCTCTAATAATGTACCATGTCTAGCTATTAAAATAAACAACAAACTTCCTTCTGAAGTCAGGGCGTTAAAAATAAATAAATTTAGAGCGAGAATGACTAACTGGCTTCTGATTCAGTGCGTGCTTCTACACTCTAAAAGAGTATCTTGACTTGGCTATTAATGACTCAATGTTTACATAAATAAATGGACAAAGTTAATTTTTAATTTTAGGTGACTTATTGAATGTTAAATTTTTTGTAACCTGTTCTATTTAATGTAACTAGTATCACAAATGTATTTCTATGCTTTAATGGCAGAATATGCTGTATCTTTAATTAAATTAAGAACTATTGTAACCATATTCTCAGAAATAAATGATTGAAATTGAAATTGAAATTGAAAGTGTCAAGTTTGATGTGCTCTGTACGCGCCCAGCGGGAACGTTGCAATCTGAGTTTGCTGAATGCGAAGCACGCGAAGCGGCAACATTATTATGGACTTTTTCACTTGCAATAAACACAAGAAACAAAAAAATTGAATATATTTGTAAATAATGAACGAAAGATAAATTTGATAATTTAAATAATTCTTTTGTAATAAAAATTAGTTGAGGTGTCTAAGGTTTTGCGCTTCATTAACTTTAAAAAACAAAAATCGTGATGTGCCAGATACCAATATTATTTCGTGTGCAAATGTGTATCACTTGTATGATGTTGGTACAAAGATCGACGTCTCTTTCAGTGAGAACTGTCATTCAAGTCAAGCTATAATTTAAGGATTTATAGCGTAAATTCAAAATGCAATTTCTTCAATAGAAACTTCCGCAATCAAACATGATTTTGTGCCCCTATAAATGAAAACTCCCTTCAAAAATGTATAATATGTTTTTCCCCTACAGTGGCTAGTTCTGTAAGCTGGAGCGGCGGACCGGCGATCCACCGCACGAGGCTCGCGGACGAGGCCGAGGGCGGCGCGGGCGGCGCGCTCGACACCGACCTCATCGAGTACTACCAGCTGCTGGCCGAGAAGGGAGACGTGCAGGCTCAGGTGACGTACACAGCTCGACTGAACTAGCCCCTACAGTGGCTAGCGACCCACCGCACGCTCGACACCGACCTCATCGAGTACTACCAGCTGCTGGCCGAGAAGGGAGACGTGCAGGCTCAGGTGACGTACACAGCTCGACTGAACTAGCCCCTACAGTGGCTAGCGACCCACCGCACGCTCGACACCGACCTCATCGAGTACTACCAGCTGCTGGCCGAGAAGGGAGACGTGCAGGCTCAGGTGACGTACACAGCTCGACTGAACTAGCCCCTACAGTGGCTAGCGACCCACCGCACGCTCGACACCGACCTCATCGAGTACTACCAGCTGCTGGCCGAGAAGGGAGACGTGCAGGCTCAGGTGACGTACACAGCTCGACTGAACTAGCCCCTACAGTGGCTAGCGACCCACCGCACGCTCGACACCGACCTCATCGAGTACTACCAGCTGCTGGCCGAGAAGGGAGACGTGCAGGCTCAGGTGACGTACACAGCTCGACTGAACTAGCCCCTACAGTGGCTAGCGACCCACCGCACGCTCGACACCGACCTCATCGAGTACTACCAGCTGCTGGCCGAGAAGGGAGACGTGCAGGCTCAGGTGACGTACACAGCTCGACTGAACTAGCCCCTACAGTGGCTAGCGACCCACCGCACGCTCGACACCGACCTCATCGAGTACTACCAGCTGCTGGCCGAGAAGGGAGACGTGCAGGCTCAGGTGACGTACACAGCTCGACTGAACTAGCCCCTACAGTGGCTAGCGACCCACCGCACGCTCGACACCGACCTCATCGAGTACTACCAGCTGCTGGCCGAGAAGGGAGACGTGCAGGCTCAGGTGACGTACACAGCTCGACTGAACTAGCCCCTACAGTGGCTAGCGACCCACCGCACGCTCGACACCGACCTCATCGAGTACTACCAGCTGCTGGCCGAGAAGGGAGACGTGCAGGCTCAGGTGACGTACACAGCTCGACTGAACTAGCCCCTACAGTGGCTAGCGACCCACCGCACGCTCGACACCGACCTCATCGAGTACTACCAGCTGCTGGCCGAGAAGGGAGACGTGCAGGCTCAGGTGACGTACACAGCTCGACTGAACTAGCCCCTACAGTGGCTAGCGACCCACCGCACGCTCGACACCGACCTCATCGAGTACTACCAGCTGCTGGCCGAGAAGGGAGACGTGCAGGCTCAGGTGACGTACACAGCTCGACTGAACTAGCCCCTACAGTGGCTAGCGACCCACCGCACGCTCGACACCGACCTCATCGAGTACTACCAGCTGCTGGCCGAGAAGGGAGACGTGCAGGCTCAGGTGACGTACACAGCTCGACTGAACTAGCCCCTACAGTGGCTAGCGACCCACCGCACGCTCGACACCGACCTCATCGAGTACTACCAGCTGCTGGCCGAGAAGGGAGACGTGCAGGCTCAGGTGACGTACACAGCTCGACTGAACTAGCCCCTACAGTGGCTAGCGACCCACCGCACGCTCGACACCGACCTCATCGAGTACTACCAGCTGCTGGCCGAGAAGGGAGACGTGCAGGCTCAGGTGACGTACACAGCTCGACTGAACTAGCCCCTACAGTGGCTAGCGACCCACCGCACGCTCGACACCGACCTCATCGAGTACTACCAGCTGCTGGCCGAGAAGGGAGACGTGCAGGCTCAGGTGACGTACACAGCTCGACTGAACTAGCCCCTACAGTGGCTAGCGACCCACCGCACGCTCGACACCGACCTCATCGAGTACTACCAGCTGCTGGCCGAGAAGGGAGACGTGCAGGCTCAGGTGACGTACACAGCTCGACTGAACTAGCCCCTACAGTGGCTAGCGACCCACCGCACGCTCGACACCGACCTCATCGAGTACTACCAGCTGCTGGCCGAGAAGGGAGACGTGCAGGCTCAGGTGACGTACACAGCTCGACTGAACTAGCCCCTACAGTGGCTAGCGACCCACCGCACGCTCGACACCGACCTCATCGAGTACTACCAGCTGCTGGCCGAGAAGGGAGACGTGCAGGCTCAGGTGACGTACACAGCTCGACTGAACTAGCCCCTACAGTGGCTAGCGACCCACCGCACGCTCGACACCGACCTCATCGAGTACTACCAGCTGCTGGCCGAGAAGGGAGACGTGCAGGCTCAGGTGACGTACACAGCTCGACTGAACTAGCCCCTACAGTGGCTAGCGACCCACCGCACGCTCGACACCGACCTCATCGAGTACTACCAGCTGCTGGCCGAGAAGGGAGACGTGCAGGCTCAGGTGACGTACACAGCTCGACTGAACTAGCCCCTACAGTGGCTAGCGACCCACCGCACGCTCGACACCGACCTCATCGAGTACTACCAGCTGCTGGCCGAGAAGGGAGACGTGCAGGCTCAGGTGACGTACACAGCTCGACTGAACTAGCCCCTACAGTGGCTAGCGACCCACCGCACGCTCGACACCGACCTCATCGAGTACTACCAGCTGCTGGCCGAGAAGGGAGACGTGCAGGCTCAGGTGACGTACACAGCTCGACTGAACTAGCCCCTACAGTGGCTAGCGACCCACCGCACGCTCGACACCGACCTCATCGAGTACTACCAGCTGCTGGCCGAGAAGGGAGACGTGCAGGCTCAGGTGACGTACACAGCTCGACTGAACTAGCCCCTACAGTGGCTAGCGACCCACCGCACGCTCGACACCGACCTCATCGAGTACTACCAGCTGCTGGCCGAGAAGGGAGACGTGCAGGCTCAGGTGACGTACACAGCTCGACTGAACTAGCCCCTACAGTGGCTAGCGACCCACCGCACGCTCGACACCGACCTCATCGAGTACTACCAGCTGCTGGCCGAGAAGGGAGACGTGCAGGCTCAGGTGACGTACACAGCTCGACTGAACTAGCCCCTACAGTGGCTAGCGACCCACCGCACGCTCGACACCGACCTCATCGAGTACTACCAGCTGCTGGCCGAGAAGGGAGACGTGCAGGCTCAGGTGACGTACACAGCTCGACTGAACTAGCCCCTACAGTGGCTAGCGACCCACCGCACGCTCGACACCGACCTCATCGAGTACTACCAGCTGCTGGCCGAGAAGGGAGACGTGCAGGCTCAGGTGACGTACACAGCTCGACTGAACTAGCCCCTACAGTGGCTAGCGACCCACCGCACGCTCGACACCGACCTCATCGAGTACTACCAGCTGCTGGCCGAGAAGGGAGACGTGCAGGCTCAGGTGACGTACACAGCTCGACTGAACTAGCCCCTACAGTGGCTAGCGACCCACCGCACGCTCGACACCGACCTCATCGAGTACTACCAGCTGCTGGCCGAGAAGGGAGACGTGCAGGCTCAGGTGACGTACACAGCTCGACTGAACTAGCCCCTACAGTGGCTAGCGACCCACCGCACGCTCGACACCGACCTCATCGAGTACTACCAGCTGCTGGCCGAGAAGGGAGACGTGCAGGCTCAGGTGACGTACACAGCTCGACTGAACTAGCCCCTACAGTGGCTAGCGACCCACCGCACGCTCGACACCGACCTCATCGAGTACTACCAGCTGCTGGCCGAGAAGGGAGACGTGCAGGCTCAGGTGACGTACACAGCTCGACTGAACTAGCCCCTACAGTGGCTAGCGACCCACCGCACGCTCGACACCGACCTCATCGAGTACTACCAGCTGCTGGCCGAGAAGGGAGACGTGCAGGCTCAGGTGACGTACACAGCTCGACTGAACTAGCCCCTACAGTGGCTAGCGACCCACCGCACGCTCGACACCGACCTCATCGAGTACTACCAGCTGCTGGCCGAGAAGGGAGACGTGCAGGCTCAGGTGACGTACACAGCTCGACTGAACTAGCCCCTACAGTGGCTAGCGACCCACCGCACGCTCGACACCGACCTCATCGAGTACTACCAGCTGCTGGCCGAGAAGGGAGACGTGCAGGCTCAGGTGACGTACACAGCTCGACTGAACTAGCCCCTACAGTGGCTAGCGACCCACCGCACGCTCGACACCGACCTCATCGAGTACTACCAGCTGCTGGCCGAGAAGGGAGACGTGCAGGCTCAGGTGACGTACACAGCTCGACTGAACTAGCCCCTACAGTGGCTAGCGACCCACCGCACGCTCGACACCGACCTCATCGAGTACTACCAGCTGCTGGCCGAGAAGGGAGACGTGCAGGCTCAGGTGACGTACACAGCTCGACTGAACTAGCCCCTACAGTGGCTAGCGACCCACCGCACGCTCGACACCGACCTCATCGAGTACTACCAGCTGCTGGCCGAGAAGGGAGACGTGCAGGCTCAGGTGACGTACACAGCTCGACTGAACTAGCCCCTACAGTGGCTAGCGACCCACCGCACGCTCGACACCGACCTCATCGAGTACTACCAGCTGCTGGCCGAGAAGGGAGACGTGCAGGCTCAGGTGACGTACGCAGCTCGACTGAACTAGCCCCTACAGTGGCTAGCGACCCACCGCACGCTCGACACCGACCTCATCGAGTACTACCAGCTGCTGGCCGAGAAGGGAGACGTGCAGGCTCAGGTGACGTACGCAGCTCGACTGAACTAGCCCCTACAGTGGCTAGCGACCCACCGCACGCTCGACACCGACCTCATCGAGTACTACCAGCTGCTGGCCGAGAAGGGAGACGTGCAGGCTCAGGTGACGTACACAGCTCGACTGAACTAGCCCCTACAGTGGCTAGCGACCCACCGCACGCTCGACACCGACCTCATCGAGTACTACCAGCTGCTGGCCGAGAAGGGAGACGTGCAGGCTCAGGTGACGTACACAGCTCGACTGAACTAGCCCCTACAGTGGCTAGCGACCCACCGCACGCTCGACACCGACCTCATCGAGTACTACCAGCTGCTGGCCGAGAAGGGAGACGTGCAGGCTCAGGTGACGTATGCCACTTCATCTCAAATCTTAAATACGTCTTCTCATCCTTAGATTGAAACAAAAGATAAAGGTTGTACACAAACTACAATTGGTATATTTGGAAATCTTTGGCTAATCATGTCGACATGCAATATGTATGGATACTTTTGTCATGTTGTTTCTATTCGATTAATATAGGTTGTACTAAAAGTGCAGTCTTATGTCAAATGGTTCACATTTAGTTGGGACACTTTTTTAATGTTGATTGTGTATCTAGTTTTTAGGGTTCCGTACCCAAAGGGCAAAAACGGGACCCTATTACTAAGACTTCGCTGTCTGTCCGTCGCTCTGTCACCAGGCTGTATCTCAAGAGCCGCGATAACTAGACAGTTGAAATTTTCACAAACTACGTATTTCTGTTGCCACAATAACAACAAATACCTACTAAAAACAGAATAAAGTAAATATTTAAGGAAAGCTCCCATACAACAAACCCGTTTTTTTGGCCTTTTTGGTACGGAACCCTTCGTGCGCGAGTCCAATTTGCACTTGGCCGGTTTTATTTTATATCACATCAATATGTGCACGCCACTGTATTTGACAGCATAATGAAATTCGCCCACAGGTGGGCCTGGGCCAGCTGCACTTCCAGGGCGGGCGCGGCGTGACGCTGGACGTGAACAAGGCCTTGCACTACTTCCAGCAGGCGGCGAAGACTGGAAACGCGGTCGCTAACGCATTCCTTGGAAAGGTCAGTGCAGTTGTGGGGTCTACCTCCTAGTTGGTCCACCCTGGGCAACGCAACGTCTGGATGCTACCACCCTCCTGCCGGAGTCCAGCGCCAAACAGTTTTTCTGTGTTCCGCTGGTGTGTGGGAGAACCAGTACCTCGGGTAAGCTCGCTCCATCTTAGGCTTCTTCTTAACCGTAGAGTTAAGTATGTAGCCAAGGGCAAGACCATGGTTTGTAAAAAAAAATTACAATTAGTGTAACTTGGGTATGTTTTTAAAAGTGTATGGCCCAATCTTAGTTGCACTTCAACTCGAAAAGAAATTAAGCATACTAATTTAAATACTGAAAACTTTTATAAAAAAATCTGACGTAAGATTATGAAATAAGTTAAGTACAAATTTTGGATCAGTGCCAAATTGCATTGCAAGAGCATTCTGAGGGGTTCCTATCTGTCTAGGTATAGTTACAAAATAATCTACCGCGTTTATATAAATCTTCTTAGATCAACGATTACCAACATTCAACAAATAGTTTTTGGTTTGACAACAGATTCCATTTATAGTGCGAGAAATGCAGGCATGTGCAGTTAGCACGTAATAAATCGATCCAATGGGGGCTATCGCTAGTGAATTTGCCACTAGAGGCGCTAGTGTCGCGTGAGGTCCAATATCATTCACTTTGTACTGGTTTTAGCGGAATTTGTTGCATAAATTATAATTTCTTTAATTTACCTGCTGGAAAGTGATCTCCTCCGTAAAATATCGCAAATATGGATTATTTGGCGATTAATGTGAACGCTTTAAAAGCGGAATTAAGAAAAAGCGCAAAAATAGGCGGCCTAAAGAGCAACTATTTCAGAAGTTAGTTTGTTGATATCAAGATAGTTATTTATAAACAATATAACCTTAATTAGATTCAAGATATAACACTTTGTTTCGGCGCCAATCGCCTTTGACAGCTATACCTCCGGACCTCAGTCTACAGTGGCGCCAACTGGTGAGCAAAGAAACGATAGTCCCCATTCCTCAAATATACTTAAAGATTTTTCATTCTATAAGTAGGAGACTTTTCCTTACTTTAATAATGAATACATTTCTATCAATTTGACATAACCAAAATCCAACAATTCAAGCCACCAATCAAAAATGATGAGATCGAACCTTGTCTTACTAGGGATCTTGTCTATATTGGCACCAATTAAAACCTTATAATTAAGAGTATATTTGAGTGTTGCCTCGTCCCCCGCACAGATTGGGTGACTTTTCCTAATAAGAGTTGGTTATCGAGCTGATTTCTGTTTTATTGAGTATTGTGTGTGTTCTTTGATAATGCGTGGATATTGTTAGCATTTCCATCCTTTGCTTGTGCTATTGATAAGATAGGGGAAACCTGTTGGCCATATTTACTGTCAATAAATGTATGTTAACATTGTATATATACGCTGTTGGTTTTCTCAATAAAGTAAAATTAATAAATAAAAATAAATAAATAAATAAATAAATAGAAGCTTCATAATAAGTCCATGAATGAACTTATACTAAACCAAAGAACTGCTTAGATACGCTTCTATTCTTGTATTAGTTTTGACTAAGACTGTAAAAGTTTGATAAAGAGTCGAAAACTTTTGTTCATATCGCGACTCAGAGTATGCACAGACAACAGTGACGTGCTGTTAACCTACCACAAAACGTCAAATTTTCTCAATTGATATTGATCTCTACCTGTTGGACTTAAAGTTGAAAATCAATTCAAAGACCTTTGACTTTTTTGGTAGGTTGCCGCTGTCTGTACTTAATTTCATGTTTTTTTTAATGTTTCTTGGAGGTAGTATCCTGGAAAAAATACCTATATGTATTAACTTTTCATTTTTCCTGTCTCTACTTAAAATGTTTGTTCGTTGTTTATGGCAGATATACTTAGAAGGAGGTGACGGCATAAAAGCCGACAACGAGACGGCTCTTCGGTACTTCAGGAAGGCAGCCGAGCTCAACAACGCAGTGGGGCAGAGCGGGCTCGGGATAATGTACCTTCAGGTAACTAATCTATGCATTGTTTAACGTAACAGAAAAATTATAAAAATAAGTTTATAAAACAAAATTGATATTACATTAAATGTGTTCAGAAAGTTCATTATTTGAGTAAAGTTATGGTTAACTTGCTACGGCTTCATATGTTTATAAAGGGTTAAGTTGCATAGATTTATAGGCCTTTCCAGTAGATAATCTTATCCCAAGCTAAGGTACTGAAAAAGCGACAAATTAAGATTCCACGTGTATTTATTGTCGATATCGGAACATATTTGTTTTTATAATATTGCGAAATTGCGTTAAACCAATTATATGATATTACATTAAAACAAAACAGATTATAAACGTTGTGAAGACTCAAATACGTCCTAATTAGGTTGTTTTATACATAGTCTGCGTCGAGCGCAATCACGAGCGGTAATCGTTAAAAATTGTAGCCATCTCTTTCGTTTGCGTTCTATTTCGAATCATTTGTTCTGCTTATCTGTGAAACTTGTCAATGTGTGCAGTTTTGAATTGCTCGTGACAGATTTAATACGCAAATTACTATGATCGTAACATATGTATATTTTAAAATATCATTGCGTTAAACTGATAATGCTAAACACCTTTTAAAGTATACGTGCAACAAATATAAACAAATACCACGTATCCCTAGAGGGCAGAGGGGGATCTAAAAGCCTTATAAAATATTACATGTCATTAGGGGCCGTCCACAAATTACGTCACACATTAAGGGGGGGCTTACTTTTTGTGACATTGGGCAAAATAGTATGGGAATTTTCGTAAAAATGTGTGACAAGGTCTGTAAATCTCAAAAATCATGTGACGTAATTTATGGATGACCCCCATTGCATCAAAAAAGTGTCCCAACTAAAAGTGCACCCATTTGACATAAGGGTGCACTGTTAGTACATCCTAAATCAATCGAAATGTTACAACGTGTCATAAATGTCCATACTATTGCATGTCAACATTATTTGGTCGGATTATAAGGTTGACACTGACATAAAATCAACGTCAGCCATTCAAATGAGAACAGGTTTTGGTGACTTTTTGTATCTGTGTCTGTCACTGACGCCACTGTGTATCTACTATCTAGAACTTATGTTTTATCAATTGGGACTACCGTTTCTTTGCTCACCAGTTGGCGCCACTGTAGACTGAGGTCCAGAGGTATAGCTATCAAAGGCGATTGGCGCCGAAACAAAGTGTTATATCTTGAATCTAATTAAGGTTATATTGTTTATAAATAACTATCTTACATACATACATACATATTATCACGCCTCCTTCCCAACGGGGTAGGCAGAGACCAAGGCCTTCCACTTACTACGATCCTGGCATACATCTTTCGCTTCTTCCACATTCATCAATCTTTTTCATGCATGCTCGTCGGTTAAGAGTACTCTTGACCTTTCCTTTCTTCAGAACATCCCCGATTTGATCGTGGTAAATTCGTCTAGATCTTGATATCAACAAACTAACTTCTGAAATAGTTGCTCTTGAGGCCGCCTATTTTTGAGCTTTTTCTTAATTCCGCTTTTAAAGCGTTCACATTAATCGCCAAATAATCCATATTTGCGATATTTTACGAAGGAGATCACTTTCCAGCAGGTAAATTAAAGAAATTATAGACACAAGCGCCTCTAGTGGCAAATTCACTAGCGATAGCCCCCATTGTAAACCAATGTGTGAGCCTCTAACATTATCCCCCTACGTTGTAGTATTGTAAGGGGTCTTCTGCATCTGTGGCTAGCAAAGGCTGATTATGATGACTATACATACTATTGTTGTACAGGGTCGTGGAGTACCAAAAGATACGGCGTCTGCGTTTAAATACTTCACAATGGCCGCCAACCAGGGCTGGGTCGAGGGCCAACTGCACTTAGGATTCATGTACTTTGGTGAGTTTATTTTAAAATTATTTTTAATACCACTTACTTATCTTCCTAGCTTAAGTATCTAACATACAAAGAAAGTGAGATATTCCTTATTACACACATGCACGCACTTTTTGCTTGTTTAAAATTGTTTGTGTAATTTTTTTATAGCTACAAATGTTACAGTATAATTGAATAATATTTAAGTTTGCAGTCCACTGCTGGACATAGGCCTCTCCAATGCATTTTATCCCTAAGAGAAACTCCGAGCATAGCTCTTTCCATAGCCCGCTGAGCGACTTTGAACTTGTGGACTATCCGTACCGTCAATGCCCACGTTTCGGCTCTGTATTTCATGACGGGTAGGACGCACTAATTGAAGACTTTCGTCTTCAGGCATTGTGGGATCGACGATGAGAAGACTCGACGTAGTTTCCAATGGTCAGATAAAAGTTATCTATTAGTTTAAACATAAGAAGACTAATTTAAAAAGTCAACCAGTAATGCCAAAGAACCTAATATGATTGACGTTTGCGAATCAGTCGTCTTATATTTTATCCAGCTTAGCAGCTATTAGCTTTTATCTGACCGTTGTAAAATCAGCCCTTAAAGGAACTACCAATGCTGAATGCGTGTTCCTTATTTATTTGATATACATATCTGCCTGCTGTCCCGGCTTTTGCACTTTACCAATGGAGATAATGGAAGCAAATAGTTTGTTTATGAGCAAGTTTACTCTTTACACATTTTAAGTAGATATTTCTAAAACAGATCTTCTTATATATATAAAATTCTCGTGTCACAATGTTAGTTACCTTACTCCTCCGAAACGGCTTTACTGATTTTTATCAAATTTTATATGCATTCAGTAGGTCTGAGAATCGGCTACTATCTATTTTTCATACCCCTAAGTGATAAGGGTTGTTCACCCTTAACATTTATTTTTTATTTTTGGACAAAAATTTTTGTTTTAATTTTTGTATAATGTAGCATTAAAAAATACATACAACCCTAAATTTTTACCCTTAAATCACCAACCCTATTTTTTAATAGCTATTTTAGTAATTTAATCATTTTTATGGCAAAACAACGTTTGCCGGGCCGGGTCAGCTAGTTTTTCTATAAAGACCTTTTCTTGACTATCGCAAATCGCGTAGACTATGTTACAACTTACAAGTTTTTTAATCAAAACTATTATAGTCGTTATGTGTATAGGAATGGGGATTAATTTTTAATAAATAACATCGAAAATATTTAACTGTGGAATAAGATTTCTTAACGAAAGTTAAGTTATTTACTATTTTGATCTTTATTAAAACATTCTAAGGTCAAGGTCCATTGTTGTCTTTAAAGGAAAAATACTTTTAAGTGTTTTGAAACCTGCAGGCTTACTCTTGACAAGTTCGAGTTACGATCAAAATCGAATCGACGTCGAGAATCAGTGATTTGGTACTCTGAAAAGCCTTTGAGTCGATGGTGATTACGTTATCAACCGAAAATGTTTAACAGATCGCCACTTTAGATCGATCTTGACTTGATTTTGATTTCGATTCGATTGAATTTGTTCAGATTTTGGATAGGTCGAATCGAGATCGAACTTAAATCAAATTCAAGAGTAAGGGGGCTGGTTTTTGACGCTGGTATTTCATTCGTTATGTACCAGTGCGGCCAGTTACTCGATTTAGCAAGTACGACTCATCTGTCTATTAGTCATTTGATATTTTTAGCAACTTTCGTGCTAACAAGCCCCTACCCTCAAGTGATACGTATGATGTTTTGTACATCTAAGATCACTTGAATATTTTTAAATATCCTACTAAGTAAAAAAATGCTTGCACTTACGGCAAGTGAATCAAGATCACGCAATGATTGTCGTCGATGACACTGCGAATCTAAAACCGATAATAATGTATTCATAGGCTAAAATTACTTAATTGGAGAAAATACATAAAGGTATTTAGCGTTATCAATTTAGCCACAGTATAAAAATGTTTGGGTTTCGAAAATTATACACATGATATCTTAATAATTCAAAATGGGAAAAGTGAAACGTTACTGATAATATATAATCGATAAAAAATCCTCGTGCGTATTCATAGAGTAAACTTGCTTAATTGGTAAAACAACTTTTTAGCGTAATTAGTTTTACGAAATTTCGTAACATTTTAGAAGCAAATGCGGTTTGGTTTTTGAAATAAATACACGTCAGATGTTAATAAAGACCCCTCATCTACTAGACAGACTATCATCACATCAAATTACAAGGGGAAGTGTGATATTTGGCCTTTTTTCACGGACCTCTAAAGAAAGACCTCCCAACCCTGTCCCCTCTTCCTCCTTTCCTTTGGGGTTAGCGTAATCAATGGACAGCGCCTACTATAAGTCCGTAATGATGCACTATCATCACATCACATTACAAGAGGAAGTGTGGTATCTGGTCTTTTTTCCCGGACCTCTAAGGAAAGACCTCCCAACCCTGCCCCGTCTCCCTCCTTCCGTTTGGGGTGGCCTCTCCACTATGATCACATTAAATTACAAGGGAAGTGTGATATCTGGTCTTTTTTTTCGGACCTCTCAGCCATGCCCTCTTCTCTCTCCTTTTTGGGTTTCACGTGATTAATGGACAGCCCCTACTATAAGCCCGTAATGAAGCTCTATCATCACATCACATTATGATATCTGGTATTTTTTCCCGAACCTCTAAAGGCCTCCTACACCTGCTATAGGCCGGTGTTGATGACGTATATCCTTGTTTTAGGCGGCATCGGCGTCCGTCGCGACTTCAAGCAGGCGAACAAGTATTTCTCGCTGGCGTCGCAGTCGGGCCACGTGCTGGCGCTCTACCACCTCGGCCAGATGCACGCGCAGGGGCTCGGCGTTCTGCGCTCGTGTAGCACCGCCGTCGAGGTCAGTAGTCCACAGTAGCCCGGCATTCCGGTCGGGAACGAGTACTGACCAATTCTACTAACGTAAATTATCAAAACGTAAACGCAACAATTGACGAAACGCAACTAAATGTCAACTTCGGTTGTCAGTTGTCAAATGTCACACAAGACTATATTTTACTAACCATTATTACTAATCGAAATCTAAACGTAAGCTGAACCGCTAGCTATAGATCCCACAAAAGTTTGTTTACCATTGGCACGAAAAGTGGATGTTTAGTGTATTTTTAATAACAGCTGTTCAAGAACGTATGCGAGCGAGGCTGGTGGGGTTCCCGGCTGATGTTAGCTCACGCGGCGTGGCGCGCGCGGGACTCGGACTCCGCCCTCCTGCAGTACCTGGCGCTGGCGGAGCGCGGCTACGAGGTCGCGCAGACCAACGCCGCCTACATACTGGACCTGGGTAACTGCCTCCTACTGCAGCTAGGTACCCGGCCTCCCCCTCCTGCAGTACCTGGCGCTGGCGGAGCGCGGCTACGAGGTCGCGCAGACCAACGCCGCCTACATACTGGACCTGGGTAACTGCCTCCTACTGCAGCTAGGTACCCGGCCTCCCCCTCCTGCAGTACCTGGCGCTGGCGGAGCGCGGCTACGAGGTCGCGCAGACCAACGCCGCCTACATACTGGACCTGGGTAACTGCCTCCTACTGCAGCTAGGTACCCGGCCTCCCCCTCCTGCAGTACCTGGCGCTGGCGGAGCGCGGCTACGAGGTCGCGCAGACCAACGCCGCCTACATACTGGACCTGGGTAACTGCCTCCTACTGCAGCTAGGTACCCGGCCTCCCCCTCCTGCAGTACCTGGCGCTGGCGGAGCGCGGCTACGAGGTCGCGCAGACCAACGCCGCCTACATACTGGACCTGGGTAACTGCCTCCTACTGCAGCTAGGTACCCGGCCTCCCCCTCCTGCAGTACCTGGCGCTGGCGGAGCGCGGCTACGAGGTCGCGCAGACCAACGCCGCCTACATACTGGACCTGGGTAACTGCCTCCTACTGCAGCTAGGTACCCGGCCTCCCCCTCCTGCAGTACCTGGCGCTGGCGGAGCGCGGCTACGAGGTCGCGCAGACCAACGCCGCCTACATACTGGACCTGGGTAACTGCCTCCTACTGCAGCTAGGTACCCGGCCTCCCCCTCCTGCAGTACCTGGCGCTGGCGGAGCGCGGCTACGAGGTCGCGCAGACCAACGCCGCCTACATACTGGACCTGGGTAACTGCCTCCTACTGCAGCTAGGTACCCGGCCTCCCCCTCCTGCAGTACCTGGCGCTGGCGGAGCGCGGCTACGAGGTCGCGCAGACCAACGCCGCCTACATACTGGACCTGGGTAACTGCCTCCTACTGCAGCTAGGTACCCGGCCTCCCCCTCCTGCAGTACCTGGCGCTGGCGGAGCGCGGCTACGAGGTCGCGCAGACCAACGCCGCCTACATACTGGACCTGGGTAACTGCCTCCTACTGCAGCTAGGTACCCGGCCTCCCCCTCCTGCAGTACCTGGCGCTGGCGGAGCGCGGCTACGAGGTCGCGCAGACCAACGCCGCCTACATACTGGACCTGGGTAACTGCCTCCTACTGCAGCTAGGTACCCGGCCTCCCCCTCCTGCAGTACCTGGCGCTGGCGGAGCGCGGCTACGAGGTCGCGCAGACCAACGCCGCCTACATACTGGACCTGGGTAACTGCCTCCTACTGCAGCTAGGTACCCGGCCTCCCCCTCCTGCAGTACCTGGCGCTGGCGGAGCGCGGCTACGAGGTCGCGCAGACCAACGCCGCCTACATACTGGACCTGGGTAACTGCCTCCTACTGCAGCTAGGTACCCGGCCTCCCCCTCCTGCAGTACCTGGCGCTGGCGGAGCGCGGCTACGAGGTCGCGCAGACCAACGCCGCCTACATACTGGACCTGGGTAACTGCCTCCTACTGCAGCTAGGTACCCGGCCTCCCCCTCCTGCAGTACCTGGCGCTGGCGGAGCGCGGCTACGAGGTCGCGCAGACCAACGCCGCCTACATACTGGACCTGGGTAACTGCCTCCTACTGCAGCTAGGTACCCGGCCTCCCCCTCCTGCAGTACCTGGCGCTGGCGGAGCGCGGCTACGAGGTCGCGCAGACCAACGCCGCCTACATACTGGACCTGGGTAACTGCCTCCTACTGCAGCTAGGTACCCGGCCTCCCCCTCCTGCAGTACCTGGCGCTGGCGGAGCGCGGCTACGAGGTCGCGCAGACCAACGCCGCCTACATACTGGACCTGGGTAACTGCCTCCTACTGCAGCTAGGTACCCGGCCTCCCCCTCCTGCAGTACCTGGCGCTGGCGGAGCGCGGCTACGAGGTCGCGCAGACCAACGCCGCCTACATACTGGACCTGGGTAACTGCCTCCTACTGCAGCTAGGTACCCGGCCTCCCCCTCCTGCAGTACCTGGCGCTGGCGGAGCGCGGCTACGAGGTCGCGCAGACCAACGCCGCCTACATACTGGACCTGGGTAACTGCCTCCTACTGCAGCTAGGTACCCGGCCTCCCCCTCCTGCAGTACCTGGCGCTGGCGGAGCGCGGCTACGAGGTCGCGCAGACCAACGCCGCCTACATACTGGACCTGGGTAACTGCCTCCTACTGCAGCTAGGTACCCGGCCTCCCCCTCCTGCAGTACCTGGCGCTGGCGGAGCGCGGCTACGAGGTCGCGCAGACCAACGCCGCCTACATACTGGACCTGGGTAACTGCCTCCTACTGCAGCTAGGTACCCGGCCTCCCCCTCCTGCAGTACCTGGCGCTGGCGGAGCGCGGCTACGAGGTCGCGCAGACCAACGCCGCCTACATACTGGACCTGGGTAACTGCCTCCTACTGCAGCTAGGTACCCGGCCTCCCCCTCCTGCAGTACCTGGCGCTGGCGGAGCGCGGCTACGAGGTCGCGCAGACCAACGCCGCCTACATACTGGACCTGGGTAACTGCCTCCTACTGCAGCTAGGTACCCGGCCTCCCCCTCCTGCAGTACCTGGCGCTGGCGGAGCGCGGCTACGAGGTCGCGCAGACCAACGCCGCCTACATACTGGACCTGGGTAACTGCCTCCTACTGCAGCTAGGTACCCGGCCTCCCCCTCCTGCAGTACCTGGCGCTGGCGGAGCGCGGCTACGAGGTCGCGCAGACCAACGCCGCCTACATACTGGACCTGGGTAACTGCCTCCTACTGCAGCTAGGTACCCGGCCTCCCCCTCCTGCAGTACCTGGCGCTGGCGGAGCGCGGCTACGAGGTCGCGCAGACCAACGCCGCCTACATACTGGACCTGGGTAACTGCCTTCTACTGCAGCTAGGTACCCGGCCTCCCCCTCCTGCAGTACCTGGTGCTGGCGGAGCGCGGCTACGAAGTGATTTCGCTTCTACTACTAATTTATCTCGTAGTTTAATGCTCTTGCATATTTTTTTCAATGCATCAGAATTTAACTCCAACTGTTTGGCTAGTACAACATTTTTGTCATTTTTTGCTGTTGCTACCCATACGGGGCGACTTGGGTGGGGATCATCTGAGAAGCTCCCTCATAAATTTTCATCTTTGGCTAACAAAGATTCCTTGAAAGTTGAAAGTCTTCCAAGCAACGCAAAGCATACAATATCAACACGTTCGATAAGATTATGACATCTGCCTTAATTTAGAAGTCAATCGATGGAAAGGTATCAATCTTGCATCTGGCTAAGACCGCAAAACAACGTCTTACGACCACATTAGTCGAACCCTATTCGTATCACATTACAGGCGAAAGCGGCGTGTTCAACGAGAGCACTCGCCACGTGCGGGCGCTCCAAATGTGGGCGCGCGCCGCCGCCCAGGGCTGCGCCAGCGCACGCGTCAAACTGGGGGACTACCACTACTACGGGCTGGGCACACCGGTCGACCTGGAGGCCGCGGCACATCACTACAGGTGCGACGTACGACCGTATCATTTTCACTTTTCTTTACCAGGTTTCAATTTGCATGGCCTTTAACGAGTTAAAGAAACGAACAATGGTGTGGAAGTTTTTTGCAGGTTTTCCCTTTACAAAAAATCCATCTCGGACATAATAAAGGCCAAGTATTCTCAATCATCCTCAAATTATGACTAATAAGACGTTTCGAGGGAACACGCTGTTTTCCTTGTCTTTTGTTTATGTTTGTTAATATTATTTAATTTTGACCTCATGTTACACTTCGCTTCGAAAATATAATCATGTTACTTACACTATTGTTGGATTACCGTCTAGGTCTAGTCTGTAACTTACTATTAGTAAGTAATTGCTAGATCCAGAACCAGCAATCCAACATCCAATATCACGCCTATCTCACTAAAAAATATCTCGATTGTGAATGTAATGGTATTGGTAATATAATCTAGATTGTGAATGTAATGGTATTGGTAGGATAGGCATATTTTTACTAAATAATAATTATGGCAAGATATATTTTTACAGCATTAACATTATGTATCATTGTATTTCAGAATAGCTTCAGAACAGCTTCACAATGCTCAAGCTACCTTTAACCTGGGCTACATGCACGCGCGGGGACTCGGCCTGACCCGAGACCTGCATCTCGCCAAGAGGTGAGTGTCTTCTTAAGGTTTCTGTTTTACTTTTTGCTGTCTATTTCTCTGCTTAAACTAGTGACGGTTTAAAAAATAAACAGGATACACCAAAATTATCTTTACAAATAAAAATCAATTACCGAAATGAAGTAAAAGGATGGAAAAAAACTTTTATGAAAAGTGAGTTAAAGGTTTTGTTATATATAAACAATGGGTTTGCTCTTGACTACATACTTAACTTTACGCTTAGGAAGAAGTTTAAGATGGAGCAAGCTTATCCAGAAAATGGCACTGATTTGGTTCTCTCACATACCAGCGGAACACAGAAAAACTGTTTGGCGGCCTCTTAACAAGCCTACCATCGCAGAGGGATCTGTTAGTCGTCATTACTGGTGAGAGAACCAAAGACGCCGTTGCCCAGGGTGGACCACTAGGAGGTAGATCCCACCACCCCGTATATGGTCCATAACAGACAATTTTGCTTGCATTATCTTCATTGGTAAACCCGTTCAAAGACAGGATGGACAACTAGTTGAATCTCAGATCATATAAAGAAATAGATATGAAATGGGGGCGTGGCGCGTGCAAATCCAATATGGGCAAACAGAACTATTGCACACCGCGGCGAAATATTTAATGAAAACATCCATGTAACGGTAATTTTATCGGCACAATATACATTGAAAGCTTGATACTAATTAGCTGTGTTGTAAGTACTATGCGACAGCGCAATGTGTCGAGGTTTAATCGAAGCGTTCACTGCCCGACGTGTGCGTCGCGACCACACTAATTTGCACACACCAAATGACGCATTGTGTAAGCAAGTAAGTGGTAGCCGCTGTGATTGGGTCCATGTTTGTGTGCGCACCAATGAGCGTTGTAAATTGATATAGTGTGATCCTTATGCTTACAACAGTGTTATTGTAGTTGCGTTGCATACATAAATAATTCGGAGACACGGGTTCGGTAAGGATTTACGAG
The DNA here is from genome assembly GCA_949315895.1 of Anania crocealis. Lineage (NCBI taxonomy): Eukaryota > Metazoa > Arthropoda > Insecta > Lepidoptera > Crambidae > Anania > Anania crocealis. The sequence continues at coordinate 2,605,097 of OX438868.1, forward strand.
TAATTTCATATCTCCTTCTATATATAATCTGAGAGTTGAATTAAAAAATGGATTTGATAATATAGTATAATAATGACACAGCACTGACAAATTATCATCTCATATAGTTTTCTTCCTTTTGTCGTGATGTTATTCTTTAGTCAGTCAAGGGTCAGTTTTCCAAGCTGCCTACATGCCTCTGACGTGACTTCCACTTGCAACAGTAGACGGGTTTAATGGCTTAACGTGCCGTCCGAAGCTCGACTACACAAACTATTCTATACAATTACATTATTTGATGCCTTTTTAAATTTTTTGTGTACCAACCAACCCACAATTTTCCGCTTATCGGGCGACTGTTTAACTAATTGAGCTACGAAGGCAACAAACATCTATTCAAAGAATTGTATTTTAAATTTACATCAGCAATTTATTACTTTAAAAAACAATGTCAACACATTTTATTACCCCCTCAACCCCTCTCCATATAAAGGAGAGACCCGTGCTCAACAGTGAGCGTAAATGTGTTGTTACTTTACCTATATTTTGTTCTGGTAATTCCTTGCAGATGCTACGACCTAGCAGCGGACACGTCCCCGGACGCGCGGCTGCCATCGGCGTTAGCGCTCGCCGCTTTGTCAGCCCATACTGCCCTCACCGACCTGATGGAGGTAAGGGCCTAATCTAGGGGTTCCTAATCTTTTTCAGCCCCCAACAAATTAGACTAAGAACTCCAGCGGCGTGCGCGTTGAGGCCTATATCCACAAGCCCCTAATTCTAACCAAATTGTAGAACAATCGTAATTGAATAGCAGGTTTTTGACAGTTGATGAGCTTGTGGTATGTGATGACAAATTGTATCACGTACCTATGGGACGTGATATTGAGTTAAAACAATATCGTCCTTGAAGATAGTCACGCTTGCCTCTCTTGTCACGTATTGTTAAATAGTATATAAGGCTAGCCATCATTGGTGAATAAAGGACTATTCCACGAAAGACTTGTATCATTTAGAGTCTACGTCCCAATCCATTACAAGCTAAATGTCAAAATCGCCCAATTCAATCACGATCGAACTGCAATTGAAATAGATGAATAAGGCCCCAGGCCTAATTCATCTATTTCAATTGCGGGTGTAAAAAAAAACAAGCGCAGATACGAAAACCACGTATTGTCCCCATCACTACGATTTTTTTTTCTTTTAAGTTAATTTCCCAGCGATAATATTTTGTAATGTACAACGTGCTCTTTTTGTTTTCCGGAAAATGAAGGATATAAATCAGACTGCTTAAATAAAGGTCATGTTAAAAGATTTTTCGTAAATTCGAATTATCGATTTTTTTTTAGTTTCATACAAAATAATTCAATTATTACTTTGCACTCGGTGTGTCCGCCGCAGGAGTCATTTTTACTACAGGCTAGGGCGCGCGTATTATGAATGAAGTTGGGTAAGCTGGCAACTTCGCAAAAAAACACTGAGACCAAATAATGACGATCTGATTTTAAAAATCAATCTAACTCGTGCATTGTACTTCTGTTAAATTCTTTTGGGAAAATATTACTTATACTTTGTAGAATGCTTGGTTTAATTTTCCGGAAAACAAAAAGAGCACATTGTATATGTCTTGGTCTGATGTTCAGATTGCGGAGCTTCAGGTTCGGCGTTTGGGTTTTTTACATCATGTATGTACAGGGATACAGGGGGTGTTCCATTTTGCAGTGACTTCAAAGTTCAAAGTTCTTTATTGCATCATGCTGTTTACAAGATGTTAGCTACTTCAGAATTTAAACTTTTAAAAACCCCGATATACTCAAGCCACCTTCGGACCGAAACGGGACGTGTTACACACACGTGTTACATGTTAAACACGGGTTGTAGCATAATATGAAATACAGGATAAGATGACTTTTTCATCACCTTCAAAATTTTTTGTAGGCGTTCAGTATCGTACTAGTATTTAGAGCCCATTTATGAAGTAAAAAATGAAAATCAAGTTTTCACCCGAACATAGTTTTCGCAACATAGTTTTCAATTTTTACGGTCCTAAGTAGGGATGCAACGATATATCGGAAAAGCGATAAATATCGATATATCGACGCCTAAATATATCGATATTTATCGATATCGATATATCAATATCGATAAAAATATAATATAAATATCGTAACGAAATATCGCAATATTGTAAGGTAATAAAAATTTTCAGACATTCAAGTTTTAGTTTAGTTTATGTTTAGTTTTTGAAAATAATAATTTACGGGAAGCTGACATACTCTGTCAAAGTTTCTAAATTGATAAATAAAAAAAGAAAATTTTAGCAGAGTGTGAGTGATATAGAAAATGCGTTTATCCTCAGTCGTTCGCGGACAGCCCCCTGGCGGTGCTGTTTCTCAGCGGCGAGTCCCCGTTCGCTTCTAACTGGGATATCTACCTCATCTCGTTATTACTGGGTGCGCTCGTCGCCGTCGTGCTGGCGCGCCGCCCGGCCCAGGGCCCGCCGCCGCCGCCGCAGCCGCAGCCGCAGCCGCAGCCGCAGCAGTGAACGCAGGCTAGTGAGTGATGATAGCGACAGTCGTAGACATTGTTCAATAACCGGTAGAGATCTCGCTCTTAGGGTAGAGTTCGAGTTTTAAACAGCGTTTAAAATATTATTTGACATATTTTGTATGAGAATTGTGTCAAATTAATCGTCAATCTATATTTACCGGCTGTTTAAGAATTGCTAAACTCGGGTCTTAGACACTGTTGATTAACCGAGGAACTAAACGCCGCAGTGGGTGTAAGCTAGAGATCTCGCTCGTAGACATTGTTGAATAACCGATCGGCGAAGGGATCTCACTCTTACATCCGTATTTATTAACAAATAAAAGTTACTGTTTTCTTGAGTTTACGCGAACACTATACATTGAAATGAAAGATAGTTTACGGATTTAGAACGCGTTTATTTTTGATTTTACCTGCCGTTTCGAACCCTTTACAGCGTTCTACCCGTGACCATGAACGCTGTAAAGGGTTCGAAACGTCGGGTTAAATCAAAAATAAACGCGTTCTAAATCCGTAAACTATTTTTCATTTCAAATAAAAGTAGTTATTATAAAATGAAACGAGTTGTTTAACCGGTGGCTAATGGTAAAGTATTGATTTTTGAATGAAACGGTAAATATTATAATATACTGATTTAAACTTTCATGGTCACTAACACTAGAGTTAATTGATACGGGGTTTCTACCATGTACCTTAGTTTTTATGAGTTTCTGATATTTCGGCACTGTTGCAAGCGCCATGATCACGGGACAACTCATAAAAACTAAGGTACATGGTATGAATAAACGATGTAAGAAACCAACTTGTCTAAGGCCGCTGAGATCCAAAACGATCTTACCTACATGTTCTGTCTTTCCTTTAAAATATATGGCACTATGAAATTGTGAGCTCTGCCAGTTTAACGATATAACGCGTCACATTATAAACTATCAGTAAGTTAGGATAGGTTAGATTATAATCCATCAACTTTTGTTTATAGACTGACGAAGTACACAATTTTACGGTTAAATATTTTGTTGAAAAGTTGTTATTGAAATTCTTTGTTTAAAAGCATTTTTCCGAAGCGGGGAATGTAACAAATAATATGGGCACGTTTGTGTCTTACACTCGTACCAAGATTGATGATCATAATATTTTTTGATGCCAAAGACTACGACACTTCGCATTTTTACAGGCGTTTACTGTAACTTTCTTTTAATAGTTAAGTATTTATTACTTAAGTTGCAGATATTAATCAAGTATGTAAATATTTTTTAATTATTATATTCTACATTGAACTGTCAAGAGTGAGATCTCTAGCCCGATAAATATGACACGTGATGTTTAGTCCTGAGATACACGAATCAAATAATTTCGACTAGAAAGTGTTTACATAAGAACTAAATGCCTAAATACACAGCCCTATACATAAATATCACTTTGCAATGTTCAATTTTCAATATAAGCAGCTATTGCCATGTTTTCTATCTACCGTAGGTAATGCAAATTTAACCTTACGTGAAGGAGTTAAAGTTTAATGTTTAATGCAACTAGATTTAAAAGAACATCTAAATGATTGTGTATAATGGCGAGCGTTTATTGTGATTTTATTAATATTGAACAATAAGCTTTTGATTTATATTATATCTCAGGACGACCAAGTGATTACTGTATAGAATAATTTTTGAGTGTGAAGAGGATAATTTTAATCGGAATAAATGGTTTGTATATGTGCTTGAGAAATGAAAATAAATAAATATTGTTACATACATAGTTGTTTTATTTATTTACTCTATAAGTAATCGGGTCGTGTGGTGTAGCACATTCATAGAATAACACCACGCTTCTCTTCTCTCACTATGGGTGTCGTAAAATGCGACAAAAGGAATACCGCCGAGCCGTGGCGATTAAGTCGAAACCTTTTTGGAGTGTCTTATGTCCAGCAGTGAACTAATATGACCTGATGCAATGATGTCTATGGATCGGAAACTAGTTAAAAATAACGTGTTACTTTTGTTATGACGCTTGCTTTTCTAACAGTTCAATCTTCCGGGCTATGTCGTCAGCTGAGAATGTGTAGTCCATGGAGTACTGTTCCTTCACTTCTGCCTTGGGGCTGTTGTTTTTCTGTGAAAAAAAGCTTGGTTAATTTGGTTGATGACCTCCATGGTGTAGCGTACACACCAGCTTTCAAATTGTCGCTAGCTCCAGGACCTAGGTAATCGATTCCCGTTTTACGATACATATAATAATAATGTTTCGAGTAACGGGTATTTGTGGTACTTTCTTTTTCCTGATTTCTACAGTGCAAGGAAGTCAATAATAATTTACTTTGGAATTAGAACAACGTATGTAAATGTTTTCTACCTTTTATTTATTTAACCTTGACCTTTCTGCGATACGTCATCAGATTTTAAGTGTAGAAGAGATGACGGTTCTTTCCAAATAAGATCAGTACCAAAAACATATGAATCGATTCACAAAACATTAAGAACCTGAACCAAGAAAAACTATTATCGCTAACCCGCCTGCTAAGAGTAACGATTACGGAAAAATCCTACTCTTGTAGAGATTTATTTCCATGTATATTGGTGTGTGTACTGTTTATTAATTATTTATTGCATAATTATGCTTGTCTAGTAATCAAATCAAAAACTGTGCCAATTTCCTTTACTCACCCAAAACTGCGCATATTCTGGCGACACCGTTTGCAGATACGCCACCTTATCCTCTATATCTTTCAGCCTCTTGAATACGTCGCGGGACACCGACTTGATGTTCAGGTACCCTTCCACCTCCAGGACCCTCTCGGCGATCGACGGAGGGAGACCGGAGGATGTGGGCAAGTCCGGAGTGGAGTCCCGCCGCTGTATGGTCTGGGGTCCCCACTCGTTGTGCACTTTGTGGACTGGAGAGATGGCGGGGGGGGGGGGGGGATTATTTTATTGCCATCCCATTAGTTTAGGTACCGGGCGAAGATCGTGGGGTCCTGAATTCGATCCCCGGGTCGAGCAACAAGTGTTTTAAATTATTCGAACATGCCAACTGACATTGCTGGGGTTTGTTATCACCAACCCGCATTTGGAAAACGTGGTGATTATGCCATTGCCCTGCAGTGGGATCTTCATAGGCTGTTACTTTACTTTTACTTGACAATACTTATCGATAAGAAAGGTTAAAAGGGTAGTTGACACTGATCTATTGACACAATAACTAAGTCTGGTGGACCCTTCGATTAATTGACATACTTTTCTGTTCTGTCAAAGAGCAATTCATAACTAAGATTTCATATTTCAATAGTAAACTATGACGGTAGATACTCAAGTGACAAAGAGTTTTTTTTATGTCCAATTAAAAGTATTGTAACAAATTACCGGATTCGGACTTTTTATCAGCTTTATGTTTTGTGAACAACTAAGGTCTTTCGGATACCTACTGGCCCAGACTTGTCCCGAAGCAGTGGTTGGTTTAAATTCGGACGTGTAAAAGCGCCTCCTGGGGCCTATTTGCAGAAATAAAACTGATTTTACTACCTTACGTAGAGAAACATTAGTTACTTAATCAATTAAGGAACAAATTATTGTTATTCTACCCAGGAATCGAACTTAGGATATTTCTGCAACCAAATATGCCTATCACATTTGCAGCATTATGTTAATCAAATAAATATTTAAATTACATAAAATGTTCGTTTAGTAATATATTATGGACTTACTTTTCAAATGGCCTTTAGAATCTTTTCGTTTGATGAATTGCGTTCGAACTCTCGCGCATGTATCCGTTTCCTCCGTCTCGCTCGCACTTTTACTCGGTATGAAGTCTCTGATGTTACTCACATTGACTTGTTCTCTCTTTCTCTCAATAAAATTATTGATTCGTTGTTGCAATTCTTCGTTAGAAACGTTGATTTGTATTAGATTCTTGTCTATTTGTACAACGCCCGGTTGTGGTGAGGTTGGTGATAGTGATGAGTGTGGCGCAGGTTTGGGTGGACCTGCAAGGATATTAGGATCAAATGAGGTGATGGAGTCATGAACTTGTCGGCTTGAAGGACCTAGTTCGTGTTGTATGAGGTAATTCTCTTAGAGTGCGCTCTTACTGTGTCGTAAAGACAGACGGTCATACAGCTAAGAAAGTTGTGTGTGGCTTGGATATTTAAATAGATAATAGATAGACTTTTTTAACAACAGATCCTCAATTTATGTCATTGACAATGTTTTGGACATTAGATGCAAATAAAAATAGTCATGCAATAAAAATATTTATTTCATGTAAATAAAGATATATTACAAATAACACTTTTATACAACTAAATAATCAAAAAATCAACGGCTAATATAAACTAAAATTTAAGCATTTCAATACAACAGTTCGTCTTTTGGCTCAGTACTTTAATAATAATATATTCTTATAACAAAAGGCAAAACGCTTAAAATAATTAGAACGGACGAATTCTTTTAACATTCAATTATACGACATTCAAAAATGGCGGCGTCGTTATTTACGAGCAGAGGCTGGAAAGTAATCTGCCTAAATATACAAAAAGTACATGTTTTTTTTTAATGATGCAGTGCCATCTAGCGGCAACTTTTCTAAATAAGTTCGATACCATACTGATTTATGCTAACGCTTCTTATAAGTTAGATTCAGAAAAACTTGCACTAATCACACCGATTATAACGAAGCCACAACTTTCGATAATTTCATTAATGTGCCGAGAAAAACAAGTATATAAATACTATACTTATTATTATGAAAATATTTTCTAGCAAAAATTAATAGACTCAGTGAGCTTAAAAGCATATTGCCACTATACATAACTTAATCATGATGATACTTACTCAAATAGTATAATCAACCATTCTATGGTTTAATATTTTAAATATCATTTTTATAACTTTTGCTTTCGCTGCCACGTGTATACCATTATCACAATTTAGGATTTTTATTGCACCAATGCAAATTGGGCATATATTTTTAAATTAAACTTAACGAATTGATAACCATATAATAAAACTCCATGAAGGTTTCAAATTATTAAATATCAAAGTATAGCTATCTACAACAGATTTTAAATTTAAATGAGATGTTATGATCACAACCACCTCCGTCGCACGAGCTAACTAGAAGTTAAGCACGAACAATAAAAACAGTCCATGATCTGGACCGCATATTTTATTTTATTTAGACTTTATCATCCCAAACTTTGCCAAAGGTCTCCCCCAAACTGTTCCTGTCTCTCCGCGATAAAAAAAGGGGTAACTACATCTTTGCACTGCGAAATTGGACCGTACAGTCTGTTAGACTATTTAGACCCCAAGATTCGCTAAGAATTCTGTTCGAGGGAATCAATATAGTTACAGTTGCTTCTTAATTAATTACGTCCGTAAAATCCTAAATATATTTCATAAGAAAAATGTCATATACAATGTAAATACCAGACATTAGGAAAATTGGCCGTTGTAGAATCAGACAGTCTACTGCTGCTTTTTACGGTATGTCAATTTCGAAGCTAAGCGCGACTCATGCAAATAATATTGTATTACTTTATGGCAGTGGACGGTAAACCGCGGCCATTGGATGTCTTACTTGCGGCCCGTAAATATTTTACGAATGAGTTGTAAATATCAAATCAAATGCATGAACGAACCATTTATTTATTTATTTAATCTTTATTGCACAGATTTAACAGGAAAAAGTACAAATGGCGGACTTAATGCCGTGATTAACCATGATGAGAACTTGAGTGCCATTTTGCCATTTAGGAATAGCAACTACAAATATAACAGCTGCTAACATACAAAAAATAGCCTGAATTGCGTGCGTGATCTTAGACATCACATTATTTTTTTTTACGTTTATATCACAAATGCGGCCCGCCATAAGTTTATTTCGCCACCCATAAGTTTATATGGCCCTAGCCCGCCTGATGTATTAAAAAACTTGATCCACAATCAGCGTCTTTATAATCAGTTTCCCAACTAAAAATGCAGCCCACTTGATATAAGAGAGTACTTTTAATACAATCTAAAACAATCGAAAGATACAACATGACCTAAAATATCTGATACGGACACACGTCAATCTCGTTAATTTAATATTTAGTGTAATTAACCTTATTATTGTATTATTTTAGCTTTGAATATGTATCTATGTAAAGAGTTTATATTATGTCATAAATAAACGTAATTTCTGTTAGGGCCTTAGTTTATAAGGAAATGTATTAGCGCAGGGCTTGTTTTATTTCAATAAATAGCAAACCGGTTTCTTATTTCCACTTACCATATCTAGAATAGAATAGAATAGAATAGAATATTATTTTATTTCGCAAGAATGTGGTACACAACAAAGATCTTACATACACAAGTACAGGACACATTCACCCAGTTTGGGCATGCAAAATATGAAATCAATTAAATTCAAGTAAAAAATTACAATATCATAATCAAAATAAATTCATTAGATTTAAATAATTAGTCAAACTTGTATAAAATTAAAATTATCGAAAGCTAGTAATGTTGAATATTTATCCAAAACTAAACCAATTGCAATTAAATCAATTACACAATTTACAATTTACAATCTAAAGTATTAGGTAGGATCTGGTATGGTTGTTTTAAGGTACTGGGGTGAAGGAAAATAACTGTAGGCCGTCCCGCTCACGCGCGGCGGAGGTATCCTATAGGCTGTCCCAGTCCCCCTAACAGATTCTGAAGGTCGGTAGCAAAAACCCATGTAGGTAGGATTGTAAGTTGAAAAATGTTAACAAGCCTGTAGGTAGGTTTAGAATAAGTAAGACAGAGATAGCAATACACATATCGGACCTCTCTTTTCTCCGGAGTTATTATGTGGGTGGATCGGGAAAGTGTCCGAAGAGTAAAGGAGACTATGTGTGTTCTATCTTTGTCTATCTAAGAAAAATGACGAATTTTGTATAGTCACTAAGCTAGTTTATGAAATGTAAATAAGAATAGGACGTGATCAGGCGAAAATTGTCCCTGCTCTCACGGTCACCTATCAAGATAAGAAATAAACTCTGAAGAAATCAACAAGTGTTTTCGTCCGCATACAGTCCACTCAGGAAGTCCATGGTCGGCTTGTTTCTACAACCAACAATATCCATACTATTGAAAGTCGACTCGATTGGCCGGGTTATAACGTTGACACTGACGCTTTAGGTGTCATTTTTGTATCGGACTATGCATCTTGGCAGTGTTATTTAATTTTTTTTACCAAAAAATTTTTATATTATACAGGGTGAAATTTTAACCACTTTCCAAATTTTGCTATATCAATCTAAGAGACAAAAAACCAATGACGTATTTTTTCTTTTGGTATAGCCCAGTACAAAAATGTTAAGAAAAAGCACTTAGAAAATGTCCACCAAAAATCTAAAATTTTTTATACGGCCGCCTAGCAGCACTCTTTTTACGCGTTTCGCATCTCATTCATTCATTACGATACTATGCATAAGTTTTTTATTTTCCTTTTATATCTTAACAGGTCTAGGATCGCAAAAATTAAAAACTATGTCGTGAAAAATATTTTCGGGTGTCAACTTTATTTTCATTTTTGACTTCATAAATAGGCTCTAAATACGATACTGAACGCCTATAAAAATTTTGGAAAGTGGTTAAAATTTCACCCTGTATATTGGTTCAGCTATTTATTTTGAGACCCGCTGTGACGCACACAGATGAAGCTCTGTAAGGTCCATTCAACCGAGACCCCGCCGCAGCAAAATAATACGTCTGGGCGCGTCACAGCGTGTTACAAAATTAAAAGTCAGAATCAAAATTTAAAATTTTACAAAAAATATTTTTAATAAAAAAATCAATAACACTGCCATGATGTTATACATAATGTTCCGATAACGTGGTCTTCGTTTTACAGAAGATTCAAAATGCACGTTGCATATATTAGACTAACTAAACGGTCGGCCCGTTCCTATGTTTACTTGACCACGCACACTCTGTGTTCTCCTTCCACTCGGGCGGGGCGCCTTCGTAGATCTCCTTCTTCCAGATGGGCACGCTCGCCTTCAGCCGCTCGATGAGGTGCGACACTGCGTCGAGGGACTCCCTCCGGTGGGGGCTACTGACCGCGATCACTACTGACGCCTCGCGGCACGGAACGTTGCCTAGTCTAGAACAATAAATGATGTCTTTATAATTACCGTCAAAATTTTTTATAGGCGTTAAGTAATTTAGAGCCTATTTATAAAATAAAAATGTAGATCAAGTTTTCAACCGAAAATATTTTTCGCAACATAGTTATAACATAGTTTACGGTCCTAAGCCTGTGAAGGTATGAAGGAAAAATCAACAACTTATGAATTGTATCGTAATGAATAAATAAGATGCGCATCGCGTAAAAAGTGTGTTGCGAGGCGGCTGTATCAACAATTTTAATTTACGGCGGACATTTTCTATTATGTCATTTTTGTGCTGGGCTATACAAAAATAAAAAAATACGTTATTTATTTTTTGTCTCATAGATTTTTGTATCAAAATTTGGATGGTGATTAAAATTTCATTCTGTATAAATGAATCACCGAAAGTATGTTCGCGCATAGCTTTAGTTCAGGAAAAACTTACAAAGATTAATCGAAATGAATACGAATTTTCTTGCATCATTACAGTATCATTACTGGAGTTAAGCGGCATTCGTATAGAAAATAGAGGATGTTAGCAATTTGTTACGCAATACTGCCGACCTTCTTGCACTGGTCAATTATTTGAAATTGCTCCATGATTCCGTGGACGTATTAAAAGTTGTTTTTAATCTTTATTTATTTGGGACTTTTTGATATATTACATGCCAGCCCCATCGTACCTTAAACTATAACATACAAACAGTTGCAGGAACTCAAGGGTTCAAAATTATTTCTGCTAAGTATTTCGCAGCTTGTGACGTAGGGTAAGCTAGAACTTAACTAGCACCTAAATCGTACGTGTTTATATTGAATTTTTGAAGCATTGCGTTCTTGCGCCCCCGATATTTTTCACATTCTACAAGAATATGTTGGGCGTCGCCTATAGTGGGCACAAACATCACAATTTGGGGAAGAGGCCTTGTATTAAGAGCAAACACAAGGGCCGTTTTTCCATACAAACGTAGTCCCCTGTTTCCTCCCTGGATAAAGCCAGTAGAGCAATAATTTTCATTACAAAAATCTATGGCCACTATTAGCATGTTTCTATGTTTTCTTTTTTTTCATAAATTAATTAATAAAAAAGATATGAGCCCTTAAAAAATCGAAAAAATTCGCCAGAGTTTCCGCTGTGTTCAAACAACCAGAAAACAAATTTGGCTAAATTTTAGAAAAAAAGGAAAGATACGATTACGGCCAAAGCCTTTCTTTAGTTTTTAATGAAAAAAAGTATTTAAATCGGTCTAGTTTTGGAAAAGTAATCGGGGGACTACGAAACGTTGATTTAGTGTGCTTTTAGTAGGTATTTTCGGTCCAAGAAGCAGTTGTCTCTATCACACTCTGCGGTGAAGGCGTTTGGCATTGCGCGACAGCAATAGATTTTACAAATACCTATTTTTCAATTCTCTCGCCCGTAGTGTTTCCTCTTAAAAGATGGACTTCACGTTACTACTCGTACGTACAAAACCTTTGCCCAGCAGTAGTAGGTTAGGCTTGAAAGTTTAACAGACAAATGGACAGAGTTACTTTCGTCTTTCGCATTCGCAATTGAGAAAAACTGACATATTATATGAGGAAATATCAGCTATTCTTGAATATTCGTTAATCTGGCTTACATCACACACAATCATTTCAATGTCTGATTATGTTACGTTTGCGTAAACGTTTTGTTGATAGTATATTGAAAGGAGAGTAAATGCTGGTAACAGAGTGAATGGAGCGCTGCACGCCTTTGTGAATAGCCAGAAGATTTCTATGAAAGCTCGTCTGGCTGTGCATAGAGGGGTGTTGGTTCCAACACTTATGTACGGAAGTGAAAGTTGAGTATGGCAGAAAAAGCATGAAAGTAGAATAAATGCAGTAGAAATGAGAGCGCTAAGAAGTATGTTAGGAGTGAAATTGAGTGACAGGATAAGAAATAGTGTGATAAGAGAACGTTGTGGTGTGAAAGAAGATATTGTCACACGGATTGAGAAAGGGATGCTTAGATGGTTTGGGCATGAAGAGAGGACGAATGAGAGAAAAATGACTAGACAGATCTATAAGACGAGTGTGAAAGGAAACGTTGGAAGAGGAAGGCCTAGACGAACTTATCACGATCAAATCGGGGATGTTCTGAAGAAAGGTCAGGTCAAGAGTACTCTAAATCGACGAGCATGCATGAAAAGATTGATGAATGTGGAAGAAGCGAAAGATGTATGCCAGGATCGTAGTAAGTGGAAGGCCTTGGTCTCTGGCTACCCCGTTGAGAAGGAGGCGTGATAATATGTGTGTATGTTTGTACGAGTATCATGTCTATGAGGTAACATTGACGACTTTTTAATCAGTCAATATACATGACTATGCATACAGACCTATTATTATCTTTGTAGCCCTGACACGACCACATAGGTACAAGTGACTGATAAGACGAGTGAGGTATAATATATTTACAGTTTATAAATATTCAAAGACACAGTGAATCGCTTATCATTCAATACCACCAAAATAAAATATACTAAAACGATTTTCAACTTAACGCTAAAACAATATAGAGTCTTATTTTCATTTAAATTGAGTATTGATTAGTTTGAAAGTAATGACTTTCCAAGTGGCACACAATTGTAAAAAAAAATGATTTTACAGATCATTAAGAATATAGATGGCACATTGTTTATGCCCCATTGGTCAATTGATCCAGATCTCGGGATGTTGGGTGACCTGGGTTCGATGTCCGGGTCGGGCAACAATAGGGCAACATTGCTCGGTTTTGTGATCACCAACCCGCATTTGGCAAGCGTGGTGACTATGCCAGTACCCATCATTGCTGTGGTAACTAGAATTCAATGATGGAGGCATTTTCCTGTTACTTTACTTTATGTACAAAGATGCGGACATCTGTAAGTAACATATAAATGTCAGTATATAAACTTGAAAAATTATCTCATAATTGCAATTTAATTGCTAAAATATCAAATAAAGAACATATAAATGGTTAATTTGTTCTTATCAAGAGACTTGTTTTGTTTTAACTCCAAATACCAAGGCGTGAATAACATTAAGGCACACATACGAGATAACGGGGAGCAGCTGGAAAGTAATCTCCCAAAGTAAAATATTAAGTTTTGTTGATCAAATATTTATTTATTTCATTTTAATCCTGCAAATAGATTATGTTAGTAACATTGGTCAATTGTATCAACATACATGGTCACCATGAATGGTCATTCAGTGTCTCAAACTTTACTTGAAATTTTTAAAAAGGAAATAGTGCTAATCTCTTTTTTAAAATTAAGGTACCTAGATTTAATTTCAGCCTCCCCTCATATATCCTTACTAATATTTATAAATATGAAAAGTAACTCATTCTGTCTGTCTGCCTGTTACACTTTTACGCTATAACTACTGAACCGACTTTGATGACTTTTAATACAAAGATAGATAAGACTCTGAGAAAGGACAAATAACAGTAATGCAGGATAAAGTGCAATTCACACAGGCAGATGCCTTACTCAGCAACACGAAGCTCGTATTTACGCATATATCTGTCTCTTTCAGATAATTTAAGACAACACGGTATGAGTGATAGGGACAAATGGATTCGAATATACGACATTTGTGTTGCGAAGTAAGGCCTCAGAGCCGTGGGGAAAAACTTAGTACAATAATAATTACAATTCTCACCTGTGGTACATAGCTATGCCGTACACAGCTGGCCATTTACTCCTCACTTCGTCACATATACTTTTCATGGCCTTCAATGCCATTGATTCATATGCATCGTATTCTAATTGCAACACCTACAAAAATAGATAAAAACATACTGTGTAAAACCTTTGTTAAAGTTTCAAGGATGGTTTTAATAATATAGCAAATAGTGTCCACGGTATAATACACAAATGTTATTAGCTCAGGCCGTTAACTAGTAATGAGCTATTTGATAAAATTGTTAATAATTTGTTTGACACCCTCTAAAAATATTTAAATCATCACTAAACATAACAACAAGATACAGAATCGATTTACTAAGAGAACAATTTGTTAAAAATTTAAGGGAATTTAAGCTTTCCTATGCTAATCTCAGCATATTATGCTAAACCCATGGCTGCTGAAAGAATTATTCTAATATGTGATGGCTAAAAAAATATGTTTACATACCTTTTTACCCTCAAAATTATCTCTAGTAGTACCGACAAACATTGATACAGCACCACAACTGTCATCTACAACGAGGTCACTTATAGCTTCGACAGACAACTTATCTAAAGTCAACTTGAGATGATCCATATTTACTAAATAATCAATTAAATCACAATCAACCTCCACTCAAAGGTGGTATCACAGCGATGCTATCTCTCTCATTTATCTCTATATCTAACGTTTCTTCGCACACCTCTTCGTTTTTTGCCAACAAAATATTACCCTTAATGGTTTCTAAATTGTAATTCACCGAGATGTAGTTTAAAAGTTGACTGTAGCTGATTTTTTTAGGTAAGCGTGCAGTAGTTTCTTTGACGCCAGCTAAGTCTTTTGATTTAGCAAAGAATAGCAGCTTCACAGTCACACCATGTTCAATATCCATATTTCATTCTGAAACAATAAGAAAAATTTACACAAATTATCTTAATTTTTTTTAGTAAAATTCAGCTTTGAATTTTAGCACAAGCTATAAAAAAATTGGACCAAGTAATGAATAAATAAATGTAGAAAACATCACATACATTGTTCTGATCCCAAATTGAATAACTACTTAGAGCACTCGTATTTTGGAAACCAGAAGAACAAAGGTACCACAAACACCCAGACCCGAAAAAATTTAGAAAATAACTTTTTTTCTACATTGACTCGTGCGGGAATTGAACCCGGGACCTTGGAGCAGGTGACACAGTGAAAACCGATGTGTACGCCACTCCACCTCGGAGGTCGTCAAAAAGTGATTAGTATAATAGTAATAATAGGCTGCTACTGGGTAAGCTCGCTCCATGTTAGGCTTCTTCTTAACCGTTGAGTCAAGTATGTTGTCAAAAGCAAGCCTATTGAATATTAAAAAAAAGTTCTTTTACTTTTACTTCAAGTCAATATTATTAAAATTTAAAAAAGCGAAGATTTGGTCAGAGGGTATCCTTAGTTTTTAATACATTGGACACCATACCAATAACGGTGATACTTTAGATTATCTTATCTGTGACAGAGACAACAAAGTTATTAATTACGTTTAATAATAGGTACTTAAGAGATGTACTTCAATTGTTAACACACGCGGCCCTCCGACGCAGTTGATAATGACACTGAGGCTCGGCGAGCCGATTTGCACAACTTATAATATCCATTGAGTGAACTCAGGCATAACAAACAAACGGAAATTTCTTAAATATATAATGAAAGCGAAATAACTCCCTAGTTATTTATTTAGCAAACAATGATAGTAATGATCTGAAACATGCAAGGTCAAGAGAATTTAACAATAATTTTATTAAATTTTCAATAGATGATAATGTGACCTTGCATAACCTCAAAATGCATCTAAGTATTATAAAAATTGCAAAGTACTTACGATGACCATTTTTATCTAAATGTAATTATAACACGTTTTGTAAGCGTTGATAGATAGGTTAAAACGGCATTGAAAATATTGAAATTGAATAATAAAATTCAACAACAGCAACAGCTGACTGACTGTCACAATTTTTTTTTAAAGTTTAACAGCCTCGGATACTTGTCCATACAGCCAATTCTTTAGTATTATTGTCTTTATTTTGCATTAAAACGTTGATGTTAGACGTTTTAATGCTTTGATGGAGTTTTTGGAGACAGTCAAAAGATTGAAGGAATGTAGAGAAGTCCCCAAGAAAAAGGTGAACTGTTCGCGTTCCCGCGCAAAATTCACGGTCCACTTTTCTTGGTTACGACCCATACACCATGTTATTTCACCAAACTGTATATTGTTCACTCGCACGACACTTTGTTTCGCAAAATAACACCACTTTTACGACCCTAAAATCACTATAAATAATAAAAATTCGATAAAATAAATGGAATCCAAACGTATCTCACGAACTCCCGCCAAAAACTCTCGAGTCTCGACATAATTTAGACGACATAAAAAAAAATTCGTGCTGTTAAGATAACTTATTTTAACTTATCGTAACAGCACGAAATTTTTTTTTGTTATTTTATCCCTTTCCCTTTCGGAACCTGCTAAGGTCTGAGACCATACTGCCATGTCTTTAGTAGGAATTCTACATTTTCAGTAAACACATAAAATGTCATACATACTTTTACACATAATAACTTAACCTAAACTAACCTAACTCATTGAAATTTGCTATTTTATGACCTTTGTTTTCTGATAATACGAGTAAAAGTTGGGAAAAAACCGATTAAAAATAAATGGATCACTAACGCTCTAAGAAAATGTTGCTCAAAAAAAAGACTTATATTTTCGATATCACAATGAAGCCGACAATAAGAAACACAACCAATTCGTGTATACCACTTACACTAAGATTTAAAAAAAAAAGAATTTTAAAATCACAACAAATAAATAATAATAATCATATACTGACTTCTAAAAACAAATGTAGGCAAAGCGTGTAAAGCCTCGTGGAATGTTGTGAAAAGAACTGTCAATTCAACTTACCATTGTAAAAATGACATCAAGTTAATAAAACAAAAAGACATAACATTTGACCAACCATGTGACATTGCAGAACTATTTAATGATTTTTATATTAATTTGACATTCAAAAATAATTATAATTCAAATAGTAATAAAAAACGAAAGTATGATCATAGGGTACCTTGGACCCTATGGTATGCTTATGGACGTATCAACGATCGTAGACGTAATCAATAGCATGTTTTTATCACCAGTAACTGAGAAATATAAAAAAAAACATAAAATCTTTACGTAACACTAATTCAACAGGGTATGATGACATAAATACTAAAATATTGAAGATGTGTACCGACATTATATCGTGCCCCTCTCACATAATATAATAAACTTATCCTTCGAACAAGGTGTATTTCCAACTCAGCTAAAAACATCTGTAACGAAACCGATTTTTAAAAAAGGCTATCCTAGCGACATGGGAAACTACAGGCCGATTACCTTGATACCCATTCTATCAAAAATATTGGAAAAGGCAATGCTTGAGAGTATGAATAGCTTTTTAAATAAAAATAATATTCTTGATCGAAATCAGTTTGGGTTCAGAAAGAGCAGTTCTACCTCTCACGCGTGTTTGTCGTTAATAAAAACAATTATTGAGTCATAAAATATAAAAGGAGTCGTCATGGGTTTATTTCTAAACATGACCAAAGCCATGACCGCGTACAATATAATAACGCGTTTAGGGTGCTGCTGGGGTTGCCTCGATACAGCAGAGCGTCAGGGATGTTCGCAGAAGCCCGAGTAGATTGTTTCTACGCAACAATGCGGAAGAGGTGCGCGTCCCTGGTGCGCAGGGTACGGGGGAGCACCAGCAGCATCCTGGGCATGATCGATAGCAGGCTAGACTGTGTATACATAGGTCATTGTTGTGCCATATCAAATGGATTGGTTCAGAATTATTGACATTATTAGACTTTTATTATAATTTTTATTTTATTATTACTCAGTTATAATAATTAGTATGTTTTATAAGATTATTTTAATTAATTGATTTATTATTTATTATTAGATTCTCTATTAAATAACAATTTCAGTATGTTTATAAAATTATTTTAATTAATTGATTTATTATTTATTATTAGATTTTCTATTAAATAACAATTTTAGTATGTTTATAAGATTATTTTGATTAATGGATTCAATTTAGTTGTAAGTAATTACTAACATATTTTTGTGAGTCCTTGTTACTCTTAATAATAAAGAATTTCATTTCAAAGCGTTTGACTTTGTCTGTCACTCGAGATTACTTTCTAAAATCCTACGATACGGTATAAGAGGTAAATGTTATGACTGGATACAGAGTTACTTGACTGAGTGACACCAAATTACTGAAATAGCAAAGATAGTGGATAATAAAATGATTATAGCACAATCTTCTTCTAGAATCAACTATTCTGGGGTGCCTCGGGGAAGCATTCTGGGTCCTCTCTTACTTTTGTTATACATAAATGATCTAAGATAAATGACCTACCTAAGTCAATCAAGCAAGAGTGTATTTTGTATGCAGATGATACAACATTGGTAATAAAATGTAAAGATCAAAATGCACTAGAAGCTGCTGCTAATCACGACATCGGAAACTTTATTGAGTGGTTGGATCAGAACAAATTGAGGGCAAATTTGGAAAAATCAGGAATCATTCAGTTTAAACCTTACAACAGTGTAAATATTTGTTTAAATATAAAGCATAAAACGATCAGATTCGCCAAGTTAGTTCCACAACATTTTTGGGGATTGTAATTGATAATAATCTAAACTGGAAGGAACACGTTGAAAAAGTTTGCACTAAACTTAACAGATTTGTGTTTGCTCTGCGGCGTTTAAGACTGGTGGCATCTCATGATAACGCATTATCATCATATCACGGGTATGTGTCCTCAGTCTTGCAATATGGACTTATTTTATGGGGCAACTCTGTTGATGTCGAAAGAGCATTTAAAGTCCAAAAGAAATGCATTAGAGCTAGGTATATCTAATGTTGGATATCAGGACCACTGCACACCTTTATTCAAAGACCTAAAAATCTTACCATTACCACATTTCTTTCCTTTGCATGACACTGTGCTTAAAATACAAAATAGCAGAGATATTTATAATTTATAAAAATCGCCTCGTCCGCACTCTCGTCTTTTCCATATTTCTCTACGGGGCTGAGACCTGGACGATCAAAGCCGCTGACAGGCAGAGGATCGACGCGATCGAAATGTGGTGTTGGCGCCGCCTGCTAAGGATTCCTTGGACAGCCTTCCGTACAAACGTGTCGGTCCTCAAGGAACTGAAAATTGAAAATTCTCAACGTCTGTCCTCGATTTGCCTGCACCAAGTTGTGAGCTATTTTGGCCATATCGCATGAAGAGAGGCCAACAACCTGGAAAAGCTGGTGGTGACAGGCAAAATTGAAGGCAAAAGACCCAGAGGCCGCTGCCCGAAGAGATGGTCGGACCAGATCTGTAGACCAGATTTGTAGTCTCACTTGAATGAACTGAGCACTATAGCATCTGTATGGCTTTTAGGTAAACATAGAATGCACATTTTAGTTTAACTTTAAAGATATGACCTTTCCGTTCAATTGAGTAAAAAGAAAAGATAAAATAAATAAAATAATCTTTATTTGCTTAAACATGGTATACAGAGGTGTTATGAAATAGAAGTTCAATGCATGTCTAGCCAACAATATGGCATGCAAATGTTAACATATTAAATTGTATTCATGTCTATGTATTAATTATTAAATTATTAAATTGATTGATTATAAGTATTAAATTGATAAAATTACATTGATGATTCACATTGAAAAAATAAAAATTTATTATTTAAAAAACTCTTTTAAGTCATAAAAAGTATGTGAAATGAGCCACTTATTTAGTTTTGTTTTAAATTGATTAATATTCAATGTCTTAAATTCATTAGGTATATTATTAAAGATTTTTACACTCATAGTCACACAGTTTTTTTTGTACTGTATTGTTCTTGGATTTTCTAAGAATACCAGTCTATTTGGATTTCTTGTGTTCCGTGGATAAATTTCACATGCCCTTTTATATAGATGCTTATTTTGCATTACAAATACACATGTTTCAAGAATATACAGCGACGTCAATGTTAATATTTGCAACTGTGCAAATAGAGGACGACATGATGTTCGAGGAGCGACACCACATATTGCTCTAATGCATCTTTTTTGGGCAATAAAAGCTCTCGTTATATTACTGCTATTACCCCACATTAGTAAAGCGTAGCGCAATAGAGACCCCACATATGCGTGATAGGTAGCAATCGCAGTTTTTATATTAGTTACAGATCTAACCTGCTTTAAAGCATAAATAAACTTATTGACTCTGTTACAAATATTATCTATATGCGTTTTCCAATCAACATCTTGTTGTATAGTTAAACCTAGGAATATCGTATGTTTTACTTCGTCAATTTTAGTGTCCTTATAATGAATATCAAGATGAATATTTTTGTGTTTGTTGAATTGTATGTATTTAGTTTTAGTCAGATTTATTTTTAAATTATGTATGTCAAGCCATTCAATCAAATTATCCATAGTACTATTAATCTCGTTTTCATGAACCGAAATTATATTAACAACAATAGCGATATCGTCAGCAAATGAAATGCAATTATGAGATGTTACATCAACAATATCGTTAATGTATAAAAGAAACAAGATTGGGCCCAGTACACTACCTTGTGGTACCCCACAGTATAAAGAAACATATCTTACAGGTTATAGCACCTAAAACCCTTGTATTATGAATATGTTGCTGATTTTGTTTGTTTAAATATTGCCTGAGTGTAAAAGACAACAAAGTTTTAGTTCTTATAAAACACATTGCAGCAGTCTTACAAAGATGATAAAATTAATGAATATTTCCTTCTATTGTAGGTGATTCTAGATATCCAATGCTCAAATTTATGATGGATGACAACAATTGTTAAAGCAGAACTAAATTTTCCTGAAGCCTATTATACCTATACCTACAGAGACATGTAAAAACTCATAAAAACAGAGAGAGATCAATAGGTGTTCTATAGACTCATTTTCAATGTTACATTACCAACCTCAGGTAGCTGGCCTTATTGCAAAAGCATCTGTAATTCTACATTACATTTGCAATGCAGCTAATTTATCTCACAGATGAAGAGGTTCACCAATAAGCTTATGTATTAATGTATATTTTAACCCCTTTTATGCCAGTAATTCCAGACAAAATAGAAATCAATTGTCATATGGCTCGATTCCACAACTTCGGTAGCCGACCAGTTAATACATATATTAAATTATGGTTGTTTTGTTAGATTTTAAATTTAGGGTTAAAACTGAAGTACTTTTATATTAAGTATGTCTTTTTTATTTTAATATGTGTTCGAAATATATTTTTTTGTAATTATATTACTTAAATGAAATCATGTGTTTGTTATTTCTATTAAAAATATTCTGCAAAACATGTCTACTTAACCAAATGCTCGACTGGTAGAGAATACCTAATATGTAATATAATTTTCTGTTTCCTCTTCCTCTCCTTGAATCATTAATTATTTTATGTTTTAATTTTTGCATTTAGTCTACCCAATCAGTATTAAAATAGAATAGATTATTATAATACCTATGCAAAAAGTAATAGTAGTCTTTTACTACACAGTGTAACTTCATTCAAACCCTAATTTTATGACTACATCACCTGCAGAATTTAAATTTCTGCCACCCTTCATCACCCTTGCCATTCGCTTGGAGTCGAGTAACCTCCAGCTGTTAAAGATTTGTTAACTGTTATTCCCAAAGGCCATACAGTTGGGTGTGAGAAACTAGGCGTTTTTTTTTGTTGGTTTTCACTGAAAGTCAATGCATGATCCCTTTTTTTCTAATATTTTAATAAAATTACTTACAATTCCACTTTACTTTATTCAATAAGTAAACACAAGTATGACATTGTGGAAATAGGCTTTAACTTAATGTTTAACTGTAAATACAAAATAGTCTTAGAACGTACCTACGTACTACTCCGGGAAAATGGAATTGGAAACAAACTATAAATAAATACCTATTTCTTCAATTTTTGAATGTTACCGCCAAAAAATACAGACAGAACCGTTCCAATCATGATCACGTTAATATGATTATCCAAATTTTCAATAACCCAACACTGTACATTAAGTACTATCGCCAAGAAGGTAATTTTACTAGAATTTAGTATTTTAACTAATCTCCTGCAAAATAGTAACATTTAGAACGACTTTTTTTATTTTTTTTATTGGCTTACACGGCTTGTGCATCGCCACAACAGGTGAAAGGTAGGGAATCATTTATTAAAAAGGAAAACAAACCGGGAATCTATAAAGGATCAGGAAGGAAGAAAGGTTACTGGATAGAAAAATATATAATTGTCTACATAAACACTATAATATATACATAAGTAGCAATTTTAAATTTTAATCTTATTTTTTGTTAAGAAATTAGATAAACATTGATAAACAGAATAATCGTTAGATGATAATAAACATGATACACTAGTTGGAAAAGGAACACTGAGAGATACAAGAGAGATGATAAAGGAGGAGCGGTCATATTTAGGACAGAAAAACAATAGATGATTTAAATCGCCCACTTCATCCCCGCAACCACATTTGTCACTGTCTACAATTTTAAGTTTTGCCAAATGGAATGGTAGGCAGACATGACCCAATCTCATACGAATGATACAACTAGTACTGACCTTGTCTAGCTTGGACTTGAAAAACCAGGGTTTGGTAGGAATAACAGGTTGGATGTTTCTATAATATTTCCCTTTGGTTAGATCTTTATCATTCCAAATTATTTCCCAGGATTTATTTAGATAAAGTTTGGGAAGAGACAGTAGATCGTGACAATAGTTTTTGTAAGGGAAACAATCACCGTCGATTATTGCATCAGAAGCTAGAACATCAGCCTTTTCATTTCCTGGAATACCACTGTGACCAGGAATCCATCCAAAAGATATTTTAAGACCATTTAGTGAGCAATTATATAGTAATCTTCTACAATCCATGATTATAGGATAAAAGGTGTTGGATTTGAAAGGAAATTTAGCAAGACATTGAAGAGCGCTTTTAGAGTCCGTGAAAATAATAGTTTTTTGTAATTTCATAATAAAAATGTATTCAAGGGATTTAAAAAGACCAAAACATTCAGCTGTAAAGACAGAGGTTTCGGGGGGTAATTTTATTTTTTGAATAATATTATACTGTTTATGGTAAACTCCTATGCCTACATCAGAATTAGTTGAACGTTTGGAGGCATCCGAATACACATGATGCCAATCAAACCAATCTTTGTTGATTATGTAATTAAAACTCGATTGGGCATTACTGTCTCCGCTACAAATACCTAAATCAAAATGAATATCTGGAGAGTATAGTAACTCTTCATACTCTACACTAAATAATGGAAGATAAGAAGATTTATGAGTAGGAGCTTCAAGAGATATAAATTTACGATAGCTGACAATAAGACATAGACAAGATTTATAACGCCAATATGGAGCAGAATCTACATATTCCGATAATTTATGGAGCTTGAATCGGAGTGGGTGATGTGCAAATTGAAGAGCACGGAATAAAAATCTATCTGACAGGTATTGCCGCCGAAGTTTCAGTGGAGGGTCTACACATTCAACTTGAAGAGCATTGACGGGGCTTGATTTCATAGCACCCGTTATCAATCTGAGGCTCTTACTTTGGACTAAATCTAATTTACGAGTGCCAATAACGTTACTAGGCTCCAGAAAGTATGTCCCATAATCAAGAATGCTTCTAACTAGAGCATTATATAAAAGTTTCAAACAAAATGGATGGGCACCCCACCACACTCCGGATAAGCATCTAAGAATATTGAGATTTTTTTCACATTTATCACTGATATAGTAAAAATGGGGAATGCCTGTCATTTTAGAATCTAAGATTACTCCCAAGAATTTGGCCTGGTTTTTAACAGGGAGTTGAATATTATTGAAATAAACGCTGATTGGAGGAAGTAATCGCAATCTGGAAAATAATACTACTGAGCTTTTAGATGGAGATAAGCTAAGTCCATTATTATCTAACCATGACTTCAACATAGTAAGTGAGGAAGATAGAGATTTACATAAAGATTGTATATTACTACCAGAAATATAAATCAACAAGTCATCAGCATACTGCAATATGTTAGCTGTATTATTTATAGAAGATTCTAGATCGAAGCTGTAAATGTTAAACAATAATGGACTTAAGACAGAACCTTGAGGAATACCTTTATATAATATTCTAGATGTAGTTATGTTGTCTTGAATTACATTTATAGAACGTTCGTTAAGAATATTTATGATGAAATTAACTAACATATTAGGAACATGAAGCTGATAGAGTTTATTTCGAAGAACTGATATTAAAACGTTTTCATATGCTGCTGATATATCTATAAATGCCGAAAGAACAGACTCATTACATGAAAAGGCAAGCAGAATATCTGTACAAAAAATACCTATACTATCTGAACAACTTTTTCCTTTTCTGAACCCGTACTGACTGTTACTCAGTAGACCTTTACTTTCAATGAACCACTCTAAACGGTTTTTTACCAGATGTTCAGCTAGTTTCATAAGAACAGATGAAAGTGCAATTGGTCTATAGGAATTAGGGTCATTGGAAGGATTATGTGGTTTTAATAGTGGAATCACTTCTTGTGATTTCCATGAGTGGGGCACACTACCTGAAGTCATGATAGAATTAATTAGATTTAGGTAATATACCAAACTGGATTTACTTAGGTTGCTGAAAAATGAGTAAGGGATTCCATCACTGCCAGGAGCAGAGTCTTTGACATACGATAAAATTCCTTCCAGCTCGGGTAGGGAAAAAGGAGCACTAAGTTCTGTATGGTCAATGTCAGTAAAATACACTGCATCATTTATAAAACCAATATCTTCAGGAACATAAGGAGGTGCTAATTTATCTAAAAATTGGTCAAGTAATGGAGTATGAAGAGTAGGAGGATGTGATTCTTTAAAAGCTGATCTGAATTGTTTAATCTTTGACCAAACAACAGACGGGGAAATATCAGGTGAGATGGAAACACAAAAGTTTTTCCACCCTTCCCATTTCTTGCATTTTAATAATTTTCTGGTGCTGGTAATAATTTCAGACAAAGAATTAAAATTTTCTTCAGTCGAGAGAGAATTATATTTCATCTCAGCTTCTTTTCTTTTTCTAACAGCATCTGAACACTCACTGTCCCACCAAGGCGGTGATGGAATTTTGTTAGTATTGCCTCTTTTGATAGGAAAAACTTGGTTAGCAGTATTAATTAAAAGTGAGGCCAGAGCTTCTGCACATTCAGACTGGTTGTCTTCATTAATAACAGGTAGTGATGGGATACCCTGCTCTACCTTTTCTTTAAATAAACACCAATCAGCGTTATCAAGTTTATACTTCATGCGGGGTGTACGTATATTCTGATGCTTATTGTTATCCGGAAAATCAATAATTATCGGAAAATGGTCACTACCAAAAGTTATTGGGAACGTTGACCATGATAACAAGGATGCTAGATTAGGAGAACAGAGAGACAAGTCAGGAACACTTTTTCCTTCATGAGGAGGAGTCCTACGGGTGGCAGCACCAGTGTTTAATATACACAATGGAACGTTGTCTATGATATCCAAAACTCTATTGCCATAACAATTAGAACTGTCACTACCCCAAGACTGATGTTGAGCATTAAAATCTCCTAATATTAGAACAGGCTTAGGGAGATCATTAATAATTCTTTCTATTTCATCATAAACCTGTGAGTAGGGGTGAGGTATATAAATTGACACAAAGGTAATATTTTTTAATTTAACTGCAATGATAGAGAAACCGGCGCTATGTTGAGGGATTGGTATATGAGAATATGGTACAGTATGACTTATAAGTAAAGCTGCACCACTATATCCATCACTACGGTCCTCTCTAACACAAGAATAATTTGGAACTTTAAAATTGGAAACTGGCTGAAGCCATGTTTCCTGGAGGGCAACAATAAATGGATTAAATTTATTAATTAAATATAAAAGATCACTTTTTCTAATTTGTATGCTGCGGCAATTCCACTGAATTGCTGAGGCTCTCTGTTTCGTTCTGTAAATGTCTTGTCAATAAACTATCTGTGATAGTGGCTGCGTTGGACGGTAGAGAAACAAAGTTAGACTGAGAAAGAGAGTTTATAAGGGCAATTATCAATTCCTTTACAGATAGATTGGTTAAGTCTTGTCTTTCATTGCTATTAATTAAAATACTTTTACTTGGTGATATAGGGGAGTTGTACCCCTTGACAAGGTCATTATGAGTAGAACGGTCATAACCTTTTTCTAATCTAGGTGGTGTCCTCGGTTTAAGGAAGACAGTTTTCTTATATGACGTTTTGTCAGGATTGTAGTTGTTTGACATAATATCTAAAGAAAAATTAGAATTTTTAGAAGGTGCTGAAACTAATACATCTGCATATGATTTGCTACTGGGGGGGTGTAATTTGAGAGCTTCAGCATATGTTATGCAACTTTTTGCCATAGATTCTTTAATATTCCTTTGCCTCAAAAATTCAGGGCATGCCTTACTATTAGCCATATGGAGACCAGAACACAAGCAACATCTTATGCTCTCCTCATCTACTGAACAGGTTTCTCCTGAATGGCCCAAACCGCACTTGAAACATCTGGGTGTAGAACGACATTGAACTTTAACATGTCCATATCGGCAGCAATGGAAACATTGTATCGTTGGGTAGATGTAAAGATCAACAGGCAATGAATTAAAACACATAAAAACTCTTTTAGGAAGAACCTGCCCATCAAATGTTAGTACAACTGTTTCTATGGGAATAAACTGAGAACTACCATTACTTGTTATTTTCCTTTTGAGTCGTCTCACTTTTAAAATAGAACCGCATCCTGTTGGTACTGATATATTACTGAGAATATCTTCATCAGACCAATCTGTTGGGACACCCCGAACCACACCCATACGAGTGACATTAAATGAGGGAATGAAGGCTTTATAATTTTTAATCTTTAAAGACCCGCTATCAAGAAAGTAATTAGCATCTTCAAATTTAGAGAAGGAAATGGATAGTCGGTTTCTGCCTATCTTTTTTAAACTTCCATCAATTATATTTCTAATATTATTCCTTTTCAGGAAAAAGCCAAATGATATAGGGTGCACAGTACAATTCTCATTAGGCTCAGATGGAACTTTTTGGACATGGACTACATAAGGAGCCAAATCCGAAGCTACATAACAAGGTCTAGCAACTGGGTTAGAAGAAGGATTAGCAGTTGTAGACATCGACAAATTGGCTGTTGAGGTTGAAGTGGAAGTGATTGGTTTGTGAAGTTCTGGTTCTTCGCTGACAAAATTTTCTACACACTTGCAATCAGAATCGTTTAATAAAGAAGTTTTATGGCGCCTTCTTTTCTTGTTGCAATGTTTGCAAATCTTTCTTACAGATGATCTCTTGCGTTTAGCATTATTAACGTTCGAATTAGAATCAGATACATCTGTAACTGATCCTTCAGTGTCCATATTGGAAGAAATAGTAACATAGTTAGATGCCGGTGGGACTGTCCCACCGGGATCGTGCGGCTCATCGTCCATTATACAAATACAAAGTTAAGACTTACCCAAATGAAGATAACTACACTACTATGATGATAAATATATATAGAATACACAATTTAAAACAATACTTCACTGCCCTGATCCTTTTTATACGTTTTAAAGTTAAAAACTGAAAAACCGAAAAAAAAGACGTGCACCGAGACCGCTGATTCCCGCGCTTTTTTTCAACGACTTTTTCTCTTTAAAATCCAATAAGTAGAAAGTTTTTCAAAAACCGGTAATTTGGAAAAAAACTTAAAAAACATGTATTTGTGTATTTGAACGTTTTCAACTAAAAAGAGACAGATTTATCTGTACCAGTATAGCTCTGTCTCGTTCATGCAATCTGCAGACAAACAGAGCATAGACAAGCTTAGCAGTTCACCTTTTGGTTTAGCGATGCTAAAGTCGTTCAGCTTTTCAGCGATTATGGTACGATTTTTAGCAGCGCAAAAGCAGACCTACTGTTGAACTGCCTGGAAATTGAGTGGCTTGCTATAAGCTGATGGTAAGCCGGTGCTACAAAAATGTACTCATCTAAACTTATGGCTCATAGTTAGATTACCGATATGTTTAGAATTGTTTTAAGTTTCCGAATGACTGGTGCCTGAAATTAAGAACCCTTAAATTTTAGGAAAAATTAGCAAGAATTTACTGAAACAATAAAAATCATGTCTCTGTCTGTATTCTGAGTTTTATATGGATTCGTAAGGCTGTACCAAATATCGAAGTAATAGTTAGATATGTAAGAAGTAAATAAGACAAGGTAGTAAGATGTATCACCTATATATGTACTTACATATATAATGTAAAGTATAAAAGATTAGCTAGAAAAAGTAAGTTAGTAAGAAAATAGCATCAACATATTGTTTGTTTGTCTATTTTTAGGGTTCCGTAGCCAAATGGCAAAAAACGGAACCCTTATAGGTTCGTCAAGTCTGTCTGTCTATCGGTCCGTCCGTATGTCACAGCCACTTTATGTATATGATTCTAATACAAAAAATTAAAAATATTGATATTTAAGGGGGGCTTATACATAGAACTAAAACAAAAAAAAAATACTCTAACCTACGCGTATGGGGGTATCTATGGATAGGATAGGTCTCTTAAAACATAAACTTAGAATATCCTATATCTATGTCTTAAAATGACATTGAGGTTTCTAAAACCATTTTTTCCAAAAGTCTAACGTTTGGATAGATAGTGCACTCAAAAAGACCTCACTGCCATAGTCTGTAGGAGGCTAGGCAGTGACAGGAGTTTTTGGCGGGAGTTCGTGGGATACGTTTGGAGTCTGTTTATTTTATCGAATTTTTATTGTTTATATTGATTTTTGGGTCGTAAAAGTGGTGTTATTTTGCGAAACAAAGTGTCGTGCGAGTGAACAATATACAGTTCGGTGAAATAACATGGTGTATGGGTCGTAACCAAGAAAAGTGGGCCGTGAATTTTGCGCGGGATCGCGAACAGTTCAACTCTTTCTTGGGGACTTCTCTACATTCCTTCAATCTTTCGACTGTCTCCAAAAACTCCATCGAAGCATTAAAACGTCTAACATCAACGTTTTAATGCAAAAATAAAGAAAATATTACTAAAGAATTGGCTGTATGGGCATAGTTCCCTTTGCCTACTTAGAATGGGTGAAGAAAACAACAACAACTAGTCAGTGACAGCTGACAGCCAATGTGACTTGCTCTGTGAGTGAGTGTGACAGTTTGAATTAAAAAAAGTTACCGGATTTCAAACGGTTTTGTTTGTAGCGGCTAGCGGCGATTGCATTTGTGTTGAAGTCGACCGCTTCTTCCACGGCTTTTTGGCAACATTCCCTCGGGCGCTGCGTTACATAAAACGATCGACGCACAGCGTGCACCACAAAAAAGTTAAAAATAGATGTCCACACTACAGTGAGTTGCGTGTTCAGACATTTTTGTTTATAATGACATACATATCGCGTCGTTGATTAAGTTACGTATTAGAAATCGCAGTGAAACTCTCTGAAATCGGCTAACTGTAAACATTGGACTGATTTTTTCTTTGTATCTCACTCCAGATTGTGTTGCGGACAAGATATCAAGTGCATTGACGGCTGTGACGGTCTACCAGGCAGAAAAGTGAACAAGTTAAATAATTTTAGTGGTACAGTGATATAAAATAAATGAAATGGCTCACAGTGTGGAACCGATGGACATAGACAATATTGAAAGTGACTTTGATAACAAGGAGAATAGTATTCAACACAGCAATGTTTATACGAGATGCACAGAAAAGGGGTATGAAGAGTTGGATGTCTCTGAATTAAACATGAAACTTAGGTATTCAATCACACCTGCTTCCTCACCTATGTCTAAGAGTTATACCGCCAATTGTACTGATAATAGAGGCTTGGAATCAGGTGATGACAGTGTAAATTCTAATCTAACTCGGTCGCTTCATTCGGCTATTTCCAAAGGAGATGTTTCTAGCAAATCTATAAGGAGCTTACCTTTGCAACAAATTTCAACAGATCCATTTGTAGATGGCAACAGAAATGCCTCTGTTCTACGTCCCTTAGATGCCTCTGATATTGCTGACAATAATGTTACTATCACTGTGATGGGTGGTAACGATGCAGATGAAAATATGTCATTCCCCAGTTCATCTTCT
The DNA here is from genome assembly GCA_949315895.1 of Anania crocealis. Lineage (NCBI taxonomy): Eukaryota > Metazoa > Arthropoda > Insecta > Lepidoptera > Crambidae > Anania > Anania crocealis. The sequence goes on from OX438868.1 coordinate 2,635,705, forward strand.
TCTACAGCCCAAACACCGGAAGCAACAACACCGACAAAGGATATTCCCAGAAATGATGGTGGTTCTCCGATTATGCGTGGACTGAAAAGTGTGTTAAACATGTTTCGGTCATCACAAAGTCCAATACCACCGGCTGACAATACAGATGGTGTTACAAAACAGGTTCTTAGTCCAGCGGAAATTACCAGTATCACTCCTGATGCTAGTTTAAAATCAACTTCTCCGGCAGTTCTAGCTTCCACTCCGATAGCTGCTAACAAACACAAAGAAAACAATATGTCTAAAAGGAGTAGTCCACTCAAGGAAAGTCTTGTATTCAATGAAGATTTGGAAAAAGAATTACTGTGGAAGGATGAGACAACAATACTCTTTAGTCAAGAGAAAATACCTATTCATAAGTTATTTTTCCAACAAGGATCATCTAATATTGAAACAGCTAAGAAAACTGAAATTGATGCTCATTTTAATTCTACTGTTGAATATATGGATATATCGGCTAATGATTCCATGATCAAAGACTGTACAATCACAGAATTACAAGCTGAAGCAATTCATGCTAATGAATCTGATGTTGAGTTTGTGGACTGTGAGACCACATTTACTAATGACAAGCCTGACTCTATAAATATTCAAAGCAAGCCTTCATCAACAGTAACTGAGATGATTACTGCAATAAGTGCAGCAAATTTTGAGATAAACTCAGGATTTGCAGTAAAAGAAGAACCTCGATCAGATGCTGAAGACTTTCCAGTTACAGCATTAGGGCAACCTGATATAATCACATCTGGGAAAGATGATATAGTAAACATTCCTCAAGTTAAAAGTGAACCAGTAACACAATGTGGTGAACACGAAAGCTACATAAATACTACAAACAATGTAAGTGAATTTACACAGGAATTAAATGAATTAATTAATGTTGTTAATTTAGAAAATGATGTCAGTATAAATAAAATAAATGATGACTTGGAAACATACCCACATTTGGATGGTACTTTTGACACACCAAACTCAAAAGACGAAAATTCAACAGTAGAAAATATTGACAAAGAAACACAATCTGATGTCAAATTAAATGAATTCCAGGCTGATGTCAGCATTTCTGGTGTAGAAACCAAATTATTAGAAACATCTGAAGGTCGGCCAAGTATAGTAGCTGATTCAACAGCTTTTGATGCCGATACAAATGCAAAATTGGTTGATGAAATCAAGGATATTCCAGTTTCCGAAATAAATATAATCAGCACAAATGCAGAAAGTAAAGATCGAAATCAAGTTAATATGCTTTATGCAACTGACCAATGTGCACTTGATTTGCCTGCTAATATTCCATTACCAGATGATGAAGATGTTGAAAACGAAAAATCAATTGGAGCAGTGATTTTATTTGAAGAAGGCACAGTTTCTCATTGTTTAGATAATAATAGCACAAATGTTACTCAATTAGAATTAAATCAAGTTGAAACCATGCCAAATGCCTGCATAGCCAAATCAATAGATGAAAATGACAGAGTTAATGACAGTTTTGCCTTACAAAACTTTGTTGCATCTGATGTTGTAAATAAATCGGAACCAATTGAAGGGTTGAAGAGTAAAGAAGTGAACAATGTTGATATTTCTGTTGAAATCGAACTAACACAAGAAAAAAAAGAACCAATTGATACATTGGTAACATCAACAAATAAATCAATTGATAAAAATAATGTTACTATTGAGGCACAGAATGAAGATGTAGTTCTTACACAAAGTGAAGTAGATGATCTAAAAATAAAACAGAATTTAAATATTTCATTGGAGCAAGTAGCAGATATTGATAGTAAATTAATTCAGCCGGTCAGTCATACATTACTGGAATCACAAACTAATGTTCCAAACACTATTATTTCTGTAATAAATGACGCTAATGCCGAAGAGTCCAAAGTTAATATTATTGTAACGCCTCACGTGGTTGAGTGTTCAGTCGCCACGGAGGAAACCCGACATGAACGTCAATCTGAAATCAATATTGAAGCTATTGCTACTAATGACATTGCCTCATCTGCTGATCGTCTGGATAGCAAAGAATTACAGGAACAACTGCCAAGTGTTAATGAATTCCAAATATCTCAAGTCACTTTAAACAAAATTACTGTCACATCCGACGTCGTTATCGAAAATACACTCACAGAGAATGCAAAGGGCATTGATGTTGAAAGTGTACAGATTAAAGAGATTTTGGAAAAGCATTTGAGTCCCGTAAATATCGCCACTGAAAAAGCTACCTCTTCATCTCCTAACAACATAATATGTGATCTACCACATAACTCCAAAACTTTAAATAATGAACAAAATCAACACACTATCACAGAAGTAACTGAATTGAAACAAGAAAAGACGGAGCAGATTGCAAATAATGAGAATGCAGATAATAACGATGAAGAAATAATTTTATCTGAAAGCAACAGTCCCTATGTGTCACTAGCTAGTCAAATTGACTTAGTACCAGATGAACTAGAAATCCCATTTTCCTCACAAACTAAAGTAGTGTTAACTCCTCCTTCTTCGCCAAAAATTGTTTCCAAAGGCTACCACTTTAATTTTGATGAAATTGACGATCCTTTTGCTACTAAAACTAAAATCAGAATGTCTCCAACACCTGATACTCCAGAAAAGCCTCTAAAAGAAGATGATAATACTTTCGCTGACAAACGACATCAGGATGTGAACAAGAATAGGAGAAAATCACAACCTGAGAGAAAGAAACCTATACCCAAAAATATTTCTAAAAAGAAAATGAACTCAACGTTTTGTGGTCCACTAAATGTATCGAATACTACATCTAACATAAAACCTGAAGATTGCGTCTGTTCAATACAGACGCCATCTCTGATAAATAAGTCAAATGCAAGTATAGATAAGGAAGATAACGACGATTCTCTACCATCGGTACCAGTACAAATCAATTCATTGAATGTCGCTGTTACCCATCCAGTAACGTCAAAAGTTATGCCTGAACAACCCATCTATAAAGACATTGCCAAGGAAGAAAATTCTATTGACGTTCGTGATATTGATACCGCTATGGAAGTGGACGTAGAGGAATACAAGTCATCAGTAGAATCATTACATGAAAAATCAACGGAAACCAAAAATACATCGTCATCTGAGCATTCAACTTATTACTCAGCTGGTACATCATCGGGCGAAGGAGCTGTCAGCCGAAACGTTTTTAATTTACCAGAAATTGATGACATTAAATTCAATCCATTGGTAACAAAATCGCCAACTCATCAATTACCTACAACAACACTAAACGCAAGTAGTGCTCCTGATATTCTGTCGCAGTTACTATCTGATGCTACATTTACTGAAAATCCATTTGAAACCAAATCTAAGATGCGGCAATCGCCTCCACCAAACTTACACGCTAGCAGTCGCGTTCAGTTGATTAGTACGAAAGATTCTTCTTGTTCGTCTGATAGTGTGTCGGAATTTACATCTGATTCAACATTTACAAAGAATCCGTTCAAAACAAAGTGTAAAATATGGCAATCACCTCCACCAAGCTTAAACGCGACTGCTACCCTGAATGCTTCTCAAGAACTTTCTTGTCCTTCTGAAACTGAATTAAAAATAAAATCGGATGTTACTTTTACAGAAGACCCATTCGAAACCAAGTCTAAAATGCGTCAATCACCTCCACCAAGCTTAAACGCGACTGCTACCCTGAATGCTTCTCAAGAACTTTCTTGTCCTTCTGAAACTGAATTAAAAATAAAATCGGATGTTACTTTTACAGAAGACCCATTCGAAACCAAGTCTAAAATGCGTCAATCACATCCACAAAACTTAAACGCGACTGCTACCCTAAATGCTTCCCAAGAAATTGCTTGTCCTTCTGACACTGAATCAAAAATCAAATCGGATGCTACTTTTACAGAAGACCCATTCGAAACCAAATCTAAAATGCGCCAATCACCTCCACCATGCTTAAACGCGACTGCTACCCTAAATTCTTCTCAACAATTTTCTTGTCCTTCTGACACTGAATCAAAAATCAAATCGGATGTTACTTTTACGGAAAATCCATTTGTAACCAAGTCTAAAATGCGCCAATCACCTCCACTAAGCTTAAATGCCACTCAGGAACTTCCGTGCACTGAAAATGTGTCGAAATTAAAACCTGATGCTACCTTTACTGAGGTTGACACTGAAGATTTGGATTTGAATAAAGATTTAGAATCAAAATATGTTAGTACATTTGAGGAAAAAGAATGTGCAAATATTAGTAGTACATCATGCTCCTCAAAAGCTACAGACGAAAAAGACCTGACAGTCCGAGAAGTCCATACTGAGGACGAAGATACGATAGAAGGGCCATTCCTAGAAGCCGAAGATTCAATCAATGATGATAAAATGTCAGACTTTGATGGCGATGATGTCGATATGATGCAATTTTCGGAATTACCCGCTCAGGGTACTGAAGAAAATGTGGATGGTGGTGAGCTTTTTATCGATGCAGAGGCGTTCGAATTTTTGTTAAATCAGAATAAGAGTAACGTTGTTGCTGACAGTGGAAAAGAAAGCTTATTTCTTAAATTCGATCCCCTGTTTGCGAAGAGAATGTCCAGTGATGGTGTTCTTGCTGCCTTAAACAAAAAAAGACAGAGCACTCCAAAAAAAATGACAGCAGTCATTCAAATGGATGCTACATTTGATAAATCTATTGCAGGGCCTTCATCTTTTAACACAACACATGAAGTAGTTATGAACAGCAATGCTGAAGAAAGCCATGAAGATTTCAATGTAACTGTATCCAAACCGATGATGGTAGTGACACCGGCGGTAAACCCTGTCTTGACTCCAAGAAATAGAACCGCGACTCCCCCAAGCTCGAATAGGCGTTCTATTACATTCACTTCTCCTGCCATAGCTGTTATTGACAGACTTCTCTCGCTCAGTGCCAATAATTCTCTAGTCGGCCACGACACGACTGTAACTCATATGAGCAGGGAACAAGCTGAGGCCGATCTGGCTCTCACGCAGCTCAGAGAATTGCTCGCAGAAAAAGAAATAAATGTTTACAATTTAAGAACCGAGAGCAAAGAGTTGAAAGATAGACTGTCGAGTATGGAATCTCAAATGAGAATTTTAGAATCTGAAGGCAAAGAACGTTTGGAAAAGATCAATGGTTTGAACGAGAAGCTTGCTGAAAAGGCTAAACTCAATAAAAGTATGGCGGCTGTAGTCGAAGAATATGAGAGAACGATCGCGAGCTTGATAGCTGAGACTGAGCAAGATAAGAAGCGTAATAATGAGGAACGAATTAGGTTGATAAAAGAAAGGGACGAGCAAACGGCTCATTTGGCGAGTATGGAGGTTTCGTTTAGCGACTTGCACAGTAAGTACGAGAAGAGCAAGCAAATAATTCTGACCTGCAAAGCAAATGAAGATGCTTACAAGAAATCAATCAAAGAGTTTGAGGAAAATTTGTCTAAAATGCAGTCAAACTATGAGCTCTTGAAACAGCATGCGACATCCAAATTAAATCATGCTAACCAAGAACTGGAAAAGATGAATCGTTCGCACGAAGCGGAGGTTTTAAAGTTAAACGCCATGATCAAGCGTAAGGAACTCCACCTTACCTCCTTGGAAGAGACTCTCGCACAGAAAACTAAAGCAAACGAGGAGTTGACTGCTATTTGCGACGAACTTATTAACAAAGTCGGCTGAACTAATTTAAGGCATATCTGAACATTTACTTTGTTTTATAGTGTCTGTGATCTAGACTGATATTTCTGGGCCTGTTGCTTGTATGCTTATCTGTTGATAAGTGTATTAAGTCCCAACAGGTCTCTGTAACACATGTGCCAAATCACCAAGTGCCTAATAATGTAATTCCTGTTTGTAATTGAAGACTGCATATTGTGATAAAAACTCGAATTTACACAAAAACTCGATTTTACGTTAGTACGTGTCAATATCAATTTCGGTCAAAATTTTATGTTGTAGTTTTCATTTTCGCACATTTTTCATTATGCTGGACATAATTGTAATGTGTGAATAGTCCTAAAAATATTTTAATGTAATATGTAACCACCTACTCTTGCAGTCAGTTACAAAGCTATTATGTGTGAATAAAATGTATATTTTCATGATTAACTGTTATTTATATAAAGAAAATTGATAGTACATACAATATTTATTTTGTCAGAAATAGTTACATAAATATTTTTGGTATCATGTATTGACAATGTATCTGCACAGATTATTTTTGAAGATAAATTTAAAAAAAAATGTAAGTTGTCGTCATTAGTTATATTTTAGATATTAGTATTTTTATTGGATAGATTTAATCGAAATTAAGGTCTGTGTTACACCAAGTGCATTTACTTAATTATGTCGAACTTTAAAAAATGCATCTTTTTTATTTTAATGTTCTTGTTGTGACTACGACCAAGTCACGCTATAATCATGTTATTATTTTCTAAACTTTGACGCGTGTGTATGATTCTCGAAATATTTTGAATATTTATCTAATTGACAATGTATCTCGTTTACCCACACTTTTAGGATAGCTTGTTCCGTATTAATTACCTTTAAACAGGCAATAGCAAAACAGACAACCTTATTTTTGAAGCTTATTCACCGTTATGGTCGAAAATTTAGGATTGGCTAAGGGTTAATAAATAATTTTCATAAACAAATATTTTTTACTTTGTTGGTTAACAAGCCACATGTTTTAGCGCACGGGTTGTTGTATCAACTATTTTTGTATAATAGACATAAAAAATTACATACTTAATATTTTAGTTAAATAAAGTTGACGTTTTTCAGAATGCATTTGTTTTCATTTCTCTTCAAATTAGTTCGAAGCTAACCTAAATGAATGCGGATGCATTACATTCCATTTGTTATGGCCGTTGTTTATCTATTTCAATCTCCCTTTCTTTTGTTTGAACGTCTATAAATAGTTTTACAGAATCGTCTGAACGATAGACAATTGGCTCTCGGCATCTATTAGTGCTGCAGCTTATAAACAAACTAATAATATAGCGTGGGGTTTGTGCCACTCTGTACCATGAGTGCAAAGAAAAAACATCTCACAGGGTGAACGAACTCCCCCAGTGAATGGGGGCAGGCAGAAGTACACCATGCCTCGGGGAACTATTCTCAAGAGGGCTGCAGCCGCGACGGCCGGCGTCCTCGTCGCCATGGCAACGAACGACAAACATTGTCAAACATTTATAGTCAAAACTAGTAACGAAACTACACTTATTTGCGCCGCTAAATATGCTCGAGGGATGTATGACGAGAGTGTGACAGTCTTGAACGCCAAAGAGATTGAAAGTCCCGCTAATTCTGACGAGGAGGAGGTAGTAAGGAGTGCCATGTCGAAGTTCAACCCTCCGGTGAGGCACACGGCGAGGCACGACTTCGATTCCGACAGCGAGTCTGATTCGGAGCCTGAGAAGTTTTTGGATAATATTTCTGGAGAAGATGAGGTGAGTTAGAATCTGTTCTTTCTTACCTTTTTGATCTTTTAACTTTCTAAGCAGCTATAGCATACATACCTACCTACATCATCATTAGCAGCACTCTACGTAAGTCTTTGCAAGGGGAGGGTTTTTGTATCATCACCAGGATTGACTAATGGAGATTTCAGTTTGCCTAATGGTTCTGTTAGTAGGTACCTACTCCTTCAGATGCATCTTACGACATAGGATGAAAGAATTAGGCAAGTTCAACCAGCATATTAGATTACTATATACTCCATGTGTTCTTGCATCGTTTATGCATCTATGTATGTATGTTAGATGCAGTCTCCGAAATAATTACTGTAATTAATCTCGGTTCTTGGCAATCTGCCTGCTTATATTGCATATATTACCATGATAGGTATCGTTTAGTAGGGATGTTATGGATGTACTATAAGTTCAGATCTGGATACGGATAGGATTTAAGATGTAGGAATTATATTCGGTATCTCGATTTTGGATTAGATTACGGATAATTATGGAATCATTTCGGATTGTCCGTTAATTTCAGATACGCAAACGTGGAATTACGTAGGTACCAATGTCTCCCAAGGCAGACATTTAGCGCCAAAGAATCAGTTGGTACAAGTTATCAATAATGTAATATCATTCTAGCCTAGTCGGTGAAAACTAACTCGAAACTATCCGAAACTGAAATCGGATTCTATTACGATTTTTTTTCGGATATCCGATAGTTCCAGCTACGGTTACAGAGCTCCATAACATCCGTGGTTTAGTATGCGGTCAGCGCGACCTGCGTGAGTGGTCAGAGTTATAAATGCAAGTGCAAAAAGTACCGTATCAATAGCTAATAATAATAACGGGTAACCCGATTTTAAAACAAGGTCAAGGTACGCCGCATACATGCACCGTGCAATTTTAACCACCTGTAAAACGAAACCCACTTTATGTAACCATTATGTATAACATCTTGACAATGTTATTTAATTTTTTTGCTTAAAATATTGAATATCGGTTTAGCTATTTATTTTGAAACACGCTGTGACGCCCGCAGATGTAGCTGTGTAAGGTCCATTCAACTGAGACCCCGCCGCAGCAAAATAATACGTCTGGGCGCGTCACAGCGTGTTACAAAATTAAAAGTCTGAATCAAAAATTAAAAATTTTCAACAATTATTTTTATTAAAAGAATAAATAACACTGCCATGATGTTATACACAATGGTCCAAAAACGTGGGCTTCGTTTTACAGGTGGTTAAAATTGCACCGTGTATACGTAATCTAACGTCTGATCACATTATTCGGCTCTCCCTATGCCATTTGTTTTAAACATATTATGTAATAAAGGTTTAAGTTACGGGCTAAGGTCTCGGGTTCAATCCCCTGGTCAGCAACAAGAGTTTCGAACATTGCTCGGGTTTGTGATCAACCAACTCGTATTTGACAAATGTGGTGATTATGCCTGGACCCATCATTGCTGGTGGTAACTTGAATTCATTGATGAAGGCCTATCCTGCAGTATGATTTTGTTAAATACAGGGTTAGGCTTTAATATGCCAGAAAATTTAAGCCTTTAAGAATCTTGTAAACAAAAAAAAAAGTTGTTTTCTGAAAATGCGGTTCTTAGGTTTGGATCCGGGAATTTATTAAAATTCCGAATTATTATTAAATAATAACCTAAGAGTTAAAAGTATATCATTAATTTGTAACTATTTCGAAATATTGTTACCCAGTAAAACAGCTCTTCCGTTCACTTGTACACCCTGTATAAAATTATTTTTAAATGTTTACTTTTGTTCTGGTTGCAAGCGTGCAACCAGAACAAAAGTAAGTTAAACATTTAAACGGAGTTAAGGCGTCATAGCTTTACTATGCATGGTTTGCTCATAAATAAGAAATGTATGATGCCTTTTTTTCCAAACGTCTACATAGCTACTTACATTAGTTTTAATAGGCACTAGTGAATGACAAGCGATCACTTTCACAGAACTTGACACCTGCTCATTATAAAGGATTGATTTCAATAAAATTGCCGCGAATATCTTTCTAATCGGTATATTTAATCATACATAGGTAACTAATGACTGTTTATTATACGAACGGTAACATGTTACTTACCATACTTTAACTTTGTGATATTGTGGTTTGTAATCTATTTAAATGTGTTATCTTAGTCCCCTGACAGAAAACCTGGGCTGCCAGAGAAACCTCTGGAATTACAGAAACAAATATCAGTGGAGAGTACAGGGAGATCCAAACAGCCAGCTAAATTAACAGATTCTTCTAATTCTGGTAAGAAAAAAATAAAAAGTTATGCGTTTAATTGAGTAAATATTGAGTTCTTAATTTAACGTATTCCTTTTTTTTTACGCTTAACCGGTTTTGGTGGCGTGTCAGATGTTTTTATTCACATGATACATACATTTATATTATTATGAGGGACATACAGGGTCTGCTGTAGGGTACTTACTTACAACGAATCATAATATCAATAATCATAACGAATCATAGTACTTACAAGGAATCATAATTTAATTTGATGTAAACCAGGTATTGACACTTGATTGATCTTGTACTGGATGGTGGTTTCGTCAAGGCTATTTTTTTTAGTAAATGTTTACTTTTTAGCGTCTGTCATTTCAGGTTACGCTCCAACTAAACCAAATGTGCTTTGTTATGTCGTCTTGAAACTGTTTTGTCAACTTAACTAGTATCAGAATTAAATTTAAATAGTATTTTTGACACATCATAGGAAACGTCAGCAAAGTGGGATCCGCCCACATGTACGTTGACCAAATGATATTAAAATGACGCTCAAAAGGCTGGATCAGTATTCTGTAGGCACTGGAACGTCATTGAGGTAGTCAGTAAAGCATTTCACACATCCACAGAATCTGACAGCGGCGATGTGGAGGGTGACAAAGTGGACCCAGTGCTGGGAAGCGGTCGCAAACGCGGCGGCGCCGGCGTCGTTATCCCGGCAGAGGGCGCCTACGACCCCAAGCAGTTCCAGGATCTGAAAGTGCCTCCGGACATGGAAAATATATTCCAGTACATTATGAAGTAAGATCAAGTATTATAGTATAGTCAAGTATAGTATTTCTGGAACATTCTAGTTAGAAATTATCCTGGTCGAAGGGCTATCATCATCATTAAAGCCTATATCAGTCCAGATGAAGGATAAGGCTTGACTGGCGGGTTGGCGCTCGCAGTTTAGCCAATAGTGAAGAGAAGACGCTTAGACGCCGCTGCAACAGTACTAGTTACTTACTTTACTTGCCACTACGACTGTCTACGACAACATTAAGGTTAGAAGGGGGATACAGTTTCGGTAAGGAAGTCGAATAAAAAAGGTGGCATTTGTTTTAATTATTTGTATGTAATCCTAAATTAACCAATGTTGCAATGCTGGACGTAGCGTAATAATTTCATAATATGATAATTTTGGATACTTAGTTTAGTTCAAGTTAAAATAAAAACATTGACTGAAATAATATTGGCCGGCTAGCCGTAAACTATTATACTTATAGCATAATTCTTACGCAAATTCTAACTAAATATAAGTATAATTTACCAGTTGCGCGCAGTTATTAGTGTAAATGGGTCAGACATTCGCATTTATTAGTTTATTTGTTTATTTATTATTGCTGGTCATTGACAGTGGGTATCTTCAGGATGGTGGTGGGTGTCCCCGCCCACGGGATAGTGACACAATCTAAATAGATTCAGTAAAACACGCTCGTTATCTACTTAATAGCCCATAATTATCCCACTGCAGGGAAAAGGCCTACATCATTGAATTCAAGTTACCACAGCAATAATGGCTACAGGCATAATCACCACGCTTACCACACAAACCCGAGCACTTGGCACGGTATTCAAACCTCTAGGCTAACGGGCGCGTTACTCGTCCATACCAAACATTAGTAAGCTTTTTAAAAAGCATTTAAAAGTTGCTAGTCCGACGAGTGATTTATGAGAACTGAGACGAAAACCTAAGTTACGTTAAGGATCTAGGTCTCCATTTCTATCTTCGGTATAACTAACAACAACAATGCAACGGCAGCAAAATAATCACCAGGTTATGAAGTCTTTAGAACTCCAAAAGATTGGCCTTAGGGTAATATAAAATGTGGATAACATGTGATGACCTACATTGTTCTCATGCCAAAGTATGTGACCATTGAAGCAGTTGTTATTTGTGAAAATTTGATAGCCAAGGTCCACTTTTAGAACCTGAGAAAGTGCAATGGCGAACACCTTAAAACTGATGTGCACGCTGCTCTACCACAAAGCTTGTCGGCAAATGTCACATATTATCATGATTTCCATTAATTTAAGAGGAAACACAAGGGCCGTTTTTCCATATAAACGTAGTCCCCTGTTTCCTCCCTGGATAATGCCAGTAGAGCAATAATTTTTATTGCACAAATCTATGCCCACTATTAGCATGTTTCTATGTTTCCTTTTTTTCATAAATTAATTGATAAAAGATATATGAGCTTTCAAAAATCTAAAAATTCGCCAGATTTTCCGCTGTGTTCCAACATCCAGAAAACAAATTTGGCTAAACTTTAGAAAAAAAGCAAAATATGCGAACACGGCCAAAGCCTTTCTTTAATTTTTAATGAAAAAAGTATTTAAATCGGTTTAGTTTTGGAAAAGGAATCGGGGGACTACGAAACGTTGATTTTGTGTGCTTTTAGTAGGTATTTTCGGTTCAAGATGCAGTTGCAGCAGCAATAGATTTTACAAAAACCTATTAATATTGTATTCCTATAAGAGACTACATGATTCCCATTAATCGAAATACGAGATTATGTATACTCATACTGAATCTGTTTCTTGTAGGTTAACCTTGAGCTATTAACTGAGTTATAGTTAGTTTCTAGCCAGTTAAATGTCATCTCCAGTTAATTGGAACGGTGTAAAGATCACAGTTACTTTTAGTTTCACTACTTACCTACTTACCTACATATCCACCGGGCAATGCTGAATGAAGGAACTTGGCAGTGTATCATTTGTTTCGAACTCAACAAACAGCTGTTTGCTAAGGGTTTATATTATCATTACCAGCAAATAACGCCACCGCTGGACTCATGCTTCTCCAATAGGACCTTGCAACAATCACAACGGAGGGCGGGTTGTCGATCGTAATTTGGATAATAGTGGGACGAAGACGCAGCTTCTTTTTTTTTTTCGGACGGACCTGTCACTGAAACCTTATATGGATGGCTTTATTGAGTTAAACGGGGCAGAGATTTGGCGAGCGCTGAGGGCGCAATTGTACATTTTGACACATTTAATATGGTAGTAATGTCAAAATATACGATTGCGATGCCATTGCGATTCTATTGAGCCAATTGTAAATTAGCAGAATTGGGGCCCTGGTCTGGTGACACGCTTAAAACCGGAGTGCACGTCACTCTGCCATTGAAGTCTTCAAACATCTTGAGGTGACCATAATGTTTAGATTTTTTAATATAGTTTCTTAACCCCTTACAGGTACACCCCCCAGAAGATCGATATCGAGTTCAAGCTACAGCCGTTTGTCCCAGAGTACGTGCCGGCGGTGGGCGACATCGACGCCTTCATCAAGGTGACCACGCCGGCCTGCAACGTGCGGGCGCAGCCGATGAACGACCAAGTTCTTGACACTATTGACAACCTAGGTAGGTAGGTACTGGGACCAAAAACAATTGAATGTTTTTTCACATGTGGAAAACTAAGTAGGTACACTTGTTTAGAACAACTTAAACCGGTAATAGCAAGTAAAACCACTAGGCAAACTGATGTGGTGTATAATAATGAACAAAAAAACGCAATTCCGTAAATTCTTGTACCATGGTCACCAATACCTATTTGCTATTTTTCTTTTATGTTTGAGTCCTTTGACTTTGAAGGTGGCCGTAATTTATTATTGTCGCATTTAATTCCAGGGTTGACAGTTCTTGACGAACCAGCGTCAGAGCAAAGCGACTCAGCACTTCTTCACCTGCAGCTCAGGGCCATATCCAAGACGAATAGCGCTAAATCCACAGTCGTAAGATCATATTGACTTTTTTTCGGCAGTCAGATAGGTCTTCAACATTAGCACAGGTTTTCAACTGCAATTATATTGCTAGTATCAATTAAAAATACAATTACTTGAACAAACAATTCACCCGTAACCTTCCGATTACCGGGCGACTGTTCTAAGCACATAACATGTAAAAGGCTGTCGTGCGTCATTTGTATAAGAAACGATTTCGCCGCTTGCGCCCAACTACACATAAACAAGTTCAAAGAACGCCAATCAAGCGAATTTTTTTGACGTCGCACGACCAATAGGATCGCGCGACGTCAAAAGCAACCAATCGCAGCGCTCACTTAGAAGCATTTGCTCATAACCTTTGTGGCGCGCCTGCCCCGCATACATTGCCTTTCTAACCTTTTTCCATGTTCTGAGGTTCTAACTATTTACCGTATTTATAATGAAGTAATTAATTATTGCTTCAGAAAGTCATAACTTAGGGTGTTACTACCTAGTGCTTAGGTGAAGGAAATAGGCCATGGTTAGGTAATAGTCATATTATTTGGCTAAGAATGCTAACTTTCGATAGTTCTAACTTCTAGTAATTACTTACTACATTAAGGAATACAAATCGTCACCTAATTAAAGAAATTACTTTTACTTGTTTATAAATATCTACGGTTGTTAGAATATTTAACAATCGGTTAAAATGTAAGCGGTTTTTGATGTTTTGTGTTAACTGATAAAGAACCGCAATTAAATTGCTATAGTCAATTGAAAATACAACACCTTTATTATAAATGTGGAAGGTAAGCGGAAAGTTGTGGGTTCGAGTCCCACCTCAGGCAGTCTGTCCCGTTTTAGCCCTTTAGGTACGAAATCCCAAAAAAACTGCAATATCAGCAGTTATTAAGGATAATAATATTTCAATTTATGTTACAGTTAACAAAGAAAATTGAGAATGCAGAGAAGAATACGAAGGCGATCGACAGATGGATAAAGGACGTCAGCGAGCTGCACCTCTCGAAACCAGCGCCGACTGTCACCTATACAAGGTTATTAGCTACTAACTGCTATTATTCAGTTTAAAATGATACTAAAATTGTAATAAAAAAAAACAATATTAGTCGCGTATCCATCAGTGCAGATTCATCATTCATTTACTTGACCTGTAGGTATTGCAGATTGCATTGCACTGCATAAATAAAATATATTATTATACTCTTCTGACCGCACTTAGCATTCGTTCAATCAGATGAAAAGTGATTTGCTTTTGTTTTGTTTTTGACATCAAATAGGGCGTGATAACAAAAATATGTAGTACCTACTTTGTCTCTCTCACCCTTCGTGAACAACATTAGGTAATTGATACTTATAAGAGAGAATGGAGGTACACTAGCGCCACTTTTAGTATTATGAAGGGAATATGAAAAAAAAATACGCACGATTAAACGAATTATGAAAAAAAAAAAGTTGTGCGTGTACTAGTGTACACACGTAAGAAGTGAAACTTCTTTATGGCCTTATTTTTCGAAAAATGATCTACATGCAACTTTCCAGAAATTGGTTAAATTGATTAAATTGGTTAAATATTATTTCACTTTACCTTTTTGCTATCGTCTGAACCAACCGTGGTAGGGGCAAGAAAAAGATGGCGCGTAACCGAAAAATGTGACGCTGTGACGCGCAACCGAAAACTTTTTCGTGACGGTAAATTTTTTCCAACGCCGATAAAGAAGTTTCACTTCAAAAATGCCAGAGGACTTTCGATGAGTGCGTTTAGAATTTTCTAATACCTATTACCCGATCGCCTATCACGACTATTTCCCGATGTCACATTCGGTCGATATCACCTTTTTCAGACTCATCAGTCTTTATTACAGTGATGGTATTATAATCAGGCAGATCAAAACTCATTATTCCTTCCAGCAAAATGCCAGACATTGATAGCCTGATGGAGGAGTGGCCGGAAGCAATGGAGGAGACCCTCAACGAGGTCGGCTTTCCACCCGCCAGCCTCGACTGTACGCTGTCCCAGTACGCGGACCTGGTCTGCGGGCTGTTCGATATCCCGGTAGCCGGAGACACCCTGGACGACAGGATCAGGGCTCTGCATGTCCTATTCAGTTTGTATGCTGCGGTCAGCCACTCCCAGTTGTATGCGGAGAGGCAGAAGGAAAAGGAGGAAGTAGATAAGATTGAATAAATAATTTGTTATACGCCATGATTTTATTGCGAAAACCTCGATTGAGATTTTAGTATTGAAACTTGCAACTTCAAAGGAATTCCCTCTAATTTTGCCGGGTAAGTGTCCTAACTAAGAGTGCACCCATTTGACATAAGGGTGCACTTTTAGTAAAACCTATATCAATCAAAAAGTTACAACATGACATAAATATACATACTAATGCATACCAACATGATTTGGCCGGGTTATAAAGTTGACACTGTCATAGTCATCGTCAAACATTCAAATAAGAGACAGTTTTAAATGTTATTTTTGTTTTAGATTGTGTATTTAGTTCTTATTTTATATCGATGGTGTTTAGCAAAATATAAACCCCCTTATTTTGAATTCTTCTCCGAATGTGGACGCAATCATAGCTAGAGATATGTTTTTGTCTACTTGTAACTTTTGTGTCACAGTATGTGGTTTATGACACCATATACAAGTAATTTAAAAACACCAGTCCTTTAAAGTTACATCTTAATTGAAATACAGATTTATTACAGCTATTTGTCGAATAAGATTTTTGATTGCATTCAAATCTGTGAACAGTTGGTTATTTGAGTACCTACGGTAATCTTGACGTCATAATTCACTGCCATACAAATGCAAAATGACGTTTTGACAGATCATAAAAAGGATGTCAATTGAATGAGTGTCACCTACCGAATTCTAAGGTTACTACCACTACCGTTAACTTTACACAATGGACTTGGCAGGTTTGGTCGGGTCTACATGGTTTTTCAACCTGAAATCTTATTTTAAGGCGTTTATAATTTAATATGTTATTTATTACACTTTTTTCTGACTGACGCGCTCCCGGGTGTTAGTAACACTAACCAAAATAATCTTGTTCAGAAGTTTGACATTCCTCATAAATCATTTGTGACCCATGTCTGCGTGGTGTGCTATATATATCACTACCTTACACTGCAGCAGGCCTATATTTGTTAATTTATGACGCAAGCGCAAAAAGTTCTCTGCTTCCCACTAACGTTGCTCGCAGACCCGCATCACTTCTATCGAGCAAAGGATCAAAAATAAATAAATACAACAGGTACACTTTGGCAATAACTCTTACATTTATTTTCAGTTTTCGTTACAATATTCTAGACAAAAATATTCATTCTCTTTCTCCGTCCTTCTACACTAGCCTCTTAGGGCGTTCAAGTTACTAGGTGACCTAAACTATGACTTATTTAGTAGTGGTTGAAGTGATCACCGAAAAATATTACAATAGTGAACATCGAAAATTAGAGGCTCCATTATAAAAAAAGTTTGTAAATAATTTTGCGTATGTTAAACAATAGGTTTTTTCACTTGACTAGACATAAATAAAATTAAAATAACCTGAAAATAGCCTCCAGCAATAGGCAATTAATTTAATCTGTGCGTCGAAGGATAATCAGAGACAATATAGACCGTCGTTTTACCGAAGACATTGCTAAAGCTTGTTGACCGACCGTGTTGAACATAAAAATAGTTTTGTATAGGAAAAATAGGACCTTCATATATTATGTAATGACACAAATGTAACTACGTTTGGACGGTACAAAAATTACTTCTGTGACGATGATTTTCATAAATGATTTAATGAAAACAAAACGAATGAATATGAACTATTTTAGTACTATTTTTTAATAATCTAATACTCATTACAAGCACTATGTACTATTTCCTGAATATTCTAACCTTTTTTTGCTAATGAAACTACTAAGACCCGAGTTCACCAATACTTAAACAGCCGGTAAACATAGATTGACGATTAATTTGACACAATTCCCATAAAAAATATGTCAAATAATATTTTAAACGCTGTTTAAAAATTAACCATCTGTTGGTGAACTCGGGTCTACACATCGTTTGAATTGTGCACAATATGCGTCCGTCGAACCAAACAAATTGGTAAACTACGTAAATGTACTTAATTCGTTTTATCAGCTAAAGTTAGCTTATTACAGTTTAATATCAGTATATAAACTTGAAAAATTTTTTGTCTCAGGCGGGACTCGAACCCGCATCTCCTCGCATCCCGCCTGAGACAAAAATTTTTCAAGTTTATATACTGATATTATAAGTGCAATTAAGTTGCTAAAATATCAAATAAATTATTACAGTTTGTTTTTTTGGAACTAAATTGATGATTTTGTAGACAGAATAAATAACAGATCAACTTTTGTTATATGTTTTAAGAAACCACTTTAATGTCCTGTAAATGGCAAGATTTTTTATAGTGTTGCCAGCTTTAATTGTAATTTTAAGAAAAGAAGTCACATAACTAGGAAACGTTGTCTTTCCTTTCGGGCAAATGAATGGAACGAATTGAATGCACTTTCGTTCACTCTTTTGACATTTCATTTTTACTCGTTCGTTATGAATGTTCTTATTATTTTTTAAGGACGTAGTACAATAGTGCTTTTACTTTAGTTACAATAGTATAATTTAATTACATTTACAGTATAATATTTCCATTTTGTATTTTAAAATTGACTCTATATTGCGATTGATACCTAAGTGGATAAGCTAAAGCACTCGGATAGGTGATGTCAAGCAGAAATGAGATCTATGCCATTACGTTAGGTCACTAATTGGAAGACTAAATGGTTTAATCTTTAATTTATAACTAAGTGAGTATGGACCATTTTGGTTTTGGTTGATATCTCTATTTTATTTACGGCCAATAATTCAGAACAGCGAAGCATGCAGTTACGTAAGTATTGCTATTTTAAGCACATGTTTTCCTGGACCTAAGGTAAGGTAAGGGTAACAGAAAAGCGCCTTTAAAGTGATCAGGGCCCCAATTCCGCAAATTTACAATAGGCTCAATAGAATCGTAATTGCATCGCAATCGTATATTTTGACATTACTACCATAATAAATGTGTCAAAATATACATTTGAGATGCAATTGCGATTCTATTGGACACATTTGTAAATTTGCGGAATTGGGGGCCTGATGATACGTTTTCTTCGAAGATTTAAATAACAATAGAATTAGATTTACTCTCCACTAGGAACAGTATAAAAGTAACTCAATTTTCAAATGTATCGCTGCAGGCGTTGATGCGTCGCGCTTACAAATGGCATGTTACAAATACACCTCTCATGGATCTAGCGCTAACAAATAAATATAAGTAGGTACTATTGGACAAAACGCAGCACGCTCCACTTTAGATAATTATCATTGTAACCTTTGTCATATATAAAGCGTCGATATACTCTGGTAGACAAAAATATTAGGCCACATTACACTTCTCATACATTTCTTGTGTGTGACGAAGTTAAATAATATTGTTTTTTTTTCTGAAGCAGAGAATATGACAAGAGTCCCGTTGTCAGTAAATTATATGCAAAAAGAATATCGGTGTGGTATGGCAACCTTTACTATTCATA
Organism: Anania crocealis; assembly: GCA_949315895.1. Classification (NCBI taxonomy): domain Eukaryota; kingdom Metazoa; phylum Arthropoda; class Insecta; order Lepidoptera; family Crambidae; genus Anania; species Anania crocealis. The sequence continues at coordinate 2,654,815 of OX438868.1, forward strand.
ATTCTGTCTGAATTATTTTAAACCTTTGAGATAGAGATATCGTACGAAAACATTCTGATTAACATTAATTTGATTAACACTAAAGTCCAAACTTTTTCGAATAATTCGCATCTATTCCAATCAATAATCTAAATATAAAAGACAATTACTACGCCATATTAATTTCTCATCATCTCTTATTAATATCTAATTGAGTTGGAATAGGATACTATATTTAACTAAACGATCAACGTCGTTTCGTTATATAACTAAGTTATTTAGAATATCGTTAAAACTATAATATTTACATTGTAGCAAATTCACAAAGCTTCCCAGCTATCACAGTTCCTTATTTGCACCCACACTCACTAATTCGAACATACTAAGTTAGGTCGCAACGACATACATTTCTTTCTCAATGAAATTGTTTTTTGCTAGCATTTAGTCGGTAACAATAATGTGATTCTTAAAACAGCATAAAAATAAAAAGTTGTATAATAACACTTGAAACAAATCAATCGCCTCACATGGAATACAATTCCGCATATTTAGTTATCCAAGCTGCCCATTCATTGAGCCAACGAAGATATTCATTACAATCGAACGATGCGAGCGATATTTTTCAAGTGTTATTCTCAATTTTACATGTCACAAACATATCATAGCAATAAAGAGATTGTTGTCTAAACACTTGCCTAAAACAATTTCAGAGCGAACTAAAAGTCAAACGCGACTTATACACGGGCAGCTATGGCAAACACCGTAAAATATATAATATATAATTTTCATACTCGATCCCAACGAGACTTATATCTTTTAGAGCAAGAATCACGAACTCTTAAGTTTCCAGCACAAAATAATCTTATACCAAAAAGTTAAAAAATTAAAAAATAACAGAAAAAAATACTAAAAATATCTATCGAAAAATTATTAGCATTCGCACAGTAATGATTCGTGAACAAGTTTCATAAGTGGAGTGGAAAGGTGCTGACCGTAAATTACCTATTATAGTGCTCAAAATCTTTTATCTGTGGATAATTCAAGCACTGATTGGTCAATTCACGGATCACCCCAATCCAACTCTGCCCAGCTCCGCGTCAGTGGGTAACCTGGCCCCTAATTCAGCTAAACATATCGTATCACAATCGTAATTGAATAGCAGGTTTTTGACAGTTCTAGTATGGGCTAAATGACAAAATCGCACAATGCAATCACGATCGAACTGCAATTGAAAAAGCTGAATAAGGCCCCTGAGCCTTTTCACGCGTTTCAAATAGAACCTTCCCAAACTAGAGCCCAAATAACAAAACGATCGATACTAAAACTCGCCCCATTGTGGTCTACCGTTAGACTCGCTTGCTGTCTGACAGCGCATCTAGCGGCGAGACTTTGAATTCAGCCTAAACCGTAAAACTGAGTGCGCGATTTCCCCCGATAGATTCTTAAAACGTTTTTACTGTCAGACGTTTCTGAATTACCCTCTAGGATGTGGGTCGTAATTTTTTTACCTGCTGTATGCTACCACAAATAACAATAAAACATTTGTAATGGAAGCATTGAATACATGACAGAATAAGCCAGAACGAATTTAGGTGTGGCACAGATACACGAATACGGTACTGCAGTACATTACATTTGTTTTTTATATGTTCTAGGATATAATACGTCTCGAAATTTCCACTTGATGCGAAGTTGCGGGCAAAAATTTGTCTTCAAACATTTGTGGTACGGACAGTGTGCTAAGACCAGCCTAGCCTAGTTTGTAGAAAAAAATACGTTGTCGTAAACTCTTCGGTCGCCTACCATGGTTGCCCGTGTATACCTAACCCAATTTGCATTTTACTGTTACTACATTTACAGTTGAATATCATATATCCATTTAAACGTCTTTTGAAAGAAAAACTAAACTAAACTAAATCACAAGAAAGTCTGACAAAACTACAACTAAAAAAAAAGCATGTTTCACTATTTTGTTTTTTGATCAGCACATGTTTGCGGCCAGTGCTCGGTAAATACCGAACGCAGTCTGAAGTTGCTGAAGTACAATACATTCTCCTGTCTCCTTTGTGATGTCATATAGCATCCCACTGCAAAAAGAAAGACCGCCAAATATAGTATTAGTTGTACCTTGTGCGACACGTCATAGTGACGTAAGCGCCCAAACAGAATTCGTAAACTGTATGTATAAATAATAATTACAAAATAATTTACACAATAAAAATATACAATAGAATACCTCACAACATAAAAACAGAAACAAATTTGATCTCATTTACAAAAAAAATAAAAAATTATTTCTAGTTTCTAACTGTTTTTACACCCTTGAAGAGTTTTTTATACAAAATAAAGAATACCAAATCAAAAAATAAAATAAAAATATAGTATAAGGTCAACTAGCGTGTATACTAAATAAGTTCACTGTATAAATTAAAAATTATAATATTAAGTTATCTTTACTTTTTATCCTTTATGATTGCAACACCTGAATAAGGTAATTAACTAGTTAAGCTCCATTGTCTAGTTTCTAAGATCTCTGTAAGATATACACTTAATTCGCAATAAATATATTTGAATTTGAATTTGAACGTCAAATATTTTATTGAGTAGTTTAAGGTGTCATTTTTGTATCGGTCTATTGTATCTATACAGGGTGTTATGTAAATGGATGGAATGAATGGAGGTGGATGCGAAAAGCCGAGGATCGACCTAAGTGGCGTGCAACTGGAGAGGCCTATGTCCAGCAGTGGACTGCGATAGGCTGATGATGATAATAAATAATAAATAAATATGTTAGACATGCCTCACTGGGCCACACAGAGTCATATAGTCCCAAATTAAGCTACTAATAAGTACTTGTCGTATGAGGTACTAGACAACCGATAAACTTAATTATATCCTTTTCTTTGTAAATACATACTTATAATACAAAGAAAACACCCAGACCAGTACAAACAGACATGTTCGTGCACACAAATATTAGTACTGTGCGGGGATCGAACCCGCGACCCATGGCTCAGAAGCAGCGTTTTCTACCGCTGATCCAAATGGTCGTCAAATGATGATGATGATGATGAGGTAAATGGTATGACAAGCCGAAAGCAGACTATGTTAACATTATGCATATAAATACTATGGTGGAGTCAGAAATTGATATTATCATTTTTTTTATTTTTTTATTTTCATACAAACTAATATTTGTAGATTCCGATTTGTATAAAATAAAAATTGAGAGGTGTCAAGGGACACCCGGATGGAACGAAGTTAATTTTTAGTGAAGGAATTGTGATAAAATATAATTTAATTTTAAATTTATTTGTAATCCTCTCTCTTTCTCTCTCCCTCACCCTCTCCCCCTCTCCCTCTCCCTCACGCGCACGCCGCACGGCTTACAACTAATAATATAGCAAAAAGTGTCGTTACAATTTTTTCCGTCTAGCCCCCTTTCGCAACGCGCGATAAGGAACTTCGTTTCAAAAACTCGAGAGGTGTCAAGGGACACCCGGATGGAACGAAGTTAATTTTTAGTGAAGGAATTGTAATAAAATTTTATTTTATTATAAATTTATTTTTAATTCTCTCTCCCTCTCCCTCCCTCTCGCTCCGTCTGCCTCCTCTCTCTCTCTCTCCCTCTCCTTCCCTCTCTCTCGTTCTCTCTCTCTCTCTCTCTCGCCGCACGGCTTACAACTATAGCAAAAAGTGTCGTTCAAAAAGTGTCAGTGTCGTTACAATTTTTTCCGTCTAGCCCCCTTTCGCAACGCGCGATAAGGAACTTCGTTCCATTATTAGTTTGTATGAAACAAAAAAAAAAGAAGATATCAAAATTCTGACTTCACCGTAGTAGGTATTTATATGCATACGTTAACATAGGCTGGTTTCCGCTTGTTATACCATTTACCTAACACTCTGTTTATATATGATTTTGACGCAAATATGGCTCAATCTTTTGACGCAAATACGGCTCATTCTTTTGACGCAAATACAGCTCATTATTTTAACGCACAAACGGATCGTCCAGTGAACTCACCAACGGCTAGTGGTAGTGAAACAGGTTGAACAGTCTCCGGTTGAACAGCGGCTGCTGCTTGAGCTCGGAGAGCGGCTCGTCGTCGTTCCTGATGCAGAAGTAGCTGGTGATGGCGCTGCGGCAGATCGGGCATTTGTCCAGTTTCGCTGTAACGGCGGAATTGAACAGTTTAGTGACGAAATGCTTTAATATGGGTCAGATAGAGATTCCATCGATCGGAGATGGGTTAACACTTATCCAATATGCTCAAAATGCCCAACCCACACACAGTAGAAAAGATAGGCTTACACCTTGGCTTTTATCCAATATAATATGTGTAAAGTAAACCTATCTACAATTCCTTTAATGAAAATTTCAATTTCTAAGCTGGACTTGAACTCACAACCTTTCTTTTACCGGGCGACGGCTAAGGCAGAAAAGGATTCTCCAAAAATGACAGCTTTCGATATTGGTTTACTTACGCACACAAACTAACAGTAATTACACCCACACTCAGACAAAGCTCGCGATTGGTTGCGTCAAGGTCATAACGCGGCTTAGTCCCTATTTTAAGCCCCGCCCAACACGGGTTAAATTTCATGAAACTCTTATTTTGAATAGCTACGCTTCTAGATAATTATTAATCGTAGCGTAAACGGTTAACATTATTATAGCAAAATAAATAAAGTACACATAGTAATGAGTTTTGTGAAACACGATTCGGCATACCTGACCCAGTAAATCACATCGATTAGCATAAATAATTAAATGCCTAAATACCAATAAACCAGTTATTGGTCAAACAGTGTAAGGCATAGGGCCAACGCAACCTGGCGAGAGGTTTACTCGATCAAACTCAACAAACTCGTAATAATGAATTTGAATAGCACTGGCCCCTAATTCAGCTAACCAAATCGTATCACAATCGCAACTGAATAGCAGGTTTTTGACAGTTCTAGTATGGGCTAAATGTCAAAATCGCACAATTCAATCACGATCGAACTGCAATGGGGACTACCGTTTCTTTGCTCACCAGTTGGCGCCACTGTAGACTGAGGTCCGGAGGTATAGCTGACAAAGGCAATCGGCGCCGAAACAAAGTGTTAAATCTTGAATATAATTAAAGTTTAATAATTTTAATAACTATCTTGATATTAACAAACTAGTTTCTGAAATAGTTGCTCTTTGAGGCCGCCAATTTTTGCGCTTTTTCTTAATTCCGCTTTCAAAGCGTTCACATTAATCGCCAAATAATCCATATTTGCGATAATTTTACGAAGGAGATCACTTTCCAGCAGGTAAATTAAAGAAATTATAATTTATGTAACGAAGCCCGCTAAAACCATTGAAAAGTGAATGATATTGGACCTCACGCGACACAAGCGCCTCTAGTGGCAAATTCACTAGCGACATTGAAATAGCTGAATAAGGCCCCTGAACTTGTTTCACTAGATGGCGCTGCATCACTGTCGAACGTGATGAATATGTCACGTTTATAAAAAGTGATTTTTATTGGAAAAAAATACCGGTACATTTCTAAAATGGCATTAAATTTTATATAAATCGAGAATAATAATGATGATGTTTGGATGAGTTTTATATACCCGCTAATTTTAAATACTATTCTATTTATGGAAGCGGACCTAGAGCACTAGCCGAAATCAGATACGAAAACGCTAATAGCTTAACTGATATCGGTTACCATTCCTCTAGCGTACCATATCGGTATTTTATACTCGTAGCTAGCACTGTCCAGTAACTTTTAGTGACCTGAATGACCTAAACTATATTAACTTAAGATAGCCTTAAAGTTAAAACAAGAAACATACCTACCGAAGGCTTCTTTTAGAAATACTTGAAACATAGTTATTTGTAAAACCTTTTTTTTTTAACTCAGGTACTTATTACCATACCTTTTTAGTTTTTAGTTTTAATAGGATTATTTGTACAGTTCATATTATTTATAGCTAATACTTTTTTATTTTTCCAGCACTACTTAAGCTTCATGCTATATTATTATCTGCGGTCGTATATTACAAAAGTCTTGCTTGTTATTTCATATGTATAATCAGTATAATGTATGCGGTGATTGCCTATAATTGACTTTGTACTTAGTTCCTATTTTATGTTTACTTAATTTGAAATGTTTTAGTGCATAAAATGTTGGTAAACCAATAAAATATAATATAATAAAATAAATAAAACAAGCACTATTACAAATACCGATCTACCGTACCGGTCCTAAAAACCGGTGGCGCCGGCTCCACGCCGCTCGTGCGCCCGCGCCGGTCCGGGCCTTACGACATCATTGTTTGACAATGCGCATCAATTAACGACGCTAAGTTGAACTTAATGAGATACAAAATTACATCGTTACCTCATAGCCCAATGCTGAAGCACTCATAGCCTTGCTTCTTAGTGATAAGTATCTGTCACTAATATTGAGCAACGCTGGGAGCGGTCACCAGTTGGATGGGTGACCGTTTGTGGCATCATACCATGAGCGCTTCCGTGCATTGGAGGGTACGTTAAGCCGTCGGTCATGGCTGTTGTCACGAGACAACAGTCGTTAAACCCTGTTGGAGGCCTTCGGGTCGGGCGGCTTGAGAAACGTCCAACGGCGGGGTGATGTTGCCGCAGCGTCGCCTTCGCCGTCCACCAACCCGCACTAGGCCAGCGTGGCGGAACTAGAGCCTTAACCCCTCTCCATAAAAGGGAGAGAGACCCGTGCTCAACAGTGAGCGAAATGGGTTGTTACTTTAATCTATACTAACATTATATAGTTGAAGAGTTTGTTTGTTTGTTTGAACGCGCTAATCTCAGGAAATACTGGTTCGAATTGACAAAATTATTTTTGTGTTGGATAGTCCATTTATTGAGGAAGGCTTTACGCTATATAACATCACGCTGCGACCAATAGGAGCGAAGCATCAGTGAAAAATGTTGCAAAAATAATCGCGATCATAATAACAGAAATTGACGCGTACGAAGTCGCGGGCAACAGCTAGTATTATTTAAATGCGCAAACAACTTCGTCTGTTTCACGCTTAAAGATCTCGGGTTTCTTTGTTTAATCCCTGGGTCGGACAGCAAATTTCGAATTTTCGATCATTGCTCGGGTTTGTGATCATCACCACCATTTGGCAATCGTGGTGGTTATGCCTGTACCTATCATTGCTGTGGTAGCTTGAATCCAACGATGGAGGCCTTTGCTCTTTGCTATGGGATGATTATAAATAAATAAATATATAAATATTTTAAGACATGCCGCACTGGGCCACACAGAGCCATCTAGTCCCAAATTAAGCTACTATTAAGTACCCTGTTGTATGGGGTACTAGACAACCGATAAACTTACTTATATAATTTTTTTTTTGTAAATACATACTTATAATACATAGAAAACACCCAGACCAGTACAAACAGACATGTTCATGCACACAAATATTTGTACTGTGCGGGGATCGAACCCGCGACCCATGGGTCAGAAGCAGCGTTAACTACCGCTGATCCAATTGGTCGTCAAATTATGGGCTGTTACTTTACTTTTTTTAGCTGAGACCTAAGGCCTTTCATTTGTAGTAATGTATTTTCAGCCACGAAAGTATTTGCATGCGTTTATTGCACCAAAGTTTTTAGTTGATCCTGTCGCATAGGCCGATTTTGGCTTGATATAATTTTCCTAGCACAAGGTAATAGCTTTTTCAGACGACCAATTGGATCAGAGGTAGTAAACGCTGCTTCTGAGCCATGGGTCGTGGGTTCGATCCCCGCACAGTACAAATATTTGTGTGTTTGTACTGGTCTGGGTGTTTTCTATGTATTATAAGTATAATTTACAAAAAAAAAACATTTAAGTAAGTTTATCGGTTTTCTAGTACCCAATACGACAAGCTACTTAGTAGTAGCTTAGTCTGGGACTAGATGGCTCTGTGTTTTAAAATATTTAGTTATCTAAATCCGATCTTTTTTTTATGGTATAGATCAAGTCTATCTATAATCTTACACGCACATCTCGTCCAGAGGTCGCTTCAAGGCGTAAAGTTGAAAGCACTATCGGCCGCGTCCCTCGATCACGAGCATCGGCGATTGTCTTTGACACGTGCTGTGGCATTACAATGAGATGAGTAGGCTCGCGGCGTAGTCGAAGCGATAATATACTTCGCTAGCCTGTTATTATGTCGTCTTATAGATCGACGTGGTTACAATTATACAGCGAGTATTTCGACTAAAATCAGTGTCCCAGCTAAAAGTGCATCCATTTGCGTAAAGGTGCACATTAAGTACATCCTATACCAATCGAATAGATACAACATGACATAAATATCCATACTATTGCATGTCGACATAATTTGGCCGGGTTATAAAGTTGACACTGACATAAAATCAAATTAAGTCTTGCAATCGAGAAAAAATATAGGAGTCATTTAATTTTGTCTATCGGACTATGAATCTTAATCTTATTATACATCGATGCCGCCCATAGAATAAGGTATAGATCAGGTCTATCTATAATCGCACACGCACGTATCGTCTTGTTGAGGTCGCTTCGAGGCTCAAAGTTGAAAGCACTATCGGCCGCGTCCGTCGATCACGAGCATCGGCGATTGTCTTTGACGCGTGCTGTGCGGCATTACAATGAGCTGAGTAGGCTCGCGGCGTAGTCAAAGCGATAATATTTTTCGCGAGTTTGCAAGTTTAAGCGGATCACGCGACAGTCGATTTAAAAAAACCGAGCAATAAAAAATAGCCAGATTATTTGGATTTTATACGTAGATTTTAATTAATTGAGTTAGTTACACAAAATGAACCGTAACTATGCTTAGATACTGAAAATAGTTTGTTTATTTTTTAAGTTTAACACGCTCCTGCAGATAACGCGGTTACAGGAAAAAATAACATACCAAACTCTTTTCTGTTGGTAACAGAAAAGCAACCATCTTTAACCTCTTACGAGATATCATAATTTAAAAAAAAATACAATTACCTATTTGTATTAACTCCGCGATTGTGGGTTATTCCAGACACAATTAAAATTAATTGTTATCGCGACCGCCGGCGGTCTTATGATCCTGTAGGAGTTAAAGTTTTGTCTGCATAAGATGGTTTGAACTCACAACCTTCCGCGTAACGGGCGACTGCTGTAACCATTGATCTACCCAGTCATTTTGTGTGTCCACACATTTATTCAAGGCTTTAAGCTGTCAGCCGAATTTTATCAATGATTTCGGTTAGTGCCTTCAACATGAGATAAAAATATTTATTACAGCTTTTTGATGTTATTTGAAATCTGTTCTATAAGCAAATAAATTGCTAATGTATTTGAATATAAAATTACGAAAACTCAGAGCGAGTGACTTCTAAACAGGTATTAAGTTATTTCAATCATTGTTTTGATTTTTTTTTACTATTCATAATAGCCTATACTACCTGGCAACGATTTATATTTTAAGCAAGTTGTGTATACCTATAAATGATAGTGCATTTAGCTTAAGAATATGGTTTAAAAATGTAATTGTATTATTGTAACTGTAACTGTGGTGTACTTAAATAAAAAAAATATAATAATAATGATTTTGATAGGAACCGCCTAGCTACCTCATAGCTTGCAGTATACCCCGTCCCGAAGTGATCATCGTCTCTCAAGTGTAATTGTCGAGTCATGGCACGCGACTTGAATGATAACCGGTCGCCGATAGCAAAACTATAATAAAACCGGCGAATGATGACCACCGTTTGACCTTGGAAACTAAACAACGAATACGTGACTTATTGTGATAAGCGTATGCGTCGCTCAAGTTTATTACGATAGCAGTTTATTAAATTAAACGATTCAATAAAGTTACAGTCTTCATAATGGAGACTAGCCTGCAGGCTATAGATTTTTGTGGTAAACTCGCACCTACGTTACTTTTGGAGCGAATGTTCTACACAGTCCAGGAATTGTTAAGTTATAAATAGACTCTCCTTTCCTCCTCCTTTTAAGTAGTAGTAGTGGTAGTACTTTGTTGACTCAATAATAACATATAATTTGACTCAATAATCATAAATGATATTTGCATGTTTATGGCTGAATAGGTGAAACAATTTTATTTTTATGAGACCTGTAATCAAATCATTTATTTGCCTTTGAAATAGGGTACGTATACCCTATAAATGATTTGATTGATTGATTTGATTAACTTTAAAATGCAGTATACAGCCTTATGTGTTGTCGTCAGTATAAATAATAACGATTATAAACATTGTTTGAGCTTCCGAAACAATCTAAAACTAAGTTATGATACATTTAAATGGCACCTGAGCTTATAACAAAACAAAGCACTGAATCAAAATTGGTGTCTCAGGCGGGACTCGAACCCGCAACTCCTCTTATAGGCTAAAACTGTATGAATGAATACCTACGAGTAGAATTGATAATTTCTTCTTATTTATCATCAGTCGAAAACATCAATCTCTAAATGAGTTGAACAAATATTATTTAAACAAGTTTAACGACACAGGCATGTGTTAGTTTTGAATTTTCCGACTTCCTTCAAAAACATTGTATTATTAATTTTATAGTATTTGTTCAGGTTGAGTCCTATTTACTAGTGTACATTGGACAGCACGTAAAACCCAAAACAATCCCCAAACGATTTTTAACTTTAACTCCAACACGTATACATCAAAATTTGTTAAGATATTTTGTCGTTCAATGGTAGGCTGTGTATGATTGGTTACTCAGAAATCGCGCCAAAAAAGATTTTCCCCATAGCCAAGGTTAACAGAGAACAAAGGGCAAGCGTTAGTCCGATACGCACTCGGCGGGTTCTCTACAAGGGCATAGCGAGATACGAAAAAGAGTTTTATTTAAAACACGTGTACTTGCTAAAATACTCGTGGCGAGGCGTGTGGACGTACATGTTTATAACTGGCAGGAAATCCCTCCTAGCGCAGAATCGCAGGTATATGGCATCTAGACGCAAAATAAATTTAAACGTGCGAGTCCACTCGAGCGTACATCCTTTCATCTGCAAAGGGTCTAAGGCTGATTTTAGAGTCGCGCTGATGGTACGCTGACCATCAGCGCCGTGCGTCGAAATGTATGGAAATCACTGTAAGCGCTGACCGCTGTCGGCGCTCAAGTTCATACATTTTGACGGTCAGTGCCGATGATCAGTGTGACTCTAAAATCAGCCTGAGGCGGCTGAGTCGAGGGGTCTACTCACGGAAGCAGCGCGCGCACAGGCACGCGTGCCGACACGGCAGCAGCGCGCGCGACAGCGGCCGCGACGCGCACACGCAGCACAGCGCGTCGTGCGCGTCGTGCGCGTCGCCCGCGTACTCGGGCTCGCCGCACGCGTCGCCGCTAACGTACAGTTGCTGAAATATCAGATAGATATATTTGGAACAATTAATATAAGCTCGAAACAAACCTACCTATATTTTTCACATCGAAAACTGACAAACAAAACTCTGCATTAAAAAAATGTATTTTACTACTTAGACGATTATGTGTGTTACATAATGTATCTGACCAAACAGATGTTCTAATAAATTTTTGGTTATACGCGGATGACGAAAAGAGAAAGACAATTTTTCCACAAATAACTTTATATACTTTTATACAAGTTACTTCTTTTTACATAAGGATTTTGCTGTATAATCGTCACGCTTGGCAGGCGGGTTGGCGATCGCAGTTTGGTCAATCATGTAAGAATGACGCTGCTGCACGTTTTTTTCTGGTACGCCTTTAATCGCCGCTTACGACACCCAAAAGAAGAAAAGGATGGTGCTACTCTTTTAATGTGCCGGGATCACACGGCATGACGTATTCTGATTATAGGTAGGTACATGAGATTAGAGGTAGCCATTGAAGTAGGTCCGATCAATTCTGCTTGAGGTCGTAGGAGAAGGTCTTAAGAAAGAGACAGAGATCTCTAAAATACTGCGGTGGCCACTGGATACAGGTTTTTGTGGATCTCCAATACCAGAGATTATAGGTGCAGATATTTATATAAATTACAGATTGCTTGAGGTTTTCCAGCAAACCCGTTGCGTACCTTTAAACATGAGAGATGTCCATTCGCCTGCTTTAGATACTGCGCTATGATGCCGCTGGGCAGCGGGCATTGCTCGTCTCTGATGTGGACTACGGTCACCAGAGCTACCTGTTAACAATAACCAAGAAGTATAACAAAAGTGCATATTTTGATTGATACAAATAAAATATATCGATTAGAACTTTCATGGTTCTAAGAATTAGTTTATTCTAGATTTCTACCATGTACCTACCTTGTTTTTACGAGTTTCCGATAATTCGGCATTGTTGCAAGCGCCATGATCACAGGAGAACATGCGCTAAATTTGTAGGATTATATGAACTAGCAGATTCCCTTTTGCCGTTTGCCTACATACATAGACAAGCAGGTATTTTTTACCTCTCTTTTTCCCTTGAAAATACCTCTACACGTGATAGGATTATAAGATATTGATGATGATGATGGCGAGGTGAGAGATAATATGACAAATTAACTTAGTAGGAGAAACCCTCTAAGCAAATTGTCATAGTACGAGTATCATTGCTACATACAAGAACTTAATATCATTTAAGGAATTCTACATAACACCGATTCAGGATATTTTGTGCGCTGATATAGTCGTCTCGTTGTAGCCAGAATTGGGAATGACTTTGAAATATCAATAAAAAAAGAACCAATTTTAAAACATCTAACCCGAGTATTGAGTTAACAATTTCTAAATAATTCTCTTATCAACATTCCCTTTACGGTTGCAAGCCGTACCGGTACAGCGATAAATCTAACATTAACGACTAGTGCTTGCATTTTACGATCGGTTCAAATGTCGGAAGTCAAACACCATTCTGCAAATATTGCATTTCGTATTTTTCCGCAATCGATAAAACACGAAGTATATGAGTGGAACTTGTGAATTTTGTATTGTTAACATCTTTTACAGTTATAAGTTATAGCTGTTGCCCGCGACTTCGTCCGCGTCAATTTCTGTTTTTTCACCGATGCTTCGCTCCTATTGGTCGCAGCGTGATGTTATATAGCCTAAAGCCTTCTTCGATAAATGGATTATCCAACACAAAAATATTTTTTTAATTCGAACCAGTACTACCTGAGATTAGCTCGTTCAAACAAACAAACAAACTCTTCAGCTTTATAATATTAGTATAGATAAGATAAGATACACAGTCCGATATAAAAATGAGACCTAAAACAGTCTCCGATTGAATGACTGACGTTGATTTAATGTCATTGTCAACTTTATAACCCGGCCAAATTATGTCGACATGCAATAGTATGGATATTTATATCATGTATCTATTCGATTGATATAGGTTATACTAAATGTGTGTGCGTCTCGGCAAACGTAATGTAGGACGCCCGCAGGCCAGGTGGAGTGATGATTTGCGCAAGGTGGCTGGCAGGAGCTGGATGCGAGAAGCCGAGGATCGACCTAAGTAGCGTGCAATGGGGGCTATCGCTTAGTGTATTTGCCACTCGAGGCGCTTGTGTCGCGTGTGAGGTCCAATATCATTCACTTTTCACTGGTTTTAGCGGGCTTTGTTGCATAAATTATAATTTCTTTGATTTACCTGCTGAAAAGTGATCTCCTTAGTAAAATATCGCAAATATGGATTATTTGGCGATTAATGTGAACGCTTTAAAAGTGGAATTAAGAAAAAGCGCAAAAATAGGCGGCCTCAAGAGCAACTATTTCAGAAGTTAGTTTGTTGATATCAAGATAGTTATTTATAAACAATATAACCTTAATTAGATTCAAGATATAACACTTTGTTTCGGCGCCAATCGCCTTTGATAGCTATACCTCCGGACCTCAGTCTACAGTGGCGCCAACTGGTGAGCAAAGAAACGGTAGTCCCCATTGGAGAGACCTATGTCCAGCAGTGGACTGCGATAGGCTGATGAATATGAAATGTGTACCTACACCTATGTCAAATGGGTGCACATTTGGTTGGGACACTTTTTTGATGCTGATAGTGTATCTAATTTTTTAAATTGACATTATGAATTGTTAATCGAAAGAAATATCTCTGCATGCACTTGACTCGGTCAGGCAGAAACTTGGTTCGGGAAATGTCATCACCATAGCTAGTTTTTATGTGTTAGTAGTCAACAAGGAAACCTTATAGCTTCGTCATGTCCGTCTGTCTGTCCATCTGTTGTTAACATCAGGGACAGGTCAATTACGAATACCAAGTCACATTATACAAATAGAAAGCAATCAGAAGTGAAGTATTTGAAGCTGATTCCATCTATTGTTGTCTTATTGACGTTATAGTGGTAATGATCAATTGAATAGGTTTGTTGAATGTCACAATAGTCATTCAGCTTTTATTGCAGTCGAGTTAAGACTTGAGTGAGACCCAATCTCGCTCAATCTCTAAGGTCGATGACCCCAACCAAGAATGTAAGGACATCATTTATTTGGGCCTTTATTCATAGTGCTGGCCAGTAAAAAACTGGAACGTTCGTTTAGAACTAGTCATTTGGTACAATAGTTTATATGGCACCAAAACTGTAGGATTGCTGTGAGGCAAGTTATTGAAGTTAGAAGATTCGTAATTTTCATACATTTATTCATTTCAGAAAGTGCTGGAATTTTACCATCTCGTCTTAGATTTACATGACCAAAAATGAACTGGCGCAGAGGAACCTAATGATCCCAGCGCGATTGTTTGGCATAGCATTGCTGTTAGCTGTGGTAACTTGAATGCAATGATGAAGACTTTTGCTCTGCAGTGGGATGGTTATAGGCCGTTACTCAAAGACGTAAATTAAAGTAAGCTTAAGAAATGGAAGTAAGCTAATATGTATAGGAATAAATTATAAAAACCCTTTCCAAAATTATTATAGGCGTTCAGTATTAGATTTAGAGCCCATTTATGAAGTAAAAATTGTAATTTCAACGGTCCTAGGCCTTTTAATATAAAAGGGAAAAGCAAAAACTTATGAATAGTATCGTAATGAATAAATGAGATGCGCATCGCGTAAAAAAAGTGTTGCTAGGCAGCCGTATCCAAAATTTTATATTTTTGGCGGTCATTTTCGAAGTGCTTTATCTTGTCATTTTTGTACTGGGCTATAGCAAAAGAAAAAATACGTCATTTGTTTTCTGACTTGTAGATTGATATATAAAAATTCGGAAGGTGGTTAAATTTTCACCCCATATTTATCTCACCGTATCGTCAGGCCGTAAGTCGCCTGTGTCTCTCTCGTCCCTAGCCAGTATGACCACGAGAGGGTAACACGCCCTCGGAGGAGGGCCGAGCTGGAGAGGTTCTGGCGTGGACAGCTTGAGAGGGTTCTCGTCGTGTGCGTTGTTTCTGAGAACAAACATTTAATAATTTTAATTGGCATCAAAATAATTTTAATTGGTTAAGATAGATAGATAGCTTATCGTGATAATTTCAATTTACTGACGGTTTTAACTACTGGTGGAATACAATTTTTAAATTCACTATCTTAACATTGTACTTGTGGAGTACCTTTATTTAATAGTTAAAATAAAACTATATCTGTAGTTTTCCTTCCATCACACCTTCTGAACAACATAATATTGGAGCATTGGTAGTAATGTTAAAGTATGAAATTGCCGATTATTTTCCCACTTTTTATTTTGTTTATAGCTCCTAAGTATAGTCATATTATTGCGTAATTCTTTTTGTATTGTATCAAAAACTAAATAAAGTAAATTTTGACTAAAAAAAATGCAATACTAGTGCCTATTATTCAACCTGCCACCACCAAATACTTAAAAAAACACTTCCAATACAACGCTTCTCATAAAAGAGTTGGGTGATTGGGGGTCCCTAAATGTAGAGAGTAGAGTAACAGCCTATAATCATCCCACTGCAGGGTAAAGGTCTCCATCATTGAATTCAAGTTACCGCAGCAACGATGGGTGTTGGCATAATAACTTGCCAAATGTGGGTTGGTGATCACAAACCCGAACAATGTTCGAAAATTCGAAACTTTTTGTTGCCCGACTCGGGGATCGAACCAGAGACCCCGACATCTTGGCCCATTATTTAAACCATCAGACCAACGCTTCTGCTATAAAAATGTTTTTATACATTTGCAAAAAAACACAGATATGGCAAGACAGTTGAAATGAAACGTTAAAAGGAAATAGGAAGAGTTGGGCCTGACTGTTACAAAAACCAAATTTTAACTAAAATTCATAAAATCTTTTTTTTAATTTTGTCGTAAAATATCAATTTCCTGTTCTATGGGACAAGAAATGTAACAATAATAATAAAGCATTAATTGATACCCCATATTGTCTTCATTCCGTATCCTCCATCCATCCGTACCAACAGAACAGGGTTGCCAATCACATAATACAATATTTTAATTCGATTCAGTTAGATTCTCACATTACCGATTTTTTTTTTATATTAATACCTTGAAACAAACTATTCTAAATAAACAGTGAAGTGTTTTAGCAAGGCTACTTGCTAAAATACTTAAATATTTTTGCGAAAAATATTGAAATATTTTGCTATTATTGATCTTAAAAATGGATTAATTTTTTGTTATAATCGATTGCAATTAATTAATTGCAATGATTCGATTATTTATCGTTCTATTATCTGGCAACAATGAAATGTCACCGTGACGTAGCCGGCATTCGTTCGCTCGAATTACTCTTTGTTTGTGTTGAGTGTTTTTGTATGATTTTCTATTATCTTCACGACCCTCGCATCGATTACGGACTCTGCCAATTGCTACCATCACGAAAGACTTGCGCCTGCTCAACGGATACTGATTACCTGCTTTAGCAACAAACTACGGCCTTATTCCTGGACTCTGAACTTTGCATAAGATTGGATTGTTGATTGCCTTTGACAAGATGAGCACACAAAACTGTATTAACTGTGGCATCAGTTTTGCTCGTAGCAACGCTATAAGCATGCATTCGTTGGAAGATGAAGCCATACTAGCAATTGTTCAACGATGGACTGCTCCTCCTACGGTTAGTACCTTATCGTTAGGATTTCTTAAATATGGTTGTGATGACTCTTGGTAGACTACTGTTTGATTATCTTATTAGATTCAGCCTAAGATATTTATCAATAAAAGCTATTTTATATACCTATCTACAACTTACTTATTGTATATAATATGCATAGATTGCTGATAATAATATCAATGATTTAATTACAGGTCAACCATTCTAAATAACTGTGTGAAGCATGTTGGAATATTGCAAATGAATCCCTGGGATCAGAGAATCGTGGGGTGCCTGCTAATGTAGGCCATCAACGTGTATGTGTCCATTGTGGGTGTTCTGTGCTGCGTACAAGGTCCCATTGCTGAGAACTGGCTCAGAACGTGAACAAAGAATTCATAATGTAATGAGTGGATACTACCCCATAGAGTAAGTTTTTTTTCTTATTGATGCTTATTATCGAAGTGTATTTGTTTAAGTATAACTTTATATGTATGTTGTTTTTTTAAGTTAAGCATAAGTAAGAAACTATGCTTTTTTATCTATGAATGTGTCTAAAAATATGAAAATGCTAGTTTAATTTTAAAAAAATATTATTTTTTTTGAATAGCGCATACTCAAACCGATGACTCTTCACTATTCGGGCAACTGCTCTTCCACTAAACTACAGAGGCATTTGTTAGATCTGCGAATTTAATCTAGTAGTTTACACTAACTATTGGCCAGCCGGTACCGGCCTGCCGGCCAGAACGTGGCATAATAATAATATGGCTTTCATATAAAATGGATATATCAAACTTGATATATATCATAAATATCCGATATTTTGATATTTATTATAAATATCGGATATTTTCGAACCCTGCCAAAATATTGTTTTTACAATTAATTTATTTCTTTTATTATATTTATACTAGCATTTTTATCATAGCTATGAAACATATCATATATATTAAGTTTCATCTCAACCGAGAGTTAATTATTTCTTTCGAATGTTGTCAGTACTTAAAAACCAAACAACCTGGGGCCTAATTCGCGTAACCAAATCGCAGTTCGATCGTGATTGAATTGGACGATTCTGACATTTAGCCCATACTAGAACTGTCAAAAACCTGTCGTTCAATTACGATTGTGATACGATTTGGTTACGCGAATAAGGGGACTGGCTTGCTATGTAAACTGCTTGATTTAAATTCAGAAGCAGTAGCCTAGATAGGGAATGGCTGTTGGTTCGAGTTCCACCAGAGGTATTGTAATATATTTTTTAAGTGATTTAGTTGTATCAACTATAATCTTTATTTACAGATGGGTGCTCAAATGGCATACTTGTGCCACTCTTGCAGGGCGTGAGCTGATAGAGCTGCTCCACACTTTCAAACAAGACCATCAACATCTTCAGCACCACAGGTCCAAGATGAAGCTGCTCCTGAACAATTTAGGTTGACTGAAAGAATTACACTGCCTAATTATATAAGGCCTGTACAAACTGAATCACACTGTTTTGTTCAAGGATGTGAGAGGCAAGAAAATAATAGGGTTCCGATTAGTGTTAGGCAATATTTATTAGAAACATAATAATTACTATGTGGGTGATTCTACGATAAGAGGTAACTTGAACGGCAATCAATAATTAATATTACACCATTTTAATGTACTTCAATGAATAGAGTCACAATTAAATGCTGAAATATTATATTTTTTTCTGAAATTGCCAACAAAGTCCAAAAAAGTATCTACCCTGGCCTGTCCCTTTGCCGATTTTAGTTAAAGTTACTGCCGTACCTAATTTGTTTGTATCGCTTTCTAAACTAAAGCATGGTAAGTATGAATTTGAATAAATATACTATAATAATTTTAAGAAAAAATCCAAAAAAGTATGTTTTTTGTGTTATTTTGTGAACTTAAATTTTGTCCCGAATTTTTTTGTGTCTTTACCCTGGCAAATTTTGTTCCACTACTACCAACATAAAAATAAAACGGAAGTATTTCAAATTCCTCTCAAGGACATCTAACGACGTAAAGTTAGCCACAAATAACAAGCGAGCCATTAGAGGCCGTCATTTTGCTAGTTGTTGCGACGCGTCCGTGCGGTGTAGTGGTCTCGCAAAGTCATTGTGTCTCTCCACTGGTAAGTCATAAAAGTTATATTAATGATTTGATTCATTTGTGTAATATAACATTTATTAAATAATACTGTACTAATTCAAGTGGGATATTTAATTAAGCCAAAAATGTTATAAGTCGATCACAATATTTGAATTTATCATGAAAACGTCTTTCCCCTGCCAAGATAAATGCCAGGGGAGATACTTACTAGCCAGGGGAGATAAAACATATCATATAATGTAGTCACAAAGTAATTTAAATAAAGTTAGATTGTACTGAAGTCAGATTTAAATGGTATATTGAAGTATTGTTATGATAAAAAAGCGATCTCAATTTTTTTTTCACATTATTACAGATTATGGCACCGCAAAAAAAGTTAACACGTGAAGAAAAACTACAAAAGAAACGTGAAGCAGAAAGGCTAAGATATCAAAGGATTAAAAATGACCCAGAAAAGTATAAATTGCAAAAACTAAAAGAAAAAGAAAAATGTTTGAAAAAGAAAGAAAAAGGACTAATAAAAACTGTCGATCAAATGACTCCTAGAGAACAACGTAAAGCACGAAAAATATGGAAGAAGAAAGCAAGAGAACGTAGGCAACGACTTGCTTCTCAAAATGTAGCTAATGTTTCAGTTGATGATCAAATACAAAAAATAAATTCTCAGTCAAGAGCTTTGGTTGCTAAACTTAAATCAGACCGAGCAAGAAGGCAACGATATATAATTAATAAAAAAAAAGATGAAACCATAAATAGATTAAAAACTAAACTGGCATGTTACAAAAAAAGGTTACAAAGAGCGATGGACCCGTAACACAATATCGCAACAAATACATGTTTTACTTTCTTGTCACGCATTTGGCAGAATTTTACCCAGCCATTAAACATTTTACCTGGAACTACCACGAAGCTGGACACGGCAAGGGAGCTCCTGATGGTGTTGGTGCCGTTTGCAAAAGATCAGCAGACCGATTGGTGGGTAGTGGTAATGACATATCATCGCTGAGCGATCTGTCAGAAGCTATTCAGAAAAACTGCCCTGGCATCAATGTTTTCCTTATTGACGACATAAATATTCTTGAGAAAGAGGATTTGCTTGCTACTTCTAAAGAACATATTAAGACTTTTTCCGGTACTTTGCGTGTCCATCAGGTATCATGGAACATTAAAGATCCAAATAAATTGAAAATGAAGTCTTTAAGCTGCTTTTGCAATAAAAATACATGCGATCATTTCAAAATTGGTGTTATGATATACTCTTCCCATAAAAAATCTCGTCTCCGCGTCGAGGATGTTTACGGGCCGGATTCAGACTCTGAAAAAGACAATTGTTCTGACAGTGAACATATCACAGCACCAAACCAAATAGAAGACAACAACCGTCCACTTCCAAACATGTATTCAAGAACGGCGACTTCGTTCTAGTTAAACTTCTGTCGAAAAAAACTGAGTACCGTTACGTAGCTATGTGTACGGGTTTGGAAGAAGATGACGAGATACAGGTAGTTTTCTGTAAAATA
Organism: Anania crocealis; assembly: GCA_949315895.1. NCBI lineage: Eukaryota > Metazoa > Arthropoda > Insecta > Lepidoptera > Crambidae > Anania > Anania crocealis. The sequence goes on from OX438868.1 coordinate 2,675,410, forward strand.
GGGGACAAAAGTGGAAAAATGTTTAAAGTTTATGAACAAGATATTTCATTTATCTCAGAAGATCAGATTGTCCAGACACTCCCTACGCCAAATCTAATATTAAAGGGGCTGAGGGTTTTCTACTCCTTCAAAAAGCCAGTGAATGTCTTTGAAAAAGCTTAAGTATTTTTATTTTTTGTTTGTATATGCAAGGAAGTGCCCTTATTTTGTTAAATTTATACCGTTATTAAGCGATGAATATTATCTTAATTATCTTAACTATCACAAGTCTGATTATTGTTAAAAAGTGCTAAGCCAGTGAATGTCTTTGAAAAAGCTTATTTTTTGTTTGTATAGGCAAGGAAGTGCCTTTATTTTGTTAATTTGATATCGTTTTTAAACGATGAATATTATCTTAACTATCACAAGTCTGATTATTGTTAAAAGGTGCTAGTCTAGCTACTTATTTAATTAGTATTATTAGAAGATGTTTAATTTATTGTTAAATGTATGAAGACACGTTAATTTAATTTTGTTTTATAATTAATAAAAGGCTTTAAGGTGAGAGTATTTAAAAATACCAATAATTAATAGTCTAATAAAAAAGATGTTCCGATTAAAAGTTAAGTGTAATGTTTAATAAAAGTTGATTTTATTAATTTAATTCATTATTTCATTGCCCGAATCTCTCCCCTGGTCTAATAAATATCTACCCTGATCTTGACGTCTCTACCCTGACATCGATATTTACCCTGGCCTTCTAAAAAGAAATAAAATATGTGTGAAGTAACCTGCCATTGGGTGAAAAGGTTAATCAATGGGTTAATTAGCATAATTTAACATTTTCATGAAAAAAATCCAACTTTTCTCCCTGGCCGCATCTTCTATGGGCTCGAAACCTCTTATCGTAGAACTACCCATGTGCCAATAAATAATTGAGTATGTGATTATCACTTAAACGCAGAAACATGGGATTTCGTAAATAGAATATTAGATAATTATATAAACGTATTTACTGCTGCTCATATTGAGGATATGATAAATCTTAAAGAAACCCACTCCAGTGATTTTACCAATTTATTTAACATGACTGATGTGTCATTTCGGCATTGGTTCAGATGGACTAATGAATAGAATTACTGCAACTGTTTAGTCGGAAATAGAACTGTAGGTTGCTGTTGTCATACAATGTCCATAATATGGTATCTTAGTTGGGCAAAGTATCAACCAGATTTAGTACTACGTGCACAATTTTTAGACGACTAATATATGATGATGACGATGATGAATAAATATTTTAACAAAAACTTTTTTTTAATGTACATCCCTAAATATATGTATACACAACCTACCTCCCTCCCTCGTTCCTCAACCATGTACAATGATGTTGCCCTTCGATGGATCTTGATAGAACATTATTGATCAACAACTGATTTTACTGAGAAACAACATTATCATACTGAATTATTTTGAAGACCTCCGTGGCTACACCAGGTTTCAAGGTGTCGCCTTCTCCGAGATATCAGGTTCAATTCCCCGACGAGTTAATGTATAAAACTCACTTTGGGATCACAACAATATATGCGATGTTGTCCACATTTATTTATTTATGATTTAATTATGTCAGGAATTGAATCATTTTGGTCTGATCTGTAAGGCAACCTAAAATCATTATAACACTTGTCAGGGGGATGTCATAACCTTCTGAACTCTTTATTGCTTTCGACGATTAGACGATTAAAAAAAACTTTAATTCATAAAGTTATGTAACTAGGTTAAAAGTCACTAAGTATTGATGTACGTACATTTAAATTGTAATATACCTAGCTGTAGAGTTACCTAAAATATTAAGGAACATAACCTAACTTTCAACTAAATAACAATCAATATTTCTACTACCCCATTGAATAACCGTGTTATTTTAACACATATGAAATTCACATCCAAAAACCTATAAACTGCTTAAATATTATCCATGTAACGGTCAGGCCCAAGGTACTATGGAAGACTATCATCTCCTTTCTTGTTTATAAACAAATAAAACAAACGTTTTTGATTATATGAAGTACAACGTAATTGTAACGTTCGTTTAAAAGTTCCGTGTTTTAATTTTACCGTTAACTTGTTACGTTATCAATAAACATGTAATTGAATTCAATACGTAAACGCCGATTGAACGTACACATGCATATTACAGGAATTAAATGCATCAGCCTGTGACCACGGTCGATAATAATCGATCCAAACGTCTGTCTATCAAAGAAGGTAATGATCGCGTTTAAATCCAGTATTTCAAATACAATTACTTTTATTTAAAATAGTTTTATAATATAAATATATCAACACAACACGTGCATATAAACAGGGTGTTATATAACAAACCCAAACTAGCCTAAGATATGAAATTTTCAGAAATATAATCTTTTAGGAACGAAGTTCCTTATCGCGCGTTGCGAAAGGGGGCTAGACGGAAAAAATTGTAACGACACTTTTTGCTATATTATTAGTTGTAAGCCGTGCGGCATGCGCGTGAGGGAGAGGGAGAGGGAGAGGGAGAGGGAGAGGGAGAGGGAGAGAGAGAGAGAGAGAGGGAGAGGGAATTAAAAATAACTTTAAAATAAAATAAAATTTTATTACAATTCCTTCACTAAAAATGAACTTCGTTCCATCCCGGTGGCCCTTGGCACCTCTCTAGTTTTTATTTTAAAATATTTTTATACAAATCGGAATCCCAAAATTTTAAGTTTCTATAAAAATAAAAATTTCAAATGACTCGTAAAATAAAATTTCAGACCTCACCATAGTATTTATATGCATACTATGTTAACATAGGCCGGTTTCGGCTCGTCATACCATTTACCTAACACGCTGTATACAAATACCGTAGGTACACCTTTTGTGTTTGCAATAGGGGTGTGTAATATATTTAAAAAAAATGTACATCCGTGTCAAGGATCGAATCACTCTCTAAATCCCACGATTCCCAAATACATCTTTAAATCTGTAAATCTTAACTGAGCCTTGAATCTATTGAGTTAAAATTCAGAGGATTGATTGAAATACGAAAAGATAATACATCTTTAAATATGTAAATCCTAACCGAGCCTCGAATCCACTGAATTAACTGAAACACGAAAAGATGTAGATCGAGACGGCTATTGCAGCGTGACTAAAAACGAAAAAAGATAGAAGATGATTAAATATAAAACTTATCATATCCTTACAACGCCGACAACTCTTCCAATCATATTGGATTGAAAGAATCATTAACGTTTTGAGTTAAATTGAATCTTTACAACGCTGATGTATTTGGGATTTAAAGATTTAAAAGAGTGATTTAAATCTTTTGATGAAAAGATTTATAAATCCCTGATCCGGAAAAAGATTGATTCTGCGCACCGCTAGTATGCAATCAATTTTCATGTCGATATCCATTTATTACATGTTGTTTTACACAAAGATATTACATTAATTGTTGTGTCACTAACAACATTAATCCTTACGCTTATCTTCCTATCAAAATAAATTATCATCAATTCATAATTGGATGTGTGTTGCATTATAATTAATTACAGGACAATAATTACAGATATTTATGTTGACTATTCAGGCAATAAAGATCAAATAGTTCAAGGCGGGAAATGAGGTAACCTTGAAAAACTGATCATAGTTGGAAACACGGAGGGCAGACGCGACCGAGGGTCGGTCTCCGGATAGATGGCGCGATCAAGTGAAAGGCTCATCCTCAACCAAGTTCTTCTCAGTAGTCAAAGATGCGGTGGACAGGCGCCGGTGGAGGCAGATAGTACTAACTAGACGTAGAACATCCAAATCTATCGATGACCACGATCCTCAGTCATATGGGAGCGACCACAGAGAGAGTTCAAGGAGTACCACCGAGTATAAATACATGTGAAAACATTTATTACATACACATCGAAAAAACCGTTTATATTTTGGAATTCTAAGAACGTGCAAATAACAGTGTTAGGTTATTTGACAAGGCTTTATTTAAATAAGTACGAAACAATGTCGCCGTTCTGTGTGTTTATGAGTGTTATTTTTAGGCTACGGGTTAATTTTTGTAGTTGTTGATATTCTTTGCTTCTAGCGATAAAACCGCCTTATTCAGCTCTAAATTTATGTCCAGTATTATCTTTTTATTTGGTCGGTGTGCAATAAAGCATATTTATCTATCTTAGGACGTACGTAGTGTATGACGCCCTCAGGCCAGGTGGAATGACGATTTCCGCAAGGTGGCTGGCAGGAGCTGGATGCGATAAGCCGAGGATCAATCTAAGTAGCGTGCAACTGGAGAGGCCTATGTCCAGCAGTGGACTGCGATAGGCTGATGATCTATCTTTAACTTTTTCGTCGTCTACTAATTAATATCTGGCGGTACTGGCACTTTAAAACACTTATATTTAAATTATAAATGTGGACAACATCACATACATTGCTCTGATCCCAATTTGAGTAACTATTAAAGCACTCGTATTTAGGAAATCAGAAACAACGAAGGTACCTCAAACACCCAGACCCGAGAAAATGTAGAAAAACAAATTTTTTTCCCACATCGACCCGTCTGGGAATAGAACCTGGGACCTTGGAGCAAGCGACACCTTGAAAACCGGTGTGTATTCTCCTCCGCCACTCAGAAGTGAACTATGTAGGCTGATTATAATGAAGATATATTTTATGTTACCCAAGCAAAGTCGCAGGCTATCGCTAATTACTAAAACATTACACAAAACTCGAGTTACCAGAAAACTATTTTTTGTTGTGCTTTTATTTTGTTCTATTTTTTATTTGTTGATAATTTAATTTAATTGTTAATCTCTCTCACTTATTGCATGCCATTGTTTTCTGGCTAAATGTGAGCAGCCATGTATTTTGTTTCATCTCTTTGTACCACATTTACTGCAATAAAAACCTATTCTATTCTATTCTATTCTATTCTATTCTAAACATGATTTCTAATCCGTGATTTTCAAATTAACAATTGTTTTGTACAAAAACAAGCAGTCGAAAATTTTCAATTGACACTAGTATTTAATTTTAGTTTAGACACGAACAAGGCAGTAATTGGTTATTGCATCAGCATTTTGAAAATGTTACTTGATTATTTTAAAAACTTTTTACTGAGGTTATGATCGGCCGAAATAACATTTGTTCGAAATATTAAGTTACGGGTTTATTTATACTTTGGTTTCTGTGGTCACTGTTCTAAGCTAGCACATATATTAACTACAGCCACTATATGTATGGCAATTAGCTATTCGATACTTATTTCACTTCGCATAACGTGAAAAAAAATTAAGACAACTTCGACCAAAATAATATTGAAATTTTTGGTAACTTTGTAAAGATACTGATTTTTCAATGTTCTAAGAATACAGCAAACAATACCTAAAGCCAGAAAACGACGGTCAACAGTTTTCGGTGAAATGAAATTCGGACAAGTGATTCGTTCTCTTTTCACCTGACTAGGTAGTCTTCAAACTTCGTGTAAATGGTGTTAAGCGATGTGTAAATTGAAAATGTTGCCATTATAGACCGCAAAACCGTTCGTTACCAACCGTCAATTAAGTGTCAATGGTTACAACGACACCGCAGCTTACTGGGTCATATGGGCAAGTGTTTTGAAGAACGACTTAATAGGGTTGTCGCAATGCAAACTTTAGTGAGACGTCAAATAATGTCAACCTTATGGATGAAATTTTACGGTCGACATTGATTGACGTTTCAATTTAATAGACGATTAAAACTAAATATCGTCTGTGAGTGCGGCGGTTAATGTATTTTTATCCGCTAAAACACGTTTTATCAGTCTACTGCTGGACAAAGGCTTCCAAAAGGTGGATTTGCCATATTCGCCTCGCTTGGCAAGCGGGTTGGCGATCACAGTGTGGCTAATTGTGGAGGGAAGACGCTGCTGCCCGTTTTCTTCTAGCAGCAGTCCTTTAGTTGCCTCTTACGACACTCTTTTTAAGAGAAGGTGTGGTGCTATTCTTTTAACTTGCCGGCACCACACATTCTCCGCACTGGCCCCTAATTCAGCTAACCAAATCGTATCACAATCGTAATTGAATAGCACAGTTGTTTTTGACAGTTCTAGTAATCAATCACGATCGAACTGCAATTGAAATAGCTGAATAAGGCCCCTGGTTTTCTCTCTATAAGGGCTAAACTTCGATTCCAAACCCGCCTGTAAAGCGTGGTTGTTATGATTATGGCTGACAATAGTGACCAAGTTTCTTCCGCTGCTTCTTTTCGGCATTAGCCCATATTATTGTCTCGAAGCAGTGGTAGGTTTAAATATTGGGAAGTGTAAAAGCGCCTCTAGGGGCCTATTTGCAGACAAAAACTGATTTTACTCATTTTACAAGTCTTCTTTTTGGATAGGCCTGTTATGTCTAGCACTAGACTTGTATAGGCAGTTGATGATGATAATATTGATAATGATAAGAAGGTTGACAAAAAAAACAGAGGACAACCCTGTCCAGCAAAAAGGACAGCCAATGAAAAAGTTATCACAAATAATAACCCACAATAGTCATGCATCGACTCAAATTCTATTTCACTATTTATTGAAGTTTTTGATGAAACGTTTTGTCAATTGCAGGTCTTCTTGTTGCTTTATAGAAGCAGTTTAAATCGAGAATTAATATAGAAAGCCACTTGATGTTTATATATTTTGTGCTAAATATAGATCTCATTTGCATACTTGGTTACTCTGACTTTCTAATACTTTCTACGTCTTTTAGCAGGGTTGAAAGAAAGTACTATTTTATTTTTTTATTTTATTTTAGGCATAAGGTACACCAAGAGCAAACCACATGTATAAATTATAAAAACAATGTGTATACCATTAACATTTTTTATGCGGATGCCAAATAGGCGTACACAACTTTGACTACAATAAGTAACTATTGAAAAGAAAATAGTTACTAACAGATAATATTTGGACCAATATTAAAACTACAAATTAAATACAGACATGAATTAAATCACAAAATTTGCTATTTACGCTTTATTCAATGATTTCAGCAATTTAACACCAAATAATAACCTTTGTGTGTCGTTGAAGATCAATGTTTGGTTCTTTATGTATTTCATACAAATTCTAAACAACGGGTGATGAAAGCCAAGATTTGTTTTACATGCTGGTATATTAAAAAGTTTTTTGATACAATGTCGCGGGTACTTACAAGGGATACATAGGCTGATTTTAGCTAGCAAATGCAGACATTTTATTTTGTTGTTCAACAGTTTATGCAGAAATATTAAGCCTGAAACTGTGCGATGGTTTCGGAGAGTATCCATTTTAAATGCATTTAGTTACTACGAGTATAACAATAACAATCTTTTTCCTTAAATCGATTTATAGCGAATTAGTACCTACATTGACTCTTGCTTTTTTAACCGAGAGAATAAAAGGAAGGTTTTTATTTAAGTTTCGATTCAGTATAACACAATATAGCTAATCTTTTATTTTTTAAATAATTACCCCATATTCTCCATAGTTTTTTATTGTTCCTAACTAGAAACAATCAAAAGTTAACCTATTTTTACTAATCTATCATACCGATAAAGCTCTTTTTTATACAACAACTTTGTGTTGGTGCCAAATAATGATAATCATGTTTTTTTTTTTAAATTATTCTCTCTTTTTCTATGCTAACTGAAAATAGCTAATATTTTACTATAACCTCAGGAGACATTTGACACGGGTCACGTAAAACGTCAATCGTATGTCAATTTCATATACCTACGTCTCGGCAGTTGCATAGCACGTTTTTCTCTCACCTGTGTGTCCTTTGACACGCTTCCATGCCCATGCGCACACACTGCAGTACTGACTACAGTACCTAAATAATATACTAGTTGCGTATGTGGAGTTTGATATTATCTTACATGAACAGTATGGAGGGCAACAGATCTGAAAACCTTGTTGTTAGGCCTTCGTAGTCATTTTTACTCTAGGGATTTATCTGCGACTTTTGCCTAGCAAAAATCCAAGTTATTTATAATAAAACCCTGATGGTTTTATTATAAATAACTTAGATTTTTGTTCTCTTTTGATAGCCATCACGGTGTTTCATAATATTGTAAAACTAATTTTAATTATTAGGGGTGAAAGTATGAAATTGCCGATTATTTTCCCACTTTTTATTTTGTTTATAGCTCTTAAGCATAGTCATATAATTGCGTAATTTTTTTTGTATTATATCAAAAACTAAATAAAGCAACTTTTGACTAAAAAAAAAATGCAATACTAGTGCCTATTACTTCAAAGGAAGTCGTTGAAAAGACCCTTTACAATGTGTCAGCTGACCTTCTTGCTTCAATTAAGTATATTTTTATTATATAATTTGATTTTCAGAAATTTAAATACTATAATGCGTAGCTTTATAACCATCTAACTTTCACCTTTAATTGCATCGAAAACGGTTCAGACGTTTTTAAAAAAACTAAAAAATTGTTAGTATGGAAAAATGACTTTTCTCGATTTCGTCCATACAAAACGGCAATTTCATACTTTAACTCCTATTATATTGCCTATTAAACGTTGTCTCTTAACTACGTCCAAGTAATTTTGGTAAAAAACTAGCGGATCCGACAGACGTTGTCCTGTCTTAACTATAAATATTGATTACGAAATGGTATAATAAAAAGAAAGTTACCGAATAGTTGATGGGGCCTACTTCTATTCTAACAAGATGGAAGTCTTAAAAAGATGTTACGTTAGTGGCCTTTAATAGACGGCTTGAAAAACTCTATATCTCTCTATCTCCTTGAAAAATAATTACAGGATAAGAAAAAAATTAATGACATTGCAATTCTATCCGAAGTATTATTAAAACAAGATATATTAGAATTCATCAACTAAAAATCGCTTGCCGTGGCCGTCTCGTAGGCGTAGTCCCTAAGCTACATTTTGTTTCTCAGAAAATAATTAACGTCTGGCGTCTCTAGCGACCCTGAGATCTTGCTCTATTATATTAATAGCCAATACAGGATATACATTATTAATAAAGAAACTTATACAACTGGTTTAAAACCGGTCGACAAGCCCCAAAATAAATAACTCAAATGATCTGAAGAGTTAAACTTGAGTAACACTTTCTTTTAATATGCTATATGCTATTATCTCTTTTATCTAGAAAGCGCTCATAGCTGGGCTTAGGTTTCTAAAGGCGATTTCTTAATTGCTCTTTCTCTGTAATCGCCTTTGGTGGTCGCGTCGGTGATCACAGTTTGGTCAATGCTGGGAGAAAGTCTCTGCTGTCAGTCTTCTGATAGGACTTCTTCGATCGCCTCTTACTATGCAGGTAATGCAGGCCGAGATCAGGTAGTGCTATTCTATTATAACCGTTTACATGTGTATATTTTTTAAACTTTTTTTTTTTAATTATTATCAAACACTAGCGGAAACCGCGGGCTTTGTTTCGCTTCAGTAAAGTGTTTGATTTTGGCGACTTAAATGTAATTTTCACCAATTTTTACACCAACTCGGTTGACACTATTATGTTATCATCATCATCATCATCGGCCTATCGCAGTCCACAGCTGGACATAGACCTCTCCAGTTGCACGCCACTTTGGTCGATCCTCGGCTACTCGCATCCAGCTCCTGCCAGCCACCTTGCGCAAATCATCACTTCAGCTGACCTGAGGGCGTCCTACATTACGTTTGCCGAGACGCGGTCTCTCAAGAACTCGTTTACCCCATATTATTAACATACTATTTACTATTCTATGAAGACGTAGTGTGGACAAATCGAAAACGGGGGACGAACTGCGCATCAGCGCATAATCCTCTGTAACCGACTTGAATAATTAAGTTAATTTTAGTAGCAGCCCTAACCAGATAGTGCTACATTCGGAGGCATTGACATTTAAAGTGACGACAAACGGGTTTCAAATGTTTATAAACAATCAACCGATCTCGAAGGCATTATGTCTAGGGTTGCCACGACACTGAATTAAATGGGACACCTATATTTTTTTCGGATTAAAACCATACCTCGAAATATGTGATAGGGACTATACTTAAGAATATAATCTTTATAAAATATTTAATAAAAGTGTTTCTTGACAAATCTTGACTAGTTAAATGCTCGTGCAAATCACACTAAAACATGTTTCTTGTCGGATATCAATAAAAGTCTAATAAATTAATAATTTTCATCAGACATCAGACATCAGTGATGTGATGACTCAAGAGCTGGCTGCAACCTCGCGAAACGACTGAGCTTCGTAATACAGCAAGGTAAAGCTGCCAGGTATCCAGGCTTGGGCATCTTACCAAGAGGATCTTCCGGGTAATATTTGTCATAAATTAATTGATTGTACTTGGCTTAGATCCCCGGATCGGGCAACAAAAAGTTTCGAATTTTCGAACATTGCTCGGGTTTGTGATCACCAAGCGTGTTTGGCAAGCGTGGTATTATGCCTGTACCCATCATTGCTATGGTAACTTGAATTCAATGATGTAGGCCTTTTCCCTGCAGTGGGATAATTATAGGCCGATACTTTTATTATACTGATTTAAACTTTCATGGTCACTATCACTAGAGTTATTTGATTCAGGATTTATATACGATGTAGGTACCTTATTTATTATGAGTTTCCGATATTTCGGCACTGTTGCAAGCGCCATGATCACGGGAGATACTTTTATTGTTTAATTAGCATAATATTTTTTGTGCCGAAAAGTCCACAACCTTTTATAGCCTTACGAGTTTTCACGTAGGTTGGTAACCCTACACTCTTCTGACAAATCGCAGTTAAGTGCGATCTTCAGCAGTAAAACCACTGCGAAAAAAAAGGCCTCGCAATAAATTGAGTCATTAACGGGAAATATAAGCACAAACACGAATGTGGATTGGTGTCACGCTGTCATTGTGCTTGTTACACTAACCGATTTACTCATACGTTGACTAGTTGTTGCCCGCGACTTTGAACGCGTGGAATTTTGAATTCGAAAGTATCAGGAGATCCGTACTGTTTTTCAGATCCAGATCCTTTCAGCTGTTCTTTGTAAATGTTACAACTACCACCCAATTTTGCATGTTACTCATATGTTACATATACTTTTGGGGTGGTGGAATCTACCGCCTAGTGGTCCACTCTGGGCAACGGCATCTTTGGTTTTCTAACCAATGATGACGGCTAACAGATCCCTCTGCGGTGGTAGGCTTCGTAAGAGGCCGCCTGGAGGCTACCACCCTCCTGCCGGAGTCCAGCGCCAAACAGTTTCTCTGTGTTCCGTTGGTGTGTGGGAGAACCAGTACCTCTGGGTAAGCTCGCTCCATCTTAGGCTTCTTCTTAACCGTATTGTTAAGTATGTAGTCAAGAACAAGCCCATAATTTATAAAAAAAATATATGTCATACCTCATACCAGGTTTATAAGTAGTCCAATAAAAAAATCGAATTTGGATTTGTTCTGGCGCTTCAGAGGAACAAACGTCTAACTAAACGTAATATTCTTCTTATAATATACTAGAAAAGAAAGTCGTGTTAGTTACATCACTTTTATTACCCGCGAACGGCTATACCGATTTTTGTGACTTTTGAGATTTTGGATTGGTCTTCGTCGGGAATAGGATAATAAATATTACAAACGTTGGAAAGTTAAAAATTAAAAAAATGCTACCTTACACGCCATATTTGATAACAATGACATTTAAAACATCAAAATCAAATACTATTCTGATGCTATAGGAAGTTCGCGGGGTCCGCTAGTCAGTACTTATTAAGTAAGATAGAAATGTACCGTGTGGTGAAGTACCATTTTTTCCTATGGCTGTCGTAGGAGGCGACTAAAGGAATACTAGCAAAAGAAGACGCCCGTCTTTTGTCTGCCATTTAATCTCAAACATTTATCCATCCTATTGTACCGTGTCTCTGAGTAAATAAATGATTTGATTTGATTTACCATTGGCCAAACTGCGATTTTAAACCCACCTACCAACAAAGTGTTAATTCTTCGCTGTAGCAACTAAGAAAATATATTTTGTACACTTATAGATGTAAATTTTATTAAATAATAAAAGTAAAAAAATTAAACCGGTCAAGTGAGAGTCGGACTCGCGCACGAAGGGTTCCGTACTAAAAAGGCCAAAAAAACGGGTTTGTTTTTTGGGAGCCCCCCTTAAATATTTATTTTATTTTGTTTTTACTATTTGTTGTTATTGCGGCAACAGATATACCTACATAATTTGTGAAAATTTCAACTGTCTAGCTATCGCGGCTCTTAAGATACAGCCTGGTGACAGAGCGACGGACAGACGGACAGACAGCGAAGTCTTAGTAATAGGGTCGCGATTTTACCCTTTGGGTACGGGACCCTAAAAAAGTGTTCGCAAAGTGACATGACGTCACTCACTTTATAGCGGTAGTTAGACGAGTAAGTGGTGTAAATCTTGTACAGTCAGCAGCAGAAGTGTGTATACAGTTCTGACTAATGTTGACTCTTAATACAACGACATAAGATTTTAAACTACATAATATTGTACTAGTACACAAACAAGATGCTGACTGACTTTAGAAAGTTAACTTCACTTCCCAGGAGCATTCGGATATTTTTTATTCATTGGTTTTAGTCATAACACTTGCTTTAGTGACTCGATTTGTGCCGAATGACTCAAGCATGACAGTGCGTGGGATATTCATCGGAAATATAAGGATACCTTTAAAAACATAAGGTGAAATCATAGAGTTCAAATAAAAAGCTGCTAAGAAAAATTAGAGCATAATCACTCAATAAAATGGAATACGTTTTAAATAACTGGCTTTACCCAGAAAGTTTCAAATAATTTATTAATAATAGGGTTAAAGTATGAAATTGCCGATTATTTTCCCACTTTTTATTTTGTTTATAGCTCTTAAGTATAGTCATATTATTGCGTAATTCTTTTTGTATTGTAACAAAAACCAAATAAAGTAACTTTTGACTAAAAAAAATGCAATACTAGTGCCTATTACTTCAAAGGAAGTCGTTGAAAAGACCCCTTACTATGTGTCAGCTGACCTTCTTGCTTCAATTAAGTATATTTGTATTATATACTTTGATTTTCAGAAATTTAAATACTATAATGCGTAGCTTTATAACCATCTAACTTTCACCTTTAATTGCATCGAAAACGGTTCAGGCGTTTTTAAAAAAACTAAAAAATTGTTAGTATGGAAAAATGATTTTTCTCGATTTCGTCCATACAAAACGGCAATTTCATACTTTAACCCCTAATATAGACATAAATGATTGTAGGTACCTTTGACTGATGATAACTGACGACTAATGAGAAAAATAATGATGTAAAATTAAATTAACAATAAATAATGAATTATTCAACACTGATTTTGTAATACGATTTAAATTTCTACGCCTAAACCAATGGCAGAATATGTCGTGCTTATACAGAGCCCTAAGATCTTATGTTGAAACTTGAAATAAATAAATAATAAATTTATTTCACCCACTAAACATTGGCCTGTGTACCTATTTTATCATTACTATTTTATCTAGGGGTAAAATTAACAATTCAGCTTTTGTCTTAACGGTAACCCTATATTGTCTGTTTGTTTCCTCCTCCTCGTAAGCCCACGCGGCCACGCCACTAATACCATAGGGAAAGAAATATATATATATATAATAAGTATATTTCTTTCCCTATGCTAACATGCTAATACATACAATTTAAGTCGGTAAATATATTTTTTTGTAGAACGTAGATACTGATAACAAAACTGAATGGCATGTAGGTATATGACATAAAAAACTTCTTTGTTTTAAATTTAATAGGAAATGAAATGATTAAATGGAATAAAGTTGCAATGTATATAATGAAGTGACAGAAACAGTTTTGCATGTCAAAAATGTATAGTAAAAAAACCGGCCAAGTGCGAGTCGGACTCGCGCACGAAGGGTTCCGTACCAAAACGGCAAATAAATGGGTTTTTTGTATGGGATCCCCCTTAAATATTTGTTTTATTTTGTATTTAGTATTTGTTGTTATTGCGGTAACAGAAATACATAATTTGTGAAAATTTCAACAGTCTAGCTATCGCGGCTCTTGAGATACAGCCTGGTGACAGAGCGACGGACAGACTTAGTAATAGGGTCCCGTTTTTACCCTTTGGGTACGGAACCCCAAAAAGATACTTAAACTGAGAAGTTTTTATACAGAGTGTTAGGTAAATGGTATAACTAGCCAAAACTAGCCTATGTTAACATATGCATAATATACAGGTTGTAACAAAAGGCTTAACGAAGCCTTAAACCTCGCATTCGGTACAACAAACCAAATCGTATGCATCAAAAATAATCGCTGGCTAACGACATTTTTTAGGCATTAAAATAAATCAAGTATTAAATTAAGATTTTTATGAAAGAGTTCTAAAAATTTTCAACTGGTATCTAAATAAAAAAGTTTAGTGACAACAAACAAAAGATTTTCATGCAAAGATCTTGTAAAAAAAATTTTCATTTTGACCCTCAATATCTCACTGGTACTCAGTAACGATTCATTTCCCAGGTATGGTGTCTTGGAATAAGAAATCGTACAAAAGGGTACGTGGTATTCGGCTTCGTTAAGCCTTTTGTTACACCCTGTACAAACATGGATTTAAAAAAAAAAGATTTGCTATTTCTGACTTCATCGTATTATTTATACGCATATGTGTACATAGGCTGGTTTTAGGCTTGTAATGCCATTTACCTAACACCCTGTATAACAACGCAAACATTCTAAAAATAAGTCGGTCAGAAACTAAAGAAAGTGCATCCCGGCCGCAAAACATCGGTCACAGACTATCGAAAGTTGCAACTTTTGCTTCAACTATTATCATTTACTAGCTGTTGCCCGCGACTTCGTACGCGTCGATATCGGTTATTATGATCGCGATTACTTTTACAACATTTTACACTGATGCTACGCTCCTATTAGTCGCAGCGTGATGTTATATAGCCTAAAGCCTTTCTCGACAAATAGACTATCCAACACAAAAATAATTTTTCAAATCGAACCAGTACTTCCGGAGATTGGCGCGTTCAAACAAACAAACAAACTAACTCTTCAGCCTTATAACATTAGTATAGACTATAAGTTGTTCCATGCTAAAGTCTATCGCGAATTCGAATAACTGAGGTCTCCAATCGTATCTCCACTGTTTATCTGTGAACAGATTACTTGTCCCACTATAAGTTAAGAAATAAGAAAAAAGAAATGTGTGACTTCGTAGATACGGTCGGTCAAGAAAGTGGTGTACCAGTATTGTCAAAATTACATGTGTCAGTAAAATAGCGATAGCACATGAATAAATATTTACTCATGTGGCGATAGGGACTATGACGTTTTAGTATTCGTATCTGTCAGAATATACTTGCATGGGAAAATCAAGCTTGTTGATCTCTAACGCGCTTATGACTTTCAACCTTAGGGTGATAAATCACTTTCTTGGCCGTACATAAATGTTATGTTGTTAGTAATCTTGCTAATATTTTAAGTACTAATGTGTGTTTGAAAATGAAATGCGTGTAATTTTTAAATATTGATTTCTGTGATCATACTTTGCATGTTATACAGAAATGTTGCATTACCCTTGCGGCTAAACGGATCTAGATGAAACTCACGAATATAGATATAGGCTGGAATAGCATAGGCTACTTTTATCTAATGATATGAGTACGGTTTACAAGGGATAGTTTCAGAATTTTTAAATTCTTCACTAGCGAAGACGCGTATAAATAGTAATATTACCCTAATTTACATTAATTCGGTCAAAAGTTTATCAACGAAATATAACACGTTCAAAATTTATTTCGGCGAAATAAAAAAATGCCGAACAGTAAAGTTGAAATGTTTTCCTTCTCAAATGAAATCAGTTCGAAACCGTTTCTGCATTCGTTGTATTTATTCAATTGGCAAAACATGTTTGCTATCCAATGCAAACATTTCGCGTACTCCGTTACCTAACAAAACTAGCTCCCATTGTGCCAATCGGGCCTGGGTGTTCGGAAACAATCGAGTTTCACGATTGTACAAATTAACCTTCGATACCTTGAGAATTTGCAACAGCTGCGATTTGCGTAAACTCAGTTCGAACGCTGATTTTGAGATCTTTTTAAGAAATATGTATACGATACGAGGTTAAAGTCGAGGCGTGTATTATTATTACAAAATTTTTTTTAGCCATATGTATTTATTTTTTATTTATTTAATAAGAGCAACCAACAAATCTTACACTAATAGGTATTACAATCAAGACTAACATTAAATATTATATGTATAGCTAACTGTAGATTCAGTTACAGGCTGCTACGAATTGCAAATGTGAGAGTTAACTAATTAATTAATTTATACTTACGTTATTTAATTTCTAAACAATGACCAAAATTAAGAGCCGAGCTTCGCGTGCAATATTTTGTTTTTGAAATTAAAAAGACTGTTATTAAATATGTCAATGGCAAATTTATTTTGAAGCACAATATATTGCCGCTGAAGCCTGTCAATAACTGAGTAGTGGCCAAGAGCGCCTCTGGATCCCTCGGCGGCAAATGGTATTTATTTACCTTGTCTCAAGATTTTATAAGGTACATTAAAGTTAAGCTGTTCCAAGAGACCTGGGGCCTAATTCGCGTAACCGAATCGCAGTTCGATCGTGATTGAATTGGACGATTTTGATATTTAGCCCATACTAGAACTGTCAAAAACCTGTCGTTCAATTACGATTGTGATACGATTCGGTTACGCGAATTAGGGGCCAGGGCTGTCCAGACCACCTCTCACAATCTTAAATGAATAAATATTATTATATTATTGCGATTTCTTTATTTTTATCTATGCGTGTTATCGTGTAACGTTTTCCGAAGACGAACAATTAAGATGGATCTTTATGATAGCTAATTTGATAAAAAAATATTTTGATTTGCTTTTTAAATGTTAATTATGAAATCAAATCGATTCTTATCAGTTTTAATTAAATAATTCATATAGTTCATGAATGTATGTAATAATAGTTGGTTATGTATTTCTATTTACGAGTAGTACTGGCAAAATATGCTGCAGTTTCCTACCCATCTAGCTAGGCATAGAAGAATCAAAAACTAATGTAGCCTTATAATTACATTCTCTGCAATAAAAATGATAAAAGTCTGACCGATAGCGATTGATTCATACTCAAGCCTTTACAAATACAAACATCTTTGGGTGAATTCCGTAAAAATATTGTGATTTGTTTCCACTCACTATAAATACTGCAGGCAGACTATTGAATGTTTTTATTGGTCCCTTAATTTCGTCTGTCAAGACGATTTCAGTTCATATCTGAGATTGTATGAAACTAATTAACAGAAGTACAAACACGCTGATTTTGGAAATTACTCTTTCTTATCAGTATATAAACTTGAAAAATTATGTCTCATACGGGACTCGAACCCGCATCTCCTCGCATGCCGGGCGGGCGCTAAACCATTAAGCCACCGAGACACTGCGACTCAGTGCGAATTTTTCAAGCATATTCTTAACGCTGTAAGCCAGCGTTGCTTCATCAAATGTTAGGAGTTTGCACCCTTAACACCCGAAAGAAACATCTTTGCATATGTTTGACAGTCAGTTATGATCAATGATGTTTAAAAAGTATAGATAGGTCCCTTACAAAACTATCGAAATATCTGTGCCGCTTGCAAACAACTGCACACATGCGTTATTCTTATTTTGTCCTTGTCATACTCGTGAAAAAAACAATTACTTTCTCTTTCGCCTTGGCATCCAAATTGTATGATGGATTTTAAAAGAAGTCACAATTGTGACGTTTTAGGGACGCATATTGAGAGCGCATGTAACATATCTACGAGTATTAAGTACTTTTTAAATATCATTGGTTAAGATGAAACAGCTATTTATATACTTTATTTGATATTTTTAGCAATTAAATTGCAATTATAATATATTATATTATAATTGCAATGTAATTGCTAAATATAATATATTATAATTGCAATTGATTGCTAAAAATATCAAATAAAGTTTACTCTTTCTTGTTCATAGATTACAAAATAAACAACATCTGTGTAATAGTAGGTAGGTAGTTTCATAAAATCTCATACCTGATCATACATCATCTTGACAATAAATAGCAAGTAAATGTCGAATAAAAACATTAAACATCCTGAAGTATTAATATGAGTGGAAAATTTATAAAGAAAAAATATTATAGCAATAGGTTGGGCAATCAAGAACAATGCGTTAAGTCTATGAGAACAATTGGCTTGTTAGGAATGTCGATAAACAAACCGAGGCATGATACATTTATGGGTATTTGATTGAAGATTCGGTCTATTTAAAGGATGAAATTTGAACCTCCTTCCAAATTTTAATACTTACAACAATCTACGAGACAAAAACAAATGACATATTTTTTCTTTTGGCATAGCCAAGTTCAAAAATGTCAAGATAAAGCACTTATAACCATCAAAAATCTAAAATTTTTGATACGGCCCCCTCACAACACTTTTTTAACGCGATTCGCATCTCATTCATTCATTAGGATACTATTCATAAGTTGCTGAATTTCCCTTCATACCTTCACATTTTGAGGACCGTAAAATTCAAAACTATATTGCGAAAAATACTTTCGGATGAAAAATTCACCTACAGACACTTTTTACTTTATGAACGGGCTCTAAGTAGGCCTATAAAAAATTTGGAAGGTGATGAAAGAATCATTCTGTATTTCTTTCTCAGTTAAACTACACTCCAGCTGCAGGACATAGACTCTCCAGCAGGATCACTACGACTGTCGGTCTCGCGCTGCCCACCCTTGATGCGACCTTCACCAGCAGATAGGTTAGGCATAGGTTCACCTGGTGAACGCTGGGGGCCCAGAGGCGAATATTAAAATTCTGGGCCCTGTAAGATTCCTAAAACATGAGTTCTGACTATTCGCAAATTTCCTAAGCCACGACGGTCACTGCCGCCTCCACTTGCGTCTTGGTGACTAACTTACAATCGAAGTAAATGACAGTGTTTTTTATGATGCTTTTAATGAATTCTTCAGGCATATAAAATGTAAAAATGGCGCTGTAACATTCTTTCGGCAAACGCTGTCGGTAAGAAAAGGTAGCGGCTTAAAATTTTTCTTTGTACCGATGATTGGTGAACAGTGATTTTTATGTACAATGATATCGTTCAGGGGTAATTCAATAAATCACAGCTCGCGTTGAGCTACAAGGTGCTGCTTTTGCCGCCTTTCGTGGTCTGATGGCTTTAGTGGGGAGCTTACCTGCAGAATTTTGGCCCAACGGTATTGAAGAAACGTTTCATGTTTTCTGTCTAGTCCTCTTTTAAATGTTCGCGAAGAGATCATAATAGAAATAGAAATGTTTACTATCCAAATATAAGTACATACTCATTAATAATTATAAAGTGAATAATAATTATTATTAATGATAAATAATAACGTGAACCAATCTTCAGCGTTTCTATATATTTACACTACAATAGGAATCATTGCTAAGACAAGTTTTTTTGAAGCTTTAACTACAAATCCGAGTACCGAGACTGTGATTGTGTCTGGGATATAAGTCATAATCGCCCTTATTAACAACAGCTGTTCTAGCCATAGATTTAGTATTTTAAATCTATGGTTCTAGCTATACATAGTGTAAATTATAGATAGTATCGGTACTATTACATTATTGATAGCAATTATGTGAGAAGCTATGAAGACAAACAGATTTTCGAAAATGGATTTTTCACTCAGCAACACTAGTTATGTTCTGGTCTAATGTGAATATGTGCGTTATATTATCGATAGTATTGGTAATGAAATATCGACTTGTAGCACAATAACGCAGTACCTACGCACTAAGCGAAAGTGCGACTATGTTCAAAACCACTACACATTTCTGTGATACTATATCGACAGGCCGTTCGATCATCTTCAGACTCAGTGCACAAATTGTTTAGGGTTCCGTACCCAAAGGGTAAAAACGGTAACCTATTACTAAAACTTCGCTTTAAGTCCATCTGTCGGTTACCAGGCTGTATCTCAAGAGCCGCGATAGCTAGACAAATTTATATTAGAAATTTTCACAAATTATGTATTTCTGTTGCCGCAATAACAACAAATACTGAAAACAAAATAAAATAAATATTTAAGGGGGGCTCCCATACAACAAACGCCATTTTTTTGCCCTTTTCTGCTTGATATCAATAATGGCAACAGGTAGGCACTTGAAATACTCACAAAACACTTAGTTGTATTTTTACTTTAATAATAAGCAATAAAATTATAATAAAATATATATTTAACGGGGGCTCCCATAAAAAAACGCAACTTTTTGCCTATTTTTATTTAGATAGGCACTACATTAACTAAATTTTTGTACCTACTGTTGTTTACATAGTCAATGGTACGGAACCCTTAGTGCGCGAGTCTGGCTCGCACTTGGCCGGTTTTTAAATCTCATCTCATAGCAACACCCGTCTGGAACAACGTCACACACGTGATAATAAATAGTATCGCACACAATTGTGCCAATATTATTTTATGAGGCTCGTCCTAATTCGCACTGTGTCAATTATGACCACTTAGATTGAACTTATTAGCATGTGTGTCAAGTTTGTATTTGGTTCCCACCCACACCAAAGAGATTTAACTTGGGAGTTAGCTTATGATAATATAACAAACAGTTAGAAAAAACTTCGCAGGTTAAAACGCGCACATTTGATGTCTCTAAAAGAATAAAGTTTAAAAAGCTGTAGAGTACACAAAAATATACAATGCTTACATTGTTGCAGTCGGGAAAAATGAAGCTTTTTCAGGGTTCATAATGACAAATGGTTTATCACGTTATTCATTAAAATAGAATAAATTGTTTAACGCTAAAGAGGCTTCGTCCCAACTCTACCCGATTTCATTTTTGCTAATAGAAAAAAGTATGGGTACAGGTAAAACGAACTGTCAGAAGATGGACACAGCCTGTCAAGCGTGTTGTTGATTATGGCAAAATGCTTCTTCTGGATAGTCTTATGTGCAGCAGTCCACACACATAGAGTTGTGATTATCACGCTTACTAAAACGATGGCAAAATCTTAATACATAGGTAAAGTAGGTACTCACAATGTAAAATCTAAGTGAGATGAAGAGAAGATCTCGGCGAGGGTCCCCCATAGGGTCCTGTGCAGGTCCCTGACCGGCGCCCCCCACCAGCTGGCGTGCCAGTACCGGACTGTCGATGAGACGCAACAGCTAACACCTATAACAATTGAGATAGAAATAGATCAATATATTTATTGAGAATGTTTTTTAAGCAAATAAATAGCATTGAATAAATTCGTCGACATTATTGTCTTGTCCGTGGCGGAGTAGCGTACGCAAACGGTTTGCAAGGTGTCACCTGCTCCGGTCCCGGGTTCGATGCCCAGACGGGTGAATGTAGAAAAAAAAAATTTTTTTCTACATTTTCTCAACGTTGGTCTAGTGGTTTAAATACCGGTTCAAGATATCGGGGTCCCAGGATCAGATCTCGGGGTCCCAGGATCGAATCCCGGGTCAATGACTAAAATAGTTTTGAATTTTCGTACGTTACTCGGGTTTGTGATCACCAACCCGCATTTGGCAAGCGTGGTGATTATGCCAGTACACCCATCATTGTTGTGGAAACTTGAATTCAATGATAGAGGCCTTTTCCCTGCAGTGGGATGATTATAGGCTGTTACTGTACTTTTACTTTTTTTTACATATTCTCGGGTCTGGGTGTTTGTGGTACCTTCGCTGTTTCTGGTTTCCAAAATACGAGTGCTTTAAATAGTTATTCAAATTGGGATCAGAACAATGTATGTGATGTTGTCCACATTTATAATAGGTTGGACCAGTCGCCCGGTAAGCAGAAAGTTGTCGGTTCAAACCTTTCTTAAACAATTCTTTATTTACGGATTTAACTCTCTATCATTAAGATTTTAAATTTTATAATGTATGCACTTGAACATACAAAATAAACGCTAGTTAAATGCTAAGTTATACTTTCAATGCATTGTGTTCGCGTATATTCAAGAATATTGTAGGTATATCTATACTAATATTATAAAGCTGAAGAGTTTGTTTGTTTGTTTGTTTGTTTGAACGCGCTAATCTCAGGAAATACTGGTCCGAATTGAAAAATAATTTTTAGGTTTAAAGATGATTTATTCTCATAAGAAACAAAATACATTTCACTTACATGAGAACATAAATTAAACAATATTAAACATTACAAATTTCAACGCGCGAGCGAACAATATAAACACGTTACATTACACGACAGATGTTTTTTTAAGAAGTTTTTGAATTCTTTAATATTTTTAGCGTTTTTAATACTATTTGGCAATTTATTATACATCTGTACACTTTGATATGTAATATTATTTTTTCCGTAATTAGTTCGAGGGGGGCGCAATATCAAATTATTCGCACTCCTTAGCCGCTTAAGGTACTCATTTTTAGTTTTGAAATTAATATTAGAATGTATTTCCTTTAAAACAATTTTTCTTATTAAAATGCAGGAATAATATTTAAAAGTAGTTTCAATATTCATTAGTCTTACTTCTTTATATAGTTTTAATGTCGGTGTAAGGTAGTCGTATTGGAATAGTGTTTTGATCAATTTGTTTTGTAATATTTGAACATCTTTGATGTGTGTCGTAGCAGCTGAGCCCCAAATCTCAATAAGGTAGTCTATGTGCGGCTTGACCATAGAATTGTAAATAGTGTAACGTATACTAAGTGGTAGACATCGGGTTATTCCGCGGAGAGCGCTACTAAGAGATAGTAATTTAGCTTTTAGTTTTTCAATATGTGGCCTCCATGTCAAACGGTTATCCAGAACTAGACCCAAATATTTCTCGCTTTCTGATTTACTTATGGTAATATTATTGATCTTGAGAGGCTCAAAATCTGGTATATTTTTATTTTTGTCTGAAAATATTACATAATGTGTTTTTGCAACGTTAATTGTTAATAAATTGTACTGAAACCAATTATCAAGCAGATCAAGGTCACTTTGGGCATCCTGAATGATTGAGTCAATTTCGGACCCAAAGTAGAATAAGCATGTGTCATCCGCATACAGTGACAAGTCGCCTTTTAGTTGGAGATTACTAATACCGTTTATATATGTAAGAAATAATAGGGGGCCCAGAATTGATCCCTGAGGGACCCCAAACGTTACAGCCTCAGGTGAACTTTGAAAATTAGGAATCTCCACCACTTGTGATCTTGCCGTGAGGTAGGACTCTAGAATTTTATGGGCATTGCCTTCGATACCAATATCCCGAAGTTTGTTTAGGAGGATTGTATGGCTTACGGTGTCGAATGCTTTTTTTAGATCTATAAATATCCCCAGACAGATTTTTTTTTCATCAATGCTGTTTTTTATTTTAGTGACTAAGTCAGCTGTTGCCGAAAGGGTGCTTGACTTAGATCTGAAACCGTATTGTTGAGAATAGAGGTAATTTATCGAGTCTAGATATATCACAAGGCGATTGTAAATAACCCTTTCAAAAATTTTGGATAACACTGGGAGTACCGATATCGGCCGATAGTTATTTGGATCCAAACGAGAGCCCGATTTGAAAATCGGTGTGACTTTGGCAGTTTTCAGACTATTCGGAAATTCACCTGCATCGAGACATAGATTTATACAATTGCTTAGTTCGCGAGCAATGTGTTCACCGACGCATTTGATTGATTTTGTATTTATTTTGTCAAGGCCAGAGCTAGTGTTGGGATCCAAATTATTAATAATTTTTAATATTTCGTCGGCCGTTACAGGAGCCAAAGAAACAAGACCAAAGGAGTTTTGGTTACAGTTAACGATCGCAGCAGTGCTCGTCCTATTATTATGATACTTACTCGGTATAGCCTCCGCCAGACGTAGTCCAATCGTGGCAAAATATTTGTTGAAGTGTTCACAAATTTCGTGTCCATCAGTGATTGTGCGAACCCCATCTATCAGCGTCGTTGGTGATGAGATTTCTTTCACTTTGTTATGAGTCAAGTTGTTAATGAGGCTCCACATTTTTCTTGGATTGTTTTTACACGTAGAGAATTGTTTGTAGTAGTATTCCTTCTTCATTTTTCGTATTTCGTCAGTCACCAATTTCTTCTCGGTCATAAATTGGTTTTTGAGGTGATCATTGTTTGGATTCTTCTTGTGTTTTCTATATAACAGGTTCTTCTTGTTTATTTTATTTATGATTTTTGCATTTATCCAATCCTGTTTCGGTGGATTAAAAATTTTCGTTTTAAAGCTTTTGGATTCTTGTATAGTTTTACAGAGAATATCTTCAAAAATATTAAATTTATCGTTGTTGCTGTTGGCCATGTTCAGTTTCATCAGTTTGTATAATTTTTCGTAATCTATAGATTCGTATTCAACTTTTTGCTTCAATGGAGGTTGGTATTTTTTAACTTCCAAAAAGATTTGTTTGTGGTCTGACATGCTCGATTCTATGATAGCCATATGGAATTGGGTTTCTTTAAGGTTTGTGCATACGTGATCCAATAAAGATTTTTTATTCATTGTCTCTCTTGTGCAATACTTAAGACTAACTTTATTAAGTATGTTGAAGCCGTTCCCTTCTAAAGTTGCCTTATAATCATTAACTTCGGTGTCCGGTTCCAAAAGATCATAGTTGAAATCTCCTAATTCAATTGCTCGCTTTTTCCGGCTTAGCTGCAGCGCATAGGTGTCCAAAACGCTTGCTATTAGTCCGACCAGGCTTGTATACCGCACCTATCTCGATAGAAAACTTCTTAAGGTAGATCCAAAGGAAATTGTTATCGTCATCATCAGTCATTTCTTCAATTAAACGGTGTTTAATTTGATTAGTCACAAAGATTGAGACTCCACCTCCAACTGTACCCATTCTATAGTGGTAGTAATACGTAAAACCTGGAATCTGAAGACACCTGGCATCAGCATCCGATTTGATCCAAGACTCCGTCAGGACTATCACGTGAATGGGGGTGTTGAAGGAGTTTATGACGCAGCACAGTTCATCAAATTTCCCTGGTTTAACAATGCTTCGAGCGTTTGCGTACAAGAATTTTAAGGAATTAATATTGTATTTCAGTTGATCGTATGAGTCGAGAGCTTGATATGTTATTTTTGGCTGGGATCGGTGGAGATTTTCGGGGTTTCTGAGTTTTTTGGCAACTTCTTGACTATTTTGGGCATTCCTTTTATGTATTTAATTGTGATATTGTCTTCTCCGTTTGAGATCCGAAGAGCCAATTCGTATTTTAGGTTTTTAAGTTTATTTATTTGATACGGTGTTTGGTCAGAGTACACTTTGATAGCAGGATTTGTCAGGTTGTTTTTATTCCGCAATATCAGTTTGACTGTTTCTTCTTTTTCAAAACTTGCTTTGATTGGGCGAGTTTTATCGGGGTTTTATTCACCAATTCGCATAATTTTCATGGGTTCAGGGCAGTTCTCGATAGCATTATTGATAACTTGTATAATTTCAGATCTGTCCCAGTCTCGACGTTCTTTGCTGTTACTAGATTTAGGCTCTTGGATTCCCGCTATTATAATATTATTTTTTCTTGTGTGTTGATCGGCAAGCTCGGCCAGGAGTTCATCATATTCGAGAATTACACTGTGCGTAGATGGTGGGTTTGAGTTTTGCTTTAGCGATTGAAAATCACTTTCCAAAGACAAGAACTTTTGGTCTGTAGTATGTATTGATTTCACCAAACGTTGTATATCTGCTCTGGTTTCTGTCTGATTAGTTTCTAGGCTCGCCAGTTTTTGCTCAGTGAGTCCCATGCCTTTTTTTATATCCAGCACTTGGTCTTTTATAGACGCCATGTCTTCTTTTATTTTCATGGTAGCCTCATTCTGAGCATTTATCGACGTAGTAAGCAGCTCCATCATTGCTGTCTTTTGAGTTTGTATATTTGCAAGTTGTGAACGAACCATATCTTCCTCGGAACCGTGTTTGCGCTTGTTGCGAAAAGTGACAGTAGACAGTTCTGACGTAGTTTCATCATCTCCAGTGAATAAGTTGGGTTGTGATCCACTACGTCTCTCGTTTATGCCACTTCCAGTAGGTGAGCGTAGTATGCTCATCTTGATCTTTGGTCCACTGACGTCAACTTGCGGCAAGTGCACTGCGATTCAATAGACGATGGTAATAACACACAGGTCACCGTCGACAGAAAAATTATCTTACGTTGTCCCTTTTAGGGTTTGTTTCTGGTTGAGTAAACAAATTAAATTTAAAAAATATATTTTGCGACACGTCTGCTCTGTTCGGCGCTCGCTCGCGCATCTTTCATTTTTGTGTTGTATATTCCATTTATTGAGGAAGGCTTTAGGTTATTTAACATCACACTGCGACCAATAGGAGCGAAGCATCAGTGAAAAATGTTGCAAAATAATCGAATTCTTATTAACAGAAATTGACGCGGACGACGTCGCGGGAAACAGCTATAGTTAGTTATATTTCTGATAGATGACACAAAGGTCAGCAGTTACGAATATATCTAGTTACACGTTATGGATCGTTGATTACTTGCGTAGGACTGGTATCTATCTATACTAGGGTAACATTTAATATGTAATTATGAACTTAAAATTGTTTTACACCAGATTTGAACATTAATTAAATGTTACTTTCGCCTGGCTTCGGAACACTGGTGGCAATCGTTTTAAAATGTAAAAATAACCAAAAAACAAGGCGATAATTTCACGTGACACTGTGATTGAAGGATCATTATAAAAGTTCTTCTTTTTTCAAACGTTGCCAATATCTCCGTATAGACCTTTCCATACGGAAGGTCTATACGAAGATATTGGCGACGTTTCTTCTCAACGATCAGTCTCGAGCTGCCCGCATCCAATAGCTCATCGCGATCTTTACCACAGAACACGGAAAAAAGGTTAGAAAGGCGATGTACAAAAGTTATGAGCAAATGCTTATACTTCAGCCTAAACATGAATGTAAGTGAGCGCCGTGATTGGTTTCTTTTGACGTCGCGCAACCAATAGGGCCACGCGACGTCAAAAGAACTCGCTTGATTGGCGTTCTTTGAACTAGTTTAGTTGTAGTAGTGGGGCGCAAGCGGCTATTACATCTGTTCTCATAGAAATGGCGCATGACAGCCTTTCTAAACTTTTTCCTTGTTCTGTAACCTTTACCATTTCGGTTTAGTTTTTGAAAAGGAATCGGGGGACTACGAAACGTTGATTTTGTGTGATTTTAGTAGGTATTTTCGGTCCAAAATGCAATTGTCTCTATCGCGCTCTGCGGTGGAGGCGTTCGGGACTGCGCGACAGCAATAGATTTTACAAATACCTATTTTTCAATTCTCTCGACCGTAGTGTTTCCTCTTAAAACATTAATTATGTTGTCTTTTTACAACGCTTTCTCTAAAGAAAGTAAGAGATTAGTTTTATAGATAAATATTGAGACGCTCCGTTGCACAAAACATGGAACAAAAGATATACGTAACTAGACACTTACCGCGACTTCACATTTGAAGTGATTGATACATTTATAAATACCATGGGAAAATCAACATTCGAAATTGCAAAAAAACTTTTATTTCATTTGCCTCTAGAGTAAGATCAGTTTTATTTATGCAAATAGACGCCAGGAGGCGCTTATTAGAAGTAGTGCCAGCTCAAAAAACTAGGCCGATATTGTCAGCCTCTTTATAAATAATTATGTTTACAAAAGTTATAGGTATTGCAGCGGTAGCTAGAATAATTTATAAGCCGTGCGTTAATAGATTAAATAGTCGATTCAGTCAGTCACATTTAAAATTCATGATATGAAATACAGATTTAATGCTGATGTTGTCTCATCGATAAGTTTATAACTAAACTTGTCCATTTAGATAATAAACGCCGCGCAATGTATCAGAAGTAGTGGTGAAATTACTTGATAACACTCCCATCTTTACATTAGTTCGGGTCGAGACCATTAGGCCTAATGGTTGTGGTTGCAAGAAACGAGTACAATAATGGAGTGGCAATGACAAAAGATTGACGGTGTGTTAGTATAAAGAAACAAAGTTCAAGCCGTGTCTAATTAATTATATTACAGTTGATATTACATGATAGAGATTTTCGAACATTGCTCTGTTTGCGATCACAAGTGGTTTGGCGAGTGTTGGGAACTTGAATTTATTGATAGAGTTCTTTGCAATGTGGTAACTATAGGCCACTACTTTTTTTTAAGCTAACCAATATTGATATCTGATCATCTAAACTAATTAGAAGTATCACATTCGTGATTATGACAAACTTTTAAATGTTTTTTTAGTAGTAGTACCTAGTAGGCGACAACACAGCAGCCTGTACACTAGGGGATCTTAAGGTCTTTAGAATAGGTGTTAGTTTGCAACAAAAATGTATAGGCTAGTATACACTGTACAGGTTGAACATCTAGAGGAAAGATTTAATTGTTTTTTTGTATCGAACAGTCTCCAAAACCATTGCTGGACCGATTTGAAAAAAATTTAAATATAAAAAGCCGACATTATCCCTGATGAACATAGGCTACTTTTTACCGCGGGACTCGGTAGGTGGCGTTGCTGTCGGTATGTCAGCTGCTAAACGGCTTGACGGATTGCGTTGAAATTTTGTATGTGTATTTCGATGGTTTTACAGACACCTTATCTATCTTTCTATATGCCACCGCTAGGTACAGGTTTCCGACCGCGCAATATGACGTGGAGTACACGCGGGAGGAGCCACGGGCGATGAGCCAGTTACTAATATTTTTGCTGTTTTAAGAGGAAACACTACGGCTGAGATAATTGAAAAATAGGTATTTGTAAAATCTATAAATTGCTGTCACGCAGTCCAGAACGCCTCCCCCGCTGAGCGCGATAGAGACAACTGCATCTTGGACCGAAAATACCTACTAAAAGAACACAAAATCATCGTTTCGTAGTCCCCCCGATTCCTTTTCCAAAACAAGACCGATTTAAATACTTTTTTTATTAAAAATTAAAGAAAGGCTTTGGCCGTGTTCGTATATTTTGCTTTTATTCTTAATTTATTTAAGCCAAATTTGTTTTCTGGATGTTTGAACCGTTTGAACACAGCGGAAAATCTGGCAATTTTTTTAGATTTTTGAAGGCTCATATCTTTTTCATTAATTAATTTATGAAAAAAAGGTAAACATAGAAACATGCTGATAGTGGCCATAGATTTTTGTAATAAAAATTATTGCTCTAATGGCATTATTCAGGGAGGAAACAGGGGACTACGTTTGTATGGAAAAACGGCCCTTGTGTTTCCTCTTAAGAAACAATTTGACTAAGCTAATATGACACTGATTTTGTTTCTATCTTGCATAATGACTAACAACGGCTACCAGTATAATTGTAATATCTTGTAGCTAGGGATGTCTCGATACGCCTTTTTTTCGATACGATACCGATACCGATACTCTTATAAAAATATCGGCGATACTGATACCAATTAAATACCGATACGCTTATTAAATTCAAAAAGGAAGGTAGAATAAATAAAACATAATTAATTAATAGTTTTAGTGATAAAAATAAACATTTATAAGATTTTTATTTAAAAAACAAAGTATTCTATTCAACCTGGCGAAATGAGATAGATGTGCGAGAGCGAGGCCAAAGCGGGCGGGAGAAACAAAACACTGAATAAAGTGCGGGATTCGTGCCTCATTTGCAACGAAATAGATGGGAAAATACGCGCGTTTACATTACATTTTAAAGCGCGAAATTTGAAAAGTATCGTTGCAGCTGCCATAAAAATATCGCCGATACCGATATATCGGCAAACCCGAAGTATCGCCGATATATCGGTATCGGATGCATTCCTACTTGTAGCATTACGTAAATGGGTAATAGAGGCGAAAGGTGAAGGTTGACATTGAATGTCAAAAATTTTAAAATATATATTTACACTGTGTGTCATGTCATGGATGTATAATAATAATAAATATAAATAAATAAATATTTAAGACATGCCTCACCGGGCCACACTGAGCCATCTAGTCCCAAATTAAGGTACTATTAAGTACCCTGTCGTATGGGGTACTAGACAACCGATAAACTTACTTATATACTTTTTTTTTTTTGTTGTAAATACATACTTATAATACATAGAAAACACCCAGACCAGTACAAACAGACATGTTCATGCACACAAATATTTGTACTGTGCGGGGATCGAACCCGCGACCCATGGATCAGAAGCAGCGTTAACTACCGCTGATCCAAATGGTCGTCAAATATATAATAATGTATAATATCTGAATTGGATGTGGATATGAATTAAGGCATTAAATTATTTCTTAGGCTTAGTCCTAGGTGGACTAATTGTCGAAGAGAGGACCGAGAACTATGTAATAGTTCAGCCAGTTGGAACCCGGAGGTGTGCACAGAAGTTCTAGGTAGGGTATGCAGTAAATATATTTAGAAACAAAACTATAAAATAATGCAGGGATTAGTATTTTATTTAGTTAGGACTCAGTAGGCAGGGCAAACAGTGCTTATTGGCAGGTATGGTGTTCATTCCACTGGTTGGGCTGCGTGTGTATTCAAAAATATCCCTTGTAGGTATGTTTCGAGATTTTTAGCAGTTTAGAAGTTATGAATTTTGTTACGTTTTGTTCGATAAATCAGTCAGTCCCATTTAAATTAGAAAAAAACAAATGGTAGAAAAAAGAGTCCTCCTTCAAAGATTCACACTTTAAAAAAAAAGCCCGTAGAAAATCGTGTCATCAATCATCATAAGTATAAGCCACCAATTTCGTATCGACTCCAATTTAGAAATCACGTCAATATGGACCGACTAAAAATATTTAGGCAAAAAATTTATTTGCCTAAATACCTACGTTCTTAGTGATTTGCTTACATTGGTAGTATGTCATCACAAGAAGTATATGTTATGACAACATAACTATGTGTAATAAATAATAACCGAATTATTTCGTAAGCTTTGCGTTCGAGTGAGCACGCAATGTGAATGAACATTGTTATCTCTGTTGGAGCATCGCGTTAAGAAATTCATAATGATATATTTTTCGACAAAAAAACAAAATGGATGGACATGCTAAGAAGATAATGATTTTGGATTAGACAGATAGATAAATAGGTAATAAAAGTCCCTAATTAACTACTACTTAACTACGAGTATTACTAAGTAGCTTGGGGTATAGATGGAGTACCTATAATAATATAGCTTTGTAGGTACTAGACAACCGATAAAATTACTAATATGTATTGTTTTTTATAACTACATAATACTTATACAAAAACACCCAGACCAATGCAATCAGACATGTTCATGCAAACAAATATTTGTACTGTGCGGGGATCGACCACGCGACCCATTTGTGAGAGCGTTTACTACTACCACTACTACTGATCGAACGTCGTCGTTTGTTTGCATCTTTTTCGTAGGAAAATTAACAAAAAAAAAAACATATATATGCTTATTGGATAATGCTACAGCAAGAAAGACATGACGTCTTTAAATGATTGGTGTTTTTGTTGCGAAATAGACACAAATCCTTACTAAAACAAATCGAAAATAGTGCGAGCGAAGCGACAGGCAAAAGCTAGATAGGAACACTTTCAAAACAAATCTGATAAAATTTGATAAGATAAAGGATGGCTTATGATTTACATTTACTGATATCATTTCAAAACAATTCTTTAATAATCTCTTGTAGAGCTGTTATGCGGATAAGAGAGATAGTAAACAGTTACTATTCACAATGCCACAAACTACCTACCTACCATTTGACACGTTACGGATTGTCACTGCCTGTCAATCTGTATCGCTGCAGACAAGTTAGGACACACACACACACACATACTAACAGTCAAAAATCACAAATACTATCTATAAAACGAATTTTTCTATGTACCGGCGTACAGCACCAAAAATCCTGATCCGATTGATAAATAAATTACTGAGTAGGAAGGAAATCGTATTAAAAATTGAAAGCCTTGCATACAAGGTAGCTGAATCTGAAAAAACTTTTCCTTCTTTCGTTTCGCGTGATGGGTTTTAAAAAATCATGCTAAAGGCCATGACACTGATAATGGCCCTGACTCGTGAATCGTTGTGACTTGTGACACAATGACCCAGAGCGTGCAACGTCAACAACACACGACGTGTTGATTTCAACTTCAACTCTCAACCATTAAACTTGACTCAATGGCGAAGGAAAGACAAGAAGAGACTCTACATGCTTTAGTACTGATAATTTTTCAAACGATGGAAAAAAAGAGAAACTTTTTACTAGAAAGACCGTTTATTTATGATCGATCGTGGACATTTGGGAATTTATCCCTCAAAATTGGCCCTGTTTAATTTGAATTTGAACAAAACCTTTTTAAACAATCTGGCCCCTAATTCAGCTAACCAAATCGTATCACAATCGTAATTAAATAGCAGGTTTTTGACAGTTCTAGTATCGGCTAAATGTCAAAATCGCCCAATCCAATCACGATCGAACTGCAATTGAAATAGCTGAATAAGGCCCCTGGACATCAACAAAATTGGACCTGTTTAGTCGATTTTAAAACATTTATAGGTAGTGCCTAGTCAACGATAAGTCGTTCGTAGCTGATGGCGAACTGTTGATACTAGTAGCATATGTATACAGATCTTTCTGTTTCTTTCACGCACTACGATATTGGTATGAATGAGAGAGACAGACGGGTGTTTAATAAGGGTATTGTGGTGCAGAACGCAACGCGATGCCCTTATTTACTAATGTCTCTTTCAATTATTCGTAGACATTGGCATGAGTAAGCGAGACACATGGAGTCAAACATACGGATATAGTCAAATATAAATACATATAGGGATAGAGATAGAGTTGCAGAATAAAGCCTTAGAAAACCTACTATTTATCTACATAGGTATTTGCTTCTTTCATATGACATTGGCAAGAGTAAGCTAGACATAAGGTAATCATATTGTTACGAACGTGGAGTTCGGGATTTGGATAAAACACCGTTGACTTATTAGAAGATTTTATTAGGCGATGAACAGGTCGCAGATACTATCAGAAAAGCCAAATCACAAGAATCGTAGTCCGGTGGGTCGCTGAGGTCGTTGGTTCCAAAACACTGTTAGCCAATCCGCAGAGTAGTACTTTAATCCGTTGGTATCGCTAAAGTCGTCGTTACTTCGCACTAGATCACTTTTCGCAGGTATCACACCGAAAGCTCAGAATGAACTGACTCGGCGTCTCAAGTCCTGTTATTTATATATCTCAACATCGACGCCGGTCGTACATACTAGAATGTTCGTTTTCTAGAAGAAATTACAAGGACGTTAAACGTAAACAACTCTAGTAAGTTATGCCATTTTGTGCCTTAATCTGTAAACTTAAAGTTCAATGTCGCTTGCACTAAGGTCTTGTTATTACTTTGTGGCCGAACTTAGGTAGTTATGTACATTCCTCTAGCGATATCTCGAACCTTCTAGCATGATCGCGACACTGCCCTCCTCTTAGAGATGCTCGTCCCGAGCGTCATCGTTATTGCCGTTATAACGTGCCAAGCGATCGATGTGAACTACCTTAAGTGCTCCTCTCGGTGGCCGTTGGATCCGGTATGTAACATCGTTTATTCGCGTGACAACTTTGTACGGCCCTTCCCATCTAGTCTGTAATTTAGGTGACTTTCCTTTTTTCCGTATCGGGTTATGTAGCCAGACTAGTGCTTCTTCATCAAAACCACTGGTATTCGCTTTCCGGTCATATCTCGTCTTCATGTTTTCACTCGACTGCAAGCCGTTTTCTCGTACCATGGCATAAATGTCCCGCATCTTGTCTTGCAAATCGGAGACATAATCCTGTACGGTGACGTGATCGTCTGGCGCTCCTCCGGTTACAAGGTCTACCGGTAACCTTAGCTCTCGTCCGAAGTTAATATATGCCGGCGTCGTTTTTGTGCTCTCATGTTCCGAAGTCCTGTAGGCGAGAAGGAACGGTGCAATGTACTTGTCCCAGTCCCTTTGATGGTTGTCCACCAATTTTGCTAAATGCCTCTCTAGTGTTTGGTTAAACCTTTCTACCATGCCGTCGGACTGAGGATGATAAGCAGTGGTTCTCGTCTTGTGAATGCCCAATATTTTGCAGACTCCTTGAAACACGTTCGACTCAAAATTTCTGCCCTGATCGGAATGAATTTCCAGGGGTACACCATATCGGCATATGACTTCTTCAACCAATTTAGAGGCTACGGTCGTAGCTTCTTGATTAGGTATAGCAAAGACTTCTGGCCACTTGGTGAAGTAATCCATAACGACCATAAAGTACTTGTTCCCCGACTCTGTCACAGGGAATGGTCCGGCAACATCCACTGCTATCCGCTCCCATGGTGCACCAACGTTATAAAGTTGAAGGTGTCCTCGACTCCTGGTGGATGGACCTTTTACTGCAGCACAAGTGGTACATTTCCGGCACCAATCTTGTACATCAGCTCTGCAGTTAAGCCAGTAGAATCTATCCCGTAGCTTTGTCAAGGTCCTTTTTACACCCAGATGTCCTCCTGTTATGCCATCGTGTACCTCTCGGAGAACATCCTTGATCCTTTCCCTTGGGACGACCAGCTGTAGATGGAACTCTCTACCGTTAGGTTTTTCCCATTTCCGGTAAAGTATCCCGTTCTGCAAAATGAAACTGTCCCATTGAGCCCAGTACGCTTTAGTCGTAGCACTCGTAGGCGCAACTTCATGCCATCTCGGCTTATCGTTACCGCGTTTCTTCCATGCAATGATCAGTCGTATGTCTTTGTCTTTTTCCTGAGCTTCTTTCATGGACTTATCTTCCCAGGATCTCGGAGGACTTGTCCTTGTTATTTGTACACAGTCCTCTTTAGACTCCAGCTTGATGCAGTGCTTGCACTCTTCTGGGCACGGTCTTCTTGAGAGGGCGTCTGCATTCCCATGTGTCTTTCCACTCCGATGTTCGATGGCTTTTCCCGTTCCTAACAACACCCGCTCCTTAGGCCTGTCTGTTTCTTGTTTCCGTAGCTCCCAGGCAAAAGATGGGGTCTTCTGCTTCTTCGAGAATTCTTCAAGGCGTTCCTCCAACTTTTTGCTAAACATTTCAGCAAATTTAGCTGTCTGCCTCTCGTTCATGGGACAGGTGAATTGCAGATGGCCCTTTTCTCCACATTTATAGCACATCGGTCTGGTTGCCATTTTCCTAGGGGGAAACGACATCTTCTTTTCCTGCACTTCTCGTATCTTGTAAATTGGCCGAACATCTGTCCTCAGAGCTTCTACTTCCAGAGCGTGCGCTAGAGCTTCCTTCAGTGAGGTATGGTGGCGAAGCCCCACTTCAGCTCTAATCTCCGTATCTGTGATCCCATCGACAAATGCTTGGAGTATAGTAGAGTCCACTATCTTTGCATCAGCAGATGGGTATGCTTTGCGGACTAATTTTTCAATCTCCAGAGCCCATTGCTGTAGTCCTTCTCCAGAACGCTGAACCCGGTCCCGTAGTTGAGCGCGGAAGACATGCTCCAGGTGGCGTTCTCCATAACGAGCTTCTAGTGCCCCCATCAGGTCCTTGAATGTGCTACCCGAGGATGGTAGGGCCTCCAAAACAGAAAGAGCCGATCCCCGCAGAGCGACAGTGAGAGCTGTTAGGCTCTGTTCCTCCGTCCACCCGTTAGCAGAGGCAACGGTCTGAAACTGTTGGCGGTAAGCGGTCCAGGATGTAGTGCCGTCATAGGGTGGCACTTTCACTCTGGGTGCCAGGTTGGTAAATGCGAAGTCTCTTGATGCGGCGGGCCCAGCGGTCTCCAGTTTCAGTACCTTTCTTTGCAATTCAGCGAAGTTCACTTGCATGTTTTTTATGGTGGCTTCCAGGTTAGTCACCCTTCCTTCTACCAGGTCCACATTTTTCTGTAGGTTTTGCACCATGTCACCCACTGAACCGACGGCAAGCAGTACTTTTTGTTGTTCTTGATGCATTTCTTCTTGTATTTTATCCTGTTTTCGTTGAATTTCCTCTTGCATTGTGTCCTGTTTCTGGCACATGAAGTCCATCATCTGCATTAACCGACTGAAGTCGAATGCAGATGCTCTGGCTTCTTGAGCAGATGGCGTAGTAGCCCGGTGAGAGGACCCAGTAGGTGGAGCGGGCGACGCAGTGGGTAGAGCTTCCATTCCAGTAGATGGGGCCTGGTCGGTTGGCGATGCTTGATGGGCGGAGTCAATGGGCGTATCCCGCTGATCGGTGGCTTGTCGAGCAGCAGCCGTGGCTTCCGCAGCTTGCTGTGCCTTGGTTCTGACGCCAGCAGTATCTTCCCTCGGAGTCACTGGCATTTCCAAATCCACTTCTGACACCAAATGTTACGAACGTGGAGTTCGGGATTTGGATAAAACACCGTTGACTTATTAGAAGATTTTATTAGGCGATGAACAGGTCTTAGATACTATCAGAAAAGCCAAATCACAAGAATCGTAGTCCGGTGGGTCGCTGAGGTCGTTGGTTCCAAAACACTGTTAGCCAATCCGCAGAGTAGTACTTTAATCCGTTGGTATCGCTAAAGTCGTCGTTACTTCGCACTAGATCACTTTTCGCAGGTATCACACCGAAAGCTCAGAATGATATGACTCGGCGTCTCAAGTCCTGTTATTTATATATCTCAACATCGACGCCGGTCGTACATACTAGAATGTTCGTTTTCTAGAAGAAATTACAAGGACGTTAAACGTAAACAACTCTAGTAAGTTATGCCATTTTGTGCCTTAATCTGTAAACTTAAAGTTCAATGTCGCTTGCACTAAGGTCTTGTTATTACTTTGTGGCCGAACTTAGGTAGTTATGTACATTCCTCTAGCGATATCTCGAACCTTCTAGCATGACCGCGACAATATATTATACGGACATTTGACGATCACCGTGTACGTACCGGTTTTAAGGTGTAGCTTGTCCGCGATCCAGGATGCGATTTGCGGACGGATCAATGAAAAAAAAAGAATTTTCCTATATTTGCGCCGGTGTAGGGGTTTGTAGTATCTTTGTTGTTTCGGATTTCCACGAAACAAGTCTTTTAAATAGTTACCTACTTTGGAATCAGAGCAATGTATGCGATGTTGTCTACATTTCTTATTATGCTTCAGAGTAGGACCTCAATACATGCGCAAACGAACATTGACGGAGAACGAGGAAGTGGGATCCTTGTCATTGTGTCTGACTTCTGACGGTGTGTAGGCAGTGTGTTAAACTAATTGTAAATGAATACTAATCATGAAAACACATGACATTAGCAACAACATGTTACAACTGGAACAATGTTCGTAGGTTGTTTAAAACTTAAACACAGGTGATTTATATTCAAAATTTAAGAAACACGCGTCACTGAAAACCTTGAGAGTTAATTTTAGGTATCGATTTAGCTGCTTTGTTTTGCACTAAAAGATCCAAGAGGCCATTCTGCGAAAAGTTATTAACAAATAAACAAAATTACTAGAAAATCTAGCTTTTCCTTTATCTTTCAAGTGCAAACCTTAATCTAATATTATAAAGCTGCAGAGCTTGTTTGCTTGAACGCGCTAATCTCAGGAAGTACTGGTTCGAATTGAAAAAATATTTTTGTGTTGGATACTCCATTTATCGAGGAGGGATTTAGACTTTAGGCTACATAACATCACGCTGCGACCAATAGGAGCGAAGAATTAGTGAAGAATGTTGGAAAAATATTCGCGAAGATAATAACAGAAACGCGAACGAAGTCGCGGGCAACAGCTAGTCCATAAATAATAATAGGCAGATGCCTATAATCATCCCACTGCAGGGCAAAGGCAAATTTTCAATTTAAGTTAAGTACTACAGCAATGATGGATACATGCATAATCACCACGCTTGCCAAACGCGGGTTGGTGATTGCAAACCGGTGCAATGTTCGAACGATAGAAACTTTTGTTTCCCGACCCGTGGAGATCTTGGCCCAGAGGCCTTACTCCGCAACACAATGTCCGTATATTCGAATCCATCTGTCTCTATCACTTATATTGATGTCTAACGGCCGGTCCTAATAACCTATCGATCTTCAGTTTTGGCTTATCGGAGATAAAAAACAACTTCTGTCTTTGTTTCTCTGGACGGCAAAAACAGAGACAGAAGTTGTTTTCTATCTCCGATATGCCAAAACTGAAGATAGATAGATTATTGGGACCGGCTGTAAGGCATCAGTACCGTAACCACTCGACCAAATAGGGCGTTTCTACTAATGGGGCCTTCACCTTACACCCCCTTGAATAAGTATTAATTTAATTTGGTATCAGAATACAACAATTTAAACTCTGTTTTAATCTAAGTGAATGCACATTTGACGATTATCGTCACTATCAAGGTATTGCGCGCGCGCAGCCCATTTTTGTTTGGTCAAGTGGCGCAGGCGCAGATAAGGCATGTGTGGGCCGATAACGTTACAAATGTAACATCTGCCGTATCTAAGAAATTAATGTTCTTGCGAAAATATTAAGTCATGAATGCGAAATAAAGATTTATATCTTCATTATCTAAATCATAGGTTGTTGCATTGTTAAGTTAATTCAAGGTTAAAACTATTTAAAGTAGGACAATGTGAAAGAGTTGGAATATATGCTATTTGTTTAGAATAATATGAAGCATAATATTAGGGGTTAAAGTATGAAATTGCCGTTTTGTATGGACGAAATCGAGAAAAGTCATTTTTCCATACTAACAATTTTTTAGTTTTTTTAAAAACGCCTGAATCGTTTTCTATGCAATTATAGGTGAAAGTTAGATGGTTATAAAGCTACGCATTATAGTATTTAAATTTCTGAAAATCAAAGTATAT
Organism: Anania crocealis; assembly: GCA_949315895.1. Taxonomy (NCBI): domain Eukaryota; kingdom Metazoa; phylum Arthropoda; class Insecta; order Lepidoptera; family Crambidae; genus Anania; species Anania crocealis. The sequence goes on from OX438868.1 coordinate 2,714,243, forward strand.
ACTACAAATATACTTAATTGAAGCAAGAAGGTCAGCTGACACATTGTAAGGGGTCTTTTCAACGACTTCCTTTGAAGAAATAGGCACTAGTATTGCATTTTTTTTGATTCAAAAGTTAATTTATTTAGTTTTTGATACAATACAAGAAGAATTACGCAATAATATGACTATACTTAAGACGCTGACATGAGCCAAATTGAGCTCAATGAAGATTGTTTTGCTTTAAGCCTATGGCTCGTATTGTTGCCAAATGCTATGTAGTTGTAATTGATCATATTTTCGACAAGGTGGCTGTTTCCAAAACACGATTCCAAAAACTTTTCTCGATAGAAAAAAATCTCAAAGTAGCCTCTGAAAATACATAAATTACCATTTTTCTCAGCAGTCCGTATAACAATGATAATAAAATTTTGCTATATTGTATATTACATGTTGCTTAAGCAAATGGCTGATTTAGATTTTTAATAAAATGGCAATTTTAAATTGCACAACGATTTTTGTTGTTTGGCACTTAGGCCCTTCTATTCCATGTGCTTTTTCTCTGTCACTCCTACGAGAATCGACAGTGATAGCTGTGGCGCGTTCCAAAGAAATTCAAAGACGAATAAATTTGTGGGCGTGTTCATTGCTCAAGGTCATCGGCTGCAGTCAGCGTCTTAAGAGCTATAAACAAAATAAAAAGTTTTGTTCTTTGTAATTTGTTTTTTTATACGTCCTAAGAAAAAATCTAAGACAGCACAATATTTTGGTATAAATGTGACTCGGAACTGCAAATGCAAAAGTGAAATTTACTTTAGTATAATTTATTTTTATCATTTAAAATGCTGATCAAATCTAACCAGAGACAGTCGCTAATGTATTTCAAGATTAAATCATAATCAAATCAAAGTAATTAAGTAAGCAAAGCAACAACTACATTATTACACAACTCAATTAGATAATAGGTACATATCTTTAAATATTTAAATTTGTAACCTGCTACACATTCTGTTTTAAACCTTAATAAAGAAAATTGCGTTCCGAAACCGGTATTCGCAAGTTGAATGACTTTAAGACCTTTGCTGTTCGGTCCACAATAGCTTTTGGCTTGGCAAGCGAGTCCTGTCACCTTTGCCAAATAGTCAGTTTCAGCTTCATATTAAATTGAAACTACCAGTCTCATTAATAAACACAGACTAAAGCAAGATTATATTTACTCCTTGTTTTAAACTTGACGTAACGGATTTCTCTATTAATAAATATGGAGTAAGGAAGAATTAAGCTATTCCGAGTCTTGTCTCGGAGTAAGAGTTAATCCTTGGCGCTACACGGTTTAAGGAATGACTAAACAGAAGATGACGTTTAATTTGACAACCATTTGGATCAGTGGTAGTAAACCTGCTTATAAGCCAAGGATCGCGGGTTCGATCCCCGCACAGTACAAATATTTGTGTGCATGAACATGTCTGTTTGTACTGGTCTGGGTGTTTTCTATGTATTTTACGAATTTCTTTCAAATTAGTTTAATAATTCTCAAAAATATGTAATTTTAAGCGAAAATCAAACACAATTTCAGATCATTATCAACAACAGTGACTTGTCACGTTGACAGATTACGTTAATTCGCATCGAGTTCATTCTTTGTACATTCAATTAATCATTCTTTTTACTTTTTACTTTTAAATATTGTGAGTTGCCATAACATTCGTACAAACCCCGGTGTAAAGAATGTATTGTTACTCCGAGGTTACTCCTTGTTTATTAAGGACGTTATAATTACTAACTTAATACTTTCTTACTCTCGGATTAACAAGTCCCCGTGTAAAGTCATACTATCTTAGGAATAGGCGATTTTTATTAAGAGCACTGAAGTTTAGGTCGAAGTTATTTTGTAGCGAAATACACATAAAAAATAATCTATTTTGTCTATTTGGAAAAAATGCAACGTCTTTTATTTACCTTGCTTGTAATGTCATACATTTTAAAAAACTTTAATTTTATAAAGTGGTACCATCGCTCGTGTTTTTCAAAGAAACAAGGTACTTTAACATTTGTTTTAGATGCGTTTTTTAGGATTTGATAGAAAACCTACTAGGGTTGGGTTTTCTAAATTTCTCTTAAATGGGTATAACTGCGGAAATATGACAACAGACAGTATGTTTTTTTTTGTATTTATTATATTAGTTTGGATAGTATGAATCGTAACTATGTGTTTAAATGTCATTAACATTATTAGCGTCGTTGAACTTTAATGACTTACGAGGAATGTAGAAGTGTTTCATACAAAAAGTTGTTTTGAATGTGCACACAGAAATGTGGAGTTACGAGTAAATAACTAGTACTACTACTTGTTTTAATACTAGGACTTCATTGAATAGATTAATTTAATAAAATTCATTTCTAAGCACATCTAGGCGTGGGAAAAAACTAATATAGTTAGGCTATTGAGTTAAGCAGCAGAAGCCAAGACAGCAATTTTCGATTTTTTGACGATTTATCAGTATGTGAAATAAAAAGAAAAAAAGCACGACAGCAAATCAACCTACCAAAAAATGACATTTACGATTAGGTAGATACTGGCCACAAATCAAAGAAAAAATAACAAAACTAACTTAAAGATGATTTCATTTAATTTTACTACCATACAAAGACACTTCCACTGGTCGTATTTATAACATAGGTTAATAATTTTAACTCTGCGAAAAGTTAATAATAAATTCGAGATAGAGTTCGTTAAAGGTACTGCTGCCTTAACAGAGCGACGTTAACATTTATTTAATTTATAAATAGGTATCTGTAACCTAACCTTGTTATAATGAGGTACGAAACACCGAGTAATTTTAGACGTCTTAGGGCAAGTTTCTAATAAAGAGTCAGAACTCAGAAAGGAGAAATAAGTAATTTTAGGCTCACTGAAATACGAAGAGACTAAATTAATATAAGAAAAAGTTCAAGCCAATTTAAATAATTCAAAAGATAATATTTTTACCACGCTTTTATTGATAGTTAAACTATGAGGTCATTTTTATTTTTAACCGACTTCAAAGAAAAGAAGAGGTTCTATGTTCGTCTGTATACCTATACTATGTATATGTATGTCAATCGATTTCTCCGTCAATTTTGTACCAATTATCAAATTATTTTATATAAATAGCAGCTTAAATAATTCAAAACGAAAAATTGTCTTTGGTTCTTAAACTATGTAGGCATCTTTATTTTACACATAGCATAAACCAGCGTTTCCCATTTGCCGGGTCGCGACCCGGTACCGGGCCATCAAAATAAAATACCGGGTGCCAAAATCCCGTCTTGTTTTAAAAATAATACCTATCGATCGACGCTAAAAAAAACTTCTTTCGTCATTTTCCGTGAACTTGGTTTCTTTAGTTAGTAAAACAATAAACAGCAGCTCCATACTTCGCTCTAAAATTTAGTAACTAAATAGTGTATAATAGTAATATAATAAATAGTATATTAATAGTATAGTATGCAATTGCCGATTATTTTCCCACTTTTTATTTTGTAAATAGCTCTTAAGTATAGATAGATAGATAGATAACACTTTATTGCATAAAATAAAAGAAAACAAATAAATTACAAAGAAGAGAAAATGTACAAATAGGCGGCCTTATCGCTTTAAGCGATCTCTACCAGACAACCTTTGGGTAGAGGAAATTTGGTTTTAGTAGAGTAGGGGTAGCACTGTGCAAGACAAGCGATGTATAACAGATACAATAACATACATGTTACTAAAATACAATACACATATACCTACATACCAATACCTAATATACAATACACATAATACAAAATAATATAACTACTTAAAATACATACACCTACCTAAAGAACAGTATAATATTTTAAATAATGATAAATAAAAATAACCATCCACACATACACGAACCGACATAGCTAACCTAATGCTGCGATCGCGACAGGAAAAGTGTTTTGACCCTGGTCTTGAAAATAGGAAGTGACTCGGATTGTCTAATAGTTAATGGTAAAGAATTCCATAAGCGGACAGACTGAACAGTGAAGGATTGTGAGTAGAACTGTGAAGAATGGGAAGGGTAAGATAGTAATAGTTTACGACCCGAGCGCAAATTATCTGGACCACTGGTCGGCTGCAAGAATTTAAAAACGTTCTTTGAGATAGCAAGGAGTCCGCGGGTTAAATAATACAGAGTATAGTAATGAAAGAACATGCAGATCACGACGGAGACGAATAGTGAGCCAGTTAAGCTGAGCTCGAAACATGGAAACGTGATCATACTTCCGTAAGCCAAAGATAATACGTATACAGAAATTTTGAAGGCGCTCAAGCTTATCGAGGGATTTTTCATTGAGATCGAGATAGCAGCAATCAGCATAATCTAGAATTGGCAGAAGTAAAGCCTGAACCAGAGCAATTTTGGTGGGTATAGTTAGAAAGTTACGTAATCTATTCAGACAACTTGCTGATGCAAACATCCTCTGTATAGTCATATTATTGCGTAATTCTTTTTGTATTGTATCAAAAACTAAATAAAGTAACTTTTGACTAAAAAAAAATGCAATACTAGTGCCTATTACTTCAAAGGAAGTCGTTGAAAAGACCCCTTACAATGTGTCAGCTGTCCTTCTTGCTTTAATTAAGTATATTTGTATTATATACTTTGATTTTCAGAAATTTAAATACTATAATGCGTAGCTTTATAACCATCTAACTTTCACCTTTAATTGCATCGAAAACGGTTCGGGCGTTTTTAAAAAAACTAAAAAATTGTTAGTATTAGTTATTAGTATGGAAAAATGACTTTTCTCGATTTCGTCCATACAAAACGGCAATTTCATACTTTGACCCCTAATATTTCTACTATTGATTAATGTATTTTATTTATTTAATGGGTTTAAAAGTATTAAGTGGGTCACACATGGGCAGTGTGAAAATCACCGGGCCATGGCAGAACAAAGTTTGGGAAACACTGGCATAAACCCTTCTATGGATGTAGACGTGACAACTACCAGAAGAGGACTGGCATCAGTGTCTTCACTGTCTTCACAGCTTCACTCCATAATGGGGGCATCGCTAGTGAATTTGCCACTAGAGGCGCTAGTGTCGCGTGAGGTCCAATAACATTAACTTTTCAATGGTTTTAGCGGGTTTCGTTACATAATTATAATTTCTTTAATTTACCTGCTGGAAAGTGATCACCTTCGTAAAATATCGCAAATATGGATTATTTGGCGATTAATGTGAACGCTTTGAAAGCGGAATTAAGAAAAAGCGCAAAAATAGGCGGCCTCAAAGAGCAACTATTTCAGAAGTTATTTTGTTGATATCAAGATAGTTATTTATAAATAATAAACCTTAATTAGATTCAAGATTTACACTTTGTTTCGGCGCCGATCGCCTTTGACAGCTATACCTCCAGACCTCAGTCTACAGTGGCGCCAACTCGTGAGCAAAGAAACGGTAGTCCCCATTGGCCAAACTGCGATCGCTTACCCGTAAAAATGTAATAAAAAGTTCTAGAAGCAACAATACAAATGTTGTACGATAATCAGTAGCATTTAACAAGGTAAATGAGTAATAATGTTAGTTTACGTAAACATTAACATGTAGACGACTAAGCTGGCCGCGAGGGTAAACATCGCGCTACTACTTCCTCTAAAGAAATCAATTATTTTACGAGTTATATGTATCCACAATTTCCGTTATGTAACATTCTATATTTGTGTTACAAAAGGGAAAGTTTTTCAATTTGTTTGTAACTTACATCCAATGAGAAAAAATGAATAATTAGGAACGGTGAATCCATTATTAGAAAGCAGAAGCCAGTGAAAACAAGAAAGTTCTAGAAGAGAAGTGCTGTTTGGGTTTAAAGATGATCTCTTATACCAATACGTTGGGCATTCACATAAGTGCAAAACTAAATTACAATAATTGAGTAGTCACAAACATGCTAAAATATTTGGTCAATGTAGAGAGCTGCGGAACACTAGCGAGTGTCTGCTCAGTTTAGATTTGAACACTCAGGTTTTAATGAAATCACAGAATTTTTAATAACGAATTTCATTTCACATACAACTACAATAGTCTGATAATAGTGACCGAGTTTCTTGCGCTGCTTCTTCTCGGCACTAGCCCAGACTTGTCCCGAAGCAGTGGTAGGTTCAAATATTGGGACGTGTAAGAGCGCGTGGGGCCTATTTGCGGAAATTAAACTGATTTTATTATCTTCAGCATCTCGTACCATCTAATAACTTTTCGTGCGAAAAATGTTTTTAAGTTGTTTTGGTTACTAGAACAGTTCATCGAATTTTTAAGTTGTTTTGGTTACTAGAACAGTTCAACATTTCATATTACCTACCTTCATGTTATCGAAAACTAGTTAAAAAAAGGTATTTGTCGAAACATACATTATTATAATATCTTTTTAAGGGCCTTACAATAGATGGAATCTGGCGCTGAGTGATCGAATAGATTCGGCCATCCGGTTGGTGTAGTATTTAATTACGATGGTTAATCTACTTCGCAAAGTAACGTTTTCGTTTCGATATCCGTCAAATCAAATTCGGAGGATCGATTCCCTTCAAACGCATCTAAGTCATGCATGTCAAAGCATGTCAAATCAAGTTCTGCTCAAGAACTGACTTGTCTTACTAATATAATTATCTTATTAATTTATTAATATCATAAATGTGACTGTTTGGATGGATTCTTGTTACTCTATCACGCCAAAACGGCTGAAGAGATCTTAATAACATTTCTCAGATATATATTATTTGGTCAGGAATGGACGGTTACCACTATGTTTGTTTTTCATATTGAAAGGAATGACATGGTTTTTTTTCGTAGTGGTAGTTCACGGTTCAGGGTATACCCTGAACAATAGTGCGATTTACCATATGCTATAGCATATGCTTAATTTTATCGCGAACGTAGTCGCGGGCATCACCTTGTAAGTTTATATTGTTTAAATAAGTAACAATAGAGCGTTACAACATGTGAATTTTAAAATAAAGGCATGACATCATAATGCCATATTTTATAAAAATCACTGTCTAATAATAATATATCAGTAGACAAATGTCAAACAACTTTAGGATCCGTGTTTAGACAAGATTTTTTTAATTTTTTACTTGATATCGACATTATTCTTTGAATTGGCTAATAATGTTAATGCAAAGAAAACCATTCATTTGATGAATATAACCACGAAGTTTCATTTTTTGCTTTTAATTGAACTTTACCTTTTTACTAATATTATATTAGGTCTTTAGCTACCTATAAAATTGCCGTTTTGTATGAAAAAATTAAAAAAAATTTTTTCATGTATTTTTTATTTGTATTAATCGAAGTAATCACCCGTGCAATCAATGCATCTTTGCCAACGCAGTTGCAGTTTATTGATACCCTTCTTAAAGAAATCAGCTGGACGGGAGGCAACAAATTCTTCAATGGCATTTTGTACTGCCTCTCGGGTATTGAATTTTTTTTTCCGCCAAGAAGTTATCTAAATTCTGGAAAAAGTAGTAGTCTGAGGTGCAAGGTCTGGTGAGTGGGGCGGATGACGGAGAGCTTCCAACCCCAGTTATTGCAACTTGGAGACCGTCTGCTGTGCAGTATGAGGTCGCGCGTTAATTGTCGTGCAGGAGCAGCGGAGACGTGCGATTTACCAATGCTGGTTGGAGATGTGCTAGCTTCTCCATCATTGTGTTTAGTTTTTCACAGTACATATGCAGATATAAGAAGTAATGCTCACCCCGTTTGGTAAGAAGATGTGATGAATCACACCGCGGCGCTAGACCACCAAACAGTGACTATCACTTTTCTAGGGGTAAGTTTTCGTTTAGGGCATTGTTTAGGTGCTAAACACTGACGGCTGCAGGCAAACCAAGAATGCTGTTCCGGTGGCTTCAAAACGGCTTGCCCGCAAACTGCTCAGGCTAAAAAGGGACCATCTCTCCAAAATAATAGGTACCCTCACCGGTCACTGTCCCCTAAACAAGCACCTATTTACCCTAGGTGTCACAAACAGCCCCCTATGCAGAGGATGCATGGAGGCAGACGAAACGCCACAACATGTGACACACTGAGTGTAACAGTGTGGCCGCGGAACGGGCATCCTTCCTCCAATCATCAACATCGGTTTCGGAAATCAGTGGAAACCCGGGAAAGATTCTGGCTTTCTGGAATCACCTGGGATGGTTGGAGTAGAAGGCAGGGAACACGTACAATGGCCCAACAAAGAGGCTAAGTGCGGACAAAGCCCAGACTAAACAAACAAACAAGGTGCTAAACCACGATCCAACCAACTTGCTGAGCGCTTGCGGTTATCAAACAGAATCCATTTTTCATCGCAGGTACAATGCGGTTCAAAATTCCTTCATTTGTGTGTCTGTTGAGCAGTGCAAGGCACGCCTCGACGCGTACTTCGCGCTGGCGATCATTGAGTTCGTAGGGCACCCATTTGTCAAGCTTTTTTACCTTGCCAATTTAACGCAAATGGACCAATATTGTTTTGACGCTAACGTCGAAAGCTGCTGCTAATTCAGCCGTAGATTGTGTATCATCAGCTTCCACAATCGCCTTTAATTCGTCATTGTCAACCAAAGTCTTCGGACGAGCGCGAGGTTCAATTTTCAGGTTGAAATTTCCAGAACGGAAGCAAGCAAACCAATAACAGGTGGTGCGTTGGTTTGTAGTGTTAGCTCCGTAAACGTCGTTGATATTGCGTGCCGCTTGTGCCGCGTTGCTGCCACGACGGTATTCATATTCCATAATTACTCGAATTTAAACGTATCCATGATGACGAAAAAGATTGAAATGCCATAAAAATGTAACACTAATCAATAAACAAATGACTACTTCTGGAAAAAATAATTCCATGTTTTTAAAATAAAATTAATTGTAAATTGTAATTCTTAGCCATGGAAACAAAAATTATTTTGATTTGAACTAGCCAGTACAGCAGAACGGCAATTTCATAGGTAAAAGACCTATTAGATAATAATTGTTTAATTTTTATTTTATTTAGGCACTTACAATATTTATGGATATCCATATGTAAATTCATAAAGGCTTGGCTTTGCCTAACAATAACAATATTGTATAATACCAACATTTGTTTACTGCTTCCTGCACATAGTAAATAAATTATCATGCTCACCATTATAACCTATCGGTTTGTTCTCTTGCAACTTGAACGTGAATGGTATGTGAACCCGTTGCATCATCAGCCGAGGTGGCTGCATCGCCCTACGCCACGCGTCCTCACGACCCTCCCCAACTATGCCTATCACTTCCATGTTCCTGAAAAAAAAATATATATTGTTTGTTAGCCTTAAACAACTTTTTTTAAAAAAAACGCAGATACTAGTTATTTTACCAAAAAAAAACTAGCAAGTGCGAGTCGGACTCGCGCACTGAGAGTTCCGTAGCAATTTGAACTGAATTAGGGGTCCACTTACTTCCACTTAGCCAAAATACCACAACATAGAATTGACTGCAAAAATAACTACCTATGTTATTTATACATAGTGTTTGTATGAAGGACAAAGTTATATTTGCGGTTGTTATAAATGTGCTATTTCTCAAAAACTACCGGTTTGATCTCGTTGAAACCAATTTTCGTTGTAAGTATTTCTTAAGATCTACATCACGTATTTTTTTCAAAATTTTCAGTTGCTTAGTTTAAAAGTTAAAGGGGACGACACCCATTTTACCAGTTTGGAAGCGTCTATCTTCCAAATGTTAGACTTTTGGAAAAAATAGTTCTAGGAACCTCTATGTCATTTTAAAAGTACTATCCATAGATACCCCATACGCATAGGTTTGAGTTAATTTTTTTTTGTTTTTCATCTATGTATGGGAAGCCCCCCCTTATGAAGTATCAAGCTATATGATAATAACATTGTGAAATGATAAAATTATGAATCTTTGGAGCCTGGGTTACAACCTAAATACAGTTAGTTAAAGTTTTGTCAGTTTATGAAAAGCCAGATACAACTTAAAATAACAGCCAATGTCATGAAATGTGGGCAGTTTCTGCTTCATCATTATCAGAACACTGCTCGAGATAGACTTCTCTAAATGGAAGGATTTAGTGATAATTCCTACTCTGATGAGTAGGCAAATGCCAATGACATAGAGAAGATGTTGCTGTTTGCTGTGTATTTGTTTTCCCATCATTTTATTTTATTTTTATTTTATAGCCTTAAAAATCAGAAACATTTAAAATTATATAATACAGATTTGATCATGCATTTGTTTCTGTGTGCCCTTTGGCAAAGGCCTCCTCCAATTCCTTCCAATGGCTTCTTTGTCTAGCTAGCCTTGACCAAGTCTTCCCAGCCAGCATCACAATGTCGTCTTCCCATCTTTTGGGTGGTTTTCCTTTCCTTCTTTTACCGTCTCTTGGGTACCAAAGGGTTACCAGCTTGCTCCATTTCTCTGCACCTCTTATTAAGTGACCAGCCCATTTCCATTTCAATGTTCTTAGTTTTAGAACTGCATCTTGGGCTTTTGTTGCATTTTTGATGTAACTATGTTTTGTTTTTTCTATTCTCCTTTTACCCATCATGCTTCGTTTCATGGCTCTTTGACATGTCTGTATTTTAGTTTGCTGGAGTTTAGTAAGTGCCCAGGTTTGGCACTCGTAAGGTTTTCCCATCAATTAAGTTTAAATAGATACAGGCTACCCATTCAGAAAGAGATAAAAATAATTGAAAACTTTGCCCCTATATCAAATAAGCAATTTATTAGCTTTGCAATTGCATCATTCTAAGCACCTAAATGTTGTTAATCCCTCAACCCCCAGGAGGCACTCGGGTGCCGCGATAACAATTGATTTCAATTGTGTCTGGAATAACTCACGATCGAGGGATTAAACTAAACATAGCACCATTCCCTTTCCAATCATAATTATTAATTAACGCTTCGAACCCCAAGCGACAACCGGTTGTCACGATAACAATTGATTTTAATTGTGTCTGGAATAACTCACGATCGAGGGTTTAATGGGCATAAAAAAAAACATAAATTGATATTATAATTGCATTTAACTTGCTTAAACTTCGGGTTCAGATTTAAGACACCTTATTTTTGCAAAAATAATTTACCATTCACTTAGGTACATGAGAAATTAATAATATTAACTTAATTCAGAAGACTAACTTTACAGAACAATACATTTAAAAACAACAAACTAACATGTAGGTAGGTAAGTAGTTTTGTATCATTGACGACCTATCATTGACGGCGGAGTGGCATACACACTGGTTTTCAAGGTGTCGCCTGCTCCGGGGACCCGGGTTCGATTCCCGGACAGGTCAATGTAGAAAAAATGAGTTTTTCTACATTTTCTCGGGTCTGGGTGTTTGTGGTACCTTCGTTGTTTCTAGTTTCCATAATACGAATGCTTAAAATAGTTACTCAAATTGGGATTAGAACAATGTATGTGATGTTGTCCACATTTTATATCATCTCAACAATACTCTAAATATCATAATTATTTTTGTAAACTAGTAGAAAAATCATTATGCCTATTAAATCAGTTGAAATTTATTTTATATTTGTAAACTTAGTTTCTCTGTTTTGATAAGATTAAAATAACTTCATTTGTTATTGAAGACCATGACCAACATTTAGTGTTATGAAAGATTAGAGGTATGCCTTAATTAACCTGCAGGCCTTGATAATGAATTTAAAATGAATGTGATGTGGTCACAGTGAAACTAAATGATTTTCTTGTTTTGTTGCATTTCCAACACTGAAGAAAATGTTAGTTTACATACCTAGGTACTTATGTAAAGTTCTCATAAGTCCTGCGATTTTTCAACAATTGTATAAGAATCTACTGTACAAACAAAATAATAGTGTTTCAGACAGAGATAATTTTTTATTGGGTTTTTAACATCTGCACTTTTTTACAAGGGTTATTCTAACAATTGTTTTTATACTGGAAGTATAATAAAGATTTTTTTTATTAACAAAATTTATTCATTGTCAATCAAAACAAAAAAGCCGATGTATTCAAAACAGTAAAAACATACCAATACTATCTTATTTTTTGTGAAATGTTTTGATAATTTTATTTATTAACTAATTATAAGTAGTTGTTCAACTAGAAAACAACTTAGATTTATCACATTGGTGGAAATAGTCTATAAAAATTTAAGTTTGTTGACGTCTTAAACAGAATTAGTGTAAGCAAGTAAAAATAGTTAGTTCACTTAAGGGCCGGTTTTTCAATAGCCAGATAAACAGTTAGTTAAGGTTTATTCTACAGTTAACAAGATTTTCAATTTTTCAATTGCTAGATAAGCGCTAACGGATTGATAAACTCTGTAACAGGCTGTTAAAATTAACTGGGTGTTCAAGCCCCAGATAACCCCTATCTATGGAGTTATTTGACGTTTGAACTGTCATCATTCGCGCGCAAGTTGTAGGTTATTAATAATTTTGTCTGTACAAAGTGTTTGTTTATAATTCGTAAACATGGATCTTTTCGATTCAATCGAAGATATATTGATCGAAGAAGACTATACACTGTTAAACTACTTAAATCCACACAGAAGACAAAGAGTTGTAAGAGAGCGACCCGATAATATGTCTGAATGGAACGACAAAAAATTTCACAGGCGATTTCGTCTGGAAAAACACACTGTGCTTTTATTGTTATCATTAATTGAAAGTAAAATTGCAAACACAACAAACAGGTAAGACTAAATTACTTCCTAGTTACGTACTTCACAATTATTTTAACACATAACCTAACAACAAAAGTGTAATTTTGATCACAGAGTACATTTATTTGCTTGTATATTGATTTTGATTGTTTTGTTTTCAGAAACCAATCTGTCTCGCCCTTACAGCAAATATTGCTGACGCTGCGGTTCTATGCTTGTGGTAGTTTCTACATTACAATTGGTGATTTTGCTGGAATACACAATTCTACTGCATGTAAAATTATAAAAAGAGTCACTGAAGCAATTGCTTCGCTTCGTCCGAACTTTGTTAAATTGCCTGGTAACAGAGAAGAAATAATATCAGTGCAGGAAGGATTTTTTAATATTGCCCGATTTCCAAGAGTAATAGCTGCTTTGGACTGTACTCACATCAAAATAATATCTCCAGGTTAGTTTGTGTACCCACCTCTGTACCTACTTAAAAATATTAATAATCTCTTTATTATTTTATTCTGGTTCACATGAATTGCTAGTGCTGTATGTAAAAAAAAACCAAACAAGCATTATGGTCCACCTAATGGCAAGCAATCTATGCCAACATTTTATTTGTAAGTAAGCAGTAATTATTTATTACTTATCATTTTTTTTAGGTGGGAGTAATGCTGAAGACTACCGAAATAGAAAAGGCTTTTTCTCATTAAATGTCCAAGCTATGTGCACAAGTGACCTTAAATTTCAAGATATTGTGACAAGATGGCCAGGTTCAACGCATGACAGCTTAATATTTTCAAATTCTGCAGCCAAATTTCAATTGGACAACAATAGGTTCTCAAATGCTGTTGTCCTTGGAGATAGTGGATATTTTTTAAATAATTATTTATTGACACCATTAAGCAACCCTCAAACAGAAGTGGAAAGGCTGTACAATGAATCTCATATACGTACTCGAAATGTCATTGAGAGATGTTTTGGAGTTTGGAAAAGGAGATTTCCTATTTTAAGTATAGGACTACGGTGCCGAATCCCACTTGCTCAAGATGTTATTGTGGCAACAGCAATTTTACACAATCTTGCAAGAAGTAGGAACGAGAGAGAGCCACCTTTAGATCCTGAAGTCCACATACCGCAAGAACCACAATTTGACCCCAATATTGCTGAAAATCGAGAATCTGAACACCTACGCAGTACTACTAGGGACTCCATGTTAGAATATTTTGAAAATTTGTTAAACCAATAGTCTCATCTCAATTATTATTTTATTTATCTTAAGACCAATTAGATTGTATTGCACAATTTAAAATAAAAATAAAATCACTGTTAAGTAAAATGTTTTTTATTTATAGCCATTCTATTTTTGAAAATTTGTTAAACCAATAGTCTCATCTCAATTATTATTTTATGAATCTTAAGACCAATTAGGTAGGTATATTGTAGGTATTACACAATCTGAAATAAAGATAAAATCACTGTTAAATAAAATGTATTTAATTTATAGCTCAACTTAAATAACATTTCATATTAGTTATTTAAAATATTAGAGGAAGTTTGATAGTTATCCCTATTGTTTAACTGGCGAACAAGTATTTCATGTAACTCTTGTTTTCTTTTTTCATCATTATGTAGATGCAACATTTTGAGATTGTGTTGCTCTTCAACAAATCCGTGTTCTTTTCTTGCTAATTCTTTTTGCAACTCTACCAACTCTAAGCGAGCTTTACTTAGTTTGTCCAAAGTTGCAGTCACTCCCCCTTTAGTAACTTTTGGGTTTTTTAAAACAGGATTTATTTTAGCTTTTAAGGATTTTGGTTTCCACGATGACCAATTGTTATCTGAAAGTTAAAGTTTTTATAAATTACAATGATCTGACACAAATACATGACAAGGAGGTTACTACCTATATTATACACACCTTTATCACTCTGAACAATTTCTGTAATATCATCTTGTATCGGTAGGTGGGCGTCAAAAGCACCATGATCTAAAAAGAAAAGTAAGTAAATAAGTATGTAGTTGTTAAGATAGATACTATAATATGCATAAAAAGTCAAATAACATAGGCTCTAAAATAGAAGAAACTGGTGATAAACATACCATTCTCATAATCTTCGACCGCTGATTCCTTGTCTAAAATTTGGTTGCCACAAATGTTGGTATGATCTAGAACAAGAATTTACATTAAAAAGTGTTGTTTTAATATTTGATAGCTTTCTTGTAGCAGTTGTTCGTTGGAACAAACAAAATATAAATAAATGCGAATTTACCTAAAGACATCTGAATATCATCACTTGACACAATTTGTAATAAGTTGTGTTCCAATATTTGTAGTGGCATTTTTTCCACTTTAAGGTCTTCATCATCATCAGGTATTGGGGCTGAAAAATAATAAATAAATATTGAAATTATGGTGACCTAAACATACAACAACAAATCAGGTGGGTTGGAGTATCAGTTGAAGCCAAGGAATTTTTATGTCGGATAACAATAAAAAGTATTTTTTAGTTCATACCTGGAATACTGTCACTATCGTTTCGTGCATCTAGCCCAGTAATATTGGAGCAAATCGCCATAACCTTCTCCTGAACTTCACTGAAATCTGGTTCTGAAGAAGGCCCACCGCCTGTTTTATAGAGTGCCTGACGATGCTTCGCCATAGCTTTCTTCGTCTCCTTTTTGATGCTTTCATATTTTAGTTTTAGGTTTTTTGCATTTCTTGGTGTAAAACCAGTCGCGGCATTAAACAAAGAAGCAATTTTATTCCATGCCGCTTCTTTTTCTTTGTTTGTTACGGCGTCAGTCTTTTTATTTTCTATTATTCCTCGATATTTTGTTACTAACTCAGTTAATAATCTCACTTCACTCTGATTAAAGTTCGTTGCACGTTCCCGTTTCCTTATATTTTCCATAATTAGTACTAATATCAACGATTATGGAAGAGAAAAATAAACAACACGATATTTTACGGCGCACACCAAACAAACAAATTGAGGTTATGAAATCTGTCATTTTTTGACAGACGCTGTTACCAAGATGAAAGTTGATTGTCTCTTTCTAAAAACTGTAAATGTACATAAGTGCATCCCGCTCTCGCAGATAGAGTGTGAAACTAGTCACAAAATCAGTTGGTTACTTATCTGAGACTTAACTGAGGATTGAAAAATTGAAATATTTTATTCGTTTGTTAAAACGTCAGATAAAGTTATTGAATAGTTAATTATCTGACGTTTTATCTGACGATTGAAAAACCGGCCCTAAGTTTACAATAGGTACCTAATATGTTTATAAACAGCACATAGGTAACTAAATGAAATTGTTTCTAGTACATTTGGTTATTTTTAGATGCAGGAATTATTATTTCCTTAACAAGGCCTGTTGTTTCATTTTACAGAGAACTTGATGTTTGGAAAGACATTGAAATGTTGATTTTTACAGTAAGGACTCTATGTAGATTAGTTAACAAAAGTGTCAGGCTGCTGTATTTTCTGGTCTTTAAAAGAAGTTTAAAGGTTTTTGTGCCTTTTTGTACACGTTCAAGCCTATGCAGCAGTAAGTTTTCACCGGCATACGGCACTCACCTGAGAAGTATGACTAGCATCGCGAATAGGGCAACTAGAGCCCCGATCATAATAAATATGTTTGGCAGGTCTGCCAGAGTCAACCCCGTTGACCCCATTCTCACAGCACTCACTATCACAACACAACAACACTAACCACGAGCGCAGTACGCATCAGTTCACGCACAATACTAGAGTTTTGTTTCAAGGCGCCACGACCTTGCCAAGTGATCTATTTTGCACATTCAAAGAAAGTTCTATTTTACACGAAATTCAGCCGTTAGATTGCGCAATGATCGGATTGATTTCACAATTGCACGAGTGGTTTCTATTAACTCGCGTCGGGTACAGCCGATGTTTTGATTTCATAACAAAAACAACAAAATCATTGATCGAAAAGGGCAAACAGAACGAGCGGTGCGTTTACTAGCGTTTGACAGAATGACAGGAGAAAGACAGACGGCACTGCCTGCACGGAACGGCTGGCAGCAGACGAAGAGAAAAAAAATGTGAATGGCTCGCCGTTCCGTTCTACGCGACTGCGAAGTTTAAAACTATTTTTGTTTTTGAATCATGCCAAAGCTTTTTTTTTTTCAAATAGGTTATAATTTATTTTAAGTTGGATCACAATCTATAAAGATATTTTTTGTGTAAGAGTGTTGAACAAATCAAAGTTAGGGTAGGTAAAATACCTTTTTCTTTTTGTTATTTACTAGTTATTATGCATTTATCACTATTGTGTTTATTAAATTTAAAAGAGATGACCCGTAACAGGCCCAGACATTGTACAGCATTCTAAAAAATCAAGAAAAATCTACTGACCTTGAGATAAATACAAATAACTGTATATAACGTATATCTCAAATATCCCTTTTAATCAGGCATACAAGATGGCGTTTGACGAAAAAAAGATAAACCATAATATTATGTCAGTAGCTGTCAGATTTCCTTTGTCAATATTTGACATAACCGTTCTGTTCAAGTTTTTGTCACTTGTCTTATTCTCACGTGAAAAGCTAATATTGTATAATCGCAAATATATATCCTTTAGGCATTACATTAGTTAAAACTCTTTGTTTTGTTTTATTACAACAATCACAAGTAAGCAAACAAACAGACAGATGTCATCAAAGTGTTATCTTCCGCCATGATAGTTTCTTCATGCTTAAGCCATTAAACGAAGTCATCCTAAAGAATTTGGATAGTAAAAAAGTGTTGTAGGTATTTTGCCCTATTTTTTCGCAATATGTACAGGTTCTGGGCCTAGCCTCCATACAATTTGGGACATCTCCTTTAATTGAATTTCTTGACATTATTGATTTTAACCTTCAATTGTTTATATTCTTCTAACGATATAAATTTGCTTTCGCTGTTGCTTTTCAGTAAAAGTAGAAAATAATAGGAAAATAAAACCTAATCGTATGCTTAGATTTTTGACAAAAGTTTGTATCACCTATCATGCACGAAACGGAACGTTTCCAACCAAACCAATCGTGTAACTTAGTACCTACGCACTCAGAGAACTCGCTCGGCTACATACCTAGGTACTTCTATTATACCTAATTGTTTGATTACTTACTTGATCGAACTCGGCTAATTTAATTTTTTTCAATTTCAAATGCTGATTCAATAAATCGAATGTATAAAAGTATATAAAAACCATTGGTGCGGACATTGATGTAAATGTAGTGGTGTTTATTTTGATACTTTCTAAAAAAGCAGTATCTCGAAAACAGTGACACATTTACAGTAAGGTCTTTTTTTTATGATAGCTGACTCCTACACCTCCTTGCTTCTCCTTAAGTTTGTCGTGGTACTAACTGGACACCCTGTATATGCCAGTGCGAGTAAAGACAATTTAATGCCATATTATTATAATAATATTTTATCTCAATTATTTTATAAATGCTAAAGTTCCGATGGATGTTTGTTACACAATCACGCCAAAACGGCTAAACAGATCTGTGTGAAAGGCACGGATGTAGTTTGTAAGCAGAAATAGCACATGGATACTTTTTATCCCGGAAAAAATTACAGTTTTCGTCGGATTGCATCAAATTCCACGCGTACGAAGACGCGGGCAATAGCTAGTCATATAAATGTAATTATAAATAGTATAGCAGACCTTTTCGATCAAAATTACTTTATAACACAGGTTTGCAATTTTCTATGAACGAATTTCTCACCGTACCCAGCCTAAAAAATGGAAGGGTAAGTTTATCTTTATGTCTTTTATTGAAATTGTGTATGTCTCTTTCCCTGAAATATTTATGTGTTTACGGACTTTAGCGGACGGAAGCAGCTGTTAGTACGTAAGTAGGTACCTATATAGATTTCTTTGCACAGCTGTCTTAACGAGTCACGGGGTCCAAAGCCGTAAATAGCTAGTAGGTTCAGCACGTTCTTACAGTTATAAAAATATTCTTAATTAGTATCTGTTGCTGATTTATTCCATAAGAAATAATCTTTTAACTCCCTTTTCAAAGTCAAAGTTTCCACCCTTTTAAGAGATTATCTCCTGGATAATGACTATATGTGCGTAAAACATTACACTACCAAAATTGTTTTGCATGTCTTGCAGCAAAAAATCAAGAGTAAGGAAATGCATGATAGGGGCCCACTTTATGTTATCGGTCTGGCCTAGTTATTGCAGAGCGGCAAAACCATGGCGGGATCAAAATTAAGCAAAATTCAGAATAAGTCACCATAATAAGTTGCTGAAACCGATTAACCTGCATGCGACATGGAACTTTGACAATTACCCATCACCAAGGCACTTAGCCTTCGGATGGTAGTCTCATACCTACTCATCATGTACGCACAACAGTGTGCTTTTAACCTGATCACAACCGCTGTAGGTACCGCGCCTTGGATATGAGCGGGAAGGTGGGGTGCATGATGGAAAATCATGACTCACATTGAGATTGAGATTGACAGACGGATCTGAAGATATCGCAGTTACATAATTCGATATTGAATATATATTTTGTCCCTATAATTATTCAATATGATTTGTAGGTAAGCACAAGCAGTAAAATGAAACTATTATTATTGGAAAAACAAAAGGTTTTGATAATTAAAACAAAATTAGTTCTTTAAATATTTGTAGTAAATAATTGGTAAAATTAAACTATTATTATTGGAAAAACAAAAGGTTTTGATAATTAAAACCAAATCAGTTCTTTAAATATTTGTAGTAAATAACTAGTAGACTTACACCTGCTGCCTTTACGAATACTGAGCAAAAAACGGCATAAATATCACGCTTGTTGTCTGGGAAATACACCACTAAGTATTCTTTTTTTATTCATTTTTTAATATTTGTTGTTATAATATCGAGGCCTGCGAGGAGATGCGGGTTCGAGTCCCGTCTGAGACAAATTTTTCAAGTTTATATACTGATATTATAAGTGCAATTAAGTTGCTAAAATATCAAATAAAGTATTTGTTGTTATGTTGGCAATTCATCTGCCGTGTTTTCAACTTTCTAGCTATCACGGTTCATCAGATACAGCCTGGTGACAGATAGACAGATAAATGGACAGTGGAGTCTTAGTAATCGGATCCCAAAATCATTAATTACCTATACTGCTTATACTTACGTATATGGGGCGAAAACAGTTGGCTAGTCACCCGTAAACGTCATTAAACTAATGACCGCCCCCACCGCAACTTTGTTTGACTGACTAGAAAAATACACAGTAGCGTAGCTAAAAGTTATTGATACTAATGACTACACACGCAGTAAAATTATCGCCTTCTTTTTAACCTAGCTAGTTTTCAATTGGCCATCGAAGGGAACTGTCCTCGTGTGTTCGGAAGGAATTGAAAATGGAACAATAAGTCGCTTGTTTTGAACAAAGAATGTTTTATAAAATTCATTGTGTAAGAACACAGCAATAAAATATAAAAAAACAAAAGCAATCGATAAAATTTGAGGTGAGTCTGAGTATTTACGAATTATTCCGAGAGTATAAAGTTTCGTAACATTTTATTTTAGCTAGTGCGTACGTATTTATTGTAACTTTTACTTGAAACGCGAATGACTGGAAAAAACGCTATAGTCTAAGGGCAGAGTTGCGACTTTGATTTTCAAATCAATTAAACTCAGCGTGTTGTTTTCGAAAATGCATACTTACATATATAAAAATAAATTGCGGTTCGCTTGTCTCGCTAAAACTCGAGAACGGCTGGGCCGACTTAGCTGGCTAGTAGTTTTGAAATGTTTTTCGTAGTCCAGGGAAGGTTTTTAATTAATTATTAGAAGGTTTTTACTGTGAGAAAGTAAAGTACCTACCTAATAAACACAATTTTATTTTCGTATTTAAACAGCTCTTTGTCAAAATTTTCACTCATTAAGCGAGGCGAAGTATAGGTGATACGTACAACGGGTCATCTAGTAAGTATCACATTATAAAATATTATGGTAATCAATATACTGAAGCATTTGTTTATTTTATTTACTAATGGCGATAATTTAAGCGTTTTGTTCATATTATGTTTAATACAAACGAAAGAAAAAAAAGAGATCAGGACTTAGAGAAAGTGTTCCTTCCTACGTGCTCTAGCCTACATTTTTCCTCCACCACCGGCACCGCGGTTGTCATGTACACAGGCCAACACAAACTGTAAACAAAACTGCGATCGATATTATACGAGTTCAGTTAAAAGCATCGCAGCCCTCAAGCAGAGAGCAAGTCCACTAACGTCCTTGACAAAACGTAGATAGTGTTTACGAAAAAAAAAGTAATTAACATTTTGACGTGAATTTTGGCGGGAAATGCGCGCAACTGTTACGTTCGGAAACGCGAATGTATACTGAGGATCTGTCGCGGGAGTGCTCTAGTTCCACGCTGTTCAACAACCTGGCTTCCTGTATGGAGAAATGGTTCGGTGATAAAAGGCTGTGGTTATTTGGCAACAATCTGCCGTTGCTACCGAGAAGGTAAAACATCATCAAGTATTTTTATCTCAAGTTAATTTTGTACAAAATTCAAATGTCAAATACTTACCCAACGCTGACATATTATAATATTTAGAACCTTGCCTTGGAGTAAGAGGATTAAGTATTATCTATGAAATACTAAAAATTCTACACTCGTAGGTACTCAGGAACAGTATTGAAAAGAAAGGTAATTATAAACTGTTAAAAAAAATGTTTGGTTTAGTGATCCACCTACTACTGAAGGGTCCAGAATTCGATTCTTGGTTGGGATTATTATTAGAAGACCATATTTTGTACTTTTGGCCGTGTGTCGTTTGGTAAAAAAAAGTTAATGATTTGTTGGTCTCTCTAGACTCTAGGCCGTTTATGATTGGTAAAAACGTTAACGATCTGATTCGAGGTCTAAATATGACTTTTAAAATAAGTTATATAAAGGAGGCATTGTTTTTTGGCAGTTATGTCGCATTAGAAAGAATATATAGCGGAGTTGTAACATTTAAATATAGTTTCAAAAACATGCAGGTAAGGCAAGTGGTGTAGCCACTGCGGAGCATGCCTGTAGCCACAGGCCTAAGGCGATACTCTCGGTTCATAGGGCACGGGATACCGCTGGAGTGGTCTATACAGACTAGACTAGACTAGTTAATTATTGAGATAGGTAATCTTCGCGGAGCGGTTTATTAAATTTATTCTGTGACGCATTGCTGTATTATACACGCCAAGAACACTATATGCAACGGCCTTTTTCTATAATTAAAGCAATGGCATTAGATTTTTGATTAGACATATTCAAATTTCTCTACCATGTTAAGCCCCTTCGGCTTCCTCAAGGAAGTAGGTAGTTACTTACTTCCGGAAGTGTCGTAAGGTACCGGAATTAAATTTGTTCATGACAGGATTCAGAGGAATGGAGGTTCAAAGGTAGTCAGTAGGAATATAAAAAAGGGATCAATTAGAATCCTTGGTAAGTGTGCCTAGAAATTTCCAATTAAGTCCATTTTATAATGTTTCAAATTGAGACTATAATACAGACATTACTAGCAGCCCGTTTGGGAAGTTGAATTAAATGCTGTTTCACGGGAACCATGAATATTTTTCGAGAAAGGTAGCCTAGCTATGCGCGTTCTTTAACTAAACAGTCAAATATAAATCAGATATATTTTCTATTGATTTTCCTGTTTAAGTGCACCCGTATAGGGTGAACTGTTACACCCCTACTCTGCTCTAAATAGGGCAGTGACCAGTAACAATAATTAGTATCGAGATTTGATCTTCTGAGCTGGGCAGAACTAGTATTTATCAGCAGGTGCGGAGATTTGTTTAGCTTGTTACTTTGTTATACAAATGGACTGTCATTTGTATTATTACAAAGTATGGATTGGACCAATGATCCCTGGTTTGTAGTCGTAGCACCGTAGCAATTATCGTAGCAAGTATTATTTCAGCACAAAAGAAATCGACGCGCTATTTCAAACTTGGGCCTCGTAGTGTTTTCGTAGCAATTATGTTTGTAGCCTAAGCTTGTAGCACTAAAAACCTAAATTATTTGCGAACTTTATTCTAGAATTGTTGAAAATATTCTTGACGCTTGTCACTTGACTTGCTTGATGACATCTCTCGATGACATCAGTAAGCAAGACAATAGGTGTTTTGGGTTTAGGTTAGGTTGAATATATTTAAATTTGCATTAATTCGCATTGAAACATTCAAATTATGTGGAATAGCAACTTATGTTTGGATCATCGGCCAAAATTTATTTAGGCATGTAATTAATAGCTGGGCTGTTGTAAAATTGTTAGAATGAAAGGCGAAATAAATAGATCAATAACCTCGCCTGATGTCGTCGCGGCAAGGTTAGCACTTAATAATTTATATTACTAGGTAATATACGTAACATTATATAAATAAAACCCGATCGATTTAGTGGTTTAGGTACTGGGCCAAAAACGCGGGTTCGATGCCCGGCTCAGGCAACAGAAGTTTCACTTTCGAACATAGCTCCGGTTTCTGATCACCAACCCGCATTCGGCTAGCGTTGTGATTACGCCTGTACCCGTCATTACTGTAGTAACTCGAATTCAATGATGGAGGCCTTTGCCTGGCAGTGGGATGACTATTAGGGTGCACTTTACTTGATGATATGTAAAAAAACAAATACTAGCGTTCATGAAATGGGTAAGAAATATTACTAGAATAATAAATATTACCGGGTTGTGCCGTTCTGAAATAAAAGCGAGTAAAGAAGTGTATGGTCAGAAGAAGATGGACAGCAGCGACTACTCTCATTTGGCCAAAGTGTAGTCGTCAACTCACTTGCCATGGTGCTTATGGTTTCCATCTTCCTTTGGAGAGGTCTGCGTATCAAAAATACTATAAATACAGCTCTTACCTTCCTATATCCAGCAGTTGGCCGGTGATAATAATGACCTGCCTCATCATTTTTATTAATTTATTTTAGCTTTATTGCACCAACTAACAGTAACAATACAAAAGGTGGACTTAATGGCATGAGGCATTCTCTGCCAGTCAACCATTGAGCAGTACCCAACCATATCATCATCTGTACCTATACAGAACAGCTGGCTCCTAGTGATTCTACAGCTGACCTGAATTCAGGCAGCTCGATTGTCAAAACCGATGAGATTTTATAAATCATCACTCTGCAGGGCAAAGGCCTTCATCATTGAATGCAAGTTACCACGGCAATGATGGATACAGGCGTAATCAGCACGCCTTCCGAATGCGGGTTGGTGATCCCAAACCCGAGCTATGTTCGAAAGTGAAGCTTCTTCTCGGCACTAGCCCACATTTGTCCCGAAGCAGTGGTAGGTTAAATATTGGGACGTGTAAAAGCGCCTCCAGGGGCCTATTTGCAGAAATAAAACTGATTTTAACTGATTTTAACTGATTTTGACCCAGGAGCAGGTCCCCATTCTTGACCCGGCATTTAAACCACTCGACCAAATGGGGCGTATTTTATTACGTTCTAGGAGCTCATACTGCGAAAAGTAGGAAATTCGTTCATGGGAAACTGATTTCGTATTGTTTAACAACACCACATGGTATTGTTGAACATCCTGTACGTAAACTTAAATCATAATGTCAAAGTTATTTTAGTGACTAAATAAATAAATAAATTTGGACAACATCACATACATTGTCCTGAAGGCCTACTCTCTAAGCACGAAGTTAGTGGTTTCGTCTCGTATAACGGACATTTGGTACTCCGTACCACTTACGAACCTTTGTTTCGTTCGGAGTTTGGACGAAGAACGAATGATAAGAAAAACGAACGCTTAAACTTACTCTCTAAGCGTTTTAGCCCGTCCGTAATGTTGAATTTGACACTTCTTTCATCGTAACTTTATGTCAGTTGAAACGACAACTAAATAGCTATCGTTCTGGCTTACGAATGAAAATTCAAAAACTTTATTTGTGATTATACTGCCATTTTCATATGTGGAAATTGTAGAGCAAGTTAGTAAAGAAGAGGCGCAAACGACGCAAATAGTGTCGTGTGGTGCCGACACATCAAAATAATAAATATAGCCTCTTCTTTTCCTATGGATGTCGTAAGAGGCAACTACAGAGAGGCCGCATTTTCTTTCTACTATTGGCTAAACTTTAATCTCTAATCCACCTGCCAAGCGTGGCGAAAAGGCAAAATCAACTTTTTAAAGAGATAGAGACTACGTCCTGCAGTGGACTAATCTATGCTGGTTATGATGATGATAAAGTGTTCCCAGTAGTGATTTCATTGTTTAGTAGAATTTAAGTGCAATAAGAAATAAATATAACAATTCCGTCATTTTTCTCCCGTGTTTTACACAATTTGTGTATTAGAGAAAAGAAACCTCTACAAATAACAGTAAAATATCATAATACATTTAGCAGTTATTATATTGTATTCTCAAATAAAACATCATACTATAATCAACAAATAATATGTTATATTTGAATAAGTAATGTAAATAGTAAAAAAGATTAATTCACAGGACACTTTTATTTAAACTACATGAGATTACCTTTTATATTAATTTTAGAACTTATTGTTTATCAAGATTGCCAATTTGGTCTGGTCAATCACCAATTATCTTGCCAAGCGTGGTGATAAAGTTTAATTCATCTTTTTAAAGAGGTGTTCGTCCTGCAGTGGACTTATCTATGCTGGTGATGATGATGAAGTATTTCCAGTACTTAGTGGTTTTATTGTTCAGTCGATATGAGTGCAATAAGAAAAAATTAGAACAATCAAGCTCTTTGTTACCTGTGTTTTATATAACTTATGTTTTAGAATGAGGGACTAAAATCATTAGCCTCCATTTACAATATACAATAATACTGATTTTGAAATATTTATAATACTTCTTGTATTTATTTAAATCATGCAATTATTATATAGCATTCTTAAATAAAACATCATACTCGTCAAATATGTTATATTTTATTTAAAATATATTCACAGAACAGTATAACTCAAAATAAATGAGGTAACGATGTGTATTAATTTTAGGTAATAAACATAACTACGGACCTCAATAAAGACATTTATTAAAAACAAACACGTTAATTTCTAACCTCCAATCTTTGCATGAAACAATGTATTACATATACACATTTTCCTCATTTTCTAATTAAATTTGAAATGAGAGTCTCTAATATATGAATTCAGTCTCAATAACATTAGTCTAAATATAAATTTACACACAAGTTACACTATAACAATGCACATTTTAATCAATCTTAAAATTGCCAAATACTTTCTTCAGTGTAAGCCTAATTATAAAGAAATCTTTAAAAAGTCTAAATAAGACAAACATCTTAATTAAATTTCATTTTCAATATTTTAATTAGCTTCTATATTGCTAGAAGCATACATATTATTAGTATTTTATATCGACGACCGGCTTCAAATAATCTTGAAAAATTTGATTATCAATTTACATAATGATGAATACTTGAAACAATGCAAGATACAAACAGTTTGTCTTATTTTGTTTTATTTCAGAATGAACATTCAATTTAAACTACTAAAATGAACACTTTAATCTGTCTCAAAATAACATACCGGTTGTCTTACTTATCAATCTAAGTAAAATATAAATATAATGTACAACTCCATCTCCTGAAGCTTGACTTGCATAGTCAAGCGTTTTTATTTGGTGGTTATAAAGCTTGAAAATAAAGCAGGCGTATCAAGCAGCTAGGCCCACTGTAGAAATTGAGATCTGTAAATAAATCAAGATGGTTAAATAATAAATAATACAATTTTGAGCAAGACATATACCTAAATTATTTCTGGAGGTTATATTAATTATATTATGGCGACTATTTAATTAGAAAAAAGTAGCAGGTGCCGGGTTGGGTAACCCTTAATTCACCTCCCATAATCCCCATTTGCTACTCCGATTGAAAGTGGATATCTTACGTACAATGGTATATTACAATGTTGATGGTAAATTGCTTGATTTGCCCCGGCTAAAGAAGTATTTTGAAATGAAAATAAGCTTACCTTTTGCAAATACTTGCAGATTTTGTTGAAGTAGGTACGTCTACAAAGTATTCATCGAGTTTTATTTAATGAGTGTCTTCACTCATCGACACTTTAAATAATCCATGGACCAAGTTACGTTTTCCCTCCATAAAATTGTAGGCTTTTCCTTTCTTAATGTTAAATTTATAGTTTATTTTGAAAAAAACTCTCACGTATGAAACTTCAAATTTTGTTTAGCAATTTGATAGCATAGATTATACAATAACGTTTCATTTGACAATTTTCTACAGATAAAAAATAGCATAGCTGCTATAGAGAAATTTAGAAAAAATGGTTAGAATACATATTTTGAGGTATGGTTCATATTTATTGGGATGTATTTGATATTAAAATAATGTTATGATAACTAATTTGGTTAAATTAAACCAAACAACTTCAAAACTAGAAAACCGGTAATAATCCTTTGAATTTCACGACACTATCGTCAAGCATTGTTCATTCACGAATATTGTCTATGGTTCCGTTCGATACTCGTTAGTCCGAAAACAATAGAGGGTAAGGTTTACACCTTTCGTTCGGGCTACTGTCGTTCGGGTTCTTAACTTCGTTGACGGGCTTAGAGAGTAGGCCTCCTGATCCCAATTTGATAACTATTTAAAGCATTCGTATTTTGGAAACCAGAAACATCGAAGGTACCACAAACACCCAGACCCGAGAAAATGTAGAAAAACACATTTTTTCTACATTGACCCGTCCGGGAATCGAACCCGGGACCTCGGAGCAGGCGACACCATGAAAACCGGTGTGTACGCCACTCCGCCACGGAGGTCGTCTAATAAGGACTATTACACTATTATTGATTATTTAAATTATAGGAATGTATAGCATTCATTGTCCTAGCTCGTACTTGCTATAGCCTTTTGTAAACATTTATTTAAAAAGAGGCTGACAATAGTGACAGAGTTTCTTGCGCTGCTTCTTCTCGACACTGGCCCAGATTTGTTCCGTAGCAGTGGTAGGTTTGAAAATTGGGACGTGTAAAAGCGTCTCCTGGGTCCTATTTGCAGAAATAAAACTGATTTTACTGATTTTGATTTTACTTAATTGGCTTAGTTCTTAAAACTGTTTACCGTATGGTTCATGGGCGGGGCTGACCTTTGGGTTTAAAGCTTGTTAGCCGTTTACTCCTAGCGACCTTCACCTCAGACGCAAATGCCAGGGAACAAAACTTCTATCAGATTAAGATAGGCTGCCTTTGTGTCTAAAAAGGCATCAGAAAATGTACGATCAGTTCGCGTGGGTTTATAAACAACATAATGATTCATGGTGCTGTAGTTACGTGTTAATTTATGAATGCTATTTACGAATCTTTGACCTTTAATAACTTTGTAACGGAATGGCATTCTCTGAAAATTCTTTCTTTGTCTACATGGTATAGGCCTACACTTTCTCCCTCAGCTGCTCCTTCTTCTGGTATTATACTATATATCAATGGCGACAGGTCAATATTTTTTTGTCAGAATAAAGTCTGTCTGTGAAATTTTTATGAAGACCGCTGTGGTGTAGCTTCGTACACACCGATGTTCATAGTGCCGTCTGTTCCAAAGTCCCGGGTCTCACTCCCGTTCGGGACCATTAGAAAAAAACCGGCCAAGTGCGAGTCGGACTCGCGCACGAAGGGTTCCGTACCAAAACGGCAAAAAAAAAAACGTTTTTTTTGTATGGGAGCCCCCTTAAATATTTATTTTATTTTGTTTGTAGTATTTGTTGGTATTGCGGTAACAGAAATACATAATTTGCGAAAATTTCAACTGTCTAGCTATCCGGCTCTTGAGATACAGCCTGGTGACAGAGCGACGGACAGACAGACAGATGGACAGACGGACAGACAGCGAAGTCTTAGTAATAGGGTCCCGTTTTTACCCTTTGAGTACGGAACCCTAAAAAAGAGTATTTTTCTATATTGTCACGGGTCTGGGTGGTTCCCTACCTTAATTCTGATTTCAAATAATAAGTGCTTTATATGGTTACTTTGTTTGTGATGTTGTCTTCATACATTTATTTATTTAACTTTAGTCATCGCTATACATTATATGAACTAGATACTACTCAGTCCGCAGTCCGATACAAAAATGACATCTAAAACTGTTCTCATTTGAACGATTGACTTTAATTTTAAGTCAGTGTCAACTTTAAGGTAGTGGGATCTACCTCCTAGTGGTCCACCCTGGGCAACGGCATCTTTGGTTTTCTAACCAATGATGACGGCTAACAGATCCCTCTGCGGTGGTAGGCTTCGTAAGAGGCTGCCTGGATGCTACCCTCCTGCCGGAGTCCAGCGCCAAACAGTTTTTCTGTGTTCCGCTGGTGTGTGGGAGAACCAGTACCTCGGAACGGTATAGTTAAATATGTAGTCAAGAGCAAGCCTATTCTATATTAAATTTTATATTCTTTTTATACTAAATTCTATACTAAGTTATATATTAAATATCTATATGATATTATATTGTATTTAGTACCTGTTTCCTGTCATTTTTGTTATAAGTCTGTATTATTTGTTTTAGTTGTATAAAAATCATGCATAGGTGCATGATTTTTTACTTTAAATTATTTTCGTATGTACATGTAAAGGGTTCCAACCTAGCCCTACAAGTAGCTCTTTACAATTTTGTTATGTTCCGGTTGTAACCTGTTTTGTACATAAATAAAAAATTAAAAAATTAAAAAAAAAAGATGTGTGGCACTCGGAGACTGCCGCGGTAAAGCTATTGCATAGCATTTTTTATCAACTTATGCAATTATAAAACTAAAAAGTATCACCGCTGTGCCGGTCGGAGTGGGGGGTGTTAGGTTATTTTCGTTACGGAATTTCTGGATTCGGTCTCCACGCTCAAGGCCCGCGATAGAAGCTATGCAATAGCTTAATAAAATTAAAAAAAAACTTTATAACTCTCTGCCATATTATCTCGGCGTGCAATAGTAGTATAGATATTTATGTCATGTTGTAACTTGTAACTATTTGATTGATATAGGTTGTACTAAAAGTACGCCCTAATATCAAATGGGTGCACTTTTGGGTCATTATTTTGGCGCTGATTAAGTGTGTCTAGTTTTTATATTACCTACATCAATGGTTGTAGCAGTGCCGGATTTACCATAGAAGCTGAAAAATCTGAAGCATAGGGAACTTTGATTATCAAACCATTAGGGAGGCATAATTAGGGGGCGGCAAAATAAGCCCAAAAAAAATTATAAGTAGCGCAATAAAAACAAAGCTTTGTTCTTCTTAGCTTTAAAATATACCGAAAAAGTTGTAAAAAAGAAATTAACAGAGTGCATCTAATTTTAGAGGTCAGTAGGGGCGGCAAAAATTAAAAGCTTTGGGGCGGCAATTTTGTAAATTCAGCACTGGCTTGTAGTAGGTACTTACTTCTTTGAAACGGTTGCTTTGAACCAGATCGCGCGCCAGCAGCCGCGCGATGGAGCGCTACGAGAAACTGGCTAAACTTGGCGAGGGTTCCTACGGGCTAGTGTACAAGTGCCGGAACAGGGACACCGGGGAGATTGTCGCCGTCAAGAAATTCGTGGAGAACGAAGACGACCCGCTCATCAGGAAGATCGCGCTGCGAGAGATACGGATGCTGAAGGTAAAGGAATAGTTGGGCACATAACCAAATTATAGTTAGCTGTTTCGAGATCTCTACCGTGTGCTTTGTTTTTTCCGCAAACCGACACGGTTGCCAGTGTCATGATCACGGAAGAACTGAGTTCCTTGGTAGGCCAGGTTTGAATCAGTATAATTTAAACCTATATTTATTTCCTAAGTAAAGAGTCGTACACAACTACCTACCAGAGAGATGAACATGCAGATGCACTGTGAAGTGGGAAATGGGTTTAGGGGCAACAACATCCGCATATTCAATATTTTTTTCACTGTCCATAGCTGAGCTACCTACTCGTATTGCTCGTAATAAAGGTATGACCTAAAATTGTTTGTAAAATTAATTAAAATTAAAAAGATTTCCATACTAACTATTAATGATTAACTATATGTATTATGTTATGACTTGCACTTTGCAGGATTGTCCTCGTTGCCATGTACCTACTACGTTTATCGTTAATGTCCACCGATCATATTCTTTGGTCCACATAGCATTTAACACTAGTAGAAACGGGCAGTTTTCATATGCTCGCATCATAAACACATTTCTGGTGGAAAATCAACCCTAACGGTTAAGGACTCGAATTTACACGTCAAAATGATATATAGTAAATATTAGTGATCGCAGTTTCACCAATTGTACATAATACTAGCTGTGCCTGTTGCCCGCGACTTTGTCCGCGTCAATTTCTTATATAGCCTAAGCCTTCCTTGATAAATGGAATGTCCAACACAAATTTAATTTTTCAATTCGAACCAGTGGTTCCAGAGAATAGCGCGTTCAAACAAACAAATAAACAAACTTTTCAGCTTTATAATATTAGTATAGATTGCAGAGGAGGGTCTAACCTCGCTCTCCCGTCGCCTGTTTATGACAAAAAGGTGTAATGTCAAAATTTAAACTTTAAAAAATTATGTGTCAGGTGGAGTCCCGGAGAGCATACCGCTATTCCATTAAGCTTAATGGTATAGCGCCGCGCCCGGTATGCACGGAGATGCGGGTTCGATTCCCACCTGAGACATAATTTTTAAGTTAACACTGATATTATAATTGCAATTAAGTTGCTATTTTAAAATATCATTGAAAAGGAAAGTGTAATAATGTATTTAAAAACTTTTTTAAGCAATATCTTAATTGCTGGTGCCTTAATAATGCCTTAAATAAGAGTTTCCACTGCCTGAGTTGGGGCTCGTGCCTTTCGCATGGCGACTGCTCTAACCTAACCTAACCTAACATATTTCAATCGCTGCATGTGTATCTAGGTTTTCATTTTACATCTATGTGTAGTAAATACTTTTAATTGTTCAACTGATTCAAATCGCTTTAATTTCTCCTGATTATGAAACTGATTAGTCATGTTCGATTTGTAAGGGACGTATGTGGATCGATTAATAGTGGCCATGTAGTCCTTGAAGCGTAATTATGATGAATGACTCGACAGTTTGACATTAGTTTAATAATGTAAACACTTAAAACACAATGAATCAAATATTATTATTGAATGTAGAAAGCGTTATGTTGATTCTTATTACGGGTCATCCATAAGTTACGTTACACGAATTAATTTCATGATTTGAAAGAAAGAAAGAATTATTTATTTGACACAAATATTACAAGGAACACAGACAGAACTTATAGTATGTAAAAATAAAATAAAGAAGTGTCAAAAAGGTCCCCGCTCAGCATAGTCGTGACAGCCGCAGCCATATGACGCTGATTTCTGGACCCCTGCCCTCGTTCTTGGTGGCGCGGAACCGATCGTTGTGGAGATCCTTGGGGAGGCCTATGTCCAGCAGTAGCGTCATTTGGCTGAGATGATGATGATGACTTACAATTCAGTTACAATCTGCTAAACAATTGAATTCATAGCCTGCATTTACAATGTACTTATTCTGTTCATTCCACTCGACAAATTATTTTATACTCTCGCGATTTGAACACATAATGTTATTACTAAGTCCATTAGGTATATATAGGTATAAAAATGTTATGTTGGTTTTTGTACGCTTCAAAATCTCAAAAAGTTCTGCACCGATCGAGCTGAAATTTTAGCATGATAGGTACATAATCCGCATCAAGGATTGCTTTTATCTTTTTATCCGCGACCGCAAAAAAAAACAATAAAAAACAAACACCATTCAATCACAATGTGCCATAGCGAAGCGTGGCAGGGAACAGCTAGTCCAACCTTTATACCATTACACGGGATAAAGATTCGTTAATGGACTTAGTAATAATATTATTCCACACGACATTGGAATAAGTTTAATAGTAGCCCCCCAGGATCCAGCAAATCATGCACTTA
The DNA here is from genome assembly GCA_949315895.1 of Anania crocealis. Classification (NCBI taxonomy): domain Eukaryota; kingdom Metazoa; phylum Arthropoda; class Insecta; order Lepidoptera; family Crambidae; genus Anania; species Anania crocealis. Next base: position 2,746,857 of record OX438868.1, read on the forward strand.
GGTACCTACTTACTTCAACCGCACTTGTCGAGTTCAAAGCTCCATCGTATATAACGATTTCGTATTCAAATGAGTTTGCCCTCGTAACAAACCTGCATGCTGGAACACAGTAAATAAAACTGTATTATGAATCTTATTTAAAGGGGTTAGAGATAAATTTTCAATGGGGTTTTAAGGTAATTTCGAACTCGTTTTTGAGGAAAGGGCGAAGGAATATTGTAGCAGTTAAACCGTTATTTTTTACAAAAAGTCTCTTAACTTCTTTTAACTTATAAAAATATCGTAAATTTGTTACTCATTTGTCGCACCGCTCACAAAACATTTCTGTTTAGCCCTTTAAGCATTAAAGTTTAGCCCAATGGTTGACTGCTAGAGCAAAAAAAGTTCATAATTTGTACATATTATACGAGTATCTTTAATTTGTGCATAGAGTTTTTAAGAAAACAAGTTTTTATCAAATAATATTACTTGTAAAGACTAATAGGCGTTGGACGTAACAGCGGCCAGCGCGACAGCGTTCTTTTAAACAAAAATATATTTTAGTATAATTAAATTTAGCAAAGTATTGCTTGCTCTGGTAGATTTTATTTTAAAAATCGTGATATCAAATGGTCGACTTCGCCATTGTAGTTAATTCTATGAATGTCGTACGTAATTATAATTTTGTTTTTTTAAAATATTTTTTAACATTTGCCTATTTGTTTTGAATTAATTTTTTTTTGGCAGAACCTAAAGCATCCGAACCTGGTGAACCTGATCGAGGTGTTCCGTCGCAAGCGCAAGCTGCACCTGGTCTTCGAGTACTGCGACCACACGGTGCTGCATGAGCTGGAGAAATATCCTTCTGTAAGTATTTGTGATGAATGATGTTAATAGCAAAACTCGAGAACTGCTAAACAAAATTTGTATGAAAATTAAGGCAAAGTTTTATTCTCCAGTAGTTTTGCAAAACGGTCGTAATCTATTTTTCATACCCTTAATCCCTCAACCCCCAGGAGGCACTTGGGTGCCACAATAACAATTGATTTCAATTGTGTCTGGAATAACTCACGATTAAGGGATTAAGTAATAAAGTTTGTCCAACCCAAAAAACCTTTTTGTAAAATTTCCGCAATCTAACATTGGAAGGAACTGAAATATTCTGAGGAGCTGCAATTTTCTTATCTGTCTCGTTCCTTCATCATGACGCGATGATAATGAACAAAACTAGTTTCTGCTAATTGTTTGCATGAGGATGGAGCTAAAATTATTACTAAGGTAACAATCAGTAGAATAATAGTATTTAATATAAAATACTTAGGTAAGAACAGTACATAATAATATATTATATTACTCTAATCAATAGATTTACCTACAGTCACATAATAGCAACCCGTGACTTATTGCTACATCATAGGAAAAAAAAATCTTGGTAGATGTTTATTTATTTTAAAAGCTTTAATATATATTTAATTGAATTCATGTTATTTCATTTCAATTAAGTAACTGTTCTTTATTAACTTGGTCATGATGACGCTGAAAACCATTATTTTAAGTTACAAGGTAGGTATTACAAATGTTATTACTTTAGTCTAGGTATAAACACAAATTCTAGTATTCGTGTCTCTAAATAAACTCAAACGAGGTTTCATGTTGAGCAAAGTTAATTATATTCAATAGTTTTAAAACATAAACAGGGTTTTCACTAACATGCAAATTCGTGATGTTTAACTGAAACAACAGCCTTAGACAAGTTGTTTTCTAATATCGTTTAAGCTCGATGAATAGATAACAACAAGTGTATGAAAATTACATTTATTCAGGATGAAATTTTTTTTACCATCCAATTTTAAATACAACACATAAGAGACGAGAAACAAATACCGTATTTTTTCTTTAGGTATAGTCCTGTACAAAAAAGTCAAGATGAAGCACCTAGGAAATGTCCGTCAAAAATCTAAAATTTTGGATACGGCCTCATCGCAACACACTTTTTACGCGATGCGCATCTCATGCATTCATTAAATACTATTCATAAGTTGTTGATTTTCCCTTTGTCTAATGTCAATTTCATACATTTGTTATCTATTTAATAGTATGTCTAATAGTAAAGATATTAGAAAACAACTGTCTAAGGCCGCAGTACCTATAGCATGTATATACAATATAGTTAAAGCATTACCACACTAGAACCTAACACTTTCGGGGACACACCACGTCTATCGAGGTTATGACAAGAAAACTTCCGTTTGACCAACGGAACACCCAAAGCTTTTCGCTCCTTTCGAATTATATGAAAGTTACCAAATTAAAATATATTTTTATCCATATTTTTAATTATTTAAACTTTCAAGCAAATTGTATCCTTAAGGCCGTCAGGTTTTTCTTAAATATAAACAAAAAACATGCAATAAGAACTTCGAAATTCAAGTCGGTACGAAAAATACAATTAACCAAAGATGGTCATGCGTTGATTCAAAATTTGCGGTTGTTTTTCCTGCTTTACTTCGGTATTATCTGTGCTTCGGATAAACCTTCATGCGTAGCTTGTACCGATAATATACAGGGTGAAATTTTAACCACTTTCCAAATTTTAATATATTAATCTACGAGACAAAAAACAAATGACGTATTTTTTCTTTTGGTATAGCCCAGTACAAAAATGTCAAGATAAAGCACTTAGAAAATGTCCTCCAAAAATCTAAAATTTTTGATACGGCCGCCTAGCAACACTTTTTTTACGCGAAGCGCATCTAATTCATTCATGACGATACTAGTCATAAGTTTTTGATATTCCCTTTATACCTTAACAGGTCTAGGACAGTAAAAATTGAAAACTATATCGCGAAAAATATTTTCGGGTGACAACTTGATTTACATTTTTTACTTCATAAATAGGCTCTAAATACGATACTGAACGCCTATAAAAAATATGGAAAGTGGTTAAAATTTCATCCTGTATGTACTCAAGAATTAGTTTAGCTATTCAAAGGGGGAACGCTGCCAATATCTTCGGATCAGTGGCGGCGCGAGGCCTTTTAATGTGGGCGAGGTACATTTCGCGAGGCCCTCTGATAATATGGGCAAGCACTTTGCGAGGCCCCCTGATGGTATAATGAATTTTATGATATAGTTTATCAGATATATCTAGTATTTCATTCATATTTCAGCCAAAGAGAGTAAAATATCTTTAAGTTAATAATTTATTTATTATATGCTTTTGGGCTTTCTATGCTTTACCTTTATTATAACTATGGGGCGTGAGGCCCCGTGCACCGCGAGGCCGGGGGCGGTGGCCCACACCGCCCACGCCTTACGCCGCCTCTGCTTCGGATCCTTGCCTAAAGCACATGAGTAAATATCCTACAGAGTACAAGCTTCTTAACTTTTAAACTATTCTGATAGGGCTGACACCTGTTGCAAGTCAAAAAAAAATAGGGAGTAAAAATAAAATACGGTAAGTACCTACCTACATAATAAAACGTGTATTTCAAAAGGTAAAAAATATAAGGTTTAGTGTAATTTGACCATACTATAGTTGAATTAGTTTATAAATGGCTAACCCTAAATAAATTATTTTTCTTTAAATATTTCTTATTTCTTTTTAACGTGTGATACAGTCTCAATATAATATACAAATTCCTTAAATAACTGATCGGAGAACATTCGCATGGCATGCCAAAAGATAATTAATTTATAATTTTATTTTTATATTTAATTTCCAATATTTTGAATTCTCGGATCATTATTAAAATAATCTTGGTATATGTTTTTTTTTCCATTTCACCAATAAAATTGACATAATTATCTGGACCTGGCGGTATTTTAAGGAACCCGGCCTGTAGATACGTTACCTACATAAATGGGCGTAGCCACGGTGGGGCAGGGTGGGGCACTTGCCCCACCCTGTCTCTGACCTTTGAGGTACCTAACCAAACCTAAAAATTTAACTATCTAGGTACTAACTAATACTTCATATCCGTAAGAAAGTTCACACTCGACACAAAAAAAATGCGATCAAGACAAAAAGTTATTCTTTTACAAAATCCAATCAAATAATTTTGTTTTTTGTTCGTATGTGACTGAGTTGAGCTGGAAAGCTAACTGCCACCCGCGCGCGCCAGCCCCATCCCGCGCAGCGCAGAATTTCTTCCATTGCAGCGCTAGTCGTATTATTTGCTCGTTTACTATTTTACTTAAAAAACATCGTGAAAATGTGGACGATCACAGCGGCAGTTTTATAGCTGACGATCTAGAAGTTGATTTCACAATGCCACGCATCGCGAAAAGACAGACTCACCTTGCAATTCCTCCAGCAGAGAGTCCTACCCAGTTTTGGACATAGATTATTCCCTACCTAGACTCGCTAACAATGTTTTGAAAAAGTGTTGCTCGAAGAACAACATACCGGTATATTCCTTGATATCACTGGACCTATATTATATGTTGCAAATGACATTCGAAGAGTTTTTTAAGAAAACAGAGCCCGTTCCCGAGTTTTATAACTTTTGTGGTAGTTTCCACAGGGAGGCTGAACTGTGGTACCGCTTGTGGAAAGAAAAATATGGCTGTGATGGTTTTAAAAGACATGGAAGTGGCAGAACTGATAAAGAATTCAGATTTTTTTCATCCGAGCATAAAAACGTGTACGACCTGTACCTGCTATAGTGAGGTCATTTAATACGTTACGGCGTGTCGATTCGTGGCTATGCTCTCCAACATGAGTTAAAATCGTCTGAGCGGTCTTTGTAAGCTTGAGGTTCACAGGATGAGGATCGCCGAATCGAAAAATAAATTGGAAGCCGTAGCCGCCTTTAAAGTAATATTATAAAGTAACTTAATTCCTTATTAAATGAACAACCTATACCTAATACCTATGTGTAATTGTTTACTTTTTGTACCTGAAAGTACTATCTATAGATAGATATAAACCACGTAAATTATCTGATTACCAAATTGGCATACGCCCAGAAACCCAAAGTTTTTTCCGATTTTATCTCTAAGAGAAACTCCGAGCATAGCTTTTTCCATAGCCCGCTGAGCGACTTTGAACTTGACTTTGGACTAGACGTACCGTCAGTGTCCACGTTTTTGGCTCCGTATGTCATGATGGGTAGGACGCACTGATTGAAGACTTTTGTCTTGAGGCATTGTGGGATCGACGATGAGAAGACTCGACGTAGTTTCCCAAATGCTGCCCAACCCAACTGAATTCTTCTGTTCACCTCATCCTCAAAGTTGTTTCTACCTACCTGCAACGCCTGCCCAAGGTACACATATTTTTGAAAAACTTCGAGTACGGCGCCGTGCACCGCAATCGGTTCCGGTAGGACATGTTCATTGAACATAACCTTGGTTTTATCCAGGTTCATCCGAAAGCCGATGCGTACAAAAGAGTCAGCCAGGTCATTCAGCATCTGTTGTAGCTCATGCAGCGTTTCTGCCATAATAACGATGTCGTCTGCAAATCGCAAGTGAGAGATGTATTCGCCATTAATGTTGATGCCTCGTCCTTTCCAGTGCAGCGTCTTGAACATATCCTCCATTGCATTTGTGAAAAATTTTGGGGAAATGACGTCCCCTTGTCTCACTCCTCGATGCAACGGTATAGGTAGGTTTTGTTTGCTGTTTCTGTATTTAGACGGACATGGTGGCGGCTTCGTAGAGACATCTCATCACTAGACGTACTGCCAATCTATTTGGCAATGCTGCAGGGACTCTAAAACGGACCGTATCTCGATCGAGTCGAAGGCTTTCTCATAGTCCAAGAATGCTAGATACAAGGGCTAATTATACTCTTTGGTCTTCTGTATAATCTGCCGCACTGTGTGGAAGTGGTCTATGGTGCCGTATCCGCTCCCAAATCCAACCTGTTCCGGTAGTTGAAATTCGTCGAGTTCTGCGCAAGGAGGTTCGAAAAAATCTTATAGACGTGGCTTAGAAGAGAAATGGGTCGATAGTTCTTCAGCAGGGTTTTATCTCCTTTTTTGAAGAACAGGACGACAACACTCCTACTCCACGCCTCCGGATATCTCACTTCAAACATCCTACATACAGATACATGGTGCTACTAGGATGTAACCTTTTTGTATGAAAAAATATCCACGTTTAGACCGCGGGAATAGTTTGCTGGTTACATATTATTTTAGACTGCTGCCCCACCCTGAGCCCATGGCTGGCTATGCCAATGCCTACATTAAAAGTCTTTACGATGAATAAATAGGGAATCTTTGCTTATATTTATGGCATTTTCCGATACGATTCTAATTTCTTGTACTTGTGTCGATCCAGACATTTCCTATACAATTATCCGGCAACAAACCATAGCAGTGCGTAACTGACCCTTTGTTTTATATATTTAGATTTAACACCAATTTTCCATAATTAATATTATATAAATAATTGAATCATAGAAATGGTAAAATCACAATTCGTCAGCCAAATCACTCAAATAAATGTCGTCTAATGCGCGCGACGTGCAGGCGGCAGCCCTGTCATTTATACCGCAACTGAATCGGCGAAAACCAGTTCTTACCCCGGCGACGCGTCGGTGAATGCGTCGGTGAGATGATGTCACGCATACATCGCCGCGCTATGTGCGAGTGGAACAACAGCGGGCCGCATATAGGTAGCTTGTATTCTGGTGGGAATATTTATTCATGTGCCTAAAGGGACTCCTTTGAATAATATATTTTAGTTAACTTATTATATTACATCTTTTAAGGTTTTTAGTTTTAGGTTCCTTGTTGTACTAGTATATATATTTTATTTCCATATAGTCTTAACGTTTGTTCTATAGTTAATAAAATGTAGATACTCTTCTTTTATTCCATATTAGCAGTAACTTAATGTTCGTTGCGCGTGGAATTTTGAAAATTGTAAACTATACCGTGGGATTCGGGAACCATATATTTCCCGGGATAAAAAGTAGCTTTAACCGCCTGTTGAAAGACCTTGGCTGGGCCAGACCTTATAACGTAGCAGAATATCTGGGGTACCCTTGAAGAGGGATACCCTTAGAAACCTAGGTTCTGCTACGCTACAAAAGAAAATTTGGAAAGAGGGAAGTTAATGGGAACCTACCTCCCTATAATTATTCCCTAAGAGTTAAATAAAATACAAGACAAGATATAAAGTAAATATATTAGATAGAGTTAAAGGTATGATAAAATATATACGTAACTTAAATTTACACGTGAAAGTCCAATTTATTAGAGGTTTGATGAATAGAGGTGGCCCGGCGGTCGACCACGCCAGGACCCAACTGCGCAGCGGAGGGGAGGTAGTCCGGCGATCTGCCTGATCAAGCCGAAGTGATGGAGATGACCCGGCGGTCTACGTGACCGCCAGGATCCAACAGCACTAGGTGGAGAAGGCCCGGCGGTCTACGTGACCGTACCAGGGTCCAGAAGTAATCAATAAATAGGAGTGTCCAAGATAATTCTCCCAATTTGAGAATAATAATATTTCAACAATAGAATAAGAAGAAGTGATCTAAAAGCCGAATGTCAACTGACTACTGATTGACGTGCTCGCCCGACATGGGCGAGGCACGATCGAACAATTTTGAATTTCAAAATAAGAATATAAAAATCAGAGTAAACCAAAAAGTTTCTAAACAGAAATAATTTAAAAGAATTAGAAAATACATCAAATTATAAAAAAATGTAAAAATGACAATGGGATGAGAAGGTAATGAGAGATGAGGTATCTACATACCACAACCTGCAGTGAGTTCTATACTAGACCGAGTGTCTAAAGCTGCATTAGCAGGTTCGTACCAGATTTGGCTGGGCAGGGAGAGAAACACGAGTAGTGAAGGTGAGTGTTGATGTACGTCGAAAAGGGGTCGTTTAAAAAAAAACCTTTTAAACCTACACCCGTGTCACAAGTCCTAGGAGCTACTCGAAGTTTCTCTTTATGCCACACGATGGACCCGGCACCCACACGGTGAATCCATGTAAAGCTAAGAAGTTTGTCACAATCCAGCATTTAGCTTTTTCTGCGTGCTAATTTAAAAAAAATAGAAATAGAAAATCTTTATCGCTATATGCATGCAAATCTGTTAAGTATTCCGTAACTAGTTAATCTTTATAGTATTTAATATTATACATGTTCAGCATAACGACAGTTAAACATTTGCGATGCATAAATTATTCCAGGTTTACGGGAAAGTAACATCATTTTAAATTGCTATAATGTTCATAGTTTCTATATGTCATTATTATTTATTGTTTTGTTATTATCACGCATGATATGTTAAATTACGAGTAGGTTTAAATTAAAATGGTTTTTTATCGTGGTTATTAATGAATAATGTCTTTTTAAGGACTAAACCTGATAAAACACTATAAACGTTTAAACTATTTAGTTCTATTAGTATCTTCTGTTATTTTATTTTGTCTTTTTTTTCGTTTTTTTATAGATCTTTATAGCTTTTGCAAAGGCGGTTGACGGTGGTACCACAATATTCTGGATTTCGTATGACTAACGATAGAGGGTGATGGAGTTAGTTGTTATTTTTTTTCCTAAATTGTGCAATAAGGATAAAATAAATAATTATACACTGTAGTATACGTCATAGACTAATCGCGTCAAGACGTAGACGTTTGAACTCGCGTGTAGTTGAATATTAAAAGTCGCATGAGGCGACCGTGACCCCACCCCGGCTATTCAGGGCTTTTCTTTCCAAATCCGTCATTAGAGTTAAATTATATTGATTTAACCAGCTGTTGCCTACTACTTCGTTTGCGGCTAGAATGTAGCTAATACTGATTTTAACTGATTTTTAACTGATTTTAGATAAAATGTAGTTACTTATTAGGTACTGTAGTTACTTATTTACTAGTTAGGTATTTCTTAACCCTTAAACTACTATTAGAGTTATTGATTCGGTATTATACCATGTACCTACTTGTTTTTCCTAAGTTTTCGATATATCGGCACTGTTGCAAGCGCCATGATGATCCTCGAATCAATCAAATCTAGTGATATTGACTATAAAAATTTAAATCACTTAAACTACCACTTTGCAAATACATATCATGTTTTTATTCCATCCACGGGAATAAATTTTTTTGTTGTGTTATAAATAATAAAATACACTTATCGGAGCATCTCAAATAATGTTAAACGCTCCATTTGTACAGTCTCCTAATGACCCGTATGTATCACTTGGTATCACTAAAGTTCAAAATTATAATGTGTTAAATATTTACGCTGCGTTTTCGAAATCAATTTTGAAAGTAAAACATGTTTTCTAAAACAATTGTGCACTGTCAAGGTAAGCAAGAAATAATCCAGTTTGTCTTTGATGCCGTTTGCGTTCAACGACTTACAGGCCTCGATTTATGTGATAAACTAATTAATCATAATAAGCACAGTAACGACTAAAATAAACTTTATCATACCTACATCTAACTGAAGCGGTTTGTAGCTATAAAAAAATTAACGGTCTTCGACCTATCTAATATGACGTTATTTGCAATCTATTTAATTAGTTGATTGACGGTCATGATCTAATGTGAATTCATACTAATCTTTTAAATCCGAAAGTATGTCTTTCTTTTAACTCGTCACGCTTTTTCAAACAGTTGGAAAATAAAATTCGGTGTTAGATAGATTGAATCTCGGCAAAGAACTAAGGACGGATCTGGCCCATTCGATGATGGATGTATGTTTCGTCTGGATAGGGATGCCAGGTCGCCAAACCTAATAGCCGGACAGACCAGCCAATTTGGCCTGACATTTGGGTAGAAAGGCCGGACACCCTAAATTATTGAGGAATTTGTGTCTCAGTATTAATATTTACGAAAAAAATTTATGTAAAATCAAGCTTTTTTGATTATTATTATAAATTTTTGTATATTATTTGTAAACGCAAGAACGACGGACAGTCGGCTCGGCGCCTGCTCGTTTCCGAAATGTAAAAAGTCCAACAAAATCCGGACAGGCCGGACACCGTTTATTTTGGCCAGACACGATATCAGAAAACCTACCTATGTCCGGCTTTATCCGGACGCCTGGCAACGCTACGTCTGGACGATATTTCTCTCGATTGTTTAATTGAGATGTATTTTCACTTTGACTACAGAACCCCGAAATCGGTATCATCATATCAAAGACGTTCTGACTACGGGTTATAAACCAGCACGATTCGTTTGCCACAAAGTTGTGCAAACCTGCTGTGACCTTGAACAGAAATATTTCGCCGGTTCGCTGCGTTTGCTTTGTCTTAGCATATCATACTTCCTGTATATGCTCAAGAAGTTGTTTTCGGTAGATTTACTTGATAGCCAATGTTAGGCCATAATGTAGTGTATAAATATAATAGCACCATACACTTCCTATACGACTGATATAAGGCTAAAGAAGTACTGCCAGAAAAATACAGGCAGCAGTGTCTTCTGTCTGTAGCAATCGAGCAATCGATACGATAGGTAGGTACTAGGTACTAGTAACTAGATTCTTTTTCGAAATCGGTTTACAGTTTTTAAAACTATTTCTTTATTATACTAGATGACCTAGTGTACGTCGTATCTCCTGTCCTAACAACATTAAAACTGTCTCTTATGTCTGTCGCTAAATTATTGAAAATTTTAGATATACATTATAAAGGAAAATAAATTTTAGTATCTTTCTAACAATTTTTACATATTACCTTAACGTTAAAACCTTTCCTGGACTACGACAAACATTTCAAAACCAAAATCAACTAAATCTGCCCAGCCGTTTTTAGGGTTCCGTACCCAAAGGGCAAAAACGGGACCCTATTACTGAGACTTCGCTGTCTGTCCATCTGGCCGTCTGTCCGTCTGTCCGCCTGTCCGTCTGCCCGTCTGTCCGTCTGTCCGTCTGTTCGTCTGTCCGTCGCTCTGTCACCAGGCTGTATCTCAAGAGCCGCGATAGCTAGACAGTTGGAATTTTCACAAATGTGTATTTCTATTGCCGCAATAACAACAAATACTAAAAACAAAATAATATAAATATTTAAGGGGGGCTCCCATACAACAAATCCGTTTTTTTGGGCTTTTTGGTGCGGAACCCCTTTGTGCGCGAGTCCGACTCGCACTTTGCCGATTATTTAGTTTTAGCGAGACTAAGGAACAGCTCAGCCGCTTTTGCGAGACAAACGAATAGCATTTGATTTGAATAATATGATTTTAAGGACACATTATATTCTGCTGAGATTATCGAAAAGCGTGTAATAATGATGACAGTAAATGATGCTGCTTTATTTAATCACTTTAAGCCGCTGACATTTCAGCGATGTTTTGACGAAACCTTAAGAGGAAACACAAAGCTCGAGAGAATTGAAAAACAGGTATTTGTAAAATCATTTGCTGTCGCGCAGTCCCTAACGCCTCCCCTGCAGAGCGTGATTGATAGAGACAAAACTAAGTGCATCTTGGACCGAAAATACTGCATCTACTAAAAGCATACAAAATCAACGTTTCGTAGTCCACCGATTCCTTTTCCAAAACTAGACCGATTTAAATACTTTTTTCATTAAAAATTAAAGAAAGGTTTTGGCCGTGTTCGTATATTTTGCTTTTTATAAAAAGTTTAGCCAAATTTGTTTTCTAGATGTTTTAACACAGCGGAAAATCTGGCAAATTTTTAGATTTTTGGAGGCTCATATCTTTTTTATTAATTAATTTATGAAAAAAAGGAAAACATAGAAACATGCTAATAGTGGCCAAAGATTTTTCTAATAAAAAGTATTCCTCTACTGGCATTATCCAGGGATGAAACGGGGGACTACGTTTGTATGGAAAAACGGCCCTTGTGTTTCCTCTTAATGCTGTATTTATTGTGTGCTACTAGGATGTCAAAGGTTAAATTCTCTTAACACGTTCGTGATTATGGGGTGGTGGGATCTACCTCCTAGTGGTCCACCCTGGCTGGGCAACGGCATCTTTGGTTTTCTAACCAATGATGACGGCTAACAGATCCCTCTGCGGTGGTAGGCTTCGTAGGAGGCCGCCTGGATGCTACCGGAGTTCAGCGCCAAACAGTTTTTCTGTGTTCCGCTGGTATTTGGGAGAACCAGTACCTCTGGGTAAGCTCGCTCCATCTTAGGCTTCTTCTTAACCGTATAGCTAAGTATGTTGTCAAGAGCAAGCCCATTATTTATATAAAAAAAGGCAATGTACCTATTCGTATAGTAAGGTGTAGGTAGGACATCTTTTGACGAGCTTATAATAATACTTAAAGTCGAAACATATAAAAAGAAATATAAGAAATCTTCTGAAATGTACTTAACCTTAACGATTCTCGGTAGAAAAAGATAATTGTAGACTATCAAAAATGTACAGACAACAGCACGTCAACCTACCACAAAACGTCAAATTGATAATTGATATTGATCTCTAATTGTTGGACTTAAAGTTGAAAATCAATTCAATAACCTTTAACTGTTTGGGTAGGTTGACCTACCATGCAGTACAAAAAGGCAATCAGAAGGTCTGTCAAGTTCACGTACAAATTTTTAGTATACAGCTTTTTATTTATTAATTTTATTTACAACCTTCGACTAAACGGGTGAATGCCTCACAAACAATGTCGGTAACTCAATTGGTTAGATCAGCCCCACTCTTAGCGGCAGGTTGTGGGTTCACTGTCCCACCTAAGGCAGTCTTAATTTTTTATCCAAGGAATTGTATTTTCAGTCTACAGCTACATCGTTCATTTCTAATTACTAAGTAGTTACCTACTTATTTTGACTAACTGCCAAACTCTATTGAGAGTTCAAATTGCACAATAAGTAATGTAAGTGATGTCGAAATTCGATTAAAATTTTCTTAAATCATTAAACTAACTACTTTTCAAATAACATAATTGGTTTTAATTTAGCAATATCACACAATTTTATTTTCAATGTGTGCAGAGAAGAATATGACTTCATATTAAGTACAAGTACAACACTTTTTTTTAATAAAAATTAAAGTCGTTCAAACTTAAATTTTGGTCGTTAGTATGATTAAAATAAGTTGTCCGTCTCGTTTTTGCACAGGTTAACCAATGAAGATGATGTGAGCAAATGAATGTTTATGACCATCTTTACTCTTTGCACAATTACCATGTGGATAGTTCTGAAACATTTTTTTTCCATTGAATTGTCAAACATTTTCTTTCATACCAAGCCTTTTCTCCTAAATATCACCACAAACATAAAAAAATATACAATCTAGTTTAATTTGTTCATGTATCCTATTCCTTGTTTCAGGGCTGTCCCGAGCTCCTCTCAAAGCAGATCATATGGCAGACGCTGCAGGGCGTCGCCTATTGCCACCGGCACAACTGCATCCATCGCGATGTCAAGCCGGAAAACATCCTGCTGACCAGCGAAGGAGTTGTCAAGCTTTGCGACTTCGGCTTCGCTAGGATGATCAGTGCGTATTGTTTTTACATATCGTTTAAGTTCTATCACCACGCAACTTATTTTTTGGCGGTTTTGACATTTTGATGCCATTCGCTTCGCTAGAGAATCGTTTTGAAATACGCGTTGTTTCGCCCAATCAGAGGCCTTACTCCGCAACACAATGTCCATATATTCGAATCCATATGTCCCTATCACTCATACTGATGTCGGAAAATATCTGAAAGAGACATATATATTAACCCCCGACCTCAAAGATGATGATGATATAGAAAGGGAGCGGAGGGCATTATCCGTGAGAGCGAACATGTTGGCTCGCAGGTTTGCACGCTGTTAACGTGAAGTGAAAATCACATTATTTAGAGCCTTTTGTACGTCATTCTACACGTGCAGCCTGTGGACTAACTTTACTGTGAAAGCTTATAATGCTCTCCGAGTGCAATTTAATAACGCCTTCAGAGTGCTTTTGAGGTTACCGCGCTTTTGTAGCGCATCAGAGATGTTCGCAGAAGCTGGCATTGATTGCTTCTACGCAACGATGCGGAAAAGATGCGCATCCCTGGTGCGGCGGGTGCGCACGAGCACCAACAGCATCCTGGCGATGATCGCCAGCAGAACAGACTGCCCGTTTGTCAATCGGTGCTGTGCCATATCTTATGGCATGGTACAAAAATAACTATTATAATCTGGTTTTTAACTAGCATAGTTTTTAAGTACTGTTGTTCCTAACAAATATGACTTGTAATTTTTACTTGAAATAAAATAAATCAATCAATCAATCAATATATCCGTAAATACGATCTTCATGTTGTAGAGTAAGGCATCAGAATCAAGATACAACCAACAAAAACCTTTAAAATTACTGAAAAGTAAAAGAACGAAAGCCACTAAGTTTATGGACAGTACCTAAGTCAGTTTGGTATTTTGTCTCACCTGAAAAGTTTCTAAAAATGACTCACGTGGTGATTGAATATAAACGACGATATCAAACCCCTATAGCCTGCCGGTCTACTTAAGTCACTTTCCTACGACACTTGTGTCTAGAGGATGGTGCTCTCAGCGATGGATTTTGGGGCGGTGAAAACACCGACCAGTTGAAATGGTAAACAACTCCTAGTCTTCGAATTCATGAAAATGGTCCTCCTCTCTCCTAATTGCCGTGCCCTACGGGGCCCATTGTTATTCATTATCGTGTTAAATAATTAAGAATAAAAGTGACTGAAAGAGCTAAAATTTGGGTAGCTAACCAAAGCACCGTTTTTTCTCCATCATCAACCAAACTGTGTTCGCAAACTCGTTAAAGCGTTAGATTATGACAAAGTCCTCCTTTTTGTGAGCCTTATAACTTATAAAGCTACACTGGTAAACTCTTACACCAAATTATCCTTGATCCTAGTTAAGAGTAGAATAGTTTGATCCTTTTACCTCTTATTCCTATCCTCTCAATCCTCCCCTCTCCCAGGTGGCAGCTGTTCCTCCGAGTACTCCGTGCACACAATGATTCCGTTCGGCGTTGATGTACGAAGGAGGGCTAGTAACTATTTACTCTTATCCTTTCGTAGTTAGACAAAAACTTGGTTAGAAAAAAAAAAAATTAAAGTGTGGACAACATTACATACATTGATTGTGATTAAAAATATATAACAATGTTATCATCAGTTTCGCGTTTTTTTTTACTAGACTGTACCCATTTCAACTGAAAGTTTACCAAACGGGATACAACACACATAATTACAGAAATGTTTTCGAAATGGGATTAAATGTATGAAGTAACGAAACTTTTACCAAACGCAACTTTTCAGGTTTACCAAGTGGGAAATCGCCCTCTAAGCATATGCCTCATACAGCTTAAGTTTTCAGATTTCCCAAAACGTTGGGGTCATGGTCACCACTCATTTTATCATTAATATTATCTTTCATTGCAAATACGCGAGGTACGCTTTAGAACAGTCACGGTTCGAGTCCCACCTCAGGTAGTCAACATTTTTATTCAAAGAATTGTATTCACAATTTTTTTTTGATTTGCCTTTGTGTTGAGGTCAAAGGCTAAAGATGCCATAAGCATTTAAAATGTATTAATTCTAAAACGAATAGAATAGAGTTCGTAGGGCATGCTGGAGTCATTTAACCCTTTGAATACGGATTACCATAATTTCACAAATGTTTATTTATGTAATATCCATTGTCATCGATTCATTGTTTGTAAATCTGTCCACTGACGTTAATGAGGGCGTTTAGTATATTATGTCGTATATGACATGCCATATAACTATAAAGATTTTAATGAATTGAATCCGATGGATTGTCACGGCAGTTGTCACTAAATGAAATGTTTCAAAAAATCAGTAATAAGCTAAAATCAGTTAGTCAGTTTTATTTTTGCAAAAAGGCCCCAGGAGGCGCTTGTACACGTCTCAATATTTATTTAATTAGATTTTTTCCAATACTCAACAATTTATTACAAAACTAACTATAATGTTACAAATTAATATTTAAAGACCAGTCTTAAATTATTGACCCTGTCGGGCACGCGACATAGACATTTATTAACGTACCTACATCTACTTAATTCATTGGTTTGAAGAAAAAAAACAGAAAAACAAATATAAAATTATGTTCAAACCATTCTAAAATAAAATAGATCTTTGCAAGTTCCAATAAATTTTGATCTTAACATTGCGAATAAACGCTATTCAGTAATATTTTATAACATCCAGTGCTCTATAATTTCGTTTTGTAATGTGAATTGTGTGTGAGCTATTATTTCCACTTGATATAATTAATTCGAAAAAATATAAGCAGCCAAAGGGGCGGTACGAACTGTTTTTAGGTTAGCGCTTATCGGTAATCGGCCCCTTGGCAATCCGAGCTTTTATACTCTACAACAATAGTCGACAGCTTTCTAGAAGCTCTTAGTGTTAGAAATGAAATTTGCATCTAAATATAGGTAACTGAGTATTAAAAACTAGCTGTCAGACCCGGCTTTTCACGTGTTTGCCAATACAAATTAATAAAACAATTGGTCTGTATATGACCATAGTAACCCTTAGCCCTTCACAAACGTTTCGTTTGTATATTTCTGAGTCAATGTGTTTGTCTTTACATTTTAACTACACATTGTAAGATGTCCCATTGTACCCTTATATTAGGGGTTAAAATATGAAATTGCCGTTTTATTGTAATAGGTTCTTTGAATTGACATAGAATCTTCATGGTTTGAGGTTTTCGAATGAAACTTTTTTCACATGGTTTCTATGATGTTCTTATTTTAAAAAATGTGAAACATTTGAATATCGACTTTCAATTGTTTTTGTTATGTAACTTAGACAAGAAAGATGGATACTGTGAAAATTCGAGTGATTTTTGAATACGAGTTCCGACGCGAAAGTAACGCGGCAGAAACAGCCCGCAATATCAATGTTGCGTTTGGAGAAGGATCTGCTAATGAACGCACCGTGCGATTTTGGTTTAAACGCTTTCGTGATTGAAACTTCGACTTGAAGAACGAGCCACGAGGAAGACCGTCCACACAGGTGATTAACAATGAATTAAGAGAGATGTTGGAAACCGATCCTAGTCAAACTACCCAGGAATTAGCGGCATGGTTTAACGTAACCTTACCCACAATATTGACTCATTTGCGTCAAATCAATGAAATAAAAAAATACGAAAAATGGGTGCCTCATGATTTGACTGATGTGCAGAAAGAAACGCGTGTTGAAACTTGTGTTGCCTTGTTGAATCGGTACAGAAATGAAGGAATATTAAATCGAATTGTGACATGTGATGAAAAGTGGATTCTTTATGATAACCGTAAAAGAAAAATGCAATGGCTGACCCCAGGTCAAAAGCCACAACAGTGTCCTAAAGCAAAACTTACCAATAAAAAGGTAATGGTAACTGTTTGGTGGTCTCAGCCTGGTATTATTCACTATAGTTTTCCCCGATCTGGTCAATCAATAACGGCAGATGTCTATTGTGCCGAACTCCGAACAATGTTGGCAAAACTATCAGTAAAACAGCCCCGACTCATGAATCGATCTTCACCATTATTGCTCCATGACAACGCGAGACCTCATACAGCACGAGAAACCGTTTTGACCCTTCAGGAACTGCAATTAGAAACCATTCGACATCCTCCGTATTCGCCAGACCTTGCTCCAACGGACTACCATTTTTTTCGTGATTTGGACAATTATCTACGTGATAAGAAGTTTTCTTCCCAGGAGGCAGTACAAAATGCTTTCTTACAGTTTGTGCATTAAATAAAATTGATAAAAATTAAAAAATAAACAATTTTGATTTTCAGTACAAATCGGCAATTTCATACTTTAACCCCTATTATTATGTTAATAGTACCTACCTGAGATTAACTGTGCAGACAATCACACAGACAAGCAGACGGATATGCATGTAAAGCTATAGAGGTAAACAACGGACGGAACCCTAAAAGACTTACCTACAATCTGGTGAGTTGTGTAGCATAATTGATACTTTCAAAATGTAAGTTAATAATTTTACATTATACATATTTTGGTTTTAAATCCCGAAGTTTCAATATTCCGACGTTATTTGTGGTCACGGATGAACGCTGAAATCATTCATTTAATTTCATTTCAATGAAGTGTCCACGATAATTCAAGAAAACGATTAATATAAGTTTTACCTATTATATTTCCGTATTCACTAAATATGGTTTTGCATATAAATAATTATATGCGGAATAGATTGGACAATAACGTCTTGACCTTCGGTGATCGATCGTTGCGAAGACGCCGTATTGCATCACAACTTAACCGGTCGCCCGCCCGGCCCGTGCAATAGACGCCTAGATGCGTTGACCGTGGCACAATTTGTTCTTAGGGTCCACAGGGTTGAGCAAAGGGCATCTATGATATGACGATCTCAGTATCAGAGAAAACCCGTTTTTCTAACTGTCGTTTGCTCCCGGGTTACTTTCCCCACGGGTCAATGTATAAAAGAAAGAGGTTTAAATACATTTTCTCGGGTCTGGGTGTTTTTGGTACCTTAGTTGTTTCTGATTTGCTTTAAATAGTTACTTACTTTAAGATCGGAACAATGTATATTTTTTTTTTTTCCCTTTATTGGTTTATCAACTGTGGTTACAATAATTCTTATCTAGCGGTACATAATATTATAGGATTTTAATAAATTGTATTACAGGTTTACAGATAAACACAGCTTGCGTTGAAATACACACAAGTTAACAGATTTAAACTAGAATCACACATAAAATGAAAATTTGAACTACAACCTAGGTAAAATTAGAAATTGCTTATATATTTAACTATCAGAAACACTTTTACGAAATTGGCGGATGGAGTCAAAGTGAGCATCCAAGTGGCCACTAAGTTTGTTATACAGTTTACAGAGACGCGGAACGGGTGACGAGGCACCCAAGACCGTTCTGCGTTGAGGAGCATTCAGTAAATTATTAATTTTTTTACGGGGATAGTGAAACGGGATTTTGAAGCCGAACCTACTGAGAAGCTGGGGACAGTCGATAGAGTTAGTTAAAATTTTGAATAAAAAGGTAAGATCAAGAACCTCCCGTCGCTTCTCCAGCTTTATTATATCGAACCTTATCATATGTATGTGATGTTGTCCACATTGTTTATTCATTTATTTATCTATGTTTAGACTTAAACAGTTTTTAATCCTAGTAATATTAAGTATAAACGCGAAAGTTTGTGTGGATGTATGGACATTTGTTACTCTTTCACGCTATAACAAGTTAACAACTCGACGGATAGGTATGAATAAAATTTCGCACGGTGTTAGTTTCTTGGCTGGAATAACATTTAGGCTACTTTTTACTCTTGTAAAAGGTACGATTCCCGTGATATTATTTTAATACATATTTTTAAATTCAAAATTACACGCGTAGGAAGCCGCGAGCAAATACGAGTATGTGAATAAAACTGTTTAAATAAACAAGTAAATTAAATTAAAACACAGGCAACCCTATATCTCAGTGAGTGTTTTAAGTGTTAACAAGTGATTTTCGCAATTCGCGCACAGCATCAAGTAGTAAACTGGACCAGAGTTATCTTTTCCAGTGAAGATTATCATTTCTAGTTTCTTTACTATTCACTTGCTTCCTACTTACTGCTTTCCTATGAAATCTATTTTTGAGCAATTTTGATACAAATTTTTGACTCCTGTCTTGATTACTCATGCCTAGTAGTTAATAGGGGTTAAAGTATGAAATTGCTGATTATTTTCCCACTTTTTATTTTGTTTATAGCTCTTAAGTATAGTCATATTATTGCGTAATTCTTTTTGTATTGTATCATACACTAAATAAAGTAACTTTTGACTAAAAAAAAATGCAATACTAGTGCCTATTACTTCAAAGGAAGTCGTTGAAAAGACCCCTTACAATGTGTCAGCTGACCTTCTTGCTTCAATTAAGTATATTTGTCTTATATACTTTGATTTTCAGAAATTTAACCATCTAACTTTCACCTTTAATTGCATCGAAAACGGTTCAGGCGTTTTTAAAAAAAAAACTAAAAAATTGTTAGTATTGAAAAATTACTTTTCTCGATTTTGTCCATACAAAACGGCAATTTCATACTTTAACCCCTAATATTATCTGTGCTCATGCCAACTTCCTCTGACACATATTTTATTACACATAAATTAACTTGATTGTATTCTAGTAATTGACTTCCTATTGTATTATTTTAAATAAATAGCTATGTATTGACCTTAAGTTTTGTTAATTTTTAGTTTAATTGATAACATGCTATTTTAACTCTGGACATAATAATTTGTGTATGACTTGCCGTCGTGTTGGGTTAAACTGTAAGCCGGCATGTTAAATTGAATAAATGAATAAATAAATGACGACCTCCGTGGCGGAGTGGCGTACACACCGGTTTTCAAGGTGTCGCCTGCTCCGAGGTCCTGGGTTCGATTCCCGGACGGGTAATTGTAGAAAAGGTTTTTTTTACATTTTCTCGTGTCTGGGTGTTTGTGATACCTTCGTTGTTTCTGATTTCCAAAATACGAGTGCTTAAATAGTAAGTAATTCAAATTTTGATCAGGACAATGTATGTGATGTTGTCCACATTTATTTATTATTTTATTTTATTTATTTAAATAAATAATAATGTATTTCTACAATGACCCCTCCTAAAATTGAAAACTTGGGACCTCGTAGCCGGTGACATCTTAAAACCCGGTGAGTAGGTACGCAACTTCACCACGGATGACCTCAAACTTGAATAATGTTGCTACTGCTAAAATTTCCCACCATCCATAATCCTTACTAATATTTTAGATGGGAAAGTGTGTGTGTCGGTTTGTCCGTCTTTCACGGCAAAACGGAGCGACGAATTGATGTGATTTTTTAAGTGGAGATATTTGAAGGGGTTAGATGGCTACTTTTTGTCTCTTTCTAACCCCCCACTTCCCTAAAATGGGGGGCGGATTTGTATGGAGCATTCCGCAGTTTTTAAGGTAGAAAGCTAAAAAATGGTATGCGGTATAATGCGGATTTTTTGTGATTGTGACTAACAAAAAAATCGTGCATAATTTTTTTTTTAAATGCACCCTGAATCTCTTAAAAGAGAGGGTGAAATTTTATCGCGAGCGAGTGATACATATTTTCATCGTTGACTGTCGTACTACGCTGGTACAAAAGCAATCAATCAGGCCGCGTCTACCCCTACCCTACTATAAAAGATACACGCAGTCGACGAGCTAAATGGATTCACTCTGCAACCCCGTGACCTACACTATAAATAACTTAAAGCCCTTCGGTGAAGCTTTCGCGAACTTTCTTCGCATCGCTGGTTATTTTTAACCATAACGCCATTGGTGAGATAATTTCTAATTAAACATTCGTCATGACATGGTTATTAACCGATTGACGGTGATTTCTTGTTTGACATCGTCTTAAGATTGGTGGCTTCTTTCAAGCTTTTCGTAGGTTCAATTATTCAACTCAATTAAATTAAATTCATTTATTCAATGACAAAAATTCATTGTGTTTGAATCATTATTACAATAAGATAAATTACAATTATAGTATTGTATGCCATACACTTCTAAGGCCACAATACAAATGTCAAAAAAAAACAAAGTCAAAATCTCAAATACAATAATAAATTAAATGTCAAGAAGAAAGTACAGTACATACTGTACTTTCCTCATGACATATCATGATAACATTTACCCAATAAAAATTAGTCCCTGAGAATTCGTCAACAGAGTAGAAGCACCCCTTCACCAAAAAAGACAAGCTCCTTTCTAAAATCACTCAAGAAGTAGTTTCAAACTGACCGGGAACTTGTTAAACAGCCTGACAGACTGATAGTGGGAAGAATGTTTGACCATATGGTTATGTGGGATTATTTTATTTAAGAAGTCTTTCCTTCTTGTACTCTCTCAGTTTCTTCCTTGTTGAGTCTCGTAGTTCTGTATGTACCTATTTAGCAAAATTCGTAAGCAGGACCAAAATATACCTACAGGATCGGAACAGTCAGTATTCCGAGTGCCTTAAAGTGCTCACGACAAGACTTGCTGTCTTAAGCGGACTATTGTTCTAATCGCTCTTTTTTGCAGAACGAACGCCTTATACACATTATATTTATAGCTTTTGCCCCAAAATATTATAGGTACTATAGCGCAGTCTGGATTCGACTACAGCATAATAAACTGTCTTCAAGTGTTGTTCGGTTACTGCATCGCGAAGGAAAAAAAATTCGAATGTGCTAAGTACCCTATTTGATTAACTTTCGAATGTTTTTTTCTACTACGAGTATGATGTATTACCATATCATTAAGATACTTGTATATTTTTAGATATAATTATGATTTTTAATTCTCTTTATATGCCGGTCTAGAACAAAAAACTGTGTTTCTGTTTCTTCTTAAAATTAAGAAATTACTGAATCCCCGTACTTCTTTCACCGTATCCGCAGACGCCTGCGCATTTTCAACTATTTCGTTTCCAAACCTTACCTTATTAATTGATCATTTCGTGTCAGTAATGATTTATTAGAATTAAATTGAAGGAGGCTCACATTGATGTTTACGTAACATATTATTTAACGATTACATAGTTCCTGCTTATAACACATAATATTATGTGGTCATTTAACCGAGCAGATCATCGACCCAGATAGCATACAATCATAAAAAACTATGTTATAATCTGTTAATAATGACTAAGGTACATCAAGTGCATGCATATAGGTATGTAGAGATCGCCCAGATGCGTGTTGCAATAGAGTCAGGTATCGTTATTTTGTAAAGTGTAGTGAAGCTTATTTATTTTTATTGTCATAGGATTTTTATACAGACGAGAGGCTATTCCTTTTTTTAGTCTTAACTACGGAACAAGGAAAAGGGTTAGAGGCGATGTAAGTAGGCAGAGCAGGCGCGCCACTGAGGTTATGAGCAAATGCTTAAACTTCTGCCCAAACGTGAGCGCTGTGATTGGTTTCTTTTGACGTCACGCGATCCTATTGGTTGTGCGAAGTCTTTCTAATCTTTTTTCATGATCCATGACACAGGTGTGAGTTTATACAAAAAAAAGGTTAGTCCTTTTTGAAACGATGTAGAATGAAAATAAAATTATTTTGAATAAAAATTTCAACTGCCTTGGGTGGGACTTGAACCCACATCCTTCTGTTTACCGGGTGACTGCTCTTTGCTCTACCAGGACATTGTCTGTGTCGAAAATTTATTCAAGTCTTTTTATGATGTAAGCCAGGGTAGTTCTTTGGTTATGTATTTCCAACATAAGAAAAATATTTAAAAAAATATTTTACATTCTGTTTTTACTGGCTACATGGCATCACGTCTCCTTCCTGACTTTAACCACTATTAACACTGTAGAAAATACGTCACACATTAAATCTATTTAAAACGTATAAGGTTTTAATTTAGGTAAACACCGACACAATATTTTTATATCTAAGGTACCCTACCTTAGATATAATATATTACATTTTTTTTACAAAAAATAACTTTACGACTTTTCGGCAAGATTAATTCATGACAAAATTACAGTTTTCTGGTGGTAGGTATTTCTTGCTTTAGCTACGGAATCATAAAATGTAGACAACACTTTGATATTTACATAACACCATAGGGAATGACAATGATAACATTTATGAAAATGTGACAGAGTCCTCCCTAGTAGAGATGAGTACTCCTTACTAAGAAAACGTATTATCCCCTGTACGCCTGTACACTTTTAGTGAGCAAACACTTACTTGAAAACCTTTTTATAATAAGCAAGTTTTAAAAAAGTAGGCTAAAATTAATTGGTGAAGTAAATGTTGCAATTTAATATACTAATAATACGAGTATAATTTGTAAAACGGAATAGTTACGCAAATATTTATGTTGTTGAAATGTAATTTTTATTAGTTTAAGAATAAACTGTTGATTTACGGGTCACCTAACTTGTGATCATCGTAGTTGATCTAGGAATACGATAATCGATATGTACTTACCGTCAAACCCCCTAACTTCGCCTTTAGTTTTGTGCCAATTAAAATCCAGGCGAAATCGTATTTACCTTCCCGACGTTTCGATCCGATTGCACGAATCATGGTCGCGGGCAGACTGGAGGCGCTCTGCGTCGTCTGGCCGGTTGAGAAGAAATGTTTTCTTCTACCCGCGATCCTTCAACAATTTTGTCTCTCGGTCAGTTCGACAAACTACACTAACAATGTCCGGGTTTTTTACTAACGGCATGGCACGCGATCTACACTTCGTTAATACTGGGTTCCATGACGATGGCAAATGAAATCCATCTTCTCTATTGAAATTCTTGTGTTTCTTTATTTCAATAGCTTCACGTATTAGTCTTGTGTAGTAGTTACGATCAGTTGAGAGAATTTTCGGATCATGTAGTTCCATCCAGTGATTAACGCCTGAATTTAATAGATGTTCTGCTATCGCGGATTTGCTCGTTTGTCTATTTTGTTAGTAAAAAACCCGGACATTGTTAGTGTAGTTTGTCGAACTGACTGTACGAGAGACAAAATTGTTGAAGGATCGCGGGTAGAAGAAAACATTTCTTCTCAACCGGCCAGACGACGCAGAGCGCCTCCAGTCTGCCCGCGACCATGATTCGTGCAATCGGATCGAAACGTCGGGAAGGTAAATACGATTTTACCTATAAATTATAACATTGCATTGTAAATCCCGGTTCAGTGATAAGTTTTATGTGTAACAATGCATCAAGAAAGTTTAAAAACCTATCCAGGCGAAGTTGGGTAATTTCGCCTACTATGGGAACAATGCCCATGCTACCGGTACTTATCGGGATTATTAGCATATCTGTGGCAGCATTAAAATTAAAAGGCGTAGCTACCATATGCAGTTGCATTGGAATGTAAACCGTATTTTATTGGTACTTATTTGTCTAATAAGTATTATTTTTACCAACATGCCCAGGCCCAGGGGAGAGCTACACGGACTACGTGGCGACGCGGTGGTATCGCGCGCCGGAACTACTCGTCGGGGACACCATGTATAGCACGCCCGTCGACGTATGGGCCATAGGTGCGTTGACTCACGCATTATTCACACACATGTATACACTCACACATTTGCGTTGAAGTAATTAAAAAAAAATCGGCCAAGTGCGAGTCGGACTCGCGCACGAAGGGTTCCGTACCATTTACTAGGTAAACAACAGTAGGTCCTACCAACATTAATTTAGTTAATGTAGTGCCTACCTGTTACCATTTATTGTGTAAAGTGTAACATTACTTAAAAAACTTAAACATTATGGTGCATCAAATGGTTCCTTGGATCTAATAAGTTCTTACCTTAAGTACAGAACACAAAAGGTTTGCATAAATGGAGATGAGTCTTCAGGGTCTGCCCTTATTATGGGTGTCCCACAGGGATCAGTATTAGGACCCCTGCTTTTTTTAATTTATATAAATGACCTTCCGTGTTATTTACATAATCTTTGGGAGATGGTATTGTTTGCAGATGACACATCAATGATTTTTAAAACTAAGAGGGGCAAATGTTCATTTGATGATGTTAGCAATACCCTCCCTTAATTAATACATTGGTTTACAACAAATAATCTTTTACTAAATGCGACGACCATTTGGATCAGCGGTAGTTAACGCTGCTTCTGAGCCATGGGTCGCGGGTTCGATCCCCGCACAGTACAAATATTTGTGTGCATGAACATGTCTGTTTGTACTGGTCTGGGTGTTTTCTATGTATTATAAGTATGTATTTACAAAAAAAAAGCATATAAGTAAGTTTATCGGTTGTCTAGTACCCCATACGACAGGGTACTTAATAGTACCTTAATTTGGGACTAAATGGCTCTGTGTGGCCCAGTGAGGCATGTCTTAAATATTTTATTTTAAATGCAAATAAAACAAAATGTGTAAAATTTACCATGCCCTATGTTAGGTTTGCTGCTACTGTACTCATGTAATTGTTAAAGATGAACCACTAAACTCTGTAGATTCAACTACCTTTTTAGGTATAACTGTAGACTCTCATTTGCAATGGGGTGCTCATATTAGGGTGCTGTCTGGAAGACTTAGTTCTGCTGCTTATACTGTGAGAAAGATAAGGCAATTGACTGATGTTGAAACGGCAAAATTAGTATACTTTAGCTACTTTCATAGCATAATGTCATACGGAATTCTGTAGTGGGGCTCAGCGGCAGATATTGAGTCAAATTTTATATCACAAAAACGTGCTGTAGGTACGGGTTATTTACGACCTTCGACCCCGTGACTCGCTGAAAGAGCTCTTCAAAGAGATTAATATACTTACAGTGTCTTCTCAATACATTCTCGAGAATATTATTTACGTTTGTAAGAACATACATTTATTTCTTAAGAAAAGTAACGTACCTACACAATTTCAATACCAGAAATAAAGATAAACTTGCCGTTCCAGGCTTCAGACTGCGAAAAGTAGGAAAATCGTTTATGGGAAATTGTATTCATTTTTTTAACAAATTACCACAGGGTATTGCTGAACTCCCTGTACAGAAACTTAAATCGTAAGTAATTTTAATGAAAAAGGGCTATTACACTGTCAATGATTTTTTAAATGATAGAAATGTATGGCATTAAATTGTCCCAGCTCGTACTTGTTTAAACCTTGTAAAAATCACCTTACCTTGTAAAAATTTATTTAAAAAGAGGCTGACAATTAATGATAGAGTTTCTTGCCCTGCTTCTTCTCGGCACTAGCCCAGACTTGTCCCGAAGCAGTGGTAGGTTTAAATTGGGACGTGTAAAAGAGTCTCCTAGGGGCCTATTTGCTTTTAATTGATATCGAGCAAAAATAGGCAAAAAATTGTGTTTTTTTATGGGAGCCTAAATATTATGGGAGTGTAAATTTTATTATTTATTATTAAAGTTAAAATACAACTGAGTATTTTTGAATATTTCAAGTTATTAATGGCAACAGTTAGGCCTGTTACCATTATTAATATCGAGCAAAAAAGGGCAAAAAATCGTGTTTAATTGTTGTATGGGAGCCCCCCTTAAATATTTATTTTATTTTATATATTTATATATCGCGGCTCTTGAGATACAGCCTGGTGACTGAGCGATGGACAGACGGACAGACAGCGAGGTCTTAGTAATAGGGTCCCGTTTTTACCCTTTAGGTACGGAACCCTAAAAACTAGATATAATCATCGTCAAAAAAGTGTCCTAATGTGCACCCATTTGACGTAAGCGTTTATGTCAAACGGGTGCTCATTAAAACACAACACATTCAACATGACAAAAATATCCATACTGTTGCATGTCGATATATGTAACAAAAAAAATAGGAAAGGACAAAAAAATAACAAAAGCATGAGGCCACGGTGTGCTATAAATAGGGGTATATATCGGAATGCCGAATTGTTTGTACTTACTCCTAACTGTCATTGGCACACAAACTATTAGCCTAAAATTTTTTCGCACATTTTCACTCTTCCTAAACTTGTTTAGCCTATTTTTACTACGCCTTACTGTATATCGCCGTATTATAATTTTCCAAATGCAAGATTTAGCCGAATATATCCAACATCTACCATTTACAGTTCCAAATTTTTATTGGCAAAAAATTTAAAAGTTTATCAATACATATTTAAAATAGCCAGGCATGCATGCATGCTTGCAAAGAAGTAAGCATGCATGCAAGCAAGCAAGCAAGCAAGCAAGCATGCATGCATGCAAACAAGGAAGCATGCATGCATGCAAACTTCCTTGTTATAATATTGATATGCATGCAAACAAGGAAGCATGCATGCAAACAATCAATCATGCATGCAAACAAGCAAGCATGCATGCAATCAAGCAAACGTGCATGCATGCAGGCAATCATGCATGCATCCAAATAATCAGACTTCCGTGACGGCTTCGGCACTGCGGGGTGCGGGGCCCCAGCGGTCCCACGCGTGCTAATCGTTGCGGATGGTCCTCTGCATGGGATACGCATATTATGTGCTTTAGGCAATACCTATATACTTAGTTATATCGCCAAAAGTACAATGTCTTCTGTTGCCTCTGCCTTCAGTCTACCCTACAAACTTAGCTACCTACGTAGCAAATACTTAGAAATACATATACTTATATTTCATTCCAGGTTGTGTGTTCGCCGAACTCTTGTCCAGTGAGGCCTTATGGCCTGGGAAGAGTGACCTAGACCAATTGTACCTCATACGGAAAACACTCGGCGACCTCCTGCCAAGACACATGACAATATTCTCACAGAACACATTCTTTCAGGTATAGTTTTTCTACTTCGATAAAATATTTGTAGGTATTGTGTCTGTTTTCATTAAATATGCTACGAAACTTCTGGACCAATTTCTACGAGTTGGAAGAAATTTAATAACACTCTCATCATCATCATCATCCCAGCCAAACGACCTCCACTTTTAGATATTTGCCTCTCCTAAGGATCTACACGCAGATCGCTTTCATGCCACCCCCATCCAGCGGCTTCCCTTCGCGATCTTAACCAAGTCGTTGATCGACCGTCCACCATACTCACGTCAATTTATCTTAGTGACGTCCCGGTAGACGTAGTATTTCGTTGTTTTGCGTGCTAGGCAAAGGGTCCCAGGTTTGATTCCTGGTTGTGTCATTTTAGAGAACTATCTTCTTTCATCTGGATAGTCGTGCTTCGTAGGACACTTTAAGCCATTTGTTCCGGCATCTGCCGCAAAATGAAAGTAGTAAGAACAAGTCACTTCAGAGGTGTAATAGCCGACTTAAAAAACTCATCAACAAGATCATTTTCGAAAGATAACGTCACAATAATAATAAGAATTATCTTAATCCTCCTAATTTCCTCAATTCTGAATCTATCGCGTAAAAAAATACCTGTTCAGCATATGTAGCATCGAGCATCACTCTGTCCATTGCCCACTGTGCGACCTTGAGCCACTGAGCCTTCATAAGAGACCCATGTTAAGCGATTACGTTTCAGTTCCATAAGTCATCACTGGCAACACAAACTCTAATCCCGGTAAATGGCTATTTTAATTTGAAGGACGGGTAGGTATTAACTTGAATCAAACCCCGAGTCAAACTCGAGGTTTAAACCAGAATGATTCGTGACAGCACAGTGCACAAAGTCTTTACATTTTTGTTATATACTCGCACCTATTTCACTGACGTTCAGTTGCCCCAGTGTATAGCCTAAGGTGCTCTCGTCTGCACCATCTCTCTCTTCCCGGCTATGTATCCCATATAGTGGTGGGGTCAGCCTTTCTTATCTTTCTTCTCCACTTTGCTCTATCCTTGACATCCTCCTCGGATAGCTGGCACTTAACCATGTCCTTCAGCACCACATCTCTTCATCTTACCCTAGGCCTGCCTCTGGATCTTCGGTCTGGGATAGAAAGATTTAGCGCCAAGTTCCCTACGTAGTCTGGAGGTCTCCTCTTCACATGACCATACCATCGCAGCCTACTCTCCTGCATCTCGTCTGCACCATAAAAGTTTTAAATCAGGTAATAACTTGCGTTCTAATTTCAGGGAATGGCGTTACCAGAGCCGACGACAATAGAGTCACTGGAAAAGAAAATCCCCCAAAGATATGCCAATAATGAACTCATCATAGACTTTTTACAGGTACGAAGTATAAAAATGTAAACAGTGTTTTGGAAACCATACTGATCTGATTTTGTACATCACGCTTAAACGACTGAGCATATTGGCTTAGGAATACTTAAGGTTAGATTAGATCTGCTATTCCAGCGCAACGGCTACCTTTTATCACGGAAACGGAGGATCCACTTGATTCTAAATTTTATCAGTCAGTTCTTACACAAACATTTTCAACTACGCACTGAGGAATTTATTTTTTGTTATTGTACGATACGAGTACGAGTAGTATACGAGTTTATGAAGAGAGTCCAAAAGTTACTTCACTACCGGTAGTATAGTAAGTTACCAGGATTCATTTTGTCATAGTAGTATTAAAATTCTTCTAGGAGGACGTGCTTGAGCCCCTTAGCATCCCCCCAGGTCCTACAGTTGACATGTTAACACAGGCTCTACTTTTACCTTGTTAGGCCATTTTTACCTTGCTACAGTGTGCAAGGTAATTGTTGATAGAAGTACTAATGAACATCCTACCTACAGCAAAATGTTAGATATATTATCAGTTTATAAACTTGAAAAATTATGTCTCAGGCGGGACTTAAACCTGTATCCCCTCGCATTCCGGGCGCGGCGCTTTACACGTCACAGGCGTCAATTTTTCAAGCATATTCCTATCACTGTAAGCCAGCGTTTTCAACGTAAATTTTTCAAGCATATTCTTAGGTATCTTTTTAGCGCCCGGTATGCGAGGAGATGCGGGTTCGAGTCCCGCCTGAGACATAATTTTTCAAGTTTATATTACTGATATTAGAATTGATATTAAATTGCTAAAATATCATATAAAGTAAATGTTATATTTTTACCAGAAATGCTTAGACAAAGACCCCATGATGCGGTGGACGTGCGAGCAACTGCTTCGGCATCCCATCTTCGAAAATTTCCTGTTCACAGTTCCGCATTCAGACCATGAAGAATACGAGAAATCTCGACGAGCTCAGGTAAGATTTGACAAAGTTAATTGTTTTATAGATGTTCTTGGCAGCATGAATGCCTTTACAACTTTCCAGGCATATTCCAGATTTTTGAAGCCTTTAGCTTGCGACCCGGGTGTAGGTTAAGAAGGCCACCTTAAGACGCTTAGAACTTATTTTACTTTGCAAATGTGCGGGATAATACGACATAACACATTTTTTCGAACCACAGCAAGAGTTTATGCAGCGTAGATGTGATGGTACCGAAGAGTCTCCTACTCCTCCCAGCGATACCACAGCGTCCAAGAAAAGTAAGGGGAAAAAGTGATGCTGAAATAATCGACTTCAGAGATAAAATAAGAGGTTCTACTATCTTATTAATAACGTAATTCGTGTAGTAGGATACAAGCGCGGATCCACCGTTGTGGACATGCCCATAATCCTAACAGACTAGTGACGTCACACTTTTGCGTTCTGTCGAGATTGACAGGCTGATAATATAAAATATACCTTCAGTCTTAACAAACGCTTCAAACCCCAAGCGACAACCGGTTGTCGCGATAACAATTGATTTTAATTGTGTCTGGAATAACTCACGATCGAGGGATTAAAAATAAATGCAATGAATTGCCGCCCCATTGGTGTAGTGTGGCAGTTTTAGTACCGGAGCAAGATCTTGGAGTTAGGCAACAAAAGTTGCAAATTTTCGAACATTGCTCGGGTTTTTGAATACCAACCCGCATTAACACATTGAGCGCCATGGGGGTCACCGGTGACCTCCAAACAATAAAATTTTAATTGTGTCTAGTACTTCGGCAGTTAAAGGGTTAAGCAAGCGTGCCTGTTAGTTACCTATCATTGCTGTGCTAACTTGCATTCAATGATGGAGGCCTTTGCCCTGCTGCAATGGGATTATTATAGGCTATTACTTTACTTACTTTCACAATAAATCGTGTCTTTCTATTTGGCACATGAATACATAAATTGAAATGAAGGCCTTCAAGCATTTGGAAAACATTCCCTTTGTATGAATGCGCTATAATACCAATCGTGAGGGAGATTTTACTCCGATTAGCACTTTTCGATTCCGATGTTACCACATTTTTTGAGGGCTGGGTCCGCGCCTGGTAGGTTATTGTAGGGTAGGCTTGAGTAGGCACCTATATAGCTAAGTTTAGATTTGATAGTGTTTTTGATTCGTCCAAGTAGATATTAGGAATGTCTTTTTTTCCCTGGTTATTGGTTTAATAAATAGTACAAATTTCCGGTAAAATTTAAATGTTGTTAATTTGTAATACATTTAATAAGTAGTCCCCTATACTTAGACTTTAGACATAGGCTGTCGTTGTAGTTATGTCATTGCAATATTAAAAAAAATATATATAAAAAGTAATTTGCAAACTAGGACATTTTTCTAGTCTTTTCTAGTAAAAAGACTTCCATAATAAAATAAGCAAAACTAAATACATTATTCAATATAGGTACCTATTACAATAGGCAATATACTTATTACAATAAACAATATACTTATTACAAAAAAAAAATTGGTATGTGTGGATCAAGCTCAGCGTTGCCAAATTTTTTTTTGCCAACTCGTGATTTAGCAACTTTTTGAGTGAAAAAAGCGGGATTTCTTTCGTCGAAATGGGACATAGTAAAAAACGTATATAATCTTTTTGAATATTTATCTTTTTATTTGAGTTCAAATTACGTTTGAAATGTGACAATAGATAGTAAAAATATCCATTAATTTAAATAAAAAAAACAGAAATAAAAATAAAAAAGTTTTATTCCTTAAAAAAATATGGCATTTCAAATAATAGTCTGAGAAATGAGTGTTACAAATTGCAACTTACAATATGAGAATAAATTATTTATAAGAATTACTTATTCATAATATGTCTGTGAAGATTTAAATTCTTTTAAAGTATCCTTTTTCTCTTCTTCTCGCACGGTCGAATTATTCCCGAAAAGCGGGACATTTAATTTTGATTTAAAAATCGGGACGTCTCGCACCAATGTCAACTATGCCCCAATGTATAAATAAATAAATAAATGTGGACAACATCACATGCATTGTTCTGATAACTATTTAATTAATTCATATTGTGGAAATAGAAGCAACGTAGGTACTATAAAAAGACCCATACCCGAGAAAATGTCAAAAAACACTTTTTTTCTACATTCACCCGTCCGGGAATCCAACCCGGGTCCACAGATCAGGCGATTCCTTGAAAACCGATGTGTAAGCCACTCCGCCACTGACCCTGGTGCTGTTATCTGTATTTAAGTAATCAAAAACATTTTAAAAAAACTCGGACATTTTAAAATAAATAAAATAAATGAATAAATGTGGACGACATCACATACATTGTTCTGATCCCAATTTGAATAACTATTTAAAGCATTCGTATTTTGGAAACCAGAAACAACGAAGGTACCACAAACACCCAGACCCGAGAAAATGTAGAAAAACTCATTTTTTTCTACATTGACCCGTCCAGGAATCGAACCCGGGACCTCGGAGCAGACGACACCTTGAAAACCGGTGTGTACACCACTCCGCCACGGAGGTCGTCAAAATTTTACGAATTTATTCAAGAATACGCTCTTGAATAAATTCTTCGAAACGAACAATCTAAGTATTAATATAACGTTTTGATCGATAAGACAATTATCGTGACGGAAGATTGCTGTTAATTGATACATGTTATTACAGCCCTCGCGGCAAGTCGCAGTTGTCAGAACACATTAAGAAATCATGCCCTATTGTCTGTAATAGTCATGTTGGTCATATCTTCCACTGTAGAAGTTATATTGGGGGTGACCTTGGTAATGCAATGGATTCCATCACACGTCGGAATATGGGGAAACGAAAAAGTGGATACCTTGGCTCGAAGAGCAATAAATGTGGGCTCAGCCTTTTCAGTAGCACCATACTATTCAGAACCATTAGCCAAATATAAAAACATCTGTTATACAAAATGGAAAGAGTACTTTAATGAGCGGTCAAAAAGCAAAGGAATATGGTATCGTAGTATCCAAAGCGAACCTCCGCATATCTCATGGTTTTCCATTTCAGACTTACGCCGGGAGCAAAATTAAATAGTTATTGCACACAGACTGCGTTCCGGTCATGTTCCACTTAATAAATTTGCTTACCTCATGAAAAAGGTAAATACGCCTAAATGTGATCTTTGCGACGTAGACGAAGATGTGCAACACATGCTAATGGAATGTGTCCGTAACGCAGCTAAACGGGAATGGATTCTGAAAGGGCTGAACTTAACCCGGCTTGATGTCGGAGTTTTTCACGGTATTTTGGCTAAACCTACCACAGTAGAGGCCAAAATGCTGTATACTTTATATATTAGGAAATAAGTTGCATGTTTGTATATATAATTAATAAGTTACGATGGGATTGTCATCGTCACATATGTGTACAAAAATCCCTACTAAAAGCTTTTGATAAAAAAAAAAAGTTATTATTGCTTCTCTTCTAGTGAAATTTATTTCCACTACAAGTATTTAACAAGTAACAAACAGATTGAAAGGCTTTTTGAGGTTAAGAACATTCCTTGGACCTACTCAAATATAAAAAAAAAAACAACTCGGTCGAGCCGTTCAGGGGCCTTACTATTAGCTCTTAAAGCAGGACTGCTTTTGGACTGCATTGCTCTTTTGTACTATGACATCGTTTTTAGCAGGCCTGTGGCAGGCCAATTTACGTCGACGTTTCAAAACCGTTCACCATTTTTTTACTATGAACTTTCATACCATGACACTCAATTTGACAGCAGTTCAGTTCACGCGTGATGCAATGATAGATAGATAGATAGATCTTTATTGCGTCAAACATGGTATTATGGATGTTATACATTAGAAGTGCACATATTTTGCTATTACAAATAGCATGCAAAATTTACAAAATAATACAATGATCAAGGGAAATATAATTCTCGTGTCACACACACAACTATTTTGTATCCTGGAAAAAATACGACAATATCGTATAGTTGAGCATTCTTGAGTAAAATTGCGTTTAGTATGGAAATGGATTCGAAATAGGATCATTTCATCAGTATTTTTTAAAGAAAGTTTTATTTATCATATTTTTTCAGTCGAATTTTTTAACGTTGACGTGTTTACCAGGTGCAGTCGTCGCCGATGCTGCCGCAGCTGATAGTAGAGCGTGGGCCCCAGCACAAGGGCAAGAAGAGCGAGCTGGACTCGCGCGGCCACCTGCCCACTATATGACTAGCGCCGCCCGCGCGCTCGCGCTACTGATCCAATACACGCCTTTACTGTTTCGTGCAAGCGTTTTATTTGAACCTCTTTCCTTTCAATCGTGTAACCACGAGTCTAGGTTACTACACCGCTGGTAGTTTTGGGCTCCCAATTCCAAGTTATCTCTGCATCACACCATCGCTAAATTGACGTGCGAGCTGGACTCACGCGGCCACCACCTGCCCACTATATGAATAGCGCCGCCCGCGCGCTCGCGCTACTGACCCAATGCGTTTTATTTTAATATCTTTCTTTTAAAACCAGGTGACACCGCCGTTTCCATTTCCAATTGACTATTGAAGAGCGGGCTGGACCCGCGCGGCCACCTGCCCAACAATGCCTTTTTTTTTGTCGCTGGAAAAATGCTTTACGCATACCTGTCACCCCGGGGGAAGTAACAGTTTATGTGGGACTCCGGACTTCGGCGGAGGTCCGTATACCCACTAAACCAACCAGCGGTATCCCTCCGGTGCCTTATGAACCGAGACTACGGGTTTCACCTTAAACCTGTAGCCCCAAGCAGTCCCAGGTCGGCTGTGGCTCGCTTAAATATAGTAATAAGCAAGCGCCACCCGCTTTAGAGGGGAAGGGAGCCTCCCCCCGTCACTGTGCGTGCGGCGCGCGGGGACACGCGCGGCGCCGTCGCGGGCCCCCTTAAGCGGACGGCAGACACGCCCGGGGCTCGTTTGGGAGGGACAGGTGGAGGGCATATGCCCTCCTCCGGTACCCGGCACGCCTGCGGCGAATGAGTGGGGCGTCGGCTGAAGCCTACCGCTCTCGCTCTGCTGCTTCCTTCTGCGAGATGACTTTCTCGCAGAAAGAAAGCATAGCCTTCCAGGCCGCCTCACTCGATACCATCCTCGCTACGATAGCAGCCAAGGAGAGGTCACCTCCTACGGCCGCGACTAGATCACTGCGTTCCCTCGCCCAGGCTGGGCATATCGCAAGGGTGTGTTGCACAGTGTCTTCATTGCAGTGACTGCAGTGGTGACAAGAAGCCGTCGGCTCACGCCCTATCATAGCGAGGTAAGCCCGAAGCATCCGTGGCCAGTCAGCAGCTGGGTCAGCCTGTACGTTAAGTGACCGTGCTGACGTTGCACCCACTCCATTAGCACCGGGTGAATTGCTCCCACGGTGTGAACACCAGAATTGCTGTCAGCTAGCCGCTTTTTCCACCGTTCAAAAGCATCCAACTCGAACCGAGCGCGCTCCGCCTCAATCTCTCTTATTGAAGGTCTTTGCCCGTGGGACCCTTGGTCTCCACGCCACTCCAGCAGCAAGGACCAGAGAGGCGAGGTCCCAGGGCATGCTCCCAGCCAGGGCGAGGGCTGCAATTGCAGACACCTTGCGGTATTCGCGGATCAACCTGGCGGCCAGGTGACGTTGCGCCCTCTGTAGTAGCACGGTGTTGTGATTCGACATTGCGTCGTACCACACCGGGGCGCCATACAAAACCATTGATCGCACGATGCCCATGTACAGTTTCCGGCTAGACGCAGAGGGCCCGCCAAGGTTCGGCATAAGCCGACTCAGTGCACCTGTTGTGGCCAACAGTTTTGGCGCCAGACGCTGAAAATGAGCACGAAAACTCAAACGACCGTCCAACCATAGGCCAAGGTACTTCAGCACCCCTGCCACCTCGATGCGAGCACCGCTAACTACAAGATGTGCCCCTGATGGTGGCGCTCGTCGAAGCCCGTCAAAACATAGCGCCTCTGATTTGTTGAGCGCAACGTCCAAACCGAGCTCTCGAATACGGCGCACTACAATCGCGACGCCAGCAGTAGCTCGTCGTGTCGCTTCACCAATATCTGCTCCACGGGCCGTTACGAGGATATCGTCAGCGTAACAAGTCACGCTGACCCCCGTGGGGAGACGACCGCGAAGTACCAGTCATAACCAATATTGCACAGGAGCGGCCCGAGGACCGACCCCTGCGGAACACCGCATGACACCGTTAGTCGAAGCGCACCAGAGGATGTGTTATACTCAACAGCCCTGTTTACCAGATAATCGGCAATAACATTTCGAAGATAGGCAGGTACCCCGTGGTGTAAGAGTGCCTGTCTATTGCACGCCTACGGCAGAGTGTTAAAGGCGTTGGCAATGTCTAGCGACACCGCTAATAGCACCCCGCCGCTGGCTACAGCGTTCCTTGACTCTGAGAACTGCATCCAAGGTGGATCTCTTAGCGCGAAACCCAAACTGTTTGTCGGAAAGATTGGGCCCTATGTGATCTAGGTGTTTGATGATGCGGACGGCGACTATGCGCTCGAAAAGTTTTCCAACTTCGTCCAGTAGTACAAGACTATATGCCTAGCGCCGCCCGCGCTACTGATCCGTACAAGCGTTTTATATAACCTCTTTACCTGCACTCGTGTAACCACGAGGTTACACTGCTGGTTGTTCTGTTTGCAATTCCTTGTTATCTCTGCATAATACTATCGCTAAATTGACGTGCGGTCACCACTATATGACTATCGCCACCCGCGCTACAGATCCGATAACGAGGATAAACGCCTTGTACTATTCTGCTGTGGGTATATGAATTTTATTTCAAAACTTTTTCTGCCATTTCTTTCAAGTGGTACACCGTTGGCATATATTATGACATAATAATGTCGCGGACATGCTAGATGTTTCGAGATATCGCTAGAGGAATGTACATAACTACCTAAGTCGAACCACAAAGTAATAACAAGATGTTAGTGCAAGCGACATTGGACTAAGTTTACAGATTAAGGCGCAAAATGGTATAACTCACTAAAGTTGTTTACGTTTAAACGTCCTTGTGATTTTTCTGGAAAACGAACATTCTAGTATGTGCGACCGGCATCGATGTTGAGATATATAAATAACAGGACTTAAGACGCCGCAGTCAGTTCATTCTGAGCTTTCGGTGCGATACCTGCGAAAAGTGATCTAGTGCGAAGTAACGACGACTTTAGCGATACCATAGGGAAAGAAGTATATTTCTTTCCCTATGGCGATGCCAACGGATCTAAGGACTACTCTACGGATTGGCTAATAGTGATTTGGAACCAACGACCTCAGCGATCCACCGGACTACGATTCCTGTTGTAGTGTTTGTATAGGCTTTAGTAGTATCTATAGCCATAACGATAGCTACAACACTATCTCGTGCTCACGGTGTGGCGGGGCGAGCGGGGTATTAACTGTGCGAGCCGTTGGCGAGAGCAGACGTATTGCCTGCGCACATCGTGTGTTGTCGAGCCAGTGTACCGTGTAACAAAGGGAACACTACAAGTGGCGACGAGGTCAAAGGTCAGATTTTACTCGTAATAAATAAATAAAAATTGCTTTTAAAAGGAAAATATGAGCGGGCAATTTACCTAATAATTTAAAATAATTTTGACAAAAACGTCAATCAAAACATGAATGGTCACTGTCTGTCACAGACTCTTTGAAAGTTCACAGCCTTGGATTTATCCATACAGCCAATTTCACGACTGACTTGTTAAGATTCGTTCGGAAGTTCAGTCACTGCTCACCTAATTTAAGATACGTTTGGAAATACGCTGGCAAACTTCGTAAATCTATTCTAGGTATTAAAAAAAAAATAGTTTCACAAGAAAGCAAACGAAATAAAACATTTCCTTTATGTTTCTTATTATTATATGACTAAAGTTAAAATGAATGCAATTTCATGTTGCTTATTGTGGTGTTTTTTGGCTATTGTTAGGCAATTACCTGTAGTAAAGATAACAATTAAATTCACAGAGGTGAAGCTTATACTTAAGATAATTTTTACTTCATTGTATAATTTTGGCATAATTTGAGGTACTAAACTAGAAGTGATAGTTAGGTTATTAGGTAGGAAGTGAGATACATTGACCTCTCTTGTTAGCATTGCATAAGCTCATTGGTATTTAAATGCCTCCATTAAATTGGAAAACTGGTACAAATGTACCCCCATTAAATTGGAAACATTTGGTACAAATGTACCCCCATTAAATTGGAAACATTTGGTACAAATGTACCCCCATTAAATTGGACATGTTGGTACAAAGGTACCCTGGCGAAATTTTAGATAATTTGTACAAATGTACGTGCCATGTAATCGAATTATATTGGTACAAAGGTACCTCCATTAAATTGGAAAGGAAGACAGTCGCACAAAAGCATTTTTGTTTTCAGGTTGGCCAATCTACTCACCATGTCTAGTCACTTACCGTCCTTAGAGAAACTTGATTTAGAAGGTGACACTGCCTCGTTAGGGCAGCGATGGGAGAAGTGGAAGAGGTCTTTGAAGATTTATTTGGAGGCAACAGATATCACATCACCAGTAAAGAAAAGAGCGACGTTGTTATTACTTGGTGGATCGAGTCTTCAAGAGATTTTTTATAACTTGCCAGGAGCTAATGAAGAACCAACTGATAGTAATAATGTTTTTGAAGTAGCAATACAGAAACTTAATGATTATTTTACTCCTAAGCAGAGTAAAGTCTATGAAAGACACGTTTTCCGCCTAATAAGACAGGAAGAGGGAGAAAAATTTGAAAAATTCATTATCAGGCTAAGAAACCAAGCCGAAAAATGCCAATTTGATAAACCTGAAGAGCATTTAATTGATCAGGTTACGGAGAAGTGTGTATCGGTTGATTTGAGGAAGAAAATTCTTACAATAGGAGATAGCATAACTTTAGATAAAATAATTACAGAAGCGAATACATTAGAGGTCGTCAGTCGACAACTAGAAGAATACGGACAACAAAATAAAAAACTTGATGTTAATGCTATTGCTCCTTTTAAAGGAAATAGAAACGCCCCAAAATTTGATATCAAAAAATCTAATTCGGCTCTGGACAAAGGGTGTGGCAGATGTGGGAACTCCAGACACACCTCAAATGACAAAAGTTGCTCAGCAATAGGAAAAACGTGCCATTATTGTGGAAAACTAGGACATTTTAGACAATATTGCAAGACACAATTTCTTAGAAAGAGAAAAATAGAAGACAATGAAAAACAAAAAGAAGAGAGACCATATAAACAAATTAGGAAACGGAAAGAAATCGATAATATAGAAGAAGAGGAAATAGACTATGTCTTTAACATCAACAATGATGCAAATATAGAATGTGACGTCGGAGGTATAAAAATAAAGATGCTTATTGATTCTGGGTCAAAGTATAACCTTATTACAGACCATACATGGAAAATGTTAAAAGAAAAAGGAGTGTTTTGTTTTAATCAGGATGGAAAGCCTGATAAAACGCTTTTGCCATATGGAACTAAAACTCCTTTGGAGATTATTGGTTCTTTCGGGACAGTAATAAAAGTTAATGACCGAAAAGAGCGCGCACACATATATGTTATCGCGAACGGATCCAGGAACTTACTAGGCAAAGATAGCGCCGTACAACTTGGAGTTTTAAAACTGGGCATTGGCGTTAATAGCATAAAAAATGAACCGTTTCCAAAATTTAAAAACGTTTTGTTGGAAATACCTATTGACGGCTCTCAAAAACCTGTTTCTCAGCCGTATCGACGTATTCCTATACCGCTTGAAGAAAAAATAGAAACTAAAATCAGGGAGCTACTTGAGTGTGACATAATTGAAGAAGTTCATGAACCATCGAAGTGGATATCTCCTATAGTACCAATATTGAAGGATAATGGGGAATTACGTTTATGTGTGGACATGAGACGTGCTAATAAAGCCATACTGCGGGAGAAACACCCACTGCCCTCCATGGATCACCTTTTGCCTAAAATAAGGAAAGCAGGATATTTTACAAAACTGGATATAAAAAATGCTTTTCACCAAGTGGAATTGCATCCAAACTCTAGACATATAACAACTTTCATTAGTTCAAAAGGTCTTTATCGTTATAAGCGCTTAATGTTCGGAATAACCTGTGCGCCTGAGTTATTTCAAAAAATACTTGAAAAAATGCTTCTCAAATGTGACGGAGCTATAAATTTTATCGACGATATTTTAATTTACGGCCGAACCGAACAGGAACATGATTTGCGCCTTCAAAAGGTGTTGCAGGTGCTAAAAGAAAATAATGTCCTCCTAAATGATGCCAAATGCTTATATAAAGTGACAAAAGTAAATTTCCTTGGACATGTACTAACCCCTGAGGGTGTCAGACCACTAAAAAAATATATAGAGAGTGTTGCTCATTTTAGGGTACCAAAAACTATAGAGGAATTGCAAAGTTTTTTAGGTCTTGTAAACTATATTAATAAATGGATTCCTAACATGGCTACAATCACAGAACCACTAAAGCAGCTATTGAGACAGAAGTTTGGAAAAAACGCAAACATCGAAGACTTTTGGACAACACAACAAGATCAAGCTTTTAAGCTTTTAAAAGAGACTTTGATGAAAATTCGAACACTAGGTTATTACGATATTAATGACAAAACCCAAGTCATAGCTGATGCCAGTCCAGTCGCATTAGGAGCAGTCTTAGTGCAAATTGATTCTAAAGGTCCTAGGGTTATTGCGTATGGGAATCGGACATTAACGGACTGCGAAAGAAGATATAGTCAAACTGAAAAGGAGGCTCTTGCTTTGGTTTGGGCCATAGAACACTTCAATGTTTTTCTTTTTGGAAAGGAGTTCGATCTAATTACGGATCATAAGCCTTTGGAAGTTTTGTTTGGAGCCAAGTCGAGACCATGTGCCAGAATAGAACGATGGGTATTGAGACTTCAGGCTTATCGGTATAATATTAAGTATAAGCCCGGAAAAACCAATATAGCTGACCCATTGTCTCGACTGTGTAAAAACGAAAACTACTCTTATACCAAAGATGACGAACATGTGCATCTGATTGTGGAAAATGCAAGACCTCGAGCAGTTTCTATGGCTGAAATAAGGATACAGTCAGCAGAAGATCCGGAAATATGCAAAGTAAAAAAAGGGGTTTACAATAACGACTGGGACGACACTGTTAGAGGATACAAGTTATTCGAAAATGAACTGTGTTTCTTCGATAACGTACTCTTAAGGGGTAACAGACTGGTCATACCCTCTAGTTTACGGAAAATTGTTTTAGATGCGGCACACGAGGGTCACCCAGGGATCGTAGCTATGAAGGGTCGATTGCGATGCAAAGTATGGTGGCCAAGAATTGACAAAGATGCAGAGAGCCTAGTCAAATGTTGTAAGGGTTGCACTTTGGTTGGACTGCCAAATCCACCTGCTCCTATGAAACGTCGCGAACTTCCAGAAGCCCCCTGGGTAGATGTTGCCATGGACCTGCTAGGACCATTACCTGGCGGAGAATATCTTTTAGTTGTAATTGACTATTATAGCCGCTATAAAGAGGTAAAAATTACTAAAACTATCACCAGTGCTGTTATAATTAAATTGCTAAAAGAAATATTTAGCCGATTGGGCTACCCCTCATCTATCACAGCCGACAATGGACGACAGTTCGTAAGTGACGAGTTTAAAGCATTCTGCAAAGAGTGTAATATATTGCTTTTTAACACCGTTCCTTATCATCCACAACAAAATGGCGAGGTTGAGAGGCAAAATCGGGACATACTAAAGCGTCTACGGATTGGCAAACTTGAGGGAAAAGACTTACAAGAGAGTTTGAATGAATACCTCATGATGTACAATTCGACACCCCATTCCGTGACGAGTAAAACACCAACAGAACTATTTTTCAGACGGCTAAACAGAGATAAAATACCAATATTCCGAGACATAACTAACAAAGACAATGACACAGAAATAAGAGACAAAGACAAGGAGCAAAAGGAAAAGGGGAAGGACTATGGAGATAAAAGAAGGAGAGCACAAG
This sequence comes from Anania crocealis, assembly GCA_949315895.1. Lineage (NCBI taxonomy): Eukaryota > Metazoa > Arthropoda > Insecta > Lepidoptera > Crambidae > Anania > Anania crocealis. The sequence goes on from OX438868.1 coordinate 2,789,350, forward strand.
ATTCGGATTTGACTGAAGGAGACAAAGTGTACGTCAAAGAAACTAACAGAATGAATAAACTTACCTTGAACTATAATCCAACACCACACATTGTAGAAAAGGCAAAGAATGGAGACGTCACAATCAGAAATGAGGAAACTGGTCAAACACTAAGAAGAAATATATTACATCTAAAAAGAATTGAAGGGCAATGGAAAGCTGTAGGGGAAAAAGAAGATAATGAAACCGCAAATCCAGAAGACAGTGAGGAACTTTAAGTCATTAATACAAAATTTAAATATGTTTCTGTTATGTGAACTTACTAAATAAAAATAAAGTTTTTAATAAGAAAGGGATGTAGTGTTTGTATAGGCTTTAGTAGTATCTATAGCCATAACGATAGCTACAACACTATCTCGTGCTCACGGTGTGGCGGGGCGAGCGGGGTATTAACTGTGCGAGCCGTTGGCGAGAGCAGACGTATTGCCTGCGCACATCGTGTGTTGTCGAGCCAGTGTACCGTGTAACAAAGGGAACACTACACCTGTGATTTGGCTTTCGTGTTAGTGTTTGCGACCTGTTCATCGCCTAATAAATTCTTCTATTAGTCAACGGTGTTTTATCCAAATCCCGAACTCCACGTTCGTAACAATAACTAATAATACTACACAAGTTTTGAAGCTTGGTGTTGGTTAATTTAGCTACTTCTGCTTTGCTGATTTTAGAGTCACGCTGATCTGATCGTACGCTAATCATCGGCGCTGACCGTCAAAATTACTCAAAATGTACGAACTTGAACGCCGACGGCGCGGCGCGGTCAATCAGTACAAACAAACAGTAAAATCTTTCCTCTTTTTAATATTAAGATGTAGATGACACATAATGTTCCTATGCCTGTGTCATAGATATAAAGTTAAAGAAAAACTAGACTACAGTACAGTAGGTAGGTACCTACAGCCATTTTTCAAGTTTAAATACTGATAATAAAATTGCAACGCTTTGAGCCCCAAGCGACAACCGGTTGTTGCGATAACCACTGAGCAAGTAATCACTATTGATTTTAATTGTGTCTGGAATATCCGAGCGTCAAAGGGTTAAAATATCATACAAAGTACACTACAGTTACAAAAAACCGCCTTAAAAGAGATGCCTTGATACGACTTTTTTTGCTGATTCGATACTGATACTGTATTAGCATACAGCTCCTCTTAAAAAAAATATTTTCAATCACAAACATGGTTCTGAGCCTAAAAGCATGATACTGTTTGCTTTTTTTGTCAAAATCAAAAACCATAAAGGTACCACAAACACCACAGACCTGAGAAAATATAAAAATTCACATTTTTCTACATTTTACCTGCCTAGAAATCAAACCCGGGTCCTCGGCGCAGGCAACATCTTAAAAATGGAGTGTAAACATCTCATCATAAAAAAAAAGTGTCATTTTGCCTACTTGATAACCTCTGTTCCAGCACAGATAACACTATTTTTTTCTACCTCTATAATATTTGTTGTACCCAAGTATTTAGTAGGTATGATCATTAAAATAAAAATTTACTTTAGGTATACTAATATTACATTTATTTTATAACTAAAGTATAAATATTATGTATTTTATGCCAGTACTACAGCAGTACTAACGATAATTTCCGAAGACTGGAGTAAAATATTTCACTTTAAAATTCCTTAGCAAAGTACTGAAAAGGTACATAGTATTTCATTTTTAGTCCTTTGATGTTGATGAGAGATTAATGTTTTGGATCATCTGAAATTTGAAAAACATGGTATAAGAATGAAGGTTCTCTTATTTGATAAAAAAAATATATGGTAAAGCAGTAATACAGTAAGTAAGGAGATTTAGGAATTCATGAGAAATTCTTACCTTTGTTATCGGCAGTTTTTCTCTCTCTTCAGGAGTAACAAGACATTCTATTTCCTGCAGCTTATACCAACCATAGTGCCCTCCAATTATCACTGGCACCATGACTATAGCAACGATATTCTTCGAAAAAAATGGCTTAAAACTCATTTTTAGACTTTTGTTTACATAAAAATATCTGTGCGAATCCAAAATGTCAACTTTTCAGGTTATGTTTTTTTTTTTTTTTTTTTTTTTTTTTTTTTGGCTCGCACGATTTGTGCATTTGCCACGACGAAGTTTAAAGATAGGGAAACGATTATGGAAAAAAGATAGGAAATGGAAGGAAAACAAAAACAGTATAGGATCAGGTTAGTAGGAATAACGGTGTAATATTTGATACATAAACTTATAATTTTATGTTATTACTGGAAATAAATATAGATAGTATATTATAAACGTCATATGAGTTCATATATAATAATGAAACAACTGAAGTAGGAAGAGGAATACGGAGGGATACTAAAGAGGAAAACAAAGAGGAGTGATCACGTAAACGACACGAAAAGAAAATGTGGTTCAGGTCACCTATGTCAGCACCACACTCGCACATTTCAGTGTCTTTAATTCGCAACCGCGCAAGGTGACTAGGTGTACAAGCGTGTCCCAGCCTCATACGGATAATACATGTTGTAGCGATTTTACCAAGCTTCATGATGTGAAACCATGGCTTTAAAGGAATGTCAGGCTGAATACTTTTATAATGTTTACCTTTCATTTGACCGCTAACATCCCAATCTTCACTCCATCGGCTATGAAGATGAAGTTTAGGAAGAGCGAGGAGATCAGAACAGTAGTTTTTATAGGGAAACATATCTCCATCCACAACAGCGTCACTCGCTAGTCTGTTGGCTCGTTCATTACCAAGAATACCATGATGACCAGGGATCCATCCAAAGTGAATAGTTTGGCCATTAGAAGAGGCCTTGAACAGTAATCTCCTACATTCAAATACCACTGGACTACTACTTGTACCACAATAAAATGGAAATCTTGCGAGGGATTGCAAAGCACTTCTAGAATCGGTTAAAATTAAAGCTTTGGGTAACTTCGTAAGTAATATGTACTCGATGGCTTTATACACTCCGTAAAATTCTCCTGTATGCACTGAAGTTTCAGGAGGGAGTTTAATCTTTTGGATAATTCCAAACTGGTAGTGAAATACACCAATTCCAACTAAACCCGTATTGCCTTGCTTAGAAGCATCACTATAAATGTGATGCCAATCTTGCCAATCCTGATCGAGAATGTAGTTTAGAGTTGTATTAGCGTTACTGTCGTTTTTAGAGATACCTAGAGTAAAGTGTATTACGGGAGAAAAAACTAGCGAATTATAATCTGTACAAAATATAGGTAGATATTGAGTTCTATGTGAAGGGGCTTGTAATGATACAAACTTCCGGTAGCTGACAATCATACATGGTATCTTTTTATGAGACCAATAAGGGGAACTTTCTATAAAATTGGATAGGGTTCTTAGTTTAGAACAAAGGGGATGATAGAGGAATTGCATAGATCGGAATATAAATTTATCACATAAAACTTGACGTCGCAATGCTAATGGCGGCTCTCCACATTCAACTTGCATGGCGTTAATGGGGCTAGACTTCATAGCTCCTAGTACAATTCTGAGTGCTTTATATTGAAAACTGTCCAATTTACCCAAACCTGCTGCGCTGCATGGTTCGAGGAAGTAGGTACCATAGTCTAGATAACTGCGAATTAAAGCGTTATACAATAGCTTTAAGGAATAAGGATGAGCTCCCCACCACACACCTGATAGACATCTAAGAATATTTAAAGCTCGCTCGCACTTAGAACTGATATAATAACAATGAGAAAGACCAGTGAGTTTTGAATCCAAAATCATACCCAGAAACTTGACTTCATTTTTAACAGTCAGTTGGGATCCATTATATGTGATCACTACAGGGGGACAGATACGCATTCGAGAAAATAAAACGACATTACTTTTAGATACCGAAAGGCTTAAGCCATGACAATCTAACCATGACTTTAAAGACTGCAGGGAAGACGTAAGAGTGTGCGATAACTTACCTACAGGGTTACCAATTACATAAAAGAGCAAGTCATCGGCATATTGTAATATGTTTAATCCGGGTGTATCATTTGAAGACTGCAAATCATGTGTATAAATATTGTAGAGAAGAGGACTTAACACGGAGCCTTGTGGAAGGCCTTTCCAAATTAATCGTGATCTAGTATTATCTGCTTGAATCATATTAATCGATCTCTCTGATAACATATTTATAATGAAATTCACCAAAACCATAGGCACTTGTAACTTGACTAACTTATTTTTTAATATAGATATTATAACCGAATCGTATGCAGCTGATATATCTAGGAATGCCGCTAAAACAAACTCATTTTTTGAGAATGCTAATCTAATATCAGCAGTGAAAATTCCTATGCTGTCCATAGTGCTTTTCCCTTTACGGAAACCATATTGACTACTAGCTAGTAAACCTTTACTTTCGACAAACCACTCTAAGCGGTTCTTCACTAAATGTTCCGCAATTTTAGCTAGAACAGAAGAAAGTGCAATTGGTCGGTATGACGAGGCTTCAAGAGGAGGTTTATTAGGCTTGAGTATAGGGATCACTTCTTGTGATTTCCATGATGGAGGAATATCACAAGAAAATATTATAGAATTAATAATTGATAAAAAATATGAAAGGGATGAGTCGCTTAAATGTGATAAAAATGAGTATGGAATACCATCTATACCAGGAGCCGAATCTTTGACATGAGATAAAATGCCTTTAAGTTCATGGATACTAAAGGGTGAATTCATTTCAGATTGGGAACCAACATTTTCACCTGGGGAAACTAAAAAGATGTTGTTGATACACTCTGGTGCATAAGGAGGAGCTAGATTATCTAAAAACTGCACAGCAGTTATATCCTTAAGAAAACAGGGATTAGACTCTTTAAAAACTGATCGGAATCTACGGATGTTATTCCAAACTAAAGATGGTGGAGTATTAGGTGATATGGAGGAGCAAAAACTTCTCCACCCCTCCCATTTTTTCTTCTTAAATAATTTGCGAGTACTGGTAATTAGTTCAGACAGAATATTTAAATTTGCGGTAGTTGAATGTGATTTATAGTTTTTTTCTGCTTCTTTCCGCTTTTTTATTGCTGCAGAGCATTCTTGGTCCCACCATGGTGGTGAAGGAACCTTGTTAGAACCACATTTTTTTAAAGGAAATACATCATTAGCTATTTCTATCAGAATTGAAGCAAGGGCTTCAGCACAAATAGATGAATTACTATTTTCAGTTACTGGAGGGAGAGAAGCTATTTTCTGGTCTACTTTTTCTTTATATGTAGTCCAACTAGCATCAGTCAGATTATATTTCAAACGTGGACTTCGATTCACCGATGCTTTACCAAATAAGTTAGAAAATGTGATTATTATAGGGAAGTGATCACTACCATAAGTAGAGAAAAGAGTATCCCAAAGAAGGGAAGAGGCTAAATTAGGAGGGCACAATGATAGATCTGGAACACTTGGTCCTTCATCTGGAGGTGTCCGTCGAGTAGGAGCACCTGTGTTTAGAAAACATAAATTATTTTTGTCTAAAATGTCTATAATTCTATTACCATAGTAATTTGATTTGACACTACCCCAAGATTGATGTTGTGCGTTAAAATCGCCCAATAATAAGGTAGGTTTAGGAAGAGAAGATATAATTTGTTCCAATTCATTATAAATCGAAGAGTTGGGATGAGGTATGTATACTGATACAAAACATATATCATTAATTTTAGCAGCTACAATTGAAAAGTCTTTATTGTGGTGTGGGATTGGGATATGAATAAAGGGCACTGTGTTGTGTATAAGAAGAGCTACACCGGCGTATCTATCAAACCGGTCTTCTCTTATACAATAAAAGTTTTTTACTTTAAAAATAGAGTCTGGCCGAAGCCAGGTCTCTTGAAGAGAAATAACAAATGGTTGATATAAATTAATAAGGTAAATTAAATCACTTTTTTTAGAGTTAACACTGCGGCAATTCCATTGAATCACCTTTTCCATTTTCATCATAATTAGCTGTAACAAATTCTTTATTATATTGGGCAACGTGGGACGGTACAGAGATTAAATTGGATTGAGATAATGAGGTAATAAGAGTTAAAATTAATTCTTTAATAGACATAGCAGCAAAAGAATTATCTTGATTACTATTTGTAAGTGTGCATCCACTTTTTGTGATTGGAATATTGTAATCTTTAATAATAGCCTCATGAGCTGCACGGTCATAACCTTTACTGCGAGGTGGAGGAGAACTTGGTTTTCTAAATACAGTTTTTTTATAAGAAGTTACTTTGTTTTCAGGATTTTTACTATTATTTGACACAAAAGAGGGACCACCACTGACATTGGAAAATGAGGGAGCTGAATTCAGCACATCAGCGTAAGACTTGGAAACAGGAGGATGAAGTTTAATAGCTTCTGCATATGATATGCAGGTCTTTGCCATAGTTTCTTTTATTGACCGTTGACGAGTATATTCAGGGCATTTCTTACTGGTAGCAAAATGATTGCCAGAGCAAAGACAGCAAGAAACCGACTCTTCTTCCACTGAGCAACTATCACCGGAATGACCTAGACCACATTTAAAGCATTTTGGTAAAGATCTACATTGTGCCTTAATATGACCATATCGACAACAATGAAAGCATTGTATTGTGGGATATATATATAAATCTACTGGCAAAGAATTATAGCAGATAAATACTCTTTTAGGCAAAACCTGCCCGTCAAACGTCAGTACAATTGTTTCTATTGGAATAAATTCAGTTTTACCATTTGTGACAGTTTTTTTTTTCAATCTACGTACTTTTAATATGCTACCACAACCTGTGGGGACTGAAATGTTGGCAATAACTTCATCATCTGACCAATCTACCGGTACACCCCTAACTATACCCATGCGGGTGATGCTGAAGACGGGAATGAATGCATTATAATTTTTAGCTTTTAAAGCACCACTTTCAATAAATAAATTTGCATCTTCAAACTTTGAGAAAGAAATTGAAATCCTATTACGCCCAATTTTTTTTAAACTTCCATCAATAATGTTTTTGACATGGATCCTTTTAAGGAACTGGCCAAAAGACACTGGGTGAATGTTGCATTGTTCACCTGTAGATGATGCTTCCTTTTGCACATGAACACTGTATGGGGCAGCATCTGAAGCCTGGTATTTAAATCTACCGATTGACGGTCGGGAATCAGGAGAGTTTGGCAATTGCGAATTCATATCGCTAACCATAGATTTAATATAATCTATGTTGCTTACACTTGGAGCGGACATAGAGTCACCTGAACATTGAAAATTGTTTGCTGGTGGTTGTTCACTATCACTCGAAATATTACATTGGCAGTCTGTTACATTTACAATGCCTAAAACTGAAGACTTGTGATGTTTACGCTTCTTTTTGTTGCAATGTCTGCACTTGCGAGAAGCACTTCTTTTACGTTTAGGATTAATAATATTCACTGAATCATCCGTATCAGGATGTGATCCCTCCGCATTAATATTCTCCCCTTCATAGGACACAGTAACAAAACTAGAAACTGGAGAAAACGATCCTCCACCTGGATCATCGGGTTCATTCATGACGAAACGAAAATGAAAAAAAACTTACCAAATATCACACGAACTACACACAAACTAATATAAACTATATATATACACAAATAAATTAAATTATTAAGTTATTGTACTAATCTGATCGTAATATAAAACAAAATTAAAATTTTAAGAAAGAAAAGCCGAACCGACACCCGCGACGTTTCCCGCTCTTTTTACTGATTTGTTATCAATTTTCAGGTTATGTTTTTATTCAGCAGCGGCCAGCTGACATTGACAGACAGGTACATTACTTTTTTAGTTTGCCAGGTAAGGCACGTTCAGATCCATTACAAATGAAAGGTTTGTGTATTAGACTGTTTGAAAACCTGCATGCCGTATAACACTATGCTACAAGCTACATGCAAGTACTTTTTTCATATGTAAGCTTTGATTATTTATCCAACTTGAAATGCTCTAAGTATGTAAGTAAGTATAAACATGAAAGGTCAAGTAGATAAAATAATTTTTTTTTACGCTATCAATCGAATTTTGATGAAGCGTTCTTTCTTGTAATATAATAAGTACCCAAACATTAGATTATATCACAATAGAGCCTATAATTTATTAACCCGACATGACGTCCAATCTCAGCTACCGAGAATTCGTATTTGAACGTTTACACTGCTTAATTTGCCGGCCAATTAAAAAAGTTTACTGCCCTGCCGATAAAGATTGTTTTTTTTTATCTGTCACTTTTCCACAGTGCCATGCTTGCTATTGGCAGATGGGCAGTCAGTCTGCTTGGTCATCAATTCCTCTATTGGCGGATAGAAAGGTCTGATATTGTAGTGACAGTGACTGTCAAAGTGTCAAATTAGCAGCAAAAAAAATCAGAAAATTCAGAAACATGGTGGCATTTCAGTGAAGTGGGCGTTATTTCGGCTAGTCATTAAAGTTTTCAAAAGCTTATTTAGCAAGTGTGTTTGATACAAATTGTAAGTTCATACGCTATAGATTGGTGTTAATAAACCTTCGTATTATGCGTAATCCTAATTACGGCAACATTTTCAGGTAAACACCGCACCAATAAGCTTCACACAAATTATAAGGATGACGTCTGAAGAAACCCAGATTTCCGAAGAGCTGAAGGGATGTTACGAGAATCTTATTGTAATTGACATTGGCGCAAACCTGACGAACAAGAAGTACGGCCGTGATCTCGATTCGGTTATTCAAAGGGCAAAAGATGCAGGTATGTAGGTACTTATTTTAAAAGTATTTTTGGCCTAAATTGCGTGTACTACAATGAATTTCTCGGTCGTCAGTTTAGCGAGCCGACACTCTCTGTTAGCCGTGTAATTAATTCACATTTGAAACGATTGCGCTATGCATTCCATGAATACTTGATTTATAACTTGTGGAAGCAGAATTTCACTTGCATTTGGCTAAATCTAGTTGCTATAATAGAATTCAGTTTATTGAAGTCTAGCGATAAACAAACATATTGTTGTCTTTGGATTTTAAATTGCTACATAAATTAATTTGACTCCAGTTTTACTGTGCTCAATATTTAACAATAGTATTATTGCTGAACAGTTTTTGTTACTCAAGAGAGAAAGTAATACATATTGCATTCACCTAAATCATTAAAATGTATGCCGTCCAATTATAATGTTAATTTTATGCCTACATAACTCATTTGGATGATATCTAATGTGCTGGTTTTATGTTTCTTGAAACTTTAATAAACCATGAATCATAATTAATGTAATAAAAAGTGACATCATCACTGCATAGTCAACTAGTTTGCAAAGAAAAATTAAATTTAATAATAATATTATGTTATGGCAGTATGGTATTGACTTCTGTGTAGTGTCTACTCTTGACCACTCAAACCTGAACCAATCCCAAACATTCACATGGAAGGTTGATTTACTATATTGTAAGATTTATTGATTCAATACCATGCACCTTGTTTTTTATGATTTGTCTGCTCTTAAAAAATACCCACCCCCAGATAAAACAGTTCTTCCGTGATCATGGTGCTTGCAATGGTGCCGAAATATCGGAAACTCATGAAAAACCAGGTACATGGTATAAACCCTGAACCAATTCACTTTGATTATGAAAGTTTAAATCAGTAACTTACTGTTGTTTCTGAAGTTATGGTTTAATTAAATATTTTCACATGTGTTTTTAAACGCATTCCGCATGTACAATAAATGACGATACAATACAGTTGTGTTGAGTAGTTAAAATGAATGGTTTCTGGCTGGGAAAGAGATAAAGAATGACTTGCATTATCTGGTAGTAAAATTATATTTAAAAAACACAATTTCGTCAATAGATTCATCAACAAATAAGACTTCGGTACTTAAGACGTTAAAAGAAAGCAATAGGCCTACCAGGTCCAGGTAAATCAATTATTTCTGTTGTGATTTTAAATTACTGTGCTATCAGATAATCAGATGCATATACCCAAAGTTTGTTTCTGCTAGGACATTAAGTCAATCCCGAAATCCCGGGATGTTTTCAATACAAAGGTGCGTTCTATAACAGCAAACACTTCAACTTTAGGCAGATATGCATCAGAGTATCAGATCTCAAGCTATCAATCTTGTCACAACGCACAATGATAATAATGTTGTCAGTGTTTAGATGGAAGAAATAATTGAGAATCTGCAATATTCACCTGCTTCTATGTAGGTACCTATTTAAGTTGATATCATAGATAAGCAAAAATTATTTTTTTAAGTCTGTTTGGAATTTGAGCAGTCTAAAAAGAATTTGCTCTGTTGCTGTATTTGCTGTATGCTGCGAAGTCTGTTTTTATATTTGAAATTATTTGTTTGAAATTGTTTTTATGTATGTTCTGTTTATTAAGGTGTCCAAAAGATAATGGTCACGGGAACATCAGTAAGAAACAGCAAAGAAGCCCTCAGACTGACCCGTCTCTATCCTGGCACCATTTACTCTACAGCAGGTAATACTTATTAACAATAAATAATTCTATTCTTTTGATATGAATGAATTCACTACCCTTCCTATTGACTTTGCCGTTGTCGAGTAAAAATAAACATTGTATTCTTTTTTATTTACAAAAGGCGTCCACCCTCACGATGCCAAGTCGATGGTGGAGGAGGAAATGTGGACGGAACTGCATCAGACGGCCAGCGCGCCTGAGTGCGTGGCGGTGGGGGAGTGCGGCCTAAACTATAGCAAGGAGTTCTCTGAGCCTCCGGTGCAGCGAGCAGTGTTCAAGAGACAGGTATGTGCTAAGAGCTCGAGGAGATCAAAGACTTATGATCGGCTGATAGTTGAATTAGTCTTTTTAGGACGCCGTACCTTGAAAGGAATTAGCGCCCCATTGGTTGAGTATCCAGTTGAAGGCAAGTAATACCGTCTTATACAACAAGTAGCTATACGAATAAATCCGAAAGCTTGATATTTGTAACAAAATCATAAAAACTTGGAAAAAATGCGAGTATCGATTCCTAAACTATTTACAGTATTCAGAAATACCTACAGATTTTTGCAGAACCTTGGTGGGCGAGTCCGACTATGAAATCAGTTTCATAATACAGCGTGTCATAGCGATTTGAATCTGCTAAACAAACAATTTAATTCTTGGACAGTAACATATGAAATTTATCATTTGGGAATGGATTCTGTAATCTTGGATGGGTATGGAAACACGTACTGTAGATAAATAAAGCATTGATATAGTATGTTATCAGAATTATCACCAAGCAGACATATCTGTCAGTTAGATAGTTCTGATAGAAAGAACACTATTCATTTAACTTTTAATTCGCCATCGTAAATGCGTAAAAAATAATTTATCTATCCTGTGTAGTAACCACTCTGTTTAATTCTTTGTTTATCCTTTATAGCTAAATATGTGTTAATAGGTTTTTTTCTGAGGCATAAATTACATAGTGTTTTTTTTTTCGATTAGTATTAAGTTCAAAAACGTCGTAGATGCGGTAGTGATTCAAACTTCAAAATTGACCGTTTTACAGATGTAAAATCTCTAGGAAGTTGAATTTTCTAATATATTTTTTAAACGGATGTATCCAAATTCCAAATGACTAACCCTGGTCGGCCCTATTCGTCCAGTTATTTTAGCTGGGCATTAACACATCACTCAATCAGTCGCTTTTACTTTTTATATATTGATTGGAAGATAATTATAATGATGCAAAAGATCTTTTAGGTATGTCGGATTAAGAATCCGAGTATCATAACATCAGGTCGCCTGAATTCCTTTAATAGGATGACAAAGAGAACTTGCATTTAGAGTTATGAGGAGAGCAATGATCCTATTGCTACAGATTTCAGGGTCATAACAATTTACGAATCGTACGCTTGCATACAGCCCAAACAGACGACCACTTGTGTTTTAGTGATTGCTTTTAAAATAGTTTTTAAATTGATATTTTATTGACTCTTTATAAGAGCGACAATGATTGATCAATCTTCTATTTAAATAATAACCGGCCAAGTGCGAGTCAGACTCGCGCACGAAGGGTTCCGTACCAAAAAGGCCAAAAAATCGGGTTTGTTGTATGGGAGCCCCCCTTAAATATTTATTTTATTTTGTTTTTAGTATTTGTTGTTATTGCGGCAACAGAAATACACAATTTGTGCAAATTTCAACTATCTAGCTATTGCGGCTATTGAGATACAGCCTGGTGACAGAGCGACGGACAGACGGACAGACAGCGAAGTCTTAGAAATAGGGTCCCGTTTTTACCCTTTGGATACGGAACCCTAAAAATGAATCACCGAATTGTATGTACGCGCATAACTTTCGACCGACTGCACCAAACTGGATAATTCTGTTGTTTTAACATGGTCATAAACAGCCCATTTGCTTGTATTATAAATTGGTAAAAAGCCAATAAGAATAAGAATGAAGTTAGTTTGAAAGTCAGTCATTGAGAAGGAAGCGACTAGTAGCGTGCGATTGTTAGCTAATTATCACCAGCCCACATCAGTCCACTGTTGGACATAGGGCTTTGCCGTAATCGGCACACTTAGCAGGTGCTTTGGCGATAGCAGTACTCCTTTAAGGTAGCGGTTCGGGCCCGCGACAGAGACAAGCGAACGAGACTGGAGACCGCGACCATCACTTGACGCTATGTAATGTATATAATTATGTAATGTATGCGCGTCAGTTCGCGAGCGAGACAGAGAGCATACATAAGTGATGGTCGCGGTCTCCAGTCTCGGTCTCCTGTCTCGGTCGCTTGTCTCTGTCGCAGCGTGAACCGCCACCTTTAGTCGCCTTTTACGACGCCCATAGGATGCTATACTATTTTAGGTCGGCGCTACACGGAAAAATAGCCAATACGCCGGTCTAATTTCGATCTCGATATTCGTCACTTGCTTGGCATACATTCGTAACTATGGCTTGAAATTCTGACTTGATTCAGTACCGAAATATTATTTTGAATATGGAACTCCGGAGTTTAGATGCGTCTTAAACTGCGGTGTGATTATGCATTTCATTATTTTTGCACTACTATATAAGAAAATACAGATTATTGACGTTTTTTTTTATAATCTTCATCTCAGGCAGGACGGAAAGCTTTAAAAAGACTACTATTATATTCGCAAATATATAAACTTGAACCTACAAATTAACCGTCATGGAGCGATAATTGGTATGGTTTTCATTTTTTATGTAGATAAAGTTTTCGTTTCCAAAAACATAGCAGAATTTGTGAATCCGCTTTTTACACGTCCAAAAATAAGTTCCGGATCTAAAGCTCTAGTAGCGACCAATTCAATCAATACGAATCGACCGATTGATGTGAATGATAAGAGTTGAATAACAATATATTTATTAATATCGGTGACAATGTTTTGATTTGCCTAAACTGTTTGTAAATAAGGCAATGTTTACGACGTGAATAGACTTTGAATTTGCACGTGGTTGGCGCTGTTATGAAGCGTGGTATAATGTTATACATATAACAAATGAATGAAATTGCCGTTTCATAGTAAATAAAACTAAAAGATTTTCGAAATTTAAGATGCATTTTAGGTAGTAGGTTCGTTTAGTGCGTAACCCGGTTAGTACGACGTAATAATGATGGTCCCTTGAGAGTCGTTATAAACGGATTCTACTGTATTAAGTACTAGCTGTTGCCCGCGACTTCGTCCGCGTCAAAATGATATGAATAATTTTCCCCGTTTTCGCAACATTTTTCACTGCTGCTTCGCTCCTATTGGTCGCAGCGTGATTTTATATAGCCTAAAGCCTTCCGCAATAAATAGACTATCCAACACAAAAATAATTTTTCAAATCGAACCAGTACTTCCTGAGATTAGCGCGTTCAAACAAACAAACAAACAAACTCTTCAGCTTTATAATATTACTATAGATTTAAAACATCAATTGTTTTCAGGTCGAAATGGCTTGCGAACTCCGCAAACCTTTGTTCGTTCACGAGAAGGAAGCCCAAGACGATCTGATAGCGATCCTCGACGAATTCGGCAGCCGTCTACCGCCAGTCGTGATCCACTCGTTCACCGGGTCCGTGGAGCAAGGTCTGAAGTACATCGAGCGAGGGTACTACCTCGGCATCACTGGTTACATATGCAAAGACAAGTCAGATGGCGGCATCAGGCGTCTACTAGCGGAACAGCTGTTGCCCTTGGACAGGCTTCTCGTAGAGACAGACTCGCCGTTCATGTACCCTAATACGAGAGCTTCGAAACTACCGCCGCACGTGAAGAGTGGACTTACGGAGAGGTAAGTTTATCTATCACTTTCTGGAACGAAGTTCCTTATCGCGCGTTGCGAAAAGGGGCTAGACGAAAAAAAATTGTAACGACACTTTTTGCTATAGTTGTAAGCCGTGCGACGAGAGAGAGAAGGAGAAAGAGGGAGGGAGGGAGGGAGGGTGAGGGAGAGGGATATGGAGAGGGTGAGGGGGAAGAAGAGGGAGAGATTGAGAGGGAGAGGTAGGAAGGGAGAGGGGGAAGGAGAGGGAGAGAGAGGGAGTATGAGAGGGAGAGAGAGAGAATTAATAATTAATTTAAAATAAAATAAGATTTTATTGATATTCCTTCACTAAAAATGAACTTCGTTCCATCCGGGTGTCCCCTGGACACCTCAAAGTTTTTTATCTTCTTACGTTGGTCTAGTGCAGTGTTTCCCAAACATTGTTCTGTCATGGCCCGGTAATTTTTACACTGCCTCTTTGTGACCCACTTAATACTTTTAAAACCAAACTGGTTTCATTAGGTAAAATGATACACATTTATTAATATCAAAAATGTTTTATTAATACTACTACTCGTATTTAGTCACTAAATTTTACGCTGCCTATGTTTTACTAAAGAATTCAAGTTCCCCGAAAATGACGAAAGTTTAAGAAGAATATTTACCATACCTCGATCGAGTAGGTAGGTATTATTTAATAAACAAGGCGGGAATGTTGCGACCCGGTATTTTATTTTGATGGCCCGGTACCGGGTCGCGACCTAGTGGTTTAAATACCGGGCCAAGATATCTGGGTCCCGGGGTCGATAACCGGGTCGGACAGCAAGTTTCGAAACTTCGAACATTGCTCAGGCTTGTGATCACCTACCCGCATTTGGCAAACGAGTTGATTATGCCTTTACCCATCATTGCCATAGCAATTTGATTTCATTAGTGGAGCCCTTTGCCCTGCAGTGGGATGATTGTAGACCGTAACAGTGCCGTATTTCATTCTTTGTTCTATAGTAGTTTCTGACATTGAATCAACGTCAGCCATTCATTTGACACAGACTGTGTATAAGTATGTTTCTTACTAGCAGTTGCCCGCGACTTCGTCCGCGTCAATTTCTGTTATTATCGCGGTTAAGAAGTTTTTAAAAGAATATAGCCTAAATATACTATCCAACACAAAAATATTTTTTCAATTCGAACCAGTAGTTCTAGATATTAGCACGTTCAAACAAACAAACTCATCAGCTTTATAATATTAATATATATATCAGTGTTAAACAACATGAAAAACTGCCTTCAAACTGTGATACATTATAGTTATTTTCATGCATATCCGACATTATACTTCCGAGTAACGAATTATTTATAGCTATCACGTTTAAAACTGCTGCAACCGTACCATTTATATAAACATTAACAAACTCTGATATAAATAGTAACACAGTAGTTGGAAGTGAGGCTTGTACGATCATTGAGGTGTTTGTAATAATAACAGTTAACTGTTTTACGGCCATTTCCAATAACCTATCTAGCTTCAGTTTTGGCATATCGGAGATAGGAAACAGTTTCTATCTCTGTTTTTGCCGTCCAGAGAAACAAAGATAGAAGTTGTTTTCTATCTCCGATATGCCAAAACTGAAGATAGATAGGTTATTGGAAATGGCCGTTACTAAGGTAATGAAACAGCTATATATTATAAATAAAACCACTGCAGGGCAAAGGCCTCCATAATTTAATTCAAGTTACCACATGATTTCACTGGATCGTTTTCTCGATGTCCGAATGTGGCGGTTAAGACGAACTCTTTATTTTAGAGCGGCATATGAACAAGGGCCTTATTCAGCTATATCAAATTGCAGATCGATCGTGATTGAATTGGGCGATTTTGACATTAAGCCCATACTAGAACCACAGTCTATGAACCATACAGTCGTTCGACGCCTTTGATCTCATGGAAAATGCCGACAACGTCTAGACAGTATCGTGACGGCCAGGGTTGTCAAAAGTAAACAATATATAAAAATATTTATTTATTGCAGATAAACACTCGTAATCAGCACCCCAATGAACCTCAAAAGTGACACACGTATCAAATTATAAAAAATTACGTCCGCCATCTTAGATTATAAAAAGGATGGTATAATGGTAATCAGCACCCTAATGAACCTTAAAATTGACACCCATGTCAAGTTATATAAAATTACGTCCGCCATCTTGGATTTAAAATAGGATGGAATTTTCGTAATCAGTGCCCTAATGAATCTCAAAATTGAAACCCATATCAAATTATAAAACAATACGTCCGCCATCTTGGATTTTAAAAATGGTGGCATTTTGGTTATCGGCACCCCTATGAACCTCAAAATTGACACCCATATTAAATTATAAAAAAATACGTCCGCCATCTTGGATTTTAAAAAGGATGACATTTTCGTGATCGGCACCCCAATGAACCTCAAAATTGACACTCATATCAAATTATAAAAAAATACGTCCGCCATCTTGGATTTTAAAAAGGATGGCATATCCGAAGCACCCCACTGAACCTCAAAATTGACACTCATATCAAATAAAAAAAAATTACATCCGCCATCTTGAATTTAAAAAAGGATAGCATTTTCGTAATCAGCAGCCCAATAACCTCGAAATTGACAACTATTTATCTTATTAAAAAAAAATATGTTCACCATCTCGAATCATTCGATATCAGCATTCCAATAAATTCCAACTATCAAATGTAAAATAATTTAAAACACAAACATTTGTTAGCCCTGAATGCTGTGTCCCGAACTGCTAACATCGTTTTGTTCGTAGTTCGGGCTCGGCCTTCCCGCGTCTCGCCCCTCACACCCCGCACAATGGGGACTATCGTTTCTTTGCTCACCAGTTGGCGCCACTGTAGACTGAGGTCCGGAGGTATAGCTATCAAAGGCGATTGGCGCCGAAACAAAGTGTTATATCTTGAATCTAATTAAGGTTATATTGTTTATAAATAACTATCTTGATATCAACAAACTAACTTCTGAAATAGTTGCTCTTGAGGCCGCCTATTTTTGCGCTTTTTCTTAATTCCGCTTTTAAAGCGTTCACATTAATCGCCAAATAATCCATATTTGCGATATTTTACGAAGGAGATCACTTTCCAGCAGGTAAATTAAAGAAATTATAATTTATGCAACAAATTCCGCTAAAACCAGTACAAAGTGAATGATATTGGACCTCACGAGACACAAGCGCCTCTAGTGGCAAATTCACTAGCGATAGCCCCCATTGCCCTGTCTAAACGTCTTCGTCGAACGACTGTATGGTTCATAGACTGTGCTAGAACTATCAAAAACCTGCTATTCAATTACTATTTGGTTACTACTAATTACGATTTTGTTAGCTGAATTAGGGGCCTGCGGTGGACTAATGTGAGCTAAAAGACAGAAACTGCTATTTTTGCCAAAATTTTGGCATTCATTTTGTAATCACATAAACAATTTTCACTCAGTAGTAGCATTCAATTTAATTTTATGTACAGACAGCGGCAGATCAACCTACCTAAAAAGTTTAAGGTCATTGATTTGATTTTCAACTTTAAGTCCATCAAGTAGAGACCAATATCAATTGAGAAAATTTTTCGTTTTGTGGTAGGTTGACGTGCTGATGTCTGTACCTACCTAAAGTTCAAATATGACAATATATTGAAAGTATCATTATTGTATAGAACGGAATAATCGGGCAACAGGAATTTCGAATTTTGTTATGCTCGGGTTTGTTATCTATCACCGAGACTTATTACTCGAATGCATAGCACTGCCCAAAAGGCAGCACTGTCACGGTCGCCATGTAATGGATTGGGACGTAGACTCTAAATGATACAAGTCTTCCGTGGTATAGTCCTCTATTCACCAATGATGGGTCGTCTTATATACTATATAATAATACGTGACAAGAGAGGCAAGCGTGTCTATCTTCAAAGAAGATATTGTTTTAACTAATTATCACGTCCCATAAGTACGTGATACAATTTGTCATCACATACCACAACCGACTCGCATTGTTGGAGGCCTTTTCTCTGCAGTGGGTTGAATATAGTCCGTTACTCATTTTATTAGCAAATTAGGTTCAAAGATTATTATTTCCCACAAGAATTAACATAAAATTCACTTATGTGAGATACTTATATACACTATATATACACTTCAACAAACAATTGTATGAGAGTACATGAAAACATTGAATATGGAGGGTATTATTAAAACACTTCAAATTAGGGCTTTTACAATACTTGAAATACCATTAGCGCGCGTATCATCCGACGCCAAGAGGGCAGATAGTGAAGTGCCATAGTCATCAATGTCGTCGCTAGTGAATTTGCCACTAGAGGCGCTACTGTTGCGTGAGGTCCAATAACATTCACTTTTCACTGGTTTTAGCGGGCTTCGTGACATATATATTTTTTAATTAACCTGCTGGAAAGTGATCTCCTTTGTAAAATTATCGCTAATATGGATTATTTGGCGATGAATGTGAACGCTTTGAAAGCGGAATTAAGAAGAAGCGCAAAAATAGGCGGCCTCAAAGAGCAACTATTTCAGAAGTTAGTTTGTTTGATATGAAGATAACTATTTATAAATAATAAACATATTTAGATTCAATAATTAAAACTTTGTTTTGGCGCCGATCTTATAAAGTCGCCTCTGACAGCTATACCTCTGGACCTCAGTCTACAGTGGAGCCAACTGGTGAGCAAAAAAAACGGTAGTCCCCATTGGGTAAGTGCTGAATTGTGTCTATACAGGATGACTTTTTCAACATCTTCAAAAATTTTTATAGGCGTTCAGTATCGTATTTAGAGCCCATTTATGAAGTAAAAAGTGTAAATCAAGTTTTCATCCGAAAATATTTTTTGCAACATAGTTTTCAATTTTAAGCCTGTTTAAGTATGAAGGGAAAATCAAAAACTTATGTATAGTATTGTAATGAATACATGAGATGCGCATAGCGTAAAAAAAGTGTTGCTAGGAGGCCGTATCAAAAATTTTAGATTTTTCGACATTTTTGTACTGGTATATATCCCAAACCAAATTTGGTATACGAGTACCAAAAGAAAGAATACGTCATTTGTTTTTTGTCTCGTAGATTGTTATATTAAAATTTGGAAGCTGGTTAAAATTTCATCCTGTATTATTTAGACCAGCTAACAGCCTTAACATATGTCCTCAACCAATCAACATTGAACCAGAGCAATAACAACAAAAATATTCCAGGTCGATGAACTTCGTGAATCGCTACTGCACGTTCCAACGCAACGAGCCGTGCGCCCTCCCGGCTATAGTCGAGTTGATCGCCAGGTTCCTCGCCCAGAAGCCGGAGGACGTGGCCCTCGCGACCGCCTTCAACGCCCTCAAGCTTTTCGGTCTCAGCCAGTAATACCAAAGCGTAGGTTAACAGGATGGTAGTGTTGTATGTGAGCGCGAAAGCGACAGCGGATATGTTAAGGGTTGCCATTTGAAATATTTGAGTCAACGTTTAATGTCAAGAGGGTTGCCAGGTTATAATATTAAAGACAACTTTTTGGAGGTAGTAATATCAGGAGTAATAAGTTTTGGAATCCAAAAGTGGAAATGGAATGGAAACCTTGTCTACTATTCGTCTCCGTGAAGTTTTCCATCCGTAATCCAGGAGTTGATGGTTTTGATTGACTAAAATGTTGAAGTTGTAATGGCACGAGAGTTTCTCTAATATTCTGGAATGTGTGTGAAATACAATATTATAAGTCACCATTCAGTTTAATACCAGTATACATACACTAAGGAACAATAGTTCATTGTAATCCACAGTGAAAATAAAAGAAACAATGGATCAGTAATAAAATCCTTTAGTTCTGTTTATAAAACAATACAATAGTGGCGTTCGTTTGTGAAAAACTGGGATACCAAAAACAACGACACTTAAAAAAGGCTACGAAAAAACACTACGGATGGCAACCGTGCTGTACCTTTTGACTGAGACGCGAACTGACATGTAAAATATTTCGTAATATATCGCATCGCATCGCTACGTGTCGCTATCACGCTCACCCATAGAGAACGGGTCAGTGGCTTTATGTAGATGTATGGCAGATAAGACTACTTCAAACTAATATAATAGTATGTATTTGTAAAAGTAATATAAAAAAAATTTGTGAGCCAGGGCAGCTATTCGATGAATTGAAACTTATACAATTATCATTAAGAGACAAAAGTGGTAATTGAGCGAAGCAACTAGGTTCTTAACTAATAAAATGGATGATATTGTAAGACGAGAGAGTTTAAAGTCTATATTTCTTGTGATGAGTCATTAAATATAAAGAAGTAGACTTCGGAAATAGTGCTACTAAAAGATAACAGGGGTTGTAACAAGGCAGCTTAGAAGTAGTCATAGGATTTATGTAATGTTTGAAGTATTTTAATGCATTGCATCTGCATAAAGTCTATATTAAAGATAGCCCCTTTGCTTATCATCAATTATTATTCCTACTTGACGAGTAAATATCTCTTGGCGAGCTTGGACCTATGATTTGACCAGTCACTAGCTAGGTTAGGAATTTTATCCAAGTTCAAATTCTATATTTAAAAAAAAAAAAATTGATTGTAACCAGAGACAATAATATTAGTAAATTGGCCGTTATTTATGAAGTGAAGGGGCAATATTTATACGCAAAGATTTATATAAAATAATTGATAAATTCGGGCTTGAATCAGCTTTGTGCCTTATATGATTAAGAACGATTACGATAGTGTAGGTTAGGAGTATGTTATATGGTGATATTCTTGCGAAGGAATATTTGATGTATTTTTTTTATATATAAAATTATAAAACGACAAAAAAAGGGTTTCTTCAAACGTCATCGATATACTTAATATGGAACCGACTCGAAAATACTAATACTCATTATAATTCGTTGTTGCTATTTCGAAGATAGACGTAGCAGCATGAGGCTTACTAACACTAACTGTTAATGTATTGTTCAAATCTTGCCATCGATTTATGATTGAAATTAACATGAAAACGATGTTTGCCTCTCTAAATGTAAATTCCCAAAAGAACTGTTATCCAAATAAGTAATTTTTTAAGATTTCATTTACATTTAAATCAAATGATCCGATTTATATAATCATTTGGCTTAAGAATAAGTTTTTATATGACAAATGTTTGATTTTGCAAAATCAAAATAAATATCGAAGTAATAATATAAATGTTTGATAAGCGTACCTGAACGCTATAGATTTATAATTGCCATTTTTACTAACGAAAAAAAAAGAAAAAATCAATAAAGAAAGCATAATATTTTGATGACGTGTTTATGGTTAAGTCTTTGTCTATGACTTGTTTATGTGGCTTTTTGTTGCACTCGCCTAAGCAATTCAATATGGTGGCAACGGCCGGCTTTTAGTCAGTATGATCTCATAACATTACGGCGCGTTGACTGATGTTATTGTTACGCCATTATGTGATACTGGCTTTTACCTACTGCGTTTTAGTAACCACGACTAGTAAGTTACCTAGAATTAGGTATATAATATAGTATGGATCGAATGCATCGTCCATAATCAAAGGGATGTCGTGGTTTTTCTTATAAACGTATATTAGTTTATACATATTTTGTGAATAATATACAGGATTGTTATAATTGCCTTTGCCTGATAAGTTTATTACTATTGATAACATTGAAAAGTATACTTGTTTGTCGCGTTAGGTTTACTACGTCCTATTGAAATAAGTCGTTTTAAACTGAAGTTTCGGTCCGAACGAAAGAACTAACAGATGTCTTAATCAGCAACGATGTCTATACATTTGACTCCATCTGTCTCTCTCACTCATACCAATGTCTTCAATCTTTGAAAGAGTCAGATAGGCGTATTTAAGGCATCGTGTTGCGTAGTGCGCCTGTTTAATTCGTCTGTTTCACACACACATACTGAGATATTGGCATGAGTGAGAGAGACAAATTTAGGATATATTGCCAAGTTGGACTTCTGATAGTTTAGAGCTCGTTTTATATCGCCATTAGTTGTTAATATACCATTTCTGTTGCCACTGTATAACTGTATGCACGGTGTTAGGTATCTTTTAGTATTTCGCTCTGCACTGGGCATTCCTATTCGTATTAAATATACAGGGTGTAAAAAAACTAAACGCAGACCCTGAAGTTACGCAATCTGAAAAGCAAACCAAGCCATATTACAAAATATTATAGCTGGGAAATGATTTTTATTTATGGGACTCAAAAAAATATTATAATTCGTAGCGCGCAATGTATAGCAGCCATAGCGTAGGCCGCTGCGCTGGAGATGGCTGCTAAGTTCAAAAGTCGTCCGCGCTGAGTCGTACATTACGTATTGTAATTAATAAAGCCTTATCGTGAACGAAATAATAAAAACAACCACTATGTTTGTATGAAGAAAAGTTTTTAAGTATCCTTTGGCAACAGTTTTTGTAATAAAATGGAAAACAAAATTGTGACTTTGACCCTCAATATCTTCGGAACCAGCTATTTCCCAGGTATAGTCCTAAAGAGAAAAATGATCCTTATGATGGGGACAATACGTGGTTTTCGGATCTGCGTTTGGTTTTTTTACACCCGTTATAATCATCGAATATTATTATGTAAATAGTCAATGTAGTTAATGCCGGTAGTCACAACGAAATCAAAGACTGCGAGTATTAAATGTGGAATTTGACATGTTAATTAATTATTACGTGTTTTTTTTTGTAATGTTTTTTACGTTTAATGTAGTAAGATTACTGTTATTAATTCCTTTATTTTTTGACAATCACTTGTTGTAGTTCGTAAGTGTTCGGACGTTATGTATATAGAAGATATATAATATACAAAGTCTGGGCACATTTCGCTTAATTTATTATAGATTTTAGAGTATATTTTCTAACGACATATGTATACAAAGTTATTGTGGGCCCCAGAGGCGATGTAATGTAGTGCCTTTAGACAAGACGTCCTTTGTGATACAATATTTTCATAGATTGTACAGATTATTTCTTTCAATATACAAATTTAAAACAAAATGTTAGTTTTATTTTTTACTTACGCAATACATCTTGTTTATTAGTTACAGTTTGAGAAACTGTTTAGAAAATTACGAATATTAAATTTTGCCGGGTTATAAAAGATCATACAACTGATGATAAAGCAGATGACACGAATGACTCGTAGTTTTACAATCTGGCAAATTCAAAGAGTCTCGAATCTGCTCAACAATAAAATTACTAGAACTAGTTGAAGTGAAAACTTCTTTAGCGGCGCTGAGCACTTTTTGTTGGATGGGTAAAAACTTCCAAACTCGCGTCAGGGTCACGTGATGCTGATCGAAAAAGCGTAAGATCGAGGGGAAGGGAGAGGAACTAGTATCTCCCACTCTTTCTACCGTGCCTGAGTGTGCTGTTTTCTATTATTTTTGAAGTGAAACTTCTTTAGCGGCGTTGGAAAAAATTTACCGTCACGTTTTGCGTCAAATTTTCGTCACTTTTTTCGGTTACGCGCCATCTTTTTCTTGCCCCTACCACGGTTGGTTCAGACGATAGCAAAAAGGTAAAGTGAAATAATATTTAACCAATTTAACCAATTTACCCAACTTAACCAACTTAACCAATTTAACCAATGTAACCAATGTAACCAATTTAACCAATTTAACCAACTTAACCAACTTAACCAACTTTACCAACTTAACCAACTTAACCAATTTAACCAATTTAACCAATTTAACTAATTTAACCTATTTCTGGAAAGTTGCATGTAGATCATTTTTCGAAAAATAAGGCCATATAGAAGTTTCACTTCTTACGTGTGTACACTAGTACACGCACAACTTTTTTTTTTTAAATAAATTTGTTTTTATGTAGTTGTGTTATAAACATACTAGCTATCCTTTCTGGCTTTGCATGCAACAGTAAGTCAACCTACCACAAAACGTCAATTTTCTCAATTGATATTGATCTCTATTAGTTGGACTTAAAGTTGAAAATCAATTCAATGACCTTTAACTTTTTGGGTAGGTTGACCTGCCGTTGCCTGTACATGATCTGTTTATGGCCATTTTTACTCTATGCACATTTTTAATGTGGATACTTCTACAAACGTTCTGCTGTTAAATAAAAAAAAGTTGATCGGAAGTTATTTGCGTACATACATTTGGGTGATATTTGTTTATTTATAATTGGTGATAGATAATAAGTATTAATTAATGGAAACTAATTGATGGCCCCCTATAAAGTTATTACTTATACAAGTCTTAATTCTTTAAATAAAAACAGAACACAATTTTATAGATAAACTAGTTTATTTTTGGCAGTGTCTTTTATATTTGAAGCTAATACAAATTTAAGAACTCTTTACAAGGCCGAATGCGTATTCAATTTTGCATTGGTTTTCGATCTAATGTCCTTTTGAATAAGGTTCCAAATACATAATTTTGGCCCTTGCTCGGTAATGGGTTTACCTTATTTTGTGTTACATAACTTATCTTCTAAGTAACTTTACGTAAATTTTAGTTTAACAAATAATTAAAACAAATATTTACATTCACAAAAGAATTAAAAACATATTCATACTCAAACAATAATATAGGTGTCCGTTACAAAAATGTTTTAAAGAAACACATAATTCTTTTTACAACAATCTACAATGGTTGCAATTATCCAAGCTTCCTTTCAAATTGTCCAATTAACAATTAGAACGTTATTAAAACATAGTGGCTATAAACGCAGTGAAAATGGTATTAATTACGTTCACACTTAAGTAAACAGTGAATTAAATAAATAAATAAATATTTTCACGCTTCCGAGTGTTAAGACTCATTATTTATGACTGAATGAAGAGTGAGTATTACTCACTATAATGAGAAATGCTTTTGGATATATTCCACGTGCATAGATTCACGGCCCGTTCCAATAACCTATCTATCTTCAGTTTTGCCATATCGGAGATAGGAAACAGTTTCTATCTCTGTTTTTGCCGTCCAGAGAAACAAAGACAGAAGTTGTTTTCTATCTCCGATATGCCAGAACTGAAGATAGATAGGTTATTGGAAATGGCCGTAAGTCTACTTTGTTTTCCAGAAGTTGCTTTATGCTTTAAGCCAGGGGATGGTTAGAACAGTCGTCCGGTAAGCTGTGGGTTCGAGTCCCATCTAAGGCAGTCGACATTTATATTCAAGGAATTGTGCTTTAAAATACCAGTGTGCAGACAACGGCAGGTCAACCTAACCAAAAAGTTAAAGGTCATTGAATTGATTTTCAACTTTAAGTCCAACAAGTAGAGATCAATATCAATTGAGAAAATTTGACGTTTTGTGGGAGGTTGACGTGCTGTTGTCTTTGCATATTTGCTTAAAAACAATTTAATTCAATTTTATAGATTTGTATACACATAAAAACAGTTGTGGATCAAATAATAACACAAAATTGTTAAATGTCATAAATCATGTTATGTCTATTAATATTAATGAGGGCCATGAACAAGTTAGATTGCATACAAGAACATCAACTTGTCATTTAGCAAAAAGACAATACTATAGTCCTTAAAATTGATTAGAATGACAACTGTCAAACTGAGGTGACTAGTGACGGGACCGACTCGACTGATGAAACGAAGAAAAACAGCTGAGCAGTGACGCTGTTACAAAGTTACGTCGTCTCTTTCAGTGAGAACTGTCATTCTAATCAAGCTATATTTTGAGGACTATAAATGGAGTCATTTCCAACAACATCAGTAATCTAGGCGTGTGACATAAAATCTTGTCTTTCAAACCTTTTATTTTCTATTTATCCCTTTGACGATCGGATATCCCAGACACAATTAAAATCAATTGTTATCGTACCAACCGGTTGTTTCTCGGGGTTCAAAGCGTTAAAATGTATCATACAGTGTGCACCAGAAGATGGAGCAGTTGAAGATACGGATTACGTTACAGAGTTATTAAAAGTCAAAGCTTCGTAAAAATAACATTCACAAATTAAATAATAACAAGTAAATCTTGGTGTCTAGAATTCTAGATGATTAGACCAAATCAACCCTCAATGATAACACCTTAAAAACATAATAACACGACATCAATTCAAAAAAACTTTATACCAAGAAATAATCATTTTAATAATTTGTGATTCCATTCATACAGACACAGTGGTATTTGAGAATACAAAGATGTGACGTCACAATTTATATTGCCTTACGAAAATTTTAGCGTATTTCTTTTTTCACAGATCATAAAGAGTAAGTCATTCAATTGCTGAAGTTGGCTACCTTTTTAGGGTTCCATACTTTTAAAGAAAAAAATGAACCCAAACAAGATTCATTTGTTCTTAGAATGTCCGTCAAGACCATTTTTCTAGGCAACGCTTTCAAATTAATACAAACTTTTAAGACCTGCAGTTCTTCTTCAGTCAATGCAATCAAAAGCTATGGCCGTTAATATCGCATGTCTAATTAAAATGGAAACATTCGAATAATAACATCAATAATGTCAAAGTATACTATAGTGTTGCCAAACTATCGATAGTAAAACATCGAATTCATGTACCCTATCGATCGGCCTATCGATACTATCGATTGTTTTGGACTATCGATACTATTGATTGTTTTGGACTATCGATAGTTTAACAATATGCAATAGTTTTATATGTTTTAATAGAAATGATAGTAGTGGACCATTTAAGCCGATAATATTAAGGCAATGTTAAATAATATTACCGCAAGGCAACTTTTTAATATTATTTATTCCTATATCTGCATAGTTGATTGTGTTTGACTATTATTCCTGAAAATTGTGAACAATACTATTGCAAATTATTAAACTATCGATAGCCAAAAACAATCGATAGTGTCGATAGTATCGATACTATTGATAGTGTCGTTGCAAATAAAACCGATAGTATCGATACTATCGATAGTTTGTTAATAACGAAATACAATACTATCGATAGTATCGATACTATCGATAGGCCGATCGATAGTCTTACGATTGTTAGGCTATCGATAGACTATCGATTAATAATCGATAGCCGACTATCGATCGGCAACACTAGAATACTAAATACATTCGCAAAGGGAATCAGAACCTATTGGGTACTGCCCACTCACCTGGAAACATGAAATTTGGCCTGATTTAGTTACACTTTTTACTTCTTCACCGCTATAAACCATTTGGATTTGACGACCATTTGGATCAGCGGTAGTTAACGCTGCTTCTGAGCCATGGGTCGCGGGTTCGATCCCCGCACAGTACAAATATTTGTGTGCATGAACATGTCTGTTTGTACTGGTCTGGGTGTTTTCTATGTATTATAAGTATGTATTTACAAAAAAAAAAGTATATAAGTAAGTTTATCGGTTGTCTAGTACCCCATACGACAGGGTACTTAATACTACCTTAATTTGGGACTAGATGGCTCTGTGTGGCCCAGTGAGGCATGTCTTAAAATATATTTATATATTATATATATAAACATATTTTTTTACTTGATAAACGTCATATTCATTGTCTAGTTTCTTGGCAGTGTACATTTATAGTAAAATAAAAAAAACGACCAAGAAAAATCCTCATCAAATAAACGCTCACAAATACATTTGGATGCTATTTTAGAAGCATTCAATGTCATGCACTTCAATATTAAACTTTGTGGCATGCACGTAAGGTTAAATTTCCATTAGAGTAACGTCTGAAACATGACAACAGGCCATCTACCCAGAGTAGACTGTGATCTAGTTAATAAATTTATATGCTTTACTGCTACAGTTATTAAGGCGACTACTAGAGCTAAGTGATGCCCCTAATAGATTTAATTTTATTACTTCTAAACAAAACAAATCATCAAAAAACTATAACACTATTACTTTAGCAAATTACCTCTAGTATTTTTTAAATCACAGTAAATTTATCATTTATTTGTCTGTAAAGTCGAGTTGTCGCTAACGCCAGAAGCGGCTGCTTTTAGCAATAATCTATATATATAAAAATGACTCCCTATTTCCCTTGGTCATCGCATCACGCGTGAACGGCTGGACCGATTTCGCTAATTCTTTTTTTGTTTTGTTTGTTATTGTCAGGAGAATGTTCTTATGAAAAAAAAAATTAAGCAAACTTAATCACCATACTAAATTATTTTTAATGTAACCTTATCGCTTTTGACAATTACAACTTTTTTAGCTAATTGCGTTTGACATAACATTGACAGAATGCTTGCTGCGAAAATCGTCAAATCGGGGGTAAAAAAAAACTGAATTTTGCACATGGCCAGTAATGTCGCCTGTGGGTCTAGCACAAAGAACTATCGACTTCGAATCGTTTGCGTATCGAAAGCAAACGACACAAAGTTCGTGCTTTGTTTTGTAGTTCTCGTTTTGACCGCGCGAGCGCTGTTTAAGTTTTCATACTAAATATTTCGATGGCGATACGAACACGCAAACGATTCGAATTCGATAGTTTTTCGTGCTAGACCCACGGTTCCCATGTCGTAATACCAACGAAACTATTCATATCAATATTATAGTTAAGACAGGACAACGTCTGTCGGGTCCTCTAGTGTACAATACGAAAGAATGCCAGAATGAAAAGCAGTTAACAGTGATTCAATAAATACCAGAGGTATTTTGCTAAGGTAATACTGTTCTAGTTTTTTGAGAATTGATTTTGTTTAGAAGTTATAAAATTAAATCAATTTGAGTTTGTACATATCTCTAGCTCTAGTAATCTCCTTAACACAAATATTTTCTATAACAATTTTCAGTCACAAGTTATCACAGCAGTGTCACTAGCTCTTATCTAGTTTCCTGACCACACCAGGGGGCGGTGACGTCAGCACTTTACGTGAAAGCCTCGCCTGCCCCGACACGGGATCTCGGCCGAAGTACTTCAGTTGTATCTCGGACCCAACTTCCAGGTTTAGCGCCGATGGATGCATTATCTGGGAGAGAGAAGAGATAAAAGTAAAGTAAAGTAACAGCCTATAATCATCCCACTGCAGGGAAAAGGCCTCCATCATTGACTTCAAGCCACCACAGCCATGATGGGTACCGGTATAATCACCACGCTTGCCAAATGCAGGTTGGTGATCACAAACCCGAGCAATGTTCGTCAATTCGAAACTTTTGCTTGCCCGACCCGGGGCTCGAACCCGGGACCCCGAGATCTTGGTCTCCCGGTATTTAAACCACTAGACCAACGGAGAACAGATAATTTAGCAAAAAAATTGTAAACACAAAGCCTACGTTATTTGACCATTATGTATGTCATCATGGCAGTGTTATTTATTTTATGAAGCAAAATATTGATTTCGACTTTTAATTTTGAATCACGCTGTGACGCTTGGACTTAAATTTATTTAGGAATTAAACTTTGTGACTTGAAACGCCTGACAGGAATGTTAGAGCAAAAACGTAATTTGACTTCTTGTGTACAAGTTTTGTAATGTAGGTGCTATAATGGCGCAACGAACTTGACTATGTTATAAATTCGTATTAACTACTTTTTTTCAAGGAAAAGAGACGTTTTTTCGGTGGTATACGATGCGTACAAGCACCCCATACCTAAGTAATACCATAGGGTTGCCGTTTCTTTTAGATAGAAGCGTGGCCGCGCTGGGTCGCATACGCTGTAGCCCGGCCACTAAAAATTTGCTATAACTGGTGAAATACTGCAGTACCCTTTTTTTCCTCTTGAGTACCAGAAAGTAGGATAGGATATTGCTGAACTCCCTGTACATAAACTTAAATCGTATGTCAAAGTTATTTTAATGAAAAAGGGCTATTACACTGTTAATGATTATTTAAATGATAGAAATGTATGGCATTAAGTTGTCCCAGCTCGTACTTGCTTAAACCTTGTAAAAATTACCTTACCTTGTAAAAATGTATTTAAAAAGAGGCTGACAATAGTGACCGAGTTTCTTGCGCTGCTTCTTCTCGGCACTAGCCCAGACTTGTCCCGAAGCAGTGGTAGGTTTAAATTAAGACGTGTAAAAGCGCCTCCTGGGGCCTATTTGCAGAAATAAAACTGATTTTAACTGATTTTACGCTCCCGTACAGCTTACGGACACAACCACCGCCTTTTCTGGCGCCGTGGCCGGGTGGGATCGTGACACACTATTATTTCTAATAATAAAACTCACCTTCCTATGATCCAACTGTGTGTTGTGTACCAGCGCAGGCGCCATTCCCGGGTACAAGGTCACCATCACACCTATATCTCGCACTTCCACCACCTTAGCCTTGTATATAGCACCGAATTCCAACTCGGGCGTTCTCTCAGAAGATAGCCAAGCGGATATGCTTATTTTGGCTTCATCCATCGCCGTTTGGGACGGAGCGAACACACTGTACTTTGTTTCGTCTATTGGTGTTACCTGAGAGAAAAAAAATAACAATGTAAAAATAAAAACTTGTTATTTATGGATTTAATTTAAATAATACTAGTGTTTCAAAGCAATAGGAAAGATAATGTTATTAAAAGACAACATTTGTTTTCCAATTTATTTTTTTGATATTGGTTTCCTCTAATTGGTGTAAATCTAAAGCTAGTATTTCAAAGGGACAAAACAGATAATGCTGAAAAAGGAAATCATTTTTATTTTATTTATATGTTATGTGTACAATTAAAAAGTTAAGATATATTCCAACCCGATTACGGAAAAAAATATTCCTTTATGTAAGGCGTATTAGTAGACTAATATTAAATAAATAAATGAATGTGGACAACATAACATACATTGTTCTGATCCCAATTCGAATAACTATTTAAATCACTCGTATTTTGGAAACCAGAAACAACCAACACATTGTATTTTTTCTACACTGACCCGTCCGGGAATCGAACCCGGGACCTCGGAGCAGGCGACACCTTGAAAACCGGTGTGTACGCCACTCTGACACGAAGGTCGTCAAAAATATTATGAGTTGAATTAGGATACTTTTTGATTACAAACCTGCACACCAGTCTCGACGTACAATCTTTTCAAGTTGACTCCACCCAGGCCAAGAAGTTTCGCTCTCTTGTGAACTTCCACTTCTAACTCTTCTATCACTGGCATATTCTCTTTGCGGCCTTGTCTACAATAAAAAAAGAGAATGTCTATGGTATAGAATTCCAAGCTAGGAGTCAAGTTCAAGTCAGGAGCGTTTTGAACAAGATCGCGTTGTGAAGACTCAAATACGCCCTAATTAGGGAAATTTTTACAACGTCCACGTCGAGTTCAGTCACGAGCGGTAATTATTAAATATAGAGTGAATGGTGCGCTGCACGCCTTTGTAAATAGCCAGAAGATTTCTATGAAAGCTCGTCTGACTGTGCATAGAGGGGTGTTGGTTCCAACACTCATGTACGGAAGTGAAAGTTGGGTATGGCAGAAAAAGCATGAAAGTAGAATAAATGCAGTAGAAATGAGAGCGCTAAGAAGTATGTTAGGAGTGAAATTGAGTGACAGGATAAGAAATAGTGTGATAAGAGAACGTTGTGGTGTGAAAGAAGATATTGTCACAAGGATTGAGAAAGGGATGCTTAGATGGTTTGGACATGTAGAGAGGATGAATGAGAGAAGAATGACTAGACAGATCTACAAGACGAGTGTGAAAGGGAACGTTGGAAGAGGAAGGCCTAGACGAACCTATCACGATCAAATCGGGGATGTTCTGAAGAAAGGTCAGGTCAAGAGTACTCTAAACCGACGAGCATGCATGAAAAGATTGATGAATGTGGAAGAAGCGAAAGATGTATGCCAGGATCGTAGTAAGTGGAAGGCCTTGGTCTCTGCCTACGCCGTTGGGAAGGAGGCGTGATAATATGTATGTATGTATGTATAGTCATCTTTTTCATTCGCGTGCTATTTCGCATCTTTTGTTCTGCTTATCAGTAAAACTTGTCAATATGTGCAGTTTTGGATTGCTAGGAACAGATTTAATACGCGAACCACTACGAAGGTAACGCAGTCTTCCTTAAGTCGCCTTTAAAACACACCTAGAAAGAGAACACATGACACATCTCTGTTGAACAAGGGTATACAATTACCTCGGCTTGTCGATACACTGGTTCATTATATCGATTATCTTTGATTTCGCATCGCAAGCCTTCTGCACCGACTCCATGACGATCTTAAGAGGTAAACCGGGTATTTTAATGTCGGCTTGTAACGCTGTGATGCCTTTTTTAGAGCCGGCTATTTTGAAATCCATATCGCCCATGTAGTCTTCTATACCCTGTGAAACAAACCAATTTGATAAAGATTAGTTTCTAAAATGATTTGAATATTTTACATCATATTTAAGTTTCAAAAGTAAGGATTACTTTCAACTATTTGTGAAAATATTATTTTAAATCATTTTCAATAAGTAAATAATGAACGCGAAATCACAAGAAGAGTGCAGCTGGGTTGGGCAGCGTTTGGGAAGTTGCGTCATATCTTCTCGTCGTCACTACCGCAATGCCTGAAGAGTAGGGTGTTCAATCAGTGCGTCCTACCCGTCATGACATACGGAGCCGAAACGTGGAACATGACGGTCAGGCTGGCCCACCGACTGCATGTCGCTCAGCGAGCTATGGAAAGATCTATGCTCGGTATTTCGCTGCGGGATAAAATCCGTAACGAGATTATCCGGCAGAGGACCAAAGTTATGGACATAATCCAAAAGTGTAGCAAGCTGAAGTGGCAGTGGGCTGGCCATATTTGTCGCAGAACCGATGAGCGTCGGAGTAGACGGGTTCTCGAATGGAGACAACGTATCGGCAAACGTAGTGTAGGACGCCCCCCTGACAGATGGACCGATGACCTGAAGAAGGTCGCTGGTAGTGCCTGGATGAGGAAAGCGGGGGATCGTGCACTGTGGCGTGCCCTTGGGGAGGCCTACGTCCAACAGTGGACTGCAATAGGCTGATTGATTGATTGATTGATTGAAATAACGAATAGGCGGTAACTTAAGACATCACAGTAAATCTCTGGCGAATATTCGTTTTGATAAAACACAAAAAGCAAGTAAATTGATTAAAGTGCGTTATTAAAAGACAATATGGTTACTTAAAAAATAAATATGGTTCCACTATTATCGTAATTTATATTTTACACAAAAACACATAAACTGTAAACAGCATAAACAAATATTTGTTTTATAATTAAATTATTTACTCCATCACCTGGTTCGATTTAATAACAAATTAGTTATCTGTTAATGGAATCAGAAACAACGAAGGCAACACAAACACACAACCTGTGTCAGTATATAAACTTGAAAAATTATGTCTCAGGCGGGACTCGAACCCGCATCTCCTCGCATGCCGGGCGGGCGCCATACCATTAGGCCACCGAGACACTGCGACACGGCGCGCCCGGCATGCGAGGAGATGCGGGTTCGAGTCCCGCCTGAGACAAAATTTTTCAAGTTTATATACTGATATTAAAAGTGCAATTAAGTTGCTAAAATATCAAATAAAGTACACAACCTGTGCTTTAATACGTTGACACCCGTCTAGGAATCGAATCCAAAACTGGCTGGTTTATCTAAGCGCCTTTTTACGACACTTATAATACAAAAGGAAATGGTGCCTATTTATTTTTTATTGTTACTACACCGCGTTTTAAACTGTACTTAACTAGTGGTCATACAGTGACCGATATTCAACTATATTTTATCATTGATTTAATGTACACTCGACAGCACATCAAGTTAAACAGTTGAACTGCGATAACAGCTTTTATTACGTAGGGCATAAAGGCGGTCTCAAGGTCAACATGTATAGTCTGATGTGCCGTCGTGTGTACTTTTATACATAGTTGAAAAAATATTAACAATTTACACTCCTTCCATAAATAAACTATGAGTGTGCAAAATTACATACTCCTTCATCTACGCTATTTTAGTAAAAAGGGCTACAAACTTTTGGTAAACGTATTAATATATAGACATAACTATGGACTCACTAACAAATCTGTCAGTATTCTGTAGTCGTGTATATGCCCGTCCTCGTATCTAGAGACGAGCCCTATAGCGACGCCGGCGGCGGGCGCCGACAGCGGAACACCCGCGTCCATCAGGGCTAAGGACCCACCGCACACTGACGCCATAGAACTAGATCCTGGGGATGGAAACGAAACGTTTTAGACGTGGTATGAAGATTTGAATGAAGACGCAAGTAAGACGGATTACTTAATCTATTGTAGGGTTGTTAGATAAAACAAGCCTATGTTAGCATATTTATTATAAACTAGCTGTTCCCCGAGACTTCCTACGCGTCAATTTCTGTTTTTACGATCGCGATTATTTTTGCAACATTTTTCACTGACGCTTCGCTCCTATTGGTCGCAGCGTGATGTTATATAGCCTAAAGCCTTCCTCGATACATGGACTATCCAACACAAAAATAATTATTCAATTCGAACTTCCAAAGATAAGCGAGTTCAAACAAACAAACAAACAAGCAAACTCTTCAGCTTTATAATATTAGTATAGATACTATGGTGAAGTGAAACGTGGTCGCTTATTATGAGTCTTATAAGAAGGCTCAAAGTCGAAGAATTGCATAATATATATCATTAAAATCCAACACTTCAGCGGTGAGCCGCATGGTGTAGACTGTAGAGCATGTCGGGCACATGGCTCCACTTTTAGGCTTCGGGCTCGGGGTTCCTGTACGATGAAAGCTGGTAGTGGATGTAGCAACTCTTTCCTAACATAATATGTATAATTATTTTGCAACGATTTATGCTCGTTAACACCTAGGTACCTACTCAAAACTACCCGCACCGACGCTGAGTGAGCAAGCACTAGTTCATGCAGAAGAAAACCTCCCTACAAAAATGCATGCAATACAGATAATGCAATTATTAGTAACCTAATGCCGATATAAGAAAAACCCGGACGCGTTTCACCACTTCACGTGGCATCCTTAGATGTTGTCGCCTTCGCTGCGCTTCAACGACGACTGTTAATATTTACTAGAGGTATTTGATTTATATATAAGTACGGGATTTATACCATGTACCTTATTTATTATGAGTTTCCGATATTTCGGCACTGTTACAAGCGCCATGATCACGGGAGAACTGTTGTATCTGCGGGTGGGTAGCTGTTAAGAGCAGACAAATCGATCTACCCTCCGTCGTAGTCTTATTACACATAACACTGGTACCACTGTTTGATAACTCACTATTTTTACACCTTTGTTCTCGACACACAACACTTACAGTATCCGATCGTGACACAGTATTTTTTGGTTTTCTTCGGTTACCGCAAATTCGAACCACTGGATTCCATACAATAGATAATTTAAAGCCTTCTTCGCGATTGAAATTTTTTTATTTGGTTGTTTCAATCATAGATTTAATATAGATGATAGATTGGCAATTGAATCCTGAAAACAAGACCAAAACTAGGTTACGCTAGTGTGCATAAAGTGAGCATGTGCGTGAGATAAATAGTGCAGGTACTGCATTGTCTGCTTGCTTTCGATATCGATTCCATCGACACAGTTTACGTTGACGCAGGTGACTTATTTTTTAGTATTATTAAAAGAACGCCAAAAAACTGCAAGTAAATACCTAGATATGTTTTTTATTTTATAATTACTTATCCCCGAACAAAATCAATTTATTGTAAAAAAAATCGTAGGCTTTACTTGACAGTATTTAACAATTTTGCCTTATTTTGCGATCGCGATCGCCAAAGTTGAAATAAAACTGATATTTATTTTTCAATTACACATTACAAACCTACACTAAATATACATATATTTAATGTTTAACTAATGGGGGCTTGAACAATATGGACATTGATCCAGAGCGTAATTTTACAGCCTGAACGCCTCTGTGTTAAAAACACTTAGTCTAAATGTAAACTGCAATTGCTCGAATATTTATTGGGCGATCATTATTTTCTATTAGGCAATTTCAACCATTTCTAACGTATTTCAACAAATTAGGCTGTATGCGGTTTACAATGTGAAATATGTCAGCTAATGAAATGTCGATAAGATATCATCGACAACGTCAATCACTAAAATACAAAAGTGACGTTAGTAATTGCTGAAATTCACGTATTTGATATTATTTTTAATTGAATTCATATGAATTTAAATCCTTGTTCTGATGAAATGCCCTATCAATTAGTATACAAAATTTTAGTCAAAGCTCTGAAACATTGCATTTTGCTGCTGATAATCGCGATTGTGTGTTGACGTGTGAAATGTACAATTATGTTGGTTCCCTTTTTTAGATGAGTTACTTCCAGGTACTGAACATGTAACCATAATGAAAATACTTCAACTCGACACTTTTTTACAATAATAAAAATGAAACTAGTAAAACTAAAGGGAATATTGTGTTGCGCGTGACAGACGTCAGAACTCAGAAAAACACTACGGGTTCTTAGCGTGTACGTGAACGGCCTTGTGATCTATCTCGTTCTATCGTATAGCTGCATTATATTCTGTCTCTTTTCATTGCCAATCTAACAGTAGTATATTAAATCTATGGTTTCAATCGCTTCTCTGACCATTCTTGGTATATAGTGCTGTTCTGAAGAAATTATCTGTACGTTGTGAAACTCAATCCAGTGATTAGGACCCGAGTGTATAAGGTGTTCAGCGATGGCTGACTTTTCCCGAATCAAATAACTCTAGCGATAGTGACCATGAAAGTTTTAATCAGTAAGTTAATATTACTTTAGGATTTTCCCCAAGTAACGCCCGAGTCTAATATAGCTTACCATTAGACTACAACACTTTTGTGATTATGAGCACAGTGGATCTCGGATCTGCTCAAGGCCTCAATCTCTTTCGTAGAGTAAGTTTTTTACCTAGTAGTGGATGTAGAAACATTATAATAATACAACAAGCATTAACATACCATTAGACTCCAAGACTTCAGCGGTGAGCCGCACGGTGTAGGGCATGTGGGGCACGAGGGGCACGAGCCCGCGCTCGGCGAGGGCCCCGTGCCCCGCCTCGCGCCGCCCCGGGGCCCCGCCGCGACCCACTTCGCCCGTCGCGTACGACGGAAACTCGTAGTGGAGGAAGAAACTCTTCTCTTTTATACCACTGTAACAATCATCATCATCATCATCATCATTAGGCCTTTGTCATCTTGTCAGATGATAAGAGCCGAGTTCACTAATTCTTAAACAGCCGGTAAACATAGATTGACGATTAATTTGACACAATTCCCATACAAAATATGTCAAATAATATTTTAAACGCTGTTTAAAACTTAAACGTCTGTTGGTGAACTCTACCCTTAAGACGCTGACTGCAGCCACAAATTTATTCGCCTTTGAATTTCTTTGCAACGCGCGGCAGCTATCACTGTCGATTCCCGTAGGAGTGACAGAGAAAAAGCGCATGGAATAGAAGAGCCTAAGTGCCAAACAACAAAATACGTTGTGCAATTTAAAATTGCCATTTTATTAAAAATTTAAATCATCCATATGCTTAAGCAACATGTAATATACAATATAGCAAAATTTTATTATCATTGTTACACGGACTGCTGAGAAAAATGGTAATTTATGTATTTTCAGAGGCTACTTTGAGATTATTTTCTATCGAGAAAAGTTTTTAGAATCGTGTTTTGGAAACAACCACCTAGTCAAGAATATGATCAATTACAGCTACATAGAATTTGGCAACAATACGAGCCATAGGCTTAAAGCAAAACAATCTTCATTAAGCTGAATTTGGCTCATGTCAGCGTCTTAAGGTAGGTGCTGCCTACGCGATAAGAGCATCGTCGCTCGTGGCTAAATAGACTGATCATCGAACAACACTTTCGTCCACATTTACGGCACGCGAACTGAGAGTCTGTTGCGACTGGACTCTCTCTTTTTTTTATACACATTCGGCTTGCTCTTGAATACATACTTAACTATACGGATAAGAAGCCTAAGATAGAGCGAGCTTACCCAAAAGCAATAACAATAACTTTAAATTATTATTTTAATTAATTATTATTAAAATTATTTTAATTAAAAAAGGTTAAATCACATGCTATAAAAAATATAATTATGACCTATTTTTTTAAACACATTTTTTATACATTATGTGCTTGCTCTTGACTTCATACTTAACTATACAGTTAAGAAGAAGCCTAAGATGGAGCGAGCTTACCCAGAGGTACTGGTTCTCCTACACACTAGCGGAACACAGAAAAAAGCTGTTTGGCGCTGGACTCCGGCAGGAGGGTGGTAGCATCCAGGCGGCCTCTTACGAAGCCTACCACCGCAGAGGGATCTGTTAGCCGTCATCATTGGTTAGAAAACCAAAGATGCCGTTGCCCAGGGTGGACCACTAGGAGGTAGATCCCACCACCCTATACATGCCACACTGGGCCACACAGTGCCATCTAGTCCCAAATTAAGCTAATAATAAGTAGCTTCACGTATGGGGTACTAGACCACCGATAAACTTACTTATAAACTTTTTAGTTTTGTAAATATATACTTATATACAAACAGAAATGTTCATGCACACAAATATTTGTACTGTGCGGGGATCGAACCCGCGACCCATGGTTCAGAAGCAGCGTTTATCAACTGGTCGTCAAATCAAAATATTCATTATGCTTTTCTTAAGTCTGTTTGAGGGGAATTAAATTCGAATTATAATACTTATTTAGATTAAGTTATGATCATCTAATTCATATTTGACTTGCCACATGATATGACTTCTGTGTGACCAGATATTATTCGACAAAAGCGTATAAAAAATCTCTCAAGACAGTTTTTTTCAAGTTTAAGCATGAGTAATTTTCATTAAATTTTGAGATCAGTACCATGGGTTTTCCTAGCTTGAAATGTTGCCTACTCAAATTGTTGAAAATACTACTAAAACCAAATTATCTGGTAATTTTATGTGTTATTTAATTTTGTAGTTTTGTTTATTAATATCTACTCTTTTATATCTTTAAAAAACTTTAAAATAAAAGATGGCAATATTATTACGTGATTTGGCTGTATGGACTTATCCAAGGCAGGTAATTAAAATAAGTCTTA
Organism: Anania crocealis; assembly: GCA_949315895.1. Taxonomy (NCBI): domain Eukaryota; kingdom Metazoa; phylum Arthropoda; class Insecta; order Lepidoptera; family Crambidae; genus Anania; species Anania crocealis. Next base: position 2,828,589 of record OX438868.1, read on the forward strand.
AACCCAAGTGTTTTGATTTTATTGATCAACTAGCTTACCCCGCGAACTTCGTATCGCCTCAGAATAATATAATTTGATTATGACGTCTTAAATCTCATTGTCAACAAACATGGCGTTTTTCTTTATCAAATTACCTTGTCATAAACAAATAATGTGCAATAAAAAAATAATGCGACAATAAATTGACTTAATAACTATCCTATCTTTCAAGTTGGATCAAACTGCACACAGTGTACAAAATTTTGATTAAAATCAGTTGAATAGTTTAGGATTCCATCGCGGACAAACAACGTGACACGAACTTTTTACATATTAAGAAGAAGATATATTGTCGATTGTATCAGGCTCAAAGTTTTGTGGCAATATGTCAACAACTGCCCGCTAAGAAATGGTAGTAAATGACAATTATCATACCTAGTCAGCATAGTGAGTGTGTCCATTTTGAGGGCGCTGTCCGGCGAATCAAACGCGACTGTGCACAGCACCTGGGTTTGCCCGCGTTGGAACACCGCACTGCCGTGTAGAGGTTCATACAGAGATACCTGTAGACAATAGCAGTATTTGAAAATACAATTCAATTCAATTCAAATAATTTCTTGCATTCTTTAAGGCTACAAAGGTGTTACAATATTAAACATAGTTTTTTATAGACCCTGTTCGGACACAGCAATATTAATATTAGTAGACAATATGGGTTAAAGACACATACGAACTACTATGAACTAACCTCACAGCTAATATTCCTCAAGTCATCCAAATGCCGTCCGTCGCATCTGACATCTGTTTCGAAGATCATATCCCTGAAGATCTGCTTCAGGTTGCTGTTGAACGCTTCCTGGAGCTGCCCCAGATCCGCTTCAGTGTCCCGGAGCTGGTTGAGGACGGTCTGTCTGAGATCGGCGACGGCTACGTCACGGGAGATCTTGTCGTGTGTGTGATCGCTGTTGGTTAATAGGAATTATAGTCCTTAAAATATAGCTTGATTAGAATGACAGTTCTCACTGAAAGAGACGACGTAACTTTGTACCAGCGTCACACAAGTGAAATACATTTGCACACAAAAAAAAATTGGTTACTGGCATGTTAAGAATATTTTTTTATATATTGCTGTACATATTTAATCAATTTAATTATATAAAAGAGATATTTAAAGTTAAAAACATTAAAGTCCAGTCACAAATATTACACCTAACTTTAAAAGACGTCTTTACAAGGTCACGTAATTTTTCATAATCGCTAGTGATGACGTAAAATGGACAAATCGAAATCGACATACTAACAATATTTAAAAATCGAAGTAATGTAACATAAATGTTACAAATGATTTAATGAGCATTGGTTGATGCTAAGAACATCAAATTGCAATGATGAATAGTATACGAAATTTTTTTAAATTTATTAGATTCTATATGCGATAAAAAAAATCTAATTGATTTTCATGATTGTCCCAATCATTCTGATAATGATTACGATACTGACTTACTGTTAAATCTCAATATATATGATTTTCGTTTTATTTTATTCGCCATAACGGTTTTTTTTTCGTTTGATCAGTCGAGTCAGTCCCATAGTCACTAGCACATGAATAAATATTCCCACCAGAATACAAGCTACCTATATGCGGCCCGCTATTGTTCCACTCACACATAGCGCGGCGATGTACGCGTGACATCTCACCGACGCGTTCACCGACGCGTCGCCAGGGTAAGAACTGGTTTTCGCCGATTCAGTTGGGGTATAAATGACAGGGCTGCCGCCTGCACGTCGCGCGCATTAGACGACATTTATTTGAGTGATTTGGCTGACGAATTGTGATTTTACCATTTCTATGATTCAATTATTTATAATATTAATTATGGAAAATTGGTGTTAAATCTAAATATATAAAACAAAGGGTCAGTTACGCACTGCTATGGTTTGTTTCCGGATAATTGTATAGGAAATGTCTGGATCGACAAAAGTGCAAGAAATCGGAATCCTATCGGAAAATGCCATAAATATAAGCAATGATTCCCTATTTATTCATCGTAAAGACTTTAATGTAGGTGACGTATCTACAGGTCGGGTTCCTTAAAATACCGCCAGGTCCAGATAATTGTTAATTTTATTGGTGAAATGGAAAAAAAAAACATAGGTACCAAGATTATTTTAATAATGATCCGAGAATTCAAAATATTGGAAATTAAATATAAAAATAAAATTATAAATTAATTATCTTTTGGCATGCCATGCGAATGTTTTCCGATCAGTTATTTAAGGAATTTGTATATTATATTGAGACTGTATCACACGTTAAAAAGAAATAAGAAATATTTAAAGAAAAATAAATTATTTAGGGTTAGCCATTTATAAACTAATTCAACTTTAGTATTGTCAAATTACACTAAACCTTATATTTTATACCTTTTGAAATACACGTTTTATTATGTAGGTAGGTACTTACCGTATTTTATTTTTACTCCTTATTTTTTTTTGACTTGCAACAGGTGTCAGCCCTATCAGAATAGTTTAAAAGTTAAGAAGCTTGTGCTCTGTAGGATATTTACTCATGTGGTCACTAGTCTCAGTATGACAGGTGTCATTCTAATCATGTTATATTTTAAGGACTATAGCCGAGATGTTTTTGAACTCATACGTTGTGACACGGTGCAATTTCAACCCAAGCCCAAGTTATGTAACTATTATGTAATTTATGTATAACATATTGGAATTGTTATTTTAAATATTTTATCAATTTTTTTTTTATAAAATTATAATATATTGGTTCAGCTATATATTTTGAAACACGCTGTGACGCGCACGTATGTAGCTGTCTAAGGATCGTTCATCCGGGACTAAGCTGCAGCAAAATAAGTCAGTCAGCAGTCTGTGCACTTAACAGCGTGTTACAAAATTAAAAGTCTGAATAAATATTTAGTATTATTTCAAAAAATATTTTTATTGATAGATTAAATAACACTGCTATGATATACACCGTGAAATTTTAGTGGTTGTTTTCCCGCAGTAAAATGATTCTATCTTAGTAGTACAATAGATTTGTGCAGTTTTTTTTTTTCAAATATAAAAGTAGCAGTTTCACGATTGTGATAAACGAAACTCGAAAGCAACCTCGAACCAATGGTACCAGCCGCGCCGCAACCGGTCACCGGCCGGGGTCATTGCCCCTCGCGCGGTGCAGTTTATGCTGTATTACTTAGTGCGTTGAGCTTCTTTTGCTTTGAACATTGATTTCGTGCGGCAAGCAGTACCCAAACACGTCACATTTTGTAAAGATACTATCGTATCTCACGCTTTTGAGTTGATGATTATTTTTTTGATTAGTTAAGAACAACGATATCTTTATTTTCAAAAAATAACTCGCACGATTCGATGGTGCTACTAAAGGTAAATCGTTCTGTTGCGGGAAAACAACCACTACAATTTCACGGTGTATACACATAATGGACACATAACGTGGGCTTCGTATTACAGGTAGTTGAAAATGCATATTATAGGTCAAACAAAGCTTATTAAAGAAACAACGTTCTACGAAATAGAGCGAGGCGTAAAATAGCCGATTTTTTTAGGGAGTTAATATTTATAACATCTAACACACTCAAGATGAAAGTCTTTGACCAGTTCGTGTTGCCAGTAATGACTTATGGCACTGAAATGTGGTCGCTTAAGGGTCTCATAAGAAGGCTGAGGCATGATAAGGCAGAAATGGACTAATCTGCTGGAGGACAACATTATTTTGTAAACCCGTGTTTCTATTGAAACGTCATTAATATTTCGTCGTACATTTACATTACAGGTATATTAGATAACGATGACAAAGCAATCTTAATCGATCCACTGTCTTACGGATTACATTATAGTACATAAATAATTTATAGTGTTTAATTTTTAGACTATAAGATGATAGCATCATCATCATCATCATCATCATTAAGTCGATCACCAGGCCACTTAAGTCGATCCTCGGCTTCTCGCATCCAGCTCCTGCCAGCCACCTTGCGCAAATCATCACTCCACCTGGCCTGAGGGCGTCCTACACTACGTTTGCAGAGACGCGGTCTCCACTCAAGAACTCGTTTACCCCAGCGGTTGTCGGTTCTGCGGCTAATATGATCTTTATGCGGCTAATATATCTTTTAGACTAAGCACTTACAAAATGTATAACCTTTAAGTGAAGAGAAGTTTATTTACCTAAGTATTTCCCTGATTCTCATTGAGGATAGTGTCCTGATGTTTTCCACTATGCTGTCATCCAACGGTGCTTGAGTTTCGTACTCTCTCTTTATCTTCCCATGGTCTTTTTGTAGCTTCTCTATAGCTCTTACTATGTGTTGGGCTTCTTTTGTTCCTGAACAATGAATAAATATAAAGAAATATAAAAACATTTAAATATCACACACTTTTTATGTGCGTAATCAGATGGTATTATGCTGTAAAAAACTTACATTCATACCTAATTTGATGGCTTTTAACAGATCTTGCTGCAAGATGTCTGTGGCACTCCCTTCTAGCATCACAACTAGATTGCTTTTCGTCGCAACCACTACTAAATTAAGTATTGATTTTTCTAGATCTTTGCGTGTTGGGTTGACTATCACTTCGTTGTCTATTTGGCCTAACCTGGAACAAAAATTATTTTAAATACAAATAGGACACCAACAAAACTGATTTAAATTTTACGATAAATCATCATTTGATTACTTTATATGATATTTTAGCAACTTAATTGCAGTTATAATATACGCCTATGACGTAGTGTCTCGGTGGGTAAATGGTAAAGCGACGCGCTCGGTATGCGAGGGCATGATGGTTCGAGTTCGAGTCCCGCCTGAGACATAATTTTTCAAGTTTATAATACTGACTGACTGACAACAAAATTTTTATGTTACATTGTTTTTCATTAATGTTTTTGTTAAGAGTTAATAACATAGCATTAACTTACGTACTTACTGTAATTGTTGTTCTTGCAACCACAAATAAGCACATGGTAGAAACTTTGAGACAATTTTTAATAAGCCTAGTATTCTAGCTAGTCTCAAATACATACAGGGTGTAACCAAAGAGTTAACAAAGCCGAATATCACGTATTCTACCCATTTGTACAATATTTTTTTCCCAAGACACCATACCCGGGAAATTACTAGTTCCTGAGATATTGAGGGTCAAAGTGCAATTTTTGTTTTAAAGAACTTTGCATGAAAATCTTCTGTTTGTTTATTTTCATAACCCGCAATGGACCGCGCGCACGCACACCTATTTGTATGAAGTTAGGTCACAATCCTCGTCTGTAGTGCTTCGTGCGCGCTATACATTGCAGACAATAAATACTTGATTTACTTTAATGCCTAAAAAAAGTTGTTTGCCAGTGAATTTTATTATAACATACAATTTGGTTTAATGAACTGAATGCGAGGTTTAAGGATTCGTTAAGCTTTTTGTTACACTCTGTATTGTTTAAGTGCATGCCAATTATATTACCTAACAGCACCGATTGGTCCATTCCAGGGCACGTCTGATAATGCCAAAGCAGCACTGGCAGCATTGATTGCAATTGTTTCCGGAGGATTCGTTGAATCAACAGCCAGCATATTACAGACTATTTGTGTATCGTAGTTGTAGTTCTGAGGGAACAACGGTCTGAGAGAACGGTCTATCAGTCTTGAAGTCAGAATCTCTCTCTCTGTTGGGCCTGGAATAGAAGAAATCATGATTTTTATTAAAGCTTAACTTTTTTATTTATTTGGGCAGGTTAGGGCTATATTGGTATTATTGTAAATGTGTCATCTGACACAGACACACAGCTATTTTACCTAAGAAATAAAACAAAAAATTTACATTTTAAGATCAATTTGTTACATGTCTAGAAAAATATTGAGTTAGGTTAGGTTAAAAATATGGCCACTATTATTTACTTTAAGTTTCCATTATTAAAATAAAACCCCTAATTATGATTGGTAAACTTATGTTTTTTTTATGTGAGTTAAGTATATTAGGCACTGGCTTCTCTCTCTGCTATTTACTTACAATACATTCATAAACGTCGAAACACGGAGGAATAACATACCTAGTTCTCTTCTCAAAAAGTTCGTAGGTATTCGCCCAGCTGCTGCAGCTTTTTGTCTGTAATCCACTACAAGTGGAAGAAAGGAGTTGGAACTTTGCTTGGCCTTTGATACTACTGTTGCAAGAACACTGGTGCTACCAAGTGTGGCCACGCACGCTCCATCCGCAAACCGCGCATAACGACCATGGGAGAAATTAAGGTTGATTCTGAAAGTAAAGTTAGTTATCTACTTCAGTTTAGTAAAGTAAAGTAAAAGTAAGTAAGTAACAGCCTATAATCATCCCACTGCAGGGAAAAGGCCTCCATCATTAAATTAAAGTTACCACTGCAATGATGGGAACTCGTATAATCACCATGCTTGCCAAATGCGGGTTGGTGATTACAAACCCGAGCAACATTCGAAAATTCGAAACTGTTTGTAGCCCAACCCGGGATCGAACCTTGATTTAACCCCGACCGCGAGATCTTGGCCCAGTATATAAACCACTAGACCAACGGGGCGTTGCACTAGACCAACGGGGCGTAAAGTAAAGTCCTAGGTTAGGGTGTCGCAAAGGGGGTGCACTAACCTAAACCTAACCTAACCTATTTCCAGCGAAATCGTTTCTGTCACTAAATGTATCATAGTCAGCTGATTGGCGTTTAAACCACTAGAGATATAGTTCAGGACTCGGACCGGAGTTCTGGGATTCCGAAATTTTGTGGCTAAATGGTAGTTACTTATGTAGATATTTAAGCAATGTTTCAACTTACGGAGTATTGCGCCTTTTAAGAAATAAATATGGTCCTTATACTATTATTGAAAAAGAAACATTTAATGATATTTAATTGCTTACAAAGTCCAGTAGGTTAGGAAAAGTGCAGGTTAGGTAAGGTTAGAACAGTGACCATACAAAGGCGTGAAGGCGAGAGAGCGTAGCTAATCTCAAAATTCTCCCGCGCCTCCCTGACTTTACTGGGGGGTTGGTGTTTGTTGTGTTATACAACAATCAATACAATATGATTACTTTTATTTTCTATCTTTCATTCAACACTCAAAAGATAGTACAAGCACAATTATTAACACTATTTTGAGATATAAGAAACGTAACTGTCTTTATAATGAAGATGAATTTGAATTTTATGTCATAAGAAGTTGCCAATAAAAATTAGAGCTCAAGGTATCATGATATAACTTTTTTGGCTAAACAACATAACCTATCATAACCTCAAACTCACCCATTAGAAAAAGGAACATCGATTTCACTGGGGCTAGGTTGCGAAGACAAGTAACGATAATAATAAACAGAATTAGCTCTTAATTTTGGCAGTAATTTGTAATGTTTCGATAGCATCTTCACAAAATTTTCTTGATGTATTTACACTAGCTAATTTATCATGTGAAATAACATTGATAGCTTTAACTGTTTTGCTAGTGATTGTTTTCACCTTACATAAAGAAACATTAGTTTATAAAAATGTTTATGCAAGAAAATGTAGAAAATTTTCAGCGCCGATTGAAATTAATGAAAATGACTTTTCTTTCACATTACATGTCAGTCTGACAGACAGAGCTTACTGCTGTCAAGTCAATTAATAAAACGAAAACTGTCAAAATCATCTGATCCGGTTATAAACGTAGCTAAATCAATGGATCCGTTAAAGTCTCGCTTGATATCTCAATCAATTATAATAGTTGTTAAAAGTATGATTTTTAATACAGCAATATAGGTATGTTTAAATTACAGTTGGCAGTTTTTTATGGTTAGCGCTTATAATATTATATTCTGCTGATGCATCTGATGATTTTGAATTTCTGATTGATGTCAATATGTCAATGTCACCGTTTTGACATTAATTCAACGTCGACGTTATCAGTCAGTCTTAATTTATGGGGTTTTGCGCGGGAAACGAAAAGAGAAAGATGGACTTTGTTTCGTAATTTTGTGAAATTATCCTAAGCGGCATTTATTGTGATAAAGTGGTGGCATTGTTAAAATAATGTGTCAGTAAGTAGGATAAATCAAATAAAAGTGAGAAACAAGGAAAGGTGCTCCTATTTGACTCTGATTGACGTTCTCGCGTTGAACTCCTGTAATCATTAAAATGTATAACCCATCTATCGTCGGTGCGCCTGCCAAACCTTACATGTGACTTTTTTTTATTATTTTTTTATTCGCTAGGTGTCACTAGTTTTCAAACGCCGAACTGATGCACAAACCCGTTTGTGCATATTCCGTATAGAAACAGCGTTGCCAAACTACTTAAGTACACTTTAATCTAACGACAGTTACTTTAAAATTTGGTATGTGTAGTAAAGTCATATATCAGTTTTGAAAAGTATGTCCAGTGACACATGTCAGATTAAATTTTTCGAATCCCTTTTATTTTTTAATCTGTGTGTAGCACATAGCAGGATTTTTGGAGTTGGGTCGGAGACCTCAACGCTCGCATTACACAGCTTGCCAGACTGGGGGTGATTCCTGGTGTACAGGATCACCCATACTTTATGCCTGAGCGCTCAGGCATAAAGTATGGGCATAGGCCGTACGTAGGCGGTGCATGGAGGGCATCCTAAGGGAAACCCATACACTGCTAACATACGTCGCAAGGTACACCGCAGGTCTTTGTAGTGGGTATGCTTGTCGGGCACCGACAAGAGAGTCCCACATAACCTTCTGCTGCCCCTGAAGCAGTAGGTATGCGAAATGCATTTTTTCCTGCGTAAACAAAAAAAAATTAAAGGGAGAGTGTGGTGCAAGCAGCGCTAATTTAGCCATAACCGTAGGTAGTGCTACTGTACGTGACTTGGCGAACAACGAGGTCTTAAGCCCTGCTGCGAGCGTGTTAAGTTGGCGCAATGAGTCTCACATGGACGGTGGCGAGCGTAACTGCAAAATTTTGCAGGAGGGATCTGTGTTAAACGTGGGCAGCATGTCTGACGCGTCTTGCTCCACAACTTGATCTAGGTCTGACTCGTAAGGGATCGTAAAGCACTAGGAGAGATTCGGCCGAATCTGTAGGTGCGCCTAAAAACCTACTCCCAAGAACTACATTATAGGGAAACGCGGAAGTGGCAGGCCATCTACCAGAGGGACCAACGCTTCGAAAATGGATGCAAGAGAACTACTTAAAAACGAGCCTAAGAAGGAGCAAAAAGATGAGGTGGAGGAGGAGGCCATGGTGTGGACTGTGGTCCCGCAAACTTCACCAAATAAAGGAGAGGGCTAAGCTTCAATCCCAAGAGCTAACAGTGCAAGAGCTGGTGCGAGCTATCCGCACCAGCACTGATAACATTATTCACTGCGCTGGGCGAAGTGGGAAAGTCTCAGGAGTATTCGAGAGGAACTTTAAGGATGCTGCCGCTGTTGTCACGGCATTTGTTGAAATACAGGTGGCGAGATCAAAGGATGAGGAAATCCAACGCCTCAACGCTGCTAACACTGCAAGGTTAACAGAGGAGCTCCAAGAGCTAAAGTAACAAATGGAAATTCTTAAACAGCAACAGCAAAATTGACGAACCCATGCTTCCTACTCCTTCCTTGGCGTTGGCACAGGCCCTATCAGAACGCGAAGAAATAGAGCGCAGCTTAATGGCCAAATGTGGTGCCATGATGAATGCTCGGTTCTGCGGTATTAACGATCGGCTCCTACCGGCTAAACGGCTTATCTCATTAGCCATTGGCCGCAAACGAGATAAAGAGTTGGCAGGTGCAACACCACTACCATCTACGGCAGAAGCACTGTCCTCCGCGACAAACAAGACGGTAGCTTCCCCTAAACCGGCTACTTCGAAAGATAATACAAAATCGATCCAGAAAGCAGGGCCGACTACGAAAGCAACTAAGGCTATCGATGCTCAGCCAATATCCACGACATCACTGACAAACAGAGGGAGCCACGGAGCCAAGGCTCCAACGACGAAAGTTCCGATACATCCACCAGGCAGGGCTCGAAGCAGATGGCGACGAGTGCCTAGTGTGCCTACTGAAACCGAGCTCGGCCCGCTTCCAGCACCACTTCCACCCATGGAGGAAGGGTAGACTACGGTGTTCACGCGGGGATCATCATATCAGCCGAACGACGCCCACTAGGGCACGGGCATAGGCTTCCCCCAAGGATCTCCACAACGATCGGTCCTGTGCTGTACGCATCCAGCGGCTTCCCGCGACCTTGACCAGATCGTCGGTCCACCTTGTAGGGGGCCAGCCCACGGAACGTCGTCCGGTACGCGGTCGCCATTCGAGAACCTTTTCGCCCCAACGGCCATCGGTTCTCCGCGCTATGTGTCCCGCCCACTGCCACTTCAACGATGTAATCCTTCGAGCGATGTCGGTTGTTTTAGTTCTCGTGCGGATCTCATCATTTCTGATTCGATCGAGTAATACCAAGCATCGCTCTCTGCATTGCTCGCTGGGTGATCTTGAGCCTTCTTATGAGACCCATAGTAAACGACCACGTCTCACTCCCATAGGTCATTACTGGCAACACACACTGGTCAAAGACTTTCGTCTTGAGACACTGAGGTATTTCGGACGCGAATATATGCCGGAGCTTCCCGAACGCTGCCCATCCGAGCTGGATACGACGAGAGATCTCTTTCTCGAATTTGGACTTACCTAACTGGACTATCTGTCCCAGGTAAACATAGTGGTCAACAACTTCGAGTGCAATGTTCCCAACGTTAACTGGAGCGGGTGCAACATGGGCATTTAACATGATTTTTGTCTTGTCCATGTTCATCCTAAGACCCACTCTTTGAGAAGCATTACCGAGATCTTCGAGCATAATGTTCAGGTCTTCCAAGGTCTCAGCCATAAGAACTACATCATCGGCAAATCGCAGGTGTGTTAGGTATTCGCCATTGATGTTAATGCCGCGTCCTTTCCAGTCCAGAAGCTTGAAAATATCCTCCAACGCAGCTGTGAACAGTTTCGGAGAAATAACGTCTCCCTGTCTCACACCTCGCTGTAGTTGGATCGGATTAGAGCTCTGGTTCTGTAATCGGACCGACATGGTGGCATTTTGGTATAAGTACTTTAGCACCTCGATGTACCTGTAGTCTATTTGGCACCTTTGAAGAGACTGCAGCACTGCCCAGGTCTCAATCGAATCAAAGGCTTTCTCATAGTCCACGAACGCTAAGCAAAGTGGCAAGTTATACTCTTCGGTCTTCTGTATAACTTGCCGCAGCGTATGAATGTGGTCTATGGTACAATAGCCTTTTCGAAACCCGGCTTGTTCGGGAGGTTGGAATTCGTCGAACCTGCGAGTGAGACGATTCGTAATGACTCTCGAAAACAACTTATAGGTATGGCTCAGAAGCGAGATGGGTCTGTAGTTCTTCAAGAGAGTTTTGTCACCCTTCTTGAAGAACAGCATCACATCGCTTGGCGTTTTGCCCTCGAGGATGACAGAATTAAAGAGCTTCTGGAGGACCTTAAGTATCGGCTTACAGCCCGCTCTAAGAAGCTCTGTTGTGATTCCGTCATCACCCGCCGCCTTGTTGTTTTTAAGCTGCTTGAGAGCCATTCTAATCTCGCACAGGCTGACGTCCGGGATATCTTCAGAATAGTGTCGGGTAAGCTTGGCTCTAGGGTCTTCACCCTTGCTTTCAACAGTTGTTTTCGTGGAATATAACTGTCCATAGAAACTCTCAATCTCCCTCAGGATTTCAGGTGTTGACGCAGTGATACTACCTGTCTCAGATTTCAGCTTCGTCAATTGGCTTTGCCCAATAGATAGATCTCTGGCGAACACTTTGGAGCCTTTGTTCCGCTCAATGGCCTCTACGTCGGGTATTAAATTGACGAAGGTCGCTCTTCAAAGACTTAGATATCTGTCTATTGGGTGCCGATAGCGATGGGCATCCGCTGAGTTCTGGAGCCTCATTTCGTTTCTCTGATCCATGAGTAGGAGAGTCTGACTGGAGAGTTTCTTTGATTTGGGACGGCAGGTTTTAAAGTACTTAGACCCTACCGTACGGACAGTATCCACCACCATGTTGTATAGATCGTCCACATCGATGCTGTTCTCAAGGGCTTCGAAACGGTTTTGAAGCTCGAGCTGAAAGCACTCGGGGTTTTGAATTTGAGCCGGTATTGGTCGGAGCGTGGATTTTATCAGTCGCGCTGTTTCAAGCTTTACGTCGATATTCAATGTGCCTCTGACCATGCGGTGATCGTTTCCTGTCTTAACAGCGTTGATCACAGCGACATCATCGAATATGTGCTTCTTCGTTGACATGATAAAATCGATCTCGTTTTTGACTTTACCGTCCGGGCTGATCCAGGTCCATTTGCGGCTTACGGGCTTCTTGAAGAAGGAGTTCATCATAAAGAGGTCCTCCCTCTCTATGAAGTCTGCCAGCATCTGGCCCCTTTTGTTACGTTGCCCAAATCCAAATTTGCCCATTCTCAACTCATCACCGCAACGTTGCCCCAACTTCGCATTGAAATCCCCCATCATAACCGTGTAGTGGGTTTTAAAGCTATGTATGGCTTTAGAGATCTCCTCATACATAGCCTCCACTTCGCCGTCGTCGTGTTTCGAGGTTAGAGCGTAAACCTAAATGACATTCAGCGAATATCGTTTCGATATTCTAAGTATCAGGTACGCTACCCTGCTCGAAATACTTCCGATAGTAATCACGTTGTTGACAAGGGACTTGTGGACGATGAACCCGACACCACCTAGGGACTGTTGGTTGCCCTCTCGGTAGTATAGTAAGTTACCGGATTGCTTATCGAGTCCTCCCCCTCTCTTCGGACTTCAGATAGCCCAATGATATCCCAATGTAACTTACCAATTGCCTCTTCCAACTCTACGAGCTTCGCGTCGAGCCTCAGTGTGCGCGTGTTATATGTTGCCAGGTCAAGTCATCGTTGTTGGCAGCCGGATCTTACCCGGGGATTCTTAGCACCCCCTGCCCCGCCGTTACCATAGCCGCTGCCATAGCTAGGACTAGCGGGGCCGCCGGGGACTGGGGGCCGTTTTATTTGCGGTGTATTCATATGGGGGGGTTTGCCATAATCGCCACGCTTGGCAGGCGGGTTGGTGATCGCAGTATGGCCTGCTGTTGTGAGGAGACGCTGCTGCCCATCTCCTGATGGCAGTTTTCCCTCTGTCGGCTCTTACGACACCCACGGGAAGAGAGGGGGTAGTGCTATTCTTTTTATGTGCCGGCACTACACGGTCTGTACATCTATTTTTGTTTACCATCTATGGTAAACAAAAATAGATGTAGAACTATTATAGGAAAGGAAATTATTTCCTGAGATTACGTTGTGAAATTAATGTAGGATGTTCTATGGTACATAATGTAGGAATATGTAAAAGTTACCTTATTTAATAAGGAGAGCGCCATGTAGAATTAAACAAACTAATAAAAATATTTAAAATTGCTTTAGTGTTTCCCTAACTTAGGTATCTTGAGGAATGAATATTTATAACTGAATAATACAGTTGGATTATTGTGTCTTTTCACATTTTATTAATGTTAATTTTATGTTTAAGCACATAACTGCAGTGGAAATTTAAAAACTGAACTATTACAATACTTCTATGTGATACATTTTGCACATACGCTAATATGCAGGAACAAACTTTAGGCACACCAAATATGATATGTGCACAAAAATGGAAAAAAAATATATAGAGACTAAAGCTTTGTTTCGTAGTTAATAAATGGTACACTATCTAGAGCGTTGTATTTTTCTCTATCATATAACATATTTATGATTATAAAAATCAAAACAGTTCACGAGAAAAACAGTTTTTTGTTCTTTCTGAAAAGTTGTCATTTTACACATACCAGGATTGGCAAGCGCACCGACGCTATACATTTCAATGACTTAGGTTAGGTTTCATTTCATTTCATCTCACTTTATTTCATTTTCATTTCTTATCAATAAAAAAATTCTACTGAAGACTTGGGTGTATGGGCATAGTTCCCTTTGCCTACCCAGAATGGGTGAAGAAAGCAACAACAACAACGTTAATTTAATTAAGTGAGGAGAGTTTTTGGCGGGAGTTCGTGAGATACGTTTGGAGTCCGTTTATTTTATCGAATTCTTATTGTTTATAGTGATTTTTGGGTCGTAAAAGTGGTGTTATTTTGCGAAACAAAGTGTCGTGCGAGTGAACAATATACAGTTCGGTAAAATAACATGGTGTATTGGTCGTAACCAAGAAAAGTGGGCCGTGAATTTTGCGCGGGATCGCGAACAGTTCACCTCTTTCTTGGGGACTTCTCTACATTCCTTCAATCTTTCGACTGTCTCCAAAAACTCCATCGAAGCATTAAAACGTCTAACATCAACGTTTTAATGCAAAAATAAAGAAAATATTACTAAAGAATTGGCTGTATGGGCATAGTTCCCTTTGCCTACCCAGAATGGGTGAAGAAAACAGCAACAACAACAATTAATTAAGAGAGGTTATGTTTATGTTGATTGTTGTATTTGTTGTTGTTAAATTAAAATTGTTAGTTAAGTAAAATGAAAAAAGTTACGGGAAACGATTCATTTCATCGTATTAACTTCCTCTATCAAGTAAGTACAAGTCAAGTAATTAACAGTAACAACTAATTCAAATAATTATAAACAAAATAGTCGACTATATCATAATTGAAGACGCTTCCTCTCTCCTAGCCCTAAGTTGCGTGCCCGACAGGGTCCATAACACTGGTCTATTTGTAATAACTTTCTGTAAACATTATGGTTTTGCCAAAAATTATTGATTTAGGTTAATACTCAACCAAACTTTTCGTTTCATTTATATCGTAGTTGTCTTTATTCTTTTGCCTGCGGTCTTAAGTTGTTAACCCATGAAGCTTATTACAAAATATTGACAGAAATGGTTATCTTATTTTATTTATTTGTAAATCTTTATTTGTTATCATGTTTCTGTAATAAATATTAAATTCACCTTGGCACCTTGACAATGGGACGTGTGACAAGGGCATCTAGACCAACCAGGCAGTACCCAAACTCCCAGCTTTTTTTTTTCTAGTTTTATCATGCGATCAGTCGAAAGACTGAGCAGATGGGTTGCAGGGCCAGTAACATTCAGAGTATAATTTCCCTATGGGAATATCCCTATAATCAAGATAGGCTATCAAATATGTGCCGTCGTTTTAGTCTTTGTATTGCCTCTGGAATTGTTAGTTCTGTAGCGAGTTGGTTTGGGTGTTTCAGCAGTCTGATTTTATACTTTTTATTGCTGTTTTGTATTTCGTCATTTACTGTGTTCATTTGTAGGTGGTTATAGATTTCAGAAACTCGCAGAAACCATGGTGCGTTAGATATTTGCTGGGATGTAGTTTTGACATCTTTGCATGATGCCAATATTGGAGTTGCATGCAGGACCCCACAACTGTACTCAATAATTAAGTCCATATTAGCTTCAAGGTCTTGTATAGCAAAAGTTTATTATCCAGGGATAGTTTGGAGTTTCGTCCGAGCATCCAGTATAAAATCTTCAATTTGAGGTTCACTGCATCCCTCTTTGTCTGAATGTGTTTTCTCCACGTAAGACGATTATCCAGATACATTCCCAAATATTTTACATGGTTATTTTGTGGAAGCTGGTGGTTTTGGAGCGAGACCGGTGGGCAGTCTCCTCTTTTCAATGTTAATGTGACCTGGACGGACTTCTGAGCGTTAGAGTTTATTCTCCATTTGACCAGCCATTTTTCGATTTGGTTTAAGCTGCTCTGAAGTTTTATTTAGGCTTCTTTAGGATGCTTATCACACGCTAGAATAGCGGTATCATCAGCAAAAGTAGCTACCGTTACCTCTTCACTTTGGGGCAAGTTGTATGTGAATATTGAATAAGGACTGGGCTTAGAACCGAACCTTGGGGCACCCCCGCATGTATCGAGTGGAATGACGATGTGGTCTGATCTTCTTTGAATTGGAATATCTGATCTGCCAAGCATGACTTAATGAGAACAAAATATGGGTACGGTAGTTGTACTTGATTTTAAATAGGAGACCCTTAACCCATACTCGGTCGAATGCTCGTTGGATATCCAGAAATACCGATGAGCAGTATTCCTTTTTTTCAAGTGCATTCCTGATAGTTTTACAAACTCGGTGAACCTGTTCTACTGTGGCATGCTCTGGTATAATGGATCTATTTAGAAGTTCCGGGTAAAGTCTTTTCAGTAGAACCTTCTTAAACCATTTTGAAATTATTGGTAGTAGGCTTGTAGGTCTGTAGGAAGATATTTCGTGATTTGGCTTTCCTGGTTTTTGCAACATTATTATCTGTGATACCTTCCACAAACCCGGAAAGTACCCAGTCCTTGAGATACCATTGAATATCACGACAAGGTAAATATTAGGGGTTAAAGTATGAAATTTGCTGTTTTGTATGGACGAAATCGAGAAAAGTCATTTTTCCATACTAACAATTTTTTAGTTTTTTTAAAAACGCCCGAACCGTTTTCGATGTAATTAAAGGTAAAAGTTAGATGGTTATAAAGCTACGCATTATAGTATTTAAATTTCTGAAAATCAAAGTCTATAATACAAATATACTTAATTGAAGCAAGAAGGTCAGCTGACACATTGAAAGGGATCTTTTCAACGACTTCTTTTGAAGTAATAGGCACTAGTATTGCATTTTTTTTTAGTCAAAAGTTACTTTATTTAGTTTTTGATACAATACAAAAAGAATTACGCAATAATATGACTATACTTAAGAGCTATAAACAAAATAAAAAGTGGGAAAATAATCGGCAATTTCATACTTTAACCCCTATTAAGAGCCTTTCTTGGTAGTTTCGTGAGCACCTTTTTGTCAATCATATCAAAGCCCGGCGCTTTTCGGTCTTCCATTTTTCTGATTACAGCCTTGTGATTAGTAAATTTGATGGGAAAATCCAACTGGTAGTCTTGGTTTAGGACATTTTCAATTTCAGACTCGTTAGATTCTGGATGTGGTTCATTAGGTGTGAAAACCTTAGCTAGATGTTCCCCAAAAGCATCTGCTTTTTCCTGTTTAGATCTGGCCCATGTGCCATTTTGAAGTCTTATTGGAGGTTTTGGTTCAACTGGACGACTGTTTTTATGACAAGCTAGTTTTTATCACCAGTCCCAGACAGCGATTCCAAGTATTCTTCCATTGCTGTTTCTTTCTCTTTAATTAGCTATTCTGGCTTTTAGTAATTTTATATAATTATTATAAGCAGATTTGTCAGTGGGGTGTCTACTGCAGTGCCATATCCTGCGAAGTCTTCGTTTTTCCAGTATAAGACCTTTTGTTACAGCTGAAACTACATTCTGTCTAGGTTTTTGGTTTTTAATTTCAGGGGTACATGACCAGCACGCTGCCTGAACTGTGGTCATGAATGTTTTAACAGCTTCATCAATGTCAGTCTCAGTCTTGAGGGCAACTTGTAATTGTAGTTCCTGGATCACAATGTCCCTAAATGAGTCCCAGTCAGTGTTGTTGTTATATAGATTAGAAGGCTTTTCAATGATTAGTAACATTGTGCCAACTGTCAAGATCACTGGGATGTGGTTAGAAGGACCATCCAAGCATGACTCGATTATAAAGAACATCCGTGATAATCCTCTGCTGATAAAGAAATCCAGAACATCTGGTAACCTATTTGTATCAGTCGGCCAATGAGTTGGTTCTGGAGTGGAGTAAGTTGTAAGAAAGTTTTTATCAAGGTACTTTTTTAACTCTCTTGTTAAGTGGTCACTAGTCTAGAGCCCCAGTAAAGATGCTCGGAGTTCCAGTCTCCTCCAGCTATAAAACGTTCGCCAAGGCTTTTAAAGTACGCGGTGAACAAGTCTTATCCTGTGCTTGGGTGGGCAATACACAGGTGACACATTAAAGTCACCGTTTTTATCTGAGACAGCAACAGATGTGGCCTGGATATAGTCTGTTCTGAATTTTGGCTGTTCATGATGTTCTATAGTGGATTTAATGATGACCGCAGTTCCTCCATGCGCTGTTCTATCTGGGTGATTTGTTGAGTAAATATTGTACCCTCTAAGTTTCCGCTATTAGTCCCTCGATCGTGAGTTATTCCAGACACAATTGAAATTCTCCGTTTGTACCGGTACCCTCCTGGGGTAGTATTGTTTTTAACTTCGCTTCCATTTTTTTACTTAATCTTCCACACTTCCTTCTTTTTACAAAAACCCAGGCATTTGAAGGATTATTTAGGTCCTAAGGCTCGCTCGCTTAGCCTCTTCCAACTAGTTTCCCAGCTGGGGGAATGGTTATACCTCCATTTGCTCGGTCGCCAGAGCCTCGTCTGTTATCTAGCAGGGAGTACCACGGCGACCATTTGGTCTCCGCCGCCACCAGGCGCGTGCAGGTGAGGATGACAATTGGGCTGGACGAGGTGTTCTGTCTATTCTCCCCTTGCTCCCCAAAATCTCCCAGCTTACCTGTTAAACCTGATCCTGTTGGCTAAGACTTAGCCTTACCAAAGAAATATGGGAGTGATGTAGGATGACATGTCAACTATAACTTTAAAACTATAAATATTCCTCAAATGATTCTTTATGCATTTAAATTATCATATTTTATGAGAAAATGAATTACTACTATCGAGGTTATAATGTGTTGCAGATAAGTAAACACATAACAGAGAAGAATCCTGCACTATCTTCTTACTATGGTAATCTTATGGTGAATGTTGCAAAAAAAACTGTTTTGAAAATGTAAGTATGATTAAAAAATGACTTGAGCTTGGTACTTAGCTTAGCTATTGTATTATGACTAGAGAGCGGATATTCATCCCGGAACTTTGGAATCTTCATAGATGTTTGAAGAAGCCGCTTCCATAATATCCCAGCCAAAAAGAACTTTCGGTAAATATGCATCTGATTATCTGATTATAACTGATAGACACACTTGATCTACCTTTTAAACACCCAACAATAACATCCATATCTGATATGATTTAGGAAACTAATTTAAAATGAAAATCAAATCATATACTTAACATAATAGAATCTATATTGTAATACCTTTACAATGTTTTAGAATTATTTTAATTTTAATTATAGTATGTGATACTACCTTTGAGGGTAAGGTAGAATATTTGTATGTTTAACAAATAAATGACCCCTTGGGCTAGTGGTTTAAGTACCCGGCCAAGATCTCGGGGCTCTGGGATTGATCCCCAGGTTAGGCAAATTTAATTTACCAATATTTCTCAGGTTTGTGGTCACCAATCAGCGTTTGGCAGGTGCAGGTGTAGTGTTAGTGCCTCTTACATTCCATCATTGAATGAAAAAGTTTTGTAATGATAGCATTGCTGTGGTGACTTTAATTTAATGATGGAGGCCTTTGCCCCCTGCAGTGGGATAATTACTACTTTACTTTTTTACTTACTACTTTACTATACATTTATTATTTACTTACTTAACTTTTTTTGTCAAAAATACATTATTTGTTTTATGTTTTTTCAGTCACCCTGAAATAAAAAGGCAATTGTGTAAAAAATGCAAATGTATGCTCATAGACAATGTATCTGCAAAAATGAAAATTAAAACGAGAAACAAGGCAAAGGTCGTGCTATGGACTTGCAACACTTGCGGGACAAAGAGGATGTTTCCAGCGGACAAAAATAGAGACCATACTTTATGGGTTCAGAAACCAGAAGCTATTGTTGAAGTTATTTTAAGTTAGGCTAAATAAAGATATATTTTTTTATATGTATTTTGTTTATTCTCCTGACTGTTCCAATAAGCCGAAAGAATATAACTTACTCCTGCGGTTTAGCTCTTGGCCACTCTCGTTAGTATTTAAATCAATATTATAAAGCTGAAGAGTTTGTTTGTTTGGACGCGCTAATCTCAGGAATTACTGGTTCGAATTGAAAAAATATTTTTGTTTTTGATAGATAGTCCATTTATCGAGGAAGGCTTATAATAAGGCTATATAACATCACGCCGCGCTGCGACCAAAAGGAGCGAAGAATCAGTGAAAAATGTTGCAAAAATAATCACGATGATAATAACAGAAACTGACGCGGACGAAGTCGCGGGCAACAGCTAGTTTTATTATGTTCTTCTTTCTTTCATATTTTATGGTAACCTCAAAGATAATTTAGTATCAGAGTTTTGTAGGCCGGCTATCAGGCCTTTGATGTTATTTGTTTTTATAACTTAAATCCTTCAACAGAAAACGGTACTAACGGCGTAACAAACCTTTCGAAGCTCAAGCTCCCTACCCCTTCCATTCCCCAAACTATTTTAGT
Organism: Anania crocealis; assembly: GCA_949315895.1. Taxonomy (NCBI): domain Eukaryota; kingdom Metazoa; phylum Arthropoda; class Insecta; order Lepidoptera; family Crambidae; genus Anania; species Anania crocealis. Next base: position 2,848,862 of record OX438868.1, read on the forward strand.
GAAGTTCGTTTCGGTCCCCAACGTATTAAACGCGGGACCATATCATAGCATGCAAACCAATGTCGCTGCACTGCCACAACTGCAAAATTCTCAATAATAGCCTCTGAACTCTGCCAATTTGCCAAAGAAGCATTACAAAATTTTTAGTTTGAATCTTTATGCTTTAAAATGCACAACATTAAAATTATTTGTATTATTTATGAGTCAATTAAATTTGGATAGATTTTTTTAATTTATTTATTTATTAGACAAACAGAGTTATACAGTAAAATATACAGTTGTCCCACAAAACTATTTACATAGTTTGTCTGTGGGATCACGAGTCTCTAACATATCAAATTAAAACTTGAATAGGTACTAAGCTAAATTAGCTAAAAAATACTTTTTAAGTTTTCTTTTAAAAACATTTTTATCTTGTTCCCGGCGTATATTCCCGGCGTATAGATAGAAAAGTTCCAATTGTTGTACAGTCAACTTAAAAACACTTCTGACTAATGTTGACTTAATACAACGACATAAGGTTGGTAAAACTGTACAGTTACCCGCAAATGCAAATATTATATTTTTTTTGTCGTAAAATCGCACCTATTACAATGATATAAGGTGCCTAGTGTTTAGCCTGGTATTCGTCTGTACATTGCCATTCTGATGGCGTTGCACAGTTACTGTAGTGATTGCCAGTATTGAACGAATCAAATCACTCCATCCAATATTCAGGAACAAACCCTGACTCACATAATCCGCTATTGTCGAATACGATATAGCCGTGGACGCAGTGATTTTTGGTCGCCCATACCCTGCATGGGGCCGCGAGGCCGCGAGGTCGTTGCATTATGCATGAGGCCTAAGGTTGTCACTGGACGATGACACACATTTTTTCGGGACATTTCTAGAAACGGGACGATTGATACAATGTTGATTTTTTGTGTCATGGCAAACAAAAACCACCCGTGGGTTATCGTCCTAGAGGTTAGGTTCCTTCGACCAGCATGACCTGGTAAGTGAGAAAAGGTCTAAAACACAAACCAAAATCGTCAATAACTTGGAACTGACTACCGACTATTTAGTAAATCTGACAATATCGAAAAAGGGGCAAGAATAAGACAAAGAAGTTAACCAAATTTTTAATTATCATCAGCCCCTATCGACAAGTTAAGTAACAGCCTATAATCATCCCACTGCAGGGAAAAAGCTTCCATCATTGAATTCAAGTTACCACAGCAATGATGGGTGCTGGCATTATCACCAAGCTAGCCAAATGCGGGTTGGTGATCACAAACCCGAGCAATGTTCGTAAATTCGAAACTTTGTAGCCCGACCCGGGAATAGAACCTGGGACCCCGAGATCTTGGCCCGGTATTGGTTTAATCCACTAGACCAACGGGGCGTTTAGCATTTGTGCGGTGCTACTAGATATAGCTCATCTGAATTGACGATCATTTGGATCAGTGGTAGTAAACGCTGCTTCTGAGCCATGGGTCGCGGGTTCGATCCCCGCACAGTACAAATATTTGTGTGCATGAACATGTCTGTTTGTACTGGTCTGGGTGTTTTTCTATGTATTATCTATACTAATATTATAAAGCTGAAGAGTTTGTTTGTTTGTTTGTTTGAACGCGCTAATCTCTGAAAGTACTGGTTCGAATTGAAAAATTCTTTTTGTGTTGGATAGTCCATGCCTCGAGGAAGGCTTTAGGCTATATAACATCACGCTGCGACCAGTAGGAGCGAAGCATCAGTGAAAAATGTTGAAAAAATAATCGCGATCTTAAAAACTGAAATTGACGCGTACGAAGTCGCGGGGAACAGCTAGTAAGTATATATTTACAAAAAATATATATACGGTCAATTTTTTTCATGTAATTTCCTTTTAACGACGGATTTAGCATAAAAAAGAAGAAGGTTTTACAAAAGAAAAAAATATTTTTATTCGCTAGTTCCCGAATAAATCACATGAACACTTTTCAATTGAAGAGTAAAATAAAATATCCCGTTTGTTATAATGTACGACCCTGACCTTGTTCGATCGATACACGTGCCGCTTCTACTCACTCCGGTCGGCGCCCCCCGCCTCCCCCTTCGCAAACGTCGGCGCGAGCGACGACACGACACAGACATCAATCAACAAATCAGTCCGCCAAAAAAATTCGAAGCGATAGTATGTGCGCACGCGACGCGTAATTGTTATCGTAATACTCGTAATGCCGTATGGGCTTTCCGGCCAGGAGTACCTCAAAGCGGGGCAAAACATGGTGCGGACGCAACAGCTTTACGCCGCGCAGTACGGGAGTACTGTGCACGTACACACCGTACTTGGAGCTGTTTAGCGGCACCGGGAGTCTGAAAGCTTCCGGCCGCGCCTCGATGTGGGTCGGCAACGACACCCAGTCCGCTTGGAGGAAGACGTGCTGGATTTTATTGAACGTCACCCAGTGGCGAGCACCGCAGACGCAGCCTGTGTATTTGGCGAAGCCAATATTATGTGTGGCGGCTCCGCAACGAAGGCCTCCACCCGTATCTACCAGCACGACGGCGCGCTTCAGCCTATGGGTACGAGCGTACTTGGACGAGGCGTTCCAAGGCCCCTGGATCGGCCGCGGCAGCGTTATCCGCTGGCCACCGCGTTCAAGCGAAGAAATTAATTTGCACCGTGGAATAGTTACGTGCCCGAATTGTAAACGCGTTCGATGTTAAGTCAAGTGAAGAAGATGTGCTCGTTTCGGTTCGGAGGCATTGCCTGGGGTCCAGGGCCTGGACCGTGCTAGGACGTATTTACAAGTAGAATGCCGTCACGTCCAACATTTAATCTAAGTGGTGTAAAAATGTAAATATGACTTGTGATTATCAGTGTAAATATCAATGAATTATACTTTTAAACACGCCAGGTCAAATAATACAAAAATAATAGCAACCTTTTCCATACCTTTACCTACATAATGATTTTACGATTTGTATTGCATACAAAAGTACTCTGTGTTGTATTGGCTTGTCAGTCCAAAGATTGAAAAAGTGTGATGGAAAGTCTTATTTCGTCGAAGCGTATGAACAATTACAAATAATTGCTAAAGGTGTTTATGATGTGTTGTTTATTTACCTAATAAATTAAACTTAAACGAAACTGTGTTTTATTGGATCACAATACAAGTATGCCTAACCATACTCATCTTAATCTACAAGTAAGTTCCTGTAAGTGTTATCTGCCAGAATACTTCATAATATTAAATTAAATACTTTATTTTAATTACTCGTTGGGTAGTGCTTACTTAGACACTATCATTTTACGTCATTTCGTATTATGTATCTGGCATTAGCACTGCCCAGAACTTACTTAATGATTATAAAACTGGTCCTTACTCACCAGCTGTTTAGTCACGATCAATAGATGGCGCTGTCCGCTTTTGAATCGCGCTATAATTAGCTTTTTTTGGAATAACTTATTGATTGAGGCGTCATTGATCCGGTTTCATATTTTTTAAAGAAAATTAAGCAGTACTTACTACGTAGTACTCGCTCGAGACAGGTACCTAGGTAAATGAACTCTTACTTCTCTCCCCACGCTTCGCGCACCGCGGCACTAGCGCCGAATAGCGTTTGCACAATAGATGATAAGTTTGCTTTTATTGGCATCTACCGATCCCCTTCATATTCTAATATAGATGGCTTTGAATCTAGCTTAAATAATCTTGTATTAAGCCTTAGTACATTCAGAAACATTTCCATATTAGGGGACATCAACATTGATATCAAGACCAATAATAATGACAGATTTTCTAATAATTACCTCACTTCTACGGCGGCACTTGGACTGCTACCGGCTCACACTTTTCCTACACGTCTGAATAATTGTCTAGATCATGTACTTCTAAAAACAAACCTACCTACCAGAGTTCTAGTCCTGGATCCCATAATAACTGATCATTCACCAACAGTTCTATGCCTTGAAATTGGATCCCATATAAATCTAAACCTACCCAGGACAGTTGTTGTGACAGACTACGAATCTATTAAGAGAGATCTTGATACTGCTGATTTTTCTAGTGTTATGTGTACTCTCGATGCAGATCAAGCAGCTGATATGCTAGTATCCATTATTACCAACACTATAAATGCTCACACGACAACGGTTATCACTACTCGTAGGAAAAATATTCTAAAACCGTGGATCACCCCTGGCTTGCTCCGATGCATGCGGAATCGGGATAAAATGCATAATAGGCTTCGCAATGACCCGGAAAATCAGATAATCAGGGTCACTTATAAAAGGTATCGCAACTTTTTAAATAATCTCCTACATAGGCTAAAGCGTGAATATCAAAGAGCTGAACTTAATAAGGCAAAAAATAACCCTAAAGCTATGTGGAGGGAGGTAAAAAAAGTGACTTATTCCGTTCGTGACGTAGAACCCCCCCGTGAACTTCTTGCTAAAAGTAACGATCCCCATATTGCTCTAAATTCAGTTAACGAGTATTTTGTTAGTATAGCGAGGAACTTGGCTGCAAAGATAACGCCACCCGCCAGAACCATCTCATCGACTTCCTACAACCATCCAAACTCTCTAGTACTCAATGAGGTTGACTTTGGGGAAGTAGAGCGCATTATTTGTGGCCTGCGAGACAAATGCTCTCCTGGATGGGATAAAATTTCTCCTACTGTGGTGAAAGCATCGAGAAGTGTTCTGATACCGCCAATATCACACATGTGTAATCTCTCAATCTCCACCGGTGTTTTCCCTAAGGTACTGAAGAGAGCATTAGTCATTCCCATATTTAAACAGGGTGATAAAAAAGAAGTGGCTAATTATAGGCCGATATCGGTTCTGCCCGTTCTCTCGAAGGTCCTGGAAAGGATATTAAACAATGCTCTTGTCAAATTCTTGGATAAATATAACTTAATAGCAAGAAATCAGTTCGGTTTTAGATCTGGAGTTTCTACTGAAGATGCAATCGCTAGTTTTACAAATGAAGTAGTGGATAAGCTGGACAGTAAAAAGAAATGTTTTGGTGTCTTTTTGGATCTGTCCAAAGCCTTCGATACAGTCTCAATCCCCATATTAATCAACAAACTGGCAAGGCATGGTATTCGTGGCCGTGAACTGAACATTTTTCGGAGTTACCTTCTACACAGAGAACAATGCGTCAGAATTGGGCCATACGTCAGTGACATACAGTCTACTGACTACGGCATCCCACAAGGCAGCATATTGGGACCAACCCTCTTCCAGCTATATGTAAACGACCTATGCAAACTGGAAATGCCTTACTGTAGTGTATTTGCTTACGCAGACGACACTGCACTTCTGGTATATGGCAATGATTGGAATAGTGCTAAGCAACACACTCAGGATGCTTTAGAAATGGTGCAAAATTGGCTCTCAACAAATCTCCTCACCCTAAACTTAAAAAAGACGCAGATCCTCCCGTTCTACATCTCCCATGCCACCGCTCCAACATCCAATGACTCCAATATTCTCGTGCATAACTGTACTGCGCCTTCAACAACGTGCGACTGCCGTCCACTTAACACTGCTTATAGCGTTAAATACCTGGGGGTCATTATCGACTCCAACTTAAAATGGCACCCACAAATTGAAGCCTTAAATGGTAGAGTTCGTAAATTAATATATATATTTAAGATATTAAGGCACTTGGTAGACCAAGATACAGTTAAAACTATATACCTTGCTCTATGCCAATCTGTCCTGTCTTACTGCATTCCGATCTGGGGAGGTGCTGGCAGTAATGTGATGCTAAGTTTGGAACGGGCACAAAGAACAATCTTAAAAATAATGACTCGAAAACATATACGATACGCCACAAATTTGTTATACTTGGAGTGCCAGGTCCTTACCGTTCGGCAGTTATATGTTCTTCGAAGTGTGATGCGCAGACACGCCTCTCTCCCTCTGGACGCAAGTATCCTCAGTCATCGTCGGGCCGCAACTCACGTATGTCCTACTTTAAAATGCCGAACAGTTTTCGCCAAACGTCACAATGCGGCTATTTCTTCAAAATTATATAATAGAATACATAAGGTGACACACATCTACACTCTAAATAGATTTGAAGTTAAAAAAGTAATTACAGCTTATCTTTTGAAGTTGTCGTATTTAGATACTGAAAATCTCCTTAAATATTAAAATAATATAACACAGGTCCACACATACACAAATATAATATTATCACCTACAATCAATCACGATAACACACACACACACACACACACACACACACACACACACACACACACACACACACACACAACCACACAAATATTCACATCCTCATCCTTCATCATTTCGTCATTCATCTTGATATGTATTGGTATTATATTCATGATCCTGAAGTTTACCTACCTATGTGTAATTTAGTGATATTAACTTTCTACTCGTATCTTCATAAAACGTCGAGGAATCACTGACACTGAAAATACAGTTTGTAACTAGTCTCAATGTCAGGGATTTATTCTTCTGATGCAAATGTATCGACAAACCCTAGACTGTCCATACGATGTATATCATTTTGAAAACGCAATTGTGGGTTAAGAATAAATGATTATTATTATTATTATTATTATTTGTGTTCTTTTTTTTCCTCGAGCGTGATAAAAAGAATGTTCTTTTTATCAGTCTCGGTAAAACTCACGGGCCTAAACCAAGTGGGTTTCATTTCCTAAAGTTGTTTGAGTTGATATACCTATCGTCCTGCAGAAATTTTCTTACGATACGGCAGGTGTTAAGTATTGCAGCTTTCTGCATAGATGTGTATGTGTATTCGGGCAAATCAAGCGTACGTAGTGATGTTATTAAATGTTTCGGAATAACTCCTGTGCTGGATAGTACTAGCGGTATAATGTATACTTTTTCCATCTTCCAGATATGGAGTATTTCATCCTTTAGTTCTGTGTATTTGTGAATTTTGTCCGTTATGGTTTTATGGAGATTATGAGTATTTGGAACAGCAATGTCTACTAAGTGAACTGTTTTGTTGTGTTTGTCAATGAGTGTTATGTCCGGTCTATTATTGTGTATTGTCCTATCTGTTAGTATGGCTCTGTCGTAGTATAACTTGTGGGTGCTATTCTCTAGCACAGACTTTGGAGTGTATTGGTAGTATGGTGGAGGATTTACTGCAATTAATTTGTGTTTTAGAGCTATTTTCTGATGAACAATATTACATATTTGATTATGGCGATGGGTATAATCGGTCTGTGTGAGATTAGGGCAGGCACTTGTGATATGTTGAATGGTTTCAGGTAATCTATTGCATTTTCTACATTTATCACTGGCAAGGTTAGAGTCTTTGAGAATGTATTTCTTGTAATTTCGTGTGTTAATCACCTGATCTTGTATGGCTATAATAAATCCTTCTGTTTCTGGAAAAAGTGTACCAAATTTCAACCATTTATTCGAAGCAGCTGTATCTATGTGGGGCTGTTCAAGATCATGGATGTGTCGACCGTGTAGCTCTTTTCTTCGCCATGCTAGGAATTTATCACATTCGCGTTGCTGTCTTGTTTCGAATATCATATCCCTGTTCATTAAATTTAGGGGTGTGTAGTTATTGTCAGATTCTGCTACGGCTGCATGAATAGTACTACTGTTAATTTTATCATAGAAAAATCTTCGAATTTTTTGTATCTGACCTTGCCATAAAGCTTTCAAGTCAATGAGGCCTTTCCCCCCTTTATCTCGTTTAACTGTCGTTCTCTCAATTGCAGATTTAGGGTGTAAGTAATTGTGTTTGGTGAGGGTAGTTCTTGTTTTTATTTCTAGTTTATTGATGTCAGTTTTAGTCCATTTAACTATTCCAAATGTGTAAGTGAGTATAGGTACCGCAAAAGTGTTAATAGCTTTGAAAAGGTTTCTTGAGTACAATTTTCTTTTACATATTAAGTTTACGCGCCTTAAATATTCGTTTGTAATTGATTTTTTAATTTGTATATGATTAATCCCTTGTGCTTGGTGAACCCCTAAGTACTTATAAGTTTCAGTTGCGTCCATGATCTGAAAATTTAGATTTTCGCTATTTCCCATATTGGGGCCCTTTACTTTTCCCTTAAAGATTCTGAGTGTCTTGCATTTGTCCAATCCGAATGACATATTTATATCGGAACTAAATTTTTCTGTAATGTCAATAAGGTTTTTCATTGACTTTTCTGTACTGGCGAATAGTTTTATATCATCCATGTACATAAGATGGCTGATTGATACAGTGCTAGTAAGATTGTAGCCATTCTCAGAGTTGTTCAAAAGATTTGATAACGGATTAAGGGCTAAGCAAAACCACAATGGGCTGAGAGAATCCCCCTGAAAAATACCGTTTTCAATTTGAATTTCCTCGGTTAAGACAGTCTTTTGGTTACAAGTAAGCAACAGTGTTGTGCGCCAATCAAGCATGATATTATTATTATTAATACCTATGAATGAGGTGTGGGAAGAGTGGGGCATTGGATTGAGTGAGACGGAGCCGATTACGTTGAGACTTGAGAGTTAGACAGGGTGCTTTTTAAAATAATTATTTATTTTGTTAGAAAAAAGTAAAATGATAACTAGCTATATTTTGTTTGAAAAAAATTAAAGGGATATTTTTATTTTATATAAACAGAGACTCTGTGTAAGTCATGTTACCTGAAAAAAAGTTACCTTATATAAGTACGTTTATAGGTTGTCTAGTAGCCAATACGACAAGCTTCATAGTAGTTGCTTTGTTTAGGACTAGATGGCTCTGTGTGGCCCAGTGTGGCATGTCTGAAAAAAAAAATTAAATAACCCCAATGTTGGCGAATGGTGGGGAGAAGACGTTTTCTGGCGGCACTCCGTTAGTCGCTTCCTACGACACATAGGACGAGGAGAACTGCTTGACCACTGTATCTACTTAGGTACCTTTGTAAAAAACTAATAAATCACAGTAGTCGTGTTTTTGTACAATACACCGTCTGGAATGAACACTTAAGTCAACCAGACTTAATTTGATGAATAAAAGTACGGGACAGTCCCAATAGTCGCCCGCCACTTGACAACCCTAGTAACGGTTGGTCGCGATATATCAAACGTTGGATTTGCTGGTAAAGGCATTTGGAAGTTCACGTGTCCTCAGTTTCTTTTTCAAATGCCAGCTTTTGTTTTTGTTCTGAACTGACCTTACTGCCATATACCTAGGTATTGACTTCTTGCTGGGAAAACATCAATTTGCATTGTAACTTATCTACTAGTTAGTGTGGGAAACATTCAGTGAGTAGTACCTGTATAGGGTGTCCAGTACCACGACAAACTTAAGGAGGTGTAAGGGTCAATGCTTAGCCAACAACAATACAAAACAAACGAAAAAATTGTTTATTTGGATAATTTAAAAAAAAACAGTATCTCGAAAACTATGACACTTTTACAGAGGTCCTTTTTCTTGTATGATAGCTGACCCTTACACCTTGCTTCTCCTTAAGTTTGTCGTGGTACTTACTAGATATACTGTATAGTCATCATCACCAGCCTACATCAGTCCACTGCTGGACACAGCCTCTCCGAAAGGAGGATTAACGCTTGGTAGTTGGCTATCGCAGTTTGGCAATGGTGTAAGAAAGACGCTGCTGCCCTGACGTCTCCTTCTGACTCATAGATTCAATGACTGCACACCCATTTTACTGTATCACTCGCTATCTCAATAATTTAAATTTATTTTTCGTAAGGAGATAGATCTTTTATACCTACCAATAAGACTACGTATAAGCCTTAATCTTACATTCAAAGTAAACTGTAATACTTGATTTATGTACTGAAAGCTGCAATTGCCTGAGAACCCGTATTATCTCGCGAAACTTTCACCAGAGCTTATCACTTATTTTGCATGTAATTCTGCATATAATCCACCTTCAGCGGAAATGCTTCCGACATAATATTAAAGAAACTTTGTTATAAGGAAGTGATATTAGTAATAATCTCCTGAAGAGCTTCGTACAATATTGCACTTGATTATCATAGTAATTTACTTCAGTCTTATTATATTATCTCATTTTCACAATAACTTCCATGAATTAAGAAACATTTCACCCTTAGAGGATCGAGTTTGAGGACTTTTATCTTTTAAAGTCAAAACAGTTTTAAACAACTGATATTGATATCTGGCAAACTGCAAACGCAAGTGGTCCCAGAGCCCTCGTGATCCGAGCGCCACGAGTCGAGCTACACTTGTGCCGAACAGTATGAAGTCTCATCGTTATTTAAAGCAGGAATAGCACAGAGTACATGTATGCATAAGGCTGCTTTGTATCCCGGAAATATGTAGAAAATACCATCCAACGTAATCGCGGGTGACAGTCTTGACAGGTGACATCTTATACTTATTATAAATAGTATTAACTCTTCCTACGTTTTGTCTAACTTAACATGAATCAAGGTCGCGGTTACGTTAAGTATATATTTAGAAACTAGCTGACCCGGCAAACGTTGTTTTGCCATAAAAATGATTAAATTACTAAAATGGCTAACAAAAAATAGGGGTTGGTGGTAAAAGGGTAAAAATTTAGGGTTGTATATATTTTATACAATTTTATATTTTACTACCCTACCCCTACCCTACTCCTACCCTACCCCTACCCTACCCCTACCCTACCCCTACCCTACCCTACCCCTACCCTACCCCTACCCTACCCCTACCTCTACCCTAACATTATCCCCGACAAAATTGTGAATCTAAACCATTCCCAGATCCCCTTGAACACACACAAAAAATTTCATCAAAATCGGTCCAGTCGTTTGAGAGAAGTTCAGTGACATACACACTCACAGAAGAATTATATATATAAAGATGATACAAGAAAGTGTCTTATGTTTTGGTAGTTTTTTTTATATCCACTTTCAAAATGGAGAGAGAGAGCTGTCCTAGGCTCCTAGCCTATGACCACAATTAGTGTAAGTAATGCAATCGAAACGAAATGAAAATTCAGGAAATGAAGTGGTGTCAATACGTTCGAATCCTTATTCGTTTACTCAAAGTTTCAAATAATTACCAGAAAAGTCTAAAATATCTACTTAGGTCTTGAAAAAAATGTCAAAATAATGATCAAGTTTGTAAAAAAATGTAAAAAGAAAAACGATGGGCTACCAAAATAAAGGCTCACGCAGCTGGGTCTAGAAAGACGGCGGAAGACTAGGTTAGAGAAGAGTCGTTGCATATAACCTGCACTGCTTAATACCTACATAGTGCAGCAGAAGAAGAGACTCTGTCCCATAAATACTAAGTGTAATAAATACTTATTTTGCCTTTTCAACCTCAGAACCAAGTCTGTGTAAAATGTCTTATTTATCTAAGCTCTAGTTCGTGTGTCCATATAATTTTTATATTTTATTATGGTCATTGTATGCAAGCCAACGCTTTATAAAAATCGTTAAAATCTAAATTATTGTGCAGAGGCCATCCAACCTATCCAATATATTGAAATCGCGTTGTAAAAATTCAAACATGCTACGTAACGATTCAGGTATTTCGACATTTTATAGACGGTGTAATAAATATTTTATGTGAAACAGTTTCGGGTTTCAGCATCAAAACACAGAGATTGGGTCTGTAGATATGTAGGCTTAAGATGAAGGTTATCATATATTATGTTTTACTAAATACCGTTAGCGCGTTAGTGGCATATCAGTCGATATATTCGAAAACAAAGGATAATGGCCTCAATTTCTTAGATAGGTCAATAGATGATGCTAAAAATGAGAAGCCAAAGATCAGATATGAGCGAGAACACAAGAAAAATCTTGTTGATGCAAAATCAGCTAAAGTTAAAGCCAGAATCATAAAGAAATCGAAGAGCTTTAGGCACGAGGACGAAAATGGGCTGAAACAAAATACAGGCAGGCAAATGTTTCACATAGATCCAGTTCTGAACCAATTAGCCCGAAGGGCAAGCAAGTATAAACCGAAGAGGGAAGAATTGTCTGGAACGTCCAGTTCGAGCGCTGAGCTTCAGGATTGGAAAGATGAATTTAAAGAACATTGGATACAAAAGAAGTTTGAGGCAATCAATTCTTCTGTGCCGAGAGGTGATACAGTGAACATGCTTGCAGCCAGTGAGTAATTTAATATTTCATAAGTAGGTAATTATTTTTTATATTTTCTGGGACTCTATTCTGTAAGTACGTGTCGTGTGATACCGGCGCATAAAAATAATTTATCACTCCTGTTTGTTCTATGGGTGTCTTAAGAGAAGACTAAAAGAGAACTGCCAGAAGGAGACAGGCAGTAGCGTCTTTCCTCAACGATTGGCAAAACTGAGTTCGCCAACCCGCCTGCCAAGCGTGACGATTATGGCAAAGTCCTCATTTTGGAGAGGCATATGTCCAAAAGTGGACTGGTACAGGTCGGCGATCATCATGATGAGGAATTACTCGTAACACCAGGCTGTTGTGATGTTTTACATCCACAACTCTATCATAATCCCCCCACTTCTATAGCTGTTGAATTTAGTCATTTGCATAGCAAATTCAGTCATTTTAGAACTAATTTCAAGCTTCAGCAATAATTTTTACCATTACCATACCAACTTGCTTTTAATATAATTTCCGATATTTTAAATATTTGGAAAATAAAAGTTAACACGACAACTGAAAGTACTGTTTTATCTACTAATTGATAGTGACTTATAACAGGGCCATGGGGAGTGCCGTGTGGCGATCCAAATCAGCACGATATGCCATGGGGATCATGTATGCTGCCAATGGAATGTGAGGCGGAGTTCAGGATCTATAGAGGTGACTATTTTTGCGGAAGGACCCAGTTTGTCTGCTGCGCTCTTCAACTCACGACGTATGATATGTACCAGGGATTCGATGCGTCCTTCGCTGATTCAAGCATCCAGACAGATTCGGAGGAAAAGAGAAACCGTGACTTAGGCTCTAAAGAAAGGAGACGGAAAAAGAGGCAGAGGCGTAAGAAACATCGTCGACGAGATCGTTTGAAGCGTAAACGGCAAATAAAGAGAAACATCAGAAACATTATTCGTGAAATCAAAAGGATCCTCAGTCGCTCGTACAGGAATGGGACGACGATGCGGAAGAAAAAGACAAAGCAGCTGAAGGCGTTTATAAAGAACTTAAAAAATCAGTACAGGAACGACCGTAAATCGGTGAAGAACATACACGAGTTGGAATTGATGAAGATTGACAATCGTTTGCAGAACAAGCTCAATCAAATAAGGGGTGTGAATAGGGAATTTATAACAAACCAAACTTTCCGGGATATAGTCGTGAATGGTTCCGTGTCTCCTGCAGCTGTGAGGATGCTGGTGGAAGCGTACCCGGACCTCAAGACAATGCTAGATAAGACGAGGCGATCCAACGATGCAGCTCCCGACTACTTAGATTACGATATAGAGTACGGACTTCTTTATTACTGAGAATTAAAGTTCAATTTACGACGCATTTGTCAGTTTTTGGTATGAATTTAAGAGAAATAGAAACAGCAGGCTCACTGGCTCAGTCATTATACTCTTTCAGTAACCGATGTGACAGCTGTCAGCGCCACAATAGTTGATTTTGAACTCAATGGCGATAAGAATTATAGCTTTATATTTTAAAGTTGATAAAACTTAAGTTTCATATCATTATTGATTGAAGTAAGACTACCCGGTCAGTATGGTGGTGCGGTGTTGTTATGTAGTATGCCCACTACGCAAGGCTTTCTCTACGATATTTACTAGATTGACTCTGTTTTGGAAGTGGTGAGGATACAGTCATGCTTTAGACGGTAAGCTGTTGGTACCGTCCCGACTTCTGTTGGTAGATGCAAGTATACATGTCATGTCAGAGGTTGTGATAGGCGAACTAAAAATATGAAAAGAAGAAGATTAAAATAAAGATCAGGTACAATTACTGCTAAAACAGTGATTATCTTAAACTGAAAGAAGTATAAATGTATTTCAAGTATCAAAATAATACATTGATTCTTTTTAAAAACTTCTGCCCCCTTAATGAGTTTTCTGAGATAAAAACTAACGAACTTTATCGAAATCGAAAGGTTAATTTTTTCTTTACAAACACACAAAATACATGTTTTCCTGATTATAATTTTAGCGAGCGTCGTAAGACAGCATTAGAGGAGAATTAAGGGCTCTGGTCTCTGTTCATAACACTTTTGCTCTCAAAAGATTATCCGTAAAAAGCGATGAAGTGCAAGCTGCCTTGAAGAGGACGAACAGCGGCGTCTTTTCTCCACCACTGGCTTAACTGAGATCATCGACCGTTCTGCCAAACGTTTCGATCTTGGCCAGAGGCCTTACTCCGCAACGCAATGTCCCTATATTCAATTATTGTATTTATTTAAAAATATGTATGTATGTATACAACGTGTTCCTTTTGATATCCCATAACTCAAAAATCACATTTATGGGGAAAAATATAACATCAATTTTAATTAAATTTCATAAAAAAAGTCATTGATAAGTAGGTACGAGTAAATCGTTTTCATTCAAAAGTTCATTCATAAAAAAGGTAAGGGTGTTCTATAAAGAGTCGTGACTTTTTAGAATTACCTACCTATTTTGTATGAATAAATTAAACAAAAAAAAATTAATAATTAAAAAAAATTCATATGCAATTTGATTCTTTACCATGGTCTGTTTATTTATTGGATATCAAAAGGAACACGTTGCATACATACATATTTAATATCCAAACACAACAAACACAAGTAACTGTCACGCTAATGATGTGGGTGGCATTCGAACCCACGACCCCTGGCGCTCAAGGCAGGGTCACCAATTGCACTAACGGCTAATCAAAGCTAAAAATAAAAAAACGGGTAAAAGAATAATTAAAATTATTTAAAATATGCAGTACATTTGAGTGCAATAAATTTATATCATTTTTCATCTTAAAGTTGATCAAAACACCTAAAATCTATGGTGGTCGTGCCAGGAATGTACTACCTAGCATTAGCACGACCACGGCCTATATGTTATAACAGCAAAGATATGAGAGTACATTTATTAACCTCAATAGTACACACGGCGGCACATCAGACTATTCATGTTGACCTTGAGACCGCCTTTATGCCCTACGTAATAAGAGCTGTTATCGCAGTTCAACTGTTTAACTTGATGTGCTGTCGAGTGTACAAGAAAGTACACTTTTTTTCATGAATATGTACCACATTGAAATTAACGTAATCATTCGTGGTCGTGTTGGGTAGCATCACACAGGAGACAGATATATCCGTAAATACGAGCTTGTGTTATAGAGTAAGGCATAAGATCCTTTTCAAGAGGCCCGTATCCAATTTTTGCAAATAATAAGAACTATACATCCTTGTACAATCGACCAAATTGAATCATGACCCACCATAAGGTCATTTTTCAACTGTCATTCTATACAAGTAGGTTGAAATTTGCTTGAACATACGTTTCCTAGTAACGAACTAGTTATCATTTTATTAGACACTGACAGTCACTGACGAACCTTACTACATTTAAGAGTTTAAAGGAATGATCAGCGAAAAGGGTCATGATTCAATTTTGTCGACTGTACATAGGTATACATATACTTAATGAGGTGATCCGGCAGAGAACTAAAGTTACCGTCTGAGCCCATCGGATTAGCAAGCTGAAGTGGTAGTGGGCTGGCCTTATAGCCGCAGAACTGACAACCACTGGGATAGGACGCCCTCAGGCCAGTGGAGTGATGATTTGCGCAAGATGGCTGGCAAGAGCTGGATGCGAGAAGCCTAGGATCGACCTAAGTGGCGTGCAAATGGAGAGTCTTATTTCCAGCAGTGGACTGCGATAGGCTGATGATGATGATGATACATCCTTAAATTATGGACGAATTGTTTGAGTGTCCTACTACATCTAAGTCCATTGGAGTATAACGTCGGAGTGATTTGTCTATTCTATTCAGGTCAAGTGACGTTGCGGAATTTTGAATGGAATTTTCGTTGAGGGATTTCACAGAGTCTATAATTTCTGTATAGCATAGGTACGGTATGTATCTAGCTAAAGGTTCGATTATGGCTAGTTTAATAAGTAAGTATGATATATTTCATCCTTCAAGGATAGACTAGTGTCAGAGTTGTCTAAGCCGCTTATTAAAGGTCTGTGACGTATTTTTTTACTAACGTGTGTGCCTTCCAAAGATTCAGTCCTCCTAAATTTATAAATTTTTAAGAAAAATTTCGCCTATCAAAAGTACTGTTCATGGTTATTTTGTTATTTTTGCGCATTTATAAGATAAATCGAAAATTAAAGCCCTCTATGGACAATAAAATTAAGAAAACTGCTAGTTAGAATAATATAATTAGGCTATACACTGGAGCCCTTTAAAATAGGTGCAAGTTTACAAAAAAAATTAACCCTCATGTGCAGGTCACTTAAAAATGTACTGTATGTAGGTACTATGACGTCATATTTTATCAAAAATTTAAAAGTAACAGCCTATAATCATCCCACTGCAGGGAAAAGGCCTCCATCGTTGAATTCAAGTTACCACTGCAATGATGGGAACTGGCATAATCACCACGCTTGCCAAATGCGGGTTGGTGATCATAAACCCGAGCAACGTTCGAAAATTCGAAACTTTTTGTTGCCCGACCCGGGGATCGAACTTAGGACCCCGAGATCTTGGCCCGGTATTTAAACCACTAGACCAAGGGGCGTTAATTTAAAAACTAATTTAAAAATAAAATGTAAGTAATTAGTATGTTGCAATTTTTGTGTCCAATTTTAAAATCAGTTACATCATTGTATTCAATGTTTTAACGTAACACCCTGTATATCCGAACCAGAGGCCCTTCTACCATAACACAGAGCCAGTAAGTTTAAACCGATATATTTGTCTCTTTATTTACTACTTATAAGACATTGGCATGAGTAAAAGAGACAGATGCAGATGAATGTATTGTAGTAAATTATATATTTAATTAAATTATTGTATTACAGATTCGAGTAAGGCACCTGATCATACAGATATTCCAAACATTATCTTGAATTTAAGGATTCCGAGATGTTTTACGAAACATGGTTATTTTTCTCTTTGTTTCGACACGTCATGCGCGTGACTGTATTATGAATTACAACTCCCTTTGACAAACCATTACGTGATTATATTTCTTTAAAAGGAACACAGTCAAAAAAAACAAAAACAGCTACGTGAAGAAAAAAAAAAGCATAATTTATCAGGATTCTATTTGAAAAGCAAAGAATGTTGATTTAAGTAGAAATTAATTAAACTTCTTTTAATTTTTTTTCATCATAAACTTTCTTGTTGAATTTTTACGAACTTTTTTCGAAGAAGAAAGGGACTACCATTATAAGACATCGCTATAAGTGATAGGGACAGATGGATTCGAATATACGGACATTGAGTTGCGGAGTAAGGCATCAGATTGAGGCGCTCGGCGACGTATAAGGCCTGAAACTGCGTTGAACGGCCGTCCCCGTCGCGGAGCCTGTCGCAGAGACCCGCCCGACGCAATGATTACAGTTTAATTTTAACAGTAGGCCTCCTTCACAATTGTCTATCCTGGGCTTTCCCTATCCAGCCGCTGCCAACAGTTCTCCTAAGGTCATCAGTCCATCGAGTCGCAGGAGTCCTACACTACGCTTGCCTAAACGTGATCTTCACTCTAGAATTCGTCTGCTCAAACGGTTGTTGATTCTACGGCAGACGTGACCAGCCCACTGCCACTTCAGCGTGCTTATCCTTCGGGCTATGTCGATAACTTTCGTCCTCTGACGAATATGCTCGTTTCGTATCCTGTCTCATAAAGAGATACCGAGCATAGCCCTCTCCATAACTCGCTTAGTGACTTTGAACTTGTGAACTAGTCTTCTGGTAAGTGTCCACGTTTCCGCAGCGTAGGTCATAACTGGTAGGATGCAATGATTAAAGACCTTTGTTTTCAGACATTGTGGCAGGGATGACGTAATTTGTCGTAAAGTTTAGAAAATTAAGGGATAATGAGAACTAATTTTACTTGAAGTAAATATTTTAAAGTATCATCACATAGCGCCATTTACTGTACTGGCCCGCGCGTGCACCCGGCGGCGGGCCCGCGCGTCTCTCGGGACGGGAAGCGTCGCTGGCAGATATAGTACTAACTAGTCGCTAAAACTCCGTCGCTATTGCTCTCGCGCCGCTGTCAAAAATGGTTACGTAATACTAGTATTATCCTATTTGTGGTAATACGAATAAACAATCGGTTGCTTTGTTTCAAAGTGCTGACATGCAGTTTTAGTTTAGAAGTTATTCGCTAGGGGCGCTGTTTGTTGTTGGTCGCAAATTGTACGTTCCGTAATACGAAATTATGATTTACAGCAATGATTGTACAATAATTGCAAAAAAAACTGATCGCAAAAGATCGGTAATAAGCCTGCCGAGCGGGTCTCCGCTTAACACAGTTTCAGGCCTAAACAAACCGTGCATTTTAAAACTCCTGACAAACGAAGCCCACGTTATGTAACCAATGTATAACATTTTCCAGCTTTTTTTAAATCTTACCACTTACTTACTTTTGATCAAAAAAAATCTTACAAAAATATAAAATATTGATTCATAATATTTTGGCAGTTCTTTTTTAAATCTTTTATAAAAAAATATCTTACAAAAATATTGATTCAGCTATTCATTATAAACACGCTGTTGTGACGCACACGGACGTATCTGTGTAAGGTTCTTTCATCCAGGTCCCGGCCGAAGCCAAATAATACGTCCGTGCGCGTCATAGCATGATTCAAAATGAATAGTCTTAGTTTTTTTACATTTTTCTTAGACTATTTTCAATAATAAAAAATCAAAATAACACTGCCAAGATTTTAAACATGACATAATGCTTACATAACGCGGGCTTTACTTTAATACCATTCCTTGAATAACCTTAGAGAACTGCCACAACCTTCTGCGTACCGATCAAATGCTTTAACTACCAAGACATCGTTGTACACGAATGTATTACTATGCATACTAGTGGAACCCGCGAAATTCGTATCGCCTCAGAATGGGGACTACCGTTTCATTGCTCACCAGTTGGCGCCACTGTAGACAGGTCCGGAGGTATAGCTGAAAAGGCGACTTTATAAGATCGGCGCCGAAACAAAGTTTTAAATCTTGAATCTAATTAAAGTTTATAATTTTTAAATAACTATCTTCTTATCAACAAACTGACTTTTGAAATAGTTGCTCTTTGAGGCCGCCTATTTTATCGCTTTTTCTTAATTCCGCTTTCAAAGCGTTCACATTAATCGCTAAATAATCTATATTTGCAATAATTTTACGAAGGAGATCACTTTCCAGCAGGTAAATAAAATAATTTATAGTTTATGTAACGAAACCCGCTAAAACCAGTGAAAAGTGAATGTTATTGGACATCACACGACACAAGCGCCTCTAGTGGCAAATACACGAGCGATAGCCCCCATTGTTTTTGATTTTGACGTCTATAATAAATATGGCGTAATTGGAAAAAAATATTAGGGAAATAATTTTTTCAACGGTAACTTTTCAACGTTTTTAATACTCATTATCCTATTCCTGAAGCAGACAAATCTAACAAAACACAAAAATCATAAAAATCGGTTCACTCCTCGAGTTTTAAGTGGTGTAACTAACACGACTTTCTTTTATACACGGTGCAATTTTAACCACCTTTAAAACGAAGCCTACGTTATGTAATCATTATGTATAACATCTTGGGAATGTTATTTAATTTTTTTTTTACTATTTTTATTAAATTAAAGTATTGTATATCGGTTCAGCTATTTATTTTGAAAGACGCTGTGACGCCCACAGATGTAGCTGTGTAAGGTCCATTGAACCGAGACCCCGCCGCAGCAAAATAATACGTCTGAGCACGTCACAGCGTGTTACAAAATTAAAAGTCTGAATCAAAAATTAAAATTTTTCAACAATTATTTTTATTAATAAAATAAATAACACTGCCATGATGTTATACATAATGGTTCAATAACGTGAGCTTCGTTCTACAGGTGGTTAAAATTGCGCAGTGTATAATAAAGAAGATGATGAATTGAGCATAGTTCACGGTCTACTCCTCTCCACTCTGCCCAGCTCCGCTTCTGTGGAAATACAGCCTAATAATAGGACTATGGAAACAATGTTGTTGCGGAGCGGTATTGAGAAGAGGCAATCGCGTCTAGAGAATCGTGCTTGAGTACACTCCGGTATAAATACATCAACTTATGAGCCCATAACAGTGTAATGTCTTCGAAGCGAAACTCTAGGGTTGTCCATGTGTGTAGTAGAACAATATTTTTTTTAAAAAAATACCTCATTCTTCATGGTTCAGTAAAGTTAGTAAAGAGAAAGATCTCATTCCTCCTGGGTGACACCATGAAGATTGACTATTGGTGACAGTGGGATCGTCTATAAAGCACAATAGACTGTTTACCTAAAATGTACACAAAGTTAATTGATTCGAGGTTTACTTTACCATGTTACTTAGTTTTTATAAGTTTCTCATATTTAGGCACTGAGCGTCATAATCACGGAAGAACAGAGTTCCTCCGGTTAAAAACTCGAATTAATTAACTCTAGTGAGTGATAGTGACCATGGAAGTTTAAATCAGTAATGTAGGTACGCATAAATATCAAAGAAATTTCAATAAATGTAAATAATCAAATCAATTACTGTCCAGAAAACAAATGAATGGTAATAAAACAAAATACAAATCGAAGAGTAAATAAAAATAAATGTAAGTAGGTACATACAACGGCAGGTCAACCTACCCAAACAGTTAAAAGAATCACATATTTGGGCTACAATAATTAGCATGCAAATGTCAGGTTACAATAAAAGATGAAAAATAATAATAGTCGTTAAAATGTCAAAACAAATCTGGTATGTCCGAATTCCAAATTATTCATATTAAAAGGCGAATTATATTATAATATAAATTACACAAAATTACTGAGTCAGTGTTAATGCCTTAACCTAAATGCCTTTTTTAAATTTGAAAAAGTCCTCTAGACTATAAAAAATATGGTGGTTCAGCCAGCGGAACAAATTTTTTTTAAATACTGGTAAATTATATTTTTTTATGTCATTAGGTATTTGATTGTAAATTTTTACGCACATTGATAGGCAACTTTTATTAAATTTAGAAGACTTAGGATTTTCTTTTAGATTAAGCCGATGGGGATCTTTAAGTACTCTTGTGTTTTTCAGATCATAAGTCTTTCCAAATAAATTCTTGTGTCTGGTCACAAAATTACATACCTCATATAGTTATATGTATACAGGCATGGCAGTGGTAGTAGGAAAAGATTTTTAAAGGTAATTGATTTGATTTTCAACTTTAAGTCCAACATGTCACTAGAGATCAATATCAATTGTGAAAATTTGGCGTTTTGTGGTAGGTTGTAGGTACATCTTGTCTATACATCGAGAGGCAAGTTACATGTTATGTATTAATATAGCTACATAAACGAATCAATGACAGTAGAAGAACGAATGTAAAAATTTTTACGAGTAAAACGAAGTCAAATAGAGCGGCGGTGATAAAATAAAAATCAGATGAATGTAAAAGCTTGTTTTCATATTTTAGGTCTATGCTTAAAGTTTTGTTATTGGTATTGTTCTGTTTACTTGACTGTTTATCTTATAGACAACCCTGTATCGCATCCTCTCAAACTTCTTTATAGACCATTATTAGCCTCTGAATGCAACCAACTGTCTTTTTTATCACTTCTCTCCGTGTTACATTAGTAATAGCCGGATATAAAATTGTAACGACATTTCGTAATATTTATTGAGAGAAATCGACATTGTTGTACCTTGTTGGGCTAGCTCAAAAGAAGGACAGCACCATTCCTTCTCTTCTTATGGGTGTAGTAAGAGGCGATTAAAGGAGTATTGCCAGAAGAGGGGGTTGTAGGGGTGGTGGGATCTACTTCCTAATGGGCAACGGCATCTTTGGTTTTGTAACCAATGATGACGGCTAACAGATCCCTTTGCAGTGGTAGGCTTCGTAAGAGGCCGCCTGGAGGCTACCACCCTCCAGCCGGAGTCCAGCGCTAAACAGTTTTTCTGTGTTCTGCTGGTGTGTGGGATAACCAGTGCCACTTTCTGGGTAAGCTCGCTCCATCTTAGGCTTCTTCTAAACCGTATAGTTAAGTATGTAGTCAAGAGCAAGCCCATATTTTATTAAAAAATGGATAAGAAACGGATGGCAGCGTCGTTCCTTTACCATAGGCCAAAATTTTTCTGGGTTTGGTCAAGGTCTGTCGGTTTTTATCGTCCGATTAAATGTAAATTGCACTTTTTGTCCCGATAGCAAGGAAGCGTTGACGGTTATACGTGTTAACTAAGTAGTCCGGGATGAGGAACTGGGTCAGATAGGGGCCTGGAGTTCGCAAACATTATCTCCGACTCTAACTGCGCGGAACATCAACAATGGTGGTAAATATGGAGTTTAGTTTCTACATAATTGTTTATAGGCATTAAGTATCGTATTTAGAGCCCATTTATGAAATATAAAATGTAGGTCAAGTTTTCACCCGAAAATATTTTTAACAATATACTCGTAGTTTAAAATTTTTACGGTCCTAAGCCTGTGAAGGTATAAAGGGAAAATCAACAACTTATGAATCAAAGTCTCTTAATGAATGAATGAGATGCGCATTGCGTAATGAACGTGTTGCAAGGAGGTCGTACCAAAATTTTTTGATTTTATGCGACATTTTCTAGGTAGATCTTGACAATTTTGAACTGGGCTATACCAAAAGAAAATATATATCCTTTGTTTTTTGTCTCGTACTACGTGATTAAGAAACTGCTGAACATACCAAACTCTACAGGCCACCGCCACTTGGTGGAACAACATTGGGAAAGAGATGAACCGGGACAACCTCACTACTCAGACAATCCAGAACAGGGTACTTTGGCGCAAATGTACAAGGAGACCCGACCCCAAATAAACTGGGAACATGGGTTGCACAAAGAAGAAAGTTTTTTGTCTCGTAGATTGTTGTGTTAAAATTTGGAAGGTGATTAAAATTTCACCTGTATAAAGGAAAATAGCTGTTCGTCCCGTAATGGTTTTAGCGGGCTTCGTTACATAAATAATAATTTCTACAATTTACCTGCTGTAAAGTGATATCCTTTGTAAAATTATCGCAAATATGGATTATTTGGCGATGAATGTCAACGCTTTGAAAGCGGAATTAAGAAAAGCGCAAAAATAGGCGGCCTCAAAGAGCAACTATTTCAGAAGTTAGTTTGTTGATATGAAGATAGTAATTTATAAATAATAAACTTAATTAGAGTCAAGATTTAAAACTTTGTTCGGCGCTAGACTTGGGCGTTTTTGGTTGTGAACGCAAACGGATATATATCCGATTTCAGATTTCAAAATCCGTTTTGAGAAATCCGATTTCAGATGTGCCTACAACAAACCGGAATGGGACTTCCGAAGTTCACGCCATCTTTTTTACTCCGCTTTGTTACGATTGGTTAGAAAGAGACAAAGCGAATTTCTTCACAATTTCGGTCATCAGTAAAATTCGCTTTGTCTCTTTCCTAACCAATCGCAACGTAGCGGAGTAAAAAAGATAGGTAGTGCGAATTTCAAATCCGATTTACGTTTTGGATTCGCACACACAGTAGGTACGTTTGGTGGTATTAGATCTCGCTAGCGTTTGGTTCGGTTAGATTTCTGAGATCGGATTTTCTAGTTGAGAAATCGATTCGAATGGATTTGTGTTTGAAATCGGATTTTGGATTTGTTTTGATATATCGGACGCATGCCTATTCGGCGCCGATCTTATAAAGTCGCCTTATACAGCTTCGAGTACCTCCGGACCTCAGTCTACAGTGGCGCCAATTGGTGAGCAAAGAAACGGTAGTCCCCATTACGATCGACGGCCAATTATTCGAGTTAGAGGCCTTACTCCGTAACACAATGTCCGTATTTTCGAATCCATCTGTCCCTCACTCAACTCATACAGTATCTTAAAGTATCTGAAAGAGACAGATGTATCACCCCCATGAATAAGACCTTCGTGTTGCAGAGTAAGGCATAATTAACGGATGAGTAACGGACCAAGCAACCTCTAGGTTCGGTCCCCGGGTCAGTCTAAACAAGGGTCGAAATTTCTAGGCTTGCTAGGGTTTCTGATCACCAACCCGCATTTGTAATGATAACTATGCCTACACTCATCATTGCTGTGGTAACTTGAATTCAATGATGGCGGCCTTTACCCTGCAGTGGGATGATCCCAGGGATCGCACCCAGGTCCCTGAGATCTTGGTCCGGACCAATGGGGTGTTATTTCGCTAATTTATATAGGGACGATAAATCGATCCAGCTAGGTTTCAGTATTGGAAAATGCCGTTTTATCTGTGGACAACATCACATACATTGTTCTGATCCCAATTTGAGTGACTATTTAAAACACTCGTATTTTGGAAACGAGAAACAACGAAGGTACCACACACACCCAGACCCGAGAAAATGTAGAAAAACATTTTTTTTCTACATTGACCCGTCCGGGAATCGAACCCGGGACCTCGGAGCAAGCGACACCTTGGAAAGTGGTGTGTACGCCACTCCGTCACGGAGGTCGTCGTGAGTTTTCATTCGTTAAAGAACGAGCAATACTCGGTAGCCCACCCAGCCCAGGTGCTTCTTATTTATACAGTTATACTCGTATATCATAGATGGGGTAGTATAAACTTAGAATTATACTTATACGAATTATACGAAGTCTATGGTGCTATTCTTCTTACCGTCGACGTATATGTCGACATCATACGACTCGAATGTGGACAAGCAAGTGTCGAAAGTCCAACGCCTTTCGGTAACAATATCCACTGTTTGTTCGATTTGTATATTACGTTAATATTATGCGTATATTTTCCCTAGGGAAGGGAAAGGTGTCCGCTCTTTGACACACTAACAAGATAATGCGTGGAACTGGGTCACGCGGGCTGCCAACAACTTCCTAAAACGGTTTTCGGAACGCGCAGAATTTAAATGTTCAGTAGTGGTGTTTTGAGAACAATAGATAATAATCTTTATGACATGCCTCACTGAGCCACACAGAGCCATCTAGTCCAAAATTAAGCTACTAATAAGTACCCTGTCGTATGGGGTACTAGACAACCGATAAACTTACTTATATACTTTTTTTTTTGTAAATACATACTTATAATAATACATAGAAAACACCCAGACCAGTACAAACAGACATGTTCATGCACACAAATATTTGTACTGTGCGGGGATCGAACCCGCGACCCATGGCTCAGAAGCAGCGTTTACTACCGCTGATCCAAATGGTCGTCTGATGAATGCCTTGGTTTTTTAAGGTGGACTCTGTAAGTCAGGTATGGCAAAAGTGACAAAAATACATGAAATTATATTCACATTTCATAATTTCAGAAATCGTTTATAAATATACATAAAATATAATAATTCATTTGAGGAATCATAGTTTTCCTTTAATCAAAGATTTTCTGGAAGCAATATCCAAACAATAAAACCGCCTTATAGTAAGTATTTCAAATGTGCAGTAAAGAGTATATATGTATGTATGTACACACGGCGGCACATCAGAGTCAGACTATACATGTTGACCTTGAGACCGCCTTTATGCCCTACGTAATAAAAGCTGTTATCGCATTCAACTGTTTAACTTGGTGTGCTGTTGAGTGTACGTATGTCATCAACCTATGATGGCATCTTGCTATAGGCTTCATATCCACGTCCAGTCAGTGTTGCCAGATGCACTGTAATTACAGTGGATCTACTGTATTTTTAAGCCATTTACTGTACACTGTATTGTTATAAATACAGTGTATGGAGAACACTGTATTTTTTTATGAAACAAGTTTGATTAATTTCTTTAAAATGAACGCATCTGTAATATATTTTTTTTTAATTTTATGAACGCGACTTATTGCAAGAGTGGAGTAGGTATGTAGGGGGAATCCCCATTCAGTCTTTCATTCATCAAAACGTAAGTAAGTAAGTAAGTAAGTTTTTTATTGTGTATGGAAAACAAGGTTACAAAAGATCTTAAAATAATTACATCAGTATCACTTGGTCCTGCCATTTCAAGCATATACACAGTTTTTTACATTATCTATAATCTAAATATTCCTGGATACTATAAAAACATTTTTGAGCTAACCAGTCTTTAACAACAGTTTTAAATCTTAAAAAATTAAGGATTTTAAAATCGTCTGGTAGTTTATTGTATATCTTTATACACATCACAAAGGTATTCCTAGACACAAGCGTTAGGGTTGTTATTGGTTTCACTAGTCTATTTTTATATACAGAGCGAAGATTACGATTTGATATTTGACATTTCTGAACAAACAAGTTTTTGTATTGATGGACAAACAAACAACAATCAAAAATATATAGACATGGCAATGTAAGTAATTTATATGTTCGGAAGTAAGGACGGCAAGACACAATCTGTTTTAGACCAAACATAGCTCGAATACACTTTTTCTGTAAAATAAATGCTTTATCTTTGTGCACAGAATTACCCCATAGCGCAAAGATGAATTAATATAGCCATTGTATGCTGTGATAGCAGCCTCTAGTGACACAATCTGACTTATTCGACTGAGTGCAAAAACAAATTTATTCAATTTTGAACATATCTCAGATATGTGTTGCTTCCAATCACAAAAACTATCAATTGTTATACCTAAAAATTTTGTATAAGAAACAGCTTCTATAATTTTTCCTTCAAAATGTATCCTTAAATCATTACGTTTTTGTTTACAAGTGCCAAATTGAATATATTTAGTCTTTTCTAAATTTACTCTTAAATTATTGTTATCAAGCCACTCAATGACTTTGGCTAAAGCAATGTTTATTAAATTTTCATAATGCTTATGATCTATGTTTCTATCTCCTTTAATTACAATAGTAGTATCGTCCGCAAACAAGATACATTCATGAGGTATACTTTTGGCTAGGTCATTGATATACAAAAGGAACAATAGTGGACCCAAAATGCTACCCTGTGGCACTCCGAAATTATTAACTTTGAAAGTTGATTTATACCTTTCTAGGCATCCACTTTTGGGGCAATATCTTTGTGTGACCACACATTGTTGCCTGTGTGACAGATAACTTTCGATCCATGTATAGCTTGATCCACGTATACCGTAATTAGAAAGCTTCGAAAGAAGCCTTTTGTGGCATACAAAATCAAAAGCTTTCGTCATATCGAGAAACAAAACGGTTACTGGAATTTTATCATTAAGGCAGTTTGTTATGGATCTAATTAATTTAAATGTAGCCAGTGACGTATTTTTGCTTTTGCGAAATCCGTTTTGTTCGTCTTTTATTATGTGATACTTTTCGAGAAAACTATTTATTCTTTTATACATTATCTTTTCTAAGATTTTGGAAAAAATTGGTATCAATGTAATTGGCCTATAATTCTGAAGCAATGATTTTACTCCCTTTTTATATAGTGGTTTAACAATTGATTTTTTCAAAGTATCTGGAAATTTACCTTCTACTAAAAGCCTATTAATTACAAATGAGAATGACTTTACTATAATAAAAATACTCATTTTGACAATATCTGTGCGAATTTCATCATAGCCAACAGACATAGAATTCTTAAGAGAGTAAACTGTGTTTAATAGTTCACTTTCTGTAACTGGATTAAGAAATATTGTAGACTGTACAGATTCAACATTTTTAGTAACCAAGTGTGAATTTACAAATTTCTTACAATTTTCAGAAACGCTATCAATAAAATGGTTATTAAAAACTTCTGATATCATTTGTGGATCGTCAATTACATTAATGGGTGTAGATACCTTTTGTATTGAACACAATTTATCAAAATTCTTGTTACCAGTATATCTATTAATAACATTCCATACCGCTTTACATTTATTACTAAATTTGGTAATATACTTTAGATTATTACTTTTTTGGGAAAACTTTATACATTTCTTTAGTATAGAGGTATAATTTTTATACACAATATTATAAGTATTATGGTCTCTACGATTACATAAATATAATGTACGCTTTCTATGACAGCTCTTTATTATACCTTTTGTAAGCCACCTGGAAGTTTCGCGATTTAAATACTTTTTCACTTTTATTGTGGGGAAACATAAATCGTAAAATAATTTAAACAAGTTATAAAATTCGTTAAACGATTCTATAGCATCTAATCTTTTTTCGTAAATTGCTGAAAATGACAGGCTTTTTAGACATTCAAGAAACTTTTTTTTATTTTCGATGCAATAATCCCTCTGTAACTCATACCACCATTTCATAACAGGAGTCTTTCTTTCTTTAACAGGAATTTTCAGAACTTGACCTCTATGATCTGATAGACCCAATTCATGGACACTGGATGTACTATTTTTTATATTAGTTGCTATTTGATCGATACATGTTTTGGTATTGTTTGTAATTCTGGTCGGTTCTTTTATCTTCATTTCTAAATTACAGTTTTCTAGGTGATGTCGAAGTACAAGAGATATATTAGTATCTACCAAAGTATTAACATTCCAATCGCCACAAACTACAATTTTCATCCGTTTTTTCTTACAAACGTCTTTCAGCAGATCTGATAGCCTTTGAAAAAATATAGAGTTTGTTGATGATGGTGTTTTGTGAGTGTATATACAGATAACGATTATACCATACGCAGTTAACTCCAAGCCACAACATTCAAAAACATACTTAATAGAAATGTTTTCTAGATATTCTATTACTTTATATTCCATATTCTTTTTCACCAATATAGCGACTCCTCCACTTTTTGTGCCTTTTCTAGAATACCATGTCGCTATTTTGAAGCCGTTTAATCGTAGATTTGTCTCTGATCCCGAACTTAAGTTTGTTTCACACAAACAAACAACATCTATAGCTAGTTTTTTCTCTTTCTCTAATTGAATGATTTCACATTGCAATATGTCTTGTTTACTTAATGCCCCATTAATATTTTGGTGTAATAATCCAACAGAATAGTAGCAGTTATTAGGTTTTTTAAATTGTTTCTGTAATGCTACTTGTGAAATATTGTATGTTGTTCCTGTGTCAGTCACGAAAAAATCTATTCGTGTCGTTTGCACTCTTAATAAGGTTTTCAATATTTAATAATATTGTTCTCATTCCAGTTTTATTAAGTTTTCCTGTTGTCTCCGAAAACATCTTGTAAGTCAAATCCTTATTAGAATCAAAAATGTACATGTTTTGATGTTCGTTGATATCATTGTATAATGTTCTATTAAAAACTTCAACCTTATAATTAAATATAGGGGCACCGCAGATATACGTTGGTGGAACCACAATGATGTTGGTGTGCGTAAATGGTTGAAGAACCTTTCTAATTTGTTTTATCAAATTGTAATGATTTTTCTGCTGGTAGAAATCACTTTCTCCAAGCAGTATAACACAGAAGTCACTAGAGCCAAAATCTTTTATTTTTGAATGCAACCCTTCCAGTAGTAGTAAAGCATCTGCACCATTTTTTATGTAATGACAATAGTCATATTTACTGCCAAGTTCTAAGTTGTTTAATATTCCCGGAATGCTATATTTATTCGTACTTGATATTATACACATTTTTTGTCGTTTTTCCACATTTTTATTGCCTGTAAAGATAGTATCTTTAAAATTAGGCGTTTTGCAACTTTTTAATTCTTTTTTTAGTAAATCTATTGATGTACCGATTTTTCTCATTTCTACCTGGGCGTTTTTAATTTGTTTTTTCAATTTGTTACATTGGATTTCTAAATTATCAATATGTGATGGATGAGATTGTACCATAATGTTATTATCTGAGTAAAAAGCTATCTCTATTTTGTCTGAAGAGTCATTCGTGGTTTCTAGTTGTTCTGGGTTCTGCAAGCAGCTCTGTTCTTGTATGAGGATTGAAGTATTTACATGATTACTGGTTTTGTCATTGTCTCGATATATGTTCTTTAGAAAATTTACTTTTCTTTCTAAATCTTGTATAATCCTATTTAATTTATTACGTAGTACGTATTACCCGGCTAGAAGGAATGAATATATTAACAACTACAGTTTGATGTAATAGTGTGTCTTTCAAATTAGTTACGTTTTAGAGGATCGGCGAGAACAGTATTATTAGTGTTAAGGTAGACTTCAGAGCAATGCGGCTTGGGGCTTGCGTCGTGCGTCATGCGTCACTTGCGGCCCACGCGGCCATGCGGCTGTACTTTGAATTAAAGGAGTGTATGGAACCCTTTCCGAGCAAAGCGTCGCGGTCGCATGCGTCGCTCGCACTAAGAAACGCAACAGACTGATAACCAAGACGATCAGAGGAAATATGTTAGCAAAGCAAACCATCATAAGGCATGGTGACAACTGCGTCAACTTTCAACCGACCGATGGTATGATTAAAGCTCTTGATTCGGGAATTTATAAAAAAGATTTGGCAATTGGACTTAACGATAGCGACACTGATTAATTTAATTTGTAAAGTTGATTTTGAATAAACCACTATCTAAATAGCATGAAAAGTTTGTTTTATTTGCACTGTAAAATATACTGTATTTTTTTGTTAGTTTTTACTGTATTTGTGACAAAAACACAGTAATTTTTAGTACGCAACACCGCATTCTTAGATTGTCCATCTGGCAACACTGCGTCCAGTAAAAGCGATCTATTAAACCTCCAACTAATAATTTAATTAATGCTAATCTGACCTACATTGGTTAATACCTTCATTATGGCTCAGTGCCTCATTCACAGTATAATATACTGTAAGGTCCTTTACTACCATTTGGATCAGCGGTAGTAAACACTGCTTCTGAGCCATGGGTCGCGGGTTCGATCCCCGCACAGTACAAATATTTGTGTGCATGAACATGTCTGTTTGTACTGGTCTGGGTGTTTTCTATGTATTATAAGTATGTATTTACAAAAAAAAAGTATATAAGTAAGTTTATCGGTTGTCTAGTACCCCATACAACAGGGTACATAATAGTACCTTAATTTGGGACTAGATGGCTCTGTGTGGCCCAGTGAGGCATGTCTGAAATATTTATTATTATTATTATTCACTTATTTATTAATATCTCTTAGCCTAGGTTTTTACAATATTATTATAAAAAAACAAAAACATTATAAAAACCTAACCTAGTGCGCCGTCGGTAGCGGGGCATGGCCCAAGCTGCCGGTGGTTAGGGCTGCAGAGAGAGGAACCTCCTAACAATACGTGCCGTGTCGAGGAGTACTGCCTTCTGTATCTGTCCCTTGATCCAGCCCCCTAGCGAGAGCCTCGTGAGATGCTGGTCAAGGCTCTTCGCTATTAAACCGTTCGCTGAAACGACTATCGGGACAATGCTCGTTGAGTCAACACTCCACATGGCGGTAACCTCGTGAGCCAAGTCAAGGTACTTGCTGAGTTTGTCCTTCTCAGCCTTTACGAGGTTATCGTCATGCGGAACAGTGATGTCAACGAGCAGTGCCCGTCGTTGGGACCGATCTATCAGCACGATATCAGGCTTATTGGCTACAATAGTCCTGTCCGTGATGATAGATCGATCCCAATAGAGCAAAGCACGACCATTTTCGAGAACCGGCCTCGGTGCGTACTTGTAGTACGGCACTTCTGACTCGACAAGGCCATATTGAAGAGCAAGTTGCTGATGGATAATCCTGGCTACTAGGTTGTGTCTGTGCAAGTACTCTCCGTTAGCAAGATGAGAACAACCAGAAATAATATGACGCAGAGATTCTCCGGGACGGCGGCATGCCCGACAGATGTCGACCGTACCGTCCTTCATAATATACTTCCGGTAATTGTTCGTCTTGATAACTTCGTCCGCAATTGCACAGACAAAACCCTCGGTTTCCCCAAACAGGTCACCAAATCGTAGCCAGTTTACCGACGCATGCAGGTCCACATCCGGCCCTGCCAAGGCTCGATAGAACCGCCCGTGCAGCTCCTTGCCCTTCCATACGTCCTTGCGATCATCGGTGCTAAGTACCACCGGTTTACGCCAGTTCTCGTTTGCCAAGGAGAGCGGCGTGAGGCCATTGTCAACTGCTACCACATCGCGATGCATCCCACACTCGTTGGTTAGGAAATACTCCCTGAGACTGCACACTTCGCGGTTGTGAAGGTTCTTGGCATTTAAAAAGCCTCGACCCCCACACTTCCGCGGAATATACAGTCTCATAACAGACGAGCGCGGGTGTAACATGCGATGTGATGTAAGCAGTTGACGGACCTTTCTATCCAGGGCGTCTAGTTCTGTCTGAGTCCACCGTAGTATGCCAAAGGAGTATATCAGTACAGGCATCACCCAACCGTTGAAGGCGCGCACCTTATTACCACCTGACAGAAGACTGTTAAGTACTTTTGACAGGCGATAAAAGAAGCGCTCCTTCACCGACTGTTTGACGTCTTCTACTGAAACACCCAACGACTCTGACATACCAAGGTACCTGTAGGTTTCGGCTTCTGAGAGGGATCTGAGAGTCATTGTCTCGGAAAGTTGTAAATTTGTAGAATTTACAACTTTCCCCCGCTGTACATGCATGACCGCACACTTATCCACACCGAACTCCATCTTGATAGAGCTGCTAAAATTCTCAGTGATTTTTAACAACTCCACCAAAAGCGGACGTTGTGGTGCGAATAGTTTGAGGTCATCCATATATAGCAGATGAGAAATGGTCTCACCCCCTCTCCGCAACCGATATCCTAGTTTTGAATCCTCTAGCAAAGTGCTGAGGGGATTCAACGCTAGGCAAAACCACAATGGACTCAGACTATCGCCCTGAAATATGCCTCGCTCTATCCTTATAAAGTCCTGCGGTGTAGAAGGGCTGTCTCCACCACCTGGTTGACGAAGGACTGTGGTCCATTGCCCCATGCAAGTGCTTAAAAAGGATCTTAAAGCGTCATTAATTTTATACAGCTCTAAGATCCTCTTTAGCCATGAATGGGGCACCGAATCATAGGCCTTCTTGTAGTCAATCCAAGCAGTGGAGAGAGCCCCCTTTTTCCGCCGGACTTGTTGGCTAATGGCCGTGTCAATGAGGAGGAGCTCCTTAGTACCACGTGACCCAACCCTACATCCATTCTGAGAGGTGGCCAAAATGTTGTTCGCGACAATGTGAGCATTAATTTTTGTCCTCAGAATGGATGTAAGGAGCTTGTAAAGCGTAGGCAAGCACGTGATGGGTCTGTAGTTTTTCGCTTCCGTGGTGCTACCAGACTTATGGAGCAGGAAGGTGATACCAGTTGTCATAAAACTTGGGAGGGAACCGGCCTCAAGGGCTTCTTGGAATCGTGCCGCCAAACAGGGATGCGAACATCGAATCCACTTTATCCAAAAGTTGTGTAATCCATCTGGGCCAGGACTTTTCCAGTTCTGGGCCGTACGGATCGCACAACTTATGTCTTCAGTGTCTATATTTATAGGCCCCATAGACTCGATCGGTTCACACGCCTGTTCAACAACACGCATCCAATTACCCTCTGTGTGCTCGGCGGGCACCGACCAGATGCTACGCCAGAAGTCATTCGTGGCGTTTGCATCCGGTAGCTGTCCGTCGGTAACACGTGGGCCAGTTTCCTCCCATTTACGGTACACTTTCCTTTGGTCACTTTGGAAGAGGCGACCCTGTTGGTACCTATCAACACGCTCTCTGTAGCGACGAATCCGATTCGCCCACGCATAGATTTTCTGCTTCAGAAAGTCAAAGTCAATGCTTCAAATTATTATTATTACTATAGATATTTGGACTTTAGCAAATGGGAAGTTGAGTAATGGATATAAAAGATGTAGCACAACCACCATAGTGATGTTAAATGCATGTGATGTTGTTCAAAAGCTGACCAGGCAACCGTAGTTTTGTCGTAGGTATAAACCAAATAAAATAAATATTTAAGGGGGGCTCCCATACAACGAACACGATTTTTTTTGCCCTTTTTTGCTCGATATTAATAATGGCAACAGGTAGACACTTGAAATATTCAAAAAACACTCAGTTGTATTTTAACTTTAATTTAAATAAAATTTATTTAAGGGGGCTCCCATACAAAAAACGCCATCTTTTGCCTATTTTTGCTCGATATCAATAAATGGTAACAGGTAGGCAATACATTAACTAAATTAATGTAGGTACCTACTATTGTTTACCTAGTCAATGGTTGGGAACCCTTCGTGCGCGAGTCCGACTCGCACTTGGCCGATTTACTTATTATCATATTCCGAAAATCATACAAATTAACACGACATTCTTTAATAATTTAGATTTATTATTTAAAGTGAGACTTAACTGCTTCTAACGACAGTCACAGGATCAACACTTCTCCAATTCACTTACGGTCGGTCCCAATAACCTATCTATCTTCAGTTTTGGCATATCGGAGATAGAAAACAACTTCTGTCTTTGTTTCTCTGGACGGGAAAATCAGAGATAGAAACTGTTTCCTATCTCCAAAATGTCGAAACTGGCGATAGATAGATTATTGGAACCGGCTGTTAAGGGACTAGGTACTAGACTAGAGCTTTGTGCTGCCCCCAATTAATTTTATTTTATTATTCTAAACAAAATCAATTCTCAAAAAACTAGAACTGTATCATTTTAGCAAATTACCTCTAGTATTTATTGAATCACTGTTAACTTCTTTTCATTCTGGCATTCTTTCGTATTGTACTTACATTATTGCTAAAAGCGGCCGATTGTGGCGTTAGCGACGTATTCGACTTTATAAACAACTAAATGTAAAGTGTACTGTGATTCAATAAATACTAGAGGTAATTTGCTAAAATGATACAGTTCTAGTTTTTAGGGTTCCGTACCCAAAGGGTAAAAACGGGACCCTATTACTAAGACTTCGCTGTCGGTCCGTCTGTCCGTCTGTCCGTCGCTCTGTCACCAGGCTGTACCTCAAAAGCCGCGATAGCTAGAAAGTTGAAATTTTTTGCAAATTATGTATTTCTGTTACCGCAATAACAACAAATACTAAAAACAAAACAAAATAAATATTTAGGGGGGCTCCCATACAAAAAACCCGTTTTTTTCGCCTTTTTGGTACGGAACCCTTCGTGCGCGAGTCCGACTCGCACTTGGCCGGTTTTTTTTATAATTGATTTTGTTTAGAAGTAATATATTAAATCAATTGGCGGCAGCTCAGAGCTCTAGTAGGTAGTCCCCTTAAAGGTATGTTAATGGGGCTTAACCCTAGTTATAGTTTTGCATCGCTGTGTCAAGTTCAGGCATCTGCGGTTAGTTAGCGGGCGAAACTGAATATTTAAATTGTTTGTGGTTAATAAATTATCTTTATTTCACTTATATTATACAGCAGTAGAATAGAATAGAATAGAATAGAATAGAATAGAATAGAATAGAATGATTTATTTCGTTATCACAGGTACATAAAACGAAGATGTTACTTAAAGGAAGTATCACTGTGCTTCACCGTGTAGGCATACGAAAATTGAAATGAATTTATACATTGATAGCATATCTTGTATAGCAACACATACAAACAATTGATTTGTTACATAATTTTTATTAGCTTGTCATTAAAGTAATCGTTTAGTGTATAATAACAGCAGTGAATAATAGATAATAATAGACTGTTCGTAGTTATGCGTAACTTGAAAACGGGTACACAAGCTTAACAAATTTTTGGTTTAAAATTTATTTATGAAAAGTTTTAGACAGTAACCACAAATTTAAAAAAAAATGACGTGTGGCACTCGGTGTCTGCCGCGGTAAAGCTATTGCATAGCATTTTTTATCAACTTATGCATATGCAATTATAAAACTAAAAAGTATCACCGCTGTGCCGGTCGGAGTGGGGGGTGTTAGGTTATTTTCGTTACGGAATTTCTGGATTCGGTTTCCACGCTCAAAGCCCGCGATAGAAGCTATGCAATAAAATAGCTTAATGTTATAATTTTAAAAATTTCTAATTTTGACTTTTGTAATTAAATTTTTCTGTTATTTTGGCAAATATGGTTACCTTACCATAGGCAACCATACTGTCAAAATCCTTATTTTCTTCAAAATTCTTTTAAATTTCGGAAATTCAAAATTGTTCGATCGTGCCTCCAATATTGGCACCATGCAAAGATGTCAAAACTACATCCTTAATTAAATATCCAACGCACCACAGTTTCTGCGAGTTTCTGAAATCCATAACCACATACAAATGAACACAGTGAACGACGAAATACAAAACAGCAATAAAAAGTATAAAATCAGACTGCTGAAACACCCACGCCAACTCGCTGCGCATCTAACAATTCCTGAAGTAAATACTCGTACGAGGGCTAAAACGACGGCACATATTTGATAGCCCATTTAGACGACCATTTGGATCAGCGGTAGTAAACACTGCTTCTGAGCCATGGGTCGCGGGTTCGATCCCCGCACAGTACAAATATTTGTGTTCATGAACATGTCTGTTTGTACTGGTCTGGGTGTTTTCTATGTATTATAAGTATTTATTTACAAAAAAAAAAGTATATAAGTAAGTTTATCGGTTGTCTAGTACCCCATACAACAGGGTACTTAATAGTAGCTTAATTTGGGACTAGATGGCTCTGTGTGGCCCAGTGTGGCATGTCTGAAATATTTATTTATTTATTATTGATTATAGGGAAATTCCCATAGGGGAATTATATACTGAATGTTCCTGATCCTGCAACCCATCTGCTCACAGTTATTCGACTGATCGCATAATAAATTAACTTACACGGTGTAACAATTTTTTACCTAACTTACGATAGGACATCGACCTGTGTGTGACCAGTTTGGATACAAGCCAGATACGTCCCGGACTTGAGAAATCACAGACATCGAACTACCAGACCGAGTGTATCTAGTTTAAAAAGTAGCGATATTTCTCTTAAACTAACAAGTTCCGAACAACCTTTAAACATTGCCTTTGATATTAATATTATTATTTTTTGTAATGTCCCATCCATGAAGCCAACAACTTATTTTTTTTCTTGTATACACATGTAATATTAATGTACATACATTTTTGTTTTGTTGTGTTTTTTTAGCCAGTCATAGTTTATTTTATGTTATTATATAGTACTTCTTTTTTTCTTATCGTATTTCGTTTAATATACCGCATATCGCGTAACGCCGGCAGGGGCGTGTCGTCTCATCGGGACCTGCCTGGTTCCTTCGGTCAGACCAACCAGGTAGTGGCCTGGGTCTAGCCGCCTCTGCCACACCCACGCTCCTGATCAGGGTCCCCGCTGAAAATCAGCGTCGTGATATGCCTCCAGCTGTCAAGACTCACGACTAATGCTGAGCGGGAACCTTTTTTGCGCTTTTTATTTTTGTGCTTTGTGTTTGTTGTTGTGTCAAATAAATATTTTCTTTCTTTCTTTAATAAAATTGGATGAAATGCGTTGAGTTCTTAGAAAATGGTAATTTAAGATCTTAGTAATAACATACATAATAAAGAATATTTTAAAGTATAGACTTACTTAGAAGTTAAGTTCTTAGAAATATAGTTAAGTTACCTTCGCGTACCTAGGTAATTCGCGTATTAAATCTGTTCCGAGCAATCCAAAACTGCACACATTGACAAGTTTCACTTGACAAAAGTATAGCGCCACCCCTTGCCTTCCTGTGGATGCCGTGAGAGGCGACTAGGAGTACCACCAGAAGAAAACGGGCGACAGGATCTTCTTTCCACCATTGGACATACTGCGTTCCCCAAACCGCCTACAAGGCTGGTGATTTTTAGAACCAACATTTATAAAAATCATATTTATACATTCTGTTTTTTTTTAACCACTTGACAAACAAAGCCCACGTTATATATTTATAAATTTATAAATAAGTAAACATTTAAGACGTGCCTCACTGGGCCACAAAGAGCCATCTAGTCCCAAATTAAGCTGCTATTAAGTAGCCTGTCGTATGGGGGGGTACTAGACAACCGATAAACTTACTTATATACTTTTTTTTGTAAATACATACTTATAATACATAGAAAACACCCAGACCAGTACAAACAGACATGTTTATGCACACAAATATTTGTACTGTGCGGGGATCGAACCCGCGACCCATGACTCAGAAGCAGCGTTTACTAACGACCGCTGATCCAAATGGTCGTCTAAATAACATCAAACTATAAAATAACATCTGACCAGTTTTATTAAAAATAATATGTAAAAGAATTATATGCAAAATATATTTCAATATTCATTCAACTATTCATTTTGACACACGCTGTGACGCACACGGACGTATCTGGGTAAGATTCATTCATCCAGGACCCAGCCGAAGCAAAATAATATTGGCTGACTATATTAATTAATAAAAAAATATAACACTGCCAAGATGTTATAGTTTGGCCAACGAAAGCTGAACCTAGCAAAAGGCGGGAAATACAAAAAATCTAAATATGGCATCACCTACCATATTTGGAATAAACAATTTTAATACTTTTCCTGCTTTCTTGTTTTTGGTAAATGTTAATTTTAATTCTTTTACACGCACACTTACACGGTTAAAGCGGTTGCTGCGCCCGGCATGCGAGGAGATGCGGGTTCGAGTCCCATTTGAGACATAATTTTTCAAGTTTGAATACTGATAATAGGGGTTAAAGTATGAAATTGCCGATTATTTTCCCACTTTTTATTTTGTTTATAGCTGTTAAGTATAGTCGTATTATTGCGTAATTCTTTTTGTATTGTATCAAAAACTAAATAAAGTAACTTTTGACTAAAAAAAAATGCAATACTAGTGCCTATTACTTCAAAGGAAGTATTTGAAAAGACCCCTTACAATGTGTCAGCTGACCTTCTTGCTTTAATTAAGTATATTTGTATTATATACTTTGATTTTCAGAATTTTAAATACTATAATGCGTAGCTTTATAACCATCTAACTTTCACCTTTAATTGCATCGAAAACGGTTCAGGCGTTTTTAAAAAAACTAAAAAATCGTTAGTATGGAAAAATGACTTTTCTCGATTTCGTCCATACAAAACGGCAATTTCATACTTTAACCCCTAATATTATACGGTTTAATTAGAATAAGTCCATTGTAGCTAGATAGCTACATGTTTTTTTTAAAACGTTCCCCCTGAAATCAATCCTCAACAAACAACAGTTTGAATGACATTGTCATAATGTCATTATATGTAATGTTGCTATTTCAAAAAACCCTGGGTTCAGCTTTCGTTAGCCAGACTCTATACTGGTTACATAACATGGACTTTGTCAGGTGGTCAAAAATGCGCGGTGTATATTGAATGTTTCCAATAATAAAATTATTGTTTGACTAATATTATCGTGTCCAATGTATTTGTGTCCACTTTAGTTTTGTTGACCTAGAAGCGTTATATATCGTAAATCGCTTGTAATCCTATTACTTATACCAAGAAAATGCACGGGTACAGCCCATCTTAAGCCGCTACATTGACGCTTCTAATGTTAGTATAATGTTGACTTATAGTCGAAAAACATACACATATAGTACTTTCGAATAGGTAACTAAAAACTACTTCGGACAGGCGCGAGGCGCCGACATTTAGCCAACATTCACTGTATTTACCGCAGCAATGATGGGTAATGGCAATTATCATGCTTGCATGCTGGTGGACTTGACTGGTGATCACAAGCCCGAGCAATGTTTGAAAATTCGAAACTTTGTTGCCCCACCCGGAAAGTGAACCCGGGACTCCGAGATCTTTTTTAACGCTGTATTTTATCTCACCTCTGTTCTTCTTCCCATCATAAACTTATGACTATCCTTCAATTTGCCAAGCTCCTTATAAGCGAAAGAAGCCGGACTTGCCTTAACTTGCCTTCCATTGCATGACTACTTTCCTGACCCTAACCAATTTTGAAAAGATTTTTCATAAATTGACTCGACTGTCAATCGAATGGTACCCTAATGCCCCGTGCGTTGCCGCGTTGGTCTAATGGTTTAAATACCGGATCAAGACCTTGGGGTCCTGATTCGAGTTTATTTGCTTATGCCTGTGTCTACCCAGGGTAGTGGGATCTACCTCCTAGTGGTCTACCCTGGGCAACGACATCTTTGGTTTTCTATCCAATGATGACGGCTAACAGGTCCCTCTGCGGTGGTAGGCTTCGTAAGAGGCCGCCTGGATGCTACCACCCTCCTGCCGGAGTCCAGCGCCAATCAGTTTTCTGTGTTCCGCTGGTGCGTGGGAGAACCAGCACCTCTGGGTAAGCTCGCTCCATCTTAGGCTTCTTCTTAACTGTATAGTTAAGCATGTAGTCAAGAGCAAGCCCATTATTTATAAAAAAAAACCCATCATTGCTATGATATCTTGATAGATACAGGCATTTGACCTGCAGTGGGATGATTCCGGGGATCGAACCCAGGACCTTTAGGGGTGGTGGGATCTACCTCCTAGTGGTCCACCCTGGGCAACGGCATCTTTGGTTTTCTAACCAATGATGACGGCTAACAGATCCCTCTACGGTGGTAGGCTTCGTAAGAGGCTGCCTGGATGCTACCACCCTCCTTCATTGGATTGACTTGATTATTGGACATTACTTTACTTTACTTTATACCCTGTCTTCCTTATCTTTTCTTGGCTCACGTTTTCCGGAATTGTTTTGAGCGAATCGTACCTTATTGTTCGACTGACGTTTCCCAAGAAAATCAAAAGATAGGTTATCTTTTGCACCATTCTTGGGAAAGATGTCTGGCTCGCGTCCAGGTTTGACGCAGCGAGAAAGCATCCGGCCGTACATTTGCTACGTAACAAAGTGTAGTTGTTGAGTTTAGCACTGAAAATAGCGCTGCAGGATTAGCACCAGAAAGCTTGCTAATGCTTTGCTGGTCAGCAAAGCGTAGTCATGTTTTATATTAGTAGTATTTTTATTTCGTTTATTTTTTAATAAATATAATGAAATCACCGAAATGTATGTCTCTATGAATATAATCGACTTCGCTTCTGATCGACTGTATCGAATTGAATTATAGTCTTTAGTTTGTTTGTAACTCCTCCAGATCAGTATGTAATGTTTTCAATAATATTTTTTTCTTCATTTGACGTAAAATTTGAACCCAAAACTTTTTGCTAATACTTTATACACTTGTATTTCTATGTGTCAAATTTTAACAAAGATGTTTTTATATGTAGACGTTCCACTATTCCTTCCCTTCTCCTTATACTAATGTTATTAAAACACGTCAAACAATACATCCACCCAAATAATAGGAATGTATGTAGCATTGTATGTAGATACAATTTCTACATAAATAATGTACCAACAATAGAAAATGAGGTTAATTGACGCCGAAGTAAGTGAAAAGCACTCGGAAATGACATCGCGAGATTAATGAGTCGAATAAAATGGAATAAACTTGTGCCTTGAACTCATTTTAAGGTTTGTTTTGTGCCGGGATATTAAAATAATAACATTACCCCTTCTCTCCCTATGGGTATCACAAGAGGCGACTACGAAGTACTGCTAGAAGAAGGCGGGCAGCCATAAACCAAACTGCGATATCCAACCCGCCTGCCAAACGTTGCGATTAAGGCATAATACTCCTTGTCTAGCAGTGGACTGAATAGGCTAGTTCAGACAGAATTTCAAAAAATATGAATAGGATTTCATCATCTACTGCTCAGAGAAACATACGTACGGTGGCCAACAAATCATGCTACCCATAAATGACAACTTTCCTAATCAATTTTCAACTCTATGCACAACGTGTAAAGATTTTGAAAATTTGTCCTTTTATGGTAATTTCATTTGTTGTCGTGTGTACATTTTATATTCGATTATGGATCTTATTTACTGAGACAAAGGCTGCATGGGACACACCTTTGCCTTATTTTTATTATTTAAGGTTCACCAATGTTTGCTTACGTTTTATTTTGTTTGATTTCAATTTCACATCATAATTTAGGGGTATATATCGGAATGCCTAATTATTTGTACTCCTAATTGTCATTGGCACACAAACTATTAGCCTAAATTTTTTTCGCACATTTTTACTTTTCCTAAACGTGTTTAGCCTATTTTTACTACGCCTTACTTTATATCGCCGTATTATAATTTCAGACATACTGAAATTAGGGTTTTCAATTTTTAGACCAATCTATAATAGTGCGAAAACAACTGTTAGACTAGACAATAATTATACGTTATAAGTTTAGGCCAATACGGTTCGGCCAAATGAAATTAGGACTTTAAATTTTAGGCGAACGGAAGGGCACCCCATAATTTAGCCTGAGAAAAGAATTGAGTAGATAAAGCATTAAAAAGTTATTTAGGAAATTATATTACTAATTACCATTATAAATTTACAACCCCCTTGTCACTATTTTTAGAGATGGTTTTTACTATGAATATCACAGTAAATATAGTTTTTTTTGCACCCAAATTAGATAAATAATAAGGTAAGACCGCGTTTAAATCCCGTTAACGTTAAAATAACGCCTATGTATTTACAATGCTCTCAAAATTACAACAGCATGACTTTTCCACGATGCGAACCACTCGTGTCTTGCAGCCTTAACTTAATTATAACAAATGGACTATATTTCACAGAATATATAAAAGGATCGCTTGTCTAATGTCTTACCATCTCTCAGGTATTACATATACATTTTTATGAGCTCCGTCTCGGATATTATATTCCTGGGTGGCAGCCAGCTGGAAGCGAACGGTGGATCTAAAACTTTTACATTCCATAATGCAACTATGGATATTCGGGAGTAGAAATCATGTTGGAAGAGTTTTCGTAAAGATTGATTTTTGTGCAAGTTATTTTGTAGCCGACGTAAAAAGAGGTTTCTGATTCGACGCGTTTATGTTGACCACGCATACATAAAATATTACCAGGTATTTAGATGTTTTTTTTTTGTTCCTATGATTACAGCACAAAGATGGCCTCATGATGTACCTAGTATAAAAAACAAGATATATTATACAATTAGCGTCAAAAAAGTCCCAACTAAATGTGCACCCATTTGACATAAGGGTGCACTTTAATTACAGACAATAGAACGTCAACCTACCACAAAACGTCAAATTTTCTCAATCGATATTGATCTCTACATGTTGGACTTAAAGTTGAAAATCAATTCAATGACCTGAGATGAAAGGTAGGTTGACCTGCCGTTGTCTGTACCTACAGCCTATATCAATCGAATGGTTACAACATGACATAAAAATCTATACTATACTCATAAACGACATAACGTCACTCATTCAATCGAGAACAGTTATACATACATACATACATACATATAATCACGCCTCCTTCCCAACGGGGTTGGCTAGGCAGAGACCAAGGCCTTCCACTTACTACGATCCTGGCATACAACTTTCGCTTCTTCCACATTCATCAATCTCTTCATGCATGCTCGTCGGTTTAGAGTACTTTTGACCTGACCTTTCTTCAGAACATCCCCGATTTGATCGTGGTAAGTTCGTCTAGTTCGAACAGTTATAGGTGACGTTTTTGTATCGGATTGTGTATAGTAGTTCTTTTACGGCCAGTCCTATAATAACCTATCTATCTTCAGTTTTGGCGTATCGGAGATAATAAAACAACTTCTGTCTTTGTTTCTCTGGACGGCAAAATCAGAGATAGAAACTGTTTTCTATCTCCGATATGTCAAAACTGGCGATAGATAGATAATTGGGACCGGCGTCGAGGCCTCACAGCCTTAGCATATACATTCCAAAATGAATTCCTTTCCCAATAGGGGTTATTGTGGACTTCAAACTCAGGACCAAGGTAAAGATAGGTAAGTTTGTCAAGTGAGACTGGAGGCCAGCGGACTGGCAGCAAAGGTGTTACTGCTGGTGTTGGGTTTCTGAAATAAAAGGATGAAGATAGTAGCATTTTTGTGTAAAGTCCGAAAAACTAAGAAACATAATGAAGTATTTATACTGCCAACATTGATTACACAAACAGTTCAATATATACTACTATCTGTTAAATACCTACTATACTTTCACATTTATAAAATAAGTAGTTTAAAATAAGTGTCAGTATGCAATTAAAGCAATAGCTCTTTAAATAACATTTTATTGGTTAAAATAAATATAGATATCAATCGTACTACCCGTATACTTAAATCGTCAAGTAGTTATTGATGACGATGGTAAAATAGGTCAAGTTATGTATTAAAATAGATACTTTTCAAACTAAAGCTAATCAAGGACTGGAGACTTAAATGCAGTAAATAAAGTTGTATCTGTAAAACAGCTTTTCCCTTACCCGTATTTAACATAGTTTGCTATTAAACTTGATACTCTCCGAACAGTTATTTTATCACCCTCAGTCTCGGGCCGGTTATTTAAAATGGCGTATTTTACTACGTCGCCGTGTCCTGCAACTTTTATGGTGTCGTAAAATGCCTCGTAACCACCTATGTTGCCTTTATACGCAAACTCCATAAGGTAAACAGGATTGCACGACTTAGCGTGCTCTTTCACGGAATTGAGGAACCCATGCAGGATTAGACTGTCCCCGAAGTAATTTAAATACTGAATGATATCAGTTCCGTTGCCAAAATAGAAACGTTTTATATTTCTTG
The DNA here is from genome assembly GCA_949315895.1 of Anania crocealis. Lineage (NCBI taxonomy): Eukaryota > Metazoa > Arthropoda > Insecta > Lepidoptera > Crambidae > Anania > Anania crocealis. Next base: position 2,893,366 of record OX438868.1, read on the forward strand.
CAGTCTCATTTCTATCCACATCGCTGTGGAAATCAAGATCCGCTGGCATGAAGTCAATGAAGTTTCTCTCCATTCTCTCCTTATAGTTTGGTTCATAATACTCAGAGCTCCGCAGATATAACCCTTCAAGTGACGCAAACAAGAACATTGTGGGTACTCTAAGAAATGTACCCTTTTTCAATATCATACCAGGAGATCTTGTTATAAAAGGTACCTGACCACTAATCTTTTTTTCAATGCACGGGCCAAACCCAAATGTACCATCAGTCAAATTTTTGTAGTGCTCGAAACTGTTTTCTGTTAGTGTTTCTTTAGGTAGCCTTTTGAACTGCTCAGCTAGAATCTTCAAAAGTTCTGTGTTTGGAATGTCTAGGAGATTAGCAATAGTTTTTGCTGTTTGGACTGGATTCCTATCCAATGCCCAAGGTGTAATAGCTGAAGCAGACTCTATGATAGCTTGATTAAATAAATGTTTGCTCATTTTGGAAAGTATGAGATATTCAACAGACGCTCCACCAGCGCTCATGCCATAAATTGTCACTCTTTCTGGATTACCTCCAAACTCAGCTATATTATCCTTTACAAACTGTAAAGCGGCTACTTGGTCTTTCAACCCAGCGTTTCCTGGAGCTTGTTCTATGCCTAAGCATAGGAAACCTAGTGCTCCTAGTCTGTAGTTGATTGTAATTACTATGATGTTCTGATTGATCAGATATTCCACTCCTGTTGTAGGCCCTGCTCCCATTATAAAAGATCCTCCATGAATGTAGACAAGGACAGGCAAAGGAGTGTCAGGGATTACTAATGGGGTAAAAACATTTAGTATGAGGCAGTCTTCGTCACCTTCGTCTTTTTGGGGACATTTTGATTTGTGTGTGGCGTCGTAAACTCCTTCCCAATGATGTGGAGGCTTTGGACCCTGGAATTTTTCAAAATGAACCAATTGCGGCATCTGAATTCAGCGTCTTAATGTATCGTTAGAATATAGTTGAGCCGCTCTATGCGTCATGCTTTTGTAAACAGCTTTTTAAGTTTAGTTTTGTGATTATTAAAGTTAAGGAAGTCGCGGATAAGATTGGAAAGGTAACCAATCGACCATATTTAGTGGTGTTTATAACAAACATCCTTATGCTTCGGGATAAATGTTAATAATTTTCCCGGCTAATGTATTTTGATAATGTAATAGATAATATTGAAGTTACTTTATCAATGTCTTTACGATATATGCGATGGGTGAGCAGCGTTTTTATCTGCAAGAACTGTAAACTTTCTACTACTCTCAATGTCATTAAACAAAGTTTTAGGGATGTTACTAATCGCAAACGTTGTGTCGTCAAAAAGAAAGTGGTAGAAATCTTTAAAAACCTACAAAAAAAAACGAGTTATAAGATTCGAAATTAATACGTTCAAAGGAACCATGTCAAACTACACAATTGTTTATTCTATAACTAAACCTGTTATTGCCTCGCCACAACAGTGTATCTATTTAATAGGTAACTTACGTCAATCTTAATTACGAATCGAATATTACTCGAGTGACTTATTACGAAGATCGCTAATCTAAGACGACATTAGAAACTGTTATACTAATTTAATTGCTATGTTACATCAAACATTAAATTTATAATTAAATTGTTCCATGTAGATACTCGTATGTAGGTGTTTACATAATACTACTATGTAACGCAAATTAGAGAAATGTATTATGCCTTGTCCAAAATACCTCAGTGTCGTAAGACGATTAGCATTTAAAAATATAATTCAGTTTTGAACCATGTCTATTGGGTATAGTAAAAAAAGTATGAGTACTCAAGCAAATATAATACAAATAAACTAAATATAATCGAAGTCACTACAAGCACCCGTAGTTTTAGTAACTTAACTTTGCTTCTTTTTTTATATACAATGTTTCATATCTAGTACTATATTGACATAATCATAAAAAACTACAATATTTACAACTTATAAATAAAAAATAACATAAAAAGAAACAAATACTTAGATAGACTAGATAAAAAGGGAAAAAACTATAAAAATGGTCCTCGTGGTAAGGTGCCCAAGATACTGGCAGTATTACTTCGCTGGATTGCGATGCTCAGTCGCTGTGCGAGGTAGCTGCCAGCTCTTGGGTCACCGCTGACGTCAGATAATCGTATAGCAATCTCTTTAAATAAAGAGAGTGCATTAGGACCCCACGGACCTAGGGTTTCGACACCAAAAGGTATGAAACAGTGCTGGGTGCCTATTTGGCTATACTTGGTTATCTTAATGTTTTCGGCTTTAATCGCCGCCGCACCTGCACATTGGCTAGTTCCGGGCAGATGGGAGGCCGCCAGTGTATCGACACAGGTAGCGTCCCACACCAGAGTCCGACCCATCCGCTAGGGAATAAGCGACATACCGTCAGGTCTCTTGCACTCATCACGCACGATACCATTCGGCTCAAGTATAGCCGGCACGTTGATGGTGGCAAGGGAACGTCGGAGTATGTCGTTAATGCATGCATGGCGCGATAACCGCCCAGCGCTCTTCGCACAAGACAGCCCGTGGTGTCCCAACGAGCTGACATCAGCACCACAAGGACATTTGTGTGGACTGCAAACCTCTGCACCAACACGCAGACCAATCGCCACACGGAGAGTTTCTGTGTCTAAAAGAGTTCCAACATTGGCTGAGGGATACGCCTGTAGCCAATAACCGGATTCTCTAGTAGACACAGCCCTCAGCCTGGCGAGATCAGCGTTGTTGATGCTTGTTTGTATAAGTGTCTCTAAAAGAAAATCACAAGAAATTTTGTCCCAGCTCTGCTGATTTTTTAAATCTGAAGGGAATTTAGAGGGAAAATCCTTTATCCAAGCATCTCTAGCTTTATCCAAGCACGCCACCTCGAAGGTTGCGGTGATTGGCCGCAGGATATTGGCAACGAGAGTAGACTTTGCTTCTTGATTTCATGTGATTATCATTATGGGGAGGCCTATGTCTAGCAGTGGGCTTCAATAATTGTTATCGCCCGTCGTCATTAATGATCTACCTAGTGTATGAGTTTTCCCTGCTGTCTATTATAAGGCTCTGTCTGGAATTGTTCATATTAATTAAATTAAAGACTTAAAAAATAAAAAACCCTTTATTGTTCTAAATAAAAATCAGTGTACTGAGATAACCCAATGTTCTTACGACTTCCATCTTACGAATGATGCCGGGACCAACGGGTGAACGTGCCTTCCGAAATATGACTCTAACCCCCCCGCCTCTGTCAGACCTAGGCCAATTTAGTAAAAATTGTTTCCTAAAATGACCTGAAGGGGAATCGAACCTCAAAACCTTGCGCAGTTGGTGTACCATCGAGCCGATACACCGAGTAGTCTTAAATTAATTTTACATTTTACATATATTATTTTTGTCGGCGTATATTATGCTACTAGCTGTTGTCCGCGATTTCGTCCGCCTCAATTTCTGTTATTATGAACGTGATTATTTTTGCAACATTTTTCACTGATGCTTTGCTCTTATTGGTCGCAGCGTGATGTTATAGCCTTCCTCGATAAATGGACTAGGTATCCAACACAAAAAATAATTTTTCAATTCGAACCAGTTCTTCCTGAGATTAGCGCGTTCAAACAAACAAACAAACAAAAAAACAAACTCTTCAGCTTTATAATAGATGTGCAATTAATAAAACATTCAAATAAGGAGCAGTTATAAAAACAATGAAATCAAACCAACTAACCTTAAATCTATCCTCCCCGACAGGCGGTGCTGCGTACGGTATCCCAAGAAATGCCAAGTAATCGCCGTCGTTAGCCGAATGTCCTCTAATTTTCCCATACTGCGTTCCCACATACTTGTACCTTTTATTTTCATAGCCGCCATTTTGAATGGCGCGAAAACAATTGAACAACGCCGCGAATATTATGATAGCAAACATGGCTGCTCTCAACGTTTTCGAAGAGCGTAATGATTTGAAATCACCTAGCATGATCGGTTCTAAGGAAAGAATAGACGTAAGACGTCACTGTTTAAAGAATTTGTAAACTAAAAGTTTTAATAATATAAGAATATTCCGAAGAGGTTAAGTGAATTATGTTTTCGATGGCAATTGAGTAGGTAATAACAATGCTGTGGTTGTTAGTTTGATTTGATTGAATGAGTGGTAATACCATTAGGTAATGATTTTTTCAAATTATCATCAGTTGTTGACCTAACCTAAAAAAAAACCGGCCAACTGCGAGTCGGACTCGCGCACTGAGGGTTCCATACCAAGTTTAACAAAAATACCACAATATTTTTATGACTGAAAAAATAACTTTGTTTTTCATAGTGTTTGTATAGAGGACAAAGTTATGTTTGCTGTTGTTGAAATTGTGCTAGATTTTCAAAACTACCGGTTCGATTTCGTTCGAACCAATTTTCGTTGAAAGTATTTGTTAAGATCTACATTACGTATTTTTTCCAAAATTTTAACTTGCTTATTTTAAAAGTTAGAGGGGGGGGGGACACTCATTTTACCACTTTGGAAGCGTCTATCTTCCAAATATTAGACTTTTGGAAAAAATGGTTTTAGGAACCTCTATGTCATTTTAGAAGACCTATCCATAGATACCCCATATGTATAGGTTTGAGTAAAAAATAATAATTTTGTTTTAGTTGTATGTATGGGAAGCCCCCCTTAAATATCATTATTTTTTATTTTTTGTTTGTATTTTGAATCGTTAAGCGGTTAACAGGATACAACTACCTACCAAGTTTCAATTGTGTCATGCTAATACTTTCAGAATAAAGTGGCTGTGACATACGGACGGACAGACAGACAGACAGACTTGACGAATCTATAAGGGTTCCGTTTTTTGCCATTTGGCAACGGAACCCTAAAAATATCACCCGGTAGTACCTTCTCACCTTAGTGGTGTCATAAGGGGCGACTAAAGGAGTACCTACACTCCAAGCATTCTTACCTACACTACAAGCGTCTCACCTCGGTCATTGCCAGCTATATTATGGCATCTGTCAAGCTATATCATGGCATAATCCTCCTTTTTTTTTTTTTTTTTTTTAATCTTTTTTTTTTTTTGGAGGGTTTTTTCTCATAGAAAATGACACCCTCATAGATACACATCACAAAATATGTCACCGACGCTTGATTGCACATTGAACCAACTTATAAAGTAATTTCGCCTCCCCCGACAAAGGGTCTGATAGGATCCTCCTTTCTGAGAGCCGTGTTTTACAATGGAGTTATTGATACTGAATGTTATTGATCAGTTTTATTTCTGCAAATAGGCCCCAGGAGGCGCTTTTATACGTCCCAATTTAAACCTACCACTGCTTCGGGACAAGTCTGGGCTAGTGCCGAGAAGAAGCAGCGCAAGAAACTCGGTCACTATTATGATGGATATCTACTTCCTTTTAAATGTATAACTTCTCTCAGTCCTCAGCGGATTTTCACAAGTTTGTCCCATTACACGATATAATTGACATTACATTTAGATCTGGATTAAAGCAATTAAAAACACAATATAGTATTATGGAATTATTTAAATGTTATCGGGAAATTAAACGCGATCATACCTTATTATTATGCCTGACGCTTCGATCGGGTTGCACCGTAAATGTATTCTATGGTTACACTTACCATGGTCACAGGCTGACTGGAGAGAACGATATTTATTATTTATAAGATGACATATATAGGGGTCGCACTTGACCTGCCGATACAAAAGTAATAAAATTAATACCTGTATAAAAAAATTAACAATGCACTTACTCCGTGGGGAATGTAGATTCATATAAATCCACCCACAAATGTTTATTTCTCCAAGCACCGTCACACCCTACACTAACCGTGTCTTCATTATGATCTTAGAATTATGATGCTTACTCAATTGCGTACTAAAAGGAGGCTTCGTATTTTCAATCACCGGATTCCACTTCGCGGATAGTTTGAAACCGTCTTCTTTATGTCAATCGCTTTACGCACAACCCTTGAATAAAGTGGCGATCTGTGGCCTCTCCACATTGCGTTTGATGAAATTCGATCCAGTGATTTAAAGCAAATGTTCCGCAATCGCGGATTTTGCGATTTTTCACAGCGTGGATGTGGTCGCGTATAATGAGGTATGATCGCGTTTAATTTCCCGATAACATTTAAATACTCGTAATTATGCAACGCGAAAGTTTAAAAGTATGTAGTTAAATATTAATTTTATATTTTCCTCTTTTTTTAAACTAGAAATTCAAAAAGTATTTTTAGTCAATACAAATAACGCGGGCTGGAAATCGCCTTATAAGTTTAAGAGTAAAACATGTGTTAGGATTATTTAATACTTAAGAAAGAACTTCTTGTTTAAAACCAAGATAAGATACAAACAATTTCAATGTATAGTGGTCGCGTAAACTCAAGAAAACTGTATGATTTTAGTTTAAGTTAAAGTTTTTTTTTAATCGCACTTCTATCTAACATCTGCACCCACATGCGGCCTAGTGGGTACCTACTTAGTATAGGCACTAGGCATTCAACCGTTTATTTTCCGGACGCTGTAAGTATGCTGATTATATCAATTAAAAAAAAAACAGAGACTTGTGAATATTCTTTCGGTCTCACAACCTAAATTGTTGAATTCTAATTTTTAAAAACCAGAGGCACTTTACAATATTAAGTCTTATTCCGGCACGAATAAAACTTAATGTTCATCTGTAACGGCAAATAATATTACTTTGTACAACGTAAACAGATATTCTAATAACATCAAGACTTAACAACCGCACTGCGTAAGCGATAATGGCCGATAAAGTTATTTTATCTACCATTTTATTACCTCTTTGATATGCTATTATATCGGGTTGAAATGTTAACCTTTGATATTATGATTCTTAATATAGAGAGCGCGATCTCTTAGTAGGTACTTGTAGTAACTAGTTCCACAACGCCTGCTAGAGATGGCGCCGTCTGCAAATAAATCGCGGTTGCAAAACTTTTTGAAAGACGGTCTCTCTGTTGGGTTTTACAAAATTTCGGTCTTGGTCGTGATTATGTCAAATACTCCTTTTTTGGGAAGGCCTATTTATACACCGTGAAATTTTAGTGGTTGTTTTCCCGCAGTAAAATGATTCTATCTTAGTACTACAATTGATTTGTGCAGTTATTTTTTACTTCAAATAAAAAAGTATCAGTTTCACGATTGTGATAAACGAAACTCGAAAGCAACCTCGAACCAATGGTACCAGCCGCGCCGCAGCCGGTCACCGGCCGGGGTCATTGCCCCTCGCGCGGTGCAGTTTATGCTGTATTACTTAGTGCGTAAAGCTTCTTTTGCTTTGAACATTGATTTCGTGCGGCAAGCAGTACCCAAACACGTCACATTTTGTAAAGATACTATCGTATCTCACGCTTTTGAGTTGATGATTATTTTTTTGATTAGTTGAGAACAACGATATCTTTATTTTCAAAAAATAACTCGCACGATTCGATGGTGCTACTAAAGGTAAATCGTTCTGTTGCGGGAAAACAACCACTAAAATTTCACGGTGTATATCTAGCAGTGGACTGTTGTTGGTTGATGGTGATCAGATTGATTAATCAGATTTTGTCGAAACAAGTATATTCTTCACTCGGACCTAATTAAGAGGTTTTTTGGTAAATTAGTCTTTTGATACATACATTTTAATAATTATGTTGAGACTTGAGAGTATAAACATTTACCGACAAAAAGAAAAACATAACCACAAATTAAAATTAGAACACAAAGAAAAGCAAAGGCAGATACAAAAAAAATATTTAAAGCACTCGTATTTTGGAAACCAGAAACAACGAAGGTACCACAAACACCCAGACCCGAGAAAATGTAGAAAACCCTTTTTTTCTACATTGAACCGTCCGGGAATCAAACGCGGGCTTTCGGTATAGGCGACACGGGTGAGGTCGTCACAAATCAAGAGAAGATGTGGTTAATATATTATATTATGCCAAATATTCTATTCTTATAGCACATATGAACGATATTTTTGACACCTTCGATACCTCTTGCCTCTATTAATAAACGTTTGAACCATAAATCTGTTTTGCGCTTCTTCCTATTCGCCTAATCAGGCTTTGCTAACATCCAACAATCCAAAAACAAAGTTATAATAACAAAAATTATTTAAAAACGAACCGTAAGAGGAACGTAGTAACCACACAACAGAGCGCTTTTGGAAAATCTAACTTTCGATAGGAAGCCATATTATAAATAACAACCGAAAATAAACTTTATATCGAAGCATAAAGTGCTTAAAGATCGTGATTTTCTTGTTGCGAACTGAGTTAAAATCAAGCGAATTTGTGCTTTACGTGTAAGTGATAGAACTGCTGTTGCGTTCATTAAAAATCCAACAATGCACTAACAAGGTGATATAAAGCAAAAATAGACTTTATCATTGAAGATGCAAGTAGTGTATTGAATTGTTAAGAAAAAGTGATCTATTTTTCCAATTATAAAGTGAGCTCCTTGTTCGTTTTCTTATTCAAACTTTCATATTATTAAAAATCTTTGAAGCGGGTGTAGTTTTAAGCATACTTCTTTTATATTTTACCTTCTCCCTGATCAACTGATCAGTTCTACCGTGATCATGGCGCTTGCAACAGTGCCGAAATATCGGAAACTCATAATAAATAAGGTACATGGTATAAATAACTCTAATGATAGTTACCATGAAAGTTTAAAATAGGAATTTAGCTCGTTTACTACAGTTTTGAAATATTTTTGGTATATCCCAAACGTTTGGAACAATTTACAGCTTTTATAGTCACGGGTAGACTAATTATTCCTCTTACAAAGGATAATTTAAAAAATGGTTTACACCCCAAGAGCGTAAAACACAACGATACTGTATTCAGTTGACTAGCCGATTTTCACAAATACTGTCTTTTGTAATATTTCACAACAAACCCGATAGAATGAAAATTGTCCAGTAAAAACAATATTTTTCCTAACACACAAAGAGAACAATGAAAACTCAACCTTATATCAACAAAATACGTGCTGAAGTGTTGTGTGTGAAAATACTGAAATTCTCAATAGCTCGCACTACAAAACAAGGAATACTGAACTTTAGGGATAAAGGTATAGATGCTATGCTCTTTGTTAGCAGTTTAGGCTAGATTTTGGAAGCTGGCCAGCGCTTGATGTTTGCCTATGTTCTCGTAACTGGTGTTTAAGGCTTTACAGGCACACACGAGGAAAACCTGATTGATTTTGTCATCATAATGTTGTCGTAAACGAGAGGAACACAAAACTGAACTTCGCGATGACGCTAAGGCCTTCTGGATATACTACCTAAGTTTTTGTTGCCAGGTTTTGTGTATCCGATTTTAGGATAGAAGGTTTTTAAATAATCACAATATATTTCTAGTGGTTTAAATACCGGGCCAAGATCTCGGGGTCCCAGGTTCGATCCCCGGGTCGGGCAACAAAAATTTTCGAATTTTCGAACGTTGCTCGGGTTTGTGATCACCAACCCGCATTTGGCAAACGTGGTGATTATGCCAGTACACCCATTATTGCTGTGGTAACATGAATTCAATGATGGAGGCCTTTTCCCTGCAGTGGGATGATTATAGGCTATTACTTACTTTTTACTTTTATTTTCGAGAACTATTATTAGGGATAAGCAATTAAACTTCACAAGCATAGTATGACAATTAGGCTTAGCCTTGTATGACCCTGCCTGGAACGCGAGTTCCGTATCTTCCTCTTTTACCCGACAGCGTCAGAAGAGGGTTATGTTTTTGGTTTATTCTAAGTACTAGGTCCTATTTGGGAGGAGAACCCCTTCTTCCTGCGAATGACAGCTTTCATGTTCTTCGTAGCTTAGGTTGAATGAACTTATATCTCTCTACGACCGGCTAATATGGCGCGAACTAACTTGGCAGCATATGAGTCGAGGCATTAGACCAGTGGAATTGCATTCAGTAGTGTTACTTTTTGTAATAGCCACAAGTAACACTTTAGTGAAACCGATTCAGTAGGTAGATAAGTTTTCTTTAAGTATACTGAATATTTTTTTAAACTATAAACAGCTGCACTCGCCATACTGGCCTAACTTTACTGCGGAAAACGCAAGTTCGTTGCCATTTAAAAGAAGAAGAAGTAGGTATATTACACAAGAAATATACAGGATGAAATTTTAACCACCTTCCAAATTTTAATATATCAATCTACGAGACAAAAAACAAATGACGTATTTTTTCTTTTGGTATAGCCCAGTACAAAAATGTCAAGATAAGCATTTATAAAATGTCCCCAAAAAATCTAAAAGTTTTGAAACGGCCGTCTAGCAACACTTTTTTTACGCGATTCACATTTCATTCATTCATTACGATACTATTCATACGTTTTTGATTTTCCCTTTATACCCATCAGGCCTAGGACCGCAAAAATTGAAAACTATATTGCGAAAAATATTTTCGGGTGAGAGCTTGATTTACATTTTTTACTTCATAAATGGGCTCTAAATACGATACCGAACGCCTATAAAAATTTTGGAAAGTGCTTAAAATTTCACCCTGTGTATTACTACTTTAGAAAGAAAGAAAGAAACATTTTTTTGACACAACAACAACAAACACAATCACTAACACTTAAGAAAAAGGAAATAACTGCCAAAAAGGTTCCCGCTCAGCATTAGTCGTGACAGCTAGAAGCTTATCACGACGCTGTTTTCCACATTTATAAGACTGCTTAGATAAAACTAGCTGAAGACTTTATATTAGGGGTTAAAGTATGAAATTGCCGTTTTGTATGGACGAAATCGAGAAAAGTCATTTTTCCATACTAGTTTTTTCAAAAACGCCTGAACGGTTTTCGATGCAATTAAAGGTGAAAGTTAGATGGTTATAAAGCTAAGCATTATAGTATTTAAATTTCTGAAAATCAAAGTATATAATACAAATATACTTAATTGAAGCAAGAAGGTCAGCTGACACATTGTATGGGGTCTTTTCAACGACTTCCTTTGAAGTAATAGGCACTAGTAATGCATTTTTTTTTGAATTCAAAAGTTACTTTATTTAGTGTTTGATACAATACAAAAAGAATTACGCAATAATATGACTATACTTAAGAGCTATAAACAAAATAAAAAGTGGGAAAATAATCGGCAATTTCATACTTTAACCCCTATTATTAACTAAATTGAATATAATTTAAAAGTACTCTACTGCGTTGTGACAATATTATACAATACGGAAGAAACGCTTTCTATTGAAATGATAATTGCATAAGTTAAATTTAAATTTCACACATCTAGATTTTTTTTATTTCATCTGTTTAAATCGACTGTCTTACTATGGGAATCGAACCAACATCTTATGCCAAAACTGACGAAATTATAACCATTGTGTCAGCCATCACAGAAAAATGTCTAAGCAAATTCTTTTTACTAACCTACAAACATTAAAAGATATCAAAAATCTTCTGCACAAGAAACTTTGAAAAGAAGAAATCAAAATGTCTCAGTAAGCGTTCTGCATTGACTCCCATTATATAGTAATAGTTTCGAAGTAAATACACTCAGTGCATTCAAGTATTCATAATTAAACCGCGATCCCGGCAGTCACTTATGAATATTCCGTAATAGATGCTAATTTAATTTATAGTTTAGTACCACTTAATTAAAACAACACAATCGGTGCATTGCACAGACGCAGTGCTTATCTCAAACTGGATGGGTTCAAATACTTTTAAAAATTAGCGTTGTTTTAAAATCAAATGCGATCATACTTTTATTATTTTAGACGTTTCGATCAGGTCACACCAGGTCACACCGACCGTGGTCACAGCTCACATGCTGACTGGAACAGCGATTCACCCATTGATTCATCTTAAACTACCCTAGAATGTTCATTCCATGGAAGCTCTGTAAAGGTAGATTCTTCTCAAACTACCTAGAATTCCTTCTCCAGAATCCTTCGGAAATCACGCTACGGCTTAGTAAACTCTAACTCCAGAATATCCTTGACGATAAAAAGACGAAATACATAATGAATAAACAGATACATTTTGACATCTCCTAGCCATGTGATCTATTACAGAGTAGAGTCGTGTTTAATGGTGAGTGATCGCTTACGCACTCAAAAAGATTTCGTTGCTGTTAACATACGAGGACTCCTACATGTAAATCACACTGCCAAGGTGTTATACATAATGGTTACGTAACGTAGGCTTCGTTTTACAGGTGGTTGAAATTGCAGTGTGTATACTTATATAATAATCTCTGCCCGCGACAACTACATGTTGTATATACAGGGCCCCAATTCCGCTAATTTACAAATGGCTCAATAGGATCGCAATTGCATCTCAATCGTTTATTTTGACATTGCTACCATAATAAATGTGTCAAAATATACAAATGAGATGCAATTGCGATTCTATTGAGCCATTTGTAAATTAGCGGAATTGGGACCCAGGTCTCATTCGACACAATATAACTTATGACCTTTCTCAAGATATGATTTAGGTACCTTTGAACCAAATTTCATGAAAGGCAGTTTTAGTAATTTAGGCGTGAAAGCAATACAGACAGACAGACAGAGTTAAATTCGCTACTATAAACTAATATTATAAAGCTGAAGAGTTTGTTTGTTTGTTTGAACGCGCTAATCTCAGGAAGTACTGGTTCGAATTGAACAATTCTTTGTGTTGTGTAGTCTATTTATCGAGGAAGGCATTAGGCTACATAACATTGCGGTGCGACCAGCGATGCATCAGTGAAAAATGTTGCAAAAATAATTGCGATAATAATAACAGAAATTGACGCGAACGAAGTCGCGGGCAACAGCTAGATATTTATATTTGAATGCTTCCATTGCGTGCGCTGCAGCTCTGCGTAAACGCGGTTCAAGTTACCGAAAAAATATGTATGAAATAATTATTCCTCTTTAAAGATTAAAAAAAATGAATGTTGTTGTTTAATAAGAGTATTTCATTGTGAACTTCAGATAACAGAAATTGACGCGGACGAAGTCGCGGGCAACAGCTAGTTTATAAGATTATGAATAAGGTAATAATAATAATGACATAATAGAAATACTTTTTGAGATTATTTGTTAGTAACAAACTAAAATGAATATTATCTTTTCTTTAATGATATTCGGGTGGAATTTAATTTATATCTAGGAAATCAAACCATCACGGCAATGCAGTTCAAACAATAACAGTTAAAAGCTTTGAATTCACATTCAATATGAAATTTAATCTCATTACATTAACTCCACGAACACTCGTATATCAGCGCCATGTTTTTATTACGTGAGTACTTCGGAAGGGGCTATAATTTACTCGAGAGCGGGCAATAATTTTGATATTTGCGTGAACGGCAGTTTGAGTATATAATTATGCTTAGCTAAAATAACAGGTTAAATATTCTAGGCTATTATTCGGTTTTAGTGTTGTTGCGATCTAAAATGTAATGTTTTAGGGGAGACGTGGCTTAGTTGTGTGTAAAAGTTGACTAGCTGTTAGATTCTTGACGTATTTGACAGATATTCATTTATTATTCAACTAATATGACTACAAAACCTGTTTTTTTCCATCTCTGTCATAAGACTGCGTAAAGCAGGAAATTCGTTCATTAGAAATTCGCATTTTCCACAAATTATTATTACACTATCCCCAGTCTTGTTTTACTAGTATATAAACATATGCGATAGATAAGATAATACTTTTATTGCACAAAACAAAGGTAAAATGAGTTACAATTTGACATATCTGTACAATAAGCCGGTAGTATTTAGCATATGCCAAATAATTTTAAAAATAGTTACAAAAAAATACTCCAGGAGACGAAATAAACATAGTAGCGAGTCATTCTTCATATGAATATTTTTAATTACTCAAAGGGAGGGCTCAACGCAACTTTATATTGGATATTAAACCACATTCTGTCATTTGTTTGCAGTACCTAACTTATTTATACTATTATTTTTCTGCTTAGTAAAACGATGCCACAACGTGTGGTGTAAGTTTTCTAGATTAAGATTGTCTATCTGAAGACAATTGATTCTAGGTTTGTTTGTTTTTTATGTGTTAAGCAAGACACAAGCGCCGTAATCACAGAAGCACTGAGTTCAGTTTATCGTGGCATAACACTTGCAGTAGTGCTAAAATTACGGAAACTCATAATAAACAAGGTATAATAATATGGTATCAACCCCAATAAATTAACTTGTGTGGTTGTGACCTGAAAGTTTAAATCAATCTAAAGCCCTATACCCAAGCATCCCCGATCTCCCATCATAACCGTGTAATTTTGACGTGACAACGTCTTAAATTAGGTTGCGGCTGGGAGTCACTTATGAAAAAGTGTAACGCTCGGTAACGTTACGATGAGTCACCGAACGAGAGAGAGGCCCGCCGAATGCCTTGCGTCTCTCTCCCACTCAACTATGATCGGTCTGCCGCGCGCGCAGCACTAGAGAATTAGGCGCATTGAATCGGCGCATGCTTGTGTCTCTGTCTTTGTCTTTCTCGAACGTTCTTGGCGTTGGAAAAACAAGAAAGCGTCATAATACAAGTTCACACGTGTGGTTAAAGTATCGTCAGCTGTGTCTGTAGTGAAAAGACGTTGTCACGTAAAATCTTCGCCCGTAAAACCGACTTTGCAGGCAACCATTTTTTACTTGGTTTTTCTTAGTAAATGTTTTCCTTGAATAACACAGGCTATGCATTTGATAAGCTGGAACTTTGATGTAGATAGCTTAGATTAAAAGTAACTAAGTACACACTTTTTTAGTCAGACAAATATTTGTAGAGCAAATGCTTTTTTTTAAAAGCATGATTGCCATATTTTTCTATATTATTGTTTATTAAATAAATGAAAAGTATTGAATTGGATAACCCAGCAAAAATGTGTGGTAGCAATATTAGTGACGGCTTATATCATCAGGTACAGGCATAATCTATTTACCACGCTTGTCATAATTAAGACTAAAAAACCACCTACAAATTACATACCAGTCTGAAAATACAGATACTAAGATTACTTGTTATTACAATTTAATCAACCTAAATGCAGCCGTTCAATTAATATCCATAGTTGAAGTAAAGTTATCAGTTAGATAGCTTGGTTCAGGTTTCTACCCACGTTGATAATGTGTTTTTCACGCGGGCTGATAGTTATGTATTTAAAAAAAAAAAAAAAATTTAGAAAATGACAACTAAATTAACACAGACTGCCAAAATTTAACACGTTCCGTGGGCAAGGGTCAAGGTGGACCGACGATCTGGTCAAGGTCGCGGGAAGCAGCTGGATGCGGACAGCACAGGACCGATCGTTGTGGAGGCCTATGCCCAGCAGTGGACGTCGTTCGGCTGATATGATGATGAAAATTTAACAATAGATATTTAAAAACAATGTTTTGAGAAATAATGAGTAAAAACTTTTTATCCTACCTCAAAATTAAAAACAACGAAGTATATTCAATTCGTTGAACACAGCTAATACGTACATTACGTGCATCGAGTTCACAGTTCACACTCGAATTAAACTGTGGATCCAATGTCATCGGCACCCGCCATTTTAATAAATTCACTCCGGGTCACTTGAAAATGTTTTACAGCTTATAATACAATACCGCAGCTGAAAAACTCGTATTACACGAGAGAATTCGAACAATTTCAGAACAAATTTTAGTAAAAAGAATCCGATTGGTATTGTTCTTTTTTTTAAATAAATGAGCTTGATCTTGACTACATACTTAACTGTACGGTTTAGAAGAAGTCTAAGATGAAGCGAGCTTACCCAGAGGTACTGGTTCTCCCACACACCAGCGGAACACAGAAAAACTGTCTGGCGCTGGACTCCAGCAGGAGGGTGGTAGCATCCAGGCGGCCTCTTACGAAGCCTACCACCGCAGAGGGATCTGTTAGCCGTCCTCCTTCACCCTCCTGCCGGAGTCCAGCGCCAAACAGTTTTTCTGTGTTCCGCTGGTGTGTGGGAGAACCAGTACCTCTGGGTAAGCTCGCTCCATCTTAAGCTTCTTCTTAACCGTATAGTTAAGTAGGTATGTAGTCAAGAGCAAGCCCATTATTTATAAAAAAAAGCGTAACAACCGAACAGACAGACGTACATAGGTACGTTTGCATTTATAATAATAGTAATGATCGCATATTTAACAAAAATGCCAATAGATTTTTAAGTTCTGACTCACCCACGGTATTCTGTAAGTCAAAATTACTAGGGTTCTATTATTTGTCTAAGTGTGTAAATAGTTATGCAGGACTATGAGCTTTGTGTCGTAAGCAGTAAGAGTTGTTTTGTTGCATGTTTATTTCAAAACACGAAAGTTTCCACGCAACCCTTACAAGTCCAACGTAAAAAAATTGTGGTACAGTCAGTTCTTAAATTTTTTTAGGTGATATTTTTATGTGTGTATGTAATTCGTACTAGTATGTAGTTTATATTTATTTTGCAGCTGCTGTATGGTTAAATTATGTATGTACCTAGTTAAATAAATATTTAATGATATAATTATTTACTACTCGTTATGTTGTTGGGCACAGTCCCAGCAGTGGGATATAAAATAGCCTATGTCCTGTCTCAAAGTCCAAGCTATCTTTGTACCAAATTTCATCAGACTCAGTTAATTAGTTAAGGAGTGAAAGCGTAAGAGACATTCAGACAGACAGAGTAAGTTTTGCAAACTTTCGAGACACGGAACTCTCCAAAAGGAGGATTTAGTCCCAATGACCACGAGTTGCAATCGGGTTGGTGAACGCAGTTTTGTCCCAATGACCAAGAGTTGCAGTCGGGTTGGTGACCGCAGTTTTGTCTCAATAACCACGAGTTGCAGTCGGGTTGGTGATCGCAGTTTTGGGGCACACGAGTTGCAGTCGGGTTGGTGATCGCAGTCTTGTCCCAATGACCACGAGTTGCAGTCGGGTTGGTGACCGCAGTTTTGTCCCAATGACCACGAGTTGCAATCGGGTTGGTGAACGCAGTTTTGTCCCAATGACCAAGAGTTGCAGTCGGGTTGGTGACCGCAGTTTTGTCTCAATAACCACGAGTTGCAGTCGGGTTGGTGATCGCAGTTTTGGGGCACACGAGTTGCAGTCGGGTTGGTGATCGCAGTCTTGTCCCAATGACCACGAGTTGCAGTCGGGTTGGTGACCGCAGTTTTGTCCCAATGACCACGAGTTGCAGTCGGGTTGGTGATCGCAGTCTTGTCCCAATGACCACGAGTTGCAGTCGGGTTGGTGACCGCAGTTTTGTCCCAATGACCACGAGTTGCAGTCGGGTTGGTGATCGCAGTCTTGTCCCAATGACCACGAGTTGCAGTCGGGTTGGTGACCGCAGTTTTGTCCCAATGACCACGAGTTGCAGTCGGGTTGGTGATCGCAGTCTTGTCCCAATGACCACGAGTTGCAGTCGGGTTGGTGACTGCAGTTTTGGCCCAATGACCACGAGTTGCAATCGGGTTTGTGATCGCAGTTTTGCTCATGGTGCAAAGAAAACAATGCTGCTCTTCAAGAGGCTCTTAGGGGTGGTGGGATCTACCTTCTAGTGGTCAACCCTGGGCAACGGCATCTTTAGTTTTCTAACCAATGATGACGGCTTACAAATCATCATTATATTTTTTTTCATTTTCATACAAATCGAAATGTTTAGTTGCCGATTTGAAAGATTTTTATTTTCCAAAAATGATGATATTCAATTTCTGACTTCACCATAGTATTTATATGCATATGTCAACATAGGCTCGTTTCGTCTTGTTTATACCATTTACCTAACACTTTGTATATTAAGAAAACACGCAGTGAACTGCCATTTTAAAATCCAAACAAGAATTCATCGATAATACTTATTAGCACTAACCAAAATCTGGTAAATTTCTTCTTTAAGGTAAAACATTTTCCTATTTATTTGTTACTCCTAACTTATTTATTTAATTATCTACATAATGCTACTCGTATGTACCTAAATTCCTATATAACATTAATACCAAATCCTAAGTTAAGATACTTACTAGTATCATTTTGGTAACTTACAAAATGTCACACACAGATATTCTGCACAATTAATCACATCATAACAATGGCGAAGCCGCTGCCGAAAGGTCAAAGTGTTTATCAACTTTTTCTGCCAACTGTACCTCAGTTTTGTCCTCGCTATAAAAACGTTACTTTCCGCTAATGTGCTGCGCGTTAAGCTAAGGGCCGCTTCTAAACTGAGGCGACCGAGACCGCGATCGCGACTGGCGACCGCGACCGACGACCACTTTAAACATGGGGAAGAATGATACTGCAATAACCACATGATACTGTCATTATCAACATCACCAGCCCACGTCCACAGCTGGACCGATGACTACGACCAACAACCGTTTTGATCAATGGGAAGAGTGACACCTTGCAATAACCATGGCGCTTGTTGCTTTCATCATTATCATCACCAGCCCACATCCATTCACAGTTTCACACAGGCCTCATCAAAAGGATAACTTTGCTTTCATCACCACGCTTGGCAGGCGGGTTGGTAATCAAAGTTTCACCAATGGTGAAAAGAAAACGCTGCTGGCCGTTTCTTCTGGCAGTACTCTTCTATACACCTTTTACGATAACGATAGAAAGAGAAGGAGTGGAGCTGTTATTTTCACGTGTGTAGTGATAACTACAGAACATACTTAGTTTAGATCGAATAGAATAAATTAGGTGTGCAGGACAAAAAATGATTACATTTTGAAAAAAAAATTAATCATGGAAGTTTACAGTTTCCAGAGGCCTCATCAAAAGGATAACTTTGCTTTAATCACCACGCTTGGCAGGCGGGTTGGTGATCAAAGTTTCACCAATGGTGAAAAGAAGACTCTGCTGGCCGTTTCTTCTGGCAGTACTCTTTTAAACACCTCTTACGATAACGATAGAAAGAGAAGGAGTGGAGCTGTTATTTTCACGTGTGTAGTGCTAACTACAGAACATACTTAGTTTAGATTGAGTAGAATAAATTAGGTATTCAGGATAGAAAAAGATAAAATTTTGAAAAAAAATATTTAATCATGAAATAGTTTTTATCCCTTAAAGTTAGAATTGGTTACCCTTTTACTTACACACTTCCTTCGCCTTTCAGCCCTTTTAAGGTCGAATAGAAAATATTGATTCCTTAATCAGTTTTATTTTCAGTAATTAAAAGCGATCTTTATGAAGACCGGTATAATAGGGTAGTACGATATAACTGATTCACAAGCGGACAGAGTCGCGCGTTTATTTATGATCTTTAAAATATCTCCTAACCTAATCAGTTTGACTAACGCAACTCCTAGGCGATATTTGTAACTGGCAGCTGTCGCCGAGAATGGAACGCAACCTTAAGTGCTACAACGTCGCTACCTTCGTTACGGTACAGCTGAATAGTTACTGTTATTTTTATTCATGCGATAAAAGCCTAAGGTAGAGCATACCGCAGCCATTAAGCACTACGAGATGATCGTTTGCTGCTAGCAGAAAATTAAAACTATCGGGTAAAAGCTTTTGTTTGTAGTTGTGCTTAGAATTATACAATGAAGCCTATGTTATAAGTTTGACATGTAGCAACACATCGGAGAAAACTTCGTTGAATTACATGGTTAATTAGTTATTAACAGTTTTTGCGTGATGCGTGTACAAGCCTGAAATACAAAAAACCTTGTTTAGGCATAATTATAACAGGTAGGCTATTTATACAAGTATTTTTAGTTCAAAGTAGGTATACTGATTGCCTTACGGTTTAAATAAATACATTTGATTGATTGATTGATACAAACACTGTTAAGTGTAACTTATCTTCCTTAATGTTTCATTATTATCTCTAATATACTCGTAAGACTGCAAGCCTGTACCATAACATTATCTGTATAAATAAATTAAAGTTCCAAACAGTCACGATTCTAAACTAAGAATGAAACTCCCAGTTTTTTCCAATTCAAGTAAAGCCACCGCAATATTTCGATTCTTTGAATTTCAGCAAGTACCTAGGTAATTTGGCCTAATCATCTCATTTGCAGTAAATAATGGTGAAATACTGCGGAACAAAGCACAAAGTAGGTAGGTTATTTTAGCGAAACAAATACAGGAAACACTGTTTATTTTGTAGAACCAGACTAATTTTCGTATTTGCAGTAATTCTGTTCTGCATTTTATTGCTGGAATGTTCGGACTCGGTTCGTTGCTGCTATGGAAATGTTGAGCTGTTGTTCATGCACTGATTAAATGCAAGTAGTAGTAGTAGTAACAGCCTTAAATTAAATGCAATAATAAAATAAATTGTAATCCTACGTATTGGTTAAAGTCCATCGATATAATCTATACTAATATTATAAAGCTGAAGAGTTTGTTTGTTTGAACGCGCTAATCTCAGGAAGTACTGGTTCGAATTGAAAAATTCTCTTTGTGTTGGATAGTTCATTTATCGAGGAGGGCTTTAGGCTATATAACATCACGCTGCAACCAATAGTAGCGAAGCATCAGTGAAAAATGTCGCAAAAATAGTCGCTATCATAATAACAGATATTGACGCGGACGAAGTCGCGGGAAACAGCTAGTTATGTATAATTAGAACTAGATATATTGTCTGAATACAAAGTATAAATTTTCTTTTAAAAAGGCGTTGCGAAACCACTTCGCAAATTAACTTTCTCTTCTTCCTCTCTTGAATCTTGCTGACATAATTTATATGTGCAATCATTTTATGTGTAGTTATGTAGTTTTTTGTGTATTTTATGTATTCATTATTATTTATTTGTATGTATATATATTTAATGTTTTTTGGTCTGCAACCTGTTCTTGTTTTGCAAACAGTCTTTATGTAAGTATAGTTTATTGGTATTATTTGTACATTTTAAAGTTCTACTCATTTGCACCGCCTGTAATATTTCTAATTGGCCTAATGGTTGACTGGTAGAGAATGCTTTTAGCATTAAGTCTGCCATTTGTACCACTATTGTATGTGCAATAAAGTGTAATAAATAAAAGTATACACATACCTACATACCTTAACTTCGGCGACAGTATTGAGTCTAAGGCCAAATTAGCAGCCAAAAAGCTGGGAATCCTGAATAAGGTTAGACGATACTTCACGCCGGAACAGCTCTTGATTCTATATAAAGCGCAAGTTCGGTCGTGCATGGAGTATTGTTCTCACCTTTGGGATGGTTCGGCCAAATACCAGCTGGCTGCACTAGACTCGGTAGAACGCAGAGCCAGAAAGATTATCGGAGACGATGAGCTGGTGAAAACTAAGCTTCATAGTCTGGGCCACCGTCGCAGAGTTGCTTGCCTGTCGGTTTTGTACAGGTTGTACTTCGGAGAGTGTGCTCTTGAGTTGCATGAGCTCATTCCGCCTTCCCCTTTCTATCTTCGGGAATCTAGGCGCACTGCGGGTTATCATCCCTTCCTGGTTGATATACCGCGATCGCGTACCAAGCGCTTTTCCTCATCCTTTGTGATGCGCACCGCCAAGGAGTGGAATGCCCTGCCTGCGTCTGTTTTCCCGAAAAACTATAACCCCAAAATTTTTAAAGCAAGAGTGAATAGGCTGCTTCTGGGTAAGTACGCTTCATCTTAGGCTTCTTGTTGTTAAGTATAAGTTGTTAAGTATGAAGTCAAGAGCAAGCCCATTGAATATATATAATTACTAGCTGACCCGGCAAACGTTGTTTTGCCATAACAATGATTAAATTACTAAAATGGCTAACAAAAAATAGGGGTTGGTAGTAAAAGGGTAAAAATTTAGGGTTGTATATGTTTTATAAAATTTTAATATTTTACTACCCTACCCCTACCCTACTCCTACCCTACCCCTACCCTACCCCTACCCTACCCCTACCCTACCCCTACCCTACCCCTACCCCTACCCTAACATTATCCCCGACAAAATTGTGAATTTAAACCATTCCTAGATCCCCTTGAACACACACAAAAAATTTCATCAAAATCGGTCCAGTCGTTTGAGAGAAGTTCAGTGACATACACACTCACAGAAGAATTATATATATAAAGATATAAAAAAACATGAACTGTCCATAATTTAATGACTGATGTCGATTTTGTGTCAGTATCAATTTTATAACCCGGCCAAATTATGTCAACGTGCAACAGTATAATATTTATGTCATGTTGTATATATTAGAATGATAAGTATAGGTCGTACTAACAGTGCACCCTTATGTCAAACCCAACATCCGAGAGAAATATTTTCACAGATATTTAATAATAGTTTAAAATTGGGCACCTTACCACGAGGACCACTCTTATAGTTTTTTTTATGTAGTATATCTAAGTATTTGTTTCTTTTTCATGTTATTCTTATTAATAAGTTGAAAATATTGTAGTTTTTTATTTTTAAGTATATTTATATTTTAAAATAAATCTTTTAAGTTTCCCGCTAGAATATGCCCTGTATAGTCAGAGCTATAGTACGTCATTCTCAAAGGACTTATCTCGCTAATCTCATTAAGTAATTAACATAATTACACCGAATAAATCGGAGATGTTTCTCTTCTCTATCCAAAACGTAGTTACAATTTCAATCATTCTTCGTGACAATGTTACAAATGTTCAACCCTTATCTCATTGTGGGATGAATTGCTTGTTTTAAACGAATTAACAAATATCTTGAAGGTATGGGAATGTCTCATTTCGGGAGATTGCAAAACTCATTACAACTTTGCTAGCGCTTATGTATTACGTCAGATAGATACGGTAGGGTCTCATGTACCGTGTAGTTTTTGAAATATAATAGCATTATCCCTCTTTATCTCTTAGATGTTGTAAGAGGTGATTAAAGAAGTACTGCCAGAAGACGACGTGTGTCAGCGTCATAAGCCAGATTATTATAAATTTACCTATTGGTGAAATTTTTAGGCCTTATTGGTGATAAACATCTCCTGAGGATGCTACGTGAAGTGGCAAAACGCATCGAGGTTTTTCTTAATATCGATGATAGGTACTAATAGTGATGGTTGACTGATGAGTGATGATTTGCGCAAGATGACTGGCAGGAGCTGGATGCGAGAAGCCTAGGATCGACCTAAGTGACGTGCTGCTGGAGAGGCCTATGTCCAGCAGTGGACTGCGATAGGCTGATGATGATGATGATGGGTACTAATAATTGCAATATCTATACTGCATCTGTACTGCATGCAGGCTTAAGTAAGGAGGGCAGGCAGTTTTCTTGCATAAATAAGAGCTTGCTCATTTAGTGTCAGTGCGGGTATTGTGTTGTAGGTCGGTGTTAACGAGAGGAAATCATTAGCTAAATAATTTTCAAAATCCATATTTTTTGTTATGGATTTCCGCAAAGTAACGCCTGAGTCTAAATTTGATTGTTTTTAATTATGTCCTTGGAACATGTGTATTGTGTAAAAACAGTCTTATTTCTGCAAATAGTCCTCTGAAGACGCTTCTACACGTCTCAATAACTTCTGTGATGTTTTTCTTGAAAAAAAAAAAAAAAATTACAAATTAGTTTTCTTATGTAAACTAAATGAAGACCTTCTCATTTTTCGTCTATTGCGTAAACAATGACTCGGGCTTAGCTCGCTCAAATGTGTCAATTTGTATTTCGTGCGCGACTTACGCTGGATCGTTTTGAGCTTTCTCGTGGCGTCGAGAAATCATTGCTAGGAAAACTATCTAGATGATTTTTTGGTTATTTTTCAACACACAGGTAAAACTCGTAAGGCTAAATAGAAATTTGAATTTCACTCACGTATTCCTCATATTACAAAGGCATCGACTTAGGAAGGTTTTTTTAAATTCAACCTCAAGCTAAAATAGAGGATAAATGAAAGTTTTAAATAAATGCACATGCCAACCCTTAGGGCTTGAAACTTAAAAAGAAGTTCGAAAGCCTGTAAATCAATAAAACAATTGATGTCATATCTAACAAAGATTCGAGAAAAAAAAATCATCAGCTCGATCTATATATATATATCTATATACTCAAAGACACTGGAATGTATAAGAAAGACAGTTGGAGATGAATAGACAGAAGTTGCAGGGTAAAGTCTCTGGTCAAAAGTAAATGCGAATTAGATTCAGATTAGTTAGACATACATACATTAATACTCTCAAAAAACATAACCCTTCTGACGCTGTCGGTTAAAAAGAACAACAAAATGCTACTAAGAAATAAAACAGCCTGTAAAAACATATTAGTATGGTGAGAATTATTTAATTCTAAGCCTCCTCATTCTTCATAGATTCCTTGGGTAACTAAAAAGAGCTTGAGTCAACTTTTATAAGACACGTAATCTGCCTATTACACAAACAAGTTAAGAAGTCATAATCAGTTCCTCATTTCTCATTAATTCCTTGGGTAACTGAAAAAAAAATAGGCTTGAGTCAACTTTTATAAGACACGTAATCTGCCTATTACACAAACAAGTTAAGAAGTCATAATCATTGCCAGGATGAAACTGGGCCACATAAAAGGGCAACATTTGTAATATCGGTCTGTGTATTGGAGGGATTAGCGAATTTCGTAGAAACAAAAGCAATAATTGCCAGTTTGGGGGAAGCGGAACAATTTTGTGCCGCGTGTGCCGCGGACGGAACAGGGCTGCGCGCGGCCGATGAGAATAACAGACACATTTCGTCAATTTGTAAGCGCAACTTACCAACCTTGTTAGCAGCCATTTATTCTCTCATAAAAAACTATGTACAGTTGTATAAACCAATCAGAGCGCGGCATTTTGGCGCGCTTACGTTTTGAAGCGAGCGGGCCTTCTAATTGGCAGACGTCTTTGGCGGAAAGGAGCCATCGGTACTTCCGGTGTTGCCACCTCATACCGCGCTACATGAACCTAAGGTTACAAACTTAAGATATTTTTCCTTGAAACAAAAATCTTAAAAGAATACAGGTGGGTTCGGATTCACGCCTTTTTGATATTGACTGATGGAATGAGTCAAAATTAGTACGAATAAAAGTAATATTTAGTTAATTTTAGATAAATCGCTTTGCAGTGGGTCGTTAAACTTAGAAAAAGAAAGAGAGATACAAAATAGTGAAAATATTGCTGTCGCTAACGATATTGATTCAATACATATTAAAGAGAGCGATTTCAAAACGATTTTATTATTTCTTAGTAGCTATAGTTATTTTATGTCGCACCGCCCCGAAACATTTCCGTTTCTATTATTGTTATCCGACAAATACACATACAATTAAGTCCACTGTACATTTTCCTATTAATTTGTGCCGCATAATAAAAATATCTAAATTAATGAGACAATAATGTAAAAAATAAACAAAGGTAAGAATTAAGTATTTAAACTTGAAAAATTATGGCGCTATACCATTAAGCTTAATGGTATAGCACCGCGCCCGGAATGCGAGGTGATGCGGGTTCGAGTCCCGCCTGAGACATAATTTTTCAAGTTAGATACTGATATTATAGTTGCAATTAAATTGCTTAAATATCATATAAAGTATTTAATGGTAAGAAGAATTACGGACTTGTTTAGATTGAAGACACAGTAGCATCTCATCCTCAGATCATATAAAGAAATAGATATGAAATGGGGGCGTGGCGCGTGCGAATCCAATATGGGCAAACAGAACTATTGCACTCCGCACCGAAATATTTAATGAAAACATCCATGTAACGATAATTGTATCGGCACAATATACATTGAAGGCTTGATACTAACTAGCTGTGTTGTGAGTACTATGCGACTGCGCAATGTATCGAGGTTTAATCGAAGCGTTCACTGCCCGACTTGTGCGTCGCGACCACACTTTGTAGCGACACACTAATTTGCACACACCAAATGACGCATTGTGTAAGCGAGTAAGTGGTAGCCGCTGTGATTGGGTCCATGTTTGTGTGCGCACCAATGAGCGTTGTAAATTGATTAGTGTGATCCTTATGCTTACAACAGTATTATTGTAGTTGCGTTGCACACATAAATAATTTGAAGACACGGGTTCGCTAAGGATTTACGAGTAATTTCATATCTCCTTCTTTATATGATCTGAGATCTGGGATTTTTCCCCAAAATATTGCATCAGCAATATTTTGGGGAAAAATCCCTTTAATATCTTTGATTTAAAAAATCAGATCCACCCCTACCTGGATTCAATTCACGGCCAGGGCAGTTCGTTAACGAGTTAGCTGACTACGCTCTGTAGCATCCCAACAGTGTTGCACTATAAGAAACAATATGTAGGGTTTTCAAAACCCAATTTTCCTGTATTTTGTTCTGTGTTCATGGTAATTTTAGGTTTACGAAAAAGTAAAGGAACAGACTATAGTCATCCCATTGCAGGGCAAAGGCTTCCATGCATTAAATTTAAGTTACCACAGCAATGATGGATACAGTTAAAAATTAGTTAAAATCAGCCCCCTTACTCTTGAATTTGATTTAAGTTCGATCTCGATTCGACCCAGCCAAAATCTGAACAAACTCAATCGAATCGAAATCAAAATCAAGTCAAGATCGATCTAAAATGGCGATCCGTTAAACATTTTCGGTTGATGACGTAATCATCATCGACTCACAGGTTTAGGTCACTTTTCAGAGTACCAAATCACTGATTCTCGACGTCGATTCGATTTTGATCGTAACTCGAACTTGTCAAGAGTAAGCCTGCAGTTTTATTTCTGCAAATAGGCCCCTGGAGGCGCTTTTACACGTCCCAATATGTAAACCTTCCACGTAATCACTACGCTTGCCAAATGGGTGGTGAGCACAAACCCGAGCAGTGTTTAAGTTATCAAATCAATGATGGGTACAGGCGTAATTACCGTCAATTTGAAAATTTCGAAACTCTTGTTGTTCAACCGGGATTGAACCTAGGACCCCGAAATTTTGGACCGATACTGAAACCACTAGAACGATGGATTATAAGATACCCATAGTAAGAGAATGGTGATTTTTACAATTAATAAAGTACATAGAAATAACCACGTAAATTTACTGTATTTACCTATAGATTGAAGGTGATTATTATACCTATTAAACCCCAGGCTTAGAAAAACAGGGCCCTTACTCTTGAATTTGATTTAAACTCGAAGTTCGATCTCGATTCGACCTAGTCAAAATCTAAACTCGATGATAAAACAGTACCTACTTCCAAACTCAATCGAATCGAAATCAAAATCGAGTCGATATCGATCTAAAATGGCGATCCGTTAAACATTTCCGGTTGATGACGTAATCACCATCGACTCAAGAGTTCAGGCTCACTTTCCAGAGTACAAAATCACTGATTCTTGACGTGTCGATTCAAATTTGATCGTAACTCGAACTCGTCAAGAGTAAGCCTGCAGTTTACAAATTTACTCGAATCGCAGTATAAACGTTCGTTCAGTCGTTTGTTCATTCGTTCATTCCTTCATTAGTTCTGTTCTGAGTGACTGAATTTGAGTACCGATTTAAACAGTGTTCCAGGCGGGGAAAATGTGGCAATACACACTTAAGGCACTTGTTCCATCGCCGACGTTGAACGAGAAGCGAGTGGTGCTAGAAACTAGAAACGATTTGTCGAGCAGCGGGAAGCGACTGTGTTGTATGAAGACTGCAGATAGTGCTATCCACGAAGACGCGCCTCACCATTCGTCCTAATCGTTTATAGTATACGTGTGCAAGCTTTCACTAATATATGAGTATTATCGGTACATACTAATTACTTATGAATACGTGCACACAAAAATAATAGACCAATCAGGAGAGAGCGTTATGCTCAAAGGGAAAGATGCTATACTCCAAAAATTAGCGGGGCGCGTCTTTGTGGATGGCACTATCTATAGTGGAGTGGGTCCTAGTCGGCAGTGTAACAGTCAGCGATCAACTAGTAATCCATGCATCCATTTTGTTTACATATAATGTACATTTTGTACGTTTCTTGAGTTAAGTAATAACTTACAGCACTAAGAACATGCTCTACTCCAAAAATTTGCGGGGCGCGTCTTTGTGGATGGCACTATCTATAGTAGAGTGAGTCCACGTCGGCAGTGTAACAGTCAGCGATCAACTATTAATCCATGCATCTCTTTTGTTTACATATAATGTACATTTTGTACGTTTCTTGAGTTAGGTAATAACTTACAGCACTAAGAACATGCTCTACTCCAAAAATTAGCGGGGCGCGTCTTTGTGGATGGCACTATCTATAGTGGAGTGAGTCCACGTCGGCAGTGTAACAGTCAGCGATCAACTATTAATCCATGCATCTCTTTTGTTTACATATAATGTACATTTTGTACGTTTCTCGAGTTAGGTAATAACTTACAGCAATAAGAACATTCTTGAAAAATTAACGCAGTGTCGTGATTGTATCGGTAGCTTAACGGCCGCCCGGTTTGTGTGGCAATGCGGGTTCGATCCCCATCTGAAATAAAGATTTTCAAGTTTAAATATTGATATTATAATTGCAATTAAATTCCTAAAAATACCATATAAAGTAATCAGAAAATAGCGGATAGTTAGTCGCTTCCTCGTGGGACAACTGCCTAAGATCTTCACACCGCCTGTTTGCGTTGGAAAGGGAATGGCGAAACACTCCATTAGTACTGCCAAGAGAGCCGTTAAGGGTATTCATTCTACGTAATGACCACAACCCTTAGCGGTGAAGGACGTGATTACGTGGTTAGGAAGGTAAATAAGTTAGAGTACTTATTAAATTTAAGTAGCGCAAATGTATTGTAAACAAAATGTCCACTTCCTTTTCTGTGACATATTACCCCAATCGATTTTCGATAAAAGTTTGAAAATTAGTAGTAAAAGCTTAACCGGAGATGTATCATGTGACAGTCACAAATTTTATTTTATTTATATAGGAAGACCAAGGTTTACAAATAACGTTTTGATATTTAAAGTAATAACCGGCCAAGTGCGAGTCGGACACGCGCACGAAGGGTTCCGTACCAAAAAGGCCAGAAAATCAGGTTTGTTGTATGGGAGCCCCCTTTAAATATTTATTTTATTTTGTTTTTAGTATTTGTTGTTATTGCAGCACCAGAAATACATAATTTGTGAAAATTTCAACAGTCTGGCTATCGCGGCTCTTAAGATACAGCCTGGTGACAGAGCGACGGACAGACGCACAGACGGACAGACGGACAGACAGCGAAGTCTTAGTAATAGGGTCCCGTTTTTACCCTTTGGGTACGGAACCCTAAAAATGAGAAAAAACTATTCTGACTTTGTTTTTATTGGTGGTACTATCGTAAAATAACTAACAATTCAACATTTTTAATGCTGGGTTGGAGTAAATAAGTTGGTAAATTATAATGTGAACTATGTTGTGTACAATTTATATTATAAATATAATGTTGTGTAATAATATGCGTTCGAGATGTGGTGCAGGAGGCGTATGTTAAGGATACCCTGGACTGCCATGCGCACCAATGCATCAATCCTTACACAGCTTCGTATCCGAACCCGCCTATCCACAGTTTGTCAACAGCGCATCCTATCCTATTTCGGCAACATAATGAGGAGGGGGGATGAGAGCCTTGAAAAGCTGATCCAGCTAGATGGAGCGATCAAGTGAAAGGCTCATCCTCAACCAAGTTCTTCTCAGTAGTCAAAGATGCGGTGGACAGGCGCCGGTGGAGGCAGATAGTACTAACTAGATGCAGAACATCCAAATCCATCGATGACATCGTGGTCCTCAGTCATGAGAGAGCGACCACAGAGAGAGTAATAATATATATTTCGCGATGCATAGTTAGTTAAATTTAAACGGGAATTAAATACGATCATTACCATGTTTCGCCTGACGTTTTGATTGGGTTACTCTGACCGTGATTTAGCCAGTCTGTGACCACGATAGATGTTACCCTATCAAATCGTCAGGCAAAATCCATACTTAATATTATAAATGGGAAAGTGTTTGTGTCTGTTTGTTTGTCCGTCTTTCACGGCAAAACGGAGCGACGAATTGACCTGATTTTTTAAGTGGAGATAGATGAAAGAATGGAGAGTGACATAGGCTACTTTTTGTCTCTTTTAACCACCCACTTCCCTAAAATGGGGGGTGGAAATTTGAATTTTCCAGGAAGAAAGGTTAAAATTGGTATGCGGACTATTTGTGACTAACAAAAAATTGTGCTCAACCCCTTAAAAGAGAGGGTGAAATTTTATTGTTACCCCGAATTTAAGGCGAGCTAAGCCGCGGGCAAAAGCTAGTAAAGAATAATTTCGATTAATACCCGCTAACCTTCAAATTGTTAAAATATATTTAAAGTAGGTAATAAAATTACTATCTCAAAGGAAATACTTAATGTACCCCAAAAACTTACCCAAAAATATTTGCAGACCCATCCTATTCTTAATGTGGGATGATGTCGTTAAGTGCGGTACGATAATGCCATAACACCTATAAAACCGTTTCCGGACCGTAACCGTCTACCTGGATCAATGATACAGGGTGAAGAATTATATTGACATGGGATAGTTTTCATAGATGTCTTTTTTACCAGTAAAAAATTTGTCATGTAGTTTTCTTTTATTAAAGTTATGATTACGCAAAATCTTTTTAACCACTTGGTTGACGCCCCATTGTTTAAGGCTCGAGTTCACCAACAGACGTTTAAGTTTAAACAGCGTTTAAAATATTATTTGACATATTTTGTATGGGAATTGTGTCAAATTAATCGTCACTCTTTGTTTACCGGCTGTTTAAATGTTGGTGAACTTGGGTCTTAGTCACTAGAGTTCACCAACAGACGTTTAAGTTTTAAACAGCGTTTAAAATATTATTTGACATATTTTGTATGGGAATTGTCTAAGACCCGAGTTCACCAATTCTTAAACAGTCGGTAAACATAGACTGACGATTTGAGACGACCATTTGGATCAGCGGTAGTAAACGCTGCTTCTGAGCCATGGGTCGCGGGTTCGATCCCCGCACAGTACGAATATTTGTGTGCATGAACATGTCTGTTTGTACTGGTCTGGGTGTTTTCTATGTATTATAAGTGTGTATTTACAAAAAAAAAGTATATAAGTAAAATTATCGGTTGTCTAGTACCCATACGACAGGGTACTTAATAGTAGCTTAATTTGGGACTAGATGGCTCTGTGTGGCCCAGTGAGGCATGTCTTAAAATATTTATTTATATTATTATTATTTCCTTTATTTATTCTTATAACATTTAAATTATATTTTTAAATATCTTTAAGAAAAATAAATACATTTAAAAATATAAAAAATAGTTTCGAACCGGCGCGTCGAGATCAGGGTCCAAGCTATCGGTGGTTAAGGCTCCAGAGACAGCAACCTCCTTACAATGCGGGCCGTGTCCAAGAGTACTGCCTTCTGTATCCTACTCGTGACCCAAGCGTCTAACTTGAGCCTCTTGAGGTGTTTATCGAGGCTCTTAGCTATCATTATTATTATTATTTGACACAATTCCCATACAAAATATGTCAAATAATATGATAAACGCTGTTTAAATTTTAACCGACTGTTGGTGAACTCTACCCTTAGTGGTTTAAGTACCGGTCAAAAATCTCAGGGTCTTAGGTTCGATGTCAGGATTGGGCAACAAGGGTTTCAAAATTCAGAACATCGTTCATGATCAGCAGCCCGTATTTGGTAAGCGTGGTGAGATTATAAATGCCTGTACCTATCATTGCTGTGGTTACTTTGAATATCCAATGCCTTAACCCTGCGAATGATTATAGACCGTTACTTATTTTTAATTAATTGACAACAGCACGTCAACCTACCACAAATCGTCAAATTTTCTCAATTGATATTTATCTCTACTTGTTGGACTTAAAGTTGAAAATCATTTCAATGACCTTTAACTTATTATGTAGGTTGACCTGCCGTTGTCTGTACAATTATAAACTTTAGTGGTTTTAGTTGCTATTAATTATGTTATCATGTAGCAAGTCTTTTTAAAATAATAAAAAAATAGGAAAAAATCAAACTTTTCCCAGATCTCTAATAAACGCGAGTTAAATCCGTAAATATATTTATCATTTCAGTGTACAGTGTTAGCAAAAAATTGAAGAGGCAGGCCATTTCCTTTACTGCTGCTATTTTACTATGTTAAATGAAATTATTTAATCTTTTTGTTTGTTTCTTCTGCTGCTATCCTCCCTAATAAAATAATATACGAGTATACCAATGATTTCATTATTAAACGCCTTCCTTATTTAATTCTCGTAGCAATGTGCAAAATAAGGTTCGAAGCATACTACTACGAAACAACCGTAGCAAAATTCGTAGTTAGAACACGGAATTTGATATCCGTAACAAAGCCGCTACGAAGACCCGTAGCGAATTCGTAGCACGGAATAACTAGAAGAATGTTTTCTGTTTTGCGATAATATTTTCATTACTGACTTGACCGACGTAAAACAAAACAAATAAAAAGTTCAATGCAAGTATTTTTTCATTATAACTCCAGAGATAATCTTGGCAAAGGTAGGAAACGTTTAATATAACTCCATTATCAGAAACGAAACCTGGCCGTGTAGCGTACAGTAAGCGAAGGCACCTAAATATTAGGGGTTAAAGTATGAAATTGCCGTTTTGTATGGACGAAATCGAGAAAAATAATTTTTCCATACTAACAATTTTTTTGTTTTTTTTAAAAACGCCTGAACCGTTTTTGATGCATTTAAAGGTGAAAGTCAGATGGTTATAAAGCTACGCATTATAGTATTTAAATTTCTGAAAATCAAAGTATATAATACAAATATACTTTATTGAAGCAAGAAGGTCAGCTGACACATTGTAAGGGGTCTTTTCAACGACTTCCTTTGATGTAATAGGCACTAGTATTGCATTTTTTTTTAGTCAAAAGTTACTTTATTTAGTTTTTGATACAATACAAAAATAATAACGCAATTATATGACTATACATAAGAGCTATAAACAAAATAAAAAGTGGGAAAATAATCGGCCATTTCATACTTTAACCCTTATTAGTGAGGGTCTTACTAAAATACTAACAAAAGATAAGAATAAGATTTGTGTAATTCTTTTTCTGTTATAATTGTAATGTTCAGGAGAAGGTTTGCATGGAAGGCAAGGACTTTGATGGAGAGTGTTATGGTTCTACTAAACATTTTTAGGTGGATATTCCACATAGATAATGTGTGAATAATAATCATGGCGATAAAAAAACATTTGCAAAAGGGCAGAATGGAAAGCTAGTAATATTAGGAAGATAATGCGGTCACTGAGTGTGGACATATTTTCTTTTTCTCTGAGTGAATTCGTAAAGACAGCTTTGTATATAATAAGAATAAGGTAGCAAAGCGGCTTTCCTCAGCCCGCTTTCCGCCCCCGTTGGAAACGAGACGTGATGGGTTGCGAACCGCATCGCCGCCTATTTGGGTATCAAAATTCGTCGAGTCCATTGCGTTCCCACGAGGAAGAAGCGAAAGATGTATGCCAGGATCGTAGTAAGTGGAAGGCCTTGGTCTCTGCCTACCCCGTTGGGAAGGAGGCGTGATAATATGTATGTATATATGTAAGAATAAGGTATAAGTAGGTTAATAGGTTTAATAGTTAGAGTAAATATGTTTTAAAATTTTACTGATGTCATTAATTAAAAAATATCAATATGAAATCCTTAATGTCGGAAAATAATAATAAAAAAAAGTAACCGACAAAAAACGTTTAAGAAAGAAAGAAAGAAAGAAAGAAATTTTTATTTGACACAAAAAACAAACAAAAACCACAAAAATCATATAAAAATAGAAAAGCATTAGTCGTGACAGCTAGGGCTTATCACGACGCTGGTTTTCAGGGGGGACCTTAAAGAAGCCACCAATTTGAGTTACAATTACAAACAGGAAACCACTGGCATTCACCGTGCTTCAACTTGAAGTCGGTGGCTTATGTGACAGAATTTGTTCAATTTATTGTTGGCTACAGGAAAAGTTCTGTGTTTCTATTCTATGACCAACCCCCCACTCTTTCCCC
Source organism: Anania crocealis (assembly GCA_949315895.1). Classification (NCBI taxonomy): domain Eukaryota; kingdom Metazoa; phylum Arthropoda; class Insecta; order Lepidoptera; family Crambidae; genus Anania; species Anania crocealis. The sequence goes on from OX438868.1 coordinate 2,927,266, forward strand.
CTCGGTTTACCCTTACGAGTGTCCTCATTTGGGAATGAATTTTTAAATGAAGGAGAGCCCTTAAATGCGGCTCATTTGCGCGAGATATAATCATGCATCTTTATTTTATAGCTGGATCTGGCGTTGAGTGATGTGAAGAAAATTCGTATTCCACGAATATTTATGTCTCCCACCGCCAAAACACATTTTTAATATAACATGTTACTGCTGATAATTTAAGGAACTGAAACGTGAACGCTTAATGTGGATCTCTTTTATTAAAGTATATTTTCAGACCATCATTTTTTCTTCTTTGTCGCAACAACCACAAAACTTTTGGGCCAGATTGAAACAAATGATTTGGCAAAAACATTGCCACAATTAATAAAACAAACCTGGTTACAAAACCAAAATACTATGCTCTTCCTTACTCAGCTTCAAAATTCGAATTCGCTGATTAGCAAGCACAGTGGATTTTTTATTCGTAATGATTTTGCGCATCACTAGTGCAAATTGGCGTTTCGGCTCTGGCCCTCGTAAAGAACAAGGGTTAACTCAAGCTACGGCTTTTTGTTTGCGACGACCAAGGAATTTTAATGGAGCACTTCTTAGAAGGAGGGATTTGTTTTTGAATATCTTCTTACAAGAATTATGTTTTCAAAACTTTTGTCCATTGATGAGCACTAGTAAAAATGTGTTTCGAAGATTTTCAGCTTATTGTAGTCTTTAGGAATATATTTTATTTATTTATGTCGGCATGTCAACAGATCATTTTAGTAAATCACTAATAAAAATTGTTGTTACAACTGACGAAAACAAGCTGGGTTATTAATTTGACGCATGAAAAAATATATATCACACAATAATCTTCATATTTTCGTAAGATAACATAAGCACAGCTATTGTTCACAATTTAGTATATACTGATCACTTTTGTAATATTTATAATCTAATTAAACTATTTTTAGTTTAAAAATAAACACGGGGCTGATGATTACATGGCAGTGGTGCCATTTCTCCTCGAAAGTAAAGTAAAGTTAAGAGAGATACAACTCTTTCAATACGTGATTTGACTTATTTTATACACAAAAAAGTTTGTAGTGCTCAAAGTTCAATAGAGTATGTCACATATGACATTCCTAATTCAAACCATGACCTCTTAGCAACCGTCCCTTTTTTATTGTCATTGTCATTGAAATATGTAAATAAACATTATTGATTGCGAAAGTGATAATTATTTTATGTAATAGAGTATCTCGTAGATTTCCCCTTTTTAAAATATTGAAAAAACCCAATGGCAAAGTAGAAAAAAAAATGACACTTACATAGCTGCGTGGCAAAGTATTAATGTATGTAAAACTCAAACGTTTTGGACTGCGCGGGCTGAACCCTGAAAACAATGATATTAAAAAAGTATAGATAGGTTATGCCCTTACAAAACGATCGAAATATATGTGCCGCTTGCGAACAACTGCAACATGCGTAATTCTTATTTTGTCCTTGTCATACTCGTGAAAAGAACAATTACTTTCTCTTTCATGGATTTGAAAAGACGTCACAATTGTGACGTTTTAGGGACGCATATTGAGAGCGCATGTAACATATCTATTACTTTTTAAATATCATTGCACTTACATAGCTGCGTGGCAAAGTATTAATGTATGTAAAACTCAAACGTTTTGGACTGCGCGGGCTGAACCCTGTAAATAATAACCATACAAAAAATATATGTTGTGAAAAGAGCAGATAAAAATAGCACCAAACCCTGCTCTTCCTACGGATGATGAGAGAGGCGACTAAAAGAGTACTTCCCACACCGTCCTCTCTCCATCATTGGCCAAACACTGAACCTGCCAAGAGTGGCGAAATCCCCCATTCAGGTTCGTGTCTAACAGAGGTCTGATTTGGGCCGGTGATGATTTAAATAATGATACAAAAAATGCAAGTAAACTAAAAATCTACTATTTCTTTGTTGGTAGTTTTTCTTATAGTTTCTACATAAAATAAACAAACTCTCGTTCTTATAGTATTCCAATGCTTCAACCTCTATTATTATAGCAAATAAGGTTTATAACAAAGCTATTCCTAAAAAGTGTAGAGAGAGTACCAGTTTCGTTGAATATTTCATACTATCTTGCACATGCCTCGGTCGTCAGCTTAGAATACAAATTTGTCACTCTTGTCTTATTTTACAGTCTTGAGAAAATGGAATTGCTTAAAATATTAAGTTTAAGAAAACCTTTTAATCGAAAAATGTAAGAGCAAAACATTTGTATCCGCAAGCAATGTGTAACAATTTTATCAGCAAAACAAATGAGTATTCTTTTTCACGCTTCTTTTATAAGTAAGTAAAGTAAATAATTAATTAAATAATTAAATGTGGACAACATCACATACATTGTTCTGATCCCAATTTGAATAACTATTTAAAGCACTCGTATTTTGGAAACCTGAAACAACAAAGGTACAACAAACACCCAGACCCGAGAAAATGTAGAATAACACTTTTTTTTCTACATTGATCCGTCCGGGAATCGAACCCGGACTTCGGAGCAGGCGACACCTTGTAAACCGGTGTGTACGCCACTCCGCCACGGAGGTCGTCGTCAACACGGAGGTTTTATAGTATCACACATGGTTTGATAGTGGGATGTTTGACTTAGTACGCAAGAAACTTGTTATATTCCCGGTTGGGGTTAGTGAAAGATATATTTAATGATTTACTCGCGTTTATTAGGGTATCTAGGGATTAAATATTTTTTATATACTAGTAAAAAAAGACTTACTATAGGTATATTGCCAAAAATGAAAGCTACTAAAACCAAAAATTATAGCAAAAAATTTTTGATGACCTCCGTGGCGGAGTGGCGTACACACCGGTTTTCCAAGTGTCTCCTGCTCTGAGGTCCAGGGTTCGAATCCCTGACGGGTTTACCAACCCAGAAAAGGTACTTGCAGACGAAAAAAAAATCGTAGATGTTTGTTGGAGTTGACAATATGCAATCAAACAATAAATATTTTTAGTAGTCTAGAAACACCCTTCAATCATCCTACTGCAGGGAAAAGGCTTCCATCATTGAATTCAAACTTCAGTTACAGCAATGGGTACTTGCATCATGACCACGCTTGCCAATCTTGGTGATCACAAGCCCGAGCAATGTTCGAATATTCGAAAGTTTTAGCTGCCCGACCGGGGATCGAACCCGGAATCCCAAGATCTTGGCCCGGTATTTAAATCACTAGTCCAACGCGGTTAAATCTTTTAACAAATACTTAATTAACCAACATTTTATAAAACCTCTACTTTTTTCGAATGTTGAAAAATAAATATATGTTTGTATCTCATTCGGAGTGAACCTGCTTCACCTCAGCTAGTGCTAATTTGCCACTTTGGAGTTGTTTATGTTAGGAGTTAGAGCAGCTCCCAGCGATATCGAAGAGAGCCGTTTGCTGTTCAGCTCACAGTGCGAGTGAACAAAAACAGAAGAATGGAAAGCTGGTGGTACATTGAAAGCGATGCATTTCCATCGACGCACGTATCACTTAAAATACTTTTATTAGACAAGTGTGTCTAGGCAATATAAATTAATTATAAAGAGGTGTCAAGTTTTGAGTTGGTACATTGAAAGCGACATATTCTAATAGACACATTCTGACACATGTTCCACTTAAACGATATATGACCAAATTATCTTATATTTTTCTAACATAAATAAAAAATTGTATTAAAGACAAAATAATTAGGTGTGGTTTTGAATTGGTAGATAAAGCTTTTTAGTTTCGCACTAACAAAGCATAATTAATTTGTTATTTGTTGTTTGTAAATATAAAATGAAAAATTAGTTACACAATCAAAAACTAAAAAGCGTCCAAATCAACAAAAGATTTGAAAAACAGCTTCATTTACGACTGTTGAAAAAGACATTCAGAGTGAACCGCTTCACCTCAGCTAGTGCTAATTGCCACTTTGGAGTTGTTTATGTTAGGAGTTAGAGCAGCTCCTAGCGATATCGAAGAGAGCCGTTTGCTGTTGAGCTCATAGTGTGGTTAACAAAAACAGAAGAATGGAAAGCCGGTGGTACATTGGAAGAGGTGTCAAGTTTTAAGTTGGTACATTGAACGCGACTCAATCTGATAAACACATATTTTACTTAAACAATATATGACCAAATTACCGTATATGTTTCTACCATAAATAAAAAATTGTATTAAAGACAATAGAATTAGGTGTGGTTTTGAATTGGGAGATAAAGATTTTTAGTTTCGCACTAACAAGGCATAATTAATTTGTTATTTGTTGTTTATAAATATAAAATGAAAATTTGGTTACACAATCAAAAACTAAAAAGCGTCCAAATCAACAAAAAATTTAAAAACAGCTTCATTTACGACTGTTGAAAAAGACATTCGGAGTGAACCGCTTCACCTCAGCTAGTGCTAATTGCCACTTTGGAGTTGTTTATGTTGGGAGTTAGAGCAGCTCCCAGCGATATCGAAGAGAGCCGTTTGCTGTTGAGCTCATAGTGTGGGTGAACAAAAACAGAAGAATGGAAAGCTAGTGGGACATTGAAAGCGTTTTATTTAGATCGACACACGTTTTACTTGGATACTGAATTTAGCCAAGTTACCATATTAACATGCAGTATGAATAAAAAACTTGTTTAATGATAAAATCCCAGATAAAATCAAGTTTTGAATTGGTGGGTGATGATTTTTTGAAATGAAATGAAATGAAATGAAATATTTTTATTTGTCCTTGAAGAAGGTACATTTTAGTTGTTACATAGAGTTGCGAACCTCTTCCTCAGCAAACCAATGTTGCATACAAATATATTAAATTTAGCTACAGTACATAATTCTTTAATTAATTCAATCCTTTCTTAAAACACATGCATTATTTATATTAAATTTCAATTTATTTATATTAATTTGTTTCGCATTAAGAAGCATTAATTTATTATTTGTTATTATAAATCTGAAATGATAAACTAGATACATAATAAATGATAGACAAACGTCCTCATCAAACGAGCACCACTAGATAGATGATTTCGGTGGTCTGTTAACTTAGTAGCATTCAACAGTTAAAATCAGTTTTATTTCTGCAAATAGGCCCCAGTAGGCGCTTTTACACGTCCCAATATTTAAACCTACCACTGCTTCGGGACAAGTCTAGGCTAGTGCCGAGAAGAAGCAGCGCAAGAAAATCGGTCACTATTGTCAGCCTCTTTTTAAATAAATTTTTACAAGGTAAGGTAATTTTTACAAGGTTTAAGCAAGTACGAGCTGGGACAACTTAATGCCATACATTTAAACCAACCTAAAAAGAAGCACGTAAAGTTGAATTTCCACTATGGCATGACAACAGCGGCCTTATAAAGTTCCTTTCCAATATCGTATACGCTAGACGAATAGATAACTAAGGATTTATTATTTTTTAGATTATTGTAAAATGCAATAAATTTGACATACGTTACTGCGATCATTCCACTTGACACCACCAAAACGACACCACCGGTGGTGTCATATGGAATATCTAGTCCATATGACACCACCCTAGTGATGTCTAGAAACGCGTTTTTGACAAACAACTCCCAATTCATTATTGTAGCATGTCTACAATTGTTGTTACGTGCTTAGTGAACTTTTCTTTTTGTGTTTCTTTTCCGGTGAAAAACCTTTCGGCCAACAATTTTGCTGTATTTAATACAATCTGAGCATCACTCGAATGGTCCGTTTGGGTACAATTATCCTTCGTATTTTGTTCCGTTTGCGTTTTGATTTTACGCAAGTCTATTTTTTTGTATGTAACATCATTAATAGTCGGTGGTGTCATATGGACTAGATATTCCATATGACACCACCGGTGGTGTCGTTTTGGTGGTGTCAAGTGGAATGAACGCGTTACTGTTTATCCCAGAAAAATATCCGGTTTCGATTTGACAGTTTCAAATTGGCAATGCCACGGGTATGATATCGTAGTCACATGAATAAATATTTACTCATGTGTCGTAGTCGTAGGCAATAGAATCTTTAATACAAAGTTATAAACATCAGTTCATATTCTAAATCATCGCTTACAGTGGAAGACACACTTCGTCCATAAACCTTGGGGCATCCCGCCTGCAGCCGACATAAAATTTATCCTGCACGCTCCCGCCCCGCTGATCCCCGTTTGAACTTATGCCGCCGCTGAACCTGTGGGATTCTGTTTAGTGTACTGTCTTTGTATATTTATACTTAACTTTACTTATACTCAACTAGCTCTTCGCCCGCGGCTCTGCCCAAGTGAACTCAACATCATATCGCGCGGTCGAAAACCTGTGCCTAGGTGGTATATAGAAAGATAGATTAGGTAGACTTAAAACATTCGTGCCTGTGAAACCATGGAAATACAGTAGTTGACATACCGACAGCAGCGCCGCCTACCTGGTTCCGCGGTAGAAAGTAGCCTATTTTAATTAAAAATAATGACGGCTTCTAATCGTAAAATATTTTTTCAAATCGGTCCTGTAGTTCAGGAGCCTATTCAATACAAACAAAAAATCAAATCTTTCCTCTTTATAATACGAGCATTAGTGTAGATTGTACAGTGGCTAGCAGAGTTACCTACCCTTAAATGTCATTTCTCCAATCGATTTTCAACTTAAAATCAAAAAACAATTTTTTTAATTTTTGATAACCGACAGTTATGTTTAAAGTATCAGGGCCTCCATTTATAACTCCTAGAACAGTGCCTAGGGTGTATGGGTCGATCGTCATTTATTCCTGGTTTAGCACAGACAGATACAAAATTAGTTGATTTGCGGACCTAGATAACTATTTTTATAATGTACCCTATGATAATGAGATTATTCTATATTTATTTTATAGGAAAAAACTGAAAACCGTCAACTACGTTAAAATTGCTTGACGTTCGTCCATACTTAAAAACAATAATGGAGAGTTGAATTGAGAAAACCTCTTTTTTTCGTCGGATAAATTACGAGATTGACTAATGACTGCAGAACGGAGTTCACGATTATTATTCAATTATTGATGGTTATTTTTTGTGTCAGTTAAAAACAAAAAAAAATGTAAAATACTGTTTTTAAATTTTTTTGCAACTCTATGTTCAGTGGGTAAGAGCTATGAGATAAAATCCATCAGCATTATTCTAATTAGCTGTAAGAGATTTTTTGTTGTTGTGCAAATTAAATCCCCAGGAAAAGGTTATTTGTTAAGCTCGGAAATTGAATATATCAACGCCGCGAGCCTGTGGCGCCATATTTGTTGTCTCGTTTCCGTTTCCGCTGCGTGCTTATGGTACCGGATGGTTCTTAATTATTGTGACATATCGCTGAAGGAAAGAATAGTCATCTATTTCTATGTCACAGATAAAAATTGTTTTAAAGTTAAATGACAAGGTCACGCGTGATGTTATTAACAAATAACCCAAAAGTACGTAAAATACGATTTACCTTTGAAAGTACTGTTACGGTAAATCCCGTTAAGTAAATGTATAAAATGGGTGAAATATCCTACGAAAATTTAAATTAAATTAACAAAAACTCAACAGTTGAAACTCATGAAACACTCTTCAAGTTTTGACTCAGTGCAAAACAAGATATATCACCGACAATCGTCATGCCGATAACCGGCTCAAAACATGGCGGCTTAATTTGCTTTTCGATGTTTTTTTTTAATTTAATTTGTTTTAAATAATAATAAATGTGGACAACATCACATACAATGTTCTGATCCCAATTTGAATAACTATTTATAACACTCGTATTTTGGAAACCAGAAACAAAGAAGGTACCACAAACACCCAGGCCCCAGAAAATGTAGAAAAACACTATTTTTCCTCATCGACCCATCAAGGAATCGAACCCGGGACCTCAGAGCAGGCGAAACCTTCAAAACCGGTGTGTTTTTTTAGTACTCTATTATTCTCTCGTAATCGTATGTCTGCTAAAAGTTCAAAACTTACCTATAAATACGCGTTTATAGTTTCTGCAATGTATAATGGCCGCAACAGCAAACTGTGGCGGGTCGCTCCGCCGGGACAAAGCGGACCCACGGGACCCATCCGTGGTCCAGTGTCGGACGAACTTTGCGGGAAAACACTCGTTTATCTGAGTTTTGTGATTTTTTGCCTAACTACAAACAAAATAGGTCGTTAATCAAACCAGCAGTAGTTAGCAAATAAGTTTATACATATTTTTTGTAAGTACAGTTGTAATGAATAATTGGGTCGGTCACTTCAATTAATTTACGTAAGTAAAAGTAACAGCCTATAATCATCCCACTGCAGGGATAAGGCCTCCATCATTGAATTCAAGTTACCGCAGCAATGATGGGTGCTGGCATAATCACCACGCTTGCGAAATGTGGGTTGGTGATCACAAACCCGAGCAATGTTCGAATATTCGAAAGTTTTTGTTGCCGACCCGGGGATCGAACCCTATACTCCGAGATCTTGGACCGGTATTTAAACCCCTAGTCCAACGGAGCGTTTAGTTATAGCTAACGTGAGTATGTACTCTTTATATCGAATTCTCTACTTGAACTATTTAGAAGTCGGGCGTTAGGGCGAGTCAGACTTGTGTTTTGGTCTCTGCCTGCATTATATTTTTGGAACGAAGTTTTGTATCGCGCGTTGCGAAAGAAGGCTAGACGGAAAAAATTGTAACGACACTTTTTGAACGACACTTTTTGCTATATTATTAGTTGTAAGCCGTGCGGCGTGCGTGTGAGGGAGAGGGAGAGGGAGAGGGTGATGGAGAGGGAGAGGCAGAACGAGAGAGAGCGGGAGGGATAGGGAGAGGGAGAGATAATTAAAAATAAATTTAATATAAAATGAAATTTTATTACAATTCCTTTACTAAAAATGAACTTCGTTCCATCCGGGTGTCCCTTATCACCTCTCAAGGTTTTTTGGTTTAAAATAAAAATCTCAACCTAAATCGTACAAAACACGCAAACAGCGTAGTTTCATCAAATGTTAGGAGTTTTTGTACTCTAACACCCGAAACAAACATCTTTACAGATGTCATAATTTTTCAAGTTTATATTATAGTTAGTACTGATATTACAATTGCAATAAAGTTGCTAAAATATCTAAAATATACTAATTAAACACCCAAATTAATTGATTGGAGTTTTATTTTTACTAGCCCTTTTACATTGAAAGCCCATCCGAACCAGAGAGAGATAACACTCTTTTTCTTACTCTCTTAGGGATACCACAACTCTCCCGCACATGAATGTGGCATACACTTAAATTTTAATGCTAAACTTAACTTAATACTAATTGTACAACAAAGTGATTATTGAGTACGCTATAGAATAATGCTAAACTTAACTTAGTACAATTGTGCTACAAGGTACGTATTGAGCCGTTCATGCAACAGCCCTACGGACAATTCCTTGGGATCGGTTTTACCACTGGTGCATGATCGACATCAATCAGTTTATAACATTGTATATTTATTCATCCAAGGTATCAGAATGAGGTATTATTTGATTTACATGACGTTTCCATTTGGACACATCCTGAAAATGTGACCACGCAGGCCACATTCAGAGCAAAACTTGTTTCTTAGCGTGCATTCTATTTTTAAATGATTATTTTTACCACAGCAATAACATTTTTTCTCACTGTTTTGTTTGATAGGTAGATTGTGTTTTGGTTTTCTTTGCCCTGTTGGTTTCATCGAACTTTGGTTGTAAAGGATCTCAGTCACATCTTGTGGTTTTTCTGCATGCAATAATGCTGCTTCTACAGTGCGGGCTCGTTCAACACATTTGTCTAAACTCAACTCGCATGAGCTCTTCAAAAGTTCAAACTTTATAAGTCTGGAGGTAACTCCATCAATGAACTTTTCTTTAATTTGGTCCTCCATGTCTTTGAAGCCACATTTACCAGCTAATTTACGTAGTTCTAAGATATAGTCTTCAATAGTTTCTTCTGGTTTTTGATCACGTTTTCTAAATTGGGACCTTTCTAAAACAGATGATAAAATTTTCACATACTGTTGTTGAAGCTTGGCACATAAGTCGTCATAAGAACTTTTGTTTGGTTTCACTGGAGCACACAGAATAGTTAAAGTTTCATAAATTTTAGGTGTGAGTTTAGTAATTAACAGCGGTACTTTCTTTGCTTCTTCTACCTCGTTCAAAATTATAAAGCACTCTAGTTGTTGGTGAAATGCTTCCCACTTTTCGCCATCAAAAGGTTTCAGTTCTCCATAAGTTGACATAGTTTTAGTTTTTATAACCTTTTGTGTCTTGTTTTGGTAATAATGACTAAGTATTTTACGAAGCTGTTCTATGTTTTGGTTTTTCGAAAATTGTATGTTCTCCTCTTGCAATATCATACACAATTCTTCTTTTGAACACTTGTATATATAACTGCGTTTTCCTAATCTCACCTGACGTAATTTATTTTCAGATTCCAAATCTGACATAACTTGTAATTCAATCGATAATTATTATTTGCAACAAATATGTACTACGGCCATTAAAAACGTGGTGCATCCAAAATGGCGGCAGTCCACGCAGGAAAGCGCTAAATTATTTAATCTTTTTACCAATGAAGTAACTTATTAATTGCCAATACCAAATCACTTTTCTTTGCAATTACAGGTTCTTGATCCTCGTCGCCACTAAAATATACTAATTAAACACCCAAATTAATTGATTGGAGTTTTATTTTTACTAGCCCTTTTACATTGAAAGCCCATCCGAACCAGAGAGAGATAACACTCTTTTTCTTACTCTCTTAGGGATACCACAATATCAAATAAAGTATCTTTGCCGATGTTTGACAGTGAGCTAAGATTAAGCTATTTAAATACTTTATTTGATATTTTAGCAACTTAATTACGCGCACCCGACATGCATAGAGATGCGGGTTCGAGTCCCGCCTGACACATAATTTTTCAAGTTTTCAGTATTTAAACTTATAATTTAAATTAAGTTTCAAAAATATCAAATAAAGTAACTAAAAAAGATTTTCTAAAAATTGTATAGTGTGATTTATCGAGAATTACATTAGCACCATACATCATACTGTACATAATTATAAACTCATCACCTAATTATAAAGATTTAGCATAATCTGTCTAGGTTTTAGCTCAGCTAATAAATGTGTCTATTAGCCCTCCTTAGACAAACCAGGGTAAATGGGTCACTCGCACTCCCTAGAGAGTCGTCTAGGGCAAAATAATTTGTATCCTCTTTTAGTATCATTAAGGCCTTTATAAAAACATATCGAGCTTTTTATTCTTGAACTTGAACTAATACATATTATAATGTGATTTTAAGTTTGTTTGTTACGCTTTCACGCAAAAACTACTTAACCAATTGTCACGTTGTCATTAACTTTTTTAAACATCTGTCTAAGGTCATAAACGTCATTCTGCCAGGCTCATGAAAATTACTTCGGCTGCGTGAAGTTTCATTAAATAATTTAATGTCAACACACAATCTTAAAATATAGAAAACAAAATATTGTTATATTTATTAAAATAAATCATTCACGACATTTGTGAAATGAGTAAGTGTTCCGTGCGTTTGCTAAACGTTGACAAACGAACGTAACGTTATTATAGTCATTCGGAGCATACGGACAGTCGCATGCGCATCTGACAACTCCTTGTCATTGACAGATCAATAACCAAAACAACAAAACTCGATTATTATTGAAGTGAAATTAAATGTGTTTTAATAATGAAACAATGAATGTATTAACTAAACGTGAGTATTTAGAGATTAGTGCGCAGCTCAGAAATCACAACGTGACACAATCATCATGAAACTTTGCCCTTTATTCCCACTAGGTCTGTTGGACAGTTCTGTTGACATAACTAATGGAAATTTTTATCCCACTAGTTCTGTTAACAGAACAAATGGGACTCTTTGTTCCCACTAGTTCTGTTGACCGAACTAAAGAGAATTTTTATCGCACTAGTTCTGTTAACAGAACAGGTGGGACTAGATCTCAGAGGTTTTGTTGAGATGTGCATATGGATTGAGGGCCCAAGGTTTTAGAACGAAGTTCCTTATCGCGCGTTGCGAAAAGGGGCTACACGGAAAAAATTGTAACGACACTTTTTGACCGACACTTTTTGCTATAGTTGTAGGCTTACAACGTGATAGGGGGGGAGGGAGAGGGAGAGGGAGAAGGGAGGGGGAGGGGGAGAGGGGGTGAGCGAGAGGGAGAGAGAAGAAAAAATAAATTAAAAATAAAATAAAATTGTATTACAATTCCTTCACTAAAAATGAACTTCGTTCCATCCGGTTGTCCCTTGACACCTCTCAAGTTTTTTTTATATTCTTGGAGGTATGAGAAGTAACATAGGCTACTGTACTTGGTATCCCACTGTTGGGCACAAGTTCCCACACGCGCGATATTAAGTGTGGTACACGCGAAAAGATAGTACACAATAAAAATCGACTAAGGGCGTGTTGTGTGTGCTGGAACGTTAAAGGATGGCGGCGGATGATCACCAACCCGCATTTGGCAAGCGTGGTGATTGTGCCTGTACCCATCATTGATATATACTTGATTTAACATTTGTAAGATAGACGCTTCCAAAGTGGTAAAATGAGTGTCCCCTCTAACTTTTAAACTAAGCAAGTAAAAATTTTGAAAAAATAAGTAATGTAGATCTTAACAAATACTTTCAACGAAAATTGGTTTGAACGAGATCAAACCGGTAGTTTTGGAGATCTGGCACATTTTCAACAACAAATATAACTTTGTCCTTTATACAAACACTATGAAAAAAACAAAGTTTTTTTTGCAGTCAACAAAATATTGTGGTATTTTCGTCAAAGTTAGCACGGAACCCTCAGTGCGCGAGTCCGACTCGCACTTGGCCGGTTTTTTGAACCTATCTTTTCTAAATGTTTCACAACTTTTTAAAAGCAAAAAAAATTCTGGTGTAAGTTGAAAATGTTATTCCTTGAATAAAAATGGTTGTCGTGCTTCGGGACGCACGTTAAGTCGTTGCCATGGTCTCGGCTTCAGTCGTAACATGAAAATCGTGAAAAAAACACATCGAAGGTGTGTAAATAGATGAATTTCACTGAAAATCAGCGTCGCAGTATCCCTTAGGCTGTTGCGACTAATGCTGAGTGGGGGCCTTTTTGGCACATTCATTGTACCTAATTATGTTTTTGTAAACTTTTTTTCGAAGTGCCAAATAAACATATATTCATTCATTCATTCATTCAATTTATCTTTAAAGGAAAGTCATACAGTAAAATGAACATAACTTCTATAATATAAATGCATATATTGTTAGGCCACGCTTAAATACAAACAATTCAATTAATTCAAAACGTGCTGCCATATATCACAGCTAAGTGAATTTCGTACGTGCATTCGATTGTAAGCGCCTAAATTAGTTTACATTATGCAGCACAGAGGCGCTGCATTCGCATTCACGCCGTTACAATTGATTTTCAAATGCATACTAGCTAAAGCCTTTCAATAAAGACCCGATGGCTTCAAATAAGATTCTAAATGGGAATAAGTACTATGCGAAGGCAGTTCTATGCGCCATTAGTTTAGTCGACACTATGAGAATAAAGAGTGCAGACATCAAAGATAGTTGTAGTTTAGGGCTGCCAATTAACCGTACTTTAAAATATAGTAGGTATTGTACGCTATGTCATGTAGGCGTTAAAACGTAAAAGTTTTTATATATCAATATTTATTGTTAGTCTTTCCCGCAAAAACTACTGACTGGCTTTTTATCAAATTTCGCATTATTGTAGTTTTAACATTTATATTTAATTTTATATGGCTATAATTTTATTCATCTCGATATTCCTTGTAGTTCATATGATTTAAACAAGAACAGATAATTTTTCTAAGAAAAGTTGGCAGCCCTACCTGTAGGTTACGACTCGCTGCAACTAGTCTAGCGCGGCAGATGCGTTTTAGACCGTTATTGGCGTATATCAGTCCATTGTTCCACAAAAACCTCTCCAAAAGCAAGATCCATAATCCCCACGCTTGAAAAGCGGGTTGGCGATTGTGGTTTGACTGGTGGAGCGAAGACACTGCTGACTGTCTTCTTCTGGCAGTACTCTTTTAGTCGCCTCATACGACACCCATAGGAAGAGTAGAGGCAGGGGCGTGCACAGCATTTCTGGGTGGGGTATGCAGAACCTAAGTTTTATAGAACTTTAATATAGAAGAAATGCAGGGATCGGTAAGGTAAACGTAGTATGCAGTGCTTATTGGCATGTATGGTGGGCACGCCATTGAGTAGAGGTGGTGCTATTGTATTTTTCTGCCAGCACATTAGTTTTTAGATGGCAAATATTAGGTAATGTGCAGGCGACGAAAATAAATCTGGCTAAAAACTCGGGCACCTAATTTTGTTGATATAAGTGGGAGATTGCGACGAAAATGTTAGCCTGATGGAATCGAACCCTTGCATACTAGACAGACCACTACGCTGAGTGGTTACTTTTTAATTTTTTAACACCGTTAACACGTTCCGGGACACTAACCGCCTGTCGATGTGATAACAATAAAACTTCTATTGTGTCTAGCATTGTGTCCCGGAATGTGTTAAATTAAATGTTAAATTTATGTGTAACAGTATTTAAACTTGAAAAATTTTGTCTCAGGCGGGACTCGAACCCGCATATATTTTTTTATTTATAAACAATGGGCTTGCTCTTGACTACATACTTAACTATACGGTTAAGAAGAAGCCTAAGATGGAGCGAGCTTACCCAGAGGTACTGGTTCTCCCACACACTAGCGGAACACAGAGAAACTGTTTGGCGCTGGACTCCGGCAGGAGGGTGGTAGCATCCAGGCGGCTTCTTACGAAGCCTACCACCGCAGAGGGATCTGTTAGCCGTCATCATTGGTTAGAAAACCAAAGATGCCGTTGCCCAGGGTGGACCACCAGGAGGTAGATCCCACCACCCTAAATTAAAAAACCAGATACGCAATCAGGGACTGAAAAATGTCCATACTAAATAAGCACCCACTCAACATGTGGGTGCTCTTTTACCTAAGTTGCATTCATCTTCAACATTCAAACTTTGATAGTTTGAAGTGACATATTGTATTGGAATGAATATCAAGTTCTTGTTTTTTTTTTTTTTAAAATTTACTGAAACGCCATATGGGAGGCTTTAATCAGTTAAACCGGGCAGAGTGTGGCGAGCGCTGAAGGCGCTCAGCCTAGGTCCGCCACGCTAGCGGTACTCCGGTGCGGCCGAGGGTAAGGCTTCGCGAGGCGAAGCCTCAGGGCCCATACTAGCGGGCGTGATCGGGCCAGTGTGGGGTGCTAAGGGCACCCTACCAAATGGCGATCAAGTTCTTGTATTTCATCGATAGTCCTACTGTAGCTTGATTATAGACTATCTTGTTTACGTAAAAAGTTAAAGTAACGGCCTATTTACATCCCACTACTGGGCAAAGGCCTCCATTATTGAATTCAAGTGACTAGCTATAATAGGTACAGGCATAATCAGCAAATGTGTGGTGATCACAATCACGAGCATTGTTCGAAGATTATAAACTCTGGTTGCCCGACGTGGGGATCGAACCCGGGACCCCGAGATCTTGGCCCGATACTAAGGCCTTACTCCGCAACACAACGTCCGTATATTCGAATCCATCTGTCTCTATCACTCATACCGATGTCTTAAGAGGAAACACTACGGGCGAGAGAATTGAAAAATAGGTATTTGTAAAAACTATTGCTGTTGCGCAGTGCCAAACGTCAAACCTCAGAGTGTGATAGAGACAACTGCTTCTTGGACCCAAATACCTACTAAAACACACCAAATCAACGTTTCGTAGTACCCCGATTACTTTTCCAAAACTAGACCTATTTAAATACTTTTTTCATTAAAAATTAAAGAAAAGCTTTGGCCATGTTCGTATGTTTTTCTTTTTTTTCTAAAATTTATCTAAATTTGTTTTCTGGATGTTTGAACACAGCGGAAAATCTGACGAATTTTTTCGATTTTTGAGGGGTCCTATCTTTTTTATTAATAAATTTATGAAAAAACAGAAAACATAGAAACATGCTAATAGTGGCCATGGATTTTTGTAATAAAAATTATTGCTCTACTGGCTTTATCCAGGGAGGAAACAGGGGACTACGTTTGTATGGTAAAACGGCCCTTGTGTTTTCTCTTAAAGTATCTGAAAGAGACAGATATCACCGTGAATGCGAGCTTCGTGTTACAGAGTAAGGCGTCTGAATCGTTCTAGATCAACGGCGTTATTTACGTTCAATTTTAAATGGATCATTTGCTATTAGGGGTTAAAGTATGAAATTGCCGTTATGTATGGACGAAATCGAGAAAAGTAATTTTTCCATACTAACAATTTTTTAGTTTTTTTAAGAACGCCTTAACCGTTTTCGATGCAATTAAAGGTGAAAGTTAGATGGTTATAAAGCTACGCATTACAGTATTTAAATTTCTGAAAATCAAAGTATATAATACAAATATACTTAATTGAAGCAAGAAGGTCAGCTGACACATTGTAAGGGGTCTTTTCAACGACTTCCTTTGAAGTAACAGGCACTAGTATTGCATTTTTTTTAGTCAAAAGTTACTTTATTTAGTATTTGATACAATACAAAAAGAATTACGCAATAATATGACTATACTTAAGAGCTATAAACAAAATAAAAAGTGGGAAAATAATCGGCAATTTCATACTTTAACCCCTATTATTTTGTTTCTCGCCTAATAATCAAGACAAGTAATGAGAACACTTAGGCTAAACACGGTATAAAGGCACTGAAGACAATATCCGAGAAAGTAAGTTGTCGTTATGTTCTCCGGTTCCTGCATAACGATCTGCTAGTGCTGTGAAGGTGTCGATAATTGTATCGATAATCGTTAGCTTAGTTTGTAGTAATGAAAGGTATGTTTACGGTTTTAGTACGCGTTTATTTTTGACTAGCTGTTCCCAGCGACTTCGTCCGCATCAATTTCCGTTATTATGATAGCGCTAATTTTTGCAACATTTTTCACTGATGCTTCGCTCCTATTGGTCGCAGCGTGATGTTCTATAGCCTAGAGCCTTCCTCGATAAATGGACTATCCAACACAAAAATATTTTTTCAAATCGGACCAGTACTTCCTGAGATTAGCGCGTTCAAACAAACAAACTCTTCAGCTTTATAATATTAGTATAGATAGTATAGATTTTACCCGACGATTCGAACCCTTTTCGAAACTAATGAAATATTTTCTTTTTTATAAAGGTTTATGTGAAAGAGCTCCTGACCATTACAAACATATCAAAATAAGAATTATTCGATTAGGTGCAGTCGATCGTAAGTTACGCGTGTTTTGGTGATTCATTTTATTTATACAGAATGAATTTTTAACCACTTTCCAAAATTTTTATATGCGTTCAGTATCGTATTTAGAGCCTATTTATGAAGCAAAAAATGTAAACCAAGTTGTAACCCGAAAATATTTTTCGTGATATAGTTTTCAATTTTTACGGTCCTAGACCTGTTAAGGTATTAAGGGAAATACAAAAACTCATGAATAGTATTGTAATAAATGAATGAGATGCACATCGCGTAAAAAGAGTGTTACTAGGATGCCGTATCAATAATTTTAGATTTTTTGCGGATATTTTCTAAGTGCTTTATCTTGACATTTTTGTACTGGGCTATACCAAAAGAAAAAATACGTCATTTGTTTTTTTCCTCGTAGATGGCTATGTTAAAACTTGGAAAGTGGTTAAAATTTCACCCTGTATCTACAGAAGATTAAAGATTTGTTTGCGAAACCGAAATAAACAATTCGTTTTTACGTAAGTACTTAAACCGCTGTCAGTCAGTGTTAATGTTAATTGAGTAAGTAAACCTAAGCGGATTTGTGCGTGTCCGTCTTAAATCACTTATTTACCTTTGAGTAGAATTTTTATTTACGTACTATCTGACTCAGCGATGTCGTGTGGTGTCAGCACGTAAAAAGAATTGCATCACCCCTTTTCTTCTTAACACATGCCGGGACACAATGCAAGACACTAGATAAGTTTAATTGTTATCACGTCGACAGGCAGTTGGTGTCACGGAAAGTGTTAAAGGTATTGTAAGAGGCGACTAAAGAAGTACTGCCAAAATAATACAGGCAGGAGTGTCTTATAGGGACCATTAGCTAAACTGCGATCGAAAACAATACAATACCATACTACAATACAGTTTATTGCACATAAAACACATGACAAAAAATAAACATTAAAAATAAAAAAAAAAACATTACAAAAGGCAGTCTTATCGCTAAGAAGCGATCTCTACCAGACAACCTTAAGAAGGAAAACTATGTTTAAGTGGAATAGGGGTTACGTAGTTCAACATAAAGAGAGAGAAAAAACATATTGACAATATTACATATAAATAACAATATAAACATATACAAAATTTTAAGATAAAGATACAATAAATAATACATCGATACACACAAACATATATAATACTTACATACTATTAGGGGTTAAAGTATGAAATTGCCATTTTGTATGGACGAAATCGAGAAAAGTCATTTTTCCATACAAACAATTTTTTTGTTTTTTTAAAAACGCCTAAACCGTTTTCGATGCAATTAAAGGTGAAAGTTAGATGGTTATAAAGCTACGCATTAAAGTATTTAAAGGTGATGTCCCAAATTGTATGGAGGCTAGGCCCAGAAACTGTACACCCCACCAAAAGATAGACCAATACACCTACAAGATTTTGTTATTATCCAATTCTTTTAAAATGGCTTTGTTAAGTGGTTCAAATAAAGAGTTATGTAAGAAAATAGCAATACAAAACAACAAAACTATCATGGCGGAAGATGACATTTTGATGTCGTCTGTCAGTTTCAAATCGCGCATCTAGAAGTCGAGTGCCATCGTTTACTGTAGTAACAACAAACATTATGAAAGTAAGGTGTCAATCAATACCAAATCCAGAAAACGAAAAAGAGGTCGTTATAATGAACTACAATTAAAACGCGACAATCAGAACAAAAACTTGAAGTAAATGATAATGCCAAAGTGACAAGGGGTATCTGACAGCTACTGACATTTAAAGTTTTTTTAGATTGACGCCATTTTGGAATGCCTAATGGAGTTTGATAAATTATTCGATCTTATTTATTTTTGAACCACTAAATTATACGTTAAATAAATTTATATGTATTTTCCCCAGAATCAATATTTTTTTCATGATTTTTGAAAATGGTGTACTATGTCTGGGCCTATCATGGGACATCTCCTTTCTGAAAATCAAAGTATATAATACAAATATACTTAATTGAAGCAAGAAGGTCAGCTGACACATTGTAAGGGGTCTTTTCAACGACTTCCTTTGAAGTAATAGGCACTAGTATTGCATTTTTTTTTAGTCAAAAGTTACTTTATTTAGTTTTTGATATAATAATATAAAAGAATTACGCAATAATATGACTATACTTAAGAGCTATAAACAAAATAAAAAGTGGGAAAATAATCGGCAATTTCATACTTTAACCCCTATTATTTCGTATGAGCAGACATGTTAAAAAAAATCTGTGTCTGTGTGTGTTTAACCCCTATTAATACATAGATACACACAAACATATAAAATACTTACATACTACTAATCTACGTAAAACCAGACCGATACATAGCATTAGCGTCACAGAAATAACGCTGATTCTCTGACAGACAAGGGTAAAGAGTTCCTTACGGACAGACTGTACAGTAAAAGATTGTGAGTAGTACTGTGAGGAGTGGGAAGGAAAAGAGAGAAGTAGTTTACGAGACCGCAAATTATCCTGACCAACAGTGGATTGTAGAAACTGAAAACCCGTATGCTAAGCGATTAGGGTAACCCCATATTTTCTTGGGGTGGCCTATGTCCAGCAGTGGGCTTGGTTTGGCTGAGATGATGATGATGATGATGATGATGACTCAGCGAACTTTGTTCTACCTCAGATTTACATGATGTTCCGTTAACAATACTGAATTAAATTCAGTTTAGAGTAATACTTCAAATTATTATGAAACGAGCAACATTAGTCTAGCTTTTAGTGCAGATTGCATTGCGTAATATAGGCACAGATATATATACTATAGTTATATAGGTACTCCTATGAAAACACTTTGGATTGTTCAAATGAAAAGTGAGGTGCTTTATTTAGATTTTTACATAGGTCATTGTCATCAAATATATGGTGTAGTAAACACAAAATAATTTCATAGCTGTTTTCCTAAAATCGTTCCACTTCATATATTGTATACCTGTACATTTTGGCGTTCTAATAATTATTGGTGCTGACTGCTGTCTGAGTTACTTTGGCGTTATTATTATTATTTATAATTTATTTATTAAAGAACAATGTTTACAATCAGGTTTTACAGACATATAGACCCATAAAGCCGACTAGTCGGCTTATCTGTGAGTTCTTTGTAGGTACATCATTGACGGAATTGTGAAGCTTTGGCCGAAATACTGCCTTCGCCATAGAATAAAAGAAGAAGAAGAAGAGGTAAATATGTCATCATCATCAGCCTATCGCAGTCCACTGCTGGACATAGGCCTCTCCAGTAGCACGCCACTTAGGTTGATCCTCGGCTTTTCGCATCCAGCTCAAACATGTATGAGGATGTATTTACAATTTTTCCTAAGTTTTCTAATGTTTTAAAAATTATTCCGCAATTCGGGATACAAAACCGACAACTCCTACAAAAATCGGCTACTAACTAGACTTGGTTTTATTTATTTATTTATTCATTAAGGTATCTGAGACATTACAATTATGACATAAATATAATATAGAAGAATATTTCATTTAAAACTGTATACGTAGATAGTTATAAAAAAAATATTTATTGATTTTTCTCATCGCAACACTATTTAGTAATATAAATATTTGTCCCAGCCAGGGTCCTTTGGTTCAATGAAAAGCGTATTCTAATTTTAGGTGTACACTTTTATTTTATTTAAGAGAACAAGGCCAATAATAAAATCGTGAACCTTTTGGAAACTCGCTATGACGCCGTGTCGTGTAATTCGCTTCGAAAGCTCTTGGTTTCGATAAGAGTTTGTACGTAGTAACGGTTACTACAGTTATTTGTGTTTCAGCTGCAAGCTTTTTAATTTATCCATGAAGTTACAAACATGAATATTAATAAACTTAATTAATTACTTATAGTTTAAGTTTGCGTCATTGTTTGTTTCGACATTGATTTTAATAAATAAGCGACTCTAAAATATTCATTATCGTGATTTAAAATCCATCTTGCCAGTAAGGATGAGGAGCAGCACTTATAAAAAACCTTTTTTTTTCGTTCGGTTTCATTTAAACTGTCATAATAAATAACTTTAAGTCAAATTTTAAATACCTACTAACATTTTATATAGGTACCCGGGTATTTTATAAGACATTATTATCTTACAACTTTCGTTTTAACTTATCATTTTAATACCCCCAACTTGCCATAACTACGTTTCTCAATACGCTAACGTGCCACTTGATGATTAGGGGCTGAATTACCCAAAAACCTTTTTTCGTTTGGTTACATTGCAAGTATTGCAACTGTCATAATAGCTATCCTAAAGCCTAATTTAGCCATATTTATGGTGTCCTGAGTTGAGCTTTCAATCTGCTAGTCAGTCAATCCATGACTAGATGTTTGTTTAAAAGAGGAAGAGTAAAGTGAAGTAAACGGTCTATGATCATCCTACTGCATTGAATTTAAGATATCTCAGTATTGATATGATAGGTACAGGCATAATCACCACGCTTGCCAAATGCGGGTTGGTGGTCACAAATACGAGTAATGTTCGAAAATTCTTGTTTTCCGACCAGGGCATTGAACTCGGACCCTGAGATCTTGGTCTGGTACCTAAACCATTCGACCGATGGGGCATTCTAAGGAAAAGATTATTAATAAGATTTTTAATTCAAACCTTCAAATTTTCTCGGACAGTGCTCTACAAAAAACGCTTACTTCGCGAAGGGCCTGATTTAATTACGATTTAAATCGTATTTCTCCGTAAAAAATGAGTTATATCTTGCTATCATAAAATCTTTTTAATACGAATTCACTTGAACCCCAATATGATAAACCTAAAAAGAAAAACCCCGCCAAAAATAAATAGAAATAAAGATGAAAGTTAAATGATGGTATCTCTAGTTCCGTGCGAGCTTTGGGCCGCTCGCTAAAAGCTTTGCCAAGCTAAACCATTAGTAGTTTAAGGTAGTCAACGAGGAAAGCATAGAAAGACAAATGACCTTTAAAATTTACATCTAGTATGAATAATAAAATTAACAGTTAATAGATCATCAATCAATGGTTAACAGAAAGTCAAATGATCATAATTTTAATATGATATTTCCAAAAATGGTTTGCTTGGAAAAATGTTTTAGCTTGCTCTAGGTAGGATTTGAACTCACGAACTCTCGCTGTGGGTAACTGCCTTTCCAACTGAGCTACGGAGATATCACTGACTCGTGTGTTGAAAGACAAGTACAAATGGAGTAAGTAGGTTAACATATTTTAAGATCAGAGTTTTAAATTAATATGGTGCAAAATTTTTTTTTCGTACACATTCGTTCGGATGAATCAGACGGATATTGGGTCCAACACAACAAATCATAGTAATCAAAATCCTACTTACAGTTTAAAAAAAACATACAACACCGCGATGTAAAAAAGTACATCGCCATCTCTTAATAAAAACCATAACTAATTTGACCATTATTAATTTACTGTACACTCACGATTTTATATTTTGGGACTTCTTTTTTTTCCTTTCATCTTAAGAACAATTATTTTTAGCGCTTTCACTCTGAATGTTCGTGGTATCAGTCAGTTTGTTTGTTGGTTTAGTATTTTCAGCAAATGTTTGAGTTTTTACCGTTTGCACGACTTCGGTAATTAGAAAAGTCAATGAGGGCAAGTTAATTTATCGGAATTGATATGTACGGATTTACTTAAAGGTTCGTGGGAGAAAAGTGCAAGTGTAGAATAATAATTGTAAGTCAAGTAGTCATTGGCTTAAAATGTTCTGGTACATCGTAATTTTTGTCATCATCCGAGGGGATGTAGGGAAAAAAGGGTGTCTACCTGCAACCTTCACCAGTCCCCTAATTCGCGTAACCAAATCGTATCACAATCGTAATCGAACGACAGGTTTTTACAGTTCTAGTATGGGCTAAATGTGAAAATCGTCCAATTCAATCACGATCGAACTGCGATTCGGTTACGCGAATTAGGCCCTAGATCATCGGTACACAGTGAGTTTTCAAATTCAAATTTATTTATTTAAACCTTAAGTCAAGAAGTATACATAAAATCTACAAATACAGAGTGTTAAAAATAACCTAACCTAGAACGGTTTTGACGTAATCGCCACACTTGGCAGGCGGGTTGGCGCTCGTCGTTTGGCCAACGGTAAAGGGTAGACGATGCTGCCCGACCCTTAGGGCAATTCTCCTTTTGTATCCTCTTACGACGCCCAAAGAAAGAGAAAAAGTGATGTTATTGGAACGAAGTTCCTTATCGCGCGTTGCGAAAGGGGGCTAGACGGAAAAAATTGTAACGACACTTTTTGCTTTATTATTAGTTGTCAGTGCGCGGCGTGCGCGTGAGGGAGAGGGAGAGTGAGAGGGAGAAGGAGAGGGAGAGGGAGAGAGTGAGGTAGAGGGAGAGAGAGAGAGGGAGAGGGAATCACTAAAAATGAACTTTGTTCCATCCGGGTGTCCCTTGACACCTCTCAAGTTATTCTTTTTATTTCCCGGCACCACACTACATACCTATTAGACTTTCAGGGGATTTGTATGAATTTTGAAAACTGTACAATTCATCCAATTTACATATTTTTTTATGCCAAATACAATTAATTGAAAGACAAGAAACAGTTCGATATAAAATTGACACTTCGAACAAGTTTAAGTTTAAGCAGCTAATGGCATTTACCTATAGTGATGCAAATTTAACTTTACGTGTATGATTCAAAGATGAATGCAAGTAAGGTAAAATAGAACGCGAATTTTCAGGCTCATTTGGATAGGACGATTTTCAATCGCTAAATGTGTACCTAGTTTCCGAATTTAAATAAATGATCGAATACGTTATTTCCGTACCTACTCTATAAAAAAAAAAGGTATCTTACGAAGCGAACACCAGAGGGCCTTTGCGAAAATAAGAAATTGTTTGCAATCCATTAGAGACTGTCGACTGCTAATTATGTGGGTGGAGGAGATATTCCCTTTAATGGAGGGGAAAGAAATGTTTATTTCTGTGAATTTTTATATAATGGCCTGTAGGATTTCAAATATACGGTTTTCTTTAAAAAAAGAATAGGGAAAATGTTTATTTCTCGATTTGGAGAGGAAATTCCAGTATTATTTGACTAAAGTTTAAGAAAAAGAAATATATAAGGTTTTCTTTAAAAGAAGAAATGAGGAAATTGTTTCTTATACTCGATTATTCTAACAGTTAAGGAAACAAAATATAAGGTTTCCTTAAAAAAAAAGAATATAAATAGAAATGTTTACTTGATTTTTAGAGGAAATTCTTGTATTATTTACCTTCCATTTTAAGAATCGTGAATTTCTGTTGTAAGATAAATCAATTAGTTGCTATCCAAATTTATTCATATACACGGTTAATGGGTTTCCAAGGTGTTGCTTCGAGGTCCCGGGTTCGATTCCCGGACGGGTCAATGTAGGAAAAAAGTGTTTTTCTACATTTTTTCGGGTCTGGGTGTTTTTGGTAACTTTGTTGTTTCTGGTTTTCAAATACGAGTGCTTTAAATAGTTATTCAAATCGGGATCAGAACAATTTATGTGATGTTGTCTACCTACATTTATTTATTTATTATTGTTACTCTACCCGCGACTCCGTTCGTTTGGGAATCGGATATCGCACTTTCGGTTAATTATATCGAGTTAATGATCATATCGCTTTGATTCCCCATCAACCCTTCCCCCTTCAAACCTATTTGAGAGATGAATTCAAGAACAAAAATTATCTTAAGTAATTTTTAGATAGTGTTACACTTTACACAATAATTCAAAATACTTATTGTTTCATGTATTCAAATGTAATTGTTTTATAACCAAATCATTAGAATCCTTTTTTCTTTACTAATATTACAATTATGATCTGTTAAAAATAGGATATTTTAAAAATAAAATCAGAATTTTGAATCAATTGTTCCGAGGCTTACATCAAAATGTTACGTTATGAATAGTACAAACATCGGTTATTTTCTTATGGTTGTGTAATTTTGTTGTCGACAAGGCAAAGAAAAATGTCATTACAGGATATATCTTTATCCCGGCGATAACTGGGAACGACGCTACGAAAATTAATCATATGTAGTGTTGGCGGGAGTATCGATACATGATTAGTCGATGTCGTAACACTCACGATAGTTAGCTTTACGCACATACCTATAGTACTAAATCTAAAAAAACTTTAAAAATATTAACCTGCCTCGACAGATTAAGCCATTTTCTCTGCTGATTCAATAAGAACAAGCCTAAATCATTAAATAAGTGCAACCACGATGGTTGCAAATATCTCGACATTCATAAGTGTTGACGCGTAATTATTATTAGAAGGAATCCAACATATCATTTGACACATACAACAAAAGCATGCTAGTAAGATTCATATAGTGTGCTAAGTAAACGATTTACACACCAACTTATGTTAACGAACGAATATGGATGCTATGGCGATGTCAAACATTTGTTATCATCATTTTAGACTGCAACAATATTTTTAATACACAATAGTTAAGATACTGACGGTACTGATGGTACGGCTAGTCCTCAAGTTCAAAGTCGCTCAGCGGGCTATGGAAAGAGCTTTGCTCGGAGTTTCTCTTAGGGATAAAATGAATATAAAATAGAAATGAGGTGATCCGGGAGAGAACTAAAGTTACCGACATAGCCCATCGGATTAGCAAGCTGAAGTGGCAGTGGGCTGGCCATATTAATTAGCCGCAGAACCGACAACCTCTGGGGTAAACGAGTTCTTGAGTGGAGACTGCGTCTCGGCAAACGTAGTGTAGGACGCCCTCAGGCCAGGTGGAGTGATGATGTGCGCAAGGTAGCTGGCAGGAGCTGGATGCGAGAAGCCGAGGATCGACCTAAGTGGCGTGCAATTGGAGAGGCCTATGTCCAGCAGTGGACTGTGATAGGCTGATGATGATGATGATGAAGATTAGTTTTGGGGTAGGTGGGATCCGCCTTCTAACGTTTCTCACTGAGCAACGTCTCCGCAGTTTATAACGGCCTAAATGGTGACGGCTGAGTGATCCCTCCAACTTAGCTTGCGACCACCATTCTGCCGAAATCCAACGCCAAATAGTACGAAACTTGCTGTGTTTCGTCGTTGTGACGGATTTTCAGAGCGCTTCTCAATAAGCTTACTTCATCGTAAGCTTTTAACTAAATCTATATTTATTTATTATGAAGGTAAAATCGACTTAAAACTGTTTTTATTAAATTATAATTAGTCAATACTCATTTGAATAAAAAGTTTAACATGTTTTTTAGTTAAAACAATCTTCATACACTTGAATATTTTTTCAATAGCTTCAATTTTATTAATGTCGCTATTAAATCAACCAAAGCATTTCTCTTTCAGCCCCAAGCATTTCAGTATCACGAAGAAAGAAAACAAAAAGTACTTGCAGAAGACGACAACCAGCAGTTTTTCTATTCAGGCCATTGCTTGCCAGCGATTGCTGTTGCCAAACATAATGGCGATTATGAAACATCCTTCTTTTGGAGCCAGTGTGCACCGAAGGTTGTTTTAAAGAGGTCGAGCAGTTTACACAGTGTAAGGTGATAGGTGATAAAAGTACTTATAATAGTAATATAAATATGATATCGATAAACTATTACCGAACAACACTAGCACGTCTATCGTTCAGTTGGTCAATTATGGCGAAGCCATTTTAGCCAATTAAGTGTGACGCCATTATTTCTACCAACTATGTAGATACTCACAATCATCCGTGTAATGCAATAATTTATTACTCTTCTGTGATTGTGACGTAATGCAATTAAATGACCAGATTAGTTGTCCTTTAACCCCTTGTATGGGGTCATTTAGAGACACAATCTATTATTTAAAAAAAAGTTTTATTTTGGTCAGCAAACAATCGATGAAAAAGTTTATTGCAGATTATTTTTTACTAGCTGTTGCCCGCGACTTCGTCCGCGTCAATTTCTGTTATTATGATCGCTCCTGTTTAGTCGCAGCGTGATGTAATATAGCCTAAAGCCTACCTCGATAAATGGACTATCCAACACAAAAATAATTTTTCAATTCGATGTATTACTTCCTGAGATGAGCGCGTTCAAACAAACAAACAAACAACTTCAGCTTTATAATATTAGTATAGATAATTACGAATAGAGATAAATTGGGGTTATAATGTCAGTAATGCTAGTTTGTTAGTAATTAAGGTGATTTTTAATTCCTTTTTTAATTTTTTTCTCGTTTATTTTGGCAACTGTATTACATACTTTCGAACTTTAACTAAATTACTTCCACTTAGCAAAAAAATACCACAATGTTTTATTCACTACAAAAATAACTTTGTATTTTAGTGTTTGTATAAAGGACAAAGTTATTTATGCGGTTGTTAAAAATGTGCTATTTCTCAAAAACTTCCGGTTTGATCTCGTTCAAAACAATTTTCGTTGAAAGTATTTGTTAAGATCTACAACACGTATTTTTTTTTACAAAATTTTCACTTGCTTAGTTTAAAAGTTAGAGGGGGGGGGGGACACATTTTACCTTAAATATCATTATTTTTTATTTTTTGTATGATCGTAAAACGGTCAACAGGATACACCTGCCTACTAAGTTTCAACTGTGTAATGCGGCTGTGACATACGGACGGACAGACAAACAGACATACTTGACGAAACTATAAGGGTTCCGTTTTTTGCCATTCGGCTACGGAACCCTAAAAAGATACGCGATGAATTGAAAATTTCCCCTTTCTGTTGTCCGTTTTAAATTCAAACTTATTACAATGTTACCAGCGCTAAAAACATTTTACCATAAGTTGCGTGCAGTTAAAAATGTATTTTCAATTTTATTATAAAGTTACTGCCGCTTTGGGACTTGGATGCTTTCCAAAACACCCTGGTCACGACAGGCGTCCTGCGATTAAACTGGGACAAATCTGGAGCAACCTGGCTGGCACTGGTACATCCCTGGATAAAACTTGAGGTAGGGCAACGACCGTTGGTGATTATGGCAAAAAATGTTGTAACATTGTTTGGGTTTGTGATCACCGACCCGCATTTGGCAAGCGTGGTGATTATGCCAGCACCCATCATTGCTGTGGTAACTTGAATTCAATGAAGGAAGCCTTTTCCCTGCAGTGGGATAATTTTAGGCCGTCACATTACCTTTTCTTCAACTTTTAATAACTTTGTATATTGCAAAGTAGTCAATCTTACTAATATATTAATGGATGAAATGGATGGATGTTTGTTACTGAATCACGGCAGAACGGCTGAACGGATCTGAATAAAATTTGGCAGAGAGATAGATTATAGACTGAAATAGCATATAGGCTATCTTTTATCCTGAAAATATATAAGGCTCCCGTGGAACAGCTTCAAATTATCAAAATACCAAGGGTACGAAGTCGCGGGCATCAGGTAGTATTATAAATGCAAAAGTTTGGATGAAGGTTTGGTACTGAATCACGGCAGAGCGGCTCATAGGATATGTATGAAATTTGCTACAGAGATAGACTGCAGGCATAGCAGATAGGCTACTATTTATCTATGAAAAAAAAATTTTTTTTTTCCATCGGACCTATGCTGTGGCAGAAGGCCGTTACAGCTTTACCGGGCGGGTAATGAAAAAAATGTGGGACCGGCGGGATAGTTCCTCCACGCATACGACATGGGCGTGACAGCCAGTGACGCTCCATTGATCCAGGGGTATAAGATGCCTTACTCTGCAACACGAAGCTCGTATTTACGGATATATCTGTCTCTCTCGGATACTTAAGACATCGATATGAGTGAAAGGGACAGATTGATTCGAATATCGATTAATATTAGGGGTTAAAGTATGAAATTGCCGTTTTATATGGACGAAATCGAGAAAAGTCATTTTTCCATACTAACAATTTTTAGTTTTTTTAAAAACGCCTGAACCGTTTTCGATGCAATTAAAGGTGAAAGTTAGATGGTTATAAAGCTACGCATCATAGTATTTAAATTTCTGAAAATCAAAGTATATAATACAAATATACTTAATTGAAGCAAGAAGGTCAGCTGACACATTGTAAGGGGTCTTTTCAACGACTTCCTTTGAAGTAATAGGCACTAGTATTGCATTTTTGTTTTGTCAAAAGTTACTTTATGTAGTTTTTGATACAATACAAAAAGTATTACGCAATAATATGACTATACTTAAGAGCTATAAACAAAATAAAAAGTGGGAAAATAATCGGCAATTTTATACTTTAACCCCTATTATATAACGAATGCTTTAAATAGTTATTCAAATTGGGGTCAGAACAATGTATGTTTATTTTATTATTTATTTATTTAATACATACTTGCATGATTTTCTTTTTTGAATGGTGTCATAGAAAAGTAGGAACTTTTCTTTCATTCGGGTAGTTTTATTTTAGAATTTAAATAGCCCCAACTTCAAAGCATACATTTAACAATTGTAAAAATAACATTGAAATTGGTCAACCTGGTAAATACCTACGTAGCTGCTAGTCTTGAGTCACTGAATACTTTAGTACCATGTTTAAGTAACAATTTATGCATTCCCCTCAGCAATGTCTTACAAACTAAAAAACTTATTACATTGACATTGTACATACATAGTAAAAAGTGTTTTTGCTTTTCGTAAAGGCCAGTAAATTAACATAACATAATTTAAAATCATCAGTTAAAATAAGTTTCATTTCTGCAAATATGCCCCAGGAGGCGCTTTTACACGTAACAATACTCGTATTTAAGGAAGAAGCAGCGCAAGAAACTCGGTCACTATTGTCAGCCTCTTTTTAAATAAATATGTTTACATAAGATAATGTCAGTGCGAGCTGGGACAGTTTAAAGCCACACGTTCCTATCATTTATATAATCATTAATACGAGTAGTATATTAGCCCATTTTCATTAAAATTACTTTGATATTTGATTTAAGTTTATAGGAAGTTTAGCAATTGATAGTGGTAATTTATTGAAAATACGAATACAATTTCCCATGAACAATTTTCTTACTTTTCGCGGGTATATGGATTCTCAGTGCGGGTGCCGGGTCCATCGCGTTTCTAAGTAAGATACTCGGTACAGTTTCTGCCTAGGACTAGCGACCCTGGTGTAGAATAAAATAAAGAAACTACGAGTAAAATAACGTTTTTAACACATCACGAACAAAACTTGAATTAGCACACACAATCTAATGCAAACTTCTTTGGAAACAATGTAAGAGCCTTAATTCGTTCGTGAGGAGGCCGTTATCGCATTACGTTTACGATGACCACACCGCATTTTGTTCGCCTCTTCAATGGGGCTGTCCATAAATCACGTGACGTTTTTTAGACTTCCCCTACCACCTGGTGACACGTAAAGATCTCGTATATTTAAGTAAGGAAAGTAGAGTGTTGCGAGTTCGAGTCCTAACCCAGGCAGACGAAAATTTTTTGATGTAAGGATCAGTATAACCGTAGTCAAATAACTGACAGTTTTATCACAAAAAAAAAAACAATGTCTAAGCCGTGCCTAATCATAATACTGACATGATATCATAAGTGCTGACGCGGAGTTACTACAAAATGACCTTAACAGTTTAGTGGAGTGGTGCAAATTTAACGGTATGCTACTCAACACGGAGAAATGCCTTCATATAAATTTCACCAGAAAAATCAGCGGTACTGTTAACTACAGTTACAAAATGGACGGCTCTCCCTTATCAGAAGCAGATACGATTAGGGATCTCGGCATTCTTCTCGATAAAAAACTAACCTTCGTGCCACACATGGAAGGTATCGTGAAGAGAGCCTCGAGATCACTAGGATTCCTGCTTCGTAATGTGAAGATGTTCACTAGCCACAAAACCAAAATCTTACTGTACAACAGTTTGGTGCGAAGCATTCTGGAATATGGGTCTGTCGTCTGGCGCCCACACTATGCAAGTCACGCGCTAAGGATTGAAAGAATCCAAAAAAGGTTCTTAAGGCACTTGGCTTTCACCGTAGGTGAAGCAAAAACATTGCGATCTTACAACGCCAGACTAAAAAGGTTCGATATAATAAAGCTGGAGAAGCGACGGGAGGTTCTTGATCTTACCTTTTTATTCAAAATTTTAACTAACTCTATCGACTGTCCCCAGCTTCTCAGTAGGTTCGGCTTCAAAATCCCGTTTCACTATCCCCGTAAAAAAATTAATAATTTACTGAATGCTCCTCAACGCAGAACGGTCTTGGGTGCCTCGTCACCCGTTCCGCGTCTCTGTAAACTGTATAACAAACTTAGTGGCCACTTGGATGCTCACTTTGACTCCATCCGCCAATTTCGTAAAAGTGTTTCTGATAGTTAAATATATAAGCAATTTCTAATTTTACCTAGGTTGTAGTTCAAATTTTCATTTTATGTGTGATTCTAGTTTAAATCTGTTAACTTGTGTGTATTTCAACGCAAGCTGTGTTTATCTGTAAACCTGTAGTACAATTTATTAAAATCCTATAATATTATGTACCGCTAGATAAGAATTATTGTAACCACAGTTGATAAACCAATAAAGGGAAAAAAAAAAAAAAAAAAAAAAACGCATATTTTCAAATTAGTCTTCCTTTAAATTAGACCGGTTTGTCTTTTATTTGTAAATGTTTATTGATTTGAAAGCAATTAAAACTCTAACTCAACAAATAGCTAAACCTAGATTTTGAGGTATGAAAAAAGTTGTAAATTTAAAGGAATTGTGTTTTCGAATTATTTGTGTACGACCCAACCAATTAAATTCAAGTAACACATCAAAAAGCATTCTTTGTAGCGGAAAAAGTTAAAAAGGTGAGTACGCAGGGCTCTTCTAAGCCGAAACTTTAATAAGTCGAGAGCTAATAACCTTTTTCCGACTCCCAACTTTACGGGCCGCAACGGCGATAAAACTCCATCTGAGAACGTGCGAGGTTTGGCCACAGTCGAAACTAATGTGGTACACCCAGCCCTTGTATTCTCTCATTCTCTTGGATTATGAGAGCTCTGTTCTGCCTCCAATTGATTTAATTTTATTATTTCTAGTTGTTTATAAAGTCGAATTTGTCGCTAACGCCAAAAGCGGTTGCTTTTAGCAATAACGTACAATACGACAGAATGCTATAATGAAAAGCAGTTAACAGTGATTCAATAAATGCTAGAGGTAATTTGCTATATCCTTTTGAGAGGATGAATAAAATCAGGTTGACTAAAAAGATATATATGGCGAGTATGAATGGAAATATTGGAAGGGGAAGGCCTCGACGAACTTATCTTGATCAAATCGAGGAAGTTCTAAAGAAAGGTCAGGTCAAAAGTACCCTAAACCGGCGAGCCTGTATGAAAAGATTAATGAATGTGGATGAAGCGAAAGTAGTCTGTAAGGATCGTAGCAAGTGGAAAGATGTGATCTCTGCCTACCCCTCCGGGAAAAAGGCGTGAGTGTATGTATGTATGTATAGTAATTTGCTAAAATGATAGTGTTCTAGTTTTTTAAGAATTGATTTATTTAGGAGTAATAAAATTTAACCAATTGGGGGGTGCAAACAGCTCTATAGTCCCCTTAATACGATTCGTCGCTGATCTTGTGGATGTGATCACGGATGTCTCAGCCGGCACATCGACCGCTGTTGTCACGGCTTTTGTTTGATAGCCATGCGGCGCTAGTGTTGATCAGCGTTATATGAAGATACCAATCGTGCGTTTGCTGTGACAGCAGACTGTAACCAAAGCTGTTATGACTATGACATTTGCGCTAAAAGAATCATTCTGCACTTCTGCAGTATGCTCACATACCGCTGGATTAACTAAGTAACCTGGTTAAGGTAATACTAAACTTTGCTAGACACTACAAGTATTATGGTCTAGTAATGGCTCAAAAGTTACTTATTAAAACTACTTTTTTTATAAAAGTGACAAAAAATTTTTCATAACGACACTGCAATGCAATTGTAATTAATTTGTTTGTCAAACAACACTCAAGATTGTTGTATTGTATAAATGTAAAGTGAAGGATGAGTATGTTAAAAAGTATCTATTTAACATCAATTTACATCGATGTGCAAGTAGGCCTTAGACCTCGTGATATAACCGTAAAAAATAACTTTGTCATCGACACGAAAATTAGTAAGCAGTTTTAAAACAGTTCTACAAATTTAAATTTTTTTGGTTCTAGTAACAAAATACCTTAAGAAAGGTGATATTATGATAAAGTCTGCATTACTTTACGACTTGTTGCAGCCAATAAAGGTTGTCTTGATATATTAGTCGCTGTAAAAGTGTAAACTCCGTCAGCTTATAATCTAATGTCGGTAGATTACAATCAAACCTAACCTAACCAATTGTTACATTATAATCCCACGCGTCATATTTTAAGCTCACGAGGTTCACAATTTCACGGTGCCTTATCCGCTGTATAAGAAGAGACCGGCTGTACTGCATCTAGTTACATTACAGTGCTATGTTCGCGGTCGTGAAAGCCTCCGCGGAGGGGGGAGCGAGGAATCCGCGCGTCGCGACGCTCAGTCGGGCGCCGGCTACGACCAGCGCCGGTCGCCGCGCATGGCACGCGATCCGTAACGCGGCATGCGGCCCGCGCTTGCCGCACTCGCGGCTTGCTGCGTGGTGGCACGCGCCGAGCTGCCCTCCGCTCGCCTCGCCCCGCGCAACACCACCCCGCAGCACGTCCTCCAGTGCAGCGATGGACTCGTCCTCCCCGCCTGGAGGCCCCTCGAAGATGTCCCCACCTTCGAGCTCGCCATCCGAGGTGTCATCTACTTCGCCGCTCTTATGTACCTGTTCATCGGCGTGTCCATTGTGTCCGACAGATTTATGGCCGCCATAGAAGTGATCACGTCGCGAGAGAAAGAGGTGCGCGTGCGACGAAATGGCAGTGATCAAATTATTGTTGTCCGAGTATGGAACGAAACTGTTGCCAATCTAACGCTTATGGCCTTAGGGTCCAGCGCTCCAGAAATATTATTGTCCGTTATAGAGATAGCCGGGAAGGACTTCGAAGCTGGTGAATTAGGGCCGGGTACCATCGTCGGCTCTGCTGCTTATAACTTATTCGTTATCATTGCGATATGCGTCAACGTCATCCCCGACGGAGAAGTGCGGAAGATCAAACATCTTAGAGTCTTCCTAGTGACCGCAACGTGGTCAATATTTGCATACGTATGGCTCTACCTCATCTTAGCAGTGATATCACCCAGCGAAGTAGAAGTTTGGGAAGGAGCTGTCACCTTCCTTTTCTTCCCGGCGACAGTTTTGACAGCATACATTGCAGACCGACGACTTCTTGTCTATAAGTATTTGAAAAAAGGATACCGTGTAAACGAGCGTGGAGTGATTGTAGAAGCAGAAGGCGATGGCTCTGTTGAGATGGCACTAAAGCCTAGTGGTGATGATTTTGCGTCAGATGACGAGGAAGGCCGTGAGATTGAGAAATCTCGGAGAGATTACGTTGCAGTCCTCCGAGAGTTAAGAAGACAACATCCAGAAGAAGACCTAGATACGGTGGAACGGATGGCGCTGGAGACTCTTATGTCTCGCGGGCCAAAATCACGAGCATTTTACAGAGTGGCTGCAACGAGAAAAATGACTGGCGGAGGAGATTTTTCTCGAAAAATATCAGAACGGGCTCAGAGTGATTTGAGTGAAGTAAAAGCGGAACTGCAGAGGCGCGAGTCAGGTTCCCCATCGATCGAACCAAAAGGTCCTAACGTCCGATTTGACCCTGACCACTACACTGTGATGGAGAACTGCGGTTCTTTCGAAGTGAGAGTTGTTCGCGGTGGAGATCTGACTGGAGAGATTTCAGTGCAGTACACGACGGAAGATGGCACAGCAGAAGCTGGGTCAGATTATGTGGCTGCTCAAGGTTCTTTGTTATTCAGGCATGGCGAGACAGAAAAGACGTTTAGCGTCCAGGTCATTGATGACGACGTATTTGAAGAGGACGAGCATTTCTACGTCCGATTATCCTGCCCGAAGAATGCTTCCTTAGCTTCTCCGACCACGGCAACTGTAGTGATATTAGACGATGACCATTCGGGTGTGTTTTCGTTTCCGCAACGGGACTTTGAACTGACTGAGTCTGTGGGGACTTTCGATCTCCGGGTGATGAGAACGGCTGGTGCTAGGGGCAAGGTGCGGATACCGTACTGGACTGAAGACGGTACAGCGAAAGGTGGTGCTCAGTATGAACCTGCTCAGGGACACATCGTCTTCGAGAACAACGAAACTGAGTGAGTAATTACAATAATACTTATAATTTCAAACTGTACAGACATGTTTCTTTGTTTCTAGAGATCTTTCATTTACTTAAGGCCATTATCTAGTAGGACCTATAATATAATATGTATCTGCGATGTAGGTACAGCAATATACTCGTAAATCAAACTTCCACTAATGTTAAAGTTGTTCAATTATTTAGATCATTTTGTGTGAGTGTTTAAGTTGAAAATTGATTGAGCATTTATCATTTATGAGTAATTTGACGAGTATGCAAACGAAACTACTAACATGGCTCTGAATTGCGAATCTACTAATGGGAGTTTTCAGAAAGTTTTGCAAGCTTTAGTGTTTCATTATTAATTGAAACTTTTGGATCAAATATCTGTGACTGATTGTTTCTTGATAACTTAAAAGAGAGTCGTGCCGCCAGCAAATGAATTGAACAGCACCACCTCTTCTCTAATGGCTAATATAGGTGTCGAAAGAGGCGAAAAAAGGATACGGTAAAATAAATACGGAAAGCAGTGCCTTCTCTTTACTGCTGAACGTAGCCTGTTTTTAAAGGAAAAAATACAAAAATATTTATTAATAACAAAAGTCTTATTTACAGAATAAGGTGTGGATCTCATCCAAATAAGTTTTTTTTAAAACCTGTATCAGGATGAGACCGCTAAAGGACGATTTTGCCATAATCGCCACGCTTGGCACGCGGTATGGCGATTTGGCTAATGGTGGGGAGAAGACTCTATTACACGTCTTTTCGTGGTAGTAGTCTTTAAGCCGCCTCTTACGACACCCATACGACGTGAAAGGATGGTGCTATACATTTTATGTGCGGCCACCACACGAGACATTGACTATATTCTACGTAGATTTGAAATCAAATCAGTGGATATGAATGTTATGATTTCTTCACAAACAGGCGGGCTGTCGATAACTACAAACTTTTTTATAGCGTTATAATAACGCTAACAAAATTCGTTAAGTTATAGACTATATTTTTCTTGCAGGAAATTAATTTTACTTTATTAAACTTTTTCATGCAATGCAAAATAGATCGTATATTCAATTGCATTACCATCAATTTAGGTCGATTTTCGCTTTCACGGTTCCACGTATTTGGTTCTTGTTAAGTGGAACCGAATTTCGGTATACAATTGCCATTTGTCTTTGCAGGGGTGATTCAGCATAGATAATTGAGCCCATCGATCGAGTGTTTCTTTTTTTAAGCTGCCGAAATATAAAGCAACAAAGGAGGATAGTATTGAATGGTCATTAATATTAAAAGCTTGCGGCCTGCCCCGGCTTCGCACGTGTTTATAATAGGTAAATTGTTTTGTTAAGTAACAAAACGTTACTATGATTGCACATGAAAAAATAGGTATAGTAATAGTTAAACTTATGGTACTGACTAACCAATACTTAACTTTTTGTAATATTAGTACCTTAAAATGAATACATGCTCGTATAATGTATGATCTTAAGAACGAGGATTTTTTATTTGTTAAACAAGATACCTGGCACTCTCTAGCCTGTTCATTCAGAAACATTTCTAAATTTATATTTACTATTAATCGAAACCAAACATATACAAGATCTGGTGAAACTGATAGTCAGACCTCCCCTAAAGAACACCACGAAAATCGGGGATCGGTCCACCGAACCTTTACTTACATCGCAATGGCCATCGATTCATCTTACCATGTATCCTACCACCAGCGTCATTTTAACCAAAATTAAAATTCCGTAAATGGGCCAAAAAAATTAAATTGAGTGTCTGTAAAATAAAAAAAGAAGAACGTACTGCTTAAACCGACGTTTCCGCATAACACTAAAGTCTGACCACCTTGCCCCGCTAAGGTTATATCCATTGGGTTATTGGAAATCAACCCTGCATTTTAAATTCGATGTTAGTCAGAAAAATTAAAGTGCAGTGGTAATTTAGCTTTGAAGGCTGGGGCGGACGTGCACGGGGTGCGGCGGCGAATGCCATAAACTTCAATCTACCCCGTAGTAGTTGCTGCAACATTTTAAAACAGATACGAATCGTTTATAACCATTGATTAGCTCAAAGAACTAGATTCAAAGTCACTTATAAAAACTCACTTTGATCTGCCCGAGTTTGCATAAATAAATAAGCAGCATAATGTGTCGCCATTTATCAATTCAATTTATATTCAAATATCAATTTATACCGCATCAGTGGTTTGTTTTCAATTAGAAAATTATACATAATTTTAACTGCCCTCAAAACACATAAATCTTTAACGTTCGTTCCTCAGCCCATGCAAAGGCGGCGGAAGGATATTAATAAAAATTTTAAGCTAGTCAAAACAACATTTGCTAGAATACAATTCAAGTCGCACGTTCCACCTTGCTGTACAATGAAATTAATAAATTGTTGAACATATATGACAAGAAACATAGAGATTGTAAAAAACTCTTATTAGATTGGATTCAGCCAAAAACTTATCAGGAAGTGGAATCATTACTGGGAAGTACCTACTGGGACAAATTTTGTAGAAAATACCGACTTATTGGTTGCACACACACACGAACATACACACACACACACACACACACACACACACACACACACACACTGTGGCATGAACCATTGTGAAGTTGTGTAATACTATTACTTTTTCAATTTGTTGTTTTTTGGATACTAGTACTATTAGTAACTCTGTGCTACTGTCTTAATTTTTCAGTAATATTTGTTTTTCGATTATAAGGAAGAGCGGGGTCTCCAAGTACAGGCTATTTTGCTTAAATGGAGGCTCCATCTACATTTTAGTTAAGGTGAAAAATTATTAAAGCAAATAAATATTTATTTATTTATTATTTATTTATTTATTATAAAGAAGCACTCATAGCCCAATGCTTCTGATCGGTTACTGTCACTAATGTTAAGCAACGCTGGGAGCGGTCTCCAGTTGGATGGGTGAC
This sequence comes from Anania crocealis, assembly GCA_949315895.1. Taxonomy (NCBI): domain Eukaryota; kingdom Metazoa; phylum Arthropoda; class Insecta; order Lepidoptera; family Crambidae; genus Anania; species Anania crocealis. The sequence goes on from OX438868.1 coordinate 2,965,671, forward strand.
CTTTTGTGGCATCATATCTTGAGCGCTTCCGTGCTTTGGAGGGCACGTTAAGCCGTCGGTCCCAGCTGCTGTCGCGAGATAACAATCGTTAAGCCCTGTTGGAGGCCTTCGGGCAGCTGGAGAAACGTCCGGCGGGGTGATGTTGCCACGGCGTCGCCCTCGCCGTCCACCAACCCGCACTAGGCCAGAGTGGTGGAACTAAGGTCTTAACTCCTTCTAAAGCAGATAGACCTGTGTTCAACAGTGAGCGTAAATGGGTTGTTACTACATTCTAAACATGGTCAAAATGAGGAGATAAGATGCTACATACTTAATTATGAACATTCTGACATTACTAAAGTCAATGGCTGGAAAAATATGCCTTAATTTCCTTTTTAATAAATCGGTGGTTTATTTTGTGTTTTTCGTAAATATTTTTTTTGTTATGCAGATTCATACATTTTCACCAGTTACACCGAACCGTTAAATTAAATCTAATCAAATTGTAACAAACTAAATTAAACTTTTATAGTCACTGTCACTAGAGTTAATTGATTCGGGGTTTATACCGTGAACCTTGGATTTTTTGAGTTTCCGAAATTTCGGCACTGTTCCAAATACCGGAAACTCATAAAAAACAAGGTACATGATAGAAATCTCGAAATAACTAACTCTTACTGTTGTAAGCGCCCTGATCATGGAAGAACTGATGTCTAAGCGTATGGGTAGTTGTTAAGAACAGACAAACGATCCACCCTCCGTCTTTTGAACACGATAAAAAACAAGGTACATGGTATAAGCCTCGAATAAATTAACTATACACAATTATTTTCATTCATTCCACAAAACGAGTGATTTCTAAAGTGACGCACCTTGGGATCAGAACAATGTGTGCGGAGTTTTCCACATTTATTTATTTATAACTTTAGTTTTTATTTAAAATGAATTGAGAGGGATTTTTCTTTTTAGAAAATATCACCCTCATAGGAATATCAGAAATTAGATACAAATGACTTACTGGCTAATATTTCTACAGTTATAACCCTTATTTACTAACTTTAGAAATTGTAACAAGTATCCAACTACATAGTAAAAGAATGCGGCAAACCAAGCGACTGTCACATGCAAGTCACGTGTTATCGGGAAGTCATATAAGCAGTGGATCCAAAAATAGCAGTGAGGTTTCAGAAGCCGTAAAAGTCCTTCACGGCTTGCTGGACTTGGCCTGATAGCCTCGCCTGGGTAATCCCGTAGCTTATCCGAGGCATTATCGCCTCCAATTATCTGGTGTGCGATAAACGTGATGAATGTTCCTCGGTTGACTACTATTTAACCGACCAAAAAACGAGGTTATCAATTTGAGGCATATATTTTTGTATTGGGCTATACTAAAAGAAAAAATATACGTCATTTGTTTTTGTCTCGTAGATTGTTTAGTTGTATAAAAATTTTGTAGATGATTAAAATTTCATCCTAGGCCATTGCTGGAACCCCTCAGAAAAAAAAAATGCCATAAAAGGCAGGGGAGTTGACAATCACGGTTTGGCCTATCTTACAAAAAAGACGCTGCTGGTCGTCTTCTCCTAGCAGTTCACCCTAAAATATCGCCAATTACAACACCCATAGGAAATGATCTTTATGTCATGTTTATCCTTAGCGATATTTTTCTTATTCAGATGTTACTCCAGAATATATTTGGTAATGAAGTCATATGAGATTAGTATTGGAGCAGATAACTACTGGTGTTAATCGATAAATACAATTACTAGACAATTTTTTTTTTCGATTATCTTAGATGGGACTTGAGATTTACTACACGTGAAATTTACCAAACCCATATAGTTGTATTGCCGGAGGGTGTAGGCCACTCAAAAGTAAGTAAACAATCGATATAAATCGCGACGCCCAGCTAACCTTAACCCAGCGACGTATAAGAAACCATGACTCGTAAATAGTATTGCCGTACTATCGACTATCGATAGCTGACCTCGAAAATCATCTATATCGACATAGGCAAATCGATAATATCAATAGTATCGATAGCTCATTTTGGTATAATGTATTTCAAAGTAACTAACTTATGTAATATTGACTATGGAAGTTTAAATTAGAAATTACTTTCAGTATTTATTATTGAAATAAAAAACAAATTAAAAAAAGTATAAGTACTGATATTGTAAGTGCAATTAAAAAATATCATATTTATTACAGAAATTACTCATTAAAAACTTGCCATATTATGACTTTTTTTCTATATCTTAAAAAGTTTTTTGTAATTGCTAGGGAAAATTGAAAAAACAATGCCTTTACAGAATTTTTTTCAGCTTCCTTCCTTGATTTTAATTTTCCGCAAAACCTTTACCTTCAGCGGAAGGTACTTTGTGTTTAAAAAGTATATTCTATACTCAATTTCACCAACTTAAATGCCAAGGATTTCGCAATCGACACGTGACGCCTTAAAATTAGCTAGAAACTCGTTGAAATGTGAAAGCCTCCTTTTGGAGAGGATTATGTCGAGCAACAAAAAGTTCGAATTTTCGAACGTTGCTCGGGTTTGTGATCGTGATCATAATCACCCGCATTTGGCAAGCGTGGTGATTATTCCAGTACCCATCATTGCTGTGGTAACTTGAATTCAATGCTGGAGGCCTTTTCACTGCAGTGGGATGATTATAGGCTGTTACTTTACTTTACTTTACTATGTCCAGCAGTGGATTGTTGTAGGCTAAAGAGAATGAAACGCAGATTCAATTATTTACCAATCTTGTGGTGGTCAGTCTAAATCCTCTAGTGATTACGCTTCTTTCATCAAAGCTCTGTTTTAATAAGTCTGTGTTTGTCAGTCGCCTCTAATCAAAGCTTGCGTTTGTAGTGAGAGAAAAACCAAAAGTTTATTCATGTTCTAATGCAGTCATCGATCTGCAGTTCTGCGGAATTATTTTTATGTTACACCGTGCATTTTGCCCACGTTATAAAACCATTATGTATAAAATCTTGGCAGTTTTATATATACACGGTGCAATTTCAACCATAACATGAAATAAGAAATAAGAAATAAGAAATATTTATTTGCCTATAACATAAATACTTGCATGTAACAAAAATACTCTTTATTGCACACCATACAGGATACATTTTTAACATTTTAAGCTATACAATTTAGGTGGTCTTATCGCTGCAAGCGATCTCTTCCAGACAACCTCAATAAAGGACAATTATATCGAAATAAGTGGGGAAGGCGGCAAAGAGTTATTAAAGGTAAATATTAAATAAATAAGTTAAAAATATATAAAATAAATAAATAGTAAAGCTACAAATTAATTTTAAAATACATATTCTACTCAATCAATATACATACACACAAATACAAATATTAAATACACATAAACAAATAAATACATGTAAAATATGACCCAACAATACTTTTGAAAGAACCTTGTTACTAAAAGTTTGAAAGGAAAGAAAGAGAAATAGGAATACTATAGAGATAAAAGATTAGTTTTGGAATAATTAGCTTTCGGGAACTGAGGGGGGGATAAACAACGGTAGAGAGTTCCATAGTCGGATGGATTGCACAGTGAAAGACTGTGAGTAGGCGTGAGAAGAATGAGGAGGAAATGAGAGACGAAGCTTGTTGTGCCACCACTGCCAAACCACCTGTAAAACGAAACCCACTTTATGTAACCACTAAATATAACATCTTGGCAGTGTTATTTTAATTTTTTATCAAAAAATGATTTTTAATGAAAGTATAAAATATTGGTTCAGCTATTTATTTTGAAACACGCTGTGACGCGCACAGATGTAGCTCTGTAGGGTTCATACATTCGGGACTCCGCTGCGGCAAAATAATATGTCTGTGTGGGACACAGCGTGTTAAAAATTTGAATAAATATTTAGTATTTTCAAAAAATATTTTTATTTATAGATTAAATAAACACTGCCATGATGTTATACATAATGTTCACATAACTTGGGCTTCGATTTCTAGGTGGTTTAAAACGCACCGTGTATTTTGTTATTTATTAAAATAGTCCTAAAAAGTTAAAAAATAAGACTATTAATTTTGAATCATGCTCTGGCGCGCTCGCACGTACTCGTATTATTTGGCTTCGACCGGGTCCTCGATGAATGAACCTTACGGATACGTCCGTGTGCGTCACAGCGTGTTTCATAATGAATATCTGAAACAATATTGTACTTTTTTTAAAAATATTTTATTGATAAAAATTAAAAAAAAAAAAAACACTGCCAAGATGTTAAACATAGTGGGCTTCGTTTGTCAAGAGGTTAAAAATGCATGGCGTAATATTTTTAATGTTAACTACATACAGTTTTTACAGTTAATACAGTTTTTTCCCGCGACTTCGTAAGGGAAGAGAAGATATCCCACGAAAACAATTATACTTTTCTATAGGATAAAAAGCAACCTATGTACTATTTCAGGCTATTATCTGTTTGCATGCTTACTTTCATCCAAATCCATTTAGCCGTTCTGACGTGATTGAGTAACAAACATCCATCCAAATTTTCGCATTTATAAAATTAGTCAAACAAACACAGACGTATTAAAACAGGGCTTTGATGAAAGTAGCGTAGTTATTAAAAGCTTTTGAGTGACCATCACAAGACTTGTAAAAGATTGAATCAGCGCTTCATCATCGTTAGCCTATTACAGTCTACTGCTGGATATCAATCTTGAAATGAATAAATTGATACTCGTATCTCGTTTGGCATCTACTTACTTAAAGCAGTCGCCCCGTTGGTCTAGTTGCTTAAATACCGGGCCAAGATCTCGGGGTCCCGGGTTCGATCCCCGGGTCGGGCAACCAAAAATTTCGAATTTTCGAACATTGCTCCGGTTTGTGATCACCAATCCGCATTCGGCAAGCTCGGTGATTATGCCAGAACTAATCATTGCTCTGGTAACTTGAATTATATAATAGAGGCCTTTTTCCTGCAGTGGGATGATTATAGGCTGTTACTTTTAAGGCAGTCGGAAGTTTTTATTCAAGGAATAGCATTTCCAATGTGCCGTTCGATAATTGTCGATAATTCGATATTAAACTCACCTACGCGAAAACTGGGTTCAGCAGAAGCCTGACAAAGGTCACAAAGGTATGAATAAAGCGAATTAATGATATCGAGTCATTTCTTAAAAGCTGACGTATTATTAGAAGTGCAGTAGTGATGTCGAAATAAAAAATAAGAATGACTATTTCGAAGTATCGATACAATATTATGATTTTAAAATTCATAGATAAATATACGATATCTAATCACTTAGAAGTATACACTCAATAAACCTATTTTAGCTGATAATTTAGATAACTTTTTATAGCCATCAAATTTACCAAACGCTGGACTAAGGCCTCCCTTAAAGTTCCCTACAGTGCAGCGATCGATCGCGCGTCACTCGCAAACTGCGATCGACAAAAGTGCATTAATGTTAGTACGCATAATTCTACTTATGACTGACTAGCTGTATCCCGTGATTTTGGAACGCGTAAATTTTAATTTGCAATTATCTCATGGGAATTGTAACGTATAAAAAAAGTAACGTGACTTTTCTGCTTTTTATAAATCTCCTATCTAAATTTCACTAATAAGCGTTAGGTGGTTCTGGCAGTTTAAATGCAGTGAAAATTAGTTTATTTTGTTTTACTCTCACCTACAATATCGATAGAATTTTCGTAACTTTATGCAGCACTAAATCATTGTCAACTTGTCAAGGCTGGCTCGAACTTCTATGAATTGAATTGCGTAATTTACTTAAATCAACTCCAATCTCTATTCTTATAATTCTCAAATAATGACAGTTTGGAAGTTTATAAATATAAGTTATTAAGTCCAGTGTGGACCTTTGCGTTTTATTTGACCAGCAGGAAGTTATTTTTACGTATTACTTTTGTACTTTTTATGTTCTCAACTTCGGAATGTGTTCTTGCTGCTATAACTTTTAGGGTTCCCTACCCAATCAAATGTATTGACAACGGCAGGTCAACCTACCCAAAAAGTTAAAGGTCATTCAATTGATTTTCAACTGTAAGTTCAAGAAGTAGAGATCAATATCAATTGAGAAAATTTTACGTTTTGTGGCAGGTTGACGTGCTGTTGTCTGTACTAAAAAAATATTGATGCAACACGGGGCTGGACTAATGACGATGTTGTTTTTAAAAGTTTTTTTTTTATACTAGTTACGGTTCTAACCTTCATATTTAGTCATCATTATCATATCAGCCGAACGACGCCCACTGCTGGGCAAAGGCCTCCCCCAAGGATCTCCACAACGATCAGTCCTGTGCTGTCCGCATCCAGCGGCTTCCCGCGACCTTGACCAGATCGTCGGTCCACCTTGTAGGGGGCCTACCCACGGAACGTCATCCGGTACGCGGTCGACATTCGAGAACCTTTCCGCCCCAACGGCCATCGGTTCTCCACGCTATGTGTCCCGCCCACTGCCACTTCAAAGATGCAATCCTTCGAGCGATGTCGGTTGTTTTAGTTCTCCTGCGGATCTCATCATTTCTGATTCGATCGAGTAGGGAAATACCAAGCATCGCTCTCTACATTGCTCATATTTAGTAGGAAATATTATTTTGTAAATCATATTCATATTTATTTATTCACTCATAGCATAATTAGAACAGCAGTTAACATAAATAGGTATAAAAGATGGTAAACGTAATTACATTATGACCTCGACGAGGTTTTCGTGAATCACAAATTAAATGGAATAAATGTCAACTAGGTAATTAAATCATATTTACATTACAATCAAATTGTAAATCATCAAAGTACGAACTAAGACAGTGTTTACAAAAATATGATATATGCTTAGTAATAATGTAAAGAAAAGAAAATAAAAATAATCAAGATTTTCTGATCCTTTTAGTATCTACATTAATTATGTATGGTCTTGGTGTTTAGAAAAAGTATTTAAGTAAGTTTATCGGTTGTCTAGTATCCATAGTACCTTTAAGCTTAGTAGTAGCTTAGTTTGGGACTAGATGGCTCTGTGTGGCCCAGTGTGACATGTAGGTAAATATAAAAGAATGTATTTATTTATTTCTATTATAAATGCGGAAGTTTGGATTCAAACACATCGTAAAACTTCCTATCTAGGTCGCAGGCTTGAATAGCACAAAAGCTACTTTTTATCTGGAAGTACATATAGTTTTCGATTGTAAGATTGAACATTTTAAATTCCACGCGAACGACATCATGGGCTACAGCTAAGTACGAGTAGTATTTATATTTCTTAAATATTAAATAACGTTAGTTAATTATTCATTTGCGAAAAATTAATTTTCACTTGACCCAGAAATTTTCCTAATAAACGCTAATTCTTGCGAACACAGGCACTGGACTGACACCTCACGGGTATAATCCCTCAAAATGCGACCCTCGTGGATTTCGTACTTAATACTGAGGAATTAGAACTTTATAATGGAGTGGTCGAAGCCTGTTCGGCTATGAGGAGCCGCAAATTGCTTTCTGATAGTTTAAGAGGCCGCCGAAACACTTTTGGGTAGTTTTATTGGTGTTATAATTTGTTTTACAAACACTTGTGATACTGAACGATGTGAGCGAGATTAAGTAGATTTTTTTTTGAACACGGACTAGGGAACACTAGGTCTTACTGTTTTCTTGAGTTTACGCGACTATACATTGAAATTAAAGATACGTTTACGTTTATTTATGATTTTTTAACCCGACGTTTCGAATGCTGCAAAGTGTTCTAAAACTAAATACTTAAACATCTTTCATTTCAATACTAGGTCAGATAGGCCTGCCACGGACTAGGGGTCGGTTAGGCCTGGTAATATTGTCTTTGAAGCACACCAGATCAGACCTTAAGACAGTATGTAAAATGACGACCTATCATCATCCCACTGCAGGGCAAAGGCCTCCATAATCAGTCAAGATACCACAACAATGATGGGTATTCAGGAATAATCACAATTCTTGCCAAATGCGGGTTGGTGATCACAAACCTGCCCCCTTACTCTTGAATTTGATTTAAGTTCGATCTCGATTCTGTTATAATTATATACCAAAATGTTTCTAAATTCTCTGTAAGACTAGTAGTGCCATCTTTAACTTATGCATGTCTTGTTTTAGATGTGTCAAATAAAGTGTCAGTCGTTAACCGAAAGTGCGTGTTTTAATAGGTTATGGGCTAATGTCCTGATTTTCTTAAGTAATTAGTATTACAGTTTAAGAAAAACGCTGAACTTTTGTGTAGATAATGGCTTTAAACTATATTCAAAGTGTTCCCAAACTGAAAGGGAGAGAAAATTATGATGAGTGGAGTTTCGCCGCAGAAAATTTGTTAGTGCTAGAGGGTATGATTCAATACATCAAGACGCCTGTGCCCAGCGCAGAAACAAAGACTGCAGACGACGAAAGGACTAAGGCAAAGTTAATATTGACCATTGATTCAGGGCTGTATGTTCACATCAAGGAAACGAAAACCTCGTTTGAGCTGTGGACAAAGCTGAAAAACATGTTTGATGACTCCGGTTTTTCAAGAAAAATCTCTTTGCTGCGACATTTAATTTCCATCAGGCAGGAAAACTGTGATTCTATGACTAATTATGTAACGCAAGTCGTCGAGACAGCACAAAGATTGAAAGGAACCGGGTTCGCCATAACAGATGAATGGATAGGATCATTATTATTAGCAGGTTTGCCAGAAAAATATTCTCCGATGATCATGGCTATAGAGCATTCTGGCATACAGATTACCAGAGATTCTATAAAATCGAAATTGATCGATTTGGAAGTTTCTATAAATTTGGACACCAGTGGCGCTGCATTCGCTGCAAATAGACCGTACTCGAAGACGCGGTACAACACTATAAAAAAAAATGGCTGTCAGCAACAACAAACGTCTATGGCGTCTAAAATGCAGTCGAAAAAAGTGACTGTGTGCTACAAATGCAAAGAAAACGGGCACTTTAGAAATCAATGTCCGTTATTGCAGAAAAACAAACAAACGAATGCGTTTAGTGTGGTATTCTTGAGTGGACAGTATAATAAAAGCGAGTGGTATATTGACTCCGGCGCAAGCGCGCACATGACATCGAATGAAAATTGGATAGAAAATGTTAATTTCATGCCAGTTATGTCAGAAATTACGGTAGCCGATAGTACAAAGGTACCTGTAAAGTGCTCCGGGGATGTAAAAATAACTTCAGATCGCAACTACGAGATTACTGTCAAGAATGTGTTGTGTATTCCAAAATTGTCAACAAACCTGTTGTCAGTAAGCGAGCTTATAAAAAATGGCAACAAAGTTGTGTTTGAAAGTAGCAATTGCTATATTCGAAATATGAAGAATGATATTGTAGCCACTGCATATTTGATAAATGGTGTTTACAAGTTGAATTTAAAAACAACAGATTGTATGTTAGCAGCACCAGTATTGGCAAGTGCAGAGTTATGGCACAAGCGCCTAGCACATATCAATAGTGCTGATTTGAATAAAATGAGAAATGGCATTGTAGACGGAGTGAATTTTTCTTCTCCTAGTGACACAAAGAAGGAGAACTGTATAACCTGTTGTGAAGGCAAACAAACAAGACTGCCATTCTCACGTAGTGAACATACCAGCACTGAGACACTACAATTAGTCCATGCAGATGTGTGTGGGCCTATGGAGACAAAGTCAATTGGCGGTTCACGATTCTTCTTGCTTCTTGTGGATGACTACAGTAAGATGACATTTATTTATTTTCTCAAACACAAAAATGAAGTTTTCCAAAGATTTAAGGATTTCAAAGCTATGGTTGAGAACCAACAAAACAGAAAAATCAAGATACTCCGAACTGATAATGGAGGTGAATTTTGTAATGGTGTAATGGACAATTTTTTGGCAAATGAAGGTATAATTCATCAAAGGACTACTGCATATGCCCCTGAGCAGAATGGCGTCAGCGAGAGAGCCAACAGAACTGTTGTAGAAAAAGGCAGATGTCTGCTATTTGATGCAAAACTTGAAAAAAAATTTTGGGCAGAAGCTGTTCATACTGCAGTTTACTTGAAAAACAGATGTGTTACATCTAGTTTAGTAAACAAAACACCTTATGAAGTGTGGTATCAAAGGAAGCCTGACTTAAGCCATGTACGTCTATTCGGAAGTCCGGTGATGGTACATGTTCCCAAAGAACAAAGATTGAAATGGGATAAGAAAGCTCAACAATTTATATTGGTTGGATACTCTGATACTGTAAAGGGATATCGAGTCTATGATCCAAAGAAAAATGTTGTCACTGAAAAGAGAGACATAATAGTGATGGAAGGAAAGCATGGAATTGAAAATCCAGAAGAAAATGCTATATGGATAAAGAATGATGAACAGAACTTAACGCAAAGAGAAGAGACTGAGACACCCCATAATGTGCAAGAATCTAGTATAGAGAACAGAGATTCAGTGGGGGATAGTAACATAAATGAATCTCCGTCTAGTTCAAGTTCTGATTCATCAGCTTATATGGATCCAGATGAGACTCATGTGGATACTTCAACTGATTCTGTCACATCAACTGATATTTCATCAGGTGAACTTCAAAGTCTTGGAGTCGGTGAAGTGGTTGGAGATAAGAGACAGAGAAGGCCACCAAATCGTTTTGGTTATTCAAACATGTGTACATCAAACAACTTACCAGGTGCTGAGGAGATTGACCTTTCAGAAGCGCTGAATGGACCAGAAGCAGAACAATGGAAGCTGGCCATGCGTGAAGAGTTGCAGTCATTTGAGTACAATGATGCTTGGGAGCTCATTGATATACCAAGTGACACCTCCATAGTGCAGTGCAAGTGGGTATTTAATAAAAAAATAGATGTAAATGATAAAGTGAGATATAGGGCAAGGCTTGTGGCTAAAGGTTTTTCACAGCGAAGTGGAATTGATTATGTGGACACATTTGCTCCTGTAGTAAAACATTCAACTCTAAGAATGTTATTTGCTCTTAGTACAAAATGGGACATGGACATTACTCATCTCGATGTAATTACTGCTTTTCTAAACGGACACTTGAACGAGAATATTTGTATGTATCTTCCTGTAGGTTTTGAATGTACAGATAAAGGAAAGGTTTTAAAACTTAAGAAAGCAATATATGGGCTTAAACAATCATCCTTAATGTGGTATAAGAGAGTTAAAGATTGTTTATGTAAATTGGGTTTTAAAATAAGTAGCAATGAACCATGTTTATTTACGAAAGTTAGTGAGAATGTTAAAATAATTGTAGCTGTTTATGTCGATGATTTTCTAATATTTTCAAACTGCAAAGAGGAAACTAATAATTTGAAAACTGTTTTAAGATCAGAATTTAAGATAAAAGATTTAGGTTGTGTAAAACGCTATTTAGGCATGAGAGTGCATGTAGACAGAAAATTAAATACTGTAAAATTAGATCAGGAACAATATATAGAACAGTTGTTACATCAATTTGGAATGTTGAATTGTAGATCTGTTGATACTCCTATAGAATCTAGGTTGAATCTTGAAAAGGCTGAAAATTGTTTAACAGATATTCCTTATCAAAGACTAATAGGTAGTCTAATGTACTTAGCTGTTCTGTCTAGGCCTGACATAGCTTATTCCATTAGTTACCTAAGTCAATTTAATAATTGCTATAATGAAACTCATTTTAATCAAGCTAAGAGAGTGTTGAGATATTTACAGAAAACTAAACATTATTGTTTGAAATATAGCAAAGATAGTAATATAGAATTAGAAGGTTTTGTAGATGCCGATTGGGCAAGTGACATTTTAGACAGGAAATCCTATACTGGTTTCTGCTTTCATATGGCTGGTTCTGTTATATCGTGGCAAAGCAGGAAGCAGAAAACTGTATCCTTATCCAGTACCGAAGCTGAGTATGTAGCATTGTCAGAGGCAGCTAGGGAAGCTACATATTTGAGAAATTTGATATATGAAATAACAGGTAAATTAAGCATTGTTACATTGCATTGTGATAACCAGAGTGCAATGAAATTATCTTCAAATCACCAGTCTCTGAATAGAACTAAGCACATTGATGTGCGTTATCATTATATTAAGGATGCTATAAAGAATAATGTAATTCATGTAAAATATGTGTCAACTCTAGATATGCCTGCTGATCTCTTAACCAAAGGTTTATTATCAGTAAGGCATTATAAATTTTTAGGAATGATAGGTCTTGTTAACAATTAAAATTTTAAGTTAGTTAATTGTTAAAAAGTAACTTAATCTTTAGAAATATTTTGTTAAGTAAGGGTGTTATAATTATATACCAAAATGTTTCTAAATTCTCTGTAAGACTAGTAGTGCCATCTTTAACTTATGCATGTCTTGTTTTAGATGTGTCAAATAAAGTGTCAGTCGTTAACCGAAAGTGCGTGTTTTAATAGATTCGACCTAGCCAAAATCTGAACAAACTCAATCGAATCGAAATCAAAATCAAGTCAAGATCGATCTAAAATGGCGATCCGTTAAACATTTTCGGTTGATAACGTAATCACCATCGACTCACAGGTTTAGGTTCACTTTTCAGAGTACCAAATCACTGATTCTCGACGTCGATTCGATTTTGATCGTAACTTGAACTTGTCAAGAGTAAGCCTGCTGAGCAATGTTCTTAAAATTCAAAACTCTTGTGTTGCAACATGGTTGGGCAACATACAAATACAAATATATTTATTTACAGGAAACGTAAATACATCTTTTGGTTACTAGCAGTCCCCAAACTAGGTAATCCTGTTTTTTGAGGACTAGCGTGTTGCTGATTTTTACTTTCATTTACGTTACAGCTAAAATTTGTAGAAATGAATTTGAACATGCAGAATCAAACAAAAACAAATGTGGTTTGTGTTTGTGCGTGTGGTGTGGTGTGGTGTGCGTGTGTGTGTGTGTGTGTGTGTTTGTGTATGTGCGCGCGCGCATGCATGGGTATATGTGTGTGCATGTGTGTGCGTTAAAACTTTACAGTTGCTCAGCCCTACGTAAGGAACATACTTGGGATCGGTTTCTAATACCACTGAGTGTGACGATTCCAGTCACTTAGGATTGGACAGCAGTAACTCAGCTTCATTATAAGTAAGATACAGGAGCCAATCAAAAACCTTTGATTTAATAGTATAGACTTCTTTGGTTCTGAAGTCACATTGGCTAACTACTTTATTGTAAATAGTAGTGTACAGATATCTACTGTATCTCTTACCAAAAGCAGTTTCAACAAACGGCGTTTTGATTCTGAATAGTTGTTTTGCCAGAAGTTGTTCGTACTCCTTTGAACGGATGACAGCTTTATGTGTAGGTAGTATGGCTTGCTGAATATATAGCTTTCGTACGCTAAGGACTCGTGCCTCTATATATACCAAGTTGGTCGGGTACCGTCGTGGTCTACCCAACATAACCTTAAGAACCGCTCTTTGAGCTCTCTCAATCCATAGCATATAGGTCCTGTCAGTCCCACCCCATACTGAGATGCAATAGCTTAGGACAGATTGACAGAGCCCCAGGTAAACCATTTTTAGTACTGTGTTGCTAGCCACGTTACGCAACAAGAACATAACATTAATTATTTTACGCACTCTTTTTGAAAATGAATCAATGTGCTGATGGTGTCTTTAAGTACGTAATTCATTTAGCATCAAATTTAGAGTTGTGAATTTTGGTGTTTGATTATTTTAGAAGCTCGAGAGTTACCGAAGAAATATCAATTCTAATTATGTGTGACTTATAACTAGATCCTTAATGGCGTGACCGTGTCACCGCTTGCCCTGCGTGTTATTATTGGTACATTTCATGAGTGCGTGTGCTTGTTACATAAATAGCATTATTTACCCGACTGCGTCTAGAGGAGGGTTATGTTTTAGTATATGTTTTCTTCTTCCTGACCCTTCAGCATAATTTAGGATAGATAGGTAATCTATACTAATATTATAAAGCTGAAGAGATTGTTTGTTTGTTTGTTTGAACGCGCTAATCTCAGGCAGCACTCTCTCTCTAATTATTTTTGTGTTGGATAGTCCATTTATCGAGAAAGGTTTTAGGCTATATAACATCACGCCGCGACCAATAGGAGCGAAGCAGCAGTGAAAGATGTTGCAAAAATAATCGCGATCATAATAACAGAAAAAGACGCGGACAAAAAGATGCGTAACAATCGCAATTTGAAGAGCCCTAAGAAATATTCGTTTGTCAAAGAAATGTAGACACTATGCTTGGGTAGTGGATACTACAAATAAATCAAACAATGAAGTGGGAAGAGTGGACGAAGAGTCAATAAAAAGAGTAATTTTGCTGAAAATTAACTTTCCAAGCCCTTACAAACAAACGAAGAAGAAATTACCTTAGGCCTAGAATAAATAATCCAATTGACAGAAATAGAGATGTACACAAGTATATTAAATATCTTCCATGCTCCTCTAAAATCATATTCAGTATGCCTCCATTATAATTCATAATTCATTAGTTTGTGGAACTCTAAACTTAACCGCCGAATTAGGAAGTTCATAATAGATACGTCAACATGTCCCTACAACCCATTTGCGGCACACATAGTTAGATTTAGTACCTAACTCGAGTATAATTAGAATTTGCTGTTAAGTTGAAGACTATTTTCTTAATACTAGTACCTATTATTAACAGGAGTAGGTAATTAGTTATTCTTTGACCAGTGCGTGTTGCCAGTAATAGCTTATGGAATTGAAATGTGATTGTTTAATGTGTGTCTTATAAAAAGGCTCAAGGTCGCAAAGTGGGAAAGGGAGAGAGCAATGCTTGATTTTTGCCTGTACGATAGAATGAAAAGAGGTAAAAGTAAAGTAAAAACCCATTTTCGCTCACTGGAGAGGGGTTAAGGCCTTAGTTCCACCACGCTGGCCTAGTGCGTGTTGGTGGATGGCAAGGGCAACGCTGTGGCAAACTTCACCCCGTCGTTTCAAGCCGCCCGAAGGCCTCCAACAGGATTAACGATTGTTGCCTCGTGAAAACAGCAGGGAACGACGGCTTAACGTGTCCTCCGAAACACGGAAAGCACTCAAGATACGATGCCACAATCGGTCACCCATCCAATTAGTGACCACTCCCAGCGTTGCTTAACATTCGTGACAGAGACAACAGGAAGAAGAATTGGGCTATGCTTCCAAATGAAAATAGGAACCAGCATTAAATGGTTCTGTAATCGGACTGACATGGTGGCGTTTTCGTTTAGTTATTTAAACAGCTCGATTTTAATTAATCACCTACGTAATCGATGTTAATTATTTGGTATGGCACTGTCAATTCCGTCAACACTTTGTATATGAATGTATAAAATGGTATACAGTTTTATTTGTAACATGCTCAGTATTTGTTTTACTCTTAACGATATTTTTGTTAAAATGGAAGACATATCTAAATTTAAATAAATCGCGCTTTACATTATATATTGGTACCTATATCCTGACGTTTTGAGAACTTAACAGCTCTCATGGTCATGGGTAGGTTATTATTGTTTTACGGCCGGTCCCAATAATCTATCTATCGCCAGTTTTGACATATTGGAGATAGGAAACAGTTTCTATCTGTGATTTTTTCGTCCAGAGAAACAAAGACAGAAGTTGTTTTCTATCTCCGATATGCCAAAACTGAAGATAATAGGTTATTAGGACCGGCCGTTAGTGATCCATCACCGTCGTTTGACTACGCAACCCTTATACTTACAATTTATTTGACTCGCTAATCATTTTGGTTTACAGTGACGTTTTGGAAACTTCAAAGAGTCCGTAGTCTTTTTTTTTTATACGAGAAATAATGGGCTTGCTCTTGACTACATACTTAACTATACGGTTAAGAAGAAGCCTAAGATGGAGCGTCGCAGTTTTTCTGTGTTCCGCTGGTGTGGGTAAGCTACCCACACCAGCGGAACACAGAAAAACTGTTCGGCGCTGGACCTGCCTAGTACCTATTACTACCGCAGAGGGATCTGTTAGCCGTCATCATTGGTTAGAAAACCAAAGATGCCGTTGCCCAGGGTGGAGCACTAGGAGGTAGATCCCACCACCCCAATCATAATATATAAAACAAAAATAACAGCTACCTACACGGGTAGGTAGCTGTTATTTTTGTTTTAAAGATCCATTACCGTCATTTGACTACGCAACCCTTATAAAATTCGACTCACTAATCAAAATGCACTGGAGGGACATAAAAACTGTACGAACGCTTACGAGGCAGTTTATCACGTAATATCCTTCGGGACACTCTTACCTTGATTTCGTCAGAGGACTAGTCAATCGCAAACCAGATTAATAACTCTGAAACGACGGCGAATTTACTATCCAATTTACGACAAGAATTGAATTCTTGTTGATATAAAAAGAAAATAAAGTTTCACGATTGTTTTACGTTCTTTTATGTGCTTTTAGGGTGTTAGTTAATAAGGTTTTAGTTTCGAAATGTTCATCCATCTGTATGTCTGTCCTATTTGATTACTCTTAATACGTGCTAGTAGCCGTGTGGTCCCGGATTTATAAAAAAGATTGCACCATTCTCTTCTTATGGGTGTCCTAAGAAGGGACTAAGTGTACTGTTATAAAAAGAAAGGAAGCAGCGGTTTCTTTCCATCATTAGCCAAACTTGATTCTTGACTATAGTCCTTAAAATATAGCTTGATTAGAATGACAGCTCTCACTTAAAGCGACGACGTAACTTTGTACCAGCGTCACACAAGTGAAACACATTTGCACACGAAAAAATATTGGTAACTGGCATGTTAAGAATTTTTTTTTATACATAGCTGTACATATTAATCAATTTAATAATATAAAATAGATATTTAAAGTTAAAATCATTAAAATAATCCATTCACAAAAATTACACCTAACTTGAAAAGACGTCTTTACAAGGTTACGTCATTTTTCATAATCGCTAGTGATAAGGTAAAATCGACAAATCGAAATCAACAGACTAACTAACAGTATTTAAAAATCGAAGTAATGTAACATAAATGTTACAAATGATTTAATGAGCATTGGTTGGTGCTTAGAACATCATAATAATATTACGATATATAATAATACCGATAAAAACAATAGTCAAGCAAATTCTGCTCAATCCAAAGCTAAAAGAACTATGAAAATCTCCGGAGCTACTAAATAAAATGCAAGCGACAAGACAAGGGATGTTTGCATGTACCTACATTGTCCCACTCTGAATTTTTCAACGCTAAAGCACGGTGTTTGTTTCAGTAAAAACTGTCTAAGGAAAACGTGATTTGAATTTTCGCTGAAATTTACAATGGAAGTTTGCAGGATGGTTTCCTTTTCTCATTGATACGTTGCTTGATAAAATACTTTTATTCTTACTCTTTTTTATTGGAGAGTGGTTCTGAATAAGAACAATTTAAAATGTGAATTCCACTCCTAAGGATAGAATAACTAGCTAAATAACTAACTACACGCAACACGCCTACCCTCATGCGCATTGGATGCTTTTGCGAGTTTGAGACATTATTTTTATTTGTTTACCTACACAAACATTCTATTGTACTTTCGTATTATCTTGTCTGTGATTGTAAACTACACAGATTTTTTTAACATGTTTGCCCATACAAAATATGTAAATTTTATGTAACACTTCACTTCAGTGAATTCATAAAATTCTTTGTGAAAGTAAAAATATCTTAAACCTCAACTACTGTATGGGGGAAGGGTTAAAATCACGTTAAAATAGTCATGGTTCGCCAAACACGTTAAACCCTTGTATAATAACTTAATTAAGTAAGCTTATAATACAACATGGAAGTCGTAAAAACATATCACATCAGAGCCCTGTAATAGGCGGCTTGAAAACATTAACACTAGATAATTCTTCTAGAACGTAGTTTTTATTCATCTCACAATAAGAAGAATTAACCCTTCTTTTTTCTTTCCTCTTCATCATCAGCCTATCGCAGTCCACTGCTGGACATAGGCCTCTCCAGTTGCACGCCACTTAGGTCTACCCTCGGCTTCCCGCATCCAGCTCCTGCCAGCCATCTTGCGCAAATAATCACTCCACCTGGCCTGAGGGCGTCCTACACTATGTTTGCCCAGACGCGGTTTCCAACCAAGAACTCGTTTACCTCAGCGGTAGTTCTCTGCCGGATCACCTTATCTCTGATTTTATCTCCAAGAGAAACTCCGAGCATAGCTCTTTTCATTTTCTTTCTTTACATCCCTAATAATATTATAAGTGTGAATATGACTTAGTTTGTAGTTGATCTACTCTACCGTTCATCACAAACCTTTGAACACATATTCTCAAAGGTATTAATTAGAAAGAACATATGCTATTTTGAATCCCCCTGCTGGGCATAGGTATCTGCTCGCGCAATATAACGTTTAGTTCACGCTGGCAGAGCCATTGTATAACCTCGCCCTACTGCCATATGGTTCCAGACTTAGATTCTAATTCTCCAACATTATACAATGTAAATGAAACTAGTTTTAAATCAAATTGCATTTAAATTGAATCCCTCGTCTGGCGTTTCCTTCGAACAGCAAAAACGGTCCGCATTTCTTGGCGGTTCTCCGCATATTTTTGCGGTTCTGGACAATTCGTAGGGTGGTTCAGGGTAGGGTGCACTCAATTTTAAGAAGTCCGTGGATTACTTGAGAATCAATATTCTTTTTCTTCAATTATTTTAAATTATAAATACGCTACACGCGATAGGTATACATTTCACAACTGGAACATTGTGCAACACGATAGTCTAAAATCCTATTATAATTCTGTATTTTTATTAATATTTCTTGATTTTATCTTTGATAAGATAAAATTACAAATACATGTCGAACTAAGTTTACAGTATTAAGACACTTAGATAGGTATTATTTGATTATTTCACAATATTATTCTAAGATTATGATCATAATCATCATCCTATATTAGCATTAAAACCTCATTCCCTGGTTATACGCAGACAGTAAAGTTAAGCATTTACGCGCGTCAGAACCTAGACCGCAAGTCCCTGGCACGAGGTTTGGTCACAAGTAGAGAGAGGCCATTTTTAGTCACGTGACGAACACCGCACCCGAACGGTAAATCCATGTTATCAAACTTCGTCTTCACAAAGAGCAAGTGGCTTTTTTTTGGCAAGGTAATGATCCCAGCATACAAATGGTGAATGTTACATGCTAAGAAGTGTAATTTCCAGCTTTTCATTGTCAGATTTTTTTGCTCAATATTTACCCATTTGACAAAATGTAGCACGATAGCAAAAAACGAACGTTGTGGCCACACTGAAACAGAGCACGAGCAACATCTATTAAATGTTATCCTTCTGTCCTAAAATATACTGCGCAACTGGTGACATTAGGGCTCGGCCTTTGCATAAGAAATGCAATATCCTGTGCCGCCGCTTTATTCTTGTCACATTCGCATTTCGGGAATGTCACTTTGGGTTCCCTGTAGGTACTGTTTTATAAGTTAAGTATCTTCTACTTGTAGTAAGATAACTCCGGTGCTTGTTAACAAAATCATGACTATACAGATTGAAATTTTATCCACTTTCCCAAATTTTTATAGACGTTCAGTATCGTATTTAGCCATTTAAGAAGTAAAAAATTTATACCAAGATTTCACCCGAAAATATTTTTCGCAATACTTATAGTTTTAAATTTTTACCGCCTTATGCCTGTTTAGGTACAAAAAGGAAAATCAAAAACTTATGAATAGTATCATAATAATTTAATGAGATGCGCATCGCGTAAAAAAAGTGTTGTTAGGCGGTCGTATTAAAAATTTTAGATTTTTGGCGGACATTTTCTAACGGCCGGTTCCAATAACCTATCTATCTTCAGTTTTGGCATATCGGAGATAGGAAACAGTTTCTATCTCTGTTTTTGCCGTACAAAGAAACAAAGACAAAAGTTGTTTTCTATCTCCGATATGCCAAAACAGAAGATAGATAGGTTATTGGAAATGGCTGTTAGTCCTTTATCTTGACATTTTTGTACTGGGCTTTACTAAAAGAAAAAATACGTAATTTGTTATTTGTCTCGTAGATAGATATATTAAAATTTGGAAGGTGGTTAAAATTTCATCCTGTATATGCCGAGGAAAAAGGAGACGGCTCTCAGTTCTAGGCGCAAGGTATCGTTTCAACTTTTCAACGGTTGCTTTTTAGGGTTTCGTAGCCGAATGGCAAAAAACGGAACCCTTATAGTTTCGTCAAGTCTGTCTGTCTGTCTTTCTGTCTGTCCGTCCGTATGTCACAGCCACTTTATTCTGAAAGTATTGGCATTGCACAGTTGAAACTTGGTAGGTAGGTGTATTCTGTTGACCGCTTTACGATTCTCACATAAAAAATAAAAAATAATGATATTAAAAAGGGGGCTCCCAACAAAAAAATTTTTTTTTACTCTATCCTATGCGTATGGGATGTCTATGGATAGGTCTTTCAAAATCACATAGAGGTTCCTAGAACAAATTTTTCCAAAAGTCTAACATTTGGAAGATAGACGCTTCCAAAGTGGTAAAATGCACCCCCCCGCCCCCCTTTATGGTACTAAAAATTTTGAAAAAAATACATAATGTAGTTTTTAACAAGTACTTTCAACGAAAATTGGTTTGAACGAGATCAAACCGGTAGTTTTTTAGAAATAGAATATTTTTAACAACCGCAAATATAACTTTGGCCTTCATACAAACACTATAAAAAACAAAGTTATTTTTGCAGTCAATTAAATATTGCGGTATTTTGGTTTAGTAAGTAAGTGGACCCCTAAATTAGTTAAAGTTGGAACGGAACCCTCAGTGCGCGAGTCCGACTCGCACTTGGCCGGTTTTTAAACCTATGAAAGAGAAACGAGCAAAAAAAGCTTCGTAAAATCATTAATTAGTGGAGTCGGTGATGAACAAGAATTGCAGCATTGATTTTCATTCGGCAACATTTCATTCGTTATGTATTTGTTGTTGTTTTTTTTTGACGGTTATGGTTCTATGGTATGCCCCATAAAAGACATTACTTACTTTAGTATGAATACCATGGTCAATAACCGCCATTGTAAAATTTCGATATCATAAGAAATATTTTAAGCAATTAAATGGCTAGTATTTCATTTAAAACATAATTTCTCAACTAAAAATATCAAAATTTCAATTGCAGGCAATGATATTTAAAAAGTATAGATAGGTTATGCCCTTACAAAACTATCGAAATATATGTGCCGAATAAATATTGCGAGCAACTGCACACATGCGTAATTCTTATTTTGTCCTTGTCATACTCATAAAAAGAACAATTACTTTCTCTTTCATGGATTTGAAAAGACGTCACAATTGTGACGTTTTAGGGACGCATATTGAGAGCGCATGTAACATATCTATTACTTTTTAAATATCATTGATTGCAGGTATCATATTTTGAACCTTAATGTTAACAAATAATACAACTCATTTCCGCATAAATGTCTAAATAAACAAGATTAATTAGATTATTGTGGTAATGGCGCTAATAACAATGGCGAAATATCTGAGAATCAAATCATTCGCTAATGAAACCACGGTCTCTAATTATACAAAAATGTGTAGGTTAAAGGAAACTATTTTTTCTTTTTAGTACAATTTTTATATTTTACGTCTTCGTCTTTCAACTTGAAACTCGAAATCTAAACTAAAACAGAACTCATTCTCTGACATCTTTCTAGAACAATTAAATTTTAAATTCAAAAATCATTCTTCTCTCTCATTCCGTCTTCCTTCCCTTTCATATCTTTCGTTCCATTCCTCACATTCCACACTCGGACAAGCCACACTGGATCATACAGCCGTTAGTCTAAACTAAGCTACTACCAAGTAAATAAATAACAAATAAATGTGAAAATCAGAAACAACGAAGGTACCACAAACACCCAGACCCGAGAAAATCTATCAAAACACTTTTTACTATATTGACCCGACCGGGAATCGAACTCGGGACCTTGGAGCAGGCGACACCTTGAAAACCGGTGTGTTCGCTACCCCGCCACGGAGGTCATCATATTAAGCTTATATAGAAGTTCTATTAGATAACTGATACTTTTTTAGGGTTCCGTACCCAAAGGGTAAAAACGGGACCCTATTACAAAGACTTCGCTGTCTGTCCGTCTGTCCGTCTGTCCGTCTGTCCGTCTGTCCGTCGCTCAGTCACCAGGCTGTATCTCAAGAGCCGCGATAGCTAGACAGTTGAAATTTTCACAAATTATGTATTTCTGTTACCGCAATAACAACAAATACTAAAAACAAAATAAAATAAATATTTAGGGGTGCTCCCATACAACAAACCAGTTTTTTTGGCCATTTTGGTACGGAACGCACTTGGCCGGTTTTATTTATATTTAAGTATTATCAAATATAGAAAACGCCTGGACCAGTTTTTAATTATTCTTGAATTAATTTTTTGACTGACTTCCACTTACCAGAGCAAGAAAGCAGTCGCCTGATAATGGGAAAGTTGTGGGTTCCAGTCCTAAAACAGGTGGACGAAATTTTTATTCAATGTATTGGGATTTAAAAAGAAACAGTTGGTCAATCGGACCCAATGATTCATAGAGACTTTATTTGATATTTTAGCAACTTAATTGCACTTATAATATCAGTATATAAGCTTGAAAAATTTTGTTCATAGATAGAGAGTTAAAAAAAACGTTTTCAATCGGTCAACTTCGTAGGAACACAATTATTTATTATTTATTTATTGAAAAAGATTTACCAACGACATATCATTACACATTCAGTAAGGTGAAAATATACATGGGGGGCATAACCTAAAGATATGCCTTTACATACATCATTTGTTGTTATTTTCAAAAGTTGTAAATTCCGCCTAAACACATTTTTTTTTATCAAAACCTTATACATTTATATTTAAATTTAAATTACTTGTACAGATATAAATTTACATAGTAGGTATTGTTAGTTAGAAATATTAGATTCATAGCGATATTAATTACATTCATAGCGAGTTGGAAAATCATTTTTCATTGAAATAAATACTTTACTAAAGTTGACATTAATGAAGTTTGTTGCTTATTTTGGAATACCATTTTTTATGAAAGCTTTCAATTGACGTCAAAAACTTATACAGCCTCTCGATAGTTTTTGTTCTTTATACTGTACTTTTCTTTTGCGAAAATTTTTCTGACCTACTTTCAAAATTGTCAGAACTTTTTTCATTATGTACGCCGAAGTTTTTTAATGTTTTCCTTGACTTAACAAAATACCAATTACAAAAGGAACAAAACGGTTGGAAATTTTCGACAAGAATGGTATACGGGGTCTCCGGCGCCTAACCACTTTCAAACGAAAATCAGGGGCCTTAGTCAGCTATTTCAATCGCAGTTCGATCGTGATTGAATTGGACGATTTTGACATTTAGCCCATACTAGAACTGTCAAAAACCTGCAATTCAATTACGATTGTGATACGATTTGGTTACGTGAATTAGGGGACAGTACTGCACGAAAACGGACGTCACCTCTAACAATAAACGACGCGAGCTGCAAGCGACTTTGCTCCTAAAGGTGGTCAGGCGACGAAGAAGGCGATGGTACCGGCACATTAAAATAATAGTACCACCCTTTCTCTTCCAATGGGCGTCGTAAAAGGCGGCTTATTTGATGTGTATCCTAATTTTGTAGCTTCCCCATATTTTTACACAAAATATCCCAACCCGTGCAGGGATTCAGGGTGGAATTAATAGCATCAATTTTAAACTTTAGGTACCGCATTGTACGAAAAACATCCTTATTTCTTAAATCATTTACAGATTTTGATTTGATTTGATTTAGGTAATCTTAAATAGAGCAAACAAGTATTAGCTACTTTATTTGTTTGATTAAGATTCAAATCCATATTGTCCCAGAATATTAAGTGCTTTTCATGTTAATAATATGCGGCCAAGATTACATACATTGTTCTGATGTGTTGTGGTAATTCGAAACCCTGGTAGGAAACACGCAGACCTAAAGAAAATATTGGAATATACTTTTTTTTTACGCTGAGCCCTCTGGGATTCAAAACCAGGACCTAAAAGCAGGCAAAACCTTGAAAACCAATGTTATGTCTTTGCTCTTAATTTGAGCTGTTATTTTGGCATTTTCATATCAAAATGAAACCTGTTATCAGTACTAATAAAAACAGATGCGAAGATATTTACCGCGCTGAACTCCATTTGCGTCGCCTTTGCATAAAAAATGCAATATCCTGGGCCACTGTGCTAGGAAAGAGACTTTACATGGTACGATACTTGGTGACAGTTCGATTTTTCAGTTATACGTAATATAATTATATTTTTAAGCGGCCAAAAATAATTTAACTGGTGAAAATAAAAACAAACGAAATGTATTATATTATTAGAAGTTTATTATTGTTTATTAATGTTTTCGTGTTTTTGGCATTTAAATATTTAAAAATTAAGAACTCATTATTCTTACCTTGTCGGTCATGATCATAATAAGTCACTGAATAATTTACTTGTACCATGAACAAAATTAAAAAGTTTGTTTGTACCTAAGTGAGAAAGGTATGAAGTTGTTTCTTTGACGTGGTACTAAAACTAAATATACAAATAGTTTTGGTAAAATTTGGCTTCAGAGCGGTTTTCCACTTCACTTGCTCGGATTGCGCGATGTTGTGGTTGATGTTCTAACCTTAACTAGATGTCATAGATCAAACCTACTTATGGTTTGAGTCCGGCAACTATAAACATTTCAGTTTTTCTTAAACCTATTTTTTTAAATATATACATGCCACACTGGGCCACACAGAGCCATCTAGTCCTAACTTAATGTACTAACCGATAATCTAAATACTTTTGCAAAACAAAACTATATCCGTGCAAATCGGCGTCAGTCGGTGACGTCCCGAATTTTTTAAAATTTTACATTTTACAAAGTACTAATAGTTATATACATATTATAAAACATATTACTCACGTCTGTAATACTACATGGCAGCCGTCAGATGTAAACCTTCTCCTCGTGGTGACACCATTGGTTAGTAATATAATAAGGAAAATTTCAGATATTTTCACGAATATGAAGTTTTAGAATACCTATTTCTTGAACAGGCTTTTACTTTTGCTGATAAAGATTGTATATCATTTTGTTACAACTTTTTCATCTGGTTAAATGTTATCTTGTTGAATGCTATGCTATTCCTTTATGCTGTCTGATAGTGCAATACTATTTTCTGTTTGAAAGCAGCTACTAAGCAGTAAGTAAACTCATAATTACTAGTCTATATCAGGTCACTGCTGCACACGGACCTGTCCAAAAGAGTGTATTTACCAATAGGCAGAATTAATTTGCCAACAGGCAACATTATTTGCCAACAGGCAGAATTAAATTGCCAACAGGCAAAATTAATTTGCCAACAGGCAAAAATAATTTGCTGATTGGCAGAATAAGCAGGCGCGGTCATGATCGCAGTTTGGCCAAGGGTTAGAAGAAGCTGCTGATGCTGTTCGTCTTCATTAAGCAGTACTTCTTAAGTCGTCTCTTTCGAGACCCATAGGAAGAGTGGTACTATTATTAGTAAGTCACACGACATAAAAAACAATGATATACATCAGTCACGCCCCATTGGTCTAGTGGTTCAAATAACGGGCCAAGATCTCAGGATTCTGGGTTCGAGCCCCACGTCAGACAACAAAAGCTTGGACGACCTCCGTGGTGGAGTGGCGTACACACCGGTTTTCAAAGTGTCGCCTGCTCATAGGTCCCGGGTTCGATTCCCGGACGGATCAATGTAGAAAAAAAGTGTTTTTCTACATGTTCCCGGGTCTGGGTGTTTGTGGTACCTTCGTTGTTTCTGGTTTCCAAAATACGAATGCTTTAAATAGTTATTCAAATTGGGATCAGAACAATGTATGTGATGTTGTCCACTTTTTTTTTTTTTAAGTTTCAAATTTTCGAACATTTCGCGGGTAGTGATCACTAACCCGCATTTGGCAAGCGTGGTGATTATGCCTGAACCCATCATTGCTGTGGTTAAGACCGTTAGTATACATCAGTCAACCCCGCTATACATACAGGGTGAAATTTTAACCACCTTCCAAATTTTAATATAGGTATCAATCTACGAGACAAAAAACAAAAGACGTATTTTTTCTTTTGGTATAGCCCAGTACAAAAATGCCAAGATAAAGCACTTAGAAAATGTCCGGCAAAAATCTAAAATTTTTGATACGGTTGCTTAACAACACTTTTTTTACGCGTCGCGCAATTCATTCATTACGATACCATTCATATGTTTTTGATTTTTTCTTTTATACTTTAACAGGTCTAGGACCGTAAAAATTGAAAAATATATCGCGAAAAATATTTTCGGGTGACAACTTGATTTACATTTTTAACTTCATAAATAGGCTCTTAACACGATACTGAACGCCTATAAAAATTTTGGAAAGTGGTTAAAATTTCATCCTGTATAGGTATGCGTCATAAGTACCTTATTTCTCGCATTGAAGTAATAAACTGTTTAAAAACAAAACAAGGTGGAAATAATAATACAGTGAAGTCATAATTAACCCCGGATATTCGAATAAGCTTTTAGACTATCAGTAAGAGAACACAGTTACAAGTTTAGGTAATGCATAACCAATGCGGCTATTAAACGGGTCTGCGGAACGTGGCTTAAATTGTTTTCAAATTTCCCCTACCATAGTTATTTAATTATGAAAGTATCCGAAAAATATTATTTTAATCATATATAAGTGTACGCCCATGTGTGTGTATATTGGTCGAATAATAACTTATCCGGGCTATAGTAACAACACATTTCCTGTTGAGCACGGGTCTCTCTCTTTTTATATGGAGAGGCCTTAGTTCTACCACGCTGGCCTAGTGCGGGTTGGTGGACGGCGAGGGCGACGCTGTGGCAACATCACCCTACCGTTGAACGTTTCTGAAGCCGCCCAAAGGCCTCCAACAGGGATTACCGACTGTTATCTCATGACAACAGCCGGGACCGACGGCTTAACGTGCCCTCGGAAACACGGAAGCGCTCAAGATATGATGCCGCAAACGGTCACTCATTCAACTAGTGACCGCTCCCAGCGAAGCTTAACATTCGTGACAGAAACTGATCACTAAGAAGCATTGGGCTATGAGCGTTGCTCCGGGCTAAGGTCTATGGAAAAGTACCACCGCTTCTCGTCCTATAAGTATCGTGAGAGGCGACTAAAGAATAACTACGTAAACAAAACGGGTAGCAGCGTCTTCTGCTCTGCCAAAATCTCTAACCCGCATGGCATCTTCTAATCGTATGCCTATCATAAAACGATAGTCAGAAATTACCAAGTAGCCTATTTCGGGCAGGCCAGGTGGAGTGATGATTTGCACAATGGCTGGCAGGAGCTGGATACGAGAAGCCGAGGATCGACCAAAGTGGCGTGCAACTGGAGAGGCATATGTCCAGCAGTGGACTGCGATAGGCTGATGATGATCTGACATGAGTTTTTACGACTCCCATCTTGCGAAAGAGGCCAGGACCAATGGTTTGGTCGACCATTGATGGACTATTAGAAGTTCCATTGAAGCTGCAGCTCAGTATAACTAATTAATTATTAATAAGTTATATTTTGCGGATACTCGTACTTTCAACACAAAAGAACTGTTGTAGGGAACCTTTTTAAAAATAAGCCACGTTCTGCAGACCCGTTTAGTAAATTGATTTTGCATTGATCATTGGTCGCATTGATTACCCACTACTTACACTTTTAACTCTGTTCGTTGCTTTTATCGTTAGTTTAATTAAAGCTTATTCGAATATCCAGGGTTAATATGACTAGAAACTTTTAGTTCATAGCGGCTTTTTGGTTTAGATCTACTAATCAATAAATAACTGTAAAACTTTATATTAACCGTTAAACACTACATATTATCTTAACGTAAATTTGTTATTTTTATTATTATTCCATTTCGAGTTGCGTTCGAAAATGGAACTAGTGGTAATTCCCTTTAGAAATTCTGCACGGTTTTTCCACACATGTTTCGGTCCACACTCCGCGTGTTTCGGAATACTTTGTTTTACTCACTATAATAGTTGGTTTAAACTTTTTTAAATTCCATATTGGCAGTTTCAACAAAGAATAGGGGAGACTGGGAAAGTTGGCTGTAGGAACGGAAAGACTTGTCAATTTTGTTTCTTTTGTAAAGTATTGCGTTATAATTTTAATAACCGTAATAATATGCTGTAGTCAAAAGGCCTTGGTATCTCATTTTGAGGATAAAACCGTGTGCTCAGCAGTGAGGTACGAAATAGTCTATGTCCTTACTCAAAGTTTTACCCATATTTATGCTAAATTTCATTAAAATTGGCTTAGTGGTTTAGGCGTACAGTATAACAGACAGACGCTTTAATATCACCAAGGATAAGTCCTGGAATTTAAAATTTACGTATAACTAAAACTTCAAAGGGCCATGAGTTGACCATATAATATTTTTCTCTTTAAAGGGTCAGAATTTGACCATAATATTTTTGCTAAACTATCACGTACAAGGCAAAGGTTCTAACATTTCCCCTTGAGTAGGTACAACTTAAACCATAAACCTTTTATAGATGCACCCTTGTTTAAGGCCGCGACCCTCGATCAGCTGAGCGATGACCTGGAAAAGGCCGCGGAAGCCTTTGGAGGCTCACGGCTTGTGAGGTTTTAAGAGGAAGTATGTAATTCTGCACTATAAGTATTACTCTATCATCTAGGTATACAAATATCATAAAGAGGAATATTTTTGTATGTTTGTAGGGAATAAACTAAAAAAAATAATAAAAAAAATTCAAATGAGACTTATTACAGGGATAGTTTTAGTGTTTGGGAAAGGCCATGGAATAGTTTCAATCTCAGAAATCATCTGATAAAAAGATAAAAGGAAGGCGAGAAGTTTTTCTGTAGGATTGAAAGTCATATAATATCAATAATTATAAATGGTAAGTAAATGATTAATAATGATGATAAGGAAGATTGCTTGCTTGAAATCTCCAAAAGCGTGATCTAAGATAGATACAAGTTACAAACTAAGTCATAAAATATAAATAAGAAAATGGACCCTAAGCCAAAAATATCATAATAATTTAATCTGAGTAACGCGGCAGATTCCTCATAATACTTAATTTCGATGAAATGAACGCAAAATTAATCTTATCTCGCCATGAGGCTTCGCTAGAGGAAAATATTAATTTGATTATAAAGTTTTAGAAGTCTGTTTCCATATCATATACTTACTGATTCTATAGAGGTGTTGTTACGAGTAGGTACTAATGGCAAATATATCAGCGTCTACTGTTTTCTTAAGTTTATAAGAACAATATACATTGAAATAAAAATATATTGACGCATTTTAAATCCGCTTTACTTTACAGTTATGGTCACAGGCAGACCTCCCGTGACCATTAACGCTGTAGTAGAGTTTTTGAAACGTCGGGTTAAACCAAAATAAAAGCGAATTTAAAATCTGTAAATATGTCTTTTTGTACTGTTCGGATCCTTTCACGCATCTAGAATCGTAAAATCATTTTTATTTCTGCAAATAACCTTTTGGAGAGGCTTTACATGTCCCAATATTTTAACCTGTCACTACCTACATTGGGAAAACAGTTGACTTGTGCCGAAAAGATGCAGATATTCTGGTGTCAAAGTTTTCCAAGTTCGCTTCAGGCTTCAGGCGTGACTTGTTTTTACGATCTTCATCTTGCTACGTAAGTCTGGACAAACGGCTGGACGTGCCTTCCGGAGCAGGACTGTAATAATATTCAGACCCGAGGCGAAAAGAAAGTTTATAAAAGTTTTCTAAGGTAACGCGACTGGGACTAGCATACGAGACTGTTGCGTAGGTGCAATTACAAATTGTTACATTGATTTCTCAAATTCTTGCAAATACTTATACCTAGATTGAAATGAAAAATTTTCCATCCATTTTGTCAAATTTGATATACCTTAAGTACCAGTTTAAGAAAATTGCTATACACCTAAAGGTGATATGAGAAGCTGTAGAGTGAAAAAAACACTCCATCTCCATCCAATGCAGAAGACAGTGCAGAAACTACCAGCTGCTTAATAACTACGCTACCAATGCCATCAAATCAGCCCAAAAACTATGGAAACAAGGAAGAAAAGTCCAGACACAGTTAGCTTATATTACGTGGACAAGAACATATCTGTCAATAATAATAAAATTAGAGTTGGTGGTTTTAAATATGTTTAGTTATAATTACCTTCGTAAGACAAACAACCCCTTAGTTTAAATGTTACCAGTCGGCATAAATTAAATTAAAATGTGTAAAATTCTTCAATATATTTTTTCCAGAAGTAACTTTACGACATAATAATATATTATTTTCACTAACTCAAATACATTTATTTAAACATTTGGAGGCTCTCGGGTCTACCTTTTGTTAACTTCAGACTTTTTTTGGTTGAAAAATCCTTACTGCAATTCACATAATATGCGACATGCTTCCGTTCATTACCATGTAAAATTTTATCAAATTATGCACGTGAATATTAATTTTGACAACAAACTGATTTTATCGTCTCCGTAATGTTATTGCGTAAACTGTTAGTGTTGCACTACTTAATGTATCGATAGTTCTACAGCTGTTCTATTGTTGGTCTATTGAATTAAATATTTAATGAAAAAATTAGGTTATTCTTAAATCTTAAAGTTTTAAAGAAAAATGGCACGAAATGGTTAAGGTTTTCAACTTTCTCAAGTTTACCAAAGTTATTTCTTGGCTTTAATTGGCAAAAATTTATACAATTTATTATAAACTCTATCACATTTTTGCTGTTACATTGATCATCACATCCTTGATAGTCTTCGTACTGTGCTTGTTTACAAACTAAGCATATAGGTAATAATAGTTCGGACCTGACATTTAAACTTCATAGCATAAGTAACTGACTAATTCCCTTACCGAAGTTCAAATACATCTATCTATGTGCATTATTCACATTCGATCGTCGATATTCCAACTATCCATACTGACACAACACTGAAACCATTAGTGAGTTAAGAGTTTAATGGGTTGTGAATATGTATCGCTTGAGATATATGAGGCATTCCAGTTAAATGTTGTTTTAGTAATTGATATGACTAATTTATTAATAACTTAATATATACACACAAAATTAAATTGCTTGACATTAGCTCAGTGATTGGGGAATGTGTATAAACAAGCGAATGAGCAAACCTTGTTTTAGGCAATTATTTTTTCAATGTTGTTTATTAGGCTTTGTAATTTTATTATTACCTTCAGCTACGTTTTTAGTTATTTCTGTATGCCTTTCTAAAAGGTAGATCTCGCCATAATCACCACGCTTGATAGTCAGTTTGGCCAGTGGCGGCGCAAGGCCTGAACTTAATGTGGGCGAGGTACCTATATTTTGCGAGGCCTTCTAATAATATGGGCAAGCACTTTGCGAGGCCTTTTGATGGTATAATTAATTTTATGAGATAATAATATACATAGTTTATCAGAAATATCTAGTATTGAATTCACATTTATGACAAAGAGTGAAAAATCTTTAAGTTGATAATTAATTATAATGTATTTATTAAGTACTTTTGGGCTTTGCATACTATTTTAAATGTGGGCCGCCTTCTGAGTTTGACAATCACAGTGTGGCCAACTTCTCACGACATCCACAGAAAGAGCAGGGCTGGTCTGTGGCTTGTCCTATTCTATTTTTGTGCCATTCTTCTTCAAATAAAAGTTTTTGGGAAACACAATGTCTGTCGAATTTATTAAGAAAGAAAGTCAGAAAAATAAAATACAAAATGTCACTCAAAAATATGCAGTTGAGATAGATATGAAAATATATTTATTAAATTAGCCTTCGAAAATTCAAATTTACATTGCAAACAGACGCTTTGATGGCTTTCAGCGCATGGTTCAGTTCGAGTGCCAATTTGGAGGCTGGAGAGGTTCGGATTCGGTCGAACGAAGCGCTATTTAGAAATGTATGCTTATATAACTATATAATTGACCATGTCAAAAACTTGAAATCTTACTGATATTGAAAACATTGATACATAATAATAACCTAGATACACAACAAAACGACACTTAACATTGTGCTTATTTTAATGATTAACGACGATCTTATTGACAGAGTCACCTTCATAACCCGGCCGAATCATGTTGGTATGCAATAGTATGGACGTGTATGTCATCTTGTAACTATCTCTCTTGATGTTGGTTGTACTAAAAGTGTAGGTAGGTACTCTTATGTCAAATGGGTGAACCTTTAGTTGGGACTTTAGTTTTATACACGGTGTTCCATTATGTAGAACATCTTGACAGTGTTATTCTTTTTTATAAAATAAAAAATATCGGTTCAGATATTTATTTTGAAATACGCTGTGACGCGCACAGATGTAGCTGTGTAAGGTCCATACAAGCGAGACCACGCCGCAGCAAAATAATACATCTGTGCGCGTCACAGCCTGACACAAAATCAAAAGTCTAAATCAAGATTTAATATTTAAAAAATATATATAAAAAAGTAGCACTGCCATGATTTTATGCATAATAGTCCAAAATAACGTGGGCTTCGTTTTCCAGGTGGTTCGAAAAGCACAGTGTATATTGCATTAATGATTATTAAGCTTTGCACAGCTTTTCTGATGAAGATAATGCGAGAGAATGGTCTGTACAGTTAAAAATCAAAATCAGTTAAAATCAGTTTTATTTCTGCAAATAGGCCCATGAGGCGCTTTTACACGTCCCAATATTTAAACCTACCACTGCTTCGGGACAAGTCTGGGCAAGTGCCGAGAAGAAGCAGCGCAAGAAACTCGGTCACTATTGTCAGCCTCTTTTTAAATATTTTTTTACAAGGTAAGGTAATTTTTACAAGGTTTAAGCAAGTACGAGCTGGGACAACTTAATGCCATACATTTTTATCATTTAAATAATCATTAACAGTGTAATAGCCCTTTTTCATTAAAATAACTTTAACATACGATTTAAGTTTATGTACAGGGAGTTCAGCAATATCCTTTGGTAATTTGTTGAAAATACGGATACAATTTCCCATAAACGATTTTCCTACTTTTCGCAGTCTGAAGCCTGGAACGGCGAGTTTATCTTTATTTCTGGTATTAAAATTGTGTACGTTACTTTTCTTAAGAAATAAATGTAGGTATGTTCTTACGAACGTAAATAATATTCTCGAGAATATATTGAGAAGACACTGTGTACATAACTATGTTTACCCTTTACATACTTTTCATTTGGATATTTAAAAAACAGGTTTTTTTCATACAATTATCAAACATTTATCAAACATCAAACATCTATACTAACCTCCTCCTGATCATTACAAATACAGGGCGTGACAAAAGGCTTAACGAAGCCGTATACCGCGTATTCTACCCATTTGTACGATATTTTTTTTCCAAGAAACCATACCTGGGAAATGAATCGTTACTGAGATATTGAGGGTCAAATGAATTTCTTTTTTCAAGATCTTTGCCAGAAAATCTTCTGTTTGTTGTAACTAAACTTTTTTCTTAAAAACGTCATTGTTGAACATTTTTGTAACTTCTTCATAAAAAACGCTTTAAAGAGAGCAGCCCGCAATGTATAAAGTTAGGTCACAATCCTCGTCTATAACGCTTCGTGCGCGCTATACATTGCGGGAAATAAATACTTGATTTATTTTAATACCTAAAAGAAGTCGTTTGCCAGCGACTATACTTGTAACCTTAACCTGTAACATACGAGTTGGTTTGATGAACCAAATGCGAGCTTCAAGGCTTCGTTAGGCTTTTTGTTACACCCTGTATTACTAAAAAAGGACTATCCAATTTAGTGTAGTCGATCGGAAGTTATGCACGTACATACATTTTGGTGCTTTATTTTATTATATAAAGATTTATGGATAAATATTTTTATGAATAGTAATTATTATTAATGTAAATTTTAAATTACGAATTCGATAATTATGGCGATCGCAAAAATTTCATGTGATTGCTAATTGTTAAGGTGCGCGATACAACTGGAATCCAAATGCAATCAAAGTGCTCTTAAGGTTGATTGTATATAACTTTTATTTTTTGTTCCATAATTTATAGACTTGATATGGGTTACACGTATTCAAATCGAAAGATCGCAATCTAAATCAGAAAGCGTTGGGAGTGAGATCTTTAGCCTACGACGGGTTTCCTTAGGGAAATACCCGAGCTAGGTCGCTACAGAAAGACAAGATGAGCAAATTCACTTGAAATCGAAAGATAGTGTGTGCAATAACCAAAACTTCATCGTTATCAGCCCACATTAGTCCACTGCTGGACATGGTAACGGCCTATAACCACCTCCATAATTGAATTCAAGTTACTACAGCAATGATGGGTACGGGTATAATCACCACGCTTGCCAAATGCGGGTTAGTGATCACAAGCCCGAGCAATGTTCGAAAATTTGAATTTGACTTGGGAATCAAAACCAGGACCTTGGCCAAGGTACTCAAACCACCAGACCAATGGGGCTTATTGCTGGACCTAGTCCTCACCAAAAGAATGACCTCCTAGTCAAATGATGCAGGCTCTGATTTTTTAAGGGTACCTGTGAGATCCTGGTTTTGTTTCACCAGACGACGATCGACCCCACCCGGTGGACTAAAGATCTGGTGAAGGTCTTAGAAAGTCTCTGAATGCCGCGGGACCGACCGTAATGGTTATCCTTGGGAGGCTTATGGCAGCAGTGGACGTCGTTTGGCTTGTACTCTAAGATATACTCTAAATAAATAAATAAATAATAAATAAATGTGGACAACATCACATACATTGTTCTGATCCCAATTTGAATAACTATTTAAAGCATTCGTATTTTGGAAAACAGAAACAACGAAGGTACCACAAACACCCAGACCCGAGAAAATGTAGAAAAACACATTTTTTCTACATTGACCCGTCCGGGAATCGAACCCGGGACCTCGGAGCAGGCGACACCTTGAAAACCGGTGTGTACGCCACTCCGCCACGGAGGTAGTCAAAAAGTCTCTGACTCCGTGAACACGGGTCCTAAAAACTTAAGAAATGTAATAATCTTCTTTTCTAGTTCCATTTCAAGCGATTTCTATTGTAAAAGCTACAATCAAACATTCGTTCAAGATTATAATTTCTCGCACCCATGTGGCATTTAAATCTTATTTTAATCCAACGCCACCGCATGTCGGTCGACCAACTGGACCCAGGAGGAGTCACAAAGTAAAAAGGTGTAGAAAGGTCGCTCTATTTTTTCTGACAAACTTGCAACCGTGGTAACTTTGACTAGTGGGAAAGTCACTCGGTCTACTGTACCTAGACCGCGTGACTTTACCACTAGCCTTAAATTATTTGGCACAGTACCTAAGTAATTTTATTTTTGCCGGGTTTTAGAATCATGTATTATCGAGATAATAACGACTGATTACAAACGACGTCAGCTTCGTAACCCGGCAAAATTATAACGACCTGAATATGCTGAACATGCAGTGTCTAAGACTAGTTTGGTTTGTTCGGCCCCCGACCAGCAAGTGCAATCAATCCGGTTCAAATAGCAAACTGGCTACGTGTATTAGATCTTATACAAAAAGGGCTAATTCGCCGCGAAGCATTTTGCTCGTACTTATTCGTAAATTCTTTCGCCAATTTTCAAGTCTAATGATTCTTCTGAATGTATTAACAGTATTTAGGAACCTGTAAAACGCCAACGCGCATTAAAGATTATACAAATTTCTACCCTGCCCCATCTCGACAAAGTCTTCACCTTCCAAGATTGGCTGGGTCAATTGATACGGCTACTTGTCCTTCATAGATCAATGACTTACCTAAGTTCTAGTTTGTGCGACGCAGTGAGTTTTCTGCATGCATTTCTACTATGACCCGTGGGATTGTTGCGTCAGCCATCTATTACCTAGTAATCTGCTCTCGGACGTGACTACCGCGACGTCGGTCAAAGTGAAAATTATGGGTTTAGGAAAATCGCTACGCAATGAACTAGCCGAAGTCAAAATTGGTGTTCTACCAACTTCAACATTTAAAATATATCGCGTATCAGATACTTTATTTTCAGATAAAAACAATTTACGGAAAATCAGACATCAGTCCATGGCTGAGCAAAAGCCTTTTAAAAGTCGAATATTTCCATAATCGCTACACTTAGCAGGCTAATTGGCGATTACAGACTCCCATCGTGATATGAAAGATCGGCATCGGCATGCGAGAAGATGCGGGGTCGAGTCCCGCCTGAGTCTTCAGTCCGTCTGTCAGTCTGTCCGTCGCTCTGTCACCAGGCTGTATCGCAAGAGCTGCGATAGCTAGACTGTTGAAATTTTCACTTATGTATTTCTGTTGCCGCAATAACAACAAATACTAAAAAATTTTTAAACGATTTTTTGGCCTTTTTTGTACGGAACCCTTCGTGCGCGAGTTCGACTCGCACTTGGCCGGTTATTCAAGTTTAAGTACTGATATCAAATTTCTGACTTCACCCTATGGTGTATATTATATGCATATGTTAATAAAGGCTGGTTTTAGCTTTGGTAAACCATTTACGTAACACGTTGTACATTGTTGTATATTAAAATGGCGCTCACTCACTGGAGTTCTTTGTGACCCACGCAAGCCCATACGCACTAAGGGGAAAGTGTACAAGACTGCAGTAAGACCAGCGATGCTGTACGGGGCCGAATGCTGGACAGTGAAGGAAACACATGCTCAGAAGTTACACGTGGCCGAAATGAAGATGCTCAGGTGGTCGGGCGGAGTGACCAGACTAGACAAAATTTGAAACGAATATGTCCGAGGTAGCTTCAAAGTCACTCCAGTCCAGGAAAAGCTCACCGAAATACGCGTAAGATGGTACGGCCACGTCATGCGAAGAGACAGCGAGCATGTGGATCAGAAGGCAATGGTAATCCCAGAAGGCAAGAAAGGAAGAGGACGGCCGCCCTTGACCTGGTGGACTAGTATGGCCAATCTAGTTAGGAAGTCCCAACTGCCTGACCCGACACCCAGGACAGATTGTCCTGGCGCAGAAGGATAAGGAGAGCCAACCCCACCTAACATGGGAAGAGGCAAAGAAGAAGAAGTTGAACATAGGCCACCCAATATGGGAACATCCTGCCCACCCTGTCCACCAGGCAGTATGGCTTCACCCCGCAGCGGAGTACGGAGGACTCCCTCTATGTCTTGATACAACATATTCGGCAGAAATTGGAGGTGAAAAAATTAATGGTACTGGTATCACTAGACATAGAGGGAGCCTTCGACAGCGCGTGGTGGCCAGCCATCAAATGCCGGCTCGCCGAAACAGGTTGTCCGTTAAACCTGAGGCGAATGGTGGACAGCTACCTAGAGTGCAGGAGTGTGCGCCTGAGGTACGCGGGCTCTGAGGTTCGCAGGATCACCACAAAGGGGTGCGTTCAGAGTTCGATAGGGGGCCCAACTTTTTGGAACCTTCTGTTGGACCCCCTGTTGAAGGACATCGAGGACGTGGACGTTAGGTGTCAGGCATTCGCTGATGATGTGGTGTAGGTCGTCTCGAGGGACAGCGGTAGTGAGGTACAAGGACGGGCCAATGCGGTCCTCGACCGTGTCCGGGCTTGGGGGGTCAAAAATAAGCTGAAGTTTGCTCCTCACAAAACAAGCGCGATGGTTGTAACGAGGAAGCTAAAATTTGACTCCCCAAGGCTGGTCATGGGCGGGGTGCGCATTGGTCTCTCAAAGGAGGTGAAGTTGCTGGGCTTGACAATCGACGATGGACTTACATTCAACACGCATGTCTTGAATGCGTGCCGTAAGGCACTTGGACTCTATCGTCGGTTGTCAAGAGCAGCAAAGGTACACAGTGAGGTGATCAGGACCATATATGTTTCTGTGGTAGAGCCAGTCATCATGTATGCTGCAAGTGCATGGGCACCGGCTGCCAGCAAGCTCGGGATTCGTAAAATGCTCGATACCGTTCAGCGGGGTTTCGTGCAAAAGCTGGTCAAGGCATACCGGACTGTCTCCCTAAACTCGGCCCTAATACTCGTTGGGATACTTCCCCTGGATTTGAGAATCCGGAAGGCAGCCGCTCTTTACGAAGTAAAGAGGGGCTACTCTCAGCGGGTGGTAGGAGACCGGGAGGTCGAGGTCCCTATGCCGGTGGCCAGCGCACCACACCCTGCTGAACGGATCGAGTATGGGTTCGAGTGCGTGGTTGACGGTGCAGAGTTGCTCCAGAATGACCCTTCCGTCTGTAACATCTTTACAGACGGAAATAAAATCGACAACAAGGTCGGGGCTGCGTTGTCCTTGTGGAAGGACAACGCAGAAACGCTAGCCCGCAAGTTCAAACTGGAGTCATTCTGCACGGTCTTCCAAGCAGAGCTGCTGGCCTTGAAGAAGGCGGCGGAACTGGCTCTGTCACAGAGAGCGACGGCTTTTAATGTTTACTGCGACTCTAGATCGGCGCTAGAAACAGTAGCGAACGTAGTTTCCCTCCATCCCATTGCATCGGACATTCGCAAAAATTTAAATTCCATCAGTAAATTAGGCAAAATATTGAAATTATTTTGGATAAAGGCACATGCTGGGTTGGAGGGAAACGAGAGGGCGGATGTTTTGGCAAAAGAAGCCGCAGTAAACATTAAACGCAAGCCTGACACCGACGTATGTCCTGTTTCATTCGTCAAGTGCCGGATTCGTCTGGATACGATAGGCGAGTGGAACAGGAGGTACCAGATGGAAGAGACAGGGTCCACGACCAAGATGTTCTTTCCTGACGCAAAGGAGGCATACAGGGCTGTTAGAAAGATAGAACTAGACCCGTTATTGGTTCAGATGATCACAGGGCATGGCGGATTCTCTGCGTACTTGAATCGCTTCAAGTGCAAGGAGAGTCCGGCATGCGTCTGTGATCCACAAAAGATGGAAGACGTTTTACACGTATTGACTGAGTGCCCACGATATAAGACGGAGAGATTAAGAGTGGAAAATGAGATAGGAGTGAATGTGGAAAGGAAAAATTTAGCGGAATTATTCATTATAAAAAAGTTTCAAAATTACGCAAAATTTGTGACGGAAAAGGTAATTAAAAATAACGTTTAGGCATTGAAGATCCAGACACTGGCGCATATTATATAGTCGTATATGCGCCATGTGAGGATACCAAATTCATTTTATTTAAAAAAAAATCATTGGGCAAAAAACTTTTATATCTAGCTGCAAAATCTCTGCAGAACAGCAGAGGAAATTTCAAAAAAAAAAAAAATATGCGAGGCCTATATTATATAGTAGACTAGGTTTATATACGAGTAACCGTTTACAGCCGTCTGGGGCGTTATCGCGTGACGCAGCGCTTACTAACGTTCGCTATCACTCGCCTATTATAGCTAGCTATCTGCCACGGACTATGGATTAATATTGCCGAATCAGGGATACCTATTCTGGAACTTTGGTATTATGATGATTTCGTTCCTCATCATAGTTACGGTGGTCCATTTGAATTAGGAAAAAAAAATTATGTTCTCAATACATTTTTATGTATTAAAATATCCACACATATCGTTGATCAGGTTGACCGAAATCGATTTTTTCCTGTTGTTCGTTGGGTTGCTAGATGTCCGGTTTAGCTCAAAGTCAAAAAAATAACCCAGCAGGCACAGGCAAATGGGTTTGTGACTCATAATATAAAGTATTTTCATGACAAACTAACCTACAAAAATGAGCCACCATATAAGTAGTTAATAAATTATAGACATCAAAAAGGACCGACTCAAAATTGATGGCTCATTTTACGTTTCGGTAAAATTTTTGTGAAAAATGTTTTCCTATAAGTCGAGATCCTTACAATAGTTTAAGTACGTTTTGTATTTCGTTTTTACATGCTCGTTCTTCTGTTGCTTATATTGTTTTCATTTTATATCTATGAGTAATCATCACACAAAAATTTAAATATGCTTTGTGTCGTAAACCTGAAAATAAAAAAAACAGCACCTTTCCTTCTTGTTCTGTGGGCGATCGCGATTTTTGATAGAGACTTTTATTGTTAAAAACTTTTACCTTAGAATACAATTTCTGGAATAATAAAGCTACCAAGACATATATTCTATTGTATTGCATTCGTATTTATTAAATTCGTTGTAATGGCTTTGTAATGGCGCGGATTTAAAAACTTGTATCTTAATATTATTATTATTTAATCGCACCAAATTCATTAAAGATAATAATACCAACATCGTACATGTATTAATAAAAAACTCTGAAGCTCTATTAAAAACAAACCCTCGCTAAAACTAAGCCAAGTCGGAACGAGCCAAATTGAGTTTAAGAAGTCTGCGTTTCGAAGTTTGTTTTTTCGAATTAGTTGTTGTTACTGACTTGCGTTTGAGAACTCGAAGCATTAAGTTACGCATACGATACGGCTTCCTGAAGTTTTATTAGCCTTGCCGTCGTGTGGTTTGCTTGTGATTTACAGCTATACAGATTCTATCTCTACTAATCCATCTGTATAAATAATAATAATATGAATTTGATCTGATTCTGATCGTCTGCACAAAATTGGATATTTTTTTTATTATTTACTAGCTGTTGCCCGCGACTTAGTCCGCGTCAATTCCTGTTATTACGATCGCGATTAAAAAATTTTTAAAAGAATATATTTTAAAGTATTTAATCTGCGTATTTTTTTTTATTTGCTCTCTTGTTTTGCGCGTGTTAATTTTGTTGCGGAGTTATTTTAAAATATCTTCTCTAAATTAAGTGAAATTAAGTGATGTCAAGGATAATTTTGTTCACAATTATATTCTCGTAATCAACAACACATATATTTGGATAAGGATTAATATTATGTTGATAAAATTCTTTGGCAAATAATTGTAAATAATGTATTTTATTTTAATTTTTTAATTTTTAATATTTAATAAATTATTGTAAATTTTTATAAAGTATTAATTTCGACTAAATTTGATTACCATAAAAAAGGTTATAGTGGGTCAATCTTAAAAGATAGACATATTATACTGTCCCGGACTTTTTTTAAATCAGTTAAAGAGGATTATTATTTCATATTTTTATACGAACCGTTTACGCAGCGTCAAAGTCAAATCCATCCGTCCATACAAACTTATACATTTAGATTTTAGTAGTAAGGATAACAGAATGATCAAGGCACAGATAAAATACTTAGTAACACCGCGTTCCTTTTTACGGAGAAAGTGGATCCTTTTTTTTAATGGCATCGGTTTGATAAATTCATATAAAAAAAAATTAGGCTTGATGAATAAAGCTTAACAATAATAACGCTTGTTAGGTTGGCTGGCGATCGCTGTTTGGCCAATCGAGGATAGAAGACGCTGCAACTTGTTTTCTTCTGGCAATACTCCTTTAGTCGCCTGTTAAGACTCCTTATG
Source organism: Anania crocealis (assembly GCA_949315895.1). NCBI lineage: Eukaryota > Metazoa > Arthropoda > Insecta > Lepidoptera > Crambidae > Anania > Anania crocealis. Next base: position 3,007,040 of record OX438868.1, read on the forward strand.
AAAAGAAGGAGTGGACCTATTCTTTTAATGTATCACCAGCGGTCTAAGATTTTCTAATATCGTTTATGCTAGACAAATAGATGACTATTGCATAAATAAAATAAATAAATATTTAAGACATGCCACACTGGGCCACACAGAGCCAACTAGTCCCAAATTAAGTTACTATTAAGTACCCTGTCGTATGGGGTAGGTACTAGACAAACGATAAACTTACCTTTATACTTTTTTTTGTAAATACATACTTATAATATATAGAAAACACCCAGACCAGTACAAACAGACATGTTCATGCAGACAAATATTTGCAATGTGCGGGGATCGAACCCGCGACCTATAGCTCAGAAGCAGCGTTTACTACCGCTGATCCAAATGGTCGTCAATGAAAATGATATTCACAAACGATCGATCGATCGTAAGCTTATGTCATTTTCATACATTTGACATAATCTATTCTTCTAGTTAAGAAGTTTAAAGATTTCTCAAATGTATTATGTATTATTATTTATTAATGACTTGAACGGGGAAATCCCGCAGCCCGCAATAACCGATGTAGGGTGTTGCCCTATATCGTTTACACTAGACTAAGCGATATTAGACGACACACAGTTGTTTCTAGCACACCGGGAAAGCTTTCGGAAAAAAAAATGATGTCCACAGGTAATCCTGGACAGTAAAGTAAAAGTAAAGTAACAGCCTATAATCATCCCACTGCAGGGAAAAGGCCTCCATCATTGAATTCACGTTACCACTGCAATGATGGGAACTGGCATAATCACCACGCTTGCCAAATGCGGGTTGGTGATCACAAACCCGAGCAACATTCGAAAATTCGAAACTATTTGTTGCCCGACCCGGGGATCGAACCCGGGACCCCGAGATCTTGGCCCGGTATTTAAACCACTAGACCAACGGGGCGTCCTGGACAGTAACAAGCATAAAGTACTTAAATCACGTCGTAAAACTAGTAAGAGCAAATGCAAGTATCCTGCAATCTATTTATGTAGTCAGTATATTAAAGTGTGTATTACGCTAACTCTGGCAATGTCCCGAGTCTCGACAGAGACGGATAACGCTAACTTATCTTGACTTTGCGCAGTAAATAAATTCAGTAGACTTTTTATTGCCATTTAAATGCTTTTTACCAAATGTTATAACGGAAGGAATGCAATAATAGTAAATAATAGCTTTTATTTATGACGACGTAGACTTGATAATTAGGGTTATGAATAAAAAAAAAATCCCCAAAAAAAAACAGCTAAAAAATTGTGAAATAAGCGACGATGAATTAGTGTATCAAAATCATTATGCACCGAATGGGTAAAAAAAGTTTTATTTTTGTAATCTGTCAAGATTTGGTAATTATTTTACCGTCCACACTTACTCAGACAGTTATTCGAAAAAAAGTTTATTATATAGAGGTTCTACTTTTTCTAAAAACGACTAAAATCTGACGTATGGCGTTCCGTTACCAAATTTCAAATCCCCACTTCTCAACTTTGAATAGAAGTCCACCATCACACCGTGTTGTGGTTTATTTTGCTTCACATCTCCTCACATGAATGCAGAAATTAGACCACGGTTGGAATATATATTTTTTTTATAATTTTAACGACCCGAAACTTAGGTTGATTCTTAATAAATTTTAGTTAGGTGGGCGGTGGAAGTTGATTTGGTTTTTTCGGTCGTGCTAACGTAAATAGGGACTCCTACGCCATTGATGCTTACGTCACTGAACTATTATCAGCCATTTCCGTACCAGTCTAAGGAATGCATCAAAATGGGGCAATTCCTGCTTAAATGTCCCGGCTGTGGGCAGACACCTACATCCATTGCGTCTAATAATTGTCTACGATGCAGTTAGATTAAAGAAGCACTAGTCTGTGGTAACGTCTGGATGTATGACGAGTATGATTGCTTTCAAATTTTTATGTAGGGATAAATAAAACAATTTTCTTCAAAACACAATTTTTATTACGTCTTTGCCTTTTTTTTAAACTCAAACTGACTCTGACTAACACTAAAACTAGAACATTTTATTATTATCTGAAATTCAAAAATCATTCTCTTCTTTCATTCCGTCTTCTTTCCCTTTTACATCTTGCGTTCCATTTCTCACGTCCCAAAACTGTTCGTTCATTTAAACATGACGATCGCTTTTGAAGATTGAAAGAGCAATTTTTTGAAACAAAATATCGTGCGATGACATGACTGTTTCTATTCCTATTTGCGTCCAATACTCCAATTTCAAGTCAGTCAAGTTCAAGTTTTGTTAGAATGTTTTTGGTATCATGCAAGTGTGCCCCATGATGCGCTTTTACTCATACGTACACACTCACAAAAGATAGAGAAAGACGAAGAGAGAGGGAGAAAGAGCGGCGAACAGAGTGAGAAAGATAAAGAGATACTCTCTTTAGTCACGTCATATGCACAAATTTGCTTCGTCTTCTACATTGCATTTAGTATTCATTCAAAGTCTCGTATAACTACGTAATACCTTTGCATTCCCCTCAGGGATCACACAACATTTATCACTGACCAGATAACGTGTAAGTTTCCTGAGATCTGTTGCAAAAGAAAATCGAAACCATGATAAATCTCCTGGCGAGAAGCATTGTGTGAAATTGTATGATAGTGGATGAAGTAAATCTTGGCATCTATTGAGGATATGTAGCAGTAAATCTTTAGTTTATTGTTTGATATTGTTATTGTTTTGGGTCAAAGTTATGAAATCAGGTTTACTTTGAAAACCCTAGTAAATACCAAATGGTTCTATCGAGATCTCTTTCGGTATTACCAATATCGCATATCTAACTAAAATTTTAATGAAATGGGCTTAATTAATAAACGCGATAAGAAAAACATGCAATTGAAATGTCCTAAGTACCACGTATCGGAATATTTTACTAACAAAATATTTTTGTTAGTCCAGAATGTTACATGACATTGAAGACCACCTCTTGTTAATTTTAATAAATTCTTAATTATTTTAAAAATGTTTAATACGAGTACTATCGCCTCTAAGAGTTAAATCAGTATACCGCCTCTAATATTTATCGTCGTATGTGCTTCTCCACGCAATATGACTTGTCCGGACAAACATTTTAATAATTTAACTTTGAACCCAATTCCGAAGTCCACATGAATATGTAAGACATCTCATTTATCCTTGATTTGATTAAGAATAAGAAAGTGTTAGCAAGATTTTTTAACCCTCCAGTATATCAACTACTCCTACACGGAAAAAAAAGATTTCCTACAATACTACAAGAACGATTAGTTAAAAAAAAAACTGTTGAGTCTACGAAAACCGGGTTGAGATAAATAAAAATATCGTATCATGAAATAAGTGACTTGTAAACATTAACATATGATTCTAGTTAAACATGATTTTGTAACAATTACTTTTAAATCGTTTTGATTAACCACGTAACATGATAAATACAAATAGGTTTGTAAAAATTATGATGCATCTGTAACGGTGAAAATACGCATTGTAATCTGTACCCGTCAAATAGGTTAATAACTGCGGTAAAAGCGGAGAGGAACGGGGGAGGGGGGCGTTAACCGCCAAAAAAACACATGCTTGCAAGCAAGCAGGTCGAAACCAGTTGCAAGCCGCCCCGGTGTTGTTTGTTTGATTTGATAATTGATTATTTATTTGTTGTGTGTCGTCTACGCCGCCGGCGCGAGTACAGTGTTTTGCCTGGCATACAAGTGATCCTTTACCAATTGATGAGGATGTGAAAGTGTTGTTGCAGGCGTGGAATTTAGAGGGCTACATCGAGCTATTTGCAAGTAAGTAAAGTATTTTTTCCTAAAATAACTAGTAGTTGATTAATATAATTTGATAAAACCAATATAATCATTCAAGTTTTCCGGTGCACGCTGTAGCTAACTATTATAGTCTAAATTGGGTGGTACCTACCTACATCATAGTGTCTTTTTAATTTACGACACAAAAATAGGTAATGGAGTACATAACGATTAATGTTGAATGAAACGGGCATGATTAAATTAGGTTTATGTTATATAGGTATACTATTAAACTATAGGACTATAAAGTACCAATATAGTTGTTATTCATGCTTAACAAATAGGTATTTCACATAAAACCCAGATCAAAAAGTGCGTGTCAGGCCACGCGCAATCTAGGGTTCCGTAGTTTTCCGTTACAGTATGTAGTATTTGCTACCTGATTTACAAAATTAAGACCATCGTATAAGTAATTTCCTTCACTAAGTAAGTTTAAGTTAACTCTGTCTGCAAGTATAGTAACATAAAACACTACATAACTGTGTAAAAAGTTTTCCTTTTAACTTCGTTAATTATACTACACTGTCGTGTATTTTTTCACATTTCTTTCGCTGTCAGAGGCTCTAATTGTAACAAAAAATGGCATTTTAAAACTTATTATATTATTACGCAAACCTAAAATAGTAACTAATTAAAGTACTATTGTTTGCAACTGAATTATTTTAAATAGGTAATTGATTTATTAGATTTTATTAAATACCTACTTATGTTTATTTACAGAAAACAAAATTACCATTGATTGTCTACATCTGCTCGATGTACAGATGATTAAAGAATTAATTCCAGTCATAGGTGGCAGGACTATATTTTCAAAAAAAAAAATAAGATAATTGGATGAAATTGTCACAACAGTCAGAAAAAGTAAATCTACTTGTAAGTTAATCAAATTGTATTGCACTATATAAAATAAGTAATTGTTTATTTAGGTAATTAAAAAATAATGTGTTTTTGAAAAGTTTATAAATAAAGGCAATTATTTGTATATTAGTATAAGAGTTGGAGTTACTTCAATTGCCGACCACCTCCGTAGCAGAGTGTTGTCCCCATCTCCGAGGTCCTAGGTTCGATTCCTATAATACAAATGCTAGTTACTTACCTTAAAACCAGAGCAATGTATGTGATATTGTTCAATAGTTATTACCCATGGCAGAACAGAAATTAAAAATTATCAAACTTGGTAGGTTTCTTTAATTTATATTTTAGAAACTGTTTTAAAAAGCATTTATTTAGTTTCTTAATCAAAACATGTAAGTTTAAATGTTACTTACTAAGTAAGTTCATGGATTCCATTAATTTTAAATGATAAAATGAAAAGATTGATCACATGTTTAATTTGATTGCCTTGGAGTAAAATCTTATTTGTGTTCAGTATTTTTCTTGTGTGTGTTAGTGATGATATCTCTTAAATTAAATTATTTACATTAATTATTTTATTTTATCAAGCAGGATTTGGATTCTACTACAGAAGTCAACCATGATATAGATGTCTTATCAGATCGACATCGTGATCCATTTAGTAGCATTCTAATATAGAAATATTTCAACTTGAGAATGAAAATCAGACATGTGGGAGTGTAATGTGTTCATCACCCATTGCATCAACAAGCAAAGATGACAGCCTGTGGGATTTACAGACTAGTTCTGTTATCGAGTCTACGGGAAATACAGGAGTCTTCCAATGCAAGGTGGGTATGGTTGCTCGAGGTACAAATAGTAGATGTTGATTTTCTATTAAAAAAAACACAAACTTTGTTCCAGAAACTATTGGATATCCTTCAATCCAGTGTGGTAGACTATTACTAAGTTTGCATCAGGAAGATGGGTTGCTAAACAGTAGTTCAAGAAGAAAGCTTTGTAATATTATAATTAAATATTTACTTGGAGACGATGCAAAAATGGCAACAATTCCCAGTGCAATTTTATGTGACATGGCTTTCCAAATAATTTTTGAAGTTAGTATTTTTGAAACAGCATACTTTGATGAAAGATTACACTGTTTTGTTGTTATACGGAGAGAGACAGAAACAGAGTTTTATATGTATGATAAACTTTTTAGCTATGTGCCAAATACTTTGACTATCAGCCGCGATGGTAAAATATTGTATGTCACTGTGAGGTCTCCGTTATGATTATAATATTAAATTAAGTATTTTAGTTAAGTTTTAATACTTATCTGTTAAATGGCTGATAGCAGCCAACTAGCGCCACCAATAGATATAATTTTGTAATATCTAAATCAAACTAATTCTTTTAAAAGCTGAAACGGTAATACACACATAAAATACTTTTAAAATCTTTTAGTTTTAAAATGAGTTTTTGCCACATGTGGTCACTTTTGTTTTAAGTCCATTTGAAAGAAAACTAGTGGAGTGAAGGCAGAATTCAAATTCATGTATTTTATGAGTGCATTGCCGATCTATTTTACTAAACGTCTGTCTGTTTTAGAAGTTTTAAAATTAAATCCATAGTTAGTTAGCTAGTTGGCTACAATCAGCCCCTTAAAGTAATAGGTTTTCCCTACAAAGTGATTATATGTACATATTAATTTTTGAACACCATGCAAATTTTAATATAGTGTTGTATTTATGAATATGAACAATTTTTATTATGGAACTAATAGTGAAATAATAGAAAAAAAATCTGCTATCCCATAGACCCTGTATACAATGTGTAACACTAAATACGCTAAACCTCTTAGGATTCTATGAGACCAACATCGAAAAAAAAAAAACGATTCTCTTAACAAATAATGTCACGTGACGAAAAAATTAGTATGTGACATTGATCTGCGTTAATTTTTTGTTCTATGTTGGTCCCATAGAAAAAGTCATTGTATTTGAGCACCAGAATCAGCACCTAAGAGGTTTTGCGTATTTGACGTTACACGTTGTAATATGTGTAAATACTTTTTAAACATTGTACAAATTACATTACAGGAAACATTTATTTATTTATTTATTTATTTTATTTATACTCTTACACTATCTTATTTAGAATCGTGCAATTTAGGCGGTCTTATCGCTATAGGCTATCTTTTTCATAAAACCTAATGTACAGGACAATTGTATCTTAGTTTGTTCGAAAATAACGCCTAAACAAAAAGACAATTAAAAAATATATATGTTTGTATTCAGACACACCGAAACACCATATAGTCAATATTTATTTGTGAATTTCTTCAATCAGTACAGTCTTAGTTTTGTTTAAGTTTTTTATTTGTAAGTATAGATAACGTTGTTTTGCTATTACGATGAAAGACAAAACCCTGATTTTATACGAGAACAATAAATGTTATAATAATGTTGCAATAAAGATGAGTAAACTAATACATTTTAAACTTTTTATTTTTTGCATTTACTTAATTTTGTAACTTTTGTCATTATGTTCATTGGCGGGATTGAAGTGGTTTTCTGTACCTATAGTATTGAATTTGAACTATTCCTATCTATACAGGATGTTTGGTAAATACCCTATCAAGCCGAGACGTACGTACTCTATAAACTACCCTGAACAATGATTGTTCTACTACTTTTCTGAAAATCGTTTTTTTTTAAATTTTTCATACAAAACTCGATCAGCGGTTTGGTCATTTGTATGAAAAGTCGATTATTTTTTGAAGATTTTCAGAAAAGTGGTAGAACAAACATTGTTCGGGGTGATGTATAGAGCACGTATATTTCGGCTTGATAGGGTATTTACCAAACATCCTGTATACAGTCAACTATCGAAGTGACAAATGTTACAATAAGAGTACAGTCCCCATTACAAAAACTACATTGTAATCATTGCATCCATGCACTGTTAGGTGAAATATATTAATCAGCACCATAAACAATATTACTGCAATCATAACAATGCATTTACTGTAGAGATAACTATTTAAATAGTACTTTAAACAAGAACCATAAAGTATAGATCACTAAAGTCTTGTAAGAACTAAGAAATGACTTGTATAAGCATCCCTAATATCTGTTATTTTTAACAATTTACTTAGTAGATCGTAATAATAAAATTGTTAGGTGAACATTCCGAATCGTGTAGCGGTTACAATGTGCTTCTTCATATTTACATTTAAAATTTAACGAGAATAGCCTGGTAATATTAACAAACAGTTTTGTCATCACATATACAGCAAAACAGTATTGTACAAAAAACCATATTCTGGTTATCTGTACGAGAATGTTTTTTCAGTGTACCCATCATTGAATTCAATGATGGAAGCCTTTACTCTGCGGTGAGATGATTTTGTGCCCTTACTTTACTATCGCCCCGTTGGTCTAGTGGTTTAAGTACCCGGCCAAGATCTCGGGGTCCCGGGTTCTATCCCCGAGTGAGGCAACAAGAGTTTTGAATTTTCGAAAATTGCTCGGTTTTGTGATCCTATAATGATGCAGGCATTTTCCCTGCAGTAGGATGATTTAAGTAAAGTAGTAAAACAGCCTATAATCATCCCACTGCAGGGAAAAGGCCTCCATCATTGAATTCAAGTTACCACTGCAATGATGGGAACTGGCATAATCACCACGCTTGCCAAATGCGGGTTGGCGATCACAAACCCGAGCAACGTTCGAAAATTCGAAACTTTTTGTTGCCCGACCCGGGGATCGAACCTGGGACCCCGAGATCTTGGCCCGGTATTTAAACCACTAGAGACCAACGGGGCAGGGATGATTTAAGGGCGTTACTTTACTTCACTACAACAAATAGCTACTTCCATGCAAAGAGACTTTATCAATACACTAGCTGTTCCCCTTCCCTCCGGATATCTGAGGTGATCAGACGTGTGAGCAGTTAACCTTGTTATTCATTTATAAACTAATTTTTAATCTAAAACCCAAAATTCAGTGACAAATAAATAGGATAACATAAACCCGAGGAACGCATAGGTGCATCTACGCGGTGCGTGCACATCAACACCTCAACAGCTGCTGTGAGTTCTAAACTTTATCATTTATGCAATAAGAACCAACTTTGCATACTGCAAGTCTATAATATACTGTTATTGACCATCCATCTCAACACTCAGCCACATACTTCGTTGAGTTAGAAAAGGACGTCGCTACTCTCAGTTGTTTGCTTCGCGGGGTCTGATTAGATTGGACGGAAAGCACATATCTATTAAAAGTCCCGATAGGCGTCCAGATTGGTAGACCCCTCGACTGTCTCACACTAAGTAATACCTCTGCGCTTGTTCTTAGCCCCTGGTACTTGTTTCGGACTGTTTTGTATACGAGTATAATGCCACTAAAACGAACTCCCCCGGCAACACCCGCGCCGCATGCGCAGCCTGTGCCGCCCGCGCTGCCCGCGCCACCTACGCAACATGTGCACACCGCGCAAGCGCATACAACGGAGCCCGCGTCACCGATCTCGATGTCAACGCAGCTAACTTTACCTCAATCTGCCCGGCCTATAATGCAACATGGCTCATCAGAGCCTAATATGGCAAAAATTGGGTCTGCGTTTGGCACACAATTCGATAGCTCAGTAGTGACCAGTAGGCAGAAACGTAAATGTTCAGAATCACGAACTCATCCAGAGAACCAACTTACTGTATTTATGGCAGAAATGAAATCTATGTTTGCTGATTTTTCTAATCAACAAAACGATAAGATAGAAAAAATATATAAAACGGTTGAAGAAATCAAAACTCAAAGTTCGGACATACAATCTTCGGTCTCCTTTCTCTCAGAGAATTATGAGACTTTAAAAAACCAAATTGACCAACTAGACATTGAGCGCAAAAATAATATGATTTATATACAGTCATTAGAGGACAGGATAGAAAGGTTTGAACGTGAAACTAGGACGAGCTGCATTGAAATCAGAAATATTCCGGTTTTTCAAGGTGAAACAAAGCAGCACTTGCTAGACACCGTTATAAGGGCTGGATCTGCGATCAATGTGTGTGTGCAACCCCATGAGGTAAAGGATGTTTTTCGTATTGGACATAAAGACAATTCTAAGAGAACAATAATTGTGAATTTTACCTCGAATCTCATGAAAGAAAAAATCATTACATCATACAAGAAATTAAATAGGGAAAACAACCAACTAACCACAGAAAAAATGAAAATCACTGGTCCCTGCATGCCTGTCTTTATGTCGGAAAATCTGTCTCCTAACATGAAAAGGCTCTTTTTCCTTGTTAGAGACTTTGCCAAGAGTAACGAATACCGCTATACTTGGATAAAAAACGGTAAAATATTTATACGAAAATCAGAAGGAGCACCTCAATTCCAAATCAAAGACGATTCTGATCTTCAAAACTTACCAACTACGAAATGACTATCACAACGCGATAGTCCAGCCATTTCCATGTATTCTGTCATCTTATGCAATTCTTATTGTTGTTATTTTTTGTACCTATTGTCAAATTCATCTAAAGCGTACACTTTAACTTTTGCCACAAGCAAAGAAAGAATTTATGATTTACCTTCTCACATATACTCATTCACATCTACACACATTATACATTTTTATACCATACACAAAATTACACATTGTATATTACCTACCTACAAACATATTAACCCTAACAAAAAAAACATTAAGCAAACCATGTACTCATATAGCGCCAGTTATGTGCCGTTATCTAACTTGACGTCCATCGTTTACGTCAATTTCAGTGCAATTGTTTATCTTTCTCTGCAAAATGAATAAAATACCTACTATAGCTGAAGATATTGACCATTTAATTGTCTCAAAATCATTTACCTGCACTCCTGAGGAATGTCAATCATACCTACATAGTACAACTAATTCGATTAAAATAGTTCACATGAATATCAGAAGCATCGGCAATGTTGCCAATTTCAATAATTTTTTAATCCTTTTACATAGAACACAAGTTTGCTTTGACATTATTGTACTAACTGAGTGCTGGCTGAAGGGGTGCCCCCATATTCCGGTAATTCCAAACTATGAATCATTCAAATCAGACTTTCATAATCAGAACGAGGGTGTGGTGGTTTATATCCGAAGTCAACTCAAGTACACTGTGGAGATACCGGTAGTTGTTGATGCCAACTGTATTATAGTTAAAATTGAGAATGAAATGGCACTCTTGGCAATCTATCGTTCCCCATCTTATACAAATGCACATAACTTTATCGACAGTATTCACCATACTCTTAATACACTTAATTCTTGTAGATCTGTTATGATAATTGGTGACATAAACATAGATATCTTAGCTGGTAACGAAGATGTTTGGTCTGAAGAATATTTGGAAACAGTTGCAACATTCTCAATGCTACCGGCACATCAATTTATTACACGTGGTACTAAATGCCTTGATCATGTAATTTTAAAAACTAATAAACCCGCTATTACTCTCAAATTGGACTCATTCATTACAGACCATGCACCAATTGTTGCCTTTACCAATTTAAGATATGACAAATCTGACGCTTTTAAAGTAGTGCCTCGTCTTGACATCGCTGCCAGTGTCATCGACCTTGAGAAAATTGATTTTGCACCTGTCCTAAATTGCCACGACGCTGAAGCTTCTGCATCTAAACTGATAAATATACTATCAACTGTAGTTGAAAAAAACACAAGTTTGATCAACATATCTTGCAGAAAGATAATTCTTAAACCTTGGGTAACTCCGGGTTTGCTAAAATGTATACGAAATCGTGACTCTCTTTACCGTAAAACTAAAAAAGATCCTAATAATTTGATTCTTAAAGTTACTTTTACGCGCTATCGCAATTTCTGTAATAATTTACTTAAAAAAATTAAACGTGAGTATGAACGCACACAATTCGAAAAATATTCAAAAAACCCTAAAGAAACCTGGAACCTCATCAAAAAGGTCTCTAATCTGCAAACCAATAAAGATTCTGCAAGCAAGCTTCTTTCAGTAGAGGACCCTATTCGAACCGTTAATGAGGTAAACAATTTCTTTGCAAATGTGGGTAGGAGATTCTCAGCCAACATTATTAACAATGGTGTCAAACATAATGCCTCTCCTGTCCCACTGAATCCGCAAGTAAACTCAATGGTTCTTTTTGAGACAGATTATAGGGAAATTGAGTCATTAATCCTCTCTCTAAAGACCAATTGTGCTGTTGGGTGGGACAATATATCTTCTACTTTAGTCAAAGAATCGAGGCATGTTCTGGTCCCTGTACTGTCCCACGTCTTCAACTTGTGTCTCTCGACTGGTATCTTCCCGTCCGTGTTTAAGATAGCGATAGTGCATCCGATTCACAAGGGCGGTGATAAGGCTGATGTCAATAACTATAGGCCTATTTCAGTTTTGTCAACTATATCTAAATTGGTAGAAAAAATTATCAATAAAAGGCTTCTAGATTACTTAAACTCATACAATATATTGTCTAACAATCAATATGGTTTCAGATCCGGCAAAAATACTGAAGACGCTGTCATAGAATTGACTAACACAGTAGCACTAAATCTTAAAAGTAATCTCAAGACACTAGCGATATTTATTGACCTATCCAAAGCTTTTGACACAGTCTCTGTTCCTATCTTGTTACATAAAATGGAGTCTGTTGGCATAAGAGGTGTAGCACTGGATATTTTTAAAAGCTATCTTAGTAACCGATTTCAAAAAGTTAAAATCGACTGCCATGTAAGTACTGAGAAACTAATAAATTTTGGTGTCCCTCAAGGTAGTGTTCTCGGACCTACTTTGTTTTTAATCTACATAAATGAGCTATCAAACATGGGATCAGCCTATTCAAAAATACTCACCTATGCCGACGATACAGTAATCCTGGTTCACGGTCAAGACTGGCAGTCTACAAGACATAGAGCAGAGGCTGTGTTACGTAATGTAATGGAATGGCTATCAATAAATCTGCTTACTTTAAACACGCAAAAAACAAAATTTATTACTTTTGCACCTAGAATTGCGTCCCAGCCGTCTGATACCTACATATTAAAAGCCCATAAGTGTAAAGATCAGGATCAACTAGAATGTCACTGTCCCCACATTTTACGTTCACAGACCATTAAATACTTGGGTGTAATGATTGATAGTAATCTTTCTTGGGAATGCCAAATTGATTCGCTAGTTACGCGAGTCCGTAAACTTATTTTTGTTTTTAAATGTCTTCGAGTATCTGCCGATGTTAGCATATTGAAGACTGTTTATTACGCGCTTGCCCACTCTATCCTCACTTATTGTATACCTGCCTGGGGAAGTGCTGGTAAATCTCTTTTTCTTCGCCTTGAAAGAGCACAAAGAGCAGTTTTAAAAGTAATACTGCAAAAACCAATGCGTTTCCCAACCGATGAACTGTATTACCTGAGTGGTTTACCCAGAGTAAGACACACATATGTTTTGAGTTCTGTACTTCGCAAACACTCTGAACTTGTTTATGACCCTAATTTTCAAAAGAAAAAGCGAAGAAAAGACATAGTCTGTAATATTGAAGCGGCGCGTCTGGCTGTAGCAGGTCGACAGTATCATTTTCTGAGTCCTAGATTATATAACAAGGTGAATAAGGAACTACAAATTTACAAGTTGAACTATCATGAGTGCAAAATAGCTTTAGATCGATGGCTTCATACTCTTAACTACGATGAGATAGAAAAACTTATTAATGTCAATTAGTTATTCATTCAATATTGCATCACGTAGTAATTACTTGCTCAGTGATTCCATCCATAAATACATTCTAAACATTGTACACACACCAAAGAATAACATTACACAGGTATGGTGACACACACTTGCATGCACATGCACACTCTTACATACACACACATTCACACATACACAATCATACACACTCTCATATATACACACACACCACACACACACACACACACACCACACACACACACAAATAAGTTTGATTTTCTGTGCTATTTTTTCTCTGTAACGTTTTCCGTGCATTTTGTTTACGCTTGTTTATTCATTGTTTATGTTTATTGTTAAAATTAGGAAATTGAGGAATGCTGTCTACTCTTGTTACTGGAGGTGGGCGTTAATAACTGCAACACAGTTTATACTACAGCTGTTATTTTCGTGCACATTTTATATTGTCCAAATGTTTTTATTCCAAATAAACTTTTTCATTTTCATTTTCATTTTTGTTGCCCGCGACTTCGTCCGCGTCAATTTTTGTCAATGATCGCGATTATATTTGCCACATTTTTCACTGATGGTTCGCTCGTATTGGTTGCAGCGTGATGTTATATATCCTAAAGCTAGTAGTACTCGTATTATATTATCTGAGCTAAAGCCTTCCTGGATAAATGGACTATCCAATACAAAATATTTTTTTCAATTCGAACCAGTACTTTCCGAGAATAGCGCGTTCAAACAAACAAACTCTTCAGCTTTATAATATTAGTATAGATTGTGTTTTACGTAAAACGCTATACTACTTAATCCTTGTTCTAAGGCAGTATTTATATTCTAGACAAGAGATGCGGTCAGGGTTTGGCTTTATATTAATGACGGTTCTTAGGTAGGATACGCCCTTAAATATAGCGATTCGGACTAGGCTAGTACCTAATCATTAAAAGCGTTGAAATAATTGTAAGTTACAAGTTTAACGTGCGTGTATAGTTTATAAAGAAAGAAAGAAATAATTATTAATAGTATAGTGTTCTTGTACAAGAAAGTGATGAATGTTATTGACGAGTGCGTGTTGCCAATGATGACTTATGGAACTGAAGCGTAGTCGCTTGATTTGGGTCCCGAAAAACGCCCTAGATACCATGTTGTAGAGCCATATGCTGAGCCATATCTCACTGCAGGGCAAGGCCTCCATCATTGAATTCAAGTTACGACAGCAATGATGGGAATAGGCATAATCATCACGCTTGCCAAATGCGGGTAGGTGATCACAAACCCGACCAATGTTCGAAAATTCGAAACTTTTTGTTGCCTGACCCGGGGATCGAACCTAGGACCGATCTAAGCCCGGTATTTAAACCGCTAGACCAACGGAGGCAAGATACATCAAGCTTCAGAAACTATTTCAGCCGAAATTCCACACCTCAAGTATTTTTCAGTGGTTTCCAATGAAAATACAAGTGGTTGCCCTCGCTTATGTGAATTGCACTCTAAGAAGATACAAATAGGAGTGCTTTTGTTGAAACTACGTGGTAACATTAAAGGAACTCATTTCTGGCAGAGGTTGAAGCTTTGCCTTTACATATGTGGCATCTGGTCTAAAGCATGAGCGTTAGCGATTTAGTAAAATTGTGCCCAAATCTCAGTACACTTAACGTGACATTGTGCCGAAGGGGCTAGTCGCATTTCTTCGTTGAATTGCCAAACTTATGCGTAGGCTGAGAAAACGCCAGTCCTCCGAACCTGAACAATTAATCAGCTATTTCGCCAACTGGCTGTACAGCCGATGATGAAGAGTTATTAAGCTATTGCATAGCTTCAATCGCGGGCCTTGAGCGTGGAGACCGAATCCAGAAATTCCGTAACGAAAATAACCTAACACCCCCCACTCCGACCGGCACAGCGGTGATAGTTTTTGGTTTTATAATTGCATAAGTTGGTAAAAAATGCTATGCAATAGCTTTACCGCGGCAGTCTCCGAGTGCCACACGTCTTTTTTTCTTAGTACGATACCCTGGCGTTTCTTTTGAATTCTATTTCGGCAGCACCGCTGTAAAATGGTTCAGTCACTGTCACAGATCAGTTATTTTTCTATTCTTTTTGTACATGTAACATTAATGCAAATTAACTTAAAGTAATAAAAGTAAAAATAACAAGGCCTCCATCATTGAATTCAAGTTACCACATCAATGATGGGTGTACTGGCATAATCACCACACTTGCCAAATGCGGTTTGGTGATCTGATCACAAACCCGAGCAACGTTCGTAAATTCGAAACTTTTTTTTTGCCCGACCCGGGACTCAAACCTGGGACCCCGAGATCTTGGCCCGGCATTTAAACCACTAAATCAACGGGGCGTTACTTAAAGGAATAATGCTACAAAACTCTAATTTCCTTCTATCGTTTATTTTCTTTATTGGAGATTACTTTTTAATATCGCTAATCGCTTGTAACGTAAGCCTCGTATACATTATACTGTACGAAACAGAACTACAGTTCAATTTATTCTGACATCAAAATGTCTTTATCAGTGTTGTGTTTTTGTTTTCGAATAACATTAAAATGGATGCTTATTTTATTTGAACTAATGGTTTCGTATGTAAATGAAAAAAAATAACGATTCTGATGATAACGATGTGTTTTGTTTGAATTAAGGGTATTACCGCGAAATATTGAAAGTAGTAGTAAAACCAAGATAAAAATTGGTATAAAATGAAAATACTTACGCTTCAAACTTATCGTTGGGTAAGGAACATTTCGAACAATGGTTGAACTTCTGAACTACTACTACAAGTCTTGCTGTTAACAGAACCATTTTAATTCAGAATTGTTTGAACAAGTTTAATTCCTAGCATTCGTTGTCATTGATAAGTTGAATGCTACAGTTTTAATAATTTTAACAGACGAAAGAAGCGGTTATTAGTTTGGTAAGTGTGAGGTACGAAAAATATTTTTTATGAAACCTACACAAAAGACTTCGTACAGATATTAAATTTCAAAAATCAATCCTAATTTGAATTGTATTTATTCCTTGAGGGTAGTTTTAATATTATATGTTAGCAGTATACCTAATAAGGTATCAAAATCTGAACAAAACGCCTTCAGCTAGACATACATAAGTATATTTATCACGCCGTCAAATTGGAAAAAAACAACGTTCTCACATGTAATATTTTATTTATTTGTTTACTGGATTTTCGCCCGCAGCTCTGGACTGTTGGACAGTGAACTTCAGAATTTCGTTTTAAAAAGAAAACGAATAATGTGTTATTTAAATAATAAATATGGTAACCAACCTGCACCACCATGTATTTTCTGTTTCACTTGACTGCATAGCCATTTTACTGTCTTGCCTCGGTAACTACACCAAATTTTTAGACTAATCCAATTATCGCATGTGAACAGCTGTCATGAATACAAGCTATGTTATTGAATTTTATAGCGTAATAAATATCAAACATTCATATTAAAATTAGCTGGAACACTTCTGTGTTCCAGTTTATATGGTACTTTTCTAACCTCCGATATTTCGTTTTCCAACTCGGCGTAAATTCTCGATTCTCCGATTGCCCGCTCGATTAACGATGTAAGTGCTGGCCGGCTGCGATGGAAGATAAATAGCAATTTCCTGTGTCCACACAGGTAATTGTGAAAACACACAGCCATGTGACTTTTTTTTGCGTTGGAAGCGAGCGCAAATGAATAAAATAAGTAAATGAAAGAGTTTTAAAAGGACTGGCCAGTGGCTATTTAAATAGGTTTTTTTATAGTTTATGGCTGTGTACTGGCCAGTTAGGGCAAAAGCGTGGATAGGTCAATTTCAAGTGTAAGTTCAGTGTTTATAAAATAACTAACCTTAATATTTAACTGCCACACTCAGAGACGTCAATTAAATTTAATCTATAATTAAGTTTCATTCTGTCTCTTTCTTTGTCAATGAAATAGAAAAGGATGGCATGAGACTTAATGAAGGATTAACTTTAATTGACGTCTCTGAGTACGGCAGTAAGAAGGTAAAAAGTAATCTACAGTAATCTAAAAAAGTACTGCCTACATGTTTTTTTTTAATTATTCCGCTGCTTAAAGAATACTGACATCTCTAAAAGTAATGGATTAACCATTACTTATTGTCATTAAAAGTAGGTACCACGTTATAAAACTTTACCTGTTTTATCTGCAACATCTTAAGTTTTTCTTGGTTTTTGAAAAAAAAAGTTATTTTTAATCTAGGCTGTGAGCTTAGATTGACACAAAAAGAGTCTTTTTGTTTTAATCTTTGGCTGTGATTATTTCTTTTCTAAACATTATTTTGAGGTATTTATTTGCACCGAACCAAGAAGATTAATAATAAGTCATCTTTCCAAGTTTTTTATAGTATTTAAGAAGAATTTATGAAAAAAAAACTAAGCTTATGCATGTTGTATTTCTAAATTTTAAGAAAAATATCATTAATAGGTTTGACCATATACCTACTTTATTATGTAAGAAGTCGTCTCAAAAGACGCGACCTACTTTCAGGCCTACAAGTGCACTCGACAGCACATCAAGTTAAACAGTTGAACTGCGATTACAGTTTTTATTACGTAGGGCATAAAAGCGATCTCAAGCTCAACATGTATAGTCTGATGTGCTGCCGTGTGTACAATGGAACCTGTATGGTATTCCGTGGGGACACAGAACTTTTTCATTTTACGTATGAATTATGATGTTCTTAATAAATTGTTTTTGCTACAAAGCCATTGAAAATTTAAAAGGTGCTTGTTATTTAATTAAGGATGGATAGGAATTTTGTTTATACAGTCACCATTTATATACAGGTGACTTAGACATCACCTTCAATTTTTTTTATAGGCGTTCAGTATCGTATTTAGAGCCCATTTATGAAGTATGAAGTTCAAGACTAAAGTCTTTGACCAGTGTGTGTTGCCAGTAATGACATATGGGAGTGAGACGTGGTCGTTTACTATGGGTCTCATAAGAAGGCTCAGGATCACCCAGCGAGCAATGGAGAGAGCGATGCTTGGTATTTCCCTGCTCGATCGAATCAGAAATGATGAGATCCGCAGGAGAACTAAAACCACCGACATCGCTCGAAGGATTGCATCGTTGAAGTGGCAGTGGGCGGGACACATAGCGCGGAGAACCGATGGCCGTGGGGCGAAGAGCACAGGACCGATCGTTGTGGAGTTCCTTGGGGGAGGCCTATGCCCAGCAGTGGGCGTCGTTCGGCTGATATGATGATGATGATGATTATGAAGTAAAAAATGTAAATCAAGTTTTCACCCGAAAATATTTTTCGCAACATAGTTTTCAATTTTTACGGTCCTAAGCCTGTTAAGGTGTGAAAGGTAAATCAAAAACTTATGGATAGTATCGTAATGAATGAATGAGATGCGCATCGTGTAAAAAAAGTGTTGCTAGGCGGCCGTATCGAAAATTTTTGATTTTTGGCGGACATTTTTTGAGTGCTTTATCTTGACATTTATGTACTAGGCTATACCAAAAGAAAAAATACGTCATTTCTTTTTTATCTCGTCAATTGTTATATTAAAATTTGGAAAGTGGTTAAAGTTTCATCATGTTATAATTATATCCTCTTTTGATCGTATTAACTAAGAAATGAAGTTATTAGGAATATGTCTGTTTACTACGTGTTTACTACTATATAGTAATACGTCATAACTTTTCATTTCTTTCATTGTTAAAATGTAAAAATAAATTCACGATATACCTACCCTATCGCTATTTTACTTAGGGCCGATTTTACAAACGTCAGATAAAACTTCAGGCTAAATAAGTATGAAACGACCGACTTTAAATTGTCATTTACGTAAATAATTTCTGACAAATACGTGACGTTTTCAAATTAGCCATATTGTATTTTATTCGACAAATATTTCATATCTGACTATTGAAAAATCAGGCCTTACACATTTTGTCAGAACTGGAAGACCTCTTTCTTGGCAGACCGTACTTTGATAAAGTCTGGTACATTCTATTATTTGGCCCAAATTTCTGTAGCATTTTATATTCGCTTACGAAGAGCGGGCCGTGTAAGTATTCGGTCTCACAGGACGTGCCACTTTATTGGGGAGTGATCCCAGTTATAGCGGGAAATTGGGTTGATTGTCCATAGGTTTTTTGTAGGATTTGACAGTGCAACTTAAAGATAAATTTGGCTATAGTAATTATGTTACATACTCTAAGGCAAAAAATCAAATCTTACTGAAAAGAAAACAATTTTATTGTTACCTACATCAAAAGCATGCCCCAGTCATCATGAAAAATATATTTATGTACAAAATATTTTGATTATGCATTTTTTTAATAGGAAATTAAAACGCAGTGAATTCAGTTAATGAAAAATCATGAAATATGGATGCAATGAAAACCTTACTGACAAGACATGACGTTTTGATCACCTCCCAATGATGTTAATTTTGGAAAAAAGGAACAAAACAATTAGGATTTCTACACAAATTATGCTATCGCATATTTATTGTTTGCTAGTTATTCATTTCCTTAAAGTCCTTCCACATTTTATAAAATTCAGTATATATTACACAAAGATGAATAAAAAATGACAGGTAAATTTTAATAAATTTTTTTTTTTCAGGTATATAGATATCAAACGATAAACTTTTTGTGTTAAAATAGCTCTAATACTGAGGATAAAGTTTAGCACATAGATATAAAATGAAAGATGATAACTATCAAAACGGTTGTAGGTACTCGTAGGTTCAGTAGCCCAAGAACAACGTATTATCTTATTAGGTAACCATTCTAGGGCCATTTTTTATCAAGTTTTTTTTTCTCAAGTCCCCCAATTCATATAGCGTTGTAAAAATACGCCGTTTTATTTGGGAAATATTTTCCCGCTAGAAGTTAGACCACACCCTAATCCGGCATCGCTTAATCGGGGGCGCGTAAGCCTGACCTCTGGGACACCATCATGCGCTTAGCCATTTAGTTCGCTTTCTTTGCGCTATCTACGCTAATATGATAAAGACGGGGTTAGGGATTTATGGCCTTGCGTAAAGTAACAGCCCTCAATATTATAAGAAACTAGCGAACCCGACAGACGTTGTCCTGTCTTAACTATGAATATTGATTATGTAATGTTTTAATAATTTTACCTACATATTGGTTACCTATTGGTTATTATTGTTATGCTTTATGTTAAACAACATTATTTATTGTTTTTAAGCTATTGCATAGTTTCTATCGCGGGCCTTGAGCGTGGAGACCGAATCCAGAAATTCCGTAACGAAAATAACCTAACACTCGGGGCGAGGCACGATCGAACAATTTTGAATTTCCGAAATTTAAAAGAATTTAGAAGAAAATAAGGTAAAAGTTTAACTGTTCCTTATTTGAATGATTGACGTGTTTTGTTAACCACGATAACATCCGACGGTGCGCGCCTTTTTAACAAAATACCCTCGGATATCAAAACTATTGACTCTTTTAACGTATTCAAAAAACGACTAGCAAATTACGTAATTACAAATTTAATATCATTTTGAGTGCGTTGGACGGGCTTATACCTTTTATAACAGTCCCGTTACATCTTAAATAATTATGCAACGCGATAGTTTAAAAGTAGTTAAAGCCATTGAACCCTATATCTTTGAGTGGCTAGTTTTGGTCGTCGATAATAATACTTTTTTAATCATCCCCGTCCATGTATAACTGTAGTTACCAGTGGATATTAATGTGTGAAATATAATGTAATAGTGAATTATTTTCGTTTTCCCGGATCACTAATAATGATGTATGTATAATTTAATAAGTTTTCTCTTTGTCTTTATTTTTAATTGTGTAGGTACGACAGCGAATTCATTTTGTTTATTTCTTTATAGTTATGTTCCCATGTAAGTGGCGTATGTATGTCTTCATGAGAATAAATGTCTTTAAACCTAAACCTTTATGTCAGTGTCAACTTTATAACCCGGCCAAATCAAGTCGGCTTGCAATAGTATGGATACTTATGTCATGTTGTAACTATTGTATTGATAAAGGTTATACTAAAAGTGCACTCTTATGTCAGATGGGTGCTCTTTTAACATTTTGTGACGCTGACTGTGCATCTAGTTTCTTATATTGCCTATATCAGTGGTAACAGCCTATAATCATCCCACTGCAAGGCAAAGGCCTGGGATCATTGAATTCAAGTTACCACAGTTACCACGCTTGCTAAATGCGGGTTGGTGATCACAAATCTGCAAAAAGTTCGAAAATTCTAAACTCTTGTTGCCAGACCCGGGAATCAAACCCGGGACCTCGAGATCTTGGCCCTTTATTGGATATATAAACCCCTTTATCGGACTTTTTTTGCTTAAGTAATAAAATAATAAATAATAATAATAAATGTGGACAAAATCACATACATTGTTCTGATCCCAATCTGAATAACTATTTAAAGCACTCGTATTTTGGAAACCAGGAACAACGAAGGGACCACAAACACCCAACCCCAAGAAAATGTGGAAAAACACTTTTTCTCTATATTGACCCGCCCGGGAATCGAACCCGGGTCCTCGGAGCAGGCGACACCTTGAAAACAGGTGTGTACGCCACTCCGCCACTGAGGTCGTCGGTGCTTAATACTATTATTATCTTATCTGTTTTAATACCTACATCTGCTCATGCGAATAAGGGATAATGTTAGTAAGTTTATAGGTTACCATGCATTATCTCCAGAACGTTCCAGAAAACTAATTACGGACATCGCCCACAGACAATATAAAGGAACAAAATGAAGTCACTATTGCGTCAGCTTTGCTGATAACATCCTTCTATTTTGTTTTTAGTCAGTTGTTGTTTGGTATTTTGACACTTCTCTCTTTTATGGTATCTAAGTGACAAAATCAGGTTAGATTGTTTATACAAGCGTATCTTTTTCATTTTTCAACAGCCGGAAATAAGAGGTAATCCTCAATTTAAAGCGTAAGAATAAATTTATATTTTTTTATGAAAAGTCACGCATTACTTTTAACCTATTTGAAAGATTTTATGTTTTTTTTCTACAGCTCAACTTCGGCCAATTCTTTATTTAAAAATAACCCTAAGGTGACAGAAAATATGTTAGGTACAGCTTCTTACAAAAATTTTTTTTTTGTTTTATAAAAATTTTGTATAATAAATCATTTATTTTGAGTCAGTGTTAAACTGCTAAACAAGAGCAATAATCAGTAGCAGACTATGTCGGCGCTGCCTAATGCCTTCACCAGAATTAATTTGAAAAGAAAGATCAAAATTCAAAAGGCGTAACGTCATAGCGATCGACTAAAGCTCTTCAGTTGTTTATCTGGTAAAAAAAAAGAAAAAATGGAAAAAAATAGTTTGTTGATCAAACCTATCAAAATTGAAAAATCAAAGCCCAGTTTTTATACTTATTACAAAAATAAAATGCATAAGTATAAGTGTAATGGATGTAGTGCTCGAAGTATTTAAGCTCCAAAGAAGATATGTATTCCTTTAGATGAGAGTATCTCAATGTCTAAGAAGGTCCGAAAAGCCAACTTTGAGCTGTTGAGATACCCTGAGGAATTCTTCTTAACTAAGTTACAGAACATAGGCCTGGAGTACTTATCATCATATAAAAATACTTATGTCTTGCGTTGTAACAGACATACAAAGCCATCTATTTACATTTCAGGTAAACTAAAAATTGACATCTAATACATTTGCGAAAACGAAAACCTACCGCGAGGCAAGGTACAAGCAGCGCCATCTATGTATATGTTAGGGAACTAACATTATCTGAAGTTATGGTCTAACTAGCGTTTTATGAGAAGTCATGATTATTACATATACTGTTACATAAGTAATTTATAAAAATATTTTGTAGGTGCTAATTTTATTTCATTTGTCAACAGGTCACAGTGCAAACAGTATCACATTTATCATTCGTTATTGCATAACGATAAATGTCATACTGTTTGTACTGCCAAGAGCCAAGCCAATTTGTTTGGCTACACAAATAGCGTAGCGTTCATTAGATAGGCTAAGAAAAGCTAGGAACGGCGACAGGCGAACGCTGGATGCTAAATGTGAATCTTCTCATTCGCTTCGGCATCGCAAGTGTACTCAATCTGATATACAGCGTGTTATGTAAAAGGCCGAAACCAGCAACTAACCATGTTACGAGTAACATGTGCATATAAATATTATAGTGAAATCAAAAAATTATATATTATCATTTTTGAAAAAAAAAAAAAAACATACAAATCGGAATCCAAAAATTTTAGTTTGTACAAATTTTTGAGTTCACCATAGTATTTATATGCATACACGGAGAAAAAGGTCTAGTTTTACTAACCAGAATTTTGAGGAAGTTAACAAGAACGCATAGTGGTATACGTGATAACTATACATTTTGTAAATGATATTTTAAAAATCTAGTTTTTGGTAACGTGAATTTTCTGGTACATTGAACACATTTTTCGGTACACTTTCAAACACACCATCTTTGTACTGCTAGCAATACTTTAACATAGTTGTGTCCATTACTAACTTATTATTTTGATCTTTACAAAGAAAGTAGTAACTGATATTATTTGACATGTTTAGTACACTTAACTTATTTACCAGATTTTTTTAGTATTTGTAATTAAGCGACTATTTATCCTTAAAACTAATTCTGATAGCATTCGCAGTTTTTTGTTAACTTTTAATAGATTTGTTTTTACAAGTCGTTCTGGTAAAATATTTTTTTCTCCGTGTATGTTAACATAGTCTGGTCACGGCTTGTTAATACCATTTACCCAACCCCCTGTATTGTGCAGACACTCCAAATTCATGTAATTCTCGTAAACATTTCTCTTAGGTTTGCAGTTAAAGCAAAAACATAATTCGTAAGGTTTAGTACGATCGTATCGTATATACTCGTATGTATTTGAAAATGATGTGTTATCAAGTAATTATAATCTTATATATAAAATTCTCGTGTCACAATGTTAGGTACCTTACTCCTCCGAAACTGCTTTACTGATTTTTACCAAATTTTTTACGCATATTCAGTAGGTCTGAGAATCGGCTACTATCTATTTTTCATACCCCTAGGTGATAAGGGTTGTTCACCCTTAACTTTTATTTTTAAATTTTTGGACAAATTTTTTTGTTTTTATTTCTCAATAATGTGGCATTAAAATACATACAACCCTAAATTTTTACCCTTTTATCACCAACCCCTATTTTTTAATAGCCATTTTAGTAATTTAATAATTTTTATGGCAAAACAACGTTTGCCGGGTCAGCTCGTGTAGGAATATATTCCTTACAAACCTGAGCTCTTGGTTAGAGAACGACTTCAAAATAGTCGAATTCCATATTGGAAATCAATAAATGCGTAAATGATATTTTATTACAGGGAATGATAATTGCGTCATTTAAAAAATTCATTCTGGGCTGAATTGCCTTACCAGACCACTGCTGGGCATAAGAAGGCCTCTTCAAAAAGATGATTTTGCCTAAATCACGCTTGGCAGACAGGTTGGCGATCGCAGTTTGGCCAAGGGTGGAGAAAAGCTCCATTGCATCTTTTTGATACATTTTTGCCAAGTACTACACCCATTGGATGGAAAGGGATGGTGTTAGTTAATTTTAGTTTTATCAGCCGACTTTGCACTTATTTTCAATGTTTATATTTTTGTTTGTTTTAGGTTGCGGTTACCAAAACGGTTAGTTCATTTGAAAGTGGTATGTCGATTTGGTATAACTGCTTATTGCAACCAATTTCAATTTCTTATGCATATCAAATGCTTCTATTTCTAACTTATCTTATTTTCACTCTTTTGAAGAAGATTTATATTTCTACCTGTTAAAGGCAATCGCATTACTTGCATGCAACAATATGCAAGGTATGATTAACTTCTTTCGAAAGTTATTTACTATATCTAAACCACAATTATATGTATACATTTTGTCATATCTTTTTCTTAACTCAGAGGTGACTATTGCATACTAAGACTTATTCTTCTAACATAATTTTTGAAAAGTACACAGTTTTCCTTAGCAGAGTTTTTTCCTCATTACTCATAGTGACTTCTATTTCAACCTTTTTCATACAAGTGCAATGCTTGCATGTCACAATATGCAAGGTATAAAACTCTCTTCCAGCACGGGCATTTTACAGATAATTAATGAAGAAACATGAATAAGCCGCGAATGCCAACGAGCAATGTTTGGTTTGCAAGCGAACATTGGAGCTTGGTTGGGGTGCTCGACTTTATTAGCTTGTGAGTGGTCGCTTTAATTGTAATATAATGTCATAGTTCCACTTTGGAGTGATTTTCGACTGATCATTCGCTTAGTTCAGGGACTGCCACAGACATTGATAGGCCTAGATGCCACAAATGCACTCATTTCTATAAAAACCGCGCGTGCCGAAATTTGCGTTCACTGCTTGCTTCAATGAACAGGTACAACACCTTTAAAACTAAATGCAGCAATGTAATTTAAACATGTAGTACGCACACAGGTACATGTATTTACATAGTAATAGACACAAATGATAAAATAATGGTTTTTTAAATAAAATACGCACATTTCAATAACAAGCGCGGTCAAAAGTTGAACATGTTCAACCTTTTTTTGACACGCGCAGTACGTACACTTGGGGCATCTAGCCTATCAATGTCTGTGGGGACTGCCTATGTCCAACTGTAGGCGTCGTTTAGCTGAGGTGATGATGATGATGATGAATTCATCGTATGATATATCTGAATACACTTTTTTTAGGAAAAGCTAATAGTGCTTTTCCTAAAAAAGTTTAACAACATTTTTACTAAAATTGGATACATTCCCCATTCCTGAATGCAACAATGAACTCATCATCAGCCATTAAATCAGTCAATGAACGTCGAAGTCAACGAGTAGAACTAATAATTTTAATAGAAAAAAATAAAAAGACATTGACGAGTTTTGAACACTTGGTTTTTAACCGTCATCATTTAAACTTATTGGAATGGCAGAGGGGGTAAAAGGAATGGGGGTAAAAATGTAGGATCCCTTATCACTTCCTTGTCCGTCTGTCTGCCTGTCTGGCCGTGATTGAAATAAATAAACTGATTTAAACTTTCATGGTCACTATCACAAGATTTAATTGATTCTGGGTTTTAAAAACTATATTATTTTATTTATTTATTTATCTTTATAAAAAGAATTATTACACAATATTATATAATATAGCACATAAAACCACTTAGGTTTGTGTTGGTGCTATCAGGAGCTCATAATAAATTCATTAACTATAAAAAAAAAAACATCTTGAGGACTATGGTCACTGTAAAATTTTAAAAAAGTTGAAATTATCCGTCAACATAATTAAATTTCAGAACTACAATAATATGATTACTCCAAGTTTAGGTTTCCGTGAGATGGTTTCAAATCCAAAATTCCAATTACGAACAAATTCGCGAGCAAGAGCTATTAATGTTGATACTTATATTTAAGCAAACTGTCAATAACGGACATCCATTTCATAGAAATATTTGTCAATGGGGGCTATCGCTAGTAAGTTTGCCACTAGAGGCGCTAGTGTCGCGTGAGGTCCAATATCATTCACTTTGTACTGGTTTTAGCGGAATTTGTTGCATAAATTATAATTTCTTTAATTTACCTGCTAAAAAGTGATCTCCTTCGTAAAATATCGCAAATATGGATTATTTGGCGATTAATGTGAACGCTTTAAAAGCGGAATTAAGAAAAAGCGCAAAAATAGGCGGCCTCAAGAGCAACTATTTCAGAAGTTAGTTTGTTGATATCAAGATAGTTATTTATAAACAATATAACCTTAATTAGATTCAAGATATAACACTTTGTTTCGGCGCCAATCGCCTTTGACAGCTATAACTCCGGACCTCAGTCTACAGTGGCGCCAACTGGTGAGCAAAGAAACGGTAGTCCCCATTGTGAGTAGATAACGACATCAATTTCGTTAAAATAATAATTAGCATTAACAAAGCTTCCAACTAGTGAGTTACCTATAAATCGAGAACTTAATTATCATTATCTAACCACTAGGGTTAACCAAACTCGATTAAAATCGTAACACGAAAACTTAATCTACTCCTTGATTAATGTCTATGAAAATTCAATCTTTGATTATCTTCGGTCACTCCAATTTCCACTCTAACAACATCGGGATAAAGTTCACAGTTGTTTATTAAGCGAAAGCAATTACAACGCCACGGCCACACGCTCGCATTTCAATATCGCTGCGGTGCCAACAATCGCTTTTTCTTTGAGTTTCCTTATTCTTCTGCTATATGGATTTCTCTTTATTGTGATCCCAACGGCGTATTTAGTGGCGTTTTTATTATTTCCCGCCAATACAGTTCGGAATTAAAAGTCTACTTGACATCTATGAGTTGTAATCAATGCCTGGTATTATGTAACTTCGACGACCTCCGTGGCGAAGTGGCGTACACACCGGTTTTCAAGGTGTCGCCTGCTCCGAGGTCCCGGGTTCGATTCCCGGACGGGTCAATGTAGAAAAAATGTGTTTTTCTACATTTTCTCGGGTCTGGGTGTTTGTGGTCCCTTCGTTGTTTCTGGTTTCCAAAATACGAATGCTTTAAATAGTTATTGGGATCAGGACAATGTATGTGATGTTGTCCACATTTATTAAAAAAAAAAAAAAAACTGGTTAAATCTAAATTAATTGATTTTCTACTATCGAAAAGTGAAGGTTCTTGAAATTAGTTAGGTTAAGAAAAACGCCGCAGAAGACTGGTAAATAAAAGAGGTCCGTATGGTAATTATATTCGCTTTCTACAACACCTATACAAAAACAAAGTGCAGTTGTCATGCTTGTAAAAACATATACTTAGCACAGATAAAAATATTTTAAAACGTTGGAGATATAATTAGGTTCTAAATTCGAACTGTGTATTTTGTATTTAAAACCACATTATGAATCAATATTATAAAAACATTTCAAGTAGCAGTTACAGCTGTGCCTGTTCCGATAACGGCTAACGATTAGTAAATTCTAAAAGGAAATAGCAAAGAATCAAAACTACATGGTGGTATTGTACCGAAGCGAAATAATAGAAAATAAGAGCTTCCCCTTTACGCATGTTAACATTAAGGTCGGACAAGTATCAGTAAGATCATTAATTTCAAGAGAGATATGAAGTGGTAGGTTTAAATTAAATATTGGGACGTGTAAAAGCGCCTCCTGGGGCCTATTTGCAGAAATAAAACTGATTTTAACTGAGTGGAAGACTTGCGTAGGTAGGTAGTCAATTTATATTAATGCATGCTGTATTCTTTATTTGTTTCAATAAGGTGTTTATTTAGTAAAACGCAAGTTATAGTAGCAACAAAACAAACAAGATTCTTAAAAATACACCGAAATTTAAAAACTACTAACTCTAGCTTGAAGCTGCTTGAATCACAATAGTAAAAAGGGCTCTTAACCAACGTAGCCTTTTCCTTTTTGCCCACTCCAATGTTCGAATACTGGCAGTTAAAAACTAAAAGTGTTCGAAACTCGCAATTGTCTTTTGTTTATTTTGTTAATTATTTTCGTTCGTTGTCTACGTCAAAGTCACAATTAGTCGTTCTAGGCGTGCTGTTTATGGCGAATTCATAAATGGAATTTCCAATTTCCAACAGAATTTAAAACGTGTGGAATAGAAAGTAAGGTGTGTGATAGAGAAGGAATGAGGATGAAGGAGTGTGGGGTGCTAGGATATACTTCCTAGTGGTCTACCCTGGGCAGCGGCATCTTTGGTTTTCTAACCAATGATGACGGCTAACAGATCCCTCTGCGGTGGAAAGCCTCGTAAGAGGCTGCCTGGATGCTACCACCCTCCTGCCGGAGTCCAGCGCCAAACAGTTTCTCGTGTTCCGCTGGCGTGTGGAAGAACCAGTGCCACTTTCTGGGTAAGCTCACTCCATCTAAGGCTTCTTCTTAACCGTAGAGTTAAGTATGTAGTTAAGAGCAAGCCCATTGATTATATATATAAAAAAAATAATATGGATTAGGAGACAGGAGAGAAGAATGCAGACTTGAAAATGGTTTAACGGTAAATATTATATTGTTTGTTCAAAATTTGAAAAAATGAAAATACTATTACTTTGAATTTCAATTCTTTAATCCGACTTTATAATTCGGATGAATATAAACTGTTAATACCTAAATAAAAAATTTAATTAAATTTAAATCATTAAATAGTGAGTCATTTGAGTAGTTCGCAAAAATACGAAAAATTTTATCGTTTAAAATTACATCAGGGTCTTAAGACAACATTCTTTGTCCAGTGCAGGCTCAAGGTCGCACAGCGGGCAATGATGAGAGCAATACTTTGTGATTACCTGTGTGATAGAATCAGAAATGGGGAAATCCGCGTAAGAGAACTTTGATAATAATTTTATTGCGAAGCTGAAGTGGTGGTAGCGGGTGGGGCACATAGTAAGCAGAATCGATAGCCGGCACCTTTTTAGTTCTGCAGTGAAGACCGCTCATCGGATGACGATCTGTGTGTTCGCCCTCCACCAGGTGGACCAACGATCTGGTTTAAGTCAATCAATGTGGGCGCCTATGTTCACCTGTCATTTGGCTGAGATGATCATGACAAAAGCTACAACAAATTCATTAGATTTCATGGTCAGTAAAATGCAATGTCCAAAAACCAATCAATGAGTAATGGACAGTCGCTCCAAAGGTGAACTGATACGGTTTTGTTTAAATTAACTGCCAATTTGTACTGAAACAAACCAATGACGAATTGGCTGTAACCTGTACGACTTTAAAAAGGCAATAAAATTTTACAGCTATAAAATTGCTTACCTCAAATATTGTGGGAACTTTATTCGCAGTTTTTTATTTATTTACAAGACTGCCAATATGATTTTGTTACCATTTATACAATATCATATTGACAATTAGTTATTATAAGGTAAAAAAGTAATATCTTTCTTATTGAGTTTGTAATTGTTTTTCCAAATTCCTCTGGATTACAAACAGGTATCTTACGTTGAGCCTAACGTACTTTCCGAGGCACTACAATAACACTACAATAACACTTCCAGACCGTTGCCAATTTAGAAATGATCGTTTCTTGAATTGACTCTTAATCAATCAACAGCCATTGTCCGTCCATGGACGTAGGCCTCCTTTAAGTCACGCCACAATTGTCTATCCTGGGCTTTCTCCATTCAGACGCTGCCAACAGTTCTCCTAAGGTCATCAGACCATCGAGTCGCAGGGCGTCCTACACTACGCTTTCCTAAACGCGGTCTCCACTCCAGAATTCGTGTGCTGCCTGCAACGATTGTGGGTTCTACGGCAAGCGTGACCAGCCCACTGCCACTTCAGGTCATAACCGGTAGAATCCACTAATTTGACTCTACCGGGAATCAAACTCGGGTCCTTTGTGTTATAGGCGGCACATAATAGTTATTGCAAAAATTATTAAAGATGAACCACATGACTATAACAGACTATACAAGATACTGTGTGTATATCGGGTATCGTACTGCTTTGACTTGAATTATGATGATTTAAATTATAATTTAATAATAATTAATTTTTTAATAATTTATTTATTTTATAAAGCCTTTTCTACAGTACAATGTTGCACTGACTCCCGAGCTAGTATAACTGTGTTTCAGGAGTCAGTTTTTTTCCCTTAAATATTACTATACAAAAGGTTAATGTTAACAATCAAAATTAATACATGTTTTTTTATTGATTACTACCTTGGAATGTGCGTATGTGTGTGTGTGTGTGTGTGTGTGTGTGTGTGTGTGTGTGTGTGTGTGTGTGTATGTGTGTGTGTGTGTGTGTGTGGGTGCGTGTGTGTGTATGTGTAAGTGTTTATATGTTAAATATATAGATTCTGATTGATAAATAAATATGTAATGTACTAATTGTCTACAGCATAAGAGATTCTGTACTGTTATAGTCAAATAGCTTAAGCCACTCCTTGATCTTAGCTTTTATTTGGTGGTTGCTGCAAGTATGTAAATAGTTACTAATTTTGTGTAACTTATTGTACAAATGTGGGGCAAGATAGTCGTATTGTCTTTTTGCAAAGGCGCTACGAGTTCTAGGAGTCGGATATCTGAAAACTCTTTTTTTAGAAATTTTGATGTCAGGCACAGATACTCGATGGTACCTTCGAATGCATTGGTATATAAACAGTTTTCTCACACTCAGCACCTGGGTTTTATCGTACACCAGTGTTGTTGAATAGCGGTAGGGAAGTGACATCATAACCTTTAGAATGCAACGCTGGGCTCGTTCTGCTTCCAGTAGAATTGTTTTACACGCGCCTCCCCACGCACAGATACCATAAGCGAACACTGATTCACATAGTGCCCTATAAGTTTGCAACAGTAACTTTGGATTTGCTACACATCGCAACATCTGAAATATATACACAAGTTTTCTTATTCTCTTACCAACAGTTGTTATATGATGTTTCCATTGAAGCCTTTCGTCAATCACAATTCCCAAATATCTTATTGTGCCAGTTTTCATAACATGAGAGCAGCTGCACGATGCTGGAATTTCAGTAAGTGTGTTACATGGAGTTGTGTGGATTTTAAGTTGGAATCTGTCTCTGGGTTGACCAGCCAGAGTCTTACTAAAACAAATCACTTGAGTTTTTGAGGTATTGAGTGATAGCAAACTATTTTCAAGCCAGTGTGAAATTTTAGCAAGACCCGCCTCGGCCACCCTTTTAACCATATCCCAGGACTTTGCACTAAACAATATGACAGTGTCATCAGCGTACATAGTGACATTGGCGGCGTCTAAATCAATGTCACTTAGATCATTTACATAGGTTAAGAATAGAGTTGGCCCTAAAGTGCTTCCCTGTGGAACTCCATATGTACATATCATATCATCACTCACAATCCCATCAACCCTAATGCATTGCTTTCTATTACATAAATAACTTTGAAACCATTGCTGAGTGATACCTCTTATTCCCATATTCTCTAATCTTCGCAAGAGAATCGAAGTGGAAACTGTGTCAAAGGCTTTTTGCAGGTCAATAAAAACACCTATACATTTGTACCCTGCATCTACGTACCTATTTATTTGTGATGTTACCTTTATTATGCAGTCTTCTGTTGATTTCCCTCTTCTAAAGCCAAATTGGTTGATGGAAAGAAGCTCATTGGATTCTAGGTAGTTGATAAGTCTCTTATTCACAAGCTTTTCCAGGATTTTTGATAGTACACACAGCAAGGATATGGGTCGGTAATTAGATGCAATAGTTTTATCACCGGACTTATAGATAGGCGACACAGTGGCTTTTTTAAAAATCTCGGGGAAAACACCTGACAAAAAGCTAATATTGCAGAGGTGCGATATTGGCTCTGATAGGTATTGGTGGTATTGTTTTATAATTTTTGTAGAAATTTGATCGTATCCTGCGGCACTGTTGGTCTTAAGTTTAAATATCACACCTCTCACTTCCACCGGGTCTGTTGGTAATAGTAGCATTGAGTTAATGGGACTAATATCATTAGTTGATTTTTTTGTTAACTCAACTTCACTTTTATTTAAATTTTTAAGAGTATCGTTAGCTAGTGTTTGTCCAATTGAGGTGAAATACTTATTTACAACATTAAGAGATTCTATCGGATTCTTACTGCTATTTAATAGTTCCAAGCATTTCGATTTTGTTTTGTTAAGATTACACATTTCTTTAATAGTTTTCCAGGTTTCTTTGTTATTTCCTAAGTTTTTAGTAAGTTGAGATTGATAATAATTGTACTTAAGTGATTTTATAATCTTGTTACAAATGTTTCTATATTGTATATAGTAATTTTTAAGCTCTTCGTCATACTTATTGTTTTTAATTTTTTTGTGTAAATGGTTGCGTTTTCTTATTGACTTTACAACACTTGTGGTAATCCAAGGCTTTAAGGGTCGTTTTCTATTGGGAATAATTGTAATTTCTGTATTATTTTTCATTATTTCCTGCAACAGTGTAACTAAGTGTTGTGCCGCATCGTTGGCTGATTGCAAGCAAAAGAAATCAGACCAGTCTATAGATTTAAGGCTTTCTTTCATTTTATCAAAATTCACAATAGATTTTGAGAGACATTCTTTTTTCGGATATTTCTTTATAGGTGGTACACTCAAACATATAAGAATAGGTGAGTGGTCCGTGAAATGTTCAAATACAAAAGTTTGAGCCTGATAACATGTTTTGACCATAATATGATCCAGACAGGCCTTATTCCTTGTCGGTTTGGTGATTCCAACTCGAAAACCATTTGAAGCTATAAGGTTAAGATAATCTGTAGTAAAGCCTGTAGGAGCATTTGATATAATGTCAAGATTGACATCTCCTGTGAAAACAATGTGCTTAGTATTTAAGTCTCTTAGCAAACAATCAATAGAGTTCAAATAAGCGCTTGCATTTTTAAAACTAGGTGGTCTATAGGTACCTACGATTGAGTATTTACGATCAATGTTAACTACAAGACAGGTGCCGTCCCTGATGTCCGGTTGAAAGACTTCTACATTACCAATACCGCTGGTAACATATATAATTACACCGTCATTCTGATTTAGCGTCCGATTTGTACAAAAAGCCTCATAGTTAGTAATCGCAGGTATGTTAGACTCTTCATTTATCCAGCATTCAGTAAACACTAATTAATATATTATTTATTTGTTTCAGGTAAGTACCTGCCGTATCATGGGCTAGGAGTATCGCCTCGGCTGACTTTTACGATTTATAGGTACCCTTACTCCATAACTCCAAAATATTATCCTGATGTATTCCGGTAATTGATTTTCTTGATAGCTTGGAGGTCAAAGCTGTCACCTGGTAAGCAAAATGGTTTAGGTGCAATCAGGACGCCCTATTGTTTTATGCTTTGAACCCCACGAGGCACCCGGGTGCCACGATAACAATTGATTTCGATTTGTCTGGAATATAGATGTAAAGCTGGTTACTAACATTTCTAGCCTAGCGCTAAGAAACGCTTTATTTGGCTTATTATCATTTCTAGCTATAACTAGCGGCTGGAAACGGCTGCTTACATTTCATTGAAATATTAACATGATGTAGGTAAGTACTTGTTTTTGTTATTTATCTTCTGATTTATTCTAAAGGATACAAAATTCTTGTTTGTCCCTGAATTAAGTAAATTTGTATGTATAAACAGGATCTTTCTTGCTTAATAAATATAGCAGAACATAGTAAGTGCTACTGTATAATAAAAATAAGAGTTTAACAATAAAAAACTGAATAGAATAAATTGTTTTTCGATGCTCAAGTCGGGTATCTACCTGGTATCAAGCGGCTGGTTATTCGTTTCTAGCCGCTGGCTTCGGTAGTTACCCGCTTACAAGCCGCTGGTTTACAACTATAGTCTGGAATAACTCACGATCGAGGGATTAAAGCACAGAACATGGAAAAAGGCGATGTAGGCAGGGCAGGCGCACCACAGAGGTTATGAGCAAATGCTTGTAAGTGAGCGCTGTGATTGGTTTCTTTTGGCGTCGCGCGACCAATAGGGTCTGAAAGAATTCGCTTGATTGGCGTTCTTTGAACTCGTTTATGTTTAGTGGGGTTTTAGGTAGGTTAGGTAGGCTTAATACATTCGTGTCTGTGACACCATGGAAATACACATACAAAATTTCAACCCAATCGGTCAAACCGTTTTAGTAGTTGACATGCCGACAGTAGCGCTACCTACCGGGTCTCGCGGTTAAAAGTAGCTTATGTTCATCAGGGATAATGTCAGCTTCTAATGGTAAAATATTTTTTCAAATCAGTCCAGTAGTTTTGGAGTCTATTCAAATACAAATAAACAATAAAATCTTTCCTCTGATATTAGTGTAGATTATACGTTCACAGTTAGATCCTTATTTGTTGGTGTCAAATAATTGTACAGTCGACAGCACATATAGATGCTCCAGTGTATAAACACTTGGATAAGTGTATAAACACTGGGGCATCTTAACATCGTTGACTACGGTGCGAGTTTCCAACAAAAATATGTAGCCTTATGTCCACTGTACTAACAATAAGATTTCACATAGGTACGTGAAAAACCACAAGTTGTTACCACAATTATTATAACTAGCTAATAATCGACTCGTAACATTTTGGCACAATACTATAAATCGCGAGTAATACTATTAAAACCATTTTTGACACCTAAAAGTGTAAATAACTGAGTAACAAGTAAATATTTTACGATACATAATTTATTTCCCGTATGTTAATGCACACTTGCAAACCTTGGGGTAATAAATAAGACATGAGTTATGTGGGTAAGTATGTAAAGTTGGGCCGCGAGTTTGTTTAACAAAACGAAAAACTTTACGTCTGAACCTATGTTGCTTATGAAGAAAAATATTCACATTCCAGTCGATTTATATGTAAGTACCTACCATTTAAATTTGAATAATACATCCCAACCATTTAGGGGTATATTAAAATATGTTAAACAGAATGTACAGAACAAAAGATTTTTAACAAAAAAGTAACTGACCTAAAATTGAGCAGCATAATCTCTTTTTTTTAGATTATAATATTGTTAGAAGCAAATTAGCAAGGAGTTTTCGCAGAAAAAGACGGGTAGTGTCATCTCTCAACCATTCATATTATTTTATTGCTATTCAAAGGGGGAACGCTGCCGCCAGTATCTTCGGAACCTTGCTCAGGGACTCCTCTTAATAATATAATTGAGTTATTATATTATTTTTTGAAGGTTTTTAGGTTTAGGTTCATTGTTCTAGTATATATTTTTTATTTCTGTATAAATTTCCACGTTATATTCGTACACAGCTGAACACAGGTCTTATCAAAATGAGAATTTTGCCATGCTTGCCAATCGCAAGTTGGCGATTGCAGTTTGAGCAAAGGTGGTAGTGGAAGACGCTGCTGCCCGTTTTCTTCAGGCAGTACTCATTTAGCAAGCACTTTGATGATATAATTAATTTTATGACATAGTTTATCAGAAATATCTAGTATTTCATTCTTATTTAAGCCAAAGAGTGATCTTTGAGTTGATAATTAATTGTGTATGTGTAATGTATTTATTATGCACTTTTGGGCTATCCATCAGCCAGGTGGAGTGATTTACACAAGATGGCTGTCAGGAGCTGGATGCGAGAAGCCGAGGATCGGCCTAAGTGGCGTGCAACTGGAGAGGCCTATGTCCAGATGTGGACTGCGATAGGCTGATGATGATGATGATGGGCTATCCATATACTTTTTCAAATTTATTATATCTGCGAGGCGCGGGGTCCCGTGTCACGCGAGGCCATGGGCGGTGCTCCTCACCGCCCACTCCTTACGCCACCTCTGCCTCTTACGACACCCATAGGAAAGGGTGTGGTTGTGTTTTTCTTTTGGTTCTAGTGTGCTTTATCTTGTTCACATTACATAATGAAAATATTGTTTTAAAATTAACTGTATTTTATTAGGAAAACGCTGAAACATTCTTAATTTTTTTAGAAGTAATAATGGATAAATGAGTTCAAATTTAAATTTGGAATTTTATACACATACTTTCATTGTGGTTTTATGTAGATAACTCATTTACGGCCGTTTTCAATATCCTATCTATCTTCAGTTTTGGCATATCCGAGATAGAAAACAACTTCTGTCTTTGTTTCTCTGGACGGAAAAATCAGAGATAGAAACTGTTTCTTATCTCCGATATGTCAAAACTAGAGATAGATAGGTTATTGGAAATGGCCGTTATTAGTCTAACCATTTTGCGTATAGAGTCATCCTTCTGTAATCCTAAAATTCGTACCTCGTTGGTGGCTTAACAGGGTTAAAATAAACTTCTAATTTTACTGGATCTCCCTGAAATTGGGTTAGTATCATCTTATCTCACTTCTAATTTATCCCTATCCCCTATCTTACTTTTGGCGGCCCCTTTGGTGTAGTGACGTACACACCAGTTTAGGTTTTGCATGTTTCGAGGTTTCGGGTTCGAAGACGTTTTGACATAGAAATAAATACACAAGAGTATATTTCCATATCGTCTCGGATCTGGGTGTTTGTTGTGCCTTCGTTGTTTCTAATTTTCACAAAACAAGTCCTTTTAATGTTACTTACTTGGAGTTCATGACAATGTATTAGGGGTTAAAGTATGAAATTGCCGTTTTGTATGGACGAAATCGAGAAGAGTCATTTTTCCATACTAACAATTTTATAGTTTTTTTAAAAACGCCTAAACCGTTTTCGATGCAATTAAAGGTGAAAGTTAGATGGTTATAAAGCTACGCATTATAGTATTTAAATTTCTGAAAATCAAAGTATATAATACAAATATACTTAATTGAAGCAAGAAGGTCAGCTGACACATTGTAAGGGGTCTTTTCAACGACTTCCTTTGAAGTAATAGGCACTAGTATTGCATTTTTTTTTTAGTCAAAAGTTACTTTATTTAGTTTTTGATACAATAAAAAAAGAATTACGCAATAATATGACTATACTTAAGAGCTATAAACAAAATAAAAAGTGGGAAAATAATCGCCAATTTCATACTTTAACCCCTATTATGTGATGATATTCACATTAAATTATTGTGCTGGTCTTTCCCAATCTCGAAATAGAGTTCCGAACTTATAGAAGGCCTACAAGGGGCCGAAGCCAATTCTCAGAGGCCTGTTAGACTACTTTTATTAAAAACTTTAAGTATATTATTAGAAATATAGATTAGAATAATCTCACTTATTACTAACATTATTAACGCAAAAACTTGGATAAATGTTTGTTACTGAATCAAGCCGGAACTATTTAACATTCTATTAAAAATTTAACACAGAGCTACATAATACTCTGCAATAACACAAAGTATTTTTTTCCCAAAAAAATATTTAAGTTATTTTATTCGCGAACGAAGCCACTGGCAATAGCAAATATAAAAATAAATTCAAGCTTTACGACTCCATTTGTTCTTCTGACGTCACCAGCTAATAAAGAAGTAAGGAATTGTGATCACGAAATTACGACAAAGCATGCCATGGCCGAGCTTATTTGGGGTCAAGTTTCAAGGATTCACTTAAACATGGCCGACTATTTTAGTTTGTATATTTTACTTACTAGATTTTGTTCAAGACTTCATACGCATGTATGCATAAGAAATGGGTTTAAAGAGAAACTAATAATACCGCATGTATTTTGAAAAAAAAAGGAATGGGCAGCTTTATCATCTGTGTCTTGTGACTTTATACAAAGTACAACTGTTATGCCGTGGTCCAACGAGAACTACATGAAATTTTTGGATAAATTAAAACATATAATATGTTATTTAAACAAGCTACCATACTGGAAAGATTTCTTAAATTCTGTTCAGAGATTCAAATAGTACCAAACATCTATATATCCTGACAAACTGACGCATTTATCATGCGCTTGCCAGTCTACTATTCACCAAAGACTCTCTTGCTGATCGCAATCATCAACATTGTATGATGACAGTTGTTAGCGATAAGCACCACCAACCTCTTTCGGCTTGTACATACCTATACTTCTAAATTTACAGTAGTTTTGATTTTACGTAGAATACTAGTGAACAAAGATTTTGGAAAAATGTCTCGAAATTATAAAACAGTCTGAAAATAAATTTGGTACGATCAAGGCTTCCTTCACCCTCGACAAAACATCCCCAACGAATTGTTTACTTCGGGGACTTCTTAAATGATCTCCCAATACCCATTACTTGTTATTCCATGTCCACCAATGACAATCATTGTTACTACCCTTGCTAACAATATTCTCAAAAGCTCATCACATATATGGTTTCGAGGAGAATTGTTGTGGTGATCCCTAGGGAAGTATACTCGTAGTATAGTATAACAGCCTGTAATCATCCCACTGCAGGGAAAAGGCCTCCATCATTTAATTTAAGTAACCACAGCAATAATGGTTACTGGCATAATCACCACGCTTGCCAAATTCAGGTTAGTGATCACAAACCGACCCAGGGTTCGAACCCGGTACCTCGAGATCTTGGCCCAGTATTTAAACCACTAGAACAACCGGCCCTAGGGAAGGCTATGTCTAACAGTATGCGTCGTTTGTCTGAGATCACGATGATGATAATGATGATACAAAGTCACGTTATCTCCAGCAACCAGTTTCTCATCCTTTTCTCCTCTGCATTTCAAGCTACAATGCTGCCAACCTCCTCAAAACATTTCTCCGTTTCGTTCCATTTATTGTACAGACGACCTTACATCAGGCCCCTAATTCCACTAATTTACAAATGGCTCAATAGAATCGTAATTGCATCTCAATTTTATATTTTGACACATTTATTAAGCTGTGTCATGTCAAAATATACGATTGAGATGAAATTACGATTCTATTGAGCCATTCGTAAATTAGCGGAATTGAGTCCCTGGCTAAATTTGCACCTTATATGTTGTTAACATAGGTGTGTTTTTGCAACAAAAATAACTTTCAATTGCGATTTTTAACTTAATCGGAACGTTTGTTGGGTTGGCTTTTGCAATCCAAATCTTTGCCACCCGCCTTCATTTGGCGGTACTCATTTGATTGGCTCTTACGACATTCTTAGGAAGACCTAGCCTCTTTCAAACCATGGTCTAGCATACCCACATTAGCACTGGAAAAAGCGATAAATTTAGATCAATTGTATACAAATATTGGTTGAGATATTGATCAAGCTATTTATAAATAGTATTTTAGATCTACACCTAATGGCATGGGAAACGGCATTTGTACCTATTGCCATGATTGAAATATTAGTAACATTGTTAATGGTATATGGTAACAATATTATTATAAGTACCTACTCCTTGGTGTGTGATGTTGTGTTGCGTTTATTTATTTATTTATTTATGTTCACCAACAACTTTAACACTGATACTAAACATAAAAAATAAAAAAATAAACTTTAATGCTAAATGTAAAGCCTCTTATAGGCGAACACAGCTTACCAGATACACAATAACCAAGAAAACTACACAAAACAATGGTAGGCAACTATGCTATCAACTAAATTAATAATAAATCTAATTAATAGAATTATACTCGGAATGGAGACCCCTATTCATTTATTATTTAATTACATAATATAACTTACAATCTATTCATTATGGCACTTCGGAATTTACCTAATGACATGGAACAAATATCAATATCCGTGGATCGGCTGCAATCGTTATACAGTCTAAAACTCTAAGCATTCTAGGGATAGGTGAGTTTGCACCCATTACAGTTCTCCTAGTTGGGTTAAAATATCAAGAGCAAGCTAAAAAAAACTTCGTTTAAAATTTGCGTTGTTCTTTAGTACCTAAAAGGCAGATCTATAGCAAAGTGATATGGCCGCTATTGGCATATTTCTATGTTTTACTTTTTTTCATAAATTAATTAACAAAAAATCCCAAAAATTCGCCAGATTTTTCGCTGTGTTCAAACATCCAGAAAACAAATTTAGCTAAATTTTTTGGAAAAAGCAAAATATACGAACACGGCCAAAGCCTTTGTTTAATTTTTAATAAAAAAGTATTTAAATCAGTCTAGATTTGGAA
Organism: Anania crocealis; assembly: GCA_949315895.1. Classification (NCBI taxonomy): domain Eukaryota; kingdom Metazoa; phylum Arthropoda; class Insecta; order Lepidoptera; family Crambidae; genus Anania; species Anania crocealis. The sequence continues at coordinate 3,047,934 of OX438868.1, forward strand.
AAGGGATCGGGGGACTACGAAACGTTGGTTTTGTGTGATTTTAGTAGGTATTTTCGGTCCAAAATGCAGTTGTCTCTATCGCGCTCTGTGGGGGAGGCGTTCGGGACTGCGCAACAGCAATAGATTTTACAAATACCTATTCTTCAATTCTCTCGCCCTTAGTGTTTCCCCTTAAGAATGTTTTTGTATGTATTTTATTAATCTTTTGTCTTATGAATCATCATCATCGTCAGTAGCCTATATCAGTCCACTACTGCATGCAAACCTCTCCTAAAGGAAGATTTCGCCACTCTTGGCCGGCGTGACGATCGCTGTTTGGCCAATGATGCATAGAAGACGCTCCTGTCCGTCTTCTTCTGACAGTACTTCTTTAGTCGCCTCTTACAAGAACTATAGGGGAAAGAGTGTTGCTATTCTTTTAATTTGCCGGAACCACTTAGCACTTCCGAAAGCTTTGACTTCCTGCCCTTACGCTGCATTTCACAAAATCTCGTACCTTCTTCCCTGAGGATCCGAACTACATTTTCGAGGTTCTGGTTTACGTCTGTTGTGGTTTCCACGGCAGCGAGTCGGTTTTCCAGGTTTGACTGGAACGTTTCAGATCCTATCATGGTTTGGAGCAAGGTAGGTCGGATCCTAGACTTCATCAGACGGACACGTTCAGCCTTAAAATCGATATTCAGAGAGCCTCGAACGAGTCGGTGATCGCTTCCGGTATTAAACCTGTTGATCACGGAGACGTCTCTAAATATATGCTTTTTGTTGGTCATGATGAAGTCAATCTCATTTTTCCTCATAGTACCGGGGCTCTGCCACGTCCACTTCCTTTGGGGCTGTTTCTTGAAGAAAGAGTTCATCAAGAAGAGCCCCTCCCGTTCAAGGAAGTTGACAAGCATTTGCCCCTATGGTTTCTGCATCCAAATCCATGGGATCCTACTACCGATTCGTTCCAATTCTGTACTGGGAGTACAGAATTGTAACGAATCGGCTTTAGCGTTGAAGTCCCCCATAACAACGCTGTAGTGAGTCTTAGTGGTGAAGTGGAGGGCCTTTGATATGTCATCAAACATATCCTCCACCTCTTCGTCCGAGTGTTTCGAGGTCGGCGCGTACGCTTGCACCACCTTGAGGCTATACCTCTCGGTGAGCTTAACAATAAGCACACCAGGTACACTACCCTGTTCGACACACTGGACACTTTCACAACGTTGTCAGAAAGGGACTTATTTACCAGAAACCCAACGCCACCTTGGGATTGTTGGTCTCCCTCACGGAAGTACATTAGGTGACCCGATTCGAGGGTTATGGTGTCCTCCCCCTCTTCGAACTTCACATAGCCCTAGGATATGCCACCTAATCTTCCCAAGTTCCACCTCAAGTTGGGCCAGATGCGAGTCCAGCCGTAACGTGCGTCCGTTGTACGTCGCCAGGGTCAGTGGTTTTTGGTGGCCTCCCGTAACCCGGAGATTCTTCGCACCCCCCGTCCCGCCGTGACCGTGGTCGCCATCATGACCAGGAATAGCGGGACCGCCGGGAACTGGGGGCCGTGGCTTATTTTGCGTCTGCATTTGAGGTATAATCTTAGCAGATTATCTCCCACGCTATATATGGAACCATTATGTATAACATTTTTGCAGGTTATTCTTATTAGTCAAAATAGACTTAGAAAAATGTAGAAAAATAAGACTATTCAGTTTGAATCATGCTGTGACGCGCATGTATTATTGATACGTCCGTGTGTGTCAAACCATGTTTCAAAATGAGTAGATGAATCTATATTTTATATATATTTTTGATAACAAATTAAAAAACACTGCCAAGATCTAATACAAAGTGGTTGATAAAAATGCACAGTGTATAATATAGTTTGGATAAATCTAACCTTGTTAATTGGACCTAAAGATAAAAGGAATGATTACCTTGTTTTTCCATCGATTAATTTGTCTCGGTGGCCACTGAAGCCCAGTGTAGCCCTGTTACGAATTCAAGGTGAAAACCTTCCAGTCGGAAGGCAGCCGTAGTAATCACCATAATACTAGCGGAAGCACGACAATGGCTTCTATGCTTATTCTCTTTTATTTTTACTCTTTCCATTCTGAAGTGTGTAAAACATGATTTTAAACTCTCGCGATTTGAACACATAATATTATTACTAAGTACATTAACGGGTCGTCATCGCGTATAATACTGCCCGTAACCACGGCTTGATGCTATCCAGCCGAAACGTCAGTTTCAGTAAACAGGTATATAACCTATAATATTATACGCGATAAGAACCATTTAATGGACTTAGTAATAATATTGTCTGTATAAGTGTGTTACAATTTAACTGGGAAATAACAGTGATATCAATGACTGTATCTTAGTTCGACTGTGACAGATACTTGAACCGCATTCCATTTACCACCTGAGTGATACACTCGTTATATTGTGCCATGTGTGGCCTAAAAAGAACTGATAGCTGCAGAACATACTTCCAGAATCTAAAAACTCTAACTTTGCCCTGTATGTATTTATTAGAATTGGCTCTTTTCATCAGGCAAAACAATACCTTATTTAAAGTGGTTCGTGGTAAAGCAACCGATCGACACTATATAATGTTGATCATATCCGATACAAGACAGCTCTTTATGGACATAGCGTCTTAGCTATGGCGCCAAAAATTTATAATAAAATTCTGAACTTTATTAGATTGTGATGACCTTCCAATATTTAAAAAAATACTATTTACATTTTTGACAAGTAACTCATTTTATTCAATTGACGAATTCTTACAATTCAAATGACATTCAATCCAAATCTCTGACATCCGTTTGGCTGCCTGATATTATACTTTAATATTATGATGATTCTTAATTATTGATGTTGACATGTTACGTTTTTATTATTGATCTGATTTGACATGTTTCTGTTTCCTTTGTTTAAACTTTTTATCACGAATGTTATTCTTGTCATGTAAAGGAGACCATTTTTTTTACTATGGCGAATGGGCCCACTAAAAAATTGTGACGTATAGTAATGAAACTTATATCAAATTGTTCCTTATAATGTCTAGAAAACATTAGCAATATTAGTATTTCTTTATCTAACGGGAATATTCAGAAAATAATCCTAACTAAATGACATAACCTAAAAACTTCTTACAAGTTTTATTTGATTATTTGCATACACAATGCTATTTATATCAACGATATACATGTCTTAGCTAGGAATCAAACCCACAGGCCTTAGCTGACTAAGGTTAATCATATTTTTTCAAGTTTAAAAAAATATAGCCATATTCTAAATAGAGGTCTGAAGGTTCATTGTGATTTGTGATCAATAACAAACAATAATATTATGTACCTACAGTTTAACCACTTAAACGTGAAGAAGAAGAAGTATAAAAATAAAACCACCGAAAAATCAAACCAAAATACGTTTATTCCTGAGAATCATCATTTTTGGAATCGACTCTCAGTAGCAGTACTTCCCCGTCTAAGAAAGATGTAGGTGTTTTGACCTGATCCTTGTAGCGTGCTTAAGATAAAAACCACACAATGGACATCACATGTGCACAACAACCGATAGTGCGTCTGCAGTATCACTATAAGTTCAAGCATATTTTTAGTCGTTTCTGAAAGTAATTTTTTTTTTTGCATATTCCGTTGAAATCCCACTGCACACTGTCACAACGGTTCAGTGGAACAGGAGCTGTACTTGATACCATTTTCTTCTTTTTTTCGTTAAAAATAAGGAAAAATCATGGAACATAAACACTCAGTTCGAAACAAACGGAAGGTATAATGTCAATGACAACTGTCAAACGTCAAAACGGAATTGCGTTCCGTTCCACGGCTTAACTGAATGAACATTTTAGCAAAAGTGTTATAAAAATTGAATTAAAACATTTTTTACTGAGTTTCCAATTATTTAGAATAAATAAAAGTTCTTAGATAAAATGTGGTCTAAAATGGTTGATTTTGTTTTTATAACAGTCTTGTAGTTCCTTTACACGAATTGTAAGACCTTGACACAATAAGTTATTCTATGCCTTGACTCTAAAATGGAGGAATGTTATAAAAAAAGTCAATACAACGCATTTTTAAATTGATTTTATGATTCCGGTTTCATTTAAACACGATCTTTTGTCTAACTGTCTAAAAAAATAAGTATTTATTTTAGGATACAATGACATCTTTATACGGTTCCGTTGCTACTAGGCCCAAAAAAAAATGTCTCCTTTTATATTAATTATGAATTATTCTTTTATATTTGTATGCCGAAATGGCCGATCACAGCCTGCACTTTAAATATAATTATATATGTCTTCTTAATTAACCTGTGTATCACAAATAAATTATTTGATTTGATTTGATTTGATTTGATATTATAAGTATGAAAGTGCTATTTCGCATTTTTTGTTCTGCTAATCAGTTAAACTTGTCAATGTGTGCAGTTTTTGATTGCTCGGAACATAAGTAATGCGCGAATTACTATGAAGGTAACATAATATGATTATTTATCAGTACATAAACTTGAAAAATTTTGTCTCAGGCGGGACTCAAACCCGCATCTCGTCGCATGCCGGGCGAGAGCCATACCATTAGGCCACCGAGACACTGCGACATGTCGCGAATTTTTCAAGCATATTCTTAAGCCAGCGTTGTTTCATCAAATGTTAGGAGTTTGCACCCTTAACACCCGAAAGTAACATCTTTGCAGATGTTTGACAGTCAGTTAAGATGAAACAGCTATTTATATACTTTATTTGATATTTTAGCAACTTAAGCGGGGGTCGAGTCCCGCCTGAGACAAAATTTTTCAAGTTTATATACTGATATTATAAGAGCAATTAATTTGCTAAAATATCATATAAAGTATGATTATTTATACTTTAAAATATCATTTCTTTAAACCCAATCCTACCTTATACTTGCCAGACACATTTTTTAAATGTAATTTCTAAAACTAGGCAACGATTTATTGACTCAGCATAACTGATGGTATAACATCATATTTCTTGAGCAAACAAGACATCGATCCGTCAATTCTGTAAACATTTGTACATAAAAACTCAAGAGAAAAGTTTTCGGACAAAGTTGAAATGGCAGGGCAGAATGAATGTGACACGCAAGATGTTATACGCATCGATATTTATGTATATCGATACGAAGAAAGACTTTCAACATAGCAAGCCCTGTATCATCAAATATACTTGTGGATGTTTTAAATACAATAACCTCTCTCAGAAATCAGGTTTTAACATTAATAATGCCATTCCTTACATAAAAATTTCGAATTTCAAAGTCGCTTTTTTATTCATCTTATTGTCTTTTCAAATTAACTAGTAAGTATCATCCTTACTTCCTTCCTAATATTATAAATGTGAATTTCAGTTTGTTTGCTACACTGTTACCTACCCGAAAACTAAATCACCAATCACACATTTTTACGTTGTTCACATATTTTTGGAGATAATAGAAGTAACAAAGGCTATTCGGTATTCCAGTGTTGGGCACAATATAAAGTGTAATTCTCGCGGGCAGAGTCGCGAGCGAAAAGCTGATAATAATATAGGTGTAGGATTAGAACTTTATTGGTCATTTATCGATACGATAAACATGGGCATCATGGACATCTCTTTTGAGAAATTCTTCCGAATCAATACAGGGCCGTATTCAGAGTAGGTCGTGTGATTTAGCAATGTGATTTGCAAACTTTAACGGCCTCGGGTACTAAACGAACCTCCTAAATCTTTGCTCCCGTTGGCTCAAGTAAAGTTCTGGAATGGCCGATTTTAACACATAAAGTGTTGCCATGCTCCCTGCAAAAGATTACGTTCAGGATTTACTATTGTGATCAGGAGGTTTTTGGAACAAAATCAGTTATAAACAAACGAATGATTATTCAGTGTCATATACCTATGTAATTTGAAATATTCATGTTTCTATTATTTCTTATTTATAAAATACTAGACGTAGAGAGAGGAGTATAAAATCAGAATTAGCATACACAATAATAAACATATCTTTTTAAAGTTATTAAAAGATGATAGCCTTATTAATTGGGGGGCCCATAGAAAATCAGCGTAGTGGTCTACATAGTGGACTTACGCTGAATGAGGTCCTTTTGCGATAGGCTTTGCGACGCATGTAACGACACTGCTCGGGCATTTTTTTATGTATGTACCTTTTAATTTTTTCTAATTTAAATATATTTACATATTTAAATATGTTTTTTAAACATTTTTTTCATGGTACTCGTATTTGGTTCTTGTTCTGAAGACCATGAGCAATAAAAATTTCTTATTCTTAATTTTAAGTTAAGGGAATTTATCATTTGCAGCATATTTCAGCGGGTCAATGGCTGTTTTATAATTTCAATATGGTGTAGGTAATTTATGGTAATCTTTAAACAAAAATCCAATATCATGTTTCAATCGTGGGTCAATTTTTTCACAAATCCCATCTTCGAAAATGGACTCCAAAACACTGTTCAGTAGGGTCTGCTAATCCCCAAAATCCTAACAATTTATCCCGTTATCCTGTATCAATAAGGGAAAGTTATAGCCCGCATGCGGCTTACAGAAAGCATTGGATTGTGATTTTTGTCACGCGCCGCGAGTTTGGTCTTCTGAGTACAATATAATGGACGGAACGTTTTTCCTTATTACTTGTTTTATATTTTCTTAGCGGTACTGTGTTTTTGTTTGCAACAATGTTACTGTTAGGGCGCTGGGCAGGAGCTGTTGGGCAGTATTGACCCTATGGATCGCTCGAGGGAAAACACAGAGTGTCTTATCTTGCATAGCTGGCGTGAGATTTGCTGGAGAAGACATGCTTGGAGGAAGGAAATATTTTAGTAAGATGTTTGTAGGGATCTTGAAGGAAGAGCCTAAACGACTAGGAATATAATTTCACTTTACTCGTCACTTAAGGCTATGTCGCTTTTAATGCTTTATGCTTAAAGCGCTTTTGGTATGACTGTGTTGATATGGTACATAAAACAGCTCGTCAACCTACCACAAAACGGCAAATTTTCGCAATTGATATTGATCTGTACTTGTTGGACTTAAAGTTGAAAATCAATTCAATGACCTTTAACTTTTTGGGTAGGTTGACCTGCCGTTGTCTGCACAAAAGATATAGGTGTTGTATAGATAATCTATTTTTTTCGTGTTTGAAAGCCGCTACACTACTAATTTTACTACTGACTCTAGACCCTAGAGGTACATTTCCGTTATTACATAATCGAAATAGACACTTACATAAGCCTCATCGTCCTAATTTACCCGGCATAAAATAAACAATAGTGATCATTAAGAGCGTGTCAGTGATAAGCGAGAATAAAGGTGGTTTCAGAGCTACGCCGCTAGATGCGCAAAGCACGCACAGCATAGCGCGCTTAAACGGCACACACCGCTGAGGTACAACTTTAGCTAGATGAGCGTTTTGTTGCTTGGGCAGAACTGCTCAGCGCATGTTTCTCTAGCGTCGTAATTGAAACAGCGTCATTGTGAAGCGCAAGTATCCCTTCACGCTGCTCAGACGCGTGACTCTAAAAGGATTTTATCCTTACTAATATCATTAACGCGAAAGTTTGTATAAGTGTTTATTAATCTTTTACGCAAAAACTATAGAACGGATTTTAATTAAGCTTTTAGGTAATGTAGCATTAACAATTTATCTCAAAACTCCGTGTACTTACAACGAGAGTACCCACGACATTTTTACGATACGTACGATATATCTTTTAAGTAAACATTCATTTCTCCCTGTACCCAATGCGGATGAAGTAGCAAGCAGAAGCTGGTTAATTATATTTTAACATCTTTTTAAGCCGAGAGGCTTAGAGAAGAGGTTCTCTGGTGATTTAATGTGACGTTTAAAGCCACCTCTTCTCACCCGAAATCAGGTGTGATTTTTTGGTACTAACTATATTTCAGACATCATCATCATCATCACGATTTAAGCATATTCCATTATAAGTTCCATTATAATTAAAAATATCTGTTTTGTCTCATCTGGCGACAAAACGGCGCGTTTAGAAACCTCGGTGTGAATAGGTCTTAAAGCGCTTGGCGGGAAGTGTTTCGTGGCAGATTCATTTTAACGACGTAAGGTCTAATTAGCAGCCGCACGCGACACAGTTCACGGACGACTTATTTATAACGCACGTAAAATATCGTTTAGTAATGATGTGTCATTATTGCATAGGTTTTTAGAGTCATGTTTGTGTAGCTATATTTTTTTTTATTGCTTATCTTGGTTAGGTTTTAAAAGTTATGTAGCTATTGGAACGAAGTTCCTTATCGCACGTTGCGAAAGGGGGCTAGACGGAAAACATTGTAACGACACCTGTTTGAACGACACTTTTTGCTATAGTTGTAAGCCGTGCGGCAAGAGAGAGAGAGAGAGAGAGAGAGAGAGAGAGAGAGAGAGAGAGAGAGAGAGAGAGAGCGAGAGAGAGAGAGTGAGAGAGGGAAAGGGAGAGGGATGGAGGGAGAGAGAGGGAGAGAGGGAGAGAGGGAGGGAGAGGAGGAGGAAGAGAGGGGGGTGAAGGGGATAGAGAGAGGGAGGGAGAGAGGAAGGGAGAGAGGGACGGAGAGAGAGGGAGAGAGAGAGGGAGGGAGAGAGAGGGAGAGAGAGAGGGATAGGGTGGCGGGAGATAGGAAGAGGGAGGGAGAGAAGAGGGAGAGGGAGGGAGAGAAGAGGTAAAGTGAGAGAGAGAGAGAGAGAGAGAGAGAGAGAGAGATAATGAAAAATAAAATAAAATATTATCACAATTCCTTCACTAAAAATGAACTTCGTTCCGTCCAGGTGTCCCTTGACACCTCTCAAGTTAATTTTTATTTTTAAAGTTATTACTATTCTTACTACTTATCCTTACTATTATTGTAATGCTAAGGAAGCTCTGCCTGCCTGTTAAGCTTTTTATGCCTAAACTAAAACCGATTTTGATGGAATTTTATCATAAAAAAGTTTAGACCTTGAGTAAGAAGATAAGCTACTTTCTATCCGATCACTAGGCACAGGTTTCTACCTGCGTGATGTAGCATGTAAGGTCACGCGAGCAGAGCCGTGGGGGCAAAGCTAGTACCTAGTTTATATGGGTATATGCGGCTTCCATAAATCAGTAATAAAGACTTTTTTTACTGATTATACTCGCGTTTTTTAATTAGGTTTTTCGTTATCGTGAACACTATGTGATATGTGTGTAGTGTTTTTTATAGTGTATATTGTGATCATTATATGTGCCTTTAACCATCCCACTTCAGGGCAAGGGTGTATGAAAATAATATCTGACGGCCTCCGTGAAGGAGTGGCGTACACACCGGCTTTCAAGGTATCTCCTGCTCCAAGGTCCCGGAATTGATTCCCGGAAGGATCAATGTAAAAAAAATGAGTTTTTCTGGTTTCCAAAATACGAGTGCTTTAAATAGTTATTAAAATTGGGATCAGAACAATGTATGTGATGTTGTCCACATTTATGTATTAATTTACTATAATAACCACGCTTGCCAAACGCGGGTTGGTATCCCAAACCCGAGTAATGTTCGAAAATTCGAAACTGGAATCGAATCCAGGACTCCGGGATCTTGGTCTAAACGTTGGCGTTTGGAAACAAACAAACAACTTATCATGTAGCTGTAGTTGAGTACATAAGGAAAATTAATTGACGTCAACAGTGGCAGTTTAAATAATTATAGTGTAATTAAATCTAATACTAATAATGTTTCGGTAGTTCTATTATGGTTATTATTAACAACGGAACAAAGAACAGGAATGCTGGCTCCAAGCCAGCGTCTTGGTAGACCGCAGTGTACTCGCACTAACATAGTTTAAGTTTATTAATCAGAACTATACCGCATCCAATAACTTCTAAGCCACATCTGAATGTTAACTGAGGAAGGCCTTATAAGCAACTCCACTGAGAAAATCAGTATCAGATTTATTTTTGCAAACAGGCCGAAGAAAGTGCCTTTAAACTCTTAAGAGGAAACAATACGGTCGAGAGAATTGAAAAATAGGTATGTGTAAAATCTATTGCTGTCTCGCAGTCCCGAACGCCTCCACCGCAGAGCGCGATAGAGAAAACTGCATTTTGGACCGAAAATACCTACTAAAAGCACACAAAATCAAAGTTTCGTAGTCCCCTGATTCCTTTTCCAGAACTAGACCGATTTAAATACTTTTTTCATTAAAAATTATAGAAAGGCTTTGGCCGTGTTCGTATATTTTGCTTTTTTTCTAAAATTTTACCAAATTTGTTTTCTGGATGTGTTAGCACAGCGGAAAATCTGGCGAATTTTTTATATTTTTGGAGGCTCTCTTTTATTATTTAATTTATGAAAAAAAGGAAAACATAGAAACATGCTGATAGTGGCCATAGATTTTTGTAATAAAAATTATTGCTCTACTGGCATTATCCAGGGAGAAAACAGGGGACTACGTTTGTATGGAAAAACGGCCCTTGTGTTTCCTCTTCTTCAGGTTAAGAGTGGGCAAGTGACAACCCCAGAAAGCGCCTTTGCACGCTTAAATATGGTAACCTAACATAGATACGTTTATGTAACCTAACACTGCTTCAGGACAAGAGTGGGCAAATGCCATAAAGAAGCAACGCAAGAAATTCGATCACTATTGTCAGTCTCTTTTTAAATAAAATAATAATTACAAAACGTACACATCCTAGTGCGACCTATGACTATTTAATGCCATAAATTTCTATGGTGGAGTAGATTGGTCTCGGGATCGGTTCCGGGATGAGTCATAGTAAAAAAAAAAGGATGTTTCTGTATCTCTTATGGGTGTTTATAGTAAATACCTTCGTTGTTTTTGCTTGGTACATAATAAAATAGTACCTATATGTTGACGACCTCCGTGGCAGAGTGGCGTACAACCCGGTTTTCAAGGTGTCGCCTGCTCCGAGGTACCGGGTTCGATTCCCGGACGGGCCAATGTAGAAAAAAGTGTTTTTCTACATTTTCTCGGGTGACACCCAGGTGTTTGTGGTACCTTCGTTCTGATTTTCAAAATACGAGTGCTTTAATTAGGGTTTACCTATCTTATGCCCGAGTTTTCGGTAAAATAAGATTCGGTAAAAAGCAATACAACTAATTTCGTTTCGCCTTTTTTCATTTGCCGAAGTAACGTTTCGGACTGTATCAGTTGACCTATTATCATTTCGTTATTTATTGTTACCCCGACGTTTCATTTGGTTGAAAAACTTGTTACCGAACTTATGCTTGATCGAAATAACATTTCTTCGAAGTATTTTTTTTTTCGAACATTCATTACACCACTGTTTTATTTGTCATATTTTTATAAAAATACTATAATACATCAAATTCATTAATGAACTCGATGGTAAAATTGTTTCTGCGTAGATACTAAAGCGTTTCATAATGGTGTAATGTAGTTTAGCATGCAAGCAAGCATGCAGCATGCAAGCAAGCATTAGAAGTTCCTCTTCTCCGGCGCTGCGGGAAGTGCAGCCTCTTTGCCCTTACGTAACAAGGCACAATCACCCACGCTCGCCTTCGCAGCTTTCGGCGACCAGCCTCAGCCGCTCCAGCTAACCCACTGCGCTTTATTGCAGCAGGCGGAGGATGCCCTCCCTCCGCTCCTTCGGCTTTTAAATTATACTCTAGTATTGGGCAGACAAGTACCACGGCGAAGGACCACGGCGAGTCGGACTGTCGGACACCTACTATTACATAAATAATTGTAGCCTAATAATATTCGGTAAGATGTGATTTAGGTCAAGTAAACGTATGGCAAATAAGCCATCTGGTAAATGAAAAAAGTTCAAAAGGAACTTTGGCCAACAGTAAAAAGTTATCATGAAAATCAATGAAACGCAGTTCGGTAAAATGATACTTATGTCAAGAGATATTCCGATGGCTCAAAAATATGTCAAATGATACATCTATCAAAAGAAATGTCGGTCTATAATTTTCGGACAACTGAAATTCTGTCAAGTAAATTTCGGACAAGTAATAGGTTCCCTTTAAATAGTTATTAAAATTGGGGTCAGAACAATGTATGTGATGTTGTCCACATTTATTTATTTATTTATGTGACTTACTTTGGGTATCAGGTCAATTTATGTGATTTATAAACTGTTCTTTGAGCAATTAAAGTGCTAGTGTTAATTGAAAATATAAATCGTTTAAAAAGCTGTAACTCGACTACGTTTTTTTTTTATTTTTAAAAATTAAAAGGGCTTTCTCTTGACTACAAACTTAATTATACGGTTAAGAAGAAGCCTAAGATGGAGCAAGCTTACCCAGAGGTACTGGTTCTCCCACACACCAGCGGAACACAGAAGAACTGTTTGGCGCTGGACTCCGGTAGGAGGGTGGTAGCATCCAGGCGGCCTGTTACGAAGCCTACCACCGCAGAGGGTTCTGTTAGCCGTCATCATTGGTTAGAAAACCAAAGGTGCCGTTGCCCAGGGTGGACCACTAAGAGGTAGATCCCACCACCCCAGATGCCAATGAATTCAAAGTCACCCTGTATATTTGCTGTATTGTATGAATATACACTCGGACTTTTATCTTCTTTCATTTTTTATTTCTTTTTAACAAAAGGTATCCTAAGTTACCCGGACTATAATGAGGAATCGATTGATACCTGAATCACCAAAATCGGCTCAGTAGATTAGCCGCAAATTTGCAACCCACATACATAATATACATATACTGCTAAAATCATAACCCTACCTGTTGGATTTGCCGTAGTCAGGCAAACCACAATTCCTTGCATCAACAAACATCTCACCCTTGGAAGTAGGAATTTTTATTCAACGAATTGCATTTTTAATGTATATGATATTATCCACATTAAAAAAAACGAAATAAGTAAACAAATATCGGCCAAGTGCGAGTCGGACTCGCGCACTGAGGGTTCCGAACCAATTTTAACTGAATTAAGGGTCCACCTACTATCACTTAGCCACAATACTATTTCTCAAAAACTACAAATTTGATCTCGTTCAAGCCAAAGTTTCGTTAAAAGTATTTGTTAAGATCTACATTATGTATTTTTTTTCAAAATTTTCACTGACTTGGTTTAAAAGTTTGGAAGCGTCCATTTTACCACTTTGGAAGCGTCTTTCTTCCAAATGTTAGACTTTTGGAAAAAATGGTTCCAGAAACCTCTATGTCATTCTAAAAGACCTATCCATAGATACCCCATATGCATAGGTTTGAGTAAAAAAAAATTTTGTTTTAGTTCTATTTTTTGTATGAGAAAAGTAAAGCGGTCAACAGCACCTACCTACCAAGTTTCAACTGTGTAATGGCAATACTTTCAAAATAAAGTGGCTGTGACATACGGACGGACAGACAGCCAGACAGACAGACTTGACGAGACTATAAGGGTTCCGTTTTTTGCCATTCGGCTATGGAACCCTAAAAACAAACCTGTCACAATCTTATCCATGTTAAACCTGGGACAAAAAATGTTTATGAGTACCTAATGATACGATGTAATTTTATGAGACCGTTTCCTACGCATACTCAAATAGTTTTGGCACTCTGCCACCATATTTGGTCTAGTTTAGACGGAGCTGTAGTGTTAGTGGATCAATCTTAAAATTACCGCATCCAATATAACTTGAAACAGCGATAATAACTCCTAAAGTAGTTAATAAAGTTATGGTGACAGTATGATGGATTGACTTAGGTTACTTAGGTTGTATTATTTGTAAAAAGTTATTGTGGAACGTTCGCTAAAATATGTTGCCAGTTAACTATCAACTAAATTAAACTAAACGATCTTTGGGTTGATCATTTTTTTCAATAATTTTGTATTTACCTATTTGTAGTATACATTTTAAGCTATTGCATAGCTTCTATCGCGGGCCTTGAGCGTGGAGACCGAATCCAGAAATTCCGTAACGAAAATAACCTAACACCCCCCCACTCCGACCGGCACAGCGGTGATACTTTTTAGTTTTATAATTGCATAAGTTGATAAAAAATGCTAAGTATGCAATAGCTTTACCGCAGCAGTCTCCGAGTGCCACACGTCTTTTTTTTCCTATGCCGTAACGACCTTCCTATACACAAACGAAACCTGCAAATTTTCTACTTTATCTTATTTACTCTAGGCAAAAACGGTACAAAAGTATTTTTTCCATAAACCAAAAGGTAAAACATTTAGTTTTAATGAACTGGTTTAAAACGTTGGGATAACAATTACTATTTTGTTGTTAATATTTTTGGTCCTTAAAGATTTAAATGTTTAAGGACCAAAAATATTAACAACAAAGATTCTTCTAAAAATTTGTAATTTAAAAAAGTGATACTCATACAAATCATGACAACTGATTATTTTCTCTATTATCTTTTATATGTTAGCTATATTACAATCCGATTGTATGGATTGCGCCAACACTTTATCAACAACCCTTAAATTATATAATTCCAACAGACAAATATTTCTTGACTTTGACTGGATAACTATTAACCGTCGTCATCAATGAATGAACGAGCGAACGAACAAACAGCCTAATAGTCCACAAGCCTAACAGCCTATTAGTCCACAGGCATCTCAAAATAAGGATTTTGCCATTATCGCCACGTTTGGCAGGCTACAATTGGTTGGCTAGTTGTAGAAAGAAGACGCTGTTGCCTGTCTTCTCCTCGCAGTATTCTTTTAGTCGCCTCTTACGACAATTTTAATAAGGGAAGAATTTAATGACTTTAACAGCTTACGCTACGTAAGCTGTCAAAGTCATAAAAGATTTTAAAATTTCAATTAAATTACATTAGATCGAAGCAGACATGTCATTAATAAGCGTGCGCGTGGTGAAAAACGTCCACGTCAAGTGCAATCACGATTATCACAAGCGGTAATCATTAAAAATTATAGCCATCTCTTTCTTTTGCGTGCTATTTTGCATCTTTTGTTCTGCTCATCAGTGAAACTTGTCAATGTGTGCAGTTTTGGATTGAACAGATTTTAATACGCGAATTACTATAAAATATCATTGGAAAATCTAAACAAAAGTAATACGTTTCGTTTTCCCTTCACGTGCATCTCACCTATCTCAACATAAGCTGTTTATGTACATATTCCTCCGTTTATATTACCTCATCGATACACCAGTAAATAGAGAAAAGGCTTTCATTATATTGCCTCACGTATGTCAAGGATTATAGCCGGCTTACCCTGTCGCCGTCCTAATCTTCCGAGGCTATAAACTTTGCTGGAAGGCATGAAGGAATTGTGTTGTATTACTCGTATGTCATAATTACGCGATGCTGGAAGGGATCTCTAAGTTTAATTGTACTGAATTCATATTGTTATTTAAACTTTCTTGATGCAACATATAAAACTTAAAACTAAAACGGGATTTATTGCACTTTTAATTACATAAAGGTAATATTTACTTTATTTGATATTTTAGCAACTTAATTGCACTTATAATATCAGTATATAAACTTGAAAAATTTTGTCTCAGGCGGGACTCAAACCCGAGAACTGCGAGGAGATGCGGGTTCGAGTCCCGCCTGAGACAAAATTTTTCAAGTTTATATACTGATAAAGGTAATATTGTATTTACATTCCCAAATAAATAACTGTACGATTGAGAAGCAAAAATGAAATGTATTTGTCCTTATAATAAATTATTTGAAACCTTTTGACCTTAATTGTTTGTTTTTTCAAATTTTATTGAATGAGCAAATAAAACAAAGCCAGTGTAATCGATCGCCTTAAAAAGTTATGCATGGTGATGGAGGTACATTTGATTCAACTGCGCTGGTTTACAGCGAGAAAAACATAATTAAATAATTGGCGCTGTGACGTAATGTCTCAGTTACTTAATTAGACAAAACACCACGCGTGGTATGCATGGAGCCGCATATCCATGCATACTACCATTCAAGTCACGCCTGAGACAATTTTTTCAAATTTAAATACTTGTGTTATTATGTTGTAACGTGTATAAAGTGACACAGACACAGACCGTATATAGATGGCGCTGCCGATATCTATTTTTGAAGCACAAAACATATTGTTCCTTTCTGAACCCAATCACAAAGTTCACGCGGACGTAATCGTTGGCAAAAATGTGTAAAAGGTACGTCACACACACTCGCAAGTACGCTCGAACTTCATAGCAAACTGCGCTCAAATCCGATTCATCTCTTCCACCGGTTCTTACTCCGCTTTCCCGATAAACATGCCTGCGGTGGATGATGTCATAATTTTGCCCCTCAATCTGTTTACCCTCCTCTAGCCCTCGTTAAAATGTTCTATCTCCCTCGCACGACCGGGAAGATTATTAGCCATTATGTAAATAAATAACTGGATAAATATTCAATGTCCCAAGTCGTACTACGGAATGGGGCTGGAATATTTTAAAGTTGATAGCTGTTGGTGGCAAGAAATGGTGAGTTTCGTTACTTCCCATAATCTTTTGGGGTGAATTAAAGGTTATTTTGTCTTAATGTTTGTTTCTGGAGACTTTTGCAAATTAACATTATTTGTTAATATAGGCACAGATAATATAATACTATATAGGTAAATAAGATAAACTCATCACGTATTAGCTAAATCTGAAAACTTTATAAAGTGTCTAAGCAAGTTTTTTAGTATGTGTCAATTGGATCCTTGCTTACGCTATGTATGTTTGTCAATATCTTAATTCTAAAACTCTTGGCACATAAGTAAATAATATTTATTCATGTGCTCTTAGTACCGGAAAGCTGTCATTCAGGTTTTAAGTTAGGCGAGTATAAATATTAATCTTGCTAAAAAAGTATAGACTAAGTATAAAAACTTTTTCACATTCTAAGTCAGTCTAACCCCCGTATTTATAAACAAGTAAAAGTAATTACTTGACTATAAGTAATTACTTGAGAGACAATTTGTATGCCTTAATCAAGAAATTACTAGAAGTTATAACTACCAAAAGTTAGCCTTTTTAGCCAAATAATATGACTATTAATGGAGACCAATTTCTTTCACTTAAGGACTAGGTATGAACACTTTAAGTAATGACTTTCTTAAGCAATAAGTACTTACTTCTTTATAAATACGGGGGTTAGTGCTGTGAAGCTGTAATCAGGCACAACAAATTAATCCTATCAAAGTAGTGATGAAATATCCTTTTTATTGTCCTAATACGTCTTGGTGTAGGTGTATGTTTTTTCTCGTAAATATAATACCAAACATTCTGGCGATTTAAAGACCGTTCTCTTTCAAAAACCCATCAAGTGTATTTTGGGTGTGTGTTTGTATTTATAACAAAAACTGTAAATACTTCTGCGGTTTGCGCATCGCGTTTCACGGCAAAAAAGACAAAAAAACATTGCACGAACTTGTAAACAACTTTATGGTTCAGTAGTTCAGTAATTTTATATTTTTATTTCTGTATCTTACTCGAATATTTTAAAGGATGGTTAAATTTCTTCTTTCTATTAGCTGTCGGGATAAAAAGTAGCATTTGTGCTATCCAATCATATTTAATTTTAGCTGTTTTGGCGAGATTTATTAACAAAAATCCATTCAAAACTTTTACATTTACGATTTTGAAAATATTCTTAATAATGGGTAATCGCAATTCAATAATTTTACTTTATCCATTCGTATCAGAAAAACGATTATATGTCACTAAACCTGGGAAGTCTTTTAAGGAACTGTATAAATTTCTTTTTAAATCTGTCTGTAAAGGATAAAAGGGTACAGCTAAAAGCGTTTTTGTCAAAGAAATTTTGCGATTGAAGGGTTAAGAGGAAAGTTATAAATCCTTTTAATTTGTTTCAAAGGCCTTTTCATCGTTATTGTTTTTTGAAATTATTACGATTTACGTATTACTCTTCAATCAAATGGTCTTAACACATAATATTAGGGGTTAAAATATGAAATTGCCGTTTTGTATGGACGAAATCGAGAAAAGTCATTTTTCCATACCAACAATTTTTTTAGTTTTTTTAAAAACGCCTGAACCGTTTTCGATGCAATTAAAGGTGAAAGTTAGATGGTTATAAAGCTACGCATTATAGTATTAAAATTTCTGAAAATCAACGTACATAATACAAATATACTTAATTGAAGCAAGAAGGTCAGCTGACACATTGTAAGGGGTCTTTTCAACGACTTCCTTTGAAGTAATAGGCACTAGTATTGCATTTTTTTTAGTCAAAAGTTACTTAATTTAGTTTTTGATACAATACAAAAAGAATTACGCAATAATACGACTATACTTAAGAGCTATAATAAAAATAAAAAGTGGGCAAAAAATCGGCAATTTCATACTTTAACCCCTATTATTTTATGTAATATAAATATGGACAACATCACATACATTGTTCTGGCTCTTAAGAAAGCAACTATTTAAATAACTTCATTTGTGAAAATCAGAAACAACGAAGGTCCAACACCCAGGCCCAAGGAAATATAGAAAAATACATTTTTCCTACATTGACCCGTTCGGGAATACGATTATGATATTAAATTGAATGGCACAAGTTGTGTGACTTTTAACTACATTCATTTTACCGCTTCGAAGCAAACGCAGTATTTTGTTGTATCACATCACAATCACCTAAGGTTGTGAATCCATAATTCTACATAATAGTTAGTAACCGTAGAAGTTTTGAAGCATATAATAATTATTGCTTTTCAATTAAAAAAAAAAGAACTTATAATTGCGGGTCTGAACGCGACGTAGGTGTGGTATGTAGTAGTATTGACACTACTTACATACCTCGACGTTTCGGCCGTGATGCTACGACCGTGGTCACGAGGGGACTAATAAGTCTTTTACGTATCTATTTTTGTTTCTCAAGCATAAAAACAATAATTATTTTATAAAAACTGAGTAGACTAGAAAGCAAATATTTGGTTCTATCATTCCCAAAGGGTCTCTAAAACTCGATGCAGTTGCGTCCATCAAAAAGTATTTTACGCGGCCTGTCATGCATACGGATTGCAAATGGCTTTAGATGGATGGGTTTATGCGACCACGAGGGCTGGCTGACAGCAAACGCTAGTAGCGAACAGAGAATATTTTGATGCTAAATCACTCCCATAAGGGAGACCTTGAAGGGTCTTACCTAGGTAACACTGAAAATGTTTAGAAAATGAAAAACGGCTTAATGTAGAAAGTTGCCAATACTTTTATTGTTTTTCAAAGTAATCTCCATTCCTCTCTACACATCGTCGCATTCGATGGAACCACTGAGAAAAGCAGTGAGGCCATTCATTTTCGTACGCTTTCACCGCATCTTCAGGGCTCGTGAAGTGAACCTCGAATTTTATATTTAGTTCTTGGGAATAAATGAAAGTCGCAGGGCGCCAGGTCAGGACTGTATGGCGGATATTCAACAGTCCGTTTTGCGGAGAGCGCTGAAGCATTTTCGTGGTGAAGGAGGATCCTGCTTCGAGGGCGCTGCTGTCGAATTTTTTCCAAGACAACAGGCAAACAGTGATTGACATACTAGTCTGAACTGCCGCGACATGACCTTTCCGACCAAAGAATGAGGCAAATTAGTTGGCCGATCCTCGATAGGAAACATCCAGCTGATTGTCTTTTGGTTTCGGGTTCGTAGCAATATATCCAGCTTTTATCATCTGTGACGATGTCAAATACAGCATTTGAGTCACCGCCGTTGAACTTATCTAACATTTGGCGACACCAGTCCATGCGAAGGTGTTTCTGGTCGTCGGTTAAAGTATGGGGAATCCATCTGGTACAAAGCTTCCTGACGCCTAAATGTTCGTGTAATATTTTTTGAATTTGACTCATACCAATGCCTAGGCTTGCCCGTATCTGCTGATAGGTCTCTTATCTTCCTCTATCATGCGTCGCACAGCACTGATGTTATCTTCAGTAGTCGCTGTTAAAGGACGTCCCTCACGCGGATCATCATTGAGATTGCTACGTAAAACCAATAAATACTAAAAAACTCCGGGTCTTCATATACTGCACACAAAAAATACCTATATGTTTTCCGGAGCTGGCAGATGTTGTTCTGTCTGGAATAGCAGCGCCACCTATCGGGTCCTATTGTGTTTTCCAACCATTCAAAAACCCGATGAACTAGGCACATAAAATTACATCCAAATTGATTCAACCGTCAAGGAGGAGTTAGGTGCCAAGCAGACAGAATAATTATATACATAATATAATATATATGTAAACATATTATATTTGGAACCGTATTGTTGGATATCAGGCGATTTGATTCGTACTCGATTCTAAATTGGCTTAGATCTAAAAGAGGTCATAGTCGTGTTTCAGAAGGCACATTAATGCTTTGGCTGCATCATTTCTCGTAAACACAAATGACGACAGAGGCCATAAGGCAATAGGCGAATTGGATATTGGATAAACTCTAACACCATACTATCAATGAAGAAAAGGTAAGTAAAAGAAAGACTAGGGAGTGTTTTGCTATAATGCTTAGCACGTTTCAGCCGGTCCTCATATGGCAGTAATATTTTTGACGCATTTTATAGCAGTCATACAAAGAAAAGAGATGTTGATATGCAATTTTGCACCGACAGATCACATTACCTTATGTAGAAATTCACACAATCGGGAAAACACAAAAGATTCGTTTTATAAAAGAACTAACTAAAAACTAGTTTTAGTAGACTATTATTAAGAGATTTTGTGTTAAAAAGGGACTAAAGTCTTCTTGACAAACATATTTTCAACCAACAAAAAATTCTTAACTACGCGTATTTATTTATACGCAAACCGAACATGCAATTCCTACTGTATTTCCATTACGGTACAACTTTGCGTCTAAGAATTGAAATAGAACTCGCAAACCAACGACCGCCTATTGTGCTGTTATAGCTAAGCTTAGGTTTTCACAAAATCCGAGGATTCTTATCCGATT
Source organism: Anania crocealis (assembly GCA_949315895.1). Classification (NCBI taxonomy): domain Eukaryota; kingdom Metazoa; phylum Arthropoda; class Insecta; order Lepidoptera; family Crambidae; genus Anania; species Anania crocealis. Next base: position 3,068,785 of record OX438868.1, read on the forward strand.
TCTTTTATTTTTATTCCTCCTTATTCAGGCGGTTCGAAATTCCAATCTAAGGTATGTTTAGTACCATGGATATCTTTTAAATATCTCAATTATTCTACTTAGAAGGTGGTCTGTGGTTTCCGTAGAATGAATATAATTTTTTATATGGTCAATAAGTTAGTAAAAAAGGTCGGTAAAATTACAGAAGCGTTAAAGAACTTTAACTATTCTGTGGAATAAACATAAAATGAAAAAAGTCCTATATAAAGGATGAAATTTTCAAAATTTTTATAAATTTAGTTTAAAAATTTGGAAGGTGGTTAAAATTTCATCCTGTATAAACTCTCTCGTTCTTTCATCATAATGTTGTAATACTACATAAGATTAAGGTACTTTGCCTATCAGTATTTTCAACGAAGGCACGCCGTTTGTTACACAAAATGTTTTTTTTTAAATACAGCATCTTTTAAAATATTATTATACCTATTTGGAAGTGGTACCTATATTTATTCTACCTTTACGTGCCAGTCACAAAACGTTAGACTAATCATTGCTTAAATAACCCTTTTAACACAAAACCAAATAACATTTTGTATTCTGGTAAGAAGTTCTTTAAATACCGTCCTTAGACACAGTTAAGGAAAAAGAAACAGTATATCGTTTTGAAATCGTTCTTCAGATGTTTACCAACGCCCGCTTGGTATAAATACTTGTAATAAGGATTCACTGCCTATTAAATGACACTCTAGCGTTTTTGTTACATAAAGCTGTAATATTATTTAGCAGACCAAACATCACTAGGACAAAATTTCATAATTGCTCTATTTTGACTTTTAATGACTTTTACTAAAGTTTATTTTGTGTATTTTGGAAGAAATATTTAAAAGAAAACACAGAATGTTAAAGGTTTTAGGATAGGACTCCAATCCAACGTATATTTATAACTTACTAGCTTTCACCCGTGGCTTTGCCCGCTTGAACAATATAGCCTAAGATTTTTTTTTCAAAGTATAATCTATATTTGAAACAAATTACAAAAAATTTGGTTCTGTTGTATAGGAGTGAAATACGTAACAAATGGAAAGCAGTCAGACAGATATACTTACTTTCAAATTTATAATATAAGTAAGAATAATATCACGTTCCACGCCAACCTGATGCTAAAAAATACAGATACGTATAGAAGTCAATCTACATACAAAGTACTCTCGAGCAACACACACATAAACACCGCTCATAGACACAATATTTCGGATCAGTTAGGACCATTGCTTACAAGCGTGAGTGTCACCTTTAGGTGTAATTTTCTTTTTATTCCTTGAGCCATCTGCTCAAGTAGCAGCAAAAAAACTGTTCAGTGGACGGTTATACATATACAGGATGAAATTTGCAAAATTTTTATAGGCTTTCAGTGTCCTATTTAGAGCCCATTTATCAAGTAAAAAATGTAAATCAAGTTTTCACCCGAAAATATTTTTCGCAATATAGTTTTAAATTTTTACAGATTTAGACCTGTTCAGGTATAAAGGGAAAATCAAAATCTTATGATTAGTATAGAAATGATTGAATGTGATGTGCATTGCGTTAAAAAAGTGTTGCTAGGAGGCCGTATAAAAATTTTTAGATTATTGGCGGACATTTTCTAAGTGCTTTATCTTGACATTTTTGCACTGGGCTATACCATAAGAAAAAATACGTCATTTGTTTTTTGTCTCGTTGATTGATATATTAAAATTTGGAAGGTGGTTAAAATTTCACCTTTGTAAATTCAAAATCAGACGATGAATTTGAACTAAGTACCAGTCGTTTCGGAGAGGTAAGTTGGTATTAAAATCTTGCATTTCACCAATGTCGAAATCGTCACAAGATATTTTCTGTTTACAATTCAAATACTTTAAGAATGATTGGTTAATCAAATATCTGGATACACAATGGGTGTTTTGTGCATCAGCCCAAGCTGACGACCTTTTTTTTAACGTGTGGAAAATGCGTTACGCATACGACCGCCATTGAAGGGTGGTAGTGTGGTAGTGGTAAGTGGTAGGGCGGAAGTTATGTGGAACTCTCTCCTGCACATAAGAAGAAGTAGAAGTTCCATCAGATTGATGTACAGAAGCCTAAAGCTGACGACCCTAGTGAGACAGCCATAGGCATGAAAAATTAAGTACTGACAACAGCACGTCAACCTACCAAAAAACGTTGAATTTTCTCAATTGATATTGATTTCTACCTGTTGGACTTAAAGTTGAAAATCAATTCAATTACCTATAACTTTTTGAGTAGGTTGACCTGCCGTTGCCTGTACATACATAAGATTGACTTCTGTATCTATCTATCTTTTGTGTCAATGCAACCGCAGAGCATTTGCGACTGGTGGTCGCTCCAGGTATGCTTAGAATTCGAGGCACGCCATTATAACGCTGTGTGATGCCGGCACTAAAATCTAATAGTACTACCCATTATTCTCATGAAATATATGGCGTAAGCTTGAATTCAAGAAATCAGTATGTAAATAAACATGGTCGCATAATTAAATAGCACCACCTCTTTTCGTCTTAAGGATGTCATAGTAAGTCACGACTAAGGGACTAATGATAGAAGAAAATGGACAGCAGCGTTTTCTTAGTCATTGGCCAAGCTTCGATCGTCAACCCGTTAACCAAGACCCGACTATGGCACATTCTTCATTTAGGAGTTCTATATTCAGCAGTGCACTGATATTGGTTGATGATAATGATTTGGATTACAACGGCTTTTTGTGTATATAATAAATGTTTTTAAACATCACATATTGTTCTATCCTGAAGTAAATAACTATTTAAAGCACGTCTTCGTCTAAAATTCAAAAACCACCCAGGAACCGCAAATAGACCCGAGAAATATAGCAAAATACTTTTTCCTGCATTAACCCGTCTTGGAAGCGAAACCGGGACCTCGGAGCAGGCGAAAACTTTAAGATCGATGTGGAAGCCTCTCTACTATGGAGGTCGTCAAAAGTTGTTCAAAGTCATTCTACTGATCCTTCACTACCTTTTGTTTTGACAGAGCCCGTACAATCTTGCTATTGTCCTATAAAGGCTTATCTACAACAAATTTCAGAGTTTTCTTTATGTTGCCGTTTCTGTCCTTTTATTTCAATGAGTTTAACGGGTGCTGACCGGAGATAAGATTTGCAAAAACAAGCAGGAAAGATATTTAGAACATTTCATTTGTTTTTAGAAGTATTGAAACATAGATTCTTACTAATATTATTAATGCAAACAGCTTGCTTTCACTCCTTAACTATTGACCCGATTATTATTAAATTTGGTACAAATATAGAAAAGACCTTGAGAAAGGCAATTAAGTATGCTCATGCTGGGCACAGGTTTCTGTTCACGCGACATAACGTATTTCATGAGAGCAAATCTGCAAGCAAAAAGCTGGTAACTTAAATATTATAAATCTAATAAATTGATCGAAAACTCTGAATTGAAGTATTAGGTGTTAAAATATGAAATTGCCGTTTTGTATGGACTAAATCGAGAAAAGTCATTTTTCCATACTAACAATTTTTTAGTTTTTTTAAAAACGCCTTAACCGTTTTCGATGCAATTAAAGGTGAAAGTCAGATGGTTATAAAGCTACGCATTATAGTATTTAAATTTCTGAAAATCAAAGTATATAATACAAATATACTTAATTAAAGCAAGAAGGTCAGCTGACACATTGTAAGGGGTCTTTTCAACGACTTCCTTTGAAGTAATAGGTACAAGTATTGCATTTTTTTTTAGTTAAAAGTTACTTTATTTAGTTTTTGATACAATACAAAAAGAATAACGCAATAATATGACTATACTTAAGAGCTATAAACAAAATAAAAAGTGGGAAAATAATCGGCAATTTCATACTTTAACCCCTATTATATAAAATTACTTCAATTCCATCGCAAACAAACCCCATTGCTAAACTGTATACCTCAACATCTGCACACCAACTGAGTCCTCTAGATCTCTACAATAGTATTATGTCGAAATCCCCATAACCCAGTAAGCAGTTTGTCAAACAAGACAATTTATGTACAAGATTATCCCTAACCTATTACGTATGGGAAAGGCGATCAGTCCCCTTATTCGCGTAACCAAATCGTATCACAATCGTAATTGAACGACAGGTTTTTGACAGTTCTAGTATGGGCTAAATGTGAAAATCGTCCAATTCAGTCACGATCGAACTGCGATTCGGTTACGCGAATTGGGCCCCAGTTTTACTATGGATATGACTCTGTTAAAGGCGTTTAAGTCTTGCAGTTTTCAAACTGATGAGATGATGAAACATACATATTTAATACAATATACTTACCTGAACAGTACTTATTTTAAACATTTTTTAAGCGTGCTGCGCGTACGAGTATTTTGTTAATGACAACAAACTTAACATGTTTCTTTTATTTGACAGGGTTTTTTAAATGTATAGTGATAAAACATGTTTTCTTAATGTACCTTAAGGTGAATGTTGCAAAAACCAGTCACGTCAAAGGCCTTGGATACTTTGACACCAGATTATCCTCGAAAGATAATCATACGACAAGAAGAAGATATCTATAAAAATGTGTATCTACAAATACATCATTCAAAATTTCTGTTTCTCCAAAATAACTACCTCAGTTAAACCAAATAAAAAAATCAAGACAAATCCTTAAAGAATAGTCAAATTACAAGAATTAAGACTGGTCTTATAGTAAAAGTAATACGTATCAGAAAAACAGCCTCTACAATGTTCCTCGTTTTATCTTACACCCTGTATTGTGCGAATACCCAGTAGCCAAGCCAGATGAGGGTAGTATACACACTTCCGCAAAACACCTTCAGACTCTTGTAGGCCCATTGTGTTTCTGATTGCTATAAACCGGCGCCCTTCCAGCTTTGACCTAAGGCTTGGTCTACAACGATGACGCATTCTTTTAATAAAACTTATAATAAAAACCTTTAAAACAATCCCAGTATAAAAAAGAAATTTTAACAGCCTACAGTCATATTCTTGCAGAGAAACGGCTTCCATCATTGAATTCAAGGTCCCACAGCAATTATGGGTACAGGTATAATCACCACGCTTCCCAAATGCGGGTAAGTGATCACGAACCTGAGCAATGGTTGAAATTTGAAAAACTTGTTGCCCGTCCCGGTTATCGAACCCGCGATTCCCGTTCTTAATTCACTTATTGCTACTGTAGTTTTTAAACAACACATAAGAAATGTACATAATAATCAGAGTGTAGGTATTTATCCATTTTTTATTTATATCTTATATTTTTTTACAATCGTAAATGTTTTTTCGAATATCCAAAATGAAAAAAAAAAAACGATATTATTTTTAAAAATGATTTAATGTTTATAAACGTTATAATAAAATATTTCGTTCCAGCTATCAAGATTTTTCAGGAGAATCTGGGTTAAACCACTAGACCAATTGGTATCCAAGTATGTACACAGAGATGTTTTATTTTATACTTTATATTATAGTAAAACAAACAGCTTACATACAAAATGATATATAGATACATTATTAAAATGATAATTCTAAAATAAAGCCCATGGTTTTCGCAAAAGAATAATTTAATCATCCATTTATCTACTTTTTATATTTGGGTAAAATTTCAGCCTCGCCTTTTACACTGTTGAAGCCCCAAACAAATAAAATTTACTCAGTTGCATACATTTTACTATGCAAAGTTGGAAATCATAAGTACCAATATTTTCCAACAGTAGCTACTCGTATTTCAAAGTTTTTATAACAATTATTTCTTGTGATGTGTCACCATCTTTACAGCGCTCGTCAGGAGCGGAGCGAGCGAGCAATGGGGCTCAACAAAAGTCGGCAAACAACCCTAAAGGAGCAAGGATTGAGCGGCGTTGTGAAGGCTAAGTTTTCTACGAAAAACATCGTAGTACAAAGGACATGAGTCTTATCAGTTGCATTTTGTTGTTTATCATGTATGATCGATTAAGTAATTTCAAACATTTTTCTAATTACTTCTTATGTCTTAATAAGACGAATAACTTCGGTATTAAACAAAATATTATGAAAAATAGTTTTTTGGGATACTTTTAAATTCAAACTCCACGGGTACGAATACGCGGACAACCATGTGTAACCATCATCAGATTATTTGAGTGAATGAAACAACATTAAAAACTATAGTTTTAGTAAAAAGGCTGCTATTGTTTATGTAACGGCCTATAATAATGCCACTGCAGGGCAGAGGCCTCCAACATTTAATCCCTCGATCGTGAGTTATTCCAGACACAATTGAAATCAATTGTTATCGTGGCACCCGAGTGCCTCCTGGGGGTTGAGGGATTAATTCAAGTTACCATGAGTATGGAATGGGTACCCATCATTGCTAGTGTGTATTGACCCTGGAAGAGATCGCCTTCTAGCGATAAGACCGCCTAAATTGTACAATTCTTGGTTTATATCCTGTGTTACATTTAATTTGTTGGTGTTGTAAAGAACATCTATCTATCTATCTATCTATTCAAGCTTAATTTGGAAGTGAGCTTTGAACTACTATAATAAATGCAATTAAATGCTTTTTTGGCCGGGAATAAACATTTTCCGGAAGAAAAGTATGAAATGTTGTTATGATACATTCTTATTACTTAAACTCATGCAACCTATTTTTCTAACCCCCATAATTGAAACAAAAATAATGATAACAACTTGAATGTATTCACATATATTAAAGTAACACATTACCAAAGTATACAATGTTGTACAAAATTCTGCCAAAATAGGAGCGAAATTGAAAATCAATAAAACAATTTCCAAAATGCCTGCTCTAAGTAATACTTTATGATCAATTTTTAATATTCCACATTACGCGGTGTCACCCTTCACATCCTATAAACCACTTAAAATACGCAAAAGCTGTAATATATTCTAATATCGCCACAGCTCAGAGTAAATCTCAGTAAAAAGATAATTTAAAAATATTCGCAAGTCAGCGGCAGTCGACGTGTGTCATTTATCAAACCGGCAAAAAATCCTTGACACAGTTAAAATAGGTTCGGCAAGCTAAGGAGAGATAACGATCTCGGGACGGACGATGGCGATGACAAGGCGCGAGAATTTGCAATTCCGCGTTCTCAGAATAAAAACGTTTTAATTTTATTACTTTCATTTTTATTTACGTAGTGCGGTGCTGACTCAAAAATAGAACAGCCACTATTTATCTTAAGATTTTTTTTCTTAGATGAGCACGCCTCTTCTCGTACATTTTCTGTGTAATAATAACATGTGAATTTGATGATACATCTGGCTTTTTTATTACCAAGCCAATAGCCATTATCTGTCCAGCTGCCAATCTTTGAAAATTAAATTCTAATTACAAAACTAGATATTCCGTTGAAAATCTTTTGGTTACTCTGTCAAATTTTAAACTTACATGTCATGAACAGAGCCTACTTTATGATTCACAATTGTACGAAGGCTGGGGAGAGCGAGCAGAAAAGTGTTATTTTTAATTTTCCTTCACTTTCAAAAGTAATTGGAGTGTTGTAGCTAGTGAAAAACGTATCAAAGAGAACTATTATAGTTAAAATGTAGCCATGTTGTAAAAGCGAAGAATTAATAGCGAGATTAGTTTTTAGCTGTTTTTAAACTAAAAAGGTTTAGAGAAGCTTGTTTCATTAAGATGATTTAATATAAAACACACAATTAATCCGTCTGTTATTAAAGTAATGTACCTATATTATTTATAAAAATATTTTTTAAGTATCCACAAGTTTTAATTAAAAGCTGAACCAGTGATTAATTTAAATGTTCAGGTTTTCATGCGAACGACGACCTCGGTGGTCAAGTGACTTAGGCACTGGTCAACGGGTCACCAGTTGAGCTCCTAAGTTCGATTCCCTTACGGGTCAAGTAGGATCTCACATTTCTGTATTTCACAGATTTGTATTTAGTGGTGTTTTCGTTGTTTCTGATTACTATAAAAGCAAGCACTTACTTATTAATAAAACTATGTAACTATGTGTTATTGACGACTATTTATCTATACTAATATTATAAAGCTGAAGAGTTTGTTTGTTTGTTTGTTTGTTTGAACGCGCTAATCTCAAGAAGTATTGGTTCCATTTGAAAAATTCTTTTTGTGTTAGATAGTCCATTTATCGAGGAAGGCTTTAGGCTATAGAACATCACGCTGCGACCAATAGGAGCGAAGCATGAGTGAAAAATGTTGCAAAAATAGTCGCGATCATAATAATAGAAATTGACGCGGACGAAGTCGCGGGCAACAGCTAGTTTTAAATATAAGTGTTGCCTGCAACGTCGTACTCATAGAATAACTATCCCACGGTAACCTTACTGTTTTCCGGATTAAACAGTAGCCTATGCTCTTCCAGTTCTAACTCCGTGCCAAATATCATTACGATCCTTTCAGCTGTTCTGGCATAATTCTATAACAAACACCCATTCAAACTTTTGCATTTATAATATTGGGTAAACCACCCAATTTTTGGCACTGTACCAATTTATTGGCATGCTCTAGTTTTTCAAGAATATTAAGGTTTCTTGTAGCCAGAGTAAAAAACTTTTAGTAAAAATAAAACAGTAATATCATTCTTTACCCAACTGGCAACACACATTTTGTATTTATTAAAACATGGCGGCGCATTAACCATCTGTTTGACAAGCCGGGACCTGTGCGACAAAAATATCCAAAATATACGTTTTTAGCTAAGGTAAGAGCTATCGCAATCTTAAAAAGAATTGCAAATCTGTTATGTAGTTGTTATACTTATTAATTTTGTCTTATTATTGCATATATTAACTGCCTCTTTAAAACATTATTTTATAATTTAACCGCCAATTTTTTGTTATTTGTCGTGTGCCAACATTTGGTCTACGTAAAATCGGTTTATCCATTTTATTGGCACACATGCCAATAAAAGGGTTGTTAAAGTAATTTGAATTTATTAAAAATTTTACCTTGTTTGTCTTGAAATTGAATTTAAATTGCATATAAAATATTTTCTATAGTTTTGGATACATCAATCTAAATGCTGACCCACTGCCAATTATGTAAAACCCATTCATTGGCACGGGTGTCAAAAATTGGTTTAAAAGGTGCCAATAAAAATATCTTTTCAGCCACTATAAAAATGAAGCCTAGGTAGTGTAATAAAGAAGTCTAGAAAAATACATTTCAAAAAAGGTTTTAAATCTTACGCAAAAGAAGTTCTATTTTTTGTTTAAGCCTAGGTTTTTTTTGTTTTTTTTAGATATTTTATGGAAAGTTTAAAACGTTATTTAATTGCGTTCCAACTGATATGGTATGTTCCTATACAAATAAATTTTAATTTTCTTTAAACAAAGGCTTTTATTATGTTTATTTCAAATTATGAATGATACAAATCATCTTTAAATAGGACATAGATATCGTCGTATACACTTTAAAAGCCCTACATAAGACCTAGCAGATATTTTTCAGTCTTGAAAAATAGTGACAATAATAGGTAATAATCACTACCAATAAAAGGTTTGGCTATGCCAATAACTGGTATTTTGGATATTTTTTTTAAATTAATACTTTTTTAAATAAAACGTTTTAATTTATTAATGACAAGTACTTTATAACATTCTCCAAATATTAGAAGACCATTATAAATACTTTTTTCTTTGCTAAAATATAATTTATGATGCAAATTTTACTGGTATTATGAAGTACCTGCTTAAAGTGCCAATAATTGGGTGGTTTACCCTTGGTGAGAATTGAGTAAGATATTACGCATTTTAAATAGAGAAGAATACGTCTTATAATTTAATTAGTGCAACGTATTGATTAAGTACTTGATCATTATAAATTTTTGTATTATTTTGCATAAAAATAGTAAAAATTGTGAAACAAATCGAGCGAGCTACGCTAGCTTTTTACGGGGTCTATTATCGGAATGCCTAATTTTTTGTACAAATAATTGTCATTGGCACACACACTATTAGCCTTAAGTTTTTTCGCACATTTTTACTTATCCTAATCGTGTTTAGCCTATTTTTACTATGCCTTACTTTATACCGCCGTATTATAATTTCCCAATAGCGACATTTAGCCGAATATAATTATCATAACACCTACCATTTACAATTCCAAATTTTTATTCGTAGAAAATTAAAAACTTTGTCAATATTTGAAATAGCCATGCAAACATGCATGCTTGCAAAGAAGTAAGCATGCATGCAAGCAAGCAAGCAAGCAAGCATGAATGCATGCAAACAAGCATGCATGCATGCAAACAAGCATGCATGCATGCAAAGAAGTAAACATGCATGCAAACAAACAAGCATGCATGCAAACAAGCAATCATGCATGTAAACAAGCAATCTTGCATGCACTTAAGCAAACATGCATGCAAACAAGCAATCATGCATGCAAACAAGCAATCATGCATGCATGCAAACAAGCATGCAAACCAGCAATCATGCATGCATCCAAACAATTAGACTTAGTCCTACGCGTGCTAATCGTCGCAGATGGCTTACGCTCATCACCGCGGCTGAGGCTGGCCGGCACAGCCGGCCAGAAAGCCGAAGCTTACAGCCTCCTGCTCCTCAGCCCGCGGGCTGCCTTGCCCCTCCGCGCCTACGCGCTTTTGAATTACACTCTAGGGGTAGGGCAGACAAGACTGCTTGGGGTCGGTTTGTGAGCGATTCGTTTCTTAAACTTTTTCGGTTTAAAAAAAAAATAGAGCGTAATGCCAAAAAAAAAGATGCTAATACATTTTAGTGCTTTCGAAATTAGACATACTGAAATAAGGGTTTTAAATTTTTAGACCAATCTATAATAGTGCGAAAACAACTGTTAGACTAGACAATAATTATACGTTGTAAGTTTAGGCCAATAAGGTTCGGCCAAATGAAATTAGGACTTTAAATTTTAGGCGAACCGAAAGGCACCCTTTTTACGCTATAAACCAGTGGAGTTTCAAAAATGTTTTTGTTATCTACCTCCAGTATCCGAGCGAAGTATTTAAAAATCGGTTCTTCCACGGTATTATGTAAAAAAATATTTAAGTAATTGTATTTTCAAGATACACCAGTAATTTATATACTGATTTAAAATGGTATTTTCAAGTATCACCAGCAATTTATTTTCATCAAACACAGTATCAAACAATGTCTAGAGTATGTTGGTAATGTCAAATATTTTATTTGCTGACGATACTCGTACAATGTTGAAGTTACTCATAGTTCAGGACACTGTAGCGCAATAAGTTCCTAGAGTTATAACCGTCTTCTAAATAGTTTATAACGCCATCAGAGTTTAAAAGGAAGATCTGAATTTCAAACCTCTGCATTGTTGTTGACTTTATGTTTTTTTGTAAACAATTATTGAACCGCTAAACAGAGCAGTGTGGTGCCGGAAAATAGCACCATCTCTTCTCGTTCTATGGGTGTCATAAGAAGTTACTAAAGGAGAACTGCCAGATAAAAACAGGAGCATCTTCGCTCCAACATTCACAAAAGTGCGATTGTTAACATGCTTGGTAAACGTAGGGATTATGGCAGATACCGGCTATTGGAGAGTCCTTTGGGCTGATCTGGGCTGATAATAAAGAAAATTAAAATTATAAAGAGAAGCGATTATTTAAAAGGAAGAAAATATTATAGACTTATTTTCAGACGGCTATTGATTTTCTTCAGCTGTCCGTAGTGTTTAATATTTGATATCTTTGATATTGTGTATTACAAAATTTAATTAGCATTTGATATACAAGGTTACTAACATGTTTGTTTGGATTAAGTGTGGGCTCCCAAATACACATTAAACAGCTCTTTCTTTAGATGAAATTGGCCTCTTCAAGAGGTGAGGTGAATCCTCACGCTTTGAAGGCGGGTCGCAATGTAGCCAGTAGCAGAAAAAAAACTCTGCTACCCGTATCGTGGTAATTATTTAGGTGCACCATACGACGTTCCTAGAAAAAGCATCGCGTGACAAGTTTATAGGCAAAAGTGTACTGTAAGCTACTTATCAAGACGTTTTGAGTCGTAACCAATTCGCCCAGTTTATTTCGTGATTCCACCTAACACAGCGTAAATGCGGGCGATATGGGAAGCAGTTTCGCATTGATGTATGTTTGGGTATTTGGGCGGCAAAATGGTTCAAACACAACTTCTACCCTTCCTGATACGAATATTTAACTTTTTGGCTCCAAGACACAAGCTTTTGGCGAATATAAAATATTCAGGAATACTTAAATACGTGATAAAGAAAATGATTTATTTTTCTTGTAAGTTATAACTACTTGAGATTAACGATTTTATTCGTTCGATAGGCTCAAACTTGGCTTCATATTACCTAAGTAAAGTAAGTAAACATCAGTAAACAGCCTATAATCATCCCACTGCAGGGAAAATGCCTCCATCATTGAATTCAAGTTACAACTGCAATGATGAGAACTGGCATAATCACCACGCTTGCCAAATGCGGGTTGGTGATCACAAACCCGAGTAACGTTCGAAAATTCGAAACTTTTTGTTGGAAGTCCCGGGGATTGAACCGGGGCTCGAATCTTGGCCCAGTATTTAAACCACTAGACCAACGGGGTTTTCATATTACCTAAGTTGATAATTAAGTTTTACAAAAGACATGATTTAAAAAAATGAATGAAAAAGCTAATGAAATTAAATAACAAACTGAGTAGATAATTATTGAAGAAATCAGAAGGTTAGCTTGGAAAGAGGATTGTGGCGAAAGCGTAAGATTATTGGAAGTTATTTTGAAGATGTCATCATTCCAAACGATGCCTACTGCTGGACATAGACTTCCCCTAAGGATTGCCACAACTATTGGTGCTGCACTACCCGCAGTGTCGTCCCAGGACTTCATCAGGTCGTCGGATCACCTAGTGGACTTCCTGTCTTGGACCAAGCATACATCGTTCGATCTTACATTATTCGAGTCGAGGTGAGAACAACACATTTGTTGCCTTCCTTGAATTGTTCAAAATTTATCGGTTTATGCTGGGAAATAAGTAGGGTTTTACCAAATATAAAATTCAGCAAATGCTGGTGTCCCGGATGGTTAATGCTTTATTTTTAATTGTAAGGATTTCGTACATGAAAACTATTACTTGATTGATAAACCATACTATGTGCGAGTCGGCCTCACCCTTGAAGGCACACATATTAACAAAAAGTGTCAGAAATCGAAGCTCACAATTTTCCAAGATTTTTGAAGAGATTGTAATACAAATGTGTTGTTTATTTTTCTCCTTATTTGTAGTACATTAAAGTCTTACTTACCAAATTTCACAGTTTTAGGTCAAAGAAAAATACCCTTTATATTTTATTTCCGCTGAGAGTGTCGAAATATACTCGTACCTACGTTTTTTGCGTCCCAATTGCCTTTCCTTCTTTTACGTTAAAAGTTTGAGATTTACACAACTTCAAGAACGTCAAGACCTGAGACTTAAGTATAGGTAATATGGTGTTATCTTCAACGCAATGCCTCCTTGCAAACTCGAGCTAAAAGGTCTTAATAGACAGACGGACGGACAATTACTAATCCTAATAAGGGTCCCGTTTTTTCCTCTTCAGAATCGAAACTTTAAAACTGTTGAAACAATTTTGTTTTCTTTGAGAAAGCTAGTCTAGCTAGTACTTGATTTTATAATTCGTGACCATGATCCATTCAACCTATCATTAGTATCTATTTTAAACCTAGCTAGCGCTTATTTCTTGAACCAATTATAATCAATAGCGCCCTAGAAGCGAAGGTGCAACCACTTACCTGTTACTAACTAAAAGCTGTGTTGAAACTTAGAATAAAGTCATTAATATTTTAAAGCAATTACTGTACCTAGTGTTTTTGATACGGTTAAAAAAAAAAAAAATGTGGACAACATCACATACATTGTTCCGATCCCAATTTGGATAACTATTTAAATCATTCGTATTTTGGAAAACAGAAACAACGAAGGCACCACAAACACCCAGACCCGAGAAAATGTAGAAAAACACATTTTTTCCACATTGACCCGTCCGGGAATCGAACCCGGGACCTCGGAGCAGACGACACCTTGGGAACCGATGTGTACGCCACTCCGCCGCGGAGGTCGTCAACGTGGTTGTTTACGGCAACGTGATTTATACAAATAACAATGGAGTTCTTAAAAATTACTATGACAGTGACTACCGAGTCGTCGCTTTTATTTTGGTGGTTCTCTTTTACCAGAAAAATTATAGGTTTACAGTTTACAAAAATTATAAAAATTTATAAATATATTGAAATTGTAACAGGGAGAGATGATTGTACAGAACAGATATTAGTTTATCTATTTAACGCGAACACTAAACAGTACATCCCGAGACGTTTAAAACACATCGTAGCGTTTGTGCTCACTAGTGACGTATTCGATAAGTCAGAACAAAATTTTAATCCTAATAAACGCGAGTTAAATAAATCTTTGAATTGCACATTATACTAAAATAACTAAGATAACTGAAATAGCTCGGAAAATTGCGAAGCTGAAAGTAACTGTACAAATCAAAGTTGAGCATGTGCTTGTTAATTAAAGTTGAGCATGATTAATTAAAAAAAAAAACACTAATTTTGATGCATACACGGTATTAACGCTCAGTTCAGAAAAGGTAGCTACAGTAAGTGTGTAAATACATCCAATGTGAAGAAGACGTCTCGGCACGTTCGCCGCGCGTGCCCCAATTATGTCATGGACGTGCCCCGCCGATGTACAGATGGCAGCAGATCAAGCATCTTATGCTGTTGAAATACGTGCGATATTGCAACAAAAATAAAGTCTGATGTGCTAGACACTGTACTAACATTAGGTCACGTTTATACTTTTCAGTTTAATTGAAATAATGTCATAAACAATTTATTAATTTAAAATCATATAAGATATCTGAAGCGAAAAAATATGTTAATATAATAACGATATTATGTATACCTAAGTATTTTGTTGCGCAGACAAAAAAAAAGGTTATACCTATTACGGTCTATCTAGATGTTTTTATATGGGTGATCAAACGTGTTTCCATCATATCTCGGACGTGTCCCGCCGATGGCCTTTCGTTAGGTCACGTTTGATTCTTTTACGTGTACAACACTTCCGAGCCCTTTAGAGCAGCTTACCAGATTCTCAATTTACCAGTGTTACCAGATTCTCAATTTGTGTTTAAATATAACAAATCATTACTATAAAACTAGGACGGTGTTACTAGCGTTATCTGTTTCCTAGAAAGTTATAATAATATCTCTACAGAGTGCAGTGCAGCATCCGATAACGGAAGTGCAAAAGAGGCGGAATATTTACAGGTACATCGTTTTATCATGATGTTGTGTTTAGATGTTTTTTTTTTATTAATAACTAGCGGACCCGACAGACGTTGTCCTATCTTAACTATAAATATTGATTACGAAATGGTATCATAAAAAAAAATGGTAATAATCCTTTATGATACACAACATTATTTTTTGTTTCTGGCTGGTATATAAATAGTTTTGTTGGTATTCCGGCACGGGAACAGGTGACATAATACTGGCCATGTGCAAAATTCAGATTTTTTTACCCCCAATTTGACATTCTGACAATGTTATGTCAAACGCCATTAAAAAAGTTTAAGGAGTTTTTGGCGGGAGTTCGTGAGATACGTTTGGAGTCCGTTTATTTTATCGAATTTTTATTGTTCATAGTGATTTTTGGGTCGTAAAAGTGGTGTTGTTTACGAAACAAAGTGTCGTGCCAGTGAACAATACACAGTTCGGTGAAACAAGATGGTGTATGGGTCGTAACCAAAAAAAGTGGACCGTGAATTTTGCGCGGGAACGCGAACAGTTCACCTCTTTCTTCCCCAAGAAAGAGGTGAACTGTTCGCGTTCCCGCGCAAAATTCACGGTCCACTTTTTTTGGACTTCTCTACATCCCTTCAATCTTTTGACTGTCTCCAAAAACTCCATCGAAGTATTAAAACGTCTAACATCAACGTTTCAATGCAAAACAAAGACAATATTACTAAAGAATTGGCTGTATGGACAAGTCTCCGAGGCCATTAAACTTAGTGAAAAAAAAAGTTAAAATTGTCAAAAGCGATAAGGTTACATTACAAATAATTTTGTATGGTGATGAATATTTCTTAAATTTTCTAATATCCTGCGCAATTTTCTCATTTTTTCTTTTTTAAGAACCATCTCCTGTTAATGACAAACAAAACAAAAAAGAATTAGCGAAATCGGTCCAGCCGTTCACGCGTGATGCGATGACCAAGGGCAATAGGGATTCATTTTTATGTATATAGATGTTCTTGCTCTTAACTACATACTTAACTCAACGGTTAAGAAAAAGCCTAAGATGGAGCGAGCTTACCCAGAGGCACTGGTTCTCCCACACACCAGCGGAACGCAGAAAAACTGTTTGGCGCTGGACTCCGGCAGGAGGATGGTAGCGTCCAGGCGGTCTCTTGCGAAGCCTACCACCGCAGAAATGTATGTTATCACTAGCCTATATCAGTCCCCTACAGACTGAATAATCCTCTCTAAAAAAAAGATTATATCTTTGTGGCTTTAGAAGGCGGGTTGGTGATCATCTCCCTTTGACTAGCTATGGAGAGAAGTCGCTGTTGCCCGTTTTCCTATCGTCCTAATATGTAAAGTAGAGTAAAGTAACAGCCTATATTTATCCCACTGGAGGGAAAAGACCTCCATCATTGTCATCATTGAATTTAAGTTACCACAGCAATGATGGGTACTGGCATAATCACTACGCTCGCCAAATGCGGGTTGGTGATCACAAACCCGAGCAATGTTCGAAAATTCTAAACTTTATGCCCGACCTGGGGATCGAACCCGGGACCCCCAGATTTGGTCCGGTATTTGAACCACTAGAGCAACGGGGCGTCAAAGACGGACTGGTGCTATTTTATTTGTGTGCCAGCTTTAGGCAGCTTATATGAACCGGTGCTATTTTATTTTTGTGTAGTCAGACAGCTTTAAAGTTAACGTAATTAATGTAATTTGAAAAATAATTGAACTTTAACTGACTTAACTAGAAATTATTACTGGGAAGCGGCTTAGCGAAAGGTCGCGGGTAACCAATTGTCATGGAGCTTAGGGCCTATTTGACTGAGATAATGAGAAAGTATGTCAGTTATACAGAGTGTTAGGTAAATGATACAACAAGCCGAAACTATGTTAAAATGTGCATATACCTAAATACTGTGGTGAAGACAGAATTTTGATATCATCATTTTTGGGAAAAAAAAATCATACAAATTGGAATAACAAAATTATTTTTTGTATGAAAAAAATCATCCCTATAACCATCCTATAATCATCCCACTGCAGGGAAAAGGCCTCCATCAATGAATTCAAGTTATCACAGCAATGATGGGAACTGGCATAATCACCACGCTTGCCAAATGCGGGTTGGTGATCAATTGAAATAAAATAAAATAAATGATTTTATCAAATTTCTGACTTCACTGTAGTATTCTAATGCATATTAAGTTAACATAGTCTGGTCACGACTTGTTTATACCTTATAACTTAACACCCTGTATACGGTAGAAGTGAGACCGAAAGGCAAACCTTGGTCTACCAAGAACTCTTATTACATACTCGTTTTCTACTTCTTATAACTTAGTGAGGAAACTAGGTATCCTAACCTGAAATTTCATGTTGAGTAGATTTTTTTTTTCCTGTTGAAAGGGTAGATGGGTGTAGGTAGACCCATCTACCCTGCTGCTATCTATCTGCTAAGGGGCAGCCTTTGGGACTTTAAATGTTACAACAACTAATTGACTTAAACATTCACAACAAGCTGCCCTAACAAGACAAGTTCATCATTTTGTCTAAAGTTAAAGGCTTGCTACCCTATATGAAAAAATAATCTAACGACTTAAAATATTTAACAGCTATGGTAAGATGTTTTAATTTCCTCTGCCCTTGGATAGGAAAATAATAGTGTCGTTTTACCTTTTCGTAAGAACCTTCTGTGTGGCATACCTAATGGACTAAACAAAACTAAAATTTGCAATAATTTTTTCAATTTATTTTTATTTTATTTACATTACTGTAATCAGGCACCATCATTAATGGAAGTTTGATGTGATTCAAAAGAAATATTCTTCCGCGGAATGGTGTTTTGATGGTCTGAAGCATCATAGTGGCATGCATCAGTAATTGCTATCGATTGTCGGTCCAAGTTTAGAAATGTCCTTGAAATTGTCATTCGCTTACGTAAGGAGTTTTTCCGTGACGTAAGTACTAGACATCTGATTTGTGCTGGATATTTAATGTTATCTGTCTGGTCAGTGCATATCTAGTTCATAAAATCTCCTCTGAAATAGCTAAACCATATTTATATGGTAAGATAAGATAAGAAACAATTATTGCTAATGGATATCACAACAACACAATAATACAAAACCAATTATCATTTAAATAAAAACAAAATTAATAGAATAGCAAAAAAGAAACAGATTATAATTAGGACACAAAGAAAAGTAAATGCTGTAAGTTAGAAAAAAATGCTCAAACAGTGTCGTTATGTGAGACGTGAGCCCCAATTATGAAATTGTATTTTTAATGAGTAGATTTAATTTGGACCTATCGTTTTAACCCACAAAGGAATTACGAGTAAGTAATGTTTGGTTGGTATCAAACATTACTTAATTCCTTTCGGGGTATCTGGCTATACGTGCTCACTCGATAAGTTTTGAGACAAGAAAAAACTATATAAGATATTATTAGTAGTTTTTTTAATGATCTCCTTCGTTCTCTATGCAAAGTTACAACTATCAAAACGCTTTTGCCAGTCTAGACCCAAAAGGTCTGAAATTGCTACTACGTAGGCGGCCATGGCATCTTCAGTGCACGAAATTTTTTTTTCTTTGACTAACAAGAAAAAAAAGAAATCACAAGGATCTAAATCAGAGGTGTAAGGTGGAAATGGATGGGCTAGGTTTTAACACAGAATTCCTCAAGAAACGCCTTGATTCTGAGAAACGTATGTTACGAAGCGTTATCTTTATTTATTTTTATTCGTTTAAGTCCAGTCTTTGGTCTTCTCTCTCGCAGAGCTTGGAAAACTTTCAGAGTGACCTACGTATTTACTTGTTTTGCTGTTTTTGGCTATTACCGCAGCCGCATCTGTTGATCGGCTCGTTCTGAGAAGATAATTAAATAGATGAATGTGGACAAGATCACATACATGGCTCTGCTATTTAAAGCACTTGTTTTGTGAATATTACAACGGTTTTATCACCAACACCCAAACGCGAGAAAATGTGGAAAAACGCTTTTTTTCTTCCGCATTGACCCGACCGGGAATCGAACCCGGGACCTTGAAAACCGGTGTGTACGCCACGCCACCTTAGAGGTCGTCGAAAGATGTAAAAACATTCCTAAGAACACCAAAGTAACCTTAATCTGTAATCATTTAGCCACTCAAAGATCATCATACTCGTATCTTTGTTTAGAAACAAATAAAATGTTAACCTCAACCATAACTCAGTGTCAACGGCGCGGGTTTATGGCTAATGGTCGCATAACGATGAACAGTGGATTGTCTGTCTGTAAATATTATAACATTTTGTTAACGTTCTGCTATAAAAGTTCGTTGGTATCTTGGTATTTCATTCACCATGAAATATTCACAATCCGCATTCAAAAAAGAACTATTCTGTATAATTCGTTTGGATATAACAATGATGGAAATAAATTCATAACCCAATTACATTCCCTTTTTGTATAAAGTGTGTTTATATCATACGTCTCGGGAATAAATAGCATCTTATGAACGGTAGAGCCCGAAAAACTGCTAATGGGACAACCGCTTAAGCCATTCCCTCAGTGAGATGCGGTGGTATAAATATCGTAAGCGATATTTTATAAAAATACTAGCTTCTATGTAAGCGATGATTCATAATAATACTAGCTTTCATCGTATCTTATGCCCCTTGGTCTGGTGATTAAAATACCGGACCAAGATCTTGGGGTCCCCGTATCGATCCCCGGATCGAGCAACAAAAAGCTTCGAATTTTCGAACATTGCTCGGGTTTGTGATCACCAATCCGCAATTAGCAAGCATGGTGATATACCTGTGCCCACAGAACATGGAAAAAGGTTAGAAAGGCGATTCAGGCGGGGCATGCGCGCCACAGAGGTTATGAGCAAATGCGTAAGTGAGCGCTGTGATTGGTTTCTTTTGACGTCGGGCGATTCTATTGGTCGCGCAATGACAAAAGAATTCGCTTGATTGGCTCGTTTTGAACTCGTTTAGTAGTGGAGCGCAAGCGGCGACATTGATTCTCATACAAATGGCGCTTGACAGCCTTTCTAACCTTATTCCATGTTCTGCAAGCAATGTTTGATAATTCGAAACTTTTTGATGCCCAACTCTGGAATCAAACCCGGGACCCCGAGATCTTATCCCGGTATTTAAACCACTAGACTAACTGGACTTTTCATATTATTTCATAGGATTTATTTGTATACAGAATGAAATTTTAACCACTTTCCAAAATTTTTGTAGGCGTTCAGTATCGTATTTAGAGCCCATTTATAAAGTAAAAAATGTAAATCAAGTTTTCACTAACATCTAAAACTATATTGCGAAAATATTTTTCGCAATATAGTTTTAGATTTTTACAGTTTTAGGCCTGTTTAGGTATAAAGGGAAAATCAAAAACTTATGATTAGTATCGTAATGAATGAATGTGATGTGCATTGCGTAAAAAAGTGTTGCTAGGCGGCCGTATCAAAAATTTTATATTTTTGGCGGACATTTTCTAAGTGCTTTATTTTGACATTTTTGTACTGGGCTATACCAAAAGAAAAAATACGTCATTTGTTTTTTGTGTCGTAGATTAATATATTAAAATTTGGAAGGTGGTTAACATTGCACCCTCTATATAGATCTTCACGAACGCGTAAAGTTACGTGCCACCGTCAATGATTCGAGTAATCCATACAGGTGGTGGGTTCTACCTCCTAGTGGTCCACCCAGGGCAACGGCATCTTTGGTTTTCTAACCAATGATGACGGCTAACAGATCCCTCTGCGGTGGTAGGCTTCGTAAGAGGCCGCCTGGATGCTACCACCCTCCTGCCGGAGTCCAGCGCCAAACAGTGCCTCTGTGTTCCACTGGTGTGTCGGAGAACCAGTGCCACTTTCTGGGTAAGCTCGCTCCATTTCAGGCTTGTTCTTAACCGTAGAGTTACGTATAAAAAAAAAACATTCATGCGATATTCACCAGATCGACGGTACGCCTAGTGGAGGCCCATGAGCTAGCTCGCCAAGCATGTGGTGATAATGACATAATGACCCTTATGTCAGATAGATTCAATGAACTTTGTGTAGCTCAGACATATAAATCCATTCATAAATGATAATATATATATTTTTTAAATTCATTGTCACCTTTAAACTCACTGTACCCAAGAACATTGTGTTAAAGATATCATTACTAATGTCATATATTAATAATATTTTTACACGCTTTATATTTGGGGTTAAAGTATGAAATTGCCGTTTTGTATGGACGAAATCGAGAAAAGTCAGTTTTTCCATACTAACAATTTTTTTGTTTTTTTAAAAACGCCTGAACCGTTTTCGATGCAATTAAAGGTGAAAGTTAGGTGGTTATAAAGCTACGCATTATAGTATTTAAATTTCTGAAAATCAAAGTATATAAGACAAATATACTTAATTGAAGCAAGAAGGTCAGCTGACACATTGTAAGAGGTCATTTCAACGACTTCCTTTGAAGTAATAGGCATTAGTATTGCATTTTTTTTTAGTCAAAAGTTACTTGGAGATGCGGGTTCGAGTCCCGCCAGAGACATAATTTTTCAAGTTTATATACTGATATTATAATTGCAATTTAATTGCTAAAATATCAAATAAAGTATATAAATAGCTGTTTCATCTTAACTGACTGTCAAATATCTGCAAAGATGTTCCTTTGGGGTGTTAAGGGTGCAAACTCCCAACATTTGATGAAGCAACGCTGGCTTACAGCGTAAAGAATATGCTTGAAAAATTTACGATGAGTCGCAGTGTCTCGGTGGCTTAATGGTATAGCGCCCGCCCGGCATGCGAGGAGATGCGGGTTCGAGTCCCGCCTGATACATAATTTTTCAAGTTTATATACTGATATCCTATCTATCTTCAGTTTTGGCATATCGGAGATAGGAAACAGTTTCTATCTCTGTTTTTGACGCCCAGAGAAACAAAGACAAAAGTTGTTTTCTATCTCCGATATGCCAAAACTGAAGATAGATAGGTTATTGGAAATGGCCGTTAATATACTGCTGTATTAAATCTATGGTACTGTAATGTGGAGTATAATATTGTAGCAGGTAGGTAGATAAAACGCCGACTTACAGTTTAAACGTCTATATTGTCCGGTTCCACAATAATGTTTCTCACACAAATATATAAAGTTTAGAAGGCACAGATTGAACAAGAAAGTACATACACACGCGAAATATAGTTCAGAGAAGCACAGCGATGTATTTAACTAGAAATATATAAGACGGAAGAAAAGTATATAAGCGAGAAAGCAGATCGATAGCACAAGTATTAGCTAAGGCAGCGTGCATTTCGCGTCGTAGTTAGATTTCGACTGGTGAGACCGGTGCGCGAGCGCTGCTGTTCGCGCATCTAGCACATAATCTTTATGTACGAATGTTCGCTAGGGAAACGGCGCAGTCGACATTTATATCGATGTCGATATATCGATAAACTGGTGCACATTGACTACCGTATTTTATGTTGTGTATATAATTATTATGTAGCCTACTAATATGTAATTTTAGATTAGAACAAATAAGTTTATTTATAAGTATACATATGTAATTTGAAAATTGTGTAACTTAGGAAAATAATGTATTCTAACGTTATAACTAAATGTAAATAGATAGAATTATAATATTTGTAAATAGTTATGTGTGTGATGTGTGAATGTGAACTAAGTGTAGGATGGACGCCTACACCACCCCCCTCCAGAGGCCGTCAGGGACGATAATAATCTGGGAATCGTACACGACGTCCAGATCGTGTAATTTTGACTTCGTTTGGTATGTCTTGAGAGGGTTTTGTTTCATCGTTTCGGTCTGATAACATAAAAGCTGGTTTTATGCGATTAATTGAAACAGTAGCCTCCTTACCGTTAAGCATAATTTTAAAAACTTTATCCCCTCTAGCCAAAACTTTGTGAGGACCGGAATACGCCGGAGTAAGTGAACCACGCGAAGCATCTTCACGAAGGAAGATATGGTCGCTAGTAGCTAACTCCTTGTACACGAAGACTTTTTGGTCACCATGGCGCGAAGTTGGTACAGGACGTAATTTATCCGAAAAATTACGAATGCGCGCAATAAACTTGGAAGTATCAGTCGTAACAAGGGTATTATGCTCAAAAAATTCACCTGGAAGCCTCAAGGGTTCCCCGTAGACCAACTCGGCTGACGAAGACTGCAAGTCCTCCTTGAACGCGGTTCTCACGCCTAGCAGGACCCACGGCAGTGATTCGGTCCACCTGCTATTTGCATGGCAGACTATTGCTGCTTTAAGTTGCCTGTGGAATCGTTCCACTAGACCGTTGCATGCTGGGTGATAAGCTGTCGTGCGCTTATGTTCAAATCCGGTCATCTGCGACAGACATTGAAATAAGGAGGACTCGAACTGTCGCCCTCTGTCTGTTGTGATGTCCGTAGGACAACCGAATCTAGCAATCCAGCACGACAGTAACGCTTTTGCAACGGTCTCCGCGGTGATGTCTTCTATCGGTATTGCTTCTGGCCATCGCGTAAAGCGATCAATGGCAGTAAGGCAATACCGATAGCCTTGCGAAACAGGAAGTGGTCCGATGAGATCTATGTGGATCTGTTTGAATCTGCCCCGCGGTAAGTGGTACGTTCCTAGTGGAGCGTTGACATGACGGGTGACTTTCGCACGTTGACAAGACAGGCAAGAGCGAGCCCAATCCCTGCAGTCTTTTCTGATTCCAGGCCAAACAAAACGTTCCGCTATCAATCTAGAGGATGCATTGGCGCCGGGATGACTCAGTGAATGGAGACTGTCGAACACTTGCTTGCGAAAAAATTTTGTGACAAAGGGTCTGGGAGTCGGTGTACTGATGTCACAGTACAATGTGCTACGACTTCCAGGAACTTGTCGCTTTTCCAGATGCAGGGAAGATCCTCCATCAATCAAGTCTTTGAGCTCTTGGTCCGAGGCTTGGGCTTTGGCTAATAACTCGAGGCTGACAGGTTCGCTCAATTCTTCAATACGCGACAAAGCATCGGCTACGATGTTATCCTTGCCGGCTATGTGTCGAATGTCGGTAGTGAATTGAGCAATAAAGTCCAAATGTCTATACTGCCTAGGCGAACAGTTCGACTTCCTTTCATGGAATGCGAAACTGATCGGTTTATGGTCAGTATAGACAGTGAAGTGTCTTGCCTCGAGCATATGCCTGAAATGTTTAATAGCCTCGTAGATAGCTAGCAACTCGCGGTCGTAAGGAGAGTATTTTACCTGCGAAGGGCTGAGCTTACGGGAAAAGAAGGCTAATGGTTCCCAAGCACCATCGGCATTAAGTTGCTGGAGCACTGCTCCTAACGCCATGTCAGATGCGTCAGTGACCAGCGCTAATTTTGCCGAGCAGCTAGGGTGAGCTAATAAGGCGGCCTTGGAGAGATTTTCTTTACAAGCTTCGAAGGCAGCTAAGGAGTCTCCAGTTAAAGTGATGGGATGAGATCCTTTTACCGAGCCTGTGAGTAAAGCATGCAATGGGGATTGAACTTGAGCAGCTTGTGGAAGAAATCTTCGGTAAAAGTTCAGCATGCCCAAAAATCGCCTGAGTTGTCGCTCGTTGGTAGGAGCTGGGAACTCCTTAAGCGCCTGAACTCTTGAGTCCAATGGCTTGGTGCCTTGCTCTGAGATCGAGTATCCTAAAAATACTACCTCCTTAGCCCCAAAAACACATTTTGACGTGTTAATAAGCATGCCGCAGTCTTGCAGCCTGGAGAAGATTTTGCGAAGGTGTTCCTCGTGCTCGATTTCGGTATGCGAAAAGACCAAAAAATCATCGCAGTAGCAGTAGACGAAATCGAGCCCTCGGGTAACCTCATCCACAAACCTTTGGAATGTTTGTCCTTCGTTCCTTAGACCAAATGTCATAAACGGAAATTCAAACAATCCAAAGGGTGTGGTGATTGCGGTCTTCTGTATATCGTCTGGACTAACCGGGATCTGGTTGTATGCCTTCACCAAATCCAGCGTGCTGAAGATCTTACAACCTGCAATGCTGTGGGCGAAGTCGTGGATATGCCTGATAGGATACCTATCAGGTACAGTGCGGGCGTTCAGCATTCCGTAATCGCCGCAGGGACGCCAGCCGTTATCTTTTTTAGGGGCCAGGTGCAGAGGCGAAGACCATGGGCTCTCCGAGGGTCGGGCTGTGCCGTTAGCTAACATGTCCTCGAATTCACGGCGAGCGATTTTTAATTTATCTGGAGCTAGACGACGCGGGGAAGAAGAAACTGGAGGGCCTGGTGTCGTGCGTATATGGTGTACCGTGCTATGTGAAGGGGTTGTGCGATGTGTACCAGCTGGTCGAGTGATATCCGGAAATTCAGCTAAAACCTTATGAAACCGGGACTCACCTGTCGAAACCTTAACTGAAAACACGTTTTTACACAAAGCTAAAGTAGCAGCAGCTGATATAGTAGTAGTATTATCAATTAATTGCTTATTGCGACAATCTACAATAAGGTGATAAAAATTTAAAAAATCTACTCCTATTATGGGTTTAGAGACATCTGCCACTACAAATCGCCAACTAAAGTTTCTACGCAGGCCAAAATCTAAATTAAAATGAATGTAACCATACGTGGCAATGTCCGAACCGTTGGCAGCACACAAACGGAAGTTAGTCCTGGCACGACGATCTCGTAGCGCCGATCGAGGGAATACGCAGAGGTCGCTTCCAGTATCAACCAGGAACTGCGTCTTCGAAGATCGATCGGTGATGAACAGGCGACCAGAAGTTGATGGGCAATCGTCAGTCGCCATTATCGACTGCCCATGGCATTTCCCGCATCAGGAGTTTTATAATCGCAGGGGCGAACACATCTCTGTGCTTGGTTGCCAAACTTACTATGGTACCAGCACAACGGGTACTTACGATAGTGGGAGTTCGACCGTTGTCTGGATTTAGACCTGTCAGAGCGTGGTTGCATTGAGCGATTTTGTGATCTGCTGCTTCTACCAGAGGCCATATTCTGAAGTTGTCGCCTTAATTCTGCTACTTCCTGTTTGAGGTCCATGAGCACGGAGCTGGGAACTGCATCACTGACGGCGGCAACTCTGGGCATTGAAGAGGCAAGATCGTTTACTCGATCCGCAAGATCGGCGAGATCATCGATAGTCGATGTCGATGGTTGTCCGGCCAACACTGTTTGAATGCCGTGTGGCAGCCTGCTTATCCAGATCGTTTTTAAAAATTCGTCTGGAACATCTATACCAGCGAGGCTTTTTAGGTGACGAAGAAACTGAGACGGCTTCCGATCTCCCAACTCTTCATGCATCAGCAACTGCTTCAGCTTCTTTTCATTAGATGTGGTCAGCCGTTTAATCAATTCCGCCTTTAATTTCAAGTATTTCCCGGATGCGGGTGGGTTAATAATTATATCTTTTATTTCCCGGGAGTACTGATTGTCAAGTTGGCCGATGACGTAATTAAACTTCGTTGAATCACTCGTAATCCCGGAAATATCAAATTGGCCTTCTACCTGGGCAAACCATATTTCGGGCTCCTCTGGCCAAAATGGTGGTACTCGAGCAGCAACTTTGTAGACCTCCGACTGGGTTGGTTCAGCCCGAGCGCCATTTTGTTCACCGGGTCCAAAGTCCGTTGATCCGCGTGCGTCTTGAAATTCCTTTCTCATTTTAGTGTTTCAGCGGGGTCACCAATGTAATGCGGAGTATAATATTGTAGCAGGTAGGTAGATAAAACGCCGGCTTACAGTTTAAACGTCTATATTGTCCGGTTCCACAATAATGTTTCTCACACAAATATATAAAGTTTAGAAGGCACAGATTGAACAAGAAAGTACATACACACGCGAAATATAGTTCAGAGAAGCACAGCGATGTATTTAACTAGAAATATATAAAACGGAAGAAAAGTATATAAGCAAGAAAACAGATCGATAGCACAAGTATTAGCTAAGGCAGCGTGCGCTCCGCGTCGTAGTTAGATTTCGACTGGTGAGACCGGTGCGCGAGCGCTGCTGTTCGCGCATCTAGCACATAATCTTTATGTACGAATGTTCGCTAGGGAAACGGCGCAGTCGACATTTATATCGATGTCGATATATCGATAAACTGGTGCACATTGACTACCGTATTTTATGTTGTGTATATAATTATTATGTAGCCTACTAATATGTAATTTTAGATTAGAACAAATAAGTTTATTTATAAGTATACATATGTAATTTGAAAATTGTGTAACTTAGGAAAATAATGTATTCTAACGTTATAACTAAATGTAAATAGATAGAATTATAATATTTGTAAATAGTTATGTGTGTGATGTGTGAATGTGAACTAAGTGTAGGATGGACGCCTACAGTACCAATTGATGTAATTTAGAAAACTATCAAAATGGAGTCCCATCTCATTTGACTTAAGGGTGCATTTTTACTAGTACAATCTATGAATCGAAAGACACAACTTCACATAAATATTCAAACTATTGTATAGTAAAATATCGAAATAATTTGGCCGGGTTATAAAGTTGATACGGCACTGACATAGAATCATCATTAATTATTTAATCGAGTACAGATATAGTTAAGTGTCATTCTGTATCAGACAGGGTTACTAAAACCGAATTGTTTAAGTACGAATTTCATATTTCCGTAAACGATTTGCCACATTTTTATTTTCCATATCCTTACCGAAAACACGATTGACATATGGCTGATATTACGATTTTCGGTTGTTATTTTTTTTAAATTCTAAATTGTTTAAAATCTTACTCAACAAATGCCAGAGTTACTAATGATAGATAATTTAGTTTCCAGAATAATGTTTCCAATATTATTAGAAGACAAAAAATATATTGAATAAAAATAAATATAAATGAGACGATACATAACTAATTGTTTTTTTTTACGATGAATACATTTTAACAAATGAAAAAGTCCTTTTGTAAAAATAGGGAAAAGCAAAGCAATCAAGCAAGCATGCAAGCATGCCAGCAATCATGCATGCAAGCAAACATGCAAGAATGCGAGCAATCATGTTTGCAAGCAAACAAGCTAGTATATGCAAGCAAGCAATAAGAATAAGAATAAGAAATCGTTTATTCATCGTATAATCATGTAAGCAAACATGCAAGCAAGCAAGCAAGCAAGCAAGCACACATGCAGGCAAGCACACATGCTTTAGCCTCTCCGCCCTTGCGTATCAAATCTCAGTCACCCACTGCGTGACTGCGGTTTATTGCAGCAGGCGGAGGCTGGTCTCCCTCCGCGCCTCCGGCTTTTAAATTACACTCTAGTATTGGGCAGACAAGTACCACAGCAAAGGGACCACGGCGAGTCGGGGTTTACATAATTAGAGTTGTTATGGATGGAAAAAATAAAAAAACATGGATAATAAAAAAATAATTGAAATAAAGTATTTTGAAGAAATTTCAAAATTTAATATAATAATAGTACTAGGTATGATATAGACGATATAGTAACAGATTTATGAACAACGATATGCATGTTTCGATTAATTTTTTCAATAAAAATAATTACGATGATACAAACTTACTTTCCGATGAATAATTAATCATGTTTACAAATAAAAAAAGTACGTATACTATGTAAAAATACGGAAAAGGTTACTTTGATTTTTATACATCTAGAAAATAAAATAATTGTATGCAAAATAACTGTAAAAAGAAAAAAAGGTGTTTCAATAATCAGGTATCTGTTGTTCTGGAAAATGAAACATCTAAAAAACAAATTTCTTATTTGCAATATTATGTATTAAAATACATCTGGTATTCAAAACTTCCTTAAACCGTTTTCGAATTATTGAAATTCGAACAGAAAAGTTTCGAATAGGTTACCATCGGACTGTGTAACTGATTCCTAATTATTAACATCGAAACTGACCTAAATAAATTAGACTTATGACAGCTCAGACATTGGTTTTATGCAGGGAACTACTTGATAAAGGTAAATTGAAGCGGTGATCGATTACTTAAAGTATGTTTAGGTAATTATTGTTTTTATTTTTAAGGATTTTTGGTTTTACAAACATGACAACTGATTAATTCTAACAATCAAAATCATAATAACTGCTATCTCCTTTCACTGTGGCGAAGATTCTATCAAAGATAAGCCAACGGCAGATGGGACGCATTATACGAAATTGATTACGTTTCTGCCTGCGGGAATGTCAAAAAGGGTACTTATACGTGTGCTATGTTTGTGTAAACGATTTGCATTGAAAACATTCCTTTGAACATAAAGACTTTGTGTGTGAAGATAAACGCTTTATGTAAATAAAAATGCGTCTGAAAACAATTTGTATCCAATCTTGTTATTACATATTTGAACGGTATCTATACTTTGGTTCACGAATTTTGTTGTTGGAACAACAAATAATTAGAATACTTACAAAAAGATGTTTTTTATTCTCTTGCTAACAGTTTAACAGGTTGTAAGGTAGGTATATTAAATAACAAACCGAAATGAGACCGTGATAGCGTATGCATAAATACTTTAGTGAAGCCCAAATTTAAATGCTATCGTTTTCAAAATAGAACACTTTGTGACTGGGTGAATGGAAATGAATATTCTTTATTTGATATTTTAGCAACTTAATTGCACTTATAATATCAGTATATAAACTTGAAAAATTTTGTCTCAGGCGGGACTCGAACCTCGAACTGGCTTACAGCGTAAGAATATTATGCTTGAAAAATTCGCGCCGTGTCGCAGTGTCTCGGTGGCCTAATGGTATGGCACCCGCCCGGCATGCGAGGAAATGAATATTTTAATTTTTGGAGGTTTAAAATAGTTTAAATGGCTACCTGCATATAAATGGACATGGTAATTTCAACCAAAGAAAAAAAAAATTACAAGCTTATTTTTGAGGTACAGTTACATAATATTTTTATGACCAGTTTTAGGGCGGTGACAAATAAGCAATTATCGATATCAATGATCGTTTTGAACTAGTTCTTGCAGAACGATGTTAAGTGTTGAGTTTTTAAGTTTACTACTTTTTTAAACAATTGTCCTTAACGGGTAATCACGTCCCGTAAAGATTAATTCACAATCCACATTACTATTTTTGTTAACTTTTAATTAAAACAATAGTTACAGTTACATTTTATCCTTCACAGACTTTCAAGGATCTATATCAGGAGAAAAAATTGCATTACAAGCATATCATGGCTATGTATCGTCGGTATTGCGTTATGGGATCTCGACAAACATAGAAAAGGCAATAATTGTGCAAAAAAAATGCGTAAGGGCGCTTTACGGAATAGGCCCATTTGAAACATGTAGACCAGTATTCAAAAAATTAAAAATTCTAACACTGACTAGCCTCTACATTCTAGAAATATGTGTATTTGTTCGTAATAATCCTCATTTCTTTACAAAACCAATAGCTAATAGTAAACTGCGGCCGAGAGATACTGAAAAACTAGTAATGCCATTACATAAAAGTAAGTTATTTAGTAAAAATTGTTATATAATGTCGATTAAAATTTACAACCATGTACCACGAGAAATGAGAGCTTTGCCAACTAAAATACTGATATCAAAACTGCGTAAATGGCTAATTGAAAAGTGTTTTTATAACTTATCCGAATTTTTTGACTGCACTAATGTTTGAAGAATTAATTAAATTTTATAACTGACCACTATTATTAATTTATTGACAAATATGTTTGTAATCTGTTTACGTGCCGATCTAATTTAATTTAAATTGTAACTGACATTTGGCAAATTTATTGAATAATTGTTTAAGATGAGAATGTTTGGGTCTGACAATTAGACAAATATTATAAAAATTTTGCATGCCAAGATTTGGTAAAATATGTGGATTAAATTGTTCTTAACACCTGTCTGTACCATATTTTATGCAAATAAATATTTCATTTCATTTCATTTCATTTCATTTCATTTCAAGGCGCATTGTTAACACAAGTTATGATAAACTGTTCTGCACAAGTCGTCGCTGGTAAATTAACTTCGCGAGTGTTGTTAATATAATGTATGAGTTATGTCTCGTCTGCGTGATTTATTATTTAATCTGTGCCACGACGAAAACAAGTAGCATAGTGCTAGTCGATACAGTAAGTCCACTCGTATAATAATCACATAAAGAAGGTAAACTGTATTTTTTGTTATATTTATGTCAAACCGATGTAAGTAGTCTTTATTGATAGTGCTGTGAATAAAATTTATGTTTCTGCAATCAGAACAGTGGATTAAAAAGGGGTCAGTCAAAATTGTCACACTTTAGTGTAAATAAATAATTAAATAGCAACCAATATGGCTTCAGAAAAGGTAGAAATACTACCGATGCTGGAGTTGCTCTCCTACAACATGTGTTTAACGCTTGGGAGAGTAAGCTAGATTCCTTAGGTGTATTTTGTGACCTTTCAAAGGCCTTCGATTGTGTAGACCATGAAATATTACTTAAAAAACTTAAACATTATGGTGCATCGAATGATTCCTTGGATCTAATAAGTTCATACTTGGATCTAATATGTCCCAACAAGGTTGCCACGTGCATCTCGATATAATTTATTCGCGTCGATGAGCTCTAAATCGAATCTTGGTCATTTTTCTCCTTTAAATAGAATGATTCGCCGATATAATACGAAATCTAAGGATGCTGAAGTCGATATATGTTCCAACTCACTGGCGAAATTTAGGAAACTTTGTCTTCCTATGATTGTGTAATGGTAATATTTATGAAAAATATTATTACTATTGAGTTAAACACTTTTTTATAAGATGTAATGGATTAAAGTTATTAATATTAATATTTATTTCTTCAATACTATTGTAAGGTACTGTTGTTAATTTCTAGCATGCCGTTATTACCTATAAGTAAGATTTCGTTTAGATTAGTTTTTTTACACTTGTCATGTGTTACTGTATCTTGTACTAATGTAAATCTTGTTGGTAATCTAATAAATAAAATAAAATAAAATAAAATAAAATACCTTAAAGGCAGAATACAAAAGGTTTGCATAAATGGAGCTGAGTCTTCAGGGTCGGCCCTTGTTATGGGTGTCCCACAGGGATCAGTATTAGGGCCCCTGCTATTTTTAGTTTATATAAATGACCTTCCCTGTTACTTACATAATCTTTGTGAGATGGTATTGTTTGCAGATGATACATCAATGATTTTTAAAACCAAGAGGGGCAAATCTTCATTTGACGATGTTAACAATACCCTCTCTAAATTATTGCATTGGTTTGCAACAAATAATCTCTTACTAAATGCAAAACAAAATGTGTTTAATTTACGATGCCAAGCGTAAGGTTAGTTGCCCCTCATATAATTGTTAAAGATGAACCACTAAACTCTGTAGATTTTACTACCTTTTTGGGTATAACTGTAGACTCTCATTTGCAATGGGGTGCTCATATTAGGGGGCTGTCTGGGAGACTTAGTTCTGCTGCTTATGCTGTGAGAAAGATAAGGCAATTGACTGATGTTGGAACGGCAAGATTAGTATATTTTAGCTACTTTCATAGCATAATGTCATACGGAATTCTGTTGTGGGGCTCAGCGGCAGATATTGAGTCTATTTTTATATTGCAAAAACGTGCTGTACGGGCTATTTACGGCCTTCGACCCCGTGACTCGCTGAAAGAGCTCTTCAAAGAGATTAATATACTTACAGTGTCTTCTCAATACATTCTCGAGAATATTGTTTACGTTCGTAAGAACATACATATATTTCTTAAGAAAAGTAACGTACACAATTTTAATACGAGAAATAAAGATAAACTCGCCGTTCCAGGCTTCAGACTGCGAAAAGTAGGAAAATCGTTTATGGGAAATTGTATTCGTATTTTCAACAAATTACCAAAGGATATTGCTGAACTCCCTGTACATAAACTTAAATCGTATGTCAAAGTTATTTTAATGAAAAAGGGCTATTACACTGTTAATGATTATTTAAATGACAGAAATGTATGGCATTAAGTTGTCCCAGCTCGTACTTGCTTAAACCTTGTAAAAATTACCTTACCTTGTAAAAATTTATTTAAAAAGAGGCTGACAATAGTGACCGAGTTTCTTGCGCTGCTTCTTCTCGGCACTAGCCCAGTCTTGTCCCGAAGCAGTGGTAGGTTTAAATATTGGGACGTGTAAAAGCGCCTCCTGGGGCCTATTTGCAGAAATAAAACTGATTTTAACTAACTTTATTGTTATAAAAGAATTAGGTACGTTGGCAGGCAGTGTTTGAGGTTCGCAGTTTAGACCATAGTGGAGAGAAGGCGCTTCTGCCCATAATCTTAAAGCAGTACCTACAATCGTCACTTATAACAATTTGTGGTTAGTATTTCTTTTACAAGCATTATCTAACTACAAGCATTAATTATCTAACTTTAAAATATTATCTTTATACCACCATTACATCTTTTATTTTATCTTACTAAACGTTTGAGATGTGATAATTTGGATGAATGATTGATACTCAAACACAAATCAAACTTGGCACAAAAGTAGTTTATTATAGCACATACGTTTTTCATGCCGTAAAAACGTACGGTTTCCGTGCGAGCATCAAATTCGTACGAGGTCGCGTTTGATAGTAGTTAAGTCTTAATGTGGCAACATGTCGCGTAGGCATTAAAATATCTTCCTTTAGACGAGCCTACCGTACTTTATTCTCTATGTAATAGCGAGTTACATTCCAATGATTCGTTATAAGGAAACCCCACGCTGGCTCAAAATGGATTTTATTAAGAGCTTCCGTCTGATTTCATTTTATGTTAACCATATTCTTGATTTATTGTAGCAGGATGAGAGCTGTGCTCATGGATAGGAAACTTGTACTTACCTTGATTGTCTCAGCTCTTAGTACATTAAGGGTCGTTTTACATGAATTACATTTACACTAGAGTTAATAGTCTCAGGGTGTATACCATATACTTTAATTTTTTTTTCGTTATTTTGTCACTGATTACGAAAGAAGTCGTTAAAAACAAGGTACGTGGTATAAACCCCGAATCAATTATCTCTTCTAATTTTGTTATATCCTTGTCTTCCTCTTGAGTTGCGGCAAGTCAAAAAAAAATATTTATTGTAATTAAAGCTTCATTGACCATTCATAGCATAGCTACACATCTAGTCTGATAAAAGTTGCAATTTGCCAGGCAATTTCTGCCACAAACGACATGACCTACTTAACGTTTCAACCATCGTTTAGTAGCATCAGATAACTAGGTTTTTTTAAAGTATCAATAACCCAATCACTCGATAGAATTCGAAGCAAAGGCCTCCATCATTGAATTCAAGTTACCACAGCAATGATGGGAATAGCGTAATCACCACGCTTGCCAAATGCGGGTAGGTTATCACAAACCCGACCAATATTCGCAAAGGAGATGTCCCATAATAGGCCCAGACATAGTACACCATTTACAAAAATCAAGAAAAATTTACTGTTTCTGGAAAAAATACATATAAATTTACGAGTATATAACGTATAATTTAGTGGTTCAAAAATAAACAAGATCGAATAATTTATCAAACTCCATAGGCATTCCAAGATGGCGTCAATCTAAAAAAACTTTAAATGTCAGTAGCTGTCAGATACCCCTTGTCACTTTGGCATAATCATTCACTTCAAGTTTTTGTTCTGCTTGTCGTGTTTTAAATGTAGTTCATTATAACGACCTCATTTTCGATTTCTGGATTTGGTATTGATCGACACATTACTTTCATAATGTTTGTTGTTACTACAGCAAGCGATGGCACGCACTCGACTCCTAGATGCGCGATTATGAAACCAAAACTGACAGACGTCATCAAAATGTCATCTTCCGCCATGATGGTTTTGTTGTTTTGTATTGCTATTTTCTTACTTAACTCTTTATTTGAACCACTTAACGAAGCCAATTTAAAAGAATTGGATAATAACAAAATCTTGTAGGTGTATTGGTCTATCTTTTGGTGGGGTGTACAGGTTCTGGGCCTGGCCTCCATACAATTTGGGACATCTCCTTTGAAACTTTTTGTTGCCCAACCAGGGGATCGAACACGGGACCTCGAGATCTTGGTCCAGTAGATTCTTAAACCACTGGACCAACGGAAATTGGTCCCTGTTGGGAATCACGAAAATAAATGTCCTCTGTCCTGGCGTTTAAGATACTTTTTAGAGTAAAAACTCTCGTAACAAATTAAAAGTTCTGAAGAGGTTAAAACAAAAACCAAATTTTGAGTTCATGCATGATTTAGTAAAAAAAACTCAGTTGAAAAGAGGTAATTAATAACGAAAATTTCTTGTTTTAAACTTTTTTCTGTTAAATGTTTTACTTTTTATTAGTTTTCTACGCGGAGTTTATTTATAAATGCCAATTTTAATGAGACCAACTGAGCTTTCGATTCAAGAGATTTAAAAGCCCTGGGGGCTTACCATCAGCTTATAGCAAGCCACTCAATTTCCAGGCAGTTCAACAGTAGGGCTGCTTTTGCCCTGCTAAAAATCATACCATAACCGCTGAAAAGCTGAACGACTTTAGCACCGCTAAACCAAAAGGTGAACTGCTAAGCTTGTCTATGGTCTGTTTGTCTGCAGATTGCATGAACGAGACAGAGCTATACTGGTTCAGATAAATCTGTCTCTTTTTAGTTGAAAACGTTCAAATACACAAATACATGATTTATTCCAAATTACCGGTTTTTGAAAAACTTTATACTTATTGGATTTTAAAGAGAAAAAGTCGATCTAAATGTTGCTATTTTGCAGGAGATTACTTAAAATACTCAATTCTAGTAAAATTACCTTCTTGGCGATAGTAATTAATGTACAGTGTTGGGTTATTGAAAATGTGGAAATACATTTTAACGTGATCATGATTGGAACGGTTCTGCCTGCATTTTTGGCGGTAACATTCAAAAATTGAAGAAATATTCCATTTTCCCGGAGTAGTACGTACGTTCGACTATTTTATATTTACAGTTAAACATTGAGTTAAACCACATGAGTAAATATTTATTCATGTGGTCAAACCATATTTTCACAATGTCATACTTGTGTGTAAGTATTGAATAAAGTAAAGTGGAATTGTAAGTAATTTTATTAAAATATTAGTATAAAAAAGTGATCATCCATTGACTTTCAGTGAAAACCAACAAAAAAAAACGCCTAGTTTCTCACACCCAATTGTATAACCTTTGGGAATAACAGTTAACAAATCTTTAACAGCTGGAGACCACTCCAAGCGAATGGAAAGGGTGGCAGAAATTTTAATTCTGCGGGCGATGTAGTCATAAAATTAGGGTTTGAATGAAGTTTCTGGTTCAGTTACACTGTGTAGTAAAAGACTACTACTACTTTTTACATGGGTATTATAATAATCTATTCTATTTTAGTACTGACTGGGTAGACTAAATGCAAAAAATAAAACATAAAATAATTAATGATTCAAGGAGAGGAAGAGGAAACAGAAAATTATATTACATATTAGGTATTCTCTACCAGTCGAGCGAGCATTTGGTTAAGTAGACATGTTTTGTAGAATTTTTGCAGTAAAAAAACAAACACATGATTTCATATATGTAATATAATTACAAAAAAAAATATTTCAGACACATATTAAAATAAAAAAGACATACTTAATATAACAGAACTTCAGTTTTAACCCTAAATTTAAAATCTAACAAAACAACCATAACTTTCTAGGTATGTATATGTATTAACTGGTCGGCTACCGAAGTTGTGGAATCGAGCCATAAGACAATTTATTTGTGTCTGGAATTACAAGGGGTTAAAAAATACATCAATACATAAGCTTATTGGTGAACCTCTTCGTCTGTGAGATAAATTTGCTTGATCTGTGAGATAATTGATTAGCTGCATTGCAAAATGTTATGTAGGATTACAAATGCTTTTGCAATAAGGCTAGCTACCTGAGGTTGGTAATGAACCATTGAATAAGAGTCTGTAGAACACCTATAATTGATCTCTCTCTGTCATTAAGAGTTTTTACATGTCTCTGTATAGGTATAATGGCTTCAGAAAAATCTAATTCTGCTTTAACAATTGTTGTCATCATAAATTTGAGCAGTGAATATCTAGAATCACCTACAAATCCTACAATAAAAGGAAATATTCATTAATTTTATCATCTTTGTAAGACTGCTGCAAATGTGTTATATAAGAACTAAAACTTAGTTCTGTTTTACACCCAGGCAATATTTAAACAAACAAAATCAGCAACATATTCATAACACAAGGGTTTTAGGTGCTATAACCTGTAAAATATGTTTCTTTATCTTTTCTTTTTACTCAATTGAACGGAAAGGACATATCTTTAAAGTTAAACTAAAATGTGTATTGTATGTTTACCTAAAAGCCATACAGATGCTATAGTGCTCAGCTCATTCAAGTGAGACTACAAAGGATGATTAGACCATATTTTATTGTAAATTAAATGGATCATAGCCATCATTTACACTTATAATTTCCATGTATTTGTTACAAATCTGAAAAAAGTATTACACAAATCTTATAACTCTTCTTTCTTACTAATATTTATTAGTAAGAAAGAAGAGTTATAAAATTTGAAAGTACAGTTTTATAATATATTCTATTGTATATACCTATTACATCACAAAACCATGCTAACAATTTTGTCGAAATTGTATTTTCATTTTGGTAAATGATGATATAAACATTTTATACAAAATACTAACTCAAAGACCTTCAGGTTTCTTTACACTGTAATTAGGTTCCTTAATCTATAGTGAAACATGTAAATTTTCACAAAACTGCTGAAAAAAGTCTGAGAAACGCATAAAATATGTCGAAAAAGTTAGTCTCCTAGTAACTTCTTCAAGATGGCTAGGATGACATTAGCTTCGCTCAAAAGGACGTTTACCTGCTGTCAAATTGAGTGTCATGGTATGAAAAGATTGAAAAGTTCATAGTAAAAAAATGGTGAACGGTTTAGAAACGTCGACGTAAATTGGCCTGCCACAGGCCTGCTAAAAACGATGTCATAGTACAAAAGAGCAATGCAGTCCAATAGCAGTCCTGCTTTAAGAGCTAATGGTAAGGCCCTAGTTGGTAGCTTCAAAACCCATTCGTGACGTAAAATATTCGCGTGTTGATGAATCTATGGTCTACGATAGTATGAACATATCTCAGAATATTATTTAATACACTAATGGGTCGTTATCGCGTTATATATTTTTTTTTTTTTTTTTTTTTTTATTTAATTAACAGTTAACATGCTGGCTTACAGTTGCCCAAAATGTCAGCATGCAAGAAGTTACATTAATAGACTTAGGTTTAAAAATATAACTGATATGTCAAATCGATTACAAATTTCAATAATAATAATAATCAAATAATATTTATAAATAATGTCAAGAAGGAAAACATGTGAAACAAAAGTAAAAATAGTAATACATGCCAAATCAATTAAAATAGTCAAATAAAATAGAAGATACACTATGTCAGTCTTACGTTAAATTAAATTGAATTGTCTGTCACTTTTCCATCCATTATCGTCAGAAATTTGTATAGTAGACCTCCCCAACAGTCAGCAAAAAGGTCAATATCGTCGTGCTGAGCGAGCAGACCCCCTATCAGACGCAGCGCGTGGTTTGTAGGCGCATGAGCCGCGCGCACGGTTCGCGCACTGGGGCGGGCTAGCAAGCGCGGCCTGCGGCGGGGCGCCACAGTTCCCTCTTGGTCACGTTGCAAATACCTAGGTACTAACAGACAGACTCTTTCCAACACTTCTGGAGAGTCAAGTCTGTTCCTAATAATGGACAGGTAGTGAATAATGGCAGCCATCATTCGCCTAAATTTAAGGGTTTGTAGCTCTACCATTCCCAGGACAAACATAGAGGGATAAAGGTACGGATAGTAGCCATACGATTTTTTATATAGCCATCGGGCAAATTTACGTTGAACTCGCTCAAGCATCATTGTATATTTTTCTTCGTATGGATTCCAAATTATAGCAGCGTACTCGAGCTTGCTACGTACGTAGGCGTTATATAACATTTTTGCTACCCTTAAATCACTAAAATCACCAGCAGTTCTCATAATGAAGCCAAGAGTTTTACTAGCACACTTACGTATAATTGTCATATGTGTATGAAAGTCCAATTTAGTATCTAATATTAAGCCTAAGTCTCGTATGTCAGTTACTCTACTCATGGAGGCGTCCAATAACTTATAAACTACATTAACAGGGTCACGTTTTCTTGTAAATGTCATAATTTTGCATTTATCAGCATTAAAATAGAGGTATAATAAAGTTTACTTTATATTTGACGACCTCCGTGGCGGAGTGGCGTACACACCGTTTTTCAAGGTGTCGCCTGCTCCGATGTCCAGGGTTCGATTCCCGGACGAGTCAATGTAGAAAAAAAGTGTTTTTCAACATTTTCTCGGGTCTGGGTGTTTGTGGTACCTTTGTTGTTTCTGGTTTCCAAAATACGAATGCTTTAAATAGTTATTCAAATTGGGATCAGAACAATGTATGTTGTGATGTTGTCCACATTTATTTATTTATTTATTTAAATAATATTATGTGTTCAAATCGCGAAAGTTTAAAATCATTCATATCTCAGAATACCGAACTCTGCTAAATTGGCTACCTATACGTCTGAGGCGTGATTATCACATTCTTTCTTTATTATTTTACATTTCCCCCATCATTTGGATCAGCGGTAGTTAACGCTGCTTCTGAGCCACGGGTCGCGGGTTCGATCCTCGCACAGTACAAATATTTGTGTGCATGAACATGTCTGTTTGTACTGGTCTGGGTGTTTTCTATGTATTATAAGTATGTATTTACAAAAAAAAAAGTATATAAGTAAGTTTATCGGTTGTCTAGTACCCCATACGACAGGGTACTTAATAGTACCTTAATTTGGGACTAGATGGCTCAGTGTGGCCCGGTGAGGCATGTCTTAAATATTTATTTATTATCATTCTTCCCACTTCTACTCAAAGTTCTTTACTCTTAAATCCATCCGCTTATGGAACTCGCTGCCATGGTTTATTCGACAGTCTGAATCACTTTTGTCTTTTAAAAGCAGACTCAAAACATATCTTCTCTATTAGCTTTCTTTGATTATCATTATTGTTTTTTATTCTTTTGTTGTCCTACTAAGTATCTATCTATGGTATATTTGGTCATTGGATCCTTTATAATAATATTTTAGGGTATGTTATAAATGCATAATATGTATACGTATGTAAGTATATTAATATGTAGTTTTTTTTTATTTATATTTTTATTAGTGTTAATGTTTGTCCACACAGTTAATCTTTTGTTTTGTAATGTTCACATTCCTGAAATTCTTTGCCACCTTCCCCTCTCTTTTATTTCCAAGTATCCTCTACCTGAAGGTTGTCTGGGAGAGATCGCTATCAGCCGTCGCTATAAGACCGCCTAAAATGTAACAAATATCAGTATATAAACTTGAAAAATTATGTCTCAGGCGGGACTCGAACCCGCATCTCCTCGCATGCCGGCATGCCGATATTATAATTGCAATTTAATTGTTAAAATATCAAATATAGTGAATTGTACAAAGGACAAACCCGTTTTCCATACAATCTTGGGCCTGACGTTACAAGGCTGGGAATTGGCCATAAATTAAAGCATATTGAAATGATTCATAAGCCCTATTTTCACAACGTTCTACAATGGAAAAGTTACTTAAATCAGCCAATGAAATTATTTTATTTTATAACCTTAATCATGTATTATTTTACAAAAAAATACCATTTTGGTACTTTACCTGGATAAGATCTAGGTTCCTTTTCTATCTATAGGCAATATAAGTAGTAAACAGCACTTCAGCAGAGCAGTGAGATAAATACAAACCATATTATGTACGAAACGTAACGTGAGGGAATTGAAGTGAATGACAAATGACAATTAACTGTCATTGTCAGCTGATATTCTTAATAATAGTGCAGCCTGTTACATCAGGAATTGAACTATTCAAAATGTTCAATTGTTTTATCAATGACTACTTATTGAACTGCAAAGCTCGTGGAAAAAAATGGTTATTACATTCTTTAAGTTTTTTATATTTATATCAGGCTTTTAAAACGAATTATTTAGCTTATTCCTTAAACAATGCAATTGTAAAGAAGTATTACTATGAATCGATTTATTCCAAATCGATTAAAACGTTAAAAGCCCCGCTCTATGAAGTGACAGAGCGTTTACGGAGATAGTAACGTTTTCATTAAATGTGTGTAAAACGTGAAATGCAATGATTAAATGTGTGTTTACAGAGTCTGTTTAAGTATTAGAAAAAATATATGTATTTTATCCATTTTCTCCACTTGTCCATTGCCAATCAAACTATTTTTTGGAGAAATAGGCAAGTAAAATAAAAGGGATTTTTTGGCATAATTTTCATTGTTGTAACGTCGGGCCCAAAAATGGGGTTCTCTTTTAATCCTTATTTTTTTGTATGGTGTCCAATAAAGAGTATATCTATCTATTTAACTATCTATCTATAAAAAAGGGTTTATTATTTCCCTTGGTCGGTTAGAAAAAGGCTGAGAAGTACGCGAATGAAATAAAGATAACTTAATTTAACTCGTCGGTGGACTCGAGACCCAGTCTACTTGTGACCACGAACGCTGTTAAGTGTTCGAAACGTCGGGATAAATTAAAATAAAGTAACCCTAATAAATGCGGGTTAAATTCGTAAAATTATCTTCTGTTTCAATTCAAAAAAACAAAAAAAAAACGACTTGGTGATGGCTGGTTGTAGTGTCTTACTTCTTACTAATATTATTTTATTTTTACTAATAATGTTTTTATGTATATTTTATGTTTTTATGTAATGTAAAAATTTGGAAGTAATTTTGACACTCAGACTAAAGGCTGGAATAGAGTATAAGGCTAATATTTATTTAAATAAACAAAGGTATCCCTGCAATAGTTTCGAAATAGTCTGAAATAAATACTAACTATTATGTGATGTTAATTTTGATTTATTGTTGTTTCAGAAAATTCATCCCCCTCCACATCATAGAAGAAGACAGTTACGAGAAGGATGTACTCTTCTACGTTAATCTTGGGGAACCAGAGTTAATAGGAGGTACGCAATATATTAACTATGTAATTGGAAACGTCTTGGAAACTTCAAAATGGCTTTCCGAGGGTCACTTACTTCAGGGTTTCTACCACGTGTCTTGTTTTTAGAAGTTTCCGATGTTTCGATACCAAATCCCTATTACCAAAGGCCATACGGATCTATTTGTCTCTTTCAGATAACCATAGATTTCGGAAGGAGTAAGAGAGACAGAAGTTACTTAATATACGGACATAGTGTTGTGGAGTAAGGCCTCAGGCCCTACTATGCATCGCGAAGGCCATATGCATTTGTTTCTGTCTCTTTCTGACACTTAGATATTAGTATGAGTGAGAAAGAAAGATAAAGTAAGAGACCCTGCTCCACAACACAACAT
The DNA here is from genome assembly GCA_949315895.1 of Anania crocealis. Taxonomy (NCBI): domain Eukaryota; kingdom Metazoa; phylum Arthropoda; class Insecta; order Lepidoptera; family Crambidae; genus Anania; species Anania crocealis. Next base: position 3,111,502 of record OX438868.1, read on the forward strand.
CCTTTATAATCGAAACTGTTTGTCTCTCTTACTCATGCCTATGTCTACGAGTATGTGAAAGAGAAAAATAGATCGTGATCACGGAAGAACTCATAGTGCTGTAATTCTGTGATAATAGCGCTTGCAACAGAACCAAAGTATCGGAACTGCATGGTAGAAATCCCAGTATAACTAACCCTTATGATTATAGTGATCATGAACATTTATAAAAATGCTTCCTTCTTATGAATATGAACAACATTTTCCATGGGACCAAAATAAAAACAATTATATCACATTATTTTGTGTATGATAAACATATTCGATTTTAAATTATGGATTTTGGGATACTACTCTGGAGCATCTTAACGTAATTGACATAAGTGCGAGTTTGCTACAAAGATTGTAGCCTTACGAGCGGTTACTGCCCAAACTATTATTATCACTTATAAACATGTTAAATCATTTAAAAATAATTGCTGCTATTTTGTTTATGAGAAGAAAGCATTTTGTCATACTTATTGTATAAGTTGAAGAAGAATCATTTCGTTAGTTTATAGGTAATTATCCAAATTAACTTTTATTCTCTTATATTAGACCTTAGTAATTTCAATTACTAGTTGCATGAAAGATAGCTTTTCAAAAATACGAATGAAAAAGCATGTTCCATTTAATACAGTTTTTTCTTCTTCTAACACTACTGAAACATTTAATTTTAATTCTAATTGAGAAAAACTTGAGACAATTCAGACTGTGTATCACTTTGTATTCTACAAATCTTAAATATATCCACTAAATTGAAGAAAATACGAGAAATGTGTTTTCAAAGTATGACAGTCTCTTCTCGTCTCGACATCTATAAGTTTTGTGCCTAAAATAGGATAGGATCACCTCTTCTCGTACTGTGGGTGTTTTAAAACTACTATAAGAATTACCAGCTAGTTCACGTCATGATAAAATCCTTCATAAGAGGACTTCATAATTATGACAAAATCCTTCATAAGAGTACTGATGCTGGCTTAGGTTTCTAAATAAGAATTATATAGCAGACTGGAACATACACTGCTTTGATTTTATTTTTAAGTAAATAATCCTCTCTCCCTCTTCGCATCATTGGAAACGCACTCTTATTCCCAATTGCCCCCAACGTCAAGCGAATCACAGCAACACCTGAAAGTCGTTGTTTAGAATATGAGTAGAATCGATTTAAGCACTTATAAGATTCGATTTTTGCAAGTAATTTACAATACAAAGTGGTACACTGCGTCTTATGTTTCTGTAGCTATAAATAAACTACTCATAATCTTATTCACTGCTTGTTAGAGCTTAAATTTGCATGTGACTTATTTTCAACAGAAGTATTTGAGACATTCCTGCCTGATGTATCAGCGAAGATCACTGTCGAATTCTCTCCAGGTAAGTAAAATATTTTCTTGTAGTTAAACTTACCCTTTTAAGGGTCTGTCAATTATATTGGTCATGTTTTGAACCTTATTCAACTAGGATAAGGTCGAAATCCAATAAAAAAATTAAATATGTAATAGTTTAAAAATTTATTGAATTCGTATTACTCGTATACGAACTGACAAAAGGATTTCATATGACTATTTTGCCACGGCATCACATCGTACGCGTATGAAGCATTTCTACCTACGACCGAATGTTCTAGAAACATGAATTAGTCCTAACTTTGTAAGTAGGTACCAAATATACTTGTAAAACGCGTAAACTAAACGTTATATTATATCGCAAGTGCGAGAACTTGAACCAAGCAGTGAAACAGAAAATGGCCATGTCCTTCTTCTTAATGTCGAATCTATTTAAAATTTCATAAAAATCGGTGTACTTAGTAATAAGCCTAAGCGTACTTTAGCATTTATGATATTAGTGCGGATTAATAAGGATAAGTTCGCCTTTGACAGCTCCGGACCTCAGTCTACAGTGGCGCCAACTGGTGAGCAAAGAAACGGTAGTCCCCATTGCGTCACTCTGTTCCTCTGATTCAAATGTCCCCAAGAATATTTAGTAACAAGTTAAAGCAATGCTTTCCAAATAAAAATATTTTCCTCCGTCCCAAAGTTGATCAAATAAAAATGAAAATGCCATCAAATCAATTAAGGTCATCAATTGTCGATGTCCTTCAAAAAAGCTGTGGGCAAACATAAAAAGGTACATCGCACAGACAATTGAATGCCATAGACACGACGTAAAGATAAATAAGTATGCACAGTACAGATATTAACCGTTAGTTGGAATTAATTGATATTTGTTAAATATTAACAATGTATCTGCTGACTATAGCCTCAGTTAAAGATCAAATTACTATTTTAAACATTAAAACCAAACTTAAACAATACTTTTTATCATTAATTGCATCGACATCAAAATAATAAAAAAACAACAAAAAACAAATCAAAACATAAAAATAATATATATTTAAATATGTACTAATAGTCACCCGTGTGAATCCACAAGCTAAATCAAGTTGTTATCTGGTTTGTTGAGTGTGGATGATGCATGTTGAACGGTCGAACAGTGCGCATCCTTATGCGCGTTGTAATGCTATGTTATTTAAGTTTCCTATTGTTGTGAATCTGAGTGATTATCAGTTCTATTTGAGTGATTGATGTCGAATCGCAGTGTACGGTAAAACCAATACTGGTTTATGTTACACTGCCACTGTATTTAGATTAAGGTTTTCTATACATGAATGATTTTAATTTTTTTTAAAAGTCATACTGCTAAGAAAATAGACACAATATAAAATGTTCATGGGTCTCACCTGTGTTCAATGGATAATAACAAATTGGTGACACATAAAATTGAACAGAAAGTGTGATATGAAACACAAGTACATATGTACAAAAATGACGAGAAAAGGATTACTACAAGATTTTTTTTTATTATTGGCTAATCGCTCCGGTCCAAGGACTTATTATGGTCATTTATAGTAATGTGACTCTTTTTTGTTTAGTTAGTAATGTAAGTATGTATATGTCGTAAGAAAAAAGAATTAGTTTTACTTAATGTCTAATAACTTTTATTGACCAATAGAAAAACAAACGCAAAACTAAGTAAGCTTATGATGAGATGTCGTTTTTTAATATAATTTTTTAATAAGTAATACGGCATCTATTGCATAATGGTTGTCTGTGTAGCGAACGAATCCGAAGATAGGATTCAATTTAGCATTTTCCGCTTCAGAATACGAAGGTACGGGTCGAAATACATTAATTTGTAGCGAAATTGGTGTCCTGACATAAATATTTGCTGGAACTGCTCATTTAATTGGATTTCGCTCGTATTTGGTCTCATTCATCAGTTTTAATTGCAAAGAAATTCATTTAGAATTTTATTGGAATTGAAAGCACACAGGGTATATTTTCTTTTTCATCTCAAAAACCATTTCAAAATTATTTCCAAGGAGAGAGAGTTCTTCCAAACTCCTAAAATCTTAAGTCCAGAATTCACTTGGAGGATTTTTAAGCAAAGTTGCATATTATTAACTATTAATTTAAAAAATGGAAAATCTAGTTTCTAAGAAGCTATCCATATCAATAGGGATCTCTGACTCCAGATTATCAAAATAAAAGGAAAAGAAAACAAAAAAAAAGAAGCAATGTTACGGCAATAAAAAAAAATACAAAACACAATCATAACTGTCAAAGTACTTATTGATTTTTACGGATTTAGTTGATATTATAAATAAAATCTGACCTGTGTATGTATGTATAGACGAATACTCGAAACACATGTTCCAAATGAGAGCTGGTAAGATTTTTGTGTATTTTAAACTAAATAAAATCGAAACTGCATAAATTAAATACATTACTATTTTTGGTTAACTCGTTGCTAGTCATTTGATTCACGCATGGTGCGATATTTTTTCCCATGGTAAAGTGATTTTATTGTGTACAAAATAAACTTCATCAAATTATTGGTTGACTATTATAATAAATAAATAAAGCCTTTATTTCGAATGAGGTTTTACAAGTTACATAGTTTAAATTCTTAATTTAGGTTTCTTGTTCCGTTTGCCCTATTTTGGTAAAGGCCTCCCCAGTGCTTTCCATTTTGTTTATAGTACACTAACGGGTCGTTATCGTGTTAAATATTATAAAGGTATAAATACCTATTTATTTACCCGACATTTCGACTGGACTGCACCAAGCCGTGGTCACGGGCCGACTGATTACAGCTCAACGACGTCTTCGTGAAGACAGGGGTTCAACACCTACCCCCAAATTGATCTTGATTATTTAAATCGGTATGACACACAACACTGACAGTATCTTCACGACAGCGAAATGAGAGGTTTTTTGGCCTTGTACACTTGCTGATGTCTGGGTTCAAGTTGTTGATAGGCGGTATCCATCTTCGCGGTTCAAGTTGTTGTAATGTTTTTTGATTTGTACCGCTTCCCGTACAATCCTGGAGTAATAGTGTAGCTCAATCCAGTGATTGGTCCCTGCCTATCAAATGCTCAGCTATCGCTGATTTTTGCGTCTGACGGCGTTTTACAGCTGTGATATGTTCTTTCACCCCGCTATTGTGCGTTTGGTCCGATATAAGAACTACCACAACTGCAATCTACCTTGTAAACGCCCAGTGTTTGTAGGGGAATAGTATTCTTCAGGGTGCGTAGGTGGTTCGAGACTTTCGAATGAGGACTATATACAGTCTTTATGGAGTATTTCTTGAGCAGTATTCCAACTTTATCCGTTACTCTTTCCATTTTGTTCTGTCTCCCGCTGTTCTTGTCCATATTTTCCCTGCAACTGTCTTAATTTCATTTTCCCAACGTATAAATTGACGTCCTCGATTTCTAATTGTCATAACTTATTATATTGTTAATAACAATAGCTTAACAGTAGCACTTCCAGTTCACTAATCCATAACTCTTCGTCCAAAATGGCTTTACCCATGAATCCACAAAAATTGGTACCTAATTTCATCATATTACTTGTGATTTGTTGGCAAGTTTTGGTATTTTATGTGGAAAAATGCTTGTTCCAGATTATCAAATATTTATAAAAGGCTTTCACGTAACGATACGTTGTAAGGATAATATTGGTGAAGGTTGGTGTAGAATATTATAAGTGCAATTAAGTTGCTAAAATATCAAATAAAGTATATTATTAGACATGTTACATGCAAAACTTGTAACTATTCGTAACTAATAATAACTGTTTTCTATAATAACAATATACAGATATTTATACGAGTAGTATTGCAAAAAGTATGACAATAAAGTATATTTGTTTCTTTAATTTACGCAAATACTACAACGTGCTAATGGGTATATATCGGGATGCCTAATTATTTGTACTCCTAATTGTCATTGGCGCACAAACTATTAGCCTAAAATTTTTTCGCACTTTTTTACTATTCCTAAACGTGCTTAGCCTATTTTTACTACGCTTAACTTTATATCGCCGTATTATAATTTCGCCGAATATATCATAACACCTACCCTTTTGCAGTTCCAAATTTTTATTCGCAGAAAGTTAAAAACTTTATCAGCATGCATGCATGCTTGCAAAGAAGTAAGCATGCATGCAAGCAAGCAAGCAGGCAAGCATGAATGCATGCAAACAAGCATGCATGCATGCAAAGAAGTAAGCATGCATGCAAGCAAGCAAGCAAGCATGTATGCAAACAAGCAATCATGCATGCAAACAAGCAATCATGCATGCATCCAAACAATCAGACTTCCGTGACGGCTTCGGCGCTGCGGGGCTCCGGCGGTCCCACGCGTGCTTATCGTCGCAGATGGCTTACGCTCACCACCGCAGCTTCGGCTTTCTGGCCGGCTGCGCCGGCCAGCCTCAGCCGCGGCGCCTCGCTTACAGCCTCCTGCTCCTCAGCCCGCGGGCCGCCTCGCCACTCCGCGCCTACGCGCTTTTGAATTACACTCTAGGGGTAGGGCAGACAAGACTGCTTGGGGTCGGTTTGTGAGCGATTCGTTTCTTAAACTTTTCTGTTTAAAAAAAAATAGAGCGTAATGTCAAAAAAAGATGCTAATACATTTTAGTGCTTTCGATATTAGACATACTGAAATTAGGGTTTTCAATCTTTAGACCAATCTATAAAAGTGCGAAAACAACTGTTAGACTAGACAATAATTATACGTTATAAGTTTAGGCCAATACGGTTCGGCCAAATGAAATTAGGACTTTAAATTTTAGGCGAACCGAAGGGCACCCCATGCTAATGAAATAGCGCAAAACCTCTTAGGTGGTAGCTTAGCCCATGAAACTGAACAAATTTTGTTCTACAATATTCCCAAATTGCTAAAAATAAAATTAGGATTTTCATAAAAATTGACTCGGTCAACTGATCAGTTTGTATGAAAATTCATGTTGTTAGGGTTCCGTACCCAAAGGGTAAAAACGGGACCCTATTACTAAGACTTCGCTGTCTGTCCGTCTGTCCGTCTGTCCATCTGTCCGTCTGTCCGTCTGTCCGTCTGTCCGTCTGTCCGTCGCTCTGTCACCAGGCTGTATCTCAAGAGCCGCAATAGCTAGACAGTTCAAATTTTCACAAATTGTGTATTTCTGTTGCCGCAATAACAACAAATACTAAAAACAAAATAAAATAAATATTTAAGGGGGGCTGCCATACAACAAACCCGTTTTTTTGGCCTTTTTTGGTACGGAACCCTTCGTCCGACTCGCACTTGGCCGGTTATTATTGGGTTTCGTGAAACTTGTAACACAAAAGTTGTTCAGTTTCATGGGCTGATCTACCACCTCAGAGGTTTTGCGTTATTTCATTAACACTTAGTATATATTTATTAAAATAAAAGATACATATTTTACGGAATTAACACGCACTGACCACAGACAAATAACTCGAGTCTACCCGCAAACGCAGGCTCTGCAAAATGTTCTAACTAAATACTTTTAAATTTTGGAATACCTAAACTAAAACAGTGCATTGCAAAACGCTAATAAACGCGAGTAAAATCTGTAAATTTATCTATCATTTCAAAACAGGATCTAGAAAAAAGATAATACACTTTGTAAAAAAAATGATGTAATTAACTAAACTATAAGACAGGTGCTAATATGCGTAAGCAATAAATATTGAATATTAAAGTTCTAAGCCTCCAGCCAACTCCTTCAAACTTCAAAAGCTTCAGAATAATATTTGATAACCAAACACTGACCCGAGACAGTATAAATATTATTATAATAAGATACGACATAATTTCTTTTGTTTGCACAAACAATTTCTCATACATAATTCAGCGTCCGTTTTGAATAACAAAGTTTATTCGCACCCCGTTTTTGGGTTCCATTCAATTGTCGTCTTTAAAACAGGGTAAACTTCAGTGTTTGATTTATTTAAATATCCTTTAATTTTAGTAAACGTCCTCGCATTGTTAGATTGAAATTTACCATTTTACCACTACCAGATATTGGTATCTCAAAATAGGATGTTGTCATACCAAGTTAGGGGAAGGAGGAAGGAGAGCAGCTGCCCTTCTTTGAATTCCATATATTGTAAAGTTTTATTGTTTTTCTTGTTGAATTTAATAATTAGCTAAATTAAGTCAATAATTTATACCTAATGTCCTATCTTGGTATTTGCTTTTAATTACTTTTTGTCAATTTTGATGTAACCTTTCTATCCCATTATTTGTGCAGCATATATATATTAGACAAATATCTATACTTGTCTTCGTGATTTTTCTTCGCGTCAATATGCGGAAGCGGGAAGGGGTGGGGATTTCCATCAACAACCCAGATGGTGTAGTGTTGCGGTGGTGGCTCACGTATTACCAAGGTTCCTGGTTTTGGTTTCTGGTCAGATACATCTGGAAAACGATCTTTCTAAATTGATTTGGGTCTGGATGAAATGTCATCGCGGTTTTTGAAGTCGTACACCGGAAAACACTATAAGCCGTTGCCAAAGGCATCTGTTTCAAAATGGAAGTCGCAATGATAAGTCAAGTCAGAGGCCTGTAAGTAATATGGCAGCATTGAAAACTCTGACACCAGATTATGCTTGCATTTAATATAAAGATACACAATAATTGTTGGTATGCCTTTGGGTCAAAAAGAGTCATTAAGTTGCAAGTAATGTTCAGTTTATGTGTTGTAAAGGTTGCCGCCATATTCCCAACAAGCCTATATGTATACAGGTAGGTGAGTGCTGACGCGTGTCAGAAAAAGGACCCTTATAAGCCCACACCTGGGTCGCAAGTCCCATACAATACCCGGAGCACAGATAATATAATCCGGAGTATCTATCACGGCATTCTGATAAATCTAACACCCTTTCGGTAATCCTTGAATATCCAAAAGTTTTTTAGTTAAATTACTGAATATTTTCGTTAAGTCTTCGTCAATTCTCAGCAGAAATCATAAACCCTAAAACAACATCCAGAAAGGTCTGATTAACAATTTATACAAAGAAAGGTCGTGTTAGTTACACCACTCATAAGTCGGGAACGGCTGGACCGATTTTTATGATGTTAGGATTGGTTTTCGTCGAGAATAGGATAGTAAATCTAAAAAATCAAAATTTATGAAAGTGGCAGGACGGGTCGGGGGCTTAGAATAATAACACCTAGAAGCCGCGTCTGAACCAAAACGTAAGCGTAAACGCGTGCCATTTAATTATCCTTGTGTGCGTAAGCTGAATAAATCTACGCTCTTCTAACGCACACAAATATGGCTTCAGTGTTACCATCATCGGGCGTTTACCCACAAAAAATGGGAAAACGTGTTGTTTTGTTATACGACGATTTGCCATGTGTTTAGTATGATCTTTAAATACATAAGAAAATATGATTACATTCTTGTATATTACATATTTATTAATCTAATGACAAATGCCACCGTTCAATGTGTTTAAATTTAAATGCCTGTATGATTGTATAAATTCACATTAAGAAATTATTTTCATAGAATTAATAACACCAACATTTAGTCAAAACAGTATTAAATAGCTGCTGCTGTTATGGCAAATTCAATATTTTTCTCAATAATAAAAACCAACTAAACAAACTGTGCATTTTTTTCCCCAAAACTAGCAACACTGATGTTGATAGGTTTTGTGTTTCAAATTATTTGTTTTTAATTCGATTTACGTACAGAAAATGTATAAAATGTAAGTACTTACCTGTGAAATGAAACTTTAACACTTTCTTTTTGTTTCTCTGGTATGCTAGAACACTTCTTCATAGTGCAAACAGTCATTTTAAATTATTTTTCGCGAGCTGTGTTTGACTTAGCGTGACGTTGAGCACGGACAGCTCGCGGAACGGAGTAAGCCAGATATGGCTTAGTTTTAGTTGCGCGTTTTTCGTGCTTACATTCGGTTTCTAGGTGTTATTATTCTAAGGTCGAAGGTTACGAAGTTTGCTAGATCAGCGAATCCGGAGCTACTAGCGAGTAAATATAAAAAAATATACGTTTAAACATACAATGAACATACAAACAAAAATGTACACATTTACCCTTAAGGTAAACGCTCCTACAAATGAAACGAACGGTGTTGCGGTAATTCGATTGTACCAGTCTTGTGCCAAACGACGGCTCAGTTTATTTCCCACGGAGGCAGTTTTGTTTTTGCCAGTGTTGTTTATATTATGTCGATAGTTCACTATCGATATTTTGAATAAAAATATTAGCAAAACAGCGGGATTCTATTTTATATCAAAATCACTGTAATATGGACTTAACAACTTGTCATAATTTGTATTGCCATATTTTTTTTTTACCTTTTAGAGTCAAATACTAGTACCTACATTATTCCAGGACAAAGACAGACTGATGGAACATTGGCTAGTCAACTGTCCATCACAATTGTGACTTTGGTACTGACTGATGAAGAATGACACAAACGGAGTGTTCAGATATTATTGGTTAGTTGTGTGTATAGAAGTTATTGACTAGCGTCTGCTCAGACATTAATGAAGTTATGAATGTTCAGATATTAATGGTAACTTGTAGTGTATGGAACTTATTAACATTTTCAACTGTTCAGAAGTATTTGGTCACTTTGTCTGCTCCAATATATCTGACGGCGACTGTACTAAAAATCGTTACCATGACTAGTATAGGGAGGGGATTTTATGATTAAACTTCAACATAAAGTATTGTGATATCACAAAAATAAGCCTTATCATATAAATATATAACAATACAACTGTTTTTTCTAACCCTACCTGAATGAGTATTTATCCGCTATACACTATCGATAACCTCAAAAATATGCTTAGCGTGACTTATGTCCTTTTTGTCCAACATCGTTCAATTTATATCCTTTTTCTGGAACCTCGTCTAAGCGCCACAATACAAACATTTTTCACGTCATTCGTACAGTAAGTGGCACATTGCCAAATGCCACACCAAATGTCAGCCAAGCTACGCCAAGCCGCGGGCAAGTGAACCACCTTGCGTGTGTCGAACTGTCAAACGCAGAGATACAACTAAATCGCAATTCGGCGTGAATATATTTGTGCCAAGTATTTCGATGTTCCTGTATTGAGATTGTTCTGGTATTTTCATTGGAAAAGCGTCGGTAAACGTCTTTGATGTAAGGTTGCATTTTATTAGGACAGGTATGAGACATGACACAAGCTTCGATGATTCTATTGAGGATATTTCGCAGAATGATTTATATGACATCTCACTTTATTTTATTGGAAAGATCAAAGTTTCAGTATCACGTGACCCATCAACAGCAATTAACATTGCTCCGAGCAATTTGCAGACATTTTGCAAAGTAATTAAATTAATTACTTGTTAGATATCTCTTTGAACTTTAGAAGATCTGAACTAAGTTTCACTGAGTTGATTACAATTAAAAGTTTTAATGAACAACTTTGTAATTTTGTTAATCTAACTGAGATGACAAATATTGTCAGTTTATTACATATATTTATATACACATAAAGCTTCAAATATACCTACTTCATACATCTATAGCACAAGCACATATTAAGTATATTCAACACATCTTTGGGTACCTATATAATAGTAGGTTCACTGGGACGATTCCCAGTGAACCTACTATTATATAGGTACCTTATAGTACTTGGGAACGTTGCGGTGTAGATGGTGGGTCGTGTCTAGATTGCTACAAACATATTTACCAATGCGGGTCAAGTTAATTATGTTGAAAAATACTTTTGTTCTTGAGACACAAAATTGCTATCTTTTTTCTGGGAGCCACTTTTTTATATTTGAGTTTAATTCGTTACGTTTTATTATTATTTTAGTTTTTTAAATTTAAATTAATTTTTTTGTCTTCTTTTTTAATTTTATTTCATCTTTTTTTCGCTTTGGGTGCATCTTCTCTCCTCTTCTACTGCTACATTTGCACGTAAGTTTTTATTTATCAATTATCATTTTTTTAGCATGGTCGTTTAGTTTTGCAGAATTGTAATGTTTTACTACCTTGTGTTGTGTCTAGATAATAATGAAATATTGCATTAAAAGATAAAAATTACCGATTTAACTCGAGTTTTTTAGTATCATGTCCAAGTAATAAGAACGCTGTATAGGTGGCTGATAAATTATGTAAATACCAACCTTATGTCGTTGTATTAAGAGTCAACATTAGTGAGAAGTGTACATACATACTTGTGCAGCTGACTGTACAGTGTTTGAAATGTCGGGATATCTCGAAATTAAATAAAATCCAAATAAATGCAAGTTAAATCCGCAAAATTTAATATATCTTTCAATGTCATTGTAATGTTTGCGAAAACATGAATCAAGAAACCAATATGGATACCTATGTGATGTACATATATGTTTTTTTTTATTTGTTTTGTATTGTATTGTGTATGTTTTTATGTATTTTTTTTTATTTATTTAATCTATATTTTGCTAATACTTGTTTTTTTGTGGTCTTGCTAAAGTGTCTCTTTGTGCTTGTCTTTTAATAATAGTAAAATATTCTAATAATAGGGGTTAAAGTATGAAATTGCCGAATATTTTCCCACTTTTGATTTTGGTTATAGCTCTTAAGTATAGTCATATTATTGCGTAATTCTTTTTGTATTGTATCAAAAACGAAATAAAGTAACTTTAGACTAAAAAAAAAATGCAATACTAGTGCCTATTACTTCAAAGGAAGTCGTTGAAAAGACCCCTTACAATGTGTCAGCTGACCTTCTTGCTTCAATTAAGTATATTTGTGCCGGATGACACGTGGCCGGGTTTGGTACGAAGATGAGGGAGGAAGCCAGACGGTCAGACGCCCGTCTTGTTTGATGATGATGTTGATGAAATGATAACGCCTTATGTCGGGTTACGGAGTAACAGCCAACCCAATGTTTACTGTGTGGACTGTATTGTATGCGGTGAGGTGGCTGTGTATTCTTCCTATTTTTCTTCCCAGGATCTGTTCAGGTTGATCTTCTAGGGCTCTTCCTACTTGCTTAGGAGAGAAGGTTCTTCCTTGCTACTGCTGGATCGAATGATTCTATGGACCCCCTGCTCGCCTTATATTCACAATTTTTGGCGGGAAAATCCCCACCCACGCAATCACTGTGTGAGCGAGAGGTCGGTGCGAGCGAGAGGGGAGATGGCATGCGCGTGTTTTCCGCGGTCGATCGGCAATACCGTAGGGAGAGCCGCATGCCATCTCACAATTAGAAAGAGAGGGAAATAGTACGGGCTTGCATTTTGACTCGAAAAGGCAATACCGTAAAGAGAGCCGCGTCCTATTTCCCTTCCTAGTCCTCGTTATCCTGTACGAGGGTGTGTGCCTACTTAGGGTGTGTTTCCTAAACCCCCGGCTGTTATTCATTTATTTCCCATAAAGTTTTACAATAATTTACAAATTCAAAGTTCAAACATATCACAATATAACAAAACATACTAAATAATAAAAACTTATATACAATTAACATTTTATAACGCTGTCCCGTACATTCTCCCGCCGTGTGTCGCAGCGCAGTCGGAGAGACACTCATCTTGTGGAAGGGGCGGCGTCCTTTTCTTCTATTTGCAGATTCACCAGCTTTTTCGTAGGGCGTCGCAGGATACCTCCTCGGGTCAGCACGTCTGCAGCTCGCACGATGCCGTCGGGCCCTGGGTAGACAGCCGTTACTCGTCCTAGTGGCCAAGTGTTTCGTGGCAGAGTGTTGTCCACGATCAGCACGACGTCTCCGGTCTTCAGTTCTGGGCCACGGCCGTGCGGCTCCCGCCGGCCTTGGAGTTCAGGGAGGTACTCTCGTATCCATCGGCTCCAGAACATGTCTGCTATTCTCTGGGACGCCCTCCAATGGGTCTTGCCCAGCAGGTCTTTGTCTTCAAATTGTCCCATAGCCGGTTCGTGTGCAGGCTCCAAAAGCAGGAAGTGATTCGGCGTCAATGTTTCAGGTTCATCAGGGTCGACCGCGACGTGGGTGAGCGGCCGACTGTTGACGGTGAATTCCACTTCTGCGAGGACCGTGGCTAGGACTTCGTCGTTGGTGGTGCGTCCATTCATCACTGTCGATAGCGCTGTCTTGACTGTCTTCACCAGCCTTTCCCAAGCGCCGCCCATGAACGGCGCGCCCGGTGGCATGAAGCGCCAAGAGATGCGGCGTTTGCTGGCTTCAAGTTCTGTTGCGCTGTCGATGGCTCGGCGCAGCTCCCTCTCGGCGCCGTGCAGGTTGGTTCCGTTGTCAGAGCAGATCTCCTTCGGGCAGCCTCTCCTCGCGATGAATCGCCTCAATGCCATCACCGCTGAGTCAGTGGATAGCGTAGCGGCGAGTTCCAGATGGACCGCTCTGGTCGTGAGGCACGTGAAGAGGGCCACGTAGCGTTTGTGTGTGGCTCGTCCGACGGTGACTTGTAGAGGCCCGAAGTAGTCGACCCCTGTGTAGGAGAAGGGTCGCTGATGATGGGCCAGCCTGCAGGGCGGATGGTTTCCTGTTGATGGTGCTGAGGGTGCCGCTCTTCGTTTGCGACAGTGAAGGCACTCTTTGACTATCTTTTTTGCAGTCGGCCGAAGTTGCAGGATGTGGAACCTCTGGCGACACTGGTTGACGGTGGCTTCCACTCCCTGGTGATGACCGGTGAGATGGACGTGCGCGATGTAGAGTCGCGTGATGTGGTGACGTCCATCCAGGATCGGTGGTCTTCGTTCTACTTCGGGTATTCCTTCTGCAGCGTCGATTCGAGACTTCAGGGTGATCAAACCGTTGTTCATTTCAACAGCTAATTTCTTCATTCTGCTCTGACGGCTGATCTGATGTCCTCTTCTTAGGTTTTCTATGTCCTCTTCGAAGGCGTCTTCTTGGCTCGCCTTGATGAGAACCTTCTCAGCTTCGATGATGAGTTCAGCGGGAATCTTCAAATATTTGTCTTCTTCATGAACCTTTTCAATTAATTTCTTCAATTTTCTGTCGACACGCTGAGCACCCCAGGAAGGATCTTTTGTCTTGTTCGGCTTCGTTCTTGAGAAGAATGTTCTGTGTTTCTTTGTCTTCAGCAGGCTGACGAACTGTAGGACTCTGGCTGTGGTGCGGACCAGACGTTCCCATCTTGAGAACCTGGTTACGTCAGGCACGACTTGTGTTGCGGTCGATGATGACTTTCTGAGGTTCAGTGTTCGTTCTTCTCCCGTTGTTTCAGGAATGGTCTTCTTCTCTTCCGGCCACGTCGATCGATCTTCTTTCAGGAAGCTGGGGCCGGTGAACCATCTGTGGGTCTCGTCGAAGTCCTTGGGGACGTCCCGTGTCGCGTCGTCAGCTACATTGAGTTTCGTGGGAACCCAACGCCATTCCTCTGTCTTGGTGTTTTCTTCGAGTTCGGCGATCCTGTGGGCGACGAAGGGCTTGAAGGATCGGGCTCCTGTTCTCAGCCAGGTCAGGACTGTCTTGCTGTCGGTCCAGAATGTTCGGGACACTGGCTTCCGATCGTGTTCCTCGATGGCTGCTTGCGCCATCCTGCTGCCCATCACCGCTGCTTGTAGTTCCAGCCTCGGGATCGATGTCACCTTCAGGGGAGCCACTCTCGCCTTGGCCAAGATGAGTGGTGTTTGGATGTTCCCGTCTTCATCTTCGATGCGCCAGTAGACCGCAGCTGCATAGGCGACCTCACTGGCGTCGACGAACACGTGGAGCTCGATATTGTCGCTGCGACTGTAGTTCGGGTAGCACCGGGGTATGTGGATTTGGTTCAGCCTCTGGAGGTGCGTCGTCCATTGTTTCCATTCCAGTGTCAGGCCTTCTTCCAGTTGTTCATCCCACGCCGTGCTCCTTCGCCATATCTCCTGGAGGATCTGCTTTGCCCTGATTGTGACAGGCGAGGCTAGTCCTAGAGGGTCGAATAGGGACATGACGATCTTCAGGGCTTCCCTCTTCGTCGGCCTCTTCTGTAGGATGTCTTCAGGCAGGCGCGACAGGTCCAGGTTGAAGCCCAGGTGGTCGGTTGACGTTCTCCAGGTGAGCCCCAGAACTCGTTCAGTCTTGTCATCTTCGGCCAGGTTCATGTTTTCTTGTTTCTTTCCCGGATCCAGTTGCTGCAACACTGCGTCGGAGTTCGATGTCCACTTCCTTAGTTCAAAGTGTGCCCGCTGGTGGATGTCTCCAACTTCTCTTGCGACCTTGATTGCCTGTTCTTCAGTCTCGAAGCTCTGGATGTAGTCGTCCATGTAATGGTTGCGTTCAATGGCATCGGCAGCTTCGGGATGTTTTTCGGCGGCTTCTTTCGCGTTGCGGTTTTTTACGTAGATCGCTGTGGCAGGGGACGAGGTGGCTCCGAAGATCAGTGACGTCATTCTGTATTCGGTGGGTGGAGCGTCACGATCTGTTCTCCATAAGTAGCGGAGCGCATCCCTGTCTTCTGGTCGGATTTTCACTTGCAGGAACATTTCTGTGATGTCTGCTGATACTGCGATTTGATGTTGCCTCATCCTCAGCAGCACTCCAGGAAGTGATTGCAGCAGGTCTGGTCCGGTGAGTAGAGTGTCGTTGAGCGATAAACCCTTCGTGATGGCTGCTGCGTCATGCACCATCCTGACCTTGTCCGGTTTCATAGCGTTGATCACCGGGAAACAAGGCAGGTACCATGTTCTGTTTTCAGTCTTCTTCGTAGGTGCAACTTCAGCGTAGCCTTTTTCTATGAGCGCTTTCATTTGTTCGTGGACCTTGGCCTTCAATTTGGGATTCTTCTCAATTTTCTTCTCGGTGGCACAAAGTCTTCTTAGCGCGTAGTCTCGATTATCAGGCAGCTTGATGTCCGCCGATTTCCACAGCAGCCCGGTCTGGAAACGGCCGTCTTCGAGGCGTTTGGTCTCCGCATCCAGAATCTTCAAGGCTTGGGCTTCTGGATCGTTCTGTGGTTTCTTCGGCGCGACTCCGAATGACTCTAGAGAGAAGAAGTTCTTCAATTGTTCGTCGATTCTCTCTGATTCTTCTGTTTCCGTTGTCACGTGGTTCACGAAGTGGACTCTCTGTCCCAGCGTCCGCACCTGTGCTCCGTGAAGGACCCATCCCAGCTTCGTAAGTGAGGCGACTGGTTGCTGTCTGTCACCGACGCGAGTGGTTTCTGCCAGGAGGAGTGGCCAGTTGTCTTGCCCGATGAGTATTCCCGGCTTGGCTTGTTCGTAGGTGAGATTCTTCAGGCCCTCCAGGTGACGGCAGCCAGCCAGATCGCGTTCGTCGATGGTCTGCGGGGATAGTCGCAGCTGATTGATGCTTCTGGCTTGTATGGTGTGGCGCTTCTTCTGGTCACCCTGGATCGTTAGTTTGAGCCGCCTTGAAGATCCTGTTTCAATTTGCCGTTCACCGATCGCTTCGATGCGTAGTGGTTCCACTGGTCCTCTTAGTCCGGCGCGCTGTGCCAAGCTCTCGTCGATGAGCGTGATCGTAGAGCCGTCGTCGAGAAGCGCGTACGTGTCGATTTTCCTCTTCGGTCCGACGATGGTCACAGGCAGTATCTTCAGATACGCTTGAGGCTTCCTTGGCGTCCACGTGGAACTGACTACTTCACTTTTCTTCTGTTCTGTCTTCTGTTCACCACTCTTAGTGTGATGTAGCAGCTGATGATGTGGATGGGGGCACCCGTCTATGTTGCATTTCGTGGTGCGGCAGTGATGTACTTTGGTTCTATACCGCAGGCACCGAAAGCATAGTCTCTTTTCTTTGGCGAAATCCCATCTGTCATTGACGCTCAGCTTCTTATATTCTTCACAGTTCCCGATGGCGTGCCCTGTCTTCTCGCAACGTAGGCAGCTGTATGTCTTCTGTTCGGGTTCCGTGGTGTTTGTACTGTAGGCCCGTTGAGGCCTCTTCGCTGGCACGACGTTGTCCGGTTGTTCAGGTTGCGCGTAGGGGCCGCATCGTTCGGCCTCCCGGTTCAGGAAGCGCGACAACTTGACTAGGTCCGGTTCTTCACTGTCTTGTTCAGCCGCGAAGTCGTACCACCGATATCGCATGGTGGAGGTCAGTTTTTCTATGGTGTTCTTCGTGATTTCCGGGTTGTACAGGTAGTGCCTCTTCTTGATGGCACCTAGTGCTGCGACGATGTTCGAGACCCGGGAGGCAAAGATGCATAAGTCCCGCGCCGTGTCTTGAGGTTTCGATAGCGTTCGCAGCCGCTCCAGTTCGGACATCGCGATAGCGTCCGGACGACCAAACCTTGCTTCTAAGGTTTTCACGACGTCTTCTGGGTTGCCGTTGTATAGAAGGAGACTCTCTACTGCTTCCCTTGCACGTCCTTTGAGGCTTCGGCGAAGACGGGCGAGGTTCTCCAATGATGTCAACCCGTTCTTCGATTCTTCGTAAGCAGCTTTAAATATCAGCCATTCTTGATGGGACCCGGCGAATATCGGCAATTCAATGTTCATTCTCGGTTGACTTGCTCTTGTAGCCATAGTGATCGCGGCAGCTAGTTGCGCGATGTCACTCTTCATTGTTCCCGCCGGTGGGGCGCCGACGCATGCCGTCTCACTCACTCCCGCCGGTGAGACGCCGATATGTGCTGTCTCGTTCACTCCCGCCGTAGGACACGTCGCGATCTGCGGGGCAGACGCCTGCGTCGGTATCGGCGGTAGCGGCTCTGGGTTGTGTGGTTGCTCGGTGATAGCCAGCACTTGCAAGCGGCTATCGTCAACCCAGGCGACAGTGCGTTCGTTGTTGTTGTTGCCGGAGTCATCAATCACGGTGTCAATGTCGTCTTCGTCGGTGTCCGTTTCCGCTTCTAATGCCGCTATCTTGGCGGCGGCGAGCTGTAGCTGGATGTGCAGTAGTTCTTCCCTGGCCTTCAGTAATTTCTTGCTTTTCTTTGATATTACAGAAGGTGCTAATTTCTTCGTGTGTGCTGCGGGCAGCTGCGCCTGAGCGGGCGCAGCCGGCGGCGCCAGCTGCTCTTCTTGGCGGCGTTCTGGCTCAGTAGCCAGCGGACTGGTCGTTTGACTTGTGGCCGAGGTATCTGGCATAGTGGTACCAGTGACTTCGGTCCCCGACGATGTTTCCGTCTCCGACGTAGGCGATCTTTCTTGTGTACGGGAACGAGTGACGGGCATCTTGACAATCTTCAATCTTCAATCTTCAATACGACGATCCGGCTCGAAGGACCAACAATGTGCCGGATGACACGTGGCCGGGTTTGGTACGAAGATGAGGGAGGAAGCCAGACGGTCAGACGCCCGTCTTGTTTGATGATGATGTTGATGAAATGATAACGCCTTATGTCGGGTTACGGAGTAACAGCCAACCCAATGTTTACTGTGTGGACTGTATTGTATGCGGTGAGGTGGCTGTGTATTCTTCCTATTTTTCTTCCCAGGATCTGTTCAGGTTGATCTTCTAGGGCTCTTCCTACTTGCTTAGGAGAGAAGGTTCTTCCTTGCTACTGCTGGATCGAATGATTCTATGGACCCCCTGCTCGCCTTATATTCACAATTTTTGGCGGGAAAATCCCCACCCACGCAATCACTGTGTGAGCGAGAGGTCGGTGCGAGCGAGAGGGGAGATGGCATGCGCGTGTTTTCCGCGGTCGATCGGCAATACCGTAGGGAGAGCCGCATGCCATCTCACAATTAGAAAGAGAGGGAAATAGTACGGGCTTGCATTTTGACTCGAAAAGGCAATACCGTAAAGAGAGCCGCGTCCTATTTCCCTTCCTAGTCCTCGTTATCCTGTACGAGGGTGTGTGCCTACTTAGGGTGTGTTTCCTAAACCCCCGGCTGTTATTCATTTATTTCCCATAAAGTTTTACAATAATTTACAAATTCAAAGTTCAAACATATCACAATATAACAAAACATACTAAATAATAAAAACTTATATACAATTAACATTTTATAACGCTGTCCCGTACAATATTTGTATTATATACTTTGATTTTCAGAAATTTAAATACTATAATGCGTAGCTTTATAACCATCTAACTTTCACCTTTCATTGCATCGAAAACGGTTCAGGCGTTTTTAAAAAAACTAAAAAATTGTTAGTATGGAAAAATGACTTTTCTCGATTTTGTCCATACAAAACGGCAATTTCATACTTTAACCCCTAATATATTTCAACTAAAATTGAACGTGGATATCTACACTTAAATACCAATAAATCATAATATTTCTTTTGGGTTCACAACGAGTAGATACAGCCAACGAATGTACTTATTTAACAAACACAAGTCGCTTTAATTTTGACGGGTTATAAAACTTACGGGACTTCGAATCGGATTTCCATGTCGTTGGACATATGATGTTTTATAGCTTAGGAAAATTACAATTTCGTTAATCTACACTACGGCCTTACGGCCGGTCCTAATAACCTATCTATCTTCAGTTTTGGCATATCGGAGATAGGAAACAGTTTCTATCTCTGTTTTTGCCGTCCAGAGAAACAAGGACAGAAGTTGTTTTCTATCTCCGATATGCCAAAACTGAAGATAGATAGGTTATTGGAAATGGCCGTTAGACAAGTGGCTTTCTAATATCGTAGGTATACGCTAGGCGAATAGATAACAAATGTATAAAAATGACACTAGCTTACGATTGATCGAGCATATTTTGCTTAGGTGATTTTCCAACATTAAGAGGAAACACTACGGGCGAGGGAATTGAAAAATATGTATTTGTAAAATCTATTGCTGTCGCGCAGTGCGAAAAGCCTTCACCGCAGAGTGTGATAGGGACAACTGCTTCTTGGACCGAAAATACCTACTAAAAACACACCAAATCAACGTTTCATAGTCCCCCGATTACTTTTCCAAAACTAGACCGATTTAAATACTTTTTTCATTAAAAATTAAAGGAAGGCTTTGGCCGTGTTCGTATGTTCTCCTTTTTTTCTAAAATTTAGCCAAATTTGTTTTCTGGGTGTTTGAACACAGCGGAAAATCTGGCTAGTTTTTTCGATTTTTGGGGGCTCATATCTTTTTTATTAATTAATTTATAAAAAAATTGAAAACATAGAAACATGCTAATAGTGGCCAAAGATTTTTGTAATAAAAATTATTGCTCTACTGGCTTTATCCAGGGAGGAAACAGGGGACTACGTTTGTATGGAAAAACGGCCCTTGTGTTTCTTCTTAAGCTTTTTGACTCTAACGTTTCGCTCGTCATCATTCGACTAGACTACATTTCTTATTGACATTTTAAATAAATTGTCTTTGATAATAGAACCTCAATAAAATAATATAAAGATAGATAAACAATGACTCTGTCAGTTGTTAAAATTTGATTATTTCATGCCTTAAAAAACATTTTCTGTTCGACCTGAAAACCGGCCAAGTGCGAGTCGGACTCGCGCACGGAGGGTTCCGTAGGTACCATTGACTAGGTAAACAACAGTAGGTACATAAAATTAGTTAATGTAGTGCCTACCTGTTACCATTTATTTGGTTTTTTGTATGGGAGCCCCCCTTAAATATTTATTTTATTTTGTTTTAGTATTTTTCGTTATACATAATTTGTAAAAATTTCAACTGTCTAGCTATCGCAGTTCTTAAGATACAGTCTGATGACAGGCAGATGGACAGACGGACAGACAGCGAAGTCTTAGTAGGTAATAGGGTTCCGTTTTTATCCTTTAGGTACGGAACTCTAAAAACTAAGGTACTTGATAAAAACCCCGTATCAATTACTTTTACTCAAACAAATAAAAAAAATCACATTGTTGTCAACTCAAAACGTGTAAAATTTTTACCGTTGTTTTATTCATACTCCCCACCACTCCCTTTTTCTAATTACATTCTTTCTCTCCAATTACATTTAAAAACGACTGGTGACTTAGGTACAGTCGGATTCAAGAGGATTATAGTTATAGTTTTGACGACCATTTGGATCAGCGGTAGTTAACGCTGCTTCTGAGCCATGGGTCGCGGGTTCGATCCCCGCACAGTACAAATATTTGTGTGCATGAACATGTCTGTTTGTACTGGTCTGGGTGTTTTCTATGTATTATAAGTATGTATTTACAAAAAAAAAGTATATAAGTAAGATTATCGGTTGTCTAGTACCCCATACGACAGGGTACTTAATAGTACCTTAATTTGGGACTAGATGGCTCTGTGTGGCCCAGTGAGGCATGTCTTAAAATATTTATTATTTATTATTATAGTAAAACAGAGAAAAAATTACATTGAAATTTTTTATTAGTTATATGTTACGTCGCGCGTCGTCTGTATTAAATGGGCCTTATAAAGTTTTTTGGTTATATAAGTACCTCAGATATAAAAATATAATTTAGTGAATAAATATTTTATAGTGGATAAATATTTAATAGCTTTATAAAGTTTTGAAACTATTTAAGCTATTAATTTGCTTGTGTTATGACGATACAATTCATTGAATAAAATTTTGCCTGCCTTATGTGGGAGTGGAACTCACGGGTATATATCGGGTTGCCTAATTATTTGTACTCCTAATTGTCATGGCGCACAAACTATTAGCCTACAATTTTTTCGCACATCTTTACTATTCCTAATCGTGTTTAGCCTATTTTTACTACGCTTAACTTTATATCGCCGTATTATAATTTCGCCGAATATATCATAACACCTACCCTTTTGCAGTTCCAAATTTTTATTCGCAGAAAGTTAAAAACTTTATCAGCATGCATGCATGCTTGCAAATAAGTAATCATGCATGCAAGCAAGCAAGCAAGCAAGCAAGCAAGCAAGCAAGCATGCATGCATGCATGCAAAGAAGTAAGCATGCATGCAAGCAAGCAAGCAAGCATGTATGCAAACAAGCAATCATGCATGCAAACAAGCAATCATGCATGCAATCAAGCAGACATGCATGCAAACAAGCAATCATGCATGCATCCAAACAATCAGACTTCCGTGACGGCTTCGGCGCTGCGGGGCTCCGGCGGTCCCACGCGTGCTTATCGTCGCAGATGGCTTACGCTCACCACCGCAGCTTCGGCTTTCTGGCCGGCTGCGCCGGCCAGCCTCAGCCGCCGCGCCTCGCTTACAGCCTCCTGCTCCTCAGCCCGCGGGCCGCCTCGCCCCTCCGCGCCTACGCGCTTTTGAATTACACTCTAGGGGTAGGGCAGACAAGACTGCTTGGGGTCGGTTTGTGAGCGATTCGTTTCTTAAACTTTTCTGTTTAAAAAAAATAGAGCGTAATGTCAAAAAAATATGCTAATACATTTTAGTGCTTTCGATATTATACATACTGAAATTAGGGTTTTCAATTTTTAGACCAATCTATAATAGTGCGAAAACAACTGTTAGACTAGACAATAATTATACGTTATAAGTTTAGGCCAATACGGTTCGGCCAAATGAAATTAGGACTTTAAATTTTAGGCGAACCGAAGGGCACCCGGAACTCACAACTAAGGTATTGTTTGTGTAGACGAAAAATGTTATAGGTTTCATTGACGCTCTTTGTAAGCCTTCCAATGATAACTATAAACTTAGAATACTTATAATAATAAGTCGATGCTCTTCGCCTTTGATAAAAACTTAAAATCAAGTAGTTTTTCAGTTCATAACGTACAATATTGGTACTTACCGATCTATCCCATTTATGATTCGTGTAAATTACTCTGTCTGAATAATGCAATTATAAAAATTAACGAATAACATTGAAAAACTACTATGTCAAGGTCACACAAAGGTAATACTCAAATCTTTAAATTACATTCATAACACAATAACATGAACAAATGAACGAAATATTCAAGGTCTGTTTTGCAAAAAAAAGTTGTCGACCACATTTTTTCAAAATCCAATAACAGTTCTCATTTATATGTAGGTTTATATTAGGCTATTTACATGCCCCTATGTAACACAGCCTGTCCCTCATTTACATAATAATATGCATACCGCGATACAAATTTGTATCTTTGTACTGGCTTGGGACGTGTAAAAAAAGTCCCAGAAAAAGTTTAATGAATAAAAGTTTCGTATTTTTTGCATCTGACGAAGAAAAGTGTGTACTATACTGGTTTTTTGTAGAAATATTTGACCACGGATATTTTTCTAGAGATGAATGACTTCAATAAATGATTTATCTAACTAAGGCAGATGACTTTTTTAAATAAACGCATAGCCGATAACCGTTTTTTTAATGTCGTAACAGTTTTTCTTTGTTTGAATTTTATTTGAAGAGCATTGACGGGTTTCGGGAGACGCGAGAGTATGGGCTACTTCGTTCTAAACTCGCAGATGTATTATCAACTTAACATGATCTACAATTCATTAGGTAACATACAAGTGAACTCGTTACTGTACTTAGTTTATTAAAGTGTTAATCCAGGCTTCAGTTAAATCTGCGCTCACTAAACTGCTGGTGACGATAGTTCTTCGATCAACAGCAGGTGACAAAAAGAGGCACTTGATGGTCCACTAAATTAAAGCAGTTAAGTCTTAAGAGAGCTTGATTACTAAGATATTGAAAATTAAGATAAGATTAGAAAACGTTTATTTGGTAAAATAAAAAAATACATTGGAAATATTATTAAAATAAAAAACATAATTAAGTCTGTACCAAATTGGCAACTCAGCATATGTCGAGGTACATAGTGCCACAACGCTGGTATTCTGCGGGCACCATAGGACACAATAACTACACTAAAACATTGAAAAAAAAAATGAAAATAAGGTAAGTAGTACATTACTTAATGAATAACAAAATGAATAAAAAAATATTAGATCTTTTAGGTTTTTTTTCACTGCGACTGTATTATAGTTAAACAAGGCATTCGTAGGCATTAAACCTTTTATGATCGCTAAGCGTTTTCGCTTGTAAAATCATTATAGAGGTCGGGTTTGGTTCATTAAAAACGTAATAACGTTTTATTGCACGGAAATCTAAATTTGAGACTTATGAAGTTTTGACTTTTAGCACAAGTTAAAAAAATATATGTTTTTATTTCGACTCACAGACATATTAATCCATGAGGGCTTTTTAAAGAGAAAATATAATTAAGTGGACGTAGGTTGGTACTATATATGTTTGACCACGAATTTCTTAGACCTACTTTATATCTAAATTTATTAAATCTTTTTTATTCTATTGAAAACTTTTTATATATAAAAACAATGCAAGTATCGATAAAGGCGATTAAGTTAAAGATGGTTTAAATTTTAACAATGACGTAGTCGTTTATAGTAATTCGTTTTTAATTCAAATATCGTTTTTTATTTGTATGTTTGCCTCAATGTCCATGTATGCAAGTAAATAAACCCGGGTATCGTAAGGTACTTTTCAATTTCTACATTGCATAATTATTTATATAGTTAACAGTGAATGAAAAAAAATACTTTTTTATCGTCCACCGATTCTATCGGGATATACCAAGTGTGGTCACTGCAAACTTTAACATTTATGCACTCATTCGTTTGAAAGGTAGTTCATACTTTTTCTTATTACTTGGGTACTTTTAAAATTTTTATATTACTTCACTGAGCACGTAGGTATAATAAATAAATAAATAAATAAATAAATAAATATTTAAGACATGCCACACTGGGCCACACACATAGCCATCTAGTCCCAAATTAAGGTACTATTTAGTACCCTGTCGTATGGGGTACTAGACAACCGATAAACTTAAATATATACTTTTTTTTTTGTAAATACATACTTATAATACATAGTTAACACCCAGACCAGTACAAACAGA
This sequence comes from Anania crocealis, assembly GCA_949315895.1. Classification (NCBI taxonomy): domain Eukaryota; kingdom Metazoa; phylum Arthropoda; class Insecta; order Lepidoptera; family Crambidae; genus Anania; species Anania crocealis. Next base: position 3,136,532 of record OX438868.1, read on the forward strand.
CATGTTCATGCACACAAATATTTGCACTGTGCGGGGATCGAACCCGCGACCCATGGCTCAGAAGCAGCGTTAACTACCGCTGATCCAAATGGTCGTCTAGGTAGGTAGGTATTACTTTACAACAAACCTTTTATCTACTTTTAATTCTTTATTTCCCGTTATCGTTCAAATAAACCTTTTATCCTTAATGAAGCTTAATCAGGAAGTTTTCCGTTATCAGGAAATGCAGCTAACGAATTTCCCAACATAATTTTACCGCAAATGAAGCAATGTAGAAACGTAAGTGGTGTAAAAGGCAGTAGAGTCATTTCGAAAATATATTAAATCAATTTGTTTGAAAACTGTTATTTGAATAAATCGAAATGTAATAAAAGTATTGGAAATATGTTAAATTATCAAGAATACACAATTTTCTTAAATATAATTGTCTGACGGACCTATCGAAATAAGTCGGAAAAATTGTCGATCCTATTCTTCTACTCCTTAAATTCTTTCTCTCCTTTAGCCCGGAAAACGCTTTGCATGGTCATTACATAAAAAAATATACATACTTTAACTATTTGTATTTACTAATAATTGGCCATAACATCTTTGACAGATGATTTAGGTAGCATCATGGCACTTGCACTCGTGACTGAAAAGGCCGATACGGAATAAGATCCCCCGGCTAGTAGCGTAGTAGTATTTACTAGTCGAATAAATTAGTCAGTTACCGAAGGAAAATTCGTACAACATAGAACTTAACTTAAGATAAAAAAAAAATAGTCCTGTTATCTGGCGGGTATTCAAGACCCAACCGTATTTAAGCTACATTGTGTTAGTAACTAATGTAAGTAGAGACGTAAATCTAGAGTGGCAACACTGGCAGCCCGCCAGGCGACTCCTGGCTTAGACTTCGGGCTATCAAATGAAATATATACTTACAAAAAGGTGAGTTTCTCTAAACCACTTCTTGTACTTGTTGTATTGATGATGATGTCCTCCCAGACGTATCCGTCGACGGCGACACCCTTAGCTGGTGTTAGCCTGGGCTCTTGCATGGGCGCGAGCGTGGCTTGCAAAGCCAAATTTGGTTTTGAAAGTCCTGTTGCAAGAGGCACAGTAGAGAGTCCCAGATTCATTGTACGTGTACTCATAGGAGGGCTTAGGCCGAGTCTTGCGGATTTGGCGTTTGGCGTCGAGATCTTCGAGCCGGGCTCGCTCATAATCTTCCAAACCCGACTTGACAGCAGTTCGCCATTCAATCCTCTGTGTGGCCAGCCTCTCCCACAAGTTACACGGTATGTTGACAGCATTCAGTTGACGTTTCAACACGTCTTTGTAACGCAGGTACTGCCCACCCGGTTTGCGTTTACCTGAGCTGAGCTCAGAGTAAAATATTCGTTTAGGCAACCTGGTAGACTCCATGCGTACGACGTGTCCGCACCAGCGAAGTTGACCTTTCATCAGGAGGCACTCCATTCCTGGAAGGTTGGTTCGGCGTAGAACCTCCGAGTTTGGCACACGGTCCTGCCACTTCAGCCGGAGAATGGCTCGGAGACATTTAAGGTGGAAAACATCGAGACGTTTAATGTCTTTCCTGTACAGACACCAAGTCTCCGAGGCATAGAGCAGCAAAGGTAATATTATTGCTCTATAAACAGCCAGTTTTGTGTGAAGCTTTAGGTCGTGCGATTTCCAGACTTTTTGGCTCAGACCACCGAAGGCGGCAGCGGCTTTACCGATCCGTGCAGAGATCTCTGACTCAAGACGGTTGTCACTGCGCACTAGACTCCCAAGGTACCGGAAGGTTCCTACTTCATGCAGTGGCTTGCCTTGCAGGTAAACAGAATTCTCATTCACAGATTTGCCTTTAGCAGGCTGTTTAAGAATCTGAGTCTTAGAAGCACTGATTACCAAGCCAAACTTGCGACAGGATTCGTCCAGACTGTCAAGGTAACTCTGCAGGTCGTCCAAATTGTCAGCCACAAGGCAAACATCATCGGCATAGAGAATTTCCGCCACTGGAACGGAGTATGCCTTGCGTTTTGCTCTAAAGCGTGTGAGGTCGAAGACGCTTTTATCCATACGGACATTTATGGAGATCTGATTATTACAGCGCTTAAGAGCATCACTCATTACTGCCGCGAAATAAATGGTGAAAAGGGTCGGGGCCATAACGCAGCCTTGTTTGACACCGCTAGTGACAGGGAACTGTTCTGTAAAGTCGTTCTCGTGACGTACGCGGGCTGTCATACCCTCATGAAACTGACGCATTAAATTGACAAACTTCACAGAACAACCATATTTCTCCAGAACAGCCCAGAGAGCAGTTCTAGGTATGCGGTCAAAGGCCTTCTCTAGGTCCACAAAACATAAATAGAGGTCACGGTGTTGTTCAAGACTTTTTTCTTGCATTTGCTTGACAACAAAAATGGCGTCAACCGTGCCCCTATTAGGCCGAAACCCACATTGAGTTTCGGGAAGGAAGCTCTCGGCTAGGGTACTTAGGCGTCTGTTCATAATATGCGCCAATATTTTCCCTGCCGTAGAGAGAAGGGATATGCCTCTGTAGGAGCTACAATCAGAGAGTTCTCCTTTGCCCTTATATAATTTGGTTATTGAAGCATCCTTCCAGTCTTGTGGCACAGTCTCAACGTCCCAAATCATTTTGATAAGGTCGAACAGCTTGGACCTGATGTTCGATCCACCATATTTGAAAACTTCAGAAGGAAGACTGTCCGAACCAGGTGATTTACCATTTTTTAACCGCTTTACGGCACCAATGAACTCTTCATACGACGGGGGGTCTTCCAAACTCGATTCAATGGGCAAGCTCTCAAGCGAGTCGATATAGGACAGATCTGCTCCTTCACTACCAGGATTCAGCACTTCATTGAAGTGTTCAGCCCAACGAAGGAGAACCTCTTCCGTATCTATCAATCGCCTAGATTTATCGCGCGTATAAACTGGAGCAATTTTCTTTGCCCGAGGACCGTAAACGGACTTCAGCCCCTCAAAAAACTTTGCAGTCTGTCCGCTATCAGCTAGCATCTGCAGTTCTTGGGCTTTCTGACTCCACCAACTATCCTTAAGTTCACGCATCTTACTTTTGAGATCCCGCTGCAAAGATTTGCGCTGCCCCGCATCGATGACACCCTTCAAGGCAAGACGTGATCTCCCAACAAGCCGACGTATTTCCATATCAGAATCATCGAACCAGTCTTGGTTTTTCTTTGTTGGTTTACCTATGACCTGTTGAGAAACATCGCTAAGAGCTTTTGCGTAACAACGCCAGTTCTCATCTACCGAATTGTGGACATCGGTGCCGGGCATCGCAGCACCAAACTCCGAATCAAGTTTGTGCCGCATGTCTTTGTCGCACACCAATTTTGCAAAAGCAAGTCGAGCCCGGACCCCATGTTCTACTCTGCGCGGGGGCTTGTAGTTTAGCCTCATCCTGGATCTGATAAGGCGGTGGTCAGTCCAGCCCTGGGCACCACGCATTGCCCTTGTAATGAGTACATCCTTCAGGTCACGCCTTCGTACAATGATGTAATCAAGAAGATGCCAGTGCCCTGAGCGGGGGTGCATCCAGGATGTCTTGTATTTGTCAGGCAACCTAAAAAATGTGTTCGAAATGCTGAGATCGAATTCAGAGCATAGGGTTAGCAGTGATAAGCCATTGGAGTTGCACTTGCCGACTCCATGCCTCCCCAACACATTCTTCCAGGCGATATGCTCTGTACCAACACGCGCATTGAAGTCACCGAGCAAAATCAGTTTGTCACAGGCTGGTATACGAAATAAAACTTCGCGAAGTTCTTCATAAAAAATCAGCTTATCGTCATCAGATGTAGTCATGGTAGGTGCATATACGCTCACAAGATGTAGATATTTACTGGGCGCCATGTGAAGCCGCAGGGACATGATTCGATCGCTAATGCCTTTAGGGAGTTCAATTAAGGATCTGGCAATGCTGTTCCGGATCGCAAATCCAACGCCACTCGCGGCACGCTCACTTGCAGACTTACCCATCCAGTAATAAGTGTACCCACCTAGATCCTCACAGAGCTCACCGCTATCCGCTAAATGTGTTTCACTGATTGCTGCTATATCAATGTTATAGCGGGACAATTCACGTGCAATGAGTGCAGTCTTTCTTTCAGGACACAAGTTGTTATCATTGTCCAATAACGTTCTTACATTCCACGCAGCCATATTAAGGGATTTATTCATGCTGTGTCTCTTTCGACCGCATTTAGTTGGTGCCAGACGACCGCGGTTAGCCGCCTTGGTTAGGATTGAGGCAAGCTTTGTTTAGGCCACCTTTTCTAGGCCCCTCCCCGGATTGGGGAGAGCAGTGCTATCCCTAAATAGGGCTGCTCTGTCGTCGGGTGAGCTGCCGAACCGGCCCTCCTGCCTCGAATGAGTTCCGAAACGACCATCACCACCCAACCGCCATACGTGCAGAGAACCAGCTAGAAACCGAACCCACCAGCTCAGTCCCCACCACCAGTCTCCATCGCCGCAGGACTTGCATTCATGGTCCAGGTTTTTCAGCCAGGGGTCATCGGCGCGGGAATATATTAAAGTGGGTGAGCATTTGCGCATACACAAACCCACTCTCTCGTCTTTAAGTACTAGTTACTAGTGGAGTGGAGAACCGCTACGACTAGTTAATACTCTAAGATGCAGTGACTGGCCGCAAGCCTCTCGGATCCCAACATGCGCCCTTCAGGCACGTCACAAGTGCCCTGCTACATCGCCAAGGTTGCCGGGGGCATCGCCATATCTGGCAGTTTCCGCCTTCCAAACCGATGCAGACTTGGTTTAAGGGCTAGGGGGGAACAGCCCAATAGATAGGGAAGAGGAGGGGAGAAGGGTAAGGGATACTACTGCCTCGGGAAAACAAAGGAGAGAGGCAATAGCAGCTCGGGGAGCCGGGGTCGCGTACCCGTATACCTCTACAGACTCACCGGAGTAGTAAGTCAATAAGGGTATCCTTGACTCCACTTGTTGTATTACTAAGACTGTAAAGATATTTAAGAAAACTAGCTGTCTCCAGCGACTTTGTACGCGTGGAATTCTATACAATTCTATGGGAATCGTATTTTTGTTCAGGATATAATGTATAGCCTATGTGCTACATCAGACTAAAATCTATCTCCATTTAGAATTTTAACTTGATCCACTCGGCTGATTCGGCGTAACTAATTGCGTCGCAGACATCCATTAAAACTTAAGTTTTAAATAGTTATTTTTACATTCACAAGTGATTTCATTGACCCAATGTATCAATGTATCGTAAACGAAATTTTTTTTCAAAATTACTATGTTTTGATAAAAAGTCTGACTCAAAAACAATTTTTTTGCATCTTTTACCTGGTATTTTATTTCTAAAGCAGTCTAGCGGCCTACTTCTCAGTGAATGCACTCATTAGCCGTCGCAAATCGACCGGGAAATGGCTCGGGAATTTCTTAGACTAGCTGCTAAATAAGCTCCTACTATACAGCTAGAAAAGTACTTATTTCATCGGCAAAGTGGCATCACTCGAAGCAAATACGTTTATCACAGTTAGAACCTATATTTTTCTGACTAGATATTATTGTATGTCTCGCAGTAAGGGGATTGACATAAGATGAAAAGCTAGAGACACGATCAGTAAAAGAAAAACGACCGCACCAAATAAGCATCCACTAAACATGGGGTGATCTTTTACGTTGCATCTCTAATGAAATACCATTACCTTGCATTCATCTTTAAATCATCTACGTTAGGTTGAATTTTGCAATAATATGGTAGGTTATGAAACGTGTAATTAGCTGCTTATATTCAAACTTGGACTGCGAAGTGACATTATTATATGGGACTGTATATCTATCTATACTAATATTATAAAGCTGAAGAGTTTGTTTGTTTGTTTGTTTGAACGCGCTAATCTCAGGAAGTTCTGGTCCGATTTGAAAAAATAGTTTTGTGTTGGATAGGCCATTTATCAAGGAAGGCTTTAGGCTATATAACATCACGCTGCGACCAATAGGAGCGAAGCATCAGTGAAAAATGTTGCAAAAATAATCGCGATCATAGTAACAGAAAATGTCTCGGACGAAGTCGCAGACAACAGCTAGTCTGTAATAATTTGAACTCCAAAACAAACAAAACTTTCATAAATATTAAATCAGCCAGTCCGATCACAAGGTCTCTTTTAAAAAGCATGAAGCTAAACTTTTTTCTTTTGGCGCAGCTTAAGTTCTACTCGTATATAAATACAATAGCACATATAAATCTATTTGACTTTTATTTATAGTACACTAACGGGTCGTTAAATATTATGAAGGTTTATATAACGACCCGTTAGTGTACTATAAATAATATGTGTTCAAATCGCGAAAGTTTAAAATCATTTATTTGACTTTTTTCTATTCTGTAAATACTTTTTTATGCCTGTAGGTTAGGTTAGGTTAGGTTAGGTTAATTTTTTTTTAATCCTCTGCTATTCTGCAGAGACGTGTCTCGCCGAGTTTATATAACTAGCCTAAATAATAAGCCTCTCGATTAATAACCTATTTGTGCATGTTAAAAACGATATTAAGTAACCATTGAACCTTTGAATAGGCCTTTTGCATGTTTTGATCGCATGACAAGAGATTAAGATTAAATACAATGGCGACTCGGCAATTATTTTGCCATTATTTTGTTTAAGTACTGTAGTGAGCATTTTAACCCCTTAACTCTAAAGAACTACTATACCTATATATTGTAAGGTGTTAAATTCTATATAAAGACAACAGCACATCAACCTAAGTCAATTTTTTTCAATTGATAATGAACTCTACTTGTTGGACTTTAAGTTGAAAATAAATTCAATGACCTTTGACTTATGGGTAAGTTGACCTGCCGTTGTCTTTACCTTGTCACATCAGGCGTAGGGTGCTAACAGAACACTACAATCACCTCTTCTCATCCTATGGGTGACGGTACAGGTGACTTATGGAGTTCTGCTAAAAGAAGATGGGCCGCAACGTCTTCTCTTTACCATTGGTCAAACTGAACCCCCAAGTGTAGATAAACAGACTAATGTTTTCAATTTTTTCAACAGACGACGATCATCCTGTGGTGGACAATGAAGTGACTCACCTAGCAACACTGCCTGAAGAGGAGGCGGTAGTGGCCATGATGGGCCTGCCCAGGTCCGGGGAAATCACCAGAGCTCAACTGCGAATCAAAGAGAGTAAGGAGTTCAAGGCAAGTGTTGAAGTCATAATTTATTAGTACGTACGTTGACACAAACAAGCTTTTGGTAGATCAATTAGTTAAAAAAGTGCTGAAGAGAACAAAACCGGTTTACATTTTTCGCCATAAAAACTACGTAGATTTAAATTGTTCAGATCTATGCGTGGACTCCCAAATGGACCGACGACCTTTTAAAGATCATGGAAAGCTACTTGGATATGCTTTGTAGGACCGATCGTTAGGGAGGAGTAGCATTAGCTCAGCTATTGTGTAGTGAATAAATGAATATGAATATGAATATGAATATGAATATTGACATCGTCTTGCTGTGATGATGATAATGATGTCAAAGATAATGATGATGGGAATACGGGCATAACAAGAACAATCGTCGAGATGATCTTCTGTAGAGACTTATGTCCAGCCGTTGGCGTCGTCTTGCTGTGTTTAAGATCATAGTGACGATATCGACCTCATGGCATTTAGTCCACCAATTTTACACACAAATAATATATGATGACAATTACGATGATAATATTATGATGTTAGTAATTATACTGATGTCAGTAGTCATGAAGATGATGACGCCTACGAAAAATCGTATAGAATTGAATATAATAAGGAATTTATATCAGATTTTATTTATTCCCAATTCTTATCTTTTTTTTGCAGAATACCGTAGATAAGTTAGTGCAAAGAGCAAATGCGTCCATTATAATTGGAACCTCGTCATGGAAGGAGCAGTTCACAGAAGCGTTAACTGCCAGCTCAGGTATATATCTAACAAAAATATTCCTTTAATTAGTAATGTTTTGTTTAAAAATGTGGACACTTGAACACTGGTTGTTTGTCTTTACCAAGTGGGGTCACTGGCAAATAAAGAATTGTCGAAAAACAGGTGAACAAACATTAGCCTTATTAAACAACAATTAGTAGGCTCATTGAGCCGTGATTGAGATATATTAACAGTATAGGTATATGATAAGGATGCATTTAAAGAAAATGCATTAAATCAGTAACAAAAAGTTTGTTAAGCATTCAACGCTTAGTTCATTTGGCAACCCAGATTATTTTGCACTTACTCACACAACACAAAATTAAGAATACTGTAACTACTTAGATAGAAGTAAAAATTTTCATTTAAACACGAAAATCGTCCTTCACGTACGCCAAATAAAAATAAAATAAAACTAACTATAGATAAACTGTTCAATCACCGTTGGTATTTTTTGTATTTCCTAAGAAATTATATGCTTGCAGGCTCAGATGACCCTGACGAGCCGCCTTCGTGGTCAGACTACATACTGCATGTAGTAACTCTCTTCTGGAAGATCATATTTGCATTCGTGCCTCCTACCGGTAAGATTCGTTTTAATCTGGCTAAACACTTTAATATAATGTTAAAGTAAAAAGTCCTGCATTCCTTTCAGAAATATTTTACAAACGAACTAGCTAGTTACTTTGATATGGAACCTACTAAAGTTTTCTGATCGTACGATACAAATTGTAATTCAGATGGAATATAACGTTAGTCGTAAAATTAAAGTTGTGATAGATGATTGACTTTTGTAAACTATGAATATTACCTAATTTTTTAATGGTTGTTCATGAAAGCCACGTCTACAATGTTCTTTGTTGACGAATCAATAACAATTAGCCTATCGGTCCTCTGTTGAACACAGGCCTCTTTCTCAATTTTGCCACAATCGCGACGCTTTGCATATGGGCTGACGATTACAGCTTACAGCTTAAAATAGGGCGATTTGGCTAATAATGTCCTCTGCCGGTATATTTTAGTTGCCTCTTACGACATCCATAGGAGGAGGAGTGGGGTAGTCATATTATTTCTTTGTACTGGCACCGTATGGCAGAAATTATTAATTATATATTTCTGAACGATACCTATGTAATCTAACGACGTTATTTGGTATTTGGTATTGGCACCGGTTGTCAAAGTGTTTACTTGCAGCAAGGTGTTTTCTGCATAATCTCAGGTCTGGGCGGTTGTGGATCATTTGTTGCTTCTCATTTCATTAAATGATTGTTACGTTCTTAGAAATTAGATCTGCATTTATTCATTTCTGTGTTTTTTATAGATATTGGAGGTGGTTACGTGTGCTTCGTGGTATCCATCATTTGCATCGGCTTGGTGACAGCCGTCATAGGTGATGTTGCATCACACTTCGGCTGCACTCTTGGCATCAAAGACTCAGTCACTGCTATCGTATTCGTAGCATTAGGGACTAGTATACCAGGTAATTATATATTGTTATAAAAAATCAGATACATCATAATTTTGTTTTCTGTTAAATGTCATGTATAAGTTTTAAAAGACATTGTTATTACTAATGTCTTATGTTTCGATCAAGATTATTGAGCGCCGATCCTATGTATTCCATGTCATAGAAAAACAAGGGAAGAAGGTTCTAGTAGAACTATGACAGATTTTGTGATAGTGGATGGAAGATTGAAGAAAAAAGTCATGGACACTCGTGCTTATCGTGGTGCCAGTATCGATACAGATCACTTCCTGGTGATATCCCGAATAAGCGGTCTCTTCAGACGTTGGCGCCATAGGAAAACCGAGCCTACCAGTGTCCTGGAAAGAGTGAAAGTAGAAAATCTGCAAGACAAGGATGTAAGAAAAGAATATGTAAGAATATTGAAAGATGAATTTGGTAATTTAGATGAGATTCTGATATTGAAGAAGGTTGGAAGGGACTTAAAGAAGGAGTTTTGAAAGCTGCTACAGAAGTTTGTGGAGTTTCTAGACGAACGAAAGGAAATAAACAAAAGAGTGCATGGATGAGTAAAGATGTGCAAGAAAATGTTGGGAAAAAGAAAAAAGCATGGTTGGATTAGTTAGCTACTAAAGGTAACCAAAGAAATCAAAATGCGACAGATCTGAATGTAGAGAAAGCACGAAAGGAGTATAAAAGTTTGAAGGATGAAGTCAAGAAAACTGTGGCTCGAAACAAAGATGAGAATAAGGATGAGTTTGACAGAAGGCTATCGGAAAACTTTCGGTCGAACTTGAAAGTTTTCTGGAAATCTATAAGGTCAGCTCGAGGTAAAACCGCATTATCCGAGTTGAGTAGAATTAGAAGCCAGGATGGTAACATAGTAAAAGGTGAGGAATGCGTGTTGAAAAGATGGAAGGAATATTTTAAAAGTTGGTTTGAAAAAGAAGAAGCAGCGCAAGAGTTGAATATACCAGAAGTAGATGAAAGTGAGAATGACAGTGAGATAGAAATGGATGAGATTCTAAAAGCGTTGAAAAGTATGAAGTCGGGTAAGGCTGCAGGGTATGATAGAGTATCAGCCGAGATGCTAAAAGCTGGCGAAGACTGCAAAAATTATCGCGGTATAAGCCTGCTTAGTGTCGTTGACAAACTGTATGCAAAGGTATTGATTGAGAGAGTGACGAAAGAAACTGATGAGAAAGTATGGGATGCTCAGGCAGGATTTCGAAAGGGAATGGGATGTACGGATCAGGTCTTTTCCTTGCGGTGCATAGCTAAAAAATCTTTGGCTAAAAACCAGAAAGTCTATTGCGCATTCGTGGATTTGGAAAAGGCCTATGATAGAGTGGTGAGGAATGAATTGTGGTCAGCACTATCCATGTATGGGGTGAACAGTATTTTGATACAAGCACTGAAATCCCTATACAAGGATTCTAGTGCTTGTGTCAGGATCAACGGGGCGTACACTGAATTGTTTAGCATCGAAAAAGGTGTTAGACAAGGATGTGTAGCGTCACCATGGCTGTTTAACTTATTCATGGATAGTTGCTTGAAAAATTTGAAAGAAAGTGAACGGGGACTTAGAATGAACGATTTGATCGTCAAATGTCTGCTCTATGCTGATGATCAAGTCTTACTCGCGTCGTCGGCAGAGGAGTTGCAGGAGATAGTAAATATTGTGCATGAAGATTTGAACAAGAAAGGAATGAAAGTGAATGTAAGTAAGACAAAAGCAATGGTTTTTGAAAAGGAGGATAGCATGACAGAGTGTAACATTTTGATAGGAGATGAAAAAGTGGAGCAAGTGAAAGAGTTTGTTTATTTGGGATCAATGTTTACAGCGGATGGAAGGTGTAATAGTGATATTGAAAGGAGAGTAAATGCCGGCAACATGGTGAATGGAGCGTTGCACGCTTTTATGAGCAGTCAGAAGGTGTCCGAAAAGGCCCGCCTGGCTGTGCATGGAGGGGTGTTGGTTCCAACACTGATGTATGGGAGTGAAAGTTGGGTGTGGCAGAGAAAACATGAAAGCAGAGTAAATGCAGTGGAAATGAGAGCGTTAAGAAGTATGATTGGAGTCAATCTGAGTGACAGGATTAAAAATAGTGTGATAAGGGATCGATGTGGTGTAAAAGAGGATGTAGTGAACAGTATTGAAAAAGGAATGCTTAAATGGTTTGGACATGTTGAGAGGATGAATGAAAGCAGGTTGACTAAAAAGATATATATGGCGAGTATGAATGGAAATGTTGGAAGGGGAAGGCCTCGACGAACTTATCTTGATCAAATCGGGGAAGTTCTAAAGAAAGGTCAGGTCAAGAGTACCCTAAACCGGCGAACGTGTATGAAAAGATTAATTAATGTGGATGAAGCGAAAGTAGTCTGTAAGGATCGTAGCAAGTGGAAAGATGTGGTCTCTGCCTACCCCTCCGGGAAAAAGGCGTGAGTGTATGTATGTATGTATTGTAGAAAAACAAATCTCACCTTATTTTTTTTTTGTTTGATACTACTAAAACAACACCATAATGCAGTAAATCTAATTATTCTCTCGATAGCAATTTGGAGAATACTTTAAATATTGAAAAAAATAAACTGCGGCTTGTCTTCTTCTCTTGACTGTACTCTATTTAAAGAAAAGGGTTTTCTATCTTAGACTGGTACCACACCCACTAATATTGTGTCAACAGCTTATATACCTGCCAGATGTATTCAATTTTGATGACTCTTAAATACGAGCAAGACATAGAAACGTAAGATCCTTTTTATTTTGCTAACAGACACATTTGCCAGTAAAGTGGCAGCCATCCAGGATAAGTATGCAGATGCATCTGTGGGAAATGTCACGGGATCCAATGCTGTTAATGTGTTCCTGGGAATCGGTGTCGCGTGGACCGTTGCTGCCATTGTCCATTGGAGTAGGAACGAAAAATTCCTCGTAGATCCTGGCAAGTAAGTATCAGATTAATTGCTAATATACATAACTTTGGTGTTATTAAGATTTCTAAAAGTTTTTTTGAAACGTTGGATCAATATGTTTCAATAATCCAAAAACTATTATACTTATGTTTCGTACTTGACTGTACATCTTCATGCGCTATACTTACATATTTAAGATTTATCACTTAAATTAATTTGCAAGATTGCAATTCAAATAATAATAAATTGAAATTATACATACATGAAAAGCATTGCGACAATTTTCACGATAAAGTTTTTCTCTTATTTGCATTTTATCTTAAAGTTTCAAATCTCATTGGTGATTTAAATGAATTCAATTAATTTGTAATCACGTCCAGTAAATATTGACCTTCATTAACATCATTTGTTAGTTTAGTAAAAACAATTTATAGAAGCGTATGTTTGTCCTCAGTCTTGCCTTCAGCGTCACCATGTACTGCTCCGAAGCCTGCCTCGCCGTTCTAGTCCTCGTCCTAAGAAGACGCAAGTCCATTGGCGGCGAGCTCGGTGGTCCACGAGGCAGCAAGATCGCCACTTCCATCTTCTTCTTTTCTCTGTGGCTTCTCTACCTTACCATGTCTAGCTTGGAAGCTTATGACGTCATACAAGGGTTTTAATGTAACATTTACAGATTTTGTTTTGACAGGTGATGCTTTGCTGGCGTAAGCAAAGGAAAAATTGTGCATGGTAGACCATTTGATATAATTAGAAAGTTTAGGAAAAAGATAACATTAAAATGTTTTGAAGAAATAACAAAACTTTTGAAGAAAAAAGGTATCACTTAAAATATGTGGTTAAAAACCTGGCTTCATCGCTTAAGTTTTAATTTATATTTGGTGTAATAGAAATAAAAATGGTATTCAGATAATTGTTACCTAACCATTCCTCTTTTACCTATGATAATCTTTTATCAAAACAATTGGCTACCGTGTTTTTTGATGTGAAAAAGCGATATCATAGGTTAAAATTGTGAGGGCTAAATGTAATTGGAAATATACAATTTTAAAATTGATGGCTAGGCTTAATGAGCAGTTGTTAGAAATACGACGTCAGTGGTGATGGTGAATGACAGGTAAAGAGTTTATGGTTGATGAATAATAAAAAAGAAAATTGCAGTTTTAATTGCTACAGCAGTTTGAGTGGTATCTTCGTAGTAAATTTCGATTTAATCATCATCATATTATATTTAGATAAATAATTTGGGAAATGCATTAACTGGTAACATTATTGTTGCAGTTACCCACATATTCCTATTAAAACAATAAAATTAGGCAGGTAGGTACAAAGGTAGTTACGGAATGATGATTTTGACAGCTTATCATTGAGAAAACCCCTACTAAAACCTAGTAGCTATCAACCTAGCTATGGAGCCTTGATTTTTGCTGTAATAAACTTGACTGAAGGCAGCTAAAACTGAATAAAAATACTTAGATAGTTGATTACTCACAGTAAAATCATTGTAATTAGAATAGTAACAAAGATATGAGAAGAGATTCACTGACTACTCGTGCAATATCATGGCTGCAAAGATGTCACATCAATTGGTAAGTTAAGTCCTTAATACACAAGCAAGCAGTACTTTTAATTAGCGAACTAAGGTTAGGACACTTTAGACATTTGTTGCCGTGTCTTAAACCTGTTGCAGTTCTTGATCTGAACATAGGGACGTGCCATAGTCATCAATTGGATAATACTCGAATGCCTCTAATCACCTTTGTTCAGCTGACAGTACACTGGCGCTGTGTTTCTGGCCTACAGCTTGAAGCAACAGCCATTGTCCATCCACTGCTGGATGTAGGCCTGCTTCAAGTCACGTCACAAATGTAGCAGGTAGCAGTGCCACTGGTGTAAGGGGCCTAATCCTGGGATCACTAACATGCCTACCCGGCGGGATGATTATGGCCATAAACCCTCATGAAAGTAACGGGGGCCCCTTCTGATATTCGAACCTAGACCCCCAGTTGGTTAAAACGGCCCTGAGGCCTTACTCCGCAACAAAATGTCCGTATATTCGAATCCATCTGTCCCTATTATTCATACCGATGTCTTAAAGTATCTGAAAGAGACGGATATATCCGTAAATACGAGCTTTGTGTTGCAGAGCTCGGCATCCGCCTTACTATTCTTTCGTTTCAAATCTTCATTTTTTGACTTCTAACTGGTATCTAATCTTTGGTCGTTTTAAAAATGGTATGTGCTCAAATGTACAGATTTAAAACTCCTTCGAATCCTCTTACTCTAGATTTTAAATTCTTCCTATTTAAAATTTTACTAAACTGATAATAAATTAATGTGTAGCCTTGAAGGCTGTGGTAAAAACCTAAACTTAGTCTAAGCGTGTCGTAATTAGCCTTACGGCTTCCGTAGAGTTTTAGATGTACAGTCGCCGTCAGATATATTGGAGCAGACAAAGTGACCAAATACTTCTGAACTAATCTCTAATATTATTGGTTAGTTGTGTGTATAGAAGTTATTGACTAGCGTCTGCTCAGACATTAATGAAGTAATGAATGTTCAGATATTAATGGTAACTTGTAGTGTATGGAACTTATTGACATTTTCAACTGTTCAGAAGTATTTGGTCACTTTGTCTGCTCCAATATATCTGACGACGACTGTACAGTCAGCTAAAAAGGTATATTAAATAGAAGTTTAGAATTTCGTATATACTGGAATTCGCATATTGAAGCTGACTTTTAAAAGATGGCTGCGCTATTTTGAAATGTGTCAACGAAATTAATTGTTCAAAATACATACTCAATTTAAAGTAGCTAATATGGCCGGATTATTTCAGATATTCTTTTAGGTTTTGTATTAATATTTAAGCGTTTTTGTATTGATATAATAAATATCTTAGGCACAGAATAATCTAGTCATAAAATAGATTCAGTTCGTTCTAAAAATAAAAAAGTATGATTATCAATTTGACAGAACTAGAGTACCTACACAGGCTTTAACAACTTAACTAACGACGTTATTAAAATTAATGAATCTTAAACACAAATGGCGTTTGATTGTATAGGTCGCCGGTTGAGTACCTAATTAATAAAGGCTTCTTCTCAATTAAACAGAAATGAAAGTTTGCACAACAAAAGTGTTGCTGGTAATTGTAAAGAAGATCTTCAAAATAAATCCCCAGCATTTGTTTTTACAACTCTCATTTTATAGTTTCGGATTTCTTGCAATACGAATCCGATCGTAAATCGTAGCCGTAGCTCGTCGAAGTGAGGATTTATTACGGAAACCGATTGCAACTGTTCGCTAACGGTCGTTTTCAATATCCTATCTATTTTCAGTTTTGGCATATCCGAGATAGAAAACAACTTCTGTCTTTGTTTCTCTGGACGGAAAAATCAGAGATAGAAACTGTTTCCTATCTCCGATATGTCAAAGCTAGCGATAGATAGGTTATTGAAAATGGCCGTTAGTAGTATTTATAAAAGTTCGCAAATTAAACAACTAATCACGTGATCACGTTAATTCTAATGTTCAATTACCCGTTACTTAAAAACTTTATCATGAAGTCGCCAAGGTCAATGAGTATTTCATTTTTAGGACTAAATAAATTACAAACATTCTTATGTAGATATTTATAATTTTGATATGACATTATGTAGTATTGTGAATGGCGTCCTTGTTGTTATTACAAAATTTTGTATTTTGTTTTGTTTATGGGTAAGGGTAACCTGTTTATAGTGGCACTATAAACATATTTTAGTTTACATAATTTGTAGATCATTTGTTTTAAAAATTAAAATATAGTCAATCACTGCACCATACAGAATTTCAAAATTATATGTATTTCTAAGGGTTAACCTTTGATAGTAACCATGTAGCGACCAGTTGCAATTACTGTAGGTACGTAGTACTTCCACAGGGCTTGTCAAGTAAAATGGACGAGCTTATAGAGGACACACTATGTTCAGAAGTGCCATGTTGATTCTAAGGCTTTCGATTGGGTATCATGTTTGTATCTAAAATCTACAGGATGGTTATAAAAACCATCGACAAACTTTATTAGTTTCTACAACAAAAAAACAAACATTTAGTCAAGTTAAACGAAAATCGGATGAGTCGATTTTAATTCATTTTATTTCTTTTAATCCCTCGATCGTGAGTTATTCCAGACACAATTGAAATCAATTGTTATCGTGGCACCCGAGTGCCTCCTGGGGGTTGAGGGATTAATTAAACTTGAAAACAAATTATAAACACAGCACCACTACAAAAGAAATAAAATAAAGCTTACTTTTGCTCGCGTAAGCTAGACGTTCTGTGCAGTCTATGGTACATTATAAGTATTTTATGTTTTAATTCTTTTTTTATTTTTCATAAAACTCATTTTCTGGTTAATCTGTGATAAAACATTACATCCTCTTTAATTATGTCGACCGAATTCAAATACATCCTGTAGTTTGCTATTTAAAAAAGATCAAGTCACGTGATTTTGCACAGACTACATAAAAGAAAAGTAACGCAAAGGAATTTGTTCTTAACGTTTCCAAATCAACGCATGTTACAAAGGATTCTTAGAAATACCAAATAAAATGTTCTGTGCTTGTTTAGTAAAAATAGGGACGTCTAGAGTCGAATTTGTTTATCGAGTGTATTCAGTCGAAAAGTGAGCTTGCTTGCCAACACTGAGCTCAGCGACGGAAATCCAACACTTGAGATGTATTTTGTGCTGACAAAATTTTGCAACCGATAAAAGGAATTTCTTTTGGGTCTGTAGATATTCTTCTCTAATGTTTGATAGTGCCAAATGATCTTTATTTTATTTTATGACTGTTGGAAGCACGCCACTTTCGGTACTAGTATCCATGGCATTTGCTAGGTGGTTATTACAGCTACAAAATAGATCCTTCTAGGTTAAAAAAGTGATACTGAACAGTAGCTTGCTCATCACACTAGACATTTTTTTGCAAAATCACCCTTAATACAACTACATAAGATATGCCAGTGTTTAGCTTGATGTGCTGAGGTCTGCACATTTTGTGATAAATTCACAGCATTTCAAAAAAATGCTCATTATTTATTGAACTTGTTAAAATTCACCATTCTATTGGGTTACTTTAAATTTTGCAGTTTTTACTTATGAGATAAGTGAATTGTTATTGAATGATTATCATGTTATGACAAAGTGTGTTTTATTTAACAAAAATAATACTTCTTTCCAAACATGTTACATGTAGATATAAAACAATTTATGGAACTATTAAAACGTATTTGTAACGGGATCTAAACTCGAGTATGCCTTAGAACCGTTTGAAACGTCGGGCAATGATAGAATCGTTTCCCGACGTCTCGAATGAAATATATCACCCCTGGTCAGTTTTGGAATGGAACATACATTAATTCTAAATAAAGTAGGTTCATCTACCATGCCCCATAAATGTTAATGTATACCCCAATAGTCGTCTAGAAATAAAAAATGTGTAATCGCATTAAACTCCCGTTAACCGTTTAGGCAGTTTAAAGCTAAATTTTAAACATAGGTATATACGACTAGTTCCTCACAATATACAGTCATTATGTTATAAGTCTCAATAAACGCAATTTCGTTCGAATCACGGTGTTCAATATATTACACGTAGAGATTTATAGATAAAATCAATGTTATAGATTTTGTTGCAATTATAAATTGGCTAGTTTGTTTAGTTATTCAAACGTTGGGCTGAATGAGAATTTTACTGTCTCTTATCTATAAAATGATCACTGACCAACATTAGTTATCCAAAAGGTTAATAAATTTTGTCTTTTAGCTGTTACAAACTTTTACATTGCTAAATTTATAATAAACCCATACCGAGAGCATTAAATCTTTGCTATCGGTAGTCCTTTACTTTCAAGAAATAGATTTATTTCTCGTGTTAAAAAAAAGTAATAATTCGCCATTATAATGATCTATGCAAAATAGTTAATTTATGATTGCATTGAAAGCAAAATAATAATTAATATCATAGAAATTTTAGCGTTATTAATAGAGTATTGTATATAGGCAACGACAGGCGCATATTTATACGTTAAGCTTTGAATGAAAAATATTATATTCAGGTTAAAAGTGTTTGCGGTGGTACGGTGTCTGCACAATAGTTCAGCTTGTAGAATTAATTATTAAATAATTGAAACGACGAATTGAAAACCTCAAATGTTATGTACGATTACGCAGATGTTTCGTATCAAAACTTTATTACTTAAACTATTTATTTGAAAGTGAACTTGTAGAGTAATCCAAAGCAAAGTCACTTCTAATTTAGAGTACAATAATGTTGTAATTGCTTTCATATTTTTTTTATGGATATGGACAAAAATATCCTCTCAACGGAGCATATTTGGTTTATAAATATTTTTTTGATAATAAATGAAAAAAATATATAAATATGATTTTAATCAAATTAGATTAAACTAATTTGAATCTTACGTCATTGACTTACTACCTGCATAAAACAAACTATTTAAAACAGTAACTCGATTATTATTTGACCTAATTGATTTGAGCTTTGAACATAAGCTGTTGTTTTATAAGGTAGAGTTCCTTAAAATTACAAAACTACATACAAGTAAAACCAAACGGTCAACGTGTAATCATGATTAACAAACCAAATAAACTAGTTAGATTCAAAGCATCATAGAATAAGTATATAACGCAATCACGCCTATAGCCGTGCGAGACAGTGTTTTTACTCAACTGAAAAATATGTGCAGACACCTCTACCTATAATGAATTCAATGGAAAGTACTGCCATAACTGTAAGCGTCTTTATTTTCCGAGTGCTTATTTTTAAGATTTAGGTAATTTGGTTATTATTGTTTTAAATTATTATATATAGATAGTAACGTTATTAAATTATATTTACAATTTTATGTAACGTGTATAAGACGTAGTAATATTTAAAAGGGTATTTTATTGTTAACATGATTCACTAATAATTACCAACATGTTTCGCTAAGCGATGGAATTTTACAATTATTTGTTTGAAAAAACATTGAAACACATTGATAAAATTATAGAAGTCGAGAAAAACTACCCTTATTAATTTGTTACATAACCTTGCTTTTCATTATAATATTTTTATTCTCTTCCTACTCTACCTATCACATTTTATATCCATTAACAAATCTCTTTTCTAAACTAAATTTTAAATTCCTAACTCTTTTTAACATGAAAATAACTACTTCTGCCTAAATTCGGACCAAAATTCGTTTCGAATTTATTTTCTATAGATTTTTTCTAAACTCTCATTAATTTCTCTATGAAGTGTAGATTTTCTAAATTTTTTCACCGCCGTCTTGTGCGTCTTAGACTTTGCTACTATGCTATTTAGTATCTTAGAAGGAATACCTAAACTTTTAACACTTGAGTTTGCAAACAATTTACTGTCAAAAAAACTGAAAATAGTTCTCAAAAAATGACAGTAACTTGTTTGAAACCATCATTTATCCTGAAATTTTAATAATTATTTCAATATTCCAACTGTGAATCCAATCGCTTTTGAAACTTATTAAACTAAATATAATATGTCCATTGGGTAGATATTCAATCTATTCTTTCAAATATTATGATAATCGTAACGAAATTATAATATTATTATTAATCATAAATGTTGCTTCGACTAAACACTATTATTGATTTAACCAATGTTTTTTTATTACGCAATATAATTAATTTAAAAAGTATTTTGTTTTGACATAACTTTCTAATGTTTATTAATATGGTTGTATATCTAATATATTCATATATATTATTTACGACAACAGTATTTGAACTAAAATAAAAGTGAATTTCATTCGATTTCTTTGCCCCATTTATTTTAGTCATAATATGTAGACGTCGGAATAGTTAAAATTAAAGTCATTTTTGACGTGACAACGTCTTAAATTAGGTTGCGGCTGGGAGTCACTTATGAAAAAGTGTAACGCTCGGTAACGTTACGATGAGTCACCGAACGAGAGAGAGGCCCGCCGAATGCCTTGCGTCTCTCTCCCACTCAACTATGATCGGTCTGCCGCGCGCGCAGCACTAGAGTTCTTATTTTCATTCAATTCCTTGTTCCTATTGTGCAATTTAATTATATTCATATCAATAAATATTCTACCGAGAAAAAGACGTTGTCACGTAAAATCTTCGCCCGTAAAACCGACTTTGCAGGCAACCATTTTTTTGTTCAGAACAAATGCTATTATTAAAATAGCAAATAGCATACACATAATATTAAATTATATTTACGAGTTTTCTTCAGAAAAGCAACATTTCTGATAAGTACATTAACTCTATCTAAATGTCGTGCGTGTTTAGATTTCTCTGAATCCTCTCTTCGTGTGTAATATAGCTCATTGTAGTCGTAACGAACTGATATTGTAAATAACGTTGTTTTATAATTATTAACTGTTGTATTATTTCGTCCTTTTTGTTAGAAAACATGTTGTTTCAGAGAGTGGCCATATTAAAAAAGGCAACCGTTTTCATAATTAAAAACATCTTTGTTCAGAAACATCGAAATCGTATTATAAATAATAATAAAAAAAAATGTCAAGGTTTGTGTGTGTGAATTATAAAGTAGAAGTTAAAAATACAGATTTCAATGATTTAAGTTCTTATATAAAAAATAAGATACAGATACATGGTCTTTTACATAAATATATAACTATATATTATAAGTAAAAATTAACAAAAAAAAAGTATATAAGTAAGTTTATCGGTTGTCTAGTACCCCATACGACAGGGTACTTAATAGAAGCTTAATTTGGGACTAGATGGCTCTGTGTGGTACATTGAGGCATGTCCTAAATATTTATTTATTTATTAAATATCTCAGAACACTATAAAATGTCCGCGATTAATTCTACGTAACTGTTTTCATGTTCGTACCTGCCATTATGGAAAACCAACTTTAAGCACATGACATTATTTTAAATGCTACTAATTTCATAAAACACCGAAATGTCCTTGTAGCGTTCATTTAGTTACGACCTTTTTCGGTCGCTGATTCTGCATCTAGTTTTTCATTTTATCCTGTGGTTAGGTTATGAAATTATTTGCCATTTTTAATATTGCTGCTGACTAAAACAAAATGTATTACCCACTTTAATAACTCAATTCTACGAATGTTACAACTGTATAACGTGCAAGTGAAGGAAATAATATTTGAAAAATAAACATTTTAACTAAAGTACACTCGACAGCACATCAAGTTAAACAGTTGAACTGCGATAACAGCTTTTATTATGTAAGGCATAAAGGCGGTCTCAAGGTCAACATGTATAGTCTGATGTGCCGCCGTGTGTACAAGAGAAAAATATTTATTTGCTAAGCCGTCTCCGTGCAATTTTCAATTACATACAGTAATTAATAATTTGAAGGAAATCGAAATTTTCGGAGCTTATCTTCAAATGATACAAGTTGTGTTTAGTTTATGTCACATAAAGCAGAAAGACGTATGTGCTCATGTGTGCATATATATTTCAATGAAGACACATTTAAATTATTTAGTACTTGTTTTAAAAAAAAAGATCAACATAATTCTAATTATACTGATTTAAACTTTCATGGTCACTATCGTTTGTTTTTTTATGGGTTTCCGATATTTCGGCACTGTTCCATGATCATGGCGCTTGCAACAGTGCCGAAATATCGGAAACTCATAAAAAACAAGGTACATGGTAGAAATCTTGAAATAACTAACTCTTATAATTTTAATTAACTCGCTATTACATTATCACATTTATCCTAATCTTAGTACACGCTATGATATGCTTAATTATACCTTACTAGGTATATTTTTAATTTGGTATAATTATTGTTTATTTAAAATGGTACATTCTACTTTGTACGTGCGGACAACAACGACACAATAATTTTAAAATGTAACATTTTTGTACAAATCATAGATATTTATGTATACATTTTATGTGATATGATATGTACTCCAAATAAAATAGATAGAAAAAAAAGATTATATTGCGATAGTCACAAAATCGGTGGCCGGCTTTTGTATTCATATTAAAAAAACAGAATAAAATTATTTAGATATTTTTGCGATGCGGCTTTTATCATTATTGTAACTTAATTGGACTTACATAGCAATTAGCGCCAAAAAATAGCATAGTCCAATGAATATAATATATTAAATATTCACAAACAATTGTGTTGTTAAAAATGCTATATATTCTTAATGTTAATTCTCTCGATTAAGGTATTTATTGCTGTTTTAAATAGAGACTCTGGATTGAATGTGTTAATTTGTTACTTTATTATACTTCTCATGTTAAATGGTTAATATGGTTCCTTATGTTAGCGGTACTGGCCTACATCATGCTTTAATTCCTTAAGTATGCATATCTATGCTCGAAAACAAAATAACCTAAATTACTTCTTTATTTGTAAGTATAACTAATATAGCAATAGCAAGTTACAAAAGTCAGTTATATTTGGAACGCAGTGTCTTCATCTTCGGCAAAATAAAATTTACGATTTTAAAAATATAATAAGATATATTTAATTTTTTTTAGAATAAATATGTCACGAAAGAATGTTGGTCTTTGCTATCGCTTGTGCCAATAGTGCTGTCGGTAGTGTATTATAGTGACATTTTACGTCTATGTTCATCTATGTCTATTATATTAATACAAGATTATTATGTCATTTTTTGATTTTGAATCACCATAAATTTACACAAAATTTTGTTGAATTAGATAAATTAGAAAATTTACGATTAGGAGCTACGCAATACGAATTTTGGCAGACCGTCGCAACTCGATATGTGACGGCAGTATAGAAAGCCTTTGAAGCCTAATCACCACTCATACTCGTTTTTAATACCTTTTCGCATTTTTTAATTATATTAGATATGCATACTTAAGAATAACTCTCGCATTTTATACAAATTATATTTTTCTGATATATAAAAATTTGGCCAAAAAATGCTATTTATATATTTTTATGGAAATTTTATTTTCCTTCCTCAATGTTTCACATAGGACGCCTAGTATTACATTATATTTAAAAATAGCTTGTATTATAATTTTATTTAATACATACCTAATAATACAAATAAAAATAGGTAGAAAAATAGAATTCGGTGTTAGAACATGGTCTTAATTTACACGAACGTTTTATAAGGGCCGATATTACACTGCATGTTATATAAATTAGGCATTTCATAGAAAACCGTATTCAGCACGCGAACTGTGTCATAGTTGATTATGTTGTTTTGATAATTATTGTATAAATAAATTATTAAAGTGTTTGTTAAGTACTTAGAGATTGTTTTATTGTTGTTCCAAATTTGAATTCGAAAAACCCTGTTGCAATGTTGGCATAGTGGATAATATACATACTTATACAAAAAAGATGCCAGGTTCGTAAGGTTCAACTAGTAGACTTACCTACTTACAATTTAGGAAGTTCGTTACTGAGACCTTCCTAATACAAAATACGATAAATTACACATAAATAAATCAGATTTTACTGTTAATGGTAATGAAGTTTTTTCCATAATATGTGCAGGTACATTTCCCATCAGTAACATAATATAACGAAGTGAATCGGTAAATGAGAGCCAAGTACAAGTTCCATTAAAAATGACTTAGCTAAAGTCATTAGTTTCGTAGACATGTAAGATTCACGAACCATTGAAAGCTATGAAACTACAATACTATGTGGCAACGTTTGCGACAAGCAACTAAGAACCTGAGAATATGCGTGGCCACACTTGTCTAAAACTAAAAACTTTACGGGGCTCACTGCAACCGAATTGGGTGTATTATGAAGGTAAATACATAGTTCTTTATAAACGTAACGTAAAATATTAAGTAAAAAGTTAAAAAAATGCAACAAGAATCTATAAAATCATACACACACTTGTTGTTTTATATTTTTTGTTCCAAATAAACTACAAAACAATTAGATCTTAGGTGCTTAGAACTTTAAGTTGGGTTTCAAATGGGTCCCGTGGTGGTGGTCCCATACATAGTAGGTAACAACTAACAAATAAACAATCTACAGGCGCCATTCGTTTTGCAATTTTGATAAACCCTCCACTGAACTCTTGGCCGATTCCCAAATATTTTCAATCCTATCTGAATACAATGGAGTGCATTATACGATGCAATCTTGGAAGTCAAATAAGAATTATACGTTTGTGCATTCGATACAGAGGCTTGAAAGAGAGACAATATATTAGGGGTTAAAGTATGAAATTGCCGTTTTGTATGGACGAAATCGAGAAAAGTCATTTTTCCATACTAACAATTTTTTAGTTTTTTTAAAAACGCCTGTACCGTTTTCGATGCAATTAAAGGTGAAAGTTAGATGGTTATAAAGCTACGCATTATTTAAATTTCTGAAAATCAAAGTATATAATACAAATTTACTTAATTGAAGCAAGAAGGTCAGCTGACACATTGTAAGGGGTCTTTTCAACGACTTCCTTTGAAGTAATAGGCACTAGTATTGCTTTTTTTTTTAAGTCAAAAGTTACTATATTTAGTTTTTGATACAATACAAAAAGAATTACGCAATAATACGACTATACTTAAGAGCTATAAACAAAATAAAAAGTGGGAAAATAATTAGCAATTTCATACTTTAACCCCTATTATTTTCTATGGAAACAACTCTATTTCAGAGACCATATAAATAAACATGGAGTCGACCCCGGAATCTTACATATTAATAGGCGTCTATGTACTACAAGAAAAAAACACGATTCAAGCATTTTTGTATAATACCGAGTTTATTCTCTTAGATATGAAGGCATAATAATACCATCATAAACAGCAAATAGGGTAAAAATCTAAAAGCTGTACATACTAAGTCATCGAATAAAAAAAAAATTATACGAAATTCGATTCCTGATCCATTCATAAAAGTTAAAATTGTATTAAACCCTCGATAGGTTAGTCCGACTGGCGCTTGTCGGATATTTTAAAGTAACGTCCTAATAATCATTCCGCTGCAGGGAATCCAGCAAAGGCCTCCATCATTGAATTCAAGTTACCACAGCAATGATGGGTATGTTTACAGTAACAAAGTAAAATGTTATCATGTTTGCAATATATTTCAATATATTATAAAATACCTGGTCCTTAAAACACGGTGCATTGTAACACACAGTATGAACTAATAGTGTGATAGAGAGTATGAAGTGGCGGCTGTACGCTTCCACATACTGGACAGGAGAGCATTTAGTTTGAAATCATACGATTAAAAATTGCAGGCGTCTGTATTCAATTTCTTTTTTTTTTTTGGTAAGTAGTAGGTCTTTGTTGTCACACTGTGCCTAGTCGTGTGTATTACAAAATAGTTTGATTTCTTAATTTCAAATCATCAGTACCAGACAGATAGACATACAGACAGACAGAAAAACAAACAGAATCCTTACTTCCATATTAGGACAACTAAGGATTACTAGCGCCCCGAAGCTATTTTATTTTAATTTTTTATAAATTATGGGCTTGCTCTTAACTACATACTTAACTATACGGTTAAGAAGAAGCCTAAGATAGAGCGAGCTTACCCAGAGGTACTGGTTCTCCCACACACCAGCGGAACACAGAGGCACTGTTTGGCGCTGGACTCCGGCAGGAGGGTGGTAGCATCCAGGCGGCCTCTTACGAAGCCTACCACCGCAGAGGGATCTGTTAGCCGTCATCATTGGTTATAAAACCAAAGATGCCGTTGCCCTGGATGGACCACTAGGAGGTAGATCCTACCACCCCAAAGGCCCAGCTAGGTCTAATGGTTCAAGTACCGAGTTCGATCCCTGGATTCGGGATGAGTTTCAAATTTCTAAACAGTTCCCGGGTTTGTGATCACAACCCCTCGGCAAGCATAGTGTTTTTGCCTGTAGGTATCATTGCTGTGGTAACTTGAATTCAATTATGAAGGCCTTTTCCCGGCAGTGTCATGATTAAGGCCTTTACTCTACGTCATGAACTAAAGGTTACAAATAAGAAATACTGGAAAGCGACGATTCCCAACGTGACGTATTCTCGTATGTTTCCCTTAAAGATGGAGTAAAAGCTCAATGCATTTTTAATTCCCGGCGCTGGGGAAGAGAACATTCCGAGAAATTAATGTGTTCAGTAGCACGAAAAGCTACCTCGACGATGTTATCGTTTTATCAACAATTTACACACATTTTTAGTAACGTACCTGTCTTTTAGACACTGTAACATTTTCCGGAATAAATGTAGTAATCAAAATATGTGACACATTTTGGAGTCATCAAAATCATGACCAGGATTTAGGGTTTTAAGATATCAGAACAATACTCTATATGATATTTTAGCAATTTTATTGCATTTATAATATCAGTAATGGTACAGCGCCACGCCTGGTATGCAAGGAGATGCGGGTTCGAGTATCGCCTAAGACATAATTTTTCAAACTTTAAATACTGCTAACAGAACAAATCTAACTATTAATATTTCCTGTTCCGACGACAGCACGTCGTGTTATTCACTGGGGCATCTTAACGTCTTTGACATAGGTGCGAGTTTTCCACAAAACTGTGAAAGCTGATGTGCCACTGTACTACGTCTGAGCAACTACCGTCTCAGTTTTATTAGCGGCGTGTTTAGCCGTTTGTGGTGAAGCAACTTGTTGGAGCCTAGTTCGCCAGAGGAACATAAAATATTGAGTTAGCGAGAAACTTTAGCATGATTTATTTCAAAGTTAATAATATACCTATTCGAATTGAACACTTTCGCTATTAATTTTAATCTAAGATAATGTTTCGAGGAGGAGGCTGTCTCTCGTAACACAGGATAACCTTATACGAGAGCAGTTCGAACCTTGTACTTTGCAAGTGTTTTCCAAATAAAGAATTTTTTTTTTGCATTTGATTTCGTTTACACTCTATTATGCGGTAGAAACTTTGTAAGGAAAAGTTGTTTTGTGTAACCGTAAAAAGTTACTTTTTGTTCTTAAGAGGAAACACTACGGGCGAGAGAATTGAAAAATAGGTATTTGTAAAATCTATTGCTGTCGCGCAGTGCCAAACGCCTTTACCACAGAGTGTGATAGAGACAACTGCTTCTTGGACCGAAAATACCTACTAAAAGCACACCAAATCAACGTTTCATAGTCCCCCGATTACTTTTACAAAACTAGCCGATTTAAATAGTTTTTTCATTAAAAATTAAAGAAAGGCTTTGGCCGTGTTCGTATGTTCTCCTTTTTTTCTAAAATTTTGCCAAATTTGTTTTCTGGATGTTTGAACACAGCGGAAAATCTGGCGAATTTTTTAGATTTTTGAGGGCTCATATTTTTTTTATTAATAATTTATGAATAAACAGAAAACAAAGAAATATGCTAATAGTGGCCATAGATTTTTGTAATAAAAATTATTGCTCTACTGGCTTTATCCATGGATGAAACAGGGGACTACGTTTGTATGGAAAAATTTGTCTTTCCTCTTAACATATTTAAAGTACAGACACCAGCACGTTAACCTACCACAAAACGTCAAATTTTATCAATTGATATTGATCTCTACTTGTTGAACTTAAAGTTGAAAATCAATTCAATGGCCTTTAACTTTTTGAGTAGGTTGACCTGCTGCCGTTGTCTGTACCTAAGTATTATTAAAAATTAACGAGTAGTATTGTTCATCAAACATATTAGTTTTTTGAATGTAAGCAAGCTAGACATGTCTCATTTTTACTTATTTTCGTTGTAAAAATTTGAGTTTTTATAAATTTAAATAAATAAAATAAATGTAGCCTAAGTTACAGTTATAGTTGTAGTTATAGGCGCTATAGGTCTTTAGTTATACTTATCTTAACCACATTACTGTTGTTTTTATATGACTGTTGTTGCCTTAAATAAATAAAAAAAATAAAAAAAAGTTACTCCCTTAGCACGACCTATCTGCGAATGAAAGTACAGAAATCGGTCCAGCCGTTTCAGAGATTAGCCGAAAGAACAGACAACCAGAAAGTTTTGTAGTGAGTATCTATCTACCGTCAAAAGTTTTTATAAACAAGCATTGAAAAGCTGTTAAATTCTAATTAACCCCTTAACCCCCAGGAGGCACTCGGGTACCACGATAATTCAATTCATTTTAATTGTGTCTGGAATAACTCACGATCGAGGAATTAGAAAGAGACTCTTCAATTTTATTTGTTTGCTTATTGTAACAATTCCCAAAACAGTCGACTGATGCAACATAACATTTCTATCTAACCTAAATCGACGCAGGCGACACCCATTCGCAATTTGTGATGAACCATCCTTTTTCAACATTTCTGAAGGAGATAAAGCTGGCAATAAAATAAATAGTAGCCACACAAAGGCGTCTTCAGTTCGGCCCCAATCGCTTAATAATAAGGGGATGAATCCGATCAGCCAACGGAATTGCGACCCGGTATGGAGACGTCGACTTAAAATATTGACAGATTGAAATACTGAGAGATAATAGATACTTCAGAGCTTACTTAGATCTTTTTCGGTCGGTTATAATCCTCACTGATATTAACGTGTAAGTTTGGATGTATATCCCCCAAAATTTTAGGTATGAACTTCTGATAGATATACCGGACTTGGGGGCTTAGATCTTTTACGGTCATTTTTAATCCTACCTAATATTATAAACGCAAAGGTTTGTATTTTTAACTGAATTTTCTAACAATTTAGCTTACATAGAAGATAAATTGACGACCGTTTGGATCAGCGGTAGTAAACGCTGCTTCTGAGCCATGGGTTGCGGGTTCGATCCCCGCACAGTACAAATATTTGTGTGCATGAACATGTCTGTTTGTACTGGTCTGGGTGTTTTCTATGTATTATAAGTATGTATTTACAAAAAAAAAAAGTATATAAGTAAGTTTATCGGTTGTCTAGTACCCCATACGACAGGGTACTTAATAGTAGCTTAATTTGGGACTAGATGGCTCTGTGTGGCCCAGTGAGGCATGTCTTAAAATATTTATTTATTTTATTTAATTTATTGCAATATTTCGTGTAGTTACAGCAAGAAAATTGGCGCAACAGTTGTATTTTGTGTCATGTCACGTGACAGACGATAGGTTACCGTAATCATTTTAGCAAACATTTGTTTCTCTCTGAACCCAATATTGAACTCTATTCAGATGAAATCACAAGTAAAAGCTAGGATCTTATCAATCTGGTAAAATATGCCTATCCTGGTAAAGCGTAGATAATCATCCTCATCTCAGCAATCGACGCCTACGGTGGGTGTACTTAGGCTAGTCCATAGGAAGGCATAATAGCTTAGTATTAATGGGAAAGTTAGGGATGCTAATGGAACTCAGGCACGCAGTAATATCCACGGATAAAATAAAATAACTGAATACATAGTCTAGAATAATGAATGTCAATGAGTCAAAATATTTCTAATCTGTGTATAAGTAAGGATTAATACTTAGTCCTTACCTACTTCTGAATTAGAACAACTATTTTTTTTTTAAATACTCTACATTAAAAACAGCTTATCGAATGTTAACCCCTTTTGAATTCTTTTTATTTATTCATAGAAAGAATTTGGTTTTAATATCTGATACCATTTTTCTTGTCATCTATCATCTTGTAGCTGGCCATGACCTGTGACAAGAACGCCTCATCTAATCTAGATCAAGCTTAACGAACGGTGTAGGAATATTTCACCTCGGAAACTGCTAGGTAAGATTTGTAGGTTACTATATGTTCTAGAAGCTACGAGTGAAAGATGTGATTTGTAGTAAGATATTTAAAGAATTAACTTTTAAAAAATTATACCCGATAATATATTACACTTATGCTCTAGTGGAAACACGAAGCGTACCAGAAAACATACTCTTTCACCTACTAAAATACTTATAAAAGCATTTTCAGCAACGTCAAAAAATCACGATGGATCTAAAGTTAGTGAACGGATACACAGAAATCCCAAATCGCGTTCAACTTTTAACCTTTTATAACGTTCGAATTCGTTTCCCAGACATTGGAAAAATATTTCTTTCAATCTCACGGTAAAAAACTTTGCAATTTACCACTTTGTTAGCTCACGACCGATTTAAAAGTGAAATCGCAGTTGCCAAATTATGTTTAAATTCCCCAAATTTCTTCTTCAGATCACGATTTATTCCCAAAATACAATAACTCAAAAGGAAAGTTTTGAATTAAATACGCATTTAATTATGACAATCTGAATCCAATTAACCTAATTGCGAAAGAATATGCGGTGGCAACGAATTCAATTTAGTTATTCACGCAACATCTCTTGTACGCAGAAGGCTCAACGATTAAAGTAGGTACCTACTATATAAAAAATAATTTATTTGGGATACATGTATACAGGAAAGAGCGAGCTAGAAAGAAATTGATACGTAGATAAACACAACAACACCAAAAGGTCTCCGACTCAGCGTTTATCGTTGGCGTTGACGCTGGTAGTCTGCAGGAGTCTAAAGGTTAAAGAAAAAAAAAGAGAACTTTCTCTTTACTTTTTTTTCTTTTTAATTAGTTTCCGATATTTCGCTGGATAAAAACTCATAAAAAATAATGGTATCAACTCTGAATCAA
The DNA here is from genome assembly GCA_949315895.1 of Anania crocealis. Taxonomy (NCBI): domain Eukaryota; kingdom Metazoa; phylum Arthropoda; class Insecta; order Lepidoptera; family Crambidae; genus Anania; species Anania crocealis. Next base: position 3,167,475 of record OX438868.1, read on the forward strand.
TTAACTCTAGTCAACTCAAGCACTTTAAAAAAACTTTGAGCTTATGCCTGTAACAGTTTGGAGTCGGTGCTGAGGACAGTTGTTTTCATGTGCTCTGACTTCTAAAATCTCTGTGTAGCTCTTAAAATGTACTCTTTGATCAGGCTCAGGCACATCAATGCACATACAACTATTTTTTTTAATTAGAAAGAATTAATTAGTGTTCGAGATTTCTATTTAAATCACAAGAATTTAAAATTCAAAGCAATAGTAGGTATAATAATTCAGTCTAACAATCCTCATAACGGTTTAACTTGAGTAACCCTTCTGTGTTACACTGTGTTATTTTTTTATTTCGTCCACTCGTAAAATCTACGTTTTCAGTGTTCAAAACTGCTTCACATGCAATTTATGTCATTTAAAATGTGCAGAAAACGTAAACATCTGAATATATTTGCTGCGGACGTGTATAAATGTTGGGTAAATTAGCTTTTCAAATGAGGTCTAAAATTCGAAGGTCTCTCGGTTTTACTTTCTAACAAAGTTCGAGGTTATTTCAAATGAGTTAAACTTGCATATACTATAAATAAAATAAAGGTTACTGTTTTATAAATACTTAAAAATGTGATCATACCTTGTGTGCCTAACTATTCAATCAGTTTATACTGACCATAGTCACGGGCTTGGGTAGTTAGTAGTTCATAATCATCAGTCGACTGCTAGGCAATGGCCTATTAAGAAACCGGCCAAGTGTGAGTCGCACTCGCGCATGAAGGTTTCCGTACCATTGACTAGGTAAACAACAGTAAATACCTACATTATTTTGGTTAATGTAGTGCCTACCTGTTACCATTTATTGATATCGAGCAAAAATAGGCAATAAATGGCGTTTTTTGTATGGGAGCCCCCTTAAAACTTTATTTTATTTTGTTTTTAGTATTTGTTGTTATTGCGGTAACAGAAATAATGAGAATTCTACACAATCAGCCAGCTTGACAAGCGGGTTGACGGTCGCAATTTGGTAAAATAATGGCAAAAATATGCGTATTTTGAGAAGCAATAAATGAGTGGGTACTACGAAGAAAACGGTCAGCATCGTCTTTTTCTACCAGCGGTCCAACTGTGATCGTCAACTCACCTGCCAAGCTTGGCCTTATGGAGAGTTCTATCCTAGGTCTTCTCTTTTATCGGTCCCTCATGTCTGAGGATCGTGGTCAGCTTCGGGGTTGCATCTGGTTTGGATGATCTGCCTCCATCGGTTTCTGTTCAGCACGTCCTTTAGCACTGTGTAGAATGTGGAGGATTCCTTATTTTGTCGATCCATCTTGCTGGCGAACGACCTCTCGACCTTTTACCTTCGGTGTTTCCAACCACTATCAACTTTTCAAGGTTGTCGTCTCCTTTGCGCATTGTGTGGCCGAAATAGGACAGAATACGTTGATGACACGTGGTGGACAAGCGGGTTTTTATGAGAAGATGGTTCAGGATTGATGCATTGGTGCGTTTCGCTGTCCACGGTATTCTTAACATGCGTCTCCAGCACCACATCTCGAATGCATCAATCCTTTGCCGTTACCGGGCCAGACTGGTCCACGTTTCTACTCCATACAGGAAGATAGAGAATACCAGAGCTCATACTAAGTAGTTAGTACGAGCTCTGGGTCCTATATCCAGTAGTGGACTAATCTAGGCTGTTTTAATGATTGTGGTGAAAAATATTCGTTTACCCCTTCTCTTCTGTCGGTACCTTCTTCTTACTACGCCCACAGAAAGAGATGAGGACATGTTTTTGTAATTTTTATTGCCGCCCTCCATAGCAGAGTGGTGAGGAAACCGGTTTTTAAGGTGTTGCCGAGGTCCCGGGTTTAATTCCCTGAATGGTCGATGTAAAAATTAAAAGTGTTTTTCTATAAACGTGCAAAACACTGTACCCAAAACTTTTGCTCTCACTTCCATCAATGTACATAATGAAGTGCTGTGTTTTGTTAAAACTTATCTACATTTATTTGTGCATAAACATGACTACGCAACTAGATCAATAAGACATTGAGGAAGGCTGTTCCTGCCCAAAATGCATACTCTCATGTTTAACAGAAACTGTTACTCAAGCTGTATAAGAATATGTCCAATAAACTAACTCATTCCTTAACTGACTTCCTCTGAATATATTTAAAAATAAATTATCTATTCGACTGGCTTAGGGTTAAGTGTTTCTATTCAGTTAGTTAATTATTTCCATCTAAAATTGACATCGATGTTATTAAAAGTAGGTATTAAAAGAATATGGACAATAATTATGTATTTTTTTAAGTATAATTTATTATTTTTGTGATTTATGTATTGTGTAGGATGTGTTTATCAATGTTTTGTGACATAAATATTGGCATGCTACGAGTATTTATAAACTATGGCTGAATATATGAAACTACTTGTAATACATTTAAGATCTTATTACTATATTCAGCAGCAAATAAATGATTCTTGATTCTTGATACATTTTCTCGTGTGTGGGTATTTGTGGTACCTTCATTGTTTTCCAAAATACGAGTGCTTTAAATATTTACACAAAGGAGATGTCCCAAATTGTATGGAGGCCAGGCCCAGAACCTGTACACTCCACCAAAAGATAGACCAATACACCTACAAGATTTTATAATTATCCAATTCTTTTAAAATGGCTTCGTTAAGTGGTTCAAATAAAGAGATAAGTAAGAAAATAGCAATACAAAACAACAAAACCATCATGGCGGAAGATGACATTTTGATGACGTCTGTCAGTTTAGAAATCGCGCATCTAGGAGTCGAGTGCCATCGCTTACTGTAGTAACAACAAACATAATGAAAGTAATGTGTCGATCAATACTAAATACAGAAAACGAAAAAGAGGTCGTAATAATGAACTACAATAAAAGCGCGACAAGCAGAACAAAAACTTGAAGTGAATGATTATGCCAAAGTGACAAGGGGTATCTGACAGCTACTGACATTTAAAGTTTTTTTAGATTGACGCCATCTTGGAATGCCTAATGGAGTCTGATAAATTATTCGATCTTATTTATTTTTGAACCACTAAATTATACGTTAAATAAATTTATATGTATTTTTCCCAGAAACAGTATTTTTTTCTTGATTTTTGAAAATGGTGTACAATGTCTGGGCCTATTATGGGACATCTCCTTCGGAATAGAAAAATGTATGCGATGTTGTCCACATTTATTCATTTCGTTAAAGCAATGTTTTGCCTCTTGCTGCACACGTTTTTATACAAAATTACCCTCTACCGTGGTAGGGGCGCATGGTCCCACCTTATCTCTCCGCCCCAGTGGGCAGGCGCCGAGTTCGGCTATTGAAATTTATTTTTTCATCCGCCCTTGATACCTCCTGTGATGGTGACTAGACTTTTTGGTTTTTGTCGACATGGCATTTACTATGTACTTTCGTTCTATGATGAGTCAGGGGAAATCAGTTAAGTATTCCTTTAAGTAATTCCAATATCTTATTAGAATTACTTAATGGAATGTTGTGTTTTATCGAGAAATGTTATTGTCATCCATGTTTATGTTAACGATTCAACTTTCGGAAATGCTACTGAACATATATTTTTTTTAAATTTTAGGGTCCTGTAAACTTCTACATTATTTAGTATTTAAACTGGAAAAGTTATGGCTCAGGCGGGAATGGAACCCGAATCTATTCACATGCCGGAAAATGATTATTGCAATTAAATTGCTTAAATATCATAATATAAAGTAAGTAACTACATTAATTATTATTTAGGTTGTAGTATCCGTTCGGACTGAAAGTAAAAAATTTTTTTTACCGACACCCAAAATGTGGACACCGTGGTTCGGAAGAGAAAATATTATTCTAGCCCGCTTTCTGTAACTCGATCCTGTTACTAAATTTTCGCCTTTTGCAGCAATTTCATTCGACATTTCTCGGAGCGTGAACGATTTTCACGAAACAAGATCCTGACGATGATATTGTAAGAGATTTCGTTCTTAAGTAGAGAAAACGTGGCTTGGGAAATATTTTTTGAATTTTCTTTCCATTCCTTTACAGTGACACCGTGTCAGATAAGGCTTGTTAATTCTTTATTAATATAGAATTGGTGGGTTTTCTGCCGAGCAATAGTTAATAGTAGCTTTATTATCATTATTTTGACTCCCATAGTGGAGTGACGAACACACCGGTTTTCAAGATGTCGCGTGATCTGTGGTCCCGGTTTCGATTCCAGAACGGATCAATGTAAAAAAAAAGATAATAACTATTTTTCTTATTGGGCGCCCCATCGGTCGTGCCAGACCAAGATCACAAGGATTTGTAGTCAGCCAGCTTTTGGTAAGCGTGATAATTATGCCTAGAGGTACCCCATATTGCCATTTTACTAATTGCAATAGTAATTGCAATTTGGTTGATAAATAAATTGCTGGCTCACAGCGAAAGGAACATGCTCGGTAGCTTAATTGAACAAAGCACCGCACCCGGTACGCATGGAGATGCAGGTTCGAGTCCCGCGACAAAATTTTTCCAAGTTAAAATAGTGATATGCCCATCAGCGCTGTGGTAACCCTGCAGTGGTACACTTAATAGGCCGTTACCTTACTACAAGTCAATATGAAAATGAACTTTTTTTCATCGGTTCAGAATAAACTAGGCCAATCACCAATGCATCAACGTCAGACTATCAAAGGCCTGCAAATAGTTATTCGAAAACAAAATGGAACCCATCAATCTTGCTGTGGCTTATAAATTTTTATATGGTTACGTACTCGTATTTCGCGATGTGATGTTGTTTCGTCGTCATTTTAAGGCAATTTATAAAAAAGGTTGAGCGAGTGTCTAAAGCTGCATTAGTAGGTTCGTACCAGATTTGGCAGGGCAGGGAGAGAAACACGAGTAGTGAAGGTGAGTGTTGAATTTGATGTACGTCGGAAAGGGGCCTAAAACCTACACCCGTGTCACATGGCCCGGGAGCTACTCGGAGTTTCTCTTTCTGCCACACGATGGACCCGGCACGGTGAATCTATGGAACGCTAAGAAGTTTGTCTCATAAAAGGTACCTAATGTTTGTTTTGTTTGAAGGAAGTAATTGATGGAACTTAATAGTGAACCGATCTTATTAAGGTGACAATATAATTAAACTTGGAGGTACAGTCGGGCAAGAAAGGAGAACCCCATTTTTGGGCCCGACGTTACAACAATAAAAATTATGCCAAAAAATCCATTTTATTTTACTTGCCTATTTCTCCAAAAAATAGTTTAATTGGCAATGCTGCCGTCGTACGAGAGAAGGGCACAACTAACATTTTTTTCAAAATTGAGTTATATACATATTTAGAATCAGGAAAAAGAGGCGCATCTGCTCAATTTTTTGTAGAATTTTATCTTCAAGGAATTCGGAGATTCAGTAGGCTTGAAAGGCACAAATGACACTAAATATTAATGTTTATAGAATGAAAAGACACATTTATTTACCATTACATTGAAAAGGCACAAATACGTAGATGTGACTTTTACTTTATACAGATTTTTACTAAAAACTGCTTTGAAAAGGCACATCTACAGCATAATATAAAGAAAAGGCTCAAATGCCAGATGTGCCCTGCCTACTTAATCAAGGATTCATGTATATATCATTTAATTTACGTATCAAAGGCACAAATAACCAGTTGTGCCTTTTCTTTCAATTATTTACTATTAGGTGTGAGGTTAGGAGGGCAGGGTTTGATTGAAACGCGGCAGTTGTGCCTGCAACGTAGAAGCGACTCCATGCTTGTCAGCAGCCTGTCCGCGCTAGATAAGTTTAATTACGTTTTATCCACGTTTACATGTCGATGGTTATAATGTGAAAGGGCTTAAAGGACAAATCGCCACTTTTCAGGAGAGCCGCAAAACAAAAAATGTTGAAAAATCAACATAACTTTTTTGTTTTTAAAGCTATCGGTCTCAATGAAAGGCCATTTATTCTATTTTTCCAAGCCGAACCGTATGCGACCGTTTAATGTATTCTAGATAGCGTTCTTTTTGAGAAAGATTTCCTTTAAGAATCGTATTTTGAACATTTAGACCTTTAAGCTAAAGTTTTTTTTGAGATAGTTTGTCAACTATGGCTTATAAGACTACTTTAAAGTAGTGGTGGTATTAAAGGAAGGTATTTTTGTTATTTGTCTTTTAAGCAAAAATATTTTTTGTCTTTGTTTTTTTTGTAATTATCCTTAATAAATGAAAATTGGTTCTTTAAGATGGAATTTCGATTTAAAATATTTTCAAACTAACATACATTTTGTTCTTTAAACTGTTTTTGCTTTGAAATAGTATTGATTATTGAGAAGTTTCGTTATGCTGAATAGAATAGAAAAGCATCACCAACGTGCACTGTACTTTACTTTCTTCGGTTCGAGTATCAGTTAAATAAAATATCCTAGGTTAAAGAAGATTTTTATGTGATGTGTTAGAATGTGAATAAATAAAATAATCTGTGTTTTAGAAATTTTGTTTTATTGAATAAAAAAGATCAAAAATGTGAATTCTTTTATAATCAATTTTGACACGCACGTATGCATCGAAACAATCAAATCAACTACTACTACAAACATAAATTTTAACAGTTTTGTTTTAAATAACCATTAATTTTGTTCTTAAAACAATAATGTAACACTGCTTATTTATATCATTAACTGATAACAATAATAAAATCTCTTTAATTCAACAAAATCCAATTAAATCAACAAGTCGCATTCGACATGGAATGTATTGTATGTAAGTAAACATATTTTTTTCAGTTCTTGTGTACCTACTACATGATAATACTCGTAACAAATGCACTATAAAAATAATCAAGTTTTCTTTTGCTCATAGCCACAAATATAATTAAATTATTTTAGGAATCAACTAAATAGGAACATTCCTGCAAAATCGTCTGATTAAAAACACACCAACAAGTCAATTACAATCTATACTAATATTATAAAGCTGAAGAGTTTGTTTGTTTGTTTGTTTGTTTGAACGCGCTAATCTCAGGAAGAACTGATTCGATTTAAAAAATTCTTTATGTGTTGGATAGTCCATTTATAGAGGAAATTTTTAGGCTATATAACGTCACGCTGCGACTAATAGGAGCGAAGTATGAGTGAAAAATGTTGCAAAAATAATCGCGATCATTATAACAGAAATTGACGCGGACGAAGTCGCGGGCAACATCTAGTACGATATAAGGTAGATCAATCGATCGTCAGTAACTTAACTATATCAATTAAGCTTCTAGCCACTCATCCTATTGACTCGATCTTTTTTATTATTAGAAAACGAAAATAGCAACATAGAATGTTATAATAATTTAAGAAATATCGTCACTAAAGATGGTTTAGTAATGTCACAGAAATCAGAATGTAGCTGAATGTAAACTTAATTAGCGTCGTTATTAATATCATCCTTTTCTTCCTCTTCATCTGTTTCAGGAAGTTGGTCTCGTGTGGTTTTAGAAGTTGGTAAACTCAGATATTCTTTATGGTATCGTTTGGGAATCGTTCCATTGTTGCAAAGTTTACGTAAATCATTGTATTTTGCTTCTGATATATCAATTGCTTTGTGTAAAGAGGTAGCAACTCGATATTTTCGTAACTATTAATTTTTTCGGTTTTAGATTTTATTTTATTCTTTCCTTTTCCTTTACCCTTCTTCGATGGTAGACTCTTAAAAATTTCTGTTTTATATGTTTCATCACTATCTTTCATAGAGTATTTTATTTCAATGTTCTTCAAATCTTTCGTCTTCAACGTAATTACTCTTACTTTTCTCAAATATTTTAAAGGATCACCTTGAAAGGCTTTTGCTGCTAAATCATTTCAATTAATTATGTCACAATATTCAATAGTTTCAACTTTATATGGAAAGGGACTTTTGCAAGAAAATTTGTTAAGTTTTGTTTTAATTATTTGGATAAGCTACCAGAAATGGCATAATAATAAATATGTTTTATAGTTTATTAAACTTTCTTCACATGATTCATTGTTTTTTTTTTGTAGACACCATTAAGTCAATTTACATTAAAAAGGCACAATTAGACAAATGTGCCCTATCTTAGACTCAATGACCATGAAATATTAACTAGAAAGGTCATATCTGGTTAACTATGCCTTTTCTTTGTAATGAGTGGTATTTTAATAAATTTATTTTTTTAAGATGAAATGGTTTTTTTGAATTTATTTAATAATTATTTATATATAAAAACTAAAAAGTAAAAAATATAATAGTATTAACCTTCCCGCATATACCATCAGTATTGTTTTTTCTTTTAAGCAATAGGTTTCCACACTATGGAGCAGAATATGGTAAAAACTTTAATCCCAATTATCTCAGTTTGACCAAAATGATAGATGTGCCCTTTTCTCGTACGGCGGCAGAATGGACAAGTGGAGAAAATGGATTAAATACATATTGTTTCTCTAATACTTAAACAGTCTCTGTAAACCGTTTTACACACATTTAAACTAAATAAATTAAAACTTGACTATCTCCGTAAACGCTCTGTCACTTCATAGAGCGGGGCTTTTAACGTTTTAATCGATTTGGAATAAGTCGATTCATAGTAATAATTCTTTACAATTGCATTTTTTAAGGAATAAGCTAAATAATTCGTTTTAAAAGCCTGATATAAATATAAAAAACTTAGAGAATGTAATTAACATTTTTTTCCACGAGCTTTGCAGTTCAATAAGACGTAATCATTGATAAAACAATTGAACATTTTGAATAGTTCAATTCCTGATATAACAGTCTGCACTATTATTAAGAATATCAGCTGACAATGACAGTTAATTGTCATTTGTCACTCACTCCAATTCACTCACATTTCGTTTCGTACATAGAGTACATTTTAACATGTTTCGTACTCGTGCGCAAGTTAATGTGGTTTGTATTTTTCTCAATGCTCCGCTGAAGTGCTCTGTTTACTACCTATATTGCCTATAGATAGAAAAGGAACCTAGATCTTATCCAGGTAAAGTACCAAAATGGATTTTTTTTGTAAAATAATATATTATATAGGTTATAAAATACAATAAGTTCATTGGTTGATTTAAGTAACTTTCCCATTGTAGAAGGTTGTGAAAATAGGGCTTATGAATCTTTTCAATACGCTTTAATTTATGACCAATTCCCAGCCTTGTAACGTCAGGCCCAAGATTGTATGGTTATGAACAAATACTTGTTAGTGCGCTCACTTGTGATTGGTTTCTTTTAACGTCGAGCGACCCTATTGGTATACTCTATTTGATATTTTAGCAACTTAATTGCACTTATAATATCAGTATATAAACTTGAAAAATTTTGTCTCAGGCGGGACTCGAACCCGCATCTCCTCGCATGCCGGGCGGGCGTCATACCATTAGGCCACCGAGACACTGCGACACGGCGCGAATTTTTCAAGCATATTCTTACGCTGTGAGCCAGCGTTGTTTCATCAAATGTTAGGAGTTTGCACCCTTAACACCCGAAAGAAACATCTTTGCAGATGTTTTGCAAAAAATTTTTTCAAGTTTATATACTGACCCTATTGGTCTTTGCTTGATTGGCGTTCTTTGAACTCGTTTATGTGTAGTGGTGCGCAAGTGGCGACATCTGTTCTCATACAAATGGCGCATGACAGCCTTTTTAACATTTTGCCATGTTCTGTAGTTCATACAAATAATAAAAGATACACAGCCCTATACAAAACTGTCACTTCAAACTGTCTTCGATGAAATCTGGCATTTCATCAACTTTATAATCCGGCCGAATAATATCGAACGCAATGGTATGGATATTTATGTCACGCTGTAACACCCGTATTTATAAACAAGTAAAAGTAATTGCTTGACTAAAAGTAATTACTTAAGAGATAATTTGTATGCCTTAATCTAGCAATTAGTAGAAGTTAGAACTATCAAAAGTTAGCATTCTAAGCCAAATAATATGACTATTAAGTGCCATGCCACACTGGCGGATTACAAGCGTTTTCAAAGCGGAGCTGCCATGCAGCAAACACGCCGCGGGTGCGCGGCGAAAACGACGCTGCTGCACAGCCAACACTTTGCGGACGCGGATTCGCAACGTTTCCGCCTTGAGTGAGCGGCGAACGATACACTCAGTAACAGAATGGATTCCTACGAGGAAATACTGCTGTTAGCTTTGTTACTTCGACGACGCAAGAAACGTAAACCAATACTTCGAAGATATTGGGAGGATCCAATAACAACTAATCGACTGAATGAAAGCGGCTTCTGTGTTGTTTTGCAAAAAAATAAAAAAATATCCAAGACAATTTTTTTTCTTACCTGCGTATGTCAAGACCTACATTTTATGAGTTGTTACATCTGATTCAAACTGACATAAAACATAAAGATAAGATTTTGGTATGTGAGTGTACAAAATGGCGGCCACGCCTCTCTCCGCGGCGAAATCGTTTCGCGTCCGCAACGTATTCGCTGCGCAGCCGCGACGTTTTGACCGCGCGCACGCGGCGTGTTCGCTGCGTGGCCGCTCCGCTTTGAAAACGCTTGTAATCCGCCAGTGTGGCATGGCCCTAATGGTGATCCATTTCCTTCACTTAAGCACTTGGTAGTAGCATCTTAAGTTATGACTTTCTAAAGCAAAAAGTAATTACTTCTTTATAAATACGGGTGTAAGTATTCGATTGATATAGGTTGTACATACTACGTTTATGGTACAGACAACAGCACGTCAACCTACCACAAAACGTCAAATTTTCTCAATTGATATTGATCTCTACTTGTTGGACTTAAAGTTGATAATCAATTCGATGACCTTTAACTTTTTAGGTAGGTTGACCTGCCGTTGTGTACTAAAAGTGCACCGTCATGTCAAATGGGTCTTTTGTTGGGACACTTTTTTGATGCTAATTGTGTTCTATATTACATCAAAAGCGATTTTGCAATAAAAATGTATAGTATCCTTTATTTGATATTTTAGCAATTAAATTGCAATTTTAATATCAGTATATAAACTTGAAATATTATGTCTCAGGCGGGACTTGAGAAGAAATGCGGGTTCAAGTCCCGCTTGGGATATAATTTTTTAAGATTATATACTGAATGTATAGTATCATTTGAAAGCCATTGAACAGTAGTTTGCATAAAAAGCTGTAGGTATAGTTTTGTTGCAAGTTCTATGTCAACAAAGTTAAGATACCCCAGTGTATAGCTTAATATGATGTTGTCTGTACTCTGTATTTTAATCTTCAGAAGCGGTCACTAGTCGGTGATTGAATTAATATTCCGTCGAGTCCCACCCTAGTGGAGAAGATGAGAATTCATAATGAACTTGTAGCATGAGTTTAAATTGAATTTTGATGGCATAAGCATACGTTTTAATAATTTATCGTCATCTCGTTGTCTATCACATTAAATGAATTTTATTATAATTGATAAACATGTCTCTTCTTCTTTTAATTGATATTTCGAAAGCTAATGTCATGATGTTATAGGTTTTACACAATTTTACGGTTTTTAAGAAACTTTACTAATAAACGCACCGTTGATCTAGTGGTTTAAATACCGGGCCAAGATCTCGGGGTTCGATTACCGGGTCGGGCAACCAAAAGTTTAGAATTTTCGAACATTGCTCGGGTTTGAGATCACCAACCCGCATTTGGCAGGCGTGGTGATTATGCCAGTACCTATCATTGCTGTGGTAACTTGAATTCAATGATGGAGGCCTTTTCCCTGCAGTGGGATGATTATAGGCTGTTACTTTACTAATAAACACTGAATATTCATTTTATGAATGCGAAGGTCTGTCTATCAATCACGCCAAAACAGATAAACGAATCCGGATTACATAGGTCACGAAGATATTACAGACTTGAATACTATTCTTTTCAACCTGAAAAAAATACAGTTCCCATGGGATAACTACTTTCAAACTACTTTTTTGGACTAATCTACCGCCCACTGAATATATATTCTGGGGTAGTTTTATACGAATCTACCTTCCACACGGAGAGAGTGCATCGCTGTTGCAGTCAGCCTATGATCACGGCCGATGCAACTCGGTTGAAACGTCAGGTAAATGAAATAAGGTGTGTTCGTGGGGCTCCGAATGATTTACAGAATTACCCTTCAACGAGATAATTGTACATAGAAATCACTGTTCATCGTTCATCGATACAAATATATATTTTTACCACGCTTTTATTAGCTTGGGTTGTATCTATCTATGTATCTATGTATGTAATGGAATCTTTGAGCATAAATTTGACCGATTTCCAGAAGTTTGATTAATTTGAAACTTTGCACACGTATCAAGGACCGATGACAATGCAATAATTTAATAACAGTTTTCCCAGTTTTCCTCTGTAAGAGGGAGTAAAAGAGATAGAGCTAGCGCGCGATCTGTATCAATTATGTTTCCTGCATAGGTTTGGACTTACAGTCGGTAAAGAAGGAATCAAATCTTATAAACTAAACTAAAAAGTAAAAAATAAATTATAGTTTAAAAAACTAAAAAACCACGCTTTTAAAACAGATTGAACTAAAAAATTAAAAATAAAACTGTAGTAATCAATTGAAAAATTCATATTATTGTACAAAAAGCGTGGGGGGCTTGATTTAGATTGTTGTAAATATTTTATCAATAATTTACTATATCTGTGGATATCATAAAAAGCACCCCACGCTTTTTGTACAATAATATGAATTTTTCAATTGATTACTACAGTTTTATTTTTAATTTTTTAGTTCAATCTGTTTTAAAAGCGTGGTTTTTTAGTTTTTTAAACTATAATTTTTTTACCGACAGATCGGTTCGCCGAAAGAATGATATATGTATATTTCTTTCGGCGAAGCGAGCTGTCGGCAAAAAATTGTATTTGTATCGATGAACGATGAACAGTGATTTCTATGTACAATTATTTCGTTCAAGGGTATTCTGTAAATCATTTAGGGCTCATGTTCTTGATAAATCCCGTTACACCCATGGGATAGTCACAGAATTCTACTTTTAGGAATTGGGAGTCATTAAAGATGCACAAAGACTATGCATAGATGTAGGATGAGATTGATACCCCACGATACCACTGCTAGCCACGGCTGAGCAAACCATAAAGCCAAATAAAATCATAAAGATTGAACGACAAAATGTGTTCTTTTTTCATTAGTTTCCTATAATATTAGGGGTTAAAGTATGAAATTGCCATTTTGTATGGATGAAATCGAGAAAAGTCATTTTTCCATACTAACAATTTTTTAGTTTTTTTAAAAACGCCTGAACCGTTTTTGATGCAATTAAAGGTGAAAGTTAGATGGTTATAAAGCTACGCATTATAGTATTTAAATTTCTGAAAATCAAAGTATATAATACAAATATACTTAATTGAAGCAAGAAGGTCAGCTGACACATTGTAAGGGGTCTTTTCAACGACTTCCTTTGAAGTAATAGGCAGTTTTTTTAGTCAAAAGTTACTTTATTTAGTTTTTGATACAATACAAAAATCGCATTTTCCGTATTATGTTGCAAAAGTATCATTGATGCGTGTGTTGTAACGTTTGCTGATCGTATGTTTTATGAATTCGTGCCTTATTCGGTTATTTGAAAAAAAAAACAAGACAAAATGCACCTTAATTTTGTAATTTAGATGTATTTTATCCACATATGACGATTGATGCGACTCCGTGATATCATACTTCATGTATGATATCTCGTACGGAATACTACTCGATTTGTTTTTCCGCACTGTGTTATTAATGAGGTATCAAAAGTAACGAGTAACGTAACGATACGAAAGTAACGAGTACTCTTTGTCAAAGTAACGAGTTCATACGGGTACGCAATATTTCGTTACTTTTACACCTCTGTTCCTGACACAGACAAATACCTAAAATACAAAAATCATAAAAGTCGGTCCAGCCGTTCTCGACTTATAAGTGGTGTAACTAAGACGAATTTCTGTAATTTAACCGCTTTTTTTCCAGACACAATTAAAATGGGGACAACTCTCCCCAAAAAGTCTACAAGCATATATTATAGAGATGATCATTTAAATGTCTTCAATTAAAAAATGTTTACAATTAACTTAGGTAAACTCATTTATAAAAGCTTTCATAAAAACCCGTACTACCTTACTGAGTACGTGATCTAATTTCGGATTTAGCTTAGGGAAAAAATGTATTAAATGCACGAAGCCTCTCCTCTTTTATACTATAATAATACTAGGACAGCATTAACAATTATGTTCCAGTCACAGTACAAAAAGAACAGACAACTTATTATCAAAACGAAAAAGATCGATATCAGATAAGGCAAAAATGATTCCTAATATTATCATGAGTTAGAAAACTGGTAAAAAATTGCAACAAAATACACATAATTATGCTTACAGTGTATTTATTAACAAGGTGTACCTACAAAAGATGAATAATAATAAATAGCTTGCATTTGTATGCTGCAATTCGAATGTAGATTTGAGATGATTGTTGTTTATCATGTTTATAGCATTTTTTAATGCTTAGTAGCACTTCTTTGTAGTTATTTTTAAATAAGTACCTACTATTTATGAACAGGTCGAAAATTTTACTAGGCTTACATTTGTACGTTTTAAAAACGAAACATTGTAAGGTAAAATAAAAGCCTATAATATTAGGGGTTAAAGTATGTAATTGCCGTTTTGTATGGACGAAATCGAGAAAAGTCATTTTTCAATACTAACAATTTTTTTGTTTTTTTAAAAACGCCTGAACCGTTTTCGATGCAATTAAAGGTGAAATCTAGATGGTTATAAAGCTACGCATTATAGTATTTAAATTTCTGAAAATCAAAGTATATAATACAAATATACTTAATTGAAGCAAGAAGGACAGCTGACACATTGTAAGGGGTCCTTTCAACGACTTCCGTTGAAGTAATAGGCACTATTATTGCATTTTTTTTTAGTCAAAAGTTACTTTATTTAGTTTTTGATACAATACAAAAAGAATTACGCAATAATATGACTATACTTAAGAGCTATAAACAAAATAAAAAGTGGGAAAATAATCGGCAATTTCATACTTTAACCCCTATTACCACTGCGGGGCTATGGCCTCCTAAATAAATTAAAGTTACCATAGCACTGATCTACAGGGATAATGAAATAATAGGGAAACGAAATATTTAACTGAAGAGACAAAGAAGTCGGAAAGTGTTTAAAATCGTATTGGCAACGAAAAAAAAAAAATTATGACGAAACTCTCTTTTGGAGATTTTTTTTTTTTAAATAAGAGGCTAGCTCTTGACTACAGTACACACACTACTTACTTTCATTACTTACATATACGGTTAAGAAGACGCCTAAGATGGAGCGAGCTTACCCAGAGGTATTGGTTCTCCCACACACCAGCTGAAAACAGAAAAACTGTTCGGCGCTGAACTCCGGTAGGAGTGTGGTAGCATCCAGACAGCCTCTTACGAAGCCTACCACCACAGTGGGATCTGTTAGCCGTCATCATTAGTTAGAAAACCAAAGATGCCGTTGCCCCGGGTGGACCACTAGGAGGTAGATCCCACCACCCCAAGTCCAAGTGTCCAAGTCCAGTAGTGACCCAGTGTGCTGATATTGTGATTCTTATGCCCTCCTATATAGCCTATTAAGTTAGATTAAAGCTTATAATTTTCAGGAGTCTGCTTGTTCAGAATTTAGCTTAGTTATCTAACTTAACATTATTTTTCGTTGGATTTTTTTCTAATTGCTTTTTGATATCCTTAGGAATTGTCTGTGGCACGATTCAACCTGCAAAACGGAACGCAAACAAAAAAGGAGCATCGCATCATGGCTGCCATCTGTCGGCTTCCCACCTGAATTCCGTGCCTAATGGACTCGAATTCATCCCGAAAAATAAAATCTAAACCAAACCGAAAATAATTCAGCGATACTATCCAAAGCTACCGGCACCTAACACAGTCAAGAAGATCAAAGGGAACTTCATCTAGTGGCCTCCAGCAAGCTGCGTCAGGTCGTGCAGGTCAGTGCTAACCGGATATTTCTCAGTACTTGCCTATACTTACTCTCTTTTCTTAACACTGCTTGTTTTATTTGACCTATGACAGTTTACAGACCACAATAAACGCATAAAGTGTCAGAGCACAATTCAAATTAAGTCACCCATAAAACCTCGTTACTGTGATTAAGCCATTAAAAAGGCTGCCGACCCTAGAGTAATGTGAATATTAATTTAGACCTTGGGAAAATGTAATTAGAAGATGAAATATTTCCCGCTTTTTAAACCGTGTGTGGATTTAAATATTTAATTATTGATTTGTATTTTTTTATATAAATGAACCTAATGAAAGTCATTTTTATTTTTGGACTTTGGTCTATTCCTTGATTCTGATAATCAGCATCAACATCATCTTACACCAGCTAGACCACTGCTGGACATATGCCTCTCTAAAGGAAGTCTTTGCCGTTATCGCCACACTTGGCGGTTGCAAATGGCAGCTAGTTGAGTGAAGACGCTGCTGCCAGTTTTTTTAAGATGGCACTCCTTTCAGTCGCCTCCTATGACACCCATAAGAAGACAATGTGTGTGATTTTTTTATCTAGCTCCTTAGATATGATGTTAATCAATTCCAAGGCGTGTGTTAATGACGCGGATTTTCTTTTGACTTTTATATTTTGTCGCATATCAGAATATCAATGTCATTTTAAAACGGAAACACAATAACTTTTACTAAAGAATAACAAAACATACTTTATCTTGTAGGATCGCGTCTACGATGTATCACTAAGCCATGTGCTACGTCGTAGTAGCTACGAAAGTACTACAAGAACACGTCGTAGCAGTTAATATTGCCTGAGCTCAGTGATTGTCAACTTTTACGCAACTCCCTTACAACGGGACACGTGAAATAAAGCACTTTTTCAGTTTTTTCCCTGTTATTTATATTTTAGGGACAAATTGGTTTCGAGAGTCTTCTAAATCATCTATTTGACCTCTGCGTGACTTCTTTTCACGCTTAGGCGGAACTCACCACTACCTAAACTGTGCGGACAATTTTGTTACTCGTTATGGTAAACTTCTTGAGATGAACTTTTTTTATTATATATCCTCTAATCCTCTTGCACTACATATTTGAATTGCCACGATTTTGAGCTTTAATGTCTTGCAATGCATGTGACTAAAGAGTCATTTTCATAAACTTTAGCAACCATAATAATCATTGTTTTTTTTAAAGTGATTTAAATTTTGAGTACCAATGGTTAAATAGGTTTTGACTGTTGTTTTTTGCTATTTGCGTATGTTTTTTCAGCAGATAGACCAATTTGAATGATTTTTTTAATTGATAAGGTTTAATTGAGTAATAGTAATGCCTATTTAAATTTGAATTAATTGCACTGAGTGGCATTCCTTTTCAAATAAAATCAAACTGTGCATCGTGGAATATTAACCAATTTTGATTCGGTGCAAATAAAAGATCACCGATACAATCATCAAGCGTCTAAAAATGTATGAATTATTCTACGTTATCGCGTTACTGTTAAAAAAAATCTATATAATTAAGAGGAAACACTACGGGCGAGAGAATTGAAAAATAGGTATTTGTAAAAGCTATTTCTGTCGCTCAGTGCCAAACGCCTTTACCGCAGAGTGTGATAGAGACAACTGCTTCTTGGACCAAAAATACCTAATAAAAGCACATCAAATCAACGTTTCGTAGTCCCCCGATTACTTTTCCAAAACAAAACCGATTTTAATAATTTTTTCACTAAAAATTAAAGAAAGGCTTTGGCCGTGTTCGTATGTTTTATTTTTGTTTTCTGGATGAACACAGCGGAAAATCTGTCAAATTTTTTCGATTTTTTATTAATTAATCATATCTTTTTTATTAATTAATTTATGAAACATGCTAATAGTGGCCATAGATTTTTGTAATAAAAATTATTGCTCTACTGGCTTTATCCAGGGAGGAAACAGGGGACTACGTTTGTATGGAAAAACGGCCCTTGTGTTTCCTCTTAAAATGCAATATTATTATGTAAAATTTTAATTTAGTTTTATAACTATTCGCACTGCCATATTTTTTTTTTACTTAAGAGTCCACACTATATGTGTGAAAAAGTCCACATTTTATAAAACACTGCCGGCCATTATCGTGACTCGACAAGACCCACAAGTTGAGAGCCACTGCCTTTGTGAGTCTGTTGAATACATGTTCACTTGTAATAGCAAAAAGAGGATATTACATTTTTCTTCGTAGACTACAGTACATAAACACAAAACCTTTGCGTTTTAAGAAGCTTTGGGTTTATACACAAATTATATAAACATATTAGGGGTTAAAGTATGAAATTGCCGTTTTGTATGGACGAAATCGAGAAAAATCATTTTTCCATGCTAACAATTTTTAGTTTTTTTAAAAACGCCTGAACCGCTCTCGATGCAATTAAAGGTGAAAGTTAGATGGTTATAAAGCTACGCATTATAGTATTTAAATTTCTGAAAATCAAAGTATATAATACATATATACTTTATTGAAGCAAGAAGGTCAGCTGACACATTGTAAGGGGTCTTTTCAACGACTTCCTTTGAAGTAATAGGCACTAGTATTGCATTTTTTTTAGTCAAGTTACTTTGTTTAGTTTTTGATACAATACAAAAAGAATTACGCAATAATATGACTATACTTAAGAGCTATAAACAAAATAAAAAGTGGGAAAATAATCGGCAATTTCATACTTTAACCCCTATTATTAAGATCAACAGTTCTGAATCATCATCATTATCATGTCGATTCGAGGATCCGGTTGGTGTATTGGTGCGGTCGTCTGCCTATTACGCAAAGGTCCGGTTTTCGATTTCTATCCGTTACAATTTAGGAAACGATATTTCCTGATTATCTCGAGTCAGCTAAGGGGGGAAGGGGGTGTTTTGGCACGCATAGCAAAGTATAAGGGGAAGAAGTTAGGAGTCGAGTCGGAGATCACAGCAGGCCTTTGTAGTCCGGAAAAAATTTACGTTTCTCGTAAGACAGTTTTATATTTAAATTTTTATGCGTAGGTACCTACCAAGTCATAGGAAAAATCTAGTAAAATCAGAACGCAGAAGTCTCTATGGATGCTTGTTACTCAATCACTTTTGAATAACTGGACTGGCGCTCTGTATGCCAGGCCTTGCCTAGTTCAGACTCCAGTCCTCTCACAACCTCTTGAATCTCTGCACATTTAAACAAGTTAATATACCAATATTGTTATTCTAGTTTGTGAAAGGAAAAATAAAGATTTTTACAACATCACGTGGAGTTGCCTAGCGGTCACCGATCCTTGACTGACCATGACCGACATTGCTTAACCTCGGTCATCGGACGCGAACCGGTCTTTACAGAATACTGTGTGGAAATTTCGCGCCTTAAAATATTCTTGTCTGGAAAAGCACAAAGGCTACTTTTTTCGAATTCAAAATAAAACACGCACGAAACCGTAGGTTACAGCTAGTCAATAATAAACCCAAAACTCCGGGAGTTGCGTTTGACACGTGAAAAGTCGTTACCGACACGAATGATAAACGATAGCAAACTTCCCACATTTATGGGACAATTTAATTGAATAGAAAGTCCCTTTGTTCCGGGTCCATGAATTAGTGGCCATTGAAAATCGACGTCTTGGACACAAAGAACTTAGTGTAGTGACCTATTTGTTTTACATGTTTATATAAATTTGTGTTTAGTTATAATATTTTGGTTTTCATTGTGTAAATTCATTGCATTCTTATATTTTAATAATAAATTAACTAACAGGCAAAGTCGCGCTGCGCGCGTAGTATTGTAAAACTGCTGACGCTCGTGAAGCACGCGCTATTGTTCTCAACTGCGTATTGGCACGCCGTGTGTAGGGACACTTCGATTCTGTAACTGACGGCGAATGCACGTTCGATCTCGGCCCGCTCATTATTTTTGTACGCGCGCGTAAGCAACATCGTACCGTAGTTTAGTATTTAATAATTCTCGTATTCATCATATTCGTATCTCATCAAATTATCTTTTGTGCGCGTGTAACTGTGTTATTTATGAATTTATATATGGAATTTTTGTGTTGTGAATAAGACTATAATTTAATTAATCAGACTTTAATTTATCATTCCCGATAAAATATTCATTCCACATTTGGTGACTCCCGACTTTAAAGACGCGAATAGTTCCGGTACGTTCTCGAACAATTTACTACTGCGTCGCGCGTTAAATACCCTCCGGTAAAAATAAAAAACGCGAATTCTAGAACATTCGAGATGGCGATGGAAAGCTCTACTGCAACGACTAAATCAGCGACATCCGAGGTCGTATGCAAAGTAGGCATGAAGATGCCACCATTCTGGGCTCAAGAACCGGCACTGTGGTTCGCGCAAATCGAGGGGCAATTTCACATTAGCGGCATAACGGCGGATACGACGAAATTCTATCACGTCATTGCGCATCTTGACCACCAATACGCAGCTGAAGTGAAGGACATAATTATCGCACCGCCAAAAGAGGGTAAATACGAGAAGCTAAAGAAAGAACTTATAAAACGGTTGTCCGAGTCGCAGGAAAAGAAAGTGAAACAACTGTTAGTTCACGAAGAGCTCGGTGACCGAAAACCATCCCAGTTCCTGCGTCACCTTCAGACACTGGCAGGTCAAACCATTCCCGACTCCTTTTTGCGAACACTATGGTCAAGCCGATTACCCCAGAATATCCAGACCGTAATAGCTACACAACCAGATACAACACTAGAAATAGTAGCTGAGTTAGCAGACAAGGTTTACGAAATTGCGCCGCCTGCACCAGTATTGGCTAGCATCGGCCCAAGTACCAGCAGTAACGCCGTTAGTGAGTTGGCGAAACAGATTGAAGAGCTGTCGCGACAAGTTTCTTCATTACAAGGGCAGGTACGTTTTAATAATAAAACTAGATTCCCCCGTGAACGAAGTGCGACACCAAACCGAAATCGCAGGCGAACTTATTCAAATTCAAAAAGTAACGATTTTTGCTGGTACCATGACAAGTTTGGCGCGAAAGCACTTAAATGTACGACGCCATGTTCATTTACCGCACCGTCGGCGTTAAACGCAAATGGCAGCCGGAACTAGCGGCTAACGACTGCCTCAATCAATCAGGCCGCTTATTTGTTGTAGACTGCTATTCTAAAATATCTTTTCTAGTTGACACGGGATCAGACCTCTGCGTGTACCCACGATCAGCGCTAAAAGAACCACGCCGGAAAACGGACTACGCGTTGTTCGCTGCCAACGGATCGTGCATAGGCACCTACGGCTGGTTGCACCTGGAGCTCAACCTAGGGCTGCGGCGTGTATTTAAATGGAGGTTTGTGGTAGCAGATGTGTCAAAACCTATTATAGGAGCTGACTTTCTTAGATATTACGACCTACTCGTAGATCTGAGAAACCACCGGTTGATCGACGGCCTGACGACAGTATCTATAGCAGCCAAACCAGTGGAAGAAACAACTACAGACGTCGCTTCAGTTAAGGTCGTTCCCGGCCACAGTAAATTTCATCAGCTTCTACGTAAGTACCCTGAGATCACCAAGCCAGCCGGTATCCAGCACCCAGTAAAACATCAAACGGTCCACTACATTAGAACGACATCAGGCCCACCAGTAACATCTCGACCACGACGTTTACCACCAGATAAACTGAAAATAGCACAGCAAGAGTTCGAAGATATGCTTTCAAATGGTACAGCGCGCCGCTCTGAAAGCCCTTGGGCTTCACCACTTCACCTGGCACCGAAGAAAGATAACGGTTGGCGTCCTTGCGGTGATTACCGAGGCCTGAATGCTCGTACCATACCGGACAAATACCCAATCAGGCATATCCAAGACTTCGCTCATCAACTGGCAGGCAGCATGATATATTCTAAGGTAGACCTGGTCAAAGTATACAATCAGATTCCGGTAAACCCTGAGGATATCGCGAAGACAGCCATCACCACACCGTTTGGGCTCTTCGAATTTCCGTTCATGACGTTTGGTCTACGCAATGCAGCCCAAACCTTCCAGCGATTCATAGACGAAGTCCTCAGGGGACTACCATTTTGCTATGGGTTCGTTGATGACATTTTAGTCTACTCGGATTCTGAAGCTCTGCATTTACAGCACCTGGAGCAGCTTTTCCAGCGCTTGAGCGAGTACGGTATCGTCGTAAATACCGCTAAGTGTGAGTTTGGGCAGTCACACATAACATTTCTAGGCCACGACGTAAGTCAAAATGGTATCCAACCACCTGCAGACAAGGTGAAAGCACTGCAGGACTACCCCATACCCAAGACGGTTAAGGAGCTGCGACGTTTCTTTGGCATGTATAACTTCTATCGTCGTTTTATACCAGGAGCTGCACAAATCCAAGGCCCACTCAACGTTCTGCTATCAGGACCAAAGACTAAAGGAACGGAGAACATAACACTATCGCCCGAAATGCTCGAAGCTTTCAACAACTGTAAAACCAGTCTTGCAGATGCAGCCATATTAGCCCACCCTGAGCCAGACACCGAGTTAGCTATTCATACAGACGCTTCCGATACTGCTATAGGAGCAGCCTTGCAGCAGCAGGTAGATAACAACTGGAAACCGTTAGCATTTTTCTCTCGACGACTTACGTCTGCACAAAAGAAATACAGCCCTTACGACCGGGAACTCTTGGCTATCTACGAAGCAATCAAATACTTCCGACATATGGTTGAAGCAAGACCGTTCATAGTGTATACTGACCACAAACCGCTAACGTACGTTTTCGAACAAAACCGTGAGAAATGCTCTCCAAGGCAATTCCGTTACTTGGACTTTATAGGTCAATTCACCACGGATATTCGCTACGTCGCAGGGAAGGAAAACGTAGTCGCAGATGCTTTTTCTAGAATAGAAGCTATTTCGTTGCCTATAAACTACGAAGACCTTGCAAGATCCCAGAATGCTGATCCAGAGTTGCAAGGCTTTCTAAAAGCAAACACTTCATCGCTAAAATTAAACAAGGTTAGAACTGCTGATTCACAGACAGAGATAGTATGCGACGTTGCTAAACATCCACGACCTTACTTAACTGCCGAATTCAGAAAACCCTTGTTTGACGCACTACATCGATTGAGCCATCCTGGTACTAATGCAACTGTCAAGCTGGTGTCTAGACGATTTGTATGGCCTGGAATAAAAAGAGATTGCCGGAATTGGGCCAGAGGATGCAAAGATTGCCAAATAAGTAAGGTGACCCGGCACACACATTCTCCCACCTCCCACTTCCCAATTCCTTCCCATCGCTTTTCCCATGTCCACATGGACATAGTAGGGCCATTACCATTCTCGCTTGGTTACAGGTACTGCCTCACAGCCATTGACCGGTTCACTAGATGGCCTGAAGCGTACCCCCTGGCTGACATCACCGCAGAGACATGCGCCCGCGCTTTCATTGCTGGCTGGGTGTCTCGATTTGGCTGTCCCGCGAAGATCACGACTGACAGGGGCAGACAGTTTGAGTGCGAGCTCTTCCGCACCATGACCGCCATTCTTGGTACACAACACCGTCCCACAACGGCATATCATCCTGCTTGCAATGGCATGGTGGAGCGCTTTCACCGCCAATTGAAGGCAGCCATCATGTGCCACTCCTCTTCAACCTGGGCAGAAGCACTTCCCCTTGTGCTGCTGGGCATCCGCAGCGCCTGGAAGGACGACGTACAAACTACGGCAGCCGAACTAGTATACGGTGAGCCACTCAGACTCCCGGGTGAATTCTTCGTTCCCGCTACCAATACCAGCAACGACCCGACGAGTTTCGTAACACGACTCCGCCTCCATATGGCGAAGCTGACCCCAGGAAGCGCAAGTCGGCACGACAACAAGACCTTCTACGTACCCAAAGGCCTAGCTACAGCAGAGTTTGTCTTTCTTCGACAAGACGCTTCCAGACGCTCGCTAGAACCACCATACACAGGTCCATACAAGGTGCTGCATCGAAAGGAGAAGACTCTTAAGCTGGCTATACGAAACAAAGAGGTTACAGTCTCCATAGATCGGGTAAAACCAGCTTACATCGCTAAAGATGACACCACGACTGGTAAACCGAAGAACACACATTTGGGCACTACTGCAAGAGAACCGCCGTCGAACGAGGCTGAGGAGACGAAAAAGACCAGATCGGGTAGAAGGGTTCGATTCCCTGACTACTATCGACCTCAGTAGCCTTCAGTCTCAGCAGGGGGGTAGTGTAGTGACCTATTTGTTTTACATGTTTATATAAATTTGTGTTTAGTTATAATATTTTGGTTTTCATTGTGTAAATTCATTGCATTCTTATATTTTAATAATAAATTAACTAACAGGCAAAGTCGCGCTGCGCGCGTAGTATTGTAAAACTGCTGACGCTCGTGAAGCACGCGCTATTGTTCTCAACTGCGTATTGGCACGCCGTGTGTAGGGACACTTCGATTCTGTAACTGACGGCGAATGCACGTTCGATCTCGGCCCGCTCATTATTTTTGTACGCGCGCGTAAGCAACATCGTACCGTAGTTTAGTATTTAATAATTCTCGTATTCATCATATTCGTATCTCATCAAATTATCTTTTGTGCGCGTGTAACTGTGTTATTTATGAATTTATATATGGAATTTTTGTGTTGTGAATAAGACTATAATTTAATTAATCAGACTTTAATTTATCATTCCCGATAAAATATTCATTCCACGGGCCTAATGTCGTTCTAATGTAGTGGACCGTTTGATGTTTTACTGGGTGCTGGATACCGGCTGGCTTGGTGATCTCAGGGTACTTACGTAGAAGCTGATGAAATTTACTGTGGCCGGGAACGACCTTAACTGAAGCGACGTCTGTAGTTGTTTCTTCCACTGGTTTGGCTGCTATAGATACTGTCGTCAGGCCGTCGATCAACCGGTGGTTTCTCAGATCTACGAGTAGGTCGTGATATCTAAGAAAGTCAGCTCCTATAATAGGTTTTGACACATCTGCTACCACAACGTTTACCACCAGATAAACTGAAAATAGCACAGCAAGAGTTCGAAGATATGCTTTCAAATGGTACAGCGCGCCGCTCTGAAAGCCCTTGGGCTTCACCACTTCACCTGGCACCGAAGAAAGATAACGGTTGGCGTCCTTGCGGTGATTACCGAGGCCTGAATGCTCGTACCATACCGGACAAATACCCAATCAGGCATATCCAAGACTTCGCTCATCAACTGGCAGGCAGCATGATATATTCTAAGGTAGACCTGGTCAAAGCGTACAATCAGATTCCGGTAAACCCTGAGGATATCGCGAAGACAGCTATCACCACACCGTTTGGGCTCTTCGAATTTCCGTTCATGACGTTTGGTCTACGCAATGCAGCCCAAACCTTCCAGCGATTCATAGACGAAGTCCTCAGGGGACTACCATTTTGCTATGGGTTCGTTGATGACATTTTAGTCTACTCGGATTCTGAAGCTCTGCATTTACAGCACCTGGAGCAGCTTTTCCAGCGCTTGAGCGAGTACGGTATCGTCGTAAATACCGCTAAGTGTGAGTTTGGGCAGTCACACATAACATTTCTAGGCCACGACGTAAGTCAAAATGGTATCCAACCACCTGCAGACAAGGTGAAAGCACTGCAGGACTACCCCATACCCAAGACGGTTAAGGAGCTGCGACGTTTCTTTGGCATGTATAACTTCTATCGTCGTTTTATACCAGGAGCTGCACAAATCCAAGGCCCACTCAACGTTCTGCTATCAGGACCAAAGACTAAAGGAACGGAGAACATAACACTATCGCCCGAAATGCTCGAAGCTTTCAACAACTGTAAAACCAGTCTTGCAGATGCAGCCATGTTAGCCCACCCTGAGCCAGACACCGAGTTAGCTATTCATACAGACGCTTCCGATACTGCTATAGGAGCAGCCTTGCAGCAGCAGGTAGATAACAACTGGAAACCGTTAGCATTTTTCTCTCGACGACTTACGTCTGCACAAAAGAAATACAGCCCTTACGACCGGGAACTCTTGGCTATCTACGAAGCAATCAAATACTTCCGACATATGGTTGAAGCAAGACCGTTCATAGTGTATACTGACCACAAACCGCTAACGTACGTTTTCGAACAAAACCGTGAGAAATGCTCTCCAAGGCAATTCCGTTACTTGGACTTTATAGGTCAATTCACCACGGATATTCGCTACGTCGCAGGGAAGGAAAACGTAGTCGCAGATGCTTTTTCTAGAATAGAAGCTATTTCGTTGCCTATAAACTACGAAGACCTTGCAAGATCCCAGAATGCTGATCCAGAGTTGCAAGGCTTACTAAAAGCAAACACTTCATCGCTAAAATTAAACAAGGTTAGAACTGCTGATTCACAGACAGAGATAGTATGCGACGTTGCTAAACATCCACGACCTTACTTAACTGCCGAATTCAGAAAACCCTTGTTTGACGCACTACATCGATTGAGCCATCCTGGTACTAATGCAACTGTCAAGCTGGTGTCTAGACGATTTGTATGGCCTGGAATAAAAAGAGATTGCCGGAATTGGGCCAGAGGATGCAAAGATTGCCAAATAAGTAAGGTGACCCGGCACACACATTCTCCCACCTCCCACTTCCCAATTCCTTCCCATCGCTTTTCCCATGTCCACATGGACATAGTAGGGCCATTACCATTCTCGCTTGGTTACAGGTACTGCCTCACAGCCATTGACCGGTTCACTAGATGGCCTGAAGCGTACCCCCTGGCTGACATCACCGCAGAGACATGCGCCCGCGCTTTCATTGCTGGCTGGGTGTCTCGATTTGGCTGTCCCGCGAAGATCACGACTGACAGGGGCAGACAGTTTGAGTGCGAGCTCTTCCGCACCATGACCGCCATTCTTGGTACACAACACCGTCCCACAACGGCATATCATCCTGCTTGCAATGGCATGGTGGAGCGCTTTCACCGCCAATTGAAGGCAGCCATCATGTGCCACTCCTCTTCAACCTGGGCAGAAGCACTTCCCCTTGTGCTGCTGGGCATCCGCAGCGCCTGGAAGGACGACGTACAAACTACGGCAGCCGAACTAGTATACGGTGAGCCACTCAGACTCCCGGGTGAATTCTTCGTTCCCGCTACCAATACCAGCAACGACCCGACGAGTTTCGTAACACGACTCCGCCTCCATATGGCGAAGCTGACCCCAGGAAGCGCAAGTCGGCACGACAACAAGACCTTCTACGTACCCAAAGGCCTAGCTACAGCAGAGTTTGTCTTTCTTCGACAAGACGCTTCCAGACGCTCGCTAGAACCACCATACACAGGTCCATACAAGGTGCTGCATCGAAAGGAGAAGACTCTTAAGCTGGCTATACGAAACAAAGAGGTTACAGTCTCCATAGATCGGGTAAAACCAGCTTACATCGCTAAAGATGACACCATGACTGGTAAACCGAAGAACACACAATTGGGCACTACTGCAAGAGAACCGCCGTCGAACGAGGCTGAGGAGACGAAAAAGACCAGATCGGGTAGAAGGGTTCGATTCCCTGACTACTATCGACCTCAGTAGCCTTCAGTCTCAGCAGGGGGGTAGTGTAGTGACCTATTTGTTTTACATGTTTATATAAATTTGTGTTTAGTTATAATATTTTGTTTTCATTGTGTAAATTCATTGCATTCTTATATTTTAATAATAAATTAACTAACAGGCAAAGTCGCGCTGCGCGCGTAGTATTGTAAAACTGCTGACGCTCGTGAAGCACGCGCTATTGTTCTCAACTGCGTATAGGCACGCCGTGTGGAGAGGGACACTTCGATTCTGTAACTGACGGCGAATGCACGTTCGATCTCGGCCCGCTCATTATTTTTGTACGCGCGCGTAAGCAACATCGTACCGTAGTTTAGTATTTAATAATTCTCGTATTCATCATATTCGTATCTCATCAAATTATCTTTTGTGCGCGTGTAACTGTGTTATTTATGAATTTATATATGGAATTTTTGTGTTGTGAATAAGACTATAATTTAATTAATCAGACTTTAATTTATCATTCCCGATAAAATATTCATTCCATATTTGGTGACCCCGATATTATGAAAACATACGAAATTATATTGGATAATAAAACGTTCAAATACACGGTGCATTTTCAACCACCTGTAAAGCGAAGCCACGTTATGTTACATTATGTATAACATCTTGGCAGTGTAATATTAATTTTCTTTTCAATTTTTTTTATAAAATTATTGAATTTTGATTCTGACTTTTGATTTTGTGACGCGCTCAGATGTAGCTGCATAAGGTCCATTAAACCAAGACCCCGCCGCAGCATAATAATACGTCTGTGCGCGTCACAGCGTGTTACAGAATTAAGAGTCTGAATCAAAATTAAATATTTTAAAAAATATTAAAAAAAGAAAAACACTGCCATGATGTTATACATAATGGTTCAATAACGTAGGCTTCGATTTCCAGGTGGTTCAAAAAACACTGTGTATGTATTGAAAAAGTGAAGGGCGCGGGATAAAGGCCATGGCACACTATACCGGCACCGCACCGGCACGCCTCAACTCAGCAATTAACTTGCCATTCAAATTAGAGCATTAAGTTGTGAGTCGTACAATATATTTTGTAATATTAATTCGCAACAGCACGGCTGCAGCATGGCGTCGCCTCGAATTAATATTCATCATCATCATCATCATCATCAGCCTATTGCAGTCCACTGCTGGACATAGGCCTCTCCAAATGCACGCTACTTAGGTTGATCCTCCGCTTCTCGCATCCAGCTCCTGCCAGTCACCCTGCGCAAATCATCACTCCACCTGGCCTGAGGGCGTCCTAAATTACGTTTGACGAGACGCGATCTCCACTCAAGAACTCGTCGAATTAATATTAATATTACAAAATATATTGTACGACTCACAACTTAATACTCTAATTTGAATGGCATGTTAATTGCTGGGTTGAGGCGTGCCGGTGCGGTGAATATCGAAAAAATCCCGACAAAATTATAATTTTTATTTTCAGGCCTCTCACCGTCAATTCGGTCATAATCGCTAAAGCCAGGAGAAGAAAACGATTAAAAGCCATTATTTTACTTTACATTTCACTAATAAAGTTACCTTTAGGATATTCAAAGTGTTTTTTATCGCAACAAAATAAGGTTCGTTTCTATTAAAGTAACACATTCCCGTGTGTTTTCTAAATACGCGATACCTATCACTTCCATCTAACGTTGAAATATTGCCGTCCTCGAGTTCGAGTGTCCGTGAATCCCATTGTCTCTGTCATCGTCTTTTGTTTTTGCACTGAATCCGTTGTACTAATCAAGTTAATCATTCGGTTAAAGTGACATTAATTGAAGTAACATCGACGGTGCTGTAGAAACGAATGATTTATTAGACATAAAATGTACAGGCACCGGCAGGTCAACGTGCCCAAAAAGTTAAAGGTCATTGAATTGATTTTCAACTTTAAGTCCAACTACTAGAGACCAATATCAATTGAGGAAATCTGACGTTTTGTGGTAGGTTGACGTGCTGCTGTCTGTACATAGTAAAATCTAAAAAAAAAACTAGTGGAAAAGTCTGTGTGGTGTTTGACCTGAAATGTAACAGTTGACGACCCGGTTGGCCCAGATTCGGTTCCCGGTCGAGTCATTAAGGAAATATCTTTCCTAAATTGGCTCGGGTCTAGAAGAGGTGACGGAACAGTCGTGATACGGATGACAACACCTCGCCGTATCCTGGTTTCTGTAAGATGGAAGTCGTAAGAACAACCCATGTCAGACGTTTGTACTTAATAATTGGCATGACAAACTCTGACACCATGGTGTCAAAAATAATGGAACAGATTATTATTTTTTAAATAATCATACGATAAGAATTTTAAGATTGCATTACCCCTTCTCGTCTTTAAGTTGTAGTAGGAGGCAACTGAAAGAGTACTGTCCTTTCTACACCATTAGTTAAACTACAATAACCAGCCCACCTGCCGAGTAAAAAGTAAAGTAAAGTAACAGCCTTAATCGTGCCACTTAAATTCAAGGAAAAGGCCTCCATCATAGAATTCAAATTACCACAGCAATGTAGGGTACTGGCATAATCACCACGCTTGCCTAATGCGGGTTGGTGATCACCAACGCGTGCAATGTTCCAAATTCGAAACTTTTGGTTCCCGACCCGGGGATCGAACCTGGGACCCCGAGATCTTGGCCCGGTATTTAAAACTGTAGACCAACGGACTGCCTAACGTGGCAATAAATAGCTACTATTTCAAGCAAGCTATATCTACCTTTTACCCTGAATAAAACAAATACAGACAGATTAAAATTCATGTTACCAGTTAGGCAGAAATCAAATCCTTATTTACCTTCTGTCAAACCGTACTTTACAAATTGGTCTAGAAAAAGTTGTCAACAAACGAAAAAACAAACAACACCACCAAACAGAAGTGATTTCAACTTTAACATAGGTATTATAAATATCTGTTATTATGACCACGACTACTTTATTTTTAATTTTTTTTATTTAAGGCTCACCAACAACTTTTACATCAGAAATAATTATAACAAATTAAAGTCTAGATGATAGGCTAAATGTAAAGCATCTTATAGGCAAACACAGCTTGCGTACAAAAAATGATCGAAATCATTGCACATAACATAACACACAACACACAATTAGTTACTTAAGGGACAAGAAACAACAGCTTACATTATACATACTTAAAGTTTATTTTTCAAAATTTTTTACTCATACTTCACTCCTATTGGTCGCAGCGTGATGTTATATAACCTAAAGCCTTCCTCGATAGATGAGACTGTTCAACACAAAAATATTTTTTCAAATCAAACCAGTACTTCCTGAGATTAGCGCGTTTAAACAAACAAACAAACAAACTCTTCAGCTTTATAAAAATAGTAAAGATTTTAGGTTGTATTTTAATTTATTTGTACATACGTATTATCTTTAATTAATGTTATTGTAATACATTTAAAAATAATATGTAAGGTGTCTAACAAATGGTATTTATAAGTATCGAACGGTCAATAGAATTATTAAAATTAGATTTACTTATTTATTTGACATACAAAACGATTTTCTCCTCGATCTATTCGCATTACTGGCATTATATACGTAAAAGATAAAATAGAAGTAAAACAATGGTGTAGGTAATTTTAAATTTAAACATTGAAATGTTTTTATTTTACTGGAAGCCTGTTATATACGGAATGTCATCAAAACATGGCTGAAAGAAAACTGGCCTTAAACAGACGTCAGCTTTGTTCAAACCTGACCAATATGCTTAAGAGGATTGTGGTTAAGGTGATTAGTAGGTACCTTAAAATACATGACCACCCCGTTGGTCTATTGGTTTAAATACCGGGCCAAGATCTCTGGGTCCCAGATTCGATCCCCGGGTCGGGCAACAAATTTTCGACACCTCCTACGTAAAGTATCGTAACCAACAAATATGCCATTTTGCGTTTTTACTGAAAAATAGCCTAACTAATAGTACTACATGCATTCAAAGTGAAAAAACACCGAAAAACCGACGTTTAAAAGAATTTCTCAGACGTAAGTTGTTGTAACTTCCGTACGGCATCGAAGTTAAATGTTGTATTGTCCTTCGCCACAGTTTACGTGGTTTAGTGATACCAACCTAAAATATCGTAAAGGTTACTTACAACAGTATACGTTGCTTACCGTGCAATAACAAATGTCGTATATGTTACATACAACAATTTACGTGGTTAATTGTGCATAAAAAATATTGTATGTAATACATACAACATTTTACGTTGTCATTGAAACAGTAATAGATATTGTATGTAGTAATTACAATGTTGTACTTCGGAAGTTGATATTATAAATTCTGACGTATTTTAACTTGCTATATTTTACGTTGCTATTTTGGCTTAAACTCATGTGGTATGCCTAAATTATTTTTAAAATCAAATCTTAAAATAATAATTAAAGTGTGTATTTTGACTGCCTGGCATTAGTCACCAATAATTCAATGTCTTAAACAGAATGATCCTACTAAGCAATAAAATTAAGAGATTTTACCAATTCGTTCGTTATAAGAATCTCCTTAGCAAATAAGCTAAGCATTCTCATTACGAACGAATTAGGAATTAATGTGCTGCCAAAAATGATAGATAGTAGCATAGATTTAATATACTGCTGAAAACCTATGGATAGTAGCATGTTAAATAAAAAATTAGACGTATGTGACATTGCAACACATTTGAATACAATAAATCTTAAGACACTGTATCCTTTTCCTTACTTATAGTGTCGATTACTTGGATTACGATTGTGATTATGATTATTGGTAAATAACATTTACTAGAGTTTCATATTTCACTGCATCTCTCACCGGCATATATTTTTGTTGCTACAAGTGAAGAAGGAGTTGGTGACTGCCAAGTGACTGTTTCGTTTTTGTTGTTTGTTAGCGAGATCAGAGAACCAGGCGTCATCATGAACTTTACACCCGTCGAACACGCGCCTTTGCCATTTATCCCTATCACTAGCGAGTTTCTTCCAGCTTTGAAAATCCATTCCAAAAGCAGCCATATCCGGCTTGGCACAATCTTTGAAACGCAGCATAGGTCTACCCAACCCTCTTTTAGCGTTTGCCACAGCGCCAAGCACACGCCGCGGCATTCGAGTAGATTACATTTGATGCACATGCCCTAGCCACCGCAATCGTCTCTGCTTAAGCAGAACAATTTATTTCCAGAATCCGCTCGTTTGTGACTCTGTCCTGCCAAGTTATATGCAAGATACTTCTAACGTAGTGCATGTGGAATGCATTAAGTCGAAGTTCTTGTTTTGCGTACGATGTCCAGGTTTCAGCCCCGTATAAGAGTATGCTCAGAACGCAAGTTTGGTAGACAATCATCTTGGTTTTTGTGGTTAGGTATTTATTATTCTACACTCTTGCACTAAGCCTGCCAAACATGGACGCCGCTTTACCGATACGTGTATCAATCTCAGCATCAAACGTGAGATTGTTCGATACAGTCGACCCCAGGTAGCAAAACTTTTCAACTACATTCAAGGGGGCACCGCTGAGTAAGATATTAGGTGCTTCTGCGCCTTGAACTAGCTATTAACTAATTAGCAGAATAGGACAACGTTCACGCTGTAATAGAACGTTTGTCACAGAATAACCTTATTTTTACACCTCTGAAGTGTTTGAGCTTGGTAAAGTGGGCTAGATGGGATGGAAAGCTACACGACGTCATTGAAATGAAGCATATCAATTTCTTTATCTATAAACAACTATTAAACGGGCACATTATTAAAAAAAAAGAGTGAGTTATGTAGATAATATCATCAATAGATCATAAAATCGGTCTAAGTAGAAAATCCTTCTTAATTCGTACCAGTGATAAACAGTATTTCTCCTACTACTATTGGCCATTAAAAATAACAATATCGATAACATTAACAATATCCAAAGACGCCATAGAAATAGCATTGCGAAATTGTGTCCTCTTTATCCTTACCGGTTACTTTATACAAAGGTAAAATATGATGTCCTTACAAGTATCTTAGACATGGCGCTATTCCTACCTCATTTGTTTCAAGTCAAATTATAATTTGTTTCCTTGGGTATTCTATTTTATTTGTTTCTATAGAAGAGTAAAATAGTTTTTTTATGTTTCTAAATACTAGAAATTTCATCAGCTAGCAATAAAAGATATTAACCGTTTGTACTTGTGAAAATGTGCGTTCTATATATTTTTCATTAAACATCCATTCTAAAATATCTAAAGTAATGTTTTTACTATTAAAAAGTGAAAAAATTCGACTTTGAAAATATCATTTTTTATTTTCCAACCTACAATTAGCTCATATGCAGTAATATACAATCTAATTTTTAATCAATGTGTATGGTAATTGTCACATACAGAGTAATAAGGCTTACATATTTCACTGTATAATGTTGTAACTATCATATACAACATCGCAGGCAATCTTCATTCTGTAGTTAAATATGGCAAGTATGAGATACAACAACTAAATATATCTAGATTCCGCAGAAGAATGTTGTAAGTATGAGATACAATTACTGGAACAGCCTTTGTTTCGTCGTAAAGTATTGTAAGAACCATATCTCTGAAAAAACGTATATTTGTTTAACTATCTTTCAGCATAGTCAAGAATACTATAAATTAAACTCATATTCCAAAATTTATAAAAAATGGACAAGAAATGCGGTTTTTAGGATAGTTTGAACCTTTAAAACGCTCTCCTGTAAAATTGTAGTTTTGGGGATACGATACTTTACGTAGGAGGTATCATAGTTTCGAATTTTCGAACATTGCTCGGGTTTGCGATCACCAATCCGCATTTGGCAAGCGTGGTGATTATGCCAGTTCCCATCATTGCAGTGGTAACTTGAATTCAATGATGGAGGCCTTTTCCCTGCAGTGGGATGATTAAAGGCTGTTACTTTACTTTACTTTACTTTTAAAGTGCATGCGATCTATTTATTCTTATGATAAATCATTGCGTGACATTATACAATAACTTGTAACAACGGGTAGAAATTTTATCATTATTTTAAGGATATATTTAAATAGCTGTTCCCCGCGACTTCGTCTGCGTCAATTGCCGTTATTATGATCGCGATTATTTTGGCAACATTTTTCACCCCTAAAGCCTTCCTCGATAAATGGTCTATCCAACACAAAAATATTTTTTCAAATCGGACCAGTACTTCCTGAGATTAGCGCGTTCGAACAAACAAACAAACAAAGTCTTCAGCTTTATAATATCAGTATAGATTTTACGATAATACGAGTATACTGTAATCATTACTATTATCTCAGCAAAATAACGCCCACTGATGAACATAGGCCTCCTGAACAAAACTTATTGTATAATAGCATTGTTCTTTATCATCTTTTAGCTTCTTAAAGTTCTTATAAAAAATATCATCGTTAGAACACCTAAGCCTACTCACGGCATGCGAGGAGATGCGGGTTCGAGTCCCGCCTAAGACATAATTTTTCAAGTTTAAATACAGATATTATAATTGCAATTAAATTGCTTAAATATCATATACAGTATTAAAACTCACATTCAGTCCTTATTATCTGAAATCCGAAGTAAATACCTCAAAACGGTATACAGAATTGACTACTTGGATATTTCTTCATTGTACAGATATTTTGACGACCTCCGTGGCGGAGTTGCGTACACACCGGTTTTCAAGGTGTCGCCTGCTCCGAGGTCCCGGGTTAGATTCCCGGACGGGTCAATGTAGAAAAAATGAGTTTTTCTACATTTTCTCGGGTCTGGGTGTTTGTGGTACCTTCGTTATTTTTGGTTTCCAAAATACGAATGCTTTAAATAGTTATTCAAATTGGGATCAGAACAATGTTTGTGATGTTGTCCACATTTATTTATTTATTGTTTATTTATTTATATTGAAAGAGAGGTTGGCCATTCTTTCTCGAGAGCTGTAAATCTTAACAGCACTCGATAATCTAAAGGTAAGTAGCCGCCAACTTTCACTATGAGGACTTTTTGATGATTTTTTGATTGATGGAGTAAAGTCAGTTTTGTTTCTGTAAATAGGCCCCTGGAGGCCATTTTACACGATCCAATATTTTAACCTATCACGTAGGTAGGTACTCATGTGCTCTCAGTTCGGGTAGAATGAGTTTTTTTTATGAAATGACTCGGTTTTAAATGTGTCGGAAAATTGGCTGTCTGACATTCCATACGACAGAAATGTTAAATGTTTTCTTATTGAGAAAAAACTGTCAGATCCCCGTCCCAGATCGGGCCCGCCAGAATGGAGTCCGACCGTGATCCGGCATGCCACGGCATCTCCGGTTCCGGCGGCGCCACCACTGGTGGGTTCGCCATTTGGTAGGGTGCCCTTAGCACCCCACACTGGCCCGATCACGCCCGCTAGTATGGGCCCCGGTGCGAGCGAGCCTCACCTCACCCTCGGCCGCACCGGCGTACCGCTAGCGTGGCGGACCTAGGCTGAGCGCCTTCAGCGCTCGCCACACTCTGCCCGGTTTAACTGATTAAAGCCTTCCATATGAGGTTTCAGTGATAGGTCCGTCAAAAAAAAAAAAATGAGAAAAAGTGATTGAGGCTGGTCCGATTAGCAATGTATAAATAAAATTATGTTCTTCGGGCCAAGTATAATCTATCTTTTTGTAATAATCGTGTTTTCTGTTGCCTCATTTTGAATGTAGTTTCGTGTAACATAGCTCTCTTACTAATTTTGGATGGATGTTTGTAACTTAATCATGCCAAAATATCTAAATGAATCTGAATGAAAATATCAGATAAAATTTGTGATGTGAAACAGAGCTGGCACATTGGCAACTGTTTATGGTATCTGCAGATTACCAGCGTGCAGCGGAGTCATTCTGAGCGAAGACCATATTGGTAGGTACTTTCCCTGATATTCACTTTTTCAGTTGCGAGTGTAAGTTTTGATTTAATGCTTAAAGTATTTTTTCAGTTTAAAAAAAATTATGGCATCAAAAAATGTTTAGCTTGCTTTCTTTGCTTCTTCTTTTTTTCCTTATAACTAAAAATATGCGCTTTATACTCGTAAGTCACCGCTTTAATTTCTTCTTTGTTTTTTTTTCGAGAGAAAAGTTTATTATTACTTAAAGATTGTGGAGAAAATAAAGACTTTTGTTATTGTTATTGTTGTTATTTTATGACTGCTACATACCACAGCTCCGTCGCATAGGCAACGTCGGAAATGACGTGTAGCGTGCCATCTGCCAGCAACATAATCTTTGCCCTAGTTCCAGGGTGATTTATTGGTATCAATCGAATACTTTTCGATTCAATACATATCTGACGACCATTTGGATCAGCGGTAGTTAACGCTGCTTCTGAGCCATGGGTCGCGGGTTCGATCCCCGCACAGTACAAATATTTGTGTGCATGAACATGTCTGTTTGTACTGGTCTGGGTGTTTTCTATGTATTATAAGTATGTATTTGCAAAAAAAAAAAGTATATAAGTAAGTTTATCGGTTGTCTAGTACCCCATACGACAGGGTACTTAATAGTACCTTAATTTGGGACTAGATGGCTCAGTGTGGCCCAGTGAGGCATGTCTTAAATATTATTATTATATTATATCATAATATGTTCTTGTCTCTTGTTAATCAATCAATCAAGGAAATCAAAATTTGGTCTTAAAAAGTAACACCCAAGAAACCTGAACTTAATCATAAATTGATTGTGGTGGCCTCGTTGGTCTAGTGGTTTAAGTAGGTACCAGTTCAAGATCCCGTGGTCCTAGCTTCGATCACCGGGTCGAGCAACAAGAGTTTCAAGATTTCGAACATTCGCTTTCGCGTTCGCTCCTCGTATTTGACAAGCGTGGTGATTATGCTTGCACCCATCATTACTGTGATTACTGTGGTAACTTGAATTCGATGATGGAGTGGGATGATCAAAGTCTGTTACAAAAAAAGTTGTGCGTGTACTAGTGTACACACGTAAGAAGTGAAACTTCTTTATGGCCTTATTTTTCGAAAAATGATCTACATGCAACTTTCCAGAAATTGGTTAAATTAGTTACATTGGTTAAATTGGTTAAATTGGTTAAATTGGTTAAATTGGTTAAATTGGTTAAATTGGTTAAATTGGTAACATTGGTTAAATTGGTTAAATTGGTTACACTGGTTAAATTGGTTAAATTGGTTAAATTGGTTAAATTGGTTAAATTTGTTAAATTGGTTAAATTGGTTAAATTGGTTAAGTTGGTTAAGTTGGTTAAGTTGGTTAAGTTGGTTAAGTTGGTTAAGTTGGTTAAGTTGGTTAAGTTGGTTAAATTGGTTAAGTTGGTTAAATTGGTTAAATTGATTAAATTGGTTAAGTTGGTTAAGTTGGTTAAGTTGGTTAAGTTGGTTAAGTTGGTTAAGTTGGTTAAGTTGGTTAAGTTGGTTAAGTTGGTTAAGTTGGTTAAGTTGGTTAAATAGGTTAAATTGGTTAAATTGGTTAAATTGGTAAAATTGGTTAAATTGGTTAAATTGGTTAAATTGGTTAAATTGGTTAAATTGGTTAAGTTGGTTAAGTTGGTTAAGTTGGTTAAGTTGGTTAAGTTGGTTAAGTTGGTTAAGTTGGTTAAGTTGGTTAAGTTGGTTAAATTGGTTAAATATTATTTCACTTTACCTTTTTGCTATCGTCTGAACCAACCGTGGTAGGGGCAAGAAAAAGATGGCGCGTAACCGAAAAATGTGACGAAAATTTGACGCAAAACGTGACGGTAAATTTTTCCAATTCCGTTATAGAAGTTTCACTTCAAAAATAATAGAAAACAGCACACTCAGGCACGGTAGAAAGAGTGGGAGATACTAGTTCCTCTCCCTTCCCCTCGATCTTACGCTTTTTCGATCAGCATCACGTGACCCTGACGCGAGTTTGGAAGTTTTTACCCATCCAACAAAAAAGTGCTCAGCGCCGCTAAAGAAGTTTTCACTTCAAAAAAACTTTTTTTTATTACTGGTCTATCATCGATCGTATGTTCTTTAGATTTTAAAAAATCGTTTATCTGTTAATTGTTAGAATCAGGCATAAAGAAGGTTGGCAAAATAGTTCAGTCTATAAAGTCTATTTATCGACACGTTAGCGAATAAAAAAGTAAATAGCTACCCAATAACAAATAAAACCGGCCAAGTGCGAGTCGGACTCGCGCACGAAGGGTTCCGTACCAAGAAGGCCCAAAAAAAGGGTTTGTTGTATGGGAAAATAATATCTATTTAATTAAATATCTATTTAAATATCTATTTTATTTTGTTTTTAGTATTTTTTGTTATTGCGGCAACAGAAATACACAATTTGTGAAAATTTTAACTGTCTAGCTATCGCGGCTCTTGAGATACAGACTGGTGACAGAGCGACGGACAGACGGACAGACGGACAGACGGACAGACGGACAGACAGCGAAGTCTTAGTAATAGGGTCCCGTTTTTACCCTTTGGGTACGGAACCCTAAAAAGAAACAATCATTTCTGTGTTTTGTTTCAACATTAATAAATCAAGGAAACCGAGACATAACCATTTTATTTGCAAAATAAACGATCAAAGGGGTTCAAAATGTCCAATCGTTTGCAATTGGTTACATGAATCGCTATTAAAACTCTTTGAGATGGCGTAATATTTTGGGTTATTTAGTTACAATTGCACATATAAAAGATAAAACGATGAACATATTAAAAAAGGAAAGAATTGAGGTAAATAAATAATTTTAATGCTATTTTAGCAACTTAATTGCGTGTGTAATAATGATTTATCAGTGTGTTTAGATGCTGTGCTTTTATAGTTCATGACGACTAACGATTTTTGATTGAGTTTTAATGGTGCATTAATCAGTTTTAAACAACCATTTAGTAGAAAATTGTAACAAGCTTCTAATAACGGCAGCTTGTTTACTGTTTGATAGCGTTTGTCGCACGTTTAATCACGTTCGGTGTACGTAGTACAGGAGCCGACCTAACTTTTGTTTTTCTTTGCGAAACAGGCAAAGGCAAACGTAATTAGGCTGTTCTGTTTACGCAGTATATTGACCGCAATGATTGGCCCGTGGTTCACAGATTTTTGGCAAAGGAATTGACTTTTTACAGCCAATCGGTTATTGAAAATCATTTTAGTTACTTGTTCTATTATTTTTGGGGGAAATCCAAATTACTTTTACCAAATTTTTCTCCTTAAATCAATATTTAACACCTAATATTATATATGGGAAAGTGTGTGTCTGTTTGTCTGTCCGTCTTTCACGGAAAAACGGGGTGACGAATTGAAGTAATTTTTAGGTGGAGATAGTTGAAGGGATGGAGAGTGCTATAGGCTACTTTTTGTCTCTTTCTTACCCCCGACTTTCCTTAAATGGGGGGTGGAACTTTTTATGGAACATTCCACAATATTAAGGTAGAAAGCTAAAAATTGGTATGATATTTGTGACTATAACAAAAAATAGTGCATAATTTTTTGTTTGGAAAACCGCCCATAAAATACTTGGAAAAGGCTTGTAGTTCTATAGATAGATACGATATATAACTCAATATATTATTTGTAAAAGTTCATCATCAACAAGCCACGTTGTTATCGGGGTTGAACATACTAGTCTTATACGGTTTGGTGATCGTGATTAACCAATGGTAGAGATAAGAGGCCGCAGCACATATACTTCTGGCAGTAAGTAGGTAATCTATAATTCCTTTAAAAACATAACGATAACCGTAAATGAGAAATCATTAATCTAATATCACGAAACTATTTTGATTCCGATGAAGACAAATCTTCAAATATCACCGACAAAGTCCCTCTCTTCAAGTTGCATGCCTCCAATACACAAGCTGACAATACCACGGGTGAGGAAACCCAATTTTGTGGCTAAATAAATTGCTGTACCGGTCAAAGTCCGTCTGTTGTCACCCCCTCCTATCCTCCCAACAGCTGTGATGGATGGAGGACAGAATATTGGTCAATCGGATCTTGTGTGCCACAACAGAGATAGATTCAGCAAGGGCTTGCTTGCACGACCACCAGTCAAATGGTTTAATGGTATTATTCAAACATAAAAAAGGTTTTTAAAACTGTTTTTTAAGCAAATAAATTGCTTGTAAGAATGCTAACTCCTAACATTAATGAATCTACGCTGGCCAGCGTCAGCGCCAAAAACTATACTTTTCGGACTTCAGAGACGCTTGTATGTCCAACCGTGGACTGACATGGGTTGTCGATGAAGACCTTATCAACTGTGGTAAGTTATTACCGTATTTATAGAATTATTTAAGGACAAAAGTTTGTCAAAAATTATTTTCATTTGCCTATTTATGCCGTCCTAATGAGTGAGTAAAACAAGTAACGGCTTAATCACCCCACTGCAGGGCAAAGGACTCCATCATTGAACTCAAGTTATCATAGCAATGTTAAGCAATGATTGTGTAAGAAACACCCATCTAAATATTTATTTTGTATATTACCTTATTTATTATAATTATTGCTAAGTAAGACACTTTAGTTTTATCTTATCTGTGGTAAGACTAAGAAGTAACATTACGAATAAAAATTGAGAGCCTCCTCTTTTTTCCCCGGTTCATAATAAAGCTATAGCCATAATAGGTATCTAAGTTTACTAGGTACTTAACCAAACACAGCAATGCTTTCTATCGATATAGATCACAAAGTGGAACAAGGTTAGTGCATTACAATAAGTCCTGAAAATATATAGAGGCTCTCAAAGTCATAAACACGTTAGGTACCCGTATTTATTAACAAGTAAAAATAATTACTTACGTGACATCAACCCCCGAATTTATAAAGAAGTAATTACTTATTGCTTAAGAAAGTCATAACTTAAAGTGTTCATACCTAGTGCTTAATTAAAAGAAATTGGTCACCATTAATAGTCACATTATTTGGCTGAAAATGCTAACTTTTGGTAGTTATAACTTCTAGTAATTTCTTGATTAAGGCATACAAATTGTCTCTCAAGTAATTACTTGTAGTCAAGTAATTACTTTTACTTGTTTATAAATACGGGGGTAAGTATTCCTTAATCAAGTGATTACTAAAAGTGAGAACTATCAAAATCACCTTGTGTTATTAGTTTTAAGTAATATGTAATTACTTCTTAATAATTAGAATAGCTGCACCGATTTGATTTTGTTGTTGTTTAATGTAGTTTTTTTTTATAATTGTATGGAAAACAAATATAACTAAAGCAAGCAATAAACCAACAATTTTGAGTCGGTACATGATGAGTCTTGCTTGGTACTGATTTAGAATAGGTTCACTCATAAGTTAAGTTTTAGTCTCTGTCAATTGTTAATAAAAAAATACACATCTTATACTTACTTACACCCGTATTTATAAACAAGTACAAGTAATTACTTGAATAAAAGTTATTACTTGAGAGTCAAACCGTATGCCTTAATCCAGTTATTACTAGAAGTTAGAACTACTAAAAGTTAGCATTCTCAGCCAAATAATATGACTAATAATGGTGACCCATTTCCTTCACTTCAGCACTAGGTAGTAACACCTAAAGTTATGACTTTACTAAGCAATAAGTAATTACTTCTTTATGAATACGGGTGTTAATGTCTTGCACATTATTATTATTATATCTTCCGACATATTTCGGCCATGGCGACCACTTCGACTCCTAATCAGATCGGCGCTGATGCCCACGAACCATGGCACACAAATACTATTTTTAGGAATTAACTTTACAAAAAAAAAAATGTCATTAGTCCCACTCTAAAAAAGACGATAAAGACAGTATTTCTCACATAATAATTTACGAGTATTACAGAGACATTTGTGTCTGTCCCACCAAATTGCTCGGAGGTGAAATGATCCGATTAGGGTAATATCTCAACATTACGCCACCGATTTTCTCTGAATACAAAACTTTTTGTCTCTCTCAGATTTATAACAACAAGCAGAAGAAAAACAAAAAAAATACAGATGGAAATCTATAGGTACTATTTGGCGTATGACTACCTTATAAGTAAATCGCTTGCAATTCGCGTCGTGCTTGCAGCACTGCAAGCTATTTTGGTTTGAAAGTAATAACATTAAGTTTAACGAAGTTTAAAGCAATTTTTCTAATAATTAGGGTTCCGTACCAAAAGGGTAAAAACGGGACCCTATTACTAAGACTTCGCTGTCTGTCCGTCTGTCCGTCTGTCCGTCTGTCCGTCTGTACGTCGATCTGTCACCAGGCTGTATCTCAAGAGCCGCGATAGCTAGACTGTTGAAATTTTCACAAATTATGTATTTTTGTTGCCGCAATAACAACAAATACTAAAAAAAAAAAAAAATTTAAAGGGGGTTCCCATACAACAAACCCGATTTTTTGGCCTTTTTGGTACGGAACCCTTCGTGCGCGAGTCCGACTCGCACTTGGCCGGTTATTTTTCAATAGTGCGCGAAAATAACTCACAGGTGTCATGACGTCACGATGAGGTAAACATGTCAATGTGTCTATGCGTAGCGATGAAAGTAAACAAACATTAAAGTAATTTGTGTGATTAAAATGAATTCCAAAGTTTATAAGTGTTGTGCAGTACCTCAGTGTAAAAAAAACACGTTATCAGTAGTAAGTATTCACAACAAGAAAACACAGCGAACGACAGTATTGTCACCGGAGCTAATGTGATCGTGACGTCATGCGCTGTGATTGGTGTTTCAGTCAAAATGGCCGACTGCAGTATTTAAAAAGTATATTTTTATTTAAAATCTTAGTAATCTCAATAAGTTTTAATAAAACTAAACCAGCGTTTAAAAGGTTTTTAATATATATTTTCCTTTATAAACATGAAATCGTCGATTTTTCGATACTGTCGTCAAGTCTATTCTGTTTTTAATTTACAACGGTAATTGTTTGCAATTTAAAGCGTATATTTTCTCTAAAAAGGAGGTTTCCGATTCTAGTTTAGCTTCTAGTTAGGTATATGTTTCTTTTGTTATAATGAATGACCACGCATAACTTTGTCAGGTTGACTATTTTCGATTAATTGTTAAAATAAGCTTCTAGTTAGGTATATTATTATATTTCTTTTGTTTTATTGAATGACCACGCATAACTTTGTCAGGTTGACTGTTTTCGATTAATTGTTAAAATAATTAACTTATTTAAAATTAAACAAAAAAGCCCTGAAGGATTGAAATATAATATAATATTAGGGCTGACAACCTTCAAAGAGTAAAGAAACTTTTTTTTTACACTAAAATTTAAGTCGTGAATAGCGAGAAGCAAAAGGATTATCTTATTTCTTCTATTGATTGTCTTATTTCTGATTCTTTCTTGATATTGTACCAGGAAAATATCAAGAAAGAGGTTCTCATATAACTTAATTTTTCACTACAATTTTATGTCAGGGCAAAATAGAATTAAAAATCCTAATTTATAGATCCAAGCAAGGCCTCACTGCTGTGAGAGCCACTCGCGTTTGTAACGCAACACGGATTCTGCAACGGAAAATAAGATAGGAGGCCGCTTTGCGTACTCTTTCGAGCAAAATAACTGCACCTTGTTTATATTTTTAAATATCAAGCACATTGAAATAATGTTTTTTTTTAATTTACAGTGCGTTTATTCTATTTCCACAACGGTCCGGCCCGTGGAGATTCAGTCTGGGGTTCGAGGCCTGCAGTTAATGTCGTTTGGCTGAGATATTGATGATAATAAAGATTACTATTTGTATTTAGTTAAAGTTTTGTTTTATAATTTATAATTTTTATTTTCATTCAATTTTTAGGCCCAGAATACTGAAGATGACTATTATATATAAAGTTTTTTTTTTAATATTTTTTTTTATTCAATTTTTAGGCCGCAGAATACTAACGTT
This sequence comes from Anania crocealis, assembly GCA_949315895.1. Classification (NCBI taxonomy): domain Eukaryota; kingdom Metazoa; phylum Arthropoda; class Insecta; order Lepidoptera; family Crambidae; genus Anania; species Anania crocealis. Next base: position 3,211,808 of record OX438868.1, read on the forward strand.
GTGGCAAGCTCTAAGCTTCCACGATAATAATATAATTGTATCTATCAACTTTTATCTTAGTCTCCCTACTACTAGTCTCTTTCAAAATTAATAAATTGTGTGCCAAATATTTGTATCTTTAACTTTAATATCTTTCTTTTAGATAATTGTAAAATTACTATTAGGTAGGTCAGTATTTAAACCTATGTCAGGAATAACGCCCCGTTGGTCTAGTGGTTTAAATACCGGGCCAAGATCTCGGGGTCCCGGGTTCGATCCCCGGGTCGGGCAACAAATAGTTTCGAATTTTCGAACGTTGCTCGGGTTTGTGATCACCAACCCGCATTTGGCAAGCGTGGTGATTATGCCAGTTCCCATCATTGCAGTGGTAACTTGAATTCAATGATGGAGGCCCTTTTCCCTGCAGTGGGATGATTATAGGCTGTTACTTTACAGGTATAAAACATGTACCATTTTTCGGATCGCCACTACACATGGCCTAGATTCTACGGGTGGAAATATTTTTATGAAGATATCTTTAAAATCGTTTGTAGCAAAGCTGCCAGTAGAGCTTGTAACTTGTTAAAACAAAATTTATCCAATATCGGCTCAATTATTAGTTTCCTAGTTTCTGTTTTTATTTTTTACATAATCTGAAGGATGTGGCAACTCTCAATTGTATGATTAGCGAAAAGTAGGCTTAGCAAAAAGATAAGCAGATTATTGAATGACAGTCCATCTAAGAGTTTGGTATTTTGTTGTAGATTTTAGAATTATTAATTTTAATATCTTAATAATGTTACTAATGAGAAACGTGTTTCTAATCATAATATTAATGCGAAATTTCGGATGAATTATTGTCGTGTGATTTCGACACGCTAAAAGAAAAGGACCACTTATTCTCTATCTTCTTATGGGTGTCGTAAGAGGCGACTAAAGGAGTACTGCCAGAAGGTTACGGACAGTATAGCGTCTTTGGCCTAGCGTCATGGACCAAACTAAAATCGCCAACCTTGTGCCTGATCGGTCTGTGTGCAGCAGCGGACTAATATACACCGTGCTTTTTGAACCACCTGGAAAATGAAGCCCACGTTATTGGACCATTATGTATCACATCATGGCAACGTTATTTATTTTTTGAGTAAAATATTTTTTGAAAAAATAAAAGTTTGATGCAGACTTTTAATTTTGTAACACGCTGTGACGCGCACAGATGTATTATTTTGTTGCGGCGGGGTCTCGGTTGAATGGACCTTACACAGCTATATCTGTGCGCGTCACAGCGTAATTCAAAATTCATAGCTGCGCCGTTAATTAATATTTTTATTTAAAAAAAAATAGGTAAAAAAATGAAAATAACACTGCCAAGATGTTATATATAATAGTAACATAACGTGGGCTTCGTTTTACAGGTGGTTGAAAATACACCGAGTATTGTAGTGATGATAATGATAATTAATGAATATTACGACACAAATTTGTTTAAAATTTGACATTAAGATAGATTAAAGGCCGTTGACACTATGGTTGACACAAACAAAAGCTGTTCTGATCCAATTCCAAGTTTAAAATTCTCACTCACTGAAAAACAAACTCACTGAAAAACAAAAGTAGGAGCGAGAAGCAAATCAAATCAAAAGGATGCTTCTTAAACCTACATTTGGGTCGCAACTCTCAATCACTGTCCCGAGCACCTTTTTCAGCAACGCTATGGACCTGGCACCTACTAAGAGAATCCATGTATGCTAAGAAGTTTCGTTTCGTTTCATATATATGGTAATAGTGGATCTAAAAATGTCCCTACACCAGACACAGCTTCCTAGTAATCGCAAATTCTCTACGCTTTCGCCTAAACGTGTCTTAGTACGTGGAAGAACTTTAAACCGACCGACCTTAGTTAAATCTTGACCATGGATGTATAAAATGGAGGACTCTACGCTTTTACAGTGAGCGCATTGTCAAAACTAGCATATCACCATCATCGCCATCAACATCATCAGTCCATCACTGGATTTCAGCCTCTCCAAAGGAAGATTTTGGCGGGATCATAGCTTGATCAATGCAAGCGATCATTTGGGGGTGGTGGGATCTACCTCCTGGGCAACGGCATCTTTGGTTTTCTAACCATTGATGACGGCTAACAGATCCCTCTGCGGTGGTAGGCTTCGTAAGAGGCCTGGATGCTACCATCCTCCTGCCGGAGTCCAGCGCCAAACAGTTTTTCTGTGTTCCGCTGGTGTGTGGGAGAACCATTGAACCTCTAGAACCTCTGGGTAAGCTTGCTCCATCTTAGGCTTCTTCTTAACTGTATAGTTAAGTATGTAGTCTAGAGCAAGCCCATAAAATATATTTTAAAAAAAAGCAAGAAGAGGCTGCTGCCCGTCTTCATGGCAATACCTTTGACTCGCTTTTTTTAACCTGCGACATCAATAAGACTGGAAGGGGTGGTGTTATAAATCAGTCCATTGTAAACCTGTCAACATAATTAGTAAATATCCCACTTGGAGAAAAATAAAATATTAAGTAATTGTAGAAATGTGGTGACAATACGACAAAAATCACGACACAGGCATTCTTTTTATAAAATTCGGTGGTTTTTTCTATGCTAATTTGTTGGTCAATATTTCTATGGAAAGTTTAAAAAATATATAAATACACATTTGTTAACGCCCCATTGGGCGAGTGGTTCAAGTTCCAAACCAAGCTATAGAGATCTTTCGAGAGATTCTATCCCCGGGTCGGGTAACAATTGTTTCTAATTTTCAAACACAGCTCGGGATTGTGTGATCACCAACTCGCATTCGAAAAGTGTGGTGATTATGCCTGTGCCTATCATTACTAGAATGCGCTGCAGTCCGCTGCACTTTATATAGTAGCGCAGAGTCCATATTTTACTGACTTCCATGGTCTAGGTAGACTAAGTTCACCTGCAGACGGTTATGTAAATCCCAGCTTAGAGCCACTGAGTGGGGATTCGGTACCTACGCAACTTGGAGCAGATGGTTGGAAATATTTTGCCATACCTAGAGAATATTCTTAACATTATTAAAGTTCTGAAAAAGTTAATTGTTGCTTTAAACTTCTCAAAAAGAAAATTAAACATGTTAACAGGAAATTTGTGTTTACGCGGTCAGTTTTTAAAGTGTTATCTTCGTTTTCACCAGCTTTTGCCCGCGATTACATAAGGTATTGGAGCCTTTATATTTTGAAGTCAGACTTATAAGCACAGATAATATAATAATAGGGGTAAAAAGTATGAAATTGCCGATTATTTTCCCACTTTTTATTTTGTTTATAGCTCTTAAGTATAGTCATATTATTGCGTAAGTCTTTTTGTATTGTATCAAAAACTAAATAAAGTAACTTTTGACTAAAAAAAAATGCAATACTAGTGCCTATTACTTCAAAGGAAGTCGTTGAAAAGACCCCTTACATTGTGTCAGCTGACCTTCTTGCTTCAATTAAGTATATTTGTATTATATACTTTGATTTTCAGAAATTTAAATACTATAATGCGTAGCTATATAACCATCTAACTTTCACCTTTAATTGCATCGAAAACGGTTTAGGCGTTTTAAAAAAAACAAATAATGGTTGATATAACAATCTTAGAAATGTTGTAGTAGTTTTTAACCTTTAACGTTCTTAACGTGCAGCATTGATTAGTCTGTTACAGAATTAAAATAAAACAAGACTAAGAAATGTTAAGTTCTATAAATGATTCAGGCGTTATTTTGCAAAAACATAATCCTTTATATGCAACATCATCACAAAAAAAATAATCAGAAGAAAAAACATAAACATAAACCTTTTTCCTTTTAAACAAGCGTTTAAAACACAAACCGTTTGTACCTATACTAATTAAGCTAAGCAATAAAGTATCGAAATTGAATTTTTCATCAAATGCCCAATAGGTGTCGTCATGAGCATCGTAAGGCTTATAATTATTGCAAAAAGACCTCACTACTCATAAGTCGTGGCCCAGTCCATAGGCCAGGTCGCTGGTTTGTTTTAAGGATGTCTTAGCAATAACATTGGGTCATTGTAAAGTAAATTAAACCACACTGCAGGGCAAAGGCCTACATAACAATAATATTTTTAAGACATGCCACGCTGGGCCACACAAACCCATTTAGTCCCAATTAAGCTACTATTAAGTAGCTTGGAGTATGGGGTACTGGACAAACCATAAACTTAATTATACGATACCTTTTTTTTTTGCAAATACATGTTACACGTACATAGAAAAACACCCACAACCAACAGTACAAACAGACACGTTCATGCACACAAATATTTGTACCTACTGTGCGAGGATCGAAGCAGCAGTTACTACCACTGATCCAAATAGTCGTTAAATCATTGAGTTCAGGTTACCAAAGAAATGATGGGTACAGGCATAATCACCAAGCTTGACATATGCTAGTCGATGATTAAAAACCCGAGCAATGTTTAAAAATTCTGCACTCTTGTTGCCCGACTGACAGGATACGAAACCAGGGCCCTTACTCTTGAATTTGATTTAAGTTCGATCTCGATTCGACCTAGTCAAAATCTGAACAAACTCAATCGAATCGAAATCAAAATCAAGTCAAGATCGATCTAAAATGGCGATCCGTTAAACATTTTCGGTTGATAACGTAATCACCATCGATTCAAAGGTTTAGGTTTACTTTTCAGAGTACCAAATCACTGATTCTCGACGTCGATTCGATTTTGATCGTAACTCGAACTTGTCAAGAGTAAGCCTGCTGTACTCAAAGATCATAGTCCGTTACTTAACCACTCCACCGACGGGGCGTTGGGTCTTATCTTCGCTAATATATAAAATTAAAAACACGGTTAATTGGTAAACTTTTTTTATGCGTCGGGCGCAAAACAGTACTAAAGGCTGTATAATTTAAATTTTTCCCTGTTTCCTTTGATTTCTTAATACAAATTTTCATGCGAGATAACAGCCGCGGCTGCGGGAACTTGGACACATCGACTGAACCTTGGAATAGGGATGTATAGGTCTTGTAAAAATCACAGCACATAAAATCACTGCGATATATTTTTGACATGTTCCAGTTCTTTTACAAATACAATTAAAGAATTGGATATAAACACGTCATATTTAAAAATCATTATGATAAATTTTACTAATCTATTTGTCTGCTTCACATAATTTTGTTAAATTTATAACTATTCCGTCTTATAAACTCTTTTTTAGTAAGATAATGGTATAATAGTAATAATACTAGTGTAAATGAAAATAGCCTAAAAGACTCGACATTACATTTAGCGGTCGACAGCTCTATCTAATTCAGGTAAAATTTTCTTTTAGTCAGCTTAGTTTTATCAATATTTTTTTTTTGATTAAGTATTCACAACTTAGTAGGAGCAACCAGAGAATATTTCATTCAAAGAAACGAATTTTTAATCCTGAATAAGCATCTTAGTTCTTATTTCTGTAATATAGCAATTTCCCATCCCTACCCATAAAATAGAAAAAGCTGACTTTATCCCACTGAAGCCCTGAACTGGCTTTCAGTGGACTGAAAGCGAGAAAAAGTTTTTTTTACGTGAAACCGCACTTCTATAGCAACCTTTGATTCGGGTCAACGAGCCGGGTTTTATTTAAAGGTTGTGCATTTATGTAACAGACCACACATAGCATAGACGCCGTTGATAACATTTTATAAAAAATATGGTGGGGTAGTTTATATTATCAGGTTTTTTATGAGAGATCTAGGTGTTTTAACATTGCAAAAAAAAAACACAGCTCCACATACAGTTGAATTGACAAGCTCAAAAAATGAACTCAACATACAAAAGTGTCGTTTAGTGCTAGCATGTAGCACATCAAAAAATTTGAATCACCTCTTTGCTACCGTTTTATCGTAATTTAAGAGTGTATAAATTTATCATTAAAAAAAGAGATAGCGAAGTAGTTTTGAAACGATTTTGTCTAAATATTCCATTGGTAGCACAGCTATTGAACTAGACCAATCAGAACAAAGTACGTAAATTCTCATTTTTGGAGGGGATTGTAAAAGTCGGGAGTCTTGCGAAGCATAAACGGCGGCTCAGTTGGTTTACAGCGCTCGTAGAGAAGAGACGTGAAGATTTGATCTGTTGTCATTAATATTAAGATACCAAGTATAATATGTGAAGCTATCGCTGGTTCTTCTGCCTGCCTGTGGCGACTACGGAAAAGTCCTTATTTTTGAGAAGCTATTTCGAAGGTCGGACTAATGCAGGATGATGATTATGATAGCCCTAGTACACAGCCCAGGTCACACTCCATAGGTGTTTGGAACATAGTCAGCATTTTGCGACAATGGCTGATCTTCATGCGGCGTCTAGAGTGAAAGTGGCCAAGGATTTGAGTACTATCTAAAAAGCAATTTGACCCTAAATGTGAAAGGATTATTTTCGTATTGAAAATTAGAGCAATTTCCTAATCAAATTAATTCATTTAAGTGGAATGTCATTTGCTACTCCTTACTTTAGGTTGTTACCTACTCTAAATTACACTTTTTATTAAAGTTTTAAAAATGATGATTCAATAGTACCTAATTGCTTGTCAAAAGTCAAACGATCCCATAAATTCTAATTCTTTACATCTTCCTGATTATTTCCAAGTTTTTCAAAATATTTGTTTTTTAATATGTGTAATGATGTTTAGTAAATGTTCTTATTAAAGAAATTTTGTGGTAGATAATTATTATGTTGTTGGTTATCCGATTTTTTTAATCTCACTTTTGTCTTCTTATCAACAATTATTTACTAGTAAGCCTTGAAAACTATAATGCTAATGTACTATACGTGTTATTTAAAGCCAGTTGTAACATAAAAAGCTGTTTGTTTTCTTAATGACCATTTGGCTTTTGGGGTTTGACGACCATTTGGATCAGCGGTAGTAAACGCTGCTTCTGAGCCATGGGTCGCGGGTTCGATCCCCGCACAGTACAAATATTTGTGTACATGTCTGTTTGTACTGGTCTGGGTGTTTTCTATATATTATAAGTATATATTTACAAAAAAAAAGTATATAAGTAAGTTTATCGGTTGTCTAGTACCCCATACGACAGGGTACTTAATAGTAGCTTAATTTGGGACTAGATGGCTCTGTGTGGCCCAGTGAGGCATGTCTTAAATGTCTTAAATATTTATTAATAAAGATAAAATAAAAATAAAATAAATAAATAACCCACAAAATTAAAAACTATTACACATACGAGTACTTAAATATATTTGTTGTACCTAAGAAAACTGTAGTAATAAGATAGATCCCTTTTGCAAAAAATCGCTTTATTTAATGCCCCGATCATTTTTTTTTACAATAACTCTAGCTTTGCTCGTCTTTTCCAACAAAAATCGATATGAAACCATTTTCACGCATCGCTAATATATCTTCAAATTCCAATCAATAACGAAAAGCCTACTTCGACAGCTTTTGGCGTTATAAATCATAAATCAAACATGGAATCATTGAATTCAGTGGACAAGGCATTTTGCTAGCAAAGATTAGATCGGCCGGGACTTCGGTAGTTACTAAAATATTAATTTAAATTTTTTCAACAATAATAATAATAATAATATACTTGACTATATAATACCGATATACTTGTATAATAAGAACTAGATACATAGTCACTTTTTTCTGTGATTGACTGTTTATAAGAACTGCAAAAAATCATACTTGAATAAGCTGAAATCAATTTTAGTTTTAAAATAACACCAAAATACCCATGAATAATAATCTATACTGTTGTGTCCAGTCACTTTAGCGAAATTATTCGTTTTCCACATTTTCTCGGGTCTGAGTGTTTGTTGTTTCCTTCATCGTTTCTTTCCTCACAAAACATGTGCTTTAATTAGCTATTATCAGAACAAAAAAAAAGTATATAAGTAAGTTTATCGGTTGTCTAGTACCCCATACGACAGGGTACTTAATAGTACCTTAATTTGGGACTAGATGGCTCAGTGTGGCCCGGTGAGGCATGTCTTAAATATTTATTTATTTATTATTTATTTATTTAATAATATTATTATAATGTTGTCAAAAACTATATTCATTCAATAATTCCATATTGGTAGAAAAAATCCACGCACACAATGGATACCATTAAAAAAAACGTATCAAAAGAAATCTAGCTCCTTAACCACATGATAAAACCCAGCCTCGTACAGGTGTGTTCTCACCGGATTATCCGGGAAAAACCGGAGCGGCCGGGTGATTATATCCGGAAGATTTATCGCCTTTCAAACGGCTTACCGGATATTGTTGTTTCAATGTTCATTTTTTGGTAGAGGTTATTTTGTTAAAGCCTGTACAAAAGATATTATTTTCTCAATATCATTCATTTGTTTCCCTAAAACAGTTTTAATACAAAATTTCTGTAACGGAAGTTGGGTCTAAAATATTTTTAATAAGAAAAAATTTATTGACAATATCTTTTATATTTCCCTAAACTTTAAATGGAAATGGATGGAATAAATTAAAATTTTATAATAAAATCTTTATGGCAGTTTTTGTTTTTACATTTCGGTAATTTCAAATGAATATACAAAAAAATACACGTTGTTGTTATTAATATAGAGCACATACTTTGTTAAGAATTCACAAAAAAAAAACCTTTGTTGTATTGAGCTCAACTTAAATTATTTATTTATATTTTTAGTATTATTATTTTAAATTTGTTTGTTATAGACGCATTGGTAGTGCATCCTCTGTAAAATTTAAACTGTCTAGCTATCACAGTTCACTCATGAACTAGATACAGCCTGGTGACAGACAGACAGACAGTGAAGTATTATAATACTTGTGATACGGTCTCGTTTAAACTCTATAGGTAAGGAACCCCAAGTTGTTTTCGTTGGTTGAAAAACACAACTAGATATTATAACATTCGATTACAAATCTAATAAATCAAGAGCCGTTAGCGTTGAGTCAGCAGAAATTTAATAACTACCAAATCATCCATCAATGTCACAAAATGGGAGTGGAGGACAATGGTTTTGTGAAAAAGTTGACAAATGTATTGAGATAAGCCGACATTATCATGAAACTCATTACAAGAGATATCTTTATCTCGAGTTGGCTTGAAATTTAAGTAAATTTCGTTAGAGAAGGGAAGGAATTTACTGACCATATTTTTTTAAATTATCGTTCTAAAATGGCTGTTGGACAAAATATACATTGAAAAAAAAAAACATTATGTTGGAACATTGACAGAGTTATTATAATGTCAAAGTATCTATATCCGTCTGTTACGCTATTTTGTATATTATTGCTTCCCCCTGGGGTATATAACGTTTAAGTTCGGGCGAAAAATTGAAACCTATCCGTGTATTTGACTCTACCTGTTTGTCATACTCATTCCAACGTCTAAAATCATGTGACAGAGACAGATAAATCCGTATTTACGGCCTTAGCATTGCGTAGCAGGACCTCAGGCTCCTTGCAGAATAAAGATAAAGATACATTTATTTGACGAGACCCAGAGGAAAACAAATTACATTAAACACGAGGTAAATTCAAAAAATAATAATAATGACATCATAAAAAGTACTTACACACCAAAACAAGAACACAAATAGGTAGGACAAGTATACGAGTCTCAAGGTCCCGACATAAAGACATCTATCTCAGCGAATTTTGTGTGCACGGCCACACAACGCTGCAGCTGGTCTTCCGTTGGAGCCACAGAGTGAAGCACGGACAAAAACAACAAAAATCTGCACGATAGACAACACTTGCGTTACTTGAGCCATATAAAGACACAAAAAAATATTACAAAATAAATATAAATATCAAGTAAGTAATACATGGTAATACAAAGCAAGCAAAGAATATGGTGCTCCTCTTCCATAACCTCTAACAATTTACGAACATCGCTCGGGTTTGTGATCATCAACCCGCATTCGGCAAGTGTGGTGGTTATGCCTGTACCATGATGGGTCAATGATGGAGGCCTTTTCCCTGCAGTGGAATGATGAAAGAATTTTACTTTACTTTTTTCAACCGGCGAAAAGATTGAAACTATATAGCCTCCAAGTTTAAGTCTGTGTTTGGTAATTGCCAGTAATTTGGCATGGCAGTGCAGCGGCTTAAAAATGGTAGTGTTTCAGGCTTTTTGTCGGTGGTATACCTATTCGTGAAAAAAAAATCCTATAAAATTACGACATTCAATGTGAATGATTATTAAAGCTTCGATAAGTAAGTCTTTTGCCTTGTGAATCGGCCGGTTAATTACGCATAAGCTTTTGAATTTCTAAATACCTACTTTTAGAGGCTTTGTGCAACTTTCGAAGGAAGTCAATTTGAATTCACTGAATGAAGTAATCAAAGTAATGGTGGATTTAGACTTTCAAAAGTCACAGATATTGATTTTAAAGGCTTCATTTGTAAATTGTGCCTTTCTTGGCAAAGTTTGGCATTAATGGTAGATAGGTAGTGCTGATTTTAAAGTACTTTTGACATATTGAGTTAGTTGTGGAATTGTCCAGCTAATGCAATTATTGCATACGAGTATATTTAAGCAAGCTATGACAATGTAACAAAACTACATAATTATTTATTTGTTTACTACTGAGAAAACTATACAAATTAATTTCAATAGTAAATCGAACCGGCAAAGCATGAAAAAAGGCACCCATTTTAAGTCAGTGACAAACAATGATTAGAATTTATGACAAAAATAATAAAGTTGCTAAAATGCTTCGAATATGCTACGTTATTTTGGATGTTTGATTTCGGTACAGCTGCAAGAGCTAACGAAATGATTTTATGATTTTAATTTCAACTCGATACATCCACACGTTTCGAAATAAATGGTCTTCTTGACAGACTAACGGACGGACAAGAAAGTGATCCTAGTCCCTTTTTAGGGTTACGTACCCAAAGGGTAAAAACGGGACTATAACTAAGACTTTGCTGTCAGTCCGTCTGTCCGTCTGCCTGTCACCAGGCTGTATCTCAAGCCGCGATAGCTAGACAGTTGAAATTTTCACAAATTATGTATTTCTGTTGCCGCAATAATAACAAATACTAAAAACAAAATAAAATAAATATTTAAGGGGGGCTCCGATACAATAAACGCGATTTTTTTTACCTTTTTTGCTCGATATCAATAATGGCTACAGGTAGACGATTGAAATATTCACAAAACACTCAGTTCTATTTTAACTTTAATAATAAATAATAAAATTAAAATAAAATATATAAAATATATATACGACAATCGAAAAGGAAAAAATATGTAGTGCCAAGATCTAAAAACTATTATGGGAAACGAACCAGGCGATGTATTATTCCGAGATTGATAAATGATTAACCACCAGATCTGATTCAGGCTGTGAGTTCTAAACATCAACTGAAGAATATATTAAAAAAACATTATCCCTCCTTAAGCCCGTGATCCTGTGGCGCTGATGGGCACTGCTTGGTGGCGAAGGTGCCTTACACTTTTGCTTACTGACGTGTGTGACGTGTGTGTCGGCGCTACAGTATTACAATATTAGTTAAATGTTACTCGTATAATTATAAGAAATAGTGTTATACTCGTCTTGTGGTTTGCTAAGATTCTAATGTACTTACATACTAGATGGGAACTACTGCCGACAAACTGCTGAGCAGTTTGGCAGATGATACAAATGTAACAAATACTTGTACAACTGGATATAAATAAATTTAAAAAAAAATTAAGGGGGCTCCCATACAAAAACCGCAATTTTTGCGGAATTTTGTTCATCATCATCATCAGCCTATCACACTTTTACTGCTAGACATAGGCCTCTCCAATTGCACGCCACTTAGGTCGATCCTCGGCTTCTCGCATCCAGCTCCTGCCAGAATTTTGTTCGATATCAATAAATGGTAGCAAGTAGGCACTACATTACCTAAATTTCTGTAGTGCCTACTGTTGTTTACCTAGTCATTGTACGGAACCCTTCGTGCGCGAGTCCGTCTCGCACTTGGCCGGTTTTATTTGCTTTTTAACGCAAACGCGATAATACCTTATTATAATGATTGATGAGAAACTGACCTTTAAGGAACATATTGTCGCGACTTCGAGTAGAGTTCGTAAAGTTATTTATATTTTTAAAAACTTATTTTCGATTACTGATATTACATTGCTAAAGTCGATATACAGTGCAATTTGTCAGTCTGTCATCGGCTATTGCATTACGGTTTGGGGTGGTTCGAGTACCACTCATATGATTATGCTAGAGAGGGCTCAACGCTCTGTGATTAAAATTATGCTGAAGAAACGACGTAGATACCCCACTAGTGATTTGTACAGAGAAAATGAAATTTTGACAGTTCGCGGCCTTTTTGTATTTCGCATTGCGATTGGTGTTCATCGTTCAATTCTGGGTACTGTGGAACATGAAAACTTGTTGAGGAAACGAATATTCAATCTGCCTCTACCCTGCATTAAATCCAGCTTTGCCCGGAGAAATAAGACTTTCCTAAAACCATTTATTTATAATAAAGTAAACTCTAAGTGTTCAGTATGTAATTGCTCATTGTCAGAAGTAAAATTAAAACTTCACAAATGGATATAAACACTATCCTATTATGATTTAGAAAATTTGCTTAGATCACTTAGGTAATACGTCAAAGTATGCACGTTAACGCACAGACACACACACACACACACACACACACACACACGTCCACACACAATTACTTTTATTTTTATTTTTCCTTTTTGTCGTTAAATCTTATCAAGTTACTACCTACATTATTTTTATAAGTTTATGTATTTTGTTGAAAGATGATTTCTACGGGACAGGCCTAGCTTATAGTAGGAATCATCGCAAATAATATTTATTGTAAGACTTTTTATTGTGACATAAATAAATAAATAAAAATAAATAAATAAATAGTCAGCCTGTGACCATGGTCGGTGCAACCCGATCGAAACGTCAGGCAAAATAATAAGGTATTATCGCGTTCAATTCCCGTTAACATTTAAATAATTATGCAACGCGAAAGTATAAAAGTATTTTAAGAATAAAGTAGGCGTTAAATGGCTTTTTTCGTTACAAAAAAGGAGTTTTCACTCAGGCCAATTTAGTAAGCCTACTCACTCCAAAGAGAAAGCCTACGCCAAAATTATTGCGGCTTTTGATATCACTCTAAAAACAAAAATACAACAAAAGAGGTGGAAACGACTCCGATATATTTCCCTAGTGAAATTTGATGAAGATGTTCGTTAAAATAAAATATGGCTGAATTCTCGGGCCGGTCCAGTGACAGTTCTGTTAGCCTGTGGCCTTATTACAAAGAAAAGCGGATAGTAGACATCAAATTTTTTAACCTACCCAAAAAGTTAAAGGTCATTGAATTGATTTTCAACGTTAAGTTCAATAAGTAGGGATCAATATCAATTGAGAAAATTTCACGTTTTGTGTTAGGTTGTCTGTATGTATATTACTATTATACTAGCTGTTACTAGCGTATAGCTACACATGGAAAAACTAGTAGAACAGAGAGAACCGTCCTTTTTCAAGAATAAAAAGGAGCCTTATTTCTATTTTACGTTAGAATCTATTTCTGTGGTGAATTTTAAGAGGAAACACAAGGGACGTTTTTCCATACAAACGTAGTCCCCTGTTTCCTCCCTGGATAAAGCCAGTAGAGCAATATTTTTTTTTACAAAAATTTATGGCCACTATTAGCATGTTTCTATGTTTTCTGTATTTTCATGAATAAATTAATAAAAAATATCGAAAAAATTCACCCGATTTTCCACTGTGTTCAAACTTCCAGAAAACAAATTTGGCTTAATTTTAGAAAAAAAGGAAAACATACGAACACGGTCAAAGCCTTCCTTTAATTTTTGATGAAAAAAGTATTTAAATTGGTCTAGTTTTGGAAAAGTAATCGGGGGACTACGAAACGTTGATTTGGTGTTCTTTTAGTAGGTATTTTCGGTCCAAGAAGCAGTTGTCTTTATCACACTCTGCGGTGAGGGCGTTTGGCACTGCGCGACAGCAATAGATTTTACAAATACCTATTTTTCAATTCTCTCGCCCGTAGTGTTTCCTCTTAAGTAAACCCGGTCGGCTGGCCGGCCGTTGTACACTCGACAGCACATCAAGTTAAACAGTTGAACTGCGATAACAGCTTTTATTATGTAGGGCATAAAGGCGGTCTCAAGGTCAACATGTATAGTCTGATGTGCGGCCGTGTGTACATTCGTAATATTAAAAGTCAGTTTTATAAAAATGTAATAAAATTTATAAATAATAAGTTTTGCAATGTCTCGAAATTGGTTTTACGTCGATATCTATATTTTTGGTCTAAAATATTTTTGAAATAGTGACTATCTTAGTTATCGTTTAATTTTGTATTTCAATACCCTTTTAGGGAAAGACATTAATAAAAATAAGCTCGAAGTAAAATATTTGTTTTGAGAAGACGAATTTTGTCAAATGAAAAACTGGCGATAGTGATCCAATAATCCCTGATAATGCCGAACCTGCCAAAGGACCAAACGGACATTGGCAATATTCCCTTTAGGGCAAAGGTATATTGAATTCATGTTACTATGGCAATTATAGGTACAGGCATAATTACCACGCTTGCCAAATTATGATCACAATCACAACACCGAGTAATAGTCGAAAATTCGAAATTTTTCATCAAATCCAGCCCCGTTATTATGACCCGGTATTCAATCCAATAGACCAACGGATAACGGACCGTGGCTCGCCTTGACAAGCAAATAAAATCGCTAATCTCATCACAGTAACCTCAGAAAGGAACGTGACCAACAAGGACCCGCCGAAAGCGCCGATAAATTGCGTTATCTCTCTGTTTTGTTTGAAATTCCTTCCTCGGCTTCTGAGGGTGTCCTGGTTGAGGCAGAGGACGTTTATTCCTTTTGACAGTGTTTGAGTAAAAATCACTTGTATTCCCATTTTCAGAAATACGTTACAGAGAAATAGGATGGAACGCTTTGCTGATAGCATAATATCAAAATGGTTTTCGTTCTTGCCTCATCTGCAATGGCAGAGCGAAAAAATTTTGAAATATAAAAAAATGATGTTTTTTTTTCTTCCGGTAAATATATAAACTTGATAATTACTATAAGAAGGAACATAATTGACATAAAAAAGCGGTTGTATCAGATATTATTACATGAAATCCTACCTTAGATTTGAGGCTCTTTTTTTCTCAAAAAAATGATGTGTGCGGGTGAATTACCTGTAAAAATATAATTAATCTTGGAATTAATATAAATATAAAAATTATTGATACAGTTATAGACATTCTGATAAAACGATCTAGTTTTCCACTATCGCTCCCTGTAGATCTAAACCCAAAAATATGAAATTCGGGGTCCCATTCTGAAAGCGCGCTATAAATTATTTCGAGCACGACATCAATAAGCGTTATGATTTACGGACGGGCTGGACAGTATCCTTTGTCGAGCGGTATTTGTTTACACTCTCTTGCTAACGATATGACAATATTTAAAAGACAATAGACTTAGTTTTTATTTATTGCACGGGGTTTTGTATAGTCTATTTTGTTAAGCAAAGGCTACGCGAAAATACATTTGAAAATGTCCATTAATTGCACCCTTATTGGGTGCGACTAAACACTGCATTAGTCGCACCCAATAAGGGTGATTCTCGTGAGGTGTGTAGAACTTCAATTAGTTTATATAAATAAAATTCAATGTAAATGTAAAATATATATAAATGAACACATTTAAAATTATACACTACCTAGTCCACTCAATATTTCAGGAATAGTGATCTAAAATCAAAGATCTAGATACTTACTACACATTTTTATGCCGACAAAGAATTCAGGGGCCTCCAAAATTAAGGTACCTATTTAACATCACAGATTCGGCAGATTTGTAATACAAGTACCTACATAAAGTTAAAAGAAAAATCGGGATATGAAAATACGAGTATCAAATAGGTACGTTGGTTAAAAAATAAATCAGAAAAAAAAATGTCCGCGTAGGTAACATTGTCAATTGTTTGTTGACAACAATTGACAATGTTACCTACGCGGACATTTTTTTTTTCTATTTTATCTTTATCATTGGCAAATGTTATTACAACCGAATTCTCAGAAGCCACACATGTAAATATTTAGGCAGACTTGGACGCCACGATTCCAAATTAGGTAACATCTGTATCCTTTGGGATTATTTTGGAAGAGCAAACATGTATTATATATAGAGCAAATATGTAGCAATATAACTTTATAACATAATTTTATTTATTTATGACTTGATTGCACCATTCAAAAAAATAGGTAGGTACAGACATCAGCACGTCAACCTACCACAAAACGTCAAATTTTCTCAATTGACATTGATCTCTACTTGTTTGTTTCCACCCCAAGCCAACCTCACCTGCACGCGGTGCATCCTGCTGGACGACGAACGAGGCTCTGGCGATTGACCGACCGATGGCGGTATAACCATCCAACGGAAGGCGTAGTTAAGTGTACCGGGCCGGTGACGGGCAGCAGCGTCATCGGTGCAAGAAGCTACGCCTTGCGATTGCCAACCCGTCTGCCCAGCGTGGCGATTATGGGCATAACCTCCTATGCAGACGCACAAAAAGCCACGGCCCCCAGTTCCCGGCGGTCCCGCTATTCCTGGTCATGGTGGCGACCACGGTAACGGCGGGACGGGGGGTGCGAAGAATCTCCGGGTTACGGGAGGCCACCAAAAACAACTGACCCTGGCGACGTACAACGGACGCACGCTACGGCTAGACTCGCATCTGGCTCAACTTGAGGTGGAACTTGGGAAGATTAGGTGGCATATCCTAGGGCTATGTGAAGTCCGAAGAGAGGGGGAGGACAGCATAACCCTCGAGTCGGGCCACCTAATGTACTTTCGTGAGGGAGACCAACAATCCCAAGGTGGAGTTGGGTTTCTGGTAAATAAGTCCCTTTCTGACAACGTTGTGGAAGTGTCCAGTGTGTCGAACAGGGTAGCATACCTTATTGTTAAGCTCACTGAGAGGTATAGCCTCAAGGTGGTTCAAGCGTACGCACCAACCTCGAAACACTCGGACGAAGAGATGGAGGATATGTTTGATGACATATCAAAGGCCCTCCACTTCACCACTAAGACTCACTACAGCGTTGTTATGGGGGACTTCAACGCTAAAGTGGGAGTACAGAATTGCAACGAATCGGTAGTAGGATCCCATGGATTTGGATGCAGAAACTATAGGGGGCAAATGCTTGTCAACTTCCTTGAACGGGAGGGGCTCTTCTTGATGAACTCCTTCTTCAAGAAACAGCCCCAAAGGAAGTGGACGTGGCAAAGCCCCGACGCTATGACGAAAAATGAGATTTACTTCATCATGACCAACAAGAAGCATATATTCAGAGACGTCTCCGTGATTAACAGGTTTAATACCGGAAGCGATCACCGACTCGGGAGGGCAGGAAGTCAAAGCTTTCGGAAGGAACTTTAGGGCTGATTAAGGAACGACGTGAAAACCCACCCGTTACTTCGTCAGGAAAGCGCGCTCTAAACCGAGAGATCAGTAACGTACGACACGACCTCCGTTGCTCCAATACTCTTGCGATTGAAAGAGTGATCAAGCAAAATTGGGG
Organism: Anania crocealis; assembly: GCA_949315895.1. Classification (NCBI taxonomy): domain Eukaryota; kingdom Metazoa; phylum Arthropoda; class Insecta; order Lepidoptera; family Crambidae; genus Anania; species Anania crocealis. Next base: position 3,229,389 of record OX438868.1, read on the forward strand.
GTCGAAAGTGTTCGTACAATCTCTTGGAAGAAGCCACCTGACGAAACTGACCACAGCAAGTGGAGAAGTCGTTGCTTCGAAGCCAGCTGTCCTTTCCGAAGTAGAACGCTTCTATGGCCGGTTATACGCTTCGCATGCATCTCGACTTGATCCCGATAATGAGGACCCTAGAGCCGCGTTAACACGCCACTACACTCAAGACCTGACAGAAGTCAGCATTGACGAAATCAGGATGGCTCTTAAAAATGGAAAAGCCCCTGGAGAGGATGCCGTTACAACAGAGTTGCTAATTTTAACGCTGTCCTGTTTGAAGGGAGAACTCCGGAGGCGTGGAGTAAGAGTGTTGTCGTCCTGTTCTTCAAAAAAGGAGATAAGACCCTGCTGAAGAACTATCGACCCATTTCCCTTCTAAGCCACGTCTATAAGCTGTTTTCAAGAGTCGTCATGAACCGCCTAGCGCGAAGACTTGACGAATTCCAACCACCGGAACAGGCTGGATTTCGGAGCGGATACGTCACCATAGACCACATCCACACAGTGCGGCAGATTATACAGAAGACCGAAGAGTACAATCAGCCCTTGTGTCTAGCATTCGTGGACTATGAGAAAGCCTTCGACTCGATAGAGATCTGGTCCGTTCTGGAGTCCCTGCAGCGTTGCCAAGTAGATTGGCGGTACGTGCAAGTGATGAGATATCTCTACGAAGCCGCCACCATGTCCGTTAAAGTACAGAATCAGCAAACAAAACCTATACCGTTGCATCAAGGAGTGAGACAAGGGGACGTCATTTCCCCGAAATTGTTCACAAATGCAATGGAGGATATGTTCAAGACGCTGCACTGGAAAGGACGAGGCATCAACATCAATATGGAATACATCTCTCACTTGCGATTTGCAGACGACATCGTCAATATGGCAGAAACGCTGCAGGACCTACAACAGATGCTGAATGATCTGGCTGACTCTTCTGTGCGCATCGGCTTGCGGATGAACCTGGATAAAACCAAGGTTATGTTTAATGAACATGTACTACCGCAACCGATTAAGATGCTTGATGATGATTCAGAAATACGTGTAGCTCGGGCAGACATTGCAGTTAGGTAGAAACAACTTTGAGGATGAGGTGAACAGAAGAATTCAGTTGGGTTGGGCAGCATTTGGGAAACTACGTCGAGTCTTCTCATCGTCGATCCCACAATGCCTCAAGACGAAAGTCTTCAATCAGTGCGTCCTACCCGTCATGACATACGGAGCCGAAACGTGGACACTGACGGTACGGCTAGTCCACAAGTTCAAAGTCGCTCAAGGGCTATGGAAAGAGCTATGCTCGGAGTTTCTCTTAGGGATAAAATCAGAAATGAGGTGATCCGGCAGAGAACTAAAGTTACCGACATAGCCCACCGGATTGGCAAGCTGAAGTGGCAGTGGGCTGGCCATATTAGCCGCAGAACCGACAACCGCTGGGGTAAACGAGTTCTTGAGTGGAGACCGCGTCTCGGCAAACGTAGTGTAGGACGCCCTCAGGCTAGGTGGAGTGATGATTTGCGCAAGGTGGCTGGCAGGAGCTCGATGCGAGAAGCCGAGGATCGACCTAAGTGGCGTGCAATTGGAGAGGCTTACGTCCAGCAGTGGACTGTGATAGGCTGATGATGTTGGACTTAAAGTTGAAAATCCATTTAATGACCTTTAACTTTTTGGGTTAGGTTGACCTGCCGTTGTCTGTACGAATATCATGTGTCTTTTAAGTCTTTTGATTGCAAAAGCAGCGTGGCCAAGGGAGAACTGAGTTCAGCTGCAAAATTGTGTACACTTTTTGGTTTTACCACCCTTATGTCGTTGTATTAAGAGTCAACATTAGTCAGAAGTGTATACTCTCGCAGCTGACTGTACCTACTTTAAAATCTCAGTTATCTTGACCAAGGCGCTTTTACAATCAAGTGATTTAGAGGAATCTACTTTAATAAATAAATTCCAAAGCTTTAACTAAATCTAATCCAAAGCTAATAAAGTTACAGCACATAGAAAATGTAAAGTATTGTGAGATAATTTATTTTAAATTCAAAATTCCGATCATAGGAAGTCATCGACAGCTAAGTGTACCCATAAATGCAATATTGCTCCAATAAAGTTTCAACTTAAAGTCAAAGGGGCAAAAGTTTAAATCACACTGTGGTGGTTTAGAAAGTCACCTTTATACTAGATCATAATCTACACCAGCGCCTCTCGCGGCGATAGCCCTCATTAACAGGTGCAATCACGCCATCTATCTAAAATACAATAAAACTGTCGCCCACAGTTCTTCGTATTCCAGGTTTGTCGGGAACTTTTTATGACAGTTTGCAAACTTTGTCGTCAATTCTTTATAAAAGAGTTTTCAGCACTAACCTGGTTTTTGAATTTGTAAGACAATTGAAGTTATACCTGGATTTCTAGAGTACAAAATGTAAGAAGGCATTTTACGATGTTGTTTTTATAAAATATTTACATAATCTAGTTTTAACTGCAAATATACTTCTAAGTCCTTTCTTAAGAAATAATTAAATAAGTAAAGGAGATGTCCCATAATAGGCCCAGACATAGTACACCATTTACAAAAATCAAGAAAAATTTATTGATTCTGGGAAAAATACATATAAATTTATAGAACATATAATTTAGTGATTCAAAACTAAACAAGATCGAATAATTTATCAAACTTCATAGGCATTCCAAGATGGCGTCAATCTAAAAAAACTTTAAATGTCAGTAGCTGTCAGATACCCCTTGTCACTTTGGCTTAATCATTCACTTCAAGTTTTTGTTCTGCTTGTCGCGTTTTAAATGTAGTTCATTATAACGACTTCATTTTCGATTTCTGGATTTGGTATTGATTGACACATTACTTTTATAATGTTTGTTACTACAGCAAGCGATGGCACTCGACTCCTAGATGCGCGATTATGAAACCAAAACTGACAGATGTCATCAAAATGTCATCTTCCGCCATGATGGTTTTGTTTTGTATTGCTATTTTCTTACTTGACTCTTTATTTGAACCACTTAACGAAGCCATTTTAAAAGAATTGGATAACAACAAAATCTTGTAGGTGTATTGGTCTATCTTTTGGTGGGGTGTACAGGTTCTGGGCCTGGCCTCCATACAATTTGGGACATCTCCTTTAGAAGTTTAGGCGAGACAGCGTAACATATAGGCAGATAGAGTTATTTTCAGATATGTAAGTAATATAAGTATGGATTTTTAAAAATAAGTTATATTTGATAGTAAAACAGCCAAGATTCTTATTTCATCGAATAATGGCCGAGTCAAACAACTGTAATAAAGCCGTTATTCGACCTGAGACTATGATGGGCGATTCATCCTCAGCCTATTGCAGTCCACTGCTGGTCATAGGCTTCTCCAGTTGCACGCCACTTAGGTCGATCCTCGGCTTGTTGTATCCAGCTCCTGCCAGCCATCTTGCGCAAATCATCACTCCACCTGGCCTGAGGGCGTCGTACATTACGTTTAAGGGCGATTATACACAATTTATTTGTACAATAACAGCATTCGTCGACGAAAGAACGGCAATACGCGTTATACCATTCCTCTCCATTTTGGCATAACAGGGCTGCAACAAAATAGGTTTAATATTCAAAATCAATAGAATCGCATCCCGCACCCCCACTTCAGTCTCTTCTGAAAAGAAGAGACTGAAGAGGGGGTGCGGGATGTACTTAATGCCTATATAAATAGAAAACAAAATTGGCCCATTCGCCAATTTTGTACAATGAAGTTAAAGGACAGCAGTTACTGGACTGAGACTTACTTGGTCGAACTTGTAAGTATGCACAATATGGCGTCGCAATATGATTGCACTTCTTTGGATGTAATTCACTGCACTTGTACTATAATCAAGCTATTTGCGGCCGGCCGACCTGACCATTAGCACTTTAATTCACTTTTATATAAATCTATTGCGGTTTGAATATTCTAAGCGGTGAGCGGCGATGAACTCCTGCTAAACGTGGGCGCATTCAAATTTCCAACTGACTTCAGTAACGTTAAACATTCAATTCTTCTGTTGAATGTAAAAATTCAAATTTATGTCTTATTATTCCTTCTGTTGTTGTCTCTTTCCCACAGTATAGAAGAAGGTATGGAAAGAAAAACCAAAAGAAATGATTCTAGAATGCGGTAAGGAAATTAAATTGAACGGTCTTTATGAAAAGTCCATTGACGAAGTAATGATTAATATCTTGTATAAAGGATATGGCGTAAACACCGGGCAACTGCTAACCATTGAGCTAACCAGACATTTTGTGTGCCAAAGAAGTTATTCAAAGCTTAACGCTGTGAGCCAGTGGGGTGTCACCAATGTTCTTGGTTAGTACTTCCGACATCTGAAAGATATTTTTGTAAAAATTTAAGTATCTGTTAAGATTAAACAGCTTTCTAATATTTTTAAAACTATTATTACGCAAATAATGTAGAGGTACTTGTTTAAATTTAAAATGCAATTCCTTTTCGACTACCGGAGGTGAGAAATGCACAAAAATATTTTTTAAATTGTTATTTTATAAAAGTTTGTCTGTGATATAAATATAGCATCGATTGATTTTAAATTTCGGCCTGTACTTAGTTGTGGCAACCCTAGCAGTGATTAAATACGAAGACCGAGTCGAATTACGAACTTCGTCCGTATATTTTGTTTGGTGTTTTGTGGCCCCAATATTTGTTGTTTTGTTTAAGTGTTAATGCGTGTTGGTGCGTGTTAATAGATGTTATGTTATACCTTTGCCGAGAAAGATAGTAAGGATGACCTTTAGCTAGGTGGAGTGACAATTTACGAAAGGTCACAGGTTCTGACAAGAGGAAGACTGGGTAAAAAAGCGTATAGGTATTGGAGGAGGCATATGTCTACCTGTGGACTGTTATACGATGATGAGAATGATGTTGGCGTGTGCTTCCTTTAACATAAATGCACCACCTCTGTTTTGTTCGGTCGGGGTCGATATAGGTGACTTAAGGAATACTGCTAGAAGTAGACGGACGGCTTCACCACTCTTCACCTCATCTTTGGCAAAACTGTGATCGCCAACCGGCCTGCCAAGCGTGGCAGTTGTCGCAATATTCTCCTTTAAGGGAAGCTTATATTCAATAGTGGATTGACGTATGCCGATGATGGCGTGTGGTGTCTACAATGATATAACCAATTCATCTTGTCCTATGGATGTAGGCGACTAGAGGAATGCTGCCAGAAGGAAATGAAGCAGTGCCTCCCTGTCTTTGGAAAAACTGATTTTGCCAAATCATTTGAAAAGAGTACTATGGAAAAATTCTCCGTTTGGAGAGTCATGTGTTTCACCGGATTGATGTGGTTTTGAAATTTTCCTTAATATAATAGGGGTTAAAGTATGAAATTGCCGATTATTTTCCCACTTTTTATTATGTTTATAGCTCTTAAGTATAGTCATATTATTGCGTAATTCTTTTTGTATTGTATCAAAAACTAAATAAAGTAACTTTTGACTAAAAAAAAATGCAATACTAGTGCCTATTACTTCAAAGGAAGTCGTTGAAAAGACCCCTTACAATGTGTCAGCTGACCTTCTTGCTTCAATTAAGTATATTTGTATTATATACTTTGATTTTCAGAAATTTAAATACTTTAATGCGTAGCTTTATAACCATCTAACTTTCACCTTTAATTGCATCGAAAACGGTTCAGGCGTTTTTAAAAAAACTAAAAAATTGTTAGTATGGAAAAATGAGTTTTCTCGATTTCGTCCATACAAAACGGCAATTTCATACTTTAACCCCTAATAATTGAAGTCCTGTTTTTCAACGGTTTGCTATACTTACTGCCGTACTCAGAGACGTCAATTAAAGTTAATCCTTCAATAAGTCTCATGCCGTCCTTTTCTATTTCATTGACAAAGAAAGAGACAGAATGAGACTGAATTATAGATTAAAATTAATTGACGTCTCTGAGTGCGGCAGTTAGTCATCATATTTAAATACTCACTTAATTATTTTATCAAAACTTTGTTATCAAAATGTAAACTTTGTTTATACTGATAACTTGTTTAGGTAAGTTACTAATGAAATGAAATGAAATGAAATATTTTTATTTGTCCTTGAAGAAGGTACTTGTTAACAGTTTCCCGGGTCACCAGGCCAGATTAAAATAAATAAATAAATAAATAATAAATATTTAAGTCATGCCTATATGCCTCACTGGGCTACACAGAGCCATCTAGTCCCAAATTAAGCTACTATTAAGTACCCTGTCGTATGGGTACTAGACAACCGATAAACTTACTTATATACTTTTTTTTTTGTAAATACAGACTTATAATACATAGAAAACACCCAGACCAGTACAAACAGACATGTTCATGCACACAAATATTTGTACTGTGCGGGGATCGAACCCGCGACCCATGGCTCAGAAGCAGCGTTTACTACCGCTGATCCAAATGGTCGTCTAAGTACAATTTGTTCATACATCAATTACAGTATTTTTATTACTTTTTACAATGCATAAACTCTGATACTTATTTCTACTTGGTATGATTACATTGTATCATAACCAGAGATCGGATAATTGGATGCATATTTACCTGAAGTAAGTTTGTGGCTAGGATATTATGGAAGGGGCTTCTTTAAACATGTATGTCGATCACAAAATTGTGCATTCCTTAAACAGACAACACTTCAAGTAAAATATGCATCCGAGTATCCGATATCTAATCATTACAAATATCTTATATATCTTATACTTACATAATTATTATTATCTTCCGACAGTACTTCATTAGGGACTGCGCCAATTATCAGGACGGTACCTACCTACAGCAGAGGATTTTGAAGAATAATAATATATCTTTTTTGGTGAACTCCGTGGAGGAGTGGCGTGCACACCGGTTTTCAAGGTATCTACTGCTCCGAGGTCCCGGGTTCGATTCCCGGTGGGGTCAATGTAGAAAAAATGAGATTTTCTACGTTTTCTCGGGTCTGGGTGTATATTTGGTACCTTCGTTATTTCTGATTTCCAAAATACGAGTGCTTTAAATCGTTATTTAAATTGGGATCAGAACAATGTATGTGATATTGTACATATTTATATTTATTATTAATTACATTTTATCTTATCTACATTAATATTATAAAGAGGAAGGATTTGATTGTTTGTTTGTATTGAATAGGCTCTGAAACTACTGCAACGATTTGAAAAATTCTTTTACCATTAGAAGCCGTCATTATCCACGATGAACATAGCTTACTTTTTACCGCGGGGTCCGGTAGGTGGCGCTGCTGTCGGTATGTCCACTACTAAACGGCTTGACTTACTAAACGGTTGAAATTTTGTATGTGTATTTCCATGTTTTTCCATGTATTTCTATGTATTTCCACGCGAATGTATCGTGTCTTTGAAACCATGGAAATACAACAGCCTAAGAAAAACAAGCCTACTTAATCTATCTTTCTTTATGCCACCGCTAGACACAAGTTTCCGACCGCGCGATATGACGAGGAGTTCACGCGGGCAGTGCCGCAGGTGAAGAGCTAGTGTTATAATAAAACAACGGTTTTTTATTGCAATATTCAAAGTTCTTAAGCACGCCGCAGATGCTTAAACCATTATCATTGCAACTTAAACCATACAGTAAGATTTCGATATTCTTACGACACCAATACGAAGACTAGGCAACACTATTTTTGCATCAGCATGTAACCGTCCCCGACAATGACGACGTACCTAGTCGAGCGAGTAGCTCAGATATCGGTTTTCGAGGACTCGCCATCTGTGTGGTCCGGGATCGATTTCGGGACGGGATGTGTTTATCCTTGTTGTCCATTTAGTTAAAATTTGCTATCGAGATATATCTAGTCCTAGGAAAGGTTTTAGAGTAGTCTAAATTCAGAAGCCAGAAACACTTTCTAAAGGTATGAAAAGAGGCTGGGAAATTAAGTAGGTAGGTCTAGGTAGGTATGATTAATGTTGGCGGGTTGTGATTACAAACCCGAGTAATGTTCATAAGTTCAAAACTCTGTTGTTGCGCGACCCGCGGATCGAACCAAGGACTCCGAGATATTGGTCCAGTACCTACTTAGATAGTGACTAACGGGGCGTTACTAAAAAAAAACTATACTCACAAAAAATCAGTGCAATTTGAATACCGGCCATGTCTCCCGCAAGGCCACAATGGAAACGAAAGGAGGGCCTGTCTGAAATAAATAAAATAATAATAAATAAATAAATAATCTTTATTGTAAAAAATGTGGTTTATTAACTTGTTGAAATACATATGGCATCTCACATTTAACCAAACATTTGGTATGCAATGTTTATAGAGAGGCATGCATACAATTACCTACATCATAAAAAAAGAAGTAAAAACAAAGTTACAATTCATTCATTAAAAAAAATCGGAGCTTAAAATGTCTAATCTATTATGTAAAAAAAACGAGGACATGAGGTGGTGAGTCAATGACCAAATCTTGCCGCATACGGGGATCGCACAAAAATATTCACATCGAAGCAATCTAAACTCAATCTAATGTCAAAATAAATTATGAGGACATATTAAAAGATGACTCCGACTCACGGATGGCCTAGTCTATCCTTACATTATTGACAAAACCAGGAAGAAGCTTACCGGCACTAAACCTCGTGAATGTGAGAATCACAATTATTCCCACTGAGCAAGTAATTACGTTTTAATCATTCCTTGGTAAATCACTGAACAAGTAAAGTCGACTCTCGTTAATTTGAAACTCGAGGGACTATTAAAATATTAGGAATTATCGAGTGTTTGAAATATTAAATGGTTCGAAATTTGTGAGAGAAAATAAATAAAACTTCGATTTATTAAGTGTTGATCAATTATTATTTATTAACTGCTATTCTATAACAATGACAAAAGTTTAGAGGTACATTTGTGTAGGTAAATACCTACATGTATTCATAATGTGAATTAATTAATCTTTCGAAAAAAACTTTGTTATACTGGTTTACTTCCAAGCACATTGCTGCTTCTCAGACTGCTCAATAACTTTTTAAGAGAAAAAGTGTCATAATCCCTCAACCCCCAGGAGGCACTCGGGTGCCACTATTACAATTGATTTCAATTGTGTCTGGAATAACTCACGATCGAGGGATTAAATCTCCTCCTCCTCTTTCTCTCTGCAACTTTGAATTGTCGAGTGTCGGACGCCGATGAGTTCGAATTAACGCGCCGTTTTGTTATATAGCAATGATTTTTTCGTTCATGTATTGATTTAGTTCGAAATATAAAGAGATTTTGTAGGGAACTCGTAATGATGATGTGTCCGACCGATTTCGGCCATGGCGACCAATTCGACTCCTAGCTAGTGATTTGGCGCTCGTGCGCCCGAATATGGCTTATGTAGCCTATCTTAGCGGCAAAACTTCGTGCACATTCAGGGCACGTAGCACGGCGTTGTCATAATTGTATGTGATGGCAGCAGGTGGGCGGGCCTTTAACTGGTCGCATCTGGTATCAAGGTCAGCTTTACGCTGCTCCTCAAACTCGCGCACTTGTCCGTTCACCATCCTGCGCCATTCTGGCCGCTGTGCCGCAAGGCGCTCCCACTCAGAGGGCTCTATTTTGCATCTCTTCATGTGTCGTTTTAAGACATCCTTGTACCGAAGGAGTTGTCCGCCATGCTTTCGCTTGCCCTCCTCCAGCTCAGAGAAGAAGATGCGCTTTGCCACTCTTTCGAGTTCAACTTTGAATTATCTCAGGTTCGAATTATCGCCGGATTGAATTAACGAGAGTTGACTGTACCTAATAATCACTCAATAATTTTGTCATGTAGTGAAAGATGTCAATCAATCCAAAGGCGTTCGGAAATCGTAAGTGAAATGCTAAAAATAGCAAAAAACTTTTCGTCTACCCGAGAAGGACTCGATCCCACAACCTTTCGCTTGGGGACTGGTGGACTTTGAGCTACAGGCATTTGTTTTGTCAACGAATCAATTCAAGCAGAAGAGCAATCAATTAATTCTTTAACCCCCAGGAGGCACTCGGGTGCCACGATAACAATTGATTTCAATTGTGTCTGGAATAACTCACGATTTGCAACGTTACAAGATACATTAATCCCTCAACCCCCAGAAGGCACGCGCGTGCCGCGATAACAATTGATTTCAATTGTGTCTGGAATAACTCACGATCGAGGGATTAAGTAAAGCCTGGAAAGCTACTTTTTATCCCGTAAAAATGTATCCTGTGATTTTGGACTTCATTGCACGCGTACGAAATAACATGGTACCTATTGTATAAGTAATCAAGCTTAAAACATTACAAATAACTAAGTGCAAATGAAATAACTTAGTTTCATCAATATTGTTAATTATTAAACATATTATAAGTAAATAGTTTACATAAACATGTCAGTAAAGTAGGTAGGTACTAGAACTTTGTTATCAGGTCAGTTGACTTCACGCTCTGCTGAGAGTCGGTGCATTAATTTGTTATTTTATTCCAACTTCGTCTATACTAAAATCATTAGCCGTCAGTCCATATGAACCCTAAGATCTTTTGACCTTAAACGGGATTTAATGTGGTTTTCATTAATAGTGAAGAGGGAGATTTATACTAATTAAATCGTTGCTATCGCATTTTAATACCAAGGTACATTGCATCCGTGCGAAGCCAGGATAGGTCGCTTGTTTTACTCATTGCAGTGTTATTCAAGTGATGGATTTGGAGAGACAGCCGCTGTTGGGACAGAGGAATACTGATTTGAGGCGAAGGAGAAGGTACGTCTGATTTTATCAACTGACAAAAAAGGAGGTTCTTAATTCACTACATAATCATGTAAGTACCTAATCTATCTACTTACCTATAAAACGTGTTCCTTTTGATATCCCATAACTCTAGGGTATTAAACAGACCATGGTAAAGAATCAAATTGCATAATAATATGAATAATTTTTTAATTTTTTTGATTATTTTTTTTCATACAAAATAATTCTATAAAATCACGACTGTTTACGTAAAACATGTTATGAATGAACTTTTGAATGAAAACGATTTACTCGTACCTACTTATCAATGAAACACCCACACACGTCAATGTTACAATTTACGCTCTCCCGCTACTTTACTACTACACTTGAGTGTAAGTTTCCCAACGTCTCGCAAAACTAAAGATTCGCCATACTGGTTCAATTTTTTTTACAAATTTAACTAAAATTGATGTTATAGGTATTCGAAACTATAGATTTTTGAACTACATGTTCTAGGGCGTTTTATATTATTTTTACTTAAAGAACATAACCTTACGAGTTATGGGATATCAAAAGGAACACGTTGTAAGTACCTATATATAAAAATCAATTGCTGTTCGTTAGTCTCGCTAAAACTCAAGAACGGCTAGGCCGATTCAGCTGATTTCGGTTTTGTAATAGAAGTTGAAGTAGTAGAAGTAGTCTAGTGTAGTTCTCATATAAAATGTTCTACCTACTTACTTACATCAAAATTTTCATTCATTTATGGCGTTAGGATAGGTGATACGAAGTTCAACGGGTCAACTAGTACTTATTAATATAGAAATCCTTGTTAAGTATTTGTACTTAGACGTTTGAAAGGTTGCTAAAGTGATAGTGAAAGATCAGACTGCTCCTTTTGCACGGTCATTGACCGTAGGCACAGACCGTAACTATAGGTCATCTTGTATTGGTTAACCGTATATCTGTCATGTTATACCACAGATAATATAATACTTTATACTTATTTAACCTTCTAATAAAGCATAATACACAAAAATCATATTTACCGAAGAGTTTATCGAATCGAGAAAAATACTTTTAATTTTTTTTAAGTGATTTCGAATTGAAAGCTCTCCAATGGAACCGTTTTATTTTGTAATAAAGTAGCCTAATATGCTATTCCAACCTATGATTCAATACCGTATCCTACCGTATCAAATTTCATTACCTAATTAAGATCCGTTCAGTAGGTCTGGCGTGATTGATTATGTAGCAAATGCAAACTTTAAGATTATAAAAAGTGGGTTAGGTATGTAAGAAGTAGCATAACATTGAGCTTTATTAATAGTACAATCGCCGTCAGATATATTGGAGCAGACAAAGTGACCAAATTATTCTGATAAGTTAAAAATATCAATAAGTTCCATACACTACAAGTTACCATTAATATCTGAACATCCATTACTTCATTAATGTCTGAGCAGACGCTAGTCAATAACTTATATACCTACACACAACTCTAACCAATAATATCTGAACACCCATAACGTCAAGTGTGTCTACGCAGCTGGGTTAAAGGACGTATTAAACATAGATTTAATATAGAATCTATGGTATTAAATGCAGAAGGAGGTTACACAAAGTAATAATAATTTATATAAATTGTTATAAATAAAAATATGTTAACAATAATTATTGTTCATTTCATTATATATTTTTTTTTATAAATGTGGACAACATCACATACAATGTTCTGATCCCAATTTGAATAACTATTTAAAGCATTCGTATTTTGGAAACCAGAAACAACGAAGGTACCACAAACACCCAGACCCGAGAAAATGTAGAAAAACACATTTTTTCTACATTGACCCGTCCGGGAATCGAACCCGGGACCTCAGAGCAGGCGAGACCTTGAAAGCCGGTGTGTACGCCACTCCGCCACGGAGGTCGTCAACAATAATTATTGTTCATTTCATTATAAATTTAATTAATTGTATCTTTTTTTTTTATTAGGTTTAAATTAAAATAATCTGTATACAGGATGTAACAGGTATGTGTGTTACGCACGTCATGTGTCTCATTTACCGAGCTGCGTAGATACACTTGACGTTATGAGTGTTCAGATATTATTCCGTTCGAACATAAACGAAACACTTGCGTTTTTAGGTATTTCAGACGAAGACGTTTCAAAAAATGTTACGTTTTCGAGCCCTGCTGAATTTAACTTCCGCAGGATCCAACACTAACAAAAATCTATTTGGTTTACAGACCGCTAACCTACGATGAGGTGCTGGACTCCCACAACGACGTGTCCTGGCGTCGAGCTCGCTTCTGCCTAGTCCTTATGTTCTGGGCCATAATGGCGATGTTCCTGTCCATCATCGCTTGCATCCTTGTCACGTCCAAGTGCAGACCTTATGACGTAGACGGCCTGGTGCCCGCGGTTCCGCCTGTGCATATATCGTTTGCGCCTTTGGTGTCAAGTGGAAGAGCACTTTATAATGACGCCGTGTATGCTATGTGACTGGTTTGGGAAGTAAAAAAAGTAAGCTTTCTGACCCCCCCCCCCCCTCCGTTTGTCCTGATAGGACCTTGGTCCTCTCTGACCCCTTTACGATCGGCCTGATCGGGCCTAGAGCTGGTTCCAAGAACCACTAATGCTGGTCCGATCTAGTATAGACTAGCCTGAACCTTTTGTGTGAAATGCATTTGGCAAGGGCTTAATAAGGTTTTTGTAAATGATATAAAAAAAATCTGTTCATTAATCTTTTCACAAACTTACCTAGTTACTAAGCTAAGTATATATATTATACTCATTGTACTCATATATTAGTACCTTCACGCTGCACATCATTCCCATAATAGTTGTGGTAGGTAACATCAGTAGAGATCGCTGCAAGCGATAAGACCGCCTAAATTGTACTAATCTAAATCTTACTCATGTGTTATTTTTCAATTTTATGGTGTGCAATAAAGTGTATCTATCTATCTATCTATCAATTTATTGATGAAGGCCTTTGCCCTGCAGTGGGATGATTATAGGCCGCTGCATAAGCAAAGACACAGGATACGTTAATATCAGTATATAAACTTGAAAAATTTTGTCTCAGGCGGGACTCGAACCCGCATCTCCTCGCATGCCGGGCGGGCGCCATACCATTAGGCCACCGAGACACTGCGACACGGCGCGAATTTTTCAAGCATATTCTTACGCTGTAAGCCAGCGTTGTTTCATCATATGTTAGGAGTTTGCACCCTTAACACCCGAAAGAAACATCTTTGCAGATGTTTGACAGTCAGTTAAGATGAAACAGCTATTTATATACTTTATTTGAGTCCAGAGTCCCGCCTGAGACAAAATTTTTCAAGTTTATATACTGATATTATAAGTGCAATTAAGTTGCTTAAATATCAAATAAAGTATACGTTAATATTTTAGTAATTTGATATATCATGACAATTCTTGTGTCACTTACAACACTTATAAAAATATCTCAGTAATGGTTCATTTCAACATATTAGTGTCTATACACAAAAATATTGCAAAATATTACCTGTTATGCTATTACCTGGTGATTGCAAGTCATCCTGTATACATTATATACCTTAATAATCGTACTATAGTTGTTATTTATTTTGCAAGTTGTTGCTAAACTTCATTATAATGAAGAAATGTTTATTTATATACATTGATGTCGGTTCAAGTAATAGGTTATCAATGTCCTCAGACATAACAACAATGTATCATGAATGTACTCTATATAATTTAGTTGCTAAGACATTAGGCATTTATGTAACAAAAAGACTGATAAATTAAAATTATTAATAAAACACTTTATCTTATCCAATTCTTTAATTCAATCAACATTTTCGTATACTTTCATACAAAAATACATGTTCATTGATTCGATTATACAAAATTACTGATAGTAATTAATTACCGGGACTACTAGAGCTATGTGCTAATAGTTCTCTTAAGTACTGTTATTCAATAAATATTACAGGTAATTTGCTAAAATGATAGGTACTGTTCTAGTTTTCTGAGAATTGATTTTGTTTAGAAGTAATAAAATTACATCAATTAAGGGTAGCACATACTACCCGTTCGCTTCGAGATGGCCGTCGATGACCGTTACAAAATGAAGTCACAGGCATATAGCAGTACCGTTGGGAAAAAGAAATAATCGTGTTTTTATTGTAATATCTTTTTATCATTTCCATACATCTTGGTTTGATTTGATGGAGATACAAAATAATATGTACCTGCGCCCTAGACGATATGTGAGTTATTAAAATAAATAAAATGGAGAAATTACAATCGATTATTTACTTATTCTTAATGCACAGTCAACCTTGAGGAGGTGCAGAGACCTGCGTATACTAATTAAATCGAAATCATTTGTGGTGTTAGGGGGTTCAATAGTGAAATGTTGCGATTGTTGCAAACGGTAATAGGGTCTGTCAAGGAGAGTGGTGGTGTGGCGGGGAGGGTGGTAGCGGCCAACTCGAAACGAACGCGTAGTAGCTCTAGTAGTCCCCTTAAAATGTAAATTTATAGCCAGTATTAAAATCTATATGCATACAATTTTTAATAATTTCTCGAATTTATATCGAAATAAAAATTATATTCACAGATTTTACTCGCTTCAATTAGGATTTTAGATTGTTTTTCATGCCGACGTTTCGAACGTCTGATAAACGTGAGTTTCATCCGTAAATACATAAAGATATTTCCTATTCATTTAGCGACAACCAATAGTCTAAGATCCCACCATACAACGACCTTCACCGAGCTGTTTATTGAATGAAAAGTATTTTATATTCAATTAAATATGCCAATAAATATATTGCATGTGAGTTGCCTATAAAAATTTAGTCTAGAGTAGAATTTTTAAAATTTGACAACCGAATTTCAGGACTTTTTTTGCATTCAACCCTATACCACCGTGTTCATAATTAAATCATATTTATTTGTATTTAACTTTATTTAATTAACCAGACCGGTGCAAGTTACTATTATCGATTTACCTGATTATATCTGCCTACTCAAGAGTTGTGACGGGAAAAAAAATAGTCAACCTAACGTTTGCATATTTTATGGGCTTCATATTTTCGATTGGTATGAAATTTGTCTATTAACCAGACCAGTAACAAAATTTTTATTAAAAAAAAAATAAAAAAATTGTTAATTAATCATACTCTGGACTGAATTTTTTTAGTCAATCCATTTGCAATATATTATTTGGCATATTTAATTTAATATAAAATACATTTCATTCAATAAACAGCTCGGTTAAGGTCGTTGTATGGTGGGATCTTAGACTAATAGTATTTATAGTCAAATATTAAAATGTATGCATAAATAGTTTTGACACTGGCCAATAAGGCCATACGATCATTCAATATGACACATCAGGATAGAAAAAACGATTAAGTACCTTATTCATTAAAAATAGCGCTTTATTGCTATGAAAAAGGATGATATTATTAACTGAGGTATTTTGACGTATTATAGTAACCTGATTAGCTGTTTGCTTTACATCGCTATAGTTAACAAATACGTACTCTTCCTTATAAACAGGTAATCGTCTTACGGACGGTCCCAATAATATATCTATCGCCAGTTTTGACATTTCGGAGATAGGAAACTGTTTCTATCTTTGATTTTGCCTGCTAGATAGACAAAGACAGAAGTTGTTTTCTATCTCCGATATGCCAAAACTGAAGATAGATAGGTCACTAGGACCGGCCGTTAATAGACAATAGATACGATCAATGAAATCAAATCATAGCCTATGCTGATCTACACCAGAGACAGATCTTGTAGAACGTCAACTACAATTTGATCATAGACAAGGAAGACACATTAAATCGATCGTACTTTGTACTCTTCGCTAGCAGATAATAATTGAAGAATATTTATTTTTTAAGACTATTATAACCTAATAATAATTTACACACTTAAGATTTTGTAAAATGGAAATAAAAAAAAACAACACATTACGTCGTGTCATCGCGCTAAAATAACACGCGAATACATAAAAAAAAGAAACGATTCGCCATTTTTCAGACTTCTCCTTAAATTAAAAGGGTCATGGGTTAAATTCAAAGTAAATTAATTTCTAAAAGTATTCGTAACGATTTATTATGCAGAAACTAACTATACCAAACCGAAGTTATTAAAATTTCTATCATCACATAATTTTTTTTTAATACTGTAACAGTTTGATAGCAATATTACAAAGCATACATCAATTAAAAATTGAATTTTATGAGGTTATTATATTAAAAATATCTTAAAAGTAATAGTTTAGGTGGCTTTATGCCAAATAAATTCTTGTTTTTACATGCGTAAGCCTTATTGATAATAATTTATCATACTGCAACTGAAACTGACACACATTAAACCTATGTTAACATTTTTAAGTTTTTGTTCAGACATTGGACACCTTACTTTGAGCCTTACTTAATTTTATTAAGGTCCAAAACTTTAAGACAGAAAAATTTTGCACAAAGGTTTTTAAAATAGCTGTGAATTTTTTCTGTGTTTTTTTAACCTAACGGAAATGTTTTTTTTTTCGAAATGTTTTAGTAAATGTAAATACTATTTCTTGAATAAAACTTTCGATTGCCTTAGATGGGACTTGAACTCATGACCTTCCGTTTAACGGGCGATTGTTCACACCAATTGATCTACCAAGACATTGTTTCTTTCGTGTATCTAAGGCAATCGAAAGTTTTACACAAGAAATATTCAATGAACAAAAAAGTATTACATAGCACTACTACAATCTATAATTTATTGTCTATTAGCTTGATGTGATTTTATATAAAAAATATTTGTTTATTTGCAGATTTTATATTAAAAAAAAATATTTCATATTTTATTACAAGAAAAAAATAAACAAATCTCACTGTTACTCCACATTTGTGAATATCCTATTTATAAGTATAATTCATAAATTTACAAATTATTATACTTACTAGTCTGTTATTTGGTAGTCAGTCAGTAAACCCTTAATAAATCACTAAAAAGTAAACACAAAGCTTAGTCAGAAATAAAATAAAAAATAAAACACATCGCTTCTAATACCTAGTAAGTATATTGTATTTTCATAGACAATGTTCGTTTACAAGATGGCGCCACTGTCTGCACAGGCACGCACACTTACATAACCTACACGTAAACATAAAACATGAACAGATGTATGCATTATTAACGTTACTTGCATATCAAAAACAAATATTAATGCCTAAACGAGACGTACAAGAGTAAAACATTTTAATACGTCATTCAATGACGATGTTACGGCCACTTCTTGCTTTTTATTACATTACTTAGCAAATCTATTGACTTGAAGTAACAATGCTTTAGTTTTGTAAAGCGCTGTCTCATCAGTTTTAAGTATTTAGTTGTTATTTATACGAAAGACGCTCCATTTGGTCGAGTTTAAGTACCGACCAAGATCTTGACGTCCTGGGTCCACTCCCCGGGTATTACCTGATTTGTGATCACCCGCATTTCGCAAGCATGGTGATTATGCCTGTACCTAGCTATAATTGCTGTGGTAACATGAAGTCAATGATGGAGGCCTTCGCCCTGCAGTGGGATGATTATTGGCTGTTACTTTATTTTATTTTACTTTTATGCGACAGAGACAGCGCTCTACAAAATACAAAGCTAGCCAATTGTTTAGAGAGAAGTAACTTACGGCCAAACTCTACTTAAAACTAAAATAAATCATCACAAATGATGATATTCAATAATTAATATCAGTCAGTAGATAAGTCTACACAGTGAATCCGGTATAGAGTACAACGCATACAGATGCGTTTCATCTGTCGACCGATTCTGGTTGTTTTGTTTGGCGAGTGTGGTCAACTCTTTGAGCGCTTCTTCTAGAATGTTCTGACGTTTTGAGAAGCTAGAAAAGAAAGATATCATTAACTAAGTATGCTATTTAGGGTGATCAGGTGATTGTAGGTAAATAATAAAGAGCATCCGGAAAATATAAAATTTTTACAGACAACGGCAGGTCAACCTCCCTAAAAAGTTACAAGGTCATTGAATTGATTTTCAACTTTAAGTCCAACAAGTAGAGATCAATATCAATGGGGAATACCGTTTCTTTGCTCACCAGTTGGCGCCACTGTAGACTGAGGTCCGGAGGTATAGCTGTCAAAGGCGATTGGCGCCGAAACAAAGTGCTAAATCTGAATCTAATTAAGGTTATTATTTATAAATAACTATCTTGATATCAACAAACTAACTTCTGAAATAGTTGCTCTTGAGGCCGCCTATTTTTGCGCTTTTTCTTAATTCCGCTTTCAAAGCGTTCACATTAATCGCAAAATAATCCATATTTGCGATATTTTACGAAGGAGATCACTTTCCAGCAGGTAAATTAAAGAAAAGCTAAAACCAGTGAAAAGTGAATGATATTGGACCTCACGCGACACAAGCGCCTCTAGTGGCAAATTCACTAGCGATTAGCCCCCATTGAGAAATTTTGAGAGATTTTGTTGTTCGTTATGCGCAATCGGAAGCGGACGTGTCCGTTCCAATTTAGAATTATTTTAATTCACGACTAGCGCAGCCAGCCAGCGCGCGCCGTCAGTTAACAATGGGTTCGCAACAACTCATTGCTAATGAATTGTTGGCGTTCGTACAACATGCCATCGATACCATGGACGAGGTCAGCATCATGCAGATCTGCAAATCCAACTTTAAAGAAGAAGAGATTTGCAGTGGCAAGGCGCTTCTGTTCCAGACGCTCCGGAGGGACGGGGGTGAAAAAAGTGTGCAGGACATAATAACCCTGCTAAAGGAGACAGATCCTGACGAAGTGCCTGCTTTCGTGGCAAAGGAGCTACACAAACTGCCCCCTGTCACGTTTGATCACGTCGACGTCACCAGACTGTTGAAGGACATCACGTTCCTAAAAACAAGTCTGGCCGAAGTGCACGCAAAGTTGGAGGCCTCAGAGAACACCATAGGTGACTTGCGTGCCAAAGTGTTGCTATTATGCAACACTGCTCCGGTAAGTAGGTCACCTGAGGCCTACAATGTCAACACACGTCGCGGGGCGCAGAATGCATCGGTCTGCAGTTTAGGGTCGGCGCAAACTGATGCGTCACCCGTCGCGGTCACCGACATCGTCACCGCTACTGCGCGCCCCGCCGCGCGCCCCGCAGCACCGCAAGACACATCGCGCGTTGTGACGTCAACTCCGACGCGTGCATATGCTGCAGCTGCCGCTAGGAAAAGCAGCTCCCTGGTGGCTCCGAAGACGCTGGCATCACAGGCTGATAAGTGTGATGAGGAGGGTTTTACGAAGGTTGAGAAGAAAAAAAGGAAGCCCTCCACTCGCAACCAGTGCGGCAACGCACCGACTGGACCGAACCACCTGCTTCGGCCTGCAATTCCAGTGACGCTGCTATACGTGTCCCGGCTTCATTACTCTACAAAGGTCGAGGAGATTGTAGAGTACGTGCGATTGAAGACCAAATACACCTTGAGGGTTGAACGTTTGGAATCTCGACACAACACGAATTTCAATTCGTTTGTGGTTAGGGTTCCGACAGGACAACTGTCGACCTTCATGCAGGCAGAATTTTGGCCGAAGGGTGTTGTGTATCGTCGGTTTCGTGGACGGTTACCTGACACCAAGTCGCGTAACACAACGCCGTGAAATTTGTGTGTTTATAGTGTAATTTGTATTGTTATAAGTATTGTATGTATGTTAGTCTGTAAGGTATTTATTATATGGGCCTGTATTTTTTACTCTGTTGCCTGAAATAAATAAATATAATCAGCCTCTATTAGTCATCTATTTTTATTTTATTTTATTTTTTAAACAATAAACATTTTGTTTGAATCTTATCCATAATTATTATAAATAGACAATTAAACAACTCAAAATCATCTACGGTATACAATTAAAATTTAATTTATTCTAACTCTTTAATTTAGTTTTCTGGCAGTTTGTTGAAAAGTGTTATAGCTCGATTGGACAATGTTTCACAAAAGCTTGGCAATTGGATAAGAGAGCGGACATTTGACCAATAGTAAAGAAAACACGACTATTCGAGAACCTTTCCGCCTCAAAGGACATTGATTCTTCTTACTGTGTCTGTTATCTAATCAGGCGTAAAAAAATCTATCGGGCTGATTGGCGATCGCACTTTGGTGGAGAAAGGACACTGTTGCCCATCTTCTTTTGGCAGTACTCTTTTACGCGTCTCTTACGACACTTCTAGGATGAGAAAGTGTTATTCTTTAATGTGTCGGCACCACACATCACAATACATAAAATAGTCAACTGCTAAACACAGGTTTAAACGCTTCAGGCAGGTCCTCAGCATCTAACGGAGCGGTCAGGAGCGCCGCTAAAACTGGGTATCCATTACGTTCGCGAACCTCTTGCGCTCCGCATTTCCGTAACCACTCTGGTGGAGACGGTACGCGTATCTCCATACGCTCCAGTCCCCTTGCGAACGAACAGACTGAGCTCCCCTTTGTGTTCGCCTAAAAACCGCCAGCGATTGTAGCGCTGGACGCTAAGCGCGCACCGTTGCACGCTCCAGGAGCGTGAACGTATCTACTATTGGAGCAGTTTCGAACATAGTGGATACCCGGCTTAACGTGCGTACGCACGCCGCTTCGCACGCCAGAGCGAGAACGCTCACCCTGACCCGGCTTAGTAGCGGTTGAAGTCCTAGCGTCACTAGTATTGAGGTTATTTGCGGGACACATAGTAAAGTAATTTTGGAGTTTTTCCAAACTGGAGATGGTTCAGAACTAAAAAAATGTATTCAGCGATCTTTTACGAAAGTACACTACCTATGTATGGTTCAATTTTTGCATCACTAGTAAAGTAAGGCTGATTTTAGACTCACGATGATCGTACGCTGACCATCAGCGCCGAGAGCCGAAATGTATGGAAATCGCTGTCATCGCTGACCGCCGTCGGCGCTCAAGTTCATACATTTTGACGGTCAGCGCCGATGATCAGCGTACTGTTATACCTAGCAACTGTTAATATAAAGGCTGACACGCCCGCTGTCGCGCCGCGTCAGCATCCCCACACCCTTACGAGCCTCAGAGCTCAACTCCAACAGTTCAGTTCGACCATAGCTCCCGGTCCATCAAGACGTGACTGCCCACGGGTTCCTAAATTTAATTTACTCAGTGAAAATAAAAGAGTGTTTGATTTAAAACTGTTTTTTAAAAAGCCAACTCGAAATCCCGTTATAACATTGGTGGCAGCGCTAAGGATTTAACAAAATAAAATCCCCGGTAACGCATCCGAGACTCAATTGTGGTGAAAATCAGTGAGTGAACAAGTGAAAGTGACTAAAACTCTGCGACAATCTCTACTGACTCTCTGTGTCCCGCCGTGTCCCACTGTGTCCCGTCGTGCTTCACATGTCTACCTTGTCCCCACTGCATCTTGCTGTTGTTCCACTGTGTCACGCATCCTAAATCAGGAACCTGTTGGAAAAGCAAAACCAGAAACCGGAGCCGAACTCAAAAATACCATCATCGTTTCCCCTGCATCCGAGGGAAAAGGAAACCCTCAT
This sequence comes from Anania crocealis, assembly GCA_949315895.1. Lineage (NCBI taxonomy): Eukaryota > Metazoa > Arthropoda > Insecta > Lepidoptera > Crambidae > Anania > Anania crocealis. The sequence goes on from OX438868.1 coordinate 3,251,699, forward strand.
TGTCATCGTCGTCGAACTCCCCGAGTCCAGGTTGGTCAACACCGTGTCGCCGTTATTGCGCAATCTTGTGCGCGATTGCATCATCCCGCTCTGTATCCCGAGAAATCAAGACCGATGCGCCCACGCATGTCCCTAGCTCTCTGTGTGTGGTAAGTCTTTGGTCATTGCCTAATCTCTATACAATAAGGAACCAACAATTAATTCTTTTAGATCAATTCTCAATTTTAATTAACGTGTTTGTGTTAACAATCGAATTTATTTAATTACGATACCAACTGGTGTATTCAAATAACACTGATAATAATAACTCGTCTTATCCAAAATGACTTCAACCGAAGAATACGTGGACACCGAACCAATCACTGATCCCAATGCCCCTTGCGCATCAAAACCGGTCACACGTAGCAAGACCGCAAGTATTGCTAAATCTGAAGAAAATATTGAGCTTAGCGTGCTTCTCAAATTTATTAAACCATTTGACGGAAACCGCGAAAAACTAAACCCGTTTATCCTTAACTGCCAAAATGCTCTAGGTTTAGCTTCAGACTCACAAAAACCCATTATCTTCAAATTCATACTAAGCCAACTAGAAGGGAGAGCCGAAAGTATATGCAGTATAAAAGACTTTGACACGTTCAGTCAATTCGAAGAATTCCTGAAACAGCAATTCGGCGAACGAAAACACTATGCGCACTTACTATCCGAACTTCAAGACTCAAAACAGGGTTTTAACGAACCTGTTAACCAATTTGCACTCAGAATTGAAACTTGCCTCGCCAAATTATTAACTGAAATTAACATCTCCATCCCTACAAAAAGGAAAACCGAACTAGCAGGTCGTGTAGCCGCCATGGAAGACCTAGCATTACACTCATTCACAACGGGACTACAACCCCGCTTATCTCAGATAGTACGATGCCGTAGTCCACCGTCCCTCAATTCCGCAATTAACTTTGCCGTAGCTGAAGAGAAAATGCTATCAAGCTTTAGTAAGAAAGCGCAACCTCAAATATCCACTTATCCCGAAAAACGTCAACCGCGTCGCGATATGCGCCCAAATAATCCACAACAGGGTTACCGTTCTGAGCAACCCCGGAATCAAAGTGATATTATAACCTGCCGATATTGCAAGAATATTGGTCATTCCATAGAAAATTGCCGTAAGAGGCAATACAATAACAGCAGATCCCAGTCCTGGTCTAACAATAATGCCAACCCAACCATCAACTCACAGCCAACTCATGGCCCTAATATCTCACGAAGAGTATTCACTGTTGATCCAACTCAAGCTGACGATTATCAGAATAACGAAGGCGTAGACGAGATCGATAATTTAAACTAAAAATGGGCTCCCGGTGGTGTCCCGTGAGTCCAAATCCTCATTCTATACAAATATTAAAAACAAAGACACCCACTGTATCCACTGTATCCGCCTCAAAAAAGGCATCCACTGTATCCACTGTATCCGCTTCAAAAAGGTCATCCACTGTATCCACTGTATCTGCCTCAAAAAAGGCATCCGCCGCATCCACTGTATCTGCCTCAAAAGGGGTATCCACTGTATCTTCTATATCTAGCACGAGGAGTTCATCCGCTGTGTCCACTGTATCTGCCTTAAAAGGAGCTTCCTCCGTATCCACCTCAAAAAAGGTATCCGCTGTACCCACCGAATCAGTCGCAAGAAAGACGTCCACTACTCCCACTGTGTCCCTAGTTAATGGACTCAATGCATCAAAATATGTAGAACCCTCTGTATCATATGCATCCGTAGTTGCTAATTCTAAATCTCCATCAACCCTGAAATCGGAAAATAATAACATTAAAGTCTATAAAATCAATAATAATTCAAACAAAAGATACTTACCCCATGTAGTTCTCAAAACTACATTAACCGATAAACCTCTCACATTTCTCGTTGACACCGGTTCAGCTGTAAGCCTCATAAAAAGACGTTCAATACAAAATCTACCCTTACTAAATCCTGAAACAATAAATCTCAAAGGCATCGACAATTCCGAAGACGCAACGCCTACATTGGGCCACTTCAATCTTAATTTATTTCCAAATTCAAACAAAAACATTTCATACCAATTCCATGTCGTTGATAAAATCAATTTGCCTTATGATGGCATCATAGGTAACGATCTCCTAAATAGCCTTGAATGTAATATCAATTATAACCAAAATACTTTGAAAATACAATCCTTTTTACTAAAACTCAAATTCTCTGAACCTACCTATTTAATTCCACCTCGTACTGAAACCATTATCGAATGCACCGTTTCGAAAACAAATCTTGAAGAAGGACTAATCCTTGACCAACATATCTCCGACTCATTATTAATTGCAAATTGCGTTGTAAAAGTTAAATCCAACAATAGGATAAACATATCCGTTGTCAATATATCAGAAACACCCGTAACTCTAAATTCTGATTTGAAATTGAAACTCAAACCCATTCCTGACTCTGCTAACATCCCAATCAACCACCTCCGTAACGACACTTTATCACGAACCACCCAAGTACTGAACTTACTCAGAATCGATCACCTCAATCATGAGGAAGCTACAGCATTACTCGATGTATGTTCCCACTATTCGGATATATTTCACCTGCCCCAAGATAAATTATCTTCAACTGATGCCATTCAACATAAGATTCGAACAACTTCTAGCCAACCCATTAATGTAAAATCTTACCGATTCCCCGAAATCCACAAACAAGAAGTCCAATGCCAAATTAAAAAAATGCAAGATCAAAATATTATCCAGCCCTCACTGTCTCCTTGGTCTTCTCCAATATGGATTGTACCGAAGAAAATCGACGCATCTGGTCAAAAGAAATGGCGGATAGTCATTGATTACAGACGGTTAAATGACATAACAATCGGCGAAACCTATCCGATTCCTAATATCACCGAAATCCTCGACCAGTTAGGAAATTCTAAGTATTTTTCCACACTTGATCTCGCCTCTGGATTCCACCAAATCAAAATGGCCCCTCAAGATTCATGCAAAACAGCTTTTAGCGTTCCCCAAGGCCATTTTGAGTTCACAAGGATGCCGTTTGGCCTTAAGAATGCCCCATCAACTTTTCAACGACTTATGAACAATGTCCTTACAGGGCTTCAAGGAGAAAGGTGTTTTGTGTACCTCGATGACGTAGTCATTTACTCCCATGACCTGTCTTCGCACATCCAGAATCTCACAGCAGTCTTCCAGAAACTTCGTTCTTTCAACCTCAAGCTACAACCCGATAAATGCGAATTTTTGAGAAAAGAAGTCGGTTATCTAGGCCATGTCATCACCGAAAATGGAGTAAAACCTGATCCTAGTAAAACCAAGTCCGTAAAAGAGTTCCCTGTTCCTAAATCTCCCAAAGATATAAAATCCTTTCTAGGTCTCATATCCTACTACAGGCGTTTCATACCTGAATTTTCAAAACTATCCAAACCTCTAACATCCTTATTAAAAAAGGATGTTCCTTTCCTTTGGTCCAATGAACAACAACTAGCATTCGAAAGTCTAAAACACAAACTAATATCTGCCCCTATCCTTATCTACCCTGATTTTACGAAACCCTTCAACCTTACGTGTGACGCATCAAACTATGCTATTTCTGCCATTTTGTCACAAGGTCCCATAGGAAAGGACCAACCTATAGCCTATGCATCCAGGACCCTGAATAAAAACGAAATAAATTATAGTACGACCGAAAAAGAGCTCTTAGCCATCGTATTCGGTTGCAAAACATTCAGACCATATTTGTTCGGACATAAGTTTTACATCGTAACTGACCATCGTCCGTTGAAATGGTTATTCAATCACACAGACCCAAGCAGCAAACTACAGCGGTGGCGTCTCCAATTGGAAGAATACGAATACGAAATCATATATCGAAAAGGAAAACTAAACTCAGCAGCAGACGCACTCTCTAGGTATCCTGTCAACCCTGTACAACCTCATACACAAATTCCAAATCCTAACAACACTGAATCCCAGTACTTACCCATTATCCCAGAAGAAACTGACCATTTTCCTGCTCCTCTAGAAAATCCAAATCCTGTCACACCAAACTCGAACCTCGACACTTTAGATCCAAACGAATTCCTTCCAAGTCCTGACCACAATCTACTTGATCTTGGTCCCATTGATTACAGCCCTCACAGTGAAGATTTAAACCTTGACTTTGATAACATACCGACCCCATCTCCACTAGATTGTGAAAATCAAATAAATCCTGAAAACCCACTGAGTTTTGAAAATGCACTGAATCTCGAAGATCTACTAAATCCTGATACTCCACTGAACACTGAACATCCAATTAACTTAGAAAATCCTAATTCCGATACTCCACCGAATCAGCCGAGTCCCGATATTCTACTAAATCCCGATAATCCACTGAATGAGGAAACTTCACTGCCTAATGAATCTCCTAGATCTGACAACCCTACATCAAATGATTATTCCAAATTCCTAAAATCAATCTCTAATAAAGAATTCACTCCAAACACAAATATATTTGAACATAATGAAAACCTTCTGAAAACCCAGCACAAAATAATAATAATTCCTACATCTATGGATTTAGATGAATCTAATCCATATATCGAAGAAATCCTTTCCGAATCTGAAAATAGCAATGAAATCCTAAATTCAGAGAAAGAACTTTACTCTTTCCTAGAAGTCGAAAAAGGAAACAAAAACATGTATTTAATTTTTATTAAAGTTCATTATTTCGACGAATCCTCTTATCCCGATATATATAATACTCTAAAACAAACAAGGGATAAAATCATACAAAATACAAATATATCCGACGTTGCTATATCCGATTTTAAAAGCCCATTTGATAAACATTCCTATACTAAAATATACAATATCCTCGCCTACATTTTTCATGATACCAACATCTCAATCCACATTTACCGCAATAAAATAATTTATCCAACCCTTAGTGAGAGATCTCAAATCCTCCGTGAAAACCATAATATTCCTATAGCCGGACATCTTGGCTCAGCCCGTATGTACAACAGAATTCAAGAACAATTCTATTGGAAGGGAATGAGAAGTGACATAGAGAACTATGTTAAGAAATGCAAAGCATGTCAAGAGAATAAAGCCTTAAGGCAAATAAATAGAGCGCCTATGGAGATAACCACCACTGCAACCGCTCCTTTTCAACGCGTTTCACTCGATATTGTAGGTCCCCTACCTGAGTCTGGCCCAGCCAAGCTTAAGTACATACTTACACTTCAGGACGATTTAACGAAATACTCTACGGCGTACCCTTTGCGCAGTACGACTGCCGAGGAGACCAGTGATTGTCTCATCCACTTTATTTCTCTCTTTGGAATACCCAAATCAATTCTTACGGACCAAGGTACGAATTTCACTTCCGACCTTTTTAAAACTACATGCCAATTCCTCAAAATTAAACAACTTTGGTCCACTCCCTATCATCCTCAAACACAAGGTGCATTAGAACGTAGCCATTCTACTTTAAAAGAATATCTCAAATCGTTTGTTAACGAAAACCAAGATAATTGGCCCACCTATGTATATACCGCCATGCTCACATATAATACCACTGTACATACAACCACAAAATTCACTCCCTATGAGCTAGTCTTCGGACATAAGCCTCTTATTCCAAATTCAGTTTATGAATCCGGTACAAGCGCGACCTACCCCGAATATGTTAAAATGCTACAACATAAATTTAAATACACCCACGAAAAAGCCTTAGAGAATATACTCAGATCCAAAGAAATTTCCAAATCTTATTATGACTCTCATTCTAGATCTCCTCCACGTTATAAACCAGGTGACTTCGTGTATCTTAAAAACCACTTAAGGTTAAGGAAGGCCTTGTCACCTATCTGGAAAGGTCCTTATAAAATCATCCGAGTTTATAATAATCATACGGCCACACTTTTAATCAACCGTCGTCATGTGACACATCACTTTGACCAATTCAAACCCGCCAACGTCACGCCCGTCACTGATTCAACCAGTTCATAAATTACTTATAATACAAGTTACTATTAGTTTATTAAATATGCCCATATAAAAATTACAGCTTGTTGCATGAAACCATCCATGCGAGTTGTTATCGCCACGCTGCGCGTCGACACATTGTCTTGTCCCGGTACGATAAGCCGGACCAAACAAATCAGTACATAGAAATAAGACTGTAATCTATCTTTAGAATATGAATATGTAGTAAAATTAACGTTTGAATTTAAGTTTACTTTTAAACAGATAATTAGGTAAATTCTCATTTTTCAGTTTAATCATGCGAGCACGAGCAGATTTTATTGAACCAATCAACGCAAGTCCGGGAATTTATTTCGATTATATTGGCGAATTAAAAATAAACGGTGGACAGTTAAACATCCTGACGCCAATTGACGTCTCATACATCGGTCCACACATTCTAAACTTGAAATCAATGTTGGATAAGGTGAATTATTTTTGTAAATTAAGTAAGATACATAGTGATTTAGAATGTAACAATATTTTAGAACCCGTTTATATAAGGTATCAAGACATCATTGAAGAATACGACTCTTTGTCACATTTACTTACCCATAGAAATAAGAGATCCGCTTGGTTTGGTGGCATAGGATCCGCCTTAAAGCAACTGTTCGGAACATTGACCGAAGATGACGCCATAAGATATGATAATGCCTTAACTACTGTACAGGAAAACGAAAAGAGTTTGGCCTCTTTGATTAAACAAAATATTTTGGTAACCACTTCTACTTTACTGGCTCAAAATAAAACTTTTGGAAAAATCAGACTCAATGAAGCCAATCTCAAAACAGCTATTGACAAGCTCTCAGAAAACTTAAATAATTTAACCATCGCTTCTCAGGAAGTAGTAATTACATCAAACTTAAATACAGCATTTAATATATTAGATTCAGCAATATTGACAATATCTTTTCGCCTTGAGGATATCACTAATTCAATTTTATTCTGTTATAAAAACGTCTTACACCCCGCGGTGATAACACCATCAAGATTATATCAAGAGCTTGCCAAGAGCTATAGACATTTTCCAAACAATTTAAAATTACCTGTAAATTTAGATATAGATTTAATACATGTTATTATCCATACAGCTAAGTTATCATGTTATTACTTTAGAAATAAAATAATGTTTATTCTCCATGTACCCCTTGTAACCACAGAAACTTATTCTTTGTATAATAATATTCCATTGCCTACACCACATAATGTAAATAAGACGGATTCATTCGCTACTGTTATACCCAGTAGTAAATATATAGCAATGACCAAAGACAAAACACGATACTGTACCCTGAATAGTCTATCCCCGTGCTCAATAATAAGCCCGCAAACATACATATGCGATGTGACTAATACATACACCCCCAGTGCCCACGTTACATGTGAAAGTGAAATAATTACAAAAGTGCTAACAGAACTCCCCTCACAGTGTGAAACAAAAGTGTTTTATGGAAACATGGACATTTGGAAACCTCTCTTGAATAACCGCTGGATTTATATTCAGTCAAACCCATCTAAATTATTTATAGACTGTGTTAATTCGGAATTAATTATTGTAAATATTTTAGGTACAGGTATACTGAATATACCAAGCAACTGCACCGCATATTGTAAAAATACGAAGCTCATCCCTAAATTAAACATAATAAATATAACACTGCAAATTGAGAAATCTAACTTTAATATCGCCACTGACGCGTGTTGTCACATAAAATTAGCCAGTACAGCTACATCGCAAAATAATAGCATTAATTTAGAAAACTTAAATTTAGATAACTTAGAATCTTTTAAACAAATGACAAAATTAATAACTAAGGAAACAGAGAAAATCATTACTCAGCCTCATTTTACAAAATACGGTGCACATTATTCGATACTTACTTTAGTTTTGTTTATTTTAGTTATATGTTTTGTAATCTATAAAATAGTAATCTATGTAAAACCCAGCAGCAGTTTATTGAATAATTGTAAGAAAATTAAACCTAACCAAGTTGAAATTATTAACAGTAATATTGATAATATTTCTTTGAAAAGTTTAAATAAATCTATTAAAGAAGATATTTCTCCCTCAAAACGGGAAAACTCCTCTGGTCCCAGACTTAGAGAAATTGTCTAAATTATTACAAACTTCGGTCTTCTTCCCCGAAGTTTTATCTTCGGCGGGGGTTGTTATACCTAGCAACTGTTAATATAAAGGCTGACACGCCCGCTGTCGCGCCGCGTCAGCATCCCCACACCCTTACGAGCCTCAGAGCTCAACTCCAACAGTTCAGTTCGACCATAGCTCCCGGTCCATCAAGACGTGACTGCCCACGGGTTCCTAAATTTAATTTACTCAGTGAAAATAAAAGAGTGTTTGATTTAAAACTGTTTTTTAAAAAGCCAACTCGAAATCCCGTTATAACAGTACGATCAGCGTGACTCTAAAATCAGCCTTAAAGTCTTTGACCAATGCGTGTTGCCAGCGGAATGATTTATGGAACTGAAACGTGGTCGCTTAATATGGGTATCACAAGTAGGCTCATAGCGGGTAGTGAAGAGGGCAATAATATATTTCCCTTCATGATAAAATCAGGAATGAGGAAATCCGTAGGATAACTAAGATAACCGATCGCTCGAAGAATTCCGTGGCTGAAGAGACAGACACATAGTACGAAGAACCGATGGCCGATGGGGCGGAAAAGTCCTGGAATGGCAACCGCGCACAGGACGACGATCTGTGGCTATACCCCCACCAGGTGGACCGACGATCTGACGAAGGTCGCGGGTAGCCGTTGGATGCGAGTGGCGCGGGACCGATCGTTGTGGAGATCCTTGGGAGAGGCTTATGTCCTATGGCATCTTTTGGTTGAGATGTTTTTTTTTTTATAGAAATAATGGGCATGCTCTTCACTACATACTTAACTATACGGTTAAGAAGAAGCCTAAGATGGAGCGAGCTTACCCAGAGGTACTGGTTCTCCCACACACCAGCGGAACACAGAAAAATGTTTGGCGCAGGAGGGTGGTAGCATCCAGGCGGCCTTTTACGAAGCCTACCACCGCAGAGGGATCTGTTAGCCGTCATCATTGGTTAGAAAACCAAAGATGCCGTTGCCCAGGGTGGACCACTAGGAGGTAGATCCCACCATCCCAAAAGATGATGATGAATAGTCACGTACCTGCTAAACACAGGTTTGAAGGCTTCAGGCAGGTCCTCAGCGTCCAGCGGAGCGGCCAGGTGCGCCGCCAGCGTGCGCACGCACGCCGCTTCGCACGCCAGAGCGAGGACGCTCACCCTGACCCGGCTTAGTAGCGGTTGAAGTCCTAGCGTCACTAGGATTGAGGTTATTTGGGTTGAGATCTGAAATAGATAGAAAATAATAAAAATTGTGCACTAGATATATTCAATAGTAGTTTGCTTAAATGTTTATTGAGAAACACATAGTCATAAAATCATCATAACAGGCCTGTATCTTGCGGCAACTTCGTTGTTTCTGATTTTGGAGGATCACCATGGAGGTCGCAAAAAAAAAGAAGAGAAGAACCTGCAACCCGTCTTCTAGTAGCACCTTACGCTTATTACGACACCCATATAGAAGAGAACCATACCTGATTCTCGCAGTGTCTCTTCGAATTTTTGGTCATTCGTTCACTGGCAGTGATGAAGGTGACAGACGTGTTGGGTGTGTTCGTTTTTTCTGATTCACTCCAGCATAGTACCCTGTTGGTTCCTGTAACATTATCATGTAATACTTATAGATTCATACTGTTTACGCGAACACTAAACATGAAATGAAAGATAACGTATACGGATTTTGACGACCATTTGGATCAGCGGTAATTAACGCTGCTTCTGAGCCATGGGTCGCGGGTTCGATCCCCGCACAGTACAAATATTTGTGTGCATGAACATGTCTGTTTGTACTGGTCTGGGTGTTTTCTATGTATTATAAGTATGTATTTACAAAAAAAAAAGTATATAAGTAAGATTATCGGTTGTCTAGTACCCCATACGACAGGGTACTTAATACTACCTTAATTTGGGACTAGATGGCTCTGTGTGGCCCAGTGAGGCATGTCTTAAAATATTTATTTATTTATTTATTTATATTCAAAAATTTTTTTAATTAAATTTTCAAGTCAAACAAACGGCTTGCAAATTACATAAAACACATGTCGCAAGGGCATAATTTAAAATAAAAAGCCAAAATTTCTCACTTATGTCTTTCATTTCAATTTTTGGATTCCTTGATGCATTTTTATCACTGGCTATTATAAACTTATACAGATAAAAAACAATTATCAGTTGTAGTACAATTTTTAAAGCTAAGCAGAGGACAGATGGATATAGCGAAAATACAACGGTTCCTTGTAAACTTCTGGACCCTAAAAAATGCTTTTTAATTATGAACTTGATCTTACCTTCAGGTGTCCGTGCGATGTCAGGGTTAAGTTTCTGTTTGATGAAGTCAATCACATCAATGTATGGCACTTTATGTTCCCGAATCCTAAAACGAATAGATATTGTTACAATAATATAGTATAGATGAGTTACAATAAATATGACAATTTGACAAATAGAGTTCAAAAATATTACGCGAAAAGAACAATTGCAAGTAAAATAAATACTTCTTTCGAACACTGCAGTGTTCATGGTCAAAGGTCAGACGTTGGAGTCAATCAAAATACAATAACCTGTTGTTTTTCCAGCATCAGCTCCTAACGAACGCGTATGAGCTGCTCTGGGCCATTAGCAGCAGTTGTACCCAGAGATCTCTCGCTACTTAATTATTGATATGAAAGACTAGTCTAACTATGTCATAAGCACGAACCTATAGTTTCCCCAGCATCCGATCCGGCTCGACTCAGCTCATGAGCGTCTGAACTGCTTAACGGCCATGAGTAGCAGTTGTACCCAGACATTTCTGGCTACTATCAAGTACCGCGCTATAATATGAGCCATAAATACTAACCTATCGTTTCCCCAGCATCCGATCCTTACAAACGCGTCGTCCTGCAGTAGCACGATCCCGGCTCGACTCAGCTCGTGTGCGTCTGAGCTGCTCAACGGCCATGAGCAGCAATTGTACCCGGCCGCCCAGAGATCTCTCGCTAGATGAGCACGCTTGACGGCCGCTATGCCGTCTCGACCGTTTCCAGCGGTGCCCCACATACAAACGCATATTAGGGTCGACTGTGGAAGTAATATTGGAATTTTGAAATCTAAACTAATATAATAAAGCTGTAGAGTTTGTTTGAACGCGCTTATCTCAGGAAGTATTGGTTCGATTTGAAAAAATTTTTTTGTGTTAGATAGTCTATTTATCGGGAAAGGCTTTTAACATCACGCTGCGACCGATAGGAGCGAAGCATCAGTGAAAAATGTTGCAAAAATAATTTCGATCATAATAACAGAATTTGACGCGGACGAAGTCGCGGGCAACAGCTATTTAAATATGGACAAGAATTTTTTTGAAAAATTACTTTCCAAGAATTGATATCTAATAAAAACTAGATACATAGTCCGATACAAAAATAACATTTAAAAACTGTCCTCGATCGAATTAATCGATTGAAGTTGATTTTAAATTGTCAGTGTTAGCGTATGCATACGCCCCACACTAGCACAAAAGAAATGTATTAAAATAAACAATAAACTTAAAATTTTACCATTGCCAAACTTATACATCAAGCAAATGTGTATATTTGTACGACAACACCCTCAACATTTTATAACAAGAGGTGAACTTAAAAATAAGCCAACTAGACATCAAAACAGAATAATGTTTCCTAGAATAAGACTGCAATTATTTAAACGAAGCCCCTAATTGCATGGCTATTAATCCCTCAACCCCCAGGAGGCACTCGGGTGCCACGATAACAATTCATATCAATTGTGTCTGGAATAACTCACGATCGAGGGATTAAAATATATAATAAGTTGCCTGAAGGTTTTAAACATCTACCAATAGTTTCGTTTAAAAAACAGTGTTGCATGCTTGGCTTTTGAATAAATGTTATTACTCTATACAGAAATATTTTGATGACAAATAGTGAATTGATATATTAGCAATTATTGACATTTAAATTATTGTTTTTTTTTTCATGACGCTACAGTATGATTATACGAGTATAACTATTAATAATCCCTTTGAAATTGTAATAATAATATATATTTTTTGTAAATTTCTTATATTGTGTGCATTTAATAGCAGCGTTTTACCCTGAAATAAAACGCATATTAAAATACTTACCTCACTGGAAGCTTTATATTGGAGATAGCATTTCCGTTTCCCGTCATTTGCCTACCCTTTTTAGTACGTAGTTTCCGGCTAAGTGGCGCCACCTGGCGGTCGTGTGCTTTTGAAGTTTCTTAAAATTTGCGGCACACCATTTTGCTCATTGGCTCAATTGCACCAGGCAGAAATAAAGTGAAAGCTTCCAGTGAGGTAAGTATTTTAATATGCGTTTTATTTCAGGGTAAAACGCTGCTATTAAAACACTGTACCGTAACTGGAAGCTTTATATTGAGATCTGTTTGTTATCGCCTGGTGACGCCACTTAATATTATAACGCCTTAGCGTAACGCCAATGTGACAGATTTAAAAATAAAAAAGTATTTATGATATTGAATACTTTTTATTTTAAGTAAGACAATATTCTTTTCCGTGTGTTACACAGGAGTAACAATAAAAATTAACATGTAATATAACTATGAAAAGGTAAAAATTCAAACTAAAAAGCTTTCTAGGAAATTCTTCTAGCAATCGCATTAGTTGTGTAAAAGTTTATCAATACTTGATTTAATTTCACACATATAGGATTGTTGTGATGTTTTAGCTGATTACCAATTCCCATGAGCTAGAACTTCGTCGATGGGGTGATTTTCTAACCAGTTCTTGGAAGCTACACAGATCTTACGCTATCTGGGGTAGCTGTGTAATCAAGAAACGTTTTTACAGTTCCTGCTATAACAGTAAGGTACCTACGTGACGTAGGTACTGCACCTCAACTGATGAAAATATTGAATAATTTAAAATCGTTTTTTATCTATCACTCAGCGATGTTTTAACTAATAGTAAATATTATAATTTTAATCACCGAGACAGGAGGCTTACATTTTTATTATTTATATTCAAAATTTATCTGTAGACAGTGTCAGTACCTATGTATTGCTATCGGTTGTAGAACCAAATTCAGGCCATACGGTAAAGTTTTTGTATTATGGTTAGGTAGGTACTTTAGGTAGGGTATATTCTAAGGTCAGGTCATGAATGCATCTGCCTGAACAAATAAGTATTAAAATTGCTATTTGATGTAATGATTGAAACATTCTTGTGTCGGTTATAAATTTATAAGTACACTGACATCCCATACGGTTTGGGGTTTTTTATTTTTTGTAAAAGCAATTAATTTAAGAATGTTTTACTAGAACGTGAGTACTTCACTGTTCATGGTTCAGAATCGCATTATTTTCAGACAGCTAATTTATGTGTAAAAGTATTGTATTATGTGATAATGCACATATTAAATGTAAGCCTGATGAGAATTGCGCCAATTGCGGAAAAGTAAGGCTTTTAATCTTTATTGTTATTGAAATAGTCCTTGAACAACAACAATTCTAAGTTACTTGACAAATTTATAAAATAGACTCACCAAGAACTTTTAAGTAAAAGCTTTTCTTTAGAGGTCTAGCCTTCCACCGCCTCACCAACCCCCAGATTTCCTTTTTTCCATCGAGGAAATGTATCTGGAGGTTACTAAGGTAAGTGGTGCTGCAAGTGCTCAGACTCTGACACGCCAGAACACTTTCTCCCATCATGGCAAAAACAACCATGTTAAAAGATTTAGTTGAGTGAGAGCACCCTGGGTATTAGAAATGTTTGTAGGAAGACCCAAGTAATGGGTTCGCACCATGAAGAACCGAACGCATCGCCAATGTATCCTGAAATGCATTCGATGCCGATCTAACGTATGATATTTTCATTAGAAATAAAGATTTCGTACTTTCCCTTTGCGAAGATATAGGTACACCTGTTATTATTTTGTCACACTAAGAATCAAACTGATGTAGTAGTGAATGTGGCTCTGAAGAGCATTTAGTATTGGTAGCATTTCTTTACGGATGCAATGTCAACCTTTTCTTAAATAATTTAACTTCCCGCTATCGCAATACCTTTTAAGTTAAACAGTTTAACTCTTGACCCTCGATTTCTAAACCTTACGTATTTGGCATGCTTAAATGCTACAATTGCGTCAAACTGTATTCCTAGTTACGGCCTATAATCATCCTAATGCATGGAAAAGGCCTCAATCTCATCAAGGTACCTAAGTAATGGGTAAAATGAATTGGAAAAAAAGCTTGATCCAGGTCCAAGTCAAATCCAGGGTCAAGTGATTGCTGACAATGTGAGCAGCTTTGGAGGCATTATTGGACATTCCCGTTTTATAATCACGAGATCTATACAGTGTACTAGTCGGTTCGGACTTTGCAGTCGGCAGTGCCTATTTGCCGAATATGTGGAATTTAATAGAACTAGTAAAAGTTCAAAATTCGAAATATAATTATTGAAATCAAGTCTAGGTTTAAGCGCAAACCTGCTTGGTCTAAAGCATCCGTAGTCAAGAAAACGCCCCTGGGAAGGGCAATGCAACTGTCGATGTACTAAGTTGTTCGATAACCACCACTAGGGGCTGGAATCTTATCAACTATCTATGATTTATGTGACAATGCGGCACGACAAAAATGATGTTCATATCATTAATTCAATTCATCTTTGTAATTATTATTTTACTTGATTGATTTCTTTGTTGCAGTTTTTCTATTCGTTCATGTTTTCACATTATTCCATTTTTCATTATATAGTTAATAATACTTTTTGGGGACAAAAAACCGATATTTCTAAATTCACTTGCCATCCCAACTTCTGCAATGTTTGAACCATAACTTTTATATGCTCGCGAGCATTTAGATGTAACAGTAAGTGTCAAGTACACTAAGAAGGGTTCTGACATGAAATATTCGATTTGGTCTTATACAGGGATAAAAACCAACTGCATGACTACATTCGAGTTCACAAGTTGAGACTTTTGACACAAAGGAATGCGATACTATAATTCTTTCAAGTCAACTTTTTTAATACCTCTTGGAGTATTAAAACGACCTCGGGTACTTTAATCGAGTTGCGAGCCCTTTTTTATGAAATGAACATCTGGTCATGTTGCAAAAGCAGGTCCATTCCTTTTTGAGGGTAGCTGGTACAAAGCAGGCGAGGTAGCCCCGCAAGGGTGGATAATTTTAGGCGTATCGCTTGCATGAAAAAGCCTAATTTTAAGTCATTGCTTGAATCTCTTTGATCTAGCCGCGAGCCCTGATTATGAAATGAACCTCTAGCAATGTTGCTATAGCAGGTTTATCACTTTTCGAGGGTAGTTCGTGCAAAGTAGGCACCCGCGAGGGTGGATAATTAAAAGGCATAGGCTTACATGGCAGAGCCCGATTTTAAGTCATTGCTTGAACCTCTTTGATCGGGCCGCTAGGGCCCTGGTTATAGAATTAACTTCTAGCAATTTTGCTTTGACATAACTTACCTTAGGAGGATAGTTGATAAATAATAAGGCATCCCGCGAGGGTGGATAATTAGAGGCTTGCATGGCAGAGCCCGATTTCAAGTCATTGCTTGAACCTCCTCGAGCCCTGGCTATAGAATTAACCTTCTTTTGCTTTGGCAGTACTTACCTTAGGAGGGTAGTTGATAAGTAAGTAGGCACCCCGCGAGGGTGGATAATTAAAGGTATAGGCTTGCATGGCAGAGCCCGATTTGTATACCAACTACCCTTAGGAGGGTAGTTAATAAATAAGTAGGCACCCCGCGAGGGTGGATAATTAGAGGCATATGCTTGCATGGCAGAGCCCGATTTGTATATCAACTACCCTTTGGAGGGTGGTTAATAAATAAGTAGGCACCCCGCGAGGGTGGATAATTAGAGGCATATGCTTGCATGGCAGAGGCCGATTTGTATATCAACTACCCTTTGGAGGGTACTTGTTAATAGGTAGGCACCCCGCGAGGGTGAATAATTAGAGGCATAGGCTTGCATGCAGAGCACGATATGTATATTGTAAGTAGGCACCCCGCAAGGTTGAATAATTGATAGCATAGGCTATGAGACTTCTAAATTTTTTATGCCTCGTCCACACGAGAGACAGCGCTTTGATTGATTGTTCTTAGCTGTGTGGATTTTTTTTTGCCCTTTGGAGGTCAAAAAGCTTTACGAATGCCATCTGTTTTCTACAGAATGCATTTGAGTGGAATGTGGGTCTACACTAAATAAGACGGGTTTGTAAAGTTATGCAGGCTTTAATAAGTGGATCTCTAACTTATACTGAAATCTCGTCGAATCTCTGTAAATGCTGCCCGGTGGCCACAAACTAATTGCACTTTATTAGAATCCGATTTTATTTGTGAATAATTCTTTTACCTTCGTGTACAAATTGTTAAAATTAACGTCTGTTTAATTGAAATAAATTTACGACTGAAACTCGCGTTTATCAATACGGACTTACGTAATATTTTGGTAAATTTCTTCCATTTTAATGAATAGGTTGCGTGAATTCAAAAAATCTGTATACTTAGTAATCTGTTGATCAAAAAAGGGGCTCCACTGACCTCAGAGATCTTATATCAATACTGATCATTAGCGGTGTGTCGGTATGCTATTTTGAGGCACTTGTTTGCCAATTTTACCCATTTCATAAAATTTAACACTAACACGGGATTCTAAACGCACTCTTTTATAATTTAAATGTAAAGAAAGGCAATTCGCCCATTTCATCACGCAATTTAGCATTAATTTGATTAGAATAAAGATACATTTATTAAGCGTATTTATTTTATGACGGCACCCGAGGTGCCGTTCACCTCGTTAACCGGCTAAAGAGGAGCTCGAGGAGCTGCCAGCCGAGCCAAACAAACCACTCAATGCTAAACGGAAAAGACACCATACACTTTTACGTATTACATCATGACTTTAATCCGAACGGCAAAACCGTTAAATTCATTATTTAAGTCACACGAATATTTAAGCAAGATATTTCATGTTTTATTAAAAACATGTTGTTTTAAGCAATAAAATTGCTATTGGAAACTGAAAATAAAATTCCTTGAAATAAAATACATAACATTTTAAAATAATGAGGGTAGGACTTACCAGATTTGTGTACTAGTTTGTATAAAAACTTACTTGGTTATAATAAAATTCTGCTCTGAGAATTATAATATCACTGAATTTTAACGATCACCGAGACAGGGCTTGCAGTGAAGGTGTTGTTACGACGGTAAACTAAACGCCAATGAGCAAAATGGTGTGCCGCAAATTTTAAGAAACTTCAAAAGCACACGACCGCCAGGTGGCGCCACTTAGCCGGAAACTACGTACTAAAAAGGGTAGGCAAATGACGGGAAACGGAAATGCTATCTCCAATATAAAGCTTACAGTTACGGTACAGTGTTTTAATATTAACTTTTATATATTTGCATGACTAATTTAGTCAAACATGCGGACATTTCTCTTGTTAAATATCTTGTAAAACCATGTTAAAAGCAAATACATAAATATTTCTGATTTCTGATTTCATAATATAAGGTGATATAATATTATTTAAAAAATATTCAGGATGTTAGTTATATGTATACAGGTAAACGGTATAACAAACCAATACTAATCTATGTGAACATCATCATCATCATAGGCCTTATACGTCTGTGACAGACGATTTAATTAGTGTCTGAGACAGGATTTTTCGTGGCTAAATAATCCGATACGGGAGCGGCAAGATTTTCCGCACGCTCCACAAGAGAAGGTGGAGTTGGTGACTGCTAAGTGGCTGTTACGTTTTTGTTTTTTGTTAGCGAGATCAGAGAACCAGGGACGCGATTCTCATGATAATCGAATTTTTTTCGTCTGATAATTCGTACGCGCGTCTAACTCCTATTCTGGTGCACCAATAGAACTATTACTATTCGTAATTTTTATTTAACGTATTACGGCCTCGGATTTATCCATACAGCCAAATTGAAATATGAATTGGGCATACCATAGACATTATATATGTCTCATAATTACATTTTCAAAAAATCACAGCATTTAACTCCATCGAAAAATAGTTCTAAAGATCAAATTTTATGTCGAAGTCCATTTATTTTTAAACTGATACCTATCCTAAAACTAAATTACAAAACATTATGTGAAATCATAGTTTATTTATATATATTGAAAGTGCATTGGTGTAACAGGACGCGTAGAAATGTCGCGTCAAAATCAAATGCTTTAAATAGTTATTTAAATTGGGATCAGGACAATGTATGTGATGTTGTCCACATTTATTATTATTATTATTATTAATTTGTCGAAACACAAAACCGGGTACGAAAAAAACTTGTTGCAATAATTAAATTTAAATTTGTTAAGGAAGAAAAAATTTGCATGTAACAGCTTAACCAAATTAGTGGAAAAATCAACAATAAACTGTTTTTCATTCATTTATAATGTTCCTAACAGAGAAATCAGTCTTTTAAAGGATAAGCTAACCTCAAAATTTCTAAATTCGTATACGAACTTCAAATTCGACTGGTCCGTAGCACTCGATGCGTTCGAGTGACGTTCAATAGAACTATTTCGAATGTGAACTTCCGAGAATACAAAATTCGAGCTTCGAAGTTTTTTACGAATGTGAACTTTTTTCGATTGCAAGAGAATCGCGTCCCAGGCGTCATCGTGAATTTTACGCCCATCGAACACGCGCTTTCACCATTCATCCCTATCACTAGCGAATTTCTCCCAGCTTCGAAAATCTATTCCAAAAGCAGCCATATCCCGCTTGGCGCAATCTTTGGAACGCAGCATAGGTCTTCCCAACCCTCCTTTGAACATACGCATATAAATAGTATGGTGAAGTCAGAAATTCGATATCAACATTATTTTTATTATTTTGATACTACTCATCATCGAATTTTTGACTTCAACATAGTATTTATAATGTGAACATAGACTGGTTTCGGCTTGTTGTATCATTTACCACCCTGTGGGTATATAGACTAAAGGAATACTGCCATAAGAAGAAGACGGGTAGCTGCGTTCTTTCTATGCCACTGACCAAACTGCGATCGCAAATCCGTCGGCTAGCCGTGGTAATTAAGTAACGTCTTTATATAGTTGTTTATGATTGTTTTTTTTATTTTTTTATTTGGAATATCAACAGCAGTTTTGTAACAATCATTTATAATCTAATGCTAGCGCTTAGCCATAACCAAGTTTCACAACATGGAATATTCAAACAAAGCGAAGATAAACGTGTGATGACGATAAGCGAACAAGTAAAAATAATTAAATCTGAGACTAACCAAAAAAAAAAAAAAAAATATTTAAAATTTTTGATACGGCCTCTTAGCAACCCTTTTTTTACGCGATGCGCATCTCATTCATTCATTACGATACTATTCATAAGTTTTTGATTTTCCCTTCATACCTTAATAGGCTTAGAACCGTAAAAATTGAAAACTATATTGCGAAAAATATTTTTGGGTTACATTTTTTACTTCATAAATGGGCTCTAAATAAGATACTGAACGCCTATAAAAAATTTTGAACATGATAAAAAAGTCACCTGTATTAACATTAAGATCAAGAGATCAAACAATAAAAACAATAAACAACACACAAAAAATCAGACACATACTTCGGTCACAGTGTAATCGTACTCGATCTACCAACGTTATGGCAATGATTATGATTCATACCTCAGAATTCTTCACAACGAGCGGTTCACCCGGGTCCATTTTCTTCAAGATGGCGGCCATCCTCTCCAGAGACATAGAGAATCCGACTGACGTGCAAGTTGGCTGCGCGTTCTCATGGTCTTTCTGTGTCCGTGCCACCTTCCAGAAGTCTTCCACGAGGGCATCGTATCTGAGAATGTATGTATCGAATTGTATCGATATCAGATTTTATTCGATTGTTTTTTTTTTAATAAAATATTTTACGAATTAGTTTAATTGCTAACTTTGCAGCTTTACTTGTATGGCCTTTTATAGCAACAAGGACAAAGAACATGCTATACCTACTATATTCTACTATAGGATAGTTAATGTCCTTGAAATTATCTTTGTAAGTATTGGAAAAGAGGAAGGAAGTGTGTATAGAAAACGCCTTCCACTGGAATAGCAAACATTTAATAAAGTTTCGGAACTGATTTTCAAGCAAATAAATTGCTGGTGTTAGTTGAGAATACAATTCATTGAAATTCGGATTTATGTTAGGTTATGTACCTCCAGGACATAACCAAAAACATTGATGAGACTCGGCTGGCTTCCATCGTTAAATGTCTTGAACAAATTCGTCCACACAAAATGTCTTGGTAGATCAATTGGTTAGTTCAGTTACCCGATAAGCGAAAGTTGTCGGATCGAGTCCCACCTAAGACAGCCGATTTTTTTTTAGAACAAATACTATCTTCAATCTTTACCTTCCTCCAGCCGCTATGATGTCCCCTGACCGATGTTTGGCAACCTGTTTGTGGTCGTTATCTCTTAGTACAGACATCTGCCAGAAGATGCCGCTGTGTTGCGTTGCGTTGTAAGCCAGGAACGGAGCTACCGTCATTGGACACTGGATGACAAGGGAAAGAATCATTACCAGTGATCGAAATAGGTAGATAGAGTGATTTGATGTACTCGTACTCTGATAGTGCTGGCATAATATGGATATTCCTTTTTTCCAAATACTGATACCGGAAAACGGTTGCGAATAGTATTTTAATTTGTAAATAATAAAATAAGTCGTGCATATTTAAAAAAAAATTAACAACTTACATTGATTAAACTGTTAGCCTTACAAGTGTAATACTTTAAAGATTTTAAATAAAAAACAAATTAATACAGTAACAACAAAATAAGCTGATTTTCAGTCTCTAAAACAGCTGTTTAGAAAGGCAGCGTTAATATATTTAAACCAGCCTTGCTTGCGCTGTTTTTAATAAACGTCTAATGTTGTTTTAATTTTACAATTTGCCAGAATTGAGAACAGTTTTCAGTGAATCAAAATATTTTGCTCATTTTATATAATCTGAAATTATTTAGATTGACACTTAATTTTGGTCATTTTACTCTTATGACTAGAATAAAACTAAAGTCCTAATACTTCAGGAATGCCGGGATCCTGGAGTCATGTCCATATTAAGACCAATGTTAGAGGTCATTGACCTCAAATCACCCTACCTCCTAAAAGCTTTAGCCGCATGATTTTTCTAGCTAGCGACGAAGAAAATTGAGTAAGCGAAAAAAAATTCCAGTATTATTTCTGCAAATAGGTCCCAGGAGGCTCTTTTAAATGTCCCAATATTTTATCCTACCACTGCTTTGAGATATTAAGTGTGGGATAGTGCTAAAGAAACCATTACCTCGCAGCCAAGAGCCTTGGCATTCCTGCAAGCCGCCTCCAAATCTCGCACTGCTTGGCCAATCAGCTTGGCCCACTTGGCCTGCTTCACCAGCGGCGTCACAAGGTCCCGCACTTCGTACACGCCGACATCGGCCTCCATCAGACGGATTAAGTTCGACATGTCACGATTTGAAACGCAGAGCGATGTCAGATGAGTTTGGAGTTGAAGACTTGTTATGCGACCTGAGAGAACAATAACAGAGGCAAAAGCTAGATATAACTAAAGCTAGATATAACCCTCTTATTCATAATAACGCAAACAATCCAATAAACCAGTTTAACTGTTTCACTGTTCTGTCTCGTTCTTTCTTAGCGCTGTCATCATTTGAAAGAAAGTGACAAAACAGTGTAATAGCCAAAATAGGTTTATTTGACTATTAGCGTTATTATGAATAAGGGGTATAATCTTAGGTTGGTGTAATAAAAACACACGAATGTGGATTTGGAAAAGTTTCACATTGACTGATCAAACAGTATGGGTTTTTTTTATAAAACAAATGCACGAGCAAATAAACACACACACACCACGCGCGCACCAGTGTTTACATGACGTCCAGAAATTACTTATTATAGATACTTATTTTAGTTTTATTAAATGTCTAATCCTCTATTATTACCTAAGCTTGCAATTTTTTTTTTACAGTGGCGCATAATTTTTTGTAATGTCAAAATAATGAGTAATTTCGGAACAGGACTCACTTATGGTAGAAATCATTGCAATTATAATAATGTTTTGTTGTGAAACAAACCTTTGCTTTACTTTCACAACCCGTTCATATAACATGTTACATTATTTTACACACTAGGTAGGAGAAAATATAACAGTTTTAATCCGATAAATCATTATTTAACAGGGTAAAAGATGAGGGGGGGTTTGGTATGCCGAATAAGTTTTTTCGAACTATCAATTTATAATTAGGTAATAATAGATTGCGGTTCTGAGAAGCCATGGATTAAGATCCTGGGAAGACATAGATTGAGATGCTGAAAAGCCAGGATAGTAGTTCGAAATCATCGCTTAAACGATTGAAAAAAGGTTTTCAAGTTCAATATTAATATTTTATTAATCTATACTAATATTATAAAGCTGAAGAGTTTGTTTTTTTGTTTGTTTGTTTGTTTGTCTTAGGAAGTACTGGTCCGAATTGATAAATAATTTTTGTATTAGATAGTCCATTTATCAAGGAAGGCTTTAGGCTATATATGTATAACATCACGCTGCAACCAATAGGAGCGATGCATGTGTGAAAAATGTTGCAAAAGTAGTTGGGATCATATAACAGAAAGTGACGCGGACGAAGTCGCGGGCAACAGCTAGTAATAATATGCAGCAGCGGAAATGCGATAGATTCTGAACCTTACTTTAAGCAAACGCAGATGCGGATAGAGCGTTAGTTTATTATGATTTATAAAACGTACTTTACTTACCAAAGCATACATCCACTAACACAGAGTACACGTCTGTGTGTTTGTCTGTTGGCACGCCGCATGACATCAGCAAAGTCCTCAGCAGTTCGGTGTGATTTAACTGTATCGTGACCTTGAGTCCGCTCTCTGTGGCCGCCCTACTTGACACAACAAGCAATTCGGCATCGGACCAGAGTGAATCTAGAAGAAATAAAAAATGGTATATTTAATAATATTATAAATGCATGGATGACTGTCTGTCTGTCCTATACTTTTTACTTCTAACTTATTGGACCGATTTAGATGTTTATATAATACAACAATAAGTAAAAAAATGTTGTTAAGGAACTAATGATATAATAACTAAAACTTGCTCTGAACCTTTATTTTGAATAGATCAATCATAAAGATATAACGATGAACAACTTTTAAACTTTCGCGTTGCACTATAACTAAAACTTATAATTGCGGGTCTGAACGCGACGTAGGTGTGGTATGTAGTAGTATTGACACTACTTATGAATTGAATTCCATCTATCCAAAAATGAAGTTCACATATGAGATGGAGAACAACAGATGCCTCACGTTCCTCGACATGGAAATAAAGGTAAATGTGGATGGAACATTGGCTGACACTGTATAGAAAGCCAACACACACAGACCGACTGTGAGTGTTGTGTGTCGCACTGAACCTACTGACTCCAGTTCAAGTGTACAACAAATATCGGAGAGTTCGAGGGTAGCAGAAGAACCGGCCGCGATGCAGACGGAGACACCGCGCACCAGTCCCCTCGTGACCACGGTCGTAGCATCACGGCCGAAACGTCGAAGAATGTAAGTAGTGTCAATACTACTACATACCACACCTACGTCGCGTTCAGACCCGCAATTATAAGTTTTAATAACAATGAACAGCCAAAATCATCTACAATTGTAGATTTCAGTAGGTACATGGCGCTAACACTAGTCGATTAATATTATAAAAAAATATTTTGTTAGATACACTATCAACTAAAATGCTCTTGCAAATTAGCTATGCATAAAATAAAAACATACCACTTCTAGGTGTGACGATGTCAAAGGCGCACTCAACGATTTCCCTGGGATGGAATCCAGGCACATGTTTTTCCCTGTACACTCTATCGACGACATAACGACGCATGTATTTGGTGCCGGTATATGCTACGTGCCTGAAATCAACATAATAAAAATAGAAATATACACGATGAAATTTCAACCACCTTACAAATTTTAATTTTACAATCTACGAGACAAAAAAGACTTTTCTCTTGAGGACCATACCTGGGAAACAGCTGGTTCCGAAGATATTGAGGGTCAAAGTCACAATTTTGTTATCCATTTTATTACAAAAACTGTTGCCAAAGGATACATAAAAACTTTTCTTCATACAAACATAGTGGTTGTTTTTATTATTTCGTTCACAATAAGGCTTTATCAATTACAATACGCAATGTACGGCTCAGCGCGGACGACTTTTGAACTTAGCAACCATTTCCAGCGCAGCGGCCTACGCTACGGCTGCTATACATTGCGCGCTACGAATTATAATATTTTTTTGAGTCCCATAAATAAAAATCATTTCCCAGCTATAATATTTTGTAATATGGCTTGGTTTGCTTTTCAGATTGCGTAACTTCAGGGTCTGCGTTTAGTTTTTTTACACCCTGTATTTTTATGGTATGGCCCAGTACAAAATTGTCCAGATAAAGGAGTTAGGTAATTTTGCTGCCAAAATTTTGAAGATGAAGAAAAAGTCATATCAGCCTGTATTAAGTTTATCACAACGACACATATAGAGATCAGGTACAGAGTTGAAGTGTTGACTGTTATGGAATGAACTTTTGTATCGAAAACAGCCCTGGATTGCGAGATTGAAATTCATGTTTTAGATAGATAGATAGATAAAATCTTTGTTTGCATGGCATTAAGGCACACATCAGGATAATAAAAGCACACAAGTAGTTAAATAAACATTATAAAATTTAAGAAAATTGACAATTACTATTATTAAGGAAGCCGCTTCCATAATGTCCTAACCAAAAAACGAACTTTATGTAAATATGCATACGATTATCTAATCTAAACATAACACACAAAAATATTGTATTATTATAAATACGTTAATAATTATTTAAAATAAAAATAAAACATAAAACTAATTTGAGGAACAAAACACAAAATTATAGATAAAAATTACAAGATACAAGACGCCATCTATCGGTATAAACTGGCGCTTATCCTCTCCATTACTAAAACAGAGTTGCTGTGAGTGGCAAAAGGATCTAACTCAGCGTAAGTCATAACCCACTACGTAAGAGACGACGCTGGTT
This sequence comes from Anania crocealis, assembly GCA_949315895.1. Taxonomy (NCBI): domain Eukaryota; kingdom Metazoa; phylum Arthropoda; class Insecta; order Lepidoptera; family Crambidae; genus Anania; species Anania crocealis. The sequence goes on from OX438868.1 coordinate 3,276,976, forward strand.
TTCAGTGGGCCCTCATCGAGTGAGACTAAAAATTACGAACAAATAATAAACACAATGTAGTTTTATACACGAATAACAAACTGATTCATATGTTATTCTTAAAAAACATAAAAAATTAAAATAAATCAACATTACAAGTACAGTCAGTTGCAAAAGTATGTAAAGACTTTTTGGTTATACCAACCCTATATTGTTGTAATAAGAGTCAACATCAGTCAGAAGTGTATACATACTAGTGATGGGCCGACTATAGTATTTGCCGACTAGCCGACTAACCGACTAATCGGTTTCAAATTGCCGACTAGTCGGCCGACTAATCGGTAATTTGAAACAGATTGCATTCATACATAAGGTAGCATTCTTGTCATCAATTTCAGCGGGAAGCGAAATACAAAAACAACAAAGTTAAAAAGTTAAAAGTTTAAAGTTTAACAGTGCAGTGGTCTCTTCAGGACTCCCGATCAAGAGATATTTGTTGCAATATGAAGGATGATTACGTTAGATAACCAACCTTTACTTTATTTATTTTTAGTTCAAAACACTGGTTTTATCGATTTTATAAAGAAGTTCAAACCAAAATACGTTTTACTTAGTACGAAATATTGGTCAAAATATAAAACTCCCATCATTTGCGACGAAAGTAAAGCTTAGATACGAAAAGGAGTGCTCAGTGATGCTTCGTTTTCTGTAACTACAGAATCGTGAAAAAAACAAACGACATGTTTGTTATACGCCGATTATAATCGGCATATTTTGCCGAATAGTCGGCTTTCCCGACTAATCGGCTCAACTCTAATACAATTGCAGCTTACTGTCCACGAGTTAATGTCTTGTGGTGCCGGTAAAACATTATATAGCACCACCTCCTCTCTTCCTATGGATGTTGTTAACGGCCTTTAAAGGTGTTCTACTAGAAAAAATCGCTAGTATTTTCCACGCCTTTATTATTTTAGTCCTGTCTTCTTTCCACCATTAGAAATGCTATCGTCGTAGTAAAACCTAAATTCTCTCTTTAAAGGGACTTTGATTGAAGCAGGATGAATGAATGAAAATAGGATTAATGCTATTTGGACAATGCTTCACTGTTAATGACTTAATCAAAAAACACCATTATACTCGTAGTAACACTTTACCTACCTTGCAAATGGTAATCTCAAATCGTGAGGTAGATGACAGACGGATCCTGATGCGGTCATCACTTTCACAGCGTTGGGGTACTGATCCCAGCCCTTAGCTCGAGGCATCAGCAATGGGGGCGAGAACTCTGTAGCTCCGTGTGTCCGAAACACCTGTTAAAACAGTTTAGAATGTAGACGACACTTTATTTTCACCTTTGTTAATAAAGCCATAAAGTGATAATTCCCTTGAAGACTATCTGTCAGAGAAACTTAAGAGATTTCTACCATGTAGGTACCTTATTTTTTATGAGATTACAAGCTTAGTGATTTGAATACCTGGCCAAGATCTCGGGGTCCCGGGTTCGAACCCCGGGTCGAGCAATAAAAAGTTTCGAATTTTCGAACATTGCTCGGGTTTGTGATCACCAACCCGTATTTGGCAAGGGTGCTGATTATGCCAATCCCCACTATTGCTGTGGTAACCTGAATCCAATGATGGAGGCCTATTGCCTGCAGTGGGATGATTATAGGCTGTTACTTTATTTTTACTTTACAAGCGCTGCAACAGTGCCGAAATCGTCGAAGAAATTTCGAAGCAATAATCTCATATGATGTGACTTTGAAAGTTTAAATCAGTATGAGTGAGTGAGTGTGAGTACTTTGATATGTGAAAAATGCCGCAAGCAAACGCATCACAATCTATTTCTGGAGCATTCGTCTATAATTGAACTTCAAACGCTATGCTTGCAAAAGTACACCAAAATGTTAAGGATGTAATCGAGGGTGAAGGAAACCAGAGCTCTTGATCGTACCAAATATATTTTCAGATTGATTTATAATTTAATGTCATTTTTCTAAAACATTTGTTAACTATTCTAAATTCAAAAATACTGAAAATTTAGAAGTATAAAAGCCGAAAGAGGTTGGTGTTGCCTGTCGCCAACATGGCCCTATAACAGAAACAACGGAAGAAAGATACATAGAAGTAAAAACCTTGAAGAATGACCATGAAAATTTAAACAAATAAAAAAAATGTGGACTGGATGAAAAAAAAAAACCACATACATTGTTCTGATCCTTAAGTGAGTAACAAGTTAAAGCACTCGTATTGTGAAAATCTGAAACAACGAAGGTACCACAAACACCCAGACCCGAGAAAATGTAGAAAAACATATTTTTTTTATTGACCCGTCACCTAGTACACCTTGAAAACCCGTGCGTACGCCACTCCTCCACGGAGGTACTTATATAGGTGATAAATGCAGCAAGCATTAGATGCAAACGCTCGAGAATCCATACATCGAGACTGAGTCTAAAAATCAACCAACCAATGACTAGTAATGGTTATTTCGTACCTTAATAACTATGTCTTTCAAAGCCGCTAATACTTCAGACGGTTTAGTCTTCGGGTCTCCGTGGTAGGTGATGTCTTCGGCTGCAGACACACGCTGGTCCAAGCAAGCGTCTATCAAACGCTGGTAGCCCCTGAGAAATAATGTTATGTTTAATATCTTACAAGCTTTCAGGGAGAACTTCAGTATTTTATTGTTCATCTCACATTATGCCAGCTGATTAAATTACCAACTTAATCCTACGTTTTAACCTTCAGACTCAAAATCAAATGTTTATTTAGTAGATCACTAACACAATAACAAATGAAAAAATGTTTAATGGGTGAATAGAATAACAATCAATATTACACCGAATAGAAACACTGCAACGTTTATCGATTTATTTTTTTTAGTAACGGATTAACGACTAACGAAATTAAGGTTGGTCTTAAAAGTATTGCTCGCTAGGTTGCTGGAATCAACAGTATACAACTACCATTAAGTATTTTGTAATCATAATAATATGGATATTATTTTTACAAACTAACCTATCAAACTGACAAATGTAAATTTGTTGAGAATGATGATCACGTTAGAACAGGTTCGGATCTGATGCCTTACTCTGCAACACGAAGCTCGTATTTACGGATATATCTGTCTCTTTCAGATACTTTAGGACATCAGTATGAGTGATAGGGACAGATGAATTCGAATATACGAACATTGCGTTGCGGAGTACGGCCTCTGAACGGCACACAGATAAAATTGTTTAGAACTTATGACATCACCTGGCGTCGCGGTGACCCTGATTATTGCAACTCTGGGTTTAAGTTTACCCCAACAATAGACATACAGAGACCACAACATTTGAACCTTTACAATTTGCATAAAGTTGAAAAACCTTTTAATTATTTGACCAGCGGTGCCCAGCTATGATAATAACTTACTTTAACTTTGATAGAGGCCTTTTCCCTGCAGAGGGATGATTATAGGCCGTTACTTTGTTTTTTTTTTAACTTTAGAACTTTGATTCGACAAACAACTGGTAATCGACGACCATTTGGATCAGCGGTAGTAAACGCTGCTTCTGAGCCATAGGTCGAGGGTTCGATCCCCGCATAGTACAAATATTTGTGTGCATGAACATGTCTGGGTGTTTTCTATGTATTATAAGTATGTATTTACAAAAAAAAAGTATTAAGTAAGTTTATCGGTTGTCTAGTACCCCATACGACAGGGTACTTAATAGTAGCTTAATTTGGGACTAGATGGCTCTGTGTGGCCCAGTGAGGCATGTCTTAAAATATTATTATTATTATTATTAATCTGTCATTCAGGTCTCCTAGTACAGAAATCAGTCTCTTGCATAGATTAATTATTGTCACTAGTTAAGGAAATACTTTGTAAACTGTCTATGTAAGAGTATGTAGACAATAAATAATGTATTTATTTATTTATTTATTTATATTTATAACTTCACAAGCTGACATACCTGGACCCTCGGTCATGGAGAGTATGCGACAGGAGCCCAGAGAGAGCGCCTTCCGGCACAGGCCTTGGTACGTGCTCGCTCGCCAACAGTTCTGCACACGTTGGCCTAAGGCTCGCGTCGTGGTCTAGCAGCCATCTTGGAATAAATATTGTATTGTGGAATAGGATATGATTAAATGGTATATTCTAGACACAATTGAAAGTAGTTGGAAATAACTGTCGACTGCCTTGATAAAATTAGTGAAATCCAAAAGAAACTTCTTTGATTTCATTTTTCAAAATTATTTTTCCTGGTTTCAGGAGACGCTTTTACACGTTCCAATACTTAAGCCACCTAAATCTCTCGAACTCAAAACCTTTCAAACGGATATTTTGCCATTTCCTTCATCATGGGAGACCCTATACAAGGTGTTAAATGAAATAAAATATAGAAAAACTTTTTTTGGATTCATCTTTTGAAAATGTATTCACAAATTTAATTATGAATAAAGCCCGCAAAAATTGCAAAAAAAAAAATTAAACACAAATAAATAGTTGAAAAACTGTAAACCGACAACGAAAATGCAATGATTCTGTATAGTCAGTAAAAGTCATTCTGTATATGTATTTGCTGTATTGTTTAAATATTTTTGTGCTCAGAATTTTGTCTTTTTACATTTGTTCTCGTTTTGACGTCAGACTTTTTTTTTAAAGTACCCCAATATGCTGTCGTAGCATTCACCATGTAGCTTTTTTGTAACAAATGGTAGCCTGTGTTACCCGGACTGTAATAAGAAATCGATTGAAATTTCATCCACCAAAACTCGGCTCAGTAGTTTTGCTGCAAATGTGGAAACCACATAAACACCCCCATGCATTATAATATACATAGACTGCTGAATTCATTACCCTTCTTGGTCACTTTGCTTTACCGTAGACGGATAAAAAAGAACCACAACAAATAAAAATACCTGATAACATGTAACTGCTTCGCGTTTTCATCCCTCAGGAATAGCTGAGGCATCCGTATTTCTCTCGTCCTTAGATCTGTCAGTACCATCATCCGTTCCATCCCCGTACTTAGGGGGTGGAACATCTCGAACAGGATGATCCCGAGGGAGTAGATGTCCACTTTCTGGTTGTAGATCACTTTGGTCGCCTCTTGCAGTAGTTCTGGAGCTACGTAAAGGGCTGTGCCGACCTGTGAAAAATCAAATCAATATTAATTGATAAAATATATTTGACGACCGTTTGGATCAGCGGTAGTAAACGCTGCTTCTGAGCCATGGGTCGCGGGTTCGATCCCCGCACAGTACAAATATTTGTGTGCATGAACAATGAACACGTCTGTTTGTACGGGTCTGGGTGTTTTCTATGTATTATAAGTATTTATTTACAAAAAAAAAAAAAAAATATAAGTAAGATCGGAAGTATCGGTTGTCTAGTACCCCATACGACAGACTTAATAGTACCTTAATTTGGGACTAGATGGCTCTGTGTGGCCCAGTGAGGCATGTCTTAAATATTTATTATTTTATTTATTATTAAAATTAAAAAAATGATCAAGTGCGAAACGTTATTTAATTTAAGTATTTATTTTTAAAGTGAATAAACAACTAAATATTCCGTGAATATTTAAGGCGTTTACCAGTTGCCGTCATTATTATCGGGATGAACGGCAATAAAATCACGTTTGACGTATGGGAGACCCACTAAAGTATTTATTTTATTGGGACGTGTAAAAGCGCCTCCTGGGGACTATTTGCAGAAATAAAACTGATTTTAACTGATTGTGTTTTAAGAATTTGTTGTGATAGCGGCAACAGAAACACATCATCTATGAATATTTAACTGTCTTGCTATCACGATACAGTCTAGTGACAGACAGACTCTAGGGCAGACCTTAAAGGGTCTACTAGAGCTAATTGCTGCCCCCAATGGGGACTACCGTTTCTTTGCTCACCAGTTGGCGCCACTGTAGACTGAGGTCCGGAGGTATAGCTGTCAAAGGCGATTGGCGCCGAAACAAAGTGTTATATCTCGAATCTAATTAAGGTTATATTGTTTATAAATAACTATCTTGATATCAACAAACTAACTTCTGAAATATTTGCTCTTGAGGCCGCCTATTTTTGCGCTTTTTCTTAATTCCGCTTTTAAAGCGTTCACATTAATCGCCAAATAATCCATATTTGCGATATTTTACGAAGGAGATCACTTTCCAGCAGATAAATTAAAGAAATTATAATTTATGCAACAAATTCCGCTAAAACCAGTACAAAGTGAATGATTTTGGACCTCACGCGACACTAGCGCCTCTACTAGCAAATTCACTAGCGATAGCCCCCATTGTTTAATTTTTGAAATAGCTTAATACTTACGTGATGATGATTAAATTTTATTACTTCTAAACAAAATCGTTTCTCGAAAAACTAGAACAGTATCATTTTAGCAGATTACCTCTAGTATTTACTGAATCACAATCTACAACTAACTCAAATATTAATTGTGTGCTCATTTAGTGAGGACGTTTATCTGTATGTAAGAAATTTTGTATCCAATTTTTATTTTAAATCTATGGTTCATACCTGACCGGTCAGGGATCCTCCAATTTCTTCTGGTTTTGCTTTTTCTGCAAAAAATTGAATAGCATGCATTCAGTCTTTTTTAGCGCAAGAATATAGAATCATAGACAAAAAGAAGAATCTTACCATCAACCGGTATTGCAGTGAAAGCTTTTGTCGCCAAGCCGAAGTCGCCTATCTTGACATGGTCGTTCGAGTCCAAGAAAATGTTTACCGGCTTCAAATCCCTGTGTATCATACCTCTTTGGTGCACGTGGGCTAACCCTGAAAAATTAAATTTATTCTAACACAAAATAAAAGTCGTAAAAACAAGTCACAACAAAAACAAAAACAACTGACATCGACTATTCTTGAAATATAGTCATGCAAAACGAGTCTACACTAGGACAAGCTTATTTACTACGGAGCATGCTTGTGGCTATAGGCCTAAGGCGAAACCCGTAGTCTCGGTTCATATAAGGCAACGGAGAGGCACCGCTGGTTTTTAGTGGGTATACGGACCTCCGCCGAGGTCCGGAGTCCCACGTGACCTGTTACTTTACCCGGGATGTCAGGTATGCGTAATGCATTTTTCCACGACAATATTATTATTATTTCTTTAAGACAATATTGATAAAGTAGAAAGTACGGCCAGTATCATCAGTCGGCCCATGACCACTAGTAATGTACAAGGCTCGAGGCCTCCGAGTCCTTTTGGCTAGAGTTCGTTGCCGTTTACAGGGCTCACCTCATTTTTATACCGCTCGACGACTCGGGAGTCTTTTTCAGAGCTTGTGCCTTTTTGAAAGCTCGAGCCTTTTTGAGATCTCGATCGATCTCGAAACTTTTTCAGGACTAGAGCCTTTTTCAAAAATAGACTCCAGCTCTTATATTACGCTCCGAGGCTCACGTAAACTCGCAGTCATCGATCAATCCGTCAAAGGACTTGAGCTCTGTAACTTGTAACTTGATTCTTGTACACCACTGTATTAATTTAATATTTATTTACGGAGAAATTAAAATAAGAAACATAAACTTGAGTTTTTATTGTGAATGCGCTTGCGTTCATTTTAAGACTCGAGCTCTTTTGAAGGGTCGAGCTCTTTTCATAGGTTTAAGTTCTTTTGGAGGCTCGAACTCTTTTAAAGGCTCGAAGCATGATTCAGGGAACTCGCGTCTTGGCTAGGCTCGGGACTACGAGCCTACCAAGCTCACTGAGTCCTGCCAATTCGCCTCGAGGCTTCAAAATCTGACCTGAGGTTTGTACATCACTAATGACCACGGTTTGGTGCCATCCAGTCGAAGCGTCGGGTAAATAAATAGGTATTACCTAGGTAAATAAATAGGAATAGGTATAGCTTTATAATATTTTACGCTATAACGACCCGTCAGTGGACTTGGTAATAATATTATGTGTTCGAATCGCGAGAGTTTAAAATCATTTACGGCCAGTGTACCTTCCACAATTTCTCTGAACAGCCTCCACGCCCTAAAATGTTCCTGCCACAGTCCATTATCAATAGCTTGTCTCAGCGTATGTTTCTCGCAGAACTCCATCTGAATGAACAGCACCTGATGGAGACGGATGGATTGAGGACGCGGCGTTTCTGGAACGTTCTCCGAAGGCAAAGTCATGGATTCGTTTTGGGAGTCCACTTCGAATTCTATTAAGCTGCTCGATTCGTCTTCAGGGCTGAAACATACAATTTATAGCAAATTGTCGGGGACCTGGGTTCAATCCCCGAGTCGGGAAAAAGATTTCAAATTGTCGAATGTTTCTTGGATTGCTCGAACCCCTCATTCTGGTATCATCATCATCATCATCATCATATCAGCCGAACGACGCCCACTGCTGGGCATAGGCCTTCCCAAAGGATCTCCACAGCGATCGGTCCTGTGCTGTCCGCATTCAGCGGCTTCCCGCGACCTTGAGCAGATCGTCGGTACTCCTTGTAGGGGACCTGCCCACGGAACGTCGTCCGGTACGCGGTCGCCATTCGAGAACCTTTCCGCCCCAACGGCCATCGGTTCTCCGCGCAATATGTTCCGCCCACTACCACTTCAACGATGCAATCCTTCGAGCGATGTCGGTTGTTTTAGTTCTCCTGCGGATCTCATCATTTCTGATTCGATCGAGTAGGGAAATACCAAGCATCGCTCTCTCACTTGCTCGCTGGGTGATCTTGAGTCTTCTTATGAGACCCATAGTAAACGACCACCACGAAATACCTCAGTGTCTCAAGACGAAAGTCATTTTGGTAAGTTGAATTAAATGATAAAGCCCTTTCCCTGCAGTAGGATGATCAAATGTGATTAAACTTTACTTACATTAATTATTTCTCAAAAACCATCGTCTTCCGTTGGAGTCACAAAGTAAAACACAAGCAAATGAAACACTTGCGAACCTAAAATCTTACACATTATAATCTAAGTGTCAAAATACGAACGTTGAATCGGACCCGGGACGCGATTCTCATGTAATCAAATTTTCGTCTGATAATTCGTACGCGAATTTCCTGATTCTACTAAAAAGTTTGAATGTTACGTCTTATTCCTATACTGGTGTACCCCTAGGTCTATTACGATTCGTAATTTTAATCACAAGTTTTACGGCCTCGGACGTATCATACAGCTAAATTCAAATATGAAATCGGGCATAACATAGACAATATCTGATGTTTCGTTATCACGTTTCTGAAAAGCCACATCATTTAAACCAAAAAAGTCCATCTAAAAACAGTTCATATGATCAGATTTTATGACAAACTTCATTTATTTTATAAACTGATACCTAAATCAAAACACTCAAATTACAAAACATTAAGTGGAACACAGTGAAATCAAAATCTAATGTTTCCTAAAGTGTATTGGTGTAACAGAACGCGTGAAAATGACGATTCAAAATCGACTTGTCAAAACATAGGTACTACCGGATACAAGAAAGACTGTTGTCGCAAAAATTTAATTTAAATCTGATATAATTTAAGAAAATTTACATGTACCTAACTGCTTAAAATTGGTGCTTAAGTCAACAGTAACTGTTTTTCATTAATTTATAATCTTTCTAACAAAGAAATCAGTCTTTTTAAAGCTAAGCTAACCTCAAAATATCTAAATTCGTTTACGAACTTTAACTTCGACTGGTCTGTAGAACTCGTTGCGTTCGAGTGATGTTCAATCAAACTATTTCGAGTATGAACTTCCGAGAATACACAAGGTATGTTTCGTTCGAAAAAAATTCGAACTTCGAAGTTTTTTAAAATCAGTCAGTTAAAATCAGTTTTATTTTCTGCAAATAGGCCCCAGGAGGCGCTTTTACACGTCCCAATATTTAAACCTACCACTGCTTCGGGACAAGTCTGGGCTAGTGCCGAGAAGAAGCAGCGCAAGAAACTCGGTCACTATTGTCAGCCTCTTTTTAAATAAATTTTTACAAGGTAAGGTAATTTTTACAAGGTTTAAGCAAGTGCGAGCTGGGACAACTTAATGCCATACATTTCTATCATTTAAATAATCATTAACAGTGTAATAGCCCTTTTTCATTAAAATAACTTTAACATACGATTTAAGTTTATGTACAGGGAGTTCAGCAATATCCTTTGGTAATTTGTTGAAAATACGGATACAATTTCCCATAAACGATTTTCCTACTTTTCGCAGTCTGAAGCCTGGAACGGCGAGTTTATCTTTATTTCTAGTATTAAAATTGTGTATGTTACTTTTCTTAAGAAATAAATGTATGTTCTTACGAACGTAAATAATATTCTCGAGAATATATTGAGAAGACACTGTAAGTATATTAATCTCTTTGAAGAGCTCTTTCAGCGAGTCTCGGGGTCGAAAGCCGTAAATAGCCCGTACAGCACGTTTTTGCAATATAAAAATTGACTCAATATCTGCCGCTGAGCCCCACAACAGAATTCCGTATGACATTATGCTATGAAAGTAGCTAAAATATACTAATCTTGCCGTTCCAACATCAGTCAACTGCCTTATCTTTCTCACAGCATAAGCAGCAGAACTAAGTCTTCCAGACAGCCCCCTAATATGAGCACCCCATTGCAAATGAGAGTCTACAGTTATACCCAAAAAGGTAGTAAAATCTACAGAGTTTAGTGGTTCATCTTTAACAATTATATTAGGGGCAGCTAACCTTACGTTTGGCATCGTAAATTTAACACATTTTGTTTTATTTGCATTCAGTAAGAGATTATGATATATATTTACGAATGTGAACTTTCTATTATTGCATGAGAACCGCGTCCATGCTGTTTTAGTTCAATAGATTTTAGTAATTGTTCTTCTGGCGTGATTGAGTAACAAACATACAGCCCAACTATCGCAATTAATAATATTTGCAAGATTACTTACCGCATAATGTTAAACCAAGGATCCGGCTCGTCGTCATCTTCAGAGTCCTCACTGTCTGAGGTGTGTCTCTTCTGCACAACGTTCTCTGATATGGACCATTCCACTTTCACTTCTTGGCCAAGCTTGGCGACCACGTCTTGTAGACTGTCTCCCGGCTTCTTCCTTGGAATAGAGAAGATTTCATCATTATACAATGTATTAGTGGCACTGGTTTGACGTAACGGTTGGTGGTGCCTACTGCGCAAGGATCCCAGGTTCCCTTATGGGTCAATTTGGAAAAACTACTTTTCTAAATTGGCTTTAAAAGGATAATCTCACGTCAAGAAGAAGTATGCTCTCCGCCGCCTTCCCCTTTCTACTCTGATTCATCTCTCCTCTGCCTAAAGGTTGTCTGGTAGAGACCGCCTACATTGTACAATCCTGTGTCTTCTCATGTGTTACTTTTCATTTGTTTTGGTGTGCAATAAAGATTATTATCTATCTATCAATCTATCTATGCCTTATTAAATCGTAATCGGAATAGGTAAAGTTATTTTTAGATCAATGACCGGGATATTTTTAGGGATTGTAACCCAAATTCAGGAACTAGATTTTTTATTAAAGTAGCTAATAGAAAGCATGTCTGATGTATAAGCACTGAACGCAAGGGGTTGTCAAACTAACAAGAAACTAATTTCCGATGCGCATACACGCGATGTTGCCGCTCAGGCAGAAGGCGCAATGTGGCGGCTCCGGCTCAAGTGTAATGTGCGATGTTGCCGCTCAGCCGCTGAGGCTTCACGCGCGATGTTGTCGCTCGGGCGTAACGTGCGATGTTGCCGCTCAGCCGTTCAGGCTTCACGCGCGATGTTGCCGCTTGGGCGTAACGTGCGATGTTGCCGCTTAGGCGTGACGTGCGATGTTGCCGCTCAAGAGTAATGCTTGATAAAACTAGAGGTAATAAAAGAAAACAAGTGGCGGTCTGTGACACCAGAGCAACCCGTTCATGGCTATCTATCTTCGAAATTATGCATTGAAACCCAAATGAATATTACCAATTTTTAATAAAAATGTTACTATAACCAAAATTTGCGGAGTTATTAATAGGTACAACATTAAAGTTTACAAGCCTTTAATTTTTCATGCAATATGGTGTTCTTCCATGATGACAAATTTTTCTCCGCATTCTTGAAGAATAAAGTTTGTGATCTTGCTAAAACTAACTTTAATAGTAGGCCTTTTGTTAAAACAAATATAGTATTTAATTTCGAACTCGGATTCTTAAATTGTTAATCAGTGTGACCTAAAAGTTATGGTATACCAATAGCAACAAAGTTCAAAATCCTACCTCACAGGCGATTTAACGGCACTGTTTTCTTCAGTCTCAAAGGTCTCCGTAGTCGTTTCTATCCACGCGTTGTAGTATCGTACCACATTCTCGTGGTTCAGTCGGGACAGCAATTTGACTTCTCTTGTGATCTTCTTGTTCAGCTGGACGCTTTCTGGGTTAAGCTTGACTCTTTTTATAGCGTAGAAACCGCCGTCAAGTTTGTTTTTGACCTAGAAAAGAGTTTTTTATACTGATAAATGTGCAAAGCTTACGACACCTCTAAGAAGAATAGGAGTGTCGAAATTTAGGGTGGTTCTATTAAAACGTTAACCATTAAATCAGTTTATTTAAAACGTAATTTGGCCAAACCAATTAGTAATCTATAAATAGCTAGGCATGATCAAATCTCGGTATTGCCGAATATCTATGAATTTTGTAACGTAGGTACCTACTTATGGCATTAGTGCGTCACTTATGAGTGTGAAATCTCGGGGTACTGTACTCGATCCCCGTTCAATCCCCGGGTCGGGCAACAAATAAGTTTCGAATTTTCGAACATTGCTCGGGTTTGTGATCACCAACCCCAAGAAGCGTGGTGATTATACCTGCACCCATCATTGCCATGATAACTTGAATTCACTGATGGAGGCCTTTGCCCTGCAGAGGGATGATTATAGGTCGTAACTCTATTTCGCATTTATGACTGTTGTTTATAGAAAAATAAGAGATAATGTTCTTCTTTTCACCGGCACCGTTCAACATTACCTTCAACACATCACCAAAAGCGCCTTTCCCGAGCCAAGTAAGGACTTCAAACTCAGCGTTCAGACGTGAATGGCCGTTAGTAGCTGGACTCACGTGTTGAATCTTTTTCACTGCTTCATCATCCTACAGAGGCAGTAATGTGATTAATTGAAGTGTCTTAATAAAAACAATTCTTAGATAATATCTCTCTACGTTAATTTGATTTAGTTACTTAATAAAAAATTTAACCTTGTTTTTAATATTTCTCTTAGAATGTATAATTCAAAATTTATTATAACTTTGTTTACGTACTTCTTATATTAACTCGAGAACTATCATTAGCCTTACTATTTGATGAGAACATTATACACCGTGCAATTTTAAACACCTGTAAAACGAAGCTCACGTTATTGGACCATTATGTATAACATCATGGCAGTGTTATTTATTTTTTTATTAAAAATAATTTTTGATTCAGTCTTTTAGTTTTGAAACACGCTGTGAAGCGCCCAGACGTATTATTTTGCTGCGGCGGGGTCTCGGTTGAATGGACCTTACACAGCTACATCTGTGTGCGTCACAGCGTATTTCAAAATAAATAGCTGAATCGATATTCAATATTTAATTAAATTTTTTTTTTGTAAAAAAAATAATATAACATTGCCAAGATGTTATACATAATGGTTACATAATTTGGGCTTCGTTTTACAGGTGGTTAAAATTGCACCGTGTATAATATTATGCATTTGAAACGCTGTTGGTTTTATTAATAAAATAAATAAATAGAAGTATCATGAGTAATATACCACATTCTTGGTACACTACCTCAGAGCCGCTGCCATTTTCGTCTTTCTTGTGGTTATCGATCTGTTTCGCCGGCGCATCCACCAGGAAACAGTGGTTCAGCATCTGTTCCGCTGACCATTGGCTTTGTTCGTCTTCTGTTAAGCACCTGAAATTTGGTCAAGATTGAAGCTCTATCATAATAAAGGAAAATACAAAAAATATGATTGGTAAACATCATTGAGAAAAACCTCATTAATCTAGTGGTTTGAATATCGGGCTATGATCTCAGGGTCCAGGGTTCAATCCCAACAGTTAGGCAACAAAAGTTTAAAATTTTCTAGCTTGCTCGAGTCACCGACCAGCATTTGGCGAACGTGGTGAACATGCCTGTAATTATTATAGCTATGGTGATTTGAATTCAATTATGAATCCCTTCGCCCTGCAGTGGGATGATTACAGGCCGTACTTAACATTTAGGTACTATAAAACATCAACATCACGTAAGTATTGAGCTATTTCAAAAATTAAACAATGGGGGCTATTGCTAGCGAATTTGCCACTAGAGGCGCTAGTGTCGCGTGAGGTCCAATATCATTCACTTTGTACTGATTTTAGCGGAATTTGTTGCATAAATTATAATTTCTTTAATTTACCTGCTGGAAAGTGATCTCCTTCGTATAATATCGCAAATATGGATTATTTGGCGATTAATGTGAACGCTTTAAAAGCGGAATTAAGAAAAAGCGCAAAAATAGGCGGCCTCAAGAGCAAATATTTCAGAAGTTAGTTTGTTGATATCAAGATAGTTATTTATAAACAATATAACCTTAATTAGATTCAACATATAACACTTTGTTTCGGCGCCAATCGCCTTTGATAGCTATACCTCCGGACCTCAGTCTACAGTGGCGCCAACTGGTGAGCAAAGAAACGGTAGTCCCCATTGTAGACGACGTTACACAAATTGTTTTGATCTCAAAGAAAGTAAATTCTACCTGCAACATTAATTTCCCTCTAAAGCGTTACTCATACGATACAATCGGGAATGGAAGGAAGGGCCCTTGCTTTTTTGGCCACCAGGGCCCCAATTCCGCTAATTTACAAATGGCTCAATAGAATCGCAATTGCATCGCAATCGTATATTTTGACATTACTACCATAGTAAATGTGTCAAAATATACAATGAAGGTGCAATTGCGATTCTATTGAGCGATTTGTAAATTAGCGGAATTGGGGCGCTGGTCAGCCAAGCATTGGTAGCATTAGTTTGGAATCGCAATAATCTGCTGATGATGCATCCTTCTTCCAACCGAGGTTTAAGGATGTATCATCAGCAAATGTTGACACAGCTGTTTTGGGTGCCTGGTATATGTCACTAGTATATGTTGTACAGGATCGTACCAAATACGGAGCCCTACGGTATTCCAGATCTGCTACTCTAATCTCTGCTGCACTTGAAACAATATTTAAAATCATAACATGTTTGATATGCAGTTATACCTCGAGAAAAAGTCCTTAGCCGAGCTCGGCAGATCTGGTGGTACTTCAAATGCGGTTTCTTCTTGACATATTATAGACAGCAGGAGTTGAGCCGCAGCGTATATATCTTGCGATGTTGACTGTCTGCAATATACAATAACAGAAGAGATATTAGGTACCAAAGCAACTACAAAGGTGGCTTACATGACAGCGGAAACCACTTGAAAAACATCAATGAGAAGAGTAACATCACCATAGCACAGTTAAGAAAGTCACAAAGAGCAAAAGGTCATGGCTTCAAATCCCACATTTGACAGTTTAAAACATATTATTATGGGAAAATGTCTAAGTTTTATATTAAACATGTGTTTGTATGATCTTTATAACGAAACAAAATTTCGAAAACATGCTAAATAATTTAATCCTTTGACTGTACAAAACAATGATGATGCCATAATCGCAGACTTGGCAGTCAGGTTAGTGATCACACTTGGGCCAACCGCGGAGAGACGACGCTGTGTCCATTAAGTCTTTTTCTGACAGGAGAACTAGTGTCAGAGTTTTCCAAGGCACCTATTCCAAGCCTCTGACGTGAATTAGCGAACGCGAGGACCAATATCTTAGCGTGCATACCGAAGCTAAAGTCTTCACCTCTTTCAGACCCAAGCCAATTAAAAAAAACCGGCCAAGTGCGAATCGGACTCGCATTCCATACCTACCATTGACTAGGTAAACAACAGTAGGTACATAAATTTAGTTAATGGAGTGCCTACCTGTTACCATTTGTTGATATCGAGCAAAAACAGGCAAAAAATGCCATTAATATTTATTTTATTTTGTTTTTAGTATTTGTTGTTATTGCGGCAACAGAAATACATAATTTGTGAAAATTTCAACTGTCTAGCTATCGCGGCTCTTGAGATACAGCCTGGTGACAAACAGGCGGACAGACGGACGGACAGACAGCGAAGTCTGTAATAGGATCCCGTTTTCACCCTTTAGGTATAGAAACCCTAAAAAGAGTCATTTACAAAACCTGTCTGGGAATCGAAACCTAGACACCAGTGTCTTAAGTGGAATGTTCAATACACCAATTGGATCGTTGTATAATTGTACAGTAACATCAAATATGTACCTTTCACAATAAATATCGCCTTCCTGCATCCCGGCCAGCCGCGCATCAAGTCCCGCGCCAACCAGCTTGACCGCACCAAAGTCGTCCAGAAACACATTCTCACATCTCAAATCCCTATGCACTACACTGACACTATGCAATTCCTTTAACGCACTAAACACACCCACACCAATGGTCCTCAACAGTTTCAACGCTTCATAACGATCACTGATTTTATATTTATCCATCATAAACTTCAACGAACAACCGATGATGAAATCTCTGAATATGTAATACGATTGTTTGGCTGTACGTTTGGCTTCTTTCACTGTTTCCATGGCAACGTATGGCACGAGAGATGGGTGTTTCAAACGGCAGGTCACTTTTAAATCTTGCTGGAGGGAAGTGAGCTGCCGGTTCCGAGTTTGGAAATCACTAGCGGGGGGAACAGACCATTTCTTTGTGATGAGACGTTCGCCGGATTCGTCATCTATCGCCAAGTAGGTTGTGGAGCCGTTTGATGAATGACCTGATGATATAAAATACATATAGATGACCTGGCGACCATTTGGGTCGCGGGTTCAATCAAGTAGCACAAATATTTGTGTGCATGAACATGTCTGTTTGTACTGTTCTGGGTTTTTTTCTATGTATAATAAGCATATATTATGTTTACAAAAAAAAAGTACTAAGTAAGTTTATCGGTTGTCTAGTACCCTATCCGGCAAGCTACTTAATAGTAGCTTAATTTGGGACTAGATAGCTCTGTGTGGACCAGCGTGGCATGTCTTAACTATATTATAGAAAAGTAGTTTTAATTGAGCTATGTAGCATTGGAATGCTATAATTTCAAAATATATAAAAAGTATATTAACATTTTACGATAACCATATTAAGGCTACGCACCGTGATAACCACGGTTATATTTATAACCTCTCTCAATATCTCGTAACGGACGACGATCTGTTGGTACGTCGGTCCCTAACCAGGTGGACCAACGATCTAGAGATAGTACTTTAGGGAAGATATATGGCCAACAGTGGCCGTAATTTGGCTGAGATAATGCTGATGAAGCCTATGATTGTATTTTGTACAATTAGTTTACCATTCGGTTTCTCAATAAAACATCACAAATCTGGGTATGGAGTAATCAATAACTCTATGTTAAAAAGTCAAAACCCCATACATTCTTCTCTGCTTACCTAAACAGTTTCCAATGTAGACTTTTTTGTTGTTCTTCTGTGTGATTCTTAGAATCTGTGTACCTTTACTGCAAGTGCATACAGCCGCAGTTCGGTTCTTGATCTGTCTGGCTGGAGACATTTTGTTGTCCGCGTAACTAAAAGGAAAAAAAAAATTCTTTTAAAAATTTCAGATATTGTTACAAAATTATAGGTAATAATATTTTATTTTCTCGGGGTTTCGATCCGATTGCATGTATCATGGTCGCGGGCTGACTGAATTCGGTTGCAGTAAATGCAGTGAAGTATTAAGTTTTAACTGTAAAAAAACCAACAATAAAGTGTGAAAATCCTTTATAAATATGAGTCATAATTTTTTAACATTTTCATAATCAATCGAACTAAACTGGCCGGCAGTCTTCTACAAAAAACGATGGTACAAAAACCAATGTTTTATCACTAACAAAACTTCCACGAACAGCATTTGAAGAATGTCTAAAATACCTAAATGATTTCCGGAAAAATGTCTTATCCATGTTATGCTTTCTGTCAACATTTATGCAAAGTGCAAGTATGTAAAATCATTCTACCTACTCCGATCACTGCTGATGACTTACTAGACTAGTTCGGGAGCATCGCCTTGCCCGTCGTTGCTGTTATCCATGCTCGCACTAGACCTGTGCACGCGCCTAGGGGCACCACGCAGCATCTCTTGTCTCTTCTGTATCTCATTCTTTATTTTTTGACGCTGAAATAAATTACAATAAATTAAAAGTCTCAGAACTCTATATCGATGCATAAAATGTTTATCTACACTCATATTCGAATTAGGAACTTAAGGATTTTTTTATACAGACATATTTAATAAACACAGATACCTACATTAAATTAAAAATTGAACTCAATATAGTACTGCTAGCTGTATCGTTAAATGATGTTTAAATCATTGTAGTAAGTAGGTAAACCTTAAATTTTTTAAATTTAATAATTTTTTTATGGTATAAGGCTGAATGCGACAAAAGGTCGTACGCAGTTTGAACTTGTAAAAAAAAGCGCATGCATGCTGATTGTGTTGTTTGTTTCAGGATTTTAGAAAAAAATTTTAAAATACTTTCTTTGTTACCTAACTAATTTGTTTAATTTCAATTGCTTCTATGAGTGACGATAATAAAGTGTATGCAACTGCGTTTAATTAAGGTATTAAAACAATGGAGTTAATGCTGCTCTGAATTGTATTTAATATACTGAAGCTTTAATATAATATTAAATTAATCTAATAAATCTTACCTCTTCATTTTCCTTGATTTCCAAATCTTGCAACTTCATTATTTCCATTTCCTCTTTCTGCTTTAACATTTCCTCGTAGCAAGACAGCACTGGTTTATGGTGATCGTGTAAAAATTGCTGGAAAATGTACAGTCTTTTGGTCATTGGTTTCTGACACTATGAAATGAATGATAAAACTAAGGATTTAAGACGTAAGGATTTTATATTATATTTTGATGGGGTAAATCTTTTATTACTGTCTGTCTAGTTTAATCTTTCCATGACCGCTGTTAATAGTTGTGTGATGAAATAAACTATTAAATCCATTCCATCCATTGTTTTATGTTCTGCAATGTTACCTAAATGGTCAGGTCAAAAAAGATGGCTACATGAAGTTTGCAAGAGTTAGCTAAATCTCTTACAAGGTTACTACTACGTAATTGGTGATAATTTTGTCTAAAAAGGAGACAGTTTGTGTAATTTTAATAACATTACCTGAGCATGTTGAGCCAGCTCAAAAATCATAACTTCTCCGCACCGTTCAGCTGCTAAAGTATCCAGCTCTTTAAGGAGTTGGTTTGCATTGTCCGTTGATAGCCCATGTATTTTGTGGATGGCTATACTTGGTGGCCTAAAATAAATTGAAATGAAAACATAAGTTATTTGACATGTTCTTGAGCATCAACATGAATTATACAAACTTATTTATATGCCCTAAAGAAGCAGACATTGATGACAATGGCATACAAATTGAATAATTGTACCTACTAAATTAAAAAATGTCTTAATCATTGCTTTTTAGATGAGTTATGGGAAATTTTTGCTGGTTTAGGTGTTAACGTTAAACATATGATAATAATTATATCTAAAAACAATAATAATTCTTACTTATCTGGATATATGCGACAGCATTTGATGTGCAACGTAATAGAGCAGTGAATGCCCTTTATGTCTGAGTTGTGCAGCGGATGCAGGGTCAGCATCAAATCTAGTGGTCTCCATACTTTCCATGCTATATTCTCACGATTATCCACTACTGCATCACCGTAAATAGCCTGAAAGTAACAAAGTCAGTAGCAATTTACTTTCTCTAACTCTTGCTAAGTCAGTCAAGTCATCATGACAATGTTTATTTACTGAATTTATTTACACTAAGTCGTATTATTCAGTTGAAGCAACGGTAAACAATTTACACACATTATATACTAGAAATGTAGGTAGAAAAAAACGCTATCAGAAGGAAAAATACCTGATGTTACGGGTTCCTGTTTGGAACCAAGTTTTTAAATAAAACTTACAACTGCGTAGCTAGTGCATATTAAAATACTAAAAGTTGATTAAATACAGTAATTAATCACTTTAAGAAGGCTATAAAATTGAGAATTAAGCTTGAATTAGTCTAAAAATAACATCTTGCCTGCAGTGCAGCAAATTCGTTATCTTGGCGTTCTTCTGTAGTCTCTTCACTCATTTTCACTGGCGAGGTATAACATAACCTCAACTAATACGTGTAATGTAGATTTTACACACAAGTTATCATAAAATCGAAAACTTACAGCATTTCAATTAAATAATACCGCAACAAAACAAACCGAAGTCAGTCGGAAAATCATGTCTGCTGTCAATGTCAGTGTCAAAGTCATGTTGACAAAAAAAAGTAACACGCATGCACCGAATTTAGTGTTTAGTTTTTCTGAATAAAATGTCAAAATAAATTGCGGAAATCTATAATAAATGTGTTTTATGTGCTTTGCAATTTTCTCTAATTGCTTGTTTAGCAGGAAATTCAAATTTTTTTACTTAAGAATGTCTCATTTTTTTGTATAGCGGTAACCCTGTATAAAATAGTTTACACATTAAATACGTCGTATTGATGACAATACATCTATATCATAGATACAGGATACAAGTAGATCCACTGGCCCGATAATGCGTAACCAGTTTTGATTTGTCAATGTGTGTGTTAACTAGTGACGTACCTTTAACATTTTTAGACTATCGATAATAATTGCAGTTTGTCGTTTGGAAAATAATGTTTACTGTCACACTGTTTTTATCTCGAGATTATGCACCTACTTTGCGGCATACCTAACCGCCCTCACTTCTTACAACTATAATAGTGGGCAGATAAATGTGCCCGGTGAGTATATTTTTTACATATAATTTAAAAATAAACAGTCTAATTAATAAAAAAAATAACAGCCATTGTTAATTAGTTTTCTTTATTTATTTCTTCAAAAGATTTTCCCTTGTCATCTGCTGTGCCGTGTGAGCTTATCAATGGCAGTAAGTGAAAAAGAACAAGTAAACAAAATCTGAATAAACATTTACATTCTGATGTATCAAACACTGATTATTGACTTTTAAACAAGATTATCTTAGTTATGTGATTCCTTACAGATTCCTTCTTCAAATTGTTAAGTTGACATTCATTTGAGACGCTAAACGTAAAATAACATCAAATTTCTCCGGAAACATGCAAGATAAATGTCGACAATAGTATCGATAAATTTGAGTCAAGCTCTAGCGTACATGTAAAATATTTCGATAAATTATTTATCCACCAAAATAATGTAAATAATCAATACATAGAACTTTATCTATACAAAATATAAAAATGAACAAGTGGATTGAAATATTTTTTTTACAACTTAACAACAAGATCAAATTCAACAAAAATAACGCGTTTTTACGATGACGACTTTCTACGTATTTACCTGTGAAATGAGCAATTTTCTGGATTATTTTTGTAGTTGACTCCACAGGCACTCACAGAACATGTGACCATTGTTAGATAAAACTGTATTTACTTTAGATAATCTACGATGTACTAGATAACTACATAAAATGTTGAACCTTATATCGCATATGCCACTGGATGTCACTCTGTCAAATACGACAGGTCACAAAACGAAAAGATTTGTTTTATTTTTCTATCTTGCTAGATTTCCATATGAGGTTTTCTTCTATCTCGCAGGCTTTTTCCGTCTATTATATTCTACGTTTATGATCTATATAGATTAATAACGTTTAGTAAGTTATTTAAAAAGCTTTTCATGCAGTGAGTAAAAAAAAACATAGTTTAAAGGTAACTACAAATTCTATGAAACAACAATGCTTTTACGGCCACATACGCAAACAGTGTGCGTGACAGCGTGACCGAGCAATAGGCTATTTGACTGGTTTTTGACGTGACAACGTCTTAAATTAGGTTGCGGCTGGGAGTCACTTATGAAAAAGTGTAACGCTCGGTAACGTTACGATGACGTCATCGTCCTATCCTCAACAAAATCACTCAAATAGGAATTAGTTAAGTTTAAGTTTACATGTACAATGTTTTAGTAAACAAAATATATTTCTATAGTTAAAATTTGTGCAATTCTTATTTTCATTCAATTCCTTGTTCCTATTGTGCAATTTAATTATATTCATATCAATAAATATTCTACCGAGAAAAAGACGTTGTCACGTAAAATCTTCGCCCGTAAAACCGACTTTACAGGCAACCATTTTTTTAAATTCCATTTTATATTGTTAAGTAGAAGTTAAAGAACCCAGTTAAAGTAGTTTTTTTTAATTCTGGTACATATTTGCTGAAAAATATCAAATTGAAAGTTGAAAATTGAAATAGCGCGCCAAAACGCTATTTTGACAATGGCGTTGCAATGGGGTCGGTGACATCACCTGCCTGTGTTGTGAGCTGTAGCCTTTGAGTGCTGTAGCACATAGGTATCATCTACATACATTTGTTGCAAAAAATAACGAAAGTGCGATTGGATCTATATTTTAACAGTGACTTATGTAATGAAATGAGTTTCAAATGGTATGCAGTTCCAAAATGTATAAATACTTCTATCAAAACTTCGGAAAACTAGGTAGTTATATGTGCCGGATGACACGTGGCCGGGTTTGGTACGAAGATGAGGGAGGAAGCCAGACGGTCAGACGCCCGTCTTGTTTGATGATGATGTTGATGAAATGATAACGCCTTATGTCGGGTTACGGAGTAACAGCCAACCCAATGTTTACTGTGTGGACTGTATTGTATGCGGTGAGGTGGCTGTGTATTCTTCCTATTTTTCTTCCCAGGATCTGTTCAGGTTGATCTTCTAGGGCTCTTCCTACTTGCTTAGGAGAGAAGGTTCTTCCTTGCTACTGCTGGATCGAATGATTCTATGGACCCCCTGCTCGCCTTATATTCACAATTTTTGGCGGGAAAATCCCCACCCACGCAATCACTGTGTGAGCGAGAGGTCGGTGCGAGCGAGAGGGGAGATGGCATGCGCGTGTTTTCCGCGGTCGATCGGCAATACCGTAGGGAGAGCCGCATGCCATCTCACAATTAGAAAGAGAGGGAAATAGTACGGGCTTGCATTTTGACTCGAAAAGGCAATACCGTAAAGAGAGCCGCGTCCTATTTCCCTTCCTAGTCCTCGTTATCCTGTACGAGGGTGTGTGCCTACTTAGGGTGTGTTTCCTAAACCCCCGGCTGTCATTCATTTATTTCCCATAAAGTTTTACAATAATTTACAAATTCAAAGTTCAAACATATCACAATATAACAAAACATAATAAATAACAAAAACTTTATACAATTAACATTTTATAACGCTGTCCCGTACATTCTCCCGCCGTGTGTCGCAGCGCAGTCGGAGAGACACTCATCTTGTGGAAGGGGCGGCGTCCTTTTCTTCTATTTGCAGATTCACCAGCTTTTTCGTAGGGCGTCGCAGGATACCTCCTCGGGTCAGCACGTCTGCAGCTCGCACGATGCCGTCGGGCCCTGGGTAGACAGCCGTTACTCGTCCTAGTGGCCAAGTGTTTCGTGGCAGAGTGTTGTCCACGATCAGCACGACGTCTCCGGTCTTCAGTTCTGGGCCCCGGCCGTGCGGCTCCCGCCGGCCTTGGAGTTCAGGGAGGTACTCTCGTATCCATCGGCTCCAGAACATGTCTGCTATTCTCTGGGACGCCCTCCAATGGGTCTTGCCCAGCAGGTCTTTGTCTTCAAATTGTCCCATAGCCGGTTCGTGTGCAGGCTCCAAAAGCAGGAAGTGATTCGGCGTCAATGTTTCAGGTTCATCAGGGTCGACCGCGACGTGGGTGAGCGGCCGACTGTTGACGGTGAATTCCACTTCTGCGAGGACCGTGGCTAGGACTTCGTCGTTGGTGGTGCGTCCATTCATCACTGTCGATAGCGCTGTCTTGACTGTCTTCACCAGCCTTTCCCAAGCGCCGCCCATGAACGGCGCGCCCGGTGGTATGAAGCGCCAAGAGATGCGGCGTTTGCTGGCTTCAAGTTCTGTTGCGCTGTCGATGGCTCGGCGCAGCTCCCTCTCGGCGCCGTGCAGGTTGGTTCCGTTGTCAGAGCAGATCTCCTTCGGGCAGCCTCTCCTCGCGATGAATCGCCTCAATGCCATCACCGCTGAGTCAGTGGATAGCGTAGCGGCGAGTTCCAGATGGACCGCTCTGGTCGTGAGGCACGTGAAGAGGGCCACGTAGCGTTTGTGTGTGGCTCGTCCGACGGTGACTTGTAGAGGCCCGAAGTAGTCGACCCCTGTGTAGGAGAAGGGTCGCTGATGATGGGCCAGCCTGCAGGGCGGATGGTTTCCTGTTGATGGTGCTGAGGGTGCCGCTCTTCGTTTGCGACAGTGAAGGCACTCTTTGACTATCTTTTTTGCAGTCGGCCGAAGTTGCAGGATGTGGAACCTCTGGCGACACTGGTTGACGGTGGCTTCCACTCCCTGGTGATGACCGGTGAGATGGACGTGCGCGATGTAGAGTCGCGTGATGTGGTGACGTCCATCCAGGATCGGTGGTCTTCGTTCTACTTCGGGTATTCCTTCTGCAGCGTCGATTCGAGACTTCAGGGTGATCAAACCGTTGTTCATTTCAACAGCTAATTTCTTCATTCTGCTCTGACGGCTGATCTGATGTCCTCTTCTTAGGTGTTCTATGTCCTCTTCGAAGGCGTCTTCTTGGCTCGCCTTGATGAGAACCTTCTCAGCTTCGATGATGAGTTCAGCGGGAATCTTCAAATATTTGTCTTCTTCATGAACCTTTTCAATTAATTTCTTCAATTTTCTGTCGACACGCTGAGCACCCCAGGAAGGATCTTTTGTCTTGTTCGGCTTCGTTCTTGAGAAGAATGTTCTGTGTTTCTTTGTCTTCAGCAGGCTGACGAACTGTAGGACTCTGGCTGTGGTGCGGACCAGACGTTCCCATCTTGAGAACCTGGTTACGTCAGGCACGACTTGTGTTGCGGTCGATGATGACTTTCTGAGGTTCAGTGTTCGTTCTTCTCCCGTTGTTTCAGGAATGGTCTTCTTCTCTTCCGGCCACGTCGATCGATCTTCTTTCAGGAAGCTGGGGCCGGTGAACCATCTGTGGGTCTCGTCGAAGTCCTTGGGGACGTCCCGTGTCGCGTCGTCAGCTACATTGAGTTTCGTGGGAACCCAACGCCATTCCTCTGTCTTGGTGTTTTCTTCGAGTTCGGCGATCCTGTGGGCGACGAAGGGCTTGAAGGATCGGGCTCCTGTTCTCAGCCAGGTCAGGACTGTCTTGCTGTCGGTCCAGAATGTTCGGGACACTGGCTTCCGATCGTGTTCCTCGATGGCTGCTTGCGCCATCCTGCTGCCCATCACCGCTGCTTGTAGCTCCAGCCTCGGGATCGATGTCACCTTCAGGGGAGCCACTCTCGCCTTGGCCAAGATGAGTGGTGTTTGGATGTTCCCGTCTTCATCTTCGATGCGCCAGTAGACCGCAGCTGCATAGGCGACCTCGCTGGCGTCGACGAACACGTGGAGCTCGATATTGTCGCTGCGACTGTAGTTCGGGTAGCACCGGGGTATGTGGATTTGGTTCAGCCTCTGGAGGTGCGTCGTCCATTGTTTCCATTCCAGTGTCAGGCCTTCTTCCAGTTGTTCATCCCACGCCGTGCTCCTTCGCCATATCTCCTGGAGGATCTGCTTTGCCCTGATTGTGACAGGCGAGGCTAGTCCTAGAGGGTCGAATAGGGACATGACGATCTTCAGGGCTTCCCTCTTCGTCGGCCTCTTCTGTAGGATGTCTTCAGGCAGGCGCGACAGGTCCAGGTTGAAGCCCAGGTGGTCGGTTGACGTTCTCCAGGTGAGCCCCAGAACTCGTTCAGTCTTGTCATCTTCGGCCAGGTTCATGTTTTCTTGTTTCTTTCCCGGATCCAGTTGCTGCAACACTGCGTCGGAGTTCGATGTCCACTTCCTTAGTTCAAAGTGTGCCCGCTGGTGGATGTCTCCAACTTCTCTTGCGACCTTGATTGCCTGTTCTTCAGTCTCGAAGCTCTGGATGTAGTCGTCCATGTAATGGTTGCGTTCAATGGCATCGGCAGCTTCGGGATGTTTTTCGGCGGCTTCTTTCGCGTTGCGGTTTTTTACGTAGATCGCTGTGGCAGGGGACGAGGTGGCTCCGAAGATCAGTGACGTCATTCTGTATTCGGTGGGTGGAGCGTCACGATCTGTTCTCCATAAGTAGCGGAGCGCATCCCTGTCTTCTGGTCGGATTTTCACTTGCAGGAACATTTCTGTGATGTCTGCTGATACTGCGATTTGATGTTGCCTCATCCTCAGCAGCACTCCAGGAAGTGATTGCAGCAGGTCTGGTCCGGTGAGTAGAGTGTCGTTGAGCGATAAACCCTTCGTGATGGCTGCTGCGTCATGCACCATCCTGACCTTGTCCGGTTTCATAGCGTTGATCACCGGGAAACAAGGCAGGTACCATGTTCTGTTTTCAGTCTTCTTCGTAGGTGCAACTTCAGCGTAGCCTTTTTCTATGAGCGCTTTCATTTGTTCGTGGACCTTGGCCTTCAATTTGGGATTCTTCTCAATTTTCTTCTCGGTGGCACAAAGTCTTCTTAGCGCGTAGTCTCGATTATCAGGCAGCTTGATGTCCGCCGATTTCCACAGCAGCCCGGTCTGGAAACGGCCGTCTTCGAGGCGTTTGGTCTCCGCATCCAGAATCTTCAAGGCTTGGGCTTCTGGATCGTTCTGTGGTTTCTTCGGCGCGACTCCGAATGACTCTAGAGAGAAGAAGTTCTTCAATTGTTCGTCGATTCTCTCTGATTCTTCTGTTTCCGTTGTCACGTGGTTCACGAAGTGGACTCTCTGTCCCAGCGTCCGCACCTGTGCTCCGTGAAGGACCCATCCCAGTTTCGTAAGTGAGGCGACTGGTTGCTGTCTGTCACCGACGCGAGTGGTTTCTGCTAGGAGGAGTGGCCAGTTGTCTTGCCCGATGAGTATTCCCGGCTTGGCTTGTTCGTAGGTGAGATTCTTCAGGCCCTCCAGGTGACGGCAGCCAGCCAGATCGCGTTCGTCGATGGTCTGCGGGGATAGTCGCAGCTGATTGATGCTTCTGGCTTGTATGGTGTGGCGCTTCTTCTGGTCACCCTGGATCGTTAGTTTGAGCCGCCTTGAAGATCCTGTTTCAATTTGCCGTTCACCGATCGCTTCGATGCGTAGTGGTTCCACTGGTCCTCTTAGTCCGGCGCGCTGTGCCAAGCTCTCGTCGATGAGCGTGATCGTAGAGCCGTCGTCGAGAAGCGCGTACGTGTCGATTTTCCTCTTCGGTCCGACGATGGTCACAGGCAGTATCTTCAGATACGCTTGAGGCTTCCTTGGCGTCCACGTGGAACTGACTACTTCACTTTTCTTCTGTTCTGTCTTCTGTTCACCACTCTTAGTGTGATGTAGCAGCTGATGATGTGGATGGGGGCACCCGTCTATGTTGTATTTCGTGGTGCGGCAGTGATGTACTTTGGTTCTATACCGCAGGCACCGAAAGCATAGTCTCTTTTCTTTGGCGAAATCCCATCTGTCATTGACGCTCAGCTTCTTATATTCTTCACAGTTCCCGATGGCGTGCCCTGTCTTCTCGCAACGTAGGCAGCTGTATGTCTTCTGTTCGGGTTCCGTGGTGTTTGTACTGTAGGCCCGTTGAGGCCTCTTCGCTGGCACGACGTTGTCCGGTTGTTCAGGTTGCGCGTAGGGGCCGCATCGTTCGGCCTCCCGGTTCAGGAAGCGCGACAACTTGACTAGGTCCGGTTCTTCACTGTCTTGTTCAGCCGCGAAGTCGTACCACCGATATCGCATGGTGGAGGTCAGTTTTTCTATGGTGTTCTTCGTGATTTCCGGGTTGTACAGGTAGTGCCTCTTCTTGATGGCACCTAGTGCTGCGACGATGTTCGAGACCCGGGAGGCAAAGATGCATAAGTCCCGCGCCGTGTCTTGAGGTTTCGATAGCGTTCGCAGCCGCTCCAGTTCGGACATCGCGATAGCGTCCGGACGACCAAACCTTGCTTCTAAGGTTTTCACGACGTCTTCTGGGTTGCCGTTGTATAGAAGGAGACTCTCTACTGCTTCCCTTGCACGTCCTTTGAGGCTTCGGCGAAGACGGGCGAGGTTCTCCAATGATGTCAACCCGTTCTTCGATTCTTCGTAAGCAGCTTTAAATATCAGCCATTCTTGATGGGACCCGGCGAATATCGGCAATTCAATGTTCATTCTCGGTTGACTTGCTCTTGTAGCCATAGTGATCGCGGCAGCTAGTTGCGCGATGTCACTCTTCATTGTTCCCGCCGGTGGGGCGCCGACGCATGCCGTCTCACTCATTCCCGCCGGTGAGACGCCGATATGTGCTGTCTCGTTCACTCCCGCCGGTGAGACGCCGATATGCGCTGTCTCGTTCACTCCCGCCGTAGGACACGTCGCGATCTGCGGGGCAGACGCCTGCGTCGGTATCGGCGGTAGCGGCTCTGGGTTGTGTGGTTGCTCGGTGATAGCCAGCACTTGCAAGCGGCTATCGTCAATCCAGGCGACAGTGCGTTCGTTGTTGTTGTTGCCGGAGTCATCAATCACGGTGTCAATGTCGTCTTCGTCGGTGTCCGTTTCCGCTTCTAATGCCGCTATCTTGGCGGCGGCGAGCTGTAGCTGGATGTGCAGTAGTTCTTCCCTGGCCTTCAGTAATTTCTTGCTTTTCTTTGATATTACAGAAGGTGCTAATTTCTTCGTGTGTGCTGCGGGCAGCTGCGCCTGAGCGGGCGCAGCCGGCGGCGCCAGCTGCTCTTCTTGGCGGCGTTCTGGCTCAGTAGCCAGCGGACTGGTCGTTTGACTTGTGGCCGAGGTATCTGGCATAGTGGTACCAGTGACTTCGGTCCCCGACGATGTTTCCGTCTCCGACGTAGGCGATCTTTCTTGTGTACGGGAACGAGTGACGGGCATCTTGACAATCTTCAATCTTCAATCTTCAATACGACGATCCGGCTCGAAGGACCAACAATGTGCCGGATGACACGTGGCCGGGTTTGGTACGAAGATGAGGGAGGAAGCCAGACGGTCAGACGCCCGTCTTGTTTGATGATGATGTTGATGAAATGATAACGCCTTATGTCGGGTTACGGAGTAACAGCCAACCCAATGTTTACTGTGTGGACTGTATTGTATGCGGTGAGGTGGCTGTGTATTCTTCCTATTTTTCTTCCCAGGATCTGTTCAGGTTGATCTTCTAGGGCTCTTCCTACTTGCTTAGGAGAGAAGGTTCTTCCTTGCTACTGCTGGATCGAATGATTCTATGGACCCCCTGCTCGCCTTATATTCACAATTTTTGGCGGGAAAATCCCCACCCACGCAATCACTGTGTGAGCGAGAGGTCGGTGCGAGCGAGAGGGGAGATGGCATGCGCGTGTTTTCCGCGGTCGATCGGCAATACCGTAGGGAGAGCCGCATGCCATCTCACAATTAGAAAGAGAGGGAAATAGTACGGGCTTGCATTTTGACTCGAAAAGGCAATACCGTAAAGAGAGCCGCGTCCTATTTCCCTTCCTAGTCCTCGTTATCCTGTACGAGGGTGTGTGCCTACTTAGGGTGTGTTTCCTAAACCCCCGGCTGTCATTCATTTATTTCCCATAAAGTTTTACAATAATTTACAAATTCAAAGTTCAAACATATCACAATATAACAAAACATAATAAATAACAAAAACTTTATACAATTAACATTTTATAACGCTGTCCCGTACATTATAAGTGTTCCAAATAAAGTGTAAGTGCGCCGAAACTGGTTGCAACTTTTTCGGAGTGATCATAAAAACATAGCGAAAAGTACAAATATTTTCTTATGTGAAGGGCATTTCGATGTAAGTAAACACTTATAATTTTTAATAATTCATTGCATAAAGAATGTAAATAATTTGTTATTGGTTTGAGGTTATAATACCTCTAATGTTTTTAACAGAATGCCTCTTGCAACTCACTTCGAATATATCCGCTGTTTTCCATAATATTAGCTAAAAATTGTAGCTACAGTTTTATGATTTCAATACTCACTAGTTTGTTTGTTACAGATTTTAAATGAATGCGGCCGGTTACTGCTTTCTAATTTACAAAATCGTTGTCCATGGTAAAAGTGTAATTGACAGAATTTGTAAAATAAATCATACAAAAATAACGGATAACATTTTTATAGGAAAATATTATCAAAACATTTTGGAAAGCTAATATAACACAAGGTAGGCAAACGATGTTAAGAAGCAGGCGACGTCATCATAAACCCGACCAATCAGGAGCGTTTCGTGTCACGTGGCAAACGTTTAAATAAATGCATTTTTATTTCTGGATTTATAAATAAATCATTACATATTATTTTCAACTTCTGTTAATAAATAACCATTTTTAAACTCTTAATATAAACTGATAACAGTAATTGGCACTTTATTTTTCTCATTGTCAAATAGCCTAAAGAAGTTAAATGTTACGTGGCTCAAAATCATTGGTGTTGAACGACAGTATTCTATATTTTATTATAAAGTTAACGAGAAATAAACTTCATTTGGCAAATAATTTTGGCATTATAGTAATAAAACACTAGGCGTGAGCTGTTTTAACTGATCAATGAAAATATGTTCAAAATCCAAAAACCTACTTTATTTTACCTTGGATTTTTAACCAATAAATTACAGAAAAACAATGTTATTATTAAAATGAAGAACCAGATAAATATTAAGCAAGTTACTTATTGAAATTTAAAAATCAAAAAATCAGGACTGCCCCGCCAACCCAATTGATTATGTTGAAAATAATCGAAAAAGCCAAATAATTTATTATCTTATCATCATCTTGAATCTTTGCTCTTGTCGCACGAGGTAATTCCATTCTTCTCAATCTTCCGCCATTTTCTTGACTTCCTGACACGATATAGTTTTGCTGCTGTTGATAAGACGTCAAATCAAGTGTCTCAATATTCGCCCTCTTCGTACTTGAAATTACCTAGTTTATATTTATTTTCTCTTCTCTTTTACCATGTTCAAGACTTCATCGTTCGTTTTTTTTTCTTTCAAACGAAACCTCTCCATCTTCCCCCATCAGCACATTTCAAAAGCTTCTAGTCTCTCTTTATCTCTCTTGATAGAGTGTTATACCCTAACGGCCGGTTCCAATAATCTATGTATCGCCAATTTTGACATTTCGGAGATAGGAAAAGGTTTCTATCTCTGATTTTGTCGTCCAAAGAAACAAAGACAGAAGATGTTTTCTATCTCCGATATGCCAAAACTGAAGATAGATAGGTTATTAGGACCGGCCGTTAATCTACATAGGTAGATACACATTTTCATAAGATTTTTGCCAACACTAGATATCCTGGCCTTGAGTACCTAGAACCTTTTTTGAATATAAAATTGAAGAAAGATTGTCTTGCCATTGATTATCTCTCGCTTTTTTCATCGGTTGGAAAGGGATTCCGCTTTTTTGTCCATGGCTACCAGCTCTATTACATATCAGACCGTACCTAATTAAATCAATTATCCGATTTTTCACTTGCAAGTTTTGAGATAAAATCTTCTAGACAAAGCAGGGCCATTAGCTATCTAATCATTAATATTTAATCAATGCCTACTGATTGTCAACAAATTAAAGTTGTCTTGGTGCGAGTTTGAAAGAAGTTTTAATTTATTATCATGAAACACAACAAAGATGTTTAAACCCTAACAGTAATCATGGCAAAATCTATTTTAATTACTGTGTTATTCCTAACCGAATCAGTTTTGGCACAACAGGCTTTGCGTAAGTGTTTACTTGTTTTTTTTAAATGTCCCAAATATGCAACAGTAAAAAGGGTCTTCCAAAGAGTTATGTTACCAACTTTTTGAGTAAGTTCGGTTTACTAATAGAACTAAACTATCTCATATCTTACTAATATTACAAATGCAACAGTTTACTTTGGATCGAGGTTTGTTACTCAATAACTTCAAAACCGCTGAACAGATAAATCTGAATGAAATTTTACATGGACAAGGTGTCGCCTGCTCCGAGGTCCCGGGTTCGATTCCCTGTAGGGTCAATGTAGGAAAAAAGTTTTTCTGTGTCTGGGTGTTTGTGGTACCTTCGTTGTCTCTGGTTTTCAAAATACGAGTGCTTGTAATAGTTACTCAAATTGGCATCGGAACAATGTATGTGATGTTGTCCACATTTATTTATTTAATTATCTTGCAGTTGCAAAATTGAAGATCCTCGACCCTGATCCATATTTTGCTCAACTTGTACAGGCAACAATTTACGAAGTGGAGAATCAGGGATGGTGTAATTTTAAATTGGAAGACTTTAAACAGACTTTAAAGTAAGTACTGAATACTAAATTGAGCTCTAACGACCGAGCATTCCCAACACTACACAGACCGACCAAGCCTTTTTTTAAATAAATAATGGACTTGCTCTTGACTACATACTTAAATAAACAGTTAAGAAGAATCCTAAGATAGAGCGAGCTTACCCAGAGGTACTGGTGCTCTCACACACCAGCGCAACACAGAGAAACTGTTTGACGCTGTCCGGCAGGAGGGTGGTAGCATCCAGGCAGCCTCTTACGAAGCCTACCACCGCAGAGAGATCTGTTAGCCGTCATCATTGGTTAGAAAACCAAAGATGCCGTTGCCCAGGGCGGACCACTTGGAAGTATATCCCTAAAAAAGACTATTCAACACAACAACAGGTTCAACCAGACTAGATTGGTGTAGTGTT
This sequence comes from Anania crocealis, assembly GCA_949315895.1. Lineage (NCBI taxonomy): Eukaryota > Metazoa > Arthropoda > Insecta > Lepidoptera > Crambidae > Anania > Anania crocealis. The sequence goes on from OX438868.1 coordinate 3,309,747, forward strand.
GCTGTTTATACGCAAGGGGTGTTCGGTTCCCGTTATAATAAATATATTTTCCTATACTCTCCCGTATAGGAAAATATATTTTCTAATTTGGCTTGGAAAAAGTGGACGAGTTATAGTCCTGCTTCAGAATGCACTTTCGTTAAGCCTTTGACCTCGTGTACTGTTGCGAGTTAGTATTCGTTAAATCAAGTCAAGAGGCCTGTGAAAGTCGTATACTGATTTAAACTTTCATGGTCACTTTCACTAGAGTTAATTGATACGGGGTCTATACCATTACCTTTGTTTTTATGAGTTTCCGATATTACCGCATTGTTGCAAGTGCCATGTTCACGGGAGAACTGATGTCTATGCGGGGGGGTAGTTGTTAAGAGCAGACAAATCGATCTACCCTCCGTCGTAGTTTTTTATTACACGCAACACCGGTACCGCTGTTTCCACCAGTTTTCCGTAAGCATGGTGCTTGCAACAGTGCCGGAATATTGGAAACGCATAAAAACTATGGTACATGGTATAAACCCCGTATAAATTAACTCCTGTTAAAGACGGTTTAGAAAACTCTGAAACTTAATAAAAATACAAAAGCATCATGATCCCAGTAAAACTGTTTAGTTGATTAGTCTTTCGTGACCATGGCGCTCGCAACGGTACTATGAAAACTGCATTCTCTGTTATTATTGCATTGTTCTACCAGATTGGTCTGACCATAACATTTAATTTTAAGTGATATAACACACACAAACATGCTTGTGACTGGACAAGTCAACTACTTCGACGGATTCTTGGTGTCTGTTGAGAAAATTGACGTAACCATGATGACTCCGCTTCTTGGTTCTCCATTAATTGGCAATGTTACCGTGACCACTGCTACTGTAAGGGGGCACATAAATATGAGAGACGCACGATTGGGCTATGATGTCCTAGCCAATGTGACCAGCGATGAAAGACAGCGAAGATATACTGGTATCTTTACGCATGCTTTGATACAGGGAAGATTTGACGTAAGAATTTACTTATAATCTTTATTTATTTCAAGTTTAAAAAGCTTTTAGATTATTTGAAACTATTTTTTTTCTCTCGACTCTGCCCGCGCATATCTTTCAAGTAGAGAATAAAATTCCCTAACCTAACATAACCTTTCGCATGTTTCATACCACTTCAGATATCGAAGAACATGAACACGAATGAAATATCATTAGCGGCTTCTGTGGTCAGCGTATCTGGTGGAAGCGGAGTAAGAATGGTCTACATGCCTACCGATGAAATATCTGAAATCTTGTCTTTGCGGGTGAGTAACATTTAATTATTAGACTAAGCACTCTTACTGCCACTTTGGTTTATTAGCTTAAGTACCGGGCCAATAGTTTCAAATTTTAGATTTGTGATCGCGAACCCGCACTCTGTGATTACTTGAATTCAGTGATGAAGACCTTTGCCCTGCAGTGGGATGCTTCTAGGCCGTTCCTTTACATTTACTTTACAGTCTCATTTGCATCTAATGAATGATGAATTTACGACCTTGCATTGTTTTCATGACTGCTGATCCAATTTAGTGATCTCTCAGAAAGGATAGGTTTGACAGCTGTCAAAAAATAAAATATGAACCAACGAGAAACCCCACCCATTAATTATTCAGAGTCGGTTACAATATAGAAAGTACTGACAATCACTAAGCACCGACTGAAAATTAATGGCTTATTTCTTTTATTTTTTGTATTTTTCAGTTTGCGGCTTCCAGCACTTACGACAACGCCGACCGTTGGATGAGGCAGAACTTCGGATCTGTGATGCTTGACATTGCTAGAAACAAAATAAAATTTCCAGAAGTCTGCTTCAATTGCTAGGTCAAGAAAATTAATTACACTAAAAATTAATTGTTTTGTTGTAATGTTGGTGATGTATTTATTTCTTGTAACTATTTTAAATGGACACAAATAAGGTTTACGATACAAAAAAATGGTCAGTGCATCATTATTAGCGACGATCTTGAGGTTAATTATGGCGTTCCACAGGGCTCCATCCTTGGACCAACCCTCTTCCCCATTTATATCGACGGTTTGTGCCGTATAGAGTTGGATCACGGTGGAGTTATTGCATATGCAGATGACACTGCACTAGTTTTTTCAGCAAGTACTTGGAACGATGATTTTTGTTTAGCTCAGAAAGGTCTGAATCAGGTTGCTCAGTGGCTAAATTATAACCTACTCACACTAAATGCTGAGAAATCAAAATGTATGCTGTTCTCTATCAGAAATTCATCTCTTCCAACCATTAATATTTAGATTGCTCCTGCCCTACTCTCGAAGCTGTTCCAAAAATTAAATATCTTGGCGTGATTTTGGACAAGAACCTTAGTTTTACCCTCCATATTGATTTGCTGGTGTCTAGAGTTCGTAAGCTTTCTTACATTTTTAAATACATTCGACTCATTGCAAAATTAAAAATAATAAGTTGTTTACTATGCACTATGTCAGTCCTTGTTCGAATACTGCATTACAATTTGGGGCGGAGCATGTAAAACACACTTGATAAAGCTGGAGCGTGCTCAGCGTCTAATACTTAAAGTCGCCACCTTTCGGCCCTACCGTTTTCCTACCGAGGATCTTTACCAGGCTTGTAAAGTTTTAACTGTTCGCCAGCTCTTTATTCTCAAACTGCTAGTAAAACAACACTCTGAACCACCCACGAGTCATAGAATAACTAGACGAAAACCAGTTGTGTACGATACTGGGTTATTCAACACCACATTCACTCATAGATTTATATGCTTTTTAGGGCCTTATATTTATAACAAGGTGAACCGTGAACTGGGTATAAGTTGTGTTAATCGGTTTAAACTTAAACAAATTGTGTCGAGTTGGTTGCGTGGACTGGATTACGAATCAACGGAAAACTTGCTTCTTGTTTTGAAGTGACTTTCAAATATTTTATTTATTTTTTTGGTTGCGCACATGTCTTAAATTTTAGTAGTACCTAGTACCTTTTTTCATGGATTGTATTGGTTTTACTCGTAGTATTGAAAACGGTAAATCTGTTACAATTTAAAATATATAAATATTAAAAAAATATATAATAGAATTAAAAAAATCAGGAAGGAACTTCTACTTAATTTTACATAAGCTCTGATTTATATAGCGTTTAGGAAAGATTTAATTTTGTGTCAATGGCGGGAAGTATCTGAACTCCGTCATACAGGTTTAATCCTAGCACGGAGGTCAGAGATTTCATTCTATTCTGTATTAGTCTTACTGCGGTATATGTATTGTATTCCACTATTTCTGTTCTTTGTTATGAATAAATAAATAAAATCAAATAAATAAATTCAAATTATTGTTGTCAGTCCAATCAGAACGGATGTTCTAGCCTAGAAACCAGTAACAATGTTCCATGTGAAATATAGGATACTTCATTTATATAATTTAAATAGAAATATGAAATTCTGGCTGGTAGTCTGCGACTTCGTTCACGTGAGAATTTTATTGTGTAGCTGCAGAAATTACAAATACTTTAACTAAAAATACATTTGTCTGATCTGAAATAGCCTTTGTGCTATTATGAGTATGTTAAATTCTAGCCAGCGGCCTTAGAGAAGAGGCTTTCTGATATCGTTTACGCCAGACGGATAGATATATATCCAACCAACATCTACCTATTTACTTTAATCCCTCGATCGTGAGTTATTCCAGACACAATTGAAATCAATTGTTATCGCGGCACGCGCGTGCCTCCTGGGGGTTGAGGGATTAATACATAAAAATAATTATACATCAAAAATATCACAACAATGAACAAATGCAACAGGCAATTATAGGTTAGCTCCACATGGACTATTAACTTCTAGATCTTAAACACTATCAAGTAGGAAAAAAAAATTTACGTAAACAATCCTATCTACAAAAAATGATTGATCAAATTTTACATCAAATGTATGAAAATAACATTAACAAACGATTGAACGATTGTAAGTTTATGTCATTTTCGTACATTTGACATTTATTCGTCTAGTGTAAAACGATATTAGACTTGACTGAGGCCACTGATTCGTTATTTCGTTCTGACGTAATTGACATACAATCATCCATCCCAACTTTCACATTTATTAGAGAACAATGATTAGTGATGAGTAAACGATACAATTCAGTTTTTCATTTCTAGAGTTGATTGATACGGGGTTTATACCATGTACCTTAGTTTTTATGAGTTCCCGATATTTCAGCACTGTTTCAAGCGCCATGATCACGGGAGAACTGATGTCTATGCGGGTGGGTAGTTGTTAAGAGCAGACAAATCGGTCTACCCTCCGTCGTAGTCTTTTATTACACACGATACCGGTACCACTGTTTGAAAACTCACTATTACTACACTTCTGTTCTCGACACACAACACTTACAGTATCCAATCGAGATATAGCATTTTTTGAATTACTTCTGTTTCCGCAAATTTGAACCACTGGATTCCATACACTAGATAATTTAAAGCCATCTTCGCGATTGAAATTTTTGTGTTTGGTAATTTCAATCGCTTCTCTGACCATCCTTGGTATATAGTGGTGTTCTGTAGAAATTATCTTCACGTTGTGAAACTCAATCCAGTGATTAGGACCCGAGTGTATGAGGTGTTCAGCGATAGCTGATTTATGTGTGTCGTTATTTTTGACCGCTTTAATGTGTTCCTTCACCCGGCAAGCCACCGTGCGTTTAGTTTGGCCGATGTACGAACTTCCAAATGGTATAAACCCCGTATCAATCAACTCTAGTAATAGTGACCATGGAAGTTTAAATCAGTTTTTCATTTATTTTATAATTTTAACAGTTATAACATACTTTAGGAAACTCGACTTTTGCTAAAACAACGTTACGCGCAATCGGAGTAAATATATCCATCGCCCACGATAGCACTCCGGCTTTTGTAGTCTCTGGGTCAAACTGAAAAGTAAACACAAAGGGATACAAAAAATCTAACCACGTAATAGTTATGGTAGGAAACGATGTTAAGCATGAATTAATGTATCATCATAATTCCCAGCCTATTTATTAAATATTTATAGCCCAATGATTCTTAGTGATCAGTCTCTGTCACTATTAATGTTTAAAATCGCTAGGAGAGGTGAACAATTGGATGGGTGACCGTTTGTGGCATTATACAATGAGCGCTTAGTAAAAACATTGGCATTGTGCAAGAGTTTCTATAGTAGAATATAGATTATTATAGCTGCATTTGGCAAGCGTGGTGTAATCACCATATACCAGGCATAATTGCCTTTACCCATCATTTGCAATGGTAACTTGACTTTAATAATGGACTTTACTGCAGTGGGATGAATATCGGCCGTTACTTACTTTTTAGGGTTCTGTACCCAAGGGTAAAAACGGGACCCTATTACTAAGACTTCGCTGTCTGTCCGTCTGTCCGTCGCTCTGTCACCAGGCTGTATCACAAGAGCCGCGGTAGCTAGACTGTTGAAAATTTCACAAATTATCTACTTTTGTTGCCGCAATAACAACAAATACTAAAAACAAAATAAAATAAATATTTAAGGGGGCTCCCATACAACAAACCCGCTTTTTTGGCCTTCTTGGTACGGAACCCTTCGTGCGCGAGTCCGACTCGCACTTGGCCGTTTTTTTTACTTTATATTGAATACAAACCCAAAGATGATGAGTTTATTTTTCGTATTACTAGACAACTAACGAATATTTGAACACAAATAAGTTTTTTTGGAATGACAACAACATTTGTGTAGACAGTTTATTTACAAATTTAACACAAATTATATACATAAAAAACTACAATATTTACATATTATGAATAAAAATAATGTAAAAAAAAACTATAAATATGGTCCTCGTGGTAAGGTGCCCAAGATACTGGCAGATTGCGATGCTCAGTTACTGTGCGAGGTAGCTACCAGCTCTTGGGTTACCGCTGACGTCAGATAAACGTTTAGCTATCTCTTTAAATAATTTAGTTACCGCGACCAATTACCATAATTAGAAATGTAAATATTTTGAATTCTTACCGATGCTCCAAGCAAATCACTCGTGTCATCTGTTGGCATAAACGACATTTTGTTGCTGCTGGCTGGTTGAATCCCAGTTACTGTCACTGTAATATTTTGAGTTGGCATATGTTTCAAGATCTAGAATAATAATATGTCAGATATTAGGCTTTTCCACTGACGTAAAGCTAGGTGGAGCAAAGTGTAAATATTATATCAATAATCTAGTGCTCAAATTAGGGCTCCCACACATAAACACGATACGACGTCGCGTCGTACCGACTCGTACCACGGTGCGGCGTCGTTTAACGATGCGACGTCGCGTCGCGTCACGGAAATCTACGATGCGACATCGTAACGTGCCACGATGCACGGCACACGCCGTCGATAAAATGCAGGGTGAGTTGTCGCAGTTAGTTAATATCGAAAAAAGGACCGCACTAGACGCGTTCTGCTCCTGCTGTCCCATAGAACGGGACGCTCCTCGACAAGAGTTATCAAAATTAAATGATCGACCTCAATACCGTTCGTCACCTTTGAATTTCGAGTAACAACTGTGGCATGCATCAGCGTTAGTAGTTAAACAGTGTAAGAAGAGCAGAGTCGACTTTCAAATTATAGATATGATACGGTCTCTTACTGGATAGAACAGAGCAGAGCGGTTGTGTTGAGTGCAAGAGAGTGAGGGGGAGGGAAGCGAGGTGACTGGTGCGGAATGCGGAAAAGCCTGATATATCATCCTTATAATATGTGTTAGGTTAAATGAAAAATGTCTCAAGTTCAGAATGGTTTATATGATTTAGAACCCAGAATATCAGTATTATTATGCAATAATATCAGTATATAAACGTGAAAAATTTTTAAAAATTTTAAAACTGATATCAGAAAAATTTTTTAGCCAAATAATCTACGGAAATGAATGATTTTGCTTTCGAATCTTCATCGTCGTACCAAAGCGCTGATTTTTTATCGACAGTATGACGTAATGATTTAACTTGATTGACTTTATGTAGCTCAGCTCTATTTCACTCTAGTTCAGTCCACTTTACTTTGTTCCGCTTCAGTGAAAATACTTACGAATTTTCACTTTTCTTTACCGCTCTGCTCCAACCGGCTCCACGTCAGTGTAAACATACTTTATGACAACATGGTGATCTCAAAAGTAACGAAAAAAAAAAAGGTTTTTAAACAGTAATTATTGGATCTATAGACAGAAGAAATCGAAATTCTGGATAATTTTAAAGTAATGGCAGTAGCTACTGGTGTTCATCTTTACATCAGAATCACACTAAGGTTGATTCTTGCAGAAATGGTTTACCGGGTGTTACGCGTGCGAAGTCGCAACAGCTTTTTATTTGAAAGATATGATTTCGCTTGCGCTTAACATTAATTACTTACCTGAATTGTTGTGGGAGTCATGCAACAGTCCGCTTTTTAGGCTCAACGATTATATTTAAGACATGCCTCACCGGGCCACACTGAGCCATCTAGTCCCAAATTAAGGTACTATTAAGTACCCTGTCGTATGGGGTACTAGACAACCGATAAACTTACTTATATACTTTTTTTTTTGTAAGTACATACTTATAATACATAGAAAACACCCAGACCAGTACAAACAGACATGTTCATGCACACAAATATTTTTTATATAATAATAAATTACGCCTGCGTTAGTAATTTACATATTGTGAATCGACCTCTGTTGAGTAGTAAAGTAGTTGTGTTTCGTTACCTTCTCACTTCGTTGTTATTAAGTGGTAAGAAATTTATGGTGAGGGACTAGTCACAGGTTTAACGAAAGCAGTTAAAGTTAGGTGTTTTTTGAACGGAATGTTGTGTGCACTTGCCGTTACATTGTTTTAGCAATATGTATACTGACACTAAAACAACTCACGGGTCTCGCTAATATCTGTCGCTATATTATCAGCAATGTTGTTTTTAGGCAAAACTTAATCATCATCATCATCATCATCATCAATACTACCTATTCAAAAGAAGTTATTTTTAAATCTTTGTCACGCTTGGCAGGCAGGTGATATTTGTGGCGAGATGACGCTGCTGCCCGTCTTTTTCTTGTCTTCAACTGCTCCGAGGTCCCGACGATTTCGAATTCGATTCCCGGACGTGTGGGTATAGAAAAAAAGTGTTTTTCTTGCTAGGGTGTTGTGTATTCATTAATTATAAAAAAAAAAAAAATTTTTTATTTTTATTCATTTTTAGATAATATACAATTTCAAAGTATCCATACTGCATCATTATAGTAGTAAGAATACAAACATAAATAAATAATTGCTTACTGGTAGGTTTGAGAACAGACCTCTTAAAGCTTTTTAACTATAAATTAATAAATGCCAATTCACTTGATCTTGTGAGATGGTAAAGATAGGGTCCCAACGTAGGAACCCATATTATAAAATATATTTACTATATTGTAGATTCGTTTGGTAGGTAGGTTAAGCCGAAAACGTAGTTGCACGCAATGACAAAACGCTAGAGTTATTATTTCTTAAGAAGGTTAGCTAACAGTACCATGTCATATTATGTCAGCCAATAAAATAATAACACACCTAATAAGTGTCGTAAGAGCCGATTAAAGAACTAAGTAGAATGAAGAGTTTATCGCAAAGTTCTCCTCTTCGAGAGATCTGTGTTAGTAATATGAACTGATGATAATGTTAAGTATTTTAAACCACTCGACTCACCGAAAAATCAAAGCTAAGCAATTTATGTGTGAAAGTCGAGGAATATCTATGTTCCTTATCATCAAGAACTGCTTCCACGTCAAATCCAATCATCACGTCATGTAGCTGCATTTTTCCTCTAACGTCCACTTGTCCGGTTCGGTCTGCTGATCTCCAAGTCCAGACCTGTTGGACTGATGACTCAGGCAAGTCGAGGTGTTGTATTGTGAGCACATAACCGTTTTTGTACGTGACCTGACCCGAAATGCTGCGTCCAAAATATTCGTACCTAAAATCAAAGGTAGAAAATTGTTATATTTAATTTAGAAACCATTATTGTCGGAAGCTGTGGTCAGAAGTACCATTCAACTGGTCTTAAGCATAATGGTCAGCAATGTAAGAGTTTTTTATAAGATCTTTCGTAATCATGGCGGTGCAAGGCATTGAAATATCTTCAGGACTAATGCTGAGCCGAGCTGAGCTAAAAACTATTCTTAACGTCTATAAAAATTAAGACAGTAATGAAAAAGTCATTCTGTAGATGATTGATTTTGATGAAATTTAGTACAAAGATATATTAAACCTTCAGAAAGTAAGTAGCCTGTTTTTGTATCTCACTGCTATGGTTGAAGTTGCATGAAATAAGTGCTTGTTAGAGTATTACAATAAGAACCTATACCTAGCACATGACAAAAGACGGATGATAACGCTTTTTTTTAATAGAGAAAAAAGAAGGAATAACTTTACTGGACGCTTTGTGTAAAATCCGGTATCTTCAAGTTGCACCATTGGTAGTCCTCTATATCGTGCACTGTTTTTTCGATTACCTCAATCATGTACGCTCTGTGTTCAAGAAGAGTTGCTTTTCTCACTGGAATAATAATATATAGTTTAAATAAACATCCCACTGCAGGGTAAAGGTCTCTACCATTGGCAAAATCAACGAGGTTTTAGGATTTTTGGACATTACTCGGGTTTGTCATCACCAATTGGGATTGGCAGGGGTGAAAATTATGCCTGTACCCGTCATTGCTATTTATAATCGTGGCTCACTAGTTTGGTGGTTTATCGTGTTCTAGCAGTTACCTGAAAATAACATAAAAAATACCACCAGACCATTGACTACTATTTATCCTATAAAAAATACTGTTATTATTTCAATGTATTATGACTATGGACAGTGTTATGTCCAGCAGTTGCCGCATTTTGGCTAAGATAATGAAAAGGATACACTGTCTAATTATTAAAATTTAACAGATGTGAGAATATTAGATCATAAATATATTAAAAAAAAAGACGTGTGGCACTCGGAGACTGCCGCGGTAAAGCTATTGCATAGCATTTTTTATCAACTTATGCAATTATAAAACCAAAAAGTATCACCCCTGTGTCGGTCGGAGTGGGGGGTGTTACGTTATTTTAGTTACGGAATTTCTGGATTCGGTCTCCACGCTCAAGACCCGCGATAGAAGCTATGCAGTAGCTTAAAAAATTAAAAAGAAAATAATGTTCTGGTAAGCAAAATTTTTGGTACTTAATTGTGTTTAAGTTTTTCTTTATTCCTCAATAAAACAACACCCACTGAGCAAAGCTATAACAATGCCTATAATTCCTTAAATGTGTAGGTATAACTAATTAAAGCTGTTTTACAAATACGTACCCGTTTGAGAGTTTACAATTGCACTATGAACTAGTAAAAGTAAAGTAAGAAAACTCTTCATGTTTACACTTTTGATGACGCTGCACGGCTATATCCGTGATAACTACCACATTTTTACTATGTCAGCTCAGAAAATTGTTTACAATAAGCTATACTATTTATCTTAGTATTATTATATGAAATACAGAACTTAGTTTTGCATGTCACTGTAAAATCAATGCTACATTGTTGCAAAAAACACTGATTATGTTATCTATCAATCACCAATTAATAAGATATGAAAATTATGATATAATAATATCTATATTAAAGTGCAAATTATCTAAATGATTTAAAAATCCTAATCACGTGATTTATACAGGATGAATTGAAAACTATATCCCGAAAAATATATTCGGGTGACAATTTGATTTACATTTTTTACTTCATAAATAGGCTCTCAATACGATACTGAACGCCTATAAAAATTTTGGAAAGTAGTTAGAAATTTATCCTGTATACGCGACTTTCTTTTCGTATCTACAATGACGCTTTTGCCCTCGTCTTTGCTTATTTCCTTTGATTTGAGCTTAATTACCTACTCATTCAATATCATGTTATAGTCATAGTCATAGTCATATAATTTATTGCAACATGTTGGTATTAAAGATAGTACATATTAAAAATATTGAGTCCCATTAACATGACCCCGTAGGGGTATCGCAAAATACAAAATAAATCTTTAAAACATAAAATATACATAAAACAAATTTAAAATTTAACATCAAAATATTATTTTAGCGAGTAATAACATTTATGTAGCAAAAAATCCTTTAACTTTAGATAAAACTCATGTTTCGAGCTTCAAAGCTATTATTTTTGTACAAAACTAGCTGTCCATCCCGGCTTTACACAGGTTTTATCAATAAAGGTATTGCAAGCAAATGTTCTGTTTATGACCATGCTTACATTTTCACACTTCTCATGTAAATATTTACATAACGGATTTTTCTATACAATTACCAAACACTTTCGTGTAAGTAAGCAAACCTCCTGATCATTACAAACATAACAAATACCGATTATAAAATTTAGTGCAGTCGTTCGGTAGCCGTGTGCGTTCACATATTTTGGTGATTTTTTAATTGCTATTGGGATTTCAGCTAATTTCTTTTCAATAGCCCAAAATATAAGGAAGTCCTGAATTAGTGACGTGCAAATATTTTTATTTATACACCGTGAAACTTTAGTGGTTGTTTTCCCGCAGTAAAATGATTCTATCTTAGTAGTACAATAGATTTGTGCAATTTTTTTTATTCAAATAAAAAAATAGCAGTTTCACGATTGTGATAAACGAAACTCGAAAGCAACCTCGAACCAATGGTACCAGCCGCGCCGCAGCCGGTCACCGGCCGGGGTCATTGCCCCTCGCGCGGTGCAGTTTATGCTGTATTATTTAGTACGTAGAGCTTCTTTTGCTTTGAACATTGATGTCGTGCGGCAAGCAGTACCCAAACACGTCAGATTTTGTACAGATACTATCGTATCTCACGCTTTTGAGTTGATGATTATTTTTTTGATTAGTTGAGAACAACGATATCTTTATTTTCAAAAAATAACTTGCACGATTCGATGGTGCTACTAAAGGTAAATCGTTCTGTTGCGGAAAAACAACCACTAAAATTTCACGGTGTATAAATAAAAATATTTGCACGTCACTAATTCAGGACTTCCTTATATTTTGGGCTATTTAAAAGAAATTAGCTGAAATCCCAATAGCAATTAAAGCCTTTTTGTAATCAAAACATTGGTCCCCGATAGGTATCGCAAAAATGGGAAATGCACAGGATCAACAAAGGCCCGTCAACTTCGCAAACCACTGCCGATTACAATGAGAACGGGCAAATTAATAGCACAATGGAAAACCAAATTAAATATCGCTTGTATGACAAAGCAAAGAGGGCTACGGATGGGCATTGACGATTGTCGATAGATATCACCTTATCAGGTAATCAGATTAGATAAAATTTGGAGGGTCTTGGGAGGTATCAAGGAATAATCACCAAACACCACTTTTTTTGTTGTTGATCGGTGACGTAGAATGATCACGAGTGATTTGATGAGATCGACGTTTATCTTCAACAAAGCGCATTGCTTTCAGCTGATATACAAGAATATTTTTAATTTGTCAGTGTCTAATAAAGTCATGCGACGACAATTACAGGTTGTTTGATATAGGTACCTTTTCATCGCTTATCACGTGGAAAGAAGGAGGAATTAATAGCAAAAAAGTTATATACTTAGTTATGTATTTTATGGACATAGTTATTTAAAAACTTAGAGATAAAATCTTAGAATTGAAGCTTCAAAGCAATAATGTTTCGATATCTTGGGAAATTCGGATCTCTAATCGCTTGCCATGTTTAAAATATGGACCACATTTTACCATGCAGTTAACAGTTATATAGTATTGTTATTGCTAAATTAGAAGTTTTTCAGATGACCATCAAATTTTGGGGAATGTGCCTATATTTTTTTAAATATCTTATTGATTTATTATTGCCATCGACAACTTCTCATCAAAAACATAACCCATCACTATTACAGGTCGTTCAAAAATAACTCTCGAAACCTTTCAATTAACTCACTGTCACACACAGCGATTGTGATTGCTTGAGGTCCCGTCTGTGGTCTTTTATCCCCTTACATGGGGGCCAAACACTTCTCATAGAGATAAAAAATCTTGTTCCCTTGCTATTTTCAATGCCACACCATATTTAAATCACGGAAGTGAAAGACAGACTAGATACACAATCAGCAATCGAAAACCGTCCATACCATAAGAGCACCACTAAGCTCTGCTACTTTGTTAACTCGGTAGAATTAAACATAATTTCATGAATGTAAGGTTGAATTTCCATAATGGCAGATATTACTATGAAACCGAAATATTTCTATGGGACTTTCTATCTAGTTCTTATTTTTTATCTATGACTAGCTCGTCGCCCACGGCTATGTCCACGTGAACTCTATGTGGTATATATTATAAAGGTTGATTAGGTAGACTTAATACAGTCGTGTCCTTGAAACCATAGCAATACACATACAAAATTTCAACCCAATCGGTCCAGCCGTCTAATAGTTGACATACAGACAGCAGCACTACCTACCGAGAAAAGTAGCCTATGTTCTTCAGGGATAATGTCGGCTTCTAATGGCAAAAGAATTTTTCAAATCGGTATTGTAGTTTCGGCGCCTATTCAATACAAACAAACAATGAGAGAGATGATAGATATAGGTTTGCTATATTCTTTATTATAGTCGGTGTTCACAGTATGATTACATAGTTCTATGTCGTCATCTTTTTCTGTCTGCTACCATTTTACCGTATGGCACTTTATAATATATTTAACGTTATAAAATACAATTAATTAATTGAATCCTTCAAAGGACAAATTGTTCCAAGGGCACTATTGCTAAATTAAACTGTCCCTTAGGAAATACAAGGCTTAAATTGGAGAAACCACTTTGAATTTGTACAACTGCATCCCCTATACGGCATACGGTATGAAATTGCCCCTTTAACTGTATTAATTTAAGACAAACTTGGCTGAAATTCTAATAACACCTGAATTAATTTGTTTAACGGTCTTAATTAGATTTACATATCAAAAGTAATATTGCGAAGAAATGTCGTGTTCCGTGAATTAAATTACAATTGGTTAGTGCAAAGATATAGACGATATTAAGTACTTAGAAAATTTGGGAAGTTAACACATTTAATGCCTATTTAATACTAAGACGTAGGTTGGATTCCCACCTTATTATCAGAGATGTTCGCGTAGGCCCAATTACATAATATGAAAAAAACTTTTGGATGCATTTGGGAAGTTAACACATTTAATGCCTATTTAATAAGACGTAGGTTGGATTCCCACCTTATTATCAGAGATGTTCGCGTAGGCCCAAATTATTTAAATGTGTCTATAGTTAATAGAAGGTACCCTATGAAGGTTAATTAAAAAAAAATTGGAATAAACTTAAGTAAAAAAAAGGATAATCCACGGCGCCGTGTAGTTGGCCTTGATTAGTTGTTTTATTTTATCCATAAACCTAACAATAAGTTATAAATAACCCATAAAATAGATCAAAACAAGATAATCTCTCCTCCCCACAGCGCCGTGGGAGTGCACAATGTCCATATTATATTCGAATCCACCTGTCTTTTTCAGTCATACTGATGTGTACATAAAATAGTGATAGATATATCCGTAAGTACGAGCTTCGTGTTGCAGAGTAAGGCATGAGTGCCGAAATATCGGAAACTCATTAAAACCTCGAATCAATTAATTTTAGTGGTTCCATACTATCATAGTTATCCAGACATTTGTTTGTGTCATCAATTAAGGACAACGAGTCTCATTCGGTTAGCGAGGGAACATTTGCTACGTCTTGATTTTAAAGTGGTACAGTAAATTAGACAGAAAAGCTAGAAAGAAAATTTCCTTTCTATGTTAACGTTGATATTCCTACCACCGGATAAATACCTTTTGAACATTCTTCTTTACACAGTATATTTAAGATTTCAATTCGCATGCATCCTTGAAGAGGCAGTTTTGCATGGTTACTGCGTATCAAAGCCGAGTGTGGACACTTAGGCTTAGGCGTACTTAGCTTTTAACATCTAAGTAATGCTTTAATAAGAAAAATATAGTACCCTAATAAGAAGGGTTACCATCATTTACTCACCTTTCGTTCGCGAGTTTTTAAAAAGGAGAATTTCTTGATTGTGTTAACTTAGTAAAAATAATTATAAGAAACAAAACCATTCTCTGATATTGTGCATCCTTAGAATATTTTTACTAATTTTGTACAGTTATTCTTATATCACCAGTTATTTTGTTCACAGACAATTTTATCTCCAACCATCATTCCAGTCTCATAGACACAGGCCTCTACAAAAGGACGATGCTTGGCCGTCGGATTGTCGATCCCAGTTTGACTATTGTGGAGGCAAGATGCTGCTACCAGTATCCTTCTGCGATTTCTCCACTCGCCTCTGACGACACCCGTAGGAAGAAATTGGGTTCTGGTGCTATTTTTCTAACATGCCGGCACCACACAACGCAGACTATTTAAATAACTATTCCACCACCGAAAAGGGTGCCAAAAGCAAACAAAAAGAGTCAAGCCAAAAACCCTTCGTCTAGACTACGACATCTGCCGGAAACTTCCGGAGTTCGCGTTAATGTCTGCGCGTTAGAACCAACTGGCGTCTAAACGTGTAATTGTTTTGCGTGCGAACCTGCTTTGACTTTAAATGGGGGGTCGGATTGCAGCAACTCTGCAGACGTTTAGGCTTGTGCGTTCGAAGACAGGTGTGGTCTTCAGCAGATTTGCCTAAGTATTGTGGACGTAAAAAATTAAAACGGATTGTTTAATATTGTTGTAATGTACCTAGATTCGTTCAATAAGACATTAAATATCTCTAACAAATACAAAGGAAATCACAAATTCTTAGGAATATCCACGACGACCAGTTCTTTAACAACAAATGTTTTTAAAGTTCAATAATGTTATATTTATCGCTAGACCATCTTTTGATAGCTACATCTGGCATCATGATACTCTTCGTTTAGTAGTCTTTGTTTAAAAAAAATCCCATCAAAGGCTTTTTATAGAGCTTGTAGGTTATAACAAGTTAATAATTGATACAAAGCAGAAACTAACTGAAAAGGACGTCATCATTTCTTATCCGGACAGCTCTCTCACACACCTGAGACTTTAGCTACAGATCATTACGTCTTACATTCACAAACTTTACTCATTAGCAAGCTAATCTCCTGTTTCAGCCATGTTCTGTTTCAAACCTACCGCGTACCGTAAACTCAACCAGAAATAATTAATCTTTACAAAAACATAAATTACCTATTTACGTTACCATCTCATGAGGCAGCCATTTTAAAAAACAAACAATAAGCACCAAATCCGAATACGTTAACGAGAAACCGCATCCATCCAAAGTTCGATTACAAATAAATATTCCCGGTTCCGTGCGACTTTAAATTGAAACGCGGAGATTATGCAATTATTCGGTCCTGATGCATATTAATAGCTGAACTTGGCCCGTAGTTTACCGCAGGTGCAACGAACTTCGTCAACGTAGGCTTAAGTATGACTAAGTTAGCAATTGTTACACCAAGTAAACTCCTTATCATATTGATAATAATCTTTGAGATGTTAGGAAACATTATTGAAATCTAACATCCAACCTCAATATAAATTAAAAAATGTTTGAAGTTCACATTCAAGTACTATTAGATACTATTCGTATCACGTATGTTAACGTATGTGTTATGATAATTATCATTACTTACGAATGAATACTTAGCCATGCGAAAAACAAAGTAGGTATGTAATAAGAAGCCAATTGATTTTGAAGTTCTCTTTGTGAGTTTATACCTATCATCATCATCCTTGTGTAGTCCACTGCTGAATGCAGACCTCTTCGATTCAAGCCAGGGTTGTTTACCGGTTTATTTTTTGAAACGTTATCATCTTAAATGTCTAAGAACGTTTTGATTTCGGATTTTGTTTAAAACGGAACGAAATAAAAACGTTTTTGAAGGTGAACATTTTCATTTCGTTTTTAGTTAGAGTACATTTTAATAACGTTTTTTTTCGTTCTTTCCCGTTGCGTCGATACCTACATACGAAACGAAGGACACACATATTATACGGATTTCACTTCCAGTTCACCTTGTGGCCTCGCGCGGCTGGATTAATCTGTATTAGGATAACGTTCTCATTTCGTTCCCGTTCCGAACGTAACATGAGAACGAAACGCCTAATAACGGTTAAAACGTATTAATACCGGTCAAAAAAATAACGGTGCAAGGCCCTGATTCAAGCCACTGAGTCATTGGGGCGTAATAGTTATGGAATGGCGACTGATTATAGTTGAGATCCCTTTGGGAGGCCTATGCCCAGAGTGGACGGTGTCTGCCTGAAATGATAAAAATTACAAGTAACCTGTGTTCGTCATCAACGGACATCATGGACGCCCCGCTAGGAAAGAGTTAACTTGTTTAATTATAGTTATTTATATCTCATCCGAGAACCATTATGATAAAACAGAACCAAATTTTTTCGATCTTCTAGTTACAGGAAAACATTTGATAACAATTTGTATAGTTTTCAGTTTTTTTTTTACTTGTAGTATGTTACTTGCTAAATTTCATAGTTCTACGTCAACTCAATATACCCAAACTTTGATTTCCATGAGTTTAAAAATAAACGTTAAGGTAATGCAGAAAAAACAGTAATATGTTTTTTTACATTAACTCCTAAATTTGATTTAAATGGTTTTCATTTGAATAGTCAAATGAAAACCATTAAGTCCTATCCATAGTAGTAGTCCATCAATTGAAACCTATGTTTCAATAATAAACAAACATTCCTGATAGACTGACGGATGGATAATACAACACAACAAAACTGATTTTACAGGAAATTTGTCGCCATCCGTGGCGGTTTTCAAAGTATCGCTTGCACTTACAATTTTTGGAGTGGTGGGATCTACCTCCTAGTGGTCCACCCTGGGCAACGGCATCTTTGGTTTTCTAACCAATGATGACGGCTAACAGATCCCTCTGCGGTGGTAGGCTTTGTAAGAGGCTGCTTGAATGCTATCACCCTCCTGCCGGAGTCCAGCGCCAAACAGTTTTTCTTTGTTCCGCTGGTGTGTGGGAGAACCAGTACCTCTGAGTAACCTCGCACCATCTTAGGCTTCTTCTTAACCGTATAGTTAAGTATGTAGTCAAGAGCAAGCCCATTATTTATAAAAAAAAAAACTGAGGTCCTTGATTCAATTCCCGGACAAAGCAGATTATCTGTGAACACTTATTTCTGATTACAACAAGTGATTTAACATTAAATAGGAATAGTTATTTACTTAGGGAGCTCGTGTGATGTCGTCCACATTTATTAATTTTTTAGGGTTCCCTATCTTCTTTTTGGCTACGGAAACCCTAAAAATCAATGAAACTCCCCGAAACAAACAAGCCCACCCAATCAGAGTCCGCAAATGTCTGCAGATGTACAAATGATTGCAGCACCGTTCCGTTCGATATGAATATTTATGGAGTCCTGCTGTCTGTCCGTAATGGAATCTGTAGTTCGGTAATGGTGTTCGCCTATCGGATTTCGGTTTTACATTTTGCGAGGGAAATTATGAAGCCTCCTAGCTGCATTGATTTGTTAAGCATTGACTACCAAATCGTCATTTTTGGGCGACTGAGTTTTTGGAGATGTGGATGGCATACCTAGAGTAACGCTATTAATATCTCCGTTTGGTGAATTGGTTTGGTTACGCTTAATACACAAAGGTCCTGGTTCAATTTCCGGTAGGATCAGATAAGAAAAGGATCCGGCTTCTGACGCACGTCACGTCAGAGGCCCTTAATAGGCGGCTTGGAAATTTCTAACACCAGATCATCTTCGAAGAATAATCACACGAAAGAATCCCTGTTTCTCGCCTTTGGCTTGTCTTCATTCTGGCTAGAATGGACATTGACGAGGAACACATCTCTTGAGTGGATCTCAAGAGATGTGTTCCTCTTTGCTAGACTAAAAATGTTCGTAGGAAAGAAGTATTACAGCAAGATGCTTGGACCTTGAACGGATTACCGGGACTGTCCTGTCTACTTTATGTCTCTAAAAAAGAACAGCGCCCGTTGGACAGTTTCAAATTCAAAGTCCATGCGTACAAAGTCACGGGCAACAGTGTTTAAAAAAAGGTTTAATTTATAAAAATAATTTCAGCACCACAAAGAGAGCATGAGAGGGCGAACTCCCGCGCATCCGTTAACCATACCTAACAAAGACAAGGCAGTAGCAACGTACATGTATAATCAGATACTAAATACATTGTTACTTTGTTACAAGTTAAGATATATTCGGCAAAGTTCCTCAGCACACGAGGAACAACTGAATACGAACATGCTTTGAGAACATGTAAATTTGTTTCGTGTTAAGTATTAACATGCAAAATATAACTATTGCACGGTGTTGCATTACATTTGCGGAGGTCCTAACAGTTATATGTAAGTTTTTGAACTTTCTTGATGCATTGTTACTTAAAAAACTATTGACTAAACCGGGATTTTCAATGCACTGTTATTTTATAGGTAAATTAAGTCTGCCTGCGACCATGATTCGTGCAATCGGATCGAAACGTCGGGAGGGTAAATTGCTTTTACCTATAAATTATAACAGTGCATTAAATATTCCGGTTTAGTGATTAGTTTTATTTGTATGGAATTTAATAAGGTCAAAGATCTTTTGATAGGGTAAGAAATTGAGGGTCAACTAGTGATATCCTATACTAAAAAAATTCACCCAAAGATTTTTTGTTGAGTTTACGACCACACATTGAAATTATGTTACGGATTTTAAGCTGCAGCGTTTATTTTGGTTGTAGCGACCACCGACGTTTCGACCACTTTACAGCGTTCTTCTTTCTGCCCGTGACCATCTTAACATCCGTAGACATCTTTTATTACAATTTAAATAAATAAATATAAATAAAAAAAAATACATTTATCATGAGCTCTATAAAAGCATGTTTATCTGCGACAATGTTTATCGAAGGATAACTTTTACAAAGTCATATTTTCATTGACAGAATTTATTCATTTGCCAGATTTGGGATTTAA
This sequence comes from Anania crocealis, assembly GCA_949315895.1. NCBI lineage: Eukaryota > Metazoa > Arthropoda > Insecta > Lepidoptera > Crambidae > Anania > Anania crocealis. The sequence continues at coordinate 3,329,781 of OX438868.1, forward strand.
TAGTTTCTGTGACCTTTTTACATAAGACCAGTTAATTGAGCTCTTTATGTTCCTTTTGCCAATATTTATACAACTTTTGTAATTTTTAGTAGGTACATATCAAATTTTGATAAATACAGACGAACATAGAATCTCCTCTTTTTTTTGAAGTCGATTGAAAATGCCTATGTCATTTTCCAAGGCCTAATCTATCTTTGAACTGAATTTCAATAAAACGTAAACAGACATACAGACAGACAGAGTTACGTTCGCATTTATAATAATGATAAGTATAGGTAGAAGAAAAGGATGGCAATTGCAAAAATTGTAAATGATCTGTAAAAGAACTTTAAATTTATATGACATAACTAAATACTATGCAGATACGTCACAGACGGAGCTCCATAATAAAGCAGCAACTAGAATTTTGATCTAAAACGCGTAAATTCTCAACGATCTCATTTTGCTTAGGTCTCATGCTGCTACTGCATTTCAGGTCATAAACGCGTAAATTATGTTCACTTTGCATGCCCACTTTTTAATTTCCGTGGCACCGTCAAAATTTAAGGGTCAACCGAATAAATCAACCGAGACACGGTCAGCTTTTGGCGTCGCTTTTAACTCACAGAGTACACTTGAGGTGCAAAAAAGTGTAACCGAAAAAATTGCTTATATAATCAAATGTGCCTAATCAAAAATTACTTTTCACATTAATAAAAATTAAATAAAAAATAAAAAAGCCTTTATTTGACCAAGCCACAGAAGTAAATTAGTCATGTGATCAAGCTACTTTTCTTCTTAGTTGCTAAGATTCATTTGATACTAATTGCTAGGATTACATACTTAAATTTATCTTACTATTTTAAACTAAATAATACTAAATGACTTATTTCTAGTTGGTTTTTTTTTATTTCCTTAAGTTTTGTTTAAAGCTAGGTCCCCTAGTTGAGTAAAGGCCTCCTCCAAAGATGACCACTTTTCTCTGTCCTGTGCTATTTGCCACCAGTTTGAACCGGCGACTTTTTTTATCTCGTCGTCCCATCGGGTAGAGGGTCTTTTCACATTATTGCCTTATTAATAAAACCGACTTGGGATCGGGAAGGGTAGAAGACATCAGCACAGTAATATTTACTGGCGTAATAAAAAATAATATTTGTGTTTAATTAATTAAAATTGTATCATTAAAAAAATTATACATCACGTCCAAATTACTTTCATGAAACATTTTAATCACAAAAAGTCACTGAAAAATAGTTTTCCAGACATGTTTAACCCTAAAAGTAGCTATTTAATTACAACAAAGAATTTTCTCCTCATTATCTTCAATATTTTGCCTTTAGAATAAGCTATTACAAAGATATTATACTAGCTTCTAGCTGATTGAAGGGGTCGTACAGTTTTTTTTTAATGTAACAATAGTCACGATAACGTCCAGTTTCCCTGCCACAACGTGTACCCATCCATCGGGCTCTGCTGACGCGAAAGGACCTGTGTGCATTATGCTAAGCGTTCCCTATAGAGTGCGCCGTAAAATGTTATTATAACACCAAGAGCTGCGCTTGACGTTTTTATATTAGCTGGTCAAGGCATGTGGACACAGGAAAACAAATTGGGGTTTTTAGCTACATCGTTAGCTTATCAGTTCTCTGCTGGACGTATGGCCAAAATCAGGTTCTTGCCATAATCGTTGAGTACGTTTGGCGTTGGGAATTTTGAACACGAAGCTCGTATTTACGGATATATCTGTCTCTTTCTGATACTTTAAGACATCATAATGATAGAGACAGATGGATTCGAATATACGGACATTGTGTTGCGGAGTAAGGCCTCAATCGCAACGATTATCAGTCGGTTTAGCGATCGCAAACAGACTGCTGCCCGTTTCCTTCTAGAAGTATTAGTTTTCGCCGTATATAGCACCTATGATATGATACGGGCTACAAGCCGATTCGCCGCGTCTAGAGAATCACTTGCCAGTATAATTCCTCTTTATCGTTAGTCATAAAACAGGTAAGTTTACTTATCAGTTATGTGTAAGTAAGTACGTGTGACTACTTAAAAAAACGTACCTATTTTTACTATTTACAGTAAACTTCATTTAAATAAAAAGCTATTTACAATATTTTAAATTATTAGATATTATTGACGGAGCTACGTTTGATTTTTCATCTTAAAGCTTAATACTTTAGCCCCTGAATATATTTTTTTATTTCAGAAGTTATCGACCACAGAGCAGCACGGAAACTGTGTTTTGTGGTAACGACTATGTGTAGCCAGAATCAAACGTTCGTACGTCAGCCCCATTTTTATTGCAATATTTTTCATAACAAAAAGCTCAATAAATTATTACAGGTGTTAAAACAAGGTTTTCCCATTTGCCCGTAAACTCCAATCAATATCACTGTATTACCTAATTGCGATTGTTACAGAAGGCTCGCACATTATACAAGTAGGTCTAACTGACTACTGTTTGTTTTGTTTTTGTTGACGACGTGTTTTTGACCGATTACGAACACAGGTAACCGAATATATAGCAAATAACGTTGTAGGTTCAAAATCATGTATAATTTGCATATTCACTCCTATTAGGTAAACCTAGCTGTCGATATAATTATTTGTAAGTACTTGTATTTGTATTTACAAATACACTCGTACTATGGACGCTGAAGAATCACTATCAGTATAAAGGTTGCTACACATAATGCCGGCGGTAAATGCGATCTTTCCGTTTATGCGGCAAAATACCCTGGGATAGACAGCCGCCGGGTTCCGTGACGTAAGACATGCATCTCTATCTCTTCTACTTTATTGTTGGTTATATTGAATCCCCAACCTGTCTGCACAGCGTGACTATTTTGGGAAAAAATCTTCTTTTAGTTTGGCCTACTCTAAGCAGTGGATTCTTTGGGCTAATTACGACTGAAAACAAATAGTCATCCCACTGCAGGGTAAAGGCTTCCATCATTGAATTAAAATTACCACATCAATGATGGGCCATCGTACGTCCGAGTAACATAGCAATAGCTCTAGAGTTTCCCTGCTGTAAGCAGAACTATTGTGTCTTCGGTTTTATTCGGCAATTCGTATCGGATGGACTTTATCGAGTTTTTAAGCGCTCGTAAAAATGTGTAGGTAGTAAACATATACAAAGTTAAGAGGCGTTCTTATTATTTCGCACCGTTTGCTATTTATTGCTTGCGTTTAATGCCAGGGCAAATTTTAGGGCCAGCATGGGGTGACCACTCTGAAATGGCCATTAGTCTCAATACCGGCGAGGAAGCCTCTAACACTCGTATTTATAAATAAGTAATTACTTATTGCTTTAAAGTCATATTAACACCTAGAGCTTAAGTAAGGAAATGGGTCACCATTAATAGTCATATTATTTGGCTAAAAATGCTACATTTTAATAGTCTAGTGTAATTACTAGATAAAGAAATACAAATTGTCACATAAGCTATTACTTTTATTTAAGTAATTATTACCTTTACTTGTTTATAAATACGAGTGTTACTATCGGCAATTTTCTCGTCCAAAAAACCTACAATAGATACACATTCCGAGTACACAAGAGATGTATATGTTACGGTAAGAGTGAATAATTGAAGATTATTAATAATTATCTATTATTATTAATAATTACCGAAAGTCGAGGTTAAAGTGATAAATTAATCACATTTGTCGGTTTTTATTAATAATTTAACCATAGTAGTGATAAATGTAATAAGTGGCCAAGGGTTGCGGGGCGGGGCGGTTCTAAGTGCCATAAAAGTCTTTCTTGCAAAAACAAATAATATATATTTTTTTTATGTGTCTTGAACTGTTTTATTTTGATGTTATTTTTATTGCAATTTAAATGGCAATATATTTTACTTGCATAACAAAAATTTGTTGAATTCTATGATAATATTTTAAAAAATTTAATTTGTTGCATTTATAGGTGCTACAGAAGATTTACAGGCAAACCAAATATGATTGTTAATGATTGCTTTTAGGATTCGAGTTGATTTTGTTAATGAAACAATAATTGTTTAATTTTATTTTTGTTACAATTTTATGTACCACGAAAAACTTTCTTGCATAAGTTTGATGGTAGATTAAATTTTATTGTTAATTTTGTGATAAATGTGGACACATTATAGTTTGATTTATTTAATATTATAGTTCAGAATATATGTGAATTTGTTGTCCTTTCGTTTCAAAGCAAGTACAAGTAACCTTGTTTGTGTGATCTCTAATTAATATAATTGTAAGACTGTGTTTAATATTATAAATAAATACCTGCAGGTCAAAAAACATTGGGTTTTTATTTATTTTATAACTTTTACCAATATGTGTCGTGAATTATTGATAATTACTACTAAAAGTAATAAATTTCGATCGTTTATTCACATTTACCAAAACTTGTGGTTATTATTAATAATTTTGTAAAAATACTAATAATTTTCAATTAATCAGATTTACCGTAACATATATATAAAAAGTTGACTGCTGACTGTTAACACTGCCGACGAGGACTCGCTCCACTAGTAGTATATCATACAAAACACTCACTTCCCGCCGATACTGATCACTCATCGCCGGTGGTGCGACAAGTACCTTATGTTGAGTGTACGACTGCTCAAGAAAAAAAACGAAAACTCTTAAAATTATTATGTTTTTATACAAAAATATAGGTATTTACACGTTGATGTAATGTTAAAAAGGAGATACACAATCAGCGTCTCAAAAGTGTCCCAACTTAAAGTGCACCCATTTGACTTATGGTTGCACTTTTAGTTCATCATAACATAACAATGGGGACTATCGTTTCTTTGCTCACCAGTTGGCGCCACTGTTGACTGAGGTCCAGAGGTATAGCTGTCAGAGGCGACTTTATAAGATCGGCGCCGAAACAAAGTTTTAAATTTTGAATATAATTAAGAATCAAACATCTGCAAAGATGTTTCTTTCGGGTGTTAAGGGTGCAAACTCCTAACATTTGATGAAACAACGCTGGCTCACAGCGTAAGAATATGCTTGAAAAATTCGCGCCGTGTCGCAGTGTCTCGGTGGCCTAATGGTATGGCGCCCGCCCGGCATGAGAGGAGATGCGGGTTCGAGTCCCGCCTGAGACAATATTTTTCAAGTTTATATACTGATATTATAATTAAGTTTATTAGTTATTAATCCCTCGATCGTGAGTTATTCCAGACACAATTGAAATCAATTGTTATCGCGGCACGCGCGTGCCTCCTGGGGGTTGAGGGATTAATAACTATCTTCATAACAATAAACTAACTTCTTAAATAGTAACTCTTTGAGGCCGCCTATTTTTCTTAATTCCGCTTTCAAAGCATTCACATTCATCGCTAAATAATCCATATTTGCGATAACTTTACGAAGGAGATCACTTTCCAACAGGTAAATTTAAAAAATATATAATTTATGCCACGAAGCCCGCAAAAACCAGTGAAAAGTGAATGTTATTGAACCTCACGCGACAAAAGCGCTTCTAGTGGCAAATTCACTAGTGATAGCACATGAGTAAGTGGGAATATTTATTCATGTGGTGATAGCCCCCATTGAATAGTTACAGCATGACATGAGAATCCATACTATAGCATGTTCACATAGTTTGGCCGGGTTATAAAGTTGACACTGAGGTAAAATCAACGTCAATCATTAAAATGAGGACAGTTTCAGGTGTCATTTTTGTATCAGACTGTGAATTTAGTTCTTATTATGTACCGATGTACACAGAATGACTTTTTTATCATCTTCAAAAAATTTTTTAGGCGTTCAGTATCGTCATTAGAGCCCATTTATGAAGTAAAAAATGTAAATCAAGTTTTCACCCGAAAATATTTTAGGCACCAATGTTTTCAATTTTTATGGTCCTAATACTATTAATGAATGAATGTGATGTGCATTGCGTAAAACAAGTAAGTGGTGCTGGGCGGCCGTATCAAAAATTTTAGATTTTTGGCGGACATTTTCTAAGTGCTTTATCTTGACATTTTTGTACAGGGCTATACCAAAAGAAAAAATACGTCATTAATTTGTTTTCTGTCTCGAATTGATATATTAAATTTTGGAAGGTGGTTATAAATTAACCCTGTATATGCCTATACAAAAATCCTTCTTAATCATGACCTTAATAAAGCACTCAACTTGAGAATGCTTGTCTTAGCTCAGCTTCAGATATAGAATTTATCACCCACACATTAATATTATGGCAGACACGTCCCTGATAAGGTTCTGTAGAGATGGACAAAATCTTCATTAGTATTCTAACTTGCTCAGGTGTCTGTTTGGTGCAAGGCATAAACTTTTTATTGAGGCTGTTTTTTCAAGTGAAGTTACGTGCAAAAATCGATAACAATGGTTCATCATCGGAAAATCGCAGGTGTTTTAGGTATTCGCCATTGATGTTGATGCCGCGTCCTTTCCAGTCCAGGAGCTTAATAAATATCTTCCAACGCAGCTGTGAATAGTTTCGGAGAAATAACGTCTCCCTGTCTCACGCCTCGCTGTAGTCGGACCGGATTAGAGCTGAAATGGAATTATTTCCCCAAAAATCATTTTTAAAAAATTCAAAAAATCTTACCAGACTTGTTTTGAGGTACAATACAAAACAGGAGGATACATGGTTTGATATTTTTGGTAAAACATTATGTAAATTAAAATAAAAAGGACCGTGCGCTCTAGATGTGTTTTGATTTTCTCCTTTTTTTTTCTTATTTCTACGTATTTTTAATTTTACTGTATGTAAAGTTTAGAATTATACGTTTGTTATAAGATTTCTTCAAAATACTGAGGACGCCTATTATTAGTATAAATACTCTTTTTGTTAAGAATATAATATTCTTTTAATTTAAAGAACAATTGCACCAATTCTGTCCATTGTACCATCCGATTACCGATACGATTCTCAGATCACCGCAGATCCCAGACCGGACAGGTTGACAGAGGTCCGTGCGATTCGACACATTTTGACAGCTGTCATGGCTGTCACGTCGAAAATGGCACTTAACAAAGTTGACGGAATAATTCTACAGGATTCGGTGGCAAATTGTTGTTTTATTGCTTCAGGATGTTGCTGATAAATTAATATTCTATGAGGAAGATAATTTGTTTAGGAAGTCAATAAATACAGGTGACATTTTTAGTCATTTGTTTTGTGAGTTTGAAGATTATAACGTAGAAATCTTTAAATAAGTTATCCGGAAGCATGGTGGCTAGGTGTATACAGACGCATGGCACAAATGGACACGCATGGAAAAAATATACATACACCACGATCTACGTTTCTTATTACCTTAAAAAATCTTTGTGGAAATCCATGACTGATAATATGAATGGAAAATAATTAGGTATCTACCTGTATCTACCTAATAATTTCCACTTGTAAACACTGGCCGGTACTGCACCAACAGAGAGTGAACAAGTATAAGTCATAGAGGAAAGTAATATTGGTATAAGTTCATACTTGAAACCTTATTCCAGAACCAACTGCCTGTAAAATATTTTGCTTAATATAAACTGAAAAAAAACACATTGTAATATATCTCAATGCAAATAAATTACGCATAAATTATAAAAAACAAGCTAAAACCTTCGATGACCTTTCAAGTTTTTGTTCATCGCCACCGTCTTGGCGAGCGCAGATTACACCGGCTACAGATTAAAAAGAACGCTCCCGCCCTCTGTGAGGGGCAAGAGAAATAGGTCGGCAGATGAACATTCCTTTGCTACGGTGTGTCACAAAAAATATTGATGAACTTTTTCTCCAGCAAAAGACGTGATCTCGAGCAAAAATGCAAAAGTTTAACTTTGATTTCTCTCGATTCATTGGACTGTAACTTTGTTATTTGGTCGCCGCTGACAAGACAGCGGTTTGAATGAAATAATAAAATTAGAAAAATTCATAGGCCTATTTTGTTCGGGGAATCATCGACACTTTTGAGGACACTCCGAGATCCTGAATTCGATTCCTGGGCAATCTATGTTGTCTCGAATCTGGGTATGTGTGGTCCTTCGTTGTTCCTATTTCCACGCAACAAGTGCTTTAAATAGTCACTTACTTCGGGATTTTAACAATGTATGTGGTGTTGTCCACATTTATTTCTTTATTTATTTATAGTACCCAGAGAGACGTCGCTGCCCTTCTTCTTCGGAAGTTCTTCTTTAGTGGCTTCTTACGACACGCATACGGCAAGAAAGCATGGTACACTGATGGTACGAGTTCGAAGTCGCTCGAAAGAGCTATGCTCGGAGTTTCTCTTAGGGATAAAATCAGAAATGAGGTGATCCGGCAGAGAACTAAAGTTACCGACATAGCCCACCGGATTAGCAAGCTGAAGTGGCAGTTGGCTGGCCATATTAGCTGCAGAACCGACAACCGCTCTGGGGAAAACGAGTTCTTGAGTGGAGACCGTGTCTCGGCAAACGTACTGGAGGACGCCCTCAGGCCAGGTGGAGTGATGATTTGCGCAAGATGGCTGGCAGGAGCTGGATGCGAGAATCCGAGGACTGACCTAAGTGGCGTGCAATCAGACAGGCCTATGTCCAGCAGTAGACTGCGATAGGCTGATGATGTTGAGAGCACTAAAATAAGGATATATAGGTACTTTTATGTAACAGTTTCAGTTAACAAGGAAAGTTAAAATTAACTGTTCCTGTTTCGTTATTATACTCTAGAACCGTAACTTTGGGGTGATCGCAGATCGAAGGTTTTAATAAACGGAAAACTGATTTATAGCACTGGAATAGGTATTTTCCGGAGTTGTGGTCGCGATGTGCGAGGGGATGTTTGTGGCTTTTACACGATATGGTAACTATTTTTAAATAAGTAGTTATTCGTTACTTTACTTACTTTTTTAAATTACTAGAGTATAGAACTTTATGAAGTTGTATTTTTTAATGTAATTTAATTTGAGTTCTTTCACTGCAGCTTCATTTTTAACGGACTTTACACTTAGAATACGGTAAATTTTTCGAAAATAATAAATAATTATACCTAATGTTCTAAATTCCTAGAGTACCGAATCTTATAATTAATTTTATTTTTATCAATGAGTTTTTGATGATGTCACCGAGCCAACAGTTTTGAATGTTTGATAAAAGTCTGGGTACCTAATTTGAACACAACTTATTGCCAATTCTTTGACGACCTCCGTGGCGGAGTGGCGTACACACCGGTTTTCAAGGTGTCGCCTGTTTCGAGGTCCCGGGTTCGATTCCCGACGGGTCAATGTAGAAAAAATTTGTTTTTCTACATTTTCTCGGGTCTGGGTGTTTGTGGTACCTTCGTTGTTTCTGGTTTCCAAAATACGAATGCTTTTAATAGTTATTCAAATTGGAATCAGAGCAATGTATGTGATGTTCTCCACATTTATTTATTTATTTATTTATTTATAATTCTGGAACGTTTAGGTTAAATTAAATTCTCATTAAAAGCTATAAAGTCACATTAGTAATTAAAATACGTGACTCTCTAAAGTCTCTCTCTCTTCCTGACATTTTCTATTCCCAGCGAGGTCTCGTTTTACTACGTCAGATCACCTTGGTTTCGGTCTACCTCTTCGTTGGGGGCCAGGGATGTTGAAATTTAAGGCCTTGACTCCCTAAAATGCCATTAAAAAAAGAGAGTTCCAGATGACATAAGTAACACTAAAAAAGTGAAGTCAGTAACGGCCTGTAATCATCCCACTGCAGGGCTAAAGCATCCATCATTTAATTTAAGTTGTCATAGTAATATGTATAGCTATAATCACCACGCTTGCCAAATGTGCGTTGGTGATCATGAATCCGTGCTTTGAAACTTTTGTTGCCTGCGACGAAGACCGAACCCTTGACCCCGAAGTTCTAGCACGGTATTTAAACCACTAGACCAACATGTAATTGAACCACTTCTACTTCTACTTTGTTCCCTATTCACTGTAAGTCATCTTATTTATGTATTTATTATATTTCATATATTTAGATTATGTATTGTATAATTATATTATATTTTGACGACCATTTGGATCAGCGGTAGTTAACGCTGCTTCTGAGCCATGGGTCGCGGGTTCGATCCCCGCACAGTACAACATATCTGTTTGTACTGGTCTGGGTATTTTCTATGTATTATAAGTATCTATTTACAAAAAAAAAGTATATAATTAAGTTTATCGGTTGTTTAGTATCCCATACGACAGGGTACTTAATAGTACCTTAATTTGGGACTAGATGGCTCTGTGTGGCCCGGTGTGGCATGTCTTAAAAAATATTTATTTATTATTATTTATTTATATTTGTGTATAACCATTTACGTATGTGTATATTGTTTGTAGCTTATACGTATATTAGTTTTTCATTTATTTGTATGACATGTTATTCTTACCTTTTTAAATAATTAATTTGTAACTTTACTTGTAATTTGTCGCACCGCCTACTTATCATTTCTGCTTAACTTAGTGGTCGACTGGCAGAGAATACCATAATATAGCATTAAGTCCTCCATTTTTACTTTTTTTATTGTGCAATAAAGATTAAATATAAATAAATAAACCGCAAGACAATCGTATTTTTATTATTTATAACCTAGGCATAGAAAAATATATATTTAGGAAACGGACTATGTAAATCACAACCTGGCAGCGTAGGTAAACATACCGGAAGGGCAGCACTAGTGATTGCACAGTCATCCGACTAAAATTTGTAGGGTAGAAGAAAGTTCCGGAATTCTTTTTACACTTTGAAAGCGTTATCAGCCTAAAAAAATAAAACTAAATCTCATTTATCAGCCTTTTTTAACTTCTCCGGTTTTGATATTCTGCTTACGTCCGGGATTAATCATTCTTATCTGGATCTTTGCCACAAATAACGAAAAAAAAAACATAGAAGGCATCAAAGTAAACAGTATTAATAATTAGGCATTTGATTTCTGAAATACTTTCCTAATAGTACAGCCCGTGGGGACTACTTATAAGAGGCTTTGCCTTATAAAAGGAGATGTAAAAGCAATTTTTAAGTACCTATAGGTTATTGGTAATAAAAAGTAATATAGAGGCCGGAATGTTTATTCTGGCCTTTCTTACATTCATGTTTATGAATGGAAGAAATACCTGCTTCTGTATAATAGGTACTTTTGTCACTCAATTAACTGTCGTGACATTATCGGAAACACGAATGGTAGTGGGTAGTACCACAGATAAGATAATACTAGTAGTAAGTACATACCATTAAATCAAAATGACGACTAGCCCCTCCATCTCCGAGAGTCAAAAACTAGGATTTTTATTATTCATACCTCCTAAATATCTAATATACCCCAAAATTGCATGTACTTCCCCTTTTGTAAACCAGAAGTACCCACAAAGTCAATATTAGAATGATTTTCTAGTATAAAATAAAATATAAATATAAATTTTTCCTTGAATTAAAATTTCGACTGTATGATACTCAAATCCACAACTGTTCGCTTATACCGGCATTATTTTATGATTATTTCAAAAATTCAATTAAATTGACCCGTAACTCAGTAATAAACTTTTTTAAATGTTTACAATAAAATATAAAAACGAACAGAACCTCCTCCTTTTTTTGAGGTCGGTGAAAAAAGGTTAGGATGTAGTTCCAAAAAAATAAATAAAAACAATGTTTAAGCCGTGTCTAATTTTAAAAAGGCCAATTATAAATAATTATACTGTTTTCTTGAGTTTACGCGAACACTATACATCGAAATGAAAGATAAGTCAAAAATAAACGCGTTCTAAATCCGTAAACTTATCTTTTATTTCAATTAAAAATGTTTGACATATTAATAATTACATATTTTCAAATTAGTCATCCATAAAGTAAACAAAGCTTAATGAACCTGTTTGTTGTTTTAACCTTAACACTGTTAGTGTTAAAAAACTTATGTTAACTATGTACATACATATTTTAATCACTAGCTGTTCCCCGCGACTTCGTACGCGTCAATTTCTGTTTTTATGATCGCGATTATTTTTGCAACTTTTTTTCCAATACTTCGCTCCTATTGGTCGCAGCGTGATGTGATATAGCCTAAAGCCTTACTCGATACATGGACTATCTAACACAAAAATATTTTTTTAATTCAAACCAGTACTTCCAGAGATTAGCGCGTTCAAACAAACAAACTCTTCAGCTTTATAATATTAGTATAGATAAGTGGTGTATGACTTTAGGTTTTAAAGCGAAACAAACAAAGTTACTTTCCCATCAATAATATTATTAACGAAGAAATTTCCCTTTTAATTAAATATTTAAGAGCCTAGTTAATGCTGACTAGAATCGCAACAAAGAAAGGAGAATATTTAATTAATTTACTTTAGTACAGGATACGGAACCCTTTGGTGTTCTAGATGCAATATAAAATAAAATAGTACTAATTAAGACTTGGAAATGTAATTATATTTGATTAAAAATGTCGAGTGCTTTAGGTAGGACTTGAACTTTTTTTTTATAATCAATAGGATTGCTCTTGACTACATACTTAACTCTACGGTTAAGAAGAAGCTTCTTATTTTATAATATGGCGAAGGCAGTGTTTCGGCCAAAGCCACACGATTTCGCCAATGTCACGAAAGGGGAAAAAACAGCGCTTTTTTATTTTAAATATTATAGTTTTTTTTATACGAATAATGGGCTTGCTCTTGACTACATACTTAACTCTACGGTTAAGAAGAAGCCTAACATGAAGCGAACTTACCCAGAAAGTGGCACTGGTTCTTTCACACACCAGCGGAACACAGAAAAACTGTTTGGCACTGGACTCCGGCAGGAGGGTAGCATCCAGGCGGCCTTTTACGAAGCCTACCACCGCTGCGGGATCTTTTAGCCGTCATCATTGGTTAGAAAACCAAAGATTCCGTTGCCCAGGGTGGACCACTAAGAACTTAACTTTGAAAAGAGGTAACGATTCTGACCGTTGATCTACGAAAACAATATTTAACTAATTTTGTGACAATACGAATGTATTAAAGTAAGCTAGTGTTCGTCTACGCAAATAATGTCTTGGTAAGGGTGAGTTGGTTAGAGCAGTCGCCGGTAAGCGAAAGGTTTTGGGTTCGTGTCCCACCTAAGGCAGTCGACATTTTTATAAAAAGTAGGTATCCATCTTAAAATAAGACTAACAAATTGATTCTTAAAAAAATAACGTTTGAAAACATAGTATAATAGACATTTGAAAAAAGATCTAAGCTAGACTTAAATACTATAAATGCAAAAGATCTGAGTTCAATTAATGGTGCTATAAATTTTTTTGGTTAAAATTTTATTCCTTACTTGTTACCCAAAGATACAAACTCAATAATTGTCTTTGTAAAGACAATAATAAGGAATATTAGAATGTTGTATCTGTTTATTTTTGTCTACAGCTGGTTATAAAAGTATTTAAAAGGATGTTTTTTTAATAGCTATGATCGGTAGACGGCCACGGCAATCGCAGTATGGTCAATGGTGAGGAGGAGACGCTGTCGTCGGTACTACTTTAGTCGCCTGTTACGAGTGTGACGACACCCAAAGCAAGAGAAAGATGGGTGCTAATCGGTGCTATTATGTTTTTGTGTTGACTCCATACGGCACATTGTGTACATACAACGGCAGGTCAACCTACCCAAAAAGTTAAAGGTCATTGAATTGATTTTCAACTTTAAGTCCAACATGTAGAGATGAATATAAATTGAGAAAATTTGACGTTTTGTGGAAGGTTTGACGTGCTGTTATCTATACATCCAAAATTTTTCCCTGCAATATTTTTGCTTTTTCATTTTGTTCGATGTAAGTACATTCATAAGAAGCACACTTAACTTTGCCGCCATCTTTGTATACTTATAACATTAGGTACTTGTTCAGTGATTATAACTATCAAAATAATCTATTACCCACTACACAGTATATTAATTAGCTATACAGGCTGATGCCTAAACCGAGACGAGGAAATTGAGCGCGTCTGGCGCAGAGACGTTTGCATAACATTGGCACGCCTCTGGAATGCGTCTAAGCCTATACAGGGTGATCCGTCGCTCAGGATTAAGTCAGGTGTTAACTTGACTAATGTGCGAATTAAGAGCTAAGTCAAGGTAGCTACTTGAAGTCGGTCTGTACCTACAGGTAGTAAGATTCCTAAAAATACACAAGTTAGTTGAGTAGGTAGATTTAAAAGTACTGCTTTGCCTATTGTGTACTTTTTTTTTTGAATGGACCTATGCTGTGGCAGGAGGCCGTTACAGCTTCACCGGGCGGGATTTAGGCGAGTGCGGAAGGCACTCAGCCCAAAAGCGGCCTGCTAGCGGGTACCTCGAGCGCGAGGCGAGTCCTAGGCTTCGCGTAGCGAAGCCTAGGGCTCGCCCGCGCAGGGGCCCCGTACTAGCGGCGCGATCGGACCGTGTCGGGTGCTGAGGGCACCCGGCCAAGAGGTCAACCCGACTAGTGGTTGCATCGCGTAGCTCGGCGCTGCAACACAGACTGGTCTGTGCATACAGACCGATCTACGCGAGCCCCGTTCTAGTGGGCCCGATCGAGGGGGGCAGACTAGGCCTCAAGGGCGCCTCTGTAGGCTCGGACCTCGGCTTGGGCCGTCGTCCGAAGGGCGGACTGGTGAGAAGCGGCCAGGTACATGTCTGTACCTGCCGAAATGATGCAAGGGTCCTCGCACTCGCCGGCGAGTGCGCTGATTCGATCTAGTGCTTGTCGGGTGTGTACTGTTGTGAGTGGTGAATTGTTTTAAGAACGATGTGATTTCGTCGTCGGGATCTTCGAGAACGTTCCTCGGTCGGCGGAAACGAGCTTCGACATCTTTTTGGCACAAGTAGGTGGAGGCTTTGACTATGAGAGGATTCGTATGATTGACGGCTTTATCAAAGAAGTGTTGAGACGCTTCTTTCATAAAGCTGGCAATCGACGGAATGTTAAGGTCGCGATGCAAATTGTCGTTACGCACATACCACGGGGCGTCCGAGGCAGAGCGTAAGAATTTGTTTTGGAGGATTTGGAGACTTTCTAGTTCTGAGGGGCTGGCATGAGCGAACACTGGACTAGCGTAAGTCATCACGGGTCGAATACAGGCTTTGTAAATTGTCAACTTATTTCTAAGTGACATTTTACTCTTCCTGCCGATATAGTGGTAGAGCCTTGAAAAGTAAAAGGCTGCAGTCTGACGGACGCGTTTGATGTGAGGTTTAAAGCTCATTCTACGGTCTAAGGTGACACCTAGGTATTTGACTGTCTTCTCCCAAGGGATCGGACGGTCGTATAGGGTGATAGGTGTGAGACATCGTTTAGGATGTTTTGAAGCGAAGAAACCTCGAGTAAAGTACACTGCTGCACTTTTCTCGGGGTTTACCTCTATTCGCCACATCCTAAACCAGTCACCTAGGGATTGGGCTGCACGTTGTAGTGCCTTAATGATGTAACCGGCATGGTAGCCAGAGTGATAGAGGGCTGTGTCGTCCGCAAATAGAGCTAGCTCTACTTGCGGTGACCTGGGAATGTCGTTAATGAAAATTGAAAAGAGAAGAGGGGATAGCACGGAGCCCTGAGGGACTCCAGCCCTGATGGGGCGGGGAGATGAATAGGACCCCTCTACGCGGTAGCGAAAGGTACGATTTGACAGAAAGTCTCGAAGGATGAGCACGAGACTGTCGGGCACTTTGAGTTGGTACAGCTTGTAGATCAATCCGCTGTGCCAGACTTTGTCAAATGCTTTCGCTACATCGAAGAAGAGTGCACCGGTTACCATCGGTTTGGATCTGTTGAGGCCGTCGAGAATGTGCTCCGTTAGGCGGTGCACCTGTTCGACACAAGAGTGGGAGGCTCTGAAGCCAAACTGTTCGTTGATTAAGAGATTGTTCGAGAAAATGTAATCTCTTAGGCGGGAGACGAGAACACGCTCGTATAATTTGCCCATAGTCTTGAGGAGACTGATGGGCCTGTAGTTGGCGGGCTTGGAGCGGTCCTTGCCGGGCTTAGGGATACCTATGACGTCTGCTTCTTTCCACGCGGTTGGAAAGATGCAGTTTGCCATGGCACTATTGAAGATAGCAACCAATAGGCAAATCAGTTGGGCGGGGAGGACTCGTAAGACTCTGTTGGAGATCCGGTCTGGACCGGGAGCCTTGTTTGGACGGAAACCTTTGATGATGGTTTGCACCTCGTCGGCGGTGGTGGGTGCAAGGGGGCAGGTTGGAGGGAGGGCCGAGAGACGTTCGACTTCGCTGTCCACCATACTAAGGTGGACAGCGTCTATAGGAAGCGTGCTAGGAGAGCACTGGGCCTCTAAGCTGTCGGCCAGACATTCGGCTTTCTCTTCGTCGTCGAATACGACGGAGTTGTCGGGTCTAGAGAGAGGAGGCATAGATGTGACTATATCTGACTTGAAGGATCTCGCCAACTTCCAATAGGCTTGGTGAGATGGTGAGATCGTTTCAAGTAGGCTATCCCACTGACTTTCCCGAAGAGCCTTAATACGTTCCTTTACAGATGTCCGTAAAGTGCGTAGAAGGGTTCGGTTATATTCGGTGGGATAGGAGTCATAAGCTCTGGTCGCAGCTCTCTTTGCCCTCAACAGCTCTCTCACGTCATCCGGCAAGTTCAATCTATGCCTAGGCATATCTGGAACTTGCCTAGACGAATCGCTAATAGCGGTCGTGATGTGGCTAGTGAGGGCATCGATCGCTTGGTTAGTCTCGTGAGGCGATCCTAACCTGTCTGGGATTGAGTTCAATACTGAATCGGGACTAGGTCCGAGATTGCTCTCGAGCCTGTGCCAGTCCAGTATTGTTTTCATGGATATCTGTTGGTCAGAGGGACCTAATTGGAGGACAACTGGGCGATGGTCAGAATCTAGGTCATGGTGGACTTCTATTGAACGAAGGCGCAGGCCTACATTCTTTAGAACCGCCATGTCCAAGATATCGGGTCTGTGGTTTACGTTAAAAGGATAGTGGGTCGGAGAAAGGGGGGCGATGATGTCAAAATTGAGGACTTCAGCGAGATCTGCTAACTCTCTACCATTGCTGGAGGTTGTTAAACAGTTCCACTGAGTATTTTTGCTATTGAAATCTCCGCCGAGAATGACGGAGGGTCCCATAGCAAAAAGAGCCTCATAGTCGCTCCTTAAGGGAGTCTTGTCGCCAGGTTGATAAATGGAAGCTATTATGACTGGTTGATGGCCGGTCATGGCTAGCCGACAGACAGAAGCTTCAACGTTTGTGAGCGTAGGAGGGTCGAGGGGAACGCAATGCAAGGAGCGTTTGTAATAAATTAGAGTGCCGCCACCTCTAGTGGGCCTATCGTTGCGAACTACGTTATAGTTGGCAATCATAGCACTACGAGGGAGGATGGAGGGTTTTAATAAGGTTTCTTGTACCAAAAAGATGTCGACTTGGTGCTTCATAAGGAAGAGTGATATCTCTACCTTTTGTTTTTGAAGACCAAAGGCATTAAAAAATGCGATGGTAAGGGACCGGGGTTTCGTTCTAGAGGGTGTATTATTTATGGTGAGGAAATGTTTCTAACTTTTTGGAGGAGGTCGGCGTGCTTATCTAAAAGACAAAGCATTGCGCATGGGTCTTTTTGATGCGCACGGATTTGGGCTGCTACATATCTAATTTCAGCCGGGTTGATTTGGCTGAGATTGTATATGAGCATGGCATCCTGCTCGTACGGGACAATTGGCGAAGCCTTAGGGGCATTTGATCGCGGGTCACGGAGGGTGACCGGGGCCTCTGGTGCCTGAGGGGCCTTAGGGACTACTGGTGGTGCCTGAGGGGCAGTAATGGTGGCCTTAGGGGCCACAATGGGGCCTTAGGGGCCACAGTAGGGGCCATAGGGGCCATATTTGGGGCCTTAGGGGCCGTCGGGATTGCTGCAGTTTGGCTTAAGGCCGGGACCGGGGTGTAGGCATTCCTTGCCCAGGATAGTGGTCGAGACCACACGTTGTGTCCGTAAGGACGCAAGTACTTTCAAGTTGTGTACTTTCAAATACGTCAAGATATTTGTAGGGTTCAGATATTTTAATAAAATAAAATGTTTACTTGCTTCACTGTTATGTCATAAGTGCTGGTCCGAAAAAGAGCTTGCAATATTTTTTTTCCTACAATGGCTTTTGTTACAGCGCTTAAATATCGGCAATCATCAAAAACAAGGTAAAATAATAGCAGATGGTTCAAAACTATGTATTGTGACACCAAACATGATGCAGTTTGCATTGGTACCTAATTCACAATCACATTTTAGAAAAAAAAGTTAAATTCAAATTTTGAAGCTATGAATTTTGACATTTGAAGTTTGTTTGTGACTTGTAAATAGATAAAATTAAGATGAAAATTCAATTTAATCCCTCAACCCCCAGGAGGCACGCGCGTGCCGCGATAACAATTGATTTCAATTGTGTCTGGAATAACTCACGATCGAGGGATTAAAATGAAGCTATGAATTTAAGTTAGAATAAATTTTATAGGTGTCTGGTAAAAAGACAAAATTGCCAGTACTAAAATGAAAATTGAAATCAATATTTCGAAGCTATGAATTTTGACATTTGAAGTTTGTTTGAATCTTGTAAAATGCCTCCCTGTACGCAAGCATGGCTCGTCGCCTGGCACGCGGTACGGCGCGCCAACATCGGATGCCGCCCCGCTCCTGCAACATGCCGCGGCCCGCGCGGGATTACATCAGGGCTTTCATAATTGACTGACGCAAATTCAGAGTATCCGTGGCACTTCGGTGTTGAGGTTCGAGATTCTTGAGATTTAGACATTTAGAATTTTCTTCTTGACGACGAATTCTCTTCATGTTTTCACGATTTGGATTCTGTAGTATTCTTTGAAATGAAAGTTATATTTACGAATTTTAAAGTGTGTTAATTTACTTTAGCTTTTAAACCTTGCCCGCGTTGACTATACTTTATTTCGCACATGCGGAAACCTATGCCCAAGAATAGATTATAAAACAGCTTATAATGTTCTTAGGTTATATTTATTTTGGCTAAAATTAAAAATAGATTGAATTTACTGCTACATTGGCCGTCCGAAATATTTTTGATTGGAATTCTTACATTTTATTGCTAACTTTCTAATAAAGTGAAATAAAAAGGCACTAAAACCAAGTTACCTGATAGATCTAAAGGAGTCCACAGGTACAGTATCTTGAAAAATATTAAGTCGCCGGTACCACCCTGTACGCAAGCGTGGCTCGTCGCCTGGCACGCGGCACGGCGCGCCAACATCGGATGCCGCCCCGCTCCTGCGACATGCCGCGCTGGATTACATTAGGGCCTTCATAATTGACTGACGCAAATTCAGAGGTAAGCATCCGTGGCACTTCGGTGTTGAGGTTTTAGATGTTTGAGATTTAGAGTAAAGTATCGGCCTATAATCATCCCGCTGCAGGGTAAAGGCCTCTATAATTTAATTTGAAGTTACGAGTACCGTAGCAATTATGGTTATTATTACTATATTAAAAAAATCACAACGCTTGCCTACTGTGGGTTTGTGTTCACAAACCCGAACAATGTTCAAAACCCGGGATACCGAGCTCTTGGCAGGATATTTGGATAAGAGGATTTTTTTTCTTAGACGGCGAATTTTCTTCTTGTAGTGTGAAGTATGAGTGGTAAGTAGTGCGAGTATTTGAATGCCGTCGGTTGTATCGTGTTTTAGATTCAAATTCTTCTTAGAGAGCACATATTATAAGACATCAGATTAAAATAAAAAACCGGCAAGGTGCGAGTTGGACTTGCACTTGGTTCCGTACCATTGCCTAGGCAAACAACAGTTTATTTTATTTTTATTATTTATAATTAGAGTAAATATACAATTATGTATTTTGAGAATTTTTCAAGTGCTTCTGTTACCATTTATTGATATCGAGCAAAAATAGGGAAAAAATGGCCTTTTTTGTATGGAATTATTATTTGTACATAGGGAGATTTTTTGAATGCGTTATGCGGAAAGTTATGGGCAGCGTCTAGTATTGAATGTAAACAGTTATCTATGACTGAACTCTAGACAATTCTGATATTAACCTTCATTACTACTAGCTATGCCAGAGAATATTGAACCTAAAGACAGCGTACCTATTAATTTTCTAGAAAACATTATATTCTTCGTTATCTCTGAAATGTTTTATACTATATTACTTAAAAACCTAACAATACCAATCACAGCGCTCACGTTTGGGCAGAAGTATAAGCATTTGCTCATAACCTCTGTGACGCGCTTGCTCCGCCTACATCGTCTTTCTAACTTTTCCATGTTCTCTGAGTATCACTTTCTCGTTTCGTCTTCTCATTTCGCTACCATAGAATGACACTGTAGTCGTCAATTGTTAGTTGGGTACTAAATAAAAATTGTTTTTTTTGTTAGTTTTCATTCGGTTTCTCAACAATAGATTTCTAAGGCTGTCGCCTCCATATTTATCACCTAAAAAATATGTAATGAAAGTTGTAAATTTTTAATGGGTTAATAAGAGGTACTTAATCGTTTTTTAATTATATTTTATCTTAAAAAATTTCGTTTGGAAATATTACAATATATTTTTCAGACCTCGTGTCTCCTTCACATATTATATCCTAATCAATTTCCTTACCCAAAGGCAGTTGACTTTGTCACTTACAAATCGTCACCACTTATCTTCACAACACCTGTAAGTGAACCAAATAAAATAACTAGACAAATCCGTCAAACACTGGATTTTGTACATTATTATTAGCGACTCTAATACTCGTAATATCTTGGCACTTCATGTTTTATTGAGCTGGTTGAAATTAAATCTAGAATTGCATGGCTGATGTTAAAAAGTAGTGGTTAAGTAGTGATACAGGACTAAACAATATTGATAAAGAGTGAAATTGTGTCTGTTCTCTGGTGACAGAGAAATCAAACTTATAGAAACTTGAATAAAAGTATGAGTTTTGTTACAAAATAAATTTAAAATTATAATGTTTTGTTGACAGTGTTTTTTTTATTCAAGCTTTCTGTGTACATAAAAAGAATAGCACCATTCCATGTCTTTCTATGGATGTCGTGACAGATATACTGCCCGAAGAAAACGGACAGCAGCGTCTCGTTCTCTTTACCATTGGCGAAATCGCAATCGCCTGCTAATTGTAGCAATCATGGCGAAATCCTCCTTTTGTAGAGGGTTATTTTCAGCAGTAGGTACTTTATTTTGATGACAATGTAGGTTACAATCAAGTTTTATGTAAACATATAAACGATTAGTACCACTCTTTCTGTTCCTATGAGTGTCGGAAGAGGCATATAGGAGTGCTGCTAGGGGCAGACAAGCAGTAGCGTTTTCTTTTCACCATATGTCAAACTGCGATCACCAACCCACCTTTCTACTTGCAAAGCGTGAAAATTGTAGCCGGTTCCTTGTTTAGGAGAGGCCTATTCCTCACAGTAGACTTTTTTGGGCTGATGGTGACAATGAGAGTTAGACATACGGAGTGCCCACTCCGGGTGTGTAGGACAGTTTTTCAACAAATTATAACGCGTAGTCTATATTTCTAATTCATCTACCTCTCCCTCATTCGGTGCACAATATTTTACAAAGATTTCCTGTCAACTCACCCCTTTTGAGGTTCAGCTTATTTATGGCTCAAAATTTGACGCGTCCGTTGTAACTTTGGGGATGATGCTGATACCATTGTTGAGGATTATAACTTGTTACAAGATTTAAAGTGTTTTAGATTTATCATCTTTGTTATGCTGCTGTTGTTTGTTTACGATGCATTAACACATAAAGGAAAAAAGATGGCGGTCTCGTTTGGCAATAATTAAACTTATGAAGACTAGCTGTTGCCCGTGACTTCATACGCGTCCATGTCTGTTATTATGATCGCGATTATTTTTGCAATATTTTTTACTAATGCTTCGCTCCTATTTGTCGCAGCGTGATGTTATATAGCCTTAAGCCTTCCTCGATAAATGGACTATCCAACACAAAAATAATTTTTCAATTCTTAACAGCACTTTCTGAGATTAGCGCGTTCAAACGAACAAACAAATAAACAGACTCTTCAGCTTTATGATGTTAGTATAGATATTCAAGGGTTTAGATACAGCGTAAAACCTTGAATAAGATTGTCGACAGAAAGAACACCTTATTTAGTTGCTAAGATAAAAATTTTATGCACAAATATAATATTAAAAACTATTACATTTTAAATGATTGTAAAATATTTGTAAAAAATATTTCTCTCGGATGTTGAAAATAATCACAAACATTAATGATACTCTTTTATCTTGTACAGGGTAAAGCTTAGAATAAATTCGTCGACACATTCGAATCTTGGTAGCTCATTTGTTTAGAGCGGTCGCCCGGTAAGAAGGCTGTAGGTTCAAGTTCCACCTATGTCAGTCCAAATTTTTATTTAAGGCAATTTCAGTTTACTCCGGCAATACTCGTATATTAAAAACATTTTGTATTTTTGTTTCATTTTTAAATGTAATAGTTTAATCAAAATTATCATCAGCTCTCCACAACGGTCATCGTTTCAGCGGGTTCCCACCACTAGCACCAAATTGTCGGTCCACCTGGTAGTGTACTTACCCACAGGTCGACGATCGGTGCGCGGCCGCCATTCCAGAATCTTTCCGCTCCAACGGCAATCGCTTTTTCTTACTACGTGTACTAACTAGTTATTTATTCAAATAACAGTAAAGTTAAGTTTTAGCCGAGCAGCTGCTTATTTTTGAGCAATTTTGCTTTAAAATATTTTTCATCCTTTCCGCCATTCAAATCAAAAGCACGCGCCAAATTATTAAAATACTCGCAGCGGCGATGAGGCGGAATATTTTTTTGCCCTTCAAATTGTCGGAGTTAACACCCCGATATTGATGCGCCCTTATTGAAAAATTCAAAACCTCACATTTTCCTGCTGTATTAACCCCTGTTCAAACATTCACGACAGGAGGGATGAGAGAAAGCGAAATAAGTAGTTTCCTCTTTATTTGGGACGACATCTTTGTATACCTTCGTTTCGTAACAATCTTCTTTGCAGTGTCCTAAACACCAATTTTTCAGATGTTGTACATCTTCGTTGTTTATGATTTCCAAAAACCAAGTTATTTCAATATAGAACAAAGTCGGGCTATTTGCACTATATTTAAGTCTAGGGTGCAAATTCCCATAATAATTATCTAAGTCTATGATTTGCACTATTTATAAATTATGAACAGCCAGATAAATTTTTATGATTAAAAATTTATTATTTTCCTTATTCTGTATCGCAAAATACCTAACTAATATCAATTGGTAAAAATTACGACATAAAAATCTTATCTTATCTAAATCTTATACATTTTCCGAATGCTACGCCATCTTTGATGACATAACAGAAACTACAACGATATTATACAGGATGAAATTTTAACCACCTTCCAAATTTTAATATATCAATCTACGAGACAAAAAACAAATGACGTATTTTTTCTTTTGGCATAGGCCAGTACCAAAATGTCAAGATAAAGCACTTAGAAAATGTCTGCGAAAAAATCTAGAATTGTTGATACGCCTCCTAGTTACACTTTTTTTACGCGTTGCACATCTCATTCATTCATTACGATACTATTCATAAGTTTTTGATTGTCCCTTTCTGCCTTAACAGGTCTAGGACCGTAAAAATTGAAAACTATATCGCGAAAAATATTTTTTAGTGACAACTTGATTTAAATTATTTTACTTCATAAATAGGCTCTAAATACGATATTGAACGCCTATAAAAATTTTGGAAAGTGGTTAAAATTTCATCCTGTATTTGTGTAAATACTGGTAAGTAATTTTGGTAAATACTTACTTTGGACTGGCCGGTTTGATATGATACATAAAAAAATCATAGCTTTTAAAAATAGAATGACTTGGGAGTCAGTGCAAAAAAAGTAACACTACTGTTGCCATGTACCGACTTACAATTAGTTGCCTAAATCATCATTTACATCAATAAAAATTGAGACTTTTCACTAGATTCTTACTGACCATGCTCTAGGTACAATCTCTCCAAAAGCGTATGACTTGCGTCTAGCAAATGTGACTGACACCTCCAAACAACACCCCTACCCTAAGCAAATATCTCGCAGCTACGCCAAATGATGCACGTGCTATTGAAATATACTTTGAAATTCTTCGGATTCGACGCTTTATTTTGAACTCACCCTTTTTAGGGTACCGAATCTAAAAAACTTTGCATTTGTAGGTTCAGTTGCACATTGAGGGTTCTGTACCATCACATAATACTGAAAGATATTTGTATAATGTCCTGTTTTTTTAATGTTAAGAAAAATTTATACGATTTTATTTACACTAAATAAACTTTCATGGTCACTCTCAAATAATTGGTTCGGAGTTCAGACCATGTACTTGTTGCGCCAGTTTCACGGAAGAACAAACTTCTTGCAAGGCCATAGCGCTTGCAATAGCAAGTATGTGGTACAAACCCTGAATCAATAGGCACACTTAATTTACGATTATTATTCAACTTTTTCTCGAAAATCTTGATCACCAAAACTTATTGTTCCTGTAACAAAAAAAATATCTATAAGGAATGATAGGTAATCTGGAAATTATCGTTTTCAGCGCCCAAATCGTAGCATTTTTCTGGAAACATTGATTTTAATTGCCTTATTTGGTGTGCAATACAGAGTGTTCTACATATCTATTTTATCTATATGTTTATTTTTATTATGATTAGTCGTCAAGTCATGCGAGCCTTGTGGTGCTGGCCAATAAAAGAATAATACCACCCCTTCTCATCCTTAGACTGTCTTGACAGGTAACTGAATAAGTATTACCAGAAGAAGATGGCAGCAGCGTCTTCGTTCCACCAGTGCTAAACATGCTAACCTGCCAAACGTGACGATAATGGCAAAGTTTGTAGAAGATGCCCTTTTGTTGGAGAGGCCTGTGACAGCTGTAAGTACTAATATAGGCTAGTCATAGTAGTTGTCGAAGAAACATCAAACCTGCAGTCGTTACTCTTGGGTATATTGCATTTGCAAAGCATAACAATAGCAGAGTATTCAGGATTGCTTCGGTATTATTCTGACGCGTGACTGGTTTGAATAACAATGTGTAAAGGAAGGATTGAAGTTGCATTTCTATTTCGGCCTGTATCGATACTGCATTTACGATAGTAACTACTCGTACTTTAAAAATTTTTTGAATTACTTCTGTTACGCAGAGTCACTAGCTCCAGTGAACAAGTATTGATGCGATTGTATGTAGTAGAAGCGATTTAAAATAGGGATGAGTATAATTAGTGAGAAGGATAAAAAATATCTTCTTCTATAATAATAAATGCGAAAAAACAAAAGAGACATATAAACTAGCAAATGAATTTCAATCAAATCGCCTCAAAAGATGTAAGACGATGTCTTTTAAGGTTCAGAAACAATTTGCTGCTGTTTAATCTATCACACTTACCGATGTTGGGTTCCAATAATATTTCTCATAGATTTTGTCCCAAAAGTCATATGCATCAGCTAGTAAATTCTTCTTCATTTGTAACTTTGAACCAATTGATAAGTGATATGGTTTGTCGTTGGAATATTTTCTCCATTTTACGTCTATGAGTGAACTTTCATAAGCTGTGGGATTTCTGAAAACAATTAATAGGTCCGATAATTTGCATGTGGTAGCATCCAGGCGGCCTCTTACGAAGCCTACCACCGCAGTGGGATCTGTTAGCCGCCATCATTGATTAGAAAACCATAGATACCGTTGCCCAGGGTGGACCACTAGGAGGTAGATCCCACCACTCCAAAAATAAGCCTGTAACAATACAATGCTGGCAGTTCTGGTAGAGATCGCAGTCTGTTGCACCAATGGTAAAGATATATAAGACCGTGATGACCGTCTTCTTCTGACAGTCCTACTTTATCTTACAAAACACATATCAAAAGAAGAACAATAAATAGGTTTCTTTATTTGATATTTTAGCAACTAACTGCAATTATATTTCGCGCTGTGTCGCAGTGTTTCGGTGGCTTAATGGTATAGCGCCTGCCCGGCCTGCGACGAGATGCGGGTTCGAGTCCCGCGTGACACATATTTTTTAAAAATTAATATACTGATATAATAAATAGGTTAATTAATATTTATTTTGTTCAGTTTTTACTGCATTAAAATTGTTAATTTATTAGGTACTAAGCAGTAGGGGGAACCATTAACAATGCAATCATTGCTCAGTGATTAGATATGGCATTGTTTCACGCTTATATTTGAGAGGATGATAATAATATTACTGCAAAATGATATGACAAATTTACATTTATAAGAATGAAACGATTACGCCTAAGAAATATAAGTATTCTTAAAAATTCAGCTCCAAGTAGTTTTAATGTTTCAACTGAGGATTGCATGTGAAAGGCATATAAATAAATAAAATAAATAAATGTGGACAACATCACATACATTGTTCTGATCCCAATTTGAATAACTATTTAAAGCATTCGTTTTTTGGAAACCAGAAACAACGAAGGTACCACAAACACCCAGACCCGAGAAAATGTAGAAAAACACTTTTTTATCTACATTGACCCGTCCGGGAATCGAACCCGGGACCACGGAGCAGGCGACACCTTGAAACCGATGTGTACGCCACTCCGCCACGGAGGTCATAAATAAAAAAGTATTTCATTATTTTCTATAGCAAAGTTCAAAGTTCAAAGTTATTTATTGCATCATGTTGTTTACAAGATGTCAGTTACAGATTTAGACTCAAACATGACCCTGCAAGGGCTCAGCAATGTCTTAAATACTATTATATTATTAACATTAATATTATATTTTTTTATATAATAATATATTGATAATTAGATAATTGTTGTTACATTCAACTCTTACTGAATTCTGATTTCTGATTCCATGTCAGAACCACGATTTAAAATACGTTTTGTACTTACTCATATTTCATAAAATCTGTCCACATCCATGTCAAGCGGTCCCTAGTGTCGAGATCCCGTTTTTTTTTCGTATATCCATAGAAGTCCAAAACGTAAGCTGTTTGATCTCTATGTGTTGCGCCTGTCATTTTATCCATAAACCGATGTTGCGCATTAAGCTCTCCAAAATAAGAGAACTCATAAACATAAACCGGTTTAGTAGCCCTAGCTGCATGCAGTTTCGCAGATTTCATTATAGGATACTTAAACATACTATCTGAGAAATAATCAACATATGCCCGTACATTATCATGCGTCACTTCTTCTCCCTTAAAGTAATATTCGTATATTTCCTTCGCAACACTTTGTTTGGTTTTATCATCTTTGAATCTTAAATCTGCGGGTAAAAAATCTGCAAAATTTTTAGTCATCAGCTCACTCCATTCATCGAATTTACTAGCGCGACTCAGACCTTCGAAATTTGAAAATCCAGTCAGAACAGCTAACGGTCTCAAATCATTTCTTTTTAAAACATCAAGAGGAGACTCTGTTAAAAACGGTTTAAAGTTGCTTTTGGCGTTTTCTATGCAAGGTGCGAATCCAAAAGTACTGTTCGTCATGAAAAAATTCAAACTCTTCGTAGCCAACTCTATAGTCGAAGCATTAAGGTAGAACTCGTTAAGGTCCTTAAGATCTCCCGTGCTGTTGAAGCCCATTGAAATCGCAATGTTCCTTGCAGTGGTAACAGGATGTCTATTTATAGCGAATGGTGCTAAAGCTGATCCACTATCGAGAATTAGTTTATTGAACAGTCCTTCTGTGTGCTTAGAGAGTGCCATTAGTTCCGCCATAGTAGCACCAACGCTATATCCTGCAAGTGTTACGTTATCTGGATCTCCACCAAAGTTTTTGATATTTCTGTTAATCCATTTTAAAGCTGCTAGCGTGTCCTTGAGGGCAGCATTTCCTGGGATCTCTTCTGTACCTAAGCAGGCAAAGCCTAAAGCCCCGACTCTATAGTTGAAGGATATGCCTATTACGTCATGGTTTGACAAGTAGTAAAGCTTGCTCATAGTACTACTGCCACCGGCAAAAGCTCCACTGTGAATGTAAACTATTACTGGAACCAAGTTTTTGTCATTTGCTATTTCTGGTACAAGGAGGTTTAATAGAAGACAATCCTCTTCTCCGTTCAGGTACTTTTCTTCTTCTTCATCATCGTCACCAGTGTAAACGGTTTGTTGGCAAATAACATTGTCTATTCTACTTTCAAATATTTCATGTCTTTTCTTGACTGGTAATGGGGCCTGCAAGTATAAAGAATTACATAAGTTGATACAATAAAATAAATTAAGGTAAGTGAAATTACTCAGTAAAAGGCAGCTTACTTCAGAGAAAACACGGGCAGTAACGACTTAATTTCTGCAAAACTGCGATGTCTACCTAACCCACGAGCCAAGCGTGGCTTTTGTGGCATGACTCTGCTTTTGGACAGGCTCATATGTCCAGCGGTGAACTAATAAGTACTATGGATGTGTGGAAATGTGGATGAATGCTTTAAACCAACCTTAAACTTGTCTCGTCCGGTCGGCGCAGTGGCATAAGGGATCCCCAAAAACTCATAAAAATCCCCGTTCCAATACTTTTGCCCTTGAACGGGACCATCTTCAGTGTTTATTACCCTTGTCTTAGGGTCTTCTCTGCAGTAAATATTTAAAATTAACACAGAAAATAATATCAACCTAAACATGACTGGTTGGTATTGCACGACTGTTGTAACTAGATCGTTCTTATCAGTATGTGATTATGTTGATAATGTAATTCATCAATTTTATTTAACAACAGTTCTTAATTATAAGATAAACGAACGCCACGTAAGATTTAATTATCAACTTATCTGGTTTAAACGTTTATAAATAACACTTTTTGAGTTACTTTTTTTCTTTTTGTACTATTATATTCGATTTAATAATGCAATATATTATATGATATGATCGGGTTTAATTCCCCTTAAGTTCAAACATTGAGCTAAAAACATTTACCTAACTTACAAAATCATTCAAATCGAACTATCCTTTAATGAAATGGGTTAGAAAAATTCGTAATATAAACTATAGACAAATCAAAAAAATAAAAACAAAAGACCTTTGTCATATAAGAAAAAGAAAATTGTTGTTGAAAACAAAAAGCTATCATACATAATGCATCACATCCCACTAATTCCAGCTACCAAACAGAGGTAATAAAGAACATTTCAATGACATTCATTGTTAGCTAAATTTATTTCGAATAAAATATCATAATATAATTTTATAACGTTTACATATCAGAACACAAATCATAGCTTACCTCATACGTCAAACACGGGGGAACATACAAAAACTTTTCAGAAGTAACGAAAAAATATTGCGCCTGTCATAAAAACATCAGTTCATAAAGTAAAGTAAACACGGATATACGGAGGAAATCGCAAAGCTTTGCCGTGCGAGAAATATTATCATAAGATATCCTATGTGGGCACATTTCTTGTGTCCGGCAGTCGAGAGAGTTTTGAGCGTGGTTTATACTGTGCGATACGACTCGTTTTAATAAAAGAACTATTAAAACATATGAAAGTAACGGCCAATTATCATTCCACAGCAGGACAAAGGCCTCCATCTTTGAATTCAAGTGACCACATTAATGATGGGTTCAAGCCAGGTTCACCATTCTTTTGTCAAATGTGGGTTGGTGATCACAAACGTCTTACTGCCTCGGGGATCAAACCCAGGGACCCTGAGATCTGTGTTTATTAGTGGACCTAGTTAGGCTTTTGATGATGAATGATGATTATGAGTATCAGAAGTGCTGTTTAGTTTACCAAAATTGTAATTTCGTATCTTAAGTAAACTAGGCACATGTCTACATTTGTAAATGTAATTTGAGTTTAAGTAAAAAATGTGAATATAAAATCCAAAATTGAATTGAAAAAAATAGGAATTGCATTGCTATTGTTACACCATCTGGTTATTTACTTATTATTACTTATTTTTACTTTATTAAATAGACAAGTGCTTTACTCTACTAAAATCCACTTCATTCTTTTTTTGTAATATTATCCTTGGAGCATTATATAATGTTAGAGTTCCCCAAGCTGAGCATTGCAGGCCTCTGATTTACGGTCGGAGTCTTTGCCGTCTTACCACTTTCAAACGAAAATAGCTTGCAGTACTACTCAATAACGGACGTCACTTCAAACAAGAGATGACGCGAGCTGCAAGCAATTTTGCGCTTAAGTATCAAGGTCTTTGACCTTGATACATCCTATGGACGGAAGCCCAGATAGCCTGCCTTTTCAAGACTTAATTTTATTTAGAAAAATCGTTTCCTAAATTGATCTAAATCAAATCAAATCCGGAATAGGCAGACCATCGTACCAATACACCGAGCTTTACGACCACATCTTATATATGTTAAAATTAAAATTAATCCGGATTTACCTTGGTCACGATATCATGACGTGTGAACGGCTGGACCGATTTCACTAATTATTTCTTTGTTTTGTTTGTTATTGACAGGAGAAGATTCTTATAAAAGACTTTGATTATATTGTGTTAAATGTGGTTTGGTAATTAATTTAATGTATTCTATTCAAATATAATTCAATTCATCATATTATTAGGGGTTAAAATATGAAATTGCCTTTTTATTGTAATAGGTTCTTTGAATTGACATAGAATCTTCATGGTTTGAGGTTTTCGAATGAAACTTTTTTCACATGGTTTCTATGATGTTCTTCTTTTAAAAATTGTGAAACATTTGAATACCGACTTTCAATTGTTTTTGTTATTTAACTTAGACAAGAAAGATGGATACTACGAAAATTCGAGTGATTTTTGAATACGAGTTCCGACGCGGATGTAACGCGGCAGAAACAGCCCGCAATATCAATGTTGCGTTTGGAGAGGGATCTGCTAATTAACGCACCGTGCGATTTTGGTTTAAACGCTTTCGTGACGGGAACTTCGACTTGAAGAACGAGCCACGAGGAAGACAGGTGATTAACGATGAATTAAGAGAGATGGTCGAAGCCGATCCTAGTCAAACTACCCAGGAATTAGCGGCATGGTTTTACGTAACCTTACCCACAATATTGACTCATTTGCGTCAAATCAATAAAATAAAAAATACGAAAAATGGGTGCCTCATGATTTGACCGATGTGCAGAAAGAAAAGCGTGTTGAAACTTGTGTTGCCTTGTTGAATCGGTACAGAAATGAAGGAATATTAAATCGAATTGTGACATGACAATGTGATGAAAAGTGGATTCTTTATGATAACCGTAAAAGAAAAATGTAATGGCTGACCCCAGGTCAAACGCCACAACAGTGTCCTAAAGCAAAACTTACCAATAAAAAGGTAATGGTAACTGTTTGGTGGTCTCAGCATGGTGTTATTCACTATAGGTTTCTCCGATCTGGTCAATCAATAACGGCAGATGTCTATTGTGCCGAACTCCGAACAATGTTGGCAAAACTAGCAGTAAAACAGCCCCGACTCATGAATCGATCTTCACCATTATTGCTCCATGACAACGCGAGACCTCATACAGCACGAGAAACCGTTTTGACCCTTCAGGAACAGCAATTAGAAACCATTCGACATCCTCCGTATTCGCCAGACCTTGCTCCAACGGACTACCATTTTTTTCGTGATTTGGACAATAATTATCTACGTGACAAGAAGTTTTCTTCCCAGGAGGCAGTACAAAATGCTTTCACACAGTTTGTGCAGTCTAGATCCTCAGAGTTCTATCACAAAGGCATAAATGACCTTCCTATTAAATGGCAGCAATGTATAGATATTAATGGTAACTATTTTAATAAAATAAATTTGTTAAATATTAAAAAATAAACAATTTTGATTTTCAGTACAAATCGGCAATTTCATACTTTAACCCCCATTATTTTATTTTATTTCAATCTGATTTATTTTGTGTTACTTACTATAATTTCTACACCAGCAATGGTCGAATATGCGGTAGCAATATGTAATAAAAACCAATGTAATTAATACCATATTCTCTGAAATAAACTATTTGATTTGATTTGAAAAAAAATAATAAGAAAACAGCGCAGATAATTTAAGAAAACTTAACCACTATACAAAATTATTTGATAAGTATGGCATTCGACATAACATAGACAGAATGCGTGCTAATATCGTCAAATAGGGGGTAAAAAAAACAACTGAATCTTGCACATGGCCAGTAGTATGTCGCCCGTTACCGTGTTGGAATACCAACAAAACTTTTAAATTTTACACCCGCCAGAAAGAAAAACAAAGGATGTTAACTTAATAATAAACAACTTGGTAACTTTTTTTTATCAAATCTTTTCGTAATCAATATTCATAATGAAGACAGGACAACGTCTGTCCGGTCCGCTAGTATTCAAGGTAGGTAGATAGGTAGGTAGGTAGGTAGTGAGTGTGTGTGTGTGTGTGTGTGTGTGTATGTAAGTAAGTAATGTGCGATTGTGGGCGAACGTCAATTCGTCAAGAAACATTTTATTATATTATATAAATCAGAATAATATTGCGGCCCTGAAAAGGGCCTTTTTATTCGAAGCGTTCATATATATAAATGTCAAGAAATTTTTTCGAGTCCAAAATTAGAAACAAACTTTAACTAAATCGCAAGATCTAAATACACCGTATCGTCTTTATGCGGAATACATTCGGTTTGGTGGCTTCCCTGAGACCTGTGCATAAAATATGCTTTCTCGCTCACTTCGCGCCATGTCTGACAGTGGATATTATTTGCGGCTGCCGGCGAGCGGGAGCCATTCCGACTGTAAATAGTGCAACGACATCTATTATTTGGGACCGTAAACTTTATGTTGATAGGTTTGGGTAGGAGATGGCGTAAGGGTGTTTCGGAATGACTATAGTAAGTGTAATAGAACTTACTAATGCCACAGACCAGATGGAACTAATACGAAGATCATGCAAAATCAATACTCAATATTCAATAATTTATTTGCAACCGTAATGTACAGATTATGCTACATTTAAATACAATATGAGCATCAAACGTGAATATTGATTAAATGAATAAACGCGAATAAAAAAGTATGATTGCCATAGATATAAAGTTGAATCAAAATTATTTATTTTAGACTTTTCTACCACACCAATACAAAAACATACCATTTCGAGCTCATTTCGGGATTATATTTAATTTAAGCTATTGCAGAGTTTTATTTACGCAAAATTTACAATTTTAATATTCCAAAAATAATGTAAAAATGTTTTAATGTACAAATTAACGTTTTTCATATAATGCTACCACTTGCGAATGGGTAAGTACGTGTATAATTACAGAAAGATCCGTCAAGCTATTTTTCCGAGATTGAGTAACAATCAGCCATACAAACTTTCGCATTTATTATTTAAGAAAGATAATTTTTTATAACTTTATTTGTTTAAATTAAGAATAACAGGTTGTTTGTATATTTACAAGATATCAAGATGATAATCTAATTTAAAGTTACGTATATTCACTATTGACTGTACACTAGTACAATAAGTATATTTTTAAAGAATGTTGTGTGTGCCTATTATTGTTATGTACTTGTATCAGAACACAACTCACAACTATCCAATCTTTTAAATTTATAATATTTTAAGAAAACATAACACATAGAAATAAGTAACTCACTAAAAAGTAAAATTTCTAAACAAATTATTAAGAAACCTATTTATTTATGAACAATATAATTTCAAATACAACCAACTGAACAGAAGTATAAGAAAAAAATATACAGCTACGAATATAGAACCTCCCCATTCTTTTTGAAGTCAATAAAAAAAATCTTTACAGGTTAATAGAGTACAAACTTAAGCTCTATTCTACTATTTAATATTATGATCTTTCAACCTTTGCTCCCAATAAAAATTAAAAAAAATTTTACTTCATGCGTCTCATTTTTTCGTTTTTGCAGAAAAACCTTTCATAAATCTTTATAAACTAAACAGGTAACAACGGAAATGTTAGTGGACGAGCAAAATGAAATTGTGCTTTATTTTAAACTGTGAAAGCGTTTGTGTGTTGCGTTTACGGAGCCAGGGCAAAGTGAAATTGGTTTATGTGCAGTCGGGGAGTCACAGGTAGACTGTCTGTGTTTATGCAGTAGCATAATTGCAACTGTATATGGCATAATATCTTTTCACTCGACGAGAAAAGGCTTATCACTTTGTGTTTTTTTTAATGTAGGCACAAGGTTATATGGAATAGATATGTACTACTACTAGGGTGACTCAACGACCCAAAGTGAGTCTTGGCCTCCGACACCAGATCACGCCATGCATCTCAGTCCTGTGATAATTCTTGCCAGTCGCGATGGCCGAGGTTGGGAAGGTCTTGAGCTACAATGTCTTTCCAGCGGTATCTAGGACGTCCAACCGGGCGTTTCCCATTTGGTTGTCCCAGGTACGCTCTCTTCACGGCACGATCCTCTTCCATTCTCTCTAAGTGTCCGAGTCATCGAAGCCTAACTGCTTTGGTCTCTCCAATAATGTTAGGTTCGAAGACTAGGTCTTCAATCTCCGTATTCTTCCTGACTCTTAACCTCCCATCACCCAGTTTTTTATATGGATATGTGTATGTTTAAAAATAGATTAGGTAAAGTGATGATTTCTCTGGTTCCGTACCTCAGTAGAAAACAAAACGGAACCATTTAATGCTACGTAGTCCTAAGAACCAGCGTTTTTGAGTTTTTAAAACCCATATGAGAACTAGAATAAGAACTAGAATAACTAGGCTGACAATAGTGACCGAGTTTCTTGCGCTGCTTCTTCTCGGCACTAGCCCAGACTTGTCCCGAAGCAGTGGTAGGTTTAAATTGGGACGTGTAAAAGCGCCTCCTGGGGCCTATTTGCAGAAATAAAACTGATTTTTAGAAAACAGCGTTTTAAAATCTAAAGAAAATAAATGTATTAATTGAGAATCTGGTAGGTAAAGTCACAATTGTTATCGGTTACACGGTTTGATGAACTTATTGAAGGTAACACTCGGTAA
Organism: Anania crocealis; assembly: GCA_949315895.1. NCBI lineage: Eukaryota > Metazoa > Arthropoda > Insecta > Lepidoptera > Crambidae > Anania > Anania crocealis. The sequence goes on from OX438868.1 coordinate 3,364,692, forward strand.
AACTTTACAGTTTCTAGTGACAAAATGAGTATTGCCTCTAATAAATTAAAAAAGCCATGTTTGGATCTTATCAAAATAACTGGCAATTATAATTAATATTCGTAAACCATTAACATTAATAAAATTTCAGACTCGTCCATCCACTCTCTGCGGGGTCAAATGATTAATTGCAAAAATTAATATCAAATAGGATCGCAGTTACTGGGATAATTAAAAAATATCTCCCAGTGTTTGTTGAAATTTATTCGAGCCGCTTCTAATTGGTCAAAACTGTAATTTCCCGAAGGGTTTTATGGTGCAAGATGTGGAATTGAGCCTTTCAATACAGATTTTTTGTAAAATCAGTTAAAATTAGTTTATTTTGGAGCTTTTATTTGAATTTGTAGGTAAGGTAATGGACCAGAACTTGTTGATTGTAGGAACAAGCCGACCATGGACTTCCTGAGTGGACTGTATGCGGACGAAAACACTTGTTGATATCTTCAGGGTTTATTTCTTTTCTTGATAGGTGACCGTGAGAGCAGGGGCAATTTTCGCCTGATCACGTCCTATTCTTATTTACATTTCTTAAACTAGCTTAGGCCCAAGTTCACCAACAGACGTTTAAGTTTAAACAGCGTTTAAAATATTATTTGACATATTTTGTATGGGAATTGTGTCAAATTAATCGTCACTCTTTGTTTACCGGCTGTTTAAATGTTGGTGAACTTGGGTCTTAGTGACTATACGAAATTCGTAATTTATCTTAGATAGACAAAGATAGAACACACAGGAGAAAAGAGAGGTCCGATATATATGTGTATTGCTATCTCTGTCTTACTTATTCTAAACCTACCTACAGGTTTCTTAAGATTTTTTCTACTTAAAAATCCTACCTACATGGGTTTTTGCTACCGACCTTCAGAATCTGCTAAGGGGACAGGGACAGCCTATAGGATACCTCCGCCGCGCGTGAGCGGGACGGCCTACGGTTATTTTCCTTCACCCCAGTGTACCTTCATACAACCATACCAGATCCTACCTAATACTTTAGAAATATTAGGGGTTAAAGTATGAAATTGCCGTTTTGTATGGACGAAATCGAGAAAAGTCATTTTTCCATACTAACAATTTTTTAGTTTTTTTAAAAACACCTCAACCGTTTTCGATGCAATTAAAGGTGAAAGTTAGATGGTTATAAAGCTACGCATTATAGTATTTAAATTTCTGAAAATCAAAGTTTATAATACAAATATACTTAATCAAAGCAAGAAGGTCAGCTGACACATTGTAAGGGGTCTTTTCAACGACTTCCTTTGAAGTAATAGGCACTAGTATTGAATTTTTTTTTAGTCAAAAGTTACTTTATTTAGTTTTTGATACAATACAAAAAGAATTACGCAATAATATGACTATACTTAAGAGTTATAAACAAAATAAAAAGTGGGAAAATAATCGGCAATTTCATACTTTAACCCCTATTAGAAAGAATAATGATGTAAGCCAGTGCGAGCTAAGACAATGCAATACCATATACTTTAAAATACTATCTTAATTATTTACTTAATCATTACAATACAAATTAAAAAAAATAGGAAAGTAGCCCATTTTCAATAAAATTACTGTAAGATACGATTTAAATTCACATGCAGGAAGCAATCAAATGTGGCAATGTGCGGAAAATGCGAATGCAATTTCCCATGAACGAATTTCTCAGTTTTTGCAGTCTGAAATCTGGAATTGTATATTTATGTTATGTCTGATATCGAAATTGTGTTCATACGGCTAATTTATTAAAAATAAATAAATCTGACTTGATTAATACTATCTTAAATGTATCGGGAGCAATTAATAGTAAATAAATTGATTTCCTTGAACAGCTCTCTAAGCAAGTTCATAGGGCCGTAGATGACCGTACAGCTCGTTATCTATACTAATATTATAAAGCTGAAGAGTTTGTTTGTTTGTTTGTTTGAAGTACTGGTCCGATTTGAAAAAAACTTTTTGTGTTGGATAGTCCATTTATCGAGAAAGGCTTTAGGCTATATAACATCATGCTGCGACTAATAGGAGCGAAGCATGAGTGAAAAATGTTGCAAAAATAATCGCGATCTATTAGCGGAAATTGACACGGTCAGAGTCGCGGGAAACAGCTAGTTATAGTACAAAATTGATTCAATATAATTGGCCTCATTTATACAGGGTGTTAGGTAAATGGTATAATAAGCAGAATTCAGCATAAATGTTAACCTATACATATCAATACTAGGGTGAAGTCAGAAATTTCATATTGTAATTTATTTTTATTTTTATACCTACAAACAAAAATTTTGTAATTCCGATTTGTATGTAGTAACTTTTTTCAAAAATGATGATCAATTCTGACTTCACTATAATTTTTACATACATAAGTAAACAAAAGCTGGTTTCGGCATAATATACTATTTACCTAACACACTGTTCATGAAGTACGAGTAATTCCGAAGATTTTGTTAGAACAAACCGCTGATTCTCATGGCTTAGCTCACAACACTTCTGATCTCGATGAAATAATTATCTGACCAGTTGAGTTATTCGCTAATGAGCCTAACTGATGGGCCACTCCTGATTATGATTAAGCCCTTTTCTTTTATTAATTACTCAACAGTTCTGTGGAAATGAGAGGTTGATTCGATTACTGTGGCTTTCTTGATGGATAATAAATTATCTATGTCATTTCCAGTAAGTTAATGGCCATTTAACTCTTCATAAAAAAAACTATTGCAACTTTTTGGCGTTTTAGACTATTTGTAAATGTATATTAACGGGAGTTAAACGCAAATGAACCTAATTTTATTGCCTGACGTTGTAACCAGGTAACGAGTGTGACAGTGCTTTGCAAAATAATCAGATAATAGTATTACCAGTTAAACTAAATTTACATTCGTCCTGGCATTTCGCGGGTTTTACTGATAAAAAACTTCAAGAAAATAGTATATTTATAACCATGTTTACCTTCCTAATTAGATTTAATTGAATAATTCAATCAGTAACTATTGAAAACTAGTAAAAAAATCCTTGAAGGTAAATTTTAACCACCCTATGTACGAGTAAGGTTAACTAGACTATTAAAGACTATATGGTGCACTATTGTAGACGCTCGGTAAGCGAAAGGGTAAGGGTTTGAACTAGGAACCTTGTGCAGTAGAAATACCACCCCACTAAGATGCCATCTGCCCACTGAATTTTAGATCCAATTTAAAAGAGGTACAAAGAGGAGTGAGCGACAATGGTAGTAGTCAACACAACCCAGCATAAACTAAACAATTGAGTTGTACCTTTTTTCTTGCCTGAAAATTCCCTGAGCCTTACCACTGTGCATTGAATAAAGAAAGTTTCCGTTGAGTAGTGGAGCTCTGACCGCACAATGCGGAGTGAACCAGATTGTCCTGGCACTAATTGAATTTAGAACGACTCAAGGAATTCAACCGTAAAGTTTTAAAGATACAAAAAATCGGAATCAAACTCTGATTTTTTTAAGCACAATGAAAATAAAATACGTAATCCTCTAGCACATATTATTTGTTATCCATGTATGTTGTGTTGATAAGGATGAAAAAAAAACTTTTAATAATCTCTTAAGAATGAGACATAGGTCATAACTTAAATTTCGCTCAAAACGTAAGAATCTTGTTAAAGAGCAGTCGACAGCACGTCAAACTATAAAAATTAATCATTTTTTTCCCTTATTAAAAATTAAAATTAATATAATATTATATAATATTTCGAATGTTTATCGGTTTTAAAGTGAGTTGCTGACTGTTTTTATGACGATGTACACACGACGAACACAAATCCATCGGTATATTGAGAAAAATTTTGACAAAGGTTATACCAATACACAGATTAAATATATAATTATATTACTCGTTCCTTGTTAGTAATAATTTTTCTAATGACCGCACTTGTTCTGTTTACCGAAGCGGTCGAAGCGGGCTGGTGCAACACACCTACCCTCATGCGTTGCGAGTTTGAGACATTATTTTTGTTTGTTTACCTACACAAACATTGTATTGTACTTTATTATTATCTTGTCAGTGATTGTAACCGACACAGATTTATTTAACATGTCTGCTCATACGAAAATTGAAAATTTTATGTAACCCTTCACTTAAGTGAATTCATGTAATTCTTTGTGAAAGTAAATAAAGATTTTAAACTTTAGATATCATCATCCCGTTGGTATACTGTTTTAGTACGGAGCCAAGATCTAAAGGTTAATTCCCGGGATTGGCGAAATAGTTTAAATTTTTTTAACTTTTCTTAGGTTTGTGGTCACCAACTCGCATTTAGCAAGCGTGGTGATTATGCCTATGCCCATCATTGCTATGGTAACTTAAATTAAATTATGGTGGCCTTTGTCCTGCAGTGAGATAGCGAACACTGAATTTCGAAACACAGGCTTAGCCTAGTTTGGAAATCAGGGTCTTATATTTTTGTGCTATGTATTTATAATTTCACTTGATACCTACTTAATCTACTATGTTAATTAAGTGCTAGCGCTGTACAAGTCTATTATGTGAATAAAGAATTTTTATTATTATTATGTTGGTCTGTTTCCGATCACGGGACTATGGAGTCCCGGACATTTGGAAGGCGTACGAGGGGCCGAAGCCAACTAGCAGAGGCCTGTTAGACAACATTTATCTTTACGATGTGATGTGACACCGACCGACGATTATTCCTGTACGCACTATATAAATGCGTCCAAGGACAACCCCCGGTCAGTGTAGGACTATTGTAGAATGTGGATACAAAGGATACTGGGCTCTGGGTTTGGGTGCTAGTGGACTGGGTAACTGGGACTATGGAAGGACTATGGCCCCTGCCTGACCTATGTTACTAACACGGATAAAATGGCAGGGGGTGACTTGCACACTCGTTTAATGGGCCCCCGAAAACGGCCGCTAGCACATAGTGACGTAGCGACAAGGGGGCAACATAGCCTGAGGTGCTTGAGGAGTGGAGAGGTATTACACTGCTCTCAGGACAATCCCGGTAATCCGTTCAAGATCCCTACAAGCATCTTACTGCAATACTTCCTTCCTCCGAGCATTTCTGCTCTAGCGACTCTCCACTCAAGCCGGCCAATGAAGGCAAGCCAGAGGTGAGAAACAGGGATACTCCCGGGAGCAATCAGGTTCGTGGGGTCGCTACTGCCCAACAGCTCGCCACAAGCTGCCCTGCGGGGAGCTTATTATTATTATTATTATTATTTATCAGTTCCGAAATACCAACAAAAAACATATATGTATTATCTAAAAAAAAAGAATTAAGTTTAGAATTTCTAGTTCAATTCACTACGCCGCAGCACTGTGCGGGTCAAAGTTTGCGAGCTCGGACCGCGCGACCGGATTGTTCGGACACTAATTAAATTTAGAGCGACTTTAAGTCCCGGACACACCTGGAAGTTCTAATTTGGACTTAAAAACATTTATTGGATGGCTGTGCGGTTAGAAAAATGGTTTAAATCAATGATCGGTAAGTACTTCTTAAGTTTTGAACGTGGAGAGCAAAATGAGTAGATTATGTAGAGAATTATTTGGTGGTGTGGTAATTTAACGCAGTTACGTTTTTCAGACTGCCAAAATTTGAGATTTAAAATGGTTATTATGAGTTAATTTAATTTGCTAATTTAATTGTACTCATAGATAAAAATCGGCAAAGTGCGAGTAGGACTCGCGCACGAAGGTTTCCGTACCATTAACTAGGTAGACAACAGTATGCACATAAATTTAGTTAATGTAGTGCCTACCTCATACCATTTATTGATATCGAGCAAAATAGGTAAAAAATGGCGTTTTTTTATGGGATATTTATTTTATTTTATTTATAGTATCCGTTGTCATTGCGGTTACAGAAATTTTAACTATCTAGCTATCGCGGCTTTTGGGATACAGCCTGGTGATAGACAGACGGACAGGCGGACAGTCAGCGAAGCCTTAGTAATATGGTCCCGTTTTTACCCTTTGAGTACAGAACCCTAAAAAAGATCTGTTTACCAAATGACACTTCAAAGTGTCATGTTTAATACCTAAATAGAAATGTTAACTTACTTATGTATTACATTAGATAGATAGATAGAATATTCTTTATTGCACACCAAACAGAATAATTGAAATTAAATGTTTATATAAAAAGATGTACAATTTGGGCGGTCTTATCGCTAAGAGCGATTTCTTCCAGACAACCTTTGGGTCAGGATACAATATAAAAGTAAGGGGAAGGTGGAGCAAATAAATCTGAGTATTAAAACAAATTTTTGTTATAAAGGTATATATACAAATAGGTTTATTCCTACGAATTTGCAAGAGCGCTCGTTTAATGATCGCTGATTATGTATTTAATTTTTCATAACAATTAGCGCTATTACAAAATAAGAGAAAATGCTACACATTTTGTCAATAACAATATATTATGGTTAATATTTTTAATTCAAACATAAGTTATTCTGTGTCGGACAGTCTTCATAATTGATACACTTCCCAGTGCTCAGATCTCGCACAGTGGGCGTATTGCAGAAGCAGTCGGGTATGCCGCAGCCGCCGGGTGTTGCTCGCTCATGCACTGTGGGGTTGGCACAATCCGGTTCAGCTTTCTGGCAGCTGTAGAGGACCGAGTGTTCTCCCTTTGGGCAGTTCTCTGAAACATTTTGATGATTTTGGTATTTTTATCTAACTATCTTAATAATAGCTTATACAAGGTGTTAGGTAAATGGTATTACAAGCCGGAACCAGCATATTATGCATATAAATCCTATGGTAAAGTCAGAAATTTGAAATTTTTATTTTTGGAAAAAAAAAACATACACATCCAAATCTCAAAATTAAAATGTTGATATCAAATTTCTGACTTTACCATTGTATTTTATTTTAAAATATTACAATGTTCAAATCTTAATTATTTATATTTAACTTTACATCCATAAATGTTAAAATAAATAAATAATATCCAAAGGAATAACAACGTTCAGAAGCTAAAATACTGAATCATTACTAATCATTACTAATAAATAAAAAAAAAGGTACCTAGATGAATATTACGTAAAGTATTTTGAAATATACTCACTTGTAGGCACTCCTTGTCCTTGTACCAAAGCTACCACCAACACCACAAAAACCAAACAAACAGCAACAGACTTCATTTTACTAAACACAAATTTTCCTCCCAACACGTGAATACGACGAAGAACTCTTTATGAATGAATAATGGCTGAAAAGTTTAGTATTTATATGTATGATTGTACGGAAGGTACAATATAAGCGGATGCAGTAGCTTTATTCAAGTCAATAAGTGGGTTTAAGTTTGATGATTAGTTCAAAATTTTATTGGTTCGGGGTTTATACTAAATACTTACCTTGTTTTTTATGAGTTTCATATATTTTGGCACTGTTGCTGTTGATGTATAGTGCCAAAATATCGGAACAATGATGGTGACCATGAAAGTTTTCACTTGGTTCCCTTTATTTGGAAGAATCTTGTTGCTCCAAAACTCATTTGGCATAACACACTTGGCATAATCTTCTTTCATCGAATATTTACAAGGCATAATTTTTCTTAATATAATTATTGTTTGGCAGAATGTTTATATGGCCGAATTTACAATTGCATACTCTTAAGATGGCAGATTCTGAATGTAAACTTTCTGAGATATGATAATTCTGCCTTTTAAAATGACTATTAGTTATGAAATGTATGCCAAAAGACGATTCTGACTATGAACTTTCTGCGATATGATGGTTCTGCTTTTTAATTATTGTGGATATCAAATGTATGCCTAAGATGATTCTAGCTTATAAAATTATGCATTTTGAGTGTCCGATTAATGAGTGAATGCCAAATGAGTTTCTGCATAATGAAGATGATGCCTTCCGCTGATATGCATAATAATATTATGACATTAATTAAAAATTCTGCTATAAAAGGTAGACCCGTTTTCAGTATGATGCTTAGATGTTTGTTAATACCATCGATGCATGTGTAATTAGGGTTCTAAGGTTCTTGAAAAACTGAACTGAGAACGCTTCGTGTGTGTTATTTCAATTTTACTTTTAAGTTTTCCAGATGTCAGCTATTATACTCGTATAAAGAACTTTTTATATTTTATTTTTTGGTACCGTGATCCGAATATACTTTTTAACTTAGAATTAGTAATAGAAATAGTTTAATGGTAGGTATATATCCGGTTTTCAATGTGTTGTCAGACAATAGTCAGATTCACAAAGAAAGAAAACTCACTAACAGTACGTCTCTAAAAACTTTTTATATCGTTAGTTAATATCAGTAAATAATTGCTCCAGTTAATCAAATCAAACCAAATCAAATCAAATTTATTTATTAAAACCTTAAGTCAATAACTCCTTTACCCGAGTAAAAGTCTTTATTGAGGATTCTTCTTAAAGTTTTAATAAAATAACTAATAAAGAAGAGATGGAATAAGTAATAATTGAAATTTCATACTTACCTTATCAAAATTCATGGACTTTCCCATTTAGTAAAGAAGACTTACTGCAACCCACTGCATTATAATTGTAGTCTGTGAGTGACGACCGAGCAAAGAAAAGGGGAATAACTTCTAAAAAGAACCGTTTCTATAATGCAGCGAATGAGGAAACGTTTCAAAGAAACGATTTGGTTAAGGAAAATCGTAAATGTTGAATGACGGCTTACAGCTGACTTCTTTTTGTTATCGTAGTTAACTTTAAATAAATAAATTAAATATTTTTAAGACATGCCTCACTGGGCCACACAGAGCCATCTAGTCCCAAATTAAGGTAGTATTAAGTACCCTGTCGTATGGGGTACTAGACAACCGATAATCTTACTTATATACTTTTTTTTTTGTAAATGTACTTATAATACATAGAAAACACCCAGACCAGTACAAACAGACATGTTCATGCACACAAATATTTGTACTGTGCGGGGATCGAACCCGCGACCCATGGCTCAGAAGCAGCGTTAACTACCGCTGATCCAAATCGTCGTCAACTATTTGATTATGTTTGAATACAGTGCTCTAAATGAAGTAAAAAGAGATTATTATTGATTTTATTGGCTAGACTTTTAAATTCAACTTCCCACCGGGTTGACAATTAATCCCTCGATCGTGAGTTATTCCAGACACAATTGAAATCAATTGTTATCGCGGCACGCGCCTGCCGCCTGGGCGTTGAGGGATTAAATAATTTTGTTTAAAGGTTATCTATAACCTTGTTTGTCCTATAGGACAAAGTTGAACCTTAAAAAATAATACACTTTTTTTACGCAAAATGAATTAATAATTGCGATTATAATATCAGAAAAATGTATGAACGTTTTACGCAAAAACACGTAAACAATTTTAATAGCAATTTATTTTAATCCAGTTGATGTTAATCACCAATTAGTTTTTTCATTGGTTGAAATAACTTTTCAGGTTATACGGAACAAATTTACAGGTAAATATAAAAAAAAAAAACATAAGGAATGTATGCACCCGGGTTACAAAATCTCTCCCATTTTCCGTAAGTTAATAAACGCGATATTTCTTACTCGATGACATTGTTTTAAGCGAAGCAGCACCGACTTGGCAATACTTGGCAAGTTGTTTTGTTTACCGGAGACTGTTTTAAAACTATAAAAACAGAGACAAAAGAAGTTTTATTTTACAGGGAAACAGTGGACAAAGATGGTTCTTATCTTACGCAAAGTACACCGAGTGTCTACCTACTGGAAGGAGACAAAGACAATGTCATGTACAGTCTAGCTTAGAAACGTTAGTCAATTTCTTTTATTCTTTATTTTAGTCTTTTTTTATAAATAATGGGCTTGCTCTTGACTACATACTTAACTATACAGTTAAAAAGAAGCCTAAGATGGAGCGACCTTGCCCAGAGGTACTGGTTCTCCCACACACCAGCGGAACACAGAAAAACTGCTCGGCGCTAGACTCCAGCAGGAGGGTGGGGTAGCATCCAGGCAGCCTCTTACGAAGCCTACCACTGCAGAGGGATATGTTAGCCGTCACCATTGGTTGGAAAACCAAAGATGCCGTTGCCCAGAGTGGACCAATAGGAGGTAGATCCCACCACCCCAAAATACAATTTGGTCAGTGTATTGCTGGATATATTATGACTCTAGATGTCTGTATGATCTGGACCCCAATTCCGCTAATTTACAAATGGCTCAATAGAATCGAAATTGCATCGCAATAGTATATTTTGACATTACTACCATAATAAATGTGTCAAAATATACAATTGCGATGCAATTGCGAATTAGGGCCCTGATGATACGTCGTTCATGCGAACTTCACTATTTTGTAGGAATTGAGAACTGTGTTTATAGTACGCCGCTGGGAAAATGCAGACCTTGATAGTGTAAATATGGACAACGCCATCTATCGCTCCAAAATAGAACTAAACAATACCTATACATCGGTCTTAAACAATGTTGTGTCTATCTTGCTCTTAGTCTTTTCCAGTTCAACCCAGCTGTCTAATAATAAAGTCTGATCATCAGGGCACCTATTCCGCTAATTTACAAATGACTCAATAGAATCAAAATTGCATCGCAATCGTATATTTTGACATTATTACCATAATAGATGTGTCAAAATGTACAATTGTGATGCAATTGTATATTTTGACACATTTTTGTAAATTAGCGTAATTGGGGTCCTGGTTGGTTGTCTTAACTTTTTTGCTCTGATCTTCAGCATATTTCGTCAGTCTGCTGCAAGATATTATGTGTCTTGATTATATTTACAACTTGCTCTTAGTGCGGTGGTAGGAACCGCAAAGGGCCGTCTGGATCACGATCATAATCCTGCCAAAGTCCAACGTCAAACAGCACTCGCTAGGTTCCGTCGTTGTGCACGATTTCCAGATTCTGGGTAAGCTCGCTCTATCGAGCAAGCATTAGCCATTACTGGACGAACACACTGATTGTAGATCCGTGTCATCAGGTATGGCGGGAATTTTGATTGGAAGACGTATTCTAGCTTGCCTTTTTTGATTTTATAAGACAGTTTGAATACATTAGAATTCTTTTAATTTTAAAATTAGAGCAAAATATCTGTAGACAATACTCAATTGGTCAAAACTGATAATGACAAAAATAATTATACATCCGATCATTTCCGTTTTCAACTATCCAAATTCTCGATTACAACGCAGAGGCTAGGCCTTCATTTCTAGATTTTGTATGTAAACATGACACACACACAATTAGTGTGAATGTCATTGAAATCTTACCATATAATTTTTATATTTGCGAATAAATCACGAAATTTTAGTTGGCTATCCGCTGCTGACTGTACTCGACGTATTGCAATTAAAATTACAAATACACGACCGTTGAGTCAATAAAGATTTTTATTGTATTTTTATGACTGTGTTTGTATTTTTCCATGCAAAATGTATTGAATGTTTAGAAACAAATAATTTTAATAATACTACATTTTAAAGATTCGAGTAGGTAAATTTATAAAAACAGGTGAGTAAACTGACAAAATGTATAATATGTTAATTTGAATCACAAGACAGTTTTATCCTCATTGTTAATTTGAATAATTAAATGATAAAATAAATGGAATGCTAACCTCGTATTACTCGCGGTTAACGGAGTTTTACGTAGTTACTGGTAGACTAAGATGTTATTCACCTTTGAGTAAATAAAAAAAACAATAAAATGTGAAAACCTTACAAACACGTGCGAAATCCATAAACCTTTCCTTTTAATGTATAGAATTTTCATTAGTTAAAAAAAAACAATATAAATACCATAACAATATGAGATCTGAATTAGGTACATACTCGTACATTATGAAAAATGAATTTTAAATATCATGAACTATAGTTTTTGTAACAACTTTGTGTATTACGTTTTATCTTATGTACGGTTGGTTAAGAAAGAAGTGGTGTACCAGGTTTGACCAATTTTAATGTGTCATTAAAATAATGTCTCAGGCGGGCCTCGAACCCGCATCTCCTCGCATGCCGGGCGCAGCGCTTTACCGATTCAGCGACCGAGACACTACGACACATGCAGGTGTCAATTTTTCAGGTTTAAATACTGGTATTATGATTTCAATTAAATTGCTTAAATATCGTATAGAGCGAATCAGTTAAAATCAGTTAAAATCAGTTAAAATCAGTTATTGCAAATAACACAAATATCGTCATCATTTTCAGGTTATTAGATTTTAAACCTATATTGAATACAGTTAAGGCCAGACGTTCCTTTCAAAGTGTACGAGCTAGCAACGCTGCAACGTACATTTTAGTTAACTCATCAGTTTACACTTTGACCTCATTTACCAATATTCACATATTTCATTCAATCAGTTGTTCAGTTCGCAATTAGCCATCAAGAGCGCCGCGCATACTCATTCATTTAACATAAGTTCAGTTTGTAATCAATTATTTCAAATATAGATCAGTATTACTCAACCAAGTCTTATCATTCATCAAATTGTTTCGGTTCACCCCGAACATTGGTCCTTCGAGGCGTCCTACGTAAAAGGCGGGACTCTTACACGTTTTTCGGACTATCAGTGACCTACATACGTGTCATCGGTTCCGCTGAACCTATTGAAGGAAAAGTACACGTGTAATTGTGTAAATTAAGTCTGTGATAGTGTCGCTGTGCAAGCAAGGCATTACGATACATCACCCAGCCAGACCAAACCAAGTGTGCCATCAAGAAGCACACTTACCACCCGGAACACCAAGGTTTTGGGTCATCAGCAGCAAGCCGGTGCCAGGGCGCGTCTACCCTTGCATCAGCTACAAGCAGCAACAGCAGGAGTATCACCATCTTCGGAATATCAAGTAAGATCTGTCCATTTCTTACTTCATAGACATGTCTACCTTCGACGATATCATGGCTACTCAACAACAACTGGTCACAGCAATTGAGCAGGTCTGGACCAACTTCAAAAAAGATAGTTCGGAGAGAAAGACTCCGGAATATCTACAGCGTCGCGTAGACATGTTAGACAAATACTGGGTTGACTTTGAAAACAATCATGCTAGGTTATCAGAGTTCGGTATTGAATCTTCCTATTTCGAAAACAACGACTACGAAAGTGTAAGAGATAGATACGGTTTAATTAGGGCAAGTATCATAGATTATAAGCAGCCTACAACGAGCGACAAGCCCGGCTCGTCATTGTTAAAGGCAGCTACATTCGAGCCAGCTACTCCGACAGACTTTAAGCAACCATCGGGGGCACCAAGGCCGACCGATACCTATCAACCATCGCCATCATCAAAGGCAACAGTTAGCAGAACAGATGATATGCTTAAAAAACAACAGAGCAATTTTAAGGCTTTTCATCGTTGCGTAACAAATATAGATATAGAGTCCATGTCAGAAAAATGGGAGTTTGACGACATCCTGAGAACACTCCAATCACGCTGGGCGACCATTGATGCCCTTCACTGGGAGCTGGACAGCGAGTTGGACGAATCAAATAAAAAATACGAAGATGCTTTTTCAAGTTACGAGAGAGAGTATACAAGAATCAAGAAAGATATCAATAAGAAAATGTGGTCTTTGGCCCATAGGGAGAAGGCTACCCCACAAATGGAGATACCTACATTTAGTGGCAACTACAACAGCTGGATTTCGTTCAAGGATTTGTTCACTGAAATTATTCATAGCAACCCGTCGATGTCTAGTGCACAAAAGATGCAGTATCTTAAAACCAAGGTCAGAGGCGAAGCTGAAAAATTAATTCACCACCTGTCTGTAAGCTCCGACAACTATTTTACCTGTTGGGAAATTTTAAATCAAAGGTACAACAACAAGAAACTATTATTTACGTCACATATTAATATATTGTTAAATCTCCCGGCAGTGCAACAACAATCTGTAAATAATATCAAGCGCATGCATGACACGACTATAGAATGTCTTAATGCTATCAAGAACCTGGGGGTCGATATCAGTTCATGGGATCCCTTAATTGTCCACATTCTGTCACAGAAATTAGATACAGAGTCATTCACGGACTACGTAGAATCAGTAAAGCAGCCGAGAGAACTACCAGTGTTGAAAGAATTTATAGACTTTTTGGAGACCAAGTTTACGACTCTAGAATCATCATCACGTAGGAAACAAGACAACCCTACGCCGACGCCAAAAAAAAAAGGTAATTTTAAGCATAACCAGTTTTATAAACCCACGTTCAATAAAAAATCATTCTCTTCAAGTATGATTGCGCAACCGTCTAACAATAAGACAGGGCAAACTACAACAAGATACCGGTGTTCGCTTTGCAAAAGTAATGACCATGGAATTTACTTTTGTCAAACATTTTTGGAAATGACTGCGTCCAATAAGCGCAAAACCATCACGAAATTGAATCTGTGTCAAAACTGCCTCAACTTTCATCCAGGCAAATCATGCCTATCAGATCATCGTTGCCGAGAATGCAATAAAGGTCATAACAGTTTATTGCACGAGGCATTTACGCAATCGGTCAATATGACAACGGAAACTTCAGCAGCGGGCGCGGGGAGTACAGCAAGCGCAAACGCTAATTCAGCGAAACAAATCAAAAGTAGTTCACACGTGTCACTGCCGAACGAACCGCTTGAAATATTGTTACCAACCGCTATTATTAAGATACAATCAGCCGATGGTTCGCACCATACGATGCGAGCTCTACTAGACCAAGGTTCCCAAGTCTCTTTGATCACGGAACACGCAGCCCAGTTATTGCGTTTGCCAAGGAAACGATGCATGGGAGTGATATCTGGTGTCGGTGACAAAGAGAGCAGTTGTAAAGGGATGTTAAACATAAAATGCATGTCGGTCACCCGTGACTTTACATTTGAAACTGACGTGTTGATCATAAAAAACCTCATCAAAAACTTGCCAAGTTGTTCCTTCTCAAAACCAGATTGGTCATATCTTGACAACATAAATTTAGCCGATGCCGAATTTTATGTCAACCGTCCTATAGACATTTTGTTAGGCGCTGACGTTTATTCTATTATTTTATTAGATGGCATATGTAGAGTAAATTCGACCTTGCCGACCGCCCAACAAACAAGGTTAGGCTGGATATTAAGCGGCAATGTAAAAACATTTCAATGTAATGTGTTAATACATAATCTCGACGAAATTCAACGTTTTTGGGAGGTAGAAGATATTTCAGAGCCATCGGACGTATCGTCCGAAGACCAGCGATGTATCGATTATTATGAAAGTACTACAATTAGGCAAGAAGACGGCAAATATAAGGTCAGAATACCACTAAAACATAATTATCAAGAAAAATTAGGCGAATCAAAACACAAAGCAATCAGTCAATTTTTTACATTAGAACAAAAATTAAAAAGGCAGGATGTTATTGCGCAAGACTATAAGATATTATAGCAAACCGTTACACGCCCAGGCGATCACGCCACCATCAGGCCATCACGCCACCAATGGGCGACGCCTAGCCCTCACGCGACGCGATCTCTCCCCGCGACCGCTCCCCTTTCGAATGCGCTCGGCAACGGCCACCGCGCCAGTCTGCGCCCACGCGCCTCTCTATTAACACGCGTCCGAGCTCGCGCATCTCTCCATTAACACGCGTCCGCGCTACCCACCTTCCGTACGCCAGTCAGCTCCCGCGCTGCTTAACTCTGTGTGAATTGTGTACCTACAACCTGTGTGTGTGATTTGTGAATTTTTGTTCGTCAATAAATTGCTGAACTGGACAAACCGGGGTTTTCTTGTACCTACGACGTGGTAAGGGGCCGTGCGACGGAAGTCCACCGGGCCCGACCATATCTGGCGCCCAACGCATAAAACCCACAAGGGTGGCCATAGCTGGTGGAGAAAGAAGAATTTATCCTCCAAGGCGACCGCCCAGAGCTAACACACAAGATGCCTATGGTAACTAGATCTAGATCAGCAAGCCTCGGGAGCAGAGATGATGCGGCGCCGCAACCCGCATTCCACACTCCTCTGCCACCCGCGACAACTCCGGCCCGCGACGAAGAACGCCGCGACGCTGACGCCTTAAATTCACATCATCGTGATGACACCACGACGTTCACTAACGACAACGTCGCATCTATAATTGCAGCACTACAAAGATCTCAAACCGATGCCCTCAGGGATCTAATTGGGTCAGTGTCACGCGCCAATTCGTCATCAACACCGATACCCACGAGCACGGAAGGCACCTTGGCCCGCTGCAAATCACAATTCGCCGGCCGAGCACATGAGTCAGTGGAGGCATTCATTGACGCCGTTGAGGCATTTAGCGAATGTGCGCATGTCTCCGACTCAAACATTCTACGCGGCCTCGCTTATCTATTAACGGACGACGCTGCTACCTGGTGGCAGGGCGTGAAGACGACAATAAAGTCGTGGCCACAAGCGAAAGAAAACCTTCTAAGTGCTTACGGCGACCGCCGCCCGCCACATCGCGTCTACGTAGAGCTATTCGCTAGTCCACAACGCAAAGATGAGAACACGGACATCTTTGTAGCGCGCAGCCGCGCCCTATTATCGAAAATACCGGAGTACGATATCACCGAAAAGGCAAAACTTGATATGATTTACGGGCTGTTACACTACAAAATACGTGGCCGATTGCGACGAGAAGAAGCTACTTCATTCCACGATTTATTACGACGTGCTCGAGACATAGAAGATAGCCAGGGGGAGCCCGACGTCATCTTAAAAACGTCGGCAGGCTCGCGCGAGAGCAATTTTGCATCACGCACGACTACATCCCACGCGACACCGAGTGCGCACCTCCCGCCGCCCGCCAGCCAGCGCGTACCGCGGCCGGCACCGCTAGCTGCCGCCGCTCGGTACCCGGCGCCCCCACCCGCGCCCGCACACGTCACGGTCCACAACAATGCGCCGCAAGCGCCGCAGCCCCGGCCTCCGCCCTCGTCGCACGCGACGCCCGACGCCGCCGCCGCTGCTCCGGCTGCGCGGAAGCAGCGTCCCACCTGCGCTTACTGCAAAAGGTTTGGACACACCCGGGAACAGTGCCGTAAGTTACAGAATCCTATTGATAATTCGGTGCGTGATAAAAGTGAATCGTTCTATAGTGTCAAATCCCGGTCATTTTCGCGTAAAGTCCATGATAAAAACAATCAATGTTTACCCCCAAAGTACAATGTATATTCGTTAAGCTCTGATGATAAATCTAATTTAAGATTTATCATTAATTAATTGATTGATTAATGATAAATCTAACTTTTAAGAAAATTCTCGTACATCAAATAATCAGTCAAAATCTCAATCTATTAATAATAATTTTCCAGATAGTGTTCAAAGTCCCTATTTGCCTATTTTTACTCAAAACGAATCAAATACTAAATCTACTCATTTCTCTAAGCCGTCTACTCGACGTGATAACACTCTTGATGACGATTCGCATCGTAATATTTTCGACCCCGAGATGTCAAAACGGCGTAACTCGGAAAATCGATTATTTGATGAACGGAATTTTATTTTTGAATCAAAATGTCCTAAAAGTAAAAATAATCAATCCTTGCCAAGTTGTAAGAGTAATACTGTGTATTTCGAATCCTGTAAGCATAATGTTATTTTACCGCAGCGCAATAATAATGAATTTTGTCAATCCTTACATACGTGTTGCAAGTGTAATGTTGGAAAATATATTTTTTCCCAATCCTGTGAACATAATAATAATTCGTCACAGTGCGATAGTGTCCAATGTAATAAAATCCTACTTAACAATAGTAGGCGCAATTTGCAAAAATGTAATTTTTTAAATCCCTGTGATTGCTTTTATCATAATTCATCACAGTGCTCTTTAAATGTAAATTCCTTATGTAAAAATAGTAAGGGCATAATGGGAAAATATATTTTTTCTCATTCCTGTGAAAAGTCACAGAATAGTAATGTTCAAGATTTCAAGTCATTTCAAAATTCTTGTACTTGTAATTTACAAAAATGTTGTTGTGTACAATGTGATAATGAAGGTGATGTAGCGTGCACGCGCGGTGATGATTTTTCGCGTACCCCTGTAGGTCGTGAGATACGTCCGATTTTTAATATCGATATTTTAGGTTTCAATGGCACCGCGCTGATAGACACAGCAGCCAAGCACTGCATTGCGGGTCACACGCTATATGCTCTCCTTCTACGTCTGGGTCATCCTCTCCACTCTTCCTCGCGCGAAGTAAAACTCGCTGACGGCGTAGTCCGAAATATGGAGGTGCTTACCACCACTTTACCGGTGAGATTAGAACAAGCGCTTATCACAATCCCATTTTTGATTTTTCCCGACGCTACAAATAACGAGACGTTATTGGGTATCGACTTTATCACAGCTGCTAAGGTTGTTATTGATTTTCACAAAGAAATATGGTATTTTAGTGACCACTGTTCAATGAAATATAATCTGTCGTTCGAACCTACCTCGCGTACCGTGTCCTGTGCTTCAACAGAGGTTCTTCGGGATGATGAAGGCTGTCATCTCAATCCAGCTGAGCGCGACGCTCTAGCTGAAGTTCTCACCAGGCACGCGCATATCTTCAGAGCAGGGGGAGGCCCTACACCGTATACAGAACACTGCATCGAGACAGGTAACCACCCACCGATAGCTGTGCCTCCTTACCGCCTGAACCCGTCGAAGAAGCAGCAAATGAAGGTAGAGATTGACAAAATGTTACAGGATGACATCATTGAAGAATGCGAATCGGCTTGGTGTTCCCCGGCGCTGATGGTGCCGAAGTCCAATGGTGATATTCGCTTCTGCGTCGACTACAGACGTTTGAATGCCGTCACCAAGTCCGATACTTACCCGATGCCACGCATCGACGAGCTGCTACAGAGCACCAAACGAAACTGCTTCATGAGTACCCTGGACCTCAAATCCTCGTACTGGCAGGTCATGGTACGGGAAGCTGACAGAGACAAAACTGCTTTTATTTGCCCCTTAGGTACCTACCGGTTTAAGCGAATGCC
The DNA here is from genome assembly GCA_949315895.1 of Anania crocealis. Lineage (NCBI taxonomy): Eukaryota > Metazoa > Arthropoda > Insecta > Lepidoptera > Crambidae > Anania > Anania crocealis. The sequence goes on from OX438868.1 coordinate 3,383,652, forward strand.
GTTCGGCTTGAAGAATGCACCGGCGACGTTCCAGCGTCTCATAGATCGTCTCCGCTCCTGCTCTGCTTTACAAAATGTAACTATCCTAGCGTATTTGGATGATCTCATGGTGATCACAGAGGGGTCATTTCATACACATCTGCAGGACCTCGAGGCAGTTTTCAAACGACTCGCAGAGTTTAACCTCCACGTCAATAGGGAGAAGTGTACTTTTGCTAGAGAGAGCGTCAAATATCTCGGCCACGTTATAACACAGCAAGGTGTTTCCACCGACCCAGAGAAAGTGAGTGCTGTCCTCGAGATGAAGGAACCAGGTAACCTTAAACACCTGAGGACCTTTTTGCAGACCTGTTCGTGGTTCCGCAAGTTCATCCCGAACTTTTCTAAGGTCGCCGAACCTCTGACTCGGTTGACTAGAAAGAATCAAGTATGGATTTGGGGATCTGAACAAACGCAAGCTTTTAATGAGCTGAAACGTCTATTGACCACAGCTCCAATACTGGTGCAAGCCGATTTTAGTCAGCCCTTCGTTCTGCGCACCGACGCAAGTAACTACGCCTTAGGGGCAGTTCTATTACAGGGTGACGGTAATCAGGAAAGGCCGATTGAATATGCCAGCCGACTTCTCAACGCAGCAGAGCGCAACTACTCGACAACTGAACGGGAGGCACTCGCTGTAGTGTGGGCTGTAGAGCGATTTCGACCTTACCTAGACGGCCAGCCAGTCATCATCGGCAGTGATCATCAACCCCTGCGTTGGCTGCTATCTCTCAAATCGCCAGCAGGTAGGTTAGTCCGTTGGGCCTTGCGGCTCCAGTCTTTTGACATCCAATTTCAGTATACCCCGGGGAAGGCGAATGTCGTGGCAGATACGCTTAGCAGACCCATCTGTACTAGCGATACTCGCGAAGATTGTGGCCTCTGCTCAGTCATTTGCGATCTGCCATCAAAGTCTCCAGGCCAGCTGCGTCAGGAACAACTCGCCGACCCTGAAATACAAAAGATCATTACGGAGCTCGAAGACGCCGACGATCTCACTGCAAAAAGATGGTTAGAAAGGGGTTACCTCATGGATCAAGGGGTCCTGTTCCGCTACAATCCGGACGCTGAGAACGAAACCCCTCAATTAGTAATTCCTACCGGTCAAGTTGCTGATATATTGAAGGAGCTTCATGACTCGCCAACAGCCGGCCATCCAGGCATCGACAGAACGTACCAAAAGGTTGCTCAATTGTATTACTTTACAGGGATGCGGAGAATAATCACTGACTATGTCAAAACCTGCATTCACTGCCAACGATATAAAGCCTCCAACTCCAAACCCCAAGGTTTACTTCAGACACCGGTCATGAACCAGCGTAACGAGGTACTAGCTATAGATTTATTTGGCCCGTTACCAGAAGGAGACCAGGGGGAGCGGTGGATCCTACTCGTTGAAGATACAGCAACCAGGTGGACGGAACTGTACGCTCTCAAAGACGCGACAGCAGAAGCCTGTGCACACACCCTCATCGAGGAGTATTTTATGCGATTCGGTCTACCTCGCAGGATTATTTCAGACAACGGCGTCCAGTTTGTATCTGCTGTTATGCGCCAATGCATGCTGGTCCTGGGTATAAAACAAAACTTCGTTCCATTGTACCACCCAGAAGCTAATCCTGCCGAGCGCAAAAATAGGGACCTGAAAGCGATGTTAGCACACCTCGTTGAAGAGGACCACACCTCATGGACCGAGAAATTGCCGGTGATTCGCTTTGCCCTAAATAGTGCCACATGTCGGACCACAGGCAAATCACCAGCATTTTTGACCTTTGGCAGGGAAATACGGTCCCCCACAGAGGTCGTTCACGACCTTCGTGCTATTTTGGACAAAGACAACTTTGTTCCTCAAATAACTCCATATCTTAGGACATTCCTGAAGTCATTGTCAGCTGTGCGAGAACGGGTGGAGATCCAGCAGGATAAGAACAAGCAGTACGCCGATGCCTCTCGTCGAAACTCCGACTCCTACCAGGTTGGTGATTTAGTTCTTCTTAAGTCTCACCTCCTAAGCAAAGGCTCCAAAGACCTCACTTCCAAGTTCTTCCCACGCCGTAATGGACCGTACCAGATTGCAGGGAAGGTAAGCCCTACCACTTATAATATCTCCAGTACAGACCAGCCTGACATTGTTATAGGTAGATATCATAGCCAAGATCTTTTCCGCTACCAAGGCAGCGAAGCCAGCACCCTCCCTAAACCCGTTATCCCAAAAAGGAAACGTGGAAGACCACCTAAGGTTAGGACATAGGATGGGTGATGATGACGCTAGACCAGGAACGAGGGCGTTTTCCAGGTCTAGAGGGGGAGTATATAGCAAACCGTTACACGCCCAGGCGATCACGCCACCATCAGGCCATCACGCCACCAATGGGCGACGCCTAGCCCTCACGCGACGCGATCTCTCCCCGCGACCGCTCCCCTTTCGAATGCGCTCGGCAACGGCCACCGCGCCAGTCTGCGCCCACGCGCCTCTCTATTAACACGCGTCCGAGCTCGCGCATCTCTCCATTAACACGCGTCCGCGCTACCCACCTTCCGTACGCCAGTCAGCTCCCGCGCTGCTTAACTCTGTGTGAATTGTGTACCTACAACCTGTGTGTGTGATTTGTGAATTTTTGTTCGTCAATAAATTGCTGAACTGGACAAACCGGGGTTTTCTTGTACCTACGACATGGTAAGGGGCCGTGCGACGGAAGTCCACCGGGCCCGACCATAATATTTATTAATGAATATTTACAGCTCGGTCATATGAAACCTGCCACTGTTGTCAGCGATTTGACACCACAATGTTATTTACCTCACCATTGTGTCACGCGACTAGAGTCCTCGACTACAAAACTTCGCGTGGTATTTAATGCGTCAGTTAAAACATCGAGCAATTATAGTTTAAATGACGTAATGTGTAGAGGTCCCAACTTGCAACAGGATTTGCAAAGCCTTATCATCAAATGGAGACAGTACAAATTCGCCTTTACAGCCGACATAGAAAAAATGTTTAGGCAAATATGGCTTGACGAACAAGACCAACAAAATTATCAGTATATCAGTTGACTACAGTTACATACGGCACTAAGGTGGCTCCTTTCCTGGCCATGAAAACTCTTAAGAAGTTAGCCAGTGATGAGAAGGCGAACTATCAAGACAGTTCGGCCCCCAGTGTCTTAGAACAGTGCTTTTATATGGACGATCTCATTCACGGAGAGCACTCAATTGAAGCTGCCATTCGTCTTAAGCAGGATTTGATCGACCTTTTAAAAACAGGCGGATTTAACCTGAGAAAGTGGAAATCAAATACACCTGAGTTACTTGACTGCAAAAGCGATAAGGAAAATAATCAAGATTTTTTCGACTTCAAACAGGTGGAGTCAACCAAGACGTTGGGGCTAGGGTGGAATTCTAAAGATGACAACTTTACATTTCAATCAGAAATGAGCAACAACATAGCACGTCCTACTAAAAGATTACTTTTATCAGATATTTCCAAACTTTTTGATCCATTAAGCTGGCTCGCTCCTATCACAACTAAATTAAAAATCCTGTTTCAAGACATCTGGAAAACTAAGGTTCAATGGGACGAGCAAGTACCAGCAGACATTTGCGAAGAATGGACGAAAGTTAAGGCCGATATAGACGTCATCAGAGACTGTACAGTGCCTAGATGGTTAGGCACAACAAAACAAGATTCGATAGAACTGCATGGATTTTGTGATGCAAGCACAAAAGCCTATGCGTGTGTCATCTACTGTCGAATAAACCAAGGAAACAGACAATCAATAACGCTGATTGCAGGGAAAGCAAAACTTGCTCCCCTAAACAAGACCATATCACTTCCTCGTCTCAAATTGTGTGGTGCGGTACTGCTATCTAAACTGATGGATAAAGTCAAGTCATGTCTCGACAGCCACGACATCAAGATCTATGGCTGGGTGGATTCCATGGCCGTTTTAGGATGGCTTCACGGCGATACTGATCGTTGGAAACCTTTTGTAGCCAACCGCGTGTCTCAAATAACAGCCAATATGCCATCGGACTGCTGGCGTTACGTTAAGTCAAAGGACAACCCCGCTGATTGCGCCAGTAGAGGAAACACAGCGACAGAATTAAAACAACATCAGCTTTGGTGGCAAGGCCCCGAGTGGCTTTCCACATACCGGCCTTTGGACGATAAACTTCCACTCCAATACACCACTGATGAAGAAGTTAAAAAGAAAAGTTTAGTAAATGTTACACAGTCAAATATTGAAAACAGTATTATTTCAGATTTATTAACAAAAAACAGCAAACTTTCCAAAACTATTAAGACATTGGGATGGATCATAAGATTTATAAAACGAAATAACAAGAATAAATATTTATCATGCGAAGAGTTGCGTAAATCAAGAGAAATGATTATAAAAAGAGTACAAATCGGAGAATTCACAGATGAAATAAATAGCCTGAAAGCAAACAAGACCATTAGTAACAAGAGCAAACTACTGGAATTCAATCCTTTTCTGGATGAGAATAGAATTCTTCGAGTTGGCGGCAGGCTGAGACACGCCAACATAGATCAAGAAACGAAACATCCAGCTATAATCCCGAGTAACACCAGATTAGCAGACCTACTCATAGACGAAGCACACGAGCTAGCATACCATGGGGGGGCGCGCCTAACAACAGCGCTTCTGAGACGAAAATATTGGCTCATTGGTGGGATTAGAGCCGCAAAAAAGCGTCTTCGTCTCTGTGTAAAATGTAAGAAACTTAATCCTGATCAAATGCATCAATTGATGGGGGACTTACCACCGTCCCGATCTAATTTGTCCCGCCCATTTTATCACACAGGAGTAGACAATACGGGACATGTTATGATCAAAGCCAACAAGGGCCGTGGTATCAAGACCACAAAAGGATACGTAACTGTGTTCGTATGCATGGCCACTAAAGCCGTGCACCTGGAGCTCGTTTCAGATTTAACAGCTTCAGCATTTTTGTCAGCCCTACGTCGAATGGCCGCCAGGAGGGGTGTGCCCGGTCACATTTATAGCGATCAAGGTCGAAACTTCATTGGGGCCAACAACACCTTACAGCAAGAGCTTGAAACATTGCGTAATATAATTGATCAACATTTTCTTGAACAAGTTACCAACATGGGCATCAAGTGGCACTTCACGGTGCCTTCCTGGCCATCATCAGGAGGGTTGTGGGAGCGTACAGTCAGGAGTTTGAAGTTCCATATCAAGAGAGTCATAGGCGAGCAAGCGCTTACATTCGAAGAGTACAGCACCATCCTGAGTCAGATAGAAGGATGCTTGAACTCACGGCCACTATGCCCAATGACAGAAGACCCTAATGACTTAGACGCCATCACGCCCGTACACTTTCTGGCAAGTGGCCCTACACTGACCATATACGAAACAGAAACCGACTTACGAACCAGGTGGCACCTTACACAAAAAATATATAAACATATTTGGGATCGATGGTCAAACGAGTACCTTACTTTATTAGCAGCCAGGAGTAAATGGAGAAAACCACAACGCAATCTCAAGGAGAACGACGTTGTAGTAATTAGGGAAGATAACATTCCTCCGGGTAAATGGGCCCTAGGTCGCGTTGTACAACTACATCCCGGTAGTGATGGCTACGTCAGAGCTGTTACCCTCAAAACCAAGAACGGGTTGATGCAGCGTCCAGTTGTTAAGCTCTCCGTTTTACCGGTTAGTGACGACACAGGCATTGATCAAAAACCACACGAATCAGAAACGACTAAACAAGAAAATCAATTACCAAAATCAAAATCAAGTTCATCAACCTGTAAGAGAAAAACTTATAGTTTCGTATCACTAGCTACTGCATTATTGTTATTCTTCATAACAATTCTATCTCCAGCACAATGTTCATATTACATAACACCACTTCAAAACAATAGCCTTTATTTCGATAGCATTGCGAACATGCATTTAATTCGAGACGACTGGCGCCTAGTAGTCTATTATGACACTCATCCTTATCAAGAAGGTAACACGACCCTAAGTAAATATATAATGTATCTCGATGACCTGTGCTTGAAAATAAAGGAACAATCGCATTGCCGCGAGATAATGACTCAAATGCAGCACGAGTTCGCAGAACTGCAATATCATAATAACATTTTAATTCATCCGAAATCCGATACTCGCTCGCACCGCCGCCGCGGTTTCATAGACGGTGTCGGTTCAATTGCAAATGCTCTTTTTGGTGTATTAGATCAACGCTTCGCCGAAAAATATGAGAAAGATATTGACCTTATACATCAAAATGAAAAACATTTGGCTTCCTTGTGGAAAAATCTAACCTCGGTCGTGGAAGCAGAGTTCAATCTTTTAAAGCGCACCGAAAATATCATGACCAAACACCATAAGATTATTAATAAGAAAAAAAAACGATTTAGAAAACTCCATTAATCAAGCTAATAATGCAGTTGAAAAAATCTCCCTCATTACTGAATTTCTCGGCACAGCCATGATGGCTAACAATCTCCTAAACAGCCTCAAAAATATTCAACAAACACTATTAGATACAATCACAAACATTTATAACGGCAAGTTCAATTTTCACTTGTTGACGCCAGACCAGATCAGACAGGAATTAAACGTCATAGCCGGTCAACTCCCTAAAGATTTGTCTCTACCAGTTGACAATTATGATTTTTCTGACATATATAATTTATTACAAGTTCGGACTCGAATGACAACCAATTACATCATATTCGAGATCAAGATTCCGCTTATTAGCCGAGACATGTATGAAATTCTGAGACTCATACCGATTCCTCATTTAGTTCGAAACTTTACTATGGAATCTATTGTGCCTATATCCGAATACGTCGCTATTAGCCTTAGAAAGGATGCGTTCGTACCACTTTCAGAAAGGTATTTCGACTCATGTATCAATCGAAATGCTGCGACAATTCTTTGTTATCTTAGAAAGCCTATTTATCACATTCAAGATGATCAGAGCCTATGTGAGAGACTTCCAAACACAAGAAAATGTCAAACAACTATCAGTCCTTGCTTTAATCAATGGAACGAAATGCATAAAATAAATACATATTTTTATTATTGCTGCGAGCGGTGTCAGTTGAAGCTACTATGTGAAGATCAAGTTACCGTAGTGCCATTAACCGCCGCTGGCCTATTTACTGTCGATCAAGGTTGCATTATTAAATCAGCTGATTTGCTTGTATATTCACATAAACAACAGACGAACAAACTAACTATCAGTTTCAATATTCAAGCACCAGAGATCTCGCCTATAAACCGTCTCTTCAATCTATCTCTACCCAAACAGTTTAATATATCGAACGGAGATGAAACTGATAACCTAAACCAGCATCGCCAATTACAAGCGATTAAGAAGCAGATAGATCTCATGAAGAGCAGCGAACCCATAGCGGATAGCATTTCTTATCACGATGTCCACCATTATGTGGCCATATACGTTCTCTTCGTGGTCGTGGCGGGGGGCGTCGCAGTGTACGCGTGGTGGCGCTGCAAGCGCGCGCCCGCACCAGCAGCCGCAGCGGCCGCGGGACCCGTGGCCCCGCAGCCTTCAGCTCGCGCAAGTGTGAGTGCAGTGAAGTGTGGTGAAACCAAACTATGTGATAGTGCGCGTGTGTCAAAGCAAAATAAAAGCACTTCGCCAGTGCTTCGGTCAGTGTTTTCAATTCAAGACTCAAGTGATTAGATTAGTTAAGATGAATTGTTAATATCACCTTGTAATTCAGGGGTTTTAATAAAATCATCCATTGCATGTTAGTTTTAAAAAATATTGTCTAATCACCTTGTTTAATTTTAAGATCATGCTTATTCTCATCATAAGTAACATCACCACTTTCTCTCGCCCGGGAATATGTACGAGCTAGCAACGCTGCAACGTACATTTTAGTTAACTCATCAGTTTACACTTTGACCTCATTTACCAATATTCACATATTTCATTCAATCAGTTGTTCAGTTCGCAATTAGCCATCAAGAGCGCCGCGCATACTCATTCATTTAACATAAGTTCAGTTTGTAATCAATTATTTCAAATATAGATCAGTATTACTCAACCAAGTCTTATCATTCATCAAATTGTTTCGGTTCACCCCGAACACAAAGAGTTATTGATAAATATGAGGAAAATAATTCCACCGTTTTATTTATATTGCAGCCATTAAGAGTGGTTTTACAACGAGTTACCTGTACAGTTAGCTAAATAACTAGTACAATCCTAACGAAAAGTATCTGCAAAGCAGTTAGTGACACTAAGAATAATTTGGACCACCAGCAAAATTGGCAAAAACTCTCCTATCCTAAGGTCAAATATTTGCAAAGCATTTAGCGATACTAAGTATATACACCGTGCTTTTTTAACCACCTGGAAAACGAAGCCCACGTTATTGGACCATTATGTATAACATCATGGCAGAGTATTTTTTTTTTATTAATAATAATTTTTGAAAAATTTAAATTATTGATTCAGACTTTTAATTTCGTAACACGCTGTGACGCGCCCAGACGTATTATTTTGCTGCGGCTGGGTCTCGGTTGAATGGGCCTTACACAGCTACATCTGTGTGCGTCACAGCGTGTTTCAAAATTAATAGCTGTACCGATATTTAATATTTTAAATAAAAAAATTTTTGGTAAAAAAATTCAAATAACACTGCCAAGATGTTATACATAATTATTACATAAAGTGGGCTTCGTTTTACAGGTGGTTAAAATTGCACGGTGTATAGTTTTGGATTTGAAGCTCCACAAAAAAAGAGGAGACGTCTTTTTCTTGTCGGTTAAAATGACCTTCTATCTCAATTTGATGCCTCTTATTCTTGTGATTTTTGAGTGTTTAATATCCCCATATTTTAGTGAAGTAAATTTTAGTGATACCAACTTTAAGATAATATTTTGATGACCACCGTGGAGGAGTGTCGCAAACCAATTTTTAAGGTATCACTGCTCTAAGGTTCCAGGTTCAATGTATAAAATCGTTCAGCCTTTATAAGTTGAACAAAAAAATTCACAAATTGAGTATCTAGTCTTCGCCGGTTAAAAAACATATTTCTATGAAAATAATGTTCAAATATTACTAAGTTTTCAATACCTACCCGCTATTCAACAAACCTCGTGAAAAACAGTTTAAAATCCAAAGTAGGTTTAACGAACTAGTTTATTGTTAACACAATGTCCTTTGTCAAACCATCATGGGACTCCAAACATTGTCCAGGCACTTTGCAAGCTTCCCCCTTCCTTGGGAAAAAAGGGGGCCCGAACAAAAGGTGGTATTAGCTTTATGACATCTCGTAAACATGAAACGACAAACAGACAAGATAAAAGTTAAATTCTTTTTGCGAAGCCCTCTCAGCCCCTTTTACGGTCACAAAAATGGTCTATGTAATTGAAAAAACTAAGATTTTCGTGTTGGATCTGCTTTTTCAAATGTTATGTTGCGTTATCTTAATTGAAAGCGTAGGAAAAATCAGAGTATTTTGAAATAATGTTAAGGTAGATTTCCAGTGAAAATTGTTTTATTTTCTTTTATTGTTGCTGTGTGTGGTATTAAGCACACAGCTATTATATACTTTATTTGATATTTTAGCAATTAAATTGCAATTATAATATCAGTATATAAACTTGAAAAATTATATCTCAGGTGGGACTCGAACACGCATCTCCTCGCATGCCGGGCGGAGAGATGGGGGTTCGAGTCCCCGACATAATTTTTCAAGTTTTTATATTTTGGAATCTACATAATATGGATAAAGATAAAGATAAAGATATATTTATTTGCAGAAACATGTGTGAGATTTTTTGATGTTATGTTGGTGTTAGCATCAACATGTCTGGCCGATATTCGGCATGCAAATTTTTACAAAAGCTTCTCTTATTTCAATAAATATTAACAATGTCAACTTATACTTAATTATGTAATAAATTTTTCAAACAAAAAAAAATATTAAACATTTGTTAGAGATAGTAATGTCAAAATGTATCGTTAAGAAAGTCATTTATACTGTAATAGCATTTGTCAATTAGTTTCTTTTTCAAATAAATTTTAAATAGGCTGTTAGACATCAACTTATAACTTTGAGGAATTTTATTATATATTTTGGGAGCCATGCATACTACACTCTTCTTCAATAAAGCGGTTTTTGCTGGTTGCGAGCACAATTTGGTTCCATCACGACGGTTACGAACTACTTTGTCCGACAATCGTGGAAACAGGTGAGGATTCGCTCTTACGAACAGAGATATCTCCATTATATATAACGACGGAAGTGTGAGAATTCTGTGCTTAACAAAATATGGCATACAACTATCAGTGGTATGGAGACCAAACATAGCACGGATACATCGTTTCTGACTTTTAAACGCAATTTCTCTGTCAGTTGAGTTACCCCAGAAAATTATACCGTATCTAAGGACAGACTCTACCAGTCCATGGTAGGCAGTGAGTAGTGCGTCAATATTAACAACAGTAGAAAGTCTGTACAAAGCGAAAGCTAAGCTACTTGTTTTTTTTACTAAGTTCATTTATATGATCTTTCCAACTTAGTTTTCTGTCAATTTGTAAGCCAAGAAATCTGGCATTGTCAACTTGACTTATGACGGTATCGTTGTAAGATACTTCAGTGTTAAAGGGGGTAATAGCTCTTTGGTTAAAATGCATTATGGTTGTCTTATTTAGGTTAATTATTAAATTGTTATTATGTAACCACGCGGATATACATTTTAGTGAATCATTTATGTCATTTTTATAAGTATCAATGTCTTTACAATTTATAGTTACAGTACTATCGTCAGCAAATAAGGTCATAGGTTGTTTAGTGGCATTTGGTAGGTCATTTATATAGACTAAAAATAAGAGAGGCCCCAGTACGCTGCCTTGAGGGACACCATATTTGACGAAACGCTCGGTCGATGAGCTTATCTCTTCGGATTTAGTCTTAACGTTAATTTTGCTAATTTCCGTCCTTTGACGACGTTCTTTAAGATAGGACTGGAACAAACCTAGAACATTACCTCTAACACCATACGCCTCCAGCTTCTGGATTAGAATATTATGGTCGACATAGTCAAAAGCTTGAGTCATATCACAGTTATTATATCTTTATAAAAGTCAAAAATTGCCATGTTTATGTTTTTGCTTTTCCGGAAACCTTTTTGCTCTTTACATAGAATATCATTCTTTTCTAAATAATTGTTTAGTTCATTGTGAATGTATTTTTCAAAAACTTTGCTAAATACTGACATTAATGCAATAGAATTGGATATGTTGCATCCAATTCTTATTTTGTGATTTGACTTGAGATAAAATTAAAAAGTACCTAATAAATAAAAAAATTGCTAATGAGTCCTGTCGGTTAAGTGATTTAATTACTGGGCCAAGATCTCGTGGTCCTGGGTTCAGTCAACATTGCTGTTTTTATGTATATTTTTTTAAAGACATGCCACACTCGGCCACACCCTCAGATCATATAAAGAAATATATATGAAATTGGGGCGTGGCGCGTGCGAATCCAATATGGGCAAACAGAACTATTGCAGCCCACGGCAAATTATTTAATAAAAACATCCATGTAACGATAATTGTATCGGCACAATATACATTGAAGGCTTAATTTAATACTAATTAGGTGTGTTGTGAGTACTATGCGACTGCGCATTGTATCGAGGTTTAATCAAAGCGTTCACTGCCCGACGTGTGCGTCGTGACCACACTTTGTAGCGACACACTAATTTGCACACACCAAATGACGCATTGTGTAAGCGTGTAAGTGGTAGCCGCTGTGATTGGGTCCATGTTTGTGTGCGCACGAATGAGCGTTGCAAATTGATATAGTGTGATCCGTATGCTTACAACAGTGTTATTGTAGTTGCGTTGCACACATAAATAATTCGGAGACACGGGTTCGCTAAGGATTTACGAGTAATTTCATATCTCCTTCTTTATATGATCTGAGGCCACACCAGTGATTTATGATCACCAACCCTCATTTGGCTAAGCGTGGAGATTATCATATGCTTGAACTCATGTTGCTTTGGTCACTTGAATTTAACGATGGAGGCGTTTAGTTTTCCCTGCAGTAGGATGATTATAGGCTGTTGATCCTCGGGTTTGTGATCATCTACCCTTATTGGCAAGCGTGTTTATTATGTCTGTATCCATAATAACTGTGGTAACTTAAGTTCAATGAGGAAGGCCATTGCCCTTCAGTGGAATGATTTATAGGCCTTTACTTTACAAATGATTGAGTTGGACCCGGTAGGTGGCGTTGCCATACCAGGCAAGTCTGCATGGTCAAATAGTGTCCGAAGTGAAAATCTCCTTTTTGTTTTTGTCAGTTCAAAAATTTCCAATTAGAGTGAATTTTGATTGTTCAAGTTACTGACTTAGATTTCTCTCACCTGACGGGGTAAGACCCAACTAATTGAAGCTCGCACTCATTAACTAATGTGACCACGGCCGCACCTGCGACTCGTGCTTGGGACGCGCGGCTGGTCCAACGTCCCGCTGGGCACGCACACTCTTGATACTATTACTGCATTCGATACATTGCAAGCGACACGCGCAGCTTTAGAACAGATTTGCTGTAAAAAAATAAATACAGAGACGAACATAGAGACTCCTCCTTTTTTTTGAAGTCGGTTAAAAAGTAAAGTAACAGCCCTTTATCATTCCACATCTGAGCAAAGGTCTCCATCACTGAATTTAAGTCACCACAGCCATTATATTATATTATTTGTTGTACTAGAAAGGAAATGGTAAAACAACTGTTTTACCAATTTAGAGTCGGTGCTTAATAATTTATCAGTAAGTTCTTGTTTGAGAGCGACTCAATATTTTCATTTCTCCAACAGTTACGCTACCGACTTAGATTTCCATCACCTGACGGGGTAAGACCCAACTAATTGAAGCTCGCACTCGTTAACCAATGTGACCACGGCCACACCTGCGCCTCGTGCTTGTGACGCGAGGCCTGGTCTAACGTCCCGCTGGGCACGCACACTCTTGATACTGTTAGTGCATTAGATTCATTTTAACTGAGGTAATGATCCCGCTCGAAGAGAATAGGAATATTGTCGTTCTAGAAATGAAAGCGTAAAACATTTTTTTAGACTATTCGTCTTTAATTTTTTTTCCTTCCAAAACAAACTTATGAAAGAAAGTCTGTGGCTAATGATTTTAAAATGCGTCATTTTTCATCTAAGTCTAAAAATGCATATTCGTCTTGTGGAACCAATGGTGTTTTTGAAGGCTGACATAACGTAAATAGTTTTCTATGTACAATTACTTTATATTACTATTGGTAATACCAAAAACAAAGTTAAGATGTATGTTATATCTTTATTGTCTAGATGTCCGTTTTGTATGGACGAAATCGAGAAAAGTCATTTTTCCATACTAACAATTTTTTTGTTTTTTTAAAAACGCCTGAACCGTTTTCGAAGCAATTAAAGGTGAAAGTTAGATGGTTATAAAGCTACGTATTATATTATTTATATTTCTGAAAATCAAAGTATATAATACAAATATACTTAATTGAAGCAAGAAGGTCAGCTGACACATTGTAAGGGGTCTTTTCAACGACTTCCTTTGAAGTAATAGGCACTAGTATTGCATTTTTTTTAGTCAAAAGTTACTTTATTTAGTTTTTGATACAATACAAATAACGCCCCGTTGGTCTAGTGGTTTAAATACCGGGCCATGATCTCGGGGTCCCAGGTTCGATTCCCAGGTCGGGCAACAAAAAAAAACTTTCAAATTTTCCAACGTTGCTCGGGTTTGTGATCACCAACCCGCATTTGGCAAGCGTGGTGATTAAGCCAGTACCCATCATTGCTGTGGTAACTTGAATTCAATGATGGAGGCCTTTTCCCTGCAGTGGGATGATTATAGGTTGTTACTTTACTTTTTACAATACAAAAAGGATTACGCAATAATATGACTATACTTAAGTGCTATAAAAAAAATAAAAAGTGGAAAAATAATCGGCAATTTCATACTTTAACCCCTATTAAAATCTAAATATTTAACACAAATCGGTGTGATAACTTATCAGTTATAGACAACAAAGATATAACATAAATCTTAACTTTGTTTTTTGCTAACTGTTTTTGTACCTCGTTTTCTCTACAAGGGTTAGTATCTAACTGCTGTATCCGGTTTCGTTGGCTTTGATCTAAGATTAAGGCTTCGTTAGCATATAACAAGGTGAGATGCGTCCCTAATTGAGCGTTGAAACGTGTTAATCAACGCTTTTGAGTGTTTTGTTTGAGATGACACCTAAAGGACGTGAGTGTGTAATCAGTGTATAATTGTTTTAAATAAGACGGAAATTTCGCCTATCCCGAAGTGAGTAGTTTAATTATTTAATAGGGTAAAAAATAATTTGGCTTTTGTTAATATTTTCTATTATATTTTTTATTAGAATCGCTTGTATTTGCTTGTAGATTGTATAAAGGTCAAAGGTGTTAGTGTGGCCAGAAAAAGACACAGCCGGTAAATCAAAGTAGTACAGATATTATTCGGATCATCGGCATTGTGCAAGGGTCTGGAAAGAAACTCTACAAGAAACTCTACAATACTAACAGGGATGGAAAATGATTCAAATATGTAAGATATTGGTTTAGTCATCATCATTTTGTTCAACGTGTTGACTAAGTCATTAGAGAACAAATGGCTACACACTGATTATTTGGTTTTAGTGAACTGTCTACATGAAGTACCAGATTATTTATATTGATATTTTGATCCACTATTCCAAATAAAACCCTTATTAATCTCTAGTTAATAGAGAATGATTAATTATTAGATTTAAGTATATTTATCTGTAGTAATTATGTTTGATACACAATTGGTTATATGCACGACGTCACCCCTACTCCGCTAAAAATAAGTTTTCCTTTTCTACCCAAAGGTTGTCTGGTAGAGATTGCTTTTAGCAATAAGACCACCTATTTTACGGATATGTCTCAATGTAATTTATGTAACCTTGTTTTTTATGCAATGAAGTATAATCTAGTTAAACCGTAAATTTAGCAATCCCGATACCACTTTCAAATCAAGTTTCTTCTTAGTATCAAATAAAATGTCATCAACGTAAGTGAACACTTTACAGCGACTTGTTTGGAACTCGCAAACTTGTCTAATTGGCATACGGTTCACAGGGCAGATATTGAATTTAATAGGGCACACTAGTTGCCAGATAATTAATACTATTACAGTTATAATTGGTAGATTACAGCCTGCCGTGGGTAGTCCCTTTGTTAATGTTTCGACTAATTTATATTTGGCAATGAGTTTGAATTTTGTTTTGTAAACATAAAATACACTCGTACCAATTAGTCGGCGATTGAATAATTAATGGCATGATTTAAGTGAATACTGCTATTAATTTAATGCTCTACATTAAATACTAGTTGTAGCCCGCGATTTTGTTGGCGCAGAATTTGAAACTTGTACCTATCCCACGGCAATTAGAATATATTCCGTTTTAGGTACAGACTACGGCAGGTCAACCTACACAAAAAGTTAAAGGTCATTAAATTGATTTTCAACTTTAGGTCCAACAAGTAGAGATCAATATCAACTGAGAAAATTTGACGTTTTGCGGTAGGTTGACCTGCTTTTCACATTGATTAAATTCAAAACACAGTCCCATACAAAAATGACACTCCGAACTGTCCAATTTTAAATAAGCAACCAATGTCTTGTGTCATAAATAGGTATGACATAAGTTCAGTGGGCTAATGAGCCCACAATTAGTAGGTATATTATTACACTCCTAGTTACAAATTAATTAAGCTCATAGCTCAATGCTTCTTCGTGATCAGTTTCTGTCACAAATGTTAAGCATCGATGGGAGTGGTCACTAATTGGATGGGTGACTGTTTGTGGCATCATACCTTGAGCGCTTCCGTGCTTCGGAGAGCACGTTAAGCCGTCTGTTATCATGAGATAACAGTCGTTAAGCCCTGTTGGAGGCCTTCGGGCTGCTTGAGAAACGTCCAACGGTGGGGTGATGTTGCCACAGCGTAGCCTCCGCCGTCCACCAACCCGCTCTAGGCCAGCGTGGTGGTACTAAGGCCTGTTAAGGAGAGGGATTACCCTCTCCTTCACCTGCATCCAACGGTTTTCCGCGATCTGATCGTTGGTCCACCTGGGGTCCTACCCATAGCTGGTGCGCAGTTGCTGTACATTAAACAATTACATATTACGTGCCGTGTGGTGGCTTCTCGACGCGTGGGTGTTAAGCCTTGACTGAACGAATACTGCCAGGCAGAACTAAGCGTTTTCCCTCATAGGTACAGACAACAGCACGTAGGTACCAAAACTTATACATACCCACCACAAAAAGCCAACTTTTGACAATTAATATTAATCTCTACTTGTTGGACTTAAAGTTGAAAATCAATTCAATTACCTTTAACTTTTTGGATAGGTTGACCTGCCGTTAAAGGGTTCGGGAACGAGGCCCGGACCCTGGGATGCAGAGGTCTCTGCAGACTCGGAGCGTTCCCAGACATCCCAGGACGTTCCTTGGTCCTCCAGTTCCCCGGGGAAAACGTTTCGGTTCGCCGAGGGCGAACAATCACTGGTGGGGACGCGGTAGCATGCGTAAGCCTTCCCGCAACCCTGCTTGTGTCACTGCGCCGTCGAGCGAGTCATCGTCCGAGGATGATGAGTGGTTCGATGACTCAGTGGCACCAAAATGATCGAGAGATGTCTTGTGTTTTTTAGTGGGTAGGCTCCTGTACATCAATCTAATGGGACTTATACCGGCGGATGAATGTGCAGGGGAGAGTTCCACATAACTTCCGCCACACTCCCTTGAGTGGCGGTCGTATGCGTTACGCATTTTCCACACCTTAAAAAAAAGGTTGACCTGCCGTTGTCTGTACCTTAGTCGCCAATTCATTTGCCAACCGTGGCGTTTGTGACAAAATCTTCTTTTTATAGAGGCCCATGTCCAACAATGGGCTAACGATAGCTACTTTATTCCAGACCTACACCAGACTGAAAATACTACAAAGAAATACGGAATCTAAATGTGCCATTTACATGATTTTACCTCTCAGTCATCCTTTCACACTATTTTTATTGCTATCAGCATAACTTGGAGATACAAAGGGCTTTGCTTCGATTTCCCCTTTCCGCTCGTTTCGCTTATCTCGCTCCCGGCGCTTATAATCGCAACTTAAAAGTATTGCCTGCCATCCGTCCCTTAAGACGTTCTGTTTAAAAGAAATAGGTATTGCTGTGAGGTAAATTAGTATCTACTAGCTGCAAATGCTCAAAGTATTTTAGATGTATTAATTGACACAAATCGTGAAGACTCCAATGTTTAAGGTAAAATGGGAGTTTAAAAAAAATATTACCACCATTACCATAATAATAATTATGAAAAACTTAAATTACAATAATTTGGTATGTATATATAAAACTCAGCATAGCAAAACCACTAAGGTTTGAATTTTACTAAGTATTTAGTTATTGTCAGTCAACAAATTAAACGAATTGTATGCAAAACATAGATTACCGCTTCGAACCCCGCGCGACAGCCGTCTGTCGCGATAACAATTGATTTAAATTGTATCTGGAATATGGGAATAACCCACGCTCGAAGGGTTAAAGTTTTAATAACATCATTTGTCATTTTTTATTTTCATACCTGCAAAATCTTACTAATCTTATGATAGTTTGGGTGGATATTTTTTTTTTAAATTTATTTAGAGGGTTTTTTCTTTTTAGAAAATATCACCCTCATAGGAATATCAGATACAGATGGTCTTACTGGCTAATATTTATACGATTTATACCCTTATTTACTAACCTATATAATGCCTTGGCAGGCTCTGAGGTTGGCTCAGCCAGTATGCTGTTACAAAATCCTACATTGAATCGTTGAATATTGTATTTACAGAAAAAATCATGTCGTTCGGCTGCATTGCGAACACATTCCATGATAATGTGATACGCATCTTCTAACCCATGGCAGTCTGAGCAGTTAGGAGATTCTATTTTCCTCATCAAAAAGGCAAAGTTGTTTAAAGGAACGTGTCCAGAACGCAGCCTCAACGCTGTTACAGTGTCATGTCTGCTCATATTGACATTATCTATCCAAGGGATATTTGGTGGCTCCGATTGCATAGTTTTAAACCATATTCCCTTACTATGTGAGCGTTCATCAAAGTACTCGCGCCATAGTTTTGTTACTCAGTCACGTCAGAAAAGCTCATCCTATCGAAGTATAGTCTACAATGGCACATAAGCTACTTTTGTCCCAAAAAACTACAAGGTTCACGGGATAAACTAATTTAATATTCATATTGAAACAATTTAAAGTGAGTCAGAATCAGTCAGAATACAACGTAGGCTACATTATACAGGATGACTTTTTTCACAACCTTCAAAAAAATTTATAGGCGTTCAGTATCGTATTTAGAGCCCATTAATAAAATAAAATTTTCACCCGAACATATTTTTCGCAACATAGTTTTCAATTTTTATTGCCCTAAACCTGTTAGGAAGGGAAAATCATAAACTTAAGAATAGTATTGTAATGAATAAAGGACATACACATCGTGTAAAAAAGTGTTGCTAGGAGGCCGTATCAAAATTTTAGATTTTTGGCGGACTTTTCCTAATTGTTTTATCTTGACATTATTGTACTGGGCTATACCAAAAGAAAAAATATGCCATTTGTTTCTTTTCTCGTAGATTGTTGTATTAAAATTTGGAAGGTGATTAAAATTTCATTCTGTATATGCCAACGGAGTCGTGGCCAACATCTAAGTACCTAGTTCTTTATAAACCGTTAATTTGATTTTTTTACCTCGTACACTGAAAAAATTTATCGAGTACCTTTCCTCAATCTTTCGTCCAATTCATGAAATAAGGAGTTTTGCTCCCAAAAAATGTTCAAAGAAATCCATTCCGTCAAGTGGCAAAGAAGAATCTCAACGTTTAAATGGAATAGGAGGACAAATAGTGCGGGGTTATCGACAGCTAGGTGCCGACAAAGGATGCAATTTGTCAAATCAAACAGTTCGTTTTGTGAACATACAGAAACAGACTCGGTGCGTGCACGTGGCGTCTTTTAATAGGTACACAGTTTTGGAGATAGTATACCTAGTGGTTGACAGATATGCTTTTATATCGTTGTAAGCATGTACATGTTTAGAACTCAATCCTCTAGGCATCAAAAGGGAAAATAAAAGAAAACTGTCAGAAACTTTCGTCCTATCGAATACAAAAATTTTGGATATTGTAGATTTCGTGAAAGATATGGCCAGTTACATGACATGATGCGTGATAAACCTAAAACGTTAGTAAAAAATTCAGAAAAGATCATTGTTAAGAGATCTACAGTTGTAGATTGTAAGTAGTTACTTAAAATGTTAAATAAGGGATTCATTATTATTGTAAAAGGTTTCATAATAAAACGCATTAACAAATATAATTTAGGTATATGACGTTTAATTGACCACTATCACTATAGGTAGCTAATTTTCAACATCTAGGTGATACCATGAACTGTGGAAACGAAATTTGTCCCTGTATGTTTGCATCAAAAGTAAATCGGGGTGTTATCCCCAATACTTGAGAAGTTGATGGCGGAGGACCAACTTATAAAAGGGGAATGAAAGGATTAAAGGCATTAAAGGTGATAAGAACAGTTCTTTAAGAAGTATTTTTATAAAATTTACATTTCAATTACGAGACTTAACTTTTCCAAATAGAAAATATTATAATAGGTACCTAATACATTATAATATTGGTAGAAAGCCTTTATAGCTTCACCAAACAGCTTGGGTTATACTATAAATAAACATATGATATAAATATAATACGTATAATGCGTACCGGACGACGCGACGTTCCGTGGGCAGGGAACGTTTGGGGAATTTCTGTTAACATTATCAATACAATTATAAGTTCATTAGCCCCTCAACTCGCTTTTATTTTTAACAAATGTATTGATGATAGGCAGTTTCCAACTTTAATGAAGTTTAGCAAAATCATTCCTTTATTTAAGTCTGGCGAAAAATGTGACCCCTCCAATTTTTGACCTATCTATCTTTCGACTATCTTGCCAGTGCTAAGTAAAATCTTCGAAAAAATAATGTTTAATCAGCTTTTATCACACTTTAGTGTAAATAAATTATTAAATAGCAACCAATATAGCTTCAGAAAAGGTAGAAATACTACCGATGCTGGAGTTGCTCTTCTACAACATGTGTTTAATGCTTGGGAGAGTAAGCTAGATGCCATAGGTGTATTTTGTGACCTTTCAAAGGCTTTCGATTGTGTAGACCATGTAACATTACTTAAAAAACTTAAACATTATGGTGCATCGAATGATTCCTTGGATCTAATAAGTTCTTACCTTAAGGACAGAACACAAAAGGTTTGCATAAATGGAGCTGAGTCTTCAGGGTCTGCCCTTATTATGGGTGTCCCTTAGGGATCAGTATTAGGACCCCTGCTATTTTTAATTTATATAAATGACCTTCCGTGTTATTTACATAATCTTTGTGAGATGGTATTGTTTGCAGACACATCAATGATTTTTAAAACTAAGAGGGGCAAATGTTCATTTGATGATGTTAACAATACCCTCTCTAAATTATTACATTGGTTTACAACAAATAATCTTTTACTAAATGCAAATAAAACAAAATGTGTAATATTTACCATGCCCAATGTAAGGTTTGCTGCTACTCATATAATTGTTAAAGATGAACCACTAAACTCTGTAGATTTAACTACCTTTTTAGGTATAACTGTAGACTCTCATTTGCAATGGGGTGCTCATATTAGGGTGCTGTCTGGAAGACTTAGTTCTGCTGCTTATGCTGTGAGAAAGATAAGGCAATTGACTGATGTTGAAACGGCAAGATTAGTATACGAGTATTTTAGCTACTTTCATAGCATAATGTCATACGGAATTCTGTTGTGGGGCTCAGCGGCAGATATTGAGTCAATTTTTATATTACAAAAACGTGCTGTACGGGCTATTTACGGCCTTCGATCCCGTGACTCGCTGAAGGAGCTCTTCAAAGAGATTAATATACTTACAGTGTCTTCTCAATACATTCTCGAGAATATTGTTTACGTTCGTAAAAACATACATTTATTTCTTAAGAAAAGTAACGCACACACTAGAGTTATTTAATTCGGGGTTTATACCATGTACCTTATAGCGCCATGATAACGGGAGAACTCCCGTGATCATGGCGCTTGCAACAGTGCCGAAATATCGGAAACTCATAATAAATAGCTGCTTCTTCTCGGCACTAGCCCAGACTTGTCCCGAAGCAGTGGTAGGTTTAAATTGGGACGTGTAAAAGCGCCTCCTGGGGCCTATTTGCAGAAATAAAACTGATTTTGACTGATTTTGATTCTGATTTTTTTGAGACCGACGATCTGATCAAGTTCGCGGGAAGCCGTTTGGTGCGGACAGCACAGGACTGATCGTTGTGGAGATCCTTGGGGGAGGCCTATGCCCAGCAGTGGGCGTCGTTCGGCTGATATGATGATGATGATGATGATGATAAATATAATATCAGTATTTAAACTTGAAGTTCCTTTTTCTGACCTTTTGGATAGATGGAAGATAGAAAATTACAATTGCTTAGAGATTTGGGCGGTCTTATCACCAAGAGCTATCTCTTTTAGACCACTTTTGTGTACAGGATATTACAAAGAAACGGGATAGTGAAAAGACTGCAACTTAGGTACCAAAAACTTGAGTTCTTTAAAACCATAAATCGTTATATGAGTACGTAAAGTATATATTTATAAATACAAATACTTTACGTACTCATATAACGATTAAAGTGATCATACCGATAGATGCGATAACTAAATACTTAAATTACCTTTAACACCAGAAAACATAGTGAAAAGTTTGTTTCAATATTTTCAGTATTCCATTCGCAACTAATTTATTCGTGAGAGAGTAATTAAAATGCGCCCGTAAATATCTCAGAGGCGCGGCACTTCATTTTGACTTGACACATTCTTACTTGAAATACTGTGGATTTATTAATTTGTTTACATTTTGTTATTATTTTAGACTAGCTGTTCCCCGCGACTTCGTCCGCGTCAATTTCCTTTATTATAATCGCGATTATTTTTGCAACATTTTTCACTCATGCTTTGCTCCTATTGGTCACAGCATGATGATATATAGCCTAAAGCCTTCCTCTATAAATGGACTATCCAACACAATTTTTTTTTAAAATCGGACCAGTACTTTCTGAGATTAGCGCGTTCAAACAAACAAACTCTTCAGCTTTATAATATTAGTATAGATTTAGGCTTCTCTAACTAACCTATATAAGCCCATTGCTGGACTCAGGCCTCTCCGAAAAGGATTGTGCTTTAGTGTCACGTAGCGATCGCGGTTTGGACAACGGTAAAAAGAAGACGCTGCTCACTACCAGTCTATTGGTAATACTCCGTAAGTCGCCTTAAGGCCGCAAACTGGACGGCCGCGGGTGCGGGCGCGGGGACCACTGCGGCGCGGGCGGCGAGGCTTGTTGCCCGCCGCCCGCGCCGCGGCCCTCCACGGTTAATACAAACTTAGGCATAAATATCAAGCGATGCACCGCGGTCGCCCCCGCGGCCGTGCAGTTTGCGGCCTAAGAGGTAATGGTTGGTGCTATTCTTTTAATGTGCCTCTACTAGGTGGTGGGATCTACCTCCTAGTGGTCCACCCTTGGCAACTGTATCTTTGGTTTTCTAACTAATGATGACGGCTAACAGATCCCTCTGCGTTAGTAGGCTTAGTTAGAAACTGCCTTGATGCTACCACCCTCCTGCCGGCAAACAGTTTTTCTATGTTCCGCTGGTGTGTGGGAGAACCAGTACCTCTGGGAAAGCTCGCTCCATCTTAGGCTTCTTCTTTACCTTCTTTGGAATGAACTGCTTTCCAAAATTAGAAAATCTTCTTCTAAACTTTCTTTTAAGAAGGCTTTGCGAAGTCACTTTTTTTTTTTGCTCTTAAGGATCTCACTGATACGAATTCTGTGTGCAATCATATTACGTATATGTATTTATGTATGTTTATATATTTACTATATAATATGTGTAAGTTTATTAAAAGTAGTTATAATTTACTTTTATGATTGTTATCTTTTTACAGCCTGTATAATTTCTGTTTGGCCCTATGGTTGACTGGTAGAGAATGCTTTTGGCATTAAGTCCGCCTATTGTACTATATTTTGTTATTGTGCAATAAAGTATAGATAAATAATGAATAAATAAATAAATAACCATATAGTAGAAGAAGAAGAAGAAGAAGAAGACCGTATAGTTAAATATGTAGTCAAGAGCAAACCCATTATTAAAAATAAACTGTATGTAATCATGTACTTGCTGAGATACGTTAGCAAATTAGAAACTGTAAAACTGTTAAAATATTGTAATAACGTGTTTGGGAATACATAAATGCAACATCTAAACTTTTTTTTACGTATGACAAAACAATCTTTAAAAAAAATTGTTAAACATTGCTGAAATGTATGAAACTCATGAAATAAAAGAAGAAATGAACTCTAGCTGTGGTAGTGATCATGAAAGTTGAAATCATTTTATAAAGAAGGATGTAATGATGTACATTGGTAACAGGCGTCTAAGACAAAACTGTGTGGGTTCAAACTTATTTACGACCAATCTTTTTATTATATTCCACAGTCGTAGATTTGAACATAGACTGATTTAAGAAGCGATGCGGCAATTTTGTTTCTCAGTAAAAACATTTTTTACTGAATAAAGATTTAACAGCTGGACATTGCCCTCTTCAACATAAGGTTTTTGCCATGACTGCCACGCTTGGCAGGCTGGTTGGCGATAGTAGTAGATAGTAGTTTGGCCAATGATGTACAGAAAGCACTGCTTCCCATCTTCTTTTAGCAGTTTTACTTGTTATACCTACTACGTGTTAATAAAATACCGCAAAACCTATCAGGTGCTTAGCTCAGCTTAATATTCTTTGGCTCATCCCATGAAACTGAACCACTTTTTTTCTACAACTTTCACGAAACCCAAAATAAAATATTTGAATTTTCATACAAATTGATCAGCTGTCAGAGTGAAATTATACGAAGTTTCACGGACTAAGCTACCACCTAAGAGGTATTGCGTTATTTTATTAAAACGTTGTATACAGGGTGAAATTTTAACCACTTTCCAAAATTTTATAGGCGTTCAGATTATCGTCTATAAAAATGTCTTTATTAGATTACACGAAATTCCTAAAATCATAACCTTTCATGTCCAAATTCAGACAAAGGACTCCCAATAATTCAAATTCAATAAATCTCGAACACAGTTGAATAATTTTCGAAATGCCCTGATTGGCTGATTTGGTTCTGAAGCCATCTAGTTATGAGTAGGAAATTGTTTGAATATTTTTATGAATGGCTACTATTACAAATTGGCCTGAACCAGATAAAGGATTTTGAGAACTGTTTGTGAATTCTACTCAAAGGAATTAGGCCTGGCTCGTGGATGATAAGTTAAAATTTACCAAATAAAATAATAATTATATACAGAATGACTATTTCATTATCTTCAAATTTTTTTATAGGCGATCATTATCGTATTTAGAGCCTATTTATAAAGTAAAAAAATGTAAATCAAGTTGTCACCCGAAAATATTTTTCACGATATAGTTTTAAATTTTTACAATCTTAGGTAAACCTGTTGAGGTATAAAGGGAAAATCAAAAACTTATTCACAGTATCGGAATGAATTACAGATGTGCAACGCGTAAAAAAGTGTTGCTAGGCGGCCGTATCAAAAATTTTATATTTTTGGCGGACATTTTCTAAGTGCTTTATCTTGTCATTTTTGTACTGGGTTATACCAAAAGAAAAAATATGTCATTTGTTTTTTGTCTCGTAGATTGATATATTAAAATTTAGAAGGTGGTTCAAATTTCATCTTGTATAGGTACACGATAAGTATAATATATTGTATTGGTTAGTAGAACAAAGCAAAAATTCCGTGGACCCATCCTCGATAAAAAAAACTCTCCTTTTAACAAAGCAATTCATTGTATAATTTTTTTCTGACTGCTTTAAGTGGTGGAAAGTGAATTTTTACATTATAAATAATAAATAAAAATTTTGATATTACTAATAAAAAATCCCATTATTATTAGATCACAAAAGATACATATAACATAAGTAACAGCAGGCTTCTCAACTATACAGGGTGAAATTTTAACCACCTTCCAAATTTTAATACAACAATCTACGAGACGAAAAACAAATGACGTATTTTTTCTTTTGGTATAGCCCAGTACAAAAATGACAAGATAAAGCACTTAGAAAATGTCCGCCAAAAATCTTAAATTTTTGATACGGCTGCCTAGCAACACTTTTTTAACGCGTCGCGCATCTCATCATTCATTACGATACTATTCATATGTTACTGAACGCCTATAAAATTTTTGAAAAGTGGTTAAAATTTCATCTTGTATAAGTACACAAGTATTTTCCAGGGTATTACTTTACCCTATGGTTATATAGGTATAGTTAGTTACCTAAAAGTGACTTTGTTATTTTACTCGACATTACCGCATCCAAATTCTAATGTATTTCGCAAATCCGTGTTCTCCCTTACGTTCACGCCCAATTTGCCATACGGACGGAAAAAGTTTAATGCTTTTAACGCTAAAGCATTTGCTTCTCCGTAACGGATTTGCCATTATTGTTATCTTGATAAAAGAAGACATTAGGGTTATTGTAGATCTATTGCAATAAAATAAGATATTCAACATTTGAAAGCATTTCTTTTCTTTCGTATTTACTACATCTACAGGTTCCTTGTCTTGTGTGACTCGAAGTGTTTTTTCTTTGCTTCATACAAATCAAAGAAAAAACACACAAACACACAAAGAAACTGACACTCACACACACATACACACACACACAAACCTGTGCAAAGTTCGGTAATTCAAAATTCTAGATGCCCGACCCGGGGGTGTAAGCAGGATCCCGAAATCATGACCCAGGTACTCAACAAACCAACAGGGCGTTTGTTTACATACCTACGGAATGAAATTTTAACCACCTCCCAAATTTGAAAACAACAATCTACGAGATAAAAAACAAATGACGTATTTTTTCTTTTGGTATAGCCCAGAACAAAAATGTCAAGATAAAGCACTTAGAAAAATGTCCGCACAAATCTAATATTTTTGATACGGCCTCCTAGCAACACTTTTTTTACACGATGCGCATCTCATTTTTTCATTACGATACTATTCACAAGTTTTTGATTTTCCCTTCATAGGTACCTTAACAGGCTTAGGACCGTAAACATTGAAAACTATGTTGCGGAAAATATTTTCGAGTGAAAACTTGACCTAAATTTTTTTTGATTTATAAGTGGGCTCTAAATAGGTTTAAAGATATTTATTCTCTAAAAAGACAAGTAGTCACTTACATGAGAACAGCGTTTACGACATATATATTAGTATCGTCCGAGCACACAGATTCCAAACAAATAAAATAACAACTATTCATACAACACATTGTAGATTAAAAATACTTTTCGACAGTAAATTTAGCCAGTTTTGATTTGTATACGTTATACGAACTTTCACTTTTTATATAGTAGTAGTTTATTGTAAAGTAGTGCTCCTTCATACGTGAACATTTTTTTACCAAAGTTAGTTCTTACCCTCGGTGTAACTAAGAAACTAGCTCGTCGCGTACTTCGCTTGCATACCTGTTTGTGTTTGGTGAGTGTCAGGTTAGTATGGAGAGAGCTTGTTAATATTTTTCGAACAAGAATGCAAGTGTTGTAAATATATAATTGTTTTAAATTCATTATTCCAGTTTCTGTATATATTCTGTTAGTTGATGTACGGTAATTATAATGAAAGAGAGTTTTTATAATTTTATTTTGTGCTACTTGTAACTCGGCAAGTTTTGTTTTAAATCCACTACCCCAGACCTCGATTAAATAAAGAAGATGTGGTTTTACAAGACAGTTATATATTGTATAGCGTATCTGTCGGGGAATACACCGAACAATATGCTTTAGTGATCCCATTAGTAAATAATTTTCTGAATTAAAGTATTGGCAAAGTGATTGTTTCATCTGAATCTTGATACATCTGGCAAAAATAACATAACAAATAAAGAAAAATTATGTATCTACGTAAAAGTATGTCAACATAATTAACTTTTTATTTTTGTTAGATCACTTTGCCAATACTTTAATTCAGAAAATTATTTACGTGTGGTGAATTGCCTCAAATAAAACTTGTAGATTTAAATAAGTGATTTTATTTGCCTTTCGAATATATGGCGTTCAAACAAATGTACTGTCGCCAAAATGGAATTGCGTACATTTGGCTTTTCAGTAAACTGGCCAATAGGTTAAATAGCCTGTCGGTCAAATGGCTCTTCGATAACATGGCAGTTATGAAATGGTTTTCGTTAAAAATACTTTCTATGAACAGTCAGACTCCCATTTGTAATAGTAGCCATTCATAAAAATATTCCAACAATTTCCTACTCATAACTAGATGGCTTCAGAAGCAAATCAGCCAATCAGGGCATTTTGCAAATTATTCAACTGTGTTCGAGATTTATTGAATTTGAATTATTGGGAGTCCTTTGTCTGAATTTGGACATGAAAGGTTATGATTTTAGGAATTTCGCGTAATCTAATAAAGACATTTTCGCAGTCACTTCACAGTTGTATTATGAATAATTTTAGAAATGTCAAAATGATCAAAGTGGTGGTTGTAAGCTTACATAAAGTATATTTATTACCTCCTTACCTTACGAGTATGGTAACCAACTTAGGCCCGAGTTCACCAACAGACGTTTAAGTTTAAACAACGTTTAAACAGCGTTTAATATATTATTTGACATATGTTGTATGGGAATTGTGTCAAATTAATCGTCACTCTTTGTTTACCGGCTGTTTAAGTGTTGGTGAACTCGGGTCACAATCTGCTAACAAAGAAAATAAAAATGACACACATTGTCATTTTTTAGTATAATTGAAGTTTGACTAGTTAGTCACATCCAATTCAAAAATAAATTATCAATAGTAATAATTAACTTAACAGCTGGATGAATTTAACTTTTCTTAAATAAACATATCGATGACCGAATTTGAATTCCAAAAAATAAATCACAGATAGGATTTTAGTTTTTCACATTGCATTATAAATATATACTTATAAAAATGAGTTGCGTAACTGAAAAACCAAAAAAGTTGGTAGTAACACCAGTTAAACAGTGAATACTGTTTTTAGTCCCGTTCTCATAATAACAAGAAATCACAGACTTAGTAATGGGAGTTTATCTTTTGTTTTGGTTGGAACTAAAAAGCTATGCCTTTATGGATGGAATTTTCTGTTCATCATGAATTATCTACTTCTTCAGAGGGGATCTTCAATCCCCTCTTTTTTCGTTAGGTAATTACTTAAGTAACTTATATATTGCTTAATGTATTAATAATCAATATAGGTTAGTTAGTTAGCTGGACTTAAATTTTCCGCACTTAGCCTCTTGAGTTGGGCCGTTGTACGTGATTAAATTTATGTTTTATTCAAACCATATCTTTGAGTGCCTCTTGTATGGACTGAGATTCCTTAAGGAATTCTGTCCGTTGTGTACTTACGCTTTTACACTGTGCTATCACATGCTCTGGTGTTTCCTCCTCAATCAGACATCCCCTACAAAGAGGACTATCTGTTATACCTATATTGAAAAGGTGCTTATTTAGAGCACAATGACCGGTTATTGTACCTGTAATTATGCTCAGGCTTTTTCTATTCTGGTTTAGAATTTAGCGAGACAGGTTTTTGTTTATGGTTTCTAGAGCTAGTTTGCTTTGCCTAAAATCCTTTAGCTCCGCCCACTGCTTTCTGTGAAGTTGTTCTGTCCTATCTCGTATCCAAGTCTTGTCCTGATTGAACGGTATTGGAACGATTGGTTCCGGTCCTATCAATTTCGTTGCTGATTGCCTTGACCTGTTTGCTAGCATGTCCGCCGCGTCGTTTCCCAATGACCCGCTGTGGCTGCGTATCCATTATACGGTTACTTTGTTGTGTTAGTTAGTTTTTCAAGCTCCTTGTGGCGTTCTAGTAGGAGTCCACTGTTGAAGTGGTTCCTTTTTAGAGCTTGTAAAACTGAAGCGCTGTCAGGTACTATGCGTATCGATAAGTCTCTTACGTTTCTCGCTATTGCCGCTGATGCTGCTCTTGATATCCCCACACATTCTGCTTGGAATATGTTATTGAGTTTACCTAAGGTGGTTACTATATTTATATTCAGGTCCTGAGAGAACACTCCAGCACCAGTCCCTGATTTAGTTTTCGATCCATCTGTATAATATATTTTTATCTCGTGAATACCAGAGCTGTCAGTTTTTTTCTCTTGGAGTCGTATTGAATAGTTTTTAGGGTTCCATACCCAAAGGGTACAACAAATACGAAAAAAATAATAATTAAAGGCTCCCATACAACTAACCCGTTTTTTTGGCCTTTTTGGTACGGAACCCTTCGTGCGCGAATCCGACTCGCACTTGGCCGGTTTTATTTATAAATACCTACATATGTTTTTGGAATCGTGTCACTTATTGCTTCTATCATGGGATGGTCTGTTTGACCGCCTCCAGGATATGCGTAATTAATGTAGGTAATAGATCCTGCAGACAAACTGTGTAAACAGTTTTGCGGGACTTTGTAAAAGATATCTGTCAATTTATGTATGTATAATAATAAATAAATAAATAATAAATTATAATAATACATTTTGTTATCATTCCCATTATAGCATTAAATCAGATTTTTATATCCTTGAACACCATCTGCCTTTTGAGTTAATTTTAATATATTTTTAAGTGACGCTTAAAAACGACGCGAATCTTTGTCTCGCCATCTTTACGACGCCATTTGCTTTTCGAATATTAAAATGGCGGCTCGCGTTAAAGCGTTCATTAGGTGCAAACATCAAAACGTGTTTAATCTGTTGTTGAGATACACATTGTTTGGATTGCGTGGGTTTGACTTTGGTGTCATATAATATTAAAAAATAAAACGAAATTAATACTGTTTACTGATAAACCAAAAAAGAAACTTAATAGACTTCGCGGTACACATCATTTTAAATTAAATACAATTTATACAAAAAATGCTACAGTTAAGTACCACAAACACCCAACCTAAGGAAATACAGGATCAAATTTGTATAGGCGTTCAGTATCGTATTTAGAGCCTATTTATGAAGTAAAAAATGGAAATCAAGTTGTCACCCAAATTTTTTTTCGCGATATAGTTTTCATTTTTACGATTCTAGACCTGTTAAGGTATAAAGGGAAAATCAAAAACTTATGAATAGTATCGTAATTAATGAATGAGATGCGCAACGTGTAAAAAAAGTGTTGCTAGGGGGTATCAGAAATTTTAGATTTTTGGCGGACATTTTCTAAGTGCTTTATCTTGACATTTTCGTACTGGGCTATACCAAAAGAAAAAATACGTCATTATTTAATGTTTTTTGTCTCGTAGATTGATAGGTATATATTTTTTTTTAAAGTTGTTAAAATTTCATACTATAAAGAAAATTGGTTTTCAACAACCCGTGTGGGAAACGAATACGGGACTGAAAATCGGCGCATATGCCACTCAAAAACACGCAAAAGTAGATTATGTCGTTATCTTGTTACAGTATTATTATACTCGTAATGCTATCTTAATAGATTCACCAATTACTAGCTGTTTGCTTAATAGCAATAGTGTAATTATTTTAAACTTTCGCGATGCATTATCATTAGAAAGTAAATCGGAATTCATTGCGAACATTTTTGACGACCATTTGGATCAGCGGTAGTTAACGCTGCTCCTGAGCCCTGGGTCGCGGGTTCGATCCCCGCACAGTACAAATATTTGTGTGCATGAACATGTCTGTTTGTACTGGTCTGGGTGTTTTCTATGTATTATAAGTATGTATTTACAAAAAAAAAAAAGTATATAAGTAAGTTTATCGGTTGTCTAGTACCCCATACGACAGGGTACTTAATACTACCTTAATTTGGGACTAGATGGCTCTGTGTGGCCCAGTGAGGCATGTCTTAAAATATTTATTATTTATTTATTTATTTATTATTTATTAACTTACCTGGGTCTATCATTTTATTCGAAGTTTCTATTAAAACTAAAATTAAGGCATAAATCATTTAAAAGTACCTCCTCTGGATACTTTAAATAATATTTTAGCAACTTAATTGCAATTATAATATCAGTATTTAGACTTGAAAAATTATGCCGCAGGCGGGACTGTGCTTTTCCAATTAAGCACATCACCCGTTAGGTATGAATATTTTTTTAATTTTAAATACTGATATCAAAAGTACTTTAGTTTAATACCAGTCGAAGGTATTTTTGGTTAGGTATAGGTATAGGTTTGGTAGTAACGGCGAAGCACTAG
Organism: Anania crocealis; assembly: GCA_949315895.1. Taxonomy (NCBI): domain Eukaryota; kingdom Metazoa; phylum Arthropoda; class Insecta; order Lepidoptera; family Crambidae; genus Anania; species Anania crocealis. Next base: position 3,415,175 of record OX438868.1, read on the forward strand.
CGCAGTCACAATTTTTTCAAAGCTAAAAAAAAAAGAGAAACAGAACGTTTTCTATGGCAACACTATCAAATGTCATTACGTTTAAAGCTAAGCATTAGGCAGTTGCACAAATAAAACATAGTTTTGAGATATCAAACTTTTTTAGGGGACTAGTAGAGCTATGTGCTGCCCCCAATTGATTTAATTTTAATACTTCTAAACAAAACTAATTCTCAAGAAACTAGAACACTAACCTTAGCAAATCACCTCTAGTATTTATTGAATCACAGTAAACTTTTCATTTAGTCGTTTTAAAAGTTATTCTATTCAAATGTAATTCAATTCATCATATTATTTTATTTTATTTCAATCTGATTTATTTTGTGTTACTTACTATAATTTCTACACCAGCAATGGTCGAATATGCGGTAGCAATATGTTATAGAAACCAATGTAATTAATACCATATTCTCAGAAATAAACCATTTGATTTGATTTTTTGATTTGAAAGTCAAATTTGTCGCTAACGCCAAACGTAGGCCACGTTTAGCAATAGTGTACAATACAAAAGAATGTCAGAATGAAAAGCAGTTAACAGTGATTCAATAAATACCAGAGGTAATTTGCTAAGGTTAGTGTTCTAGTTTTTTGAGAACTGATTTGTTTCGACTCTTAAGTACTAGTATTCCCCTTAAACAGAAATAACATAGAGAAAAACTATTAGCAGACCGTGTTTACGCGGCATTTCAGTGTTTATTTTAGATATTAAAATGATAATTCTATACTATTATTTCGTGATTAACATCAGCGCACAATAAATTGTAGGTACATTATCGTCAGTTTTACCCAGCAAAATGTTATTCAACCAAATAAACGGGCAAACAATGAAATTCGAGTTCAAAATTTGCATAATACGGCACCGATTTTCGGTTACACGCCCACGCCTTACAGTGAAAAGATAAAAGCCAGCCCGTTCCACCGAAAAACAAACACATTTAAATCAAACGAACGAACTATTTCAGAACAAGAATTTTATGGGAGAAGACCGCATCTAAGAGATACGAGGATTGTAATTATTAGAGAAAAAAAAGTTATAAAATAACTACATAATTATAAACATATTTATTGTACAGACAATACAGCACGTCAACCTACCACAAAACGTCAAATTTTCTCTATTGATCTCTATTTATTGGACTTAAAGTTGAAAATCAATTCAATGACCTTTAACTTTTTGGGTAGTTGACCTGCCGTCGTCTGTACATTATGATAGGTAACTTATAAGTTTATCATTCGTGCCTATTAGTATAATATCGTCGGCCTAATTATCAAAGTACGTAACTCCATTTGGGCTAAGTTTACAGGAGCAAGAAAAAACTGATTAATTTAATAGTTCAATCGATTTTTGACAATTTGATGATGCATTTAATAGTAAAATTAATATAGGAATCTAATTTATTTATTGTTTTGATCGTATTTTTATTTTATTCATAAGAAAACGGACTTACGAACTTTTATACGTAACTTCGATAGGAGTTACGCACTGTAAAGGAGTTAAAGTTTTATATTTTAGTATTTTTTACACCTAGATTAGGACTTTCGCAGTTTTACACAGAACATTAATACAGAAGGTATCGAAAAAAAGACTGTTGAAAAATTAGGTAAATATTTAATGGTAACAAAAATGGTCTGTTAAACAGATACAAAGTGTTTTTTTAACTTAATCAACAAAAGAAATTCTCTTACATAACGTAGCGTAGTTATTTAGTAAGGATGGCACAATAATCAGTCTTTTAAAATATTTTTCTTACCTAGCAAAAAAACCATTTAAGTATTACAAAAAATTCAAATAATTAAAAAGTATATCAAATTGTTGCACACATTTTTAAAAGGTACAATTGTTATACAAAGTATCTAGAATTTCTATGACATAATCAGTCTCAAAGTCTTATACTTAATCTAATAGGAACAATTATTAGCTTACATAGTACGATAGGTAATCAAATTTAAATTAAATTATTTAAATTTTCAACAAAAGTCAAAAAGGTATTTCTCCGTTTTGATATAAACTACTCGTATGTTAAAAGTGAGGTAAATCATCATACAATTTGTGATAATCTTTTTCCATGGTACTCTTTAAAGCTTGGAGATCCAAGTACTTATCTTTCTTAATCTTCAACCTTGTAGAATATAATTGAGGTATGTCATCCCATGGAACGAAACTTATTTTCTTCAGTCTGATAGGAAGTTCTTCCCAGATAGTACTTGAATGTCTCAATTTGTACACAATCTTTCCATTAGGATCGTACTTCAGAGCTCTTAAATTGGTCACCGTAGGATCTCCTGTTCTTTTTCCGGGTCTGATTGATTTATAGAAAGTCAATGTATTTTCAATGTTTTTAAAGAAGTGGTGATAAAGGTAATCGACTTCATAGGGGTTTTTTTTACAGGCAATTTTAGCCAGATGTGCATAATCAGCTGGAACATTAATTTTTTTATGCCTCATCGCTCTTTCTATGACGGAGTGCATACTGTCGCACTCCATTTGTGTGTGACCTTTCTCAAGATATTTTTGAATGACTGTTATCTTATTTTGCATACTGAAATTGAGCAAAGCGTTGGACAACACAGCATTCCTATTTTGGTAAGTACAGCCGTCACTGTACACGATAAGTTCCTGGTCACTAGTAATGGAGTGTTGATCGATAAACCTTCCCAGTGCAGTGACAATTATAGTCGAGAATTCGTTACTGGTAAGTTTTCCTTCAGCTTCATTCCAGATATAGCAAAACCCTTTATTTCTTTTAACATCATACATTGTAAAATTGTGTACTATGAGTTTTGTTCTGTAGTAGAGAGCGGATACATTTGAGCGAGGGCTTAAAAGCACCGATTGTAAGTCCATGGTAAGTACTTCATTGTTTGAGGCAGTGTCTTTTGTTAGTTCTTCACGAGCTTCTTTTTTCATGTTCTCATGTATCCTAAAGTCTGATTCTGTTATGTTTCCAGCTTTAAATGACTCGCAGGTTTCGCACAAGTCTTTTTTAGGTCTAAATAGTGATAAATTTAGATCTTCGAATAAATTACAAAAACTGGTAATACTTAAAGGTTCAGCTTTTTCTCGTGGGCAGAAGTCGTCTTTATATGCTTTATATAGCTGCGATTTAGATGTCCAAAGTGGATCCAAGTATGATTTGGATGAGTCTTTGCGACAATAATGGGATTCTAGTTTCGGTAAGGAGTCAAAAAATTTTCTTAACTGTTGGTGTGGTACAGGCTTGGCATTATTCTTTGGCATGTTCGTAGGAGTACTGTCTTTTATGATCCATTTTTTGATGGCCCATTCTCCTAGACCCAAACTGTTTAGAAACATTTTTTTGCAAACTCGATATCTATTACCTGTGCTGTCTAGAAGGTATAATTCAACAGAATTTTCTCGTCTTGATGATGGCCCGGTACTCCTTACTCTTTGCTTGCGCTTACAAACAGACGACATTTTCATATAAAGTTTCTTCTCGCTCCAACTCATATTCCAAAATTTTTTAAAGCCATTTTGTCGATCTTCCTCCGGTATTCTGTGACATTCCAACTTCGTGTTACCTTTTAAGCTAAGTTTGCAGTTGCACCTGTCATTTATTTTTCTTTCATTCTTTGGCTCTATAAAACTCCATTTATCATGTATTTTTTTCTTTCCTAAATATGGTTTACCTTTTTCCCGTTTTTCTTTATTTTTATTAGCACTCCAATCTTGTGGCCGACTCTTTTTTTGCCTTTTCTTTTGAGATATTGTAATTTCTTCAACACTATCATTTTGGCAATTTCTTATAGCTTCTGATGACAAGGTAGCATTCGCTGCAGTCGTAAAATTCTCTATTGAAGATAAAACACCAGTGTCGGTTAAAATATTAACTTGTCTGCTGATAGACTTAGGTGTAGGCGCAGAATTTTTCATGTTCTGTTCGATATTTTCTAGGGATTCCTCTAATGGGTACAAAAACGACTCGTTTATAGGTTCGTCAAGTGCTTCCAGCACAATCTCTTGTTCAATGTTATGATTAGTAACTTCGCTTCTCGGATACTCTACTGAATCCATGAATAAAGAAACATTACCCATAGAAATATTTGCTGATTCAGATACGGATGACGGATCTGTCATAATATGCTCGGTATTGCAGCGAAATTCCTCCGATGGAAACAGGATTGGTGGGCTAATATAAGTAAGTGTCTCTTGTGCATCAATAATAATAGGTAAATTAAGATTGGTAATGTCGCTTGATGGGTGCCTGACTGAATCCATCAATAACGAGACACTACCCGTAGAACTACTTGATGAGAGTTTTCGAAGAGATCTGTCATTGCATATTAAAATGTTCGATGGAGTGCCGCTTATATTTACCGTATCAGTTCCGTTTTCATCAAGCAACAGCAAACCATTTTCTTGAATAACGTAAGATCCTGAGTTAATTTTTGAACTTTGTGGAATGGCGATCTCTTCTTCTGACTCGCCATAATCAACACTCTGAAGTATTTTTAACGTCCGAGGATTTTTATACATGCTGAAATTAATCTGAAATAAAAAATGGTTGCCTGTAAAGTCGGTTTTACGGGCGAAGATTTTACGTGACAACGTCTTTTTCTCGGTAGAATATTTATTGATATGAATATAATTAAATTGCACAATAGGAACAAGGAATTGAATGAAAATCAGAATTGCACAAATTTTAACTATAGAAATATATTTTGTTTACTAAAACATTGTACATGTAAACTTAAACTTAACTAATTCCTATTTGAGTGATTTTGTTGAGGATAGGACGATGATAGGAGAAATATGAAATGAAAGGAAGTGTTTCTGCTGTAATCTAATTCTCTAGTGCTGCGCGCGCGGCAGACCGATCATAGTTGAGTGGGAGAGAGACGCAAGGCATTCGGCGGGCCTCTCTCTCGTTCGGTGACTCATCGTAACGTTACCGAGCGTTACACTTTTTCATAAGTGACTCCCAGCCGCAACCTAATTTAAGACGTTGTCACGTCAAAACAAAACATTAATTTTAATAAATAACGAAATATTGAATAAGCTAAAACTTCGTAACTCCATTGTGCGTGTATCCGACCGCAAGCCAATTATAAAAGAAAACATCGTAACTCCACTAAAATCTTTCGAGTCGTATTTTACACATTATACAATACATTTCGAGTTGTGGTAAATGAAAATAACGTTTTAAACTATTTATAATACGTAATAATTATGTTTCAAATTATAAATCACAAAATAACTTACCTTTTTTACCAAAATGACACACAACCTTCTTCCGCAGCAAGCAAAGCCGTACTGAATCAAGGAGTTACGCGCATTGCTTAACACAAAATGGCGGCGTGGAGATAAAGGGTTTTATTTTTCGTTTATAACTAAATTTTTAATAATTTGAGAGATATGAGTGTTGTTTCATTCAGTGGATTGTAAAATTCTGCACTAGATGGCATTAAAAGTCAATTTTCGTACTTTTTGGAGTTACGCATTTTGATAATTAGGCCGACGATATACAGGGTGTCCCAGAATGGGTGAATCAAACTGCTAGGGGAGGTAGCTCTACTAATGTACTATCCCTAAAAAATATGAAAAAAATAAAGCGCATAAGTGAAAATAATCAGCTTTGCCTAAGTATCTGGCTATAATTGCTACGTTTGGAGTTTATTTGTACTTTTTTCTTACTAATATTAATTGAACATGATCGCTTCGAAAATAATGACTAGATTTCGAGTTTAGAGCACTTTATTTTTTTTGTGTCCTTATGCGCTTTACTATTTTTTTATATTTTTTAGGGATAGTACATTAAAATAAAAAAAATACGTCATTTGTTTTTGGCTCGTAGATTTTTCAAAGCATTCGTATTTTGGAAACCAGAAACAACGAAGGTACCACAAACACCCAGACCCGAGAAAATGTAGAAAAACACATTTTTTCTACATTGACCCGTCCGGGAATCGAACCCGGGACCTCGGAGCAGACTACACCTTGAAAACCGGTGTGTACACCACTCCGCCACGGAGGTTAGTTAGTAGAGCTACCTCCCCTAGCAGTTTGATTCACCCATTCTGGGACACCCTGTATACATCGTTAATTTTGAACCTTCTGGAAAACCAAGCCTACGTTATGTAATCATTATGTATAATATCTTGGCAGTGTTTTTTTATGAATTGAAACAGTGTTAGAAAAAATTATAAAATATAAGACTATTCATTTCAAATGATGCTGTGACGCGCACGGACGGATTTGGATAAATTAAGCACATCACCCGGTAGGTATGAATATTTTTTTAAGTTTAAATACTGATATCAAAAGTACTTTAGTTTAATACCAGTCAAAGGTATTTTTGGTTCTGACCTTAGGCAGTTGCACAAATAAAATAGTTTTGAGATATCAAATTGTTTTAAGGGGACTGGTAGAGCTAAGTGCTGCCCCCAATTGATTTAATTTTATAACTTCTATGTTTTTTTACGAATTAAAATAGTGTTAGAAAAATTTATAAAAAATAAGACTATTCATTTTAAATGATGCTGTGACGCGCACGGACGGATCTGGATAAATGAATCTTACACAAATATGTCCGTGTGTGACACAGTATGTTTCAAAATAAATAGCTAAATCAATACTTTATATTTTTTTAAGATATTTTTGATAAAATTAAAAAAAAAAACTCTGCCCAGACGTTATAGGTACATAGTGGTTACATAAAGTGGGCTTCCTTTTTTCAAGAGGTTCAAAATGTACGATGTATAAGGTCACTTCTTGATTCTTTTTTTAAATTTTATTTAGTTCTGGAAGCAAGAGGCCGCCTGGATGCTACCACCCTCCTGCCGGAGTCCAGCGCCAAATAGTTTTTCTGTGTTCCGCTGGTGTGCGGGCGAACCAGTTCCTCTGGGTAAGCTCGCTCCATCTTAGGCTTCTTCTTAACCGTATAGTTAAGTATGTAGTCAAGAGCAAGCCCATTATTTATAAAAAAAAAGCTTATTTTTGGTTTTACGTTGTTTTCGATGTTTTTGATGATGTTTGATCTAGCTGATACATCTTGGCTTTGGTTACATTCTGCTTCTGTCTGCATATTAATACATCACCGTTTCGGATATTATGGTAAGTAAATTCAATTATATGCACATTTCGATGTGACCCACCTCGATTGTAATTATTAACGCTTAATTCGCGTTGAAATAATGCCAAAAAAGTCCCTAGGCGTATTTCGAAAAAGTCCTCAACACTGACTGTTTCATGTGGGGTAAAATCTGTTCAATGGTATATATTAATTCATTCGCCATTGAATGATTAATTTGATATTAAGTTAAATTACCTTTATTAAGTTGTATTTTATTTTAATAGGGGTTAAAGTATGAAATTGCCGATTATTTTCCCCCTTTTTATTTTGTTTATAGTTCTTAAGTGTAGTCATATTATTGCGTATACGGCACCGATTTTCGGTTACACGCCCACGCCTTACAGTGAAAAGATAAAAGCCAGCCCGTTCCACCGAAAAACAAACACATTTAAATCAAACGAACGAACTATTTCAGAACAAGAATTTTATGGGAGAAGACCGCATCTAAGAGATACGAGGATTGTAATTATTAGAGAAAAAAAAGTTATAAAATAACTACATAATTATAAACATATTTATTGTACAGACAATACAGCACGTCAACCTACCATAAAACGTCAAATTTTCTCTATTGATCTCTACTTATTGGACTTAAAGTTGAAAATCAATTCAATGACCTTTAACTTTTTGGGTAGGTTGACCTGCCGTCGTCTGTAAATTATGATAGGTAACTTATAAGTTTATCATTCGTGCCTATTAGTATAATATACAGGATGTCCCAGAATGGGTGAATCAAACTGCGCATATTATTGCGTAATCCTTTTTGTATTGTATTAAAAACTAAATAAAGTAACTTTTGACTAAAAAAAAAATGCAATACTAGTGCCTATTACTTCAAAGGAAGTCGTTAAAAAGACCCCTTATAATGTGTCAGCTGACCTTCTTGCTTCAATTAAGTATATTTGTATTATATACTTTGATTTTCAGAAATTTCAATACTATAATGCGTAGCTTTATAACCATCTAACTTTCACCTTTAATTGCATCGAAAACTGTTCAGGCGTTTTTAAAAACTAAAAAATTGTTAGTATGGAAAAATGACTTTTCTCGATTTCGTCCATACAAAACGGCAATTTCATACTTTAACCCCTAATATAAGATTTTATGATATATTGACTAGTAATAATATTAGTATTTTTAATTGCGAGGATCTGTTATTAGCTTTCTGATACTCATCTGATTAAGTTGTTACGTTGCATTAAGTAGCTGTTGGTCTTCCCAAATGGAAAAGCAACTCTGTCTGTCTGTAATACTTTCACGCCTAAACTACTTACTAAACCAATCATGATGACTTATGGTTTAAAATGATGACATTTGGTTTAAAAATAAATTGTTTCTTGAGAAAGGACATAGGCTTTTTTGGATTTTACTACTGAGCGCGACTACGCGATTAAACGTGTAGTCAAAAACATAATTTATTATGGATAAAATTGGATTAAAAAAATTGGTTGTTTGTAAAGTAGGTTTACGATCGAGATGTTTACGTGATAACGTCTTATTGGTGATATAAGTTTTTGGGAAGTAAGGAATTAATGAAGATAACAATTTTTTCAAATTTTAAATTACATCTTAAACATTCAACGAAAACTTAACCGCACGAGAAAATCTCCATTCGTTTGTATGCCGCTAGAGTGAGAGAGACGGAAGATCGGTCCACTCACTCGAACGCTATGCCAGCCTCCGCTCGTGAGGATTCCGCGTGACAAGTTTCACGGAATGACTGGCAGCGCTCGAGATGAGACGGGAGATCGGTCCGTCTCTCTCTCTCGTTATACCTGCGATCGCGCTCGTGAGGTTTTGGTGTGATACAAGTTTCTGAACATGTCACCCGACTAAAACGATTTTAAAGATGTTATCACGTCAAAAAAGGTAAAATAAGGTACTTCAGGACTTCTTTGGGGCGCCTACTCGAATAAGTGAATTACGTTTTCGAATGTGTTCGACACATTTGAAAATAAACAAACAAACACATTTTTTTTAGTTCCTCAAATTTATCAAATGATAGAGATAATATGATGTAAAAACGTATAGTGTTACAGTTCAAGATTAAAAGAAATAAATGTTTATTTGACATAAATAATACAAGAACATACGAAAAATTGTTAGAAAAAAAAGGAAAATCATATAAAAGTGTCAAAAGGACCCAGCTCAGACCTACCTATGTGACAGCCATGATAGACTTATCACGACGCTGGTTTTCAGCGTGGTTTGGTTTTTACTGTGTGCATATTCATATATTTTTTAATTTAACTTTATAACTCGATTATCCGGGTATTCAAAAAGTTAAGTTAATACTTCTCTCTCCTCTATTAATCTTTAACGTCGTTCAGTGTGAACTTACCTGAAAGGTCAGAGGACGCGGCGCCTCTTATTTCCCTCGCGGCCCTCACTAGTGTCTGTTTGTGTTCCGCTTATGACACGTCTCGGTATGCGGTTTGTTTTTCTTAAGGAAACGTCAAGGTATTGCTGAGAAAGAGTATAAAAAAAGTTTTTCCTGGAAATGAGAAATTTGAATACAGGTTGCTAGAATATTCTATGCTTAGAGCATTGACTTACCTACCTTAGTACTGTTCCGAAAGAAACAATTAATTACACTAACAGAAGGTTAGTGTAATGTGATGCCCACAGAACATGGAAAGAGGTTAGAAGAGGATATTGAACGCTGTGATTGGTTCAGTTTGACTTCGCGCGACCGAGATGATGATGATGACCGAGATGGGTAGTTTGATTGGCGTTTTTTAAATCGTTTATGTGTGCGAAAGCTTGTGTTTATTATGCGCACAAATAGTAGTGGAGATCAAGCGGCGCTATCGGTACCGACCGATACAAATGGCGCATGACAGCCTTTCTAACCTCTTTCCATGTTCTCTGGTGTTGCCGGCCTGAAAAAACAAAGGACCATCTTATCGTCTCGATATCTTAAGCAACTAATACGGAGTACTGATAGAAGAAGACAGGTAGGAGAACATTTCTGACACGGAAACGCAGTGCCGGCTTTAAAAAAAAAGCGACATCCGTTCTTGTCGGTAGATATAGCACTGTCAGATGACGAGTTGTAGAGTCTTCTCTTTATTGTTGGCTAACAGCAATTGGCAGACTGCTTGAGTGTGGCAATTATGGCAAAGTCAAGCTGTAAACTGATTTAATCTGATGATAGTAAAATTAAAAAGTTTTTGTCAAGTCTTAGGGCGTCTGTCTCATAGCGCACAGTCACTAACAGTAACTTATAATTCGTACTAAAGTAACAAACCATTTCACTCACTGTTGAGCACGGGTATCTCTCCTTTTTATGGAGAGGGGTTAAGGCCTTAGTTCCACCACGCTGACCAGGTTGGTTGACGGCAAGGACGACGCTGTGGCTACATCACCCCGCGCGCTGTTGGACGTTTCTCAATCCGCCAGAAGGCCTCCAACAGGGCTTAACGATTGTTATCTCGTGACAAAAGCCTGGACTGAAGGCCTTATGTGCCCTCTGAAACAAGGAAGCGCTCATGGTATGGTGGTCACAAGTTAGATGGGTGACCGTTTATGGCAATAAACGGTCACCCATCTAACTAGTGACCGCTCCCAGTGTTGCTTAACATTCGTGACACAAACTGATCACTTAGAAGCATTGGGCTTTCTGTGTTCACTAACTTCATTAAAAAACCTCGGTTCCTGTGGGTATCACTTTGTGTTTTCTAAATCAACTCAAGCTTATTGCCTTCAGTAAAATTATTTTGTAAAGAGGGCGAATAATATGATACTAAATCAAGTGGATTGTCGAGAGTTCTGTAAAATTGTGTATTTAAAATCCCACTTCGATTAATCCCGTTCATTAATCAAAAACGTAATTGTAATTCCGTAATATTCAACTTTGTAAATGACACAATCTATAACGTTTTAGATCGAATCAATCATTCGTTACAAATCCGTTGAAACCACAACGCGAATTCTCTTACAGAGCGGTGTTGTTCGATTGTGAACCCAATTTACGTAGTTGTAAGGTGCAAGATATGCTCAAGTACGGTATGGTGTTGCAAATTTCAAGCCATCTGTCATGGGCAATGATTGAATTCGTCTGTGGTTTTGATTTATAACTGAACTATGATTGAATTATCAATCTGACGCACTCGGTTTTAAAGGATGTTTAATTGAGATTGATATATTAGGGACGAAATCGAGAAAATTCATTTTTCCATACTAACAATTTTTTAGTTTTTTTAAAAATGCCTGAATCGTTTTCGATGCAATTAAAGGTGAAAGTTAGATGGTTATAAAGCTACGCATTATAGTATTTAAATTTCTGAAAATCAAAGTATATAATACAAATATACTTAATTGAAGCAACAAGGTCAGCTGACACATTGTAAGGGGTCTTTTCAACGACTTCCTTTGAAGTAATAGGCACTGGTATTGCATTTTTCTTTTAGTCAAAAGTTACTTTATTTAGTTTTTGATACAATACAAAAAGAATTACGCAATAATATGACTATACTTAAGAGCTATAAACAAAATAAAAAATGAGAAAATAATCGGCAATTTCATACTTTAACCCCAATTATTATAGATTTCAAAATATAAAAAGAATTTACGCCCATTGCGAAAATGAGTCCAATAATAACATAACATAAACCATTTAAGAAACTTCGCGGGCTTATAAAAAGCCTTGAATAAATTCTTCGTAGAAAACAATATTTTGACTGATCAATTGGTTATTAGCAGTCGTCCGGTAAGCAAGCATTTTTATTCCATCAAAATTTGAGATTCCGATCAGTATGAAAATGTTTTTTCCAAAATTGATGATATCTAATTTCTGACTATAAAGTCATAGTATTTATATGCATTTGTTAACATAGGCTGGTTTCGACTTGTAATAGCATTTACCTAACTCCCTGTATATCATTTATTTACCATATCTTATTTAGGGGCCGTCCACAAATTACGTCACTTTTGGTGACATTGGGCAAAATAGTATGGGAATTTTCGTAAAAATGCGTGACAAGGGGGAAGGGGGGGGGGGGTACTGAAAATCTCAAAAATCGTATGACGTAATTTATGGATGACCCCTTATGTATCGTCAGTTTTAAATCGGCTTACAGCCATTTCCAATAACCTATCTATCTTCAGTTTTGGCATATGAAAGATAGAAAAAAACTTCTGTCTTTGTTTCTCTGGACGGCAAAAACAGAGATAGAAACTGTTTCCTATCTCCGATATGCCAAAACTGAAGATAGATAGGTTATTGGAACCGGCCGTTAAAGGATAAATATGGACTATTCCAACCTAAGGATTTTAATTAAAATGTCTCAAGATCAGAAACACGCACTAGATGTATAGAGGCGTGAGACGTGCAAGTCACTAATTACCACTTAAGAAATTTAAGTTGTCATCTACAGACTTTCCCACTAGATCTTCGAGTTAATTAACTTAATATACCTAGGCTACAGTGCAGGTTGAAAGAACAGTAGAATGAAATTTTACTGTTCTGATTCGTGAGATACAAAATATTAAAAAAATATACCACAATAATTATTCCTACTACTCTTCATACGTTTTCCCGTTAATATTCTTAATTAAAAAAGACAAGGAACAAACTGAAGATACTTGACAAGAGAATGTATTTTATTGTAAATTCTACTCCCACACTGGAGGGTAGAACATGGTTTACAACACAAAAGATTAAAACTATTTGTAATCAAAATTAAAGAACCGACGTAATTGTGAGATAAGAACATACAAAACCACCATCTAAAGAAAAACGCTTGTAATAATTTGTTTCAGGTAATTTTTGCGTTGAATAGTTTCAATTATAAATACAGATACATTTTACTATTGGATGCATACTTCTACTAGTAAATGAAATTAAAATAATAAAATGATTCTAAAAAATCGTTTGAATTAAACTAAAAATGTATACGTAACTATGTTGTTTTGTTCACACTTGAGATACTGTCGCTTAGGATGCAATATTTGCAGATAAGCAAAATAGCCTTGTGAATTAATTAATACTTAATTAGTATGATCTGAATGTTAATTTTTCTACACTTCGCTTGGAGTAGTAAGTTTCAATTAGTCTCATTCGCTTGAGCTTTCTTGTGTCAGACAGAGTATAATAAGGGTGTCGACCCTCAATGGGCTACCTACTTCACGATTATTCAGCATTTTATAATAAGTCATATTCTTTTTAAAAAATAAAAAAAAAAGTGGTTTCTCAGTTTCTTAGATACCTGACTTCAAAACCTTTTTTATTTAATTCACAGTTTAAAATTAAGCTTTGACTAGCTTGAACGGAAACTATTGACTTTCGTTAATGTTTTCGGAAACTTTGGTTAGGCTTAGCTAGCTAATAATTTTATCTAAGTAAAAAAACTGATTACACCGAAAATTCTGAAAATTTAAGAAAATATTTATATCTCGAACACTAACGGCCATTTCCAATATCTATCTTCAGTTTTGGCATATCGGAGATAGAAAACAACTGCTGTCTTTGTTTCTCTGGACGGCAAAAACAGAGATAAAAACTGTTTCCTATCTCCGATATGCCAAAACTGAAGATAGATAGGTTATTGGAAATGGCTGTAAGAAAAATCGGGTAACAATATGTATAAGGTATTTTTGGACGTCACAGTTTGGACCACCCTGTATAGATTTGTAAGTGGCCAGATCCAGAAACTTTCAGTCTACCTCACGCATCACACTTAAAACCTTTGCACGCTTTGTACTGTTATAGTAAAATGCACATAATAATAGAGGTTAAAGTATGAAATTGCCGATTATTTTCCCACTTTTTATTTTTATTATAGCTCTTAAGTATAGTCGTATTATTGCGTAATTCTTTTTGTATTGTATCAAGTACTAAATTAAGTAACTTTTGTCAAAAAAAAATGCAATACTAGTGCCTATTACTTCAAAGGAAGTCGGTGAAAAGACCCCTTACAATGTGTCAGCTGACCTTCTTGCTTCAATTAAGTATATTTGTATTATATACTTTCATTTTCAGAAATTTAAATACTATAATGCGTAGCTTTTTAACCATCTAACTTTCACCTTTAATTGCATCGAAAACGGCTCAGGCGTTTTTAAAAAAACTAAAAAATTGTTAGTATGGAAAAATGACTTCTCGATTTCGTCCATACAAAACGGCAATTTCATACTTTAACCCCTAATATTATGTTGGTATATATAATATTACGGTAAAAACCATGTAAAAAAAACAAATATTTGACATGCTTATAACTAGATATTATGTTATGTAATATCTTACAGGATATTCCGTTTTGTAATAAGTAGGAAAAAACTTGCCCATACCCAATTCAATTTTCCAATGAATTAAACAGAGTATCGGATTATCTGACTATCGCATTGCTATTGGAAAAAGTATAATGGTTTGTCAGAGACAAATTAACACACTAGATTCACCCTTGAAGAATCCTTACCTAGTTTTCCTTTCCACTTATTGCTACTGTCATTTTTAAAAAACACATAAGAAAATTATACTTAGTAATCAGGAAGTAGGTATATATTCATTTTTAATTTGTATCTTATTTTATTTATAAACGAAAATGTTTTTTCGAATTGCCAAAATGAAAAATATTTATTTTTCAATATATTTTTAAGGTTTCAAATAATTTAAGGAGAATAAACGTTATAGTAAAACATTATGTTCTAGCTATCAAAATTGTTCAGTAGAATTAGGGTTAATATAATAACATTTTATGCAAAAGTAACTCTGTCTGTCTGTTTGTCCATTGGTTTGTCTGTTACGAATTTTCGCCTAATACATTTATAATACTAAACTTCACTGATTGAGAATTGCAAGGCTGCAGAAACATATTCAAAAAATTTATAGCGTTATTTGAGATTAAAGAAATTAGGTCACTTTTTTTTTGTTCACTGTTGGAATATTGATATCAGAACATGCTTTAGACATTTATAAAAACATTCGTTGTAACGATTTATGACTCGACGAACGATTTAAATTTAATTGATACAGGTATTGACGACTATTTGGATCAGCGGTGGTTAACGCTGCTTCTGAGCCATGGGTCGCGGGTTCGATCCCCGCACAGTACAAATATTTGTGTGCATGAACATGTCTGTTTGTACTGGTCTGGGTGTTTTCTATGTATTATAAGTATGTATTTACAAAAGAAAAAAGTATATAAGTAAGTTTATCGGTTGTCTAGTACCCCATACGACAGGGTACTTAATAGTACCTTAATTTGGGACTAGATGGCTCAGTGTGGCCCAGTGAGGCATGTCTAAAATATTTATATAATTATTTATTTTATTTATTAGGTATCTTTGTAGCAATGAATACTGAATGAAAATCGATTTTTTAAGATGAAATTTTTGTTAGATCAAACAATTTAACGCTTTTTTATTTTATTTTATTTTTATATTTTTTATCTATATCTTTATGCTGTATCTATAGGTCCAAGTGGTCTTTACGCGTGGTAGTTCTTTTGTCGAATCAGAAAATGGTTTGCAAGCATTACTGTAATAACAACTAAAGGATATTTGCCGTTGGGGCTGCTTGTGAAATTATATTTATTTCTTTGTTGGCGGTTGACAGACGACATCATCAGGATACAGTTGCGATTTTGCAACAAAAATGTATTAAAATACAGGATGAAATTTTAACCACTTTCCAAATTTTAATATATCAATCTACGAGACAAAACACAAATGACGTATTTTTTTCTTTTGGTATAGCCCAGTACAAAAATGTCAAGATAAAGCACTTAGAAAATGTCCGCCAAAAATCGAAAATTTTTGATACGGCCGCCTAGCAATACTTTTTTTACGCGATTGGCATCTCATCTATTCATTACGATACTATTCATACGTTTTTGATTATCCCTTTTTACCTTATCAGGCCTAGGACCGTAAAAATTGAAAACTATATTGCGAAAAATATTTCCGGGTAAAGCTTGATAAATGTTTTTACTACATAAATGGGCTCTAAATACGATACCGAACGCCTAAAAAATTTTGAAAAGTGGTTACAATTTCACCCTGTATATAAATATTTCAATAATATAATTCTAGGACGTATGATTTCATGTAATTTATTTGTAAATAAAAATTATATTGGTTTCTGGATGGTTTGAAAACACGAAACCGTTAGGTGGCGTAGTACCTATGAATGTAAAAAGTCACTGTCAGAAAATCAAGTTAAAGTAAAAAAAAAATGTATTTTCGACATTCTGTATTTTGGTGTAAGTTATACAAAATCAGTGTTGAAAGGTATTTTTTCATTTGACATAGAGTTTAGTATGACGTAAAATTCTTCTCTACATACATTGAAAACAAAAAATTATAAGTTTTTTGAATATTTGACTATTATTAATAGCAGCGTTTTACCCTGAAATAAAACGCATATTAAAATACTTACCTCACTGGAAGCTTTATATTGAGATAGCATTTCCGTTTCCCGTCATTTGCCTACCCTTTTTAGTACGTAGTTTCCGGCTAAGTGGCGCCACCTGGCGGTCGTGTGCTTTTGAAGTTTCTTAAAATTTGCGGCACACCATTTTGCTAATTGGCTCAATTGCACCAGGCAGAAATAAAGTGAAAGCTTCCAGTGAGGTAAGTATTTTAATATGCGTTTTATTTCAGGGTAAAACGCTGCTATTAAAACACTGTACCGTAACTGGAAGCTTTATATTGAGATCTGTTTGTTATCGCCTGGTGACGCCACTTCATATTATAACGCCTTAGCGTAACGCCAATGTGACATTTAAAAATAAAAAAAGTATTTATGATAATTTAATACTTTTTATTTTAAGTAAGACAGTATTCTTTTCCGTGTATTACACAGGAGTAACAATAAAAATTCAAACTAAAAAACTTTCTAGGAAATTCTTCTAGCAATCGCATTAGTTGTGTAAAAGTTTATCAATACTTGATTTAATTTCACACATAGGATTGTTGTGATGTTTTAGCTGATTACCAATTCCCATGAGCTAGAACTTCGTCGATGGGGTGATTTTCTAACCAGTTCTTGGAAGCTATACAGATCTTACGCTATCTGGGGTAGCTGTGTAATCAAGAAACGTTTTTACAGTTCCTGCTATAACAGTAAGGTACCTACGTGACGTAGGTACTGCACCTCAACTGATGAAAATATTGAATAATTTAAAATCTTTTTTATCTATCACTCAGCGATGTTTTAACTAATAGTAAATATTATAATTTTAACCACCCAGACAGGAGGCTTACATTTTTATTATTTATATTCAAAATTTATCTGTAGACAGTCTGTCAGTACCTATGTATTGCTATCGGTTGTAGAACCAAATTCAGGCCATACGGTAAAGTTTTTGTATTATGGTTAGGTAGGTACTTTAGGTTCTATTCTATACTCTACTATATTCTAAGGTCAGGTCATGAATGCATCTGCCTGAACAAATAAGTATTAAAATTGCTGTTTGATGTAATGATTGAAACATTCTTGTGTCGGTTATAAATTTATAAGTACACTGACATCCCATACGGTTTGGGGTTTTTTATTCTTTGTAAAAGCAATTAATTTAAGAATATGTTTTACTAGAACGTGAGTACTTCACTGTTCATGGTTCAGAAATCGCATTATTTTCAGACAGCTAATTTATGTGTACAAGTATTGTATTATGTGATAATGCATAATTATATTAAATGTAAGTCTGATAAGAATTGCGCCAATTGCGGAAAAGTAAGGCTTTTAATCTTTATTGCTATTGAAATTGTCCTTGAACAACAACAATTCTAAGTTACTTGACAAATTTATAAAATAGGTTCACCAAGAACTTTTAAGTAAAAGCTTTTCTTTAGAGGTCTAGCCTTCCACCGCCTCACCAAGCCCCAGATTTCCTTTTTTCCATCGAGGAAATGTATCTGGAGGTTACTAAGGTAAGTGGTGCTGCAAGTGCTCAGTCTCTGACACGCCAGAACACTTTCTCCCATCATGGCAAAAACAACCGAGTGTTAAAAGATTTAGTTGAGTGAGAGCACCCTGGATATAAGAAATGTTTGTAGGAAGATCCAAGTAATGGGTTCGCACCATGAAGAACCGAACGCATCGCCATTGTATCCTGAAATGTATTCGATGCCGATCTAACGTATGATATTTTCATTAGAAATAAAGATTTCATACTTTCCCTTTGCGAAGATGTAGGTACACCTGTTATTATTTTGTCACACTAAGAATCAAACTGATGTAGTAGTGAATGTGGCTCTGAAGAGCATTTAGTATTGGTAGCATTTCTTTACGGATGCAATGACAACCTTTTCTTAAAGAATTTAACTTCCCGCTATCGCAATGCCTTTTAAGTTAAACAGTTTAACTCTTGACCCTCGATTTCTAAACCTTACGTATTTGGCATGCTTAAATGCTACAATTGCGTCAAACTGTATTCCTAGTTACGGCCTGTAATCATCCTACTGCATGGAAAAGGCCTCAATCATTGAATTCAAGGTACCAAAGTAATGATGGGTAAAATGAATTGGAAAAGAGCTTGATCCAGGTCCAAGTCAAATCCAGGGTCAAGTGATTGCTGACAATGTGAGCAGCTTTGGAGGCAAATAGGTCTATTATTGGACATTCGCGTTTTATAATCACGAGATCTGTACAATGTGCTAGCCGGTTCGGACTCCGCAGTCGACAGTGCCTATTTGCCGAATATGTGGAATTTAATGGAACTAGTAAGTTCAAAATTCGAAATATAATTATTGAAATCAAGTCTAGGTTTAAACGCAAACCTGTTTGGTCTAAAGCATCCGTAGTCAAAAAACGCCCCTGGGATGGGCAATGCAACTGTCGATCTACTACTTCAGTTGTTCGATAACCACCACTAGGGGCTGGAATCTTATCAACTATCTATGATTTATGTGACAATGCGGCACGACAAAAATGACGAAATTCATTCATATCACTAATTCAATTCATCTTTGTAATTATTATTTTACTTGATTGATTTCTTTGTTGCAGTTTTTCTATTCGTTCATGTTTTCACATTATTAAATTTTTCATTATATAGTTCTACTTTTTTTGGGGACAAAAAACCGATATTTCTAAATTCACTTGCCATCCCAACTTCTGCAATGTTTGAAACATAACTTTTACATGCTTGCGAGCGTTTAGATGTAACAGTAAGTGTCAAGTACACTAAGAAGGGTTCTGACATGAAATATTCGATTTGGCCTTATACAGGGATAATAACCAACTGCATGACTACATTCGAGTTCACAAGTTGAGACTTTTGACACAAAGGAATGGGATACTATAATTCTTTCAAGTCAACTTTTTTAATACCTCTTGGAGTATTAAAACGACCTCGGGTACTTTAATCGAGGCGCGAGCCCTTTTTTATGAAATGAACATCTGGCCATGTTGCAAAAGCAGGTCCATTCCTTTTTGAGGGTAGCTGGTACAAAGCAGGCGAGGTAGCCCCGCAAGGGTGGATAATTTTAGGCGTATCGCTTGCATGAAAAGGCCCAATTTTAAGTCATTGCTTGAATCTCTTTGATCTAGCCGCGAGCCCTAATTATGAAATGAACCTCTAGCAATGTTGCTATAGCAGGTTTATCACTTTTCGAGGGTAGTTCGTGCAAAGTAGGCACCCGCGAGGGTGGATAATTAAAAGGCATAGGCTTACATGGCAGAGCCCGATTTTAAGTCATTGCTTGAACCTCTTTGATCGGGCCGCTAGGGCCCTGGTTATAGAATTAACTTCTAGCAATTTTGCTTTGGCATAACTTACCTTAGGAGGATAGTTGATAAATAATAAGGCACCCCGCGAGGGTGGATAATTAGAGGCTTGCATGGCAGAGCCCGATTTTAAGTCATTGCTTGAACCTCCTCGAGCCCTGGCTATAGAATTAACCTTCATTGTTGCTTAGGCAGTACTTACCTTACGAGGGTAGTTGATAAGTAAGTAGGCACCCCGGGAGTGTGGATAATTAAAGGTATAGGCTTGCATGGCAGAGCCCGATTTGTATACCAACTACCCTTAGGAGGGTAGTTAATAAATAAGTAGGCACCCCGCGAGGGTGGATAATTAGAGGCATATGCTTGCATGGCAGAGCCCGATTTGTATATCAACCCTTTGGAGGGTAGTTGTTAATAGGTAGGCACCCCGCGAGGGTGAATAATTAGAGGCATAGGCTTGCATGGCAGAGCACGATATGTATATTGTAAGTAGGCCCCGCAAGGGTGAATAATTGATAGCATAGGCTATGAGACTTCTAAATTTTTTATGCCTCGTCCACACGACAGACAGCGCTTTGATTGATTGTTCTTATCTGTGTGGATTTTTTGCCCTTTGGAGGTCAAAAAGCTTTACGAATGCCATCTGTTTTCTCCAGAATGCATTTGAGTGGAATGTGGATCTACACTAAATAAGTCGGGTTTGTAAAGGTATGCAGGCTTTAATAAGTGAATCTCTAACTTGACTTATACTGGATTCTCGTCGCATCTCTGTAAATGCTGCCCGGTGGCCACAAACTAATTGCACTTTATTAGAATCCGATTTTATTTGTGAATAATTCTTTTACCTTCGTGTACAAATTGTTAAAATTAACGTCTGTTTAATTGAAATAAATTTACGACTTAAACTCGCGTTTATCAATACGGACTTACGTAATATTTTGGTAAATTTCTTCCATTTTAATGAATAGGTTGCGTGAATTCAAAAAATCTGTATACTTAGTAATCTGTTGATCAAAAAAGGGGCTCCACTGACCTCAGAGATCTTATATCAATACCGATCATTAGCGGTGTGTAGGTATGCTATTTTGAGGCACTTGTTTGCCAATTTTACCCATTTCATAAAATTTAACACTAAAACGGGATTCTCAAGGCACTGTTTTATAATTTAAATGTAAAGAAAGGCAATTCGCCCATTTCGTCAAGCAATTTAGCATTAATTTGATTAGAATAAAGATACATTTATTTTATGACGGGCACCCGAGGTGCCGTTCACCTCGTTAACCGGCTAAAGAGGAGCTCGAGGAGCTGCCAGCCGAGCCAAACAAACCACTCAATGCTAAACGGAAAAGACACCATACACTTTTACGTATTACATCATGACTTTAATCCGAACGGCAAAACCGTTAAATTCATTATTTAAGTCACACGAATATTTAAGCAAGATATTTCATGTTTTATTAAAAACATGTTTTAAGCAATAAAATTGCTTTTGGAAACTGAAAATAAAATTCCTTGAAATAAAATACATAACATTTTAAAATAATGAGGGTAGGACTTACCAGATTTGTGTACTAGTTTGTATAAAAACTCACTTGGTTATAATTCTGCTCTGAGAATTATAATATCACTGAATTTTTACGATCACAGAGACAGGGCTTGCAGTGAACGTGTTGTTACGACGGTAAACTAAACGCCAAATGAGCAAAATGGTGTGCCGCAAATTTTAAGAAACTTCAAAAGCACACGACCGCCAGGTGGCGCCACTTAGCCGGAAACTACGTACTAAAAAGGGTAGGCAAATGACGGGAAACGGAAATGCTATCTCAATATAAAGCTTCCAGTTACGGTACAGTGTTTTAATATACTTTATTTGATATTTTAGCAACTTAATTGCACTTATAATATCAGTATATAAAATTGAAAAATTTTTTGTCTCAGGCGGGACTCGAACCCGCATCTCCTCGCATGCCGGGCGGGTGATGCGGGTTCGAGTCCCGCCTGAGACAAAATTTTTCAAGTTTATATACTGATATTATAAGTGCAATTAAGTTGCTAAAATATCAAATAAAGTATATAAATAGCTGTTTCATCTTAACTGACTGTCAAACATCTACAAAGATGTTTCTTTCGGGTGTTAAGGGTGCAAACTCCTAACATTTGATGAAACAACGCTAGCTCACAGCGTAAGAATATGCTTGAAAAATTCGCGCCGTGTCGCAGTGTCTCGGTGGCCTAATGGTATCCCGCCCGGCATGCGAGGAGATGCGGGTTCGAGTCCCGCCTGAGACAAAATTTTTCAAGTTTATATACTGATATTATTATTAATATGTTGTTAAAATGTTATAATTGTGTGCCCTATTGTAACATCAGCAACATTTCCTATTAACTTATCATTCTAAATGTTCCTTTCCTTTTGCATCAGAACAAGAGCCAAACCAATCTAAAACATCCCAAAAGAAAGATCTGGAATGTTACAATCCGGACGAGCCCGCCCAAGCGTCGGGAGCAATCATCCCGCTCATCGCTTCCGCAGATTATCTCTGGACAGCTTGACCTGGGCGCTGGTGAAATATATTCAGAACTAGAAAAGGATCAAGGTACCAAAACCCTAAATGTCACGTGCAATTTTGGTTTTTCAATAATCAAACACAACTTTTCTAATAACTAAAACAGTCTCCTTTTTAGAGTAGGTCTGTACATAAAAAGTTTACAGCTCATTTCGTATTTTCATGTGTGATATTTAGTTTATTTTAGTGGTTTATTATTGCGACGACCATTTGGATCAGCGGTAGTAAACGCTGCTTCTGAGCCATGGGTCACGGGTTCGATGCACGCATAGTACAAATATTTGTGTGCATGAACATGTCTGTTTGTACTGGTCTGGGTGTTAACACAAAAAAAAGGATAAAAGTAAGTTGTCTAGTACCCCATACGACATGGTA
Organism: Anania crocealis; assembly: GCA_949315895.1. NCBI lineage: Eukaryota > Metazoa > Arthropoda > Insecta > Lepidoptera > Crambidae > Anania > Anania crocealis. The sequence continues at coordinate 3,437,920 of OX438868.1, forward strand.
CTTAATTGAAGCTTAATTTGGGACTATATGGCTCTCTGTGGCCTTGTAAGGCATGTCATAAAATTGTCGAACCTAAAATTAATTTGACTACCTCCCTTGGCCTTGGTTCGATTCTCGAACGGATTAATGTAGTAAGAAAGGGTTTTCTACATTTCTGATTTCCACAAGACGAGCGCTTTAAATTGTTAATTACCTTGGGATCAGAGTAATGTATTGATATTATAAACATTTATTTATTTATTTTAAAGCTTTTGATCCTTATTCCGGTAACTTTTTAATAATTCTAAAGGAGCATAAAGTTTCATTGATAAAACCAATAAAATAATTATTTGGAAACAAAACTCTCGGAACACATAAGATACTTTTGTATACATACACCCTAGCTCGAGAAATTAAAAATACTTTGATATCACTATTTGTACCATCCTAAACCTAAATTGTTTAACCTTGTCAAATTTAGTAAATTTTTTTTACTCAATGAAAACAGTATTTTATAAGACTCTTCTTTTTAGCCAGTTGCTCCATTCCCACAATGCAAACTACTAAGACAGACCTCATATTTAAAACTACCGGTCAGGTCATACGTACCAAAGAAAATGTCTTTATTTTCTTTGTACGTACTGACCTCAGGATTACCGTTTGGACTGATGACCGGCCGGATTGTTTTAGACATCCACCGAGTAACCCGCTTTTATTTGTTACCGGTTTTCGATAGATGATTATGAGATTTGTGGAGCATTATAAAGGAAAATGCTCACCTTTTTGGTCGAATTCTTAACTCCGACAGGATCATGAGAGCATAAGATCTTAAGGCAATTGATTTTAATTGTCTGCAATAACATACAATCGAGTGGTAAATGATTTTAACTGATTTTACAGAGAATATTTTGCGTTTAGTGATGAGTTGATGCTGTTGGATATATTTGATGTCCCAATGGGGACTACCGTTTCTTTGCTCACCAGTTGGCGCCACTGTAGACTGAGGTCCGGAGTTATAGCTGTCAAAGGCGATTGGCACCGAAACAATGTGTTATATCTTGAATCTAATTAAGGTTATATTGTTTATAAATAACTATCTTGATATCAACAAACTAACTTCTGAAATAGTTGCTCTTGAGGCCGCCTATTTTTGCGCTTTTTCTTAATTCCGCTTTTAATGCGTTCACATTAATCGCCAAATAATCCATATTTGCGATATTTTACGAAGGAGATCACTTTCCAGCAGGTAAATTAAAGACTTTATAATTTATGCAACAAATTCCGCTAAAACCAGTACAAAGTGAATGATATTGGACCTCACGCAACAGTAGCGCCTCTAGTGACAAATTCACTAGCGATAGCCCCCATTGTAATGACTCGATATTCCTAGTGGGGTAGACTGGGGGCAGAAGCAACAGAAGACAATTATAGGCTACTTGCTTCACATTAAATTTGGTGCAATAAATGTAAAGTTTATTCAAATTTAAAAACCAATATTTATCGTTTCCAAATAACAAAAATTCCAAAAAAGTGATGGGTTCTAGGAATAAATAAACGATTCCTACAGGATAAACTGAGATTTAGATATTTATTGTAAAAAAACATTACTATCGCAGCACAAGATCGAGAGAAAATTAGAAGAGAAACAAAAGTGATCTTGTCTTACATCTTACTTCTGTTTCCAGTTTCTATTCCTTTCTATTTCTATTCTGTTACCTGATTACAATTCATTACCTATTCCAATAACAACTAATAACCCTATTCACAAATAGTGTTGAATGAATAATACCGTGCCCCGACATTCTAGCGAACAATCAGAAAATCAATCCCGCGTCTGATTTATCGCTCTATCCGCGAACCTTTCTGTCCGGGACAGTTTTTGTCACATCCCGCGAACATCCCGGGAACGTTCCCGGATCTCTGCTGAGTTATAACGGTCCTTTTGGAAAGGAAAATTGGGCATTAGTATGCCAGTGATTTACACTGTTAGTTTTTGTGGGGCACAAAGTAAAATTGCGCTGCCTGTGTTCTCGTTGGAAATATTTCAATGAAACGGTAAGTTTAAACAATATATTCTCAAAGAGTGCAAAACGATCTTACCCAATGATAGAAATAACGCCCTCTTTGATTGGAGACTTCGAGAAGTTGTACTAATTTAGGCTGTGCAATATTCAGATATAAAATTATCTCTATTGTACTATTTTGGTATCATAAATCACAAGTGGGCTGGAAACAAGGAAAGCAACATTGTAACTCTCACTAATAATAAAGTAGTTTATTCAAGAAACACTTATGTTACAGGCTTGGAGTCAGGACAGTTCTCATGAAAAACAAGTTTTTTTTTAAGGAATCGTATTTTCCTTCATATCCTTCATAAAAAGAGAGATTGTGACATAGGCCTTTTCATTAGTATTTATGTCACTCAACCTAAAATACTATTTTAAAAACTACCTTCTACATAAATACAAGTAAATATACTTCAATCGAATGTCTAATAACGAAACATCGGAGGGAAACCGAACTGCCTCCCGTGGGATATAACGTCTCTTCTCCGACTCGGACGCGGCTTAGCCAGGGGAGCAACTTTTAGACGGGCCGTTAGTTTTGAACGCTTATTAAGTTAATTAACTGTCTACTGAAACAGTCTGTGCTGTTTGTCTGCACAAATAATAGAATAGCATTGCTGCATTCTCCAATCGACCAAAGGACGAATAAAATAGTTAGAGGCGTTAGAAGAATACCAGTCGCCACGCATACTTTCAGTACGCATTACTTAGCCGCAGAATCGACAACCGCTGGAGTAAACGAGTTCTAGAGTGGAGACCGAGTCTCGGCAAACGTAGTGTAGGACGTCCTCAGGCCAGGTGGAGTGATGATTAGCGCAAGATGGCTGGCAGGAGCTGGATGCGAGAAGCCGAGGATCGACCTAAGTGGCGTGCAACTGGAGAGGCCTATGTCCAGCTGTGGACCATAGGCTGATAATGACGAATAATTTATTATTATTGGCCAGACTGCGATGGTCTTCCTGTCTGCCAAGCGCATCGATTATCTACAGTAAAATCCTCCCGTTAGAGTCTATCAGTGAACTAGTATGTTTAATCATATTATATTTTGAACATGTATAAAAGCAAGAATAAACTATAATGAAATCGCAGGTGTACACTGTAAATACAGTTCGTTGAATAAAAATTTCGACTAGTTAAAGTGGCTCTTGTACTCAAAACACAGTTTTCCGCTTACTGCTGACTGCTGCAGATCTCGGGACGGGCAATAAGAATTTCGTATTTTCGAATCACCAACCCAAATTTTTTCGTGGTAATTTGAATTCAATGATGGAGGTCTTTGCTCAGCAGTAGGATGATTATTGTACGAGCATAACAAATAGGTAAAATGTTAACGTCTATTACTTACAACGTCTATAAGCTTATACCCAACCAATAAGGCAGGTCGACTAGGCCCCTTGGGAGGCCTCGTCATGGCCCAGACGGAGTCAGTTCGGCCTCGCAGATTTGTCCAGGGAAATGATGTTTGGCCTGATGAATAGTTTGATTAAACTGTTATCAAGTAACGATGTAAGACTGTTATTCAATTTATTAAATGTTAAAATATGTTAGTTTTAATTTAGTAACAAAAAAGATTTTAAACTGTAGGTAATAATGTCTGTTTTTATTAGCTTTAATTTAAAACTTTTTTTTTTACTGTGATTGAGAATAATTTATACCTACAAAGAGTATTAAATTATATTAAAGTTATGAATTCATAAGACAGTGTCATGTAGTGCCAGTACGTTAAAATAAAAGCACCACCTCTTCTTTTCCTATGAGTTAAGAGGCTACTAAAGGAGTATTGCTAAAAGGAGACGGGCAGCAGCGTCTATCGGAAAATTTTAAAAACAATAATAAATGTTTAGTTTTTTACTTAAGAGAACTACCATCGAATGTAAGAAAAGTAAAAAAAGGAAAGTAACTGCCTATAGCCAAGTTACCACAGCAATGATGGGTGTACTGGCATAATCACCGCGCTTGCCAAATGCGGGTTGGTGATCACAAACCCGAGCAACGTTCGAAAATTCGAAACTTTTTTATTGCCCGACCCGGGATTCGAACCTGGGACCCCGAGATCTTGGTCCGGTATTTAAACCACAAGACCAACGGGGCGAATATATTTAAAATTAAATTACTGGACACGCTCGTAGATAAGAGCTATTACTCGGCAGTTCTGATAAAATTATCATCAAATATGATATATGTAATGGTTTTATATTTATTTTTCCATCTTAATAAAATTAATAATATACTAAATCGAATTGTAAGTAATGTAATATTGTTATTATTTAATTATAAATTGTAAATTAAAAATGCTTTATATTTAATTGATATCTTCCAAATATAAACTGGACTAATATTTGTATACCTACATAAATATATTTGAATTTGTATCCCAAGCTCGGTGGAATATGCGAACATATATTATTGCACCATAACACCCGCTTATTGTAACCATGTTTTAAACAAATTAAGATTTTCATTTCATTTTCTGTTTGACAATTTTTTTTTCGGTTTTTTTAGTCTCGAATATAGACAAACCGTTCAATAGTTGCATCAATGTAATAGTTTTAAAGTTTTATAGGATTATAAAACTGAACATTTACGATCCTTGGATGCACTGGAACATTTCAAAGCTGCAAAATCCGGATGCTTTTGGAAGATCTACAGTGAATGACGTACTTCAGCAAGTAGGAAGTTCTGTTTATGATATGTAGTTTATTAAAACCAAATTCTGATTTAAACTTTCATGATCACTGAATAACTGGATCATGGCGATGGCGCTTGCAACAGCGTCGATATATCGGAAACTCATAAAAACTAAGGTACATGGTATAAACTCCGAATCAATTAACTCTAGAAACCAAATTCTCTTATAATATATTTTTTAATTAATGAAACTGAGAGCACTTATGAAAAGATTATGACGAAAAATGTAATGATATTGATGGTTTTATTACGATTCAATACTAGTTTACCCTTCTCTGCGTATGAGTGTCGCACGTGACAACAGAAGGAGGTAAACGTATTTGTAGAAAAAAAATTGGCAACTTCAACGTCTTCTTACAACATTGGCCTAATTACGAGCCCTAACCTGCTTGCCAAACGTGGAAAATGTAGAAAAAATCTCGTCATGACGAGGCCTGTGACCAGAAGAGGCTTTCTTTCTGCCAGTCTGGTTCGCGTGCTGATTAGGGTGTGATAGCTAATGTTATGGCCACACTACCGTAAAATGTCAATAATAATGCCTTTAGTTGAAGAACAACGCCACCTAAATTGTGGCTAGGTAACCACGATTTATAACCATAGTCTTACAATGCCAGTCGGTATGGGATATATGACGGTAAGCAAAAGCTCTAGTGGCGATTTTTGCATATCATAGATGATTACCGCCGCTAAAAGAGTTTTTTTTAGTGTGACATAAACCTAACCTCGTGTACGTGCTTTTAGGGTTAAAAGCACGTGCACGACATGGAGTGGTCAAATTAAAGGGGTGCTCAAATTTTGAAAGCAATCCAAAACTAATCGTTATTATGTAAAAGATTCATGTAATTGCAATTGACAGACATATACGAGTAGTACTTACAACACTGCCGCAGTCAGACTCCATCTTAAAAAATAATAATTATATCTATTGCCTTAATGTTCAAGATAAAGAAAATGAACCAAGTATATATTATTTTCCATAAATACATTGGTTGGTATTAGTTGTTTTAGTATGTTTGGTTCTAAACTTTAATTTTTAGTAGAAAAGAAGTAAAATTTTTCATAAATTTAAGCCATAGCATATGGTACGAGTACTAATCTTAAGTTCTACATTGCTTGAATTATTAAACAGTTGATATAAACTTTGTAACATTACAACAGTTGCAAGTTGCAACCCTCTACAAACTTTGACATCCGAAATAAACACGACAATTCATAAGTTCTCAAAGATTAATTTATCTAGAAGAGCATAACGTTTTAGCATTAAATTATAAATATAACATTCCACGAAATATAAGCAACAAAGTTACTTATTCCGTATTCACCTTACTGATGTTTCGTTTTGATTGCACGAATCATGTACGATGCAGACTGCTAGTAGTGTTAAGTTTTAAGAGAAAAATGTTTTAGCAGGAAAATTAAAATCTTATGAATTAGAAACGCAGAAAAGTAATGAAAATATAAAAATCTTCAGAAATTTTACGAGGCCTTAAAATCTCTACCCTAAATCTGTATACACAGATATCGCTAGCACCGAGACGTCCCGGATCCGTTTATCGGAGAGGACCACAATTTTTTATGCTATTGCATAGCTTCTATCGCGGGCCTTGAGCGTGGAGACCGAATCCAGAAATTCCGTAACGAAAATAACCTAACCTAACACTCGGGGCGAGGCACGAACGAACAATTTTGAATTTCCGAAATTTAAAAGAATTTAGAAGAAAATAAGGATTTTGACAGTATGGTTGCCTATGGTAACCATATCTGCCTAAATAACAGAAAAATTTTATTACAAAAGTCAAAATTAGAAAATACATAAAATTATAAAATTAAGCAATTGCATGGCTTCTATCGCGGGCCTTGAGCGTGGAGACCGAATCCAGAAATTCCGTAACGAAAATAACCTAACTCCGACCGGCACAGCGGTGATACTTTTAGTTTTATAATTGCATATGTTGATAAAAAAATGCTATGCAATAGCTTTACCGCGGCAGTCTCCGAGTGCCACACGTCTTTTTTTCTGTTTTTTTTAGTTCATTAGTTCAAAAAAAAGGTTGACAACCTTATTTTTTCAAACAATGTGAAAAAATAACTCGAAGTTAGTAGAAAATGTTTAAGAAGGACCAAAAAAAGAAAGAAAAAGATTCCCGTTTATCGTCGATTACAATGTTTTATTATTTAAAAACCTGAATCAGTAAAATATTAGTCAAACTTTAAAAACAAATATGCTTAAAATATATAGCTAATTTTCTCATCCAGCAAATAATGTTCCGTGTACCATATCGATGCTAGACAACTCGGGGCAATGTCGTCACCTCGCGAACTTCGGAACATCGGGGCAACGTGACGCACGCGCGGATTACCCAGCGTTGGGGCTGGGCTCAAGTTCAATTGTGGTGCAAGTCAAAGAAGAAAGAGGGATTAAAAAGCAGCGCACTGGCCACCCCAAATATGCTGTAATAATTTTATGAAGAAATGGTAGTTATAATTTTAAATAAGACCTGATTATTTTTTTCCAAGTTTGTCATTCAAAGATAATCAGGTGGTAGAATTTTCAAAATCGCCTATTATAGGCTATAAACTAAACTAGCCACGGCAGAGCCGTGGCTAGTTTTTTAAGACTTCAAGGCTATCTTGCGTAAAAAGACGAGACCAACAGCATAACGTACCTTCCAATCTAAAAAAAATGCTACCCTAATTTGACCCAAAAATAAATGGAATCCATAACCCAATTTTTTTTTTTTACTTTTGATCTGTCATAATTGAAAAACAATTTAGATAGTCAGCTTGACATAGGTCTTTACTCTTTACACAAGATAGATTTAGCTATAATAGTCACAATTGGCAGGCTGATTAGCCATAACAGTTACGCTGCTGTCACACTCAGTCTGAGAATACTATTTTACCCTCCTTTTAAGGCACATACAGGAAGAGAAATGATACTGTTATCCCATTTTAGCCATATTTAGAAACACAAATCTCTAACTTCTGTATTTCAGACCATAACCCGTGCACCTTGTGTTGATACGACCCAAAGTTCTAGCAGTGTTGCTTAAATTATCAACGGCAAGTATTTAGGGATGTTAGAGGGGAGTAGGGGGAGATGAACTTCGACGCCTGCTGTCTGGTGTGACAAGACAACAGAAAACTTTGATGTACAGAGTTCGGGAACTGTTTTTAGGTATTCTTTGATAAATGGTCAGAGATTTGAGTAGTTGCTTGACTTTATTGCTCGGATGACATTGGTTTTTGAATTTGGTTGCACTTTATGTTAATTTATTATTTATAAATACTTTCTTATAAAAAGTATGGTATATTTTAACTCTTATGATTGTTAATTAAATCTCTTCCAATCCAAGAATAATATGCAGGATTTTTCAAACCGCCTTTTACAGGCTTTTGGCTTTAACAAGACATGGCATGCGCTGCAGCTCTAGCCTACACTTGTCCTGTAGAAGTGGTAGGTAAAAATATAAAGACGTGTACAAGCGCCTCCAGGGGGCTATTTGCAAAAATAAAATTGATTCTAAACTTGTTTTTACAACTTTATTATTACTACAGAAAACGTTTGGATTTATTTATTTGTTTATTTTTATGTAACAAAATCCACTTCTTTTAAAAATACATTTGTTTTACATTTTAGCAATACTGACAACCAATACATAACGGATTTACTTTATTATTAACAATCTGAGAGTTAAGAAGCGCGCTACGGTACTGTGTGCTCTGCATTTGTGTATGTGTGTGTGTGTGTGTGTGTGTGTAATATAGTTTAGTGTAGTAAATGTAAAAATGTAAACATGTAAACATTCGTGTATACATTCACCACACATAGGTCACACAAAAAAAATTTTTTAAACATTTTCGCTCAAATGAAGAGGATCGACCGCGGAAAATAATTTATTATACAGCCCTAGTATACGGCACACAACTGAGTTTTTAGCATATTTGGTAGCGAGAAAGGCACAAGAGAGTAGAGGAGGTGTGTCGAGTACGATAGGATGGACAATTAAAATTTATGAAGAGCGACAAGAGTTCAATGGAATCTATTTTACCTTTGCAAATGTCATACAAAACAGACATATCTGTGAGAATACGCCAGTTTTCAAGCGTTGATATACCGTTGAATTTGCATGCTTCATCATATTATGTTTTAGGATTAACGTTTACTCTATCCCTCCCTCTTTCTTTTTCTGTTTCTCTCTCTCCGTGTGTGTGTTGTGTGTGTGTGTGTGTGTGTGTGTGTGTGTGTGTGTGCGCGTGTGTGTGTGTATCGATTATTATTGCAATTATTTATCTTTTACCTAATTTTGAGGCGGAGTGGCGTACACACCGGATTTCTTGGTGACGCCTGCTCCAAGACCCCGGGTTCGATTCCCGGACAAGTCAATGTAGAAAAAAGTGTTCTTCTACATTTTCTTGGGCCTGGGTGTTTGTGGTACCTTTGTTGTTTCTGGTTTCCAAAATACGAGTGCTTTAAATAGTTATTCATATTGGTGGTGTTGTCCATATTTATTCATTTATTTATTTATTATCTTCCTTTCAATTGTATTGTGAATTAGGTAGAATATTTTATCCCGTATACCGTTCTATATTTTCTCATATATCGTGATAGGGTCCGCAAATATCACTGATTGTATCAGCGATCTCAGTTTGTTAGTGATGTGATTTAGCAGAAAAGCTAGCTTTGCACTATATTGTATTATTCGTCGATATGTCCGTCGGTATAGTTGAAATATTTTTTATTTTTCTCACCATCCTTCTGTTAATTTTTGCTAATAATTCAAGAAAGAAAATGGTAATGGTTTTGCTTTATCAATACCTAAACACAAAATAATATATGAAGCACATCTTGAATAAATAAATGCTGTTTTGTACTCCAATAATTAAAAACACTAAATCATATTATTATGATTATTGTTCATATTTATTTCTGTTTTTGTCTGGCTTCAGCCATTAATAGTCCATGCAAGTAACATGTTTTTCTTTTTTAGGTTATTATAAAAACAATAACGCCCCGTTGGTCTAGTGGTTTAAATACCGGGCCAAGATCTTGGGGTCCCAGGTTCGACCCCCGGGTCGGGCAACAAATAATTTCGAATTTTCGAACGTTGCTCGGGTTTGTGATTACCCACCCGCATTTGGCAAGCGTGGTGATTATGCTAGTTCCCATCATTGCAGTGGTAACTTGAATTCAATAACGTAGGCCTTTTTCCTGCAGTGGGATGATTATAGGCTGTTATTTTACTTTTTACTTTTTAAAAACAATAAACCAAACTTACTGCATTTAATAGACAATCTATAAAATCAGTTATTATTAAAAAAAAAGTCAGGTATTAGCTATTCATCTTAGAGCCTATAATCCAGTTTTCAAAGGCACATTAAGAGTCATCATCATCTTCACCTTCCTTAATAATTTCTGATCTGGCCACAATGAGGCCAAAATGAGGACCTTGCCATAATCCCTACGCTAGGTAGGCGACTTGGCGATCTCAGTTCAGCCAATGGCCGACAGAAGACGCTACTGCCCGTCTTTTTGTGGCAGTCCGGAGCGGTATTCCTTTAGTCGTCTCTTACGACACCCATAGGAATTGATGGAGTGGCACTATTCAATGTGCTGACACCATACGGCAACTAATACATAGGGAGATAACTGCGCTATCCTTTTAATAACCCAGCTCCATACGAGATTAAGATTGATTAGACCCATTTCCACATACTATCACACCGCTTAAACTTTCATAAAGCAAGCAAAGCCAGCGCACACAGCTATGTATCATTAATGAAGCTAACTAACAACATGTTTAGCCGTGTTTGCACCCAATGTTTGACTGGCAGAATATTAACGACGCAAGTTGCAACACAGGGGAATGATAAATGGGGAACAGTATGGGATTATTGATGAATTCAGTAATGACATTGGCGTGATGGAAATGACGGATTTTAGCGTGATTTTGTGCGAATTCATGTTTATTTTACTTTGGAAGTATAACGCACACCCAAATGATAATGGATATAACTCAAAAGAAGCAGATCTATACTCTATATATAATATTATAAAGCTGAAGAGTTTGTTTGTTTGTTTGTTTGTTTGAACGCGCTAATCTCTGGAAGTACTGGTTCGAATTGAAAAAATCTTTTTGTGTTGGATAGTCCATGCCTCGAGGAAGGCTTTAGGCTATATAACATCACGCTGCGACCAGTAGGAGCGAAGCATCAGTGAAAAATGTTGAAAAAATAATCGCGATCTTAAAAACTGAAATTGACGCGTACGAAGTCGCGGGGAACAGCTAGTTAATAATAATGAGACTAGGAACTAGACTTCCTAGTGGTCCTACTAGTAGGACAAATTAGTAAGACCACGGGGAAACAGGGATTGTACTTTTGGAAGCCACAAATTTTTATTACTTTTACAACTATCATTGAATATCAGTATATAAACTTGAAAAATTATGTCTCAGGCGGGACTCGAACTCGCATCTCCTCGCATGCCGGGCGGGCGCTATACCATTAAGCCACCGAGACACTGCGACTCAGCGCGAATTTTTCAAGCATATTCTTAACGCTGTGAGCCAGCGTTGTTTCATCAAATGTTAGGAGTTTGCACCCTTAGCACCCGAAAGAAACATCTTTCAGGTGTTTGACAGTCAGTTAAGATGAAACAGCTATTTCATCTTAACTGACTGTCAAACATCTGCAAAGATGTTTCTTTCGGGTTATACCATTAAGCCACCGAGACACTGCGACTCAGCGCGAATTTTTCAAGCATATTCTTAACGCTGTGAGCCAGCGTTGTTTCATCAAATGTTAGGAGTTTGCACCCTTAGCACCCGAAAGAAACATCTTTCAGGTGTTTGACAGTCAGTTAAGATGAAACAGCTATTTCATCTTAACTGACTGTCAAACATCTGCAAAGATGTTTCTTTCGGGTTATACCATTAAGCCACCGAGACACTGCGACTCAGCGCGAATTTTTCAAGCATATTCTTAACGCTGTGAGCCAGCGTTGTTTCATCAAATGTTAGGAGTTTACACCCTTAGCACCCGAAAGAAACATCTTTCAGGTGTTTGACAGTCAGTTAAGATGAAACAGCTATTTCATCTTAACTGACTGTCAAACATCTGCAAAGATGTTTCTTTCGGGTGCTAAGGGTGCAAACTCCTAACATTTCATGAAGCAACGCTGGCTCACAGCGTTAAGAATATGCTTGAGAAATTCGCGCTGAGTCGCAGTGTCTCGGTGGCTTAAAGGTATAGCTCCCGCCCGGCATGCGAGGAGATGCGGGTTCGAGTCCCGCCTGAGACATAATTTTTCAAGTTTATAAACTGATATTATAATTGCAATTTAATTGCTAAAATATCAAATAAACTATCATTGAATTTAGGTTACCAGAGAAATAATGGGTACAGGCATTATCACTACGTTTGCAAATGGTGATCACAAACCCAAGCATTGTTTGAAAATTCTAATCTCTTGATGTTCAACCCGGGGACTTAACCCGGGACCCCAAAGTACAACGTGTTCCTTTTGATATCCCATAACTCTAAGGTTATGTTCTATAGCTAAAAATTATACAAATCACCCTAGAACATGTGGTTCAAAAATCAATAGTTTCGAACATAACATCAATTTTAGTTAAATGCGTTAAAAAATATAAGCAGTATGGCGAATCCTTAGTTTTGCGAGACGTTGGCAAACTTACACTAAAGTGTAGTAGTAAAGTAGCGGGAGAGCGTAACGTCACAAAATAAGTACTAGTACTCCGTACAGTAATAATAAAATAATAAATAATAAATGTGGACAACATCACATACATTGTTCTGATCCTAATTTGAATAACTATTTAAAGCATTCGTATTTTGGAAACCAGAAACAACGAAGGTACAACAAACACCCAGACCCGAGAAAATTTTGAGAAACACATTTTTTTCTACATTGACCCGTCCGGGAATCGAACCCGGGACCTCGGAGCAGGCGACACCTTGAAAACCGGTGTGTACGCCACTCCGCCATGGAGGTCGTCAAAGTAACGTGTAAAAAACATGACGTGTGTGGGTGTTTCATTGATAAGTAGGTACGAGTAAATCGTTTTCATTCAAAAGTTCATTCATAACAAGGTAAGGGTGTTTTAAATAGACAAATTACGAAAGCCACAGCCGGAGGTTGCAAAGAATACAAAAATTTAATTAAACTAATTTATTTTAAATAAAAAATTACAATACTAACTACTAGCTAGGGGGTGACGATTGATCGAAGAATGATCATAAAGTGAGGACATTTGGGATGGCATCGATCTCATTAGAATATGCTGCGTGGGCGCTTCGTGCTTAGCCGTTTCCGTGCGGAGGTAACCGGGTCACGATTGCGTCAATGCTGATTGTCAGTATCCATGGTCTACCAATATGTAACACCTCCATCCGCAGTTCAGCAACTATTTGAAAACTCTGTTTGAGATAGTTGCTGAGATGTTTCTATGATCTACTCTTATCTCATCAGGATTGGTAGATTTTGTATCTGGAATTGCAAAGGTGCCGTTAGCAACATCCGTGCTACTTTCAATGACGTCGGTCTTCTTTCAAAGACCACTCTTTCGTAGTCGTCGGCTTGCTACGACGATGATGAAGGCTATAGCGCTAAGTAGTAATACTACGTATAGGGGGATCGTAGTATGGTACAGCGACTGTTCAACTCTCAGTTTCACTGACGACTGTAGAGATACTTTGGTACTAACTGTATGAAGGTTTTCTAATTTCATAGTGTCCAAGGTAAATGATGGATGATCCAGGTGCCTCGACTCATCATACTGAGGCATTTCCATTATCTTCATGGCGTGTCCCCTGATGTGCTCGTTCAGGTTGGCTATGGTGAACTCCGCTATCTTGAGGAAGCAGTTCATCGGGATGCTGGATAAATTTAGGCTCATCTCGGTTGCTGTAGTTTGATGAAGCTTGGCAGAAAAATTATTAGTTGATCTTCGGACATTCTGTCTCTATATACCTATAATCTTTGCTAGAAATTGCTACATAAGGTGAGGTAGGACTATAAGGATATTATGATTTTTGTTCGGGATGATTGATAATCTATATCGGATATAAGGTAAAGGATAGACAATCGGCACCTTCATTGTGATTCTATTGCCTATATATAAATATCCTAGCTTAATTTCGTCATAAAAGTCCCTATAATTTATGTCAAGAATTTCATGATTAGAATATAAAATCCTTATTTTCATAATCATACATATCCTTAAAATTATATAAGCCTATAATAGATAAGGGGTGCTCGATGCACGTATAAAGGCTAAAGTATTTTCTAGCTTTGATAACTCACGAGATAAATCTTCGATGTTATCCTGCGCCGTAAGAAGTTTTAGGTACCTACATTAAATGAAGGTGAGGACTGAAATTTTCTATCGGAAGTGTGTTCATTACGTTGCTGTAAATACAGTGTATTAATTACATCATGCACAAATTCTAAAGCCTGTTCAATACTATCGGGTCGCATGCACCGAATACGAGTGCCTAGTGGGTCGCGCAGACCGCATAGATATAATTGAAGTGTTAACTTTTTATAGAGCGCGCGTTTCGCTTCGATTGTACTCGGTATATTTTCATGCAGACTAATGTATGTCATTAACGTACTAAACAGATTTTGACACTGTTCATAAAACTCTTGAGGGGTTCCCGTACCTTGTGAAAGTAAAGACAAATCGTGATAGAGTGAAGTCTCATCGCGGTGGTCGGCAAATATATTAATTAATATCCTACGAATCTCATTCCAGTTCTCCGGGATACCGTTAGAATTTATTATAGAGGATGCGGGGCCGGTTATCTTGTTTAAGATACCATTTATTAAAGAAAGATTGCTTAACCTATATTCATCACCTTCTCTAACAAATTGAATGACTAATTGATCACACAAATTTACAAACCGCGTTAAAATATTTGAGTGGCCGTCGAACTCGGGAACGAGCTGGAGGGCTTTATAGACTTGGTCTACAGGTGAATCAGCCATACTGCTAGATTTTAAAATATTCTCCTCGTCTATAGTTCCTAAATCCCTATTAGAATCTAACACTAATAATCTATTAACGCTAACTAACCTACGGGACCGCGATTGCCTTGGATGGAAAATCTTGGTGAATTATAGGAAACACAGTAAGGAAAGCAACTCTAGTAGATCTAGGTACTCACATACGCATTTTTGATTTCTCTGCCGTATCTATGTCTGGATACTCCTCTGGACTGCAGCTCTTGTAGGTTCTGGATAGCCGCTCGCCGTGATCGATTCACTGACTCTAATTTACGACTATCCTACCGACTGCGCCAATTACGAAAGCCACAGCCGGAGGTTGCAAAGAATACAAAAATTTAATTAAACTAATTTATTTTAAATAAAAAATTACAATACTAACTACTAGCTAGGGGGTGACGATTGATCGAAGAATGATCATAAAGTGAGGACATTTGGGATGGCATCGATCTCATTAGAATATGCTGCGTGGGCGCTTCGTGCTTAGCCGTTTCCGTGCGGAGGTAACCGGGTCACGATTGCGTCAATGCTGATTGTCAGTATCCATGGTCTACCAATATGTAACAGACAGTCGTCACTGTTTAGAATTATTATGTAAAAAAAAAACAAAAATAAATAATATTTGAAAAATAATTCATTATGCAATTTGATTCTTTACCATGGTCTGTTTAATACCCTAGAGTTATGGGATATCAAAAGGAACACGTTGTATAAGCCCGGTTCCTTAACCAACGGGTCGTTATCTTACACCTATATATTATACACGGTGCATTTTCAACCACCTTTAAAACGAAACCTACGTTATTTAACCAATAAGTACAACATCTTGGCAGTGTTATTTTAATTATTTTACGAAAATATTTTTTTATAAATACAAGAAATATTGGCTCAGCCTTTTATTTTGAAACACGCTGTGATTACCCAAACTGAATAGTCAGTTCTTAATCACCCTATTTTTCCTGTTCAATAAAACTCGAAAGCTTAGGTCTCAGAATAAAGCGGATGACTAAAAGGCTTGTTCCATCTTTTTGTTATAGTATGACCAAGGAATTGTGGCAGTTAAATTTTGTTTATTGAGCAAGTAGTTTAAGTGAGTTGGAGGATGTTGGAGGAACTAATCGAAATCATTGATTACAGCCGCCGCGCCTTGAACAAATTGGTCAACATAACAAATATCTGGGTAGCACCATGGTTAGAGGACTCACGCGGTAAGGTTAAGTTTGAAGGTTCGAGTCAGGCAGTCGGAATTTTTATTCAAGGAGCAATTTATTTTCTGATAGAACAGTTTTTTAAATATTTCAATATTAATTTTAACTTTAGTTATTTGCAAACTATAATGATAAGCTCAGTCATCAAAGACCTTTGTTTATCAGCATGAGAGAGAGAATAACATCATTTAGCTTTAGTGAAAAAATACTTTTTGATTCATAAAGCAAATCGCATAATTCAAAGAAGATGACAACCAAACTGATAACGACGCAATTCCATTACAAAAACCTCCAAAACCAAGACTCGCCAGCCGGATTGCATGTTACCCTTCCAGCCTTGGGATCCCTAGGGAAAGGGTTGAGCAACAATGGCTAGAGGGCGCACCAATCTCTAGTGTCGTTAATGACAGCATTTGTTCTACACAACGGGGAAATTGGGGGAATAAATCACAGGGCCCTTTGAGTAACAGCGATTCACATGTTAGCTTAGACCGTACGAGGTGCTATTTGTTTAATTATGAAGTAACCATGTTGATTGTTAATTTAGAATGTTAATGTTCCTTTTGTCTATAGTGGTTTAAGTTCTCGGGGTACTGGTGAAACAATGAGTTTTCGAACATTACTCTGGTTTGAGATCACTAACCTGCATTTCGAAAGCGTGGTGAATATGCCTATACCCGTCATCAACATCATCAGCCTATCGCAGTCCTCTGTTGGACATAGGCCTCTCCAAATGCACGCCACTTAGGTCGATCCTCGGCTTCTCGCATCCAGCTCCTGCTAGCCACCTTGCGCAGATCATCACTCCACCTGTACCCTGTACCCGTCATTGCTATGGTAACTTGGATTCCATGATGGAGACCTAAGCACTGCAGTGGAATGATTATTGCCGTTACTGGTTGGCGAACTGAGTTACTGGTTCTATTCAAAATTCCAGCAGTCTATAAAAACCAAGGTCTACAATCAGTTCGTCACACCTATACTGTAGAGTACTGAGACTTGGACATCCACAAAGAACACTCTTGAGAAGATGAGAGTTTACTGTGTTTGGAAATTTGAAATTCTTGTTGCCTAATCCAAGGACAGAGACCAGGATCTCATGATCTTGACCTGATATTTAAATCACAAAACCAACGGGGAGTTTACCAATAGAGTTGAATGCGTCTGTTTATCTCTGTAGACCAAGAAGTGGAGGTACTGCGGTTCTTTAATATTTTTGGCCTGAACACTGTTGACAAACGCGTTAATTATGGTTACCAAGAATCTTCTAAAATACCAAGATATTTTGACTTTATAATATCAGTATATACACTTGAAAAATCTCCTCCATCTCCTCATCTTCTCGCATACCGGGCGCGGTATGTGAGGAGATGCGGGTTCGAGTCCCGCCTGAGACATAATTTTTCAAGTTTATATACTGATACATCTTATAATTGCAATTAAGTTGCTATAATATCAAATAAAGTTTATATTTTTGCCTGTGTCCACATAAATCGGCTTCAATGACGCAACAAATGCGTGTTACATTCAGACCATAAACGAGCTATCTCGAGTTAGCACACTTTTTGGGATTTGTCGACCATAAGTCGATTGCGGTCGGGTTGGGGTGAGCGGTACTTTCTTAACGCATAATATTAAAATTGTATGTGTAATAAAGAAACAATGCATCGGTAATTATGATAATTCAATATTCGGTTATTCCTTTTGTTGTGTGTTGTTGAACATTAAAAATGAATAATACCAATCCTTCTGTTCCTGTGCACAAGCGATTAAAGTACTGCAAAAAGAAGACAGTACCGAAGGAGTGTATTTTTGACAACTATTGCTCAATCTGCGAACGCCAAATCAAAATCAAATCAAAATCCTCCTTTAGAATGAAATTGTTGACTTCCATAAGTAGGATTTGAATCCTAAACCTATAACGCTTACCGAGCGACTGCTATATCAGATCATGGTACTAAGACATTGTTTGTGTTGACGAATTTATTCAAGTCTTTACATCTTTACACAACCAATAAACTTGGAAGGATAATTATTTTGAGAAGTCACCCGGTAAGCTCAAGTTCCACAAAAATGTTATTCAAAGAGTTTCGTTTTAATTTTCACCTATTTTGGTTGGTTTTGTATAGGTATAGGAAAACAATACATACTATTGAAATCATAAATACACGACAGGTTAGACACTCAGACTTGATGGGGTGAAAGACGAACGATGTCGGATCAGACCCCTCCCAGTCTTATTAATTGGATGACAATATAATGCTTTTATCAGTTTAAACAATGAAGCTAATGTCTTTTGATAGAACTTAAATATTAGTTTGAGACTGTAACATTTTCTAAGTAACAGTATATTTCAAAATACTTCATGATGAAATAAAACGATAACTTTGCATGTTGTTATTAAAACATATTTAAAATCTGGTATAAATCTATGTTGAATTAGTATTATGAATTTTATTCCACTGTGTTTTAGTAAAATATAAAATTTCGTTTACGTAAAACAGTAAGTTAATAAAATAATTAATTTATTATTAATTTAGTGCTTAGGTAAGTAATAGTTAACATTTCTATCGGATAATTCTAAATTGAGTAAGGTAACCCAAAATAGAACACTAAGTTGAAAGCCAAACGCCATGTGTCAAGCCGAACTTTTTACCCTCTTCTATTCAGAATTCAGAATTTTCGTTTTTAAAAAACTGCGAATAAACTGCATTTTCCCATCGAATATCTAAATGATTCAGTTTCTCTAATTTCCTAAGCCATTATGTCCGCCGCAGGCTATCTGGTGAACTGAGCGCGATTTATGATAATGTCCTATCGGATGTTACGGCTAATACTGGTTATATGGCCGTCTGTTTGTTTGTAGAGGGGAATTGTTCAATGCAGTATTTTATCATTCTCTATTTGTCAGATATTATTGCCCTTCAGGTAATTATTAAACTTAGTTTCATATGGTACATCACAAACAATATCATCTTCTTTATTTGATATTTTAGCAACTTAATTGCACTTATAATATCAGTATATAAACTTGAAAAATTTATATACTGATATTATAAGTGGGTTCGAGTCCCGCCTGAGACAAAATTTTTCAAGTTTATATACTAATATCATCTTCATTACTAAGCATTTCTTGATTTAGTAGGTTTTCTGTCTTTTAATAGTTTAATTAAGTTTCAGAATACGTCAATTGTCATAAAAAATATAAGCATCAGTAAGTCATGACAAACTAGAAAACACCTAATTTATTGCAACAAAATCTTACCATTTCACCTAAATTAAGAAACATATGGCAAACGCTGAAGAGATGTACACCTATTTGAAGCATCAGCTTCTCATCTAAAATCAATCTCGTATTTAACTAAATTTTGTTTTGGTTAGTACTGTGCCAACGATATAAAAGTGTGTAAATTTTAATTTGTTACAATTCAAAAATAAAATAAAGTAAAGTTTCATTTTTTATTTTAGACAAACACAGTCTTACTATGATAATATTATGTTACTTATTTTAAGACTAACAACATTGTCCATATTATGTAGCTAAGGTACATGTCTTGTTTTAATTATTCACTCGGAATATTTTCATATATTCACGCAAGGAAACCAACCAAACAGCACTAGTTAACCATAATTATCTAAACTAAGCTATTCTCTGTTAAGGTGACAGCTTGATTCACGGCTCACTCGTTATCGATTATGGGAATGGAATGGAAATTATGTGGTTGGATTATCCCCCACCTCCCCATACACTTTAGTTCCGTATCTAGTGGCTGAATCTTTTAGAGTCGCGAAATTAATGGTACTAACAGTCTAGTAGAGTTATTTGAGTTCTTTATATTTTTAAGTAAAACTTCTGGTTTGCTAACTTTGGGTACCTACCTTTACTAATAGACATTTCATGTTAGAAATATACTTAAATCTATGAGAGTGAATATATGAGAATAATTTAACTTTAAAATATAATAAAAGCAAGATGGGGAACAACAAAAGGAGATAATTAATGGAAATTGAAGTAAAAATTGAAAGTCTCTTTTCCCTGAAGAAAATTTTACTTTGAACCATCTACCACTACTACCATTTAGGTACTGGAACCAACAACCTTTCGTTACAAATAATGTACAAAATCTGAAATAATTTATTTTGTACATAAATAAGCGTCAAACTGTCAATGTCACTGACACACTTGTCAATTAACACGTCCGTAATTCTCTATCTCTGCGTTGTTGTGATGGTGCCCTGCGATTTTGGATTTCTTTATTTGTATGACCCTTGCATCGACTGACTGATATCTGTAACATATAACGACAACTGTGCCTGTGAATCTGGACATCGCTATCGCCTTTCGTGTTGGAATTATTGGACGACGTCTCATTCTGGGAGCGCATGCAGTTTTTATTCATTACTTAAAAACCTGGCTTTTATTTGGAAATATTTGAATATGTTAATATTTGTTACTTTCTTATCTAATGAATTTACAATAAATTGCCCATTCAAATAAGTATCTAGGTCCATCCCATGTATGGGATTTGGCCAATGTTCTTTCAATAATATTTGTTTACGAAAAAAGTTCAGATTTATTCGAATCCATATGCGATGACGAATTTACAGTTCAATTTCATGATTGTTCCAGTGATTCTGATGATAATCACGATACTAACTCACTGTTATATCTTTATTTACCTAATTTTTATTTATTTCATTCGCATTATGTATCTGTTTTTTTTTTCCTTTTGATGTAATATTAGTTTGACAGGTGTCATTCTGATCAAGCTATATTTTAAGGATTATAGCACAGTTACTCTTTAAAACTTAATACTAGACGCATACTAAGTCCAGTATACTTAACGTACAGAAATAAGGTAGGTGCGGGTATAGAGTTCATCCTATTTAAACAGTCTTGCTTATTTCCCATTATCCTTTTAACTTCACGGGCCTAAACTTCAAAAGACTAAATCATCGAAAAATAATTAACCATCGCAAGTTAACTGAGGAACGAGTCGGCAAATAACTCGATCCCAAATTGCCCCGTTAATCGGCCATTTGCGAAGGAATTGTGTTATACCCGGATAAAACGGTACCTGTCACCTGGACAGGGTTGGCGACGAATTTTAAATGTTAAGAGGAAGCACAAGGGCCGTTTTTCCATACAAACGTAGTCCCATGTTTCCTCCCTGGATAATGCTAGTAGAGCAATAATTCTTATTAAAAAAATCTATTGGCATGTTTCTATGTTTTCCTTTTTTCATAAATTATTTAATAAAATAGATACAAGCCTTCAAAAATCTAAAAAAATCGCCAGATTTTCAACTATGTTCAAAAATCTAACACAAATTTGGCTAAATTTTAGAAAAAAAGCAAAATGTACGAACACGGCCAAAGCCTTTCTTTAATTTTTAATGAAAAAAGTATTTAAATCGGCCTAGTTTTAGAAAAGGAATCGGGGGACTACGAAACGTTTGATTTTGTGTGCTTTTAGTAGGTATTTTCGGTCCAAGATGCATAATTATGTCTCTATCACGCTCTGCGGGGGAGGCGTTCGGGCACTGCGCGACAGCAATAAATTTTACAAATACATATTTTTCAATTTGAAATTGAAAAATAGGTATTTGTAAGATTTGAAATAGAGTTCATTTTTAACAATTTTCGTGGCGTGGTAGTTTTCAAGGTGTCGCTTAAACCCTAGATGATTTTCGGGCGGCTTAATGCAGAAACAAGTATTTGTATATCATCTCGGGTCTGGGTGTTTGTGAAACTTTCGTTGCTTCTATTTCCATAAAAATCGAAGCAAATTTAAATACTTGGTGGGTCTGGGTGTTTGTGGTACCTCAGTTGTTTCTTATTGCCAGGAAATACGACTAGTACTACGAGTACTGCTTTTATTAGATACTCAATTCGGAATGAGAACAATTTGTGGTGTTGTCCACCTAAATAAAAGTATTGATACGACCTTCACTCCGTTCAGTAATTTAAAAATATATCAGCTACTTTAAGAGGTACCTACTATAAAGGTCCTCTAGCGCCACTTCTTAACGAAAGATTATATCGTATCTGAAAAGAATAATGGTCACAGGTTTCTCTAAAAGGACCCAGGATTACTATAATCGTCACGCGTGACAAGTGGGTTTACGATCACTTTAGCCAATGGTGGAGCAAATCGCTGGTGCCAGTTTCCCTCTAGCAGTTCTCCTTTTTCCCTATGGGTGTTGCCTCTTACGACACCCATATGAGACGGATGATTCTTTTAAAGTCCAAGGACAACATGAAACGCTGAATCAGCCATTTGATGGTAAATAAGTGCATTTAACGCCAGCCCTATCGAACAAGTTATACAGGCGAGGTTAGCAATAAATATGCAAATTCAAGACGTTCAGTCTTCGTTCTGCGTGAAAAACAGGAATTCAATATCAGCTAATAGTCTGTGGAGATATTGTTAATGTTCTTGCATGAGATTGGGGTGATTTGCAATAACAATAAAAAAAACGAAATATTTTTTTGACGAAAAGTGTTTTGTGTGGCACTGACTTTAAAACCTTTTTGCCTTAAAAATTTAACAAACAAGAAAATTAAATGTAAAATGAGCCACCAAGAGTTGGTGCATGATTTGTCTATGATTTCTTGTTTAGCACTGAAACAAATTTTTCTTATTTCAGAATCTCCTCTAAGGGATAGTTTTTTTTCCAAACATTTAGTCAATATACTGATTTAAAATTTCACGGTCACTATCGTAAGAGTTAGTTATTTCAAGATATCTCCGTGCTTTCTATGAGTTTTTACGTGACGGTGCTTGCAACAATACCGAAATATTGGAAAATCATAAAAAAGAAGGTACAATGAAAAAGTTTTGACTTAAAAAACTCTTATAAATTAGTTGAACTTGAGCAAATACTTTTTCGACAAAATTTCAGTTCAAAGTTGGTAAATTTAAATTTTTAAAAATAGTAAATCTCTGAAGTGTAGGATGATAGGCCACAGTTTTTGAATTGAAAATTTCAAAACTTTTTCCCAAAAATTGACTCGCCAAAAAATGAGAAAAATTTGCCAATTTTGAATCAACAAGCAATAATCATCTATAATAGGTAGTAAAACATAAATGTTGGTTACCAGCAGATAAAAAATGTCCTAGTTAAAGTTGAATATGGTAAAGCTTAGCGTTATCAACTTCCTTGAATTACACTCAAAATCTCTTTGCCACAAAAAAAACAAAGCTAAACAAAAGACGCTTTGAGTGTAGCTCCAAAGTATCCGAACATCAAAACATCCGCACTCGCAAACTCAAAACAACGCTTACAAACTAATTGAGTCGCGACAAGCGATCTACTTAAAAACTACTTTACAATGGAACTCGGCGGATTCCCTCTCGAAGTCCTGAACATTCCGCGTTTCGACTCATGCAAATGGAGGACGCGCGGTATAGTGGCCATAGCTCTGATAGAAAAAGAATAAATCCATCTTTTAAAAAAATTTAAGCCAAGAAGCTGGTGCACGAGCGCGGTGGAGCAGGTTTACGCTTTTTTTGGATTGTATTTTACTCTTCTCTCACGGTATGTCTCATTTCCTCCCCCCGCCCCTATATCTCTTTGTCAATCCTTTCCTCTTGTCTTTCACGCGATGTCGGTCATAAAGTACTTAACGGCCTACAATCATTCCACTGTCGGGCAAAGTCCTCCAACTAAATTCAAGTTACCAGAGAAAAGATGGAAGTTCTTAAAATTAATAGACTCAGGCGTTACTTTGCGGAAATCCATAACTAATTATGGATTTAGAAAATTATTTTGCTAATGATTTCCGCTTGTTAATATACCGGCCTAGATACCTTCACCACACTACCCGCACTAACACTGATTGAGCAAGCACTATTTCATGCAGGAAAACCGCCCGCCCTCCCTCAAAAATGCATGCAGTACAGTTAATGCAATTATTAGTACCCAACACCAATATAATAAAAACCTCGACGCGTTTCGCCACTTCACGTGGCATCCTCAGGAGATGTTGTCGCCTTCGCTGCGCTCCGACGACTAAGCTGTGAAAACTGGCGAACAGGCCTTTTATAGAAACTCCCCACTACGACAACAGGTTGTGACGTTCAATCTGCGTTGTTATTGAAATTGGTATTTTTACCAATTTCAAGGGTAGTGTGGTGAAGGTATCTAGGCCGGTATATTAACAAGCGGAAATCATTAGCAAAATAATTTTCTAAATCCATGATGGAAGTTCTGCTTTATTGTTTCTTGCGGTTCTTCTTCAGTCATCTCTTACGACACCGATAAAGCGAAGGGATGATGATATTCTTTTACTCCAAGGTTTTATATAGAGACAGTTAAATCGTGGTCACCCTACAAACACGCGCGACAAGCCTGCGCCGCGACACCGCCTTGTAAATTAGCGACAACAACTTAAAGTTTTCGGAGCTCCGCTACTTCCGCGGGGCCCCAGTTTGCCGCCGATCTCACGTCTCTCACGCACTTAAAACTTTCCCGTGTTTTGGTTACCTCAAAAAGAGCGACAGCTTTTGTGCGAACTATACAAGTTGAGTTTTTATCGTTTGGGTACTGTACTGCGTTGTTTATTTTATGGTTATGAGGTGTAACAGTAATACATATATAGTACCATAGCGCTACTATTTTAAAATAATAGTACCTTGTACTCAGATGGAATTATGTAAAACAGCTCAGATAGACTCTCGACGGTACGTGTATTATTATATTATCTGTACTAATATTATAGAGCTGAAGAGTTTGTTTGTTTGAACGCGCTAATCTCAGGAAGTACTGGTTCGAATTGAAAAATATTTTTGTTTTCGATAGTCCATTTTATCGAGGAAGGCTTTAGGCTACTAATCATCACTCTGCGACTAAAAAGAGCGAAGCAATAGTGAAAAATGTTACAAAAATAATCGCGATCATAATAACAGAAATTGACGCGTACGAAGTTGCGGGCAACAGCTAGTTAAACAGTGTAAATGCGAAGGTTTGAATGGATGATTGTTACTCACTCGAGAAAAACTTAACAGATCTATTCGAAATTTGTCAGAAAGGTAGATTTTAGGCTGGAATATTACATAGGCTACAAAAACTAAATCTAGTATGATAGTTTTTTTTTTTATAAACAACGAGCTTGCTTTTGACTACATACTTAACTTTAACGGTTAAGAAGAAGCCTAAGATGGAGCGAGCTTACCCACAGGTACTGGTTCTCCCAAACACCAGCGGAACACAGAAAAACTGTTTGGTGCTGGACTCCTGCAGAAGGGTGGTAGCATCCAGGCAGCTTCTTCCGAAGCCTACCACCACAGAGGGATCTGTTAGCCATAATCATTGGTTAGAAAACCAAAGATGCCGTTACCCAGGATGGACCACTAGGAGGTAGATCCCATTACCCCAAAACAACACTCCACGCGTATGAAATCGTAGAATACAGCAAGTGTTTTAAAACATATTGTATTTATTTTATTTTTATTACTCGCTCTACCAACAAGGTTACCAACAATATACGAGTACCTACTGAATAATAACATTGAAAAATTTACTGCACGCTAAATTTAAACTTAATGTAACTAAATAAAACTCAATAAAATAACAAACTGTTAGATAAATCGAAATTATAAGGTGTTGAATTCTAGACCAGCAGTAAAAGAATCATTTATTAGAAGATGTACAGCCACGCTGTATCTCACACGGGCTAAGTCTACGAGCGATTTGTTGGCGCACGTAGCATCCTATGCGTCAGCCTCCGATTGGATAGTCCGGGAGCTTATACTTGAAAATACAATTCTTCGAATAAACATTCTTTGACTGTCTTAAGTGGGACTTCGACCCACTAGTGGAAGATTACCGGACAACTGTTTTAACCAATCGAGCTATCGAGACATTGTTTGTGTTGACGACTTTATATAAAACTGCGAATTTACATTAATTTTTTTTTTGCGTTATTGTTATGGGAAATACTATTATTTTCATTCTTTAAATTATACCAGTAAAAGCTCAAAAAGAAATCTGGAACTTACTGACAAACTTGTAAAGAACAGTTAGCATTACCGAATGTTTATATTCATCAGTAGTTCAATAATATTAAATTAGGAGATTAAGTTGTATGGCGCCAAGTGATATATTTTCAAATTAAGAAACCTTAATATTTTCCACCCCCATCTCCCGTACTATGTGGCTACATTTCACGAGGCGATAGTAGCTCACTTGTTCGTTTTACGGTACAAATTCAACTGCTGTTTACTGGGAAGATAGAAAAACGTGCTAGATTGGTTTACAAGTTAAGCTAACGTATCGCGTCCGGTTTAAGACTCTAGAATTTATTTTCCGCGTTTAGTTTCTAGAATTAGTTAAGATACCTACGTTTGGCAGATTTAAGAAGTTTTATTTTTATAGGGTTATAAGAATAATTTTGACTCATTAGTTTTATAAGAGGGAAAGATTAAGATGACTTGAATCTGCCGGACATAAATCTTTTAACTTTACAAGTTTTTTTTAGATAAAAGGACAATCTACATAGTTAATCAATAGGTAATTGTAATGATAATATGGTGAATGCAACATACATATACAGGGTGTCAAGTAAGTACCACGACAAACTCAAGGAGAAGCAAGTTGTGAGGGTCAGCTATCATACAAAAAAAAACCTACGTATTTGCGAAGCTTTGAACTTTAACTTATTCCACGGAAAAAGGTAGCCATTGTGCTATTTCTGCCTTTGATCTATCTTCGTGGCAGATTTCAATTAAATATGCGGCTATTTTGACGCGATTAAGTAAAAAAACATACATCAAAACTTTTGAATTTATAATCTTTTTAGTAAAAGTAATTCGTATTAGTTACACCACTTGTAACTCGAGAACGGCTTGACCGATTATTATGATTTTTGAGTTTTTGGATTTGTCTTCATCGGCTTTCTTTAGTCAAACAATAATTAAATCGTATTAAAATAATTTGAAAAATAACCAAATAAAATAGTACACCAAACGACTCGACGGATTCCCTGTGCTCGGCTTCGACCGGCCGGCTAACAATCGCAACCTGTTTGACTGTGAGTGAATGGTGTAAAATCATTTAGGTACTATGCGACTATTGTATTAGGTTGTTGTGGGTCATCGGCGTTTTTATCTGTGCAGATTGACGGTAGCATTAATAAGTTTGTGTTATTGTTTGTAGGTATTAATCAACATAATCAACATTAGTGTTGCAACCCATTTGATGTTTTTGTTTTATTTGAAATGTTGTTTGTACAAATTGTTAATGCAGCTGCGCTGCGCCAAAATGTTTTGAAAAAAAATTTTAATTTGTTCTAAATCTCATTTTAAGTGAACTGTATTAGCATAAGTTCTCATGAGAATAAACTCTTTAAACCTAATAGGATAATAAGTATTTAAAACATTGGGAAGTTGACGTTAAAAATCTAATTATTCCAGCCTCTAAGTATACTTGATGACAATTACATGAAAGGCTTCAAAATCAAATTTATTTTGGGGTGCAAACAAACATACATCAAAACTTGTGAATGTTATAATCTTTTTAGATAAAAGAAAAACGTGTTAGTTACACCGATTTTAACTCGAGAACGGCTTAACCGATTGTTATGATTTTTGAGCTTTTGTATTTCTCTTCGTCCGGAATACGATAATAAGTATTAAAAACATTGGAAAGTTGACGTTAATAATCTAATTATTCCAGCCACGTCATACCTACTTGATGACAATGACATTTAGGACTTCAGAATCAAACTTCTGAGGTGCACATGATACGACGTTCGCGGGTCAGCTATTATTAATAAAAAAACAATGTTTAAGGTCAGCAACATACTTTGATCAATCTCTCGTCAAAGCAAAGCATTTTAAGCCTTAAGGGAATGTTACCACGGTTCATTTCCCTTTGTGTGTGTTGGTCATTGTTAATAGTAGTGAGGTTCAGTGCCGAAGCGACGAGTTATAAAAGCAAGCAAACCGCAGGAAACCCTATTTGCTGGCGCCTAGCGACCTTACCGCATAAGTTAGCACAGGGAAAGTCTCAAAGGAGATGTCCCATAATAGGCCCAGACATAGTACACCATTTTCAAAAATCAAGAAAAATTTACTGTTTCTGGGAAAAATACATATAAATTTATATAACGTATAATTTAGTAGTTCAAAAATAAATAAGATCGAATAATTTATCAAACTCCATTAGGCATTCCAAGATGGCGTCAATCTAAAAAAAATTTTAATGTCAGTAGCTGTCATACCCCATCTCACTTTGGCATAATCATTCACTTCAAGTTTTTGTTCTGCTTGTCGCGTTTTAAATGTAGTTCATTATAACGACCTTATTTTTTTCGATTTCTGGATTTGGTATTGATCGACACATTACTTTCATAATGTTTGTTGTTACTACAGCAAGCGATGGCACTCGACTCCTAGATGCGCAATTTTGAAACTGCCAAAACTGACAGACGTCATCAAAATGTCATCTTCCGCCATGATGGTTTTGTTGTTTTGTACTGCTATTTTCTTACTTAACTCTTTATTTGAACCACTTAACAAAGCCATTTTAAAAGAATTGGATAATAACAAAATCTTGTAGGTGTATTGGTCTATATTTTGGTGGGGTGTACAGGTTCTGGGCATGGCCTCCATACAATGTGGGACATTTCCTTTGAATTTATGTTTAAAAAGGTATGTTTTTTTTATTAATGACTAGCGGACCCGACAGACGTTGTTCTGTCTTAACTACAATATTGATTACGAAATGGTATAATAAAAAAAAATTACCAATTGTTTATTATTATTATGCTTTATGATACACAACATTCTTTTTTTGTTTTTTCTGGAGGGTATATAAATAGTTCTGTTGGTATAACGACATGGGAACAGGCGACATATTTACTGGCCATGTGCAAAACTCAGTTTTTGTTTACCCCATTTGACGATATTTGCAGCACGCATTCTGTCAATGTTATGTCACTTAAAAAAGTTTAAATTGTCACATGTCATAAAGGTTACATTACAAATAATTTAGTATGGTGATTAAGTTTTCCTAAATTTTCTTAATTTCCGCGCAATTTTCTAATTTTTTTCTTTCATAAGAACATTCTCCTGACAATAAAAGCAAATCAAAAAAAGAATTAGCGAAATCGGTCCAGCCGTTCACGCGTAATGCGATGACCAAGGGAAATAGGGATTCATTTTTATGTATACAGGGTGAAATTTTAACCACTTTCCAAATTTTAATATAGCAATCTACAAGGCAAAAAACAAATGACGTATTTTTTCTTTTGGTATAGCCCAGTACAAAAATGTCAAGATAAAGCACTTAGAAAATGTCCGCCAAAAATCTAAAATTGTTGATGCGGCATCCTAGTAACACTTTTTTTACGCGATGTGCATCTCATTTATTTATTACAATACTATTCATGAGTTTTTGAATTTCCCTTTATACCTTAACAGGTCTAGGACCGTAAAAATTTAAAACTATATCACCAAAAATATTTTCGGGTGACAACTTGATTTACATTTTTTGCTTCATAAATAGGCTCTAAATACGATACTGAACGCATATAAAAATTTTGGAAAGTGGTTAAAATTTCACCCTGTATAGATATAGAAATGATGTCATTCCAAAGCAAGTGGTTTAAATAAGACGGTAATTTTGAGTCTCTTTGAGAATATTACGACTAGACTTCAAAAAATATAAAATTTAATCATTTTTACAAAACGTATCATCGAAAATTAAAATTTTAAGTCATTGTCTAAGAAGAATCCACAAATATCACCATGTATGTACCGAAACAAAATGTGTAGATTACCTTATCAGTCTTATCACGCTTTTCACATCAGTTATTTTTTCCATAAAAACGTTTGACATCAGAATTTACTGTCAGTAACTCTATTTAAAATTTATTAAATTGTGAATTGAATTGAATCGATTTCTTTCATTGAGCGTTTGTAATTTAAGTATTTTTAATGTTGAAAGGTTCACACTAAAATGTATATTCTTACCCTCTTACTTATTGCTTTTAGATTGTTTTACCTTCAGTTAGTCTGGTAAAAGTAAATAGCCGGAACAAAACAATATCAAGAACTAAAGGGTGCTCTCTTATAATTTAGCCCCTAGTTTTTCAGACAGCCAGACAAAATAAAAGCAAATTCAGCGGTTTCATTGCAGGCTTGAAAGTTTCCCTTCTTCCAACTTCGACTGGAGGAGATGACTGCTAATAACTGCAGTAATTAAATAGACTTTTCCAGTTGTTTTTTTGGTTATTTTGTCTACCATCTTCTTAGTTCACAACTGTATAACTATATTGTAACGGTTATGGCGAGAAATAAAGCATATCTTATCAAACCAAATAAGTGAATTAAACTTTCATGGTCACTACTGCAAGTAACATGGTGTAATTTTACAATATAGACAATTATTTTTCTGAAAAAATTTCCTTCAATTTTTTTTTTTAGGTTAAGTCAGTAAAGTTTTGATCCTAAGCATAGTAACAAATTCACAAAAAACTTAATATTGTTTTCTAACTAACTGTTGCTATTTCGTACGTGTGAAGAAACAATCGTAGGCGGCACGGCAACCGTAGGCTTTTTTCCGAGATACTAATAATTAACCTCTTTATCAAATTTCTTCTCATCAGATTTAAGAACCTTACGTTTTGACGTGATTGAGTTACACACTTCTATCCAAAATGTAGTATAATTAAATTAAGATTTTATTCAAGATATTCGTATTTACAATTAACACTAGCAATTTGATTGCTTAGAAAACAGTTTCAAAATTAATATATCCCTCATTGTTATGTACTTACAACGTTACGAAGTTCAAAAACAACAGCGGTTTGCACACTTTCGTTCTAGAATTATGGTCGTCGCGCCAAAAGGGTTGTTACGGCGCGGAGTTGCGGCACTACAGCCACTATACAGCCACTATAATATCTACAGATAGCAATACAACTTAAAGCATTATAGCACCTTTGGTCCCAACTTGAATTCGTTGTCACTATGAACACAAACGTGTACAAACATTTCTTACTGTTCTTTGAAAGGTATGTCTCAAAAACAATGTATTTTGGAACGGCATTTAGACTTACGACTTTATTCTGTAACTAATGTTCAATCTTTTGAAATAACATTATATTTAAAACAAAATGGAGCTTTATTTCTATCTAATGTATATAATTTAAAATAGACATGTAAATTTTTATTTACTATAAGTACCTTTGTCATAAAATGTTACTCATATTATTTATAAATTCAATTCATCAACTTAATAATAGCATTCTTCCAACAAAAGATGTTTGAGTTCCGACTTGAAGCTACTCTTGTACACTATACTTCTTAACTTTATTGGTAATCTATTAAATATTGCAACTGACTGACAGCAAGAACTCTGCTTGACAATGCTTAGATAGGGATACATTTATTATTAGAATCTTTCCTCCTAGTAATTTCACGGATTCTTCTTTCCTCTAGTAGGTATCTCATAATCAATAATGTGTTTTACAAAATGAGTCACAAGAATCAGAATATAAAGACTTGAAACGGTCCGTGTCATGTCTGAGCCGGCATCACAGGACTATAAAAACAACCCTCTACATACTCAACAAAATGGCATTCTAAACTTTAAGATTGTCAATATTCGATGTTCAATGCTAAAGTTCTCTGAACCTATAAAGTTACAGGCAACATAACAGCTGCACTATAACCCTTATAAAGCGACATCGACACGGAGCAACTTGAATTGAAGTCGCTGTAAAACACGACTCTTCGCCCCGGCTAGTTTTAAACGACTTTCAGGTAATCTGTTTAGGATTGTTGTAGATTTAATCTTGCCTTGGATGGCAAGTTAACTTTATGTTTGAAGATTAGGGAGATAGTAAAAAATGAGTCAAAATTAGGGGTAGAGTGCCCATTAGGTACCTAAGAGATCTTTCATAATTATATTATAAATGCGATAGTGCGTCAACTTTTTTGATTGAAAAAAATAATAATACATGAAATGAAAGTATGAAAGTACATCCTATGAAAGTACATATATGATAGTTTTTATAATGTTCACCTTTTGGTTCATGGGCTACAAATAAGATAAATATTTTAGGGTGCAATACAACAGATATTATTTTTTTCCGTTTTGTCCCACTTGCAATTAGCCTGTTTAATATTTGATGGTATTTATAAAGCCAACACTATACATAAAGGGAATTGCAAGGTATGTTGCAGCACAAGTATGCATAATAAAAAGCCGGGATTAAAAGACCTTACAAATTTATTGCAAGGTATGCTGCAGCACAAGTATGCATAATAAAAAGCCGGGATTAAAAGACCTTACAAATTTTTAGATAGAAAGCGTCGTCTCTTAAAAATTTGCCTACTACGTATCACAAGGCGAAACGATCGGCGACGGTCCTTTGTATATTTA
This sequence comes from Anania crocealis, assembly GCA_949315895.1. Lineage (NCBI taxonomy): Eukaryota > Metazoa > Arthropoda > Insecta > Lepidoptera > Crambidae > Anania > Anania crocealis. Next base: position 3,470,285 of record OX438868.1, read on the forward strand.
CTATCTACTGTAACTATTGAAATGACTACTCAAAGTAGAGACTACAGCGTTTTAATATTTTAAAAACTTTTATATATTTTTCTAACTATTAAATTGCTGATTAAAATAGGTACAATTCTTTGAGTAGAAATTTGGCGCTAAAAGATTTACATCCTAACTAATTGTAAAATATTTGTAAAAATATTTCTTTTTGAAATTGTGGGCTTACACAAAAAAGTTAATGAACTTCGCTGATTAATAAAATTGTCGTTACAAGCAATGCCTTGGTAGCTTAATTGGTTAAAGCAGTCCTCTGGTAAGCAGGAGGTTGCTGGTTCACGTTCCACTTGAGGCATTTAAAATATTTTTTTCAAGTCATTATATATTTAGTTTACACAATTGAAAGTTTAATTATGATAGTTTATCATCAGATCACGTCAGTCCATTTATAACGTATATGTATCGTAATATAAACATAATTATTTTAAAAGATGCTGATAAAAGTGACCAAGTTTATTGCACTGAAATGAAATAAGTTTACGGATTTAGTACGCGTTTATTTTTGAGACTGTGTGGTCAGGAGACCATGAACGCTGTAAAGTATTCGAAACGTAGTGAAATAAAAAAAAAACACGTACTAAATCAAATAAAAAAACAGTTTATTGCACTGATTATCCTCTGTACTAGCCTGCTTAGCCCAAAGCAGTGTTAGGTTAAAATGTCGGAATGCCTAAAAGGGCCTCCTGGAGCCTATTTGCAGAAATAAAACTGACTGGACACTAATTTACATCTGTTGGTAAATAAAAGCTGTAACAAATAATCTAGCAGCATTGCAATGACAAAGTTCATACACATAGTGGTCTCTTTTAACAACAGAAGATGTCCAAAAACTGTGTTAGCATGCCTCTAACGACACGCCTTTGAGAGAGATTTCAGACTTCCCCTTTGCCTTTATTCTGCCGTCTCTTTGACGATCCGTATTGATACGATTCCTATTTAAGTAAAAGAATGCATATTTTGTTAAAAAACTAAAAATATTCTCATATCAATTTTATTTTAAGTAAATTTAACATTTTGATTGTTCATTTTCGTAAAATAAAATGAGTAAAATAAAATGTCAAAAAAGTTGATGTCTCACTTGGTTTACAGCGTAGCCTTGAATAAAATCGTCGACACGCCTTTATATCTCAAAGTTCAGAGTAGTATTTCATAGATTATTATTATTATTATTATTATTATTTTTTAATATTTAAGACATGCCTCACTGGGCCACACTGAGCCATCTAGTCCCAAATTAAGCTACTATTAAGTACCCTGTCGTATGGGGTACTAGACAACCAATAAACTTACTTATATACTTTTTTTTTTGTAAATATATACTTATAATACATAGAAAACACCCAGACCAGTACAAATAGACATGTTCATGCACACAAATATTTGTACTGTGCGGGGATCGAACCCGCGACCCATGGCTCAGATGCAGCGTTAACTACCGCTGATCCAAATGGTCGTCATATAATAAAATTATAGTTTCGAGTCCAACCAAAATCAACCAAAGTTATCATTAATTAAAATCTGATTTAGTTAAATATTAAAAAAATGTTTTATCTGAACCATTTGTAAAAATATTTTGTGTTGGTGACGAACCCAAGAAAATTGATAATACTTTAATGGCTGTGAGCCATTGGCGCAAAGATTGAAGAGGAAAATAGTATTCAAACCAAGTACTGCATCAATCTTATACAGGATTTTTGTATGTAGTCATTTATAAAAATCATGAATTTTTTAACTGTTAGATATCAAGATAGTGGGTCAAACGAGATATAAGTTATTTGACCTATTCAGCATAAAAATAAAATGTGATATCGATAGACAAAAGACCAAAATCGGTAGAGTTGTGATTATTTTATTGGATTGTAGTACTTTTAATAATTACCGATAAAAATCAATATAAAATGCATAAAAGAATCAGATGTAGCTATTTCAGCGTTTTTTGACAGTTTCGGTTACTTACTTTTAGGATTCATTAAGCCTCGAGCATATTCGCGCACGTAGAGGTCGACAGTTTCCCGGCCATACTGAGCTACTGACACTAGTGATTAAGTTTTAATGTTACTAACACATCTGAATCTATGTTGTCCGATAAATAAATATTTTTATTTTATTTTATTGTATTTTTATTAAATAGCTTTATTAGGAGTCTTAATCACAAAATTTAAAATTATAAACCTTTAATCCCAACCAATAAAAGAGGAAATTATCGAGATTTGACAAATCCGTGCAAAGTTGAACGCTATTTATCAATAATGAAACACGAAGATTCTTAAAACACCTTTTTTACGTTGGTTAAAAGTATCTACTCAATTATCAAGTCAAACCTCAACTACGAGTGTGACCATTGCTACGGCCGCTACGGTCTACGGCGTAGCAACCCCTTGAGCCCCTACGGAAGTGTTCGAAACAAACAGAAAGCCTACGGGTTGTTTTGCATAATTTTCGCGTTTGTATGCCCATTGCATGCACACATACTTGTGTGTTCATATTTATTTAGTAATGGTACCGCTGACGATACAGGTCTTATGGCGAGTGCTGGTAAGATCACGGACGTAGTTTACGAAATTTCAATTTTAAGAGGAAACTCAAAGATCATTTTTCCATACAAACGCAGTCCCCTGTTTCCTCCACTTATTACAAAAATCTATGGCCACTAATGGCTAGACTGTGCTATTGGCATGTTTCTATGTTTTCATTTTTTCATAAATTAATTAATAAAAGAGATATGAGCCTTCAAAAATCTAAAAAATTCGCCAGATTTTCCGCTGTGTTCAAACATCCAGAAAACAAATTTGGCTAAATTTTATACGAACACGGCCGAAGCCTTTCTTTAATTTTCAGTGAAAAAGTATTTAGGTGCAGTTGTCCCTATCAAACTATGTGGGGAGGCGTTCGGGTACTGCGCGACAGCAATAGATATTACAAATACCTTTTATTCAATTCTCACCTTAGTGTTTCCTCTTAACGCGTCACAAGAAGGTACACAAAAGATTATATCATCATCATCATCACGACGATCGATCTAATGACCATCTAAATAATATCCCTTAAAATAAATAACCTATTTATTTCTATGCTAACCAAAACAAATCAGAGAGCAGTTATACTTAAATTATATTAATTATTGCAATTTACCTTTTGTTTTATTTGCTTTATAAATAACAAAGCCATATTCGTACATTGTAGGGTTCAGCTAACTTGGCTATAAAAATGATATTCAAAAAATACACAACGTCAATTTTCTTTTGTATTTAAAGGTTACAAGCTTTGAGGCACCAAAACAGTTTTTCTGTTATCAACTTAAAACATAACATAAACTATAAAAATTTACATTCGTACGCCAAAGTGACGATGCATGTTAATGGTTAAATATTGCATTAAATATGTTTTTTTGTTAAAATGTTATGTTAACTACACGATCTTTACTTCTAATTAACTAAAAAATACTTTATTTATTTATTTACTCATCACAAACACAGCAAACAGAGTACATAATAGGTCTAAGCGAAAGGTCTGTGTGAGACTGAAGCCTGCACTAAGTAACTTAATACCGGTGTTTCAGGACATCAGGCCCCCACCCGACTAAAGAATATACTTACATGACAAGCCAGACTAAAATCTATAAGATAAGAGAATTTTTTTTTATTATAATGTAAAAATTATTAAATTGATATAAGAATTATTGACAATAAAAATTAAATAAAAATTGGTTTTTTTATTAAAATTATACAAATCAACAATGCAATTATTATTTATGCTTATCATAAAAGATAACATTAATGATAAAAATTAAAAAAATAAAAATAAAAGCGCGCGCGTGTATGTGTGTGTGAGTGAGTGTGTGTCTTACTATATTACATTAGGTGACATTATCTAAGGTGACATAACATTAGGTGACATTATTAATAAATTACCTGAACAACCTTTGTAAATTTTAGTCAAAATCAAAAACTACTAGCAGTAACATCAACAATAAACTGCAAAAGTGACACTATGACCAATTTGCGTAAACAAGCGGAATATTGCAACAGCAAACATTGTTGTTAACTTTGTTTACAAACTGCAAATAAACTTTGTTATCGTTTGAATCGTTGCGGAACTTGCTGACTCGGATGTCGAATATGTAACCACAGTTAAATATGGTACGGTAGATCCAATATTACATATAAGTCCATAGATTGATTTCAAAATTGTATGAATATATAAAACTAATAGAAGCAAGATTCTAAATATGTTATGATGACAGGCAAATATGCGGGAGTTTGATTTTATATGTGATTATTAGATAAAAAATTAAGTTTATCTTTGATTGTACGTTAAGCAATAATATTGTTTTTTTGTGTTTACAGGATACTTTTTCATCACCGTCAAAATATTTTATAGGCGTTAATTATGAAATAAAAAATGTAGGTCAAGTTTTCACCCTAACTTTTTTTTAACGAATGAGATTCATCAAAAGTGTGTTTCAAGGAGGCCAAAATTTTTGATTTTCGGCGGATATAGGTATTCTAGGTGCTTTATCTTTACATCTTTGTACGCTGGGCTATTTCAAAAGAAAAAATACGTCGTTTGTTTTTAGTCTCGTAGATTGTTGTATTAAACATTCTGTAAAAATAAATTTAATATTTTACTGATTTAAACTTTAATGGTGACAAACACAAAAGATTATATTTGACTCGGAATTTAATAATAGACTGCATAAACCTGCAATTAGCTCTTGTAGTGTTATAGTAACAATTATTTTAAATTAAGTACATAATATTATTTTCGTTACGTTTCTGGATTCGGTCTCCACGCTCAAGGCCCGCGATAGAAGCTATGCAATAGCTTAATAATCCGTGGGGCATCAGTGACGTTGTACATGGTTGCTTCTGGAGGCACGGCAAAAACCAACCATTTAGTTGTAATGTTCTGTAGTTATGTAATTTTTTTATTCCTATCGTAATGAAAGTAATAAAAATACATAGAGAAGTGTGCATGACAAACCTGCATCATGAGAGGTGGTCTTAAGAAACACAAAAGTTCAATGACCTCGGAACAATTCTATTTTAAAATTATAGACGATTAGGCTACAATTTAACTAGATTGTTGATTTGGTATAAATAATCATTTATATGAAATCGTTTCCAGCAAATAGTTTCTTTCTGAGTATTGTAATACTGACGACCACAATACATTCAAGCGATTGAAGTAGGATGTAAATTATTTAATCTTTCTTAGAAAATTTAAATTGGTTCAGACTTGTAATGGCACAATATTTAAATTTGCGTGATTTACTGAGACTTTAGTTCTTGTTTTATAGTTTTATGATGTCTGTGTAGAATCACGGTTCCTTGATTATTAATTTTGAATGTCTTAGGTGGAACTAAACCTACAAGATTTTACTTACTAGGCATCTGTTCCATCCATTTTGATACTAAGTATTTTTTTGTGTTGACGAGTTCTTCAAGACTGCTCTGTATGTCAGCGGAGCTTTTTATACCTCGAACAAACTGAATAATTTACTTATAAATATAAAAAATTCGGTAACACATAAAAAATTATTTTTTTATTATTGGTAAAATAGCCAGTAAAAATACACAACTGAAATAACAGGTGTTATTTTTAAAGGAATTTGCATGATTTTTCAATAAATCTTGATTATTAATTCTTCATGCTACATAATTAAGGCTATGTATTTCTCACTTGTTAAAGCCCCTTTGGTCTTAGTGGTTGCCGGGCCAAGGTCCTAGGTTCGATCCCCGGGTTAGGTAACAAGAGTTTCTAATTCTCGAACATTGTTCGGGTTTGCGATCACCATTTTAACCAACATTTGGCAAGCGTGATGATTATGCCTGTACCAACCATTGCTGGGGTAACTTGAATTCGATGATAGAGGCCCTTACCTCAGTGCCTGTAGTATCCTGCAGTGGGATGAATTTATCAACTTATTAATATAAGTAAATTTTTTGATAAAATTCGAAAAGCCTATTTCAGACGTATCTACCTAAGCAAAATAATTAAAAGTCGCAAACTCGTAGCAGATTACTAAAATAATTTGAATAACCCAAGAGAAAATAACTTTACTGAAACACGATTCCAGATATTCTAGGAATTTAACTTTGAAAGTGTCTTAAATTCATTTAAATTGTTGACATTAGTAATATTTTAAGGGTGAACTTTGCAATAAATGCTGAATAATCTTGTTACTTCTAAACTTTATAACTGTTAGGAATTTTGAAGGATTGACTGAGATTATATTTAGAAAGTAGTAATAGGGGTTAAAGTATGAAATTGCCGATTATTTTTCCATTTTTTATTTTGTTTATAGCTCTTAAGTATAATCGTATTATTGCGTAATTCTTTTTGTATTATATCAAAAACTAAATAAAGTAACTTTTGACTAAAAAAAAAAATGCAATACTAGTGCCTATTACTTCAAAGGAAGTCGTTAAAAAGACCCCTTACAATGTGTCAGCTGATCTTCTTGTTTCAATTAGGTATATTTGTATTTTAAACTTTGATTTTCAGAAATTTAAAAACTACAATGCGTAGCTTTATAACCATCTAACTTTCACCTTTAATTGCATCGAAAACGGTTCAGGCGTTTTTAAAAAAAACTAAAAAATTGTTAGTATGGAAAAATGACTTTTCTCGATTTCGTCCATACAAAACGGCAATTTCATACTTTAACCCCTAATATTATAAGTTTCTTTGCAGAAACTTTGACAAAGGCAATGTTATTAACTTGAAACTTGAAAATAGAATTTCTAATATATGTTTCGTCTGCGTTAAGTCTCAAAGAGTTAAGACGCTGACATGAGCCAAATTGAGCTCAATGAAGATAGTTTTGCTTTAAGCCTATGGCTCGTATTGTTGCCAAATGCTATGTAGTTGTAATTGATCATATTTTCGACAAGGTGGCTGTTTCCAAAACACGATTCCAAAAACTTTTCTCGATAGAAAAAAATCTCAAAGTAGCCTCTGAAAATACATAAATTACCATTTTTCTCAGCAGTCCGTATAACAATGATAATAAAATTTTGCTATATTGTATATTACATGTTGCTTAAGCAAATGGCTGATTTAGATTTTTAATAAAATGGCAACTTTAAATTGCACAACGAATTTTGTTGTTTGGCACTTAAGCTCTTCTATTCCTTGCGCTTTTTCTCTGTCACTCCTACGGGAATCGACAGTGATAGCTGCGGCGCGTTCCAAAGAAATTCAAAGACGAATAAATTTGTGGGCGTGTTCATTGCTCAAGGTCATCGGCTGCAGTCAGCGTCTAAACTTTTCCTTAACACGTGTGTAACTTGTATCATAGGGAAAGATCTTTCCCTATGCTTGTATTTAATTTCTTTACTTGCAATAAAAATTATTTCATGATGGCTGTCCTGGCATTAACAAAAATTTTGTGACTTTTTGAGGACAACTTCAAAATTGTAGGTAAGTCTATGGACGACATAGATATAGTATGTTGGACGACCTCCGTGGCGGAGTGGTGTACACACCGGTTTTCAAGGTGTCGCCTGCATCCGAGGCAAAAAATGATATTCTACTCTTTCTAGGGTCTGTGTATTTGTACTTTCGCTGTTTCTGATTTCCAAAATACGAGTGCTTTAACCCTTAACCGCCTACCATACGTCTCACAGATCTTGTTGACATAATAATTGTGAATATTTTTGCGCCGGAGAGTAGCATCGACTCGTTCGATCCTGTACCTTTTTCCCACGTCCCTTTGTACCGATCAACGGCTTGTCAAGGTAAGAGGTGTGCGCGTTTACCTCAGGTGAGTAAATTAATACCGGCGTGGGACTGAGAGACCCCTGTTAGGAGGTTACGTTATTTTTTTTTAATGTTGTAGTTATAATGGTTCTTAGTGAAGCTGTAATTTATCGCTGGTTAAAACAAAACAAGATTTATCAGACAATGATATACCAATGCAGAATGCAAACGACGAATGCAGCGATGTGGAACAGGTCGAAGTTAATCGCGTACTGGAAGAAAGTGGCGCGTCTGATTCCCAATACGAAGGGCCAACTGTATTACAAATAAACTCTGTGAAGAGCTATTGGCGGTTCTTAAAAACTGTTCCAATTGCACAATATAAAAAAAAACCCAAAACACAAATACATGTGTTCGAATGCAAAGCCCCAATTTGCTTAGAATGCTCGAACAAAATATCGTCTTCGCAGTTGTGAAAAGCTCTAAGTTTAGAGTCCGCAATTTTGTTAAATAATTACTATAATGAGTGATATATTTATTTTTTTACGTTCCTTGTTGATTGAATTATATATAAAAAATATAAGAATAATTTCCTATTACTTACATTTTTTTTAAGATCTCATTTCATCTAAGTGTTAGTAAGAAAGCCAAAAAAAGAGAATAGGCCAATTATTTCAAGTTATTGTGGAAGTATTCTTAATTTTAATGTTCCTCTTTTATTGAATAAAGAGGTTAGTAATGTTCAAAATAGAATTTTTATTCAAATTGGATCCCTCCCTTAATGTTTATAGTTAACATATTTATTATTAATCTCGGGTCCCACAGACGTATGATAGGTGGTTGTGTGACAGTAATAGGTGGTAGGTAGTTAAGGGTTAAATAACTACTCAAATTGGGATCAGAACAATGTATGTGATGTTGTCAACATTTATTTATTTATTATTTATTCATTTGTCGATATTTCTTTATTGTTAGTGCTAAGATGAAAGTAGTGGTTATACAAAATCTACCTTTTCGAGATTTCTATTATATCGACCCGGGGATCGAACCCGGGACCCCGAGATTGTGGCCCGGTATTTAAACCACTAGACCAACAAGGCGTTATGTACGCTCGTGTATGCTGTAAGGACGCAAATTCTACGCAAGCTATTATTAAGCTTTTGCAGCTTTAATAACATTGTAATTAATTGGTTTTTTCGAACGCCTAGCGACATCTATTGATGGTTCTTGTATTCGTCGCTACGGCGCCGTATTGTATCTTCTTGTTCCTTTTTCTTTCTGGTTCGTTTCTAATAAAGGAAATAAGGGCTATTTCCTAATTTATTAAGATTCCTTCCATGTAAGTGTCATTAGTATGATCGATTACTTTAGTAAATCGAAACGTGTAACGGAACGTCATAACAGGAAGGATTAGGTTTTCTTTGTTACTTGACCTGTGTTTTTTTTTTATTTATTTATTTAAACTTTATTGCACAAACACTAAAATGAAGTACAACAGGTGGACTTAATGCCTTAAGGCATTCTCTCCCAGTCGACCATCGGGCCGAGCAGAAATAATTTTGTGGGCGGTGCGACATAAAAAAGCAAATTAAAAGACAAAAAATTCAATAATAATAATAATAATAACCCCGTAAGGCAGCTTGTGGCGAGCTGTTGGGCAGTAGCGACCCCACGAACCTGATTGCTCCCGGGAGTATCCCTGTTCCTCACCTCTGGCTTGCCTTCATTGGTTGGCCGGAGTGAACAATGACGAGGAACATATCTCCCACCTCTTGCTTGCCTTTATTGGCCGGCTTGAGTGGAGAGTCGCTAGAGCAGAAATGCTCGGAGGAAGGAAGTATTGCAGTAAGATGCTTGTAGGGATCTTGAACGGATTACCGGGTTTGTCTTGAGCGCCGTGTAATACCTCTCCACTCCTCAAGCACCTCAGGCTATGTTGCTCCCTTGTCGCTACGTCACTATGTGCTAGCGGCCGCTTTCGGGGGCCCATTAAACGAGTGTGCGAGTCACCCCCTGCCATTTTATCCGTGTGAGTAACATAGGTCAGGCAGGGGCCATAGTCCTTCCATAGTCCCAGTTACCCAGTCCACTAGCACCCAAACCCATAGCCCAGTATCCTTTGTATCCACATTCTACAATAGTCCTGCACTGACCGGGGGTTATTTGATAGGTATGAGTTGCATACCTGATATACATATAATTATGTTGAGAGTCATATCTCTAGTACTAATTGGTTAAAATATAATATCTTTAGCTACGTGGATTGTCTAGTTAATGGTAGTATACCTATAAGATTGACCTTAATAATGCAAAGACAGTTGGCCATCAACTAAATAAAAGATACTTGGTAAATACTACTGATTGTTTATTATTCAACATCCCGTAGCCAGTCAACTTGGTTCTTTATAAATTTCTGCAAGCCGGGCATAGACTAACCTAGCCGCTTTAGTCCCATCTTGTCTTCTTATAACACCTAGATTCCTAGAAGAATCATCCTTGCAATGCACCCTAAAATATAAGTCGAGAAATTTCAACATAATATAACCTTCAAAAAATAAAATATGCCGACATAATTCCACATTGCCTCTACAAAGGGACTCCTCAAATCTACAATTCAAAAGGCAAATAACTTACTCTCGTATGAGAGGAACAATTTGCGCCCCTCGCGCGAGTACAAAGAATATTTGTTCTTAACTTTTCCTTTATGCGACTATGTGCTTAGTATTGGGAGATGACGGGGTATTAATGTTTGAGGGTAATGTTAGTTTGAACAGCGTTGTTGAATTGGTTTTAGATGCTATTGTTATCAGTACTAGTTTATGGTAACTGGTAATTATGGTAACTTTACACATTTGCCGCCCCAAAGTTATACATTTTGTGCCGCTACTGACCTCTAAAATTTGATACACTGTTCACAATAACGTTAATTCCTTTTTTACTACTTTTTCGGTACACTTATAGGCTAAAAGAAAACAAAGATTTGTTTTTACTGCACTAATTAATTTTTTTTTGTCCATTTTGCCGCCCCCTAATTGTGCCGCCCTAAGCTTCAGCTTTTTCAGTTTATTTTGTAAATCCTGCACTGATTGTAGTATTAGCTTTTCGTCTGCTGCTCTGCGTGAACTACACAATATTGTGAAACGTGTGCCCTGCAGTGGGATCCAAAATAGCTTATGTCGTTTCTCAAGGTCTACTTTAACGCTGTACCAAATTTTATTGAAATCGGTTCAGAAGCTTAGGCGTGAAAGCGTAACATACATACAGACAAAAAAAATTGCTTTCGCATTTATACGAGTAGTATTGGTTATTTAACTGCAGCTAATTTATTTCAAGTATTTTAGAGTCCTTTTTACAATAATAATGTTTTATTAAATATAATTGGTTGGAAATTTTTTTTTGCTCAGCCAACGAAAAAAATATTTTTAGCCCAATGGTTGACAAGTAGAAAATACCACATTATATTAAGTCCACCTTTTTGCATTTAATTTTAAATTGTGCAATAGAGCTTGATTAAAAAAAGCCAGATTTCTAATCCGCATAGTGATGTACGCCTATGAAGGTCTCTGACATGACTTGTTTTTCAAATTTCCATCTTGAAAGAAGCCATGACAAACGGCAAAACATGCTGAAGCACAAGAACCCCTACCCACTCTTTCCAGGCCCAATCTATTTAAGATAATATCGCTTCTTAATTCTAACTGACCGGGATTTGCACCTTGCCCTTGCGTAGTACCACCACCACCGTACCACTAAACCAGCTGGGTCTTCGAATTAGAATGATAGTCGTAAAGTCGTCAAGTTGGCCGCAGATAGCGTAACAACAATGAAGAAAAATATAATTCATTAAATATAATATAAGCCTTTCAACACTGGTATAATAAATTAAAAAAAAACCTAGATACATAATCAGCGACCGAAAAACATTGTCATTGAATAAGCGCCCACTAGAATATGTCAGTGCACAACATAAAAAAATATGTTTTAAAACTGTTTTCGGTGTATACAAAATATAAAAATCTTCATTTTCATGCACAATTTTTATTTTCCGTTGCACCTTACAGTATTGCTCCACACCCTCACATCACAGGAGCTTATGATCTATTATTTTCGGATTTGCCCATTTTATTTCAAAATAATATTTTTAAATTCCCTTTTCCTGAAATTCATTCATCAAACGTTTTAAAAGTTGACACCAACAAAGTGGCATACAAGTAGCAAAGCTCTCTTATCTTTTGCAATGTGACTTATGTTTTAAATACTTGTTACTCAATCACATGAACAACTGAATATTATTATATCTAGTTAAATTTTGATACAGATAAATAGGGTTTTAGGTAAATGGAATTACAAGCCGACACCAGCCCTCGTTAACATAATGCATGACACTATGGTGAAATCAGAAATTTGATACCATCATTTCTGTAAAAAATATTTTAATACAAATCGGAATTACAAAAGGAAAAACCCGTTTCCCATACAATCTTGGGCCTGACGTTACAAGGCTGGGAATTGGCCATAAATTAAAGCATATTGAAAAGATTCATAAGCCATATTTTCACAACTTTCTACAATGGGAAAGTTACTTAAATCAACAAATGAACTTATTTTATTGTATAACCTATATCATGTATTATTTTACAAAAAAATACCATTTTGGTACTTTACCTGGATAAGATCTAGGTTCCTTTTCTATCTATAGGCAATATAGGTAGTAAACAGAGCACTTCAGCAGGGCAGTGATAAAAATGCAAACCACATTAACTTGCGCACGATTACGAAACATGTTAAAATGTACTCTATGTACGAAACGAAATGTGAGTGAATTGGAGTGAATGACAAATGACAATTAACTGTCATTGTCAGCTGATATTCTTAATAATAGTGCAGCCTGTTACATCAGGAATTGAACTATTCAACATGTTCAATTGTTTTATTAATGATAACTTATTGAACTGCAAAGCTCGTGGAAAAAAATGTTAATTACATTCTCTAAGTTTTTTTATATTTATATCAGGCTTTTAAAACGAATTATTTAGCTTATTTCTTAAAAAATGCAATTGTTGTCAAAAGAAGTATTACTATAAATCGATTTATTCCAAATCGATTAAAACGTTAAAAGCCCCGCTCTATGAAGTGACAGAGCGTTTACGGAGATAGTCACGTTCGTATTAAATGTGTGTAAAACGGTTTACAGAGACTATTTAAGTATTAGAAAAACAATATGTATTTTTTATTTGATATTTTAGCAACTTAATTGCACTTATAATATCAGTATATAAACTTGAAAAATTTTGTCACAGGCGGGACTCGAACCGAGATGAATGCGTGGAGATGCGGGTTCGAGTCCCGCCTGAGACAAATTTTTTCAAGTTTATATACTGATAATATGTATTTTATCCATGTTCTCCAATTGTCCATTGCCAATTAAACAATTTTTTGGAGAAATAGGCAAGTAAAATTTGTCAGGAACAGGTCGACTGTCACTAACTTGCTTGAGTATAAAAATTTATTTGTGTGAGGTGTTTGCACGTGGTGGTCAAGTGGACTCTATTTATACCGACTTCACAAAAGCATTCGACAAGGTCAATCATTTTCTCCTCTGTAATAAATTAGCTAGTTCCGGTATTCACGGGAATCTTCTACGTTGGATTCAGTCGTACCTTGATAACAGAAGTCAGATCGTTGCTCTTAAAGGCTTCAGGTCGTCACCTGTATTTATCAAATCCGGGGTTCCTCAAGGATCTCACCTTGGCCCATTATTTTTTATAGTTTTTATCAACGATCTGATTGGCAAAATGTCGAGTCCCTGTCTTCTTTATGCTGATGACTTAAAGATATATAGAGAGATAGGTGATCATGGCGATTGTTTGAGATTGCAGCGTGATATTGATACTATTTGTGAGTGGTATCAGCGAAACAAAATGTACCTTAACGTAAAAAAATGTTTTACTATAACATTTACGAACAAAAGATACATAACCACTCATAAGTACCAATTAAATGGGGAAATCTTAGATAGGAAGACTATAGCAAAAGATCTTGGCGTACTGTTTGACCATAAACTTACATTTCGTGATCACTATGCCTTTCTTAAGAACAAATCTTTTCATTTGCTCGGTTTCATAGCACGTTGCACCAAGGGCTTTAAAAATCCCCAAAGTTTCCTTACTGTCTACTGTAGTCTCATACGAAGCATTCTTGAGTACGCTTGTGTTGTTTGGTCACCTTGTTATACGGTTCATTCAGAGAGCTTGGAGAGCGTTCAGAGGAGGTGCCTTAGGATACTTAGTTACAGATATGGTTATGGTCGCACTCTTTCGGGTTATAGCGAAAGACTGGATAAATTTAAAATAAATTCCTTAGTCAGTCGCCGAGAGCAGCATGACTTACTACATTTGCACAAACTGCTCCATGGTCGCTTTGACTCTCCCTATCTCTTAAACTTAATTAAACTTAATACTAAATATAACCCTCGGCGTGAGAACAAGACCTTCATATTACAAACTTATAGGAACAATACATCGTACTATAACCCTTTGTCTCGAATGTGTCGGTTCTACAACTCGGTGTCAATTAAGGACCCTAGCCTGGATATATTTAATCCTAGATTAAATGTATTCAGGAAAGCAGTTAGGCTACTTCCCTAGAAATAATCCATCGCAACAACTGAGTTTGTTGGGCACTATCACACTTGTTTTAGAATTTCTGTGAAAATGCACTTATAATGATGATGTGTCAACAATCTAAGGATTCCAATCTTGGTCGAAGCTGTAGTTGCATTACTTGGATTATATATGATTGTAATCTGTTTTGTTGTCCAAATACATAATAAAATAAAAATAAAATAAAATAAAAGGGATCTTTTGTCATAATTTTCATTGTTGTAACGTCGGGCCCAAAAATGGGGTTCTCTTTTAGATTTTTTGAAAAAAAATGATAATATCAAATTTCTGACTTTATCTCAGTATTTATATGCATATTTTAACAAAGACTAGTTTTGGCTTGTTCATCCATTTACCTAACACCCTGTATATAATAGTTTGGAATAGCACTAGACCCGAATTTTTTTATTCCGGAAAACATTGATAAAATATGTAGGTACTAAAGAAAATATAAATTATCCATATGGAAAAATATCGGCAGGATTTTTTGCATAGCATAAGTTTTCGGGGTAAAGCTTATAAGCTACATTTTATCCAACAAAAGTTGCAGGCAAACATCTAGTATTAAATAAACAGTGCGTTAAGCAACAGTAACAGGGGTTTCAATAGAATTTACATTATCATTAGGCTATATGATTATATTGCTTCATGCAGGCATCTAGACAAGGAGGTTTTTGTTATCGTCACGCTAAAAAGGCGGGTAGGCGATCGCTGATTGGCTAATTTCTTGAGTGAAGACCGCGTCTCGGCAAACGTAGTGTAGGAAGCCCTCAGGCTAGGTGGAGTGATGATTTGCGTAAGGTGGCTGGCAGGAGCTGGATGCGAGAAGCCGAGGATCGACCTAAGTGGCGTGCAACTGGAGAAGCCTATGTCCAGCTGTGGACTGCGATAGGATGATGATGATGATGATTGGCTAATAGTGAAGAGAAGAAGCTGGTGCCTGCCTTCTTCTGGTAATTTCCTTTAAGAGGACAACTAGAGCTATGTGCTGCCTCTAATTAATTTAATTTAATACTTCTAAACAAAATCAATTCTAAAAAAACTATAACACTATTACTTTAGCAAATTACCTCTAGTATTTATTGAATCCAAATGTTATTTATGCTGTCCAAATTAATTTAATTTTATACGATTAAAATGGTTTTTCTTTAGTCGCTCCTTACAACCCATAAGATGAAAAGGGATGGTGTAAGCCTGCACAATACGGATCACATTGCTAGTACGTCTATGGGTTAAATTAAATAACATTTCCTAGCTTAGTATTAAAATATCTTTCACACAATATGGCTCTTAACAAAATGTCAAAGGACGGACCACTTTGCTCTTAAAAACTTGATTTTGACAAAAGATTCACGGAGAGTCGTGAAATGAGGGATGGATGTGGTTTGCAACTCTTTGTTTTATATAGGATCGATCGTTGTGGCGATCCATTTTTTTTATTTTATTATATAAACATACTTACAACTATCATCACAGGTTGAGTACCCAAAGCGATAGCGTATCTACACACATATACATCGATATTGATAGGTTGACGTATGATTATAACACAAAAAATTTATAACCACCCGTTCGAATTCACTCAATGGGGACTACCGTTTCTTTGCTCACCAGTTGGCGCCACTGTAGACTGAGGTCCGGAGGTATAGCTATCAAAGGCGATTGGCACCGAAACAAAGTGTTATATCTTGAATCTAATTAAGGTTATATTGTTTATAAATAACTATCTTGATATCAACAAACTATCTTCTGAAATATTTGCTCTTGAGGCCGCCTATTTTTGCGCTTTTTCTTAATTCCGCTTTTAAAGCGTTCACATTAACCGCCAAATAATCCATATTTGCGATATTTTACGAAGGAGATCACTTTCCAGCAGGTAAATTAAAGAAATTATAATTTATGCAACAAATTCTGCTAAAACCAGTACAAAGTAAATGATATTGGACCTCACGCGACACTAGCGCCTCTAGTGGCAAATTCACTAGCGATAGCCCCCATTCAAAAAATACAATTACATTTATGTTATGTGTAATGAAGTAATTTAATATGATAAATGATTTAACGTGGACAACCTCAAATACATTATTCTGATCCCAAAGTGAGTAGCTATTAAAGCATTTGTACTGTGGAAATCAGAATCAACGAAGGTCCCACAAACACCCAGACCAGAGAAAATTTCAAAAACAACTTTTTTTACAAATTGACCCGATTGGTCTTTGTATTATAAGTAAGTATTTACAAAAAAAAATTAGAAGTAAGTTTATTGGTTGTCTAGTACACCATACGACAGGGTACTTAATAGTAGCTTAATTTGGGACTAGATGGCTCTGTGTGGCTCAGTGAGGCATGTATTAAAAATATTATGGGCTATTATTATTATTAGGTGGACCGAAGATCTGGAGAAGGTTTGGGAAGCAACTCGCTAAGAAGGTTAATTGTAAGAAGGTTAACTATAATATGACATATCCACCAAACGTTTCGCACATCCACGTGAACTGTCACTAAGTATCCAATGGAGTGAATTGACGAAGGCTTTTACTGAAAATTATGACGGCCCCATCTCAGGGTTTTAACTTCACTTCCCTAAGTTGATGGTTAAGTGAAGGGTTGAGCATGTTGAAATATAATAACTATATCTTTAAAGGCAATTTCTTAGTGGGTCAAGGTAATTGATGGTTTTCATGGTATTACCTTTTCAAAAAATACGTTCTGTTTTAAGTTTCCTGATAAAATAGGTACAATTACGATAGGACTTTTCATTGGAGAATGGCAAGAGACTTCGTTGTATCTACTGTTAGTACATAAGTACTAAGTACTGATGGTACATAAAAAAACCTAGAGAAGATATAAACCTTCTAGTTTTTTTTTTCAAATATTAAATGTATCATACATAGGTCAGTTATGATATAATTTCAGTCTGATGACATCAATTTAAGTACATAATATTACACTTATGATTAAGACCTAAATATAAACCTTTTACTATATTATTTTCCAAACAACACATACACATAAACTTTTATAACTGTTTAATTGAACATTATTAATCTCAGATTATTAAATATAAACAAGTCTCAAACATCTTTCACCCGAAACTTTGGACTGACACTTAACCCTTAACTACCTACCACCTATTACTGTCACACAACCACCTATCATACGTCTGTGGGACCCGAGATTAATAATAAATATGTTAAGTATAAACATTAAGGGAGGGATCCAATTTGAATAAAAATTCTATTTTGAACATTACTAACCTCTTTATTCAATAAAAGAGGAACATTAAAATTAAGAATACCTTCACAATAACTTGAAATAATTGGCCTATTCTCTTTTTTTTGGCTTTCTTACTAACACTTAGATGAAATGAGATCTTAAAAAAAATGTAAGTAATAGGAAATTATTCTTATATTTTTTATATATAATTCAATTAACACGGAACGTAAAAAAATAAATATATCACTCATTATAGTAATTATTTAACAAAATTGCGGACTCTAAACTTAGAGCTTTTCACAACTGCGAAGACGATGTTTTGTTCGAGCATTCTAAGCAAATTGGGGCTTTGCATTCGAACACATGTATTTGTGTTATGGGTTTTTTTTTATATTGTGCAATTGGAACAGTTTTTAAGAACCGCCAATAGCTCTTCACAGAGTTTATGTGTAATACAGTCGGCCCTTCGTATTGGGAATCAGACGCGCCACTTTCTTCCAGTACGCGATTAACTTCGACCTGTTCCACATCGCTGCATTCGTCGTTTGCATTCTGCATTCGTATATCATTGTCTGATAAATCTTGTTTTGTTTTAACCAGCGATAAATTACAGCTTCACTAAGAACAATTATAACTAAAACATTAAAAAAAAATAACGTAACCTCCTAACAGGGGTCTCTCAGTCCCACGCCGGTATTAATTTACTCACCTGAGGTAAACGCGCGCACCTCTTACCTTGACAAGCCGTTGATCGGTACAAAGGGACGTGGGAAAAAGGTACAGGATCGAACGAGTCGATGCTACTCTCCGGCGCAAAAATATTCACAATTATTATGTCAACAAGATCTGTGAGACGTATGGTAGGCGGTTAAGGGTTAAAACTTCTATCATCAAAATTGAAAATAACTCCAGACTTATAAATATTATATTAAAAACTCCGATGCAGGTGGTAGCTTTGAAACTGAAAGTTTTTGATATAATTAAATATCGATGGTTCTGAAACTTTGCAAGGCTATGCAACGTGCTACGGATTATAAGTTAAGATGAGTTGAGTTATAGAGGATGATTTAAAACATTTTTAATAGGTTGTGTTACAACATTGATTCCTTTTTTTATGAGTATACGATATTTCAGTAGTTATAATGCCCCGTTGGTCCAGTGGCTTAAAAACCGGATTAAGATCTCAGGGCCCCAGGGTAAATCCCCAGATCGGACGACAAAAAGTTTTCGAAAATTGCTCGTGTTTGTGGTCACCAACCGCATTTTGCAAGCATGGTGAATATGCCAGTACCCATCATTAAGCTTTGGAAAGAAAGGGAATGAAAGTGAAAACAAAAAAGACGAAAGTTATGGTGTTTGAAAAGGAAGAGAGCATGACAGAAGTATGTATTCGGATTGGTGGTGATGAACTGGAGCAAGTGAATGAGTTTGTATACTTAGGGTCGATGTTTACTAGGGACGGAAAGTATTGAAAGGAGAATAAATGCTGGTAACAGAGTGAATGGTGCGCTACACGCCTTTATGAATAGCCAGAAGATTTCTACGAAAGCTCGCCTGGCTGTGCATAGAGGGGTGTTGGTTCCAAGACTCATGTACAGAAGTGAAAGTTGGGTATGGCAGAAAAAGCATGAAAGTAGAATAAATGCAGTAGAAATGAGAGCGCCAAGAAGTATGTTAGGAGTGAAATTGAGTGACAGGATAAAAAATAGTGTGACAAGAGAACGCTGTGGTGTGAAAGAAGATATTGTCACACGGATTCAGAAAGGGATGCTCAGATGTTTTGGGCATGTAGAGAGGATGAATGAGAGAAGAATGACTAGACAGATCTATAAGACGAGTGTGAAAGGGAACGTTGGAAGAGGAAGGCCTAGACGAACTTACCACGATCAAATCGGGGATGTTCTGAAGAAAGGTCAGGTCAAGAGTACTTTAAACCGACGAGCATGCATGAAAAGATTGATGAATGTGGAAGAAGCGAAAGATGTATGCCAGGATCGTAGTAAGTGGAAGGCCTTGGTCTCTGCCTATCCCGTTGGGAAGGAGGCGTGATAATATGTATGTATGTATGTATGTATGTATCATTAACTATGGTAACTTGAATAAATTCAATGATGCCTATGCTCTGAAGTGGGATGATAAAAGGAATTTCCACAATCCAACGCCTGAGTCAATTAAGTCTAAAATTTCCTATCAAGGTGTTAAGTAGTAGATAATATAATTGTCTAATTCTATGAAATTTAGTTTCTCAAATGGCTTTCAGTACAAACTTAACAAATTGACTAAGAAAATTTCAAACTGAGAATCTTCCCGAGTTTAAAAATGAAAAATAAATGAAAAACTTTACGCTCCTCTCCTTAACAAAGTCGAGTCAAGAACAAAGACTAATTAGGTGGTAACGCTGTAAAAAGTGGTCTCTACAAGTTAGTTTCCATCTCGTTAGGGTACCATTCGTTGACAATATCTTAGTGTCGGGTAAGGAGTATTGAGTCCGCAATTAATTTGAGTTTGGTCGCGGTCGCCTTCAGACGCGGTTGGGGTGGTTTGTTCTGCTTATGACCGATTGTATATAGCTTATTTAAATCAAGTTCATTGTTCTGTTTTAAATAAATCATAGATGTTAACAGATAGATAATCTGATTTCATCAATCAACGTTAAATATAGTCATCATTAGGCATCTATAAAATCGATATAATTATAAAAGAATCACCGAAATGTCCTTTTTTTTAATATGATTGTCTTTTCATAGTTAACCGTTGCAAACATAACAAAAAACAAAACATTTGAGTGATTTATTGCATTTGATAGAAAAAGCCCTGTTGGATTAGTGGTTTATGTACTGGACCAAGATTGGGTCCTGGGGTTGTTCCCCGGGTCGTGCAAAAAGCTTCGTTTTTTTTTAATATTCCTTTGTTATGTGATCATCAAGCCGCGTTTGACATGGGTGATGTTAAAAATCCATCATTGCTGTGGTAAGTTGAATTAAATAATGAAACCCTGTACCCTGCAGTGGGATGATTTAAAGGGTGTTACTTTTTTAGAAGGATTTTTTTAAAATAACTACGCCATCTTATTTAACGGTATGTACCGAGACCTGTCTTAGCACAGTAACGATAAATTTTAGAAAAGTCGGCCTACTGCACTGTTAGACGCGTCAGTTAAAATCATCTGCCACTTGCTATATTTATTGTATCTCTTAAGACGTTAAGTTTTATATAAATGGATTTTTTTTCGGAAATCATCTTACAAAACAAGAAAATAGATGGTATTACATTAGCCAAAGTGGAACTCACCTTATTCAGAGACACAAATGTGCAGGTCCGATACAAATGGCGAGTCGGCCGCAGCGATCAATTATAAAACGGAATTGGTTCTACGCAGTCGTACCGCCTTTGTTTAATGTATTGCGTCATTTTAATCACGAGGGTAAATTTGGTTAGGGGTAAGTTGTTAAATAAGCAATCCTTGAGGAAATCATGTGGTTCAGAACCGGTTATAAGGGTGGCTCAAATCAATTTCAATATTATTGTCGGGAGGTTTTCATTCGATGTATGGCACTTTAGTTATATTTGTTATTATTTTTCTAACGTGAAGATAATGTTGTAGCATAGAAATACAAGATTTTCCAATGTGGTGTTTTCAAAGAGGTGTTATTTTGATATTCAATGAAAAATTTCATTTTTTGAGATAAATAATCGAATATTTATATCAATGTAAAGAAGAATGTATGCCATTAATAATGGAAGATAATATCAGCCAAATAACCAAACGAAACCATCGATCTTTTACAGAAAATGTTTCCGGACCGTGTTGTTTCTCAAAGAAGTGATCATTTTGTGACCGTTGGGAACTTATGATTAACACCTTGCGACTGCTTCCTTTGGAGCCACGTGTAAGATAAAGTCTACGACAACAGCCCATTGTCGATTCAGCAAGCATTTTAAGGGGAAAACAGCAGCCATTTTGCGGTTTGATAATGGAAAATTTCATGAAATTTTCCATTATCAAACCTGTAAGCGCAGCCGTGGTGGCTATTTGGCTGATATTGTTTTTCAATAATAATGGCATACCTTCCTCTTTACATTGAAATAAACATACGATCATTTATCTCAGAAAATGCCATTTTTCTTTGAATATTAAAATAACACCTCTTATTGGAAAATCCTATATTACAATAATCTGTTTTAATCTTAACTAATTTAGAAAAATAATCATAAATCGTATAATAATAACTTACTATTTTATTTGTAACATTAAAATTATATGCTGAAGTATGGAAGGATGTATGTTTCTCAATAACGTCGGAAGTGCTAAACGTATCCAAATAAAATTTGACATTATAACACATAAGCCACTTTTGGTCGTTAGAGTTATAATATGATAGATGAGGTTTTTGAGTCAAATTAAATAATCAAACATAGACCTTGTTATTAACAAGCTTTTTAATTCTTGTATGATCAAACTTGCCGTTTTGAATTATGGAAAACTCATAAAGAGCAAGGTTGTGATTAGAGATGTGCCGAATATTCGTTTAGTATTCGGTATTCGGCGTATTCGGCATCTTTTCCAGTATTTGTATTCGGCCGAATTATTCGGTTTTGGTGCCGAATATATTCGGTTCTATTTTCTTGGCTACATGACCCGATATAAAACTAACAGACACAACTTCTTCTGTTATAATTCAAAGAAGTGCTATGAAAAATATGTTGAATAAAGCTAATAAAATAAAATCAATTTAACTTCAAGTCAACATTTATTTTAAACCAAAAATGAAAATATATCTTAAACTAGGTATGTATTGTAGTCAACATTTATTTTAATTTTAAAATCTTAAATCAGCTAATGACATACGGTCCGCTTGTCATATTGCCCGTAGCGACATATAAGAACTTGTTAACGCGGCATAGCAATGAAATTATGGTAAACCGAATAATTCGGCCGAATATCCGGTTCGGTAAAGGTTAAACCGAATAGTATTCGGTATTTAGTTATCCGGTGAAACCATTATTCGGCGCATCTCTAGTTGTGATCGTTGTGAAAGTAACCATAAAATATTTTTAAATTGTTCCTTAAGCGAAAAAAATTACTAATGTATGATTTTAAACATGTTTTCAATCTCAGTAAATGCTTCTCAGCCTCCATTTTTTTGGCCGGGTTTGTGATCACCAACCCGCATTTGGCAAACGCTGTGATTACTTATGCTTGTACCCATCATTGATGTGGTATCTTGCAGTGTTATGATTATAAGCCGTTACATTACTTTTTTTTAACTTTAAATCAGCACATCCGTATTCGATTTCTATAAATCTTCAACTTAAATGGTATAACAAACGTAGAGACATTTAAATTTTCCTAAGTTACACAATTTTCATACTATATGTACTTACAAATAAACTTATTTGTTATAATCTAAATAACATATTAGTATACTACATAATAATTATATACACAACATATTCGTATAATATGATAGTCAATGTGCACCAGTTTATCGATATATCGATATAAATGTCGACTGCACCGTTTCCCTAGCGAACATTCGTACAAACTTCAAAATGTATTGTAAAGATGCAAACTGCAAAGAATGAGAAGTGTGAAACAAGTAAACCGCAGCAGTTTTGCGCTGTTTTACAGTCTTAAGTAGGTAATCCATAACTTTTTATGTGAATGGCCTAGGCTATACTCTTACTAATGCAGAAAAACTCAAAAAGTCTTTTAGTTGTCCCGACGTTTTAAACCCGTTCGTGGCCACGGGTAACTTAGTCTACCCAAAGTAAACACGGTGTAAATCCGTTAACATATAAATTAAGTAATGATTAACATGAAAATGTAATAAGTCATCGCGTAACATCAAGAAACACAGTATGAATCATTACTCTTTCTGTGAAACACCTAATACTCCAATGCAGAAAACTCAGTAAAATTGAATGCTATGTCTTCGTAATTAATAATATCCACACAGTTGGAACTGTTCCTGTTTTCTTTACTCAACCGCGAGTCCCGGAGGAACTCAGCGTAATCTGCTTAAAGTTGCGGCAATTAGTGGAGGAATAATTAAATTTAAATAATAATTAAGCCGCGAACAGGTGCGCGGACGGAGACGCTCTCAGGGTTCTTAGTGTTAAGAACTTTGAGGTGGATGCAGGAAAGAATTGCGAAGTATTCTTTCACCTTTGCTAAAAGACTGTGATATACTTATATAATTGTTTATATCTACTAAAATAGCAACGCCCCGTTGGTCTAGTGGTTTAAATACCGAGATATCGGGGTCCCAGGTTCGATTCCGGGGACGGGCAACAAAAAGTTTCGAATTTTCGAACATTGCTCGGTTTTGTGATCACCAACCCGCATTTGGCAAGCGTTTAATTTTAAAGTCAAGTATAAATCTGTACTAATATTATAAAGCTAAAGAGTACTTTTTTGTTTGTTTGTTTGAACGCGCTAATCTCAGGAAGTACTGGCTCGAATTTAAAAAATATTTTTTGTTGGATAGTCTTTTTATCGAGGAAGACTTTATGCTATACTAGCGGACCCGACAGACGTTGGCCTGTCTCAACTATGAATATTGATTACAAAATGGTATGATAAAAAACAATTTTACCTTTTTTTATTATTATTATGCTATATTTTATGATACAACATTCTTTGTTTTTTTTTCTGGCGGGTATATAAGCAGTTTTGTTGGTATTCCGACACGGTAACAGGCAACATATTACTGGCCATGTTCAAACAAACAAACAAACTCTTTAGCTTTATAATATGAGTATAGATATTATAGCGTCTGTTCCGCAGCTAACAGATTCACCTTTGTTCGTACTTTCTAGACGCTGTCGTTTGAACCAGGCTATGGAGTGTGGGACAAGTAAGAGAGGAAGAGAAGTCAAGAGAAAAAAAACTAGCTGTGCGCACGCGGCTCTGACAGTGTGAACAAGACGTTATATCGTGCGCAGACGACCTATTTATCTTTCTGATACTAAAAACTAATACCAGTCGTATTTGTTTTTAATCGTTATTAATTTTCTGTTCCGGACGAATATCATGAGGCCCAAAATACGATAAAGGCATTTTTGGGTACAAAATTGGGTATACGTCGGAGAAGTAAATTAATTTCGACAGAGGTACTGGTTCTCCCACACACCAGCGGAACACAGAGGCACTGTTTGGCGCTGGACTCCGGCAGGAGGGTGGTAGCATCCAGGCGGCCTCTTACGAAGCCTACCACCGCAGAGGGATCTGTTGCCAAGCCGTCATCATTGGTTAGCGAATACTTTTGACGTCGCGTTACCAATAGGGTCGCACGATGTCAAAAAAAAAAACAATCACAGCGATCACTTACAAGCATTTGCTCATAACCTCTGTGGCGCAACTGCCCAGCCTACATCGCCTTTTTACCTATTTCCATGTTTTGTGCATTCACCGTACATCTAAATCAAAAAATCATCCCGCTGTCTCTTGTGCTGTGAAATCGTCAAAACGGCAAAGTTCATCAGTCTCTGCCGGTAACGTCATTATGACTCAATCAGGGTCCATTGACGACACGACGTAAACCCAATGTGATTACGTCACATTACTCTCGCCTCCTCGCCTTCGACTTTCAATGACGTCATAGTATCCATAAGTTCTAAACTGATAGATAATCTTGCTATGGGAAATTGAAACAGGGACAGAAGTGAAATAGAAAAGCTTAATGTAATAAAGAAATATCAAATTATCAAAAGAAAACTAAACAAAACTCACAAACAGTGGGGAAAACCACACCGTGAAGAACGAGACGATCGATAAGGCGAAATACTATTTACCTTCAAATAATTATATCGGTTGCAGTAAATCTCGTTAAGTGTTAAGTGTAAGTGTGTAAGAAGCAAAAAGAAAGCTTAAAATCCAATAAAACTAGAAGCTATTGACAAGAATGAAGACAAGACAGATAAATTAGACAGCAAAGAAGTAGAAAAAAAACTTTAAATCAGTGCAATAATCAATTCGTACTTCAGCGCAAGTGAGTACTAGCACAGATTAGATATTACTGTATCTATCTAGTAGAGTGCATCAATAGCAAATCAATGCCAGTTTCCCCATCTTTCTCTCTTCTGAGTTTTTTTTTCAGTATGTAGCAATTGCCCAGTGGTATCAGTAACTTCTAAGACGCGCCTAGTACCTTGTTACTCGCATGCAACAGCCAATTTGTTATGATCTCTGAATTTATTAAGTGCACGCAAGGGTATGGGTATTATTTTTTAAATTTAATTTACTCCATTTAGAAACATATGGTTTATATAAATACATTCAAAAGAAGAATAGATTATATTCTTTGCATTGAGGTTTCGATAATTGTCAAAAAAGTCAGCAATTTAATGAAATTGGTAAAACAGCGAATAGCAGGATAGCAAAGACTTTGAACAATGCACTTGTCCTCACTCAGCTTTGGTTATTTTAGGTGATGGGTCATAAAAAATACCCTACCCTGTCACCTGTTTTTTCTTTATTGCCGATTTAAAAAGTTAGATACACATTAAGCGACCAAAAAACGACCTCTAGAATATTTCGAACCTTATGTCATGGTGGGACGGATCGTTGTGAAAATCCTTAGTAGAGTCCTATGCTATATGTATGTGAGGCTTTGACATACTTACTCGTATGCGTTATTTTGCTGAGGTTATTATTAAATTAATTTAATGATAAGTTAGTGCCTGTTTTGATGAACATTAACCATTGATCTTTATTCCTATGATCCTATCTAATTATACCTATGCCGCGCCTATACAGCGCCACAGATGTTTACCCACAAACTAATCTAAATATACAACAATATCGTACAGATTCGTCAACAGCTTCCGAGTTCATTACACATCGACCATACCTTGTGACCTCTTGTGTTCTGAGAACATACGTAAGGTTTTTCTTCGTGCTGCCGCTACTTTTTTTGTTTTTTTTCTCAAACCAAGAGATGGCGTTGTGTGTACGATACATTATAACATTACACAAGTGTAAGATTTTTTTACAGCTTGATATAAGTTACTTAGCAGAAATTAACGAAATTTGTAATTCATTCAGTATAAACTGTCGTCGACATTTGACATAAGCTACAAAATTTAATGGATTATTATTTAAACCCCATTGATCGAATTTTTTTACTAAGTTGTAACTACGACGACGACAACGACAGACGAAATGCTTGAATTTGGAAACCACCAATTTTGGGTTAGTGCATGATGATTGGAGATCGGATAATCGGATGCATATTTACCTAAAGTTAGGTTTTGGCTAGGACATTATGGAAGCGGCTTCTTAATACATGTATGGCGACTCCTAAATCTGGGGATGTTTTAGATTCAGAAGCGCATTCCATAACAGACAACACTTTTAACATTAGGCAAATATACATCTGAGTATCCGATCTCTAATGATGTTTGTCGGATTTTTTTTATGTGGCACCGACTCTAAATTTGTGGATTATTTCACGTTTGTCGTCACAATTTTTTTTATACATTTTCTTGGGTCTATGTATTAGTAGCACCTTCGTTGTTTCCTGTATGTTTATTGTCCATATATTTTTTAGGATCAAAACAATGTAATATTGTTTTTTTTTATATCAAGCCCAAGCTAACGCGTTCAAAATATACCTCCGTATACTCTCACCGAACTACCCCGCACCAACCGTACCCAAGCTTAGGACGGGTAGGTCAGCCTACGCTGGTTAGCTATACGATTGGTATTCAACCGGTCATTATGAAGAGACGTGCATAATTTAGGTACCACTAAATAGGGGATCGTTTAGTATTCAAAGGGTTGAGGACAATATTTTGTTTCCTATCACAAGGGTCGGGTTAAAGGGAATGCGTGATTCGGATTGCAGGTTCGGGTGTGTAATTAAGCGATGGCTTTTAATAGGTGTTATATTTTACCATAATATTTCTGAGCGTTGTGTTGTGACATGGAACAACAGATTGCTAAAGTGGAATAACACCTCATACCTGCTGGTTTTCTGAATTTACGCCAGCACAATAAATGTTGTATCAATTAATGATCTTGAAACCGATTTAAAGGAAACTTTGTTTAATAAATAAATAAATAAATAAATGTGGACAACATCACATACATTGTTCTGATCCCAATTTGAATAACTATTTAAAGCATTCGTATTTTGGAAACCAGAAACAACGAAGGTACCACAAACACCCAGTCCCGAGAAAATGTAAAAAAAGACATTTTTTCTACATGTCCGGGAATCGAACCCGGGACCTCGGAGCAGGCGACACCTTGAAAACCGGTGTGTACGCCACTCCGCCACGGAGGTCGTCAAAGTTTGAGACCTTAGGGATTATTACTTGTCGCACGATATTTTGCCATTGAAGTCAACTATTGTAAGTAGGGAGGAGTATAAAAAATATATTCGGTGTAGACGATTCCAGATAGCAGTTGCGTATAAATTAATTGACCTCAGCAAGCATGATCGGAAGCAGGGCGCTATACTTTATAGAATTATGCGCTAAGATCAGTTTTTTTTTGTATAATTAATAGATACAAATTTGATTTTGAGGGAATATTATACTCCATCTTTTGTTTTCCTAGAGTTTGTGCCTCATTCGATCACACTCATCAAACGCGTAAATAAGAACTTCCCACTTTTTGTCGGTTTTTTTTAGTAATTACTAATTACTATCACCAGTCTACTGGACACAATATGTCTTTCATAAAGGAGTATTTCACTATAATTGCATTATCAAAACAATAGCTGAATAACAAACAAATTTCAGTCAGACAAAACACATTTCACGTTTTATTTTCAAGTCGTTTTTTTTCGCAAATCTAAATCAGGCTAGAACTTGGAATATCAGTATTTTACTACAACAAATAAATATCTATCGAACAACCCCTAACCAAAGGGTTACACGTGCCTGTAACAGAGTTACCGCCCCTCATCAGGGCTAATGAATGTACGTCATGTCTCGCATACTGATATCTCGATATACAGGTATTGGTGCTTTTTCGGTGTTACTTGGGCTTTAGGAAAGTATTTGTAGAGCAGAACAATTTAAAAAAAGATGTATATATTTTATCTAACTTGTGTTATCGAAAAGGCAATAAAAATTGTTAAATATTGACACAAAATTCATAATAAATTATCAACAATAGACTATATTTAAAAAAAGATCACCGACCAATTGTCAAGCATGGTAATTATGCCTGCACAAATCACTGCTAGCGTAATATAAATTCGGAGGCCCTTGCCCTGTAGTTGGATTACTATAGGCTGTTACCTAACGAATATATTTTTTTAGATTATTATTGAACCGTGAACTGCCCCACTCGCCATATCTGTCGACGCAGGCCCATTGCTTCGTGTCTCGGAAAAAATCATACCTTTTAGAGAGAAAGTAATGGGGTGTCATGAGGGGTGTAATTTACAAAATTTTCCCCTTCATTGTAAGATGATTTTGCTTGAAAGGGGGCCGATTGCCGTGACTTGCCGAAGGGGATATGTTGGAAGTATAAATATTGGATACGGCGTTCAGAAGAGTTTCTTCTGACAGTAAAGTTTTTTTAAGCTATTGCATAGCTTCTGTCGCGGGCTTTGAGCGTGGAGACTGAATCCAGAAATACCGTAACGAAAATAACCTAACCTAACACTCTGGGCGAGGCACGATCGAACAATTTTGAATATCCGAAATTTAAAAGAATTTAGAAGAAAATAAGGATTTTGACAGTATCGTTGCCTATGGTAACCATATCTGCCAAAATAACAGAAAATTTAAATTACAAAAGTCAAAATTAGAAAATAAAATTATAAAATTAAGCTATTGCATAGCTTCTATCGCGAGCCTTGAGCGTGGAGACGAAAATAACCTAACATCCCCCACTCCGACCGGCACAGCGGTGATACTTTTTAGTTTCATAATTGCATAAGTTGATAAAAAATGCTATGCAATAGCTTTACCGCGGCAGTCTTCGAGTGCCACACGTCTTTTTTTTTTCTTGTGGCCGGCTCTGCTAGGATTCGCAATCTCTCATTTTACTGGGTTACTTTGGTACCCAGGGCGTACAACTTACCCTTTTTACATGGTAACCGGACGTTTCGGCGGTCATGATAATTGACTCTTTGTAAATTTAGTTTTGTGCGCTATTTGACCATGGTCGCTGACTTGACCATGGTCGCTGACGTGACCAAAGCGTTAAAGAAGTAAGTATTCATAAATATCGTGTTAAATCCTGTTTCTGTATCTATTCACCTCCGTGGCGGAGTGGTGTACACACCGGTGTTCAAGGTGTCGCCTGCTCCGAGGTACCGGGTTCGATTCCCGGACTGGTCAATGTAGAAAAAATTAGTTTTTCTACACTTTCTCGGGTCTGGGTGTTTGTGGTACCTTCGTTGTTTCTGGTTTCCAAAATACGAATGCTTTAAATAGTTATTCAAATTGGGATCAGAACAATGTATGTGATGTTGTCCACATTTATTTATTGTTTTATTTATTTATTGTTTATTTATTAGTATTTATTGGGGTGGTGGATTCTACCTCCTAGTAGTCCACCCTGGGCAACGACATCTTTGGTTTTTCTAACCAATGGTGACAGCTAACAGATCTATCTGCGATGGTAGGCATCTTATGTAATGGAGGCTGCCTGGATGCTAACACCCTTCTGCCGGAGTCCAGCGCCAAACAGTTTTTCTGTGTTCCGCTGGTGTGTGGGAGAACCAGTACCTCTGGGTAAGCTCGCTCTATCTTAGGCTTCTTCTGAACCGTAGAGTTAAGTATGTAATCAATAGCAAGCCTAATATATAAAAAAAATGCAATGTGAATGTCTAAAATATTAGACAACCTTTTTATTTTAGTAATGTCAACAGTTTGATAGCTCTCTTTTTTTTTCTCCTTGAGTGTCTGTTTCTGTGTAAGTGTGAATATGAGTGTTTATGTGAGCAAAAATGACACCTAAGGGACTTAAGTCATGTCTGTGACAAGAAAGATTTTTGTTCTCCAGTATGTAACAATTAATTATTGCATCAGTAGCCTAAACATCAGATTTTTGTCCAAAAATTACACTCTTAACACTACTTAAGATTCTACAATGTGTCTTAAATAAAAAAAACACTATTATTGGTCCACAAAGCCATGATGCGTGGTCATACAAACAACTTCACGGATTAAAGTAAGTATTATTTTGTAGACTTTTGAAAATAGATACCACTATAAAAAATGCCGCATCCAAATCAAACATTTCTCTACTCCTGCAAAAGGGCGGAATATGCGCTTAATAATACTGAATGCTAAACTGATTTATCGTCCTCAAAACGGATAACATTCACACCTCTGAGGGTTGTGAGTCGTTCTTTGTAAGCATCCCTCTGTTCACTCTTTGTTCTGAATCGTTTGGTGTCCGGAGCAACACTTAGTTTTAATTATATTAGGCCAGATTAGTTTAAATGGTAAAGCTTTTTTTATAACTATATCATAACTTTTACCGGACTACGAAAAAGCTAAGAGGAAGGGTAATGATTTTAGCAGTCTATGTATATAATTATGTATGAAAGTATTTATGTGGGTTCCACATTTGAGGCTCAACTACTGAACTGATTTTAGTAAAACGGGTATCAATCTATTTCTTATTATAGTCCGGGTAAAATATACTACCTTTACAGGACAATAAAAATTGGGGTACTTTGAAAAAAAAGAAAGTTTGCAGTCATGCACCAGTGAAAATAAAAGAAGAAAAATTTTTGAGTACATTACAACAATGTTTAACAATACAGCAAATATACAGGGTCATGAGTTCAACTCATTGCATTTTCGTAGCCGGGTTACAGTTTTTAAACTATTTATACTTGTTTCCAAAAGGTAAAAACGGTATCTTATTACTAATTGTTAAAGCACCATTTCCAAAAAGTCGAAACAGGATCTTATTACTAAGACTTCACTGTCTGTCTCTCATCAGATAAGCTTTGTAAGCATCCCTCTGTTCACTCTTTGTTCTGAAACATTGGTGTCCCGAACAACACTTACTTTATATTAGGACAGATTAGTGGAGACGGTGAAATTTTTTTCTTATCTGTATGTATATTATAATATTTACCTGTTTAGCGTTTCATACCCAAAGAGTTTAAACAGGACACTATTATTAAGACTCTACTGCCCGTCTGTCTGTCCACAGAAGATGGAAAAAGGTTAGGAAGGCTGTCATGCGCCATTTGTATGAGTACCGGGGTCGCACGCAACTTGCGCCCCACTAATACTTGTTTACTTAATAAACACAAACTTTCACACACAATAACGAGTTTCAAGAAAGCCAATCAAGCGAATTCTCTTGACGTAGTTCGTCAAAAGAAACGAATCATTGCTTATAATCTCTGTGGCGCGTCTGCCCCGCCTATAAATCGTTTCTAACCTTTTACGAATGATTTATTTTTATTACAAAGAAACACTGAGAATATAATAAAATATAGAGAGCTCCACTTATTTAATTAGAGTGGGGCTCCCATACAACGTGATTTTTGTCGTATTTTGCTCGATATTAATAACAGCAACAGGTAGACAATAAATAAATAATAAATAAATGTGGACAGCATCACATACAATGTATGCATTCAAAGCATTCGTATTTTGGAAACCAGAAACAACGAAGGTACCACAAACACCCAGACCCGAGAAAATGTAGAAAAACACATTTTTTCTACATTGTGTCATTGTGTGTGTCTACGCCACTCCGCCACGAAGGTCGTAATGTTCACAAAATATTAAGCTGTTTATTCACTATAAAAAATAATATTGATACAACGTTATAAAATAGGAATTTAGCATATATTATAGTGACTATTGATAAAATTCTTGGTATGAGAATGTAGTAAACATCTAGGTAAAGAAAATAAAGGCAAAGCTGAATTTCTTTTCCAAAATTTATAATTCTTACTAATATTATAGTAAATGCAAAACTAACTTTGCATGTCCGTCTATTACACTTTCACGCCTGAACTAAAAAAACTCTGGTATAGCGCTGCGCCCGGTATGCATGCAGATGCGGGTTCGAGTCCCGCCTTAGACATAATTTCTCAAGTTTAAATACTCATATTACAAAAACCGATTTTTATAAAACTTAATACAAAATATATTAATTATACCTTGAAAAAGGATATAGGCTATTTTCTATCTCACAGCTAAGCTTAGTTTTCCGCGACACGCCGTTTGTACACGGGCAAAGCAGTGGGCGAAACGCTTGTCTTAGATAAAATGATTTCATATGCCAACTTACCTTTGATGAATATATACCTTCTTTTGTTTCATCATCATCATCATCATGTCAGCCGAACGACGCCCACTGCTAGGCATAGGCCTCCCCCAAGGATTTCCACAACGATCGGTCCTGTGCTGATGGTCGCGGGCATCCAGCGGCTTCCCGCGACCTTGACCAGATCGTCAGTCCACCTTGTCTTTTGTTTATATATTTTGGATTTGCTAAAACCTCATATCACAAAACAAATGCACTTCACAAAAACGATTGCCGTTATGACATGTCATATCCCCTGATACCTTTCTTTTATTTACCATCGGTAAAACGGGCAGCGCCGTAATTGTTTGCCATTCCATATTAATTGACTTGCGGATACTGCCGTTAAACGGTTTTACTTTAAATCGAATGAAATACAGAAAATGGAGAATGTTTTTTTTTTTGTCCGGACACAACGGGCGATGTACCACTGTGCGGGCTGATTGTTTTAAATGTCAGTGTGATTAATGTGATCGGGTGACGGTTTTTGTCGAATGAAACTCGCATTTGGTACCACTGGGTGTTTGGATGTAGTGACAGTCCGATTGGGATTGATCGAATCACTTTGTTAACGATGCGGTTAGTAACGAAAAGTTGTATTGTTTTAAAATAGAGTGAGTAGTGTATCGATAAATTGAATTACAAACATTTTAAAAATGTAATACCAATCTAAACACTAAAGGAATGTTACTGTGTAGGTAGGTATATTAAATATATTTTTTGAAAAATATTTAATTGGTTGCCAGCGTCTATCTTTTGGATTTTTTTTATCAGCATGTCACGATATTAAGAAATTGTACTTAGTCATCTATTTTGTTTCTTTTGAATCATCCAAATACAATAATGAGTTGTTTTTATTAAACTTCTATAAATCCAACCATTTCCTCGTTTCTCACTTTTACCTAAACCGTGGTTTAACCACAATTAAAACAAGTCCTATACATTTTTTTATTTTCCATTTCCCTTCACACCGGCGGTGACGTGCCATCTTTTTCTCAAAGGTGCGCTCATTCTGAGCACTGTGCATTGGAAAGAAGCTTTCTAAAGGAAAGTGTTTCTTTCTCAATGTCCCCTTTAAAGATAAAAAGGACTGAATGCATTAAGCTTAGGCTAAGACTGAAACGGTTTGGTAGTTGTGTTTTGAGAATTTGTTTGTTTTTAAAATGTATTTTTAGTACTTATTTAAACTTGAAAAATTATATCTCAGATGGGACTCACACCCGCAAACTCGGTGTTGAGAGTAAAAACTCCTCACTTAGTAAGCAATAAAAAATTTGATTTGATTTGACTTGAACCTTAAAACCCCTTAAAAAAGCTGTTTTTGCCATAATTACCTGGATTTGGCAGAATTAGCAGACATGACATAGTTCTGCAATACTGCTGTCAATCGCCTAGTACGACACCCATTGGATAAGAATGGAGGGTTGTTACCTATTTAAAGAGTTATTATATACCGTTACATATACCTACATCAGTAATTTTGCCAAATTTCGAAACTTTTAAGAGGAAACACAAGGGCCGTTTTTCCATACAAACGTTTCCTACCTGGATAAAGCCAGTAGAGCAATAACTTTTACTAACAAAAATCTATGGCCACTATTAGCATGTTTCTATGTTTTCTGTTTTTTCTTAAATTAATTAATAAAAAAGATATGAGCCCTCAAAAATCGAAAAAAATCGCCAGATTTTCCGCTGTGTTCAAACATCCAGAAAACAAATTTGACTAAATTTTTGAAAAAAAAGGAAACATTTGAACACGGCCAAAGCCTTTCTTTAATTTTTAATGAAAAAAGTAATTAAATCGGTCTAGTTTTGGAAAAGTAAACGGGGGACTACAAAACGTTGATTTGGTGTGCTTTTAGTAGGTATTTTCGGTCCAAGAAGCAGTTACTGTTGTCTTTATCACACTCTGCGGTGAAGGCGTTTGGCACTGCGCGACAGCAATAGATTTTACAAATACCTATTTTTCAATTCTCTCGCCCGTAGTTGTGTTTCCTCTTAAAGTGTCTACGAACGGAAGAAAGGAGTAATGCCATCAAAAATAAATAAACCTATATAATGTCAGTAATGAAACTAAATCATTTATCATTCCATTGTTAGTCATAAAATATCTTTAAGATGGCAGCGAAGAGGCCGTCAAGTCTGCGGTCTTAAATGCCAATAAGTATTTTATTGTGAAGTTTGAACAACTTTGTTGGAATTTTCTTAATAGCCCATTTTGTTTGAAGAAGTACTCTATTACGAAAAGTCATGGTGGCGTCTTGCTATGATATCTAAATTGAGATGAGATTTGATGCTATGTATACTACGTAAGTATATTAGAATAATCAGGTTTGTAATAAGTTGCAGATTTATATTAGCCCTATCAATAGAAAACGTGTCTTAAACAGGATGGCTATTCCTGTTTGGCTCATCATCATCATGATATCTGCCAAACGACGTCCACTGATGGATATGGATTTAAATGGACAGAAATATAAAGCAGAGAATTTTGAATCGAAATTGAGCAAAAACATAATTAGGCGGTACCGACAGTTGTGGTAATTCTTAAGAATTTCTACAACGGTCGGTACCGCGCCACCTGCATCCAGCGGCTTCCCGCAACCTTCGCCATGGTCATCCTAGTTGGGGGATTACCCACAAATCATCGTCTAAAGCGTGGTCACCCTTTCATATTTAAATCCCGGTATGGCCACAGACAGGTTATAACCTTTTTTTTTTGGATTATTTCAAATACTAATTAAATTTTTGCTCAATTTCGATTCAAAAAATACTCTTCTTCATATTTTTGTCCATTTAAAATGTTTGCAGTATTCCTAAGCATTGAAATGCTAAAAAAACATTTCATTAAATAGGGGTTTAATTATTTTCTTAAAATAAACAAACAAAACAAATATTTTATTTCATTTTCATCATACTTTAATATATTTGCAATCACATACAATTCAAATACAACTATGTTACCACCCAACGGCCATCGTAAAGTATCTTCTTACTATAATATAAGTCT
Source organism: Anania crocealis (assembly GCA_949315895.1). Taxonomy (NCBI): domain Eukaryota; kingdom Metazoa; phylum Arthropoda; class Insecta; order Lepidoptera; family Crambidae; genus Anania; species Anania crocealis. The sequence continues at coordinate 3,506,166 of OX438868.1, forward strand.
CGTTCACTGCCACTTCAGCTCCGCAATTCTCAAATATCGGTTATCTCAGCTGCTCTCCTAAAGATTTCCTCCATGGATATACCAAAAATTGCTGTCGCCATTACCCGCTGTGCGACCTTGAACCTTCTTATCCGTTACTAGTTTGGCTAATGGTAATTTACCGTATTAAAGAAGGCGGTTAGCCTTCTTTTCAGTCCGCTCTTAGTTCTACAAATTAAAAAAACAAAGTAATTATAACTTTTAAAGCTATTGCTTTTACCAAAATATCGTTACTAATGAGCAAAAAGTGGATTATGGTTAACAAATTAAGCATATTTTTTTATTTTTTATTTAGGGACTTTAACCAAAGGTTATGTCAGTCCCATCCCATCATACAAATCCAAACAAAAACATTTAAGTAAGTCCGACAGGCATCAGTCAGTGATAGAAAACACCATTTCACATACTAATTGGGTCTTTTTTATATGGGTTTAGCAAGAATTGATTGAAACACTCCTAAACCAAGTGCAATTAAAGCATGACATTTTGATAGCGATTGTAGAGCAGTCGTTATAATAGAACATTATTCAACCTCAAGTATTCAAACGTTCAAACTCTCTTATGTTTTGAAAATACTTGGCCAACTCTTGGATCTTAGACTGGCGGGGTGATTTTGATGGGCTGTGCACGTATTTGGGGAAAATAATGATGAAAGAGCAATCACTGCTACGTTTATTTGGCAAACCTTAGAGTAGGTAATATAAATCAAAGTATTTATATTTAATTTTATCCTTCAAACCATTAAATACCAAATATTACGTTATGATTTTGAAATTAGAAATAAAGCGCTTATGTAAAAAGGTACGTGGCAGTTTTTATTGGCACTAACGAGCACATATACCTACCTATGACATTTAATAAAAACTCGGAGGTCATTTAAAGTGTCTTAAAAGGCTTTTGCTGGGTTTCAAATCCATTGATTTCGTGTTGTAAAAAGCAAATCACGCCACCACAGCGCCCAGTGCCATGTTCTTTGAAGTTTTTAAATGGCCCATTTATATATTTTTATTTGTCCGTCAAAAGAAGTCGTCCAGAAACTCTCAATGCTAAGTACTACTTACTACCGCCTCATAGCGCACGCAATAAGTCTTTAAATCCATAATAACGCCACAATTACCCGAAAAAGAAATTACTTTTGTACTTCAAGCCTCATCGATTCACTTGACGAGTACTTTGCCTTTTGATAACAGTAACCGCAATTGGTACTCCACTTCTCATTGGCTTTTAAAGTATCCTTTGAATTCGTGAAATTCTCTTATCTCGACGATTTATTGTGAGTCGTTGTACAAAAAATGGTCTTACAAACGCTTCGCTGGTCTAGTGGTTTGAATACCAGGTCTAGATCTCGAATTCGATCCCAGGGTCAGGCAACAAATAGTTTCGAATCTTCGAATATTACTCGGGTTGGTTATTCGGGTTTCTAACCCGCATTTGGCAAGCATGGTGATTATGCCTGTACCCATCATTGCTATGGTAATATGAATTCAATGATGGAGGCCTTTCTTTGCAGTGCTGCAGTGGTATGACTAATAGGCCGTTACTTTCTCTACAAAACCGCAGATAATTAAATACAGAGAGAGAAAACGGCTTTGTATTATGTCCTTTTATGCTCAAAGATGGCCTGCATATGCTTATCATGAGCGCTATCGTGACTGCAACAAATTTTATGCGATGGATCCCCACTCGCTGCTACATCCGCGTAGTGATCGCTTATATCGCTCCTTTGCTTATGCGAGTATTCCGTTTCCAATAATAACGCCCTATATAACGTAGAGATCACTTAATATTGGCAATAAATCCTGAGATGTGCTGTCTTCTAACTTTTCACAACTGCGCAAAAATCCGATACCCAAGTAGTAGATTTGTCCATAACCTTTTAGGCCAAGCGCCTACATAAATTAAGCCACAGTACCTAATTCCAATGAGATTATACTTTTACAATTTTATCATTCTTAAGAAATCTGATTCATTACCGTAGTAAGTAACCCCTTGAATGCCCAAATAATAGCATTACTAAAATCTGCCGGGTCATATTCCGTGAGTATGTTCATAAAATTCTTCTTTATTATCCTCTTATATGGCTTCTTATTCAATTTACATTTCACAGGGGAGCATTTGAAATTTTGACTGCCGTTGAAGTGGCACAGTCTAAAATTATTAAAAATACAGACATAAACTTAAGTTTCGTTTAAGTTATTTAAAATGAGAGATAGCTTTGTGGAACATAAAATTGGGCCTAAGCTCCATGATCCAGCTTTTCGTGATTATAACCGTAAGTTCAAACTACATGATGATTGCAATCAGGCCCATCAGTCCATGTCTGGACATAGGATCCTTATAGGAGATAGTTTTGCTTTGACGAGCGGATATTCCAGACACATTTAAAATCAATTGTTATCGAGACAACCGGTTGTCTCTTGGGGTTTGAAGCGCTACTTCAAAATCGCCACGCTTGGCAGGCAGATTAGCGATTCGAGTATTCCTTTAGTAGCTTACAATATCCAAAGGACTAAAGTGCGTGATACTATGCTAATTTTTGAAAAAATATGGTACCAAAATCACGTTCCTGATGATGGCAATCATAGTGGGACCAAGGTAGTAATTAAACCTGCGTCTCCGATTATAGTTGACATTACTCTGACTAGGTACAAACCTTAAGAATGGCTTAACCTTTCAGTTTAATCCTGCAAAGTGCAAGAAATAAAAATCTCCAATAGAAGTTTTTCCTTCTTGCTAGTATGCTGGATACTAGTGTTTTATGTAACTTATTATGAACTCTTACACTGTGGTTCAGCAGTTTGGCTACGCAAGGGTTTTAAAATTCTTAATAAGAGTAACTCCAAGATGTTAGGAGTCCACGCATCGTTTCCTCTCAGTACCTTATAAATATTTAAGAACTTTATTATGAGGAAAGATTTATGATTATATTATTTAAACTGTTGTTTTAAACAAAATATGATACATTTTCTGAAACTGTAAAAAAACTTTTGACGTGACAACGTCTTATAAATTGGTTTGCCGGGTGACACTTCAAGAAACTGCGTTACGCTCCGCTCACGTTATGCGCTCACAATGAGAGCGAGTGAGAGGCACGCATCCCTTCCACTCGGGCATGGTTAGCCCGCCTAAGAGCGAGAGTGACAGACATAAAAAGTGAAAGGCACGCGTCCCTTCCACTCGAGCACAGTTAGCCCGCCTAAGAGCGAGAGAGACAGAGCGAGAGAGAGAGAGTGAGAGAGATAGGCATACACACCGGTTCATGTCTTGCGCTTCTATAAAATCCAGTTCAATAAAATTTTGTTAATATGAAATTCAGTGCGAGATTCTTTGTATAAATTAATGTTTTAAATATAATTCTTTGTATAAATAAATGTTTTAAATTGTTACTATTATTTCATCCTTCTTCCTACTATACGAATGAATATTCACATTAAAATTATTTTACCACTCAAAGTCGTTGTCACGTAAAACTTTCGCCCGTATACCGACTTTACAGGCAACCAATTTTTTTTCTTTATGTTGTTAATATTTTTTAGCTGTTGCCCGCGACTTCGTCAGTTTCTGTTATTATGATCGCGATTATTTTTGCAACATTTGTCACTGATGCTTCGCTCCTATTGGTCGCAGCGTAATGTTATATAGCCTAAAGCCTTCTTCGATAAATGGACTATCCAACACAAAAATAATTTTTCAATTCGAACCAGTATTTCCTGAGATTAGCGTGTTCAAACAAACAAACAAACTTTTCAGCTTTATTATAATAGGGGTTAAAGTATGAAATTGCCGATTATTTTCCCACTTTTTATTTTTCGTTTCTTTACTTTCGTCCATACAAAACGACAATTTCATACTTTAACCCCTAATATTAGTATAGATATCTAGCTTATTGAAACAAATTAAGCTCGTATGCCTTATAATTTCATTATAGTCAGATCAAATTTCTTTATTAATCTCGTACAAGTTAAATTTTGCACTATCCAAAAACATAAAGTATCTCAAAATAAGTCTCTTAGGCAACTTTACTAAGTAATTTAACCGATAACCAGAAAGAGAGCATCGAAGCGAGCACCTCAAGGGAAATCTAAACCTGACCTCGTATCTACAGCGAATTTAATAACATGAAAATTGTTATTCCCTTTTGTACAATACACACAGGAATAGTTTTGGTAGCATAAAACTAGATGTTAGACTTAAGCGAAAAGTTTTGTTTTCTACTGCGGTAAAATTTTCAAGAAAATTAAAATTAAGCTATTTTATTATTTTCTCTGTCACCTTTTTAAGCTTTGACCTCTGAACTGATTTAACTAACACTTATTGTTATTGCTAAATTAAAAAAAACTAAATACAAAGTCCGATACAAAAATGTTACTTAGAAAGTATATTTATATTAGGAGCTATTGAGCTCCTAATATAAATATACTTACTTGGGTACTTGGTTGGACAATTCATGTATCATATTAGGGGTTAAAGTATGAAATTGCCGTTTTGTATGGACGAAATCGAGAAAAGTCATTTTTCCATACTAACAATTTTTTAGTTTTTTTAAAAACGCCAGAACCGTTTTCGATGCAATTAAAGGTAAAAGTTAGATGGTTATAAAGCTACGCATTATAGTATTTAAATTTCTGAAAATCAAAGTTTATAATACAAACATACTTAATTGAAGCAAGAAGGTCAGCTGACACATTGTAAGGGGTCTTTTCAACGACCTCCTTTGAAGAAGTAGAATTGCTTTTTTTTTTAGTTAAAAGTTACTTTATTTAGTTTTTGATACAATACAAAAAGAATTACGCAATAATATGACTATACTTGAGAGCTATAAACAAAATAAAAAGTGGGAAAATAATCGGCAATTTCATACTTTAACCCCTATTATTAGGTATGCTATATTCAACCTTACCTACATAAACTTAAAGATGAATGGTAAATTACACCCAAATGTTTAGTGGGTGCGTTTTTGGTGACGAAAATTTTCTGCCACTGATTGATTTAGAGTCCATACGTCAAAAGAAAAATCGGAACTAAAGGTTCCGATTTTTTTACTTATCAAAAGAGGTTAAAAATATTTTTTGCAACGGAATCGGCCGTCACTTTGTTTATGTAAACGTTAATGTCACATTTTTTTTTTTACAGAAAACTGTGTTTTTTTTTTGTAAAAACAGTTTTTTACATAAACTTGACATTTACGTTAACAACTACATTAGTCAAAGACTGTATAGCAGTTATTAGCGCCCACCTCGAACATACATCAACATTACAATAAAGACATAGAATTATCTGGATGACAATAAAAAAAATACACTTTTTTTTTTCAGAAAAATACATTTATGCTTAGCTTTAGATTTGAGATCAAGATTTTAATTGCAATTCAATACATATATACGCGTTCTTGGGATAAATGGTCTTGACAAACATATGGACGGACAACAACGCGATCCTATATGGATTCCGTATTTTTTTTTTAGGTAGGTAACCTTAAAAACAACCTGACATAGATATTTTTTAATGTAAAAGTTTGAGGAGCATGAAGTTTCCTATCCTATGGTTATAAATAATATGAGATGCAATTTTTGAATGTTTTATTAATAGGAAAAACTCTAACCGCGTTACGATCTTTGTTAAACAAAATAGAGTGCTTGGATAATGAAAAGTTTTAAAGTAATTATAAAACTTTTTATTAGCCTTTCGTTGGTCTGGAAGTTTTTAGTTAACTAATTTAACTTTTATTCTTACCTGAATGCAATCTGCGTAACTAAATAGAAAAGATAGAATGTAAATTTCTTAGCATTTTAACCGACTTCAAAAGAAGAAGGAGGTTCTATGTTCTTCTGTTTGAAGGTTTTTTTTTTGTAATCTGTTTAACTTAGTTTTACTCTCAAGAAATGATACGTAACATCTATACTAATATTATAAAGCTGAAGAGTTTGTTTGTTTGTTTGTTTGTTTGTTTGAACGCGCTAATCTCTGGAAGTACTGGTTCGAATTGAAAAATTATTTTTGTGTTGGATAGTCCATGCCTCGAGGAAGGCTTTAGGCTATAAATAACATCACGCTGCGACCAGTAGGAGCGAAGCATCAGTGAAAAATGTTGAAAAAATAATCGCGATCTTAAAAACTGAAATTGACGCGTACGAAGTCGCGGGGAACAGCTAGTTATTTATACAGGTTGAAAAATTTTAACCACCTTCCAAATTTTAATATGTATAACAATCTACGAGACAAAAAACCAAATAATGTAAAACCTCTGTGTTCTTTTGGTATAGCCCAGTACAAAAATGTCAAGATAAAGCACTTAGAAAATGTCCGCCGAAATCAAAATGTTTTGATACGGCCTCCTAGCGATACTTTTTTTACGCTATGCGCATCTTATTCATTCATTACTACACTATTCATAAGTTTTTGGTTTTCCCTGCATACCTTAACAGGCTTAGGACCGTAAAAATTAACTAAATTGCCAAAAAATATTTTCGGGTGAAAACTTGATTTTACATTGTTTACTTCATAAATGGGCTTTAATTACTATACTAAACGCCTATAAATTTTTTTGAAGATGATTAAATAGTCATTCTGTATAAATGTATTTAGGAAGATCAGTATGGTCATCAACAACATAATGTTAATTATTTTTTATTTATTTTTTTATTATTATTTATTTATTAAAACTTACGAACTATCATTACAGGTTACCCTATTGCGATAGTGAAGTAACTATTGACATAAACAAAAAACTTAGTAACAAAACTTAATAACATGCTTAAGAAAACCTTAAATACTATTCATACTGATACTATTCATACTAATTTTAACCTTAATACATACCTAAACCATTTTATATGACACTGTCAATAATGCAACCTTTGTGAATTCACTCAGATGGCAACAAAATAAATCCACTTCATCTGTTCAATTGAGTTACTTAAGCGTGCTATAGCTTATAGATTGCTATATTACACAACGATCCCTTGGTCTAAACGTGGTTTAAGTACCGGGCCAAGATTGTGAGGTTCGATTCCCGGGTCGGACGCGGTTTAGAATTTTTGAACATTGCTCGGATTTGTGATTACCAACCCGCTTTTGGCAAAAGTTTTAATTATGCCTGTACCCATCATTGCTGTGGTAACTTGACTTCAATGAAGGAGGTCTTGTCCAGCAGTGGGATTATAATAGGCCGTTACTTTACTTTGTATTACATAGTATGGCATATAAAAAAAACATACATACATTACAGCTGTTGCCCGCGAATTCGTCCGCGTCAATTTCTGTTATTATGATCGCGATTATTTTTGCAACATTTTTCACTGATGCTTCGCTCCTATTGGTTGCAGCCTGATGTTATATAGCCTAAAGCCTTCCTCGATAAATGGACTATCCAACACAAAAATATTTTTTCAATTCGGACCAGTACTACCTGAGATTAGCGCGTTCAAACAAACAAACAAACTCTTCAGCTTTATAATATTAGTATAGATTTGTAAGGCAAATCATTAATGTCAATAAAAGTAAACTTTTTTCCATTGAAACACAAGATAATTAACTCGACTCGTTTCACAAGCCTACATAGTAAGATATTCGTAGTAATTATTTATTTTGCATCTGTTCCGACGCGTTGAAGGTTAACTTCGGTACTTTTTTAAAGTAAATAGTTGGTAGTATAGTCAACCTCTAAAAATGTTAGCAAAATGCGCTATAATTAAATGTTGATTATAAACACCGCTGACAGAGACCAGCGGAAAGCGTTGGGGGAGACCTTTGCCCAGCAGTGGGATGATATAGGTTGAGAAAAAAAAACACCGCTAAATTATCATTTAAAATAAAATGTTTTGATTGCAGGTTATGATGCTCAAAAAATGCCTTAGTATGAATCGAACCCCGTAATCTTTTGGTTACCGACTAATTAACTTACATCCTGTTCAAGCATATTTAATCGAAGTTGAGTAGCTGAGTTGAAATTAAGTAAACTGAGCGTCACAGACTATGAGACAACGCTAGAAATAATGGTGTATCAAATACCCACCCAATAAACCACCCTCTGTGTCCTTCGGTGCCATTAGTGAGCTGGAACCACGGGTTAGCGCCCCGGGCGTTATTACCCCGGGCAATCATCCGGAATTCCACCTCTGGCTGTGGCTCACTTGAGCTCCACCCGGCTTCAGAGGAAGAAATTCTCCCCCTGGTCTTCAGCAGTGGAGTGCGAGAACACACTTATCGCCACCGCGGGCCTCACTTTATTACAACTTCCTAATACTCAGTGTCTAAGCTTACAGATAGAAAGAAAAACCACCTAACATAGCAGTGATGGGGGTTAAAAAATTAAAAAAAACGCACCCTAATCATCAGTTTTCATAAGTCTGCTGCAGGACACAGGCCTATCCAAAAGGAGTTGGCCAGAATCGCCACTTTTACCAATCATATTATCGTGGGCTGCAGTCTGATCAATAGTGTGGAGAAGATGATGACGCCTCATTTCGGAAATGCTCCTTTAGTTGCTTCATGATATTTATAGGAAAAGAAGGGCTATTCTATTTTTGAACCAGAATTACACAGATATATTCTAAAGTAACTGGCAACTTGTGTGCAAATATTGAAAACTCAATAAAATAAGGAAGAAAAACAAATTATTTATAAATACAGGAACTATGAATGACGTTGACTATACAAGGCTTCATCTCAAATTGCTTCGCGGAGTTGTTTCGGTTCAAAAAAGAGAATCACGCGCTCAGTAATTTACGTACGGTAACGTCGGAATAACAATTTATGCACAAGAGTTTTGCATAGAAAAATAACGTTCAATTATTTTTTGTCATAAGCTAGGTATATACTTATGACAAAAAATAATTGAACGTTATTTTTCTATGGTGGTATTTCTTAGGTGTCCTCAAATTTTTTTGTAATTTAACACGTTCCCTGACCATGACTCCATTTGGAGTCGTATATCGTTTACAGTGCTAAGTCCACGCCTCCATATGGAGTCGCAATTTACATACTTTTTAAAGATAATATAATGGACTGGTCGTATCAATTAGGTTTGAATTTTAGAGTAGACTTGTGAGTTGATATATTCTGAACATGTCTGTAATTATTGCAAAGTATAAACTTCTGCAGATAATAAATATACGAATTTTCGAATTTACGAATACAAAAATACAAGTGGACTTGACAAGAAAAAAAGGACTCTTGTTTGGGGGACTGTGAACGAGTTAACAGCAAATTAAATTAATGTACATATTCGCTTAAGTTACAATCTTAAGTTCTAAATCGAGTAGGTGTGTATGATTTTTTTGAAACTATGATACTCAAAACCAATTTTTTTTTCCTTTTTATCTTGAAAAAATTTCCAAATCTGTTAGCCGGAGAGATTAATCAGTGTATTTTGAAAGAAAAAAAAGAAGAAAGAAATATTTATTTACGTACACTCGACAGCACATCAAGTTAAACAGTTGAACTGCGATAACAGCTTGTATTACGTAGGGCATAAAGGCAGTCTCAAGGTCAACATGTATAGTCTGATGTGCCGCCGTGTGTACATATATATACTTACCATTAAATATAATAATAATAATAGTAATAGTTTTTTTAAACGATGATTACTTTGTCACTCATAACTCTGTTTTAGAAGTCCAAGAAAAATTTAATGTCCAGTTTCAAAGCGAATATCCAGGTGTAATTTATAAGACCAAGTACCGGTATTAAGGTATTTCCTAGCTCTAAAAATTCTTTCCTAATAAATCTAGATTTTCTTAGACTAGTGGGCAATCCCTTGGGATATATCAGTTTAATAGCCAGAGCAAGAGACCGCTAGGTCTTAGAATTAGAACTTTACTTAGAACAAAAACCGCTTGTACAGCTTTGAATTAGTTTATAAGAAACTTTTTTGAAGAAACAAAAGTTTTAGCACCACGATTACTACTGATATAAAGTTTATAAACTAAAAGCTACGTAAGCTTATTTTTCTTTGAAGTTTAAGCTTTACACAGCTTTGTTAGTTTATAGCTAAACATTAGTGCATAAGTTGAAATATAAAACTATGAAAAAGTTTTGAAATTGGTTTTTTAACAAATAAATTGCATGTGGTTTGCAAAATACAATTTCTTGAATAAAATTTTAATCGGTTTACCTAGGATTTGAAGCTACGACCTTCCGCTCACCGGGCGATTGTTCCAGCAAATTGAAATGTCTTGGCAGCACAATTTGTTAGAGTTCGAAAAAAAAATTTTTTTGCCCACAAATTTATTCAAGGCTATTTACGATTTCCTTATCGATAGAGTTATAGCTCAAACTTAGATTAGATTTAGGAAACCGAAACAGCTAAAAAAAAAGGTAAAAAAGTCGACAGTCTAAAAAAACTCAGCTGAGCCATTGCCAAAGAAAATACCGCCAATCAAAATTATTGGCTTATTTTCATAACTTTGGTTTTTAAAGTTTAATAATAATTCTGTATTAACACAAACATTATTCTGCTGATAGTACCAATCCGATCCGACTGAGAATGTAAAAAGCTGTGCGAGCGAGAGAGGCGAATTATCTCAAATGAAGACATTATCCGCGGCCGGCGCGCGCGCATCACAGTACGTGCGTTGGAGCTTTTGATTTGTACCAGCTGCGGCAACCTGGGAAGTTGGGGCATGCAAGTGGTCTGAGTACTGCGACGATCTAATATACTAAATAGATTGAATAAAATAAACATACAGACAAATTGAAGCCATTTGATTATAACTTAGGTTTTCGTAGATCTATATCCGTTTTTTTTCGTATGTTCCTGAAAGCTTACTTCAATGATACTATTTTCAATTTACGCGAACATTGAAATTAAAGATATATTTACGGACTATCTGTTGCCCGCGACTTCGTACGCGTCAATTTCCGTTTTTATGATCGCGATTATTTTTGTAACATTTTTCGCTAATGCTTCGCTCCTATTGGTCGCAGCGTGATGTTATAAAGCCTAAAGCCTTCCTCGATAAATGCACTATCCAACACAACAAAGGATTTTTCAAATCGAACTAGTACTTCCGAAGATTAGCGTGTTCAAACAAACAGACAAACAAACAAACAAACTTCAGCTTTATAATATTAGTATAGATTTAACTTTATTTTATCCTGATGTTTCGAATACAGCGTTCGCGATCATGTCGAGGATAGACTGTAAATAAATAAAAAATAAATAAATAAAATGTTTATTGTCTGTAACAAGATTTTTATCTTAAACTAATAGTGACCAGTATCTCCTTTTAAACTTAATAATTAAAGCCTGTGCCAGGAGATACTGCTCTCCCTTAAAAAGATAGTAGGTACAGGTAGGTTGAAACTGTTATTCATATATTTAAAATTAAGCCTATATATATATTGTGTGTGTGTGTGTGTGTGTGTGTGTGTGTGAGTGTGTGTGTATGTGTGTGTGTGGGCGCGTGCGTGCGTGTGAGAAGTTTGTATGGTGTGTGTTATTCCAATAGTGCCTCAATTTCGTCATAGTTCTTTGGTTCTAACCATTTTGCCAGTATTTTTTTACACTCATAGTGCTGTTTACTATATATATTAATTTCCCTATTTGCTATATTGTAAAGATGAACTGACCGTTTAGCATAATTTTTCTTGGCAAATATAGTGTTAGTTTTAAAGGATTGTGCAGCAATGTCTTTCCTTCTTCTGTTTTTATTGTCAGGGTAATAAGGTAAAGATTTGTGTTTTTTTAGTATTAGTTGCATTATGTATAGCTTCCTTACTGATGAAAGGCCACTCATTTGATAAAGGCATTCAGTTGAGAAGCGCATATTTTTAAAGTGCATGACCTTTATCAAGCTGCGTTGGGCTCGTTCTACTTCAATAAAACGGGATTTTGAAGCACCTCCCCAGACCGTAATACAATAAAGTATGATTGATTGAGCCAACGAGACGTAAATTTCAGTGAGAAGATTTCTATTTAAGTTCCGAGACCCATCCACTATTATCGGCACCACATACCTGAGTGCTTTAAAAATCCATATAAGTTTCCTAAGTCTCAGGATTACGTGCTCAAGATGTGGATACCAAGAAAGACGCTGGTCCACATAGACACCCAGATATCTTGTTTGGTTGACTCTTTGAAGAGTTGGACAGTTGCAGTTATTACTGGAAGTATTACCATTGCAGTTATGTATTTTTAAGTGGAAATCATTATAAGGCTGTTTATTGTTGTATATACTAAAGCAGATATAGTTAGTCTTGGCAGTGTTTAATGTAAGAAGGTTGCTCCTTAACCACATATTTATACGGGCTAGACCGTTCTCAGCACTATCTTTTATATCTTCCCAAGAATCAGCAGTGAAAACAACGGCGGTGTCATCAGCGTATGAAAAAATTTTTGCATTTTTGAGTGCCATATCGCAAAGGTCATTTATATAAATAAGAAATAGCGTTGGCCCAAGAACGCTTCCCTGCGGTACGCCAAATGACACCTCCGCATATCCGCTAATGCAACAATCTAACTTAACTCTCTGCCGTCTATTTGACAGATAGTCCTTAAACAGCTCAAGTGGGATTCCTCTTACACCGATCGCCTCCAATTTACTTACGAGGATTGGAATAGAGACAGTGTCAAATGCTTTTTGTAAATCAAGAAACACGGACAGAGATTTTTTGTGTTTATCAAGCTGTTCAACCACTAATGAGCTAAGTGCAGATACTGCGTCTTCAGTCGATGTTCCTCGTCTAAAGCCATACTGTGAGGAAGATAAGAGGTTATATTTATTGAGATAGTTAAGCAGTCTTGTATTTAATAATTTTTCTAATATTTTAGAAATAGCGGGCAGAACGGAAATTGGCCTGTAATTATTAACACTGTCTCTATCTCCTCCCTTATAAACTGGTGTAATGATCGACTGTTTGAGTGACGATGGAAAAATACCTGTGTTAAAACAGGTATTTGCAAGGTGCGTTATAATTGGAACAATTTCAGATTTTACGTGTTTAAGAAAGTTGGTTGGAATATTGTCCCATCCAGGAGCACTACTTGATTTAAGTGACATTAGTATCCTGTCAACTTCATCTTGATCCGTTTCCAATAAAACAAATGAACTAAAGTTTCTTGGCAAGGTGCGCAAATAATTATATTGTTCCGTTCACTATCAGATAGGTGTATTTCTTGGGCTAATTTTTTACCAATACTAGCAAAAAATTCATTGACATAGTCTGCAGAGGCTATCGGAGAAGATTTTATGTTGAGTAATTCTAAATTTGTATCGTTCTTTTTATTTGTGTATGTGATATTTTTTATATTTTTCCATAATAATTTATTATTTTTTACCGATTTGCTTAATAATTCCCTTTCATATTGTTTTTTAAGTTTTTTAATAAGGTTGTTGCAAAAATTTCTGTATCTGACATAAGTAATTTTATTTATTTGATTAAAAGGTTCATCTTTAACTTTCTTTTGAAGTTTGTTTCGATTTCGGATACAGCGTAGAATTCCTGGCGTAATCCAGGGTTTAATGTTACGATTTCTTTTTGATATTTTTGTAATCACCGTGTGTTCTTTAATTGTCTTCATCAATTTGGATGTCAAGCCCTCTGCCACCATGGTAGGATTATCACAATCTAGTAGTTCCGTGAGATTCTGAGATTTTAGGTCTTTTAAAGCTGCCTCAAAGTTTATGGTGCTTCTAGTTTTGCATACTAGTGGGTGATTTTTACATTCTGATATTATGAGGGACGTCGTTAGGTGATCTGTTGTAGTCGTATGTAGTACAGCTATTGTTGCAGAAAATTTAGATTTATTTATTTTAAGCATCAAATGGTCCAGGCAGTTTTTCTCTCGGGTAGGTATTGTATGACCAGCCAGTATACCATGTGTAGACAACATATTCAAGTAATTCATGCGATTTTTTTGTTCATAAGGAGGTTCTATTGACTTAAGTGTTATATTGATATTAATATCACCTGCAATGATGATACCTTTGGCAGAGTTGAAAGTATTTAAATGATTATTAAGGGAGTCAATAAAGCCATCCGCATTAATATTAGATGGAGATCGATATATGCATAGAATTGTATGACTTAAAATATCAAGCTGGAGACATGATGCTTGAGCCAGTTTTATCTCATTAACCTTATGTTTAAGAGAACTGTTTACATAGATAACTACTCCATCATTTTGGTTTAACTGTATTTTAGTAAAATATGTTTGATAACTATCAGATAATTGGGGTATTGGTTTATTATAATCAATTCTACATTCTGTCAATATAATTATGTCAGCATCAAATGTAAGGTCTGATAAAGTTAATCTAAAATCGTCGAGATTTTTATATATGCTCCGTATATTTTGAGAGATAATAGTTAAATCGCTTTTCCCAATCCTTACATTATTTTTAAGCTCAGATACATCACATTCAAAAGAACGTGCAACTTCTAATGCATCTAATTCGTTAATTGTGTTTATCGAGCTATCCATTGTTAGTTTTATTATTTATGCATGACTTTTGAATAGAATGATGTTCTAGAGATACTATATGAGGGATAGATGTTTCTATTTGAGATAAATATTCATACTTAACAGCTTGGAAGCGGTTAGTTGCAAAACATTGTAATATGGGATGTTTGATAAAAGTTTGATTATTAGCAAATGCAGGTATGTAAATAAGTGTACTTATGTATGTGTAGTTAAAAGTGTTCATGTGTATTTGTATGTGTATGAAGTATTTTGATGTAAATTTATGAAAAAAGGCAGAAAAAAAAGTAAGTTGATCGCACGGTACCCAATTAAGACAAATAACAATGTTAATGCTAGTGTAGTGTGTAAACAAAGAGTAGTAATAATTATACAGTATAAGTATACATGAAAAAAGGAAACATACATATTGCCTAGTCAATCACGTAGTAGAAGGCTGTGTGTCTGTTCCTCACTTTTTATAAGAATGATTGGTGACTCTTCATTCTTACGTACGTAGACTTTGCCGTATGCAGTCCAGCAAAACTTATAGCCTTTTGATTTGGCCAAGTCTCGGGCAAGATAATGAAGGCGTGATCCCTTGGCAGTCAAGTGTTCTGACAGGAAAATGGGTGTATCTTCCTTGGTTTTAAAGCCGAGATGTTTTGCACACAATTTTGATTTATTTTTAAAATTAAAAGATTTAGCCAACCGCAAAAAGTCCGCCTTTAGTAGTGCAGAGGTCGTTTCTACTATAATAGGAGTATTTTTCCGATCTGGTTTTTTCCCTCTCAAACGATAAATGTCCTTAATTTCGCTTTTGTTGATCTTACAGTCTATAGTTTCAGATAGGCACAAAACTGTGTTCGAAACGTGCTTATAAATCAAAATATAATAAAAAATAAACTCAAGTTAAATCCGTAAACACATCTGTCATTGCATTTGAATCATTTCAATGCAAATGAAATTTCTAATGAATTTGTTCTAGTGGTTTAAATACCAGGCCAAGATCTCCGGGTCCCGGGTTCGATCCCCGGGTCAGGCAACAAAAAGTTTTGAATTTTCGAACATGGCTCGGGTTTGTGATCACCAACCCGCATTTTGGCAAGCGTGGTGATTGTGCCAGCGCGAATCATTACTATGGTAACTTGAATTCAATCATCATATTCAATGATGGAGGCTTTTTCCCTGCAGTGGGATGATTATAGGCTGTTATTTTACTTTACAATGAAAACATTGAAAACAATCAATTTACAACTCACTTTGATGCTTGTTTTTCAACGGATTAAGAAAGAAAATCGTCATTTGCATTAATAAAAAACCACGTTCCTTGTGTCGATGAAGTTACTTAGGGTAGAGTTCACCAACAGACGTTTAAGTTTTAAACAGCGTTTAAAATATTATTTTACATACTTTGTATGGGAATTGTGTCAAATTAATCGTCAATCTATGTTTACCGGATGTTTAAGAATTGGTGAAGTCTGGTCTTAGTGGGCGCAGGGCCTATCGGATTACCAAACAGATACCTGCTTACGGCCGGTCCCAATATTCTATCTATCTTCAGTTTTGGCATATCGGAGATAGAAAACATCTTCTGTCTTTGATTTTGCCGTCCAAAGAAACAAAGACAGAAGATGTTTTCTATCTCGGATATGCCAAAACTGAAGATAGATAGGTTATTGGGACCAGCCGTTAGTCGAGATCCAAAGACTTGCAATCGAAGTAATGGTGTCGGAACGCCCTCATTCTGAAGCTTGTTTTTTTAGCTGACTATGAAATAAACAAAGGCTTGTTGTATTAAGGAACCGCCTTTTTAAGCATTGATTAAAAAATCGGATACCAGAACCTTCCCTAGTAGCGTCAGTTAATATCCAATCGACCATAGTCTACGATTTGAAAGTTGAAACTCCCAAAAGGGGCAAATAATTCTTGATGGTTTACGACACTAGCCGCGAGTGAGCCCCAATAAAGGCGCTATAAACCGCGACCGTCTAGTGGACTGGGGGCTTTATACTTGAATTATATCGCTGTCTTTGCGTTACCAAGTTAAATGTCTGGACTGTTCGGGAATGCAGGTTTTATTAAATGGAGATACCAGCCGAATAAAGATTGCTATACTTTTTTTTTTTAAAGCCGAAGTTCGAAATCAATTCGCCTTCTGAGAACAGCCTGTATATAGAAGACAAGAATATCTATCTCTCGGTTAGGTATTATAATGTTATTAATGTGAAAAAGTTCTATATTATTAGTTAAGTTATAAATATGAAAGATAATATTCTAATTTAATAGGTATTACTCGCGTAGGAACATAACCGACGATAATCATTAGAGTAGCGTAATTTTTAACATCAAATTATTCTCCCACCTTTATGTACCCATGACTACGAGTGCTGTAAGTAGATAAGTGTACAAAACGTTCGCGTTAGGTTGATTAAATATAAAATGTGTAGAATCTTAATAATATTAAAACGAAATAAAGATAACAATATTAATAGAATGAGAATATGAAATGAATCTTAAATGTCATACCACGTTTATCATAAAAAACTACCTTACACCGGTATCTGTTAGGATTTCACACAACTCAGATTAAAAAAAAAACCTTTTTTTTCGTGTAATAATGCGACTTTGAGTTATTAAATATCTTTTAAGTTGGATCAAACTGCATAAAGTGAGGAAATTTCATTAAAATGAGTTCCGTAGTTAAGGATTCCATCGCGGACAAACAACGTGACATGAAATTTTTATATGAAGATATGCACGCCTTATCCATTTATCCAACACCCTGTACAACCCTATACACAAGTCAATTTTAATCATGGGGGAAAAAACAAATATTTCATAATAGGTAAAAGGGTAATAACGAATGAAAAACGAATTTCATAGCAAAGTAAATACCATTACTCTTCCGTACACATTTTGAAAACAACACAAAAACATTTCATACAAACATTGGCAAATAAAGTATAAAACCCACATTATTAACGGGGTATAAAAACACCATTGAAGAGTGCGTATTTTTTTGTTCCCGCAAAATCCACAGTAGCAGATAGATACAGTAGCTTTAGTTTAAATCTTATAGTTTATACTTTTATTATTTTTACTGCATTTCCACTTAAATCATTTTTCAATAGTTTTAAGTATGAGGTTTTCGATTCAAAACTTACTTTTTTGTTCAATGTCACGTGTTCTGTGTTTAAATATGTCAAAGCGTGACGCGTCTTTTCATGAGCCTTTGAGAAGCCATTCCTTATTCCTAATACTTTATCTGTTAGATACCGAAAGATTATATTTTGATAACTCACATAGAAAACTGTTAGTTATTCAGTTTACAGTACATTATCTTTTTATCGTTTGAAGGAAGTCTGAGAAACTCAGACACCAGACTAACCTTAAATTCCTTTTCTTCATCTTCTACCTTTTCTTCTCTCAGATCACAATCCGTTATGCCTATATTGAAGAGGTTCTTGTTCAGTGCGCAGTGTCTAGTTAGGGCTTTTCATTCATATGCAGAATATTGCGAGACAGGTTTTGTTTACGTACAGATTCAGGTTGTATTATAAACAGAGAACCTAAAGGCTAATGGTTGCAGTATGTGTTGACATATTTTTTTGTTCTCTGAGTGATTTCACAAGGACAGTTTTGTATTATAATAAATTATAAGTAAGTATCTCTAGCTTTCAAAAGTTTAGTAGTTATGTCTTGATAAACACACAAAGGCCCATCAGGCAAACGCAAGGTAGGAAGACCATATGCAAAATGGGAGGATGACATAAAAAAAGTGGCAGGAAAAAACTGGATAGACAGAGCAAGAAACAGAGACGACTGGAAGTCCGTGGCCTTTACCTGAGAGGGGTCCATGCTATTTATTTAGTACATAATTTTATATAATTTAATAATCAGTACATATTTTTAATTAATTTATTATAAATTTAATCAAATATTTTAATGAATTAAATTTTACAAAAAGATATCATTTAAAACTGTTATATTTTTTTTTCATGGAATAAAAGGTTTTTTATTTTTTATTTATTTATTTTATCTTGATAAACATATATAATTGAGTTATACTAACGTGTTAGGTTACTGATCTGAAAAAAAGGTGCAAGAGAGCTAAATAAACGAATAAGTGAATATCCATTGGCATTTTCTCCTAGATCTTAGTAAACCTACTGAATCTTTCTAGGTTGTTCGAAAGCTTTGTAGAGGCAAAAAGTTCACAATGAGCGATTAAGATGCGGCCTCGTTACCCCGAAACAAAGTGAGTTCCTATCTGATAGGAACGTAGAGTGGGTATCGGTGGAAGAGGTACAATATTGAGTATGAATGCGTCAGAAAACAAACCCGTGATTTTGGTTTTAAGCTAGTTTATAATAAGTCCAAGGCTTAGGAAATATATTATTTAATACAAATGTATAAATATCTAAGCCATAAGATGGCGATCTAAATGAAAAATGAAACCATTTATTTTCCTAGTTTAGGTGTAGTAAGATGCGACTAGAGGGAACTACCTGAATGTTGAAGCTACATTCAGATGATGATGACGAAACGAAAG
Organism: Anania crocealis; assembly: GCA_949315895.1. Taxonomy (NCBI): domain Eukaryota; kingdom Metazoa; phylum Arthropoda; class Insecta; order Lepidoptera; family Crambidae; genus Anania; species Anania crocealis. The sequence goes on from OX438868.1 coordinate 3,525,161, forward strand.
TTCTTAGCATCAATGAATTTGTGCGGGAACCGGGTCCATGTGATTGCCGAGAAAGATTCAGACAAGAGATTGTCTCTAATATTTTTGACTAAGGGTACTATTAGAGCTATGTGCTTCCCCCATTAGATTTCATTTCATTACTTCTAAACAATATCAATTTTCAAAAACTAGAACAGCATCATTTTAGCAATTTACCTCTAGTATTTATTGAATCACAGTAAACTTTTCATTTAAGGCCGTTACTAATAACCTATCTATCCTCAGTTTTGGCATATCGGAGATAGAAAACAACTTCTGTCATTGTTTCTCTGGACGGAAAAATCAGAGATAGAAACTGTTTCTTATCTCCGAAATGTCAAAACTGGCGATAGATAGATTATTGGGACCGGTCGTTAGTTGTTATAAAGTCTTATTTGTTGCTAACGCCAAAAGCGGCCACTTTTAGCAATAATGTACAACACGAAAGAATGCCAGAATAAAAACCAGTAAACAGTGATTAAATAAATACTAAAGGTGATATCAGTACCTATATAAACTTGAAAAAATTTTTTTTTTTCCCGCCTGAGACAAAATTTTTCAAGTTTATATACTGATATTATAAGTGCAATTAAGTTGCTAAAATATCAAATAAAGTAAATACTAAAGGTGATTTGTTAAAACGATACTGTTCTAGTTTTATGATAATCGATTTTGTTTAGAAGTATTATGATTAAATCAATTGGGGGCAGCACATATTAGCTCTAGTAGTCCCCTTAAAAGGGCCTTTATTTTCGGATGTCAGCACGTAGCGCCTATTATTCCAGCAATGGACTTATGAGGTATCTTTATAAATAATAAATAAAATAATCTTCATTTGCTTAAACATGGTATAAAGTGGTGTTATGAAATAGAAGTTCAATGCATGTCTAGCCAACAAAATGGCATGCAAATGTTAACGTATTAAATTGTGTTCATGTCTAAATATAAATTATTAAATTGATTGATTAAAAGTATTATATTGATAACATAACATTGATGATTTACATTGAAAAAAGAAATACCTATTATTTATTATTTAAAAAAAATCTCCTTTAAGTCATAAAACTTATGTGAAATGAGCCACTTATTAAGTTTTATTTTAAATTGATTAATATTCAATTTAGCCAACACATTGACGATAGATTAATATAATTAAGACATTGAAATGAAAGAATTATGGTTACGGATTATATTACGAGTTTGTTTTTTATGTAACCCGACGTGAGCGCTAAAGGGTTCGAAACGTCGGGTTAAATCAATAATAAACGCGTACTAATCCGTAAACATATATTTCATTTCAATGTACCGTGTTTGCGTAAATTCAAGAAAACAGTATAATGAAGACATGATTCAATAATTTAAAATAAGAAAATGATGGTATTGGTATAGGGAGAAACGAAAGAGCTCAACGATTTTGTTGTAGGAGCATGTCAAGATGTAGCTGTCACTGATCATGAATCGACTTAAAATTTGTAGCCAATAAATGAAAACTTTTGGCCATTAAAATCTTTACTATCTTATCCAGCGCCATAGTTCCTTGAACTATAATGGTTCAGCCTAATGGCCACGTAGACGCCTTGTAAATATAGACTTCCAAGTCCCAGTAATGACTTTATTATGAACGTCTGATGACCAGCTACATAGCACGGGCCGACGGCGTGCGAAATGGCTATCTTTTTGCTATCCGAGTGATTTGCTTGTTAATAAACTTTTTTATTACATTACCGGAGAACGGCCCACTGGCCTAGTGGTTAAGTATCGGGCCAAGATGAAAGAATCCTGGGTTCAATACCCGGGTCGCCAATCATTGCTCGGGTTTGTGATCACTAACCCGCATTTGTTAAGCGTAATGAATTTTCCTGGCACCTATCATTGCCGTGGTAACTTGAATTCAATGATGGAGGCCTTTTCTCTGCAGTGTGATGATTTATAGGTCGTAACTTTACTTACCAGAAATTTCCTCATATCGTAACCTACTATGTTTTAGGATGCTTATAAATGTAGACTACATTCAAAAGCATCATAAAACATAGCAGGCATACCAGAATTTGTCTACAAAGAAAAACCTTAATCTTATATATATATCAAAATGAATCCCTGTTTCCCTTGGTCATCGCATCACGCGTGTACGGCTTGACCGATTTCGCTAATTCTTTTTTTGTTTTGTTTTTTACTGTCAGGAGAATGTTCTTATGAAAGAAAAAACTAAGAAAATTGCGCAGAAAATTTGAAAATTTAAGAAAACTTAATCACCATACTAAATTATTTGATATGTAACCTTATCGCTTTTGACAGTTTAAACTTTTTGTAATGTAAGTATGGCATTTGACATAACATTGCCAGAATGCGTGCTGCGAATATCGTAAAATGGGGAGTAAAAAAAAATTTTGCACATGGCTAGTAACATGTTGCCTGTTACCGTGTCGGAATACCAACAAAACTATTTATATACCCGCCAGAAAAAAAAACAATAAAGAATGATGTATAAGATAAAACATAATAATAATAAACAATAGGTAATTTTTTTTTTATTAAACCATTTCGTAATCAATATTCATAGTTAAGACAGGACAACGTCTGTCGGGTCCGCTAGTCTACAATAATTCAAACTAGAAGAACTATAATTCACAGTCCTACCTATACGAAAATGTCAGTTCAAACTGTCCTGTCTGACTAAATGTAAGCAGAAAACTTCTGAATGCCTAACTTAATGAAAATTCAACCTTAGGTGCATGGCTTAAAGTTGGATGTAATTGAGTTGAAAGAGCACCCAAATGTTTCAATGTGCTTATTTATTAGTCCAATACTGGACACAGACTTCTCAAAAAGAAGGATTTTTACCATAATCGCTGGGCACAAACGCCATAGACATTGGCCAACCGTGGTGAAATGTCATAATTCTTCTTTTGGAGAAGAGGGAAGATGATGAATGCAATAACCCAAAAAAATTTGGGTTGGACGACCATTTGGATCAGCGGTAGTAAACGCTGCTTCTGAGCCATGGGTCGCGGGATCGATCCCCGCACAGTACAAATATTTGTGTGCATGAACATGTCTGTTTATACTGGTCTGGGTGTTTTCTATGTATTATAAGTATGTATTTACAAAAAAAGGCTCTGTGTGGTCCAGTGAGGGCATGTCTTAAAATATTTAAATGACATACTCGTACTTACCTAAAATTAATAGACTCAGGCGTAACTTTGGGGAAATTCATAACTATATTTACATACTTACCTTTCATTTTCGTATTGGAGCTATTGTTAGTATTGTATTTATAATTCTGAATCACTTCTTCTTGTTTCTTTAGTGAAAATGCAAAATAAACTTTGAAAGCTTACTGAAAAAACCAATTCACCTAAAGTTCTATCTATAATTCAATCACATTCAAACCGGTCGGTTTAAACTCCAAATCCGTATTCAATTTCATTTCATACACTTTGTTTCAGAGATACTGAGTAGTGACTATGTTGTCGGTACGTATTCTAAAATGAACCTTATCACACTGATATAAGGACCCTCATTATTAGGTTTGCTTAAAATCCTGCGGCGTTTCGTTCAGTGTATACTTTGCAGTGATTATGCTTATATGCATAGCACATAGATAACAGCCAGATATATAATAAAATATGATTTTGTTCTCATGTAACTTGAACTAGAAGTAAAACTATGTAAAAATTACTTGATTAATGTCTTTAGCTATACTAATATTATAAAGCTGAAGAGTTTGCTTGTTAGTTTGTTTGTTTGAACGCGTTAATCTCAGGAAGTACTGGTTCGAATTAAAAAAATCAATCTGTGTTGGTTAGTCCATTTATCGAGGAAGGCTTAAGGCTATAATTTACATCATGCTGCGACCAATAGGAGCGAAGCATTAGTGAATAATGTTGCAAAAATATTTGCGATCATAAAAACAGAAATTGACGCGGACGGAGTCGCGGGCAACAGCTAGTTAATTTATAACTAAACACGAGTGATTCAGTGCGCTTGTCTTAAGCCACCATAACCATAGAATATCACTTTAGCTACAATTACTGTCCGTTCACTTTGACATTGACACGTGTTACTTTCATTTCCTTTGACAGCTCGTTAAATTTACGGATTTTAAGCCAAAAATATAGTAGTTTATGGGCTTAAAAAAAGAGAATCAAATGATTTAAAATATCTTAATAATTGTGTGGGTTGTGGATTAAGGTTTGATTATTAAATAGTAGCAAAGTAATATTCTAAGAAATATTTAAAATAAGTTATAATTATTTAAAACTCTTGGAAATTCAATATTTTTACGTAACTAAAAATTTAAAAAAGATAAAAATAAATATTTAAAAGAATTAAAAACCAAAAGTGGAAATTGACGTTTATGGGGTGTACATAATAGAATGTTGCCTGTATTAAAAGTTAGGGGTGTTTAAAATTAGGATCTATCAAGGAATTGTATTTTCTCCAGCAATTTATTGTTTAATAAAGATAATTCTTATTCTATTCTTATTTAATTGTATTTAAAACCATTGTAATATCATTGATAAAAACACAGTTAAGAAACTTTCTGATATGCAATCTTGCAAATTCAACATGGCCGTTATACATCAGCTGTGTCGCACATGCACGTCTTATTTACTTAAGTGGGGGCCTTTTCCTTAAGGAAATTGCTTTAATCTGAACTCGGCTCGTGAGCCTGCGTTGACGCGATAACTGCCACTTAACTTGATATGCGTGCGTTTTCAGCTTGTTTTGCCTTGCGTTTTATTATCATGGAATGGTTAGGACGAGTGTTAGGGGTGTTCAACCCCTTGATTATGGGACATTTCAGACACAATAGAAATCAATTGCCATATACCTAGATCAGATCTGCTCCTAAGCAGCCACACTGGGCCAGACAAATCTTTGAAGTCCTGAATTAAGCTAGCACTAAGCTTATACGTGGGGTACTAGACAAGCGATAGTAAAAAAAAAACTTAAAATTAAACAATGCCAAAAGAAAAAATTATAAAATCCAAATTAATGAATACTAAGAAATACATAATTTAATTTTTAACGAAGCGCATCATATGGGGATCGAAGCCACAACTGTTTTCTACTACTCCAACTCTATCGTCGTCAATGCCTTTAAGTTTTTTTTTAAATACACAGTCTAAACTATCAGCCTTATAACGAACCGACCTTTTCCATAGTGTTTGAAAGCTTTTTTTTTCAATATCTCACCAGCTTTTCAATACTCGATTATGTTCGGTGAAATAAAAATACCGATAAGTCTGAAATATAGCCGAATGTTTCCGTATTGATATTTAACAATGGCGTACAATAAACTAGAGTTGCTGCTCGATAGTCCACTATCGATTTATCGAAAGTATATCGATGAAAAAAAATGTGGACAACATCACATACATTGTTCTATCCCAATTTGAATAACTATTCAAAACACTCGTATTTTGGAAATCGTAAACAACGAAGATACCATAAACACTATGACCCGAGAAAATTTTGAAAAATACTTTTTCTTTACATTGACCCGTCCGGGAATCGAACCCGGGACCTCGGAGCAGGCGACACCTTGAAAACCGGTGTGTACGACACTCCGCCACAGAAGTCGTCTATCGTTGGTAGCTGACGTCATTTTAAAAGTATCGATAGCCTATCGATAGTATCGATATTAGCGATAGCCTCGGTACTATTGAAGATCAATAATATTGCTTCGGAACAATACTATCGATAGTATAGATAGTTTCGATTATACAAATTTACTAATACTATTGATTAGAAGCAATTAATTTGATATTATCGATACTATCCATACTAATATTATAAATCGGAAAGTGTGTGTGTCTGTTTGTTTGTCCGTCTTTCATGACAAAACGGAGCAACGGATTGACGTGATTTTTTAAGTGGAGATAGTTGAAAAGATATAGCGTGACATAGGCTACTTTTTGTCTCTTTTTGATCCCCCCACTTTCCTAAAATGGGGGGTGGAAGAATGTATGGAGCATTCCGCAATTCCCCGACTCCTTAAAAGAGGGGGTGAAATTTTATTGTTACCCCGAATTTAACGCGGGCGATGCCGCGCCCAAGAGCTAGTTATATAATAATACTATCGATAGTCTCGAATGTTGAATATCGATACTACAGATATTATCGATATATTATCGATATTGAAACTAGTTTTCGAGGTTACTATCGATAGCCAAACTGTCGATAGTTCTGTAGGTAACTCTACAATAAACCGTTAATCCGAGTGTGACGGAGTTGATAGCGGGGCCCATACCATGGAAGGGGGTTGCGACAGTTTACGCGATAATCGCTTAACATGTAGGTAGTACAAAAATATGGCACATATGCCCGTGCCCGTGAAATCTATTTGTTCAATAAGTAGACACATGTGCCTTGCTGATATAGAATGATGCACGTGTGCGAATGCGTGTGTGTGTGTGTATGTATTTATGTGTGTGTTTAAGGATTTAATTCACAACACCATTTGAATATCAATAATAATAAATATGAATGTAGACGACGTAAGTAGTAATGTATTCACCATTGCAACACCATGGCCTAGTACCTGATTAGCATTTAATATTAATATTTCTAGTGAACATCATAAAAAACCTATAAAAACCTTTTAACTTGACAGAAAGCAGATCATAAATATTACTTAGTAATTGTGTGACAATCGAAATATGTGACATTAGCTTAGCACACCTCATTACATAGGCATTAAATCCCTAAAAGTCATAAAATATTTACGACTCTGTTTTCTAAAACCCTCCACACCTGATTAGTACACGTTTTTCCAATTGTGAAACTTCGCCTTGTAAAACAGTATAAAAGATGGACATTTTGAGCTACAAACTCACACGGTCCGATCGCGCCGCTAGTACGGGGCCCCTGCGCGGGCGAGCCCTACTCGCCTCGCGCTCGAGGTACCCGCTAGCAGGCTGCTTTTGGGCTGAGTGCCTTCCGCACTCGCCTAAAACCCGCCCGGTGAAGCTGTAACGGCCTTCTGCCACAGCATAGGTCCTTTCAAAAAAAAAAAAAAAAAATACAAACTCATTCCCATCGACGCAGTCTATACAGTCTACACAGTGATTATTGTATTCCATTTTCTGTAAAAGTTGTTAAAGTATAAATTAATTAGAGTCACCCAAACTCTGTTGTTTTACTACGAGCAATCGTTATCATCAGAGCATCTGCCAACTCCGAAGAAAGTTCCTGAACAATTCACCAACCCTGCACGACGGCGTTTTGCTTACTGACGCAGCCGGTAGGATTTCTGCTCTTCAGCAGGTGAAGTCAACCAAGATTTGAACGACGGATCAAGTAAGTCTGCACAATTTCATCCTTGCTGCAATCGGCAAGAGCTGGAAGTTTCCTTTTAAGGATATAAAGGAGACCCCATCCAAACAAATTTTGTAAGAAGAGGAACTAACTACATTCAGAGCCAGATATCTCGGATGATTCTATTCGCGTTCGATGTGGGATCGGGAGGATCCATAGACTCCCAAAGTGTCATCCTTCCTCAACAAATCCAGAATCGTCGAATAAGACTCTAGTGATTCTATTTTAGTTGTAGATGATTTTTCTTGTTATATAATATGCACGTGTACTATTTGCAAGCGAATGTCTAATAAGCATAGCAAAAAGAACAAAGCATTTATTTTGTAATGTTATGGTCCCATAGTGAGGCACCAGCAGTGTAAAACATTACTAAGATCCTAAAGTAACTTAGATAAGGTGGGAAATACTTCATTCTTGGCTGGCCCACTTGTTTTTTAATTTATTCTGTCTGTAAAGGTGGTTGTCGATATGGTTTAATAAAATTGGGTCTTCATTTTTTGTTCTTATTTTGTGTGTAATTTCGTTTGTAAAAGTTAAGGGAATATCATCGTGATAAAATATGTCGCGATACTCGTAACATAGGGATGTTATCTTTTCTTTTTTTCCCCTATTCATATGTTCCGTACGCAATTTCAATAAATTTTCCGCAAGAAGTTCATTAATTTCGTTTCGACTAAGAGGAATGTCATGATAATAGCTTTCAACTTTTTCGAAATCAGTGATCTCAAAGGGTTTATCAATTTTTAGTGTAGTATTAATTTCGGAGTTATTTTGAATAATAGTATTCGCGTGTCCGTTCTTACATGTTACTAATGCTGAAGGCATTCTCACGTTCTTAGTAAATTCGACAAAGCTTAAGAGCCCTTCTCCTTCTTGTAAAGTAGTTGGTAAGGAGACTTTGTGCTCTGATCGAGGAGATAAGTCAATCATAGACTTGAAAAGATTGCGTTTCCGATAAAATATTGGAATACTAACGTGCGAAGTCAATAAAACGTTATTTTTGAAATCAATTGTCGCGTATAATTGTTTTAAAAGATTTATACCAATTAATCCGTCATAAAAGTCATCAATGTCGTACAACTTTGTAAGTTTTTTTGAAATATTTCAAAGGTAGGCATTGATATCGCTTCACTGCGTTGACTCACGCCGTGCGTGCGAATGGCTCATTGTATTTGTTGCGCCTAAGGTATTGGTTTACAAGTTTGTTACATATGAATGAACACGTGCTTCCAGTGTCCAACATGAACTTGGCACAGTTTAACTCTGGTATAATTATAAGGTAGGGTGTTTATTTTTTCTTTGATTTTGAGGCTTTCGTCTGAAAATTTTAATTACTTCCGGTCACAGTATCATTTCTCGACGTAATAGGTACGGGTTCATTAGTTTCCGAATTTAGGGTCACCGGTAAATCTTCATGATAGTTCAATTCCGATCGTTGGTGTGGACCTTGGTTCGGTCTTGGAGTGAAACTCCTTTTATGGAATGACTCACGCGTCGTACGAGAGCTATTAAATGTATCATGCGGCGGACGAGAGTTATTGAATGACTCATGCGTGGTACGCGAGCTACTCGGGTTGAAGCTAGTGTTAAAACTAGGGTTAAATCTACTAGGATTCGTTTTATTATAATTTTAAGTAAAATTAGGACGCGGCGGTTGATAAAATCGATTTTGGTGCCAAAAATTACCGTATTTATGATTTTGAGGTAGATTATTAGGTTGTATTTTTTGTACGGGCTTTTTCTGAGCAAAACTTTTTTCAACAAAATGATTTCTCATTTTGTATTGTTCATTAAAATTAATTTCCTCCATTACTAATTGTAATGCGTCCTCTAAAGTTTGTGGGTTTTTCAATCGAGTAACCCTCATTAATCCTTTAGGCAAGTTATAAAGAAAGACGTTTAGTGAGATATGGTTATAAATTTCTATCTTGCTGTCACGTTTTATGTCCCCAGTTATTCGAGTGAACAAATTACTGCGTTTTAATTGGATGTGGTTGCATAACTCCAAATAACTTTTACCCGGATATCATCAAATTGGAATAAATGAGAATGATATTCCTAAACAGCCTTTAGTATACAGTTTGGTCACTTTGAATATAAACGAATGCCGTTCGGATTAAAAACAGCACCTGCTACTTTTCAAAGGGCAATAGACAATATTTTAAGAGGACAAAGAATCCATTGTTTAGTAATTTAGATGATATAATTATATTTTCGCAAACATTAGAGACCATGTAATAAAATTAAGAAGAGTATTTGATACTTTAAGAAAATTCAATCTGAAAATACAATTAGACAAATCGAAATTTCTCAGAAAAGAAGTGTTATATCTAGGACAAACAATTACTAGTGAAGGTCCTTAACCTAACGACGATAAAATAAAGGCAGTTTTAAATTACCCTATACCTAAAACAACTCTTGAAATAAAAGGGTTTCTAGGTCTTATTGGCTATTATAGACGTTTTATAAAAGATTTTGCAAAAATAACCAAACCAATGACTTCTTATTTAAAAAAGGGAGCTAAAATAATTCTATCTGAAGAATATAAGAATGCTTTTGAAACTTGTAAATCATTACTAGTTAATGCACCTTAGCTGCAATATCCTGATTTTACAAAGCATTTCATTTTAATAACTGACGCCTCAAATGTAGCGATAGGAGCAGTCCTTTCTCAAGGAACTATAGGAAGTGATAAACCTATAGCATATGCAAGCAGAACTTTGTCGGATACCGAAAATAGATACAGTACAATAAAAAAAGAACTTTTAGCAGTAATATGGGCAGTAAAATATTTCAGACCATAATTGTACGGAAACAAATGTCAAATTTACACAGATCATAGACCTCTTGCTTGGCTTTATTCTCTAAAAGAACCAATTAGCAAATTAACTAGGTGGAGATTAAGATTACAGGAATACAATTTTAAAATTATTTATAAAAAGGGTTCACAAAATACAAATGCAGATGCATTATCTCGTATACATATTAATACTTTAATTAACCGAACACTTGATAACTTAGATAATGACTCTGAAAGAACTCTAAGTGCATCTGAAGCAGAATTCGATTCAGATAACGACGATGTCACTTTTAACATTCCAAAAATAGCATCCGCGATAGACGACAAACCTAAACAATGTTTTGTCAGTAAATGGTTCAGAGACGAACTTGATGTAAAAAATATTTCCCGTGGAAAAAAAGAAATAATTGAAATTCATTTACCAATAAATAGATCCAATAAATCCAAATACCAATAAATCGGACTTAGTAAAAAAATTCCTTAAGGAAAATGTCAGCATAGGAAAAAAATATTATATCTATTTTAATGACGACAATCTTCGCTATTCTTTCAATTCTGTAATTCCAGAATTATATAAAGATAACTCTATGAAAATCATTGAACGTACAGAACGTGTAGCAATAATAGACAATGAAGATGAACAAAAAGAATGTGTTTTAAAACATCACCAAGGAAAAACTTGCCATAGGGGAGTAAAGGAAACCCTAGCTAAACTTAAAAGAAGTTATTATTGACCTAACATGGATGAAACTACAGCCGCAATAATATGCGCGTATAAGTTATGTTTAATCATGAAATATGATAGAAAACCTCTAAAACCTCTACTTCAATAACACAAACTCAGAATAAACCATTTGAAGAACTTTTCATTGACTTATTCTCTATTGAAAGTAAAACCTATTTGACGATTGTAGATGCATTCAGTAAAATAGGACAAGCTATAGAAATCCAAAATCGCTTAACTCCTGAAGTTGTTAGAGCTTTAATTAAATATTTTTCGTATTACGGAACACCAATAAAAATTTGCTGCGATGCAGGATCAGATAATAATGCGCTTATACGCGAAACGTTAGCATTACATAAAATTGATTTACACATAGGAAAATGTTTAGATGCCACATCTGTAATGACATATGCAATTATGGCTTATAACAATGCCATATACTTTGTAACTGGCTTAACGCCTCATGAAGTAAGTAGCTTTGGTTTTCATACAGCTTCGAAAAGCATATTTGATATCGATTTTGAAAGAAATTTTATGCAAAAACTTATGTCCGACCACGCGAAACGAACTAAAGTCCTTAATAAGATAAAAAAAAAGAAAATATTGGACTCAATAAAAAAAATGATGAGCCTAGTACTAGTTTCGATATTGGAGATACTATTTACACAAAATTGGTCAGTCAAAGGAAAGGGAAAGATAAGCCGCGTTATGACGAAGCAATTGTTAGCGGTGAAACACGAAATATAGTACCAGTAACTATTAGAGAACGCGAGACAAAAGTCTTACTTAAAAACGTTAAAAACCCAACCATATACGACATGGTTAGTAAAGGTTATAATTGGTGGACAGGCAAATAATTATGAATGCAACACACTTATCAGCATGTTAAAATATAAATGTTGTATTATGTAAAGTAGGAGTTATAAGCATTCTAAGCAAAAGTGAAATGTTTCAAAGAACATTTTAAAATAAAAATGTTGTAATATGAAAAAATTATAAGCACATTAAAACAAATGTGTAATTTTTAAAGAACATGTTAAGATAATGTATGAATCTAGAAGTAAGAATAATTGGAACTAAGATTTAATTTACAATTAAGAACAAAATTTGTTCAGGTCAAATTATCATAACTGGCCTAATATTGCTATAATTAACAATTTACTTTTAACGATTGGCTTATTTCATATTATATTAGTAAAAAAAAAGTGGTATAAAATTGTAGAAGCAAAAAAAAAGAGAAATACTTACATATTACTTGTAATTTAAGAAATTCATTGTTGTAGTGTATAATGAAAAGGGAAATGAAAAACCTTTTAATTAAATATTAATATTTTATTATAACACAGTTCGGAATCATCACGATTATACTAAAACTATGTAATATTTTAAGAAATTAAGGGCAAGTACGGAAAAAGTGGTGAAGTTTCTGAATCAACTTGCAGTTTATCAGCAACTTCATTCTTCAGGAGGGAGGAGTATACCATTGCATCACCATGGCCTAGTACCTGATTAGCATTTAATATTAATATTTCTAGTGAACATCATAAAAAAACCTATAAATACCTTTTAACTTGACTGAAAGCAGATCATAAATATTACTTTGTAATTGTGTGACAATCGAAATATGTGACATTAGATGTGACATTAGCTTAGCACACCTCATTTTTAAAATCTAATAACTAATTTCTAATAACTAAAAGTCATAAATTATTTACGACTCTGTTTTCTAAAACCCTCCACACCTGATTAGTACACGTTTTTCCGATTGTGAAACTTCGCCTTGTAAAACAGTATAAAAGATGGACATTTTGAGCTACAAACTCATTCCCATCGACGAAGTCAATACAGTCTACACAGTGATTATTGTTTTCCATTTTCTGTAAAAGTTGTTAAAATATAAATTAATTAGAGTCACCCAAACTCTGTTGTTTTACTACGAGCAATCGTCATCATCCGAGCATCTGCCAACTCCGAAGAAAGTTCCTGAACGATTCACCAAAACTGCCACGACGGCGAATCGCTTACTAAGTATGTGATAATTGTTTCGATCTCAAAGTAAACAACTATTAAAAGCTTCTGCTTAGTAGAAATCAGAAACTAAGGTACCAGGAACACCCAGAACCGAGACAGAAGAAGAAAAACTTGGAACGAAGTTCCTTTTTAGTGAAGGAATTGTAATAAAATTTTATTTTATTTTAATTTATTTTTAAATAAATAAACTCTCTCTCTCTCTCTGTCTCATAGAGAGAAACACGCGCACGCCGCACGGCTTAGCAACTTTTGGTCTTAATTTTTTCCGTTTAGCCCCCTTTCGCAACACGCGATAAGGAACTTCGTTCCAATAAAAGGTAATATTTGTCTTAACATTGTGCCGCCCAGAAATCGAACCCGGAATCTGGAAGCTGGCGACACTATAAAAACTGTTATACAATCAAATGTTGACTAATCAGAACACGCGGGGCTCTCACCACAAACTCAACTCTATTAAACCTAGATTAATTATATTGCAGCCTAGTGAAATTACAATATCGCTGAAAAGTGCTCGTGAAATCATACGAACCAGTCGTCATTGACAATAATAAGAATATGCTTGAAAAATTGACGCATGTGACGTAGGTAGTGTCTCGGTAGCGAAATAGTAAAGCGCCGCGCCCTGTATGCGAGGAGATGCGGGTTTGAGTCCCGCCTGAGTCATAATTTTTCATGTTTAAATACTGAGACTATTTTACCTATGGGCCAACGAAGCAGTTAATTTATTTGACGGAAAAATGCATGGCTTTGAGCTTAGTGATAGATATCACCATGGATACTTATTGCACGTTTGGTCAATATACCGTTGTTAGCTAAGTTGCATTCAAAACAACATGGTATTAGTTTGAGCAGATTCTCATTGTTTTTTAATATAAAGTCAAAAACTGTAAATAATAGTGTAAATATTATATAACGTGTTAAATAGAATAGCAAGCGTTAAAATAATCTTTAACCCGACACTGGAGACGTGCATTTAGTGTTTTTCTTTTTTCATTAAAAGTGAAGTTGTGTGATTTGGGTGCCGTGTTCTCTATAGCGATATAATAATCCTTAACCTACCACTGGAGACGTGCATTTAGTGTTTTCTTTTTCATTAAAAGTGAAGTTGCGTGATTTGGGTGCCGCGTTCTCTATCATATTTCTTAAGAAATATAGCATTATATTCTAGAGTTTTAATATTAACTAGAGTACTGAGATCAAAATTCTGATTTTTTATTTAATAAGCAAATTTTCTTGTTAATTTATTTAAATATTTCGTTTGGTTATTAAAGTTACTTTAATTTATAAAAATATTATATTTCAACTGAAAATAAATTCATTTCTTAAAAAGTCCAAAAAAATCTATTATAAAAACATTCTACGGGACTTTCTTGACTTAGTTACTAAAATAAATTTAACAACTCCACTCTTTCTCCAACAGTGTAGGTAGTACTCGTACATGTCAAGTGGACATTACTAGTGGCGGGTAAAATTGTTTCTTTTTTGTGGTATCGGCCATTTTTAAACTTTTGGTGACCAGCATTTGGCGAGACAATTATTTTTTTTAACTTGAAAGTTCTTAGTGGCCAGCATTTTTTTTCACAAATCACTATCGGCTCGGTTAAGAAAAAGTGTGGGAGTGTTTATAATAATAACAAAAATAATATTTACCGAAAATTCTTGGTGGCCAGTACTCCTCTAATCGAATCGGTCTATCTATCAGATCGGTAGCGTGACAGAATCATAAGTGGTGTTCAAATATCAGCCAGAATAGTCATATTAAAATGGCTAACAGCACTTACAATGATCTGATGATCGAGACATCAGAGCTCCTAGGAGAAGCAACACAAGCAGACGAAGCGGTCTTTGAAGGAGGCCCAGCTGAAAGAGTAGTGCTTCAACCGCTGCTTTCGGAGCTACGTATAAGATACACGGTTCTTCTTGCAAAGCTGGATGCAGTTTACGATCAGCTTTTGCAGCCCCAAAAGCGCTTGATTGTTAAAAGGTTACTGGAAGCATGTCTAGGGAGACTGATAGAAATAAAACATGATCTTGTTGAGATTCAAATGTCGGATTTCACTTACGATGATGATGAGGTAATTATAAAAATAAATGTCAATTTTGCATCTTAACAATAAATCTAAGTAAGTACCTACTACTGAAATTTTACATTTAAGCTTTAAAAAAAAGTGTAATTAAAAAAAACAACAGTTGAAAAAGTTACTTACTTTAGGATCATAGCAACGTATGTGATTTGTCCCACATTTATCTATTATACCTTTATGAAGATTTAATTTTCTTTGGTTTTGTGTATTTTAACTTAGGTTTTTTTTTATTATTTGCCATTTATTTGACATTACTTTCTAAAGTGATGTTGTTTGAACCAGACTCTACAAAAACTCCAAGTGACGCCATTTGAAGCTGAACCATGCATACCCCAATTCTTTATCAGAGAAAGAGAGGAAGAGGTGGAAAACCGGAGGCAGTTCATTATCGACACTCTGACGAAGCTAGGACACGAACCTCCGGAGCCGGAACCGTTAGTGTTAACTGAACAACAAGCCGTGTTGATCATACAAAGCCATGAGAGAGCACGACAAGGAAGATTGAGGTAATGTCACGATATATATTTTTTAAATTACTAACTAAATATTTTACTGATATAGTTGCAGTACCAGTAAAAAACTAACGGCATAATTATTTCAATCAAACGACGCCTACTACATATTATAGGCAATTGCCACGCTTTATAAGTGGGTTGGCAATCGCAGTTTGACCAATAGTGGAAAGAAGACGCAACAGCTCGTATTTTCTTTGGCAATATTATTCTGCCTCTTATCATACCTATCTGACAATTTCTATACAGTGGGACGTGAAGTGTCGGCACTATTCTATTCTATTTTGAGCTGGTGACACATTAGCTTTCATAATTTATATTGGCTTTAATATATTTTCTATGTTAGCTTACATCGCGGTTCATTGATTTATTTGGTACTATTCATGGTTTTTGTTTTCAATTTATAAGTAAACAATATTATATTTTCATAACTAGAAAACCAGCCCACTGACTCACTTCAACACACGCACGCAAAGATAATTTTTTCGTCATCATTTTGAATGTACTAGAAACCAGAATTTCTATATTAAAATATATTTGATAATTTTGTAATAAATAACTTACAGAGGTCAGTTCATGAAGGAGATACGTCTCCTGAAAGAAAAAGGTCGAGATCAAAAAGGAGAAATGACTGCATCAGCAGCTACCGCGATTCAGAGGGTCTGGAGGGGATTCATTGCTAGAAGAGCAACTAGGAAACGTAAACAAGAGGAACAACTATTAATTGGAATGGAGCTGCCTCCTTATTATGAATCGGAGAAAATGAAAAAAGCTGAAGAAGTATGCAGTTGTTAGTCTGTTTTACATATTAATTTATAGTTATTATTTTATCAAATATCTCAAATTCCTAACAAAAATGTCAACTATGAGTAATATTGGACCTCAAATAAGCATAAAATATTTAAGCATCCGTATTATTGAGTAATAACTGTTACAATTCAACGAGTATGTCAAGATACGAGTATACAATAAACGCGATTAATAATGAAAACAAAAACTACGTTTCCTAATAAAATAATTGTAAAACTTTTAACAAATATAACAAACACTTTAGTATTAGTAAACAGGTACTGAAAAAACATGTAAGCACTAAACAATTAAAATGGAAAAACTGTGTAAGAGTGGGCACGTTTCTCATATTTTTCTAAATCTATGTACAAGTATCAGAACATATATTCTACGAATAAAGGTGTGAACAATAAAACCTTTACGTTTATTGCTGATGTACAGAAAAAATATTGCATTTGTACTATTCTGTATTTATACACTGTTATAGGTCAAAGATTATCGTCGCAAACTCCAAAAAGATAGAGCTGAAGAATACACAAAGGCTCTTGTTACCATTGAAGAACAACTTCGCACCCAGCATGGGGCAAGAATCAATGAGCAAATTGGCGATGAGCTTAGAAGATGGATCTCTGAGTATTATGAGAGGACTGACAGACTACCTGAGATTCCTTCTGAAGAAAGTGGTGGCAGCAGAGCTATGTATAGTAGACAAGGTAATTTGTAGCTAGGCTACAATCACAATATTTAAAATCAAAGAGTGTTAAACAACACACATTTTGATGGAAAAAATGGCCTTTCCTTCAAAAATATAGATTTGGCGCAGACTAAAATAAATTTTAAAGCACGATAACAACTGATTTCCATTGTGTCTAGAATTACGCATACCTACATTCAACTGGTTTATGTAGATTTGAAAGTTCCACCAAAAAATTGTATACACATGTAAAACTCAAACTCAGTTAAAATTAGCAAATGTCATCTTTAAAACATGCCACATTGTGATAATATTAGTAATTGTTAAAGTTGTTCTCTTGTGAGAAATATTGAATATTGTAATATATAAAATTTATAGGCACAGGCATGGAAAGCGAAATAAGTAAATCATCTCCAGTATCATCTGGAGGGTCAAAGAAAAGTAAAGATAGTAAGGACAAGAAAAGCAGTAAGAATGGCGATGCCAAACCTAAAGAAGAAGGAGATGATTTACTTACATACAAATGTACTACTTCAGCTTTTTTACAGGACATGGTTAATGCTAATGAAGAGTAAGTACATATGGTTGATTTATCGTCTATGATGTTGTTCAAAAGGTATTAATTATTGAAAATTTTATGTATCTTATTACGTTTTATACCTACTATACACATTTCCTAACTTTTAAATTGATTTAAAATAGGTTTGAAGATATATGGAAATTCAAAGAAGATGTAGATAACACGCACGAAAGATACTATAAAGATATGATAGAAAGAGAAAAGATGGTAAAAATAGAACAAGAAATTAGAAACATTGTTGACGAGATGATGAGGAATGAATTAGAATTGCTACAAGCTGCTTATGACAAGGATAAAGCCGTTAAAGGGAAGAAATCTAAAAAACCTCAGAAAAAGGTACAATTATTCTTACTTACTACTTAAACCTTAACAAAAGTATTCTAAGCCTTTGAGTTCAAACAATTTTCAAATTTAGTTTACAATAACACAGTATTTCTGGATTTGTCTCGACCCATTGTATCATTAACACTTTAATATTCTTTGTCAAGCAAAAAGATATACTGCAATTTTTGAAAAGCTATTAAAATAGTAATAGTAAAAATTTTAATTTAATAATATTCATAATGACAGTAGTAAATCTAATTGTTTAGGTACGACGAGGAGGAAAGAAAAATAAAAAGAAGAAAGAAAAAGATCTTACACCAGACAGAACTACAGAATCCCTGTTTGAAGAACTGGTATCTAACGGTATCATAAAACCATATCCGTTAGTTAAAATCGATGACTATATCGGAGAAAAATGCTATGTCGGTGATGAGATGAGGAAAAAAAGCATGGACCCAACACCTTGTCTGGGTGACATCAGACAACTAATGAAAGAATATTGCATCCTTCCACTTGGTTCGGAACACGTCAGAACTAATGCCCCTTTGGTTAGATCAGTGCTGATTTCAGGTATTTAAATATACGTATTATTTGAGTGACACTTTTTATGTCTCTGTCAAAATTGGCTAAGCATAATCTAATGGCCTTTAGTTAGTGTTTTAACCTAAAGTAAGTATTGAGTTTTTATGATAAAAGTTTAACTTTCGTTATGAACAGGTCCGTCAGGCAGTGGTAAAAAGATGCTGGTTCATGCTATTTGCAGCGAAACAGGGGCTATGCTCTTCGATCTAACACCAGCAAACATAGTCGGTAAATACCCTGGCAAAACTGGATTGATTATGCTGATTCATTTAGTGATGAAAGTGTCTCGCCTTCTGCAGCCATCTGTGATATGGATGGACGAGGCTGACAAACCATTTGTGAAGAAGATTCCAAAGACAGATAAAACTGACCCAAAAAGACTGAAGAAAGATTTGGTGAAGATCATAAAAGGTATTTCATGCCGTCGAAATATGAAAGAATACTTTCTATATTTCAATGAACTTCTTTTCTCATTAGATAAATAATACAATACCACAAACATTTTTACAAATTTTATTTTAACTATCGGTTATAGAACGCTTATAAAAGACACCCACTATTAACCTTATATTTTAACCAAATGTTAATTATGTTAAATTATAAAACCTACGTTATTGTTCAATTAAAATATCATTCATGTTTGTATTATTTACCTTACTGTTTTTATATAATCCTGTATGCCACTCAATAGTATCTTACTTCAATTTAAACAAAAAATTGACCTCGACTTAAAGAATAGTTTTTTTTTCACTTTTTGGTCTAAGTATCTTCCAAAATTTTTCAAGGAATATATCCAGAAGATCGTGTGCTCTTCATTGGAACATCAAAGACACCATGGGACGCGGAACAAAAACTCCTCTTCCAATGCTACAACAAGGTGGTGCAGATACCGAGGGCAGACTATGGGAGTATATCCATGATGTGGAGGATGCGGCTACATAAAGCGGGAGCGTTGTCTCCGAGGCTGGACTTAAGTTGTCTCTCAAGAGTGTCCGACTCTTATACTCTTGGTATTTATATAATTGCATAACATTAAAGAAAAAAATCTGTACACAGAGTATAGTTTTTCTTATTTTTGGCATCGGTTAATCCAAATATATTAAAACTTTCCTTGTCTGGCATTAACTTTAGAATAAACTATGTTTTCTATATCTAAACAAAAAGGGTCTAGTATAGGGTTTGCACACCACACGACGATGTGGGTAGACTAGGTACCCACTCAGTGAACCGTAGATCTTGTAAATGTCGCGGGAAGCCGCTAAATACAGGTGGCGCGAGACCGATAGGCCTTCCTTAGTGGAGGCCTATTTTCAGCATTGGACGTCATTTAACTGAGAGGATGTGATGATGCGATGAAAAACAAAGTAGTCCGCTTTTTTTTTCTGTGTATTAGTGATTGAATTAGCTTAACTAAACAGGTGTATTTTCAGATTTATAGTGCTACCTCTATACCTAAATTCTTATTTGTAGGCACACTATTTGCAGCCCTAAACGCAGTACTGACTACTAAGAGACGCCTTCAATTGCGCGTGCGCGCTTTGACTGCGCAGGAGATTGCTGTGCAACTCAGTGCTATGGAACCAGTGTATGCTGAACAGGTTAGTAAACATAACACTGTTTTAAATCTGCAGATTTGTATTGCGGAAAGTAGTAGTAGACTCTATATTAAAGGAATTATCACAGTTCTGAGACATACGAGTTTCAAGATTTCCTTTAGAATCAAAGAACTAATTAAGATTAATAGAAATATATTTTTTAAAGAGTTTGGCTACTTTTATATTCAATCCCTAACAGTTTTAAATAAAAAAATAAAACATTTACTATGAATAGATCAGTAGTACTTACGCTGTTCCTTAAAATTTAATAAAAACTTATATATTTTGACGACTACCTAATAACTTATTAGGCTTACCACTTACCATGAGACTTATTAGTAATAAGTCATGAGAATTATTAGTAATAAGTCTCATGGTAAGTGGTTTCGTAACTTGAAGAGTCATGTTAGCTTAGAAGTTACCAATAACCACTCTGGTCTAATACCCTAAGACTTGTTAGGACTACTTATTGTTACTTCGGAGCACCATTTTCGTGATCAAGTAGATATATAAATATTGTTACTTCGGAGCACCACTTAAAGTGATCGACTAGCTATAAATAATGTAATATTTTTATAATATTCTTAGGATGCTGCTGCTGAAGTGTGGTGGTATAAAACACCAATGGAGAAGAAACGGCAGAAAATTCTGCAGAAACTACAAGAGATGGCTTTAGAAGCCGAAGAAAATGCCGCAAAATAGGTAGTTTTAAGTGCGATATAAATATTTCAAGCTAAAGTATAATTTTGCAGGGGGTAGGCCCCCCTACAAGGTGGACCGACGATCTGGTCAAGGTCGCGGGAAGCCGCTGGATGCGGACAGCACAGAACCGATCGTTGTGGGGATCCTTGCGGGAGGCCTATGCCCAGCAGTGGGCATCGTTCGGCTGATATGATGATGATGATGAAGTATAATTTTAGCTGTAGTGAGACTAAGTGTTATCTTTGAAT
This sequence comes from Anania crocealis, assembly GCA_949315895.1. Lineage (NCBI taxonomy): Eukaryota > Metazoa > Arthropoda > Insecta > Lepidoptera > Crambidae > Anania > Anania crocealis. Next base: position 3,546,167 of record OX438868.1, read on the forward strand.
AATAAGATACATACAAATGAGTAGTACAAAATAAATGATAGGTAGGTACTTATTATAAAAATATGAAATTGAAGTTTGTCAGTGTTAGTGCATATGCAAAAATATCAGCAAAATGCATGGATTAATTGCTAATCAAAATTGATGAAAAATTTAAATTCAAAATTTTTATGTAATTTCAGTATTGACTCAAAATTAAAATGACATAACATAAGGGATCAACCTTGAATAATACTTTAACATTGCCTCTTTTTACCACGCTTTTATTAGCTTGGGTTGTATCTATGTAATGGAATCTTTGAGCATAAATTTGACCGATTTCCAGAAGTTTGATTAATTTGAAACTTTGCACACGTATCAAGGGCCGATGACAATGCAATAATTTAATAACAGTTTTCCCAGTTTTCCTCTGTAAGAGGGAGTAAAAGAGATAGAGCTAGCGCGCGATCTGTATCAATTATGTTTCCTGCATAGGTTTGGACTTACAGTCGGTAAAGAAGGAATCAAATCTTATAAACTAAACTAAAAAGTAAAAAATAAATTATAGTTTAAAAAACTAAAAAACCACGCTTTTAAAACAGATTGAACTAAAAAATTAAAAATAAAACTGTAGTAATCAATTGAAAAATTCATATTATTGTACAAAAAGCGTGGGGGCTTGATTTAGATTGTTGTAAATATTTTATCAATAATTTACTATATCTGTGGATATCATAACAAGCACCCCACGCTTTTTGTACAATAATATGAATTTTTCAATTGATTACTACAGTTTTATTTTTAATTTTTTAGTTCAATCTGTTTTAAAAGCGTGGTTTTTTAGTTTTTTATTTATTATCAATTAGTTGTTAACTTATTTAAAGTGTATAATATACAAGTATAGTAAGCAATGTGTGTCAATAAACATCATTAATCCCTCGATCGTGAGTTATTCCAGACACAATTGAAATCAATTGTTATCGCGGCAGGCGCGTGCCGCTTGGGGGTTGAGGGATTAAAGTTTGTACAATTTGCATACAGGAAACGTTTTATTTCATCTTTTAACATTTATCGTGTTTTAGGCTTATGGTTGTCATCATACTATCGTCATTATCATTATTATTGCCAACATTGTTTTTAGTATTACTAATTATGGATTTAGAAAATTATTTTGCTAATGATTTCCGCTTGTTACTATACCGGCCTAGATACCTTCACCACACTACCCGCACTAACACTGATTTGAGGAAGCACCTGCACCACACTAACACTGATTGAGCAAGCACTATTTCATGCAGGAAAACCACCCGCCCTCCCTCAAAAATGCATGCAGTACAGTCAATGCAATTATTTGTACCCAACACCAATACAATAAAAACCTCGACGCGTTTCGCCACTTCACGTGGCATCCTCAGGAGATGTTGTCGCCTTCGCTGCGCTCCGACGACTAACCGTATTACTACCGCTGGAAGCACAATCCTGAAAAGCTTTGGGTTGTTTGCGTCTAACAATTTGATTTATCGAAATCGGGTTTTGTAGTGGTAATTTGGATAGTTATTTTTTAATATTGGATCGATGAAATTTAGTAGTACCTACTCATGTTTATCTTAAACCTAATTAATTAATTAATTAATTAATTCACGCAAAATGTAATTAGAAAATATTTTTACACAGGATGTCTGATTATATTTATAAAACATATTTAAAGCGATCAAAGCAACTGGCCCAGCTATTCAAAATCTATCTATCAGCTCCTCCTGCTCATCAAAATTTGATTCTACTAGTAAGTGCTAATTGAAAATTCCCTCCATCATTATTACAACACTGTTAAAACGGGGAAGTGTTAAAAGTCTTCTCAAACTTGTAGTACTTAGCGAACAGAAACTCAAAGCGGGACTCAAGGCGCTATGTACACCTGTGCGTTCTCACGAATATTGCAAGGGTGTGTTTACAACTTATAGCGTAAGCGAGTGCGAATTCATAGTAAGCGTTTATTGATTTCAGTAATCTTCGTAAACACGAATGGACGTTTTCTGATGATGCCGCGAGAGATGGTGTCGAGGTTTCTCATTAATATGTGATATACACCGTGAAATTTTAGTGGTTGTTTTCCCGCAGTAAAATGATTCTATCTTAGTAGTACAATAGATTTGTGCAGTTTTTTTTATTCAAATAAAAAAATAGCAGTTTCACGATTGTGATAAACGAAACTCGAAAGCAACCTGCCGCACCGCAGCCGGTCACCGGCCGGGGTCATTGCCACTCGCGCGGTGCAGTTTATGCTATATTACTTAATGCGTAGAGCTTCTTTTGCTTTTAACATTGATTTCGTGCGGCAAGCAGTACCAAAACACGTTACATTTTGTAACGATACTATCGTATCACACGCTTTTGAGTCGATGATTATTTTTTGATTAGTTGAGAACAACGATATCTTTATTTTCAAAAAATAACTCGCACGATTCGATGGTGCTACTAAAGGTAAATCGTTCTGTTACGGGAAACCAACCACTAAAATTTCACGGTGTATAACATTACTATAACATGTACTTTCTATCATATATACCAACCTAATTGCAATTATAATATCAGTATTTAAACGCATTACCAATTAAGCAAAACTGGTGAAGTACTGCGCCCGGTATGCATGGAGATGCGGGTTCAAGTCCCGCCTGAGACATAATTTTTCATGTTTAAATACTGATAATAACAAGTAAGTACTTCACGCGGGCAGAGCCGCGGGAAAGAGTTAGTAATACCTACCTAAATTGAAATAGTAGCCTAATTATTTAAACATAAATGTAATATTATTAGCAATAATAATATTACAATAAAATAATCGACAAATTAAGTTTTGAAGCAGACCTATTTTTCTTAATTGAAACTCATATTCAGCTTTATCTTATTAATACTGAATCGAATAACTCGGTGAAAATTTAAACATGCATTCATTAAAGTTAGTAAATTTAATCTGAACGTATTTAACACCTGTTTACCGCTTCAGTTTGATAATGTGAACGCACCTTAAAGAAGGGAAGAAATTAAAGCCAATATCCGATTGAAAAATCGTGTTTGAAGATTTTGACATCGCTTCTTAAAAGGGTTGCTCCCCATTTATAAATTCGGCTAGTTTAGAGTTTATAATGCCGATTAAAAAAAAAACTGATAATATTAGGGGTTAAAGTATGAAATTGCCGTTTTGTATGGACGAAATCGAGAAGAGTCATTTTTCCATACGATAATTTTTTTAGTTTTTTTAAAAACGCCTGAACCGTTTTCGATGCAATTAAAGGTGAAAGTTAGATGGTTATAAAGCTACGCATTATAGTATTTAAATTTCTGAAAATCAAAGTGCAGTATATTATAATACAAATATACTTAATTGAAGCAAGAAGGTCAGCTGACACATTGTAAGGGGTCTTTTCAACGACTTCCTTTGAAGTAATAGGCACTAGTATTGCATTTTGTTTTTTAATCAAAAGTTACTTTATTTAGTTCTTGATACAATACAAAAAGAATTACGCAATAATACGACTATACTTAAGAGCTATAATAAAAATAAAAAGTGGGAAAATAATCGGAAATTTCATACTTTAACCCCTATTATGATTACACTAGCGACCCGTCCTGTTTTCCTCCGTTAAGTTTTATTAAGGATCTCTAATATTTTCTAGCAATACATATATCCTATGTCACTCAGGGTGAATGTAGCTTTTCATTGATGAAATGATTATTATTTAAATCGGCTCAGTAGTTTTTGAGTGTATTCGTTACAAACATGTGTATGTTTGTAACGAATACACTCAAAAACTACTACACACAAAAATACAAAATATCTTTCCTCTTTATAATTTAAGTCGGTGTATTATGATCATCCTGTACTCAAAGCTTAATAATACATATTTTCGACAAATATTGTAGCTCTTGTCCTTGTTACGATAACATGTTTATTGAATAAATTATATATTTGGCGTCATTATAATTAAGGCTGCCTGATCATTAATAGCCACTTAACTTCTAAAACTGACTTTACCAGGAATTGAACTGATATCCTTGCGTTGTAGAGGGACCATCGCATCGCTACATCATTTGATGTAGATTGAAAGGCTTCACAAAAGGCTGCTAACAGTTAATTCGTGCAAATAAATGAACAATTAAATAATGTTACGTTGTTTTTATAATATTATGAATATGGAGCCGTTAAAGGTCTGCACCCCACCTCCCCCTCCACCCGAAGATATCCAGTCCAGAATTGGGTCACCTATGATTAAGATGGCGATGATAATACAAAAGATAATATGCGTGTGGGCTACCACAACAGTAAACTTCTAGATATAAGAGGTACTTTAAGACATCGGTAGGCCTCTTTAACGGCCATTTCCAATAACCTATGTATCTTCAGTTTTAGCATATCGGAGATAGAAAACAGTTTCTATCTCTGTTTTTGCCGTCCAGAGAAACAAAGACAGAAGTTGTTTTCTATCTCCGATATGCCAAAACTGAAGATAGATAGGTTATTGGAAATGGCCGTAAGACATGACACATATTCCGACATAGCAGGTGGTTTGATGATAGCCAAGCATTGCTACATATTATTTTTCTGGCAGTGCTTCTATACCCACCTCTAAGTAACTTTTAACTCTAAATTCAAATTTTCAAAAAACATTGCCAGACTAAAAAGCCAAAAAGTTTAAACTTCTCAGCAAAAGAGTTTACAATAACGACAATGACAGATACAAAATGTAGAATTCAAAGGCCCAAATAAAACCAACAGACTTGTCGGTAATTTCACTAAAACGCGACATTTAACGGACCAATGTTTTACTCTTCCATTAGCTGAATACAATTCCTTTGCGTCGCAACCAATAAAGGAGTTCGAAAGAAAAACCTGCCGCATGAACGGAAAAACAAATCACTTTGGACACAGCCTAAAAGAAGTAGCCTTTTCATTCCGTAAAATAAAAATGGTACATTAAACATTTAAAAATGTTTCAAGGGATTGAAACATTGTTTCATACTTTCTTCTACAACAATACGTTATTTTATTATGTTGACCTAATGTTCTTATACAAAATTATTAATAATCATCTTTGGTGTCGGAACCTATTGGAAAAAAAAATCGTTTTGCGTTCTGTTTTGCTTGCCCCGTCATCCCATAGACACATTCAGAGCCCCATTCCGAAGAATTGTACTAGCTGCTTACTCACCTGTCCCTAGAATCATCAAGCTCTACAATCCTTTTGCCCGCTCCACACACATTGATCTCTGCTCCATGTCATTGCATAAATTTAGAAGATCTATAATAGATAAATAATAACTTTAGTATGTTTATTGTAAGCTGCTATTTCTTGTCCCATAAGTAATTGTGTGTTGTGTGTACCGTATGATTTCGATTTTCGATTTCGGTTTTACATTTAGCTTATCTAGACTTTAGTTTGTTATAATTATTTTTGATGTAAAAGTGGTTGGTGAACCTTTAAAAATCAAAAAAAAAAAAAAAAACTACCAGCCATATCGACCAGGTTACATTGCTGCATTGGCCTTGGCCACAGGTTTACGCTGTTATGAAATATCTTTATTGTATATTTAAATCCCGTTATTTTTTTTTAAATAGTTATGAAACTATGTTCAATTCGGGCCAGATCTAGCTTATTTAGCAAGAGTATTATTTTGTAATGCTACATTAGTAAGATAAATATTTTTAAAACCAAACTTAGTCAATATCTGATTGACAAGTGTTATTATTCCATTAATGAATTTATGACGGACAAAACTAATTAACTATAGTATTGACTCGCATGTTCAAGCTATCTATTTTAAGGCATAACTTATTTTATTGCAATTTTGTTACTTCGAAACATTGCACGCCCTTGTGGCAGGACACGGCTAGTTCTTAGTATCATTTGTATGACCCCTATATTCACCTGTTGTTCCACAATAAAGATTTTATGATTATGATTATGACTATGATTACTCGTATAAACGTGAAACTTAAAAAGCCGTTAGTACACACGGCGGCACATCAGACTATACATGTTGACCTTGAGACCGCCTTTATGCCATACGTAATAAAAGCTGTTATCGCAGTCCAACTGTTTAACTTGATGTGCTGTCGAGTGTACATTAAGTGTTAAGATAAATTTAATATTGTTACATTACTGAATTGATTGTTTTTGATTTAAATTAAGTACGATTTTGATTTTAACACTTACATAAATTAATTGATATTATATGACTTAAGCTATTTGACTATAACAGTACAGAATATCTTATGCTGTAGACAATTAGTACATTAAATATATATTTATCAATCAGAATCTATATATTTAACATATAAACACACTTACACATACACACACACGCGCGCACACACACACACACACACACACACACACACACACACACACACACTTACGCACATTCCAAGGAAGTAATAAATAAAAAAAACGTATTTAATTTTGATTGTTAACATTAACCTTTTGTATAGTTATATTTAAGGGAAAAAAACTGACTCCTGAAACACAGTTATACTAGCTCGGGAGTCAATGCAACATTGTACTGTAGAAAAGGCTTTATAAAATAAATAAAAAAATATATATTAAATTAATTAAAAAAATATTTAAATTATTATTGCAAGAGAATCCATCTGTAAAATATAGTTTTCTTGTGTGTCTTTTAAAAAAAATAAGCAATTAACTTCTTACTTTTTAATATTTTTATATTTATTATCACCACCTAAAAAACTATTCTACAAAAAGTTATTATGTAACTTTTTGTAGAATAGTTAGTTTTTGTAATATAGTAAGCTTCATCCCACAGATCAATCTATAAGAACTCGTTACTCGATTAAATGCATTGAAATGGCTTAATTATTTGAACTATACTTGGGATAAAAACGGGTAGCACTGTTTTTCATTCTCACAAAGGCCCTTTGCAAACGCTTAAATATACTAACAAAGTAAGAAAAACTGGAAATCTGCGTTAGTGAGCTGCTGAGTGTACCTTTGTGAGAAAACTGAGTTTTATACTTGCACCCTTTTTTGTTGGCGGCACTTTGTGTTCTTTCGTTTGATCGGATTGCTTTTTTTTAAACATCTACCATGTTTTCCATAACTTATGCATATTTTATCTACTGTAGTGAACTTTTGAAACGTGTTAGGCATACTGTCAAAAATACCTTTGCATTACTATCGCCGAGGACTGAATGACATCAAATTGTAATTAAGTAAAGTAACAGGCTATAATCATTGAATTCAAGCCCCCAATACCACAGCAATGATAATAAATATTTAAGACATGCCTCACTGGGCCACACAGAGCCATCTAGTCCCAAATTAAGGTACTATTAAGTACCCTGTCGTATGGGGTACTAGACAACCGATTAACTTACTTTTACTTTTTTTTGTAAATACATACTTATAATACATAGAAAACACCCAGACCACTACAAACAGACATGTTCATGCACACAAATATTTGCACTTGTACGTACGACCCATGGCTCAGAAGCAGCGTTTACTACCGCTGATCCAAATGGTCGTCTAAATGATGGGTGCTGTTATAAACACCAATCTTGCCAAATGCAGGTTGGTGACAAACCCGATCAATGTTCGAAAGTTCGAAACTTTTTGTTGACGGGGATCGAAACCGGGACCCCGCGATCTTGGCCCGGTATTTAAACCACTAGACGACCAACGGGGCGTTAATCTTATATGCGTTTTTTTTAAGATATATATTTTGTGTTAAGATACGAAATAGATATAGTATTAAAAAATTAATAGACTTAGGCGTTACTTTGCGGAAATCCATAACTAATTATGGATTTAGAAAATTATTTTGCTAATGATTTCCGCTTGTTAATATACCGGCCTAGATACCTTCACCACACCACCCGCACTAACACTGATTTGAGGAAGCACCTGCACTACACTAACACTGATTGAGCAAGCACTATTTCATGCAGGAAACCGCCCGCCCTCCCTCAAAAATGCATGCAGTACAGTTAATGCAATTATTAGTTCCCAACACCAATACAATAAAATCCGTGTTAGTGCGGGTAGTGTGGTGAAGGTATCTAGGCCGGTATATTAACAAGCGGAAATCATTAGCAAAATAATTTTCTAAATCCATAATTAGATATAGTATTTGTTGCACACAACACATTATACAATTCAGTGACATCATATTCTTAGCCAAATCACACCTACTGCTGGACAAAGGCCTCCCCTAAACATCTTTATAGCAATCTCGCCCGCTATCCGCATCCAACTACTTCCCGAGATAGTCAGACCATGTATTTGTTTTATAAATAATGGCCTTGCTCTTGACTACATACTTAACTATACGGTTAAGAAGAAGCCTAAGATGGAGCGAGCTTACCCAGAGGTACTGGTTCTCCCACACACCAGCGGGACACAGAAAAACTGTTTGGCGCTGGACTCCGGCAGGAGGGTAGCATCCAGGCGGCATCTAGGTCCCACCATGTGGTGGGGGGCCTACCTATAGATCGTCGTCTGATACGCGGTCGCTATTCTAGAACCTTTCCACCCCAACGGCCATCGGTTCTTCTTACTATGTCTCCCCCCCTTAATGTGTTTGTGTGAATTTTAAAATATTAAGAAGAAAGAAAAAAGATATCCATCATTGGGTAACTTAAATTCACTTGAGGCTTTTTCTCCGCAGTACGACTATTGAACGTTACTTAACTTTACGAGGCGGTAAAATAAAGTTTGTATCTAATTGTAAACAGTCCCAAACACAGCCATTATCAAATTACGCTAACAAATCAAACACAAAACACTGCAGGCAATTGTGCACAAAACGCAACGGCATCAATAGATATCCGACGTCAATTCACCAATTGGAATATAACGAAGTGGATGCTCGCGTTGCTCACGTTTGATTTGACGTCAAAGAGATTACGTTTATTGTGTTTCATCTTTGTCTATATACTCGTACAATAGCTGTAGATTGTAAGCTCAGGTGGTATTCAATAGCGTTTTACAAACGTAAAGACTAAAGTTTTATCATTACAATTGATTAAGTAAGGTAATAAAATCAGTAAAATCAAAGTTTTTTAGGGTTTCAAATTAAAATCTTAAAATATGATTCATATTAAATCTCATTACTTATTAAAACCATTATTTAAATGGTGAATTTTGTTTACCGTGAGAACCAAGTATTAAATAAAAAAACACCAAATATACTCGTATATAAGACCCGCGTCTGTTTTCTAGCAGTGAGATGCAAAACCGCATAATTCCTTATTAAAGTCCAATCTGTCTTCATATCAAATTTCATCAAAATTGGTTCTGTAGTTTAGGGTTGAAAGCGTAACAGACATAGTTACTTTTGTATTTATAATATAAGTAATTTTTAGATATAACGAATTATTAATACGTAAGAGAGTACTACCAAAAGAAGTCAATCAGCAGTGTCTTCCAATATTAATACTAAGTCCATTAACGGGTCGTTATCGCGTTTAATATTATAAAGGTATATTATACCTATTAATTAATACGATCGGAATTAATAGGTATATATACCATTATAATATTATACGCGATAACAACCCTTTAATGGACTTAGTAATAATATTATGTGTTCAAATCGCGAGAGTTTAAAATCATTTATGTGTCTTCTGTTGTTGATTAATTAATATTTTTTAAGACATTAATTATTTAAGACATGCCACACTGGGCCACACAGAGCCATCTAGTCCCAAATTAAGGTACTATTAAGTACCCTGTCGTATGGGGTACTAGTCAACCGATAAACTTACTTATATACTGTTTTTTTTTTGTAAATACTTACTTATAATACATAGAAAACGCCCAGACCAGTACAAACAGACATGTTCATGCACACAAATATTTGTACTGTGCGGGGATCGAACCCGCGACCCATGGCTCAGAAGCAGCGTTAACTACCGCTGATCCAAATGGTCGTCTAATTATTAAGCAAACTGCAATCACCATCTAGCCTGCCAAGCAAAGAGGTAGAAATTCGCCCTTTGGAGAGACCAATCATCCTATTTCCTACTAAATAATCCTACTAATTCTACAAAAATTTTAAACATGAAAGTTTGTGAGTATGGATGTCTGGATGTTTGTAGCTATTTTACGGTAAAACAATTCTACGGATCCGAATGAAATTGGTACGGTGTTAGTTTTTTGACTGGAATAATATATAGGCTTCTTTTTATCCCGGGAAAAGGTACGGTTCATGTGGGATAATTTTGATACATAGTTTTAATTTAACTTCTCTGAATGAAATTATGCACTCTTTTAGTTTATTAGCTGAAATAACATATAGGCTACTTTTTATACCAGCAAAAGCTACGGTTCCAGTGGGATAATTTTAATATATAGTCTTAAATTCAATATTCCACGCGTTCGAAGTCGCGGGTAGAAGCTATTCTACCATATTTTTATGTTCATTCACACTTTAAGTTGGTTCAAAACAAAGGTAGGAGTACCTAATCTTCCGTCCTTACCTGGAGCGTGTCCACTTTTAGAGCCTAACCTAGTGTCCGGATAAACAACGCAGGTTAAACTCTCGGTCAGCACATAGAATATTCATGCGAGTAAACACGGAGCACAGGCCTCTGCTAATTTGATTTTCGTCCGTCTTGCTTGACTGGATTGAAACTAAATGCCGTAACGGGAAGTGTGATTTTCGTTTTGACAAGATTTTTTAATGTTAGTTTGTTTTCATGTTATGTGCTAAGTTTAGCCCATAGTGTAATAAATGGTACCTATATTATTATTATTTTTTTAATTATACGGTTGTATTATAAACACTTATTTGAATGTTGAACAGTCGGTAAAATTAGGTCGATTATGAAATGGGAGTAACTAAATTGGACTCAGGATTAGACAGGATGTTCATGTGTCATTATGGTGTCGGCACAAATAAATGAAAATACGAGTACCACCTCTTTTCTGCCTACGGGTGTTATAAGAGACAACAATAGGAGTATTGCCTTGGATTAGACTTAAGATGTTCTTATGTCTACTTTATTTGATATTTTAGCAACTTAATTGCACTTATAATATCAGTATATAAACTACAAAAATTTTGTTTCAGGCGGGACTCGAACCCGCATCTCCTCGCATGCCGGGCGGGCGCCATACCCTTGGGCCACCGAGACACTGCGACACGGCGCGAATTTTTCAAGCATATTCTTACGCTGTAAGCCAGCGTTGTTTCATCAAATTTTAATGTTAGGAGCTTGCACCCTTAAAAAATTTTTTAGTTTATATACTGATATTATAAGTTCTTATGTCATATTTTGATGCTGGCGCATAAAAATAAAAACACCAGGTTTTATATGAGACAACAATAGGAGTATTGCCAAAAGACAGGCAAAGCTCTCTACTATTGGCCAAACTGCGATTATCAACCTGAATGCCATGCAGGCGAAGTTGACTAAATCCTCCTTTTGGAGAGGCCAAATTCCAGCATTAGACTGGCATAGACAGCGGTGATGATCATAGATGTTCATATTGTTACGACGCCTTCAGAACGAGAAGATGTTGCTATTTCATTTCAGGCTGCACCATACTACGTTTCATAACCTCCACATTTTCATAATTAACCCCATATTATCAAACCCCAAAACGATTTTTAATTTCCCTTGTCCCCAATCTAATTAAAACAATCCAAAGACAAATTTATCGTAATAAGGTTGGAATTAAAATCCCGTGATTGACACTGGCAGCAGAATTAATTGCTTCCTAAATGACCGTAATTTAAATGACAAAGTTAATTGTTTGACTTGGCGGGCGGTGACATTTTTTAATTGAAACACGTGGACCTTTTTTGACCTTTGTAAATGTATCTTCCTTTTCCCCTTCGAAACAAGAGTTGAGAAATAGCTGCTTACTGTGATTTAATTAAAATAACATTTTAGGGGCAGATTTGAGGATTTCACTTTCATAATTTACGTAGTACTTCAACTAAATGGGGACTACCGTTTCTTTGCTCACCAGTTGGCGCCACTGTAGACTGAGGTCCAGAGGTATAGCTGTTAAGGGCGATTGGCGCCGAAACAAAGTGTTCTATCTTGAATCTAATTAAGGTTATATTGTTTTCTTGATATCAACAAACTAACTTCTGAAATAGTTGCTCTTGAGGCCGCCTATTTTTGCGCTTTTTCTTAATTCCGCTTTTAAAGCGTTCACATTAATCGCCAAATAATCCATATTTGCGATATTTTACGAAGGAGATCACTTTCCAGCAGTTAAATTAAAGAAATTATAATTTATGCAACAAATTCCGCTAAAACCAGTACAAAGTGAATGATATTGGACCTCACGCGATACTAGCGCCTCTAGTGGCAAATTCACTAGCGATAGCCCCCATTGTTACCCTGCCATAAGTTATTCCTAATCATTCCCATTTTGGAAGTTAAACGATTATTTAAATTAAGAAACATCAAATGTCATTGTGCTAAGTTCAAAATTTGAAAATCGAAAACAAAAGACTGTTTCGTTCTGTCCTTGTTCTGTTTAGTAAAATATGAAAAAAAAAATGTACACTTCATCCGGGACAGCATCAAATCTACGCGTACGAAGTCTCGGGCATCAGCTAGTATTTGATAGTATAACTCAGATCTAAGATACCATTTATAAGACACTATAAATAGTTTAAACCTTCATGACAATAGCTCTGCCAGACCGCTGAATTTTCATTATAGCAGCACTACGTGGTTACTATAATAATTCGGTGTTACTCCCCTAATCCGGTGGCCATACATCGCGTTCATCCCCTTCATCCCCTTGTCATAAGCCAGCAGGTGGCACTAACGTAATAATTTTACGAGATCCCAGCTAAGTTCGTGAGCACTCGCCGAGTTGAAGTATGTGTCTGCTAAATAGTGATGTAGATTAGGTAAGATTTTATCGATGTCCGGTTTATGTGTGAACTGTGAAAATTTATTTAAAACTACTAAGCCTTAGACTTGTTACAGAGTTTTGACAATCTTATGCCAGCCAAAACACAACTCAGCCTTGAATCCGTTAACTACAAATTTCTAACAGCTATAACGTTACTTCATGTGTATTTTATTTGACATTTTATACGATAATGCGAGTATCCGAGGCAGTTATGAAGTAAAAAAGACCACCACAGGTACGTTAAGTGAACGATATCCGTTAATCATTTTTAAAGAATTTGTATAAGTTTTAATGACCATTCATGATAATTATCTGAAATAACAATATTACTGATAAAAAAGTAAAAATAAAGTAAAGGCCTATAATCATCCCACTACAGGACAAAGGCCTCCATCATTGAATTCAAGTTACCGCATCAATCATCCAGGGTACTGGGATGATCACCACGATTATGATTACCGTGATCAAAAACCTGAGTAATGTTACAAAATTCGAACCTTTTGTTGCTCGACCTGAGGATCATACCTAGGACCCTGAGGTCTTGACCCGGAACTTAAACCACTCAACCAATTGGGAGTTTTAGTGAGATAATACGTATACTGTTTTTAATTTAACAAATAGCAAGATAATATTCTAACTTCCTAAACATAAAAAACCAAATTAAATCTTCAAACTTACTAGCGGACCCAGCAGACGTTGTCCTGGCCGGAAAAGCAGGTTCACCTATCTTTTCTTCTCCAACTCATAAAATCTTTTCAATGCATCCAGGAACCCATTGAAGTATACCTACATAAATTAAAACAAATTGGTTTACCACGGTTCACATTTAGGAGGAGTTAGATAACAAACACACAAACAATAGATTATAAAATTGATTATGTTTTGAAAATTCTACAAGTCTACAATACATTTAATAAACATCTACAGCCCACTCAGGACATATCTGTAGCCTTTAGGTTACCTGTAAGTTTTCAATCGATACGTCTCACGATCCGACTTACGCGAAGACGGCGGACTTATCCCGATCGCGAGCGACTGTCCCGGGCTTAACTCCGTCCAGCAATCAGAACACGTCCTTCGTCTAGGAGGTTGCGCGTGGTACAAGTTATAGGCTGATGTAATAGTTATTTGTTATACAAGAGTGCAAAGTTCCTTTTTAACCGCGTGCTCAACTTTGATGACCGAGCAAGCAAAGGATTCTAAAATTGAATCACGAGCGCAGCGAGTGATTCCAAAATTAGAACCCTGAGCGTTAGCGAGGGAATTAAAAGAGCACAAGGTGAAAAATTCATTTCGTTTTTTTTTACTTGTTTTCAAGTTTCTTATTTATAACAATACGAATTCAAAACAAAATGGCGAGCGCAAAGCAAATTGAAAAAAAAGTACACCAAGGAGGTTAAGAATCTGAGTTTTTAACAAATAAAAAAAAAGTCTTATGGAGACGGAGTAGTACGGCACCATGGAGATGAAAGTAAATAGGTTTAATGATGTTTTGAAATCACATACCTAGTGCACGCGATGTTCTAAATTCAAATTTACTTTATCCTCTAGCGAATAAAAACCGCTTTTGCACTCAGATATCGAAGAGCAAAAATACTCTTTCCGAGATGGTGGGATCAAGAAGTAATTTGAGTTATTCTTTTAAGACAATGAGCAAGCATTTTATAAGTGTCGCTTAATCAGTAATGTATGGTCGGTCACATAAAATCATCTACATGAAAGGTAAAAACTAATAATTTGTGGCCCAATTACCTCGCTATCTGAATGATAGATAAAATACATTTAAAAAAATGGTTGCCTGTAAAGTCGGTTTTACGGGCGAAGATTTTACGTGACAACGTCTTTTTCTCGGTAGAATATTTATTGATATGAATATAATTAAATTGCACAATAGGAACAAGGAATTGAATGAAAATAAGAATTGCACAAATTTTAACTATAGAAAATCTAAGCACTCCACATTTTCACTACAGACACAGCTGACGATACTTTAACCACACGTGTGAACTTGTATTATGACGCTTTCTTGTTTTTCCAACGCCAAGAACGTTCGAGAAAGACAAAGACAGAGACACAAGCATGCGCCGATTCAATGCGCCTAATTCTCTAGTGCTGCGCGTGCGGCAGACCGATCATAGTTGAGTGGGAGAGAGACGCAAGGCATTCGGCGGGCCTCTCTCTCGTTCGGTGACTCATCGTAACGTTACCGAGCGTTACACTTTTTCATAAGTGACTCCCAGCCGCAACCTAATTTAAGACGTTGTCACGTCAAAACTTCGTGGCTATGTTTAAGTACTAAGTATAATAATTATTCTATATGTTAACCTTAGGCAACACTTTACAGCGAGTTTGTTGATGGTTTGACTAAATCCTTACTAATAATTTTGAAGGCGATAGTAACTCTGTCCTTCTGTCTGTCTGTTTCGCTTTCACGCCTAAACTACTGAAGCGATTTTCAACAAAGTTGTTACACAAATAGTTATTGAAAAAGTTCATAGGCTATTCTGTATCCAATTACTGTTTAGCACAGGTTTCCGCTCGTACGATATACGCAGGCAGAGCCGCGGGTGAATAGGTAAGTATTTATAGTTGAATAGTAATATTTAAAAAGTGAGGAAATAACAGAGTTAAGTATTCTTAATATTTATTGATAAGCCTTTTTTTATTGATGGGCTAGAAAAATAATTAAAATAAGCTCATCACCTTTCTCTTGCACCAAACATATTTTCCAGGATAGAGTCGATAACACCGAGACGTATCGATGTGTATAGACATCACTAGGTCCCAATATTGTAAAGAGATTACTGACTTCCAATCCGTCTGGTGGTTTTACTATTGGTTAAGAGTACTCGCATCTACGACAATTGTACAAATTAGATCATTTTAAAACTAGCTGTTCTTCTCGACTTTTTTCGAGATGATAAGCAGCTTATGTTATATTCCTGCCTATAACCTATCTCTATGTCAAATACCATTGACATCCGTTCGGCAGTTTTGGCGTGATTGAGAAACAAACATCTATACAATGCGAGGAGATGCGGGTTCGAGTCCCGCCTGAGACAAAATTTTTCAAGTTTATATACTGATATTAAAAGTGCAATTAAGTTGCTAAAATATCAAATAAAGTATCTATAAAAAATTTTGCATTTATATACCGGTGACTTTATTAAATTCTTGTTCAGGAAATGTACATAGTTACTCCAACTATTATGTAAGAAAAATATATTAACTCTTTTTACAAAAATGCAGCTATAAATAAAGCTTTTTATTTATAAAACGTGATCAAATTAAAAGACAAAACAGGGCGAAGTGACATAACCGACTTATAATTTCTAAAGTTCGTCTGTCTGACTTTTTGTTCAGGTTTATCTCAGAAACGGCTGGAACGATTTCGACGGGACTTACACTCGCCTATAGTTCATTAATATTATAATTCTGCCTCAAGAAAGTTGTCGTAAAAAAAACTCGTCAAAGATTTCTAATAGCTCTTAAACCTCTGAAGACCAGATAATCTTTTCAGGACAAACATATGGCAAGAAGAAAACCTTGCAGGGTATAAAAACATCAGTTTTGAGGTACCAAATGGTACCATGTAAATACTTGAGGTTAATAATAAACAAGTCAACTTCGACACCTTGTAATTTCCCACAGGTATGCGGTTTCATTCACTCACTTGTTTGCAAGCACGACATGCTTAGGGATGTCGCAAAGTATGTAAGAAATAACAATCATATATTTTGTTAATTGATACTTTTTTTATTAGCGAGAAAGGTTATCTGTCTGTTTTATCATAAATTGCTAACCTAATTCAGATTAAATTTTGTCTAGATTTAGTTTGAGTTTCGAAATTTCTTAATTTGCTAAGAATATCCGAGTTCAGGCAACGTTGAAGGAAATACGTAGTTTGTCTCTTTTTGGCAGTAATCCTATATTTAAATCTAGGTAGAGAAGATTGGAGTTTGTCGTTTTACTTAACAAAATAGGTACCAAAAAGCAATAAAAACAAGCCATTTTAAGAGAATACATCTTTCGCTTTCGTTTTTACATACGTTTTACATACATTTGTTTACAACCAATAAAACTAAGGTCCAAGAGACGCGGCGTTATTAAAAAAAATATGGAAATAAATGAACATACCTACACATTTAGTGTAGATAATATATTTTATTAGAGGGCTACCATCGCATCTCATACATTATTTATAGAGTTTTATTGCTTTCACCAAAACTAAACAAAATATCATTCTCACTCGGCAACCCTGCGGATGATAAATGACAATGA
The DNA here is from genome assembly GCA_949315895.1 of Anania crocealis. Taxonomy (NCBI): domain Eukaryota; kingdom Metazoa; phylum Arthropoda; class Insecta; order Lepidoptera; family Crambidae; genus Anania; species Anania crocealis. The sequence goes on from OX438868.1 coordinate 3,563,323, forward strand.
CGTCCCAGGCCTCAGGAGTGGCGTTTTTCCATAACCTTCCATACGAAATGACTCGCGTATAGCTTTATAGGATTCGGGGAGTTTGCGTTAAATTGACTAGCTTGGATGATTTATGTGATAAGCTGTGTTTTGGAAAAATGCGGACGGATCTATGGGGGTTTAATGAAACAAGTGGGGGCAACGAACTCTTTGAGGATCCGTTGCAACTGTTTAGTCCTACTCTGTTAGGATTTTTTGCTGACAAAGTGCTAAATTTTCCGAGTGATTTTTTTTCTTTAGATAGTACAGTTTGAAAGTAAGATTTAAAAGCTCAAAAGTAATAACAAACAACCCCATTATTTAATCTTTGTTATGTTTTATATTTTTTGATGATTAATTAGTTAGCGAGTAGCTTTTAGATAATAGAAATATTACTAATGTATCTTGCCATTTTCAAGGTATAAGTAAATTTTTACATGTACAAGTTTTTAGTTTTTTTTTCTTTTTAGAAGACTTTATTTTAACGTCGTTGGTAAATCATAATGCCTTAAAGAAAATATGAAAAAAAATTTTTGTTAATTTTTTTTTGCTTAGCAGCATGTTTTTTAAATAATTAAAAACTTTAAACATTTCTAGAGCGTTTGACCTTATTTACCTACTTTTATGAAAAAATACCAAAGGTGCTGCTAAGCAAAAAAAAACAAAATTTTTTCCATATTTTCTATAGGGCATTATAATTTACCCATAAGGACAGATTATTGTGTAATAATTAACATTTTTTATTACACAAATTATAGTCCTTAAAATGAAGCTTGATTAGAATGACAGTTCTCACTGAAAGAGACGACATAACTTTGTACCAGCGTCACACAAGTGAAACACATTTGCACATAAAAAAAAATATTGGTAACTGGCATGTTAAGAAAATTTTTTTATACATTGCTTTACATATTCAATTTAATTATATTAAATAGATATTTAAAGTTAAAAACATTAAAATAATCCAGTCACAAAAATTACACCTAACTTGAAAAGACGTCTTTACAAGGTTACGTCATTTTTCATAATCGCTAGTGATAAGGTAAAATCGACAAATCGAAATCGACAGACTAACAGTATTTCAAAATCAAAGTAATGTAACATAAATGTTACAAATAATTTAATGAGCATTGGTTGATGCTAAGAACATCAAATTGCAATTATTAATAGTTGACGAAAAAAATTCAAATTTAGATAGATAGATAGATAGATAATTCTTTTATTGCACAAAACAAAGGTAACATAAATTACAATGTGACACATATGTACAATAAGGCGGTCTTATTGCTAAAAGCAATCTCTACCAGACAACCTTTGGGTAGAAAAGGATAATTACGTCTCAGTGGAGTAGGGGTGACGTGGTGCAAAGTAATAAGTGTGTATCTAACTTATTAAATATAAATAAACTGAAAATAAAAATACATACGACCATACATATTATTAGATTCTTTAAGCGATAAAAATTTTCTAATTGATTTTCATGATTGTTACAATTATTATTCTCATAATGATCACGACACTGACTTACTGTTAAATCTTAATATATCTTATTTTCATTTTATTTTATATGCCTTATCTGTTTTTTTTCGTTTTTCAGTCGAGGCAGTCCCATCACTAGTCACCTCAGTTTAACAGGTGTCATTCTAATCAAGCTAAATTTTATGGAATATTATAATATCTTTTGACAGAACGTAATCCGCCGGAGCAACTAGTTTTTATATTTATTGCTGGCTGTTATTATACTTTTTATAAAACATTTAACAAATACGTTTGGAATCAGGCATTCTGTTTTTAAAAACATGCGTGCGCCATCTTACGACAGAAATCTACGCGAATCTAAAGTATTTCTTTATTCGCGACAGGACGGCCATGGCTTGCCTGATTTACGACCAAGAAGCAACGCGCAAAACATAGAATATAAATCAAAGCGCAGCTGGTAGGAATGCTCGGTGGAATGTTTTTGGTACATTTCTTCTATGTATTGGAACATATTTAGCGAAGGTTTGAGAGAAATGTAAGAAATCGTCGAAAGGTCAGGTTTCTTATATTGACAGAAAATTACATAAGTATGTATACCCGATGATGTTTTAAAATATAGATTATGTTACCTTCATAGTGATTCGCGTATTAAATCTGTTTCCGAGCAATCTAAAACTGCACACATTTATAAGTTTCACTAATAAGCAGAACAAAAGATGCGAAATAGCACGCAAATGAAAGAGATGGCTATAATTTTTAATGATTACTTCCTGCACTCGACGTGGACGTTGTAAAAATCTGCCTAATTAGGGCGTATTTGAGTCTTCACAAGAATAATTATCTGCATTGTTTTAATATCATTGGTTTTTTAAAGTCCTCATTAAATGCCTCCGTGTTTAAATGGATTAGATAATGGCTTGAGAATCTAGGTATCAGGGTTTTCCGAGCCGCTTCCGTGACTTCGAATTTTCGAACATTACTAGGGTTTGTGATCACCAACTTGCATTTGGCAAGCGTGGTGATTATGCCTGTACCCGTCATACCTTGTAACTTGAACTCAATGATGGAGGTATTTGACCTGATGTGGGATGATTATAGGCTGTTACTTTATTTTTTTACTTTTATTAGAGATCCATATAAATAAATAAATAAAATAAATATTTAAGACATGCCTCACTGGGCCACACTGAGCCATCTAGTCCCAAATTAAGGTAGTATTAAGTACCCTGTCGTATGGGGTACTAGACAACCGATAAACTTACTTATATACTTTTTTTTTTGTAAATACATACTTATAATACATAGAAAACACCCAGACCAGTACAAACAGACATGTTCATGCACACAAATATTTGTACTGCGCGGGGATCGAACCCGCGACCCATGGCTCAGAAGCAGCGTTAACTACAGCTGATCCAAATGGTCGTCAATATCAATTGAGGGAATTCGACTTTTTGTGGTAGGTTGACATGCTGTTGTCTATACCTTGTGTCTATTAAAGCAATTTAAACCCTCTAACGCTTAAAAGTAAGTCATTTTTACAGCTGGTCCTAATTGAAAAGGTTTCGTTGATTTAAATTTTACAAGTGAAATTAGTCTTGACAAGATCTCTGTCTAAGTGAGACCATTTCTCAACCGATAACAAATTAGGCGATTTGCGAGAAGAAAAATAGTAATAAAGCTTAAGATTGCTCGTAAAATATACCCGTATTAATAAAGCAGTCAAAATTTCGTGCTGTGTAATTGGTTAACACTTTTACTTATTTATTCAACACTAAGACAGTGAAATAAAAAAATATGCGTGAAACATTGATATATATTGACGACCATTTAGATCAGCGATAGTAAACGCTGCTTCTGAGCCATGGGTCGCGGGTTCGATCCCCGCACAGAACAAATATTTGTGTGCATGAACATGTCTGTTTGTACTGGTTTGGGTGTTTTCTATGTATTATAAGTATGTATTTACAAAAAAAAAGTATAAAAGTAAGTTTTATCGGTTGTCTAGTACCCCATACGACAGGGTACTTAATAGTACCTTAATTTGGGACTAGATGGCTCTGTGTGGCCCAGTAAGGCATGTCATAGTGAGAATTAGAAACGAAATCCGATACAAAAATGACATCTAAGGCCTTACTCCGTAACACAATGTCCGTATATTCGAATCCATGTGTCCCTATCACTCATACCGGAGTTTTAAAGTATCTGAGAGAGACATACTCGTATATATCCGTAAATAGGAGCTTCGGGTAGCAGAGTAAGGCATCTGAAACTGTCCTCATTTAAATGATTGACGTTTATTATATGTCCGTGTCAATTTTATAACCCTGCAAAATTATGTTGATATTCAATAGTATGGATATTTATTTCATATTGTAACTATTCCATTTGAATAGGTTGTACTTAAAGCGCACCCTTATGTCAACTGGGTGCACTTTTAATTGAGATTTTGTGACGCTGATTTTGTATCTGGTTACATCAATTCAATTCAATTCAATTTATTGCCATAAAACTGTGTATAAATTTTGCAAGTTGCATTGCAGATAAAAAAGGTTACAACAGATACCCATAACGGATATGCAATACTTTTCTTAAGAACTAGACCACATAAAAGAAAATATATGGCGTGAAACAAATAACTACAATACTTGGCCTATTGGCACCTAAAAGTGCACTTTTCGCTTATCACTTTTAGTCATAATTTCTCACAAGATCAAAATTTGAACGTGCTCAAAGTCGCAGTCAACTTGATTGTGTTCGACGGTTGATGTATCTTCGCCTAGTCTATTGTTAATTGCGAGGACCTGCTATTGGCTTTCTTATACTTATCTGTTAATGTTTTATATGTTGCATTAGCTATTGGTCTTCCAAATATTCAATAAATAAATAAATAAATAAACAGCTATTTTAATATTAGTAAGTGTAGAAACTTTAGAACAATTACACCAAATTTTATCGCCAAACATAGCAAAGCTTACTCTATGGCGTGTTTTTGCTTATCAAACAATTTTTTTCTGTTTCAGGACTCAAATCCGAAACGACTCCGTTCAAGTTCAAGTTTTATTCCATCAAACTTACCCGAATGCGTAAATGTCAATTTGTATGGCATAGATAAAAAATACAGGCGCCATCCCGACATAATTTTTTTAGCCAATAAGAACTCTATACCTGCGTTACACTTAGGCACTTTTACAAAAGGCGTGCATTCTGAACACATTTAGGATTGTACGAACATTCCTATAAACTGACCAAAACACACAAATATTGACCCCAATTTATTAATAATATTATTATATAACGCACTCAGTGATAACATTTAAATAACTGGGGTTATGACCAGCCGAGTCTATAAACATGGAAACCAAAATAATAACGCTTCACTGGGCCACACAGAGGCGTAACACCGGTTTTCATGGTGGTTTCGATTCCTGGACCAATAAAGAAAAAGACGTGTGGCACTCGAAGACTGCCGCGGTAAAGCTATTGCATAGCATTTTTTATCAACTTATGCAATTATAAAACTAAAAAGTATCACCGCTGTGCCGGTCAGCGTGGGGGGTGTTAGGTTATTTTCGTTACGGAATTTCTGGATTCGGTCTCCACGCTCAAGGACACGATAGAAGCTATGCAATAGCTTAAAAAAAGTATTTTGCCACATTTTCTCGAGTCTGGGTGTGTTGAACCTTCGTTGTCTCTGATTATCACAATATGTGCTTTAAATATTTACTTACTTTAGGATCCCTAAAACTATAAGTTCATTTTAACTTCTTTACTAAACAAGAATTTATGTGACGTTGTCCACATTTATTTCTTTATTTAAACATACAAACTTGGCATAGCAAATCCCAATATTTCCGATTGCAATAACAATGTAAGCAATCTTCTAAACAGCGATCGAAGTAGCCAAATATACTTGCTTATCCATCATTGTTCCTTATTTTGTAGGGGGAGAGACGTGTGAGTGGTCATTAACAATAAAGAGGTACAAGGGCTCTCAAGAATTCTCATTACGTGGTTACTCTTGGGAATGGGGTTGGGTCTTTTGGGACCCCGAATCGGTGGAAGGGTTGAGCACAATAAAAAGCTGGGCTTCAATTGTTAATATAGTAGGCATTTCTACTAATGCAGACTTGTAATGTCAATACATTTTTCGTAGAATTCTAAATGTTTTTGTGATGGTTAGGCTAACATCGACATATTTGGTCTCGTGATTTTCACTATTTCATTTCATCGTTATCGGAAATGATATTGTTGTGGAACAGTAAATATCATCAAACAGAAATCGTTTGCTGACGAAAAAAAATATTATGATTCATGAATTGAGCATAATGTTGGCCGGCGATTTCTAGTTAGGCACTCGAAGGTAGTTTAATTAATTTTAACCAAGAACAGTTTTAGATTTAGTTTTTGTAACCTTACATACTTATCTTTCGCATAAAGTTTTATTTATTTATTTAAAACTTTATTGCACAAAAAAATTATAAATGTACAATTGGTGGACTTAATGCCATGTGGCATTCTCTCCCAGTCGACCATTGGGCTAAGCAGAAAATTGTGTAGGCAGTGCGACAGACAAAACTAAATGAAACTAATGTAACAATAATTATAAGTTAAAAAAAAGGCAATAAACTACACATAGTACCTTTCATATATAAACTAAATATTTTTCATACATAAACTAAAAATTTCATATATAAGTTGCGCGTGGCTTAAAGCTTCATTTTCCTTCAGTTGAGTAATTTATGAAAAACTTATTGACAAGAGATACTTGAGATCTTGAGAAGGTAGTCAAGATCTGATCCTGAATAATAGTATGTTACAAGTTAGAAGTACTTATACACCGAACTTGGGACACTGCTTCACTCGCACCCAACAAATTGGGCCACTTCAGAGGTGGCTATTAAGCCTTGTTAGATCCCTTATAACGTGTTCACGCCCTAAACAATATTAATAGACAGGACAAAGCTGTAAAACGTCCAAGCTCGGGACACGGCTCAAGTTTGCGAACAAGATATCAAATGTAACGGCTGCGGGCCTTGTAGGGTTGCATTTACACTGACACAAATTATATTAATACATAATATCTATATAATTTGTATCATATTATTATATCGTATATATTATTATATCATATTTATGTACAAAAAAAAGTATATAAGTAATTTTATCGGTTGTCTAGTACCTCATACGACAGGGTACTTAATAGTAGCTTAATTTGGGACTAGATGGCTCTGTGTGGCCCAGTGTCTGTCCATTCTCAAAAATTAATTATTTTTTTATTTTTAGCTCTGATGACACAATAATTTAAAGGACCATCGATATTAAGAACAATATCGATGTAAATCATACAGCAGAGGACAGTTTTAGGTGTAATTTTTGTATAGGACTGTGTCAAAAATTAATTAATTTATTTATTTATTTATTTTTAGCTCTGATGACACAATAATTTAAAGGACCATCGATATTAAGAACAATATCGATGGTCTTACACCGATACTTTTTATTTGGTATTACACCTAAAACTGTCCTCTGTTGTATGATTTACGTATGATTTTATCTCAGTGTCAACTTTATAACCCGGCCAAATAATTGACGGACTATAGCGCAGCCAGCCAGTGCGCGCCGTCAGTTAACAATGGGTTCGCAACAACTCATTGCTAATGAATTGTTGGCGTTCATACAACATGCCATCGATACCATGAACGAGGTCAGCATCATGCAGATCTGCAAATCCAACTTTAAAGAAGAAGAGATTTGCAGTGGCAAGGCGCTTCTGTTCCAGACGCTCGGGAAGAGTGCCCAGATGCCGTCTCGCCGGAGGGACGGGGGTGAAAAAAATGTGCAGGACATAATAACCCTGCTAAAGGAGACAGATCCTGACGAAGTGCCTGCTTTCGTGGCAAAGGAGCTACACAGACTGCCCCCTGTCACGTTGAAGGACATCACGTTCCTAAAAACAAGTCTGGCCGAAGTGCACGCAAAGTTGGAGGCCTCAGAGAACACCATAGGTGACTTGCGTGCCAAAGTGTTGCTATTAAGCAACACTGCTCCGGTAAGTAGGTAGGTCACCTGAGGCCTGCAATGTCAACACACGTCGCGGGGCGCAGAATGCATCGGTCTGCAGTTTCGGGTCGGCGCAAACTGATGCGTCACCCATCGCGGTCACCGACATCGTCACCGCTACTGCGCGCCCCGCCGCGCGCCCCGCCGCGCGCCCCGCAGCACCGCAAGACACATCGCGCGTTGTGACGTCAACTCTGACTCGTGCATATGCTGCAACCGGCGGTAGGAAAAGCAGCTCCCTGGCGGCTCCGAAGACGCTGGTATCACAGGCTGATAAGTGTGATGAGGAGGGTTTTACGAAGGTTGAGAAGAAGAAAAGGAAGCCCTCCACTCGCAACCAGTGCGGCAACGCACCCACTGGACCGAACCACCTGCTTCGGCCTGCAATTCCAGTAACGCTGCTATACGTGTCCCGGCTTCATTACTCTACAAAGGTCGAGGAGATTGTAGAGTACGTGCGATTGAAGACCAAATACACCTTGAGGGTTGAACGTTTGGAATCTTGACACAACACGAACTTCAATTCGTTTGTGGTTAGGGTTCCGACAGGACAACTGTCGACCTTCATGCAGGCAGAATTTTGGCCGAAGGGTGTTGTGTATCGTCGGTTTCGTGGACGGTTACCTGACACCAAGTCGCGTAACACAAAGCCGTGAAATTTGTGTGTTTATAGTGTAATTTGTATTGTTATAAGTATTGCATGTATGTTAGTCTGTAAGGTATTTATTTTATGGGCCTGTATTTTTTACTCTGTTGCCTGAAATAAATAAATAAATAAATAATGTCGATATGTAATAGTTTGGATATATAAGTCTATTCGATTGATACAGGTTGTACTAAAAGTGTACTCTTAAGTCAAATGAGTGTAAATTTAGTGAGGACACTTTTTTAACGTTGATTGTGCATCTAGTTTATATTACATCAAAGGAGAAGGTAGTCCAAAATGATTTTGGCCGCAATAATAGAGGTCCCACAAAAGACACAGCTCACGTGTCGGTGGTTTGAAAAATTGACTTTTATTACGGTATCAGGAAAAATCAATGTTGCTAAGCGAATCACAATCAAGTTTGGCCTAAAATGAATCGTCGAAATTGACTGCCTGCCAAGCGATTATGACAAATTCTCTAAGTAAAGTAAACTGGTAAGATAATGATGGTAATTTACTTCATATCTTAGATGGTTTATTTTTAAAATTCATTGCCAAACTAACACTTACATATTACTGATATTGATAAAGCTATTTTTATCAATAGTAATTGGTTGCCAGGTAAAATAAACTTTTGATATTATCCTCTAACTGGGTCAACTCGCAAAGACGTTAAACTTGTCCTAGTTCAACGTCTTTGCGAGTTACTGCGCCGTACATCGCACAAAAAAGAAATGTACCTGCACTCCTGGATATGTGTATTTTGGTTGCAAAATTGAACCTTATTACAACTGTTTAAATCTAGACTTGTGTTTAGCATGAGATGCAAAACAATGTTTATCACCAAAAAAAATATCGACATAAATCGTAAAGGCACCACTTTTGTATCAGTGCGATAAATGTTTAGTTAATATTTTGAATTACATCAGACACCGACATGGCACATTTGCCTTAACCCTTACAACGCGTTTCGTTGTAATTGTATCCCGATTTGATGTTACGAGTACCATGTCCCATTTCATTAGCCGTGTTCGGTTTACAGGCTGATATGAATAAAACATACAGAGGGTTAAGGCCAATCATTAACTAGTTGTTTACAAGTGTGCATGGGACCAAGGGTCTGACAGACCCACATCTATATTTATTTGTAGTTAGACTTATGAAAGCATTTGACGTATTTGACTTTCATAAATGATGCAATACTAAGTTGAAAAGTTTAATTTGTCTGTTTATATTAGGAAATTTTTTGTGCAATAATATCTTTTTGATTCCAATCCCAATGAAAATTTCAGATGTGGTGAATTTTGGTCAGTTATTGTGCGTACATCACAAACAGATTCTAAATCAAAATAACGACCACGCAAAACGATGTCATGGGAATTAAATAATACTTAATAGGTAAAAATGTGAACGACATGACATACTTTATTCTCATCCCAGTAAGTAATTGTAAAGATTTCGTTTGATAAAGTCAAGAATAACGGAGGTGATACAAATATCCGTAAAAGGTGACACAAAATCCGAGATTCAAGGAAAGAAAAATCTAAAATGACTAAAGAGATAAGCTCTTCAAAAACTAGTGTAGTCTTGAAAACGGAGGTGGCTCTTTGTGTTTCTTTTATTAAGTGTTAGTCAAAAGCAACATAATATGAAAGAAAACATTCGGTCCCAAAGAAAATTCACCAACAAACTAAGTTCGTACCCAAAAGTTTTATAGCTACCATACACACCGTTTGTGACCGCAGTGTAATTTATTAACAAGTTTCTTGTTAGGAGTCTGCCTTAATTTAATCTGTAATTTGTTACTAGACCCCAGCAGGCATATGCTAGAAACTTAATCGTACAAGTTTAGGAAGGGTTGGATATTTTTCTAAAGTTAATCTATACTAATATTATAAAGCTGAAGAGTTTGTTTGTTTTATTGTTTGTTTGTTTGTTTGAACGCGCTAATCTCAGAAAGTTCTGGTTCGAATTGAAAAATTACTTTTGTGTTGGATAGTCCACTTATGGAGGAAGGCTTTAGGCTATATAACATTACGCTGCGACCAATAGGAGCGAAGCATCAGTGAAAAATGTTGCAAAAATAATCGCGATAAGTAATAATAACAGAAATTGACGCGAACGAAGTTGCGGGCAACAGCTAGTTATTTATATGGTAAAAATTTAATCACACAGTTAGTAGATCTTTTCAACCGACATTTTTTTTGAAGAATTTGTTAAGTACTCGTATGTTAACCCTATCGAGCATCGGGAAAAACTTTAGCTAAGACCCGAGTTCACACATTACTTAAACAGCCGGTAAACATAGATTGACGATTAATTTGACACTATTCCCATACAAAATATGTCAAATAATATTTTAAACGCTGTTTAAAACTTAACGTCTGTTGGTGAACGACTCGGTTATAAGAATATTGATACAATAAGATAAGAAGCAACTTATAGTAGAACTGCGGTCAACACTCTGACTGTCAAGATTGGCAGTTACAAAAAGCACCTTCTTGAAGATTTTTAACGAAAAATGTGATAAAAAGTTTTAAATTCAACTAAATATCTGTCGTTATTCAAAAATTTGGTCGTGGACCGTCCATCTGTTGAAGGTCGCGACAAGCCATTGAATGCGGGTGGCGTGGGACCGATCGTTGTGGAGATCCTTGGGGGAGGTCTATGTCCAGCAGTGGGCGTCAATTGGCTAAGATGATGATGATGATAAAAAAAATATCATAAATTTTGTGAAAAGAAATATAACACTTTATTTTTAATAAATTGTAACAATAATTCTGTATTTTCGTCCTTGAAATAAGGCAAGTACAGTTTCTCTTTTAATTCAAATACAAGTAAGTAAGCTATGACTTAAATTTTTTGCTAGTATTTGGAAACAGTTTTGATTACTTACTGGTTTAAAGTTAGGTCTGTATCTTTTTGTATCATTTTATCTTTGGAATTTACTATGTTAATTAACCATTGGATCAAAACGCAATAGCTGTTATAACTTAGACTCTGAATCCATAGCTAGGATTGCCAAAATGTGTAAGCGCATTAATTTGTCAGGGAAGTCAGGTCGGGCGGCAAATTTAATTTTCTAATCGACAAAATTTGTTTCGTCCGTTCGAGCGGAGTCTGGAGTCCATCTCAGTGATTTAAAGCAGTTTGGACAGGATTATAAATATTGTTGCTTGTAAATTATTTGATGCGCATAAGGGTTAACGAATTTAATCGTGATGGTATTGTGGTTAATGTGGTATTAATTGCGAGGTGGATTTTGGCGATAGAGACTCTTTGTGTGTCAATTTATTTGATTCACGTTTAGCCCAATAGTTAAATTGTAGATAATATCACATGGTTTAAATATCTACCATAAAAATATGTACCTTACATCACAGGTTAGACGTCATTGGAATTATAAATATTTTTTGTATCTTAAAGAATGAAAAAATGAAATAAAGTTTCATATCAGAGACTAGATACAATGACAATACTTTGTAACACACAATATACAGGATTCAAGTGCTTTATGGCATCAAATGGTTTTTTCAACTAATTGTGTTTTCAATGGATACTGTTATTTAACTTGCTGTACCTTAGTGCATCTTCAATTTCATAATGAGACAAAAAAAAACGTTAACCCTTCTAATGGGTGTAGTTAGGAAAATGTAAGCAAAAACTTTCTCTAAGGGTGTAAATTGTTAAACTTTTACGAGTCCCGGCTCGGCCATTCGTTTAGCATCTTAACCAAAGGAGAATCATAATTTACAATTAAGAAAATTTACAACTACCTTAGAAGACAAACAGAAAACTAAAGCACTCCAATTATAAGTTTCAACGGCGAAAACTAAGTGAGAATTGAATTAGTATGATTAGTGTTGAGTATTTTAGAAGATAAATTATTAGAATAAAATGGAATTCTGATTGAAATAATACGACATGTACAAAAAAAATGTGATTTTAAGTGAGAACCTATTTGGTAGTCTAAAAACTTTTACAAAACATATTTTAAAAAAACAACAACTTTGCAAATTGATTGAAAAAACAAACCTGGATGTCTCTTTTAAACCAAACCAATTATAAACCATCAAAATTTTTTAGTAAAATTCAAAATGAAACTCAAGAAAAAAACGTTTAAATGGAATTTGAACTTAACATTTAACCCATAGGATTTAATTTAATTTGGTCAATAAATGGTCAATAAAGTTATGAATATCCAAATGAAGAAGAAAGGAAGTAAGTACTATGTAGTGTCAAGCTATTATATTATGGGTATGATACCCAATGCCGACAATCTATTATATTTTTTGATAGGTGTATATCGGAATGCCTAATTATTTGTACTCCTAATGGTCATTGGCACACAAACTATTAGCCTAAAATTTTTTCGCACATTTTTACTTTTCCTAAACGTGTTTAGCCTATTTTTACTACGCCTTACTTTATATCGCCGTATTATAATTTCCCAATAGCGACATTTAGCCGAATATATTATAACACCTACCATTTACAGTTCCAAATTTTTATTCGTAGAAAGTTAAAAACTTTATCAATATTTGAAATAGCCATGCATGCATGCTTGCAAAGAAGTAAACATGCATGCAAGCAAGCAAGCAAGCACGTATGCAAACAAGCAATCAAGCATGCAAACAAGCAATCATGCATGCAATCAAGCAAACATGCATGCAAACAAGCAATCATGCATGCAAACAAGCAACTATGCATGCAATCAAGCAAACATGCATGCGATCAAGCAATCATGCATGCATCCAAACAATCAGACTTCCGTGACGGCTTCGGCGCTGCGGGGCTCCGGCGGTCCCACGCGTGCTAATCGTCGCAAATGGCTTACGCTCACCACCTCGCTTACAGCCTCCTGCTCCTCAGCCCACGGGCCGCCTCGCCCCTCCGCGCCTACGCGCTTTTGAATTACACTCTAGGGGTAGGGCAGACAAGACTGCTTGGGGTCGGTTTGTGAGCGATTCGTTTCTTAAACTTTTTCTGTTTAAAAAAAAAATAGAGCGTAATGCCAAAAAAAAAGATGCTAATACATTTTAGTTCTTTCGATATTAGACATACTGAAATTAGGGTTTTCAATTTTTAGACCAATTTATATTAGTGCGAAAACAACTGTTAGACTATACAATAATTATACGTTATAAGTTTAGGCCAATACGGTTCGGCCAAATGAAATTAGGACTTTAAATTTTAGGCGAACCGAAGGGCACCCATTTTTTGATTCACTAAAAAGAAAGAAAACAATGATGTTTTGGAATAAACTTTCAAATCCAAAATCGAACTCCATTTCGTTATTTTCTTCATGCGAAACAACAAGAATGTAACATTCCAAAAGAGTTTTGATTACATTTTTGAACTGCAATTGAAAACTGGACGAGATGGTTCGTTAACCTTTTCAATGTCGGGGGTTTTTGTAACTCAAATGTCAGTGGACAGATTGAAAACAAAGTTTACATTGAGCCACTCAGAGTGGACAGTGGGCTGAGTATTCATAGCGGAGGGCAAACAAAATATGGAGGAGCGGAAGTAGCTGGTGAGTTGTCTAGTTGGGAACCTTACTATTGGTTCTGCATAAATCAAATTTTTTTCGAATTATCTATTAGGAGCTCAAAATGTATATAACATGGGTTTAAGTAATCATCCCTTTAGACTTCTGTATCCCAAGTAGCAAAAAACAGAATCATTTCAAGATCATATTGCTGTTGGGTTGGTGATCGCAGTGTGGCCGATTGCATGAGAGGGAAGACGCTGCTGCCTATCTCATTCGGTCAGCTCACCTTTAGTCGCTTTTTACGACATCTATAGGAAGAGGAGTGAAGAGCAACATAACACCTATAATTATGTAGTAAAAGTAATTATATAGTACTGCGTATATACGTCAGCCAGGTCGGTAACTCGCTAAGCAAAACAAAACATTTCAACAACGTCATGTCTTTGCGCGAAACCGTTAGTAGGGGCCGCAGGCTGTTTAGAAATGTTCCCGGGATTTCCATTTCCAATCCCGGCCTCTGTTCCTTTGTGCCGATTCCGGACCACGGGGATTTGCGGGAATTTTCGGCCGCTTTGCGTCTATTTTAAAGTTATTCCTAAGTTTGTTTGAGGAACGCATATTTGCGTCTGCTTTTTACTTTTAGACTCAACAGCTACATACTTGGAATTGTTGCGTTGTTGAAATAAACATTTTCAGGCAAAAAAACAAGGTGTCAGTATTTTTGTGTGCTAATTGAAACCGTTCTTGCATTAACATAAGGTTGAAACAGACTAAATTAAATAATATCGAAATATTATATTTCGTAATATAAAACTTATGTATGTCATCGCTGACCTGAAAACAATTAGTGTCGTACAATTTCACCAACAGGATCTTTCATAATGTAGTGATAATACATTTGCGTTGTTGATCAGTGGCGCCATAATCTCGATTCGACATGTATATTAGTAACTAGCTGTTTCCCGCGACTTCGTACACGTCAATTTCTGTAATTATGATCGCTATTATTTTGAAACATTTTTCACTATTGCATCGCTCCTATTGGTCGCAGCTTGATGTTATATAGCCTTCCTCGATAAATGGACTATCCAACACAATAATAATTTCTAAAAAATTCGAACCAGTACTTCCTGAGATTAGCGCATTCAAACAAACAAACAAACTCTTCAGCTTTATGATATTAGTATAAATAAGCAATGTTAGAGCAGTACCAAATACGTTTTCACATATAAAAGATTATCTTAGAGATTTTCGGTCTTAGTATTTGAAGCCTTCGTACCATGAAATTAGCCAAAGGGCAAACCATTAAGAGTGTCGGCACATTCTTACGAGAAATATGTAAGACATCGTCATCGTTCAAACAACTTTTGGGGGATGCTCATGAAAGAATGTTACAAAGGTTCGTTCACATCTGAATTCTACTTTCCTTTTTATTTTGCTGCCTTTTTATATGAAGGCCAGTATAAAATTACAATTGCAACTAACCTCTTTAATTCTACTGCAGGCTGAACATGTAGAGAGAAGATGGTAGGGAGAAGAAACTGCTGACCACGGAACATGGAAAAAGATTAGAAAGGCGGGGCAGGCGCGCCACATAGGTTAAGAGCAAATGCTTGTGAGCGTTGTGATCGGTTTGAAAATATCTCGCTTGATTAGCGTTCTTTAAACTCGTTTTTGAGTAATGAGGCGCAAGTGGCGACTTCAGTTCTCATACAAATGTTCGTAGTACCTTCTCTGTTTCCGATTTCTACAAAATAAATTGTGTAAATAGTTTCTTGCTTTGTAATTAATAATTACTGAATGTAAGCAAACAGATTGCATTATAATTAAATTAAAAAAAGCTCTGTTATTATAACAACGACTACGATATTGTTCACATTTATAAGTTCAATAAAAAGTGTATGTTCTTCTAGCAGTAGGTACTGATTAAATCGTCGCTTCATACTGGCAACCAATAGGTATAGTTTTAAAAATGTTTTTCTAATCAAGTAAAAACTCTGGACTTAAACGCGGCACCGCGCAGGCCTCCACTGAAAATGGAAAAAGTTTGATTGTCAGATTTTTTTGTCACTCCATGATTTGGGCATTTTATTCCGAATACACTTTCAGCGGGACCATCTTTTGTTATCTAAAATAGCGGAAGTTTATTTAATGGCGGCCACAATACGAGATGTTGCCACATTTTTGTTGATGAATTGTCAAATTTTTTTCAGGAAATATTTACAATCGTCACATCTATGGAAAAAGTAATTTTGATAAGTTTTTTTATGTCTGCAAATCATTGACTGATAGACTTTTCCATAGCAGTTAAAAAGTGAAATAAGAAAGCATTTAATTGCGATCCATCTAATACTGTCAATAGAGGAATAAATGTGTTGCTAACAAGTATTTTCCTGCTTAAAAGTATACTAGAAGTTTACTTACACTAAGACTTGCAACATTCAAAATTTAAAAGGTCCGTACATTGATAAATGTATGTTTAAATTCCAAACGCTCTATAAATAATTTTAAAATTACCTTATCTGAGCTGGAGATCCCCTTGTAATATCTACTAATTTATCATAAGCTCCCCTTAAGACATGCAAATTTATCAAGAGGTTTAGATTTTTCTTTTCATTACCAAGGAATTTTCTTATTCCGCTGCTTGACCCTTCAGATAAATCAAATGCACTTTAATTTAAATAACAAAAAAGTAAAGGCCTATAATCATCCCACTGCAGGGCCAAGGCTTCCATCATTGAATTCAAGTCACCACAACAATGATGGGCATAGGCATAATCACCACGCTTGCCAAAGACGGGTTGTTGATCAACCTGATAAATTTTAGAAATTTGAAATTCTTGTGTCCGGCCTGGGTATTGAAACCAGGACCCGAAGATCTTGGCCAGGTATTTAAATCGGGAACTCATCACTTAATCGCAATTTTCTTCTACGATTTTCATTCCCCATAAAACAATTCGCAGATGTTTCTAAACGATATTCAACATATTCTAGAATCATGTTACATCACAATTTAATTTGATCGAATGCTTATTATCTACAAACTTACTTCATCGTTACTTCTTTTTATATATTATGTATTTTATCGAAGTAATGTTAGTTTACAATTTTGTTACCCATAATTTTATTTCCACGTAAGTTTCAATAGGCAGAATTGTTGAAACATCCAATTTTACTTCACTTAAGTCCGTATTGCCAAACGATTTTTGTTACTAATATTATATTGCATACTTTATTAATAGATAATTTAAAGCATAACTGATATAAATATGTAATAAATATTGATATAATAAATAAACTGCGTTAATCCCGACTCGCCGTGGTCTCCGCGCTGTGGTACTAGTCTGCCCAATACTAGAGTGTAATTCCAAAGCCGGAGACGAGAAAATCCTAATGCATGCTGCTTGTTTGCATGCCTACTTGCATGAATGCATGCCCTTTTTACTTGCATGCGTATGCATGCATGTGCTTACTTGCATGCATGAATGCATGCGTACCTGCTGCATGCCTGCTTGCTTTCATGCATGCATTAATTTATGCATACTGCATGCATGCATTAATGCATGCCTGCCTGCTTGCTTGCTTGCATGCATTAATGCATGCCTGCTTGCTTGCTGGCATGCACTAATGCATGCATGCATGCCTTCTTCTATATGCATGAAAGTATGCGTATGCAAATGTAAAAGTTATTTGAGGAAAAAATGATATGGGAACCGTTACACATTGAAACATGTTTTTATGAATGGTTTTATCGATAACTTAATAATTCTATGAAACATTAGTTTGATATATCGTTATTCTGCTTAACAAAACAATAGCGAAACATTTTTTTTGTGAAATATTATTCGATGTTATGAAACGGCGATTATTAACTATTCGATAAATCAAGAAAAAAATATATTAACATTCATGGAATAGTTTTCTGTGAAATGAAATTCGGTATCAAAAAATTATGTGTCTTGATAGATACCCATTTAAATCACTTAACAAACATCAAATATACAACTGTTGTCGTGCATGATAGACACGTCTGCAAATCGGGAAGCAAGTAGTTTTTCAAACGTTTCTATCAATTTAAATTAATATTTACCTGCTTATCTATAAAAAAGAAAGAAAAACTAGCAACGATGGTTACCTCCTTCAAGATATTGAAAATTTAGGACTTTTCAAGCACTTGTTTAGTGGGAATCAGTAATAACAAAAGTATCACACGCACCTAGACCCGACCTAAATTCACTCGTCCAAAAATCGCACGACCTAGAATCTGGCTACAGGTGAGTTTTCTACTCCACCATGGACGTGGTTGCCTGATGTCTTGATAGTTGAAAACACTTTCATTCCGAATTAATTTCTCTACATTTAGTAATTTATTCTGTGTTTCAACAATCGAAATAGTTATAACGCTTTGTGTTATAAACCTAAATAAATGATTCTCCAGCCTACACGAATCACGGACGCAGTCAAAGGCCTAGCCTGATGACGCCAAGAGCAATCAGTCTCCAATTAGCCGAATCGGATCGTGTTTGCCAACACAAACCAGGGTGCATTTTCGGGACTTCAAAAGGATTTTGGACCAAGTTTACTCCACGAATTAGTTGAAGGGATATCCATAAGTAAAAAAGTACCGTCATATCAGAAAAAACACTAGTGATGCTGTAATTGCCAGATAACTAGATTGTGGTGGTTAGTTAAGTAAAGATGGAAAAACATTTCCGAATGATTAAACTTCTTACAGTACATATTATTATATTACCCTCTCGTCTGTGAGATGGTGGAAATCTGCACAAAAAATAAAAAGGGCGCGTCTGTGAGCTGTCTGTGAAATGGCAGAATTCCGCCATCAAGCGACGCGACGTGCGTATTTCGCGGCAAAACTCGAAGCGTGACAACTGCTATCGCTTTAAATGAAGGCGTGAGTAGTTTTACCATAGATTTGGCTTCACAGTACACTTTCTTAGTACAAGCGATTAAAGAAAAAAAAATCGTTCATATACTTAAAAATGTTGCCGTTTTGAGCGTGAATTTTGCGAGACAATTGCTGATTTTGGACAAATCTTTAGTTTTTTGTAGCAGATTTCTTGATAAAACAATGTTTATTTTTGTTTTATTGGATCATTGTAATCAAACAATTGCTTTTATTTTATTTTTTGTATAAAAAAAATTAGGCACCTTATATTTGGTGCAGTATCAGCTTTAATGTAATATTTTAGTTGCAATAAATTTAATAAAAACGTACAAAATCTATTTCAGAATAATAGAAAACGTTAATAGAAACTGTTTTATTTAGTTTTTATTAACTTAGAGTCAAGGAAGGACCCCTGACAGTGAGATTGGCAGAATTCTGCCTCACAAATGGGACGTATAGGGGAAAATTATACGTCACAGGTCAGTGGTTATTACTAAAAACTTATAATTACTTATCAAATGTGTTTTCCAAGACATTTATGATTTACACCCTGTATAGTTAACATGAGGCAGATGTTGAAGCTATGTTCATTCTGTCGCAATGCAGTCCCGTCATGACAGATAACATATAAAATAAGTTTCGATTCGTATTTATTAAGGCTAATAACTTATACGAGTATTCAACCCGCTATCTGGTAATGGTTTCATAAAAATGGAAAACGCCATACAGTATTGTAAACGAATAAATCATAGAAATAAACAACTGTAGTTCAAGTAATTTACTTTTTTTGTCTGTACCTAAGTAACAATAATTCAAACAAGTAGGTTCTAAAGATGCTAATCTGACAAGCTTTTTTTCTTAATTTACAGAACAAAGACGTTTTGTGTCTAATACAATTTACTGAGCTATGGCTTAACTTGAAAACAAATAAATTGTCATGAAAAATAAAAAAAACTCTCATATTTAGTTAAGAATTCATGTTATACTGTCCAAACAACAATATTTCAATTTTTTAAAAATGCTGTCAGTGAGAGTTGTTTGTAGGCTATTGTTTCTTTGACGAATTGCAGTGGGATAGATTAAAATTATATGCCTTTCAATAAGTAGCACCCATCATACTTTATATGATATTTTAGCAACTAAATAGCTATAAATATCAGTATCATGCGGGTTCGAGTGACGCCTGAGACAAAAAATTTCAAGTTTAAATACTAGCCTTTCAAAATTTAAGAAAATATAATTAAAGGACATTATTGACTCTTGAATGGTTAAAACATTTAAGTAACTGCTTGTACGTTTACCGTTCACCACATTTATCCCGGTTATTGCTTTATTGCCATAAAATGCATATGCTGTGCCAATTTTAAAAACATTTGGCATTGGATTTGCATACGATGACGCATTATTGCATCGTGTTTCGCTAAATATTCAGATCTTGTACCGAATTTAGTTTCTGGAGATATGTTGCTGGCTACATTTGGGTGAAAGACTGCGTGTATGAAATTTCTAATACATACCGCCTAAGTGTATTTAAAAGTTTTTTTGAAGCAAATAAATAAAATTGAGGTGTCTGTTTGTAATTTCAAGTAAAAAGCTTTTACTGAATGCATTCGAAAGAATAGGATGCCTACTTAAATAAAAAAACAATTTATAGTTTTGTTTTTGTCTATCTGATTCCTCTAGCTAATGTCTAAAATAATTAGACCAATTTTGACCAACCTTAAAATTGTATAACGTAAACCTTCTTCCTCTTGCCTAAGATATACCCATAAAGTCGTAACAGGGAATCAGAAGAGTAAATTCTATCAGAAGAAGTTAGGCAGCAAGGATTTCTCTTTACAATTAACATAAGGGCAATCGTTAACTCGCTAACAAGACGTGGTTTTCGTTTTTAACCCTACGAAACCTTTTCGGCCAAATCCAGCTAGTGTTTTGTTTCAATGATGACATATGTGTTAGTAGGTACCTGCTGGAAAGATAATAATTATAATTATTAGTATAATGTCGTTTACAGAATAATAAAATAAGGTTTCATTATAGAGTACTTGCGATTTTCCGTTTAGTAGTAGCTTTTTTACAACGCCATTTTTACGATGAAGTAATGTCATTACCTACGATTTCACAAGTTTGGAATATTGATTGGAAGGGTTAAAGTCTAAACTAAATATTTCTAAAAGTAAACTAATGTAGGATGATGATGGTTTAAAGCACATGAGTAATATTTATTCATGTGGTTTAAAGTATTAATGCTTAAATAAGAAAAATGATTGGTATTGGTGTCATGAAAACCTTTGCCGCCTAAGTTATTCACTTGTGTGAAATTGGGTTTTGAACTTGTTTATAGTTTTCCTTTCGTCTGTTACTTAATTTTGTTCTTAATTCAGATTTAAAATTGGTTTAATGTTATTTTTTGTTTCTTTCTTTCAAATTTAGTTTACAACGGACAGAAAAAGAAACGAGATCCTCTTTATTAACTACAGTTTTCTCTGTTTTCTCCTATAACGTTGGTTTTGTCAATTTATAGTATCCAAAGCTGTTATATCATGCAGTAGCTACAGCTTATTGACCATAGAGCAATGTGCCGCCAAAGTAAGAAACATAACACCTCAATTTCGCCAGGTATTCCAGCTCCGCCGACAAATCTTGCTGGCGTGCATTTTGACACGTTTTCAGGTATTCCAAGGATTCACCTATAAAGCTTTAGACGAAAGTATTTTGATGCACTTGAGTTCAGGTTATATTTAAAATGAGACAGCCCAGAAGTGATTTAAAATTAATCTAGAATGTTTTAGTACCGGGCTAAGATTTCGAAGCCCGGGGTTAGATCCCCGATCCAGGCAACAAGACTTTAGAATTTTCTAACATTTGGTTTGTGATCACCAACTCGTATTTTGCAAGCGATTAATCAAGAAATAATCACACTGCTGAGCAAAGACCTCCATTACTGAACTCAACTAATCACAGCAATGATAGGCACAGGCATAATCACCACCCTTGCCAAATACAAGTTGGTTATCACAAACCCAAGTAATCTTCGATAATTCGAAACTTATTCGAACCACCGAATATACGAAATACACCAAATCTATACTAATATTATAAAGCTGAAGAGTTTGTTTGTTTGCTTGTTTGAACGCGCTAATCACAGGAAGTACTGGTTTGATTTGAAAAATTATTTTTGTGTTGGATAGTCCATCTATCGAGGAAGGCTTTAGGCTATATAACATCACGCTGCGACCAATAGAAGTGAAGTATGAGTGAAAAATGTTGAAAAATAGTCTAATAGGACTTTATTGGTTATATTGTACTAGCTGTTCCCCGCGACTTCGTACGCATCAATTTCTGTTTGCTTCTGCACTGATGCTTCGCTCCTATTGGTCGCAGCGTGATGTTATATAGCCTAAGGCCTTCCTCGATACATGGACTATCAAACACAAAAATAATTATTCAATTCGAACCAGTACTTCCAGAGATTAGCGCGTTCAAACAAACAAACAAACAAACAAACTCTTCAGCTTTATAATATTAGTTTAGATTATTATAGATAAGCAATTTAAAAATATACGATTTATCGCTTGCATTCGTTCAAGTTAGTAACTTCGCCCATTTGACACTAGTTTATCACCAAAACACTTCCACATACAGCGCCCATAACTCAATGGCAAGTACTCCATAAAGAAATGTCCCCGCCAAATTTCTCGCAGATCTAGAAACAAATATAACAATTTGGCTTCAAAAGCACGTATTGAGCAATAAATTTCAGCCCCCCAAACATCAGAATGACTTCCTTTTTTTTAAATCGAACAGGGTACGTTATTTCGGCTCGACACCCCAGAGAGAGATTTCGTCCCCTATTTTTATTTTGGTGAAAAATATGCTGGATGGCTTTAGCATATTTAATCTCCGATGAGTTTTTGTCAAAGGGGAAAATATTGTTCTTGAAAATCTAATAGACGCGAGTGTTATGAAATATTGGCAGTGTTTTGCTTGTAGTGTGTTACCGCAATGACAAAACAAAACGTCAAGTAATTGCACATTGTAACGCTGAAACTGTATGGACAGGCTTGTGCCCAGCACGATTTGCAGGCGAGAAAACGCTAGTCCGTCATCTTAGGGCAGCCTTCTTTTAAAAGATTTTAGATTTTTGCTTTATAATTAGGAATATTACTGATATCGCAATTGGACATAAAATTTATGAACAATCGACTAATATTCAAATAACCAAATGATAATGATAATGATAATTTATTTGTTTGCAGAAAACATGGTACAATTTTAGTCTTATAAATATAATATGAACAAGCATGTTTTATCGATTTATCGATATGCAAACATTTAGTCGTCATGCAATTGAATTAACTAATTAGTAAATATCACATAATATAAACACAAATTCCAAATAAAAGTAATATTTCAATTAACTTAAACAGTAAGATGTCAAATTAAATGGATGATACAAAATTATACATACTAAGATATAAAATTATGATGCAGTATGTCAAAACAATAATAACAATAATGTCAAACTAATAATAATAATAATGTCAACCTTAAAATTAATAACATTGATTTGTGAATAGCTTTTGTCATAAAAACAGTTATCAATGAATACACAGAGAATAATTCTTTTAAAAATATTTAGTTGCAAGTTTTCAATGTGGTTCGAAAGTAAATTAAAATCGTTCATGCTGTAACAGTTTCTGGTAATACAAGATTATTATGTATATCATGTATATCAGTAGTACATGTTTACTTTTTTTTAATGTTCAGGTGTCTGATTAAGAAACTTAAAAACTTAAAGGGAAATTGCGGCCAGCTTTTTCGATACTATGTTCCGATTACTGAACTGCAATTTTGGAACATTTCTTATTAGGAGATTTTTTATTTTATTTTATGTTTTACATAATTTTTTTCAGTAACATCACAAAAATTTTTTATTTTGAATATATGCAGTTCTCTGCATAAAAAACTAAAAGCCTATAAAAAAAATAAACGCCTATAAAAAATTTGACGATGTTGAAAAAGTCATTCTGTATACTGTATGTCAAAAATTTTAGATTTCGGCGAACATTTTCTGGGTGCCTAAGTTGACGTATTGGAACTGAGCTATACTTACTAAAAGGAAATAAGTCATTTGTTTTTTGTCTCTTAGATTGTTGAATAAAATTTTGGATTATGATTACAATGTCACCTGTATATAGAGCCTTAGTGCAACGCCCTTTTGTATGAAAAATTCAAAACTTTTACCTTGAATGTTGTATATCTTCGTACATTTTGGTCGTGTGATTTTGATGACACTTTTCGTTTTGATTTATAGAGGGTGCCATAACTACATTTTTATCTAAAATTGGTAACTCGTCAATGTGTCGTATAGACGAAAACTGACCAGTCGTGATACGGCCGCTTACATGACCAAAACATCAAAAGAATGTGGTAGTAGGTAGACGTTAAGTAATAAATTGCGTGTTCAGTCCCGTTTTCTTATACCTCGAAAGTTAAAAACCTTTTAATGATCTATTTATTTTGTTCGTACGTGTTAGCCCGTTACTTAATACTACAATGCCTTGAAACTGTGAAAGAGTGGAAGAATCTACCTCCTAGTGGTCCACCCTGGGCAACGGTATCTTTGGTTTTCTAACCAATGATGACGGCTAACAGATCCCTCTGCGGTGGAAGGCTTCGTAGGAGGCTGCCTGGATGCTGCCTGAGTCCAGCGCCAAACAGTTTTTTCTGTGTTCCACTGGGGTGCGGGAGAACCAGTACCTCTGGGTAAGCTCGCTCCATCTTAGGCTTCTTCTTAATCGTAGAGTAAAGTATTTAGTCAAGAGTAAGCCCATAGTTTATATTTAAAAATAAAAGTTATATATGTGACCGTCCCATTACCACTTCAGCTCCGCAATTCTTCAAGCGATATCGATTACATATCGTAGTTCTTCTACGAATTTCCTTATTTCTAATTCTATCATACTGGAAAATATCTAGCTCTTTTTATTGACCACTGTGCGACCCTGATTGTCCTTATTATACCCATAGCTATTTAGAAATTATAACAATAAGGTACCTACTTCAGAAGAAAATGTCATTAAAAATTCTAACATACTAATTGGTTAAAAAATTTCGACAAAGAGTCAGATATTACTTTTTAAATTAAAACGACTTCAAAAAAAAAGAAGGTACCCTCAAAATTTAAAAAAATAACAAAAAAAAGGAACGTTTTTATGTAGAAAATTTATTTAAATCAGTCATTCCGCAAAAACCACGTCTATATTTCTTAGTCTTACCTTCAAATTCGAAGCAAAAATTTTCTGCAAACTGTAAATCCCAGTGGTTTCTAAACTTTTCAATCTTGCCATCCCACTATAGCCGATTTTAACCCTGATATTAATATTTAGTTACAAATTAACTTTTGAACATATTTTTTAAACTAAATAGGTTTTTGGTGACATAAACAAAACAAGGAGTACTAAAAATCTATACTTATATTACAAATCTGAAGAATTTGTTTTGTTTGTTTTTTTGAACGCGCTAATCTCTGGAAGTACAGACTCGAATTGTTTTTTTTTGTTGGATGTCCATTTATGGAGGAAGGCTTTAGGCTATTTATTTCCACCTGACTAGGTATAACATCACGCTTTGACCAATAGGAGCGAAGTATCAGTGGAAAATGTTGCAAAATTAATCGCGATCATAATAACGGGAATTGACGCGTACGAAGTTGCGGGCAATAGCTAGTTTAAGATATTAAGCAAAACTTTGCAACAAAATGGACTTAAACTATGATTATACGAAAGAAATGTCACCACTGTGAAATATCAACAATATGATAAACTTTTCCTATAGCCTTTCCTATAAATAGACACAGTAAAAATGTATATTTATGTTTTTATTTTATTTGATAATGTAAGGCATGAATCGCATATTATTTTATGCAGAAGCTTTTTATTTTACTGAATAACAACATGCCAACTTTTAACCCTAACAGGGTTGATAACCCAAAGTTTAACAACCACGTGTATAGACGGTACACGCGGACAAAATATTGTGTGGAGGTACACAAGAGGCGGAAACAGCCGCGGTCGTCCATTACCCGCTTCCGGTGATACCTAACTCGGGGCTTGTGATTTACATTTGCGGAGACTAAGAGGTTCTTCATTAACTACGGCTGTATATAACGTACTTTAATGAAAGTACGTTAACGGTGAGTTTTGAAAATACATTATAAAATATACTTTATTTGATATTTTAGCAACTTAATTGCACTTATAATATCAGTATATAAACTTGAAAAATTTTGTCTCAGGCGGGACTCGAACCCGCATCTCCTCGCATGCCGGGCGGGCGCCATACCATTAGGCCACCGAGACACTGCGACACGGCGCGAATTTTTCAAGCATATTCTTACATTTGATGAAGCGACGCTGGCTCACAGCGTAAGAATATGCTTGAAAAATTCGCGCCGTGTCGCAGTGTCTCGGTGGCCTAATGGTATGGCGCCCGCCCGGCATGCGAGGAGATGCGGGTTCGAGTCCCGCCTGAGACAAAATTTTTCAAGTTTATATACTGACATTATAAAATACTTATAAATAAAATGAGCATATATACAGGGTACTAGGTAAATACTCGTAGTATTACTAGCGGAAACCAACATATGTTAACATAATTATGCATATGAATATTATAGTGAAGTCATAAATTTAATATCATCATTAATTTGTTTTTTTATTCATACGAATAAAAAAAAAAATCAGTTATTTTTTTCAATTTTTTTTCTTTCAAAAATATTGTCGGTATCTCAAAAGACTAGCACTACCCTTTCTCTTTCTATGTCTGTCGTAAGAAGCAACCATAAAATTATTGCTAGAGGAGACGGGCAGCAGCATAAGACGGGCAGTAGCAATAAGGGAGTAATCCCTTCATTAGCCAAAAACTGTGATTGCCAACGTACTTGCCAAGTGTGGCGTTTCTGGAAAATCCTTCCTTTAAAGAGGCTTGAGGCCAGTAGTGAAATGACTAAGACTGGTGTTGATTATGGTGAAAATTTATTGTAAAAAAAATATGGCTATGAGTTCATCCTATTTTTGTTACCTATAATTAAACCCGTTTCTTTTAATCTAATACATGCTATTTTTTACCCCATACATAAATTGTAATCAACGAAGTCATCTTAATTCGTAGTTCATCAATATCTACAGTTGCTGATGGACACAGGCCCAACATAGTTTTTTACTTAATCGCCACATTTGGCAGACGTGTATTGATTTTCAACTTTAAGTCCAACGGGTAGAGATCAATATCAATTGAGAAAATTTTACGTTTTGTGGTAGGTTGACGTTCTGTTGTTTACATGTACCGACAATAGACAATACTGTTCGTTTAGATCCATCTATTTCAATTATAACAAGCCGATAATAAATATGTATGTAGCAACAAAATTTCTAATATAAATCAGTATTTTATCTTGGCTGAACTTCAAACTAATATCGACACAGTTAAAAGAGATAGGTAAGTATAACAATATCTGTGTTACTCCAAAAACCAAAACCGGGTTAACTCTTGTTTAGTTAAAAGTCCTATTTTATAATTAATAGCTGTTGCCCGCGACTTCGTACGTGTCAATTTCTGTTATTATGACCGCGTATATTTTTTAAAATTTTTTCACTGTAGCTAAGCCCCAAATTTGTCGCAGCGTGATGTTAATGTAGCTTATAGCCTTTCTCGATAAATGGACTATTCAATTCGAACTAATACTTCATGAGATTAGCGCATTCAAAAAAATAAACAAATTCTTCAGCTTTATAATATAAGTATAAATGTCTCAATTTGGTAATGACAAGAAAATCAGTCGTCTTTTAATTAGACACGGCTTACGGGATTTTTTTTACGGGGTACACATGCGGGTGGCGCGCATTTCGAGTACATTGCTAGCTTTATTTGATAGATCACTCGTGCCCAGTATCATCTTTCAAATATAGCCTGCAATGTAGGTGAAATGCGTGCCACCCGCATGTGTACCCCGTAAAAAAAAGCCCGTAAGCCGTGTCTAATTAAAAGACGACGACGTGACAGAGCCCTTAATCAGTTTTTTTTGTACTACGAGTATTAACACTTTATATCATAAAATCTCACATCTGATTATGAAGACGTCTAAGAACACCTCAGAGAGGCCATGTACTATGCTTCACAAATGCCAATAAATGTGGAGAAAAATCGCAGTTTCCGGTTTTCGGATGCAGTTATCGCTCGCAGCATAAACTTGCTAAGTACAAATTATCTGATCCAAGGAGTGCATTGGGAACAAGGTTAAAGAGGTAAAAATCGCCCTGGTACAGTTACTACTACATATTAATGTATAACTCTGAAATTATTTTATTTATCTGAACAAATCCCAAAATATGAAGACATTTGGCCACACGCCTTGTGATTACACTACTCCCGCTACGTGAATTACCTCAAGTTTTTTTTTCTATAATAGGATTAAGAACGCTACAGTTTCCGGTGTAACTTTTCTATTCAGACTATGTAGGCTTAACTTTTGGGATTGTTCTAACTAATTGTACTGCGGAATTTGTTTACAGTATCGAATCGGTTAGTATTTGTTGTGGATACTTAATTTGTGGGTAAACAACCCGCAAATTAAGTATAGCTTCCACTTAACAATTGGGTCAATTACTGTTCGTTTTCTGGTTAAAATAAAATTAAATGTTTGATGTTTAGATTCGTATTAATACTTTATAACTATACTACATTGCCTACGACTGTGTACGTGCGAAATGTTAAGCATAAATTACACGGGAAATGTGAAATTTTCCGGAATAAAAATTATCCTAAGTTCATCTACTCTTTTCTTCTATGCCTATCTCAGTGCAAATTTTAATCCAGTGTAATCAACCGTTTTGGCAAGATTGAATAACAATATTCGTAAATCCATTATATTATTATTATTAGCCATTATATTCGCCAACATAAATTCTGCTAGCTTACAGCGATCTTCAACGTTTTTTAGCTATCTCTGACACCCCAGAGAAATATTTTCTCAACCATTTTTCAATCGGTTAAAATGAAACAGCCAATAAAATTAAGTCAAGATCCCGTTTCTTTTCACAAATAATTAATATCAGAAGCCTGTAATAGGCAGCTTGAAAAATTCTGGCTCTAGATTTACTCTCACATTTGTAGGATAACCCTACTATAAAAAAACAAATCACCTACCAATCAAACTTTGTTAGAAAACATCAGCTTCCAAACGCTTTAAATATCCAAGTTATCCAACGATGATCGAGACCAAAATCTTGAAAGTCCATTAAAACCAGTCCAAGATGGATGTCCGTTCTCCGTACAAGGAACCCCACTCGGCGGCGGAAGTGGTCGGAAATGGCGGCGTTTCCGTTCCGCGGGCGATGTGTAAAAATCGTCGGCGCGTTAATTTCGGCGCGCGGTAAATTATTCGGTTTTGTTTTCTCTTTGGCCGTTGCCTTTTCCGCTTGTGAGCTGCCAGCACTTCTTGCTTGATCCTTTTACTTTTTGCGAATAGTCCGCTCCACCTGATGGTGTGCGCCCTTTTTCGTTTTTGCTAACGAAACTGTTGGCATTATCTGATAGTATAAGTAGTTTTATTGCGATGCTCGTTTGTCTTTCTCTTGGGTCACTTTTACATACACACTAGATTCTTATGTTTTGGATTGTTAAATGTTAATTTGCAAATATTTCTATGATTTCATTTGATAAGATACGGTTCTGAGACCTTACTCCGCAAAACAATGTCCATTTATTCGATTCTATATGTTTCTTTCACTCATATCAATATCGTAACGTATCAGAAAAAGACAGATAAATCCGTATATACGGGCTTTGCGTTACAGACAGGTTTGAAGCAGGTATATTTTTAATGGTCACCGAGCAAAACTTTTCGGTGTTGAACGATTATTGGGATATTTCTTGTGCAGTACATTTTTACATAAAAATTGTATAAAAACAATAACGTCTATGAGTGAAAGAATATGCCATGCATAAAAAGCTTAACTTGCATCTGTACAGTGACACGTAAAAGCGCCCTCTGGGTATATGTCCAAAAATAAAACTAATTTAACTGATTTACTGATAATAACATAAAGTATCAAATTTTGTGAAAATGCTGAAAAGCAAGAGCTTCGTACTATTTTTGTTAATATATATTTTTATATTATTACTATATTAATACCCTATTGGACCAGTGGTTTAAGTACCGGTCCAAGATCCTGGATTCCATCCCCGGTTCGAGCAACAAGAGATTTAAATTTTTGAATAGGTACATATATAACTCGGGTTTATGCCTGTATTATCTTATTTTTACCTATACCCACTATTGCTGTGGTAACTTGAATCCAATGATTCTGCCCTGCAGTGGGATGATTATAGGCTGTTCCTTGTTTTTTCACAAGTATTTAAGTTATAGTCCTATCCATAGGTACAAGTGTACCAATAATAATACAAGCCCGTACACAAACAAGGCTTGTTAATCCAGCAAGCCATCATCGTGCGTGAAACTACCTGGAACATAGCCAGTTCTATTATCTCTCGCTCTATGTGCCTATAGTTTTAGCCGCTGTTTACTACGCCCATTTGGTTAGGTACCCCTAGTTAGGTTAGATTAGTTGGTTAAATATTTATTGATGAATTATGTCAGCACTGTCTACAGAATTTAACATTAGCAGTTCAACTAAATACTCTTATATCTTATTGATCATCGGCTCTCGAATTTTTCATTAGTAGTTTAAGGAAATATAATTATAATCAATCAGTCAATCGTTTATTTGCTCTTATAGGGTATTTTTTATATTTTGTGGGTGTTGATACATTCTTGGTAAACATACTTTAACTTTCTAGCTATTTTTATAGCATGCAATATACAAGATGACTTATTCATAAACTTCCTAATTTTATACGCGTTCAGTATCATACTTAGAGCTTATTTATGAAGTTAAAAATATAGGTCAAATTTTTACCCGCAAATATTTTTCGCAACGTAGTTTTCAATTTTTAAGCCTGTGAAGGTATGAAGGGAAAATCAACAACTTATGAATAGTATCGTATTGAATGATTGAGATGCGCATCGCGTAAAAAATGTGTTGCGAGGAGGAAACCGTATCAACATTTTTGATTTTTGGCGGACATTTTCTGGGTACTTTATCTTGACATTTTTGTACTAAGCTATACCAGAAGAAAAAATACGTCATTTGCTTTTTGTCTCGTAGATTGTTGTGTTAAAATTAGGAAAATATAAAATTTCAACCCGTTTAAATCATTGTTTATTTAAAACTTATCTATAAAATATCTATAAAATATTACATCATTCGGCTTACTCAATTTACTTTTAAATTACTTTATTATAACCTTCTTCGTTTAAGTATCCCCACCCGAATCCCACTCGGTGGACCTTCTACTGAAGGTCGCAAAAATCTGTGTGCAGGTGGAGCGGCGTAATACCAATCGGTGCTTGGAGGCTTAAGAGGAAACACCACTGCCGTTTTTCCATACAAACGTAGTCCCCTCTTTCCTTCCTGGATAATGCCAGTAGAGCAATAATTTTTATCATAAAAATCTATGGCCACTATTAGTATGTTTCTGTGTGTTCTGTTTTTTCATAAATTAATTAGTAAAAAAGATTTCAGCTCTCAAAAATCGAAAAAATTCGTTAGATTTTCCGCTGTGTTCAAACATCCAGAAAACAAATTTGGCTAAATTTTAGATAAAAAGGAAAACATACGAACACGGCCAAAGCCTTTCTCTAATTTTTAATGAAAAAAGTATTAAAATCGGTCTAGTTTTGGAAAAGTAATCGGGGGACTACGAAACGTTGATTTGGTGTGTTTAAAGTAGGTATTTTCGGTCCAAGATGCAGTTGTCTTTATCACACTCTGCGATGAATACGTTTGGCACTGCGCGACAGCAATAGATTTTACAAATACCTATTTTTCAATTCTCTCGCCCGTAGTGTTTCCTCTTAAGCCTAGCGGTGGACGTCATTCGGTTGTGATGGTGATGAAAAGGATATCAATCTAACACTGTATACATGTAGTTTATGGGTGTTTGGATATTTTTACATTTCAACTTAACCCTGGAGTTATTAATAAGTTATTCAAACTATCTCTTAAAAATATATGTTATTGTTAAAATTTAATTCTCAATTTTTATTTATTTCCAGAGTAACTACAATTGTAATATTGACACATGTACCTTTAATATAATATAAACATTCGAAATAAAAATCATACTGTATAAACACTACATTTTTAACTCCTCATGAGAAAGGGCCTGACTCAGCAAATCACTGAAAAAATTTAATCAACCTCATCATTTCCCTGACTGCCAGTATTAATATGATATCCTGAAACAAAAAATCACAATACAGGGTGAATTTTCAAATTCATACTGTTCCCACAAAAACGCGACAAAGAAAGCCCGGGCGAAACGGATAAATCATTTTCCATGTGATATACGATCACATAAAGCGTTTCCGAAAGCAATTAGTTGCTGTTACGGCCGCAAAATGTAGGTACAACATAAAAAAATTGCAACACGCACTGGGCAGTAGACACGCTGCGTGTAAAGTGAGAAAAAGATGCTATTAGATCCGTCGATATTGCAATGTGCATGGTCAGTAAAATATTTTAAACAATGCGGTGTAAGTATGTCCAGTAAAACAGGTCATTACCCTTTTGAACTGTTTTACTTTAGCACAGAAAGCATATTTTTCTGGGGACTAAAAATAGCCAGTTTTTCATTCCAGCCTGAAATCTATCTTGATGCAAAGTTTTTACATGATTGAGTAACAAACATTTATCCAAACTTTTATATTTATAATACATGTTAATTAGTTGTCAGTTGCAATCAAATAATCAGATACTATTTGTCTCAACCTCAACCTCAACCTAAAACAGTTTGATTAATCTCGGAAGCAGATTTACAAAAAAAAATTCTTCTTTCGAGACTGTACAAACGCACAGTTTTTTCGCGCAGTCAGTAAATAGACTTAATAAAAATAAATATTGTATCGTACAGGAACGTTTCAGCTTTACGATATGGCCACAATAATTTAATACCAGCCCGTGGATTAGGTATTTATTTAGGTAAACTCGAGCGTAAGTTGCCGTACGCATAAGTGGACTCTATCTTGTTTCGATAAAGCTTGTTATCGCTTGGAATGTGCGCATGTGTTTAATACATCAATAACATCGGTATTGGTAGCCCATTTTATGGTAACGGCCCAACTTAGCGAATCAAATAGAGTTCTAGTTTAGTGTTAAAGTTGATATTGAATTAATCTAGATAATATAAAAGTTGTGAAATTTTCATCGCTGATAAGAATTAACTTCTAAATTTTTTTGATGCTACAAGATTGCTATTTCATTCTTAAATGTAAAAGTAAATACATCAGAATAATAGGGGTTAAAGTATGAAATTGCCGATTATTTTCCCACTTTTTATTTTGTTTATAGCTCTTAAGTATAGTCATATTATTGCGTAATTCTTTTTGTATTGTATCAAAAATTAAATAAAGTAACTTTTGACTAAAAAAAAATGCAATACTAGTGCCTATTACTTCAAAGGAAGTCGTTGAAAAGACCCCTTACAATGTGTCAGCTGACCTTCTTGCTTCAATTAAGTATATTTGTATTATTTACTTTGATTTTCAGAAATTTAAATACTATAATGCGTAGCTTTATAACCATCTAACTTTCACCTTTAATTGCATCGAAAACGGTTCAGGCGTTTTTAAAAAACTAAATAATTGTTAGTATGGAAAAATGACTTTTCTCGATTTCGTCCATACAAAACGGCAATTTCATACTTTAACCCCTAATATTAACTCTAAAAGTCTTAAGATATCAATAAATCTATTTCAGCTTTTAAAACATAAAAAGGAATTTATAATCCACAAACTTTTTGCCAGTTTTAGCTTGGTTGGTGTGGGCAAGAGATCTGGCAACGTTGTTGTTAGGCCTTCGTAGTCATTTTACTCTCTGGTTTTTATCTGTGACTTTGCCTAGCAACAGGGTTGTACATAAACATAGCTTTTGATTGTGTACTAATATATTATACGAGTTATACAGGGTGAAATTTTAACCACTTTCCAAAATTTTTACGTGTGTTCACTATCGTATTTAGAACCTATTTATGAAGTAAAAAATGTAAATCAAGTTGTCACCCGAAAATATTTTTGGTGATATAGTTTTCAATTTTTACGATCCTAGACCTGTTAAGGTATAAAGGGAAATTCAAAAACTGATGAATAGTATTGTAATAAATGAATGAGATGCACATCGCGTAAAAAAAGTGTTACTGGGATGCCGTATCAAAAATTTTAGATTTTTGGCGGACATTTTCTAAGTGCTTTATCTTGACATTTTTGTACTGGACTATACCAAAAGAAAAAATACGTCATTCGTTTTTTGCCTCGTAGATTGCTATATTAAAATTTGGAAAGTGGTTAAAATTTCACCCTGTATAGTATTATAGCTAGTTAGTTGAACTAATATATTATTATACTATAAACTCGCGCACAAGGTTTTATTCACACAATATTTATAATTTAAAACTATCTAAAGGAATTTTGTGTAATTGCATCATTTGAACTGCATGCATTTTTGATTGAGGATCCGCTTCCATATCTGCAGGTAGGTACGCATGCTTGCTCAATCAGTATTGGTGCAGGTAGTGTGGCGTAAGTAGGTACTTAATTATACCAGTGCCAACAAGCCAAAATTTTTAGCAAAATTATTTTATGATTCATATTAAGTTATATTATAAAGGAAATCATCATCCAAATTTCACAAAAAAAAGACTTATTTTTTCGTTTGGTAAATAGCCATAACAAGAAAATGTCCGCCAAAAGTATGTTTTTTTTTAAACGACCACCTCGCAACACTCTTTTTACGTGATGCGCATATTATCATTAATTCATTACGATTCTATTCATAAGTTGTTGATTTTCTCTTCATAACGTAAAGGCTCCTATTAAGACGCTGACTGCAGCCGATGACCTTGAGCAATGAACACGCCCACAAATTTATTCGTCTTTGAATTTCTTTGGAACGCGCCACAGCTATCACTGTCAATTCTCGTAGGAGTGACAGAGAAAAAGCGCATGGAATAGAAGGGTCTAAGTGCCAAACAACAAAATTCGTTGTGCAATATAAAATTGCCCTTTTATTAAAAATCTAAATCAGCCATTTGCTTAAGCAACATGTAATATACAATATAGCAAAATTTTATTATCATTGTTATACGGACTGCTGAGAAAAATGGTAATTTATGTATTTTCAGAGGCTACTTTGAGATTTTTTTCTATCGAGTAAAGTTTTTAGAATCGTGTTTTGGAAACAGCCATCTGGTCGAACATATGATCAATTACAACTACATAGAATTTAGCAACAATACGTGCCATAGGCTTAAAGCAAAACAATCTTCATTGAGCTCAATTTGGCTCATGTCAGCGTCTTAACGACCCCCTAAAATTGGTGTCCTAATAACGTCCTTTTTTTTCAATCATTCCTAATAGACTTTATATAGGTTCCAGTAAAGTGATTTCTTAAAAATTAGTTAGGTGTTGTAGTTGGTCGTTAAAAATATTTTAATTTGTGTGTCTAAATAGTCAGTGAATAAAATAAATTGACAGTAAGTGAGATGCGCCCGAAATGAATGAACATTTCATAGTGTTGCGTCTCCAGCCTCATAAGAACCACTTAACTTTACTTAAGAAAAATAAGATACTAAAAGTGGATTTGTATTCTTGCTATCACTTAAAAACTGTAATGTATAGATTGCTTTATTAAGCTAACCCTTAATATAACCAATTTTATTGATTTTTATGGTATAAAATCATATTTTACTTAAAGGCGGTAATAGAGTCTTAATCTCATAACTTGATGCTTATAACGACCCATGGCGTTGTAAGAAATTCAAGAATATTTATTATTTTGTAATAAATGTATATAATTAACTAATTACTTTAATTTAATTTTGTTTTGTTCGCTCAATAAGATTATTTTACTTAGTTGGATCAATTAACGACAAACGTTTTTCCTAGAGATTTTGGGTAAAGTTCGTTTGAACGCTAATCATTATATCTATTAATTTATGACAATATATTTTAAACAACCTAGTTTTTCTTAATAATTGAGTAATTGATATTAAAAGAAAATGAATAGTAATGACATCAAATGGAACAGTTTTCAATAAAGTAGATATTGTAGCTGTTGATTAGGTATTTTAGGTATTGGTCGCTAATAGAATATTGTAGGTAATCTTCACAATTCATTCTATTCCCGACTCATATATATAAAAAACATTTTTGGATTTTCCCTATGAAATGTCCGATAAAGATTACATTCCTATTGAATTTCAAAACTCCAGAATCACTAGATACACTATCTAGGTTTTGATTCCCTAACATTTATCTGTTTTTTTTTGGTTTTTTCTAAATGACTTACCTAAAGCCCTTTTCTTTCCTTAATTTAAAACAAAATCTAATAAAAAATACCAGAAAAAACACAAAAACAAGAAAAACAAAAACGTGGCAAAAAACAGAAAAAAATAAGAAAGAAAAAAGAAACATGCAAATATTAAAAAGGCAAAATAAATAAGCGAGTTGGTTAATAACTTTTTGAAAACTGTATGGCAGATAGAGTTTTCAAAAAGTAAATTATTTGTGTTACTTATTTATATTTACTATCTTATTAGTATGAAGATAATTAAAAGTAAACATATAATAGTTTGAAGACTGATTACGGGTGGCAGTAATAGTTTTTCTGAATTAATTAGAATAGTAAAAAAAATAAATGCATAACAGTTTTGAAATTATCATTGTTATGTTACATATTACGATCATAATAATTTATTATTTGTAAAAAAATAAACCTAACAATATTATTTCAAAACTGTTATTAACACTTAATGAATACCTCTTACTACTGTTTTTTATTTTATTTAATTGTAAAGGGAAAGTGACAATTTCTTAGGGGTCGGTAATGGAAGCGGAAAAAACGGTAATAGAATTTAATAACATCCAAGGGTCGGTAATAGAAGAAACCGCTCTTTGGATAAAAAAAATATTTACTAATATTTGTGCGATATAATACTGAATTTAAGTACTGAATTTCATAGAGCATTTCATCAGGATTGAATATAAATTACATCATCATTCCTAACATACTAGCTTATATCTATTTTTTCATAGTGAGTACAAAGACTGCTTAAACTGGCGGTAATAGGAGCATTTACGTTACCTTTACCTACAGGCTAAGGACCGTAAAATTTAAAAGAGTTATTCCCATCCGATCCCCTGCAATCTGATCCCCTAATACTTACTAACCTGTTTATGGTATGTAACGTCGTACATTCAACAATAAAATACGTTAAAGGCTTTACCTGTGCTTTATTTAGTTTATTAGAAATGACCAATTTATTACAACTTTTTCTTTATTTTATTCTTTTATAATTAAAATTTGTCAGCTGTGGTTTTTAAGAATTACCTTTTTTTTTTGTACGTAAAAAATATCATTAAGAGATGTTTGCATTATTGTTTTGTCTCATCAATTATTAACATTTAGTGATGTTAAAAATTAGATTTATATAATTTTTTACCTTCCAGATAATTTTTATTTATGTTGCAAAGTTAAAGGCAATAAATAATCTGTGATTTTAAAAACATTTACTGTTAGTTTTTTTTATTATCGTTTGATATCTTATGTTTTTTAGAACAATTAGTTCCTAGTTTGTTTATAAAATATTGGGCATCACTGGCTTATTAAAGGTGTAATTTGTTCTTATATCTGTTAAGAAATAAGGTTAATTAACAATTCCAAACAAACACATCATTGTTTAAGTTTAGGTATCCCAATAAAACTGTCATCTCATATTTTAAAGATGTCAATTAGCAAATTAATGACTTCTCATAAGATATCTGATAAATAAAAAATACATTTGAAAACAAATGCTCCCTAAATAAATACGTGATACTTCTTTTCCTCCCTATTGTACTTGCCTGCCTTCCTTACCCACTGCAACGTTTAGGGGTTGGAGAGGGTGTTGGGGGTTGATGTAGATGATCAGGATGAGGTGGTAAATAAAGAGGCGAGCATGAATTGACAAAATATATTTATTTGCTCCGGCTAAGCTTACCACCTCTTAAAAGCTACACAGAAATCTCAGGCGTGAGTCCTTTGTAAGGCTCTGAATTACCCCTACTTCTGAGCGAGTTGTACCACCAAACTTATCATGTAAATTATACTAAACTGAATAGTCTGAATTTAATTAGGAACGGAATACTAAAAAACGGCAACCGGAATTGTAGACTGCTAACTGGATTAAGAAGATGTTTCCACTTACTTCAACAAAGATAGGGTAGGGTGACCTTATGCATCCACGTGGCGTGGTACCAACCCGAATCTCATCGAGACAAGCTTCTTGCGTCGTTCATTAGATCAGCGGAAAGTCAGCGTAAAACGGTAAGGTAATGTGCTAAGCCTGGTAGCCAAACCAAGCGGCCATAAAAGATCTGAAAGAAACCACTTATGTTACAGAACTGCATGAAGCAACCAAATAAACGAAATCCTACTAATCAGCAAATATACTTACGGCACTCAACCGGAACAAAATCAAAATAATTAACACGGCTATTATAAGCCGCAAACAAAATTGAGGTGTCGGCCTCCATCCTTCTCTTTAGGTTTCCTGGCCGACAGCCAGAGCGAAGGTGTCCTCCTCGACATCTTCACAACACCAAGCCGAATACCAGAATGAAATCAATCAAATGAAATCCTCGAACGAAACCTCCAAATTGCAAAAATGCAAATCATTGTCACGAAGGAATTTCCGAGTGCTCAGTTCAGTAACTCAAATCTCCCCAAAACAATCGAAACAACACAAAGAACTATTTCTTTGTAAAACACATATTAAACTAACAAGAAAACATTCAAACTTTTTAGGTTATTGATTTACATTATTTTAATATTCCAATTACTATTATTAACTAAAGGCTGGTCGTTTATTTAAATTGTTTCTTTACCAACCAGTCCTCAAGACAACGTATTTTTCCCTAATCAATTCCCAATGTTTATAAACCTGCCATACTACTATTTTTTATTACCTTTTTCAAACATCTGTCTAAGGTCATAAACGTCATTCTGCCAGGCTCATGAAAATTACTTCGGCTGCGTGAAGTTTCATAAAATAATTTAATGTCAACACACAATCTTAAAAATATAGAAAACAAGTATTGTTATATTTATTAAAATAAATCATTCACGACATTTGTGAAATGAGTAAGTGTTCCGTGCGTTTGCTAAACGTAGACAAACGAACGTAACGTTATTATAGTCATTCGGAGCATACGGACAGTCGCATGCGCATCTGACAGCTCCTTGTCATTGACAGATCAATAACCAAAACAACAAAACTCGATTATTATTGAAGTGAAATTAAATGTGTTTTAATAATGAAACAATGAATGTATTAACTAAACGTGAGTATTTAGAGATTAGTGCGCAGCTCAGAAATCACAACGTGACAATACACCCCCCCCCAACGAAAAATCGCTGCCCTCAGCGATGCTAAGGCAACACAGAAAATACCGGAATAAAACGAAATACCTAGTCAGGTGAACTACTCTTGGCATTTTGAAAAATGCGTCAAAAGCCTTCGAGAAGACAACCTATTGAAACACCGAACTAAAACATAAATGATGTTGGTAACTCTCTTGGCATCGTGTATCACGCATCAAGGCCTACGAGAAGCTAACCAAAACATCACTCGGAAAACTAACGGAAAACCAAAAAAAATATTACTCTCTTGGCATAATGCAGAAAACAGACACGCCCTTGAGAAGTTAATCTTACGTAACTCGAAGTTCATTCTAAATTAACGGAAAAAACTCTTGATCCATAACAAGGGATCAAAGAGTCGGAAAAACTGCACCAATGCAGCAACGGAAATAATCTAGAAATAAACCAGTACAAATGATTACTCTCTTAGTATCGTGCAATAACACGCATGTACGCCTTTGAAGAGTTAATTTTACGTCACTCTAGCTCATTCCAAACCAACGGAAAAAATCTCTTTATCCATAACACAGGATCAAAGAGTCGGAATAAAACAAACGGAAATAATCGAGAATGAGCCAGAACCAACGGAAAACCACAGAACACGGAAAATTAACGGAATATTTAAAAAACAATTATTTTCTTGGCATTATGCAAAAACACGCATCTAGGCCACTGAGAAGTTAATTTTTCGCAACTCTAGTTCATTCCAAACTAACGGAAAATTCTCTCGATCCATAACAAACAAAGGATCAAAGAGTCGGAAAAAACTGCGGAAAAGCAGAAACGGAAATAATCT
Source organism: Anania crocealis (assembly GCA_949315895.1). Taxonomy (NCBI): domain Eukaryota; kingdom Metazoa; phylum Arthropoda; class Insecta; order Lepidoptera; family Crambidae; genus Anania; species Anania crocealis. The sequence goes on from OX438868.1 coordinate 3,603,304, forward strand.
GGAATGAATCAGAACTAACGAAAAAAAACCAGACTAATGAAAACCCTCGACGCTTCAGCACACCCTCCAAACCCCTAAACGTTGCAGTGGCGCCCACTTTTTTAAGGATTCCGGTACAATTTTGATGAATTTAAATATTTTTCTGTATTCCGTTCCGTTCTTGTAATTTTTTCCTGATAAAAATTTCTGTAACTTGGGTGATTGGAGAGGTTTCTTTTGAGCATTGTACCATCATACCACCCTCATTTGTCTTAATTTAGTGTATTTTGTTGAAAAGAATTGCAATTATGGTGTCGCTGAAATAAAATTTGATATTGTGTTTCCGACGATTAACCATTTCTTACAAGTGTTTATTTTAGTATTAAAACTTAATTTTAATTAATGTATTGGGTTAACTTAGCATATTTAAAGTGAAATTTAGATGAATTAGCAGCAATTTACCTTAATTTTAAGAAAATTTTATTAAATTTCACACATTGTACAATTTTGGTTAATATTTCAAATTGTGATCTTATTACTTATTTTTATTGGACAATTATTTACCACCTCATCCTGATCATCTACATCAACCCCCAACACCCTCTCCAACCCCTAAACGTTGCAGTGGCGCCCAACGTGGGGCCTTATGCATCCACGTGGCGTGGTACCAACCCGAATCTCATCGAGACAAGCTTCTTGCGTCGTTCATTAGATCAGCGGAAAGTCAGCGTAAAACGGTAAGGTAATGTGCTAAGCCTGGTAGCCAAACCAAGCGGCCATAAAAGATCTGAAAGAAACCACTTATGTTACAGAACTGCATGAAGCAACCAAATAAACGAAATCCTACCAATCAGCAAATATACTTACGGCACTCAACCGGAACAAAATCAAAATAATTAACACGGCTATTATAAGCCGCAAACAAAATTGAGGTGTCGGCCTCCATCCTTCTCTTTAGGTTTCCTGGCCGACAGCCAGAGCGAAGGTGTCCTCCTCGACATCTTCACAACACCAAGCCGAATACCAGAATGAAATCAATCAAATGAAATCCTCGAACGAAACCTCCAAATTGCAAAAATGCAAATCATTGTCACGAAGGAATTTCCGAGTGCTCAGTTCAGTAACTCAAATCTCCCCAAAACAATCGAAACAACACAAAGAACTATTTCTTTGTAAAACACATATTAAACTAACAAGAAAACATTCAAACTTTTTAGGTTATTGATTTACATTATTTTAATATTCCAATTACTATTATTAACTAAAGGCTGGTCGTTTATTTAAATTGTTTCTTTACCAACCAGTCCTCAAGACAACGTATTTTTCCCTAATCAATTCCCAATGTTTATAAACCTGCCATACTACTATTTTTTATTACCTTTTTTAAACATCTGTCTAAGGTCATAAACGTCATTCTGCCAGGCTCATGAAAATTACTTCGGCTGCGTGAAGTTTCATAAAATAATTTAATGTCAACACACAATCTTAAAAATATAGAAAACAAGTATTGTTATATTTATTAAAATAAATCATTCACGACATTTGTGAAATGAGTAAGTGTTCCGTGCGTTTGCTAAACGTAGACAAACGAACGTAACGTTATTATAGTCATTCGGAGCATACGGACAGTCGCATGCACATCTGACAGCTCCTTGTCATTGACAGATCAATAACCAAAACAACAAAACTCGATTATTATTGAAGTGAAATTAAATGTGTTTTAATAATGAAACAATGAATGTATTAACTAAACGTGAGTATTTAGAGATTAGTGCGCAGCTCAGAAATCACAACGTGACAATACACCCCCCCCAACGAAAAATCGCTGCCCTCAGCGATGCTAAGGCAACACAGAAAATACCGGAATAAAACGAAATACCTAGTCAGGTGAACTACTCTTGGCATTTTGAAAAATGCGTCAAAAGCCTTCGAGAAGACAACCTATTGAAACACCGAACTAAAACATAAATGATGTTGGTAACTCTCTTGGCATCGTGTATCACGCATCAAGGCCTACGAGAAGCTAACCAAAACATCACTCGGAAAACTAACGGAAAACCAAAAAAAATATTACTCTCTTGGCATAATGCAGAAAACAGACACGCCCTTGAGAAGTTAATCTTACGTAACTCGAAGTTCATTCTAAATTAACGGAAAAAAACTCTTGATCCATAACAAGGGATCAAAGAGTCGGAAAAACTGCACCAATGCAGCAACGGAAATAATCTAGAAATAAACCAGTACAAATGATTACTCTCTTAGTATCGTGCAATAACACGCATGTACGCCTTTGAAGAGTTAATTTTACGTCACTCTAGCTCATTCCAAACCAACGGAAAAAATCTCTTTATCCATAACACAGGATCAAAGAGTCGGAATAAAACAAACGGAAATAATCGAGAATGAGCCAGAACCAACGGAAAACCACAGAACACGGAAAATTAACGGAATATTTAAAAAACAATTATTTTCTTGGCATTATGCAAAAACACGCATCTAGGCCACTGAGAAGTTAATTTTTCGCAACTCTAGTTCATTCCAAACTAACGGAAAATTCTCTCGATCCATAACAAACAAAGGATCAAAGAGTCGGAAAAAACTGCGGAAAAGCAGAAACGGAAATAATCTGGAATGAATCAGAACTAACGAAAAAAAAACCAGACTAATGAAAACCCTCGACGCTTCAGCACACCCTCCAAACCCCTAAACGTTGCAGTGGCGCCCACTTTTTTAAGGATTCCGGTACAATTTTGATGAATTTAAATATTTTTCTGTATTCCGTTCCGTTCTTGTAATTTTTTCCTGATAAAAATTTCTGTAACTTGGGTGATTGGAGAGGTTTCTTTTGAGCATTGTACCATCATACCACCCTCATTTGTCTTAATTTAGTGTATTTTGTTGAAAAGAATTGCAATTATGGTGTCGCTGAAATAAAATTTGATATTGTGTTTCCGACGATTAACCATTTCTTACAAGTGTTTATTTTAGTATTAAAACTTAATTTTAATTAATGTATTGGGTTAACTTAGCATATTTAAAGTGAAATTTAGATGAATTAGCAGCAATTTACCTTAATTTTAAGAAAATTTTATTAAATTTCACACATTGTACAATTTTGGTTAATATTTCAAATTGTGATCTTATTACTTATGTTTATTGGACAATTATTTACCACCTCATCCTGATCATCTACATCAACCCCCAACACCCTCTCCAACCCCTAAACGTTGCAGTGGCGCCCAACGTGGGGCCTTATGCATCCACGTGGCGTGGTACCAACCCGAATCTCATCGAGACAAGCTTCTTGCGTCGTTCATTAGATCAGCGGAAAGTCAGCGTAAAACGGTAAGGTAATGTGCTAAGCCTGGTAGCCAAACCAAGCGGCCATAAAAGATCTGAAAGAAACCACTTATGTTACAGAACTGCATGAAGCAACCAAATAAACGAAATCCTACCAATCAGCAAATATACTTACGGCACTCAACCGGAACAAAATCAAAATAATTAACACGGCTATTATAAGCCGCAAACAAAATTGAGGTGTCGGCCTCCATCCTTCTCTTTAGGTTTCCTGGCCGACAGCCAGAGCGAAGGTGTCCTCCTCGACATCTTCACAACACCAAGCCGAATACCAGAATGAAATCAATCAAATGAAATCCTCGAACGAAACCTCCAAATTGCAAAAATGCAAATCATTGTCACGAAGGAATTTCCGAGTGCTCAGTTCAGTAACTCAAATCTCCCCAAAACAATCGAAACAACACAAAGAACTATTTCTTTGTAAAACACATATTAAACTAACAAGAAAACATTCAAACTTTTTAGGTTATTGATTTACATTATTTTAATATTCCAATTACTATTATTAACTAAAGGCTGGTCGTTTATTTAAATTGTTTCTTTACCAACCAGTCCTCAAGACAACGTATTTTTCCCTAATCAATTCCCAATGTTTATAAACCTGCCATACTACTATTTTTTATTACCTTTTTTAAACATCTGTCTAAGGTCATAAACGTCATTCTGCCAGGCTCATGAAAATTACTTCGGCTGCGTGAAGTTTCATAAAATAATTTAATGTCAACACACAATCTTAAAAATATAGAAAACAAGTATTGTTATATTTATTAAAATAAATCATTCACGACATTTGTGAAATGAGTAAGTGTTCCGTGCGTTTGCTAAACGTAGACAAACGAACGTAACGTTATTATAGTCATTCGGAGCATACGGACAGTCGCATGCGCATCTGACAGCTCCTTGCCATTGACAGATCAATAACCAAAACAACAAAACTCGATTATTATTGAAGTGAAATTAAATGTGTTTTAATAATGAAACAATGAATGTATTAACTAAACGTGAGTATTTAGAGATTAGTGCGCAGCTCAGAAATCACAACGTGACCTTAGAAATAAAATTAGGGGATCCGTTGGCACCATAAAAATGTTAGGGGATCGGTTGGTAATTTAAATTGACGGTGGATCAGATGCAGGGGATCAGATTAAAGAGTTATTGCGACAACTATTTGCGGGTGAAAACATAAAAATATTTTTTTATTTCATAAATGCGCTCTAAATACGATACTTAACCTAGCCTATAAAAAAATTTATGGAGATGAAAAAGACATATATATATATTTTCGCAAAGTAACGAGTCTTTTATTTTATAGAACAGTACCTCTAGCACAAAAAACTATCGACTTCAAATCGTTTGCGTATCGAAAGCAAACGACACAAAGTTCGTGCTTTGTTTTGTAGTTCTCGTTTTGACCGCGCGAGCGCTGTTTAAGTTTTCATACTAAATATTTCGATGGCGATACGAACACGCAAACGATTCGAATTCGATAGTTTTTTGTGCTAGACCCACTGTATAAAACGTTCTATTAAAACTTTTGCCAATGTTAAAGTAGTTAACCATGTTCTAGTTCTAGTTCCAGCATAATATCATATTGTGTGGAATGTGTGGCGATCCTGAAATATCAGTTAGCACGTCCTCTTATGAATTAAAACTCGTCGACGGCATGTGTTGGGAATTTTGCAGAAACCCAATAAAGCGCACTCAGCGACCTTTGCCCGCGTTGTTAACTCTAAATTGGGTTTAGTCCCACTGTCAGCGGATTTTCTTCTTTTTTAGATTGGTGTTACATAAACTGACAACTTTGTGTGATTTTTTTATTTTTTTTACATAAATAATTAAATTGAATAATAAGGTAGAGACAATTGTGTCAAACTGTTTTTTTACAAATTATGAATTTGCATGCTAATACAGGCAAACATGTGCACTCATGTTTGCTTACTACCTTGTATACCATGTTTTTTGCAAATAAAGAATTAATTATTTAATTTAAAAATGTCGCGTTGTTCTAGTGGTTTAAATACCGGGCCTAGATCTCGGGGTCCCGGGTTAGATCCCCGAGTTGGGCATCAAATAAATAAATATAATAAATAAATAAATAGTTTAGAATTTACGGACGTTGCTCGGGTTTGTGATCACCAACCCGCATTAAAATTTGGCAAGCGTGGTGTTTATGCCAGTTCCCATCATTGCAGTGGTAACTTGAATTCAATGATGGAGGCCTTTTCCCTGCAGTGGGATGATTATAGGCTGTTACTTATTAAAAAATAGATACACAATCAGAGCCAAAAATATGTTCCAAAGAAAGGTGCGCCCATTTGATATAAGGGTGCACATTTAGTACAACCTTTATCAATTAAATACCTTGATACAAAATGACATATACATCCATACTATTGCATGTCGACATATTATCATTTGGCCAGGTTATGAAATGCCACTGACATAAAATCAACGTGAATCATTTAATCGTGGACAGTTTAAATTGTTATCTTTGTACGGGACTGTGCCTCTTGTTCTTATATATATCAATGTTTACAACCCCAACATTTTAAAAGGTAGAGTCAATGATTTTTAAAAAGTATAGATAGGTTATGCCCTTACAAAACTATCGAAATATCTGTGCCGCTTGCAAACAACTGCACACATGCGTAATTCTTATTTTGTCCTTGTCATACTAGTGAAAAGAACAATTACTTTCTCTTTCGCCTTGGCATCCATATTGTATGATGGATTTGAAAAGACGCCACACACGTCACAATTGTTACGTTTTAGGGACGCATATTGAGAGCGCATGTAACATATCTATTACTTTTTAAATATCATTGGGTAGAGCGTATAGGCTGCTTCTAGGTAAGCTCGCTCTATCGAAGACTGCCTCAAAATTCTAGGGTTCAGGGTGAAGCCAATAACAAGCTTTTCAATGATTCAGAAAAAAGTAATAAGTACTAATTGAAACTTCCATGGTTACTATTTCCATTTATTTGTCTGCTCTTATCAATATACTCTTATCTATACTAATATTATGAAACTGAAGAGTTTGTTTGTTTGTTTGAACCCGATAATCTCAGGAAGAACTGGTTCGAATTGAAAAATTCTTTTTGTGTCGGATAGTTTATTTATCGAGGAAGGCTTTAGGCTATATGACATCACGCTGCGACCAATAGGAGTGAAGCATCAGTGAAAGTTGCAAAAATAATCGCTATCATAATAACAAAAATTGACGCGTACGAAGTCGCGGGCACAGCTAGTATTATATACATCAGTTCTTCCGGCATCATGGCGCTTGCAACAGTAGCAAAGTATTGGAAGCTCATAAAATACAAGGTATATGGTAACTATGGAATGAATTAACTCCTAAATAAAGCTATAAAATTATTTGTGGTTACTCTGCGTAACTCACCTAATTTTACTCTAGTACCTAGTACTTCATTTTAATAAGGTAAATTTTCTTACCTTAATTAAATTTAATAATGAATTAAAACTTTTTTTTTAACGGATGTTGGAAGTTTTAAAAATATAATAATCTATCCGAATGTATTTTTTTCTATAAAATATATTTTACAATCGTAAAATATTTTTGTTTTACTATTTTATTATAAATGAGATAAATGCATTCTCAACTGTTTATTTTAATCTTTTTCCCGAAATTTTTAGTTGCATTAGTGCCTACTAATGCAACTAAAAATTTCGGCAAAAAAAAATTAGTAATACTGCTCAAATTGAAGAATAGAAAAAAAACTGTTACCACAGTTTTTTACTCTTTCAAGGGCTAAAAGTAATAGTTTACTTACCTTTTAAAAAACATGTTTTTTAGGTAGCTGTACTTATAAAGCCAAAATATTTTTGTTGCAAGTCAAAGCTGACAAACCCGCTATCGCTAGGGCTCCAAATAAAAAGCTATTTTAATTAACTACGACGTTGGAGTTTTCTTTATTAACCGCCGGAAAAAGTGTTGCGTACAACGGGATTAATTGAGAAATGAAAAATCCAATTTTGTATACCATGGTAGTGGTGGTCGACACGGCAGGCTCGCTCTATACGGGCAAACCTATGCGCATACACGCTTTTTTCTGTTAGTTCCTTCGTGTAAAAATGAATACAGTTCTAAATTCAATCAATAGATGGCGTCCAAATAATCCAATCCAAATAATAGATGGCGCAGTGTTCACGTGAACTCGCAAGGAGGAAGCGTCGCCTTACTTAAATTCAAATTCAAATATATTTATTGCTAATTAAGTGTATAGGTATCTTACATTTGTATGTACTATTTTTCCTGATTAATTCAAAACGCCTAGGCCGTATTTTTTTTTTTTAAAAGAAACACTCCGTGTACACCGACCACATGTCCGAGTGGTACCATGATTACTAGATCAGGATCTAATTTTAGGATTTAGGGAAACTCCAGGGAAACCCCTAAATTAAATTGACACGACACGGCTGATGTGTTCGTTATGTTTTACAAATCAATTCAGTAATCTGAGTCAGAAAACTATTATATCATACGAAACTACAAAGTGGATGATAAAAGCTATAAACTTTTTAAACCAGTTTTTGTTAAATTTAACATAAATCTTTTATTAAAATAATTTCACATTTTGCTGCTGCTTGCACCTACTACGTTCGATGAGTCCTTTTTACTTTCATTGAGCATTTTATTAAGTCCACAGACTGCTGGAAATATGCTTCTTAATGATATTTCCAATTTGCAATTAGTATTTTTTTTAAATAAATAATGGGCTTGCTTTTGACAACATACTTAACAATACGGTAAAGAAGAAGCCTAAGATGGAGCAAACTTACCCAAAGAAACTTGTTGTCCCACACACCAGCGAAACAAAAAAACCAAAGATGCCGTTGCCCCGGGTGGACCACTAGGAGTTAGATCCCACCACCCTAAACGGTGATTTTTGCCCAGGTCAGCCGTGAGCTCTCTGACAAACAGATGTTATAGGTAAGGACCTTTCCTACGGCTGACGGCTACTTTTCCTATAAGTAACCTAAATAAGAATGATGATGAAGATGGTTCCACCGTTAGATGAGTAAATACGTTAGTAGAATAATTTTGAATACTTTTTGATTACTTATTAAAACTTGGTCAATATCAGACAATACAGTGCGATGTTTTACGATGTTCACTTCAATAAACTACAGACAGGGAAGTCAAAATTTATTGTTTTGACAATAAAAAAGAAACCTAAACCGTTTCTTTACTATCGGACAAACTGCGATCGCCAACCCGTAGAGTTCTTACTCCGGAACACAATGTCTGTATATTCCAATCAATCTGTCACTATCACTCATATCAATGTCTTAAAGTAATCTAATAGAGACATATATATCCGTAAATACGAGCTTCGTGTTGCAGAGTAAGGCATCATGGCGTTTTTGGGAATACCCTATTATAAGAAGTAATTGAAGGTTGCTGATACAGCCCCAGACTAAACAGCATAAAATTATCCAACCACGGGGACCGAACCGAGGACAACGTTAACTTAGCCGGGTACTTAAACAACTAGACCACTAGGCGTTAAAGTACTGACTAAGTACGAAGAGAAATTACTGATCCTATCTATATTGCGCCAGCCTTTCCGTAAAAATAATGCTAAAAGAATTATTTGTATGCAGAATAAATATTTAACGAGATGTTTTAGCAGATCGGACATCGACGGATGTTGAGATACAGAATGGAAAATAATTAATGAATTCAGATATTTTCTTTTGTTGCTTCAAAACAATCAATTGTTTGATTTTATGAGATTATAAAATAACTGCTCTATTTTTCTGCCTTCAAAAGTAGTGATGAATTTTGCATTTTTCTTCTTATCGCATGAGAGAGTTTGTCAGAGTTTTTTAACCTGCCTACTACAAATAACATGCCTCTAACATGAATTATTTTCATAACTTCCATCTTGTTACAGAAGCCGGGATCAGAGGCTTTGCGTGCTTTTGGCTGCGTTTTTTTACTTCACTTCTTCAATACATACGTATCGAACTGCAAACCACCCTTTTTTACATTGAGTAAAAAATTCGGCGTAGAAAACGAAATTTTTTATCAAAATATAAATAAATAAATAATAATAATAAATATTTAAGACACGCCTCACTGGGCCACACAGAGCCATCTAGTCCCAAATTAAGCTACTATTAAGTACCCTGTCGTATGGGGTACTAGACGACCGATAAACCTACTTATATACTTTTTTTTTTTGTAAATACATACTTATAATACATAGAAAACACCCAGACCAGTACAAACAGACATGTTCATGCACACAAATATTTGTACTGTGCGGGGATCGAACCCGCGACCCATGGCTCAGAAGCAGCGTTTACTACCGCTGATCCAAATGGTCGTCAATATACATAAAATATCTAATATCAACATTTGTAAACAACCTGAATAATTAACCCTTACTTGTACAAACAGACAAGTCATTCATATAAAATAAAAGCAATTAAAAATTATATCCTCTCGATGCAGTAGAAGCAAGTCCATTACGTTATAACAAATCCGGTGTTAGCAAAAAGGCATTACAGGAAAATAACGGTGATACTTATTAACCACTTTTAATCCGCGTAGATTAGCAAAACGTATTTCAAAAGTCGATTTATCATGATACACGATGCAGAATATGGTAATAATTTATAAGCGGTAGCGATTTTTGCATATTGTAAGTCGTAGAGTAGCTGCTGATTCGGACGGTATAGTAATGTTGTGGTTCACCTACCTGAAAGGATTTCGGATTCTATTTGTTGTCTAGTCAATCTAAGAAACTATTTTTCTTAAAATAATAGCAAAATTTTCCTTTAGATGAGTCCTTTGAAACATACATTATTAGCACATAATACAGACACGTACATTCAGTGCGGAAAAAAAAACAAAACAAAAACAAAATCGCTAAAAGAAACTATACGGTTACTGCAAGTCTCAGCAAATATAAGAGCGTTTGTAACTTTTTAAATAAAATGAGACAAATAATGTTTACCTATTGTGATTTATAATAATACTTGCTAAAATAATCATAATCTGATAGATGTCAGTCTCTCCAAAGTTAGTAGGTATAATGGCTAAGAAGTTGTTTGAAATTCTGGACACTATCATGTTTCTCTTTAAGAGAGCCTCTTGAAAGGTTTACCCTGAGTATTTGATCGTATCTGAAGAACATAAAATTCAAAATATGATGGAAAATGTACAAACACCATTACTTAAAGGATCAAAGCTAACTCATTGGGGTGAGAATCATTAGATCCACGTGTATGATCTAGACCGTCAAAGTATACAAACATAGGTTCATAAACTTTATTTGATATTTTAGCAATTAAATTGCAATTATAATATCAGTATATAAACTTAAGAATATGCTTGAAAAATTCGCGCTGAGTCGCAGTGTCTCGGTGGCTTAATAGTATAGCGACCACCCGGCATGCGAGGAGATGCGGGTTCGGGTCCCGCCTGAGACAAAATTTTTCAAGTTTATATACTGATATTATAATTGCAAGTTAATTGCTAAAATATCAAATAAAGTATATAAATAGCTGTTTCATCTTAACTGACTGTCAAACATCTGCAAAGATGTTTCTTTCGGGTGTTAAGGGTGCAAACTCCTAACATTTGATGAAGCAACGCTGGCTTACAGCGTTAAGAATATGCTTGAAAAATTCGCGCTGAGTCGCAGTGTCTCGGTGGCTTAATAGTATAGCGACCGCCCGGCATGCAAAGAGATGCGGGTTTGAGTCCCGCCTGAGACAAAATTTTTCAAGTTTATATACTGATAGGTTCATAAAATTATCAAAGTCTAAAAGGTTAGAGAAAAACCTTCCTTGTCTTTGTTCGTCATGGTTAAAACTGCTTTATTATTTGGATTGTTTGAAAAACGCTCCATCTTGTGAATTGCTTCCAACTTACCATAGAGAAGCAACATGATAATTCCGCTTTCGCGGTGCTCCCAAAATCTACGATTATGTAAGGATTTGCGAACAGCGTTGTGTCTGGTTTAATGTGAAAATATGAGAATGACTGTATAATTACCGACGAATGGGTATTGGCAATAAATTGCGTTTAATACCTTGTTGTTTATGGGTACGCGAAACGAGGCGTTAGGATTTTAGGGCAGGTTTTAAAGGGTTAAATTTTAGTTTTGCTGAGATTTATTACAATGAAAATTAAAGATAATTTAAATTTTGCTCTAATATTGCAAATATTACATTGTTTCCGCCTTTGTCTAGTTAAAAGTCACTTTTTTATTCTAAGTTCTGTGTTTATAGTAGTAGTGTTGAAAAAAAACCTTTTGGCATAAAAACTGGAGTGGCTTGAGAGTTATATGTATCATCATCATCATCATCATCAGCCTATCACAGTCCACTGCTGGACATAGGCCTCTCCAATTGCACGCCACTTAGGTCGATCCTCGGCTTCTCGCATCCAGCTCCTGCCAGCCACCTTGCGCAAATCATCACTCCACCTAGCCTGAGGGCGTCTTACACTACGTTTGGCTAGACGCGGATTATATGTATAGTCTGTTCTTATGCTTTGCTTGTCTCTCTAACGATTCAGAGTCAGTTTTAATATTGCTTTAAAAATACCAATTCCTTGGATTTCATACAAGGTAGACTCAACACCTGTATCCTTTGGAAAAAGGGCTTTGAACGCTCCAGAAACCTATAAATTTCCAATATTTTTGACTCTACCAATCGTAAAGTTATATCGTATCCCGCTATTGTAAAATGAAAAATCATTCAGTTAAAATCAGTTTTATTTCTGAAAATAGGCCCCTGGAGGCGCTTTTACACGTCCCAATATTTAACCTACCACTGCTTCGGGACAAATGTGGGCTAGTGCCGAGAAGAAGCAGCGCAAGAAACTCGGTCACTATTGTCACCCTCTTTTTAAATAAACATGTTTACATAAGATATGTGCCAGTGCGAGCTGGTACAATTTAAAGCCAAACGTTCCTATCATTTATATAATCATTAATAGTATAATAGCCCTTTTTCATTAAAACAACTGATATATGATTTGACTTTATGTACAGGGAGGTCAGCAATTGACAGGAAGGTCAACAATTGAAAGCGTTCTACGTAAATAGCTAAAAGTAAGTATTGCGAAATAACTCATTAACACCACATTACTGCCATCATTAACCGTTGTTAATTGCTCTATAACCCAAATATAACCTAACTACCTAGTCTAGTTACACCTTAACCGTGTCCTAAGCATTTAACCGCTTTACCGCCATATAAATCAACGACAAAACGAATAGGGTCGTAAATGTACAGTCAACACTAAAAGTAACTCTTTGACTATTCTTTATGACTTTAAAGATAAGGGTGCAAATGTTACATTCTATAAACGGTTGACAGGTCGTTGAACTTTATAAAGCTTTGGACCGATCAACGCGGTCTAATCTATACTAATATTATAAAGCTGAAGAGTTTGTTTGTTTGAACGCGCTAATCTCAGGAAGTACTGGTTCGAATTGAAAAATTATTTTTGTTTTGGATAGTCCATTTATTGAGGAAGGCTTTAGGCGATATAACATCACGCTGCGAACAATAGGAGCGAAGCAATAGTAAAAAAATGTTGCAAAAATATTTGCGATCATAATAACCGAAATTGACGCGTACAAAGTCGCGGGCAACAACTAGTATGAAATTTAACTCTCAAAAAAAATATTTTAGGAATTAATTTACCATCGATGATCGTCATACACAGACTGTATGACGATCATCGATGATTGCTAGCATAGCACAGATACAAAATTTTTAATAATTAAAACTTACTAACATTTCTCCTGCGGCTTCACCTACGTAAACTACACTACGAGCGGAAACCTCGAAAAAATAAAATATGTCATAGTTTAATTTATCTTTGTACGTAATTTCATTAAAATCGGATTAGCTGTTCAGGTGTGAAAGCGTTACAGACAGACAAACAGAGTTACCTTCGCATTTATAACATTGGTAAGGATTAGCAGAGTTTGCGAACTTCATATTGCTTTTATTTGATTTTGATGTCCTGAATGACATTTTCATCAAAAATACCTGACGCGGTAAGAAAAAATATAAGGGAATACATTTTTTTGGTTTTATTTTTGTGGTCTCTTCTTTCGTTCGTATTTATCGCGTTTGTCCTGATGCCTTACTCTGCAACACGAAGCTCGTATTTACGAATATATCTGCCTCTTTCAGATACTATAAGACAACGGTATGAGTGATAGGGATAGATGGATTCGATTATACGGACGTTCTGTTGCGGAGTAAGGCCTCTGAGCCTAAGGTTGCAAGGTTGATTCTTAATGGTACTATAAATATCAGTTTCAATAAAGGGCCTATCTATCAGATGCCAGTCACACTGTTGTTTGATTTAATGTAAGATAAAATTTACATTTTTACAACACACCTTATCTGGCCACAAAAATTTCAAAAGACTGGCCTAAGTTTGAGACACTGTCGAGATTTTTACGGCTTTCTACTAGTAGTGATGTACCTAACAAATGATAGATTACTTACATGCGCAAGCGTGAGTGCTAATATTCATACAGAATGACGATTTTTAAATAAAAATCCTATCTCTTAAATGCTTAACGTACCTAATAATAAATATGACGAATTCGCCAATTTTAATGTTCTCATTTACTAAAGGAACGTTGGAAGAGGAAGGCCTAGACGAACTTACCACTATCAAATCGGGGATGTTCTGAAGAAAGGTCAGGTCAAGAGTACTCTAAACCGACGAGCATGCATGAAAAGATTGATGAATGTGGAAGAAGCGAAAGATGTATGCCAGGATCGTAGTAAGTGGAAGGCCTAGGTCTCTGCCTACCCCGTTGGGAAGGAGGCGTGATAATATGTATGTATGTGTATGCATTAACTGAAGTGATAAAAAACTTAAAAGCCAATTTAATTCAGCAGTCAATCAACACTTTATTTTATACAGAGTCGGAACGATTTATGCTGGTCCAGCTAAAATCCTTAAAAACTATAGAATCTATGAAACCAAAATTTATAAAGTTTAGTTAGGTTGTAGTAGGTAATAGGGGTTAAAGTATGAAATTGCCGATTATTTTCTCACTTTTTATTTTGTTTATAGCTCTTAAGTATAGTCATATTATTGCGTAATTCTTTTTGTATTGTATCAAAAACTAAATAAAGTAACTTTTGACTGAAAAAAATGCAATACTAGTGCCTATTACTTCAAAGGAAGTCGTTGAAAAGACCCCTTACAATGTGTCAGCTGACCTTCTTGCTTCAATTAAGTATATTTGTATTATATACTTTGATTTTCAGAAATTTAAATACTATAATGCGTAGCTTAATAACCATCTAACTTTCACCTTTAATTGCATCGAAAACGGTTCAGGCGTTTTTAAAAAAACCAAAAAATGGTTAGTATGGAAAAATGACTTTTCTCGATTTCGTCCATACAAAACGGCTATTTCATACTTTAACCCCTAATATTTATTTTTGTTTTGTGTCGTAATTAATTAGAAATTTAAGCTAAGAATAGTAATTGTAACAACTATTGGACCCATTACCAATATAAACTAAAGAATTTGTTACCTACCTATTAAGCATTTGTGATTCAAATGTATCGGAATTATCCTCAAAGTGTAGCTAGAGACATAACTTTGATTGTTAAGTTCTTTTTTTAATGTATTAAAAATGTAATCAATCTTTATATTGATAGGAAAAACTAGTAGTGTCGTAAAAATAAAGTAATGATGTGAAGATTATACCGCCCAAATCTAAGTGAGATCCAATAATTATAATTATTTACAAAATAACCATCTTATATGTAAAATAGTTAAATACTTTAACTTTTAACCTTTAATTAACAATCACAAATATTCGCCATAATCCAAAACATTTTGACAAACAAGGCGATGCAATGAACAAATATAATTTAGTTCTACAAGCATTACCTCACAGTATCAATAGCCGTGGGCGATAAATAATACAACGATAGCAATGAATGTCACCAAAATGAGAAGGTAGGACATAGTTTAATAAAAGTAAGTTTATAGATCGTCAAGGATTTATAGTTATTACCCTTTTAATTTGAGACGTTAATGTTAAGATGGCGGACGTGACTAACGGGAAACTGTGTTGATATTTTTTCTGTTTTGTTGCGTCGAAATAGATTGTTTATGGTGGTAGGGTAAACGAATTTAAGAACTATGTTTATGTTTTTAATTCAAGTAAATCACAGCCTATAATACTCCCGGTGCAGGAAAAAGGCCTCCATCATTGAATTGAAGTTACCATAGCAATGATGGGTAAAGGCATAATCACCACGCTTCCCAAATGCGGGTTGGTGATCGCAAACCCGAGCAATGTTCGAAAATTCGAATCTTTTTTGCTGCCCGACCCGGGTATCGAACCCCGGACCCAGAGATCCTGGCTGGGTATTCCAACCACTAGACCCACGGGGCGTTACGTTTTCAATTCATAATAAAAAATAAAAAAAAGTAATAAATAAGACAAAATGGTGGCTTAAAATAAAATAGCACCACTCTTGCAGTTTAAGGGTGTTAAAAGGGGTGACTTTGGCTGCCCGCCCACGTCCGATAATCGGTGACCGATTTTTTGTAGGAGAAAAATAGAACGTACTGAGAGCAATGGAGCAACGCACACGTCCTACAAAAAATCGGTCATGATTGTGTGTGCTGCTACCTACTATAGTAAAATCGGCCCGATTATCGGTCCTACAAAAAGTTGGATGTGGGCGGACAGCCTAAAGGATTACCACATGAATAAATATTTATTTACTCATGTGGGATTACTGCTAGATAAAGACGGTCAGAACACAAACACAAACACACACACACACACACACTGAGAGAGAGAGAGACACACACACACACGCACACACAGTTTATAAGAAGAAAGAAAAGAAGTTTGTAGGAATCTTGAAGAAGCTAGCTCATGTATAGTGACCATGAAGAATTGATTTTAAAATACATAACTTCAACCATCGCCTTAAATAATAATTCCTTAAGCCCATTACGCGGTGCATGTAATTAATACGTAAATAAATGTCAGTTCACGGCAAAATATTGTGAACGTAGTTCATTGAAAAATATCATGGCCGAGTTTATTGCATGTCAGAACATTTTTATAGTTATCCCGCCCCCCGTGAGATGGGGCTATTAAGTAAGTATTCATTTTCTGTTTGTCATTAGTTTAAGCCGTTAAGTATTTATTAGTTAGGTTATAAATTTAAAAGCAGTTAACAGTCTGTCTGTGTGTTATTAACCTCAACGTTATTTAAATACTATAATAATACGTAACAGCAGTAATACATACCTAGTGATGAGAATAACACTTTTAACTAAATTTACCAAAACTTAATGATTCGAAACGATTCATAGCACTAGTTTAAAAAAAGACGTGTTGCACTCGGAGACTGCCGCGGTAAAGCTATTGCATAGCATTTTTTATCAACTTATGCAATTTATAAAACTAAAAAGTATCACCGCTGTGCCGGTCGAATTTCTGGATTCGGTCTCCACGCTCAAGGCCCGCGATAGAAGCTATGCAATAGCTTAACTTTATAATTTTATGTATTTTCTAATTTTGACTTTTGTAATTAAATTTTTCTGTTATTTTGGCAGACATGGTTTCCATAGGCAACCATACTGTCAAAATCCTTATTTTCTTCTAAATTCTTTTAAATTTCGGAAATTCAAAATTGTTCGATCGTGCCTCGCCCCGAGTGTGTGGGTGCGGGTGTTAGGATTATTTTCGTTACGGAATTTCTGGATTCGGTCTCCACGCTCAAGGCCCGCGATAGAAGCTATGCAATAGCTTAAAAATTGATAGGTACTTTTGTTTATTTTAATCGCAATTTTTTTGTTAAGGAGTGTTATTTTGGAGAGATTCTACGTTGTATGTATATGCTGACAAACAGAAAATCAACAGACTTACAAAAGTACTTATTTATTTATACTTTATTTGATATTTTAGCAATTAAATTGCAGTTATGATATCAGTATATGATATAGAAAGATTTATGGTATTATACTCGTATAATCTCTATTGATTCTTTCTGAGTAAGTATTTGCAAAGCATTAGGTTGATTCTCCGTTTTGAGTGTGATACCTCCATGACGTAATGCCGCTTCTTCATGACAGAAAAATAATGTTATAAAATTAAAAGGTAAATAAATAAATAAGTATCAGTATATAAAATTGAAAAATTATGTCTCAGGCGGGACTCGAACCCGATGCGAGGAGAAAGAATCAATAGAGGTTATACGAGTATAATACTATAAATCTTTTTCTCTATACAGGGTGAAATTTTAACCACCTTCCAAAATTTAATATATCAATCTACAAGACAAAAAACAAATGACGTATTTTTTCTTTTGGTATAGCCCAGTACAAAAATTTCAAGATAAAACATTTAGAAAATGTCCGCTAAAAATGTAAAATTTTTGATACAGCTGCCAAGCAACACTTTTTTTACGCGATTCGCATCTTATTCATTCATCACGATACTTTTCATAAGTTTTTGATTTTCCCTTTATAATACCTTATCAGGATTAGGACCGTAAAAATTGAAAACTATATTGCGAAAAATATTTTCGGGTGTAAGCTTGATTTACATTTTTTACTTCATAAATGAGCTCTAAATATGATACTGAACGCCTATAAAAATTTTGGAAAGTGGTTAAAATTTCATCCTGTATTAGGTCTTGCCATCTCTTGTTTTTATCTTACGAAAGATACCGAGATCATTGGCTGTACTCCTTCCATAGCACAGCCATAACCGCTCACAACTTCCATACGCGAGCAAATTTTAAAAAGATTGTTTCATAAATCGCCCCGTTGGTCTAGTGGTTTAAATACCGGGCCAAGATCTCGGGGTCCCAGGTTCGATCACCGGGTCGGGCTACAAAAAGTTTCGAATTTTCGAACGTTGCTCGGGTTTGTGATCACCAACCCGCATTTGGCAAGCGTGGTGATTATGCCAGTTCCCATCATTGCAGTGGTAACTTGAATTCAATGATGGAGGCCTTTTCCCTGCAGTGGGATGATTATAGGCTGTTACTTTTTACTGTTTCATAAATTAACCTGAACAGGAATCGTACCAAGGACTTTTGTTGTAGGTTGACCACCAAACCACTAAATCAACAGGGCGGGGCTGTAAGCCGATGTGAGAAGAATATTAAAACACGTTTTAAATCACATAAATATAATTTCATCCGCACTAAGATTGCAAATATAAAAACCAACTTTACACTTCATCAACGACGTATTTAATTAAAATAAAACTAAATTACAGCTGAAGAATTAAAAGAGCTCATTGCGAATTTTTAATTTAGCAACATTGTAGTTTAACTTAGCGAACGAAGTGCTGGCATTAAAGTTTTTACCACACAACGATCTAATTATGCTAACTATCTATCGTTCTGAGTTAATGAATTGAACTAATTTTAAGAACATAGAATGCGCTTAGTTGCTTCAAGTCTTTTGACACTAACTAAGTATTATAATATGCGAATAATCTGGACAGAATATGATCTAAATACGAGATCCGGCGTCAGAGTTACTGCGTTCATAAGTTCGTATTTGAGGAGTGACTTTTCAAAAGGACTTATTTCTCATTTTGAAAAAAACTTTTTTTTTAATACAATTCAATTCTAATACCATATTCTTAATATTTTTCAATTATATTTTGGTCAAAAACGGCTTTTTTCCTCTCTAAAATCGACTAGAAAAAGAGCAATCCGTGTCAAAAGTACTTATATCCATATCGTTTTCGTCCATTGAATCTAAATCATTGTTCGAAGCATTTTCATTTTCTGAAAATTAGGTTAATGAAGAAATAAGCCCTTTTGAAAAGTCACTCCTCATTTATGGAATGTATGTTTGTTACACTTTCACGCAAAAACTGCGTGACAAATTATGATAAAAACTTTCTAGTACCTAATACAGCTTACACATCAAAATAACATTATAGGCTATAATTTGTCCTAAAATTCCGTGTAGTTACCTCAGAAAAACGGCATAGCAGGTATTTTGTGTGAATTCAAGTAATACAGTCGATTTGCCGGTTGGATAATATATTATTTTTTAAGCAAACATTCGTTTCTTTCTGAACCCAATAGGTACCCACTGATGTCCATATACAGAATGAAATTTTAACCACCTTCCAAATTTTAATATAGCAATCAACGACACAAAAAATTTTTTGTATTTTTCTTTTTGTATAGCCCAGTACAAAAATGTCAAGATAATGTCCGCCAAAAATATAAAAATTTTAATACGGCCTCCTAGCAACACTTCTTTTACGCGATGCGCATCTCATTCATTCATTACGATACTATCCATAAGTTTTTTATTTTCCCTGCATACCTTAACAGGCTTAGGACCGTAAAAATTTAAAACTTTGTTTTGAAAGATAACTTCGGGTGAAAACTTGATTTACATTTTTTACTTCATAATTGGGCTCTAAATACGATACTGAAGGCATATAAAAATTATTGAAGATAATGAAAAAGTCATTCTCTATGTAGGTATACTAAGTAAGTCGTGCTAACACTAAGTCGCGGGAAAAACCTAGTAGTATTATAAATGCGAATGTTTGGGTAGATTGAAGTAACAATTTAAAACGGGTTCTGATGACCTTCGCCAGATCATTTGTCCACCTGGTTTGAGGTCCTACCCAAAGATCGTCGTCCGGAGCGCGGTCACCATTCCAGAACCTTTCCGCAATGGCCATCGGTTATTCTTACTATGTGCCTGCTGCCACTTCATCTCCGCAATTCCTAGAGCGATGTCGGTTATGTTTGTTCTTTTTGCGGATTTTCTCATTTCATTTCTATCGCTTGTATATTATATTATGTTTCTTTATCCTTAAAAGAAATAATGAAGACCTTTAAGACTTATTTATACGGGATAGAAAATAAAAAAATCTTATCTCTAACAACACCAATCAAAAAGCCGTAAACGTTCCGATTAAAATATGTTTTAAATCTCAATCCACAATAAAAATACAAACAGTAGTATATCAACTGGGATGAAAAGGTTCAAGTCTAAGATGGATGGCATAAGTTTAAATTAATTCTTAAACTACGACTGTTTAGTTCTGACCACAAATTATCTCTATAAAATTTTAAAAAAAGAATCTGGCTTCAGAGTTACTCAATGGCGCTACACCCTCTTTTAGGCTTCTGGCTTTGGTGTTAATAAGACCATCCTACAATTTAGAGCGGGATGAATTGCTTAGAGTGAGTTGCAAAGCACACTGATTTACAATTGCTTAAAAACATTACAAAAACAATGATACGCAGAAGTCGGCCATCGCAAGATATCTTAAATATTCGGGTCCAAATCACTGCATTCAATTACCCAAGATAGGGATAATTTCTACAGAACGGCATTACAACCCAAATTTTTCAACAAAAAATTTTTAGAAGTCAAATTGTAGAAGACAAAAATCTAACGTCTCGCGTGAGTTTGTGTGTCAGATTGTGTCACAAAATACTTCAATTGGGGGTAAATCATTTTATCTCTGATATCTTTTTTTTGTTATCGTGACGCTTGAAACAGTGTTAAAATATTAAAAACCCATAAGCAAAGTACATGGTAAGATCCCCTAACAGCAAACTCTTACGAGTAAAGGAATCCTGAATAGACGGACGGACTGAATAAAGTAAAGAAGACTTTTACCAAATTGCGATCGCCATCATGCTTGACAAGCGTGGCAAATGTCTTCCTTTTTGACAGGTCTATGCCTAGCAATGACCTAGTGCAAGCAAATGACGTAGAATCTAAAATCCGATTTTTACGTGACACAATAAGTGAAACACACCTGCTGTCTCTGTTTCTATTGTGTCTTCTAATCGAGGAATTTACATAAAAATGCACTTATTTTTTTCTATCTCATCAAGCCGTGGGTGAAACAAGACATATTACGCCACACCTACATGCAAAAATTAACTTGTCAGTCTTTATTAATAGACAATAGTAATTATAGAGTTACCTAAGCCGTTGAGACCATAAATTATAGAGGTAGGCGTGATTTGTGACCAACGGTTTGGAACGCTGCGGGCATTGTTGATGGCTACCGTAAGTTTTTTGGCTTTCGAAGTGTTGAAGAAACACCTCCATTAATGTTTAGATGATTCCATACAACCTCATTAAGTCCTTAACAATTTGTTTGTAGCTGACATTTACTTTACCAGTTACCCTAATACTCGTAATGGAATTTTACACTGTTTAGTTGGATATAAATAATAAATAAATAAATGTGGACAACATCACATACATTCTTCTGTTCCTAATTTGAATAACTATTTAAAGCAATATATTTTGGAAACCAGAAACAACGAAGGTACCAGATATGTCCTGTATACCAAAAAGACCATGTTTATTTTCATAAATATGTATCTAAAAACATTTTCTTTCGCTTTCTTCAGGTGTCGCCTGCTAAAAGGTTCGATGTCCGAATAGGGCAGTGTAGGAAAAACAAAGGTAATTTTCTAGACTTTCTTGGGTCCGGGTGTTTGTATTTTCTTTGTTTCTAATTTGAACAGAACAAGTACTTTAAAAATAGTTAATCTGGGGTCAGAACAATGTATGGGATGTTGTACACATTTATTTATTAATCCCTCAACCCCCAGGAGGCATTTGGGTGCCACGATAACAATTGATTTCAATTGTGTCTGGAATAACTCACGATCGAGGGATTAAATCATATATCTGTGAATGCAGATGACACGCAATAAGACTATATCAGACTTTAACCTAATCATTTGCTATTTGCTTTAAATGTCTATCACGGCAGAACCTTACAAACATAACAACCAAACATCAACGGATACACAAATAGTAAATCTCTTATACGCCTTTGATTTATCTATTGCCAATAGTACTGCCGTACTATCGACAGATGGACTATCGATAGTTGACTTTGGAAAATAATCCGAAAATAGTATCGATACTATAGAATCTTTATGTATATCTATAGTATAGATAATATCAATAGCTCAGTTTGGTACAATAGTACTATCAGTTTAGTGCAATACTATCAATAGTATCGATAGAGTTGGTTATGACTATTGTAACTAGATTGTAGTACTACTTTTTATATTATAAAGCTGAAGAGTTCGTTTGTTTGTTTGTTTGAACGCGCTTATCTCTAGAACTACTGATTCGAATTGAAAAAAAAATTTTGTGTTGAATAGTCCATTTATCGAGGAAGGCTTTAGATATAACCTATTTTTTAAAAACTTCTTTATCGCGATCATAATAAAAGAAATTGACGCAGACGAAGTCGAGGGCAACAGCTAGTCGATAATATAGATAGATTTGTCCTATAGTGACCTTTACATCAATAGTGTTGCTATATCAAAAATATCGATAGTATCGATAATATCGATAGTATTGCATTATATCGGTACTTTTGTACTATCGATAGGCTTTGGATACTATTGATATGACGTCAATATCGATAGAATAATAGTTAGACTATCGACTGTCGATCGACAACACTAATTGCCAGGCCCAAAGGAATCACGATTCAATAATTCAATGAAACAAAGTGCTCATATTATTATGTCCCGTTAAATTCGTTGTTTCATATCTTAATTAAAACGTATATTTTGTAACACCATATTAACATCTGCCCACATGTTTGATAAATTACTATGCAGCGATTATAACTCTATCATTTATATAGTCAGAATTATTAAAGGTAAAAGACTTTTTCGGATCTTTTGCATTTGCTATATAATTATTTGCGTTGTCTTAATTTAATATCTATACTCTCTTTAAAGGGTTCCGTACCCAAAGGGTAAAAACGGGATCCTATTACTATGACTTTGCTGTCTGTCCGTCTGTCTGTCACCAGGCTGTATCTCAAGAACCGCGATAGCTTGACAGTTCAAATTTTTACTTGAAAAATTATGTGTCAGGCGAAACTCGAACCCGCAGTCGCTACATAGGTTCCACTAGGCCACCGAGACACTGCGTCACAACGCTGGCTTACAGCGATAAGAATTTGATTGAAAACAGGTAGGCACTAAATTAACTACATTTATGTATATACTGTTGTTTACCTAGTCAATGGTACGGAACCCTTCGTGCGTGCTTCCGACTCGAACTTGGTCGGTTTTTGTATCGCTGCGGCACACATAATTGAGGATAAGTAAATGTCAATATTTTAATTTAATTTTTTTTTTTTTTATTTACTACTTGTGTGCTTTGACTTTCCTGTTGTGCATTATTGCCACGCCAATAAAAATTTTGTCTATCTATCCTTGCTCATCGTTAGGATAGTGACTTAAAATAAATAAATGTAAACAAATACTGCAGACACTGTTTTGATTCCAAATTAAGTACTAACTAATTAAAACTAAATAAAACCAAAACAAGTACTTGTTTGGTGGAAGGCTGAATAATTAAGGTACCACAAACATCCAGAGTGACTCGGGGACGATTTAATCGATCGAGTTTTTAGTGGACACAATCGCTAGATGATAATAAAATATTATTAAGTACTAGCTGTCCCGCCTGAGACATAATTTTTCAAGTTTATAGACTTATATACTAAGTACTAGCTGTTGCCCGCGACTTCGTCCGCGTCAATCTCTGTAATTATGATCGCGATTAGTATCAATATTTTTTCCCTAAGCCTAGAACCTTCCTCGATAAATGGACTATCAACAAAAGAAAAAGAATTTTTCAATTCGAATCTTGCTAAAAAAAAAACCGAAGATTAGCGCGTTCAAACAAACAAACAAACAAACAAACTCTTCAGCTTTATATTATTAGTATAGATTGTACTTTAGGCCGAAATTTGATTGGGGAACATTGGACATTAAATGTTGTGTGGCTATGTAAAATCTTTATAACTTGCATTTGGCTTGGAATCTTTAGCTCAAAATCTAGTTATAGAGATCCAATCCATCTATTTCAGGCCACTGACATGATTTGTCATTATATGATAGAAATCAGTTTCAAAGTATTCAAGTGACTTCCAAAGCACAACCATAACCCGCACCTCTTCAAAACCCAAGCCTTTTTACAAAAGATCGTTTTGTAATTGGCCCAATCGTGAATCGAAAATAGACTTTTGCGATGTAGACTACCGAACTACTACACTAAAGCTTCGATTTGTTAAATTTAAGGTTTTATAAATTCCTGGTTAGGGAAACGTACATTTTAATAAGTAACAAATGAGGAGTGACTTTTCAAAAGGACTTATTTCTCATTTTGAAAAAAACTTTTTTTTAATACAATTCAATTCTAATACCATATTCTTAATATTTTTCAATTATATTTTGGTCCAAAACGGCTTTTTTCCTCTCTAAAATCGACTAGAAAAAGAGCAATCCGCGTCAAAAGTACTTATATCCATATCGTTTTCGTCCATTGAATCTAAATCATTGTTCAAAGCATTTTCATTTCCTGAAAATTAGGTTAATGAAGAAATAAGCCCTTTTGAAAAGTCACTCCTCAAATAAGTTTAGTAGTATCCGTATTTAAACTTGAAAAATTATGTCTCAGGCGGGACTCGAACCCTGGTAGCCGCACCTGGTATGCATGGAGATGCTCCATGCATACCGGGTGCGGCGCTATACCATTAAGCCACCGAGATACTGCGTTACAGCACGTTTTCAATCAAATTCTTATCGCTGTAAGCCAGCGTAGTGACGCAGTGTCTCGGTGGCCTAGTGGAACCTATGTAGCGACTGCGGGTTCGAGTTTCGCCTGACACATAATTTTTCAAGTTTACATACTGATATTATAATTGCAATTAAATTGCTAAAATCTATCTTTACATATATAATTCTTCTGTGAGTGTGTATGTCACTGAACTTCTCTCAAACGACTGGACGGATTTTGATGAAAATTTTTGTGTGTGTTCAAGGGGATCTGGGAATGGTTTAGATTCACAAGTAGGGTAGGGTAGGGTAGGTTAGGGGTAGGGAAGGGGTAGGGTAGGGGTAGGGTAGGGGTAGGGTAGGGGTAGGGTAGGGGTAGGGTAGGGGTAGGGTAGGGGTAGGGTAGGGGTAGGGTAGGGGTAGGGTAAGGGTAGGGTAGGGTAGGGGTAGGGTAGGGGTAGGGTAGGGGTAGGGTAGGGGTAGGGTAGGGGTAGGGTAGGGGTAGGGTAGGGGTAGGGTAGGGGTAGGGTAGGGGTAGGGTAGGGGTAGGGTAGGGGTAGGGTAGGGGTAGGGTAGGAGTAGGGTAGGGGTAGGGTAGTAAAATATTAAAATTTTATAAAATATATACAACCCTAAATTTTTACCCTTTTACTACCAACCCCTATTTTTTGTTAGCAATTTAATCATTTTTATGGCAAAACAACGTTTGCCGGGTCAGCTAGTATATATATAAAAATGAATCCCTATTTCCCTTGGTCATCGCATCACGCGTGAACGGCTGGACCGATTTCACCAATTCTTTTTTAGTTTTGTTTGTTATTGTCAGGAGAATGTTCTTATGAAAGAAAAAAATTAAGAAAATTGTGCGGAAAATTAGAAAATTTAAGAAAACTTAATCACCATACTAAATTATTTGTAATGTAACATCTACGCTTTTGACGATTTAAACTTTTTCAATGTAACATTATGGCGTTTATGGCAACATAACATTGACAGAATGCGTGCTGCAAACGGTTACAATTTCTAATGCGTTTAGCATTTGCAATGTCGATAAATAAATTTGTAACTGTTTTTTTTTTTTTAATTTATTATACCAATTTGAAATCAATATTCATAGTTAAGAAAGGACAACGTCTGTCGGGTCCGCTAGTATCATATAAAGTAAGCATAGTAAGTAAAGAATACAAAATAAATTGAGCTTAGAAATACAATCACCAAAAATGTTTACCTGCAATTTATTATTCAACTAGGCTACTGTTTTGAAACGTGCATCGTACTTAAATAAGAATTCAAAAATCCAAAGAGTATATTTTTCAGTGAAAACCTGTGGAATAAGCTTCACGAACCAAATACAGAACTAATGTATTGAGTTACGGCAGTGAAGGATTTCTGTGCGGGTTGCTTTGCGATTTTCATCTATGATCCTGTAAAGATAAAGTTTAAAGTATGATGTTGGATTATTTGAGAAAAATTTAAGTCTGAACAGTCAAGAAAATGTATTCTGGCTAGTCAGGTATTTGGGTTATTGTAAATATATCGGAGCATTTCTAATATAGGTTTAACTCAATGTATTTGGCGATTATTGCAGTGTGGGGTCGGCACAAAATAACGGCACGACCGTTTTTCTTCCAAAAGTGGTCGTAAGAGGCAACTAAAGCAATACTGACAGAGGTTGTCGTAAAGGAGTAGGACCTCCTAGTGGTTCACGTGGGCAACGGCATCTTTAGTTTTCTAACCATTGATGACAACTAACAGATCCCTCTGCGGTGGTAGGCTTCGTAAGAGGCCGCCTGGATGCTACCACCCTCCTGCCGAAATCCAGCGCCAAACAGTTGTTCTCTGTTCCGCTGGTGTGTGGGAGAACCAGTACCTCTGGGTAAGCTCGCTCCATCTTAGGCTTCTTCTTAACCGTATAGTTTAAGTATGTAGTCCAAGAGCAAGCCCATTAAATATAAAAAAAAAAGAACTATGATCACCAACCCGCTTGCCGAGCATGGCGATAATGGCGACATTCTTTTTATTTATAGAGGTCTATGTCTAGTTGAATGATGATAGGATAGTGATGATAATACTGCGACAAGCTTATGAAGTAAATCTCTGCTTGTATAAGTTTCCGAAATAAATAGACACATTTAGGAAACGGGCCGTTAGCAAAACGCGATTTTTTCTCTGCTAGTGGCAAAACTTTTATTTTCTACCGAATACTCGTTTAAAATAAACAAAAATGCTCTGCTAGTAACAACCGAGTCGATTCGGTTATTGTAAAACTGTAAAAAATTGCATAACACTCCGCAAAACTAGCAATTAAAACTATCAATTTCAACTACTTAAAATACTCTGTTAATATATACCAACCGATTCTGTTAGAATCAACCGTGCATTCGTTTAATATTAACAGTGTAAGCATGCTAACATTAAAGTAAATATGCTGCAAACAACCGTTAAGCTCCGTTAATATTAACAGTTTATCTGTTAAAAGGACTAAATACATTAAGTATTTTATAATGATAGCAGAATATCTATTAAAACTAACCGTACAAGCGTAACAGAGTTAGCACGGTTGCTATTAGCAAATTATACTGTAAGCTGTATCGTAACCAATTGATTCGGTTGTAGATGACAATTATACGGTTGCATTTAACCGTCTCGTTTTCTCAGTGCATATGGGGACTACTAGAGCTAAGAGAAAAAACTAGAACAGTAAATTTTAGCAAATTACCTCTAATATTTATTGAATCACTGTTAACTGCTTTTCATTCTGGTATTCTTTCTTGGTTAGTTAGTTACTGATGTTATTGGTGCAATTAGCGTTGAGCTCATTAACCATGGAATGGAATACTCAGCCTATTCCAGTTCACTAAAACTGTACAGGGGGCTTTTCAAAAAACTTCTTATTTACATTGCCATAAGCGCCACGCTTGACAGCCAGATTGGCGATAACAGTATGCCTTTTGAGAGTATCCACTTACGACTTTATGACACTTTAACATAGAAAAAGATAGGTGGAACAATTTTATTTCACACGAAAGCATGGAATGATATTACGAGTACTTACTAACAAACCTTTGCTGACAGATTATTGTTGCCATTTCATTAGTCATTGATTG
This sequence comes from Anania crocealis, assembly GCA_949315895.1. Classification (NCBI taxonomy): domain Eukaryota; kingdom Metazoa; phylum Arthropoda; class Insecta; order Lepidoptera; family Crambidae; genus Anania; species Anania crocealis. Next base: position 3,631,363 of record OX438868.1, read on the forward strand.
TTTGGTCGCAATCAATAAACAATCGATAATACACATATTTTTTTCCTTTTTTTTTTAATCTAAGGCTTTCCTTTTATTAATAAATCTTCACGTGATTTGTTTTGGCAAAAGGTCACGTTTAACGCGCCATGTTATCCCGAGTTTAAATTTCTTGTAAAAAAATATCTTGTTGTTAATACTTATACGTAGTTACAACCCTTTGAAAGAATATAGATATATTCCCGCATAGTATTTTTTTGTTTAGTTTAAAAATATTATAATTTCCACATACATGTTCTCTCAAACAACTTCTCGTTCAACATGGAAAACCTATCAAAAACTGCGGTAACGCCAGACAATAGTGATGTCGGCTGGTTTATTTTCTGTTCCCCTTTGTTCGGTCGCATCAGTGATTTTGTATGCCAAAAAAGAACTAGGTCCGTGTCAAGGCAGACGTGTTCGGATTCGGTATCTGTGAGTTTGGCAATTAACTATTGTTTTATTTTAAATTTCGGATTCAGTTTTTTTTTGGCTTGTAAACACGTCTTGACGTTGAAATTTTGGAGCCGTATAATTATAAGGCTCCAAAATTTCGAAAACGATTCGAACTTTTCGAACAACAATAGAGTTATTGTTTTCATTAATTAGTACATAATATATTTATGCTAAAATGTAACTTATTTAAATTTAATGTTAATATTCTTAATATAATTTTTATTATAAATTCAGTTATGATATGAACTTAAGTGCAATCAATCACCGATATTTTTACGGAGTTGTTATTAATTTTAAGTTCGCTATTTAATAAATAAGTTTTGGCTTTGTTTAATTTGTTGGAGAAAATTAGACTTTGATTTATAGCGTCTTTGTTTATTATTACCCCTACTATAATTTCGAGTATGTGGTAACCTTGGCTTTGTAGGTTAACTGACACTATATCGTCAGTTAGTGTCTTTCAACGTTTGAATATACCTAAAGATAGCTATTATATTGATAGGACTATTGGATCGAAGATAGAAATATAGAGAATTTAAAAACATATTATTATTTTGCAATAAAAAATTATTATCTAGGATTAGACTTTTAACTTGAAGTATCTTCAGGTAGAATTCATAGCATATGGATTTGAAAAAACTATAGGTATGTACCTACGTACAAAAAATTGTTTCGGAGTTTCATTTGTTATAAAAAAAAAAGACGTGTGGCACTCGGAGACTGCCGCGGTAAAGCTATTGCATAGCATTTTTTATCAACTTATGCAATTAAAAAACTAAAAAGTATCACCGCTGTGCCGGTCAGAGTGGGGGATGTTAGGTTATTTTTGTTACGGAATTTCTGGATTCGGTCTCCACGCTCAAGGCCCGCGATAGAAGCTATGCAATAGCTTAATTTTATAATTTTATGTATTTTCTAATTTTGACTTTTGTAATTAAATTTTATGTTATTTTGGCAGATATGGTTACCATAGGCAACCATACTGTCAAAATCCTTATTTTCTTCTAAATTCTATTAAATTTCGGAAATTCAAAATTGTTCGATTGTGCGTCGCCCCGAGTGTGTGGGTGTGGGTGTTAGGATTATTTTCGTTACGAAATTTCTGGATTCGGTCTCCACGCTCAAGGCCTGCGATAGAAGCTATGCAATAGCTTAAAAAACATGTTTGTTTTGATCTCTTTTAGTCAAAACCTAGTTAAGTAGTGTAAAAAATATTACCGACCAAATTGTTAATTGAAATTATTTGCAACATTCCAAGACATAAACACAATTGTGTGATACAGAAGTCAAAAACACTGGCACAAAAGAAATATTTTTTTGAAAAATGTAACCTACGTCACTGCTTAACAGTTTCGCGGACTCTAAATTTCTAAAAGACTGGCCCTCGCATTACGAAATACCTATATTTTATTACTGTTATGATCAACTAACAAAAACACTGGCACAAAAGAAACAATGTTTAGAAAATGCAACTGGAACGCCATAGTTTACATGTTTTTCGGACTATATTTAAAAAAATTTGGCTTTCGCATTACGTAATATTTTCAATGGATAAATCTTTGATCGAATAACAAAAATACTGGCACAAGAGAAACAATTTTTAGAAAAATCTAATCAACCAATACGAGTAGTTTGCAAGTTTTGCGGACTATATTTTAAAAAATTTGGCCCTCGCATTACGGGATATTCAATGGATTATGGGCCTAACACCCATAAATTGTATTCGATACTGCAGCGGAATGCGTTTAATATTTCGCTTTTTGGTCTCTACCCGGATAGGGGCAGCGTGTCCTTTCATAGGGATGTTCTCACCACTATTAAATACTGTCGATAGTTGTGGGCTACCTTTATCATTATTATTTCGTTATAAAAAAAGTTTGCATAACAATTACTATCACTTACTTAGTAATGGAAAACTACAAGTCAATGGTTATCAGAACCAGAACACGCAGTAAAAAAAAGAAGCTGGAGTATTTCGGAAACATTTTCGCAGCTTTCAGTCGTGGTGATTATGCCTATACCCGTCATTGCTTTGTTGACTCGGATTCAATGATAAAGGCATTTTTTAAGCAGCTCTAAGTAATAAATGCCACTAATAATGACAATGTAGTAGAAGTGTCAGCCTAAGAAAATATTTCTATTAAAAATCTTAACTCAGAAATGGATGGTATTGTTTTTGAAACTATTTTAATTAGTTATTATTTTGCAAACAAAATCACCATTACCGAAATTTTTTTCAGAAAAACCACTTACTTATTATATCAACGAAAGGATTAACATCACTTTAAGTGCATTTAAAGTATTTAAAAAAATATTTATTATAATATTTACAAAACATGTAAATACTCGTATATTATTATTTACTTACAAATTAAAATAATACCCATATTATAATAACATCCTACTCGTATTTTAGTAAAATCAAAATCCTATCAGATTAAAGACGTAAACATAAATCCATTCAACCCTTCCCTTACATCGATACTCGATAATTCCTAGCAACAACCATAACAGGCGATAAGAAGGCAGACGGCGAAACAAAAGCGCTATCGACGCGAATTTCAACAATATCCGAGCGGAGCGTAAATCACGCGTCCGCCGTATTGTTTATCCAGCGTGTTGTACATTCAAGCGTTGTTCTTTTTTTAAATAGATGTCATCGATAAGTTTGGTTTTAGAATACTTGGCAACACTGTTTTCCTCTAATGGAATGGATTTAGAGAAATTGTTTATGCGAACAACGTGTAGATATTTCTTGGATATCTGTTTTAAATATAAAGTGTCTACACGTTTTATTGTTATTTTCTGTACAGGATCATCCACAGTTTCGTGACATTATCACTTACTGTGACTGAAAAACGTGAATTATTTAATACACGTGATGAAAGAATCAACATGTTTGTATATGGTTACGCTATTTACGCCGTGGGCTGATTTCAATAGTTTTTTTATAATCTATAGTTCAAAGTTGCTTCCATTTAAGTCATAAAAAGTCTAATCCGAATTAAAATAAAATTTTTCACTCGAAATAAATTGAAAAGATGAAAAGCGAAAAACAAGAAATCACGATCAACAGTCATGCAACAAAAATTGAGAGTTTATATCACGCATGTTTTCCTTTAGTACAATCGTTTTGTTCTCTCTTTTAGTATTCGCAGTGTCTTGCTATAGCTTTAACGTTATACGCTATCCTATGTAACGTTGTGGTACTGCAAATAAATGTCTGAAAATAAAGAAAGACGAAAGAAAATTATACTATTTTAAACAAATTGTTACTGCGACGTTTATTTACTTTAACTGTACCAAAACTTACTGTTCGGTGCTGATAAGACACTTGTAAATGTAAAGGAGATGTCCCATAATAGGCCCAGACATAGTACACCATTTACAAAAATCAAGAAAAATTTATTGATTCTGGGAAAAATACATATAAATTTATATAACATATAATTTAGTGGTTCAAAAATAAACAAGATCGAATAATTTATCAAACTTCATAGGCATTCCAAGATGGCGTCAATCTAAAAAAACTTTAAATGTCAGTAGCTGTCAGATACCCCTTGTCACTTTGGCATAATCATTCACTTCAAATTTTTGTTCTGCTTGTCGCGTTTTAAAATATTATTTGTCATATCTTGTAAAAATTATTGGAATTGTGTCAATCTATTAATTGTCAATCTATGTTCATCTAGCTGTTTAAGTATTGGTGAACTCGGGTCTAAGCATCGCTGTTATGCCAAGTCATTCTATTGGAATGGCCCAAATCAAAAATCATGATAGGTAAAATCATGATGGTAGCCAAGAAAAGCAACGTCTAAACAAATTTAGATCATACTGTATGTCCAAATTTGGTAGAAAATTAACTGGTTCCTATATCTGTTGTGGTGTGTTTTTTAATTTTTTAAGAAATTAATGTTCTCCATTAACAACCGTTTAAGTGAAATTCAAATTCATATTAAAGCAACACGTTCCATCACTTTTACTTTCAGATTATAAAAATGTTTGTCTTTTTAAATCAATTCTGCAAAGACGAAGCCGCAAGATAAAGATTGTTAAAGTTTAAGACCCGAGTACACCCATTCTTAAACAGCCGGTAAACATAGATTGACGATTAATTTGACACGCTGTTTAAAACTTAAACGTCTGTTGGTGAACTCTACCCTAAAATGTATCAGTTTTAATCCCTCGATCGTGAGTTATTCCAGACACAATTGAAATCAATTGTTATCGCGACAACCGGTTGTCTCATGGGGGTTGAGGGATTAAAACGTCATTTAATCAGTGCATCGCTGACTCTGGTACTCGGAATATTAAACATGTCGGGCCGTCATCGATTTGGTATGTAATCATTTTTTATTTATTGCCAGCAATGATTCAATTTGTAAACATTGCCGACCGGTACCGGTAATGCTGTGTTGTTCAGATAAACATGGAACACTGCTTTTTGGCCAGAGATGTTTTTTTATTGAACATTAAAACACTGGCAGGTATAGTATCAAACGTATTCAACCTTTAAGATTTAAAGGTTTTAAGAAAGTAAGTAGGTGCTGAGCAAAATTAAATACTTTATTATAAATCAATGAAGAGTTTGTTTGTTTGTTTGTTTGTTTGAACGCGCTAATCTCAGGAAGTACTGGTTCGAATTGAAAAAATCTTTTTGTGTTGGATAGTCCATTTATCGAGGAAGGCTTTAGGCTATAAAACATCACGCTGCATTGACGCGTACGAAGTCGCGGTCAACAGCTAGTTATAAATCAATAGTGTATCAAGACTTTTTCTTTTAGTTAAGAAGAAGATACAGATTTGCATTAAATAGGTACGTTCTAATAGTTTATAATACAAAATAATGCTTCAGAAAAATCGTGGACTACGTAGAGCCGAAAAGCAGCAACAACTTAATGTACTGACTGATATAATTTTTTTAATGTCACCATGACATTAGTTTCTGGATTTCTAACATTGTTTTGTTGAGTATACGATTTTTTCCGAGATTAAGGCGCTTGCAACAGTGCCAAAATATCGGAAAATCATAAAAAAAGTACATGAAAGATATCTCCAAACGACTAACTTATTTTGCTTAAACTACCTATATTCTGTGACAAGACAGGACATGTACTTGATGGCTTAGAAAACTTCAGGAACCAGATAATCCTTCTTGAGTTATAATCATACAACTATGTAGACGAAAGCTAGCTAATTTATTGCTCAAAAACTCTTAAAAACACATTCCAATCGGTACCTATGTCTCTGTCTATCTGTCCGCAGAATACCTCTCCGCCATTTTTCAATTCAATTGTAACTAAGTCCCCCACATGCGGCGTGCCTACAGGCTAAAATCCTACACTATACGAGATAAGTGCATCACTAGGAGCTTATAAGAAATTAGATTACGGTTGCGCTAGGCTTTCACACCGGCCCGCTAGGGGGCGCGAGGGTGGGTGTTACACGGTACAATTGTTGAGGAAATAGGTTTTTTGTGAAATATTGCAGAAAGAACATTTTTGTTCATAAACACAACTGAAGAACAGTGTAGGTTAGGAGCAGGGCTCAGTAACAGTGTTTTTTTTTTGTTATTTTTGCTTCATGTTAGTGTAGTCACTTTATGTCAATATAGCTTTAAATTTACTTTTATAGTTTGTAAATATGCAGGGTTTTTTTAAAACATAAAAAATAAAAGTAATACAATAAAAGTAGCTTAGGTTACTCTTTATAACATTAGATGCGTATGAAAGTCAAGTTTAATTTGGTCTAGCCATTTCAAATATAAGCGAACAGACAAACAGACAGACGGGTAAAAAAAAATCTATCCTTTTATAATCTATACTAATATTATAAAGCTGAAGAGTTTGTATGTTTGAACGCGCCAATCTCATGAAATAATGGTTCGAATTGCAAAATTATTTTGTGCTGGATAGTCCATTAATCGAGTAAGGTTTTAAGCTATATAACATTACGTTGCAACCAATAGGAGCGAAGCATCAGTGAAAAATGTTGCAAAAATAATCGCGAATCACATTTAAAGGCTTCCGTTGCGTGCGCTGCGTAAACAGTTCAAGTTATCCAAAAAATACGTGTAAAAGAATTATTCCTCTGTAGATGATTTTAAAAAATGACCGCGATAGTTTATGTCTATCTTTTAAGATTGACTCTTTTAACCTTTTTTATGGTAATCAAATTTGGTCGAAATTAATGCATTATTGCCAATTATTTGCCAAAGAGTTTTTTCAACATAATATTATTTTTTATCCAAATAAATGTGATTAAGTATTTAATTGTTAATTTCTAAATCGCGATCATAATAACAGAAACTGACGCAGGCGAAGTCGCGGACAACATCGAGTATGTAAATATTTACGTTAAACTCTTTCATTAGCCTTAAGTCAAAGTCATCGATGTAAAATTACAATTACTTAATTTTTAAGTACAGATTGTTCCTTAAATTTTGTACCCCATCACACTTAGCAGGAGGAAGATGCGCCTACAATGTGACTGCTCGAAGGAAATTTAATAGCAGAGCTGTCCGTCCGTCGCAGGTTAGTGGAATATTGGAAATAATAATTGAATTGAATGACAAAGGATCTTTTAGGATTCCGTATTTAAACTTTATAAAAACTGCTCGCCAAATATATTTTTTTCTATAATCATCTTATTGTAAAGTAAATGCCTCCATCATTATATTCTAGTTGGGTACTACAGCAAATATGGTTTCATGCATAATCACCTCGCTTGCTAAATGCGGGGGTGGTGATCACAAAACAGAAGAATGTTCGAAAATTCAAAACATTTGTTGTTCAACCCAGGGATCGAGGTCCTATATAGCCTCAAGATCTGGTCCTTAACCCACTAGACTAGCGGAGCGTTGATTTAAAATGATTTTATGATTTTAAAAATACTACCTTTTTACATTTAGTATTAAATTAATAAGCCACAGAACCGACAACCGCTGGGGTAAACGAGTTCTTGAGTGGAGACCGCGTCTCGGCAAACGTAATGTAGGACGCCCTCAGGCCAGGTGGAGTTATGATTTGCGCAAGGTGGCTGGCAGGAGTTGGATGCGAGAAGCCGAGAGACCTAAGTGGCGTGCCACTGGAGAGGCCATCATCAGCCTGTCCAGCATTGGACTGCGATAGGCTGATGATGAAGCCACAACGACTGGCGCTGACTCAAATTTGATGGCTTATGTCTTTCGCATGACTGTCCTTCAAGAATAGTCTGGTGGTAGAGTTTTTGTCATGTTTCAGTACTTCCTTTTTTTTTAACTTTGAGGGCAGAGTTGTTTTGAAACACACACAATAGATTTTTATTATCTTCTTCTTGTTGCAATTATTGTTTTTTTTTTTCATTATGCACTTCTAAATTCATCGAGAGGGGAGATCAGGGGCGTGGTCAGTAATTCTGATGTTTACGCCATTAGGGGATAGTGCTAATATCTGTAACTTTAACCCTTAATTCGTATTTGTCCGGTTGGGCGGACACCAACTGAAACGTTTTTATTATTTTAATCTTCAATATTATTTTTTCATAACCTCTCAAAAAGTTAGTAGAAAGTGAAATTTGACATCGGAAACGTCATATCTGTCGGTCACGAAGAAAATGTCGGCGAAGACGCGGTCATCTGTTTTCGACAATTTCTGTTTTGCTGCTAATAGTTCATTGTTTTTGCATTTTGTTTAAGAATATACGTGTATGATAATGTTTAGCTAAAAATACTAACATTTTGTATTTGTTTTAGAGCTTTTTTACTCGCTAAACCCCTTTATCCGGCACAGTCGACATTGCCAATTACTCACAAATATTCTTTTAACAACTTTGTCCCCTGTGGCGGACATCATCAAATTGCGGTTAAGGGTGTTTTCTTATGTGTTTTTTTTTGTTTTTTACTTGTCTGCAGCATGCAATTTCTAGACATTTGCTTTAATAATGCTTGTCTTGTCCATAGGAAAAAATATAATGAAGGCAATAAAAAGCAGAAGATGTCTTTACAGTCGTTCAAAAATGCCGTATATGAAAGTCTGTTAGCTGAAAACCGCTGTGCCAAACGGACCAAAAAGACAGCTCCCAAAGGTGTTAAACCTCATTTGAAACGCCCTTCCAGCCCTGTAAAGTACGATCATTTGGGTAATTTCCTAGATACGGTGGAGAGAAGGGCTTTGCAGATATTGGCAAAAAAAATACAGTGGTGTTCTGCATAAAGTGTCAAACGCGTCTTTGCTTCGGGACAGGCAAAAAAACAAGGAACTGTTTCTTATGAACTAGAAAGTAAAGTACAGCCTATAATCATCCCACTGCAGGGAAAAGGCCTCCATCATTGAATTCAAGTTACCACAGCAATGATGGGTGTACTGGCATAATCACCACGCTTGCCAAATGCGGGTTGGTGATCACAAACCCGAGCAACATTCGAAAATTCGAAACTTTTTGTTGCCCGACCCGGAATTCGAACCTGGGACCCCGAGATCTTGGCCCGGTATTTAAACCACTAGACCAACGGGGCGTTCTTAAGAACTAACATTCAACATAAATTATTTAGTATAGTATTCTTCAATTACTTTATTTTTCTTGCTACAAAAACCATTTCTGAGGCGTTTTGATTTTAATTTTGTAATTTTCTATAGTAAAATAAATATACAACTAAGCTTTTTTTATTTTATCCTCCATTTGGCAATGTCCGCCACAGCGCACATGCAAATTTTGCCATAACTTTGACAATGTCCGTTGTGACGGCCACGAATTTTCTCAGCTGTGGAAAATGTAGGATTTTTTACTATTTTTTTTCAAAGTTTTTAGCATGCCCTTGATGCCTTATATCCATCAAACTTATGCATTTCGAACTTTTATGTCGTTGCCACATTAAGGGTTAACAGGCTTTGCCTAGTTCAGAGGCCAGTCTTTCTCAATCTAATTGAATGTGCAATTTAGGTATCCTTCTATCATAACTTAGTTATAGATTATTTGAAAAAAATAATAATTTTATGGTTAATAATATTAATCCAATAAATAAATAAATTAATAGTAAAAATATTAATCCAGCAAATACTCTATCTTCATTCCAAACATCCTTGAAATCGGTTTAACCGTGACGTGATTCCTTAAAAAGCATCCATTCAAATAAGATATATCTACGAGTAGAAATCTCTCGCACACGGATATTCTAAGCCTAACTTAGTAAAACAACTTGTTACAACACCAAACACCTTCAAAATACCCATTAAACATCCAAGTACAGTCTTGAGATAGTAACACTGTGCTATACGTGCAAACCGACGTACAGTCGGCGACATAAATAAGTGGGAACGTGAGATTTAAGGTCGCCTGTTACAGAGATAGGTATCAGTTAAATGTATGGTCGCGCGTAAGCGATGCATGCGGGCAAACGTCGGTCCTGATATTTATGAGGCTCACTGTACTTAGGTTTGCCGTATCTATGGTTTCGTTTGATAGAATTGAATGGTTGGTAGTTTTGTTTAAAATTTGATACAGTCTAAAATTTTGATTAAAACGTTAAAACTATCAATATAACCATTGTTTACACAGTCCCAAACATCAGTATTTACCCTCGAAAAATTATGTCTCAGGCGGGACTCTAACGTACGGTAACGGGACGTAATTTTTCAAGTTTAAATACTGATATTATAATTGTTATTAAGTTGCTTAAATATCATAAAAAGTCCCAAACATTTTTTTTTATTATTTAGAAATTAACTGTCTAATTCTGGTCTATAGAATAGTATAGGTATTGACCAAATAAGTTCCTTAAAAGCATCAGAAGATACTTAAAAATCAGCATTGCACTGTAGGGGCCTTTTTGGCACATTAATTATTGTTATTTTATGTAAATTTAAACCAATTTCGAAGTGCCAAATAAACGTTTTTTATTCTAAAACTGTCTATAACCACATATGAGCAGTTAACGTCAATAATTGTGTCATACCTACCGTAAAATGCAAATTTTACCTTAGATGAAAGCAAGGTAAAATAAAATCCATAAACAAATTGTTTAACTAGCGCAGGGAGGACACTTGACTCCAACATAAACGTACTCTTTAAAACTTGACATTTCACAGATGGATACCTGAATCAAAATACAGTGTTTCCTGTCCCACAATAAAAAACTATTGTAATACACCTATTTCATGATCCTCAGCATTATGAATCCAAAAATTTTTGCTACTTCAAATTTTTTTTACACTGTCGGCGTGATTAATTTTGCATATCCATGCCAAGGTTAAGATTTCTAATAAGTCAAGTATCTGGGATTGGCCAAATTTTAGGTGTTCTTAGTTGACTTCGTGGCCTCAAAATGCATATTATTTTTCATCACATTGGTGTCGTAAGAGGCTATACGATAGACGATGATTTTATTTAAACTTAATATTTTTGCGACTGAACCAGAAACATTGGCCGGTAAAAGTAAGAGCAAGCGGTATACTAGCGAAGTTTCATCTTAACTTACTATAAAACTTGCTATCAGAAATTATCATAGTCTTTTTCTAAGGGGAATTTCAAAACCGACATTAATAGGTGAGCAGCACTGACGCTTATCAGAAGGAGGCATCTTTAGACAGACCTGGTTCTTCAGTTCATGGCACCATCCTGAATGTTTTTTAACAAGATGAACCCGGTATAATGAATCTGTGGTTGCCGAGAGGTTTAATCGGTTCGTTTCTAAATAAATATATATTTTAATGCAGTAGACTGTACAAGAATAAATTAAATGGATCTCAGTTCTGATGTCTACGATATTACGCTGACTAAGGCAGTTCCTCGGAACTATAAAGCTTTGCACTGTCATTTTTGAGTTGTATTAAAACCCGTGTTGATTTAGTGTAAGTAATTAGTGTTGGTAAAAGGAAAGGGTTAGCTCAAAAGGATAGAGAAATACTCTTTTATATACACCATACATGTTGTACATTATACTATTAGAGCTTGACAGTTTAGGGGCTGGAAGTAAAATCTTCTGTCTGAGAAACCATTACAAAGACAATCAGTTAAGTTAGAACTGATAAAGGAAGAGCGAAGTGTTCCAAAGACTGGATATTAAAAAACCTAGTACTAAAAGAATATCTAAATACACTGACACCCGTATTTAAAAAGAAATAATTACTTATTGCTTAAGAAAGTCATAACTTAAGATGTTACTACCTAGTGCTTAAGTGAAGAAAATAGGTCACCATTAATATATATATATATATATATATATATATATATATATATATATATATATATAATTTATATATACTAGCTGACCCCGCGAACTTCGTATCGCTCCAGAATAATTTATTTTGATGTGACGTCTTACATATCATTGTCACCAAATATGGCGTTAACTTTACCAAGTCTAAAGAGTCAAGAAACAAATAATTAGCAACAAAATTATATTGCGACTATAAATTGAGATGTAAGCTATCAAAATTGGATCAAATTGCACACGGTATGCAAATCAAATTTGAAATCGGTTTAGTAGTTTAAGAGTCCATCGCGGACAAACAACGCGTGACACGTAATTTTTATATACACCGTGAAATTTTAATGGTTGTTTTCCCGCAGTAAAATGATTATATCTTTTGTAGTGCAATAGATTTGTGCAGTTTTTTTTATTCAAATAAAAAATAGCAGTTTCACGATTGTGATAAACGAAACTCGAAAGCAACCTCGAACTAATGGTACTAGCCGCGCCGCAGCCGGTTACCGGCCGGGGTCATTGCCCCTCGCGCGGTGCAGTTTATGCCGTATTACTTAGTGCGTAGAGCTTCTTTCGCTTTGAACATTGATTTCGTGCGGCAAGCAGTACCCAAACACGTCACATTTTGTAAAGATACTATCGTATCTCACGCTTTTGAGTTGATGATTATTTTTTTGATTATTTGAGAACAACGATATCTTTATTTTCAAAAAATAACTCGCTCGATTCGATGGTGCTACTAAAGGTAAATCGTTCTGTTGCGGGAAAACAACCACTAAAATTTCACGGTGTATATAAAGATTATTTGGCTGAGATTGCTAACTTTTCATAGTCCTATCTTCTAGGAAATACTAGATTAAGGACTGCAAATTGTCATCTAAGTAATTACTTCTAGTCAAATAATTACTTTTACTTGTTTATAAATACGGGTGTGAGTGATTGAAAAACGTCCTTAGCAAATGAACACATACTTACTGAACATTTCGATGTTCGCATAACTTTAAGTCAAGTGGGTAAGGTCCAGAATAACTTATAGGTACCGAAGGTTTAATTTTCATTACGTTTAAACACATGAAATTGGCTGCATATAGGTACACACCTATTCATTGCTGTGGTAACTTGAATTCAATGATGGAGGCCTTTGCCCTGCAGTAGGATGATTATAGGCTGTTACTTTACATACCTGTCATTGGCTTTCTGATACTTATCTATATATGTTTTTATGTTGCATTAGCTGTTGGTCTTCCGAATATTAAATAAATAAATTAAAAAAAAGACGTGTGGCACTCGGAGACTGCCGCGGTAAAGCTATTGCATAGCATTTTCTATCAATTTATGCAATTATAAAACTCAAAAGTATCACCGCTGTGCCGGTCGGAGTGGGGGGTGTTAGGTTATTTTCGTTACGGAATTTCTGGATTCGGTCTCCACGCTCAAGGCCCGCGATAGAAGCTATGCAATAAATACTGCAATAGCTTAATTTTATATTTTCTAATTTTGACTTTTGTAATTAAATTTTTCTGTTATTTTGGCAGATATGGTTACCATAGGCAACCATACTGTCAAAATCCTTATTTTGTTCTAAATTCTTTTAAATTTCGGAAATTCAAATTTTTCGTTCGTGCCTCGCCCCGAGTGTTAGGTTAGGTTATTTTCGTTACGGAATTTCTGGATTCGGTCTCCACGCTCAAGGCCCGCGATAGAAGCCATGCAATAGCTTAAAATAAAAAAATACCTATTTAAATTTGGTCAGTTGAAAGTGTAATTTTTGTATGAAACTCTGTACTTATCTAGTTATTATTTTATAGATGTATAAAAAAAATGAAGTACAATCTAACAAATTAATAAATAATAACGACTACTAAGTTATGATCCTGACATCCATTGTTCTCAAAATTCTACCAAATAGTATTCACCTTCATTAGTTATACCGCTATGGCAAGATTCTCTAAACAAAAAAAAATGTGTGCGTGTACTAGTGTACACAAGTAAGAAGTGAAACTTCTTTATGGCCTTATTTTTCGAAAAATGATCTACATGCAACTTTCCAGAAATTGGTTAAATTATATTAATTAAATTAATTAAATTAAATTAAACTAAATTAATTAAATTAAATTAAATTAAAATAAATCAATCAATCAATCAATCAATCAATCAATCAATCAATCAATCAATCAATCAATCAATCAATCAATCAATCAATTAATCAATCAATCAATCAATCAATCAATCAATCAATCAATCAATCAATCAATCAATCAATCAATCAATCAATCAATCAATCAATCAATCAATCAATCAATCAATCAATCAATCAATCAATCAATCAATCAATCAATCAATCATTTATTTTACTTTACCTTTTTGCTATCGTCTGAACCAACCGTGGTAGGGGCAAGAAAAAGATGGCGCGTAACCGAAAAACGTGACGGTAAATTTTTTTCCAACGCCGATAAAACAACCGCTTCTAAAGTTGAAAAAAGTTAAATCAGTAGTAAAATGTAATTAAAAGTTAAAGGATACGTTTATAAAGCCTTGTTTTTTAGCCGTTGCCTGCAGTTTCTTCCCAATGGATTTAAAGAGACTACATTTTAGAGGAAGCTAGGTCAATGAACTGTCAAAGGTCAATGTTCATATTTGGCCTAGCATGAACATGTCACTACCAAAAAAATAAATTAACCAATAATTATTTTATAATTAAACAGGCATTCCTTCTTTTTATTTTTGTGTCAATCATCCTCAAAGAAAATCAAATAATTATAGTAAACACGTTGACTAGCCCAGCATCCGGTTTGTAATTCAAGATTTAGTGCTGCCAAAACATAGTTTACCAACAGTTCATTCCATAAAATCGATTCAAATCGATATGTGTGTCCCGCGCGAATGAAGAGTATTACTCAATGTTTATTCGTTCTAATGATATAAAAATATGGTTTATTTACTGCGGCCAGCTAACATTACATTAAAGTGTTCATAAACTAGCATTTTGCTAAAAAATATTAAAAATAAGATTATGCAATCGATTCTTCATCGTTCATTCTCTGTTTTATGACAGCACAAAGCAAAAAAAAGTGAAATGTCAAACTGTCATTCGCTTTGTATTTTTATATCGTGAGTGTTGTTTTTGTTAATTCTGTATCGAAGACTTCGTTTTCTCAGTAGGTACGGGCTCTGATATTTCTACTTCCAACGACTCTGACGCACTTTCAGATATTGAACTCGCATTTTGTTAACAAATCTCGCTAAAACGTTGACCGAGGCTCACCTTTGTTGTTGTAAGTAACCTTCCTTTAGCAAATGTTAAAAAAACAGTTTTTAAGGATTCTGATACAAAATAAAGTTTTTATTTTGTATCTTCTTATTGTAAACTAACAATACAACTACAACAAAAACGCTCAGTCGCTTGTCCACGCTAGGCCAAAGCCACTATGGTAAGTGAGCAATGTCCTTTGGCGCGGATAATGTTTGACGCCATTTATAATAACCAAGCGGATTTCCCCGATACTGCATCCACGATAACACTCCCATGCTTGGATTTGGTTTGATTTTCTTGGTTATGTTTTATTAGGTGTAAAGAAAAAAAGTTATTTTATCATAAATGCCTTCTAAGTACGCCTCCCGTCCAATACTACATTTTTGATTTCTATAGCAGCCTCCAGCCGTTCCGAATACAAAATAACCGTCCGAGTCGAATGACGATTTGAAATTGGAACTTGTAAAGGCGCGAACCAACCGGAAGTCGAACGCGGGCTCCATCAGATCCGTATCGCGGCTCCCGCGAGCGGATTCATTTCCGGTGGACGCTTGCATTTTGAATTTTAGAATTCTTTCACAGAAACGGGTCAGATGTGTGATTTTTATTCTGTTTTGCCAGTTATTGGGTTAGCATAGTTATAGTGAGGATACAGTCAAGCCGAAATATTTTTAAAGCGTATTTTCATTTTAAAACATGAAAATACAGCTTTCAATGACTGAAAGTAAGTAGAAATCGTCATTTTTCCATCCCAGGATAAAAAATCTAATTCTGTGTCTTGGGCTGTTTTGCGCAATACCTTATGCAGTTGTTATATGGTCGAAAGTAAAATAAAGAATGTAAGCACCTTATGATCAATAGCATTGCTTTTGCTTAAACCATTTTCCAAAATGAAAAAAGATTATCTTTGAAATTTTGATGAAAACATAAATTATAATGCCTATCAGATGGCTAATTTTGTTTAAAAATGAGGTAAGTATCTAAGCTAGCCGTCCTAATGGAAGTATTAGGTGAATAAAAATATTTACCTCAAGTTTTAACAGATTTTTGACCTCGTTTTTAAGTTACGTAAAGCAAAAGCTTATAAACTCGATAAAGGGAAACTTTAGTACAAACATTCTTAAATCTTGAACCAAATTTAGGCCCTCGCTAACTTTTTAAACAAAATTTGATCGGTAGATCCCGCAAAAGGTTTGAAGGGTCGTAAACAGCGAACATAAAATAAAAGGTATCTGTTCCTTTTTGCGTTTAACGTTAAACGCTGTATTTTTGATTTTAAATAGTAAATATATTATACTGAAGTCAAAATTACTAAGGAGATAGATGAAGAATTTACAAGAACGCTTTAAAATCTCTACACGTAAACTAGATTAATTTTAGTCGGGGCTAATTATTTTTGTAAGAGTGACTATGAAAGTTGAAATCGAAAGGTAAAATGTTAATAATCGCTATGTGTATATAATAACATAATATTATACTAATATCATAAAGCTAAAGAGTTTGTTTGTTTAGTTGTTTGAACGCGCTAATCACAGGAAGTACTGATTCGATTTGAAAAATTCTTTTTGTGTTGGATAGTCCATTTATCGAGGAAGGCTTAAGGCTATTATTAAGGCTTATCACGCTTGAAAGCATTGACGCATCAAGCATGAGTGAAAAATGTTGCAAAAATAGTCGCGATCATAATTATAGAAATTGACGCGGACGAAGTCGCAGGCAACAGCAAGTCCTTGCATAAGTGTTTTTTCAGCTGACACTTCTGAGCTTCACATGAGCTTAAAGAAATTTGACAAGATTGCTTGATAACTTGAGAGAAAGCTTAACGTTCATCGCTGCGTTTGTTGTGCAAATGAACCTGACGCCTTGTAGTGCGATCGACTCTGTAGCGTTCACGTTACGTTTACGGACTAAAGGTACGGTGAGTACTTATTACGACGTACTTTATATGGATATACCTATGGTGCTTGGTGAATTTGGGATCTAGGCTACGATATTATGGAGTAGGAGTTTGTTGTTTTTACGATGATCTATAATAATATTTTTCAGATCATTTATTCATATATGCTGTAGTGTGTTTGTCTGTTACCACGTTGCTTAAACCGCCGAGTTTATTAAGCCAAATTTGGTGTAGGATTAATGTCATCGGACTGGATTTCTAACGTTCTGCCAATTTTGACATTATTATGTTTTACGGCTCGAAGGATTTTCTGTACGCTGACACGAGGGCGGAGCTCTTGAATAATGATACGAAGAAGTGATTATTTATGGAAAATGTCCTTAATTTTGCTGAAAAGTTTGTTTGTTTGTTTGTTTGAACGCGCTAATCTCAGGAAGTACTAGTTCGAATAGAATAATTATTATTGTGCTGGATAGTCCATTTATCGAGGAATGTTTTAGGCTATATGACATTACGCTGCAACCAATAGGAGCGAAGTATCAGTGATAAATGGTGGAAAAACGGGGAAAATTATCATATTTGTAGTCTTCCCTTGAGTGCGCTGCTTAAACTGTTCAAATTACCCAAAAAAAATGCATGAAAAAAATATTCCTCTTTAAATGTTGTAATAAAAACCTTTGTCCCGATAAATTGTACGGTTTTCGTGGGATGCGAAGTCGCGGGTAACAGCTTGTTAAAATATAAATGGTAAAAGCCACCAATTTTGGTCGATGCAAACAAACTATTGATTAGTATTGTCTTGCGTCGACGAATAAATTGCGGCGAGTATTACCATCTATTTTTTTATGTGAGTTGATTAAAATTATTCATATTTGTTGAAATTATTCTTTATATTAGTTTTTTTTTTTAAACCACGATATTTGAACTAACAAATGTTTAGAATGTTCCTTGGATTTCAATCTACGTAAAACCATAATGATCAAATTTGCGACGACTAATATACTGCCACTTTTGAAAGGGTAAAAGCCGTCTCCATACTCACAAGCCACGTTCGGATTCCATATCAAACCTTGTTTACGGCAGCACAGTTATGGCCTTCCTACAAAGGTTTCAGATTTCTGGAAACAATACCCTTAATAGAGAGACCGTTTGGATTCGCGCAAGGATATTTTGTTTGAAGGACTCTGAAAGGTTTTCAAATCCTGAAATTTCATTGCTACATGCACAGAACACGGAAAAAGGTTAGAAAGGCAACGTAGGCGGGGCATGCGCGCCACAGTGGCTATGAGCAAATGCTTGTAAGTGGGCGCTGTGATTGGTTTTTTTTTTGGCTGCACGACGTCAATAGAATTCGCTTGATTGGTGTTCTTTGAACTCGTTTGTGTGTAGTGGGGCGCAAGCAGCGACATCCGTTCTCATACAAATGGCGCATGTCAGCCTTTCTAACCTTTTTCTATGTTCTGTGTTTATATGAGTACAATATTAATGAAGGTATTAAATCATGGTAGCTTTGTAAAAATTTGACAACTGCATTTAAATGTATTTTGCCCAAACAATTCAGACAGATTGATTGATACGATTTTACATATAATACTTTTTAAAACAGCTTAAGCCCAGTCGAAATATGTAACAACGGCACACGGGCTGAGCCTACAAGACCCTTATGAAAAATCGCCATAACTTAAAAATTTGAAAAAAAATTGAGGCATAGAGTTTTTGCACCTATACAGGATGAAATTTTAACCACTTTCCAAAATGTTTTATAGGCGTTCGGTATCTTATTTAGAGCATATTTATGAAGTAAAAAATTTTAATCAAGTTGTCACCTGAAAATATTTTTCGCGATCTAGTTTTAATTTTTTACGGTCCTAGACCTGTAAGGTATAAAGGGAAAATTAAAAACTTATGAATAGTATCGTAATGAATGAATGAGATGTGAATCGCGTAAATAAAGTGTTGCTGGGCGGCCATATCAAAAATTTTAGATTTTTTGCGGTCATTTTCTAAGTGCTTCATCTAGACATTTTTGTACTGGGCTATACTAAAAGAAAAAATACGTCATTTGATTTTTGTCTCGTAGATTGATATATTAAAATTTGGAAGGTAGTTAAAATTTAATAAATATATGAATAAAACGGCCTGATACGAAACTGATCTATGGCACAAAACCTATAGCATATCTGTCCTTTCAAAATGGTGCAGGTAAAATAAATCCATCTGTGCGATCGCCGTGTTAATAGCATAGATTACATTAAATATATGGTTAATAGTACGTATCCTAGCATTCCAAACGCGTAATGTCAGATAACACACAAAATGATTGACGCAAAGTGAGATCCTGACGCCTGCGTGCGCGCAAGATACCATCGTCTCCGATTAAAACTGTAATTGTCAAACCGCACCTCATTGGGTAACAGACAGAGGTCGCTAGTGTCGGCCGGTAGCTAGTTATGCATGCTCGAGCGGCCATCTTTGATCTTTAGATTAGTGTGATAGTATTTTTATTTTTTCAAATTTCGAAGGTGTTTTTTTGTTTCGTTTAAAAGTAACGTTATTTCACATCCGCTCTGTCGTTATTTATTCCTACACGTAGGTAAAGGAATTTGATTGTTTATAAAAAAAAACTAATGAGTCTTGCATGTTATTTGCTTGTCATTTGCTGTTTTGCATTAAATGACAATAAGTTTTATCGGACAATATCATAAAACCCGGCAAATAGTTATTTTGTAAATCTGCGAAAATATTAAATTCTTCTTAACAGGGTATCAAGTGGAACGACGAGTATACCTAGATGCTGTTATTATTTTGTATTTAAATTATTAAGGCGACTACTAGAGCTATGTCCTGACCCCAATTGATTTATGTTCTTACTTCTAAACAAAATCAATTCTCAAAAAACTAGAACAGTATCATATAAGCAAATTACCTCTAGTATTTATTAAATTACAGTAAACTTTTCACTAAGTTGTTTATAATGTCGATTTTTTCGCTAACGCCAAAAGCGGCCGCTTTTAGTATAGGTAGGTACCTACCTAATAGGTAATGTGTTAGGGGGAATTGGCAGAGCAATCAGAACAAAGGAGCGTGCAGTAATATAAAATATATTAATAGAAAAGTACACATATAGAATTACAACAGAATA
The DNA here is from genome assembly GCA_949315895.1 of Anania crocealis. Taxonomy (NCBI): domain Eukaryota; kingdom Metazoa; phylum Arthropoda; class Insecta; order Lepidoptera; family Crambidae; genus Anania; species Anania crocealis. The sequence goes on from OX438868.1 coordinate 3,651,311, forward strand.
CAATAACAGCGAATGTCAACACATTATTTTTGGTGACAACCTAATCATAGCGATTGCAGCCAGCTCTCTCTACACACAGCATGAAGGTGATATTCAACACACCCCCTCAACTCATGCTTTATACAAGTCAATTAATGGCTCGCAACCCTAACGCCTCTGACAGTAAGTTGTGCCTTATACGCGGCAAAGGTTTGGTGAAAATATCTGCCAACATATTTTCAGTTGCTAAATGCTCTAGGGTAATCGACTTGTTCTCACGCAACACATCCCTAATAAAGAAATGCCTAATATCGATGTGCTTAGTTCGCGCGTGATAAACACCATGATCTTCAGCGAGACAGATAGCAGATAAGTTATCAGCATGCATGTTTACCTTAGACAATTGGCGAACACCAAGTTCCTTCAGCAAACAATTTAAATACACTGCCTCTTTCATAGCTTCCGCCAAACTCACAAAACCAGCCTCACAAGTCGATGTCGCAACGATGCGTTGCTTTTGTGATACCCATGAAATATCAGCACACCCTAAAATTATAACAAATAGCCGGTGACCGCTTATAAATTACACAAACTACTTTAAAATAACATGTCATACTGACATTCTACAATACTTCGATCAGGAGGTTTCTTTACAATCTTCCGTGTATGACATTTTACTAACCTTCCTTTTTCCGACAGTATCTGAAGGTGATATTCAACATAATGTAAATACGAAAGAATGCTAGAATTAAAAGCAGTTAACAGTGATTCAATATTTATAGTAACGGTAATTTGCTGAAATGATACTATTCTAGTTTTTTGGGATTTCATTTTGTTTAGAAATAATACAAAATTAAATCAATTGGAAGCAGCACATGAGTTCTTTCTAGCAGTAACTACTCCTTTGCCTTTGAAGAGGCAAAGAAGTACTGCTGGAAAAAGGGGGGCTCGCGTCTTCTTCCATCGGTCAAACTGGGATCACCAACATCTTCATTTAACAAATTATATGACGATAGCTATGTTTGAGGACCTCTCTGGCGGAGTGGCGTACTCACCGGTTTTCAAGGCGTTGCCTACTCAGAGGTAGGGTTTGATTTTCGGTCCGGTCAATATAGAACAATGGATTTTTTCTGAATTTTCAAAATTACTGATTTCCGCAATACTCTAAATAGAAACTCAAATAAATGTTTTTAACTTCTAACTTGTAAGTAGACTATGAAAAGTATAAATGCTTATAAATTGTACTTCATCTCATAATGCTAGAGTGTAAGCAAGAAATATCGTATCCTTTAATATAAAAAGATACTACAAAAAGGTACAATTTTCTATGAAATATTCCTTTGACTTCAAAAGATTAGCTTTTAACTCAAAGAGGATTTCTTTTCCACTGTATTTTATAACATTAATAATACCGAACAGCGTTTTATTATTGATAAAATATGCAACGATATTGGTTTAATATCCTGTACATTTTTGATATTCAAAGTTTGTGTATGTGGCCGATGTCACAGCTATACGTGTTTGGATACATAAAAGGTAGGTAATAGCTGAACTAAACTTAAGTAGTAGTAAATATGTACTATTTTGTACATATTTACTATTACTTACTATAAATATGTACTCGCGAAGGTTGTATGCATTGGCCACCAAAATCTTGCGATTTGACTCCTCTAGACTTTTTTTGTGGGGTTTTTTAAAGTCGCAGGTCTATGCCAATAAGCTATAATCAGGTCGTTGCTTAGATTCAGCGGATCGAAATTGGACATCTCGGATCCGCACCACAGTTCGAAGCCACGACGGATATTTGAACTATGTCTTATTCCATACATAAAGGCATTAATGAGCCCATCTTTTTTTTTTTATCTCACACACAGATTGTTTTATTCAATTCGACCGATTCGATTCATCGACTCGTCCTAGTTGAAAGACCCTGTAGAAATAAAAATGAATTACCGAAATTTATGTACACAAATAGCTTCAGTGTTTGCAACGATTCGGATAATTTTTTTTTTGTTATCTTTGTCATTGTCAGGAGAAAGTTTAGATGAAGGAAAATAATTAATAATTAAAAAAATTTTTTTTTGCTTTATTTTCATAGGTATATTCAAAAAAATAACGACCCGTTGTCTGGTGAATACGGGGCAAAGATCAATGTACCGTCGTCTTTTGAGATATGATACCCCAAAAATTATCTAAACTTGTCAACACCGTACATGAAATACCGTACCGTATGTGAAGTGCAACATAAAAACGTCTAGCTTTTTTTTTCGTCGGTTGGTAACCATACCTACGTTCCCAACAAATACTTCCCCATTTAGAATTAAAGCATCAAAACGGCCACTTAGTACAAATTCGTCGGGTTGCTACTCATGAATAACTCAGAAACCAGCATTTTCCAGGCAGAAAATGCTACAAGATTCTTCCATATTTGCTGTGATGAATATTTTACTTAGCATCCGGCGTGACACCCACTCGCAACGCGAAATTGCATGGAATCTAAAAATGCACGGAACATTAACATTTACCGCTTCATACTTTCAGTTACCTCGCATTGTTACTTAACCTTAATACTCCTACTGCTGCATAGATGGCGCTGTTCTGAGTTACGTTACGGTAATGGTTTTTATTGCCAGATCATTCAAGTTTCTAGAGAAAAAGAATGCTTCTAATTTAATCAACCGAGATCGTAATTGTAAATAGTTTTGTGCGTTAGTATATTATACTTAGTGCAACCTTATTTATTGTTGAAGTTGTTATTTTTAGGGCTTCAAATCCAAAGGGTAAAACGGGACCCTATTACTAGGGGCTGTCCATCCGTCTGTCTGTCTGTCTGTCCGTCTGTTGGCTGTATCTCATGAACCGTGATAGTCAGGCATAGTTGAATTTTTTACAGATGATGTATTTATGTTGTTGATATAACAACAATTATTGAAAACAGAATAAAATATAATATAAGGCGGCATCAGATAATTTTTTTTTGTATTTATAAATGGTACGGAAAGTTTCGTGCTTTAGTCTGCGATTGGCGATGATTGTTCGCAAATTTTTTGATTTTAAATAAATGAGCACAATAAAATAGGTGTATCCAGTGAACACTTTCGTTTTTTTTCTTCAAAAGACATTTTTTATAAATTTTTTCTATTATTAAAATATATAGTATCTATTATTAAAATGAAAATGTATTTTTAAAAAACAATGTCAAGACCTTTCACAAGATGTCTCCTATTCACTAGTTGACAGATCGAGTGACACGCTTGCCTCTGTGCTGTCTCCACAGTCTATGTGCCCCTTAAGTGCTCCGGAATAAGGCGTGTGCATTACCCTAAAATACTAGGCTTTTTTTACATCAATTTTAATTTCGCAACCGACGCCAGACAGAGGAGGTTTCGATTCGACGCGTTCATTTCTTTGCATGATGTTCTCCGGTGGTTATTTGTTTGGCATCGACTCTATAGTGGTGGTCATAATGTCACTAGCTGTGTTTGCGTGGACCAGTCGAATCCCAAACGGATAAAATCAGTATCGCTCGGATAACTTTTAAATGTCAAAACAATAAACGACTTACGCGTAGTTGAGTTCTCGAGTTAGACTCCAGGAAGGGTAAAACCCTTGTAAAACCGCGTAAAACGTTTATAAAGTATTAGCTGTCGCCCGCGACTTCAAACGCGCGTAATTTTTAAACTATCTCACAAGGACTGAATTTCTTCTAGTCAAAAATAAGCTTAATGCTATTCTAGTCTATAATCTATTTCATCAAGATGACTCGTTGCGCGATTGAGTAACAAACACCCATGTTAACTTTCGCATTAATAGATCTTCGTGAGATCACTTATAACCACTATTAAAACTCTGACTAGATCGTAAATTACAAGAACTATATTAGATGTATAACGAGGCTATGAAGTCCACATAACCGTAACGCGTTTACAACGTCATAACGCACCGCGTGTTAGCTCAAGGGAAATTAGCTGTAGTTTACAGCTGGAGTTACAGCCGCTTGTTTTATAGTAAATCGCTAATGGGGATGGCCTACGGGCTTATTAGATCAGGGAATTCCAGTTTGTCAAATATTTATCCCTCGATTAGAATCAACCATTACAGCATGGGGACGTCATTTCCCCGAAATTGTTCACAAATGCAATGGAGGATATGTTCAAGACGCTGCACTGGAAAGCACGAGGCATCAACATCAATGGCGAATACATCTCTCACTTGCGATTTGCAGACGACATCGTCATTATGGCAGAAACGCTGCAGGACCTACAACAGATGCTGAATGACCTGGCTGACTCTTCTGTACGCATCGGCTTGCGGATGAACCTGGATAAAACCAAGGTTATGTTCAATGAACACGTACTACCGCAACCGATTGCGATCCACGGTGCCGTCCTCGAAGTTGTTCAGAAATATGTGTACCTTGGGCAGATACTGCAGTTAGGTAAAAACAACTTTGAGGATGAGGTGAACAGAAGAATTCAGTTGGGTTGGGCAGCATTTGGGAAACTACGTCGAGTCTTCTCATCGTCGATCCCACAATGCCTCAAGACGAAAGTCTTCAATCAGTGCGTCCTACCCGTCATGATATATGGAGCCGAAACGTGGACACTGACGGTACGGCTAGTCCACAAGTTCAAAGTCGCTCAGCGGGCTATGGAAAGAGCTATGCTCGGAGTTTCTCTTAGGGATAAAATCAGAAATGAGGTGATCCGGCAGAGAACTAGAGTTACCGATATAGCCCACCGGATTAGCAAGCTGAAGTGGCAGTGGGCTGGCCATATTAGCCGCAGAACCGACAACCGATGGGGTAAACGAGTTCTTGAGTGGAGACCGCGTCTCGGCAAACGTAATGTAGGACGCCCTCAGGCCAGATGGAGTGATGATTTGCGCAGGGTGGCTGGCAGGAGCTGGATGCGAGAAGCCGAGGATCGATCTAAGTGGCGTGCATTTGGAGAGGCCTATGTCCAGCAGTGGACTGCAATAGGCTGATGATGATGATGATGATTACAGCATGATCTCTATAGCTTACAGATGGATACCGTTTTCAAATAGAGGATTTTGCAATAAGTAAAGTAAAGTGACGACTTATAATCATCCCATTGCAGGCCAAAGACATCCATCATTGAATTCAAATTACAAGCAATGGCGGGTACAGGCATAATCACCACGCTTGCCGAATGCAGGTTGGTGATCGCAAACCCGAGCAATGTTCGAGAATTTGAAACTTATTGTTGCCCGACCCTGGGATGAAACCCGGAACTATGAGATTTTAGCCCAGTATTTAAAGTACCTACTAGACCAATGGAGCGACCCAAATCAATAAAACGGATAGACCCGTGACCACGAATGCTGTTAGTGAATATTTATCTTTTACTAGCTGTTGCCCGCAACTTCGTATGCGCGGATTTTTGAATTTATAACTGTGTATTTAAATTATCCTACGGGAACCGTAACTTATCCCGGGATAAAAAGTAGCCTTTCTGTTATTCCAGCCTACACTTAACACCGTGCAAAATTTCATTCAGATCCGTTGAGTAGTTTTAGCGTGAAAAAATAACAAATCTTTTATTAACTCTTGAACTTCTTCCATTCATTGTCTTGAGTCTTTATGCAAACTCTAGGAAAGTATTTGTGTCCCTATTATTCTAATACTTCGTGTTAATTATTATTTTTGTTAAACAAAAAAACTTACATAAATTCTCACCCACATTTCGACTTTCCTCAAGCGAGAAACCAAGTACGTTTCCCGCTTACAAGCTATTCGTGCAACCAACAATGTAACCTTGTGAACACATTGCAATACAGCCGAAGTACAAGAGATACAAGTTTCCAACAATTTTCCGAGCTATTAACTTGATATCGACGTGGGTATTGCCACGTTACAGTTAAAGATGTTTCTAGAAAAACAAGTTTGGACGAACAGTATTGTGAGATATCGCTTGAAGATTTTTCTAGCTTGTGGACACTATTGTGAGGTATTGCTTTATGGTGGAAGATTCTGGAAATATGAGATTGTATCAGTTTATTATTGTTTTTCTACATTGACCTGTCCAGGAATAAAGCCTGGGATATCGGACCAGGTGAAACCTTAAACCCGGTATGTAATATGGAGTAACCACAAAGTATAGTAAGTAAATAAGTAAGTAGTATGCCGAGCTCGGTGGAACATGCGAACATATATTCCTGCACCATGACACCCGCTTATTGTAACAATAATTATTTGAAACAAATAAAGATTTTCATTTCATTCAATTAGGTCATGATTAAAGGTGAAAGTCAATGTCATTTTACATTGACCGTAAAGCAAATATTATTTACTACCTGTTGCCCGCGACTTAGTCCGCGTCAATTTCTGTTTTTATGTTCACCACTATTTTTGCATCATTTTTCACTGATGATTCGCTCTTATTGGTCGCAGCGTGATGTTATATAGCCTAAAGCCTTCCTCGATAAATGGACACATATAGAATTTTACAAATCGAACCAGTATTTCCTGAGATTAGCGCGTTCAAACAAACAAACAAACTCTTCAGCTTTATAATATTAGTATAGATTCTTCTGCTACCCACTATCGTTGTTTAAAGAGACTGTTACAAGCATAGATTTATGGCTGCTTTTTCAATGGTCAGATAAAAGGTATCTATTGATTAAAATAAAAGATGACTAATTTGAAAAGTCAACCAGAAATGCTATAACTCCTTATATGATTGACATTTTTAAACTGGTCATCTTATGTTTCATACAACCAGACAACTATTATCAGACCATTGAAAAATCGGTCCTAAATATACTAAATCTATGGTTACAAAACACCTATTTTATGGCTATAAGAAGGTTTTGTTGAAGTGAAACTTTATTATCGGCGTTGGAAAAAAATTTACCGTCACGTTTTTCGGTTGCGCGTCACAGCGTCACATTTTCACAGCGTCAGATTTTTAGGTTACGCGCCATCTTTTTCTTGAAATAATATTTAACCAATTTAACCAATTTAACCAATTTAACCAATTTAACCAATTTAACCAATTTAACCAATTTAACCAATTTAACCAATTTAACCAATTTAACCAATTTAACCAATTTCTGGAAAGTTGCATGTAGATCATTTTTCGAAAAATAAGGCCATAAAGAAGTTTCACTTCTTACGTGTGTACACTAGTACACGCACAACTTTTTTTTTATATATAGGAAAGTAAGTTTATGAAAATGATCAAAAGGATTTTGAATTATTTTTAATGCATATAGGACCATAACTGGGCTACCTATTCTTCTTATGTGCAAGCACTACACGACAAAACTTCACAAGTGGTAACACTGACTGAAAGAATAAGCCTAAATGAAAAAAAAAATAACAAAAATCGTCAGATTTATTTCCTTCCACATCAAATCAGTTCCTCGCCCTCTCACCCTTCATATATCTCAATAACTTCGATCCTAACTTTATCAGTAATTTAATATTAATCCCAAATGACTATGCGTGAACTTTCATTACATATTGGCAAAAATAAAAGAATGTTCCCATCCCATAGATTTATCGGCTCCATAACGGCATCATTTATTCACTGGACAAGTTGGCATTCGCTTCGATGCGTGACAGCTATCACTCTGGGAGCAAAAACAAACTAAAAGTGAACGAACAGACGAGCGGATATTTTTGTATTGTGCACCTATACATAGATCTAAAATAAAAAGGTAGAAACACAATCAGTTACAAAACTACCTGAGTAATTAATCAATAAAGCACTTGTTTTGTTGAAAACAAACACAACAAAAGCACCAGAAACACCCTAACCATTGCAAATGATTTTTCTTTTAAACCTAGTTGCGTAAATTATATTTAGTCATGCATGTAAAGTGTATTTTTCTTCAAGATAGATATGACTAGCTAAAAAGCACATGATTAGGTTGCTCATAGTAAAACTTGGACAGTCTGAAGTAAAAAATTTGCATAGAAAGGTGTATCTTTTTCTTTTATTTTGTCTGTGACTGTACACTAAGAATGCTACGAAGAAGAAGTGTTACTAGGACCCGTCTTACAATACTGGCCATTTATAACTTATTTATCATGGCTGGAATAAAATCAATTTTTTTTATAATTTTCTGTAGAAAATATGAAATTCTTTTTTCAAATTCAATACAAAATATTCTCACGTGGTGACGTCATAAATTTGAATAGCATTATTTTCTATCGATAAGCCGCCCTTGCCCACATCTAGGTAATAAATTTAGTTTTTGCCAATGGAATGTGCCTATTTTAATGAGTGCAATTAAGTTTTTATCCATGTAACTCTGTCTATCATCTTAACCAATAGTTAAAGTCCAAAAAACGACAGAAGGGAGAGTATTACCTAAATGGGAGTACAGTCAGTGGCAAGAAACCTCTTTGGAAGACTCGAAATTAGAGCAAATTGTCAATTCATTATTGTTGTAAATTACTTGATATTGACATCTCAGGGGCCTAATTCGCGTAACCGAATCGTAGTTCGATCGTGATTGAATTGGACGATTTTGACATTTAGCCCATACTAGAACTGTCAAAAACCTGTCGTTCAATTACGATTGTGATACGATTTGGTTACGCGAATTAGGGGACAGTTCTGCAAGCTCCTTACCTGCATTTCGACAGAATATCTACTTCAAAATAGAATTACAAACTACTGAAACTCGTCTGCAATTCCCTGAAGTCCATTCTCCGGACCGTATAAAGGACTTACTGAAACTATGATATTTAATTGGCACAAAACTGCGCCTAACTTCTCCAGTAACTGAGTTACCTGTTTTGGTTATAGTTTGTTCGGTACCTGTCATATTTATCGAGTTACTAGACGTTGATGCGATCAATATTGATAGACTTCAATATTATTGATCAGCTTTGAAGAAGTTGCGTGTCGAAACCCGCGTATTCTCGCGTAGGGTTCCATACGTTGTGTGAACCTTTGTCATGTCAAATATACTTATATTTTAAAATATTGTACTGCCGTGTTTACTACATTTCTATTTACAACTGATCTTTTTTTTTTTTATAAATGTGGACAACATCACATACTTTGTTCTGATCCCAATTTGAATAACTATTTAAAGCATTCGTATTTTGGAAACTAGAAGCAACGAAGGTACCATAAACACCCAGACCCTAGAAAATGTAGAAAAACACTTTTTTTTCTACATTGACCCGTCCGGGAATCGAACCCGGGACCTCGGAGCAGGCGACACTTTGAAAACCGGTGTGTACGCCACTCTGCCACGGAGGTCGTCGAAATCTAGGAATCGATCTAGGTACTGACTTGAAAATGGGATATTCTCACTTTACATACGTATGGGGAGGCTGTCTGATTTTTTTGTACTTAACCATTCGTATCGACAGATATACAGAAGCCATAAAGAAGGAAGTTAATGGTTAGTGTTCCAATTTACTACATCGATTATTTACTGTAAGTGTTCGGATTAGAAATTTAAACGACTCGATTAGTATAATGGTGCGGGGGGTCCACCTACTTTACAAGGGTCTGGGTTTGATTCCCCGGTCGGGCCAGTTTAGGAAACGAACTTTTCTAAATTGGTTTGGATAAGAGCGGAAAAGAAAGATACATGATTAAAAAAACACTCATCTATACTAATATTATAAAGTTGAAGAGTTTGTTCGTTTGTTTGTTTGTTTGAACGCGCTAATCTTAGGAAGTACTGGTTCGAATTCAAATAATCCTATTGTGTTGGATGGTCCATTTATCAAGGAAGGATGTAGGCTATATAACATTACGGTGCGATCAATAAGAGCGAGCAGCAGTGAAAATTTTAGTAGAAACGGAAAATTATTCATATTCAAAGACTTCCGTTGCGCGCTCTGCGTGAACGGTTCAAATTACCGAAAAATGTGTATGAAAGAAAAAATGTCCTCGACAGTATTACGTCTATCTTTCAAAAACTTCTTAATCGCGATCATAATAACAGAAATTGACGCGGACGAAGTCGCGGGCAACAGCCAGTAATAAATAAAAACACATCATACAACTTGACATAAAAAAACATTAAAATAGATAAATGTGATGTTAAAATATCTGAGCTCTATTCACTATAAATAGGCATTAACGAGATTTAAATGTAACCCAGCCGCAAAGAAATTCCATTTAGGAGGTATGAATGATACAATTTTTTGCTCTCTCAGAATCCACCTCCTTAGGCAGAGAGGCCGGTAATGACGTTACAGCTAACAATGACGCCATAAAACGAAGCTTCGCTCCGTAATAATATCTTAAGAGTATCACACCTGAGCCTGATACTAGTGGAACTCGATAGTTAAAGGTAGAAAACGTTTCTTATTCGAGATTTACGCCCTTTATAACTCTCCAATAAAGATACGGTTACTAGAGATTTGTTGCACATAAGTTGCACATATTTAATTAAATTTGCCCAAAATAACAGTTGCTAACCCTACAACTCTACTCTGCTCTACTCTACTCTGCTCTACTCTACTCTGCTCTACTCTACAACTCAACAACAAAACTGGGTTATGCCTCGGTATCACTTACGAAGGATACAAAAAAAAGTAAAGTAAAAATCCATTACGCTCACTGTTGAGCACGGGTTTCTCTCCTTTTTATGGGGAGGGGTTAAGGCTTAAGGTGACGCTGCACTGTGGCAACATCAACCCGCCGTTGGTAGTTTCTCAAGCCGCTCGAAGGCCTCCAACAGTTTAACGACTGGTATCTTGTGAAAACAGCCGGGACCGACTTACTACGTGCCCTTCGAAGCGCGGAAGCGCTCATGGTATGATGCCACAAACGGTCACCCATCCAACTAGTGGTCGCTCCCAGCGTTGCTTAATATCAGTGACAGTGACTGATCACTAAGAAGCATTGGGCTATGAGTGCTTCCTGAAGCACTCATAGTCCTTGCATGCCGGGCGGGAGGAGATGCGGGTTTGAGTCCCGCCTGAGACATAATTTTTCAAGTTTATATACTGATATTATAATTGCAATCTAATTGCTAAAATATCAAATAAATTATATAAGTAATATTAATTGATATTTATCAATTTATTGTCATATAATTTTTATATAAACTATGTTTATCTTTATTGAAACCAGTAGTAGGGGTAACCAGCTTAAACCTTGTTTACAGAATAAGGTTTTTAATTATACGCGGGTTATTTAGAAACCTAGTTATGTCGCAAATGTAATCCCTAGAAGAGTAGGAGATAAAGGTATAATTGATACTGATGGGGCAAAAGTTTGAAGTTGTTACTTTTTATGACATCTGCGAGCTTAGTTTAAAATATTTTGTTGCTTCAAGGTGTCATTTCAGTGTTGTAAGAAGGTTTTTACTTGTCATTATAGTTTACAGACACATTTTACTTCAGGTTATGTAGTCAACTCCCCGCCCAGGTATTTAAATCACTAGACTGAAGTGGTTCAAATACTGGGCCCTGGGTTTGATTCCCTTATCGGTTTTGTGATCATCAACCCGCATTTGGCAAGCGTGGTGTCACGCCAGTACCCTTCATTGCTGTGGTAATCCGAATTCCATGATGGAGGTCTTAACTCTGCTGTGGGACGATTTAGGCCGTTATCAATAAATTTTATTTAATAATTCGACGCGAGTTTTCTTACTAATATTTTAGATGCAAAAGTTAATATTTCTGTCTGTCTATTTGTCTTTCACGCCTCAACTACTGAACTGTGAAATCCCCAAGATTGGTGATACACTTATAACAATACGCTACAGCCTGTATTTTAAACGACTACAGTTAAGCCACCAGGAAGGGTTATGATTTCAGCTGTCTATGTATACAGGGTGAAATTTTAACCACTTTCCAAAATTTTTATAGGCGTTCGGTATCGTATTAAGAGCCCATTTATGCAGTAAAAAAATTAAAATTTACCTTTAATCCGAAAATATTTTTCGCATTATAGAAATCAAAAACGTATGAATAGTATCGTAATGAATAAATGAGATGCGAATCGCGTAAAAAAAATGTTGCTAGAGGCGGCCATATTAAGATTTTTTGCGGACATTTTCTAAGTGCTTTATCTTGACATTTTTGTACTGGGCTATACCAAAAGAAAAAATACGTCATTTGGTTTTTGTTTCGTAGATTGATATATAAAAATTTGGAAGACGGTTAAAATTTCACCCTTTATGTATGTGGGTTCCACTTTGCGGCTAACCTACTGAGTCGATTTTGATGAAAGAGGTATCAATCGATTCCCTATTAGAGTTAGGGAAACATAGGCTACCTCTTTTTAAAAAAGAACTACAGAGCTTGCTACAACAATATAAATTATAGTACTGTGAAAAAACGTTTGAGTCATAACGAGTTGGGTATCAAATGAAAGATGAAAAAATTCTGAGTGTTTATTTTGTTAACTGTTTGTTAAATACAGCTTATATACAGGGTGACTTTAAATCATTGCATTTTTGCAGTTGGGTACTTCATCAGTCAGTTGCCTCGTACAACACCTATAGGATGAGAAGTAGTGGCGTTTTTCTGTTTGGCTTGGCACGGCTGGCAACATTGTCGGTAAGTAATCATACAAGCAGTTGTGCCATAGCTGCAAACATGTTCGACAAGAAGCAGCCGATACCGGAATTAATTTATTCCATGTTATAGGATGTAGCGTGAAAGATAAACATTAAACATTTAAAAAATAAATGCGTTGTAAAGCCGAAAATTTTAAGTCTGTTTAGTTTCTTCTTTGACGACGCCTCTAAATTGGTAACTTATTTCAATCTTTTCGTTCATTTATTTTATGTACCTAATTAAGAAAGACCTTTTTTTAAACAAACAAAATTTAAATAAACTCTCACTTCTTATACATATAAAATATTAACCTTTTCAATTTGAGAAGGGACCTACTCCATTTTTTCCGGTTGAAACGCACATAGCGAATTAATGTCTAGGACAAGACCTGGTAGTACAAACTGTTTTGTAATTATACAAAAAAACGAAAAATTCTTGAAATTCGATTATTTTTGTTTATTTTGTTAAGATCATAGGTATTAATTATGACAACAGATTTGGACTTTGTTCTTCTGTTCGAAAGAGTCAATGTAAATGTTGGCCATACTCTATTTTAAAACAAGAGATCGTTGCTATGAAGAAGCTCTAAAAATCAAACCGACAAACAGCGAAAAATATAGGAAAAATCTCTTATTATTACTTTGCTAACATCTTTTAATTCGATTGCCAAGCGTACCAAATAAGGAGAAATCATTCTTTTTAGGAGATATTAGACAAACGTTTTCTCATGATGGTAAAAAATCTTGAGTAAAGGTGATGAAAAATTCAACGGTGATCGTCATGCACTGACTGTGTTTTTGATATCGGCCTGATTTGTTTTTATTTAATGCATTTTATCTGCTAAAATATTCGTTAACAATTGGTTTTGATTTTACTTAAAATGAACCTACCGTCAGTAAGTCAAAAGTTCCTTCTAAATTCGTATAGATTTTTAACAACTATGAAAAAAAAATACAATAAAGAACGCTATCATTAAGTTTGGATGCATTTATTTTGTAGTAAACACGATCTTCAGCATGACGTGAGTCGAGACTTCAAGCTAAGCCAACATCGCTTCCTGCTTATACATTGCGCCACACATTTATCGCGATACTAAGAGACAATAGCGTCATTATACCAAGCTGAGCAAGTTAACAATGAACCGAACGCTGATTAAGCGGTTCCCGGCGATCGTAAATTATTTTGTTCACAGCCAAAGGGCTACAGACTTAAAAGTATAGCTCTAAACTTTAGTATTTTAGTATATTCTTAGATCCTCCTAACGCATTACTCCCTGCGTAAAGACCTAGCCGAATAGAAGCAGACCATGAAACTGGGGCTCTATTAGTAAGCCACTTTTTAAATAGTTAGACGACCATTTGGATCAGCGGTAGTAATCACTGCTTCTGAGCCATAGGTCGCGGCTTCGACCCCGCACAGTACAAATATTTGTGTGCATGAACATGTCTGTTTGTACTGGTCTGGGTGTTTTCTATGTATTATAAGTATGTATTTACAAAAAAAAAGTATATAAGTAAGTTTATCGGTTGTCTTGTACCCCATACGACAGGGTACTTAATACTAGCTTAATTTGGGACTAGATGGCTCTGTGTGGCCCGGTGTGGCATGGCTGAAATATTTAAAAGCGTTATTTTTATAAAAATATTCAAGCTAAGGCAGTTTATTGTAAATTTATTTTATCACTTATTAATTCATTGATATATTAAGATTTATAAACAGTAAGGCTGTGGTATACTATTATGTTGAAAATGCAAATCCCTAAAAAAGTAATCAAAGTTTTTATGTCACTTTTTATAGAAAACAAACGGTGATTTAGCCGCACGTACAATATTTTCGTAATAGCAACTGTAACTATATTTGTTTCTTGAAACAGCTCTCTTAGCAAGTCTTGGGGTTTAAGACTGACTACTAAAGAACATAATGACAAATTATAGGAACTTTTGCCTTATTACACGACTTCACGAATGATACACCTTAAATTTGTACCTAGCTTTAAGCTGTATTATACCTACACAAATGTAAGCATTAAGGATACGAGAAATCTATACTTATATTATAAAGCTGAAGAGTTTGTTTGTTTGTTTGTACTGGTTCGAATTTTTTTTTTTGTGTTTGGTAGTCCATTTATCAAGAAAGGCTTTAGACTGTATAACATCACGCCGCGACCAATTGCAATAGGAGCGAAGCATAAGTGAAAAAAGTTGTGAAAAAAATCGCGATCATAATAACAGAAATTGACGCGTACGAAGTCGCGGGCAACAGCTAGTTTTATATAATACGAAAAATAACTATAACTCTCCCTCTTCAGACCTCAGCCAATTCAGAAATTACCGTTTCTTAAATTGATCAGGAACCGAACCTGAGACCCTTGCGAAGTGCACCACTACACCAAACGGATCAACGATTTGTTGAGTGGGCCAGAACTTTCTCTGTTTTACGTTAAATGTGATTATTTTTGCATTCACTGCTTTTAATGAATTTCAGCTAAGTAATAATTAAATACTGTTTTTTGATACTTATTTTATTCATATCTTAAACTCCACCCAAATTGATTACAATCGAAGCCTAATTTAGCTCAATCAATCGAATAGGCCTTTCATTCTCCTTGGGTTGACTTAGGTCTTTAGAACTAAACAGAATAGCCATGTCAGATATTCAAAGGTGCTATTGTGCTGTAATATACAGCTGAAATGATTTACTTATGATTGCGTTCATTGTTTGCCGAACGTCGATAAAATAGAAACGTATAATAAATGAATGCAGAAGGCTCAATCCACGCTAAGTCAACAGTTTCTCAGCAGACAGAGCAATGTGTGTTTTACCTCCGATACTGTTTATCTGTCTCTTAACTGCAAGAAAGAAAAAAATGCCTGCTGGCAAAAGTGACATGAGAAGCGAATAATTCTTACTAGTTATAAACGCAAATGTTTGCGGGTTTGGATGTGTGTTACTCTTGCACGCAAAATTACTAAACGGATTTTGCTTAAACTCCAGTAATGTAGGTTAGACATCAGAATATATATCGGCTTTAATGTATGCCAAAATTCCGTGTAATTATGGCGGGAGATGTTATAGCAGTTTATTTTGTGTTAGTTACGTAACACAGGCAATAGGATTACCATCTTAAACATCCATTCCAAGCAAACCTACCGCGTGTCTAGATATTGTAGAATGAAGATGTGACTTTAATGAGCTCCTGCAATATCCTTTTGTTATTTAACAGACAATGGATGTATTTATGGTTAGTGACTGGTCAAACCATTACAAAGATTAATAAAGGATTTTGCAAGTGGTTCAGAAGTTAAAATAATTAAAGGTTAAAATAATGAATGAACGATTTTAAGCACAAATTAACGTTAAAGGATAAATTAGGTTTATGTATTGGTTTGATTTGACACTGCTATTAATATTGCTATTTTAAATTGATATTAATAGTAGAATGAATTTATCTACTTTACCATTTAGAAATATTTGTTCGATTAAAATTAGGCATGTATTTTGATACTGTAGTCTTCTATTTTGAAATTAGAAATCACTGAAACTTAAATTCTGATAATAAAGTATATTTAAACACGTCTATTTATCATACTCAAATTGTAAAAAAAAACCTTTACTACTTATACGTATTGTTACACCCTTATAATCAAAGCAATATTATCAAATTTTTCAAAACGAATTTCAGCTTTAAATATTTTCTTAGTTATTTTATAAAAGGAGAAATATCAAATAGTCGCATTTCAAGTAAAAGGCCATTATTTTTTATAGATTTATTTTACTGTAACATCAAACACATACCTAAAGCTGTCTGTACAAGTTGAGACAATCTGATATTTAATAGTACTTCTATGAGCTTTTAAAGCAACAAAAAAGTTGTTAGGTTGATAAAAGAAATAAATGGTTAAGGAAAGTTGTGAAATTTCTAGATATTTAAATCAGAAAGAATTTCATTCCAACCATAGTATGAAATGTGCTTAAATCATTTCAAATTAGTACAATCTATTTTGTTTCTGCAAATAGGCCCAAGTAGGCGCATGTACCAATATTTTAACTTTCCACTGCTTCAAAACAAATGTAAGCTGGTGCCGAGAGGAAGCAGCAAAGAAACTCGGTGACTAATGATATTGTCAGCCTGTTTGCAAAACTTAGGTATCGGTGGAAATTAAGACAAATTTAAGTAATCATTAAAACAGAAAAAAACTCTATTTCATTGACTATCATTAGAATTGATTATTAAAATGGGTATTTTATATCGCACCAACAGTCACGCCAAAAAGAATGGCGCGATCTGTGACTACCCAAATCTAAATCAACAAATCTAAAAGTCCTTTCCCACCGGCCGACATATCGGGACACGACCGCACGAGTTGATTTATGCGCGGACGCGGTACCAGGGACACGTCGAGCGCGCCGATAAATATAATTGTGACATCCCGACTGCCTGTGCGGCAAGTGGGTAAGGGCTTAAACACAATCCTTATAAGCCTTAATCTATATTTCTATACTATGATACCTATTATATGCGTCCATACTATAATATTATAAATGTGAAAGTGTGTCCTGTATGTCTGCTTTCATTTTATATTCGAACCGATTAACCAATTTAGTTGAAATTTGGTTTAGAGATAGTTTGTCCATGGAAAAGCAAAAAAAACGTTTCTATCGTAGAAATCATCCTTTATGTGCAATCCTTTAATTGAAGATACTATCAGAAAATACTTTAAATGTATTAAAATTATTTAAATCTATTTTAATTTTGCAAATTTTCGAAAAAGCTCTTTTAAGGCGCATGTCCCAATATTTTAATCTACCATTGCCTAGGGACAAATTGAGCTGTAGTCGAAGTAGCCCTTGACTTATTGTGTGGCAATTAGATAAGGGCATTTACACAATACTAAAATAAAAGCCTTACCGCATATTATAACGTTTGCCATGCGGTGCGGTACCGATCTAAAAAAAGAAGTAACCTTTTACCGACAACCTGTTGGAGAGTTCACAAACGTTTTGCTATGAAGTACCAGGAAAAACAATAAAAAAACCCTAAATACAAGGTATATTACGAAATTAATTTACAATCTTTCAGTTTGACAACCAAACTGTGCAAAAGTCCTAATAAAATCTCAGTGGTACGACGCATTCAGGAAGACTGTTACATCAAATGTGCGAGTTCTCTGCATTCTACTAAATTGCCTTTAATCACAATCGAAAACAGTCTCTACACATCTGTTATAAAACTCAAAGTTATTTAAACAGAAAATTATGTGACGCTTCGAACAGTTAAAGTAAATCAGTTTTTATATCTATCTGAATAGGACTCAAAACTTTTTGCGTCTCAACCGACTAAACCCGACGACTGTTTCGACAACTTTGTAATTTATATTTTTGACTTGCGTTATTACGTTCGGAAATAAATGTTTGACTTGTGCAGTATTTTGTATATTGGCAGCGTTTATGACACATTTGTATGATACGAATTTTGTTACGTCAGTAATGCCCTACTTATGTGGAACATATAGCCAAATCTGATTAATGTACCCCTTTTAATGTGAATACAGTGGGATTGGATCTGATAGCTTATGAAACCAAAACGTGGTCGCTTAGTATGAGTCTTATAAGAAGGAAGCACCGGACCAGATGTTGGGGTCTTTGGTTTGAACCTCAGGAAAACGTTGGGAAACCCTGGCGCGATCGGCAGTGCAATATTGCTAAGGTGGTCACGGCCGCTGCAGTGGTTAACAGCCTGAAAGAATATCGGGTTGTTCAGGCCAATCTTCAACGATGCAAGGCGGCGACAAACGAACTTATCGTAGAGGCGTCGAGAAGAGGGATTGCAATAGCGCTGGTCTAGGAACCCTATATTGGAGGAGTAGGAGCGATGAAGGATTACCCTGGTGCTCGGGTCTTCCAATATGAGTTAAGAGGTGTGGATAAGCCTGTGAAGTCAGCAATCGTTCTTTTCGACGAAACGGTCGATGTCACTCCATGTCCCACGCTCACCACGGAAAATATAGTTGCTGTTAAGTTAAGAACAAAAGCGTGGGAGATTGGAGTGATTTCGGTCTACCTCGAGGGTGATAGACCAATAGAGCCCTACTTGGAAAAAATCAAAGGAGTCGTCGAGGGGATTGGCCTGAAGGACATCGTGATAGGAGGAGACGTTAATTCTTGGAACATTTGGTGGGGAAGTAGGGAGACAGACTATAGGAGCGAAGTAGTACAAGGATTGCTGGAGAAGATGGGAATGCATATTCTCAACAGGGGGACTGAGCCCACTTTTGACACCCTAAAGAGGCGGAAAGAGGTACTCTAGTAGAGTGGATATAACGGCGTGTACGTCGGGCATTCTCGGACGGATCGAAGATTGGACTGTTGACGACAGTGTAACCAGTTCGGACCACAAGGCAATTCTGTTCAAAATAAAACACGTAAACTCAATAGGCACGGCAATAAAACGGACGACAAGAAAGAGAAATGGCTCAGTTATGCGAGGAGGAAAACTTAAGCAAAAATGAAATAGACAAAATTAACAATACTGAAAAATTAGATGAAGTAGTTAATAATAAATACACACAAATAATAATCGAATCATGTCAAGAATGCATACCGGAAATTGGAAATAAAAAACGAACAGGATTGCCTTGGTGGACTGAAAAGCTGGCTAACATGAAAAAAGAGGTGACAAGGAAGAGACGAAGAATAAAAAAACGCTGCACCGGTCCGCCGAGAATGGGTCGTGGAACAGTATACCACTGCCAAATCTGAATACCTACTGGAAGTGCAAAGAGCTCAGACTGCTAGTTGGAAGGAGTTCTGTGAGAGACAGGACCGAGAATCGATGTGGGACGGAATTTACAGGGTGATTGGGCGCACAACGGATAGAAAAGAGGATCTGCCTCTCGTTTGCGATGGCAAAGTACTGGAGGGAGCCAAGTCGGCCGAACTGCTGGCCGAAACCTTCTATCCTGATGACAACCGGGGGGATGACAACGCGGACCATATAGCATTGAGAGTGGCAGCCAACACGGTGAACAACTTGGGGGACCATGATGACTCATGGGACCCCCCATTCACGGCGGAGGAGCTGAAATGGTCCGCGTCTAGTTTTAACCCGAGGAAGGCCCCGGGGTCGGATGGCTTGACGGCGGATATCTGCTGTGCGGCAATCACCCAGGACCCGGATCTCGTCCTGTCTCTCATGAACAGGTGTTTGTCTCTCTCCCACTTCCCCACCAAGTGGAAAGAGGCCATTGTGGTGGTTCTTCGAAAACCAGGAAAGAGCGATTACACTCTTCCCAAGTCGTACAGGCCGATTGGTCTATTGCCTGTCCTTGGGAAGATCCTGGAAAAGTTGCTTATTGGGCGCATCAGATGGCACATCCTGCCCACCCTGTCCACCAGGCAGTACGGCTTCACCCCGCAGCGGAGTACAGAAGATTCCCTCTATGTCTTAATACAGTATATTAGGCAGAAATTGAAAGCAAAAAAGTTGATGGTAATCGTATCGTTAGACATAGAGGGAGCTTTTGACAGCGCTTGGTGGCCAGCTATAAAATGCCGGCTCGCCGAATCAGGCTGTCCACTGAACCTGAGGCGAATGGTGGATAGTTACCTGGAGTGCAGGAGTGTGCGCCTACGATACGCAGGCTCGGAAGTTCGTAGAACCACCACAAAAGGGTGCGTTCAAGGGTCAATAGGGGGTCCAACATTTTGGAACCTTCTGCTGGACCCCCTATTGAAGGACATTGAGGAAGTGGATGTCCATAGTCAGGCATTTGCGGACGATGTGGTGCTGGTCATTTCCGGAGACAGTGTGTTCGGTGTAATAGGACCGAACACGTGAACTCTGACGCAACCGTTTGCGATGCGTCGATTTTACCTAAAACATCTAATTAGTGCATTGTACGGACCTATCGCGACCGGGTGTGCTCAGAACATTAACATTAACATTATAACATTTTGTGGAACATTTTAATACATCTTTAATTATTTTAACATAAACTCTCGTCTCATTTAACACTCGCTATTCCCGAACCCCACATTTTGGTCCTTCGAGCCGGATCTCACGTATCGGTAATAAAATAAAAGTTTTAGTGACGATAAAGTGAGGTGACAACGAACTAGCAGAACATTGAGTTCAGGATTGCAGTGTTAATTTACAAGAACATCAGGATTGGAGCAACATCAGCGGCTGGCTAGCCCGTAAGCTGAAACAACAACTGTAAGATCTTTCCATTTTATTTCTCTACTCTCTACTCTGATCAACAACATCAAACATGGTGACTGTCGAGGCACAGTACCAACTTTCTGACGACATCAAACGCGACTACCAAAATTATAAAAAGGATGGCGCTGAAAGAAAAAGCAGCCCAGAGTTATTGAAGAGGCGGTGGAATAAACTGGAGGAATTGTGGAATGAATATCAATTCAACCACGATCAACTACGAGAGAACATTAGTCAATCAGACCCATATTTCGAACAGAAGCATTATGAAGCTACAATGGCGGTTTATACGCAATTTAAAAATCACATAAATAGTGATTATCAAAAACTTCAACCATCTAGCATTAAGACGGTGGAAATGAAGGATAATTCTGGGTCATTACAACAAAAGGGTGACCAAGGGTCATACAGTAAGTTAGACGAAACATTACGCAAGCAGATCGGAAACTTTAAAGCATTTTCTAGAACAGTATCTAACATAAACCTAGAGCAATTAACAGATAAATGGGAGTTTGAGGACGCACTAAAATTGTTAGAAATACGCTGGGCAGCAATAGACAGTTTACATTGGGAAATAGACAGTGAGTTAGATGGTAAAGACTTAGACTACGAAGCCAAGTTTACCAAGAATGAGAAACAGTATAACATGATGAAGAAGGAAATTAATAAAAAGATGTGGTCCGTATCTCACAGAGAAAAATCAACCCCAACTTTAGATATTCCCGTGTTCAGTGGCAGTTACACGCAGTGGGTGTCTTTCAAGGATCTTTTCAAAGAAGCTATTCACGAAAATCCAACACTTTCGCAAGCTCAAAAAATGCAGTTTTTAAAAAGTAAACTACGAGGTGAGGCCGAGAGGTTAATTCAACACTTGTCAATATCTTCAGACAACTACCTAACATCTTGGAATATTTTAAACCATCGTTATAATAACGAACGAGTTATTTTTACGTCACACATCAATGTTTTATTTAACCTTCCGACGATGCAACAATCATCATTAGCTCAAACGAAGAAGATTCACGATGTTACAATCGAAACGTTGCATGCCATCAAAAACCTCGGTGTGGATACAACTACATGGGATCCAATAATAGTCCATATTTTGACCCAAAAACTTGATACAGAAACTTATGCTGATTACATAGAGTCGGTTAAAAATCCTCGAGTTTTGCCTGTCTTACAAGAACTACTAGACTTTCTAGAGAGTAAATTCACTATACTCGAAACATCATCTCGGCGTAAACAAGAAATATCTACTCAAAAATTAAACAATCTACAATCTAATTCTCAACATTTTACGTCATCCAACACGAAAAAACAACATTTCAATACCTATCGAACAAACAGCGGAAACCCAGTTGCGAAATCATTTCATGTTTCGGGTTTCACGTGTCCGCTATGCAAAAATGAACACGGCATTTATAATTGTAGGTCATTTCTGCAAATGTCGAACGAAAAGAAGCTTACGACGATAAACAAGCTAGGTATTTGCGTAAATTGTTTATTTTCGCACAACGGCAAAAAATGTAATTCGATGAAAACATGTCGCAAATGTCCCGATAAACACAATACTCTGATACATGATGCAATCGAACAATCTAAATCGGGGTCAGCAGCAACAACATCTAACAACATTACTTCCAGCTCAAATCCTTCTCAGGATGACTATTCGGAAGTTTTATTAGCAACGGCTCAAATTAAAGTACAGAAAGCTGACGGAACATACTATAACATGAGGGCGTTGATCGACCAAGGGTCTCAAATATCCATCATAACTGAGAACGCCGCCCAAACCTTAGGCCTTAAACGAATGAAGTGTAAGGGTGTGGTCTTCGGAGTAGGTCAAAGAGAAAGTAACTGCAAAGGCAAGATTAACATAACATGCGCATCATTTTACAATAATTACACATTTAACACCGACGTGTTTATTATGAACAACCTCATAAAAAATCTACCTAACAAGTCATTTGCGAAACCGTCCTGGTCGAACATCGAGAATCTTGATTTGGCTGATCCTCAATTTTTTCTAAGTCGCCCGGTTGATCTTCTTCTGGGGGCAGACATCTATACCAACATACTTTTAGGAGGAATCATTAAAGGAACAGACAGAAAACAACCGATGGCTCAACAAACATTATTAGGTTGGCTTCTATGCGGTAGCGCCCAAACATTCCAATGCAACGTCATAATTAACAACATAGAAGATATACAACAGTTTTGGGAGATGGAAGAGATAACAGAGGATGTAGATATGTCATCAGAAGACATTTTCTGCATGGATTACTTTCAAAAAACAACAACACGAAACAAACAAGGCAATTATGTGGTGCGTATACCGATGAAACCAACTTTCGAAGAACAACTAGGTGCCTCTAAACAAAAAGCTCTAGCTCAATTTCATAACTTGGAAAATAAATTCAAACGACAAGAAAAATTAGCCATAGCTTACAAAACATTTATGAAGGAATATCACGAATTAAATCACATGAAACTTGACAACAATAGAACATCAGTCGAATGCTATTTGCCTCATCACGGCATAGAACGTGCTGAATCCACAACGACGAAGTACAGAGTCGTATTCAATGCATCTTCAAAAAATTCATCAGGAAGTTCTTTAAACGATCTTATGTATAAAGGACCCAACTTACAGCAAGATCTACAATCTTTGCTATTAAAATGGAGAAGATATCAGTATGTATTCACGGCGGATATCGAAAAAATGTACCACCAAATATTGATTCATGACGATGACCAACATCTACAAAAAATTGTCTGGAGAGATTCGTCAGAATTACCAGTACAAAGTTTTCGATTGACAACAGTGACATATGGCACCAAAGCAGCTCCGTTTTTGGCCATGATGACCTTAAGACAATTAGCAGCAGATGAACGTGACCGGTTCCCTGAGGCTTCACAGGTCCTAGAAGAGTCGTTTTACATGGATGACCTTGTGCACGGGACTCACTCCATAAAAGCCGGTCAAAAAGTAGTTGACGATCTCGATAAACTTCTTAAAACAGGTGGTTTTAACTTGAGGAAGTGGGCTACAAACAATCCTGAAATTTTGGCAAGTATGTCTGATAAACAAAACAGTGACAACAATAACTTTATTTTTAACTTTAAATCGGAAAACACGGCCAAGACGCTTGGTTTGTGCTGGAATCCTATAGAAGATCAATTTACATTCAAATATGCATTACCTCAACAAAAAACAAAGATGACTAAGCGTTTACTTCTTTCTGAAATTTCAAAGATTTTTGACCCATTGGGTTGGCTTGTACCTATCACAACAAAGATAAAATTATTATTCCAAAAGGTCTGGAAAACAAGCACTAGTTGGGATCAAGAGGTGTCACAAGATATAAACAAAGAATGGTCCAAATTACGCGGAGAGTTAAACGAAGTGTTAAAAGACTTTAAAATTCCACGATGGATACAAAGTAGCGAAGGTGACGTCATAGAATTGCATGGGTTCTGTGACGCCTCGATGGAAGCATATGGGTGTGTTATTTACGCTCACATGAAAAATCGAAACCAAGTTATCCTAGTTGCTGCTAAAGCAAAGGTTGTGCCAATCAAAAAGACATTAACATTGCCGAAACTAGAGTTGTGCGGCGCTCATTTATTAGTCAAATTAATACTTAAAGTAAAAGAGGCTTTACGACAACATAACATTGAAACCTTCGGATGGACTGATTCCCAAGTCGTTTTAGGTTGGTTAAGAGGGGAACCAAACAGATGGAAACCCTTCGTGGCAAACAGAGTACAAAAAATAACAAATGTAATGCCCGAACAAAATTGGAGTTATGTAAAATCAGAAGAAAACCCGGCAGATTCGGCTAGTCGAGGTCTTTTTCCAAATCAACTTAAAAGTCATACATTATGGTGGACAGCTCCCGCCTGGCTTTCGAGCTTTGAACCTCAAAAACATGTGAAACAGTCGTTCGAAACAAACGAAGAACAGAAAGTAGGTATCAGCTCACATTATACAACATCTGGAAAAAGAAAACGTTATTAATAATTTATTAATAAAACATAGCTCGTTCAACAAAATAACTCGTATTGTGGCATGGATACAGAGGGCATTCACTCGTAAACAAAAATACAAGCCAAGCTATATTACATTACAAGAACTGCGAAATGCAAAATTAACAATTATTAAAAATATACAAGCAACGGAATATTCAGCGGAAATAAATTATATACGCAAACACGGCAAAGTTGAGGCGAAAAGTAAATTGTTATCATTGAATCCGTTTATTGATCACAACAACATCTTACGTGTCGGTGGTCGTCTATCACAAGCATCTATCAGCTACGAGATGAAACATCCAGTAATTATACCGAGTGAATCACGACTGGCCTGTCTATTGATTGATCAGGCACACAAATTAACATTCCATGGTGGTCCAAGGCTTACCTTAGCTACGTTGAGGCAAGAGTACTGGATTACTGGTGGGAACAATACAGTTAAGAAGCATTTAAGGAAATGTATAACTTGTCGAAAACAAGATGGAAAGAAACAAGAACAATTGATGGGCGATTTACCCGCTGCTCGAGTTAACATCGCGAAACCATTCTACCACACTGGCATAGATTATACTGGTTTTGTAGATGTGAAGATCAATAAGGGAAGAGCGGCGAGAACATCAAAGGGTTATGTGGCTATTTTCATCTGTATGGTCACAAAGGCTGTCCACTTGGAGCTGGTAACAGAACTGAGTACTTCAGCGTTCCTGGCAGCATTACGTCGTATGGCAGCCCGCAGAGGAGCCCCGTGTCACATTTATAGTGACAACGGTACTAACTTTGTTAGTGCTAACAGAATCCTACAAGACCAATGGCAACAACTACAACAGATCTTCAATGACAGTTTCCTGACAGAAGTATCGGAAATGAAAATAGTCTGGCACTTCAATGCTCCAACCTGGGCAAGTGCTGGAGGACTTTGGGAGAGGAACGTCCGCAGTCTAAAACAGCATTTGAGAAGGGTAGTAGGAGAACAGAAGCTGACTTTCGAGGAGTACAGTACCATTCTAACACAGATTGAAGCTTGTCTCAATTCGAGGCCACTCTGTCCTCTAACAGAGAATATTGAAGACTTAGATTTTCTAACACCAGCACACTTTTTAACAGGAAGACCAGGTGTAACAATAATGGAAACAGACGAAGATGCGCGAACACGATGGAATTTAACACAAAAACTGACTCAGGATATCTGGAAGAGGTGGAAAACCGAATACCTGAGTCAACTATCAGCAAGGCGAAAGTGGCAAGAACCTCAACAAAACATGGAAGTTGGAGACATGGTAGTCATACACGAAGATAACCTGCCAGTGGGAAAATGGGCTATGGGAAGAGTGGTAGAAGTCCACCCCGGGGCAGATGGTTATGTCAGAGTAGTGACTGTAAAAACTAAGAATGGAACCCTTAAAAGACCGATAGTAAAATTATCACTACTTCCTTTAAAACATCAGCCGGTAACATCCAAACTTGAAACCCAAGAAAACAAAACAGATATTAAAAAACGACGTTGTTTTAAATCGAACCTAGCTACTATAATATTTACGTTTATAGCTATTCTAAACATGTTTGTGTCGGGCCTATGCCTACAAGTGACGTCATTGAATGACAGACAGGGTCTGTATTTTGATAAGATTGGAAACATGCAATTAGTCAGGGATGAGTGGAAGATAGTGGCTTATTACGACATGAACCCTTATTGGGAAGGAACATTGGCCTACGAAAAATATTATCAACATGTTAGTTCAATTTGTAAACTTGTAAATAAAACTACTCATTGTAATATTCTGTTACTGCAATTAGATCATGCCTACAGTGAAATAAAACATAACAATCGCATTCTACTGAATCAACAGATAAGCGCGCGTGCCCGTAGGCGCCGCGGTTTCTTTAACGGTGTCGGGTATCTGGCCAACAACCTATTCGGAGTATTAGATGACCGATTCGCCGAACAGTATCAAATGGACATTGAGGCTATTAAAGATAATGAGAAACACCTGGCGCTACTATGGAAAAATCAGACATCGGTAGTAGAGGCTGAATACAATTTGTTGAAAAGGACTGAGAATATGATGCAAAAACAACACAAAATCATTAATCAACATTTGATAACCTTAGATAGTACCACCAACATTTTGGAAAAGAAAGTGGACGGAGTCGAATATATGATCGAATTCACATTATCCGCTATGGCGGCTAACAACTTGCTTAGACACATAAAAGACATTCAAGATACGTTATTGGATACAGTAACAAGTGTGTTCCACGGCAAAATCAATATCCACCTGATCGATCCGCAGCAATTACAAAATCAGCTGAGCATTATTTCAAGTCAGTTGAAGGATCTCACTTTACCGATCGATAACTTACAAACAAATTTGCATAGTATTTACCAGTTGCTGCAAGTAAAAGCCAAAGTGACAAATCAATACTTAATATTGGAGATAAGAATACCTTTAACCAGCAGAGACAATTACGAGTTGTATAACATTCAAAGTGTCCCACATCAAGTAAGAAAAAATATGGTTACCCTAATCCCTATTGAAAAGTACGTAGCCATGAATTTACAAAAAGACTCATACCTACCTGTTACGTCATTCGAACTAGAGCATTGCGTGCGACGTGACGTAACAACATACTTATGTCAATTGAAGACACCTGTTTACAAGATGAGAACGGATAAGGATTTTTGTGTTAAGGATGAAACTGACCACTGTAGAACCATCACCACTGTTTGTCAAAATAAATGGATAAGTTTGACTAAAGTTAACCAATACCTGTATTTTTGCTGCGATATCTGTCAGTTGCGAACGATTTGTAACGATCAAGTTACAGCACACAAGCTAACCCGAGCCAGCGTGATAAATATAGAGAACAACTGTATAGTGAAAACAGAAAACTTCACTATTTACACTCATAAACAACAAAGCAACCGGTTGGAGTTATCTTCCGATATCGATGTCCCTGTAATCGCTCCACTGAACTATGTTTTGAACATAACAATAAAAAATGACGAAGAACCAACTGTAACTGAAGTAACAACCACAGATCAACAACATCGAGATATAGAACAGAGCATAAAGATTATGAAAGAAAATGAACCGCTATTGAACAAAATATCCACTCATGATATTCACCACTATTCTTCAATATGGGGACTATGGGTGATACTAGCTATCGTAGCCATAGTAGTAGTGTGTCGACGCCGAGGCTATTGTTGCCCTCGGCAGCGCCAGTCGGCGCCAACAGAGCCAGCAGCAGCGACAACAGAAGAGGCGGGCGTGGGCGCAGGCGCGGGCGCAGCCGGGCCTAGCGCAGGCCCAACGGCAAACCCTCGCAATACGTCAAGTGAAAAGTGTAGTGAGAGTGTATCAGTGAATGTGCGCGATTATAAAGAAAAGGGTACAACCCCAGTGTTACGAAAAATTGCATTTAGTGATGACTTGTAACGAACATTTTAATTGACTTTTAAGTTTTCTATAATTTTTGATTGTTTTACATTTACTTATTTCATCTTTTGGCCCTCGGCAAGATGTTCGGTGTAATAGGACCGAACACGTGAACTCTGACGCAACCGTTTGCGATGCGTCGATTTTACCTAAAACATCTAATTAGTGCATTGTACGGACCTATCGCGACCGGGTGTGCTCAGAACATTAACATTAACATTATAACATTTTGTGGAACATTTTAATACATCTTTAATTATTTTAACATAAACTCTCGTCTCATTTAACACTCGCTATTCCCGAACCCCACACAGTGGTTATGAGGTGCAGGGACGGAACAATGCGGTCCTCGACCGTGTCCAGAATTGGGGAGTCAAAAATAAGCTGAAATTTGCACCTTACAAAACAAGCGCGATGGTTGTAACTAAGAAGCTGAAATTTGACTCCCCAAGGCTGTCCATGGGCGGGATGCGCATTGGTCTTTCGAAGGAGATGAAGTTGCTGGGCTTGACAATTGACGATGGACTTACATTCAACACTCATGTGATGAATGTGTGCCGTAAAGCACTCGGACTCTATCGTCAATTGTCAAGAGCAGCGAAAGTACAGTGGGGGCTGAATCCGGAAGTGATCAGGACTATATACGTCTCCGTGGTGGAGCCAGTGATCATGTATGCCGCGAGTGCATTGGCACCGGCAGCCAACAAGCTTGGAGTTCGAAAATACCTCGATACCGTTCAGCGGGGTTTCGCGCAGAAGCTGATCAAGGCATATAGGACAGTCTCTCTAAACTCGGCCCTATTACTCGCTGGGATTCTTCCTCTGGATTTGAGAATCCAGGAGGCAGCCGCTCTTTACGAGGTAAAGAGGGGCTACTCCCAGCGATCGGGAGTAGCGATAGTAGGAGATCGGGAGGTCGAGGTCCCTATCCCAGTGGTCGGCGCGCCACACCCCGCTGAACGGATCGAGTATGGGTTCAAATGCGTGGTTGACGGTGCAGAGTTGCTCCAGAGTGACCCTTCCATCTGTAATATTTTTACAGACGGAAGTAAAATTAACAACAAGGTCGGTCCTTGTAGAAGGACAATAAGGAAGTGCTATCCCAAAAATTCATTCGAGTCATTCTGCACCGTCTACCAAGCAGAGCTGTTGGCATTGAAGAAGGCAACTGAACTGGCTCTATCACGGAGTGCGACAGCGTTTAATATTTACTGCGACACAAAATCGGCGCTAGAGACAGTAGCGGACGTCACCTCCCTCCATCCCATTGCATCAGAGATTCGGCAAAATTTAAACAACATCAAGAAATTGAACAAAATCGTGAGATTATTTTGGATTAAAGCACATGCAGGGTTGGAGGGAAACGAGAGGGCAGATGTCCTAGCAAAAGAAGCCGCAGTAAATATTAAGCGAAAACCTGACTACGATGTATGTCCCGTATCATTCGTCAAGCGCCAGATTCGTCTGGATACGATTGACGAGTGGAACGGGAGATACCAGATGAGAGAAACGGCGTCCACGACCAAAATGATTTTCCCAGACGCAAAGGAGGCGTTTGGAATCGTCAGGAAGATGAAGTTGGAGCCTCTACTGGCTCAGATGATCACAGGGCATGGCGGATTCTCTGCGTACTTGAATCGCTTCAAGTGCAAGGAGAGTCCGGCATGCGTCTGTGATCCGCAAAAGGCGGAAGATGTGTTGCACGTACTGACGGAGTGCCCTAGATTCTCGAGGGAAAGATACGATTTGGAAAACGAGCTGGAGGGAAAAATTGATAAGGAATCGCTGAAGAAATTTATATTACACCCGAAATTTTTGGCATACTCAAAATTTGTAATTAGTAAGACTGCAAAAGGAAACAAAATTTAGGACATTGTAGACCCGGACACTAGTGCATATAGTCGTATATGCACTATGTGAGGGTACCAAATTTTATGTACATATTAACAATTATGGCAAAAAATTTAAATTCTGAAATAGCAAAATCTCTGCAGAATATTCCGAACATTGCTCGGATTTATGACCACCGACCCACATTTGCTAAGCGTTGATTATGCCTAGACCCAACATTGCTGTGGTAACTTGAATTCAATGATAGAGGCCTTGATCCTGATCCTGAATTCCTTAATCATCTCACTGCAGGGTCAGGCCCTGCAGTGGGATGGTTAAGGCCGTTACTATTACTTTAAGAATTTATTATTAGTTACTTAGAGATATTTAACACTGTAAAATATCTCTTAGTTGAAGAGTAATATAAAATATTATGTCATCAACATCATTAACAGCCTATATCAGTCCACAGCTGGGACACAGGCCGGCTTCGTCCCAACTCTACCCGATTTAAAATTACCTAACAAAAAAATCCCGTCTCTACCCGATTTCATTTTTGCTAATAGAAAAAAGTATGGGTACAGTTAAAACGAAAAAATTTTAAAATTTTAGTATGAAAAAATGTTTCAATCATGATATTGTTATGACTGGAATGTTGTTGTTGTTACGTGTTTTGTTTAAAAATATTATTTTTATTATATTATTTTAAATGTCGATCGTTCTAATTGATGATAAAAATTTTGATGATTATAAAAAATATATACGAGTATTGTTTAAAGGTTTTTCATTTTGACTGTGCTTTTTATCATATCGGGTAGAGTTTTTTTTTTTTTTTTCATTTATTGGAACCACAAACAAGTATACAATTTTAACTTACATTAAGGCTTAAAACTAATACATTTTAAATTATTGTACACTCAACATTGCTGGTCACCTAATTTACATTTGAGCATTACAAAATGGTGAACCTGTGTGCTAATTATTAATAGTATCTAATGTATAAATGGTTAATTATAATATATAATAAATAAATAAATAAATATATATATATATATATATATATATCTTAATATTCAGATTGTAAACATGTAAATAAATAAATAAATATATAAATAAGTGTGATTATGAAAATATACTTATCGGCTGTATGTACACATCAAGACAGAATAAAATAATGATTGATTGATACATGTTGTTGTGCAGGTGCGCTCGAGTACATTATATAATGTTATGAGTTGGGATTTTTTGTAAGTTAATTTTAAATCTGGTAGAAATGGGATCAGGAAGAGTTGATACGGTAAACAGTTGATGAAGTGTAGTTCATTGTAATGCTCAAATGTGAATTAGGTGACCAGCAATGTTGAGTGTACAATAATTTAAATTGTATTAGTTTTAAGCCTTAATGTAAGTTGAAATTGTATACTTGTTTGTGGTTCCAATAAAAAAAAAATCATGGTTACAGTTAGGTATAGTGAGTTTTATTCTTCGTACCTACCTTTTTTATTTTCTCACTTGCCAGTATCATCTTTAAACTTGCATTTTCGTCCAAGTCTCGACCTAGATCATTCCTTTTTTGAATATTTCTAGTATTCTTGTTACGTGCTGCTTAGGAATTAGGTGTACAGTGGGAGTCTACCTTTTGCTCAGAGATTTTTTACATAATCTTTAAATGGATGACTATAATTGGCCTTAAAATTATGTACAACTTTATGTGTAATCTTCTATAATTTACTTATGTGCTGTTGTTATCCTTAATAAAAAAAAATATATAAAAAATCGTCACACTTCGTAGCAGAAAGAAGACGCTGCTGCCCGTATTTTCCTTGCAGTACTCCTTTAATCGCCTCTTACGACACCCTTAAGAAGGGAAGGGGCGTTATTCTTTTAATAAGCAAACAACACAGACACAACAATAATTTGTCATGACGTATTTATAGCTTTACGGTTATTATCTCTTCCTTAGTTTATATAAAGTGAAGTAAATTAACAAGATATGTAAAATAATTATCTGATAATAATGATTTGCAGTAGTTGTTTGATAGTCATATGTCATTTGATTGTTGGGCAGTGGTCAATAAACGCGGCTAATAATGAAACTAATAAATATTCTATTTATATTAATTATATCAACAATAGTCATAGCAGAGAAAAAATCCTACGATGGATTCAAACTGTATAAAGTGAAACCAAAAACAGAAAAGGAAGTACAGATATTAGAACAAATGAAAGAAACAGGTTTTGCTGAAATTTGGAATGAATACTTCAAAGTCAATGATGATTTAAGGATACTGGTTGCTCCAGAAATGCAACTTGTGTTTCAAGGCAGACTTATGCAAGCTGGTGTGGAAGTCAAGACTATTATTGAAGACGTGCAACAGTGAGTTAAAACTTAATTATCATCACTACACTCTTTATCAGTCTTCTGCTGGTCACAGGCCTCAATCCCAATGGTAAAGAAAAGCCGCTGCTGCTCGTCTTCTTCTGGTATTTCTCTTGTAGTCACCTTTAAGCAATCCTAAGTAATACAATAACGATCGCTTTCGCTCAGCTGTTTGTACAACAAGTAAGCCACTTAGGCAGGGCTGCGCGGAGTGCAAACACACACATACACACACAAACATACACAACCACAAACACAAACACACACACACACACACACATAGCCGCTGTTTTCTTACTATATCAAGTAGTTTCCAAAAGACAGGACTACCTAGTTTGGGGACTACAGGTAAACAATTGTTGTTTAGCACTTCGTCTAGAAATAAATGTTTTTCATTTTTCATTTTTATTTTCGTTTCATTTTCATTCTCATTAAAAAATCATACAAAATGGCGAAGTTCATTGCTGTCCAGTTTCATTGAATTTTTGCGCTAAATGCAAAGATCTTGTAAAATATAATGAACACTAAAACTTTTATAGACTATTGCTTCATACTTCATTACTCCCTCTAATTTGGACTTAGTTTATTTGAAACTTGATCTTAAATTAGGTGGTACCATAATTTGCTTGAGCTTAATGTCATATTTAAATGTTTCAGAGTAATCAACAGACAACTGAATCCAACAAAAATGGGAGTCGCTCGTAACAGTAGCTTTTTGTCTTTGGATTGGGAGTCCTACCACACTTTATCTTCTATCGAAAGATGGCTTGATGAAGTTGCTGCAGCTTATCCCTCCATCGTTACTCCAGTTGAAATAGGACGTTCAGTCGAAGACAGGCCCATCAAAGGAATTGTCATTAACTATCACCCCGAAAGGAACAAGCCCATTGGTATTATAGAAGGAACTCTTCACGCAAGGGAGTGGATCACACCAGCCGCTGCCACTTGGATCATCAAAGAGTTCCTGACCAGTGATGACGAAGATGTCAGGGCGATGGCTGAGAATTTGGAGTGGCATGTGTTCCCAGTAGTGAATCCTGATGGATACCATTATACTTTTACAGATGTAAGTATGAGTTATCATTATCATCAGCAGAATTTATTTAGGTCCATTGCTAGGCACGGGTCTCTCAAAAATGGTCTTTTACCTTAATTGTGAAGCTTGGCAGGTGGTTTAGCAATCGAAGTTGTCGAATGGTGAAGAAAAGACTCTGCCAACTTCTCGTGTTAGTAAAAAGCGAGTTAAGGAAACAGCCAGAAGAAAAGGAACAACAATGTATTTTCGCCACTACTGGTCAAACAAGTAGCAAGATAGCAAAAACCCTATAATATAGATGTCTCTAATGAACATTGGACTGATAGAAATTGATGATGATGATGTAATTTGTGTAGTTTGTGATGTTCATGAAGAATCTTCTTGATTTTCAAAGCAATGTATTTTAAATTTCACGATAATTTTGATAAACATCTTGATTTTTTTAACGTGATGTAGGAAATGTATTAATTATGTGTTATTATAATTTATTTTATTTACAACAAAAGAAAAAAAGTCACAATTCGGCAGATATTTCTTGTCACCTCAAATGCACTCGAAGGATAACACCATATAGGATTGGGAGGTTCTTATATTGTTTTACAAAAAATTAAGCTACAAAACGCATTAAATAAGCCACCAATTTTTAATCGATGCTAATTAGACAATTGAAAAGCACCCAAATGAATATGTTCACAATTTGACGACCATTTGGATCAGCGGTAGTAAACGCTGCTTCTGATCCATGGGTTGCGGGTTCGATCCACGCACAGTACAAATATTTGTGTGCATGAACATGTCTGTTTGTGCTGGTCTGGGTGTTTTCTATGTATAATAAGTATGTATTTACAAAAAAAAAGTATAACGTAAGTATATCGGTTGTTACCCCATACGACAGGGTACTTAATAGTAGTTTAATTTCGGACTAGATGGCTCTGTGTAGCCCAGTGAAGCATGTCTTAATTATAAAAAAATAATATTTAAAGTTCCTGATAATTCATTTCATTTTGAGATTAGCATTTTAGTTCTAGCTTGAGTTATCTTGATAAAAAGATAAACAGTATTAAAAACGGTTATTTTTTAATTGCTGTTAATCAACTATATAGATTAATTCGCATAGCTATGATGATAAGCTGCTTTTATACTTGACGCTAAATTTAATACCTTTAATGTGTTCAAACTTTTACAAGAATAGCACCACCACCCCTTTTCTCACTATGGGTGTCGTAAGATTGTACCTGAAGGAGTACTGCCAGGAGAAAACGGACAGTAGCTTCTTCTACCCTATTTCCTAGCCTCAAAAAAAGGGTCAGTCCCATATCAGATAGGCCGAATGCTGAATGCAAGGCGGTGGCAGAAGAAATTTAGGATATTATTTCTGGGTAAAGTGTTAACACTTTTGCAATTGTTTCAATCTCAACACTATGAATGTTACACATATTTTTATGCTGAAAACGGCACTACTTATACCAAAAAATAGGAATTTAAAACAAAAAATAGTAGCTTACTTTTATCAATTTATGTTATCAAACCTTTTTTTAGTTTCAAGTTTAACGAAAAAAAGCAAAATTAAAGTGATATTGAGTGGATACATAACTTAGATTATATACTAAATGACTGATATTTTATATTACCGTTTTACAGAACCGAATGTGGAGAAAGAATAGAAGCCAAGCAAACTTCACCTCCTGCGAAAACGTTTCTGATGACATGAGTAATGGGGTTGATTTGAACAGAAATTTCAACTTCATGTGGATGTGTAAGTGCCTTATAACACTTCATACTAAGAAAAAACAAATAAGAAATGAATACAGTTACATAGCCCGTTCGTTGATCTAGTAGTTAAAATATCAGGCCGAGATCTCGGGGTTCAAGTTTCGACTCCGGGTCGGACAGTAAGAGTTTTGAATTTTCAAACACTGTTCGGGTTTGTGATCACCAACCCGTATTTTGCAACCGTGGTGATTATGTATGTACCCATCATTCCTGTGATAACTTCGATGACCTTCGTAGCGGAATGGCGTACGCACCGGTTTTCAAGGTGCCGCTTGCTCCGAGGTGTCAAGTTTCATTCCCGGACGGGTCGATGTAGAAAAATATTTTTTTCTACATTTTCTCGGGTCTAGGTTTCTGTGCTAGAGTTATTTAATTCGGATTCGAACGATCACGAGTTCTCCCGTGATCATGGCGCTTGCAACAGTGCCGAAATATCGGAAACTCATAATAAATAAGGTACATGGTATAAACCCCGAATTAAATAACTCTAGTGATAGTGACCATGAAAGTTTAAATCAGTAGGTTTCTGTGGTACTACCGTTTATTCTGATTTCCACAAAACAAGTGCTTTAATGAGGACCCGTTAGTCTCGTGGTATAAGACGCCGGGCCAAGATCTCAGGGTCCCACGATCGATCCCGGGTCGTGCAATAAAATGTTTCGAATTTTCGAACATTGCTTCGGTTTCTTGGGTTCGTGATCACCAACCCGCATTTGACAAGCGTGGTGATTATGCCTGCACCCATCATTGCTATGGTAACTTGAATTCAATGATGGAGGCCTTCGCCCTATGCAGTGGGATGATTATTGACCGATACTTTACTTTAGCTTACTTTACTTTTTAAATAGATAATCACTTTAGGATCAGAGCAACATATGTGATATTTATATATTGTCCGCATTTATTCATTTATTTATACAGGCTGTAACAAAAGGCTTAACGAAGCCTTAAACCTCGCATTCGGTTTATCAAACCAAATCGTGTGCAACAAAAATAATCGCTGGCAAATGACTTTTTTTAGACATTACAATAAATTGAGTATTTATTGCCCGCAATGTATAGCGCGCACGAAGCGCTACAGACGAGTATTGTGACCTAGCTTCATACAATTAGATGTGCGTGCGCGCGGTTCATTGCGGGTTGCTCTCTTTAAAGCGATTTTTTATGAAAGAGTTCTAAAAACTGGTTTCTAAAAAAAAAAGTTTAGTAACAACAAACAGCAGATTGTTATGCAAAGATCTTGTAAAAAAAATTTCACTATGACCCTTAATATCTCAGTAACGATTCATTTCCCAGCTATGGTGTCTTGGAAAAAAAAACCCGTACAAATGGGTAGAATACGTGGTATTCGGCTTCGTTTAGCCTTTTGTTACACCCTGTATTCACTTAAATAATCCATTGTCTTTTTCACTTTCCTGTTTTCATGTTCTACTTATCAGATGTTTATTTTTCCAGCTGTATCAGCTTCAAACGATCCCTGCTCAAACACTTTCGCTGGACCGTCGGCGAGCTCGGAACCAGAGACGAAGGCCATATCTCAATACGTGCTAAGCCAGGGTCAGAGAGCAGACATTGTATACTATCTCTCATTGCACTCTTGGTCACAGGTGTTCATCTTGCCATATAGCCATGTCTACAACCACGAGGAATTCCCAGCTGATAATCACGAGGATTTGGTAAGAACTTGAATAAGTTTTACTTATCCGTTTTTCTTTTCCTGTTTGGCGACGGATTCAGACAGGATGGTGGTCACATCGCAAGTAGGGTTGCCATCTTTTTTTAATTAGTTAAAGTACCTCCTCCATTGGTTGGTATAGGTAAGAAAAAATAAGTACATTGAATCACAATAAAGTACAATTTATTTTTGCATTTATGTTATTTATTTATTTACATCTTGCTGTGTGTATCAAATTGGTATCTTCACTATACTATTGCACAGTATCTATACTCTACATCTGGAATTAAGGTACGAGTAATTAAGTAATTAATTTTATATCAAAGTTAAAGCCGCTGTTTTTTTCGTCTTTTACCAACAAGCTTCAGCACCAACATATTTATGCCGTTAATCGAAAAAATACTTAAGCCTAAATTTTACAAAATCGAAAAGATATCAAATCATGCGAATTATAGTATTTATGTTACTTTATCGTTCCCGTAAAGTGTAGAGTACAGTAACCTGAAATAATGTACAGACAAAGGCACGTCAACCTACCACAAAACGTCAAATTTTCTCAATTGATATTGATTTCTACTTGTTGGACTTAAAGTTGAAAATCAGTTCAATGACCTTTAACTTTTTGGGTAGGTATGCCGTTGTCTGTAGAATACTTAATGTAATTAAGTACAGATGGCAACCTTACTCATAAGTCAGCTCTTTGCGGAGCCTACCACCGCTGGAGGGACCCCTCCAGCCTTTTTAACCGTTACAGACTGTGAAGACGTTAAATACTTTTAAACTTTCGCGTTGCATAATTATTTATATGTTAACGGGAAATTAAACGCGATCATACCTAATTATTTTGCCTGACGTTTCGATCGGGTTGCATCGACCATGGTCACAGGCTGACCAGCTTCAAGCACGGTTTTTTTATCGAGCCCATTTCATTAAGACGTTGCCCGAGATGGATTGCTAGAAGGCGGTCTATATCTCCGTATTAAAATGAACGATTCCCATCATCAGCCTTTATCAGTCCAGTGTTTGGACACAGGAAAGGAATCTCCTAAAGCAAAATTTGCCATAATCACGCTATCAAAGCCGTGCGTGGCAGGCAGCAAATTTTTAAAATAAATTAATGTGTATTTATTTTGACGTCTAAGCAACAACTGGAAAGTCTTAATCAAAATTAGTTTAATGGTTTTTGCGTTAAAGATAACCAAGATCCATTCAAACTTTCGCATCTATACTATAATATAATAAAGCTGAAGAGTTTGTTTGTTGTTTGTTTGTTTGAACGCGCTAATCTCAGCAAGTACTGCTCCGAATTGAAAAATTCTTTTTGTGTTGGATAGTCTATTTATTGAGAAAGGCTTTAGGCTATATAACATCACGCTGCGACCAATAGGAGCGAAGCATCAGTGAAAAATGATGCAAAAATTATCGAATTCTTATTAACAGAACTTGACGCGGACGACGTCGCGGGAAACAGCTAGTTTATAGTATAAGAAGAATAAGGTTAGTAAGATTTGTTTGTAGGTAAGAGTTTTGTTTCAAAAATTCACCACCTCTAGTTTGTTCTAATTGTAAAATCTTTACCACTAGAGAGGCTAGTACGACTGAAATTTTCATGAACGTTCAGGATTGTTACTTCACCCGGGTCAGCCGGTTGAAATAGGCTTCAGTAACGTTGGCCTGAAAGTGGACTATTTTATTATTAAAAGAGGTTGGAGCAACTATACAAGTAGAACGCCGATACTTAGCTAAGTTTTGCCTTAAATAGTAAACAAAGACAAAGTAGGATAAGTGCTAGTTGGACTTATCGGATTCGGATTAGCAGGTACAAATAGCATGAATAGACATGACTTCGATAATTGGTTACGTATAAAAGATTTTATTTATTACAAGCTGTTGCCCGCGAGTTCGTCCGCGTCCAATTCTGTTTTTATAATCGCGATTATTTTTGATACCTTTTTCACTGATGCTTCGCTCCTATTAGTCGCAGCGTGATGTTATATACCCTAAAGCCTTCCTCGATTAATGGACTATTCAACACAAAAATAATTTTTCAATTTGAACCAGTACTTCCTGCGATTAGCGCGTTCAAACAAACAAACAAACAAACTCTTTAGCTTTACAATGTTAGTACAACTATTATTATAGTTTCAAATTCTTCAATGTGTATGTGTAATGTGTAGTATAATACGGTATTACTTGCCAAATTTCACGGTTCTAGATCAACGGAAAATACCCAATAAATTTCGTTTATCTTGTTAATATAATATCAGTATATAAACTTGAAAAATTTTGTCTCAGGCGGGACTCGAACCCGCATCTCCTCGCATGCCGGGCGGGCGCCATACCATTAGGCCACCGAGACACTGCGACACGGCGCGAATTTTTCAAGCATATTCTTACGCTGCGAGCCAGCGTTGTTTCATCAAATGTTAGGAGTTTACACCTTTAACACCCGAAAGAAACATCTTTGCAGATGTTTGACAGTCAGTTAAGATGAAACAGCTATTTATATACTTTATTTGATATTTTAGCAACTTAATTGCACTTATAATATCAGTATATAAACTTGAAAAATTTTGTCTCAGACGGGATTGTTGCAGTGCAATTAAGTTGCTAAAATATCAAATAAAGTATATAAATAGCTGTTTCATCTTAACTGACTGTCAAACATCTGCAAAGATGTTTCTTTCGGGTGTTAAGGGTGTAAACTCCTAACATTTGATGAAACAACGCTGGCTCGCAGCGTAAGAATATGCTTGAAAAATTCGCGCCGTGTCGCAGTGTCTCGGTGGTCTAATGGTATGGCGCCCGCCCGGCATGCGAGGAGATGCGGGTTCGAGTCCCGACTGAGACAAAATTTTTCAAGTTTATATACTGATATTATAAGTGCAATTAAGTTGCTAAAATATCAAATAAAGTATATAAATAGCTGTTTCATCTTAACTGACTGTCAAACATCTGCAAAGATGTTTCTTTCGGGTGTTAAGGGTGTAAACTCCTAACATTTGATGAAACAACGCTGGCTCGCAGCGAAAGAATATGCTTGAAAAATTTATTTTGAGATACAGACCGTTTGCACTGCTTCGTCTAGGAATGAAGTAGAACACGAGCTTTTATTTCCACTACTTTTCTACTGACTGATGTTGCATTATTTTATTTTGAAGGTTGAAATCGCTACAAGAAGTACCGTGAAACTTGCAGAGCGATTCGGGACACAATATCGAGCGGGGACTGCTGCAGAAGTACTATGTAAGTTAACATCTTAAGTCGTAAGAGACTGAAAGAGTACTGCTAGAAGAAGACGGGCAGTAGGGTCTTCTTTTGACTATTGGCCAAAATAAAAGGATGATTTCAGAATCTTGCAGTAGCGTCTTTTGTTGTTACACTCTAAAATGCAATCTGTTAACTATCTGCCAAGCTTGGAGATAATGATCAAATCATTTTTTGATTTGACCTATTTTAGCAGAGGACTGACGTGATAAAAATGATGCTGATGGTAAAGATGGCCATGATGATGATGATGACTATTATGACGATCATGACTATGACAATGGTGAAGATGACAATAATATAAATTTAGTCGTTTATCTATGTTCATCTCCACGCTTTGTACTTTGTCTAGCACAAAAACTTGAATTGACAAAAAGCGTGACACAAACCATTCACTTTAAGACGGTGTTATATTAGGTGATAAAGTATGAAATTGCCGTTTTGAATGGACGAAACCGAGATAAGTAATTTTTCCATACTAACAATTTTTTAGTTTTTTTAAAAACGCCTGAACCGTTTTCGATGCAATTAAAGGTGAAAGTTAGATGGATATAAAGCTACGCATTATAGTATTTAAATTTCTGAAAATCAAAGTATATAATACAAATATACTTAATTGAAGCAAGAAGGTCAGCTGACACATTGTAAGGGGTCTTTTCAACGACTTCCTTTGAAGTAATAGGCACTAGTATTGCATTTTTTTTTAGTCAAAAGTTACTTTATTCAGTTTTTGATACAATACAAAAAGAATTACGCAATAATATATATAAATAAATAAATTTTATATATATATATATATATATATATTTTTTAAGACATGCCTCACTGGGCCACACAAAGCCATCTAGTCCCAAATTAAGCTACTATTAAGTACCCTGTCGTATGGGGTACTAGACAACCGATAAACTTACTTATATCCTTTTTTTTTGTAAATACCTACTTATAATACATAGAAAACACCCAGACCAGTACAAACAGACATGTTCATGCACACAAATATTTGTACTGTGCGGGGATCGAACCCGCGACCCATGGGTCAGAAGCAGCGTTAACTACCGCTGATCCAAATGGTCGTCATAATAATATGACTTTACTTAAGAGCTATAAACAAAATAAAAAGTGGGAAAATAATCGGCAATTTCATACTTTAACCCTTATTATTAATTAAATGGCAATCTCTTTTCATTTCAACTTGTTAATGGTGGTTTATTTAACACATTTTGTTAGGTAATTTAAAAAATGAAAGTTTATGTCCGTAGTTCTGTAGTAAGTATTGTTTTAATTTGTTGAAAGTCAATAACTCAATACTGCACCTGTGCAAAAATGTGGGAAGATAGTAATTGATTAACATAACTACCTACATTAATTTTACTGACATAATTTAGAAAATATAGAAATAAACAAAAAAAAATAAATAAAAAATAAATAATATGTCATTAGTTTGTAACAAAGATTTTACATCTATGGTTTGTAACGACATACTGTTGACTCTCTTTCAATAAATAAAAAGAAAACTTAAGTTTTTAATATTGATATTGTTACAGACCTGATGAGTGGTACCAGTTTTGACTGGGCCAAGTTGTACGGCAACGCTTCTATTAGCTACTTAATTGAACTGAGAGATC
Organism: Anania crocealis; assembly: GCA_949315895.1. Taxonomy (NCBI): domain Eukaryota; kingdom Metazoa; phylum Arthropoda; class Insecta; order Lepidoptera; family Crambidae; genus Anania; species Anania crocealis. The sequence continues at coordinate 3,693,083 of OX438868.1, forward strand.
TCGGGGAGTACGGTTTTCTTCTTCCACCAGAGCAGATCATACCAACAAACCAGGAATTAATGGACGCATTGATTGAAATGGACAAGACTACCAAAAAATTGGGATACTACGTCGAGTATTCTGCTGCTTCTAGCACAGTTTATTCTTTGATATTAATTACATTTGGTGCTGTATTTTCTAATATCTTGTAAGGATAGATGAAAGCCGTTGAAAAATTAGGAATTTGAATTATATTTAGTAATATGTTCTATAACAATAAATATTTTTCTAAAATTTGTTGTTTGTCTACAAGCTTTTCCTATGGGATCGAAATTGAAGTCAATTTGCTCACAATACACGTACGTAATAATTATGTACCTTTATATTTTTGTTGGAACCACTAGAAATATTAATGAGTAAGTGGATTTATTACTTTGGTATTTACCTACCGTACCTACATCAGCCCAGACCTCAAGAAAAAATTCGATCTTTACTGAACTTTTTTGCCAATAATAAAGAAGAAACGCTGACTGTCTTCTGACAGTAAGAGAAGTATATTTTGATATTTAGAATTTGAATTTTGAATTTGAATTTGAAGGGGTTGTGCTGTTTTTTATGCTGGCTTTTACCTTATTACTATTAGCTCTTCTGAAATCAATGCGCTTGCAACAGTGCAGAAACATCTTAAGCTCGTAAGTAGCAAAATATACACTACACACCGAAATAGCGTAAGCTCAAACAGACAGAATTGTTTAGGGACCCAGAGTCCATGCAAGAGGTTCATTTCTTAAAAGCCGAATTGTGTTTACGTAGGAACCTAAAAAGACCCAATTACGAGGCCAATACGGAAAATGCAAGTAAGTTTACTAATTTTTTATTGTGACCTTTAAGTGATTAGGACATCGGTTTGCAAGAGTTCGCCTCCTCTAAATGTGAGTTCGATTTCCCGATAGTTCAATAGTGCAATTCTAATTAATGTCTTAGCCGTATGCTACCTACCCACCATACGTAGGATATAGGATTTTTGCGTAATGAAGCGTATCATTTATTATATCAACCTGAGATAACCTCATACTCTATTATCAGAAAGAGTTTAAAAGATTATTACATACTTATCGATTATTAATTATCATTGTATTATCATTTAATCCACATTTTTATGATCAAACTTCATTTGCACTAGTTTACTACGAGTACTACATTAATATGTATTTTAAGCTATTATTTTTAATAGTAATTATAGCTATAGCAAATTGTGAATATGTAAGCTACAAGAATCACAAAGTGTACAAAATAGCTCCAAAAACAGATGAGGATGTGAAAATATTAAGTGAGTTAGAAACAAAGCATGATTTTTTATTTTGGGATCAAGGAATTAAAAAAGGACGAGATGTTAGACTTATGGTTGCACCAGAGAAACAGCGAACGTTTGATAAGTTCTTCTCTGATGCTGGGATCGAGGCAACACTTTTGATTCAAGATTTTGATAGGTAAGTGTGATCATAGTTGTACAATGAACTTGGTCGTTTTGGTTCTAGTGCTTATCAATTGCTTCAAATGGTTTGAATCTACATTCAAGTAAATAAAATAAATATGTTGCTTTACGTTGCAATGTAGTCAATAAAACTAGCCATATTGGCAAGTAAGTAGTAAGTTTTTTTTGCCCCAAATTTATGTATCCGACCGCAAATATATGTGGTCCGGCCAAGAAAGCTGGCCAAGAAAGTCGTGTTCCAGTTTTGACAAAATATTATGAGTGTCAGTAGAATAGAATAAGTATGACGTTTTAGTAATTGTAACTGTCAGAATATATTTGAATAGGTACTATTTTATATTTGTGCCAGCACCACCTATTCCAAATATATAGATATTGTTAAACAAAACAATGAATACCAGAAACTTATTCATAAAATATCACAAACAGACTTCCGTTTTTGCTTTCGTACAAAATTTTGTAGAGCTGCTGAAGCACAACGTTCAAGGCCGGTGGCTAGAAGTCAAGACATAAGAGACTATGCATGGGATTACTATCAGACATTGGACGAGGTTTATGAATGGATGGATGCTATAGCTGCTGACTATTCAGACGTGGCTAGTATTGTCACAATAGGAACCACTGAAGAAAACAGACCTATCAGAGGTCTCGTTATAGATTACCAAAAAAGAGAAAACCCAGTGTATGGAGTAATGGAAGGTGCACTACATGCAAGGGAATGGATTACGACAGCTACTCTTACTTGGGTTATCAAAGAGTTTCTGACGAGCAGTGATCCAGCTGTGAGGACAATGGCAGAAGATGTTGTTTGGCACATTTTCCCGGTCACAAATCCCGACGGATATGTATATTCCTTTACAGATGTGAGTTTTTCAAGGTTATAAGTTTTGCATGTTGATTTTAATTTATCATTACTAAATTGATAACAATAGAGTTAAACCCGTGGTACTGAATAGTGCAGGTTTAAGATAAGCATATAATAATATATTATGTTCTCATTATAACATTATGTAAAATGGTACAGTAAAATTCGTAGTAGTTAATTTGTATTATTTCCTTGTTTTGTGTTATAGAGAATTGTATAAAATTTCAGAATAGAATGTGGAGAAAAAATAGGAACAAGGCACACTTCACCTCTTGTGCTCAATTCAATGTCGCTGACGATTTGAGCAACGGTGTTGATTTGAACAGGAACTTCGATTTTCTATGGAACAGTACGTATTTGACGTAGACTAGATAATATATAGTAACTATTAGATAGTTAAAACGCGTTTACTCGTGTCTTATCTTATGACGTCTACCTACATATAAATACATGTAAATATAAATACAACTAATTTATTGTAATGTGATTTTAAAATTAAATTTAGCATTTTCTTTGTAGAGCTATAGCATAATGAACGCTGATGAATTTTGATATAATTAACTGTGACACACTAACGCTCACTTGATAGGAATAATGCGTATCTAGGTTATAAAATAAATAAATAAATATTTAAGACATGCCACACTGGGCCACACAGAGCCATCTAGTCCCAAATTAAGGTACTATTAAGTACCCTGTCGTATGGGGTACTAGACAACCGATAAACTTACTTATATACTTTTTTTTTTGTAAATAATTACTTATATTACATAGAAAACACCCAGATCAGTACAAACAGACATGTTCATGCACACAAATATTTGCACTGTGCGGGGATCGAACCCGCGACCCATGGCTCAGAAGCAGCGTTAACTACCGCTGATCCAAATGGTCAATGGTTGTTGTTTGTATTTAATTAATGAGATAAGAGATAGGTGTATCGTTTCAAAATCTTCTTTCTTTAGATGCGCGCTTTACTTGTAGTAACTAATTTTACAAACATAAAGCATAATCAAATAATTAACAAAACCTTACAAAATATTTACTACCCGCTATAGAAAATTAGGTTTTCGACAGCCTGAAGGCAGCTTTCATAAGAAATCCATTTTAAAGAACATGTATTTTGATGTCTATTGAACAGTTTAATCAAAATATTTTATTCAACGGCCGAGATTTTATATTTATATTTATAACCGTAACATTAACTTGCATTCGTATTTATCAAGTTTCAATAATCTACTTTCATATCTCAAAATAACTAGTAACCCTTTTTTTTAGACATTAACCTGTAAATTCACGGCTACATTAATCTCGAAATCGATTGTGGAAGTATTAAATCTTATGGGTAGCGCTAAAATACTATAATTACATTGGAGTTTTATCAAACATTTGATAATGATTCAAATTGACATTTCATATCGTCTTTATCAGGATCCTTATTTATGATGACAATAAAAGAAAAATGTAATAAACCGACGATAAAAGAATCTATGGAACAAAGATTAGTAATGAATCTAAATGTGCAAATTTAGAATTAAGTTCAAAAATCTATAAGTTTTTTTATAAAGACATTTTTTAAATCAACTTCACGATGGAGGAACACTTTAAAAATAGGTATTTGTAAAATCTATTGCTGTCGCGCAGTGCCAAACGCATTCACCGCAGAGTGTGATAGAGACAACTGCTTCTTGAATCGAAAATACCTACTAAAAACACACCAAATAAACGTTTCGTAGTCCCCCGATCACTTTTCCAAAACTAGACCGATTTAAATACTGTTTTCATCAAAAATTAAAGAAAGACTTTGGCCGTGTTCGTATGTTTTCCTTTTTTTCTAAAATTTAGCCAAATTTGTTTTCTGGATGTTTGAACACAGCGGAAAATCTGGCGAATTTTTTCGATTTTTGAGGGCTCATATCTTTTTTACTAATTAATTTATGAAAAAACAGAAAACATAGAAACATGCTAATAGTGGCCATAGATTTTTATGATAAAAATTATTACTCTACTGGCATTATCCAGGAAACAGGGGACTACGTTTGTATGGAAAACCGGCCGTGGTGTTTCCTCTTAAAGTCTTTAGAATTCCTCAGCTAGACTAAGGTTTTGCCATAGAACGTCAAAAAATATGCATTACATTAAAATGCATTCGTTTCTTTTAAGTTAACTAAAAAAAGTAACGTGGTTTATCCACAATGTTTTTATTTTTTTTTATTTAATCTTTATTGCACAGTTTTAACAAAAAAAAATACAAATGGCGGACTTAATGCCGTATGGAATTATCTGCCAGTCGACCATTAAGTTAAGCAGAAATGTAAAGTGGGCGGTGTGACAAAGTATATAAGCAAAGTTACAAGTAATTATTTAAAATTAGGTACAACAATTTTTTGTTCATGGTTATTATTCAAAAACCGTTATAACAAAATTTATACTTTTATAAAATACAAGATGATTTCATATTGTTCCAGCTATTGGTGCATCTTTGAATCCATGCAGCGAAGTATTTGCTGGTGCAACTGGGTTCTCGGAGCGAGAAAGCATTTCATTGGCAACTCACATTCAAAGACTACAGAGTATTGGATCTGTCTTGTACTACTTAGGTTACCACTCATATACGCAGTTACTGTTGGTTCCTTATAGTCATACTGCGGGCGCTGATGTACTTGAGGTCGATAATTACGGAGATCTGGTATGTATAATAAAACTTAGCGATATATTAATAAAGTTTAAATTAAAACAGATGCTCATAATTTTCTGTAGATTAAAATTAAATTATTGAATTACCTATGTGCATTTCAGTTTGAAATTGGAATCAGAGGAATGGACATACTAACGCAACGATACAACACTTCCTACACAGTTGGTACTTCGGCTGATATTTTGTGTAAGCGTAACATTCAGTTAAGACTTCAATACAGAAACACATTTACTTTATATCTAATATAATAATTATTTAAGACATGCCACACTGGGCCACACAGAGCCATCTAGTCCCAAATTAAGGTACTATTAAGTACCCTGTCGTATGGGGTACTAGACAACCGATAAACTTACTTATATACTTTTTTTTTTTTGTAAATACATACTTATAATACATAGAAAACACCCAGACCAGTACAAACAGACATGTTCATGCACACAAATATTTGTACTGTGCGGGGATCGAACCCGCGACCCATGGCTCAGAAGCAGCGTTAACTACCGCTGATCCAAATGGTCATCAAATATCAATTGAATTTTGGGCTCAGTTGTTTGCACTGAGTTTTTATTTTGCAACAGACAGATAATTAAAGTACAACGTATAAAACTTCATCATACAAAACTGTTACTACTACTACTACTACTAATCACATCGTAAACTAATATTATAAAGCTGAAGAGTTTGTTTGTTTGTTTGTTTATTTGTTTGTTTGAACGCGCTAATCTCAGGAAGTACTGGTCCGAATTGAAAAATTCTTTTTGTGTTAGATAGTTCATTCACCGAGGAAGGCTTTAGGCTATAGAACATCACGCTGCGACCAATAGGAGCGAAGCATGAGTGAAATAATCTTCCAAAAATAGTCACGATCATAATAACAGAAATTGACGCGAACGAAGTCGCGGACAACAGCTAGTCGTAAATAAGACTACTCGTATCTATATTTACTATTCATAGTTTAGTTTGCATTTTTAATACTTAAGATCAATCAAAATTACACAAATAAATCTGTTTATATATCGGAAACTACGTAAAGTTGTTTTGAATCAACATATTTAACTTAAAAAGGTGGTTCTTTCATTATAGGTTCATTTTCATTCATACCAAAAATATATATTTTTCAGATCCAGTGAGCGGATCAGGCTTTGACTGGGCTAAAGGTGGAGCCAGAATACCGATTGTCTTCCTATTCGAACTTCGTGACTTGGGGGAATATGGTTTCTTGCTGCCCCCTGACCAAATAATACCTAATAACGAAGAAGTCGTCGATGGAATAGCTGAGATGCACAGAGTTGTGAGATCTTTGGGATACTACAGAAGCTCAGCTTACCCTTTGGGAAATAGTTTCCTCGTTATGATTATTGCTGTTACAGCTGTTTTGAATTTTAAGTAAAATAAAGTATTGTATTGACATTACACTCCTTATGTTTTCTTTTTCTTTTTCTCGTTGGTGTATCAGCATCATCATTAAACATCTAGTAAGACGCTGACATGAGCCAAATTCAGCTCAATGAAGATTGTTTTGCTTTAAGCCTATGGCTCTTATTGTTGCCAAATTCTATGTATTTGTAATTTTATTGATTATATTTTTGACCAGGTGGTTGTTTCCAAAACACGATTATAAAAACTTTTCTCGATAGAAAATATTCTCAAAGTAGCCTCAGAAAATACATAAATTACCATTTTTCTCAGCAGTCCGTATAACAATGATAATAAAATTTAGCTATATTGTATATTACATGTTGCTTAAGCAAATGGCTGATTTAGATTTTTAATAAAATGGCAATTTTAAATTGCACAACGAATTTTGTTGTTTGGCACCTAGGCCCTTCTATTCCATGCGCTTTTTCTCTGTCACTCCTACGGGAATCGACAGTGATAGCTGCAGCGCGTTGCAAAGAAATTCAAAGACGAATAAATTTGTGGGCGTATTCATTGCTCAAGGTCATGGGCTGCAGTCAGCGTCTTATGCTGGGCAAAGGCCTCCATCATTAAATATAAGTTACCGTAAGAATAATGGGGATCATTTTAAATGTTGCATAATAATACTATTTTAAGTACCTACTTATTACTAAACAAAAGTATTGTAATACTTTATCACCTTAAACGAGTTAGTTTTATAGGCAATAATATTTATCTTTATGAATCAGATAGAAAATAGATTGTATGTATGATTGTTGGTTGACTTATTTTACAAAACAGTAACTTTGGAAGATACGCGTCGAACACGTTATAATGAAGTATTTAAAATTATTTGCCCTCTTTGGGTTTTTCGCTATAGTTAATGCTAAAAGTTACGATAACTATAAAGTGTATAAAGTTGTACCCACTTCTGATCAGCAAGTACAAATTTTGGTAGATTTACGTAAAGAAGGATATGATTTTTGGACTGACGTGTTTGATGTTGGAAGTGATGTGAGGATTATGGTATCGCCAACACAGGACGAAGAATTCAGCCGATATGCTACAAATGTTGGATTAGACGCTAAAGTTGCTATTGCTAATGTTCAGAGGTAAGTTCTATTTTAACTATAAGGAAATCATACTCGCTCATAATAATATGTTCCAGTGAGACATGTTACCATGGTGCAACTTATAAAAATACAACTCTTGTACCTATTATAAACTAAAAACAAAAGAAGAGTGCAAATATTTTAATAACCACGCTGTTTCAGTACCATAAATGCTCAAAAAATACCATCAGAAAAAGCACGTTCCGCTCGCCTTGGATCCTTCAGTTGGGATAGATATCACTCTCTGTCTGAAATTCACGCTTGGCTAGATGAACTTCAAGATATGTATCCAGATATTGTTAAAACTGTTACCATTGGTCGTTCATTTGAAAGTAAAGAGATTAAAGGAGTTGTCATTGATTTAAAAGGAAATGAACGAAATGGTACTCCGTTGGTTGGTATGATAGAAGGAGGCATTCACGCTAGGGAATGGATTTCCCCTGCAACTGTTACCTGGATTATAAAGGAATTTTTGACTAGTACCGACCCTGATGTAAAATTTATGGCTGAGACTTTTGTTTGGCATATTTTTCCAGTCGCCAACCCTGATGGATACTCTTACACATTTGACACTGTAAGACTTGTGCAGTATTTGTTTGAAAATAATACTAAAAGTTTTACCGTGAAGTTTTATTAGTTTTTCATAATTTTTTACATTTATTAGTTTTATTACTTTTGTTGACGTCACAATGTTGCAGGATCGGATGTGGAGGAAAAATAGGAATCCTACAAACCACGTTGTATGTGGAACTAATAATGATTCGGGAAATGGAATAGATTTAAACAGAAATTTTGATTTTGTATGGAGAAGTATGGTTTTTGATAAATTTTAGAAGTCTTTAACTTAACCTTAAAATTTTCCTTTTTAACGTTAGTCTCAATGTTTGTTTTTTTTACAGCCATCGGCGCGTCATCAAACCCATGTGACCAAACGTATTCAGGACCATCACCGTCATCAGAATTGGAAGCGAAAGCCATCACCGCTTACGTGCAACAGATAAAAGCCAGTGGGAACATGATATACTACATCGCTTTCCATTCATACGGACAGATGATCTTGGTGCCTTACAGCCATGTTACCGGCTATGATGTGCTAGAAGCAAAGAACTATCCTGACATGGTATTAAATACCAAGTATAAGTTGACTAAAACCTTTTTACTAATTTTACTAACTTCTTTGAACTGTGTCTTTACATGTGGCTTTATTTGTGCACCTAGAAGTGATAAATACACCTTACCATACCCTTGCATTTTTTTATGAAAATTAACACACAATTTTAAAGTAACAAAAAATTAAAGTATCTTTTAATTCATCTTCTTAAAATCATTATTTTCAGTATGAAATAGCAATCAGAGGTGCGGAAAAACTGACAGCTCGTCACGGAACACCATACAGAGTAGGCGTATCTGCTGAAATTTTATGTAAGTAGTTTTTTGGCCTCTTTTTATAGGGCATATGCGTTTCATTATTTTAATCTGGATGTACGTAAATCTATATTTTCGTAGTTTAATAAAAATAGTCACATGCATAATCTAATAGCAGTCCAAGGATCTTTGTGGCCATCTCTGTCAATTTTTTTACAGATGCTGTCAGTGGCTCTAGCTTCGACTGGGCCAAAGGCGTTGCTGATATTCCTATAGTATACTTGTTCGAGCTCCGGGACACCGGAGAATATGGGTTCCTTCTCCCTACAGATCAGATTATCCCCAATTCAGAAGAAATCATGGACTGTCTAGTCGAAATGGAAAAGACTACGAGAAAACTAGGATATTATACAGCAGCGGCAAATAATGTTGTTGGCTCTGCATTGGTCTTCAGTTTGGGAGTTTTGATGTTCGTATTGTATTGAGAAATATATTGAAACTAGCAGACCCGGCAAACGTTGTTTTGCCATAAAAATGATTAAATTACTAAAATGGCTAACAAAAAATAGGGGTTGGTGGTAAAAGGGTAAAAATTTAGGGTTGTATATATTTTATAAATTTTTAATATTTTACTACCCTGCCCCTACCCTACCCCTACCCTACCCCTACCCTACCCCTACCCTACCCCTACCCTACCCCTTCCCTACCCCTACCCTACCCCTACCCCTACCCTACCCCTACCCTACTCCTACCCTACCCCTACCCCTACCCTACCCCTACCCTACCCCTACCCTACCCCTACCCTACCCCTACCCCTACCCTACCCCTACCCTACCCCTACCCTACCCCTACCCTACCCCTACCCTACCCCTACCCTACCCCTACCCTACCCCTACCCTACCCCTACCCTACCCCTACCCCTACCCTACCCCTAACCTACCCCTACCCTACCCCTACCCTACCCCTACCCTACCCTACCCCTACCCTACCCTACCCCTACCCTACCCCTACCCTACCCCTACCCCTACCCTACCCCTAACCTACCCTACCCTACCCTACACATACCCTACCCCTACCCTACCCCCAAAAATTGTGAATCTAAACTATTCCCAGAGCTCCTTGAACACACACAAAAAATTTCATCAAAATTGGTCCAGTCGTTTAGGAGGAGTTCAGTCACATACACACGCACACAAGAAATATATATATTAAGATAAGCATTTGAATACTAAGTAGTATTATTGCCTTTTTATGAATTTCAGTACATACTTATAAATTTCTCTCGAGATGACTATGGTTCTGAGAATACTAAACAATCACGAAAATATAAATAATGTTAATGCTTTTAAAAAGTATAGTAAAATTAATGCTAGATTTCAAATTTACCGGTATCCAAGCTTATTTATTAACCCTAAGGGAAGCATGATTTAGTTTAAATATTAATGTAATAAATCATAAAGTTTTTCAACTTACTTCTATTTAAATGTTTGGATGGATGTTGTGACTCAATAATCACACCAAAACAATTTAACTTTACATCAAATTCACAAATACATTATACGGTGGAATAGTACAGGCTTCTTTATATTATAATAAATAAATTTATCAGTATATAAACTTGAAAAAAATTTGTCTCAGGCGGGACTCGAACCCGCATCTCCTCGCATGCCGGGCGGGCGCTATACTATTAAGCCACCGAGACACTGCGACTCAGCGCGAATTTTTCAAGCATATTCTTAACGCTGTAAGCCAGTGTTGCTTCATCAAATGTTAGGAGTTTGCACCCTTATCACCCGAAAGATAAGATGAAACGCTGGCTTACAGCGTTAAGAATATGCTTGAAAAATTCGCGCTGATGCGGGTTCGAGTCCCGCCTGAGACATAATTTTTCAAGTTTATCAAATATACTGATATTATAATTGCAATTTAATTGCTAAAATATCAAATAAAGTAAATAAATATATTTTTCCCGTGGGATAAGTAATTCCTACACATACGAAGTCGCAAAAATAGAAATACCACTTATTCGTTCTTAAAAAGACGTACCTATACCTACTTTACTTTGCACTCTTCAATTTTTCACATAACGTAATTAGCACACAAGAAAAATTCATTTTACTTATTACTAACGATGCACCCATATCCCTGTCTTTTATTATTTCACGATACCTACCATACAAAAAACGTCGTTTATTTTGGTACACTCCATCACTGTCTCTCACTACGAATTCCGCGCAAATCTCGCATCCACCCCACCCACCCCTCTTTTAAAAATAAACAAACGCATGACAGTGTGGTAAATAGAAATAAATTACAGCGCCCCCTGAGTGCCCGATGCATGACTAAAATCAGATGTCGAAACGAGACCACAAATCATATTGCGTATCTGTGCGGTTACTTTGAAACGGGGGAATATGTGGAGCTTCCATTTTGAAAATGGAATCTCGTGAATACGATATGTGTAGTAAAGGTTTTTCATAAGTTTAGACGTATACAGCGTTTATACAAAAAAATTGGTATTGGTTTATATAAAAAAAATACAATTTCAGGCTGATTTAATAAAATCAGCCTGAAATTGTATTTTTTTTATTTAAAGATGATTAAACAAATGTGTCTATTACGTTATGTCACCAATATACTGTTTAAAATTGAAAGGCATATAATACAAACAAAATCAATATTTTTATGTTTTTTTCTGTAAACTTTTATTAACATAATAAACCCAAAGTAGTACTTGATATTTTTTATAATGTCAAATTACTATTTTTTTTAAACGTTTTGTTGCAAGCATTAATAAAATGTACATATTCTCTCCCCAAATACGTTATATTAAAATGATGCTTTGATAAGTAAAAAGCAGAACTAGTAAAGGTTATTTAGTGAGCAAAAGGCAACAACTTTTCTGACCACGAGGCCATAGATAAATATCGTGTACAAACCAACAGTTTTACATATTTTTTTCCACAAGATCCGTGCAATGAATTCAGCTAAAGACTACATTACGGAGATCTATCGAATTGTAACCTAAATACCCACCTCACTGGGCCCTACAAATATTTTACAGAACGTTATTGACTGTTTAAAATTAAATGAACAACATACCAAATGTTATCTCTATGTGAAGACGACCACTACATTCCTTTTCAAGATAGTGTGGTATATACCAAGACACACCAACGTGCTGGGAAACTGTGATAGTGTTGTACATCATTTATTTCGTCTTTCTTTAAGTTCAACGTAACGACTTTGATTAAGGGTTTTTTCTTTTACAAAAAATTGTTCTTTTTCCTTAATTATTGAGACAGCTGTTTTTAATAACATAGTTCGAAAAAATCTTATATTAAATGTGTTGCTTCCAAAATAATGTGTAACAATAACTACTCCACACATTTCTTGTCGAGGGGGCATTTTCAATTTATATGATAATATTTTGTAATGATCCAATTTTTATTGTTTTCCTTTCTAACGTTGCGTAAAATTAAATTGTTTTACGGTTTGGATGTTAACTGAAAATTGTAATTGCTGATGACTCCAAATATATGTTTCTTGTGCAGAGGACAGCAAATGAGCTAAACATCGACACATCTTAATTCTGTTGACTTAAGTGCTAATTTGCAACAAAAATTTAAATCGTGATTCATGTACTTAGTATACAACCATGGTGTTACAAACACTTTTAAATTTACATGATTACGTTTCATCCAAAAACTAAATCAAAAGGTAACAAACATAGTGGGCTATGGCTAAGTTTAATTGAGTCAATATTGTGATTTATTTTGACGACCTGAGGACAGCTACAAATGAGCTGAACATCGACACATCTTAATTCTGTTGACTTAAGTGCTAATTTGCAACAAAAATTTGAATCGTGATTCATGTACTTAGTATACAACCATGATGTTATAAATACTTTGAAATTTACACGATTACGTTTCATCCAAAAACTAAACCAAAAGGCAACAAACATAGTGGCTATGGCTAAGTTTAATTGAGTCAATATTGTGATTTATTTTGACGACCTGAGGACAGCTGCAAATGAGCTAAACATCGACACATCTTAATTCTGTTGACTTAAGTGCTAATTTGCAACAAAAATTTAAATCGTGATTCATGTAGTATACAACCATGGTGTTACGAACATTTTTAAATTTACACGATTACGTATCATCCAAAAACGAAACCAATAGGTAACAAACATAGTGGGCTATGGCTAAGTTTAATTGAGTCAATATTGTGATTTATTTTGACGACCTCCGTGGCGGAGTGGCGTACACACCGGTTTTCAAGTAGTCGCCTGCTCCGAGGTCCCGGGTTCGATTCCCGGACGGGTCAATGTAGAAAAAAAGTGTTTTTCTACATTTTCTCGGGTCTGGGTGTTTGTGGTACCTTCGTTGTTTCTGGTTTCCAAAATACGAATGCTTTAAATAGTTATTCAAATTGGGATCAGAACAATGTATGTGATGTTGTCCACATTTATTATTATTTATTATTATTATTATTATTTTACAATCATCGATTTTACGCTTTGTTGAAAATACAATATCCAGAATAAAATCAGTATACCTATAGACTTGAAAAATTTTGTCTCAGGCGGGACTCGAACCCGCATCTCCTCGCATGCCGGGCGGGCGCCATACCATTAGGCCACCGAGACACTGCGACACGGCGCGAATTTTTCAAGCATATTCTTACGCTGTGAGCCAGCGTTGTTTCATCAAATGTTAGGAGTTTGCACCCTTAACACCCGAAAGAAACATCTTTGCAGATGTTTGACAGTCAGTTAAGATGAAACAGCTATTTATATACTTTATTTCGTATAGACATAGATTCGAGTCCTGCCTGAGACAAAATTTTTCAAGTCTATATACTGATATTATAAGTGCAATTAAGTTGCTAAAAAAATATCAAATAAAGTATCCAGAATAAAAGTTTGACTGTCTGAGTTGGATGGGACTGGAACCTACATTAGAAATTTTCGCATACCGAACGACATCCCCGAACATTAAGTAAGAGTTATTTTTTTTTACTTCTTTTATGATTACCTTTGATAACAATTTATTTGTTTTTCTATTTTCTTAAACCTAACATTAGTTTTTCACAACTAATTATTTTAGTCCAATAAGGACTATACCATCAAGAATTGTACGAAATAAATGCTTTTATTTATTTATTTATTTATTTATTTATTATTGAGCTACTTAGAAATTGTTTCTGCTACACATTAACTCCTACAGGATCATAAGACCGCCAGCCGGTCGCGATAACAATTGATTTCAATTGTGTCTGGAATTACATACAATCGAGAGGTAAGCAAAGCTTTACATTGCAAGCCAGTGTTTCATCAATGTTATTGGACCTTCTACGTCCTATATAATGTTTATATTATCATCCAATAATGATTTATAATTGGTTTTCTACATTATAAGACCAAATATGGTCATTAAAAGATATATCAATATACTAGGTATGTGAAATGAACCAATTATTTTTTAAATTCTAGTTCTTGAAAAGATTTACTACATCAAATAAGACTTGTACCACAACCGGTAAGCGAATATCGGGCAATTGTTCCAACTAATTAAGCTACAATACATTGTTTGTGGTCGACTTTTTTATTTAAGGCTATGCCTAAGCTGTAACCCAGCGGCATTTCGTAATTGTTTTGGTACCGTGACTTTAAGTACGAGTAATCATCATCATCATCATCATATCAGCCGAATGACGCCCACTGCTGGGCATAGGCCTCCCCCAAGGATCTCCACAACGATCGGTCCTGTGCTGTCCGCATCCAGCGGCTACCCGCGACCTTGATCAGATCGTCGGTCCACCTTGTAGGGGGCCTGCCCACGGAACGTCGTCCGATACGCGGTCGCCACTCGAATAATTAATAAAACGTTGAAATTAATGTCAAAGTAAACATTAATTTCATCATACTTAATGAGTGTAAATGAATTTAATGGTCAAAATAAATTAATATCAGCATCCACAAAAGTAATTCATTGATTATAACCTACTTTGAAAATTTGATGGCTTAAAAAAAAATGGTTTACTAGTGATTTATTTGTTTAATTAATTAGTATTTGACATTTTCATTATTTTCTTAATTTAATATTATAATTTTATATCGAAAATTTTGCATGCCAGTGATGGTAAATGTGTTTGTACTTTGCTCCACATCTGACACCTTATTGTTACCCACATTTTCGCAAATAAATAATTTGATTTGATTTGATTTGATTTACTTTAATTATCGGATTGTATAATAGCTTCATAATTAGGTTCTATTTATTTAAGTAAACTATTTATCAGTATATAAACTTGAAAAATTTTGTCTCAGGCGAGACAAAATTTTCAAGTTTATATACTGATATTATAAGTGCAATTAAGTTGCTAAAATATCAAATAAAAGTATAAACTAATTATTTCACCATTTGAAAAAACTCATCAATCAGCTCAAAACTGTTAATGAGCTGAAACGAAACCTTTTCCGAGAAGCGAAATTAGTACACATCCAATTTAACTTGACCTTTTCTTTCGAACTTTACCAATGACAGCTAAGAGTTTACTTAAAATGGTAACTCGTTTCATCCTGGCCTCTGTTACAAAACTAAACATAAGGAAATAGAGCTCCTTCAATTATGGTGGGCGTCCACTGTAACACGGTCTCCAGTCTAGTTGTAACATGTAAGTTTCCGGGCTCTCGCCATATTGGTTATGTTGTACTAAATATAACCCCTTTCTACCGTTTGTGTCTAAAAGCATTGAAAAATCCATAAACTAGTGGCACACTCGTTTATTGGACTTAAAATTTTATGCCCCTTTGGCTTCCGAGCTATTTTTGTCTCCCAAGCCAAGTGAACTGTAATCAGTAGTCTTAAGCTTAAAGGTTTTAAGCGCTGTGGAAATAATTAATTATAATAATTTGTATGTAAAATGCAAAAAATAGCTAAAAACAAATTTTATGTAAACTACTTTATTTGATATTTTAGCAACTTAATTGCACTTATAATATCAGTATATAAACTTGAAAAATTTTGTCTCAGGCGGGACTCGAACCCGCATCTCCTCGCATTTTTCAAGTTTATATACTGATATTATAAGTGCAATTAAATTGCTAAAATATCAAATAAAGTATATAAATAGCTGTTGCATCTTAACTGAATGTCAAACATCTGCAAAGATGTTTCTTTCGGGTGTTAAGGGTGCAAACTTCTAACATTTGATGAAACAACGCTGGCTCACAGCGTAAGAATATGCTTGTTGAGTAAGAATATGCTCACAGCGTAAAATTTGCGCCGTGTCGC
This sequence comes from Anania crocealis, assembly GCA_949315895.1. Taxonomy (NCBI): domain Eukaryota; kingdom Metazoa; phylum Arthropoda; class Insecta; order Lepidoptera; family Crambidae; genus Anania; species Anania crocealis. The sequence goes on from OX438868.1 coordinate 3,709,302, forward strand.
AGTGTCTCGGTGGCCTAATGGTATGGCGCCCGCCCGGCATGCGAGGAGATGCGGGTTCGAGTCCCGCCTGAGACAAAATTTTTCAAGTTTATATACTGATATTTATGTAAACTAGTTAAAAAGAACACAAAACTTAAAGAAATAATGAAGACACGAATTATAGTTACCGCTCATCATAATATTACTAATAGAAAAATTAATGCATTCTCTTGCCGGCGTTTATACGAATTTTTTTGGGGTTAAATTTACTTTTCAAATACAATTGTTACCAACTTTAAACTCTGTAAAACATAACTAAATAAATTGAAAGCAGGAAACTTTTAAAAATGTATGCTATTAGACATGATAAAAATGCAATACACGTCGGTATTTTGTAGTCTCCTTAAAAACAAAAATAACTTTGTAGGAGTGAGCTTTCTACATGCACATCTATTGCGATAGATGCTTATTTGTAATAATTAGTGCGATGATGATCAAAAGGGTTTTATTGTACCGGATCTTCTATGATTTGTTTACAATATTATTTCTCAAATGATGGCCGAACGATTTGGTTATGGCGGTTCGAAGACAGGAAAGATTGATGTGCATTATTTTTATTTTTTGATTATTTTTGTGTAGCTTAAAAATTTAAGAGTGGGATTTTTAATTTTTATCAGACCATTAAAAATCAGCCCTTAATATGATTTCCGAAATCACACCTGCAACAGGGCTGCTAAGGATGCCGAAGAAACCAACTCATAAAATAGCATGACTTTCTCTTGGCTCTTAACGTTCCTTTATAGGTGACTAAACGAGTATGCTAAAATAAGACGAGGTGTTTTGTCTTCTGTAAACCACTTAGTTGGCCTAACTATGATCACTTACCTGCTTGACTAGCGTGATGATAATAACTTCTTGGAGAGGCCTATTACCATCAGCGGACAGTATCAGCTCACTGCCAGACATATTGTCTTCACCATTTTAGTCAACTTCAACGTCTATTGCTGGACAAAGACCTCCCATAAGAATATTGACGACGATTGGACCGGCCCTGCGCTATCCGCAACCGCAGCTTTCCGCGACCTAATAACATTTCTCTCAGATGTTGGAGACATATCAAAAATACTGACGAAACTCCTCCAGCTCCAGCTTAAAGCCTTCAATAAATTTTTGACACAAAAAATGACAAATTTGCCGGCGTTTCGTACTTTTTGTGTGGTGATTTTGTTTGCATTGAATCAATCATTGAATTTATCATTACGAAAATTGTGTTATTTTACAATGACTGCTAAAATGTCCATTTAAACAATTAAATTATTTGTTGTTGATTAAAATTTGGAAATATCGTATTTGAGGTTATTATTATTAGTATACTATTAATTAGATCAGTCGCCGGTAAGTGGAAAGTTGTGGGTTAGTCCTACTTAAGGTAGTCGAAAAAAGCAAATGTATTTGAACAAAAATGTAAACAAAAATAGAGATTTCTGATGCATTGCTACGTAACGTAGTATTCAAACATGCCCATCATTATCTAAACAGGGGCGGTAATTATCGCCGTAATTTATCACCCAACACTAAATAACTGTGACACGAGTTTGGGAGAGAACCGTTAGCGCTGTAGTAATAATATAATGTGCTAAATGAGAGTTCGGTTTATTATATTTAGATTTGCATGTGCTTTGAGTTTTTCAAAATATTTCTACAGACATAAATAAAGTTTGCAAGTTTTCCATTAATATAAGTTGTGTTTTTGATAGAAAACTATAACTGTCTCTTTCTGTTGGTTGTTTGTAGCAGATGATATTGTATCTGATCTGCTAAAGGACTTACAGCAGCGTCTTCACTCTAATGAACGCCGGCGCGCAAATGGTTTAATCCTTTTTTACAGAGGCGTTCTTCTTCTTGTATGACTTTTTTGCGAAAACAGTATCAGATTTACAAGACGCCTGTTATAGGCCTCTAAAGTAACTTGTTTTTACGACTTAGGGCCGATTTTTCAAACGTCAGATAAAACTTATCAGACTGAATAAGTATAAAACGACCGATTTTAAAATGTCATTTACATAAATGATTGCAGACAAATAGGTGACGTTTTCAAATTAGCCATATTGTATTTCATTCGACGAATATTTCAAATCTGCCTATTGAAAAATCTTAGCTTAAGACAAACTTTAGCTTTTAAAAACAACTTAGTAGTTTACATTAAGCATGCTGTCTAAGTACGACAATAACATCCCAAGCCCTCCCAGCTCGAGCTTGTTTAGAAATATTGGTTTTTGATAGAATAACTTGGGTTAATAGATACAACTGGGAACCAAATTTCATGGTTATTGATGTGTTGGCTGGTAAGTTGTAATTACTTTTAATGGAAGATCTGGGTTATTTTTTTGACGTGACAACGTCTTAAATTAGGTTGCGGCTGGGAGTCACTTATGAAAAAGTGTAACGCTCGGTAACGTTACGATGAGTCACCGAACGAGAGAGAGGCCCGCCGAATGCCTTGCGTCTCTCTCCCACTCAACTATGATCGGTCTGCCGCGCGCGCAGCACTAGAGAATTAGGCGCATTGAATCGGCGCATGCTTGTGTCTCTGTCTTTGTCTTTCTCGAACGTTCTTGGCGTTGGAAAAAGACTTGACTTTCGCAAGACACATTACAGCAGAAACACTTCCTTTCATTTCATATTTCTCCTATCATCGTCCTATCCTCAACAAAATCACTCAAATAGGAATTAGTTAAGTTTAAGTTTACATGTACAATGTTTTAGTAAACAAAATATATTTCTATAGTTAAAATTTGTGCAATTCTTATTTTCATTCAATTCCTTGTTCCTATTGTGCAATTTAATTATATTCATATCAATAAATATTCTACCGAGAAAAAGACGTTGTCACGTAAAATCTTCGCCCGTAAAACCGACTTTACAGGCAACCATTTTTTCAGTAGGATATTCTTTAACGCCCCGTTGGTCTAGTGGTTTAAATATCGGGCCAAGATCTCGGGGTCCCAGGTTCGATCCCCGGGTCGGGCAACAAAAAGTTTCGAATTTTCGAACGTTGCTCGTGTTTGTGATCACCAACCCGCATTTGGCAAGCGTGGTGATTATGCCAGTTCCCATCATTGCAATGGTAACTTGAATTCAATGATGGAGGCCTTTTCCCTGCAGTGGGATGATTATAGGCTGTAACTTTACTTTTTCTTACTTTATTCTTCAAAATGTTTTCTATCTAGTAAACTAAGCGAATTTGGTAAAGAAAGTTATGGCCCATCATCATTAATTTACCAACACTAGGCTACATTAGTCCAAAGCTGGACAGAGGCCTCTGCAAAAGGAGGTCACATCAGATCAGCGATCGCAGTATAGCTAAAAGAGGAGAGAAGACGCTATGCCCGTTTTCTTCTTTCAGTAGATACTTCTATAATTGTCTTTTATGGTGCCCATTGGAAGAGAAGAGGGTATCATTTTTTATGTTCACCAGGCCCCACGCGGTACATCCCTTAGCTATACACCGTGAAATTTTAGTGGTTGTTTTCCCGCAACAGAACGATTTACCTTTAGTAGCACCATCGAATCGTGCGAGTTATTTTTTGAAAATAAAGATATCGTTGTACTCTACTAATCAAAAAAATAATCATCAACTCAAAAGCGTGAGATACGATAGTATCTTTACAAAATATGACGTGTTTGGGTACTGCTTGCCGCACGAAATCAATGTTCAAAGCAAAAGAAGCTCTACGCACTAAGTAATACAGCATAATCTGTACCGCGCGAGGGGCAATGACCCCGGCCGGTGACCGGCTGCGGCGCGGCTGGTACCATTGGTTCGAGGTTGCTTTCATGTTTCGTTTATCACAATCATGAAACTACTATTTTTTTATTTGAATAAAAAAAACTGCACAAATCTATTGTACTACTAAGATAGAATCATTTTACGGCGGGAAAACAACCACTAAAATTTCACGGTGTATAAACCAATATATATTTTTTCTTTTTATTTGAATGAAAGAATTGTAATAAAAATGTCAGTGAGACATGAACAATCACTGTTATTCTTTTTTCAACTTTTTAAACACTTACAGGCAAGAAGGGGTTTTCTAATTACGGCCATTTGGATCAGTGGTAGTAAACGCTGCTTCAGAGCCATGGGTCGCGGGTTCGATCCCCGCACAGTACAAATATTTGTGTGCATGAACATGTATTTAGTTTTAAAAAAAATAATATATAAGTAAGTTTACCGGTTGTCTAGTACCCCATACGATAAACTACTTACTAGTAGCTTAATTTGGGACTAGATGGCTCTGTGTGGCCCAGTGTGGCATGTGTGAAAAAAAAAATTAAGTCAACACCACACGACAGGTTCAAAATATCGTTAGTGTCAAAATCAGCACATTTCTTAATCACACTTTTTGCGAGACATCCTGTTCACACCTTGTCACATTTTTTCTTACTCCTGCACCGCTGAGCTAGTGTTTTATTTCCAACTTTTTCAATAGCTCTCTCTTTAATTTGGCCCAAGAGACAAGAGCGGTTCCGTATTTCTCCGTATATTTGTGACTTCCCATAACATTGACAGGGGAGTTTTTGTTCGAATTCTTCGGGTTTCGGTCGTAAACAGTTTTGTTAATTATCGCCTCTAATTCGGTGGTAGTTAGCAGGTTTTTGCTAAGTGTATTATTGGATTTTTGAGGTGTATTGGATTTTAGAGATTTTGCATTAGCATTATTTATTAAAAAATATTTAACTAGATAACGGATACTTAATTTATATATTTACATTGTTGTTTGGTGCAGTGAATCAGTAATAAATTTAAAAAAACTAACAATAATACAACTCAAACCTAAATTATGTACGATTTTATTTAATGTTCTTTCAGTCCTTACGCATAAAACCGTACGCATGCATCACTGCTACAATAAACAACAATCAAATTTTAATAATCATCTCGTTTTATTTATCTTGCTTTGATTCAGTAGTTATGGATTATTTTTTACCACTCTTTGAAACATCATTTCATAATGTACATATTGACCTAGATTTATGTCCCTGTCAAACTAAGTCCCTAAAATCATATTAAATCTATGCTAAAATCAATACAATTTGTCAATTCAACATTGAAAGTTGTGCTATCATCACACTTGTGTTTTCTTTTATTTTATTAATATGACAAATGTAAAGCAAACACGATAAGTTCTGATAAATTTTATTTACTTTGGAAAACATACATGATTTCATTTTTATATCAAATATATTTGAAGCACTTACAACAGTAAAGTATTCACAGATACATGCACAAAATGCATATGTGTGTACAAAATATTAGTTTGAGTTTCTTTAAATACCTCATCATAGGTATTATCCGTTTAAACTCTCCATATCGATAGATAAATAACTATCTTTAAAGTCAAAAGCTAACCTCATGCAGTTAAATTAATCAAATCATGTTTATTAATACAAAGCAACCGATATAATTAAAGCAATTCTAAACTGAATTCCAGTCCCCATGCCTCTCTTCGGCCAATTGCCAAACTTAGTTCCTTAGATCTAACACAACTATTCTTGGAATCGAACCGCTTTGATTGGCTTAGTTTGATATTGGATTGTTTCTCTGTTTCAAACTTTGAGACATATTTTTAGGCTGTAGTTTCATAAAGGGAATAAAAAGATTTAAGATTTGAAACAATCATTCTTCTTCTGTCTAAGAGCTACAATAAAAATAAACATTCCACGATTATTTCTTAGGTACGAAGAATTTATTTTCAAAAAATACTTCAATAATCCACTAACATGAAAATGAAGTTTTAGAAAGAAAACATTATGTTGTAAATTTTAAAGTACCTAGGTATATGTAAATATTATAATTTTTTTATACTAAAATTTAAAACGTTTATTATTAAATTTAAGTATATAGATAGTAATTTTCAATTACTCGTATATAATAAAACAATTGGGACTTAAAGCTGTTAAATACTTTCAAATATTTTATAATGATTATTGAAAAGTTGAAAGCTGAGTTTTTTCCGCATTACTTGTAAGTTGAGGCTGGGATCTACCTAGTAAGTATTGGCATACCTACCTGTAGCAGGACTTATTAACTTGTGTGTGTGTGTGTTTGTGTTTGGATTGAGTGAGTAAGAATAACATATTTGTAAATTTTATTATTTAACAGAAGAGTTACCATTTTTATTTTCGCTGTCATCGTCACCATCGGCGCATATTTTATATGTCAGCTATTTTAGTCCTGTTGGCAAATGCCATTCCAAATAGGGATTTCGCCATTTTTGTTGGGAAGATGTTGATAAATTTTATGCCTAACTCATTTTGAAGAAGGATCGGATTTAGAGGAAGGAAAGGAAGGATCGGTAAACTCTTAAATATTCTCCATTTCTGTGGGTTGAATATAAAACTATATCCCAGCACCGAACCCCGAATGCTGAAATGAATGATGAGACAATCCTTTCCCATTCATATCCATAAGCCCAGCTGTAACGTATTAACGTAGGTACTATTCTGAAAACGGAAGCTCAGACTTCCTATGTAACGTAACCCCAAAGAAGCAAAACAAACAAACACGATAATTGATGGGGAAACGAAGTCCCGTTTCATCAACTGTCATCCGACGATGACAGTTGGGTTGACGTCTAAAACGGTGCGTTTACATCTCAAGATTTGAGTCGTGACGAATTAAATTTAAATGCAAACATAAAAAATGAGTATAAATTCTGTGTGGTGCCAGCTCTATATGATAGTTTTATTTGTCTTTCACATAGGTAGTTGTGCTTGAGTGTTATAAAAGGCGACTTAATCGGTACTGCTGCTAGATTTCAACTAACCCGCCTGATAACCAATTTTCTTCATATCCCCAAAAGAAAGATTCGCCATAGATGTATTTCAATAGTTACATCCTCTTAAAGAGGTCTATATTCAGAAATAGACGAGAAAATAAAGAAGAAACAAAACTGACAACTGACAGTGGGCATTTACCGAATAAAAATCGTGGCAAATTCTATTAGCTTTCTATTTAATTGGTTAGGTAGTAAAACAAATTGCAGTAACCGTCTTACTTAATACAGTTAGAACATCTGAAATTCTATTACGTAGATAAAGAAATGAAGTACCCGAGGTGTAAATTATAGCTAAGCTTAAATTAAGATTTAATTTTTTGGAATAAGATACCGATTTTTTAAAATTTTTTTGTTTACTGAGTGACCCGGTAGCCGTTGACGTTGTCCTATTTTTTTTTTGTTTAAACTTAGGTAAAGTAATGACGTAATGAGTTGTTTATACAAAAAAATTAGAAACAAAATTACAGTATTAAATGTTCACAGATAAAAACAGTTTGCATCAGAAAATAATGTCGTTCAATTTAATTCAATTGTTTAATTAACTTACTATAATGTACCCTACATTTTACACTATGTGGGTGGTAGTGCATTTCATGGTAAGCACGTGAAAATAAGTACCTAATAATGTCATCAAAATTATCCTTAAAATATTCATTTATCATTTAAAAAAATTATAATTAACTATTTTTATTTTTAATAATTTCACCTTTTTTTTCTCTGGACTTCTACAAATGTTAAAAAATAAAATTGCACCAAACAGCATTTTAGATTAATTTCTACAAAAAAAATATGCATAAAAAAAATCAGATTTTTTTTGTATTTGACACTAAAGTTCATTTACTGCCTTAAAAATCAGTCATGATTCAAAAATCTATGTCTAAATCGTGAGATGTTAAGGAGACTTCACTCTTTAAAAATGTCCCGCACGTCACTAAAGTTGTTTTCACTAGCATAAGTTCAGTTGGGAAATATACAAGACAACACACAAAAAAAACTAACGCATTTGAAAACATAATAAAAATAGTAAATATTCCTTTCTTGAATTTAAGCAGATTGGTACTAAACATTAAAATTGAGATTGTAGTTTATGGGTAGACTGTCTTCACGTGAAGGCCATAAACTATAGGTACATAAAGTGTTCGCAGGATAAATCAAAATAATCATAGCAAAATACAATCCAAAATCCTAGCAAACGGCAGTTAAATCTGTCAACTAAAATTAGTTGACAGATTTAAGTCCGGTAATACAAATGTATAGGTACTGATTTAAACTTCCATGGTCATAATATCGGGAACTCATTAAAACTAAGGTACACAGTATAAACCCCGTATCAATTAACTCTAGTAATACAAATGTAGTAACGGACTGTGATGAAACTTTTCAGTAATGTAGTTTAGACATCAAAATGATAAATATCTTAAGCGATGTCTTATTAAATTTATCTTCTAACAGTCCGTGTGTGTGAATTTTCCTTATTTTTTTTCAAGTTTAGGTATTTATCGCTGATTATTAATTTGACACCGATCCTTGATGCTTTTTTGAGAAAAAAAGCTACTAAACAACATTTTAACTTAACAGAAAGTTTACCCAAGATAATCATTTATGTCTATATTACAATAAAAAAATAAAAATTAATAAATAGCCAAAACACAATCCAATTATTCACACACGTTCTAGCTTGTATCGAACTATGTCGAGAAAAAATATTCACATTCGTGATTCATATGTACCGACAACAATCCAACATGGCTACTCCATTAGCAAGTCATGTCAAGTTACTACGTCTATTGACAGATGATGCCATTTCGGTCGGGAATCGAACCCAACACCGCCGGGGAACGTGGCTAACGATCCGTATGATTTATTACTGTCATTACACAGGCCAATGTCGGAACGAGAAATATGCCATTGTTTTTATTTGATTTTGAGTTCTTATAATAGTAATATAGAGGTTAACTTGCGGTGAAGATTGTAATGTCTTAATACGTTGTGAATTTATGCTTTTGCATAAAGGACTTTATTCGTAGGCAATAATTGCCTTTTTGAACTGGTTTTCCTTAGATAATGAACTTTTTCCAAGCTTCGTGAGCTTTGTATGCAATTAATGATGGCGTAAGTATTTTATATCTTACTACAGATATCAAATTATTTAATGACTTGCTATGTTTTAAGCTGAAATAATCATAGTTTAAGATTGTTTTTTGGCTTAGTGGTAAAGCGCCGCGCTCGGTATGCGGATATGCGAGATCGAGTGCCACCTGAGACATACTTTTCAATATCAGTATTTTTACTTGAAAAACTATGTCTCAGGCGGGACTCGAACCCGCATCTCCTCGCATGCCGGGCGCGGCGCGCGGATAAAAGTTTATTAGATTTTGAGATAAGAAAGATTTAAAAAAGGATCCCAAAGTTTCGGACAATTTTTTGAATAAGTACATTGAAAAAAGTGTCATATATCGCCTCTAATTTTTTTGTCAATTATGTACCTATCCAAGCATTAAGAGCTAAGTTCAGTTTTTTTTTGGAGTGTTGCTACAATTTGAGAACTATTATGGTATGACACAATCGCGAATGGGATCTATCTCTAAGTGGCAACGGCATCTTTGGTTTTCTAACAAATGATGACGGCTAACAGATCCCTCTGCAGTGGTAGGCTTCGTAAGAGGCTGCCTGGATGCACCACCCTTCTGCCGGAGTCCAGCGCCAAACAGTTTTTCTGTGTTCCGTTGGTGTGTGGGAACCAGTGCCACTTTCTGGGTAAGCTCGCTCCATTTTAAGCTTCTTCTTAACCGTAGAGTAAAGTATGTAGTCAAGATCAAGCCACTTGCTTATAAAAAAAAACTGGTAATTTTCAACCCTTTTGTGAGAGACAAACAGTCGTAAGGAGAGAAGGCACCGCCGGTTTTATCCTCAAACGCGAGTGAAACCACAAGGCATAACTAATTTATAATTCAGTATAGATTTAACTAGCCTTTATCAAAATTTGTTAGTACATTATTCATACACCCGAATTGCCAAATGCCTAGAATTCATAAATCACTTACCATTTAACCTGACAGATTGTGCCACTCAAATTTATCACCGTCAACCTTACACAAAACGTGTTAGTTACTCAATTGAATCTGGTCTTTATTAGATGTAGTTATTGTTGAAAATCAATTACAGACATTTGACATTTATGGGTAGGGTTATTTATCCAGCAAGCTCTATATGAATTTGAAAAATCGATCTCAGGTTTTAGATATGGCGTTTGCAAGTCATTATTATCGTGTCTGCACTAATTTACACTAAGTCTGGGTTTTGTTGCATGTTTTTGTATGGTTCCTTCTGAATTTTTGTTGGTTAAAAATACAATTTCTCCGCCATATTGATCAACAATTATCGTCAAATGTCGTCATTCAATTGATCAATTGAACGCATAAGGCAAGCGTAATATTGCCTATACCCAGATTGCTGTTTTAAATTGGATTGGCTTTTGTCGTGTAGTGGGATGCTTATACCTAGGCTGTCACATCTTTTTAGGGTTCGGTAGCCGAATGGCAAAAAAACGGAACCCTTATAGTTTCGTCAAGTCTGTCTGTCTGTCTGTCCGTCCAAGAGTTGTAAATTGACGGTCATATGCTATAAGCGTCCGTCATTTATAATAAATGCTCGGTCACATTGGACATTTATTGTCACGATGGTTACATAAAAAAATTTGTTAACAATTAACAAAAAATATATATTTGAAATTATTTAAAATTAAATGAAATTACGAGTATAGCAAACAAAAATATAGATTTAAACAATTATGTTTTTAATTATTTGCCTTACAACAACTCTGTATGTGTTTTTAAGTCTATAAGTGCACTAGTAGTCTAGTATTTTTTTGCACTTTTTCAAATACAAATACAAATACAAATACAAATACTTTATTTGCCATTAAACAGGGTATAGTACAAAAATATGTCGATGTAAAGTAAAAGATACAGTAGCACCTATTTAGCCATATACAATAGCATGCAAATATAAAATTAACAAATAAATAGATTGGTAGTGCAAATAGTTCTTATTAATAATAATAGTTATAAGCTTCGATCATATCAACATTGAATAAATAATATAACATTCATGTCTTATCTTTCAAAAAATCGTCAACGGAATAATATGTCTTTTCTAAAAGCCATCTGCGCAAAGAATTGTTAAACATTCTGACCGGGAGCTTTTTTAAATTTTCGGGTATTTTATTATAAATTTTTATGCACATTGAGTAACTATTTTTTTGAAAGCGCTTTGTTTTAGGGACTACGTCAAGTACCAGTCTGTTAGGGTTTCTTAAGTTTCTATTGGTCACATTTTTTAATTGAGTGAATAGGTGAAAATTTTGTCTAACAAATTTACCTATCTCAAGAATATACAAACAGGGCAGTGGAAGTATATTGAGGGTTTTAAAATACGGTTGACATGATATATCTGGTATATGATATATTTCGTACTTATTTCATTTCTTATTATGCATTTTTTTAATAAATTCTGCCTCTCATAATGCATTACAAATATAAATTTAGCATACTTTTCCAATAGAATTGAATGTGACGTTAATGACAATAAATGTCCAAAATGTCCGGTCACATTGAGAAAATGACCAATTTGCTCGGTCACATTGGTCAGACATTTATAACGTGACGGACACAAGGTGGCAGGAGCTGGATGCGAGTAGCCGAGGATCGACCTAAGTGGCGTGCAATTGGAGAGGCCTATGTCCAGCATAGGACTGTGATAGGCTGATGATTATGATGATGATGATGGACACTTTACATCTCTAGTCCGTCCGTATGTCACAGCCACTTTATTCTGAAAGCATTACACTGTTGAAACTTGGTGTATCCTGTTAACCGCTTAACGATTCTCATACAAAAATAATTCAGTTAAAGTTGGTGCGGAACCCTCAGTGTGCGATTCCAACTCGCACTCGGCCGGTTTTTTTATAAATATCCTTAGTATTGCATGTCGACATGACTTGGCCGGATTACAAAGTTGACACTAACTTAAATTAATGCCAATCATTAAATCCAGGACAGTTTTTAGTTGTCATTTTTGAATCAGACTGTATAGGTGAACGCACACTTATCCGAGCCGATCGCTTCGAACGAGTCGAACGAAACGAATTTAAGAATCCAATATATGAAATCTCATGAAACGTCGCACACTTCTCCGCGTCGAATCGTCCGAATCTAAAAGAACTCCAGAAATCCTAGACGAATTTGGATGACGTCACAGATTCGGCGCGGCTCATGCGGTCCACTCGACCGATGCGCTAGCATTCTATCAGTTACGTATGAAAAAGAAACGCGCGGGTACGTACTATTTCGCGGTGGATTCTTCTGGTGCGGATATGACGTGTGCGAGGCCTGGGGCCTTATTTAGCTATTTTAATCGCAGTTCGATCGTGATTGAATTGGACGATTTTGACTTTTAGCCAATACTAGAACTGTCAAAAACCTGCGATTCAATTACGATTGTGATACGATTTGGTTACGCTAATTAGGGGACTGTTTGACTTCGATTCGTTTGACGCGTTCGGCTCGGATAAGTGTGCGTTTACCTTATAACTAGTGACTTTACAAGCGTATTGTGACAATGGGTGGTTTGCGGTATTTCTAAGTATTTATTAACAAACTAATCTATCAAAATTAATCACCTAAAGCTTTCTCGTACCGTTTTATCCTCATTGTATGTAAAATTGTAAACTGCCGACGATACTGACTTCTCTAAAGTGCCAATTAATTACGTCCCCAGAGTTTGTTGTACAAATTTCGCAAAATAACGACGCCTCTTTTGTTTTAATAAAGGTATGTTTCGAAACTTCTCGAATTTTCGGTGTTATAGCTAATTTGTTGTCAAAGAATTAAACTCGAAAGATTTCTGTGAAGCCGCTTTTCCTTCAAAGGGCAATTAATTCTTGACATAGAAGTTGTTATGAATTGTTTTTTGCTGGTTAAAATGTAATTAAGGACAAACTGAAATATAACTTTATTTATTTTTAGTATAATTTCGCTTAAACAGATGAGGAAATAATTTATGATTATTGACTCTTCGTTCAAATTTACAACCCTATACTTTAAAAGGTTATTTTAATTATAAAAAAAAACTTATATCCTTTATAGGTTTAGAGTTAATTCCAATTTACGTATCATTAGAGTTGGTTTAATGGAAAAAAAAAACGAAAATGAGTGGTTCCAGCGACGAAGAAGTTTATTTATTAGTGTATGTAATATGTACACTCGACAGCACATCAAGTTAAACAGTTGAACTGCGATAACAGCTTTTATTACGTAGGGCATAAAGGCGGTCTCAAGGTCAACATGTATAGTCTGATGTGCCGCCGTCTGTACTTACATATCATAATGTGTAGTGAATATATACTTAAACTGAAATAAAAGTATCTTGTGATTGTAAATGTTTTATTTTGCATTTAGTCATTTCCTCGCTAAGGGGGGATGAAAAGTTACGTGTTGCACTCGAGTGCAATGATTTTTCACCTTGTGCGCTTTTAATTCCCTCGCTAACGCTCACGATTCTAATTTTAGGATTCTTTGCTTGCTCGGTCATCTAAGTTGGGCACGCGGTTAAAAAGGAACTTTGCACTCTTGTATAACAAATAATTATTTCTCATTTCTGTTCCACTTCTGTTTGCCATAGTGTGATCACATGAATAAATATTTACTCGTGGTGTGATGTTCTATTAAACGATAATTTTTTTTTTTCCTGTTTTAACATGAACTTCCTGAGCTATGCACATTGAAACAAAACTAGTCACCTTTTCTATTATATTAGTATAACTTATGAATTCGTAAATAAACTTAAAAAATTTTGTCTCAGGCGGGACTCGAACCCGCATCTCCTCGCATGCCGGGCGTAATACCATTAGGCCACCGAGACACTGCGACACGGCGCGAATTTTTCAAGCACATTCTTACGCTGTGAGCCAGCGTTGTTTCATCAAATGTTAGGAGTTTGCACCCTTAACACCCGAAAGAAACATCGTTGCAGATGTTTGACAGTCAGTTAAGATGAAACAGCTATTTATATACTTTATTTGATATTTTAGCAACTTAATTGCACTTATAATATCAGTATATAAACTTGAAAAATTTTTTCAAGTTTATATACTGATATTATAAGTGCAATTAAGTTGCTAAAATATCAAATAAAGTTTATGAATTCGTGTTTTTATTTATGGTAATACATTAAATATGTTCCGGTTCCGATGTAGACAAATTAATTTATGCAAATAAAATACTGCGCTGCCCTGATGTCAGTGTGACTGTTAACAAATTTAACAAAGTCAAATTACATTACAATGACCAAGCAAAACTCCTGAATTCGGCTAGTTACCCAGTAGATGTTTTTATTTGCTCCATTAGGTATCTATTTCTTTTAATGCATTCGTGAATAGTCATTGCTTTATGAGTTATCGATATTTTGGCACTGTTGCAATCGCCATGATCGTGGAAGAACTTATAAAAACATGGTTGAAATATCGAAATAACTAATTCTTTAAATAACTATTATTTATTAAATTAGTACCTATATCAACTATATCAAGCTTATCAAGACTAACATAATTATCTTACACATATTCCTATTGTCCACTAGAATTATTTTAATAAAATGAATTACCTAAGCGTTTTCAACACATTGAATATGTTACTTCTACTTATTAGTAATCAGAAAAATGTTTTTATATCTTTACATGCAATATCGTATTTTTATTAGACCGCATAAGCGTTCTACTATTTTCTTTTATCTTGTCTTATCACATAGGTATTTAGTATTACGAACGTCTTAAAATATGTCATCAAAAGGCAAAGATAAGACACAATAATTATACTTGTTCTCTTCGTTAACTAAGTAAACAAAGGAAGTACAACAACCACAAAAATGTAGTAACAATTCCCAAATGAGAATGTCTAATACTGTAATATACCAGTTACTCTGTCACTGTGTAGTTTAGGGCGCGTCCAACATGACACACGGCCCTTATTCATCAGATCTCTACCAGACGGCTTTGAAATACATATGTTCCGCATAATTAGGTCAAGCGCGAACGGTGAAACTTATTAATAGGGGTTAAAGTATGAAATTGCCGTTTTGTATGGACGAAATCGAGAAAAGTCATTTTTCCATACTAACAATTTTTTAGTTTTTTTTAAAACGCCAGAACCGTTTACGATGCAATTAAAAATGAAAGTTAGATGGTTAAAAAGCTACGCATTATAGTATTTAAATTTCTGAAAATCAAAGTATATAATACAAATATACTTAATTGAAGCAAGAAGGTCAGCTGACACATTGTAAGGGGTCTTTTCAACGACTTCCTTTGAAGTAATAGGCTATTTAGTTTTTGATACAATACAAAAAGAATAACGCAATAATATGACTATACTTAAGAGCTATAAACAAAATAAAAAGTGGGAAAATAATCGGCAATTTCATACTTTAACCCCTATTATTAACAGTTTAGATGTGTTGGAGATAAAATTACTAATGTACCGTTGCCATATTCTAACTTATTTACTTATTTGAAATTAATCATTCTTCTACATAATTAACGATAATGACTTTAAATCAAATATTGCAAAAGTTGTAATAATAATTTGGCTAAAATTGCGGCTGATAAGATATTATATATTTTTGAAAAAATAGTATTATTTTTATTGGAATTGGAGCATTTTAATAGAAGAATAAAACCTAATAGAAGATTCAATGTTAGAAAAAAAATCACACGTTAGGTTTGACGACCATTTGGATCAGCGGTAGTAAACGCTGCTTCTGAGCCATGGGTCGCGGGTTCAATCCCCGTACAGTACAAATATTTGTGTGCATGAACATGTCTGTTTGTACTGGTCTGGGTGTTTTCTATGTATTGTAAGTGTATATTTAGAAAAAAAATATATATATATAAGTACGTTTATCGGTTGTCTAGTACCCCATACGACAGGCTACTTAATAGTACCTTAATTTGGGACTAGATGGCTCTGTGTGGCCCAGTGAGGCATGTCTTAAAATATTATTATTATTATATAACATTTTATAAATAATTTTTTGAAGTTACGAAAAACCAAATACAATAACTCAGTTGGATTTTAATAAATTGTAAAAGGAAACGGACCGACTTCCATAGAACCTTGGGCCTATGGTGTAACACAGTGAAAGTAGTGATATTTGAGAGATAGTATGAAATTAAAGGATTCCTGAGAATTTGGCAAAAATTGGCAGTCCGATCTGAGATATAAAATATTATGAGAAAGTGAGGTTAAGAATAGCTTATGCCGAAATAGTTAACTTTTACAAAGAATAGCGTATTAAATCATTTATTTTTAAAGTAATGGAGCACTTTATATAACACAGATAAGTGTACTTCTGTTACTAGAGAGTTTGTGACCACATTAGATAAAAGTATTTAGGTATTTAGTATTTAGTAGTAGTAGTGACGTAGCGAAGAAAATAAAGCAAACAAGGTCGAGTGTCATTTTTTTCTTTCTCCTGTCAATGTCAATTTTTTTAAGGCTTTGGCACCAAAGTATTTAAGAAAGTATATGAATAATCGATTACAGTTATTCATTAAAAAAAACAAGGTGATGACATCAACTTTAAGATGATTTCTGTGTTTTATGCATGTGATGTTATTAATATTATATATTTTAATTGACCTGACAGTGAAACGATTAACAAATAAATCAAACAACGTGATCGATTTGTGATGTTCGATTCATTTTATTCGTTACAGTAACTTCTAACGTTGTTTTCTTTTTTCCTAGACTGTGGATAAAGCTGATATTTTCTATTTATCTTAACTATTTAAGGAGTGTTTGAATGAACAATATTTCATCTTGTTACATTTTGGCCCACCATGGTCCGTCTCCTTTTTTTCATGATTAAATTCAAAGTAATTTCAAAAGTTTACGGTCACATTTATTAGTATCCTAATGGCTACCCGCCCCGTTAGTCTAGTGGTTTCAATACCGGGCCATGATCTCGAGGTCCCAGGTTCGATTCCCGGGTCGGGCAATATTTTTTTTTTACATATTTTCGAATGTTGCTCGGGTTTGTGATCACCAACCCGCATTTGGCAAGCGTGGTGATTTAGCCAGTACCCATCATTGCTGAGGTAACTTGAATTCAATGATGGAGGCCTTTTCCCTGCTGTGGGATGATTATAGGCTGTTACTTTTTTTTAAATGGCTACCTAAAGTTTCCACGGTTGCACACGGCCTTAATTTCTATGAAATATGTCCGTCTCACTTGATTACTCGTACACGCCCTTACAGTAGTATTATGGATATTAATTTGCCTCAAATGTTGACCATTAATATCCAAGCTAGGCCCATTAATATTTCGTTTCATCTAATAATCGAAATTACTTTCTTTAGCTGGATAATGTTTGGCAGCAAAAGTAAATTGACACTGACTACAATTCAACAAACGTTACCAAAAAAAAACATTCATTTCAAAGTCCAAATCAAAATGTGGTACTGTCAACATCTAATAATAGTAAGATGCTGATCACTTCGGTACTAACATCAATTATCTAATAAGTTTTTTTTGTTTTACAGAGATTTTTAGGGTAAGTTACATAAGTCTTACTTTAATGTCAAAAAGTGGTAGTAAGGTAACAGTTACTTTCGACGTTTACCACATTTGCTTTTATGCTTAATCTGTTAATTAAACTAGTTTTGACCCTTGATTTTATCCCCACCGTATTTCGTAATTTAATGGATTTTGGCATTTACATAGCTTATAATAAATGTTATTATGATATTAAAGCTGGACAGTTTCATAAAAATCGACGCTCTTTGGGTGAGGAAGTGCTTTGGTCGTTAATAAATGTCGTGTATCTAGTTTTTATTTTAAATCTTAGACAAATTCACTTATTTTTCAAAGGATTAACAAACACTTGAAACAAGTGAACACGAAAACCATTAATAGTTTCCAAAATCTGTGTTAAGTACCTCAAGTTTAGATCCTTTTAGAAAATGTCGAACTGATCCTCATAGAAGATTACCGAGTTAAATAAAAAAGTGCCAACCCCTCTTCCTAATAGGAAAACTTTGGCAGTCATCAGGACTTGGCTTTCTTTTAATTTAAACAGATCATTTCGTCTTTATTACACAACTTTGACGGTTAAAAATGGGAAAGAAGCCTTCGATCGCGATACAGATCGAAATAGCGGGGATTTGAAAAGCTTTTGTAAGTTGTAAAAGCTTTTTTTTTATTACCAGACACTGGAAACTACAAATATTGTTGAAGACATCTGCGGGTAGACCAGGTGAACGGACGATGTGATGGTAAAAGTCACAGGAGCCGCTAAACTAATGTTAAATTTCTAATTTCAGTAGGTACCTAAACAATGTTTTCCAGCATGTTCTATTAATATACTACTTAAGCAAGTATTTACGTAGTTACGAGTAGCTTTAATTTAGCCAGTATAAAGTATTTTGTTCGTTATGTAAATTAATTTTTTGTTGTAACTTTTTGTATACCTAAATAAAAATCATTTTAAGACATACAAACAGGAAACCTCTGGATGTTGGTGGCGCCGGTCTGATAGTTGTGTAGATATTTAGAAGAGGCCTATGTCCAGCAGTGGGCGAGTTTGGCTTAGATGATTATGATGACGATAAGTTGTTTTATAAAGAATCCCATTCAATATTGGATGCCTAAATGGCTAAACAGATCTATATAAAGGAGTTACACATAGACTAAAATATTTACATAAAAGTTACACAAAGGCTAGAATGATTCATGGACTACATTTTACTCCAGAATCAAATTCCACACATACGAAATCGCGTCCAATAGCTAGTACACAAAAAATACACAAAATCATATAAACCCAAAAAAGGGTGCTATGAATAACAGTATGCTATCACACAAAGTATGTAAGTGCATGTAAGCCGCCCCCCTGATTTATGGGACCCGTAAATTGTCCCCACTATTAGGGTTGCGATGACCAATATTGTCCGGGGTAGTAATATTATCTAGTGTGACTTTGTGAGTGTTATTTTGTCATTGTAATAAATATAGTTAGGAAATTATAAAAATTGATGATAATAATAAAACTGGGTGCGCAATCAGTGGTATTATAGCAAAATGTATTCGCTAAATGAGCATCTACTAAACATTTTTGATACGTAATAACAATAATTTGCTTATTGTACTTGGACAGTTCAAAGTGTCATTCTTGTTTGGGACTAGTATCTGGTTCTTATAATTATTGACGCATAAAACATATAGAACAAAATTGGCTTTCAGAAAACCGACATGGATGAAAAAGTAATTTTAGCCTCTTCACATCATTTTCGTTCAATGTTGGGCACATTTTCTATTAAATTTTAATTTGATACCTTTTGAATAATAATTACGGTCAAAAATTATTAAAATTGCTCAGATCAGAAAATAAATCCTCAAGATAAAAGAAATTTAGTCGCGTTGGCTTTTTATTTGGCAACAAGCGCTGTAAAGTGTTCTAAACGTCGGTATAAATAAAAATAAAAAAACTCAAAACACGAGAGTAAATAGCTATCATTGCAGCTGATAAAGCTGAAGAGTTTGTTTGTTTGTTTGTTTGAACGCGCTAATCTCCGGTAGTACTGGTTAAAAAATATTTTTGTGTTGGATAGTCCATTTATTAAGGAAGGCTTTAGGCTATATAGCATCACGCTGCGACCAATAGAAGCGAAGCATCAGTGAAAAATGTTGCAAAAATAATCGCGTTCATAATAACAGAAATTGACGCGGACGAAGTCGCGGGCAACAGCTCGCCGATTTAAGAACCTCCTTTACCGGTAAAAGAATGACACAAAAAATGATTTACCATCACATATCTAATTTAGAGATCTAGCCCAAACTTATCTGTGCCCAAACTATAAAAAAATATCATAGATTGAGACACTGCCATGTATTTCTTAATATTATTTAATTATTTAGTATTTCTTAATATTATTAACAGTCAAATAACTCGGGCTCTACAGCTTTAACCAAATTATCCTCAAACCACAATGTTCTACAAATCCAATTTCAACACCGAATGAAACAACGACTGTTTCAGAATTATTTCGCCTTATTAGATACTTTTCATGGTATTTAATGGGGCAGAAAAGGGCAAGGAATTTATGGGAAGGCAATAAATCGGAGCGATTCGGATACACGCCCTGGCACTTATCGTGAATTGGGCTTTTTGTATACGATAATAATAAATTAATATTATTAAAGTAATACAATCAATGTAGAAGGGATGGTTTATGAAGTTACTACCCTATTTACTGATATTGCCTTCGGTTAAGGTAAAT
Source organism: Anania crocealis (assembly GCA_949315895.1). NCBI lineage: Eukaryota > Metazoa > Arthropoda > Insecta > Lepidoptera > Crambidae > Anania > Anania crocealis. Next base: position 3,729,457 of record OX438868.1, read on the forward strand.
GGGCGTTGTTGAAATATCTTCACGGCGCATGCACATCAAATTGTTACGATGGTATGTTCAATTTTATGAAGTTATTTCTCGTAAAGATATCTGAAGAAGATCATAGCTTATTTATATATTATTTTTATCTGTATGAGAATTATTAGGTATCAATGCAGAGATAACTAATAGAGATCTTACTCATATAATCTGTTTTACAGTTTGCTTTTGATTTAGAATAACTTGTCATAAACAGCGATATATTATTATATAACTAATAACTAGTTACTTCACCTAATGATGATCATGACTATATTATGATATATTATTCAATTACCTCAGTTTAAAATAATTTAAAAAAAAATGCTTAAGCAAATATTTAAAACGGTAAATATACCTACCATGTTTTTTAAGCTGTTCTTTTTTAGTTAAATAAATCTCCTTATACGTGGTTGATCCAACATATTTAAAACAGTACCTAAATAAATAATTCTTTTGTCCTAAAACTTCGTAGACTAATTAAAATTTAATCCAAAAGTATTATTTAACGTAACACTTACAATGAATCAACGTTACATTTCTTTAGCTAAAACCAAATAAATAAGTCTTGTTAAGGAAAAAATCTGTCAAGTTCATTACTGACTTACTCACTGAGGGTTCATTTTATGTTATTTATCTATTGCGCTTTGCATTGAGTTACTTACCATCTAAAAAGTGCAGTAGCAGGGTTAATTTCGGATCGAGTCAATTGAAAAACAGTAATTGTACAGGCAACAGCTCGTCAACCTACCACATAACGTCAAATAATTTTGATCTCTAAAGTTGTCCGATGGACTTAAAGTTGAAAATCAATTCAATGATCTTTAACTTTTTGGGTAGCTTGAATTGCCGTTGTCTGTACATTAACTTATGTCATGTTTTCAGAGACACGTCAAGTCATTGGTCTTTCAAAAACAGTCACCTCTGCTGTGGCATTAAAAACTTGATTATGTTGTTTATGCATGACATGAAAATCATAGGAGTTAGTTTATTTATAAGTGAATGTTTTCACTTTCTGCTACAGTGTCTAGGGTGAATTTTCAAAGGCAAGACGTTTACTTTCTTGTTTGGGAGCATTTTTTACCTATTTAGGTAAAAAAAACGTAAGTGTTTTGGGAGAAATCTCCGAAAGCACTTACGTTTTTTTCTTGCAATCGTCGTCTTATATTCCCACCAAAATGCAGGATGGCTAAATGGATGGCAGGATGGATAAATTCATAAAAGTACTTTTCATTTGAAGACTTCACGTCTTTGACTTCAAGTAAATTAAAAAAATATATTTAAACTGGGTGTTTTTGTTTTGACTATATAGAACCCTAAAAACGAAAATTAATAAAGCAGATTAAAACGCTCCGACGCCGGTGCAACTTCGCATATTATTCAAAAACTTACTTCTGTAGACAGTTGCGTTTCTTCCGTTATTTTCATTAATGCCAACTTTTAATGAGTCGGAGTTTGTCGTAGTTTCTTTGTCTGTTTCGAGGATTTGCCTCGTTTAATCTGCTCTAGGCTAATTAAATTATGCTCGCCATCTGTTATAGTTGCAATGATAATTCAAGTTTGCTACATTACAATCTGGAATGTTTGTTTTGAGTATTGGCCGTGAGCCAGGAAAGAAAAAAAAGTAACGAGGGCTTAATATTTTTTTGGTTAAACTATTAGGAAATTGACTTACAATGTTATAACCAAAAGTATTGATCACAGTCATTTTTTATTGAAGAGGTAGAGTGAGTGCGTGTATAAGGTGGCTCTGACTTTTAGCACTGGGCGGGAAAACGTTGCATGGGATTTAAAATAAATTTAATTAAAAAACGAAAAGAAGAAGACAAAAGAAGAATTTAACCTTCCGTTATATTTGGTAAAGATTAATTTCCAAAAGTAAAACACCAATCGTTTCAAACTGCTCACTTACAAACTTTTTCATACTCAAGCATAAAGTAAAGAACTCAGCATCATAGAACATCAAATGACAGGCAACTGTCAGTACCCTTCAATAACAATAATGTATAAAATTGCTGTAACAGATCTAAATCGAGGACAATGAAAGCAAAACTAGTAGCCCTAATTGTAGTCTTCATGACCAATTTCAGGGTTTGTCAAAGCAAAAGATATGATAATTTCACACTATTTGGAGTTGTACCGATTGAAGTGGACCACCTTAAATTTCTGCAGAACCTTGAGAAACAGAAATATATTGATATGGTTTTCTGGAAGAGGCCATTCAAGTTGTTCCATGATGTCCAGTTAATTGTTAACCCAGTTGATAGGGAACTGTTCCTAGAGAGAGCTGAACACTTTAGAATGCATGTTAAAGTTTTGGCTTCTGATGTTCAAAAGTAAGTTCTAATGTTCTTTAAAACTCCAGTGATTTAAATGTGGTGTACATAGATGTTATTGCTGTCATATGTCCTTATTGTATTGGACATTGACTTGTCTTGAATCCAGATTAATTTTCCGTCTATATAAATTGATTTGTTTCTTAATACCTTACTTAGATCAATAGTGATTATGTAGCATTTATAGTCAAACATTTTCTTTTATTTATTCTTAGAGCATTCGATAATCAAACAATAAGAAGATACCTACGGTTACGTGTTGAAACCTTTTCCTGGGAATACTATCATACGTTAGAAGATATATATCAATGGCTATCAGATTTAGCCCTGAAATTTCCTACTATAGTCGAATTGTACACGATTGGGAAGTCTGCTGAAGGGAGAGAAATTTTTGCTCTTGGCATCAAGAGAGGGCGTGCAGTAAAGGATAAAGTAATTATAGAGGGAGGTAAGGTAACAGTATGATTCATCATTTCAGCCAAACGCTAATTACTGATAGACGTAGGATAGTGGCATTGGAGTTCTCTAAGGATTATACTACGATCGGTGGTGAGCCAGCGGTACCCTGCAGCTTCCTGAGACCTTTATCACATTGTTCGCCTGATGGTTTATCATCATCCGAAGCGTAGTTGCTATTCCAGTATAAATCTATCCTACTGGTTTTTGATTCCTCTTGCTTTGTTTCTTGTCCACTGTCACTTCAGCTCGGTTTTAAATTATTTTAGCTCATACTAAGTGGGTTCTAGGCAACTGTATAATTACGATAGTATTTTACTTGATGTCATTTTTTTTATTTGAACCTGACGAGGCTTCCTGTGAAGATTTCAATGCTTTGTACTTATCAGAAAATTTTGCTTTTAAGCCGATAAAAAAAAATATGCGATCTTTATTTTTTTATATGCTTCATATATTTCTTAAGTCTTATGAGCTGCAGACGGCGTTGTATGACTGAAATTATGATATTTTCTATGTATTAAAATCTGGACAATAGAAAAAAGGGATTACAGCCAGTTTTTTATTGTTTGACACCTTAGTAAGATAAATCAGAATTTAACATGTAATGACTTAGAAAAAGTTGCTAAATTGATATTTTTTTCAATTTTAAGAATTGTTTAATCGTGCATATTTCTGGTTTAGGTATCCATGGCAATGAATGGATATCAACGGAGTTTGTAACTTACTTGGCCGATCAGCTCATATACTGTAATGAAAGCACAAATTGGAGGTTACACGCTTTGGCACTGAGGTACGAGTGGTACCTTATACCAGTTATCAATCCGGACGGGTACGATTATAGTATCAAAGTTGTAAGTATAACCTCATTGTGTTATTCTATGTTTAAATTAAGTATAACATATTTACATGTTGAGAGGATGAATGAAAGCTAGTTGACTAAAAATATATATATGGCGAGTATGAACGGAAACGTTGGAAGGGGAAGAACTCGACGAACTTATCTTGATCAAATCGGGGAAGTTCTAAAGAAAGGTCAGGCCCCTAATTCGCGTAACAGAATCGTATCACAATCGTATTTGAACGACAGGTTTTTGACAGTTCTAGTATGGGCTAAATGTAAAAATCGTCCAATTCAATCACGATCGAACTGCGATTCAGTTACTCGAATTAGGCCCCAGGTCAAGAGTACCCTAAACCAGCGAGCGTGTATGAAAAGATTAATGAATGTGGATGAAGCGAAAGTAGTCTGTAAGGATCGTAGCAAGTGGAAAGATGGTGGTCTTTGCCTACTTGGTCCACTTGGCAGACGGAATTTGGCTTGTAGATCGCAGTTGGGCCATTTAAAAGAGAAGACACTGCTGACCGTTTTTTCTTGCTGTACACCTTTAGTCGCCTCTTACGACACCCATATAAAAAGAGGGAGTGGTGTTTTTTTGTGAAGGCACTACACACAAGTAAGAGACTATTACTAAAGGAGCTAGAACAGTGACAAATGTATACAAATAGAAGTGACTTCTCTCTTCACCATCAACCAAATTGCGATCGCTGACTCTGACATGCGTGACGTTTATGGTTAAATGTTTTTTTTTGGAAATTAATGTCTTTATCCAGCTATGGAATGATTTGGGCTCAAGATGATTTTTTTAATATTTTAATTTGAACCATTTAGTATTATGATTGTGTACCGAAAAACAAAAGATTGGTATGATAATATACTGTATGACGACCTCCGTAGCGGAGTGGCGTCCAACTGGTTTTCAAGGTGTCGCATGCTCGAGGTCCCGGGTTCGATTCTCGGGTCTGGGTGTTTAGGATAAATTTGTGGTTTTTGGTTTCAAAAATACGAGTCCTTTAAAAGTTATAATTACTATCAACAGCTGAAATACTGTCCACCTGTGTTTTAAATATTTTTTTTATTTCCAGGATCGTTTGTGGAGAAAAAACAGAAGAAGCGTGGGAGGTGGCTTAGGCGTTGATCTGAATAGGAACTTCGACTATAGTTTTGGAAGTGAGTTAATTTTGTATATTACACCGTAAAATGGCCAATACCGTTAGGTTCCAATACTTAGTTGTATCTTGCGTTATTAGTTGGTCCTTACTACTGTAAGCAACTCTAATCGTGAAATACTGTTTATTTTTTTATATAAATTTAACGGCTTCGGACGAGTCCATACTGCCTAGTCTTAAGTTATAATGTCATTTTAAAATACATAGGTATTATACAATATCATAAATACTTAGGTACATAAACATCATAGCCTAACCTAACTAACCTAACTCATTGAAATGTATGGGTGGTTTATACATTGCAATGATTACAGGAGTTTTACGCGAGAACGTGGATCAGAGACAAATAGGAGTGCCTTTCCTTGTTTCTCACTTCTATTTGATTTATCCTACTCACTGACACATTATTATAACAATGCCACCACTTTATCACAATATGCCGCTTAGGATAATTTCACAAAATTACGAAACAAAGTCCATCTTTCTCTTCTCGTTTCCCGCGCAATACTCCGCTCCATGAAAAACTGTCTGATTAGTTTGACAGTTCAATTTTTTTTTAAAGTAATCGTATTTTCTAATGAATTTATCAAATCAATAGCTTTAAAACATTTTTGATAAACATTATTTAGGTTGTAACGTAAATGGTGTAACAAGACTTACACAAATTATAATAACATGTATATGAATTTAAAGTGGACCAAGTCAAAATTTAATATCAATTTATAATAACCTACAAAATTAATAAGAAATTAATAATAACCTACAAAATTGATTTTAAATAACTGATTTTGGTAATATCAAAATGCTGTTCGCAAATGTTCGACTTTACTTTATTAATTTAACTAGCTGTTGCCCGCGACTTCGTCCGCGTCAATTTCTGTTATTATGATGACTCTTTTTGCAACATTTTTCACTGATGCGTCGGTCCTATTGGCAGCAGCGTGATGTTATATATCCTAAAGCCTTCCTCGATAAATGGACTATCCAACATAAAAATATTATTTAAATTCGGACCAGTACTTCCTGAGATTAGAGCGTTCAAACAAACAAACAAACAAACAAACAAACAAACTCTTCAGCTTAATAATATTATAGTATAGATTAATATTATGTTAACAAAGTCTGATTTAAGTTTGAACTATTTACATATCTGATACCCTGTAGTTATGTATACAGGATGAAATTTTAACCACTTTCCAAAATGTTTATAGGCGTTCAGTATCGTATTTAAAACCCATATAAGAAGTTAAAAAATGTAAATCAAGTTTTCACCCGAAAATATTTTTCGCTATATATTTTACAATTTTTACGGTCCTAGGCCTGTTAAGGTATAAAGGGAAAATCTAACACTATTAAATAGTATCGTAAATAATCGTGATGAATGAATGAGATGCGCATCGCGTAAAAAAAGTGTTGCTAGGCAGCCTAGTTTTAGATTTTTGGCGAACATTTTCTAAGTGATTTATCTTGACTTTTTTGTACTGGGCTATACCAAAAGAAAAAAAAAAAAAAGTCATTTATTTTTTGTCACGTAGATTGATATATTAAAATTTGGAAGGTGGTTCAAAATTTCATCGTGTATATCTTGTTTAATTTTATTTACTACTAGTTTTCGCTCGCTACTCTATCTGCATGGAATAAGTTCATGAGGCAGCTATGTCCTTTTCCAATGTCTATAACTACCTCTGTTGCAAATCATCAAAATCAGGCCCCCAAATCCGCTAATTTACAAATGGCTCAATAGAATCGCAATTGCATCTCAATTGTATATTTTGACACATTTAATATGGTAGTAATGTCAAAATATACGATTGCGATGCCATTGCGATTCTATTGAGCTATTTTTAAATTAGCAGAATTGGGGCCCAGCTCAGATAATTCTAACCAGTCTAAAAGTTTTATTACGACAAATGTTATAAAATTCCTCACAGGGTTCTTTCCAACACCTTAAGTTATTTAAAAAAAAGTAACAGCCTATAATCATCCCACTGCAGGGATAAGGCCTCCATCATTGAATTCAAGTTACCACTGCAATGATGGGAACTGGCATAATCACCACGCCTGCCAAATGCGAATTGGTGATCACAAACCCGAGCAACGTTTGAAAATTCGAAAATTTTTGTTGCCCGACCCGGGGATCGAACCTGGGACCCCGAGATCTTGGCCCGGTATTTAAACCACTAGACCAACGGGGCGTTAACAGAAGTTATTTTAATGCACATAAATTACACATAAACTATTTGATTACATTCAAACTTTCTTCAAAAATAACTCTATTTTCTGGTAATGAAAATATTTTGTTTATTTTTTATATATGCATTTAAATCAGGCAACATATATGAAATAAAGACCCATAAAATAAATACTTTACAGACTAACATACATACAAAATAACACATATAAATTACACTAAGTAATTAATATGTGTTACTACTAGTTAATACCTATGTGCAGACATTTTTGAGTTTATCGCAAATAAACATACAGATTAGATGAAAGACTTTATTTTATAATATGCAGATACGAGTATTTCAAAATATTAGGGGTTAAAGTATGAAATTGCCGTTTTGTATGGACGAAATCGAGAAAAGTCATTTTTCCATACTAACAATTTTTTAGTTTTTTTAAAAACGCCTAAACCGTTTTCGATGCAATTAAAGGTGAAAGTTAGATGGATATAAAGCTACGCATTATAGTATTTAAATTTCTGATCTGAAAATGAAAATCAAAGTATATAATATAAATATACTTAATTGAAGCAAGAAGGTCAGCTGACACATTGTAAGGGGTCTTTTCAACGACTTCCTTTGAAGTAATAGGCACTAGTATTGCATTTTTTTTTGTCAAAAGTTACTTTATTAAGTTTTTGATACAATTCAAAAAGAATTACGCAATAATATGACTATACGTTAAGAGCTATAAACAAAATAAAAAGTGGGAAAATAATCGGCAATTTCATATTTTAACCCCTATTACTCGTATGTGAGCTATCAAATTCTAAGAAACATTGCCTTTAATTCTAATCTCATTAATCTACATGATTCTCATAAATTGATTATTAGAAATTTGTACAATAGTCCCTCAAGTAATTGTTTCTTAGAATTTTATAATTACAGCGAACAACAAATTTAACAAAATTAACATCATCAAATATTCTATTCAGTGTAATAATAACATATGTCATTATAAGGATGCGTTGGTCTAGTGGTTTAAGCACCGGGCCAAGATCTCAGGGTCCCGTGTTCAATCCCCGGGTCGGGCAAAAAGAGTTTCAAATTTTCAAACATTGCCCGGGATTTGGCAAGCGTGGTGATTGTCTGTACCCATCATTGCTACGGTAACTTGAATTCAATGATGGAGGCCTTTGCCCTGCAGTAGGATGATTATATTTCAGTCCATCCGCATATGGAACTTACCTTTAATTATCAGACCATCAGTCGATAGCAATTTTTAAACATTTTTAAAATTGAATGTATTTAGCACGGCCTACAAGCAAAGTAGCATTTCGAAAAACTACTGAACATTGTTAGTTATACCATAGGGAAAGAAATATATTTCTTATACTGTTATACTGAAAATTATAGTCGTGACGTCGTTTCATGCGTATTTCAATTTTATTATTTAAGTACACGTATTTTTATTGTATGTTTTATATTAGATTTCCATGTATGTTTATGTTTAGGTTTATTTAATAAATAATAGTTGTAATTTTATTTCTATTACTGTATCATCGCCTAAACATTTCCTTTTTTATAAAAATTTACTTTCATCCAAAGGTTGTCTGGAAGAGATCGCTCTTTAGCGATAAGACCGTCAATATTGTACATCTTTTTATTTAAAATCGTCTCTCAATTACTCTGTTTTTTTTTATTTGCAATGAAGAGTGTTCATTCATTCATTCGTTCATTTATGCATTAAAGAGAGTTACTTTTTTTTAATTCAGAATATGCCACAAGTACAGATGTAAAGGATGACCAATACTGCGGCCCAACACCATTCTCTGAACCTGAGACGAAGGCTTTATCACAATTTGTAAACCAGAAGCGGGAAAATTTGAAATTCTACTTCTCATTCCACGGATATGGGCAGAAACTGATCATACCTTATTCGGACAGAATAAACCACGTTGAGGATTATTCGGAAATGGTAACTTTCTTTAATTGTTTACAGGCCCCTAATTCGCGTAACCGAATCGTATCACAATCGTAATTGAACGACAGGTTTTTGACAGTTCTAGTATGGGCTAAATGTCAAAATCGTCCAATTCAATCACGATCGAACTGCGATTCGGTTACGCGAATTAGGCCCCAGGGGCCCATACTAGAACTGTCAAAAACCTGTCGTTCAATTACGATTGTAAAACGATTCGGTTACGCGAATTAGGGGACTGGACGTCCGTTGCCATAGATTGATTATAAGAAAAGTATTTTTTCTTTCTCCATTAAATTAAGAGTTACTAGATAAAATGGGTGGTATCACTAATTTTGCTTTCAAGTTAGCTTATACCCGTATTGATAAACAAGTAAAAGTAATTACTTATGGGACAATTTGTATGCCTTCATCTAATAATTACTAGAAGTTGGAACTATAAAAAGTTAGCGTTATAATGGTGAACCATTTTCTTCACTTAAGGGCTAGGTAGTAACACTTTAAGTTATGACTTTATCAAGCAATAAGTAATTACTTCTTTATAAATACGTGTGTTAATCTCATCAGTAAAATACCTAGTGTGGTCATTTTGAATAGCCTCAAATAGGCTGCAAACTTAGGTCTATATACTCACTGCCTACCATGGACTGGTAGAGTCTGTCCTTAGATACGGTATAATTTTCTGGGGTAACTCAACTGACAGAGAAATTGCGTTTAAAAGTCAGAAACGATGTATCCGTGCTATGTTTGGTCTCCATACCACTGATAGTTGTATGCCATATTTTGTTAAGCACAGAATTCTCACACTTCCGTCGTTATATATAATGGAGATATCTCTGTTCGTAAGAGCGAATCCTCACCTGTTTCCACGATTGTCGGACAAAGTAGTTCGTAACCGTCGTGATGGGACCAAATTGTGCTCGCAACCAGCAAAAACCGCTTTATTGAAGAAGAGTGTAGTATGCATGGCTCCCAAAATATATAATAAAATTCCTCAAAGTTATAAGTTGATGTCTAACAGCCTATTTAAAATTTATTTGAAAAAGAAACTAATTGACAAATGCTATTACAGTATAAATGACTTTCTTAACGATACATTTTGACATTACTATCTCTAACAAATGTTTAATTTTTTTTTTTGTTTGGAAAATTTATTACATAATTAAGTATAAGTTGACATTGTTAATATTTATTGAAATAAGAGAAGCTTTTGTAAAAATTTGCATGCCGAATATCGGCCAGACATGTTGATGCTAACACCAACATAACATCAAAAAATCTCACACATGTTTCTGCAAATAAATATATCTTTATCTTTATCTTTATCTTTATCTTTATAATGCAAACAGCACCAATTTTATGAACTCACGATTAAAGTGGTAAGCGTAACTCCAGTCCTTGAGACATGGACTACGTTTTTCTATATCACTCGTATACGTCTAGCTGCAGATGTGAAATTTAACTCTAGTAGTGTCGAGAAATTCATAAAATATACAACAAACATTTTAATATTCCTCAAGATATTATGTCCTTTTAAAATTGTTTTTCTATTTAAAAGTTCTCATGTCCTCCAGTTAAACTCCAGTCATTATAAAAATGTTATATGAAAAACTAGCTGTTGCCCGCGATTTCGTCCGCGTCAATTTCTGTAATTATGATCGCGATTAAGAAGTTTTAAAATAAAATAGCTTAAAGCCTTAGGCTATCCAACACAAAAAGATTTTTTTAATTCGAACCAGTAGTTCCAGAGATAAGAGCGTTCAAACAAACAAATAAACTCTTCAGCTTTATAATACTCGTATTAGTAAAGATGTTGCGATAAGTGAGTCTACTGAATTTGTTTAGATATCGACTGTGGTTCGAGATTTCATCGGGATCAATATGAGAGTCGAATATTCATGCAACATTTAAAATTCAAATAGGTTTTTGTTTTCAGGAAAATTACGGGAAACAGGCAGTAATGAAAATGTATAAATTGTACAGGACTAAATACAGTGTGGGAACATTTTATGATACTCTAGGTGAGAATAAAAAAATTGTAATACGGAATCAGATAAAAACTGACTGACAATGACAACATTATATAGAAATAACAAAGGTACCCCAAACATCCAGACCCAAGAAAATATAGAAAAAAACTTTTTTCTTTATTTAATTTTACTCATCTGAGAATCTAACTTGGGATATAGTGAGGTGAGAACGTAACTCTATAACGGAGGTCGTAACAGTAATTTGAATTAATTTTAAGTTGTTTCACGATGTTCGATTTTAATCGAAACAAACAGCTTTGTACTGAGTAAATATAACAGCTGTTACATTTTTAGCATGGGTCGCTTACATTCTTCCGCTATTCACACATTTTTTTTTATGCAGAATTCAAATTTGTAACTATAGTTGCTTTGTAGGTCGTCAAAATAATGCATCTTTTTACCAACAGGATTCCGGATTTCCGGTAACAGTGCAAGTTGGGTGAAGAAAACTCATAAAGTCAAGTATGTTTACCTAAACTTAAAGCATAAGATATTTTAAAAATTATTTTTGGTAATCACCGACAAAAGGGATATTTTCACGTATTATAATCATAAAAAACTAGATATTATTACATCATAAGTGTTGAATTTAGTTTGATTAGTAACTTCTAGGTTAAGTTAACTATAAAGAACGTTTATCACAGCATCGTACTTGACAAGCTAACCGAGCCAAACGAGCAATTCATTATGAATTTTGACCAATTTCACCAACCAACTGACCCATTATTCTAACGATCCATTGGCCTAGCGGCTTAAGTACTACCGGGCATTGGAATCGAACAACAAAAAGATCGGATTTTCGAACAGTGCTCGTGTTCGTGGTCACTAACCCGCATTTGGGCACCAGCGTGGTGGCTATGCCAGCAACCATCATTGCTGTGGTAACTTGAATTCAATGATGGAGGCCTTTTTCCTGCAGTGAGATGATTATAGGCTGTTACATAATTTCTGTGATAACTTAAATTTAAGGTTACGGAAAAGTTAAGTTAAGTAGAAATGAGAGCGCTTAGAAGTATGTTAGAAGTGAAATTGAGTGACGGGATAAGAAACAGTGTGATAAGAGAACGTTGTGGTGTGAAAGAAGATATTGTCACACGGATTGAGAAAGGGATGCTTAGATGGTTTGGGCATATAGAGAGGATGAATGAGAGAAGAATGACTAGACAGATCTATAAGACGAGTATGAAAAGGAAAGTTGGAAGAGAAAGGCCTAGACGAACTTACCACGATCAAATCGGGGATGTTACTCTAAACCGACGAGCATGCATGAAAAGATTGATGAATGTGGAAGAAGCGAAAGATGTATGCCAGGATCGTAGTAAGTGGAAGGCCTTGGTCTCTGCCTACCCCGTTGGGAAGGAGGCGTGATAATATGTATGTATGTATGTAGGGAAAGTTACTTCACTTGCACCAATGAAAATTGGTATTGACCAGTCCCCTAATTCGCGTAACCAAATCGTATCACAATTGTAATTGAACGACAGGTTTTTGACAGTTTTAGTATGGGCTAAATGTCAAAATCGTCCAATTCAATCACGATCGAACTGCGATTCAGTTACGCGAATGAGGCCCCAGTTACCAGTTCTGTATATCTTATACATGTATATTCCTAAAATCACTCTGATTATCAGGTATGTCTTCACAATCCTTCTGAGAGACAACGGAACCTACGGATACGCTCTTCCTCCACACTTAATTTTGCCAACCTGCAAGGAGACCCTGGCGGGTCTGGTCGAAATCATGACAGCAAGACCAAGGCGTGTAAGGGCTAATCTATTCAGCTCCGCGTCAACTTTTTATGTCGGGTGGAAGTGGTACTACGGTGTGATTCTTCTATTAATGAAGTAAAGGGATTAATGATGGTTATGTTTTTTATTTTTTTTTATAGTTTTATACAATATTCACAAATTGGATGAAAATATATAAGCGGTGGATTTTACATTAACAAATTATGCACAAAAATATTCAGGTCAATGATTGCTTTATACTACCCACATATAAGACAATCATTGACATGGCCCCTAATTCGCGTAACCGAATCGTATCACAATCGTAACTGAACAACAGGTTTTTGACAGTTCTAGTATGGGCTAAATGTGAAAATCGTCCAATTCAATCACGATCGAACTGCGATTCGGTTACGCGAATTAGGCCCTGAAAATTTTTGTCTAAGGCCATAAAATATATATTAAATTGAAATCTCAATAGATGATACCAATGAGTAGTATAATATTTTATTGTACTTCGAACTTGCTTGCATTCAACCTAAAGTCGCGTACAAGGTTAAATTTCGAATATGACAGGTATGAAATATAACAACAGCTTTAAAATAATACAGCCCTTTTTTTCTCCCAGAATCCTTACGTTTGGCTTCGCAGAATGAAGAGGAGTCTGTAGACCATAGACTTAAATAACATATTAAGTACCTATTAGACCGAGAATTGACCAATTACATTGCTTGAAACCTCCACTGATTACAGATTTCGTTTGCTCCTTTTCATTTCGTTCTTCTTTGCTGTTTTACCTCCATGTTAGAAAATCCGCCTCCTTAAGTATGACAATTAAAAAAAAATAATCGCTAAATAGTTTTTTCTAGCGAAGCAGGGCTGGCTGTACCATGGAAAAGACAACTGCTCAATTATGTTGAATATAATAAAAACATTAATCAATTTGACAAACAACGTCAAATCAATTTAAACTAAGGAAAAATGTGAGAAATCTCTGAGGCCAAATCAGACTTTACTAGTTTCAACAAAATCATAAATGATTCAAAAATGCAAACTAAAATATTCTTTTTATTTGCTATCCTTGTAAGTTTCTGCACTAAATCGTATGGTAAAAAGTATCAAAATTATACATTATACCGTGGGATGCCAGTAAACGAAGTACATTTGAAGTTCTTTAAGAACCTTAGTGATGCGTATGAAATTAACTTTTGGAGACCGCCAAGCACGGTTTACAGACCTGTGGAGTTCGTGATGTCGCCAAAGGATCAAGATGAATTTGTAGCCGATGCCAAAAAACGTGATATATATTTGACTACTCTCATACAGGATTTACAAAGGTATGTAAATGAGAATATAATACAGGTAAAATTTCTTGTGGCAAACTGTATTAATATAGTATAATATGAATATTAATTTCGTTAAAATGATGCATGGTGCAGATGCATATGTTTATATATTTATAAATCCTTATAGATTTAAGTTAGAATTAGAAGGAAATCCCAGGCATGCCAATCAGGTTCATTGTGCCGATAGATAGGTAGATATAAATGTAAGGACGTATAAAAGCTCCTCTTAGGACCTATAATTGCAAAAATAAAACTGATTTCGATTGGTTGGTCGATGCAGAAATAGGTAGAAAGATAGATTTTAGCTAAGTTTTTGATAAAATATTATTCAAAATAATAGATAATTGGATAGTTTGAGAAAAGATAGAACTAAGAAGGGAGTTAGTTAGGATAGTTCGAAGAGTTCCCGAACAAGATGCATAGAATGATTTATAAGATCTTAATTGATTTGGAAGCAGGGTAAGGCAATTACCAAGAAAAAGAGAATCAACTAACGAAAAAAAAATTTTTTCAGAGCGTTTGACAGACAAACAGTAAAGTCATACATTCGAAGAAACATGGAATCCTTCGATTGGCAAAGCTTTTTTAGACTAAAAGATATATACAGCTGGCTCAAAGATCTGAGCAGGGCAAATCCAAATATAATGAAAGTGTTTTCTATCGGAAAAACATTCGAAAACAGAAATATTTATGGAGTCAGCATTATTCATGAAGGTTCAAAAAGAAGGTAAGTAACATTTGTCGTAGTTTACTGAGTAATGTTCATTTGTATTAACGTAAACGACAATCTTTATGGCATTAAGGCGCAGTGTTGCACGGGCGAGGAATATTTGCAGAAGTATACTTTCAAAGGCTGATGATGTTTTACAATTTAGGTCCAAAGTGATTGTAGAAGGAGGTATACATGCCAGAGAGTGGATAGCACCAGCTTTTGTAACTTACATGATATTCGAAATACTCTACGCTCCATCTAAAAGTAACAAGAACTTGTTGGATATCGCAATGACTTACGAGTGGTATTTTGTGCCAGTGCTAAATCCAGATGGATACGAATATAGCCATACAGAGGTCAGTATAATAATATAGTTTGTACTAAGTCTTAGTTTTTTTTTTTTAAGAATGTACCTGCTGTGCCGTTTAACAGGGATTTAAGTTTATTTTTTAATTTACCACTAGGCAGGTTTATTTAGAAGAAGTTTTGTCAATATTATACGCATTAATCATGCAGATTTAAGTAGGTAAGCAACATCTTAAATATTTTTTCAGGCAACAACGACTTCTGAAGATGCTTCATAAATGTATTGAGTGCCAAATCTTGTATAATTTGTAGTTTTCTTGCATTCACTTGTGTTTGTGTCAACAACTGTTTATATTTTTATTCGTGTTGAATATGTTTTTTTTCTGCAGGACCGGCTTTGGCGCAAAAATCGTGATCATCAACACGGAGTTGATATTAATAGAAACTTTGGTTATGGTTTTGGCTGTAAGTTGCATCTCGTTGGTATCAATAGTTTAGGAATAAAATTAAATGTATGCCATCATATTTAAGGTGCATGTAATCTTTGCAGTGCGGGCTTTTACAAATTGACATGTAATTACATGTTAGGGGAGCTCTATGTCCAGCAGTAGACCTTATTGGGCCGAGATGATAATAATGATTATAATGTCATACTCCTGGTACACAATGTGAAATGGAATAATTATGCAGCTTTAATAATTATACTACACGTGGGGAAATTTGTAATACTAAAACATAACTGATTTGAATTTGTTGATTTGAGAATAACCTATAGCCTAGGAAATGCCAAATAATTGTCCCTATTTTCAATTTTGTACGTAATAAAATAAAACATAGGATAAGATGCATAAAATTATTTCTAAGTCGCGCAATGTCGCTAATTAAAATATGAGATGGAAATAAATTGGAACTCCTTATTGTATAGATAACAGTGTAACAGGAGAAATAAGAAGGTGAAAAAAGTACTAATAAAAGGAAACGGGCAGTAGCAACTACACTTCATCTTCGTCTAAAGTGCAATTAACAAAATACTTGATAAGCTTGGTAACCATGACAAAATCTTCTCTTGAAGATTTAGACATAGGCGTTTGGCCATTATTACCTATTTGATAACGAAGATGATAAATTAGCATTGTTTTTTTCTTGCAGCTATCGGGGTTAGTAATATCAAGGAAGCGGATATCTATTGTGGCCCGCATGCGTTTTCCGAAAAGGAAAGCCTAGCTATGAGCCAGTTTGTTGAAAGGCATAGTGACAAACTTGAATATTACATGGGATTTCATTCATATGGTCAGTTCATGGTGATACCGTATGCTCACTCGTCGAAACACAAAGACAACTTCGATGAAATGGTTAGTGGAAAATTTTTCTTGCATTTAAAAGTGGTACTAGTGGTTTTAAGTACACACATTGTTGAGCAAATCAAAAAGACGCATTTTACTGGTATATTAAGCAAAACAGATGTATTTTACTAATGATTTATTTCAAACTATAAATAAGAATTATGTGGACAATCTATAAATGTACGTTACCTTGATAAATAAATAAAAAGGATTAGTACAGTCACAAGACTTAAACGGTAATTTTTTGGTTTGCTTGGTGATATAACTAAAAATACTATTAAAAAATAATGTTTTTGATACTATCACGACATGGAATATGATTTATTTCTAGCTGGACGTGAATATCTACCCCACTCTATAATTATTTGCTAACCAATGTTTGCTATGCTATGATAACTTAGTTTTCGTAATGGGGAGACCGTTAAGAAAATTGTTACATTTAATGCAGATTACTCTGTCGTTTTTAATTTTTGTGTTATTATTACACTCCAGAAAAATATGGGGCTGATAGCTGCACAGAATATATCTCGGAGATACGGAACTCAATACACAGTTGGTACTGCGTACGACACTGTTGGTGAGTAAACATCAGAATAGTAATTATATTTTATAACAAACACAACCAGGAATGTACTTATTTGTAGTTTAAAAAAAGTTTCCAATAAAACCTTTATAAGCTAGAAACTGACTTTGAAATAGAAGATGTTTAGGAATTTACTGCGTTTTTATTGTATTTTAACCGATATCCGACATTGCATAAATGTAATTTTGTTGCTTTGTTTTTGGGTACGAGAACCTATGACTTGGTCCCATGATGATGTAATCTACTTTAATCGAATCTAAATACAAATATAGATTTATTTGACTTGTTATGGCTGTCTATAAGATCTTTTATTTTCTTTTGTATTTTGGCAACTCCATTTCTCTATCGTTTTAGTTTGATTTATCTTTTTAACTTACTTATAAATGATAGATAGTAGTTTTTTATTAAGTAGGTGAAGGTGTATTTTGATCTATTCTATTATTGCACCACACGACGACCGTTTCCACTAACCCAATTAAAACAATACATCTGTAGTTAAATTTTGCTGTTGTTACTGATGCATGAATGAATTCAGGGTTGAAGGATCATGAATTTCAGGGTACAGAACATCAGGTGTGAGCGGTTGTTGGGTCAAGAAAACTTTTAATGTTCCGTAAGTAAATCATTACTTTATTCAAATTAAAATTATTACTACTCTTGATTGATTGATGATTTATTTTAAATTTATTATAAATCAAGTACAAATTTATCATATTATGTCGACCTCCGTAGCGGAGTGGCGTACGCACCGGTTTTCAAGGTGTCGCCTGCTCCGAGGTCCCGGGTTCGATTCCCGGACGGGTCAATGTAAAAAAAAATGTGTTTTTCTACATTTTCTCGGGTCTGGGTGTTTGTGGTACCTTCGTTGTCTCTGGTTTCCAAAATACGAATGCTTTAAATAGTTATTCAAATTGGGGTCAGAACAATGTATGTGATGTTGTCCACATTTATTTATTATTATTTATTTATTTATGTCATTATTATCAGTATTTTAAACATTAGTAGAATTTATTGTTCTCCAGATGACTGTTGCAGCTATATTAAAATTTCAAAGATGATTAGGTAATAATCCTGTATCTTGTTAAACAAAGATACGCACGACTGACTTCCTTCTGTCTTGATAATGAAATCTTCACAATTACTTAGATACGTGGTGACCTTCGAGCTTCGCGACAGTGGTCAAGATGGCTTCGCCCTCCCCCCCAAGCTGATCATGCCTACTTGCCGTGAAACAATGGACGGTGTACTGTCTCTCCTAAGGCCTAGAACAGTGCAGTTCCAGAAGATGAAACTTGAAATTCCCCAGTCTAAGACAAATGATCAGAAAAATACAGTAATGGAC
The DNA here is from genome assembly GCA_949315895.1 of Anania crocealis. Lineage (NCBI taxonomy): Eukaryota > Metazoa > Arthropoda > Insecta > Lepidoptera > Crambidae > Anania > Anania crocealis. Next base: position 3,747,812 of record OX438868.1, read on the forward strand.
GCGTTTGTGATCTTTTGTAACGTTTTTCTATTTATTATAGTGCGTTTTTATTGAGAGTATGTGTTTTACTATGGGTTTTATTTCTTTTACTAGTTTTTCGCCCCCGGCTTTGCTCGCCACTTATAACAAACAGTCAGACAGAAAGACAGGCAGAATTACTTTCGCATTCGTAATATTAAGTAATAGTAAATATTAACATTTTTCACAGTGATATTCATCAAAATAGTATAAAAAATCCTGAAATGAAATTTTAGACATAATTAAAATTACCTATATTGTTTGGAGATCACCTGTGACTTCGATGGCGCTTATGTGTTAAAAATTAATATTGATAACATTCTAAAAGGCAGTGTCTTCTTAAGTGATTTAAACAAATTTATAATACGGTTCATTCGGTAAATGTAAAAAAAATAACTCTGGACATTTCCTATACTACAAAGTTATGATCCCAAAGTAAGTAATAATTATTCAAGCACTTATTTTGAAGAAATTCAGTAGCGAAGATAGTACCTTAAACATCCAAGCCCGAAACAATGTAGGAAAATGGTTTTGCTGCTACGTTGACCCGTCTAGGAATCGAACTCGAGTCCGAGCTGGCGACAACTTGAAAATCAGATGTGAAAATCACAGACGTCGTCTTATACAGGGCGTTACACAAATTGTATAAAAAAAATGTATAAATAAAGTAGATGTTAATCAAATGATATTCTACAGAATTTTAATAGCATGACTGTAAATAGGAGCCGAGTCAACATTTTGACTAAGGTGGTAGTTAACTTTACTGACAATATAATGTCAAGTCACCCACCGACAAAGCAAAATAGTCGTCCGGTAACATCAGAATTTTGAGTAATTAAAACATTTATGTCTTAAGAGACTCCAAGCTCTGTACTCGCTTTGTCAAGCATCCTATATAACCTTACTGTAGACTCGTTATTGTATGTTTAGATAAGTATCAATTTTTGACTCTTCCCTAGCATCAATTTGCATTCACACATAGTTTGGTTTTAGTATATGATACCATTTATCTTAAAACCGTGTATAGACTGATTAGATAGATAGAAAAAAAACAATTCAGTGGCATATAGTAACTTGATAATAGTATTAAATGGTATCTTATCTTGCATTAAATTACTGCCTCTTCAATAACCAAAGAATAATAGACTCAGGCGTTACATTGCCGTAATCCATAACAAAAACTGGATTGAAAATAATTTTGCCAATGCCAATGATTTTTGCTTGTCATCACCGGCCTAGGCACCTACACCTCACTACTAACACCAACACAGAGTGAGCAATCATGAGAACCTACCTACATGCAATAAATTGTAACGGCGATTATCGATATGATCAGATATCCATATTCAAATAGCACAGCAGTCATTGGGACAGGACCCTAATTCTGCTAATTTACAAATGGCTCAATAGAATCGCAATGGCCTCGCAATCGTATATTTTGACATTACTACCATATTACTCGTAAATGTGTAAAAATATACAATTGCGATTCTATTGAGCCATTTGTAAATTAGCGGTATTGGGGGCCAGGTTGTATGTATTCTTGATCTCTTGTTTGAATGCCGTAACCACTTTTGAGGTGTCTTACACAAGAAAATCACCCTACCATCCCTCAAAAATCGTTGTTGGGTACAAATAATTGCATTATCTGTACTGCATTAATCTTTGAAAGAGAGCTGGCGGCTTTATTGCATAAACTAGTGCTTGCTCACTCTGCATATATGTAGTTAGTGTAGTCTATGTACCTACCCAGGCCGGTGATAACGAGCAAAAATTATAAGAAAAATAATTTTCTATTCATATTTTTTAAATTATTATTATCAACAAAAAACTGAGTACAAACTGTATATCTAACAACTCTGCCATTTCCTACGCAACCGAACATAATAAATTCTATAATGAAAGCATAAATGATGTTATCAAAGGTGGTAATATGACTAATGATCCGAATAATCGTTTAGGCGTCACGACAAATTGTCGGATCACGTGATTCGATGCCATTTATTTCGGTATCACCAACCATAATACGTTGATCTTCCTCCTTTTCTGTATCATGTTAAAATGTAACGGAAAAGAGGTCTAACTCAAAACTCGATGGTTCAACTTGTATCGGCCGAAAGATAGTCATGCTTATGCCATGAGTTTTATGATTAGTTGGTTATATGAATAAGGACTTTATATGGGTGTGTTAAGGTTAAATTTTAGATGTGTTGAAGTTGATTGTGATCCAGTTTTTTGGGCGTTGCGTTTCCTTTTGTATGTGGATTAATTGCCTGCCACTGTTTATTGGATCGTTAGTTGTATCTTTATTTTGATGAAATATCCACTCTTTGCAATAAATGCTTACGTTTAAATGCAAATTTATTATTCAAGTCGGTCTGGGAGCAATCACCCGGTAAGCAAAAGATTGTGGGCAGTCAAAACATTTATTCAAAAAACTGTAATTTTTCGTAAAGTATTCCGAATGCTTGAAGATTGTTTTTAATTAACAAAATAGACGACTTCATTTATTCCCAACACGATTCCTGGATATTCAGTGACACAATAATTAAATTTAGTACAAAACGGAACTTGCACAGTACTCCAGTACTCGTTAGCTCCAATAATCAGAGAGCACTTACTAAAGCAGGGATTTAAAGATACAGCGCAGTTGTTGCCAAGGCGAGAGTGGTGCTTCGGCGCTCTGCGTCTTCGCGACTACTGCTATTTTGTTGGCCTGACCTCAATTTTAGAATTCACTTACGTGACTTGCTGACTAGTATTCTTAAAAATTAGGAGGTTAAAAACTCTTTACGTTAGTATTTTATTTTTTATAAAATTGATACAAATCTATTTGGTGACACTGCGTGTATCTGGCTGTTTGTGTACTTGTATTGTAATTCAAGTAGAAAAAAAAGTATCAAAAGACTGTCCCGCCATTTTCCAACTGTGTTTTACTATTTAAAAATGGCGGAAGCTGCACTATAGCTTTACACTATAAGTTAGAAGCTTTAAGATCGAACAAAATGACATTTCAATAATAAAACTTAGAAGCAAAAATAACCAACCTCATACTTAGGCACTAAGTTGGTATTACAATGATGCGTTAGACCACTTTTCGCACACTCCCAACAGCTACAACTAATTTGATGCCTAAAATTCCAAGGGTTTATTTCCCAACTAAATGGCCAAGGTTTCATAACGGCTAAAGAAAACAACATGTGCATATAAATTAATTGTTTCGTTGGGGGGGGGGTGTATTGTCACGTTGTGATTTCTGAGCTGCGCACTAATCTCTAAATACTCACGTTTAGTTAATACATTCATTGTTTCATTATTAAAACACATTTAATTTCACTTCAATAATAATCGAGTTTTGTTGTTTTGGTTATTGATCTGTACCACCAAACTTATCATGTACCTAAATTATACTAAACGGAATAATCTGAATTTAATTATGAACGAAATACTAATAACCGGCAACCGGAATGTAGACTGCTAACTGGATTAAGAAGATGTTTCCACTTACTTCATTAAAGATAGGGTAGGGTAACCTTATGCATCCACGTGGCGTGGTACCAACCCGAATCTCATCGAGATCAAGCTTCTTGCGTCTTTCATTTGATCAGCGGAAAGTCAGCGTAAAGCGGAAGGTAATGTGCTAAGCCTGGTAGCCAAACCAAGCGGCCATCAAAAGATCTGAAAGAAACCACTTATGTTATAGAACTGCAATAAGCGACTTAATGAACAAAATCCTTCGAAATCAGCAAATATACTTACGGCACTTAACCGGAACAAAATTCAAAAATGTTATAAACGGCGACTATAAGCCGGTATCAAAAGGCGAGGTAACGGCCACCGTCTTCTCCTTCGACTTCCTGGCCGACCTCTTCAACAGCAAGAAAGAAAGTGTCTTCCTCGACATTCTTGCAAATCAACCGAAACTCGAATCCAATGAAGTCGAATTTGCAAATCATTGTCAAGAAGGAATTTCCGAGTGCTCAGTTCACTAACTCAAATCTCCCCAAAACAATCGAAACAACACAAAGAACTATTTCTTTGTAAAACAGATATTAAACTAACAAGAAAACATTTAAACTTTTTAGGTTATTAATTTACATTATTTTAATATTCTAACTATAATTATAAACTACAGACTGGTCGTTGAATTAATTTGTTTTCTTTACCAGCCAGTTCGTAAGACAAGTATTTTTCCCAAATAAATTCCCAATGTTTGTAAACCTGCAACACTACTATTTTTATTAACTTTTTTAAACATCTGTCTAAGGTCAAAAACGTCATTCTGCCAGGCTCATGAAAATTACTTCGGCTGCGTGAAGTTTCATTAAATAAGTTATGACTTTAACATACAAATCGTAAAAATATAGAAAACAAATATTATAATATTTATTGAAATAAATCATTCTCGACCTTTGTAAAATGAGTATGTGTTACGTGCGTTTGCTAAACGTAGACAAACGAACGTAACGTTATTTTAGTCATTCGGAGCATACGGACAGTCGCATGCGCATCTGACAGCTCCTTGTCATTGACAGATCAATAACCAAAACAACAAAACTCGATTATTATTGAAGTGAAATTAAATGTGTTTTAATAATGAAACAATGAATGTATTAACTAAACGTGAGTATTTAGAGATTAGTGCGCAGCTCAGAAATCACAACGTGACAATACACCCCCCCAACGAAAAATCGCTGCCCTCAGCGATGCTAAGGCAACACAGAAAATACCGGAATAAAACTAAATACCTAGTCAGGTGAACTACTCTTGGCATTTTGAAAAATGCGTCAAAAGCCTTCGAGAAAACAACCTATTGAAACACCGAAACTAAAACATAAATGTTGTTGGTAACTCTCTTGACATCGTATATCACGCATCTAGGCCTATGAGAAGCTAACCAAAACATCACTCGGAAAATTAACGGAAAACCAAAAAAATATTACTCTCTTGTCATAATGCTAAAAACTGACACGCCCTTGAGAAGTTAATCTTACGTAACTCTAGTTCATTCTAAATTAACGGAAAAACTCTTGATCCATAACAAGGGATCAAAGAGTCTGAAAAACTGCACCCATGTAGCAACGGAAATAATCTAGAAATAAACCAGTACATATGCTTACTCTCTTAGTATCGTGCAATAACACGCAGTTACGCCTTTAAGTCTTTAATATGCCATTTACCCAAAGGATGGCCATCGAGTCTTTCTAACTCGTAAACTAAGGGAGACAGAACTTTAGTTACTCTACACTCTCTAGTTACATATTTTGGAGCTAGCTTCGCCATTTTAAACTTCTCAGCGTCACTCTGTGTGTAGGTAGCTTTCCAAACTACATCTCCTACGGAAAACTTCGCATCTCTACGTCGTAGGTTATAGTGCGTGGCATTCTTCGCATGGGCCTTTAGCAACTGTTCACGAACCTGATCGAAGATTTCTCTTAAACAGCCGAATTCCCCCGCATAATCTTCACGTGGTACACCTGCTTCGTAGTCTCGTGGATCTTGGTAGAAGTCACCATTTATGACGGGCTCTCTAGCATGCACCAGGAAGAACGGAGAGAAACCTGTGGATTCATTAACTGCACTGTTAACCGCAAACTGAATCTTAGGCAGGTGTTCATCCCACGCTCTGTGATTGTCCTGTACATAAGACGCGACTGCCGTCATCACGGTTTTGTTGTAGCGTTCTACCAAGTTCACCTGCGGTGTATACCTCGGACCGTAATGCTGCTTCGGAATGTTGTACTTCTTAAGTATTTGACGGAATTCAGATCCAGTGAATTGTACTCCATTATCTACAATCACTGTTTCCGGAACACCATGAACAAGAATAACATTCTCGAAATTTTTAGCCACTGCCGCACTTGTAGCACGACGAAGAGGAAACAAAAGTGTGTACTTCGAAAAACAACAAGTAACAACCAAAAGAAAAGTATAACCAGAACGTGAACGCGGTAGTGGTCCAACTAAATCTGCTGAAAGCGCCTGAAAAGGCCTATTGCACTGTTTCGGACGTCCCATGAGTCCAGGAGTACCTTTGGTGGAATGTTTGTATGCTGCGCAAATGTCGCAGTCCTTGATGAACTTTTGGATGTCCGAAAACATTCCAGGCCAAAAGTATCTCAGACACATACGTCTGTGCGTTTTGAACACACCGAAATGTCCAGCTGTGGGTTTAGCATGGTATTCCCTAATTAGATTTAGCCTCTTACTTTTGTGAACCACTTCCTTCCACTCAAATTCACTAATCAAACTGTATTTACTTTTGCTGAACCGGAATAATTTATTATCTTTTAAACAAAAATTTAGATAATTCTTAGGAAATTTCTGAATCTTACTGAAAATCGTATCATACCATTCATCTTTTTCACCATTGCTTGCGATGTTAATAACCTCTACCTTCCAGTTTCAGTAGCCTGGACAAGGAATCCGGTACCACATTTTCTGTGCCCTTTCTATGTTCGACTGTAAAGTTATATTGGGACAGAATGCAACCCCATCTTGCCAGTCCACCGGTAGGATTTTCAAGGTTCAAGAACCACTTTAAAGATGCATGGTCTGTGACGACTGTGAAATGTCTAGAACCTAAATAAGCCTGAAACTTGTCGACCGAAAAAATTACCGCAAAATTATAGCAATAATTGATTGCATAAGGTACTTTTCTGTGTCTGTCAAATCGTATTTTGGACAATGGTGGATCAAGAAGCTGTTTTTCACCCGTCTTCTTTTGCTGATACTCTTTTAGACGCCTCTTACTACACCCTTAAGAAAAGAAAGTGCAGTGCTGTAATTTCTACAGGTCAGCACTACATGACGGAATAATATGAACAACATCACATACATTGTTCTGATCCCAAAATGAGTAACCATTTAAATCACTTTTAACGTGAAAATCAGAAAGAGCGAAGGTACCACAAACACCCAGACCCGAGAAAATGTAGAAAAACACTTATTTTCAACATTGACTAGTCCGGTGGGGATTTTCGGCAAGCTCCGATGTGGACTGTGTTTGCGGTGCAGTGCAAACTATGGCACACTTAACATCGTGCCCGGCGTGTCCCAACACCTGCACGCCAGCGGATTTAATGAACTGCAGTCGATCCGCAATACAAGTGGCTGAATTCTGGGCTGCTACGACGTAATTTCTCGTGTTCCATCGACACGCTAAGAAGAAGAAGAAGTCCGGGAATCAAACCCGAAAGGTCCGAGTAGGCGAGACCTTGAAAATTGGTATACCTGTACGTTAAATAAAACCTTTTTTATCTGACTTAAAAGACTATAAGTTAAAGCATCAAGAAACTCTATTTATATGGGTGAGTTTTCCATTACCAGAATATCTAGATTCCTCTAAATTAGCTGGCTTTTTCCATTGTTTGGTTGGAGTGCGGTCTCTGGATGGGGGCCAAGCCGGGATTAATTAATTGGGACACTGGGACACATCCCGGTGTCTTAGACGCTCAAGGAGTGCGCTTTAAAATGCATAAGATTGCTAAGAGGCTCCATTATTTGATTTCATGGCACGGATTTTGTACTGGTTATTATGGTTTGTTGGGTTACTGTTGGGGTGAAGCGTTGGCTGAATGATTTTTCTTTTGACTGTTCAAATGAAAAAAAAAAATACTTATAATGGATGAAAAATCCTCATCATCGTCATAATCTGAGCCAACCGATGCCCGCTCTGGGTATAGGCATTGCCTAATAATCGCCACTGCTTTGGTCTCGCGCTAGCCATATCCAGTGACTTTACCTGATCTTCATAAACCTGCCGGTCCACCTAGTGAGGCCACAGAATGCCAGAACATTGCGCTTTTATGGCTAGAAGAAGAGCCGGTGTTATTCTAGATAATTATTAGTCAAACCTGAAAAATTACCTATCGTTGGTTTTTTCCTAAGCACTGACTCAAAGTAAATAAATCAAATTTATACGATATCACACACAAAATTATAATGATGCTGCACCGTCGTGTGTCGTAGTTTCTTTCTCACCATTTGAAGGTTTTATTTTCGTAATTAATGTCTTTTTGATTTTATTTTAAGCACCTAAAAATATTTTATATGTTTTCAGTATGTAGATCTATGTACTTCTTCTTTAGACATATTGTGCACAAAAATACTTTTGAAAAATATAATTTTTACAACAAAGTTTAACAAAAAAGCCTTCAGTAAACAAGTCCTTTTTATTAATTAAAAAAACTGAACAAGTTTTACGTTAATGAAGAAAAAAACATGGAAATGATTCCTTAACTTTACCGACACAATTAAAAATGTTTTTGAAGTGTTATGAAAATATTAATTGGCCTAAGAATTCGCCTCGTGCAAGTTGAGATCTGTAATTATGTTTCGTAAATGGTTGTTATCTGATTTGATATTGTTACTGACTGAAATATCACAAAACTTCAGCAATTAAAGATTGTTAATGGAAGTACTTCTAATTTTGATTACGAGTATTTCATCGAATGTTATGTTGTCGGTTCTGATGGTCTAGTAATTGAAGTACCGGGCCTATATAGATCTCGGGCAAAAGGAGTTTGGAATTTGGAATATTGCTCGGGTCTGTGATCACCAACCCGCCAATAATATGCCTGTACCCATCATTACTGTGGTAACTTGAATTCAATTATGAAGGCCTTTACCCTGCAGTGGGATGATATTATTATGCTGTTACTTTACTTACTTTATGTTGTCAGTTTTCGGTTTAAATATTCAATCAGAAAGCATTATTCGCAAACGAAAAATGTAAGCTTGTCTCCTGGTGCTGAAAGGATTGCGCTTTGGGTGGGCACGTAAAGCCACTTGTCTCGTCTTCTAGTGCCGTAAAAACAAGTAGCATCAGAACGTAATAGGTAACTTGGATAGTCCTGTCACGTGATATTCCTGAGCCGTGTGGTGCCGGTACATCAAAAGAAGAACTTCCCTCCTGTTCCTAAGACAAAAGTGGCCACTGAAGGAGTGCTGCCACTTAAGGACGGATATCAGCGTCTATTCTCCACCATTGGCCAAACTGCGATCGCCAACCCGCCTGCCAAACGTTGCGATTAGAAAGGAAAAAAGAAAAATAAATTATGAGAAAGTCCTTCTCTTGTTGTGGCTGGTTCTGATGATGATAAGATATTCCTAGTTAATAAAAAAGTATATTATGAAATTTTATTCTAAATTAACACCGCACTTTTTTTTAAATAGATTCAAAATATTCCTTTCAAGATCATTACATTACTATGTCTTTTTATGGCAATCACTTTTCTTAATCAGCAGAAACAAGCTTAACAGCATCAAAACCAATGTCTAATAAATCCGTTGAATCATGTACTAAGTAGATACAACGGGTGTACCAATTACCAGCGGGGCTTGGCGCGAGTCCAACATTAAAACAATCGCTTAGATTGCTTTTGTCCATAGCCGCCGATGTGGGTTTACCTTTATATACTTTTTCTTACTTGTAGTACTTTAGAATATAAACGGAACAGAGACTAATCTTCGTATTGGTTACACGCTGGACATGTGTGCGTGACCACTGGCCGCTAGTCGCGCACGCGGCGAGACTGGAAAAAACCGGCTTACGCTCGCACAGCCAGTTGACAATTTAATTATCACAAGTTGACGTTCTTTAGAAGCTTAAAACCTGCAGCCCACAAGTGGCGCCCTTTATAATCGTTCACGCTAAACGAATAGAATATGTCAAATTCTGTCAAATGTATGAAAATGACATAAGCTTACGATCGTTCGATCGTTTGTTAATGTCATTTTCATACATTTGTTATCTATTAGCTACTTGTCTAAAGGCATTGTTTCGTCTATATAGTTAGTCATATTCTAGTAGCATCTTGTCTTTTTTTGTGTTGTTCCTTACCTGTAAAACTGTGAAAGATACACTGAAATTAAAAAAGTTACGACGATTTACTCGCGTTTATTTCACATTATAATATTGGTTTATTTCTACGTTTCGAACATCTTACTGCGTTTGTAGCCACGTAAAGACTAAGGAGTCATTCGTCTTACAGAAGGTAATTTTACAAATGTTTAAAACTACCTTCCTAATTTTTATCGTTCCTTATGTTATCTTAAGATGAGCATCTTCTTTCCAATATAGGTCAAACTACGATCGCATACTCGCCTGCCAAGGTTGGTGATCATGGTGGAATCCACTTTTTTAGGGTTCCGTTCCCAAAGGGTAAAAACAGGGCCCTATTACTAAGACTTCGCTGTCTGTCCGTCTGCCTGTCACCAAGCTGTATCTCAAGAGCCGCGATAGATACCGTTAAAATTTTGTCTAATTATGTATTTCTGTTGCCGCAATAACAACAAATACTAAAAACAAAATAAAATAAATATTTAAGGGGGGCTCCCATAAAACAAACACGTTTTTGCCCTTCTATGCTCGATAATGGTAACAGGTGGGCACCTGAAATATATTTACAAAACACTTAGATATAGTTTTACTTATAATAAACAATAAAAATAAAATTAAAAAAAATAGATAAGGGGGGCTCCTATACAAAAAAACGCCAGTTTTTGCCTATTTTTGCTCGCTATCATTAAAATGTAACAGGTAGGCACTATATTAACTCTATTTATATATCTACAGACTGTTGTATACCTACCTAATCAATGGTACGGAAACCTTCGTGCGCGAGTCCGATTAGCACTTGGCCGATTTTTTTAAGAGATTTGTGTCGATAGGAGAAATTCTTGGTAACAATGCAAACAGCTCAGAGAAAATTCAGTTTGATTTAATGCAGATTTTGATAGACCGGCATCGCGGTTGTTTAGTCTGTGGAATGATGTGCGTTCCGATGATCTTTTTGGAACATTCTACTTGTTTTAATGGAATGAATGCATTACCTTACTAAAATGAAGGAAATTTTCAAAGAGAATGCGCATTGCAGATTTTGACTCAGCCGTTTTGATAGTATTCTGTTTTTGGTATTCGAATAAGCACTTACATTTATTCAAGAATTGCCTTGTTTGTAGAATAAAATTGTTTGAAATATAAAGTTATGGCTTTGTATAGAAAACTGCATGATTTTAAAGATTCATACGCATAAAGGCTAGGTTTAGATTTTTTTGATGAATTTTGATAAAAGTTCTTCTTTTATGTACTCTTTTTTGTAAGTCAAGAGAAAATGTTTTTTTTTTGGCTGTCTATGTACTGTACTCTATTAACCGATAGTTAAAATCGCTACAATATTTTTATTCTGTCTGTTGAACAGTGACGACCATTAGAAGAAATTGTTTTGTGTGTAATTTATTTAGAGGTGAAAAAGAGAAGAAGAATAGTAATTTACTTCTATACGTTTCGATCCGATTGCACTAATAATGGAAGCGGGCACACTCAGCCAGAAAATGCAACAAGAAAGTTTATAATTTGGCAGATTGTCTACCTTAATGCAAACTCTTTCTCTGTGAACTCAAACTCTTTCTCAAAAAAATTTTGCTGTGATTTGCTCTTCAAAGTTGTATTATGTCTCTACTTCCTTCGTCTTTCCTCTCGGTGTTTTCATGCTGTCAAATATAACTTTCCGTTCTAAAAACTGAACAATCGCCTGTGATCTCATTCATTACAGTACGCATTACCGACTGCAGCGAGCGTAGACGACGGCCCTGATTTATTGGACCACCTCCTGCCCTTAACGACACCTTGTAATGTACGGCTTAGATATTGTGGTACAAGTTGTAGGATATTGAGGAATACTGATTTTAGCACGATTAACTAAACGCCAAGTGCAACTTTACCAATTTTTAGTAAAAGGTTTAGGGGACGATGGAATCGATGGAGTTTGCAATTAGAAATCACTTAAATAAAGGATAAATAAACGGTGTTAAGACTCGTTTTTGATCCGTAATTAAAACTTAACTAACTTCAATGGGATATTATTGATATGTTACGCATATTTTATTTTATAAGTACAAATTAAATTTTACACACTAAACTTAAGACGCTGACTGCAGCCGATGACCTTGAGCAATGAACACGCCCACAAATTTATTCGTCTTTGAATTTCTTTGGAACGCGCTACAGCTATCACTGTCAATTCTCGTATGAGTGACAGAGAAAAAGCGTATGGAATAGAAGGGCCTAAGTGCCAAACAACAAAATTCGTTATGCAATTTAAAATTGCCATTTTATTAAAAAACTAAATCAGCCATTTGCTTAAGCAACATGTAATATACAATATAGCAAAATTTTATTATCACTGTTATACGGACTGCTGAGAAAAATGGTAATTTATGTATTTTCAGAGGCTACTTTGAGATTTTTTTCTATCGAGAAAAGTTTTTAGAATCGTGTTTTGGAAACAGCCACCTGGTCGAAAATATGATCAATTACAACTACATAGAATTTAGCAACAATACGAGCCATAGGCTTAAAGCAAAACAGTCTTCATTGAGCTCAATTTGGCTCATGTCAGCGTCTTAAAGATAAATGCAACTAAGGTTTAAAGAGCACCTAATCGTCTGTAGGTGCTCATTTGGTTAAGACATTTATCTGTCACTGAATGTGTATCTTGTTTTATCTATACTTACTAATATTATAAAGCTGAAGAGTTTGTTTGTTTGTTTGCTTGTTTGAACGCGCTAATCTCCGGAAGTACTGGTTCGAATTGAAAAATTCTTTTTGTGTTAGATAGTCCATTTATTGAGGAAGGTTTTAGGCTATATAACATCACGCTGCAACCAATAGGAGCGAAGCATCAGTGAAAAATGTTGCAAAAATAATCGCGTTCATAATAACAGAAATTGACGCGGACGAAGTCGCAGGCAATAGCTAGTTTTTTAATAAAGAAGAAGTTGAAGAAAGGTAAAGTTTGAAAACTCATTTATCATGATGAAGTTTGCAAAAAAAGAACATGGAATTCAGTGCTCCATAATTTCACAAATAAATTTTATTCCGGTGGTATTAAAAACAAGCTTATTACAAATCTTAAGCCTCTTAATTTCTCATCACTTAAACCACAGCAAAAGCACGCAAACAGTGACTGTTAAGAACAAAGAGAATTATTCGAAGATGAAGTCAACCATGTTATTGCGGCGAGAGAGACACACGTGATTAATGCTTTGAACAATTTACACTGTTTTTTTACCCGCCATGCGTTATTTATGTGAGAATGTGTATCGCTTAATAGTATTAGATGCGCTATTATAATACTGTGATTTTGCAGAGCTTGCGTCGATGTAGAAAGGAACACAATATTCAATGAAGTTTTCTTCTGATTTACATTTTTACTTTCTTGGGCAGAATTTGTTAAATTTTTCTCTTTGCCCGAGGCTCGGCCATGGCACCGTGAAGTGTTCGTTGTATTGCACAGAAGGTACCAAATTTAATTTGTAGTTTAGGAGTAAAATCTTAGCAGACAGAGTAAATTTCGCATTACAAACTAAATTTTGTAGTTTTTTTATACCGGGCCAAGATCTCAAGTCCCGGATTCGATCTCCGGGTCGGGCTGCAAAAAGTTTCGAATTTTCTAACATAGCTCGAGTTAGTGATCACCAACCCGCATTTGGCAAGTGTGTTGATTATGTCAGTACCCATCATTGCAGTGGGATGATTATAGGCTGTTACTTATTACTTTAAGGATTTTGGTCTCGGATTAGCGTCTATTTTGATGCTGATTACAGCAGTCATCAAACTGATGAGTGAGAAGGAGCTCCAACAGAATAACTAATGTCTTTAAAACTATAGTAATATTATCAATGCGATAGTGTATGTCTATCAGTCGGTTTGTTCTCTCTTGACGCTAAAACCGCTAATCCGAATTAAATGAAATTCGGCAAAGAGATAGTTTTATATCCTAGAAAGGTCATAGTATAGTTTATATCTAAGCAATTGTACTTCTTTGATAAGGCTGGAATCTTGTATGAGAATTGAGGTATTATTTGAAATATGTATTTTATTTAAAGGTTGGTTTGGAGTTTTGTTAGTCCATTCTTTCATGGAAAGTGCGGGTGTAGCACGAAATACCGTAGAGAAATCAAGTCACGATGTAAAAGGTCAACAATGGTTGGCAAGTTTTCCATTTAATTAATTCACATAAAGCTTCGGAGTTCGTTGGTTCTCATAAATATTAAGAACTATAAAAGCCCGACCCGGGGAAATAATTTCAATAAAATTATTCCTTTCCTCTTCATGTAGGGTCGCCATGTTTATGAGATTCTGTTACTTCTTGGGACACTTTTATCAACCAGCTTTTAATCATTGTTATTTTTGTGACGGTTACAGGTTTTTTACTTATATTGAAATTAATCAAATTAAAAAAATCATTCTTGTGTCAGAGTTCTCTAAGCTTCATTTAGCAGGCGTCTAAGGTTACTTGTTTCTTGTGATAGAAGTGCGGAACCAATAGTTCAACGTGCCTAGCAAAGCATGACTGTAAGCCTTTCTAGATCCAAGCTAACTTATTTATAAAAGATTGTTCTCTAAAAAAATACCCGCCCGGTGAAGCTGTAACGGCCTTCTGCCACAGCATATGTCTTTTCAAAAAAAAAAAAAAAAGGTCTCTAAATTGCACAGAGTCCGGAAGTCATGCGAAGTAGGCAGACTGTCTTACCACTACACTAACTGTGACGTCATTGATATTATAACTATTTAAAATCAAAAAATATTCTGTAGACTTATTTACTATTATTACCACGGGGCGGGGCACAGACAATCATGGCACTTGCCGGTGTGGCGTACGGGAGGCTAAGGCGCACTGCGCAGTCTGCCAACATCAGCTTAGCTTGGCAGTGTGTTTTGTCTGTGGCGCTATCCATGTTCTGTGCCTAACTAAACCCATCCAGCTGGTGTAATGGATTTTTATTTTTACTTTTTTATTGCAAATGTTGAAATGTTGATTCAAATTAATATGTCATTGTAAACTATTTAATTTTTGAATTTTGAATCATAACATAATATAACAGGATAATATAATTAATATTAATTTATTGTATCACATTATGTACATATTTCAATCAATTCTGTTATGTAAATATTGTTATTTAATTATTATTATTATTTTCCCATCAATGACTTTTTGTTTTCTTTTTGTATTGTTTTTTCTGTGATTCTACTGTTTTTTTTTATATTAATTTTGATTTTTGATTTTTTAATTTTTATAAAATAATTTAATTTTAATTTTAATTTGTTTTGTATATATGTTTTTTTTCCAGTGCCTACTGGGCTCCCACTGAAAATCAGCGTCGCAGTATGCCTTAGGCTGTTGCGACTAATGCTGAGTGGGGGCCTTTTTGGCACATCCTACATATTTTCAATTGCTTGTCACCCTATTTACGCGTACTTTCATATTCTTGGCGACGGTATTATTTGATTACGGGGATTGAGGTTGCTTTTAATATGTTTTAACGGATCAGAAAGGTTAATTTGCCGGAAACGTCGCGAACTTGCCACAAAAAAGTTCTCTAATTACAAATTTTGTAAATGTCTAAGAGATTTTTGATATTCTATCACGTCAAAATGGTATGGTATGGTACATTCATTATGAAATTTTACACAAAAAATGTATAATAGAATGTATGCTATTTTTTATCCAAAAAAACAATGGGAATTTGCCAAAAGAATAAGATGAGATGATTTTGACTTCATACATAGTATATTTTTCATGGGTTGCATGATGATTTCTGCAAATTGGCCCCAGGAGGCGTTTAAACATGTCCTAATATTAAACCCACCTGAGCTTCGAGACAAGTCTGGGCTAGTGCCGAGAAGAAGCAGCGCAAGAAACTCGGTCACTGTTATTGCCAGCCTCTTTTTAAATAAATGTTTACAAAAGGTATAAGCAAGTACGAGCTATAGGAGAATTTAAGGAATCATTAATAAATAGTGTAATAGCCCTTTTTTATTAATATTACTTTGACATACGATTTAAGTTTATGTACAAGGAGTTCAGCAATAACCTGTAGTATTTTGTTAAAAATACCAATACAATTTCCCATGAATGAATTTTCTACTTTTCGCATGACTTGTTATATGATTCATCTAATAGGTAGGTACTTGGTACTTTATAAAATCAGTTAAAATCCGCAAAAATCAGTTTTATTTCTGCAAAAGGCCCCTGGAGGCGCTTTTACACGTCCCAATATTTAAACCTACCACTGCTTCGAGACAAATGTGTTAAGAGTTAATTAAATCTAAGGAATCATTCGAAGCACCATAATGTCTAATTTAATTAACGTTTTATGGTCCACACAATCAAATGCCTTTGACAGGTCACAAAAAACACCTTTAGCATCTAACCTATATTATATATTCATAGTTATCTAGTTTGTTTCTTTTATCAAAGTACTAAAGTATTTGAGTAGGTAGCTCATGTCTCGAGTTTGGGTGGACTGCGCAAGCAATCTCAACAACATTAGTTCATGTAAGTGGTCAAATAACGATACAAATAAAAACATAACCATACAGTTGCGACAGTCCTCAGTTTTCAAGGCTAATCATTATTAAAGACAAAACCGCAAATGGACAAAGACGTTAATTTAATGTTTCGTCGCATTTTCTGTGTATAGAAGCTTGTGGTTGCAATAATTGCGTGAGATTCGTGTAGGTAAGTTAGCCGCATCTATTCAATAAGTAAATATCACGAATGTGCTACTTACTTGAATACGTTTTCTTAAAAAGATAATATTAGGTACCGCATCTTTTTATTAAGCAAATATCACGAATGTGCTATTTACTTGTAAACCTTACACCTTACCTTCAAAAGTTATCTTTAAAGCAGCACATGACTAAGTTCTGTTTGATATTCACATGACTAAGTTCTGTTTCTAAATCGTAAATATTCACTGACATATTTTATAATTCTAATGAATTGAATAATTGCATTGAGCTTTGACATCTTAAAATCTATTGCTGTACTTATTTTGTTAATGTATGATGAAAATTTGCATGCTATATTTTATAGCTAAATAGGTCTAAAAGTTACATTACCTGTATTTTAACAACATTTTCTAACCTGTTTATGGCAACTAAAGAATTCGAATTTGAATGTGAAAATTTTGAATTTTAATTTGATACATCAACTCCTGATTGCAATAATTACATGGGATTGTTGTTGGTAATTTAGGCGCATTATTCAATTAAACAATCATAAAATAAGTGTTGTTAAGCCTTTAACTGCTGAAGTACTAGACACAATTAAAATTTTATTGTTTAATGTGTTAATAGTTCAATTAATCTTTAATAAATTTACATTTTTAAATCAGCCTATGAAACTTTTGGCACCGGTTCAAAATTTGGTTATAGACTTTTTCATCAAAAAGAATATTATTAAAAATATCGCGGTCCATAAAATATTAATTACTAACATAAAATAATAATAGGAATAGATGGATATGTGAATCGTGTTGGGTGTTACAACAAAAATAAAAAAAATGAAAATTAATTCAGATGTTTACAAAACATTTCATAATTATGAGGCGGTACGAAGTTCACCAGGCAAGATAGTAATGGATATCGTCCCGTCAGATTTAAGAAGGAAATTTTCTCATTGATTTGTCTTTTTAACATCGTCTGCTTATAATTAACATTCTAAAAAGACAAGTTACATTGTCAAACAAAGACATGAACTCCAATATCTTAGTACGAGTACATCTTCAACGTTTACTTTTAGTTCTCAAACGCTTGAGCTAATAGACTAATTAAATGCTGAACCCAAACCTTATTATTTAAATCAAAATATTCCACAGCATTTGTTCCGATACCCATTATTTCAGTTTGAGACATCGGCTCGTTTGCGATAATGGTGCGGTTTTAGCAACAGATTTAGCTCCAACTGAGGTTTGGAGTCGGCAGACGAGCGTTATTATGTAGCGGTTTGTTTTTAAGTACGTCAAACGTTCCAGTTACAAGTATACAACAAAGATGAAACTAAATTTACTTTATTTGATATTTTAGCAAATTAATTGCAATTATAATATCAGTATATAAACTTGAAATTCTTTTTTTTGAATTTTTTATTTTTTTTCCCGCCTGAGACAAAATTTTTCAAGTTTATATACTGAAACTAAATTTATTTGTTCGAATCGCGTAAGGCTGTTTTACGCAGTGGTGTAGAGCAGACTGAGAATTAACTACTAATAAATATGGTATAATTTATTTAAAATTGTATAGTTGCAATGCCCTACCAGGGTACATATGTCTACTGCCCAACCTTGTAACATCCTACTGTAATAGTAGTAACAGCCTATCCCTGCCGTCCCACCTCAGAGCAGAGGCCTCTTTAAATTCAAGTTACCAAAGCAATGATGGGTACAGTCATAATCACCACGAATGCCAAATGCTGGTTGGGGATCACAAGGCCGAGCAGTGTTTGGAATTTCAAAACTCATTTTCCGACCATGGGCTAGAATCCAGGACCATTTAAATCACTAGGCCGACAAGGCGTTAATAAATAAAAAAATGTTAATAAATGCATTTCGAAATCTGAGATCAAAGGCGTTAATAAATAAATAAATATAAATAAATCCATTTCGAAATCTGAGATCTCTGGAATCCAAAAACTGCGATTCTCTCCCCTTCAATCCGCCCAACTCCGCTTCATTGGAAAGAAGCCTGACTCATGCAGCCACTTTGAACGCTCGTCTGCTCAGTAACAGAAGTCTGCGCGAAAGTAAACATCTGACAAATGGCGCTGCGACCGCCGCACGCATCAATCACAATTAGCGACTCACGACATGTGGCGAGGAAAACTTTCAAAGTAAAAATAAATGTTCTGTACTGAAAATATGCTGTTCGAACTATTGAACTAAAAGATTAAAGATTAAAGATTTTTCTAAAACATTACTTAAATTTCAAATAATCAAATATTGTTAATGCGAATTATTAAGAATATTGCAAATAAATAATATAATATTATTATTGCAAATAATTTTCAGAAAATCTTCGCTCAAAGTTGTAAGGAGAGTCTGTTATTACTTAATCTATACTAAATATAATTGAAGTGTGTATTAGTTATTTAAAAAAAATAAGCAGGCGGATTGATTATGCCTATACCCATCATTGCTGTGGTAACTTGAATTTAATGAGGCCTTTGCCAAGCAGTGAGCTGATCATAGACCGATACTTTGATTTAAAAAATACTTATCTTCAACGCCCATCAGAAGTAGGTGCATCTTATTAAAAAAAATAAATATCATACATTAATTTGTCTCTCTAAATATGCGTAAATTAACTTTGTACAATGAAATGGAAGATAGGTTTACGGATTTGAAATCGTGTGTGTATTTTACATTTTGAATTCAAGTTGTCCTAACATTTCGAACTCTGTGGCCACGGTCTTACCCCCGTATATAAACAAGTAAAAGTAATTATTTGACTACAAGTTATAACTTGAGAGACAATTTGTATGCCTTAATCAAGAAATTACTAGAAGTTATAAATACCAAAAGTTTGCACTTTCAGCCAAATAATGTGACTATTACTGGTGACCAATTTCTTTCACTGAAGCACTAGGTATGAACACTTTAAGTTATAACTTTCTTAAGCAATAAGTAATTACTTCTTTATAAATACGGGGGTTAGTCTATTAAGGTATTATTTGTCATATTGACTAATTACAAGTCTTAAATCCATAAACTTCTATTAATATACATTTGTTCGCATACATTAAAAAAAAAACAATAACCTTGTACAAGTCTGACCGTTGATGTTCCCCTTCCTAAAGTCCACGTTAAAAGTTAATGACCGAGTACATTAATCACAATTAGCCAGCTACTGTCCAGACGCGTTCACGTCGTGAAGTGAAGAAAACTTATTAAATGAAGCTTTAGACAGCAAAATATTTTCATAGCTTCAACAATTTTGATTGATCTGCAATGTAACCTGCAAAATTTGTGCACAGTTTAATGGCAATAAATTGAATTGAATTGAATTTTCTTTGACCTTTTAAGTTTAAATCAGATAAAGAAAAAACAGACTTGGTTGGTGTAGAAGTTAAATTATCTGCCTACTATCAGTATATAAACTTGAAAAATTTTGTCTCAGGCGGGACTCGAACCCGCATCTCCTCGCCTGCCGGGCGGATATATCTGCCAACTACTTTAGGTAGAGATTCGTTATTCGTTTCCCGGTCTGGTCAATTTAAGAAGCGAACTTTTCCAAATTAACTATTGAAGGAAGCTTTGGAAGGCACGTTGAGCCGTTGGTCTCGGTTTTTGTCGCTAGATGGAAGTCGTATTAATGACTAGACTGAACGCGAATATTCTTCGTAATTTCCCGAACGCGAGCCATATAAGATGGATTCAACAAGAGATCTCTTTAAAATAAATAGACTCAGGCGTTACTTTGCGGAAATCCATAACTAATTATGGATTTAGAAAAATATTTTGCTAATGATTTCCGCTTGTTAATATACCGGCCTAGATACCTTCACCACACTACCCGCACTAACACTGATTTGAGGAAGCACCTGCACCACACTAACACTGATTGAGCAAGCACTATTTCATGCAGGAAAACCGCCCGCCCTCCCTCAAAAATGCATGCAGTACAGTTAATGCAATTATTAGTACCCAACACCAATATAATAAATTTATCATATTGGTATATTATCGGTATATTAACAAGCGGAAATCATTAGCAAAATAATTTTCTAAATCCATAATTAGAGATCTCTTTCTCGAAATTTGACTTACCTGGTTGGACTATCTGTCCCAGGTATACATTTAATGTTTCAATCACGTAGGAAAAAACCTAACATTTCAAAGCAGTCACTGTATTCTGAAAATTTAACAGTAAATAACACTTTTTTAACAAACATTATCCGTAGCTCAACCGTAGCGTTTCCGTAACGGATCCACATTGAGTCCTGTCAAACTCGACTTTCCCGCATAATTTCCGTCGGTGGGATGGTAGATGAGCTCACCTGTCGGAACATCAACAAGCAAAAATAAATGGAGAAGCGATTTATTTGTAAACCTCTGATTACACTGACCTCTTTTCATATATTTACCGTTTTAATTAGGTGTGTGACATCGGCACTATATTAAATTATCATGATCGTAATTAGTAACAATCCATTTTCGCTCACTGTTGAGCACGGGTCTCTCTCCTTTTTAAGGAAAGGGCTTAAGGGCTTAGTACCACCACGCTGGCCTAGTGCGGGTTGGTGGACGGGGAGCGCGACGACGCTGTGGCAACATCACCCCGCCGTTGGACGTTTCTCAAGCCGCCTGAAGGCCTCCAACAGGGCTTAACGACTGTTATCTTATGATAACAGCCGGGACCGACGGCTTAACGTGCCCTCCGAAGCACGGAAGCGCTCAAGGTATGATGCCACGAACGGTCACCCATCCAATTAGTGACCGCTCCCATCGTTGCTTAACATTCGTGACAGAACCTGATCACGAGAAGCATTGGGCTATAAGCGCTTAGCATTGGGCTATGAGCGCTTAGCATTGGGCTATGAGCGCTTTTTTTCTTTTTTGATCGTAATTAACAGCCCATTTCAGTCCTGCTGCTGAAAAAAGGCTCTTCCCATGAGGTGGATTTTGACATAATCTCCACGTTTCGCAGGCAGTTTTGGGATCGTATTATTATCAATGGTGGAGAATTATTATCAATTCTGGCGGTACTTTAGTTGCTTCTTACTACACCTATCAAAATACAGGGTCGAGAAATTAGATAAATGTTTTCTGCACCCCATGATCAATCAGGCATTACAAAACCCCTTCTCGTCCTATGGATATAAGACAACAACAAAAGGAGTTCTGCAAGAAAAAGACGAACAACTGCATCTTTTTTCTAGCACTGGCTAGGCTGGGATCGCCAACACTGCCAAAACCGCTCTTAAGGCAAAATCCTTCTATTGAAGAGGCCATTGTTTAGCTGTGGACAGAAACAGACTGATGCTGATGATGTCGATGAAGAATTTAATAAGTTTGAATTCTTTATCGTCAGGTGAACCAAAAAAGAAAAAATAATATTATTTTGTTATCACAAATAGCTGTTTTTTAGTTGCTTAGTTTTTTTTACCATTGAGCTTGCAACAGTGCTACAGTCTCAAAAAAAATTGGTAGGTGATAGTAGAAACCCCGTCACAAATAACTCAAAAAACGTTCTTAATGACGTGTCGTTCTAAATTGAAAATTTAGACATAGAATTGACAAGTAACAAAAAAAACTTCTTTAGTATTTCAATCGACGAATGAAATAGTAACTATTTTTAAGTCGTTTAGTGGCTCGTATCACGTTGATATTTATTTAATTGAGTATTCGTTTTATATCTGTATTATTTTTCACAAACATCCAGTCTGGGCACCACTTTACGCCATTCACCGATCCGTGGCTAATTACCTTCGGGCAATCAATCTCGAAATCTGTGTAACAAACTGTCATTCTGACCTCTAGTGACGGGTCTGTAACGCCAATGGATTAATAATAAGCCTCATTATAGTTTAAAAGCAAAATTTGGAACAACAAATAACGATGGCATTGATATTTGACCTATTAATATCAGGTGACATTTATTTACACCCAGAAATAAAATATGAAAGTTTTATGTGTTTGGTTTTTATATTGTTTTTATGCAATTTTATTTAATGAAAATGCCATACCTAAAAATGTTTGACACAGACATACAGCATTACCTACTTACATACCAATTTTAAAACAACGCCAGGCGAATAACAGAATGATTAATTTTTAACCTTATTTACTCATTTCGAAATGAATGAATTGCGTTTATTATGGTTTTAAAATATATTTTGTTTTTTTCCGATATTACGAATACTTGAAAGCGTTTATGATATAAAAGGGGTAAAATAAGGTGTTACTCATTTTATTAGATCATTAAAAAAATACCAAAATATGTATCCCTTACAAAAAATAAAGTTCTTTTTGTTTCATTTTTGATATAGAACTTGATATATATTGATATATATTGTAAATTAGAATCAATCTAATTAATTAACACGTAATCATTGGTTTTATTAGATAATATAATTATAAACTCAGACACTAATTGGTAGCATTTACAAAGCGTTAAAACGTGTCACAAGCATTACTCAACCTTATCTAAAGATAATGAAAGATTAAAATACAAATCCAGATAATATTTTAGTACGAATCGAATTCTTTTCATTGCAATAAGTTTAAGTGTTAAACAATTAAATATGTTAGTCAAATTATTAGTTTTAACAATAGTTGTGTTAGCTGGAGCAGATCAAGTGAGATATGATAACTATGCGCTATACAAAGTTGAACCTAAAACTGAGGAACATGTGGAATACCTAAAAGACTTAAAAGACAATGGAAGGGTCGATTTCTGGAAATCAGTGAACAGCGTTGGGGATTATGCTAGTGTAGTTGCTTCTCCAGAAGAAAAGAAGGAGTTTGAACATGCCTTGCAAAAGCGTAGTATTAAAAGTGAAATGATGTTAGATAACATTCAAAAGTAAGTATGTAATGATAATATTCAAAACGTGGAATCTGAACTAGTTCAAATTCTTACTGGAAGATTACTTTTCAACTGTGTCTCTGGTTATAACTTGACTTACAGGCGTAATTTCTTGGCCTTTTTCTTCAATAAATAATATTTGTATACTTTTTTGCTGTACTATGTACTACTCTGTCGAAGCTTTAAACCTTCGATATCGACGATTTCCACCGCGGTGCAATGGCCCCTAAAGTCCGGGTTCAATTCTCGTACGAATATATGTGAAAAACTTTTTTTATTTATATTCTCTGGTCTAGGTTAGTTGTGCTTTCGTTGTTTCAATTCTTTGTTGAAAACCACTCCTCTACAGATATTGCTACAAAGCAGTTTCTCTTATTTAAACATATAATTTCTTATTACCATGCTATAGGAACATTCTTTGAAATCCTGTATAGGTAATTTATACATGCCTCTATCAAATACAATTTAAGAAACATAATAGGTATTTTTGGTTTTATTTAAATGATCTATTTTACACTTCCAGAGCATTTGACGCCCAAATGTACAGTCGTAAAAGGAGAAGTGCCGGTCCTGAATTATTTTGGACAAACTACCAGACTATTGACGAAATCTACGCATGGTTTGATCACTTGGCCAGTACACATAGTGAATTTGTTTCTCTGATTACCGTCGGACGTTCTTTTGAAGGTGATTGTACAAAACAACTTTATTTTCTAATATCCTAATATTATTATTTTGTAAGATGCCTTATTCTTCACATCACACTACCTCAATTACACCATCTAGTATAGGAATTTCCATGAACGATCCCATTACTTTGAGCAGCGTTTACCTTCTCTAGTGTGTGTGTGTGTGTCATCTGTGCGTTAGTAGTTCAAGCAGGCTTTTTCTAACAATACATCATTTAAAAAAAACTTTCAATTTCATATTTATATTTTAGGGAGAAACATCACCGGCATTAGAATATCCAGAGGTAACAGCGATCGTAACTTTGTCCTCGAAAGTGGTCAGATTGGAGCTGACTGGCTGTCTCCTACAGTGGTCACTTACATAGTGGATCAGCTCGTGAAAGGAGATGACCCTGAAGCTTTAAGAGCATCCCAAGACTTCACATGGCATATCTTTCCTATTGTGAACCCAGACGGCCATCAATTTAGCCAAGACTCTGTAAGTAATTTTTATGGACATAAAAGAGCAGGGTTTATACACAGAGAATAATTTAGGACTCGTTTAATAGCTTCCTTATGAAGCTACCCAAAGACTGACTTTCAAGATTTAGTAATTTTGATTGATCTTCAGCCGGGACTTTTCAAGTAAAGAATTTGTTTTTAGTTTTAACTATAATGCGTAATAAAAAAAGGAAATATGTTTTTAAATGATAAACAAAAAAAGGAGGTTATAAGGAATTTAGACAGAGACGATGATTTATTTTTTCGATAGTGTAGTTCAAAATTGTTGGCAGATACAATACCTATTTGGAAAGAAATAAAAAGATTAAATTATTTTATTTTGCTAATTGACCCGATAAATAAAATATTGCAAAAATTTTACATTGCTCATAAAAATTGAAATGAAAATATAATTCTTTTAATAAAAATCATGAGTGTTTGTCAACTGGGACTCGAACCCGCAATCCATTACATAATAGGCTTGCGATTTAAGGTTTTAAAAAAATATTGTTCTTCTAGTATTGCACTCACTCCATTATTTAATAAGGGCAAAACTGTTTCAACTGAGCTTTTTTTGTTTCAGGTGCGACTATGGATAAAAAATAGGAAGCCTACAACAGTCTCAAACGCAATTGGAGTAGATCTTTCGAGAAACTGGAATTCACATTGGGGAGGTATGTAAAGTAAGCTTACAATTAGTAATAAATATACAGTTGAATAGTTATATTTAATTAATAACGTAGTGTGTTGACTATATTAGTACTCGAAGTATCATAATAACATAAGAAAAAATTTAAAACATGTAAACATGATCAGGAAAATAAGTCAGGGAAAATGACTTAAAGTTTATAGATAGCTTGAGAAGTCGAAATATGAATTGGGAACCAATAACCACTTGGCTAATTTAGAATATAAGTATGGATGCAGATTGAGTCTTAAAACGTCAGTCAATATTTTTATAGTAAGATTAGCAGATTGAAATTCCTAAAATTTCAAGTGATCTCTAAAGAGATATTATCGAAAATGGGATATAATTGCTTTACACGCGCACAGAGTCGCGCTGAGCACTATTGTTCTACATTTCAGATGCTTTGTGGTTGACTTTAAAGAATTTAAGACCAAGTTTTGTCATTTCATCAAAAAACAAAAACCAACTAAATATTTTTTATTTTTAGTTAGAGGCGCTAGTTTCAACCCATCAGCCAATAATTACGCTGGGCTTGGGCCATTTTCTGAGGAGGAGACGAGACATTTAGCTGGATACATTGAGTCAATAGGAGGTAGAACTACAGGATTCCTGTCTTTTAGGGGTTTCGGGCAAAGGCTGATTATACCGTTTGCGCACTCAAGTACTCCAATGTACAATTATCATGAGATGGTGAGTATTGACGACCATTTGGATCAACGGTAGTTAACGCTGCTTCTGAGCCATGGGTCGCGCGTTCGATCCCCGCACAGTACAAATATTTGTGTGCATGAATATGTCTGTTTGTACTGGTCTGAGTGTTTTCTATGTATTATAAGTATGTATTTACAAAAAAAAAGTATATAGGGGAGAGTCGGATATATCGTACCAGTTTTCAGTTTTAGCGAAATATCTTGGTTCTATGTAAATGAAAACAAATATTTTTTTCTATATTACCTAGATCATTAAACCCTTCATCTTATATCGTAATGTTAAAATCATACTCTTAGCCGGTTTTGCAAAATAAGCGTTTTTCCAAAAGCTTTCCATTGGTACAATTTAGCTGACTGGTTGGTTTTAATGTACCATAGGTCTGGTAAATTGTACCAGCATAAATTAAGGGAAATTCTGTAATGATAAATAAATAATAACTCAATGAAATGTTCTGAATTACATAATACATATTAAGTAAATTATAACAGTATTTTAATAACGTAATAAAGAAAAAGTTCTACCAAAATAAATATTTTTTCCCAATATGTAACATTCATGATAAGCTATCAAAAGAAGAACCGTTTTAAACATTTAGCAAACTTAAATACTTATTATAAAAGTAGTTATAAAATTAAGTTTAAGCAAAAAAAATATATTGCACTAAGAGCTATTATTATAATAATCAGTTATATTATTTATTAGATTTAATTATTTTTTACTGTGATCGAATTAT
This sequence comes from Anania crocealis, assembly GCA_949315895.1. Classification (NCBI taxonomy): domain Eukaryota; kingdom Metazoa; phylum Arthropoda; class Insecta; order Lepidoptera; family Crambidae; genus Anania; species Anania crocealis. Next base: position 3,774,511 of record OX438868.1, read on the forward strand.
TTATGAAATTTTATGTACCTTATTTTAGTTTAAACCACTGTCACGAATATCCAGTAAACGTTTGGGCCTTTTTTTATCACAGTAGTGAACATAACATATAGCACAAATATTTTCCTTGCCAACTCTATAAAGAAATCCTCACTGCTTAATAGAATAAATAAAATTGAAATATAATTTTTGAAATGCTTAGAATAAGTTTTAGATATTTTGTTTAACTCATTTTATTCTTTTTTAAAGCTGATAAAGCCCTTTCCAAGCCTTATTTAGTCCATATGTAATATTTTCTTTAATTACCCTCTAATCTAAAAAAAACACCTGTCTGAATGTATATGGTTGGGTACATTGTACCAGTACAATTAAGAAAACTACTGGTGGTACATTTTATCGAACTAGCTCATTTCAAAAACATCTGTTTGTAATAAAATAATCTCAAAATCTAGTACGATAATTACGTTATAATTTAAGAGGTAAATAAATTACTGTTCAGTAAAAAAATATAAACAAATTCACAATTACCTTTTCATTGATTTATGTTCTTAGGTTTGCGCTTCAAAAATTGCATCAAGCACACCCAAAAACGTTTTTATTTTCTCAAACTGAGTGTGCTTGCCTGACACCAAAACCAAAAACAAAAGTAGTAGGAGGCGCTGTCAGCGCTTAGTTTTGTGTTATCAAGAAAGAAAAATAATGACGTTTGGTAGGAAATATCAAGGTGGTACAATTTATCATGCAGTACGATATACCAGACTCTCCCCTAAGTATGATTATCGGTTGTCTAATACACCATACGACAGGGTACTTAATACTACCTTAATTTGGGTCTAGATGGCTCTGTGTGGCCCAGTGAGGCATGTCTTAAAATATATATTATTATTATTTATTTATATCAGCGACAGAAAATTCAATATTTAAAACATGAAAGTGTTGTCTGGTGAGGACCAGTTGGACTGAGAATTTGGTGAAGGTTGCAGAAAGCCTCTGGATGCGGGTAGTGCGGGACCGATCGTCGAAATAGTTTAGATCATTCAATTTAAGATGTGACTATTTCCTGACAAAATTTGAGAAGGTGCAGATTTTCATCGAGTAAAGAGATGAAAAACATCGAATTGAAAGATATGTTTACGGATTTAGTACGCGTTTTTTTTTTAATCTGCAGATTGTGGTTATGCGTTTAATAAGCCCAACTGTTTCATTAGATTTGATAAACCTCAAGTTCTAGCTAAGAAAAACCGAGCGGTTTTTCTTAGCTAGAACGCTATGTACTTAGAATGATACGTGAAGCAATAGAAATAAAAAACTTCCTAATTCCAATAGAGAAGATGGTTGGAATTTACCAGCTGCTTGGGACCCCCTTACCAATGAAGTCCACAAACACTGCGATGACTCCGGACACAGTTAGCTCATATTGTGTGAAAACGAACTTAACTGACGATAAAAATTAGAGCAGAAGTTTAAAAAAAATCAAATTACCTACTTTAAGACGAATAACACCTTAGTCTGCCCGTGACCATGAACGCTGTAAAGGGTTCGAAACGTCGGGTTTAATGAAAAATAAACGCGTAATAAATCCGTAAATATATTGTTCGCGTAAACTCAAGAAAACAGTATGAAAGACGTTGTTTTTAATGCTATGATAACAGTTATTGATCAATGTCACAAATTAATTATTTTGAGGGATTTAAAAAAAACCTTGAAATCTATGTACTTTAATCCACTCCTCGTGAATGGATATTTATTTTTCTGATATTGTATTGCAAAGTCAAGTTAGGTTATATTTTATAAAGGTAAAAGTTCCTAAGAGAGACTAATTATTTACATACAATGTTTACAATATTATACGCAATTTTTTTTTCAGATCACTATTGGTCGAAGAGCTATGGGATCATTAGCTATCAGACACAACACACAATATCAAGTTGGAACATCTGCGGAAATTTCTGGTAAAAAATTGCTTGCTTTTTGTAAAATTCAGATGTGTAGGAAGAGATTTGGACTTATTTGCGATTATATTTAAATTTTATACCAGTTCCTGCAAGAATAAAATTTTAATATAATAATGCATTAAAACTTATAATTATGGATCTCACATAAAGACAAACTAAGTGTAGCAAATGAACTCGCATTGAAGAACATTACAGCCGATATGAAAATAAAATAGCGTAGGTTACAATATCTGATGCAGTCTGTGGTCATGTATTTCATAAACCCCAACTACAGTCTAAAGACAATCCTTTAGAGGTAAAGAAAAACCACGTTTATGTCAATAAATGTCAAAATGCTTTGGTGGAGGTAACTAGCTACTTAGAACCAAGTTAGACTATAAATAAAGTCAACAAACCATGACAACATTTAAAACCTTCGGACAAAGTTAATGTACAAACTGACGATAATCATAAGATGCAGTACAGTTTAAATATGTTTTTACATTACCTTCCCAAGATTACTTTAATTACTTTTTTAATGCCTTAGTCTACCCGTGACCATAAACGCCGTAAAGTGTTCGAAAGTCGGGTATAATCAAAATTTAAATTAAAAGAAAACTTTTATTTTCATTAATCATAATTAATTCTAACAAGAAACCACCACAATTATGTGCTCGTCGGTTACCGAGGTCTGATGACCACCGATGCAACTTCTTGCTAGGAATGAACAAAAATGTTATTCTAATGTTCGCAAATATGTTTTGTTATTTTAAGAATGCACGATGTGTCTTCAGGGCCTTAAAAAGGTGTTTATGTGATCTTTGAGTGAGACAAAGATTTTTTTAAGATATATTGAATAATATTTCTATACTTTATATGATATTATTATTTTGAACCCACATCTCCATGCATACCGGGCGCGGTATGCATGCGGGTTCGAGTCCTGTCTGCGACATAATTCTAGAAAATAAATGATCAATTTAAAAACACGGAGGGCTAGTATAGGATAATTAAACGCCCCTTTTACAAGTCTGATTTGTTAAATTCGGTCCTTTTATGTCTCACTATATTTTCAGATGGCGCTACAGGTACGGCGGCTGACTGGATTAAATTCCGGTTCAATCCTCCCATCGTAGCTACGTACCTCCTTAGGGATCAAGGGGGTTGGGGATATACACTTCCAGTTAACCAGATCCTGCCAAGCTGTGAAGAGACCTTCGATTCCCTTATGGCTATCCTGAGAGAAGCTAGATTCACCAATGTTATTGATTGAGACTAATGAAATATACTTTAAAACGTAATGGTGTTTTTTTTCCATTTTGTAAAAGTCTGTTGTAAAAGGTTTGGTGAATTTGGATGGATAAAATGTCCGCTGTTGGTCCGAAGGGCATTTCTCTATCAGCCAATGATAAGTACGTGAGTCCACGACTAACGGTCTCCTCAAGACTGATTTTAATGAATGTATTACTAGTCCTGTTTCAAACTGACAAAAAAATAGTGAATTCTAAAGTTGGCGTGTAATTTTTTTGTATGATCAAGATTAACTTTTAAAGTAGTCGGCTTGCTTTAAGAAATGTATTAAGGTCAGAAATCATGAGTATAACAATATGAAATAGTTAAGTACTTAGGTACTTCGACATTTTTATCATTTAATATTTTAAATAAATCTGCGCAAAACATGGCACAACAATTCTATTTTACTTTAATTTTTGCTTGGCTCCTAACATTGTGTCATATAATTATTTAAACTGTCCACTTAAAAAAACAATTCAAGCTTAATTACATTATTTTAGAAACCATTGTCAAAAACATTGAATGTGAATTTAACGTAAATCATAATCGGTATCCAATCTCTTATTTACGATCGAATATTATAACATAAAACATTTTCTAGATAAACAACAATAACCAAAGTGCCAATAAAGGTCAGACCGTAAAGATAATATGTTATGGTGCAGATAAATTTTATGGCTCAAATTATGAATATTTAGGCCACTTTATTTTGCCAGACATATTTTGTTTAGTTAAGTATAAAAAATACGGCAACAATACAAGATGTGACAAAAACATATACTCATATTCCCTAATGAAAGACTTCAATCAATCTAACCAATAATAAATTCAATCAAACTAATTCCCAATTTTTTTTTACGTACTTACACACATTTAATATTTAGTTTATCTATAAGACCCATATCTGGTTAAAAACCATTAAATGTAGTTTATCTTTTATTGAAATTGTAAACTTTATAGATACTAATTCCTCATGTTTAACTGTTATTGCCTAGTTCTATTTGTTAAAGATTTTATATAGTCTCATTTACTTAAAAGTTTTCTTTGACATTGGTCGTCAAATAATTAAAAATGTTAAGGTTGTTAATATTTTCTCTCAGCTTAGTGAGTTTAACAATTGCAAAAGCTCGTTTCGACAATTTCAGTCTGTATAAGGTTCTACCAAATAATATAACCCAAATAAAATGGCTTGAAGAAATTCAAAATGCTGATAACAAATTAGATTTTTGGAGTGAACTACATCCACGTGCAGAATATGTTTTAATATTGTCTAGTCCTGATAACAAAGCTTATTTGGAAAACTTTCTGAAGACACGCGAGGTCAACTATGAAATTACTTTACCAAACATTCAGGAGTAAGTATAATTACGAACTAATTGTAAAAATCATGATTACATTTTATAAGCTGATGTTTATATACTATACGTGGATTTTTGTCAATAGATATTTTAAAAATATAATAGATACACTCTTTTTACAAATCACAAATAGGCTTGCACTTTGCTTGTTCTTCGATGCATACATACAGGTCACGTTGTTATAAGAACACAAAATAAAAAATGGTACGTAACACAAAAACATTTCAGACTCATTGACAAGGAAGCAGTGCAAAAATATATTAAGACAAATACTAAAAGTATGAGATGGGATACTTACTATACTTTGGATGATATCTATGCATGGATTGATGACATAGTTGACGCTCATTCATCAGTAGCAAGTGTTGTACAAGGTGGAACATCATACGAGGGGAGAATAATTAAAGGAATAAAAATATCTCATGGTTCAGGAAAGAAAATTATTTTTATTGAAAGTGGCATACATGCTCGAGAATGGATCACACCAGCAACAACAAATTACATTATAAATGAACTTTTAACAAGCAATGATGAAGAAACACAAGCGGCTGCTCGTGATTTTGATTGGTACATCTTTCCTGTAACAAATCCTGATGGTTATGTTTGGACGCACACAGATGTAAGTATATTACTAACTACTTCTATATCAAACATTCTGTTTTACAAAATTTCGAGTTAAATCCTCGGTTTTCAAAATTATGTAATTAACATGCTCAAATAGTATTTTCTTGCTAAAGCAAATTGAGAAAACTAAGATGTCTCATATAGAAAGACATTTCATTTGCATGATAATTGTTTAATAAAATTTATTGGATAAACTATTTTTAGTTCAGGCTATGGCGTAAGAATCGTCGTCCTTTTGGAACTGAATTCGGAGTTGACCTAAACAGGAACTGGAATGACAACTGGCTAGGTATGTGTTTCTTATATATATATATATATATATATATATATATATAAAGTAGATATAATATAAACAAATATGATACCATCAAGTTTTTTTCTGTATAACTAATTCATTAAAATTGTTTTGTAACCCTTGTTATTAAATAAATATATAATAAATAATAATATGTTATTTTTTAGGTGTTGGAGCAAGTAATAACCCAGCTGACAATACATACGCTGGACCTGGACCATTTTCCGAAGAAGAAACAAGAACTTTATCAGAATATGTTAGATCTCTTGCTGACAGGATAGATTTGTATCTCTCAATGCATTCATCTGGACAATTACTATTGTTGCCTTTCGGTAACACAACCGAACCTTTGGCTAACTACTACGACGCTGTTAGTGTTTCAAGCATTTTTATAGTATATATTTTCACATGCCACACTGGGCCACACAGAGCCATTTAGTCCCAAACTAAGCTACTACTACAAAGCTTGTCGTATTGGCTACAAGACAACCGATAAACTTACTTATATATATTTTTGTAAATATATACTTATAATACATAGAAAACACCCAGACCAAACAGACATGTTCATGCACAGAAATATTTGCACTGTGCGGGGATCGAACCCGCGACCCATGGCTCATAAGCAGCATTTACCACTGATCCAAATGATTGTCATGATTTGTAAGTTCAGTATAAAATGATTGAATTTTGATTTTTAAGATAAAAATTGGAAGACGTGCAATGGGGGGACTGTCCGTGAGATATGGTACACCTTACACTACAGGAAATACAGCTGAAGCCATTTGTAAGTAATTAATATAATCTTAGTCTAGCCCATCTACTGCAACGATACACGTGGGATGTCATGAATGTCACTATTTATAGCCAAATCACACTGAATCTCATGTACCGCATGTATTGCTACCGATACACATAAATGCATGATAATTTCGGGATGATGGAATAGTTGATAAACTTCCATGGTCTTTGTCATATGAGTTAGATGTTCCGATATTTCTACCATGAACCTTCACGGAGTAAAAAATATTTTACAATACTACCAGAACGACTTGTTAAAACAAATCTATTAAAAGTTAACAAAAAATTGCGAGTGCAATCAGAAATAGTTTTAAGGATAAATAGTCGCTTAATTGCAAATACTAAAAAAATCTGGTAAATAAGTTAAGTGTACGAAACATTTCAAATAGTATCAGTAACTACTTTCTTTGTAAAGATCAAAATAATGAGTTAGTAATGGGCACAACTATGTTTAAGTATTTCTAGCAGTAGAAATTTGATGGTAAAGTGTACCGAAAAATGTAAATAAAATGTACCAGAAAATTCACGTTACTAAAAACTAGATTTTTAAAATACATTACAAAATGTATTCACGTATAGCACTATGCGTTCTAGTTAAGTTCCTCAAAATTCTGGTTAGTAAAACTAGACCTTTTTCTCCGTGTTGTTATCTATGAGTTTCCGATATATAGTGGCATTACTGCTCGTGCCATGATCATAGAAAAAGTTATGTAGCTAAGAGTTTATGCAGGTGGTTGTTACGAGTAGATAATAAAAAGCCATCTTAGCGATTAAAGTTTTCGAGTTTTGTGATTTTCATCGCTTCTCTTACTAGGTATTCTTGGGTTGAAATAGAATTCAGTAAAAAATATCGAAAAAATGAACTCATTGAATGATAGAATAGCTGTTAATATCAGAGAAAGAAGAAAGTTTATAATCAGAATAAAGAAATTCGCTATACCTAAACATATTTCTGTCGCAAATAAAGAAAAAGGTGATCCCTTTGATGTAGTGGTGAGGTGTTCTACCTATTACTAAATTATCCTGGGTTCGATGCCCGCTCATGTCAATTGAAATATAGATATTTTTAAATTACCTTGAGTCTAGAAGGCTTAGGGAATATAGTTATGCTTCAAAAGACCCCCTTAAAAAATCCCCCTTTGCTGATTAATTTCGGTCACATTCAATTTTTATGGCCCTTTTTTTTTCTGAACATGCGTAAAAATATTCTAAAAATTATGTTCAGGGATAAAAACGTTATGAAAAACAACACAATAAATTTTAATATATTTACATTAATAGCGATATTATTAATTACAATTTCGGAGACATGAGTGTAATAACATCGTCTGTAGAACTATACATTTTATTGTATGAATGAAAACTTTAGGAAGAGTGATCATTCGGATTACAAAACGGTAAGAAGATCGATTTCAGCCTAAAAAAATTTAGTTGAGCACACGACAACGTATTTAGAGGAAAAAATAACAATGATATTTTTTTTTTTCATTCAGATCTTGCAACCGGTACAAGCATTGATTGGATAAAAGAAGCTCTTAAGGTCCCTCTGGTATACTGCTATGAGTTACGAGACCGCGGAACTTACGGCCATCTCCTGCCAGCAGATCAGATTTTACCCACTGGCGAAGAAACCATGGATTCCATACTAGAAATGATCCATCAAGCAAGGAGATTAGGGTACATGAATACCGGCAATGGTCTCCAGGCCTCACTGTTGACGATCGCAATTGTTTTTGTAAACCTTTACTTCTATCAAATGTGATATGAGAAATAAAAATAAATGTTATTAATAAAAAAATGCCTTTTTTGTGCTGTATAAAATAAAAGCTTTTCTAAAATATTTCAACATTCAAGTATTTTAATTTCAGTCATTAAATTTACTGTTAATCATTACTATATTACATTGATGGCTTTGCTCATAGTCAATATACTTTTATTTAATTTGAGAAATGTTAATTAATAAAGAAATACATAATAAAAATATTTTATATTTATTTATGGTCAGCTTGTTTCAAGTAAAAATCAATTTAAGACCGGTTATTACCGGAGTACTATATAAAAATTTTTTTGATAATGAAAAAAAACCTTTTTATACGCAACTTTTCGAGAAAATCACATAAATAAATTAAGTAGTAAAATAAAATATATCATTTACGTGCCGCGGCCGATAAGTGAGTAAAACGGAGGCGATGAAGGGATCATTAAGAGAAGTCAGATGCTCTTTAAAATAATTATTTCAAAATAAATTTCTCTGATAAAATTAGAGACTTATATACAGAATGACTTCGTTATCTTCTTAAAAAAATTTTACTGTCGTTCAGTATCGTATTCAGAGCCTATTTATAAAGTAAAAAATTGAAATCAAGTTTTCACCCGAAAATATTTTCCGCAACATTGTTTTCAATTTTTACGGTCCTCAGCCCGTTGAGGTATGAAGGGAAAATAAAAGATATCTGAACTTATGAAAAAGTGTTGCTAGGAGGCCGTATCAAATATTTTAGATTTTTGGCGGACCTTCTCGAAGTGCTTTATCTTGACATTTGTGTACTGGTCTATACCAAAAAAAGAAATAAGTCATTTGCTTTTTGTCTTGTAGATTGCATTATTAAAATTTAGAAGAGTTTCGTCCTGTAGATATTTTCACTTGAAACGAGGTGACCTCATGTACATATATCTGTGTGAAATATAGCACACTGAATTCTATTTTGCTTTTATTTATGCTTGATTGCTGACATTGTGTCATAGTATTCCTCAAACTTTCCAAATTAAAATATGAACTAAGCAATTTTGTCTAAAAAAGAAAAGACTAAAAAATTATACAGAAATACAATAAGCTCTTTAGTTTCATTACATTGATTAATTGAATGTAAGCCATCAGCGACGATTAGCACGCGTGGGACCGCCGGAGTCCCGCAACGCCGAAAGACGTCACAGAAGTCTGATAGTTCGGATGCATGCATAATTGCTAGATTGCATGCTTGCTTGCTTGCTTGCAAAATATTTGTTAGCAAAACATTAAAAAGTTTTAACTTTTTGTGAATAAAACTTTGGAGACGCTGACATGAGCCAAATTGAGCTCAATGAAGATTGTTTTGCTTTAAGCCTATGGCTCGTATTGTTGCCAAATTCTATGTAGATGTAATTGATCATATTTTCGACCAGGTGGCTGTTTCCAAAACACGATTCTAAAAACTTTTCTCGATAGAAAAAAATCTCAAAGTAGCCTCTGAAAATACATAAATTACCATTTTTCTCAGCAGTCCGTATAACAGTGATAATAAAATTTTGCTATATTGTATATTACATGTTGCTTAAGCAAATGGCTGATTTAGATTTTTAATAAAATGGCAATTTTAAATTGCACAACGAATTTTGTTCTTTGGCACTTAGGCCCTTCTATTCCATGCGCTTTTTCTCTGTCACTCCTACGAGAATCGACAGTCATGGCTGTGGCCCGTTCCAAAGAAATTCAAAGACGAATAAATTTGTGGGCGTGTTCATTGCTCAAGGTCATCGGCTGCAGTCAGCGTCTTAATAGTAGGTATTAGGATATATTCGGCTAAATGTCGCATTTGGCAAACAGGCTAAACAAGTTTAAGAGGGGCGAAAATGTGCGATTAAATTTTAGGCTAAAAGTTTATGTGCCAGTGACAATAATTCGGCAATCCGTTATATACCCGTACAAAAATACGGCAATAATACTCAGACAATTGATTGTTTAAATAAAAACCATTCAACATAATAATTCACTAAGTTGTTTTGCTAGTCGGACTAACTTGCAATGTTATTACTAGTATTTAGACTGATATCTTGTTAGGAGCAATTAAACTTAGTTTATCTTTTATTGAAATTATAAACTTTATAGATACCAATTCCTCAATTTTACAGTTATTGCCTTGTTTTATTTTTAAAGATTTTATTTAAACTTATTTACTTGAAAGTTTTCTTTGGTCTTGGTCGTCAAAATGTTAAAATGGTTAATATTTTGTCTTAGCTTAGTGAGTTTGACAACTGCAAAAGCACGTTTTGATAATTACAGTCTATATAAGGTTCTACCAAGTAATACAACCCAAATAAAATGGCTTGAAGAATTACAAAATGCTGACAACAAATTTGATTTTTGGAGTGAATTACATCCACGTGCTGAATATGTTTCGATATTGTCAAGTCCTGATAACAAAGCTTATTAAGAAAACTTTTTGAAATCACACGAGTTCAACTATGTAATTACATTACCAAACATTCAAGAGTAAGTATGAGAAGTTATTAATAATAATATCACTGTCGATAATTAATTGGTCAAACACTTTGTTTTATCAATGAATATTTAAACTAATACCTTTGTCTAATATTAGAGACACACTTTTTGCAAGCTCATTACGTAGTTATGCCTGCTTAACTGCAAATTTCAATATTATACTGACCATAAAAATAGTCATAGCACACAATCTTTTTAAATTTCAGAGTTATTGACAAAGAATCAGTGCAAAAATATACTAGGACAAATACTAAAAGTATGAGGTGGGATACTTATTATACTTTGGATGATATTTATGCATGGATTGATGATATAGTTGACGCTCATTCATCAGTAGCAAGTGTTGTACAAGGTGGAACCTCATACGAGGGGAGAATAATTAAAGGAATAAAAATATCTCATGGTTCGGGAAAGAAAATCATTTTTATTGAAAGTGGCATTCACGCTCGCGAATGGATCACACCAGCAACAACAAATTACATTATAAATGAACTTTTAACAAGCAATGATGAAGAAACACAAGCGGCTGCGCGTGATTTTGATTGGTACATCTTTCCTGTAACAAATCCTGATGGTTATGTTTGGACGCATACAGAGGTATTTACTCCTACTATATCAAACGATCTGTTGGACTATATTTTGAATTAGATCCTCGGTTTTGAAATTATGTTATTTGAATTCTCAAATAATATTTTCTTGCTTAAGTAAATTAGGAAAGCTTAAGTAAATTAAGAAAACTAATAATTTGTCTCATACGAAAAGCCATTGTATTTTCATATCATTCAATGTTCGATGATATTCAATAGAAACATCATTTTCAGTTCAGACTATGGCGTAAGAATCGTCGTCCTTTTGGATCTGAATTTGGAGTTGACCTAAACAGGAACTGGAATGACAACTGGCTAGGTATTTATTTCTTCAATGCATAAATAGATTAAACAAATTTTACGAGTAGTATGAAACAATTACCTATTTGAATAAAAACTGCCTAAGGTGGGACTTTCACCTACAACCTCACGCTTACCGGACGTGTGCTCCTGCTTATTGAGCTACTAAGATAACGAAATTTTACGAGGTTTATGCTTTAAGCCAGCTGAGGTTTGTCAATGTTTTAGGTTATGTACTACTAAAATCCAAAATAAATTATCTTACAAATGATTCTGATGATGATCTGACATTCGGGTAAAGATGAAACAGTTTTTTATTGGAGTTTAAAATAGTTCTTCATGCTGATAAAATAGTGGTCTATATTCTTTTTCAAATACTGGATTAGCTAGCGACCTAATCGTATAATTTTCTACTCAAACAATGTTCTAGTAGGTTCAGAATTCAATTGCTAATAAGCCAACTTAAAAACACCTTACATAAGTATGTTACATAAAAATGATAATTTCTAGGTGTGGGATCAAGTAATAACCCTACTTCCAATAATTATGCTGGCCCTGCACCATTTTCTGAAGAAGAAACAAGAACTTTATCAGAATACATTACATCTCTTGCTGACAGAATAGATTTATATCTATCTATGCATTCATCTGGACAATTACTATTACTGCCTTTTGGTAATACTACCGAACCATTGGCTAACTATTACGACGCTGTAAGTATCTCAAGTCCCTTTTTTCAATTTAGACATAATTTTAACCTTCATAAATTGTAATTGGTCAACTGATTTTCATTTTTTCAGATTAAAATAGGACGGCGTGCAATGGGAGCTTTGTCCGTGAGGTATGGAACACCTTACACTACAGGAAATACAGCTGAAGCTATTTGTAAGTATTAGTTATTATAAGTATTATTTTTAAGTATAGTTTAAAAATAAAGTAGGCAGATTTTGAACAATGTTAGCCGAAATTTAGACTTTAGCGATGATGAAATTGGTCATTTCTTCCCAAAATCACCAGGCCAATTTATTGAAAAAATTAGAGAAAGATCTGAAGTTTATAATTAATATTAACGATTATGTGTATTGTATGTATGTATGTATATATATAATGTATATTATCTATAAAACCCCATCAAATAAGTGGTTTGTCAATAATTGATTTCGATATTTGTGCTATCCTACTGATACTCAACAGTTTTGAAGTAGTTAGCTACTTATGATTTGGAATCAATTTTTCCCAATATTAAAATAATTAAATATGACTTAACGCTTGTTAAAAATCTATTACTTTGTTAAAACATATTACATATTACTGTTTATTGGCAATCAATGTGATAAATTTGGCATTATAAAACATAGAAACAATATAACTATAATAAGCTTTACGTCAGTAAAGCTTATTATAGTTATATTGTACAGACTACAATATAAATTATAATCAAACGTCTAAGTCATTAAATTAAATTTTCTTTTAACTTTGTAAAAAATTGTTCGATAGCATTGACTTCATATTTTAATCTTTTTGTCGGTCAGTTCCGTAGGTAATTTATAACTAAAACCTTATTTCTTGCTTATATAGATCTTGCAACCGGTATAAGCCCTGATTGGGTAAAAGAAGCTCTTAAGGTCCCTCTGGTATACTGCTATGAGTTACGAGACCGCGGAACTTACGGTCATCTCCTACCAGCAGATCAGATTTTACCCACTGGCGAAGAAACCATGGATTCCATACTAGAAATGATCCATCAAGCAAGGAGATTAGGGTACATGAATACCGGCAATGGTCTCCAGGCCTCACTGTTGACAATCGCGTTTGTTTTTGTGAACCTTTATTTCTATCAAATGTAATTATGAACTTTTGAAAAAGTTTGTTTAAAAATTCACAACCTTGTAATTTTTTTATTTGAAATAAAAACAGTCTTTCTCCTTAACAATGTCTAATAATTATAATAATACTAGCGGACCCGACAGAAGTTGTCCTGTCTTAACTATGAATGTTGATTTCAAATTGGTATATTTAATCAATAAAATATTTCAGATACATTTATTGACATTGCAAATGCTAACTGCCCTGGAAATTGTAACCGTTTGCAGCACGCATTCTGTCAATGTTATGTCAAACGCCATAATGTTAAATTGAAAAAGTTTAAATTGTCAAAAGCGCTAAGGTAACATTACAAATAATCTAGTATAATGATTAAGTTTTCTTATTTTCCGCGCAATTTTCTTATTTTTTTCTTATATAAGAACATTCTCCTGACAATAACAAACATAGCAAAATAAGGAATAGCAAAATCGGTCCAGCCGTTCACGCGTGATGCGATGACCAAGGGAAATAGGGATTCATTTTTATATATATAGATAGATTAGCGCACCCCGTGAACTTTGTATCACCTGTTTGATTTTGACGTCTTAAGTGTCATAGTCATCAAATATGGCGTGATTGGAAAAAATATATTTTCTTAATATTTTTTTATCGTTAACTTTTCAAAGATTTAAGTACTTTTTACTATCCTATTCCCGATAAAGACAAATCAACACAAACAAAAATTATAAATATTGGTACAGCCCATCTCGAGTTATAAGTGGTTTAACTAACAGGACTTTCTTTTATATATAATTAATATAATTATTATATATTTCGATTATCTATTTAAGCAAATGCAAAAGTTTTAAACTTGGTACTCAATCACACTAAAACTGCTAAAAAAAATATTATCTAGAGAAAATTTGACACGGATAATAGTCAGCTGGAATATCATATTTCTTTTTATCCTGGAGAAAACTGCGGTTTCCGTAAAATAATATCACGTTTAACGCAAATAAAGTCGCGGGCATCAGCTAGTTAAGTTATATTTAGCGTGCATAATAGGTATGCCAAAACCCATAATTAATAAGATAACTTGAATTTAACGATGGAGGCCTTTTTCCTTTAGTTGGATGATTATAGGATTTTTCTTAATTCTTTTACTAATAATTTAGATTTTCCCATTAAAATTATTGTCAATCATTAATATAATTATATTATTGGGTGGCTTAGTTCAAAGTCAATAAATTTAATTTGTCGGTATAACTACGATAGCACGATCCAACTGATAAATTTTATGATCATAGATACAGTGTTATCATTTTTATTACTTCGATTATAAATTTTGACTAGTATTGTAGTAAGGCAGATGAGAACAACAACTAAACAGTAAATTAAAAACAAAAAAATGGAAGTACCGCTTATGTTTTTCTTTTTAATTGCAATAAGCAGTATAAGCTTAGTGTGTTGTGAAAAATTTCGTTTTGATAATTACACACTGTATAAAATTTACCCCAAAACTAAAGCCCATATTGATTTATTGCAAAAGTTACAAAATAATGATTTGAGCTATGATTTTTGGAACGATCCCATACCAAATGCAAAATATGTGATGGTGTTATCCAGTCCCGCAAATAAAAAATCAATTGAAGACATGATGAACAAAAATGAATTAGGATTTGAAATCACTCAATCAAATATACAAGAGTAAGTACGAACGATAACTTCAAATTATTTGAGTGTTACATAATCGCTTAGAATGATGGTAAGGTCTATATTATTTTCAGGTCTATTGATAAAGAAATTGTAACATCCTCGTCCAAGATGATAAATGGCCAGTGGAATACCTATCACACTTTAGATAGCATTAATGATTGGATAGAAACCCTAGCGGCAGATTATCCTGGCCTAGTTACTGTCATCAATGGTGGAGTTTCTTATGAAGGTCGACATATCAAAGGTTTCAAGATATCTCATGGTCCAAACAAAAGAGCTATCTTTCTTGAAGGTGGTATACATGCTAGGGAGTGGATATCTCCTGCTACAGTAAATTATATTGCAAACGAGCTTCTAACCAGTCAAGATGAAGAGATACAAGCAGCGGCTACAGGTTTTGATTGGTATATTTTTCCTGTTACTAACCCCGATGGATATGTTTGGACTCATGAACAGGTTAGTATTTTAAATTTATATGTTTATTACAAGATTTTAACTGCAGTTTCGTTCACGTACTTAGGTACCCTTCGTGTTGATTTGGAAACTTTTTTCATACTAACACTGACACGAGGTGCTGGGTTCGGTATCGGGCAACAGGAATTTCGAATTTTTGAAGTTTTGAACATTGCTCAGGTTTGTGATTACCAGCCCTCATTTGGCAAGCGTGGTGATTACATCTGTATCCATTATTGCTGTGGTAACTTAAATTCAATGATGGATGCTTTTACCTTGCAGCATATGAATTTACTAAATATGTATATCAGCAATTTTACATTAACTAATGTTAAAGTTAAACATAACTGGACTAAACTTTACTTATGGTAATACTTCATAGTTTTGTCCGGCTAAGACAATTATCACTGATTATTACAATGAAATTTTACCCTTAACCATGTTTTAGTTCCGAATGTGGCGTAAAAATAGAAGACCCACTTCTGGAACTACTTTTGGGGTGGATTTGAACAGAAATTGGAATAACAACTGGCTGGGTAAGTAAAGTGGGAATCTTAATTTTTTTAAATATAAATTGCATCCAAAATTACTGTAGGAATAAAATAAGACTTTTATTTCCACAGTTGTTTATTTTTTCCCGAAAATCCAGATATATAAGAAGAAACTTAAAATGTACGTCCTCGTTTTATTCGCAGCGATTCGTCGTCTGTCCCATTCCCTTTTACTCATTCCTTTCACTCACTCCTTACGTTCCGTTCTACCTCACAATCCCACATTACTATGCAATTGTTTAGAAACTTGGTTTTTTGCTCCTACAAACAAAATTGTAACAACATTTTGCACACCTAGATCTGAACAGAAGTAACTCTAAAATATGTTTACTTAAGTTGAAAATTATAAACAATACATGTCACGAGTCATTTATAAATGTTTATAAATAACCGTATAAATTAAGAAAATGTATTCGTTCTTTAAATGCAACTTATTTTAATAATCACTACGCTTGCATTTGAGAAGATTAGTGGGTGATGCTTCAAGCATCCTCCACTTATTTTCCCATCAATGCAATGATAACTTGAATTCAACGATGGAGGCATTTGCACTGCAGTGGGATGATTATAGGCTAACTTTACTATGGTTTCATTTTAACCTTTTCAGCACAAGGATCAACGGTCAATCCAGCTTTTGACAGCTACGCTGGTCCAGGTCCATTTTCGGAACCTGAAACGAGATCTTTGTCCACATTCATCAGAAGTATTGGAGATAAAATTGACTTGTATTTGTCATTCCACTCATTTGGGCATCTACTGTTGATTCCCTTTGGTAACACAACTGAACCAGTTGCTAATTACCATGATGCGGTAAGTGTATTGGTTTGCACAAAATGAAAAAAAATTGTATTTGCGTAATCATTGGTCTGCATCAGTTGTTATTTAAGCAAATTGCAACTACTTAAGTAAAAATATATAATCATCTTATATAGGTATACAAAAATGAATCCCTATTTCCCTTGGTCATGGCATCACGCGTTAACGGCTGGACCGATTATGGAAATTTAATCACCATACTAAATTATTTGTAATGTAACCTTATCACTTTTGACAATTTAAACTTTTTTAATGTTTATTTATATATATAAAAATAAAATTGACAGAATGCGTGGTGCAGAAAAAAAAAACAATAAATGTTGATATCATATAAAGCATAATAATAATAAACAATTGCTAACATATTTTTTTTATTTTACCATTTCGTAATCAAAATTATTAGTCAACACAGGACAACGTCTGTCGGGTCCGCTAGTTATAATAAAACAATAAGTAATAAATATTTACGCTTATTTTTTCTAGATCAATATTGGGAGACGAGCTATGGGTGCTCTGTCAGTAAGATTTGGAACCCAATACGTGACTGGAAATATTGCTGAAGCTATTTGTAAGTAAAAATAATATTTAAATTAAACAAAGCGCTATCACTTCTATGAGAAATGGACTAAAACTTAGCGAAAACTCAATTTTTACCTATTTTGTATTGGTTTTTAGATTTAGCTACCGGTGGAAGCGTAGATTGGGTAAAAGAGCAAGTAAAAGTACCTCTAGTATATTGTTATGAGCTTCGAGATCAGGGGACTCATGGGTTTTTATTGCCTCCAGAGCAAATTCTACCCACAAGTCAAGAAACTATGGATTCTGTGATAGAAATTATCTATCAGGCAAAGCGGTTTGGGTACATGAACAACGGGAATACCATTGGATGGTCTACCCTGTCAAGTGTTATGATATTTATATCCTATTACTTTTTATATTAATTGTAAAATATATATTTAATTGAAAATATTAGCATTGTGTCAAATTCACTATCGCTTTTTACACTTCATTGATCATATTTGAATAAAGAAACAAAACAAAATTGGATCCTGTTAAATATACCTACATATTTGAAATCCAACAAGGTAATGATTTGCTTTTTGTTAGTCACCCACCACTTAAGCACCTAGTATTAGACGTTCTAACTTAAAAAGTAAAAACGAATATCAATCTCTCCATGTAGTATCGGCCTTAAATACCTAAAGATAATTTTCCATAAGAATAAAACAAAAATTAGAGGCTTTACTTGGTAGTTGGTCATTTTTCAAATTATCATCTTAAAGACAAATAATACCTAAAGAATAGTACCAATTTCTCGTCCTATGAGTGTATGAAGAAGACGATACGTGTTCTTTTCACCACTAGTCCAACTGCGATCGCGAAAAGTTTTAGAAACAAAGTAAAAAAATTGTTATTTGCACTTTGTAAAGGAATAATAAAAGTAAGTATACCTAGGTAACACTGAAAATGTTTAGAAAATGAAAATTTTCTCGCGTTAGGTTCGTTTTAGATTTGCCGCCAATTCACAAAAACAAATGGCGAATGAATGCAATATACTGCATTAGGTTACCAAATAGTTCTAAAAAGGAAATTCAAAAAAGTTTTCATTAGCAATGTTTCTAACTGGCCAGTTCTAAACATTTTCAGTGTTACCCACGTATTTAATATAACATAAAAATGAATCGATACTTATGGGTGCTAGTAGAATAATATAGATTATATAATTAAATAGGAAAACCAAAGATGAACAATAGTGCCTCAATATGCTCCATGACAGGTTTGAGGTATGAACGAAGCTGGTGCTCTGCGAGAACCTAGAACTAAGTAATACAAAATAGAGAAATAAAGGAGACCATGAAACCAATTGCAACTGTATTACAGGTTCACATTTTTCATTATAAAAAACTGATCACTGTTATTTCAAAGTCATATCCGGATCTACCATCACAAAGCTATCGGCTATTCAGATTTAAAAAAACGAAACGTCTATATTTACATACGCAATCATAGCCTTAAGGAGGCCAATAGGGAAGTAAATAGGGAGTACTTTTGCGATTAAAACTAGGGGAGGCTCTATTGACTGAGTCTGTTGTAAAACACCATGTGAAGATTTAGCCGGAGGCCATTAGGCTATATGAGAGGGCGGTCAGCGAGGACAGGATGGCGTTATACGCGATGAAGCAGTTAAATAGTCATTTCATTTTTGAAATTTAAGTATTGTGGTTATTGAATTGTTGGAATAATAATATTGAAATTTTAGGTTGTATTTTATCCCGGTTGTATTTTTAATTGCTTCAAGCTTCACGTATTATTCTAAGTATATGTATAGCGATGCACCTAGAATCATAGTCGCCTATCATTTGAGGTATGTATAGACAACAGCAGCAGCGTGTCAACCTACCACATACATCAAATTTTCTCAATTGATATTAATCTCTACTTGTTGGACTTAAAGTTGAAAATCAATTCAGTGACCTTTAACTTTTTGGGTAGGTTGACCTGCAGTTGTCTGTACATAACAATTTATTTAATTCCAGAAATTCTGAAGAAACACAAGTTGAATCCATAGAAAATTAAATATATCTTTTATCTCAATGTATAATGTTCGCGTAAATTAAAAAAAACCAATGAGTTACTCCGTGTTTAACGGAGGAGCATGGCTTATTACTGCATGCACTGGTCCACGGAACCACGTCTAGTGGGCGTTATCGCGATCAACAGCTCTTTGAGCGCTCGCCCCGGGCCACTAGGAACTGCGCACGGATTCCTTCGACCTTGCTTGGTGCAATTGTTGGGATGGCGAGGTTACGTGGATTTTTTTAAGAATTTAATTTTTTGCTTGCGACGAATATAAATGAGGCATAGTCGCTTACCATGGACTCATAAGAAGGCTAATGGTCGCTCAGTGGGCAATTAAAATAACGATTTTTGGTATTTCCCCGAACGATAGAACCAGATATGAGAAATTATTGAGATCAAGACGTAGCAGTGGGCACAAACATAGTAGATAAGATAAGAAGAACGACGGCGGACAGCTGGTTCTAGAATCACGGCCGCATACTCGATTGTTTTAAGGGTCAATAACATTAGGGATTTCTAACTCTATATAATGATTAACAAAAGTCGAAAACTTAAATACGCAAATGTGACCTTTACAAAATCCATATCGGTATGTCCGAATGCAGAATATTTGGGAATATTAACTGTTCCCCTTCTTTGATGTTATTTTTATTTCCTTTTAAGGGTAAATGTACTAATAAGTTTAGAGATATTTACAGTTTAATAATATCAGAAGCCTCTTAAAAAGGAGAGTTTTGGTGATCTACAAGTGGGCTAGTGATCGAAGTTTTGCCAATGATAAAGAGAAGCAGCTGCATATCTTCTGATGACACTCGTTATTTAGGCTTTAAAAAAATCCATAGAAAAGGAAGAAAATAAGGTATTCAATTTTTGTGCCGATACCATACGACCACCATAAGTTCAAATAAGAAGTAATTCGCTACTACAGCCAGTGATTTCCTTTAGAACACTGAGCCACTAGAAATAGTACACGGATTCTTTAAACTTTCTTTGGCCCAAGTAACAAGATGCCATCATTTTAAGAGAAAAATAATCAAGAATCGGTTGGCATTAGCATTTTGAACCAATACGAAATAATAAAATGAAACTGTGCTGGTATTATTAAAATTTATACATGATACAATCGTCTAAAAAACTTATTAAAGCCTATTACAAAAATTATAATAAAAGATTTTAAGGGATATTGAGTGCACAAAAAATACAATAATATGTCATCAATGAAATTTATGAAATTAATATCTTACATAGAAATCCAAATCGTAAGTCACTATAAACCATTAAAAAAACTAAATGTATAATAACGTGATTGAGCTATGAAGTTTTCCTTTATCTTTAAAATTTCAGGGGTCGCATTCGGCAAGCTTGGAGATTATGCCTGTACCCATAATTGTTGTGGTAAATGTGCCGCAAACAGTGCGTTCGAGTGGGAGAAATTATTAGTGACAAACAAAAAATTAGTTTTGGAGTACCACAGGGAAGCGTTTTGGGCCCAACACTATTCAATATCTACCTGAATGACCTACCCTCGCTTCCATTGGCTGGCGCAGAGGTGATTTGTTACGCCGACAATACAGCCATTCTATTTAATGGACCATCATGGTCACAAACGTTTAAATGAGCGTAAGCTGGGCTAGCTAGAGTGGTTTACAGGCTGGATACTAATTTGCTAACCTTAAATTTAGAAAAAACGAAATTCCTAACCTTCTTCAAGACTATTACATTAAAACCAAATTTATACCAGCATTCAAGATCCATCAAAGTCACTGTAGGAGTATCGCAAATTATGATTATTTAACACAATGTAGTTGTAAATCCAAGGGGCAAGCTGTGGTTACAAAATATCTTGGTGTTTACATCGACGAGAAACTTAACTTCCATCAGCACATTGATTTATTTTCAAAAAGAGTGCGTAAAATTGTTAATGTTATGTTCTTGTTGCGTGACGGGGCTAGCAACACAGTAGTTAAAATGGTTTACCTGGGGCTCTGTCAATCTGGCTATTGCATCTCAGTATGGAGTGGGACTGACAGGACCTATATGCTACGGATTGAGAAAGCTTAAAGGGCCGGCCAACTTGGTATATATAGAGGCACGAGTCCTTAGCGTACGAAAACTATACTAGCTACACATAAAGCTGTCATCCGTTCAAAAGAGTACGAACAACTTCTGGCAAAACGATTATTCAAAATCAAAACGCCGTTTGTTAAAACTGCTTTTGGTAAGAGACACAGTAGATATCTGTACCCTACTATTTACAATAAAGTAGTTAGACAATGTTACTTCAGAACCAAAGAAGTCTATACTATGAAATCAAAGGTTTTTGGTTGGCTCCTGTATCTTAGTTATAATGAAGCTGAGTTACTGCTGACCAATCCTAAGTGACTGCAAACGTCACACTCAGTGGTATTAGAAGCCGATCCCAAGTATGTTCTTTATGTAAGGCTGAGCAACTGTGGAGTTTTAACACACACACACGCGCACATATACACCCACGCATGCGCGCACACACACCACACACACATACACACACACACACACACACACCACACGCACAAACACAAACCACATTTATTTTTGTTTGATTCTGCATGTTTAAATTTATGTCTTCAAATTTTACCTGTTACGTAAATAAAAGTAAAAATCAGCAACTAGTTTGGGGACTGCTAGTAACCAAAAGATGTATTTACGTTTTCTGTTAGTAAATATATTTGTATTTGTTTTTATATTGTATTAATTTGTAAATTGATTTCAATGATAAAGGCTTTGGCATTGCTGATTGTAGGCCATTATTTTACTTTTTTTTTAATACTGAGGAAGCTACTCGTACTGTGATGTGATAAAACAAAATCTATTGGGATGCTAAATTGCTTATCTACGCA
The DNA here is from genome assembly GCA_949315895.1 of Anania crocealis. Classification (NCBI taxonomy): domain Eukaryota; kingdom Metazoa; phylum Arthropoda; class Insecta; order Lepidoptera; family Crambidae; genus Anania; species Anania crocealis. The sequence continues at coordinate 3,796,750 of OX438868.1, forward strand.
GCTGTGGATTGGACGATTATTAAATACTATTTTATCAACAATTTCATAGCAAAGCACTCAGCAGTAATGGATTTGGTGAAAATTAATTATTTTCACCGATGCGTGGGTTTACTCGTATTTCAAGAATTTTTGACGTGTGAAATTCAAACGGCGGTCAACAAGACCAATTTCAACTTTAAATCACCTACGTAGAGTATGTTTTTGGTGTTATGCAAACACAATCGAGTCCCTACCACTTGTGGAAGTTCGTGGACATCATTATTAGTTCGGAGTTGATTTTCAGAATAATTAACTTTTGACACCTCTCGTATGGAAGGCATTGTGGCTTTAATTATGTTCACGAGAGTCCTTCTGAAATCAACAAGCTGTTTGTTACCCAGAACCCAACTCTATGAAATAAGTCTCTAAAATAGAAAGTTTCAATCTAAGTATTTTTTTTAGGATCTAGCATTGATTGAAAATGCTTGGAGTTTTTTTTTTACATTTCAACGTTTTATATCCATGTATTTCTTAGATGAGGCAGAATAGGGCATCCACAGTCATTCTTCAAGCCTAGAGATCTTAGACTTTTGCTTCTCGCTCCTTGGATCGAAATCTGGTGTTCTTGGTCTTTTATGCGTCGCCATTTACTAAGCACCGCTAGTTTTGTTTGGTAAGTAGGTACCTTAAAATTGGTAGCTATCTATATTTATGATATTAGCGCCATGATCGAAGAATAAAATCAGTTCTCCTGTGATAATGGTGCTCGCAACAGTGCCGAAATATCGTAAACTCATTAGAAGGTACTACGTTGTAATAACTCTTTCCTGCTGACTGTGACCACGGAAGTTTGATAGTTCAAGCCAGGTACTGGCTTACTGTATCAAAATGTTGGTATTTAGTCAGTAATTTAAGTAGACCATACAGGAGCCATTTTTATTAAGGTTCTGTTTAATGAGTTATTGAAATAGCTTTGATTTAAATAAGTTAAAATTTAGATTTTTACTGTCATTTGGAATTTTATTTTATACATTATATACACGTAATGGTAATAAAATTTCTGCAGCACTTCAGCGCTCCGCCTACGTTACGGTACCGGGATAATCGAATCGAGAATCGATGAGAATCGTCTCATCAGGTCAGTTAGTGCATAGATAATATAATACTATAACACATTTTTGTACAGAAGAAATTTTTTGGGGATTTTTAATTAAGCACAAAGAGTGTTTAAGGTTAAGTGCCGGTTTTTATAATGAATTTCTAGTAACGAACTTACTAAAAAAAAAAGTGCATTTTAATGTTCTTCTTGATACAAAAGTAGGTAAACGTATATTTTGTCTTTGTTGAGACAGGGTTCTTAAAAAAACTTAACTACGATACCATGAATTTTTATTTCTAAAAAACAGAATTGGCAAAATGCGTAAAACAAGCTACCAATTTTGAGTCGTTGTTTGATAATTGACAGTTTTTTGTTTGTTTGGCACAGACTTAAAATAGATGGGTTATTTTTCACTTTCCAATATATCCAGAATTTTTTTTTTTAAAATTTTATTGAACACTGATTTTTCGCATAATATATATTTTTATTAAGACACTAGCTGTTCCCTGCCACGCTTCGATTTTGCTCATTGTGAATGAATGGTTTTTGTTTTTTATGTTTTTCAGGTCGATCGGTGCAGAACTTTTTGAGTTTTTGAACCGTACAAAAACCAACATAACATTTGTATATATAAGACTTGCATTTGCAGCTATAAAAATCATTGAAACTTCGTCGAAACGTGTGATTAAAAAAAAGCGTCGAAATATATTTTTATTTAGTGTACCTACATTGAAAAAGAGCCATGTGATAATTACTTACTTTTTTCTTGAGCCTTGTGATGTCGAATTAAAATAGAAATAAACTTTTGTTCAATTTAAATCTAAATCACAGAACCATTTGTACACCTATCCGACGCACACATGGTTATTTTTAACCAAAAGGAAACGACAGTAGTTACCCGTGTGCATAGAACCAGCGAACCGATAGTTCGGCCTATCGGGTGCATGTCCCGACATGCACCGCTCGCGGTTTCCGATAAATTTCCCCTCTGTATATATCGTACATATTTTATTGTGCCTTTGTTAGCTGTACACCCGAATATGGGTGCGTCCCGACGTCTTTTTTTTGCGGGTGCATAGCAAATTGAATTTCTAGTTTGTACCACGTCTGTCCGATGTTTTTGTGGACTAAGTTTTGGGGAATTGATAGCAACGTAGTTGGGTTATGCTTTTTCCGTGCGATAGTAATTGCGTTTATGTTTGTTAATTATGTTGGCGCAACTTAGATATTGATGAAACTAACTTCCGTTGGTAATTAAACTTAATAATATTACAGTTTGAATGGATATTTGTTTATGTTTTATAAAATTCAAGGTTGACTGTGCATTAAGAATAAATAAATAATCGATTGTAATTTCTCCATTTTATTTATTTTAAAAACTCACATATCGTGTAGGGCGCAGGTACATATTATTTTGTATATCCATCAAATCAAACCAAGATGTATGGAAATGATAAAAAGATATTGCAATAAAAACACGATTGTTTCTTTTTGCTGTGACGTCATTTTGTAACGGTCATCGACGGCCATCTCGAAACGAACGGGTAGAAATTTATAATATTTATTTTTAAAGTGAATATATAACAAAACATTCTGAAAGTAGTTCAAGAGTTAACATGTTGCCGGTATTAAACGAGCAGAAACGTAAATAATCACGGTCTTTGTATGTGTGTACAATATCAATTATTTATTTTTATAGTGAACCAGCTGTTGCCCGCGACTTCGTCCGCGTCAATTTCTATTATTATGATCACGACTATTTTTACAACGTTTTTCACTCATGCTTCGCTCCTATTGGTCGCAGCGTGATATTATATAGCCTAAAGCCTACCTCAATAAATGTTCTATCCAACACAAAAATATTTTTTCAAATCGAACCAGTACTTCCTGAGATTAGCGCGTTCAAACAAACAAACAAACTTTTCAGCTTTATAATATTAGTATAGATATACAACTAAAATATTCTGTGAATATTTTAGGCTACCTGTTCAGTTGCTGCCACTAAAATTGAGAAAAATAATGAGTTCCTGAATATGCATTTTATTCAAAAGACAAAAAAACTTGCTGATACTCGTATAACGGAAAAGGTAAAAAAAACATAATCTCTGTAAAAACTGCGCTCGGTTTATGAGTTACAGCCTGACAGAGTGGAGTCATAGTAATCGAAACCCGATTTTATACTTTACGTACAAAACTATAAAAACTAAATTTCCCAAACATAAAATTCAAATTAAAACACAAGAAGAAACAACTTACCACAGCCAAATCTCATAACATTATCTTCATACGTTCCTCATCGTTCTACTAACATTTAAAACGTTCCGGTCAGAATATGCCGTCTCATGGCGGTAAACAGATGTTAGCGATAATTGCTAATAGCTTGTAACAGTTTGTTAAGCTAGTGATTGGAACAATTCATAGACTTTCTGTTGGTCTGTGGGTTATAGACATCTTGAATGACCATGGCGTATCAGTAACATTCGCCATTTTTTTTTCTAAAAATACCTTTTAGTGCGAGTTTCATTGATATGTTTATTTAGAACGTTTGATTTCTCAACAAGGTACCCTTACAGTTTCGTCATGTTTATCCCTCTGTTTATCTGTCTGTCTTTCTGTACGGTTAAGATCAAAGACTTTTTGTGCTAGAAAGCTGTTATTTAACATAGGTAATTATTTATCGATACTAGTTTCAGTAACGCAATTTTGGGATAGAGTCTTTCAAATATTTTTTAGGAGCTTATATGTAGCAGATGATTCCTTTGATAAGAAGACTCAACTCCTAAACGTGGGTGTTGAAACGTTTTGCAGCTTTCCATAGATAAGAAACAAACGAATTAATTGATTCGAGGTTTATGCCTACCTTATTTATCATGAGTTTTTGATATTTTAACATTGTTGCAACTGACACGACCACGGAAACACTGATGTCTATACTCATCGATCAGACATATCGATCAGACAAATCGATCTTCCTCCCGTCGCAGTCTTTTACCACATACGATGCAAGTACCACCGTTTGCAAACTCGCTATTTAGACACTTCTGTTCTCGATATACAACACTTACAGTATCCGATAAAAAACAAACGAATTAATTGATTCGAGGTTTATGTCCACCTTATTTATCATGTGTTTCTGAAATTTAAACATTTTTGTATCTAGCACGACCACGGAAACACTGATGTCTATACAGCTACGAGCGACAAATCGATCTGCCTTCTGTCTCAGTCTTTTACCACATACGATGCAAGTACCACCGTTTGCAAACTCGCTATTTAGATGCTTCTGTTCTCCTGTTCTCGATATAAAACACGTTCAGTATCCAAAGTCGATTTACACCCGTATTTATAAAGTAGTAATTACTTATTGCTTTGTAAAGTCGTAACTTTTGGTGTTATTTCCTAGTGCTTATGTGGAGAAAATTGGTCACCATTAATTGGTCATATTATTTATCTAAGAATGCTAGCTTTTGATACGAGTAGTTCTAACTTTTAGTAACTTCTAGATTAAGGCTTACAAATTAACTCTCAAGTAATTACTTTTACTCAAGCGATTACTTTTACTTGTTTATAAATACGGGCGTTATAATAAGTACACACACAGTCCGACACAAAACATTTGAATGTTTGACGGTGATTTTATGTCAGTGACAACTTTATAACCCGGCAAAATTATGTCGGCATGTAATAGTATAGCTAATTATGTCATTTTGTAACTATACAATTGATATAGGTTGTACTAAGTGCACCCTTAATATGTCAAATGTTTGCACTTTTAGATGGGACACTTTTTTGATGAAGATTGTGTATCTTACTTTTTATATAACATCAATGGTATCCGATCATTTTTTACCTCCTCGTGGTCCTCCCTGGGCAGCGGCATCTTTGGTTTTCTAACCAATGATGACGGCTAACAGATCCCTCTGCGGTGGTAGGCTTCGTAAGAGGCCGCCTGGATGCTACCACCCTCCTGCCGGAGTCCAGCGCCAAACAGTTTTTCTGTGTACTGCTGGTGTGTGGGTGAACCAGTACCTCTGGGTAAGCTCGCTCCCTTAGGCTTCTTCTTAACCGAATAGTTAAGTATGTAGTTAAGAGCAAGCCCATTATTTAAAAAAAAAGAACAAACCCACGTGTAAGCACTAGTGTAGCGCATAGATATAAAAAAGCGACAAACAAAAAACAACATTAACGCGCTCAACATATCAACGTATCGATCAATTACATTTGGAATAAGAGCATTTCTTATCAATAATGGATCAATCATTATAGTGATGTTGCGTAGGATTGGACACTTAAGTAGGCATGATAATAAAAGCTGGTTCGTTATATATTTGACGACTGCCGTGGCGGAGTGACGTACAAACCGGTTTTTAAGATGTTTCCTGCTCAGAGGTCCCGGATTCGATTACCGGACGGGTCAATGTAGAAAAAATGTGTTCTTTGTGTAACGTAGGCATCCGATAAGTAAGGAATTTCAAAAATTCTTAAGGGTTTAAGAGGGTAAAAAAGATTTTGCTTTAAAATCTTTAAAATGACCTACTTATCGAATATTTGAGATTACTGTATAATTTGTTTGAAAGTACATTTTCAATATTCCATTTCAATATTTTCAGTGTATTTAATTTCATTTGTTGTTATTTTTGAAGAAGTTTCTTTGTGTTTGATTTGTTAATTAAAAATTTTAAAGGGACCTATTATTCAGTAATCTGTGTTGTTTGGTTGAGATGCTCACCTCTTACACTTGCATAGTAATAACCTTAGCAGTTTACGGAAGAAGTAGTTGATTACCTAAGTAATTGGTCCGGGTCAAATAAGGATTACCGAAATATTGATTAGCTAGAAAGAAGATGTGAAGAATTTTGTTGTTATAAGATTTATCGATAACGTTATAATGTGAGAACAAATTTAGTTTGCTACAAGAGTTTTAGACCTTTTTTCAATAACTAGTTGTTTTTCTATCGCCTAGGGCCAGTTTTAGCCCTAGCATAAGCAATTGTATGCTTTTCGATACCGTTATCGCGGTGGCCAATTAAAAACATACCATTCACTGGCCAATACTGTGTCCGCCTATAATGAAAGCAGTGAATACTTAATATCGCTTACTTGGCTCAATCTATCGCTACCCTACGCGAGGCCGATCACTTCTCATTCTTTCTGAGTATGGTGTCTAAATTAGACTGCATTCGATATAAATAAAACAATAAATAAATTAAATGTGGACAACATCATGATATTTTATAAATATCAATGCAAATATAACCTATACTAACAATAAAAAGCTGAAGAGTTTGTTTGTTTGTTTGAACGCGCTTATCTCTGTAACTACTGGTTAGAATTTAGAAATTCTGTTTGTGTTGGATAGTCCATTTATCGAAGAGGGCTTTAGGCTATATTTTTAAAAAACTTTTTAATCTCGATCATAATAACAGAAATTGACGCGGACAAAGGTGCGAGCAACAGCTAGTATGTATATAATTGCAATTCAATTGCTGAAATATCATTAATAGTACTAGCGGACTAAGCAAGCTTCATATCGCCTAACAATAGTTGATTTTGACGACTTAAATATGGCGTAGTTGGAAAAAATAAATTTTCTTAATTTTTTTATGTTAACTTTTCAACTATTTTAATTATTATTAAGAGAGCTGCTGACAATACTCCGGAACATCTACCAACCACGACCACTCTGACAAGAGTGTCCGATTAAGAAGAGAATTCCTGACCAGGACAAATCAAAAAACAGCAAAATCACAAAAATCAAATCAGCCGTTCTTTAGTTAAAAGTGGTGTGACTAGCACGAATTTATTTTTAAGATTTTAATAGCTGATTTATCTTACATTCAAACACTGATTGTTAAACATAAACATACTAATTGTAAAGATGTTTCTTTCGGGTGTTAAAGAGAGCAAGTTCCTAACATGAAACTTCACTGGCTTATAGCAATAAACATACTGGGAAAATTTATGCAGTGACGTTATGTCTCGGTAGCTTAACGCTTCGAACCCTAACGGCCAATCCCAATAATCTATCTATCTTCAGATTTGGCATATCGGAGATAGAAAACATCTTCTGTCTCTGATTTTGCCGTCCAGAGAAACAAAGACAAAAGTTGTTTTCTATCTTCGATATGCCAAAACTGAAGATAGATAGGTTATTGGGACCGGCCGTAAGTTACACCCGGCTGTCGCGATAACAATTGATTTAAATTATGTCTGGAAAAACCCACGCTCAAAGTTTAATTACTGATATTATAATAGCAATTTAGTTGCCAAAATATAATATAAAAAGTATCTCATACCTACATTGTTCTGATCACAAAGTAAATAACTATTCAAAGAATTTAAAATAATTTTGATTGACTATCTTTTCGTACAATTTGTTTTGCACTGCATTACCCCTTCTACGCTAATATAAGATTTCCTATACCCAAAAGGTTGTCTGGAAGAAATCGCTTTTTAGCGATAAGGCCGCCTTATTGTACCTTCAATTATATCTCGTCTGTATTAATTTATGTTCATGTGTTTTGTGCAATAAAGTGTTTATTCATTCATTCATTCATTCATTCATTCATTCATTCATTCATTCAAACAAGTTGTTTTGTGGAAATCAGCAACAACTTAGATACCACAAACAGCCGACTCTCAAAAATGTAGAAAAACATTTAAATCCAAAATTGACCTGTCCGGGTATCGAACCCGGAACCTTGACTCAGGCGACACCTTGAAAGCCGATGTGTACACTACTGCTGAGGTCGTCGAATGGAAATAAAATATCAATAAACACACACAACATGCTAACTTTCATTTTACCGCTGATCTCAAAATAATAGTTAACAATGGACGATGTATTGTTATAAATAATACAAAGGTAAATCAAAGAGTTCCCATGATTTTGTTTTCACTTCAAATGGTCGAAGATTGAATACAATAGTGTAAGGTCAGTAGACTTGCTCATTAAAACAACTTGGTACAAAAGAAATTGTCAATATATTTTTATGCTGCAAAAGTTTTTTTTCCTTTATTATTGTGTAACTAAAATTTCTAAGTCAAGACATGATTGCACATCGTTTATGAACTTTAAATTCAACGAGTAAAGATTATTTAATTTTGTGTGATACTGGCTGTTATGTTAAAAACATAGCCACACCTTTTCTTCCTGTGGTTGTCTTTCGAAGAGATTTAAAGAGTATGGCAACAAGACGACCTCCGTGGCGGAGTGGCGTACACACCGGTTTTCAAGGTGTCGCCTGCTTCGTGGTCCCGGGTTAGATTCCCGGACGGGTCAATGTAGATAAAATGTGTTTTTCTACATTTTCCCGGGTCTGGGTGTTTGTGGTTCCTTCGTTGTTGCTGGTTTCTTAAATACAAATGCTTTAAATAGTTATTCGAATTGGGATCAGCACAATGTATGTGATGTTGTCCACATTTACATTTACATTTACATTTATTTATTAAGAAGAGTATTAAATTAATGTAATAATAATAAATGAAGAAAAAATATTTTTTATTAGTTAATTCACACTTTCTTGCATATATACACACAGATAATTTAAATAAATTAAGACCATAATTATACAAAGATTTTCTCAGCTGAATGAATGAAATTAAATGAAAATAAAATGAATGACCTGTAATTTGTTTGTCAACAGTACCTATAGCCTCAAAATTACTTAGTCAAAATTGCAAGAATAAAGCAAGTCATATTTTATCAACTATGAGTTGGAGTGAATCTAGCAATCACTGGCAACCTTCATATTTTGAGAATTAAATAAAAAGCACAAACGGCATTTATTTGAACCGAATCTTGGTCAGCAGACTTTCTGAGTCAATTTATAGTGTGTTACTAATGACAATAATGCGTGACATTATGAGTTATGAACAATGATATTCAAGTTATTCTGTAAATATTGTTACACGATATTACGCACAAAAATACAGGTTTGCGTAATATCTAATATCAATATTACCTACGTTTGTTCAATCCCTACTTCCTTATTAAATAAATATTTACAAATGCCAAAGTAACTCTGCCGGATCTTCTTATTAAAATTTGACTAAGTTTGGTACCGAGATAGATAAGATTTGAGAAAGGACATTGGCTTAACCTTAAATCTTAAAAACCATTAAAATTATGTAAACAAAAATAAATCCGAGGTAATGTCAAAATTTAAATTAACCTCTGTAGTTTTACGCCGCAAATGCAGACTTACTTGATATTGTTTGTTAATATTAATTGCATACTTTCACGTCCCTTAAAACATTAAAATTAAAAAACAGGATTTTTTCGGCTTGTCTTTCTTTTCAGGTCTTATAGTCTTTGAGGTTAACCACAGATGAACAAAAAAACTAAAAGGGTTTCTTGTCGACTTCAAAATCCCAAGAATGATGGTCACACCCTGCATATCACTTACAATCGCAACCATAATAATATGTAAACAAAATCGTGCTTCTGTTTGATCGGGACAAATTTAAAAACATTTCTAACGCTCCCAAAACTACTAAAACGACTATTTTTTAATAAAACTCCTCAATACGCAACTGCCTACGCAATCAATTGGTAGACTCCACAGTTATGACAATATTAAGTAAATAATAATTCGCCCTCAATTATATTCACATTTCCTTAATATGTGAATGGCCAGTCATTACTTAGTCGTCACAATGGATTCAACTGTCGTTGAAACTAGTCCAGACGTCCAGTTAATAATCTTTTGATGTGGCAGTTTAGAAGTAATTTGTTTTAAATTTAGAACACCCACTCCCACACCAAGCAGGTTGGCAGGCAGTTGTAGAGATAAAAAAAGCGTTAGTGATTTTTTTAAACTGTTTTTTTAGAGTATACTAACTTGTTGCTGGCACTTCGTACTTGTGGAATTTTGAATTTAGAACTATTTTTCTACTGCTACACATTATTCCGGGATGAAAAGTTACTATTTTAGCCCAATTAGCAGTTCTGTCATGATTAATGAATGTCCGGGAATAAAAAACAGTGAACCTTTTAACTGATGACCCCTTGAAACGAGGCATGGGACACTCACCTTGCTACACATGTCACAAAAGTCATCCTTAAAGAATAATACACAATATGGAATTTATAATACCTGTTTTTCCTTCACAAATACGATATCATTCTGCATCTTCCACACATTCCCGGGAAACCATCAAATGCCTCATCCGAAAAATTGAAATGTCATAAGTCGATGTGCTCAAGTGAGCGCCAGCGGGCTAACAATGGATTTTTATTTGAAAGCAGCCACTCCACTCCATATTCGTGCTACTGACATCCGTTTTACCGGGTTCCACTGGAGTTGACCTTTCGGTTCAGTTGGCAGCCTGAGTGACCTGGCTTGAAATGTCTTGGACCGATGGATATTATGTTTTAGACGTTTTGGTTTTAGGAATATGAAAAGTATATTCTATAGATGCTATTGTTAGCAAATTAGAGTGTGTTAAATTGGATTTGAAAGTGTGTGTAACTAAAAAATTCGTTTGAACTTAGCGCACAAACAAAAAAATGCCGTGTTCTCTTCTAAAAACCTTAATATGGCGTGATTTAATTCAAGCTTATCAAGACACGCCGCCATTTTGTGATTTGACCATAAAACAATTTATAATATCGTTCAGCGATAAATATCAATTTTTATATTTCGAATGCGATTTATTTATAGAGTAATTATAGTAACTTAAAAATGCACCGACAACCAAAAATAAAACTGGCCAAGTGCGAGTCAGACTCGCGCACGAAGGGTTCCGTACCAAAAAGGCCAAAAAAACGGGTTTGTTGTATGGGAGCCCCCCTTAAATATTAATTTTATTTTGTTTTTAGTATTTGTTGTTATTGCGGTAACAGAAATAAATAATTTGTGAAAATTTCAACTGTCTAGCTATCGCGGTTCTTGAGATACAGCCTGGTGACAGAGCGACGGACAGACGGACAGACGGACAGACAGCGAAGTCTTAGTAATAGGGTCCCGTTTTTACCCTTTGGGTACGGAACCCTAAAAATAATTATGACCATTGCAATAGACGAAAAAAATTATTAGGCTCCTCAAAAATACTGTACTGTCCTGTTTGATACGGTTTTGAAATCAAAGATTCAAGTGAACGCTTCATAGTACTACAAATCAACCAGGAACTGCCTACCATAACTGGGTCAATCGAGGTGCCCCGATATTCAATTACGCTGTTAGGCTGATATTTGGCCTGAGGCTATCTGAGTCATCTCAGAATTGGGTATATCCATCTAAATTGGGCTGTCACTCAAATATGATCTATAATTCTTGCCTGACAAGACATGGTTTGGTATGGCAGTGTTATAAGTCGCAAGCCTATGATTGGATATGTCCATAATACAATGTTGCTTGCAATTACTTAGTAAGTGATTGTCTTAGGGGTTTCAAATTCCGTGGTTGAGGTGCTTTTAAGATAATCATGTGTGTTGTGTTCGGATGCATGATGAGAGGATCACGTTTTGGCGAATATATCTGACCATCGATCGATTCAGCAATCAGAACCACTCGATGATGAATATCAAATGATATTCAGGAACACAAAAACACAAGACAAATATTTTTGATGACTTAATATTGTTTTACATAATATGATTTTAAGATGTTTTGAGGTAGAACCAATGCTAGTTTTAATTAAAAACTTCTTTAAGTGGGAGTCACAATGGATTATGGACAAATAGCCACAACTTTCCGGTTACCGAGCGACTTCTCAAAAAAGTTACAAATATTGAATCACTACCTACTACTTGATACATTGTCCTGAAAATATCTGTAAGATTTTTATTTTTTTTGACACTTTATTGTTTTTTGTTCTAAAAGAACTGCAAATAATATACAAAAAAAAGAATCTTTTTAACTCTTATTAATTAAGATACAATCCTTTTATGGGTAGTTTACCCGTTATCACGAACGCTTTATAGTTTGGAATTCGCTGAAATAAATTCAAAAATAAAAGCATTATAAACGAAAGGAAATTGTTCACAGGTCAATAAAAAACAAATAAAAAACATGATCTCTGCAATGATACTGATATGCTTTAGTTCTGGGTTTGGAAAAAATAATTATTATAATATTGGGTTTAAGTTTATAAATGGCTTAAATAACTTATCATTGCCGATATCCTGTGACACCGAGCGTTCTAGACGTGTAGACTGTAGACAAAATATTAAAAATATATAGGTATTTATCTCAAAAATGCGTTCAAGTGATCTTATGAAGTCTTTCACTTAGATATATTTTTTTTGAAAATTTAACAATAACAATGCAGTGTAGGTACTACATACTACTACTCATCATATTTATTATTTTTTAAACATTATCACCCTTCAGAACGATTTCCTATCACGACAACCAACTATAAATCTTAGCATGCTATCCCGAGCGCTTCCGATCCATCGGACATTGCGATAGCATAAAAGCCTTAGCAAATATTCGAAGACATTAGCATATGAATGATACAGCCTAAAAAAGCTCCCCAGGTGCCGTGTCCGGACCGGAAATAGGTTCGAGTAAGCTTCTGTGGCGATAGGACGTAAGTTTGCGTGGAAAATATTTCAGGTTGTCGATATTTTTGGAGAAATGTTGTCATAAATAATAATCTGTGGTGGAATAAAGTAAATAATATTTTGTGGAATAAAGTTACCGTTATAAATAACATTTCGTGTGATGGTTATAAACAAAACAAAAAACTACTATAAGTAATGTTAGAGATGACTAAAAGACTGTTAGAGGACGGGCAATAGCGTCTTTTCTCCAGCACTGACCAACTTTGGCGTAGTACTTCTATGAAGATTCCTGTGTCCAGCAGTTGACTGAAATGAGCTAGTGAGGATGATGACATGATCAAAAACATTAATGATGAATAAATATCACTTACATACTTCTTAATAAATCTTATATATAAAATTCTCGTGTCACAATGTCAGTTACCTTACTCCTCCGGAACGGCTTTACTGATTTTTACCAAATTTTATATGCATATTCAGTAGGTAGAATCGGCTACTATCTATTTTTCATACCCCTAAATGATAAGGGTTGTTCACCCTAAACATTTTTTTTTACTTTTTGGACAAAATGTTTTGTGTTTATTTTTCTATAATGTGGCATTAAAAAATACATACAACTCTTAATTTTTACCCTTTTATTACCAACTTCTATTTTTTAATAGCCATTTTAGGAATTAATTCACTCTTATGGCAAAACAACGTTTGCCGGGTCAGCTAGTATTCTTATAATATTTTACTTTTTGAAATACTACAGTTCTTAACAAAACTTTTTCAGTGCGTGCCGGGACGCGTAGTTACACGCAAATAGCGAATTATTTGAGTTTGTTGTAAAAAAATATTAAGTGAATTAAACATTTATATTTATTACCTATTTCAGTTAGTTATATTTATATATAACTAACTGAAATAGATTAAATTCCTAATAACAGCCTATAATCATCCCACTGCAGGGAAAAGGCCTTCATCATTGAATTCAAGTTACCACAGCAATGATGGGTGTACCGGCACAATCACCACGCTTGCCAAATGCGGGTTGGCGATCACAAACCCGAGCAACGCTCGAAAACTCGAAACCTTTTTGTTGCCCGACCCGGGATTCGAACCTGGGACCCCAAGATCTTGGCCCGGTATTTAAACCACTAGACCAACGGGGCGTTTTATATTTCAGGTTATCGTAATTAAAAAATTTGCCTAACGATTGCCCTATGACATTTGAATGTTTTATTTTCCAAGTTCATTTTGTAAGTCTACTGGCAACTCTAAACCTATAAACTCTACTTGGCTCTAAAACTTTACTGTTTAAGTTATTTCTTTTAAAGTTTTTAATCATATTGTTTTATAAAAACTTTGCACTGACTTTTACAAACATACTCCTCAATATCCAGTTTAGTGGCTGTGACGAAGACCATACATTTCGCAATGAAAAGTATTCAATCAATCCAATAAGTTCTCTTTGCCATTCAGATTTGCTTCCGAAGATATAGAACGTAGTTTAAACTGTAACTCGGAGAAGATTTATTACATTTTGCGAGGGGAACGTTTTTCCCTGCGGAACTCTAAGTGAGGTAGAATAAAGAGAAACTAAATAAAGTAATAAAATTGACGTGCATAGTTACGTTTAAAGTGAAACTGGGAGGTTCAAGTCATAGGCGTTTGCGGTTCGCATAATTTGTGAATAAGAATCGAGACTGTTACTTACATTAGTTGGACAATTCAACAACATTTTATGTTATTTATCTATAAAATACAAGTAGAGATTCTTATTTAATTGCATTTTAAAAAGAACAGTCCAAAAAACATTTTAAAAAGCATTATTCAAATAGATTTTACGGCAATAAGTGACCCGAAGTAGTGCAATGGTCCGCTAACATTTAGTTCCCAGTCGGGTATATTTACAAAACGATTGTTCGTGAATTGGCTTTAATAAGTAAGTTTTTAGGCTATAGACATGCTTTGAAAGGCACGATAAATCATTGGTCACGGCTTGAGACGCAAGATGGAAGCCATAATTTAAACAAGTCTCCGCAGAGGCCAGTAATAGGTGGCTTAGAAAATCTGTTGATAAATTAAGCCCAGTTCTTATTTATCCTTAACTCGTAACGGTTTTTTTTTCTCAAGTCTATATATTTACCTTAATATTGCACTTTATCCCTTAATGCGGCACTTCTATACAATATGTTATAAAAACCCTGTCCGATCCATTAAGGTGTTATTAGGTATCTATATAAGATTCTATTTGTGTAATAATTTTCATGAAACATTAGAAAGAAGTTACCCCATGAAAAAAAAAATACAAAATTCGCTACATTAAAAAAGCTTACATGGTAATCCCAATAGGCGGTGACCGGACGCGCGGGAGGCGCGGAGATGCGCCGGCGCTCGCACTCGCAGGTAGCGAAGTCATGACCCCAGTTGACCCCGGTACTTATTAGTCAGATAATAATGTGTCAATTGTACGAAACTGAGACTTGTTGGAAGCTCTGCAAGTAGCTTTTTTATTTGGTAGTGTAGGTTGTAGGAACAAGCCGACCATGGACTTCCTGAGTGGACTGTATGCGGACGAAAACACTTGTTGATTTCTTCAGAGTTTATTTTCTTTCTTGAAGGTGACCGTGAGAGCAGGGACAATTTTCGCCTGATCACGTCCTATTCTTATTTACATTTCTTAAATTAGCCTAGTGACTATACAAAATTCGTGATTTTCCTTAGATAGACAAAGATAGAACACACATAGTCTCTTTTACTCTTTGGACACTTTCTCAATCCACCCACATAATAACTTCGGAGAAAAGAGAGGTCCGATATGTGTATTGCTATCTCTGTCTTACATATTCTAAACCTACCTACAGGCTTCTTAACATTTTTTCCACTTACAATCCTACCTACATGGGTTATTTCTACCGACCTTCAGAATCTGTTAGGGGGACAGGGACAGCCTATAGGATACCTCCGCCGCGCGTGAGCGGGACGGCCTATAGTTATTTTCCTTCACCCCAGTACCTTTAAACAACCATACCAGATCCTACCTAATACTTTAGATATTGTAAGTGGAAATAAGAAACCGGTTTGCTATTTTATTGAAATAAAACAAGCCCTGCGCTAATACATTTCCTTATAAACTAAGGCCCTAACAGAAATTACGTTTATTTGTGATAAAATATAAAGTCTTTACATACATACATATTCAAAGCTAATGATAATACAATAATAAGGTTAATTACATAAACTAAATATTAAATTAAACGAGATTGACGTGTGTCCGTAACAGTCTCCCCCCGGTGCAGCGCTGCGCAGTGCGAACCTCTTCATTCTTCTACCGGCAGGACAGCCAATCTCGACGTCGGTCGACGAAACACGCCGCCCTTGGTCCTTACTTCAACATTTCTTACTCCTCCGTCTGGTCCGGGATGAACACGTGTGACGACCCCTCGGGGCCACACGTTGCGTGGAAGCGTGTGGTCCACCACGATGACTAGATCGCCTGGTTTGATAGCGACCTCGTTGACGTCACGAGCCCCTCTTCTTGGTATGAGCTCGGGTAGGTACTCCTTCAGCCATCTGCGCCAGTACTCGTCGGCTAGACCTTGCGCGGCCCGCCATGTCTTCCTCGACGATTGCTCACACGGCCCGGTGATGGGTAAGCCGTGCGAACCACCCAGCAGGAAGTGATTAGGGGTTAGCGCCTCGGGATCGTTAGCGCTAACCGGTACATGTGTGAGTGGTCGAGCGTTCATGGTGTGCTCGACTTCCATCAACAGCGTCAGTAGAACTTCTTCTTTCGGCGCCTTCTCGTTAAGCGTGACACGTAGAGCGTTCTTGACAGAGCGTATCATCCGCTCCCACGCCCCGCCCTGATGTGGTGCTCCCGGTGATATGTAGCGCCAGTCTATGCGCTGGGTGAGCGCGAAGTCGCGCAGAGCCGGTTCCCACTCCGCCATTGCCATACGTAGCTCGCTGTCTGCGCCCCTGAAGTTCGTCGCGTTGTCTGAGTACATAACTTGTGGCCACCCTCGCCGTGCTCCCATGCGCCGTAGAGCCATTATAGCCGAGTCGGTGGACAGGCTAGCTACTAATTCTATGTGCACGGCCCTTGTGGTGAGGCAAGTGAAGAGCGCTCCCCACCTCTTTTCATGTCGGCGGCCTATAGTCACTGTCATTGGCCCGAAAAAGTCTAGGCCACAGTTTGAAAATGGTCTAGTGAAAGCTTCTAGTCGAGCTCGTGGTAGATCTCCGAAGACTGGTCTCCTTGGCTTCGTCTTCCTCATGCGACAGAAAGCGCACTTGTAGGCTACAGCGCGTACAGTCGGTCGTAGTCGTAGTATCCAATATCTTTGTCGTAGGTCGTTGGCGACGCGTTCGTTGTGCGAGTGGTGGGCGCGACGGTGTTCCCTATTGCACAACAACCGCGCATACGGGTGGCTGCCGTCCAATATTACGGGCGTAGTATCGGGGGCAGACACACCCGCTGCCCTCGTACGTCCTCTAGCCCGCAACACACCATCCCCGTCGATGAATGGATCTAACATCTTAATACGACTGCTCGCCTTTATGTTGTAGCCTTTTCTTAGGCGTTCTAAATCTTCGCGGAATGAATCTTCCTGTGCTTGTTTCACTAGCCACGTCTCTGCCTTTTCTATATGTCGTATAGTCAATTCTCTAGTACGTTTACGACATTTCTCTATGAAAAGTAATACATATGCCATTGCTCTCACTAGACGTTCATAATTCGAGAAACGTCTCGCATCTGGCACGCTCCATAAGTCATTTGTAGTTACGTTACATATGACTTCGTTGTTTTCTTCATTATCGCCGTCTGCTGTCACATTCGGTGATGGCCATAGCTCTTCGTTTGAGTATAGAAACGACGGTCCGGTGAACCATCGGTCTTCTCGAGACTTTATATCGTAGTCGACTCTCGTTGCGTCGTCGGCTACATTTTCTTGCGTCGGCACCCATCTCCATTGGCTAGGATCGGTCAACTCCGTAATTTCACTCAGTCGGTGCGATACGTACGGGGTGTAACGCACTCTCTCGTTCTCTTTCCAATGTAGAACCGTTCTAGAGTCCGTCCAGTATGTAACTCTATCGGGTTGCCATCTGTGCTCTCTCGTTATAATTGACGCAAGTCGTGCGCCGATCAGACACGCCTGTAGTTCCAGCCGTGGTATCGTCTGAGCCTTTATCGGCGCTACCTTCGCTTTAGCGGCGGCTAACATCACTCGTTTCGACCCATCTTCGTATTCCACGACCCAGTATGCGGCCGTAGCGTAAGCAGACTCGCTGGCGTCGCAGAATACGTGCAGCTGCTTTCTAGTCACTCCCCCCGTCTGAGAGTATAGACGGGGTAGACGCAAACTGCTTAGAGCGTCCACACCACTCAACCATGTCTGGAATTCATTGGCTATTTCCTCGGGTAGCGCTTCGTCCCAGCTTGTGTCTAGGCGCCACACCTTCTGTATTAGTATCTTCGCTCGGATAGTGTAATAACTCAGTAGTCCAAGTGGATCGAATATTGACATGACTGCGCTCAGTGCTTCTCGCTTCGTAGGCGTTCGTTTCAATGTCTTCACTTCTTGCGGCACTTTGACTAGCACCGTGTTAAAACTTAGTTCGTCGTTGTTAGCGTCCCACATAAGTCCAAGCGTTCGTCCATATTGAGTCATAGCGGCACCGAGCTGTTTCGGTGTCGTGGCACGGCTATCAATTGGCAGCTCACGCAACACGTCCGGCCCGTTTGTATTAAAGGCTGTAAGCGTGAATCCCGCCTGCGCGTGTACATGACGAACTTCTTTGATGACGACACTTGCTTCTTGTTGTGTATCGAAACAGTCGACCCAGTCGTCTATGTAATGGTTCTTCGTTATCGCTTCGTGTGCTCTTGGGTACGTACTGGCGTGTTTCTGAGCGTTGTAATCACGTACGCTATGTGCTAAAAACGGTGAACTCTTCGCTCCGAAGATCATTGAAGTCATTTTATAACGCTTTGGTGGTGACGTTCTGTCGTCGCCTCTCCATAAAAACATTTGCGCCGGCTGATCTCTTTCTAAGATTTTTATCTGTAGAAACATCTCACTGATATCCGCGGTCACTGCTATGGCTCTTTCTCGGAATCTAAAAAGCATTCCCGCCAAATCTCTCAGTAAATCGGGACCTTCTAGTAGTGCGTCGTTCAGGCACACTCCATTGCTTCTAGCGGCAGCGTCGAACACTAATCTCAGTTTACCGGGTTTGTTCACATTGGTCACTGCGAAGTGTGGTAGATACCAAAGCCGTGGGCTATCTATCTCGTTGTCTTGGCTCTCTTTGGCGTAACCTTTTTCAAACATATTATTCATCTGTTTCGTGTATGCTTCTTTGAACTCTTTCGATTTGTCCATCTTTTTCTCGATTGCCATGAGTCTGCGCCGTGCTAGATCGTAGCTCGGTGACATAACATTCACATTTTCCTTCCATGGTAATCCGACTTCATACTGTCGTTTGACATATCTTACTGAAGTTTCAAAGGCTTCTTTGGCACGAATCTCATCTGGATTTTCACGTTCTTTCTTTAAGATACCCAATGAATCTATTTCAAAGTGTTCTTTCACCATATTGTGTAACTCGTCATCCATGGCACGCGTCGTGCACTGAGTTAAACTTTGCTTGCCGTTTACATATAGCACTGTATTTTTCTCTTTTATCACATGAGACGGCGCTATTCCATGAATCACCCACCCCAGAGTGGTAAGTGATGCTACTGGTTCATGACGTTTGCCTATTAGCAGCCTTCTGCTGTTTATCAGGTGCCAATTATCCGCGCCGATCAGGATACGCGGCTTGGCGCTTACATAACATACGTCTTCATTGTTTAGTACACGCATGTGTTTATATCTCAAACAACTTTCATTTATCGTTTGTCTATGAAGTTGAAGATTCTCCATTGTTCTCGCTCTCACCGCGTGCTTCTTATTGCCTTTAGCGATGATTTGAATCTCCACTTCCGTACTTTTATGTAGCACGCTCTGTGCATTCACACTGCAAATGTGTATGTCTCGAACTGGCCCTTCTGCGCCGACGTAATCTGCTAACTCTTTATCGATCAGTGTAATTGTTGACCCCTCGTCAAGTAGAGCGTACGTACGTACTCTACCCATTGGTCCTTCTACAGTGATCGGACATACTTTTAACAATACCTTGGACGCGTCTATCGAATGATTGACAGATGCGACCATCTCTTGGTTTTGTTCTGGACTCTTGCTGTCACTTTCTAATGTATGTTGTGGACTCTTGCTGTCCCTCTCTGACATATGTAGCATTCTGTGATGACGTCGACCACAACCATTCTCATTACATACTTGCGCTTTGCATTTGAGACGCCGATGTCTATCTGATAAACATAGAAAACATAATCTTTCTTCCTTTAACCAGTTCCATCTTTGGTTAACTGTCATAGCTATAAACTTTTTACACAGTGACATCTCATGGTCTCCACCGCAACACAAACAGGGTTTCTTTTGTGCCGTCCTCCTTTCTTCGGCTGTGACGTATACTCCCGTATTTTTCTTTCTTATGTTTGTGTTCGGTTTGACTGACACGACTTCTCTTTTTGTAGCGGAATAGTTCGACTGCGGCGTATATGCGTAGCGTAGCGCTTTGTTAGCCTCTTCCATTAGGAAATGTGACAAAGTGATTATCTCTGGCTCCGAATAGCTTGAGTATTGTACTGCATAGTCGCACCATCGAGATTTCAAATGCGGGCTAAGTTTATCAATTATCTCCCGTGTTAGCATTGGATTTCTCAGATATCCTCTGTTGTCTATGGAGTCCAGCGTGCAAACAATATTCTGTACTTTGATTGCGAATGTATTCAAGTCACTGGCAGTCGGTCCTAGGCGCGGCAGACTCTTCAATTCATTTAGCGTTCGATCAATTATTATCTCCGGCCTTCCGTAGCACTGTTCTAGAGTTTTCATAATTATGTCCGGATCGGATGCGTATGATAATAAAGCCGCTACTGCTTCTTTGGCTTCTCCTCTTAGACAGCTTCTTAATCTAGCCAGGTTCTCAGCTTTAGTGTATGCGCCTGTCATGGTTGATTCTTGCATTGCTGCCTTAAAAGAAAGCCAGTCTGTCGGTGCCCCGCTAAATATCGGCAATTATTGCTTGTCGTGGTGTCGGTCGTCTTGACATGATTTTCTCTAATGTCGCTGCGAGTTGAGTTGAGAGAGATGTCCATCTTCATTCGAGGCTCTTCCTCCTTTTTATTCTCTTCCGGAGGTTGTGATGGATTCAAATGACGGTTTCTAACCATCTCTGTCATTTGAACATCTTTCTGTCTTTGTCGCTCTTGAGTAAGAATGTCGCAAGGCTCCTCTGTGGTGGGTAGCTGCGTTTATCGCGACGCCGGGACTGCGACTTGTCCAGCCAGTCGTCCACTCTGGCTTGACTATCACCGGCGGGTATGCTCTCGTCGTCGGTTTCCATAATTGTAGCTATTTCATATTCTAATCGTTTTTGAATTAAGCTTTTCTCAAGTGCGGCGAGCTTCTCTGCGGCCAATAACTCCGCTTGTCTAATTCGTGCGGCAACGCTTGACCCCCTCGATGACGGTGCCTTTGTCCGTGGCACGTCTGTGTCGGCGTTGGCATCTTGACGCTTTTCTATCGGTGCTGGGTCCGTCACCATAATATATCCGCCTTCTGCGGGTACTCGACTCCTTGATGTTTGCACCGATGGCGATGCAGGTGGCTCTTCAAAATCACATCGTCTTGAGTTTTCCATTGCTTGACTCCCGGCGGCCTCAGCTTGTCTTCGCGTTGTTGGCATCTTCTTACTTGCAGCCCCTACTCCTAACAATCCCGGACAGGTACGCTACCGTGGGGAGCCTGTCTGGGGATGGATGGTCGTGCAGGAGTGGAAAGGGAGGAACCACCCAGCAGAGAATGTACGCAGCCGTAGGGTGCTCTGTCCTGGCTGGAATCACCAGAACCCTCAGCAGTGCCTACAGTCCGGCCCCTACGCTTGCGCACACCGTACTGGCGTGGTCGGACTAGTTCGCAATCGTTTGCACGATATACGGCAGCTCGTCCGTTGACTGCACCGCCTGGGAACGGCGTTAACTCGGAACAAACACCGTTTGACACCGTTAGGTGGTGAATGCCCGAGCCGCGGTACACCCGCGTCTGGTTACACTTTCTTCTCTTCGTTACACGATGAACGGTTACGACGATGTTGCTGTCCTTGTCTTGCTGGCTTCACTGTTGCACTGATCTTCAGACTGATCTTGATATCTTGCTGGCTTCACTTATCCGGATCGCATGGACCAGACCTTGTAGGTTGTAGGAACAAGCCGACCATGGACTTCCTGAGTGGACTGTATGCGGACGAAAACACTTGTTGATTTCTTCAGAGTTTATTTTCTTTCTTGAAGGTGACCGTGAGAGCAGGGACAATTTTCGCCTGATCACGTCCTATTCTTATTTACATTTCTTAAATTAGCCTAGTGACTATACAAAATTCGTGATTTTCCTTAGATAGACAAAGATAGAACACACATAGTCTCTTTTACTCTTTGGACACTTTCTCAATCCACCCACATAATAACTTCGGAGAAAAGAGAGGTCCGATATGTGTATTGCTATCTCTGTCTTACATATTCTAAACCTACCTACAGGCTTCTTAACATTTTTTCCACTTACAATCCTACCTACATGGGTTATTTCTACCGACCTTCAGAATCTGTTAGGGGGACAGGGACAGCCTATAGGATACCTCCGCCGCGCGTGAGCGGGACGGCCTATAGTTATTTTCCTTCACCCCAGTACCTTTAAACAACCATACCAGATCCTACCTAATACTTTAGATATTGTAAGTGGAAATAAGAAACCGGTTTGCTATTTTATTGAAATAAAACAAGCCCTGCGCTAATACATTTCCTTATAAACTAAGGCCCTAACAGAAATTACGTTTATTTGTGATAAAATATAAAGTCTTTACATACATACATATTCAAAGCTAATGATAATACAATAATAAGGTTAATTACATAAACTAAATATTAAATTAAACGAGATTGACGTGTGTCCGTAACAGGTAGTATGAGGTCACTCAATAAGGACACTGATTTGATGGTTGTGGCGAAGATGTTGTTCCATATTTCTGCCACCGTCAGAAATACAGGCTTCACAGCGTCGCACTAGGTTGTCCCGCACCGATTGTAACACACTCGTATCCGCTTTAAGCGCAACAATCCGCACACGCATTTTTGCTTCACTGTCACATAATTTTATGAAAACTATTTGTAGAATACGACATTTCGCGGAGCAGAACGGTACGACCACTCGGAAGTAATGTCTTCGCGAAACTGACCTGTCGTAATAATAAATAATAATGCATGATCAGGATATATCCACCGACACGTGCCGCGCGGCGAGTTGAATCATAGCGGGCGGCTACCTTTACGTTATGTCAAAGGCGCCGCCTATGTTTATTGCGGTGCCGAAAAGCGAGTAGTTTGCTTGCGTCAATGCCGACAATAGAACCGCGCGACGGGGAGTGTTAACACATTTTGAAAATTTCCCCTTTTGTAGGGTAAATGGGTGATAAACCTGTTGACTTTAAAAATCGATAAAAAAGTTGTATTCATGAATTACGTAATTTTGATAGTACTTATTTTAGTTATGTTAATATAGCAACTTTATGACCCTTTCGAATCTGACAGGGTTTTTATAACATATTGTATATAGCGGTCTGAAAACTAGCACCACTGAATGGTGAGGATGGCGATATTTTGTTGCAGCCGTGTTTGATGTGTACTTAAATATTTAGCAATATAGGTATACAATATTAATTTATATGAAGTAAACGTAATACAATCATACGCCATAACAACACAAGTTCTTAGGCATGGTGACCAACGTTACCTATAAGTTTGCACTTGCCTTTGTATATTACGTACCTACTGTAAATATTGCTATCATGTCGTTTTGATATTAGGACCATTTGCTATTAGGTCATGTTGCTAATAGGACGAGCTGCTCACAGGTCTTTTTGCTTTTAGGATATTGTACTCATAGGCTGATTTACTTAAATGTCCTTCCGATATGAAAGGATAAAAAGGATGGACCTGGAGTCACAAAAGATTCACTGTTCACGATATTAATTACCTTAAAATATGTTAGGTATCTGACTCTAAATAAATAAGTAAGTATCGAACAGAAGTGTGTGCTGTGAACCTTCGGCATCCGTCCAGACACGATGTCAACTTAGCGTTTCTTAATATAAGCGCTAACACTGTGTCGCCACAAATGAATGCAAAACATCTGGCTGTTTCTAGTACTTTACCACATTGATGTTAATATTGCATTCTCTTAAAAAACTCTAGCATTGTCTTTAAAAAAAACTCTAAAATGTTATTAATCTTTTTTTTAAGATTTATCAATTTTAACATACTAGTCCCATCGAATCTTAATGTACGACACATCTATTACTAAGCTGAAATAAATCAAAGAGTACTAATTATGCAAAATCATATCGACTAACAGTTCTTCTGCTTCGTTAGTTGCTTCTAGTGGAACCAAAAAAAGTTAGTAAGAAAACTTTTACTAAGAATTTCTTTTGTGTCATGTGTGAACCGCCCCTACATTTTGCGATAATTCAATAACGTATTTTATCTGAGTGATTCGGCGCTTAGCTATCCAGACATCCGCTTTTACCTTGTACCACAAACCAGAAAGAACATGCGAAGCACGTCTAACCCCGGAACGGCGCGACTGCGCTGATTTCGGTCTCTTTTTACTCTACCAATGATAGATAGAGTCGATTCTTTTATTAGGAGGTGCCGCGGGTTCTTTTAACGGATTCCTTTGTTGGGTCCTCTATACAGTGGATTGAGTTCGATTGTTGAAATGAAATAGAAAATGTTTGTTTTAGATATTGGCGGCCGAGTCAATATTAGGTGAGATTGGAGTTTGATAAGGAATGAAATACAAGTGAATTGATATATGTATGTGATTGGTATATCTGTACAGGGTAGAATGGATAAAAGGAATTCATTTCACAATTTCTCATTTTAAAATTTTGGGTATTTATTTGCATCAATTTTACTATAAAATGTTTAAGCAACTGATACCCGCTCTTAAGTACCTATAAGCAAAAGTGATGTGTGGTGTCATTACCTGTTAAACAGAATAACACCAACCTATTTTGTCTTTTAACCTTCTCTCTTTCTAATTTACTTACAGATACTTTATATGATATTTTCGCAAATTTTTATTTATTTTTATTTTATTTATTCATAGCACACAAAACAGATTACAATCAAAGTGAATATCTTATTATATCATGCATATAGTACAGATCTAGATCATAATCCAAAAATATATGTGCCTAGAAGCTTACAAATTGATTTTATTTGTGTATTTATGCGCTAAAGAGCGCTACACTTAAGAACCAATGCCAAACTTAGAAAAAATTACACAAGTTTAAATTTTTAAAATTTTGTTAAGAATTAGTGTGAAAACCAGATAAATAAAATGAGAGAACTAATTAATTAGATACTTATTTATAAACAAATCTTACTTAAATGTGTGTATAATTGTCTCCGAAACTGAGGCAGCGTGAGGTAGAATATATCTATTTCTCTGTTTATTGCAAGAATTTCATTGTATTGGCGGCACATCCGAACTATGGGGTTGTAGTAAGAGGTGTTATTAGAGAAGACTTCAAGAGAGAAAATATTATAATTACGATTGCGGACTCTAAATCTGGTGTTGAAATTCAGCAAAGAAAGAAGATTAGAGGAGTCCATCTGATGGTGCAGTATTTTATAGAGCAAGACAAGGTCAATCATCTGTCGGCGCATGTATAGAGAAATTAGTTGCAATTGTTGTATCAGTATTTAAGCTTGAAATTATGTCTTAGGCGGAACTCGAATCCTCTCCATGCATATCGGGCCAATTAAGCTTCCGAGACACTACGTCACAACGTGAATTTTTCAATCATATTCTTATCGCTGTAAGCCAGCACCCGAAAGAAACAGCCACATAATTTGCAAATATTAATAGACAATGTAGAACTCGAATGCGTTGAAACCTATAAGCATTAATAGATAGTCATTTGAATTGGAAAAACCATATTTAGTTTGTATCCGGCAAGCTATCACGTTTTATATATGCGAATTATTTGAGGGACCTTACTCTATGGCAATAAGGTTATATAATGCTCTGCCAAAGCATATAAGAGACATCGAAATGTATAGTAAATTTATGACATCTTTAAACGATTTTCTATGTTCAAACTGTTTTAATGCATTAAATGAATACTATACGAAACTGCAATAAATACAATAATATAATTGAAATATAAATAAGTTAATGCATGTATATTAAAATGAGTATAAGTGTAATAAAATGATAATATAACTAGATTTAAACTTAATAATTTTACGTAGCCCTAAGTATAATTAAATTGAATTTAAAATTATATAATATTTTGCTATACCCTCGCAGGTTGCATGTGACTTAGACACATACAATTATAAATTAATACCTTGTTATTCATACACATGTGATGCAAATAAATGTTTGAATTTGAATTTGAATTTGAGAAACATATTTACAGATTTTTGACAGTCAGTTTTTAAGATAAAACAACTACTAAAATTCTTTATAATATTAGTATTTTCAGCAACTTAATTGTAATTTCAATAATGTATCACATTTAAACATAAAAATTATGTATATAAACTTAAAAAAATTTGTCTCAGGCGGGACTCGAACCCGCATCTCCTCGCATGCCGGGCGGGCGCCATACCATTAGGCCACCGAGACACTGCGACACGGCGCGAATTTTTCAAGCATATTCTTACGCTGTGAGCCAGCGTCGTTCGAGTCCCGCCTGAGACAAAATTTTTCAAGTTTATATACTGATATTATAAGTGCAATTAAGTTGCTAAAATATCAAATAAAGTATATAAATAGCTGTTTCATCTTAACTGACTGTCAAACATCTGCAAAGAGGTTTCTTTCGGGTGTTAAGGGTGCGAACTCCTAACATATGATGAAACAACGCTGGCTCACAGCGTAAGAATATGCTTGAAAAATTCGCGCCGTGTCGCAGTGTCTCGGTGGCCTAATGGTATGGCGCCCGCCCGGCATGCGAGGAGATGCGGGTTCGAGTCCCGCCTGCGACAAAATTTTTCAAGTTTATATACTGATATTATAAGTGCAATTAAGTTGCTAAAATATCAAATAAAGTATATAAAAATTATGTCTCAGATACATTATTTATCGGATTATTTTGTCAAATCAGTTTTAAAAGTCAATAGAACAAAAACTCTCATATCTGACAAAAGCAAATTTTACCCTAATTTGAATTCTCTTCGTGCATATACCGCAACTAATCCGCAAGAAAAATAAACACAGAATAACCTCCTCCATTACATTTTATTACTCACTCAACTTTGTCTCATAACACCTAAAAGCGGTGCAATCGACACTCCGGGACCTGTGAGGTCCGGTCACTCCCATAGGCTCGCGAGTCCTCGCAGGCGAGACGTTTAACACTCTCATTGTGGTTCAGCCACAAAGAGCCGTCGTCACAACAAAAGGACGGACGCGGATATAAAGTTTGCAATGGAAGTGCGGTTAGGATCGTTTTTACGATTGCATACTCAAGTCAAGGAACGGTAAGGAGATTATCACACTGCATCGCGTTCTGCCGAAGTACGCGGGATGACAGATTTAATCATTTTATGCAAGTTTTGGCGGAACTGCTAATTCACGCGAATCATTTCCCGGGAACAAAACATGTAAGGTACTCGTGGGTGTGTGTGTATGTGTGTACACTCACCATGTTCCTCCGAATTGCTGTACTTACCATTCTTGCCCAGTAACTAACGTATGCAGCCAGATCCTCACCGCAGTGTCACTTTCTGTTCTCTCCAACACCGCGATCTCGTTCACCTTTTAATTCAAAACCCTTTTTCCTACACAATAAACCACGCGTCCCTCTTTTACTAGTCAGTGATGCCAACTGACCAAAAATTAAACCTATGCTGCGTTTTGGATTCGCTCTTTCCGACACAAGTACCTCAGTTTGTATGGGAAACGCGCGTGGTACATACAACACACTGACAACGCGTTGGCGCGCGGGAGCTGCTAAGTCGCCCCGCGGACCGCGGCGGAGCGCGGTGCAGTGGCAACCGCCTTTTAGTTTCGCCAAGCCCATCTGCATACCCTCTGTTTATGAGTGATTACTAAAACGCTGTAGTTTCAGCATAAGTTATTAATGCTGAAAAGGCGTAATTTTGTTTTTTCATGAATTGATCTCAAGGGTACCTCCCAGTAAAGACATCATCGAATGTCTGCGTGATTTGACGCAAAATACAAGTGACATGCAGTGTTTTTGCAAATTTTTGGGATGAATTTATATAGCTGTTTCCCGCGGCGTCGTCCGCGTCAATTTCTGTTAATAAGAATTCGATTATTTTTGCAACATTTTTCACTGATGCTTCGCTCCTATTGGTCGCAGCGTGATGTTATATAGCCTGAAGCCTTCCTCGATAAATGTACTATCTAACACATAAATAATTTTTCAAATCGGACCAGTACTTCCTGAGATTAGCGCGTTCAAACAAACAAACAAACAAACTCTTCAGCTTTATAATATTAGTATAGATTCAGATGTGTAAGCAACTTTAATGAATTTTTTTTTGGGCCCATTCGGTACTTCTTGCGTAAAAAAGTAACAATCATCCATACATGGATACCAACAAATTTTCGCATTTATAACATTAATAAGAAAATAGACGTTATGACGTCTATGAATTTGAGTTTGCTAAGAAAGACGTAAAAGGT
The DNA here is from genome assembly GCA_949315895.1 of Anania crocealis. NCBI lineage: Eukaryota > Metazoa > Arthropoda > Insecta > Lepidoptera > Crambidae > Anania > Anania crocealis. The sequence continues at coordinate 3,825,176 of OX438868.1, forward strand.
TTTTCTACCTATTGCTGCGCTGCTGTTTGTGAAAATGTTTAGTAAGATGCAATCAAGCGTCTTTCAAACATTCAATATCGACTAATATTTGCAGTAACTCCTCAAAGTGTAGATGTAAAGCCACTTCATGAAATCAAGCTTACGTTTCAGGCAGGTATCACATTAGCTGAACAACGCCCCACTTAATTGGCCATTAGTATAGCACAATCAGTATATTGGTCCTTTGTCATATGAAATACGAGTAGCATACTCGGAATCTCAATAGCAGCTAAGGATATTGTTACGACGACATCCAAGCTGTTGCTGATACCGCTTCCATAATTTTATCGATTTCGTATCTAAAGGAATAATTTAAGTTACCTACCCTTAAGGGTCACTTTGTTGTCCGTCTGTTCATCTATCCGTCCAGACAGACTAGTGTATCTCATGATTACGTATAGGTATCAAATTAAAACCCTAAACCTGTCTATTGACGCGTAGCTGCCAAATTTTGTCTACTTATTAAAAAAAAAAAGTCACAATCAATTTAAAAATATGTACAAAATTTTGTACGCTGGGACTACACCACTATGGAGGTTGCAATCTTTCCGGGACTGAATAACGACATTCATTTTGTGCAAAAATATGTACCCCTTGGGTCATAGGAGGTAAGGTACAGTGCTTTAGAGTTGTATCAAAATCTAACTTCTTAGTTAACGTAAAATAAGATACTCTTCTAAGGGAATTTTAAAGGTTATTTTGCTTTTAAAATGATACAATAAAGCAAATACCGTCTTATACTCAGGGACCGGAACCGCTTACCTTTAAAGGCATATTTGTTCGGGTTTTTAATAGGTTTGTTTTTAAAAACCCTATCTTAAAGAAATCTTATCGACGGGCTTACCACGACGATATGGTAAACCAAACAATACGATTGAACCAGGTAAGCGCTTACCAATACTGAAAACCCCTTAATAGGTTTACCCTATGAAGTGTTTTGGAATGCTGTTAGGCTATTTTAATTTCTATGCGCAACCCATAATTTGTGGTAAGCGGTTAAACCTTATTAAAAAGGTTACCGAACTAATAAGCTTACTCAATCAAAGGTAACCGCTATCACATGGGTAACCCTATCAAATGCAGTAACCCTATCAAATGGGTAACCTTATCGCATTGGTAACCCCATCACATGGGTAACCTTTAAAAGGGTTACTCTTAAAAAGAGGTTTTCTGGTCCCTGCTTATACTACAAGTACTTATAGGTACTTAACAACCTGTATATTAAATTATAAAATACACAGAGTGTTAGGTAAATGGTATAACAAGCCAGAACTAGGCTATTGTTACCATAATTATGCATACTAAAAATATAAATAATAATAATAATATATAATAATATTTAAGACATGCCTCACTGGGTCACACAGAGCCATCTAGTCCCAAATTAAGCTACTATTAAGTACCCTGTCGTATGGGGTACTAGACAACCGATAAACTTACTTATATACTTTTTTTTTGTAAATACATACTTAAAATAAATAGAAAACACCCAGACCAGTACAAACAGACATGTTCATGTACACAAATATTTGTACTGTACGGGGATCGAAACCGCGACCCATGGCTCAGAAGCCGCGTTTACTACCACTGATCCAAATGGTCGTTTACTACTGCTGATCAAAATACTATGGTCAAGTCAGAAATTTTATTTTAACATTCTTCTGAGAGTTAGAGACTTTTGTGTCCAGCACTGAACTTATAGAGGCTGGTGATTGTGATAATGATTATTTAAATTACTTTATTAATTCTAAATAGTCACTTCCAGTGCTTTTTTCTTTATCCACGTTCGCAACAAAAGGCTTCCACATTATACTGCCTTAAGAAGACCTTAAGGGGTCTTATGCGGAAGATGCCACTTGTAATGTAAATACACCATTGTACTGCCCAGTGGTGTTTCCAGTACTGTTTTGTACTGGATTAAGTCTGAGATTATTTAATTATACGTACATTTTGCGCGCATGTTATTGTTGTTTGGAGTTAAGAGATTTGTTGTGTTCTGTGTGTGATTATTGGGGTTGTTGGTGTTTAAGCGCGTAAACTCAACACGATTCTGTAAACAATGTAATTTTAATGAAAATATTTCAGCTGTGGTTTGGAAATAAGGACTTAATACTCTATATGAATAATAGCAGTAATATTTTACTTGTTGTTTTTACTTTTAAAAAATATGCGTAAAATAAAAGATACTAACCCCCTTATTCGTATAACGCAAACAGTCTAATAAACATAATATTTCAGCTATTACACTGTTTTGTCACTTTCTTTCAAATGATGACAGTGCTAAGAGAGAACGAGAAAAAAAAGTGTAACAGTTAAACAGGTTTATTAGATTGTTTGCGTTATTGGATACTGTTTTGCTGTGTTTTTTATTGGTCATCAACTCAAAATTTATGGTTTTTTTCAAGCTTTTAGTTTGCTAATTTTTTGCGCATTTTTTTTTCTTTTCCTTTATTTAATGTTTCTACTCTTCGGTTTTTTTTTTTAATTATTGTGGTCATATAAAACAAAAATGCGTTGAACTACCTGTTCCTTCTTATTATGGGTTGAAAAATTTTCATTTTTATTTCAAGAGGACCCCGGAAACGTTGTTTTCCCATAATTAAGGTTTTTAATTAATGGATATCATATTTTAAATCCTTTTCATCCTATCTCGGATAAAAACAAATCCAAAAACAGAAAAATCGTTATTTAGTTAATAAATAAATAGAATTTAATGGTATTAACAAAACACACTTTTTTCTTGATAAAAGATCCTATATTTCTCCAAAATAGTTTTTAATTTTTAGAATCTGGTGTCAATATTTTTCAAACCGTCTATTACAGGCTACTGTCGTGACCAGTGTTTATATATAAGTAAGTATAGGTCCCTTTATGATGTTTTAAATGTTTCTTAAGATTTTTATTCAGCTATTGCATAGCTTCTATCGCGGGCCTTGAGCGTGGAGACCGAATCCAGAAATTCCGTAACGAAAATAACCTAACCTAACACTCGGAGCGAGGTACGATCGAACAATTTTGAATTTCCGAAATTTAAAAGAATTTAGAAGAAAATAAGGATTTTGACAGTATGGTTGCCTATGGTAACCATATCTGCCAAAATAACAGAAACATTTAATTACAAAAGTCAAAATTAGAAAATACATAAAATTATAAAATTAAGCTACTTTATTTGATATTTTAGCAACTTAATTGCACTTATAATATCAGTATATAAACTTGAAAAATTTTGTCTCAGGCGGGACTCGAACCCGCATCTCATCGAATTTTTCAAGTTTATATACTGATATTATAAAATTAAGCTATTGCATAGCTTCTATCGCGGGCCTTGAGCGTGGAGACAGAATCCAGAAATTTCGTTACGAAAATAACCTCACACCCCCAACTCCGACCGGCACAGCGGTGATACTTTTTAGTTTTATAATTAATTGCATAAGTTGATAAAAAATGCTATGCAATAGCTTTACCGCGGCAGACTTCAAGTGCCACACTTCTTTTTTTTTAAAGAATTTTACATTTTTAAATTGTTCAAGTTGTAATGTTTGTGGGTTATGCAAAGACACTTTGTTTGCGATTCGCAATCTAATATAGAGCAGCACACTTAGGCTTTTCACCCTTGGGTCATACGGAAGAACATTACGCGTTACGTAACAGTGAATCAGCGGTATCATGACCATTAAGACCGCAACGGTTTTCGCGAAACACGAATAAATAAGCAAGGGAGATCAGCCGGGCGCATGATGAATGATTTTAAAACGATTTCCAGACGCGAGGGGTGTCAAGGAGTTGGTTATCATGGATGCGGTAAGCTAAGAGTATTGCTGTTTACGGATATGTCCTTAAAAAAGATTACGGATTTAAATTTTTCTTTTAAATTAAACAAACTCAGTGTGTGTTTAACACATTTAGTTTTAAAATTAAACACTTTTCAGTGTTCATTGTCACTGGCAGTCTGCCTGTTACAGTCTGCCTAGGCTATGACCATGAACACGGTTAGGTATATCTTTCATTTCCAAGAGTATTGATTTTGATTCGAGATGGGTTTATACCCAGGTATTATAAGCATATTGGGTAAATGCCTGTGCACAAAGCAATTGTATAGAGTAGTGTCGGAATATTAAAAAATTAGCGCTTTCCCATTCTATGAGTGTCATAAGAAATTAATGAAGGGGTAATTTCCATCTTCTTTTTTTTCGGATGGACCTATCACTGAAACCTTATATGGAAGGCTTTATTCAGTTAAACTGGGCAGATATTTGGCGAGCGCTAAGGGCACTCAGCCTAGGTCCGCCACGCCAACGGTATCCCGGTGCGGCCAAGGGTGAGCCTCAGGGTTGCTAGGGGTGATCGGGCCGGTTCAGTCTTCCATCTTCCAGTGGTCAAACTGCTATCGTCTACCAACCCGCCAAGAGTGGCGATTATGGCAAAATTCTTCTTTTAGAGAAGCCTGCGTCCAGTTTCGTACGGATATAGGCTGTTGATCATAAATATCTAATTATAATGTATATTTAATTTTATTTGCAAGAAAGGGCGCATGGTATGCGTTCATGCAATGACAAAAAACAAGGTTTTACTGGCCAAATTGGTGAACAAACGGCCCTTTTTTACGTTAATGAAATAGTTCGCTTTTGTCACAGTTTTTGAGGATTGGAGAATTAAAATAAATAAATAAATAAATGTGGACAACATCACATACATTGTTCTGATCCCAATTTGAATAACTATTGAAAGCATTCGTATTTTGGAAACCAGAAACAACGAAGGTACCACAATTTTTTGAAGAATTGATTATAAAGTTTTAATATCAAACCGATACCTTTTTCATGTCCCGAGATAAACGGTCTTGACGGACAGTCAACCAATGAACGGCAACGACCAACACCGAACAAACGTTTTACAAGGACTTCTCTCAAATATATTTCAATAACAGATTTCAGAAAGGCTTTTGACAGGGTGGACCACCAAATCTTAGTTAACAAACTGTTCCAATGTGGTATCACGGGAAATATTTTAAACTGGTGCGCGTCTTACCTTGTCGAAAGGTCCTCATCTGTTGTAGTTGATGGACATACTTCTGATTCGTTTGTGGCGTCGTCAGGGGTTCCACAAGGTTCTCATTTAGGCCCATTGTTCTTTAACATTTTCATAAATGACGTTTCTACATGCTTCCTTAATTCACAAATATATTTATACGCAGATGACCTTAAGGTTACAAGGCGTCTGGATAAAGAAAGCGACTCACGACTCCTACAAGATGATCTGGATCGTTTTGCGGTTTGGTGCGGATCTAATAATATTAATTTGAATGTTGAAAAATGTAACTATGTACACTTCTCTCGTAAAAAGATCCCTTGTTCTAATAAATATAGTATTAACAACCAGGAAATTCATGAAGTGGAAATAATTCGTGATCTAGGAGTGTATATTGATAACAAACTTCGTTTTAATGTCCACGTAGACAAAATAGCTGCAAGAGGTTTTAAACTGTTGGGTTTCATTGTTCGTAATTGTCGGGACTTTAAACTTGCTTCTAGCAAAATATCTGTTTTTAATTCGTTAGTACGCTCAGGTTTGGAGTATGGTAGCATTGTTTGGACTCCTTTATATGAGGTACACAATCACCGGTTAGAATCCATTCAAAAGAGATTTCTTTGGTATCTGTCATATCAGAGTAATCTAGCTAAACGGCTTCCCACCTACAGCTCTCGATTAAAACACTTTAGACTTACCACTCTGGAAAATCGTAGGAAAATGTTGGATTGCATGTTTTTGTATAAAATAATCAACGGTCTTATTGATTGTGCTCATCTTCTGGCACAGATAAATTACAATGTTCCCTACAAGATGGCTCGGTTGTCCAGGTATTTGCCGTATAAGGCAAATGGTTTTAGGACTAAGCTAGGCCATTTCTCCACCTTGAACAGGATTCAGTCACAGTTCAGTAAATTGTCACGTCTAAGTAGCATCGATATTGATATGTCATATTCATTACATAAATTTAAATCTGTCTTATCTAAATTGTTTGTTCTTAAAAAGTAAAATAACGTTATTCGTTCAGAGAATCACTTTGTTTCCAACTTTTGTTTTCTATGCATGTCGTGATAGCCTTTAATTAAGGCAGCACTGTAAATTATGCTGATAGAAATTTATTTTATGTAAATTTAAAGTGTATGCTTTGTTGGCTGTCCTTATAATAAATAAATAAATAAATTGATTATTTCACATACATTTCTCTCACTATAATATGTAAAAACTTAATTTTACATAATATACCGCATCCATTCTCAAATTGTTTGCACATCAATGTTTCGCATTGTCGAAAATAATAAATCTGTACCCCAAGAATACAAAACTGAAGGTCGTAGGCGTCTCCGTAGCTTTTGTTTTATTTTATTTTTAAATTTCCGAAACAGCCAGTGACATAAACGTTAAGAAGTTCAATTATTATTGTGAAATGTTAATCCTATGGAAAAATGGGATGATTTCGAATTATTAACGACAGGTTATTTTAGGATATATTTTCTTAAATATTATTTGTTACGTGATGTCAAAAGAATTTATACCATTTTTTCGAGATCAATGTTTGGCATCAACTTAAATTTGGATACTTAGTGTTAAATTTTCCTTTTAAATATAAATGGGACTAAAAATCACGGAGAAGTGGATTTTGTTAGATTATCACAGTGGGCTGAGCTGTGACGTTCCTCCGACCTTATTAGACTTAGATATATAAGTACCTAATTAATTTTATCGTATGGGAATCCTGGGGCCGAATCGCAGTTCGATCGTGATTGAATTGGACGATTTTGACATTTAGCCCATACTAGAACTGTCAAAAACCTGTCGTTCAATTACGATTGTGATACGATTTGGTTACGCTTAGGTAGGTTAGGGGACTGTTGAGGATGTTAGAGTTTTCGAAGCTGCCAGTGAAAGGTCTGAGATGGGACTTGTATTTGACTTTGAATGACTTTTATCTTACGGCAGAAGTAAGTCGGTAAAACTACTGATTTATTGCTTATAAAACTAACAAATTCGTCAACAAAACATCAATACATTTACAATATTCGATGCTTGTAGCAAGAATCCGTCGAAAATATGAAAATACGATCCCAAAATCCCCTTTCCGCACACAATGAGAGTCCGAAATTAATAAAATTGTCGACATAACACATAAATAAATAAAGTTACGTTCAACTCGTACTTATTGTAGCCGAATCTATTTGAATAGGCCTGGATGGCGCGGTCCAGCTAGGCCGTAAAGCTGCATACACAATGGCACTCTAAATTAAATAATAGATGTGTACAACATCACATGCATTTCGTTCTGTATATGAAGTAACTGTTACAGCATTTGTTTTATGGAAATCAGAAACAACGAAGATACCATAATTGCTTAAACCCAAAACCGCACGGAGTTTCTTTTTACAACAACCACTACGCCACTACCCAAAGAACATTTAAAAAACTAATTAAATTTATTGCCAGCATTGCCTGGAAGAGATTGCGACCTTGCTCACATTTAGTTAATAAATAAAGCTAATAAGAGCAATAAAGTTCTGTTCGTAGAAGTCTCATCTGTCATTCATGGAAACAACTCTCGAGACTTTTTTAAAAAGGAGGTAAATTCTGTGCTGTTTTTAGCCAAAACAAATTACTAAGTAGGTAAAGATACAATTTGTATTTCTGTAAAAATGTTGTTGTTCCAATAAAACAGTTTATTCACTTTATTTATTACCACACTTTAATTTTATTTAGTATGTAAATACTGACAGGGACCTGATCTCCAACATTTGTCAGAAGTATTAAATAAAACATAATATTTTTTAAAAAAATATTCAAATCAAAATTAAAAATTCAAGTCCAACATTATAAACGCACCTTTATAATTGACAACCAAATTGTGTCCAAAGATGCCATTTCGGACCGTTTGCAGGCAACACTGGTGGGTCGGATTGTATCACCCGACCGATAAAAGTAGGCTTGTAAAGTGGATTCAGAGTAGGGCATATAATGCCGGATACAATTTGACTAAGTAACTAACTATTCAATAATTGTGTTGAACTATTTTTTAAGCAATTCATTGCTAGTGTTAGTTAAAAGATGACTGACTGAATAAAAATTGCGACTGCATCTAACCCAAAAAACAAAATATAACTATATTCAAGGTATTATCTTTTTAATTATAAGTTTAATTGCTTTAAAACAGTTATAAACAAATGTAAATTTATTTTTTCTAAAACGATTGTAAAATATTTTATACTATTGTGACTAACAACCTAAAGCTTTGCTTTAATTCGTCGACGAAAACAATTGTCTTGGGAGCTCAATGATAAGACCCGGTGTAAAAGGTCTGTTCAAATCATACTGCCAAACATTTTACGTGTAGCCTTTGGATAGGTTATAGTAATATAAAAGTAGTTGTAGTATCTTCGGGTTCAGTACAACAATGCTTGGAGGATATTGTTGGGGTTGCCTTGGCGGTGCAGCGCCTCTGGAATGTTAGCCGAAGTATGATGTTAATTGAGAGGAAACACTACGGTCGAGAAAATTGAATAATAGGTATTTGTAAAATCTATTGCTGTCGCGCAGTCCGAACGTCTCCACCGCAGAGCGCGATAGAGACAACTGCATTTTGGACCGAAAATACCTACCAAAAGCACACCAAATCAACGTTTCGTAGTCCCCCGATTACTTTTCCAAAACTAAACCGATTTAAATAATTTTTACATTAAAAATTAAAGAAAGGGTTTAGCCGTGTTCGAATGTTTTCTTTTTTTTTTCTAAAATTAAGCCAAATTTGTTTTCTGGATGTTTGAACACAGCGGAAAATCTAGCGAATTTATTCGATTTTTGAGGGCTCATATCTTTTTTATTCATTAGTTTATGAAAAAACAGAAAACACAAAAACATGCTAATAGTGGCCATAGATTTTTGTAATAAAAATTATTGCTCTACTGGCTTCATCCAGGGAGGAAACAGGGGACTACGTTTGTATGGAAAAAACGGCCCTTGTGTTTCCTCTTAATATTTTACGGATAAGTTGTAAATAAATAATTAAGTATATTCTGCATGTTATAAAAATAATATGTACTAATTTCAAAATATGTTGTCAAAATTTTTAGTGGGTCAAGGATATTATGATGTTAGTGAATACTTTATGAATAAGTTTTAAATAAATATTATCTATATTTTGCATGCTATAAAAGTAGCTAAATAGGTTTAAGTGCTTTTCTAGAATGTATTAACACCCAGAAAATGTGAAAATTACCCTATTTAGAGCAAATAAATGATTGATTGATTGAACAGACGGCTTTGCCGCTATAATGAGAAAAAGGTGTGCTTCGGCGCTGACGCGGTTGCGCGGCAGTACTAACACTATTCTCAAGGTCTTTGTTGACCGTTGGGACTCAGTGTTGTTTCGGAAATGGATGACGAGACGATCGTTTAGTCTCAGAATGTCCAATTTTCAAAATGTCAAGTGGTAGCAAAATGTCAAAGTCTCAAAATGTCCAAGTCTCAAAATGTCCAAGTATCAAAATGTCAAAGTCTCAAAATGTCCAAGTTCAAAGTTCCAAAAGCAATTATGAAATAAAAACTCTTCTACTTTTTTTGCTGTAACAGTTTTCTTTATTAATCAGCAAACAAAGATATAATTATGTACACTCTTGTAAAATTATACAAAAAATGACCTATATTTATGTATCATTTTTGTGTTATAAAATAACATATAACATAACATAACATACAACAAATAACATTTAAAATAAAATTAAATGTTATGTATTTTCTTAACACACGTTTTTAAGAAAAAATAGTACATACTATATATGGGCTCCTAGGCCTGAAATAAATGATTTGAATTGATTTGAAAAGCGCCTTCTGGGGCCTATTTGCAGGAATAAAACTGATTTCTGATTTATGATTTCTAAAGGTTAAGAGTTCCAGTCCCATTAAGCCAGGCGACATTTTTAATCAACCCTTAAAAGAATTAGTGAAGAATGTTAGATACTTACCGAATGACAATTGAGCTAGTTTAAAAATAAAGTGTGTAACTATAAAAGCACTCGTATTGTGAACTTTATTCCGTATTATCTTTAGCTCTATTTTGCTAAAAAGTACGGTAACGGTATATTAATCACTCCACTGCAGCGCAAAGGTCTCCATCATTGAATTGAAGTTACCACAGCAATGGCGGGTACAACATGCATAATCATCAATTTTGCCAAATGTAGTTTGGTGATCACAAACCCGAGCAATGCTTGGAAATTAAAAAAACTCTTGTTGCCTGAACCGGGAATCGAAGCCATGATCCCTTGAGCCTTAATTGGTACTTAAACCAACGGGGCGTCAGACCAATAAGACGCTTTTGCTAAACAATCAAAAGGAAAATGGACTCCTAAAAATCTCTAAAAACAAAACGAACTCCACGAAACAAGGGTAAAACACAATTGTCAATGTTATGTTAGTTGAACAAACCGCAACAATTCGGAAAACAATTTTCAATCAAACTTCACTGGAGCTATCGGAAAAATGTAATGGAAGGGGTCGCGCGTGCGGTTTGTCATGGCGGATGTGTGTGTTGCCAGGTGAAACAAAACAAGCACGTGTGGGAGTCGCCCACTGAAATAAAGTAAAGTAAAGTAACGACCTATAGGAATCATCCCACTGAAAGACAAAGGCCTCCATCATTGAATTCAAGTTACCAAAACAATGAAGGGCATAATCACCACGCTTGGCAAACCCAAGCAATTTTCGAATATTCGAAATATTTTGTTGCCCGACCTGGGACTCTAACCCGTGACCCCGAAATCATGGCCCGGTATTTAAACCACTAGACCTTGGGATAGGCTTGCTTCATAAACGGCGGTGAAACCTTTTTTTACGTTATCTTAGCAATTTATAATTCACTAACAAAAGGCATTGAAAACAAGTGAATACAGCTATTAAGTTGCAACTTCTTACTTTGATTACATAAACACCGTAGGCTACAATCGAAATAACTTAATACTCTCATCCATAAAATATCACAGCGTTAGAAAATCAAGATTTTATTTCATTTTGCATTAAAGCCATACTCACTTAGAGGCTAGAATGTCGTCGAGCGTCATTTCACAAATACATTTGTATCTGGCAATAAACTGCTTATTCAAATTACTCGTAGTTATTTAGAAGTTATGTATAAAAATAATTGAATTACGTTTTCAAATTCCATCCTTTTTTAATTGATTCGTGTTTTGTTTTTACCACATCTTGTTCCTTTTTCAAATGTATAGTCACGATTAAAACACAAAACTTACTTACTTTTTCTTCTTTTGGGCAACTTTTGAGGCGGCACAAGCTGTTTTGGATCCTAGAGGAGGATGGCTAAGGGGCATGACGATGAGCTACTTTGATAAATTATACTCAATTGTTCGATAGCAAAATACCAGTTGTCTACACTGATAATGTTATTCCTTGTAGAGCTTGGTACTGCAAATCTCTGATATGAAAACAAATGAAATTGTTTAGAATTTTGTTTCTTGAAATTCCGACATCAAAATGTTATACATTATCTATACTAATATTATAAAGCTGAAGAGTTTGTTTGTTTGTTTGTTTGTTTGTTTGAACGCGCTAATCTCAGGAAGTACTGGTCCGATTTGAAAAAATCTTTTTGTGTTGGATAGACCATTTATCGAGGAAGGCTTTAGGCTATATAACATCACGCTGTGACCAATAGGAGCGAAGCATGAGTTAAAAATGTTGCAAAAATAATCGCGATCATAATAACGGAAATTGACGCGGACGAAGTCGCGGGGAACAGCTAGTAACCTAAATAAAATAGTTTTAGGATGAATAATACTTTGACATAAACTTTATTTTGGCATCCTAGTGAGTGAAACCCCTAACGGCTACCGACCTCCTACCGTCCAGGAACCGGTTTCGGTCTAGCTTTTATTTTACACGAAGCTTATATTTCTTACACAATAAAGATATAAATCACGTGGTGAGCCCTGAATATCGGTTATATCTCTTTATCGCACAATCGGTTACTGTTTCATATTATATGCTGTCTATGCTTGTACAGGCTGATCTGTTTTTCAATATAACTTTTTTTGTTCGATTCTGATTCTAAATTCAAAATTATTCAAAGTTATGGTGATTTATTTTTAATGTCACCTCATTTGTTGTTTTTCTAATTCTAATTCAAAGTTTTACACTACATCAAAGTTTTGATATATTATTAAAATAACCTAATCGTTTGTTTTTATAATTATTCTTAATTTAAAATTTCACACTGATCAAAGTCCCATTTAGAACTCTTCAAGGAAAAATTTGTAAATGCCATAAAAAGGAATAAAGAGCAAAATGTCGACAGAATATCACGGACTGCTTTTATACCACTTTTAATTTCAAAAGTCATATTTTCAATATTAATAATAGTCTGACTTAAAGATAACATGTAAATTAATACACATTAATTGCTACTTTTGATATAAAGCAATACTTTGAAAAGCTACGCCCGATTGGATTTCTTTGAAGTTTCCACCTCACAATTTTCTTTAGAAATATTATCTCAAAACAGAATTTAATATTATGAATACGAGCATGTATGCAGTACAAAAGTTTTGAATTTTTAAATTCAGCTCAGTTTCAGAAGCGAGCTGTAGCAAAATGTTTCATAACTTGTGTAATTTACAAACGCGTACGTTTGCTGTTTATGAAAGAAGTTGTTTTGAAAATATGTTTAAACATTTTTCATGTTTGCAGTGACACAGTGGCACATTTTAGGATTACACGTTTTGATAGAATAGAGTATTGGTATGTGTTAGCCTCGTCTCCATGGTATACAATTGTTTAGCAACAAAGTTGAATCAAAGTGCTGCGGATGTTGTCAACATGTTGCTGGCAACACTGCGAGTTGCTGAGTTGACAACGCCATGTTGATAAGTTCTAGTTCGACGAGCGACAACATCTCTTTTGCAACAATTGTTGACGTGTGTGGACGTGTTTGCGACCGTTTATAAACATGGCATTATAGTGGAGCAATGATAAAATAATGCAATTAATAGAACTATTTCTTCGAGCAGCATTTTAACGCAGACTGAGAACAGCCTTTATTGATTTAAACAAAGTTTCCAGCAACATTATATCGCCGCTTATCAACAATGTTAATCAACTGTTGCTAAGCAAATGTTTACCATAAATACGAGGGTTTAAAGTTGGAATTGAATTCACGTGTTCTATTCTATCTGAGTTTTTATTTGGAACTAAGACCGATCGAATTGTACCCAGTAATATGTAAACAATATTTTGGTTAACTATGTTATATTATCTAGTTTATGAACCTACTGATGATGATCACAATAAAGTTAAATTTCAAAAATGTATAATATGTTATGTCCATTTAAGAGTTCATACCACCAAAACTCAAACCAATTAATGCATTTAGCTCACACATCAAGTCGAACTTCCGTCGACTCGAGTTTAGACTAGCACTCGAGTCGAATGCTATTTGATAATATTTTATGATATGAGATGATAAAATATACTAAAAACATGCAAACAATTTATTGAACCGCTTTTTTTGTAATTCTATATTTAAATTCAATGAAAGAAAAAATGACGAATTTGAACTAGCGACGTTTCGAACACGTATTCTTTATTCAAGTACAAATTCTTAAATACTTTTTTTATCAGCCTGTATCTCGCGTCGCTAGCTATGGCATTCAACGTAGTCAGCCTGCCCGAGGTGTTAATTTTGATGTTCCGTTTCCGATACGTTATCAAGTTACGAAACAATTAATTTTCTAATCGTTATAACTTTCATTCTATCCACTCGTGATCTCGATTTGAAGTTATAACGATGTGTAAATTTAGGATTCTATGGGTTATGTATACCTAAGTTGGGAGACAGGAAATAAATTTAATATTTTCTATTACGGACATATAGAAAAGTTACTTTGTGATTAGAAAAAGCCGTTGAAGAGAATAGAGTAAAATGAAATGAAATACATTGAATAGATCATTTTAAACGGAACATAATTATGCATATGAACAAAAAAGACAAAAGCCTAATTAATAGTAAGTAAAAGTAGAGTATAATAAAGCTGTTTTCAAACTACGCTATACTATTGCGCAAAACAGAGTAATGTACTAATATACCTAACATAATGGTACAGCTAAGTGTGAACGTGTCCATAATAAAGTATGGTGCGCGATATTCTTGCGCTATAAACATTTTTTTTTATTTTTTTATCGCGGGACTAGAGCGTGGAGACCGAATTCAGAAATTCCGTAACGAAAATAATCTAACACCGACACCCACACACTCGGGGCGAGGCACGATCGAACAATTTTGAATTTCCGAAATTTAAAAGAATTTAGTAGAAAATAAGGACAGTATGGTTGCCTATGGTAACCATATCTGCTGAAATAACAGAAAAATTTAATTACAAAAGTCAAAATTAGAAAATACATAAAATTATAAAATTTTGACGTGACAACGTCTTATAAATTGGTTTGCCGGGTGACACTTCAAGAAACTGCGTTACGCTCCGCTCACGTTATGCGCTCACAATGAGAGCGAGTGAGAGGCACAGTTAGCCCGCCTAAGAGCGAGAGAGACAGAGCGAGAGAGAGAGAGTGAGAGAGATAGGCATACACACCGGTTCATGTCTTGCGCTTCTATAAAATCCAGTTCAATAAAATTTTGTTAATATGAAATTCAGTGCGAGATTCTTTGTATAAATTAATGTTTTAAATATAATTCTTTGTATAAATAAATATTTTAAATTGTTACTATTATTTCATCCTTCTTCCTACTATACGAATGAATATTCACATTAAAATTATTTTACCACTCAAAGTCGTTGTCACGTAAAACTTTCGCCCGTATACCGACTTTACAGGCAACCAATTTTTTAGTTTTATAATTGCATATGTTGATAAAAAATGCTATGCAATAGCTTTACCGCGGCAGTCTCCGAGTGGCACACGTCTTTTTTTTGTAACTACGATGTACCCGGTCTATAATAATCCCACTGTTGGGCAAAGAGCTACATCCTTGAACACAAGTTCATCAGTAATAATGGGTACAGGCATAATCACCGTATCACCACGCATGCCAAACGCGACGGGTCGGTAAGTGATCACTAACCCGAGCAATGTTCGTAAATCGAAACTCTTGTTGCCCGGCCCGGGTATCGAACCTGGGACTCTAAGATCTTTAGGTACTTAAGAGGAAATACAAGGGCCGTTTTTCCATACAAACGTAGTCCCCTGTTTCCTCCCTGGATAAAGTTAGTGGAGCAGTAATTTTTATTACAAAAATCTATGGCCACTTTTAGCATGTTTTTATGTTTTCTGTTTTTTCGTAAATTAATTAATTAAAAAGATATGAGCCCTCAAAAATCGGAAAAATTTGCCAGATTTTTCGCTGTGTTCAAACATCCAGAAAACAAATTTGGGTAAACTTTATAAAAAAAGGGAAATATACAAACACGGCCAAGAACTTTTTTTATTTTTTAGTGAAAAAAGTATTTAAATCGGTTTAGTTTTGGATAAGTAAACGGGGGACTACGAAACGTTGATTTGGTGTGCTTTTAGTAGGTATTTTCGGTCCAAGAAGCAGTTATCTCTATCACACTCTGCAGTGAAGGCATTTAGCACTGCGCGACAGCAATCGATTTTACAAATACCTATTTTTCAATTCTCTCGCCCGTAGTGTTTCCTCTTAAACCACGAACATGGCGCGGAACATAGATTATACCTTGAGAAAGATAGGCTATTTGGTATCCCACAGGGCACTAGTTTCTGTAGAATGCACGCGGGCAGAGCCGCGGGTGAAATGCTAGTTTTAAAATATTTCCCGATATCAGGGTGTCCAGTCGAGCGTAGTAATGAGTCGATAGTCGCTATCACCGATCGATCGCCTTCTGATTAATAGCGACTGGCTATCTGGACCGAGGCCACTAATTAATTGCACGTTAGCTTCCTTAAAGGCTTAACGGGTATATATTCATTTAAAGGAGAGCGTTTAATTATAATGCGGTTTGCTAGACTTAGTAGGTATTAAGATGGGAAAAACCTATTAATTTTGACTTGACAGTTCACTGATCTAAACATTTTTGTACTTAAAAGTTAAGATAACAAAAATAAAAAAAATTGGTTGTTTGTAAAGTAGGTTTACGATCGAGATGTTTACGTGATAACGAGAAAATCTCCATTCGTTTGTATGCCGCTAGAGTGAGAGAGACGGAAGATCGGTCCACTCACTCGAACGCTATGCCAGCCTCCGCTCGTGAGGATTCCGCGTGACAAGTTTCACGGAATGACTGGCAGCGCTCGAGATGAGACGGGAGATCGGTCCGTTTCTCTCTCTCGTTATACCTGCGATCGCGCTCGTGAGGTTTTGGTGTGACACAAGTTTCTGAACATGTCACCCGACTAAAACGATTTTAAAGACGTTATCACGTCAAAAATGAAATCTCAAATATAGTCAACATGACATGCATGGTTCAAATTAAGTAACTATTTAAATCACTAGTACTAATTGTGGAAATCAAAAATAACTAAAGTACCACAAACGCCCAGACCCGAGAGAATGTAGAACATCTTTTTTTTTTCTGCATTGATCAGTCCGGAAATCGAACCTGAGACCTCGGAGCGGGCGACACCTTGAAAACCGGTGTATCCGCTACTTCGCCACGGAGGTCATTAAACATTACTTTTGTTAATAGAGCAGCTAAGGTGAGCAAGATGGCCGCCATTCCAGAACCTTTTCATACCAATGTATTGGTACAACGGTATAGATAGCCATTTTTACAATATTTTAAGCGTTGCTGATTATTTCAGTTCTCCTACAGATTTCCTCATTTATATTCTATCACGCAGGGAAATATCAAGCATCACACTTTATTACCCACTGTTTCATCTTGAACCTTTTATAGAACCCATATAAAGCATAGCCAATCTAGATGTGTTTATTTATCTTGAATAAGTATGAGTACAAGTGTTTTTATATCCTAGAGAATTATAATTAGCAAAATATGGCCTGTATCTTGCCCACTTGAGATCAACTTTTTTTCAGCATTAAGAAGGTTAAAAATAACAAGAAGGTAGCAATTAAATAAAATAATATACTGCTGTTACCTTATTTTTAAAACATTAAAATGGATCGAAAAAACAAATAAAACCTTAATGAGAGCCAAGAAATGTCTTAATTAAGACACACGCGAATGTAAACAACTAATGTTCGAATAATTTCAAAGTAAAACTGTTTGGGTTCGATGGAGTTTAAATGTTGAATTCGTTCATATTTTATTTTTATCCAACACAAAAAGAGAGATACAATTTTAACCCTATTATTTTACAGTGGAACCAACTTTTATGATTTAACTATTTAATAGTAAAATCAGGAAATATACACTGACTGAATTCCAGGAATTCATTCCAGTTGGTCAAATGTCCTTTGAAGATAGTTAGGAAAGATATTATGTGTTATTAAATATATGTTGGCATGTGTATTTTAAGCTTGAGTACGCTTTTTCGTCCTATAAGTATTTATAAAATATAAATAAATATTTAAGACAAGCCTCACTGGGCCACACAGAGCCATCTAGTCCCAAATTAAGGTACTATTAAGTACCCTGTCGTATGGGGTACTAGACAACCGATAAACTTACTTGTATACTTTTTTTTTGTAAATAAATACTTATAATACATAGAACACCCAGACCAGTACAAACAGACATGTTCATGCACACAAATATTTGTACTGTGCGGGGATCGAACCCGCGACCCATGGCTCAGAAGCAGTATTTACTACCGCTGATCCAAATGGTCGTCAAATGGTATTGTAAGGTTGTATACTAAAGGAGTAGGTACTTGCAGAAGAATAACTGCGTCTTTTCCCTATCATAGGCCATCTTCCATCCTAGAGAGGCATGTACATACAAGCAAATTTTTAAATTCCCAATATAATGATTTCTGAAATAAAAAAATATTAAATTTAAAATTCAAAAAAATATTTATATCACATAAATCAGTCCCCTTGTTCTTGAGTTTCAAATTCATTTTTATCTTTTCTTAATAAAAATATGTATATGCAATATTATGTAAAGTATTAACATTTGCCTTTATTTTTTCTTATTTTAAGACTATCTTTCATAGATAGTCTAGCGTCAAAATTTTGCAAAGCACATAAAAATTAACGGCCTTTGACGTGACTTGTCTTTACGACTTAGTCTGGCCCAACGGCATAAGATATGTTTTTTTAAAATCTTTTTTCAACAGTTTGTGAGTAGTTTGTTTTAAGTATATCAAATAAAAAGATTCGTAAAATAGTTTGCGGTAAGTTGGGCAAACTTAATATACGGCGTATTTCAAGCTCGCCTTTTTTTCATTTATTTACTTAAATTATTGAATAAAATAAACCTTAAAACAGTCTGCGGTAAGAAAACTTAGTCTGTGGCGTGTACCAAGTACTTCCAAGCTCCTCGATTTTTATCGGAACTGGTTAAAAACACAATATTGCCTCCCACGCGCGTCCGATGGCGTTTTTATGCGAAAATTAAGGCGGTAAACTCATTAGCATCCTTTTAGTTCTCTTAACGTCTTAATTTGAATATTAAGGTGGGTCGATTAAGGGGCTTGCGGTGTACGTACTTAAGGACAGTTTATACTGCAATTAATTTTAAATTTTCAATGAATAGAAGCCTTACTTATGGTTTTGGAAATCGTAGAAAATTTAATGAATATATTTTGTCAAAAAATTGTAGAGAAAGACATCAATTCTGAAACAGTGCAATAACCGGAATATACGGAAAAGAAAAGGAAAAATTAAATTTCATCTGCCTCACAGTAGGACGCCAGCCAACCACTTTTCACTCCCCAAAACTACTTTCGCGCAAAGCATTGAAAACATTGTCGACACAAAAACTTAGGAGCTCAATAGTTAGGTTAGATAATGGCAGTGCCCTCGAAGACGAAAAGTTAGGGGTCGAGTCCCACGTAAAGCAGCTGAAAATCTTATATTCAATAAATTTTACTCTAAAATCATAAATTTCAAATTCTTGTAATCCTATGTATGGGAGAATTTATCTTATAAATAGTCATTTAAAAGGTTTTGAGGTTGATAATGATCAAGGGGATACAAATAGTCATATAAAAGGTTTTGAGGTTGATAATGATCAAGGGGATACAAATAGTCATATAAAAGGTTTTGAGATTGATAATGATCAAGGGGATACTTAATATTCGTGTAAATACAAAACCCCTTAAATAAGTTCGCTTGAGATTCGAAGTAGTAACCAGCGGCGTAGTACACAGGTAAACCACTACGCATTGACGGTGTTAAAATAGTGACGGTAAACTGTTGAGTGCTCAGTTATCGATAGATGACCCATTCTTGCGTTTAATGTAAATTTTAAATCTACAGGAAAAACTAATTTCAATATACATTTTTAAATCGAATTGGACAGTTTGACGCTGATGATAATGAGTTGGTTTCTATACAATCGGGTTTTACTATTGATATGTATTTATGTAGCTGGATGCGAGAAGCCGAGGATCGATCAAAGTTGCGTGCAACTGGAGAGGCCTATGTCCACAGTGGACTGCGATAGGCTGATGATGATGATTATGATGTATTCATTATATCAATAGTATCGATATAATGACAAAATTATCTATACTATTTTACAATCGCATTTTTTACCAATATAATAATTGTTTGTTAATTCTATTGGCTAGGAGTAGCTTAAACACTTAGTTTTAAAATTTATATCTCAAAAAGAGGATTTTGAATTCCTGTCCAGGGGCCTAATTCGCGTAACCGAATCGCAGTTCGATCGTGTTTGAATTGGACGATTTTGACATTTAGCCCATACTAGAACTGTCAAAAACCTGTCGTTCAATTACGATTGTGATACGATTCGGTTACGCGAATTAGGGGCCTGTAAAGTTTACCATAATAAGGCCTTCCTTATACATAAATTGATTGCATTTACATATTTCATAAAATTTCGATGATATTTCTAAATACACCCGGCCAAAATCACCTTGTTATACATGTAGCGGCGGTACTGAATTTTTTTTAACGTTCTTTTGGACGACGCCATTAATAATTTGTCACCGATGCCAAATAACAATGTAGTAGTAATAAGGTTATCTGAGCTCAACTGACTGGTTACGGACGATTTGCCAAAATACGATATCCTGTAGATATATTGAATAACCAGCCACGGACAGACGGACAGACGGACAGTCGGACAGACGGACAGACAGCGAAGTCTTAGTAATAGGGTCCCGTTTTTACCCTTTGGGTACGGAACCCTAAAAATGATATGCTAAATTAAGGATTTTTATCGATGTTCTTTCAATAATAATTGACCGGCACTAGCCGTCATTGTGTTTCATAGTCGGTAACGCTCCAGCGTAATGCGCCTCTGCGGAGCTTTTGGGAGAGCATCGCGGCTGTGTTAAAGCTACCTTGTTGATTTTATTGGCAAGGGAGGGAGAAGTGCTTAAACGTACCTCTAGGAATGGATTAGTTCTTATAAAGACAACATTAGAGAGGTTAGGTACTTTATATGATACTAGCTGTTGCCCGCGACTTCGTCCGCGCCAATTTCTGTTATTATGATTCCGATTAATATTATGAATAATTTTGCCCGTTTTTGCAACATTTTTGACTGATGCTTCGCTCCTATTGGTTGCAGCGTGATGTTATACAAATTAAATCCTCCTTAAATAAATGGACTATCCAACACAAAAATATTTTTTTTAATTCGAACAAGTATTTTCTGAGATTAGCGCGTTCAAACAAAAAAATAAACAAACTATTCAGCTTTATAATATTAGTATAGATTTAAGCAATTTTAACGCCCTGTTGGTCTAGTGGTTTAAATACCGAGCCAAGATCTCGGGGTCCCAGGTTCGATCCCCGGGTCGGGCAACAAAAAGTTTCGAATTTTCTAACGTTGCTCGGGTTTGTGATCACCAACCCGCATTTGGCAAGCATAGTGATTATGCCAGTACCCATCATTGCTGTGGTATTTTGAATTCAATGATGGAGGCCTTTTCCCTGCAGTGGGATGATTATAGATGTTACTGTAAGCAATTTTATAGCGAATAATACCAGTATTTAAAATGACGTAGTGTCACTGTGGCTAAATGGTAAAGCGCCGCGCCCCGCATGCGAGGAGATAAAATTTTCCGTTTGTTTTCTAACTTTTCCAGTTTTTTTTTACAGAAATAATTTTGTATAAATATTTAAAAAATAAAACATTCTATTATGTTTACGAAAATACAGCCTCATTTCTGAGATAAACCACAAAATGTGTAATTTTAGTTTTGAGTTCCCTATTTCTTGACGTTTTCTGAAAAACTAAGAATTTTGTTTTGTGACAGTGTTTGAGCAGGGGTGCGATATGATCATTGCTTTTATATCAGTCCACTATATGAGGTCTGCTCTAAGAGGATTTTATCAGAACCGCCACACTTGTGAGGCAGACTGGCGGTAGTGGTTTGGCGAATGCTGTAGAGACGTTGTTGTCCATTTTTTTGCCTCTTTTATTCGTCTCACTTATGAAATCCATAGTATAATTTACTCTGAGGTTATTAGGACACGAGGAGTTTTTGTTTCGTTCGTTTGAATTGGATTCGAAGAGAGATCCCTTTTTCGAAATTGGGCTTATCTCGCTGGATTGTACCAAGTATGTAATGACTAATCAACTACATCTGTCTTTCTTGCTCATGTCTCAGAGCAAGTGAAAGATGGCGCTTGCAACAGTGCCGAAATATCGGAAACTCATAATAAATAAGGTACATGGTATAAATCCCGAATCCAATAACTCTAGAAATAATCCCATGTGAAAGAGACAGAAAGTTCCGTACATACGAGTATCTCGTAGCTTAGTAGGGCCTTTGCCCCGATTATCTATTCCGTTCGAGCACGATGCAGGCCGATAACGGTAATCGAACCAAGCTGAATTCATTCGCTGAATCTCTGCGGCGCGACAATCTATAGTGATTTGTTAATAAGTCCCAGAACATTTTTGGTTAGGCGTATAAATACATAACATTTACTAGCATTTACCAGTAAGTTTGTTTGTGTATATACTGTTGATATTTTTACTGATTTACACAGGATAAAAAGCAGTCTTTGTTATTTTAATAATTGTAATCATTTATTCTCGTTTAATTTCGTTAACAAGGTATACGATAACGTTATTGTCAACAAACGAGTCTTGCTAAGGCATTACATTTGTTTGTCCTGTTCCTGACTATTATCTCTATTATCGCTGGTGTCCTTTAATATGTCAATTTATTTAAATTTATTTACAGAAAAGTTGAAACAATATCTAGAGATTAAAAAAATAAAGTAACAGCCTATAATCAACCCACTGCAGGGCAAAGGCATCCATCATTGAATTCAAGTTACCACAGTAATGATGGGTACAGGCATTATCAATGCGTTGCCAAATGCGGGTTGGTAATCACAAACCCGAGCAATGTTCGAAAATTCGTTTTGCTGCCCGGGGATTAAATCTGGGACACGGAGATGGCCCGGTATTCAAACCTCGGCGTTTTAAAGGATACGCCTACCATAATATACTTGGTTTCCTTGTTAATTCAAGTCTGTTCTCCACTATTTCTTAGCTCCAATTTATTCAAAGCATCCGATAGATACCAACTCTCGTGGTTATCTGGAGCGTCGATTAACGCATTCCTTTCAGCTCTGAGAATGTGAGGTTTTCCGTTCCCTTAACTGTAGTTAGGGAAATATTTCAAAGTATTACCACTTGTGCACTGTAAATATCATGAGACAATGCTAGTAATGGACTACCTAGTGGTTTTTAAGCTCACATTAGTGAAGCTAATAGGCTTTTTGAAATATATTTTTTTGCCATATTTTCCAGGCTTGGTTGGCGATCCCAGTTGGGCCTATGTTAAAAAGCCGGTTGACGTTCTGTGGGTAGTCTTCTCACCGGGTGAACCTATGATCTTGGAAAAGCCTGTTGCATTGCGATTCCATGCCAAAAAGTACATAGAAACTAGCTCTGCACGCGTGTACTACACGTACTATCGCGTGACGAAAACCTGTGCCTAGCTGTTTAATATAAAATACTCTATATCCTTTCATAGGGTCAAATCTATATTTGTACCAAATTTCATTGAAATTTGTAAGGAAGGTAAAGTGTAAGGGCATAATACACAGGTGCACAAGCAGACAGACGGGCAAACAAGAGATACTTTCGCATCACTAATATACTCGTAAGTAAGGTTTCTAGGTTAATCTTAATTTCAGATAACATTTTTTCCAAAATTATTATTAAAAGTAATACCTTTTGCAAGCAAGGTCGAGCGCAGAGATTTTAAAATATTCATATTTAAGACAATTTGGTGTACCGCTTAATTAAACCAAAACCGTTAAGAGGAAACACTAAGGTCAAGAGAATTGAAAAATAGGTATTTGTAAAATCTATTGCTGTCTCGCAGTGCCCGAACGCCTCCCCCGCAGAGCGTGATAGAGACAACTGCATCTTGGAACGAAAATACCTACTAAAAGCACTCAAAATAAACGTTTCGTAGTCCCCCGATTCCTTTTCCAAAACTAGACCGTTTTAAATAATTTTTTCATTAAAGATTAACGAAAGGCTCTGGCCGTGTTCGAATCATTTGCTTTTTTTCTAAAATTTAGCCAAATTTGTTTTCTGAATTTTTGAACACAGCGGAAAATTGGCAATTTTTTTTATTTTTGAAGTCTCATATCTCTTTTATTAATTAATTTTTGTAATACAATTATTGCTTTACTGGCATTATCCAGGGAGGAAACAGGGGACTACGTTTGTATGGAAAAACGGCCCTTATGTTTCCTCTTAAATTTGCACCAGTACATGACCCTGGAAACTATTCGCAAGTGTCGTCGCGTTAAAGCTTCAAATAGGTGCCTTATGGGAAGCATCCGTCAAAAATTTAATAAAGATTTACCGCAGCCACACTCCTTTAACCCAAGAAGTTAATAGTACAGCTGCTAACTGAATGAATGGCGCGAAATATCAGCGTTTAGAAACAAAGGAATTTAAAAAGTACGCTCAGGCACAAAGCCTTTACACTGAGTATCTTGAATGAAATTAAACTGGACGTTGAGAAAATGTGTTTTCTCTTTAAAATGTATGGCAGTACGTGAGTCGAAGTGCAAAGTTCTAGCTTAAGGAATTGGGTGGAGATGGAGTTTTTATTTTTCTGAAACGTATTCAACCTTTTTCCGTTACGGAATTGGGTGTTGAGACGTTTGGTGATATTACCTAAATGTTTTTTTTTTTTGTAATTTAAAAAGAGAAGGAATCGTTTTGTTTTGATCAACGTGTGCGTGACACAGTGTTTTAACAAGTCATGGCGATAGTTAGGTGCACTCGTGTGTGTGCAAGTATTTGTTTGAACATTTTGTAGGTTTATTTATGATTGGCTAAAGGTAGCATTGGATAAAGGTTTCTGATACCAACAGCCCGTCTAAATGAATTAATAAATTCTCCTTTGGTTATTAAAAATACAATTCTTTTAATACAAATTTTGACTGCCTTAGGTGGCACATTGACCCACAACCTTCTATTTACCAGGCGCCACGTCTAACGAATTGTACTACCAAAACACAATTTGTATCAATAATTTATCTTACCTATGACTTATCTTTTAACAGTGTTTATGGTTATATACCATGAACATCTGAGAGAAATATTTTAAATATATTTTAAAATCTATTAAGAATCAATAGCTTTTATAGATGTTGTCAAACTATTTTTATAAGCAAAAAAATTGCTGATGTTAATTATTCATGAATAATTTTATGAAAAGTAATCTTTGTCTGCTTGTAGTTTAACGACCGGTCCTAATAACCTATCTATCTTCAGTTTTGGCATTTTGGAGATAGGAAACAGTTTCTATCTCTGGTTTTGCCGTCCAGAGAAACAAAGACAGAAGACAAAGATAGAAAAATCTCCGATATGCCAAAACTGAAGATAGATAGATTATTGGGACAGGCCGTTAGTCAATTCCTTCTCTTTTACATTTTTTGTGTAGTATAGTTAGTTATATTACTGTCTTTTCACTAATTCCTGCCCTTTTAACTTTTTTTTGTTATCTAGCATCCCACCCAGATAAAAATACCTTCCTCGCTACATTTAACACTTAAAAGAACCTCCATAAGGTCATTCTCGCTAAACAATGTATCGCCACACCCCTAAAAAGTCCAATCGCATTATTCCAGACCGAGCAAATGCAAATCAGCCATAACACATTGTGTTTGAGCTGCGCATACATTAATGTAGTCAACCACTAGTAGTACGAGTAGTCCGCCGCGGTTATGAATTACTGCCGACCGGTGAACGGTCGTAACTCTTGTCGTTTGATGCAAACACGCGGTATGGGCTGGGTGTGCACAGTGCTCGCGTGGTGGGACAACAAAGGTCATTTCAATAGAGAAGATGGTTGGAACTTACCAGCTGCTTGGGACCCTGTCTTATCATCATTGAAGTTCACAAACCATGGGAACACTGCGAAGACTCCGGACACAGTTAGCTCATTTTGTGTGAAAAGGAACATAACTGACGATAAAATTAGAGGCGGTAGTTAAACATTTTTTCAAATTACCATTTTAAATGACGAATAACACCTTAGTCTACCCGTGACCATGAACGCTGTAAAGGGTTCGAAACGTCCGGGTTAAATCAAAAATAAACGCGTTCTAAATCCGTAAACTATCTTTCATTTCAATGTATAGTGTTCGCGAAAACTCAAGAAAACAGTACGATAACTTTTCAAATATAAATACTGATATTATAATTGCAATTTAATTGCTTAAAATATCATATCAAGTATAACAAAGGTGAAGTTAGTATGTACATTTAGAATTTCGTTTGGTAACTTCAAATACGAACAAGCGACATGTAAGAAAGGAGATGTCCCAAATTATATGGAGGCCAGGCCCAGAACCTGTACACCCCACCAAAAGATAGACCAATACACCTACAAGATTTTGTTATTATCCAATTCTTTTAAGATGGCTTCGTTAAGTGGTTCAAATAAAGAGATAAGTAAGAAAATAGCAATACAAAACAACAAAACCATCATGGCGGAAGATGACATTTTGATGACGTCTGTCAGTTTCAAAACCGCGCAGCTAGGAGTCGAGTGCCATCGCTTACTGTAGTAACCAACAAACATTATGAAAGTAATGTGTCGATCAATACTAAATACAGAAAACGAAAAAGAGGTCGTTATAATGAACTACAATAAAAGCGCCACAAGCAGAATAAAAACTTGAAGTGAATGATTATGCCATATTGACAAGGGGTATCTGACAGCTACTAACATTTAAAGTTTTTTTAGGTTGTCGCCATCTTGGAATGCCTAATGGAGTTTGATAAATTATACGATCTTATTTAGTTTTGAACCACTAAATTATACGTTAAATAAATTTATATGTATTTTTCCCAGAAACAGGATTTTTTTCTTGATTTTTGAACATGGTGTACAATGTCTGGGCCTATTATGGGACATCTTCTTTGCGAACTAAAAGAAAATCTGTGTGATGGCAATTGCAAATATCTGTATGATGGTAGTCGTAAGTGTTTCAGTGCATTTGGTTTTAGTTTGTGTGTGTTAGTGAAAATAGTATTAAAAGAGATGAGATGTTTCTAGAGAATATTTTTTAGTTAGTTAGTTCATTGTAAGAATAGGCCTATCTTAAGCGCCTACTAGGGCCTGTTTGAAAAAATAAAACAATAATGTACTGTTTGTTTTTCCTTTCACCTAACTCGTTTGTATACTACTCTATCAATTATCTCAGTAACTACATAGGTGTTCAAACATACTTAATTTTAAAAATAATATTATAAAGCTGAAGAGTTTGTTTGTTTGTTTGTTCGTTTGAACGCGCTAATCTAAGGAAGTACTGGTTCGAATCGAAATATTATTTTTGTGTTGGATAGTCCATTTATGGAGGAAGGCTTTAGGTTATATAACATCACGCTGTAACCAATAGGAGCAAAGCATGAGTGAAAAATGTTCGCGTTCATAAAAACAGAAATTGACGCTGACGAAGTCGCGGGCAATAGCTAGTTTTAAAAATAATCTTATTCTTTAATTTTACTATAACATTAATTTACATGCAAGTAACTGCTTTCATTGTTAGATATTACTTAACAGGTTAATCCTTAAACTGAGATTTGGAATTTGAATTTGCATTTATACCTACGTTTAAATTTGAATGTCCTCACATCTGCACCTCCCTTAACTCATATGCACGCCTGGGTGGTACCTGCTTTAGCCACCTACTGTGATGTAACGGTCCTATCCTACTTAATATAGAAGGTGCCATTCGTCATTGCAATTCTATAACTTAGAAAACCCATATATCTTGGTCGGTTGTAAGAAGTTATGTGCAATTTGTAAACGCTGCATAATTTCGTTTAGAATAAATATTAGGAATACTGCAGGTCTTAGTAACAACAGTCAACTATTTTGACCATTTAGGAGCTATTTTAGATGATATTATAGAAACTTAGTTGTAAAGTATTTGATATTGAATATTTTAACGCTGGATTCCAGCTATAAAAACCTACTTGGAAAATTGGCGCTGCGACGCCGCGACGTTATGTCCCGGTAGTTTAATTGGACAAAGCACCGCGCCCGGTATGCATGGGGATGCGGGATTGAGTCTCGCCTGAGACAAAATTCTTCAAGTTTAAATATTGATAACATAAGATCTGTAGCGATAAATAGAACGTACTTACTGATTAGGTTAGCACATAAACCTCGTAAGACCTTAAGTCAAGCAATGTGTACGTACATGTTTTTACTTTTGCTACACAATAGAAGGTATGAGGAAATTGGTAGGACAAATAAGATAACTGACATAAGACAAAGATGCATACATACCTTACATGTTACGTTTCACACGTTATGGAATTACAACCGCACATTGTTTGACAATCTGAAGGTAGACCCCTACTAGATCGACCGCTCATCTGGTGCTGTTGAAGGCGCAAGATCAGGGCAGCGGAAAACTGACCTTCGTTGTGATCCTTATAAGTTTATATCCAGTTTTAGGCGATGTTTGACTGAACGACCATAAAGCATCTTTTTATTTAAACCACTATAACAAGTATTTAATTTTAAGGGGCTAATAAATTACCGACACACAATTTGAAAATATCAGAAGCCTCATGATATCTATTTTGTTATGCTAGTTCGTCTTAGCCAGAAACAATTTCAACACCAATTCAAAATTCTCTAGAATATCTTTTTAAATTACAAATATATTACTAAATTCCACACTATATTTTTCCTTACTGCTTACAGTGACCAAAAGGGCTTAGCCAAACAATACCTTTGTAAGGTTTGAGCCACTAATTAAATTAAGGCTGTATTCGCGAAGTGCTATACAGATTTTATTTTCGGGTCCGACGTGTTACATTTCACACGAACTTTGTTTAATTTTAAGCGCTCACAACACCTTTTTATTGAAAGAACAAATACAACTTTGGTCAGACACCTTTTAGTCGGTAACTTATTTACTAGATTTTTTGCGATTTGTCTCGCATTGTATTTTGTAAGTCATTCATCAATATTCAAGTCACCATTATCAGCTAACATTAGAGCATGATAAGACCTTCCAAAAAGGAAGAGTTTACCTTGATCGCTTCGTTTGACAGATGGATTATCAATAAAAATGTTGACTAACATAAAGAGAAGATGCTGCTGGCCTTCTTCTGCCAGTATTCCTTTAATCAATTCATAAGATATGATATGATACCCATAAGAAACATAAATGTTGCTATTTGGCTGTGTATTGCAAGCAGTACGGCATACTTAATGTGTTACAATTTCCTAATATGAAAAAATACTATACCAATAAAAAATACGCAACAAACCCTTCTTTATGTGGATACTATAATTAACGATGTCAACAATGATACAACTTAAATAGATAAACATGTCATAACAGATGCTTCATTAAGACAACAGACGTATACATGTAAAATCTTGAATTCCTATACCTTCAAGAATTAAGTTGTGCATATCTAGTAAACTGTCCTTAAATAAATAAATCAAAAACAAATTACAAAGCATCTTAACTCTATAGACATTTCAAGATACAAGATGCAAATACAAGTCGATTGCGAATGGTATATCAGTTCGATAAACATTATTTCCACTCTGACAGCTGGCTGCACGGCTTTTAATTAAAGATAATACATCGGGATACTTCGAACCGCGTTGTAAATAACTTTATCAACGGAATAAAATTATTTTTATGCTACGCCCCAAATTTGCGCCAAGAAATCACTTGTTGTTATCTGAATGATAAATGTGAGTGCG
Source organism: Anania crocealis (assembly GCA_949315895.1). Lineage (NCBI taxonomy): Eukaryota > Metazoa > Arthropoda > Insecta > Lepidoptera > Crambidae > Anania > Anania crocealis. The sequence goes on from OX438868.1 coordinate 3,854,582, forward strand.
CAAAGATGGCGGCGAAGGCTTAATGAATTCGTGTTCTTTTGTTTGATTTAATGCGGTAATGAAAGATCTGCGATTTATTGATACATTTGGGTTTTGTGACTGTGAACTTGTGAATTAGGAGGAACATGTTTTAGGCAAACTTAAAAAGAGACTAGATCATTTAGGTGTACACCTATTGATTTACGTATTGATATTATTGGAATGTCAGTGTAAGACCCTCTACACAAGAGATGATGCTGAGACGATGATCAATAACCCAATGAAGACATTCACTGTCAACGTTATTTTAATGGATGTATTCAACAAAAAAAATATTAACCGTAAAGCGAATTAAGATAATCGACCGATGATCTGGGAAAGGTCGCGGGAAGACGCTTGATACGATTGGAACTGCACCAATCGTTGTGAAGATTTTTAAGAGTCCCATATCCAGAAGTAGCCGTTGTTTGACTGTGATTATGATGGTGATTTTATTATTATAGTGTGGCATGTGGGTGGCGAGTGTTATTAGAACGACGTTGAGTAGTCAGAAGAAGAATAGCAGCAGCGATTTCTCTCTACCGTTGAACAAACTGCAATCAACAACCCCAGAGGCAATTAACAGCAAATTCATCGATTTCGCTTCTAAAATTTGTTAATAGTGAATTAATCGATGCCGATGATAATGATGACAAAAATAAATAAACTAACAATCCAGATTCGTCTTTTCTCAAAGATTTTCGTTTTTCGCCAAAGTATCTATTTAATGCACTAGTTTTGTGCAAAATAAAAACAACAAACATCTACCCTAAACATCCAGACCCGAGTAAATAATAGAAAAATACTTTTTCCTACATCGATCCGTCTGGGAATCGAACCCTGGACATCAACACAAGAGGTCCTAGTGGAGTTTTAAGCAGAATTACCAATTTTGGTTCAATGTGTATTACATGCATGCATAGTAATAGCCACGGCCATAAAGAAACGGAATCCGTGGCGGATTATCGAACCGCTCATCAGTTCTGTATTGGCGGGAGCGCGGTGGGGCAACCGGTTCGCATTATACCCTCCTTTGAGCTTACCCACCGCGTGTCGTGTACTGCCTGCAGAAAAGAGGTTTAGCTTTATTTAAATTTATCAAACCAGAATATTAGGATATTTAATCAGATATTCTGATTACATCTAGATTTTTAGAGGTATCTATAAAAACTAAACCCATATTGGATAATCATGTTGTCCGTTTGTCTATTTATCAAAACGGAACTTTATTTTTATATTCCGAATCGACAGATGATGATGAATATCATTAGCTTACATCAGTGGATGATGGACATACATTCATAAGCCTTTCGAAAATGTGGATTTTGTCATAATTGTCACCCTTAGCACTGAGGATGGCGATGACAGTATGGCCAATAGTTATTACACTGCTGCAAGTATCCTTCACAAGTACCCAGACCCGTGAAAATTTAGAAAATATTTTTTTCATTAATCCGCCTGAGAATCGAACTCAGGACCTCACATTGAAAATTAGGTACTCAAACCACCACCTCATGTTTGAGTTTTGAGTAAGTACCTAATTTTCAATGTGTGCGTTATAATATGTATGCATAGTAATAGCCACGGCCACAAAGAAACGGAATCCGTGGCGGATTATCGAACCGCTCATCAGTTCTGTATTGGCGGGAGCGCGGTGGGGCAACCGGTTCGCATTATACCCTCCTTTGAGCTTACCCACCGCGTGTCGTGTACTGCCTGCAGAAAAAAGGTTTTTTGATTTATTTAAACTTATAATCTATACTACTAAACTATCATTTTATATTCAGAAATTAAAGGGGATCCAAAAAACCCTGTAGGGGATCACTTTGTTGTCCGTTCGTCTCTTTGTCAATGCGTCCTTCTATCCGCCTGTCCACGTACCCGTCCGTCGTCTGTCTGTTTATCTTTCTGTCAAGACTAATTACCCCGGGAACGCGAGTATTAAGGTGATAATAAAACCTTATAAAATCAAAGTTCTGTTTCAACAAAATTAAGTTAATTAATGAATATGGCCGCTTAGACGCATAAAATGGGGTCTAGGACTGATTACCGTATTACAATTTTGCGTCACTGTACATTATACTGGCGCTGCTTTTACACATTTAGTGGCCAGATCTACTAAATTAGAAAGGATGTGTTTCTAGGTAAAAGGAAATTTAAGCCATTTTAGTTAGTCATATCATAATTTTACTGTTTTGATGGCTATTTTTGAGTTAATTTTGTTAATTTTTAAACAAAATTAACTCAAAAATAGCCATCAAATCAGTAAAATTGCAATTGTAAGATCAGTATTCAATGATTCCTTTTTTTTTAAAAAAATCAGATTTAAAGTAACGTTTATAGTACAAATTGGCAGTAACTTCAAATATTCTTTGCATTCATATCAAAACATATTTTTCAATACCAACAACAACTGCTTTTGCTAGCGGTACTACGCCAGAAAAGCACGACGCATCGTCAAAAATAAAAGTTACGCTCCAAGGTCTCTGACCTAACCTTCAACATCTGCGAACTTCATCCATCATTTCATTGAAATTGTTTAATTAAATCACATGCATCTAAGTTATACTTAGAAAATACTCGGTTCAAGTTATTTTGAATGTATTTTTACACCAATTAACTGAAGCCAGTGCTGATGCCCCGGTTAAAGGAAACTTAAGCTATTCACCAGACAAATTAAGGATTTCCGTTGTTTGTTTTCCAAAGATATTATCGTCTTTTTCGGATTTATTTTTTGCAGGTATTGACCCAGATACTTCCAATTCTACAAAGTCCACTATTTGGCTAAATAGTCCTTTTAAGAGTACACTGTCCTGCACTAAGCCTGTAAGCGAGTAGAAAGCAATTTTGTGTTTAGAATGAATGATTGAATGAGAGAGATTTGGCTCTCTTTAACAACTGTTATCTTAAAGAGAGAGTGTTTTTGTCCAGTGGAATTATTCCTATTGCACCAGTGCGTGTTACTAGTGATGAACTAAAACATGGTTAACATAATATGGGTTTTATAAGAAGGTTCGAGCTTGCACAGTGGGTAATAAAGAAAGCTTGATATTTTCTCGCACTTAATAAGATAAATACTTTATATAATATAAGGGGGCGTCCATAAATTACGTGAGATGTTTAAGGGGGGGAGGGGGTCGAGTCAAATCTCATCTAATCTTACGTCTCGGCAAATATCACGCAATTTTTTTTGTGATTGAAACAATTAAAAATTATACTATTAGGGTCCATTTAATCCAGATTGTACATATACATACATGCTTAAGATTTAATCTTAAGCGTAATCGTAATACGATTAAGATTCACTAATTCATTCGAAAGAAAATAATTTTATTCAAGTTTACGTAAGAAACCCACATTTTGAAAAATCTCACGTGAGATTGGGGGATGGGGGAGGGGGTTGAATAAAATCTCACGATATCTCACCAGGGGGGAGAAAGGGACAGAAAATTAAAAAAAACACCTCACGTAATTTATGGACCCCCTAAGCAATTTAATAACGCGCCCGGCATGCGAGGAGATGCGGGTTCGAATTCCGTCTGAGACATAATACTGATAACCAAGATAACGAACGAAGCTAGAATAATTTTGGGGCTGAAATGGATACTTGGTAAGTAGAACCGTTGGATGGCTGTTGAGGTTGAGGAACCGATGGAGGACCAAGTAGACCGGCGATCTGGTGATGGTAAGCCTCTAAATGCGGGTGCGGGGGACCGACCAACGTGGAGAACATTACTGGAGGCCATTGCCCATCTAGTGGTATCATTATACCATTAGAAGTACAATGTTGAACATCTCATCATCATCATCATCAGCCTATTGCAGTCCACTGCTGGACATAGGCCTCTCTAAATGCACGCCACTTAGGTCGATCCTCGGCTTCTCGCATCCAGCTACTGCCAGCCACCTTGCGCAAATCATCACTCCACCTGGCCTGAGGGCGTCCTACATTACGTTTGCCGAGACGCGGTCTCCACTCAAGAACTCGTGTTGAACATCTACAAACCAAAAATTTTAAAACAAGAAACTCTGATTCACTGGATTCAGAGTCTCTGCAGACATCCATTACAACTGCTTAAATAAAAATTACGTCAATATTTTTATTTTAGGAATTGTATTTTCAAATAACACAATAAGTGGTTTAAATAACAGATTTAAATCATTTCTATTATTTTTAATGTACCTATTTGAATAGCATATTATAGAATGGCATGATCTGCAATTAGTAAATACACAGTTTATCCAATTTTTGCAAATAACTAAAAGCAAGAACATTATCTAGCCGACATTTATCAAAACAAACAATTAATACAGATAAACATTTCGCCCGAACATTACCTTACATTTAAACAAATGAACTCGTCACTCGAATAAAATGGCGACTTCAAACAACACCGATTTTACCAAAATCGTATTTCGATTTTCATTTTACAAAATTATAAATAATTCGTCGTCATTTGACGGCACGGCGAAACGGCTGAGTCGATATTTTAACGAGTTGTATGCTTTAAATTTATAATGTCCGCTTTGTACTGAGCACTAGTGATGTTCAGATGTCAATATAAGGATTATCGATCTTGAACTCAAGGAGTAATGTAAGGTAAGTAATTTTGTCGTGCAATGGACATATTGTAAAGTTTTTACATAAATTGGAAAAGCAGTTTTAAAATTTTTATATAAATTTTGATACCGCGTAATTAACTCTGTTATTTACATAAAAATATACATCATTAAATTAAAGTTGTTCCTTCTTATTCCAATTTCTTATTTCTTATTAAAAATAAACATTATTGAAGTGCAAGGGCAGTAAAAGTGGCTTTTTACTATTATTAAAGACCAAGGCATTTTGCATTGCCATTGCCACTTTGGTTGTAATTTGCTCTATTCCGTTCCGAGTATCTTTCTCGGCAAAACAATTAACCTGGCTCCTGAATAATGAATCCATGAATGCTAAGATGTTTCGAAAAGTTTTTATCGATAGTAATTTGCCATGTAACATCACTACTGAGTACTCAATGGCTGACTGCATAAGCAATTCGGATGTTCGATGGTAATTTTGAAAATACCTAGATGGACATTTTGATATTTCGACAAACAGATAATGAGGTGCTGCCATTTGACAAAATGCGACCAATTAAATTCAAAGGTACTTAAATTAAAATTATATTTTAATTAAAAACTTTCTTTTGGGATATTGTCAAAACGAACAGTCAAAAATAAATTAAATTTTGTTATTTTTGTTATAATTTTCATTTTTAAAATACATATACAGCTGATTTGAAAAATTAAGATATTAACATATCAGTATTCAAACATGAAAAATTATGTCTCAGGTGGGACTCGAACCCGCATCTCTATGCATACCGGGCGCGGCGCTATAGGTACCATTAGGCCAAGACACTGCGTCACAGCGCAAGTTTTTCAAGCACAATATTCTTATCGCTGTAAACCAGCGTAGTTTCATCAAAATACCTATATTAGGAGTTTCTTTCACCTGAAAGAAATATAGTGCCGCATAGATAACAAAATTAGTAAAATCAGACCCCTTGCTTAAAGTTCCGTTATCCTAAAAACAGACATGTTCACGAAAAGGTTTAATTGTGTGTTGATCGTTCAATAAGTTCCCCTTTTTAGGACCTTGCCTTTTTTGAATTCCAAGCCTGAATGTTCACCTCTGTTTAACATATAATTCAGCATTTACGTAACGAGAAACAACGGCGACATACATTAAATCCCACGCGTGCGCAGAAAATCATTCCTTACCTTTCGCAAACGTTTATAAGACCGACAAGGAACAAACTATCTGAAACAATTGAAGTGTTTTATTGTAATTTCAAAATGGATGCTAATTTAGAAGAAATAAAATTGAGGATAACCTACTTTATGAGATATTTTAGCAACTTAATTGCAATTATATTATTAGTACTCGTATTTTAGCTTGAACGATTATGTCTCGGGCGGGACTTCAAATAGGTTTTTAGTTTTTAACAAAGCCTAGCATAAACGCCCGGTATGCATGTTAATGTGCCGCAGGTTCGAGTCCCGCCTCAGACATAATTTTTAAAATTTAAATACTGTTATAAAAATGGGATTACTTGAATTAAAATTTTCGACCGCCTCAGATGGGACTTGAACTTACAACTTTCCGCTAACGGGGTGACTGCTCCATTCAGTGTTGCCAAGGCGTGTTGTATGTCGATAAATTAAATTAAACTAGGTTATAAATAAACTCTTCGTTTTGTTTGCACAACGGCTGGTTTATTTCATGTATTTCAAATGTTTGTCTATCCGTCTAAATAGTTGCCATGATAATCGATGAAAAAAAAGAGAATGTTCTAAATTTGATATTTGTGATTTGAAGAATAGAAGCATTTAAAAAAATATTAAACGTTTTACGTTCAAGAACAAAATATAATCTACGAAAAGTAAATATGTGAGACAGTGAAAGAAACCTCCAATTGTATGTGAACCGGTGCCAAACAAGGAATCCGACCGAATGGATCGACGATCTGGAAAAGATCGTAAGAAACCACTGGATACTGGCTGATGGAACGATCTTCATGTACATCCTAAGGGAAGATTACAACCAGTAAATTACTGGATCACTTGCTACTTGAATTAATGATAATCTTAATAAACATGAAAGTTGTATAGCGATGCAAATGAATTTAACAGGTTTAATTAACTTCTAAAAAAATAAAGCTTTATTTTTAAAAAGTAAAAGAGTTTGCTAACCTGTTGCTTGTTTAGTGAAAAATCGCATTTAATCTAAAAGTACGTCATAAACCCAGAGGCAAACGAGTTTTTATCCATAACATTATTCGTTACGCCCAGCCAGCATTGTCCTCGCCGCGGCAAAACAAAAAAAAACTATTTGAAAATGGAACACGTCAAAATATATCACACAGTGTAAAAAGAGAGCCACAGTTCGCACGTTTCACCATGGCGTTGTTACGAGAAAATATCAGTTTTATTATAGGAGGTTGTATTTAGTTAAGAATTTTATCTAAAATGGATAAGTTTTTAAAAACCTAGCTTGATATTTAAACCTGTAACGTCATCCTTTGCAATAATAGCCATACCATCTAGAAGGCTATTAATGATAAAGAATAGGTGGTGTTGTATTAAAAAAAAATGTAAGTCATTCTTCATTCTGATTATTAAATCATTAAATAATTAAGTTGAAAAAATGCTGAATGTAGGTAGTTGAAACAAGACGAAACTTACAAAAAACTAACTTAAAAACTCTCTGAAGCTATTTCAGTTATTTATACAACTAAACTTAAATGTTTGAATGATAACGGGAAATTGAAAGCGATCATACCTTATTTTGCCAGAAGTTTTGATTGGGTATCATAGTAGGCTTTAAACGCGTAATCGCAAAATATGAAATTATTTAAATTACTTATAACCCAGACTTAAAATTTCTCAGATAACTTAAAAAGTAAGGTAAAAAAAAAGACCGAGGACCGCGAGATCTTGGTCTGGTACTGAAACCACTGGGTCGTCAAATAACTTACTTTTATCAAATAAACTCTTTCACTCAACTTGGCGCAGCGCGCGTCCGTGTTTGGCTCGATGTCTCGATCGCCTTCGGCAATGATTCGGCTGCCCGGTTGCAAGGCTCTGCTACAATAGTCGCTACATAAAATTACTCGAATGAAATATTATGTATATATGAAACCAAATACATTTTGATACTTTAACAAGAAAAAAAAGTACCTACTTATGTAGTGATCTTCATATCGATCATATCAGAAGAGTGAAGTGATAAGTGAAGATGATTAGTAATCAGTCTAGTCAACAGTAACCATCGCCAGCCCACATCAGTCAACTGGTGGACACAAGAGTTTTGCCATAATCGTCTCGTTTGGCAAGCGAATTGGTGATCGCAGTATTATCAATGGTAAAGAGAAGATGCTGCTGATCGTCTTCATTCTTTAGTTGTAGAACGATACCCTTAAGAAAGAAAAAGTTTTTTTTTGACCGGGTATCGAATCTCGGAGTAGAAATCTTTTTTTTATCTATATTTTGTTTACATTTATAATCATCAGCCAACTAAATAACAATATTATTATTACGTGATTCGCTTCTAATAAGTTAAGATAAGATAAGATAAGAAAACGTTTATTTGGTACAATAAAAAATGTAATTGAAAATAATAATAAAATAAAAAACTTAAGGCTATACCAAATAGGTCCCTCCGCTCAGCATATGTCGAGGCACAGAGTGCCACAACGCTGGTTTTCTGCGGGCACCCTAAAACATAATAACTTAACTAAAACATAGAGAAAATAAATAAAAATAAGGTAGTACAAGTAATGAATAGCTAGCTTAACGGCATTACAACCCATGTTCATTCGACTATTCAATTCCATTCAATTTAATTCATTTATTTCGGACAACAAAGATTCAAGAGGTTAGTACAAATTAAAACTTAAAGAAGGAGTTAGTATACAAATTTAAATTTATAATTATTTATTTAATCATGTACCTGGCATCTCTCGCGGACAATACCTAGTAGAGCCATCACCACCTAACTCGGTCATTGTTCGCAAGAAGTGCCTCATAATATGTGCATGTGGATCTTCTGCCACCATATTCAGAATTATTGGTAGCCTATATGTTATTCCAGCCAATAAACTAACACTGTGCCAAATTTCATTCGGATCCGTTGGATCGTTTTAGCGTGAAAGAGCAACAAAAATCAATACATTTTTACAAACTTTCGCGTTTATAATATTCATAGGATTTATACTAATTTTATTATTTATATGTAGTGCCTCTAGTTCAAATCTTTTAATCTTTATTGAAGTGAAACTTCTTTATCGGCGTTGGAAAAAATTTACCGTCACGTTACGCGCCATCTTTTTCTTGCCCCTACCACGGTTGGTTCAGACGATAGCAAAAAGGTACAGTGAAATAGTATTTAACCAATTTAACCAATTTAACCAATTTAACTAATTTAACTAATTTAACCAATTTAACCAATTTCTGGAAAGTTGCATGTAGATCATTTTTCGAAAAATAAGGCCATAAAGAAGTTTCACTTCTTACGTGTGTACACTAGTACACGCACAACTTTTTTTTTTATTTTTTTATCTTTTTTTTTTGTAAAGTTAAAAATATTATTCCAATGAAGCCACTGTAGATATTCAAAGACACCACCGAATGACGGCGAGAGAACAATGGCGGCGTACACATAGATGGCACTTGTCAAAAAATAAAACACAACGTTTGCCATAGCAGTTCGTTTATTCCACTTTTGCGAAACAAAGATACATTTTTAATACTTTTTTCGGCGAAATAATGATGTGGTAATCAAAGCGGATCGATGCGCATGATTTTCAATGTGAAGTTTTCGATGTTATATAATTTTGAATAATTGGCTCTGGTTCAAGAATTAAGCAATGTAATGTAACGTTGGCATTGACGTTTTGAATTACATGTTATAAATTATGCAATAAATGCATATTTGATTTTTTGTAAAGAAAATAAAAAAACCTGTGAATTATTATCAGACATAGTAAAAAAAAAAATTGTTTTAAGAATGAAATCTCTAGTAACCTAATACAAAAATAAATTATAAATACAAAACACAATACAAAGGCGATCACTATAACATGACTTTTTTATTGTGTTATTTTAAAAGAAAGAAAAAAACGTTTTATGCAAAGAACAAAACTACAAATTACTATTCCCGCAAACAACGCACTTCAAAAACAACAGAAACTCAATATATTCAGAGCAATTCGAGAGCTTGTTTCAATTGTTTGCAATGTTAATAAACAATTTGCAACAAAATACTTCGCGACACCAACACATACTTTTTTTACAATACCATTTCAAAACTAATCCAATACCAAAACTGCGTATACGCAACCTCCTTATTAGGACTCGGATGGCACTGCGCACATTACTTCGCTAATAACCAGTGTAAGTTCACCCACGAATGCGTCGAATGCATATCGAACTTCAAGTAAACTGTAAATTCACACAGGTCATCATTGGCTGGTTTTGTAATAGGAATAAATAGAGTCGATATAGGACCGGATAGGCGACAACAATGGTCGTTCGGAATTTAAAATTACGCGTAAAATATAGGGTTGCGCTAGCGCACTGGACGAGGATTTATTTAAATGTGATATGGATGGAGAATGCGATGTTGTATACGAAGTTCTGCGCTATGGATGTCACTAACAATTTTTTTTAAATCTAATTTTGAGTGTTTGTCATGTTATTGTGAGAGCTACGATTGAACTAAGTTTCACTAATGAAGTAATGATTTTGTTCTTGTTCAAAAAGATGTTGCAAATTGAGGTCCGAAATTGGTATAGCCTTGCTGTTGAGGTTGTGTTCAAGTTGTACTTTCACAACTTTTTCATATATCTCTTTTTATGTTGCATCTTAACTGGTAATACAATCGCTGATATCTTGATATGACTCAGTTTTTTTCTTTTTATTAAAGTATTATGAACAATTTCTATTTGGTACGACTTAAAATGAAAGATATGTTTACGGATTATAATACGAAATTATTTTTAATTCAAACCAGGGTTAAATTAGAAATAAACGCGTACTATATCCGTTAACATATTTTTCATTTCAATCTATGTATAGTGTTAAATGTATAGTGTTTAAGTAAGCTCAAGAAAATATGAAATGACATGCAGTTGATTTACGGCCATTTCCAATAACCTATCTATCTTCAGTTTTGGCATATCGGAGATAGGAAACAACTTCTGTCTTTGTTTCTCTGAACGGCAAAATCAGAGACAGATGTTTTCTATCTCCGATATGCCAAAACTGAAGATAGATAGATTATTGGGACCGGCCGTCAGTTGTCTTCAGCATTACTGACTTGTTATAAATTTTTAAAGCAAGAGTGAATAGGCTGCTTCTGGGTAAGCTCGCTCCATCTCAGGCTTCTTCTTAACCGTAGAGTTAAGTATGTAGTCAAGAGCAAGACCATTGAATATATTAGGGGTTAAAGTATGAAATTGCCGTTTTTTGTATGGACGAAATCGAGAAAAGTCATTTTTCCATACTAAAATTTTTTTGTTTTTTTAAAAACGCCTGAACCGTTTTCGATGCAATAAACGATGAAAGTTAGATGGTTATAAAGCTACGCATTATAGTATTTAAATTTCTGAAAATCAAAGTATATAATACAAATATACTTAATTGAAGCAAGAAGGTCAGCTGACACATTGTAAGGGGTCTTTTCAACGACTTCCTTTGAAGTAATAGGCACTAGTATTGCATTTTTTTTAAGTCAAAAGTTACTTTTTTAGTTTTTAATACAATACAAAAAGAATTACGCAATAATATGTCTATACTTAAGAGCAATAAACAAAATAAAAAGTGGGAAAATAATCGGCAATTTCATACTTTAACCCCTATTATAAAAAAAAAGATTTGAAATATTTTGTTTCTCTTTTGTTTTGGAGTACTTAGATGATTTAAATTCCTATTTTATCTCAAAACTATACAGAATTGCGTGCCAATAGCGACACATCATCAGTCTTGCCTTCGACTGCGTAATTACTAGAATGGTTGCTATTGGAGTTCACTTTGTAGACTCCATTAATCAAAGCAAATCAGTGACTTGGAATCGATACACTGATGTGCGACTAAGCTGTGGTGAATCTGGATGTACCGTGTACCTATATGAACAGATTGTGGTTAGTTAAGTAAGTAGTTACATTCTAGATCCGAATTCGATCTATTTCGTAATGTTTTGGAATGGATATGTGGTCATTCAGATTATTCGGTAAGAGATATGGTGCCTTGTGTCGCCGCACAGTAAAGAATAATACCTAAATTTTGCCTTACCTACTGTAAGTGTCGTAAGAAATATATAAAAAAAAGAAGTAGATAATTCCGGAAAAAGATGGACAGCAGCGTCCTCTTTTAAAAGAGTATTGTGTTCCTGCAATCAACTAATAAGGGCTGATGATGATGACGATAATGAGACTAAGAAACAGAGTTACAAAATGAATGTATGTATTCCATTATTTTGAATAAAATAAAATCAGACCACTTAACTTACCATATTTAAGAAAAACGGATTTAAACAGAAAGTTCAACTAAAATTTGCATTAAGTACAGAAAACTTAAATAAAAAGATCTCTGTCAGACAGTACGCAAAACTAAAAATGTCTAAAATGTACTAAATAAAAATATGTCATAAACTGTAGGATTCTAAATTCATATCCAGAAAAATCTCTGAATCTTGATAACCAACATAACCTATTACGTATTATTGTTTGCATTTTAAATATTCGTTAATAACATTTCTTCCAATGATCGATAGCCGCTGCTCCAAGTAGCTCCTGAGTTATCATCTGTTACTGACTTATCTTTTGTTTCACTAATTTCAACTTTAACACTTTCGCAATAAACTTCTAGTTTAGCTTGCAAATCAGCGTTAGGATTCCACTTAAACTTCTTGACAACTCTATGGATGATCTCATAGTTTTGATAAACGTTCACATACCTTATAGGGCTTGAAGGAGTTATGTGGTTTCCCGATCATTAGAGGTAAATGTGAAATCGAGTATAGGTATTTCATTGAGACGACCTGTTATGGGTTTATAGGCTTTCAAGTGAAGTTACAGTTAAGAGTTAATTGTATGGACAGTTGTAAAATAGGGATCAATTTATTTCTATATTCCTAACAAAAAGGTCTATTTTCATTGATTTACCGTTGATTATTCTTTTTTATGATAATACATTTGATTTGAAATAGATTTTAAGTAGGAAAAAATAATAGATGTACCTATAATATTAATAATAAGTTTATCAGTTTATTTTTTGTTTGATTGACAATTAAATGCCAGTGGGTTTGTTTGAGAAACCGTGTTCTCATTTAAAATAATGTAATCATTGGTTAGAGATTAAAAAAGCATTTTTTTTCTATTGTATACAACATGATTTGCTTATTATTAATAAACTGAATGTTCCACGGCAATACCATAAAGCCATCGGTTGAAATTCATTTACAAGATTATTATGTGACGTCATAGATAAAATTTGATTTCAGATAAAAAAAAAATATTACGATTAAGTTCATTATAAAAAACGAAAATAAAAAACTCTAAGGTCCGAAAAAAATTCGTCACAGGCAACCCTAAACCTAAGGTGTGTGTATCAACAATTGGTGCGCGTTAGTTGACACGCTCGTTATGAGATGTCGCTAGTGTCGCTTTTGTAATGGCAGGCCTGCGCGGACGCAGCGGTAGGACTACATGTGGCCATTACAATATGTAAACTTGCCTCTGAAAATACCTTGTTTTGTTGGTTTTGCGTTGTAAATTGAATTTCAGACCCTTATATAGTCCAAGCGACTTGTTTGCCACTTTGTATTGTATTAAAATTGTTCAACACTTGTACTTGGTAACCCTTAAAAAGAAATGTAAATTACTTTATTTATAATACACAGCTACACAACCTTAAATCCTCGCCATCCTTATCAACACATAGGCCAAGTCTTTACCTTACTAATAATACAGTTAGTTATATTAAATACCTAAGATCCTCGCCATCTTCATCAGCCTTCATTAGTCCAAAGTTCATAGGCCTTTGAATAAGGATATTTTGATAATAACTAAACTTACTCGTAGTAAACAGTTGAGCCATCGAAGTTCGGCCTATAGACGATAGAAGACGTTGTTGCCCGTCTTCTTCGGACAGTGCTCTTAAATTTCGTTTTACGCCATCACGACACGGTTTTTACGATTTATAACAGTCCACTACTGGACCCAAAACCACTCCAAACTGATAATTTTGTCGTAACCTCCACGTCTGGCAAATCAATTGGTGATGGATAGGTAGTTGGTATCAAACAACTAAGGTAAAAATCTAATTCCGTTTAGTTAACCCAGTGTTAAATGACATTGTCTGAGAAATGAGAAATTGTAAACTGATAAATCGATAAGGTATTTCTTCCTTGTGCCAGACAAAATGTTTTAGCATAATCGAGAACCAGAGGTAATATTCAAAGTATGTGGATCTGCTTAGTTAGGCTTCGTTCATATAGCTCGTTTTATTAAGGTTTAATAAATATTCGATTTCATATCGAATGACAATGTTAAGGTACAAAGGGAAAATCAAAAACTTATGAATAGTATCGTAATGAATGAATGAGATGCGCAACGCGTAAAAAAATGTTGCTAGGCGGCCGTATCAAACATTTTAGATTTTTGGCAGACATTTTCTAAGTGCTTTAACTTTTATACTGGGCTTTACCAAAAGAAAAAATACGTAATTTTTTTGTCTCGTAGATTGATATATTAAAATTTGGAAGGTGGTTAAAATTTCATCGTGTATACACCTACATGAAAAATAAGAACTAGATTTCACAATTTCTTACAAAAATCATACTTCAAAATGATCGCTATTGATACAACTTAGCTGGTTATCATGTGTTTATACCTGCTTAATGGAAATAAGAACATACAGACACGATGTAAAGCCAAACGCTTCTGAGTTTAACAAACACCCAAAATAATGTTCTAGTGCGCTTATTTGGCGAAGACGGTTTTCGTAAGCTGCCATAAATATTCATCCATTTTTATTTATTCTTTTTTGAAACATTGCAAGTAACTATAACATGAATATAAACACAGGTATACTCTATTAGGAAAGTCCCTTTATATGATGGTTTAATGTTACATTGTTCAGAGGAATTATTAATAACATAGATATTTTGCTTAATTACGCTGCACTTAATCGGGCGATAGTACCTAATAGTCGTAATTTCGATATTAATTTCGTGTTGATTTGATTGGATTATTAATTGAACCAAGATGTTTCGAATGAGATAATGTCAGTGGTCAATATCACGGAGACACAATAGTTAGTCAAAGTTGTATCAGCTTAGCCAATTAATTAATCCCTACTTATTATAAATGTAAATGAAAGTTTCTTTGTTACGCTTTCGTGCAAAAACTACGGAGGCGATTTTAATTAAGTTTGGTACAAGCATTTTAGAATTTACGGCATTAAAGTTATCCTAGCTTGCACTGGTATGTCCTTTCTCGTAACATACTTATTTAAGAAGGGGCAATGGAAGGACTGGGTCACTAGCCTGCATCTTTTCGCCACACCTGTCTGGAAGCTGCGACAGGATAATTTATTGGCACAATAATAATATGTAAGAGCCTATTTTCAAAAAAAATATACCAAAATTTAAACTGTTGAAGAAAAATTAGGTTATTCATTCGACGCGTGTCTGTCTGTATTATTTATATGTAACACCGATTTTTTCCAATGGACAAAGAAATGACGCTAACGCCCGTTATCTCTGGGCTTTTCACTTTTGTTCGTCCTCTTTAGATGGAGTCGGAAATAATTATACACTGTTCCGTACCAAAATGTCACTTCAAACTGTCCAACTTTCAATATGAGCAGCCAATGTCATACCTTCCGTAATGCAAAATTAAACCTTACGTTATATGACTTAGAGATTAATGCACAAGGTTAAGATTTGGTAAAGACTTTTTTGTGAATGTTTGGTCCCATACTACGAGTACACGGCAGTGGCAGTGCAATTAAGTTTAAATAAATGTAAGAGAGAGAGAGAGAGAGAGAGAGAGAGAGAGAGAGAGAGAGCAATACTTGGTATTTCCCTGCGTGATGGAATCAGTAATGAGAAAATCCGTAGGAAAACTAAGATAACCTGCTTGAAGAATTGCGGATCTGAAGTGGCAGTGGGCGGGACTCATAGTACGAAGAACCGATGGCCGTTAGCGCGGGAAGGTTCTGGAATGGCGAGCGAGCACGTCGATCTTTGGCTTGGCGGGCCACCAGGTGATGAAGGTCGCGGGGAGCCGTTGGATGCGAGTGGCGCGGGACCGATCGTTGTGGAGATCCTTGGGGGAGCCTATGTCCAGCAGTGGGCGTCAATTGGCTGAGATGATAATAATGAAATGCAAGAGCTCTTGGTCTACTGGTTTAAATACCGGACAAAAATCTTGGGGTCGCGGAATCAATCCCCGAGTCGGGAAACAACAGTTTCGAATTTTCGAGCATTGACCGGGTTTGTGATTACCAACCCGCATTTGGCGTGGTGATTATGCCTGTACCCATCATTGCTGTGGTAACTTGCATTCAATGATGAAGGCTTTTGCCCTGCAGTGAGATGATTATAGGCCAATAATAGGGGTTAAAGTATGAAATTGCCGATTATTTTCCCACTTTTTATTATGTTTATAGCTCTTAAGTATAGTCATATTATTGCGTAATTCTTTTTGTATTGTATCAAAAACTTAATAAAGTAACTTTTAACTAAAAACAAAATGCAATACTAGTGCCTTTTACTTCAAAGGAGGTCGTTGAAAAGACCCCTTACAATGTGTCAGCTGACCTTCTTGCTTCAATTAAGTATATTTGTATTATATACTTTGATTTTCAGAAATTTAAATTCTATAATGCGTAGCTTTATAACCATCTAACTTTCACCTTTAATTGCATCAAAAACGGCTAGGGCGCTTTTAAAAAAACTAAAAAATTGTTAGTATGGAAAAATTACTTTTCTCGATTTCGTCCATACAAAACGGCAATTTCATACTTTAACCCCTAATACTTTACTTAAATGTAAAAAAATACATGTAGATATGCTACGAACAATAGAACAGACAATACTTTATCAAAATTAACAGCAGTAAAGAAGCTACAAGAATACATTTCTCCAAATCCCAATTTTCATTAGCATCAGTAAAGTTCTGTTCGTGCAATCACGCCATCTCGCGTGCGGATACCGTAATTAGATCTAGGGCCGACCTTTTACTGATTGAAATGGCTATTGCGAGTACTTACTACAAAGTAAATAAACTGGCAATCTGGAAAAATACCTACGTACTACTTGTTCTAATCAAAAGTGTTCACTTGTACTTACACTCCAAATTCCTGATGCAGATATATGAACTTTGAAAAATCCTACCAGTACTGGCAAGTTTTTTATTTTTTTTTATTAATATATTTAAGGACTTTTGTCTAACATTACATATGAGAGTCCTATCGTTAACCCTATCTAGGTTTGTGTAATATTGATTGGTTTTACTGGCAAGATGTATTTTTTCAATGTTTTAAATCAGTGCCATTTAAAAAGATTTGATTTAAATAAAAAAAAATAAAAGTGTCTAACAGCCAAGTTATAAATAAAAAAACAATCTAAAAATATTCTTATGTTTCATGAAGTTACGTTATCAAACTACCTAGCATGATTGCTCCTTTTTAAAAGCCTCGTTATCTCCGAAAATTATCCAAAAAGTGTTTTTAATGTGTCCCTGTACGGATTCTATTTTTTTTTTATTCTTCTAATAAAAATTTAAGTTTAAGTCGTAATAAACAAGATTTAATCAAATCATTAATTTCACTTTAAAACGTTATCTGTAAACTAACGAAAACATTAAGTTAAATCGTCGTCATTTTTTTTTTTTTATAAATAAATTTGGACAACATCACATACATTGTTCTGATTCCAATTTGAATAACTATTTAAAGCATTCGTATTTTGGACACCAGAAACAACGAAGGTACCACAAACAGAGAAAATGTAGAAAAACACTTTTTTTCTACATTAACCCGTCCGGGAATCGAACCCGGGACCTCGGAGCAGGCGACACCTTGAAAACCGGTGTGTACGCCACTCCGCCACGGAGGTCGTCGATTTTAATCCCAAGACAATCGACAGTCTATAACGACTCAGAAATGCAATAAAAGTCGTTTCTATTAACATTTATATCTGCACCCAACAGAGGTGTAAACCAAACACCCCATAATTATACCATGGCGGTAGAATAAACTCCCGCGCATTCGATGTTGACTCACGGTAAAATGTAGCGATCAGGCGATTGCTGTTTTAAGATCTTATGCAAATAGCTTCCTTTGGAGGCTAAACTTTGTCGCGCTACCGTCGACTTCGGAATGTGTGTGATGTGTGATGTGGTAGGATCGAATGGATGTGGTATTGGAATGGAAAAATCTACAATTGGTCATCCCTCTTCTTGACAAGGTCCGTTGATCCGCCAACTTTTAACACTGGATTGCACAGACCATGCTTGATAAACTATTGATGTAATATGTCATATACGTAAGGCTGAATTTCCTTTTAAGTAAGTGTAACAAGCAAGACAGTCAGACAGTGTAACTATTTCGTTAATAATATTAGTAAGGATAATGTTATGATTTTTCTTTATAAAAACAGCAACCCTTTTAACATTTGTTGCCTGCAGAAGTAACATCACCCTGCGAATTTTGATTTTTCACTTCGTCAAAATCACAATATGCCGCCGCATCACTTTCTTCGTTCATCAACGTCACTACAGCGGCGCCTCGTCTGTGTTTATCTAAGAATATTTTCACAGATTTATAGAGTAAAACCTTCGCACTGCTCACTTACTTACTCAAGGCACTCGAAGTCACTCGACGGGACCGGGAGTAAGACATTTGGACCTACAACATTGTGAGAATTAAATGCTAGATAGGATTACTTTAGATTTTGCTATTTTAACAAACCTACCCAAGGCAAATGTGTTCTTTTACATAGCGCCTAATCATTAGAGATTATTGTTAGACTGATGAAGATGATAATAATTTATTTTTTGTATCCCATCGTATCTTCCCGTCATTTAAATTTGAAAATATAATTCTACTCCTAACTGAAATAAAAGATAATTAACTAACTTAATTTACGATGTGTGGCGTCTCCAAAGAGATGATTTTGCCACAATCGCCACGCTTGGCAGGTGGTTTGGCGATCGCAGTTTGGAAAATAGTAGAGAAAAGACGCTACTGCCTGTCTATTTACAACAGTTCTTCTTTACTCGCCTCTTACAACCCCCATAAGACGAAAATGGGTTGAACTATACTTATTATGTGTCGTAACCACATTACACGTCATGATGATAAGTCATCAATGAGAATAGATAAGTAAAAACTATTTTTGATTTTTCACGATTGACGGTCAAAGTCTTGCCTTTGATGATCAAAAGCTTCAGGTTTTTGAATCGTTGGCTTAAGCTAAAGTATAGAAAAGCTCACAGTAAGGTATTCACAAACTTCTCAAATGCACAACTCCAATTCAACTTACCTACACAAAATATCTTTACCCAGTAAGTAATATTTATCGAATCCAGTAATCTAATTGAAACAATCGCATGGCGTATATCGCTTCATTTGCATTAAATTATTGTTCAAGCATCCTTCTAATAGGGTCCGTGGTCTTTATTCGTTCACAATTGATATCAATGTAGTAAGATGCAATAATTCAATCTAATTTTATCTATCGGTATTATCATGGTTATTTACTTCCCATAGAGATGCCACCGAAACGCAGATTTGAAGAGTTCCACTTACAAAATTTTGCTGAAGATCGTGGTAACAAAGTAAAACCATTATCGGAGCTAGAAAATATTGTAGTTTTATTTATTCATTATATCAGATAACAATATCCATAATAAATTTAAAAAAAAAAGGTTCGATTTCTGGCAACATTAGCATTCGCAGATGATTTACGCAAGATGGCTGCGGCTGGCAGGAGCTGGATCTGAGAATTTTTATCTTTATTTCTTTAGGTATATTTTATACTAGGTGTTCCCCGCGACTTCGTACGCCTCAATTTCTGTTTTTATGATCGCGATTATTTTTGCAACATTTTTCACTGATGCTTCGCTCCTATTGGTCGCAGCGTGATGTAATATAGCCTAAAACCTTCCTCGATACATGGAGTATCCAACACAAAAAGAATTTTTCAATTCGAACCAGTACTTCCAGAGATTAGCGCGTTCAAACGAACAAACAAACTCTTCAGCATTATCTATACTAATATTATAAAGCTGAAGAGTTTGTTTGTTTGTTTGTTTGAACGCGCTAATCTCAGGAAGTACTGATGCGAATTGAAAAAATATTTTTGTGTTGGATAGTCCTTTTAACTAGGAAGGCTTTAGGCTATATATCATCACGCTGCGACCAATAGGAGCGATAAAAAAAGAAAAATGTTGCAAAAATAATCGCGATCATAATAACAGAAATTGACGCGTACGAAGTCGCGGGCAACAGCTAGTATATTATGTATAGATGGGGCTATCATTTAGGTGTAAGCTATCGAATAGATTTACGTGATGACGTCTTTTAACATGCTTCTACTAGAACATTAAAAACCCTTGATTTATTTTATAAAGCCTTTCAATATTATTTCTGGCAACATTAGCAGATTATTTCCGCAAGATGGCTGGCAGAAGCTGGATGCAAGAAGCCGATGATCGACCTAAGTGGCGCGCCACTTAGAAAAGAAAAAAGAAAAATCTGACAAAGAAAGTTCATCGATTTTTCGAAATTATTATACAGGATGAAATTTTAACCACCTTCCAAATTTTAATATGTCAATCTACGAGACAAAAAACAAATGACGTATTTTTTCTTTTGGTATGTATAGCCCAGTACAAAAATGTCAAGATAAAGCACTTAGAAAATGTCCGCCAAATATCTAAAATTTTTGATACAGCCGTTTGGCAACACTTTTTTTACGCGTTGCGCATCTCATTCATTCATTACGACACTATTCATAAGTTTTTGATTTTCCCTTTATACCTTAACAGGTCTAGGACCGTAAAAATTGAAATCTATATCGCGAAAAATATTTTCGGGTGACAACTTGATTTACATTTTTTACTACATAAATAGGCTCTAAATACCATACTGAACGCCTATAAAAATTTTGGAAAGTGGTTAAAATTTCATTCTGTATTTAGCATTATGGACCGCTTTTACTGAATTTGTTTTATACTGTGGTTAAAGCTCACTCCGAGTGGGAAGTAACGAATGGTGCAGATTACCCCGCTTACTTAGCGAGTTTCGAGAAATACCACGTAATGAGTACTCTTAGTTTGCTATGAATGTTAATTTATGGAAGCGGAATGACCAGTTGTTATAGGCTGCTATTACTAGCGACTTGGTTTAAACTTTTTTATTCATATTTTCTAGTAAAACTACATCTTGCTATGACAAGTGGAGTAAAGAGTGAAATGTATCTTGTGGTTCCGTTACCCACGTTGTAAAATAGCGCCACCTCTACTCTTTCTATAGGTTTCGTTTGACACAAAAAGGCAAAGGCCTCCATCATTGAATTCGAGTTATCACAGCAATAATGAGTACCTACAAACACAATCACCACGCTTGCCAAATGCGGGTTGGTGATCGATCACAAACCTGAGCAATGTTCGAAAATTCGACACTCTTGTTGCCCGACCCAGGGATCGAACCAAGGATCCCTAGATCTCTGACCACTAGACCAACATGGAGTGAAAATTTCATATAAATAAATAAATACAATAAACTAATGTGGACAACATCACAAACATTGTTCTGATCCCAATTTAAGTAACTATTTAAAGCACTCGTATTTTGAAAGTCAGAAACAACGAGGGTACCTCAAAACCCAGACCCGAGAAAATATAGAACACTTTTTTTCTACATTGATCCCGTCCGGGAATTGAACCCGGGACCTCGGAGCAAGTGATACCTTGAAAACCGTTGTACACGCCACTCCGCTACGGAGGTCGCCGAACAATAATATGATGATACAAGATATAACTTTATTTAATGTCTGTATTAATCTAGCAACTGAAATAGACACCCATAAATGCCTGAATTCCGTAAAAGTTCCATCATTTTCTTAAAGAGCTCTCCAGAAAGTTGAAAACTGCTCTAGCTTATTTTGAACGCAGATTTTGTTAAAGGTTGTTACAGACTACCTGTGTCAGTTACGTGTTGTACAAAAGCGGTGTTTTTTGGGGGTATATATCGGATTGCCGAATTATTTGTACTCCTAATTGTCACTGGCACACAAACTTTTAGCCTAAAACTTTTTCGCACATTTTCACTCTTCCTAAACGTGTTTAGCCTATATTTACTACGCCTTACTGTATATCGCCGCATTGTAATTTGCCAAATGCGATATTTAGCCGAATATATCCTAATACCTACCATTTACAGTTCCAAATTTTTAATCGCAAAAAGTTAAAACTTTATCAATATTTTAAAGAAGTAAGCCTGCATGCATGCAAGCATGCAAGCAAGCAAGCAAGCATGCTTACAAACGAACAATCGTGCATGCAAGCAAGCAGGCATGCATGCAATCAAGCAAACATGCATGCAAACAAGCAATCATACATGCATCCAAACAATCAGACTTCCGTGACGGCTTCGGCGCTTCGGGGCTCCGGCGGTCCCACGCGTGCTAATCGTCGCAGATGGCTTACACTCAGCACCGCAGCTTCGGCTTTTTGGCCAGCCTCAACCGCGGCGCCTCGTTTACAGCCTCCTGCTCCTCAGCTCGCGGGCCGCCTCGCCCCTCCGCGCCTACGCGCTTTTAAATTACACTCTAGGGGTAGGGCAGAAAAGACTGCTTGGGGTCGGTTTGTGAGCGACTTGGTTTTTAAAAAAATATGGCTTTAATTACTTAGCGTTATGCCAAAAGAAACATGTGAATATATTTTAGTGCATTCGATATTAGATATACATACTAAAATTAGTAATGTTTAAAATGTTGTAATGTATGTTGTATGTGTAAAACTATAACAGTGAGAAAACAACTGTTAGGCTAGACAATAATTATACGTTATAAGTTTAGGCCAATACGGTTCGGCCAAATGAAATTAGGAATTAAAATTTTAGGCGAACCGAAGGGCACCCATTTTTTGGATCTTGTATAAAATTTTAAATCATCTGCTAAAGATGCAAAGTACTTAAGTCATCATGGTAGTAAATAAGAACCTTTTCTTTCTGTAATACTGTATACAATACAATTTGCCTATGTCATAAGATCATAGGTCGACACTCGACAGTGAAATACAGTACAATTACTGAGTTGAACCATGACGTTTGCCTTTACCAGTTGCTGAAGGTTCATACAATCTAATCTAAAAAAATATGAGTTCTATTAAACCTTAAGCCATTTCAAAAAACCAAAACACATCAGGAGCTAGACTACCAGGCTACGCCATCTGTTAGTAAGACTTAGAACTACATTCAAAACAAGAACACAAAGTAGGAATTAAACATTGTGACGTTTGTACAATTGTATACGGGCCCTTACAGCTAACGATGTGTCAACTGCGCGTAAACGTCTGCGCGTCGAAACGGCTGATTTATTTTATTGAGCCGATAGCCGACAGAGCTGGCAAATAAATTGAGACGATCCGATCATTCTAACGGTACTGTGAGAGTATAATTGGTTCAAATAATATAGGAAAGCATTCCCACAGGAATTTCGTATGGCTATATTCTTCTGCATGCAAACAGGAAGGTTAACAGTCTTAGAGGTATAAAACTTGTAGTTCAACTTATCATCAGAAGTCCACTGTTAGATCAGATAACTTTTACTTTTTAAATTAAACAGTGACTGTCTAAGAATCAGTTGGAAAAGCCTACTTTGTTTATGTCATCACATGAAACATAGGTACATAACTTTAAAAAAATAGATCATTGTAATATTCAAAGAAATAAGTAATTCTTTTCCCGTGCTCGATTTGTGATAACAAGTGAGAAGGAGCAGACACAAAACAAAAACTAAAAAAATTATACTAACAAAAAAGACATGCGTCACAACATGCGTTAACAATACTAGTCGACGCCAAGCTAATATTCGCCAACGAAATATGTATCATGCATCTACTCAATATTAAATATTTTTTAATTTTTCATTGTAGGTATGTATAATTTATTCAAAATCAATTGTGGCAAGATCATAACTGTGAAAGACACAAACATAGTTCACCAGTTAATTTATGTTAAGCCAATTCTACTGTGTCCTTATAAAGTTAGTAATAAAAATACTTACAAAAACGAGGCAGCGTGAGATATTACCCAGTATTATTGTCCCTAAAATTTTTGTTTACTTAGAAGATCGTCCGTTAAACTGGAATAGTAAACACATTAACTCCCTATTTGAGGCACGGAGTTAGCTAAGTGACGTATGCTGTACAGAGTGGTTAACAGATCAGAGAAAACCATATGTGCTGTGTGATGTCAGCCACCTTTTTGTCCTATGTATAGTTGTGACAGAATAAAACGAGCAGTGTCATCGTTTCTCCACCACTAGCTAAACTACGATTGCCAAGCCGTTTGCCAAGCGTGGCTTAAGAACGTTATAACTATTAGTCATGCATCACAAGGCATGCTAATCCATTAGTCCCGTCTTGTTGTAAGGACTACAGACAGAGGACATCAGATATGCAAATTGGAAAACTTTCAGACAGACCATCCTTGAAGTACTGTAACACCTACGATAAAAAAAATTCGAGGAAAATATTATGATAAATAACAATAAGTATATCTGCAAAAAAAAAATCTGCTGGTAAAGATGAAGTGTCAACTTTTGACTAGAAAAAATAAGCAAACATGTTTGTAATTGTGATGATTTCATGTTACTGTAGTCTTTACTCGTTGTTTCAAACGATGATAAAGACTAATAGTTCTACCTGCACTAAATAAGACGTGAGGTGAGTTCCCTAATGATTTGTTGTTTACATACAATATGTCATAAATTATCCGAAATCCGAGTTGACAAACTATTCCTTGTTGAAAAGTATATAATTATGTTTTCTCTATGACAGACATTAGTCTGGACACATAATGGACTACTTACATTACGGCATCGGGGCTTATAATCCAATGCGTCCGCGCAGCTTTTTGATCTCCACATTGACTAATATTCGATTATTTATGAAAATCCGTGGGTGGCAACTGACATGAAAAACGACAGAAATACCTGATTAGCTCCAAATTTAGGACTCGGATTAAACAAGTTGGAGCCAGAGTTTCTGAATGAAGACGTTTTGGTTTGTTGTAGAAACCATAATATTGAATTTAGAGTATTATTTATGCAAATTAGGTTCTAAGTAGTTAAGAGTCATTCCCAGAAAGAAGTAGTTTTTATTTAGTTTAGTGTTATTTATAATTTTGTTTGTAGTATTTTAGCAATTAATAATTTAAAACGGGCAAAATGAATGAAAAAATATTATATAGTCCAAGAACTGATGACGAATTTAGGGAACAAATCAAATACAAACTTCTTAGCCCTCCATGAATTCACAGTGCGGGTGCCGGGTCCATCGTGTGGCAGAAAGAGAAACTCCGAGTAGCTCCCGGGACTTGTGACACGGGTGTAGGTTTAAGGGGCCTCTTTCCGACGTACATCAACACTCACCTTCACTACTCGTGTTTCTCTCCCTGCCCAGCCAAATATGGTACGAACCTGCTAATGCAGCTTTAGACACTCGCTCTAGTATAGAACTTACTGCAGTTCTGGCCAAGCCAAGGTCTTTCAACAGGTTATAGAGATATTGTTTAGGATCATAATGTACGTGCTAAAGTTCAGCGATATTGTAATTCTACCGTATGATTAGAATAACTACATCTGGTGAAGTCTGACTCTCTTAAAATACCTTTAAACAAACAAAATAGTCTTGAATTCAAGGTACCGCAGCAATGATGGGTGCAGGCATAATCACTAGGCTTGCCAAATTCGATCATCAAGTAGGTGATCACAAACCCGAGCAGTATTCGAAAATTCAATAGTCTTTTTATCCGACCCGAGGATCGAACCAAGGACCGCATTATTATAGATCAACGGTGCGTATAATAGGGGTTAAAGCATGAAATTGCTGATTATTTTCCCACTTTTTATTTTGTTTATAGCTCTTAAGTATAGTCATATTATTGCGTAATTCTTTTTGTATTGTATCAAAAACTAAATAAAGTAACTTTTGACTAAAACAAAATGCAATACTAGTCCCTATTACTTCAAAGGAAGTTGTTGAAAAGACCCCTTACAATGTGTCAGCTGACCTTCTTGCTTCAATGAAGTATATTTGTATTATATACTTTGATTTTCAGAAATTTAAATACTATAATGCGTAGCTTTATAACCATCTAACTTTCATCTTTAATTGAATCGAAAACGGTTCAGGCGATTTAAAAAAAAAATGATAGTATGAAAAAATGACTTTTCTCGATTTCGTCCATGCAAAACGGCAATTTCATACTTTAACCCCTATTATTTTCATGCGGTTACTTCAAATGTATATAAATATATCTCAATTCCAACGAACATTTGTATTTTCTAAGTAACTCACAGAAGTTCCTAGGCAGTGTTGATGACAAACTGCGCTTGTCCTGATATCTTATCACTGCAATACAGGCATAACGAATGTTTCCGCGAAGTGTTTCAACAATGTTTCAGAGATAACGTAGGAATATAGACGCGATGGTGTGTTTCATTCAAAGATACCACCCCCCCTAACCTTGTACAGTAGTCAGTTATTTCAGTGTTTGGTCAGAAAGAAAATACTACCTATATACTGATTTAAACTTCCATGGTTAGAGTTAATTGATACGGGGTTTATACCACATACCTTAGTTTCTCCCGTGATCATAGCGCTTGCAACAGTGCCGAAATATCGGAAACTCATAAAATCTTAGTTACATGGTATAAACGCCGTATCAATTAACTTTAGAAAGAAAGTAAATTATTCATTCAACCTCATTGTATAATCAAGGAATTCAGTTGTGACACTGATGAGTGATTCGTGTCGTTGGCTTGTCTTTAATCATAAGATATCTTTCTGACCCGGAAAAATTCAATGTTGATAAATCTGTCAAATTTACTTTTTAAATATGTTGAATGGCTAAGCACATACTCGTTGAAAGTTTTAAAATGGACTTTAAATCTTGTGTCTTTAAAACCAATAAAATGGATGCCATCTCAACCGGATGAACATTAGTCAGACATGTCTTGTGGCTGGTGTGATAAAGAAGAAACTTCTTCTTCATCATCTTCTAATCGTACGAGGTTTTCTTTCAGAGATAGTGCCTCGCCGCTTCATATAGCCAACTATTTTATCATTGAAAGCTAATTAACACTTAAATAAAAAAAAAACGATCAAGCATAATAATTTTTGACACCATATACATGCACTTTTTGTTTTGTTTCATTATTTATCTTTTAACAAAGACTACAAAATTTAAACTGGTTACATTTTAGCTCTACTCTACTAAACAATAAAAATATTAAAAATGTCCCAACACCTAAATTAAATAAGCGTACATAAAATGAAAAACTTCCCATTTTGTCGTTGGTTAAAATTTAAAGTTCTCGTGACAGTTGTCAGCAACATCGTTGCAGTCAGTAGCCAATAGCGCTTCACAGCTTATTTTACGCACATTTTATGGGATACTGCAATCTTGTGACAGTGAGGTTACAGTCCAGAAATGTACGGTAGGCCAAGTTTTATGAGGAACTTCGGGAGCGATTTGATTTAGTACTTGATATGTACCTTACCCTCATCGTTATCATCAACAACGTCAGCCCACAGCTTAACACTGGACTCTCCAAAAAAAGGAAGATATCTTCTACCAGAACTATTTTAGCCGCCGTTTGTGAAACTCCAAGGACGGGAATATGAAGCCAATTGAATAGTTTAAAAGACAAATTCAAAAAAGATTTTTTTGGAATTCGTACCTCAAAAGGAAAAAAAACCGTCCGTTTGACTTTCAAGACTAAAAATAAAACTTTTTTTTTTTAAAACTTGCAATGTAATCTAAATTTATAGGGTATTTTCCGCTGATATAGAACCACAAAATTTGGCATGTAATACCGTAATAAAGTACCTACTACAAATATAGGAAAAAAATTAAAACTAAATATCTGTGATTAAATTATTAAATATACACCGTCATAATATGCACCTTCAAATTTGTACAGAACCCTCGATGGGCAAATACGACTTACCCTTGTATAGACAACAGCACGCCAAACTGCCACAAAACGTCAACAATTAATATTGATCTACGAGTATACTTGTTGGACTTAAAGTTGAACATCAATTCAATGACCTTTAACTTTTTGAATAGGTTGACCTGCCGTCATCAGTACGGTTTGTAAATATTCTGGTGTTTGTTGTAGACCTGCTACATTTACACCAAGTATGATACTGTTGAGTATCTGATACTTTAAAACGCGCTGTAAATATACAGTTGAAATGTTTACGCTGCGAAGACAATGAGTGAGTCAGACATTTTGCGAAGGTATCTTGCGGTATTTATAATAAAACCACTGATAGTTGAGGTAAACCGTTTGGTTAAAGCGCAATTTGCATAATACTTGGGTTTATTTGATGTCCGAATTTGGTATCGTAGTTAGCTTTCCTTTTTATTACAGTGTAAACCTTTTAATTTACTGTATTGGTATAAGTTGTAGGCTGTTTCTAAGTGCGTCACTTTAAAAGAAAAAGGTTTTAAGTAGATAAACTCTTTGAATTTGGTGACTGATCGATATTTTTACGCAATCACGCTAGAACGCAAGGATCTGGTTGAAATAATAATTGCGATGTTGTATCGAGGCCAAGAAGACAGCACAAAACAGTTAAAAACCAGTTTTATTTCTAAAAATAGGCCCCAGGGGGCGCTTTTACACGTCCCAATATTTAAAACTACCAAGACAGAGTGAAGGAACGGAGTATGTTCCATCTCTCTTTGTCCTGTGCTGTCAACAGACAAGATTTTAACTCTTAAATTTAATGATAAAGTATGTTCAGATTAAAAAAATATATATTTCCTGTATTTCCAAAACTTTATTGATGCAAATAAATTAAAGTCACGATATACCAAACCAGGGCTAAAAGAAGAACTTAATTTTTGATTTGAACTGACATTTGATTTATTTGATAATTTATACAACAAATAATGATTGCCGAAATAGCTATTTACTTAGTTTTTGAAAGTTTCTTTCGCTGAGTTGCAAGGAGCTTTTACACGAATCTGCCATAAGGCGATAATGGCCATTAACATGGGACGTAATTACATACATCTTTATTAATGTTAATTCGGGTCTACATTATATATCCTTTTGGGAAGTAAGATTACCCATTTCCAAGGTTGAAGAGATTATTATGTACTTACTCGCAACTATAATACTCGTAGTGAAACAGATTCGTAAAAACAGTAAAATCAGTGCTATTTCTGCAAATCGATCACGAAACCCTTTTGCATGTCCAAATAAGTATTGTATGACTTACTAAGCACTGGTTCGGGCTAAATTCTGACCTAGTGCCGAGAAGAAGAAGCGCTACAACTCCGTTACTATTGTTGGCTAGTACACGTACTGTTTTAGAATAGGCCAATAATGCATTTTTTTTGTTTCTAGACCGACAAAAAATCTTATTTTGATAATTTTTTATTCAACTTATGATGATTTCGGGAGGTGTTTGTTCCTGACCATATTATTTCGAAAGTACCCATTAGAGCAGTTGGAGTAAGTTTAATTTATAAAATGAAATTATTCTTCTGCGGTTAAATTTAAAGTTCTATAGACACAAAAAAAAAACATAATTTTTACAAAATTACCAATGAACACTTGAAATAATAAATCAACCGTATTATTTTTCTAAGCCATTGAACTCAAGTCATAAACAATAAAATAACTTTACAAAAACTCTATGACTTGTCATATTATTACGCATATACTCATCAAGTATATTTAACAAGAATTCTAGTGTTTTCATATTGAGTCACTCACTTACCAAACACGCTAATCTTCTATTGTGAAAAGTATGCGTGTTTAAAAGAAAGTTTACTTAGTTCATTGACCTCGTTAGCTAGCGTGGAGATAAGGTTTTAATACATGAATAAATATGTCGTGTGGTGCTAGCCTAAAATAGATTAGAACCGCCATTTTCGTTCTATGGGTGTCATAAGAGGTGTCCATCTTTTTTTACATCAAAACGATGCCCACCGCTGGACAAAGGCCTACCTTAAAGATTGTCCTAACGATTAACTGCATCAACCGCACCTGCAGTTACCAGCTTAAGATGGAGCGAGCTTACCCAGAGGTATTGGTTCTCCCATACACCAGCGGAACACTGAAAAACTTTTGGGCGCTGGACTCCGGCAGGAGGGTGGTAGCATCCAGGCGGCCTCTTTCGAAGCCTACCACCGCAGAGGGATCTGTTAGCCGCCATCATTGGTTAGAAGACCAAAGATGCCGTTGCCCAGGGTGGACCACTAGGAGGTAGATCCCACCACCCCACCAGATCATCGGTTCATCTGCTTTCCACCAGGAAGAATTCTTTTCCGGGGACCGAAACTGGGATCTCGGAGCTGATGACACCTAGAAAACCGGTGTCGTCAAAGAATTAAATTGTAACATGTATGTATCTGTAAATTATTAATATTCATGAAAATCTAATCGATTCCTTATCAATTTGTTCCTCCTTATAAATAAGAACAGTGGATAATCTAATGTTGTTTATCAAATATGAAAGCGAATCGGTTAAAAAAACAGGAGCCAAACCAATAGTTTTACAATTTTGTTTTTTTTGTGTGCTAACTTTTTTATTAGTACAAGTTAAATAAGTAACTATTGAATATTATCATTTGTTTCTTTGAAGTCATATTGCTATAAACAATCCAGTGCAAATCTCATTAGATCGTCAAACATCACATCCGTCGCTGTGTGAGTTTACAGATCACAACGTTTATAACACACGCTCCATTAGGGAAACAGTCAATGTAAACAATAGTTGTGACATGGTCGTTTGGCTGCAACAACTCGGCCAGCGATTGGCCAGTTGCGGTCTACAAACGTCGAATCACATTGGCATAAAATAAAAGTAAATTGCTAAAGTAGCAGCCTATAATCATCCCACTGCAAGATGTCATGATGACATTACTCATCATACTGCAATGCTGTCATATAATTATCACACCTTACGACACCATTTAATAGCTTATGTGACACCACTGCAACATGGCAGTGGTGTCACATAAGCTATAAATGGTGCTGCTCATAAAATTCAAATTGCCACAGCAATGACGGGTCCAGAAATATAATCGCGCTTGCCAAATACGAGGTGGTGATCACAAACCCGAGCAATGTTTGAATATTCGAAACTTTTCTAGCCCAACTCAGAGATTGCACTCCAGATTCCGAGATCTCATCTTGCTTTCTCACCCACTAGACCTACGTGGCGGAATAAGATGATACGCTCTAAAAGTATGACATGATTTATTGTTTGCAACTACCCCCAATTTTGCCGTTGAACACTTTTGCTTTTAATAGCATTTATTGCAGAAAAAGACAGACGTATTATTTCACTATATTACATGTATTGGTTTTTATGGATTTTTTACGTTTTTAATGCGGGTGTTGTAATTTAAGCTGACACATCCAATGGTATTAAGAAACTCGACGTAAACAATCTTCACACACAATTTTCGTTGTATAACATGCATGGGTTCTTCTAAGATAATTCTTGCGAATCATAACGTAGATTAAATACAATACATGGGCAACAGCATCTTGACAGATGATAGTTACAGTATCATGGAGGTCTAATCTGGAGGTTGCATTGCATCGTCCCCGGTGACTTAGGAGTCCGATCGCAGCACGGCATTTTTTGCCACAGTTGTCACTGATGAAACGGGTGTCAAGGGCAGCATTGCGTTGAAGCCTGTTTTGCTTGTGGTCCAGCTAGGCTTCATCGTGTTGCGACACTCCGAGGGAAATATCATGGCGCCATTCAAGTCGCATAAGTATGAGCTTATGCGGTGCGGTTAATGTATTAATAACATTAACATTCGATGAATTAGAAGAAAAAAAAAGCCTCACATAAACTGAAAAAATATGTCGTTAGAAGTGGTAATACTTGAATTCACCGCAACAAGGCCGCACTCGCAAACTTTCATCTAAAGCCGGCATGTCGTCGCACAACTCCTATATTTACGACGCGACAGACCTTAGTTATGACGCCCGAGCCGGTGGCAGCGGGACAATGTGTCATACGATACGCAGCACGAAGTCCGAATACTCGGATGTATCTCTCTCTTTCAGATATTCGGAGATATTGCTATGAGTAAGAGAGACAGGTGGACTCGAATTCACGGACTCAGACGGAGTAAGGCCTCTTTTGTTTCATGTTTTCGCACAAAGGCTTGATTTGCAAATCGAAGGATTCAAGTTGAAATATTAACACTGAACCGTCAGTCGTTAATACGATTGTATATGGTCGAAAGAAAACAAGGAATTGTTTTCCGTTATCGGTTTTACGTACAGACTCCAATTGTTGGTTTATTTCCAGGTTCCGTTCCCATTTTTTTTCCTACATATACCCCAATGTAGATTTTATACTGTCTCGAATCTGGGTATAATTAGTGATATCTTTTTAGTTTTTACTATCAGAATAAATATAATGCATTTAAAATAATAATCATAATAATAATTAAATATCATATAAAGTATTTGTAATGCATTTAAGTTTAAGAAACAAACGAATAATTTCTAAGCTGGGAACTTTTACAACAAGAAAAAAACCAGCCAAGTGCGAGTTGGACTCATGCACCGAGGGTTCCGTACAAACCTGTAGGTACAGAATTTTGTTTTTTTTACAATTGAAGGGTTTTATGGACCTGAATATTTGATATGAATTCCAATTTAATATCTCTACGCGTTCATGAGGAAAGGGGCAGTAAGTTTAAATTAATTAAAAATATTTTTATTAGGTATATTAAGGGCCGATTTTTCAAACGTCAGATAAAACTTATGAGACTGATTAAGTATAAAACGACCGATTTTGAAATGTCATTTACATAAATGACTGCTGACAAATAGGTGACGTTTTTAAATTAGCCGTATTGTATTTTATTTGACGAATATTTCTTATCTGACTATTGACAAATCAGGCCTAAGTGACAAAAATTTACGGTTTTAGCATTTTTTCCTTAATCTGTGCTATAAGACGTTGCCTGAAATGTCAAGATTTTGAGTTGTCAGGAAATAATCAGTAAGTTTTGATTAAATTGCGAGTGTCGATCATTTGCGGAAATTTGCGGCATAAACGGCTGTATCTTTTGATTTAGTTAGCTTAGAAGTTTGATTTTTTCACAATTCCAAGGGACAGTAGAACTGAGTATTTGATATAAATTCTAGCTTGATACCTCTACGCGTTCTTAAAAAAAGAGTCTTGACAAACAGACAGACGGACGGACGGACATCAAAGTGATCTTATAAGGGTTCCGATTTTCCTTTCGAGGCACGGACCCCTAATAATATTGATAGCCCAAGGATATTGATAGACGCTATATGATGGAAGAGGTACGGAACCCTAACAATATTGATGGTCCAAAGATATTAATTAGACTGTGTACGGAATGACGAGCTTTGATTCACGCAGTAGGTACCTACCTGCTTGATGGTAACTTAAAACCACTGATTTGTATGAATAAAACACAGTTTACTAGAAAAGCTAAGTAAGACAAAATTGAACAACAATACAATTTTCTAAATAAAAATGTCATGCCTTAGGTGAAAATCTAACCCATATTTTGTTTATCGAGCGACTGCTCTAAATTAACAATTGAGGTAAAAAGACATTTTTGTGTCGATCAATTTATACAAAGTCAATTTTTTACCAATTTTATTGGCTATGTACCTTCAACATGTACACAAAAGAAATAATTTATAACAAATATTTAACAACCCGATAAGTAGAAACGACTTTTGCTATGATTCGAAAATATATCGATCCTCAGTCCCGATTCATTAAAATACATCATCATCTCATACAAATGACGCCCACTGCTGGAT
Organism: Anania crocealis; assembly: GCA_949315895.1. Classification (NCBI taxonomy): domain Eukaryota; kingdom Metazoa; phylum Arthropoda; class Insecta; order Lepidoptera; family Crambidae; genus Anania; species Anania crocealis. The sequence goes on from OX438868.1 coordinate 3,888,246, forward strand.
ATAGGCCTCTACTAAATATATCCTCAACGATCGGTCTCACGCCACCCGTATCTATTATGTCTATCTATTATTATGTTATCTAACGGCTTATGCGAACTTCACCAGATCGTCAGTCCACCTGTTTGGGGGCTACCCACAGATTGTCATCCGGAGCGTAGTCTCTATTGCAGAACCTATGCACTTCAATGGCCATTGGTTCCTACCACAGAACATGAAAAAAGGTTAGAAAGGCTATCAGGCGCCATTTGTTTTATTACACATCAAAAGAAACCAATCACAGCGCTCACTTACAAGCATTTGCTCATAACCCCTGTTGCGCGCCTGCCCCGCCTACATTGCCAAGGTTAGAACCTTTTTCCTTGTTCTGTGGTTCATACTATGAGTCCTGCCGTCTGCAACTTCAGCTCCGCAATTCTTCAAGCGATGTCGGACATCTTGGCTCTCCTAATAGATTTCTTCATTTCCCATTCCATCACATTAAGAAATACCAAGCATTGTTCTCCCCTTGCCCGCTATGTTGAAAGATTTACACAACTTAAACTTACAATAGAATGCATTATACTAAAGTACCAAGATTTACTAGCATAGTCTAAATTGCATCTATCTAGACTTTAACCTTTTTACAAGTGCCGCATCAAAGAGGATCCTGAGCCCATAGTAAAAACTAAGCCGTATAGGCGAGGCGAAAACTAATAAAATCTGGATTTCGCCCACGTAGTACAACCCGCAGGTTACAACCTATTCGTAACAGCGAGGCGTGCGTGGGCGCAGATGCATGGTGTCAGTGTAAGCGATTTTGGCAAAAATAGCGTTTTTCAATGCAAATTTATTTCGCACTTTGTTTTATATTTAGTACAGTGCTACATTTTAAACTAAATTGTTGTGTAGTTCAAATTTAATTGCAAATTACTGTTTTACTGGTAATTATTGACAATGGTTTACAGCATAACTGTTTTCTTATAAAATTCTTTCAGTAAATTTATTGAATTAATAAAGCCGCATGATCTTTAAAATTGTTCGAAGTAAATTCGACTAAGATTAGGTTAAAACAACATTTATTAACTCATTCACACGTCTTATCATTCTCTTGTATGACAAGACAGTGAAAATGCTACTTCTAGCCGTTTTACTTTGCACTGACTTAATTTAGACAACATTTATTAACTCCTGACACATATAAAGTTCTCACGTCTTATCATTCTCTTGTATGACAAGACAGTGCAAATGCTACTTCTAGCCGTTTTACTTTGCACTGACTTAATTTAGACAACATTTATTAACTCCTGACACATATAGAGTTCACACGTCTTATCATTCTCTTGTATGACAAGACAGTGCAAATGCTACTTCTAGCCGTTTTACTTTGCACTGACTTAATTTAGACAACATTTATTAACTCCTGACACATATAAAGTTCACACGTCTTATCATTCTCTTGTATGACAAGACAGTGAAAATGCTACCTCTAGCCGTTTCACTTCGCACTGACTTAATTTAGACAACATTTATTAACTCCTGACACATATAGAGTTCACACGTCTTATCATTCTCTTGTATGACAAGACAGTGCAAATGCTACTTCTAGCCGTTTTACTTTGCACTGACTTAATTTAGACAACATTTATTAACTCCTGACCCATATAAAGTTCACACGTCTTATCATTCTCTTGTATGACAAGACAGTGAAAATGCTACTTCTAGCCGTTTTACTTTGCACTGACTTAATTAAGACAACATTTATTAACTCCTGACACATATAAAGTTCACACGTCTTATCATTCTCTTGTATGACAAGACAGTGAAAATGCTACCTCTAGCCGTTTCACTTTGCACTGACTTAATTTAGACAACATTTATTAACTCCTGACACATATAAAGTTCACACGTCTTATCATTCTCTTGTATGACAAGACAGTGCAAATGCTACTTCTAGCCGTTTTACTTTGCACTGACTTAATTAAGACAACATTTATTAACTCCTGACACATATAAAGTTCACACGTCTTATCATTCTCTTGTATGATAAGACAGTGAAAATGCTACTTCTAGCCGTTTTACTTTGCACTGACTTAATTTAGACTTTGACAAGTATTAGGTAATTGTAGCATTTGTATTTGTAGACAGCAAAAATTGGTTATGACCAGTTTAAAAATATATATTTGTTTCAATCAAAATGTATCTTAGATAATTGGGTTCACTATAAAATATATTGAATACATTTGTGGTCTCTTTCTGGCTTTACGTCGGTTCATACTGTTAATTAAAGATTTTTCACAAAAATGTTTTTTTTAATAGTATTAACAACCGCTCGCATTGGGGCCTGACCCTCGAAACATTTGGTCCCATGTCACCCGCTCGAGAATATACTTTGATTTTTATTACCCCACACTACAACGTGCCTTTTTTTAACTAAAGCTTGCCAATAATTGTATTTGCTATGAGAACAAAATTGCCGGGATTATTGGCGACCGTTTACATACGCAGTTGTTTATACAAATTGAATCCTTTGTACTCGCTTCGCTAGTTATGGATATTATTCGATTATGTACTTTTATTCATTGTTTTATAAATGGTTAGTTTTGCAAAGCTATCAGCACTAAGTGAATTTAAGGCGCATTGGTCGTGCTGTAATTTTATTTGCGATAAATATTTTATTTGGATTTGGGTCGAAACTACACCATCGTTTATGCAAACAAATAGGATTTAAATAAATAAAACCTAGGCGGGAAGATGTCTTCTCTGTGTTTCGTCTTGTTAAGGGAACAGCTGACTACTTACGTCATGTAAAAACTATTGTCAATAAATAAATAAATAAATAAATGTGGACAACATCACATACATTCTCCTGATCCCAATTTGAATAACTATTTAAAGTGTTTGTATTTTGGAAACCAGAAACAACGAAGATACCACAAACACCCAGACCCGAGAAAATGTAGAAAAACACATTTTTTCTACATTGACCCGTCCGGTAATCGAACCCGGGACCTCGGAGCAGGCGACACCTTGAAAACCGGTGTGTACCCCACTCCGCCACGGAGGTCGTCACACATTTATAACTATATTAGCTTATGTTTGTAATTATGTCCTTAGTAACAGCCTATAATCATCCCACTGCAGGGAAAAGGCCTCAATCATTGAATTCAAGTTACCACAGCGATGATGGGATTTACTAATTATGTCCTTGCGACGAGTTAGACGAGTATACCTACTGTGTAACAAAAAATTTGTTAGTCACATGAAAACAATAATAATATTTCCTCTCCTATAGGTAATACCTGCAGCTGCATGACAAGAAGTGTGATGCTTTTTTTACCACGCTTTTATTAGCTTGGGTTGTATCTATCTATGTATCTATGTATGTAATGGAATCTTTGAGCATAAATTTGACCGATTTCCAGAAGTTTGATTAATTTGAAACTTTGCACACGTATCAAGGACCGATGACAATGCAATAATTTAATAACAGTTTTCCCAGTTTTCCTCTGTAAGAGGGAGTAAAAGAGATAGAGCTAGCGCGCGATCTGTATCAATTATGTTTCCTGCATAGGTTTGGACTTACAGTCGGTAAAGAAGGAATCAAATCTTATAAACTAAACTAAAAAGTAAAAAATAAATTATAGTTTAAAAAACTAAAAAACCATGCTTTTAAAACAGATTGAACTAAAAAATTAAAAATAAAACTGTAGTAATCAATTGAAAAATTCATATTATTGTACAAAAAGCGTGGGGGGCTTGATTTAGATTGTTGTAAATATTTTATCAATAATTTACTATATCTGTGGATATCATAACAAACACCCCACGCTTTTTGTACAATAATATGAATTTTTCAATTGATTATTTAGGCTAAGACTACACGGAACATTATTTCTTTATTCATGTTTATCCATAACGTACGTATTTATTGTCTCTATGTTTTTGAGTTAAAAAGCAAGAATAACAAAACGTTGTGCAATTTTTTGTACCTTACTATTCTATATGCCTTCTGTATTAAAAAATTTAGAAACTCTCTTCTTCAAACCAGCGCAAAAAAATACGCATCGAAATGAGAATTCTCTATTCGACGCGAATTTATTAATACGAATAAATAACACCCATTTTTGAGTCAGTGCTAAACAAAAAGCACCGACGCAGTGTACCGACTTGAAATTGATTCATTCTCAAAACCTAAATCCGCTTCCTAAGCGAGGCTATGACAAAAAGCCTTTTAAAGAAAAATTTCCAACCATGGACTTATGTTGGATAATAAAAACACTAATTATTTTTTATTAGTAAAAAAATATAGGTGCACACAACGGCAGGTCAACCTACCTAAAAAGTTAAAGGTCGTTGAATTGATTTTCAACTTTAAGTTCAACATGTAGAGATCAATATCAATTGATAAAATTTTACGTTTTGTGGTAGTCTTACGTGCTGTTTTCTGTACATCCTTTAAATATCCAATTCATACAATACTCATACATGGTCAAGGGAAGTACATAAGTTCATAATTAAAATATACTGCGAGCCGCATTGCGTTAAATCAGTTACATGCAAACTCATGGTGTTCAAGTTAAATAAATTATGGCATTATCGCTTTTATGCCCATATAAATTAAGTAAACGAGCGGTAAGAAATGAAGACAAAAGGTACAATCAGCCGGAGAAAGATATAGTCACGATGCAAAATGCTGTTAAGGTCAGAACAATTAGGTAAATTAAAATGAAATGCGGTAGTAAGATTACATATTTTTTTTTAAATCTTAAAAAAAGCTTTTTTTTAGTCTTAAAATGCCTCCCGTTGCTCTAGCGGTTTGGATGCCGTGCCAAGATCACGGGGCGGAAGATGCGGGTTCGAGCCCTGCCTGAGATATAATTTTTCAAGTTCAAATACTGATAATATAATAATTGCAATTAAGTTGCGAAAATATCATATAAAGCACTTGATTTGTTTGACAGACTATACATTGAGACTTAAATGGAAAATAGCTGGCAACACTGTTGCACTTCTAGTTACAATAGTTCTTCCTCGGGGGAATTTTACGAATACTATACCATGTTGGCGCGTGAAAGTTCCTAACGGGACCTAATATGCTCGGTGTGCTAATGAAAATGGATCTTGCTTTTGTTTCAAGAATGATCTGACCATGGAATGTGTCGTATCGCCTCACGATTAATCTACTCCTTCTTTCTTTATTTTTTCTTTCGCTATTTTTCCCGGAAATGCTTAATTTGGCCAAGCCGGTAGATTTTAATTGACTGGTCAGATAAGGAGCTGTCAAATAGCATTTAATTACGCATGAATTGGAATTAGATGACAATATTTGAAAAATTGATCTTGTTCCTTATCAAATTTTATTCTTATATTAAAAATGCCTAAACAAAGGTGGCAGTAATTAATAAGTATGCGAAAGAAGGCAGAAAAGTAGTCACAGAAAGATTTTATTACTGTCAGTTGTACATCAGTGTGACAGTCAATTGCTTAAAAAACAGTTTTAAATCATATAAGTTGTTTGTTTGTAATGTTTTGTAAATAAATAAAATTCAAATTATACTTATTGCTATACGAATACAACGTAGGATGCCTTAATCATAAAGGTGTTTAATTATACACGTTCAAAACAAAACTAAAAGCTGCGCAGGCGCATGATTACTGTCAGTCTGATCTCGTCGCGGGCGGCGGACCGTGGCTAACGCGACTCGGGATGACTATATCCCAGTTTTGCTCTCTGATTTTTAAAGACAGGTTTAAGATGAAGGATGGTTCTGAGAATGTTGTGGATGTTAATGAGAATTGAACAAAAAAAAGGAAAGATTTGTATCTAGTTAACATTTTGTGATTGTAGTTGCATTGCAAAAAAAATTAATAAAGATATCTACGAGTTATTTGAAGTTTAAGTAAAAGAAAGGAACTATGATCAATCAAACTTTTATTTGAATACATAATAATTTCCATATTATTGTTTAATTACGGCCTATAGTCATCCAACTGAATTCAAGTAACCTCCATCATTGAATTCAAGTAACGGGTACTGGCATAATCTCCACTCTGCCAAATGCGGTTTGGTGATCACAAAGCCGAACAATGTTGGTAAATTTGAATTTGCCTGACCCGGGGATTGACGCCGGGTCCCCGAGATCTGGCCCGGTATTTAAACACTAAACCAACAGGGCGTTATTCATTCATTCCAATAACTGTGGATTTAAAATAAAACCCTAGAAAAAAGCTACCTTATAATCTATTCTGGCCTCTAAAAATAAAAAATACTAACAGCCCTCAAACATCCAATAGACTGCCTATTGAAAAACGCTTAACTATAGTTCAACCACCGAGAAATAACTCTGTCAACCACAACTTTGTGTATTTCAAGCACTAAATGTACTGTCACATATATTCACAGGTTATGAAAGCATGGCGTAACATATATTTCGAACTAGACAAGGGAAAATGGGTTGTAAATATACAGTAGACAAGCACGCTAATTGCTTGCAACGCCGACGCTATTTTTGACGGCTTGACGGCATGGCTTATTACTAAATGTGCATCAGTAATATAGATGAAGGAAAACAGCCAATATCCCTTATTTACCATTTAAAATACCCAAAATGTCTCTGTAATTCTAATTTTTTAAAATTTGATTGATGAAAACTTTTAGGCCCATTTTTTAGGGTTCGATACTTCGAAAGTAAAAAACGGAACCCTTCTATGATCACTTTGTTGTCTATCCGTCTCCGTCTGTCTGTCTGTCTGACAAAACCCTATTTCTCAGGAACGAGTGGAGGTATCAAGCTGGAATTTATATCGAATACTCAAGTCTACTGTCCCTTGGAGCTATTAAAAAAATAAAACTTTTAAGCTAATGCAATCAAAAGATATAGCCGTATGTGCCGCAAATTTCCGACAATTGCAAGGGAAACAAAAAAAATTGCGAAAGCCGTAAATTTTTAGTCACATCATATATTTATATTATATTTAGAATAATTTTAAACTTACTACCCCTTTCCTCATGAACGCGTAGAGGTATTAAATTGAAATTCATATCAAACACTCAGGTCTATAATACTTTTAAGCTGTAACAAAATCAAACTTCTGTACCTACAGGTTTGTAAGGAACCCTCGCGGCCTCGGTGCGTGAGTCGGACTCGCACTTGGCCGGTTTTTTTAACTTCATTTTTAAAAAAACAAATGACGGAGCTACATAACCAAACAATTTATGTAACTTTGCTCGCTTACCGTAGAGCCTTGAATGAATAATTGTCACACACAACGCCTTGGTATATCAATGGTTTGGCAGTCGCCCGGTAAGCGGTACGTTACGGATTCGATTCCAACTATGGCAGTAAAAAAATTATATATTGGGTTGGGAATTGTATGTTAAAAATATAGTTTACTCACTAATTGAACAAATGTTTGGTTAACAAAATTGTACGCTTTTAAATCGATTGTCAAATACGAGAAGATCTAAGAACAAAAAATAAAAGGGTTTTTCATAAAATTGAAACAGAACCTTTCATAAACTTCTAGATGTTCAATGACCTGGATCAAACTTGTATTTTTTTATTAAATGGACTGGCTCATACATTTGCTCTGTCACATAACCCAAAGTCATTTTACAACATAATATTATGTGAAATTGTTGGACTGACCATCAAAACGTTTCACCTTATATTTTAATTAAAAGGGGTGTAATGTTTGTAATCCTAAGGCCTCAGCCTCGAATTTCGCGGGCAGTGCAGCGGGGCGGCAGCGAGGCGGCAGAGGGGCGGGCAGCGGCGCGGGCAATACAAATGTAGGCGCCCGCCGCTCGTCCGCGCGACTTGTCCATACATTTGCAGTGCCGCGCCGCTCCCGTGCCGCTGCCCGCGAAATTCGAGGCCGAGGCCGAGGCGCCCCGCTGCCCGCGAAATTCGAGGCTGAGGCCTAAGGGATGAGTGTTGTGCCCCAAGCCCCAACTCAGTAGTTTGCTTACAACCATATTGTTTTTCTTGCCTTAAATGTTTTTAATACAGAATCGGTGACAAATATTTGCGTATAGGCTCTGTAGCCCAGTTAAAGTAATGTCTTAAAGTTTAAATTTTCTTTAATTGAAAGATAATATTATGTTAACGTATTTAGTACGCTTTTATTTTCGATTTAACCCGACGTTTCAAACCCTTTACAGAGTTCAAGGTCACGGGCAGACCAAGGTGTTATTCGTCTTAAAGTAGGTAATTTGAAAAATGTTTAAAACTACCGTTTCTAATTTTTATAGTCAGGTATGTTCCTTTTCACACAAAATGAGCTAACTGTGTCCGGAGTCTTCGCAGAGTTACCATGGTTTGTGGACTTCATTGATGGTAAGGGGGTCCCAAGCAGCTGGTAAATTCCAACCATCTTCTCTATTTAAATTAGGATGTTTATTAATTTCTATTACTTCACGTATCATTCTAGGTACATATCGGTTTTCCTTAGCTAGTACATGTGGTTTATCAAATCTAATAAAATGTTGGACTTATCAAACGCATGACTACTTCTTTTATTGTTGCCTAAACATTTTTTGTTTGTAAAGTTATTGCTTACCAATGTTTTTAGGGTTTTAAGAAACCCTAATAGTTTCGCCATATCCATCTGTGATTTGTTTTAAAAACCAGGTGCATGCCGTGTCTACCGCGTTGTTTTGTAGAGTACCATTACTCGGGGTAGTGCTTGAGCCTTGTGACTCAGGTGTAGATTTGGAGGGCATTACTTTTGGAGGTAAAATAGCGGATAAAAGTTTCAAACAAACTCACAGGCCAAACCCTTAACTCTTTTGAAGACCTGAGACGGAGTGGCATACACACCGGTTTTCAAGATGTCACCTGCTCCGAAGTCTAAGGTTCCATTCCAAGTAGAAAAAAAGAGTTTTTTTACATTTCCTGGGGTTAAGGTGTTTGTGGTACCTTCATTGTTTCTGATTGCTACAATACGAGGCTTAAACAGTTACTCGCTCTGGGATCAGAACAATGTATGTGATGTTGTCCACATTTATGTATTTAAATCTGGAAACTTAAATAAAGTTCTTAACTAAACGCGCGACCAAAGTCGCGGGTAAGGCCCAGCAAAAATATACTGGTTGTTAACAGTGAAACATATTCAGATAACTCGTTAACTATAATTTGGCTGCAAACAAGTAAAGTAGCAATTTTACTAAATAAATTTGTGGCGTCAACAGTATTACGGCTCGCATTGTAACGCGGTACCTAGTCATTTATGTTAATTCCGAGGATGTTTGATTAAATGCAACATCAAAATGGAAAATTCATTTTATGCGGGACCAACGCGGCAATCTGTGTAATTGGATTTTATCGGTCAATATGTAGGAAAGTGTGCAAATATAAAATACGTAACTGTGATTTATCATTTAAGTATTGTTAGTAGTACTATGTCTAAATTATATTTTACAGTTAATGTCAGTACTGTGCCTAAATCTTATTCTACAGTTAGGGGCAGTACTGTGTCTAAATATAATTTTAAAGTTAATGTCAGTACTGTACTTAAATCTTATTCTACAGTTAGGGGCAGTACAGTGTCTAAATATAATTTTAAAGCTAATGTCAGTACTGTGCCTAAATCTTATTCTACAGTTAGGGGCAGTACTGTGCCTAAATCTTATTCTACAGTTACGGGCAGTACTGTGTCTAAATATAATTTTAAAGCTAATGTCAGTACTGTGCCTAAATCTTATTCTACAGTTAGGGGCAGTTCTGTGTCTAAACATAATTTTAAAGTTATTTCAGTACTGTGCCTAAATCTTATTCTACAGTTAGGGGCAGTACTGTGTCTAAATATAATTTGAAAGTTAATGTCAGTACTGTGCCTAAATCTTATTCTAGTTAGGGGCAGTACTGTGTCTAAATATAATTTTAAAGTTAATGTCAGTACTTTGCCTAAATCTTATTCTACAGTTAGGGGCAGTACTGTGTCTAAATATAATTTTAAAGCTAATGTCAGTACTGTGCCTTAATCTTATTTCACAGTAAATGGTAGTATTGTATCTAAATATTGTTTTTCCCTAAATTTACTAATTTAGAGAATCATACGCCATCACCAAAATATAAAGGCGCCACATCTTCTCTTCTTAAAGGTGTAGAAAGGGCCACCGAAGGATAAGCTCTATAAGAATATAGGAACAACCGTTATCTCCCTACTATTTACCGAACAGCAATTTTTAAACTTTAAGCCAAGCATGTCAATAATTGTAGGGACTAAGAAACGTTTATCATGGGTTTTTGACCAGCTCCGTGGCGGAGTGGCGAACACACCGGTTATCAAGGTGTCGCCTGCTCCGAGGTTCCGGGTTCGAATCCCAGACGGGAGAATGAAGAAAAAAAGCGTTTTTCTACATTTTCTCGGGTCTGGGTGTTTATGGTGTCTTCGTTGTTTCTGAATTCTACAATACGAGTGCTTTAAATGTATGCGATGTTGTCCTCATTAATTAATTATTTATTTTTTCTGACCTTAAAATAATAGGGGTTAAAGTATGAAATTGCCGATTATTTTCCCACTTTTTATTTCATATTATTGCGTAATTCTTTTTGTATTGTATCAAAAACTAAATAAAGTAACTATTGACTAAAAAAAAATGCAATACTAGTGCCTATTACTTCAAAGGAAGTCGTTGAAAAGATCCCTTACAATGTGCCAGCTAACCTTCTTGCTTCAATTAAGTATATTTGTATTATATCCTCGTACTTTGATTTTCAAAAAATTTAAATACTATAATGCGTAGCTTTACAACCATCTAACTTTCACCTTTAATTGCATAGAGTACGGTTCTGGCGTTTTTAAAAAAAACTAAAAAATTTTTAGTATGGAAAAATGACTTTTCTCGATTTTGTCCATACAAAACGGCAATTTCATACTTTAACCCCTAATATTAAATCTTTTGTTTTGTAGAAATCAGTAACAGCTATTGCAAATACCTAGATCTGAGACAATACAGCAAAATGTTTGTTAATGCTGAAAGACAGGGCCCCAATGAGGGCTATCGCTAGTGAATTTGCCACTAGAGGCGCTAGTGTCGCGTGAAGTCCAATATCATTCACTTTGTACTGGTTTTAGCGGAATTTGTTGCATAAATTATAATTTCTTTAATTTACCTGCTGGAAAGTGATCTCCTTCGTAAACTATCGCAAATATGGATTATTTGGCGATTAATGTGAACGCTTTAAAAGCGGAATTAAGAAAAAGCGCAAAAATAGGCGGCCTCAAGAGCAACTATTTCAGAAGTTAGTTTGTTGATATCAAGATAGTTGTTTATAAACAATATAACCTTAATTAGATTCAAGATATAACACTTTGTTTCGGCGCCAATCGCCTTTGACAGCTATACCTCCGGACCTCAGTCTACAGTGGCGCCAACTGGTGAGCAAAGAAACGGTAGTCCCCATTCCGCTAATTTACAAATGGCTCAATTGCATTTCAATAGGGACTACCGTATAAAGTTGTGGGCTGCAATATTAACTAGACATAAGTTGCTTACACTAATATTTAAACACATAATGTAACTGTTTTTTATCCCAAATAAATAAAAAAAAAATTAAATAAAAAAACCGTTTCTTTGCTCACCAGTTGGCGCCACTGTAGACTGAGGTCCGGAGTTATAGCTGTCAAAGGCGATCGGCGCCGAAACAAAGTGTTATATCTTGAATCTAATTAAGGTTATATTGTTTATAAATAACTATCTTGATATCAACAAACTAACTTCTGAAATAGTTGCTCTTGAGGCCGCCTAATTTTGCGCTTTTTCTTAATTCCGATTTTAAAGCATTCACATTAATCGCCAAATAATCCATATTTGCGATATTTTACGAAGGAGATCACTTTCTAGCAGGTAAATTAAAGAAATTATAATTTATGCAACAAATTCCGCTAAAACCAGTAAAAAGTGAATGATATTAGACCTCACGCGACACTAGCGCCTCTAGTGGCAAATTCACTAGCGATAGCCCCCATTGCTGCATATTTTGACACATTTATAATGGTAGTAATGTCAAAATATACGATTGAGATGCAATTGCGATTCTATTGAGCTATTTGTAAATTAACGGAATTGGGGTACAGTACTTACGCTACTGCAACAGAGTTTTTCATCGCAGAGAATAGAATAAAATAGCTAAACCGTTATTTTCTTGTAAAAAAATAATTTAAATATATTTCAACTGTAGACTTGTAAGTGATCTCCTGTTTTACACTGCTTAAATTATATTTTTATAACTAACACTAGCTGACCCGGCAAACGTTGTTTTGCCATAAAAAATATTAAATTACTAAAATAGCTATTAAAAATAGGGATTGTTGATAAAAGGGTAAAAATTTAGGGTTTTATGTATTTTTAATGCCACATTATAGAAAAATAAAAACAAAAAAATTTGTCCAAAAATAAAAAAAAAAACCCTAAATCTACCTCTACCCTACCCTACCCATACCCTACCCCTACCGTACTCCTACCCAACCCCTACCCTACCCCTACCCTACCCCTAACTTAAACCCTTCCCTACTCCTACCCTACCCTTACAAAAAAGACGATAATTGATCAGTTATCGAGCGGGATGAAACATGATTAAATTACTAAAATGGCTATAAAAAAATAGGGGTTGGTGATAAAAAAAGTAAAAATTTAGGGGTGTATGTATTTTTTAATGCCACAATAAAGAAAAATAAAAACAAAAAAATTTGTCCAAATATAAAAAAAAAATGTTAAGGGTGGACAACCCATGAAAAATAGATGTTGGCCGATTCTCAGACCTACTCAATATGCTCACAAAATTTCATGAGAATTGATCAAGCCGTTTCGGAGGAGTACGGGAACGAACATTGTGACACGAGAATTTTATATATAAGAGTTTTGTAAAAATAAAATATGTTAACACACAAAACTGAATTTATCCCTTGTACACACGGCGGCACATCAGACTATACATGTTGACCTTGAGACCGCCTTTATTCCCTACGTAATAAAAGCTGTTATCGCAGTTTAACTGTTTAACTTGATGTGCTGTCGGTGTACGTACTTTTTATGATCTCCTTTTTGGTTTTTGTGAGTTTTAAATTTCTATTTTATCCAATTCATATCACTAATATCGATTCAGAAATGTACATTTTATTTGTTTGTTGCAAAAAAAAGGATCTATTACTGATATAAGATCTGAGTATTGACGCCCCATTTTGTATTCGTATCACCTTATTATCTTATCTCGTATTACGCCTATGAAAGACAGGATTATCCTGCATTTTATCGCTTTTACAGAAGTTCTGTTTTATCCTTGCTATATCTACTAATATTAATGTGAATGTGAGTTTGTTTGTTACGCTTTCAAGTTTAAACTACTAACCCGATTTTGATGAAGTTTGATACAAATATAGATGAGACCTTAGGAAAGGACACAGGCTTTTTACTCTACTCGGGTGGACACCTATGACCAGCAGTGGGAATCCGGCAATACCGGTGATATACTCGCGCGGTATGATATGAATTTCTTGTGGGCAGAGTTATAATATAAAATTTAAATACAAAATATCCTTTATACTTTCTCAGGGTTTGATAATTATACAGGGTGAAATTTTAACCACTTTCCAAATTTTTATAGGCGTTCGGTATCGTATTTAGAGCCCATTTATGAAGTAAAAACTGTAAATCAAGCTTTCACCCGAAAATATTTTTTGCAATATAGTTTTCAATTTTTAAGGTCCTAGGCCTGATAAGGTAAAAGGGATAATCAAAAATGTATGAATAGTATCGTAATGAATAAATGAGATGCGAATCGCGTAAAAAAAGTATTGCTAGGCGGCCGTATCAAAAATTTTCGATTTTTGGCGGATATTTTCGAAGTACTTTATCTTGAAATTTTTGTACTGGGCTATACCAAAAGAAAAAATACGTCAGTTGTGTTTTGTCTCGTAGATTGATATATTAAAATTTGGAAAGTGGTTAAAATTTCATCCTGTATAGCTTTTTACCAAATCTTATTAAAACCGGTTCAGTAGTTTATGCGTTAAAGCATAACGAACAAACTCACATTCACATTACATTTATAAAAATAGTAGGGATGAAACACACATTATTAGTTTCCCTCTTAATCAAGATGCCTTACTCTTGCCTTACTCTTCAACACAATATCCATATTTTCGTTTCCACGTGTCTCTCTCACTCATACCAATGTCTCACAGTATCTGAAATAGATAGATAGATACCGCTGAAACACACGCGAACGAAGTCGCGGGCAAAAGCCGGTATATTATATTTCTGTGCTATTGGAGTTGTGGTATCTTAATCAACAATAACTTAGCATTGGTCAACTTACGTGATGACTTCTCAATAAAAATATGCAAATAACTGTATTTTACAGTCGAAATTTTACTTACGGTCTTATTTGTATATCAATGAACACTAGCTGGTCCCCGCGACTTCGTACGCGTCAATTTCTGTTGTTATGAGAGCAATTATTTTTGCAACATTTTTCTCTGGTGCTCCGTTTCTATTGAACGCAGCGTGATGTTATACAGCCTAAAGCCTTCCTTGATAAATGTACTATCCAACACAAAAAGTTTTTTTCAAATCGGATCAGTACTCCCTGAGATTAGCGCGTTCAAACAAACAAACAAACAAACTCTTCAGCTTTATAATATTAGTATATGCAATGTAAAATCCAACATTCTTTTTTTTTAAATTGAAATATTTTTAATAACTTAAAATAAATATTGCATCGTTAAGAGGAAATACAATTGCCATTTTTCCATACAAACGTAGTCCCCTGTTTCTGCCCTGGATAATGACAGTAGAGCAATAATTTTTATTATAAAAATCTATGTTTTCTGTGTTTTCATAAATTAATTAATAAAAAAGATATGAGCCCTCAAAAGTCGAAAAAATTCGCCAGATTTTCCGCTGTGTTCAAACATCCAGAAAACAAATTTGGCTAAATTTTAGAAAAAAAGGAAAACATACAAACACGGCCAAAGCCTTTCTTTAATTTTTGATGAAAAAAGTATTTAAATCGATCTAGTTTTGGAAAAGTAATCGGGGGACTACGAAACGTTGATTTGGTGTGCTTTTAGTAGGTATTTTCGGTCCAAGAATCAGTTGTCTCCATCACACTCTGCGGTGAATGCGTTTGGCACTGCGCGACAGCAATAGATTTTACAAATACCTATTTTTCAATTCTCTCGCCCGTAGTGTTTCCTCTTAACACAGCACAGTCCAGTACAAAAATGACACCTCAAACTGTTCCTTATTTGAATAATTGACGTTTGTTTTATGTCAGTGTCAACATTATAACCCGGCCAAAATATGTCGGCATGCAATATTATGGATATTAAAATTGATGTCATGTTGTTACTATTAAATTGATATAGGTTGTGCTAGAAGTGCACCCTTATGTAAATGGGTGCACTTTACGAGTAAGTTGGAACACTTTTTTGATGCATAATGTGTACCAATTTTTTATAATATTATATAAATCAATATAATCTAATGCTGGACACAATGTTCACCTAAGGGCCTAAGGGTGGATATTGCTATATTCACTATGCTTGGCAGACATGTTGGCAATTGCAGTTTGGCCCATTCTTCGGGCAGTACTCCTTTAGTTATTCGCAATGAAACCCGTAGAGAAATGAGGTGATGCTATTCTATTTTTACTGTGTAAATAATTATTAATAATTAGCACATCGTTCTAATTTAGCACAAACCTAATCAAACACAAAAACATTGCATGACTTATGTGATTTTTTTTGTTTAAAGTAAGTACAGAATAAGTAAAAAGTAAGTAACAGCCTATAATCATCCAATTGCAGGGCAAAGGCCTTCATCATTAAATTGAAGTTACCACAGCAATGATGGGTACAGGCATAATCACCACGCTAGCCAAATGCGGGTTGGTGATCGCAAACCCGAGCAATGTTCGAAAATTCGAAACTTTTGGTTGCCTGACCCGGGGATCGAACCCGGGACTTTGAGATTTTGGTCCGGTATTTAAACCACTAGACCAACGGGGCGTCAAAATACGGAATATATTTAATGAAAACAATAACCCAATGAACCAGTTTAAACTTGAAACTGGTTCATTGGAGTTTAAAGAGTACGAGACTTTAATCTGTTATAGTACGAGTATCTATTGCCCAGCACTAACTTCATATAACAGTTCATTATTCGACCAAAAACTTATTCATAAATTGCTTTATCGTCTTCAACAATTAAATAAAATTGACCACAATCCAGGTCAGTTAAGTCATCAATTCATTAATAGTCCCAAATGATAGTTCGCTCACGCCGCCGGGCATCAAGGCGCCTCTCGAACGAATGCACTCTCAATCTCCAACCTGCATAGACAAAACCCCTACGCTTGATGCAGCTAACTCCCACCCCACCTGTTCATCCATCCCTCTCTTCCCGTTAAAAAGTTCCACCCGTCTCGCTCGCGGCTCAAAATTACATTCGGCCGCTTTCGTTTATGCTCGGATGCAATAGCCGGTGTGGCCCGTAGCTAAACATGATTTCAGACAGTCGCTTCTCAACAGTCGGAGGAGGCGTATCGCTGCCGCTCCCATTCCCGCGCTCGTAACATCGCACCCGGTATTTATACAGGGATGTCTATCCCTAGATAGTGCCCAAAAACCTAAAGAGGATTTCAATAGTGCTGTGTAAAAGTGTGTGAGGACTTTTCGTGAAAGTGTTCTTTGGTTTAGCGGTCAGTTATGTTGCAACTACGGATGTGGCTAATGCAGCAAGATCTGTTTGATTGTCAAAAGTAAACACATCTGTCATATCTGGAGTTGGATCGGCAACGTTGACTGACAACAATTTAATGGACACACTGTAACTTCATAGCGGAAACATGAAATGATTTGGTTTCGCAGAAATGTTATGATTAGTAACGTGTCTGCGGCAGAAGATGTTATTGAGAATTCCGAAGCTTTGATTTGCCGTTTAGTCGAAATTAACGAGAAAGGGTAATATTGGAGTTTCAGTATTAATGAATCAACTCCTTTCGAGATTAAAGTCCGTACAGATGGTGATACAAGTTTTTAAATAATTGATTTAATTTGTATACTATCATCCTATTATTTAAAATATGTGGGCGGAATAAAAGCCAACAATGATCGGGCAGTTTTTGGATGAACACGTTACAAAACAATTCATTATAACAATAGAGTATTGTTTGTGATTGAACTAGGCTTTTTGTTCCTTAATTACTTTTATTTACACGTGTTATGGTAAAGTTTATGTGGGCAGGACAATACTGGTACAAGCAAAATCATTAAGGTTGATATTGTTTTTCATCAATTTGAATATTAAAAGCAATTAAATTTATCTATTCATTGATTTATGAACAGGTCACAAGAAAAATTGCAAACAGATTTTGATACGTTTGTTCCGTCAACAAACTGGCCGTTAGATCAAACTAATTTTTTTTTTCTTACAGTAGAAGCTAGTTCAAGAAAATTTTTGGTTGACATTTAAAATACTGATAAATGTAGGTAAAGAAAGTTAAGGTGCAAAAGTGTTAATGATCTTCTCCATCAAAGGATCCACAACGAGAAATAATAAATTAGCAGGTAAGTGTATCATATTTCTCTAAAAGAATTTCATCTCGTTTTACTAATGTACCTACACCATTTTATATGCTAATATTCTTGAGAAACGAATAAAGACACTTCTTCGAAGCCATTTCAAGCTTAAACGGATGATATTTTTATATATATATTTTTTGTTTTGTTATAACAGTCTGTAGAATACGCAGTGATAGTTTGTTTTTGAGTTTTTGTTTTATCCTTCCTAGCACAGATGCAATTCAATATGGTTTTCGGGAGTGGTTTTATATAAATAATATATAGAATTCTGTTAGATAGCTACTAATTATTTCCAATAAGATTTTAGCAGTCTAAAATTTTACTTAGATCAGATTATTTAATTTGATACCAAATTAACCTAAGCCATCATTCGAGTATGTACACCAAGCTTTATACTCATTAATTGGCTTCCATTAGCAAACATTTACAGGTTTCTCATAAGAAAATTTAATTTTTCATTTACATAACGCTGCATCATCAATTTTACGAGCACAATGATGACAGGACGGCAAAGGATAAATGTGCCCTAAACTACTTCTGACTTACTATTTAAAAATATTTATCTCACAATAATCATTACTCACTGTGTACGCTGGAAGACATTCCAAAACTTCAACTGACAAGAATTTTATCAGTGAACATTGATAAAAAAGACGCTTTGGATTCTCAGTAGATTCATCATACAAGGCATTCGACGTCGAACCGAACAATTCTTAACAAATGCTGGTTTCGGACGACTAACCGACATTATGAGTTTGATGGATGTGGCACACTCTAAAGTTAACGTGGCCATAATTTTTTCTATAACTGGGTATTTGCTCTCAAATTGATGATATGAACTTTGAACTTTAACGTTCTAAAACTTTGCAAATGATATGATGTTTGAACACATAAAAACAAAAATTGTGAGGTTCTGAAAGTTCGTTTTTTTTTGTAGTATTTTTTATTTCAGTATATAAACTTGAAAAATTTTGTCTCTGGCGGGATCAGGATCAGATTTTTCAAGTTTATATACTGATATTATAAGTGCAATTAAGTTGCTAAAATATCAAATAAAGTATATTTTTTATTTCTTTATGTTATATTTCTTACTATTATTTGTAGAAATACAACACAGTTTAGTATGTTACTGGTGAGTAAATCTTTTCAAATTGCTTCTGTTTATACCTAAAACACCAATTTTATCTACTGTTACTCTTCGATACATGACATACAGTTTTTATAATTTTCAGTGAATCCCATTAATGAAAGCATCTATAAAATACAATAAGTAAGATACTGGAAAAAAATATTGAATACATGCTATAATACACGATCTTTTCAAGTGATTCAAGAGCCAAAATAATAGTATAGGTTCTTTTTCAACGTAAAATTTATTGAGGTACACTTCCGTGGCTAAATACCCCATATGAAAAAAATTATATTACTAGAAATTGAAGAGTATCAACATAGATGGATAATCTTTATTGCACACCATGAAATTAAAAAATAACACATAAGAAAAGCTTAGAATTGTAAAATTTAGGCGGACATATTTATTAAGAAGATTATTATTTTTCCTGCAGCTTTTCATTCTAAATAATTATATTGAAAACCTCTCAACTATTAATAATAGGTTCGCAACGTTGAAAAATCTCAAAGCAAGGAAAGCGAAAAAATGAAGGTTGTATCGGTTTCTTTTCATTAAAGATCATTAGAATTTGGTAGATGAAAAATGAAAAATAAATAAAGGAAGCCGTCTCAGGGTTCTTATGTTCGGGCCGAAGATTTTTCTTCTTATTTAAGTCTTGCCTTGAGAGGGTGAAGCCTGTCATTTATAACCCCGTTCTGAAATAGCAATATTTTGATACCAAACTTCCATCAGCGGTTTCATGGGCGCCGGTTCCAGTTTTCATACAATTTCAATATCAATAGAAGTGTTGCAACCACAGAAAAAAAATATTTACTGTCACAGATAGTTTGTAAAATTATTAGATATTATTTTTCTAAAACTTCGTATGCATACTCGTAACGTCTTCAACTTTGTTCATTTCTTATTGCGGGTTAGTTCAGTCAAATACCTGCTTATATTGAGATGAAATAGACTTCTAAAGTGTGGGAATATTAAATCATCCGCACGTTCGAGTCTAAGTGCAATAATTCAAGTTTTGTATATCGGATTTAAATTCTCACCGAGCCTGTGTAATCGGGCTTGATCAAACCAACTTCGAAATAAGTAACTTAATGTTATTCAGAACGTGTCGCTACATTTATCCTAACTGGGAGATCTGGCACGACTTCACCGACAGCAAGGCAGCTCCATATAAATCTAACTCGAATATATTTTAACTTGGTAATAGCGAAGAAATGGATCTCGTTGGAAATTCAACCTGGTGAAAAGTTTGAGAAGGATTTCTAAGGAGTAGTTGGAAGTGTGGAAATAAGGTTTGCATGAATGGCGAATCATACCATATACCTGTATAAAATTTTTATTATCGACTTATATCAGGCTACGACACGTATTGAGTGAAATAAAAAAACATATATGGATTTTGAATATTATTTTGCTAATGATTACCGCTTGTTAACACCGGCCTAGTACCTCCACCACACTACCCGCACTAACACTGATTGAGCAAGCACTATTTCATGCAGGAAAGCCGCCTTCCCTCAAAAAAGAGTGCAGTACAGTTAATGCAATTATTAGTACCCAACACCGATATAAGAAAATTAACGGCCGGTGTTAACAGCTAAGCAGAAATCATTAGCAAAATTATTTATTTATGGATTTCCGCAAATTATAGCCTGAATCTATTTTTTTTAAATAAATTTGATTAGCTATCTGCTAAAAGCGAAATCTTTTTATTGTTGAGAGCATAGATACTAGCACTAGCACCAATAAAATATTAGACCGTTCAAAATAATATTAAAAAAAAATGGTACCAAACAACTATTCATGTGTCTAGTTTCTAAAAGAGATAATTACACTAAACATTAGTTGTGTAAGTATCATCTTATTCCCGCGTATCTTCATCAACTAGTATCCCGATAAGACTAGCTTGTGCCTCCTAGATAAAGCCCTCTGAGATAATGACTTCAACTTCGCTTCCCTCATTAGGCAGAATCAGCTGATGATCGCATTCAGCCTTTAGGTTAAACCTTAATAGCGATTCATTAAAATTTGGGGCACAGTCGTTTCGGGGTTTTGCTGAACTGTCCGATTCCTGACGAGGAAATTTTGGATGACCAACTACGATTTCAGTTTACTTTTGCAACTATTAATAGAATTGATTGAATCTTTACTTTTTTTGATATTATGTCTTTAAATTTAACAACTATTTGTAATACTTAAATATTTTCTTGATAGTTTATCGATTAAGGTAAATTCACTTAGTCTTACCACCTAACTCAGCTTGATGAATTTAAATAAAATGTAAAAATATATGTAACTACAATTACAGTATTTTATTTTTGAAGATTAAAGAATTAAAAATAGCATTTATTTGACAGTATTTATGTTTTCGTATGTAATATTAGATGTAGTAAAATCTAATAATCTATTTGGTGTTATACAAATTATGCAATTTATTATAGAAATAAAAGCTAAGGAATTTTATATTTACAACGTTTTTCTTTAAATACTCAATGACCTCTCTAATCCCAACAATCAACGATCAGCATCAATCATCTTCTATAACTCCCCATAAAGTTCGAGTCGTAAATATCCCATTTTCTAATACCATTAAATCGCTACTAAACTTTATGAGCCCCGCAAGTAATGAACCAACATGTACAAATGCGTCTTCTAATTCAACTAATGTCTTCCTTACTGTTTCTTGAATATCAAATGAGACCACGGTTAGATTGTCGTCTAGATTTCGAGATGGTTCGGATTAGTCCCATATCGAGTGAAATGTAGAATTAACCTTCCTAGGGTTATTTGAATTTTCGAAGACTAATTGTGGTTCTAGTATCCGATTAAATAAAGCTTTTGCATTTCGAATTTAACGGGTAGAAAAGATCTTGAGGTAATAAATGACTTGAATGTTGAAAATAGTTTTACAAAAAATTCTTTACCTGAATTGTATATCATTAAAAGTAACCTTACTGAACCTTTGCAAATAATCAAGAATATATATAGGTAGTAATTTAACATACCTACTTGGATTTAAAAAAAAACCTAAGTGTTTTACTGGTATTAACAGCTCTTGTGCCTTGCATCTTTAATCATCAAGCCAAACAAACATAACGTAAGTGTTTGTTGTCCAAACAAAACATTAAATAACACAAACGATAATAATTTTAACGTCAATACGTTAACGTTTCCGCTCGTAAACGTTTCAGCTAATATTCCGCGAGAAATGTTTACATAGAAATCTAAAAATGTTTACTAAATCGTATAAACTTTGATACGACCTATATACAACCCTTTGATCCCAAAGACATTTCGTTTGATTGATGGGGAATCATAACGTTATTTGATTCGGGTCTCACGCCATAAACATCGGGATAACTTTCTGTTGCCTTACGTTCGGAAGCTATTTTAAAGGAATTATCTTTGAGTATTTTATTTGGAGTTTCTGTTGTAGATGCAGAATATTTTTTTTAAAACACTGTATCTGTAAATGTTTTCGACTAAATTTAAGTACATAGATAATAAAATGATCTTGATTAATTCAACTTTTGACGACCAGATAGTAGCTTCACTTGAATGAAATTAAACCCATCCAAGACGGGTTATTAACCGACTTCAAAAAAGAAGGAGTTTCTCAATTCGAGTGTATTTTTTTAAATGTTTTTTATTCCATTTTAATTCAAAATTAATGTGTTTTATTTTTGGCAAAAGTAAATATATTTCAATCAAAATAATTTGTAATATAGATAAAAGGTAGTCATCAAGCAAGATATTAAAGGTAGTCATCTAACAAGTTATTTTAGGGCTGGCCTGCAGTAATTGAACTTTTTTCAATAGGCCAGTACACATCATAGTCCAAACTTCCGTTTCACTCCAGAAAAACAGAGCATGCCATGATTTATGGTATAAATATTCAACTAAATTTGT
The DNA here is from genome assembly GCA_949315895.1 of Anania crocealis. Taxonomy (NCBI): domain Eukaryota; kingdom Metazoa; phylum Arthropoda; class Insecta; order Lepidoptera; family Crambidae; genus Anania; species Anania crocealis. The sequence continues at coordinate 3,910,858 of OX438868.1, forward strand.
CGTTAAACCCAGTTTATGGCCCGGTGCCTCTATTCGAAATTTCCCTTGCATTATATTTCAATCCTGATTAAATTATGACCGCCATAAACAACTTTAAAGAGAATTTCTGACGTAACCGTAAGCAATTATGGCCATAAATGAATGATATATTGTAAATATTTAACGGGCGATTGAGTGAAGTTCCAAAAACAAATTAGCTGAAAATTAAAACCATTATTGCTAACTCGTAGAAGTGAAGATGATGTCGTAAAGGCACCTTCTGCTGTGGCCGTAGATACTATTTTATTAAAAAAGTTTGGTCATCATGTCACTGCGGTCGACACGAGTCGGAGCGATCTCCCTAATATCCCCGTATATTAAAATCTTCCCAACTACGAATCTTGGGCTGAACATTGAACTAAATTTGGTCTAGCGGGAAACATAAAAAGTGTCAAAATTAAAAAAAGAGAGAAAATAGGATGCCTCGATGTTGATTCATTAAATAGCAGAAACTTTTAAGTCGTTCGAAACTTCAGCGAAAGTTGGAAAATTGCTCGTCCATTTTAGTAATAAGATCGGAAGGGAAGTTTGTACGATAGGTACTTTGTTCGTAAACGGCGACGTAATCATACGTGTACTGATAACTCGTGTGAAGTTCTATCCAAAGACAATTACGTTGAACTCCTAAGAATATGCTAATTAGAACGCGTAAACATTAAGAGCAAAGTCGATTTAATGTTTGTTGTTTAACAAGTATCTAACAATGTTTATATCTTATGTGTTCAGAAGAGAAGTGAATTAGTAATCATTTCTGCTTCACTTGTCAATGGTAATCCTATTAACGTGAAGTTCTAATAAGAACTCCGACCAGGGTTTGGTGATTATGATTATGTTTTATAAATTAAATATACCTAATATTACATTTAATTGATGGGGGGTTTTTATGTAAAGGGAGTTTGTACCTTAGTTTTTATTAAGTCTAGTAATAATGACCATGGAAGTTTAAATAAGTATAAAATATTGGTTTAAACTTACATAGTTACTAATGAAACAGTTAGTTATTTGGATGTTACATGGTGGAAACCAATAATAACCACTGCTTATTAGTATAATAATTAGTAAAAAATATCAAAGAGACTTGTCTTCAATAAGTAAAGACATTCACAAAATTCACCATATTAAGCTGAATTCAAATAATAATACGAAACTAAATATCCACGAAGCTAGGGAGACTACCCTTACTTAGCACATGCAACGTCTAGAAATTTTTGCACAACCATTAAAAATTTAACGGGAAGCAGTTTATTGTTCCCCAAGTCATACAAATTACAATGGTGACAACCACTTCATAGGACAATGAAACAAGGAAATATCTGGATACACTTGAACCAGCTATTGTAGTGGCACCACCCACTGGGGGTTGTAAAAAGTAAAAATCAGTTTGTCATTCTTTGAAACAGTAAAACAATTTAGTACAGGATGTGCTCCTGGCCATTCCCTAAAGAGAACAGCCGCTTGGGATTAAATTGATTTGAGTTAATAATGATTTGCTAGATGTCTCTTCCTATACAATTAAATAATAATATATCTAGCGAAAGATTTCAATGAATATTATTTGAATAAGTTGAATATTTACTGTGTCATTACATGTTTTGAATAACATCTAGGCTAATTATATGTAGTTTCTAAGCTTTACACTGTGTGTAAATTTATTAACGTCTTTTATATTATATGAACAATAAACATTTGGATAATCTATTAAATTATGCAAATTACGGTTTTCTTTTTTTTACAGCTGCATGGTTATCAAAATGACAGTAACTGAGGTTTTCAACTCTCTTATCTGTTATAGTATTTTCCTATTTTTTCCGTTGTAACTCTTCACAAAAACAAAATAGATTAATTATTATTGGCTATAGCCAATTATAAAATATATAATATGTTGTTTTTTTCATAATATATTTCAATAAACATGAAATATTCTTTAAAATTAACACCGTGCTCAATAATCAACCAAAAATATATCTTTTTGTGGTGTAACTCATTGGATATTTTAAAATTAAATTGTAATGTCTCTTTAGACAATATTACAACACAGACGGACTGGCTTCATTTCTCCAGCTTTGCCAACTCTATTCATTTAAGGGCTCTGTGGAATTTTATTGAGGACCTTTTCATCAAACCCTTCTCTAATGAGGACGTGTTAATAGAAACTTCCTTGGTTCCCTCCACTGTTTGCTTATGCCGATCACAGCTTTTAATTCGGTTTACTATTACTGTTTTCTGAAGTATCAATGTTTGTTTTAGTTAACGATTCAAGTCTTGTTTACTGTACGGATTTAACGTTTCGTAAATTTGGACCGCATCTTGGTCTAGATAAACCGGCCACTGATTGCTGGTCGATATTCATTTGTTTATCTAATTGTTCTTCCTGCTGGGTAAGTGGAGTCTGCTGATTGCGAGTCGGGCTATCGCTAAAAATGTTCAGTTACCTTGTTTAGTGTTATTTAGTTAGGGATCGATAATAGGTTGCTTATCGTGTGTTAGTTTTTTTTGGCTGGATTTTTTACAATTCCTTAAAGATGCCTTAATGGAAAATATATAATTTATTTGAAATTGCTTTTCCAATTCACTTGAAGACACTTTTATCAAAATCCATTTTAGAGCCTTTTTTTGTACTGAAATATTATAAATTATCAGCACCTTATTTTTTATCTGCCAGAGACAGCATTTGGACCGACGACAACTCGCTATTTGGACGACTACTTTTAAAATAGGATCTCTTTTAATAAAAGAAGCTGTAAGCCAAAGTATGTTTTGTCAGCTTTGACCTTGAAAATTAAAAGTTGATTATGTGCTCCAACGATTAAAAACAAGTGGTATACAACCTGAAATTAAAGTTGTGTTTAAATCATTTTTTAAATTCCACCAGGAGCAATCATCTCGTATCAAGATGGTCATTATGAGTAAGTCATTAAGTATTTTATATTTAAAGCAATAACTTTTTACAAGTGCAATAAAATGGCAATTAAGTTTCTTAACATTCATATCTTAATTAAGACGTCTAGGAGCACAAAATCACTAACACCATCAAATCAATGGGTTCATGTACCCTTAGCAATTAAATATGTGCCGGCTAAGTGTGCGTTGAGCTACATACATTGAGACCTGTATGTAGTTGCTCTTTGCATTTTGCGGACTTCAAAATATGTTTCTTGTTAAGACTTTTATTTCATCATATTGTTATTGTGGTGGGTACCGACACCAACATTAAAATAATACACACACACACGCACGCAATAGTTACTTGTTGTTAGTGTGATGGTAACTTTTACAATACTCAGATTATATGTATTCTGTTTGCAAACATGTTTCTAATAAAAAAAAAGGTTTCTGACATCAGCAATATGAGACAGACGAGGAAAAAACTTCTCCACTTCATGTAAAGGGGTTTATTTTACAACCTGATTAGCGTTATAGTGACAAATCAAAATTGAGTTTTAAATCCACATAATATCAGAAAACACCTGCCTGTTGTTGACTTGTTGTTGTTGTTGTACAGCGGAAAAAACACATCCTGACAATCAACAAAACCGCTAACTAGTACTGAACAAATGAATTTTCCAGTGAACTAACCCAAGAGTTAGCAATACTAATGAACGATCGTTAGATTTACAGTGCAATTACTCGAGCAGATTTGCATGAAATCTATCTTAGAGTGCTTGGTGCATTAAGAAACGTTGGCTGAATTAAAACGTCTACGATATCGGTAATGATAAAAGATATTAATGGAGATCGCAGTCTGAATGGCCAGTACGGAATACGAAAAAGAATGCACACACAACCTTCAGTGTCCGTTGCAAATAAAACTTTTTTTTTAAAACAAGAATTTTAAGGCTAGCCTAATGTTATCTATGAACAGTTGTTACCAACATTTTTAATCCATTCCTAAAGTAGGTTCTTTTTTTAAAGTGTTTAACCCCAAAACCAAACGCATTTTTGTACATTGTCATATCCTCTGAAAAGATGATTTTGCCCCATTTCGCTCTATTCGTCTCTCTTGGTCATAGTTTCAGTAATTGTGAAGAAAAGATGCTGCTGCCCGTATTTTTCTGGCAGTTTAGTCAACTCCTACATAGCCTAGGCTATTATGATATGGGTAAGATGAAACAGTCATCTAAATAAATAAATAATAAATAAATATTTAAGTCATGCCTCACTGGGCCACACTGAGCCATTTAGTCCCAAATTAAGGTACTATTAAGTACCCTGTCGTATGGGGTACTAGACAACCGATAAACTTACTTAATATACTTTTTTTTTCTTTTTTATATACATACTTATAATACATAGAAAACACCCAGACCAGTACAAACAGACATGTTCATGCACACAAATATTTAATTTTGTACTGTGCGGGGATCGAACCCGCGAGGCATGGCTCAGAAGCAGCGTTAACTACCGCTGATCCAAATGGTCGTCATCTAATTATTATATTCATTTGCATATCTTTATAATATGATGATACAGACCTCTAACATGATTTTTACTTTAACCTTGCGACAGACGCTGGAACCAACGAGTTGACATGCCTTTCGAAGCAGGCAGTTTAGAAAAGATCGCTTCCAAAATTTACCGGGAATCAAACCCGGACCCTTGCTTAGTGAGTGCCAGAGGACCACCGCACCACTACACCAACAGGCTTATCGTCGTACTAAATAATTTCAACAACACGTAATGAATTATTATAAATAACTATAAAATGATGTTTAGATATTGTAGATAAAATATATGACATTGTATGGTACACTTTATGGGACACGTACTGTTTCGACTATAAAATGCAACATAATGTTACAAACTTTTCTTTAGAACTAAAATTGTTTTATCCAAAGTTGGTTATAATTTTTTTGGTAAACCTTAAAACGATTGATGTTTTATGTAGGTGGCAAAGAAACGATCAAATCAAAAACTAGGTTGTTTTTGTTTTATTATTAGTAACATTGTAGTTTTGCAACACTAAGGTTAGAATTTTCCTTGCATGTTTGAACGGAATAAACCTGAACAAATCTATTGAACAAAAAAAAACTTAATTAATTATTTTGGTTTAGCTGGTCATAATAACGGGTGTAAAAAAACCAAACGCAGATCCGAAAACCACGTTTTGTCCCCATTATTAGGATCATTTTTCTCCTTTGGACTATACCTGGGAAACAGCTGGTTCCGAAGATATTGAGGGTCAAAGTCACAATTTTATTTTCTATTTTATTACAAAAACTGTTGCCAAAGGATACTTAAAAACTTTTCGTCATACAAACATAGTGGTTGTTTTTATTATTTCGTTCACAATAAGGCATTATTAATTACAATACGCAATGTACGGCTCAGCGCGGACGACTTTTGAACTTAGCAGCCATCTCCAGCGCAGCGGCCTACGCTACGGCTGCTATACATTGCGCGCTATGAATTATAATATTTTTTTGAGACCCATAAATAAAAATCATTTCCCAGCTATAATATTTTGTAATATGGCTTGGTTTGCCTTTCAGATTGCGTAACTTCAGGGTCTGCGTTTAGTTTTTTTACACCCTGTATATTTTCTGCTGCAAAAATTGGTTTTCAGAGGTGATTCGAAAACTTATTTCGGGAATCAATAAATGTAGTAAAACACTTTTCTCTTATATCTAGGATCTGGATAATAAAGGTAGTTGGTTTATAATGATAATGACTAATATCACAAATAAATAGGTCTTATTCTTTAGACTATAAAACTAATCTTTTTTAATCAACATAACAGAAGTACTATGGCCAATATTAGCCTTATTTTATTTCGAACCTATCCCTGTAAAGACTCGATAAAGAGAGAATGTATCGATAAACCTTTGTTAGAGCCATTCCTGTCTGCTCAGCCCTCTTGCGATCGCTGATTAGGGTTGACAACGCTATCAAAATGTTTATTAGTTCATTTGTAAAACAAACTTTTAAAGTCATTTTTTCAACATCATCCTAAGGTTTAATATTCTAGTCGATGATGAGTTTTATTTTTATTGAGTTAGTTAAAAAATTAAAAGCTTTATTTTTTTCCTGTTTAAAATTGCTTCATGCTTAAAACGATTTCAATTGTACTGTCTAGAATAGGAATATAAACAAGAACAAAACAAATTGGCTCTATTTCAACAAAAAAAATTGTTTGATGTTAGCTTGTTATTCATCAACGAGTAGATAAAACACAAAAGGTTTATACTTTTGTTGTTGTGGCTGATGTTTAAAGAATTGTTTTTGCAAACAAAATATGTTCAATAAAACCATAATTAATATACCTTACAGATTCTTGACATCCCTAGATTGAGTCGACGTATAAAGTAAATTGCACACATCCTTATCTTGACTTTACCCTTCAGCTTGCGTACTTTATGAATTTTCAATACGATCCTAATGTTAAAGAGTCAAGATCAAATTTGAAACATTAACATTTATATTGATATATTTGCAATTTCTAAGAACCTCTTACTTATTACATAATTCAAAGAGATTAAAATGCAATGACATATTCTTCATTACATTTTGCGAGTTATATTTAAGGCAGACATAATGTATTTTGAATTTACGCACGTTCTGAGCATTAGCTATTAAAACGTCGTCTAGATATCAAATATCAAACTTAAGTCATTTTGCTATGAATACGTTAAGAATTAATTTTGAATGTGTAACTTCTAAACGGTTAAACTTATCTATTTAAACGAGTCATCTACTTAACTGATCAACTTCTAAAAAGCCTTACTAATAAGAAAATAGCCTGTTAACTACGCATTTTAATTCTTAAAAAATTAGTTGAAACTTCTAGAAACTGGCTTTTTTATAACGAAAATCAACATAAAACACGAGACATGTGACTATTACATACATTCTTTGATGATATTAATTTTATGGAAGCAATGTATCAGGTTTCAATTAAAAACTAGCGTTTTGCTGATAATCATCTGTAGACGACGCCGGCTCTGTGGCTAGTCTCGCTTCTTTATTTGAATTGTGTGATAAATTGAAAGGTCGACGAACTAATAGAGGTCAAGCTATAATGGTTAGTAATAATTGCCTTTCCCAAAACCAGTTGGAAATAATATGTCGGACTGTTTGAACAATCTGCAACTATGTGAGCGGAATGTATGCACGATGGCAATAAAGTTTTGAAGACATGAGGTTAAATGCAAAGAGATAGACAATAAAAAGTTTATTGTCAGTTACTGAGTACAATAGAGATACCCTTTTGAAAACAACATCATGTATCAGAGATATTTTAATTAAAATGTCATTATAAATAAAATTATAAGGTTACCTCTTAGAAATCATATAAAAGTACACTTTGAACCCCACGAGGCGCCCGGGTACCGCGATAACAATTGATTTTAATTGTGTCTGGAATAACTCACGATCGAGGGATTAACATAATTATACAAAATTTGTTATCCCTACTAATATTATAAAAATGTAATTTTGTTTGGTTTGCTTTCACACAGACACTACTAAAACGATTTTAATGAAATTCGGCACAAAATAGATTAAATATTGAGAAGGGATATAAGCTATTTTGTAATCTAGTGATGGGCACAGATATCCACATTCGCGATGTTATTTAGTACAGGCGGGCAGAGCCGCGGATGAAAAGCTAGTTGTACATATAGAAAGACTGCATTCTGCTTGCTAAGAAATATAATTTGAATATACAAGCCATAAATGAGCAAATAGAAGCTCTTTTCAACCTTTAAGTAAACCTAAAATAAACAAAGTAATATCAATTTGAATTCCATTACAAGTTTATTAACTCCAAACGTTTGCAGAGTTTCAATTTGCTTAAGAACCTAGGATTATCTAAAAGTGCTAAAATTTTACTTTCGCACGTATCAAATTACCAATTTTATAGTCCTATAAAGCCGTATCCAGCAAAAGTACATCCTTCGGCAGTCGTGACGGGTCTCACGGTACAGTCAGAAGAATTAGATCTGCACCAGTGCATTCCATATTGAATCTTACTGCAACAGCCTAAGAATAATCTTCAGTAGTTGCAAGTCGTGACTGTATAACTGCTGCCGGCGATCAGTACGTAATGGTCTATGAAATTATTCACGTGGCTTCCTTGCGCGGACGCCGGTTTTGGACGTATCTAGCCACTTTTAGTCTCATGCTTCTATTACAAGTACTGTTGCTTAAGGCTTTACGGGAAACTTTATTGGTGCATTGAGCTTATCTGTTTCGTTAGTTGTAATGATGTTAAAGTTCTCTTACAGAGTTTGTGACAATTGTTATTTGAAATTCAGTATTCTTTTTTTCAATTGTTTTTTTAGTTAATTCACAATTATCAATAAATGCGTTGTAAGATCAATCATCATTATCAACCAAAAATATTTAGTCGTAATCGTCAAGATCACCATTTGCAATTGTATGGCCCCGAGTCATGGACAATGGTGGAGAGAAAAAAATACTTCTTATCTTCTGGCAGTAATACTTTATTAGCTTCCTATAATGCTCATGACGATAAAAGATGGTGCTTCTTGCTGATGGGACACTACGCGGTCTCAAAGATCAAAAATTTGTTTGTTACCGTTGTTCTAAAAACGGTGCATTCATTATAGCCATTTTTTAAATTTGAATGAAATAGTTGAAAGTTGAATTTTATACTGAGCCTAACTGCACGCTAGACACCGTAGAAAACATCTCGATAGTATTATTTTCATTTATTTTTTTGTTGTAATATTATTTATCATAAGTATTACATGTTAATTCTGCCTTTATAAAAGTTGTATTAATTTTTCCTATTGTATAATGATTTAGCGAATTCAATCAAAAATGGATGAAAATAAGGTTTAATAAAATCCATTTAATATCATTTATCTTATTCATGTCTTTGATAATTTGTTTAAAGTTGTAACTCTAATTGAATTCTAAAGCGACATTTTACCAGGCTTACCTCAAGGGTAAAACTAACTTAAAAGTATTTTTTGAAAAGAAGCCTTTGGTGCCTTGCATTTTCCACCTTGCGAAGTTTCTGTTTAATAATTTAGTCGAAATGCTATCTTCGAAAATTTCCTTCCGCGAAAGTATACATTTTTGGTTTTGAATTTTTCATTAGATTCGGTCGGGCAAATGACTTGCTATGGGAGGGAAAATTAAATAGAGTTGGGATTTTAATAAGTAAGTCAGTTAAGGAGTTTCATTGAGAATATTATAGCTAATGCATTAAAAAATCAGCCATAATTTATTTATAATAGCCAAAATGGAATAAATTTACACCATAAATTTAAATCACGTTCTTAAATCTAAAATCCTAACTTCCTTTAACTATTTCAATTTGTGACTGTGTATACATGGCAAAGGCAAGTCGGCAAACACAATTCATGCTTTCTGGGTAGGTAGGAGGTAGCGTAGTGACTCTTATTTTATTATATCTACGAGTATATTTAAGACCAGTTCTAAATGATCCTTCATAGCATAATGTTATTATTTTTCTTCTTTTTAAAGTGTGGATAGCGGTGACAGTTCATAAGATTATAGTTTTTACTTTAATCCGAACAAAACCTTTTATAACACCAGCCACCCGTACACTAAAGAATCCTTAAAAGGTTAATGGTTATACGTTCCCTTCAGTTCATCTTAAAGCACCAATTAAAGTATTTTATTCCTTCATTAGTTCCTGTTTCTACTGTTAGTGTTTTATTTACGAATGCAAAGCTTCATAGCTTCTGCTCACGAGAGGTCAGTTAGCTGTCTTGAATAATTTTATAAGTTTTCTACATTTCTAACAGCTTTTCATTTGAACAATATTAATGTGTAAGTAGTATTAGATTCCGTGTTATTTTATTTACATTGCATTCGTTTTAATATGTTTTTGTGATTTATTTAATTATTTATCACAAATTATTTGTAACGAAATTTTATAAGATAATATAAAATTAGCTTATTGAACAACGTAAACATATGAATTAAATTTTGTCAAAAAGTTCAAATAATTAGAAGCATTTATAAAGTTTTATCGTAACAAGTTGGTTTTACTTACTTAAATTGGTTTGCTCTTAACTGGAATAAATCTCCAAAGCACTTTTATCCCTTTTGTATGCGTTAGCTTCAAGCTTTCTACCAAAGAGTTTCTTCAGAACGAGGATTTACAATGTTGCGTGTACCACTTCGCTGGATAGTGTTAACTCAATTAAAACATAAATGTTCCTTCACGATAATTTTAGTGCTACCTCTTTGTCTTCGAACAATTTGTTTGAACGTTCTTTAGCACTACTTTGTGGAATATCTCTAAAGTGAATACTAGACGCGTTTCGTTTGTTGAATTTTTAATTACTTATTGTGGAATGTTTGTTAGTGTTGGTACCTACATGTTGGTTGTAACCAAACAGGACCTGAATTTGTTAGAATTTACACTATTGATGCTACTGATTCCTACTGTTTTGATTTTGATCGTCTCAATAATAATATGTATGGCTTACACGTGCTGTAAAATGCACTCATCGTTGTAATTAACGTTAAACAATAGGTTACATAGTTGCACTTTTATGTTTCTTTTTTTATTTATACAACAACATCTTTTAATTTCATTTTATAAAATTATCAATATTTATATCCTCCTTTTCCTCTCAAGAGGCAATGACAATGGCTCTGTGGTCCCAGGATCGATCGTTGGCCTGATCGAAATAGGAAATTGTATATGTTTTCTCTCAGTACTGAGATATCTTAGTTATTTCTATTTTAACTTTGGGATCAGAACAATTTTTGTGATATTTTCTCACCGACCTCATATTTTTTTTGTTTTCTATAACTATTACAGTTATGCTTAATTATTCCACGGAATTGTTAACTTTCCATGACAATTCCATGCTTTCTCGAGTCAGGACCGTCCGATCTAAGCTTCTCCCGCATACTAATAAGTTAATCTTTTATATCGCTTTTCGTGAAACAAAGAGATGAGGGCATGTAAGGCTCTGCGGCTGTTTTATCTTGACCCTTAACCGCGTCCATTGCTACTCCTGGACTTTCTATGTTGAAGGGACCCAGAGAGGCGTGGGAGGTCTCAATTTCTGGTTCCCAGACGGTGGTCGAGTATGAGGCTGTATTAAGCAGCGGGGAATTATGAAGCATATGCTCTTTGAATACTAAGCGGCCATTTTGAATGGTCCGCTAGAAGCGGCACATACAAAGATACGGGTGTGACTAATGCCGCTTTTTCCAACATTACGCATTCATACGATGATTTCGGTGCTAATGGGAGTATTAAAAAAATATTTAGTGAATGTGGACTAATAGAAACAAATAAACAATCCGATAGGAATTTGGCTTCCGTAGTTTATGATAAATATGTTATTTACGGGAAATTGTAACGGTTTATTAGTAAACATAAATAAATACAACACCATGTAGATGTAACGGTTCGTAATTTAAATAAAATTATTGATAAGAAGTTAATTGCAACCAAAAAAAATATATTTAGCGCAAAGAAAATAAAAGAGATAACATAGTTTCTTAGTAAAATATTTAGACGTGATTCCGTTATTCTCTTAACAAGAAAATTTTAATTATGTAAATTTAGAAACAGTCAAGCAGAATCCAAATGGTCACCGCCCTAAAACTGGGAAAATAAGGTTGCGTTTATATTGAGTAGCTTATAGCGTTTACTACTTCACATATTATTTAGAGAACAAAAATTAAAAGAAACCAAACACTTTGGTTTGGAATTTTCATTTACAACCGATTAATCAAGAAGTTTTTTTTAAAAAAAAGCAGGTAGTAAATTTGTTAAAAAAAGTAAATTTTCAGTCAAAAAAGATAGAGTAAGAACCGAATAATAGGCAGCCCAAACATGATAAAGACAATTTTTTTTCGTACATTGACCTATAGATAGGTACTCATAGGTTTTTTTTAACGCAGAACAAGTTTTCGTTTAAAAACAAAAAATCCGCTCTATTTTCTATTTTCAAAATTAAAACATGTTTTGAATAAAACGCTTCGCTTATCACCGTTCCTCTTCTTTCATCCAGTTAGGAAATCCGTACTTCATTTGTATGTAAGACGGCGCGCCCTTAAACGGCTGTACTGTTTTGAATAAATCTCTTTCCTAAATACTAACTCAATAAGCAGTATTTGCTCCCATTTTAAGGCACAATGAAAATGTTTAAACTGGTTGTTACAGATACTAATTAAATCAACAGATAGTATTAACCGATTAAGAAAAAATATGTTTTTAAATTCGAGATGCATTTTCTTTGTTTGACAACGCAATACTTTAAGAGGTTTTTGAAGAGGTAAACGAAGTCTGACCCAAAACTAAGCTAGAAGGATATACTTGTGTCAGAGTTCTTTCTTGAAGTATAACTAAGGATAAGGAAACGATAAGAAATACTGGGCCACTACGCTAATTGAGTCGCAAAAGTGTCCTCATTTTCCGGGATTTACTTAACGTTCGCTGAATTGAAAAAGGTTAAACTCATTTGCATTTTCACTAAGTAGAATGTCTTCCTGAGGGACTGAAGGGAACGATAGCTATTTATCAACTTGTTGAGTTTTGAAGGATCCGTATAATGCTTTTGTATTTAAAAGACCCGTATCAAGAGAGTGCCAAGAGACATTTAGCCTTTGTCCGTCTGTTTATCCATCAGCGGGCTACGTATCAATAAACTTCAATAAATAGTGCATTTTTCATTTACGTTTTTCAAATGAATAAAAAAAGACTGCTCAGTGCATGTCAGGTCAGTCGCAGTGGAAGGTAAAGTTAAACATCGCAAAATCGAACTCACAGTGCCATCACCCACAAAGTTCGAACGACGCCTAGACTTTGGTATATAAAACAATGCCAATTTTATATGTACGAGTAGAGCAGAGAGGGCCCTGAAACTATTTTTTTGAATTATATTTCACCAACTCTTATTATCTATCTGAGTTTTCTTGTCATCTTAGCCGCGAATGGTCTAACAGACAGACATGGAAAAACTAACTTTCGTTGCTTGAATATTACGGAACCCTTAAAGTTAAATCAAAATAAATTTAAAAAAGACGATATTTTTAATGCTACATACTCTACCATAGATCGCAATATTTTCGTTGGTTCCATACCAACAGGTCAACTGAGGTTGGAAAAAGCCACGTCACATGGGAACTAACTTTAAAAGCTGACCATTATTATTCAATTTGTGGAATTGAGTATTCTAAATACATTTAAGCATATTAACGACATTAACAACGTCCTAGAAATGGTATGACTAAACTCTAACGAGTCACGAATATTATTAGGTACCGCTAACAAATACCTTGGAGTCTTTGCTCATTAGCAAATAATGGTGGAAATACCACATCTGAATGTGACTGAAGGAAATATACCTACTGTCATTATGGACATAATGCAGGTTTATGCAGTGTTCGCATTTAAAAATATTGTAGGCAAGAATGGGCATTTTTAACTGACCGAGCTTATAGGTTTTGGATTCAACGGGGATCTTTTATAAAAATTTGGCAAATCATAATGAGATCGATAGAAAACCATCTTAATATTGTGATTGATTGAAAGTTCAAAGTTAGGTTGTATAGCGCCAGTTTTAATCAGACAATCACCATCCCATCTTGGTTTGTAAGTCTTGTTTGTAAGAAGCTACTAAGAAAGTATTGCTAAAAAAAGACGGGCAGCAGCGTGTTCTCTCGACCATTATTGGCAAAACAACCATAGCCAATCCTTTTGTTTAGAATAAATGAACAAAAAACAAAATCTGGACAATATCACAAACATTGATCTAACCCCACATCAGCAACTATTAAATCATTTTACATTTACTTGTTTTGTATATTTCAGAAACAACGAAGGCGCCATTGCACAAAGCTTAGATTAGAGAAATTATAAAAAAAAACTATATTATCCGGGAATCAAACCCGGAACCTCGGAGCTGGCGACACCTTGGAAATTGGTGTACACACCACTGCACTACCAGGTCATCAAGACAGGAGATTATCCTAAAATCCTTATATTGGTGAAACATAATGATATGTCTAGCAAAAAACTGAATCCGTAGAACATGGTAGCAACCCCACTGTTCCTCTAATTATTATGGTATCCACAAAAAAAATGCCTTTGCCATGAACCTGCTGAGTCACCACACACAATTACACTTAATGAATTGTCTAATACTTGCTATTGGACATTGACAGCATATTAATACACTCGGTTACATACACACAAGTTGTATGGTATTTGGAAGTACAATCATCGACATTATACCATCGCTAAGTAGCATGGAATGAAATACACTGATTTGAACTTTCATGGTCGGTCACTAGAGTTATTTGATTCGGGTTTTATAAGGTACATGGTACAAATCCGAATCAAATAACTATAGTTATGAAATGAAATCATTGCTGTGGTAACTTGAATACAATGATGGAGGCCTTTTTCCCTGCTGTGGGATGGTTATAGGCTGTTACTTTACATTACTATGGAATGAAATGTGAAATAATGAATAGGCTGCTTCTGGATAAGCTCGCTCCATCTTAGGCTTCTTCTTAACCATGGAGTTAAGTATGTAGTTAAGAGCAAGCCCATTGATTATAATAAAAACAATATTAAAATTTGATATTAGATTTTATTACCACTATTTTTCGACTACACAAAAAAATAATTGAATAAAGTATGAAACAGTACGATTGCAAATATAAGCGTCTACTATAGACTTAGTAAAATTTTGTTTTTTTGTGAATAGGTACGTAGCCCTTGAGCGAAGGCTTAAGAAATCGATGTTATTACAAAACTAATATACCTACCCACGTGCGTATAATTAGTGTAAGTCTAAAAATTTCTCTATTTTTTGGTGTAAATAAAGGGAAATCCTTGGCATCAAATTTGGAAGCAACCGTACTTGATTATATCTTAACTGTTCTTTTGTTAAAAACCAACCAAAAAACAATTTAAAAATATCTTAAGTGAAGTTATAAACATTTTATTTGTGAATATATTTATAAAAGTAGCAAGTATAATTAATTGCATTTAAAATAACAAACAATTTTAACCCGAACTGTACCTTTCTTCTTGACATACTGTAGAGGAAGATTAGAATAAAGATTAATGCCTTTGGAATAGTTTCTGTTAGCAGTGAAATGTGATACAAAGTTAGTTATACTGGAATTTATATATTGCGTGTGTTGAAAGATGGAATGCTATTCATGTTTTTTTTAAATTTTTTACATATCATTATGTACTAACTGCGCCAGTGACTTCGTTCGCGTGGACTTCTAGGTGATTGGCATTCATCCTGTTAATTATTGATGAAAGTAAATAAAATTCGTAAAATAAAAGTTTCAAAGATCATCTAGATAAAAAAAAAACTAATTTAATCAACCCTTACAGCCATACGAATATCAACTTTGTAGGTACATACGCAAATTCTACATTCAAAACTCCACTCAACCTTCATTGGTTGTAAAAATAGTCGACCAATACATGTTTGAGTATGTCCGGATATATAAATCAAAATAAAAAAATATCTAAAGCCAGCCGTACATGTCGGCACCGAATCAATTGCCCACGGAGTAATGAAGACATTAAAGTCAGTTTCGCAAAGATACTCATCTCCCGCCGAAGATAATCGCAGTTGTATCACGATCGAGGCACAGCAAAGGTAGAACAAACAGTTTATAATACATTCTAATTTATTCAAAGACACGGTTCAACTTCTCTTCCTATGGATGTCTTACCTAATAGGTGGCTAAAGAAGTATTGTAAGTAGATAGACAGCAGTGTCTTCTCTTTATCATAGGCCAAATAGTAAGTGATGAACCCGCCTCGCCACGGCAATTTAAGAAGAAGGAAGGAATTTATCGCTTTGCTTAGCAAAACTTAAATTCTCCTTTTGCAGAGGCTAGTGTCCAGCAGTGGGATGATATAGGCTGGGGATGATAATGATGATGATGATAAAGACGAGGTTTCTGTGCAGGCTCCGGTAGTTATCATAGGTTAAATTAGACATTTTAGTTAATGGCTTTTATTATTAAAAATAACAATATTTTAATTGGATCAAGTTCATTTCGGTTCAGTTTAATTTAAATAAAAATAAGTGGCCTTTCTCGTTGATTGACTTGAGTTAGACAATCGATAAAAAAATGTTTCCATGAACCTTTTTCTTATCAAAAAAGCAAAATAGAATAATTAGTATTAATGAGATTCATACTCATATTGATTTTATCTACATTAATTTAATTCGTAAACCGTTCCATTATAAAGCAAATGCATATTCAGTCTTATGGTATTAAGTAGTAACTTAATACATGCAAATTTAAACATATGTAGTTAAAATATTGTAATGTGCTGTCTGATCCATTTGTACTATGAAGCGATCGAGCTGAGATTCATTCTAGTAGAATTAGGTTCTTTATTTTTATCCTGATGTACTTAAAGCTGGCTTACATGATAGATAGGATGTATGAAATACGTTTTTGCTGAATGATTTTATTTTTATAAACTGTAGAGCCAGCAAAAAGGCTTATCCAAATTTAATTTTCCAAGGTGTTTTTTTAATTTATAGTTTGACATGTTATTCTTCTTTGCAGCTGATTCAAAGGTGTTACTTTGTGACCCTTGTTTGTAACTCTCTTTCAGAGCCTTCCAAAAACGAGTACCTATTGTCTCCGAGCTACGAAATATTTTCAAATATTTCTATAGGATATGTGTGAAAAACCTTGTCTCTGTAGGTGGCACGTGCAACTGTATTTCTTTAAATGTATGTTTATACAACAACAAAAGGCTTGACATAAAAGTAATAAATAAATAATAATTCATTACCATCAGCTACTCCAAAAGGTGTTTTACCTTAATTGAACTTTTGGGTAGATGGGTTGACGATTCAACTTTGATCAATGCGTAGAGACGACGATGCGGCTCCTCTGTTTCTGACTTAACTCCTCTACTCGCTTTTATTGACAATCCTAGGAAGAGAAAGAGTGGTGGTGAAAAGAAAGAAAAACACAATGCTGCTTCTGTAAAACCTATTTAATTGTTCAACAAAATACAATATCAGAAATATAATCATGATGTCACTAACAGTGATGTATATTCGAACTTTATTCATTTTGGCATAATCATTCCAGCATATTAAATACATAATAGTTGAGAAGAGTATTCGGCGCCAACTTTAGTAATTTAACAACAAATTTACAACGAAAGTTTGTAACTAACTGCTGAATACTGCTCGGTACAAAATTGTTTTGTAAAAATTTCGGTTCAGTAAATGGTTTCGGATGATATTTTTTATTTATAGGAAAAAAATAGATTGCTTTAGCTTTTCCTAGCCTCTCTTTTAGGTTTTGGTAGTAAAATGTGGTAAAATCACTTATTTTAATTCAATAAATTAATTGATTAGCCCTTTCTGGTGGTGGGATCTACCTCCTAGTGGTCCACCCTAAGCAACGGCATCTTTGGTTTTCTAACCAATGATGACGGCTAACAGATCCCTCTGCGGTGGTAGGCTTCGTAAGAGGCTGCCTGGATGCTACCACCCTCCTGCCGGAGTCCAGCGCCAAACAGTTTTTCTGTGTTCCGTTGGTGTGTGGGAGAACCAGTACCTCTGGGTAAGCTCGCTCCATCTTAGGCTTATTCTTAACCGTAGAGTTAAGTATGAAGTTAAAAGCTAACCATTATTTAAAAAAAATAAAAAAAAGGTATTTCAGTAAGCGATCAGCCTAGTCTTATGAGCTTTTGGATGTAAATTATAACAAGATAATTTTTTGTGAGCTTGATGAACTTCCGTTACCAATTCATCTTAGGAAATAATATTTCTTAAAACTTTTAAGAATGTAACATAAAAGCATTGACAGCCTACTCTTTACCATCTTAGTGAACGTTGCAACATTTTAAAAAACACCACACTGTTCTATCATCAACTGGTTACATCAGATCTCTGCTTTATACAGGTCTCTTCAAGAGGAGGACTTTGACATGATTGCTACATGCAGATACAATTAGGCCAATGGTAAAGAAGACGCTGCTGTTCGTCTTACAATGACTTGTTTTGGTTTCTTCTTACGACACCCATTTGAAGAAAAACACCACAGGTGACTGTGGTATACTGTTCTTATTACACACAGTATTAACAACAGTAGGTATTGATCAGAACTCTGTCTGAATTATGATTGAAGAATCATTACTTTATGATCGACTATTATATACTCACCTGTACTTAAGCCATTGGAATCCATAAATTTTAAACGAGATCATAGTTTTATTCCCCGTAGTCCGAAACGACATATTTAAAAAGATACCTTGGGCCGTTCCCACTACCGAACAACTTGCGGTGCGAATGAGCTCATTCTTATACAGACTTGAGCGATTCGCACCGCGGTTCGAATAACTCGTGGTGTGAAACGTCCTAATTCCCCAAATAAAATGACAATTTAAGAATATCATTAAAAACGACGTTCAAATAAGATACGTGTTTAATAACAAACACTCAGAAATCACATATAAACAAAAGCCATTCGGAACTAACGCAGATGTTAAGGTGTGAATTTAAACATCAGCAAATCGCAAACTATTCAAATCAGATCTGGTACCCTACTCTCCTAAACTATATCTTTTGATGTGCCACCCCCATTAGTATTCCAAACAAACTTTCGGGGTCTTTGGTTCAGATTTATATCGATCATAATATATGTAACCGGTACGTGCTTCGAGTACATTTAATTTACCTGAGTTTTCAGACCGATAAGGGGTTCTATTGTTTCAAAGGATGCTTTTGATTTAGTAGTCTGCTAGAATATTCATGTAACAATTTCACTCTTTGATAATATTTGTTAGGTTTCACTTTTGTATTTTCTGACATACTCGTATTTCAGATAAGTGTTTGACGTTCAATCTAAATATTGTGAAAATTTTATAGTAATTAAAGTCGTGGAAAATCGTTGCCTCTTTGTTTTGTGAACACAATTTTAATGTGTTGATATAAATAAAAGTTGTTGAGATAGACATGGCGTGCAAGCTTCGTTTCCCTATATTTATAGTTAAGAATATTACATATTTTTGATATAATTGATTGATTTTAATGTGAATTTTTAGTGTTCAAGAAGAGGAAAGATATTAGGTACTTAGTAAATCAGACTAGAAAGCAAAATAAAAAGACATGTCAAATATACATTTATTTACTTTGTGTATTTGTTTTTTTTTTATAAATTATTCAATTGACATACCTACCTACTTCTATGGATGAGATAATTTAATTTAATTGTGTATTACTGTTTTTTTACAAATTATAAATTTGCATGCTAATACAGGCAAAACATGACGTTACTTATGTTTGCTTATCACCTTGTATAGCATGTTTTTTGCAAATAAATAATTTATTTATTTATTTACAACTTTAGGTCCTAGATATAACAATCGAGCGGAAAAATATAGACAAGATGAAAAATCATGCATTTAATTATCATAAATTTAACAATAGGTCATTAATCTTTGGATGCTACCGAGTCTCGACCCTCCTGCCGGAGTCCAGCGCCAAACAGTTTTTTCTGTGTTCCGCTGGTGTGTGGGAGAACTAGTACCTCTGGGTAATCTCGCTCCATCTTAGGCTTCTCCTTAACCGTAGAGTTAAGTATGAAGTTAAAAGCAAAAATAGGTCGTTAAAGCTTTTAGTAAGCAAGCGTCTAAAATCTAGCGACTGGTGAAATCGATTGCACGAATATTTCACAACTCACAATATACTCGAAACAAAGCAGCAATCAATACACAAACGATGACGGACAGACACGCAGACACAGACGTTTTTGTGTCCGAACACTCAAGCTTTCTGCGTATCGAAAAAGGTACAACAATCCAAATTAACAGACAACTATGACAAGTTACAAGTGCTTTTGACAATGTTAAAATATCTGACGATGTTTAATAATTGAATGAAGATGTGTGTCTTATTGCCGATGCAGACGGGTCATTTTAAAATGCTGATGGTTTTGAAGAAGATATTCGAATGTTTGCAGTGTAAGAGGGCCATTGAGACTTTTGTGTCCGCATACAAAGACAATGAGTTAGACAAAGAACTCTCAAGTGGTCAACGATTTCTCGTTGCCATAGAGTACGGTTTAACACCGTTATTTTTGAAGACACTACTAATAATAGCCTATTGAACTGCAATATATCAATAGGTATGAGCACATATTGAAAATATTTCCACTTAAGGATAGGTGTGTTTTCAAAAGCAATGTGATTACTGTAAATATGTTTCTGCAATAATTCTGTGCATGTCAATGATTTAATGCTAAATAAGTATTTTTTGACAATATTCAGTCAAAAAGCCAACAGTAAAATGACAATTATTCTCAGTTTTCAGTTGATTTTTTTATTTAAATATATAATAATAATGTCCTTTTTGATTAATGCACACAAAATTGTCATAACTCACGATTCTGATAGTTTAAGTTATGCTCTGTTAGGTAAGACACTTTTTGTTTCAATTGTTGAAAAAGAAAAGAAGCTATTTATTTTTCTCATAATGAAATTTGCAGGATTCACTCATATACTTAGTATAGATAGTAATCATTGTTATACTAAATATCGACAGTCTTTTAGAACATAAACATGTCAAGACGATGATTAATATAAGAGCGGAAATTGGGGCTATACATTCCGATGTCGGCTGATTGAGTGATCCAACGTACAGTTTCATCTGGGATATTCAAGCTGCTGATTTATAAACAGAATGAGTTAATAAATTCACTATCGTGACTATACGGTCCGATCGCGGAGGAGTCGTGAGCTCGTTTCACTCTTTGTCTCTAGTTTTGATTTATCTAATGGCATTACGTTTGAGTAATGAATTTATTAAAGTTGAACTTCGACTTGCTACTGATTTTAAATGGGTTTTCGCTGAATTACATTGTTTAACGATGTCTGCTTCAAATATTGGATTAATATTAATATCATTTGGTTTTATGAAAATATTTATGAATCTTATTCTGCAAACACAATTATTTTCGGAGTAAGGCTTCATTATAAATGTTGAGTAATGTTTGGCAATTCATCATCTAGTTCTTTCCAAAACATAAAAAATATGCTCAAAATGTACCGCGATGTAATGAAAAGCGATACATTTAACTCTTATTATAATATTTTATAGACTAGCTGTTGCCAGCATCTATGTTCGGGGGTAAAATCTAGCGTATGTTGTTAGCCTTTTTGCCTTTAGTATGAAAAACAATCCCACAGAAGCCGAATTTTTTTTCGAAATTACATTTCAGATTAATGTGTATGTACTCTATCTCTATGTCAAATTCAAACCAAATTTGTTCAGTCGTTCTGACGTGAAAGTCACAAACATCCTTACTTTCCAATTTATAATTTAACTAAAAAGTTACATTAACATTTAGAAGACATTACTCATATTATGTTTGATTTTAGCTACTGGTATAATGATTTCCGTTTTTATTACATTATTAATCAATATCTATCGACTAAGATAACGCCATTATGTATCGAGATAGTATGTCAGATAGTTTACATCGATATCCTTTATAAACAGCAATTTGCTTTGCATCTTATAAAATATTTAAACGATCATCGAGATGAAGTCATTAACTAGCGAGAATAATTTTATTTATCGATGTAGTTAAACAGGTTAAAGGCTTAATTGCAACTTCTTTGGCATTTCAGTTTTTTTCGCTGCGCATACGCATTATACTTGCCGATATAACCTTTCGGCTTATTCTGGTTGAGTAACTAACTAGTCTTGTTGGATTATTTACAACCAATTTAGTATATCTGATTATTTATTGCATGGAATTAAGGGGCTTACTGTCCTTAAGGTATGGTATTAAATCTATAATTTGCAATATCTCCTTCAAAAATATTGCAAAATAAAATAAAATTATAAAAGTTGCACAATGTAATCACATATTTTTAATACATGTTATTAAATGTTTGAATAATTTGTATAATCGACAACTTAATTAAGAATGTTCTATCCTTTGGTCACGCTGCATACAAAAGTTTTAGTGGCAGAAGTGAAATAAATTTTAGTTGATTTCCTCATATGCCGTGTCGTGTGGAGCTATCAAACAAAAAGAATAGCAACACCAACTTATTGATCTCAAGAGGCGACTGAAAGGAAAATTGCTAGAAGAAGATGGCCAGCGATGTTTGTCTTAACCCTTCGCTAAACTGCGATTGCCAACCCACAGAGCATGGAAAAAGGTTAGGTTAGAACGGCTGTCAATACTGTCATTCGCCATTTGTATGAGATCCGATGTCGCCGCTTGCTCCCCACATAAAAAGTTCAAAGAACGCTAATCAAGGGAATCCTTCTGACGTTGCGCGACCAATAGGGTCGCGCGACGTCAAAGAAATCAATCCCAGCGCTTACTTTTGCTGCCCAAAGTATAAGCATTTGCTCATAACCTCTGTGGCACGCCAGCCTTACCTACATCACCTTTCTAACTTTTTTCAATGTTCTGTGTGCCAACCCATCTGCTAAGGGTCTTGATTTTAAAATCGTTCTTTTGGAGGGGACTGTGTCCAGCAATAGCCTGATAGGCGAGTGGTGATAATATATTTTTGCGTATTACTTAATAAGTTCCTGCTTACTGTGGGGAATTGCGCATGGCATTAATTCCATCTTTTATACATTTTAATTTGTAGTATCAAGTTTTAATAAATGAATGAAGTCTCAACTAAATGTCTATTTTTCAGTTAACTACCTTTGTGACTAACAAACCGACCGTAAGAATAAACCTCGCAAATATGGCAATGTATCAAATCCTTAATATCTCCATTCTAATCTGTTTACTCTATTTTTATATACGTTTTAGTTTCTCCGCGAAACTTTCCTTAGTCTCCTAATTCAAAGAGGTTTCGTATTCAACCCGATTTACTGCGTCGATTTTAACCCCCGAATTTCAAAGGCCCGACGGTTGTAAAAAATACGCTACCTGGCTTAGAAACTATTTTTAAGGGTTGAACGAGATTAAAGTATTGTAGGACAATAGATTCAGACGTTAATATAGAGGTTTATTCCGGTAAATTTAACTTTGCGTGAAATTAAAGCCGCATTTGATGACATTTTTGACTTTGAATAGGTTAAGATATTACTTAGGTACTTTGTTATCAACAAAAAAAAGATAAATACCATTTTTTCTATATATTTGTTTTTATTATTTATTCCTTGGTTATTCGTATCGCCATTGTTAAAATCTCACCAAATTCGTAACATTTGAATTAAACAAAATGTTTCGTTCGTGAATGATGAACGAATGATAACAAAACAATAGCTATAATATATTACCTATACCACCAATAGTTAAGGGCAAATCTAAAAAAAAATTTTAGTGCTTATTGATTTTTTTTTTTAAATAAAACGATTAATAAAGTATTGATAACATTTTTTTTGGCATGTTGTATATGAAGTAATACAAAAGTAATATCAGCATACACTGAATATGATGATGGTTTCAGGGCGTTTATGCGTTCCAAAATCAGAAAAACTCAACTTAAATTATCCCCAGAACATTCTAAAGGCTAATACATTTACCACAAAGATTAGTCTCCACCACATCGTAAAAAAACACATTTTCAACATTTTAAAACAACCTACATCATCCCGCAACGCGCTTAAGTGTGATTAACGCCGTTAATTTTCATAAAATCGCTCTTTACCCATATTTTAAACGGTTTATTACGGGTGTTGTGAGGCAATCCCCGTATTTTGCCCGGTAAAGCCAACACGGGCCCGGTAAACAACGCCGTGATCCGGGATTCGGGTAACAAGATATAGCTATCTCTTACTATATTTTCCCTTTCCGGTGTCTGTACTACTGTCGATCCACTTGGAGATGTTATTTTATGAAAAAACATTACTGACGACATACTGAAAGTGTTCAAAGATGTTTGAAAAAATCATTTGTTGTTACGCAAAACTTAATTAGATTTTCACATATTCAAATGTTTTTTTTTTTTTAGTAATATTATCTACCTCCAGTCTGGTAAAGAGCTATTTAAAACAATATACCTGCTTTCACTTTACATCTTTTAATTTACTTCAATAGATGTGACTTCGTTTAAAGCTTTATATTTTTATGCATATAAAAAAATACGAATATTGTTGAAGCATCTGAGTTTGCAATGTTTTGTACAAAGATTTACCTAACGACTTTCTAATAATTACTGGCCTTGTTAGTTAGTGACCTTACCAAAATCGTTATTTTTCACTTAAAATAAATATTTACGAGGACACACGAAGTGTGTGAATTGATCTTTGAGGTCATACAAATATTTGTCTGAAGTCCACAACTTTGCCATTCAGAACCTGTATGAAGATTGTTTGTTTAACGTAAAATTCGTTTGGAAATCTAGTTTTTATAACTTTTACTTAAAAATCTTGCAAAGGTTAAAACCAAAATGATAATAGAAATATAAGATGTTTGTTTTGTTGTATGAGTTTATTTATATACCTAGGTAAGTTGATACTGTTCCTTTTCTAATATTTTTACAATTTTTATTACATTTGTAATGATAACCTTTTGGTTTTCTCTCGCCTTTGCTAGCTTTGAAGTGTCTTAAAGAAATTGAAAATACTTAACTCGTTAAAGTTATATTTTCTATACATTATTTATTTTTATTCCATCATCATAAATAATTATTTTCATCATTACAACCATCAATAAACAATACACAAATTGTCATTATCTTAAAATAAGAAACAATCTCTATTTTCCGAATTAAAAACTTATCAAATTCTTGTCATAAGGAATCAAAGCAGACACTTTTTCGTTTAGGGCCAAATACTAGGGCTACTGTTTTATTAATACCGATAAAAAGAAATTATTAAATTTGCTGCATTTATATCACTTATTATTCGTGCATGATTATTAAATAAATGGTGATTTAATCGTTGAAATAAGAACCATTTTTATCCCGTAGGCTGAAAATATCCATAATCCGTTTCGGGTTACAAGTTATACTTCCAATATTCTTCATACAATATCTGCCAAGAAACTCGACTCCATAGTATCATGGTGTTTATTTGTCGATGTATACTCGTATACACTATCTTTTGTTCCCTTTTTGCGGGATTTTCAATGTAGAGACAGAAAAAAATGTTTTTTTTTTTAGATTTGTTAATATTTTTCATTTATATTTCTGAAGCGCTCATAGCCCAATGCTTCTTCGTGATCAGTTTCTGTCACGAATGTTAAGCAACGATGGGAGTGGGTATTAATTGGATGGGTGACCGTTTGTGGCATCATACCTTGAGCGCTTCCGTGCTTCGGAGGGCACGTTAAGCTCTGTTGGAGGCCTTCGGGCGGCTTGAGAAACATCCAACGGCGGGGTGATGTTGCCACAGCGTCGCCCCCGCCGTCCACCAACCCGCACTAGGCCAGCGTGGTGGTACTAAGGCCTTAAGCCCTCTCCTTAAAAAAGGAGAGAGACCCGTGCTCAGCAGTGAGCGAAAATGGGTTGTTACTTTATATTTCTGATCATGTTGACGTAAGCCTCTGTGGTAAAGTAGCATCCATTTTGCATATGAAAACAATATCATTGTTTTATTCGGCTTTCTTATATTAAAGTCATTATAGTTTCAAATGCTGCTAGGGCATTAAAACCTAATTTTATGAACGTATTGTAGAACATAAAAAAATACATTACTTTTCAATTATTTTATCCTAAATCATCAAAATTCTATTTTCATTCGTTGTGAAGATCCTTAGTTATATACCCATCAGTGGGCGTTGTTTGTCTGAGATGATGATGATGACTCTTATTTCAATCATATTATTATTTTCGCCAACTATAATATTTCATAAGTGTGTTTATTTCATAATATCTCCACAAACAAACTTGTTTGAAAGTAACTTCTCTAGTGATAGTGACCATGGAAGTTTAATTCAGTATGTAACTTCTACATTGAAATTAAAATTGAATTGAATTAAATTGAATTGAATAAAAATTTATACTTCTCATTCATTGCTGTTACAAATTTCAAATTCTATAATTTCCAAACGTCTTTTTGCCGACCGTAATTCGTTCCCTCCTAAACGTGATACCCATAGGAGTGGATTGCTAACAAAAGGGCATTCTGATTTTGTTTTGACTAAAATTGCGAAGTATCCTGTTACACGAAGCACGCCAGCCAGTATTTAAGATTAATATGACTAGAATCATACTTTTATGGTACAAACCTTTTGTAGTAGATTCGGAGACGCAATAAAACTTTTAGATAAAATCAGAGGAGTAATGAATGTAAGGTAAAGTCCTTATAATCAATCTGCAAAGTGCGAATCATTAAATTTTTAAGAATATGTAATTTTGTGAATAGGTTGTTTGTTTCGGCGGGAGCCATTTTGCGAATAAGTTCAATATGTACTGAACCTTATTTTAAACCAAATAGACTTTTCTATAATAACAATCAACACCATTTAATTTTGAGTGTTTGAAGGATTTGAAGAATAATCTCACACCTGTTTATTACCATATCGTGTTTTCTTATATTCACTTGAATGTAAAATCAGCTGTTACAGAAGCTGCTACAAAACATTGTCAGTAATTATAACTACTGACAATGTTTTGTAGTAATTTGTTATATTTTGTGTGCAGTAATTATTTTGTAATTATGTTTTGTATGCAGTATACTGCATCAGTGTCTTTCACTAATAGCAATATCTTAGAATATGTGAAAAAGATAGCAGGCATCGCAATGCGTAGTAGGGCCTCAGAATAAGAAATAATTGCGTAAATAATCTTTTGACAGTCACATAACTTATGTTTGTGTTTTTTTGCAAAACTAACATTATAAGCAAATTTGGAATCGTTTTGTAAATTCTAACTTCCCTACGCGACAGATGCTTCTTCTTTTAATTCTTGTCTCTTTCAAAAATGTTTGCGGTTAAGGCTTAACTCCTGTCTGCACTGGACATCATTGTCTCCACATAATACCCAGGAAGTTGGCATGTTCCGTATTCCTTCGCATAAAATATAAATGACAACAAACAACGATTGTGTCCTACATACATTTTATTGACAGGACAACAATAGGATCATATGAATAGTGGAATCCATAGGAACTCGGGCTTAGCCAGTTTTTATTCGGTTACAAATATCCTTGCTTCCTCTTAGTTTTTTGTTACGATTGTATCCATTTGGGAATTTCTTTTGATGTACGAATAAGATTTCGCTGTTTTTTAAGCAGATTATAAGAACACACGTCACTCAGATATTATCACAATAAAACAACCTTTGCTATAAATGCGTTGTCATCTTTTTTATGTTCTTAGCCTTTGACAGAGTCATCATTGACACTTTTCAATACTTATATTTGCATATATGTATGGTTAATAACAAAAGCATTACAGCTTACTAGTACCAGTCCCACGTTGAAGTAATCATTGTTACGGACTATGTAATGATATGAATATTTAAATGTATACTGATTTACACTTTCATGATTAACTAGCCGTTGCCCGCGACTTCGTCCGCGTTAATATGTTATTATGATCGCGATTATTTTTGAAACATTTTTCACTAATGCTTCGCTCCTATTGGTCGCTGCGTTATATAGATTAAAGCCTTCCTCGATAAATGGACTATCCAACACAAAAAGAATTTTTCAATTCGGACCAGTACTTCGTGAGATTAACGCGTTCAAACAAACAAACGAACAAACAAACAAACAAACTCTTCAGCTTTATAATATAAGTATAGATAATTATTACAAAAGAGTTATTTGATTCGGGATTTATACCATGTACATAGTTTTTCTTGAGTGTTTTAAATTTCAGTATTCTTTCAAGTGATTGATGTCCATGCACAGACAACGGCAGGTCAACCTACCTAAAAAGTTAAAGGTCATTGAATTGATTTTCAACTTTAAGTCCAACAAGTAGATATCAATATCAATTGAGAAAATTTTACGTTTTGTGGTGGTAGACGTGCTGTTGCCTGTACATCATTCTTATTTATATATATACTTTTGTACCTAACTCAAAATCACTGCTTTTCAGGACCTGTCTTACTATAACTAGGACTATTTTGTCTGTTTCATAATTAAGATTATTGTATTGTATACTTTATGACTGTTTGTGCCAAAATAAAAGGAAAATAACTAAACAAAAATGATTTGATTGTCTTACTAAGTTTAGACAATGTAAACATGCTTGTTTTTTATTAATTTCAATAGCAGCACGAAACATATACCTAATATGAAATCAGTTTATTTTGGTTACTTTTATATTCCTTGTTCAGATCTAACTGTCAGATATATCTTTTAATTTCTGAATCCCATGTTCGTTTACTACTTTTGTTTTATCGTTTCTGTATTTTGCATAGTCCTCCGCATTAAATCATTTGAGTTTTATTTCATGCAATGGCACAGATAAATTATATTTCCATTCAAAGATGGAGGACTAGGCGCTGTAAATCTTAAAACTTCAAAGCTATTAGTGGTTTATTTAAACCTTGCTATTTCTCTCAGACATACTATCACAATAGATACTGCGTGTTCTTTGAACGTAAACGTTCGTTAGGGAGTTTTTTTTTCTTTTGTATTGATAAACTTTTGATTCCATTAAAAGCGCCTCCTGGGGCCTATTTGCAGAAATAAACTGATTTTACAGATTTTATTTTACTAATGATATCAACTGAGATAAAGTTAAGTAGGTTAGGTTTTCCTAGCATGAGTGATGCAATGAATTATGCAATAATTTTCTCGGTTTTCATCATACCTTGAATTTGAATTCATTGAATATGACTAGAGTTCTAAGAGGATATTTATAGAATATACTTAAAGTGTAGTTTTAATTGATTGAAATATAAACTGCGAAAATAATTGCCGAATACTTACTAACACTAAATTTAAATAAGGTAAACTTTTATCCAAATCAGAGCATCATGATGATGAAGACTTCAAGATTTACATTCTGCGTGAAATTTATCGTCTAGTTTTTCGGCATTAAAAAGTGTATTGATTGGTCTAATACTTGTAATACTTTTCTGGTCTAACCTGTCGTAACAGTTGTCATGACCGATTCACTGATTTGGTTATGACCGGTTCACGATACCGTGTTGTCTATTATATTATTTGTCTGTATAATTTCCTCACCTTGAGCGTGCACTTGAAGTAACTAGTATCTATTTAAGTATAATTTATAGACTTCGGCTAACCTCAAGTGGTTGTAATCTCGTAGTACATATGTTTTTTTAATGGCAGCGGTCTTGTTAAAGATACGGGAAGTGAACTTGAATTACTTGATTCTCTATCAGTTTTTGAAGTATTATAGTCAAGATATGAAGTACCGTAATATTTTTTTCCCACCGAGATTATTTGGAACTATTACATTTTGATACGCCAATTGAAACATCATCTAGATAGATTAGCCTACTTTTTTATTGGGATTTGTATATCAGGAACTATTTTTAATATTAACCTTATTTACAATATAGTCTCATGCAACTGGTACTCTAATATAATGGCAACAAACTGAACACATGTGTGTCCAGTCTCTTGTGTTCAGTTGGTGAATAACCCAAAAAGCTGAGCAATACGAAAGTTGAAAGATTTTTAAAATTGGAACTAGCAAATTGGATAACTTATTGGTTCCTCTTGCAATCCAATCGTGCGGAAACTGACACGTTCGAAAATATTGTTCGCGATCGATTCACATCCATTTTGACCGGAGCAAATTGTCAAGGCGGGGATACGTCATTTTTTTTTATCTTATTCGGTCCCTACTCTTGGTGACACATTGATGTATGATCTACATGTTGGGAAGATGACGACGGTCGGATCCAGGTAGATCTTTTTTCGATTCACGCACGATTGGTTTTGTATTTGGCCACACTTTGTCGGTGTTGATCGAAATTGTGACTTTCGTACTTGCTGATCTATCAAGTGTTACTATGGATGCCACAGAATATTTTAGGATATAAAAATTTATTGTCACTGAAACATATAATTAAATGAATGAAGAAGACAGACAGTACAATTCCAAATAATAGGTCCGGGAAGAACTATTTTAAGAAACAAAACATATTTTTTTGTATTCTTTATCTAACAAGTCGAAAAAACATATTTGATATATGTTGCTTAATGTATTAATCTACCAAACGAATGACTTCGTAACTTCATAAAAACAAAATTATTACTTAAACAAGTAGGTACATTATAAGTGTATTCAGATAATACATTGATAGTAATCACAAGTTCTGATTGGCAAAACTTTACAATCCCTAGAGGACAACCATCAAATTACCGCAACTAATAAATAAGAACATTGTGACTACGACTAAAGAAATAACTTCTTACTATCTAATACGGCTACAATTCAATTGACTATAGATATTTATTTTTATACTAGCTGTTGCCCGCGACTTCGTCCGCGTTAATTTCTGTTATTATGATCGCGATTATTTATGCTACATTTCCCACTGCTGCTTCGCTTCTATTAGTTTCAGCGTAATATTATGTAGCCTAAAGCCTTCTTCGATAAATGCACTAACCAACACAAAAATAGATTTTCAAATCGAACCAGTACTTCCGGAGATTAGGGCGTTCAAACAAACAAACAAACAACAAACTTTTCAGCTTTATAATATTAGTATTAGTATAGATAATAATTAGGCTTTAGAAACAGAAAAAACGCGGCTTAATATAAAAAATAATTTAATGATAGAGATTTAGTGATTTCATCAATAGATTTAGATTTATTTGACTTTTTACTATTAGTCTTAGTGTTTAGACTTAAGACTATTTGTCTTATCCTCAATTGCTTATGGCTATGACTAATTTCACCAATAAAAGCCATAATAATTTCATACTACAAATAATTTATTTTATAAATGTGGATATTATAATACTTATTTCAGTTCTCTGTAAAGACATCTAAAACACTTGTGTGTGCACCACTCCCTGAAATAGGTCGATCAAATTTGTTTTACAACTACGAGTAACAAACTATATGGAATTTTTTTTTTTGTATCATAAAGCACAAACGAAAATAATTCTGTTATGTGGCATTAATACGGAACGTCCGAAAACAATGTATTAAAACAATGCAACGTGAACACATTTCTGAGCTATTTTAAGACTGTTCTCTTTCGCTTTGTCATTTACTCTTAAAATATCTTAGCGACGTTTACGATTTGATATCAAATGTGGTTATAGTTACTTTTAGAATTAATATTTCGTCACACTGAACAAGCTATATAGAAGTATGTAAAATTTTTAGTCTCCAAAATGTTTAATTTGTTTATTTTCTTGTTACAGGTAAATTTTACAAACATCGACGGCCCAGGTTCGATGCACGTTCGGGTAAATTTAGGAAATTATCTTTTTTAAATTGTCTTGGGTCTGGAAGTAACAAGTGAATTTTAGCCGTTCTTTGGAAACCCTTCCACCCATCTTTAGTTCCAGCATTAGTCACAAGATAAACAAATCACGTAAGAGAGGCATAATAGGTAGCTTTGAAAACTCAGACACCGATTTTCTTATTCCTTATCTTATTTCTCTTATCATCATCATCAGGGTCAGCCCATTCAGTTCACTACTAGATATATGCCTCTTCATAAGTAGGGATTTGATCATCATCGCATCAGTTTGCAAGCGGGTCTGCGATAGCAGTTTAGCCTATGGTGGGCGAAATATGCTGCTGCCCGTACTCTTTTAGTCGCTTCTTGCAACACGCACAGAAAGAGAAGGAGTAATGCTATTCTTTGAACGTGCCGGCACCAACACAACGATTGCGAAATTTCTCTAACCACAAGTATGACTTCGCTTGAATTGTAGATCACAGTATATATATCGATGTTAATATCATATTAGTATACTGATTTAACTGTTCCTTAGCAAACACTATCAAGGCGAGATTAGACCAACTTTCCCATCGACCATTGGCAAATAATAAACATGATCCTAAGGCTAGATATTGAGGGTCACTATTTGAGTTTGGCTAAATACGTTACGAACGCAGAGATAACTTTGTGGTAGACGCCGCTTTGGGTAATTTTGAATAAATGTCGTCTGTTATGCCGTTCGTAAAAATCCGGACGCTGACTGTATGAGCGACGAAATTGTTGAGAATGTTAGTGGAAGAAAAAAAAATCCCCACTTAACCGTACGACACCAAGCGCCTTCAGTCCGAGGCTATTCTCTGTAACATTTGACTCTATTTGTCTTTCTCTCTTAGTCATGCTAATATTTTTATATAAGGTATGTCTTTTATGCAAAAAAGACAAACAGATTCGTTAACACGAGCATCTAAATTAGCTGTAAAACCTCAGGAGACTTGCTCTGAAACATAATATTTGTAAATTTGGTTTCATCTAGGTATCGTTGTTACTCATGTTAATATCTTAGAGTATGTGAAGGAGAAAGATATAGGTATGCGTATATGTAAAGATACAACTCAAGAAGCAGCAAAACTGCGATCTGCAATCGATTATGGCCTATGTTCAGCTGTGTACTGATCTAGGCTGATGATGATGGGATTCCACTTGACCTTGACCTCTTTAAACAAGCGAGGTCTATTAGCCACGTTCGTCTGTGGTTAAAGCCAATATTTGCGCGGCTGACTGTTCGAAGCTGCCCAAACAAAGTTGACATCAATGAATCCCTCGGGATGGATATCTTGTTCCTATGTTTAACATGTTGGATTTAAGGCTGAGTTTTGTCTTTTATAGTCAATATATGAGTTGAGGTCCGTGTTTACATTGGAAACCTGACATTGACTATGTAATATTTATTTGATTCACGTCCGTGAAGAATAAATTATCCCTCTTTATGTCGATAAAGAGGGATAATTACCTCTTCATTACGTGCTATTTTTAAAAAAGTTTAAAGATAATGTGACAGTTTTTCTTGCTTGATGTTTTTAATCCATTTTATTAATGTAACTAATTCGAATGTTACAATTGAAACAAATTCGTTTAATGAATAATGATTTGAAACGAAAAGCCTCAAAAGGATAAAAATAAAAATATTTATATGGAGGACAATTTTTTACAGAATACGATTAATATTATTGCGTAGTTTACTACGTATTTAGGAATGGTTGAAATCTCACCTAAAACTCTCATTATTTTTTAATTGCACGTCGTCTATAAAATGATTTCACTTGAACCCAAGAACATGCCACACTTAATTTTAGTAGTGAGACAATTTGATTTAAGAACAGAAACCATAAACCTTCCTGATCAGATCACGTCTTAACATCCGGTGGTAAATAGGGGGACATAACACTTTCGAATTAAGACCATTAGGTACCAAATAAGCTAATAACTTAAAGTCGTTGACAATTTACAGGTTAATGGAATGATTTGTCTTTTAATACTTAGGCAGAACAACCAGAAATGAGGGATGTCAAAAAACTAGTAGTAAGAAAAGATTTGATTTTAAAGCGACAGTACTAGAGTACAAATAAAAGAGAATATGTTTACGGATATTGATTCGCATTTATTTTGGTTTAACCATACTTTTCGAACATTTTACAGCGTTCATGGTCACGGACAGTCTCAGAAATCGGTACTAGCATAGTTTTAAATACGATTCCTTAAAGAAAAATAACAACTGTTGACTCAAAATTGTAATGACTTACTTAATTTACTGAAATGTTTTGTCTAAAGTACCTAATTATCTTGGATTTCTTTGCAAACTCATGTTATTTCGTGCGTGCAAACAGTCATTTATCCAGATGAAGGTAAAAGACGCAAAAGACTCAACTAAGACTTAATTAACGAATCCGTTTTGCGTGGGATGTTTAAAACCTAAATAAGTGAGAGAACACGGATTGAGAAGTCTTTTATTACTTGAAAAAAGGTTGCAATAAAGAGTTTTTAGTTCGAAACAAAGAAAAGGTTTTATTTACACGCAGTAGAAGATAAACGGTTAACGATTTTGCTAACTTTTTCCATGTTCTGTATTTTGATGATTAAAACCATGTATCTATCTATATATATAAAAACTTATGTTGGTTTGTGTACGCTTCAATAACTCAAAAAGTTTAGCACCGATCGAGCTAAAATTTTAGCATGATATATAATCCGCATCAAGGATTATTTTTATCTATTTATCCGCGACCGCGATAAAAAACAAAAACCATTCAATCACAATGTGCCACAGCGAAGCGTGTCAGGGAACAGCTAGTATATTATATAAGATAAATACAATGAAGCGGTAAAAAAAATACACATACTAAAAGTTAATAACTAAGCAGTATGGTGACAAATATTAGAGAATAATACCTACTTCTAGCAATATAAATGCGAAAAAAACTTTGCCTGTCAGTCTATTGTGCTTTCAAGCCTAAACTAGTGAATTTATAATCTATACTTTGAGAAAGGACATAGGTTATTTTGTATCACACTGCAGGGCACAGGTTTCCTCCCGCGCGATATAAGTAAAGTTTTATTCACGCAGGTAGAGCCACGGGAAAAAGCTGGTAAAATATATTTTATCCGTGACCACAAAAATTTCTTTAACTCAAAACATAATCTTCTTAAAACATCTCATCAGCATAGTTAAGAAACCGCTAAGCGATGCTAACAACATTCCCTTACTCTCTAAGTCATCTATTAACCGATACTTTAGTTCAGTTTAATTAACTTCCGATCAAGTTGAACTTACGATCGCCGATATCGATAAACTGTCCGGGCACAACACTATCGCGGCCCTTAAAATACCTTTAAATGCAATTATCAGAGGAACGGGTCTTTCTGGATTCGTGCAATTCAATGAAGACATGCTTAGGTCACATCACTTGAAGAACAGTTAATCCTGTCTGTACAATGTTTAACATTTTTAAATAAAAATAAAATATTTATAATCGAATTCAACTTTCTTTTATAAAAAATTTGTCTTAATTTTTCTCGATGATTATTTTAGGTATAGCGTATAGAACATAATAAGCTCCAATTGTGTAGAAAGACACTTAAAAGACAACAGGAGTTAAAGCGTCTTAAATACATCTGTAGGTAGACGAATTACATTTGTCTAGCCGTCACCACTTGCGTGCAAAATATCAATCCTTTAAAAGTTGTTTATTTTTATACCTATAGTGTTCGCGTGAATTCAGTATTTGAATAGCTAACTATAAAAGTTTTTCACAACAACCGTCAAAAAATATGTAATGTATGTAGCTCATTTAATATATATTTAACGGTATTCGTTAGTTCAAAACAATTAATCATTGAAAATCATCATGCTCCACCGGCTTAAATAATTTGCTCATTTCATGTGATAATTTGTAGTTATTTTTTCAAACATAGTCCTTAAAACTGCTTTGCGGTAAATTATATACTTATCAAATTTTCTTGCATGCTTATCAAATGATTTTTGTCTTTGTACTGGCCTATTTTCACGTGCTACGGTCAACTAGGATTAACAGACTTAATTGCTAAGACTAAATGTGGTAATATAGTACTTATGAGGCACTGGTGTTACAATTCTGTAATTAGTAGCGCGCCTATAACTTCGCCTGGCTAGACGTGTTCAGTGGGTTTGTTCACCATTAGTAATAAGTAGAAACATCAATGGGAAACTGGTTTCAGATATTGTTTTTGTATCATAATCTATGCTTGTATGAGAAAACCAAAGAATGTAACTAAGGCTGATATGTATCAAAGGAATAAATGTAGATCTTTGTAGAACAAGCAATGTATATTTTCATTGATACTTACCGAAGCTTAATATTTGGTTACAGTGAGAAGTGTCTACCAGTGACTTTGCTTGCGTGGATATGATTATTTTCTGTGACCCAGATTTTTTTCTACAATGCTTCGGTTTTCATATAACAAACAGAACAATGACAGTTTTTTTTTAACCCTTTGAGCGTGGGTTATTCCACACACAACTCAATTGTTATCGCGACAGCCGGCTGTCGAGCGAGGTTCGAAGCATTAAGTTGCAAATGACAGTTATTTTATTATAACGTTTAGCTGGTCAATTATAATTTACATTGTTTTCTGTTTATTATATACCACAACATGATCAGCTCATACCATACCTATCGTAATAAAAAATCTACTATACATACATGACTTACAGAAATGTTAAAGTAGAAGTGCATCCAAATGATCAGTGGTTGCTTATTCAGTTATGACGTTTTTCTGTCACCAATCTTGTGTACAGTAAAGTTTCAGTAATTCTATTAATACTACAAGTTCATATTTTAAACAAAACCAAGATAATGAGCATGTATCTTTATAATTAAAGGCATACTCCATATTATCACTATGGCGCCTTCCATATTGACATAACAAAAGGAACTATCTCAAAAGTGACATTATGTCACCACATTATATCAGAAGCGGCGCCTTATATTATTATCAGTTACTCGTATCTTCCTGTGAATAAACTTGGGGGATTTTATTAACTGCGGATGTAATGGATTAGACTGAAGATAAAGATAAGTTAGCGTTATAGACAACGGTATATTTTGTCTGTCATCTATCTATTTTTTAAATAAAAATCATTTGTTAAAATGTGTGTGCGTACCAATTTAAAATAAGTGCAATTATTAGGGTAATTGTAATTTTTTTTTGTTACCTTTGGTTAAAAATACTGTTTAACAAAAGATCTTTAATATATGAAAAGTGCGTAAAAGGTTAACAAACATGGCAATAAGTAAAATATTTGCTTGTTTTATCTTTATTGGAGACCCTTGAAAATCCAAAACGAACAGCTGCTAGCTAGTTAAAATTAAATAAGGAACGCCCTAGTTTTTTCAACATAAAACTTATTGTTTTGATTTATTCTCATATATTTTCTTTCACGGAAATTCAACAAAAACTACAATCAGTTTTGCCAACACACGTTCAGAAATAAAAAGGTTGTCAACTTTGTTATGTGTAATAATTGTTGATATACAAATTGCACTTGCCAACACTTACACTTATCTTCTATCTAATATAAAATTAATTTTCTTTCTCAAATTTTCTCAGAATTTTTTACTATCTTGACAAATTCAGACTACTTACATTACGTCTCAAACGCGGAGTCTACATTTATAATTTATCCAAGGCGACACACGCGTGGCGATAACTTGATGGATCGGTAGCCTTATCAATTTGTTAGTGTGTTGTGTGCCTAAGAGTTTGTTTTGACTCGTGTCGGATTAGGACAGAAGGCTGTTGTAGTGTGAAGTTCCTGATAAGTGCTTAATCCTGGTGGGTTTTATGCGTGTTATAAAAGGGTAGAGCTTAGCGTAAGGAGGCTTTATTTTAAGGGGTATATAAAACATGATATTAAACAAATGCGTTAAAACAAAATAAATTTCAAAACCGGTTTGGATTTTCAAAAGAATCTAAGTCAAGACCAAGCTTATTAGTTATGATAACACTTTGATTTTTTCACTTTGATTTTCCAAATCTTGTGATACTTCATCATTTTCAACAGTAGGTATTAGTCTTCTACTGGACACAGGCCACTCCAGATGGAGAGCTTTGGCCATAATCGCCACGCTTGGCAGGCGCAGTGTGGCCAATGGTAGAAAGAAGACGTGGTGAAGATATTATTATAACTTTCCGGCATCAAACGACACACCTGACTTAACTAACATATTTAACCTAAACCAATCCTTACTTACTACAGAACTTAACAATATTTATTTTTATTTTTGTTTGCTTATGGGAATATAAAATTTACTTTTTTATGAATAATGGGCTTGCTCTTGACAACATACTTAAATATCCGGTTCAGAAGAAGCCTAAGATGGAGCGAGCTTACCCAGAGGTACTGGTTCCCCCACACACCAGCGGAACACAGAAAAACTGTTCGGCGCTGGACTCCGGCAGGAGGATGTTAGCATCCAGGCGGCCTCTTACGAAGCCTCCCACCGCAGAGGGATCTGTTAGCCGTCATCATTGCTTAGAAAACTAAAGATGCCGTTGCCCAGGGTGGACCACTAGGAGGTTGATCCCAACACCCCAAAGTTAATAGTTAGTTTGTATCAGCATTTAAATAAGCTCTTTAGATTCAAAGATGAAATTGACTACTTGTAGAGAAGTTGTGGCAGAATCCTTCTTTTGGCATTCCAAGTCAAGGTTATTACCATTATATCCTTATCCGTGATAATAATGCTGAAAAATTATGCAAATAATCAAATAAGTATAACAAAAATAAAGTAGTTGAACAATGTTAAACAAGCAATCAGTTTATACTGGAAAAAACTTAAATAAAAGTAGTTTTGCTTAAAAGCCAACTTGAAGATAAGATATAGCTGTCAACTGTAAATAATATAAAATAATCAAACATACAATATGACAGCACAATGACTTATTCAATTACAACAACAAAATAAATGACTTATCAAAGTATTCTTTTGTAACTCATTAATATGCTCGCCGATGAAGATATCAAGAGCCAAGCCGAAATACAGGGTTGCTTGAAAATTTAAAACAAGCCTGCCAGACCATGACCTGCCAATGTCCGGATAAAGACTTATTATCTTATTATTAACATAAATTTAATATGAGAGCCGTTGACGGAAAGAAACGCCCCGGTCCTTATTAGGGTTCCTTTTGGTTTTTTACACACGATACCGAAATATTATTTTTAATTGAACATTAATGTATAAAAATATATGTTTGGATGGAGATATTTTAAAAATACACTTAATGATATTAATACGACTATAATGAATAATATAAACATTGATATTGTTACAATAATTATTATAAAAAGCTTTTATGGGTTTCAGTTTTTCAAAGTTTTTTGATTTTTTATATATTTTTATACGAATAATTCCAAAAAAATTCATAAAATATCTCAAATAATAACCACAAGTTGAATATTGCAATCAATAAATTTTATCATTATGGAACAATAACCTTAAAAAAGTCACTTTCAACTTTCCAAGTAAACTATAGAATGTCATATTGTGTTATACTTACCATAATGCAAATTTAACCTTACGTAGTAGGAAGCTAAGAAAAAAAAACAGCCAAATGATTGGTGGGTACTTATTTGGTGACGCCTATTTTCTGCCATTTTTAAATCAAGAACTACAAATATGTATAAATGCATGTAATTTAATTTTCAGAAATTTTATTCATCGGGTCTTATGACTCATCAATCTCTTTGCCCTACAAAATCAAATTGACTTGAATCTGCTAAGCAGTTAAGTTCTCTGCCTTCGCCTCAAATGCTAAAGGTTACTAAAAATGAATGATAGCTTGAAAGCGTCTGACGTACGAACAATGGCGGCTCGTTATTATGGTTTACTCAAATAACAGATGCGGTAGCTGGATGACAAAACTGACATGGTAATTAGAGGTAATTTGTAATTACCAAGCCTTTGAAAGCGGTGAAAAGACTGTTACAACGTACTGAGAAGTTGAATTTGGTATGATAGGAGTAGGAGTAAATTTTGGAAGCTTCTTTGTAATTAAATGATTGAAATAACAAAGGCGCTACCAAAAATTATTTATGTAATTTACTGATATTAAAAAGTACGTATTGTGGCGGCTTGCATGTGATAAAATTCAAATTCAAATACTACACTCAATATTGTTTAACAAACTATCACAAAACTGATGTTAAAAACAGCACCAATGGTTCAAAAGTAACTTTAAAATGTAACTGAAAGAACTATTGAAAAAAAATTAAGGCCTATTTTAATAAATTAAATTATCAATTAGGCGTCCGTAGACGTCATACATCTTAGAACAATGAGTTATTGTAAGTATTTTGAAAATACTTGCATTATTTCTTCCTGTTTTAAAAGTATATTTTTTACCAATACTTAGTTTTTAATGGCTCTTATTTGACAGCCTGTCTAACTTATAATTCGATCTCTCGCAGGACCTTTGCAAAATTTTTATTGTAACAATTTTGTAGTAGGTACCGAATATCGTGTGTTCAAAGAAATGTATCGTTGAAAATCCTCTTTCAATTTTATTATAATAATGCTATAAAAGTACTACTTTAGAAATTGTGATCTGAAATTCTTGATTCTTGTCTCATTACTGCAGGTAGCGATGTTATGACGACGCCATTTTTGCTATAGACACCAAATAAATTAATATTTTTGTAATTTTTTGATCCTCGAATAAGTAGGTTATATAAATATGTTTTGTGGAAATCAAAATCAACAAAAGTAACAAAAGGTCCAACACAATATACACGATTAAAATGATGATATCAAATTACTGATTTCTGGACGGACGGACTGAAAATCTGGCGAATTTTTTAGATTTTTGGAGGCTCATATCTCTTTTATTATTTAATTTATGAAAAAAAAGAAAACATAGAAACATCCTAATAGTGGCCATAGATTTTTGTAATAAAAATGATTGCTCTACTGGCATTATCCAGGGAGGAAACAGGGGACTACGTTTGTATGGAAAAACGGCCCTTGTGTTTCCTCTTAACATTATAATGTTTTTTTTCCCTTTACAGGCTCAGCTCTGTCCCCTTCTATTTTTTATACATGACTTCCTCTTTAATGTATTATCTACATCGAGTTATCCGGGAAAAAAACCCGGAACTCGAAACACATGATCATAGCGATTGCAACGAAGCCCAAATTTAGGAAATGCATAAAAAGGTACATGTTATAAATCCCAAATCAATTAACTATAACGTTAAATGCTACAAAGTTGAAATTTCTTGACAACTCAACATTTGCATGTAATGTATTTAGCAGAATAGCGCACCATGTATAACTATGATAATAACCACTTGTAAATTTCTCTGCAAATAAATGTCTTTGTATTCTTTGTATAATTGTCTTCATCGTCATCATCATAATATCAGCCAAGTGACGCCCACTGCTGGACATAGGCCTCCCCCAAGGAACTCCACAACGATCGGTCCCGCGCCACTCGCATCCAACGGCTCCCCGCGATCATAGCATGAAATTGTCTTATGGATTCTCATTTGGTGTAGAAATTTTGTGGTCGCTGATTGGCAATTCTTTATTAAATTATTTTATGGCTTTATCAATGATAAAATACTAC
This sequence comes from Anania crocealis, assembly GCA_949315895.1. Lineage (NCBI taxonomy): Eukaryota > Metazoa > Arthropoda > Insecta > Lepidoptera > Crambidae > Anania > Anania crocealis. Next base: position 3,951,785 of record OX438868.1, read on the forward strand.
TGTTCAGTAAATTATTTCTTTAGTTTATCAAAACATAGTATTTAATTTAGAAATATGTGTAACAGTTTCATATTATTATCAAGTAAGTAATAACAGTTTTTGAGCATCGTTACTGATAAAATCTTATTATACGGAACACTTAATCTAAAATCTCGATCCGCTTGGCATGTTTGATTTTTAATTTGCGGATTGCGTCCTAAATTTGAATAATGTCGTCAACAACCCGTGGAGGAAATAAAAAGCTCACGGAGTGCGGCGAATTCTTTTATCAGATTATTTAGGTTCTGTAGCTTTATCTCGTTGCGTTTTATTATTGTTTTAAATCTAAGGATTACAGGCCCAGTTTGTGCTGCCTTCTTTTATGGTGAAAAAACATAACTATTTTCCATTCTATGGGTATATAAATAGGTGGCTAAGCATACATATGATGGTGATCATGATTAAGGGCAGTTTTGTGTTAAACTCTTATACATTTTTTTTATACTTTTTATCAGTCATCTTTAAGCTCAATATATTGTAACCGTGTCTAGTAAAAATCTTGTAACATGTCGGTAAAAAAAGTTAAATGTTAAAAATAGAGCTAAGTGCTGCCCCCAGTTGATTTATTTTTTTTACTTCTAAATAAAATCAAATCTCAAAAAACTAGGACAGTATCATTTTATCAAATTACATCTAGTATTTACTGAATTGTCTAGTCAAATTTGTGTATTAATCGAATTAACGCCAAAAGCGGCCGCTTTTAGCAATACGAAAGAATGTCAATTTTTTTTGAAGAATGAAAAGCAGTTACCAGTGATTCAATAAATACTAGAGGTAATTAACTAAAATGATACTGTTCTAGTTTTTTGAGAATTGATTTTGTTGAGAAGTAATATGTTTGAATCAATTGGGGTCAGAACTTAGCTCTGGTAGCCTAGTGTTGTTCATTGAATTTCTATTTTATTTTCAATAACGTGCTAAATTTTATGGTTGATTTTAATTTCAATATCAATAAAATGAGTTAAATCTGCAAGAAAATGGGCAATATTCTACCATTAATATTATAAAACTGGATTTAGTTTTTTTTTGAAAATGACTATGAAAATGTTTTATTACTTTTCATGTAGGTGGAACAAACAAGTGATTGGGACCCTCCTTTTAAGCAGATAATATGCCTGTTATAGGAGATCCCGCTCTTACATAACAAATAATATTGATACATGAAAGCTACTCGTATAAATAAGTAACAATTATTATTATTTTATACAAGTTATTATTATATTCTACAACCTTATGTTAGAACTAGCAAATCGTATGGATCGTACTAATGTATGGACGTAATGGATTCTATATGCAAGTAGTCCATAATATGCGTGTCTAAATTTATTTTAGGATATTATACAATAAAAGTAACGTAGGAAGTTAGATTTCTGAAATTTGTTATTTACTAAGTTCTGTTAAGTTACTCATAATAATAATTAAAGATTAACTTCCTTTATCTATAAACAATTGGTATCATTACCGATTACACTAAATGTTGATATAAAATATTGAATAGAGGTCAAGTTGTTCAAATATCGTTGTGACTTGTCTTTCACTTTAAGCCGAAGAAAGCAGAAAGTATTTGTTTGACTCATTTAACGAGCAAAATAAAACAGATGCTATTCTGCAAATAATTTTATTTAGGACAATAACAAAAATCAATTTCTAAATTTCAATTTTGTCGGGTTATAAAGAACGTTAACAAAAGGTATTGGTTGCATAACCTTTCCATATATCAGTTTTGTAACCCAACAAAGTTGAAGGGACTTGAATAAGCTCAACATTGCAATGTCGCCAAATTTCAGCAAAAATGCTAACCAAACAACCTAACACAAAGAGAAAGATCAAAGTTCCAAACATAAATAACGGTTGGCTTCTTGACAAACTTTAACTGTCTCTAATATAAAATGGGCGATTCATCACCCGTCGCTTAATAAAGGTCGGCGTTCGCGGAACCAAAATCTTGAAAGCCTCAAATCACAGGCAATCTATCTAAGCACCGAGTACTATAAAAATAATAATTCGTCTCAGTCGAAAGAGGTGCGAGAAGTGAGATCTGGCGGGAAATTGGTCTATTTGATGTAACATCTAAACTGATTTTAATGTGAAAGAAAGTGGCCTTAGGATGAACCCTTAAGAAGGATTTCGATAAACCGACAAGCCAAATAGCGGGCCGGAAAACCGTAGTGTAGTACTTACATTTGAATAACAAATGTATTTAATTATTAATAAAATAATTGATACAGCTCATTTGTTGTGACATGAACAATCTCCAAATAACAACGTAGCCTACAAAACTTTACTTTAAACGTATGACAAACTTAAAATAATAACAAAATTAGTGCAGCAATGGTAAACAAATCACTAAAACTTACAACTAAATTATCATACCCATTTCGTGTAATTTCCAACAAGACTCGAAACTAAAAGCTGGCACTTGGACCAAACTACAGAACGCGTTCGTGATCTCAGGACCAACCGGGTGGCGCGACCTAATATCCCTCAGAGAGCACGCCGACTTTACACAGACATACGTACAGCTATTACAGGGTCTCCAGTATTAACGGAAAGGCTTGCTTCACAGTAGGTTCAACTATTACATTTCATGTTTAGCACAAAAATGTAGTTGCTTTATTTGAAGAGTGTGTAGTGGATTTTGCGGAATATTTGTGGCTATAAAAATAGCTTGTAGTCCGCCGTTGGTATCACAATTTTAAAGACATCTAGTTTAATATCGAGGAGCGTTAGTACTAAATGGTTAAAATAATAAAAAGTGTTGACGATGAATAATAAAGTGCATACTTCTTCATCAATCTACTTCGGTCCTCTAATAAACATAGACCTCTCAAAATTATGATTTTGCCATAACCACCACGCTCTGCTAATTGATTGCAGATCGCAGTTTTGTCTAATGGTTTAAAGAAGACACTGCTTTCTATTTCGTCTGGCGGTACTTTTTCAGTCACCACTTACGACACCAGAGAGGTATTTATTTTTTAATATTGTGCGTGTATCACGAGTTTTAGATATGTATCTATATCAAATACGTAATGACTGAAGTAGCAAAGGTGTTTAAGTACTTGTTTTTGGCAGCTGCAAGTATAAGACTTAGGGGCAACCCTGGCTGCTCTACATCGTATTCTTTAGCTCAAGACACTGCACCGCTTGTTGGCTTCTAACGGTTATTTATACAGGGATGTTGGTTAGAGTTATTAAAGTTTTTATAAATCCTTTTAGCATAAATTCATCATTATTAAATATACTTTACTCTATCAAATTAACCACACTGTTGATGAAACTTTCGTTTATTTTACACCAAGTATTGATCACATTAACGCAAACATAATACTCAAAAATATCTGATTACTATTATTAAGGAAAGTTAATAAAACATTTGAAGTTTCTGAAGACAGCGCTTAAAAAACATGATCAAACAAAAACTTCCCTCTTTATAACTCAGTAGTAAATTTCCGACGTTTTTTCCTCCAAAATGCAAAGAATATATCTTTAAAACCTACCATCTTTTCAAGAAACACTAAACTGTACAAAGAACTTAACGATCATCAAAAACAATCACCGCAACCGCGATCCTATGACCCCACAAACCATACTAAACATAATGTAGTAGGCTCACTTAATTGACGTACGAAACTAGGCACGCTTACAAGCTTTTGATAATCGGTAGGTATCGAATATTACGTGTTTTTAAAAGAAATTGAGACGAATCTCAAATTTTAATTTGAGTTTTTACGATTCGACATAACTTTGTTTGCCAGCGCATCCGTATCAAAATATCGTGACTTGTTATATATCGATTTCTATCTAGCCTTAGAAGAACTGATCAACGTCTAATAGCTTTCTGAAGCATGACCCTTCCAAACCCAAGCTAATTTAGTAGAGATCGTTTCCTAAATTGATTTAACCCAGAATCGAACTCGGGACCCTAGTATAGTAGGTAGACCAGTGCACGAAAATACCATTAACACATTATATTTACACCAATCATTTTATAGTTGTAAAATAGTTCTAACTTCTCTGTACTATTTTTAACGCTTCCTTGAAAAAGTTGGTGCTAAAACTGTAACAGAAATAGAGTTGAGTATGCCACCTTTTGCCAACCATAATATTATTATTATAGGTGCAAAGTTTATACTGACTCTACTGAATTGACTTTTACTGTATAGAACCGGTCGGTCGATTAAGTGATCTTGGGCTGTTTCACCGATTTCGTTAATTTCTTCATTTTGTCCGTCTCACGACTCAGCCCACAGTTTTTAAGGTCCGGCATAAAATGTTTGTGAAGGGATCCCTATATTTTTTTCTGAGAATATTTAATTTTGAAATGTTGACCTGAAAAATGTATTTGCAGAAGTAACATTAAAATTTGGAGCAATGTTTTAAGTGATTAGTTGAAAACTAAGTAAACAATGCAAGTGAAAATAAATAACTTGTTTCCCGGTAATTCAAAGTGTATAAACTTTCTACTGCCTATCTTAAATATATTTGAAAAAGCTGTTAATAAATTCAATTTAAAAGTTTGAGTCATTTTTTTCATTGTTTTACGCTTGTATCAGATAAAGAATTCTCGTGATTAAGAATGTCACGCTTGACTGTTTTTTTTCCTTACTTCGAACCATTTGTCGAATCCGAACGCAATTTTTCTAATGGACCATCAGAAACGTCAATGGCTCAAAGCTTTTGGAATAATTGTCATTATAACTGGTCGTTACTTAAGCCATCATTTCTTTTGTTTTGTGAACTAGATGCCTTCAATATTTGTCGTTCCATTAACCTAATTTTTCAATATATCTTTAAAAAATTTAAAAAGTTGTTTGATAAATTACGATTTTATCAATAATCATTATAAGAACCTAAGCATATGAAGGTAGTTGTATTTATGGCAATACCTAAACACATTTCATTATTTGTTAAACTTGAATTTCAACTTTTTCCCTTTACTAAGAAATTCCTAACTTGTTTAATATTATAACCATTCATCAAATTCTATTTAACTAATTCAGTAGCTTAAAATTGCTCTTTGGAAGAATATTTAAGTTTATCATCTGAATTACAAAGCAATTCAAATAACTTAGTTATTATAGGTACAGTTCTCTAAGGCCGGTTGCATGACCTTGTCAATCTTTGGTAAGTAGATTGACGCGTCCCATGACAGTACCACAGACAGATTCCAATTCGGTCGTGATTCGTATGTCATTCTTATGACTTTATCTCCAACTGCCAGCGAGTATTTTTTCCTTCGCCACTGATGATAGTGTTCATTTTTACCCGCTACGATGTATCAAATTTATTTTTATTACATACAATTCACTCCATTCGTTATGCTTTGTTTTGAGGATAATCGGACCTTGTTTTGTTGCTGTCTTCAATGTCTTCATTCTTGGTTTATTTATACACGATAAAATATTTTTAGGCTAAAATATTTATTATTTAATGTCATAAGTGGTACTCGCAGATTTCAAATTCGTCAATAACATGGCCCATACTATTCAACTATCTCAGTTGAAGACGCTAGTCAGTCGGACTATTCAAACTTCCTTGTGTAATGAAATCGCACTAGTCACCGTTATAGCATGAATCAACGTCAATGGCTTAAGGTCATGTGTTAACGAACACTTCAGTATAGAATATTCATAAGCCTCAGTAACATGCGTAAAATTAAAGCTTTGCTTGTTGCTCATAAATGTTCGATAATTAAAGATTGAATGTGTTTAAAAATTAAAAAGATATTTTTAATATTTTAAACGAGTTTTGTGAATCGATATTTGAAAATGAATTTCTTATGAGAATCTATAATGTGCGAGCAAATGAGATTGAGGTTGGGAGTTTCTACAAATTGTGTCATAAAGAACTTATAGTCGTAGTAGATAACTCAAACGGGTCGGATTGAATGGTAACAGGATCGTAAATAAATCTAGAGCGTTCTATAGCGGCGATGGTGATTGAACACTTTAATGATGCTATACCCCAATACCATTTTATTATGGCTGGGAATAATCGTAAATTTGTTAGTGTAACAATAGTATTGAGTGCGGCCCATTTTGTTAATACCATATTCTTGGGACTTTGTTTTGCCTTGACGCATGCGGCTATAAACGAGGTGGCAGATCGTAAACTCTCTTTATCGACATTTGTCCAAGATGCTTTATAGCTTATAGGGTTACGTTTTGTGATTGATTCAAGTTCTCCTAACTAAATTTAGGTTTGGCTTAACGTATAAACTTGCTCTGTTTATTTTATGTCGCAGTATTAAATTTTGGATTTAAAGTGCCCTCACAGATTTATAGACGCGATCACCAGATAAAGGAGCACGGCTTATTAAAACAGAATTTATCTTTCCGCTTGATTCATTGATTCGGAGATTTTACGATTCCATTAAAACGCAGGCAGGAGTTTTGAGTTGAGGTCGCTGGCACCTTTGAAAATTTTAATTTAACATATTACAATAAAGAACTTAGGTGCTATTTACTAAAATAAACTCTAATCAAATCAGCTCGGAGCAAATGGATATGGCTTGCCGACAAAACACATGTAAAGCACCTTGTACCACAGCATCAGGCTTGATGTGTTTTGTATTAACTCGCACAGCATTCTATTTTGTGAACTATTCCTAACAAATAAAGAGTTCAGTTTAGACTGTTTCAAAGAGCTCTCAAACGATTAAAACCCCAATCTTTTGAATACCATAATGCGAGGCCTCTCTCGCTTGGTTAATTAAGACATAGATTATCAAACGTTTTTGAGTAGTAAATAAAATAGTAATCTTTTACCGTACCGTATAGGCGTCTCCATAACACGCCTTTATCTCGGAATGGTAAGCCGAAACGCATAACGTTTCTTTGATCCCACACCTACGCTCACATCCAAACTAAAACCTTACCATTGATACTAATGCACTGTCAAAATTTAATGTACCCTCTGATACTGCAGAGCAACTTAGATTTTTTTTTATTTGACTAATATCGATGTTTCCAAATGTTCCATATTTAACAAGATCATTTTTATTACAGGTAAGGTCGTCTCGAACAAATTGGATGTCCTAAATTCAGTAAGTATTGTTAATTGTACAAGTTTGAGTTTATTGACGTCACTCGAGGACATCTTTTTAATTTTTCCTCCAATTTCACCCTCATTTCTTGTTTCGCCAAAATTTCCTACTCCAATTTAACTTGAAGTTCAAAAGATATAAGTCACGTCAAAAGTTTTGTTAAACAACACAGAAAGAGGAGAGCCCTAGAACAAACTGATTAAATACTTTAATCTTTATTTACTGAGACGTCTGTGAGTAGAATTTTGTTTTAGAATTTATTGTACAACTTATAATGAGTTAAAATCAAGTTTGGATCCCATTCACTCTTTGGTTTTCTGACTGTCATTTTGTAAAACAATCTTGAGAAGAGTTATTAGTATATGATTCAAACTTTTACATGTTTTATTAAACATTTTTTATAATCATTTAAAAGTTCATTATTTGTTTAACAAACAATAGGAGCTGTTAGCTGTGCATTCAAGTTTTAATATGTGTCAGCGATATTCCATTAATTATTCAATTTATTTATTTTCACACATTAAAAGCATATTTCAAGCTAATATTGGTATCACGGCTACCATATTTTATTTTTATTTTAATATCCGAAAGGATTTTTAATGGACAGAGTTGCGTTACTCCTCACACAGTTTAGACAGTTCTCCAAATGTAATTTGAACTTTATTTGCTACAAAATAGAGCTGTTTATTTTTAATGACGGTGCAGTGGTGTTGTTTTTAGTAAAGTGAAGAAGTCATTTCAATGTTGTCCCTGATGGGTTTCCAAACATTGACCAGCGAGTCCATTATCTGAGTGTGACGCCTGTCTAACGATAACCAGTGTGCCGCCGACATAAGGGCTGTAACACAGCGATCGTTTTTCTAACGCGTTTGAACTAACGTTTACGCGATGCTTTGAAAAGCAATTTTAAAGCAGCACGTGTGGTACGTCAGTATTTATCAAATTTATGATAAACTAGCCGCTGCCCGTAACTTTTTATTTAGGATAGCCTATTTGCTATTTCAGCATGATAATATAATCAATCTCCGTACCAATTCTGATCCAGATCTGGTTATCTGTTTTGGCGTTACAAAGTAACAAAGATCCATCCAAACATAGACATTTATTTTATATTAAGAAGTAAAATAAGTAAGATATTAATATCCTAGTTTACTGAAACTATTTTTTATCGTGTTTTCTTCTTCTTCTACACATCGCAACGGTTATCCCTCAATGACAGATTTTTCCTAAAAGCGTGAAAATAAACGCTCAATTAGTGAAACCCCTAAGCCGACATGTTTGTCCTTCCGTCTGTGTTTGCGTCGGTACGGATATTAAAAGGTGCGGGCCCTTTGTAATTAAACGACCACGAATCCTAGTTTCGTATTTCATATTCACTCCCTTTTGTGGTATAATTTTAATGAATGCTGGCAGCTTGGAATGCTTTTTTAAATACAAACTGGTACATCTAGGTCTAATGTATTAAGAGGAAACACTACGGGCGAGACTTAAATCTATTGCTGTCGCGCAGTGCCAAACGCATTCACCGCAGAGTGTGATAGAGACAACTGCTTCTTGGAACGAAAATACCAACTAAAAACACACCAAATCAACGTTTCGTAGTCCCCCGATTACTTTTCCAAAACTAGACCGATTTAAATACTTTTTTCATTAAAAATTAAAGAAAGGCTTTGGCCGTATTCGTGTTTTCCTTTTTTTTTTCTAAAATTTTGCCAAATTTGTTTTCTGGATGTTTGAACACAGCGTAAAACCTGGCGAATTTTTTCGATTTTTGAGGGCTTATTATCTTTTTTATTAATTAATTTATGAAAAAACAGACAACATAGAAACATGCTAATAGTGGCCATAAATTTTTGTAATAAAAATTATTGCTCTGCTGGCATTATCCAGGGAGGAAACAGGGGACTACGTTTGCATGGAAAAACGGCCGTGGTGTTTCCTCTTAACGTCAGGTACTAGTATACATAAAGTAAGTATGACGCATATGAGCAACACCAAACTGCACTAGAATTAAAAACAAAACTGATTCTTTAAACAGAAAAATTACACCAGCATCTAAAAAAATTACATTATCGTATACCAAGAACATTCATTGAATAAGTAAATAAGAATAAAGAAACAATAAGAATAGCAGAGAACTATCAAATATTTTAAAATAGTCGTGTGTTACCAATTAATCAAACTAATTTCAGATGTTTATTTTATAATTTCTGCTTAAAATTTTTTTCAATGTCAATTCCACCCAAGAACTCCACAGACTTTTGCGCATAAAACAATTGTTAAGCCCACAGACCGCCATACAAATGAAAATGACGATTCACAACTTACCACGACTGCAGCTTCTACAAAAACGGACACAAACGAACATGTTTAACATTAATTATACCTCGATTTAAAACCCGAGCATGGTTAAACGAAGTAAGCGAATTAACACAACCGGATTTCACCAAAGCAATTAAGAATATTGTTATGCCGATAAGATTTCTTATTGAGATACAAAGACGATGATGGAAGATAAAACATCTTGTTATTTGATGTCTGTGCTCAAGTTAAATACATTTATTTAACTTGAGCACATTAAATACTTTATTTGCTTAAGTTTAGTTCTGAAAATTTCATACGTAAACAATTTATTCAGTTTAAGTTATGTTCCTACAACATCCGAAAGAAATATTTTACAATTTGTTAAGATAAAACAGCTTTTAAAATGACAGTTATAAAGGCAGTTTAGATATTATTAAAGGAATTTGTTTTCGAATTCGCACAAGCAATTTAATTGCCAAATAAATAATTACATAAACCTAAATTAAATCTGTTTTTAGGTGTGAGCAATGAAATATTTTTTAATGTCTTCCGATATAATGTTTTTAACAACTCTAACGATATTTTATTCCAGACATTTAAAATTTTCTATTTACAAACGTCACAACAAATGATAAATATCATTGCAGCGTGAACATCCTTTCAAAATTCCTTCGTATCAAACACATTTGTTACCAATTAAGTTGAAATATACACTGAGGATTCGGTCTGTCCGTCTGTTAATTATTATCTCCTGAATACTTTCAACACATGTGAGAATCATATTTCAGATTTATTGCACGATACTTTACTTCCATTTCCGATGGCGGATAGTAAGTAGACAATAAAAAATAGAATTTATCAAATATCAAATCGCATGTTGTTTGTTTTTGTGAAAGTAGTAATTACTATTAGCTTCCTCTGGGGACTTTGTTATGATTTTTAAGTAAGCCAATCTATTTGTGGCTTGAACGAAGTTACTTTGTCGCATTGAAAACAACTTTATGAATTTCATGTTTAGTTGTCCATTATTATATGCTTGGGGCTGAGATAATGTTAAAAAAAACATATTTTTTACAAATTTCTATGACTAGAATCACAGTTAGAAATCTAATCTTTCTCTTTTAGACTAGTTTCATTTAGATTTCACTTTAATTAACTAGTATGTACCTTAGAGTATGTATGTACATAATTGTGATGGATATATTATATATATTCATTCGGTTCGTTCATTTTATGTCTCGAAAAGCTATTCCATGTACTATTTCTCTCTAGGCCATTATCCAACGTGTGTTAGTTAAGCAATTAAAACCTCAACACTTAATTACAGTCAATAAAACTTGGCAAAGTACATAGGCTAGTATTTCTCTTCTTATGTTAAGAGTATTTGTTGGTTGGTATCTTATAAATACAGGATGAAATTTTAACCACCTTCCAAATTTTAATATATTAGTCTACGAGTCAAAAAACAAATGACGTATTTTTTTTTTTGGTACCTATAGCCCAGTACAAAAATGTCAAGATAAAGCACTTAGAAAATGTCCGCAAATAATCTAAAATTTTTGAAACGGCCGCCTAGCAACACTTTTTTTACGCGATTCACATCTCATTCATTCATTACGACACTATACCTACGTTTTTGATTTTCCCTTTATACCTTATCAGGCCTAGGACCGTAAAAATTTAAAACTATATTGCGAAAAATGTTTTCGGGTGAAAGCTTGATTTATATTGTTTACTTCATAAATAGGCTCTAAATACGATACCGAACGCATATAAAATTTTTGGAAAGTGATTAATATTTCACCCTGTATATAAATACATGAAGTGTTGCTTATTATCTATAACAGATTCAAATGTTTTGATACTGATACTTACGAGTAAAATTAATCTTTTAAAGAAACTGCTCATTTTTATTTTATAATTAAATTATTTTAAACATTTTTGATACTTAATTAGATAGAACATGCTATGCTAGTTATGTGCAGGGTACTAAATAATATAATTGCAGAAAAAGTAAGCAATTGTTAGTTTAGTTGAATATCAACAGTTAAAAATGAATTTGAATTTAATGGATAGTCACATAATAAGCTGAAAATTAAGGTTTTTACTATAGTTTTTTTTTTCAACGAAAATAAACCATCGATCAGATGCAATCTGAAACTGGTTGTGAATAAGTTTTTAATAATAGGGGTTAAAGTATGAAATTGCCGATTATTTTCCCACTTTTTATTTTGTTTATAGCTCTTAAGTGTAGTCATATTATTGTGTAATTCTTTTTGTATTGTATCAAAATAATAAGTAACTTTTGACTAAAAAAAAAATGCAATACTAGTGCCTATTACCTCAAAGGAAGTCGTTGAAAAGACCCCTTACAATGTGTCAGCTGACCTTCTTGCTTCAATTAAGTATATTTATATGCGTAGCTTTATAACCATCTAACTTTCACCTTTAATTGCATCGAAAACGGTTCAGGCGTTTTTAAAAAAACAAAAATATTGTTAGTATGGAAAAATGACTTTTCTCGATTTTGTCCATACAAAACGGCAATTTCATACTTTAACCCCTAATACATAAGATGAAACTTTGATGACCACGTAAAACCAAAACGTAGATGACCGAATTAAAAGAAATAAATGAAATTACAGTAATAAGTGTAACAAAGAAGAAATGTCACGAAAAAAAAATCAGAAAAAATTAAATATATCCAAAAATAAAAGAATAATAGACCAATTTAACCTTTCATTCATTTACATGTATACTAGATGATGCCTATAAGACTTGGTATGCGATTATGAAGTAGTAATTTTGAAACTATCTCACAAGATTTGTTAATTTTACCGGGATAAAAAGAAGTGCTTTTAAGCATTTAGAGATCAGTTCAGCAATTCTGCTGTGGACACTTTCATGTATAATTTGAGTATGTTTCTCATTATATTGACCTAAATTGACTTTTAATATTAATGAATGTGACACTTTTAAAATTAATCCCTAAAAAACGTATCCCTACTACGAATAACTAGCCATTTTGATAATAGCTGCACATCTGACTCTATTATAAGTTTTATAAATGCTACTAATAGCACTACAAGTGGCCCCAATATTTGTTTAATTCGCTGTCTTCTATTTCTTGTATTTTATCTTTTGATGGGTGACTTATTATATAATCTCTTAAGTTAATTAGTTTCCGCTAGAAAAATAAACATAAAAACTTTTATATTATTTAATTTCATAAATATTTATGACTCAAAATACTCAATAATTCCTCAATTTTAAACAATCCATTTATTTAGGAATTTAAATTTCCTTTACAAAGTGCCTTCAGTATTCTCTCGATTACTTATGCTGAAGCTTTGAAATAATTTGTGATAATTTATTTGCGACCAACTTAATTCTATTCATAAGGTCCGTTCAATACAAAACAATTTCAAATATGCCGTCTAGATACGCGATTCCTGAGTTTTAAATTGTAAATAACTTTTGTTCCAAATGCCGATGTTGTGTTTTTGGTGGAATTTCGAAACAAATATTGTACTTAATTAAATACTTTAAGCTTGGGCTGAAGTGAGGCTTTGCAGAATGTATTTTAATATGAATAGGGTGGGAGTTTAAAATCAGAAAGGTATTTTAGAGTATTCTGGTATTTCGGCATTCCAAGATGATTCCAAATAAGGTTTGTTACCCCAAACTTTGAAATTATAATTAAATGTGGACAACATTACATAAATTATCAGAACAATTTATGTTGGTCAGAGACCCCAATTTGAATAACTATTAAAAGCACTCGTATTTTGAAAACCAGAAACAACGACGGTACCACAAACACCCAGACCCGAGAAAATCTAGAAAACACTTTTTTTCTACATTGACCCGTACGGGAATCGAATCCGGGACCTCAGAGCAGGCGACACCTTTAAAACCGGTGTGTACGCCACTCCGCCACGGAGGTCGCCAACTAATTAATTCAATCAATCAATAAAATTACAACAATGTATCGGAAGAGTCATTTTTAACGTCAGTTTTAAAAACAAGTACCTAAGATATTTCTTTCTTTATTTATTTTGTTAGCGACCGGAAAAAGAGAAGACATTCAATTTCGGTGAAAGTAAATGTATTTGTTGTTTTGAAAATTATGGCCTATTATAATCATATTTTTTTATCCTTTTTGGGTTTCAACTTAATACTGATCAATACTAATGATAATACTGATTAATAGTGATCAAAGCATCAGACATGCAATAAAATATTTTATCAACATCCCTTAAAAAAATATTAAATATCTTATCCAATCTCCTACTTATAACAAGAACAACATGTAGAAATACCTCTTAAATTTTTACATGTAGTACATGATACTGGTGCTAAATAACTTTAACAAGTGTAAATACTAGAACTTATATTATTAAGCTTAATGCTGTTTTAGCGCTACCATCGCCATGATGCTCCAATTCAATGCCCGTCTGCATTCTTATGCTCACGCGCAGAAACGGGTTACGGCAAAAAGCAGTCCAGGTTGCCCGTTGCATTCATATCAGTTTTTGTCACCTGCCCGCTCCTGGTATTATTTCAATAATAACTCCAATACGCTTTATAAATCTTGGAAATGTTTTATCGAAAGGTATGTCGGGACATTAATTTAATGCAGCAGAATTCAATGAGGCGAGTAACCATGTTATGAGAAAGAAAATTTTGTTTAAGGTGAGTCAAAATCATTATTTTGTATCAAACTCGATAAAGTTGCCCCTTGTGAAAAAGGTGTTTTTAACAAGACAATATAAATGAAAAGCGCAAAAATTTACAAAAGACGTTTATTGTAGATAAATCCTTTCTGTTCTGTGCTCACACAATAACGTTGAATGATATTTACTCATAAATAATATCGATATACAAAACATTAATATATCGGTTAATCTTACTGAACTTTCCAAGTCAATCAAACCCTTGAACTAGTTCCAACACCCATTAGATGGAAGCTATCAACAAAGTATTAAATTTATGTTTTTGTTAGAGTAAAAAGAGCCATCAAGTTAATAGCAACAGGCTTGTATCAAAGTATCAGCTTGTATAAAGTCAGCTTATTATGAGCTAACCACAGCTATGGAAGACTAAAATCATCTGCATAACGATGCGTAATTGGTTGACGATGGCGATTATAAACGTATAAAGTAAGTAAGTAAAAGGGTAAGATTTCTAAGTAACGCCAAAGAAACCTTGGACGATGCCTAAATTTTTTTTTATAAAACCTGTTTGCACTTGGTAAAACACTATTCAGACATAATTAAGTAGCAAGGGGTGTTGAAATAAAAAAATCGTCGAGTGGCATCAGACACCGGTTTTCAAATGGCACCACTCTGAGATGCCGGGTTCGGTTCCCAGACGGTTCAATCAAGAAAACACTTTTTTGAATATTTTCTCGGGTCTGGGTGTTTGTAAAACCTTCGTTACTTCTGATTTCCACAAACAAGTGCTTTAGTTGCTTTCTTTGGGATCAAAGCAATTAATATGGTGAAAAATTATAAACATGTTAAAAGAAAGGCTCTATTAATACCCACTACAATATTTTAATAGGCTCGGGCTTTAGCATTATAAACAAAGAGTTCAAAATAAAACTGATAACATCACCATATTAAACAATCACCGACCCAACGACCTATGCTCTCAAAATGTCAGAACTTTAATTATTCGTAACATCATAATCATTTGAATCGTGAGCATTCATCGAAGACAAGCATTAATACTGCATAACTAGTTTATTTAGACCTCTTCCACGGTATACAAGTATAGGATGTTAGTAAAAAGCGGAGAGGTCAGACATCTGGTTGTGAGTACTTAGATTATAACGTTACCCTCACTGTAAGATACTAGTTTACTTGTCCAAGCCACCCGCTGAGCGCAATGTGAGGCGTTTGTACAGAGGTTCAAATAATAATATCAAAACGATCTTTATTTCTTCAGTGATAGAGATCAAGTTTGATTTCAAAATTACTATGTGTGGGTCACTGTACAGCTCATACCGTTTCATTACAATCCTTACATCGTTTATCATACTTTACATTGCCATAATTTATTCATAAAAGCGATCCTGTTTTATTTCCACCGAGATTGTTTTACATGGTGTTCTCAGATTTCTCTATACGTGATGCGATTCCGTATATGAAGTCGTTGCGTTGAATTATTGTAGTTTTATTATCGATAACAATATTTTACACGTCACCAAGTGTTGTGTAAAATGAAACCGTCTTTTATTTATTATACGACCGCAAAGGTTATGGATGCTTCGTGTTTATTAAAAAAGAAGATAAAACAATGACTGTTTTTGTTCTAGATATTTTTGAAGCTAAAAAAGATATTGTACAAAAAATGCTTGAAAAACTGTCAATAATTATGCACGAACCTTAAATAATGACATAGTCAAACATGATTTAAATGAAAGATAATAATATGTTTACGGATTATAGTACGCGTTCATTTTTGATTTACCCCAACGTTTCGATCTTTGAATAAATTTGACTCGAGGACAGCCAATAACTCTGTAATGGAGTTTGATACAATTTCACACCCAAAATGTAATATCTTTAAAAAAACACTAACTAGTTAATGATACAGCCATTCTAAAAACCATCAATTAACACCGACACATTAATAGTTAATCTATATTCAAATAAACGTACAACACCATCTATCTACATCAAAACCAGATTGAAAAGGAATGGCACCAATACATCTCCCTGTGGCACACCTTTATTAGTAGATGTTAAATGATTTATAGTCATTAACGCAATCAGCGTTTATTCGACCACTTGATTAGTGTCTTGTTATATTAGAGTTTGATAATTTGAATTACATGTTAAATGCGATGGTCCGATGATTGATCGGAAATTGCATTCTTGTGTTAGCGGTTCCAATTTAGTTTGTGAGGGATTTCAAAATTTCCGTTTGAAGAGATAAATAGATGATTATTATAGATCTAGTAGCTGACCCGGCAAACGTTGTTTTGCCGTAAAAATGATTAAATTACTAAAATGGCTATTAAAAAATAGGGGTTGGTGATAAAAGGGTAAAAATTAAGGGTTGTATGTATTTTTAATGCCACATTATAGAAAAATAAAAACAAAAAATTTTGTCCAAAATTAAAAAAAAAAAATTAAGCGTGAACAGGTCTGCCAAAAGGCAATGGAACGTCTCAAGCGAAAACTTGTCGACACTTGTATTCTGCCCGTACTATCCTACGAGGCGCAAACTTGGTCTTGAACCGAACGTCAAAAGTCCAAGCTCAAGGTCTGCCAAAGGGCAATGGAACGTAGTATATTAGGTCTGAAAACAGTCGATAGAGTGAGAAATACCATCATCCGCTCGAAAACTAATATACTAGATATAGGCGAGAAAACTGCCAGGTTGAAGTGGGAGTGGGCCGGTCACATATGCAGAATGCATCCTGATAGGTGGACTTGAATCGTCACACAGTGGACACCTTCGGACGGCTACCGTCGAAGAGGAAGGCCAAAGAAAAGATGGTGTGACGATTTGACTGCATTTCAAACCGAATGGGAGTCTCTGGCACTGGATAGGGATCAGTGGAGAAGTTTGGGGGAGGCCTTTGGCCAGTAGTGGGATGGAGTAGGCAAGCAAAAAAAAAAAAACGTGAACAACCATTATCACTTAGGGATATGAAAAATAGATAGTAGCCGATTCACAGACCTACTGAATATACATAAAAAATTTGGTAAAATCCAGTAAAGCGGTTTCGGAGGAGTAAGGCAACTAACATTGTGACACGAGAATTTTATATATAAGATTAATAGACTCGAACTTTAAGCTGAAGCTGATTAGAGTTGATATTTTTAACTGACAACTCTTTGAATGGCAATTTTAGACAAAACAATAAAGAACATATCTAAAGTAACGTAAACATCTTAGAACATGTTTAGTATTATTCTCCACTTTAACATTTCTAGATGATTATTTATTAATTGTTTTGTCTAAAATAGCCTTGCAAAGAGTTGTTAGTTAAAAATATCATCTTTCTGTTTTCCTATATGAGCCCTCAAGTCTAAAAATTGTACATTACTTAAAAGTTTTGATTTCCTTCTTTACAAAATAAAAAAAAATGTTTTAAATCAAATACTCAAATAAACGAAATGCTTCGAGAGCAAATCTTGCAAAGACTTATCAAAATCATCAGATTTTAAATTGTTCTGTAGGTATGACAAAATGTTAACATTTGTTATATTTCTTGCTGTAATTTACAGCAGACTTAAAACCTAATAAATTACTCGTTGATACTATTCATTAGATGGCTTGTAGTACAAGACACTAATGCCCTCTAAATGCGGTAGTCTGGTTCTGCTTAGCATATTCTATCACGCGATTTTAGAAAGGCTGATCTTATCCTATATCAATATCTACTTAATAAAGTATTTTATTAATGACTGCAACGATATTTTGTTGTTAAATGTAAGCTAAAAATTTATTAATCTTAGTTTAAAATTATTTAAATGCCCATGTCAATGTCGTTGTTTATTTAAATTTTTAATCGAATGATGCATGTAATTTTGGCTGAAGAGCGGTTCTTGTTCAATGGTCAAAGTATTTATTGCCTCCATGAGGAGTCGTGAGTTCAAATTTCCACTTAATTCTAATTTAAGTAATCTACATACGGATGTTAACTTAACCTGCACATTAGGATTGCGCTTTATTTGCATCCATGTTTTTGATCTAGCTTGTGTAGAAGTTCTGATCGTGTGGTGGCAAAAGAATAGAAAAACAAAAGATATCTAGAAACAGCAACCCGGGTTATATCTCGGCATATTATCCTTGGAGTATGTTGGTACACGAACTTCAGAAAATTTTTTAAAAGGAACGCTTACAACGACTTAGAACACCTATGTGTTTTTTACCTTAATAATAACCTTAATACATTCTATGGATGATGGATATTGTTAAGTATATTTCTGTAAATATCGTGACAAGATGATTAAAAAGCAAATTATTCGATAACTATAATCAGGTATATTTTATGTAACTTGCAATAAAAATCTGAATTTACTACGCAACAATAACAATGTCAAACAAAAAAAAAATGCTATGATAACACCAGAAATATTTTCTGTAGTTTTGCGTATGTTTCATATATTAATACAGAGATCGTAACATAGCTCGGATAGTATGGAAATGGGTTTTGGCCTGTTCCAACTCTCGGATGTTAGACTTTTAGTAAAACGTAGTGATGCAGAAAATTGTGTTTTACCCTACTGTCTCTGTAATATTTGCTGTACGGAATTCAGTTGGTAACTAAACTCATATTTTGTCTGATTCAGAATGCAAACTAAATCAGTTTAGAGTTACAATTTCTGAAAACTGGAGGTATTTTTTACATTTCAGTGTTATTTCGTTGCATTTCCTTTTAGATTTGACTGAATTTGTCCATCTTAATATAATTACGATAGTATATATTATTTAATTTGCCATATTTTCATAAAACCTTCATTAGTATGATACTGCACATCAAGAATCAGCTTTTAAAACACCATTAGATATAACCAAACACATTTCACATGCCATTCCGATCGATTTATAATACACTTACAACTAATCAACGACAGAATTGATTTTCATCAAACGCTATTAACGTTGGTGTAAAATTACCATCCAATTCAACACTAAAAAAATATATGCCTTTTTGTTATTTATTATTAACATCAATTAACCCTCGTACGGTAACATTTACATATTAATACATTTCGAAATCATAAATTAGAGTCGTTTGAATATCGCTCGTTTAGTTTTTTTAAGCTAATGCGTGAGGTGGAAATTTGAGTCGGATTTAATTAATAATTTCGACGTCGCGTCTAACTGAAGCGTCGCATTTTGTCATGTTGTGTATCATTAATAATGCATTTTCCTTTGATGAGAGTCAACGTTGCATTAACCTTATATTTTAAACACATTCCCTTACCTTTAGCGTCTAATGTTTCAGTGTTTTCGTTAGTTTATTTATTTTGACATCTTTTTCATAAACTGTCTTTAGGTTATTTTGTTCCGATGTTCTTTACAAATAAAAATATGTAAATAAAGCAGATGATACCAGTGTATGATTCATTATAACGATATTACTTGAATTCTGAATTTTTATGCAATAGGTAATCTATAAAATGCAACTCCGAACTTTAGCTCTATATTTATGCTCCAGGTCCTTTCAAGTACAATTTTGGACATTGAATTGTCCAATGCAATTTAGGAATCACTGGAGCATTAATTTCAGCAAAGCGTCCTTCCAGAGGATTGTTGAAGTTCACTCACCCCTAGCATTGGGTACAGATTGATTCTACCCTATTGTTGCCAAACTTCCAAACTATTCCATAACAAAAACCGCTAAACTCCAAACTCGGGCCGTTTCGATTGAAATGTCTGCTAACTAAAAATAACAGCGAACAAAGCAGCCGACGAATGTCTTAATTCCCCGAACTCAACGAATGGCTACAATTTGTCGGTCTCGTTGGCTTGATATCTAAATTAGTATGGAGACAGGCCTATCCTTTTTTTTCCTTAGCTCCTTCTGCAAACTTGACGTCTCAATTAATGACGTGTAATTTCAAAGATCTGAATCGCTGACGACTAATTTTGGCGCGAAATGATGCCTGCGAAATATTGCATGCATTGACTTTGCTTAAACTCTCAACATAAAAACAATTTTGCTGTCAGTGTAGTTCACGCTTGAATATTAAGCAAAAGTTTAGTTTTGATGCGAAAAAAATAAGTTTTTTGACGATGTTTCACATTATTTATGCGTCCAAGTTTGAGGAGAGAAAAGGATATTCTTTCATCGTACGTTACCCAGGATTTGAATACAAAACGAGCTCTTAAATGCAAATGTGTTTTTTATTCAATAATTATGACATGAAAAGATACGGTGTAAGGTGAAAATTGAGTGAATACAAAATGAGGTTACACCGCCGAATAAATTAAATGGTCAGACGTTAAAGATACTAATTAAAAAGATTTTAGATACAAAAGATCTCGGGCAACCTCGTAATAGGTATACTTTGTCAAAAATGAATGCAAAATAATACAATTTTGTTGAGAGCGTCCGCCAAGCCGGCAGAGAGCTTGTAAAAACCCCTCAGATTTTCTAGCCAGTCGAACGAACTGTATTTATTTTAGTGACTAATTTAAATAAGACAGGGCTTAAGTTCTTTTGTGACTTTGTTGGGATTCGTAAACAAATTAGCTTGTTCAGAAAGGATATTTTACTCAGCTAAAGCAATATTATCATTTATACCATAGAATTTTCAATGCGCTTAAGTATTGCTCTGTTCGATAAACTTTGTAGTTTATTTTATTTTGTGATTGCTTTGTTTACATTTTATTATAACACTAGCCTTTGTGTATTAGCTCTTTTTTTAATTATGCATACATTGGTTAGAACTAAGTTTCAAAGCAGTAGTTTCTACGTGACGCGCGAATAGACACAGACAGTGATACAAAATACTTACAACTGTTTTTAAGGTTCTGTTGCATTCAAAGCCCACCATAATAGGTTTTTCTACAATCTATTATGTAGAGTCATCAATTTGTTAAAGTTTTGTGTTTATACTAACAATTATGTTGACAATTATCACTCTAATGACGTAAATTTCAGTTCGAAAGCCACGCATCATAATTTAGACTGATAATCCCTTCAAGCGTTTAAAAATGAAAACGGTGAGAAAATACCCACAAAAACCAAACAATTCATCATAATAGTGCCAGGCAATTACTGTTAGAAGCGTTAATGACTGGCGTCCATTATTAATCTGTAGGGAACTTGTTTTGAACTTACAAGACTTATAGCGATTTCGATAATAATCTTGTTTTAATAATTACTCACTTATTTTTCTTCCCACAATCTTGATTAGCCCTATTTGTATGTTATTTTTCTAAGTCCCCGTTAGACTTAATTTGCTGGCTTGACAACTCTTTTATGAATGCCTAATTCATGTGATTTTTCTTATTTGGCGTTATCTGGCGAGGCATCAGAGGGGAGTGCTTCTACGAAATGTTTAATTTTTTACTTTTTATCTGTCTTTTATTCTCTTTCTCTTTGTTTTGAAAGCGAACAGTTTGGTTCATTTAAAAAAATCCAAATAAACAACATATGTGCTGGAGAAAATACACATATTATTTTAAACTATTTATCTCCGATTGTGCCCGTAACTTTGACTAGGATGTTATTTAATTCACTCTTAAATTGCTTTTTCAGCTCTAAAACTTCTTAATATAATTTTTTAACAGCATCCAGTCCGCAAACGAGACTTATTAAATTATTTAAGTATTATGTATGATTTTCTCAATATCTTTATAAATCGGTCTGCCGCTGTTGCTATGATAATAAATATTAATCACTCACTAACTTATGTTTAAATGTTTCCTGCTACTGTTAGTAAATTACCAATGCCCAAACGCATTTAATTCATAAAAGCCTCATTATCATATAACAGACATGGCGTGTGGGTTGATGTGCGTTAGCTTATTAACTGCTATTTATAATAGGATAGCGTTTTCGTCTCTTCGTTTCTTTTGTTGCTCTATCCGAGCATCTTTAACAATAAATCGAGACTCTATAATTATTACATTATATATTTCATGAATATCTAATGTAATTTTACCGTCTACAATCTCTGTTGGCGCGAGAATAATTATAATAATTCATAAATCGACTTATTAAACCCACACCTCGGCAGTATAAATAAAATTAGCCGCCATTTTGTTTAAGCTCGTTACAACTCGGCGCACGCCACTGGCCCTCCTTATTATGATGTTAAGCTCGGCTCCGTATGTGTGTATCATCCCTAACGTCCGCGAATAAACTATGCTTTAGTGTGCGTGTGCACCATTACATGCGTCTGCGCCGTTAAGTGTCGAGTTTTATACGTGCTGTTGTTTGTCGGCGTTTTTGAATCGTACGGTGCTTGTCTAACAATAACACCGGTCAACAAATATTTTTTTTTGTTTTGCGCATGGCTTTCACTTAATTTACTCTGATTTATAAAGCCAAGATATATAAAAAAGTTCGATTACAAATCGAAAATATTTGCTTTTTAAGATGTTATAGCGATTTGATCATTTTTGATTTTCGCGCCGAATTAATGTCGCGTCTTTGCACGCTACCGCTGTCGAAGGAGAGGTAAGAGGGCGGGGGGGTAGTGTTTCTTGCGTCGCTCATCGTGCACGACAGTATGTGCTTGCATATTACAGAGGAATAACGTGTTTCATATTTGTTTTCGCTGTATTAACCTGTACAAAATGGCTTCGAGAACTTGTAGACGAGACGCTGACTCGTTTTGCTATATTTGTGGCGAATTTATTAAAGTAAGGGAGAAAAAATACGATTTAAGTACAAATTTAAAGATTTGCGAGGCATATCAAGCTTACTTCCATCTACCTGTTAAAAATCAAGACAAGAAATGGGCCCCACATGTGTCATGTAACTCGTGCAGATACATTCTGGACGGTGAGTTTATTTTCTCTTTTTTATTGTATTAACTATTTTATATTAACATGAATGAAGTTATATTATAACATCATTAATGTTGTATATGTTTTTAATTATTTAGTTACGTTCTATTTTAGGATGGTACCGAGGTGAAAAAAGAGCAATGAAGTTTGCAGTGCCGAGAATCTGGAGGGAACCCAGGGATCATCACACAGACTGTTATTTTTGCATTGTGAATCCACTTAAAGGTAAAAATTCAAGGAAAACATCTTATCCTAATCTACCATCGACATCCGCTCCAATACCACATACAGAAAACAATCCTGTGCCTGCTCCACCTGTGCTGGAAACTCAACTACTCTCTCAAGGCAGCCATCAATCACAGAGTTCATCTGTATCCGTACATTCCGAATTCGTTCTTGAATCTGAACCAAAAATACCACATCTAATCAACTCTGAAGATTTCAACGACTTAATAAGAGACTTAAATCTACCAAAAAGTAAAGCAGAGTTATTAGCATCGCGATTAAAACAACGGAATTTACTTACTCCTGATGTTCGAATATCTCATCAAAGAAAACGTCACGAAGAATTTTCTTGTTTCTTCAGTAAGGAAGATGGACTCTGTTTCTGTCATGACGTGAAAGGTTTATTTGAAGAAATAGGTATTCCATGTCATACAACTGAATGGCGCCTTTTTATTGACAGCTCAACAAAAAGCCTTAAAGCTGTTTTACTACACAATGGGAACAAATTTCCATCTATTCCATTGGCACATTCCGTACACCTCAAAGAAAATTATGACAGTATTAAAATGCTATTAACTGCCATCAAATATATGGAATACAAATGGGAAGTTATTGGTGACTTCAAGATGGTGTGTTTTTTGACTGGAATGCAAGGTGGTTATACTAAATTCTCCTGTTATCTTTGCCTGTGGGATAGTCGTAATGATGCTGCTCACTACCGCCAAAAACATTGGCCTGTACGTGCTGAGTACGAAGTTGGAAAATCCAATATTAAATGGGAAGCAATTGTCGATCCTAAATCCATATTAATGCCGCCATTGCATATTAAATTGGGTCTTATTAAACAATTCGTGAAGGCTCTAAATCATGAATCTGAAGCTTTCAAATATCTGAATAGTTTTTTTCCAAAGCTTTCAGAGGCGAAAATTAAAGCCGGAATCTTTATAGGCCCCCAAATAAAAAAAATTATGGATTGCGATATTTTCCCAGAGCTACTTAACAATGAGGAGAAAAAAGCCTGGAACAGTTTTAAGGCAGTAGTTCATGGTTTTCTTGGAAACCATAGAGCTGAAAATTATGAAGAGCTCATCACTGACATGATTACAAATTTTTCCATCATTGGATGTAGAATGTCTCTAAAGATGCACATGTTACATTCTCATCTAGATAAATTTAAAAGTAATATGGGTGCTTTTTCGGAAGAACAAGGAGAACGCTTCCATCAAGATATAATGGAATTTGAGAGGCGTTACCAAGGCCAGTATACTGAAAGTATGATGGGCGACTATATTTGGGGGTTAATAAGAGAAACTTCTTTTGAACATGCCAGGAAAAGTAAATCTGTTCATTTTTAAATTAAATATTTAAAAAAGAACAATTTTACTTTTCCATTTACTCCATTTTAAAACTCATATTGTAAGAATTTTTCATAATTAAATGTTCTGTATGCTATAATAAATTATCTCTATGTCAATTTTTTACGTATTTTCATTAATGTGATTTTTTCAATTTTTTACACATAAAATCAAATTCAAAGCATTTTTTTGTTCTTATTCTTATTTCTAGGTACATTAGCAATAAAAATAAGGTATGTATATCCCGTGCGCAAAAATGCTGTAGACCGGTGTAATTACTATATACCTTACGGCCAGCCGGACGCCCCTTCGTTTTTTGTTCCCTTTTTTCACATAGCACCTTAATCAAAATGTTTGATAGTAGCACGCATTTGGCGCGTAGCCAAAAAATGGTTTTGAGTTCGTTGTTTAATGGTTAATCGCGATTGTTATCGCTTTTCGATTATAAGGGGCGATGGAAAACATAAATATGCAGCCAAATATTGGCGGAGCACTTGTCTGCGGCAATTTGCACCAGTGTTTGCTGTGATATTGACGTTTCATTATGTATCGTGAGGTCAAAATGTTTTGTCAGTTATTTGTTTGATAGTTAGTTTTTTTATATAAAAGTACCTAGGGAGTGTAAACAGAGTACTATTATTACTGTATATGACGACATGTTGTTCTATGGCGACATACCAAATGTAACCAAGATTCATTATGTAGGTACACTTTTACAAAAAAATATTCAAAGTATTTGTGACAAATTTGTTCAACGTTCAAAAGCAGTCTCAATATTTACTTATGTTTCAAGCTATAAAATAGCCTGCACGACAGTCAAGGCGCTAGTAAATCTCGACATACGTACAGTACATCATACGATTCGCTTCAAAAAAAGGAATAGACTCATTAAACGTGTAGCAAGAGAAAAAGGAACAGGACCCAACAGATCGCTGCAGAGTAACGTCTCAATTCACGTTGATTTGCCTCGGAGAAACAAGTTATACGGGTAGGCAACGAGATGTAAATGTAACGAAGGCAAATACAATGAAATTGTTAAGTAACAAAAGATAATACAAAGGGTTTTTAAGTGAGTTGAGTATGGGAACTGCCCTCCGGTCGCCTGCCACGATTGCAGCGTCACGACTCCCAAGTTTTAAAAAGGGCACTGCTGCATTTGAATAAGTGACAAATTTTACTTACAGATTATTCAAATAAACCTTTTTGAAAGTCCAATCCATTTGTTTTGAGGACTTATCGGTTTGCAAATGTATTTCGAAACGCAAAAAATATCATTAAATTGAATGTACTAAGGTTTTTGGGGCATTTATTTGTTTTTAAACTTTGTGCCTTTGTGTTACAAACTCAGATTTTGTCAATAAATTTTTTTTTTTGCATAAATAGAAACGTTTTACTTCAACATTCACTTCCAATTAATTCGCGATAGTAAACGTAACAACCAATTCATAGAAATACAAAGTAGAGTTTTTCTTTGGGCTTTCTTTCTGAACATAAAATATTTCTTTACCAAAAGACTACAAATTTATTAAGACATGTTTTGTAACAGCATAAATTCAGAGAAACATATAATAGCCATAACTATATTGATGTGACGATTGCATTGGTATATTTGTAATAAAGTATTAAGTAATAACATAGTAATAATAAACTTACAATACCGGTATTTCAATATTTGTTTAAAGCCTAAGTATTAGGGGTTAAAGTATGTAATTGACGTTTTATATGGACAAAATCGAGAAAAGTCATTTTTCCATACAAACATTTTTTTAGTTTTTTTGAAAACGCCTGAACCGTTTTCGATGCAATTAAAGGTGAAAGTTAAATGGTTATAGAGCTACGCATTATAGTATTTAAATTTCTGAAAACAAAGTATATAATACAAATATACTTAATTGAAGCAAGAAGGTCAGCTGACACATTGTAAGGGGTCTTTTCAACGACTTCCTTTGAAGTAATAGGCACTAATATTGCATTTTTTTTAGTTAGAAGTTACTTTATTTAGCTTTTGATACAATACAAAACGAATTACGCAATAATATGACTATACTTAAGAGCTATAAACAAAATAAAAAGTGGGAAAATATTCGGCAATTTCATACTTTAACCCCTATTATGTACCTACTGGAACCCAAAAGTTTCAATAAAATTATTAATACTGTAAACATCACAATTTCAAAATAAAATTGATTATATTTAATTTTGTGGAAACAACGAACATAATCCTTTCAATTGAATTTTAAATGATAAAAACAAAATTAAGCACGACGCAACAAATTGTAATATCAGATTGGATGCACTTTTAGTACAACATCACAATGAGCAATTTGTGGTAGATTTCGTACAAGTACTAATAATGTTATCTCGATTTTACTAATTTACATATCATTTTAATAATTCCAATGGAAACTGGACAGTTTTATTGCTGAGTCCAATGAAATTATTAGCACAATAATTGCTACTGTAAAACTAGCCGTAATGAGCACTCATTTTAACATTTTAGTGACAAGCTCACAACCGAAATTTGTAATACAGAATATAATTGACTTAATTAATAGTTCTGAATGAAGTGTATATTTGTCAGACTGAATATGCTCGTATTCAAAAGTTAGGTCTTAGCTATTTACAAACATAGACAATATGGATGACAATAAATACATTAATCTGACCTCAAAGTAAATGACTAACGGCCGGTCCCAATAATCTATCTATCTTCAGTTTTGGCTTATCGGAGATAGAAAACATCTTCTGTCTCTGATTTTGCCGTCCAGAGAAACAAAGACAAAAGTTGTTTTCTATCTCCGATATGCCAAAACTGGCGATAGATAGATTATTGGGACCGGCCGTAAGTATAAACAACAAAGTTACCATAGATATTCAGACTCATTTTTTTTGTATTGACCCGTCAAAATCGAACCCGGGACCTCGGAGCAGGCGTAACCTTAAAAACCGGAGTGTACGCTTCACCATAGAGGTCGAACGGGCTAATAAGTTAAGTATATAAATAGAATATAGTATATGTTATAAATAAAATATATGTTTAAATAAATAAAATAAATAAATAAATAAATGTGGACAAAATCACATACATTGTTCTGACCCCAATTTGAATAACTATTTTAAGCATTCGTATTTTGGAAACCAGAGACGACGAAGGTACCACAAACACCCAGACCCGAGAAAATGTAGAAAAACTCATTTTTTCTACATTGACCCGTCCGGGAATCGAACCCGGGACCTCGGAGCAGGCGACACCTTGAAAACCGATGTGTACGCCACTCCGCCACGAAGGTCGTCTTAGTTAAATAAATCCGCAAGTATTAAGGATAAGAAACATTTTATTGCATAAATCGCATTATCTACCTAATTCCAACTGCAGTTAATAACTTATCATCGCAATATATCAACGGTTCGCAGCAAAAACTTGATTACCGTTGATGGAGAACCATACAAATATGCAAACCACTACACCCATAGCCAATGGACTATTGGAATTAAGTCATCTCACTACAAGGGGTCCTACTTCACTTGTGTATTTTAAGCCTGACGGTGTAACCTAAAAATTGTGAATTCAAACTCTATTCTGTGTGGAAAGAGTTGAATTTGTATTGGGGTTAGAAGTCTTGGTCTTAATAGCGGAAAAAATCGCATCGTCATTCCGTCGACGACGGCAAAGCGTGACGAACGCGATGGAGACGTCAATTCCTTTACATTCTCGACAAAACCAACAAGTAAGCAACAAAAACAAACAACAAGAAAACGGAATAGAACGAAATTTGTACAAGTTCGACTGTTTGGAGGAGTTTGGAGTTCCGTTCACATTTTTTTTGTATCAATAGAATATTTATTATGCTATTAAAATAGTAAAATACTTTTGGTTTAATAATGCAAGAACACGTTTCGAATTTTATGTTTTACTTACTCTGTGATAGTTATCTTATTATATCTACAATAAAAAATATGTTTTAATTCCTCATATGAGAAATGAGGTTAACGCTTATTTTTAGACACTTTCAAAAATTGTGACCTAAAACTATCCATTTGTTTGTATATTTTATGAGTTAATACTGTGTTGTTTAATTTGTAAATTCTAAAATTACACGCAAAGCAAAAATATATGTAATTGACAATAGTACTTATTTTTGCTGTGCTTTATTCACGGCGTTAGCCAATAAATAAGGGTAGTGTAAAAGTGTAATATTGGAAGATTGTCTTTAAGTAGTGATACCCTCAACTTCTAAATTTTTATTTAATGAGTTACATTCAGCAACCTCGGTTGTTCCAAATAACTGATATTCAAATCCCATATCCATTTTCTTTAAGGAATTTAATTATAAAATGTGTAATTTTAATGTAAAACTAGCTGTTGCCCGCGACTTCGTACACGTCAATTTCTGTTATTATGATCGCGATTATTTTTGCCACATTTTTCACTGATGCTTCGTTCCTATTGGTCGCAGCGTGATTTTATACAGCCTTAAGCCTTCATCGATAAATGGACTATCTAACACAAAAATAATTTTCAAATTTGAACTAGTATTTCCTGAGATTGGCACGTTCAAACAAACTTTTCAGCTTTATAATATTAGTATAGATGAATTTGAGCTTTACTTTTATCAAGTACACGACGTATCTCTAAAAATGACAATAGCGAAGTGTGCCCGTCGTGACGAAATGGAGCTACCAACGTTTTCATGTTCGGTAAATGTATTTTAGCGCCGTGCTTATTATTCGGTCGTTTATTGAAGTTTTCGGAATGTTGACCTGGATCTGCTTGATTAGCCAGATAGGTATTTAGTTTGGCTTTTTATGTTTTGAGACCACACTGTACATGTTGTTTGTGCTGGTGCCGCAATATCCAGACAGATTGTAGTTTTTAGGGTGGAAGGTACTTGTAAGTATTGTTATTAATTATCACTGAAAAAACGAACTCGCCAGAATGAGTAAAAAAATAAAAACCAATTATAGGTGAAAATTAAGAAAAAAACATAAAAGTAATTCTATCTCCTTAACTAAGCAAAATCGTAGAACATACATGGGGGTACTTTGGATACACCTTAATATAAGACACCTAAATTTTAGCTTTGAACGTCAACTCCCCGGCCACCCTGTACAATTTAGTAAGTTTAATATTCTTTCTAAAGAGATTGAGGTTCATCGGTGACAATGTTGCTCTAAGTATAAATCCTAACCTAATTGATAATGATAATTATTGCAATGATGCAGTAATTTAAAAAGGACTATTATAAAAGCGGCAAGCTAAAACAAGTGGAATAACAACCCAGAGTTAAATGATCCATTTCCTCTTGATATTTGAATCTCAACAATGGAAACGACTAATAATGTTATCATACCCTTTCCAACCATGACATGCCTTACCAAAACATTTCTTACCTTCAGTCAGGCCCACTAATTCATTTTACATTACAATTTTGAATAAGGTATCCCGACATCGCAACATACAGGGTTACTTCACAATAGGAGTAATTTATGTCCGTACTACAGAATACAGATGTAATCTCCTGGATCCCTTGTACGGGACGGATTCAGTACTTCACACGTGATTCCGCTAAAAGCACAACATGTTTAGAAATGGAGTGACAAAAATTTTAGCTGTTAGTGTTATCAAGGTTTTGGTAGAATTTAGAAGACATGTATTTTTTTTCTATATCTTCTTTGCTGACGCACGTATCGTCAAATTTATAAATATGCTTCATGTTATGTGTAAATCATTTTCAAGTAGCCTTATTGCACGATATGTTATTGCAAAAATCATAACGGTTTTTTTTTGTGTTGTACATTTCTTATTATTAAGTTAACTCTGCAGACATTACACGAATTTTTGTACTTGTTTTTTTCTATTATCATAAACTTCATAAGTTCAGCAGGTTTTGTCAAATTAAAACTTTAATACGATAATATATCGAAAATGAAAGGTCTTACTACATACTCGTATCAACGCTAAGTGACAAGCTTTATCATAACTAATATTCGAGATATGCAATATCTACAAGTATATAATTGCATGGTTTAGGTAAGTACGCTTAATTAACTGCGACTTGAGTAGCGTTCTAAACTAAGCCTAATAATTTATCTACTCCGGCATAATTAACATAAACCGCTTCCTATCTTAAGTGGGATGACATACATAATTAACAATACACATTTTCATTTAGAATATGTGTATCCAAAATGACAATTTGCATTCAAAATTAACTGTATGCAAATTCACAGCTATTATTCATATTAGATGCGTAATTTCACATAAATTTTGTTGGTTGTTGGGAAATATATTAGCGTGTAACTGTTATTTTTCATGCAAACACTTACAATTAATAACGCATACTTAATTTTAAAGTTATCACTGAATTATGGCCTATAATAACAATACTTGTCTGTCATGTAGTGCCAGCTCGTTAAATTAATAGCACCACTCTTTCTCTTCCTACGAGTGTCTTAAGAGGCGACTGAAGGAGAACTGCTGGAGGGAGACTAGCAGCAGCGTCTTCCTCCACCATCGACCTGACTGCGATCGCCAACCCGCCAGCCAAGCGTGGTTACGGCATAATCATCTTTTCTGAGAGGCCTGTGTCTTGCAGTGGACACATTCTTGGATCAATATTCTATTGTTATAACCAAAACATCATTTACAAGTTTGCTTTATTTATAAAAACAGAAGTACTTACGGGGATTATCTTGCTGCAAATCAGCCGTTTGATAAAGGCCCTTTTTAAATTTACTATTAAATTTTAGGCTCTGTCTGGAAGCCGACAGCAAATTTTAGTTTACTAGAGTTCTAATACCGACGCAGATGAACTGAACTTTGAATTCTAATCTGGAACGTAACAAGAAAACTTAAATCAGTATACTAGAACACTCAAAATTTAAATTAAGCCATTTATATGAACAATACTTACAAACAACATGTCGCTTAGCAGTAGAAAATTACAAAATGGAGTTAAATTTCCCCTAGGAACCCGTTCTGGAGGAAGTTGCGGTAGTTGTTGACAGAGAATAAAAGTTTGTGATAGTATGTCTTTACTTATTGTGCTGCTTTAAACTTTCCCTGTTATCATCTACAAAATATGTAGTTTCAATCATCAAACTAATATTAAAGAGAAAAGCAATACGCTTATGCATTCTATTTTCATTTATTGTCATTCTGTTTCATTTGTCTCTAAATTATTATTTGATTTAAGTGTATCTCTCAAATAATTGACAGTTAAGTAAAGTATTGATATCTATAATCAAAGGTACAAAAAACCCTTTAATGGCAATATGTAATTAAATATGATAAATAAGTATATTATCACTCATGGGCGTACCCAGTTTGCTCAGTGTAAAAAAAAACTTGTAAACAGTATGGGCGATTTTTTCACGGAAGACGTTATAAACCGTTTTGCAGAAGATCCTCGAAAATTACTTTTGAAATAGAAGTGATTTAAATAAAATAAAAATGCATGCATAGTCAAATTTACTTTTATTTATTTAACTACCTATAAAGCAGGATCATTTGCGGCTGTTTGCCCTACACATTACACTACATATACCTAATGTTTCATGTAGGTGTGTTTGTGTAGTGTGTATGACAAAACAGCCGCGGATGATCTGACCTAAAAAATCTGACTTCCCCTCCTACGCCAGAAGCTGGGTACGCCCATGCTATCACTTATAGATAAATCACCTTATTTTCAAAACAAAAAGACTTAAAAAATCATCATCAAAAGATACTTTATGTATATACAATACTTTTCATTGTCCCTTCAAAAGTCTTTTTTTTTAACTGTTACATTGTTTGCATATTACCGGTGCAGTATTAAAAACCGGTGCAGTTAAGCATGCCTAACCTATAATTAATTCTGTCTAACATATCAAAATAAACATTTAAAAACTTTTACAAACGCCTTTTGGCCCAAAATTTGTATGTATCTGACACAAAGCTCTAATTTTCAAAAAACATAGAAGTAAGCTAGAATTTCAGTGTTTCCATTCGCTTACTTGCGTACTTTATATTCCGCAAAAACATTCTAATGGCTATCGACTAGAGAAATAACATAAAAAAATCCACTACTTCCTGTAAACATTGCCAGAGTCTCCAGTTAAATTCGATTTTTATTTATTTGGAATAGTGTTCGTGCTTAGTTCAATTTGCTTTCAATCAAGCAGATTGCAACTTGGAACAAACATTCAATTAGGAGAAGTAGCGGTCCACGGTTACCTCCCTGCAGCACTCCCATACGAGCTTAAATTAACTCACCGAAGGAGTCTTGTTCATTTGTTTGATAATAAATTTACTCATTATCTTTATGAAGTGAAGGCTAACTTTGTTTCGTTTGTGCGAGTAGATAAAGCACTCTAAAACAAACATGATTAGATTCAAAGCAGAACACATTAAATAACAATGTAGAACGCAATACAATATGCAAAAAAGTTTGTTTAGGCGAAATGCCTGACACGTTTTATCAGTGTTTATTTTTTTCTCCTAAATTAAATGTTAATAAATTTCTTACATACCTCAGTAAGTTACGTTTTCGTAACCCTTTAATTAATGTGAGCTACAGCTCATACATCTATCATTATTGTTATTTAAATGCAAAAAAAAAAAAAACTCACAGAACCTATCATCCTATTATCAAACAAATATTTTAAATTTCCCGTAGAGGAGTAACTGATCAACAAACAGTTCCTAATTATTATTTTTCAGCAATTGTTTTTATTAATGGCTATTAAAAACTTCTAGGGAGTTGTACGATTCCCACCCCTCCTATAAACGTGTTCAAACTCAAGCTCATAACGACGAGATTTCGATTTGAGCTATATGCACCAGAATATTACTCAAGTAAGTTCAAACTTAGCTCAGGTCAAAGAGAAAGGGACTAATGGATTCATCAGAAACTCAACCGCTCATTTAACTATACCATGTTGGGAATCAATAAACCATCAAGTATACACCTTCCTATCTATCCCGAATTTGCATTTCAAACGTTATCCCTAAGGACTTGACACGGGGCTAATGTACAGTATGAGCGAGACAGGAATTTAGCTGTATATTAGCCCGTGTATTGCGTAGTGTGATCTATAGTAGCATTAGATGTGTTTGTTTATGAATAATGTTTGAGAGAGACACTATTTTACATTTTATATCAAACAAATGTGGCCCTTAAACACATTGGAGCTGTAATTTTTAGGGTTCCGTACCCAAAGGGTAAAAACGGGACCCTAATACTAAGATTTTGCTGTCTATCCGTCTGTCCGTCTGTCCGTCTGTCCGTCGGTCCGTCGCTCCGTCACCAGGCTGTATCTCAAGAGCTTCGAAAGCTAGACAGCTGAAATTTTCACAAATTATGTATTTCTGTTACCGCAATAACCACAAATACTAAAAACAAAATAAAATAAATATTTAAGGGGGGCTCCCATACAACAAACCCGTTTTTTTGGCCTTTTTGGTACGGAACCCTTCGTGCGCGAGTCCGACTCGCACTTGGCCGGTTTTTTTTATGATATTATCAAGTTTTAATATACAATGCAGTAAACAGTTATAATGCAGCATAGTCTAAAATCTGAGATGATCAAAATTATCTTTTCCGATCAGACGCAAAGAAGATTTAACGAGATGAATTTCGCGTTATGCAAGTATTAACAGATGTAGCTAAACATTAATTTGTCTTGCTCAGAAGAATTATTGGTTTTCCAGGTATCTTCAGATCAGTTCGGTTTAGAAAGTCGTTATTTCCTAGGAATAGTTTAGGGATAGTTTAATTAAATGGAATTACTTCCATGAAATTACAATTTCATGAAACATTTTTAAAATCTTGTGAATATTTGTGTGTCCTCTTATATTTTAATCACAACATCTTTTTAAATAAAAGATTGCATTCACGCAAACAGATAAAAACTGAACACAAGATTTGCTACTGGTCTCGCATACACCTACCTAATAACTAAGTTATTTGTATAACCTAAGGCTAAGTTACAGGCTGGTGTAAAATCTTGGTAATTGATGGAAGATTATAGGGTCCAGTTTCCCAAGCAAAGATTAAGGCTAAGGCCAAACTACAAACAAACGGAGTACCTGGTACCCCGTTTGTTGGCTTTTAAGGATTTGATCACTGGTTTGTAATGAATCAAATTGTTGATACTTGTATTATAATTTGTTGATGTCATTTCAAACTATGATTGTTTTTAAGTAATTTATTAAGTTAAAAACTTGTCTATTCAGAAATTGTATTTTTCTTAAAATGAAACATATTTACAACAAAAAATTTTACAGTTAAGATATTTGACGTAGTATGTAACTTAAATGATTATTTTAATAAAAAATACAGGCGATATTTTTGCTCAAGGTATCGTATTTTTTTTATTTATACTAACAAAACAATTGCTTAAAAAAGATTTATTTGTCTCGGGTATTGGTGTTTCCAAAAGCATTGATGAAAGGGAGCATTTTAGGGCAATGGGTGGCTTACAACACACACACACACACACACACACTTAAAACACTTAAAAATATCTTGGTAACTCAATGGTTAGTAAAGCAGTCCGACAAGTTGGTCGATAATAAACGAAAGATTCAAGCCCCACCTAAGGCAGTTTACATTTTTGTTCTGAATGCAATTGTATTTTAGATTAACACTAATTTAAGTTAGGAATAAAAGAAAGAAACATTAAAAAAATATATCAATATTTTTGCTGTGTTCCTGTTCAATAACAATATTTTGACCTAGCTAACGAAAAGGCTAGAATTAGCTTTGCCTATGCCTCTAGGTGCCTGTCACTAATGCCTGCTCGTTCCTTCATGAATTTCAAATAGCCAAAGGCAACCTTAAGGTGACAGGCCTGCGCAGACGACGGACTTTTCTCCGCGGCGGAGAAATAAGTAAGCTCCCCGAATAAAAAGTCCGTCGCGGATTTACCGCGAACTCAACGCACACGGTGTGCGATCATTTGTTTGTTTATCGTCGTGCATACGTACGTCATTCTCGAGCGCACAACGCGCACAACACAACGCAAAGACTAAAGTCCGCCATGTGCGTTGCTTCGTCTAGGCATACGAGTTCTATTTTTTTCGTGGACTCTCCCCTACTTTTGTCCGGTCCGCTCTCTGCATGTCCTCAGTAATTCGGGGGACTTATTGTACGCGATACTTTTAAATCGCTCATTTGCGTTACTCGATACAATTGTAAGCGATCTATTTTAGCGGACAAAAACGTCCGCGGACAAAAATCCCCCGTCAGCGCAGGCTATAATGGTGAATGTAGAACTATGTGGCCTCTCAAAGTAGCTTAATCCAGCCAAAGTACCACTTAGCGATAGTGCTGACAACTTTCGATACAGTCGGTGTCGATATTTGACTTTGACAAATATCGTACGATACTTTTTTTTTTGTTCAAAAAAACGTGTTTCTATCATATTAATTAGGTGTTATATAAATCGGTTGTTAGTAGTTATGGTTAGTTACTGTAGCAGAGCTTACAGCAATTTGTTTAAGTGTTTTTTGCCAATAGTTATCAATAATAAGAATATAATTTAAAAAAAAAGTTAAATTGCTGCAGTGTAAATAGATGAACAGAAAGACACACGTTACGTTATTAACTGAATACATAATGAGCAATAAAAAAAAGTATTTTTCTATATTTTCGTGGGTCTACCTGGTACCTTCGTTGTTTCCGGTTTCCACAAAACGAGTGATTTAAATAGTAAATTGTGTCTCAGAACTTTAAAAAGTTTATTGAATGTTTTCTACAATTATATTTATTTACATTTTATTTCAGTTTTGACACAGCAATCTAAATAATTGCTCTTATTATCGATAAGTAGAAAAACAAACATTCCTACAGTACTGTGGCTGCGTAATGTGGTTGTAACATAATACGCGCGTGTCACAACACTGCCTTATCACGTCTTGATGAATTATCGCCATTCCGTATGATATACAACAGAGGTAATGCCAATTTAGAGATCTTATTAAGCAAGGAAATGTATAGGCGTTAGCACATAAAGCTATACACCTTAGCACCTTAACATCATTTACATAGGTACGAGTTTGTAACAAGGCCACGTGAAGGCCACTGTATATTACGTTGAAACAAGACGGAAAAAAAATGTCGATGACTTATGAAAGAAATTGATATTTTCCGAACAATCGTTTTAATTAACTAAAGTTTAGAATTTATAATATCGCTAAAAACTGTATTCTTTCGTACAAAATGGCTTAGTTGTTTATGAAGAATTAGTTGATGTAAAATACTCACTGAATACGTATGCTGTAGTTATTTTGTCATGCTTTTACTTTAAACTAAAGGATCTTCTACAATGTTCATTGAAAATTTTTTTCTTATACCATTAATTTACTTAAATTATAATTTAAGTACTTATTTCAATCCGTCCTTATTCGATGGTAACTTCTTAGGAAAAATACATAAATAGTTACAAATTTAAACATTCCAAAATTATGAATTTGGGCTGTGCAATTTTGTGGTGCACGTTTCAAAAATAGCACCACACTCTTAAGAGGCGACTAAAGAATGTTTTCTTGCCACCATTTGGCAAACTGCGATCGCAACACCGCCCGCCAGACGATTATGGCATAATTCTACTTTTGTAGAAGCCCATGTCCAGCACTAGACTGATAAGTAAGTGGTTATAATTCAGATTGACAGTAGAATATCAATAATCAAACAATTATTTACAGACTCTTGTGCTAGGTGTCACTACACCGGCCCGATCACGCCCGCTAGTATGGGCCCCGGCATAAGCGAGCCTGGGCCCCAATTCCGCTAATTTACAAATGGCTCAAAAGAATCGTAATTGCGTCTCAATCGTATCATATATATTTTGACATTAAGACCTTAATAAATGTGTCAAAATATACAATTAAAATGCAATTACGATTCCATTTAGCCATTTGTAAATTAGCGGAATTGGGGGCCAGAGGTTTTGATTCGCGCCCTCAGTTCTTGCCAAATATCTGCCTGGTTTAACTGAACAAAGTCTATTTTTCTAGGTTTCTTCTTCTTCTTCTATAGTTTTCAGTGATAGGTCCGTCCGAGAGCTAGGTCGCCGTCAGTCAGTAAAAAAAAAATATATCTAAAAATACCTATATTTAGAAGTGATCACTACCACAGATAAGATAGATATACCACAGATAAGATATATCACTACTAACTTACTTACCACTTTTGCTTTTCCGTCGAATAAAGAGCAATCATTTGGACTTAAACAAAACTCAGCATTAGTATTAATCTGAAGTGCAGTTTCATCATTTTAAACATTGTGCCTTCTGGTCTTTAACTTGCCTATAAAGTCTGACCTAAAGTGAGTTAAAACTCTTTTAAAATGCTGACATAACTCTTAATTGTTAACTCCTAGAAGCAAGGTAGCTAATAGTGCCGTAGTTTCATTGAAGCGTGACACTAATGGAACTGAAGATAGGTTCTGCATTTTTCGCTGGACGCTAGTAATATTTTACTCGGGATGAGGAAATAGTTCCACCCTTTCAGTTTTAAAAGGCTGTAAAATGTTTTATAGTTTTTAATTTGTGAAAGAGGGTTTCATTAAGGCTTACTGCGTCCTTTGACAAAATAAAGTCTAGTAATTGTACTATGGTGACTAAATAACGGAGGTTTATGTACGCAAAGAGATCATTTTGCATCCCTGTTTTGTGTTTGAATCTTCTAGCTTAGTGTTATATACTGATGTAATTGGCTCGAGTACATATTGAGTCACTAAAATGTTATTCTTATTTTTTGTTCTACTACCGATTTGTATTACCATTATATTTCCCTGTGTAAGTAAGTACAAATTATAATTAAGTACTTTGTAAGGTCATGTAGTAATAAAAAAAAAAGCTAATGCGTTTAAAGATTTTTCTATTAAATATCTTTACCCGATATTTAATAGAAAAATCTTATCCTTCTTTAGATTTTCTACTGATGCCAGAAATGCATTATTGAAATTAATGGCCAAATAAAAAACTCAACTTATAAAAAGCGCTTTTAAAATTAAATAGGTAACTAAAAATCAATTAGCGTATCTTGCACACCCCTCAAGTTGTTACCGCGTCGAGAACAATGTTTTTATTCATTAAAAATAACCAAAGAGATTTTAACAATTTACGCACCGGAAACCTGACTGGTTGGCGAGCGATAATAATCTATGCTTTTTAATTATACCAATAGCTCGGCCAATAGACTCCGCCCGGTGCCGTAATTTATATGAAAACGTCCAATCACATTAGAGCTTGTGGACGTCGAGTGTCACTCGAGCGGGCAAATGAATAATAATCGTACCATAGTTTAATTCTAAGTTTAAACATTTTTTTAAACTTATTCGAAACGTGTGACTCGTTCTGAAAATACGATCCACGACGGTGACATCCATGAGAATAAAAACAAAAGGAATGCGTGTACATCAGATTTCATTAGGTTAGAAATGATCAAGTTTTCAGTATCATTTATAGGTTACAGAAACTATTATCATTGACTATTATACAACTATTTCTAGCCATTAGGAACGGATATGATCATAAAAAATAGAATACTCTATAACTAGACTACATATTAAATCATTCGACCAGTTTCTTTTTTTAATTTTCGCCTTTGTTCACATCGACTAACCGCCGCCATTACACAATTTGGTTCTAATCTCCACGCGTAACACTCCCGTTAAGTAGCCCACTAATTCTTCATATGAGAATTTACGTACATTTTATTCTGTACCTGTATAATTTACAGCTGCTCTGGCGGATGCCTTCTCACAAATTATGATTCAAAATAACACATTTCTCTCGGCCGAGACTATAATGTAGGGAGACTCGAAATTAACCATAATTGCTTAATTCGGAACTCATGCGTTGTTTGCCCTGATCCAAGCCGCAAAGGGTTCTGGTGATCGAGATAGATATAGAAAAAACGTTGGCCAAGAGAGAGACGACGATAGCGAGTTAGATATCGGCGCCGAAGATAATAGTGATGTGTAGTAGTAGTAGTTTCATTAGAATCTCAATATCTCGACAACTCACGTCACTCATAATATGAGATGTAGAAAAAGAAGTAGGTTAATAGAAGAAAACCTTTTTAAAATAACACCAGAAAAAAGTTAACCGAAATTAACGAGTTTATTGTCTATCTTTAACAAACATTGACCTAATTTAGAAATTCTAAGGTCTTCTTACCCTGAAAGCAAAACGGATTTAGTTACAGTCCTGAAATTCAGACGTTTTGTGTCAAATGTTGACCCGTAACTGAATCTCAACATCAAAACAAGGAAGCCAAAATATTTGTTCGGTAAATACTCATAAAATTAAGTATTATTTTGATCTTTTCCTTTTATCATAAATTAATTTTTGGTACTAAAAATTATAAATGGTTAATCATTTACATACAGCAAAATTAAAAACATTTTACTTAGCATCAAATTTATTGTGTTAATATTTAAACAGTAAAATGAAATCTAGTCAAATAACTCCCACTGCTGGGAATCCCTTACGGATCTTTGCTAAAGAAGGGTTTCACAAGGTTTTGTCATAATTGCTACTTTTGACAGTTAAGATCGCGAACTCAAAAAGAAGATGGTGCTCCCCATATCCTTGTGGTGGTACTTATTTGGTCGTCCCTTACTATTATGAAGTATGTAAGGAGCGTGTCGCAGCAGCGGCCGGCGAGTCCTCATTTCAAATTATTTTTGTCTTAGGTCATTTTTAGCATTAAGACGAAAATGGGTCTACGGCGGTGTCGGCACTATAAGCCATGAATTCAAACATTCTGAATCCTACTTAGATTGTAGCTTAGTTAACAGTTTTTGTGAAAAGTAAAAATCAGGTGGATTAATCGATAAATGGCACATCACTACGTCTGCATCAGTGCACACCTTCCAAGTAATGGCTGAAACGTGTGAAGGGTATAACAGCTTGATCATTATGGCTGTAGTTTTTATCATGTTGGTAATGATGTGGGATATGTGAAAGAGTTTGTCACTGCGTTCACTGTGACCAATAAATCTAATGTTGTTACGTTTTAGATTATAATAAGTATCCAAGGCCGTGAAAGTTGTAATAAAAAAAGATTATGACATTAAGCAAGATGATGGCCACTTTATTATCTTATTAATTCATTGTTGGAAATAGTGTCATTATTATGCTATGCTATGTGGCTTCGACTTTAAGGTAAGACAGACAAATAAATAAATAAATAAATATTTAAGACATGCCTCACTGGGCCACACAGAGCCATCTAGTCCCAAATTAAGCTACTATTAAGTACCCTGTCGTATGGGGTACTAGACAACCGATAAACTTACTTATATACTTTTTTTTTGTAAATACATACTTATAATACATAGAAAACACCCAGACCAGTACAAACAGACATGTTCATGCAGACAAATATTTGTACTGTGCGGGGATCGAACCCGCGACCCATGGCTCAGAGCAGCGTTTACTACCGCTGATCCAAATGGTGGTCAAAAACATAAAGTTAGACCATTGATGTAAGGAAAAAAACTATGTAACATAAAGTAGTATGATGTAATATAAAGATACACAATCAGCGCCAAAAAATTGTAGCAACTTCAAGTGCAACCATTTAAATTATTACGAAAAATAAAATGGTCAGATTAATATTTTCATTTTTATCGAATCTACAAGGTATTTTTTTGTTTAAAGGAATGTAAGCCACAAAACATGTTATTAGTTATGATTTTTAAAAAGGTAAAAATTAAAAGTTGTAGTTTAATTATCTTAGGTAATCAAGAGACAAACTACAGCTATTGAATGAGTTTTTTTTTTCGAGTGTGTTTATATTTAATCTGAATTACTTATTACGTTTGTCATTTTTGC
This sequence comes from Anania crocealis, assembly GCA_949315895.1. Taxonomy (NCBI): domain Eukaryota; kingdom Metazoa; phylum Arthropoda; class Insecta; order Lepidoptera; family Crambidae; genus Anania; species Anania crocealis. The sequence continues at coordinate 3,993,078 of OX438868.1, forward strand.
CTTGCTACAAAAAGAAGGTTTTTAACACTTTTTAAGACACAATGCTACTCAATCGAAGTTTTCATTGTTATCACATCGACATGAGCCAGATGTCCCGGAAAACGTTAAATCGCAATACGGTATCTACTAGGCGACTACTTAGTCTCTTAATCTCTTTTAATCCCTCAACCCCCAGGAGGCACTCGGGTGCCACGATAACAATTGATTTCAATTGTGTGATCGAGGGATTAGGCAATGATTCATAAGGCACATTTTTAAATAATCAGTCTGTAGACAAAGGTATTTCACACCATCCATCATCGTAGACAAACAACTCCCACAAGTGGCGAATCTGCGATTTCTCCTATAAGCTTTCAGTGGCTTCCCGCGATCTTTACACAATAAACTAGCCGTGACTTCGTTCGCGTTAAAATCCTCTGATGAAAAATTATTATTGTATCCCAGGGAAACCGTTTATAAAGATGAAAGGTAGACAATGTTATTTCTTGACCCTAGACGACCACTGCACAAAATAACTTGTAGAAATAAATCGATTTTACTGATGTTTTTACTTCTTGCGAAACTTCATCCGGATTCGCTGAGTGGTTGTTGAACGATAAAGTAACAAAATATATTCATTACAACTTTTTAAAATATTTAAGTATATACTTAGTAAGATTATTAACAATTAAAATATGAACTATACAAAAAATAAAATATGTATATTCCATTATTAACAATGTTTTTTTTTCTCATTTGCAGATGCCGTGATTTTGGGGCCTCCCTTAAAAAGGTATGTCAAAGTCTACGTAGATTAATAATGAATGATTTGAAATACACTAATTAATTAGCTAATCGCTTAAATCAGTTTACGGCTGGCTGACATTGTTTTTTATAAACTTATTTTCAAAATAATGTTCTTTATAAAAATTTTCAACCGAGGCAATCAATAATAGAAAATACTGGATTTGACCCGTGTTCTTTTGTTAACTGATTTTGATCTTTTTTTTGAGTAATTCAACCACGGGTTATAAAATTCAACGTGTTAATTTGAAAATAGAATCCAATATTTTTGTAAAAGGTTAACAATGTATTTTTAAAACAAGGAATAAAAAAAACGACAACCGTCATAATAATGAATACTAATTACTCACATGTTTTATATTTTCTTGTTGTTCTTTCTTTTTGTTTTTTACATGAAAGAGCTACAAAAAATGTTTTGTTTGATGTTTTGAGCCTGTTTTTTAAACAACTGAATTACTGGTTTTATTGAAAAACCAATTCTTTAAGTAATATTTTAAGTCCGGTAAGCGGAAGGTTGTGGGAAATAAGAAAAAATAAAAAAAATTTTTTTTTGCTTATTTTAATGTTATTTAAATCTCAAATAAACTAAACTTAAAATCTAAAACTAAAGAAGCAAAATGTATTTACAGAATCACAAACTCAAATATGTTTGTGTTTGACGACCTCCGTGGCGGAGAGGCGTACACACCGGTTTTCAAGGTGTCGCCTGCTCCGAGGTCCCGGGTTCGATTCCCGGACGGGTCAATGTAGAAAAAATATGTTTTTCTACATTTTCTCGGGTCTGGGTGTTTGTGGTACCTTCGTTGTTTCTGGTTTCCAAAATACGAATGCTTTAAATAATTATTCAAATTGGGATCAGAACAATGTATGTGATGTTGTCCACATTTATTTATTATTTATTTATTAGTTTGACCTAAATAGGTAATTCGAATATTAGGCATTGTCAATATTAGGTATTTTATGCATAAAGCTTGTAAATTACCTACATAATGAATAACCTGGCGATAAAGCTATACATTAAGACCATACGTACCAAAGAAAATAAATATGAGGTATACCCTTAAATGAAAAAAAAAAAACATAAATTATCAATTCCAAACAAGAACTACACCTCGAAATGGTCGTGATTAAATCTACGTACAATATGTCATTTATTTCATATCTGTTTTATGTAAATACAACCTTAAAGATATCAAGTTTAAAGATAATAAGTTGGAAAAGCACCCAACTTTTCTAGTGGGTGCTCATTTTGTGAGAACGTTTCTTGTCCACTGATTATGTATGTTTCTAGTTATGTTTTATCTTAGGATTACAAGAATATTCATAAATAAAGTAGGTATGTTTTGACTTACCGAATCCAAAACCAATATTTGTTATGAATCGCTGTTAATGAAATTGCGATCATCGCCAAAACAATCGGGCTTCAAATCGAATTTACCAAATTCCATGCCTTTTTATTATATTGCCTCTAAAGCCCGGGGCTTGATAAATATTTGAATAGCCAACTCCATTGTTACGGCAAACTTATTTCGAAAATCGTAAAATTCACTCGGTATCGGCTCGTGTGTACGGTTATTTTGTTTATCGATGTTGAAAAATCGACAATTTGTGCTACATCGATATTAGATTGCAAAGTTTACCAAGCCTGTTTTTTTTTTTAATATTTTGCAACTGTGACTTTGGCAAAGACAAGTTTTTTGAAGTTTGTAATATTAAAGTTACTAATTAATATTGTTTATAGGCAAACTAGTTATTTTATAATATACCTAGGAGTTTTTGTGTAGGTTTATTTTATACGTCAAAACAGATATTTGTTAAGCCATTTCGTTCGACATGATTTTCTTTAATGTACAACTTGTTTCGATTCTATTAAAAATATTGTTGATTTTCTTTAATAAAAAGAAACGTGAGATTTATTTCACAATCGAATAAATTTTAAAATCCATTAGAAAACTATTTTTTTATAGAGACTGAGAGACATTTTGTGAAACACCAGGACACATAATGAAAACTTTATTATCTTAGGTTCAATGAAATATATTGTATTATTTGCTGGGTATCAATAAAAGTATTTTTAAGTTGATATTTGAAAAAATAATTAGAAAAATATCACTTGTCATCGATATCGACTTATCAACTAACACATCACTACTCCCATCAGAATATTGCAAACAATGTTTGCGGGTGATTCGTCCAAGCGAAGAGCAAATGTTATTAAATTTCATAATAGATTTTGTATTAATATTTAACAGTGGTTTTACTATTTAAATAAATGACCGCTTGCCACACCTAGTGTGATCATATTAACCACAGTTCATAATATATCTGGCGACTAATGTAGATTCATTAATTGTGTCATCAAAATCACATGTTTGCGGGGTTTCTGATTTGGAAATAATACCAAAAATATTAGATACAAAAAATAACTAAATAAATGTTGACATCGTCACATAGGTACATTGTTCTGATCCCCATTTGAATAACTATTTAAAGCTTACGGATTTTGGAAATCAGAAACAACGAAGGTACCACAAAAACCCACCCGAGAAAATGTTAGAGAAACACTTTTTCTACATTGACCCGTCCGAGAATTCAACCCGGGACCTTAGAGCAGGCGACAGCTTGAAATCCGGTGAGTACGCTTTTTTTGAAAACAGGCAGCAGCTTCTTCCGTTGGCCAAAGTGCGGTCGCCAATCTGCCTGCCAAGAATTGCAAAATCCTTCTTTTAGAAAAGCTCGTGTCGAGCACTGGGCTTATGATGATGAGCCTAAACCACAGAACATGGGAAAAGGTTAGAATGGCGATGTAGGCGGGGCAGTGGCATACATCTTTCGCTTCTTTCACATTCATCAATCTTTTCATGCATGCTCGTCGGTTTAAAGTACTCTTCACCTGACCTTTCTTCAGAACATCCCCGATTTGATCGTGGTAAGTTCGTCTAGGCCTTCCTCTTCAAACGTTTCCTTTCACACTCGTCACACTCGTCTTATAGATCTGTCTAGTCATTCTTCTCTTATTCATCCTCTCTATATTATAAGTAGTTGTTATTATTTGCTATTTTACAACAAAAATGTATAGACAGTCAGATGACGTGTATTTTGGGCCAACAACTTATGTAGTGTTTATTTTAGTTCGATTACCTAATACGCAAGGGCCCCGGTTTCGACTCGCGGATGGTCAATTTAGGAAACGACCTTTTCTAGAAGAGCTTGGGTTAAGGCTTATTATAGTCGTGCTTAGAAAGACACATACCGTTGGTCGCGGGTTCAGTCGCAAGATAGAATACCTAAGCAGCTTGGAAAATACATCAGAACTTGAAAGATAGCCAAACAACGAAATGTGTTTTCATTAGTAAAAACGTACTGGCAGCTTCATGATTTGTCAATCAATCCCTAAAAACCTTTTCTTTTGAACCATCTTTCGTAAAAAAACAAGTGCCAAACATCCTGTCACCTTCCAACTAAACGCAGTCTGAACGTGAATTCGGAAGCCTCTATAGGAAATTGAAAGCCCCAGGCGACGAGATGGCTATTATTTCTTTTGTATCACTGTTACAGCGCTCCGCAAACAAATTGCATCAAAAACATCGTTTTTCCATTGATGTCATCATCAAGCTCACTTCTAAAGGAGATCTCTTACAAAGGCAACAATTTGTTAAATTATAACTTGTTATATAACACACTGATAGATGTTCTTAAACAATTTTAAGATTTTAAACAAACAAATATTCTTCGACGACCTCCGTGGCGGAGTGGCGTACACACCGGTTTTCAAGGTGTCGCCTGCTCCGAGGTCCCGGGTTCGATTCCCGGGCGGGTCAATGTAGGAAAAAAGTGTTTTTCTACATTTTCTCGGGTCTGGGTGTTTGTGGTACCTTCGTTGTCTCTGGTTTCCAAAATACGAGTGCTTTAAACAGTTATTCAAATTGGGATCAGAACAATGTATGTGATGTTGTCCACATTTATTTATTTATTTAACTGCGATTGTCCAGTCGCTAGCAAGTATGGCGATTATGGCGAAAAATATTTTTTTTTTTTTAAAACGAGAAGGGATTTTCGCTTATAAATTATTGTTTGCTTCTCATACCTATTTGGTAATTATTATTAAAGGTCGAAGTATTATTTTAAATTATGGGGTAACATACTCGTAGCTCTATTAAATTGACCTTTCCGGAAGTCGAACTCTAGAGAAGGCGACCCCTTATAATACAGTTTCTAAGTCACTTAACTACGGTGTTGTATTGGCACTTTCATACAAGTTACATTCCTAAAGCGAAACCGTTATCCCTTCCATTAAAAGCGAATCACCGCGCCACTTCACCAAACAGAAAATTCTTAATTAACTTACGTAAATACTTGATTAGAATTTCCGACTGAAACAGGATCATTATTAAAACTAAACACTAACAGACTCCAGCTAAGTGGAACGGCCAATTCAAACAACCCGATAATCTAAACTACTTTGTGATTATTTTAAGGTAGGGTTTTTCATCACAGTCGACGTGTTATTCTGCAGTAGGTTTACTTCGTTAAACCTTGTCAAGTTAGTTATATAATTAAGACCTTTGAAGTATGTTTAAAAAGGCTGTATGTTTATACCTTACGACAGGAACCACAAAAGAGATAAATATACACAAGAATTGGTTAACTTCTAAAAATAATGAGTTATAAAATATGATAGCATGTGCTTCTCAATGTGAAACGTGCAGCTTTTAAAAGTCGTACCAACTACAACGTTTGCCTCTGGCTAGCAGAAGATTGTTTTTGACAAAAAAAAAGATATTCTACCTATTCAAAATTTTATTGTCCTTTAACAGAAACTTTCAATATTTTATAAATATGTTTTAAACTGATTAATGATGAATAATCAGCGGGATCGTGATCGTTTATGTTTATGATAAATGTTCAATCGTATTAAAGTTCAGTTTCATCAGTTTGCAACGAAAACAATTTAATATTATCATAAACACATCTAAATCTCTCTGAATCCACACTTACGTTCACAATTTATATTTTTGGTGTTTTAACTAAGCGTAAACCTACTGTTACTTTATCTGTATATTGTAGTGTGTTTTCACACAATCCTCCTGTAATTACATCCTCTTTCTGTTTACTAGTCACGATCCCACTGATTGTTTCGCCGCGGTGACAGGCACCCCCGGGACGAATGGCGGGAATCTCACAAGATGGCGGCGACCTCGCCTGACCCATCCGTCAAGCAAGAAGGTGGAACATCTGTTTTAACATGTCAGACTGGCAGTTAATAATGCCGTTCCATTTTTAAAGTTTAAAACTTTTTATAAATACAATACGCGGAGTAATAGTATAGACTGTATAGATGCAATTCTGTGAATACTAATCTTGACGAAGTGACTCTGTTAACACTTTAGAAAAAAAAGTGTCAAGTTTTAATACTACGGCCTGAAATGAATTCTTCGAACGGATTTGGTTTATAAGTATGAATATAGAACTAATTTATAATATGCACTGCAACCTATATTACCAACTCATAGCATATTCAATTTTTATTTTATTATCTAAACCAACGAATAGGTTACCTACAGTGAAAATGATTTGATGATGATATCTATTTCCACTTAATTGACAAGCGATAACAAAGACCTATCTTAAAATGGTATTTATGTTATTAAAAACTTGATAAAATTGCTTATAGCAATTTAAAATATAGCTCAAATATTATTAACCAATGATAATCACCAATGTTTTCTCACCTAGTACAAAGCTTATACTTAAGCGATGTTAAGCTCTTTAACACAGCAAATAAAAGCAAGACATTGCCGAGTGAAATCCGAAACAATCGCAAAAAAAAAACTTGCGATTCCAATCAGAGCACATAATTGATCGATCCTAAAAAACTTTTACAAGAAATAATTGCTAAAGCGAATAAAATAGGAACGCAAACAGATCATTACTCCACACCCGACAATTACATTGGGACCTTGTCAGCCTCCAATCATCCAAAAACACCTGTCATGGACCCTCTCTTTCTTTTAATGAAGACATTTAGTTCTTCGCAGGTGTCCGTGACATAATTAACGAAGGATCAGTAGGTAATAAAAGATTGCAGCGTCTGAATCCAGGAACAAAATTTGCATCAATCTCTTTTGTTCTTCTTGAGTTTCTTTTTATAAGAATCTTAATCACATCATTATTATTAGCCTAAACCAGTCTACTGTCGGATAAAGGTCTCTACAAAAGGAGGATTTTAAAAATTAAGAAGTCTCGCTTGGCGTTGATGGACTAAGTCAGTATGATGACGGAAAAAAGACACTATTGCCTAATTCTTTCGATCTTGCGCTTTTATTTGACTCTCAACCGTATATTAGTCAAAGTCGATAAGTGTTGTTCTATTCAAGCCAGGCTCCGCATGGCATAATTGGAATCGATATGATTTTATCCAAGAGTCCTCAGTTCAAGTCACAGCACATATTTCTAAACTTTTCAGAATTACAATTTTAAACCATTTGCTCGATATTGTGGGATTGTTGAGAAACTTGCAGATTCTGATAGCACTATAAATAAAATCAGAGTATAATTAAGTTTTGGTTTCTCTTAAAAATTGTGGCGAAGATATCTGATGTTATCTTATAGCCTGTCCACAACTTAAATCATAGTCAAGCAGACTGAGAGAAATTAAACTAAAAATGATTCTTCTTAATTAGTCTTCATTACGTCTTTGACTCCTGATTGAGCATTTAACGTACGCTTTGTTTTCTTTACAAGTTTTTTTCATCCGCAAAAGTTTATTACTACAATTTATAGCGGTACAAAGGTGCATAATAAATCGTATCAATTCGTATAACAGATGTACGCAATTAAGCTGTAAAGTTACAATGTTTTTACGACTAGGGAAGTTAATCGTTGCTATTCAAACTTCGAGCTTAATTTGGTCTAAACAATACAACTCGAGTGAATCTAATATAAAAGAGGTTTATCATTTTTGTGGTTAGATTTATTAACAGCTTTTGATGCTATCTATTCAGAAAAGTTTTCGGTGAAATTAAAACAAAACCGTTGATCTATATGAGGACGGAGATTTCAAAAATAAGACCGATCCGATACATTTTTCCGTTCTGATTGAAACAAGACCGATGGACCGTACGTTACTGGCAACTCCTTTTTTTTCGTCTACAACTTTCCGTGGAATAACGTTTCGCGTTTCAAAATTCGAACACTCATTGACATTTCAGACATTCCACTGCCAAATGAAAACGTCGTTCCGCCTCCATAGACAATAACAAAACGGGACCCAAAGCTGATCTGAATAAGTTCCGAATTCAATCGTTGCTTATGAACCACCTGCAGCGAAATGGAAACAGAATAAAACGCTCCTTTAAGATAATACAAGAGAATCGAATATCAAATCCTAATCACAATTGTCGACTTTATTCACAATCAATTAATGACACTTTTTGCTTGCGTGAGACATATATTGGCTCTTCGAAATAAAAGTTATTGAATGATCACTGATTAGATGATTATCGGAGCAGAGTTGCGGCGTCGTAGATGTTGTACGAACATTTTATATGGTAATTGAAATGTAATATAAGCATTCGCTTTCGAGGCTTCATTATCTGTGGTTTATTCGGTATCGGTAACATGAGCGCGTAGTGCATGTACATCTCGAATTAGTTATTCCGGAATAATTATGATAAGCGTTGTATCGATTACATGAATTTTAATGACAGAATCCGATCCGAGCGAGTTACATATCGAGCAAGACGTCGAATATATCGTCGATTTAAACGCCTCGCCGCGCTGGCTGAATAGAAAAAAAAGGACAAAAGGGCAGATGCAGGCAAGACTGCACAATTAATTTTATACGTTCATAAAAATAACGTCTCTATCCAGAGGAAACCATTTCTCCGAAGATTTGACGTGTTATAAATTTTTGTGTGAATGCTTTTTGTGGGTGTTACGGTCGCCATATGCCGGTCTAATGTTTTATTCAGGCTTGTTCCGAATGTATGGGTGACCGGTAGTTTTTTAGTTTGCGCTAGCATGATATAACAAACACGATTCGGATATAATACAACGAAAAGAGTAGAATTTTATTAATTGTATGTGTTAGAGATATAAGGAGCCTTCGCAAGAATGCAAGATGTAAACAAAGCAGTGGCAAGTTGTAGGTAATGAGCGAATAATATATTTATGCTTCAGTAATATTATAATATGTATTTAAATTTTTAACAAATAAATAGATTCATATTTCTGTAAAAAAATTAGTGTTAATAAAAGACAAGAGATGTCGTTAAACCAGAATCACTTTAAACTATGTAAGAGTACGTGAATTGACGGCGTCTTAACAGATTGATAATTAAAATCTGTTACTAATTCGAAATTCATTATCTATCGATATTATCCATACCTATGAAGAGGAAACACTACGGGCGAGAGAATTGAAAAATAGGTATTTGTAAAATCTATTGCTGTCGCGCAGTGCCAAACGCCTTCACCGCAGAGTGTGATAGAGACAACTGCTTTTTGGACCGAAAATACCTACTAAAAGCACACCAAATCAACGTTTCGTAGTCCACCTCTTACTTTTACAAAACTAGACCGATTTAAATACTTTTTTCATTAAAAATTAAAGAAAGGCTTTGGCCGTGTTCGTATATTTTCCTTTTTTTGTAAAATTTAGCCTAATTTGTTTTCAGGATGTTTGAACACAGCGGAAAATCTGGCGAATTTTTTCGATTTTTGGGGGCTCATATATTTTTTACTAATTAATTTATGAAAAAAGAAAACATAAAAACATGCTAATAGTGGCCATTGATTTTTGTAATAAAAATTATTACTCTACTGGCTTTACCCAGGGAGGAAACAGGGGACTACGTTTGTATGGAAAAACGGCCCTTGTGTTTCCTCTAAATGCACTACATACTAGCTGGAGTGCTGTATCGAAATCTTTAGTTGCGTATATCCTAGGCGTATCTTCTTCATATATGAATATTTCCTTGCATTATTAGTTGCAGTTAGTAATGTATATTATAGTAAATAAATGATTTTGAATATGAATAAATATCGAGCTATTTTAGAAATGCATGATCTAAAATCTAGGTTTAACTTAAGTGAAAGATTCTTTCAAGGTTTGTCGGTTTATCATCTCATGGGAACTATGAAAAGCAGAACCACATATACCTATATAAGTGCACCTCATTCGATGATGGGGCCCATTTTAAAACGAAAGCGATGACAGTCTTTTTTTTTTGCTATTCGGTTGATGCCAAAATTCTAAAGTGACAGATGGTCAAAGACACCCCACATACACATACGGTGTAGCAAAAAAAACTGCCATAGAAATAATAAAGGTCAACAAATAATGGGACAAGTACAACAAAGGCAGAAATGTATATGCGGCCACAATAAAAGCATTTGTTTGATATTTTTCGTTATTGCTGGATTTCTAAACTATCGTGCGAACTGAATCGAGATCAATTGTTAACACTTTCATGCGAACATGCTATTATCTGAGCTCGATGCGATTACGCACATATTTTTTTCATATAAACTGGATCGACGCCCAGAGACGGTCTGCTAAGAGCACGTGAATTTAGTGTTATGTTATAAAGCACTTACGTCATAGGACGTCAACGTATACATACGTCGTGCCAAAAAGTACAGATAAACATCTATACAATTCCCAACAACGTGTAATAACGTTGGCGTATACATATAATAATAAAGCCTTTATTTCCAAAATATTTACATTATACTGTGCTACACCTATTACAAAATGTATCTTATTTAGGCAAGCCTTATGGCAAAGGCCTCCTTCAACTCTTTCCACTGATTTCTGGCTGCCGCTACTCTTATTTCAAGGTAATATTTAAGTCATCCTCTCATCTTGTTACTTTACGTCTTCTGCTTCTAGTGCCGTCCCTTGGGTACCAAGTCGTCACCTGTTTGCTTCACTTTTCCGTTTTGCAACGGAGCATATACGTATAAATACTGACGTATATTTACAAATATTGAAAATTAATAAGAAATCAATTACCATTGAAGTGATTTTAGAATAGTTACATTGTAATAACTACGTAAATAGTAAAAAAATAAGATTATGCGTAATATTATTCACTGCGGGCTGTGTGTGGACAGCAACGCACGCGCGCCTTCCCCTGCGGCTCGCACAGGTCAACGGAATGTATGACGTAACCTGCGCTGATTGACGTATAGTAACGTTGTGCGTCTACAAGGAGCGAATCACTGCCAGTGTATGGAGTCTTCAAAGATGTGTAAAATTTCCGACACGGTGTAGCACTACATTTTTAAGAGTTTGATGCGTTGTCGCACAGCAACCGAACTAATAGAGATTAGTATGAACAGGCGCCGTGCTACTACGTTGTGCTCAACACAACACTTATTAGCTGAACGTACTAATACGCTGTGCTTCACCACATCTACCACAATTTGACGTATACATACGTTGCTTGCGTGAAAGTGTTAATAATTGTACTATTAGAGGCGTATTAATTGAATTATCAGACAAAAATTCTGCAAATTGGATAAATTAAAGGGCGGGCAGTACCTTTATTGAAATGCTAACATTTGATAATTATAAGCAATAAGTAATACATTACAAAGCCTTTCTTTTGCAGATAGTTTCAACCATATATGGATACAATAAAAGATATGAAATCCAAATTGTTACTTCACACGAGAAGAAAATTTTTCCGTGAGCATGATTTTATTACTAATATTGAATAAATGATGATTTAAAAAAATATTTAAAATGAATTAAATGAAATTAAAATGAATTTACGGATATAACATACCTTGGCGTTTTAATGGTTCTCGATGTTTTGGACACTTCACTGCGGTCGTAGTCTTCCCATAAGGATTAAAATGTTATTCGTCTTATAGAGTGATTTGACACCATTTTTAAACTAACGCCACTAGTTTTTTCAGTATTTTTTTTAAATTAAAAAAAAAATAATTAAAATCTTTATCTTTATTTGAAACCAGAAACATAGTTTACACAAACATAGTAGCGTTAACATCTGCAGTAGTCTAGGACTGAGTCGCAGATGTTAGCGCCCACCTCTAAGTAGACGGGCGTTTCAGACTAAGACACTTAATAAGTAGTAAAAGTTGCTTACATTACTAGAATTACGTATTACAAAAGTAGGTATGTGGTTTAAGTTTGTGTGTATGTGATTGTGTGTGTGTGTGTGTGTGTGTGTGTGTGTGTGTGTTTGTGCGCGCGTGTGTGTATTAGTGAGTGAGTGCGTGTGTGTATAAATGTCTGAGTGCGTGTGTGGGTAAGTAAGTGAGTGCATGTCTGTGACTTTATTATTGAAATTAATACAATATGTGACTCTTTATTTCCATGTTTAGTGGTCATATTTGACGGTATGACGCTATCTCTACTGAAATGCGTGTGTTTTAATCTCTTCAGTTTTACGTGTCATCGTACAGAGCAGTTTTCTTTAGCTAGAACTTAGTGTTTGTCTAATCTAATAGCATAGTTGGGCTTGTTATACGAATGACCAATATATTCAGAAAGCGGTATTATAAATTTGTATTATCATTAATATGCCAGTAGATTGTAACTCGTTTCATCTAAATTGAAATACGCAAGCTTGACAAATATTCTGAATTTGGAAAGTCTAGTGTTGAGATTCAAATCAATTTTCAAATTCATTGCTGCCCTTTTAAGTCTAAATGTATCTCTTTACGTTATAATATGGTTATTTGTTTGCCGCTGTTTGAATGAAAAAAAAATGAACTGTCACATTGATAATTTGATTATAACGATAAAACAACAACATATGGTACTGATGCTGATTCATTTTAATGATGCCACTTACAATATTGTTTCAAGTCCAGTGGCGCCAAACATATGGTGAAGGATCTAAGGGCGTCTCAGTAAGGACTTTTACGATTGTAAAAAAAGAATAGTAAAACTGTTTTTGCCCTCGACAACGCCGTAAACTTAGTTTGTCTACCCACTTGTTGAACTGATGTTAAGAAAATAGTATGCCACCGTTGAACAGCCCATTTTAGGGATCCTTACAACAATGTTTACATCCGGGTTTGCTATTATCACTTTGAGAATAATGTCTTTATTCAACTTAATCGATGTTTTGTTTATTTTGTTTCCTAAAGACTAAGTAGGTGTTGTTTAAAATGCATTGTTATTTGAAAACTAGTTTATATTAAATTTCATTTGTAATTAATAAGTTCTAGCGTAAAGATTAACCCACAACACCATACAACACATTTATTTATTCAGATTAAATAATTTTAAAGTTTCTTTACATTAACATAACTAAATGGCTTCGTCCTAATAAACTATGTATACGCTTTCAAAAGTAGGTACTATTTTAGTAATTATAATTTATAATTTATTTATTGTATAAAGCCTTTTCTACAGTACCTACAATCTTGCACTGACTCCCGAGCTAGTATAACTGTGTTTCAGGAGTCAGTTTTTTCCCTATGACTATACAAAAGGTTAATGCTAACAATCAAAATTAAATAAATATTTTTAATTTATTACTACCTTGGAATGCGCGTGAATGTGTGTGTTTGCGTGTAATAAAAATATATTAAATTTAGAGTAAGATACTTATAAGATCGATTTTAAATCTATTACAGCTTTTCAAGTTTATTTAATAATAACTAATTCACCGCCAATTCAAGGCGCCCTCATTAGTTCTTCAGGTTAAAAAACAAAAACGTGTCGTAGAACCGCTAACACAGCATACCACTCGTGCTTGACAGCTTTTTTTATCATAACGAGTTTAGAGTTTTAGCCAAGATTACTGTCACTCTTGGCATTGTTTAAAAACGTCAAGTCATAACCATTGAATGCCGATTCTTCTATGCGTCATTTGCGATAATAGAACACTTAACTGTCGTCTACTTTTAAAGGGATGGTGATTTTGCTATCTATGGTCGACGAGTTTGTTTGTTTATGTTAAATTTCAAGTATTTCCAAGAAGTTTGCTTATAAAAATTCTAAGTGTTTTTGTGAACTTAGTTTATTTTTTACTTTTTTCCCAATCTTATTAGTGATCTAGAATTGTATTTTATTATGAAAAGGCTTATTGTACACATATATTATTATGTGAATCGAAAAAGATTGTAGTTACTATTATTCTTGTCCTATATAACTCTTCGTTTACTATTTTCGATTAGGTTATCAAACCACATTATCGTGCTGTAATCATAATGATGTGTATCATATTTAAATAGATCATCAACACCTTTCCCTTTTTTAGGATCAATGCATTTACGCTATACTAATTTAAAGCACCATTAATCATTTTTCAAAGAAACTCAATCTATGCAAGCAATAAACTGCCTACCTGGGGTCCGAAGGAATCACAGAAAAAAAGTTTCCTAAGCAGACACGACCGTAAAGAAAGATATCTCAATTCATGTTAGTCCACACAATCGACAGGAATCAATTTGTTCCCAGAAGTCGTATTGGTGACAATCTTTTCAACTCAATTATCTGTCCAGCCGTGTATATTAATGCCTTTGACGCTACCGTCTCTAAGGATATCATTTAAAAGCAAAAATAAAACCTGAACGCAGATAGAATTTCTTGGGTAGATAGTATCTCGCGACGCCTCATTTGAGGCCAATACGCCGTATTTCCATCTTGCATTCCTGCATTTTGAATAAAGCTATATTTCAATGGCTGACGGCACCTGATACCTATCGGACAGCCTTCAAAGGCAACAAACTTGACAACTCATTCTGTACTAAAGTTTTGTGCTCATAGAGTGTGAACAGTTACGGATAAATTATAGTCTAAAACAAAAATCGAGGGTCGAAATTCGAATAGGTTCTAAGAAATTATATTTAGATGTTATCGGCTTTGAGTTTCGGCACCGCTAACGAAGGTTGGGCTTGGTACCTGTTTATGTTTTTTTCTGATCCCTGCGAAGCACCCACATGTCACGATGCGTGAGGGAGATAGCTGATTTATAGATGACCACCGATTGTCATCAGATTTTTCACTGTCGCATTTTAGAATACAATGTGTCTATTATTTTTATTTTCTTTTATCTTTGCGTTGGTATTATTACTCGTATATTTTGAATCAGTTGTTCTATCATCAATATTGAAGTAACGTATATCCAGACCTTTTATGTTGCCTATTAAATTAATTGTCCTTTTATCGTATTTGCAATTTGATATCTTATGATAATCACTTTACGGTGTTCATTAAATTGTCCACGTGTCAAAAGCAGTAGGTGACAATGTGATAACACTATCTATGTTTCCACGGTTGTATTGAGCCTCTAACACATATGTTGCAGGTATACCTTTTGTCCGTATAAAAGTGTAGATAATGAATGTCGAACATTATTAGGGTACCGTTTTTTTGGTAGGCATGCCTTCTGTTTGGTTTGCTCAGTTTTAGTGGTATGGTATGGAACGTGATCTGAGCTAGCATAAGTACTTTTTATTATTTGTTATTAAGACGACTCACATGGCGTAAATGGTGCTGTGTTTTGCGTGTTTAAAAGTCTTATAGTCAGTTAAGTTGAGTAAAACTTTTTAACATTAGAACATTTCTGGGTGTGCTGGGTGTCGTGCCTATTGAATCCACACACAAAATTAACGAGGTGCTTGGTGTGTTGTCTAGAGCTATTCAAATTCAAATTCAAATTCAAATATTTTATTTCGGTAACTTAGTCTATTACAAATATTAGATGTGGGAGCTCCCCTTTAAGCAAAATATTGATCTATTGCATTCAATGCCTTTTTCGGACGAGAAGTATTTTTAGGACAATTTTTTTTAAAGTACTACATGGCATTTGTAATTAACTAATTTGTTGACATGTATGCGTTTAGAGTAGATAGTTTGAAATTAAAAGCATGTACGGGTGTGAGTGTTCACATCATCGTATCGCCCATAACCGTTTTTTTATTATTAGCCTCGTTCTCTACATCTGTCGTGTTTTGTTATATTTTTTGTGTAGTGGCCACTGCCCGGCCGTTATAGATTGGTCGGTCCCTAATAGTGTAAAAGTAATGAGCTTCGAAATTGGTAATGACTATATAAAGTTTGATACTCATTCGTTTTGATACCGTAATTTTGAATTATGGCTTCATATCCTGCGTGGTATGAACAGGACGTTACTATACGGATCGTTTGTTGCCGAACAATCGTTACAAAGTGAGATATTTTTAGTCGTGATGGATTCTTTCTAATCACCGTAATGTTCACATCGACGTTTTGTGTCATGAAAATACAAGTGATATTTTGAGTAAGGTACTTACTACAAGTACAAAAATGTAGGACATAAGCGTAGCATACCTTGTTCAAGGGCATTGTGTTGAAACAGGACTATGCTCTCAGCCACTCCTTATTAAATTCACATCCAGCTCCACTCACATTTGCCTAATACTCATAACCATCATTTGTCATAACATCCCCTCTAGCTGTATTTGTTTTCTTTCAAATTTCGAATTTCGAATTCGAGCTCGCCCCTTGATTCGTTTGCAAGTGTTGCCCCACATCGTATTTCATTTGTTTAATTGAGCAACCAAATATTTGTCCCGATTCTGTCGATGTCGTTAGTTTCGTTCTTACTCTGTCAATACGTCCACTAATAAAGGACAACATGACGTGCAGCGTAGATCCCCATGCCAAATTGGAGCTACGGCAGACTCTGTAGGATACCATTTCACACAACCTATTAGTAAAACTGATGAAAGACTGACTGTTCCATTGGCAGGTCATATCTAATTGTTTATGACATTCATATTAGCGTTAATTTTCAGCATTACCATAATACAAGTCAGATTTATCAATGAACGGAATGAAATCTATTCATCGAGAACGGATATGTTCAAATACTATACGCATCGTAAAACTGTATTATAAAATGTATTCTTTTCAACTGGAATCATAATAAGAAAATATGGTGCCAAGTAATTTTGTAAGCACTATAAAATAACTTTATCCGAACTAAAACTGTTCGAACTCTTTTGGCATGGCAAATACGTTTAATAGCTTTCGATGTTTCACCAGTTGTAAAAATTTTATTGTTCAATTTTATGTCTGACATGGGTGCCCGGCAAAGTTTACTGTCGGGTTTATGTGGCCGTAGTCTTTTGACCACTGACCACACCATCTTACATACCCGGATAATTGGTAGTACTTGTCTACTTTCCGAAGTTTATTGTATCTATAATGTTAAGTAGCCTGACTCGCTTATAAATATCTTACGGCTTATTTACGTGTCATGTTTACTACTCCTCTTGGACTTCGCAATACACCATCGGATACGAAGATTACTATTTTAGATCTACTCCAGATTTAAGTCGATGATAAGCTTTTGTGTATCTCAAAGTTAAGAAATTTCCAAAAACGCGTGATTCTCAACACTGAACCGGCGATAAATCGTGTTGTTAATGGACGAGCAGTTTCACAATAAATATCTGATCTAACACCGTCTTCCTGCCCACGCTCATAATTCAGAGAGAATTATTGGTATAAATTAAATAAACATCTCAAGTGGGACATTTACAACGAATGTCCAAGTCACCGCAAAATTATTTATAGAAACTCTTACTTACTACGCCCGAGATAGTTTTAATTGGGTGTAGAAACATTTCTAGCTAATCCGTACGCGTTGCATTTAAAACGAAATACTGTTAACAGTAAATAAAGTTTTTATGATATCAATAAACACGTTGCTAGATTTCTGGCCATAAATTTTGCAATAATAATTTTCAAGCCTCAAATACTTAGTGTTTGATTATATGGTTGTAAAGCGTTTGATGGCGCTCTCCGAGTGGGTGTTAAATCTTTTTCTGATTCTCTTGCGCCTAAACGAACTTGAATGCGATAAAAAGCGAGATTTTATGATACGGGAATCTTTAAAACATTGTTCATCTTGGGTGGCCAAGTAACGACCGGTGTGATGCTGGTCTAATAAACACTTGTTTTGCGGCTAGTTCCTATTTTAATGTTTGTTTTCATATCAGACGAAGAAAAACCCAAAACTCTATTCACTGGGCAACAATTTATTGAGCGTGTTTATTCAAATGTTGCTTAAAAAGCGTACTCCAACATTGTAGATGGCAATGAAATAAAAGCTAAACGTATGATCAAAACAGAAATGTTTGTTCTTTGTTCGTCTTGTACTTAATTTATTTTCTTGTGGAGTACTCATAAAATGTAATTTTATTAGATCTGAATGTAATAATAGCATCGCGAGCATATATTTGCTGTGAAAAGTTACGTAGAATATCAGTCGTAAAATTTCCAATACTTTTAATAGCAATAAGATATTTAATAGCAATTCAGCTTAAATAACAAGAAAAAAGAAAACGTGCTTTACCAGAAATATCAATGCTGCACACCTTTTCACACTAACTGTCTATTAATTCTTCTCTATTACTACTATTAAGCCCAAGATCGCTATCACACCATCAAAACACTCTACTTAGATTTTATAAGCATCAGCTGCTTTGACATAAATTCTAAACGTAATCATATATAGCTATTTCTTCGAAGAGTGACTTGTAAGCCGCTGAATAGCCTCAGCCGTCGTGTCGACATTAAATTTCATCTCGAAGACATCTGTCAAGCGAACAAGATCAACTTTGTCGCTGCCTTTGCTACTAATTTCCCTTTGCTCCCATTTATTGAGTGTGATTGGATTATTTCCGTGGCGAGTTCTCCTCTTCCTTACAGAGCTAAAAATAATATCGCTTTAAAGATTTTATTTTATTATCTGAAGCGTGCTTCAGTTCTAGTTTTAATTTTTTCCTCGGAGCAAACACTAATGCTTTTATTTGAAGTGTCTTGCTGACGACAAATTATTTATTGATAAAAAATTGACATGAGCCATTTGTATTTCAATTTGTTTCCTAATAAATCATTTGACATGGGATCTATCGACAAACCCTGCTCATACATCCCAGCCTGTCATTGATTTTGATAATACTCAATGGCTTCTTCATTCATTTGTGTAAAAGAATGTACTATATCAAACATTATAGTCGTGTCAATTGATAAAAGCTATATTTTACTATAGAGTGTAACAACACAAATGGAAAAGAAATCGGATGACGCAATACAAAACAATGAAACAAACGAAAACTTTCTCGTCAGAAAAAAGTATACACCGAAACAATTAAGTCTTCAACGAAAAACTTCCAGAAAACTCGGCAACTAAATACGACGAAAATCACTTAAGACCCTAAGTCTGAGCATTCCGATCCCCCAAAGTTTTTGCGTGAAAAGAGACAGGAGTGAGTGTCATACATTTTGATGCTCAGTTTTTGCGAGCGTCTGTTATTGCAGAAACAAAAACGCTGTTGTTCGCTTGTCTGCCGTTTTTGTTGACTTGACAAGTTACACGATGGCCGGCTTTAATTTGTCGTGAATAATTACGTAATTATTTGTTCCCAATGTTGAATTGTTACAGTTTTGGACGGCGACGTTAAAAGCAGCACAGTTAAGACATTAAGCGCTTAAAATTAAATAAACTACTACAAGAGTAATTAGTTAGTTTATAGATTTTTCAGATGGATTTAGAAAGATCTGCTTAAGTAACTTTGGAATTTCGTGATGACACCGGAAAATTTATTGAGGAAGTCGTAATTGTACCTACTCATATTTACGCAAGCTTCTAACTTTTAAAACTTTTAATTAGCTTCTTATGATAGAATAAATTAAAATATTACTCTCTCATTTCATTTTATAACAAATTCCGCCATTCCTTAACTTGCTTAATTTAAAGTGTTTGGTCCTTTCTAAATAAATATCTAATAAATCGGCTCCCCCAAAATTTCTGCATCTAACTTTGGAAGGATTTTTCTCTTTGTAATTGGCCCTTATCCAAATTAGCTGGGGTATGTCTTTGGAATAATAACTTTCTATAACGTTAACTGTACACGTCGAGGGGTGAAACAACAAAATGAACTGTCAACGGGGACGTCCAAATCCAATTATTCTTGGCCTTACAAACGCTGAGATTCAAATTAACCTTCATTCTCTTCCCTTTTTACAAGCTATGACTGGATTTCGCAAAGTTTTCCTTTTATGCTATGACACCGGTGATTAAGATTCATTTTTATTTGCAGACCTAAAATTATAATGGCTTTATAACAGCCCGGAGTTTCTTGAGAGGTATTTGGTTATCAAAAATGTCATCTCGGTTTTGAATGGGATTAGGCTACAGCAATCGGGTAGTTCAAGTTAGTTGTAAGAAGGCAATTTCCTTAAGTTGAAGTGAAATTATATCTTAATCGTCTTAAGTGTTAATATTATTGGTATGCCATTTTATTAATCTACTTTTTGACGTCTTAAAAGACATATAAATTATGTCATTGTTATCATATGGTGTTACCTAGGTACCAAATCACCTTACACCGTCTTCTGTTAAAATCGTATGGAACTTACAGTTTGTCACAATAGATAGACAAATAATTTTCAATAAAATAAAAATGTGCCTATTAATTGAATTATAAACTATCATATCTTTTAAGTAGTTTAGGACTCCATGGCGGACAAACAACGTGACACGAAATTTTTATATATTAAGATTGCAATTACATATTCCCATCGTAACTATAAGGTAGTAATAGCCATTCTTTAACTTTTGTCTGATACATGTATCACGGTTCTTAACAAAATCTTACTGAGAGCATCAGGTGTAGGTACTTATTGGTTTTTATGTATGAATTTTATTGGAAACTAGATATTATGTGCTCTCTAAAGTAGTTTAGCAAACGCAATAATTTTAATTTGATATTTCCTTCGCCAACAAAGTTTGTGCTTTTGCGGAGGCACTTTATTTTCAATTAGCAAAACTTGTATTCCCGCTCGTTTCGTTTTCTCCGCATTTCTAAGAAAAAAGGTGTTCAAGGCAAGTTTTATGTGCGCGTTGTTACTTACTTTTATTGTGTGTTTATATATTTTCTTTGGCCTCTCAATTCATTACAGGCGACAGTACGATATCATCATTACGTGGTTTAATAATTTCATTTATTACATCATTATATTGTTTAATTTGTATGTACTTACTTACACATATTATGTTGAACAGTGTCGACAATATTTTTAATGTCATGAGTATCAGTTACGTCTTTTAAAAGGAAAATCTTATTTAAACTGTGAATTGGAAACAAAATAAACGTTAAATTTTTAAATAACCAAATGCCAAAATAAAATAATAAAATGTATTGTTTGTTTGTACACATAATATTATGTTGAACGGTGTCAGCAATATTTTCATTGTCATGAGTATCAGTCACCTCTTTAAAAGGAATGTCTTATTTAATCTGTTGAATGAAAACCATATCAACGTTTAAGTAATAAATAACGAACTACTATACTTTACTTATTACAGATACTCTCAACTAATCTATCGACAAACATTTGGCAAATCCACCAATACTTAGGCAGAAAACGACCGATCAATCAGGAAATCAACCCGGATTAGTCGAGCTAGTGACGAATTGTCCCGTAATTGCCAAGTCGAAGGCAGACATTTTTTCGGCTAAAGACAAAAGTCGTATTCGCTTAAATAACCCGAAAGCGATTGATGGCCCTTGTGACAGATGGGAAACGAATGCTCCAACTCTTATCACAAAACAGGTCGACGACGTAGGATTTGTTTCTTCGCTCATGATTACATAATACATATTGATTCCTTAAAGTTTCGCTGTGTAGGTGGTGTTGGCCTAAATAAAGTAGTCAATCTTCTTTCCAATGGGTGTCGTAAGAGGCGCATAAAAGACTACTGCTGAGATAAGGCTTTGGCCAAACTGCGAGCGCCAACGTACCTGATAATGTATGAAATTATAGCAAAGTCCTCTTTTTACACAGGCCTATTATCTAGCACTCGCCTAATGTGTGCTGATTATGATTTCTTAGAGTAAGGTAAATGCTATGCGTCGAAATTAATTATTCTTATTAATACAGATGGATACAGATATAAGAACAATCTTTTCAAAATTAGGTACTTCTCGTAAACGTAATCGGTGTTATTACAAAAAAATAAAACAATGTTTAAACCGTGTCTAATTATAAGACAGCCAATTTGAGTTGTTTGACATATTGAACTGAACTAATATCATGGATGCATATTTTTAAATTAGTCGTCCTAAAATTAGACAAGGCATAAACCTGTTTATCTTTTTTTGTAATGACACTGTATATCTTTTATTATTTAAGTGGTCCTTCCCACTTTTTGTCCCTATAGGATTTTGATTGTGATTGCTCAAAGGATTACGGCGCTGAAAAAATATTCCCTATTATAATACAATGATATGTTGAAAATACTGAATGATTGAATGCAGAATATATTAAAATACGATGAAATCATTCTAATCAAATATTTCAAACTTTCTGTTACTTGATTGTTTCAAATAATATAGTGAAACATAAAAATTCCTATATTTTACAGTACTGTACTTCTTGTTACATAGTGTAGAATCGTATCGTTTATTGTCAATTGCTACTATTTACGTAGCTAGCTGCATTTTTAGTTAAAATAAAAACAAGAACTGTTTTTAAAATTATATTATCAATATCCAACGCATATCCTACAATTTCATCAGCTTCATTCCCTTTATTAGCTTCTGGCTCTCAATCATCTGTATCATCCAATAGTTTATTCGACCCACACGCCAACTTTTCTCGATCTTCGTAGAAAAACTAAAAGATTTATGACTCCTACATTTGGCTGAGGAAAAACTTGCCTTTCCTCTTACGTGGAGAGGAATGTTCATATTGGCGATTTTTGGTGTGGCATTCTGAGTCCGAATGGCGATATGCAATATTCACATTTCAGAGTTCAACAGCAATAAATGTTAGCATTTTCAGTCTCAAGTTATGTGGAATAAGTACTTTTTATAGTAGATATTACGTTAAGGTCCAGTTTTTTATTCGTAGTCATAAAACTAATGATTAAAGGAGAAAGGAAGATATTTTTTCGGTAAAATTATAAATCTAATATTATATACATACATACATACATACATACATACATACATACATACATATTATCACGCCTCCTTCCCAACGGGGTAGGCAGAGACCAAGGCCTTCCACTTACTACGATCCTGGCATACATCTTTCGCTTCTTCCACATTCATCAATCTTTTCATGCATGCTCGTCGGTTTAGAGTACTCTTGACCTGACCTTTCTTCAGAACATCCCCGATTTGATCGTGGTAAGTTCGTCTAGGCCTTCCTCTTCCAACGTTCCCTTTCACACTCGTCTTATAGATCTGTCTAGTCATTCTTCTCTCATTCATTCTCTCTACATGCCCAAACCATCTAAGCATCCCTTTCTCAATCCGTGTGACAATATCTTCTTTCACACTTTAATATTATATCATACAACAAAAAGCAATGAAGTGGTTTCAGGTCAACATGATACTGATTTTACGTAGTAACTTAAAAGCCATCCAATTTTCTCTGTTAACCTCTTATGTTTTTGATTCTAGCTGAAAACCTCAAATCGTCCTCTCATAAATTCGGGATCTATACGACCAATGCCAGTTTTTGTGGATAACCGGTCCGATTTAAGCCGGGAAATCTGCAGGCATGTTCCGGGTAAAAAGTTTGCCGCGTGTTACCAGTTGGTCTATGTTATACACTTATGATGCTTTAAAAACAAAATAAATATTTCCTTTAATACCTTGGCTTTCCATGACTTAGTTTACATGGATGTTTTAATTTGAAATTACTCTTCAGGAATCACATTTTTTTTTCTGAGATATAAAGTAACTTATGTGCTGTTCCAACCAATGTATATGTGTGGAAAATTGAATCCTGAATGGGGTGTTCAGCCTTAACTAGACAACGGCTTCGCGAGTATTTAACTTGATCATCAGTCCACCTGGGACTGAAGGGGTACCCAAAACTAGTCGTCCGTTGCACGGTCGCCATACCAGAATCTTTCCACCTCAACAGGGATCGGTTCTTCTAACTATAAAGAGCACATAGTACGAAGAACTCAGTGCCTTTCTTAAATTTGGGAATTCCTAGCATTACTCTTTCTATTGCCTGCTGTGCCACCTTGCGCCTTCTTATGCGATATTTATATTTTATTTCTTGATAAATGAAAAGAGGCCTTATTTTGCACCACACACCAAACTCATCCTCGATTGTGTCCAAAGTTTGCGCGTTGGCGTGAATTATTATCTTAATAATGAGCGGACAGTGTGTTGTAGCGGTCAAAATACCTTTTTCCATACAGAGAAACAATAAAACGCGCCGAAAGTGCCCTTCTACGGCGTTATGAATTTGGGCCATGTTATAAGAATGTGACCGGTCCAATTATTTTCTTGTTTGAATTTCGAACACGTCAATTCTGAACTCGATTATTTAGATTTTTTGCTGATCTGTTTGTTGATGTGTGGTTAAGTATTTTTATTGATTAATTTCACTGAAACTCAGCAAAAGCCTTAAAATATCAGATAAGTAAGTAGATAACTTTGTTTTAGACTATGATATTGAATTTGGTTTGATTTAACATGCATTAACAAAAGTCATAATTATTATGACTATTGATACCTTTGCCAAATTTATAATTAGTAAAAAATATTTTTCTGCCAGTGTAACTTAATGCAAATTGTTTTGGAGAAACGGCTAAACTTTTAACAAACACTATCCTGGCTTTGCTTAGTTATCAGATTATAGTGCTAGTAACTCTGGAACTAAATATACAAAATTGACATTTTCCCAAAGTAAGTCACTGTAAATTCTCGAGTTAAGTGCCTACTTTAATGCAAAACCAACCTTACTATCATGAATTTAAAAGAGCAGCCCTTTTCTTCGTTGTACGTTCGTTCTTTTTCTATAACTATGTTTTTCTACCACTGATTATATATTTAGGTTATTATTTTATATCTACGGTATACCAAGCAATTGCTAATTTAAGAACATAAAACACATTGTTCTCACTGTAACTATAAAATCGTTACAACCATTCTCCGGTTCAAAGCCCGTTTGATTACGACATTATAGCACATCGCCTGCCTCCGTGACGTAT
This sequence comes from Anania crocealis, assembly GCA_949315895.1. Lineage (NCBI taxonomy): Eukaryota > Metazoa > Arthropoda > Insecta > Lepidoptera > Crambidae > Anania > Anania crocealis. The sequence continues at coordinate 4,017,866 of OX438868.1, forward strand.
TATTCACGCACGTACGTCTTCTGATCGAGTTCGTGATTTTGAAGTGATAAAAAAGTGAGATCGGTTACAGCGGTTCCACTATTTGTTTAGGTGGAAGGAGATGGGATATGGAAGAAAGAGATAGCGTCAATAATGGGTATTGTCACGATTGATTTGGTCGGCAACTGAACTTACTTTATCGGCATTATGATGCTTTTTACTGAGGGACACAACCATTTAACAGTTTTTTTACTAAAAGATAATATTTAAACAAACATACTTATTACAAAAGCATGAAATAAACCAACGTTTTTTGTATTACTAATGTCGTTGATTGTTTGTTTGATACCAACTAAAACTCGATGAATTCAGAATAATTATTATTTTATTGACATAAAACCTATTTCTTTTCAAGCCTAATTTAGAAACAAACTCTTAGAATTTGATTTTATAATTTTCATCTTTGAATTACCCAAGTTCTCAGAGTTTGAATACTCTAAGCCCAAAATAATAAAAAATAATCGGAATTTTACGACCGCATCATACATTCTCATCAAAAAATCGAAATCGAAACATTAATTTTGTTTAGTTTTAAATGAGTATAATGTATTTTTTTACTAAACAAATATAAAACATGTAAGTGCATAAAATATAAGTCAGATCAAAGTGATATCTATTTTGTATAAAACTGTACTGTTTGTGGGTGGTTCTTATATGTTATTAATGTTTTAGAATGAAAAAATAAGTTACCTAATCAAAATATTTGCCATCTCGAAAACCTACTTTTGTTTTGGAGGTATTAACCTGAAATAACCATTTTATTTGGATATAACAATAAACAAAAGAAAACAACTTCAGATGTGTCAGTATACCTTAAAACCGAATTCACAAAACCTTTTTATAATGTTTACACAACACCGCAAGATGAAACGCCACAACAAGAGTAACATGTTAAAAATGCAAAGGCGTAAGGAAATGACGCGTTTACTGACGCACGATACATAATTGCGTCATAAGAAAAGTCATAACAAAAGATGCGTCATTTTGACGCCGAGCTAAGACCGCGACGCACGCCGTGTGTCGCTCATTAAATTAAGTAAAATGTACGCTGAAACCGAGGATCTTTTAAGGCAGGATAGTGATAGGCAAGTCTAAGGTATCGACTCGATAACACAAACTACTGCACTAAAGAAACCTTTGGAACATTAAAGTACAGTAGCCATCGCTCATTACAAACATTAAATTAAGTAAAATGTTATCTTTTAAGGCAAGCCAGTATGAGAAAGTCTAAAGGCATCGACTCGATAACACGAACTACTGCTTTTGTTTGACTAAGTAAATTTCATTTTCCAAATTATTTAAAAACTATATGGACATTATAGTTTTTTCTATTTAGTTTGAGGATGGTGTTATTTTTAAAATGTTTGTTTTTTTGTGTTCTATTTTTAAAACTATTCGATATTCATGAACTTCAGAAGTCATGTCCCAGCACTACCGTTTACGGAAAGTTCGCGTTCATAAGTAGAGTTTCATTAATTAAAATCGGTGTGCTTGGCTGTGTTAAATTAACTCCATTCCGCTAAGCGAACGAACACCGGAATGTTTTAATGGAATAAATACTATTTATTTTGTACTTTTCATTACAGAAAACATGTTGTTGTTGACATAGAATTGATGTTGATGTATCTATTTAAGAAAAAAAAAACAATTGATGTTATGCTTGGCATTAGCTACACACTGAACCCTTAGAGTTGAGAGGAAGCCTATTACGATGCAATAGAGCGAGCTTACCCACAAGCGCGCAAAGAATACCGCACACGACGGAACACAGCGAGTGCTGTTTGGGGCCTTTTACTTAATCAGTTAGGTACAGGTAACTAGTAACATTTGTAATGAAAACATTGTTCTGGCCGTGTTCTGTTATCTACAAGCTCTGACCGTGGTTTTTAGTAAGTAAGTTTTAATTGATAACTGCTGAATATGTTATTTTTTGCTTAGAAATAAATATATTAGATATTTGAGCTCATAATTGTATGCACAATAATGTTTCGTGGACCCCGCCATTTTCAACAAAAATTCATTGTGTAAAAGTTATTCCAGAACTTCCCGCCAAAATTGCCGTCTTTATTCAGTAGCCGAATATTTTCTTCCTAAGATCAGTTTTATGAATAACTTCGCTACATTTTTCCCCATGTAAATACATTAATATTTTTAATGGCAATCGTTTGAGGACACGAAAAGGTAAAGTGAATTTACGAGGATGTCCCAAACCCCTTCAATATACATTATCGAGAAAGTCCAAGTTTATCATTGTGTGTTTTTTGTGATTAATTTTCTTTATACACACAAAAACAAACAAAACGATATAGTTGCCCGAAATTGACCGTTCAAAGCGTTTTGTTTATGACGATTTCTCGTTTTTGTTGGTTGATATTATTTTAAAATGCAATCATGCGATACATTACACAGCAATCTTCAAAAAAAAAAACACATCACCATGAGTTTGGGACTAGTAACATATTTTGACAAATCTGTGATTGGATACTTTGAAAGTATGCCATTAACTTCTAATTTAGATATTTTATTTTATTTCGACCATTAAGTTTTAATATTTTTGCAAATCGAGGTTATTATAGTATTCCACTATCATCATCATATAACTAGCCTATAAATCAGTCCACTACTACATACAGGCCTCTTTAAAAGAAGGAATTTACGCCATACATTACATTATGGTCGCCATGCTTGGCAGGCGGGTTGGCTGTCGAAATTTAGTTAATTGTGTTTTATTAAAATCATTGGTGAAGAAAGGGTGATGGTATTTTTTTAAAGTGCCAGCACCACACGACACATGAGTCAAGACAAAAGTAATTACTCTATATCATTTTCTATTTATCTCAACTAGTTGGCATTTCTACTTACTCTGTAATCACTTTTTATTTTGTTAGTTTGTAGATATGACTTTTTACCACGTTCTAGATTCATAACAAACATTTTAATATTCATAACCAGATCTTAACCTTTTACAGTCATGCCACACAATATCAAAGAGCTCACAATCTTATTTCATTGTTTTGCTGTACGCTGACATCGAAAATAGCTGAATATTTTTCCTTACGGCCATGAACATAAAGTGCTCACATACTTGCTTATACTTGACATAAATAAACACATTTGTTTTGTGCATTCGCTAAGGTTTCTAAGTGGGATACGCATCAAAAGGCTGACTTTTTTGAGACACAAAGAGTAGGCAAAGGAGTATAATGTCTTGTTAATTTAGCAACTGCTGTAGCCTTTTATTTATTCTACATTTGAAATGTAATTACAGGACGAGATGGATGTAAATTTGGTTTATGGTAACAATTATTACGATAAAATGGTTGTTGTTTTTTGGACCAGTTAAAACTTTAATTGAGACCAAAAGTCAAAATGAACTTACATTATTTTAAGTTTGTTTACGATTCTTTTAACGAAAACACCTAACTGATTTATGAGAGAATAGTATCCACAACCTTCATTTGACATTAGTTGTGCCGATTTTAAGGCCTTAGCCTGTAAGCCAGTGTTTTTCTGTCTGTTAGTATGTTTCATCTTGGACAACAATGGTCAAACGAATTTCAATTACTTGTTGAATGAATATCATAGAGTTGAATAGAATTTAACGTACACAAATAAAATGACAGTATTTTGCACTTGACGGTTAATAGAAATACTAAAATATCTACACTCTATACTAAAGAATATTCTATCTATCTATCTATCTAATGTCCCATCAACTTTTCTTTTCCAGACGTCGCGATGGACAACAAAATGATTTAAAAATGTATAGCAGTGCCTTTGCTCACTGACCTAACTGCGATCATCAACCCAGCTGCCAAGCATGACGATTTTGACGTATCCTTCTTTTGAAGGCTTGTGTCCAGTTGTGAACTAATGAAAAGCATACTATAATATAAAAAAAGTAATAATTTTGTTGCAAATTAGTCAACATAATAATATTTCTTACTAAAATAGATATATCTCAAAGACCAGACAATACAGCTGCATAAACTAAACTTGTTTCAAAGTCCTACGATTTATATTCACAAATAGTTAACAAGCTTTCAAACAAATGCTAAAATAAAACTATGCAAGCGTTTATTTATAGACGCGAAGATGAAAATTGGCGCCCGCGGCACTATTTTAAAGTTAACCCCTTTAATACTTTGTGAACTGTGAGTAAATTGGCCGAAGCGTTTTAATACCCGTAATTGGTTCGAGGCTTGCGATTCGTTATTTCTGATTGATGAGCATTTTTGTAATAAAATAGCCATTAGCAGTAGACCTCGCAAATTGCTTGTTAACTTCCTTTTTTCAAGCGAGATTTGAAGGGTTAATGCGTCATGAGGACGGGCGGCGTTTTGTTTTGTTAGGTCGCTTGTCTTTTGCGATGTTTTTGCTATATAGGGTGTGTAAATGTGACAATGTTATGTTAATGAGCGGTATTGTTTTGTTTTAAGATTGTAGGTTTTGTCAAATTAGTTAAATCATTGTCAACTAGATAATTAAAAAAAGTGTTTTATAAATTAACTTTAATTCAAGTAAGTATTATTTTTGCTAAAGCGGCTCGAAAAAAAAATTTCTATTATATCCTAAGCACCTAAGAAAATTACTTGGTACATTGTACACATAACATAAATTTGTTGATTAGGATCAAAAGTAACAAAATCTAAGTCAACACGAATGACGATACCTAATTAAGGGTATGATAATAATTATTATGTATTTGGATTCAATTACTGAAGATCGCGGATAATAGCTAATTTTCTAGATGATGGGTACAGCAATTAGAAATAAAAAAAATATGCTCTAAATCGATATTTATTAAATCAATTTGTATTTAGTAACTATCTACTGCATGGCTCTTGCAACAAGCTGTAACTTTAAGAGGAAACACAAGGGCCGTTTTTCCATACAAACGTAGTCCCCTGTTTCCTCCCTGGATAATGCCAGTAGAGCAATAACTTATATTACAAAAATCTATGGCCACTATTAGCATGCTTCTGTTTTCCTTTTTTTCATAAATTAAATAATAAAAAAGACATGAGCCTCCAAAAATATAAAAAATTCGCCAGATTTTCCGCTATGCTCAAACATCCAGAAAACAAATTTGGCGAAGTTTTTGAAAAAAAGGCAAATTATACAAACACAGCCAAAGCCTTTCTTTAATTTTTAATGAAAAAAGTATTTAAATCTAGTCTAGTTTTGGAAAAGGAATCGGGGGACTACGAAACGTTGATTTTATGTGCTATTAGTGGCTATTTTTGGTCCAAAATGCAGTTGTCTCTATCGCGCTCTGCAGTGGAGGCGTTCGGGACTGCGCGACAGCAATAGATTTTACAAATACATATTTTTCAATTATCTCGACCGTAGTGTTGTGATTGAAATCAAAGTGGCAGAACCAGTTCATCCTGTAATAGTCATATTCAGGCGTCGATTAAATTATGATAATTTAATTACTCATTAAAAAAAACTTACTTTAATACAACTTTTATTCTGCGGGCTGACTTAGTGCAGAACATTTCAGCACTGCAAAAGTTTTATGTTCGTTTACCACAACTAGGCTTACGTAATAAAACTGTTTTATTCAAACACTAGCCCAGTAGCATAATGCACAGTGTGCGGTAGCAACGTAGCTCCGTACAAAAACGAGTCGTCACCGTCGACTATTTTCATTCATGTTTATGTCTCGGAGACTCCCCGCGCGACACGCTGGGTTTTATCGGCTATATAAATAAAGAGAACTGTGAGCTAGAAATGAAAAGAGCTGGCAAAAAGTTTAGTTTAGTAAAACGGGTTGTTGAATTTTCGGAGAAAAGGCTATTGAAAATTGAATTTTGATTTATTGCCACGATTTAAATTTATACGTAAAGTGGTACTTGTCACTTTGATGCTTTTCATATTATATTTTATAATGGTACTCGTATGTGGTAGACAATAAACAATAGGCATAACCTTAATCATAAATACACAGCTTTTAAGAATAGTATTAAAACGTTTGTTTAGTTAGTGCATTTTAAATACACTCAATTATCCGGATTTCCGACTGTCCAAATGAGTTACAGCTATAATAAGTCCGTTATGTGAAGCCTTCTCTGTATTTTAATTCGAAAACTTAACGGTAAAAAATCAATATTCAAGCTATTTTATAAGACTAACTCGTTTAAAAAATCTACTATTATTTAAGAAGATTTTTCAAATCAACCCAGGTATATATTTGTGTTATAAGGAAAATACATAATTTGTATTATATTTAAAAAACTTAAAACGATGGATAAAAAATGGATAACCCTTTTTCTGAATAAAAAAAGAGGTACTTAGAGACAATGATATTTTACACTAAGTATTTATAGAATTTTATTTCTACTACTCATTTTATATGTTACTAAAGTAAATAACAAACAATAAGTTTCTTAAATTGCTTATAACGTTGTATGTTTATAATTTTCTTAAGTAATTCTTACATTCACCTGTGTCTACATGCAAGTTTCTTGCCTTTCCAGTCAACGGAGAAACACATCCTGGTTTTTCCACAAGTGTACAAACGAACGACCAGATTTCAACGAAACCTCTCAATTCAGTGTCCAATTACCATTTCTAATGGCTCTCCAGTTCTATGGGTGTTTCGCTTAAATTGGCAGCGTTTGAAACCTTAATTAAGCTGTTACAGTTTTTTGTCTAACTTACACACTCGTGGATTTGTTGAGTTCTACCGTCTTCACCTGCTCTTTTTTACAACTATATTTTGGGTCAAAACCATTTTTTTGTAGTTGATTCTCTTATCTATTACATAAATATTATAAAGCTGTTTTTTTATTAGTTTGTTTGAAAGCACTAATCTCTGAACTAAAGGAAGACTGGTTCGATTCGAAAAAATATTTTTGTGTTGGATAGCCCATTTAAAGAGGAAGGCTTTAGGCTATATGACATCACACTTCGACTAATAGGAGCGAAGCATCAGTCAAAAATGTTTCAAAAATAATCACGATCATAATAACAGAAATTGACGCGTACGAAGTCGCGGGCAACAGCTAGCAAATAAGATAAATGTGGTCAACATCACATACATTGTTGTGATCACAAACTGAGTCACTATTTAAAACACTTGTAATGTGGAAAGTAAGAAACAACGAAGTCTCTACAAACGCCCAGACCCGTGAAAATGTAGAAAAACACTTTTTTCTACATTGACATGTCTGGGAATTGAACCCGGGATGAAGCAGACGACACCTTGAAAACCAGTGTGTACGCCACCTTCGCCACGGTGGTCGTCAAAATAATTATCATCATCATCATCAGCCTACCGCAGTCCACTGCTGGACATAGGCCTCTCCAGTTGCACGCCAGTTAGATCGATCATCGGCTTATTAAGAATTAAGAAGATAATAAAAAAAACCTATAAAAACTAGCTGTTGCCTGCGAATTCGTGCGCGTGAAATTTGTTACTATCCCTTTTCCTTTTATAATAATCCTATATATGACGACGTAAAGACGACATATTTAGACTATCATACTATCCGTAGAAGAACAGAACTTCGTCTGGGATAAAAAGCCTATGTGCTCTTTCAGCATATCCATCCTATAAACTAATTTCTTTCGGATTCCGTCCAAATGTGTTAAGCAGGTTTTCCCAGCAATGAGATACAAAACAGCCTGTCATTTCTTAAAGTCTTATTTAGAATTTTATCAAAGTCGTTTCTGTAGCGTGAAAGTCTAACACACGGTTAGATAAAGTCACTTTTAAATGTATAATTTTGGTAATATAGTCTTTTTTTCGTCAGACGAGAAAAATTGACGAACATCATAGATAAATAAATATTTTTGTTAGCCAAAATAGCATAATACACCCCAGTGGCTATTTATGTGTAAAAACAATCTCAAGTTCCTTTGAAGTGGAAGTTTGTTCAGATTTGTTTGAGGAAAAAATGGATAGTATCCAAAGAATCCAAATTGTCGGCTCCCGATTCTTAAATGACTTCTTTCGGATTCTTCGCGAGTTTTACTAAGTATTTAATCTTTGGGAGCTATGTCTGACGACATTGCATTGTAATTTTCATTTAGAAAAAAAATCGGCCAAATTAGAGTCTCGCGCAGTGTGGGGTTCTGTAGATGAAAACTTACTTGATTTTTTTGTCTATGGAACAAAAAATATTCCATTAACAATTTAATCATACATTCATATTTATCTAAACATCGTTAGTAAATATGTGAACTCATTAAACGTTATTTAACGTTTTATAACCCGTTTAACGTTATTAAAGGTTTAATTAATAGTACTTTAATTTAAAACTCAGTGTAGTTCAAGCTTCAAGCTAAGTGTAGCTGTGATAGTATTTTAATTTGTTTAATTTTATAACTTTGGTAAGAGAAATAATTTTGATGACTCGCTTTTTGTGGTTTTTACATTGCTTCATTACTCTCATTGTTAGACTTCACTTTATACTAATGTAAACACTGTACGAACTTTACTTTTTAATTCATATTAAATAATATATTATGATTGCTTCTGTCCAAACAAAAAATGAACTAGTTATTATTAATTACCCACCCTATATATGCTTACATTGCGATGCAGTTGCATCTCAATGACTGTTCTAAGTTCGTTTATTATAATAATATGAATTGAACTTATCAGAAAGAAATATTGCAAGAACAAAAGTTATCGCCCATTTCCCATGCACTGATTGTTCGGGCCTTCTCCAACTCAGTACAACAATCTTCGCGGCAATAAATAAAACATCCAAGGAAAAACTGGAAAGAACCCAACACTACTAAACTCATTTCGAAACAAAACGCCGGCTCAATATGCTGAACCGTTGCCAAGCGGGAGGAGGTGGGCGTGCCATCGGTAACGAATGCCATGCTTGGCATGGGCGCCTCTTGGCAAATGTTTGGCATCGCCAAGCTACCTACTTGGAACGGACAGATCTAGTGTTACGGTATGCTAAAAATTGGGTTAAGCTCCCTTTTCGCTGTTATGGCCCGGAGATTCAAATGGCGGATGCTTTTGGAAGGATACAAATCACTGGGGAATGTTAAATTTATACAAGTTAAATTGAAGTTAAACGGTATGATGATTGAACGGTACGGTACGATGCTAACTAAATTAAAAGCCAGTTTTATCAAATATTTATTTTACAAATAAAATGTAGGAACTAAATACACAGCGCTATTTAAAAAAAATACACATTGAACTGTTTTGGAACTAGGTTTTAAGCAATTAACTTGGTGCTGCAAATTGAATAAACAATTTCTTAAATAATAATTGATTACGTCCTTTAATCGGTAAGATGTTGGTTATGTCCCTCCGCAGGGCTTTAACATTTTAATTCAAGGAATTTTATTTTTGTTCCTGTTAATATCTAAATAGAAAATTTTACGTGTTGAACCTACCCTAAATTCAAATGGAATCTTACATACATAGCTTAAATTTGAATGCTTCCTAGTTGAGAAAGCATCGAAACATTCAGTAGGTGTTCATTTTGGTCAGATCCTTTTATTTTCATATTTATTGGAACGAAGTTCCTTATATCGTTGCGAAAGGGGGCTAGACGGAAAAATTGTAACGACACTTTTTGAACGACACTTTTTGCTATAGCTGTAAGCCGTGCGGCGTGCGCGTGTTTCTCTGTCTGAGAGAGAGAAAGAGAGAGAGAGAGGGAGAGGGAGAGAGATAATGAATTAAAAATAAATTTAAAATAAAATAAAATAAAATTTTATTACAATTCCTTCACTAAAAATGATCTTCGTTCCATTCGGGTGTCCCTTGACACCTCTCAAGTTTTTGTGTAGTATAACAACTGCACAGTTTGATCATATTCTAAAGTTGAATTGTGTTTATAAACTCCATTTGTTTTTAAATAAAAAATAGCCATGGAAAATATTCTAAGCAGCCAGCATCAACAAACTCATTCAGAGTTTATGGTATTGGCTAAAATGCAAAGGAGTAAAACACTTGTCTAAGGAATCCGTATAGCTTTTAGCTTTTAGAGAATGTGTGTTTGCGTTGTTGTTAGCATCCATTAATGGGTCCTATTGACGGTCCCTAGAGGTCCTTGTAGGTTCAACAGGAACTGTAATCGTTGGTAGAAGAAAGAGTAAGCGACTTGCGGCTGTTTTGAATTTGAAATTTTCTTTTTTTACTACTAGGTGAAACTTTTATGTGGATTTTTTGTCAGGTAAAGAAAATGCGAGATCTTAAATTAAATATACAGCATTTTTTTCTATCAAACTTTTGTAAGTGAACTAGTTTATATTAGTAAAAACTGAGAAATTTATGTTTGTTATAAAAAAATACATAAAATATTGAAAATATTTTTTTTTGTCCTTAACTCATTACAATGCTGTAAGATGATATTAGTAGATTCAAGATAAACGAATTTAATTCATATTCATTATTTTTTTATACAATTTTGCTTTATAACTGTTCATACACAATTGAAATTAATGAAGAATTGATTCTTAAAACTATCTTATATGACGTACTCACACCTACTCTAGTTGCACGGAGGTGTCAAAACATACTCGTAGGTATTTCCAATATAGCACTACCGCGTACCGCTATAAGGAAAACATCAACCGAATTGTTTAATGAGAAAATATCCAGAGGAAAAGTATGAAATCCCTATGTTTCAGCTTAAGAGGGCACAATGTTTACACATTCGTTTTGTTGTTAGCGTAGTCTCACTTAATGGCTAACTCGCCTCTCGGACTAACGCTTAGTACACACTGCATTGGAGTGGGGAACAAAGATGGGATAATATTGAATATCCGAACGCGCCCGAGGTACCTTAATGACAAAAGTATCCCAAAAAGTCTAGTAGCATAAGTAGCACTTACTTAGTGGGTATGCTCTCGAGCTAATGCTTGGTACACAGTGCATTAGTAAGGGGAAAGAGATCGGATCATAAAAAGATGTTTGTAAAGGACTGCCGGCCACATGTTTTATCAGTTTTATTATTTACAGAAAAACAGCAGGGAAACAGAATTTCATATCAAATGTTTGTTTCTAAAAAGCGTAAGAAATGAAATAAAAAGTTAGTTCAAAAGTACCTACTGCTAGATAAATTATTTCCGTTGTTCAAGCCGAATGCTTATTTCCATCAAAGTATTACGCACCAATATTCCTGAACTAATAACAAACTTTGCATACAGCTGAATAAATCTGCAAACAACTATTCGCGAATACTAAATAACAGAAAAGCTGAATTTAATTTCCGCCAGGCGAAAACTCGAATCGGTATCTGCTAGTTTTTATTTCCATTGTTCCATTATGATTTCAAATAGATATAACTTTTCCATACTGTATGATCAAAAGAGAGATCAAGAAGTACTGTATGAAAAAATTTTATAATATAGTCCGGATTTTATAATATATAATATATACCATTTAGTCTATGATTCGTTGCTTAGTTTGGGAAGAAACATAATATCATATTAAGGTTTCGGTTAATATTATGAAAAAAAACTTTGAGATTACGTGATTGCTATCAAAATCCAGGATTTGTATTTGAATAGTCTTACCACCGCCTAAAAAAGAGTTAATTAAAATTAAATGAAAATATTATCTGAAAAAATGCTCTCAGTCACAAACAAAGTAGGCAGAATAGCAAAAAAATTCTTTAGGTCAGCAATACCTTATTTCTGTATTATCAAAACTTGACTCAAAACTTAGTAAATATTCTATTGTGAATGTTATACAAATCATTTTTATAATAAAACACATACTTTTGAGGTACTTGGCACTATTTTGCTATAACGAACCGCGCAAATCATAACTCAGTCGGATACGTATCCGAATCTTATCCGATAACGGTTTATGTGCAACTGTCTTTTGTTATCCAGTATCTTTAATGTTAAAGGGAGATTTACACTGGAAGATTTGCGTTCTTTAACAGTGGTAGCTATTTTTTTTACACAATGACGTCAGTCACATCGATAGTAGTTTTTTTGTTAATTTTAGTATATCAATCATTTTTAAAAAGGTTTTCTTTTTAAGATAAAAACAAATAGACTTTTCGAATGTGTCTATTAGGATATTAGTTTTTGACAGACGACCATCATAAGTGATGCTAGAAGGCTTTTGATTTTGCCTCTGGACATTATATTTTTGTGCTGGGCTATACTTATCAAAAGAAAAAATACGTCATTTGTTTTTTGTCTCGTAGATTGTTGTATTAAAATTTAGAAAATGATTAAAATTTCATCCTGTACGTGTATTTAAAGTCGTAGTCAAGTCCAATGTCGATAAGATGAGAATACGATTCTGTAAGGAAACCATATATTATTAATTTTTTAGTCTATGTAAGTATATTGTATTATTCTGTCGTCTCCTTCACTTAACCACGTACTGTAAGTACCTATTTGAATTTACGATTTTTGTGAGAACTATGAGTATTCCTTACATCATCAGCACATAAAATAACAATATGAACCAAGAACACAAATCGGTACGTGCAAACCGTCCTTTAGACTGTCACCGTTGCGGGTTACGCTAAAAACATGCCCGCTTTGGTTAGCTTACTTATTAAAAATAATCATACTTTTTTCGTAGGAACTTTATTTTTTAATGTATTTTACATACGCAAAGTCTTTGATTTTAAAAGATTACTTACCCTTCTTATTAAGCTCTTAATTTAACAGATACCTTTTCGTCGATTTTAGTCATTGTTATAAATAATCAGCTATTTTTCTACGTAAATACATAATATTTACTTATTTATTCATAAGTTTCAAATAATTAGTAAACTGTTTGGGTCAGCAGTGTAGTAAACGCTACTTGAGCGCTATGGGTCACAAGTTCGATCCCCGCACACTACGTAGGTACCTGTTTGTGCTGCTCTGGTTTTTTTCTATGTATAACAAGTATATATTTACCAAAAAAGGATATGAGTAAAATTATCGGCTGTCTAGAACCCATTAAAAAGGTTAGAAGTATATCATTTTAGGATAGACGATTCAGTGTGGCCCACCCTAGTGTGGTATTTTGAAATTTTATCGATACTTATGTTATAAAGCTGAAAAGTTTGTTTATTTGTTTGAACGCGCTAATCTCTGGAACTACTAGTTCGAATAAAAAACTTTTTTTTTTTGGATAGTCCATTTATATTTATATATTTAAGGCTATATTTTTTAAACATGTCTTTGTTGCGATCATAATAACAGATTTGACGCGAACGAAGTCGCGGGCAACAGCTGGTATTAAATGTTACTACAACCTAATCCTGTTTGTTTCTTTCTAAAGGTCGACTTTAGCTTAGTTTCTTAGATAACAAAAAACTCAACGATATAAGCCAGCCACAAATGTGGAAGTGCCATCTTTTCTATGTTACTGACTTTTCAAAGAGCTAAAAATATGAAATTTTCATTTTACCTTCCATTTGTGAAATTGCTTTCCGCGTTCGGTTTGAGAAAATACTTGGTTTGTTTTGAAATGCAATTTTTCATTGTCGTCCTTTGGTGGCGCAGCTACTGCATTTTTAACTGCATTTCTCTTTGTATATGACTAGTGTAGGGTCAGATAGGCATTTAAAAGGCTTAATACATAAGTTTTTTTAGGGTTCCGTAGCCGAATGGTAAAAAACGGAACCCTTATAGATTCGTCAAGTCTGTCTGTCCGTCCGTATGTCACAGCCACTTTATTCTGAAAGTATTACCATTACACAGTTGAAACTTAGTAGGTAGGTGTGTCCTGTTAACCGCTTTACGATTCTCATACAAAAAAATAAATAATATGATATTTAAGGGGGGCTTCCCATACATAGAACTAATAATAATAATGCATTTATTTATTCAGACTACAGTGATCCAATTAAGGTTAGAAACAGTAATATTTAAAGCTATAATTATTGACATTAAACAAATTAACGAAAAAATAAATAATAAAAAAATAAAAACTAAAACTAAAAATCTATTTTATTGCCCCAATCACTAATCTGACAAGATATGACTGAATGGGACAATCAAACTTATCCGAAATAGTTTTCAGGATGATGCTGCTGCTACCCCGAACTCTGCGCAACAGTGAACCGATGCGTTTGCGCCTAATCGCGTAAAAATCATCTGTATGGGCATCAGCAAACATCGCCGAAGCGCTACAGAAGCGGGGCAACCGCAACATCATCCTGAAAACGTTATTATATTGAACTCGTAGGGCGTCGTATGTCGTATACTAAAACAAAAATATATTTTTCTACTCTAACCTACGCGTATGGGGTATCTATGGATAGGTCTTTCAAAATGACATAGAGGTTTCTAAAACATTTTTTTCCAAAAGTCTAACGTTTGGAAGATAGACGCTTCCAAATTGGTAAAATGGGTGTCCGCCCCCCTCTAACTTTTGAACTAAGCAAGTGAAAATTAAAAAAAAAAACATAATATAGATCTTAATAAAAACTTACAACGAAATTTGAGTTGAACGAGATCAAACCGGTAGTTTTTTAGAAATATCACATTTTTAACAACCGCAAATATAACTTTGTCTTTTATACAAACCCTATGAAAAACAAAGTTATTTTTGCAGTCAATTAAATATTGTGGTATTTTGGCTAAGTAAGTGGACCCCTTATTCAGTTAAAGTTGGTACGGAACCCTCAGTGCGTGAATCCGACTCGCACTTGGCCGGTTTTTAACTAGTTAAAAGAATTACTTAATCACCCAATTTATCAGGCGACCAGTTAGGTTCAGTGGTAGTAAACGCTGCTTCTGAGCGATAGGTCGCGGGTTCGATCTCCGCACACTACAAATACCTATTTGTGTGCACGAACATATTATTATCTGTTTGTAATAGTCTGACTGTTTTCCAAGGTATGATAAGTATACAAGACATATTTTCTTTTTTTCTAATATTGGGCACAAATAATCAAGCGTTTGCCATAAATGCAGAATGAAAATAAATTGCGTACTTCTCGTTTCTATATATTTCTGAATTTCATTAGTATCTGAAAAAAATAATTCAAGTAATGAAATAACAAAGAGATTTCGTCCCATTTAAGGCAACTGAATAATTAATATATTAACACTGACATTGGCATTGCAAAAAAAGTTTTAAGATGTACCTAATTAGGTTTATTCTACTAATCACTTCGTTTTCTGTATCGAAATGGTCGTTCCCAGTAATAGTCTGCAGGGGTTTAGTAATTTACCTATTTACCTTAATACGTAAACACATATTATCACGCTATCTAATCACCGACCTATATTCCCGTTTGTCGATACAACAAATCTTCATGAGGAAACTAATTAACTGATCACGAACATGTATTGCCATAAAACAAGCGCAACACAGTAGGGTAAGTTTATTCTCAAAGCAGGCAAAGATTTGGAGGCTGTAATTTTTTTTTAAACTTCAAAACAAAGCAAAAGTAATAAAAAAAATGCCTAGCCAGTTGGTATAGTGGTGCACTTTCTTTGGAAAGACTCTACAAAAGAAGCAGAGCGTTTGATTGCCCTTTAGGTCAATGTAGATTATAGAAGACTATCTTTACTAAATTTTCTTGGGTATGGAAGGGGTGGGAGGTGGATTTCTTGCTCTTAGAAGTTTAGTTTTGTTACTCATTGTATTATCTAGTTACAAATAAATTGCTAATAATAGCAATAGATTGATAACTAATACCTTCATTTGTAAGGACCACACGTAGCTTCACTTCTTCTTTTTCATGATTTCTGCACAAATTCAAAGGAAGAATTTTCCCGCAATAAATAAATAAATAAATAAATATAAATATTTAAGACATGCCTCACTGGGCCACACAGAGTCATCTGGTCCCAAACTATTAAGTACCCTGTCGAATGGGGTACTAGACAACCGATAAACTTATTTATATACTTTTTTTTGTAAATACGAGTACATATACTTATAATACATAGAAAACACCCAGACCAGTACAAACAGACATGTTCATGCACACAAATATTTGTACTGTGCGGGGATCGAACCCGCGACCCATGGCTCAGATGTAGCGTTTACTACCGCTGATCCAAATGGTGGTCAAACAAAATTTGTTGCTCTACTGGCATTATCCAGGGAGGAATATACGCTTGTATGGAAAAACGGCCCTTATATTTCCTCTTAAGACGCTATGTACGATACTCATAAGATTAGAAGGGAAGCTATTTTTTTTTCCGACACTGTACTTTGTAGGTAACAAGTAAAAAGCATGAGCGTATTTACAATTAATAAGATATACTGGCTCTGTTTGTATTATGCCATTAATGTTATTAACCACTCAAACAAGCGTAAGCCCCAAAGCGGACGGCTACCATTTGTGGTCGTTTGGATCTTTTCTGATAATAATTAATTATTCTTTTAGAAATGTTTCTAATTAATATTAACATTGAAGCTGAAAATAGAAATGACACTCTTATTTTCGTATTGTTTAGTTGAGTTAATTATATCGTAGTCCAATCATACTCTTAAGAATATAATGAAATGAATGCATGTTTGTAACTTCATCACGCAAGAATAGCTGAACGGATCAGCATGAAATTTATAGGCTGGGAAGCACAGAGGCTATTTTAAATCACGGAAAAAATAATATTTCTCATGGTATAGCTTCAAATTCAAAATTCTATAAGTACTACAAAGTTGCGGGCAACACTAGCTGTTGTTAACTTTAATAAGTAACGTTAATAACGTTAATTTAAAGTAACTTTAATAAGTAAGTGTTCTTTAGAACTCGTGATTATTACAGTTATTAATTAACAACAACATCTAACGCAAATCAGTGTCCAATTAGTTTAACTTTAACCGTAAAGTCTGCACTTCAAAACTCCAAATTCTTTTGTGGTTTAAATCAACAAACCTATATTTTCGAAATTTTCCTACCGATTCCTATTAAAAGTATTTCAGAAACAAAGCAATATTAAAAGATATTAACCACTTTTACTTAAACAGTGACGTCTGGCATTTTCTATTAACATTCTAGAGATACTTCAACGAAATTCAATTGCAGATATCTCGCAGGGTTAATTGCTTTGAGCATTACAATTAATAATTATACGCCCTTATCTATCGTGAGATAATGTACCTTTATATTTGATTTGTAATATTATTATTTAAATAACGATTCTATTTTTAAGAATATCTTGTCTTGGCCACATGAATATTTATTCATGTATCTTGGCGTTTGGAAACATCATCATAATCAGCCTTTATCTACATTAATATTATAAAGAAGAACTATTTTATCGTTTGTTTGTATTGAATAGGCTCCGAAACTACTAGACCAATTTAAAAAATTCTTTCACAGTTAGAAGCCGCCATTATCCTTGATGAAAATAGGCTACTTTTTACCGCGGGAGCCTGTAGGTGGCGCTGCTATCGGCATGTCAACAACTAAACGGCTTGACCGATTGGGTTGAAATTTGTTTGTGTATTTCTTATGAATGTCTTGAATGTCTTAAGTTTCCTAATCTATCTTTCTATATGCCACCGCTACGCAGACGTTTCCGACCGCACGATATGACGTGGAGTTTACTCAAGGCAGAGCCTAGTGGGCCTGTAGAAGCCTAGGCGAAGAGCTAATAATATAGTAAGAAGAATAGATGGTTATTGTGGTGGAAAGGTTCTGGAATTACGGTCTGTTGGTAGGCCCCCACTAGGTGAACTGACGACTGGTTATGGTTACGAGAAGCCGCTGGAAAAAGGGTATCTGGGATCGATTCTTGTGAAGATCTGCAGGGGAGGCCTATGTCTACAACGGGGGGTAGTTTGGGCCGGGCCGAGTCTTGTGGAGATCCGTGGGGGTGGCCTATGTCTAACAGCGGGCGTCATATGGCTGAGATGATGATGATTTCATGATGACGCACCATACGCAAATAATTATAAATAAAAGTGTTTTTATCTTAACATACAATCCCAAAAATGTTTATTGCTGTAGCCTTCTAAGCTCTTTCAGATCCTCAACTCAAACAAAGTTATTACATTTAGAGGCGATTGTTCAAACGTCAGATAAAACTTATCAGACTGAATAAGTATAAAACGACCGATTCAAAAATGTTATTTACATAAATAACTGCTGACAAATAGGTGACGTTTTCAAATTATCCATACTGTATTTTATTCGTGTGACTGTCCATTGAAAAATTAGGCCTTCATTAATAATTACTATTTTATAAATAACACTTGAAAAAGCAGTTCAGTAAAAATCTTACGAGACTTCGTACACGTGGAATTTCTAGTTTGAAACGATCTCTTATTGTGTAGCTTACCATTTTCCGAGATAAAAATAGCCTATTCATAACCTACCTGTCTGCCAAACTTCATTCATAAGTTGAACCGTTTTCTTGTCATTGACTAACAATTCAAGCTTTCGCATTTATAATACTAGTAAGTAGAAGTAGGTTGATGTGTAAGCTGACAGTATAAAGGTCATCAGTCATCTGACACCATTTAAACCGTTCTTTGAACTTCGGAATAAACTCAACATATCTGAGACCTTACTCTTCAAAACAATGTTTGTATATTCATCTCCACCTGTCTTTTTCACTCATACCAATATCTCAGAGTATCTGAAAGAGACAGACAGATCCGTTACACGGGATCTGCTTTACATAGTAGGGCCTCTGAGTTTAGCGCTGTACTATGAAATCGGAATTGCAATCTCAACACCGATCAGGGACCTTAGACCTTGAGCCAAACAGCGATTAAGATTTCGCCTAGCAACGACCAATATTGCCTGTGTTGCGTATTCATAAACTGGTACATGTTTTAGGATTTAATGCACCATGCGGTTTCAGTTTAAAAAATGAAAGTCTGAAATATTAAATCATTTCACTTAATCAATCATTTTTATATTTCATCGTGTTGGCGTTGTGGTGGAAAACTTTAAAAAAGATTAAAAATAACCATGCGAAAAGACGAGTTAAAATTCGATCATTAGTTTTATAAACAATATAAAACAGAAAATAGCTTAAGTAATGTGTTTACATACAATCTGCAATTAAATTGTTGTTTATATTTTATATAATAATAATAATCAGGCAATAGATGAAATCAATAGTTACACTAACAATTTTGTTTTGATAATATAATACTTCTTAAGTTACTATAAATTAACATTAACAATGGATTGGATGCAAACATAGAGACGCGCTTATGAATATTTACCTATGTAATGTGATACGGAAAATAGTCAAACTTATTTCATTGAACTCTAACTAAGTTCTGATATTATAGTATTCAAGATAATCTTAGTAGGTGATAAGTACCAAAACACAGTTTATAGGTTTGAATCGGCACAATTATTTGTGTTAGTTTGCGCTATGCTAGATAGTCAAAGATAGTTGT
Source organism: Anania crocealis (assembly GCA_949315895.1). Lineage (NCBI taxonomy): Eukaryota > Metazoa > Arthropoda > Insecta > Lepidoptera > Crambidae > Anania > Anania crocealis. The sequence continues at coordinate 4,037,172 of OX438868.1, forward strand.
ATGAAAACTAAAAGTGAGGTTACTCTAATAAATGTCTCAGAGAAACTTTTATCTATGGTATCATAATTGGATCGGAAAACAATGGTTGGACATTTTGTTATGGTGACAAAAAGTGTTCTTGTTTGTGTTATTAATAATCAAAATAACTTTGACAACGCAAAATAATATTATTTTGACAGTTGAAAAAATACAATCTATAAAAATAATTATAAATAAAAACAAGTTTGTTTTTTTAGAAATACCTAAACATGTTCTTTTGCTTTACAAATTCAACTATTGTCTATAAGTTGCGAATGAAATATCACAAAAAAAACATGGATTGCGGTCAAGCGAGTAAAAGTTACTAATGATACATACGTAAGAAAGATGCGTGAAATTGAGCCCCTATATTTATTATTGTCGGTTGAAGAGTCCATCAAATACACACTTCGGGAGAAAGTATTCCATAATCAAACAATTCTAGTCATCAAATACTAGCACAAGTGCTATCGAAAAGAATATAGCTAAATATCATATATTCGCACACTATAATCGGTATACCGCAGTATTTCACGTGAGAAAACGCACAGAATAGCTTCGTTAAGGGTCTCAAGGGCCCTCACTATTGTGCTGATGTCAGGTCTTCGCTGTCATCCATCGAGAGGCGAGCCGAAATGTTAATGAGATGAACTCTACGTCATGTATGGAATCCACACGAGTGGCGCACTCGTGTTTTATCTTTGACCGTTTTTGGTACAAGCTTACTGTAGGTGAAGAAACATTGTTTTTTTTACTAGTAAAAACTGGGGAAGAGCGAGTCTTTTAAGATAGGGTTCTGCACAATTTTTTTGGAACATAGACTGCGCATACTCCTGAATAACCTCGATGATCATATTACTCGTACAATACTTTAAATAAGGCCGATTGTTTTTGCAACAGAAAACTTTTGTTTTCAGGTTATTTTTTTAGGTCACTATAGAAGTCTGTTTTTTTCTTCATAGCTTCAAGGTTGCAAACTTGAGTACCTAATTTTAAGGAGTTAAACAGTCTTAACAGGAACACAGACAGATAGACAGAAAACAAAGTGATCCTAAAGAGATCCGTTTTTCTTTATTTTTGGGTACGGAATCCAAAACCAAGATACTAAATCTTGGTCTCAATGTGATTTTAATCGACTTTACATTGTCGCTCTAATAGTAACATCTTAACGTTAAACGATTCCCGAAATTAGAACTACACTTACATTCTATACTTAATTAGGAAATCAGTAATTATTTGTAAATACTGTTTACATACCTGCAATAGCTCAGAGTTATTATTTTTGTAATATTTAAGTATAATCTTTTTTTAATTACTTATCTAGTTATTGAGAAAAAAAAAATTTTATAACCGATGTTCCCTTGATATTTGAAGTACCTACTTAACTTCATAAAGTATGTAGGCGTATCTATACATTATGTGTTAAGAATAACTTAATCTGATTTCGAGACGGCTTTGCAAATATAAATAGAACCAATTTGTTATAAAAGTATTTATTGCAGAGAGCTAAAAAATTCAAGTGGGTTTTGTAGACGTTTTTTAGATCAGAATGTAATATAAGTTATTTATTGATATTATTATTGTGAAAGTCACTCTCTCTGTATGTTTGTCTGTTGATCATACTTATAACTAAGTAGTTAATACAGTACGTAGTTTAATTTTGTCTGAGGTTGGATATCAGTTAATGACAGTTATTTCAACCTTTTTCTGATTTTTTATTTACTTTTTTCTCGTACCACTGTTTAAGTCCCAATTTTTATTGAATTCTATAAAATCACACTTTCGTTTTACTTCTAAAAGCCCCGTTGGTCTAGAGGTTTAAATACCGGGCCAAGATTTTGGGGTCCCGGGTTCGATCCCCGGGTCGGACAACAAAAAGCGTAGTGATTATGCCAGTACACCCATCATTGCTGTGGTAACTTGAATTCAATGATGGAGGCCTTTTCCCTGTAGTGGGATGATAAAAGGCTGTTACTGTACTGCTAAGATTTAAAGTAAGAAGTCTTTAACACTAACGACTAACTAGCACTAACACTGATACTGTTAATAAATTAGTTTTGATAATAACTCCTAGATTGTTTTATAAAAAGTTTCTGTTTTTTGTTGCTTTTTTTTAACTAATTAATATTGAAAATAGTTATAATTGGAATTAATCTAGGAAGATCTGGAATCTTATAGTAACAAAGATGGCATCATTCAAAGCGGTATAATACTTGAGACCTCTCCGAAGCCTGTTGACTCCTGACCTATCGTTCTTACTCATGTATGCGTATATTGAAGTGTTCATAAGTTGGTGAGTGGGGCAAACCTAATCTTAACTATATTCTATTTTATTTACACGTTTATATGAAACGATTTTTAGCCGAGCTAGAAATTGAATGAAAAATTGCGTTTTTAAATTGAGTAAACCCAAATAAAATGGTCGAATAAAATTTTGGTAGACACTATTTCATGTGTTTTTTAATAAATAAATATTCAGTTTAATATAAAAATACCCGAATACGGTGTATGGCTGAATAAGTTTGGGCTCTCCAAATACTTTGCTAGTTGCTTTCTGTTGTAGTGACGGAAAAGCTACAAACCTATTAAAAATTAAATCACAAAATAATCCACAATATTTCGCCGTATGTTGGCTCTTGACGGTTTTTTAGGGTTCCGTACCCAAAGGGTAAAAACGGGACCCTATTACTAAGACTTCGCTTTTTGTTCGTCTGTCCGTCTGTCCTTCTGTCCGTCTGTCCATCTGTCCGTCTGTCCGTCTGTCCGTCTGTCCGTCTGTCCGTCTGTCCGTCTGTCCGTCGCTCTGTCACCAGGCTGTATCTCAAGAGCCGCGATAGCTAGATAGTTGAAATTTTCACAAATTATGTATTTCTGTTGCCGCAATAACAACAAATAATAAAAACAAAATAAAATAAATATTTAAGGGGGGCTCCCATACAACAAACCCGTTTTGTTGACCTTTTTGGTACGGAACCCTTCGTGCGCGAGTCCGCCTCGCCCTTGGCCGGTTATTCTTTTATACTGGCAAACAATGATGACTTCTTTGTTTAATTATAAAAAAAATAGCTTTAGAGTTGTAGTTGTAATAGACTCTAGTTTATCAAATAAAATGTATCGGTTAGGAACTAAAGAAAGAGACACGACTGTAATTATGTAAGCATTGTTATCAAAACAATCTTTGGGTACAAAACAAATTTTAAATAAAGGAGAAGATAGAGTAATATGCTGAAAGTAAAAGCAATTTTATAGAAGAAAGCCTCATCAAACCACAAAAAACCTTTAAAAAATTCTGCTAAACCATTCTAGGTACTTACAGTAAAATTACACGAACGACTTAGACATTATTTCTATTCTTGATTATCAGACAAAAACAAGTTGCTTTTTTAAAAACAAATATGTGTTTACAATCAAATACAAAAATTCATTTTGAGAACGTCAATAAACGCAAAAGACTCAGTTTGATATTTTAAGCACTAAATCACAGAATATGAAACATAATCAAGTTTATCAAATGGCCAAACTGTAACAAACTATCATAGCTTCGATAGTTGCGAAATTGATCTGAAATTGAACATCTAAGAGTTTGAACTTTAAATTTTAGAAAGCGGCAATGGCATCACGATACATGCAGCCTAGAAACAAGTTAGAGCATTTGAATCGATAAAAAATAAATTAAAATAGCCCGCTCCTTTCGATTGTATCGACACTTAGGGCCTCTATTGTACTGTCAGGAGCAAAATATGATATCACTTTTCTTTGAGATGCAAAACCAATGCAGTCCAAATTTAAAACGCATATTGTTTTACTTAGAATATAATACTTTTACTACCATTTTAAACTCATTTGTTGCAAAAAGCCAATATATACTCTGTATTTCATATTTACTTCATGTTTTCATTTAATGTTCGTAACATGTTGTGTTGATAGCATGTAAGTAAAAAAAAATAACGTTGCATTATAATAGCACCCAATGGAGTGCCCCTGGGTAGGCAATGTAGAATGGCTAATTGCGAAGACGCTGCTGTCCGTCCGTTCCTGGCAGTTCTTTTTAGTCGCTTTTAAGGGCCTCCATAAGAAGAGACGGGATGATTCTATTCTTCCAACTGTGCCGACATCACACGCCACTTTTTTTATGTTATGGTCAAAATTATTAGCCAAGAAATACTTCCGCATAAACCTTATGATCTTGACTGTACATTAAACATGCCAGCTCCTAATCGCGGTGCTTTTGTTATACGAAATGAGGTGTTAGTTCTTCTATTAGATAATAAGTGGTTTGATGCAACCGAGATGGACGGCTCGTCAGATTAATCAAGAGTAGTTGTTTGATACTGCATTCTGTAGTAGCGGTCTTAGAAACGTACAAAGGGTAGTAATATAAATGATTCTTCGTGTTACTTGATACTGGCGATAAAAACATGAGGAATTCAATATGACAAATATCCACAATTGCATTATATTTTTTTAATTTAACATACCTACTATAAAATACTGACAGATTACAATCATAGTTTGAACATAAAATTAGAAGTATTGTAATGCTTCTCTAGACCACTTATAAAATAATCCTACACATCATGATAGCAATACGGAAAATAAAGTCAGTTTTTATGAATGAAATGTTGTGAGATCATTATAAATATTACTTACTCTAACAAGATACTATAAAAGATAGAAAATGTCTTGTTTTAATGGTTTGTAACGGCTTTTTAATAGAGAAAATATAACTTTACATACGTCAATTCTTATCTCAGTTATGTCATGTTACTCGTATGTAAGTCATAACTTTTAGTCTTTCAATAGTAAATAATCGTGAAAATCTACCAAATTTCTGCTTTCGATATTAATTTGTTTCATAATAATTCAACAATATTGCCAGAGGCTACTTTCTCTTTCAGAATTCGCGTGGGATATAATATTTTACATATAAAATTTTCACATACTCGTAGTTGCGGAATAGCTAAATAATTTACCGTTAGTCTCGATCCCATACCTACATTGTAAAAAGTATAGATGTAAATTACAAATATCTTTCCACTCAATAATATGAAATTCTTAACCACTAATGATTATCCCTAATGTACTCGAAGTGATCGATCATTACAGAATAGGACGGCCTAATTGTTACCCATGCTGTCTGTATACACAAAAAGTTTTTTTCGGCGATCCTGTCAGGTACCGGGATTTCGTGTTGAGCGGGGAGCCAACATCATTTACGCTCGAGCGTCGGAGCGCTGCAGTCGTCGCGCTTACTAATTAAATGACGCTGGTCGGAGGATCGTGAACAACTTTTTACGCGCTTTAAATTTCTAGTCACTTAATGTTTTATTCCTATTATAATTTTAATTTGTTCTATACACCAAAGGTAATATTTAATCGTATGAGAATGTTTGTAAATTTCTAGATAGTTTTGATTTCATAATGTTATGTTTTTATTGTTACAGATACTAAAGAAGAAATCTGCGTATGGCCCAAAGATACACTGCTGGTCCAACTAAAGCGTCACCGTACGCTTTTTGGACATACCACAATGTTTGGAAACACCATCCAGATCGACAATCGCAAAACGTCGATGACTTAAGTGTGCAAGTTGTTGAGAAAACTGAAAATGTGCTTCGAAAAAGTGATGAAAGTGTCAAATCTCGAATCGAGGAAGACGCAAATAGTGTTATAGCGTCTGACGAAGCGTTAGAAAATGAAGAGATCAGGAAGAATGTCTGGAGTGACGTGGATGACGATTTGTACATAGCGAACGTTATCAAATCAAGAACTAATGAAGTGAGGAGAGATAAACGTGATATTTATAGTGATAGTGATGTTAGCGAGGTTGTGAGTAGTTTTAAGTTAGATAACGAGATGTGGGAACTGGAACCCACGGACTTGAGTGAGTGCGACTGCCTGGGGCCCCCTCCAGAGTTCCTGCTACCACCACCGCCAAGACCTCCATTCTTGAGCGCGGATTACTACTGCGGAGACGATCCGATACCTGACTTGGAGACTTGCGATACGGAACCAGTAAGTTCATTTTCATTTTAACCTGTTACCAGTACTACCGTTATTGAAAATTATTTTACTTATATTTGTGAACAGAGTAAATTGTAGTTGTAATCGTGTTTTGTTGTTATAATGCTAATAAAATGAGATGGCTGTATCAGCAAAACACTTGAAAGAATTCGTCGAGTTATTAACTTTATCGATCACTCAGAAGTCAGAGGTCAGGGTAACGTAAGCAACATATCTTGTATTCGATTTCCAGCTATGACATTAAGTTCTCTATCAGTGTATTTAAATTAAATACGAGTACATTAACAACAATCGTAATAATGCACATCTGAACTGAAATCAGATAGATATTCAGAGTCAGTAATTCTAGACAAGTAATTCAAAATATATTTAATGAGACCAAATAAGTTTGTTTTAATAGAACGAATGAAAAAAAAGCTAATAAAAGTAAAGATGTAGAAAGCATCATTTGAATTTTCTGATAAGATTATAAAGCATTAAATCATTTTTAAATTACCAGACAGATTCCAATTAGTATCTTAAAAGAAACACTAGAATGTTCTTGAATATTCTAAAAAGATTTTGTAATCTTTAACATTTAAGTGAAACAATTACGAGTATTTCACGAAACATTATTTAATGATGATTTAGGTCATGGTTTACCTTTTTATGTGATTGAATAACAAATTTAATATACTTATACATATACTTGCACATTTTATTGTACTCGTACTGTTGTTTCAATTTCTGTTGGATAGGTATTTGTAAAAAAAACCTACGCATATTAAAAACCACCCTATATACCATTATTTAAACTTGAAAAATATATCTCAGGTGGGACTCGAACCCACATCTCCTCGCATGCCGGGCGTGGCGCTTTAACCATTCAGCCAACGAGTGCCAGCCATTTAGCGCCCGGCATGCGAGGAGATGTGACAGAAAACATAGAAACATGCTAATAGTGGCCATAAATTTTTACAATAAAAATTAATGCTCTACTGGCATTATCCAGGGAGGAAACAGGGGACTACGTTTGTATGGAAAAACGGTCGTATTATAAGTTGATTTAATAAGAGAAAACGTATCAAACTTACAAAGTAGCAATGTGACAACTTCTTATTGGAACATGCAAGACTCAAAGCAAACATTGACTCATGCCAGTAAAGCTTTTACAGTAAGCCAACAGAAAATCTCTTAAATATTCCCAAACCGCTAATCCAATGCTTTTCCGGCGCGTTATGTACAGACATACTTAGCGTTTTGTTCTAAAAATGGTAATGAACGCTCTTACCTTATCTCGGCAAATATTTGATGTATGCGGGTCACAATGAATTCTAACGCCATAGCTGAGGGGTATCAGCCAGCCAGATAAACGAAAAAATATATTTAAAACAAACTTTTGCTGCCAGTGACATCGTTCGCATCGAATTCCACGTATAGTTGTAAACCAGCGGCTTGTAAGCGGGTAACTACCGAAGCCAGCGGCTAGAAACGAATAACCAGCCGCTTGATACCGGGTAGATACCCGATTTGAGCATCGAAAAACAATTTATTATATTAAATTTTTTATTGTAAAACTCTTATTTTTATTATACAGTAGCTCTTACTATGTTCTGCTATATTTATTTAGCAAGAAAGATCCCGTTTATACATATAAATTTACTTAATTTTGGACAGGAATTTTGAGGTTTTAACACTTAATACAGATGCAAAAGTCATTGTTTATGTCTATTCCCTTCTGGTGGCAAGCGGCCATTAGAGGATGACACCGTTTTATCGCGCAGGTGGCACATCATCCTCTAATGTGAGCTCGGCCAACACTCGACTAGTGCGGTCGGTTTTGTTCTTAGTTAAAAATTTTAGAACTCTATGTCTTTACATTTAGTGTTCAAAATGTTTTTGACAAAATAAACTAGCGATAAAAGTAGTTTATTTCAATGTCTTTCGTACATATAAACATTACCTGTTACAATATCTGTATACCTTTGCAAAAAAACTTTTGTTGTCTCGCGTAAAATTATTTTACGTAAAATCTCATAAAAATTTAGTAAATACTCAATTAATTTTTAATTAAAACATCTTTTATGTAATACGACAAAGAAAGTACCAAACGATTTATTTTCACATTGCACTTTTTGACAGTAACAATACTAAAATGCGATACGTAAGATTTGCGTGACAGTAAATAGAAACAAAGATAGTAAAAATCTGTTTTGTTTCTGCAGATAGGCCCCAAAAGGCGACTTAACATGTCTTAATATTTTATCCTGAGACTCAGGGAGTGAGAGAACTTGTGAGCAGAAAGAAAACGTAAGGATAATTTGTGCAAATGATATGAAATTGTGTACTGCCGGCAACACTGTTTCTCTTCTTATGGGTTTTATAAGGGGCGACTAAAACAGTAATGTTTTAACAAGAAGGGCAGTGGCGTTTTCTCTCTACCATTTGCTAACTGCGATCGCCAACCCACCTGCGAAAGAAAAATCTTTTAAAGAAAAATCCTTTCGTAGAGGCCCGTGTCTGATACAGGCCGGTGAAGATGATGAATTTGACATGGCTGATTAAATTTGGGCTACGTCATTGCGTTATCTTTCCATCTGAGCCAGTGTGAGTTACATAAAGATTCTACTTATACCGTCAAAGCCCTTAAGTTTAACTTGAATAGTTTGAATTAGAATTAAAACTTAATGTACTTATTTTTTGATAATGTAGCTTAGTGCATGTTACAATAAATTTTTAGTGATCTTGCGATGATATTATTATAATAACACAATCAAACTGAATCCTTGTTATATAATTGCTATCAAATAAATAAGTATGTCAATAAATGGAAATTTAAATTTATAATAAGAACTTGCTGTTATTTTCAAATAATAATATAATAATATTTTTTAGACATTCCTCATTGGGCCACACAGAGCCATCTAGTCCCAAATTAAGCTACTATTAAGTACCCTGTCGTATCATATGGGGTACTAGACAACCGATAAACTTAATTATATACTTTTTTTTATAAATATGTATATACTTAAAATACATTAAAAACACCCAGACCAGTACAAACAGACATGTTCATGCACACAAATATTTGTACTGTGCGGGGATCGAACCCGCGACCCATGGCTCAGAAGCAGAGATTACTACCGCTAATCCAAATGGTCGTTTTTTCAAAAAATTTCAACTGAAAAAAAAATTCGCTGAACTTTTAACCTCTCTTTTTAAAACCTTACATGTAACTATGATTACTTTCAGTTTCTTTGAATAAGACAACATCTGATATTAAATATCCAACAGTATTTAGAATTGAATGGAATACAAACATTCAAGTGTTACAAACGTATTTGCTTATTAATTAGCTAACAATCAATTTCCACTTGACAGGCAAGTAGATAATCACATTATTAGAGGATAAACAATGTATGTTGTACAAGCAAACATGTCTGGATCAAACAAATTAGTAGAATCGAATGCAAACACAATCTTTGTAATTAAATAAGACACTGATTTTATTAGTCAACGGAATAAAGTAATGTTTTTCGATTCGGTTGACATCTTTCATTTTGTTACTAAATAACGTGAGATTGTATAAAATTTAAATAATATAATTTGGAATATCCCACAGGCTGTTTGATTTTAATTTTTGACAATCGCAATCGACGTTAATAACGTAGTATTTTAGTTCCCGTAACATACACACTAAAATGTTTACGTAAACGAAGTTGTGGGCAAAAACTAGTCATAAACTAAAAGAACTTTCAATTTTGCCAACAAATAAGTAGTCAGAAGCATTGTCATAAAAATTAAACGCAACTTTTTATATAGTTTTCGTTAACGTGCTGCAAAAACTTTAACGCTTCTGTCATTAAAATAAGGTTTGTTTTAGAACATTTTAAAAAAACAAAAACCAGCAATATTTATCTTTTGAACTGTCAGTTTCAAGCTCATAATAGCTCCTTTAGGAAGATTTTAAAATTGTTTTTCTTTTCTCGCTTTTACTTTATTTAATTTTGTTTAGCAAGCATAGGTACAACATTACTATTGTCTAATTAATACTGAGAAAAACGAAACTAAAAATGTAGACAACATCACATATTAGGGGTTAAAGTATGAAATTGCCGTTTTGTATGGACGAAATCGAGAAAAGTCATTTTTCCATACTAAAATTTTTTTAGTTTTTTTAAAAACGCCTGAACCGTTTTCGATGCAATTAAAGGTGAAAGTTAGATGGTTACAAAGCTACGCATTATAGTATTTAAATTTCTGAAAATCAAAGTATATAATACAAATATACTTAATTGAAGCAAGAAGGTCAGTTGACACATTGTAAGGGGTCTTTTCAACGACTTCCTTTGAAGTAATAGGCACTAGTATTGCATTTTTTTTTAGTCAAAAGTTACTTTATTTAGTTTTTGATACAATACAAAAAGAATTACGCAATAATATGACTATACTTAAGAGCTATAAACAAAATAAAAAGTGGGAAAATAATCGGCAATTTCATACTTTAACCCCTATTATATTGTTCTGATCCCAATTTGAATAACTATTAAAAGCACTCATATTTTGGAAACCCGAAGCAACGGAGGTACCGTAAACACCCAGACCCTAGAAAATATAGACTGATAATAGAATACGGACCGAGAGTCACACCCGGGGCCTCGAAGCAGGCGACACCATGAAAACCGGTGTGTATGCCACGGAGGTCGTCTCATAAAAATCATTCTTGGACGACCATTTGGATCAGCGGTAGTAAACGCTGCTTCTGAGCCATGGATCGCGGGTTCGATCCCCGCACAGTACAAATTTTTGTGTGCATGAACATGTCTGTTTGTACTGGTCTGGGTGTTTTCTATGTATTATAAGTATGTATTTACAAAAAAAAGTATATAAGTAAGTTTATCAGTTGTCTTGTACCCCATACGACAGGTACTTAATAGTAGCTATATTTGGGACTAGATGGCTCTGTGTGGCCCAGTGAGGCATATCTTAAAATATTAAAAAAAAAAAAAAAACTGCAGAGCAAAGGCCTCCATCATTGAAATGAAGTTATCACAGCAATGATCAAAATACTTATAACGCCCCGTTGGTCTAGTGCAATAGTGGTTTGAATACCGGGCCAAGATTTCGGGGTCCCGGGTTCGATCCCCGGGTCGGGCAACAAAAAGTTTCGAATTTTCTAAAATTGCTCGGGTTTGTGATCACCAACCCGCATTTGGCAAGCGTGGTGATTATGCCAGTACCCATCATTGCTGTGGTAACTTGAATTCAATTATGGTGGCCTTTTCTCTGCAGTGGGATGATTATAGGCTGTTACTTTACTTTTTTGTTACGCTTGCCACATGCGAGCTAGTAATCACAAAATCGCGCAATGTCTATAAATTTGAATCTCTTGTTTTTAATGAAAAAGGGCTATTATACTATTAATGATTATATAAATGATAGGAACGGTTAGTTTTAAATTGCCCCAGCTCGCACTGGCATATATCTTATATTAACATATTTATTTAAAAAGAGGCTGACAATAGTGACCGAGTTTCTTGTGCTGCTTCTTCTCGGCACTAGCCCACATTTGTCCCGAAGCAGTGGTAGGTTAAATATTAGGACGTGTAAAAGCGCCTCCAGGGGCCTATTTGCAGAAATATAACTGATATTACTGATTTTTACTGTTGTCCGACCCGGAAATTTTACCCGAGATCTTGACCCGGTAGCGACTTACATCACTAAAACAAACAGGGCGTCAGCTTATTTTTGAATAAGGTAAACTTCTAACAAGCAACATTGAGTAGCATATAACACAGAGTGCTAGGCTTAGAGTATTACAAATCTAAACTTATCATGTTAACAGAATTACGCATATAAATACTTTGGCAAACAATTCTCATACAAAATGGGTACTTAAATACTTTATTTGATATTTTAGCAATTAAATTGCAATTAAAATATCAGTATATAAACTTGAAAAATTTTGTCTCAGGCGGGACTCGAACCCGCATCTCCTCGCATGCCGGGCGGGCGCCATACCATTAGGCCACCGAGACACTGCGACACGGCGCGAATTTTTCAAGCATATTCTTACGCTGTGAGCCAGCGTTGCTTCATCAAATGTTAGGAGTTTGCACCCTTAACACCCGAAAGAAACATCTTTGCAGATGTTTGACAGTCAGTTAAGATGAAACAGCTATTTATATACTTTATTTGATATTTTAGCAATTAAATTGCAATTAAAATATCAGTATATAAACTTGAAAAATTTTGTCTCAGGCGGGACTCGAACCCGCATCTCCTCGCATGCCGGGCGGGCGCCATACCATTAGGCCACCGAGACACTGCGACACGGCGCGAATTTTTCAAGCATATTCTTACGCTGTGAGCCAGCGTTGCTTCATCAAATGTTAGGAGTTTGCACCCTTAACACCCGAAAGAAACATCTTTGCAGATGTTTGACAGTCAGTTAAGATGAAACAGCTATTTATATACTTTATTTGATATTTTAGCAATTAAATTGCAATTAAAATATCAGTATATAAACTTGAAAAATTTTGTCTCAGGCGGGACTCGAACCCGCATCTCCTCGCATGCCGGGCGGGCGCCATACCATTAGGCCACCGAGACACTGCGACACGGCGCGAATTTTTCAAGCATATTCTTACGCTGTGAGCCAGCGTTGCTTCATCAAATAGGAGATGCGGGTTCGAGTCCCGCCTGAGACAAAATTTTTCAAGTTTATATACTGATATTTTAATTGCAATTTAATTGCTAAAATATCAAATAAAGTATATAAATAGCTGTTTCATCTTAACTGACTGTCAAACATCTGCAAAGATGTTTCTTTCGGGTGTTAAGGGTGCAAACTCCTAACATTTGATGAAGCAACGCTGGCTCACAGCGTAAGAATATGCTTGAAAAATTCGCGCCGTGTCGCAGTGTCTCGGTGGCCTAATGGTATGGCGCCCGCCCGGCATGCGAGGAGATGCGGGTTCGAGTCCCGCCTGAGACAAAATTTTTCAAGTTTATATACTGATATTTTAATTGCAATTTAATTGCTAAAATATCAAATAAAGTATATAAATAGCTGTTTCATCTTAACTGACTGTCAAACATCTGCAAAGATGTTTCTTTCGGGTGTTAAGGGTGCAAACTCCTAACATTTGATGAAGCAACGCTGGCTCACAGCGTAAGAATATGCTTGAAAAATTCGCGCCGTGTCGCAGTGTCTCGGTGGCCTAATGGTATGGCGCCCGCCCGGCATGCGAGGAGATGCGGGTTCGAGTCCCGCCTGAGACAAAATTTTTCAAGTTTATATACTGATATTTTAATTGCAATTTAATTGCTAAAATATCAAATAAAGTATATAAATAGCTGTTTCATCTTAACTGACTGTCAAACATCTGCAAAGATGTTTCTTTCGGGTGTTAAGGGTGCAAACTCCTAACATTTGATGAAGCAACGCTGGCTCACAGCGTAAGAATATGCTTGAAAAATTCGCGCCGTGTCGCAGTGTCTCGGTGGCCTAATGGTATGGCGCCCGCCCGGCATGCGAGGAGATGCGGGTTCGAGTCCCGCCTGAGACAAAATTTTTCAAGTTTATATACTGGGTACTTAAATTTAACTTTCTGAGTAATTGAATTTAATATGAAATGAAAATTATCAAACTGTATCAAATGTATTCATAAACTATATTATTGTCGAAACATTCCTAAATGTTATTTGAATTAAAAAGTTTTAATTAAAGTTGAAATCACCAAACGGTTTATGACTTGGCTGTGTTAAGCAAACTTGATAGCGTTGTATCGTGCTTTCTCTTTGCTTTAAGCTTCAAAGCTTGCGACTAAGTCAAGACTTCTCAACACAGACTTAACGTGTGTGTATTGCTGCAACACACAAGTCATGATAATTTCAAAATGCATGAGTCATTGTAGTTGTAATATGGAGAGAATTTAAAGATCTATTTGTTTTAAGATTAGAAATATGAATTAATTCGTATTTTAAGAAAATTTATAACATATTTTGATGGTTATACGTTTATGTCGTTATTATTGCATATTCAAAAAAATCAGACCGGTTGCTATCAATTTAGAAAACTGTTTTTTTTTAATTTTTGAGAATCTGGGAGTCGTGTGCTGTAGTCGGCCTTCCGAAGACCATTAGACCATAGCTTAGGACCTGACTTCTTCCGTAAAATGAAATGCGTGAAAGACTCAATCCTGCAAAAAAATCAAGTTTACCTTCTAGAGAAAGAAGGTTAAAATTTACACTCAACTTTTAAGTCTGTTAATTAACTACTGAAAATTTGGTTTTAAAAATCATGACCTCTCAAATAGTGTGATAAAATATTCTTTATATCTTCCAAAAACCACAAAGACTGTAAACTACCTTATTATCTGAATATAAAAGCTACCATCTTTAGCGAGATATAAAAACTCGACCGCAAATAATCAAGTTTATTAAGCCATCCTCTTAAGGCATCTATTGAGTCGTAAACTCCATATCGGAATACAATCTTTGAATAATTTGCCGTAAAAATTGTTTTTGCTGTTTTACCGACTCCTTGTTATGATTCTTGCTGTTATGGCGTTAATAATTATGTTATAATTATTAAAACTTCTTAGTAACCTCATTTTATATGAAAGTCTGTAGTTCAGTTTTTAATAGGCAACAAATGCTATTAGATTGACGTGTACTTTGTTGATCTTAGTCAATGAAAAATAAGATTATTTGATTTTTAAATATATTTAAGTTAGTTCTGCAAAATGGAGAAAAGTATAGGCTGATAGAAAGATATTTAGGTAGGGCGCAAACTTAGACACTTTGTGTCTTGTGTCAGATACAAGCTATAGACATATATTAGATTTTTGTAAAACCAATATAAAACCATTCATTTCCTGCGCATATGTAAACATTTTCATGCGTCCAGTTGCTTTATAACTCATACTCATTGACCATCAAAAAAGTGTTCGTAAAAGTATGTCCGTTTTTTAATATTTTAAATAATAAAACAAAACAAACTCTACCAGGAGCTTTCTCTCTCTATTGTCTTAAGATAAAGCAGTATTTGGTTTGGTCAGTTGAGACTTGAGATTTACCCCATATCAATTCACATCACTAAGTTATTCTGTTTAGTCAAGCCACTTCAATTTTAATTTACTTAATCATAATGCATAAACACATTCACATTCAAATTATTACGCCCCATTTCAACAAAACCACCATTCCTTTTCATATTCCACAAAACCTTGCATTAACAAAATTAACTTTTCAAATTATACCAAATCTCATTCCGTTTTACATAAAAATCTAGGTTTAATTCACATTTCTGAGTTACGTTCTAATATCTCTTTTATTTCTTTTGTTAAGCGCCATATTGCGATAATTATGGGGTTGTAATTTTAGGGGTGGAAGGTGTGTAGGACCCCAAGTGTTTATATATTAATATTTTTGTGTTATTGCCGTCACGCGACGATGTATGGCCGATGAAAAATAGTCATTCTTATTTCTAATAGGGATTCTGTGTTTCGTATGTTAGGAAATCTATTGTTGTTTTAACACCATATGGCGAGTACTTAGAATTAGATGCAGTATTATTTTTCAGGATTTTGCATCTGATCAGATGTAAGTCACGTATGCAAGGCAAGCTCTGACTAAGAACTGTATCAAGTAAGCATAAAAATTGTAATGCGATAAAAGTTTAATTATGTTCATTTAGCACAACCTCCGTGTACAGACTTAGGTCATTGACACGTTCCCATTTAAGTGACAGCACTTCAAAAATTTTAAGGTAGCCAAGATAATGTCCATTGATTTTTGGTTTTAGAAAGGAATAGATCGAATGCAAAGGAACCTACGATTTATAATTATCATGAAGAAAAAACTCCATAACAATTACACAATATGTAAAACATAATAAATATCTTTATGATCTACTCTAAAAAATTTGCAAGTCCCGGCGATACCTTAGTGGCTGCATTACCTTCCCTCCTTTTATCCAAAGCCGTAGATAGGGAATCTCACGTATCGCTACTAAGCTGGTTTGATGCTAACATAATTTTCTGTATGTCGATATTTCGACCGGATTCCAACAAAATAGGTTTGAATCCAGTAGCTTTACTTCTCACTGAAAGAGAAGAGAAGTGTATCTGAGGTTTATTGTAAAGTACCAAGTCAGCAAGTTTTAAAAAAACATTGATTCCCAATATTTCAGTCTCAAATAAAATATGTTGGTATTCATGCTTTAAGTAGTTGTTGATTGCAACATTATCGCATCGCAATACGACCTTTGCTAGTAGCACACCAAGGAAAGACAACAACGGCAAACATTACAGGTCTGTGATCTAGGTGACTAGGATATTTAGGACACTAAACCATCTTTGAAAGGAAGTCGTACGAAACAAAGAGGAATTAAATTTGAGATCTTTCTCTTATCTGCTAAAATTTATCTATTAGAAAGTTCACCGAATCGAAACAGTTTTAGATTTGCTATTTCAAGTAGGAATGATGTAGTGGTAAGTGCAGTGTTGCTTGAAGTAGATAGAAAAGAATAAGCAGAGGTTTGTATAAAAATGGATTATAAAATATCACACTTAAAAGAATTTCAGAAAACTAAAATCATAACATTGAAATGAAAGATAGTTTACGGATTTAGAACGCGTTTATTTTTGATTTAACCCGACGTTTCGAACCCTTTACAGCGATCAAAGTAAAAAAAAAAAAAAAAAAAGTTGTGCGTGTACTAGTGTACACACGTAAGAAGTGAAACTTCTTTATGGCCTTATTTTTCGAAAAATGATCTACATGCAACTTTCCAGAAATTGGTTAAATTAGTTAAATTGGTTAAATTGGTTAAATTGGTTAAATTGGTTAAATTGGTTAAATTGGTTACATTGGTTAAATTGGTTAAATTGGTTAAATTGGTTAAATTGGTTAAGTTGGTTAAGTTGGTTAAGTTGGTTAAGTTGGTTAAGTTGGTTAAGTTGGTTAAGTTGGTTAAGTTGGTTAAGTTGGTGAAGTTGGTTAAGTTGGTTAAGTTGGTTAAATTGGTTAAATTGGTTAAATTGGTTAAATATTATTTCACTTTACCTTTTTGCTATCGTCTGAACCAACCGTGGTAGGGGCAAGAAAAAGATGGCGCGTAACCGAAAAAAGTGACGAAAATTTGACGCAAAACGTGACGGTAAATTTTTTCCAACGCCGATAAAGAAGTTTCACTTCAAAAATAATAGAAAACAGCACACTCAGGCACGGTAGAAAGAGTGGGAGATACTAGTTCCTCTCCCTTCCCCTCGATCTTACGCTTTTTCGATCAGCATCACGTGACCCTGACGCGAGTTTGGAAGTTTTTACCCATCCAACAAAAAGTGCTCAGCGCCGCTAAAGAAGTTTTCACTTCAAAAAAGACAAATAACACCTTAGTCTACCCGTGACCATGAACGCTGTAAAGGGTTCGTAACGTCGGGTTAAAAATAAACGCGTTCTAAATCCGTAATTTATCTTTCATTTCAATGTATAGTGTTCGCGTAAACTCAAGAAAACAGTAAAATCATAACGGTGCAAAGCGCGAAATAGTAAAAGCTTACTGTATTTACTTACATTATGATACCGCTAACGTCACGCCCGTCTACGATTTCGTAAGGTATGCTATTTGCTACCGATATTTTGATTCCATGAGGTTTTTATCTTGTTTCCTATTATTAGATTTCTTCACTACCCTGCCGATATGGATATTTCGATGGGATTAAAGTTTTTTGGATCAAAGCTTCTACGAATGGTAATTTAATCACAAATATGGCTTTCTCAGTTATATTCCGGAAGATTATTTCACAAAAATATGTATCTTACCTATGTCTTTTTGTTTGGTTTACGCAGACTTTTGATCACTATTAACGCTAGGTTTTTTTTTGAAATCGGACACTATTACTGTTATTGATTCAGGGTTTGTATTGTTTCGTGTTTTATACTACCAATACTTTTACAAATTTTTGCACCAATTTTATTAACTAGAATAAACTGGTAAACAAGCATAAGTATAATAGAAAAATGTTTTCTTTTTTATGAGAGATGAGACAAATAATGTCTTAAAAATATGGGCACTAGAAGGGCATTATACTATTTTGAAATACTATTTATTTCATTATTGTCAAAAGTTTGTTAAGATTTCAAAGAAACTTGCTCGGTCTCATTTCCTCAAATATTATTTTATGTATTCATCGTATGTTTCATATATTTGAGTCCAGATTGTAAGTAAGTATATATATTCTTTACTTTTTAAATTGTGCAATAAAAAAATAACGAAATGGCCTCTAACAGATGTTGGACTATTTCAATTCCAACTTGTATACAGGATGAAATTTTAATCACTTTCCAAAATGTTTATAGGCGTTCAGTATCGTATTTAGAGCCCATTATTGCAGTAAAAAATGTAAATCAAGCTTTCACTCGAAAATATTTTTCGCAATATAGTTTTTAATTTTTACGGTCTTAGGCCTGATAAGGTATAAAGGGAAAAGCAAAAACTTATGAATAGTATCGTAATAAATGAATAAGATGCGAATCGCGTAAAAAAAGTGTTGCTAGGCAGCCGTATTAAAAATTTTACATTTTCTAAGAGCTTTATCTTGACATTTTTGTACTGGGCTATACCAAAAGAAAAAATACGTCATTTGTTTTTTGTCTCGTAGATTGCTATATTAAAATTTGGAAGGTGGTTAAAATTTCACCCTGTATAGCTCTACATATAAATTGGATACCGTAAATTACTTTTCCTACATGATGACTGTATACAACACGCCTTGGTCAGATAACATCAATCCAATTAACACTAATAATAATTCCTTTCAACGGGCCGCCTAATTGCGTGCCTTGTGTATTAATGTTTTTATTAGAGAAAAAAATTATACACCCCCTTAGATCTATCTCTGATATACGCAATATGTCAAACCTACCGGCCCCGTAACTTGACCCTCCCCTCCCCTCTGGAACGTATTAAATTAGTCTCGGAAACAGTAATGATAGGAGCCGTGAGAGGTCAGAGTAGATTGGTCGTTGCGGTATAGAATAAACGCTTTTAGATCGGTCCTGATATTGTAATAACGGTAGTGCTTCGTTGCATGCGTTTTAATTTGAGTACGTAGGGGCTTGTGTAAGACTCTTTTGTTTTGTTTATGCTGTTAGTAAACAGTTAATAATAATAAAAATAAACCTTAACAACAAATATATTATAGGTATACATTGTTATCGATCTATCCTGACGACAATTTGGGTTGGACCTATATACACGACCATTTGGATCAGTGGAGTAAACGCTGCTTCTGAGCCACGAGTCGCGGGTTCGATCCCCGCACAGTACAAATAATTGTGAGCATGAACTTGTCTCTTTGTACTGGTCTAGGTGTTTTTATATTTATAATAAGCATATATTTACAAAAAAAAGTATATAAGTAAAAAAATTGTTAATCGGTTGTTTAGTACGTACCCCATACGCCAAGCTACTAAATAGTAGCTTAATTTGGGACTAGATGGCTCTGTGTGGCCCAGCTGGCATGTCCTAAATATTATTATTATATCCTTTTAGGTTATTCTGGTGTCAGACTTTTTAAAGCTACTTATTACAGGAGACTATAATCCCCCTTCCAGACCCAAGACGATTTGAAAAAGATCTATAGTTTCTTATAAAAAAATATACCACAACAATACTAACTACAAATTTTGGGGTGGTGGGGTCTACCTCCTAGTGGTCCACCCTGGGCAACGGCACCTTTGGTTTTCTAACCAATGAGGACGGCTAACAGATCCCTCTGCGGTGGTAGGCTTCGTAAGAGGCCGCCTGGATGCTACCACCCTCTTGCCGGAGTCCAGCGCTAAACAGTTTTTCTGTTCCACTGGTGTGTGGGAGAACCAGTTTCTCTGGGTAAGCTCGCTCCATCTTAGGCTTCTTCTTAACCGTATAGTTAAGTATATAGTCAAGAGCAAACCCATTATTTATAAAAAAAAGAAAAATATTTAATTTAATTTAATTTCTCAGTCTATAAAAAAAAATTGTGTTTCAATTATTTCAATTTAGATTACAGAACAGTACCTACTGTATTCCAGAAAATGCTTAATGTAATAGGCACATATAGTACTCCAATTTAAACTTTTGGATTAATTGTTTATATTAAATTAAGGCAACACTACTGAATGTAAATTAATAATGATATTTATATTGTCATAGTGTATGCTTTGTCTGTCCTTGAATAAATAAATAAATATCAGAATCTTTAGACAAATTTAACTTTTTTCGTATTCTACGCGATCCAATTAATCGATCCCTATATTTAAAAAATATAAATCTTAACGTTGCTGTTTTGACGTTTTAAACACAGCTTCTTATAACAATAAATAATAGGTATAACACTAATGATTTATGACAAACTACTTACAAAATAGTCATAAACCGGTATTTAAATAATAGAAAGTTAAACATTATCAACCGGGTCCCATTAAAAACAGTTTTACTAACATTCTTGACCTGTGACATCAATATCTTCCGCATCAAACAAAACCAATGACAATAATTTATAGGAAAATAACAATTGAACGTTGCCAAAGCGTGTCGTCCGACCGGTCGACTTGTCAAGTAAAAAATCCGAGATAAAATCGATTTTAAGGATGAAAAAGGGACAGCAATTTGTCAAAAACTGGCACTATCGTACCGCATATCCATCATTGGAGCAGGGCGATTCATCGGCGCATATCTCACGGATCTTAAACAACAATCGCTAAGGAAATCTCGTATAAGCGATCCCATAGCCAGCGGTTATCGCCCTTCCATCTCTAACCAGTAGCCGATTTGTCAATGCCCCTTCTTTAATTAATAAATTCTCTTTATGGTAAAAAATTGAATAAAACCTTAATTAATTTGGGTCGGATCCGTTGAACTTTCGTGAATTATCGGGCCTTAAAAACTTTGCTGTGGAAGCAGGAAACGTTTTAGATAAAATGAAATAAAGAAACTGATTCCACAAAGGGAGGTGAAATTGAATTCGTTATTAATGAAAGCGATTTTTTTAAAGCATTTAATACTCTTGAGTCGATTACTTGTGTTTACCGCTAAGCTAAATTGAGCTTTCTTTGTTGTTAAACGAATTTAGTGTTTAGCCAAACAATTCAAAGTTTGCTCAATATAAATCTAGTGGATTATCGTAACAAAAACTTAGCTAACTCAATAACTTATACATCGTTTTGTTACATCTCACTGTACAAGATAATTTATTGTGTAAATTTTTCTGTTTTCATATTTCTTGTATCTTGTTTTGTGTAATAAATATGTATTGTATTGACTTGAATTGAAGATAAAGAAATCAGTTACAATAATAGATTTAAATTACGAACTATATTTTTATACAAAAATGTTTATAGGCGACATTTTTGTATAAAAATATAGTTCGTAATTTAAATCTATTATTGTAACTGATTTCTTTACCTTTAGTAGGATTGTATTTATAGCTCATTTATGAAATAAAAATGTAAATCAAGTGTTACCCGAAAATATTTTTTGCAACATAGTTTTCAATTGTTGCTATCCTAAGCCTGCAAGGCACATGAGTAAATATATTTATTCATGTGGTCAAGGTATGAAGGGAAAATCAAAAACTTATAAATAGTATCGTAATGAATGAATGAGATGCGCATCGCGTAAAAGAAGTGTTGCAAGGAGGCCGTATCAAAAATTTTTTACTTATGGCGGACCTTTTCAAAGTGCGTTATCTTTACATTTTTGTATATACCAAAAGAAAAAATACGTCATTTGTTTTTTGTCTCGTAGATTGTTAGGTATATTAAAATTTGGAAGGTGGTTAAAATTTCATTCTGTAGGTATACAACGTGTTCCTTTTGATATCCCATAACTCTAGGGTATTAAACAGACCATGAATGAATCAAATTGCATATGAATTACTTTTTAATTATTATTATTTTTTGTTTTTTTTTACATACAAAATAATTCTAAAAAGTCACGACTGTTTATATAAAACACCCTTACCCTGTTATGAATGAACTTTTGAATGAAATCGATTTACTCGTACCTACTTATCAATGAAACACCCACACACGTCACACTCTCCCGCTACTTTACTACACTTTAGTATAAGTTTGCCAACGTCTCACAAAACTAAGGATTCGCCATACTGGTTACATGTTTTTAACAAATTTAACTAAAATTGATGTTATATTCGAAACTATTGATTTTTGTACCACATGTTCTAAGTTGTTTTATATTATTTTTACCTATAGAACATAACCTTAGGGTTATGGGATATCAAAAGGAACACGTTGTATATAGCCCCATACAAATATGTCAGATCACAAACCCGAGCTATGCTCGAAAATTTGAAACTCTTGTTGCCCGACCCGGGAATAGAACCCAAGACCCCGAGATCTTAAACCAAGCTTCTTTGGTCTAGCCAAAGAAGCCATCTAGCCATCACGCTTCTTTGGTCTAGCCAAAGAAGCGTGAACATTTAGGTTCATGTTATGACATTATTAAAGTCGTCAAAGTTCAGGCGTGTGCCCTGCAGTGATATGAATACCTTTCTCCTTAACTCGTTGGGCAACTTTAAATTGGTGTATGAAACTAGTTGACACATGAGTCAGTGTCCAGTGTCCACCATGGCTTCGTGAATCATACATTTAAATATGTAATTCATTATTATTCAATACGATTGACGATTGTCAAATCGATACACTTCCCCGCTAATGGAAGTGCTTCGTTCAAAATGTAGCAACTGCAGCTTACCCCTTCCTCTAAAAATGTGTGCTATGTGTATGTGTGTATCCAATTTAATTAATTTGAGTTTGAATAACATGAAATAAATAACATAATACAAGTTATCCTCCTTTTGGAGACTCAGCAGTAGACTGTAATGGACTAGCGATGCTGGTGTAGCCTTCAAACTTTAAGATTTAAGATTTAAAAACACTTGGTGAAGTGTGTAAATTGCCAGGATGCCTTTTGAACAAATGTTTTGATAGTCACTCGTATAGGAATATTTTAATTGACGTCATTAACTCACTATTTCAATTCACCTAATTTAAAATCTCACTTAAATTAGTTTTAATCTTGAATAATAAATTTATGCACGTTTGCGAACAAACTGAATGTATTTTTTACCTTTGTTGTCTGTGTTTTGTTGTTTGAATTTGATCATGATTTTACAAAAGCCCACATTAACTTGACTGAAGTGTTAAAATTAATTTATGTAAGGCACTTCCCACCAACAAAATAAGAATACATAAACAATAATAATCAGTTTAAGTGCCGTCTGTTTTTCACACCCGGTTAAATGTTTAAGTTGGCCCTGATAGCAAAGTAACATACAATTGAAAGCCACATCCCTAACAACAGATTCTGAAACTTCCAAATCATCCGGGGCCTACCGCAGACCCAAACAGTTCCGTTTGATGTGAAGTTCTCCTTTGTCGAACATCAGTACCGATTCTATGAATCGATTCACTGCCGATTAGATAATTAGCCCGCGGTTGTCTACTGTCATTTGCTTCAACATTCAATTAGCTTTGTATTGTGTATGATTAAAGTTTAGTGAAGCGGAGTCGTGTAGTGTTTGCACGTTAAGGATAGAACCACTCAATTTTTTTTGCTCACAGATGACTGGTCATTTCCTAATGAAATGATCGCTCATCCGGCGACCCTCCCATGGAGGAAGTGGTGAATCCTCATGGATACCTCGCAGCCGGCTGTGAGGTTGGTGGTGACGATGATGATGAGTTTAGGATGGACCTTGGGCCAACCAAATATCGTCCTTTTCAATTTCATTTTTTTGCCTAAATAAGAAACTTGTTTTGTGCACCGTCTCTTTCTTATCTTGTTAAGTATTATCCTTCAAAGAGGATCTGGTGTCAGAGATTCTGAGTGGTTTGAAAATCAATTTGTTGTGGTTTTTAACATTTCTAATGTTTTTACGAGAGCAACTGGTACCAACGGCTTAAGGTGCCTCTATAAACACGACTAAAACCTAGAAATTCGTATAATATTACCTTTGGTATTAATAAAATGTATCCTTAAAATAGCAAATAAAACCGGCCAAGTGCGAGTCGGACTCGCGCACGAAGGGATCCGTACAAAAAAGGCCAAAAAAAACGAGTTTGCTGTATGGGAGCCCCCCTTAAATATTTATTTTATTTTGTTTTCAGTATTTGTTGTTATTGCGGTAACAGAAATACATAATTTGTGAAAATTTCAACAGTCTAGCTATCGCGGCTCTTGAGATACAGCCTGGTGACAGAGCGACGGACAGACGGACAGACAGCGAAGTCTTAGTAATAGGGTCCCGTTTTTACCCTTTGGGTACGGAACCCTAAAAAAAGGTAATGCGTCAACATGGGCTAAAAACTATATAAAACCAACTGTTGTTAAGTCAAAGCCAAGTAAACAAACTAAGACTGCATGATGATAAACTTTTATAAAATAATTTAAAAGCTAATCGATTCTGATTCACCAAATCTATCAACAGTAAAAATATTATAATTTATTTAAAAACAAAACAAAAGATAACGTTGAAATGCCGGGCGATTGTTTAAGCGATTTGTTTTTTTGGCCCCCACGCGGACCGAAACAGAACATGCACGTCGAGGGTAAAAAACATTTGGGTTGATATGCGCATATTGATCAGTCACAACTGCATTGTCATTTCAAACAATTAACGAAAATAATCGAAGTCCATTTTTCACTGATCGACAGCTAACGTTTAAAACACAAGTATAGTTTCAGAGTTGTTAAGTAAGACGCTGACTGCAGCCGATGACCTTGAGCAATGAATACGCCCACAAATTGATTCGTCTTTGAATTTCTTAGCTGTCACTGTCGATTCCCGTATGAGTGACAGAGAAAAAGCGCATGGAATAGAAGGGCCTAAATGCCAAACAACAAAATTCGTTGTGCAATTTAAAATTGCCATTTTATTAAAAATCCAAATCAGCCATTTGCTTAAACAACATGTAATATACAATATAGCAAAATTTTATTATCATTGTTATACGGACTGCTGAGAAAAATGGTAATTTATGTATTTCCAGAGGCTACTTTGAGATTATTTTCTATCGAGAAAAGTTTTTAGAATCGTGTTTTGGAAACAACCACCTGGTCAAAAATATGATCAATTACAACTACATAGAGTTTGGCAACAATACGAGCCATAGGCTTTAAACAAAACAATCTTCATTGAGCTGAATTTGGCTCATGTCAGCGTCATGACTATGAAGTTTAGTACCGAGAGTATGTATTTCTTCCGTCATCTACTGCATCAGTCCACGGCTGGACAAATGCTTATCAAAATAGAAGAATTTTGTCAATATCTAGGTGGTTTGGTGATCGTAGTTTGGTCAATTGTGTGGAGCAGACGCAAGGCAGTACGACCCTTAAATATATTTATTAATTTTTGGTAACTTTAGATTAATTTCTGTATAATATATAACTGTACCTTATTTGAGGAGTTTTATAAGTGGGAGCAGTTTTATAAGTGGGAAGAGCTTTGTTTAACTTATAACGCTGGTTTCATCCCAACTTTTTTTTATATTGAGGACCACTTCACATATTTATATTGTTTTAATCCCAGAGTCCCTAAGTAACAATTAAAAGCATTTGTTTGTGGAAACCAGAAGCAACGAAGGTACCTAAGACACCGCCCTGCCAGGCCCGAGAAAATGTAGAAAAATACTTCTTTCCCACATTGGACCCGTCCGGTAATCGAACCCGGGACCTTGGAGCAGGCGCTACCTTGAAAACCGGTTTGAAGTTGTCAAAATTTAGGAACCAATTTCATTTCTTTGAGATAATAAATTAGTACCTCTTAAGATGTATTGTATATTGTTCATGTCTCTGTTTTTTATCGTTTTACTAGCTGACCCGGCAAACGTTGTTTTGCCATAAAAATGATTAAATTACTAAAATGGCTAACAAAAAATAGGGGTTGGTGGTAAAAGGGTAAAAATTTAGGGTTGTATATATTTTATAAAATTTTAATATTTTACTACTCTACCCCTACCCTACCCCTACCCTACCCCTACCCTACCCCTACCCTACCCCTACCCTACCCCTACCCTACCCCTAACCTACCCTACCCCTACCCTACCCTTACAAAAAAGACGATAATTGATCAGTTATCGAGCGGGATGAAAAATTAAATTATTAAAAAATAGGGGTTGGTGATAAAAGGGTAAAAATTTAGGATTGTATGTATTTTTGTATGTTGATTCATAAAAAAATAGAAATTAAAAATTTTGTCTAAAAAATAAAAAATAAAATTTAGGGGTGGACTACCCCTAACATTTAGGGGGATGAAAAATAAATGTTGGCCGATTCTCATAGATACCGGATAAGCAAAAAAAATTTCATCAAAATCGGTCAAGCCGTTTCGGAGGAGTATGGCAACGATAACTGTGACACGAGAATTTTATATATTAGATAAATGACTTACGTTTGACTTTCATTTGAGACATCCGGAAAAATTAGATAGGGTAGTGTAATTCTGTTATGGATACCACACACAGCTGTATCACAGGAAAACGTGTCAACACAACAAGTATACAAGCCAGTTAAGTGATTCACCCAGAAACTCGAAGTATCTGTCGAAACTTAACGCTTGAAAGAAAAACAAATATCTCGGATTCCCGACAAAATTGAGACGTTATAACAGCAAACCGCAAACAAGAGTCATGTGTGAATTTACCGCCCGCCGCGATCTGCCGATCGTTCCGCGAAGTATGACAAACCCGGAGGCTTTACTCCGTAACACCATGTTCGTAAGTTCGAGTCCATCTTTCTCTCTCACTCATACCTAAGTCTTTGATTATCTAAAAGAGACAGATATATATGTTTATCGGACTTCGTGTTCCGTAGTAGTGCTGGCTTGGAACACCTACGAAGACTTGTTAGCATTTTGTTTACTAGTAGGTTATATTTTTAATCGATTAATATTGAAAGAGTATATTTTTTTTCTTATGATTCATGCATGGTTTTGCGGACTTAAGACAATAGATGTAAGAAAATTTATAAAAAAGAATATGGTAGTAAAACTTTAGTTATAAAAGGAAAGAGCGATCGTACATACAGAACAAGTACACCTTTTGTTTGATTTACTTTTTATGAAGGAAATTATATTACAGGATAAAAACGCACTGTTTTTTTTTGGTCGATTTTTTGTATTTATTTGAGTAAATGTGTTTTATATTTTATTTGACTAACCACACATCGAAATAGTTAGACAACTTTAAGCATGAGATTCTGCCTCGATCTTGGCATTCTGATCTCTTTTCTTTTATTTTGATCAAGATATTATAAATTGAACTAATTAGTCATTCCGAAGGTATAATGTTCACACTTCTGAGTTTCTGGGAATTTTGATTTTAGGTGGCGATGTCTCGTTAGTTTTTTAAACTTCAAAAAACAAGAAGGTTATCAATACGAATAAATATTTTATGTTTTTAGGGTTCCGTACCCAAAGGGTAAAAACGGGACCCTATTACTAAGACTTCGCTGTCTGTCCGTCTGTCCGTCGCTCTGTCACCAGGCTGTATCTCAAGAGCCGCGATAGCTAGACAGTTGAAATTTTCACAAATTATGTATTTCTGTTACCGCAATAACAACAAATACTAAAAAAAAAAAAAAAATTTAAGGGGGGCTCCCATACAACAAACCTGTTTTTTTTGGTCTTTTTGGTACGGAACCCTTCGTGCGCGAGTCCTACTCGCACTTGGCCGGTTTTATTTATTTTTTATTTTAATGGATGTTTACCGATTACTCGATGATAGAAGCGTATTAATTAAATAAAACTTTTAAAAAGTTTAAAATGGTAAATTAAAAAGTGATACACTTACACGCCTAAAATAATTGTCTCTTTTTTTTTCGGTTGATGTACTAATAAAAGTACAAAAAAACCTTGATATTCTTTACATTATGTTGAATAACAAAACCTAAGAAAACTACAGTGATACAATCCCATAAAAATATTACAATATTCCAAGAATAAAAACGGTCTGTGTCTCTTCGACTAACCAAGTAGCCTCGTGGAAAAAGGCAAATTGACAACCATACAGTAGGACACAGAAGTTATTATTATTCCTTAGTCCCATATAATAAGGGTCAAAGTTGCTTAGAAACTTTATCGTGTTCCAAGACAGGAGTTTGGAATACTTCCAAAGATATCGGATTACTTTCATCATTGATTCGCTCACTTAGACTAATAAATCCACCGGATTCCGAAGTTATATAACGTATTCGCAAATTAGATTTCAAACATTTCGCCTGAGACCATTTTTTGTTACGAAAGGCTTCAGTCATTTGTTCATTTTGTTAGGTGCTTGTCTAAATTTAATTTTACATTTATTTTATGATTTACCATGTATTCTTTTCACTACAATTTTCCTAGTATTAAGCAGAATCTATGGAAAACATAACCAATAAATGATTGGTAGTCTAGGGAAATAAAAGCTATCTTACTGTTTTACTGTTACAAAATCAGTGGCTAATACAATAGTTTCGATCTTTAGGCGCGATTACGTCACTCGGGGTATCGATTACGTCACACAAGATTGTATTACATTTTTGTTCTATTTTTTAATATTCACTTAATTTAAAAGTTGGATAGGTAGTTGCTAAATTATGTTCATTTCAATAAGAATCCTGAAATTTTTAATAATATTGCCACCTTACCTAAGTCAATAATTTTGTGTAATGATCATAATTCTAGGTCCGCAAACAAGAATTTCGAATTTTTGAACATTGCTCGGGTTTGTGATCACCATCCGCATTTGGCAAGCGTGGTGAGTGTACCTGTATCGTTGCTGTGGTAACTTAAATTCAATGATGGAGGCTTTTGCCCTGCAGTGGGATGATTAAAGGTCGTTACTTTTTTTTCCGCCGCGTTGGTCGCCCTGTTGGTCTAGTGATTTTAAACACTAGAATCAGAGGTGCGATTGTGTAAAGCAATCGTATTCATTTGACAGTTCATAACGTACGGTATAATCTGTCAAACGGCTAATTCTAATTGTGTACGGAGTTCATTTATCGTTAACGATTGGGTCGTTAATTTTAAACGATAAGTGAATGATGTACATGATTTTGACAGATAATTAGATTGATCAGATGAGCTCATTGCTAATATCTCGGGGTCCCGGTTTCGATCCCCGGGTCGGGCAACAAAAAGTTTCGAATTTTTGAACATTGCTCGGGTTTGTGATCACCATCCGCATTTGGCAAGCGTGGTGAGTGTACCTGTATCGTTGCTGTAACTTAAATTCAATGATGGAGGCTTTTTCCCTGCAGTGGGATGATT
The DNA here is from genome assembly GCA_949315895.1 of Anania crocealis. Classification (NCBI taxonomy): domain Eukaryota; kingdom Metazoa; phylum Arthropoda; class Insecta; order Lepidoptera; family Crambidae; genus Anania; species Anania crocealis. The sequence continues at coordinate 4,066,511 of OX438868.1, forward strand.
AACGGTCGTTACTTTTACAGATCATAGATATACGAGTAAAACAAAAAAATACTAATTGACAGATACACAATTTTAGCGACCGAAAAACCGTCCTTACCAAATGATCGGCCATTGGAAAATTTGGGTGTTCTTTAACTTAGCAGCATTTAACCTAAAAACATGTACAGACAACAGCACGTCAACCTACCACAAAACGTAAAATTTTCTTAATCGATATTGATCTCTACTTGTTGGGCTTAAAGTTGAAAATCAATTCAATGACCTTTAACTTTTTGGGTAGGTTGACCTGCCGTTGTCAGTACGTAACGGATATTTTAAAGTTTCATTTTCATATAGGTCTGTGTATAGTATCTGGTTCTTGTTTCATATTTATGATACTGATGGATATTTCACTAATGCCATCCCTTTCTTATTGCAGAAGATAGACGCGTACAACCATAGCGGGCCGTCACTCCAAACGTCAGCTGTCATCGGTCTGTGCTCCATTGTGCTGGTGCTGGGCATCTTCATCGGCGCTATCCTTGTTTGGAAGTAAGTATCTTTTTTTAATATTTTGGTATGTTTTGCTGCTATTACTTAAGTCTTAGCCAGGCAATGACGTGTTAAAATTTCCTTGGTATTCGAATGTATGATGCCTACATAATAGAGGCCTACACAAATAGGGATATTTGCCCATTGCCTGGCTAAGGGAATAATGTTTCTTTCCTTTCCTATGGGGGTCGTAAGTGGTGACTATGGAATTACTGTCAGAAGAAGTCAGGCAGTACCTATCGTATTTTCTCCATCATTGGCGATGGCCAACGAAAAATTAAATTTCTAGATATATTCGCTAAAAGCTCTAATCTTATTTAATCTTTGTAATACGGGTTACCATAATCTATACAATCAAAACATTTCTATAATAAATAAAAGAAAAGAAATAACTTTAAAAAAATATAGATCGGTGTCATTTCCCAAGTTTTGGATTCTAAGGTTGAGTTCTAATGTAACTTTTAACTAAAAACTTTTAACAACTCCCGAGTTTCAATTTTGTTCACTTTGTTAACTTAATAGTGGTAAAAACTATATTAAGGGTGTAATTGCTTTAAAAGCAATAAATAGCACGTCATTTTGACGTCTTGGTGTAGTGGCGTGCTCACCGATTTCCAAGAAAATGCTATAGTTCTGAAGTCACCGGGTTCGAATGTCTCACATTTTGACAGTGTTATATAGGTATATGTCATGCCAAATGTCGTTAGGGTTGCAGAATGTGTAACAGCTATTATTTTCAGCAATATTTTTAACCTAAATAAAGCATGTAACAAGCTTAATAGTGCTACAGATAGTGTACTTATTCCGTGCGTCGATTTGGTTATTTTTTTTTTACTATTGACCCTCTCGTCTTCTCGATTGACTAACATTTTGACTGTTCTAATTGATATCGTATCAAATGTCACACGGGCAGTAGAATAAGTAACAGTTTTTTTTTATCGTACACTAAGCAAAGTCTAAGACCGTGTACTTATTGTATTCATTCGTTTGGTAAATCCTTTTTTTTGTAACAAAACATCTGATCTAGACTCTATTCAAACATAACAATAATTTCAACTATAACGAACTAGTGAACCGTGTCGGCAGTGCTGCTCCTGACAGTTTAATCGGCGCTTAACCCGTCGTCAAGTGTGTGGAGGCAATGGCTCGAGAAAGTTGATTAGATTGCTTGTCACCTATTCGAGATTTAATCCTGCCTATAGTTGTGGCTTAATATGTGGGATGTAGCGATTTCTCTGTGCTGGTAGACGCTTGGTTATTGGTACAGAAGGTTTTGTACGAACTGCATCGTTATCACTAGTCTATGTTTATCTTCTGCTAGATACAGGCATCCTCAAAATTTGGATGATGGCAAAATCACACCGTGAGGTTTGCAATCACAGTTTGGTTAATGGTGCAGGGTAGACGCTGCTGCCCGTCTCCTTCTGATATATCTCCTTTAGTCGCTTTTAACGACAAACTCTGTTTTGTTTCACCGTGGAATGTCCTTCTTCTTAGGTATGATTTGTGTATAATAGCTAAAATATCGATGCTCAAATAAGTAAGGCTCAATCAAAAAGGATCTAACTGAGTTTAACTTCGAATGAACTGAACCAAAAAATAGATTTAGCCAAACAGAGATCTAGAAGTCGAGTTGAAAGTTAAAATATTACGGGTTAAAATATATTCCGCTCACCGCTCTCGCTGGTTTTTATGCCTTCAGCCACCACTAAATAGTAATTAGACGTGTCACAATATTCGTGTCATTGAGCCACGGACAGTTTGACGGACGGATTTGGAAACTGAATATCTTCACCCAAGTGTTACAAGAATAACATTGTGTTAATTGGGTATGTTAAATACTATTTGAAGTAGGTTAAGCTGGTGTTACTAATTTAATTTAGAAATAATTTTTATTAGTCTTTTATGTAGATCAAAACCTGTGTATAGGGTTGAAAAAAAGTAAACTTTGATGCAAACTGTTAGGACTTTTGTGATTTAGAATAGGGTTACATTTTATTGCATTTGTTTACTTAAATGAAAGAGCGCACTAACAGTCATCTACACACGCTTACTCAATCACGAATTCCGACACAAATAAACACATTTAAATTCACACAAGGTTTGAGGATAGTCTCATAAGAAGTCTTAAATTAGCAGTGATTAAAAAAATTTACTTTCCCGATATGTATTTATCAAATTACTTCTTTATTTAATTTCAAACAATCATACGAATAAATATATATCATATTCAAGAATCAAAATATCCTAAGAAGAATATACAGGATGAAATTTTAACCACTTTCCAAAATTTTTATAGGCGTTCAGTATCGTATTTAGATATAGTTTTCAATTTTTACAGTCCGAGACCGGTTAAGGTATAAAGGGAAAATCAAAAACTTATGAACAGTATCGTAATGAATGAATGCGATGCGCAACGCGTAAAAAAGTGTTGCTAGGCGGCCGTATCAAAAATTTTAGATTTTTGGCGGACATGTTCTAAGTGCTTTATTTTGACATTTTTGTACTGGGCTATACCAAAAGAAAAAATACTTCATTTGTTTTTTGTCTCGTAGATTGATATAAATAAATAAATAAATATTTTAAGACATGCCTCACTGGGCCACACAAAGCCATCTAGTCCCAAATTAAGCTACTATTAAGTACCCTGTCGTATGGGGTACTAGACAACCGATAAACTTACTTATATACTTTTTTTTTTTTGTAAATACATACTTATAATACATAGAAAACACCCAGACCAGTACAAACAGACATGTTCATGCACACAAATATTTGTACTGAGCGGGGATCGAACCCGCGACCCATGGGTCAGAAGCAGCGTTAACTACCCCTGATCCAAATGTTCATCAATATTTAAATTTGGAAAATGGTTAAAATTTCATCCTGTATGTACTACCACACGTTAAGCAAGCTCACATTTAATTTTGTACTTTAATTATTATATTATTATTATACTTACCGTATGTTGATAAATCAACCAACATTTACAGAGATACAATGGCAAACAATAGCAATTCCACCTCAATCTGCAAGAGATATTACATAACGTAAACAAGCGTAATTCAATATCTGTTTACGTGTTTACATCCTAAACAATAAGCGAGGAAACTTCCTATTTCGGTATAGAGCAGATAGGGCGAGTTATGTCGAACCAAAATGGCCGACAGCGAGAGCTGGGCTTTGGCGGAACTTTTGCAACCAGACACCGGTTTTGGTTCCCTTTTAAGATGCGGTCTAATTTTTTGACTTTGATTAGAACTTTATGCAGTAGAATATCAATATTGAGTATTCATTCCAAAATTGTTGTACTAACTTTTTGGCAATAATCTATTGCCATGCCAAATATCCCAATTTTCATACGGATCAGGTCGTTCTGGTGTGGTTGAGTATCAGACATCCATTCAAACCTTCATATTTACAATATTAGTATATAATTATAAGTTTATATAATATTACAGAAAAATAAAACATGACGAAACATGGTAGAGTATTCTGAATTTAAACTGGTATTAAAATTATCATTTCTTCGACTTCGTATACAATGTCAATCATTACAAAACCAGAAACGAGCGCAAACCGAAACGGAACCAATAAATTAAATAAATAAATGCATTTATTTGGAACAATATTTGATGGTACAGTTCAATACCAAGCAGTTAAAATCAGTTTTATTTCTGCAAATAGGCCCCTGGAGGCGCTTTTACACGTCCCAATATTTAACCTACCAGTGCTTCGGGACAAATGTGGGCTAATACCGAATACCGATACCAGATACAAAATCACTAATGCGGCTAGTACCAGACATCGAGTCGTTGCGCGTTGGTCAGGCTATGGTTTGTGCATGATTATTCCTCATAGATCATGCAAAACGTCAATAATAAATTAAAATATAGCTTAGGTAAAGAGTGCCAATCATTGGTAATATTCAAGTCAAAGTTTCACGCCTAAACATGGACATGTTGGCTGGAACTTTGAACTTTAATCGTTACTTCAATTTAGTTAGTATAAGCTTAATGACTTGCTAATTATAACCATTGAGATATTTTGTAGCAAAATAGCTAGTTGATATATTATTTATTTTCTAAATGACTTACTCGACAACCTGTGATGCTTTTGTAATAATCAAGTCTCAGTCTATTTTTAGATACACGTATTTGTCTGTGATCTTATAATTAAGTTTTTTTTATATACTTACACCGGGTTTGATTTAGGATAAATTGTTTTCTGAACTAATTTAAATTTGAATTTAAAGTGTTAGAACTTAAGATCTATCTATAATATTATACCTTTGCGATAGATTTATGATTCCTTCGTCTTTTATCTATTTAAAAAATATATATAACGTAACTACATGACTGTGTGATGTGTATTTTCAACGTGATATTTAAAATTTAGGGGCGGGCGCAGAGCGTCGCGACGGGCGTAAAGGGAATGAATATTCAATATGGCTAGCAAAGTTGAACGTTGTGACTGTTTATTTTAATTTAGTACAGACTAGGGCACATTTGGTTTACAACTGCATCTTATGTCCTTCAAATAGGAATGTTTTTGCAACAAAAATATAAAATCTGATGTCCAGAATATTGTATATTGTTGGTAGAGTCTTAACTCTATAATAGCTGATAATATCTTGCCTGTCTAAGTTTGGTCTTCCCCTCTTGATAAGTGGTTTTCCATAACTATGAGCCCTTTAGAATAATGTATGATCTAAGTAGTGCAAACATATTTGCCTCGTTAGTTGATTATAAAACCTCGCTATAAAACCTTTGCTAAGATAAGAGATGTACCTAACTTAATTAACAGTATTCAGAAAACAATAACATTATTGTCAATACCATTTAAAAAAGATGAATTAGTTTCACGGATGAAGATCACTTTAATTCGTAATTATATCCTGTATATTTTTGTCTATTAATTTAAAGATTTTGTTGTCTAATTATTGCATGCAAAACGAACATACAAAAAACATTAATAATATTATTTTTTGGACTTTTCAGCAACACAATTATATAAACTAGCGCTAGATCACTGCAACTCTTATGTAATTGTATTAGCCTTTTGCATTTTCCTAGGCGTATTGAGTGCCTCTTTGTCTAATCTGTCTACTTGCTGTCTTATTTCTGTATGGAATTCAGCAAACTCACTCACGCATTTCTAGCATTCCTCGCATTGCTTAAGAATTCAGTCTCAATTCTCACTCATACCAAGTTGATTATTTTACATCACCTAACCGCAGTGCGATTTTATTTAACAACATCTCTGAAAAGTTTTTTGCAACTAAACTTCTATAAAGTCAGCTCTCAACACAATCAAACATTTACTTTACCACTCGGTAACTAGGTCGCTATATGACAACTATCAAAACCGACCCAACTAAAGCGCATTTGCTTGGATTTCTTTCAACTCCGAACACCGAATGAAAGTTAGAAGGGTGCACTCAGAGGGTTGTGCGCTTGCAAACCGCGTAAACTCATTGAGGAACCCTTCAGGCTCGACACTGGGGGTTCACGAACAATAGACTATTTACGGGCCTTTGTCTTGGCCTGAGAATGTAAGTACTTTTTCAAGCACCTCAGGTGGGGCTAAATAGAAAGTGCTAGCCTACGGAGTTTCTCACCGAATCGGCTTTTAAGATTTAATTTTAAATAAACTGTATTTGTTGGTATAAAGACTTTCAATTTTCAAGGAAAATGTAAATAGGAACTATTTCAACCTATAGGCATATTGAAATTGGTAGACCTAGTAAAATAGTTAGAGGGAACTCCTTCTGTCTTTAATCGGCGCTTGCAACAGCACCAAAAAATAGGGAACTCTTAAAAAACAATGTACCTAGATATTAGAAACCCCAAATACTCTTTTATATAAAAATAAATTAACTACTTGTCGAATTTACGTCGTGTCTTACTTGCTTAAAAACATTTATTCATACTGAATGACCAATTGGCTGATGCGGTTTTTAAGGTGAAGAATCGTTCGCCGCGGCCTCTAGTAAAAGTTTTTATAATTAAACATAAAATAAAGAAGTTTTTCATAGAAAACTGAGCGTTTTCTGAATTTTTACTAAGTTAAATACATGACTTGAAGTCAGTGTACAACCTTTTTTAGCTAAACATTTAGCAGAAAGATAAAGAAAGTTTGGTTTGTTTACCTTCAAATTTATTTTCGAAAAGAAAGTTGGAAAGAGTTTAGTCAGTCAACTAAAACTCGATTATCTTTACCGCGTTTCTATTATATTCTAATATTCTTAAAACAAAATAACTTAAGGCCAACGCACGTACTTGTTAGTGAGAATATAGGATTAGTTTTTGAATACTAGTAATGGAAAACACAACTATAAGATATTAATATTTGACTATTTGTAAGTTTAAACATAATTTTCGTATTCATATAATTATCATCGGAATTTAGATCTTCCCTGCCGGATATAAGCCGGTTTAAAAGAAAGATTTTGCCAAAGTGATAGCTTGGCAATGGTGGAACAAAACTGCTGCCACCTGTCTCCTTTTATTGCCTCACACGACAACCGAGGAGGTTGTTGCTTCAACCATATTATATTTGTAAAATTATTCATATTTAATTGTATCGCAAAACTGCAAATCAAGTAAAAAACAATTTTCCCATTTCACCAAGCATAACGCCATGATTTCACCCGCAAATCCTGACCTGTCTAATGCAATCTCGCCATCGGTTCCTATTTATGGGCAAACGTCTTTATTAAGGCCTATTGTCTCATTCTAATTATGGTAAGGATTGAACAACGCTGATACCCAGCTCTTATTGCCAATCTGCATACAATCATGAATTTGCATAATATCTCAATTCGTTCTTGTGCGCTGCACTGATTTGAATAGTCACAAAACATTTCACGCATGGTAGATTTGGGAGACACACGGCTGTAGAGAGCCGATTACTTATGTTTTCAGTTTTTACGTTATTTACATGGTTAAAAAAATATTAATTAACTTGAAATATTAATATAAACACTACTCTTCCTCCTGTGGGTAAACCTTGTGTAGACGATTGCCAAGTGTGTGCATTGCAAAGTCATTAACTAGTACGTTCTTGTGTTGCCACCATTTTATACTTAAATAGTACGGTAGAGCTGCAGATAAATTAAAAATAATTAATTACTAAGCTAGCTATTCAGTTTGATAAGTTAGTATGAAAACCTAATACTATGTCTTGTAACCTAATACTTGGTCTTGGAGCATAATCTAACGTGTTTGGTGCTAAGAAGTTTCGTTTCGTTACATCTTATTTATCTTAAGTGATTTTTTATAATCTACGTTAAGCGGGGTTCGAGTTTTCGATAATTAGGTTTGTAATCTTATATCTCTATAATACGCCAATTCATTCTGTTAACTACATCAAAAAATATGTTTTACATCACACACATTTGTGACCATATTAATTTGAGTTTTATTTAAATTTAAAAACATAAGTTAGTTTTATATGCCACAAGCCTGTATGTGTCGTACGAAACGTTAAGCTTATTTGTAACCGAAACAATGAAATCATATTATCGTAATAAGGAATTGCATCGCGGGCTCAATTCCATTCCACAAGAGCTTTGTTGATTATAAATATCGGATTGAGAATTTGTTTTTTTAACCACATGTATCTTTATGTAGTTGATCAATTCCAGGCATATAACTGAAGTTGTTGATCAAATATGTTTCCTACTTCTAGTTATAGGAATTTTAGAAAACTTATACTCTGCTACTAGCATAAAAGTGACCTAAATCAGCACTAAATATTTCGAGAAAAAATTTACTATACAGCCATGATCAATCTTTGGGAGGAGATGATTTCTTTTTATTTTATTTTTAATTTTTAATTAAAACTAGCTGATTTTACGTTAAACAGTTATTATAACTGTTTAACGTTTAACATATAATAAGTTTTGGACAAGCAGTGTTTCAAAATTCAAGAGCTATTAAATGACTCGAAAGATAGATTAGTACTCGTACGTTATTTTAATTTTCTAGTAGGTAAATGGTGTCTCAAACCATACAAAATGAATAACAAAAGTAAAAAACGGTCCACAAACAATATGTTATTTTTGTTCCAAGTGCTACATGCTCCGTTTTCCAAAATATCACGGTAAACCATCGTGTAAACATAGTTAAAACAACCTTTGAATTCCAACTCCAAGGTGTCTGTTTGTGTCTAAAACTTTGAAAATTTCGATATGCCAATTTTTGGAACTTTCCAGACTTGATAAAACTGCAAACAACAATTCTAGTTTTGAATATCGATATTGTTTAGCGAATCTTATTTGGAACAAATAGATTGCTTGGAAAACGGAAGATTTAACGGAAGTCTCGTTGGACTCTTTATTTTATTATATATCCACAATGGTGGTCCAATTAGGTCCTTCAGATATGCAGTGCATCCGACTGGATTATAGGATGCGTTTTACGGATGATTAATCTGATAGAAATAGACATTTAGCTTGAATACACTTTCAAGGGGCTGTCATGTGATAGAGATGTGACATGATTGGTTATCGGTTATCGTTATTATGATGTTGTCGTAAAATCGTAAACGTCAGTAGAAATGTTTTTTGTATTTGTGGTTAGGACATACTTTAATATTACAATATGTTGTTTTCATTCTTGAAATGTCAATTGTCTTTGCTTACCTTGGATCAAAGACTGAAATAATGAACATTTCGACTACCATGATTATAATAGATAACAGATTTTTTGTTTATAAATTAATATTCAAGTATATTGAAATTTCTTTCATTAAAACGATATAACTATTTGCGAATCACAAATTGAAGATCTAGTAATTACTTCTCACCCAAATTTATTGCGGCTTTTCTTCTTATCGACGTTACTAGTTTCCAAAATAACACTTGCGTTATTCAAGCGTTTTATTAACAACTTTTTTCATGACAACCTGTCGACTCAGGCACGTAACGCGAGACCCGAAGGCGTCAATCCCGAAATCAGGAGAGGCGCCTAACTGACAGGACAGCCGGGATCCACCGGTTGGGATTAAATTACTTTCGTGATGCTGACAGAGCGTGAGTCGATTGCTTTCTGTCAGTATAAAACCCGTTATTTGGATTCGGTTATTGCGTGAGTGACGATCTACGAACTGCCTTTAGATAGACAATGACTGAAATATGAAAGGAAAAGGGAAGGTGTTAGATGAAGGAGTAGCAGAAAAGTAAACTTTGTTTTGATACGCTAACGTAGTGTCTGCTCGTCAGTATGATTTTATTGCTTACTAGCTGTTGCCCGCGACTTCGTCCGCGTCAATTTCTGCTATTATGAACGCGATTATTTATGCAACATTTTTCACTGCTACTTCGCTCCTATTGATCGCAGCGTGACGCCTTCCCCGATAAATGGACTAACCAACACAAAAATATTTTTTCAAATCGGACCAGTACTTCCTGAGATTAGCGCTTTCAAACAAACAAACAAACAAACAAACAAACAAACTCTTCAGCTTTATAATATTAGTATAGATAATTAAAATCTTTGCTTTATTCTTTTAAAATCAAACACAATCAGAGAACAGTCAATTTCGTTTGCAATGCAGATGTATTTTTTTCGCATTCAATACATTTTTGACTCCTGAGTCAACAAGTGCCTTGAGTAGTAAAAATACTTGTCAAATAGCCTGTCAATACTGTAAATCAGTGATTCATCAGATACATAATGCAGACCTCCCATATTGAAATTCATAACTAGTAACCTACCGAGTTAGGTTTGCATAAATTCACCCCAAGTCATCGGTCGAAAGGATGGATGGTTTACTATCGCTGCTTTTTGGTTTGTTGTCATCGCATGAGGATTTTTTTTCTACAATAATAGTCTGTTCTGGAAGCGGTTAGCCAGACGGTCACTTCGGCTTAGTAATCTCTAGAGCTAATCTTGTTATCTGGAGAGCTGAGGTTGATGTGACTATACAAAATGGAATGGTGCAATAATAAAACATAGCGAAACTTACTCACACCAAGTCATTGGTGTATTAAATAGGTGGTTAACTATCGCTGCTTTGTGGTTTGTTGTTATCACTTGAGGTAATTTCTTTCACAACTATAGTCTGTTCTGGAAGCGATAAGTCACTTCGGCTTGGTAATCTCTAGAGATAATCTTGTTAACTGGAGAGCTGAGGTTGACGTGACTATGCAAACTGGAATAGTGCTGTAATAAAACATAGCTAAACCTAACCAGAATTAAAATAACTATTAAAACCTATTTATCAACCCGTAGTACAAATGGGTAACACAGAATAAAATTTAAAATCATTATCATGATTAAAGATTTAAAAAAAGCGTGACAACCGACACTTTTTACATCGTCAAACATCGCACCTCATTATATACAGCCAGTCTAATGTTATTTCGACAACCGCCAATCAATCTCACGATACGTCCCTACCGATTAGTAACGAGCCACTAATTATCGACTATCGAGTAACTCGATACCGGTTTCGTATTGTGGTTATCGACAAAACGCCTTGTCGACATCGATGCGGTGCAACTTTGGTATCGGATTTTATGTGTCGTGCTCAGTCAGATGGTTTTTGCGTGAACTTAGATTAGCCAATATGTACGGTTATATGTCACAACAGTTATTCTGCTTCATTACTTTTCGATGTTGAGTTAATTTGAGCACACTTCAAAATCACAATCGTATTTCATGTCAGTATTAAAGCAAGTACATTTTTACATATTTTGACGACCTCCGCGTCCGTGGCGAAGTACACACCGGTTTTCAAGGTGTCGCCCGCTCCGAGGTCCTGTATTCGATTCCTGGAAGGGTCAATGTAGAAAAAAATTGTTTCTCTACATTTTCTCGGGTCTGAGTGTTTGTGGTATCTTCGTTATTTCTAGTTTCCAAAATACGAGTGCTTTAAATAGTTATTCGAATTGGGATCAGAACAATGTACTTGAAGTTGTCCACGTTTTCGTATTATTTACATATTTTTATTGCATTGCAACGCCCCGTTGGTCTAGTGGTTTAAATACCGGGCCAAGATCTCGGGGTCCCAGGTTCGATCCCCGGGTCGGGCAACAAAAAGTTTCGAATTTTCGAACGTTGCTCGGGTTTGTGATCACCAACCCGCATTTGGCAAGCGTGGTGATTATGCCAGTTCCCATCATTGCAGTGGTAACTTGAATTCAATGATGGAGGCCTTTTCCCTGCAGTGGGATGATTATAGGCTGTTACTATACTATACTATTGCATTTTTTGGGTGTCCATTCCTTAATTATCTATACTTACTAATATTATAAAGCTGACGAGTTTGTTTGTTTGTTTGTTTGTTTGAACGCGCTAATCTCAGGAAGTACTGGTCCGAATTGAAAACTTATTTTTGTGTTGGATATTCCATTTATCGAGGAAGGCTTTAGACTATATATTATCACGCTGAAACCAAGACGAGCGAATCAGCAGTAAAAAATGTTGCAAAAATAATCGCGATCATAATAACAGAAAAAGACGCGGCCGAAGTCGCGGGCAACAGCTAGTCTATGCAACATGATAATATGCAATTATAATAATATGATGATAATTATTAAATTATACTTGTCTGTGTTCTAATTGGGTACAATTGACTAGATACCAATCACGGTAAAATTGGTTCAAATTTTTGCAAGCAGACCTAAATAATATATTATACAGATAACATTCATGCTAACAGTATAGATGGTTAGATACCCTATTGAAGTCTAATCAGCCGCTAAAATGTACTTCAAATTATCAATACCATTAACTACATCGATAGAAACCTTTCAAAGCCTATCTGTAGAATCAGTGAATCAATACGAGTTATTACTTACTAAGAAAGTTTACGGGCAACCGTAAGTTCGTATTAACTTGATTTATTTGATTAACCATATCGACAAGCGACAGAAACTTTTATTCCCAACACTAGTACCGTAACGACGTATGTCAGAACATAGTGCAAGCTCGAATTGTTGTTTGTTGTATTCGTGTTAAGAGTTATTTTTGAATGTTAATGCTTTAAAAAGATAATAAATGTAGTTTTATCTTTAAAAATTAGATAGGAGATAAAGAGCATGGACTATCGAGTACGATTAGGTATAGTTAGTTGGTTTTGTATTGGTGTTTTAGACCCGAGTTCACCAATTCTTAAACAGCCGGTAAACATAGATTGACGATTAATTTGACACAATTTATGTCAAATAATATTTTAAACGCTGTTTAAAACTTAAACATCTGTTGGTGAACTCTAGTAACGTTTAAGTTTAACTGAATCAGTAATACTATCATAATTTTCAATGTATCGCCTACTTTGAGGTCCCGGGTTCGATTCCCGGACGGGTCAATGTAGAAAAAAGAGTTTTTCTAATATAATTTATATTTTAAACAACGTTGTGATTGCTGCAAGCTATCTCAAATAAAGAAATAAAAATATAAACAAACTTCTGCCTTTAGGTAGGAAAAGGGAAGGTCTTGAATGTTAAATGTAAAAGATACGATAAAAAATACTAATGATAAAAATAAAAACTGTTTAGCAGCAATACCATAACTCATGTATGAATTATTCGTCCACCTAAACCGGATCAGCTCACCCAACTTGCCAGAAATATGTTATGTTTTTGCCAAGCCCGCAAACATACATCGAGTCATTACTCCAATGACCAAAAGCGTTGCTTTTTTCAATGGACCAATGTCTCTCAGCACCTGTACGCACATCCGGGATCCGTGGGTGGGCGGTCGTGTCGTAGTCGTCTCGCCAACGTTATGATTTAGCATCGAGATACGAAGTTACGTAGATACGACATTTGTTACCTTGTTGAATTTCGAAACTAAATTTTTGGATTGTTTTTGGAGTATCTGTATTTTTCTTTGTTTTCGGGTAAAGGAATAAAAATTAAACGATAGAAAACATGTATTATCGAAGAACATAAAATCGGTGTCCAATAAACTATAAAAAATATTATTAGTAATGCGTCAACTAAAAAAAAACTGTTTTTGTGCTTTAAGTAGGTCAGACCAATGTTTCGTTAAAATTATGCTTAGTTAAAGCTGTCTATCTCTATAAGACATTATTTTCTACAAAATACTAGAATAATTATTCATGGAATTTGATAACCGAATTCCGAAGTGTCTTCTAAAAATTAAGGTAAAAAAGAGTAGGCAATATAATGCTAAAAATATGTATATGCAATTTTGAGATACAAACATTTCATTTTAAACTTGAGATAAATTGTATTTTGGCTCTTATACCAGTTGCTATACAGTTGGTAAAAATATTAAAAATAAATTAACTGTGGACGACATCAAATTGTTTTGATCTCCAAGTAACTATCATAGCATTTTGTTATAGAAGACAGAAACTACGAAGTTACAATGTATTGAAACTATCATAAAATATATTTAAGCACTAATAATGTTGTTAACATTTAGAAAGATTCTTGTTTTTTACCTTTTTTATACACATACTTATCATCCCTCTCGGCTTCACTTCACAAAATATATATTTAAATAATAAGAAACAGCTTGGAAATTAAGATATTCATTTAATGATCTACTTCAGATCAATAACATCTGCTCTCACCACAAACCCACCATTATTTTGTCCGAATTTAATAGACTCGTCATATTTGCTACCTGCTTCGACTTTTTTAAAACATTCTCACAAGATAAACACAGGCAGTGGGCCCAATATAAAACAACCAAATGTTGAAATATCAATCTGAATTCAAGCCCCAAGTTTCATTTAAAGCTAGTTTCTTAAACAACTGAGACTCATACAATCAAGCCTATATTTCAAGTTCACATAGCATCGCAGAAAATTGTATCCATAACCATGTAGTAGTTTTTTGTGTGATACATGGAGAAATCTATAGACAAAAAGGCAAAAATGTCAAAACTGGGGGTTTAGCCTCACTTTCTCTAACTTACATAAGCATAGTAGATATACACACTAATAATATGCATATTTAGTTAAAATTATATTCTTAATTTAACGCATTTTGTATACACATGAATCCAAAAGAAATGTGAATCTTCTGTTCGTCTCTATATTACGATAGTTTATCCCGATATTTTTCTATGCCATATGCTGCATGGAGCACGTGAAATTGGCGTATCTAATAGTTTTATAATGGCGCCATCTTGCTATAATTGAAAGGGATCGCAGCTTTGTTGGATCTACAATATTAAGTAGAAGAAAGAATTGTGTGGATATGCTCAGAAATAAAAAGTTTTAGAATTAATATTCTTACTATTAGTAGATACAGGCAGCAGCATCGTCTCTTTACAATTGGCCAAATTGCAATAGCCAACCCCAAACAAAGTAATTATGAATAAATCCTCCTTATGAAAGTCTTTTTAAGGAGTATGAATTTTTAAAATTATTTTGCTAATAATTTCTGCTCGTTAACACCGGCCTAGGTACCTACACCACACTACCCACACCAATATCGAGTGAGCAAGTACTAGTTCATGGAAGAAACCCCCCCTCCCCTCCTTTAAAAAATGCATGAAGCACAGATTTAGAACCTTACCACAATGCATGCAGTATAGATTATAAAATTATAAGTATGGCCTAAAATGGTCAATGTCGTATCGTATCTTCATTCACCTTGCCAGTTATTATTATCATCATATTATTTCAATAAAAGCACTTCCTCTCGTGAAGTCTATCGAGTTAAATTTTAATAAAGTAAAGGAAATTCATTGAAGCGTGAATGATATGATAGATACTCGTACTAAGAGGATGGTTGGGTTGGATTATGGGTTTAGTCTATACTAATACTATTATTGAAAACGATAAGGCCTCTGAGAATTTGTCGGTTGTTTTTTATTTGCATTAGTTTCCGATATTTCTATTCACAATACACTGTCTAAACGGAACAAAGCTTATGTGAATTAGAAAACAAATCAATTTTTTTACATCCATAGTTGGTATTTGCTTTGTTGAATATATTTTTCAAGCAAATGAATTGCTAGTGTCAAATGAAAATACAATTTTTTGAATAAAAATGTTTACTGCCTTAGGTGTGTTGAATAAAAAAATCTCCTAGTTTGTTTATAAAACAAATATTATAAGAGTGTCAAAGATGAGACCATTTTTGCCTCTTGTTTAACTGAAAATTTAGAAGTAATTCCTATGCGCATGAAGCCATAAGATCTTTGAGTATCTAACCAAATTATAATCAAAGCATAAGATGCATCAACAGATATTGAGATTCACAGTAATGTTAAAACATAAGAGGTGATAGATGACAAGACATTGACAAGACATCAGTAGACATATTTTTTCGGTATTTCATGAACACTCGAAATGTCTATAACCATGAAAATATATACCTTAAGCTGTTGTTTTACTACTTAAGTGACGAAATAAAAGAAGCTTAATTAAATCCAGCCTTTTCTTCTTCAACAGACACAAAAGAAAAGTGACGAATCTTCTCCCATCGAAGTCATCAGCACCAAACCAGAGTACCGGCTCCCAGAGGAGGGCGCCACCTCCTGCGCCACTTTACGAAGACCTGCAGGATCTCCCTCGAAGACCACCCTTGCCGCATAGGCCGGACTTAGAACCCCAGTTAGAGGTAAGACAATAGATGTTTAAATATGTCTACTGTTGATTAAGGATCTTAGGTACCTTCTTAACTAAATTATTTACTAACACCACGACGAATAAAACCAAAATGATATTCATTGAATACTGCAAAAAGTAATTGTTGAGTCTAAGGCTGATCATTGTAATAGGATAAATAAATAATAGTAAATGAATAACTAAAAATGGACAACATCACATACCTACATTGTTCTGGCCTCAAAGTAAGTAACTAGTTAAAACACTTGTTTTGGGGAAATCAAAATCAACAAAGATACCACAAACACCCAGGCCCAAGAAAATATATATGTTTTTTACACATTGACCCGTCCAGGAATGGAACCAAAAACCCCGAAGTAGGCCTCGTAAACCGATGTACCGACGGAGGTATCCAATAAAAAAAAAACATTTAAAATTGCAGTAATATTAGACCCTGTTACCTACAAGCACTATAAAATTAAGGTTACTTCCTTCACAAGTTTAATTAGCAAAAAGACACGAAAGTTTACGTAACAATTTTAATAGGATACAAAATTTAATAAACAATGTGAAACGGTTACGAAATTGATCTCTAACATCATAACGAAGTTTGTACCAAAACGGTTGATAGCTTTAAAGCAATTAAAGAAAATTCGTAACTTTTATGATTGGACCGCACAAACTGTTTAATCTACGAAATTATATTTAGTACTTGCTTTGAACCAGTAATTGAATTCCCAATTTATTTTGGTAAGGATTCCGTTACATTTTGAACTAGTAATCCACGGCAATTAATGAACTTACTCCAATAATAATAATTAGTCTACTAAATATAAAAAGGTGTATCTCGACTATTTATAACTGATCAAGCTTGGTGTAGTGGTACAGTGGTTAGTCTTCTATGCAAAGGTTCGGTTTCCGGTTGGGTTAATTTAGAAAACGATTAATCGTTAATTTGTTTGGGTCTGGAAAGATTAGTTATAAGTTTTTAAAGCCGTTGATCCCGGCTTCTGCCGCAAGAGACCCCGTCGCGAAAAGTCTTACACCAGGCTATATCTGAAGGATAGTCATACTAGTTGTACAGACAACGGCAGGTCAACCTACCCAAACAGTTAAAGGTCATTGAATTAACTTTCAACATTAAGTCCAACAAGTAGAGATCCATATCAACTGAGAAAATTTGACGTTTTGTGGTAGGTTGACGTGCTGTTGTCTGTACATTAAGAAGAAAAAAAAGATACTTATTGATCAAGACTTAAAATTTGCAAAATTACCATTAGAAGTAGATACAACAATAAAATTTATTTTATTTTCCAGATGGTGGAAGCAAAAAGGCCAAACTGTCCTGGTAGAGTCTTTGTCTGCGGTTCTGGAGGTACTTGGAGAGGTGGAAACACATGCGGAGGCGATGCTTGTGGCGCTCCTCTATACGAGGAACTGCCTCACAGATCAGACGACTCCCTCCACAGCGACGACCACTTCGCTGAAGACGAACTCAGCCTTGTCGGCGAAGCAGCGCCCTGTCGGACCTGCTCAAGACCAGCTCCACAATCGTTGCCACACAGACCGAGGCATCAACGCATGGACCGACGGCCTAAGTCTCTAGAAAGACGACGAACCCAACACAGAATGCCTAGGCACATCCATCCACCAGATCCTTCCGAATTCCATGAAGGAGTCCTACTAGACGCACTATTAAGACTGTATCCTCAAGTTGGGACAGTCGGTGCTAGACCGCAAGGACCTTTGCAAATGGGAGCCGGAGGTGCCTGGCCAGGAGGAGACCTCCCTGGAATCGCATGTTGGAGAGGACCTAGGGCCTCTCCAAAACCTCCTAGTGGAGATTCCTCCTTCGGATCCGACTCCGGCTATAGCAATAATACTTGCGGAACCTGTGGAACGAGAGGGTCATCTAGACATCGGTTGTCAGCAGAAATCCCCATGTCATGAATGTGCGTGTGAACTAGAATCTGTGTGACTTTCAAATGCTATAATGGCGGAGTGCCATAACTGTTCCATTGTGTTGAGTGATCTAGAACAATCGGATTCACAGTGCAGAAATTATTGTAATTGCATTTAGTAGTTTTACTTTCACTCGGCCTAACTCAATTATGTTCAGTATGGCCTCAATTTCATTGCCTTTTAATATAGCGACCACTGAAACATTATCCACTGTCATTTCACCAACTTTGAAACCTTTAGGGACTTCTTTTCTACAACTCTGTACAAAGTTAAATTTATTACTAAAGTAGAAGATTTGTCCCTTTTTAGATTTAGCCACTTCGTTTCGAAGACTTGTAACAATCGTTTTATTAGCAGTTAAATAATGGTTTTTGTACAAAATTCATTGTGACCATATTTTTAGGTAGTGATATAGAAGTTTCGTCCTAGTAAGTTATTTCAAGCTAGTCCTAAAATTATCACATTCATAACGAATTATTAATTAAAGATTCTACACAATAATTTTCGTATGAATACGGAGAGTTGTAAAATTTTTGAAATTGTAGATATTGTAAAAATATAGGTAAACGAATTACAAAATGAATAGTAAGTTGAATTTTATAATCATATCATATAGGTATCCACAATGCATTAAAACACACTTTTGATTTGTTTTCGAGAAACATAACTTATTTATCATCTTACTTTTTATCACTGGTGCTAAACTTTCCATGTGTTTATCTTTAGTATTAGTCTAAGATCCCACCATACAACGACCTTCACCGAGCTGTTTATTGGATGAAAAGTTTTTTATATACAATTAAATATGCCAAAAAATATATTGCAAATGGGTTGCCTAAAAAATTTCAGTCCAGAGTAGAATTTTTAAAATTTGACAACCGAATTTCATGACTTTTTTTTTTTGCATTCAACCGTATACCACCGTGTTCATAAATGATAATATTTATTTGTATTTAACTTTATTTAATTGACCAGACTGGTGCAAGTTACTAGTTCGATTTACCTGTTTATATCTGCCTACTCAAGAGTTGTGACGGGAAAAAAATAGTCAACCTAACGTTTGCATATTCTTTGGGCTTCATATTTTCGATTGGTATGAAATTTGTCTATTAACCAAACAAAAAAAAATATTAAATTAAAATATAAAAAAAAATCATATTCTGGACTGAATTTTTTTAGTCAACCCATTTGCAATATATTTTTTGGCATATTTAATTGTATATAAAAAACTTTTCATCCAATAAACAGCTCGGTGAAGGTCGTTGTATGGTGGGATCTTAGACTATATTATTTTCTCTTCTATAGCTTTCATTCCTTGACACGTGCTTTTATACTCGTAATATCAGTTTGATAAAATTGTCTTTGACCGTAACAGTGAGTTATGAATAATTTTAAATTATGTTAAATTACCGTGACATGTCCTATCGACAACATTTAATTAAACATAAGTTTGTAAATGAAGTACATATTTTTTTGGTTGTCCAAAAGTATTGTTTTTGTTTTCTGTTTTGTATGTATTAGTTTTAGTTATATTTATTTTTTTACCATTTGTTTTATTGTATAAAGGTTGCATCACTTGTGTAATACAAATCATGGACAGATTTGTCCAATTTATAAATTAATATGAGAAGCACAATAAAATGAAAAATAAAATACATTTTTATGAATCCAGTGTTGTCATTGTTAGTTTCCCTCTTAGAATAATAATATTCTAAGGTTTCCTTATTATTTTATTTGAAAGGAAGCATATTACGGCTACTTTTATTAAATTACGAAACATTAATTTTACCCCACTGCCCAATGTAAAAATTTTTGCCGAGTATATCGTCGAGTGATGTCCATGATTCTATTCCACGGGCATAGAAACATAGGCTGTTCCAATATAATTTCAACGGGTCATTTAACGAGCACATGCCTAGCGCATCAGAAGCTGAAATAAAAAACAGTCTAAGAATTATAAAATATAGTCAGGTAGACACACATCAGCGAGAGGAATCCATGGCTATTGGGATAGAATGGTTTTAAAATAGTGACTGCGCAAAAACCCAAAGATTGTCGTTTGGGTAGATTCCCCACCAGGTTGACCGATGATCTGGCGGAGACCACAGAAAGCGTCTGGACACGGAAACGTAGGACCATGTTTAGACTATTCTATGCCCAACTATCAGTTTAGATTATAAATGAAAGGGCAGAAAAATGGCAAGAAATATATTAACGGGGTGGGGTTTATTTACACATGATCAAATTGTATTTATTTTATGACACAGTCAAATTCAATGAAGAAAAATACTGAATCGCAAGTATATATCTTTCATGCCTAATTTGTATGAAATAAGATCAAAATGCAGATTTCTTCACCTTCCAAATACTATTTTGAGTTTGGTCTATCACACAAAATCTAGTCTAATAATCGCCTCTTACAACACCTATAGGACGGAAACGACACATTGAAAGAAGGCTATTTAACATTGACATTAAATAGGATATATTGCTAGATTTTACAAATTTTAGTTTACATTAAAATTCATATTTGAATCTTAATGGTATGAAAAAGATGATAAAAATTTGAAAGGGGAATTAATAACTTTCAATTACCTTCCTATTGCAATTTCAACTTTTTTTAAGATATTACGACCTCAAGAGCATTTTCCTTAAATCAGGGAAGTGATATAACAAGAATTGCGATACTAAAAGATGACTTATATTATATCCCTGATTGCACGCAAACAAAGTGTTTAACTGATGTATTTTTCTTCAAAAATAGAAGAATCAGTTTTCTTTTTTTGGATGTTGTTTCTTTGTCTATTCTAAAAGCCGTCGCTTCATGCAATTAAATCATCAATAAAGTATAAGACCTGGATCCATAGTCCCAAACAAAAATGACACTTCGACGCAGAGCAGTATATTTACATATTCCGTAAAATAACTAAACGCATTTTATAAATTGATGGACTTCAAGTCTATTACTTTGTTGAAAGTCAATACCCACTTTGCACCCGTCCGAAGCAATATGAAAACAATAAAGAAGCAAGAAATAATAATCTAGATTTAATCAAATACGACTACTTATAAAAGACAGCTCAGTCTGATGCTGTATAATTTGGGATCATTATTACCAGCTGCCACATCGAATTAATCTCGCAATGTTGAAAAAAAAAATATTAGATGTTTTAAAGTAACTAAGATGGTTTGGGCATGTAGAGAGGATGAATGAGAGAAGAATGACTAGACAGATCTATAAGACGAGTGTGAAAGGGAACGTTGGAAGAGGAAGGCATAGACGAACTTACCACTATCAAATCGGGGATGTTCTGAAGAAAAGTCAGGTCAAGAGTACTCTAAACCGACGAGCATGCATGAAAATATTTATTGTGGAAGAAGCGAAAGATGTATGCCAGGATCGTAGTAAGTGGAAGGCTTTGGTCTCTGCCTACCCCGTTGGGAAGGAGGCGTGATAATATGTATGTATGTATGTATGTATTAACATCTTGATGAAGCATGAATTACTTTGATTGAAGTTGACTATTCATATACAAAGTTGACTTGTCAATACCTAATTTCGTTGTCAGTTAGTAGTACTAACAAAAGCTACGCTCTATTAATAGTGATACAATTTAGCCACAATAAGAGCATATAATAAAAAATATTGATGAAGTTAACAAAAATGAGCATCCTAAATCAAAGAAATGTTTTTTTGTTCTTCTAAAGTTTTATTTGTGATACGAGTAGTAGCTTTATTTGAAGAACCGTCGCAGATGGCTTTAGCAATGAAAGTAATAAAACAATCTATTTCCCAAGATGTTTATAACTTCTGAGCTATACATCTTGACAAGTTTTCATCTCTTCCGTTGCACAAACCTCAACAATTGCGTCTTAAGATACGATCTCACTTATATTACGACATAGAACTTTGAAAACTGGATACCCCACTTTTACGAACAAAAAAGAAAAAAATAGCACATCAATATAAGTAGTTAATTATTTGTGAAGCAATGTCGCAAAATGTTTATATTATAGTTTCTGTCGGAAATGTATGTTAACAATGATGTTATTTGTGTGGACAAAGAATAACTATTAAAAACATTTTTTTACTATGATTTTCATCGTAAAAATTGTTCTTTCAAGGTGAAGGGGTAATAATTAATATGGAAATTAACTTATTGTTTTTTCTCTAGTAAGTAATCAATTACTCTAAACTGCCTTTATTATCTATAGATAGAAACATATTAGCTATAGATTATTAATTCTAAAGCTAAATCACTTTATAATGCTTAACTGATACATGTTATACAAACAATAGAAAAAAAATAAGGTTCGCTTATCGACAAAAGAAAGGTCCATATTGCCATAGTCTTAGGAACTAAGATCAATATCGGCTATTACAAAAATCTATAGATAAATATCGTACTACATAATGTTGCACCCTGTTCATCGGTCAATCAAACTTCAACACTAACAAACTCCATTTAAATATAAGTCACATCCAGTTTGGATTGCGCAACGTACGCAGCAAATATTAATAATCCGGCCTTGCTGTTGATTTATGCGCTTAGACGAGCGTTCGCGAATGAATATATTTTAACAAACACACACAAACAGACTGCGGGATACGAGACGAGGTGTCAAGTCGGCGACAATATTGTCTCGGAGACTAAACTGGCCTATTATTTATTGATAATTGCGTTCCGCAGCTGGTTTTGAGAGGATTTAATTTTGTTTCACGTTGCGGGGTTCCAGGAGTGTTGCGAATACGAGTTTTGTGAATCATAATCATTAAACATATTTTAATTAAACAAGTATTAATAGTTTAAGGATCTGTAACCCGACTACTGTAAATGGAATGATTTCAAAGTCAGCCTGTATAATAATACTAGCTGTTGGCTGCGACTACGTCCGCGTCAATTTCTGTTATTATAAAGCTGAAGAGTTTCTTTATTTGTTTGTTTGAAAGCGCTAATCTCAGGAAATACTGGTTCGAATTGAAAAAAATATTTTTGTGGTGGATTATCGATTTATCGAGGAAGGTTTTAAGCTATATAACATCACGCTGTGCCTAATAGGAGCGAAGGATCAGTGAAAAATGTTGCAAAAATAATCGCGATCATAATGATCGCGATTAGTATAGATTTGCTGTGTTGTTTTAACATTATTGTACTTATGGCTTCTTTCATTTGATAAGTAACTCGTTAAGACTGAAAACTTTTTTTTTCTAAGTACCCAAATATTTTATCGTTGCATTCGCTATGTAGCTTTTTATTAACAAAAGGTAGCTTATGCTACCCGTACTATAATAATAATCAACAGAATTGGCTCAGTTGTTTTGCTGCAAATGTGGAACCCAAATATATAATTATATATTTTTTATAATAAGTAATGGGCTTGCTCTTGGCTTCATACTTAACTGTACGGTTAAGAAGAAACCTAAGATAGAGCGAGCTTACCCAGAGGTACTGGTTCTCTCACACACCAGCGGAACACAGAAAAACTGTTTCTTTCCCGGAGCGCTGGACTCCGGCAGGAGGGTTGTAGCATCTAGGCGGCCTCTTACGAAGCCTACCACCGCAGAGGGATCTGTTAGCCGTCATCATTGGTTAGAAAACCAAAGATGCCGTTGCCCAGGGTGGACCACTAGGAGGTAGATCCCACCACCCAATACCTACATACATAATATATAATTATACATAGACTTCAAAAATAATTACCCTTCCTGTACGACTTTGCCGTAGTCGGGTAAAAATAATCTTATCCAGAAAGTTAATAGTTAGGCTAAAAAGGAGATTAAAATATACAACAAATAAAAATTCAACTAAGAAAAGTCTGTTTCACATTTCATGCATTTTGTCGATAAAATATTTCGTTGAAATAGATTTTATAATTTATATGGAATCAACGAAAAAATCATCTCCAGTTTCATGAACTCCAATATAAAATACTAATAATTTCTCTTTTATGGTACGGTAACATTTGAATGGATAACAGAACTATCTGCACAAAACATTGCATAGCATCACCCTTGCTCTTGCTATGTATGCCGTAACTTTTGACCAAAGAAGTCTCTCCAGAAGACAAAGAACTGCTGCATCTTCCATCCACCATTAGCCCTACTGCTATTGGAATTACTGGACAACTGAAAATCAGCGTCGCAACATGTCTTTGGCTATTGCGACCAATGCTGAGTGCGACCTTTTTAGCACATTAATTATCATCATAATTCCTTTTTGTTTATTAGGGTTCCGTACCCAAAGGGTAAAAACGGGACCCTATTACTAAGACTTCGCTGTCTGTCCGTCTGTCCGTCTGTCCGTCTGTCCGTCTGTCCGTCGCTCTGTCACCAAGCTGTATCTCAAGAGCCGCGATAGCTAGACAGTTGAAATAATCACAAATTATGTATTTCTGTTACCGCAATAACAACAAATAAGTAAAACAAAATAAAATAAATATTTAAGGGGGGCTCCCATACAACAAACCCGATTTTTTGGCCTTTTTGGTACGGAACCCTTCGTGCGCGAGTCCGACTCGCACTTGGCCGGTTTTATTCTATTAATTTTTGAAGTGCCAAATAAAATTATATTCTATTCTATTGCAAATCCGCCAGCCAAGCGTCACGATTAAGGCTAAATCCTCCTTTTGAAGGCCCGTGTTCAACAGAGGACTGGTGCAAGCTGATGATGATGATGAAGAAACAGACGTGATAGAAACTCAATTCAACTTTTTTTTCGATGAAACAGCAACGAAAGAAGCTTAATATAACTTAGTTCCACAAATAAACGATCAACAAAAACACATTGGAATCTACAAATCAAACATAAATATGCCATTTTTGCTTTGGATGGAGAAATTGCACGAAATAATAGCCGTCTGTTCACTTCCTATTACTTTGAATAACATTTCCTTTGGCGTTGTCTCAGTTTATTAATTAATGTAATGAACCTTCACAGGAATATTCAGAATGAGATCAAAATAAGCTGAGACGGAAAATGTTCAGCATCTATTTTTAGACTTCTTTCTTCTATGTTTTCTGTATCACAGGAGAACTGGGTACAATTAAAATATATTATGCTGGATGAAAGGTAAGTAAGATGAAACAGTTTCATAAATGTTTTGGAAGCTGTTTATTCAGCAATTATATTGCTAGTGTCAATTAAAATTACAATTCCTTGAATAAAATTTTTCTCCAATTGCCTAAGGCGCCTTTTCAAGTGACTCGAACCAACAACCGAACTTATTGGGCAAAAGCTTTAGGCTTTAGTATGAATTGTTTTTTCAATCAACTGTAGTAATTAAATTGCTTCAACAATTAAAAATAAGCTATGGATTGTAAAATATTATACATTAGATAGATAGATAGATAGATAGATAGAATCTCTTTATTGCACACCATACAAAAATAATGTTTAACTTAAAAAATACTTTAAGGACTGTACAATTCAGGCGGTCTTATCGCTGTTAGCGATCTCTCCCAGACATTTACATTGTTAAAAACTTTGATTAAACTCCGCTGGCTTACAGCGCGGCAGCGTAAAACCATGCATTCTTCGATACTAATTAAGAAATTATTTTATGGTAGCATTTGTGGGTTCAAGTCCCAACTAAAGAAGTCGGAAAAATTGTCCTCAAAGAATTGTTTTTTCAATGTCATATTTTCTGTTTTTCGCTAGTGGGACAGAATATTTTTTTTCGTACCCTGTCATGTAATTTCTTTTCTTTGTCAAATTCGTTAAGTATCGATGTTTTTGTATGAAAAGTTTATGCAGGTAAAATTGTACTGACTACGCACAAGTTTTATATTTGATATGAATTTTGAGGGCAATCGAGAGTTGTAAATCTGACTGCGTCGCGAACGCTTTTCTCTAACAGCTTTATCTCGCCATCACTGCAATGCGTGTAAAATCAATGACTATTAAAGGAAAACATATTTTACAACTCTCCAGAAGAACCAATGGAATGTGAAAATCACTTATCATCTAAAGAGTATGAATGTGCAACATATTTGTTACTTGCGTCAGAACATCGATTAAAATCATCGAAAGACTGTTCTGGTCTGGCCTATATGTAGTTGAAGACCAACAATCGTCTTCTTAAATATTGTGTATGCTGCACTGTCTTTTTAGTCATTTTCATCTCAGTGACTAACTGAGATGAAAATGAAGCTTCTTTGTCTACTGATTGCTTGTGTTAATTAGTCTAAGATGACTATGAGAATAGTCTTAAGATGATTAACAGATGGAGAGGTAGACATGTTTAGATAAACCAAAGAATTTGCTTACTCTATTTCAAGAACCAAAAAAACTAATAAACTAACTAATAAAATAGGCATCATAATCAAATAATGAAAAACTATAGCAAATGAAAGGTCTGCCATCAACTGCTGCTTGAAGATATAATACAGACCTATTGTCTCTCCGCGTGTTTTCCTTTAATCCCTCAACCCCCAAGAGGCACGCGCGTGCCGCGATAACAATTGATTTCAATTGTGTCTGGGAACTCACGATCGAGGGATTAAAATCCAAAAAGTTCTTGTCCCACCGTTCCTACTAGTCGTCCTATAAACAGCTTGTAATATTAGAATTTAAATGCTACTCGACATTTACTTGTTGCATCAAAAGCAAGGAGTCCGCGCGGGCTATTCGCGTCGTGTTGTTAATATTATCTTGTTAAATTAACGGACACATTAATTTTGTCGTGGAGTTATTTAGCTTCTAATTCTTCTTCATATTTTTGTGGTTTTCTCTTTTTGAATACAATGTGCGACGTCTTACAATACGAACAGAATATGGGGAATTATAATTAAACAAGTTGTCATCGTCATAATTATCTACATTTAGACACCGTACACGCTTATTCAGATCATAATTTGGTGGTGAATGCTACTGTTCGTCATTTTCTGGAAGTTTTCCTATAATCGAATTTAAATGAAAAGGTTAAATTGAAACGGGGTGGTGCTGTGCTATGTTAGGACGTCCCCAATCAGTAAACAATATGTAGTTTTTTTTCAGAATTCCTTAGCAATAAGATTTACAAAAATGCATAGGGTTTAGGTTGAGGCAGTGTTTAAAATAATTGTAGAAGATTGAAAGCTTCTTTGGAAGTAGTACTAATGAGTTTTCTATGTTTAATGAACACATTTGATTGTTTGTTGGGATTAGAAGTTACTTTTTTTGGAAATGTAGTACTTTTATGAGTTTTTTAATATTTAAACAATGCATTTGATCAGAAGTTTACTGTTTTTATAATTCCTATAGTCAGACAACGAGCGAATTTGAGCCGTTTGCATCTAACAGCTTACAATTCCAACTGGTTCATCTTTCCACCAGGCGTATTTGAACAAAAGAATATATCATTCTTCTTCCTTGTTTACAGTTTGTTAGTTTTGTAAGACTATCCATAAGTAACACCAACCCGCCTATAAGCCCTTGACATTACTGTTTTAAATGACTTCCATCTGACGTCAGTAGCTGATACCAACGGCTTACCGTGCCTTCCGTAGAACGATTATGACCATTATCCCTTTCAGACTCAAGCCAATTTAGAACGGATCGTTTCCTAAAATGACCAGACTGGGAATCGAACCCGAGACCCTTGTGTAGTAGACAGACCACCGCATTAGGTGCTACACCCGAGTCGCAATACAGTTAATACAAAGCTTTTATCATAATTTCCAAAAAAATTAACGGCGCCTACATTTATTCAATATACTTGCAAATGTAAGTGCGATTCTGCCCAAGGGCGCAATTATCCTCGTAAATTGAGTCATCAGTATTATTAAACTAATTGTACTGGATGGCTTTGAGTGTTCTAAGTATATAATTTGAGGAATTAAAAAAAGCAGATAAAATGTAAGTAAATCTTTGAGTAGACGTTAATTTTATTTCGTTGTTTTAATAAAATTGTAATTATGTGCTGCCATTAAGTCTATATTCAGTTTTTTTTCTATCTAAGAAGTGTCTGTTTGTGATTTAAAATTAACTGCTTTTCACTTAATCAATATGAAAGCATAATCCACATATATCGGTCCACACACCACATAAAAAAGTTCTCAAAAGTCTCCGTTTTTTGAATGGCGGAGGGAAACGTTGCTTCCTATGAATACAATAAATAAATAAATATTTTAAGACATGCC
This sequence comes from Anania crocealis, assembly GCA_949315895.1. Classification (NCBI taxonomy): domain Eukaryota; kingdom Metazoa; phylum Arthropoda; class Insecta; order Lepidoptera; family Crambidae; genus Anania; species Anania crocealis. Next base: position 4,094,667 of record OX438868.1, read on the forward strand.
TCACTGGGCCACACAGAGCCATGTACTCCCAAATTAAGGTACTATTAAGTACCTTGTCGTATGGGGTACTAGACAACCGATAAACTTACTTATATACTTTTTTTTGGAAATACATACTTATAATACATAGAAAACACCCAGACCAGTACAAACAGACGTCATGTTCATGCACACAAATATTTGTACTGTGCGGGGATCGAACCCGCGACCCATGGCTCAGAAGCAGCGTTTACTACCGCTGATCCAAATGGTCGTCCTATGCCTGTCATAATACTCCTTCCAGTAGTACTCCTTTGGTCGTCTCTTACGACACCCATAGGAAGAGAAGAGGTGATGTTATTCTCATAATGTGCCGGCACCACACAGCTTTATTTAATTCAGACGTCACTTGGTACATAAAGGTATCATAGATTTCAAAAAGATTTAAATTAATCTCAATTCCTGCAAACTTTAAAAAGGTCCAATTTAAAAAACAATGGTGTCCTCGAACTGCCATTAACAATTCGAATTCCAAAAAGTGCGTTCCCAACCAAACGATCGTTATATTTTATTATGATTGTCTATTATACCCAGCCAGTTCTGCGGTTAAAAAAAACATATTTCAGTCGCAATTGCTTGGCCGGCCTAACACTCGTTATTATGATGTCTTCATCACGCTTGCCAACGAAATTGACGCCACGGGCGAAGATGCGAGCACATAGTAATTTATCAACGATATAAGTAACTCAAGAATATCATAACAGTACAAACATCCTTATTTTGAGGGGTCTAAAGTTGTTTTTAGCCTGAACAATCTGTTGTCGTTGTATTTGAAGATAGTATTTAAGGAAATTGGCCGATAAAGGTCGGCGGATACGTGACAGGGCGGTCCTGGATAAGGTGAGACGTTAGTTTGCTATGGTAATGTAAGCGGTATGCAATTGTGTTGGTGTAGGTACATTAATTTCATGTTCGAAATTTGTGGTTATTTAATATTTGAATTTGTATGTAATTTTTTTTTAGGAACTTATTTTGTTGCAATAAAATATATTGGTAGAATTGAATGATTCGGGGTTTTTTACGAGTTTCCGATATTTTGGCACTGTTGCAAGCGCATTCTTCCATGAAGGCTTCCAACCTACATGTTATCAACTTTTCTTTCAGATTAATTTTTAAAGCAACATTAAGAAAAAGAAAACTTAAAGCGGTCCTAGTCAAGCGCATAAAAATAAAAATTGATTAAATGGAGAAAATTTGGGACTGTCTGTACAATAAAAAAATTTAGCAATTTTTTTACAGACCTATCGCATCCTATAGAGCCAACTGCACTTAAAGCGTTTTGTACAATCTTTTTTTTTAAACGTCTTAAAACTTCTGTTCTCGATTAGTTACTTAGATATAACTTAAGATCAACAAAACTTAAATTTTTAAGCAATCTGAATGAGTAACAAATTTGAGTTAGTTAATTTTTTTTAATTGTTTGTCTGATGTTTAACGTTCCAAACACTTAAATTAACAAAGCATTCTTGATTTAGGTACTGGTCGTGGTTTGTCCAATAATAATCTTATAAGTAAAACAGGCAAGGTGGAGTGATGATTTGCAGAAGATATATGGCTGGCAGGAGCTGGATGCGAGAAGCCGAGGATCGACCTAAGTGACGTGCAACTGGAGAGGCCTATGTCCAGTAGTAGACTGCGATAGGCTGATGATGATGAACTAAAATTAAAATCAGCATGAATATTGGTAATTGCTGATTTCAAACTATCATGTCCCACTCCAGTAACCACGTGATAAATAATGATTGCGGTATTAAACTCGACAGGCGATTTATCAAGAACATTTTTGATGAAAATTTGTGATTTATCTGCTCATAAGTTTTGTTTCAATACCAGAATTATTCGAAATATAATAGTTTTTCAACATTCGGTACCTAGTTATTTTGGATTTATTTCATCAGTTGTTTTTCTATTAAAACTTTTCGTGTACATTCCAAATATTCTAAGTGCTCTGCTAGCCATCTGTTGAAAATGTAGTATGTAAAAAAATAAATTTACTAAATTCATTTTATTGAATAGTTCCTACTTTTAAAAATATTTGTTCATACTACACATCGTTCTTAATAACAACATAAATATATAGCATTTGGAATTAAAATTATAAAAACTATAATATATATTATACTTTTTTTTTTAAAGTAAAGTAAAAATTATTTATTTGCAAGAATACAGTTCAATACATCAGATCATAATGATGTTAATATCCTAAGTCCTGTGCATCCAGCCAAACAATAGCGTGCAAATATATAGTAAATCTTAACAACTCACAACAACAATTTAATAATTTTAAAAACGAAAAACTCGAAACAATTACAGTAATATATTTGAGAAATTGTCACATTTTATTTTTATATTCAAGAAATTCTTTGACATTATAAAAGCAGTGATACAGTAACCATTTTGTCAATTTAGTTCTGAATATATTTAAGTCATGGATTAATTTCAAGTCATCTGGTAATTTATTAAACAACACAATACACATATTAAAAATATTTTTTTTGTATATTTGTTTATGACAAGGAGGATGGTACAATCTGTTCATAACTCTTAATTTATAGCAATGAGGTGCAATGGCTTGCAAATCAGACTAACATTTTCGTTGCAAAATCTCACATATTCTTACTACATAAGATTTACTGAACATTACTATTTGTAAGGGTCTAGAATATTTATTTAATAAGAAACTGTCAGCAGGTAAATTGGAACGGAAGATTTTGCTATATTTTTCAAGCATGGGAAGCGGATTAGCGATCGCAATTTAGCCAACGGTGGAGATAAGACACTGCTTTCATTTTCTGTGAATACTACTTAAGTCATCACAAGATCAATAAAACTACTAATATTATACTGCTATCTTTTTTATGAATTTAAACTTTGTTATTGCATCCATCAGTAAATATATACAGCTTTCTTAAAAGTAAATATTTATATTAATTCTCAATATTTATATTCATCGATCTTACCCTCCGAGACTGTTTTTTTTCTGCTACCGTTTCAGTACGCGCTGCGCCTATTTTCTTTAATATCTAGTGATCGAACAATTTATCGGAAACAAGTACTTTATCCTCACTACGACTGCGTTGTTTTTGTTGGCGGATGAATAGAAATTATAGATTTTCGGTCTAAAGGAATTTCTCGTTTGAAAGGGAATTGAGTATTGATCGAAACGCCTCGGTGTAAGTAATTTTCGTTATCGACTTATCGATATCAAGATTGTTCGGTGATGCAATTAGCAGTTTAAAACACCGAACAAAATGGTTGTAGATATTCAAATGGAGACACTTTATTTAATGTGTTTTTTTGGTTCTTATAGATCTAATCATACTTTTTTTCTTGAGTTTACGCAAACACTATACATTAAAATGAAAGATAATTATGTTTACGGATTGAAATTCGCGTTTATTTTGGTTTAAACCGACGTTTTAACTCTTTACAGCGTTCATGGTGGCCATACTCGATAAAATATGGGACATTGAAAAACTTATAACATACGAACGGCGCTAAAAGAGGATATTTTACATTCCTTTTTTTTTATGAATTTTCGATTATAAACTGCTGGCCTTACCCATGCCCAGCGGAGGAGAAAAGGATGCCGCTCATCTACTTTTGGTCTTTGTCGCTTCTTACCACACATGCCTTTGGTTTCCTCTTACCACACCCATTGCATGCCTTGGCGTGTCATTATTTATCTTAGTCTCGTCATAGATCACTAATGCCTAAGCCTTGACTTTAATTTGGTTTACTTTTGTTTGTCATACAATACAATTTTTCATTTTTCAACAAAAAAACATATATTCAGTTGCAAAATAGAATATAATTACAATCACAATCGGTATAGTCTGCATTTAATGCCCATGCATCAACCGAGACATGGGGCTATAATTCTCACGACTCCGTACGTTCGCCGCAAAGAATGCCATTTGTAAAAGACAAGTTCGTCTCAAATTCAGTTTACATTCGTTCATGACGATCTCTGCGCTGTGAATGATTATAAATAGATGCGGGTGTATTCTGGTAGTTCAAATCATTTGACTTAGAAATCTTGCAAGATTGTATCATTATTTTATTTATTTTGTTCTTAATTCTTCATTTATAGGTCAATCCCGGCTCATATCATGCGATATAAGTATTTCTAATAAGCAGTCATTCCTGTTTCTGATATTGATATCAAAAATGTCAAATAAATTTGTCGAGTGGAATAAAAGTATAAATGTTTATTTAGCTGTTGTATTTAATTTGTCAAACCATGAAGTAGGTAATCCAATGAACTCACTGTCGCAAGACGATAGTCTTTTTCTTGTGTGTGTTGCCAGTCAGTCCCTGCCACTTAAAAAACATAAACATGATCTCATATTCTCCTGGTCACCCAGCGTGCAATGAGCAGTAATGCTTGGTACTTCTCTATGCGATAGATTAAATGAAATCATCAAGAAATTAGGAAATCCCTAGTAGAACTATATATAACCGATATCGCTCGAATTGCTGAGCTAAGGCAGTAAGGGCGGGGCACAAAGCTAAAAGAACCGATGGTTGTTGGTGCAAAACTGCTAAGGTTCTGGGATGGCGACCGCACACCGAACGATGTTTTGTGGGTTTAAGAATCGGCTTACCAGACCACTTCCAAGACTTAGGTTAAATGCCTACGCATATGCATGCATGCATATACATATAAGATCATGCAACTTTTTATCCTAATTGTGCATAATTGTAGTTAGCTCCCATGTCAAATAAATTATTTTTTCTGCTATAAACTATGATTGTACCATACTTTGTGTGACACGAATGACAGGCGTATGCCTGTCATTCGTTTATAAAGCATTATCTATTTAAAGTTCAAGAGCTTTGTCACCTTTCTTTGTAGAACAAAACGCAACGCGGTACATTGGTTTCCCTTTGATACGTTTTATTTTGAGCTATTTCACAGACACTGGACCATCAATCAAGTAAACTCCGTAGACTCCACGTTTTGTTGAAGGGCGCATAGATTCATAAAATGCTTGCTGATTTAGATTTCATCCTACTGTAAAAAGGTTATGCAAACAATTTTGTGGCAATTAATACCCATGGATAGATTCTGGATAACAGAATATGTATGATCTAGAACCTAGTTTTGAACCAATGCACCATTCATGTCTGGCAAATAATCCCTGCACATAAGTATGGGATCCTCCTATTCTTAAAAGTAGTGGAGTGCATGATCGTATGAGTCAAAACGATATTCTCTTTTTGACTGTGGCGAAAGATATATAAATAAATAATAATAAATAAATACTCTTAATTGCACACCACACAGGATTTTGTCACATAAAATACATTTTAAGCTATACAATTTAGGCGATCTTATCGCTGGAAGCTATCTCTTCCAGACAACCTCAGTAAAGGACAGTTGAATTGGAAAAGAGTGGAGAAGGCGGCGAAGAGTTCTTAAGAGTAAATATTAAATAATTATGTAGGGAAAAAAAAGATCTTCGGTTTTCCGTAACAAAACTTCAAGTTCATTGTGATATTGATCAGCAGGTCATTAATCTCCAAAGGGGAGTCCAGACTCCAGTGAGCCTTGGTCAAAACCTCTGTCTAGTTGCAAACTGTGAATCATCATTCTATCACTCTAGAAGTAGAAGATAAAGTCCAGCTGTGTGATTGGCGCTATGATAATGCCATTACCATACAGCATCATCAATTTGCAGCAAATTTATTGCTAAGTCAAGATCAGCATTAAAAGAAATTAATGTCAAAATACATTCTATGTCCTTAGAGAAAGTAATTCAAGTTTGGAGGATCAAGGTTTTAATAGTTTAAGATTAACTTACAATATTGAATATACAATATTGTTATTGTTTGGAAACACATGAAAACTGTTGTGATTTTAGTAGAAAAGAGCGAGAGAATTGATTAAACAAAACGTTTTCACCAGACCTGCGTCTAAGAGACTATTTGTCTATGGCTGTTACGCAGTAGACAGTGGAACAGACGTCAGGTGCTAAGCTTAGTGCGTTTAATCTCGAAATAGAGTGAGGGCGCCACCGGCGGTTGTTTTTATTGTAACCGTTCAGCGCTACTTAGTTATGTGATACCGTTTTGTTATTGTCTACCCAGTTTTAGTGAATGGTCTGTCAACGGGTTCATTAAAATAACATGTGCTATAATAATATGTATCTAAAAGTAAAGTAACGACCTAGTCAACCCACTGCAGGGCAAAGGCCTCCATCATTGAATTCAAGTTACCAAAGCGATGGTGGGTACAAGCATGATCACAAAGCTTTTCAGATGCGGGTTAGTGATCACAAACCTGAGCAATGCTCGAAAATTCGAATCTCTTGTTGCCCGATCCAGGGATCGAATTGTTAGGAGACCGGGCCCGAAAGTATTTTTAAAAAAAACTACGTAATTTCACACGACTGAATTTATTCGACCAAAAGTCACAATTACAATTTTGATACACTACTGACCTCTCGATTTGCCCGGAGCGAGAATTGACCGCTATCCGCGAGTTCCAAAATCTAACTAACTTAGTTGGAAGTAAATTGTAATAAGTATAAAAATGACAGCTTGCAATTATAATATGGAAAAGTACTGAATTAAGTAAAGCGTTCACGCTTGCGATCAGGCCGTATCATAGCTCTGGATTCGATTCGATCTTGGCTCGGTAGTAAAACCACTAGACCAACAGGGCGTTATATGTATCAACATCAATAAAAGCCGATGGCCGTAGGATGGAAAGATTTTGGAATGACGACTGCGCACCGTAGTCAGTCTGAGGATTGACCAGATGCACTGACGATCTGGTGCAGGTTGCAGGAAGTAGCTGGGTCCGGATGGCGCGTACTAAACGTTGTGGAGATTCTTAGAAAGAAACTTATTCCAAGCAGTAGTTTTCATTTGGAAGAGAAGTTAATGAGATCTCTATGTATAGTAAAATGTCTCTATAGTAATTTATAATCGGTTCTAAACATTTTGTCACCAGTCGACGAAATCAAGAAGTTATTTTAACAGAGTTGGTCGATTTTTGTGCTTAGTTATTGAACAAAATAACCTTAAATGATTTGTCCATAACTATATTTGATTGCCTGTTGGTGCTTTCACATAAAAAAACACAAGGCTGAGGATAAAACGGTGTGAATCCAATAAAGAAAACAGAAAAAAATAACAAAAATAATATATTTATCAAAACAATCATCATCATCATCATCATATCAGCCGAACGACGCCCACTGCTGGGCATAGGCCTCCCCCAAGGATCTCCACAACGATCGGTCCTTTGCTGTCCGCATCCAGCGGCTTCCCGCGACCCTGACCAGATCATCGGTCCACTTTGTAGGGGGCCTGCCCACGGAACGTCGTCCGGTACGCGGTCGCCATTCGAGAACCTTTCCGCCCCAACGGCCATCGGTTCTCCGCGCTATGTGTCCCGCCCACTGCCACTTCAACGATGCAATCCTTCGAGCGATGTCGGTTGATTTAGTTCTCCTGCGGATCTCATCATTTCTGATTCGATCGAGTAGGGAAATACCAAGCATCGCTCTTTCCATTGCTCGCTGGGTGATCTTGAGCCTTCTTATGAGACCCATAGTAAACGACCACGTCTCATCTCATCAAAACAAAGCAACACATAAAAGCAATTATTCGGTGGCACTTCTTTGAAAAACTTTGTTACTTAAATTTGCTATTAATTTATGGCCTTAGAAGACCGACTGTTACTTCAAGTACAAAAACCACAAAGGTCAAGTCAAAATACAATGTTTATTCTCAGAAGCGGCCTGCGCCATCTTGTTTTAAAATTGACGGTTATTATAAACCTTTCCCACTACAGCTGCACGCAATTGGAATCGGTTTAATTGTTCCGAAATTACATATTTCAAGTCCCTTGGTGTCATGTCAACCAATAAGAATTGTTTCATTGCGGCAGGACAAATTGGAGGCGGTCTGCTGAAGATTCTTGACACGCGATGGGAATTGTTTAATTCGTAACAACTGGTTGAGATATGTGAGCTTTTGTTGCTAAAGTACAGGATAAGACTGTATAGAGAGTTAATTTAATGTTAATAGTTACAGTCGTATCTGAATCTCAAACGAATATTCATTTCGATTGAATGTCGGTTTAGCCGATTACCGACATCGATTGGAGGAAATCATGACTTCACTTTTTACAAATGATTAGATGATCTGGTTGGTGTAAATGTGCAAGGGTCGAGTAAATTAATCTTATCTATAATCTTATTTTTTTATAAATAATGGACTTTCTCTTGACTACATTCTTAACTATACGGTTAAGAAGCAGCCTAAGATAGAGCGAGCTTACCCATAGGTACTGGTTCTCCCACACACCAGCGGAACACAGAAAAACTGTTTGGCGCTGGACTTCGGCAGGAGGGTGGTAGCATCCAGGCAGCCTCTTACGAAGCCTACCACCGCATAGGGATCTGTTAGCCGTCATCATTGGTTATAATCATGGCTAGGAGGTAAATCCCACCACCCCAATTCACTCAATTTACTTTAATCTGGAGGTTATATATAATTATTGTCGTACTTCAGAAGGCACGTTAGACAACGGCGAATGAGCCCTTATTACTGTCATAATATGGGAATTATTAGAAAAAGTCATGTCACAGACCTGTTATAAACAAATTGGATACTCTGCCACCAGATTGTCCTTGCCGCCTATAACAGGTCTCTATTTAATTTTATTCGTTTCACATTACAAGACATTTAATTCTAACAAAAAATATAACCTATAAGTAGTATAAACCTTGAAGTTTTAAATTTAAAGATGTAAACCCCTGAATCATAAAAAAAATATCACATTACCTCAATATTTCTCAAAAACCTACAAATAACTACACCCATGGAATTGACGAGGAAAAATCATACAAACTGATGTAGGAATCCATTTTTTTATTCAGCTATCGATAGAATATAATAGTAGCCCGCGATACGGTCTAATAACCGGCCAAGTGCGAGTCGGACTCGCGCACGAAAGGTTCCGTACCAAAAAGGCCAAAAAAACGGGTTTGTTGTATAGGAGCCCCCCTTAAATATTTATTTTATTTTGTTTTTAGTATTTGTTGTTATTGCGGCAACAGAAATACATAATTTGTGAAAATTCAACAGTCTAGCTATCGCGGCTCTTGAGATACAGCCTGGTGACAGAGCGACGGACAGACGGACAGACGGACAGACGGACAGACGGACAGACGGACAGACGGACAGACAGCGAAGTCTTAGTAATAGGGTCCCGTTTTTACCCTTTGAGTACGGAATCCTAAAAATGATACTTTTAACTGTCAAAGTTTACTTTTTCTTCCTTTTTATGGCGACGAAATTGTGTTTTCCGCAGTGGGTACACTGTTCGGCCAGTATCACGTATGCAGTTGTTATACGGAAATTATGAGAAATAATGGAATGTCAAAGTTTAAATACTTATAAGTTTAGGAGTTTTGCGCGGGAAACGAAAAGAAAAAGTTGGACGTTGTTTCGTATTTTTGTGAAATTATCCTAAGCGGCATTTATTGTGATAAAGTGGTGACATTGTTATAATAATGTGTCAGTGAGTAGGATTTAAATAGATAGGATAAAGTAGGATCAAATAAAAGTGAGAAACAAGGAAAGGCGCTCCTATTTGTCTCTGATCTACGTTCTCGCGTAAAACTCCTGTAATCATTGAAATGTATAAACCACCCATACATTTCAAAGACTTAGGCTAGTTTAGGTTTAGGTTAGGTTAAGCTATTATGCTTATGTAAGTATTTATGATATTGTATATATTAAAAATTGACATTATTACTAAAGACTAGGCTGTTTGGACTCGTCCGAAGCCGTTTAATTTATATGAAAAAAAAAAAACTTATAAGCAGATAATGTAATGTGTCACACCTACCATTACTGATGAGGACATTATTTTGTCACGGATTCAGCATCTAGTTTCTTATTTTACATCGAAGTATTTAGTAAACTTATCTGTGATTTCCTCTTGTTAATTTGGTGTGCAATTTCTACTAAATGCAATGTGAGTAATAATTCTGTTATTTATCTGTTATTTTCTCTTTTATTTATCTGGTGTGCAATTTCTTCTAAACGCAATGTGAATTCTGTTACACAATTATCATAACCTACATCAGTGTTAGTCCGATCTAAAACAGAACATCAGGAAAACATATTTACATTGCTACCACGTAATTTTGCGGTTGGATCAAACTGTCACTGCAAATTACATACGTGATGGTAATTATCGAGTGACGTCACCAAATTTAGCTCACATTAGTATCTAGTTGTGTTATTGGCAATCAGAAATAGGACACTGGCGTTAATTATTGTTGGCTGTGAAATTAATTTGCCTTTGCCTGAATACCTACAAAAAGTAAATAACTATGAAATTAGGTAGTTAAAACTACAGTGTAGGTATTAGAACCACATTATTTTAGCCCTTATTAATGCCACTGCTGGGTGGAGGTGCTCCATCGGTCTGTGTCTATCGCTGATCGCCATCGCCATCGCCATCTGACTCCCAATTCTTGCCTGTCTTAACAAAACATTGCATTAAGTACCATTTATTATAAGTACGAGGGTAACACTGAAAATATTTAGAACTGGCCAGTTAGAAACTTTGCTAATGAAAACTTTTTTTAATTTCTATTTTAGAACTCTTTGGTAACCTAAACCTAATGTAGTACTCGTATATTGCATTCATTTGTCATTTGTTTTTGTGAATTGGCGGCAAATCTAAAACTCTTGTTAGGTACATGTGAAAATGACCCTAACGCGAGAAAATTTTCGGTCAATGATTTATTATGACTTTCGTTGTGGGTTTACTCAATAACAAAGCTATGATAGGCTGCGATAAGCATTTCTTAATGAAGCCCCATCTCGTGCCACTATTTACAATTGGTTTTACGAGTTTAAGCGTGGACGTAGCAATCTCAATGATGATCCGCGTGTGGGACGTCCTTTAACAGCGACTACTGAAGATAACATCAGTGCTGTGCGACGCAAGATAGAGGAAGATAAAAGAGTGACCTATCAGTAGATACGGGCAAGCCGCTAGGCATTGGTATGAGTTAAGTTCAAAAAATATTACACGAACATTTAGGCGTCAGGAAGCTTTGTACCAGATGGATTCCCCATACTTTAACCGACGACCAGAAACACCTTCGCATGGACTGGTGTCGCCAAATGTTAGATAAGTTCAACGGCGGTGACTCAAATGCTGTATATGACATCGTCACACGTGATGAAAGATGGATATATTGCTACGAACCCGAAACCAAAATACAATCAGCTCAATGGGTGTTTCCTTTCGAGGATCGGCCAGCTAAGGTAAAGAAAGGAAGAAGTCAAGGAAAAAAGATGATTGCCTCGTTCTTTGGTCGGAAAGGTCATTTCGCGACAGTTGTGCTAGAAGATGGAAGGACAGTTACTGCAGACTGGTATGTCAATCGCTGTTTGCCTGTTGTCTTGGAAAAAATTCGACAGCAGCGCCCTCGAAGCAGGATCCTCCTTCACCACGACAATGCTTCAGCGCACTTCGCAAAACGGACTGTTGACTATGGCAGGTGTCGAGATAATGAGTCATCCGCCATACAGTCCTGACCTGGCACCCTGCGTCTTTCATTTATTCCCAAGAACTAAAGATAAAATTCGAGGTATTCGCTTTACGAGCCCTGAAGATGCGGTGAAAGCGTACGAAAATGCCATAGAAGAGACCCCTAAGGAAGAATGGGCCCACTGCTTTTCGCAGTGGTTTCATCGAATGCGACGACGTGTAAAGAGGAACGGAGATTACTTCGAAAAACAATAAAAGTATTGGCAAGTTTCTATATTAAGCCGTTTTCCATTTTCTAAGCATTTTCAGTGTTACCTAGGTACAGACAACAGCACGTCAACGTACTACAAAACGTCAAATTTTCTCAATTGATATTGATCTCTACTTGTTGGACTTAAAGTTGAAAATCAATTCAATGACCTTAGACTTTATGGGTAGGTCGACCTGCCGTTGTCTGGACATCCTTAATCTATAATAATATTATAAAGCTAAAGAGTTTGTTTCTTTGTTTGAACGCGCTAATCTCAGGAAGTACGATTTGAATTGTTTTTTTTTGTGTTTGATAGTCCATTTATCGATGAAGGCTTTAGCCTATATTAAATCACGCTGCGACCAATAGGAGCGAAGCATTAGTGAAAAATGTTGCTATAATAATAACAGAAATTGACGCGAACAAAGTCGCGGGCAACAGCTAGTCTATACTAATAAGTATTATAAAGCTGAAGAGTTTGTTTGTTTGTTTGTTTGAACGCGGTAATCTCCGAAAGTGCTGGTTCGAATTGAAAAATTATTTTTATGTTGGATAGTCTATTTATTGAGAAAGGCTTTAAGCTTTATAACATCACGCTCCGACCAATAGGAGCGAAGCATCAGTGAAAATTGTTGCAAAAATAATCGCGATCATAATAACAGAAATTGACGCGGACGAAGTCGCGGGCAACAGCTAGTAATACTATATGTGTGAATGTAAGTTTGTTTATTACGCTTTCACGCATAAACTACTTAGCTGATTATCATGAAACTTTGTACACATACTCTTGAAGGTATTAGAAATAACATAGGCTATTTGGTATCCCACTGTTGGGCACAAGTTTACGCACGCGCAACAAAGTGTAATAGCTAACTTGGGCAGTCCGCAGGCGAAAAGCTAGCACCATTTTATAAGTCTTTTAACTGTATTAATATTTGTCTATAGATAATATGTTATTTTTTCCATGTGTTTAGTTTAATCTCAGAAAGGACAACCCAGTTTCTAGCGTGTTGGTTTGGAGAACCACTGCTCTAATCGAGTCGGAACACTGGTTCCGCTTACTACGCAAGTACTTATTCCCGGTTGGGTAAAATTTTTTTTTTTTTAATTGGCTTGGGCTACAGTGATTTTTCGGAAAACACGTTAAGTCGTTTGACCCGGATTCTGTCGCAAGATGGAAGTAATATCAGAGACCCGATATTGGCGACTTCGAAAACTTTGAAACTATACCTTCCTCGAAGGATAATAACATGATAGGAAGAAAAAGATCCCAGAAAACATCCTTTAAGGGGGTGAAAAGGGGGAGGTCGGAGTTTGTATAGGTAATCATTAAATTCTAAGTCAGTAACACCCGTATTTATAAACAAGTAAAAGTAATTACTTGGCTAAAAGTAATTACTTAGGTGACAATTTTTAGTCCTTAATCTAGTAATTAATCCCTCGATCGTGAGTTATTCCAGACACAATTGAAATCAATTGTTATCGCGGCACGCGCGTGCCGCCTGGGGGTTGAGGGATTAATGGAAGTTAGAACTATGAAAAGTTAGCATTCTCAGCCATAGAATATAAATAAATAATAATAATAAATAATAAATATTTAAGACATGCCTCACTGGGCCACACTAAGCCATCTAGTCCCAAATTAAGGTACTATTAAGTACCCTGTCGTATAGGGTACTAGACAACCGATAAACTTACTTATATACTTTTTTTTTGTAAATACATACTTATAATACATAGAAAACACCCAGACCAGTACAAACAGACATGTTCATGCACACAAATATTTGTACTGTGCGGGGATCGAACCCGCGACCCATGGCTCAGAAGCAGCGTTAACTACCGCTGATCCAAATGGTCGTCTAAGTCTATTAATGTTGACCCATTTCCTTCACGTAGGCACTAGGTAATAACATCTTAAGTTATGACTTTCTTAAGCAATAAGTAATTACTTCTTTATAAATACGGGGGTTAGATTTAGATAAATTAAAATTTCAAGGAATCGTCTCTCTAAAGTAAGATGGTTGTTCACTCGACAGCACATCAAGTTAAACAGTTAAACTGCGATAACAGCTTTTATTACGTAGGGCATAAAAGCGGTCCCAAGGTCAACATGTATAGTCTGATGTGCCGCCGTGTGTACGTACAAGTAATAATCCAAGCGAGCATAAGCTGACCTCGCTTGAACGGACACCACTCATGCGTAAATGGAAATTGAATTAACCCTTAGGTACATTTGGATTATGTCTTTACGTTAGTATAGATAGATAAAATATGTACAGTGATATATATAAAACAATGACTAGCCAGTTCTTAAAAGTCTCTGTTTTATGTAATTTAAAATTAAACAAAGGCGTGTTATTTTTCCGCAAAATTTTCGAAACAGAAAACATAATTATGGTTTTCTTAGAAGAATCCTGTAAGTTTCTAATGTAGAAAAGATCGTTCAAAACCTCTGTTCTAAATTCAAAATGAAGGCCTTTATACAACGCCAAAATCTAACGCTATACAAAATTTTGAAATTGAATGTAGTGATGTGACTTTATATTTAGTTTCTAATTAAAGTATGCCTAGTAAAACAATTTTTAACTCAATTAACTAGAAAGATTAAATTAATTTACGGTAACTTAACATTTAACGTCCCTAGATCTAATTCTAAATTGCAAAGTCGTAATAGGCGCTAATTTACAGCAAGCGGCCCGCTGATTTAACAACAATCATAAATATAAAAGATTAAATTGAGTTGTGATTATGGCGATGTTATAATCTCCAGTTTACTGTTTCTGTGCCGTTTGTTTAGCTAGTGATGTTGCCGGGCCATTTCATGTCGATAATTGAATAAGTAAAAAAATAATGAGGCAAAACTTTTTGTAGAAAATTTCATGAAATACGTAATATTTTGTTTTGCAAAGACTAAAACTCGTGCTGCACATCACGCCTTTTGCAATTGGCCTTTTTTTTTGCTTTGGCTAAAAAGTATAGCACATGAAATTCACGATTAAGACTTCATCATTTACATATAATATAGACAATGTTACGTCATACTTCTGCAATATAATCGAAAATTCATTTAAGTTAATAACTATTACCATAGACATTTAGCTGTACGAACTTTCTTGTATACATTATCAAACTTATTTGGTCTTTTTACTTTGTATTTCTTACCAAGTAATATTTTATCATGACAATGAAAAAAAAAATTTGCAATGAAAACATGACTGTTTTTCTAAACAGAAATAGGAAGGTTTTCTTTTAGTAAATTTTTGCCAATAAAGTTTTTGTGTAAATTTGTTGTCAAAATACAAAAGCACTGTCTGAATGACCGTTTAAAATTAATTACTAAATAATTTATTCATTAAATACATAGTATATAATTTGAATTGAACCACCGATTTTTGGTCTATCATGTGCCGAAAACCCTCTTAACTATACAATGGGGGTCTCTACGATCAAATAAAATTATGTTGATACTATAGCTTTAATAATCACCACTGACAAGGGATCCCCACATAAGTAAGTCTCTCCTAGGGGTCATGGCCGTTATCGCAATACTTCGCAGACAGGTTGCTGTTTGCATTTTGCCACATTGTAGAAAGAAAAACTATTACTCAAATCTTCATCAAATCAAATATTCTATATATACTCTCAGTAAGTAGTTTTATTTGTCACTTACATTACAAAAAGAGATGACACGATGATTTGACATTAAAACCATAATCTTTAAAATAACTACCTCGCAAACTTTGCAGCGCCTCAAAAAAAATAGTACTTTGATTTCATTTTCACAAGCTGTGAGTCATATGACTTTGTTCGATACTTATACTCGTAAGTTATCGATATAGCCAAATGTTTCGTTGCCGACACATCACCTGCACTAGATAAACGTATTTTCGTCATTACTCGTCGCGTGCAGCTGCCACAATTTGTCCAACTCGCACTGACGGCGTCGCACGCGTGTCGTACGAGACTCGTGCGTTGTTAACAACATTGTTTTGACTTCGAACGTTTTCAGAATAAGAACGTTAGTTCGATGTTTTTGTAGAAGTAACACGAATTTGTTCGTGGAAAGAACTGCGTTGTTTTGACATCTCGTGATTGGTTATCGGAAATGTTTTCAACTTTTGTCATGGATTCTAAGTTATTTCTGTAGTATTAATTTAAGTTCCTAATTAACGTTGATTGGTTATCTTATTTTCTTTTTATTGTTACTATTTAAAATTTAGGCGTTGTTTCCTTTCACAGTGTTTATTTCTAGATGTAGATACATGTCGGACTTGACAATGATTTTTGTTCCTAATAGCGTTATTTTTAAGGACTGTTTGGCGCTGGACTCCGGCAGGACTAGCTGTTACCTAGCGGTAGGCTAGGTAGCATCTAGGCCTCTTACGAAGCCTACCACCGCAGAGGGATCTGTTAGCCGTCATCATTGGTTAGAAAACCAAAGATGCCGTTGCCCGGGTGGACCACTAGGAGGTAGATCCCACCACCCCAAAATTAAAGTTAGCATTTCTTGTGAGGTGAGGTGACTAGAGGTTAGGTATTAATATTTGCACCGACGTAATAGTAATAATTTTTCATTCAGTATTTGTCAAAATACCGTGTAGCCTGTATCCTAAAATAGGAGAGTTCTCTTTTCGCCTTACGGGTGTCGTAAGAGGTGATTAGGGAAACAGCTCCAGAAGAAAACGAGAATCAGCGACTTCTCCACTATTGGTCAATCTGCAATTACCAAACCGCATGTTAAGAGTGATTATGACAAGGTTTAAACTAATATGGGCACAAAATATTTTCAGGTCGAAACTTGACCAAAAATTTTTTATTGCATAAATGGGCTCTAAATATGATATTTAGCACCTGTAAAAAATTTGTAAAAATGTAATAAAGTCAATTCATAATAGGGGTGGGTTAAAGTATGAAATTGCCGATTATTTTCCCACTTTTTATTTTGTTTATAGCTCTTAAGTATAGTCATATTATTGCGTTACTATTTTTGTATTGTATCAAAAACAAAAATAAAGTCACTTTTGAATAAAAAAAAAAAAAAGAAATACTAGTGCCTATTACTTCAAAGGAAGTCGTTGAAAAGACCCCTTACAATGTGTCAGCTGACCTTCTTGCTTCAATTAAGTATATTTGTATTATATACTTTGATTTTCAGAAATTTAAAAAAACTAAAAAATTGTTAGTATGGAAAAATGACTTTTCTCGATTTCGTCCATACAAAACGGCAATTTCATACTTTAACCCCTAATACTACTCGTATTTAATTAGTTTTCCATATAACTTGTAATTTTGACACTTCCTCTTCATCTTATTGTATGACAATTCTTCAAGGTAAATATAATGTCAGAGATTTTCAAAACGCCTATAATATGGCCTTAAGGTGACCTGTTTTCGACTTCTATATTTAAACAGAAGCCGAGACCAATGTCGTAACGTGCTTTCTAAAGCACTACTACAATCACCCACCGCTGACAGACTCGAACTAGTTTAGAAAAGATTGTCTCCTAAATTGACATAACTAGGAATCAAACCCGGGGCCTTTACGTAGTAGAGTTTCGCACCTCCACACCAACCGCGACATTAACTGGAACACCACAAAATAACTACTACACAAACCGGATCGTTAAATTGGGACACCGAAAAACATGTCTAAAAATAACAATAAATTTTGTTTTACTACGTACCTACTCCAACCTGATATGAATAATTTCACTGGTCCCAAATGACGTCATTATATGCAATGGCGACGAATGAGGATCAAGAAAAATGGTTCGGTCTAAATGGTAATGATGATAGGTACCAATAACCAAGTTAAATAGGAGAACGAAGATGTAGTTGCTTGATTTTTTCACTGGATGCGTTAGAACTAATGGTTGAATATCTTCGAAACCTGCAAATTTCCAGGTATGGTCCTCAAGAAAAAAATGATTCTAGTCATAGGGACAATTTGATACGTGGTTTTCGGATCTGCGTTCGATTTTTCTGCACCCGTTTTAAACATGTACAATATTTAAAAATATTTTTTCTTTTATGGTGATAGCTTTTTCTAATGTTTATTTTTTTTATTTATTTTTTGTAACAATTTGAATGCCAAATAAATATTAATACCTATGTTTTCTTTCTTATTTTCTTTCTTTCTTCTAATAAAATGTCTGTGTTAAAAAGCACTGCTTATCCAGTGTCTGGGATTGCTTAACATATTCACCACATCAACATATACCATCCTCATAAAACATTTCAGGAAGTAGAAAAATAGCAACTGACCCAATTTATACCCTGAAAACACTCATAGTGACAAGTAATTTGAAACGGGAATACATCAAAATGACCCAACCAAAAATCTTTAATTGTTTTATGTCGCTTCTATACGCTTTATAGTCACGTAATGAGCAGGAAGAGATTCGTAAGATATCATAATTTTCGGCGCGGCCCATTGCGCACAGACATTCCCAGCACGTAATTCGGACAATGAAGTTTTTTCCCAAATTTCAGTCGAAAATATACCATCTTAAACAGTCTCACCATAAATTTATCAGGGTAATTAGTAATGTTTTATTTTTACAATTAACTAAACGCCTTCATATGTTGTAGAAGTGGGAACGAGGTATACTGGCAAAATCTCTCTATAACCTGCTGAAAGACCTCGGCTTGGCCAGAACTGCAGTAAGTTCTATACTAGAGCGAGTTTCTAAACCTACCCAAAAAGTTAAAGGTCATTGAATTGATTTTCAACTTTAAGTCCAATAGGTAGAGATCAATATCAATTGAGAAAATTTGACGTTTTGTGGTAGGTTGACGTGCTGTTGTCTGAACGTCGGAAAGGGGCCCCTTAAAACGGGTGTAGGTTGAAGGGCCCCCTTTCACAAGTCCCGGGAGCGACTCGGAGTTTCTCTTTCTGCCACACGATGGACCCGGAACCGGCACGGTAAATACAAGGAACGCATAGAAGTTTGTCTTAAGAGGAAATACAATGACCGTTTTTCCATACAAAAGCAGACCCCTGTTTCCTCCCTGGATAAAGCCAGTAGAGCAATAATTTTTATTACAAAAATCTATGGCCACTATTAGCATGTTCCTATGTTTTCTGTTTTTTCATAAATTAATTAATAAAAATGATAGAGCCCCCAAAATTCGAAAAAATTCGCCAGATTTTCCGCTGTGTTCAAACATCCAGAAAATATATTAGGCTAAATTTTAGAAAAAAAGGAAAATATACGAACACGGCCTAAGCCTTTCTTTAATTTTAAATGTAAAAAGTATTTAAATCGGTCTAGTTTTGGAAAAGTAATCGGGAGACTACGAAGCGTTGATTTGGTGTGCTTTTAGTAGGTATTTTCGGTCCAAAAAGCAGTTGTCTCTATCACACTCTGCGGTGAAGGCGTTTGGCACTGCGCGACAGCAATAGATTTTACGAATACCTATTGTTCAATTCTCTCGCCCCTAGTGTTTCCTCTTAACTTGACGACAAAACATTTAGCGGTGTCGTGTGGTGCCACCGGTACATTGAAATAACAACACCACCCTGTCCCTTCTTATGGGTATCGTAAGGCAACTGAAGCCTATCGCCAGAAGTAGATGGGCGGCAGCGTCTAATCCCCACCATTGACCCGGTACTTATACTTGTAACAAAAAAAAAAATTAAAACTAACAATAAGAGGTTAGGCAAGGTTAGATTTTAAAAATATGTACATAAGGCGGCACATCAGACTATACATGTTGACCTTGAGGCCGCCTTTATGCCCTACGTAATAAAAGCTGTTATCGCAGTTCAACTGTTTAACTTGATGTGCTGTCGAGTGTACGTTGTGAACTGTTCCTTCTAATATGTTTATGTCGAGTCCACTCAATATCGGAGCGTTTTGTCAAATTACCTTTTGTCCAATAACGTTTGATGTCTCTTAATGACGCAGATGTAATTAGCGAAAGAAAATGTGTTTCTTTGTGGTGTTGAGGTTCGTGAGTTGCTATTGTTTGGATATAAGATTAATGGACGGAGAAAAATGTGATGATAAAGACTCAAATGACAGATAATCTCAAGACATTAGATAAAAAGTAAAGTAACAGCCTATAATCATCCCACTGCTGGGCAAAGGCCTCCATCATTGAATTCAAGTTACCACAGCAATGATGGGTAGGTACAGGCATAATCACCACGCTTGCAAAATGCGGTTCGGTGATCAAATCACAAACCCGAGCAATGTTCGAAAATTCGAAAATCTTAATGTTCAACCCGGCGATCAAACCTAGGACCCCACGATTATGGCCCGATGCTTAAAGTACTAGACAATTAATGGGGGGTTGAGCCTATCAATAGGTACAAAGAAGCTAGTAGATAGGTCTTGAGAAAGCAATTTCAAGACTTTTACCATGTGCTTAGGTACATACCTCGTTATTTTATTCTAGCTGTTGCCCGCGACTTCGTCCGCGTCAATTTCTGTTTATATGATCGCGATTAACATCATTTTCCCGTTTTTTCAACATTTTCCACTGATCGCATCTATTGATTGTAGCGTGATGTTATATAGCCTAAAGCCTTGCTCGATTAATGGACTATCCAACACAAAAATAATGTTTCAATTCGAACCAGTACTTCCGGAGATTACCACGTTCAAACAAACAAACAAACAAACAACTCTTCAGCTTTATAATATTAAGTATAGATAAGTTTTTGATCTTCCGCAACTATAGTACTTGTTACAGTGCCAAAATGTAGGAAACTAATATAAAGCTGGTTTTTAAGATAGGGAGCGAAGATGATGCTGCCTATCTTCATCTGTAAGAACTCCTTTTGTTGGTTCCTAGACTACTCTACTTATTTATTTATTTAAATCAAGAATCTTCAACATGACGTATACTACTGGAATTAACTTAAATCTAGTGTAGAATTTAGAGGTTAGTATTATTACAATTACAGGAGTTCACAACATGCGATAAAATTTTAACAAAAAAAAATCTCAAGTTGTTAATAGTTAATACGAGTATTAATAATAATATTTTTAAGACATGCCTCACTTGGCCACACAGAGCCATCTAGTCCCAAATTAAGCTACTATTAAGTACCCTGTCGTATTGGGTACTAGACAACCGATAAACTTACTTATATACTTTTTTTTTTGTAAATACATACTTATAATACATAGAAAACACCCAGACCAGTACAAACAGACATGTTCATGCACACAAATATTTGTATTGTGCGGGGATCGAACCCGCGACCCATGGCTCAGAAGCAGCGTTTACTACCGCTGATCCAAATGGTCGTCAGTTAAATATTATAGGAACTTGACATACGTATAACAATATACTCTGACACCTTTTAGAGTACAATTATATTCTTTTAACATGCCAAAACCACACAAAACACATCTTTTATTCATTTCTTTTGTTTTGTCGCAACTGTTTTATTTTAAACTAGCTGTTGCCCGCGACTTCGTCTGCGTCAATTTCTGTTATTATGATTGCGATTAATAATATTTTTTTCCGTTTTTGCAACAGTTTTCACTAATGCTTCGCTCCTATTGGTCGCAGCGTGATGTTATATAGCCTAAAGCCTTCCTCAATAAATGGACTATCCAACACAAAATTAATTTTTCAATTCGAACCAGTACTTCTGGAGATTAGCGCGTTCAAACAAACAAACAAACAAACTCTTCAGCTTTATAATATTAGTATATATTGTAGTTTAAGGTGTACCTACATTGAACAGTCTAGAACTAATTTAAAAATTTGTTACTATTCCACTGTGTTACTTGTGAGAATATATTACGTGTTGTAGCATAGGGATGTTGCTATAATTCCCAGTGTCAGCAGCGGTGAAACCGCTGACGGCACCGGAACATAATAGCAGTCGCTTCTCAAATTGAAGACGGGAACTAAGAGAATAGATCCACACAAAGTTTTATTATAAACAGTAAGTACCTACAGATTCCCAAGTTAACTCAACTTCTCTTTAAAATGAAATTATTAATGTCCATTATAATTTTTAATAAACCATTATACCAATGCCTTACAACATAGGCTTCCTCCGATATCCAGTGTTGCGATTTTTTGTCAATCAAAAAAAAAGTTTATTTCTTTTATTTTTGTACCTACATAATTAATTATGCAATTGACCAGTACCCAGCTTAGTACGCACGTTATAATGCCTATAGTGGGAGGTTCAAAAAAATCAAATTAACTATAGTCCATAAAATTTAGCTTGATTAGAATGACACATGTCAAACTGAGGTGGCTAGTGATAGGACTGACTCGACTGATCAAACGAAAAAAAACAGATAAGGCATATAAAATAAACTGAAAATCAGATATATTAAGATTTAACAGAAAGTCAGTGTCGTGATTATTATGAGAATAACTGTAAATCTTGTAAAAACGTCTTTTAAAGTTAGGTGTAATTTTTGTGTTTGGATTATTTTAATTATTTTAACTTTAAATATATTTTACATAATTAAATTGATTAACATGTACAAAAAAATTTATAAAAAAAATTCTTAACATGCCAGTTACCAATATTTTTTCGTGTGCAATGTGTTTCACTTGTGTGATGCTGATACAAAGTTACGTCGTCTCTTTCAGTGAGAACTGTCATTCTAACCAAGCTATATTTTAAGGACTATAATTATCTTAAAATTAGTTTATGTTGCAGTAGTACCTATGATCGGGTATCAGGTGTAGTATTATGGGTCTTTAGCGTGACTTGTTTTTAGCCTGCCTGATCCAAGCTTATTTAAAATACACTGTTTCCTTAATCAATCCGACCGGGAATCGAACCCACAAACCATTGCGTAGTTGGCCGGCCGACTCACCACAACACGTAAATCATATCTAACAACGCCCAGACCTTCTTACAAAAGTTTGTTATATTCACTGATCCGATACAGAAATCTGGCCAAATCCGTTGATAAGGCGAATCATCCCGCCTACTCCAATCGGCTTGTCAACTGTGAAACAGGATTGCCACCTAATACTCACGGTCAAAATGTTCCAATGTGCATAGTTTCAGTAATTCGTGCTCTTGTGTGCGATTCAAACTGGATGTTAATTAAGCCTGTCTGCAGTAACGAGGCGAACGTTCCGGGCAGCGCTATTAGCAGATGTTCCGGGACTTGAAGGCTTTCGGTACATCACTAGTGACTACCGCATGAAAGACGGCTGGCGTAATAATGCTTGCACAGAACTATTTCAGTGAGATGCAAGTGATTTTGTTGTTAATTAAACGTATATGAACGTTATTAGTAAGATATAATGGTTAAGACCGCTAGAAAGATCAATAGCTTGTATTTTTCACATTCAAAGAAGAGCATCACCACTGTGGTAGAAGTCTATGTGTTTTCTTACGACTACCATAGGAAAAGTTAAATGAATGTCGTAAGAGGCGACTAAGGTTAAGTTTGTTTATTTTATTTGATATTTTAGCAATTGAATTGCAATTATAATATCAGTATATAAACTTGAAAAATTATGTCTCAGGCGGGACTCGAACCCGCATCTCCTCGCATGCCGGGTGGGTGCTATACCATTAAGCCACCGAGACACTGCGACTCAGCGCGAATTTTTCAAGCATATTCTTAACGCCGCTGTAAAGCCAGCGTTGCTTCATCAAATGTAAGGAGTTTGCACCCATAACATATGCTTGAAAAATTCGCGCTAAGTCGCAGTGTCTCGGTGGCTTAATGGTATAGCGCCCGCCCGGCATGCGAGTAGATGCGGGTTCGAGTCCCGCCTGAGACATAATTTTTCAAGTTTATATACTGATAATAAGTTTATTTATTAAATAACATCATCCCTAACATCTATCATGACAGACATACCAGTATCCAACGCGATAGAGGGGGCAAAACATTAATACCCACATTTAAAAAGCACGAACATAAAATACATTTTGCGAGATCACTCAGGTTATCCTAGAACACGTCAATCTTCTCGTGAACTTGCTGAAGCAGCTTCTTAGAGAGTAGATTGGTCCTGGCTACGGGCACCAAGTTTAGATATGGTCACGCTGGTTCAGTCCGCTACTACGTGAGAGTGCCTAGAATTCTCGGTTAGTAAAGATAGGAAATGATCTATTCTATCTCATCCTATTTATGCATAAATATGTATAACTTCTTAGTACCTATTGTGTTAGTTAGTTAATTGTTAAAAAAAATCCGTAACAATTCGATTTAAAATCATCTGACGATCTTTAAACCGACTTTATAATAGAAATTCGTTTGCTAATTAAATTAATTGCGGTAAATCAGGTAATTTGTCCGCTGGGAATCTTGGAAGTTCATTATTCAACCCCAATTTGTGGTTGACTTTAATTTTATAGTACTCGGAACTTTGTTTCTGCATGGGCCTCCACTGAAACGGTTTCATCAAATATGTACAGAGCCTTTGCGAAAGATAATTCCTAGGAAACGTTTATAGAAAATGAGGAATTTTTGATATGGATATTACTTACGGCAAATCTAGTAAGTAACTAGTTATTTTTTTCCTTTTTCTTATTTTTGTTCCACATTATGCGTCTATCGTGTCACTCTTTGGGTCCCACCAGAATACCAGCGCTTCAGCGGCCCTTGGTTCGTTGCAGCGCTTGCTGAGGTGGGACCTAATTGGCCATTTTACATGGTAATTTGTTTCTCTGTTTTTTGTTTTGTGTCTTTTGTTTTACTGTTTACCTTTAATTTCGTCTATTGTAATGTGCTTGTGGCTAATTAAATGTTTCTTTCTTTCTTTCTTTCTAGTAAAGCAAAACCTTTTCCATAAATCGTTAACCTTTGATAATGAGCTTCAAACATTGAAACGTGCTATTGCTTTGGGTGACTTTATACGAGTATTGGTGGCTTTTGTCGGATCTCTTATAATTTTTAATTAATTTTTAAATCAATTTGTTATATTTATCCAACACAACCAACCAACCAATCAATCAATCAAACCAAAATCAACCCAACAAGGTGTTTTTAGGGAAGCCCATTTCAATCTAAACAAAACCTTATTTGCTGTAATAAAAATACAAAAATACTATAAGAAACCGGCAAATCTTTTCGTTAGTATTAAAAAATTCACGGTTTTCTGCCTATGTCCTTAAATATAAACAAACAAAAACTAATTTATTAAGTAAGGTAATTACTAACTATTAAAACTAATGGTATTTACTTCATTAGTGACTCAACGTTTTATTTGTATAATCAGCTCATTAATTAGTCCTAAATAATGAGTTTTGCCTATTGATGAAGCACATCACGTTATTTCGAACATAATTTCACAAATTTATTAACAGCATTTCTGAATTTAATGTAATCTACAAAGCTAATTTGAAATTAGAAAAAAATAGAGGCTTTTCTTTTAATGTCACAGAATAACATGAAAAAACTAGAGCTTTTTGTAGGTCCACACGACAGCAGATCAAGGTATTAGTACCTTTATATCCTGAAATCTTCTCTACGAACAAATAAAGACCCTAGCTAGAGAATAATAACCAATGCGATGAGCAAATATGCGCATTCATTGCATAAATGTATGAAATCGCGTCAGCGCGCAGGTGAGGGAATCTGTTAGCGATTAGTATTGCTCGCCCTGATAATGGGAAGGTGCCGCAAATTGCCGGATTCACAGATGGATTTTTTTTGGGTGGTCTAAGTTATAAACTTTTTACAGTAAATTATTGTACATTTATAGACCTACGTTGGACCTGGACCACTAGCGCACCAATGCATCAATCCTTACACAGCTTCGTGTCCGAACCTGCCTATCCACAGTTTGTCAACAGCGCATCCTATCCTATTTCGGCCACATATTGAGGAGGGGGGATGAGAGCCTTGAAAAGCTGATCATAGTTGGAAACACGGAGGGCAGACGAACCCGTGGACGGTCTCCAGCTACATGGAGCGATCAAGTGAAAGGCTCATCCTCAACCAAGTTCTCCTCAATAGTCAAAGATGCGATGGACTGGCGCCGGTGGAGGCAGATAGTGCAAACTAGATGTAGAACATCCAAATCTCTCGATGACCACGATCCTCAGTCATGAGGGAGCGACCACAGAGAGAGAGAGAGACCTATGTTAATGTATGGATCTAAATCCTGGGCCGTCAATAAGGTAGATGAGAGACGATTGCATCCAGAAATTGGAAAGTAAAGATGGATGTGTGGAGTGCCGAAAATGGATAAAATATGGAATAAATACTTTAGGGGAAATATAAAAGTAGCACCGCTAGTAGAACTGTTGAAAATAAATCGTCTTTCAATTTTAAATACTGGTATTATAATTGCAATTAAATTGCTTAAATATCAATAAAGGATACAAGAAAAGTAATAAAGATGATGGTGGATGCCTAGGATAGAAGATGGATGGATAATATCATAAAAGATATAACGTTGAAGGAGGTGGACGTCTCGATGACGACCTCCGTGGCGGAGTGGCGTACACACCGGTTTTCAAGGTGTCGCCTGCTCCGAGGTCCCGGGTTCGATTCCCGGACGGGTCAATGTAGAAAAAATGCGTTTTTCTACATTTACTTGGGTCTGGGTGTTTGTGGTACCTTCGTTGTTTCTGGTTTCCAAAATACGAATGCTTTAAATAGTTATTCAAATTGGGATCAGAACGATGTACTTATGTTATGTTGTTCACATTTATGGAAGAGGAATATACTGCGCCGATCCAAATGACCTGGGAATTGGGCAAATGAAATGAACAGGACGATGATTTCTTATTTACAGTGTTACTAAAGTTTAAGCTTTGTCTGATTGTAAGACTGCTTATTTGAAAACACAGTATCCATTTAATATCAAACAAGGTTTGAGCCGTGACGTTTGACGGTAAGCCATACAATTCAATTGGATGTCTTATACTCAAAGACATTAATCTTTTACAATTAAACACGGCGCAAACCTTGTTTAATTTCCTATAGTAACAACATTATTGACACTTTAAAGTAGCTTTAAGTTGTTCCTAATTAGATCATAAAATAAAATCTACTCAAAGTGTAAAAAAAAGGATTGTTTACCATAAAGTATTGATTGATTGTGTAAAAAAAAAGGATTGTTTACCATATAGTAATGCTTCAACACTCAAAGTGTAAAAAAAAGGATTGTTTACCATATAGTAATGCTTCAACATAGCTGATGGCAAGGAATTAGACTGGATCCTCGCCGAATCCGGCTTACGTCGTAGCTACGGACCTACCATTGTGGAGAATGTGTTTTTTGGGTAAAAGATTATAGATGTATGAGAAATAGCTGAGTAATAGATATCATTTTAGTTTGCTAGTCTCTAGTCACTGTTTTTCAGGATTAACATTGAGAATTATTGAAAAATACTTATTTCGTTTTTGTCTTGCCTTAATTTCTATATCTACCTATTTTGTTTATGGTACGTACCTAAGATTTTACTGATTTCTACAAGATATTGAAATATTTTAATGTTTCTAAGTGATATCTTTATTACATGACATGTAAATTTAGTATCGCAGTGTTTTGGTTTTAAAATTAGCTGCTCTTATTTTCAGTGCTAACATGAACTCAGTTATGGTCTCATCCTCAGATTCTTACTTACAAAAACGTCGCTCATCTCCATACCTTGCACCACACACCAACGGCTGCCTACGTTATGGGCGCGCGTGTCCAGAATTTTATGAAGGTACAAATGAACCCGAACTGTTATTTTTCGGAACATCTGTTTAATTATGCTGAACGACCTTGGGAATGGCCTTTAGATGAAAATGAATAAAAAACCCACGCCGTAACGTAAGGTGTGAGCTGAGATGTTATTGCTACGTGATAATGTTTGGAGGGTATAACGCCATAGAAAAGTAAACTCAGATTTGCATATGAAGAATTTTGATGGGCGACAGGTGGCGCCACCACGGAATCAAAAGAATATATTGGTTTTTAATCTTTCATATAGTAAAAAGGATTAACACAGTAAATAATTAATAAAACCGGCCAAGTGAGAGTCGGACTCGCGAACGAAAGGTTCCGTAAAAAAAACGGGTTTGTTGTATGGGAGCCCACCTTAAGTATTTATTTTATTTTGTTTTTAGTATTTGTTGTTATTGCGGTAACAGAAATACATAATCTGTAAAAATTTCAACTGCCTAGCTATCGCGGCTCTTGAGATACAGCCTGGTGACAGAGCGACGGACAGACGGACAGACGGACAGACAGCGAAGTCTTAGTAATAGGGTCCCGTTTTTACCCTTTGGGTACGGAACCCTAAAAAGGTGTTGCGTAAAGAAAAATATATAAGTACTGGCTGTAAGCAAAAATGATGAAATTTCGTTGTTTGTGATTTTCTCAAACACAAGTCTTGTGCTTTTTAGCAGCTTATTATGGAATTTCAACAAACAATGAGATTTGCAACTGTTTTTTGATAAAATAAATTGCTGGTGTATCTTGATCATACATACATACTTTGAACAAACCTTTTTCGACTGGTCTAAGACCACCTAAGACAGTTAAAAAATATTTATTCAAAAATTAAATATGTAAGGTAAAGAAAATACTCTTCATTTCACACCATGAAGGATAAGTTTATCACATTAAATATTGAAGCTTAACAATTTAGGCAGTGATTGTATTTCTAATGAAGTTATCTATGTGATTTTGTTCACAATTAAAGTACCTATCTGAACATAATATTTACTAACACAATAACTCATGCTATCTGAAAATTTTCTTCTGTTTACCCGACCAATTCTATCCTAGCTTTTCTAGTTACTTAGAAAATCCGTCTCAACTAATTAAAAGTAGCAAGGAACTTTTAATTAGTTCTTCATTATGCTTCGACTCATTCTGAAGCTCATTTTTAACCCCGAACACAAACAGAGGGTTGTAACAAGTTTACCGTATGTAGGCGTTGACTAATAATAAGAAATACGAATAGGTAGAAACACAGTCTGAAGGATAGAAGGAGAAAAGGATTAAAAAAGAAAAAGTCAGTTAGAAGGATCTCTTAATCATCATCATCGGCAACAAACGGCTATTGCAGAGCAGAGCACTCTCTTAGGATCTCCACTACGATTGGTCCCACGCCATCCCTATCCACCGTCTTACCGAGATCTTTACAATTAGAAGTACAGAGAGACGTTTATTTCCTACTCAGGTTGAGCTTTTATAGGTACGCAGAAAAATTTGCTACACAAATCATGTTTCAGACGTAAAAACCTACAAAATTATATAACGTGAAAAATACAATTACTTACCTAAATAAACCACAAATTAGTTTGAAAAATTTGCTTTAATACAAACAAAACCATTTACACGTGTCCAGAAATGGCTAATTAGAACGCTAACAACGAACGCCCCAAAGTTTACTATACCCATTTTGTCGCAATAACAAAATTAAGTCGTCCCAAAATTTAGTACTGCGGCACAAATAGCCGGCAATTTTGTGTGCCACACAACCGCCTAATGGGTCATCATGTAATGTACAACCAGTGCTTGATAATCCGTATTAAATAATTGGGTTTGGTTCAAATAGAAACCACTGAGGATTTATCAGAGTTGAAAGCGCCTGCCCGGATAATGCAGGCAAAAGCGTGCGATGGAGCATTGCAGTTGTATGTACCGTAGGCGTATTTGTTCCTAGTTAATTTCGTTAGTGCATCCATACAGGAAGTTAATTCGAGGTTTACTAAAATTGTATTGTTTGGATAGTAATAAGCCGGTTTATTTATATATACGCAACACAAAGGCGTAATTCCAACGTTTTAACTTTGTTAACACGAAAATGAGGTATCATTTACTAGGTACTTTTAAATAAAATATTATTATGATATTGCGCTACCTCTGATTAGCCTTTATAAATTTTAAAGTTAACTAAATGTTAGAATTCAAAATAGAGAAGGCAGCTCAGTTTTTTTAAGCTATTGCATAGCTTCTATCGCCGGCCTTGAGCGTGGAGACCGAATCCAGAAATTCCGTAACGAAAATAACCTAACACCCCCCACTCCGACCGGCACAGCGGTGATACTTTTTAGTTTTTCCATCTATCAATGAATAGCAGAACTTTTAAAGACTTTTTGAAATATCACGCTTGTCTCTTTAGTTCAGCAACCCGCCTTTAGGTGGCATTTGTTGTATCGGCATAAGTTGATAAAAAATGCTATGCAATAGCTTTACCGCGGCAGTCTCCGAGTGCCACACGTCTTTTTTTTTCATATGACGTTTCACCCGGGTTAAGGGAGAAGACACTCCTATGCCCATATTCATCTGACAGTCTCCTATTATAGACGTATCTTATTATTATATATATATATTTTATTCCAGAATCAACAAACACTTTTGTTAGTTCTTCAAATGCAAATGTGACAAAGTTTCCAGAGATCTGTTTGATCATAATAAGGAATGCTAATGTTACTATTATTAGATAGAAATGTAGTCATGGTGCCATCAATAAAACAAATCGAAAAATGTAATTAGACTGTTTTCTATTTGTTTTATTAAACCACGTCATATTATTTGATGTAAAATAGAAAAAAAAAGTGATAAGTAATGCTAAAACATTTTTTTAAATAATTGTCTATTGTTGATACAGGTTTGTGTCCAACTTCGACATTAGTAACATTTCTCGTAAAGATAATCGACGATACCATTCACATTTCACACTAAAACACAAACGAAAGGAAACAAGTGTTTTATTACGTTTGTGTTTTCATATAACATCATAAAATCATTATCTTTTTGTCTTACAAAATCTTTTCCAAACACCCTAATCTGGCTAAAGCCTCGGCTAAAATCGTCCAACCACTTCAACTCCTGTTACTCGAGTGTCGTATAGCTAGTTACTTCCAAAGAGAACTCGCATTTCAAAGTGAGTTTCGACTCAAAGGCTGATACATTATAGTGGACGCTCTTACGGCTTTTATCTAGCATTTCGATAGCAGATTTCTGGCTTATGGAAAATACGAGCACGGTTACCAATTTGGTGGATTAGAATCGCTGGATGTGGCAAAAAACAACATAACTATTTTATACAAAAATTGTATGTGCTGACATGAGCTAAAAACAATAATTAAAAAGTTAAAAGCACCTTTAATAGCCCACGGAGAAAAAACCTATTCGATAACAAAGTCAAAAATTGCCTTTATGACCGGACTTTGAATAACGAACCGATTGACACTATATTCATCAAAATACTAGATTTTAGATAC
Source organism: Anania crocealis (assembly GCA_949315895.1). Lineage (NCBI taxonomy): Eukaryota > Metazoa > Arthropoda > Insecta > Lepidoptera > Crambidae > Anania > Anania crocealis. The sequence continues at coordinate 4,125,622 of OX438868.1, forward strand.
CTATTAGATTCTTATGAACAAGGTGTCTATCGATTCGAATACTAAATAGTTTTATTAGGAACTACGAAGGAACATACGTACAACCATGCATAGACTGTTGAAATTAAAACTTTTCCTTTCAGATTCACTGCGTTCATGTAAGAATATATTTATTTATGTACACTTTATTGCATTACACAAAGATAGTACAATATAGCGAATTGAGATTTTGTTTGAGATGTACAAAAAATATTAAAAAAAAAACATTTTAATATGTATTTTTACTCGACTTGACCTAATAATATGTTTTGAATCATCTTTGTGAAAAACTGTATCATTTCCAGTGCTTTTAACTCTGTTTCACCCGGCGTAGGAGCAAATTTTATTATATTCCGAGTGTATATTTTGCTGATATGCGACGGTAATATTTGGGAGAATTTCCCGTACAAATACAGGCTTAGGCAAAAGTTCTATAAATATTTGAGTTTTCTGTTTGTCATGTCTGGTTTTTGGTAGGCGTTGCAACGCGTAGCGTCAGAAAAATTAATAGATTTATATTGAATCGACCAAAAACGGATGTTTTTAGAAGTCAGTACTCAAAAAGTAAAAATAGGGCCCTAATACTGAGACTCGACTGTCCGTTTGTCTGTGTGTCTGTCACTAGGATGTATCTCATGGAACTCTTTCCTGTTATTTGTATTGATATGATGAAAACATTGCAGTTTTTAAATTGTTTTTTATGATTTTGTCAATAATCAGAGGTAGGTTAATTGGTAATCAGAAAAAAATTATAGATTCAAGATATTAATATTGAACAGACCAAAAAACTGATGTTTTTAGGAGTACTCAAAATGTTAAAACAGGTTTTTAATACTGAGACTAAACTGTCCATTTGTCTGTGTGTCTGTCATTAAGATGTATCTCATGAAACTTTTTTCTGTTATTTGTATTTATTAGTCTATCTTAAGTTATAGTTTGTAAATAAAAGACGTAAATGAAAAAAATATATATAACAGCAATAAAACAAAAAAAATAAAGATTTTTCCCTTGCTCACTTGTTCATACTCGTAGCTTTATTAATTTAATAGTTCTAATCGACCTCTGGCTTTTGATTTATCTTCGAAATGTGCGAAAATCGTAAAAGTTGGCTTTATTTGATGTCTGTACTTCACTGTATGGTATCAACATTCATCTCAAAGATTACTTATTGACATACAATCAAATATATAAAAATCTTATTTGATTACGTAATTTGTATCAAGCGATGTAAGGATCCATTACATGTACAATTAATAGCTAGGAGACCCATTCAAACCAGTGAATTAACATAATTCCACAACATGTATAAGGGTAGGTACACTATCCATATAGGTTACTGTCCAGCTTATACTTTTTTTTATCCCTGTATACAGGCTGGTCCATTATAGGGTATATTTGCATAGCCCTGGATGTAAGAAATCCAAAAAAAAATTTTGACGTCACCTTTTGGACCGCCCTGTATGTGATCATGCCCTGACTGTATTCATACAGCATTCAGGGTGGTGCATCCTTGGTATATGTATCTTATACGTGCACTATATGGCGCATTTATTCAGATACGAGTACATATTAGCTGTCATATTATATTGCCAGAACATAAAATCAATAGTACTGCCCCGTCTCTTTATAAGGGTCGCACAAAGTGACTAAAGGAGTACCGCAAGAAGAATTCAGGCAGCAGCGTCCTCCTTTCAAAATTGGCTAAACACCGACTGCCAACCATCCTGCCAAACATATCAGTTGAAGTAAAATACTTCTTCTCGAAACGCCTTTCTCCAGTAGTAGACTAGGCTGATGATAATAACGATGTGTAAGTCATTTAACTAACAAACAAGATCGAAAATCAAATTGTAGGAATCTTATTCAACATTTCGTTCAACATAGCGTTCTACTCGACGTGAAATAGAATGTTCAGGTATCAGGTAATCTTGTTTCACTAAAACGTAATGAAATAGGAAACTCGTAGCGCAAGGAACTTCAATAACTCCTCTCAACCGTCGGCTAATTGTAAAATCGATGGGTGCAGTTAAACTGTGTGTTTCTGAAACAGAAAATGTACTGTGATAGAAGCCTCAGAAACAAATGACAGGAAAATCTGTGACCGCTTAAAAAACTTAAACTCGTTAAATACATTTTACGAATGCAAAAGTTTAGATTAACACTTCCACTGACACAAAGATAGTTTTTAGTAGGCCGCAATGTTGTATCACGTGGATCTATGCTACTCAATCACGCTATAGTGATCAAGCATTCTTGCCAAGTATCTTAATAAAATATTATAAAATTTTACTGGCCGAAATTTCACACAGGCTGCTATCTATCACAATAAATGTGCCAATTCGAGGGTTACTTTCAAATGCAATCTTAAACGGTTACAAAATCCCGGTCAATAGCTTGTTTAACACATTCAGCTCGATGACTAAGTAACAACAACCAGTAATTTTAACACTTCAGACTAAATTATTAAGACACCTGATGAAGGTGTCAATAAAATTAAGAGGTTGAGAAATGAAAATTGAAACTATCAATTAGTAAATAGAAATTATACAATATACCGATTTCGTACTGGACATTTTAATTTGGTGCAATTAACAATTTTAAGCTGTGTCTATTCGGTGAAATCATCTATGATTTCCGAACTTTAGTTTTTGCCCAGAAGTAGTTTAGCTGCTTCGGGTATTATTGCTATACTATCCGTATTTTAGTATACTATACAGTAACATAAGTTTGTGCTACTTACTGTTTAAAAACCTTGTCGAAATAACATGAGCTATAATGAGTAAAACTAAATTCATTCTAACACTGCATATGAATAAATACTGTTTTTAACTGATTTTCAGGAAAGGTCCAATCTTATGGACCTTAACATGGAACATGAATAGTTCCTGTCCATTCAGTTTTATTTTGCTTGATGTGAGAACTGAACAAAAAATCCGACTGAAATTCAAAATAAAATTACACCATCTGCCGTCCTACGGGTTTCGTTAGAAGTTATTCGCCCCGTTGGTCTTGTGGTTTAAATACCGGGCCATGATCTCGGGGTCCCGGGTTCGATCCCCGAGTCGGACAGCAAAAAGTTTCGAATTTTCGAACATTGCTCGGATTTGTGATAATTAACCAGCATTTGGCAAGCGTGGTGATTATGCCAGTACCCATCGTAGCTGTGATAACTTGAATTGAATGATGGAGGCCGTTTCCCTGCAATGGGATGGTTTAGGCCATAACTTTACTACTCAAGTAGTAGATAGATAGATAAATAGAGTTGCACTAAACAAAGGTAATATGAATTACAATTTGACACATCTGTATAATAAAGCAGTCAATAGGTACCTACCAAAATAAGACGGGCTAAATTCGTATCAGCGACTCCTATCTACCATTGCATACTGCGATCGCCAATCTTCCTGCCAAATGTGGCAATTATAGTAAAAACTTCCCTTTGGAGAAATTTTTGTTCCTTATTAAGTCCACTGATGGATAAAGTCCTTTCCATTTGTCCCTTATCTTTAGTCATCTCACATCTCACATCGGTTAAAAAATGAATTTATAATTAGTGAAATAATCGCCTAACATAGATACAGTGAATAAGTACCTTTCTTTGAAATCGGTTGACAAATTTATTTATATTTGATTATGTTCTCCCTAAATATCGATTCAACGTTGTTCCGTGTTATCTGCTATTTTTGACAATCATTATAAGGTTTTAGGAAACGTAAACATTGTTTGACTTAACTGTAAATCTAAGTTTTTATTGGCAAACGCCTTTTTTAAAATAGAGTTGAATGTTTCAAAACAAACGAAATTGCAGCTAATTTAAATGCATGCCTTGCTCCCAGTCTAATGTACAATTAGGACATCTGTGGGAGAGACAAAAAAGGAATTATCTTAAAATATCTTTCCTTATGTCTTGAAGCATAAAGTCCAAAAGTCTTTGCAAATTTTTGGTGATGACGATAGCAGAAAAAGAACAGACAGGATTTCAAAATTTAGTAGGTAGTTACTGTAACGAGCTTGGTTCAGCGGATCACTTTAGAGCTTAAAAAAATATTTAAAGGTTCTTACGAAGATATTACTTTAGCAAAATCAGTTTAGTTTCTTATTTTAGCCCCAGGAAGCGCTTAAACGTCTCAATATTTTGTTTTCTTTTTCAGGATATTAGTTGGCTAGTCCCGAGAAGGAGCAGCGCTAGAAACTCAATCACTACAATAAGCCATTTTTTAAATAAGTAGGGTACAAGAAAATAATTTGTTTTGGTGCTAGTTACGACATTTTTATGATGATGATCGGTCCTATATTCCAATTTATTTCACATGGAGATCACAAAAAGATAGAAGTACAACCAGAAGAAGTCGGGCAGCAGCTAGTTTTGTCCGCAATAAGCCAAACTGTGATGACCAGCAAAATATTACTGTTGAAGAGATCTTTCTGCAATAGTATTGCAATAGTACAGGCTGTCAAGTAACAGGCAATAGCCTACAATCATACCACTGCATGGCAAAAGCAAAATCAATATAATTTTTCAATTGAAATTACCACAGCTCTGATTGTTGTAATTAGTCATTTGTTTATTAGGTAGATACAGGGATAACAACCACGCTCGTCAAATGCGATTTAATGATTACAACAAACCCGAGAATGTTCGAAAATTTTAATATAGCACTCACTAGAACAATGGAGCGTATTTAAATATCACATAGTAGAACCTACACAAAATATCTTGAGATCCCATACCCCTTTTTCTGAATCTAATCTACACAAATATTTTACAGAGGAAACATTTGTATTTTTGTGTGTGTGTGTTTGTAATGGATGAACTCAAAAACTACTGCGCCGATTTCAAAAATTCTTTCACCATTGGAAAGCTACATTTACCTTAAGAGACATAGGCTATATGTATTGCTAGAAAAGATTGGGGGTCCTTTTAAAAAAAATCTTATGTCCACCCGTGTGAAGCCGGGACGAACCGCTAGTACTTTATATTCTCAAAATGTACTGGCGGCATCTTTGGGGCTATTCCTGTCTTTCCCTAATTGGGACAGTCTGCATCAAATTAGAAAGTAACTACTTAAATTTTATGCTTAATTTAAAACGTGTTAATAGTCTGTAGACGGTGTTTTGCTAACTTAATTAAAATAAGGTAATTAACGACGTACAGTCACTCCGAATTCACACTTAGATATACATTTTTGCGTCAATTAACTGTAAGTACTTTTAATAGAGCTTGTTCAAAACTAAATTAATTCTAAGAATTTTGTTAAGATTGCTAATTAACAAAGGTAAATTATTTCCAGAAAAATTTGAGGCGTTTCGGATAGGTATCGTTGTTATCAAAATAATTTTAAATTTTTTAGACATTTACTAATTTGACTTATAATTGTTAATTGTATTTCTATAAAACATGGCACCTGCATTTTTGCCTTTACTTTAGATTTAGTACTTAAAAATAAGTTTTGTATGACAGTTATGTCACCCAGCCAGGACGTTTCGTCAGCTTTAAATGGCGTTGGAAGTCACGTTTTGATGGGTGTTAAAAACTGCAAATTAAATATTTTTTCCTTAATTCGTGACAAATATATATATTCTCAAAATGCTAATATACTGTCTTTAATATGTAAAACATATTTTTTATGAATCGGTAACATAATATGCAGATAAGAATTAAACTTGCACAATCTATCTTCAGGCGGAGAAACCAAATATTCACATCTGTTCCTTACCACAAGGCACGCTTGGTCAGAACCCTTTATGCACTATGCACTATGAAGTTTACGTACCAGTGGGTCTAGCACAAAGAACTATAGACTTCGAATCGTTTGCGTATCGAAAGCAAACGACACAGAGTTCGTGCTTTTTTTTGTAGTTCTCGTTTTGACCGCGCGAGCGCTGTTTAAGTTTTCATACTAAATATTTCGATGGCGATACGAACACGCAAACGATTCGAATTCGATAGTTTTTCGTGCTAGACTCACTGAGACGTAAAACATAACTGATTGACGTATGGTAGTTTTGCAACCATTGATTTTGTATTGACACAAAATATATGATTGCAACCACAGAACATGAAAAGGCGATGTAGGCTGGGCAGGCGCGCCACAGAGGTTATGAGCAAATGCTTGTAAGTGAGCGCTGTAAATTCGCTTGATTGGCGTTCTTTGAGCTCGTTTATGTCTAGTGGGGCGCAAGCGGCGACATCGCTTCTCATACAAATGGCGCATGACAGCCTTTCTAACCTTTTTCCATTTTCTGTGGATCGGGACGACCAACAATAGGGATGTAAGACGCTGACTGCAGCCGATGACCTTGAGCAATGAATACGCCCACAAATTGATTCGTCTTTGAATTTCTTTGCAACGCGCCGCAGCTGTCACTGTCGATTCCCGTAGGAGTGACAGAGAAAAAGCGCATGGAATAGTAGGGCCTAAGTGCCAAACAACAATATTCGTTGTGCAATTTAAAATTGCCATTTTATTAAAAATCCAAATCAGCCATTTGCTTAAACAACATGTAATTCAGCGTAAGAATATGCTTGAAAAATTCGCGCCGTGTCGCAGTGTCTCGGTGGCCTAATGGTATGGCGCCCGCCCGGCATGCGAGGAGATGCGGGTTCGAGTCCCGCCTGAGACAAAATTTTTCAAGTTTATATACTGATATTACTATGGTAACTTGAATTCAATGATGGAGGCATTTTCCCTGCACTGGGATGATTATAGAATAGGCTGATTTGCTGAAGCACAAAACTAGAGAACGGCTTGAAGAATACTGGTAAAGGCATATATTATTTGTTATTAAGGGAACTACTGGAGCTAAGTATGCGGTGCCCCAATTGATTTAATTTTATTACTCCTAAACAAAATCAATTCTCAAAAAACTAGAACAGTATCACAAACAAATTACCTCTAGTATTTATTGAATCACTGTTAACTGCTTTTCATTTTGGCATTCTTTCGTATTGTACATTATTGCTAAAAGCAGCCGTTTTTGGCGTTAGCGACAAATTCGACTTTATAAACAACTAAATGAAAAGTTTGACGTACTTTTTTTTTACTTTTTTTAAAAATTGGTTTTGTTTAGAAGTAGTAAAATTAAATCAATTGGAGGCAGCACATAGTCTGGTAGTCCCCTTAATAATACGATTAAGACCCAAGTTCACCAACATTTAAACAGCCGGTAAACAAAGAGTGACGATTAATTGGTCACAATTCCCATACAAAATATGTCAAATAATATTTTAAACGCTGTTTAAACGCTGTTTTAACTTAAACGTCTGTTGGTGAACTCAGGCCTAAGCTACTTAAATGGTACCAAAATAACAATAAACCGCTTTCTTTATGCTTTGACTGAACATTCGAAGCTTATTGTATCCTATTCACAACATATTCACAAATAATTTTGACTGTCAATGGCTGTCAATATGTCTTCAAAATACTTTTTAAAGTCTTTACTTCGGGATCAGAACGTGATGTAGTAAATATTTATTCCTTACTAGTTCTTACTAGCGACTTCGCTCGCTTTTTTATCATTAAAATCAGTTTTATTTCTGCAAACAGGCCCCAGGAAGGTGTTACACGACCCAATATTTAAACCTACACCTTAGAATACAAGTATTTACTTTGGGTAATTTTATGTCCTTTTCCGAGGTCTAGTCTTTACGTCGCAAATTTCATCAAAATCATTTATATCCTTGGGGGAGGCCTATGCCCAGCAGTGGGCGTCGTTCGGCTGATATGATGATGATGATGATTTAGTGGTCTAGGCGTGAAAGCGTAAGAGAGTTAAAATTTACCTTATGATACTTACAAATAATGTGGCACTATATTATACACCATGCAATTTTAACCACCTATTAAACGAATCCTACGTTATTGGTCCACTATGTATAACATCATCGCAGTGTTATTTTATTTATTAAAAATAATTTTTGAAAAATTTTAATTTTTGATTTAGACTTTTAATTTTTAACACGCTGTGACGCGCCCAGACGTATTATTTTGCTACGGCGAGGTCTCGGTTGAATGGACCTTACATAGCTACATCTGTGGGCGTCACAGCTTGTTTCAAAATAAATAGCTGAACCGATATTCAAAATTTTAAAAAGAAAAAAAAATTTGTAAAAAAATATAAATAACATTGCCAAGATGTTACACATAATGGTTATATAAAGTGGGCTTCGTTTTACAGGTGGTTCAAATTGCACGGTGTATAATATGCTAAATAATGTTTTAAATCAGTTCAGTAGATCCAATGATCCCTACAACCTCACAAACCTTATGATATTAAAATTCAAATGATTTATTTCATGTCACATAACATAAGTAAGTACAAAAATTTTAAAGGTATTAGTTCCTATCTATTGGATTAGAAAACATACGTAAAACAGTTTTACTTTTATTTATACTCGCAAACTTTACCTATTCATCATATTTTTTAGATTTAAAAAACAAACAGCTTACTCTTATTTTTATCTGTAGCTCTTCAATCTATTTAAAGGTTCAAAATTAGATAGTACTAAAAACTTCTTTCGAACTCGGAACAGTCGTAAACAAAACTTACGTATAAAATATCGAAAAACGTTCCTCCCAGAAGGCCCTCGGGACCTTTTGACGGATGGCTTACCCTATTAGAGGGTCGGGTCACTCCTCACTGCTCACTCAGCCAGGCTGACGTGACCTTTGACTTTGAAGCAATTTTTAAAACTAGGTACCATGTTGAAGCAGAACGAGAGTTCTTTTAAAATTGGATACTGTTTGATAGAAAAACAATTTTAAAGATGCACACGTAAATATAAATAACTAGCTGGTTCCCGTGACTTTGTTCACGTGATGTTAATTTGAATTTATCCTATTATGATTATGCCAGTACCCATCATTACGTGGTAACTTGAATTCAATGATGGAGGCCTTTTCCCTGCAGTGGGGTGATTTTATAGGCTGTTATTACTACGATAACCGCTTATTTTTGGGACAATAAGTATAGCTTATTAGCTTTTTAGCTCGTGATCTGTCTCCGTGCCAAATTTGACTCCGCTTCGCTTACTCTGCAACACCAAGCTCGTATTTACGGATATATCTGTCTCTTTCAGATACTGACATCGGTATGAGTGATAGGGACAGATGGATTCGATTATACGGACATTGTCTTGCGAAGTAAGGCCTCTGTTCTCCCATTCTGGCCTGATTGGGTAACAAACATTTATCTAAACCTTCGAATTTATTTAGTAAGATTAGTATTGGGGTGGTGGGATCTACTTCCTAGTGGTCCGCCCTGGGCAACGGCATCTTTGGTTTTCTAACTAATGATGACGGCTAACAGATCCCTCTGCGGTGGTAGGCTTTGTAAAAGGCCGCCTGGATGCTACCACCCTCCTGCCGGAGTCCAGCGCCAAACAGTTTTTCTGTGTTCCGCTGGTGTGTGGGAGAACCAGTGCCACTTTCTGGGTAAGCTCGCTCCATCTTAGGTTTCTTCTTAACCGTAGACTTAAGTAGTCAAGAGCAAGCCTATTTATTATGAAAAGTAAGAAGTAAGACAAGATTAGTTGGGAATGAGATATTTGTAAATGTGATACTAAAAGATTACAAAAAATGACACTCTAAGCGATTTTTTATCCAATAATTTCTACTTGCACTCTTCATATATGAACACACATTAAAAAGAAAAATTTTAAATCTGTGGTTGATATGGATAGCAAAATCACAATTTATGTTTGTAATGCGTAGTATACGTATGCGTAGCGCTGAACAAGTAGATAGATAGATACACTTTATTGCACTAAACACAAAAAGAAACAATATAACGAACCAGAGAGATTGTACAGACAACGGCAGGTCAATCTACCCAAATAGTTAAAGGTAATTGAAAAGATTTTCAACTTAAAGTCCAATAAGTAGAGACATGTCCATGGTATGGACTTAGAATGCTTATTCTAAGGGTATGGACATGTGATGAGAAGAGACGAAGAGCACGTGACAAGAAGAGTGATGAATATGACTGTTGATGGATGGACGGGTAGAGGGCGACCTAAAAAGAGATGGATTGATTGTGTTAGAAAGGATATGTGACTGACAGAATTGTATAGAAGAGGAAAACATACTGCGCTGACCCCAGATGACCTGGGAACAGGGCTAGTGAATGATGATGATGAAGTAGAGATCAATATCAATTGAAAAAATTTGACGTTTTGTGGTAGGTTGACGTGCTGCTGTCTGTACAATTAGGTGGTGTTATCGGTATCAAGTAATCAATATGATGCGCAGTACTTTTAATGGATTTGACAAATAAAATTCGAAAGGGCATAGACAACCTAAAACTAGTAAGATCGACTGTAAATAAAAAAAAACACTACTAAACGCAAGAAATAGAGTTACCAGAAAGTCAAATATTTTAAACGAATTATGGATTTAGAAAATTATTTTGCTAATGATTTCCGCTTATTAATATACCGGCCTAGATACCTTCACCACACCACCCGCACTAACACTGATTTGAGGAAGCACCTGCACCACACTAACACTGATTGAGCAAGCACTATTTCATGCAGGAAAACCGCCCGCCCTCCCTCAAAAATACATGCAGTACCTCGACGCGTTTCGCCACTTCACGTGGCATCCTCAGGAGATGTTGTCGCCTTCGCTGCGCTCCGACGACTAAGCGTCGCGTCGAGGTTTTTATTATATTGGTGTTGGGTACTAATAATTGCATTAACTGTACTGCATGCATTTTTGAGGGAGGGCGGGCGGTTTTCCTGCATGAAATAGTGCTTGCTCAATCAGTGTTAGTGTGGTGCAGGTGCTTCCTCAAATCAGTGTTAGTGCGGGTGGTGTGGTGAAGGTATCTAGGCCGGTATATTAACAAGCGGAAATCATTAGCAAAATAATTTTCTAAATCCATAATTAGTTATGGATTTCCGCAAAGTAACGCCTGAGTCTATTAATTTTATTTTAAACGAGTTGATGAACCTAAGTATCTACCTCAAAGCACTCACAAGAGAATTTCTTGGTCTATGGTAGGCGAATTTAGGTTACAATGAATTAAGGCTGAAATCGTATTTACGACGTTTCCATTCTGCAGCGACGAAACTAAAAAGAATATTTTATAATCTGAATTTGCATGAAAATAATTTGACCAATATCATTTACTATCCCTAAACAATTTCACAAGATTCTCATAATCCTGGGCGGATGCAAACTATGGGTTTTTGTGGGCAAAAGGAAAATGTAATATATTTTTACGGTGCTCCTATAAAAATATATGATCATTATGCCTTGTAGAACCTTCTGGGTTTTTATTGTGAGCGTATTGGTTACTTTATTGTTGGGCTTAAGGAAATTTAAGAAGTTATAGGGACGAGATAATCGGGCACTTTTATATTTTGTTCTGTCTATTAATTGGTCCACCACAAAGTATCTCACTCATATTATAAACTAGCTGTTGCCCGCGACTTCGTCCGCGTCAATTTCCGTTATTATGATCGCGATTATTTTTGCATCATTTTTCACTCATGCTTCGCTCCTATTGGTTGCAGCGTGATGTTATATAACTTAAAGCCTTCTTTGATAAATGGACTACCCAACATAAAAATAATTTTTCAAATCGGACCAGTATTTCCTGAGATTAGCGCGTTCAAACAAACAAACAAACAAACAAAAAAAGCGAAAGTTTTCTAGTTCAATGATTGCTACTTAATTACAACAAAACCACTGAACGTTTTAAAGTAAGATTCAGCTCAGAGATAATAAATAGACTAAAATAGCATACAGGCCACTTTTGATTCCGTAAAAATATGCAGTTTCCTTGGAATATTTTCAAATGAAATATGAAACGCGATCAAAGTTGCGGGTAACATCTAGTGCCTTATAAATGCTGATTGAAATACTCTTGGTTACTATGAAATTAGTTGTTTCGGGGTTTCCTTGTTTTAGTTCTCCTGCGGATCTCATCATTCGAATTCTCATCCCGACATCGCTCGAAGGATTGCATCGTTGAAGTGGCAGTGGGCAGGAAACATAGCGCGGAGAACCGATGGCCGTTGGGGCGGAAAGGTTCTCGAATGGCGACCGCGTACCGGACGACGTTCCGTGGGCAAGCCCCCTACAAGGTGGACCGACGATCTGGTCACGGTCGCGGGAAGCCGTTGGATGCGGACAGCACAGGACCGATCGTTGTGGAGATCCTTGGGGAAGGCCTATGCCCAGCAGTGGGCGTCGTTCGGCTGATATGATGATGATGATGATGATGGGGTTTCCTTATAAATAACAACTAACTTTTTACTAAGAACTTAAACAATACAAAATATACCAGCAAATTTTGAAGTTTTAGTGTGATAATAGGAATTGATTATCGACTCAATAATCGTTTCATGTGGTGCCACATTTTCTTAGAATAGCACCACTTTTTTCCTTCGTATGGGCACCTAAGAGGCCCTTCCGGTCGGGTTGGTCTGAATTCCAAAATGTACTGGTCGACACTATGCACAAATTTCAAAATAAACTTTTCCCAAAATGTCTGATTTGTAAATGTCTTAATTTTTGAATGACGGAAATTCAAAATGTCTGACACAAAAGGTACATTCAGATACATGCGACGAAAGTAGTCCTGCCAGCAGCGTCCTTTCCGCACTGAGTGCCAAACTCACCAACCTAGCGTGGCGATTAAAACAAAAATATCCTTTGACCAGCTAGGTTATGACCTATTTTCGTCGATCAAATTGTTCTCGTTTTCAAAAAAAAAAATTTGGGCAAAACAGGAATGTAATTATTTTTAACTGTTTTTCTTATTGACATTAATATGAATGTGTTTTATTTACATTTGCTTTTTCCTTGTATCATCTATAAAATAGAACAGCATATAGGTACCTCCAAGCTCATCCCTTTTCAAAACCCTTGTTGCCCGACTTGGAGTTCGAACCCAGTCGAGATCTTGGCCCGATACTTAAACCGCTCGATCAATGGGGCTTTCTTTCCTTGTGCATAATAAATATTTTCCATTTTGCACCCACCCATACAAATGATTTTGCAAAGAACAGGTTAGGTATTCCCTCATAACTTTAGGTCATTTTTGGGAGTTCCGTACCCAAAGGATAAAAACGGGATCCTATTACTAAGACTTCACTGTCCATCCGTCTTTAATACTGTATGTCTGTCACCAGGCTGTATCTCGGGAACCGTAATAGCTAGACAGTTGAAATTTTCGCAGAAGATGTATTTCAGATCAATTACGTTTTTGAATAGTCTAATAACCTTTATTAAGTTCATATTGAAACAATTAATAGGCTACAAAATGTGATCTAAATGAAAACGCCCTTTTTAGGATTTTGTACGTATGTTTTTATGTCTGTCTGTCACCAGGCTGTACTTCTCATGAACCGTGAAAGCTTAACAGTTAAAAATTTATATTTCTGTAGCCGCAATAAAAAACAGAATAAAATATTATATTTAAGGCAAATCACTCCATTAAATAATTAAATTGATTTCATTTTTTAATTTTCACTTGATACAATTGATAATTTATACTTGACACGCTGATTGCTAAAAAATTAAATACAAATGCTCTTAATTTTTCTATCAAATCGTAAAATGAAATGTGACTTACTGCTCTCTGTAGACTCTTCTACGGCTTGAGTGGTCACTGCTTTGAACTCTTGACACTCAGCTTTTTTTTTTTTTTTTATTTAAATCTACCGCACGTTCACGCTCGGCAAAAGGAAAAATAGGTTAAGACCTTAAAAACTTTAAATGTGAAGCATTGTTCTAAAATACTTTTTTTTTATGTACGGCTTAAACATGTGTTTATAAGGCTATTAAGTTTTTTTATTATTTTTTATTATTATTATTATTGATTTTGTATTTTTTGGTTGTTTTTGTCCGTGTTTTCACTCGGTGGCTACATCGGAAGACCAGCGTTGTTTGCCCGCGCACAACATATGCTGAGGTGGATGCCTTTCCGCCGGGACCTTGAGACTCGTAGGCCCGTCCTATTTATTTATGTTACTGTATTGGGTGTGTGCTTTTCTTCTTTACCGTACTTGTAATGTTTTTATTTTGCTACCTATTTTTGTACACCTTAATCGGCCTAGAACTCTGGGTCTCGACAAATAAACGTTTCTTTCTTTCTTTCTTTCAAACGTGATTTTTTTGCCATTTTTGTTCGATATTAATAATAACAGCAAAGTTTCGATTTTTTTTTTATTTTATTAGGTCCACTTACAATTTATGCATTACAATTTCCTTAAAAATAAAAATTCGTTAAAATAAATATAGCTAAATACATAATTTGATTACAAGTAGACTCCACATGCACTTACAGTAAATAAGCTGAGTAAGCTTTAAAATCACATTTCCAGCTACATAATACTTAAAACTACTTTGCGTTAAAATTTCGAACACTGGCCGGGTCTGATCACCAATCCGTTTTTAGCAAGCGTGGTTGTTTGCATTATCACCACGCTTGCTACGTTTTTGCTGCGTTTCGTTATTTATGCAATAATCCCTCAACCCCCAGGAGGCACTCGGGTGCCACGATAACAATTGATTTCAATTGTGTCTGGAATAACTCACGATCGATGGATTAAACCCATCATTGGAGTAGTAACTTGAATTCAATGATGGAGGACTTTGCCCTGTAGTCCGATGATCATAGGCCGTTACTTCAAGGTACGGAACCCTTCGTGCGAAAGTCCGACTCTCACCTAACCAGTTTCACCTTACCCTCACTCGGAGATAATAAATGTTACTTTTAAACATTGATAGTTTCCAGTAGAAGGGAGGGCGTAAAAATAACGTTACGACACAACTTGAACAGTATCCTTAGGGATATCACGGGAACATTTTTTATGACTGGTCCAAATAAAAGTTTATGATGCCCGAATTCAAAGGTATGCGATCTCATCTGCGAAGTTTGAGTTGTTGTTATTAATATGCGAAGTTTCTAATCCTTATGTTGATTTTAATTTGTAACGATTTTTGGGATGGGACCTTTATTTTTTAAGCGTCTGACATATTAAGATACGATAAAATGAGGACGGCGGTAGGCCCTTTTCCAGGTGGATCGACAAGCCGCTGTATTTTTTTGACGTGACAACGTCTTAAATTAGGTTGCGGCTGGGAGTCACTTATGAAAAAGTGTAACGCTCGGTAACGTTACGATGAGTCACCGAACGAGAGAGAGGCCCGCCGAATGCCTTGCGTCTCTCTCCCACTCAACTATGATCGGTCTGCCGCGCGCGCAGCACTAGAGAATTAGGCGCATTGAATCGGCGCATGCTTGTGTCTCTGTCTTTGTCTTTCTCGAACGTTCTTGGCGTTGGAAAAACAAGAAAGCGTCATAATACAAGTTCACACGTGTGGTTAAAGTATCGTCAGCTGTGTCTGTAGTGAAAAGACGTTGTCACGTAAAATCTTCGCCCGTAAAACCGACTTTTTTTCCTTTATGTTTAACGGCTTCGGATACTTGTCCATACAGCGAATTCTTTAGTAATATTGTCTTTATTTTTGCATTTGGGCAGCTTGAGACAGATTGTCGTGGAGAATGCATAGAAGAGACTGCCGTCATGTAAAACCTAAAATTTTCGAAAACGATACTTTTTCTGTATGTGAATCTGGCAGGTTATAGAAAACATTTTGAATTCTTAGCAAGCAAAAAGGCCTATGCAAAAGACCCTGTCCCAACTCTAAGATACTGTATGCAATAAAGAACCTAAATTTGGGCAGTTCTAATTTTGAATTCAGTCCCCACGCAGTGCGATAAAGCCGCGTGCAGACGGCGGTAGTGGGTATTAAGCGTTTTATGAATTTCGCCTAGCATGTACCACTGGCTTAAATTGGCTGGAAGAATCAACGGTTATTAAATAATTATGAGTTTTTAAAAGTAGAAGTTAGTATTATAGGTAATCATATTTCCTTTTATTTACAAAAATATTTTAAGAATACAGAATTCTTACTCAGAAGACAATAAAAATTACGTTTGTTCCCGCAAATTAGGAAACGCGATGCGCGAGACTTAGTTCGCATTCCGTTACTATTAAAACAGCAACACATTTCAATACTTCAACTCGTTTTATCTCAGAATTAATCGGCGTAGATAACAAAACTCTTTTAACATTTAATGAATAAGGTCATCTCTTCTCTTCCTATGGGTGTCGTAAGAAGCGACTAAGAAAGTACTGCCAGGAAAAGACAAACAGCAGCATCTTCTACCATCACCTAAACTGCATTCGCCAGCATACCGATTAAGGCAAAATCCTTCTTCTGGAGAGGCCTATGTCCAGCACATGACAACGCCAGAACCAATATTCTATAATTACTGGTATTTTCAAAAAAACAAAGTGGTAACAAAATACAAATCAATAAATAAGTAACTGAATGGCAACAAATTAAATTCCTTTAAATTTAAATTCATTCCAGCCATACATAAATTACGTTTTCAATGGCCACCATTGCAAATGGCCACTTCACAGGTAATATATTTTTTTACAGCAGCTTTAAATAACAATAAGCTGGTACTTCCAAGTTAAATGCCCCGTTGGTCTAATGGTTTCAATACCGGGCTAATATATCGGAGTCCTAGGTTCGATTCCCGGATAGGGCAAGTATTTTCGAACATTGCATGGGTTTGTGATCACCAACCTGCATTTGGCGAGCATGGTGATTATGCCAGTACCCATCATTGCTGTGGTAACTTGAATTTAATGATGGAGGCATTTTCCCTGCGATCGGATGATTGTATGCTGTTACTTCACTTAATTTTCCAATTTCCGTTTAACAACTTAATAAAATCCACAAAGACACCAAAATTATCTCTAAGTCTTTGATCTTAGCCAGATGCCGTTTAGTACTGCCTTATTAAATCTAGCCTCAATTTTAACTATGTAAATAGGTGACATTTTTACCAGGCTTAGGCAAACCGTGGTTATGATTTCAGTGCGGCGTTCTATTCTGTAATGAATTCAGAATGCCACATTCAATTCTGGACGTAAGTTCTTTTATTATTCAAGCCCTGGTGGTGACAACTTTTTATCACGAAAAAAAGTATGATTTCTGTGGGATAATTTCAACGTGTTAACATTCGTGTTATATTTTACAAGTTACTTGTTTTATGTAACAAATTAATTAGTATACTGAAGCAGGCCTTTTGCTTTACTTTTTACTGTGCCGAACTTTTTTTTTTTTAAATTCAAGTTTATATACTGATATTATAAGTGCAATTAAGTTGCTAAAATATCAAATAAAGTATATAAATAGCTGTTTCATCTTAACTGACTGTCAAACATCTGCAAAGATGTTTCTTTCGGGTGTTAAGGGTACAAACTCCTAACATTTTATGAAACAACGCTGGCTTACAGCGTAAGAATATGCTTGAAAAATTCGCGCCGTGTCGCAGACAAAGGTATTTTATAGGAAGATTTTTCTTTGTTGATGCGTTTGCTCTTACCTTCACACGGAACCCTAGAGTTGATATGCCTACGATGGAGCGAGCTTCACCAGAAGCGGCCTATTCACTCTATTTTTAACCAAAATCGCCATATCGACATCGCTTTATGTCTATTATAATTACTTAAGTGTAAAAAGTTATACTTTATTTGATATTTTAGCAACTTAATTGCACTTATAATATCAGTATATAAACTTGAAAAATTTTGTCTCAGGCGGGACTCGAACCCGCATCTCCTCGCATGCCGGGCGGGTGTCATACCATTAGGCCACCGAGACACTGCGACACGGCGCGAATTTTTCAAGCCCCTGACTGAGCCAAATTTTTCAAGTTTATATACTGATACTAGCTGACCCGGCAAACGTTGTTTTGCCATAAAAATGATTAAATTACTAAAATGGCTAACAAAAAATAGGGGTTGGTGGTAAAAGGGTAAAAATTTAGGGTTGTATATATTTTATAAAATTTTAATATTTTACTACCCTACCCCTACCCTACCCCTACCCTAATAAATAAATAAATTTAGGGGTGGACTGCCCCTAACATTTAGGGGGATAAAAAATAGATGTTGGACGATTCTCATAGATACCGGATAAGCACAAAAAATTTCATCAAAATCGGTCAAGCCGTTTCGGAGGAGTATGGCAACGAAAACTGTGACACGAGAATTTTATATATTAGATTGTAAAAAGTTATATGGAAAAAACCGTTTTTTCGACAAAAACAATCTTATAAGTATTACGAATACGGTCTTTCCTATAATCGGCTTTATTCACAAATGGGAATGTCCTTTGATGGTTTTTTTCGAATCATACACCAATAATGTGTTAAAAGAAAATTATGATTAATCCGCTTATGTTTTTTTTTTTATATCTGAGAATAGTCTCATTTATTTATAGAATTAAATTGCAAAATGGCCGCCATATATATTTAATGTGTCTACCGAAGATGTTTATGAAATGTTCCTACTAGATTGATTTAAACTTTGCGGTTCATTATTATAAGTTTTTACAATTTGTAATTACCACATTGGCTGTGTTCGTACAGCCACAGCTTCATTAGTGTTGTTATAATTGAATAAAAATCACTAACATATTAATAAGTAGGTACCTTAATTAGTGATATTAATTCACTTAACTCGTGGAATACGAGAATGGTTCACATATTTGTAAATGTCTAAGCTTATCTTAGGAATATCGATCCGCGTCTTACTGAAGTAAGTCTTTGTCCAGAAAAAAACGTGATTTTTAATATTTTCTTGGATTTGAGTGTTTCTGATCTCCACAAAGAGTGACTTTAGGATCAAAACAATGTTGTACACATTCTTTTTATTAATACAAAAATACTTAATATTATAATATTTATCGATAAAACTCTATGACTCAATTCCCCAAATACTCCAATCAATCTCCCCGCGCCAAACCTGAGCTACCAAAAATAAACGTCAACATCCCCATGGGGGTGGAATTAATCAATGTTAGCACAGACCGACGTACGATCACATTTTTCCATTAGACACTTTTTAGTGTAGTGTTGAAAGAACGTTCGAACAACTTACACAATTTTGACCTATCTAAAGTAGTGAGAGAGGTGAACAAATACGGTTCGCGAGAGAGTACACACTCGAACTTTAGATCTATAGCAATAGGGTTGAGAATCGCTAGTTTTAAAGCGAAAAGTTCCGAAGCGTTTACTCTCAACTCTCGAGTAAAGGACTCGAAATCGATTCATGTATTTTCATTTCGATTTGAGATAAAGTATTGAGTTTCTAAGGCACTCCGATGTGAAGTGCTTTAGCTGTCGTATCTGAGTTAAGTAACGTATAATTTAATAAACAGTAGCTTTGATGAATCGTGAACTTTAGTTTCAAGGTAATAAGAGTCACAATAACGAAATAACTATGTTTTCTTTTACATCGATGTCGGGTACCTACTAATAATTGCATTATCTCTATTGCACGCATTTTTGAGGGAGAGGTAGCAACTATCTTGCATATACAGACAGCGGCAGGTCAACCTACCCTAGAAGTTAAAGGTCATTAATTGATTTTCAACTTTAAGACCAACAAGTAGAGATCAATATCAATTGAGAAAATTTGACGTTTCGTGGTAGGCTGACGTGCTGTTGTCTGTACTATTGCTTGTTTACTCTTTTTTAATGCAGATAATGTGATGTAGGTTTGTAGGCCGCTGTTAATGAGCGGGAAAAATTAGCAAAATCATTTCTTATTCCTTTAAGTTTAGTATATTACGACGACCATTATAGACGACCATTTGGATCAGCGGTAGTTAACGCTGCTTCTGAGCCATGGGTCGCGGGTTCGATCCCCGCACAGTACAAAATTAAATATTTGTGTGCATGAACATGTCTGTTTGTACTGGTCTGGGTGTTTTCTATGTATTATAAGTATGTATTTACAAAAAAAAAAAAGTATATAAGTAAGTTTATCGGTTGTCTAGTACCCCATACGACAGGGTACTAAATAGTACCTTAATTTGGGACTAGATGGCTATGTGTGGCCCAGTGTGGCATGTCTTAAAGATTTATTTATTTATTATTTATTTATTCAAATTCTATTTACAATCCAAAAATACACTAAAAATTTTTATATATAAAACATATCAGGAAGGAAGTAAAAAAGAAAAGTAGTAAAATTAATAACATAGTAACCTTAAAGTCATAAAATATAAAAGATATCAGCCCCAGTGCAGCCTCCGGGTATGGTGCCCAAAACGCTGGCAGCATTACATCTCTGGATTGCAATGCTTATCCGCTGCCCGAGGTAGCTGCCAGCCTTTTGATTACCAATTGCATCGGTAAGCCTTTTGGAAAGCTCCTTAAAGAGAGCTCCTTTATTATTCCTATATTTTAGTAATAAATTTTCGAATAGTTTTTAGTAGGCCTCAGTCTATTAATTTCAGTTTATAATTGGCAACCAAAGTGACAGGAACAATAATACGGCCGGCAGTGAAGGAGTAGGCTATTAGCATTTCTGGAATGAAATCATTTTGCAGATTAGGTTTTATTAATTTCTTAAGGTCGTCTATACATTTAGTTGAATACGCAGTTTTTACCTCACCAGATAAATATTCTATATGTTTCACTAGGAAATCGTCCGCTCTCCTTAATCCACTTCGGCTATGCAACAGCAATTTTTTTTATATTCTTGAAGTAGCTTTCTGCATTGCTACTTTATAGTGACACGATTATTAAATTACGTATTATTCCTTTTGAAATTTTGTGATTGTCACATGATTTAAGGTGTAACAAATTTATAACATAAAACGCGCATTACTTAAAAACATTTTAAGTAGGTCCTTTGTTTTGACAGCAATTTGGTTTTTGCATGTGGCTATAGAACACATCTTCATCGATATCCTCAAATTTACACTCAAAAATAATATTGTCACCACTTTTTGAAGTAACGATACGTATTCATTGGTTTAACATGTTAATCCCTCGATCGTGAGTTATTCCAGACACAATTGAAATCAATTGTTATCGTGGAACCCGAGTGCCTCCTGGGGGTTGAGGGAATAATCATCATTAACTGAATCACGTTTGAAATTCCATACACAACGATTATTGGTCTGTTGCTAAATCCATTCCATGAAAACACTTGTCCACTTTGATTTCGGCAATCTGTTTCTACTCTGAAATTTCTGTGAAGGATTGTTCGGATCGTTTCTCTTCGCAATGGCAAATAGATGCTTTGTTTCATTTTACAAGTCTAGGCTTACACAAAAAAACGTTTTATGATTTTTATGGTTCATTTCCCTGCTTGAACTATTGACATCCTGTACATCCGTATCCGTTTTGTCAGAATGGGGGCTATCGCTAGTGAATTTGCCACTAGAGGCGCTTGTGTCGCGTGAGGTCCAATATCATTCACTTTTCACTGGTTTTAGCGGGCTTTGTTGCATAAATTATAATTTCTTTAATTTACCTGCTAGAAAGTGATCTCCTTCGTAAAATATCGCAAATATGGATTATTTGGCGATTAATGTGAACGCCTTAAAAGCGGAATTAAGAAAAAGCGCATAAATAGGCAGCCTCAAGAGCAACTATTTCAGAAGTTAGTTTGTTGATATCAAGATAGTTATTTATAAACAATATAACCTTAATTAGATTCAAGATATAACACTTTGTTTCGGCACCAATCGCCTTTGACAGCTATACCTCCGGACCTCAGTCTACAGTGGCGCCAACTGGTGAGCAAAGAAACGGTAGGCCCCATTCTCTTCGTTCGATTCTTCAAGTGCTTCATTATCAAAAAGGTATAAAAAGTTACTTTTTACTGATAGATATATTGCCTTTGGTGAAATGAGATAGAATAAATTCTTGCTTATCTCTTTGTAAACACTGCTGTTACTTGAAGGTACATTATTGACACTATGAAATAATTGTTTAAAATGCTGAAGCTTTTTGCTCTTCAAGACACACTGAAACTTGTTTCGTAAGTTTCATA
The DNA here is from genome assembly GCA_949315895.1 of Anania crocealis. Classification (NCBI taxonomy): domain Eukaryota; kingdom Metazoa; phylum Arthropoda; class Insecta; order Lepidoptera; family Crambidae; genus Anania; species Anania crocealis. The sequence continues at coordinate 4,147,529 of OX438868.1, forward strand.
TTTTCCACTAATAAAATGATTTCCTACGTAAGTGTAGGCTTGTAGTTTTGCAAGTTTTACAGCCCAAGATTCAGACCATGCAATACTGGACATTTTAAGAAATTCTGACTTCGTAAGCATATTAGGATATTAGACCGAAAGCTGAAAAGAACGGATCAAATGGGAATGATCGATTAAAATAGTAAATAAAAAGTGGCACTCATAGAAAACTATCCTTATCTCAAAGTAACACACATTATACTTCTGTTGATAATTAATTTTAGGTAAAATTTACTGTTACAAGATAATTAACTAATGTCCACGTTTTATACTAACACTTCACGGCACGTAATTGCAATCGTAATTACTTAAATTTAAATCAGACTCCCCCAAAATCATATAAAGCTAGAATGAAATATCGTATTACGCAAAGAGAATTCTGAATTACCAATAAATAAGTCCCATGTACCTGCTTGTGATTCCGACCCTCAACAATTAGCATAGGGGTCCATTCGACCCAGCGCCGTGATTTGAAACCGGAATGAGAATTCATAATGTCACCCTCTCAGCGTAACCCTATGCCTTAGATGTAACTTAATTATACATGATTTTGCGAGTCCTTGTAGGTTTAATATTTAAGTGTTTTCGAAAGGGTTAAGTTTAGAACGGGCTTTGTGTCTTGGTGATGTGTTTTCTTGATGGGACAGGTGCAGCTTATTAGCAATTAATGGCAAAAAAAAAAGATGATACTTGAAATAGCCTGTATATATCTACAAATATGTGCAGGATAGCTCAGAATTAATGGGAAAACTAGGGAACCTAACTAAGGAATTCGGGAACACAATAAAATTGCGCGAGTAACAGATGACAACTGATATAATGCCAAAAGACATTATATCAGTTACAATAAGAAACATAAAGAATAAACATAATAACCGGCCAAGTGCGAGTCGGACTCGCGCACGAAGGGTTCCGTACCAAAACGGCCATAAAAACGGGTTTGTTGTATGGGAGCCCCTCTTAAATATATATTTTTTTTGTTCTTGCGTTAACAGAAATACGTAATTTGTGAAAATTACAACTGTCTAGCTATCGCGGCTCTTGAGATACAGCCTGGTGACAGAGCGACGGACAGACGGACAGACGAACAGACGGACAGACAGCGAAGTCTTAGTAATAGGGTCCCGTTTTTACCCTTTGGGTACGGAACCCTAAAAAAGGTTTGCTATGCAGTTCGCTACATCCTCCCCTTGTGTAATGTAAGTGTATAGTGTATTCTTTCATTTCAATGTATAGTGTTCGCGTCAACTCAAGAAAACAGTGCGTTAGTTTAGAATATTTAAATGTTTCATTATGTTTTTACGATAAGTTTTTTCAAGGTTGGTTAACTGTCATGTTTTTTTTTGGTATCAAAGTTAGTCCGATTTAATTTTAAAAAAGTATTTTACTTAAATATAAAAATTGCATTGATACTTTTGAATAATAAAAAACAGTGTTAAATTACTACATAAGATTATTATAAGTCTTTCATTTTTTAACATAATGCTAACAGTTTTAGCTTTTCGCGAAACTGTTTTGTTCAAGTTGACTATAATAAAGTTGTTTGTTCTCATTGTCATCATAAGTCCACAGTTGGACAAAAGCCTTTTCAAAAGAAGGATTATTGCATAACCACCACGCATTGAAGACAAATTAGCGATAGATTTTTGATTACTGGTGGATCTCCACCATTGGGTAAACTTCTATAGCTAAGACTAACGTGCCTTCCGAAGCATGGACCACTCGCCTCTTCAATTTATTACAATTAGAGTGTGAATTGTAGAACATTTCCCAAATTGACCCAACCGGGAATAAGCAAACCACCGCACCGCTGCACCAATGACCAAACGACTAGGGTTCGAATATAATGGTTCAACCTCTATGTATCTTAGATATTTTCAATTTTTTTAACATCTCAATAATTTATAATGTAAATGCAAACGTGTAAAAAATAACAAAGCTTTTTTTTTTCATGTAATAAGAAAACTTATCAGACTACATGAGATTTATAAAATCCTTCAAAACGTTTTTACGTTTTGTCACCCTATATTTTGTAGAGCTGCCCAGAATCGATTCAGAAACTTGCTATCAACCAATTAGTGAAGTATCGAGTAACAACCAATTAACTCATTTCTCAATAAAACTGCAAAACTATCCACCAATTAAGCCTTTCAATGTAAAACGATACTATTTCCAATTGAATCCGACTGATATTTTCGCTAGGCTTATTTTAATTTCAATTCTAATAAAATTCCAAATTCAGATTCACGCTTCGTTAAAGGGTCATCAAGAAAACCTTTGGAGCATAACACTTTTGGATATTACATTTAGAAATTGGATTCTTTACGTAAATAGATTTTAGTAATAACTTTTTTTGGGTAAGATAGAAAATTTGGTTTAAGAAAGAAAAAAATAATTTGTGCAATTTCAGGGAATTCTGTCACGGGTTGTATACAGAATGAAATTTTAACTACCATTCAAATTTTAATATATCAATCTACGAGACAAAAAACAAATGACGTATTTTTTCTTTTGGTATAGCCCAGTACAAAAATATCAAGATAAAGTACTAAGAAAATGTCCAAAAAAAATCTAAAATTTTTGATACCGCCGCCTAGCAACACATTTTTTAAGCGATTCGCATATTTTCCCTTTATACCTTTATCAGGCCTAGGACCGTAAAAATTTAAAACTAAATTGCGAAAAATATTTTTGGGTGACAGCTTGATTTACATTTTTTACTTCATAAATGGGCTCTAAATACGATACTGAAAGTCTATAAAAATTTTGGAAAGTGGTTAAAATTTCATCCTGTATATTTAAGTATCTAGTTATTCTTGTTATTAGTTTTGCTTATGTATAGTGGAGTTGTAAATAATAATTTTGTGTAGTTTATATATTCCCAAAATTTTTTTTTATCGCATCTTCTCTTAGTAATATTACAAATGTGAAAGTCCTCGTGGGATAGCATCACGCGTTCGAAGACGCAGGCAACAGCTTCATAGTTTCAGCATAAACATTTTTAGTATTTTTTCTGAACTTTGCGTTTGTTTTGCCGAACCACCTACAAAACGGTGTAGCATATTAGTTGATTAGTCAACAGTGACATACTGACCTCGCATGCCTGAGACAAAATTTTTCAAGTTTATATACTGATATTAAAAGTGCAATTAAGTTGCTAAAATATCAAATAAAGTATAAGTGACATACTGAATTCAGCCAACTTATTGTATTTTTTTTATGATTAATGGGCTTGCTCTTGACTACATACTTAATACACATACTTAAATCACATACTTACATACTTAAATCTACGGTTAAGAGGAAACACAAGGGCCGTTTTTCCATACAAACGTAGTCCCCTGTTTCCTCCCTGGATAATGCCAGAAGAGCAATCATTTGTATTACAAAAATCTATGGCCACTATTAGCATGTTTCTATGTTTTCTTTTTTTTTTCATAAATCTATACTAATAATATTATAAAGCTGAAAAGTTTGTTTGTTTGTTTGTTTGTTTGAACGCGCTAATCTCAGGAAGTACTGGTCCGATTTGAAAAATTCTTTTTGAGTTGGATAGTCCATTTATCGAGGAAGGCTTTAGGCTATATAACATCACACTGCGACCAATAGGAGCGAAGCATAAGTGAAAAATGTTGCAAAAATAATCGCGATCATAATAATAGAAATTGACGCGTACGAAGTCGCGGGCAACAGCTAGTTAAATAATAAAAGAGATATGAGCCTCCAAAAATCTAAAAAATTCGCCAGATTTTCCGCTGTGCTCAAACATCCCTTCCCCCTTCCCCCTCGGACCTCAAACTGAGTGCACGCGTTTGAAAACTACAATTTTACCGAAAAATAAATAAAATTTTGTCTTTCAAAATTCGGTGACAAAAAATAGGAGTGCATAACAGAAAAGGAGGTTACACTGAGATACATCGGTGCTCCAAGCCCCGCCCACCGTCCTGCGTCATCGCGTCGTAGCACCAGCTACACTACACATCGTCGCGTCGTAGCAAACTACTACGAGTTCCTACGTAACTGCTACGGGTAAGATACCTCTACGAGCTTTCTATTGCCCTGGTACATTTTTGCTACAAAAATAGTTAAGATGCCACTCAAGCGCACACCGCCAAAAACGCCCGTTAGCCCAGCTGCGGAGGAGACAGGAATCATGGGTCTGTGCCCGCGGCCTGTTATAACGTAATCTGGATCTACGCCGAACCTGTCCACTATCGATGTTGAACACGAAAACATTACTACTCGGCTAAAACGAAAACGCGAAGATGATCCATACAGCTTACAAGAAATCCGTGCTTTGGTGACAGCGTCAACAGCGCAAACTGAGGCTAAATTCGTAGCTTTGCAAGCGACATTATCTGAAATACTCGCCCAGAACATTGAAATAAACAAAAGCATCTCCTTTATTTCGAAACAGTATGATGACATTATAATTAAAATAGACAGACTGGAATCAGACCGCAAAGCAGATCGCGTTACCATACAACGTCTTGAAGATACAGTGGAAAACTTGGAACGCCAGTTGTGTGCTACTAAGATCGAAATCAAGAATATTCCAAAGAAACACGGAGAAACATTTGACGATCTTTGCACCACTGTGAAGGAAATGGGTGTGATCCTTGGCGTCCCCATTCAGCAGAATGACATTAAGGACATATACCGTGTAAGTAGGAGAGATGAAACCCCGCTGATCGTGGCTGACTTTAACAGTGTTTCAGTCAAGAAGAATATAATACAAAAAGCACGTCAATTCAACAGTAAAAACAGAGACAACAGGATTAATACGTCCCACTTAAAAATTCAAGGCCCAACAAAACAAGTATATGTGTCAGAGAAGCTTACTCCAAAAACTCAGCACGTCTACTATCTGGCCCGCAAGTTTGTTCACGAAAACCACTTTAAATATTGTTGGATTTCGTCTGGCAGAGTGTTTCTTCGACAGGACGACGGTAAAAGGCATATAGTAGTAAACTCTGAAGCCGACATTATAAATATTCGTAAAGAACAATGACTTAACTTCCGTAAACATTACTTCGTAAGTAATTATGTTTTTAGATATCTTTTTGTAATAACTTTACTCATACTAGGTTCATTTGTTAATTACATAATAATATATACATCTTACATACTAACACACCACTCTTGTCATAAACGTCAACTTCAACTACACATTTACTGTGTATTTGACAAGAGCATCTTCAACAAACAATTGTTATTTAAAATACGAATATACTTTACATTTGTCATACTCTTATCACATAAACACAGCTTTCCTATAAACAACAGACACATAAACCTTACAATTGTCATATTTGTATCATACAAACACACTTTTTGTTCAATATACTATGCACTCATTAACATACTCACTAAACACTACTCGCCTAAAAACTACACACAATTTACAAAGTTTGCAACAGATAAATCATTTAAGAGGAAATTTCTCAAATTTTGTAAGCAGTTATATGCATATAAAAGGATATTATACACCCCAAGGTTCAAAACAGGATATGAAAGGTTTGTGACTAAAATTGATACGTTTTGTATGCCAGTCATTAACTCATACTCTTTAGAACATACATCATGGCCACCTCATTCTTTTTTTAATTAAAAGTGACTGACATGCAGAGTATTGTTAATGATATCGATTCTTACTTGGTTTCGAAGTCGCTGATCTGCTCACCTGAAGAGCTAAAAATTCATATAACTCAGACTAAAATACCAATAACAGTTATTCATGTAAATATTAGAAGTATAAACTGCAACTTTGATGCTCTCTCAGTGCTTTTACATAGAACAGGTACCAACTTTGATGCAATTATTTTGTCAGAATGCTGGTTATCGAAGGTAAGTGATGTGCCGGAGATAAAAGGATATGTATCATACTCATCTAGCTTCGGTAATCAAAATGAAGGTGTCGTCGTTTATGTGAAATCTAACATTGATCACAGTGCTTTTGACCCTGAGTTTCAAGATGCTAACTGCCTGGTAATCACACTTGGTTCTGAAATTGCAGTGGTAGCTGTGTATCGATCTCCATCTTATAAATCTACTGATTTATTTTCTGAACATCTTGATCGAGTGTTGACTAGGCTTTCATCTTTTAAAACAGTGGCATTAATTGGCGATATCAATATTAATATAATTGCTACTGATCCAACTAATCAAATGATATCGGACAAATATTTGGAATTAACAACTTCACATGGTCTTTTACCGGCTCATGTCTTTCCCACCCGTTTACAAAGTTGCCTGGATCATGTGATGCTTAGAACCAATAAAAGAGCTACCACTTTTGTTTTCGATACTCTCATAACTGATCATGCCCCTGTAGTATTTTGCTCACATACGGTATTGGACATCAAAAAAAAACCATTCTAACTATCTTCGAATAGAATACCCTGCTGTTGTAGAAGAGTTAAGAAATGCTAACTTCAACCCAATATATGCTACTGCTGATGCTAACATTGCCACTGAAACATTCATAAACATCATATCAAACGCTATAAATAAACATTCTAAGACTACTAATACACCATACAGAAAACGTTGCATTAAACCCTGGATAACTCCTGGGCTTCTGAAGTGTATCCGAAACCGTGACAAACTTCATAAACAGGCCAACGCATCTCCTAACAACCCTTTATAGAAACTTTACAAACAATTTACTTAAAAAACTAAAAATACAGTATGAAGTAAGTGAATTTGAGAAGTATAAAAACGATCCAAAAGGTACATGGAAAACTATTAAAAAAATTACAGGTTTAAAATCAACAGCCATTCCCCCGGTAGAACTACTAAAACTAACAAACTCACCTAAGCATTCTGTTAACTCTGTAAATACTTTTTTCGCTGAAATAGGATCCAATTTGGCTAGGGAAATTCATAAAAGCAGTCCAAGTCTACCATCACTACATGGTGTTAATGTAATTCCGAAACAGGATAACTCCATGGTACTTCTTGAGACCGATGAGACTGAAATTAGTAACATTTTAAGTGGACTCAGAAACGATTGTGCTGTGGGAGAAGACAACATCCCCGCTACGGTTTAAAACAAGCCAAAAACACTGTTGTGCAACATATAACATACTTATGTAATCTCTGTATGACAACGGGTACATTTCCTGATTCATTGAAAAGAGCTTTGGTTAGCCCTGTATACAAGGCTGGGGGCAGAGACAGTGTTACAAACTACAGACCAATATCGGTGCTTACTACGGTTTCAAAAATACTTGAAAGGGTGTTGAATAGTAGGCTTGTTAGCTATTTGACAAAAAACAACATCATTGCTAAAAACCAATTTGGTTTCACTAAAGGCAAGTCTACTGAAGATGCGGTTCTGGAACTTACAGAAACAGTAGTAAGACACCTTGATAAAGGGTGTAAGATGATTGGTATATTTTTAGATCTATCTAAAGCATTTGACACTGTCTCTGTGCCCATACTGATTTCAAAAATGGAGGCCTATGGAGTTAGGGGACTTGTTTTAAATATTTTTAAAAGCTATCTCACAAATCGCTCACAAAAAGTTAAAATTTCCAATATCTGCAGTGATTCTTCTAACATCCGGTTTGGCATACCTCAGGGCAGTGTGCTTGGTCCCACGCTTTTCCTCATATACATAAATAATCTTTGTACCAAAACCTTGTATAACTGTAAAATTATAACTTACGCAGATGACACAGCTCTGCTCGTACACGGAAACAGCTGGAACCAGGTGCACAGCTTTGCTGAGGATGCTCTTAGAGAGGTTATGCTGTGGCTTAAATCTAACTTACTTTCGCTTAACGTATCCAAAACCAAGTTTATACCTTTCGCATTACGTGGTAATAACATTCCTGACAAAACAACATTTAGTATAAAAATCCATACGTGTGTCTTAGGAAATTGTAATTGCATGCAAATTGAGCAAGCACATGAAATTAAATATCTGGGTGTTATACTTGACGTCACTTTGGGTTGGCACACACAAATAAATAACATCATATCACGTGTAAGAAAACTGATACCTATATTTAAGAAATTGAGACAGTCTGCTAACATAGATACCCTAAGAACGGTTTACCTTGCGCTTGCTCAGTCAGTCATCAAATACTGTATAGCAGCGTGGGGAGGATCTGGTAAGACCCTTATGATCCGTCTAGAACGAGCTCAAAGAGTTATTTTGAAGGTGATTCTACGAAAGCCACCTTGGTTCAGTACTGCAGAGATATATAGGGAGTTCCGAGTTATGACAGTAAGACAATTGTTTTTGATGCAAGTTGCAGTCCGTAAACATGCTAGCTTACCTTTTTTTCCAGAAAAGCTAACCCAAAGGAGAAAGAAAGTGTGCACAATGGAAATTCATAAGACCTCACTAGCATCACGACAATACTACATATTAAGCACTCGTATATATAATAAAATTAATGAAAAACTAGATATTTATAGATTGACATGCATTCAAGCAAACCATAAAATATGTAAGTGGTTGCAAACACTATCGTACACTGAAACAGAGGAACTACTATTAAAGACTCAATAAACAAAAAAATACTCACTACACACACACACACACACACACATACATACACATACACACACACACACACACACACACACACACACACACACACACACACACACACACACACACACACACACACACAAACATACACACACACTTTTTATTTTATCTAATTTTTATTTTATTTTTATTTTTGATTTAAGATGTACTCGACAAATACCTTAAACTGTAACGGAAGATGTTGATAGCTGTCACACAGTGCATACTAGCTCAGCTATCAACGGCTCATCAATTTTTGTACTTGTTTGTCATGTTTCATTTACCTACTTGTTTGTTGTACTCTACTAGAAATAAAATTTATTCTTATTCTTATTCTTCTTATCCAGAAAACAAATTCGGCTAAATTTTAGAAAAAAAGGAAAACATACGAACACGGCCAAAGCATTTCTTTAATTTTTAATGAAAAAAGTATTTAAATCACTCTAGTTTTGGAAAAGGAATCGGGGGACTACGAAACGTTGATTTTGTGTGCTTTTAGTAGGTATTTTCGGTCCAAAATGCAGTTGTCTCTATCGCGTTCTGCGGTGGAGGCGTTCGGGACTGCGCGACAGCAATAGATTTTACAAATACCTATTTTTCAATTCTCTCGACCGTAGTGTTTCCTCTTAAGAAGAAGCCTAAAATGGAGCGAGCTTACCCATAAAGTGGCACCGGTTCTCCCACACACTAGCGGAACACAGAAAAACTGTTTGGCGCTGGACTCCGAACCACCGCAGAGGGATCTGTTGGCCGTCATCATTGTTTAGAAAACCAAAGATGCCAAACCAAATATGATAAAAAATTAATTTGCTTCGATTCTTCTTCAATTTACACATTATTATCATGAAATCAGCCAACGGCTGAACACAACACTCTCCAAAAGGAGAATTTACAATAATCGCCTCACTTAGAAAAGTTTGACAATCGTTGTTTGGCCAATGCTGGAGAGAAGATGCTGCTGCTCTTAGAGAGAGTATACTGTTGTTTATCTTTTTTAGGGTTCCGTAGCCGAACGGCAAAAAACGGAACCCTTATAGTTTCGTCAAGTCTGTCTGTCTGTCTGTCCGTTCGAACATGTCACAGACACTTTATTCTGAAAGTATTAGCATTTCATAGTTGAAACTTGGTAGGTAGGTGTATCCTTCTAACCGCTTTTTTTATCTTTCACTCTTCTCCTACGACACCTATAGCATTAGGAGGAATGATTTATTTTTGTGCCGACATCACAAGACACAGCAAACCGATCCAAAGATAAAAAAACACATACAAAACTGAAAATGTTATTAAGTATGTTTTTATACTGGATTGGTTACTTGGTTATTTAGAGGAAGAGTGGGGCCTCGTATCATAATTATCACATACTTACAAGGTAGGTGTCGGCTATTCCAGTTAACATAGTATGTACGATATAAATCATTTATGAATGATTTATTTCTTCAAGCAACGCTATGCCTACACAGTGGAAACTAATTTCAACTAGTAGGTACTTTTATCATTTCCCAAGCCTCACCTTTAAGTGCATCACATTTCGACCCCAACTAAGCAGCGTAGTTGCAAATTCATCTAAGCTTACAAAGGACAGATTTCTCAAAGGGTTACTTTAAGATACTTACTACGATAGTTTGAAACAATTTGACAACTCTCCAAGAATGTTTATCAGGAACAAGACAAAAGGGTTATACACCAATGTAATACAAGAACTATGGAGAGTATTCGCAAGAAATTAATACAGTGGCGATAAAAAATTTGTATGGCGCTGTGGTCCGTCGAGGCAAGGGTTTGGTTCTTGGTCAGGACAATAGGAAATCTATACTAATATTATAAAGCTTAAGAGTTTGTTTGTTTGTTTGTTTGAACGCGCTAATCTCAGAAAGTACTGGTTCGAATTGAAAAAATATTTTTGTGTTGGATAGTCCATTTATCGAGGAAGGTTTAGGCTATATAACATCACGCTACAACCAATAGGAGCGAAGCATCAGTGAAAAATGTTGCAAAAATAGTCGTGATCATAATAACAGAAATTGACGCGGACGAAGTCGCGGGCAACAGCATATTTTATAAATGGCCGCTTCAGTATCTTCAGGCCATAGTCCGAAAGTACAGGCAATGGCAGATCAACCTACCCAAAAAACTTATAGGTCATTGAATTGATTTTCAACTTTAAGTCCAACAAGTAGAGATCCATATCAGTTGAGAAAATTTGACGTTTTGTGGTAGGTTGACGTGCTGTTGTCTGTACATTAAGCAGATGGTCCATCTTTTGACATTGAAAGATGGAAGTCGTTAAAAAAAATTACGATGGATTAGAGTAGGCCACATTAGACGGTATTAACAACTCTGAGATCAGGTTATCCTTGACATAATTACGATAAGAATAATAGAATCGCAGGTTAAAATTGTTTAAAAGTATAAGTTTTTTTAAATCGCGCCAAGGCCTAAATAGAGTCTGTTCTAAATAAGGTTGATATTCCTTTATGCCCGTAATTTTATTCAAAAGTTTTAATAAACGTTACGTATCAAAACACCATCAATTTTCGCCCTAATATATCGCCTAATGGGGCAAGGATAAATAAAAGAAGTAATAAAACACTGTCAACATCCTTAAAACTACAAATGGCATGCGTCACACCCCACAGTTTCATCTTCACGTCAAATTGAGATGACAGAGGATCGAGCATCGAGCCTCGTGGAGTACTCTCGTTAAGGACAATCGTTTTGCTGGCTTGTTTACTTTTTTATTCGGTTCGGCAGAGAACTGGCCAGTTATTTGGAACAATTAATAAAAAAAAATGTTAAAAAAACTAAGACGATGATCGCTGATTGCTTGTCATTTCAATTTACCGTATTGAAACATTGTGTATCCTACTCTTTAACCTTTGGAGATATTTTTCTTTTCAAATAGAACCATAAATAATAATAAATAAAGCACGCTGTATAAGAATTATATCAATGAAACTCATATAATTATTTAAGTGATTTTAATCTGGTCATAAAGTTTTCACATGGCAATCGCGTATGACAACTAACTTAAATTATATTATTCTGGTAGGTATAACTTTTGGAGGTAGGAGATAATCATGAAAGCCTAACTTATTTATAAACATTTAAGTAGCGAGAAAATCGTTTTTGTTACCACATCTTTTCTTTACCATCAAACCATATTGAAACTTAACGAGTAGTTATTTCGATTTTGTATGTTTAAATTACAGACATTAACACAAAACTAAATATTGATTCCAGATGATTAGACCCATAATAAACTTTCAAAAAGTGTTACTGTAAAAATAAAATAATGACTCGCCTAAACATTTGCTGATTTAAAAAGAAAACAAAATAAAAAAAAATGCATAATAATATGTAGAATGACTGGCTGGAAATATAAAAACAATATTCGTCACTGTCTTTATCATAAAATATATTATAGTATCTAATGCGGCAACCTATCCAGAAAAACTATTTTGTGGCGCTCTTTTTTATCCTCCTATTTTCGGATAAAACTAATTTTGTGCTTTGTTGACTTTCCCACTGTTATATTTTCATTTCGATTTCTTCGCTTCCACAGTGTGTTTCTCTGATAAGAAGTTTGCTATATCATAGTAAAGATAACGAACAGTAGCTTCAATATCTACTTTTGGTTAAATTTATTTGGAAAATTAAGCCAGCCTTTCCTACTTCTTCTTGTAGTATAATCCCTCAAAAACAATCTCGTGTCAGTTATTTTCAAGCCGCACAGTTATTTTCAAGCCGCAAATCACAGGCATTTATTTCACTTAACCTGATTTTACTGCTTTGATTTATTATAGATTACTTAACTATAAGCATAACTATAATAACCCACCTGACCATAGTCAAGCTCTTTCTACATTGGATTGTAAATCAAACCCGGGGCTTCATTTGAGGCAAACAATTAAGTTTGGGTAATGTTTTCGATTACTTACTTATAGCGGCCTTCAACTTAATTCTATTTGAAAATTGGTTTCCTGTTCAAATACGGTTTTTCCTACGGTGAATATTGTTTCAATAAAATTTAGTAATATTTTTGACCCGAACACAGCTTTAACGACAGTTCACCACACTCAAACATACAGCGAAACTACTGTATCTTATTTAGCTGTTGTCAAACTTAATATTTATTTTATGACCTTGTAAACCACGGTTAAGTATGTTTCTTATAGCTCTAGCAATAAGAACGAAAGTTGTGTAATATCTATTAATAGGCCTGAAGCTCTAGGAGTGTAGAAACGCTTTGTCCCTTTTATCGAAGTGTCTAATAAAGCGGACATGAGAGCCTTTAGATATTATTTTTTAGTAGCCGGCATTAAGGTTTTAGAGGAACACTGAAAGTGTTTGTTAGTTATTTCTTAGGGTTGCGTGATTTAAAAGAAAAAAAGAAACCCTTTTTAGATCGCTTTGTTGGCCGTTCGTCTGTCTATATGTCAGTCAAGACTGTTGATACCGAGAACGCTTAGAGGTATCACTTTAAAATTAATACTATTATTTTTAAGTCTACAATCCTTTCAACCTGTGCAAAAATCAAACCTCTATGTTGGCCAAAAATGAATACGGCTGCTTATGCCAATGCCGATGAACTAAAATTTGTGGGATACTTCCCGTTGACCTTAAACTAAGATATTTGGAGGACCTCTAGATTTAGTTTAAAAATAAAGATTAAAAATAAAAATAACAATATAGATATCTCTGTGAGCAGTAAATTTAAATTTAAGTCTGATTTTACTAATATTTTCAAGAATAGCTAACATAACATTGTATTATTACAAATAACACATGTTAATAATTGTATGTAATTTATAAATCATCAATATACTGTAGTATTTATATAATATTTGTTTAGTCTATTGATTTTCATTTCTTACATTATTATATCTATAAAACACGTAGTTTAAAACACTAATTATGCTTCCTCATTATACTTTCGTTAGTTTGCACTCAAGTTTAATTACGGAAAACCTGTTATTGGCCTTACTTTATGTATCTAGTTCTAATTACTTAAATTCTATGTTAAACGCTGTTGGTTTTCGAATAAATTAAAAAAAAATAGTTCCTGAACCATTTATAAAACAAATTTGTCCTGAACTTTTCACTAAAGCGTTAGTACTTTGTATTTCTTTTTACTTGCTTAAAGCAATTGTGATTCGGGAGTAAGACTCACACAAAATTATAACTTATTTTATGCGACAATGGTACACAAAAATACTTTTATATCCTACGTGCTACTCGCGTGCATCCTATGTGTAAGAGTAAGTAAGACGACCATTTGGATCAGCGGTAGTTAACGCTGCTTCTGAGCCATGGGTCGCGGGTTCGATCCCCGCACTGTACAAATATTTGTGTGCATGAACATGTCTGTTTGTACTGGTCTGGGTGTTTTCTATGTATTATAAGTATGTATTTACAAAAAAAAAAAAAAGTATATAAGTAAGTTTATCGGTTGTCTAGTACCCCATACGACAGGGTACTTAATAGTACCTTAATTTGGGACTAGATGGCTCTGTGTGGCCCAGTGTGGCATGTCTTGAATATTTATTTATTATTTATTATTTATTTATATTTCGTATCATAACCCATATTACCTGCAATACTCGCCTAAAAATCTTTGAAACCTCTTTCACGCATAAATCACCATAAGTTTGGCTTTTTGGCGACTTTAGAAAGGCACCGAGTTTGCAGACTTCTGACTTAGCCATACTTGAAGCCGCTAAAGAGTTGATAAGATGGTATGGAACAGGGAAATTATGTTTTAAAAGTTCCAAAGTTAATACCTCAGATGTTTTGAAACTAGTTAATACGGAGCTAGTTTGAAAAGCTTTATGCAACGAATAGCTTTAGTTTTAATGTCATCATCAAAATAATGCTCGTAAATAGTCTTAACACTTGACGACCATTTGGATCAGCGGTAGTAAACGCTGCTTCTGAGCCATGGGTCGCGGGTTCGATCCCCGCACAGAACAAATATTTGTGTGCATGAATATCTCTGTTTGTACTGGTCTGGGTGTTTTCTATGTATTATAAGTATGTATTTCCAAAAAAAATGTATATAAGTAAGTTTATCGGTTGTCTAGTACCCCATACGACAGGGTACTTAATAGTAGCTTAATTTGGGACTAGATGGCTCTGTGTGGCCCAGTGAGGCATGTCTTAAATATTTATTTATTTATTTATTTACTTATTATTTAAATCGATTTTCTTACTAATACCTATTACTTATAAATGCGGAAGTAACTGTGTCTGTCTGGCAAGCTTTCAGGCCTAAACTGGACAACGTGACTCTGTCCGCGTGAATTTTTATCTTTATTAATGAAACAAACAGCGTTATAATCTATACTAATATTATAAAGCTGAAGAGTTTGTTTGTTTGTTTGTTTGTTTGAACGCGCTAATCTCTAAGTACGGGTTCGAATTGAAAAATTATTTTTGTGTTGGATAGTCCATGTTTTTTTTTTTTCATTTTTTCCACCATCGAGGAAGGCTTTAGGCTATATAACATCACGCTGCGACCAAAAGGAGCGAAGCATCAGTGAAAAAGGAATGCAAAAATAATCGCGATCGTAAAAACAGAATCTCACGCGTACGAAGTCGCGAGGAACAGCTAGTATAACATAAAGCTAACAATACATAGTATATACATAAGCTTGTGAAGTTTACAATGCTAGTTATTACAAAGATGTTATTTAAAAGAGACACCATGCTGGAGGAAAAGCCAGCTATGCTAACAAGACAATCATAACAACAAAAGAGGGCTTAATTTTTTTTTATTATTTTCACCAAATTTCATTAAAAGCGGTTCAACAATTTATGCGTAAAAACGTATTTAAATTTTTACATTTAATTAAATAATTGAAATAATAGTATAGAAAGGATATACTGAGTGTTACAAATATGGAACCCAAAAGCACCACATTTTAAACCTAATCTAAATTCTAATGCTATCATTTCTTAACTTCATTCCCGAACTCTGCTAGTTTGGCATTAAAGATTTATGTGCAAATTCACTTATAACAGGTGAAGTAGTTACCGGTTTTAATATTTAAATTTAGTTCTTTAGATGTGGTTATTTCTAAGTCATTTAATTAAAATGTAACGATGCACTTTAAAATTTGTTTCAATGAAGTTATCATGGTTTTGCTTTTGTTTTTAATTCTGCCTAAAATGTACATTTAGTAACAATTTTAACAAAAATGATACGCTAGTTAAGAATTCGTTATGTGTAAGGAAAAAAAATAGTAATCACTATTTTATTTTATTTGATATTTTGTTTTTCAGTAGGTATTCTAATATTTTTGTAGTTAACGCCTTAAGACGCCTTAAGACGCCTTAAGACATTAATTAATTCCAATGCCTTTTATATAGCTACTTTATTGTTTCCTGTTTACCTTATATCTGTTGTGTTTTCCCAATAAATAAATAAATCGTCTCCTTGTTTGTGCGTATAGGTGTCTCTACGATGGATTAGCAAAAATCTTAGTTAAATTAATAAAATTACAGTCGTAAATAACTTTCAGTATGCTAAATGAGTCTGGTTCATCTGCATATGTCACCACCACGCGTTGACGGCAATTAGATTTGGAAGCGCAAGCGGCCATGTCACTTTTGTAACCCGGGTCTGACAGACGGACTTTCTAATCGGCGAAATAAAGAGTGTTTTCCCAAATTTATAAGTATTTTTTATGTATACGACCACCCAGGTCGCATAACTTTTTATCAAGTTAACCTATTCATTTCAAACAAATAAAGCTTAAAATTTGTTCTATTTTAATTAGTATTTATAGATTGAGAGCATTATGATTATCAATTATTACTTATTTATCAAGCACCGACTCAAAGTCTTCTTCTAACTATTGTAACCTTTGATTAGTAGTCAAAAGAACCGGTAAAATAAAATAACTTCGATTTAATTTTAATATGAATATTTCGTCCCTTGAATAAATCGCTCGGCTACGTCTAATATAAAAACCGAACACAGTCATTTTGTTAAAAAAAATAACTCAAACGGAAATCTTAACCAAATTTTTAAATTACGAATCTGTGCCTGAAAACACTAAACGACGAACGCATTCCAATGACTGAACAATATTGTTTTTACCATTTTAAGTTTTTGAATCACCCTTAGAGACAAAGTCACTGATTATTAGCATTTAAAACATAAGACCTTACAATTTTCACCCCCTTCTAAAACCCCCTATAATTAAGGGGTTTGTAGACAATAGGTATGTGCAGCGTTCACCGAATTTTAATTCAAACGTTTCGACCATTTGGATTTGTCGTGAGCGTACGTGTTTTGGGCGCAAATGAGTTTCTGTTTTAGAACTTTGCATATAACGCTTCATATGAAGGAAAGCATAGAATTTTACATGGCATATTTGCCTTTAACTTGTCGTTTGTCTAAGCACAGATGTGTGTTCGATAATTTATTTCTATTGTATCTGTAATTATTGGTTCACCCTTGTTTGGTATAACAACTGTTGGTTGATGTAATGTTACTAATTCTAACAACGTTTAAGAAAATATGCACTTTGTATAATATCGATTAACATAATTTTCGTTTCATCGAATATTTATTTGCGATAATAACATTTGCGCTATTGATCAAAAGGTATAATGTTTATTTGATGTATTGTTCAGGTGGTATAACATGTTTTCTTTTTAAACAGCCTATAATCATCCCACTGCAGGGAAAAGGCCTCCATCATTGAATTCAAGTTACCACTGCAATGATGAGAACTGGCATAATCACCACGCTTGCCAAATGCGGGTTGGTGATCACAAACCCGAGCAACGTTAGAAAAATTCGAAACTTTTTCTTGCCCGACCCGGGGATCGAACCTGGGACCCCGAGATCTTGGGCCGGTATTCAAACCACTAGACCAACGGGGCGTGTATAACATGTATTTTATCGAATATTCAATTGGTATAATGTAGTGTAGAATAGTGCAAGTTCACAATGTCGTAGTTGAAAACATCGAAAGTTAAAATACCTACATTAAATATGAGAAGATCTGCCACAGCATAGGTCCTTTAAAAAAAAAAAGTTATTTTCTTCTTGCTATACCCTTAACCTTACACCTGTATACAGGATAAAATTTTAACTACTTTCCAAATTTTTTATAGGCCGAACGATACCGAACGTATCGTATTTAGAGCCCATTTATGAAGTAAAAAATGTAAATCAAGTTGTCACCCGAAAATATTTTTCGCGATATAGTTTTCAATTTTTACTTTCCTAGATCTGTTGACGTATAAAGGGGAAATCAAAAACTTATGAATAGTGTCGTAATGATAAAATGAGATGCGCAACGCGTAAAAAAAGTGTTGTATTCGGCCGTATCAAAAATTTTAGATTTTTTTCGGACATTTTTTAAGTGCTTTATCTTGACATTTTTGTACTGGGCTATACCAAAAGAAAAAATACGTCATTTGTTTTTTGTCTCTCGCATTGATATATTAAAATTTGGAAAATGGTTAAAATTTCATCCTGTATACCGGGCGAGGCGCTTGACCATTAACCGGCGCTATACCAGAAATGAATTACTGATATTATAATTGCAATTTAATTGCTTAAATAAATTCAACCTTCCCATATCACCATTACGTATACAACCATTTGGATCAGCGGTAGTTAAAGCTGCTTCTGAGCCATGGGTCGCGGGTTCGATCCCCGCACAGTACAAATATTTGTGTGCATGAACATGTCTGTTTGTACTGGTCTGGGTGTTTTCTATGTATTATAAGTATATATTTAAAAAAAAAAAAGTATATAAGTAAGTTTATCGGTTGTCTAGTACCCCATACGACAGGGTACTTAATAGTACCTTAATTTGGGACTAGATGGCTCAGTGTGGCCCAGTGAGGCATGTCTATGTCTTAAATATCCATTCTTGGGACTCAAACTATCTTCATGTCTAATTTCATTTAAATTGATATAGTGAATAAAGCGGGATTTAACAAACATACAAATAACATATTATATACTTTTACATTTATAATATTGGTAGGTACGGATTATTGTAATTGAATTCCTATTTCAATTACGAGGATTGTGCGATTAGTTTGTTTGAATAATCCTCTTTTCTAATTGCTGTTCCCGACAGGGTTCATTATAATCTGCACCTATATACACCTAGTTTTATCTTTATCTCTTTCGTGTTATGTTACCCAAAATAAAATAAATTTAGTTTTTCCAACATTGATCCTGAGCCTGACAAAACTCACATTATTTAAAGTTAGACCAAGTCAGAAGTTTAAGAGTTTCTTCGTGACATTATTATTACAAAGTAAACAGCATAAGGGTTTAGGCCTACGCGTTGCATTATTATCTAATACTAGCTGTTCCCTACGACTTCGTCCGCGTCAATTTCCGTTATTATGATCGCGATTATTTTTGCAACATTTATCACTCATGCTTCGCTCCTATTAGTTGCAGCGTGAGGTTTTATAGCCTAAAGCCTTCCTCGATAAGTGGACTATCCAACACAAAAATATTTTTTCTATCGGACCAGTACTTCCTAAGATGAGCGCGTTCAAACAAACAAACAAACTCTTCAGCTTTATAATATTAGTATAGATTAAAAAAAACAAATCTTTTTATTCTTACTTATTTAACATCTACTGTCCTAATTTTTATAATGATGACACTTAATGATAAAATTCGAGCACATTCGGAAATAATAAATGTATGAAAATGACGAATCTTCTAACTTAAATTTCAATTCTTCTACACAGCTTTGGTGCAATACTAACTATTGTCAATTGACTAGTTCTAACCACACATGCCATTGTTCTTTGTTGGCCGGCACTTTGAATAAAGGCACAGAAAAAATGATGTCCCTTACCACGGACATAGATTTAAGACTGGAATAACACGAGACTAATAGGAAGATCTAAAAATATACAGTTTCCGTGGAACAGTTTTTAATTCATAATTCTACGCGCAAAGTCGCGGGCAATATCTAGTATATTATGATTTCCAAAAAATATATGCTTGAATATTTAATGCAGCAGTACCTACGTGTTTGAAGTGTATAATAAGTTTCAGGTTTTCGTTGCATTTTGCAAGGGTGAGGAAGATTTTTCTTTAAGACCTGAATTGGCTTTAAATGAAATAGCAATGAGTGTATTCTGAAAATTAATAACTGTAGTGCTTCAATAGGCTTAATAAGCTTCTAGCTCTTTTTCTTCAAACTTCAAATCTTTTTATTAAGTCAAGCTATAAAATGCTTTAACTTTATCAACTCTGCGTGTAATTATTTCAAGTACGAGTAAAAATAATTTATATACATTTATAAATAGCTGAATTTAATGATGGAGGCCTTTACGCTGCAGAGGAATGATTATAGGCCGTTAATTACTTACTTAATTTACATAATAATATAAATACCCACACACAAGAAAAATCTATATTTCGATGTAAGCTTAACTACATAATAATAGGGGTTAAAGTATGAAATTGCCGATTATTTTCCCACTTTTTATTTTGTTTATAGCTCTTAAGTATAGTCATATTATTGCGTAATTCTTTTTGTATTGTATCAAAAACTAAATAAAGTAACTTTTGACTAAAAAAAAAATGCCTATTACTTCAAAGGAAGTCGTTGAAAAGACCCCTTACAATGTGTCAGCTGACCTTCTTGCTTCAATTAAGTATATTTGTATTATATACTTTGATTTTCAGAAATTTAAATACTATAATGCGTAGCTTTATAACCATCTAACTTTCACCTTTAATTGCATCGAAAACGTATCAGGCGTTTTTAAAAAAAATATAAAATTGTTAGTATGGAAAAATGACTTTTCTCGATTTCGTCCATACAAAACGGCAATTTCATACTTTAACCCCTAATATAAAACTAAAAAACTTAAGGCGACTACAGAGCTACGTGCAGTCCCCAATTGATTTAATTTTATTACTTCTAAACAAAATCAATTCTCAAAAAACTAAAACAGTATCATTTTAGCAAATTACCTCTAGTTTTGCTATTATTTAGTTTTTATTAGTTATCGATATTTTTGCCGATTTTGCTCGAGATTGATAACGAGAATAGTTACTAAGACGCTTGAAATATTTACAGAATATTTAGATAGATAGATAGATAGATAACACTTTATTGCACAAAATAAAAGAAAACAAATAGATTACAAATATTTAGTTGTATATTAACAATTTTACACACTCGCACTTGGCCAATTTCGTTTCGGATTCGAATAATTGAAAAAAATACCTGTGTCTTTCTCATTCGCATCTTGTACGGAGGAATCCTGTAATCCTTTACAGTAGAAGAAAGGCTTCCATCATTACGGACCTCCGTGGCGGAGAGGCGTACACACCGGTTTTCAAGGTGTCGCCTGCTCCGAGGTCCCGGGTTCGATTCCCGGACGGGTCAATGTAGAAAAAAAATGCGTATTTCAACATTTTCTTGGGTCTGGGTGTTTGTGGTACCTTCGTTGTTTCTGGTTTCCAAAATACGAATGCTTTAAATAGTTATTCAAATTGGGATCAGAACAATGTATGTGATGTTGTCCACATTTATTATTATTTTATTTTATTTTATTATCGAGTATTATGTTATGCCTAGCCCCTCCACTGGCAAGGAGTCCGATTCGGGCCGCGTCAAAAAGCTAAACTTCTGGCACGAGGTCTGAATCGGGCTTCCTACTTAGTTGCGTTTTTCGCGGGAATTCCTACAGACGCGGCTGTTCCTATCCCTTTTGCACCTATATCGCTGTGTAGAAGAAAGAAGGGGCTAGCTAGCAAGCCAAAGTCTAAGGTCATGTGTCAAACAAAATATTTGAGCAATTTGTAAGTGTTCGTCAGACGTCACTCGTTACGTGTTGTGGTATGCGGTGTGTTCGCCTTATTTGAACAGTGTTTATTAACTCATTTACTCATGGTTTAATTAAGTAAATGATAGTATAAAGGTTTACAATGAAAACAAAACTGTACACAAAAATTGTTAAGTATGGTTATTAAACTTTATATAATCTCATGTAAACCATATTTTTACTTTTCCCTTAGTTAACATTGTTCTCATTTATAGATGCAACTAAATTAACGAATTGCATAAGCATTGTTTTATAGATTATTTTATGGAGAACAGTAATATATATACATTTTGTAGGGCATTGTTACAAAATATTAAAGAAATGGTCAAAAGAATGCAACTGTTCCCGAACAGCGGGGGGGGCTTCGTGGATGGTTGCCAGTCAACGGGGTAAAGAGCGCAAGATGGCTGCCAGCGGAGGGGCTAGTCTCTGGTCTGTAAAAATCATTTGAAAATATGGCGATAACTGTAATACTCATAGTTGTAATATCTGTAGTTTTGATATTAGATATTAACTGAAACCGCAATCTAAGGAAACCATTACGGCCAGAACACAATGTAATTAGAAATTATATTACTATTTAGCTTTCCCGTCATGCCTTAGCTTTCCTAACGTCCTGTACAATACGTTTAGAAATTATTATGCCCAAGCATCCGGCAATGAATACCCCAACCTGCCCCCACTAAAAAGCTATTATGACGATAACGGTAAGGGTAGAACCACATTAGGGTAACAATAGTTTTTTTTAATCCCTCGATCGTGAGTTATGCCAGACAAAATTGAAATCAATTGTTATCATGGCACCCGGGTGCCTCGTGGGGTTCAAAGTATTAAATAAGGTTGAATTATTATAATATTTTGTTTGCCTGACTTCGGATAATTTTGTGCCAGGTTGAACGATTCGATGTTTTTTTATTCGATATGGTCAGGAGGTCAATTCAAAGTTAGAGAGTATTCAATGTAAGTGAGCTTATTGATTTAAATTTGAAAGTCAACCCCAAAAGGTAAGAAAATAAAGGCAGACAACATTATAAGAAAATATACAGACAAAAATGTAATCTCCCGTTTTTTTTTATGAAGTCGGTAAAAAATAAATCATACCTATCCCGAAAAAAAAAAGTAAGACGGTGCCTAACAAGATATCACTTACTTATCAAGCATGACTCCAAAATAGTAGCTTTTTTCAGCGAAGTGACAAAAATCACTTTTTGACAGTTTTTTTATTACATTTTTAAATATACACACTGACTTTTGCTTTGTGATCTTAACATTTAATGTAAGTTTGCCCTTAAAGATAATATTAATCGCGGTCATTTGGCCTCACTACCACTATTCTCGCATTCGTTGTAATGTTTAGTATAAAATTTAATGTCTGCCCCTTTCCTAAAGTGTCGTGCGATCCCTTCCGCTTATATGCCTGTATTTATGTGAATTTCTTAATTGTTACAAGGCAGACAGATTTTGGTCATCAATAGAATTGGTCGAATTAGACTTCTGCAATATCTTAAAGTCGTCCCTATGTTACTACCTTGTATTGTTACTTTATAAGCTAATGCCCGCTAATTCGTACAAATGGATTTTTTTTTCGTATTCAGAAACAATGAAGATATCATAAACACCTGGACAGTTATATAGTTATGTTTTTATACGTTGATTTACGTTATCAAGAGTGGTGATTATGCTAGTACACCCATCATTGCTGTGGTAACTTGAATTCAATGATGGAGGCATTTTCCCTGCAGTGGGATGATTAAAGGCTGTTACTTACGTTGATTAAAGTTAGTAACAAAAGAGTTGAATGTGACCTTTTTCATACACAAATAAATTTCATTTCATTTCATTTCAGATCCGAAAAACTATACGAAAGTGTTGTACACTGATTCGTCTGGGAGTTGGACCGGGACTTCAGAGTTTTAGATCCTTTGATAACTGGTGCTTGCTACTCGACCAGAGATGTCTAGATGTCTGCTACTACTTTTAAACCTCGCTGAATAGGGACACAGTCAGTATAGTGTTTGACAGTGCTTGGCGAACTAAACAGTATTTTTAGACTAATCTACCTTCCATAGATGAAAATATTATAGGGTAGTTCTATATATTCTATACCTTCCACACGGAGTAAGTTTGCCGCTGTTCCAGTCAGCCTGTAACGACGGCCAATGTTACTCGGTCAAAAAGTCAGGCAAATAAAATAGATACGGTGTTCGCGTTTGAATCACGTTACACGTTTTTAAACATAGATGTCGTTACAAAACGTTTATACCTAGTTACATTTAAAAAAATATACAGTTACATTTTAATAGATAATGTAAATGATAAGTTAAAATGCTGTAGTAAACTTTTGTTGTTATTCGTTGTAAGCTCAAGTTGGGAAAGGTGATGAACTACCGTTTTTACTTGTGTTACCATTAGTTTATATAGAAAAACCTGTTATTGGCTGTACGTTAAAGAATTATTTTGTTGACAGTGTAATAATTGTAAAGCTGTTAGTTTTATAATAAATAAATAAAAAACCGTTTAAAACGAGAATGTTCTGAACAACTGTTAACCTTTAGTCGGGATAGGAAGCTATGAAGACTCAGTTTTAAGTGTAACACCTTTGTTCAACTACAAGGGTTACAACAAGAATTGTTAGCCCTTTACCGTGTTAGTAAGTGCCGGGTCTAAGGGCAAAACTTTAGATTGGGTCTACTTCAGCAGAGTTTGAAGATTGTGAATTAATAAGTAACAGCTCATTAAACCACTAGTCTTGAGGGACAATCGGTACATGATTCAGTGCTTTTCCCCTCCTTTGTTTCACGATGTTGCAATAATTCTTGCATTCGCAAAGGAATCAGTGTCACCGATTCTAGGTACCAATTACATAAGATACTTTTTTAATAACTCAAAATCTGTTCCATATAAATTTGTATTGTAGGTATTTTCGTATTATTATGTGGTAAACAATCTTCAAAAAAATGAACACTTAAAATAAGTTAAGTAAAAGGTAAATAATATATATTTTATCATGCACCAACTCTAAATTAGCGGCATATATTTTCTACGCTTTTTGGCAGTTCAAGTTTTTTGAAAGTATTTCACCGCTATCCGAGCATCGATTGTTAAATCCAAGCGTGCCAAATGTTACTTGAACCGGATTTTCCTTATTCAAAGCCCATACCGGATGTATTTATGCCTTATACCCTATTTCACGTAGTAAGTGTCAAGAGATATTTGCCGTAAAAATTTGTAAAACTTACTAATTACGAAAAGACGGCATTACAGTTGAATTTCGTATGAAGTTACGTGACACAGATAATAGAATCAAATGGCCTGTTAGTTGATCAACATTTTTATTTCAAAAGCTAATGCTGGCTGGATAGATGCCCTCTACCCTATACGTAGTGAGTGGCAAGAGTTATTTGCCTTCTCCACGGTGGAGTGGCGTATGCACCGGTTTTGAAGGTATCCCTTGCTCCTTTAGTACCGTGTTCGATTCCCAGACGGGTCAATGAAGAAAAATTTTTTTTTATATCTACCAGGGCCTGGGTTCGTGGTAACTTCACTGTTGCTGATTTCCACAAAAGAAGTGCTTTAGATAGTTACTTAATTTGGGATCAGAGCAATGTATGTGATGTTGTCCACATTTATTTGCCGTAAAAAATTGTAAAACCCACAAATTGTAGGGTCCATGTTCACGTGCCGAGCGAGCGGTCGCCCCGGGCAGCCATCTGTTCGCGGGACGTGACGCTACACTTACACGCTACGTGCGAGTCTGATCAAACACAAGCGGTAGCGAGTATTGGGTGTAGCGACACTTCGCACACCGGCAATGAGAGTGTCACAACACAATAAATGTAGTTTTTGGGAAATCACTGTTTTCTTTTTTTTATAACTTAGAATTCCTTTATTTTTTTTCCGAGAGAGCCTATCGAAGAATTTAATATATATTTAAGAAGACTATTAAATGCTCTATTATATTTTTATAGAAATTAAAATCTAAAGATATTTTTTCCATTTTATATATTTTTTTTACTTTTAAATTCCTCTAATGTGCCACTTTTTTCGACAAAATTTTCGAAGATTTCATGAAATAAAACACTTTTAGTAGGTAATAGTATGTATTGTTTTTTAATATAAATCAAGTAATATTAAACATATTTGTAAGTATCTAGATATTACCAGTTAAATTAGAAACAAATAAAGTATTAAAACTATTCATATAAAAACAATATAGCACATTTTTAGACACTAGATAAGTAGATAAGTTCAGATAAGTATACAATATTTTACAACTTAGCTTTTTCTCACGTGCAATATTTTAAAGGATTTTATTGGATTCCCATATCCTGTGCTAAAGTTTTTAACGACATAAAATCGCAGGAACTAATTTCAGTCAAATAGGTACAGTCTTCCTTTTTCTTCGCTGACCTGATCACTTTAGCGTACTGGCATGGCACGTAAATAGACCTAGATTTAAACCTTCTCTATATCTGTTTTTCAATTGTAGAATGGACAGCCTCACCTCCGTTTTGAATGTGCACGGTTATCAAAAACTAATGAGATATACTTTTAATTTTTGAATATTTATGTAAGGAAAATGAATATAGAAAAGAGTTTACAGACGCGAATTGTTTTTTGATTGAATGTTAAATAAAAAGCGTGATTGACTCATCTAGGTTTTTCTTTAGCAGTAAATCTAATGTAGGTAGGTATGATAGGTTTAATAGATTTATGAATAAAATTTCGTTGTAATGTAATGTCGCCCAGTTTCAAGTAATAAATAAATTCAGGATAAGGCAGATGATTGGGTTCTAGTTCCCTTTCGCCTTGAAGAGAAAATGCGATCAGTGGGGATGAGGCATTGGCCGAAGAGCTTGATGGTAATATTGCGGAGTTCGAACGCGAAGTGCTGGAGCTTGAACCAGAAGATAAACTAAAGCTTGAGTATGTATGGAGCTAGAAGATGGGCTTGGAGAAAAGGAATCAGAAACAAATTAGTATCCATACGTTTTTGAATAAGATTAGAACTAACAATGTTTTTAGAATAGAAATTAGGTGAAGCCGTATCGTAATTCAAAACAGGATTATTATGATCCACTTCCTGCTTTATTATACTTCTAGATTCAGAACATAAGTAACCAGTTATTGCTTCTTCCTGACTATTAAAAAGAGGGCTTCTTATGGGCATACCACAACCAATAACAAAATCGGGATCTTTGACGCTATGATCCATGTAATCCTTAACAAAATCATCTTCATTTGAAGGAGTTGTAGCTTCTTCTGGCAATGTATGGTACTGAAATTGAAGCACCTTTACACATTATTTACAAAACACATAGTAAAGATTACAAAAGTAAAATAAATAATTTATACTTACACACTCCATCCTCATTGATTAAATATTTATCTTTGTCTAAACTATATTGCTTAAAACTTTTAGATGAAGGTGCTGAAAATTGATGTGAAGAGAACATCAATATACTTAACTGTGTGAAATTTAGCATGTATTTTATCAAAAAATTCTGTCACTTACCATCGTCAATATAAGAAAGTGTGTTGGTATTGTTGATATTTTTTTTATAAGTTTCAGATTCAACTATATAAACGGATATTTCTGGAGGGTCACTGCGTAAAAGGAAATCAACCATGAACTTGTTTCTCGAATTCTGTTTCATTTTGTCCTAACAAATTAAAAAATAAGCATAATAATTGTGACAGTTGTAATGTGAACTAAGATCATTATAAACACTTTATTAAGCAGAAATAAAGACATATTATTAATTAATACCCAATCAAATACTTTTCTTATTCGGTAGTACAGTTATATCACATGTTAAAACACTTCTATTCATATAATAACTTGGTATCAACCAACGCCAAAGCAAGAAAAGTGTCGTTTCACATGATGTGACAGTTATATTCTCTAATTTTAAAATACTTAGTGAAAATAACTCAAAAATATGGTCATATCACATGCTGTGGCTGTCTTTTTGCTGAAATCAAAGCAAATATATGAAAATTACTTACCGTAATACGGTCGTTACAAAGGTTATGACACTACTACACACACTAGATGCACGACAATTCTGTATCAACTTTGATGTGACACTTTTTACGCTGCAAGAGGTAGGAAAGTGGCTCGGTGAAAAAGGGTATTAAATGCCATCTCTCGGCGAGGAATCAAACTACAATTATGACGTTTTTTTAGCAGATAAAGTTTGTGATTGCCTTCCTCATGGGATACTTATCTCAACTTCGTATTTTTTTGTGTTATGACTCTCTTGTTGCCGGTGTGCGACTTGGTGGAGTCAGCAAATTATTTCGTAGCCGTAGCAACCGTAGCAGCGTTTCGTAGCTGCATCAATTAGGCCTCTGTCTTAAATTTTGCGGGCAGCTGCAATGGGGTGGGAGCGGCAAATGTATTCGCCCGCCGCTCGCCCGCAGGACTAGTCTCGTTCGGGCGCATTTGCAGTGCCGCATTTGAGGCAGAGGCCTCAGTCGTATTCCTACATGCGTCCTCGGCGGTACCTTCTATCCTTATGTGAATCAAAATTCATGTAACTATTTGTAAACACCCAAAAGACAATCTTTCCGGAATATTTTTTCAAGTCGAAGATTTACCCTCCATTCAGTACACCCAAACACACATGTACGTTACATGTAATGCGTACATTGGGTAAGTATACTACATCGTCGATTAAAAATTAAACCTTACGCACATATCATAAAGTTGAATGCTAATTTAATCAAAAGAACACCAAAATGTTCTAGTGGACGCTCATTTAACAGAAGCATTTGCTGTGACTGATTGCGTATTTAGTTATTTATGTTAAATCTATGGATAAAAATAGTAGTTACTATTTTGTAAAGTGAAACAGAATTGGTAACAGAAATCGTTTTGATATTTTTGCTGTTAATAACATTTGGGATCGATAAAAACTACCTTCGTTTATTTTTATTAACACAGAATGCATTAATGCAGATTGTAATAAAATAAAAAAATAAAATAAATGTGGACAACATCACATAATTTGTTCTGATCAAAATTTGAATAACTATTTAAAGCATTCGTATTTTTGGAAACCAGAAACAACGAAGGTACCACAAACACCCAGACCCGAGAGATTGTACTGTCAGCAATATTTCACACCGTCTATGGTTAGTGTTCAAAACGCACCTAAACTATGTTAATCATCATGATCATTATCATCAGCCTATCGCAGTCCACTGCTGGACATAGGCCTCTCCAGTTGCATGCCACTTAGGTCGAGCCTCGGCTTCAATGTTAATCAATACGATAATTTATTTTTTTATTATTTTTTGATAGTTGCAAGGTGCAAGGTGCAAGTTCCCTCCAAGGGTTTTTTTAAGAAGTTGTATTTTTATTTGGTCTAGTCTAGTCGTTTAGTCTAGTCGTTGGTCTAGTGGTTTATATACCGAACCAAGATCTGGTGGTCTCGGGTTCGATCCCCGGGTCGGGCAACAAAAAGTTTCAATTTTTCGAACATTGCTCGGGTTTGTAATCACCAACCCGCATTTGGCAAGCGTGGTGATTATACCAGTCCCATCATTGCTGAGGTAACTTGAATTCAATGATGGAGGCCT
Organism: Anania crocealis; assembly: GCA_949315895.1. Taxonomy (NCBI): domain Eukaryota; kingdom Metazoa; phylum Arthropoda; class Insecta; order Lepidoptera; family Crambidae; genus Anania; species Anania crocealis. The sequence continues at coordinate 4,176,534 of OX438868.1, forward strand.
TTTCCCTGCAGTGGGATGGTTATAGGCTGTTACTTACTTACTTACCTACCTGTTAAAATCCGCTATCGCTCATGTTCCATCAAGTCTGTAAAAAATGTCCTAGGGCTTAGTGTTAGCTTTGCAATAAACGTAATAGTCACTTGCATTGTGATATTTGACTTTCTACGTGACATAATTTTTGTCTCGTTTAATTTGCGTTTTGTCTTCAGTAACTGTATTTTCACACATAGTGGAAGTGTTTATTAGATATTAGTATCTGAAATCAGTAGTTTTCAACCAGTTTTTAAATAAAGTAACTACTGCAATGGGGACTACCGTTTCTTTGCTCACCAGTTGGCGCCACTGTAGACTGAGGTCCGGGGGTATAGCTGTCAAAGGTGATCGGCGCCGAAACAAAGTGTTATATCTTGAATCTAATTAAGGTTAATTATTTATAAATAACTATCTTGATATCAACAAACTAACTTCTGAAATAGTTGCTCTTTGAGGCCGCCTATTTTTGCGCTTATTCTTAATTCCGCTTTCAAAACGAAAACTTTCAAATAATCCATATTTGCGATATTTTACGAAGAAGATCACTTTCCAGCAGGTAAATTAAAGAAATTATAATTTACGTAAGGAAACCCGCTTAAACCAGTGAAAAGTGAATGTTATTAGACCTCACGCGACACTAGCGCCTCTAGTGGCAAATTCACTAGCGATATTGAGCTTCTCTTTGAGACCCTATGGTCTGGTCCAAGGGATGCCTCGATACGCCTGAAGACGGTGGGGCAGTGGACTGTAGTAGGAGTAGGTCGCTGGTAGTAGGGGCGGTGGGCCGTTTCCCATCTAAAGGCACTATTTTGAAGTCACTTGTTTATTCTTCTTGTTGTTCCTTATTCGGAGGACTGGAGCGAACTGATTTTGCTTTTTTTTTTTTTTTTTTTTTTTTTTTTTTGAAAGGACCTATGCTGTGGCGGAAGGCCGTTACAGCTTCACCGGGCGGGTTTTAGGCGAGTGCGGAAGGCACTCAGCCCAAAAGCGGCCTGCTAGCGGGTACCTCGAGCGCGAGGCGAGTCCTAGGCTTCGCGTAGCGAAGCCTAGGGCTCGCCCGCGCAGGGGCCCCGTACTAGCGGCGCGATCGGACCGTGCCGGGTGCTGAAGGCACCCGGCCAAGAGGTCAGCCCAACTAGTGGTTGCATCGCGTAACTCGGTGCTGCAACACAGACTGGTCTGTGCATACAGACCGATCCACGCGAGCCCCGTTCTAGTGGGCCCGATCGAAGGGGGACTGATTTTGCCTAGCCGGGTCGCCGTCTTTTATTCAAATTTTTATCGTGGCTCTAGTCGCTAAACCCTGCCGTAGTTTTAGCCAATCACGAGGTCGGGAGTTTTCATACGGTTTCAATATTGCCCTCTCCCTCCCTCGTGACGCGCTGTCCCTCTCTACGGCCCGTTCAAATTTTATTGTAGGCAAATTCAGTTCTTACAATTTTCCTTAATGCTAACTTATTTTCTAATAACAATACATAACTTTTTATCACACAAAAATAGAAATCAACGAAGATATTTACAAAAAACAGTATGCGGCTCTCTATACGGTATTGCCGTTTTAACAATTTATTACGTCGGCTTGATACGCGGCTCTCGCTACGGTATTGCCGAGGTTCTCGTCGTAGCTGCTGTCGTTAACATCCTCCCCCCGGCGCAGGTGTACCGCAGCCTCGGTTGGTAGACAGCTCAGCTTCATTGCAGCGCGTCCCTTCCCTCTGGTCCGGGGAAGGTGCGGGTATGGTGGTCAGCTTGATGATCTTGGTGGTTGGTCGCTTCAGGACACCTCCCTTGGTTTGAACGTCTATGTTTCGTACTATTCCATCTGGCCCTGGGTAGGTACGGACGACGATGCCTCGAGGCCACACGTTTCGAGGAAGCAGCGGATCGACGATGAGGACCAAATCTCCGTTCTTGATTTCTTCGTGGCATCCATGTTGTTCTAGGCGCGGTACGAGCGTGGGTAAGTACTCGCGCAGCCATCTTTGCCAAAAGTGGTCCGCTAAGTTCTGTGCAGCTCTCCATGTTCGTCGATCTGCTTCGTTGCATGATCCCACATACGGTAAACCAGATGATGATCCCAGCAGAAAGTGGTTAGGTGTAAGAGCCTCTGGATCGTCAGGGTGTACTGATACATGGGTCAGCGGTCGAGAGTTGACAGCATGTTCAGCTTCTGCTAGGAGTGTGTTCAATGTTTCTTCTTTCGGCGCTCGTTCTCGGAGGGTTGCCATGAGCGCGGCTTTCACCGAGCGTACCATCCTTTCCCAGGCTCCTCCTTGGTTCGGTGCTCCAGGGGCGATAAACTTCCATGTCGTTCCGTAGTTCATGGCCAATCGGGTCAGTTTAGGTAACCATTCTGCGTATGCCTTTCTTAACTCGACGTCTGCTCCCCTGAAGTTAGTGCCGTTGTCGCTATAGAGAGTCGAGGGCCATCCTCTTCTTGCTGCCATCCTTCTCAGTGCCATTATTGCCGAGTCCGTAGTGAGGGAACTGGTCAACTCCAGGTGAACCGCTCTCGTTGTCAGACAAGTGAAGAGTGCGCACCATCTTTTCTCCCTCCTCCTGCCGATCGTGACCATCATGGGGCCGAAATAGTCCAACCCACAATGGCTGAAGGGTCTCTGATGCGGTTGTAGGCGCTCTTCGGGAAGATCGCCGACCGGTGAGTTCTGGGGCTGTCCTCTTCTCAGGCGACACATCTGGCAGGTGCTGGCTATTGCTTTCACGGTAGGTCTCAGTCGGGTCACCCAGTACTTTTGTCGTACGTCGTTCACCACTCTCTCGCAGTTGGCGTGACCTGCTCTTCGGTGTTCTCTTGCTATGAGGAGTTTGGTGAACGGGTGACGGCCATCCAGCAGAATAGGTCGTTTGGTTGCTGTAGGAACATCGATCTTGTTGGCTCTTCCATTCAGTTTCAGGAGCCCATCTTCATACAAAAGGCTGAACCGGTGCAATGGGCTTGTTCTGTGCACGAGGACGTCTCTTCTTGTGCAGTCTAGTTCGCGGGAGAAGGCATCTTGCTGAGCTCGTTGTAGCCATAGATGAGTAGCTTTCTTCAGGTGCTCGTAGCTGAGGGAGTTCTTTCTTTCGCGGCAGCGTTCAATGAACTGCAGTACTCGTGCTGTTGCGCCAATCAGTCGATCGTATGATGAAAATCGGCTTATGTCCGGCAGCGCGTCGTTGGCATCTTGCGTGATGACATTGAGTTGTTCCACAGCGATGTCATCGTTCTTTTCTGTTTGTCTTGGCCATTCTGATCTAGGTCGTCTTAGGAACGACGGCCCTTGGAACCATTCATCTTGACTCGAGACAGGTATGTATCCAGCTCTCGTGGCCACGTCAGCTATGTTCAAGCGGGTTGGTACCCACCGCCATTCTGTTGGACTGGACTCTTCTGTTATCTCAGCAAGTCGGTGTGCTACGAAGGGTGTGTAGCGCCTGCTGCCGTTTCGCAACCAGTGTAATACGGTCTGCGAGTCGCTCCAATATGTGACGTGATCAATACGTAGTCTGTGTTCTTCTTTGATCGCTTTTGCTAGTCTTGCTCCTATAAGTGCTGCTTGCAGTTCGAGTCTAGGCATCGTTTGAGTCTTTAGTGGGGCTACTTTGGCTCTAGCTGCCACCAAAATAACTTCTGTTTCGATGCTTTTCTCGTAGCTGAGACGCCAGTATGCTGCTGTAGCGTAGGCTTCCTCACTCGCGTCGCAAAAGACGTGTAGCTCACGACGTTGAACCTTTCTCCCCCCGTTGTAGCTTCGAGGAAGGCGCAGTGTATCGACGATCTGCAATCCTGTTATCCATTCACTGAAGCCGCTCGCTATATTCTCGGGTATTGGTTCATCCCAACCAGTCTTGAGTCGCCATAGCTGTTGCAGGTGTATCTTTGCAGTTATCGTGTAGCAGCTTAAGAGTCCCAGTGGATCGTAGATGCTCATGACTGTTGACAGGGCTTCTCGTTTTGTTGGAGGTCGTTCTTGAGTCTTCACAGCTTCTGGGACTCGGTTCATCGATGTGTTAAAACTCAGCTGATCGGTATCTGCATTCCACAGCAGCCCAAGGGTCTTCTCCGTTTCTCCTAATGGTGTGGCGCCTTGTTTTGCCCGTCTTTCCTTCGGAGTGACTGTTAGGAGCTCCTTATTGTTGCTGTTCCAGCCTCGTAGGTTAAACCCAGCCATCTTGTGTACCTCGTCGACTTGCATGATCGTGGCTTTGGCTTTGTCCAGTTCGTCGAAGCTTTCCACGAAGTCATCCATATAGTGCGATTCCGTAATTGCTCGTAGGGCTTCGGAATGGGTGTGCGCGTGATCATGCGCGTTGCGGTTCCGTACGCTGTGTGCCAGAAATGGTGAGCTGGTGGCTCCGAATATCATTGAGGTCATCTTCATCTTAATTGGCTCTTGAGCGGGATGATCTCTCCATAGGAAGAGCTGCGCTGGTTGATCTTCCTTTCTTATTTTGACACGTAGGAACATTTCTTCTATGTCTGCCGTTATTGCATAGGCCCCCTCTCGAAATCGAAACATGATGGTTTGTAGCGATCGCAGTAGGTCGGGTCCTTCTAACAGGCAGTCGTTCAGGCAGATTCCGTTGGACTTGGCTGCTGCATCGAAGACTAGTCTGATCTTCCCAGGTTTGTTAGGGTTTCTCACGGCGAAGTGTGGTAGGAACCAGGCCATCGGACTTTCTTCTTCTTTGCCGTTGCACTTTTCTGCGTACCCTTTTTCTATTAGGTTTTTCATCTGTTCATGGTACTGAATCTTCTGGTCTGGTTTTCGTTCCAGGCTGGCTTCTAACGTCTTGAGTCTTCGTAGCGCAGCACCATGACTTGATGGCAGTTTGACATCTTCGGTCTTCCATGGGAGGCCAACTTCAAATCTTCCGTCCTTTCGTATTGCCGTTTCATTGAAGATCTTCTCTGCTCGTAGATCCTCTTCTCTTGCATATCGCTTATCGAGTGATATGCCCAGTGAGTCAATACGAAAGTGTTGTTCGATGATGTCTTCCAATCGTTCATCTTCCGTGATGTGAAGAATCTCTTCGTTAGTTCGATGGCTTCGTGGGATTCGTCCGTGGATTACCCAGCCTAGTGAAGTTCTGGAGGCAGCTGGTTGGTTCGGTTTGCCAGCACGTAGCTCCCGTGTTACGATGAGAGGCCAGTTGTCAGTTCCGATCAAGATTCGTGGTTTGGCGTTGTGATAAGCTAGTCCGTCTAGCTTTAGGCCTTGCAGGTGTTTCAGGCGTAGGGCCTCTTTCGGCACTGATTGCGTCGAGAGGTTCAGGCCTGCCATTGTTCGTAGCGTGATGTGTTCTTGACCAGTGTTCTCATCGGCGCTGATCTTGACGTGGACTATCTTGCTCTTCATGTTCTTCACTCCGTTTTCAATTCCCTTTATTCTCAACTGTGAAGTCGGTCCGCTGGCTCCAATCTCGTTCGCCAGGTCTTCATCAATTAATGATACGGTTGCTCCTTCGTCGAAGAGTGCGAATGTTCGTCGCGTTCCCTTTCTACCGCTGATGACGACGGGGCAAATCTTCAATTTGATCTCGCTTCCTGGGGTTGCTGCTGTCGTGACGGTAGCTTCTTCGACGTCGGTAGTGTCTTCTCGTTTAGCATTAGGCACTTCGGCATGAAGGGATGCGTGATGAGGATATTTGCATCCTTTGACTCCGCAGGGTTTCTGTCTGCAGTTGAATCTTCGGTGCCGGCTGCTGATGCATCGAAAACAGAGTCCGGCTTTCTTCACTGTGTCCCAGCGGTCCTTGGTTGAGAGCTTCAGGTAATTTTCACAGGTGGGCAAACGGTGTTCCTTGTTGCACATTATACAAGCATCGGGCTTGCTAGGTACTGCTGTTGCTGTTTCTGTGACGTTGAAGACTCTCTTCTTTTGGTTTTCTGTTCTTGCTGGCACAGGTTTTGACGGAGGATCTCTTCTAGCCGTGCTGTAGCTATGTCTCAATGCGCGGTCCGCCTGCTGCATCAGGAATTGAGACAGCTGGATGATCTCCGCTGTTGCACCCGGGTTTTCTTCCGCGTAGTCGCACCATTTGCTCTTCATATGAGGACTGAGTTTGTCGAGAATTTCGCGTGCCAGTAGAGGGTTGTATAGGTACGCGGGGTTGACATTCTTCAAAGCTGCTACTATGTTCTGGACCCTAACTGCAAACGTGTTGAGTTCATTTGCAGTTAAGCCCATCTTCGGCAGTCTTCGTAGATCTTCATACGCCATGTCAACGATTATTTCTGGACGTCCATAGCATTGCTTCAGGGTCTTCATAATGTCATCGGGGTGCGTGGCAGTACTTAATAGTGACGCCACAGTGTCGCGTGCTTCGCCTCGGAGTGCGTTGCGTAGTCGCGCCAGATTCTCAATTGGTGAGAACTTGTACATCTTCGTAGTTTGTTGCATGGCCAGTTCAAACTGGACCCATTCCATCGGTGATCCGGAGAAAATCGGTAAATCAGTTGCTTGTCGCGGCGGTGGCCGGCTTGCCATCATTTCAGATAGTACGTTTGCCAGCTGTTCGATGCCTCGGCTTCTCGGTGTAACTGATCTTCTTCTTTCGCTAGCACCTGCTGCTTGCTCGTTTGGTGCTGGCGTCCAGTCGAACCTCGCCTTTCTTATTACAGGCGGGGTTGTGGGTTCATTCATGACCGGATCCGTTGTAGGTGCGGCGTCTTCTCGCCGCTCCCCCCGTACGTTGTTGACGTTTGGAGTAGCTTTATCGAGCCATTCGTTCACTCGATCCATGTTCTGAGTTGGCTCCATATCTTCTTCATGCATGCTGTCATCGAGCTCCGCTAAGTCGGCGGCGAGCTTCGTCTTGACTAGGTGAGCGTCGATCTGTAGTTCTGTCCGACGGATAGCGGCTAACCGTTGTTCTGCCTCATAGCGTAGCCTAGCCGCCGCGCTAGCCGTCGACCTCGTAGATCGCGGCGTGTGGCGGGCTTCTCTGGCTACCGGAAAAGCGGTACCCGAAGTCGTTGTTTCCCTCGGCGCAACCATGGTACTGTCACGTTCGGTATGGACAGTATCCATAGTACGGGATTGCGCCAGACGACGTCGTTGTGCCTCGATGTCGGTGTTGTGTACCGACGGCGACGGTGACCGTGGCGGATCGGGCAGTATCCGTGGGAGATCTTGATCAATTCCTCCTTGACTGCGAGTGACGACCATAGTGATGATGGTTCTTCTTTATATCCGGCTCCGACAGGACCAGCTGAAGACGGTGGGGCAGTGGACTGTAGTAGGAGTAGGTCGCTGGTAGTAGGGGCGGTGGGCCGTTTCCCATCTAAAGGCACTATTTTGAAGTCACTTGTTTATTCTTCTTGTTGTTCCTTATTCGGAGGACTGGAGCGAACTGATTTTGCCTAGTCGGGTCGCCGTCTTTTATTCAAATTTTTATCGTGGCTCTAGTCGCTAAACCCTGCCGTAGTTTTAGCCAATCACGAGGTCGGGAGTTTTCATACGGTTTCAATATTGCCCTCTCCCTCCCTCGTGACGCGCTGTCCCTCTCTACGGCCCGTTCAAATTTTATTGTAGGCAAATTCAGTTCTTACAATTTTCCTTAATGCTAACTTATTTTCTAATAACAATACATAACTTTTTATCACACAAAAATAGAAATCAACGAAGATATTTACAAAAAACAGTATGCGGCTCTCTATACGGTATTGCCGTTTTAACAATTTATTACGTCGGCTTGATACGCGGCTCTCGCTACGGTATTGCCGAGGTTCTCGTCGTAGCTGCTGTCGTTAACAACGCCTTTTTGCCGATACGATACTGATACCGATACCGATACGCTTTTTGAATTCAAAAAGGAAGGTAGAATAAATAAAACACATTAATTAATAGTTGTAGTAATCAAAATTAACATTTATAAGATTTTTATTAAAAAAACAAAGTATTCTTACGTTTTGCAGGCAAAGGAGATTTCGCAAGTCTGTTTAAATAAGACCTGCGCAATAGTCTCTCAGATGCAACAGAACTCTTTTGGAAATTAAATTTCTTCTGCGCCATTTTTTTAAAAGTATCTTTGAATTTGCCATAAAAATATCGCCGATACCGATATATATCGCCGATATATCGGTATCGGATGCATCCCTATTCAAGAGAAAGGCTGTTATGCACCTTTTATATAACAACCGATGTCGCCGTTTGCGCCCTACTACAATTAATATAAATGAGTTCAAGTAATGCCAATAAAGCGAAACCAATCACAGCGCTCACTTACAAGCATTTGCTCATAGCCTCTGTGGTCTGCCCCGCCCACATCGCCTTTCTTAACTTTTTCCATGTTCTGTGTTCCAGACAATTTGAGTGTCTACGAATTACTTCAAGGCTTTAAGCTGTAAGCCAGCGGAGTTCCATCAGAATTTTTGGTTTCTACCATCAATCATGAAGTAAATACTCGTATGTTTACAAATATTTAAATATAGTTTAAGATGAAACAGCAATGATTGAAAACACAATTTTGGTAAGCAAAAGGAAAAGAAAGGATTTGTATTTAGAACAAACTATGCAAATTTATTTGCTTAAAGAAAAGTTTTAAAATGGAATCGTTTTATTTTTCAGGTGAATCAAAAGAGCTAACTACGTTTGCGAACCCAATCACCAAACTTGTAAAAATTTAAAGACTCTTTAAATTTTAAAAATAAAATATAAAATTTCCTTCTAAATTAAAAAAGTTTATCCTAGTCTATCGATTACTCGATACTCTAAAGAGTTTCGTTAAAATGTTTGCCAGGAATACGGCCGTGATCGTTTCGCCAATAAAAACGTCGGAAACTTGTTTCCCCCACAGTGTACGGCATTTTACGACTGTTCTTGTGTGTGACGTATTTCGGAGTTTGGAGGAAATATTGTTTTAAAACTAAGCACTTTTGAAATGTAGACGGAGATCTACTTTATTTGATATTTTAGCAACTTAATTGCACTTATAATATCAGTATATAAACTTGAAAAATTTATTTTTATTTTTTTTATTTTTTTTTGTCCCGCCTGAGACAAAATTTTTCAAGTTTATATACTGATATTTTAGACGGAGATCGTTTAATGTATTAGTTTAAGACCAATACATTTTAGTAATTGAAAATAACCTTATCATTAGGTAAAGGCGTTTTCAATTACCTGTTACAAAATTTTGAAAGGGTATTTTGTGAATTGAGCAAAAAGTTTTTAAAATCAAATAACTAAGGTATTGTTGTAGTTTGTTCAACCAACTTCTTATGTAATTATATAAAACATCATGCATTTTCAACCACCTGAAAAAAGAAGCTTACTTTATATAACCATTACGTATTAATAACATCTTGGCAGTTTTTTGTTATCAATATAAAGGTGTATAAGCGAAAGTAAATCTGTCTCTATGTTACGCTTTTACTCCTAATCTACTGAAATAATTTTTAATCAAAGTTTGTACTAAGATTGTCAAACCTTGAAAAAGGACATGGCCTATTTTCTATTCCACTGCTGGAACCAAATAATCCATAAGTTACTTGCTTTAAGGTATCGAATTGAACTAAATTGAATTAATCCACTTCAGTCCTTGCCAGCCCTTTGAACATCGTGTGCAATAGAACAAAATTTCAATAGGTACCTACATATTGGCCTCGTATGTCAAGTGGTTTTCAACTGCTGTGCAATACAGAAAAATGTATTGTTCACTGACGGATGCACTAAACGGGTCAGCTTTGAAGTGTTAAAAGCTCAGCTTTGAATAGTACTTGTATTGCTTGGTACTAATTTAAACATCGCTTTTATTACTCTTTTCACTTTTTGTATTAACGTGTTTAATTACTTGTTTGATACGACCCCGTTTGTGTAGTTGCGGGTTAGTCTTTCACCTGCTACGCAACGACCCCAGGTAGGAGTCGGCTGTTATAATCTTGTCTTAATAGGCGCAATTACACAACAATCTCGCGCGCACACACGCACACAGCCACACCCACACACCCACCCAAACACACACACACACACACACACACACACACACACACACACACACTTACCACTAATCCCTGTGCGGTGGTAGGCTTCGTAAGAGGATGCCTGGATGCTATATACCACCCTCCTGCCGGAGTTTAGCGCCAAACACTTTCTGTGTTCCGCTGGTGTGTCGGAAAACCAGTACCTCTGGGCAAGTTCGCTCCATCTTAGGTTTTTTTCTTAACCGTATAGTTAACTATATAGTATGTTGTCAAGAGCAAACCCATCATTTATAAAAAAAACATTTTTTTTGCTTTTTTGAAATAACAATGCACTGTTGATGCATCAGTATTCCTTACGAGAAGAGTTTTGTGAGCTCTAAGGATTGAAACCAAGCTAATTATTCTCACTTTCCCCACATTAAAACCAGACACACCCCGGATAGCATCAAAGAGTGACTTCAAGATTAATAAGAAACCCGACGTGGCTTAGGTCGAAGTCGACGCTGATAGTCTCAGAGCTAGACTTATGATTATAAAAATTTAATTTAAATATTACTTTACTACCAAGGCCTCGTTGATCTAGTCGTTTAAGTAGCTGGCCAAGGTCTCGGAGTCCTGGGTTCAATCCCCGGGTTAGTTAACAAAACTTTCATGGTCACTATCACTAGAGTTGTTTTATTCGGGAATTATACCTTATTTATTATGAGTTTCCGATATTTCGGCACTGTTGCAAGCGCCATGATATCGGAAACTCATAAGAAATAAGGTACATGGTATGGTATAATGGTATAATTCCCGAATCAAATAACGCTAGTTAACAAAAGTTTAGATTTTTAAACATTGTTCGGGTATGTGATGGAAACCAAAGTGCATTTGGCATTCTGCTTAAACCTGTCATTGCTGCGGTAACTTGAATTCAGGGATAGAGGCCTTTGTTCTGCAGCGCGATAGTTATGGGCCGATACTTTACTTTACATTAATTTTAGCGGTGTTATGACAATTTCTAATTATACACGATTGAATAAAACCCAGGATCCTAAGATCGTGGCCCGGTCGTAGGTAAACCGCAAGACCTACAGGGCGTCAATAAGACTCTAGTTTTTACTTGCTGTCTTTGTTAACTTACTGCAAAAATGTAGAACAGCTATTTTTTTGTTTTTTTTTGTTTTTTTCTCTCTCCAAGCAATTTTTTTTGTCTCCTCATATTTACTACTTTTAGGTTTAGTTGGTTTTGGAGCTAATAATCTTCCTTTCTTAATCTAATTTTAACTATCCTCTATAAATTGCTTCACACATAAAGTCACACGCAGCTTAATATGCAGCTCAAAACTTACTTTCTTTTTTATTTGTTGGGCGTAAAAGCTATTTTGTAAGACGTCAAAATATTATATTATATTGACCTACAGTTGTGAGATAGGATAACAAGTTAGATAAGCGAAGTCCTAAACTTAGATAACCCGGGCTCTAGGTCTACCCGTACATCTCAGTCACGAGGATGCAAATCAAGATGTCAGATGCAGCCAAAGTTTGAATAACTATTAATAAGGCAATTGCGAGATTTAAATTGCATTTTGTTTGAGATGAGTGCGAAATTTTTAGTTTAGTTCTTGTTAAATATTTTTAAAGTAGGTTTAATACCTAAAATAAATACATATGGATAACAATACGATTCTATGATTCTTTAATAACATTTAATGTGCTTATTTTGATAAGACATTAACGAATTGAAAACAAAACGAGTTAAAAACAACGAATGAACCACAAACATCCAAACCATGGTAATGGGAATTCAAAGTTGACGACAACTTCCTAAGGGTGTATGTAACTCCACCATGGAGGTGACCAATATTGTTCTTTATCGGATTGTAAACCTTCATGTTGTATAACGTAAGTTCACTCACTTTCACTATAATGACCAAGGCCTATGTAAAATGTCAAATAGTATGTAGTAGCGGCACTGAAAGTTTAGTTCTGTTTTTATAATGAACTAACTGTTACCCGCGACAACGTTTGCGTGTAAAATTTAAACCATCGCATATATTGCAATCGTAATTTTTAAGATAAAAAGTAGCATAACTTCTATTATAGCATATAATCTGGGGTTAAGTTTTCATATATTAAATCTTTTCCACCTTAGTGGCGTGATTGAGTTGCAAACATCTATTCAAACATTCGTAAGTATAATATTAGGAATATTAGTACAGGGCAAAGGCCTTCATCATTGAGTTCAAGTTACCACAGCAATGATGCGTAGCGTACAGGCATAGTTGCTTCGCGTACCAAATGCGGGTTGGTGACAAATCCGAGCAATGTTCGAAAGTTCGAGAATCTTGCCGCCCAACCCGGGATTCTAAGGTACCCAAACCACGGGGCGTAGTATGATTAGTAATATAAGATTATTAGCTGTTGCCCGCGACTTCGTCTGCGTCAATTTCTGTTATTATGATCGCGATTATTTTTGCATCATTTTTCACGGATGCTTCGCTCCTATTGGTCGCAGCGTGATGTATATAAGCTAAAGCCTTCCGCGATAAATGGACAACACACAAATAATATTCCGATTCGAACCAGTACTTCCTGAGGTTAGCGCGTTAAAACAAACAAACAAACATACTCTTCAGCTTTATAATATTAGTATAGATTGTTTTTTATCATCGTGGTTCAACACAAAACAATCGCTTCAACATTCAAGCGATATGTTGCTACAAATTGCGGTTATCCGTTTATGGTATAGTGAAATGTGTGTCGGGTCGAAATTCGGCAAATGGCGGCTAAGTGGACGTAATGAAAGCGTATAATGGGGGTTGCTGTGTGCCTACTTTTGATCGATGCGTGACCGTATTTAAGAGGATGAAGCTCACACCAAAGGAGAGTTTGGCGACAAAAAAAAATGCATATCTTACAACTGTTTTAGTCATCGATATGTCGCAGGGATTTTGTCAAAAAGGTGATATTATAATGTCACTATTATTAAAGCCGTGATATTATGATTTCACTGGTGACATTATAATTACCCAACCTAACCTAACCTAGATTTATTATAAGTAATATCACTGAAAAGATCCCGTGACATTATAATATCACCTTTTTGACAAAATCCCTGCGACAGATATACAGGGCCCCAATTCCGCTAATTTGCAAATGTCTCAATAGAATCGCAATTGCATCGCAATAGTACCAAATATGGAATTCATGTTATGTTGTTAGTGTCTATTCTATAGATTTATGTTGTACTAAATGTGTTTTTGTTAATAAAACTTCCTTGGCTCACAGCATAAAGTATTGAATAAATAAATTCATCGCCACAAAGAATATTTTAGTCGCTAAATAGGTTGGAGCAGTCGCTCGAAAAGCGAAAGGCATGTGTGTTCAAGTTCCAACTATTACTATGGGAATTAGTTTTCCAAGGAATTGTATTTTCTATCGTATAATAGTCCCATTATTGCATCAAAAATACTTTCAAGCGATAATGGCAAACTAAACAGCAACGGTGTGATTGAAGACTATTTGGGGCATTTACTCTCTGAAATGTACCTCATTATGTTATCCATTAATGTTTAATACATACAAAGGACGTATAGTGTTATTAATAAATATTTTAGCTATAAACATTGATGGGATATTAAAACTATATACATACATAACTAGTGAGAGATTTGGTGCGGACGTGTTCTTCACCGAATGGACTCCAACTGAAAATTTAGCCGCTTTTACATTATTTGCATTTATCTTTCAGTCGTAAGAGGATGAATTTTCATTACGGTTAGTACCTATGACGCCATGACATTAGAATCTTTGAACTCTTAAACTTGACAAACTCTTCCGTGATCAATGCGGTAACGTAATATCGGAAACTCATAAAAACAAGGTATATGGTATAAACCCTGAACATATTATTGTCTTGTGATCATTAATGTTTTAATCAGTAATAGGTATTATGACATTACTCGTAGATGCTTATATTTTGATTCGAATCTTTCCCTATTGTGAGTATTGATGTACGTCGGAAAGGGGCTCCTTAAACCTACACCCGTGTCACAACTTTGCAAGTCCCGGGATCTACTCGGAGTTTCTTTTTCTGCCACACGATGGACCCATCAACCGCACGGTGAATCCATAAAACGTTATACGAAGTTCGCTTCTGTTGTGGCTAGTGAATTGGTGAGGTTTCTTTAAGAAGTATCCTTATAAATTTTAAATAATATCAACTTGGGTTCTTTCTCAGTGTTAAAAAAATATTAAAAGTGAATTTAATTCCGTTTAAGTTTTATGAGCAACAACACAACAAGGAAGTGTAAAAACCTTTATGATGTCATGTCTATGTCTCATTGCATCCACACATTTAGAAAAATCTTCTACGTAGGTATTTGTACAAAAGTTAAATAAACCACGCAAAACTTTTACCGAGTAAGAAGACAGTTAGAAATCCAGGAACCACAAAGCTTATTTAAAACTGTTTCCAGTGAACAAGCGAACCAATTTGTTTGCTCTAAACACGAATGTGTTTAGCTGTCACGTCTAACTTAATACGTTTAGAGCGAGATAGAGCATGCAGGAATTTGTGTACTTGTACTATACTTCATAGGTACTACATTGGTTAGAAAATTGCTTTTATTTGAGTCTAATGAAAAAGTATTTATTTGAAAAAGTTATTTTTTTTATAAATAATGGACTACATACTTAACTATACTGTTAAAAAGAAGCCTAAGATGGAGCGAGCTTACCCAGAGGTACTGGTTCTCCCACACACCAGCGGAACACAGAAAAACTGTTTGGCGCTGGACTCCGGCAGGAGGGTGGTAGCATCCAGGCGGCTTCTTACGAAGCCTACCACCGCAGAGGGATCTGTTGGCCGTCATCATTGATTAGAAAACCAAAGATGCCGTTGCCCAGGGTTGACCACTAGGAAGTAAATCCCACCACCCCAAAAGTTATCAAAAACATTTCTCAAATAAATCTATAACTAAGAAAATAATTAGTTCAGTACATTTTGCAACAAGACACTTATTATTAATCCAAACATAAACCTATCACACATAAATGTAGAAAAAATTAAGTCAAAGTAAAATATTAAAAATGATAATTCACAAGAATAATAAGTCAGTGTTAAACAAGCATCATCGACGACTCCATTCACTTCACCATTTTCGTTAATAAATATTTAGGTAAAAACATTCATAGCTGACAAAAATCTCAATTTTCATTGCGACGTTGACTTACTCAGGCAATGTAACATACTGACAACTTTCATGATACCTTTACGTGACCTCTTAACTCTAAACTTAGGGCTCATATCACACCTAGATCGACGACATCACACTTAGCTATACAGTTAGGCATCTTATGCAGTTCGAATAGGTGCGATTTTGCAACAAATATGTACTTAAGTAGTTGTTTCAAATAGTTTATGAGTCAAATAAATTGCAGAAAGCATTTATAAAGCTGTGTCATTTATAAATATTATTGAAAAATATTTCTAAAATTATTTCTCTCAGATGTTGGGGCACATAACAAAAAACATTGATGGAACTCCTCTGGTTTATTTGTTGTTTGTTTCACAAGTATAAAACGCCTTAAAACAAAACCTAAGCTCCGATAGCTTCCGTATCCAGGCCTCAGACTGCGGAAAGTGGAAAATTTGTTCATGGGAAAACGTATTCGTTTTTTCATTAAATTAGCACAGGGTATTGCTTAAATCCCTGTACATAAACTTAAAACTTATGTCATAGTCTAACGATAAATTCTAATGAAAAAGGGCTATTACACCATTACCTGCTAATAATTTAAATGATAGGAACATAGTGCATTAAATTGTGCTAGCTCGTACTTGCATAAACGGTTTATAACCATTTATTTAAGAAGAGGCTGATAATTAAATAAAGATTGTGTTTTTTATGCTGCTTCTTCTCGGCACTAGCCCAGTCTTGTCCTGGTGCTGTGGTAGGTTTAAATATTGGGACGTGTAAAAGCGCCTCCTGCAGAAAAAAACTGATTTTACTGGTATCAATTACTGTTTTGTCTTTCAATGCTGACAGCGCTCTAAATATATATTTAATAGGTAACTTTAATACCACTTTCCTTGTCTCCACTAAAGCTATTTCAACGATATAACCTAAGTCTTAAGACTTATCCGGCAAATCGTCAAGACAAGGTATTCGCAAACGACTAAGTAATCCGTTTGCAGAGGCACACTTGCATTCAATTATTCACGTCTTCTGTGCTTCATATGCGAATAGTAACCGTTGCCTTTAGATTTAATTACAGAGCCGGTCCGAAATAGAATAGAACTAACTCCTCTCGTTTTGTAGGTGTCTATATGCGACTAAAGGTGCTTTAGGAGATGGACAGCATTTACACTCTATCGTTAATTGTACCGCGATCGCAAACCCGACTACTTAGCTTAGAGTTGTGGTATACCTAGTTGGAAAACCTTCGTTTGGAGAGACCTATGGCCAGCAATGGACCTGCTCGTTAAATTGATAATTTGTTTTTATCGTCTGTTAAGGCTTCTAAGGTAAAGCAGTCAAAATTTTTGTTCGAAGATTTTTAATTTTAATTTTTTATTTCAATATACAGGGTTACTGGTAATTCGATACATTCCTTTGGAGGGGTAAAAATAGAGTTCATTTGCAATAGATTTTGTCATGATGTACCCTAGCCGATAGTGATTACTTTTTAAGATAATCAAGGTTATGTGCTTATATTTCTGAATTGCTCCTATATGAATGTCTCATTTTGATGCTATTTTTATGTATGAACTGATACTTAACATCTCAACACTTCCTCCAAATAACAATAAGATGTAGAAATACTCTAAAATTTTATGTTATGCACTTTTTATTATTTATTTTTATTTTCAATTTTATTTTATGACAGATTTTATTGCAAATGAGCTCTACTTTTACCCCTCCAAAGGAATGTATCGAATTACCGGTAACCCTGTATAGAGCTCGTTAATGTAACAACTTCTTTTGCATGTCAAGTCACTATTTGTATACTAAACTTTATAGCTTAGCACACCTACCCACTGCTAATATCTAAAGGCGATATTCGCTTAGCATTTGAAGTAGCTATCAGTTTCTCTGCTTACATTATTAATATATTGTGCAGTGATAACGCTAGTATTTAGGGTAATTGATGGGCTCTGAGGAAGTTCGGAGTTGTGATTAGCGCCTTAGGTCGCAAATAAATTATGATCGATCTTATTAGTTGACGAATCAGTTTAAAGGGAGAGTAAGTGAGGCAATAGATAGTTAATAAATTACAAGTATCACATACAGTTGCTTGCTAACCCTCCGTTACCTAGTTGCTTTCTTTTTCTATTCATTTTGCATTCATATTTTATTATATTTTGTACTGTTTTTATAGGTAGGTAATCGCAAAGTAATTATAAAAAAGTATTTAAAGTGTTGAATGCTGAAGTAGTATTAAAATAGGTCAATAAAAAGAAAAAAAAGTTGTCGATGTTTCTTGCTTGGCACCAAATATTGGCTTAAGTATTTCTTATTATTTTTTACTTCAGGATTTATTTTATTTATTTTATTGAAATCGGAATAACTCGAGTTAAAATTACAAAAAAGAAATCGGTCTAACTAAGTACCTCCTTTTTTTTCGTAGGTTGATAAACTCCCTTCCCTTTTATTCGCTGAACATAAAACGCTTACCCTAATTGCCTAATAAGCTACAAATAAAAAGCGACCCATCTCAAAAACAGTGCTATTACAATAAGTTTCACCCACTTTGTCGTCTATTGGTATGTCACAGTACACTACACCTGAGGCAGTAGATACATTGGTTGATTCAGGCTTACAGAAACGTTTGAACGAGAAAATAGTAACTTGATATAAAATAGATTCAATGTCAACATCAACATTTATCATCAGTAATACACTGCTAGACCTAGATCTAACCTAAGGATAACCACAAAAATCGGTCGCGCGCCAATCGCATCAAATGGTAATCCGTGACCTTCACCATTACCGATTTACCTGGTTTCGTCGCCAATGGTTTTTTGGAAAACATATTATTAATAAAAATCAACACAAAGGATTCAAACGCGATAATTAAAACTGTCCAGATGATCATACATAAAACGTCTCGTAGAGTTGGGAACCTCTTTTTGATTCGGGTCATGGCTTAATTATCAATCTTTAAACCGATTTCTTTTGGAATAAAGATGCATGTGATACTGAGCATTGTTTAAATTATCATTAAATACATAATTTCGTGGTTGTAATGGAAAGGAGAAAATACTATTTTTTTTTTAAATTAAATGACGAATATATGTCGGAGTGAAGTTGGATGTAGTGACACCTAACGAGAGGTGAAGGCACCGTTGGCTCTTTGTCTGTGGATCAGTGGCACGAGCTGTCAGAGATAATGTCATTGTCACCTGTCAATGTCAATGTGAACTGTCAGGTGTGAGTACTGTGATAGTCTATGGCAATGTCAGCTCGTCGGCGTTTGGGCAAGCGCACTGAATCAGTCGTATAATATTATAATTAATCAAGACTATTGAATATTCAAGCAAGCAATCGTCATTAAATCCCCGATATATATTTGGTATTTTAGTAATCGTCTATTATTTGAATATCTTGTGGCAGATGTAACGGTACGTGATAACACAAAACCTAATAACTAAAGACGTTCTTTCTTAAGTTTTTATTATGGCAATCATTGTTTACACCAAAGACCGCACAATTGAAAAAGAGTCGACTTTTTTTTATTCACATAATTGTATAGACATTTCAATGAAAGATACTTTTGACGGGTTTAACTCACGTTAATCTACACTATTATATTTTAAAGAGAAAAGATTTGGTTTTTTTTTTATTGAATGCGCTCCGAAACTACTAGACCGTTTTAAAAAAATATTTTACCATTAGAAGCCGACATTATCCCTGATGAACATAAGCTACTTTTTACCGTGGGTCCCGGTAGGTGGCGCTACTGTCGGTATGTTACCTATATGTACTAAACGTCTTGACCGATTGGGTTGAAATTTTGTATGTGTATTTCTATGATTTTACAGACACGAATGTATTAAGCCTACCTAATCTATCTTTCTTTATGCCACCGCTGGGCACAGGTTTCCGGCCTCGCGATATGACGTGGTGTTCACGCGGGCAGAGCCGCGGGCGAAGAGCTAGTTATATTATACTTGAAAGCGTTCGAAGCATTAAGATAAACCAAAATAATGTGACCCTAACAAAACGCTAGTTAAATCCGTAAATATATCTTTCATTTTGACGTCGAGTAGACTTACTACATTCATGTTATCTGTGGTTCTCTTTAGTTTCTTTGGTATTTACCTACTTGAACACAATGCGTGTGGATCTTTATCGGCTTTGTGTTTAGCGTTGGGATTTATATTCGGATATTTCTTTATGAATATTAGGCAACCAAGCTTCATAACTATGTGATAAATTCATACATATAACTTTTTTTTAAATGTATAATAGTACACATAAACACGCACACACACACATACACACACACACACTCTCACACACTCACACTCTCACACACACATTCACAAATAATTTATATGGAAATTTGTATTTTTTTTGGTTTTTTTTTTTAAATGTTTATAACTGTTTGCGTGGGCCGGTGGCTCCTCAACCTCTATGTTTTCCACAGAAAACCAGCGAGATGGCTACTTTTGCCGTGGAACTACCGCTGAGTGGAAACCATTTTGGCTACATATCGCAGCAATATTGTTTGTACCTATTTAACTAGTGTGATGATATGTACCAATTAAATATTTTTCTTTCTTTCTTTCTTTCTTTCATACAGAAATTGCAGTGAAAACCACTAACAGTTAGTATCACGCAGATTACACATAGTGTTTGTAAAAAAATCATCATCATAACCAGTCCCCACTCCACAGCTGCAACGTGCCTCTTCAAAAGTAGGATTTTGCCACTGTCGCACCGCTTGGCAGGCGGTTTGGCGATCGCTGTTTGGCCAACGTTATAGAAAAGACGTTGCTGCTCGTCTTCTCGCTGACTTATATTCGATGCGTATGAAAATAAAAATCTTATTAGAGATTAACTTTTTTTGACACTTAGTCGTAATTGGTGCCTTGCGTATGAAAATAAAAAATCTCCACTAGGGTAACATTTTGTTTGGCACAGAGCCGAAAATGGTGTCGTCAAAAAAGGAAAAAAACAGAACACGTGTGGAATGGGTTGCGAAGTTTTTATCATCAGCCGTAGATTCATTAAACGTCTAAGCTCATTGCAAGTGTTAGGAACAAAGGCTCCACCCGTCTCAGCTCGCAACCGGTTAATTAAGGGTTGTCACAGATCTCGAGCCACTCAAGGCAGAATGAGCAAAAGGCGTGTCGCTTGCGACAACCCAGGCCAATTAGATCGAGGTACGGAACCGTGACAAGATGAGGTAGGTGAGAATTAGAATGAGATTTGTAATTTTTGTTATATCTTATTAAGAGTTGACTTTGCTTGGAACAATTTTAAAGGTTCCATAGACAGACTTAGACCATTTAAATTCGCTTTATGCGTCTGTCTGTCTGTTTGTTTGTTGAGTTTATTCTCTGAAACGGCTGGACCGATTTATAACCGGACTTACACTCGCAGGTAGGTAATGTTACAATAAATAATTTAGGCTATCTTTCTTTAGAAAATTTTACTAAAATTATGAAAATAGAAGGTGAGACATACCAATCATCCTGTAGTCCACGCAAATGAAGTCACTGACACAACTAGAAGAGACGAGCTAGACTTCTTAGCGTTCCATGGGTTCACCGTGCGGGTGCCGGGACCAGAAAGTGGGTCCGTGTGGCAGAAAGAGAAACTTCGAGTAGCTCCCGGGACTTGTGACACGGGTGTAGGTTTAAGGAGCCTCTTTCTGACGTACATCAACACTCACCTTCACTACTCGTGTGTAGGGATCCTACTATTCTACATAATTTAATTTATATAAATAAATAATATTTAGTTTTACTAGTTTAATATTTATATTCATAATAAACTTAAAACTAACTTATTCCTAATAATATATACATCTACACAATATTTACAACACTATAAACTAACTACATTAATATTTGTCTTAATTTACTAAATTCATCAGAACACATTACAAAGTAGTAAAATCTAGTTTCCGACACGAATCGAGTCGAACGCAGTGGACACTCGCACGCATACCCCTTCCTATAGCTCGCGGCTGGCCGCGCATCGTTCGGATCGCCCGCGGCGAGCATTACTAGTGAGGAATCCGATACACTACGCGAAGCCCGTGTCGCTCGACTACCGATCGCTCGCGCCTAAACGTTTACGAACTTATGTTTTATTGTGTGTTTGTTATCTATCGTTCTTGACTGTTGTTCTTTCATCCTATCTATCACTCCTTCTGACTATCTGGTGTTGTATATTGTGTGTGAACTATATATTTGTGTGTTGTACGAATAAACCTTTCCGTACACGTAAGTTGAACATTATTTTTTATCGACTTCTACCCGCACACCCAATTATCACTACCATACGTGTTTCTCTCCCTGCCCAGCCAAATCTGGTACAAACCTGCTAATGCAGCTTTAGACACTCGCTCTATTATAGAACTTACTGCAGTTCTGGCCAAGCCAAGGTCTTTCAACAGGTTATAGAGAGATTTTGGCTGGTATACCTCTCGCTCCTACTTCTACAACATATAGACTAACTACATAACCGTTTTTCATTGATTCATTTAGGAGATCATAATATTTGTTTTCTTTCATTGCGTGGTCTTGCAGATATGTTAGTTTCCCACGGCACGGTAAGCTCTACAAGTACAGTCCGTTTTGTAGCTCTAGAAAAAAGAAAAATGACCGGTCTGGATGAAATAAGTAGAAATATTCCCTGTAACAAAACACCGAAACATCAGATTGGCGAACTCAAATGATACGGCACAACTGCTGGGCTTCTCGAATGTTCTCCGCTATTTGTTTTCGTTCCAACGATTTCAGTTTTGTATGGCTGCTTTGCCGCGGGGTAGGAGCGTTTATATTGAGCGACTTGATATACGGAATAAAATAGGTTATTATCTGGCCTGGATTAGAATGTAATCCACGGTTTTGTCCTATGGTGTCGTGAATTAGAGGAGATTAAAGGAGAGAGAAGACGAGCAGTAGCGTTGTTTTCAAATTTCGATCTGTTTTCAAGATGAAAAAGGCTTTTTCTTAAAGTTAATCAGGGTTGCCAATCTTAAATAAAAATAAATATTCCCCAAAAAAAGCGTGCAACATGCAACTTTTAGTATTTAATATTTGTCGTTCTCGACATTGTTTTTTTTTCTACTACTACTCTTGATATAGTATTTTTTTTCTTTCATGCTGATGTAATCATCCTCGAAATTCTGTAGCCCATCAAAGTAACCGGCTTGTTTACTAACCCGTGTAGCGTTTATTTCTTCAAACCCATTCCCGGGAATGGTTTAAAAGTTAGTGGGAGTATCCGACCCTCCGATCCGCCACAACATAAAAATAAGTTACCTGTAACGTCGTAGTAAACTTAACGGAACGGTCCAGGGCTGTTTGAATTTGTTTAGGTGTGGTTCCGTAGTGCGAGTTCTTATGAAACTTTTTTTCACTCCCCTAAAAAGTTTTTTTTTTCACTCCCCTAAAAAGTTTCTTACTGTTGAATATTTCCTATTGGGATAACTTTTATTGAAATGAAAAATAATTTCTATTAGGTACCTACGCAGGTTTTTTTTCAAACATAAAAAAATATTATACTGATTTAAACTTCCATGGTTGGTCACTATCTCCAGAATTAATTGATACGGGGTTTATACTCGTACCATGTACCTTAGTTTTTATGAGTTTCCGATATTTCGGCACTGTTGCAAGCGCCATGATCACGGGAGAACTGAGTATAATATTCTTATAGAATAGTCTTTTATTACACACGATACTGGTACCACTGTTTGAAAACTCACTATTAGTACACTTCTGTTCTCGACACACAACACTTACAGTATCCAATCGAGATATAGCATTTTTTGGATTTCTTCGGTTTCCGCAAATTAGAACCACTGCATTCCATACACTAGATAATTTAAAGCCATCTTCGCGATTGAAATTTTTGTGTTTGGTAATTTCAATCGCTTCTCTGACCGTCCTTGGTATATAGTGGTGTTCTGTAGAAATTATCTTCGCGTTGTGAAACTCAATCCAGTGATTAGGACCCGAGTGTATGAGGTGTTCAGCGATAGCTGATTTATGTGTGTCGTTATTTTTGACCGCTTTAATGTGTTCCTTCACCCGGCAAGCCACCGTGCGTTTAGTTTGGCCGATGTACGAACTTCCACAACTGCAGTCAATCTTATAGACACCTGGTTTTTCTAAAACGAGATTGTCTTTAGGTGATCTTAGTTTGTTAAGGGAGTGAAGACTATAAGGGAGTATTTAATGATAACTATATTTTTGCATTTAAATGTTAAGTGTTTGCGTATATTCAAGAAGTCAATATACCTAATAATTTTAATGGTTTTACGCTATATTATCATGAAGATATTATATTTTTCAAATGGAAGTTGAACCAACAAACTTTTGATCACAATCCTTTGAAGATTAAGGTTCAACTTACTTAACAACCAAAACAACTCAGTAACTCTTCAGCGCAACGTAGCAATAATTTTCTACCACATTTGGCCAAACTGCAATCTCCAACCCACCTGACGAGCGTGGTGATTACGGAAACCGTTCTTTTGGACTGCCATAGACTGGTGATGATGATTTTGGGGTGTTGGGATCTACCTTCTAGTGGTCCACCCTGGGCAACGGCATCTTTGGTTTTCTAACCAATTATGACGGCTAACAGATCCCTCTGCGGTGGTAGGCTTCGTAAGAAGCCGCCTGGGTGCTACCACCCTCCTGCCGGAGTCCAGCGCCAAACAGTTTTTCTGTATTCCGCTGGTGTGTGGGAGAACCAGTATACCTCTGGGTAAGCTCGCTCCATCTTAAGCTTCTTCTTAACCGTATAGTTAAGTATATGTAGTCAAGAGCAAGCCCATAATTTATAAAAAAAATAAAGATAAGTAACTTAATTCTTTAAAAACTTTGGTAACTCCACCATAACTGGTTTTACCACCATAAACTGCGGATAGCTCAGGTACGTACCTACGAATGTAGTTTAACTTGAAATTAGACATTAAAAACAATTACTTGGGACAATATTGTTCTATCTGTTCTGTTCACAGGTTCTGTCCCATCAATTAAATGTTCAAAAAGTTTTTCACGTCCAAGCTAACTAATACCACAAAGAATAGAACAGGGCAGTCTTCCTACTAGCATGGTTCGTGCAATCGGATCGACACGTCGGAATGAAAAAATATCATTATTAATTTAGTAAATTCATCAGTTGCAGTGGAACGGGAGTTCCGTTAAGTGTAAAGTTTGAGTGTAAAAATGCTTTAGAAATACTATGTTTTAGTATTTATATCTAAAGTTTATACTTAAGTAATTCTAAATGTGTACACGCGTTAAATTGAGAATCTTTGCTGTCAACGAAAATCTGAAATAATAACTAATTAACTATAAAGTGAATTATCAAAAATTAATATTTCTATACGAGCTTTAGTCTAGACTAATGCTTTTAAAAACAAAAAAGTTAGTAAGTATTTAATTTTAAAGTCCAAACCTTTTCGGTAATCCAAAAATTGTATGACCAACACTGTGTCATGAATAGTAGGTTTCGAATCGTGTGTACAGTTCCTTGTCCACAGCTTAGTATTACTCTGACACAACAACCTTACGTGATGTACCTATGCGAGACTAAAACCCAAGCTACCTAGAAAAGGTTTTGCTGCCAGTGATGTGCCAACTTCAAAGGGTCGACATTATATCCGTAGGATATAATATACATTATCATAATATCCTTACATTCTTCTCCGTACGTCTCGTATGTCTCTTTCAGTTATAGTAATAGTTTAGAGTTATCTGAAAGGGAAATAATAAATAAGCGGGTTATACATTGCGTAGTTGCAATCATGGGCCTCAGGCACAGACCTAAATTTTCGTACCCAGACCTGACCGGTTTAGCAGTGAGCAGGCCATGTAGCGACGGTTGGCCCTGTGCGTAGACTAATTCCAATGCAAACTATGTTTAAAAGCCTTTTACAGGGATGTGACGCATCAAGGAAACCACGTTATTAAGATAAAATAAATGTAATAAAATTACTATTTACAATATTACAAAGTATGGCGATGGCTACCAAACGAGAACAAAATCTAAGCTATTAATCATACAACCTGAGGCCTTATTCAGATATGTCAATCGCAGTTCGATCGTGATTGTATTGGGCGATTTTGACATTTAGCACATACTAGAAATGTCAAAAACCTGCTGTTCAATTACGATTGTGATACGATTTGGTTACGCCAATTAGGGGCCTGTTGCTAGGCAAAAGTCACAGAAAAAAACCAGAAAGTGAAAATGACTATAAAGCCTAACAACAAGGTTGCCAGATCTGTTGCCCACAAGGGATTTTACATGCGATCGAGGAAGAAAATTACTGATCAAGCGTAACTAAGAGGCGACTTAAAAGTACCGCATTCCAGACGGGCATCAGCAGGCAGCGTCTTCGTTACACCATTTACGAATCTATGCTTACAAACCCGCTTTTTGAGATGATCATATTTTCTTTACTGTCGATATTCTTGCTCTTGGCTTCATACTGAACCCTAGAGTTGAGAGGCAGCCTACGTTGAAGCGAGTTTATCTAGAAGCTGCCTATTCACTCAAATTTTACAAATGTTGGGGTTGTAGGTAGATTGGGGAAAACAGACGCAGGCAGGGCATTCCAGAATTACAGTGCATGGTGGTGACTATGCCCAGCAGCGGCTTGATATGGGCTCATGGTTATTATTATTTCAAGTTAACATGAACTATAATTGTGTTTCAAAAACGTGTATTAAAAAAAGGCATTTATATAATTTCGAACTCACAAACTAACGGATATAGGTATTAATTTCCCAAAAATCAGGAAACCAGCACATCACTATTTCGGACGTCCAATTTCGCGTAAGACCCCAAAAACACACAGGCGTAACCTTGCTTAATTACGCAAAACGATAGTTCTAACGAGGCGTGCGCATCGAATGCTAATACGAACGGACACTGAATATCCGATGAGGCCCCACCCAAAGATACACGGTATTATTGCAAATGTTATTGTTAAAGGCCGTTATTTTGTATTTGATACAAGTAAGGATTAACAGAGTAATCTAAATGTGTATTTCTATTGAGGAATTAATTCTGTAACTGCTTCTTTGGTTCGTCCAATTACGCAATCTACACACATATTTAGAATTAGTTAGTCTTTTATTTCAACATAGGCATGTTCAAATTAAAAACTTATACTATTGTAACAAGAGATACTCGTATATTACAGTTTTAACTCGCAATTATTAAGATTTGAGATTGTATTCTTATGTATCTTGACCTTTTTCAACACTTTTTTCAGCATTTATTTCAATAGACCTAGATAATGTTCGCGTGAATTCATGTAACCAATTATAACATACTCGTAGCATTAAAGAAGGCTTTGCACAAATTCTACCTCATTAAATAAACAAAACCTGAAAATAAAATAATACAGTTGATTTTGATTCTGAATAAAAACACAAAACAGATGGTCTTAATAAACAGATCCGAGTGAAAAAGTCTAAATGATTTATAGTTAAAATGGTGCAATGTAGATTTGGTTGCCACTTAAATTTTTGCTTCGCTCAAAAATTACAGTATAAATCACGAATTTCTAAAAACCCGAGTTAAATGTTATTTATATTAAACACATTGTTACAGTCAGTCGAATCAAATCTATACTAATAATAGGGGTTAAAGTATGAAATTGCCGATTATTTTCCGACTTTTTATTTTGTTTATAGCTCTTAAGTATAGTCATATTTTTGCGTAATTCTTTTTGTATTGTATCAAAAACTAAATAAAGTAACTTTCGACTAAAAAAAAATACAATACTAGTGCCTTTTACTTCAAAGGAAGTCGTTGAAAAGACCCCTTACAATGTGTCAGCTGACCTTCTTGCTTCAATTAAGTATATTTGTATTATATACTTTGATTTTCAGAAATTTAAATACTATAATGCGTAGCTTTATTAATGATTAAACGAACTTACCTTGTACGTGAAGTTCTATCATAATTATACGAAGGCTTCGTCCGAAGGGATTAGCAAATAACACTTGTAGTAGCGCCTAGTGGATCGCCAGTCACGCACTATATTTGAGGGTAAGCATAAAATACAAAAATAATGTCAACCCTAACTGACACTGGTTCGCACGCGTCATCTAGTTTAGAGAACAGTAAAATATTTCGGAACTGGGGTAATAATAGGTTTAATTAGAAGTGGAGGGTGGGTGCTAATCCCTTCGGACGAAGCCTTCGTATAATTATGATAGAACTTCACGTACAAGGTAAGTTCGTTTAATCATTAATTATACTCCGGCTTCGTCCTCGGGATTAGCAAATAACACTTGTAGACTTTTAGAGAGTGAAATATTTTACTTATTGATTCTTACCTATAATTAATTACTTAATTTGTTACAGCAATCATAAATTAATTTCTAATTATTTCTACATTATCTCTATGAACAATTGTTCTCGCAAAAAGGGAATCATCTTCAGAAACAACATTACTTATGGTTCTATTATAGAACCGATAGAATGTACTCGAAGAGCCACTCCAACCAGCGGTTCTTCTTATTTGATCTAGACTGACACCCATGTTATAAGCTGCAGATGTGGCTGCATGCCTAGTACTGTGCGCTGTATATATATTAACGTCGATCCCACTGTCCATTCAAGTCTTCTTGACCCATCTACCTAATGTCTGTGAGCCCACAGCCTTATAGGGTTTTCTAAAACTAATAAAAAGCGTATCAATTTCTTTACGATGAGGGTTCGTCATGGTTAAATAATCTAATAAGGTTTTACCAGGGCATATTTCCGGCTTTTCTTCGAAAAACGGTAATACCAGAACGGGCTGGAAGCAACTCCGACGTGTTGTTTTCAGAAAGTCAGGAATCTTAATGCTCACTTTTGAAGAAAGTGTTTCAATATTTTTTATGTTTATTTTTGATAAGGTCTGTAACCTGTGTGCTGTTAATAATGCAAGTAAGGTTACAAGCTTTTTTGATAATTTTTCAAGGGTAAGCGTCTCATTAGGATATAATTGGCTTAAAAAATTAATAACTATGGATGTGTCCTAAGTTACGGAGTATTTCGGTAAAGGCGGACGCAAGCGAAATATTCCTCTAAAAAATCTTTTGATTCGATCATCATCTGCAAGATTATTGCCCATTAATAAGGCCAACGCTGAACGACAGGAGTTTAAAGAGCCGTAATTAAGTCCTTCATTGTAAAGTTGATTTAGAAAAAAAATTATTTGTGGGATAGACGTTGAATACAAATCACAATTGTAATTATTACAAAAATTAAACCAGCGCTTCAAGTAGACATCATACTGTTTAAGAGAATTATTTGACAGGGAAGCCGTCATAACATCAATCGCAGATGGTGGTACACTTCTCCTTAACCACGCCGTCCGCATAATACTCCTGCAACCAGGGTAAGTTTGGTGTGTATGTTGCGGTTGCTAGAATAAAAATTAATTGGGTTTTTATTTGCTTCAAGAATAACTACATCAGATAACAAAAGGCTCTTAAAGATTGGATACCATGGTTGCGTAGGCCACAATGGCACAACCATAATACCTGTAGCCTTATCAGATACAATTTTTCTTAATGTTTTTAAAATTATAGAGAAAGGCGGGAATGCGTAAAAGAAAATATCACTCCAAGCAATCGTAAATGCATTAATTGCCAATGCATCTGGGTCTCTATGCCAGGAGACATAGTTACGACATTTTGTATTTACTCGACTAGCGAATAAATCAATACTTGGTACACCAAGTGACGTCACTATCATATTGTATGCCCAGTCTGCTAATTCCCACTCAATGTCTGGGTGTACACGCCTTGACTCTTCATCTGCCGTTTTGTTATCTGATGAACTTATATAAGAAGCCAAAACAAAAATTAGCCGATATTCACACCATTGCCACAATTCCTTACTAACCTCCGTGAGGTGGGGGAACTGAATACCACCCATTCGGTTAATATATGAGATGGCCGTCGTATTATCGATCCGTAGTAGAATTTGACAAGCATTAAATTTATCGGCAAACACTTTCAACCCAAAAAAGGCTGCCTTAATCTCTAAATAATTAATGTGCATTTTTTGTTCCTGGAGTGTCCATAACCCACTGGCCTTCTCATTACCACAAGCAGCTCCCCACCCCGTAGTTGAGGCGTCTGAGAAAATTTCCAGATCATACGTATCTTGTTTTATTTTAGTAAAAGGTTTTTGAATGGCGTTTTGCCACCATAGTAAATCAGGTTTTAATTGCAACGGTAAATGCATGTATTTATTATAATTATCATCTTTTATTAAATTTAAATATTTAATGCGTTCAAACAATTTGGTATATAGCCAACTATATTCTACAGTTGGACAAACAGAAACCAATAAACCAATAAAGCGAGCAAATTCCCGAATTTTACATCGCTGAAGCGTTAAAAATTTCTCTATTTCATTTTTAATACGATTTATTTTGTCTGGTGGTAACGTGATCTGGAATTTTTCTGAATCGAGTATGAAGCCTAAGAATGTACAGACAGTATTTGGAATCATCGAGCTTTTCTCTTCGTTAATCAAGAAACCAAGAGAATTAATTAACTTTTTCGTTAACAAGGTGTTATGTAAACAATCCTCATAGGATTGTCCCATTAGCCAATAGTCATCTAAATAATTTGTCGATATTAAACCAGCCAATCGGAGTAAGCGGACAATAGGTTTCATAATTTTGGTAAAAATATATGGGGCTGTACTAAGGCCAAAAGGTAATACATTAAATTCGTATAGTTCCTGTTCAAATTGAAACCGTAGGAACTTTTTGGAATCAGGATGAATTTTTATTAAGTAGTATGCATCTTTGAGGTCTATTTTGGACATGTAACAGTCTTTTGTAATTAACTTTAAAACAGTGCGCAAATCTTCAATTTTGAAATGATCAGCATCAATGTATTTATTCAACTTTTTTAGATTTAATATAAAACGAAATTTACCATTTGGCTTTGGTACCAGGAATACACTTGACAGGAATTGGCCATTTATGGGTTTACATTTCGAAATTGCGCCTATAGTAAGCAAATTTTTTATAGATTCGTGAAAGTGATGCTTTTCTATGGCTGAACATTATCTCTCAATAGGAGTGTTCGATTGGCTAACAGGACCTGTAAATGGAATTTTATATCCTTTTACGCAAGATAATACCAATGGGTTTTTAGTAATTAGTGACCACTGGTCATAGAAGTGAGACAATCTGCCTGCATATTTTACCCCATCTAGCGGCGGCTGCGCGGTGGCTGATGCTGCGACGTTCTCGAGGAGTTCGATGGCGGTTTCCTGTTCGGTAGTCGCTCGTTCGTCTTCGGAGGATTCGGTGGCTTTCGAACAGGATAGGGACCTTTCCAGTTCAAATTCTTTGATGTATTTGTTGAAACTGGAGGCTTCTTATTGGTCATCGGTGCTTGTGGCTTACGGGCTGAAAACTTTAAATCGGCGCCCGATCTATTTATTGCTTTGGCGGTCTTTATGGTATCCGACAAATTCTGACCAAATAAAAGACTGTCGGGTTTGGTATTGCGTAGTTGTTCGTTCATATCCTTCTTCAAGGATGACAGAATGAAATTTCTGCGCACTATCGAGTCACTATGCTGTGTATCACATAGTAAACGCTCAGTATCCATTAAGGTCTTTATTACATTTGGGTCGGCACTGTTGTTGGTCAACAAGTCATTTATTGCTCGACTTAGACATGCGATCGCAATGGCTATCTGTTTCTGTCGCATTTCTATATTTTTATCACGTTTAATAACCATATCCGTAACAGCTGCTTTTATTTCAGCGTTAAGTGTTGGTGCATTAATTAATTTGCAGTTTTCGGGTAATAAATACCTATCGTTGATCTCCTTACGGAGTTCTTTAGTTAGGCCATTTGTTGCAATATATTCTAGGCGAATGGCCAAATCTTTATGAACCTCTGGCCCATAGGTGTTGCAAACAGTTCGATCATCACCTAATATTTCAAGCAGCGCATTATTCAATGAAGGTTCTGCGGATTCAGCTTCGTAGTTCGATTTAGGTACCTCTTGTAACTCTTCAACGCTCGTACTCGGGTTGGCTACAGCGAGGTCAGCAGCGTCGACGGTAGCGGAAGCCGGCGCATCTGCAACATCGACGGTGAGGGTCCTCAACGAAGAATGTCCAGCTTCGTCTTCGTTTCCAACAGCGTAGACGGGACCATCTAACAACTCCGAAACGTCACCGCCGTCCTCAGACGTTTTTCGTTCTAAAAGCGTCCGATGTTGCAATATTAGTTAAGAAACAGACCAAAGTTCTGTTCGCAAAACTAATTTGTTGGGTAGTACAGCTCCAATGAGAAGTACGCAAACCCAGTTAAGCAGGTGATAAAAGTTATATATTTGCTATTTATTCTTCTTAAAATCTGTATTCATTAATATGATGGGTAGTACAATTCCAAAGAAATGCACGCAAACCCATGAATCACCATAGTCAAAAATTTTGTTAAGTATGTGGGTAGTACAATTCCATAGAAATGTACGCAAACCCAGTTGATAAAAATAAAATATTTTATTTTTCTTCGACACATTAGGGTAGTACAGCTCCAAAGAGAAGTACGCAAACCCTTTTTCTAATACAATAATTACAAGTGTATCTCAATATTATACAGTCACACTTACATTGATACGAACATTACGAACATCAACATCGTCGTTATCACAGAGGCCCCGTGCAGGGCAGTGTGAAGGGAATTTGTAACACGTGTATAATTATTAAAGCTAAACGACAAAAGTTCGAAAAAACATTATCATTGTGTAAATTTTACACACTGTAAAAAATAATTACCTTCATTTCCTGAACAATAACGACCGTCTGAAGATGTCGATCTGCTCCGACTTCGACATCGACGTTTCACTTTTCTTTCTAATTTCTTGATTTTTTTTAACAACTTCTCAACACTGTCCTCACTTTTACGTTTAGGCATTATTGTCGATGTTAAACTTTCACTTTTAGACTACGTTAAGACACGTACGATGCGTTCGTGGCGAGCACTATAAAGCGTATGACGCGTGCGAACCAGTGTCAGTTAGGGTTGACATTATTTTTGTATTTTATGCTTACCCTCAAATATAGTGCGTGACTGGCGATCCACTAGGCGCTACTACAAGTGTTATTTGCTAATCCCGAGGACGAAGCCGGAGTATAATAACCATCTAACTTTCACCTTTAATTGCTTCGAAAACGGTTCAGGCGTTTTTAAAAAAACTAAAAAATTGTTAGTATGGAAAAATGACTTTTCTCGATTTCGTCCATACAAAACGGCAATTTCATACTTTAACCCCTAATGTTAGAGTTATTTAATTCGGGGTTTATACCATGTACCTTATTTATTATGAGTTTCCGATATTTCAGCACTGTTGCAAGCGCCATGATCACGGGAGAACTGTTGTATCTGCGGGTGGGTAGCTGTTAAGAGCAGACAAATCGATCTACCCTCCGTCGTAGTCTTTTATTACACACGACACTGGTACCACTGTTTGACAACTCACTATTTTTACACTTTTGTTCTCGACACACAACACTTACAGTATCCGATCGTGACACAGTATTTTTTGGTTTTCTTCGGTTCACTGGATTCCATACACTAGATAATTTAAAGCCATCTTCGCGATTGAAATTTTTGTATTTGGTAATTTCAATCGCTTCTCTGACCATTCTTGGTATATATTGCTGTTCTGAAGAAATTATCTGTGCGTTGTGAAACTCAATCCAGTGGTTAGGCCCCGAGTGTATAAGGTGTTCAGCGATGGCTGACTTTTGTGTGTCGTTTTTCTTGACTGCTTTAATATGTTCCTTCATCCGGCAAGCCACTGTGCGTTTAGTTTGGCCGATGTATGAACTTCCGCAACTGCAGTCAATCTTATAGACACCTGGTTTTTCTTAATCAGTATATTTAACCCCTAATATTATAAAGCTGAAGATTTTGTTTGTATGTTTGTTTGAACGCGCTAATCTCAGGAAGTACTGGTTCGAATTGAAAAAAATATTTTTGTGTTGGATAGTCCATTTATCGAGGAAGGCTTTAGGTTATATAACATCACGCTGCGACCAATAGGAGCGTCGAAGCATCAGAGAAAAATGTTGCAAAAGCTCAAATTATTCATATTTGAATGCTTCCGTTGCGTGCGCTGCGTAAAAGGTTTAAGTTACCCAAAAAATAAATACTCAAGTAATAACAGGAGTTGACGCAGACTAAGTTGCGGGCAACAGCTAGTACCTAGTCAGGTCATAAGTTCTGTCACATGTGTAATATGAAATAATTAAGACATGTTTATTATTTATGTAACCATTTATGTAGCAAAATGAACTCAATAAAACATAGATTCATATGGTAATAAAGTTTATTCAAAATGACCCCCGCGATTTTAAATACAGGCCTTCAATATGCGCGGCCAGTCGTCTATCGCAGCACGAACGAGGTCCATGTCAATATAGGCGGCTGCCTTAATCAAGGATGCCTTGACTGACTCCAAATCAGGATGATGCTTTGAGCAGGCCTTTTCGTCCAAGTGTTGCCATATCTTGTAATCTAACGGACTCAAATCTTGACTGGAGGAGGGCCAGTCTTCGTGCCGGATGAAGTCGATTTCACGCGCCGCCAGCCAGTCTTGTGAGCTTTTTGCTCTATGAGCTGCCGCAGAATCTTGTTGGAATACCCAGTGCCTGTTATTAAACATGGTATGAGAAACAGGTTCCACAAGGTTCTTGAGGACTGTATTTTGATACGCAACTGCATTCGTTTTTACGCCTTTCTCACAAAAATGTACCTCAGTTAAGCCCCAATAAGAGACTCCCAACCAAACCATGAGCGAGGATGGAAAATGACCTCGTTCGACACGCGGAATACGGTTGCTCGCTTCTTCTCTGCTGTGTGCGTACACCTTATCATTTTGTTTGTTGTAGCTCTTTTCTACGGTTTTTCATCCGAAAAAAGAATATCCCGATGCTTTTTTCCCGCGCACCGCTTCAACAAAGCGCGGCATCTCTTCAGTCTCAGGTCCATTAAACGAGCGTCCAAACGATGTCCTGCTTTTCTTCGATATGCCCTAAGCCCTAAGTCTTCATTTAACACCCTTTTCACCGTGGTCCTGCTTAACCCCATCTGAAGGGCCAACAGTTTCTGCTTACGTATGGGGTTTCTTTGAATTCGCGCCTTCACAGCTTTTATCACTGCTGGAGTCCTAACAGAGCGAGGGCGACCACTTCTTGACCTGTCATCTACACTAGAGTCTTCATTGTATCGTTTTATGGTACGATAATCGAATCTTTTGGTTATATTCAAATTTTTCAGTAAGTCAAAAATCTGTATTGGCGCGTAACCGCAACGATGATGCAACGCAATAACCGTGACACGGTCTTCTTTAAGTGTCCACTCCATATTTAAAAATGAGGAAAATTCCAAAAAGTACACAATTTTTTTTCATGAAAATTTCGAAATTCGACCTTTTTGTGGCTAGCATTCTAAGTTTTTATTGTGTGACAGAACTTATGACCCGACATATTATAGTTATATTATATAAGAACAGTTTATTGAAAGATGTTTTAAATTTATAACGTAATTTGTATAATAATATATTATAATTATTCTAACACTGACAGTTTTAAACTTTTTTTACATGTGTGTAAAATTGAAAAATTTTGTTAAATTTGAATTTAAATTATAATTATTGTGATTTGAATTTAAATTTTAATTGTGATTTGAATTTGAAAAAATATTGAGTAGTGACGTAACTGACCTGTTCATTCAACAATGTAAGCGTGTTGTCTTTTTTATGTTTTACTATTTCTAATTGTTCTAACACTGACAGTTTTAAACTTTTTTTACATGTGTGTAAAATTGAAAAAATATTATAATTATGTTTCAATACGGGCCAAGATCTCGGGGTCCCTGGTTCGATCCCCGGGTCAGGCAACAAAAAAGTTTCGAATTTTTGAATATAACTCGGTTTTGTGGTCACCAACCTGCATTAGGCAAGCGTGGTGATTAGACCTATACCCATATAGTAGCTAGAATTCAATGATGTAAGTAGGCCTTTTCCCTGCAATTGGCTGATAATAGGACGTTACGTATATGTGATTTCGAACACATGCATTTATTTATTATTCGACACAACTGTCCCACATCATTATCCTGTTCTCAGTTAACAGAACGAAATAAATATTTCGCTAAAAGTTGGCAGAAATTTTAGTTTCACCATCAGATTAGTTCAGAACTTCTCTTTATACTGAGGATTTAGTTCAAATGAGTTTTTTCACGGACGCAAAGCACGAATAAGCTTCGGCCACAAGAAAAATGTATGCAGTATTACAGCTTCAAACAAGTATTCCTTTCAGCCTATTTAAAAAAATAAATTAATATTTTTTAATTTGCACTAACCGCTTAATATTCTTGATATATTTAGCGGTTAGTGCAAATTAAAAAATAAATCGAAAATTAGAGGGCAATGCAACTAAGGCCCGAGTTCACCAATTCTTAAACAGCCGGTAAACATTAACTGACGATTAATTTGACACAATTCCCATACAAAATATGTCAAATAATATTTTAAACGCTGTTCAAAACTTGAACGTCTGTTGGTGAACTCTAACTATAAAAGAAATAAGTTTTTTTCTTTTGACAGGCGTTTTAAACAGTTACTTTATATTTACGTCTTGCATTTTTGCATTTACTTTGTAGAATTCATGGCAGAAAATCTTTTATCAGACTTACGGGCACACATTCGTGCTACATCAGAGTTAGATTAACTTTCTTTATATGCAGGCCAATCTTTTTTTTCACATAGCGCTGTATAAATTTTAAAAATATAAGTGCTCTTCTCAGTATTTATTATGCATGGAAACGATCAGATGTAGATCTATATATCTATCTCTTTTTAAACATTTACCAAACTGCAATCCTAATCACGCCTACTCAGCTTATTTAAGCATAATCCTCTTCGTAGTGCGCCCTATCTGGTGTTTGTAATAATTATTATGATGATGACATGAAACAACAAAAACCTAAAATCATGCATACCGGTTTATTAATTAACCTATCTATCTACAACCTACAACTAGGTTAACATACGGCCAGAAAAAGATCTTTATGTAAGGAGTAAAAGAATATGCCCAAACCTACCAGAACTGTCTTACTTAGTGAATCTGCACTGTGACACGAATAAGCCTCAAACGAAGCTCTCACAAAAGGATTGTTGTGTACGCTTCAGTTGGAATTTGTTTTATGTTTTATTATGTGTATGTCTCATACAATGCGTTCCGAATGTCGAGTCAACAGCATTCCGACCAGAAAACTACATATTTGATCAATCGATAGTGATCGTTATGATTTTGAGTTTAAGTTGAAAATCTTTTGGCGGATTTGATATTAACGGGCACGCGGAAATGCTACAATAGAGTTATATTACCCTTCTTTATAGGCATCCTAGGATGAAAGTACCTAACAGGAGTAATTGCCTATAATATTATAAACTAGCTATTGCCTGTGAC
This sequence comes from Anania crocealis, assembly GCA_949315895.1. Taxonomy (NCBI): domain Eukaryota; kingdom Metazoa; phylum Arthropoda; class Insecta; order Lepidoptera; family Crambidae; genus Anania; species Anania crocealis. The sequence continues at coordinate 4,213,203 of OX438868.1, forward strand.
TTCGTCCTCGTCAATTTCTGTTATTATGAACGCGATTGTTTTTGCAACATTTTTCACTGATGCTTCGTTCCTATTGGTCGCAGTGTAATGTTATATAGCCTAAAGCCTTCCTCGATACATCGACTATCCAACAGAAAAATAAGTTTTCAGTTCGAACTAGTACTTCCTGAGATAAGCGCGTTCAAACAAACATACTCTTCAGCTTTATAATATTATAGTATATATCGGCCCTGTAATTGAAAAGAGCTCGGTGTAGATTAATAATTAATACTTCAAATAACTACAAATAATCCTTCTAGATTTAAAATCGGTTGATGAAATAAAATAAACATCTAAACCGATCTATGTACACACGGCGGCACATCAGACTATACATGTTGACCTTGAGACCGCCTTTATGCCCTACGTAATAAAAGCTGTTATCATAGTTCAACTGTTTAACTTCATGTGCTGTCGAGTGTACACTAAAAATACCTAACAAAGTAAGTAAGTATTGGCCTAATTATCAGGTCTTATTAATAAAGGACAAAGGCCTCTATCATTGAATTCAAGTTACCATAGCATGGTGGGTACAGGCATAATCGCCACGCTTACCAAATGCGGGTTGGTGATCACAAACCCGAGCAATATTCGAAGATTCGAAACTTTTTGTTGCCCGACCCGATCGAACCCGTCCCGGGTTCTTGGCCAGGCATTGAAACCACTAGACCAACGGGTCGTTAAGATCTACGATCTTCTTAAGAGGAAACACAAGGGCCGTTTTTCCATACAAACGTAGTCCCCTGTTTCCTCCCTGGATAAAGCCGGTAGAGCAATAATTTTTACAAAAAAAATCTATGGCCACTATATTAGCATGTTTCTGTGTTTTCTGTTTTTTCATAAATTAATTAATAAAAAAGATATGAGCAAACATCCAGAAAACAAATTTGGCAAAATTTTAGAAATAGAGTAAACATACGAACACGGCCAGAGCCTTTCTTGAATTTTTAACGAAAAAAGTATATAAATCGGTCTAGTTTTGGAAAAGTAATCCGGGGACTACGAAACGTTGATTTGGTGAGCTTTTAGTAGATATTTTAGGTTTAAGAAGCAGTTGTCTCTATCACACTCTGCGGTGAAGGCGTTTGGCACTGCGCGACAGCAATAGATTTTACAAATACCTATTTTTCAGTTCCCTCACCCGTAGTGTTTCCTCTTAAAGGACACTCTTGTATCTGAACTTATTCCACCGCCTATTTAGCCTCTGAAGCACATGTTCTGTGCTCTGAAGTGACTCGTTTTGTGGATTTCCATATTTCAGAAGCAGTACGTTGACATATCTTCCCAAGCACATCTAGTAAAAATCCCTCACCCTATTCCACTCAAGCCAATTTAGAATGGACATGTCCTTAATGAACTCAACCGAGAATCGATCCCAGGATACTTTTGGTCAGACTACCGATACCACTACTACTATTACAAGAAAGTATTTGTATGTTCGATATGAATTAATTCAAAAATATGTTGAGCTGATTTAGATGAAATAGACAGGGACACCGAACAAGTAATCACTACATTTTATTTTCATAAAGAACTCTACTAATCAAGCCCTTTCAATTGAGACCTATATCAAGGAAGTAGTGATAAAATATTATGTAATCCGCCATTTCGTTGCGGCGGCCATCTTGGATTTACAATGATGCAAACCGTTTAATAAAAATGGACTGTCTCTTTTGTTTTAACTTTTCAATCGTTCTCGTAAAAGGCTTTAATGGTTTTCCTTCATCCAGGCCCGTATTCATCTCGTGTCCCTTGAATTAATTATCGGACCCTTGTTAGTGGGACTGAAAGAATGTTCATTTGGCCCGGATTTATAATGTGCCTGCAAATTACGTGAGTGTGTTTTGTAATTGCGAATTTGTTTTATTGTCCGTCGTGGCAACAAGGGCTATTGTGCTCTCACTTCGTATTTGCTATTCTAGTAGGTGGTAGGTGGTAGGTTTAAATTGGGACGTGTAAAAGCGCCTCCTGGGGCCTATTTGCAGAAATAAAACTGATTTTAACTATTATTAGACCCCCCACCAGGTGGACCGACGATCTGACGAAGGTCGCGGGTAGCCGTTGGATGCGAGTGTCGCGGGACCGATCGTTGAGGAGATCCTTGGGGTAGGCCTATGTCCAGCAGTGGGCGTCAATTGGCTGAGATGATGATGATGATGATGATTATTCCATTCAACGCCCCGTTGGTCTAGTGGTTTAAATACCGGGCCAAAATCTCGGGATCCTGTGTTCGATGCCCGGGTCGCACAACGACAGATTTCGAATTCTCTAACATTTTTCGGGATTGTGATCACTGACCAATCTGCATTTGGCAAGCGTGGTAGTTATGCCTGAACCCAGAAATGAAATGAAATTAAATGAATTAAAATGAATATTTATTTGCCTTTGAAAAAGGGTACATCTAGGTGGTAATTGTGTTATGGAGTTCAGCTTTTTCAGCCATCAATAAATAGCATGCAAAATATTTTTTTTACAATTATGTCATATAAATTACATTATCAAATTAAACCAAAAATATTTATAAGAATGTCATGTAGCAATAAAATTCAAATACCAATAAAAATATGTCACAAAATGTAAAGTCAATAATAGCAATTAAAATACAAAATTATCTTACACTATGATTTAAATATTCGTTAAAAGCATTGGTATGGTATTGGTATGGTAACTTGAATTCAATGATGGAGGCCTTTGCCCTGCGGTGGGTGATTGTAAGACGTAACTTTAATATACCGTGGCTCTGCCTGCGTGTACTACACATTTTACTGCTCGGGCTAACCTGTAAGTAACCATACTTGAGTTTAATGATGGAGGCCACAGAACATGGAAATGTTCTGTGATAGAGGCCTTTGCCCTGCAGTTGAACAATTATAGGTTGTTACTTTACTTTACTTTTTTTTTACCAACAATATTTATACTGATGCACATTGATCCCACGTAAACATAGTTCAGATAATCATGTTATTCGTTATTCAGAAAATAAAATACTTCTTGTATCATAAAAGTTTTATCATCCCGTAGTTTCAGAAAAGTATTTTATCATGTAATAAGATATGGTTTATCAAGAAATATTAGTTCAATAAAATCTTTGTGCACAAAAGCACGTCAACCTATCACAAAACATCAAATTTTATCAATTGATATGCTGTGCAGTAGGATACAAAAGCTATATTATTAATTATTAATGCGAAATGAACTCTGTCTGCCTATTTGTCTGTTACACTTCCACGCCTTAACTATTTAACCGATTTCGATAAAATAAGTTAAAATAGATCATAAGACCTTAAAGGAGGACAAAGTCTATTTTTTATCCTACTGCTGAGCATAATTTTCCGCCCGTGCGATAATTTATAAAATAAATTAGTAAAATCAGTAGTTCACTCAGGCAGAGCCGCGGGCGATAAGCTAGTCTAACTATAAACAAAATAATATTTTGTGCGCTCAAGAATTGTCTTTTGGTTCCATTTAACTTATGCAATCGAAAATTTGCTAAGCTGTCTCTGAAACAAACCAACTGATCTCGCAAGGATCTATCGTTCTTATACAGGCTGAAATTTTAACCACTTTCCAAAATTTTTATAGGCGTTTTGCTCCAACAAATCCTAAATAATCATACTAATTTGAAAAATGGTTGTATTTGATGCCTTTAGATTTAAGATAGATAAATAAACATCATACAAATATTTTTAACACAATATATTTAGAGCTGACCAGTTGGATTGGAAATCAAATCTTCAAAGGAGTTTAGATTTGAATATCTATCTGCAGACATAAACAATGTAGAAGCGTTTGTGTATTTAAATCTAAATTGAGCAGACTTTAGTGTCTAAATATTTTAGCATAAGTGTGATGACTTCAAATATTAATATAGCTTTTAAGTTCTCACGTTAGTGACAAATGTTTTATAAGATAAGAAAAGAAAACATTTATTTGGTGCATTAAAATGATACATTGAAAATAATAATAAAATAAAAAACATAATTAAGGCTGTACCAAATAGGACCCCGCTTAGCATATGCCGAGGCACAGAGTGCCAAAACGCTGGTATTTAGCGGCCACCATAAGACACAATAAATACACAAAAACATTGAGAAAATAAAATAAAAGTATATTATTATAAAGAGGTAACAAAAAAAATAACTCGTGATTGATATGATCTATTATTGTACCCATGCAACTCGAGCTATCTTTATGTTTAATTCTTAGCGTGACGTCTAATAATAATATAATATTTACAGCTAAAGAACTGCGAACAACCTGTGTTCGTCCAATTCTTACGATTCAAATTACTGCCTTCCCATACAAAGTAAATAGGGCACCCTTCTTCAGGCAACTTCGATTGATTAAGTTTCATGGTTTGTACTCATTTTGGTAGCTCCGTTATCTTAACAACCACTTCCGGGTTTACGTCTTTAAGTAACGACCGATTTTAGGGCATTGTATCTGTATTTTGGAATTTTATAGCTCTAATAAATTGGAATGTTCCAGAAATGTAAAGATAATCAATATTAGCGGGTCTAATACACAGTACGTTGCATTTCAAGACAGCTTACTATTAGGTGTTAAAATATGAAATTTCCGTTTTGTATGGACGAAATCGAGAAAAGTCATTTTTCCATACTAACAATTTTTTTTTTTTTTAAAAACGCATGAACCGTTTTCGATGCAATTAAAGGTGAAAGTTAGATGGTTATAAAGCTACGCATTACAGTATTTAAATTTCTGAAAATCAAAGTATATAATACAAATATACTTAATTGAAGCAAGAAGGTCAGCTGACACATTGTAAGTTGTCTTTTCAACGACTTCCTTTGAAGTAATAGGCACTAGTATTGCATTTTTTTTGACGTGATAACGTCTTTAAAATCGTTTTAGTCGGGTGACATGTTCAGAAACTTGTGTCACACCAAAACCTCACGAGCGCAATCGCAGGTATAACGAGAGAGAGAGAGACGGACCGATCTCCCGTCTCATCTCGAGCGCTGCCAGTCATTCCGTGAAACTTGTCACGCGGAATCCTCACGAGCGGAGGCTGGCATAGCGTTCGAGTGAGTGGACCGATCTTCCGTCTCTCTCACTCTAGCGGCATACAAACGAATGGAGATTTTCTCGTGTGGTTAAGTTTTCGTTGAATGTTTAAGATGTAATTTAAAATTTGAAAAAATTGTTATCTTCATTAATTCCTTACTTCCCAAAAACTTATATCACCAATAAGACGTTATCACGTAAACATCTCGATCGTAAACCTACTTTACAAACAACCAATTTTTTAGTAAAAAGTTACTTTATTTAGTTTTTGATACAATACAAAAAGAATTACGCAATAATATGACTATACTTAAGAGCTATAAACAAAATAAAAAGTGGGAAAATAATCGGCAATTTCATACTTTAACCCCTATTATTTAGAAAACACTAGAAGAAAGGAAAAAGTTGAAAAACCAGTGGATACTTTTCATACTTTTCAATAAACGGTAATAAACCTTTTCAGTCTCGGATGTTGAGAGTTTTTTTAGTTAGTGCATGACCTAGTTTTAGTTTTCACGCAATTGACCTATTTTAACATGTTTATTTTGTTCGTTATGTCACATGAGTAAATATATTTATTCCATTCATGTGGTTATGTTATTATATGGACAGTGTTAAGTCCATTTGAATTTGGGACAAAGTGATTGAAAGGCAATTCGAATACTAGTCGTAGCATGTCTAAATTTTTTGGAACATACGGAGTTTGAAACGTCGTTAGATCCAATAAAGATATTATAATGTCTATTTCGAAATAATGCACCCGCAATGCCAAAAGATTTGTTTTATTTACATGCAGCTTTCGGCATATAATCAACCTGCTAAAAAGATACGCATAGTAATAATTAAAAAATAATACGCGACGAATGGAATATCTTAAATTTTTTGTAAGGTAAATAATTATTCTTGGCATTTTTCTAAAAATAAAAGAAACTAAACTGATTGAACTTAAACTAACTAACTGAACTGTATACTGTCAATGTAGTTTCCGTATTTACGAACTAGGCAAGTTTTCTTTTTTTTTTGTTATACTTGCTATTTCCAAAGAAACATACCTTATTACAGTCCCCTACAATTCTTTGTCGTATCTAATGCCTCGATTTAATCCCTCATATTGAGTTAATCCCCCAATATATCAACTGGACCTCCTGATAAAGAAAAAGCCTACTCCATAATGGGGTATCAATGGCCACCATTTATATTATCAGAGCACAGACAATGTAGTTTGTAGATGCCACATGGAATCCACCGAAATTTTGTGACTTTTTTTTCTCAATATCATCGTTAAAAAAAGATTTTTTTCTTATTTAAATTTTCAAATTCATAATTGATTTATTACAGATCCATGGGTTCAACAAAGCTCTTCGCTCCCTTTCTATGTCGACATCATCTTGAAGGTCGTCGGTGAGTTTGTGTCCTAGGTATTTAAATTTGAAAACTCGATTCAACTCTACTCCACCGAGGCAGATTGGAAGTGTAGATTCAGGACGTTTACCGGCGGTTTTGAAGACCATGTATTAACTTTTTCTGACATTATATACCAGACCATGCGAATTAGCATAGTTTTCACACACTTTTATCATTTCTCCGATAGCACACGCTGTGGGACTCATCAGCACCATATCGTCCGCGTAGCTGATGCTGTTAACACTCACACCACCCACTTTGCATCCGACACGCATCCTGCTGAGTTCCACTGAGGTCGTTAATGTAGAGGTTGAAGAGCTTTGGAGACGACAGCCCCCCTTGTCTCACGCCACACTTCAACCAGTACGACTCGGAGAGTTTGTTAGACCATCTGACACAGTTCGTCTGATGTGTGTATCAATACCTAAATATATCTAGCATTTCTACCGGAATACCCCTGTCCTCCATTTTACCCCACAGCAGCTCATACGAAACAAGATCAAATGCCTTGGAGAGATCCAGAAAACATGCATACACCGGTGTCCTTCGGTTTGTATAATATTGGACAGTATGCTTAAGACTCAGTATTGCACTTTCAGTGGATAGTCCGGGCCGAAGTCCGAACTGCGCGTCATGTAGTTTTAAATACAATGTTACTAAATGCGCAAAGAACATGTGATTCATATGTAAAAAAATATGAAAAGGAGTTGGGATATTCTTTATTTTGATAATATCGTCAATGAAGAAAACTCGAAGTCAACAATTCATCGTTCAAAACGTCAAATTATGATCACTATTGATTTTAAAATTTGAATTTTTTAAATAAATTTGACTATGGTTAAGTGTCCCAATTTTTTAAACACGTAATTTGATTTTCACTTAATTCCATTCATAAAATAACAATTTTTCTTCTGTTTTTTTTTTTTGATTAAATAATTTCGAAATCCATAATATCCCTTGCAAAAAGTTGTGTGTTGTTTAAAGTAAGCCAGCATTTGGTTGAAGCCTTTGTTTTAAATATCGCTTTTTGTAAGGCATTAAAAGTTTGATTAATATCATTCATTAAATTAAATTACATTTCAATCGTTTTGTAACATTATGTAACTACCATGGCAGAATTTAGATTTGACAAATTAAACCATATAAGTATGACAATCGGTTAAAGTATCTACAACTTTATTTTATTTAAACAAACGACGAGATAACACGTGGTGGCTCTTTCATATAGTTGTCTGCATCGTTGAGCCAATAATAGGCTGTCCTGCCCTTGACTTATATGTTTATCAATCAATTCAGTTGATTACTATCGACCGCAGTAACGTATGGATTGATTGATCGAACGGAAGATGTATAGGTCCTGACTGTTAGGATCTTCTCTCAATAGGATACGAACAAACGACTAAGTATCTTAATCGAGTCTCGGTGACTAGGGCATGTGGAGTATCTTATATACATTTAAATGGGGACTCACCCATTAAGCTACCAGTATCTTTTACTGATATGAATGACGACCTCCGTAGGAGAGTGGCGTATTAGAATTAGAATTATTTTATTTGGCACTTCAAAATTTTATAAATTAAACAATAAGAAAATAACATAATAAAAATAACATAATAATTTATGTGCGAAAAAGGCCCCCTCTCAGCATTGGTCGCAACAGCCAAAGGCATGCTGCGACGCTGATTTTCAGTGGGAGCCCAGAGGCACTTATAAAAAATGAAAAATACAAAATGGCATGAATTGAATAATTAATTATTAAAATGCATTGTGATTGAATAAAATAAAAACAATAAAAATAACAATGATAAGTTAAAAAATAAATATACGTAAACAACCAGTGGAAAGCAAGAAAATGGAAAATATATTAATTACAATTGATTACATTAATTTAATTGCAAACACAAAAATTAAATAAAGAAAAATAATTAAAAATTACAATTTACAATAACAAATTCAATAATAATTCATAAACAAGAACACACCGGTTTACAAGGTCAATGTAAAAAATAAATGTTTTTCTCCATTTTCCCTAGTCTGATTGTTAGCGGTACCATCGTTGTTTCCGATTATTACTAAGAGTGCTATAATTAATTGGTTACTTACTTTGAGATCAGGAAAATGTATGTGATGTTGTCCACATATATTATAATTATTTATTTAGCCTACATAAAAAAGGAGTAGGTTCGATGTTTTTAAAATACTTTTTTTATTCGAAAAAGTGCACTTCCGAGGTGGGCTCATTTTAAGTTAGGATCTGATCGTTAAAGCCGGGGAAATCGAGGGTAACCCTCAAATTTTATAGGCACGAATAAAGTTTTTATGTCTTTCTTAAGTTATTATTAGGAGTTAAAGTATGAAATTGCCGTTTTGTATGGACGAAATCGAGAAAGTCATCTTTCCATACTAAAAATTTTTTAGTTTTTTTAAAAACGCCTGCTCCAGACTGATACTAAGGCCCTTCTCTCATTACGATGCGACACACACATATAGGTACAGACAACAAATATCAACTCAAATCTGGGGGACTAGTTTCAGCGGGGTAATAGGTGTAATAATAGGGGTTAAAGTATGAAATTGCCGATTATTTTCCAACTTTTTATTTTGTTTTTAGCTCTTAAGTATAGTCATATTATTGCGCAATTCTTTTTGTATTGTATCAAAAACTAAATAAAGTAACTTTTGACTAAAAAAAAATGCAATACTAGTGCCTATTACTTCAAAGGAAGTCGTTGAAAAGACCCCTTACAATGTGTCAGCTGACCTTCATGCTTCAATTAAGTATATTTGTATTATATACTTTAATTTTCAGAAATTTAAATACTATAATGCGTAGCTTTATAACCATCTAACTTTCACTTTTAATTGCTTCGAAAACGGTTCAGGCGTTTTTAAAAAAACTTAAAAATTGTTAGTATGAAAAAATGACTTTTCTCGATTTCGTCCATACAAAACGGCAATTTCATACTTTAACCCCTAATATAATTAATATTAGTGAGAAATAGGTACATCCTGTTTTTATTTCTGGGTAACAGTAAATTGTCTTGCAACTGTAATTTTTTTCACATTTAATGCGTTAGATCAAAGTTTTTAGTTACTTTTGTATTCACATTCATAAAGTAAGGTAACAGTCTACAATCATCCCACGGCAGGGGAAAAGGCCTCCATCATTAAATTAAACTTACTACTGCAACGAGAGGTGCTGGTATAATCACCACGATTGCCAACGGTTGGTGATCACAAACCCGAGCAATGTTCGAAAGTTTGAAAATTTTTAATGCCCGACCCGGGGTCGAACCCGGGTCGGGCGTTGGTCACTAGACCAACGTGGGTTAGTTTAAATGTAGTTATGCATGAAATATAACGGTATTTTTTGGGAATTCTCCAGATTAATGTTCTAAGTCTAGGTAATTATAGATAAATAGATAGAATACACTTTATTGCACACCATAAAATTGAAAAATAACACATGAGTAAGATTTAGATTAGTACAATTTAGGCAGTCTTATCGCTTGCAGCGATCTCTACCAGACAACCAGGTTCAGGTAGAGGAAAGATGAAACAGATTTGAAAGGGGAAGGCGGCGGAGAGTATTCAAAAGTACACGTAATAAAAAGTAATAAAAGAGATGTAAAATTACAATCTGAAATATATCTAATATTACACGCATAGTAAACTACATAAATAACATTAAAATACAGTATTACATACATGCATAATAAACTACATAAACTATACACTATAATTGAAGCTAAAAATTCTTATTAGCAAGCTTCTTTCTCAATTAAACTAGAATATTATCAAATTCACTAGCGGTCAGCTAATCTATAGAATCTATTAAATGACCTTTATCTATAGAAGAACCGCTTACTTGAAAACAAAATAAGAAACTAATGTTTTCATTAAGAAAACACTATTTTACTTGTACTTTATTCAAGTAGGTACGTAAAGTCAACAAAGTTCCACTCTCGGCGTAAATACAACAAGGTTTATTATGATTATAACAAAAGCAAGCCGTCATATACTGAAAATATAACAGCCAGTGAATTTACATACACAACGCAAAAATTTGCATACAAAACAAAACAACTCATTCGGAAGTTTTTCCTATACAGGCAAAAATAAGAATAAGGTACTGCATAACTTATGCGGTAAATATTAGGGGTTAAAGTATGAAATTGCCGTTTTGTATAAACGAAATCGAGAAAAGTCATTTTTCCATACTAACAATTTTTTAGTTTTTTTAAAAACGGCTGAACCGTTTTCGATGAAATTAAAGGTGAAAGTTAGATGGTTATAAAGCTACGCATTATAGTATTTAAATTTCTGAAAATCAAAGTATATAATACTTAATTGAAGCAAGAAGGTCAGCTGACACATTGTAAGGGGTCTTTTCAACGACTTCCTTTGAAGTAATAGGCACTAGTATTGCATTTTTTTTAGTCAAAAGTTACTTTATTTAGTTTTTGATACAATACAAAAAGAATTACGCAATAATATGACTATACTTAAGAGCTATAAACAAAATAAAAAGTGGGAAAATAATCGGCAATTTCATACTTTAACCCCTATTATTTGCTAAAACATTTGACCGGATTTATTTTTATAGAATTAAGTTAACCACAAGGAATTTATGTAATATGTAAGGAATTTATGTAATTTATGTAATAGTTCTTGGTTAACCAGCACACACTCATCTGACAGATCAGTTTGGTTTAGTTGTAGCAAACGCTGCTTCTGAGATATGGGTGGTGGGATCGATTTTAACGATCGTTTTTATTAGGGTTCCGTACCCAAAGGGTAAAAACGTGACCCTATTACTAAGACTTCGCTGTCTGTCCGTCTGTCCGTCTGTCCGTCGCTCTGTCACCAGGCTGAATCTCAAGAAACGCGATAGCTAGACAGTTGAAATTTTCACAAATTATGTATTTCTGTTACCGCAATAACAACAAATACTAAAAACAAAATAATATAAATGTTTAAGGGGGGGCTCCCATACAACAAACCCGTTTTTTTTTACTTTTTGGTACAGAACCCTTCGTGCGCGAGTCCTACTCGCACTTGGCCGGTTTTATTACATAATAATATCTGTTAGTGCTAGTCTAGGTGTTTCCTTTGTATAAGTATATGCTTAGAAAAAAGTATGGTTGTCTAACCCATAGTATAACATCAGTACTTACACTTGCCCCTTGCAACGCCCCGTTGGTCTAGTGGTTAAAATACCGGGCCAAGATCTCGGGGTCCCAGGTTCGAATCCGGGTCGGGCAACAAAAAGTTTCGATTTTTCGAACGTTGCTCGGGTTTGTGATCACCAACCCGCATTTTGGCAAGCGTGGTGATTCTGCCAGTACACCCATCATTGCTGTGGTAACTTGAATTCAATGATGGAGGCCTTTTCCCTGCAGTGGGATGATTATAGGCTGTTACTTTTATTTTTACTTACTGACAGCGATAAGAATATGCTTGAAAGATTGACGCCTGTGCCGTAGTGTCTCAGTGGCTAAATTAGTAAAGCGCCGCGCCCAGTATGCGAGAAGATGCGGGTTCGAGTTCCGCCTGGGACAATTTTTCATGTCTTAATATTATAATTTCAAATAATTTGCTAAAATATCACATAAAGTATCTATAGTATAAGCTTAGTAGTAGCTTGATTTGGGACTAGATGGCACTGTGTGGCCCAGTGTGGCAATCTTGAAATATAGTTAAAAAATGACTCTCACACATCAAGAGCGTCACATGAGTGCGTGCTGGCCTACTTTATAAGGAATTAAAATTTTCTTACGACATCTAGAGGAGAAGGTGGTATTCTTTTCATTTGTCACCACACAACAGATTAAACTATAATCTATTTGCCAACATTATATTATTATTTTTTTTAATAAAAACCTACTAAATGTTTTCATAAAAGTCTAACAATTAGCCAGCAAAAATCTTGTTTCGTTTTTGGTGCTCTTAAAAAGGGAAGATTAAAATTATTCAAATTATTGTTATTAGTTTTTCTGGAAGAGCTGGCATAATAACGGCATTGAAATAGTTCGAATTTAAACCTGTACAAACAAAATATTAGCTAGTTGTTTTGGGATTTCTACCATGTAAGTACCTTGTTTTTTTTATGGAAAAAATATTTATATTGCAAGTGCCATGATCATGGAAGAACTAAAATAAATTCGGATCGATGATTAATTATAGAAACACAGAAATAACTAACTCTCTCACATATTAAATATGTAATGTAAAACAATAATGCTTTGTTTATAGGATATAATATATCTTAATATAACATATTACCCTTTCTTTGTAATATCATTGCATATTACCATCAATTCCAAATATACCAACAGGCCTTAGTGCATTATTAATTACTATTAGGGCACAACCCAGCTAAACAACAGGGTTGACTTATCAATAACCCGCAGCCAAACAGGGCTATTGGGAACACGTGACCCGTGCTGTTCACCTTTAGGGTGAAGTCTGACAAGCCCACCTTAAATACCTATCTAGCCGACCTACATAGAGTAGGCAGGTGCAGAGGTGCCATTAAACGTTAACAGTGTTATTACAAAAAAAAGTTTAAAAGGTTCAAAAGACGACCTCCGTGGCGGAGTGGCGTACACACCGGTTTTCAAGGTGTCGCTTGCTCCGAGGTCCCGGGTTCGATTCCCGGACGGGTCAATGTAGAAAAAATGTGTTTTTCTACATTTTCTCGGGTCTGGGTGTTTGTGGTACCTTCGTTGTTTCTGGTTTCCAAAATACGAATGCTTTAAATAGTTATTCAAATTGAGATCAGAACAATGTATGTGATGTTGTCCACATTTATTATTTATTATTTATTTATTCAAGCCTAGTCATATTTTAGGACGACTAATATAAAATATGAGACCTTGATCTCAGTTAAGTAACGTGTTAAACATCTCTAATAGACCATCTTTTAATAAGATACAGTTTAAACATTGTTTTCGTTTTTTGTATTAAGTGAGTGATTTTGTAACTAAATATAAAATGCAGTTTTGTGCAGTGTTGATTGTAATAAGAACTTGATCCGCCTTTCTCAGAGTTTGAAAGCGATTCAAAGATTTTGGAACATCACGTATAGAAAAACATTGTTCATTAAACCTTTGTAAAAGCATTGTCTGTCTATATCTTAATATATAAAAATTACGTGTCAAGTTGTTTGTGCGCGATGGACTCCTAAACTACTTAACCAATTTCAATCAAATTTGCACACCGTGTGCAGTTTGATCCAACTTGAAAGATAGGATAGCTTACATCTCAATTTATAGTAGCAATATTATTTTATTGCAAATTTCCTGTGTAACACGGTAAGGTAAACGCCACATTTGATGCCAATGACATTGTGTGACGTCTTACGTCAAAATCCAATTATATAATTCTGAGGCGATACGAAGTTTGCGGGGTCAACTAGTTATATAGAAAATAATATTTCTTCAAAGAATATAAAAATAATGATTAATACATTAATACTGTCAGTGAAATTGTGATGTTGCGTTGTTAAGGGCATTAACTTTTTGTGTGTATTAAGGATTTTAAGACTAATTGCAAATCTTGTTATAAGTTTTTAAGTCCAAATTTTGTCATTTTTCTCGGTCGTGGTTTACATAAACGATATAATATGTTTAAAGATGTTTATTCATAATATCATGCCGCATTTTGGAAACTTTGAAATACAAATTAAATCCAGAAAAATACACCTAATCAGTAAAAAGGAATTATTAAGTATGCATAAAGAAAGATGCAAAACAAAAGATACAAGAATAGTGTAACTTTAACATGGTGGGAGCGGGCCTCTCTCCTGGATTTCACTTAGTTTCTTAATAATTTTAATCTAATCAGTTTTGTTTCCGTACTAAATTTCTTTTATAGTTTTGTTATTTTACTCAAATCTCAAGTCATTTGAAAACATAATTAAGATGGATGGTATCGGCACCTCTTTGTCGGTGAATGTTGTGGGTGACACACTAACACTGTCTTAACATTATAATATTATTTAATCTATGTATTGTGTTCACTGTTTGTTAACCTAAAAAAAATTAAAAAAAAACTATATTCCTTTTACAACCAACATTTCGACTACTAACAATAATTTGTTCTGATTTAAACTTTCATGGTCACTATCACTAGAGTTATTTAATTCGGGGTTTATACCATGTACCTTATTTATTATGAGTTTCCGATATTTCGGCACTGTTGCAAGCGCCATGATCACGGGAGAACTAGAGAGTAAACTCATAATAAATAAGGTACATGGTATTAACCCCGAATTAAATAACTCTAATAATTTGTTCGCCTTGTACGCCGGATCTGCGCAAACCTACACGTTTCTAGTACCGAAATTTGAATACCGGTTTGAATACTTTATGTGATGCCTATTCAGCCCCTTCGGTTCGGTTGCTCTGCGTGTGCAAGCGACACAATACGAGTAGCTCGCTGGACTGTAAACTTGATAGGCACCTTGGATTAATTAATGGAGAGGGGCGATACGCATCTCTGCGCATTACAACGCACTGACCTTTTCGAATTGTGTTTAATCTTTGAACGTTTTTTGTGAATGTTGTCGCTCGCTGATTGTTTGATTTGTTTCGAATTTTGAATCGGTACCAAAGTGCAAATTTGGCCTAGAAGCCTTGTTACGTCTATTTTAAAAATATCAGGACAATCTTTTCACGTCTTACGAGTGTCGTAAGGATCGACTACGATGTCTAATAGAAGAATACGGGCAGCTGCGTCTTTTCTCTATCATTGGCCTAACTGCGATTCCGCTTGCCAAACGTGGCTAATATGGCACATCCTCTGAGTATGTGGACTGATACAGGCTGATGATGAATGATAGTATTTAAATGTTTGTTCTTGTAATAACATGCCAGTTATGACCTAAAAAATAGTAAGAGTAGCTGAGAACGTTAGCTGAAAATATATTGCTTGCAGAGCGAAGAGATCAGGGGCCTTATTCAGCCATTTCAATCTCAGTTCGGTCGTGGTTGAATTGGACGATTTTGACATTTAGCCCATACTAGAACTGTCAAAAACCTGCTATTCAATCAGGATTGTGATACGATTTGGTTACGCGAATAAGGGGACTGGGCTTACCCATCAGAGGCGGTCCATTCTTAAGAGTAAAAGAGCATAAACGGGAAATATAAGATTCCTGATTTATTGCTGAATCCTAACTCTTCATACCTTTACCAAGTAGCAAGCGCAACCAAATATGATTTTCCAATTATATCATCTCAACCTACGATGGTGCAGTAAACATAAATTCAATTGGCAGGCAACTGACATCTTATGGTTAACTTGTTCTCAAAATGCATAAGAATTGTAACCAACAAACGATACATTACGTTAACAGTATAATCTATACTATTATAATATTTTAAAGCTGAAGAGTTTGTTTGTTTGTTTGTTTGAACGCACTAATCTCGGGAAGTGCTGGTTCGAATTGAAAAATTATTTTTGTGTTGGATAGACCGTTTATCGAGGAAGGCTTTAGGCCATAAAACATCACGCTGCAACCAATAGGAGCGAAGCATCAGTGAAAAATATGGCAAAAATAATCGCGATCATAATAACAGAAATTGACGCGGACGAAGTTGCGGGCTACAGCTAGTTTTTAGATAAAATCTGTATTTTATATATTTCCGGAGCGGCGTCATCATCTATAGAACATTTTACAACAAAAAAAGAAAATAGATTTGTCATGCAATATTTTTTTTTATTGAGTTTTCATCTTTGTAAATGTGCAATTTAATCCTTATTACTATTTTTCATCAAAATTTTTAAACATCACACTTTTCTAAATGTTATGATATACACAAGTATCACAGATTTATATAAAACTAAACTAAGTTTATATCGATGTATTGCAAAAAATTTACGTACGTATCAAGCCTCAATTTTATTCTTAATGCTACGAAGCCGCAGTTAAAAGCTAGTATCAAATAAAGCTTATCTGCAAGATTTACACTACTTGAAGACTACCATAAGCAATTTAAAGAAATCCTAAAATATCTTATACAAAATACATGCTAGTCATACATTATTACGCTATCATTGTTATTTTTATGGCCTTATAGCGACCCATAAAAGCCTTCTAAAGCCTAGTTAAGTGAAATTTGTGCGCGCTATATATTTTTTTGCAAAAAACTGAATCTTAGTTGTAATTTATTGTGAGTAGTTTCGATAAGACTTTTTTCACGAAGAAATTTATGGCGTGTCGTATTGTATGTAAAAAATAGCACCACCTTTTCTCTTCTTATCATCATCATCATCATCAGCGTCGTTTTTACATTGATTCTTACGTTTTCTTTAAATTTTGTCCTGTAGTTCGCTTTTAGCGATGAATAAACTTTTTTTGAAATATCTTATTCCTACCTGTTATTGCTGTAAATTACTTTTTTAATATATTCAGCTTATCGCAGTCCACTGCTGGACATAGGCCTCTCCAGTTGCACGCCACTTAGGTCGCTCTCGGCTTCTCGCATTCAGCTCCTGCCAGCCATCTTGCGCAATCATCACTTCGCCTGGCCTGAGGGCGTCTTACACAACGTTTGCCGAGACGCGGCCTCCACTCACCTCCTCCTCCTATGGGTGTCGTTAAAGGCGACTAAAGGAGTACTACCAGAAGAAAACGATTAGCAGCGTCTTCTCTACACCATTCGCGAACCCATTGCCCATGTCTAGCAGTGGACTTATATGAGCTGGATAATGGATATATTTAAAAAAAAAGTAATTTATAGCAATAAAAGTTGTTATTCGGTTTGCAGAAAAGTTAACAATTTGGGCGTTCATGGTGCAATAAGCTAATCCAACAGGTAATTTTTGAATAAAAAAATTGGAGATAAGGTAGCTCTTTTCAGACTACGCTATGCTGTTGTGATATATACTTAGTATAGCAAATAAGGACCTAATGTATTAACCAACCTAACTATATTTAGTATAGTTAAGTTTGAACGTGTCCATAATAATCTATGGAGCGCGGTATTGTCGTGCTATGAAATATATGCTGTATGCTTTTATATTATACGAGTAGCATAGTCTGAAACCAGTTTCAGCCTAAAAACTACGTCGACACTGTAGGTATAATACCTACCTAATGTCTGCCTGGTACACAACGATGCCGAGTTCGATTTCTGATTGGGTCAATTCAGGACACAATCCCCATTCATTTGTGTCTGGACTTCGATTCGATATATAAATTTAATTCAATTAGCCATACATAATTTAATGAAATTTATAGATTGAAAGCTGTATTATAAAAGGGTCAAACACTCCAAACTGAAGTAACATGTAAATTGTTTGAAGCTTGTAAAGTTCTTCGCTTAGAAATAATAAACTTTTCTCTTCAAGATTGATTTCTGGAATAAAAACTATCTTATGTTGTTTCCTGGTCTCATACTATCCCTATACAAAATTTTATCTCTATCAGTTCAGTAGTTTTTCAGTTTATTCGCTACGAACATACAAAAAGACAAATCTTTATTTTTAGTAATTTAGGAATGATTTTAGAGGAATAATATTTTATTAGTGTACTAAGAGTAAAATTTACTTATAATAATTGGAGAAAAAGAAGGATAATAATGTTTACCTTCTAAAGAACAACTTTCATAGACTTTTTTCTAAGTATATATTTTATCATGTCAGCGTAAAATAGCTACAAACTTTTAACTTCTTTGTCTGGGCGAGGAAAAAGTAAATGTAGATTGAAATTACCATTCTTTAAATATTTTTTTTCGACTGCCTTAGGTGGGACTCGAATCCACAAACTTCCGTTGATTTTGAGACCCATTTGGAGTATCGACGAATTTATTATTTTTGCGGAGAATTTCAGCGGAGTTATTCATGTTTCAGGTTCGTAATTCTTACATCCGAAAAAAATATTAAAACATACCCTCGAACTACATAACCTAAATTTTTACCTTTTATTTTTACCTCCTGACGCAGACAGGTAAAAAGAATAGATGGCGCATTTTGCCAGTACACGTTGAGCTGAAACGATAAATAAAAAAGGAGATACAGAAATGTTGTAAAAATTGACAGGCAACCGATGCCTTGAATAATAGTACCTACAGCGGTCTGCACAACAAGCTATAGGTAGGTACTACATATTTTATTACTTATTCGCCCCTATTTCAACTCTAAAAGGTGCCCCTGTATCTAACCATAATGTGCTGTCGTCCGTATATTAATTCCATAAGATGCTTCCCAAATTCTAATCAGTTAAGCCTTTCCCGTCTACTTGTCAATAAATCGAACAAATATTTACCCTAAGTATTTACCCCGCAAGTATCCGACCTTACCCCACTGAAACTCCCGGGCAATTTTAACGATATCTAAATGATGTCGCTAATAGATTACTCCGTCAAACCGCAGCTAATTTCCCGGTCACAGTACAACTATACCCAGTAGGTACCCTTATTAGTGTATACTTATAAATTTACTGCTTTCATATCAAAATCATAATAATAAACGGATGATAAACAGAAAATGTACTACCATCCGAGAGTAGCTATTATGACGAGTAAATACCTATTACGTAATCGGGATCTGTTACAATGACTCTTATATTAAAGCATTATTGTTCTGTTGTATACCTAAATCGATGGTAATTATGCTTACTCCTAGTTGATAACGACTTTAGTTGACTTTTTTCTGATTAGTGACTTAAGGGTGTCGTTATGTAGGGACTTAGACGTACATAATCATTATACTTTCTAACGATTTATGAATTTAATAATAAAAACCAAGATTATATGCAGCATAAAATAATCTAGATTTGAAAATAATAATGTAGTACATATTTATTGTTAACAGATAAATTTGTTGAATAGCTCATGCATGCAGCATAGAAGCCAGTCTTAAGACTTAGGCTACGAAGAATAATAAATCATGTTCTCTTTTCCTGGTTGTGTTACGTGCCCAGCCGAGATAACCTACTATATTCACTTATACTGTGGGGCGAGTAAGCTTAACCGGATTGAACCGGCTGATATCCAGCTTAGTCTGGATATAACTGGTTCAAAGACTTTGTAAGCGGTGGTCTTGACGAACGTTTTAATATTGTGGTTTGTTTGAACGCAGCCGAAGGTATTGATAGTGGATATTGAAGCTGATTATAATATCGAGGAAACAAAATAATGCAATAAGAAATAAGAACATTTTATAAAGATTAATAATCTAAATAATTGCTACAGCTTTGCTTTAACAAACTAGGCACAAATTCAAGGTATGTTCAAAAGCAATTCTGTTTATTACATTACTATATGACGACCTCCGTGGCGGATTGGCGTACACACTGGTTTTCGAAGTGTCGCCTGTCCGAGGTCCCGGGTTCGATTCCCGGACGGGTCAATGAAGAAAAAAGTGTTTTCCTACATTTTCTCTGGTCTGGGTGTTTGTAGTACCTTCGTTGTTTCTGATTTCCAAAATACGAGTGCTTCAAATAGTTATTCAAATTGGGATCAGAACAATGTATGTGATGTCGTCCACATTTATTATTATTATTAATTAATAGGGGTTAAAGTATGAAATTGCCGATTATTTTCCCACTTTTTATTTTTATTATAGCTCTTAAGTATAGTCGTATTATTGCGTAATTCTTTTTGTATTGTATCAAGAACTAAATAAAGTAACTTTTGACAAAAAAAATGCAATACTAGTGCCTATTACTTCAAAGGAAGTCGTTGAAAAGACCCCCTACAATGTGTCAGCTGACCTTCTTGCTTCAATTAAGTATAATTGTATTATATACTTTGATTTTCAGAAATTTAAATACTATAATGAGTAGCTTTATAACCATCTAACTTTCACCTTTTAATTGCGTCGAAAACGGTTCAGGCGTTTTTAAAAAAACTAAAAAATTGTTAGTATGGAAAAATGACTTTTCTCGATTTCGTCCATACAAAACGGCAATTTCATACTTTAACCCCTAATACTATATGAATGGTGTTGGGTAATAGTATTAGAGGCCGCGTGACGTTCTTATGCTTATGTAAAGTGTAAAATTGATAAAACTCTCTAATCTCACTTTCTTTAGGATTTTAGGCTGAAAAAAAGAATGCCACTGATACCAGAATAATAAAGGATATCTTTATTTTATTTATATATGTATCATTCTTCTTTCTGTCAAAATAGAGTTAGAATTTTCCAATGTGTGTGATATGCTTTAAGTGTGTATTGGATTGAAGTTTTAAACGCAATATGCTAGCGTTGTGCTTTCACAAAGAGTGTAATATCGTCGCCTGATCCCTAAAACATTGTGAAAGAGCTGTGAATATATAAAAGTGGGACAACACGGAGCATGGTGAGAGGCGCAAAGAAAGAATCTAATGCCATTACAGGCATTTACGGGGGCCATTTTGTTAATGCAGCGTGCAGTCTCCCTTATGGGGGGCTATGTGGGGCGCATGTCGCAGGGAGGGTAAAATTTTTGACAGTTTGCTTGGTGTCTAGCTACAGCATGTAAGTTTAACAAAGGGGTTATATTTAATATTTCAGTAGTAGAGATAGAGTTTTTATATTTTCTGCAGTTTGTTTGGTGCCTAATTACGAAATTCAGTTAAACGTGATGTTTTTTTTGGTGGTTGAGATAATATGGTGAATAGAAGAATGGATGACTAAACCAACGAGACATGTATATAACAGGCATCGATTGCACGTGTTTAATTTCTTTTTGGCTTTGGAAAACATCGATTTTAACTCGTTAATAATATAATGTTTTTCACTATTGGTTGCGGCCTTTCGCCAATTTTTCATCTCAAGCGACAAGTTATAAAAGGTGCAAATGAGATGATGCTCTACTTGACAAAAAAGTCTTTCTAAAAACAAGATTTGACGACCATTTGGATCAGTTGTCTAGTACCCCATACGACAGGGTACTTAATAGTAGCTTAATTTGGGACTAGATGGCTCAGTGTGACCCAGTGAGGCATGTCTTAAATATTTATTTATTTATTATTATTTATTTATTAATATTTACCCATAATTGCAACACTTGGCAAGTAGGTTAAGCCAATGGTGGAATAAAGGCCATATTTTTCTGATGACGACTAAAAGATAAGTAGCCTCTCACAATAGCCACAAAATAAGAAGAAAGTATTACTCTATTTTATGCACTGACAAACTATACTAATATTATAAAGCTGAAGAGTTTGTTTGTTTGTTTGTTAGTACTGGTCCGATTAGAAAATTTTTTTATGTGTTGGATAGTCCATTTATCGGAAAAGGCTTTAGGCTATATAACATCACGCTGCGACCAATAGGAGCAAAGAATAAGTGTAAAATGTTGCAAAAATAATAACGATCATAATAACGGAAATTGACGCGGACGAAGTCGCGGCAAACAGCTAGTAAATAGTAAAATTAATCAACCTCTATTGTCTCATATCATAGCCAACATAGTCTAGATTTTTTATCCAAAACATTATTGTATGATTTATTTCTACAGTATAATTTTAATTAATTAATAGCTTTATTCGCATACTGAAGCCTTGAATTCGGATTACTGAAATGAGTAAAAGAGAAAATGAGGGACATTTTGTTAATGCAGATGCGTGCAGCCTCTCATGAAAAGTACTGGTTGGGGATGCCCAAGCGCGTATGTCGCAGCTAATATATTAAATTAATTACTACAGCAAAATGGAAGCGTCATCTATGTGATATGGTGTTACAGTTCCATTGAGCAATAATGAACGTACATGTATGATAAATTGTAATACTTTTTAACGGATTTGTAAATAATTATGAGGCCTAAGCCTCATGACACAAAGGCTCTGTTAGTTTATTTGACAGTGTGTTAAAGCTACATTTAAATTTGAATGAAGGTTATATTTACGGATCTTATTCGCGGCTATTAAGATTTTATATATTACCTGTTATCCTGACACTGTATTAAATCTTTTAAAATGTCACGGGTAGAGGGGTCTTAGAAAATATAGTTGTTAGTAATGGCCTTTAATCATCCCACTGCAGGGCAAAGACCTCCATCATTGAACTCAAGTTACCATGGCAATGATGGGTACAGGCCTCTAATTCAGCTAACCAAATCGTATTACAATCGTAATTGAATAGCAGGTTTTTGACAGTTCTAGTATGGGCTAAATGTCAAAATCGCCCAATTCAATCACGATCGAACTGCAATTGAAATAGCTGAATTGCCCCAGGCAATATCACTACGCTTGCCAAATCACATCAAAAACTCGAGCAATGTTCGAAAATATGAAAATTTTTTCGCCCGACCCGGGTATCGACCACAGGGCCCCAAGATCTTGGCCCAGTACGTAAACCACTAGACCAACGGGGCAATTTAAGAAATATTTTGTTTTTCGTTGAAAAGAAAAAATAATTTGCATAAACGAAACTTTCACACTAGTCTATAATGCTAAAGTATGTCATAGCATATTTTCGCTTATGGCGCTTTTCCCAAACGCCCAACTCGGATGTTTGTTCGCTACATGCGACATGAAATAAAAAGCTTTTGGATTAATTCGTATGGTTCCCTGAATAATTTATGGTGGATTACATTATCGCACTAGTTGTTTTTCCAGGGTACGCTCGGATTCTCTCGCGCTCGCGTTTTTGTGGTCATTTTGCGTCACGTTCGAATTTTATTGGGATTTTGATTGGAAAACTTACGTTAGTGAAAATTTTAAATGTTCTTTATTTGGTTGTTCAAATGATTTGTGGACAAAAAATGGTTCTAAATCCGCGTATTTATTTAAAACTTTTGCTTTAGTTATTTACAAAGTGATTTATAAAAGTAGGCTTTCCCAATGGTTCATCTTAGCTGTTAAAAAGACTATATTTTATTTGTAAATATTTCCGCCCAAAAAATATAGTGTAGAAATACCGAATTTTTCCTTAAATCGGTGTTGGATACTAATAATTGCATTATCTGTACTGCATGCATTTTTGAGGAAGGGCGGGCGGTTTTCATGCATGTACTTGTGCTTGCTCACTTGGTATCGGTGCGGGTAGAGTGGTGAAGGTACCTAGGCCGGTGTTAACGAGCGAAAATTATCAGCATTTTTTATATTCATATTTGTTACGAATTTCCAAAGTGATGCCTAAGTCTACCAATTCAACTGAGACAGCCAGCGTTGCTGTACTGGCACTACTTAAATTTTATGTAAAAGACAACGAAGGAATTGAATATTCTATAACATAAACATAAGTACAATCATCCTGCCTATAAGCGTGGTATACAAAATCGGCATCAATAATCAGATATTTTTCTATTTCAATACAATAAAAACATCTTGTCCTAAATATAAGCTTTACCTTATTATATATAACTAGCTCTTGAAAGCGACTTCTTCATCGTAGTTTATGGAATTTGAATCTTGGGATAGCTTTAACTTCAATATTCTACGCGGAAACTGATCCTTTTTTATTTTCTAAATAAAAAGCAGTAATTTTAAAACTGTCCATGTGCTAGATTTTATCCAGTTCCGTTTTGTCGATTTAATAACAAAAATGTATCCCAATTTTCGCATTTATATTTATAAAATAACAAAGACACCGATGACAAAATGACGTTTGACCTGAGGCGATAATTCAAAAAGTTTGTACAAAAGCAAAATAGCTACAATGGACGCTGAAAAAATAACAGTTTTTAACTCGTGATACACTCTATTTACTCGGTTAGTTTGAATTAAACTAAAATGGACAGGCATTGCGAGGGTAGATACGGTAAGGATGTCATATTCTTTTTCATTGCTTGTTTAGACAGTTTTTTGTATAGTTTTCTAACTCGTACGTTGTCGTGAAAGGTCGGCACGTTATGAGAATAGTGCCACCCGTTCTCTTGCTATGGATAGGTTAAGAACTATTATTATAAGAGGCGACTAAAGGAGTAAGTACTGCTATAAGAATCATAAGAGACTAACGACCATTTGGATCAGCGGTAGTAAACGCTGCTTCTGAGCCATGGGTCGCGGGTTCGATCCCCGCACAGTACAAATGTTTGTGTGCATGAAAATGTCTGTTTGTACTGGTCTGGGTATTTTCTATGTATTATAAGTAAGTATTTACAAAAAAAAAAAGTATATAAGTAAGTTTATCGGTTGTCTAGTACCCCATACGACAGGGTACTTAATAGAAGCTTAATTTGGGACTACATTGCTCCGTGTGGCCCAATGAGGCATGTTTTAAATATTTATTTATTTATAAGAGGCGAATAAAGGAGTACTGCTAGAAGACGACGTGAAACAGCATCTTCTTTCTACCAATGATATTTTAAAGTATAGTCACCTTCATAGTAAATAGTAATTCGCGTATTAAATATGTTCCGAGCAATCCAAAACTGCACACATTGACTATGTTTCTCTGATAAGCAGAACAAAAGATGCGAAATAGCACGCAATTGAAAGAGATGGTTATAATTTTTAATGATTACCGCTCGTGACTGCACTCGACGTGGACGTTGTATAAAACTAATTAGGACGTATTTGAGTTATAACACATCTGCTTCGTTTTAATATATATATATCATTGACCATTGGGCAAACGGCATTGTCCAGGCGCTTGCTAAGCGTAGCCAATTTACTCCTTCTGGAGAGGTTCGGGTTTGACTGATATAGACTGGTGGTGGTGAAGATGAACTTTGATGTAACCATCATCATCACTTATTTTTTTTTATTATAGCCTTTATTCAGATTTTTTTTTCTTTTTATCAGTGATCAGTGATTCTGTGTGCTTTCGTGCAAAGGCCTCCCTTATTCTCCTCCATTCCACCTTGTCATACACTAGTCTGGTCCAGGTCTTGGTCATTATAGTACCAGTTTCCTACTAAGAATACCTCTCCTACGATATTTCTCATTATTCTGCTAATCCATCAAGGATAATAATTAAACAATGATTAATATGTTGTACCTGTTTTTGGATCGACAAATTAATTTAAAAGATTTTTTCAAACACTTTTTTCAGTTTACGAAACGAATCGTTAATCAGTCTCCGACTCTTGTTTTTGTCGTAGTTAGTCTAAGCTTTATGGATTGACCTAATCTTTGTTATAATGTCATTCGTACCTAAAATCATCGTCATCACAAGACAAACTTCGCACCAGTCAACTCCTACTGACAAAAATCGACTAGCAAAATAGATTAGTCAGAAAATCGATCGTTTTCTTTTTGAAGGTCCTTAAAAGCAGTAACAGCCTATAATCATCCCACTGCAGGCTAAGGCCTCCATCATTGAATTCAAGTTACCACAGCAGTGATGGGTGCGGGCATAATCACCACGCTTGCCAAATGCGGGTTGGTGATCACAAACCGAAGCAATGTTCGAAAATTCGAAACTTTTTGTTGCTTGATCCGGGAATCGAACCCGGGATCACGAGATCTTGGCCTGGTATCTAAACCACTAGTCCAAACAGGGCGCTAAAAGCAATGAAGCTATTATATTATTATTTAAGGCTACCTCAAAGGGCCTTAGTCCAGCAGTAAGCGTCTTTTTGGCTAAAATGCTGACATAAAAACTTTAGTGTGTTCTCTTGCCAACCCTATACCAGTGGGAGCGGTAAATTAAAAAAGGAATTTTGTTTCGCTAAAGCGGGTTTTAGCGGAGTGGTTCTGCGAGCGCTTGTTATTTGTACTGTTGTATAGTTTTCTACCTGAGTGCTGCCGGTCTAAACCAAAACAGTTAAATTGTACCAAATGGAGGCTTTGAGGCGGCCTAAAATATAATAGCTTCATCCCTTCCAACGTTCTGTTGGTCTAGGGGTTTGAATACCGAGCCAAACTCTCTGGGTCCCAGGTTTGAACCCCGGGTCGGTTTGTGCTTTTACAAACGTGCGCATTTGGCAAGCGTTGTGATTATAGTACAGGCATACTTATCATTGCTATGGTAACTTGAATTCAATTCAATACATTTATTCTACAACGAAATTCATTGTGTTTGAATCATTATTACAATAAGATCAATTACAATTATTTAGCATACAATAAAAATGACAAAAACAAAACAATGATGGAGGCCTGGCAAGGATGGAATGATGGATTTCTCCAGTGGAATGATTTATAGGCCGTTACTATACCTACTTATTTAAATGTTAACGGGAAATTAAACCCGATCATACCATATAATGAATTGGTCCATCCACTACCGACCATGGTCACTGGCTGACGCCAATTACGTAAATCTACCTACTTATACGAATATCGCTGACTCCTAAACCTCTAAGGAGGACACAACCGAATATTGCAAGATGACGAAATCGCTGATGCAACTCTCGTGCAAATTCAACGTGACCACGCCATCGCGCCACCAACCCCGAGATCATCATCATCGCCGCCACTTCGTATCCAACCTCGATCGGGTCAATTTGTAACTAGTTGTAATTTAATTATTAATAAATTAGTTTAAAAAATTAATTTCGGTTTTTTTCGAACCTCCTGCTGTCGCTTCTATATTTGGCGCAGTCGGTAGGATTCTCGCGGTCGGTTTCGCGCTTCATCACGAAGATTTCCGTCATAACGAGCCGCCCGTGTGGCTATCAAGTCGCGTTCGAGAATCCAGAACCAGAAGCCAGCCAGCTAGAGGGTATCCAGACATCGATACACAAGAAAAGCCGAAATATGTTCATGTAAGTGCACTTGAATCATTCTCGTGTTTCCTATCCTATCCTATCTTTAGTCCCTAATTTTAGTCACAATTTTTCATCCAAGAAATTCTGGATCCCGTGGGTCTGCATCTAGCAGGCAACGCAGGGAACATTTGCTAGACTTAAATAGGTTATTTAGTTTATCAGAAGAAATGGAAATTGATCCCGATAGTATTTACAAGGCCTTACGCCTTGTTCCCGATTTTGACGGGAACCCCAACGTCTTAACTAGATTTATTAATATTTGTGATAGGTTATGTTCAGACTATTTGCGAGATGATCCCAATAGTCAACTTAATAATTTGTGTCTCCTAAACGGCATCCTGAACAAAATCACGGGACCCGCCGCTACCATTATTAACTCAAATGGCATCCCAGATAACTGGTTAGGGATTAGAAATGTCTTAGTACATAACTTCGCTGATCAACGGGACGAGACAGCACTCTATAACGACCTCTCCCTAGCTATGCAAGGCAATAGTAGCCCACAAGAATTTTATGACCATTGTCAAACTCTTTTTAGCACGATAATGACCTATGTTACATTACATGAGACACTAGGAACCACTATAGACGCTAAGAGGGTTCTGTATAAAAAGTTGACCATGCAAGCCTTTGTACGAGGTTTAAAGGAACCGCTTGGATCTCGTATAAGGTCTATGAGGCCAGACAGTATAGAAAAAGCTTTAGAGTATGTGCAAGAAGAATTAAATATTCAATATCTTCAGCAACGTAACGAAAGTATGCCTAGACACCAACTAGCCCATCGCACACCAGTTGCCTTACCTATAGCCTCCTCAATGCCTAAATTTAATAACTTTAATACTATATCTAATTTTAATAATCAGGCAGCGCCGAGATATAATCCGCCGCCGCCTCCGCTCCGCTTATCAGTGCAACCGCAACCTTTTAAATTTAACTCGCCTAGTATCGCACAGTCTCAACAGCCGCGTATGACCCGCACACAGCAAATGTTTAGTGCACCACCACCGCAATATAATGCCCAAAGTAACATGTTCAGGTTACCACCTAGGCGTCAGCCTCAGTACCAGCCGCCTCCTAAACCTATGAGCGGAGTACAGCAATTCACACCCAGACCTTTGCCACCAACTTCATTTGGACACGATTGGCAAAGATTCGGCAATCCCCCACCAAATAATTACTTCAAATCACGCGAAGTCAATTTAAATGAATGCGCATACGACGATCCATACTACTCAGATTACTACTACGACACAGAATATTATAATGACTTAACTGATTGCAATAATTACGACGCATCTTATGACTATGACTATGCCAATAGAGTTCAGTATTACGAGCCCACTGGTCACAATAACGTAGAGTCAAGTAACGAGCCACAAGCATCTAGTTCCACAGAACAGGATTTTCAGATAGCCCGCCCGTCAGACAAGTTAAAATAGAGTTGAATATACAAACGCAACGGCAACTTCCTTACATTCAAATTTTAAACCCGCCGCTTAAGTTATTAATAGACACCGGCGCAAATCAGTCGTTTATTAGTCCCGAATCTGTTGAGAAATATTTCTGTAACTTTCCTTTAGATTACGACCCTTTCGAAGTGACTAACGTTCACGCAACCAGCCGTAATGACTACTCTATAACACTACCGTGCTTTCCCGAACTAAAATCCCAAGATAAGATAAAATTATTTGTGTACCGTTTCCATAATTATTTCGACGGTCTTATAGGCCTAGATCTACTCACTAAATGGGAAGCGAAGATTGATCTTAAAGATCAGACCCTCTCAACCCAGTTTGCTGTCAATCCTATTAAGATGTACAACTCGCTGAACGTCAACCTCTATGAAGACATTATCCCGGCAAACTCTTCAAAAATAGTTCGAATCCCAATTAACGCCCCGGATGGTGACGTCCTCGTCGAAGAGCAAATTATCTGTAATTGCCACATTTCTGATTGCATTACATCCGTTAAAAATAGCCGCGGAATCTTAGAAGTCTATAATCCTACAAATAACGATATAATATTCTCATTAGACCACCCAGCGCAGGCACAAGTTTTTAATATCGAGTGCATGCGAACTGAGTCCGTGCCTACGTCACGCGCACGCGCCGTCATTTCGCGCCTTAGGACAGATCATATGAACGCCGAGGAAAGAGCTAATATAGAGACTTTATGCTCGCGTTATGCCGACGTATTTTATTTGGAAGGCGAACCACTAACATTTACAAACCAAATTAAACACTGTATTAAAACGACAGATGATGTTCCGATTTATACTAAAAGTTATCGCTATCCTTATGTACATCGACAGGAAGTCCGTGATCAGATAAATAAAATGTTAGACCAGGGAATAATTAGACCTTCCACGTCAGCCTGGAGCTCACCCATATGGGTTGTGCCCAAGAAGGTTGATGCTTCTGGTAAAAAGAAGTGGCGTATAGTTGTGGACTTTCGTAAACTGAATGACAAGACAATAGACGATAAATATCCAATCCCCAATATAACTGACGTCCTTGACAAGCTTGGCAAATGCATGTACTTCACCACACTCGATTTAGCATCTGGATTTTACCAAGTGGAAATGAATGAGAGCGATATACCCAAAACAGCCTTCAATGTGGAGCATGGGCATTACGAATTCTTGCGTATGCCTATGGGTCTTAAGAACTCACCTTCTACGTTCCAAAGAGTGATGGATAACGTCCTCAAAGGCCTACAGAACGAAATTTGCCTGGTATATTTAGACGATATAGTCGTGTTTGGTTCTTCGCTCCAGGAGTCCATAATTAACCTTGAAAAGGTTCTCCAGCGGTTACGCGAATCCAACTTTAAGATTCAGATGGATAAGTCCGAATTCTTAAAGTTAGAAACAAGTTACCTTGGTCATATCATCACCAGAGACGGCATCAAACCGAACCCAGATAAGATTTCTGCAATAGAGCAATATCCCATTCCAGAAACTCCCAAACAGATCAAACAATTTTTAGGTCTTACTGGATACTATCGTAAATTCATTCCCGATTTTGCTCATATCACAAAACCTCTCACTCAATGTTTAAAAAAAGGTAAAAAGATAACGTTAGACTCAAACTACGTACAAGCATTTGAAAAGTGTAAAAAACTCTTGACAAACGACCCTATACTACAATACCCCGACTTTACTCGTGAATTTATCTTGACCACAGACGCATCAAATTTAGCTATTGGGGCCATCCTATCCCAAGGCCCAGTAGGTTCAGATAAACCCATCTCATTCGCATCCCGTACTCTCAACGATAGTGAGATAAATTATAGTACCATTGAGAAAGAGTTGTTAGCCATAGTTTGGGCCACAAAGTATTTCCGACCGTATCTGTTTGGACGTAAGTTTAAAATACTTACCGATCACCGCCTACTTCAGTGGATAATGAATCTCAAAGAACCTAACTCGAGATTAACTAGATGGAGGTTAAAGTTAAGTGAATATGACTTTACTGTTATTTACAAGAAAGGCAAAAGTAACACAAATGCCGACGCCCTGTCTAGAATCGAGATCAATAATGAAGAGATAAGTAGTATAACCGCGAATCCCTCAGAGAAGCCAGCATCTCTATCTAACTCCGACACTCTAACCGCTCACACTAGCCATGAACACCCAATCCTCGAAGTCCCCATTACCGATGAACCTATAAATAGATTCCATCGACAATTGCACATCACTATTGTAGGTGACGTCAAACGACGGCCCGTAATAACAAAGCCATTTGACACCCATACTCGTATTTCGTTGCAAATTAGTGAATCGAATTTAGAATCCGACATTATAAACGCAATTAAAGAATATGTGAATCCCAAAGTTAAAACTGCACTTTTAATAAACCCACCTCTCGCCATGTACTCTGTGATCCCAATCATTCAAGATAAATTTAAGAGCTCATCTATAAATCTCATACTCTCTAAATCTGAAATAGAAAATGTTAAAGAGTATCTCAGGCAACAAGAGATCATTCGTGATTACCACGATGGTAAAACCAACCACAGAGGTATTAATGAGTGTTATCTGGCACTATCTAAACGATACTTTTGGCCTAAAATGAAGGAACAGATATCTAAATTTATAGGTGAATGTTCCATATGTGGACAAGCGAAATACGATAGACATCCAATTCGACAGAGATTTAACGTAGTACCGCCAGCAACAAAACCGTTTGAAACCGTTCACCTCGATTTATTCACAGTTCAGAATGAGAAATACTTAACATTTATAGACGTCTTCTCTAAATACGGACAAGCATATCACCTGAAAGATGGTACAGCAGTCAGTATCCTCCAATCCTTATTACAGTTTAGTTCTCATCATGGCCTTCCGTTTACAATAGTTACCGATAACGGAACTGAATTCACTAATCAATTGTTCGCCGAATTTGTTCGATTACATAAGATAAACCATCACCGAGTTCTAGCCCACTCACCAAATGATAACGGAAACATAGAGCGTTTTCATTCGACTTTGCTCGAACATCTCCGCATATTAAAACTACAGAAAAAAGACGAACCCATAATAAACCTTATGCCATATGCTCTCATAGCTTACAATAGTTCAATACATAGTTTTAATAAGTGTAAGCCCTTCGATTTAATCACAGGACACTTTGACCCTAGAGATCCTATTGATATAGACCCAGTTCCTCACTTATTACAGCAGTACCTTGTCAATCATAAAGAACAGATGAAAACCGTGTATGATTTAATCAATGACACATCCTTAGCAGATAGAACAGCCCTTATAGAGAGTAGGAATAAATCCCGCGAACCAGAAATAGAATATATTCCGGAGCAACAAATTTTTATAAAAAACCCTAAGACCAGTAGCTAAGTCTAGACTGAAACGAATTCCTAAACATGCTAAATTGTTGCATAATTCTGCCGATACTGATCCTGACGACAACAGCCCAGGAGATAAGACTTGAAACATTGGATGACGGACCAGGACTTTTACCGTTCAAACTGGGACCAACTAGACTCATAACACACTACCACACCTTTTTACAACGCATTCAGTTAAATGATGTCGAAGATAAAATCTTACAACTTCAGAATCAAATTCAAGCTTACGAGACTAGACTTCCTAACGAAACTTATGCTTTATATGAACTCCAGATTAATTATTTAAATTCTAAATTGAATATAGTATTAGAACAGTTACATAGCTTAGAGCCCAGCCGAACTAAACGAGGCCTTATAGACGGATTAGGATCTGTTATAAAAATATATAAAAATATATATCGGGTAACTTAGATCATTCAGATGCGATTAAATATGATAATGCCATTAAAACACTTCACAATAATGAGAATAAGAT
Source organism: Anania crocealis (assembly GCA_949315895.1). Taxonomy (NCBI): domain Eukaryota; kingdom Metazoa; phylum Arthropoda; class Insecta; order Lepidoptera; family Crambidae; genus Anania; species Anania crocealis. Next base: position 4,245,608 of record OX438868.1, read on the forward strand.
TTCATTTGAGTTAAATAATCAGATAAGCTACAGTAAAGATTGGATGACGAAAAACTTTGGTATTCTCTCTAAATTAGTCAAAAATTAGCGTATTATTAACGGAACTTTAATTTTTATAATGAATAAAGAAAGTCAGCATTCTGAGACTTTAACTAAATTTGCAAAGTTTGCTCAGCTACTAGTTATAATTACTGAAAATATAGATGACTTATTAAGTGAGTTAATTACAGTAGAAAATACTTTAGCATTTATTCGTGCATCGAGCACACACCATTCAATGCTAAAGATTAACATCTTAAGTAACATGTTAATTAGATTAAAAAATATATACGGTAGAGATAGCATCTTAGATTTAGAATTACGGGAATTTTATGATCTTATAAAGTCCGCTTATTACTTTATAGATAAAGAAATAGTTTTAATATTCAAATTCCCGATTGTGACTAAAATATCCTATGACCTATATAAACTATCAATAGCACCTAATAAATATCATCAAGCCCTCATACCTACTTATCCTTTCATTGCTACCAACGAGAATGCATTCGTGTACATAGAGGCAGAATGTCCGAAGTTATCTCACGGCTATCTCTGTGAAGAAAACATCAACCATCAGATCCGTACCGTACCTGACTGTATCCAGCATCTCATCTCACAACAATCTCTGGAGAAGACCTGCAAATTTACAAACATCACTCTGAGTAAAGAAGCAATGGAAAAGCTAGACGACCAACACTATGTTATCTCGCTGCCACATCCCACGAAGATTCATCTTATCTGCGGCCGAGAAGACTACACTCAGCTTCAAGGAAGTTACTTTGTCACTATCCCACTCACCTGCCAACTACGCACACCCGAATTCACTATAATCAACGATAGTGACGAGATAAAAGGTCAACCTCTTAAGATAATGAAGATACCGAATATTGAAATGCAAGCCACAGATTCATCCCGCATTGATTTGCACTCAATCAACCTGCAGAGCCTTCACAGCATCCAAGATAAAATAGCGCTCCAAACGCCTGTACAAATCGACACACCGCCTGCCGAGATATTATACCACACTACCATACCATTCTATTGCGTACTATTAAGTGCAACTGTACTCATCTTCGTAGTCTTGCTACGACGCTACGAGATACTTACCTGCAAACGTACCAGTAATCAAGAAAATATGAAGTCCGAAACTCACGAATACGAGAGCCCGGATAAATCTGTAATAGAAAGAGAAAGAAAACCGGGAAGCAGTCATATTACCATACCAGCAACATTTCCTCTCAAAGTTCTCAAATAGTTGCTGATCTGTGGGCGGAGGAATTACGTAAATCTACCTACTTATACGAATATCGCTGACTCCTAAACCTCTAAGGAGGACACAACCGAATATTGCAAGATGACGAAATCGCTGATGCAACTCTCGTGCAAATTCAACGTGACCACGCCATCGCGCCACCAACCCCGAGATCATCATCATCGCCGCCACTTCGTATCCAACCTCGATCGGGTCAATTTGTAACTAGTTGTAATTTAATTATTAATAAATTAGTTTAAAAAATTAATTTCGGTTTTTTTCGAACCTCCTGCTGTCGCTTCTATATTTCGCCGGTGCAACCCGATCGAAACGTTAGGCAAAATAATAATAATAAGGTATGATCGAGTTTAATTTTCCGTTAAAATTTAAATAATTATGCAACACGAAAGTTAAAAAAATCGTTTCTATAGTTTTACTTTCTTTTTCATCCCTTTTCATCTTATGAGTTTCAAAAATGACGAGTAAATGAGGACAGTCAGTATAAAAGACGGGCTACCTTATTCTACACCTTAGGCAATTGAGGCGTGAGAAGCAATCGGATAGAAAGATTTTTTTCCTAGCTTCAAAGTTATACACGGTGGACTCGGCACCCGCACGGTGAATCCATGGAACATTAAGAAGTTTGTCTCATCTTAGAGCAATTTTAGAATGTGTCGATTGTTCGAGACGACGCGACGGGATGAACTACAATCTTTAAATCTTAATTAACGCTAGTTTAATCTGTAAATTTTTAAAACCAAAATGAGAATTATTTTAATATTCAAACATAGCACAGCACTACTTTTCTTAATCTTATCATGTGACTATCTTTAAATAATAAAAATTAATACATTGTTTCATCAAGACAGTGTTGCGTGTAAAATTTTATTTTAGTTCCATATAAAAGAGATAATGGTAAAGTAACAGCCTATAATCATCACACTGCAGGGAAAAGGCTTCCACCATTGAATTCAAGTTACCACAGCAATGATGGGCACTGGCATAATCACCACACTTGCCAAATGCAAATTGGTGATCACAAACCTGAGCAATAATCTAAAATTCGAAACTTTTCGAACCCGGGACCCCGAGATCTTGGCACTAGACGAACGGGGCATGAAAAGAGATCATTTAAAGTGAAATATTCATAAAGTATCTAATTTACAAAGAGCCGTCATAATTAATGAGTTGCAGTTAGACACTCACAGCTGTCGCCATGTTGTTTCTGTTTCAATTCATTCCACTTTGAGTTGGGGAATCGACGGTAGGTACAACAGTTTGATTGTTTTAACTGGTTCACGACAATGTTTAAATACTTATGAGTGACAGAAAAGTAAAATCAGCAGTAAAAAAAAAGTAAAGTAACAGCCTATAATTATCCCACTGCAGGGAAAAGGCCTCCATCATTGAATTCAAGTTACCACTGCAATGATGGGAACTGGCATAATCACCACGCTTGCCAAATGCGGGTTGGTGATCACAAACCCGAGCAACGTTCGAAAATTCGAAACTATTTGTTGCCCGACCCGGGGATCGAACCTGGGACCCCGAGATCTTGGCCCGGTATTTAAACCACTAGACCAGCGGGGCGTTGCAATCAGCAGTAGAACATATTAATTCTTCTAATATTATAAACATGAAATTTTGTGAGCATGGATGTCTGAATGTTTGTTGATCTTTCTCGCAAAAATGTGGTACCTTCGTTGTTTCTGGTTTCCAAAATACGCGATTATACATGCTTTAGAAAGTTATACAAATTGGTATGTGATATTTTCCACATTTATTTATTAAAAAAAAACTTTGCATCTCATATTTAGTAACAAGCTACCTACCATAAATAGTTAGAATATATAAACATATACTTTATTTGATATTTTAGCAACTTAATTGCACTTATAATATCGGTATGGCGCCCGCCCGGCATGCGAGGAGATGCGGGTTCGAGTCCCGCCTGAGACAAAATTTTTCAAGTTTATATACTGATATAAACATATATTTATATTAACAAATTTTCTGTTAAAGCTGATCAGCAACACGGTGTGTGGCATCGAATATTCTGTGTTATCAGCGTCGAAGTTAATAATACTATATCATTTCATAATAGCATATAATTCTAAAGTAAAAACTGCACAGCGTTGGCAGCTCAGTGATAAAAGTCAGGTCTAATATCCGCTAGTCGTGAGTTCGATCCAAGTTAATGGTGAAAATTTTTTGTATCTGTTTGTTGAGAAAACTCTTTTATAGAACACTGGATAAAAAGATCTAATTTAAAAAGTCAATTTCCCTTGTTTTCATCAACTAAACACATCCTGTATTTGGTTGACTAAATCGGGAATTACAATTACGCCGTATGACTCTTAATTTGATCAGTTCGCTGAAGCTTAGAGAAATCATTTAATTATTTCCACAAAAACGCGAATTCGAACGCAAATTTGAATTTTGAGGCTTATGAGTTACTTCAGCATATAATATATCTCGGTAGCAAGTTTCAAATTGCTCAATCATTCTGGTGTACAACTAAATTTTAGTATTTATTATTTTAGAAAGATACCTTATAATACCGAATTGCAATTTACTATCATGGCGTTTTAAATGTTTTTAAAAATATAATTTACGGAAATAAATGTTCATTAATACTTTTCAATAAAGCCTTTTTATTGCTTGACATCAAAAGTAAATAGTTGCAGTCATGAATCACCGGTGATCCTTTACAAAATGTGTTTTAACATACCTAGTTTGTTTGGTTATCTGATTGCAATTCTGTGAATTGCCAAATCGTCGAATGATTTACGTTATAGTACTCGTACCAATTCGTAAACAAGTAAACATAGTTTTAAACACAAAGCTCCGTCATAATCTATTTTCACACAAATAATTAACCGATATCCTTATTACCGAGATGATAATACTATGAAAACGAATACGATTTGAATAGAAGAAAAAACGTCAATTATAATGTCAAACTAATTGCAATGATATAAAGAAGATCTAAAGAATTTTAAGTAAGTATATTTAAAACTCTTTAGGTACTATACTTTATTTGATATTTTAGCAACTTAATTGCACTTATAATATCAGTATATATACTTGAAAATTTTTTTGTCTCAGGCGGGACTCGAACCCGCATCTCCTCGGTGGCCTAATGGTATGGCGCCCGCCCGGCATGCGAGGAGATGCGGGTTCGAGTCCCGCCTGAGACAAAAATTTTTTTTAGGTACTGTTCAGATAAAACCGGTAATCAAGTATAAAATCGCATAGAAATGGATAATATAGTAGAGTTCGCAACTGAAACACTGCCGCGCTACGGTGTTTCGTAGCTACAACTCTACGAAGTCGCTGCTACGCATCAATGCTACGAATACAAGTGCAATGTTTGCTAAGCTGACGGCTTGTTAATTTATTTAGTTTTAAAAGGACTTCAGAGAGGAGGAAGTTACGAATTGGATGCGTATTTTTTACACTTATTACGTTCACATTTACTAAGATTTATTTACGAGCGTCTGCTAAGCGTCTAATGAGGAATACGTCGTCAGTGTGATCACTCGCTTATAGAAATGGTTTAAGTTAGATAGCAAAACTTAATAACAAACTGTTATCGCAAGACCGAGATGCATGGCGTGATTTTAGGGTTCCGTACTCAAAGGGTAAAAACGGGACCCTATTACTAAGACTTCGTGTCTTCGTGTCTGTCCGTCTGTCCGTCTTTCCATCTGTACGTCGCTCTGTCACCAGGCTGTATCTCAAGAGCCGCGATAGCTAGACAGTTGAAATTTTCACAAATTATGTATTTCTGTTACCGCAATAACAACAAATATTAAAAACAAAATAAAATATATATTTAAGGGGGGCAACAACATCCCATACAACAAACTCGGTTTTTTGGCCTTTTTGGTACGGAACCCTTCGTGCACGAGTCCGACTATCACTTGGCCGATTTTATTTTATGTACTGAAGGTCTGTGCTCAGTAGATGTCACGCTGAAATGTTTTTTACTATTGTACAATTTATTTCAATCATCATTACTAAGTTATTGATACGAGGAAATTAAAGTTAGAATAAGGAATCGTGGACAAAAGAGCGGTTAACTACTAGTTTTAGATTACTTACTTACTTACTTACTAGGGTGACTCAAAGACCTAAAGTGAGTCTTGGCCTCCGACACCAGATCACGCCATGCGTCTCGGTCTTGCTATAATTCTTGCCAGTCGCTATGGCCGAAGTTGAGCAGGTCTTGAGCTACAACGCCTTTCCAGCGGTTTCTAGGACGTCCAACCGGGCGTCTCCCATTTGGTTGTCCCAGGTATGCTCTCTTCACGTCACGATCCTCTTCTATACACTAACCTCCGTATTTATAAACAAGTAAAAGTTATTACTTGACTAACAGTAATTACTTGAGAGACAATTTGTATGCCTTAATCAAGAAATTACTAGAAGTTATAACTACCAAAAGTTAGCATTTCTAGACACATAATATGACTATTAATGGTGACCAATTTCTTTCACTTAAGGACTAGGTATGAACATTTTAAGTTATAAATTTCTTAAGCAATAAGTAATTACTTCTTTATAAATACGGGGTTAGTTTCAGATTAATTCTAACTAATTTTACAGTATTTAAAATGGTCGAAAACGGAGAACTGAATAGAGTAGAATCATTTTGTTTGACACCTATATCAATAGTCACTTAGAGCAACAAAAAAATAACACAATATTTTCAAAATGCTCCAACTACTTATGTAGCTGTATGTGTTAGAAAAGAACGAAGTAATTCATTAAAAGTGAATTTGTTATTTAATTGACAAATGCGCGTCTTAGTTTAGTATCAAAATTCATTCATGTATACATTACTGACGTGCCAGAACGTTTCATCACGAAACTTTGGTTGCGCAAAATTAATACAAGCTAGCATTAATATTGGATCCTTGGATCGCTAAGTGTGGTGGGAGTTTGAACCAGTTCCTAGTAATAGGTACGACAGATTTCTAGGGCATTAAAATAAGAACAGCAAACCCATTCTAATGATTAATTATCGTGGCAAATTTGTTTTGCCTTTACATCAACTCATAGCCCAATGCTTCTTCGTGATCAGTTTCTGTTGCGAATGTTAAGTAGCGATGGGAGCGATCACTAATTGGATGGGTGACCGTTTGTGGCATCATACCTTGAGCGCTTCCGTGCTTCGGAGGCCACGTTAAGCCGTCGGTCCCAGCTGTTTTCATGAGATAACAGTCGTTAACCGCTGTTGGAGGCCTTCGGGCGGCTTGAGAAACGTCCAACGGCGGGGTGATGTTGCCACAGCTTCGCCCTCGCTGTCCACCAACCCGCACTGGTGGTGGCCAACGCAGCGTGGTGGAGCTAAAGCCTTAACCCCTCTCCTTAAAAAGGAGGGAGGCCCGTGCTCAACGGTGAGCGAAAATGGCTTGTTACTTTTACATCAACTGCACCCTTAGACAAGTGGCTTTCTACTATCGTTTACGCCAGACGAATAGACAACAAATGTATGAAAATGACATTAACAAAGGATCGAAATATCGTAAGCTTTTTTACATTTGACATCTATTCGTCTAGCATAAACGATATTAGGAAGCTGCTTGATAAGGCAATGAAATGAAATATATGTTTACGAGGTCTGCTCGTGACTACAAACGCTGTAACGTGTTCGAAATGTCGGGATTAACCAAAATATTATGTAACATGAACGCGAATATAAATCCATAAACATATTTTTGGTTTGAAAGGTTATACCTACGTGTACATACTGTTTTATTGAGTTCAAGAGAATAACTATTGTTCGCGTAAATTCAAGAAAACTGTATGATATGATAATGGTTTCCAATCTTTTTTATGCCAAATTTATTGCACTAAAATGTATTGCATAGTCGTGTATATAGGTGCAATGTTTTATTGTTATACATCTTCAACAACCGAGAGAATTTATCTATCATTTGTCATGCGAGAAAAATATATTTGCATTTTTTTAATCGATAGTGGTAGTTTTATTTATAAATAATGGTCTTGCTATTGACTAAATACTTAACTATACGGTTAAGAAGAAGCCTAAGATGGAGCGAGTTTACCCAGAGGCACTGGTTCTCCCACACACCAGCGGAACACAGAAAACTGTTTGGCGCTGGACTCCGGCAGGACCCTCCTGCCGGTAGCATTTAGGCGGCCTCTTACGAAGCCTACAACCGCAGAGGGATCTGTTAGCCGTCATCATTGGTTAGAAAACCAAAGATGCCGTTGCCCAGGGTGGACCACTAGGAGGTAGATCCCACCTCCCAAATTATAAATACAATTATTTTAATAATAATAATATTTTTGGCGGACATTTTCTAGGTGCTTTATCTTGTCTTTTTTGTATAGGGATTTTACTAAAAGAAAAAATACGTCAATGTTTTTTGTCTCGTATATTGTTGTAATAAAAGTAAGGTGATTAGAATTTCATCCTGTATATTTATTTTACAATATTTTTTTTATTTAATTCGGGATTTATACCATGTACCTTATTTATTATGAGTTTCCGATATTTCGGCACTGTTGCAAGCGCCATGATCACGGGAGAACTAGTCAGTTCTCCCGTGATCATAATAAATAATAAATAAGGTACATGGTATAAATCCCGAATTAAATAACTCTAGTGATAGTGACCATGAAAGTTTAAATCAGTATATTTTTTATGTTACATTTATAAATAACCTAAATATAATGTGCTGACTGATATAAATTATCTCAAATTTTGTCCCGCTCGCGAGCTTAGATCCGGGCGAAACTAAACAAAGCTTTGCGAGTGGAACTTACCTATCTTACTTTGAAACATGTAATTGGTTCCGAATAACTGAATATGTAAATAAGCGGCTAAATTCACGAATGGATAAATACAGCGTTTATTGTTGTGTGTTTTATCTTTGAACTAGATTTTTGCTTGCGGCTCTGCCTCGTGAACTAAACGTTGTATGATGAGGGTTTTTTTTAATTTGGTATAAAACCAGTAAAATCAGTATTATTTCTGCAAATAGGCCCCAGGTGGCACTTTTACAAGTCCCATAACAAACATCAATAATTACAATATAGCTAGTAAAATCAAAGTTCTTTAAAACATGACCCTGCACGGTCTTTGCAACTTCTTAAATACTTGGCATTGCATATTCAATATTTTTTTTAATTCAATAATTTAATACATTTGCATCCGACCGATATCAGCGTTATCTCACTACTTGGCACAGATGAAAGCAGCGGGATACAAAATTAACTTTGTCCCTTTTACAGGATAGAAACTATCTTTGCACCAAGTTTCAACAAAATCTGTTCTATTGTTTTTGCGTGTTAGCGTTACAAACAGACACATATTCATATTTATAATGTTAGTAGGAACATTATGTGTGAATATTAAAGGAGCTGCGATTAGGCGCACTCGTGGTGTTATACGAAATATTGATTTGAATTTCGACCTACGCCCGAATTTAAAGTCATACGTCCAGTCTTAATTAGGAACATGACATTGAATTGTCTTCTACCTAAAGGTTGTCTAGCAGACATTGTTTCAAGTAGGTAAAGGCATTTATTAGGAATATTAATATCTATACAAATATTATAAAGCTGAAGAGTTTGTTTGTTTGTTTGTTTGAACGCGTTAACCTCAGGAAGTACTGGTTCGAATTGAAAAAATCTTTTTGTGATGGATAGTCCATTTATTGAGAAAGGCTTTAGGCTATATAACATCAAGCTGCGACCAATAGGAGCGAAGCAATAGTGAAAAATGTTGCAAAAATAATAGCGATCATAATAACCGAAATTGACGCGTACGAAGTCGCGGGCAACAGCTAGTATTCAAGTAAACCGAAGTAGGTAGTAGGCGTTTTATTTGATATTTATAAGTTTATCACTTCAGAAATGAATATTTCAATTTCGATCTTATATAATTCAGTTACAGCTTTTGCGTTATACTTGTAAACTTAAAAATATTAAACTTACGTAAACCTACAGACAGACACAAGGATAAGGACATGGTTAGTGTTGTTGACGTTGATTGGAGAAATAAACAGTTGAAGGTAGATTTAGATGACTCTTCCACGCGGAGTAAGTGCTTTCGCTGTTCCAGTTAGCATTAGACCGCGTTGGTGTAGCCCGATCGAAATTTCAGGCAAAATAATTAAGTAGAATCGCGTTTGGTTTACGTTAAATAAGTACAGTCAGACAGACGCAAATACCTAAATCTGTTCTAATAAAGACATGCTTAGGCATAGCAGACAACGCGCATGCCTACGTCGTACATAAAGGTGCGCCAAAGGGTATGTTTAGTATTGGTATGTTTTTGACACATAACTTTTGACAAGGGTGACTGATTTCGATGGTTTTTTGTCCTATTATTGTAAATTTGAAGGTTAAGCCAAAATAAACAGTTCCTAGTCAGTGCAGTATATAAGGTGCAGTTGCTCGACAAGTGTAAGACTGTGGGCTCGACTCTCATATTAAGCAGTCATAATATTTTTTGAGTTGATTATAATAAGTAGTTAATTGTATTACTTAAAAATTTATGAAAAGGTTTTCCGTTTGTGTGTATGTTTTATCTACAAAATGGTACTAATAAATGAAGGCAGTTTTGACCGTCGACACTACAATTACCACGAAAAATGCAACTGACTACGAGCATGCAGTTTAATCTCGGTAGAACTCTCGTTGCAAAGCCGGCTTCAAGTAATAATCTGATTATGTGTTAACGCCGTAAGGCTTCGATTTCCATGCGAACAGACATCGTAGAGGAAGATGTTATTGAATCGGTGAACGATAATCGCCAGTAAAGAAAATCTGGATATTTTTCTTCGTCTCTGCGAATAACTGATTCGGATTAAGTGTTGGCTAGTGCTGAGAAGGAGCAATGTGAAAAACTCGCTCACTATTTGATCGATCGATTAAGAATTGCATTGCATTTACAAGCTAATTAAGACATCCTGTCATAAATTCTGTTTCATTGATATTTAACATAAAGATAAATAAATTTACTTCCTTGCCATTACGTTAAGTTTAGATTTACATAGTTTATTTTTAATTCATCACTTTGAGAAGTAGTGTGATATGTTAGTTTTTCAGGAAATACGTATCATAACGCATTAACGTTCGCTGATCATATGTCATTGATAGTCTTTCTGTGTGAATCTTGTAGTGAATTTACTATTTCATTTAGTAATTTAAGCTTTAATCTATGATATCCTTCGAGAAGTTCGTAGCATGAAGTACGGCACAGCGTAGCGCTTTCGTAGTAAATTGTGCTACGAACGTTATAATTATTAAGCAGTCATAAGGGTAATGTAACGTAAGAAGTAATTAATTGTTACTGAACCAATTAATTTTGGCGCAATTTTATAATTTTAATTAAACCTGTTGCTTTATTGGAAGGACTTGTTTAAAATAATTTCGAGTTATACGTTAGGTATATTTATCAGAATTTTTTGAAACGTTGGTCTCCTATTTAAAAGCTCACATACGTGATAAATAATGTGCTAAGTTAAGTATCTCTTTCCGTTCATAATGAATGAAAAATGATGGTCCCTTACACCGAATAAAATTGTTTTTGTTTAAAAAAAAATGGCGTTCTTATTTTAATCCGTATTTTATTTTTCGTTGTTGCTAAAACTATAACTGTACTACTGAAAAGTAAAATTTTTACGAATGTTACTTTCGGTTATTAGGATTTCGTATTATATTTTAATTTTATTATAAATATAGATGCGAGTTAAATTCCAAAATACCTATATCCATCAAATTTAAATCTACAGAAATAAAAATGAATAACTGAAATATATGTACGCGCATAGCGTCCGATCGACTGCATTAAATTGAATAATTTTTTTTATATAATTTTGTTAAAGTCAGGAGCAGGTTTGTATAAAATAAAATATTTTTTAAAAAAAGAAAGTAAAATCCACAAAAAAGAAACTAGGTAAAAGATAAACATGGTCGTAAACATTATGTCTTTTCATCCCTATCAAAAACAAGCACTTAACATTGATTTCACGCACAATGGCACTAAATTAGAACACGTTAGCACTTTTAAGTTGCTCGGTTTAGAAATAGATACACATTTAAACTGGAAAGCGCACATCCAAAAGATAAAATCTAAATTATCAAGCTACGCGTATGCACTTTACGAGGTTAAAAAAAGTACTGACCTTGATGCGGCACTAACTACCTCTACCTACTACGCCTATGCAAACGCGTGGCTTAACTATGGCATCATTCTATGGGGAAATAGCACCGACGCAGCCAGCCTTTTTTTTTTGCAAAAAAAGCTAATTAGAATTCTCGCCTACACAAAACAGTCAGTTAGTTGCAAACCATATTTTAGAAAACTTAACATACTTCCCCTTCCATGTATGTACATCTTGGAAATATATAAATTCGTCCGAAAACACCCCGAATTTTATACAAAGCGATCGTATTTACCCTCGAACCATTCATTGAGTAGTGTTCATAAGAACAAATTAATGTTACCGCCTGTCCATCTAAAGCTTCATTCATCAAGCCCACTAATCATGTCTATAAAAATTTACAATAAACTACCGGAATTTATAAAAGAAGAATCAAATAAAATTAAATATTCAAAATCAATAAAATCTATTCTTTTAAATAACTGCTACTATACAATAAATGAATAACCTAAATGACAAAAATCTAATAAAATAAAAAAATAATAATCAAATTAATTAAAACAATGACCACAAATATTACAATTTTTTTCAAATTAAAATTTACAAAAATGTTTAATAAGTAATACAATCTAATACAAATATGAGATAAGCTTTTATTTTGATATAAATTTAATCGATATTTTTAAATTGAATATAAAGTCTATTTCAGAAAGTATGTAAACACTTATTATTTGTTATTTTGTACTGAAATATTATGTAATTATGGCGTCATCCTCTCTGTCTACTACTAATTGTATTGTTGTGCCCGAACAGGGTCTATAATGAACTGTTTATGTCATATTTTATAACATCCTTGTTGTTACAATAGAACGCAATAAAATATTTGAATTGAATTATTCATTAATTATTATATTTATATTCATTAATAAACCCGTGCAACGCCGGGACAGCTAGTGAAAGATGCATTTCGTTGGCGTAAATTCAAGAAATCAACATTTTTACTGTTATTAGATAAAAGCAAAATAATTTGTTTGAGCGGCAAATGCAGTAATTAACCTAAAAATCAGAAGTACTAGTTTGCTATAGTCCTGGTCGACTTTTCATTTTCCCACATTTAGATTTTCATTAAAAAAGTAGTTTTTCCGATATTTTCCGAACTTTTTCCTCGGACGCTCACTCTTCTTCCTCTTCGAGGTTGACTGGTTCGCTGTCATCCACAATACTTATAGCTCCAAGACTTATCGTAGCTACAAACTGTACTGCGTATCATTCAAAACGTGGTTCCAAAAGAACAAGCTAGTTTAAGAGCCTCACATCCAACACATTCGTCTATAGAGCTAATCTGATCGCCGGCGGATGACGTTGTGCTCTAGCACATGAGTAAATGTTCCGATTTGCATACCTAATACTGCTAAGTGCACTTTTGAATGCGCCATTTTGTATGCGGATAAGGTTTACTAGATGAGTTGGCAATTAGCAATTTTCAAATATTCGATATAAAATAAAAATATTCTAAAGAATGACTTTTTCATGACCTCCAAAATTTTTTATAGGCGTTGAGTATCGTAACTATCCAAATTATGAAGTAAAAAATGTAGTTAAATTTTTTTCTCCGAAAATATTTTTCGCAACATAGTTTTAAAGTTTTACGGACCTAAGCCTGTGAAGGTATTAAGGGGAAATAAACATCTTATGAATAGTATCGTAATAAATGAATGAGATGCGCGTCGCGTAAGAAAAGTGTTGCGAGGAAGCCAAATCAAAAATTTTAGAATTTAGGCGGACATTTTCTAGGTGCTTTATCTTGACATTTCTGTACTGAGTTATACAAAAAAAAAAATTCGTCATTTGTTTTTTGTCTCGTAGATTGTTGTTTTAAAATTTGGAAGGTGATTAAAAGTTCACCCTGTACACGATTTTTTTGCATATTCTCATGTGGCTAACGATCACCATATTATATCTATATAACTTTATTATCAAATGATGGGATGTATGTTACTTATTCACGCCATAACGGCCACGAAATAAATAACCGACTTAATAATGGCCGGCAAGACTTTATAATGCTTATTTACATTTGGATGGAAGTAAATATAGTGTACTTCTAATATATATACGCGTGTTTCTCTGTGTATGTGTGTGTATGTGCATCTCTCTCTCAGAGAGAGAGAGTGAGAGTAAATTCAGTGAAGTTACTAATTTGCATTTGTTTGTTTGTGTGTGTTTTTATTGAGTTTGCGTGTAACTATTTAGTTTGTTTGTACGAATATTCTTACAGTTTTCCACAGTTTTGTGTATTTAACCTCTACTACAGTCTCATCCAGCACCAATAAGCGCACGGTACGTCCCTTCACCGAACATTCCCAGCCTTGAAGGGTCATTACGGCAGGAGCGTGCGGGTAATGTCTGCTCGCTCAGTTACAACTAACATCGTTTAATTCGTCGCTTTTTACTGCAGGTGCTTGGAACTTCGGCGCCTGGGGCTGATATATTCCGCAAGTGTGAAGCCATTTAGCGCGACAAAGTTGTGCACCGTTTGGTTTCTTTGTTGTACTTTTTGACAGTGAAGCAACGGGTAGAGCCTTAAAAATTACCTAAACAGATTCTATGAAAAGTATTTTTTAAATACAGTATGATAACCTTTTACTGATTGAGTAACTCAACTGTTTTAAATGTCTTAAATAAAATTCGTCTTGTTGGTATTATTTTAAGTAATTGTCATCCCAAATCGTAAATTGCTTTAAAAAGAACTTGATGACTAATATGGTTTTATAATTTAATTTAATATATGTTTTTGCTATCATAGATTTTAGGTACGATGGCTGACATGCTTACAAGGCAAACATTTTCTGAAAATAAAGAAAAATAATTAAATAACCGAATTACCTACAGCAAAAACTTATTTGCAAATAAATAAAGACTTCATTGTAGGTATCCTTTAGATACAAAGCAACCAATTTATTAGATTATTTTCTTCCCGACCAGTATTGGCCATGGCAACTGCATTACAAACTATGAGTAAAATTTCATGGAAATAGAAGTCTTATTTTTTCTTCAATTAGTTATACATTAGCCAATCTATGGTATGAATTTTTTTTCTTCTATCAATTTCTTACAATAATGAATAACAAACGAACAATTTTATACTACATTAAATCAACTCTTAAAGCCATAGAAAATCAGCTGTCTCTTTTCGCTTCTCTGAAAAAAGTCTCACACGCCAATTCGTTCGAGGTCCAATAGAGTGACGAGAGAGGCAATAAGACACCCTCCGAGTGTCGGAGGACCAAGATTACTCCCTCCGTGAGGTGAATACGAGATCGCGCGGGGTCGCATTGTGTGAAAGTTTACTTTGTAAGGTTTAGGAAGTTTCGATAATCTAGGGAATCAGTTTAGATTATTTGCTTGGTTAGGGGGTGTTAGTCAACACCTATTTGGATATACTATAAGTAAGTATCATTATGTAAAATGAACTTTTTTTTCGAAAATCAAACTTATGTCAGTTACTTAAGTATGATTGTCGTGTCTTTCTTTAGATGTCGTAAAAGGCGATTAAAGTACACTGCTAGAAGAAGATTGGCAGCAGCGCCTTCGCCCTTGGATTTTGGCACGGAGACACATTATTAGAATATTATGAGGGCTACTTTTGATCTTAGGAAAATGTACGATTCCCAATATTCCAAATTCTAAAATCCACTCATCTCAGTCGCGACAATTAAATAGTATTGTGTATGGTACCAAAATTTTTCCCTCTAATATTTTCATCAAAAATATCTCGCTGTTTCACCCATTCGATCTCAAATACCGTACAGTGCCATCCATCACCGCAACAAAAACTGCGCCTATGCATGAGTTGACGCGCATTCTGACTTTTAAAGCGACTTCGCGCCGTATATTACCGCGGTTGTCACACCTGTTCACGCGCGTGTCACGCGCGTAAAATATAGTCCGTTCCCGCATCCAGGCCTTTATCGTTAGGTGTTGAGAGATTGATGTGCACTAGGTAATGTTTTGATACAAATGCATGAAGTTTGGAATATATTACTCTGTTGTTTTGCTTTTGTTTTTAGCTGGAATTCATATTTCAGTTATACAGAAGTGAGTTAGGGAGAAGTATTTGTAGAATCAAAGGCATACGCCTTCTCAATGCCTGAAAATAAAGGGAGCATCAACTAAATCAACCTTTTGGAGAGACCTGACTCAAATGGTGGACTGGTCCAAAGCTAGGCACCAACCCAGTGACCAAGTTTTTTGTGCTGCAGTTTTTTTGTTATGAAACAGAGGTAGAATAAAAATGGTTGAATGCATTTCTGGGGCCAATATGCAGAAATTTAATGAATCAAAAGCACTGCTCCTTTTCGTCCTATAATAAAGGGTACCTATCCTAGTAGATATCTTTAGGAGTAATGAAATTATGTAATCCTATGATAATTTAATCAAAAATTATCATACACCGTTAAATGATTGCTTAAGACATTCATGCTTGTGAGTCCATTCAATGTGCTCGAGTTTTAATGACTAGAGAGTCAATAAGGTATGATAATATCATATTATGATGCCTTCTAATCATTAATAGCGCATTTGTATTTATGTCTCTAAATTGTCCTAGCTTGTATTTACCTTTTGTAAACATAATTATCTAAAAAGAGGCTGACAATAGTGACCGAGTTTCTTGCACCGATACTACTCGGCACTTGTTCGTGCCTGTCCCGAAGCAGTGGTAGGTTATAATATTATTGAGAAAACATGATCACTTGTCAATTTACTCATTCTGATTAGAAAGCTGTGAACAGCTTATTATTTAAATCCCATACTTTAGAGTGTGGTTCTTTCCCTTTTGAAAAGTTGTCTTTAATGATTTGTTTGAGTTTAGCGGGACTTCCACCCTCTTCAGAGGGTCCATTAACGTTGTTATTGTAACGCATAAAAGCCCCGCTACTTAAGTTTTATTAAGGGCAAATGTTAATTAGCCAAATCTAACGCAAATCCTTTTTAGGTTAGGTTGTAGGAGCTTGAGTGTTTTGATTCCCGTTTATATAAGTAATCCTGTTTCGAGTGTGTTATTACCTCATTTATGATTCTATACATATTATGAGTGCCAATAATAACAGTACTACCTTTGTTCTATAAGTTGTCGCAAAAAGCAGCATTGAGAATTCAATTCATTAGTAAGTAAGTAATTTACAGCCTATAATCATCCCACTGCAGGGAAAAGGCCTCCATCGTTGAATTCAAGTTACCACAGCAATCTTGGTAACTGTCATAATCACCACGCTTGCTAAATGCGGGATAAAGTTATATGTCGTTGATAAATCAATTTCAATAAAATAAAAATAAAATAAAATAAACAAATTCTTCAAAGGCATTTTGTACTGCCTCTCGGGTATTGAATTTTTTTTCCCGCCAAGAAGTTATCCAAATTATGAAAAAAGTAGTAGTCTGTAGGCGTAAGGTCTGGTGAGTAGGGTGGATAACGGAGAGCTTCCAACCCCAGTCCCTGCAACTTGGAGACCGTCTGTTGTGCAATATGAGGTCGCGCGTTGTCGTGCAGGAGCAGCGGAGACGAGCGATTGACCAATGCTGGTTGGAGATGTGCCAGCTTCTCCATCATTGTGTTCAGTTCTTTACAGTACACTTCTGCAGTAATGCTCACCCCGTTTGGTAAGAAGCTGTGATGAATCACACTGGCGCTAGACCACCAAACAGTGACCATCACTTTTCTAGGGTTAAGTTTTCGTTTAGGGTATTGTTTAGGAGCTGATATCTTGCTGAGCGCTTGCGGTTATCAAACAGAATCCATTTTTCATCGCATGTAATAATGCGGTTCAAAATTCCTTCATTTGTGTGTCTGTTGAGCAGTGCAATTGAGTGAGTTGAGTGAATGCAGATCATTGAGTTCGTGGGGCACCCATTTGTCAAGCTTTTGTACCTTGCCAATTTGACGCATATGTACCAATATTTTTTTGACGCTAACGTCGAAAGCTGCTGCTAATTCAGCCGTAGATTGTGTATCATCAGCTTCCACAATCGCCTTTAATTCGTCATTGTCGACCAAAGTATTTTCAAATTTCCAGAACGAAAGCGAGCTAACCAATAACAGGTGGTGCGTTGGTTTGTAGTGTTAGCTCCATAAACGTCGTTGATGTTGCGTGCCGTTTGTGCCGCGTTGCTGCCACGGTACACTTATATTCCATAATTATTACACGAATTTTTAACGTGTCCATGATGACGAAAATAATTTAAATACGATGAATCTGTTACACTAATCAATAAACAAATGACTACATCTGGAAAAAGAATTCCATGTTTTTAAAACAAAATTAATTTGAAATTGGAATTCTTAGCCAAACAAAAATTATTTTGATTTGAAATGGCCGGTACTGTAGACCGGCAATTTCATAGGTTAAGCCTATTATTATAAATTTTATTTTATTTTATTTCATTTACCCACCCCGCTTTACAACTACAGCCAATTTACGTAAGATCGTTACTCAAATTGACCCGTCTGGTATTCAGTGCAATAAAACTGCAGTTAAAAATAAGTAAGAAGTCATATTCCTGAAGTACTGTAACAATGTAGGCCTGCATTCTCTACATTTGTTTCATTTATATAGCTAGATGTATTTACTATTGAGAGTCAATATTGAGTTCCAAACTCAATAAGACAAAGCAGATGTTACTTGTTTATGACATAAAGTTGGGAGACGGGGTTGAATAGGGCCGCCGTCCACAGTATAAAATATTATAGCTCGCAATAAATACAAGTTTATTTTGAGAATCGTAAAAGAAAGCACTAAAGCTGGGTAAGTAAAATACTTTGGCATTGAACTCGAGATAATGGAGGAGGAAAACATAAAAAATGCTGTGAATTTCGCTTGATTGACTTGCTTTTTCACATTGGAATAATAAACCGTATTTTGAAGGGATTTTAGGACTTGTGTTTGAATATCATGGCCTGCGTCAAATGACAGATAGTCAAAAAAGTATATATATCAAGAACCAATTCTTATATTTAATAATAACAAATTCAATTCTGTTGAAAACATCAATTTTTAAAGTGAGAATGTTTCTTTGATATGTGTACGTACCTACAAACCAACGAATTTTATAGAAATAAAAAATTCGAAAATTTAAAGATAATGAGGCCAAGGCAGTATGGACTTAGTAACCAATGCCTTTCCTTAACAAGAGAAATATGTCTGAGGCAATATGAAGTTCACCGGGCCAGCTACTCCTTAATCTTATAAATTATAAAAAATAATCACCATAATATAGTACTTACTATGCGCATTATATGACTTCCGATCGACTGCGCTATATTGGATTTTATCGTGTTAAGTTTGTCATAATCAGGAGAAGGGAAGAAAATGTTTAATAATGAAAAAAATTTATCAGAAACATCCACATATAAAGCGTTTTTAGGGTTAACATATTATTATGGTCATAAGCAAACTACTCGCATTTACTTGCATTATCTACTTATAATAGTTTACCGTGCAAATTCAAGACGGATAGCTTGTATATAAAATGCGTTTAGCTCGATACAGCCTCACAAGCTTTCCGATATTATATTGGAGACAGCTCTCTACCATTGCGAATCATACAAATGGATGTGCACTGTGACTGCGCTGCTCTCAATTTAAATTCCCTCTCAAAATTGAATGGCTTACTCATTTGATAAACTCAAATTCTTAGTTAACTGCCTAGTGATGCTGACATAGCACAACACCAGATTTACTCGTCCTGGATTTGGGTGGTAAGAAACAACAAAATTTAAAACAGCACTGGCTAAAAAAACAGATGGGCTGTACTAGTTTTGTAAGCCCAAAATGCATCCCTGGCGGAAATTTATGTCCTGCAGTGGACTAATGTTGGCAGTTTATGATGATGCTTAAGAGTTATGTCTTTTAATGTATCTGTGGATTGTTATTAACTAATCATACTAAAAATACTTCATGCAATTGAGCGCAGTGATCATTGATGACTAAAAGCTACATAAACATGTCGTCTCTATTGACGCCCATAGAAAAAAGTGGAGTTGCCATTCTCCTTTGATCCAACACCATACACATATGACAAGAAAAAAAAATGAGACTTATAAGTAGAATAATATATCTGAAATAATTAATATCATAAAATGAATCAGCTGGTGATAGTATGGTGGTAAGTAGAGAAGGCTCTTAATTCGATTCCCGGTCAATTTAGGGACAGATATTTTCTAAATAATCTTATAGGGGTAATAATTGTACTTCGGAAGAACGTTAAGCCGTTGTAAGCCAGCTTCTGTGGCAAGATGGACGGCAAAATGACAGTTAGAATTCACTCTAAAGGTCTGTAATGAGTGTTTTAAAGCTGTTCTATAAGCAAATAAATTGCTAATGTTACTTTAAAGTACAATTCCCTAAATAAAACATTTTTTAGGGATGGGACTAGAATCCCAGGTACTCGAAAACTATGACACCAAATTTTAATCATACCTTAACGATAATCACACGATAAAAAAATAACTCAAACAAATACACACAAAGCTTCTATCAAACATACATTTCTTAGTCTCAAACTGGATATATTTCAGTAAACAAACTAGGAAGTATCTTATAATGTAACCCGTCGCAAAGAGACAAGTTTGATGAAGTTGCGCTTATGATAGCACTCTCATCGGAATCCCTGTGGCGGTCTGTGCCGATAATAAGTTCTTAAAACTTACACAGACTTCAATATTTATGCAGTTTCGCTTGCTTAAAACATGCACACTGAGAGAGTAGAGTCAGACGCTTATTTAGATGGTATAAAAGTAAAGTTTAGGCAGGCTTTCGAGTAGTTCTTAAACTGAAAATTATGCCTGTTTTTGAATCAGCCAGACACTGCCTGCTACCGCTAATGAGGATTTTAACAGAAATAGGGAAATAGGTCCCAATAAATAAAACTCTCAGCAAGGCAACTCCTCTTACTACGTGTGAGGATTTCCACGATGATAGATCCTGATATATGAAATGTGTATGACGTCACATATTACTCTGATCGAAAAGTAAGTCATTATTTAAGCACTTGTATTGTGGAATTTAAAAGTACCTGAGAAAATATAGAAAAATCCTTTGTCTCGAAATCGAACTCTGGACCTCGAAGCAAGCGACACCTTAAGCACCGGTGCGTACGCCACTTCAGGGCAAAGTGTTTCGCTATCTCAACACTAGACTGATGCGAGTAGGCGATGGTGACTAATGAGCTCATTAGATTTCATAAATGATAAGCTAAGATAACCGAGTTGTTAAGAGCAAACACTACGGGCGAGAGAATTGAAAAATAGGTATTTGTAAAATCTATTGCTGTCGCGCAGTTCCAAACGCCTTCACCGCAGAGTGTGATAGAGACACTGCTTCTTGGACCGAAAATACCTACTAAAAGCACACCAAACCAGCGTTTCGTAGTCCCCCGATTACTTTTCCAAAACTAGACCGATTTAAATACTTTTTTTATTAAAAATTTAAAAAAGGCTTTAGCCGTGTTCGTATGTTTTCCTTTTTTTCTAAAATTTAGCCAAATTTGTTTTCTGGGTGCTTGAACACAGCGGAAAATCTGGTGAATTTTTTCGATTTTTGAGGGCTCATATCTTTTTTATTAATTAATTTATGAAAAAACAGAAAACATAGAAACATGCTAATAGTGGCCATAGATTTTTGAAATAAAAATTATTGCTCTACTGGCTTTATCCAGGGAGGAAACAGGGGACTACGTTTGTAAGGAAAAACGGCCCTTGTGTTTCCTCTTAAGGGAGGTGTAGTCTTATTCATATGTCCATGTTTTAAATTGAAGAGCTCATTTATATTATACATGTTTATATACTGTCCTTCAAAATTTTAATTTTACATTTAATTAGTTTCTAATTTTATCATAACTCCGTCCGTATTGTGTTCCGTCCGTGCATGATGTGGCCGCCTTTAGAAGATATTTACATTTTAAAAGTTTCACCTATAAAAATTATATAAGTACTCGTAGTTTACCAATGTAAATATCCCTGGCAGTCCAAATTAAATAAATAAATACATTCCCCGCTGTGCGACCTCGAGCCTTCTTATTAGACATTTATTCAGCGAATTTACGAGCTACCTATTATAGCTACCTAACGAAGAAAAATTTTTGATATTTCCCTTCGCAGGATCAAAAATTAGGAAAATACGTAGATGAACTAAGAAACCGACATCGCCCGAAGAATTTCTAAGCTGAAGTGGCCATGAGTGGACTCCAGAAGAACACACACAAGACCCCTCAACCTTGTGAATCTACGATCTAATGCAGATTGTGGGAAGCCGATGGATGCGGGTGGCACAAGATTTTTTTTTTGTTGTTTTTATAAATCTTTATATATATAATTCTTCTGTGAGTGTGTATGTCACTGAACTTCTCTCAAACGACTGGACCGATTTTGATGAAATTTTTTGTGTGTGTTCAAGGGGATCTGGGAATGGTTTAGATTCACAAGTAGGGTAGGGTAGGGTAGGTTAGGGGTAAGGTAGGGGTAGGGTAGGGGTAGGGGTAGGGTAGGGGTAGGGTAGGGGTAGGGTAGGGGTAGGGTAGGGGTAGGGTAGGGGTAGGGTAGGGGTAGGTTAGGAGTATGGTAGGGTAGGGTAGGGTTTTTTTTTTTTTTTTTTTGATGTGTTCAACTTTGGTTCTGTTGAATCCGCGGAGCTATCGGATTACTTCCGCGAATTTAACGTTGTTTTTATTTTAGAGCTTTTTGATGGCAATGGAAAAATTATACTATTGTTTTATTTGAAATATGTTCTTATTTATTGAATTCTTTTAGGTTTTGCACGATGTGCTTGATTAGATTTAGGTACGAGTTTAAGGTGATTTCTTTTCTGATTATATCTGAGATTTTGAAAGGGTTTATATTTAAGAGTTGACAAGCTGTTAAGTGATTATGTCTCTTGTTTGAAAAACGAGGGCAGTGTTGGAGAAGGTGCTTCCATGATTGTATGTTTCTATCGTCACATGGACAGGTATCAGTAGTGGCAATTTTGAAGCGATTTAGATATTCTCTATGGTAACCATGGTTTGTGAGAATTTGGGTAGTAGCAAATAGGGATTTGACCACGGATAAAAATTCTGTAGCCGAGTCATAGTCCGGGAGTAGGGTCTTGGTGTATGCACATGAAGAGGGATGTTCGTATAGGGCTTTCTCATCCCTCCTGCATGTTTGCCTATTTTGTTGTTTAATGTAGCTTATAGGGACGGCGAAGTAGTCTGGGGCCTTGTGTAGTGTTGCCGCGTGCTTGGCAGCAGCGTCAGCAATTTCATTGCCCTCTAAGCCTATGTGAGCCTTGATCCAGGCGAAGTTTATGGTGAGTCCAGTAGTTTGAGCTGAGTGTATATTTTTTAGAATATTTACTGCAATGCGGTTACGTGTATTGCAATTTTGTAGTTCCTGTAAACCTGATTTACTGTCTGAGAGGATAGTTACGGGCGAAATACGGTGTTTAAGTATATAATTACTTGCTTGCTCTATGGCTAGAAGTTCCGCCTGGAAGACGGAGCAGCAGTCATGTAGTTTGAGCTTGACAACCGCTGTTTGTTCTCCACCAGGTTTGAGTACCACGAAGGCAGCACCGACCAAGTCATCGTGTTTGCTGCCATCCGTGTAAATTTGCCAGGTGTTGTTGGCGTCCAGTTGAGAGATTTCTGAGGCAGAGGCAATCTCCGCAAACTCGATGCCTTTTCTCTTAGCTGGATGTAATAGTTCGGATGGCGCACAGTGGGTTTCGATAGGTACGTCCCTCGGTAAGAATGAGGAGTATCCTAGGAGCTTGGTGGTTTCCAGGTCAGCGGTTGTCGCTACTTTGGTTGGGAGAGGCGTTAGTTGCGCCAAAGTTATGGATGCCGCTGTGCTGACAGTGCGGAATCCTTGTATGCACTTAATTGCGAAAATCCTCTGAAGGGATAGCAGTCTTTGCCGGATGTATACGTTTTTCAACGCAGGTGACCATATGCCTGCGCCGTAGCATATAATGGGTTCTATAACGTGTTGGTATATTAGGGTTAGGGTAGGGGTAGGGTAGGGGTAGGGTAGGGGTAGGGGTAGGGGTAGGGGTAGGGTAGGGGTAGGGTAGGGGTAGGGTAGTAAAATATTAAAATTTTATAAAATATATACAACCCTAAATTTTTACCCTTTTACCACCAACCCCTATTTTTTGTTAGCCATTTTAGTAATTTAATCATTTTTATGGCAAAACAACGTTTGCCGGGTCAGCTAGTTAACAATAAGAATAAAGATAACCAAACCAACCCAATTACATTTTAAAATATCCGACTTTAATCTTTATTTATTTGATATCTATGTTTCTAATAGCCACGTACATTAACGGCCGGTCCCAACAATCTATCTATCTTTAGTTTTGGCATATCGGAGATAGAAAACATCTTCTGTCTCTGATTTTGCCGTCCAGAGAAACAAGGACAGAAGTTGTTTTCTATCTCCGATATGCCAAAACTGAAGATAGATGGGTTATTAGGACCGGCCATTAGGGAACTACTAGAGCTATGTGCTGCCTCAAATTGATTTAACTTTAATATTTCTAAAAAAAAAAACAATTCTCAAAAAACTAAAACAGTATTATTTTAGCAAATTACCTCTAGTTGGTAAGTATTTATTGAATCACTGTTAGCTGCTTTTCATTCTGGCATTCTTTCGTATTGTACATTATTGCTAAAAGCGGCCGCTTTTAGCGTTAGCGACAAATTCGACTTTATAACGAACTAAATGAAAAGTTTACTGTGGTGATTTAATAAGTATAAGAGCAAATTTGCTAAAATGATAGTCACTGTTCTAGGTTTTTGAGAATTGATTTTGTTTAGAAGTTATATAATTAAATCAATTGGGCGCAGGACATAGCTCTAGTTAGTGTTGTAAAAGAACTGAGTCCTTTAGTCCTCATTTTGCGGCTATGAGTTATTTTTGCAGAACTCAAGACTAATTAGTCTTCCGAGTCCTGAGTCTTGAGTTCTTTTGAGCCTTTTTGGTTCTTTCAGTCCTAAAATTTTTTGAGTCGTAAGATTTATTCTAAGTCCTTTCGGTTTTTTTTTTAGTCCTTTCAGCTCTTTGAGTCCTTTGAGTTCTTTCAAGTCCTATGAGTCATACAGCAGGACTGCAGTCCAATCAAAAGGACTTGAGTCATGAACTCTATGAGTTCTTTGAGTCGTAAACTTTAAAGTAGAGGACTTAGGAGCCCAATCAAAAAGACTCGCATATTAAAAAATGGACCTAGCGCACCATACAGTAGGTACAATAGCAAGAACATGGCACATGAATTTACAAGGCGCTAATGCAAATTCCATTCTAGGTGGAAGTTCATTTCATTGATACCATACATACATACAATCACGCCCTTTATCCCCGAAGGGGTGGGCAGACTTGAAGAAGCACTAAGCTCCTTTAACCACTTTTTACCATTGATCTTATAAATTAATTTAAGACTCAGTAGCGAGTTCTTATCTTACGATAAAGCTCTTTTTAAAAGCACTCAGTTGCTAGTTATTTTTAGAAAAGCCAAGTTTTTAGTTAAAGGACTTAGTCATGAGTTCTTTTTATAAAGAGTGAGCTTTCAAAAAACTCTGTCTTGAGTTCTCTTTGGCAAGACTGGAGTCTTTATAAAAACACTAAAAACTCAGAGAGATTTGAGCTTTTACTTATTATTTTTTGACTTTGAGTCTTAAAAAAGGACTCTAGTCTCAATATTAGGACTAAGAGACTCAGTTCTTTCACAACACTAGCTCAAGTAGTCACCTTAACAGGAATGTCAAATTGCAATGTATGTTATAAACTTACCTATTGCTGTCTACCGTCTACATTTTGAATCTTTAAACACCAAAGACTGACATGACATAAATAACCAGTACAGCTATCATTATCATTTTAACGTATTAGGCAGTCTACTAAATTAAACATTCCTAGTTACTTCAGCTGTTGTCCAAAGCCGTAAACAAGTTATTAAGACGAAAAGTTTGGCCTTAACTCGACTCATCGTTACTCAAAAACTTCACGGCGTTCACTTTTAACGATTTGAAGCGTTCAACCTGCGAGAGTATGGCCTTAAAATTTAATGAAAGACTCGCGGCGATACTTATAAATGTTGGTACACTTTTAATAAATTAGTTTGAATAAACAAACTCGACATTATCGCGGTGTCAATCTCTAACTGGACATCGGGAATATACGTCGTAGGATTTAAAATTGTATTTTGTTTCATCGCGACGTATTGAATATTTTACTTCAATCACATCATTAGGTAGGTACGGTCGGTTAAGAAAGGTGTTTTCACCTTAAGGTTGAAAGTCATTCGCGCGTCAGAGAACAACAGGGTTGATTTTCCCATGCAAAATATTCTGACAGCTACTACCTAATATACTAAAACATCATAGTCTCTATCGCTATTTTACTGACACATGAAATTTTTATTTATGATATTTTAAGCAATTCAGTTGCAATTATAATATCAGTATTGAAAAAGGGAACGTTGGAAGAGGAAGGCCTAGACGAACTTACCACGATCAAATCTGGGATGTTCTGAAGAAAGGTCAGGTCAAGAGTACTCTAAACGGACGAGCATGCACGAAAAGATTGATGAATGTGGAAGAAGCGAAAGATGTATGCCAGGATCATAGTAAGTGGAAGGCCTTGGTCTCTGCCTACCCCGTTGGGAAGGAGGCGTGATAATATGTATGTATGTATGTATGTATTTAAACTTGATTAAATACATGAAATTTTATCAAAACTGGTAGACCACTTTCTTGTCCGTACCTAGCAAGTTGAATTTTTAGAGTTTTAATATTATAACAAATACATTTTTAAGATGCTTTTTCTATTTAAAAATAATGTCACAAAAAATTATTGCACTTAACAATTTACTATAATAATAACATCTTAGGTAAACATTTTTTTATGTGATCGTCAATTTATTCTAAAACCTTTTTTCCGCCACTAGGCATTTTTATTTGTCTCTTAAATTGACTTGTTGTGACAGCGTATGTGATAATAAATCCGTAAATCCCAAAAATACCTATATCATAACAATACAAAAAGTTAGAAATGCTTAAAAACTTCTTCCACCATTTTCACCCCTCGGAATTAACACGTTTTGCTACTGGCTGCGGTCCCACTCGTTGTGTATGCAAATCCCCGGCTTAGAGTTAGACCGTAGACCTGCATTTGTAGTCTACAGGTAAATAACATAAGGTGCTTAAGGATCTGAGCTTCGGTTTGCTGGAAGAACTTTTGTTTCCGTGTCTTGCATATTGTAAGATGTTCGGTGAGAAACCGGTCTCGCACTGATGTAGATTCGCTTGAAAATTTGTTGCATAAGCAAATATAGGATACCTATATAAGAAAGATATACACTAAACACAAGAACACAATTAAATATTACGAACGAGAGAAAATGTACGATTAGGCGGCCTTATCGCTTTAAGCGATCAGACAACCTTTGGGTCGAGGAAATGTTTTAGTGGAGTAGGGGTAACACAGTGCAAGACAAGCGATGTATAAGTAAGAGATACAATAACTTACATGTTACTAGAATACAATACACATGTACTTACCTAAGGGTTCATCCATAAATTACTTCACACGATTTTTAAGATTTTCAGTCCCCCTTTGTCACGTTTACAACACCTATTATACAACACACGTAATACATATTCATATCAAAGACTACTGGGACTCTAATATTGCGACTACTTTAGTGGTCTGACTACCTACTCGTTATGAATTTCGAAAGTCATAAAAAACTTCTAACTCTTAAACAACTGAAGTCGATTTAATTTTTCCTAATATTCACTAGTCACTTTGTATAAATAATTCTTAAACTGACGATTGGTTAAACCTTCACGAAAAAGATCCCAAGTAAAATGCCTTTCGCCTTCAAAACTACTAAAATGTTTTCCCAGAAATCTTTAATACAAAAACCCTCTATCAAAGTCTTAGGATCGGCAAAATATCATAATCTTTGCGTTCAACAACAAAACAGGAGCAACCCATCAGTAACTTGATATTGCTCTATACCGACGAATCATGACCGTACTGAAATAGGTATCCACAAAAAAGGTCTGCTACAAACGAAAGACTTCTTCTGAAAAAGTTGTACTTCTTTTTTAATATTAAGCGCAGCACATCACATCAAAAAGGAAACACCAAAATACCCCTTGTTTATTTATAGTAATAGAAATAAAAAAATCTCTTCGTTTAAGTACCGGGCCAAGATCTCAGGGTCTTGGGTTCAATCCCCGGGTCGGGCAACAGTTGTTTCGATTTTTCAAACATTGCTCGGGTTCACCAAACCGCATTTGGCAAGCCTGATGCTAAAATGCCTGTACCTACTCATCTTTACTGTATACATCATTTTATGCTGTCTCATATTTGAAAATTCAATAATCCTGAAACCTTAGCCAATAAATTTTTCAATTATTATCAGCCTACTGCGAAACACAGGCCTTTTCGTAAGCCGAGCTTCGGTAGGCACATTTCAGCTGTTGGTCACGGCTTCTGTCGCATTATTATCAAGTACCCAGCCTTTATCAGTCCACTGCTGATCACAGGCCTCTCCTTAAGATTGACTTCATAATAATCACCACTCTTCGGAGGCTGCTTGACAAACGCAGTTTGGCCAATGCTACAGTGAAGTCACTGCTTCCCGTTTTTCCTGGCAGTTCTCCTTTAGTCGTCGTTTAAGAGATGGGCTTCTACTTGAGTACTCACACCTCACGACCCAAATATTTTTTAATATTCAAATCTCTTCTAAAGTAGTTTGTTTGCGGGCGTCCTAACACAGCCTCTATACCTAAGGGACCGTCTTTGTTTCACGCGGGGGACCCGCGCTCAAAGGGACCGGTACTGGGGGGTTGAGTTACAGCCTCCGTTTATCTTTTATGACCCATGCAATCTGGGGCCGGGCGTAATGCACGTAATCTATGGGCCTGCAGGTTTTTTTTTAAATTGAGGAGGGACGCTTTAATTGGAGGTAGGCTTAAGGTATAACTAGGTGGTTCGGGGAAATGAAAACGGCTGTAAGTTTTATCGGCTTGGTTAAATTGTTTTAATTTTGGCTTCAGATTATGTTAGTGCCTGTAAGATACAAGTGCACCACCACTTCTTTCCCTGTAGGTGCCGTAAGAAGCGACTTAATGATTTCTGCCAGAAGAAGAGTGCACCGCCAAGGAGTGGAATGCCCTGCATGCGTTTGTTTTCCCGAAAAATTATAATCCTAACATTTTAAAGCAAGAGTGTATAGGCTGCTTCTGTGTAAGTTCGCTCCATCTTAGGCTTCTTCTTAACCGTAGAGTTAGTAGAGACAAATTAATGAAAGACAAGGGGAAGACAATTGAAGATCGGAAACGGAGAGCAACAGGTTATGAGATAGGAAAAGGAGAGAAATTATACGTAAAAGATATGATTAAACAAAATATAGTCAAGAGCAAGCCAATTGAATATAAAAAAAAGAAAAAATAATAAGACGGTCAGCAGCGTCTTCTCGCTAACTTAAGCCAAACTGCGATATTTAATCCACCTGCAACCCGTGAGGTGCATGGTGGGTGATTATGGTAATTTTCGTTTTAGAAAGGTCTATGTCCAGCAAGGGCTGTTGTGGGCTAAGCATCTTCTTTTTGATTGACTATCCTTTAAGGTTATCCTAATATCAGAGCTTTCGAAGTGACATTCAGGCCTCTGAATGTATTTGTCTATAAGACTTCTAACTTACCACAGAAGCCGGGACCAACGGCATCTACCTCTCTCGTTTTATGGGTGTAAGAAGTAGCCCGGACAAGACGGCCATCTTTCTAGTTTTATGACACATATTGCGCTATTGTATTTTATAGTCATGTCTTTAAACTCACTAGAATTATTTATTTATCTTTTTTTTTCTTTTTCAATCAATCATCATCATCATCGTTAGCCTATCGCAGTCCACTGCTGGACATAGGCCTCTCCAGTTGCACGCCACTTAGGTCGATCCTCGGCTTCTTATCCAGCTCTTGCCAATTCAATCAATAATTTGCCTAAAAATTCCATTTTTTTGAATAAAAGTAAATTGACTGCCTTAGGACTTGAACCCTCAACCTTTCGCAAACCGATTAGCTGATTTAACCAATGGAGCTACCAAGACATTGATTTTTCAATTTAGACCAGAATTCATTGCCTGTTATACTGATTGAAATTATAACCACCTTCCAAATTTTAATATAGCAATCTACGAGCCAAAAAATAAATGACGTAATTTTTCTTTTGGTATAGCCCAGTACAAAAATGTCAACATATAGCACTTAGAAAATGTCCGCCAAAAATCTAAAATCTTTGATGCGGCCTCCTAGCAAAATTTTCATTTCATACCATAACAGGCTTAGGACCGTAAAAATTTAAAACTATGTTGCGAAAAGTATTTTCGGGTGAAAACTTGATTTACATTTTTTACTTCATAAATGGGCTCTGTATACGATAATGAACGCCTATAAATAATTTGGTAGATGATGAAAATCATCCTGTATTTTATACTTCTAGGTAAACAGTAAGAGGCTTTAAGTTCTTATTCCTCCTGTTTATTCACAGAATCATTATTTTGTTAGCTATAGCTGTAATCGAAGCCATACTGCCATTCTGTATCCAATTCTCTTTAATTGACCACATATCCATATTATACAATGATGCAGAAAGCTCACTCGTTGCAGTTCTAAAAGTTAAATTAGAAAACAAACCTTATATACTTTTAAAAATTTTACAAATGAAGAAGTAAACCTTTTTTTTACACAACACTCGCTGTGTTTTCGTCGCTATGCATGATTTTCATAGTGCTTCTGGGCAAGCTCACTCCATTGTAGGCGTCCTCTCAACTGTAGGGTTCAGTGTGAATCCAAGAGCAAGCCCAATCAATAAAAAGAATAACCTAATTCTGAAGTCTACGTGAACGAAGCCAAAAGCTTCTGTTATGCAAATCCACCTTGCACTAATATTTTATTGTATGTTAACACACTGGTAAATAGCTTAAAATTCATTAAATAATCTTAAATATCCGTGGAAATTGTAAAACAGCTATATTTCTTGTTAAATAAATAAAAAAGATGTGTTTGAAGCTGTTCTTCAAGCATTGAAATTTCTAGAATACATTGAAACATTTTCCTTTCAAAATTATGTATTCAAGGAAATGATTTTTCAAATAATTAAGATATGGAATGGTGTTATTGTATAGACCGAGCCTGCTGCGTTTATGATAGTTGTGACACAAATCCACGTGCAGGCGCGTGAGTGGAATAAACAGATGCATTGCCGATCGGTTTGTCTCAAAGGCGCTGTAATACAGTTACCGCTTTGTGTCGATCGCCTGATGCATTTAAAGCAATGTAGTATGGATTGAACATGGGGTTAACATCTTTCTTGACAACTTCGAGAGAATACCTCTATGAAACATGGTAATGCTAATTTAAACTTTCATGGTCAGTATCGTAGGACTTTGGTACGAAATCTCTACCATCTCCTTTACTTTTTTATTGTACTTACACTCAAAAAACAAGGTAAGTAAGTTACATATTAGGTAAATAAATAAATTCTTTTTTTATAAAGTTAACAAATCAGTAATTTTATTTTCTCAATCTAAGTAGGTAATGCATCGTGAAAATCAAATATGTGAACTATTGTGGGCCGATTACCATACTTTTGTACGACTAAATTTAATACTTGACCAATAACCTAACTTTTGCCGTTTAGCGCACGCAACGGAAGCTTCCAAAGAAAATATTTTTCTCGTTATTGCAAACATTTTTCATCTATAGTTAAACTATACTATCATATCGTCTTACGGCCGGTCCTAATAACCTATCTATCTTCAGTTTTGGCATATCGGAGATAGAAAACAACTTCTGTCTTTGTTTCTCTGGACGGCAAAATCAGAGATATAGAAACTGTTTCCTATCTCCATAATGTCAAAACTGGCGATAGATAGATTATTGGGACCGGCCGTTAGCCCTCAGTAAATAAAACCTCTAACACTGAAATAACTTTTTAATTCAGACCAGTAGATCCAGAGATTAGCGCATTCAGCCAGCCATTATTGCGGGACACCAAAACAAAAATGGCTAAGATGCAATTCAGTGTTATACAGGGTATATACAGGATGTTAGATAATTTTTATGGTATAACAAACCGAATCAAACCTATGTTAACCGTCGGAACATCTGATGATATCAACTTTCTGACTTCACCAAAGTATTTCATCAGTAAAATCAGTTCTATTTCTGCAAATAGGCCCCTGCAGGCGCTTTTACACGTCCCAATATTTAAACCTACTAATGCTTCGGGACAAATGTAGTGCCGAGAAGAAGCAGCGCAAGAAACTCGGTCACTATTGTCAGCATCTTTTTAAATAAATATGTTTACATAAGATATATGCCAATGCGAGCTGGGACAATTTAAAGCCATACGTTCCTATAATTTATATAGTCATTAATAGTATAATAGCCCTCTTTCATTAAAATTACTTTGATATATAATTTGAGTTTATGAACTGGGAGTTCAGCAATTGACAGTGGTAATTTATTGAAAATACGACTACAATTTCCCATGAACGAATTACCCACTTTTCGCAGTCTGAATCCTGGAACGGCAAGTTTATCCTTGTTTTGGGTAGATAGGTATTGAAATTGTGTACGTCACTATTTTTGACCAATAACACTAGATTCTTACGGACGTACGAGCATAATGTTTTCGAAAATGTATTGAGATGCAACTGTATATATATTGATCTCTTTGAATAGCTCTATAATAGATTTGTATGCACGTGTAGATAGGCTGGTTTGGCTTGTTATCCTACCGTTTACCTAACACTCTGTATACAGAACTCGTGTAATGTTACCATAGTCGTTTGTTCCATCTGCTACACCCTAGTTCCTCCCCTCTTAATTTCGCCCTCAGTAAAAAATGATACCATTTAATTCATCTAATGCTATCATCTCATTCTGAAAACGTAAATTAAGGTTATAAAAACGTTATTAGCAGAAAACATACTGATGTTACTAATATACTTGTTTAGGTACGTCAATGGTTTTTTTTCTGGTGTGGTATTTGTTTCTAAGTAACAAAGTAAAAACCTTTGACTCTCTTATTAAAGTAAAGGTAATTAGTACTTGAAGCCCTATTTAGTTTGTCATTGACTTTTTTAAATAATAATAATAATAGTTTGTTTATTCATTTTTTTAGATGCAACATGGGTATCTTAACTAGTACAATATTAGTTTTTGGCAACTGCTATTTTAAGATAAGTTTGAACGTTAGCGACTGTACTAATTTTATGGTAAAACTGTATGACAGTCGCTAGCGCCTTCCACCAGACTGAAACATTCTAAAAATTTTAATGCCATGGTAAAAACTTAATTTACAATATTTATTACATGCAAAATACGTTGGGGTATGGTGTGTTAGTGTGTGTTTGTTTGTGTGTGCGTGAGTATGAGTGTGGTAGATACGTGTGCAAAAAACTCTGCCCTTTTACCTGATAGTGTATGAACCCTACGACATAATGTTACATGATTAATACATGCCTCACTTGGCCACACAGAGCCATCTAGTCCCAAATTAAGCTACTATTAAGTACCCTGTCGTATGGGGTACTAGACAACCGATAAACTTACTTACATACAATTTTTTTGTAAATTCATACTTAAAATACATAGAAAACACCCAGACCAGTACAAACAGACATGTTCATGCACACAAATGTTTGTACTGTGCGGGGATCGAACCCGCGACCCATGGCTCAAAAGCAGCGTTTACTACCGCTGATCCAAATGGTCGTCGAATATACTGGAAATGATTTTCTGTTTGCAACTAGAAAATTAGGCCTTTATAACTTTATAGGGGTTAAAACAGATTAGAGGCACCTACAATATATATATTTTTTTGTGTTGTGGCCGCCATTTTACAAATTTCTAGGCATATGAAAGATAAGAAAAGTTTAAAATATTAAAAAAATTACCTAAAATTGGTTATTGTAAATACATAGTATGCTCCCAATCTTTTCTAACTTTATATAGATGAAAAAAGATGAAGTTTGTAAAAATACTTCGTCTTTAGTATGATTTTATTTCAATGGGTCCAAAATAATTTAGAAATCGAGTTTTTCCGGTTATTACGAGTTTCTCGATATTTATCTTTACTTTCAGTATAAATTTTTCACATCTTTAAGGGACTGTATGTATAATATATCATCATTATACTGTTTTTTTTTTTCAACTCCATACGTCCACGCGTTCAACAAAGTGATCCTAAAAGCGTTCCGTTTTTCTATTGAGGTGCTGAACCCTAAAAACGCTGTCAATCTCTAAAATAATTTAAACAAGTTATATTTATAAGTCTTATAGCAGTAACTGTATTTATATTTTTTTTTACCTTTTTACATGGAACGGACTTAACGCGACGCAAAAATAATAGTTTTGCTATGAAATAAACCGTATACATTTGTTGACCATCGAGCTTAATCTTACAGCTGGAAATTTCAAAGAAATCCTTCTCTAAAAGTATTTGCTAGCATATCAGTCGTCATAAAAACAATGAAGACTCAACTTTACTACCTTAGTATAAAGGACGTGTTTTAGTAGGCTTTATAGATAATAGTGAAACAAGGCAGCCGAAAATATCAATTTACGCTAACAATTTCATTGCTGAAAAAGACCCGTTTCAAATAAAGTATTAGTTAGTGATGTGTATGTCACTGTAAAATTTTGTTTATAAAACAACGCGTGAGATTTATTAACTAAAATTTATTATCTAGTCTAACCTAACCCAGGTTAGGCTAGATAGTAAAAAACCCATCGACGTTCAATAAAGAACTGACGAAGTTAACCATTTGACGGTGACATGTATAATTTAAAGTTTCATCTAAATTGACGACCATATACCTATACCTATAGACCGGTGGGTCTAGGAGTAAACATCGTAAATTGGCCCAGAATGTCCTGTGCGTACGTGCTAGCGGGTCCAAACAAAATTACATTTAACTATTTGTGGTCCTACCCTCTGAAGAACCTATTAAGATATGTTTGTTTATGACGTCACTTAGCACAAGTTGCGAACAAGCGTTAATAGCAGAACATCGGATAGAATTAAATACTGATAAGGTACCTATGTGCTGTTATGTCAAAAAAGATTTTCCAAGATTTTATTACCCAAAAACATTTTTCAACACTAGTTATACAAATGCAACGTTTGGAATTAATGGACTTGAAAAAGCACCGCTCCCGGTATGCATGGGGATGCGGGTTCAAGTCCCGTTTGAGACATAATTTTTCAATAAATCATAATCATTACATCCCCAATGTCGAACGGCCTATATCTAATTAAATTTCATTCATCAATTGATTTCATATACGTATTTTTCTTTTGTTTTACACAACCAAGCTATAGACAAATTATAGAAACAAGCGACATTCTAGGTAAAGATGCAAAGCCAGATTGTCCTTACACAGAATTAAAACAATTCAACTTAGGGCTAAGATGTGGCGCAAACTATGCGCATCATGTTAGAAGCACGCTTCGGCCATTTTGAATTTCACAGCGCAACTTTTAACGTGACTTTAAAGCATTTGTGGCAACTTACCAAAGATTTTATCGGTGATGGTATTCGTAAGTTTATCACAGCTTTGGAAGCCCGTGCTAAAAAAAAACTTTACATAATATAAAGAATAGGGGTTAAAGTATGAAATTGCCGTTTTGTATGGACGAAATCGAGAAAAGTCATTTTTCCATACTAACAATTTTTTAGTTTTTTAAAAACACCTGGCCCCTAATTCGCGTAACCGAATCGTACCACAATCGTAATTGAACGACAGGTTTTTGACAGTTCTAGTATGGGCTAAATGTCAAAATCGTTTAATTCAATCACGATCGAACTGCGATTCGGTTACGCGAATTAGGCCCCTGAACCGTTTTAGATGCAATTAAAGGTGAAAGTTAGATGGTTATAAAGCTACGCATTATAGTATTTAAATTTCTGAAAATTAAAGTATATAATACAAATATACTTAATTGAAGCAAGAAGGTCAGCTGACACATTGTAAGGGGTCTTTTCAACGACTTCCTTTGAAGTAATAGGCACTAGTATTGCATTTTTTTTAGTTAAACGTTACTTTATTTAGTTTTTGATACAATACAAAAAGAATTACGCAATAATATGACTATACTTAAGAGCTATAAACAAAATAAAAAGTGGGAAAATAATCGGCAATTTCATATTTTAACCCCTATTATTAAAAATTAATAAGTTAATATTTCAGTATTTAAACTTGATAAATTGTGTCTCAGGCTGGACTCGAACCCGCATCTCCATGTATACCGAACGAGGTGCTATACCATTAAGCCACCACGACACTGCGTCACAGCGCGAATTTTTCAAGCATATTCTTATCGCTGTAAGCAAGCGTTGTATGCATGGAGAAGAGTCCCGCCTGAGACATAAATTTTCAGGTTTAAATGCTGATATTATAGATGCAATTAAATTGCTAAAATATCATATAAAGAAGTTAATATATATTTGTCAGTGTGACGCATCGTATAGGAGACCAGGAATAGTGGGCTAACCAATTTTCTATTTAACCTATAGTTGGGCATGTGGCAAGAGCATATAGATCCACTAGATAATACTGAATCCCTCAAAACCTCCTTCTTGATGAAGACCCGAAGCTAGACCGAAGAGAAATTGTCAGCGATACACGGTAGATAAATAAAGATGCGTAGAGTTATGGAAATAGTAATGACAGTTAAATGCTAAAACTACAAATCACAAAACAATTATCAAACATACAAAACAGTTATTTTTTAAAATGGCTTATACCTACTTGGTCAAAATATTAAACAATCGGTTATAATGAGGGTAGAGTTCACCAACAGACGTTTAAGTTTCAAACAGCGTTTAAAATATAATTGACATATTTTGTATGGGAATTGTGTCAAATTAATCGTCAATCTATGTTTACCGGCTGTTTAAGAATTGGTGAACTGGGTCTTATTATACTGCTTTTTAAAACTGTTTCTTTAGCAAATACATACAGGATGAAATATTAACCAACTTCCAAATTGTAATATATTAATCTACGAGACAAAAAACAAATGACGTATTTTTTCTTTTGGTATAGTCCAGTACAAAAATGACAAGATAAAGCACTTAAAAATATGTCCGCTAAAAATCTAAATTTTTTTATACGGCCGCCTAGCAACACTTTTTTTACGCGATTCGCATCTCATTTATTCGTTACGGTACTATTCATTATCGGTTTTTTATTTTCCCTTTATACCTTATCAGGCCTAGGACCGTGAAAATTTAAAACTATATTGCCAAAAATATTTTCGGGTGAAAGCTTGATTTACATTTTTTACTTCATAAATGGGCTCAAAATACGATACCGAACGCCTATAAAAATTTTGAAAAGTGGTTAAAATTTCACCCTGTTTAGATTGGTAGTGTCAACTGATAATACAATTCCTTGAGTTTCAGGTTAAAATCTTGTCAAGCACATAAACATTGTAGTAATGTATTTCTTTTATTCCTTTTATTTAAATGTCACATACTGGCTGCCTATGTCATATGTTCCAACAGTAAACGACACCCAATAATATACGACAGAAATGATTTAAGAAAACTAAAAACTTTTATGCCGTTGGTCTATAAAAGATATAACAATTAAATGTCGTCTACACTTCGTTCCCTGATATAGTGTTTACTTCAACTACTGCGGACACACGGTCACAGCGAATGGGATGCTGATTGACAAACTGTTTTATCACTTTTTTAGTACCTTTACTATGTTGAAGCAGTTCATTTAGTGCTTAGTGCAAGAGATGATTTTGGAGTAAATTGCGCTGTATTACAAAAGTTTTGAACTCTGATTGAAATTCGACTTCCATAAATAATAAAATAATCCCATTTTTTCTCTCCAAAAGATGGTCTTCGCCATTTAATTAACTGTTGTTTGAGCTGCCTAGGATTATCGTTTCTGGTTTGACAAAGTCTGAAGTCTGATTCTTCAGTTTGAGCAGCATCACGCCAGAGACATGGAATAGCTACCCGTGACCATGAACACTGAAAACTGCTTGAAAAGACGTATCTTTTACTTAAATATAACAATACTGATTACCAGATCTGTATAATGCTAGGATTACAGATCATTATCGTTCTTTAAAAATACGTTTTTATACTCTATATGGTAAATATTCCTTAAGAATTGTGCAAAAATTTAACAGATAGTAAGATGAAGCGCCTTAATAGAGAATGAAACTTTTGCAAATTATGATTGAACCACCATATTACCTTTGAATACAGTGACTTTTTGTACCTCGCACTAGCATTCAAGTTAATAATAATAAATATAAATATTTTTAAGACATGCCTCACTGGGCCACACAGAGCCATCTAGTCCCAAATTAAGGTAGTATTAAGTACCCTGTCGTATGGGGTACTAGACAACCGATAATCTTACTTATATACTTTTTTTTTTGTAAATACATACTTATAATACATAGAAAACACCCAGACCAGTACAAACAGACATGTTCATGCACACAAATATTTGTACTGTGCGGGGATCGAACCCGCGACCCATGGCTCAGAAGCAGCGTTAACTACCGCTGATCCAAATGGTCGTCAAGTTACATTTAATATTTATTATATAAGTACGAGTATACAACTAAATATTCTGTGATTTTAACTGATTTTATTTCAGGCATCTGTACCTGTTACATGTAGTAGAAAAACTATATAAAAACACGTTTGTTGTATGGAAGCCCCCAATAAATGTTGATTTTAATCTGTTTTAGTACTATGAAGTTGTTATAGCGGTCACAAAAATACATTATATTTACAATTTCCACTGTCTAACATTGGCACAGGGAATTAAAATTTCTCTAATTATAACGGTTTATGAGATGCAGTCTGGTGACAGATAGACAGATGCTTTATCCTTTCGGTACGGAACACTAAAATTGGTAACTTGAAAATCTTTATATTATAAATTGTTCAGATGCCCTGTTCACCATCCTTAATGGCCGTGTGTTAGTTGTTTTCCTCAACCCGAGTCGAGGCTAGTTGAAAACTCTCAAGCTCAGCCAATTCGCTCAGCCCGCGAAACAATCTGCGCTGGCACTTAATTTTTTTATTTTCCTATGTGTTGCGTTTACTTTTGAAATTGGCTTCCTAGATTCTAGAAAGGTGGTTTTAGAAATATGTTTTTATGTGTGAAATAAACGATATTCCCTCAACCCCCAGGAGGCACTCAGGTGCCATGATAACAATTGATTTCAATTGTGTCTGGAATAACTCACGATCGAGGGATTAAGAACTGTTTTTTGAGTTATGTTTCAGCTTTACTTGTTTATGGCATAGATAATCAAACGACATAGAGTATTTTTTTTAGGTTTTTCTACGCGTATACCTATATTTTATGTATGTAAGTACGCGCAGCTTTTTACAAGTTAGAACTATTTATAATATGATATTTTTTTCGTTCAAGGTCATTCTGATTTATTTTCGGGAAAAATCCACTCTGAAGGAAAGAAAAATGTATAATATTGGTGTCGTAAAAACAAAAGGGACGTACTTATGCTCGTCCTGAAGTCTTCTCACTGTTGGCCAAATTGCGATCTGGCAATCGTCTGCCAGGCGTTTCGTCTATGGCAAAACCCTACATATCTCTGAACATTCTGCCATTACCATGCTTATGTAATACATTTAGTCGCAGAATTTATCAAACAAAACCCTTACTACTTTAAACTAGCGAAAGATTTATATCCTCGGAATACAAGGAACTATAATCGATTAGTCCTTGATTTCTAACCAAAGTGTGCTCGTGCCCACAAGAACTGTTTCTGCATGTATGTGGCAGTTTATAATAACTAATAAGATTATTCAAAATATTAACGATCTGCCTGTACGGGTTGTACACTTAAAAAGGAATGGTAGATAGAAAGTCACTGGTGAAATGGTAATATACAAAAGTTTATTCTATTAACAACACGAAATAATACAGTTTTTACACGATATTAAAATACGATAAAGTAAATGGTTAAATGGTGGTGGTATGAGTGAAATACGCGCGATTGGTATGGTGATCGGATATGCACTAACTATAAAGACAATTGTAATTAGCTATTAAAAAGTATGACCTAAATTAACAAATTGTCGCGCATCGGGTAAATCCGCTGACACGTGCGTGACTAGGTTAATTAACGGTTAAAGACCGTACACTGCCCTTTAATAAATTTAAAACATTTCTGTACAAATGGTTAATCACACGTAGCACATTAACTCCATTTATGATTTTTTTAAATAACAGGAACAATCAGCAAATCGTACATTTTAATAATATCGATTAGGGTTTTTTTTTTATTTTTTTTTTTGGGGCGTCATTGATTTCAATTTTTTTTCCTTGTGAGTATTTAGAATTTTAGACATTAATTTATATAGTAAATTCCAATAATATTTTAAATTGTATTTGCATACTATTTGTTAATGGATGGATAGGTCCAAAAGCAAATAAATATTCTTATTATTATTATTATTTATTATTTATTTAAGCAAACAAATTTGCAGGCTTACAGTGTGATCCAAAGCGCCAGCAGTCATACAATACACATTACACAATAATAAAATGTCAAATAATTTAATTATCAATCAATTCGTGCAACAATCAAAGGACAATGCCCATCGTAGTATGGACTTTAGTATCGCTATAAATGATTTTGTGCCTCGCTGATTCATACCATATTTTGTAGGTTCCTAAGTTTAGATTCAAATATTAAAAACATTTTTTCTCTAGTTCGCCGGGTAACATGAAAAAAAAATTGCAAAGTCTATTAAATTGTGAGAACTGTCTTCCTCTTTATTCCTAAATAAAATAAAGAATTAATAATGATAACAATAATATTCCATGTCTAATTCCTTTTAGAGAAGCCCGTGTCTAGCAGTGGACTGATGCAGGCTGGTGATGATGATAACATAGTGATTACTTGCGATTGAAAACTACCGATATTATAATTAAATTGTTTTATAAACTAGTGGACCCGGCAAACTTCGTACTTATCCCCGACCCGTCCTGCCGCGTCCCCATAAATTTTGATATCTTAAAAGTTATTATCCTCTTCCGGACGAGCCAAATCCAAATCACAAGAATTATAAAAATCGGTCCAGCCGTTTTCGAGTTATAACTGGTGTAACTAACTCGAATTTCTATTAAAATGTACTAGCCTAGCTGACCCCGCGAAATTCGTATCGCCTCAGAATAGTATTTCATTTTGAAGTCTTAAATGTCATTATCATCAAATATGGCGGGGTTGGATAAATGTATGCAGGTAAACAGTATTGTGGTAGTTATTTTCGACGTTAACTTTAATGTTTTTAATAGTTATTATCCTATTCCCGACGAATACAAAGGAGACGGACCATGGTGGGCCAAAATGAAACAAGATGAAATATTGATCATTCAAACACTTCTTAAATAGTTAAGATAAATACAAAATATCAGCTTTATCCACAGTCTAGGAAAAAAGAAAACATCGTTAGAAGTTACTGTTAACGAATAAAATGAATTGAACATCACAAATCGATTACGTTGTTTGGTTCATTTCTTAATCGTTTCACTGCAATTAAAATATATAATATTAATAACATCACATGCATAAAACACAGAAATCATCTAAAAAAAAATGTTATCAACCTTAAAAAAACATTTTAAATGAATAACTGTCATCGATTATTCATATATTTAAACACTTTGGTGCCAAAGCCGTAAAAAAAATTACATTGACAGGAGAAAGAAAAAAAATGTCACTCGACTCGTTTGATTTGTTTTCTTCGCTTCGTTTTGAGTGTGCTCTTTTTCTGCTTTTGGAATACTTTTACCTAATGTGGTCACAAACTCTCTAGTAACATAAATACACTTATCTGTATTATATAAAGTGCTCCATTACTTTAAAAATAAATGATTTAATACGCTATTCTTTGTAAAAGTTAACTATTTCGGTATAAGCTATTCTTAACCTCACTATTTCATAATATTTTATATCTCAGATCATCATCATCATTATCATCATTCGTCAATCACAGTCCGTTTCCTTTAATGTAACAAAAATCATAATAATCGGTCCAGCATTTCTCGAGTTATAAGCGGTGTAACTACAGTGTAAATAATAATAGGGGGTGTTTTTCTTGTAGCTCACGGACGTAAAAAAATACGGACGTAACCTCGTCTAATCACGAGTGAAGCATGATAATGGCCGCCCGTTTATGCTGTGTGCGTGATTTAAGGGTTGCCATATAAATAATCAATTACCCTACTGTTTCAATCGCGAGGTAGAAATAATCGGTCGGTTATGTAATATACATAATATGTTTTTATCAGAAATTTAAACGGTTGACCTATGTTGACCTACCTAACATAATTTTTATGACCACTGTGATAGAAAATAAGACACATGTTACGTGTAAAGAAATGTATTTTTACACATCACATTATTAGTAATAAGTCGCTTTAACTTGCCAACTGCACCAAATGGACGCGAACAGGCGACATGACCCTAATTCAAATACAATATAACTTACTCTTTTTGGAATGGCATACGGAACCAAACAACGTAGCCCCTTAGCTGTAGTCATAAAATCTATGTCATCAAAATGTGCACTGCACACGGTACTGGCAGATGATGGGTTCCAACCTAACTGTTTTCTCCTCTGCAGTTTCGAATAACTAAAATCCAGTCATCTCTACGGATTTTGTTTCTAGGAAACCTTTTAAAAGGACGCAAGGGATCTTCAATTTTTTCTTTCAAGAAACGGCACCCAAAAACTGACGAAATCAGATTTCACAGAGTCACATAGTTTGTTGCATACAAATACAGATTTCCCCACTTTTAGGGAAATTTTCCCGTAAATAAAGTGACAACACTGTTGCATTTCACTTCTAGAATTCTGGTGAAAATTTTAAAACATAATTAAGGAAAAATATCACGAATCGTAACAATTTACGTATGATAGGTGATTCCATGTGATTTTTTACGTTTACTCATGTAGTTTTTACACGATTTCACCACACAAGACGGCATTTTTGAAAAACAAATCGTAGATGCAACGTACGCACTAGTACGTGTCACTGGCGCTGTCACAGGGGACGAAATGGCAGCGGGTTGTCGGACCTAGTGTGTTTGTGTGAGTGTAGATCATGTACAACAAACGAAATTGTAGTACTCGTAGCTTGCATGCTTCACATTTTTTTAGTGTGATGTTACGTCCGTATTTTTTTAAGGTCCGTGTTGTAGCTATGCTTCTTGTCGACACTAGCCACTATTTTCCCGAAGCAGCAGTAGTTTCACATATTGGGACGTGTGAAAACGCCTCCTGGGTCCGGTTTGCTGAAATTAAACAGATTTTAATGATTTTAGAAATGATTTTAAATAAAATGTGTTTTCCTTCGAGGACGCTTATGCCCATAGTAGGCGCCGCGTGACTGATATTATGATGGGTTTGATAAGCACTTACTTCTTGGACATTAAATTTAAAACTTATTACTGAACCGGGATGTAATGTTGGGACCAGGGAGTGCGAATAAAAGATGTTACTCTGTTGATTGATGTATTAATAATCTCCAATATAAACCTTATGTCTATCTTATATACTAAACCTATGCTACGTAATGAGGTGAGGTGCGTCACACTCTACACCTCCCCCGTATTTTGAAAAAAAAACATATTTTTTTTTTTAATTATTTAAGTGAAGTCATAGTATTCCAATACTCTCATTTAATTTTTAAGAATCTATCTACCAAAAAAAAAACATGATTAATAACTCTACAAAATATACTGATAAAAACTACCTAATGACTTCTACTATAACTGATTACATATTATAATATTCATTTATCTATATATATTTTAGAATGTAACTTATTTATTATTAGCGTAGGTAGACAGGTCAATTTCTACAAATAAAAAGTTTCATTAAAATTCCTTGAAACGTATACAAAATCGGCAAAATACAATTAAATTTCATAAGGAATAGGAGTAGAATGATTCAGTGGATACCTAAAACTCATAACATAATCCAGATAAATTTAAATAGTCAACACAAGCTACATTTTATAAAACATTTTAGAATTCACAAACCATATTATAATTATGTTACTACAATTACTACCGTATTTCATTTAGGTATATATGCTTAAAAAAAATACATTTTCTTAAAAAAACATTGCCATTATCAATTTTAACATTGTCCAAACATAACATAAAACAATCAATTATTTTCTTCCATAAAAAAAATCTTACACATTTCACAGTTCTACATACAATTCTACAAGTATGTGGGCACATTAACAAACAACTATAACATTTAATAGGTACATATTTACCACTTT
Organism: Anania crocealis; assembly: GCA_949315895.1. Taxonomy (NCBI): domain Eukaryota; kingdom Metazoa; phylum Arthropoda; class Insecta; order Lepidoptera; family Crambidae; genus Anania; species Anania crocealis. Next base: position 4,289,471 of record OX438868.1, read on the forward strand.
AGGTAATTTTCATATTTGGGCCTGTCACTAGGTCCCTTTTCACATAATACACATTTATTTGGTACAGTTTATTTAAACATAATAGTCGACTTATAACGACATTTTACTCCACTACTTGCTATCATTTCAAAGATGAATTGCCTTACTAATTGGGGTCATTTCCAACTATTTTCACAGAGAGAAGCTCGTCTGCACCATGATCAAATAATGGATCTGACACCCTTAACTGTACCTTGTACCTTGGTTTTTTCTATCATTATATTCGTATTGTGCTAGTTGTGTGCCCTACTTTTAATCATTTCTATCAAAAATAACAATACCAAACCAACATTAACACATCATTACAAACTGAATGCTTTAGCATCAATAAGTTTGTAAACTTTCGGGTGATCAGTCCAATCGTATGACAAAACATTTTTACTAAAGTATTCCCTATCTCTAAAAATCTAATCTTACAGCAATACCAAACAATCTTGAAATCTTTTAGGTCAGACATTTAACTATACATTATTTAAAATAAAATAAAACTAATGTATCTACTCTGTTTGGAACAAAAGCTATTTAAAACATCCACATTAAACTAGATGCTTAATAAATATTTTCTTTAACAACAATATTATCGTGTGTTATGATATTAATAAAATACTTTATGAAACAAACAAAATAACAACGTAAATAACTTTAGGTACCCCACTGTTACAAATTTAATAGATGAGTTATTCATTAGTCCAAATGAAGACAACATAATATAAAAGAAGGAATGCGGCTAGTATGCATAACAACAACTTGTATTACAATATCTGATAGCACTTCCATAATTATTAATAACAGTTTCACAATAGCCAGTGACACAAAAAATAATGCTGATATATTTTTAATTGAATAACCTACACGTATCAAAAGATTAATAATGAACAGAGGCCTTAAACTATAAATGCAAATAATATTGAAGTATCTCCATAGCAATCATTATATGAAAAAATATTAAACTTTCTACTTTTTAAATGCAATAAAAAGAGGATTTACATATTTATTTCATTATATATAATAAGTTTCTAAAAAAAAACATTTAACAATTCCTTAATATACTCATTTCTGAATCAAACGGAATATTTATTCATCCAAACCAAATCAATTTATAAGTTCATGAAAGTACAAAACATTGTGAGTAAAAATCACATGGTATAAAAATAATGTAAAATAAAAAGTTAATAGCAATAAAATGAAAATTTTATAAAAAATGAAGCACTGATTACATTATGTGTCAAAACGTGATTTGACCCGTCTTCTTACTTGCTTACTATAATTTGTTACCTAGAATGATTATTATTATGAAATATAATAATATTTATTATTTATAAAGAAAATTAAGTATTTAAAAAAAACCGTATTCCAATTCCCGCGTCTTCATTTTGCGTTCCGTCCCTTGACACGCATGACACTCCCGGCGCCAACTCTTCTACCTTCCATCTATGTCGCCAACAACACCCACCGCCCATCATAACTTTTCTTCCACCATCCATCTGGCTTCATCATCGCCCGGCAGCCAGGAAACCGGCGCATCATCTTCTTCGTGCACTTTCTAACTTTCGCCTTGTATGTAAATTGTCTTTGAAAAACGATCACAGTTTAAACTTTTGTCCTTCAAAATTTAATTTATACACTTTTATCAGATATTAACTTAAACGCACAGCACTGCCCAGAAGGCAGCACTGGCAGGGTCGCCATGTAATGTTGGGACCAGGGAGTGCGAATAAAAGATGTTACTCTGTTGATTGATGTATTAATAATCTCCAATATAAACCTTATGTCTATCTTATATACTAAACCCATAGGTTTAGTAGCATACTACGTAATGAGGTGAGGTGCGTCACACACTACAGGGATTTACAATGCAATGTTATAATTTATAGGTAAAATCGTATTTACCTTCCCGACGTGTCTGCCCGCGACCATGATTCGTGCAATCGGATCGAAACGTCGGGAAGGTAAATACGATTTTACCTATAAATTATAACATTGCATTGTAAATCCCGGTACAGTGATAAGTTTTATGTGTAACAATGCATCAAGAAAGTTTAAAAACCTATTAAATTTAAATACTGAGTACTCCTTAGTATCATCAATCTTTAACGGCCAGTCCCACTAATCTATCTATCGCCAGTTTTGACATTTCAGAGATAGGAAACAGTTTCTATCTCTGTTTTTGCCGTCCAGAGAAACAAAGACAGAAGTTGTTTTCTATCTCCGATATGCCACAACTGAAGATAGATAGGTTATAAGGACCGGCCGTAAGTCATCTAGGTACGTAAAATTGAATTGCATTAAAGTAAGTGTGAGACAGACATGTTGCTGATACTTCAACTTAGACAGATCGAAGTGTCATTTTTAGGGTTCCGTACTCAAAGGGTAAAAACGGGACCCTATTACTAAGTTAGCTGTCAGTCCGTCTGTCCGTCTGTGTGTCTACCTGTAGGCTGTATCTCAAGAACCGCGATAGCAGACAGTTGAAATTTTCACAAATTATGTATTTCTGTTGCCGCAATAACAACAAATACTAAAAACAAAATAATATAAATATTTAAGGGGGGGGGGGGGCTCCCATACAACAAATCCGTTTTTTAGCCTTTTTGGTACGGAACCCTTCATACGCAAGTCCGACTCGCACTTGGCCGGTTTTGTTGTGTCTTTTTATCTATGTACGAAAATTGTTACTTTGCACTACGTTAAATTGCTAATGACGTTATCCTCCTTAAAAAAACATCAATTATTGACAGTTCAAAACTAATTTGAAAATGGGAATGCGCCATTAAAACAGTCAAGCCTTAAAACGGTTAACGAGCGTGTCAAGTTTTCATGTGGTAAACTTTGTATCACCTGCTGAGGTAATTCTGGATTAGTATGGCTTGAGGAGTAACAGCTTCTTGGAGTTTAAAAGCCATATATTATTATTGGCCATTACTAACGTTAGTGCTGAATACGTAAGCTGATGAATTACTGATGCATTTTATGTCTAATGACTTAGGTAAGAGGGTCTAATTTATTGGAAATACAAGATGGTTAATCAAATTACATTCTTAATGCAGGTTTATGTGAAAAAAATTATAGTTTAAAAAACTTAAAAAAACACGCTTTTAAAACAGATTGAACTAAAAAATTAAAAATAAAACTGTAGTAATCAATTGAAAAATTCATATTATTGTACAAAAAGCGTGGGGGGCTTGATTTAGACTGTTGTAAATATTTTATCAATAATTTACTATATCTGTGGATATCATAACAAGCCCCCCACGCTTTTTGTACAATAATATGAATTTTTCAATTGATTACTAAAGTTTTATCTTTAATTTTTTAGTTCAATCTGTTTTAAAAGCGTGGTTTTTTAGTTTTTTGAACTATAATTTATTTTTTACTTTTTAGTTTAGTTTATAAGATTTCATTCCTTTATCGACTCGACTGTAAGTCCAAAGCTATGCAGGAATCGTAATTGATACAGATCGCGCGCTAGCTCTATCTCTTTTACTCTCTCTTACAGAGGAAAACTGGGAAACTGTTAATAAATTATTGCATTGTCATCGGTCCTTGATACGTGTGTAAAGTTTCAAATTAATCAAACTTCTGGAAATCGGTAAAAATTATGCTCAAAGATTCCATTACATACATACATAGATAGATACAACCCAAGCTAATAAAAGCGTGGTAAAAAAACTTGTTAGGCTAAAACACATGTTAGTTTTTATTCGTAATCATTAAAAAAAGCTTAAACCTACTTAGCAGTTAAATCGTAACTCTTATGAGATCACTTTTAGTCCGTCTGTCCGTCAATTCGTCCGACCGTCTGTATGTAGGGATTATTTATTTCGGAAAACCATGGAGGCAATTATCGAGTTGAAATTAAAACCTTATTTTCAAATCTACAGTCCCTTGAAGCTGCAAAAAAATCAAATTTAAGTATTAAAAAATACGGTTGTTTATGCAAAAAAAAGGTATATTTCGATACTCGTAAGGGAATCTAAATTTATAAGGTACTAGCTGTTCCCCGCGACTTTGTACGCGTCAATTTCTGTTTAAATGATCGCGATTATTTTTGTAACATTTTTCACTGATGCTTCGCTCCTATTGGTCGCAGCGTGATGTTATATAGCCTAAAGCCTTCCTCGATACATGGACTATCCAACACTAAAATAATTTTTCAATTCGAACCAGTACTTCCAGAGATTAGCGCGTTCAAACAAACAAACAAACAAACAAACAAACAAACAAACAAACAAACTCTTCAGCTTTATAATATTACTATAGATATAGATTTTCCGTTGACCTAGAACTATAAAATTTTAAAAGTATGAAAAGATTTGAAAACAAAACTGAACTCATGTATAACATACTGTTATATGTATACCAAAGTGTGTGAGCAAAGTACCCTGTACGATTCCAATCCGATGGCACTTCCTGTTTTTAACCGGCTTCAAAAAAAGGAGGAGGTCCTATTTTCGTCTGTTTCTTTTTATCCTATCTATTTTGTATTATGTCACAAAGAATTCGTCAGACTAATTCATACCAGTAATAGTATTCGTATCGGCTGTTATTCAGCAATGACCATTGTCACGATCCAGTACACCTGTTGTTTGAGCGAATAGTGCTCTTGGCTTTGTAAAGAAACTTAAATAAATAGCCGACAAATTCTTTTGTCAGACGATTTCCTTCCTTAATAGGCGAGAACAAAAACTGATAGCGTCTCTTATAATCTGATTGAGTGTCCAAAAACGCCTGATAAGACCATTAACATTACTCGGACTAAGTTCTTTTGTCTCAAAAGAAAAATGGCGGAGGCCGTGACGACGCAAACGAGGCAAAAGAAAACCATTGTGTTTCTATTGTTTACAAGAATCAGAGCTGGGGGACAATGGACAATAATAATTTAGAGGCTGTTGTAAAAAATCTCGAGTGTCAGCACCCGATTTATAGTCTAATGATATTTTTTGCATAACACAATGCTAGATATCTCCGACAGGCTAACTCAGACTTGTGTATGGTCTAGTGAATTCCCAATAGCACTTCATGCATTCAATAGATTTGCAATAACTACATAATATTTTATAACTAAGCCCCCCACCGCGTCTGTCTGTTTGTCACTGTTTAACTAAAAAAAAATATATTTAAGACATGCCTCACTGGGCCACACAGATCTATCTAGTCCCAAATTAAGCTACTATTAGGTACCCTGTCGTATGGGGTACTAGACAACCGATAAACTTACTTATATATTATTGTATATTGTTATTTTTTTTAAAATACATACGTAGTTTTTAACTCAAAGTCACACATCCCTAAGACAATACGGGTATTATTAACTGAATATGCTCATTGCAATTCATTTTTATAACTACAAAAATCACATGTAAACCAATATATAACTTATGTAAATCAAACTTGATAAGTCGCGGTTCCAACCCCAAACTATTGCTTTAACATTTCATACTATAAAACTGGATAAAATTATACAAAAATCTACTTTTTCCTTCGCGTTCATAGCGAAAATCTCTACGTTTTCATCTTAACAAGCAACATTTGAAAGCGCCTCTCCCCAAAGGATTTCATAATCACACAGGCGTAACAAAAAACAGTAACACTGCAGAAGACCTCTGTGTTTTTGTTGCACGTTTTCAGGGTTCCGTTGTTAAATAAAGAGACAACTCTGGAAATTGGAAATTTTAATCGAAATATTCAATTTCCGTTTATAATTTTGTCTTTGTACTTCAATAGAGAGTTGTGAGCCGTTTAAGTTCATTTCCTTGTCTTCATTTTAGTATTTTCTCAGTAATTCTCGATGGCCTTGAATAAATGAAGTAACATTAAGGCTGAGAAATGTCTGTTTTAGACAAAGAAATCCTTAAAGAATTTGATAATACAATTCGTTGAATAAAGGAAGCAGTCGTCCGGTAAACGAAAGGTTTCAAGTCTCACCTCAGGCAGGCGAAATTGGTTTTCGAGGTATTATTTTGAACACTAGCAATTTAATTGCTTGAAGAACAGTTTAAAAACATTGCAAGAGTTATATCAATACTTTATTTTACATATTATTGTCTAATGATATTCTGTATTATATGTATACAGGGTGAAATTTAAACCACTTTCCAAATTTTTGTATAGCAATCTACGAGGCAAAAATCTAATGACGTATTTTTTCTTTTGGTATAGCCCAGTACAAAAATATCAAGATAAAGCACTTAGAAAATGTCCTCCAAAAATCTAAAATTTTGGATACGGCATCCTCTTAACACTTTTTTTACGCGTTGCGCATCTCATTCATTCATTACAATACTATTCATAAGTTTTTGATTTTCCCTTTATACCTTAACAGGTCTAGGACCGTAAAAATTGAAAACTATATCGCGAAAAATATTTTCGGGTGACAACTTGATTTACATTTTTTACTTCATAATAGGCTCTAAATACGATACTGAACACATATAAAAATTTTGGAAAGTGGTTAAAATTTCATCCTGTATAGTGGCTAAGTTTTATGTACTGGTAAACATAAGACCACAGAACATAGAAAAAGGTTAGAAAGGCACGACGTTAAAAGAAACCAATCACAGCGCTCACTTACATTCATGTTTGGGCAGAAGTAATGTCATTTGGTCATAACCACTGTGGCGCGCCTGCATTGCCTACAACGCCTTTCTAACATTTTTTCCGTATTCTGTGCATAAGACCACTAATATAGCACACTTAGTAAATATAAAAAAATGTTGATTGGATTTGATTTGTTACTACGAGTATTTTACACTAGGTTAAGATTTGATTAGATTCCATCCGAAACAATTACTATTCTATTGTATAAATAATCACGAGTAATGATTCGTTTTATTACCGTTACACTAGCTGAAGATTTCTTTGGACTTCATCTGAACTAAATTTATGTATCCATATTTGATATTTAAGTAACTTAATTGCAGTAGATAAACGTGAAAAATTATCCTGCGAGGAGATGCGGGTTAGAGTCCCGCCTGAGACATAATTTTTCAAGTTTATCTACTGTTATTATGTATCGATTCTATTCTCATAATAATCTCAAATAACCTTTAAGTTTATTTTATATTATGTATGCTCACGTAGGTAATAATAAGTTTTTGTTGTCTAACTTCCATGATTATTAAAATAAGTTGTATAAAGTATTATTAATTTCACATGTTGCCTTAAGTACTTAGCACCACCTTCCCCTTTCTTTATAGTTTTTCCTGTAAAGGTTGTCTGGAAGAGATCGCTGACGGCGATAAGACCGCCTAAGTTGTACATGTTAATGTAAGAATCAATTTTTGTAATTCCTTTGTGGTGTGCAATAAAGAGTATTCATTCATTCATTCATTGAACCTCTCTTTTCTATACGGAACTTTCTTAAATTCACCTGCATAGTTTTTTGCGGGTTGTCCTTTTTCACCCAGTGTGTCCGCCGCTCTCAGCAAACAAACACAGCGCTGAAAAAGGATTAAATCGATCCAATTTGGTGCCGATACGCCGAGCATTGTTGCGACTTCTCTTTGAACTGACCATTTTTTCTTTAACTATTTCAATTATTACTGTAACTAACAGTGTTTGGGTGGAATAGGTGGGTATAGCTGATTAAAACGAAGTAATTGGATGACGAAATCTTGCATAATACTTTACTTCTTACTTAGATAGATTAGCTTTGAGGCAATACTAGCTGTTGCCCGCGACTTCGTCCGCGTCAATTTCTGCAACATTTTTCACTGATGCTTCGCATCGCTTCCTATTGGTTGCAGCGTGATGTTATATAGCCTAAAGCCTTCTTCGATAAATAGACTATCCAAAAGATTTTTTCAATTCGAACCAGTACTTCCTGAGATTAGCGCGTTCAAACAAACAAACTCTTCAGCTTTATAATATTAGTATAGATAAGTAAAGTAACGGCTTATAATCCTCCCACTGCAGGGCAAAGGCCTCCATCACTGAATTCAAGTTATCATAACAATATTGTGTACAGGCATAATCACTTTCCAAATGCAGATTGGTGATCACAAACCCGAGCAATGTTCGAAAATACGAAACTTTCGTTGCCTGACCCGGTGATCGAATCTGGGACACCGAGATCTTGGCTCGGTATTCAAACTACTAGAACAACGGGGGCATTGGGCGTTTAAGGCCATAATGTACACTCAATATGCAAAAAACAAATACGAACATTATAAATGCGAAATTTTTAATGATTACTCGTATTTGTTACACAATCACGCCAGAATGGAAAACTAATCTGGATGAAATTCAGCATGAGATAGGTTATCAGCTGAAGTATCACAAAGGCAGTTTATTAAACTACAGTTTTTGTGGGATAGTTTTACATTCAAATTGCAATGCATACGAAGTCGCGGGCAACAGCTAATGTAAAATAAAGTGAAAGAAGCCGTGTAGATAGCACCACCCTGCGCAGGCCTTTAGGTCAAGAAGAGGTGGTGATATGTACGAGGGACAATCCCCGGCTTTTATGTCATTCAAAATAGATCCCTAACAACTGGATTGATTAACGCACACTATGAATTAAAAGTACCGCGTACAAAAAGTATTTTCTGCGGACAAAAGTCCCTCGTCTGTGCAGGCCTTAAGTGTGACGTAAAAGGGGACTCAAAGAGTGCCAGAAAAGACGGCAAGCAGCGTCACTCTCTTCCATTTGGCATTACTGCGAGGCTGCTAACCCTCATAACAAACTTGGTACATATGACAAAATTCTCATTTGGAAAGCAATATATTTGTATATAAATCTTACATTTGTATGTAAAACACTGATGTGTGATCACCCAGTATAACAATACATTTCAATTAAGCTAAGACCATCGCTGAAATAAACTAAAAACTAAAAATGTTTCTTTCGTGTGTAAAAAGTGCAAAACTCGTAATTTGATGAAACCACGCTGGCTTACAGTGATAAGACATTGCTTGAAAAATTGACGCTGTAACGTGTGTGTCGGTGGCTTAAGTAAAGCGCCGAGCCTGGTATGCATGGAGATGCGGATTCGAGTCACGCCTGAGACAGTTTTTCAAGTTTAAATACTGAAAGTATAATTGCAATTAAGTTGCTAAAAATATCTTAATAATATAAAGTCTAAGGACATCTAATTCGAAAGGTAAAACAGGGTTGTCAAGTTACAAAAAAAGCCTTTTTCTCACGATAACATAAAAAATAAATAATCTTGATAACAAAATGTATTTTTGATCTGGTATAAAAATATATTTTTTTACTGTACCTACGACTTTATAAGACAATAATACAATATGTTTTGTGACAGTAGGCAATAATATTTCTCACAATCGCTGTTCGTCGCACGTTTCTCACCGATTGGTTTGACGTAGACATCGTTTGACACGTAAAGGTGAAATTCCTCGTGACGCTGCAATCTTTCAAACATTGCTGTTCTTCACAAAAAGCCATGCTAGGGTCTGTAGACAAAAAGCGAAAAACAACCTAGAGTACAGTTCAACGAGAATTTTTCGTTTTATAAGTTCTGTTCGTCCTTTATTTCCGTAAGAGTATGTAGGCACAGGGCTGCAGGGCATACATATAAAATAAAAAAACTAGATGCACAATCAGCGACAAAAAACAGGTCTTATGGAATGAGCACCCAGTTGAACATTTGGGTGCTCTTCTGTCCTTACAATTTCCTAAATTTAACTTCGAGTCATGTAAGTAAAATTGAATTTATATTGCGATAGTCACTGGACATTAAAAATAGTTACTCAAATTATTATTAATTGTGGGCGATTTAAATAGGACTGTGTATCTAGTTCTTATCTAGGTATTTGTAGGATTTATATTATATTTATTTATTTATATTTGTTCTTATATTAATAGGGCACAGGATTATCAAAAAGGAGAAAACCATTTACCACAACACAGTAAAGACAATTTTTTTTCAAATTAGCAGTCTCAAGCAGACCATTTCCATTTTCATAATAAAGATAGCATAGTATAAGTAGTCATTCAGTTTTGAAATATTATGAGCAATTCTATCTCTAATCATACATCTATCATACATCAATCCAAACATTCAAAATATTTATTAAGGAATATGAACAAATACTTAAAGCACAAGCATTCCTTTTTTGTTTGTTGGTAAGGGGCGTGATCGTCTGAAATTCGCACCCTGGCGCTCAATATGGTTAAGAAGGTTCCGGTAACTGGTAGTAACTTATAGTAAAGAATTATATTTTTTCAAAGTTTTTCCAAGCTATTTCACACTGACCCAGAAATGTCGTGCACAGATATTTCAGACTGACTGTACGCACAGGGCTAAATCGGCAGAAACAGGTCGTCCCACGTACGTTATTGGGTTTCGTGCTTTATGTGTATGGGTTTTATGAAACTACCGTTTGTCCGGACCTGACAGTTTTGTACTGAGCGTTCTCTGTTCCTGGCTTCAGTGATATTGTTGCAAAGTTTTCTATGTATCACAATATTGGTGAAACTGTCCAACTACGCAAGCGTAACTGAGAAAGTTTACAAAATATTAGAGAATAAATATCTAAGCAAACCTGGCCCCTAATTCGCGTAACCGAATCGTATTACAATCGTTATTGAACGACAGGTTTTTGACAGTTCTAGTATGGGCTAAATGTCAAAATCGTCCAATTCAATCACGATCGAACTGCGGTTCGCTTACGCGAATTAGGCCCCTTATCTTAGCCACTATCGTTGAAACTGTCTCATACATATATACAAAGACTCACACTTGCGCACTATGTTGTTTCCGCGCCTTGTATTTATCCGCAGACACGTCACAGGACACTTAATAGTGCCCTAAAAATTTTGTCGTCTTACGTCAGAGGACACTATAGTGACCAATCGAGTGTCCACTCAACTAGCGGCACAGATGAAAAAAAATTCAAGTGGCTTAAATACCACTGCTCTTAGCAATGTTTGTGGTATTTGGTACCAAAATAAACCATAGATGGCTCTTAAAGATACAACCGAACCGTTCTTTAACATTTATTTTTCTATTGGATATGGTTAATAAATATTGATGATCTTAATTTGACTAATAGTGAAAGGTAGACAGCTGGTTGGCGCACGCAGTTTGGCCAACTGTAAAGAAAGGACGCTGCTGTCCATCTCCTGGCAGTACTCATTTAATCACCTCTTACGACATCCAAAGACAGAGTACGTATATTGATATTCTTTTTAAAATGCCAATACCATACCACACTTTTCATATTCATCATCATCATCATCATCATCAGCTTATTGCAGTCCACTGCTGGATATAGGCTACTTCAAATGCACGCCACTTAGGTCGATTACACGACACTTAAGTCGATTTCTTTTTCACTTTTTCATAATATTAGAGTTAAAATTGCTTTTCATAGTAATTACTAAATCAGTGCCTCTATTCTCTATCATCTACGTCGCAAACCAACAAACTATTCTTTTGTTTGTATCCGAGTAAACCTGTGGTCTAAAAAAACAGAGATACAGGACACGTAAAAAGAACAACGCAACAGGAAATAATATGAGGTGAAGAATAGAAGGCTCACATCCAGCAATGCAAAAGTACATACATAAATTGTGTAAATTAAAAAAAAATACAGAACAACATCTTGCCCCTATTATAGCTAACTAAATCGTATCACAATCGTAATTGAAAAGCAAGTTTTTGACAGTTCCAGTATGGGCTAAATGTCAAAATAGCTTAATTCAAGCACGATCGAACTGCATTGAAATAGCTGAATAAGGCCCCTTCACCAAATGGAACGCGAAAACAAGTCAAGTCAGAACAAAACTCTGACACTTGCATCCTTAAAGAAAAGTCAAACGATGAGAAAAAGATAACACTAGTAATTTTCTTGAAAGCCAGTGAAGAGCAAATTTTAAAGCAGTAATTTTCTAAGCGTGCTTAGTCAAGCGTGACCCAACGTAATATGTGTCAACTGTGTGAGGTTTCACCGCAGATTTTCTATGCTGTAAACCAGGCTATCACAGTATTTTTTACTTCGGCCCGCAGGCACCTTACTAAATCAATTAACTGCTAGCTCAACCTAGGTTATTGTGCAGACATTTTAAAATGCAAGAGAACTTTGTTCGCTGGACGATAACACAGATTTAGATATAGTGATAGAAGAGACTAGTACACTAAATAACAACATCAATTGCATTGTTCTTATATAAGTGTCATATATAAATAAATGTGGACAACGTCACATACATTGTTCTGATCCCAATTAGAAATAAATAAGTTTTAAACTTTCTTGATGCATTGTTACACATAAAACTTATCACTGAACCGGGATTTATAATGAAATATTATAATTTATATACGATTTTGCCTATAATTATAACATTGCATAGTAAATCCCGGTTCAGTGATAAGTTGAATAAATAACTAAAGCACTCGTATTTTGGAAACCAGAAACAACGAAGGTATACCACAAACACCCAGACCCGAGAAAATGTAGAAAAACACTTTTTATCTATAATGACCCGTCCGGAAATCGAACCCGGGACCCCGGAGCAGGCGACACCTTGAAACCGACGTGTACGCCACTTTGCCACGGAGATCGTCATGTGGTGCTAAGTGCTCTAGTAAGAAGAACCGATGGTCGTTGGGCGCAAATTTTCGGTAATATAGGTAGGCCGACTGGTGGACCGACTATCTGGTGACGGTCACGGGTGGCGCGGGATCAATAGTTGTGGAGATCCTTGGGGGAGGCCAATGTCCTGTGGGCATCGTTTGGGTAGATATAAAATAATATGATGATAATTAAGATGGTGCTACCACACATTAAAAGAATATATATCACTATCTCTTCTCTTCCTGACTCTCTAAATAAAATAGTACAGCTAGACAAAGACGGGCAGCTTCTTTCTATCACTGGCCAAACTTCAAGTCAATCCGCCTGCCAAACGTCAGTGGGCTAGTATAGATTGGTGATAATGGTTCCAATTAAGTGCCAAGCTACAAAGTGCTTGTTTATTTGAATCAGAAACAACGTTGGTACCAAAAAACCTAGACCTGTGTTTTTCAACATTTGTCAGTTTTATTTTGACTGTTTTTATATTAGTGAGATGTTTTTCAAGTAAACATAAGTATACGTATCATAATGATTGCCAATAAAAGTTCTTCCGTGATCATGTCGCTTATAAATACAGAAAACTCAGAAAAAACAGCGTAGAAATTTCGAAGCAACAAACTTTGAAGATTGCCTATAAGTTGCTTCCAGCAAACAAATCTACTTCATTGTCCAATGCCATACATTTAAATTAAAAAGTTGCCGTATCCAACGGCCAAAATAATGAACATTGTCAAAGCCGCGCATCGCATGGAATGGATTAATATTCAGTACTTAGTGTGCGGCAAATTGGAAAGCTTTATTGCACCCGGATGCACTGTTCGCTTTGTTTATACAGACAGACACAATATAGGCAGAGGCAGTGAACACATTCCGTACATCGACTCTAAACGTCAATAACATGATCATCATCATCATTGATCTAGACCCCGTTGGTCTAGTGGTTTAAATACCGGGCCAAGATCTCGGGGTCCCAGGTTCGAATCCTGGGCCGGGCAGCAAAAAGTTTCGAATTTTCGAACGTTGCTTTGTGACCACCAACCTGCATTTGGCAAGCGTAGTGATTATGCCAGTTCACCCATCATTGCTGTGGTAACCTGAATTCAATGATGGAGGCCTTTTCCCTGCAGTGGGATGATTATAGGCTGTTACTACTACTACTACATCATCACCATCATCATCACAGTCGGTCTCTTGATTGCTGAAGGTCATTCCCAACTTAGAAGTGCTTTGTGGTGGTCTTAGTTAGGTCTCTCCACCCTTGCCTATCGATTTCTCAAAAAGCCAGGTTTATTATGGTGCCCTTCCTCGTGGTCTTTTCCCTTCTACCTTCTACTTTTACCATCATGATGGTTTTTTCGAGTTGTCTGGATCACTTCTGGCCGTATGTTCAAAATAGCTCAACTAACTTGTGTAGAGGCCCATAAACGTCCCATTGGTCGATTGGAACATTACTCGGGTTTGTGATCACAACCCACGTTTGGCAAGGGTTGTGGTTCTGCCTGCACACATCACTGCTGTGGTAACTTGAATACAATGATAGAAGGCCTTTGATGGAAGGATGATTGTAGACCGTTACTTTACTTTTTATGATCGCATTTATTTCCAACAACATTCAAATGCAAAAGATCAAAAGTAATTAATTTTAAGAAATATACCTATAGTACTCGTAAGTTAGAGAGTGAGCCTACTTAAATAATTTATAATTTTAATTTATTCAAAATATAGCATTTATGGTTCAATACACCTATTTTGAAATAGCAATGTTAACTATTAACGAATTTATTTGTTTTATTGATTTTTCCCATTGCAGTCGTTCATCCAAAACGCAAAGGGAATTAAAATTCCGGTTTGAGTCAATTCACTTTGCTTTAATTCGGCTAAGATAATATGTTAGGGGAACACCCTAGCAATTCACATTCTGTTATTTCATTGAACATGATAATAAGCATGCTATCTAGTACCTACCTAACTATCTTTTTTATATCTGCCTATTTGTTCCGGCTAATATCGGATGGCGCTGCTGATAGGTTTTTTTGAAGCAAACTTCATTTGTTTCTCTTTTTTAACCTAATTCCGAAGTCCACTCAAACGAAGTTGCGGGAAATTTAGAACTATTCGTTCTAATATTTTAAATGCAAAAGTATCTGCCTGTCCGTTTGTTACGCTTTCACGCCTAAACTATTGTGATGAAATTTGGTACAGACAACGGCAGGTCAACCTACCCAAAAAGTTAAAGGTCATAGAATTGATTTTCAACTTTAGGTCCAACAAGTAGAGATTAATATCAATTGAGAAAATTTGACGTTTTGTGGTAGGTTGACGTGCTGCTGTCTGTACATTGATAGATTCTTATATAAGGGTATAAAATTGCCAATGTCCTTTCGTAAGTTCTACCTTACAAAAGGACATTGGCAATTTCGTACCCTACTGCTGGGCATAGGTTTTCGCCCGCACCATGTAACTTGTAGTTCAAGAATATAGTGAGAAAAAATTTAGGAAGTGTACCGAGAATGAACAATAGGCTTTCGGTCATAATCTATTGGATTTAGTATTCTAAGCACATATTCCCCCTAAAATCCGTCCAGCGAGACGTTTTACGATTACGAGTACAATCTATGCACCCAAGGGAGTGAGGCGTGCAATATTTACCAGTTCGATAACGATTCAACACGCTTTGTGGAATCAAATGGTCTGAGTGTGTAGGCTCAAACATTGGAATATATAAGGACACGCTATATGCATCAGTGTGTCTTGGCACGGTGAACAGTAGACACTTCGATTATATATTTATTATTTATTATTATTTATCGCTAAAGATAGACATGGTGTGGGCTCAGGTACGATTTTTTTTCACATCTGGTTTAAAAATGAAAGCTTTGGAGGAAATATGTAACTGTAGAGATGTTGAGGATCAGGTTTTTATCAATTCATCAACTGTTTTAACCCTGGATTAACATCCTATATACTTAAAAATAAACTAGTTAATTCATGTTCCAGAATCTGGATCACTGGATCAAAGGGCTACAAGCACAACAAATTATTGTACCAACCCCTTTTAGTTATTTTTTTATATATGTGGTAATTTACAGAGTCCTGTGGTGGCGACATATTAAAAAAATATCACTACCCCTTCCTTTTATATGAGTGTAGTAATGGGCAACGAAAGGAATAGGTTCAAATAGGGCTTCGTTTGTCAGGAGGTTCAAAAGGCACAGAGTATAAACTGGTGTCAATCATGATACTTTTAAAGTAAGGTCGGTTAACAAATTGGTCAACCAGATTTGACAAAGTTTAACGTGTAATTAAAATAGCGATAATGTTGAACTCATGGAGTTACTTTTTGACAGTGAAAGAGATGCACAGTTATGACGAATTAGTATGCTGCTGTTAGAATATTTTTCCATGAGAAAATCAACCCTGTCCTATGACGCGTGAGTGTTTTCATTATTAGGGTGATAGACCACTTTCTTAGCTGACCGTACATTATATTTTATCATGAAAACTAAACATCAAAATTCGAGTTTCAGAGCGCTCTCTTCTGACAAGTATTAAATACATTTGGTACATTCACGTATCGATTCCCGAATTTAATTTTCCCCGCAATGTACCGAATGGCGTGTGGCTCCCTCTGGAGTTATTTCACGAAGCGGACATGTTTCATCGTAATCGAACTGGTCAATATCGCACACCTCGAGCTATGGGGCCCCAAGGCACGAATACTGCTCGTAAAACGTCTCACTGGAAGGATTTTAGAGAAATAGATGTACAGACGGCAGCTTATAAAGCTTAACACTGGGGCATCTTATGTGGGTGGATTAAGTGCGATTTTGCAGTAAAAATGTATAGCTTGATGCGAATACGACGTCGTACATGAAAGTTGTGTGAGTAAAATATTTTAACAATAAAAAAAAACCGATTCGGTGTGGGTGATTTCTTGTGTTGCACAGAATAAAAGCGCGACATGCATAAATCGCGATTTTCGTATATTTTATATACCTGTAGACGTTATTTGTTTACCATCAGATGAGGATTTCTGTTCTAATGGAAGTCATCGAAATTTGTGAACCAGGTAAAACTGGATTCCGGGCTACACATAAAATATACACACAAACATACTTATATGCGTAGAACTCAGAGCCTTCACATGCTTTCAGAGCATGCCAATGCACAACAGTGTTTCCTTACTTGTTAAACACTTATTTTTAACGTTTGTCAGTCTAGCTTTTCTAACCTTAAAGGTAAATTTTTATTGGAGAATTTGGCACCATTATGACCGAACATTAAAACTTTCTAAAATAATGAAGTACTTGCATTAAAAAATGTATTAAATTTACTCTACCTTCAATACGATCGTCCCTTTACAACATGAAAATGTCAAATAATAGGGGTTAAAGTATGAAATTGCCGATTATTTTCCCACTTTTTATTTTGTTTATAGCTCTTAATTATAGTCATATTATTGCGTTATTCTTTTTGTATTGTATCAAAAACTAAATAAAGTAACTTTTGACTAAAAATAAAATGCAATACTAGTGCCTATTACTTCAAAGGAAGTCGTTGAAAAGACCCCTTACAATGTGTCAGCTGACCTTCTTGCTTCAATTAAGTATATTTGTATTATATACTTTGATTTCCAGAAATTTAAATACTATAATGCGTAGCTTTATAACCATCTAACTTTCACCTTTAATTGCATCGAAAACGGTTCAGGCGTTTTTAAAAAAACTAAAAAATTGTTAGTATGGAAAAATGACTTTTCTCGAATTCGTCCACACAAAACGGCAATTTCATACCCCTAATACAAACCAGTCTCTAACAAACCTTAATTTTAAAAATAGGACAGACCTTAACAAACGCTATTACCCTAATTACCTTTCGCTATTAGTTCACCCCATCGTTTAAACCCAAACTCCAAGACCAACGCTTCACTATTTCACGTGTGAACGTTACAGTAATCAACTCCTCTCAATTCTGCCACTTTTCAACACACCCACTTCATCCTCTGCCACTGGATTCTAGCCCTAAAACACTAGGGGTGAAACACTATGCAAAAGTTTCGCTAAATGCAAAGTTAAATTTGCCAGTCCTCTCCTCGATATCCGAACGTCCGCATCTCCGCATTCATTGCTGTGTAAAAACTACCATAAAATAAGACGGGCTTCTAAACTCTAGGAAGTTTGCAGCAGTAAACCTAAATTGCAGAAACTGTTCGGTTAATCCCGTTTTAGGCGAACCCATCGATTCGGAAGGGTTTAGCTGATCCCATCGATTCAGGGTTTGGGAGAAAGAAGTATGGTGCTAGTGAGAATAGTCATTGAAAAGTCAATTAAAGTTTATCAGCAAAAATAATCTGTAGAAGGTAAAGTAATACCTAGCCACTATTTTTTTATGAATGATGGTTGTCGGTGTTTTAGTATCTTTGATGTAAATTTATAAAAAAAAATACATTTTTAAGGGTTTTCTTAAAGGTCTATTTTTTAAGCATTTAATGTGATTTTTTTCTTCAACATTATCGGTATTAACTGCACCATACACCATAACGAAATAATACACCAAATCTGTAGAGTTAGCTTCTCCTATTTTCGTTGGTTGAAAATTACGTTACATTTTAAAGAAATTTGTTTGCTAGCACTGAATTATCAACTAAATGACTTTTATTAATGAATCATAATCAAAATTAATCCAAAATATGATTTCCTTAAAAAACAAATAAATCGACTGCATTAGGAGGAATTTGTACAAGCACAACTTAACGCCTACCAGTTTGCTCTTTCAAATTATGCTACTAAAAGATTTTTGTGTAAACAAATGTATCTATGTGTAAGTTTTGCGCTGTAAGCCATTCTAGTTTCATCTGTTTTAAATACAGAAAAAATTTTTTTACTACAATGAAACAGCTTTTAAATGTATTTTTTTCCTCAATTTAATAATTGCTCTTGTAAATTGAAAATACTTAGGTACAATTACTTGGAACAATACAATAAAAACATTGTTTTTATATGGAATACTCTTATGTTTCACCACTACAATGAAATTAAGATTCAATGAAACAAAATTTGTCATGATATTTTAAAAGTGTGAATTTTACATAAATAAAATAAATTAATTAAAAAAAGTGAAATTGAAAACGATAATTATTCTTTAAATTCAATACATAAAATATTAGTAAATGCGAGGCCGGTATATACTACAAAAGCTTAGCAGCTAAACTTTTAACGGCCGGTCCTAATAACCTATCTATCTTCAGTTTTGGCATATCGGAGATAAAAAACAACTTCTGTCTTTGTTTCTCTGGACGGCAAAATCAGAGACAGAAGGATGTTTTCTTTAAACTGAAAATAGATAGATTATTGGGACCGGCCGTAAGACATTATTGTACAAGTTGTGTGATTCTTTAAGACTTATAAAAACAAATAAAAATATTATGGTACTAGATTTTAACCAATGACTTGAATAGTATCGAAACGAAATCTTGTGATTTTTTTAAATCAATATTAGCCTACCTATCATTGTCAGCCTGGCATCTTGGACATGCCTTCAAAAGAAGGATTTAAAATGTTGACAGATAAGTCGGCGAACTGCTTAAGTCGCCTTTTAAGACACCCAATGAACAAGAAGGCTTGCTAAGCTAAAATTTTATTTTGAGCCTGTACCACAAACCTGCATTTAAATTTTCATCTAAACAATGCTCTCTGCATATATTTCCTCGAACTACTAAAAGTAGGAACATTTCCGAAAATTCCTAGGTATTTTCCTATCTCGGAAAGATAGGGCGGGGTTAGAACATTTGTTTCTAAACATTGCGGATAGATGGCGCTAACTTACATTGCCGCAGCTGGTATAAACCGGTCGTCTAGAAACACACTATGCCATATTATGTGATAATTGATGCCTACTGCGTTCGTACCTATCTGCATACGATAAGTAGTAAAAACAAATGGACACTTAGCGAAAATAACAGCATTTTAATATTTTGCAATGATTTATTTTAACAAAAACCATTACAAGCCTAATAACACATAAATAAGATTATTCTATCATAATATTTTACAGTTTAAACTATATGCTCTTCCTGGGCGAGGACGTCGGTTACAGTACTCGTATATCAAAATTATCATTTAATTTCCATTATAAATTCCAACCTATTGTATTTCTACATAATAACTGTATATTAAAACATCTTCAATGTGTATGTTCTTCTTTTAGCTTTCATTTGATATATTACTAAACATGAGCTCGAGATCCAATTTAGTATAAATTTGTACAATTCACCATTAAATACTCATACAAAAGTAGTAATTAGTGGCCCATTTTTTCTTCATAGAAGTCACGGCAGTGCAAACGAACAAATTAAGTTAAGTCTTTGTGGCGCGCTCAATCTACTTTTTTAAAACAACTTTTTAAACAGCGCAAAGGCGGCAGCGGATGTTAGTATCATCGAAGGGTCCAAATGGTTTCCTTTACTGATACTGCAAGTGTCCTCTGTATTGTTGAAGACTGTGAAACTGGTCCCCTGAAGGCTGTAGGTGGCGATGGCTTCATCTATCTTGGCTGCGTCGCTCTCTTTTAAATGCGGCGTCCTTGTCAGTTTCCATAGTTCATCTGAAATTTATGTTAGCTCATCTATACTAATATTATAAAGTTGAAGAATTTGTTTGTTTGTTTGAACGTGCTAATTTCAGGAAGAACTGATTCGAATTGAAAAATTATTTTTGTGTTGGATAGTCCATTTATCGAGGAAGGCTTTAGGATATATAACATCACGCTGCGACCAATAAGAGTGAAGCATCAGTGAAAAATGATGCAAAAATAATCGCGATCATAATAACAAAAATTGACGCGTACGAAGTCGCGGGCAACAGCAAGTCATTGATATTAACTCCGTGGTGTAGTGACGAGCACCAGTTTTCAAAGTGTCGCCAGCTCCGACGTTGGTAGAGTTTGTAAATACGAAATACGTATATATATAAATGTATGGATTAATTTCTAAAAATAAAGATTTAATTTGATGTGATTTGATTAATGACTTTAGGATCGATAATCTCGATCCTAATTAATCTATACAATTACATTCAACCAATAGTTTTGGCATTAACTAAACAAAAACGGAATATCGTGTAATAAGCCGCCAATTTGAGTCGATGGCGAACAAGAAAATACTGTTAATCTAATATATAAAATTCTCGTGTCACAGTTTTCGTTGCCATACTCCTCCGAAACGGCTTGACCGATTTTGATGAAATTTTTTGTGCTTATCCGGTATCTATGAGAATCGGCCAACATCTATTTTCCCCGCCCGGCATGCGAGGAGATGCGGGTTCGAGTCCCGCCTGAGACAAAATTTTTCAAGTTTATATACTGATATTATAAGTGCAATTAAGTTGCTAAAATATCAAATAAAGTATATAAATGGCTGTTTCATCTTAACTGACTGTCAAACATCTGCAAAGATGTTTCTTTCGGGTGTTGGGGGTGCAAGCTCCTAACATTTGATGAAGCAACGCTGGCTCACAGCGTAAGAATATGCTTGAAAAATTCGCGCTGTGTCGCAGCGTGTCGGTGGCCTAATGGTATGTCGCCCGCCCGGCATGCGAGGAGATGCGGGTTCGAGTCCCGCCTGAGACAAAATTTTTCAAGTTTATATACTGATCTATTTTTCATCCCCCTAAATGTTAGGGGTAGTCCACCCCAAAATATATTTTTTTAATTTTTTGGACAAACTTTTTTGTTTTTATTAATCTTTATTGTGGCATTAAAAAATACATACACCCCTAAATTTTTACTTTTTTATCACCAACCCCTATTTTTTTTATAGCCGTTTTAGTAATTTAATCATGTTTCATCCCGCTCGATAACTGATCAATTATCGTCTTTTTTGTAGGAGTAGGGAAGGGTTTAGGCTAGGGGTAGGGTAGGGGCAGGGTAGGGGTTGGGTAGGAGTAGGGTAGGAGTAGGGTATGGGTAGGGTAGGGTAGGGGTAGGGTAGGGATAGGGTATTTAATTTTTAATTTTTGGTCAAATTTTTTTGTTATTATTTTTCTATAATGTGGCATTAAAAAATACATACAACCCTAAATTTTTACCCTTTTATCACCAATCCCTATTTTTTAATAGCTATTAGCTAGTAATTTAATCATTTTTATGGCAAAACAACGTTTGCCGGGTCAGCCAGTTATTTATATATTATTGATGGCCCTATTTTTCTTTCTACTCTTTGAAGGTTTTTTTTCTTAATCCCTCGATCGTGAGTTATTCCAGACACAATTGAAATCAATTGTTATCGCGGCACGCGCGTGCCTCCTGGGGGTTGAGGGATTAAGTTAACGGGAAATTTCAAACTACAGCTTTTTGTGCTTTTTTGGTTTCATAGAAAGCACAAAAAAATCTAAATCGGTCTGCCTTTAATGAAAATACATAGCAATTTAAATAAATTAAATTGCTATGTATCTAAACGTTCTGCCTCGCCGCGCCCGCGCAGCGAACCAAGAAATTGTCTGACCACGGTTGGTAGCAAGAAACTGCTGTTAAAAAACAAAGCCTATGGGTTTAATTAATCGGAATACGTTAATTGCACGGTCGAGAATGGGGAAGCATTTTGGACAACATAGACTTGATTAGCGGTTGAGGTTTTTTGTAATTACGAGTAAATAGCTGTTTTGGAAGTTAATTGTAATTCGCCTACTTAAAATAATTGTCCTTCTGAATGAGATGCAAATACCTAGTCAGGTCATAAGTTCTGTCACATGTGTAATATGAAATAATTTAGACATGTTTATTATTTATTTAACCATTTATATAGCAAAATGAACTTAATAAAACATAGATTCATATGGTAATAAAGTTTATTCAAAATTACCCCCGCGATTTTAAATACAGGCCTTCAATATGCGCGGCCAGTCGTCTATCGCAGCACGAACGAGGTCCATGTCAATATAGGCGGCTGCTTTAATCAAGGATGCCTTGATTGACTCCAAATCAGGATGAGGCTTTGAGCAGGCCTTTTCCTCTAAGTGTTGCCATATCTTGTAATCTAACGGACTCAAATCTGGACTGGAGGAGGGCCAGTCTTCGTGCCAGATGAAGTCGATTTCACGCGCCGCCAGCCAGTCTTGTGTGCTTTTCGCTCTATGAGCTGGCGCAGAATCTTGTTGGAATACCCAGTGCCTGTTATTAAACATGGTATGAGAAACAGGTTTCACAAGGTTCTTGAGGACTGTATTTTGATACATAACTGCATTCGTTTTTACACCTTTCTCACAAAAATGTACTTCAGTTAAGCCCCAATAAGAGACTCCCAACCAAACCATGAGCGAGGATGGAAAATGACCTCGTTGGACACGCGGAATACGGTTGCTCGCTTCTTCACTGCTGTGTGCGTACACCTTATCATTTTGTTTGTTGTAGCTGTCTTCCACGGTGAAAATTTTTTCATCCGAAAAAGAATTTCCCGAATCTTTTTTCCCGCGTACCGCTTCAACAAAGCGCGGCATCTCTTCAGTCTCAGGTCCATTTAAGGAGCGTCCAAACGATGTCCTGTTTTTCTTCGATATGCCCTAAGCCCTAAGTCTTCATTTAACACCCTTTTTACCGTGGTCCTGCTTAACCCCATCTGAAGGGCCAACAGTTTCTGCTTACGTATAGGATTTCTTTGAATTCGCGCCTTGACAGTTTTTATTACTGCTGGAGTCCTAACAGAGCGAGGGCGACCACTTCTTGACCTGTCATCTACACTAGAGTCTTCATTGTATCGTTTTATGGTACGATAAACGAATCTTTTGGTTATATTCAATTTTTTCAGTAAGTCGAAAATCTGAATTGGCGCGTAACCGCAACGATGCAACGCAATAACCGCGACACGGTCTTCTTCAAGTGTTCACTCCATATTTAAAAATGAGGAAAATTCTAAAAAGTACTTATTTTTATTTTTATGGAAAATTCGGAATTCGAATTCAATAAACTTTTTTGTGGCCAGCATTCTAAATTCAAAAGTTTTTATTGTGTGACAGAACTTATGACCTGACTATGTATTTTTTTTTATTCTAAAAAGATACTTTGAGCTTTACAATATTATACGATTAAAACACATTGGTCAACCCTGTAAAAAGCGACCTTAACTAGTACGAGTACATTTAACAATTGATTGATTATTACTGAGGTAACATTTATGGAGTTTTATAACGCGTACTTTGACTAGCTTGACAGTAGTCAAACAGCGCATCAGCTACCTACCAAATGAATTTCGAATTTTTCTAACCGTTTTTCATTTCTCATTATAAAGCTTAACGCCAAAAATGTATTTAAAAAAATTACAAATGATTTTTCTTGTTGATTGTTTTTTCATAGATCAACAAGATCTATCAGTTAAAACCAATGATCTTAATCGTAAGACTTAAGTTTATGGTAAGTCAAATGCAGTTTCATAGGTAATAAATATTGCTAAATAAAACCGGCCAAGTGCGAGTCGGACTCGCGCACGAAGGGTTCCGTACCAAAAAGGCCAAAAAAACGGGTTTGTTTTATTTATTTTATTTATTTTTTATTTATTTAATTAACAGTTAACATGCTGGCTTACAGTTGCCCAAAATGTCAGCATGCAAGAAGTTACATTAATAGACTTAGGTTAAAAAATATAACTGTTATGTCAAATCGATTACAAATTTCAATAATAATAATAATCAAATAATATTTATAAATAATGTCAAGAAGGAAAACATGTGAAACAAAAGTAAAAATAGTAATACATGCCAAATCAATTAAAATAGTCAAATAAAATAGAAGATACACTATGTCAGTCTTACGTTAAATTAAATTGAATTGTCTGTCACTTTTCCATCCATTATCGTCAGAAATTTGTATAGTAGACCTCCCCAACAGTCAGCAAAAAGGTCAATATCGTCGTGCTGAGCGAGCAGACCCCCTATCAGACGCAGCGCGTGGTTTGTAGGCGCATGAGCCGCGCGCACGGTTCGCGCACTGGGGCGGGCTAGCAAGCGCGGCCTGCGGCGGGGCGCCACAGTTCCCTCTTGGTCACGTTGCAAATACCTAGGTACTAACAGACAGACTCTTTCCAACACTTCTGGAGAGTCAAGTCTGTTCCTAATAATGGACAGGTAGTGAATAATGGCAGCCATCATTCGCCTAAATTTAAGGGTTTGTAGGTCTACCATTCCCAGGACAAACATAGAGGGATAAAGGTACGGATAGTAGCCATACGATTTTTTATATAGCCATCGGGCAAATTTACGTTGAACTCGCTCAAGCATCATTGTATATTTTTCTTCGTATGGATTCCAAATTATAGCAGCGTACTCGAGCTTGCTACGTACGTAGGCGTTATATAACATTTTTGCTACCCTTAAATCACTAAAATCACCAGCAGTTCTCATAATGAAGCCAAGAGTTTTACTAGCACACTTACGTATAATTGTCATATGTGTATGAAAGTCCAATTTAGTATCTAATATTAAGCCTAAGTCTCGTATGTCAGTTACTCTACTCATGGAGGCGTCCAATAACTTATAAACTACATTAACAGGGTCACGTTTTCTTGTAAATGTCATAATTTTGCATTTATCAGCATTAAAAGGAAGACGGTTATCACTACTCCATGCTGCAATTGCGTCGATGTCACGTTGGAGAGCTGCCGTGTCAGACTCATCCCCAATACCCAAGGTCAGTTTTAAATCGTCCGCGAATAAGAGGCATTTAGCTGAGGTCACCTTAGGCGGGAGGTCATTGATAAAAATCAAGAAAAGTGTAGGGCCAAGTGTACTACCTTGACTTACTCCAGACCTTGTGTAGTAATCGTCAGAATCGTACCCACCCACTCTTACAAATTGACGTCTATTGGCAAGGTAGCTAGCGAAAAACTGCAGTAGTTTCGGAGAAAAGCCGACCAGAGCTAGTTTTCCTAATAATATGTCATTATCTACCAAGTCAAAGGCTTTTTTAAAATCAAAATATGCTGCATCTACCTGTCTACCGGCATCCATCTCAGCGCAAACATGATCTATGTGCGCTGCAAGATTAGTAATAGTTGAGTGACCCTTACGAAACCCATGTTGGTTGCAATGTAACGTATTGCATATTTGATTCCTAATACGGTTATTTAATATTGCTTCAAAGAGCTTAGGTACAACTGACAGCACAGCAATTGGTCTGAAACCCGAAATATCCCGCCCGGATTCACTCTTTGGAACCGGAGTCACCCTGGACCGTTTCCAACTCTCAGGATATTTACCTTGTTGCAGAGCAAGATTAAAAATGTACAAGAGTGGTGATCCTAGTGAAAAAATACAGTCTTTTATTAAAAACACCGGTAAGAGGTCGGGACCAGCAGCTGTCCGGGATTTAAGGCGCCTAACTGCAACTTTCAGGTCATAGCCATCCAGTTCGCCAATTGTAACCAAATTAGAGTCAACTAATGTTCTAGAGGCATGTTCCGCATTAACGGGGTTTAATGAAGGCTGCCCTTCAAGAAAAACTGAGCCAAAATATTCAGCAAACGCATACGCGGCGTCTTGACCTGTTACCTCCAATCCATTGTAACTATATGTATTCGTATGCCGCCTGTCCTTTTTTCTTTCTTTCACATATTCCCAAAAATTAGCAGGGTCTCTAGTTATATTAGTCTGTACTAACCTAATATGCTGCTTAAATGCATTGTCAATAAGGATTTTTACCTTCCACCTATAATATTTGAATAATTCCATGTTAAATTCCTTTCCTTCCAATTTGTATTTTTTTAAGTGAAAGTATTTGCTTTTAATATTATGGATTATGTCAGCAGTATACCATTTAGGATAGTCGTAGCGTCGGTTATTGCCACTGGATTTATATGGCACAAAGAGTTTTATCATTTCGTATAGGCTTGTATAAAAGTAATCGACAACTTCGTCTACATCGGTAATTGACATTAAGTGGGACCAATCGAACTCGCCTAACGCCGCGTAAAGACCCTTGAAATCCGCCTTTCGCCAATTCCAATCTGGACTAGCTTCACATTTCTGGAAAGAGGGAGTTCCACGCACTCGACATTGGAGTGCAATGGTCACATCAAGAGCGGGGTGATAGTTATCTAACGGTACCAGTGGGTCGAGTCCAACCGATACGTCGATCTGAACGGGATCGAAATCGCTCAGCACGAGATCTAATATATCTCCATATACATTTCTGATGTTATTGTGTTGCGTCAAATTACATAAACTTAAAAAACAGTCAAATTGCGTTTTAACGTTTACACTACATGAATTAGTATTGAAATCCCCCAATATTAATACATTCATATTAGGATAAGCACAAATCGAGTTTTCTATGCAAGTCAAAACATTCAGATACTGATTATCATTATAATTAGGTGGTAAGTACACAACACAACATAAAAATTTAACATTTTTCCAGCTTATAATAGCGAACACTAGTTCTTTGTCAGGTGTCAATTCATCAATGTCAGTAATTTCGCGAACTAAAAGGTCCTCACGAACGGCCAACAGCACTCCTCCCCATCCAACATCATTTGCACGGTCCTTGCGAACCACCGTGTATCCAGGAGGGAATAGTTCACCATCAGAGACGGAGCTGGTCAAGAATGTTTCAGTTAGAGCAATAATGTCGAAATCACCTTGGCTCACGTTGTTATAAAAAGAGCTCGTCTTTGATCGTAGCCCTCGTACATTCTGATAGTACAGAGATATATTTTTCAGCCGTGGCTGGTTACTGTTGTTTGCGTTTTTCTTGGGTCCGAAAAGTCTGCCGCCACGGTTTGATGCAAATATCTTCTGCCCAATTGGCAGAAGACATAATGCTATCAGCGCATTTGGTAAGCACTCCCAGTTTAAAAGATGCGTAACGGCCACGCGGTTTCAGCTCTTCCACGGTGCACTTATCGTTGTTACAGATGGCCATGAGGTGGTGGCGAACTTGTTCAGCCGTCGTACCTTCTTGTACATAATAAAGGTGTAGGTATGTCCAACGTTCAGACGCACGCAGCAATGTCGTCCCAGGTGCTGCGGTTCCTCTAAGTACGTGAGAGAAAGACGCACGTGTTTTTCTAGGTCGGACTTCTTCCCAAGCACCGTTACCCGTGTCCTTATCAATTTCCTTATCTGTACTCTCAGAGCTTGGGTTGCCCAAAATAGAGACAGATGGCAGCAGCTCATCCTGTAGAGTTGACAGATTATTTTGAGCAGTTGCTACCGGTACATCGCTGGATGCCCTAGCACCGCCAATCGGCTTCGTTTGAACCTTACGCTTGGGGGCTTTAATTTTTTTGTTGTTGCCAGTATTTGGTTGACCAGTGCCAATAAAGGTAACATTTCCCTTGCATGCATCAGATTTGTATTGTTCTTCTAACTGCAATACTTTGCTCGTGAGCACGTCAATTTTTTCCAATATTTCAGCTTTGAATGATTGAAACTGCTCCACAATTATGTTACTGATCTTCATGGTTAGTTGTGTCTCAAAATCCAGTTGCAAGTTCCTTAGCTCCTGGATCACAGTGTCCTTCAAGGCAGGTAGCTCATTCTGCCCGGTACTTTGAGTAGATGCCAGAGCCCGGCGAGCCGCAGTTCGCATGGTCACGTTGTCAGGACTGATGACCACTGCATTAGGTGAATCGTTGGTTTTTGTACACGCAGCTTGGATATGTTGCTGGCGCACAGGAGTATGTGTGTTGTCCCCTTTGGGTAGCTTGCTGCGACACTCAACACAGACCCATGATTTTTTAAATTCAACGGTTAAGGTATCAAACATATTTGCATTGATATTGGCACAAAAAGTATCGAAAATTTGCTTGCATCTAGAGCACTTCATATATGGACCGTCCTCACTTACAACCGCGGGACAACCCGCACACGTTGCTCTCCTCGGTGACATATTTCACTGGTAGGCAAGTTGACTTGCACGTTATAACACAGCACAGTCGAGCGGGGCGGCGCGCGAGGCAAGTAGACTAGTACGTTCCAACGCAGCACGGAGCGGGGCGCCGCGCGGGGTAGGGACGTTAAGCAGAGCGGTGAGTCAGTGCAGCAGGCAGCCGTTTTCTTAGCGGTTTCAAATTGAATTTGCCTAGAACTTTTTGCACAACAGGAATTTTCAAAAACCAATTTCACTGACCTTCGAGTTTGCTTCTAAGGTGTCCCGGTTACATAAATTTTCCCTCAATCTCACACTTTTTACCACCGATTTAGAAATAAAATGTACGGAGTGAAGTAGAACAAGTGCGGCTCGCTTGGAGGAGCGTTTACCAATCGCTTGGAGGAGCGTTTACCAATCGATTGTTGTATGGGAGCACCCCTTAAATTTTTATTTTGTTTTTAGTATTTGTTGTTATTGCGGTAACAGAAATACATAATTTGTGAAAATTTCAACTGTCTAGCTGTCGCGGCTCTTGAGATACAGCCTGGTGACAGAGCGACGGACAGACGGACAGACGGACAGATGGACAGACAGCGAAGTCTTAGTAATAGGGTCCCGTTTTTACCCTTTGGGTACGGAACCCTAAAAAATCAACACAAGGTATTCTATCATTCCCATTATTATGACAGCTCGATGACTATTTCGTGACACTTGCCCACTTACAAGATAAATTAAAACTCAGATACTAAACTACTAGACAAAAACTTGTGGTTTATGGCAGAAACCAAAAAATTACAATAGTTGATCGGATTGAAAATTAAATTTCAGATCTCTGAAAAATTGAAGAATAAATCAATTTATTGCCTAGAACTATACGGTCAAGATAAATCAATGACAATTCATAATACTTTATTTTCTAGTTCATAGTGACTTCCGATTTTCTATTCATCTTTTAATTGTGCATTTACTGATAAACAACTCTAAAACTGTTTTTATTTCGTAATAGGAGAGAATTTAAAAATGGAGATTATCGATAATTTTATATAAAGATATCGTTAAAATGAATATGCTATAACATGATTAATCTTTACAATCAAACTGTGACTTATCACGAGATTTCGAAATGATAAGAAAATATCTAAAGTATGTTAAGTATTTTCTACGTTATCCTCATATCTAAGGGTCACGATATACAAGTTCTTTAGCTCTCAGCTGTTCTACGTCCAGCAGTACGATTCTGTCATTCTCTTAGGGCAAATGTCATATTTTTGGGTTTAAGCTCTAACGGCAATAAACGCACGATTGGTATTGTTATTTAACGCTGATCGACACTAGCGCCGCATTGGCTACCAAAATTTATGAATTGTTGCTGGAAATTTCGAATTTGAAATTATTCTATAGAAACGGTCCTTTTTTCAGGAAAAAAATAGTCTTTATAGCACTCCAAACTATCTTCGTGCTATTTTCGTCTATACCCAACAAGCCGTTCCGAAGATAGTAACAACATACAACCTATATTTTGCAGATCTGACATTACTAGCTTTGGCTCGCGAGTATACATTATACACGTTCAATTTGAAACTATCTTATGAAAAGCGTACATTTTTCTGCGATAAGTAGCAGCCTATATGCTATTACAGCTTATAATTTATCTAAATGCCAAGTTTCACCTAGAACTGTGCTATCATTCTGGCGTGATTGAGTGTCAAACAAACATCCTAACTTTCGTCTTCATATTATTGAATAACAAACTGTTGAAAATGAAACCAGCCACACTCGCGAGCCACAGCTGATAATGTCTGTTAGGCAAAATATAGGTTGTATGTTGTATGTTTTTACTTAAGACTGGAATCTTTGTCTTGTTAACATGAACTAGCGACCCGTGTGACATTGCTTCGTAGATTCTACATAGATTCAGGCTTTTCAAAAGCTAATTCAAAAATTGATCAATCTTTACATTTAAACCTTCATTTCGAATCCTATCCTATCCTATGTTGCAAACCCGAGAGATCCAAAAAGACCTGAGCTAATATGTTACTAACTACTGTATCTGAGACCCTACTACGCAACGTGAAGCTCGCATATACGCATTCAGCTATCTCTTTCAGATACTTGAATATATTGTTATGAGTGACAGATTTAGATAGTGACGAATATACGGACATTGTTTGGTAGAGTAAGGAGGGACAGCGGGACAGACAGCAGGATCCAAGTATGTAATTCACTATATTATTGATTGTGTCTATAAATAAGAAAGTACTTTTAATTATTTCAATAAACTGCCAAATTTGACAAAGCACCGCTGCATCCTATTTGCTGACGATATTGCTATAATAGTGACTACTGACAAAAATTCGACATTAAATGAACATATTAAGGACATAAACAATACGATTAATACAATAACAAATTGGCTTAAAGGTAACAATCTAAAAATAAACTTTGACAAAACTTACTATATAAATTTCAATAATGTAACTCATGAACAATTAAATATTAACTATCAGGGAAAACATATAAAAGAGACAAATGCGACTACGTTTTTAGGTATAGAGATTGACCATAACTTAGACTGGAAACAACAAATTATAAAAATATGTAGTAAAATAAATAGGTTTTCATTCGCACTTTATAAACTAACTAAAGTTGCATCACAAAACACAGCTCTTACGGCATACTTTGCCTATGTGGAGTCAATCCTACGATATGGTCTCATCATATGGGGCAATAGCACGGACATCAAAAAGGTATTTCTTGCACAAAAAAAGTGCATCAGAGCAATCTGCGGTGCTCCACCAGACGAACCGTGTACCCCTCTGTTTAAATCATTAAACATCTTGCCGGTCCCATGCCTGTACATATATGAAATAGCCAAGTTTGTAAAACAAAATCTACATTACTTCAAACAGGCACGTGATATTTATCCACGAAACACAAGGAATGGAAATAGGTTGGTGTCAGCATTTGTCCCAAAAAGTGCTCGTTTAAAAAAAAATGTCGCCTGGATGTGTATGGTCATTTATAATAAATTGCCTGAAACAATTAAAGAACTGACTGGTAAAAGGTTCCAAACACATTTGTTTAAATGGCTAATTACACATGTCTTTTACACTGTAGACGAATATTTAAAGCACGATTGTTATAATAATGCATGTACCTTGTAAGGCTTGAATTTGTTTTCTTTTTTTTTAACACTAGCTTTGACATTTGTTTTTCTTTAATATTGACATTAAGTATAATTGATTGATTTTATAAGATTGACATTGATTTACATAAAGAATCTAAATTGAAATTTAATATAAATAATGCATGTGTTTTAAGAAAGGATTGAATTAATTAAAGAATTATGTACTGTAGCTAAATTTAATATATTTGTATGCAACATTGGTTTGCTGAGGAAGAGGTTCGCAACTCTATGTAACAACTAAAATGTACCTTCTTCAAGGACAAATAAAAATATTTCATTCATTTCATTCATTCATTCATTCATTCATTTCATTAATACTTACAATTACTACTATTTCCATCGTCGTTATCATAGCATGCGAATAATACCGCATAGTGTTCATAGTCTACGTCCAGAAACGAATAGCTCTCGGACTTCTGGTCTGAAAAAAATTATAAAATTATAGGATTTACTCAACTAAGGGTTCTGGCAAACTCTATAAGTATTATCAACTAACTAATCAGTTTAAAAAAAATCAAATGTTTCACCATCGTTCATTTAGTGGTTTAATTACCGGGCCAAGATCTCGGGGTCCTAGGTTCGATCCCCAAGTTCTCACAGCTCGAGTTTGTGGTGACCACAGAACATGGTAAAAGGTTAGAAACGCTGTCAAGCGCCATTTTTATGAGAACCGATGTCGCCGCTTGCCCCGCTATACATAACCAACGTTGTGCGACGTCAAAACAAACCAATCACAGCGCTCACTTACAAGCATTTGCTCATAACCTCAGTGGCGCGCCTGCCCCACTTACACACCCTTCTAACCTTTTTCCATGTTCTGTGGTGGATGACCAACTCGCATTAACCCCTCGATTGTATGTTATTCCAGACACAATTAAAATCAATTGATCTTATGATTGGTTGGTCTTATGATCCTGTAGTAGTTAACCAGCAAGGTAACTTGTTTGCCAGATGCCTTGCCCTGCCGCAGAATGAATATAAGCAGTTTCTTTGAGATTTTTTTACTATCGTCATTACCATCACAAACGAACCCATTTCTAGGCGTAGGCATTTCCAATTGAGTCTTTTGTCTAATCGCTATACTTGGCAGGATGTTTGGTAAATTTGTTGAAAATGACATAAAGAAGTTGCTACCTTTTTTTTCTGGCTTTATCCTTTTTCCAATCGCCTCTTACGACACATAGTGATCTAATCCCGTGATTTAATACACATCGGCATTATATGAGAGAAATTGTGTGGACAAAATAGTTTATTTATTGAAATATAAAAGCAAGATCGTACGGTTCTAGCTATTTAGGTAAGAACTCTATGGTAACTTTCAAAAACTTTTTCGCAATCAAAAAATATCAGTACTTTCATTTGAAAAGGTGATTTCATCACTACTTAGATTCGGTTGCTCATATGAATGGAATGTTGTGAAATAAATTATACTTTTACCTTCTTATCTTTGCTTTCTTATCAGGTATTTTTTTTGTTTTTGGTTCGATTGGATGGATGAATACGGATTAAAGGATTTTATGATTTTATAAACCAAATTGTTTTGATTGTAATCTATATAAAAATAACTAAGTTTGTATGCGGAGCTTAAGGCCTATCATTCTTGGTGGCCATGATATTAAAACCACAAAGATTTATTGTTTGCATTAATTACCATCATGTACCTATCTGTCATCAATCAGATTCATAGTGTGGTGATTTCTGAATAACTTACTGTATTTTTGCTTAATCCCAAGGTTTTAAACATTTTACAGCGTCTGCCCGTGACTATGAGTCGTTCGAAAAGTCAGGAAATAAACAATGTAAAATCCGCAAACAAAATAAAATCTTTAGTTTTAATTTTTAATGACTTGTTTGTCCAATATATTTTTTTTTCCTTTTTCTAAGTAAATTTGCCTCTCAACCGTCTCAGTCGTCGTCTAATCTTTCACTTCCATTTTACTCATACAAATACACTCATATAGTTAACTCATGTTTCTTCTAATGTTAGTACAATTAATCCAAAACCATCTTCATAGTCCATGTCTATGTTGTTCTATCTCACTTTTTAGATTCCTAACAAATCTTTTACTCATGTTTAGATGCAAACATTAATTCATTGACATCAAAGATTGATACATCAATACAGCATGCGAGGAGATGCGGGTTCGAGTCCCGCCTGAGACATAATTTTTCAAGTTTAAAAAGTATGTGTATTCAGAGATATTTTCGATGATAAATATCATTGCATATTTTTAGAAACTAATATTATGATAGTCATATTGAAATCCGATAGACACACTTAAATCTTATTGGTCGATGGAAACAGAATTAAATATAAGAATTTGAGTAAAACAAGATGGGACGCTACGCTTTTCTGAATAGTAAAATTTTTGAGCGATGCTACAAACTTATGTCATGTGATTGACAGAAACCTTCTAAAGAGTGGATTATGCTATAATCACAACGATCAAAAGGCCAGATGGCAATCTATTATTGGTCAGTGTTGAAGAAAGTACGTTGCTGAACAGCATTTTTTATTTGACTACCTCTTACGAATCCCCTTGGATATGACAAAAAAAGTGTTATTCAGGCTACCTCCGCAAGCAACGCATTGTATATAGTGACCCAAAACTCACCAGTGTAAGTAACTTGCAGCAAATCCCCAATGCTAGTGCTGTTGCTGTCAGGGTCCAAAATGATGGACACGGATCCATTGTAGTATGATATGGTGTTGTTGGCGATCCAACTGACTGAAACGTCGGTGGAGTTCATGTGGTTGTACATGAGCATGGCGCAGTCTGCTTGGATGTTAAGGTCCGAGGCTATGGCAGCAATGTACCACTTGCCGTCGAGCTGGGAAATACATAAAACGAAAAG
Organism: Anania crocealis; assembly: GCA_949315895.1. NCBI lineage: Eukaryota > Metazoa > Arthropoda > Insecta > Lepidoptera > Crambidae > Anania > Anania crocealis. The sequence goes on from OX438868.1 coordinate 4,323,948, forward strand.
TGAAATAGAAGTATTGTTTCTACTACATCAGATGGGAATGTCATTTGAGTTGATTGATTCGGGGTTTGTAAATGTGGCTTGAATGCAATAAGGTTCCAATATTTCTAGACTGTTGCAAGCGCCATAATCACGGAAGAACAAAGTACAGAGTATAAGCCCGAATCAATTACCTCTAGTGATATTGACCAAACCCCTCGATTGTATGTTATTCAAGATACAATCGAAATCAATTGTTATCGCGTCCGCCGGCGGTCTTATGATCCTGTAGGAGTTAACTCCGCCGGCTGTCTTATGATCCTGTAGGAATTATGGATTTAGAAAATTATTTTGCTAATGATTTCCGCTTGTTAATATACCGGCCTAGATACCTTCACCACACTACCCGCACTAACACTGATTTGAGGAAGCACCTGCACCACACTAACACTAATTAAGCAAGCACTATTTCATGCAGGTAACCGCCCGCCCTCCCTCAAAAATGCATGCAGTACAGTTAATGCAATTATTAGTACCCAACACCAATACAATAAAAACCTCGCCTTCGCTGCGCTCCGACAACATCTCCTGAGGATGCCACGTGAAGTGGCGAAACGCGTCGAGGTTTTTATTGTATTGGTGTTGGGTAATAATAATTGCATTAACTGTATTGCATGCATTTTTGAGGGAGGGCGGGCGGTTTCCTGCATGAAATAGTGCTTGCTCAATTAGTGTTAGTGTGGTGCAGGTGCTTCCTCAAATCAGTGTTAGTGCGGGTAGTGTGGTAAAGGTATCTAGGCCGGTATATTAACAAGCGGAAATCATTAGCAAAATAATTTTCTAAATCCATAATTAGTAATGGATTTCCGCAAAGTAACGCCTGAGTCTATTAATTTGATCCTGTAGGAGAGATCCTCCTACAGGATCATAAGACCGCCGGCGTTCGCAATAGCAATTGATTTTAATTGTGTTTGGAATAACATACAATCGAGGGGTTGTAAAAATAACACTGCTTAACTATACCTATATTTGAACTATTTATTTTTCAAACTGAAATCAAATTTCAATATGTTTCATATATTACCTACATTCTTCATTCTTTATCAAGATAGTTAGTTTAGAACCCTCTTTAAAAAACCAACACACATACTCACTGCTTTCCAATCCAATTCCCTCGGGGTTACCACAGGACATGTATCATTTTGCAAAACCGAATCCACCTTACACAACAACAGTCCTAAAACCAAACTGCTAATAAACATTGTAAAACCTTGTCGCAATGAACCGTAACAGCAGATTCGCACTAACTGAGACTAAGTAAAGATGTTTCCTCTTTTATAAGAACTGTTTTTGTTAAATTGTTTTTATGACAAGGTACTTTTGTATTCGTCTTTAGGATTACGAATTGGTTTAGGGTATATTCCATTACATGGGCTTAATTCTAATTGGTTTAGCTGAGTACAGATGCAAGGCACGTTGTGAACTACCCAGATAACACAATGTGGCTCTTAAGCACAAAAATACTGCATTAGTATATATCGCAATATCAATCACCGCACCCACAAGAAGGTGTTGGGCCCATCTTTTTGGTCTTTTTGATCTTCTTGTTAAGAAAAGAGTAGTGTTTATAATATGACAGTATTTCTTATTTCTTTCTTCGTCGTCATTTTCATCACTACCAGCCTATATCAGTCCACAGATGGACCAAAGCCTCTGTGATTGGAGAATTTTTCACTATCGCTTGATAGCATTTTAAATATTGGTAAAAAGAACACGTTTCCGTCTTTTTTTGGCAGTACTCCTTTAGTCGTCTCTAACGATACGCATAGGAAGAATAGAGATGGTGCTATATTCTGAATATGCCGCTCCACAATAGCTAGGCTGTCATAAAATTACTATAATATACTTTTATAATATCAAATAAAATCACAAAAATGTCTCAAAACACACCTTGCCCAATTTTATCGATGACATTTGCGATAGGGATTGAGATATCACTGATAAATCGTCCCAGCATCAGATCTGGTAAACAGTGGTTACAATGTTGATGTTCTTGCTATGTGTGCTATTTAATGTGGTTATCTATAGGACACAGGGACAAGTGTTACAGTTCGGGACATGTCCCGATGTGACTACTGTTGAGTACTTTGCTTTGGAGAGAGTAAGTGAAGTTTTTAATTTGTAGTTTGTGTTACGTAAAATATGACAATAATATTTGTCTTAATGTTGAGACAATTAGTCACATGACTAGGCAAGATCAAGTCTTTAAAGAAATATCTGTAGAAAACCAAGGTCTAAATCGTCCTGATGGCGTTCATCCGTGTTGACTACGTAATTGTTTTATGCAATCTGCCAAACCCTAATAGTTCTCTCTAATGTTGGCAATCACGGATATGGGTTAGATGGTTTTGCTCAGTCGGTCCTTCAATTTCTCTTTTTGGCCCTGTGAACAACCACAATTTATAAGCGTCATCTTCTAGCCATTTTGCCAAACAACGATATTTTTTCTGACAAAGCGTGACGATCATGACGAAATCTTTCCTTTGGAGAAACATACTTATGTCTAGCAGTGTATCATCATCTACACTGGCCCACAGTGCTTATCTGGGCTAAAGTGGATAATTGAGTGGAAAAACTTATTTATTTATTCCTTTTGCTTTACGCTTCTAATATAGGCACTATTTAAAAAAAGTTAAATTTAAAGCTATCACACTAAACTGTTCGGATAAGACAAGACTAATCAAAGTGTATTCTAATTTGGATTTTCAGTTCTTGGGAACATGGTACGTGATTGAAAGGTTCCCGGCATGGTACGAGAGCGATGGTTACTGCTCATACAAGCGTATCCAAGTTTGCGGGAGAAGAATTGAAATCGAACATGTCTACGTCAAAGATGGAATAGAATATGTATTGCACGTTAATAGCACTTATAACCCCGGAGACGATGCTGTGTTTCGGATTGAGAAGAATAATATTGGTAACTTAATCAAAGAATTCAATACCACCGGTTTCATTATTTTTAAGAATTGTTTTGTCTGTCTGTCTTGAAGAATAATAGATTGTTTTTTTACCTAATCAAGCCAGTTGAAGTACATACTGTTGAAAAACCTTAATTAATATTCATGTTATTTAAAAATCAATCCGAATATCTAGCAAACATCACACTCAGCAAAATAATATAAGTATACTAGAAAAAGCATTTTCGTATGTGAATGTTTTCGTGGAATGATTCAGAACATGTTGCTAAATCGGGATATGGCTGGTGATAAGAACTACTATATAGATCAAATTGTCAAATTTTACTATTTTACGGTATAGATTTAAAGTAGAGCAAGACGAAGATAAAATTAATAGACTCAGGCGTTACTCTGCGGAAATCCATATTAAGACAAAGATAATTATTTCTATGTGTAGTAAATTTCTTAAGTAATTTTCAAGATCTTTAAATGTTCCTTCAATCTAATTACGCTTTTGGTGAACTTTTGCAATAGGAATGCTTTGAATGCTTGAGTGGGCTGCGGACACTATTCCTCGGAAACATAGTACTTTTTTTGGGAAAAAAAATGCTTTTACAGCCTAATTGCCTTAGGTTTATCTATCTTAACTCCAAATTTCATCCAGATGTGCAAAACCGTCCTGGCGTGATGAAGTGACACACATCATCCTAAACTTTCAAATTTTAGTATGAGGTAGAACCACATAGAACGTATACACAGCTCATATATTTGTATACTTAATGCTATATTTGAAAAAAAAATTGAAACCTACATTAATCTATCTTTATTACTTTTATTTCAGATCCCGTCGGCATCCCTATATCTGTGATAGCGACTGACTACACCAACTACGCAATCCTATACGGGTGTGAAATCAATACTATTTTGAATATCAGATATAGTAAGTATATCCATATCATCATATTAAACTAGGCATTTATTCTCTCCTGTCTATAAAACTGACACGGAAACGAACAACTAGATTACTAGACTATTTCTAGAAAAAAATATTAATTGTAAAACAATGCTGATTCTTTTAATAAGTTACACCAGTTTACCATAAAACGTATATTATGATAACATAATAATGAATAAAGAAAATTCGCGTGCCTCTCCGGCGCTGCGTGAAGTGCAGTCCTTCCGCCCTTGCGTAACAAATCTCGGGCACCCACACTCGCTTTCGCAGCTTCGGCTTGCTGGTCGCCTTAGGCGACCAGCCTCAGTCGCTACAGCTCGCCCAGGCGCCCGAGGTTCATTACTGCGAGCGAGGACTGCTCTCCTTCCGCGCCTCCGGCTTTTAAATTGCACTCTGTATTGGGCAGACAAGTACTACGCCAAAAAGACCACGGCGAATCGGAATTCAACTAAATTCTTTATTAATACAATGAATGTTCGGAATAAAGTTTTTCGGGTTAATAACACAACGGATTTTTCATCCTTCGTATTAAGAGGAAACACAAGGGCCGTTTTTCCATACAAACGTAGTCCCCTGTTTCCTCCCTGGATAAAGACAGTAGAGCAATAATTTTTATTACAAAAATCTATGGCCACTATTAGCATGTTTCTATGTTTTCTGTTTTTTCATAAATAAATTAATTAATAAAAAAGATATGAACCCTCAAAAATAAAAATAAAATCGCCAAATTTTTCGCTGTGTTCAAACACCTAGAAATTTTTGAAAAAAAAAGGAAAACACACGAACAGGGCCAAAGCCTTTTTTAAATTTTTAATTAAAAAATATTTAAATCGGTCTAGTTTTGGAAAAGTAATCGGGGGACTACGAAACGTTGATTTGGTGTGCTTTTAGTAGGTATTTTCGGTCCAAGAAGCAGTTGTCTCTATCACACTCTGCTATGAATGCGTTTGGCATTGCGCGACAGTAATAGATTTTACAAATACCTATTTTTCGATTCTCTCGCCCGTAGTGTTTCCTCTTCATGAGATTCGGAATATAAAAGATTCGTACTTTTGATATTCTGTAAAATGTTAATCATGGTTTTGAGTAGTCGGAATTTTGATTCTTCGGAACTTTGATATTCGGAGGTCGGAAAATCGGAATATTCAATTTCGGAATTAAATATTTCGGAATTTTTGGGTGTTTCCCATAAGGAGAGACTGTAAGAATACCGAATAATGAAGACGTGCGTCTTAATCTGAAGGTATCATAGCACTCATAGCATCTTCTCTTCGCCATGCCAAACTGGGATGGCAAACATGCCTGCTCAAGAAGCCAATAATTGTGTCAAATTTCTCTTTTTGCAGACAAGTTTGTCTCAATTCAAAATAAAAGTTAAAGATGACGATGATGTCTCATAAACTGCATATACTGTTAATGCTAATCGCTTATTGGTAAGATTTAAATCCGGTTTGATAATCTTTAGATACGGGTTTATAGAATACAATCCTAAAAATGGAAGTAGGTATCATTTAGACACATTGCCTATGCCATCTATACAACTATTACATTGTATTTGCAAGTTGTCACATGGCATTCCAAGTGAAACATTGTATATCTATCATTCAAACCTTATTTTATCCCCTTTGGGTGTCCTTTTTATCCTATTCCATTTCCACGTTTTAGTAGCAATTGATATACCTCTCAGCCCAATCCATCAAGTAGTTTAAGGTGTGTGTTAATATATCAGTTAAACATCAACACGAATCTGTATCTCAAGTGCTGAACACGGTCCTTTCCACGAGGAGACTTTTGCCGTAATCGCCAATCTCTTGGCAGGCTGGTTGGCGATCGCAGTTTGGCCAATGGTATAGAGAAGAAACTGCTGTCTGTCTTCTTCTAGCAATACTCCTTAAGTCGCATTTTACGACATCCGTAGGAAGAAGTGGTGGTGTTATTCTTTTAATGTTAAACGACGATTAATCAGCTTGTCACATTTTTCTTCTTCAGCAACAGCATGGATCCTGTCACGACAAACATCCTTACCTTCCGAAGTTCTGCAAGCGGCTAGAACCACGCTCAACGGCGTTCCGTACACCAGCCCCAGTTTTTTGGAGTCGGTGAACCATGACTCCGAAAAGTGTGCAAGACACTGGACAGCACATGTTCATGCAGCTAATTTAACTAATTAGATATTTTTAACATATTCTAAAGGTTTTTATTTACCTACCTGTGCCTGCTACTTCGTTCGCGTAGACTGCAGAATGGCATATTTCCCATTTTTTTAAATAATTAACACAAATAAAATTTCCAAAATTAAAGCAGCCAAAGTTACGTCTTATAATATTAGCTATCTGCGAGTGAAAGTCCTGTCGAAATTTGTCCAACTGTTTCCGAGATTACCCTGCACAAACAGACAGACAGGCAAAAATTTTCTTAATTCATTGTTTTATGTAAGAGTAACAGCCTATAATCATACCACTGCAGGGCAGAGGCCTTCATCGTTGAATCCAAGTTGCCACAGCAATGATGAACACAAGCATTTAAATCATCATACTTGCCAAATGTGGGTTGGTGATCACCAACCCGAGCAGTGCTAATCACAAGCTCGACCCGGGGATCAAACCCTGGATCCCGAGACCTAGGTCTGTTACTTAAACCACTCTACCAATAAAGCGTCCTAACAGACCATTAACATTTAATTCATAGATTTCCTTTCGACTTCCTTTGCTGAGAATGTTATGGTGGTTAGTTATGGATACATGGATACATACAGAATGCATTTTTATCTAAATTGCTCATGTCAATTTGATCTTACTTAATACTGTTTGGTAAATGATGCAGTGAGATATCAACTGTTGTCTTATTATTTAGGTATTTAAGGTTTCAAAAAATATTTTTAACTTGTTTCAATTCTGATAAAATTTCAATCTTTTAACCGAGACTATCACAGAATACAACATAAAAACTTATTTCGAATTAACTCAACATTTTACAGCTCTTAGATTTGTAACAGATACAAATCTAAGAGCTGTAAAATGTTGGCAACTATAATAGATTGTTATTAAAATAGCCACAAAAAAGATTCATCGGGCCATCTCACATTTGACGTAAAAGGCGTTTACGCGCCTATCCGAATCGTATCGTGTTGTGTTTGAGTTGCCAAATTACACCTAACAAATGGTTAAGATACCCCATAGCTTTATAACATTGTAGTTATTTAACGGATGAATGAATGCATGAAAACTCTTTATTGCACATCAAACAAAACAATTGACAGAAGATGTTAATAAAAAGGTAGGTATACAATGTTTAAGGCATCGCTGCTAAAAGAGATCTTTTCAGTTTTCTTTAAATATCTTTTATTGAGCTCCACTATGCTTAATAAGACATAGTGACCTAAACTTCATACTGTACACTTTTGTTGCCACATTGCACATATTTTGAATACCTACGTTTTAAAAATATGTGCTATGGTAACTTAAATTTAATGATGGAGGCCTTTGCTCTGCAGTGGGATGATTATAGGCCGTTACTTTATTATACTAGAAATCCTAACATGAAGTTGTCTCAACTCCTCTCGTGGACGTTAGCGTTCACAAATCAAAAGAGACCCTAAACTAGTTTCCACAAAGTATGTTTTCATAAGAAATACAAAAAAACTCACAGCTGCTTTTAACATTATTTAATGTCATAAACGAAAAATTTTAGATGGGAACGGGATATCTAAAAGTGGTAGGTTCTGTCTGGAAATTGTCATAGTATTTGGGATTGCATTTAGTCAGATCGTCTTTGACCAACAGTGCTTCATTAACGCCAATGTTTCTCAGCGGTTTCAGCGCCAGTTCCTTTGAGACGTCGTTAAGTGACGGTGTCTTGGATAAGATCCAGGTGTAAACTGTTGAAATAAAAAAACCTTGCATAATAACCACGAAAATCAATGGCAGGTTATCTACATTGATGGTTTCTGTTTTTTATTGTTAAAGTATTAGTGTTAATATTTGTTGTAACTTATATTTTGAAATTTAGTAAAGTGAAGGAGCAATAAAAACTTTATTAGTTGTTACCCCTTACTTCGTACGTGTGGAAATTTAATTGGATTCTATCCCACTAGAATAAAAAGTAGAATAGATGAAATTTAAAATACAGACCCGTCCAGCCGTCTTACATGATTGACTTATAAACATTTAGTTCGACTATCGCATTTTTATTATTAAACTAAGCAGTATTGAGACCTACTTAACAATGGCAGAAATAAACCCGCACAGAGCCATTACAAAAACAAAGTAATGTTCAATGAATCTATCATCAATCAATCCTACTTTTATTTTATTCAAAAATAAATCATACGTACTGTAATGTTTGTCAATCAAAGGGCTATATTGGCATGTGTAAGCAGTTACGTAGTATTTGTAATTTGTAGCCAAAATGTTAAATTGATACTTCCTCCTTAGTACTGAAAGAAAATAATGACAGTTTAATAATAAATTATCCGCAGGGAAGGTGTTAAGTTATTTCGTTTTAAGAAAACCTCTAGATTTTTTTCCAACCAAGATTGCACAACTGTTTGACGTTCATAGTAAAATTAAAATACTTACATCTTCTTGGAGCATTTTCAAAGTGAAACGTCAATTCCATGGAACCGCTTGGCTTTCCTGGCGATGGTGCAGCCACAGACGCCAAACTGTATCGATGAAATAACCCCCTATCAACTCGCGATTGGTTGAAGTGTACCATATCTTTGTTCTTGAAATAGTTTGATGATTCAATTCCTACTTCGATCACTGAGCAGTTGTTCTTCCGCTGACCATCGCTGGAGTAGGAGTACACTTGGTACCATTTCCCGTAGAACTGGAAGTATGGAATGCATGTTACATCAGACCATGGTGTTTAAATCTAAAGATAAAGTTTTAAAATATGGGTCTTAACATCGCTCAGCCATAGCCAGCTGTAACCTTATCTAACATGGTTGAGCAGAAACATAAATCACTTACATCTTCCAGTCTGAAGTCATCTTTTACCACAACATCGGTTGGACATTTCCCAGGTAAAGTGAAGTATCCATGTACATTACAGACACAAAATAATATAACCAACAACTTGAACATGATGACAAGACCGACTGCTTGATAAATACTGAACTGTATAATAACAAAACAAATAAGAAATATTACTTATAGTTGATCTTAGGTTATCAGCAAGTTGTAACAACAAATTAAATGTCTTTTAACTAGAAATAACGGAGAAACAGCGATAAGTTCCAAGAACTTTGATTCTTAAAAGCCAAGATTTATTTTATCCTTTAAGGTAAAATAAAGAAAATAGACCAAATAATATGCGTAAAAAAGTAAAGTAACGGCTTATAATAATCCCACTGCAGGGCAAAGGCATCCGTTATTGAATTTAAGTTACTTTAGCAATGATGGTAATGGGATGAATGGTTGGTGATCACAAAGCAGAGCAATGTTCGAAAATTAGAAAATCGGGTTTTTCGACGCAGGAATCTTTTTTTTTTTTTTTTTTTTTTTATTTGTTTAATTGCTAACTTTACAGCTTCTATTATTTTACATAAAATACTAAAAATAAAATTCTTAAATAGCCAATTAAAAAGTTTGTCACATTAAAATTTATATAAAGGACGATCTAACAGTTTACTTATGTGCTAACAGTGCAGGCTACACGAAGAAAATATCTACTACTTAGTAACAAAAGAATGAAATGCGCGAGAATATGACCGGTAAGTGTGAGTGATGTGTGTGTCTGAATGTAAGTGTGAATGTGAGTTGAGTGGGGAATGCTCTGTTTACTGGGGTGGCTCACGAATCTGAGGTAGTTTTTCCAATACATATGAGATGAAATGAGTTCGTTTCAAGAAAAAAATATCAATATCACTAAATGCCTTTTCATAAGTGTTCACGATTCTGTGTATGACGGAGTGAGCAGCATAGTTTGATCTAACCGCTCCAGTGTGGAAACAACGCGTATGCCTGCGCCGGGAGCGCATTGCAAAGGCGTCTTGACCCGATACTTTAACTCTCAGACCAAAGAGGCTTTTGTCTTTAATATCCGTATTGCTAGATACATTTAGGACCGTACTAATCAAACAAGCCTGTCCACGAAACGATGTCTTCCAGACAACCTTCATCTGGAATGTCGTAACATATTATTGTTATTCCACGTAAATCACGATTTGTTTGTAGCTTTTTCTTTGAATACAGTAATGTTCTTAGTATTCACACTATCAACTGACCTTTATGTAAAGCAGCGTATACAATTAAGCGTACACCGTAATCAATACGATTATATTAATTAGTTATAACCTAGCGACTCCGTCTACGTGAGGTTCGATTATAATAATATCGTGTTTCACGGTTATACATATCTACACCTCACAAACATCTACTGCGGTTCATGTGGTCCCTTAATAGATGATTCCCGGAAAAAAATCTTACGTGTACCTACGTAGGTACCAAAGATGTCAAACTGCTTGCATACAAAGTATTGTCTACATCCCTGAAGTGCTTTTAGCGTAAAATGCAACAGACAGACAGAAATATTTTCGCGATTTATAATAGTAATAGAGTTAGATTCACAAAAAAAATCGGTCGAACTGATTCGGAGGAGTTCAGTAACAAACACTGTAAGGCGATATTTCTTTATATTAAATATAATGTATGTATACGTATATACATCGAAATTCAAAATGCCTGCTATAATTTTCAAACTTATAAAAGGAAATGCGCAAAATATCATCCACTAAAAATACTCAAAGGAAGTAACCATCATGAGAAACCCTACACCAATTTAGAAGCAATTTCAATGTAGGTAAAACGCCTTTACAATCAGGGGTCATCTCATTGGATAATTACCGCGTGGGATGCGCGAGCGCAGCATTTCATGTCACACATTCGTTCTGGGTACATGAATTTGAACAAAAAAATAAGAACAAAGCAAAATGTTCGTCTTTCTTCTAAGTATCTGTGTGGCTACATCGCTTGCGGCAGAATTCACGCTGTCAGGTGAATGTCCTGATGTAAAGTTGCAGGAAAATTTGGACTACACTAAGGTTAGTAAATTTAAATAAATCCTTATGAATCACTAAAAATGGAAGTACGCGCAAAACTTTCGGTCAACTACTATCGACGCACTAACTTAAATAACTCTTATTCGTTTTTTTGGTCAGGCGAAGGTTTGTATAAAAGAATATTTGATAATTGTATTGAAAAAATTGTTTTAGAAATATCTACACGAAAAATGCAATAAAGTGTAATGCAATACACAGACCATTTTCTTGGGTTATCTTCATTAGTGAATAATTATACTATATTTTTTAAGTTTATCACTATGTCTAGATTCTCTCTTAATAGGTTAAAAACAGACGTAAAGGTTTTCTCAAATGTGATCATCATCATCTTCCACATAAGGACACGCTGGATACAGATCTTTCCAAAAGCAAGATTTGGCAATAATCCTTATGTACCAAAAAATACGATAGTCAACTTTAAAGTCAAAGTAATGCTACACATTATAAAGTTGAAGATCCACTTAGAGACGCATAGACTTTCAAAACATACATAATCGTTTTAAAGTAACAACAAAATAATACTGATTAAGACTTCCAATTAATTCATTAGATTGCGAACAAACCAGAACTAAAGGATTCAACCAATCTAAAAAATGACTAATTTCACACAACTTCAAAAGTCAATGTCAAGGACGCACAAACTGTACTTGTGCAAATTAGAGCTAAGTGGATATGTAAATGACTCCATAATACGGTATGATGTAGTCATACTATTATTTCTTTTTACTATTACATACTCGTACTTGTTTGACCACCATGATGAAGTGACGATAATCTTCGCAAGTTCTGCTCATTTGAAGCAATTGGAGAGAACTATGTGCAGCAGTGGGCTACTGATAATACAAATTAGGCTGATGGTATACCAAATTGCAGAATGACAAAGGCAATATAACTAAAATATAATGTTGGATGACTTTTTCATTACTTTCCAAACTTTCTATAGACGTCAAGTATCGTAAGTAGATCTCATTTATGAAGGAAAAAATGTAGATCACATGTTCAACCGAAAATATTTTTCGCAACATAGTTTTGAATTTTTACAATCCTAAGCCTGTAAAGGTTTATAGGGATAATCAACAACTTATGAATAGTATCCTAACCTAATGAATGAATAAGATGCGAATCGCATAAAAAAAGTGTTCTGATCGTACCGTATCAAAAATGTTTGATTTTTGCTGGACATTTTCTAAGTACTTCATCTTGTCATTTTTGTACTTAGCTATACCAAAAGAAAAAATACGTTATTTGTTTTTTGTCTCGTAGATTGTTGTATTAAAATTTGGAAGGTGGTTCAAATTTCATCCTGTATATTTAGCATTGGAATTTTTGGAATTTGGAATAAACACTAGCATTGGAATTGCAAGGACACTGAGTATTGAATCAAAACAAGCATGAAACAAGCGACTTATTGACCCATTGCAGTGGTTTTAACTGTTAAAATATTTTTTTGGCACTGTCTCAAAATATTCAATTTTTATATATATATTTTTAAATTAGTAGTTCCTTTTAACTTACGTTTGTAAATCTTACAATATACTAATTTAATATGCTCTGGTATACCACATTCTAGGTGAAAGATATAAGTTATCCTCTCCAGTAAAAGTCTAGCCTCTATCTCATCATCATCATCCTCATCATGTTATCCAAACGACGTCCACGGCTATACATAGGCCTTACCTCATGATCTCCATCTAACTCAAGTTAAATGTTTTATTATGACTTCTGTTCCAGTTTTCAGGAGTTTGGTATAATGTAGCCAGCTACGCCAGCGATGGTCGGTCCATCTACGATTGCGCCACTCTGGAATTCCAAGAAGACAACTTGGGGTATACTTTAAGGGAAACCTATGTTAACGTGGATCAGGGTAACAGAACCCAGAAGTCTTACTTCGCTAGAGTGGACCCCACCTTCGATGCGGCGAACAAGGCTAAATTTATCGTCAGCCATGAAGACGGAGGTAAGGCACGCTAATATGATCTCAAATACAAAATGGATCAACTCCATTTTTTTAGGGTTGGCAGTTCGCCACACAAAATATATTACTTTGAGAAATTGGTATCAAAATTTAACAATCATTGTAAAGTAGATGGTGCGTAATAAATTCAGTTGGCATACTTGCAGGGCACGAAGAAAGATACATGAATATATGTTACACTTTTTTTTTTTAAACAATTTGACTGCCTTAGGTAGGAACTTTTATTCAAGGAATGTTTAAATAAATAAAATAATAACAATAAAAACTGTTTAAGAAGATATATAAAGTAAAGTAACGGCCTATAATCATCCTACGGCAGAGCAAAGGCCTCCATCACTGTATTTAAATTACCACAGCAATGATGGGTGTATGCATAATCACCAGGCTTAGAACATACATTATGGAAGAAATTTATTTCATGAATTCATGGTTTATTAAAAGATAGATGATCTGTAATCTGTAATCTATATCTATACTAATATTATAAAGCTGAAGAGTTTGTTTGTTTGTTTGTTAGAACGCGCTAATCTCAGGAAATACTGGTTCGATTTGAAAATTTCTTTTTGTGTTGGATAGTCCATTTATCGAGGAAGGCTTTAGGCTATATAACATCACGCTGTGACCAAAAGGAGCGAAGCATGAGTGAAAAATGTTGCAAAAATAATCGCTATTATAATAACGGAAATTGACGCGGACGAAGTCGCGGGAAACAGCTAGTAATATTATAAAGCTGAAGAGTTTGTTTGTTTGTTTGTTTGAACGCGCTAATCTCAGGAAATACTGGTTCGATTTGAAAATTTCTTTTTGTGTTGGATAGTCCATTTATTGAGGAAGGCTTTAGGCTATATAACATCACGCTGCGACCAATAGGAGCGAAGCATCAGTGAAAAATGATGCAAAAATAGTCATGATCATGAAAACAGAAATTGACGCGGACGAAGTCGCGGGCAACCGCTAGTAAAATACATGTTGCGTATAAAATGTTAAAAACTGCGCACGCTACAGTAGGTATTTTAAATTGATTCTAATAAGCAGCTTACGTACCTTTAATGAGTCATATGTTCACGATAACGTTCATATCAATAAATACCAAAGTAACACAGATAAGCGTCTAGAAACCACCCAAATGCGCATTCTAAGAATAATTAGATAGCCTTTTGTCGAATGGCCTGGTTAGATCATTCTAATTAAATGTTCTAGATTTATTAAGTTGCAAATTTTTAGCAGTAGTCAATGATATTTAAAAAGTATAGATAGGTTATGCCCTTACAAAACTATCGAAATATATGTGCCGCTTGCGAACAACTGCACACATGCGTAATTCTTATTTTGTCCTTGTCATACTCGTGAAAAGAACAATTACTTTCTCTTTCATGGATTTGAAAAGACGTCACAATGGGGGCTATCGCTAGTGAATTTGCCACTAGAGGCGCTAGTGTCCCGTGAGGTCCAATATCATTCACTTTGTACTGGTTTTAGCGGAGTTTGTTGCATAAATTATAATTTCTTTAATTTACCTGCTGGTAAGTGATCTCCTTCGTAAAATATCGCAAATATGGATTATTTGGCGATTAATGTGAACGCTTTAAAAGCGGAATTAAGAAAAAGCGCAAAAATAGGCGGCCTCAAGAGCAACTATTTCAGAAGTTTGTTTGTTGATATCAAGATAGTTATTTATAAACCATATAACCTTAATTAGATTCAAGATAACACTTTGTTTCGGCGCCAATCGCCTTTGACAGCTATACCTCCGGACCTCAGTCTACAGTGGCGCCAACTGGTGAGCAAAGAAACGGTAGTCCCCATTGTGATGTTTTAGGGACGCATTTTGAGAGCGCATGTAACATATCTATTACTTTTTAAATATCATTGGCAGTAGTTATAAATTTGGATACTAAAATTATGTGCAATAGAAATATTACGGTAATAAAGAATAATTATACTTTATTTGATATTTTAGCAACTTAATTGCACTTATAATATCAGTATATGAACTTGAAATTTTTTTTAATAAAAATAAAGAATACTTCAGAATTTCAAACGACGCATACGATCAAATTTTAGGGCAAAGACATGATTTCTGGAATAAAGACGTAAATGTAGGGGCTAAAATACTAAAACCAGAACAACAACAGTTAGTGCATAGTATTAGTTTAGACGTAATTTAACTGGATAAATAGTTAATTAATATTTATAACTTAAATGTAAACTTAAAGGCTGAAGGTCGGAATTACTCGAATCTTTGTCTTAGGCGTCTATGCACCTACTGATGTGGGTTCGAGTGGCTCCACAAAAGCTAAAAAGGAAAATGAGGAGTTCTGGAATAGTATGCGAGATGTACTGAAAATCTGCAAGGCAAATGAAAGGATTATCATGTTAGGCGATTTTAATGGATGGGTTGGGGTGAAGCGAGATAGGTATGATAAGGTTCTTGGTGTGTTTGGTGACGAAAGATTAAATGAGAATGGAAAGAGTCTGTTAGAGATATGTTTAGAATGGGATCTTTTTGTCTCAAACACAATGTTTCAGCATAAAAAGATTCATATGTATACAAGGGAAGAAGGTTCTAGTAGAACTATGATAGATTTTGTGATAGTGGATGGAAGATTGAAGAAAAAAGTCATGGACACTCGTGCTTATCGTGGTGCCAGTATCGATACAGATCACTTCCTGGTGATATCCCGAATAAGCGGTCTCTTCAGACGCTGGCGCCATAGGAAAACCGAGCCTACTAGTGTCCTGGAAAGAGTGAAAGTAGAAAATCTGCAAGACAAGGATGTAAGAAAAGAATATGTAAGAATATTGAAGGATGAATTTGGTAATTTAGATGAGATGTCTGATATTGAAGAAGGTTGGAAGGGACTTAAAGAAGGAGTTTTGAAAGCTGCTACAGAAGTTTGTGGAGTTTCTAGACGCATGAAAGGAAATAAACAGAAGAGTGCATGGATGAGTAAAGATGTGCAAGAAATTGTTGGGAAAAAGAAAAAAGCATGGTTGGATTGGTTAGCTACTAAAGCTAACCAAAGAAATCAAGATGCGAGCGATCTGGATGTAGAGAAAGCACGAAAGGAGTATAAAAGTTTAAAGGATGAAGTCAAGAAAACTGTGGCTCGAAAGAAAGATGAGAATAAGGATGAGTTTGACAGAAGGCTATCGGAAAACTTTCGTTCGAACTTGAAAGTTTTCTGGAAATCTATAAGGTCAGCTCGAGGTAAAACCGCATCATCCGAGTTGAGTAGAATTAGAAGCCAGGATGGTAACATAGTAAAAGGTGAGGAATGCGTGTTGAAAAGATGGAAGGAATATTTTGAAAGTTTGTTTGAAAAAGAAGAAGCAGCGCAAGAGTTGAATATATCAGAAGTAGATGAAAGTGAGAATGACAGTGAGATAGAAATGGATGAGATTCTAAAAGCGTTGAAAAGTATGAAGTCGGGTAAGGCTGCAGGGTATGATAGAGTATCAGTCGAGATGCTAAAGGCTGGCGAAGGTGCAGTAGCTAATCAGCTGTACTGCCTTTTCAACTTGTGTTGGAGAAGCGGCCGAGTACCAAGTGATTGGTTAAGGCTGTTATAGTTCCGCTGTATAAGGGAAACGGGTCACAGCTAGACTGCAAAAATTATCGCGGTATAAGCCTGCTTAGTGTCGTTGGCAAACTGTATGCAAAGGTATTGATTGAGAGAGTGACGAAAGAAACTGATGAGAAAGTATGGGATGTTCAGGCAGGATTTCGAAAGGGAATGGGATGTACGGATCAGGTCTTTTCCTTGCGGTGCATAGCTGAAAAATCTTTGGCTAAAAACCAGAAAGTCTATTGCGCATTCGTGGATTTGGAAAAGGCCTATGATAGAGTGGTGAGGAATGAATTGTAGTCAGCACTATCCATGTATGGGGTGAACAGTATTTTGATACAAGCACTGAAATCCCTATACAAGGATTCTAGTGCTTGTGTCAGGATCAACGGGGCGTACACTGAATTATACTTTATTTGATATTTTAGCAACTTCATTGCACTTATAATATCAGTATATAAACTTGAAAATTTTTGTCTCAGGCGGGACTCGAACCCGCATCTCCTCGCATGCCGGGCGGGCGCCATACCATTAGGCCACCGAGACACTGCGACACGGCGCGAATTTTTCAAGCATATTCTTACGCTGTGAGCCAGCGTTGTTTCATCAAATGTTAGGAGTTTGCACCCTTAACACCCGAAAGAAACATCTTTGCAGATGTTTGACAGTCAGTTAAGATGAAACAGCTATTTATATACTTTATTTGATATTTTAGCAACTTCATTGCACTTATAATATCAGTATATAAACTTGAAAAATTTTGTCCCAGGCGGGACTCGAACCCGCATCTCCCCGCATGCCGGGCGGGTGCCATACCATTAGGCCACCGAGACACTGCGACACGGCGCGAATTTTTCAAGCATATTCTTACGCTGTGAGCCAGCGTTGTTTCATCAAATGTTAGGAGTTTGCACCCTTAACACCCGAAAGAAACATCTTTGCAGATGTTTGACAGTCAGTTTTTTTTTTCAAGTTTATATACTGATATTATAAGTGCAATGAAGTTGCTAAAATATCAAATAAAGTATATAAATAGCTGTTTCATCTTAACTGACTGTCAAACATCTGCAAAGATGTTTCTTTCGGGTGTTAAGGGTGCAAACTCCTAACATTTGATGAAACAACGCTGGCTCACAGCGTAAGAATATGCTTGAAAAATTCGCGCCGTGTCGCAGTGTCTCGGTGGCCTAATGGTATGGCGCCCGCCCGGCATGCGAGGAGATGCGGGTTCGAGTCCCGCCTGAGACAAAATTTTTCAAGTTTATATACTGATAGTACACTGAATTGTTTAGCATCGGAAAAGGTGTTAGACAAGGATGTGTAGCGTCACCATGGCTGTTTAACTTATTCATGGATAGTTGCTTGAAAAATTTGAAAGAAAGTGAACGGGGACTTAGAATGAACGATTTGATCGTCAAATGTCTGCTCTATGCTGATGATCAAGTCTTACTCGCGTCGTCGGCAGAGGAGTTGCAGGAGATGGTAAATATTGTGCATGAAGATTTAAACAAGAAAGAAATGAAAGTGAATGTAGGTAAGACAAAAGCAATGGTTTTTGAAAAGGAGGATAGCATGACAGAGTGTAACATTTTGATAGGAGATGAAAAAGTGGAGCAAGTGAAAGAGTTTGTTTATTTGGGATCAATGTTTACAGCGGATGGAAGGTGTAATAGTGATATTGAAAGGAGAGTAAATGCCAGCAACATGGTGAATGGAGCGTTGCACGCTTTTATGAGCAGTCAGAAGGTGTCCGAAAAGGCCCGCCTGGCTGTGCATGGAGGGGTGTTGGTTCCAACACTGATGTATGGGAGTGAAAGTTGGGTGTGGCAGAGAAAACATGAAAGCAGTGTAAATGCAGTGGAAATGAGAGCGTTAAGAAGTATGATTGGAGTCAATCTGAGTGACAGGATTAAAAATAGTGTGATAAGGGATCGATGTGGTGTAAAAGAGGATGTAGTGACCAGTATTGAAAAAGGAATGCTTAAATGGTTTGGACATGTTGAGAGGATGAATGAAAGCAGATTGACTAAAAAGATATATATGGCGAGTATGAAAGGAAATGTTGGAAGGGGAAGGCCTCGACGAACTTATCTTGATCAAATCGGGGAAGTTCTAAAGAAAGGTCAGGTCAAGAGTACCCTAAACCGGCGAACGTGTATGAAAAGATTAATGAATGTGGATGAAGCGAAAGTAGTCTGTAAGGATCGTAGCAAGTGGAAAGATGTGGTCTCTGCCTACCCCTCCGGGAAAAAGGCGTGAGTGTATGTATGTATGTATGTAAATGTAAAATCAATATAAGAATGAAATATTGATAATAACTTAGCGAAGAGATCGATTTTAGCTCTAACAGAAGTTGTTGGCCTATTTTATACTTAATAATTTTGATGAGGTCAGGCTTGAAGTTAATATTTTTTAAAACTGAATACCCATAAATCCAAATCATTGAATTCATTTTATTCTTTTCTAGATAAAGTTCTACAGTTCCCGTTTTTCGTTTTGTCCACGGATTACGACCACTACGCTATTGCTTACACTTGCAAGACCTTGAAGAAAAAACTACGAACACACTACGGTAAATAACTATTGGGTAAAATTATCGATATCTCTATTGGAAATCGGTATCAAGATCTTGAGTTTATTTAGGTTATTTATAAAGATTAGATGATCTCAAAACTATGATATGCATAATTTGTATGTACTGTAGGTACCTATGAAATTTGACATGAAATACTACTTACAATTTTATTTTTAAAGGTATTAAATAAACGTGATTTAAATGAGATCTGCTTGCCAGAAGCAAATTAAGAGGAAGTGTAAAAGCATGCTCACGCCACTTTTATGAAAAAGTATTATCTCTTGGAATGGAATTATAAAAAACAGCCGTTTATTATTTTGAATCCTTCATTGTAAAGTACTTGCCTCAGAATTTTGTAATACCTTTTATTAAGGTTTAAGAAGCTACAAAATACGATCTAGAAGAATGCATCCGCTTTTATAGACAGATTCGTACTCGTATCGTTTTGTTCGTGTCGCAATGTGATACTGTATTAAATTATCAGAAGATTCTGAGCATACTGACTACTGAGTCATATCTATCTGAGCCGTTTTTCATAATTCCGATTTCCGACTCGATCACGAGATAATATATTTTTTTAGAAGCGGCGCAGTGTTATACTCTTCCCTTCACTTGAGCAAAGTTTTTCAAGACGGTGATAAACTCTAGACATCGATAGTTAGAGTTACGAAGGTCAATCTTCAGGCAGCGCCCTTACATATACAGCAAAGAGACAGTCTATTATTAGCAATGTATAAGACATTGTTGTCACGGCACTAAATATTTTTCACAAGATTCAGCTAAATTTGATCTAAAGATTCATAATCCACAAAAATGAACTCGGAAAAAGAATGCCCATATTCATTTGTTTTCTTTCAGTATTCACCTGGATACTATCCCGCAGCAAAGATGCTCTACAAGGCGAAATCTTGAAGCAAGTGGAAGATACTCTGTCGAAATACTCTGAATTAGCTGAACACAGGCAGTCGTTTGTTTTCAAGGACTTCTCAGAAGACAGTTGTTCCTTCACCAACAAATATGGGAGCGATTTCTTTACAAGTAACTTTTGGTGACTGACCTTGGACTGTGATATCAATATTATTTGTCGAACATAGTTTACTTTTGTTTTATTTTATCAATGGCTTTTATTTTATTTAAAACCTTTACTTCTAGACTATGATGTATTTCATTGTTTTATTAACATGAAATGAGAATGCTAAGATAGATGTGTGAGTTTACAAATATGGACAAGATAAGGAATGAGTATATACGATAAAGTCTGAAAGTGGCACCGGTTACCGACAAGATGGTGGGTCATCGTCTGTCTTGGTACGGTTATGTAATGAGAAGGGAAGCAAGTCATGTTACTAAAAGAGTGATGAGTATGACTATGGATAGCTGAAAGGGAAGTGGCGGACCGAGAAAGAGATGGATGGACTGTGTGAAACAACATATGAGTGCGAAAGGAGTGGATGATTCAGTGACGAGTGACGACGAGTAACCACAGATAACTGGGAAAATGGGCAAGAGAATGATATCAGTATATAAACTTGAAAAATGATAATGATTATTTTATTAACATATTTTTATCCGATGCGATGCACGCGATCTTAATAAAAGTACAAAAGTAAAGTAACAACCTACAATCATGCCACTGCAGAGAAAAGGCCTCCATCATTGAATTCAAGTTACCACAGCAATGATGGGTACTGGCCTAATCACCACGCATGCCAAATGTGGGTTGGTGATCATAAACCCGAGCAATATTTGAAAACTTGAAACTTTTTGTTGCTCGACCCCGGGGATCGAACCCAGGACCCCGCGATCTTGGTCCAGTATTTAAACCACTAGAACAACGGGGCGTAAAATTTAAAAAAAAAATGTGTTAGTTGCATATCTTGAAAGTAGCCAAGAAAAATGGTAATAATTAGTTGGAAACAGTTCATATGAATCTAGAACAATACAAAAACTTTAATAGTTCCAAAATACGGAATTAAAACCCAATTGTAAAAAGGTACCAGACAATGATATTTTCCTAAGACTTCAAGTATAACCAGACTGAAGCCACTTAAGAAAAATATTTTTCTTAACTGACCCAAATCGACAATATTAAGACACATTAAGAAGGGTTGGTGAGCAAACAAAATCATGTAACTTATATCAATTTATTGGTGACTTAAAAGTTGTTAAATATTTTAACAATTAATGATAAAAATAGACATTTAAACACACTTTATAGTCATTTTTGTAGAGTTGCATTAGATGTTTGTACGCTGCACGCTAATAGTAACAACTTAAGCGGTCTTTTAAACTTAAACATAACTTAGCGTGTAAGAAAATTAATCACAACATTTCTAAGCAAAAGAAAATCTCTCCTAATGTACTAACTTAACAGAAAAATTTGAGAAGGAAGAAGGAAGTTATTAGTTTAGTCTTATTTCAGTGGTTCAAAAAAGAAAACGATCATCTTATAAATTTGCATCGTATCTAAAAATATTTAGTCCAATTCGCAAAATATCCTCCTCCTGCTCCATACTGTCCAATAAAAAGGAGATATAATTATGTGATTGTCAGTGCTTATTGCTTTTTGATTGGACTGTTAGGTTCCGTGATAGTGCTAGTTCCGTCAAACTTGCAGGCTTCTTCGGAGAAATCGGTTTGGACAAGTTTGGAAACTTCAATATCTTTAGCGGTCTTGAAGAAAGCATCTACGACGGCCTTTGCTTCTCCTTCCAATGTCTTGCTTCGAGAAAGCACCCACACCAAATCTGTGAAAAACAAAACATGAATAAGTTTTTTAATGTACCTTGCCAGGACTTGAGAATTGCTATGCAGAGTAGATAGCTGGTTTGGAGACAATCATAGACAATTCATTGTGACATGTAGACGTTTACTCTTGATCAAACTTTTCTGATAGGGTAGTACGTTGGGAGATAGTGAACCCCATGATGTTTCCTCGCAAAACATACCTAATTGTTATCGGGTTGAACGCTTTTACAGTCGCTTATTTAGGACTTATAAGGCCGCTCAAATTCTATATTATTGACATTTCTTATTAACAAATTATAGTTTCATGTTACTTTTAAAACTGAAAATCATTTTTCACCTTCATATTTCTGGTAAATATTACAAAACTAGTTCATTTCATAATCCATAACTTCGATTTATCTGACTTTTACTGGTCCTAGTCTTTTTAACCAGACACGGATATGATTATTATAATCCTTGTTATCTGATCAAATCATGCGCACACGCATTGAGTTGAAGGTACTTAGATCGTTAACTTAGCTCAAAACTATAGATTACGAAATAGATGCGATAAGAAAGTAACTTGTTCAAGTTTTGTACAAGTTGTAACTACTTTAAATATTTAAAAGTACAAGTAAAGCAATCATCTCACTGCAGGGCAAAGGGCCTCCACCATTTAATTCCAGTTACCATAGCAATGATGGGTGTACTGACATAATCACCACGCTTGCCAAATGCGGGTTGGTGATCACAAACTCGAGCCATGTTCGAAAATTCAGGAACACGGCATAAAAGTTGTATTTTGTGTGAAGTCACGTGATACAAATGATAAGCAAACATTCGGGTCTTTCTGAACTCAGTACCTAAGTCCACGCTGATGAAAGCTTTAAACTACTTATTTTTAAATCCGAGTAATCATGGACGTTGACAGTGTCCATACAATTTTTAATCCAACCAAAACAACAAGTAGGCCAGGCGTAGCCTTCGTAACCGCATGCAAAATAACGTGATATTTTATCTTTTTTTATCGCTACGTGACATTATCAGTAATTGAAGTAGGCATTGTAGTCTTTGGTCCTACCTGGCTGTTGTGACCGGTGGTTTATTATAATAAAATATATCTACTTTTCATTAAAAAATGCTTCTAAATTAATAGCTTATTTCCAAATTTTTGTCGACAAAAATTTTGTAGAAATAGTTTTTTTTTCTGTCTGCCAAGGTTTTCTTTACGTAATATTTTTTTTTATGTTTGAAAATTTAACGCTATTTTTGCAGACAAGACATTTTAACTACTTTTATTTATTAAAGAGAGACAGAGTCAGAGACATATTATAGATGGCTATGTAGACAGAATCAGATGGAAATGGCAATACTAGAAATTTTCAATGTTTCAACACACAAAATCGAATGGTGGGCTAATTAGGGTATAGTTACAAACCTGAATATTAATTATAATCATTTTTAAAATAACTGGTTTTCGAAAAATTTATCTTTATACATCCATTCCAGTTGCCTCCAAACATGATAGATCAATTCTTACTACAGCTTATAACTGCCCCCAAACATGATAGATAAAATCTACTAAAAATTGACGACAAGAAAATATTACAAGACAGCTTTTTACTGTACACCAAAGAAAGCAATTACATACATAATTAGGTAATTATTACGTTTTTAAATAAAGACGTAGAACTTTTACGGTTTTATTGTACCGACAACAGCACGTCAACCTACCTCAAAACGTCAAATTCTCTCAATTGATATTGATCTCTACTTGTGGGACTTAAAGTTGAAAATCAATTCAATGACCTTTAACTTTTTGGGTAGGTTGACCTGCCGTTGTCTGTACATGATATCCTCGAGAAAACTGCCGTTTATAAGAAAACACCATAAAAACGGGACAGTGAAACAGAATAGTAGGTAATAAAAAATATCAAGCTACGTGTACATGCATTTCGATAAAATCAGTTAAAATCAAAATCAGTTAAAAATCAGTTTTATTTCTACAAATAGGCCCCAGGAGGCGCTTTTACACGTCCCAATATTTAAACCTACCACTGCTTAGAGCCAAGTCTGGGCTAGTGCCGAGAAGAAGCAGCGCAAGGAACTCTGTCACTATTTAATTGTCAGCCTCTTTTTAAATACATTTTTACAAGGTAAGGTAATTTTTACAAGGTTTAAGCAAGTACGAGCTGGGACAACTTAATGCCATACATTTCTATCATTTAAATAATCATTAACAGTGTTATAGCCCTTTTTCATTAAAATAACTTTGACATGCGATTTAAGTTTATGTATAGGGAGTTCAGCAATATCCTTTGGTAATTTGTTGAAAATACGAATACAATTTCCTATAAACGATTTTCCTACTTTTCGCAGTCTGAAGCCTGGGACAGCGAGTTTATCTTTATTTCTCGTATTAAAATTGTGTACGTTACTTTTCTTAAGAAATAAATGTATGTTCTTACGAACGTAAATAATATTCTCGAGAATGTATTGAGAAGACACTGCAAGTATATTAATCTCTTTGAAGAGCTCTTTCAGCGAGTCACGGGGTCAAAGGCCGTAAATAGCCCGTACAGCACGTTTTTGCAATATAAAAATTGACTCAATATCACCGCTGAGCCCCACAACAGAATTTCGTATGACATTATGCTATGAAAGTAGCTAAAATATACTAATCTTGCCGTTCCAATAGTTCCAATAGAATAGATAGTATCAAACGTGCAATTTTCACCTAGTTTTAATGAATGTACCTACTTATATTTATTACTATAGGTTCTTGTATAGATAAAAGCCGATTAAATTGTTTATGATTAGTAATGATAAAAATATTTTATTAGGTTTCGCCTATAAATTAATGCAATTAATATCATGATTATACTGGAATCACAGCATGATACATTTAATTTAATACTTGCAGTGATACACGACATCTTTAGGGCCTAGAGTATCTATAAAAAGAAACCACAATTCCTTAAACAAACAATTTTCGACTTTCTTAGGTGGAACGTAAGACACCACCTAAGTAAACTCTTCCTAATACATACAAAAAAATTTTAATCTAGGAATTGTAGTATATGTAATATGTAGTACCAATCAGCAATTTTCATGCCTAATAAAAGCCTCAAATCTAAAAGGGACTAAAAGTCAGTCCATTGTTTATCTAATTTTATTTAAATTCCTTCAGCTTCTTTAAGCTTAACTGAGTCAAAAATATCCATCTTAACATTCACATTCATGATAAATTCGATGTGAGCTATGTCCTAGTACGTCTAAACGTACTTTAAGGAAAAAAAAAACATTTTTCATTTTTAAAATTCAGCAATGAGCATCATATATTGTCTACTTCAAGTAAGATTTAAAAATTATTCGTTTGACTAATTGAAAAAAAAATTGGAAATAGCTGAATTGTTGATTGGCGAACTATTTTTATCTACCTACAAATTTGACAGAAAAATCTGGTGCGGTTTTTTCTTTTATGGTACGCTTGAAAGTAGCCAGTATCAAATCGACGAAAGAGATCTTTACAAACCTTGATGGGATTTCTTCTTATCGTCAAACTTGCAACTGTAGGCGATGGCGTAGTTGTTATAATCTGTGGCGATGACAGACAATGGCTGTTCCTGGGATACCGCTGTAAAAACACAGGCATGTTTTAATACTTTTGGAGATTATTATTCAGCGCTGCGTTACCCATTACTTTGTAGAAGAAATGACAGCACAAGATTCGAATTTTCAAATTACGAACGCACCAACCGATAGGTATATTGAGATGCAATGGAATATGGAATGGATGGTGAAAATATAATCTAGGCTAGTTAATAAAAGCAATATTATTCAGTTTTTTAAATTTCAACTACATGTTAAAAGTAATATTTAATAAATAGTTTATATTATAATTAATGTGGTGAACGTTAAAGAACAACAAGATCTATCCACGAATTTTTGTTTTATTGGTACGCTAGAAATTATTGTTAAGTTTATACTTGCAACATTCTGACTGTAAGAAAAGTCTATCCAGACGTCTGCATTAATATCGTATGTTGGATATAGAATAGAATAGAAGAAAAATGCATATTTGAAGACGAGCAGTGGTGTCTTTTTCTCTAGCGGTAAGGGCAAATGTATCTTTTAAAAAATATATATATAGTGAAGTTAAAACATTGAAAAAGGTGAAAGACATGAGTGCCTGCTCAGTATTTCTCGTTGTTTTTATTATACATTCTTAATCCCTCAACCCCCAGGAGGCACTCGGGTGCCACGATAACAATTGATTTCAATTGTGTCTGGAACAACTCACGATCGAGGGATATATCGACCAAAACTCAATGTTTGTGACCAATTTATTGTCAACTAACAATGCAATAAAGAACTTAAACTTAAAAGCTGTAGGTATATTTAAAAAAAATCTTATTCAAACTATTTCCTCAACCTATAAACATAACACCTTTTATAAACTTACACCCAACACAGTCGGTTCTGTGATCGGGGAATTACCTGTCAACCTGTTTAGGATTAACGATAACAAAAAGATATTACAATTTTCGGAACTGTTATTTTTCGAAGAACTGTTTTTGATATCTAAATGCAGTAATGACATCATTAATGTTCTTGCTAAGTAGGTAAAGATGTTAGTATAGGCGCAGTGGTTACATAAGAAATGATTGAAAATGGTATTGTAACGTTAAACTAATTTCCGTTTGCATGTCTCATTCTTGTTGGTTCCTTATCGAGACTTACCTTATTTATTTTTTAATTTTTGTTTTTTTTATACCTACGAGGTTTTTTATAGATTTAAAATATCCTTGCAAAAGCATATTTATACATTTGAAATTTTTCATGCAAAGTAACTTTGAGAAAACTTTTTATAATTTGAAACTTAAAACATCAAATTATTAAACTTTGCTCCTCCATATTTACAGAATGTAAAATATTATTATGTCAATATTATTAAGGCTGCAACACAATTTTATTTGACATTTACCTACCTAATTTGACTTGTATAATTTATGCAATAATTCACAATGTAGATTTTTTTTATCTCTTGCACGTATTTGTAAATTAGCGTGCTGGCGTTTTGGGCATACTGCAAGCAATATGCACGCTGTTATAATAATAAAAAATAATGAAGCCTCTAATATGTTAATTGTAAGTTACTAAAGCTATACTTGCACTCACCTCCAAAGTTCAGGGTGACCAACAACTTGGCACTGCCCTTGGCATCATCAGCGAACTTGGCAGTACCCTCGATGGAAGCCAAGACACCGTTGATGACGTGCGAGTTCTTTACCTTGACGATTTCACCGTCAACAGTGTATTCGGCTTTGGCGCATTTGCCTCCCTTTTCTGCTGGTGTCTCGAATTTGGAGATCTCGTACCACGTGCCTTGGTACTGGAAGAGGATATTTGTTTGAAATATTTAGTTGCATACAGTCTATTTTAACTTAGCATGATTTGAGCCGATTATTATACTCGTAGCTTAAGACGAACTAAAATTGGACAACATCAAATACATTGGTTTTATCCCAAAGTAAGTAACTACCTATTTATATCACTCGTATTGAGGAAATTAGAACATAGAAAGTACCACAAACACCCAAACCCAAGGATACGGAAAAAATATATTGTTTTCAACATTGAACCGTCGGGAATCGAACCCGGAACCTCGGAGCAGGAGACAACTTGATAACCGGTGTGTACGCCACTCCGCTACGGAGGTCGTCAAAATTGTTTATTTGCTTTAACAAACATTGTCGACTTACACCGGTAGGTATATCAAAGGACACCGCTCCTTTTAAGATTATTAATTATAAGATTAGATTGCGCTAGGTATGTAGGTAAAACATAAATCAACTAACAAACATAATAAATATTAGATGCCTGAAATATATTGTTATCTAATTATTGTATAACATTATTACCTATTGAATAACCTCCTACATAGGAGCTTGTGTTGTTTGTGTGTGTGTGTGTGTGTGTGTGTGTGTGTGTGTGTGTGTGTGTGTTATGTGGGTCGTGTTCTTTCCACTATTGGCCTAACTGCGACTGTGGCAAAACTGTGGACTGATATGAGCTAATATTATAAAGCTGAAGACTTTGTTTGTTTGTTTGAACGCGCTAATCTCAGGAAGTACTGGTTCGAATTGAAAAAATCTTTTTGTGTTGGATAGTCCATTTAACGAGCAAGGCTTTAGGCTATATAACATTACGCTGCGACTAATAGGAGCGAAGCATCAGTGAAAAATGTTGCAAGAATAATCGCGATCATAAAAACAGAAATTGACGCGAACGAAGTCGCGGGCAACGGCTAGTAATTTATAACTATAAGTAAATAAAGTAACAGCCTATCATTCCACTGCATGGCAAAGGCCTCCATCATGGAGTTCAAGTTACCACAGCAATGATAAATACCTACGATAGTCATTTTAACATTCAAAGTCATTATTCATACACAAGAATTATAAGAATAGGCATTTCAAAGTTGAAAGTGCCAGACAAAAGCTTGTCACCAATTGAAATAAGTAGTAAAATGATACCAATGCTCTTGAAACCGGTTGAAGTATAGTAAAATAAAGTAAAGTAACGACCTATAATCATCCTACTGCTGGGTGAAGTAGGGTTGTTAGATGGTCGGGAATTGGCGGGATTCTCCCGAATTTTTGTATGCGCTCCCGACTCCCGACAAAGTAAAAAATCTCCCGGAAAACAACTTCGATAATTTTAATTTTACATTATCGTCAAGCAAAACGTACAAACCGCTCGGCTGATCAGTGCAAAAAAAAATACTTATTTCCTTTTTTTTTGTGTTACAGAAAAATTCTAAATAATTGAATTTCTATCAGCAGTGCACGAACCAGAAATAATGCTGCTATTAAGACGCTGACTGCAGCCGATGACCTTGAGCAATGAATACGCCCACAAATTGATTCGTCTTTGAATTTCTTTGCAACGCGCCGCAGCTATCACTGTCAATTCCCGTAGGAGTGACAGAGAAAAAGCGCATGGAATAGAAGGGCCTAAGTGCCAAACAACAAAATTCGTTGTGCAATTTAAAATTGCCATTTTATTTGAAATCTATATAAGCCAAGTGCTTAAGCAACATGTAATATACAATACAGCAAAATTTTATTATCATTGTTATACGGACTGCTAAGAAAAATGGTAATTTATGTATTTTCAGAGGCTACTTTGAGATTATTTTCTATCGAGAAAAGTTTTTAGAATCGTGTTTTGGAAACAACCACCTGGTCAAAAATATGATCAATTACAACTACATAGAGTTTGGCAACAATACGAGCCATAGGCTTTAAGCAAAACAATCTTTATTGAGCTGAATTTGGCTCATGTCAGCGTCTTAATACCTATATGTAGGTATATTATTTACTTCTTTTTATATTTCTCCCGACCAAAGCCCTAAAATCCCGAAAAATGTGTGACTTATCCCGACAATAGGAAGATTCGATCTGGCATCCCTAGGGTGAAGGCCTCCATCATTGAATTCAAGTTACCACAGCAGTGACGGGTACAGGCACAGAACACGAAAAGAAGGTTAGAAAGGCGATGTAGGCGAGGCAGGCACGCCACAGAGGTTATGAGCAAATGCTCATAAGTCTGCCCAAACATGAATGTATGTGTGATTGGTTTCTTTTGACGTCGCGCGACCCTATTGGTCGGGTGACATGAGAAATTCGCTTGATTGGCGTTCTTTGAACTCATTTATGTGTGCGAAAGCTTGTGTTTATTATGAGCACAAGTAGTAGCGGGGCGCAATGGGCGACCAAGTGCGAGTCGGACTCGCGCACGAAGGGTTCCGTACTAAAAAGGCCAAAAATACGAGTTTGTTGTATGGGAGCCCCCCTTAAATATTCATTTTATTTTGTTTTTAGTATGTTGTTATTGCAGAAACAGAAATCCATTATTTGTGAAAATTTCAACTGTCTAGCTATCGCGGCGTCTTGCGATACAGCCTGGTGACAGAGCGACGGACAGACGGACAGATGGACAGGCAGCGAAGTCTTAGTAATAGGGTCCCGTTTTTACCCTTTGGGTACGGAACCCCAAAAATGGCGCATGACAGCCTTTCTGACTTTTTTCATGTTTTGTGAGTACAGGGATGATCACCAGGCTTGCCAAATGCGGGTTGGTGATCACAAACCCGAGCAATTCGAATTTCGAAACACTTGTCGCCAGAACCACATTTTTCCCATTTGCCCACATCATTTTGTTCCGAAGCAGTTGTAGTAAAGTGGGCCCCTGGAGGATTGGAGGAGGATTTTACGGGACCAGGTACCTAAACCATAGACCGGTGGAACGTTAAAGGTTTTTCACTAATTAAAACTGGAATAAATAATAAAATTGTACTAATGCTATTCAAACCGGTTTAACTATACTAACAGGAAAATAACAATGGCATTATTTGAAGAAAAACTAACCTAAAAAATTTTTAAGTCACATAAAACTGCGAGGCACTTAGCAAACATGTGCGCTAATGAATTATATCAACACTTAGTCACGGTAATATTAACTTAGTTCAAGCTACGATTACGTAAGAATGGCAAATACATTATACTCGTACAAGGTGTTAGAACAGTCAATGTTCATTGACCTACACCAATACAATATTTTTTTGAATCTAGCGTAAAACAAAGGTACTAATATCGACGAGTTGTAACTATCTAACTTAATAATTTTAACTGACGAAAAAAGAAGGAGGTGTTTTTTGTAACAATATGTATGACTCACAACTTTTGGCCAAGCAGTCCGATTTTTTCCAGTTAGTTTTAAACCAAAGTGATTCTTATTGAAGTTGGCAAAAAAAACTCTGAGACTTCTTTTCAGATTTTTTTCTTATATAATTTTACGGGTGAAAATTTGAAAAACAATCCACTAATTTTGAGTTAAAGTCAAATCAAAAAACACCGACAACATGCAACGACTCAAAATTTTAAAACAGTTTATTTTTTTGTAAAATAAATTATGTGATAGACCGATTTGTATTGTTTTTACTTTTATTTGTTGGATTAAAACTAATTAAATGAAATACACCTAGTTACAGTAAACTCAACCTACTACAAAATTTTAAGTAGGCTTACAAAACTTAAATGATTTTTATAAAATAGAATTTCACGTTCAAAGTTAATGACGTTCCACAACTGGGTTAATCCATAAATAACGTCACTGATCCATAAATAACGGGGAGCGAGGGGGTGGACGAAGTACGACATCGTGTGAAAAGGAGGTAGGAGACCTAAATTTCGTGACGTCACATTTCAAAATCTAAGTGTTACAACAAGATCTTTGAAGCATTAACGAAAAACTTCTGAACTGCTATTTTAATTCAAATAAATAAATAAATAAATAAATGTGGACAACATCACATACATTGTTCCGATCCCAATTTAAATAACTATTTAAAGCATTCGTATTTTGGAAACCAGAAACAACGAAGGTACCACACACACCCAGACCCGAGAAAATGTAGAAACACACTTTTTTTCTACATCGACCCGTCCGGGAATCGAACCTGGGACCTCGGAGCATTCGACACCTTGAAAACCGGTGTGTACGCCACTCCGTCACGGAGGTCGTCAATAAATTGTAAATATGTGACGTCACTCAAGGGACGGATGAGTCTCACAAATTATGTGACCGGCTAGGACAAAAACATGGGAATCATGAAATTGTGGCACTATTTATAGATTATATTATAACAATATAAGTTCCGGCCTTAATAAAGGAACTAAATTGACCAGTGGACTGGATAATCGATGTAATTTAGTGATTAATCGATTACATCTATCGAGCGTGAAGGTCGAACATGAATCGAGATCGATCTAGAATCGAGAACATGCCGCGGTGACACATTTTTTTATAGTGGACAATTTACTTAGAATGAAATATTTGAAGTTATTTTAATATTTGGTATGGAGATAGTTTGAAGCCCTGAAAATTACATGAGTACAAGACAAATGTAGTTTTCATTCAAAGAACCATCCCCTAACGGCCGGTCCCAATAATCTATCTATCTTCAGTTTTAGCATATTGGGGATAGCTGGGAAACTTGATAAGGTGCTTTAAAATTTTGTTATTTCAGTTGTACACTTGTCAAAATTTACTGCGACTGAACCAATTCATGATTATTATTTAGGCATGTGGATTGGTGATCGCAGTTTGACAAACGGTAGATTAGACAGTGCTGCCTAACTTCTAGCAGCGCTCCTTTAATCGCCTCTTATACGATAATTACTGGAAAAACAGGGGATGGGTTTATTGTGTGGTTCTATTGTGTGGCTATCGACCCTACTTTATGACAAGTTTGTATAGTGCCGAGAAGAAGCAGCGCAAGAAATTCGATCACTAAAGTCAGGCGAGACAGACAAGCAAATCACATGTTATAATATGGGATTTACTGCCAGAAAGTCTAAATAACTGTCAGATTCGAAATAACTGTCAGATTTATCACTCAAGACAACATAATACCACATTGACTGATATTTTATCAGTGTTCAGTTTTACTCATAGATATGATAAGATCATCAGGAATGCCATGATAACGCCAAATGCCAGTACAATAAACCGCACCTAGTCATAAAATCAGTCGAATTTTATTTTAATTGCGTCTCATATAGATCTAAATCAATAGAGACTTTCAAATTTTTCGTAATAGGATAATTGGTATTGGTAGGTACGTCATTTCAATAAAGATTTGAACTTTAGAGAAAATTGAATTTTATTTTGAATCAAATGGTTTCTTTCTTTCAGATTTTATTTATGGGTCTAACATACTTTATATAATATTTTATATAAGTTACTAGCTGTTGCCAGCAACTTCGTATGCTTGAAATTCAAATGATTCCACGGGAACCCCAATTTTTTTTCAGTGTATTATGTAGCAGTGTGCTATTCCAGCCCATAATCTATCTTCGCGGCAAATTTCATTCTGATCCATTCAGCCGTTCTGGCGTGATAGAGAAATAAATATCTATCAAAGCATTCGCATTTAAAATGATATTAAGATAAGTGAGATTATTTATTATAAATTAACACGACAATAACATTCAACTGGATAAATTACAACAAGAAATATATTCAACTTTCACACTAAATACTTAGCATAAACTAAAAAAGCTTACTTTATGGTGGCTAGATAACGCACGATCAAATGCGTTTATAGACATTTACCTTTTTTTATTTGAACCCGAAACCGTTGGCTATGTACTAAACTAGACGATCCATCGAGTTTGGGAAATAACGTGAAGGGAGGTTGTGAAGTTAAACTGACATTTACTAGAAGTTTTGGTGTCTCAGCAAATAAATAAAAATGTATATATAAATCACGAAAAATGGTATAGGTACTAGTATAAGTTACAATAAAAACATGAGGTAAAATCAGTATTTTTCATGAACCAAGTTATCAAACTCAACGCAATTTAAAGAAAAAGAAAGTCCAGGCCTAAAACTCCTTCTTAAATCATCCAAAAAAAAGTTTAGTAATCTAAAAATCAACTTACAGCTGTCACGTTGAAATTCTCAACCGGTTTAAGGTCTGGACATCCACCATCATGGATCACACCTGCCGAAGCAACCGCTACCAACGCTGCTACGAATAAACCCAACATATTTATTATCTTCTTTTGAAATAGTTAAAAAAATTAACCTGATGCGCTCACAATGATGTCTGGTCGAGCACTGAACGGTTTTGATGCTGTGATCTTCTTATATAGGCCGGGGGGTAGAGGTCACGAACACTTTAATTTTAAAAGGATTATTCTATTGAGGGACTTGTTGAGAGTTCTAGATAAGCCTTCCAATGCCTTCGAGGATGAACGCACAAATTGGTTGCGGATAGCAGCTAAGTGATTCGTTAGGAAATATTACGTATGAAAAACTTTTTGGTCAGCCGTATTATCCAGAGGTAGAAAGTTAAGGTACGTTTATGTTTAATATTATAGAAAACATTGAAATAAATGATGAATATAAGTATGTTTGAGAGTATTCGTCTTTATCGGAATCAGATAAAATATCCACAAACAATGATTTAGCTATGTTAACTTTAGGAATTGAAATATTCGCTAATTATTTATTAGATCACTATTATAAGTGACACATGCATGACTTTGTGTTAATTAACCAAGCCGTAATTAGCAAAAACGTACACGACTTATTTGCTTCAAATCTTAAAAAGAAAACCGAATTGTAATGAGAATTTTGTCATCAATAACTGCTAGCCTTATTCCATAATACTATGGCGGCTATGGGCACCTTTTTTGCGTCAAGCTTTTTCCTTTCATTGTTTATTAATGAGAGGTCTTAATACAGTACCCTAGGATAGCCCCATTTTACATCATTTGTGTAAGAAAGGCTATTGAGTTATTTAATGTTCTTTAATTCTGATATAAAATCTACAAAAATTTATCTTTACGATATCAAACATATTAATTCCTCGTGTACACTTTTACCCCCATTTGATCCTGTGCAAGGGATGACTTTCTAGATGAAAAATA
Organism: Anania crocealis; assembly: GCA_949315895.1. Classification (NCBI taxonomy): domain Eukaryota; kingdom Metazoa; phylum Arthropoda; class Insecta; order Lepidoptera; family Crambidae; genus Anania; species Anania crocealis. The sequence continues at coordinate 4,358,251 of OX438868.1, forward strand.
TTGTTTGTTATTTTCAGGGTTTCAAAGTATCTCCATTCTTAATTTATTTACCTATTCAAATTGATTAAGATACTTTTGGTACCCCACACTAACTCCTACCTCCTTTACACGCTTTTTCTTCCATTTATTTCCAAAGAAGATTTATATAATTAAAAGCCAGTCAGCATATTTATCTTTTCTGAGTTCTAAAACTTATGTCTAAATACTTTATCATCTTTCAGTTTATTCGTTGATAACATACAGTTTCGAATATTTAAGTGACTTTGAGAATGAAACAGATTTCTAAATCAGGAAAGATCCTAAAAAAATTATCAGCAAGGATTTACGCGACTGATACTAAATTACTTAATAAGCTCTTTAGAAGGTCCGTCATTTTCGAAATGGTTATATCTAAAGTAAATTTAAAATATAAATATTTATCCACACACTACCTTACAATCGCGGTTCTGTCCGCGTAAAAGACTCGATAAATCGCGCTGGCGGAAACCTGTACCCACGGGATATAAAATATATGTCCTTTCATATAAGATCTATTCCGTATTTGTACCAAATATCATCTATTTCGTAGTCAAATTTATAGTTAATTGTGAAAACGTAACATACAGACAAAGTTATATTTGCTTTCTTAAAATCTAATCTATACTTGTATCAAATTTTATCTATTTCGTAGTCAAATTCATAGTTAATTATGAATACGTAAAAGACAGACAAAGTTTTATTCGCATTTATAATATTATTAAGGATTATGCGAGTCGATATATAATTACAGTGTTAAACGGATTCAGGAAATCCATTTTAACGTGAGTTAGAAAGGATAGCCCACTAACGTAACTTAAGTAGGTATTGTTTGAACATTCGTTTCTTTGGTACTAAATTAGGATGATTCCAACGCAACAATTCCTTTGAATCGATAGTTCTTCGTCTATCTGGCTTTCAGTACTTCAGTATCAGTTTTCTTTTTCAAATTCTGTGAATTAAAATATTTATCAAATGCCACTCACATTTCTCAGCTCAATACCTATCATGAGTATATGACTCTATAATCAAATCCGATAAAAGTAAAACGTATTACCGTAACGCTACATGTGAATCATTGCTTTAATATTATTTGTCATACTTGTTTTTGTCATAAGATTTACAGAAAAGATTGTAAGAACTCTGGAGCAGGACCATAAAGGTCCTGCGTTTCTATTAATCGGAATTTCTCAAGTTCATAGGTTTTATCCTGTACAAAATTAAATAATAATAATGATCAAAATATCTAAATACCTGGATCTAGCCATTGAGCTGAAGACTCAAGCAAGGACAAAACATTTACATACTTTACATAGGTACTGCCAATTGATCATGGAGTCTTCATTAATATACTGTATAATCTAATTAAACATTACAACTTACTTTAAACACTTTACAAAAAGCCACAATCCTAAACACTTGTCTAATAAGAAAATTCATATCATCGGATTCAACAGCAGCAATAATTCTCCCTATTGCGCTTGACTAAAGTCCGCATAAAATTTACCCAATCTCTTTACTTAAAGAATGGAGATAGTGAGATAAAAAATACGTAATGACCATAATCATTTTACTCGTATATTAGTCCATGGCTGGACGTAGGCTTGTCCTTTTGGCATAATCACCACGCAGTTCAGCCAGTGGGGAATGAATACGATGCTGCAATTCTTTCAGCAGATTTTCTTGGGCCACACACTACACTTGCATATTGCTATATGTACATAAAAAAAACATTTTGGGTATTGGAGGTATAAAGCCGAAAATATTGTTGTAACTCGCTTACAGCTTTTGCTAGCTTACAGCTTTAAATAAATTCTCCGACACAAAAATAATGTCTTGGTAGTGTCTGGTCAGAGCATCGTCTAGTAAACGGAAGATTGTAGGTTCGAAGCCAAACTAAAGTAGTCGACACAAGTTTTTTTTTATTTGCACTTGCATTTTTATTGCTTAAAAAAGGTACATTTTGTTTACACTCAATTTGCTTCGATCAACAATAATTACGGCCTCCAGTGAGCCAATGACAAAGCCATTGTCACTGGTCATCCATGTCCACTTCAACTAGAGCGTGAATTTTATAAAGGCATCACTAATTGGCAGTGTATTTATAAATGAAACGATACAGATGCCATCCATCATTATGTTTTTCAAAAATAACTTTTCTTACAAAAGGGAAAGTGAAATTAGCCACCTAATTAAGTACCTTCTGATAAATGTAGATTGTTTGTTAGGCACTGACATGAATTTGGTGCTTAATTTCGTCTTTTCTTGATAAGTTTACATTACATCTCTAGACTTGAACAAAAACTTGTGTAGGTACTTAATGTAATCAGTATCATAAGATATACTTAAATTAAAAGCTCATGATCGTTAATGAAATAAGACATATTCAACAAACATTTCCTACGGATACGGCCGAACAGGAACTTTATCGCATTCCTGGAATTGATTAAATCAGTTTTCTCCTGAATCAATCAAGAAATCAATACTTTTCCGTTTCTTTCATATATTCCCGTCTTTTTCCGTTTTATTACTAAAAAACATGAAATATTTCATTTACCTCCTACGACCTCCGTGGCGGAGTGGCGTACACACCGGTTTTCAAGGTGTCGCCTGCTCCGAGGTCCTGGGTTCGATTCCCGGACGGGTCAACGTAGAAAAAATATGTTTTTCTACATTTTCTCGGGTCTGGGTGTATGTGGTACTTTCGTTGTTTCTGGTTTCCAAAATACGAATGCTTTAAATAGTTATTCAAATTGGGATCAGAACAATGTATTTGATTTTGTCCACATTTATTTTATTTATTTATATACCAGTTGTCCATTTTAAATTAGTCTATGCGTAATAAAGTAGTTATGTGATATTATTTCGATCCCGCCGCTCTGGGGGCCAGTGTCGACGAATTGCTCAATTGGTCGACTCGCCAAATCATCGAATCGCCTACATCCGCCAAACTTTCCACAATAATCTGTTGTCATACAATTTGCGCCAATTTGAGCTAATAGAATCTCGGGATGAGTAGCCGATAGGTATAGTCGTCTGGCGAACGTCAAAAGAATCGCACCGGCCATTTTGTAGCTATGGAGAGGACCCCGTAAGAGGCGACTAACGGCCGGTCCTAATAACCTATCTATCTTCAGTTTTGTCATATCGAATTTAGAAAACAAGTTATGTCTTTGTTTCTCTGGACGGCAAAATCAGAGATAGAAACTGTTTCCTATCTGTGAGTTCTGCTAGAAGAAGACGTGCAGCAGCGTCTCCCTCCAACATTGCTGAACTGCGATCACCAACCTTCGGCCTCTGTAGCAGAGTGGCGTACACACTAGTTTTCAGTGTGTCGCCTGCTCTGAGGTCCCGGGTTCGATTCCCGGACGGGTCAATTTTGAAAAAAGAGGTTTTCTAAATTTTTTCGGGTCTAAGTTTGTGGTACCTTCGTTGCTTCTGATTTTCACAACACAAGTGCTTTAAATAGTTCAGAACAATGTATGTGACTCTACAAAGTTTCATGATGATCGGTTAAGTAGTTTACGCGTGAATTAAAGCGTAACAAACAAACTTACATTCATATACATATATAAATAGTGGCGGATTTGCCAAAAATGCTCCTTTTGGACAGATCCGCCAGAGCAGACATATGTAGGCTGCAATTAACTCCAACAGGATCATAAGACCGCCGGCGGTCGCGATAACAATTGATTTTAATTGTGTCTGGAATAACATACAATCGAGGGGTAAGGAGGCTTTTGCCATAATCGCTACGTTTGGCGGGCGGGTGGCGATCGCAGTCTGGCCAATGGTGAAGAGGACACGCTGCCCTTCTTATTACGGCAGTACTCCTTTACGCCACTTACAACACCCATACAAATGGCTAAGGGCTATTCTTATGATTCGCACACACTCCTGCGCACATACGAAATGTATGTGACGCTTTGGAAGGTTGCTATACGAAACTAAGTAAGAAAGAAAGAAAGAAAGAAACGTTTAATTGGCCACAAGCACATTACAGTAGGCATAGACGAAATTACGGCTAGACAATAGAGCATAGGAGACAAAACAATATATAAAAAAACAAATTGACAAGAAAATATGGCCAATTTGGTCCCACCTCAGCATGTGCTGCAACGAGCCAAGGGCCGCTGCAGCGCTGGTATTCTGGCCTTCTTCTTACAACTAGAAGTCACCCATTCCTCCTAATACGAATGGCATATATTAGCAAAGAAAATTAATAACGTGATTAGCGTATCTGACGATATTAATTGATAAGATCTCGTATATAAAATGATAAAATGGGCGATAATTCGTCATTTCCTTAGTTAGGTTTTTGTGTGTGGCTGCCAGGACAATTATGATCTCATAATGTTCAAAATAATAGTGTTAGTAATAAGCTCATTTGGACTCATACATTCTTGTGTGGGACAGATCATACAATGGGGACAATGTGAATTGATCGAACCACACCCAAACTTCGATCCAGCAAGCTTTAATCCAGAAACTGTAAGCTGTGTTATTTACTATTAAAAATGTTTGTCTGTCTGTAGGTTACGCTTTCAAGCATAAATTACTGAACCGTTTTTGATGAAATTTGGTGAAAGATAGTTTAACTTTAGACGTTGAAAAAGGATATGTTGTATCTCATTGATGGGCATTGATTTCTGCCCGCGCTATACACAGTGCTGTTTGAACCACCTAGAAAACGAAGAACGCGTTATAGGACCGCCCAAATACCCTGGGTATTAGTGGTCCCGTCATCCGAGAAAATATAGAAAAACACTTATTTTTACATTGACTCGTCCGGCAATCGAACCCAGGACCTCGGAGCAGGCGACACCTTGAAAACCGATGTGTACGCCACTCTGGCACGTAGGTCGTCTGGTACAGAGTCATGCTAAGTCTTCACAAATCGTCTCACATCCGTATTTATAGAGAAGTAATTACTTATTGCTTAAGAAATTCATAACTTAAGATATTACTACCTAGTGCTTAAGTGAAGGAAATGGGTCCCCATTAATAGTACTAGGGGTTAAAGTATGAAATTGCCGATTATTTTTCCACTTTTTATTTTGTTTATAGCTCTTAAGTATAGTCATACTCGTATTATTGCGTAATTCTATTTGTATTGTATCAAAAACTAAATAAAGTAACTTTTGACTAAAAAAAATGCAATACTAGTGCCTATTACTTCAAAGGACCTTTAACCTTTAATTACATCGAAAACGGTTCAGGCGTTTTTAAAAAAATTAAAAAATTGTTAGTATGGAAAAATTACTTTTCTCGATTTCGTCCATACAAAACGGCAATTTCATACTTTAACCCCTAATATATATATATAGGTATAACTTTTGATAGTTCTAACTTCTAGTAATTATTAGATTAAGGCATACAAGTTTCACTTAGGTTTTTAGTCAAGTAATTACTTTTACTTGTTTATAAATACAAGTATTAGAGTCTTGCTAAAAGGCGTTGTTACTTCTATAACTTTTAGTGCATCATCCAATAAAATTTTTGTAAAGTGCTTTTTGTAAGTGGTGACCTCAATTAATAACAGTTTAGGATCTATTGGTCATTTCAACATGTCATTAGCATTTGGTTTTAATTTCGACGGGTAATAGTTATTTAACCCTTACTTTGTTTAATATCCGTTCACCCATCCATCATTGGCTCTGGCTCTGTTCAAATGAGAATGAAATGCGATTTAAAAAAAAAGACGTCTGGCACTCGGAGACTGCCGCGGTAAAGCTATTGCATAGCATTTTTTATCAACTTATGCCGATAGAACAAATGCCACCTAAAGGCGGGTTGCTGAACTAAAGAGACAAGCGTGATATTTCAAAAAGTCATTAAAAGTTCAGCTATTCATCGATAGATGGAAAAACTAAAAAGTATCACCGCTGTGCCAGTCGGAGTGGGGGGTGTTAGGTTATTTTCGTTACGGAATTTCTGGATTCGGTCTCCACGCTCAAGGCCTGCGATAGAAGCTATGCAATAGCTTAAAACTAAAAAGTATCACCGCTGTGCCGGTCGGAGTGGGGGGTGTTAGGTTTTTTTCGTTACGGAATTTCAGGATTCGGTCTCCACGCTCAAGGCCCGCGATAGAAGCTATGCAATAGCTTAAAAATTAATACAACAATCCACGAGACAAAAAACAAATGACGTATTTTTTCTTTTGGTAAAGCCCACCACAAAATTGACCAAGAAAATGTCCTCCAAAAATGTATTTTTTTTTTGATACGGCCTCCTAGTAACACTTTTTCTACGCGATGCGAATCTCATTCATTCATTACAATACTATTCACAAGTTATTGATTATCCCTTCATACCTTCATAGGTTAAGGACCGTAAAAATTGCAAACTATTTTGCGAAAAACACTTTCGGATGAAAACTTGACCTACATTTTTTACTTCATAAATGAGCTTTAAATACGATTAATAAAAGTTTTTGACGGTGATAAAAAAGTCAACCCGTATGTAACCTACCATGTACCATTTTAATGATCATCCTTATTACGTTTCGTTCATTTTGTGGTCGTGCTTGCGACAATTCCGAAATATCGGCAACTTATAAAAAGGCAAGAAAATAATTAAAGGATATTCAGACAAAAAAATATTAATATACCTAATACTGGTATATAATCATTATTGCCAGCCTATTTCAGTCCACTACTGGAACTTTTCCTTCTCCAAAACGAGGATATTGATCAATTTCTGATACCTCTAAGAATAAGTATGTGTACAAAGTTCATGATGATCGGTTTAGTAGTTTATAATATTCAAATTTATATTATTAGTAAGTAAGGATAAAATTATTTATTATTATAAATTTCTCGAAAACAATACAACACAATACAGAGACAATACAAGCTCCATAACAGCAACAAAAGTGGTCATTGACAGACAGAAGGACAGTCTGCCCGTGACCATGAACGCTGTAAAGTGTTCGAACGGGTTAAATCAAAAATAAACGCGTACTAAATCCGTAGACATACTCGTATCTTTCATTTTAATGTATAGTGTTCGCGTAAACTCAAAAAACCAGTATAAAAGTGGTTATATTAATTGAGTTACTCTATGGCTGCGTTTCCCATTTGCTGGGTAGCGACCCGGTACCGGGCCATTAAAATAAATTACCTGGTCGCAACGTTCCCGCCTTGTTTATAAAATAATACCTAGGTACTATCGATCGACGCATGGTAAATATTCTTCTTAAACTTTTGTCATTTTCGGGGAACTTGAATTCTTTAGTAAAACATTGGCCGCTGCCTGCGTATTCGCACAAAAATTTAGGGATTGAATATTAGTATTAATAAAACATTCTTGCTATTAACAAAATGTGTATTATTTTACCTAATGGAACCATTTTAATACGAGAAATAAAGATAAACTCGCCATTCCAAGCTTCAGACTGCGAAAAGTAGGAAAATCGTTTATGGGAAATTGTACCCGTATTTTCAACAAATTACCAAAGGATATTGCTGAACTCCCTGTACATAAACTTAAATCGTATGTTAAAGTTATTTTAATGAAAAAAGGCTATTACACTGTTAATGATTATTTAAATGATAGAAATGTATGGCATTAAGTTGTCCCAGCTCGTACTTGCTTAAACCTTGTAAAAATTACCTTACCTTGTAAAAATTTATTTAAAAAGAGGCTGACAATAGTGACCGAGTTTCTTGCGCTGCTTCTTCTCGGCACTAGCCCAGACTTGTCCCGAAGCAGTGGTAGGTTTAAATATTGGGACGTGTAAAAGCGCCTCCTGGGGCCTATTTGCAGAAATAAAACAGATTTTAACTGATTTTTAACTGAGTTTGGTTTAAAAAGTGATTTTATTAAGTGGGTCACAAAGGGTCGGTTTGAAAGTGGGCCATGGCAGAAAAATGTTTGGGAAACACTGCTCTATGGTATAACATATTATGGGTTAATGACGTAAGTATGTGCGGAATTCTTTAAAGTCGGTACCCATATCTACATTAGGTATCGATTATTCCACGCTATCTAATCTTCGCACAAAAACCTTGAATTTTTAATATTCCGGTTATCAAGACTCCGATTAATAGTGTACGTACTTTGATTTCGTATTGTTAGTTAATAAAGAAATACTTAAAAAAATACTTATGTAGTAATATTATAAAGGCAAAACTGCTGAGCCGTTTAGATGAAACTTTCCAGTTGTGTAGCTTGGATATCAAAATAACATAATAGGCTATAATTTATCCCAAAAAATCCGTGTAGTCCGCGAGAAATCCACGGGAACGCGGCTTAGCAAAGATGATACAGGCTGCTCAAAAAAGAGAATATCCCGAGGTTTCCCTTTTTTTAGGCAAAAATACATTTTTCTCCGAACCCAACACTGAAGTCTGCGCAGACAGAGTCCCGGGCCAAATCTTATTAGTTAGATAATAATCTGAACGATAAACAAATGTTTTGACAAGAAAAACAAAACGAATGTTTCATTCTTATGATATTTACGATAATTTTCTACCCTGGATGATGTGTTATATAAAGTAACGGCCTTTACCATCCCACTAAATAATAAATAAATAAATAAATAAATATGTAGGACATGCCTCACTGGGCCACACTGAGCCATCTTGTCCTAAATTAAGCTACCATTAAGTACCCTGTTCCCATTAAGTCGAACCCGTGACCTATGGCTCAGAAGCAGCGTTTACTACCGCTGATCCAAATGGTCGTCAAAATGGCACTGCAGGGCACAGCACTCTATCATTGAACTAAATTACCACAACAATAATGGGTGGCGGTGGCTTGACTAGATTCGGATCGTCAGGGTGCCCTATACCTAACCTGTTATAACTTCTAAAAATTGAAAGTGACGTAATTTACGAATGTCATTTATTTATTATAGTATTTTCTGCAGAATATTTTTTATTTACATGATAATTGTTACGCCTTTACTTTCTGATACAGCCTCAGCTTCTCCCTGCTTTGGTATACCCTGTGTACGTATAATGTAATTTTAATTAAGCAGATATGTACAGCCGTTTTAGCGCGAATGAGTAACAAACAATAATTTCTAGAGTTATTTAATTCGGGGTTTATACCATGTACCTTATTATGAGTTTCCGATATTTCGGCACTGTTGCAAGCGCCATAATCCAGATCACAGTTCTCCCGTGATCATGGCGCTTGCAACAGTGCCGAATTACCGGAAACTCATAATAACTACGGTACATGGTATAAACCCCGAATTAAATAACTCTAGTGATAGTGACCATGAAAGTTTAAATCAGTAAACAATAATTTGTCTGATTAGTCTGATCAGTAATTTGTAATAAGTAATACTGTCTTTTTTTTTTTTTTTGACGGACCTAACACTGAAACCCCATATGGGAGGCTTTAATCAGTTAAACCGGGCAGAGTGTGGTGAGCGCTGAAGGCGCTCAGCCTAGGTCCGCCACGCTAGCGGTACTCTGGTGTGGCCGAGGGTGAGCCGAGGCTCGCTCGCACCGGGGCCCATACTAGCGGGCGTGATCGGGCCAGTGTGGGGTGCTAAGGGCACCCTACCAAATGGCGAACCTACCAGTGGTGGCGCCGCCGGAACCGGAGATGCCGTGGCATGCCGGATCTCGGTCGGGCTCCATTCTGGCGGGCCCGATCTGGGAGGGGGGATCGGACAGCGACCTCAAGGGCACCTCTGTAGGCTCGGACCTCGGCTTGGGTCGCCGTCCGAGGGGGGGGCAGGTGAGAAGCGGCCAGACACATGATTGTGTCGGCCGAAATGAAAGGCGGTAATACTGTCTGTTTAAATAAAGTGTAATTTAATTTGATTTGATGTATAACATTGCTCCCCATTTTCAGTTCACCACAGGACTATGGTACGAAACAAGAAGATCTGAGAGCAATGACCTGTCAGGAGAATGCTCAAATATACAGTTTATAGAAGAGGGAGAAGGTTACCAGGTCAGATACCCGACTGTGAAAGCTAACTTTTTTGAAGAGACCAACGCAACAGCCTCACATATTAACAACACCGCTACTTTTTCCGTTAATGGGTCTTCTGATAACCGTAAGTTATAATCAGACATACAAAAACTTCGAATAAAAAAACATAGAAATTAAAAAGTAAAATGTGTGCGATAACAGCCACATAAATAAGAACTCAGAAGATTATTATTAACTGTTCCAAAAAAATCCTAAGTCCTGGTAAATAACATACTAAGTACAGTGTTTAAAAAGGAATGTTTTTTTTATTTAATATAATAAAAACATTTATAATTAAAGCCATAACAACTTCTTAGAGTTAATAAGGTAGCTTAACACCTCTGTAGGTATACCGATTTCTAAACTGCTTTATATTGCGAATAAATTAATACGAATATGAATTAAACGAAATATTTATTTTCAGCTGTTGAAATAACTATAATAAGAACCGACTACACCAACTATGCCATCGCGTATACTTGTCAAAACATCGATGGAAACCAGAGGGCCCGTAAGTTTGAACATTGTAATAATAAAAAAACACCGCCGCTTCACGTCCTATGGGTGTAGTAGGTACTACAAGAGGAGTGCCAGAAGCAGACCAGAAACAACGTCTCTATCCTTATTCTACCATTGGCGAAAAAGCTATCTCATCCCCCTTTTGAGGGACTAGTAGCAAGAAGTCGTGGACACAGCTAGTTAATATAAATAGAAGCATCTTTTAAAAATATTTTTGTTTATTATTGGCCATAGGTACAGAGACAGACAACGGCAGGTCAACCTAACCAAAAAGTTAAAGGTCATTAAAGTGATTTTCAACTTTAAGTCCAACACGTAGAGATCAATATCAATTGAGAAAATTTGAAGGTTTGTGGTAGGTTGACGTGCTGTCGTCTGTACCGTACATTGTCATAGGGCTCCCAATGGATCTCCACAACGATCAGATCTGCACCAACTTCTTCCAGCGGCTTCTGACCTTTACCAAGTCGTCGTCCGGTGCGCGGTAGCCATTCTAGAACCTTTAGCCCAAACTTTTGGTTCTTTTTAGTAAGTGTCCAGTCTACCCATTTCCCCATTTTGATTGTGATCATGATTATATCGCGCAAAAACTTTAACAGATGTCTATCATTGTACACCAAGAGTAGTGGTGGTGCCGGCGAATAAATAGAATAGGATCACCCCTTCTCTTCCTATGGGTGTCGTAAGAGTCAACTAAAGGAATTCTGCCAGAAGGAGACAAGACATGTGTCTGCACCATGGTGTACCATTAGCCAAACCGCAATCAACAATACGCCTGTCAAGTCACAATTATGGAAAAACATCTTTTACAGAGTTCTATACCCAGCAGTGAACTGATATGAGCTGATGATGATACACTAAGAATATCATATTGTTCCGTCACTTCATGTAACCAGGGCTCGGAAAACGAAAATTGCCGCCTTGGTTCAGATGCCTTACTCTGCAACACGAAGCTCGTATTTACGGATATATCTGTCTCTTTCAGATACTTTAAGACATCGGTATGAGTGATAGGGACAGATGGATTCAAATGTACGGACATTGTGTTACGGAGTAAGCCTCGGCTCTCTACGGAATAAACCGTTTTATTACGTTCTCTTTTCGTTTTTGTTCCGAACAAAATGTTGAACAAGGAACTGTCTGTTTAGGACAGACAAAAAATAACGTTTAGTTTTAAAAACATTATTTTAAATATCGTTTCCAAGCAATGCATGTAACATCTAAACCAATTGATCGCTTTGTTTCAGTTACTGTCTGGGAACTTCTTAGGCAGAAAGAGTATCCGAACGCCATGATCTATCCCTTGGTTAACACCACTCTTACGGTCAGCTTCGGCATTTCCGCTGAAGACCTGCGTTCCATAGACCATTCTGATACCGCTTGCTATGTGTTGCCTGTCATTCCGTTGGGCACGCCAGTCATTCTGCCCGGAGCGTGTAACCCGAACATCAATGTTGTGCAGAACTTCAATGTTGCCAGAGTAAGTGTTAAATAAGTCTTAATAATGGCCTTAATCACGTACATTGTGCTCATCCCAAAGTACTTAAGTACTTATTAAAGCACTTGTGTTTTGCGGAACTAAAAAACAAAGAATGTGCCACCATCAGCCAGACTTGAGACAATATCGAGAAGCAGTTTTTTATCTACGTTGATACGTCCGAGAATCGAACCTGAATCCTCGAAACTGGGCACACCTTGTTAACCGGTGTAAGTCACTCCACAACGGATAACTTATAGCATAAATACAACGTGCTACTTAAGTACCGCGTAACCTAACTGCGTTCCGTACGTACGTGTTTTATCTACGTATCGCGTAACTTCGTACCACGTAACTACGAGTACATACCACGTAGATCGTCTAAGCTAAAATGACGCGCCCCACTATCGCATTGACGCACACAAGCAAATTAAAAATATGGACGCAATACATATACAAATGCCGTTGTAATTGGTCATTCAGTTGCCGGTAAGATTCAAAGCTTTTCTTGGATTTGTTGTCCAACTTGTCATAATTTGCCTTAACGCGCGAGAGAGCGGACGTCTTGTTTCATACAATACGCCAGCGCTGCTCCCAAACAAGGGCGTTGTCAGATTTATCACGCGACTAGTCGACCGTGACGTAGGCATACAGATCGTAGTTCGTGAAGCAGTCGACGCTCCCACACAGATGAAGTGTCATTATTAATATTTGCACTCACACATCGAAATCAACTAATTATGTAGCGGGGCGCGTCATTTCATCTTAGACGAGCTCTACCACGTTACTACTTACTTTTAATTAAGTACTTGTAACTACGTAATTTGCAAGTACGTACTTTGCAACTAGTACTGCGTACTACCTAAGCTACGTAGGTACTTACTGACTCCAGGTCAGCCAAGAAGGTGGTTGATCATAAGGTTGAAAGTCATTCGCACGTTAGAGAACAACAAGGTTGATTTTCCCATGCAAATACACCGTGCATTTTTAACCACCTGTAAAACTAAGCTTACTTTATTGGGCCATTATGTATAACATCATGGCAGTGTTTTTTATTTTTTTTATTAAAAATAATTTCTAAAAAATTTTAAATTTTGGTTCACTTTTAATTTTGTAACACGCTGTGACGCGCGCGGACGTATTATTTTGCTGCGGCGGGGTCTCGGTTGAATGGACCTTACACAGCTACATCTGTGGACGTCACAGCGTGTTTTAAAATAAATAGCTGAACCGATATTCAATAATTTTATTTAAAAAAAATTTTGTTAAATAAATTAAATAGCATTGCCAAGATGTTATACATAATGGTTACATAACTTGGGCTTCGTTGTACAGGTGGTTCAAATTGCACGGTGTATATTCTGACTGACAGCTATTAATTCTAAAACGTCATATTATCTCTATTTTACGGAAACATTAATTTTGTCAAAACACCACTTTCTTGACCGACCGTACTTTATAACTACGCACCTTGTTACTACCAGTTTTGTAGTTACGTATCCTGTACCTATTCTATTACATAAGTACGTAGATGTGGCTTAAAACGTATTGGTTTCTTGAATTTTATACTGAAAGCAAAAATAAATTAACGGATTTAAATCCTTCAAGACAATTTTTGATAGTAGTTGAAAGCATGGTCACAAGTACACTCGACAGCACATCAAGTTAAACAGTTGAACTGCGATAACAACTTTTATTACGTAGGGCATAAAGGCGGTCTCAAGGTCAACATGTATAGTCTGATGTGCCACCGTGTGTACATAGAAGGTCACTTATAAACAAAACAGCAATAAACGCATCTTTAATTTCAATGAAAACGGTTATCTCGAAATTTCAACGAAAATTATCATTTAAATCCTGATTTATTTTTCTTTAGTTCGAAGGACTATGGCACGAGACGTCAGCTTACTACTCTGAGTTCTCCCAAAACCAATGCTCCCGTGCCGAGTACTCCCTCGTAGGAGGAGTGGTCCAAGTCAAGAACAGCCAAGTCATCGACCAAACCCTGTCTGTTATCTCTGGCAGTGCCACTTTGATCAGCACAGATCAGAGTGCGAGGCTGTCAGTGATCCTTGAAGTAGGAAATGGTGAGTTAAAACCTTATTTACAAAACACAAACTAGCATGTATATAATAAGCCACCAATTATAAGCTTTTATAATTGTAAGTAAATTTTTATTTAGCACCGTTAAACGGTCTAAACAGGGTGAAATTTTAACCACTTTCCAAATTTTTTATAGGCGTTCAGTATCGTACTTACAGCATATTTATGAAGTAAAAAATGTAAATCAAGTTGTCACCCGAAAATATTTTTTACGGTCCAAGGCCTGATAAGGTGTAAAGAGAAAATCAAAAACTTATGGTTAGTATCGTAATGAATGAATGAGATGTGCATCGCGTAAAAAATGTGTTGCTAGGCGGCCATATCAAAAATTTTAGATTTTTGGCGGACATTTTCTAAGTGCTTTATCTTGACATTTTTGTACTGGGCTATACCAAAGAAAAAATACGTCACTTGTTTTTTGTCTCGTAGATTGATATATTAAAATTTGGAAGGTGGTTAAAATTTCATTCTGTATATCGCATAAAAAAAGTAAAGTAACAGCCTATAATCATCCTACTGCTGGGCAAAGGCCTCCAATGAATTCAAGTTATCATAGCAAGGATGGGTGCGGGCATAATTACCACGCTTGCCAAATATGAGTTGATGATCACAAACCCTAGCAATTCGAGAATTCAAAACTTATGTTGCCTGATACCTTCCTCTGCAACACGAAGCTCGTATTTACGGATATATCTGTCCCTCTCAGATAGTTTAAGACATCGATATGAGTGATAGGGACAGATTGATTCAAATATACGGACATTGCGGTGCGGAGTAAGGGGTCTGACCCAAGATCTTAGCCCGGTATTTAAACTAAAACAACGTTGCGTCAACCACTGGATCAACGGGGTGTAAGCTCGGGTAACTAATTGTAAGTGATTCTGATCTAATTTATTCTAATATGGCGTCTAAATATCGTATGAAAATCTCGTACAGGTACTAAAACTAAAAAATAAGTGATTCAAATAAAATGCTTATGCTGCTGCATGCATCCACGAAGACACGGGTAAAATCTAGTAGTGTTACAAATACGAAAGATTTGATAAATATTAAAATGTGTTGCTCAATCACGTCAGAACTGCTGAATCGGATCTGGGTGAAATTTAAAAAGCAAATAGATTATAGGCTGCAATAGAGAGGCTTTATATTTTGAAATTTTGTATTCATAAGTCCAGGTCGCTACTGACTAGTATCATATCCTACTTAAGTCTTGAACTACAAGACATGCCATTGTAAAACATGGTCATTACGTTTTTTTTATCATTTGACAAGGCCAACTAACAAATTGTTTATTACTTCCGATAGATACTAAGTGTATTTCAATGGGTTATTATAATATGACACCGAAGATTACTTATCAGCTTAGACTGCTATTCGTAGGTGTATGTGATTATCCAATTGGCGCACTAACTTCTCACGCATACAACTAATGGCATACACTCTAAGAACTTTGATAACGTAATTATCGATTGTTCTGGAACTTCTGGATAACCACTACAAGTAATATTATTAGCTTTTTGCTGGCGGCTGTCCTCGCGTGAGGAGAATATGTCAAACGGGCGAAAATATGTACCCAGTGGAATAAACAAACCCATAGCCCGGTATCCTTACTAATCACTTTCTGCAATAGTCCTGCACTAACCGGGGGTTGTCCTTGGGTGTACCGTGTACCTACTTGTATAATGCGCACAGGGATATTCGTCGGTTGGTGTCACATCACATCGTAAAGATAAATGTTGTCTAACAGGCCTCTGCGAGTTGGCTTCAGCCCCTCGTATGCCTTTCAAAGGTCCGGGACCCCATAGTCTGTGATTTAAAAATGACCAATATAATCTTCATTTTCTCAACACAAACAAAATGTAAAGGACATATAGCCTTTCTCAAGGCCTATTCTATATTTTACTGATCAGGCGTAAACGTGTAAAAGGCAGACACACATTACCATACAAATTGTATCTACGAGTACGTTTTAAAATGACTTGTTTTGATTTATTTTACTGTATGGTGCTGGTTTTTTGAAGACATACACAGTATGCCGCCGGTCTTAAGGGGACTACTAGAGCTATGTGCTGCCTCTAATTGATTTAATTTTATTACTTCTAAACAAAATTAATTCTCAAAAATTAATAATCAAAATACTAGAAAAGTATCATTTTAACAAATTACCTCTAGTATTTATTGAATCACAGTTAACTTTTCATTTAGTTGTTTATAAAGTCGAATTTATCGCTAACGCCAAAAGGGGATGCTTTCAGCAATAATGTACAATACGAAAGAATGCCAGAATGAAAAGCAGTTAACAGTGACTCAATAAATACTAGAGGATATTTACGAAAATGATACTGTTCTAATTTTTTGAGCATTGATTTTGTTTAGAAGTAATAAAATTCAATCAATTGGGTCAGCACTTAGCTTTAGTAGTCTTCTTAAATAGAATAAGCACCCCTTTTCATCTCTTCTCATATCATATTGACCATATGTAACAGCGTCTCTCCATCATTGGTCTGTCGTCCACCTGCTCAAGCGTGGCGATTATGACAAATCCTTTTACTCAAGAAGTTTTGAACTAATACGAGTACTAACAAACTAACTTTATGTCCACGGCTCTGCCTGCATGTAGGTACTACACGCTATATCAGCGGGTGGGATTACAAAATAGCCTCAACAGAAAGACAAAAGACAGACTTACTTTCGCTTACAGGAAGAATATATATCACCATTTAAATTTTAATACAGTAATCTACGAGGCAAAAAACAAATGACGTATTCTTTCTTTTGGTAAAGCCCAGTACTAAATGTCAAGATAAAGCACCAAGAAAATGTCCGCCAGAAATCTAAAATTTTGGACACGGCCTCCTCGCAACACACTTTACTTTTAGTACGCCATGAGCATCTCATTCATTCATTACGGTACTATTATCAAGTTGTTGATTTTCCCTTCGCACCTTCACAGGCTTAGGAGCGTAAAAATTTAAAAAACTATGTTGCAAAAAATATTTTTGGATGAAAACTTGTCCTATTTCATAAATGGTGTAACATGAAAAAGTCATTCTGTATATCATATCAGTAAGGAGAGTGAACTAATTTTAGTTGGTGATATGATGACTTAATAACTAATACTACCATATTAACAGTTGCTTCTATACCTAATCATTAGGCTTGGTTCTCATTCAATTCTATATGGCCCGATATTATTGTTGCCGGCAGATTATTTTAAGTTTGTTAGTATATCTAGGCATTATCTGTACTGCGATTAGTGCCTTATCTATCACACCATGGTCGTTCTACAGTTTTATTACCGATGACTAAATAATAGGAGTGCCTTCAACATCCACATCTAGATAAGTCAGAATTACTGACTGAAAGTCACGTGGCCTAACTTACACTAGTATAACGGGTACACACACGAAAAGTGTGAGAACGCCCTGTTGGTTTGAGTATCGGGCCAAGATCAGAGACCTTCTCCACAACACGATGTCCGTATAGGTACTCAAATCCATTTCATACCAATGTCTCCAAGTATCTATATAGTAAATATATCCGTAAATACGTGCTTCGTGTTTCAGAGTAAGGCATCAGGCCCCGGATATGATTAAATAAATATTTTTTAAGGACATGCCTCACCGGGATTACCGGGTCCTTCAACAAAAAGTTTCGAATTTTCGAAAGTGGCAAGCGTGGTGATTACGCCTGTATCTATTTAACATTGCAGTGGTAAATTTTATGCAATAATGGAGGTCTTTGCCCTGCAGTAGGATAATTTATATACTTTATGTTACAATCTGGTATCAGTTATGTTGCACATTATCTAAAAATTATAACCAAAATGACTTTACATACTTACGTAATTTTAAGTTTTTTTAGTTTTTTAGTTTGAGGTAATGCATATAATACATACAAAGGTACATTCATAGTTAGATTGTCGATGTAGGTATTTCGTAATAAACTTTGCTTTTTTTTTGCTTTTTCTAACGATTTGTTTACGTGTTTACTATATTGTCATGCTGTGTGTACACGTTTTTTGGGTTACATTCTAGTGTATAAATAGTCGTAATTGTGTAAGGCGTCGTGAATGTATGTAATCTGTTGTGCATACCATTACAAAAATTAAAAAAAAAACGTGTGGCACTCGGAGACTGCCGCGGTAAAGCTATTGCATAGCATTTTTATCAACTTATGCCGATACAACAAATGCCACCTGACGGCGGGTGCTGAACTAAAGAGACAATCGTGATATTTCAAAAAGTCATGAAAAGTTCTGCTATTCATCGATAGATGGAAAAACTAAAAAGTATCACCGCTGTGCCGGTCAAAGTGTTAGGTTATTTTCGTTACGGAATTTCTGGATTCGGTCTCCACGCTCAAGGCCCGCGATAGAAGCTATGCAATAGCTTAAAAAAAATCATTTACTATAACCATCCACTTTCTTGCAGAAACCGTCACATCTGAGCTATTCGTTCTAGCCACCGATTATGATAGCTACGCTATTTCATACAGCTGCGAGAATCTCCCAAACAGTCAACAAAGAGGTAAGAAACATATAATCTTAAAAAAACTATTCACGTTTTGTTAAATTGATCCCATCAAAACTTCCTGAAAGCTACTGTACTATATTGATGATATAGGTGATAAATGTTTGTCATTTAAGCTCCCTTATGTGTATGTTAAGGATCCGTCCCAGACACAATTAAATTTCTATTGTCTCTGGATATGGCACATGTGAGAGGTTAATCGTCTTAGCTCGTACCGTAATAATAGGGGTTAAAGTATGAAATTGCCGATTATTTTCCCACTTTTTATTTTGTTTATAGCTCTTAAGTATAGTCATATTATTGCGTAATTTTGTATTGTATCAAAAACTAAATAAAGTAACTTTTGACAAAAAAAAATGCAATACTAGTGCCTATTACTTCAAAGGAAGTCGTTGAAAAGACCCCTTACAATGTGTCAGCTGACCTTCTTGCTTCAATTAAGTATATTTGTATTATATACTTTGATTTTCAGAAATTTAAATACTACGAGTATAATGCGTAGCTTTATAACCATCTAACTTTCACCTTTAATTGCATAGAAAACGGTTCAGGCGTTTTTAAAAAAAAACTAAAAAAATTTTAGTATGGAAAAATGACTTTTCTTGATTTCGTCCATACAAAACGGCAATTTCATACTTTAACCCCTAATATTTGTAAACATACTTGATTAAAAAGATACTGAAAAAAATGACCGAGTTTCTTGCGCTGCTTATTTGTCACTAGCCCACAATTGTCCTGAATTAGTAGTAAGTTAAATAAAATATTAGGATGTGTAAAAGCATGTTCTGGGTACTACCAGCAGAAGTAAATCTAATTTAATTTGAATTGTGCAGCAAATTAATTAAAACTTCCTTTGGAATCTTAGGCATACTTATAAATAACGTAGCGTAAATTAACCTATAATTTGACAGTCATTTTTTAGACTATTAGATATCAATATTAAACATTGATGAACTTCGACGAAGATAGCTGTGGCTTGTCATAAAATAAATAAATAAATGTAGCCAACATCACATATCAATTTGAATTAGGTACTATTTAAAGCACTCGTATTTTTGGGAATCAAAAACAACGAAGGTAGGCAAACACCCAGACCTGAGAAAATGTAAAAAAACTCTTTTTTTCTACATTAACCCGTCCGGGAATCGAACCTGGAACCTCGGAGCAGACGACAATTTTAGCAAGACATGTCATTGTGGTCTAAAATTGATTGAATCCTTCAAATGCCATGTTTTAAGCAAATAAAGATTATGATTATATGTTATTCCTTTTCAAAAAGATCTCTTTCTTTTCAGTGTACAGTTGGATTTTAAGCAGGTCCCGGCTTCTAACTCCCGATGCCCAAGCAGCCGTGAACAGGGTCATAGAATCAGAGCTGGTTCTAAATAACGCGTACTACATAAGCACTGATCAGTCCAACGATGGATGCTTCTTCTTCCCCGAACCAATTCCAGGGAAACCCGTTGTGTTCCGCGGTCAATGCGAATTCAACATACCAGCCGTTGCGAACTTTGACCCAGTTGCTGTAAGTTTATTAAATGCTTCAAAGCCATTAAGTTTGTTCATATAAGTGTATGTTTTTTAATTGTATGATAGTCTAGTCTATTTTAAACAAAATAAGGAAAGAATCTCGGAACTTGACTACCTACCTCGTACTCAGCTTTAAACTTGTGTAAGCTTTTGCAAAATCTACATACGCGTCTGTCAATTTCTGGGAGAAATGTCAAAAAAAATAGATTCTTTGCTCATTTTTTGCAAACATCTACTTCTGAAATGCGATATTTTAAAAACTTAGTCTTATACAACAAAAATAATAATAATAACATTTCTTCATTTTTCTACAGTACCAAGGCATCTGGCATGACATTGAATCCTACCCTTCAGTGTTCCAAGATGGCAAATGTAGGAATGCGGACTATACGTTAGACACTGCGACCTTGGTGGTAGACGTATTAAATACTCAAGTTATTGGACAATCTCTGGACACAATCAGAGGAGAAGCTGTTCTGGCGTCCACAGATGGATCCGGAATACTAAATGTCACATTCCCTATAGCTGGTACTAACAGTAAGTACAAAGGTCTTCAGTCTTTTCAAGGTCGATGTGCAATATTTGCTGCCAGCTATTTGTAGTTATGTTAAAGCATAAAGTATATCCTGGTATTATTACTGTGATGTTATCTGTTAACGTACGTACGTAGTATTGTCTTCAAGAAAACAACATTGAAAATCAGTGTATATAGTGATTTAGACTGATTTTAAATGTCTTTTTCATTTATCCAGTGGGATACAATTGTCCCGGTAAAAAATAGCCTCATTCATTTTCTTTTTATGGTGTCAATAAAATTTGCCACAAAGAACAAACACGTGTTGATCAAGACTGAACAAGTAATCACTACAATGGTAATGGCCATGTGATGATGACGACTTTAAATGGTCCGTTTGTCTTGCTTGTAGAAAAAGTTTTAAAATTATATTTTTAGTAGCCCTATATAATAGTATATTCCTCAACTACTCAAAAATAATAAACGTAAAAGTTTACAAATCAAAAAATGTATCGTCAAATTTTGCAAATATCATGATAAAATCCTTAATAATAAAAATCATTCAATTGACCTTTTTTTAGTAAGTAACTATTTTAAATTATTTCAGATACAATTACTAGTAACTACTGGATTCTGAGCACGGACTACTCTTCATACTCCTTCGTGTACTCTTGCGTCAATATCAATGAAGATGAGAAACAAGGTAGAGTTACATTTGAAATTTATATAGATCAAACTAAGATGCGTAACGGCAAATCTGATATTCCATGATTCCGTTGGCGTATCTGATGATTTTATTTTAGCCAAACGACTGGATGCGAGTAGAGGGGGACTGATCGTTCTAGAGCTTTTTAAGGAAGACCTTTGTCCAGCAGTAGACGTCGGTTGACTGAACCACTAACTAAATCACAACTAAATTTAATATTTGACGATAACTTTTTATCTGGCAGTCAAGTAAAATTCATGGTTGGTCATGGTCAACTTGGTCCTTTGGGTTTAGCAGGACACTCCGTTATATCCTCCCTATATCTATGAATAAATAAACCAAAACGAACAAATCCATGATCAAAATAAATTCAATAATACCTAACTGGTCTCAATGTTAACAATGGTTTACAAAATTCATACAATTTATTTGATGAAGATTTACGAATAAAACTTGACATTGAAACCAAACACGTCTGATTGGTCTGATTTTTTTCTGATTAAAACCTAACGCCTTGTTGGTGTAGAGGTTTAAGAACCGGTCCAAGATTTTGTCAAGACCGGGACAAGTTTGATCGCCGGGCCGGGCAACAAGAGTTACCCGAATTTGGCAATCGATGATGAACCCATAACTGGTTACCTGAATTCAATAATGAAGGCCTTTGCCCTGCAGTGGGATGATAATAGGCCGGTACTTTACTTTGTCTGATAACTTTTCAGTTTGGGTATGGAAGCTGAGTAGATCAAAGCAACTGTCTCCGCCAGCATCAGCGGCTATCAACGATGTTATGAGTAACCACACCATCTTAGATCAGCGGTACTTCGCCGAGGTAGACCAGTCCGTTGATGGCTGCTTCTACTTCCCTGAAGCAAAACCTGGGGTCCCAGTGGTGTTTCCTGGCCAGTGCGACAGTAATGTAACTGTTGTTCAGAACTTCGATTTGAACCTGGTAAGACATCATGAGTATTATTTTAGTACTTGACTTTGAAGAAACACATTTTGATATTCTACAAGAGGCAAACATTAAATTTAACGAGAAAAAATAGTTTTCTAGATGAACTTTCGGACAGACGCGCCAAAATTTTAATAATGAACAGCCATATTTTATGATTCATATAAATATAATATGTACGAATTCCACCGACTTACACCTTATCGTTCTGGTGGTTTAAATACTGGACCAAAATCTCGGGGTCCTGGGTTCGAGTTCCGGGTCGGGAAACGAGAGTTTTAAATTTTCTAACATTGTTTATGTTTGTGATCACCAACCCGAATTTGACAAGCGTGGTAATTATGGTTCTATCACTGCTGTGGTAACTTGAATTCATTGATGGAGGTCTTTGCCTTGCATAGGGATGATAAGAAGCCTTACTTTGTTATAGGTATACTTTACTATCTACTACTGAATTGCCAGTAGAACAGACAGTGGAATCGTATTCAAAGTAGTTTTTAGTCTTTATAATCGTAAATTAATGTAGAAAACGGTGCATTGCGAGTATGAGTACAAAAAGTAATAAATAACTATTTTACAGTTCAACGGTACTTGGTTTGAAGTTGAGGCGTACCCCAAGGATCAGCAACAGGGCCAGTGTATAAACCATGTTTACACCGCGGGAGAAGGCAACACCCTCGATCTGGTGTCTTCGCAGGTCATCGACCAGTTTTTAAACGTCTCAAACGGCTCTTTAAGCATCAACTCAACGGATAACAGTGCAAAAACTCAAATCACCATCGTTGTTGATGGAGAAGGTTAGCATTATTATGTGGAACTATAATTTAAGATTTAAAACAAATGTCTTACTGTTATTGGTGGGATTTTACCAAATATGGCTAAGAAAGGAAAGTTACTCGGGGAATTAAGGTGAGCGCTGTCGGATGAAAGGCACTTCCTAACTTACAATTAGATCTTGATTTCCTGTCCCTATTCTAAATAACTTTTTCGGCAATGCGGCGGACCTGAAACCTGCGTTGTTAAATAAGTAAATAGTAATGTAAATTAAAAAAATTAATATTACCAATTACACAAGACATAATATTTTAAGGTATGTTAAATTAAGGAAGCAAGAACTCTTAGTATACTGATAAATCAGTATAGACATGATCAATATTAAAAGAGGAAATTTTTTGACAAACTGAACTCTTCCAACAGCGTTAATATATCGAACTCTCTTAAAAAACACGGTACATAGTATTCTCTTACCTACTTGTGTTAGAAGGCAAATGACAAAATATTTTTAAAACACTTTGCAGAAATCGTCATTCCCTTCTGGATCCTTGCCACCGATTACACCGACTACGCGTTAGCCTACAGCTGTGTTAACCGCGGGCCAGACTTCAGAGCAAGTAAGCAATTTATATACTAATCTCTATTTCATAAATTTCTACGTTTGGCAAAGTACAAGCAAACATATCTCTCCCTATGTTTCTGTAAATATTGACACCAATTTCTTGGACATTGTATAAACTTTAGACCTATTTCAGTTTACAGTTGGAAGTTGAGTAGAACAAGGAATCTCTCGGCAAATGCAATAAGCGCAATCAATAATATAGCATCGACTATTGAGGTTCTCGACGATCAGTACTATGAACCAATCGACCAGTCACTAGAGGCCTGCTTCTTCTTGCCGGAGCTGGCTCCCGGTGAGCCAGTCGTTCTGGTCGGACGGTGTGATCCCAACATCCCTGTGGTGCAGAACTTTAATGCTGCAAGGGTAAGATCATACAGAAACAAAAATACTAAAATTAATTATTTCGTATTTCATGCATTCTAATTTGGAAGGGAAAATATTTGTGTGTTTGCATCGAATAAATTCAATGATTATTATTTAAGAGAGACCGATTTAATTAAAATTGAGATATTTAGTTTAAGTACCGGAGAAGGATATAGGTTATATCCAGGAAATCATCATTTAGAGTATCCAAAAGGGTCCGGAAGTATGCATGGAGAATTAATAATTTCGGTAAAGCCCTACAGTGCCTAAATATTATCGGAATATTTTTCCGACAGTAACAGTTGACTCTTATCTCATACTCAATAAAGTTTCATTAAATTCTGCGTATATTTTCCTCCTTAAATCGCTGAATCGGGATGCTCATCTTCTATTTCTGTTTCTAGTACCTAGGTACTTGGCGTCTGATAGAGAGCTACCCCGCCGACTTCCAAGTTGGAACTTGCAATCAAGCCAACTACGCAGCAACATCAATCGCTGGCACCGTCAGCGTGCTGAACACTCAAGTTATTAACCAAACTCTAGATACTACCATCGGTGGGCAGGCTGTCGCGAGCGTCGACGGCACCGGCAAACTGCTGGTCACTTTTGCTGACAGTAAGCATGACAATATTATCGAAGAGGTTTCAACCAAGAAACTTACATATGTTTCAACTGCTTTAGATCTTTAAACTATATCTATTTATTCAATTTACAGCCAACGAGTAATATCAACACCATAGATCTGATATGTTTTTGTTATTAAAATAACTTGTTTATAGTTTTCAATTAGTGATTATCACCCTTTATAAGATTAGTAAGAAGTTTATTTTCTATTTTTTTTCCAGCTCCGGTACCGCAAGAATTGTGGATCCTTGACACCGATTACGACTCTTACTCCTTGGTTTACTCCTGCCTTAATATCGACGATGAACGCAGAAGAGGTAATAAGATATTTTTATATTTAATATTTTAGTCCTTTGCCCATTAATTTCCCGAACCACTTGTAGAATAACATATTAAGGCGTGTAAAAGCGCCTTCCAAGTTAGATTTCAATCTCAATCTCCAATAACATTATAGATATTGGGTCTTAGAAGGCAAAACAACAATTTTTAGAATTATGTGCGTCTGTCCGTATGTTTGGAGTTTTGGACACATGTCACGCCTATGTACAGTTAGTCTTGAGTGCGGATCCTTTCGACGTTTGAATGAAAGATTCACACACAGCGCATACGTAACTTTCCTGTCGACATGATATGTATTTTCCGCGTTGCTTTGCTTTACGCTTGCTGCGTAGAACTCCATTAGCGTTCTCCAGCGTAGGCGATCATCAAATGTACAATTCAGATTCACTTGATTGCAAAAATCATACGGTGATAGAATGACAAAACGGACACCAAATATTGCTAGCAACCGAAAATCCTTCTCCTATTTTCGCCAAAAGATGCCCAAATAATTGAAACGTATGCTCAATAAGTATTGTTTTTTAGTATGGAGCTGGAAAATGAGTCGGACGAGGGAACTGTCTCAGGCTGCCACAAACGCTATCGATCAAGTGGTCAACAGCGTCCAAGTTCTCAACAACCGCTACTACTACACAATTGATAATTCTGATGCGGCATGTTTCTATTTCCCTGAGCCTGACTTCAGCGTCAGTGGAGTATTGTTTAGAGGAAGGTGCGACCAAAATATCAACGTAGTACAGAACTTCAACGTTGCAGATGTAAGGATAAAATTCATTTTTTTATTGCATATTTGTCTAGTCTGTGCAAAGTACTTAACACAAGACAACGGAGCTTAAGCTGCTGTTTTTATAATTTTAGGTATTCTATTGTACAGACATCGGCAGGTCAATCTACCCAAAAAGTTAAAGGTCATTGATTTGATTTTCAATTTTAAGTTCAACAAGTAGAGATCAATATCAATTGAGAAAATTTGATGTTTTGTGGTAGGTTGACGTGTTGTTATCTGTACATGTTGTAGTTGAGCATTTTTATAATTGAGTATGACACATAAGTACCTATATATTTGCACCGAGTGTTGCTCCTAGCTTAATATCAAACAAAGTTTTATGTTGGCAAATTTCTCTGTCCTATGTATCTAATATATTGTGGCGGCCGAAGACTTTCACAACATTTTTTGGATGATTTTATTTATTCATATTTGGATATTTAATCAAATTCATGATTCAAATATTTGGGTTTGGGCCTGATCAGCAAACGATACATTAGGCAAATATGTTCATCCATGTTTTCATTTCCTTCGAGAAGTAATTTAACTTTTTAAAATAAATTACTCAATTATAAATCCACTAACTTAAAGATGTCAAGTTACATCAATAGTTTTTAACTTTAAACACAGCCCTAGTAATCTTATATCATTTTGTGTCAGTTTAATCTGCTATCTTGGATACTTATTTTAATCTAAATTATCTTTCTCTAGTACCTAGGCACCTGGCGTAATGTGGAACTGTACCCGTCAAACTTCCAAGAGGGCTCGTGCAATACTGCCGAATACTCTCTTGGCAATGGCGTCGTCGACGTCAGAAACACTCAAGTTGTCAACCAGACGTTGGATGCTATCGATGGCATCGCTGCCGTCTCATCTACTGATGGAAGTGCAAGACTAACGGTCTCCTTCCCTGGTCCAAATGGTAAGCCATCATTAACTTTTATCATTATCCACAAACGTACTCAGATTGGAATATATTTGTTGACATTAAAAACCATTGTGGTTTTTTTTTAAACTTGGTACGTACAGTGATAGTTTAAATAAACATATAAGTACAGTGTTACTACAATTAAAAATAAACAATGTTGAACCCTTTCCCAATAATTATAAACGGCTAATTTTAAAACGATGCCTCCAATACGTAATATCAATAAAATATACATATTTCATTACAGGAACCACCGTTGAAACTCCGCTATGGGTATTAGCTACGGATTATGATACCTACTCTCTAACCTATACTTGCGTGGAAGTTGATGATGACTATAAACAAGGTAAGAAGTCTACCTAATTTGAATGCAGTTAAAATTGTTTTGTTGATATCATCATTATCATTACTAGCCTATATCAGTCTACTGCTGAACACAGGCTTCTCTACAAGGAAGATTTGGCCATAAACGCCACGCTTGGCAGGCAGGCTGGTGATAGAAGTTTGGCCCATAATGGAGAGAAGACGCTGCTGCCTGTCTTCTTCTGGCGGTTCTTATTTAGTCCTCTTTCGACACCTATGGGAAGAGGTGGTGCTGTTCTTTTAATGGCATTAGTAATTACATCTCTTTTTATTAAAAAAAATGTTTAGTCAAAACTGCTTTTAAAATTTCGCTTTGCATTATCATTTGAACGTAAACTGCAAATGAAACGCGATTATACCTTATTATTTTGCCTGATTTCAATCAGGTTGCACCGAACATGGTCACAAGCTGACTGGTCAAGTTTTGTAGGATGATGTTGGTGATGATTAACTGTGACATCATGGCTAGCTGCAATTGTGATCTTTACTATCCAATCGCTTATAACTTATACCATTACAGTGTGGGGTTGGAAGCTAAGCAGAACACGAGAGCTGACTCCAGCTGCTCAAATAGCAATTAATAATGCTATGAGTAATGTCGAAGTGCTGGCGCAGCAATACTTCAGATCCGCAGACCACTCCGATGATGGCTGCTTCTTCTTCCCCGAACCCGTACGTGGAGAACCGGTTAGATTCTCCGGACAGTGCAGCAATACCGTTCCCGTTGTGCAAAACTTCAACTTGACCAGGGTAAATGTCTTGGATCATATTGGTCATTGTATTTGCAAAGACACGATTTATATCAGTAGCGGCTCCAAGGTCCCGAGCTTAGGGGTCAACAAGTAGCTACTTCCTTGATAAAATCTACTCTCAACTAGGTTAAACTCCTTTGAAATCAAGATCCTGAATCCGCCTCTGATTCACACTCACTGGCTAACTCAAGACAAATCACATGTATAACGGTTTTAGAAATATTTACAAATTGAAAAACTTCTTCTGATATAACACGATGTTTAAATACCTTTTCTTTCAATGGATCCCATAAATCCTTTAATTCTTGTCAAGATACAGCTTACCCATTTCTTTTTCAGTTTGAAGGAACTTGGCACGAAATCGAAGCTTACCCCAAGAGGCAACAGCAAGGAGAGTGCGTAAACCACCAGTACAGTGCCGGTATCGACAACACATTGGATTTGCAGTCGTTCAACGTCATCAACCAGACTTTGGGCATTACCAATGGCGTCATGAACTTCAACTCTACAGATAACAGTGCAAGAATGAGCATCACTATCGACAGTAATGGCGAAGGTTTGTAACAAAGCAGTGATATTAACTAATTAGAAAAACTCAAATCCGAAATTCAAGAAAGCTATTGTTAAATGCTGTGCTACCCACGGCTACCGTAGGTTACAATAGATCAACAAAGATATACAAAATAAAGGCTGTAATTTAAAATTTTATAACAATTTGTTTATTCCTTGACTCTCTGAAAGTTTGCCTCGATTAGACTTTAATCGAAAAAGAGACTCCAATAAAACTTTTACGGCCATTTCCAATAACCTATCTATCTTCAGTTTTGGCATATCGGAGATAGGAAACAGTTTCTATCTCTGTTTTTGCCGTCCAGAGAAACAAAGACAGAAGATTGATAGGTTAGATTAGAAATCGCCGTTAGAAGATTTAGCAGAATTTTAAAATAATTTTGATGTTTGGTTTGGTGCAGGCGTAGCAAAAAAAATCACCTATGAATATCTTGCTTATTTAATAAACATGTGTGCATCTAAATATGCCGTATTTAACTGTTTCTGGGATGTTTTTTAATTCAATACACTTTTACAGAAATAACAATCCCATTCTGGATCGTAGACACCGACTACTCTGACTACGCATTGGCTTACGCCTGTGAAAACGATGGCCCTGACTTCAGATATGGTAAGCTAAATTTGTATTCCTAAAATAATAAAAACCTTTATAGCTATAAAACATAGGCCCTAATCGCAAATTAAGTAATACACGATCATACTGTGTACTTATAATTGCATAAAACTTTCGTTAAATGTTTCAAAACAAATTGATTAACTTTGTTTTGTCCTGAAGCTCGTAATAGCATAATATTATCATTGCAGTTTACAGTTGGAAACTAAGCAGAACCAAAGAGTTGTCAGCAAACGCTAAAGATGCTATTAATAATGCCATTTCAACCGTCGATGTATTGGGTAACCAGTATTATGAAGACATCGACCAATCTGACAAAGCCTGCTTCTTCTTGCCTGATTTACTTCCTGGAGAAGAAGTCGTATTCCCTGGCCAATGCGAAAACATTGCTGTAGTACAGAACTTTAATGTGGCAGCTGTAAGTTTTTCTACTAAAGATAACTGGGATAAATCATTTTGTTTTTTTAATAATAACGGACCTATTTTTTAAGATGTAGATCCTCTACAAGTATAAGGAGAAACTTTAATCAGTTAGATTGCCTTTCCATAATACTTAGAGCAACAGCAACTGTTACCTTTTATCTATAACTATTTATTTATTTATTATTTAACTACTTATTTATACATTAACATAGTAGTTTATTTGTTCTCATAATCATCCTCTCATATAACTCTTTTATATGATTTTTTACATTAAAAACTGTAATCTAAAGACAACTAAATAAATTTGCATATCTGATCTTGTACTATTTTAATAAAAGGATTAAATTTAACTTATAACGAAGTAAATTCAATTACTTCCAGTACACCGGTCGTTGGTTCCTCATCGAGTCCTATCCAGCTAACCAGCAAAGCGGTACTTGTAATGATGCAACTTACACTGCAGGCGCTAACAATGTTGTTAATGTAGTGAACACGCAAGTTGTCAACCAAACGCTAGATTCAATATCTGGATCAGCTGTTGCTGCTTCTAACGATGGAAGCGGAAAACTGTTGGTCACTTTCAATAACCGTAAGTAATAAATCACTTTGACACATGGTAAGATTAGGCTAGG
Source organism: Anania crocealis (assembly GCA_949315895.1). Taxonomy (NCBI): domain Eukaryota; kingdom Metazoa; phylum Arthropoda; class Insecta; order Lepidoptera; family Crambidae; genus Anania; species Anania crocealis. The sequence continues at coordinate 4,388,304 of OX438868.1, forward strand.
CACGTGTAGACAAAACTTGTTCACTTAGATACATAAAAATTAAATATGGTTTCTGGATTCTCTGATAGGTCAAATAACATGGGTGCGATTTGACGACTATAATGGGATTACCAGTGTTGCTAAATTCGTCCACTTAACAGCAAGATTTTTATAGATTTAAATAATTTACAAATGTTATCATGTTTCAGCTGATCAACCGAGTGAATATTGGATTCTAGATACCGATTATACATCGTATTCATTGGTTTACTCTTGCCGTAACATCAACAGTGATCAACGAGCAGGTAATATATATCTTATTTAATATAACTTAATAATATATGTATCTATACTAATATTATAAAGCTGAAGACTTTGTTTGCTTGTTTGAACGTGCTAATCTCTGGAAGTACTGGTTCGAATTGAAAAATTATTTTTGTGTTGGATAGTCCATTTATCGAGGAAGGTTATATGAAATCACGCTGTGACCAATAGGAGCGAAGCATCAGTGAAATATGTTGCAAAAATAATCGCGATCATAATAAGAGAAATTGACGCGGACGAAGTCGCGGGCAATAGCTAGTAAAATATAAATTAGGTCCTAAAGTAGTGCCTTGTGTAAGCCCGTAGTGTAAATGTAATTGTACTGTAACTAATGTACTAATATTTTACAGTTTATAGCTGGAAATTGAGTAGAACAGAAAATCTTACACAAAATGCGACAGATGCAATAAATGAAGTCATTGACAGCGTCAACGTTCTCAATAGCCGCTACTATTATCAGATCGACCGCTCTGAGGAAGCATGCTTCTATTTCCCTGAACCTGATTTAAGCAGACCAATCCGCTTTAGAGGAAGATGTAACCAGAACATCGCTGTAGTTCAAAACTTCAATGCTGCAAGGGTAAGTTAAATCAACACACTCGAGCCTCTTTGGTAAAACTCCTTAATTTGTAAAAACTTTTTTTTCTTGACAATTAAGTAGCCTAGTTTGCCATTCCTATCTATAATCTACAGTGATCGGATTAGGTAGTGCAATTTAGGGTGAACGACCTCATACATTATATTAGTACGGATACGCCTGTGGGATTGTGGGATTTCGGAAATAGCCTATAAATAAATTTACTCTTAACCATTTCTTTAATAACAAAACAATATATTATGGCGGCCGATTTAGCCTCGTAAATATAGCATAACAATGTGCAATAACATTTTTAACGATATTAATCTTTAGTGTGACCAGCTTTAACTGAAACTTTAATCCCGCCCGATAAGCATGTCCATGTTAAAATGTCGTCATGAAATACCGCAAAATTGCACTACTGATCCTATCATTGATAATCTATTTTCTTTACAAATTTCATTTAGATTCATCCAGCCGTGTGTCAACAAACATTTTCTCACAAACTTTTGCATTTAACAATAATAAATAAATACCTAAGTCACAAAGTTCTCATGTTTTCATTCAAAAACGTTTTGGTTTATTAGTACTTGGGCGTTTGGCACAACATCGAGCTATACCCCACAGCCTTTCAAGAAGGTGCTTGCAACAACGCTTTATATACTTTGGGTGAAAATGGCGTTGATGTATTCAACACTGAAGTGGTTAACCAGACCTTGGAGACGATAACTGGCCTCGCTGTACCGATTTCCACCGATGGAAGTGCCATCCTCGAAGTCTCCTTTCCCACCACCGACCGTAAGAATTTTGTTCTAGCTTGTTACCCTGTAATTATATAGATAATAGTTACATCAAACATTGTTTATCTTATTACATAAAACTTAAACAATGACATCATTACAATCATGACAGTAGCTCTGAATTCCAGAAATTTTATTATTTTTACATATTATTATGCAAAAATTTTTTTTCATTTACAAATTTTTCATCTTTCAGTAATTACTCCATACTGGGTGCTAGCGACAGATTACGATTCGTACTCTTTAGTGTACAGCTGTATCGAAATTGATGAAGAATATAAAAACGGTATGTAGTAATTTTACCTATTTTGCAACCCATATCCCACCCCTTCTAGATCGGGACAGCAAGAATGGAAAGATGCGGTCTGACCAGACTGTCTTAATAATTCTGTCGGTGATACCACTAGTGCAGGGCAACAAGAAGGGCTCCTTTTGTATCTGAACGTTTACAATCATGTTCGCTAGTATGAGGAAATGATCTTCGAACGATTGACACTCACTTGATAGCGATGGAAAGCAGCTAGCGGGGCGGATTTGGGCTGAGCACCAACAACCCTTGCCAATAGTCACCCGGCTCTAGTTACAAAGTTTTTTATAGGCAAATAGCGATAGTTCCAACCATAAATACTTACAGAGAATCTAATTTGTGTATTGCGTACTCGTACTAACTTCGTTAATTTTAATGCAGAAAATAACTTGTATTACTTGTATAACGAATGTTCTGTTTTTAGTTTGGTCCTGGAAGCTTAGTAGGACAAGGCAGCTGTCGCCTTCATCTGTAACAGCTATCAATAATGCAATCCAACAAGTTCAAGTGCTGGACCCCCGCTACTACAGAACCGCAGACCAAAGTCCTGAGGCTTGCTTCTACTACCCTGAACCCAAACCTGGAGTGGTCGTTAGGTTCCCTGGAAGATGTGACAATAATGTCAGCGTAGAACAAAACTTCAACTTAACAATGGTAAGCGCTAAGCAAAAGCAATAAAAGCTTTTTACAAAAAATGCAAACGTCAACATTTTTCAATATTTCCTATTTATTAATTTATCCACATCCAAACATTTCCATATGCAGTCAATACATCAACTTCCCTATAAATATGTATATATTTTATTCCAATCGATTTGTTTATTACAAAGTATAAAAATCAGTTTCAATTGAGAAAAAAAAATATTTAAGAGGGTAGTACAATTTTAGGACAATTGTACCTTAAAAATTATCAGACGATAAACTTATCTGTAGCCACTTTGCAAGCACTTTTATATTCCAAAAATCATCCTTAAATAACTATCATTTAAAACTATTTCAGTTCGAAGGTGTCTGGCACGAAATCCAGGCTTACCCTAAGGAACAGCAACAAGGACAGTGCATCAACCACGCATACAGCGTTGGAAATGACAACACCCTGGACCTGATCTCCTCTTCCGTTAGCGACCTCGCTCTCGCGCTAACCAATGGGACATTGAGATTCACGTCTACTGACAACAGCGCCAGATTGAGCATCACCATCACCAACTCTAACGGACAAGGTGGGTGATCAGTTTTTGGATTTTTTGTAGGAAAGTAGTAATCGGGATTAAGCAACCCAATGCACGACTCGCTACAATTTTATTGTGGAACACAGTGCACAGTTTACAATAATTTAAGATATTATGCTGCTCTAACATGTAGGCAGCCACAGAACATGGAAAGAGGTTTTAAACGTTCTGTGTAGGCAGCAAAGTAAATCATCAACATTATCCTCAGCCGAAATTAGTCTTCTCCGAGACACAGGCCTCTCGAAATGGAGAATTGTGAGATAATCAAAAATCTGGTTGCAAACTGTCTTTCAGTCAAAAATTGAGAGAAGACTCTGCTGCCCAATCATCTTTTTTGGCAGTACTCCTTATGTTGCCTCTTACGAAATCCATCAAAAGATCATCTTATCCAGGCAAATTTTTTTATTTGCCAAAACACACGTCAAAGATAACACCGCTTCTTATTAGAAAAAGTTGTAGTTGTACTTACGTACTCACAATACTTAAATTTTTATTCCTTGTTTTCAGAAATAGTAATTCCTTTTTGGATCCTAGACACAGATTACACTGATTATGCTCTTGCCTACGCTTGCGTCGACGAGGTACCTGAGAACGACATGGATTACAGAAGAGGTAAGAATGAAACCTAAGACGAACTCTACCCTTAGGCTTGAGTTCACCAACAGACGTTTAAGTTTAAACAGCGTTTAAACAGCGTTCAAAATATTATTTGAAATATTTTGTATGGGAATTGTGTCAAATTAATCGTCACTCTTTGTTTACCGGCTGTTTAAATGTTGGTGAACTCGGGTCTTAGAGTAGAGTTCACCATCAGACGTTTAAGTTTTAAAAAGCGTTTAAAATATTATTTGACATATTTTGTATGGGAATTGTGTCAAATTAATCGTCAATCTATATTTACGAATTGGTGAACTCGGATCTTAGTCTCCTTTTGCGTGATGTTCACTGAAACCAACAAATAAATATTTCGGTACCAAATATTACAGATACATACGGATACTACCGACACAGTATTATTTGAAGGGTGATATTAGTCATTGATTTACACCATCAGCCTGTGAAAGTCTTATGCTAGACACACGCTACTGAGTTTCAGAATTTTTTCAGTGTGAATATTAAATAAGTATCATTGTTCTACTTGAATAGAAAATCACTTTAACAACGAAGCTCTCAACTCTTCCGCTCTAAATCTTTTTTCACACCAAAATAGAAGTCAAACCATAGATTTCTTCCAAATTAAATCAAATCAAATCAAAATATTTATTTCTAATATTTTGGGTATGTGTTACAGGTCTATATTCTTTACGAACAGAATATTACATTCCGTAATTAAAGGAGTTATGAACGATCACATTCCAAATCGAAACGATCTAAATATGTTTTTATTATATTTGTTGCAGTATTTAGCTGGAAACTAAGCAGAACAAAGAATCTGTCACCCGCTGGGAACGCATCCATCAACGCTGTTATCGACACCGTTGACGTTCTCAGAAATAACTACTACGAGGACATCGACCAGACAGATACTGCTTGCTTCTTCTTACCTGACACATTGCCCGGTGAACCCGTCATCTTCCCTGGACAGTGCGAGTCCGATGTACCAGTTGTGCAAAACTTCAATGCTACAGCTGTAAGTTAAGAAATTCTCACTCAGGAAAAACTACTGATTTAAATCCTGGTCACGCATCATAAAAGTTACTTAGTTGTTACGGGATTTCTACCTTTAACCATGTTTTGTGTGTTGCTTATATTTCGGTTTATTCAAAGCTAATGATCACGGAAGAAGTTCTTCCATGGTCACGGCGCTACATAGTAAAAACCACGTAACATCAACCTCTTTTGAAAAATCTATCTCAAGACTTCAACTGGATATATCTTAAGATTTTGTTATGTTGCGTGACCACTTCTTAACAATATCCTGGTATGTAACGATTGTATGGTTTTACAGTATTTAGGTCGCTGGCGCACCATAGAGCTTTACCAAGCTGACTTCCAAAATGGCGAATGCAGCGAAGCCACGTACAGTCTAAACCCGAATGGCAATGTGAACGTGTTTAACACTCACGTCATCGATCAGGAACTCTACACAGCCAACGGTATAGCGGTACCAGCTTCTGATGGTTCTGGAAGATTAGAAGTCACCTTCTCCAACAGTAAGTTATATAAGCTACAGCATAAGATACACCTTTTGAATGATAGACGTTAAATAGTTTAGTTTGGTCTGCGTTATTTTGTTATGAATCTAATTGGGTCTGAGTGACAACCCTGGCCAAAATTATTATCTGATGGCCATATGAAATATGCCTATCAACATCGTAACGGTATGGATTCTTTTTTTTACTTCTAGGCAAGTTTTTATCACACACTACGAGAAACACCAAATCACCCAATAGATTTAGTATTTTGTGTTAATAGTCTGGCGCAAAAATAGTTATACTTTTTTTATTTTCAGGTGCAACATCATCGATATACTGGGTTCTGGACACAGATTATGAGTCTTACTCCTTGGTCTACACTTGCAGAAACATTAACACCGAACAAAGACGAGGTAAGGATACCTACTATTTTAGAGCTGCAAATATCATAATATATAATCGTATTTTTCATTATCCCTGATCCAGCTCATTTTAGAGACGTAGTATGTTTTTTCTTTCTAATCAATCCATTATAACACTGTTGGGCACACGATGCGACGATTTTCACGGTCAAATGCAAAAAAAAACCATTTTTATTTTCTATTTTGTGTGTTTACCTGCATTGTCCATCTTCACTGATTTTTAATGCTATACTACTTTTTTTGGAAATAGGACAATTTATGTGATGTCATCCATATTTACTTAATAATTTAGATTTTATTTTTAGCTAAGCTAGAGAAGTACTTTGCACTAAAGTTTGGCATGCTTTTTGCAAACATTCAGTTATGGTTTCGTTTCTAATAAACATGTGTTTGTTCTAGTTGGGGCATGGAAACTCAGCCGTGACAGGACTCTGTCAGCCGCTGCGAACTCCTCCATCAATCAAGTGATCGACAGAATCAATGTCCTCGACAACCGCTACTTCCTTAACATGGCACAGAGCGACGCTGCCTGCTTCTACTACCCAGAGGCAGATGGTTCACCCGTCGTGTTCAGAGGGCAGTGCGATGAAAACACCGCCGTTGTCTCAAACTTCAACGCCAGCAGGGTGAGATTCTGAATCACTGAAATACTTTTTATCAGTTGAGAATGCTGTCCGATATTGTTTCTCAGGGATGTATATTAAGACCTTTGTTATTTTTAGGAACTAATATACTTTTGTTTATTACGTATGTATTGAAAAGTTAATAATAGTAATATCAGTATATAAACTTGAAGAATCATGTCTCAGGCGGGACTCGAACCCGCATCTCATCTCTGCGAGGAGATGCGGGTTCAAGTCCCGCGTGAGACATAAATTTTCAAGTTTATATACTGATATTACAATTGCAATTAAGTTGCTAAAATATCAAATAAAGTATTATAATAGTAATGTTTAATTTATCACAAACAGTATGAAGGCACCTGGTACGACATTGAGAGCTACCCTACAGGCTTCCAAGAAGGTACATGCAACACTGCAACTTACACTCTGAACGGAGGGGTAGTTGAAGTGTTCAACACGCAAGTCGTCGACCAAGAGCTGGACACCATCACAGCTACAGCAGTTCCGGCTGTTGCCGATGGCTCGGCCAAACTTATTGTGACATTCCCGGCTGGTCCTAATGGTAAGCAGTGTCATATAAAGTATCATAAAACATCACATATAGTCCTTGAAATCGATACTAATATTATAGAGAGGTAAAGTTTGTGGGTATGTGACGTTGTAGGGGATAATCTTTGGATATATGGAACCAATTTGGCAAATTCTGTTACCAAAAGACAGCCACGTTATTTGTGAGTGTCATAGGCATTATATGAAACAGAGAACAGAAAAGTCTTTCGAAATCTTTTACTCTTTCATGCCTTAACCACTGATTTCGATAAAATTTGCAACAGAGATTGAATAGACCTTGGAAAAAGCCTTAGGTTGCTTAAAGTAACTATTTAAAAGCTAATTATTTTTTTTAGATATTTATGGGCTTCAAACGTCACACGATAATGACGAGTACGAGGACTCAAGGACGAGTGTCCTTCATTCCGGACTAGCAAAATTTCTGCACCCTCTATTTCATCCTTGCTTGGTTACAAGTGTGCGTAGGAAATAACTAAATACTACCTTCTCTATTCCACATACACTACAACAATTTGTTGAATTTGCTGTAGCTAAACTAACAACGACTACCCGCATTTTCTTGTTACAGCAACAATCGATGTGCCTTACTGGGTGCTTGACACCGATTATGAGTCCTACTCCCTGGTGTACTCATGCGAAAATCTCAATGAAGAATACCGTCGGGGTAAGTAATCTTATATTTTTGCAGCACAGTACCGACATAGCCTAAATAATTGAACTTGAACTAAAATTAGTAGCTTATAAATAAATCAATAAAAGCATTATTTTATTTCGAACAATTTGATGATACAGTTCATAGTCGATTTAAACAATGACTTATGAAAAACTACTGTTAGTTATGGAAATTGGAAATAAATGGTTACCAAGGGTGATCAAAATAGAATTCTGCAAGAACTACCTACCAAGCATGTGTGAATGAATTTCCTGTTTAATTGTAAATTATGATTAAATTGACCTAATTCAATGATCTTGCAGTCACCAGTTGGAAACTGAGCAGAAACCAATTCCTAACAAACGAGTCGAATACTTCAATCAGCGCAGTGGTGAACAGGGTTCCCGTCCTCCGCCAGGATTACTACCTGGAGAGAGGTCACACGTATGACGACTGCTTCTTCTACCCTGATAACTTCGGTGGCCCAGTCATCTTCAACGACGGACAGTGCCCATCTGATGACCAAGTCAATGCCATGGCCAACTTTGATGCTGACAGAGTAAGTAAAACTGAAGGCTTGGGATAAGTGTTGTTTTTCAAATATACCAGCATCGTAATTATCAGTTTCGTCAGTTCACTGTAGAGCGAAAGCCTCTCCTGAATGAGAATACTATGTCAAAACTGCCACGTTTACGATTACGATCGTATATTGACCATATTTACAGATTTAACTAGAGTTTTTGTAGGTAGTTAAAAAGTTATGATTATAGAATACGTAATTTACTAAGCGAATTTTGTACCTTCAATTACAATTTTATATTCCTATATAAAAATGGGGAATTATGACCCTGGATTGAATACCCGGATCGGACAACAAGAGCTTTGAATTTTTGACCATTACTCGGGTTTGTGATCTTCAACTCGCCATTGACAGCATGGTGATTATGCGTGTACACTTTACACTTTACAACAAATAAATTCTATTTTTTTAGTTTACCGGAACATGGCACGAGGTCGAGCGGTTCCCGTCTGAGCTGCAGACCGGTGCGTGCGCAGCCAGCGAGTACAGCATCGGTTCAAACGGCTCGTCCACCCTCACGCAAACCATCGTGTACAACGAGAGAGAACAGAGACTGACAGGATCAGCTACCGTCGCAGCCAACGGCAGGGGCATCATCACCGTCAATATGGCGAATAGCGAAGGTATTAATTTTCGGATATTCATATTCATTTGTTCAACGCCCGTCTAGTGGTTTAAATACCGGGCCATGATCTTGAGGTCCCGGTTCGATCCCCGGGTCGGGCAACAGTTTCGAATTTTCGAACATTGCTCGGGTTTGTGATCACCAACCCGCAATTGACAAGCACTGATGGGTAGGCACTTGAGGCCTTTTCGCTGCAGTGGGATAATTACAGGCTGCTACTTATTCATTTATTTCATCATTTGGTATGAACACGTCTATTTATTTTCAAATACACATTTTTTGTTTCAGTTTTATGCCTGGTTTATCTTAGATAGCAATCAATAATAAGAAGGATCAAATTCGCGCACTTTTCTTAATTTTATTTGTGATCCTTTCATTGTTTCTGATTTCTACAAAGGTAAGCACCTTTGTAGAAATCAGAAACAATGAAAGGATCACAAATAAAATTAGTAAAAAGCTGAATCAAAGCTGATTCAGCTTTTTACTTTGGCGATCAACAATGTGTGTGATGTTGTTAGCAGTTCTTTTATTTATTATTTCAATTCAGTCTTTGGCATTCAGAAAATCGTGTGTGATGATTACAGGCTGTTACTTTACTTATACCCTTTTTACAGTGGTCATCAACAACAAATTGTACGTAATCAACACGGACTACAGCGGGTACGCTCTTCTGTACGCCTGCAGGACCCTCAACAGCACATCACGACAGGGTAAAAAAAATATTATTTACCTTGACGACATCGTTTTTACAACCACAATCATGGACAGTAAAAAGCAAAGCAGTGACCGAAAATTTGCATTAGTTGCGCTCGTCTTTATGCCGTGTACAGTATGTATATACTTTTGTCTAATGGTGACTCTTAATACAACGACATAAGGTTGGTAAAACAAAAAAGTGTTTACATACATGCTGACTGTAGGCACAAGACATGGCAATAACTGCTTTACTAAAACATTTTTGTATGGGACTGTGGATCTAGATTTTAAATATTGATGGCGGGCATAATAAATTAGGTACCTAATTGGGGATCGTTTAATTTGTCTATATTACTATCATGGATACCAGATTTCAAAGGATTTAAACGGTAAATTCAATATTCTCGTATGTTTTCGTTGTTATTCTCATTTCTATAGTTTCCTTGAAAATAACTGTGTGAACCTAGATTAAACCCTAAGTTCTTATAAGTTAAGTTTGTAATCTTACAACAGATTATACTTGCTTATGCCTCTGTATTATTATAACCTTTTTGTTCTATACTTAGTGTACAGTTGGAAACTCAGTCGCACCAGAGCTGGGCTTACTCCAGCGGCTATCAACCAAATCAACACCATCGTCAGGGAGGAGGTAGACCTCCACCGCAGCTACTACGAGCCGACCGCGCAGGACAACGACGCTTGCTTCTTCTACCCCGTGTTTGAGCAGCTGCCAAACTCCATTCGGCTACCCGGCCCTTGCCCTAATGTCCCTGCTGTCGCTAACTTCAACATTTCTGCGGTAAGTCTAAGTTATTCTTCAACCAGGAATCTTATACATGTAGAAGAATTCTTATGACGATTGATGAGTATCTATTAGTCTTGATTGTTTATAATTTATTATACGAGTGATTCAGTGCGCTTGCCCAAAAGCCAATGAGCTGCCGTAACCATGGTCTACCACGGTACTCAAACCTGACAGTTCACATTGACATTGACAGGTGACAATGGCATTATCTCTGACAGCTCGTGCTACTGATCCACGGACATTGAGCCAACGGTGCTTTCACTTCACTCCGACACGTATACGCTAATATACCTTAAAAAGGCCATACTTTGTTGATAACAACGAAACCAATGATTTCCAATCTTTTATTGCAGTACGTCGGGCGTTGGTTTGATATAGAGAGGTACCCACAACCTAACCAGCAAGGAACATGCAACCGTGCGCGTTACAGTGAGCTGACACCAACAACTTTCGAGGTGTACAACTACCAAGTCCTAGAAACTGACAACGGACCAACTCTAAGTACCATCAGTGGGGATGCAAGAGTATCATCTACGGACGGCAGCGGAACCCTAACTGTCACTTTGCGTAAGACATATTGCCGTGTAGTACCTTATTCCCTACTTAAAATGACAATTAGAATTAATGCTTCCGTGGTTGCCGAGTGTTTTAAGATGTAAAATCAAATGTGACCCGATTCCAACAATGCTGGCTTAATAGTGCAAAGTTTTGGGGCTCAATTAAACTCGCCCTTTAAGCGGAAGGACGTAGGTTTGACACCTACCGGGCAATCGTAAAATTTTAATTCAATATTAACACTTTTTAACCTATAATGTTCTTATAACAATATTTTACACCCCCAGAGAATGGACAACGCGTCGGAACTATTTCAGTTCTTGCGACGGACTACGACAACTTTGCTTTGCTTTACAACTGCCAAAACTTAGACGATGGATGGAGGCAAGGTATGTTGCGTTATAAATTTTCTATTTATTCTCAAAAGAAAACTTAATATTCAAATCATAAAATAATAAATGTCATAGAGCAATGACATTGTTGGCGCCACAGCCGCCATCTATAATCGTTGAAAGAACCACATACGAGCCGTGAAGTTCAAGGGGATTACTACGCGTGACGTCACTTAGTTGACACAATCAATTGACTGATTTATTATTTATTAGCTTTTAAAATGTAATTCTTCCGATTTCATGGTAATCTTACTACGAAATCATAACGTCACTCTGAACCGAAATTATCATCAGCGTATATCGATACACTAGTATCTCGTATTTTTCTTCTTGTCGTATTATTTACAAGGCGCCTAGTATACACCGTACATTTTGAACCACCTGACAAACGAAGCCCACGTTATGTAACTCAGATCATATAAAGAAATAGATACGAAATGGGAGCGTGGCGCGTGTGAATTCGATATGGGCAAACAGAACTATTGAACTCCGCGGCGAAGTATTTAATGAAATATATATATCCATGTAACGATAATTGTATCGGCACAATATACATTGAAGGCTTGATACTAGCTGTGTTGTGAGTACCACGCGACTGCGCAATGTATCGAGGTTCAATCGAAGCGTTAACTGCCCAACGTGTGCGTCGCGACCACACTTTGTAGCGACACACTAATTTGCACACACCAAATGCTTACACAGTGTTATTGTAGTTGCGTTGCACTTATAAATAATTCGGAGACACGGGTTCGCGGTTAAAGCGGATTTACGAGTAATTTCATATCTCCTTCTTTATATGATCTGAGTTATGTAACTACTGTGTATAACATCTTGGCAGTGTTTATTTTTTCATAAAATATTGATTCGGTTATTTGATGTTGAAACACTCTGTGAAAAAGACGGACGTATCTGTGTGAGGTTCATTCATCCAGAACCCGGCCGAAGCAAAATAGTACGTCCGTGCGCGTCACAGCATGATACAAAAAAAAGTCTTATTTTTTAACATTTTTCTAAGACTATTTTAATTAATAACAAACTAACACTGCCAAGATGTTATACATAATGGTTACATAACGTGGTCTTCGTTTGTCAGGTGATCAAAAGGTACGGTGTATAGCCTCTAACGTGACTTGCTTTTACGACTTCCAATATTGAGACATAAACCGGGACATAGGTACTACGATCGTCTTATTCTTCTCTCCACCTTTGTTTAAACCGGATCGCTAACCTGCCAAACGTGGCGATTATTGGACAAGTCCTTTGTCCTAATAGATAGATAGAAAAAACTTTATTTCTCACAGTAATGTACACTGCTATAGGCTGATGATGATGATGATAACTGCCACTGCTTTATAACAAATTCATCACAATACTTTTCACATTCCAGTGACCAGTTGGAAGTTCAGCAGAACCACGAGTCTTAGTGTCGCATCCCAAAACGCGATCAACGAAGTCATGACCAGAACGCAGGGCCTGGATCAGCAGTACTACTTGAGCACCAATCAGAGTGAGGAGGCCTGCTTCTTCGTTCCGAGCTTCAGCCCCAACCAGAGCCCGAGGTTCAGGGCCCAGTGCGACAGCATCACTGGCATGCAGCAATTCGATATCAATAGGGTAATAACTTTGCATCCATCTTTAAGTATGAATTTTAATTACTTTCATGGACACTATCGCAAGAGTTAGTTGTTTCGATATTTCCACCATGTACAGACAACAGCACGTCAACCTACCACAAAACGTCAAATTTTCTCAATTGAAATTGATCTCTATTTGTTGGACTTAAAGTTTAAATCCAATTCAATGACCTTTAACTTTTTGGGTAGGTTGACCTGTTGTTGTCTATACTATCGCCCTCTCCGTCGCCTGACAACTTTTAAGAGCAAAATCGGTTGCGGCTCGCGTTGTCTATTGTTTAACGTGCTGTCCGTCTTTGTGTTGTACTGCACGCTACCGGCCTAGTGTCGTGTGACATGGCATAAAAAAAAGCACCGCCCCATCTCTTCCTATAGGTTGAGTCAATTTTCTTCAAGTTCCACCAGCAATTTATTTGCATAGAAAACTGTCTCAAAAAATAATCGCATTCTCTTTGCAGTACCAAGGCTGGTGGCATGAATTCGAGTCGTACGCGACGGAAGACAGCCGTGGCGACTGCGTCAGCGCCCAGTACGAGGCTTCAGGCAGCGGAGTACAATACACCGGCACTGGTATTGATGGTCTGAACGCTTTAGTCTCCACTGGAACTGTCAGCGTAGGCGCGAACGGGCGACTCACGAAGACCCTGAGCAACGGACGCGTTCAAGGTAACAACTACTACTGAACAAGTAGATAATTACTAATTTGACGACCAGTTGTATCAGTGGTAGTGAATGCTACTTCTGAGCCATTTTCTCGCGGGTTCGATCCCTACGCAGTACAAGTATTTATTTGCATAGACATATCTGATTGTACTTATACATGGGCGTTCTTCCATGTATATTAAGTCCTATACATTTATGAAAAAAATATTATAATATCGGATGTCTAATACCCCGTACCCCAAGGTACTTAGTAGTAGCTTAATTTATGACTAGATGGCTCTTTGTGGTCCAGTGTGGCATTATATTAGTGCCTCTGCTGTCGTCCTAATTTCTTTTACAAACATCTTCTTGTTCTAGAACTCTGGGTCCTGGATACGGATTACGACACATACTCCGTGGTGATATCGTGTGAGCCTTATGACGACGAATTTGTTGATAGTGAGTACCTACCGCCCGTATTAATGAAGTATAAACTTCAGCAGTTTTTGCACTCTGCATAATACTGTACGTTTTATAACTTGAAAATGGAAAAAGTAAGTCAAAACTAAGCAAGACTGACATTAACTGGGATTGCCAGTAAAAAAATATATAAAATACGTTCTTTAAAACATCAAGATCATAGTGATTAGTAAGAACAGTAAAAAGTAGAATCAGTAGATATTAGTATTTCACTATTGCTTCCCCATTTCAAGTTTTTTATATGCAAGATAATGACTACCTTTATCATTGTAAACCTTTATTAAACCATCCAATTGTAATGTGACAATGTGCAATAAATGAAATGGAATTGAAATTAAGAAACTTGATTCACTGAGGCATTAGGTTACGAAATAAGATTATTCAAACATTTATATGTTTCTTTTAGACAAATCGTCCAAACAAGCAAATTCTTTTCTTTCAAAAGAAACCAATCATAGCGCTCACTTACAAGTATTAAGCCCCATAAACCAATAAATTGTGAATAAAAACTATATCTATTTCAGTATGGAGCGCCAAGTACAGAAAAACGTTCGACCTTACGGAAAGTATTATAAATGCGACAAATGCCGTTGTTCAAAACCACCCGCTGTTGCACCAACATCTCTACCAGACCATCGACCAGAGTGACCAGGCCTGCTTCCACTACCCCAGCCTGCCAGTGTCGAGTGTCTTGCTCCGTGGTCAATGCGACCCTAACATTCCCGTTCAGAACAACTTCGAGATCACAGAGGTAAGAACATAATTTTTTTATCTGTATTCACTTTAGGGGTTTTTACCCAACGGATATGTCAACCCCATTGTATCCATTTTACATTTATATTCAAAATCTAACTGAGTTACACTATTATTATTACGGGATTTACTTTTAATAGTCTTTTGCTAATTTGGACAGATTTATGACCAATTTTGATTTAGGGTTTGATAAAATAGTTTGCACTAAACCTATGTCTAGTAAATTTAAATTAAATTCCATCAGAAGTGCCTCTCGTTCTCCTCTAGTTCCGGAACAACTTATCCACAAGTGTTGTACATCCTCAATTACATTACATTGTAAACAATTTGGAGTATCACTCTCTTTCATTAGGAAAGTAAATTTTGCCGAAGGATAGTGCCCATACCACAATCTTAATGATGATAATTTAATATAACTCATAATCGTCAAACCTATGTGATCGACGAAGTTCAGGTTGAATAGTCCTATATACCATAGTCCTATATTTTAGATTGGTTTTCAAAATGTGTTTTCAAGTCATCAAAACACGTTTTTTTCAAATTTAGGTATGAATTCTGTATAGTCTGGTCGAAAATTATACAAAAGACCATCCAAATTCGCCGATTTAGCTACTCTGTCAGCCAAATAGATACCAAATAGGAAGTTGTGATCGTTGGTACTTCTAGTCGCATGTTCAACGTTTTACTCCTCTCCACAGTACACGGGCACCTGGTACCAAATAGAAAGGTACCCGTACGCGGAAGTGCGTGATGCGAGCACCTGCATCGGCGCGCGGTACGCACTTTACGACAGCACCGACGTCGTATCGGTGCTAAACTGGGAGGTGTATGATGGGGAACTCGAAACAGTTGAAGGGCTCGCCACAGTCGTGGGGAACGCTCGGCTGCAAGTGCAAATTCCGGTGCCCGATTCGAATCGTAAGTAAAAAAAATATGCGCGTTGAATTTAAAAGGTTGATTCTTTTTTTTCTGAGAAAATCTTTTGTTGCCATGTTTTCTACTATTAATATAAATTTATTTTGTCGATTCAGCTACCAAGATATGGTTTGTCGGCTTTTTACGCTATAAGCCAGCGGCGTTTCATTAATATTTTTGTTTATGCACCTCCAACATGCCTGTAAGCTGAAGGTAGTAGGTTCAAGTCCCACCTAGGTGTCAGTATTCAAGAAATTGTATTTTACAATGAAACCCAGCAATTTATATATTTTTTAAATAGTTCCAAAACATAAACAACTTTGTTTATGTGACCAGGAGAACATTAAAACCGCAAGCTTTTTGAGGTTGTTAGTTTAACATTCTTATTAAAAAGTTAAAAACAAAATGAAAACCTATAACGTCAATAAAAATATAATTAACATTGTAACAGATAAAATTCTAAATAATAAATTAATTTTCATATTATTTCCATTTTCTTTTCAGAAACAACAACCAGAGATCTGTACATCCTATCTACCGATTATGTGTCCTACTCGCTAGCGTACACTTGTGTTAATGTCAACCAATTCCAGAGAGCTGGTAAGTCATCCTCATGAGTCATGATAACAAAACATAATAACGGCCTATACAGTAACGGCATTGAACTGATGTCGAAATTGAAAAATTATAACATAATCGACATTAGAATATTCAAATAACCTGATTGGTGTTAGCATTTTTTTTTCTATGTAAGCAGAAAAAATGTCGACACCATTTTAAATCAAAAATTAAAAACCTTAAAATTTTTGATTGTTTATTTGGTCGTATGATAAATCAGAGGCCTTACCCCGCAACACAATGTCCGTATATTCAAATCCATCTGTCCCTATCACTCATACCGACGTCATAAAGTATCAAAATTTGTCAAGCAAAACCCTGACTACTTTAAACTAGCGAAAGATTTATATCGTCGGAATACAAGGAACAGCAATCGATTGATCCTTGATTTCAAACCAAAAAGTGCTCGTGTCCACAAGAACTGTTTCTGCATGTGTGTGACGGTTTATAATAAGATTAGTCAAAATATTAAAGATCTGCCCTTTAATAAATTTAAATCATCTCTGTACAAATGGCTAGTCACACACACATTTTACTCAATTCAAGAATTTTTAAATAACAGGGACGATCAGCAAATCGCAAATTATTAATATATAACGTTTTATTATTTTAATAATTAATTTCTCAATTTTTTCTTGTATAATTATTTCGTATTTTAGACATAAATAATTATATAATGTTAATTTTAATAATATTAAAAGTTGTATAAAATTTGCATGCTATTTGTTAATGGCTGGATAGGTGATTATATTATTTACCATAACAACTTTTTGTGCACCCTGTTCAAAAGCAAATAAATCTTCTTATTCTTATTCTTCTTATTCTGAAAGAGACAGATACACCCGTAAATACGAGCTTCGCGTTGCGTAGTAGGGCATCTGATTAAACTTATCGTTTTTTTATATTTTACTTTACTTTTTTTTATTGTTTACTCTTAACACACTTTCTATGTGGATATTTCTAATATGTATTTTTAAACTGAAACCATTATCAAATATTTTCTTCCAATCTAACGTTGTCCTGGCAATAACAAACGAAAAAAAATAGTCAATCGAGCTAAGCGCGTACATGCATTCAATGTATAGGTTGGTTTCTTGAACTTATTCAAATAAAAAAATATATATTAATTCATTAGATTTACTAATATCAGCGATAATTATCCTTAAAAAAAAGAGTTTCATTTCAATTTATTGTAAAATGCAAAATGTTTTTCATAAAACATCATCAATGACACCAACTCCCATCAATTTCACTGCAGGTAATTAGTTTAAATAATCTTTTCTTTTCTTCAGTGGTCGCGTTCAAGCTTAGTCGCACGCGCACACTACCCGCGGAGGCGTCAACCGCCATCAACGCAATAATCAACAATCGCCAGGAACTGTACCAGCCCTACTTTAACTCAGTAACACAGAACGACGAATGCGAGGAACCCAGCTCCTCTTACTTAGTCAAGAGCAGCATCTTATTAGTACTGCTATGCTACGCTGTACAAATGCTGATGTAACGGCCTACAAAGGGTTGTGCATTCAGACTGAAATGTTGCTAGGTAAAATAAGTTGTGCAGATTAATGTTGCCATGTAAAAAAGTGTGTGGATCCGTTTGATTAAGTTAGATTTAATGTTAAATATAAGGTATTTGACTATTTATTGCAATTTTACAAACAGTATACAAAAGTGATCTATGTAAATAAACTTTTTATTTTGTTAATAACCAGTGTTATTTTTTTTACATCCAGCCTAAGGTGTAGTTAGTCACTCAAAAAATTAACACACAGACTAGTTCATTGACTGAATAATTTTAAAAGTTCAAAGAGATAACGGATCAGAATCACGTCTAAGTAAAAAAAGTATCAAGTATCTTTTGTTGCCTGCCAGCCATAGATATCATAAAAAAATAAAAATATAAAATCAACCCCTATCCAGGTTATGTCGACTTTACGAGGAATATAGCTTTAACTTTACCAACTTAGACATCTTCAACTCTAGCCTAGTTCGCTTTTAAAATGTTATAAAAGACATCATCAAAGAAATACTTAATTTGATTTGATGATTTATGATGATTATGAGCTGATAGTTTATGCAACTTTATTTAAACTAAGAATTTTCTTATTCCTGGCGTGCTGTGATAACACGTTTAAGGATTATACGTCTTGTTTCACACGATTTTTATTGAAAGTTGTTTGTTTTTTTATTAGACAACAACTGATTACATATATGTTGTAGTCCAATAAAAATAAAAAAATAGAGTGGACAGTGATACTGAAGTTTAATCAGGTTATCGACAGCATTTTTTTAAATTATAGACAGAAATTTAAATCAATAAACTTGTGGTACGATTCAAACTCGATACTTTGAGTCATAGCAACAGGATCGAGTATACTTAAGACCTTGAGCAACGTCACGCTATTTCAACCATAGGAAGTCTACACATAACAGCAGATCAACCTGCCCAAGTTT
This sequence comes from Anania crocealis, assembly GCA_949315895.1. NCBI lineage: Eukaryota > Metazoa > Arthropoda > Insecta > Lepidoptera > Crambidae > Anania > Anania crocealis. The sequence continues at coordinate 4,407,074 of OX438868.1, forward strand.
TCTCAATTCAAACCGATCTTCATTCGTTGTATTCAAGTTGAAAATCGATTGGGGAAATCTGTCATTTATAGAGGTAGATACAGCTGGCCGCTGTCCTATATCAATGATGTAAAGACACCCCAGTGTATAGCTAGATGTGCTGTCGTCCATAGAAAGAAATATCGACACAAACTAGGTTCAGCAGTATAAAAAAACATAATCATATATATACAGTTTTAATATCTTAAAAAACTACATCATAGTGATGTATAGGTTGCAAAATTAAAATTTGTTCTAATACACATAAAATAAAAACAAAAATAATTCATTATGGCGTGATTGCAACGTAATATTATCTATAAGGGCCGTACGTTTAAAAAACTGATGATACATTTCGTACATAAAAGACCCCCTTATTACCAATGACTGCATCAAATAGTAGGTTTGGTTTTTACTAAAAGAATGTTAACAAATTGTATTTATGCTACCTTAAATAGTAAATGCTTTCTTATACAATGCAACAATAAGCACAAATGTTAGACATTACCTTTGGTTCCTTAAATACGTCAGAAGTTCATGAGCAAGGTAAATGTTTTTACAGTATAGGTCTAAAAACTTTGCGTTAAAGTCTATTATTTATTAAACTGAAAACAAAGTTGATCGTGTTAAACTGTTCATACAGTACTCTATGGTTCGATTAAAGCTTTACTACACTTTGTTTTTTTAATAAATGCTTATTCTATCTATTAAAGTATAAAAACTATCAGAAGAGATACGGTAAACTAACTTCCACTGAAAAATTATGTCACACATAAAAACACATCGTATAAAATATTGATAGTTGTCAAATGATGACAATGTTTAGTCATGTATGCGTTCAGTTGAATTTTGGTAATTGATGGTGATTTGTGGTGTCTGCTTATTAAAAGAAAGCACCTCCCCTTCTCATGGGTGTCGTGAGAGGCGACTAAAGGGGTACTGACAAGTGTGGCGGCTTCCTTCCTTTTAGAGAGGCCCTTGACCAGGGGTGGACTATTATAATCCGGTTATGATGATATGATGAATTGATAGTTTAGCTATACCCATGAAGCGTTACCTGTGATAGGTCCCACCGTTTGATATGTAAAAAACCTGTTTTAGTATTAGTTACGTAAGTTACATCATACTAATATGTTTATTACTATAAAATCTATAGATATAGTCTACCGGGATATTGCCTATCGTATGTCATAACATAGGATAGTTTTTATCTCAAAAATCATCATTTAAAGGGGGTGGAAATTTGTATGGGAAGTCAATAATTCCTTCAATTTAAATGAAATTTGGTAACGAATTTGAGACCCTGAAAACCACAACTATAATATAGTTTTTATCCTTGGGTTGAAAAGAAAGTGAAACAGAATAACAAAGCAGTTTCAAATATGTCAAAAGACTTACAATTTAATATTATATAACCGGGAGTGCGACAAAGAAGCGGTTGCCAGCTTAGCAATAGTAATAAATTATAGATTATTGCATAACTTTGTTCTAACTTAAGTGATAGTATTTGCTGAGAGACAACAAAGATACCAAGATATGGATGCGAAGCAGTATTTAGGAAGCAGTGGGGACTGACTATAATACAATTTTGATATGAATAAAATAAAGTAAAATCTACATATTAATATTGTCTTCGACAACCTTGTTGCAGTGATAAACATGTATCATACAGGCACAACGCATAATGCCTTGAGGCATAATTATACTAAATGTGAAAACCGCTGTAGTATGCATACAACTTATATGTAACCCATCTATACTATCTGATGCAGTCAGATAACACAAAAAAATACTTGCAAATGCAACATTGTAAAATAATAATGACAATTACATATCCCTAGGACTTAAAGCTAGAATGTACAAGAAAATACGCATTCGCAAAACGATTGCTCCCCGCTAAAGCCAACGAGTGCGATCGGGGGAAAAGTCGAGTCGCAAGAGAACAGGGAAACCAGAACCATTTGATTTAAGTTATTTTGTCTATACCTTTACCACCATAAGCCCTTAAACTATATTAATTACAATAAAACAATTATAACTAGACCGCTTAACAAGAAAAAGCAATTTACTAGATTAAAAGCGAAACGGCATTAAATCAAATCATTTTTTTGGTGAAAATAAAATTATTAAAAAATTTTTGAGAAATTAAAGAATAAATATTAGATAATTAAATTTAGAACATGTTTACAGAAAATCCATTATAATTAAAGGTGTAGTTTCCCACCATATCCCTGCGACAACACCACGGGATGTTAACACAAAATTAGACAATGAATCGTTGTAAAGCAATGCGGCCGATCCCCCCGAGCGCCCGTCGTTTATATTGTCTTAGAAAAATATCCGTTCGGAAGAAGGCGATCCCAATTTTGGTATAATAATTATGCTAACGCCTCTTTATGTGAAAATTCTGTCCTGGAACTTCCGCCGCACGCACGCATATCGCGCAAAACGATAGCAATTTTTTTTTAACTAAGTTCATGTTACCATCTATTGAAATTTAAACTCTTCAGTTAATATATGGTTGAAACAGATCGTAGATAATGAAAGGGGCTGCCATTCTAAATTAGAATAACACCTTCCTTACTCAATAGCAATCGAAAACATTTAATTTTCACACAGTAGTTACAAGACCAATTGTACAGCCAGAAGGCAAGCTAGCAGCGTCTTATCTTCTCCAACGGCCTAGAAGCGATCGCCAACATCCTCCATTTGGAGAGGTCTACGTATAGCAGATGGTGAAGAAAATAAAGATTTTTGCAGAAACATTCGTTTCAAGTCATATCACTTTTGATCTAGGTGTGATAATAGTCCGTCGAATAGATTGCGGAATTTCCGCGACTGAACTTTCACGAAACATAGCGATGCCCTTAAGTACTTCCCCTACTTAGTGTTCGTTTATCTTAAACATTACTTGAGCACTTCATTATTACTCACGTTTTATTGTATGCACCTTCGTACCGAATGTCGTACGTCAACAGTGACGAACTAAGGGGCAAATTGGGTATTTGACACCACTTACATATAATTCGAAACATATTAAAATCAGTACTCATTTAAAGCCTGAATTTGGATGAATAAAGCATCTGATAATAATTAAGATCTTTAATTTAAAACGGTACTTCGTAACGACAAAGATCAAGATTGTCATAAAAAACTACTGAAGAAGTCTTCAAGCTTTAGCATGTTGACATATTATTTTAGTGTCAAGTACCCCATTTACTTTATTGTGTTTGTTCTCCTTACCAACTACGTAAATTGACTGATTCGGTGATACATAGCCATAAATTATCAAATGAAATCGAAACATGTGAAATAACAATTAGAATAATCACAATAGGTAGACAAGAATAAGGCAAATGGTCAATTAATATACCATCGTTATACGACGGTACCAATTCGATTATTTTCATTTTTTAAATGTTTACCTACACTTGTGTTTTAAGTGTCGCTTCTCAATTTCACTTGCAGTACAAACAAAATGATGGTGTTTTTTTTTTAATACATATAAATTAAGTAGCTATAATCGAATTGTGAATTTTCAAACATGATATTTCAAATTTAAATAATAAATACATGTAACGAGTTGTCCACCGATATAATTATAATAAAAATAGATACACTGCCCGATACAAAAATTACACTTATAACTGTCCTCGATTGAATGACTGCCATTTTTATAACCCAGCCAAATTATGTCGGCATGCAATAGTACGGATATTTATATCATTAGTCATACTAACTGCGCACCCTTGTCAAATGGGTGCACTTATAGCTGGGACACTTTTTTGACGCTGATTGTGTATCTTATTTTTTTATATAACATCAATGGAGTTATCGCAAAAGAATTATTTTAATATAAATACCCGAAGTCCGTCCCTGGCGTATAGTTGCTAGATGTCTCGATGGCACCGCTTGGCGACCAAGTAGAGGAGCGTACGTAGTTTGCGTTTGGTCACACGTACTCGCACGAGGGGGCCACTGTACCTACGGGGCCCATGGGACCAACGGGGCCCACGGTACCTACGGGGGCCAACGTCGCGGGGCGTCGAGCGGGATCATTGGCAGAGCATGCTGAAGAATGAATTCGCGTAAGCCATTGGCTTCACGTCTGGATGTGGCTAAAACAGAAAATAGGTAAAGTTAAAATATGTATTAGGGGTTAAAGTATGAAATTGCCGTTTTGTATGGACGAAATCGAGAAAAGTCATTTTTCCATACTAACAACTTTTTAGTTTTTTTAAAAACGCCTGAACCGTTTTCGATGCAATTAAAGGTGAAAGTCAGATGGTTGTAAAGCTACGCATTATAGTATTTAAATTTCTGAAAATCAAAGTATATAATACAAATATACTTAATTGAAGCAAGAAGGTCAACTGACACAATTGTAAGGTAAGTATCTTTTCAACGACTTCCTTTGAAGTAATAGGCACTAGTATTGCATTTTTTTTTTAGTCTTATTTAGTTGACATTGACTTTATTTAGTTTTTGATACAATACAAAAAGAATTACGCAATAATAACACTATACTTAAGAGCTATAAAAAAAATAAAAAGTGGGAAAATTTTAAAATAAGAACATACTGCAACAGCAAAAAGACATAATTATCATAAAGGTTATATTGGAATTTAATCAGACTAAACTTTGGACATTGAAGTGGAGGGCCGGCTGTTTGAAGTCGTGACCTTAGCCACGCTGGCCCAGAGTTGTAAAGACAACGGCACGTCAATCTACCAAAAAAGTTAAAGGTCATTTGAATTGATTTTCAACTTTAAGTCCAACAGGTAGAGATCAATATAAATTGAGAAAATTTGACGTTTTGTGATAGGTTGACGTGCTGTTGTCGGTACTCCACATTTATTTGTATTAACTTTTATATGTATCATTGTATTAGTGACATAACAGACACTTGATAGGGCGACCACAACAGAGATGGTAATTATTGAGATGCCAAAAAAATTTACTGCATGCAAAATTATTAAAATATAAATTGATTGGAATATATTACATGTGCTACTTGCTAATGATTCATTTAATCAATTAGCTGTGGCGACAGCTATTTATTTTCGACTTCGTCCGCGACTTCGTACACATGGAATTTAAAATCTATACTAATATTATAAAGCTGAAGAGTTTGTTTGTTTGTTTGTTTGCTTGAACGCGCTAATCTTAGGATGTAGGTCCGATTTGAAAAAATATTTTTGTGTTGGATAGTCCATTTATTTTTTTTATTTTCAAATTCATTTATTCAGACATAAGTCCATTATGTTAGTATATATAATTATTGCTGGGTACTGGTGCGTGCAGTGACATCCAGAGCCCCAAAAACGGTTTGTCCAAACGTTCTGCGACTACAGCCAGGAGGCTGTTGCGGCTGTCCCTCGTTCGCCGCGCTATCGAGGTCGCTCTCTTGCGCAATAATGTTTTTTAATTTATTGAGGAAGTCTTTAGACTATATAACATCACGCTGCGACCAATAGGAGCGAAGCATCAGTGTAAAATGTTGCAAAAATAATCGCGCTCATAATAACAGAAATTAACGCGGACGAAATCGCGGGCAACGGCTAGTTTGAAGTAAGCCTTTAAAACCATACGTTATTTCAAGGTAAAGTCGCCTATGACATGCAACTCAGCCGTTCTGACGTGAACTAGTAACATACCTACATCCATGCAAATTTTCGCATCTGGCTAATGTGAGTAGGATAATCTATACTAATATTATAAAGCTGAAGAGTTTGTTTGTTTGTTTGTTTGAACGCGCAAATCTCAGGAAGTACTGGTTCGAATTGAAAAATTCTTTTTGTGTTGGATAGTCCATTCATCGAGGTAGGCTTTAGACTATATAACATCACGCTGCAACCAATAGGTGCGAAGCATCAGTGAAAAATGTTGCAAAAACGGGAAAAAATATTGATATTAATTTCGATCACAATAACAGAAATTGACGCGGACGAAGTCGCGGGCAACAGCTAGTGTAATATAAAATAGAAACAATCCTTGCTTACCACTGCCTCATAAGTAGTGAAGTTCGGCTTCAAGTCCTTGCCGTTCATTGTGATAAAAGCACCAAGATTACCCATCGTATCACTGGAACAAACACATTGAAATGGTTAAAATAATATTGTTTACCTTTACTTTGCCCTTTCCCAAGGTCTGTTCTATCTCTATTACAAATTTCATTAAAATTAGTTCAGTGATATTAACTTAAGAATACTTAACTGACAAACATCGTTGCTACAAATTTATGTCAATGTACAGACAACAGCAGCACGTCAACCTACCACAAAACGTCAAATTTTCTCAATGGGGACTACCGTTTCTTTGCCCACCAGTTGGCGCCACTGTTGACTGATGTCCAGAGGTATAGCTGTCAAAGGCGACTTAATAAGATCGCCGCCGAAACAAACTTTTAAATCTTGAATCTAATGAAGTCTATTATTTATAAATAATTATCTGCATATCAACAAACTAACTTCTGAAATAGTTGCTCTTTGAGACCGCCTATTTTTGTGCTTTTTCTTAATTCCGCTTTTAACGCGATCACATTCATCGACAAATAATCTATATTTGCGATAATTTTACGAAGGAGATCACTTTCCAGCAGGTAAATTAAAAAAATATATAATTTATGTCACGAAGCCCGCTAAAACCAGTGAAATGAATACTTTATTTGATATTTTAGCAACTTAATTGCACTTATAATATCAGTATATAAACTTGAAAAATTTTGTCTCAGGCGGGACTCGAACCCGCATCTCCTCGCATGCCGGGCGGGCGCCATATCATTAGACCACCGAGACACTGCGACACGGCGCGAATTTTTCAAGCATATTCTTACGCTGTGAGCCAGCGTTGTTTCATCAAATGTTAGAAGTTTGCACCCTTAACACCCGAAAAAAACATCTTTGCAGATGTTTGACATTCAGTTAAGATGAAACAGCTATTTATATACTTTATTTGATATTTTAGCAACTTAATTGCACTTATAATATCAGTATATAAATTTGAAAAATTTTGTCTCAGGTGGGACTAGAACCCGCATCTCCTCGCATGCGAGGAGATGCGGGTTCGAGTCCCGAGGTCGGGGCTAAAATATCAAATAAAGTATATAAATAGCTGTTTCATCTTAACTGACTGTCAAACATCTGCAAAGATGTTTCTTTCAAAGAAAGTTGAAAATCAATTCAATGACCTTTAACTTTTTGGGTCCCGAGGTCGAGGCTAAAATATCAAATAAAGTATATAAATAGCTGTTTCATCTTAACTGACTGTCAAACATCTGCAAAGATGTTTCTTGCAAAGAAAGTTGAAAATCAATTCAATGACCTTTAACTTTTTGGGTAGGTCTGCCGTCGTCTGTACATTCTACCAATCAATTAACTTAAATTTTAAACCAAAACAACTGTATATTCTGAAAACTTGACATGTGACATTCTATCAATTTGACATTTTGCGAATTTGACATCATGCAACCGCATGACAATTTGCGACTTTGACACTTTGCGCCTAAAGGGTTTTTGAGTTTTGTCGCGAACAGACAGACAGGCAGACAGACGCGGCAGAAAACTTCGTTTCATACCATGTTTTATAAAATGTATTGATACAAAACAGTATACTGACCAGTAATTAGGTGCCGAGAAGACGGTGATGCATTTGCCGTCGTGCGCTAGCTCGTAACCGTCGTTCTTGACCTCGTGGCTTCGTATGACGTAGTCTAACTTGTTTCGCTGCAGGAAGTTAGCGGTCACGTCAGGTCCGAACTGGCAGCCGACGCCGCGGCGGGATGGGGCGCGACCCTCCATGGGTTGAGGATCAGACCATAGCAGTTCGCACATTATACCTGCAATCAGATATTTCAATTCAATTCTTTATTCCATTAATAACAAAATACATTGTGTTGGAAATTACAAGTTAAAACAATAAGATTAAAAATAACAGTATCATTCATGCAATATTACGAAATCAAATGTCTACATCAAAATAATAAATTTAGAATAATATGAAATCTGTCAAAATAATAAAATCACAATAAATAAATATGTCGTAAATAAAAAATTACACAAAATCAACATTACAAAAAGGAGAAATATGTCAGTTATGTAACTATATTTTATTTTACAGTCAGTCTAATAATAACATCATTTATTTCAATTAGCATTAACATATTCTTCTACACTATAAAAACTATTTTCCAGAAGATATGACTTTAATCTGCTTTTAAAGTGGATCACATTTGTTATGCACTTTAAATCATTTGGCAATTTATTGAACGTCTGATCGCTTGATATTTTGCACAATTTTTAATTATCTGTAGCTTAGGCTTTATCAGGTTCGCAATATCTTTTCGCCTAGTCTTATGACGCATTATTCTTTCGTCTGTGTTTTCATATCTGTCCAAATTTTTAACAAGGCCTCTAAGTAGAACCAGAATATAAAGACATGGCGCTGTAAGTATTAGGGGTTAAAGTATGAAATTGCCGTTTTGTATGGACGAAATCGAGAAAAGTCATTTTTCCATACTAACAATTTTTTAGTTTTTTTAAAAACGCCTGAACCGTTTTCGATTCAATTAAAGGTGAAAGTTAGATGGTTATAAAGCTACGCATTATAGTATTTAAATTTCTGAAAATCAAAGTATACACCGTGAAATTTTAGTGGTTGTTTTCCCGCAGTAAAATGATTCTATCTTAGTAGTACAATAGATCTGTGCAGTTTTTTTTTTATTCAAATAAAAAATAGCAGTTTCACGATTGTGATAAACGAAACTCAAAAGCAACCTCGAACCAATGGTACTAGCCGCGCCGCAGCCGGTCACCGGCCGGGGTCATTGCCCCTCGCGCGGTGCAGTTTATGCTGTATTACTTAGTGCGTAGAGCTTCTTTTGCTTTGAACATTGATTTCGTGCGGCAAGCAGTACCCAAACACGTCACATTTTGTAAAAATACTATCGTATCTCACGCTTTTGAGTTGATGATTATTTTTTTGATTAATTGAGAACAACGATATCTTTATTTTCAAAAAATAACTCGCACGATTCGATGGTGCTACTAGAGGTAAATCGTTCTGTTGCGGGAAAACAACCACTAAAATTTCACAGTGTATAATACAAATATACTTAATTGAAGCAAGAAGGTCAGCTGACACATTGTAAGGGGTCTTTTCAACGACTTTCTTTGAAGTAATAGACACTAGTATTGCTTTTTTTTTTTAGTCAAATTTTACTTTATTTAGTTTTTGATACAATACAAAAAGAATTACGCAATAATATGACTAAACTTAATAGCTATAAACAAAATAAAAAGTGCGAAAATAATCGGAAATTTCATACTTTAACCCCTATGACGACCATTTGGATCAGCGGTAGTAAACGCTGCTTCTGAGCCATGGGTCGCGGGTTCGATCCCCGCACATTACAAATATTTGTGTGCATGAACATGTCTGTTTGTACTGGTCTGGGTGTTTACTATACACCGTGAAATTTTAGTGGTTGTTTTCCCGCAACATAACGATTTACCTTTAGTAGCACCATCGAATCTTTTGAAAATAAAGATATCGTTGTTCTCAACTAATCAAAAAAATAATCATCAACTCAAAAGCGTGAGATACGATAGTATCTTTACAAAATGTGACGTGTTTGGGTACTGCTTGCCGCACGAAATCAATGTTCAAGTAAAAGAAGCTCTACGCACTAAGTAATACAGCATAAACTGCACCGCGCGAGGGGCAATGACCCCGGCCGGTGACCGGCTAGCAGCCGCAGCTGCGGCGCGGATGGTACCATTGGTTCGAGGTTGCTTTCGAGTTTCGTTTATCACCATCGTAAAACTGCTATTTTTTATTTGAATAAAAAAAACTGCACAAATCTATTGTACTACTAAGATAGAATCATTTTACTGCGGGAAAACAACCACTAAAATTTCACGGTGTATATTATAAGTATATATTTACAAAAAAAAAGTATATAAGTAAGTTTATCGGTTGTCTAGTACCCCATACGACATGGTACTTAATAGTAGCTCAATTTGGGACTAGATGGCTCTGTGTGGCCCAGTGAGGCATGTCTAAATATTTATTTATTTTATTTATTTATTATTTTTAGGTTTCGAAAGTGTTCTCGGCACGACTGCCTTTGGGATATGCGCATCAGTGTTCTGATTGTCCTTTTTTGTATAATAAAAGCCTTCTTAAGATTGTAATCATAGCTATTTCCCTAGAATTTAATGCTATATCTTAGACGAGATACTACTAGAGCATAGTATACCATTTTTAATTACTTCATTGTTAGCTCCTCTCTTAAGCTTCGTAAAGCATAACATTAAGTTATGCTTTACGAAGATAGTTTTTTCTATGTAATTTACTTCTTGTTTCCAATTTAGAAGAGAATCTATATGGATACCCAAAAATTTTACAGAATCTACAGTGGATACACAGTCATCATTTAATTTAATGTACAAGTTATCTTTTGCTCTTGCAGTGGTTTTAAAAAGGATGGCTTTGGTCTTCTCTGGATTTAGTCTCAGATTATTTGCATTAAACCATCGAGAAAAGTCTCCGCTCGTCCAACATTGCAATCACTTCAGTCTTAAAGTTTAGAAATTTCACTGGTTACTTGGGAGACGTAAATATTAAGAAAGGAGGGAACCGACAAAGAATAAGAAAATACAGCATTCTCTTTTTTTTTATTACTTGTAGGTGTCGTAAGAAGCATAAGAGGCAAAAAAAAATGTTTTTTTGCCTAATGTAGGACTCGAATCTAAAACCTAGCGCTTACCGGGTCTCTACTGCTCTAATCAGACTTGTTTATGACGACAAATTAATTAAAAGCTTTGCATTGTAAGCTGAGTTTTTACAATGTTTTTTGCTATTTACCTCCAATAACAGCTTTAATTATGATTTAAAGGTGACAGTGACTTTTCACTTCGGTTTGCACAAACAATAACAATGTCTCATAAAAGGTATTTATTCCAGAACATACCCTCTTCAGGCGGTTGCTTGTTCCTATCAGTCTTCCTGATGTCGTCTAGCGTGACGTCATCCTTCGAGAACAATCCACCGTGCATGACCAGAACGCGACCGTTGATGCAGTGAGCCAGAGGCAGCCAGTTGTACACCTCGGTGAATAGATCCGCCATTTGGGACGTGTATTTAGATGTCACTTCTCCGCGGAAGCCGTACATACGGTTCATGTCTCGGGTTTCGTGGTTACCTGAAAAAATTTATATAGGAACTCAAAGAATTTATACTCCATAGGCCATATATTGAAAATTCAGGTCTTTTTAATAACTGGCAACCTTGAATGTTCTGTAGTCAAAGTTTAGAAAAAAAAATTAACAATTCCTGGTCCCTTTTTACAAATTGCAACATTCGAGTGTTTCTCGAATCTCTGGAATTACCCCAGACACAATAGAAATCAATTGTCATACGGCGCAGATCTGCGCTTAAGCAGCCTACAGGTTTTAGTAAAGATATTTTGTTGAATTGACCCGAAAGGCAATCCCGCGGGACCCTTATGGATTAGTTATCCTCGAAGAAGGAAACTATGCTTGCTTTACTACAACTATTGTACACAGTTCGCAGTGCAAACAACAATAAATATCATCCAATCCAGATCAGATATAAAAACCCTATTCTATATTTCTTTCGCATAGCATTTTATTTTATTCTAACTAGTCGACCTTCCTGACACTGACATGATAACAATACAACTTTTATTCTGTCTAGACTCTTTTTAGGCTGGGATCCATTAATTTGTCATTCACAACTTACAGGGGTTCATATCAACACTCGACTCGACTATATTATCTGTGCTTTGCCATGCACAGATAATATAATACTAGTTAGTCAAAGTCAACAGGAAGGCTTTTGATATATTATTACATAAAATTTTCACTCGATTGTTGTTTAGCGACGTCGAATGAATCTACAATCGATTACGCAATTGTACGGACAACGGCAGGTCAACCTACCTAAAAAGTTAAAGGTCATTAGATTGATTTTCAACTTTAAGTCCAACAAATAGAGATCAATATCAATTGAGAAAATTTGACGTTTTGTGGTAGGTTGACGTGCTGTTCTCTGTAGAAATGGTTGATTAATTTGATTTTCTTTTTACTCACAATCAACCATCGCTACTGTATAGTGAGTTTGCAATGTCCTAAAAATAGTAACAAGTCCACAACAAAATAAACTTACCTCTAGACATGTAAAAATGATTGGGGAACAAAAGCTTGAAACTGAACAACGTAAAGATACACTCTACACTGAAGGATCCTCGGTCCACAAAATCTCCGTTAAATAAATACGGGTTGGTCTCCGAGGGTAGGCCATTTAATTTGAATATGTTCATTAGATCATAGTATTGTCCGTGAATATCTCCGCAGACTGTGAACTTTGCTTCATCCGGGACTTTGATGTCTACTAGAGTTGGCTGCTTTTGCAGGTAGGTTTTGACATCAATCAAAATCTAGAAAATGATACAGATTTTTAGTATTAGAACAGATTGTATAAATGTTACAAATATGCTCTTAAATAAAAATTTCTGCTGCCTATGGTGAGACACAATCCTTCAACCTTTCACTAACTTCACTGCTCTGTCTAATCAGCTACAAAGACAATGGTCACAATCACAAACACAAGAGTAACCCATCTAAGGCAGGAAAAAAAAGTTTTTGCATAACTATACTGGCTATTTAATTGCTTAAATAAACAGCTTAACATAATAACTAATTGTTTTTCTTTCGATTTGTGTTTTTTTTATTCCAAATAACAAGTGTTAGAAACTTTGCTAAACTATCTCTTTATTTTTCTGCAGTCAATATAAGCATTTTTACCTTATAAGCATATTTTTTGTGAAGTTTCTTTTGCTGTTTGTAGAATTCCATAAGCTCGATAACAAATCTAAGTGTGACCTTGCCATCTTCTAACGCTGGTCCTTCGTACTCATCTTCTATGGCTGTTGGATATATTCATCAAGTTATTTATCAACTTAAAACCACAGTTAAATACAAGTCAGTTCACAGCCCATACCACATCCAGCAGGTAATTGCTAGACTTACATTATTTAAATATATTATTACAACATAAACTTTTAAACTTTCACATTTCATAATTATTGATGTTAACGAGGAGTCAAGATCATACCTTATTTATTGCCTGACCAAATTGATGTAACATGATCGAAACATTGGGCAAAATAATAAGGTACGATCGCGTCTAATTCCAGTTAACGTTTAAATATATTATTATACCCTTAAAGCTTTCGTTTAAAATGAGTTTAATGTAGAAGTTTATAATATGAACTCAAAAAAAATACATTATCTGATATCAAATACCGCTGAAAACCAGCGTCGTGATAAGCCTTTAGCTGTCACGACAAATGCTGAGCGGGAACCTATTTGACACTAATTTCCTTTTTTTTTTTTTGTTTTACATATTTTGTACTAAGTGTTTGTTGTAGTGTCAAATAAATATTTCTTTCTTTCTTTCTATTTCTTTCATTATCCAAGTCAAATTATGTACTCATTCTTTTTTATTTTATTTATTTTTAGACTGTTTTGACCCTGTATAACTTTTTTTTTTTTTAATAGAGGACTGATTACAAAAAATTTTAACGATTTGAAGCCGAAATTATTCCTGTTAAACATGGTGGCGCTGCTGTCGGTATGTCAACTACTAAACGGCTTGACCGATTGGGTAGATTTTTTTTAATGTATTTCCATGATTTCACAGATATGAATACATTAAGCCAACCATCTATCTCTATACATGCCACAGGATTCCGACCGCAAGATATTAGGTGGAGTTCACGCGGGCCGTGCCGCGGGCGAAGAGCTAGTTGAGTCATACAATTAAAACAAAACTGAAAAACATAAAACCAACAAAAAACTGATGGTTTTACTTAAAAAGAGACGAGATTCGTTCCCCATGAGCGTATAAATAAATTCAAATTTCAACAGATAAGGGGATAGGTTTCCATTAATAAAACACACTTACTCATAGCATCCAAATTAATGGTATCAGCAATATTGACTTCCTTTTGGTCTACAGAAATTGCTTTTTCAAAGGCAATCTTCTTTACTATTTTATTGCATTCATTATACTTCATTTTTGCATCTTGATCATTTGGCCTAACTTTGGTTACCTAGAATATTTCATAAAAAAAAGTAAAGTAACAGCCTATTACCATTTCACTACAGGGTAAAGCCCTCCATCATTGAATTTAAGATACCACGGCAATGATGGGTATATAAATATAATCTTTATTTCTTCTTTCACATATACAAAAAAAACATGTAGCCATTTAAGTCTAAGATAAGAAACATGAGATCCTGAGCAAGTAGACCTTTGTGACAGATAACCAGTCTTTTCACCACCAGACCAGGTGGGAAAAGCTAAATGGTATTAAATATTTACTACATTACATTCAGACACAATATAAATAAAGATTACAGAATACAAACAAGATTTATAGATTGCAATTTTATACAAATGTGTTGTGAGTGTGTATAAGTTGTGCATGCATGTGTATAAAAGTGTATGTAGGTGAGTATTGTATGTATACGAATATGTGACACCTCTGTGAGACTAAATATTTTGTAAGTGTAGTGTAGTGTCCGCTCATTAAAAGAATAGCACCCTTTATGTTCCAATGCACATGTTGAGGTAACTAAAGGAGTACTGCCGGAAAAAGACAGGCAGTAGAATCTTTTCTCTACGTTTAGCCAAACTGCAATCACCAAGAGGCCCATGTGTCCAGCAGTGGACTAATATAGGCTGGTGTGATGCGAAGTTGAGTTGAAATATAGATAGTGGAGTAACATGATGGATTATTTACAAAATATTGCTGGGAAGAGGCATTAGCAACCACCATTGTTGTGCAAAACTTTATCAGACAATTGAAATTAGTTGAATCCAAACTTTAAAGAACTTATGTCTGTACTTGTGCTATCAACAATGGTTTGAGTAATCTATACATCTTTAATCCCTCGATCGTGAGTTATTCCAGACACAATTGAAATCAATTGTTATCGTGACACCTGGGTGCCTTGTGGGGTTCAAAGTAATAGACACAGTGGTTTGACGATTTAAATACTTACATATTCAAAATCCTTAAGCGCTAGTTTGTACTTCCCTAGGGACATGTGAGCCGCGGCCCGCCTGTAGTATGCCTTGGTGTAGGACCGGTCTAGTTCTATAGCCTTAGTGGCATCAATCAAGGCATACCCAGAGTTTTCAAGCCTTAGATTCGCTATACTCCTATTCGCGAAGAAAACAGCATTCTTCGGATTCTTTTCAATAGCTTTCGAATAGTACTCAATTGCACTATTGTAATTTTGTTCTGAAATTTTGAGGTTATACATGTCAATTTATTTCGGTCACGATCGATATCAGATTATGATAGTAATGATGACTTAAATTAAGCTTGGTAGACTAATTTCAATGCATTATAGTGCTAAAATACTTACTTTTAAAATATTCATTAGCTTCATTTTTCAATTTTTCCGCCGCCTCTATGTCCTCCTGTGACACAGGGCCTGTGATTTCTTGGTTGCTAGCCATCACTTTAAGTAACAATTATATTACAAAAGATTCCCGAATTCAAATTAAGTCCTAATCATATAAAATTCGGTTTCTTTGCATTTACATTATCCGCAATTCATGAAAAATTTTACTGCGACTGGCAGACTGGGAGAATGGAGATGATAGATGAATGAATTTTTTTCTGAATGAATTGAATTGATTGAATTTCCTGATGAATGAATGTGAATGAATGAGTCAGCTAACTTTTTAATTACATTGCCAGTTATAAAAATATGGTTAGCTTCGCAGCTGAGCTTTGATAGCTCATTTAATGTAATTCTATAGTGTTGTACCAGTCAAAGTGTAAGATGGTTAGGATCTATGACCCGAAACGAAAAAATCTTTTTTGTTTAAATTTCAATGGTTTACGTATGTCATGTCAAGACAGGGTGTTAGTCATGTGACAAATCTTAGTAATCTAAATTTTTGAATATTTTAAATAGGTACGAAAGTTTGGTTGGATGTTTGTTTGTTACTCAATCACGCTAAAGTGACTGGACGGATCTGGATGAAATGTGGCAAAAAGCTATCTTCTTGGATTGTAGGAGTCTAGGATCTATAAATAGACTACTTTTTGTTCCGAAAAAAAGCAGTTCTGTAGAATACTTTCAATTCGAAATTCCGCGTACAGCTACGTAGTCGCGGTCAACTACAGTTGTACAATAAAAAAAATTAGAAGATAAATAAATTAGGTGGCGAGCACACAAGTTCAGCAGTATTTATTTTAGCTTTAAATGAATAATCCATCTTAAATGTAACTTACAAGCGGTAAACCGTTAAGTTATATTTAAATTTGAATTTATCAACGTGATGTAAAGATAAATATATAAACACTAAGAATTCTACTGCTTAATTTCAAATAAGTACATATTTTCTTTTACATAATGGCATGTAGGTACGCCTGGGTACCCGGTATTATTCAAATCGTTTGTAAATGCCTCCTATATTATTCTTACGTATATATTAAGTCACATAATGGAAGTACTTACGTGTTAACTTGTTACCTAATTTCCTATACCTATTTGACTTTTATCTCAAATTTAAATCTTAATGAAAAAATTTTTATCTGTACCTACTGCTGCTTGTTGCGGTGGGATAAATTATACATTTGTATTTTATCTACTATTAAATGAAACATTGAGTTAAGAATTTAAAACTTTATTTGCGAAAATAATCAGGCACATCTTTATATATTAAGGAACGAGTTGTGTTAGAATCTTTACAACAGTTTTCTTGTCCATCTTGCACTTGGGATACAGGGCTTGGCAATCAGATTCCATGGAGCGGCCAGATGATACCGCCTCAAATATTGACGTGCCGTCCAGCATACGTCGGACGAGAGAATTGCTGAAATAATAAAAGTCATTTGTTAAGAGTAAAATTTCTCAGAGAATTTTTATTTTTAACTGCCTTAGGTACCTATCTATGTTTTTTAAAATTTCAAAATTTGTAGATGCAAATGTACTTTCGTATCGATATTGTACCGACTGAGGCTGAATCCTGAGTCCAATTCAATGCGTCAGGCACGATACCTACCTACTTACTTGGACAGACAGATTCGGGCATCATACATAATTGGACAGAGAAAAGAGCAGCGCATCAAAGTCTATTGTGTTTATAACGAGCATGACGTTCTCATTGACAATTTGCACGTAGGAGCACGTTACTCACTAGATACGCACACGTGGTTCCCGAGTCTCTCATACGACAGTAACGATATAGCTTATAATTAGTTTATTTCATTTTCAAGCTGAAAACACACTCCCGTGCCTATTCTGTACCGACTGAGTGAGTCCTGCTGAGTCCAATTCAATGCGTCAGGCATGATGCTTACTTGGACAGACGGACTCGGGCATCATACTTACTTGGACAGAGAAGAGATTAGCGCATTAAAGTCTGTGGCCTTTCCAGCAAGTATATTCTAATTGACGATTTGCACTCTACATACACGCTACCGAGTCTCTAACTCATACTTACTTGGACAGAGAAGAGAGTAGCGCATCAAAGTCTGTGGCATTTCCAGCAAGCATGTTCTCATTTGCTAGTTGCACGTAGGAGCACGTGACTCGCTGCATACACGCTCCCGAGTCTATGTTGTAGCGACTGAGGGTTTCGTCAAGTTTATTTAGCATGCCAGATATCTGGCTCGCGTCTGTCTCCAAACCTGTAAAAGACATAGAAGTAGAAATATACAAATATCAGAAACCTGACTAGGTTAAGTGTATCTTTTAGCATCCGTAAGGTGATGTTATCCAGAATTGTTCTGGCTGGCTGGTATGCTTGTCAACTGTTAACATTGGCTAGCAAAAGGTACGCTAGTTTTAAGCACCCTCTTGAATATGTTTTGACATACTTGCTACTAAGTTGCGTTTGCGCATATAATAGCTTTCGTGATACTGTCAATGAGCATGTCTATACAGATATGAAGTAATATTATAGCGACAGAGCTTTATTATTTCTTACGTTACTCTTTATTAACTCTGCTAAAGACTACTTATTACTCGATGGAACCTTGAGTACAGCTTTAACCACAGAGAAACTTCTTATATTGGCTTTAATTAACTAAGGAAAGTAGAAGAAAGGAGAACCATGTCTGCATCATGTATTAAAAAGTGTCTGTCGAAAGGAGCAAATTTAGGTGGCGCCATAGTCGTAAGTGGAAAAGTTCTAAAAATTGCGCCACTAATTTTAAACTTGCTTAAATTACATTTGACTACGTAAATTGTTGAGATTTCAAATATTGCATATTCTCAACTGCACAAGTCACGAAACATATTTAATTTTTTAACCCAGCACACTTCACTTTTTTTATAACCATTCATATCGTATCCGGTTCCGCAGCATTTCGGTTAGTATCAGTATATAAACTTGAAAAATTTTGTCTCAGGCTGAACTCGAACTCGCATCTCCCCGCCCGGCATGCGAGGAGATGCGGGTTCGAATCCCGCCTGAGACAAAATTTTTCAATTTTATATACTGATATTATAAGTGCAATTAAGTTGCTAAAATATCAAATAAAGTATTTCGGTTAGTCTTGGAACTGTAATTTGCTGTTTACAGGTGTACACTTTTTCAACTTGTCCTCCATACAAGGTTGGTTCTCCTGTCTTCTATCCTCCATACTTTAACCAAATATGGCGAATCCGCTAGCGGTGGCACCGATGGAAACGGATAGGCCGAGTCGGAGTGGAGGTCCATTCAACCCTGCAGGGTCTGTGACTTTCGTACAAATTGTACCTACGAGGAGTGACGAGGAGGCATTATGAGTTATAGGTACGTGCGATTTTGTTAGGTGAGGACTTTGTACGAGGTTGTTGCAAACTCGCACCTATTTCAAAGCTGTTAAGATGCCTCAGTGTGTGCTCAGCCTAATGTTCTTCTCTTTACGAAAATGTCAAAAAATAATTCTCAACTCACTTCGTCCGTAACCGCCGCCATATCCGTAAGACAGAGCGTGAATAATTTTAGGAAGTATGATGACTGCACCAAATCCCAGTATGGAACCGATGAGCACCCCTCCAAGATCAATCTTCACTGGCCCATACAGTCCTGGTGCTGAACCGCCGAAACCTCCCTGAAAGTGTAAATACAGGGTGAATTTTTCATCATCTTCAAAAATGTTTATAAACGTTCAGTATCGAGCTTAGATCCCATTTATGAAGTAAAAAATGTAAATCAAGTTTTCAAAATGTTTCTCGCAGGGTAGTTTTCAATTTTTACGATCCTAAGCCTGTTAAGGTATCGAGGGAAAATCAAAAACTAATGAATAGTATCGTAATGAATTAATGAGATGCGCATCGGGTAAAAAAAGTCTTGCCGTATCAAAATCTTTACATTTTTGGCGGACATTTTTTAAGTTCTTTATCTTGATATTGTACTGGGCTATACCAAAGGAAAAAAATACGTATTTTTTTCTATATAAAAATTTGGAAGGTGGTTAAACTTTCATCCTGTATTTATATAAATAAATAAATGTGAAAAACATCACGTATCTGTTTTTGGTTACTCTTGTTTTATGGAAATCAGAAGCAACGGTGACCCGAGAAAATATAGAAAAAATCTTTATCCTACAATGACCCGTCCGGGACTCGAACCCGGGACCTCGGAGCAAGCGCAACCTTGAAAATCGGTGGGTACGCCACTCCGCCACGGTTGTCAAATTTAAAGAGGAAATTGTTACTTTGATACATACATACATCACGCTTTCATTAAAAAATTAAAATAACCTCAGCTCCGAAATTCTTCGAGCTATGTCGATTATGACATACTATTTATAATTTACCCTTAAACTATTATCACTATCCAAAAACTCATGCCGATCCCTTTCTATATAAGAAACAAATATGGTTATCCCACGGGAACCGAATATTCTTTCGGGATAAAAAATAACTTAAGTTCCATTTGTGACTATTACTAATGTAATAAACGTTTAAAATTCCAACCAAATATTAGGGTCATTTTATTTGACATTATTGCGTGTACCTACCTAACTGAGAACGAGTGACGAGAACTGATTTAACTATAATAATCATTATCAAATTGTTACCTGAGATCCTGTGCTCCCGTAAGAGGAGATGCCGTGACGAGAACTGATTTAACTATAATAATCATTATCAAATTGTTACCTGAGATCCTGTGCTCCCGTAAGAGGAGATGCCGAACCGCTGTGTCCTCTCCGGCTGGCTGTCGCGGTCTCCCTTCTCGACCCTCGAAGATGGTTCGGCGAGCTGGTCTTCAGTGCGGTACCCCGCGCTCGGTAGGAACCCTCTGAAATCGAGGCTAGGGACGGTGATCATCTTTTAAATTTGAATTTTAAACCACCTAACATGGCCGCCTTACTACTTGTACACTCGACAGCACATCAAGTTAAACAGTTGAACTGCGATAACAGCTTTTATTACATAGGGCATAAAGGCGGTCTCAAGGTCAACATGTATAGTCTGATGTGCCGCCGTGTGTACTATAATAAACACCGTGGATTATAAACCTCCTGACAACCGAAGCCCAGTTTGTGTCACCATGATGTATACATAACATCTTGGCAGTATTAATTTTATTTTTGTAAAAACAAATAACATTGTAAAGTATATAGTATTAATTCAGCTGTTAATTTTGAAACAAGCTGTGAAGAGCTGGCTGTCTCGGTGTCCTCGGTGTCCTTTCTTCACCCTCGAGGAGGGCTAGGCGAGCTGGTACACCGTGCGGTAACCTGCGCTCGGTAGAAACCCTCTGGAGGCAAGGGACGGTGATCATTTTCTAAATATGAATTTCAGACCATACCATGGCCGCCTAACCACATGCCTAACTCTACTAAATTCTTGCTTTGACAGCAACAATTTTAGAAATATTGTTTTAGGTAAATATGTTTTTTGAAAAATTAAATTGCTGGTGACTTTAAAAATAAAATTTCTGGAATTTTATTTATTATTGTATTTTACATTATAGATATTTAGATCTGTATTGATCATAGATTTACTTCAACAGTATGATTACTTATTAGATTTAAGTATATTTATTTGTATTATGTTTGATACACAATAGTTAATTTGCACCACGTCACCCCTACTCCACTAAAAATAAGTTCCCTTTTCTACCCAAAGGTTGTCCGGTAGAGATTGCATTTAACAATAAGACCGCCTATTGTACAGATATGTCTCAATGTAATTTATTTTACCTTTGTTTTGTGCAATTAAGTATAATCTATCTATCTAATCTATCTATGAAGTCAAACACTCGTATTTATAAACAAGTAACGTAATTATTTGACTAAAAGTTATTACTTAGGTGACAATTTGTAAGCATTCTCAGCCAAATGATATGTCTATTAATGGTGACCCATTTCCTTCACAATAGCACTAGGTAGTAACTGGTAGTAACATCTTAAGTTATGACTTTCTTATTGAGTAATTACTTCTTTTTAAATACGGGTGTTCTATGGTTTTGATAAACTATCTACCTTCTCTAGTGTGTTAAGTACTTGTGTTCGCATACGAGTAGGTAACTAATGTAATTTAATGCGGTAGTCCGCCTACTGCACAAGGGTTCGGAACCTGGTAGGGTAATTTAAGAAACGGGCTTTTTTAAATTGGCACGTATCTCAGAGGTGAAATATTTCCATTTCTGATTGGTAGGCCATTTTCATTAGTTAATTTGTATGTTTTAGTTTAGCTTATTCTTTTGTAAACTAGTGTAAAAACCTAGAATCCTTGTATACACAACCAAAACCCTAGGACATTGAGTTGCAAGCGAATTCGATCCAAACTCCTGCGCATATGTTACTAAATAAGATCTAGTTCACCTTAAAATGTTTCCTTACCCATCGTTCCTGTAATCAGCCCTTGCCTCAAACACGATCAGCAGAAAAAGTATTCCGGCTTTCATCTTCACTCCACACACACTGCGGGTCCCCAACATCCGTATTATGCTTTATAGAAGGCGTTCCGAAGCGTGCCCCTAAACAATCGTGTGAGGAAACACCATTGTCCTATGGTACCATCTAAGTTGCATAACAATACCTCGCGACAGTCAGTCACGGCGGCTGCCCGAGATGTCATCGAAGAAGGAAGGTATGCAGCCATTAGGGTAAGTTGGTCACCAACTTAGGAGTCCCTATGGTTTACTCTACTTGATTGAGGAGATAACGTTGGTATATGCGGCTATTTGTTTTATTTGTTACATATTTATTTTTCTTATTTCCTGGCGACATGGTTTAATTAATAAATAGACTAAGGCGTTACTTTGCTTAAATCCACAACTACATATATCGATATTTTTTTTATCACAAAAATTTAGATGAGCGCTTTCTTTTTTGCATATACACTCTTTAAAATCTTTCTTAGTTTCGGTGTTTTAACATCTAAAATGTTCTAAGCTTAACCACAGATAATATAACTAGGCTTAACATATTATTTCCTACTGCCGATTAGAAACTTGATACTATTCCTAGGATATGTTTAATAAAACAATTTATTAAATATTTGACGACCTCCGTGGCGGTGTGGCGTACACACCGGGTTCCATTCTCGGGCGGGTCAATGTAGAAAAAGTATTTCTCTACATTTTTTCAGGTCTGAATGTTTTAACCTTCGTTGTTTATTACTCGTATACCCACAATACGAGTGATTTAAATAGTTACCTACAAAGTTTGTGATGAGAACAATGTAGTTACTTATGTGATGTTGTCCACTTTTATTATTTATTATTATTAATCTGATCATGACCTGACCTTAAATTGTTAAGGAATTTTAGGCAGCCTAAGGAAATGTATAGGATTTCCGATTTCTTACATTTCCTGTACCTAACGCATACACTTTACTTGTAAACAATTGAATATGAATTATTAAATTTTATTTATCGAACCGATACCTACAAACAGCTGTTAACACCGAATAGGCCTGTGTAGCTTGGATATGTCGTCGAGTTTACATAATAGTTTAACCTACTTTTTCACACTTAAAACTATGTTTATTTCAAAAACAGAAGTTTAAACAATGCGGTTGTCGTATGCTCTGATTGTTTTTGCTCGACCGCTCAAGGTAAGGGGCAATATCAATTATCCACGCTAAACGAAAATTATGAATTAGAAAAGACAACAATGTTATTTATGTTCAAGCTGTTTTTAAACTTTCTTTTTGCATATTACAATAAACCTTAACACTTCAGGGGGGTTTTTTTCAATCATATAAAGGTAAAATAGAAGCCAATGATTGATTTTTGGTGCTTCTCGTAAGTCCTTTGATTACTAAGCATAAGTCTCTAAGTCTTAGAGCATTTATAATCAAAGCTCTAAGTTGATAATTGTCAGTATACTGATTTCAACCGTAAGAGTTAGTTATTTCGAGATTTCTACCTTTTACCTTACTAACTCTTATAAATTGTCAGTAATTTCTTGTTTGACCTGAGTCTAAATTGGTGGATCGTTTCACGGTTTTCGTCGGTTCAATTTTGTGAATTACGTTCATCATTTCAGCCAAATGAGTCAACCTAGGCCTCCCCTAACAATCGGACTAACTTTGCCAGAATCGGTCCCCAATCAGATGGGCCGATGGCCTACCCACAAACTGCCATTCCAGAACCATTCCGCCATCAGCCATCGGTTCTTCACACTATGTGTTCCGCCCACGCAACTTCAGCTCCGCAATTCTTTGAGCGATATCAGTTTTATTTTAGTTCTCCTACGGATTTCCTCATTTCTGATTCTATGACCAAGGAGGTATCAAGCTGCTCTCTTCAGCGCTTGCTGTGCTACTGAGATCTCTTAAGAGACCCATATTGAGCGACCGCTTTTCAGTTCCATCCATAAGTCATCACTGGCAACCTTAGAGCATTAAACCAACGCTCTAAGCTGGCAACACACCCGGTCAAAGACATTCGCGTTGGAGGTAATGTGGACGCGAAATTTTTTTGAAACGTCCTGAACTATGTTTATGTTCCGAACGCTACTCATCCGAGATGGTTTCGACGAGAGATTTCTTTCTCGATATTGGACTTACCTAGCTGGGCTATCTGTCCCAGGTATACGTAATGGTCAATAACTTCGAGTGTAATGCTCCCAATACGAACTGGAGCGAGTACCTACCTACTACAAATCTTTATACACTTTTGGCAAATATTGACACTATTACAGCGTCATAAAGTAGGAGAAACGATAAAAGTGTATGCCCAAGCTTTTGTCATGCATCGAAAGCAGAATCACTCCTTGTTTATGCGCTACAGACCCCACCCAGAATGGGGGCTATCGCTAGTGAATTTGCCACTAGAGGCGCTAGTGTCGCGTGAGGTCCAAAATCATTCTCTTTGTACTGGTTTTAGTGGAATTTGTGGCATAAATTATAATTTCTTTAATTTACCTGCTGGAAAGTGATCTCCTTCGTGAAATATTGCAAATATGGATTATTTGGCGATTAATGTGAACGCTTTAAAAGCGGCCTCAAGAGCAACTATTTCAGAAGTTAGTTTGTTGATATCAAGATAGTTATTTATAAACAATATAACCTTAATTAGATTCAAGATATAACACTTTGTTTCGGTGCCAATCGCCTTTGATAGCTATACTTCCGGACCTCAGTCTACAGTGGCGCCAACTGGTGAGCAAAGAAACGGTAGTCCCCATTGCTGTGCGCGCCCCTGTTCAGAGGTGAAAAATGCCTGCTGAAAAATATTTGTAAATTCAAAAATTTCAGATTCTATATACCTATTCTATATATACCAAGACGACTATGTGAATTTAAGAACTAATTCACCATCAAGTAAGAATAAGGTGAATACAAGTGAAAACACGCACATTAGTGAAATTACATACATATTTATCTAAGTAAGCCTTATGGTTTTATAAAATAGTCATCATTCGAGGCGTTATCCGTGAAAATAGTGCAAATTATACTCGACAACAACTTATTACGCCATAGACGTAGACATCTTTTAGACAATCCATCAACAAGCAAAAAAGTGTTTCGTAGAAAATATTTTAGTTTTTATATTAAAAGTCCTGATTCTCGACTAAAAAAACCACGTGATTGCTATTAATGTCCCATTGGTCGAATTAAGTATCGGACCAAGATCTGTCTTGTAGACAGTGTCTTGGGTTCGATCCCCAGGTTGAGCAACAAATTGAAATTTCGAAACATTGCACGGGTTTGGGATCATCAGCCCGCAATTCAAGCCTTTTGAGGCCTTTGTCCTGCAGTGAGATAATTATAGGCCGTTAGGTACTATTTCCTTAGGTATAGAGTTTTAGACAAGTGCCTGAACCTCTATAGAATATTCAACTCTGCGATTCAATGATTATAATAACATCATAGTAGGTACAGATTATTTGAACTTACACTCACCAAATCGCTTTGAACGCTGAGACAGTGTCATATTTCCAGCAGGTTTTATGTTATCTACATTCACATCTCAAGTGACCAACCAAAAGAAAACGAGCAGTGTGGTGGTCCCTGTAAAGGAATCTGCTTGTGAAGTGCCAAAATGTGGTCCACCATGTTATAGTACAGACGGATTGTTGATGGTCCTACCTTACTAGCTAGCTTTCATCTCATGTGACCAAAGAGAACGAGCAGTGTGGTGGTCCGTGTAAAGGAATCTGCTTGTGAAGTGCCAAAATGTGGTCCACCATATTATAGTACAGACGGATTGTTGATGGTCCTACCTTACTAGCTACCTTTCCTCGGTTTGCTATATAATATATATCAGACAGCGGATTTCCACATTTTCCAAATGCTACAATTTGAAACAAGTCTAGCAAAGATCCAACCTGTATCAGGTTACGTGCTGACTTTGAGTTTTCATGGGATCACTACCTCTTAGCTATATTATGTGCTGCCTCCAATTGATTTAATTGTATTACTACTAAACCAAATCAATTCTAAAAAAAACAAGCACAGTATTATTTTAGCAAATTACCTCTCGTATTTATTGAATCATAGTAAACTTTTCATTTAGTTGTTCATAAAGTCAAATTTGTTGCTAACGCCAAAAGCGGCCGCTTAATTAGCAATAATGTATAAATACGAAAGAATCCTGAATGAAAAGCAGTTAACAGTGATTCAATAAATACCAGAGGTAATTTGCTAAAAATAATACTTACTGTTCTAGTTTTTTGAGAATTGATTTTGTTTAGAAGTAATAAAATTTGGAGCTATGTGCTGCCCTACCTAGTCCCCAAGTTCTTACGTGGATCAGATTTAAGGACTCAGTTAGTTACTCTTCTAGTTAATAATAAATTCGTATCGTTCTGATACTACGACAAAGAAAATTACTTACATAAAATTATTCCGTGTCTAAATGATTATACCCCTAGCACAAGTCCGACTCTGCAGCGTAAAGCTGTCTAAACCGTTCCTACCTTTTATTGAACAATACGCGGAACACTTCTGTGGCGAACCGAATAATTTCCTACACTATTTCTTTAAACACACCATACAAATGGCGGCACAAGGCGATTCGTTTTGGCGCGAGAACCATATTATTAACTCAGATTAAAAAATATTTCTTTTATTATGTGCGCATGGAGTTTTTTTGTCTTTTTTCAAGTGTTTGTCGTAGTGGCCAGTGAGAAAAACCCTTCTTACGAAAGGAAATCAAGATTATTCTCATTTAATACTGTGGATGATGATATTAGAGTAAGTGAAGATTATTATTAAAAAATTAAGGATTATTATTAAATTACAAAAATTTGGTAGGTAGGTACTACTTATGTATCCAGTTTTACATCTAAAGAGAAGTTCTCCATTGTCTTTCTATTGATTAGAAGGAAAATTATTGTAAGTAGGTACCTACCTAAGTTTTCTTTCTACATGAATTTTAAAAAAAAACACGTTATATAAATCCGCAAATAATCCTATGTCGGTCTCAACAATTTTTTTTCCTTTATTATCATTTTACAGAAACGTTGAATCATACACTTTCAACTGCACTGCCATTAACCACAGATGTTAGTCCACAATGCAGGCATCAATCCGCCACTTAAATAAAAATCAAGCCGAATTTGGCAAGCGTGGTGATTATGCCTGATAATGCCTGTACCCATCATTGCAATGGTAACTTGAATTCAATGATGGAGACCTTTAACGTGCAGTGGGATACTTATGGGCTGTTACTTTACAACAAATCTAGCAAAAAAAGTTTTCACTTTGATTTTTATTTGTAAACATTTACCTATTTAAATGAAACTCTTTTCACAAGTACTTAATCGCAGAAAAACGTGAAACCACTTTCGAGTTTATATATCGAACTCGAATCGAACATTAAAAAATACCAAAATCTGTCGGCCTGGTGAAAAGTGAATTACATAAAAAATATGCGCATCAACTTGACAACCTCCTTTATTCGTCGGTTAATTTTTTTAATAAATATCACTTTACAGATTGACCTAGACTTCTCGGTTCCATTCATAAGTATCCCAGTGAAAAAGGCAGCAGACACTTTTGGTACTTCATTGGTAAGCAATAGTTTTAGGATTTCCTCGCCTACTAACTCAGTACAGAGGTCCAGGTTATATATTATTGTTGCAAACTTGCACCTATGTCAACGACGCTAAGATACACCAGTCTATAGGCTGATGTGCTGTCGACTGTACCTACTCGCGCCGGCAGGGCCGTATTAAGGGGGCTCCGAATGATTTACGGAATTACCCTTGAACGATATAATTTGTATGTACATAGAAATCACTGTTCATCGTTCATCGATTAAATATATTTTTTTTACCGACAGCTCGGTCGGTTCGCCAAAAGAATGATAATATATTTCTTTGCGCGAACCAAGCTATCGGTAAAAAAAAATTGTGTCGATGAACGATGAACAGTGATTTCTATGTACAATTATATCATTCAAGGGTAATTCTGTAAATCATTTAGGGCTCGTATTAAGGCTGGCACGAAAGAAATAATTTTTCCTCACCCCGTAAAAAAGTTATGCCACACGTTCTGTAATACAGACAACGGCAGGTCAACCTAGCCAAAAAGTTAAAGGTCATTGAATTGATTTTCATCTTAAAGTCCAAAAAGTAGAGATCAATATCAATTGAGAAAATTTGACCTTTTGTGTTAGGTTGACGTGCTGTTGTATGTACATTATAAAAATATGATTTAACAGAAAAAAACGTACTGTGGATAAATTAAGAACTAAATACACAGTGCAATAGAATAATGTCACTTTAAATACATATGTCGCGTTTCTTACGTATCAACCTTACTACATGATTCAAAGTTGAATGCAACAAAGTTAAAAGAACACCCATTAATGGGTGCTAATTTAATAATCTCCACAAAAAACATTTTTCACGTTTGCACTTTACTAAAAACATATTCCTATAACCAAGGTTGTATAAAAGAGAGATCGCTGTTAGAGATAAGACCACTTTTTTTAACTACATATAATTAATTGATTTAATAATCATACAATTTTGTCTAGACGATCGGAAGTTATGCGCGTCATAATTATATTTCAGTAATTATTTTTAATTTATATACAGAAGATAGATATAGAGAAGAGAAGAAGACAAAGATATATCAATGTACTCTTAAGTTTTTTTTTTTCAGGGCATACCAACAATAAACATAAATCCAGCGTCTCTAGCACTGGGTGGAGTAATAGTTATTGCTACTACCGTACTCATTCCCTACATGGTGAAGAGTTACGCCTACGAGCATCCGCAAAGACGATATTCTAAACGTAAGTAGGTACACGTGTTACACGTTGTGTTAAACTTCCGCCTCCGATCAATCGGTTAAGATGAAGCAGCTTTATAGTACTCGTATTTTGAATTATAAAGCAAAAGCAAATGAATTTTGTATAAAATTGAAAATGCAATTCCTTAAATTATAATTTAAAAAAAAGATCTGTTTAAATTCGTTGACACACCAATGTTTGAGTAGCAAAAATAGTTAGACCAGACAAGCGGGAAGTTGTGGGTTAAAGTCCTACCTCAGCCAGTCGAAATTTTTATTGCATTTTTCAAGTGATCATTATTTTGTAAAATTATATTTAAAGTTGTATTGCAAATGTTTATTGAATCTTTAACGACAACTTCGGCAGCTGAGCCAACTTTTATAAATAAGACATCACTATCAATTTTAACTCTAAAGTTAGCTACGACAAGGGGGCCTGCAACAACTTCTCCTCGACACCTTTTTCTTTGGCTTCACAGAAGTACATGACTTCTTGCACTTTATTTTAGGACATTCTACTATCCCTGCGTCGGCTGGAATGTATTGGGTTTCTACGTGGATGAAGTTTTTTCGTTTCCTTGGAGCCAAGTCGAAGCAACCGAATGGGGGAGTATATTCGATATCCCAAGTGGCGTTGCTCGATAACGAACTGAGAGATTCCTCTTGACAGATGCATTCCGGCTCTTTGAAGGCTGGGCAACTGTCTATCACTTTGTCGATTGCTGTTAAGTCGTTACAAAACACGTCCATGTACGCACATTTGCAGATGTCCTCAACAGCATCAGCCAGAGCTTTCCTTATCTCAGTGTCTCGCTGCTTTTTCAGTTTTACCATCTTCCGTGCCTCGACCTTGGCTTGTTCCTCTGGACTACGCTTTTTGATAATTTTGAATACCATTGGATCGCAATCTACGTAGGGATCTTCATTTGGTGCGATTTCTGTCAGATCTTTCAAGGGGTTAACCTGTTGACAAAAACAAATAACATTTTACAACACCCTATGTTAATTTTGCGTTTCTATTCATACTGTCTTCATTTTCATAAAATCTCATCCAGGAATTAAAAAAATTGTCACATCATTGGATAGCCATAAAATCATACACCTCAATTAAACTTTCTTTATTGAATAAACTTACTTGAATAGTGAAAGTGTCACCTTTCCTCTGAACCTTGAGAGTTGGTTTTGGCTCCAGAGGTTCATCTGGTTCAGAGTCACCACCCCCTAAGTCCGCCCCCGGTCTATTACCTTTCTTTTTTTTCTTCTTATTTTTGTCCTTTTCGGTACCTCCGCGTGGGCATTTGAATGTCATTATTTTAGCCACACTTTTTCCTATTATGCCTGGTTGCCAGCCACGTCGAAACTGAAAGATAAACATACCTGCATGAGTTTGAATGACATAAAAGAAGTTATGGTATATTGGTCAACTCCGAAATACTTTTGGATAGTATTTCTCACATAAACCATAGTAAGACTGATAGAGCATAATTTCGACATTTAAAGACAGAAGGTGAATATGAATTACCTTTATTCCTGGTACGTCTGGGCAGTCCCATAGCCAGCCCATATTTGCAGGCACTGCATAACCTGGTTTGTGATACAGACATTGTTTATGTCCTATCACTACACCTGCAATTAGAAATTACTTATATCTAAATTCGATTTGTAAATCTTACGATAAAATAATAAATTTGTTGTGAAGACTTACCTGGATGGACATCGCCAAAGGTATAGTTGTACTTAGAAGCATTTTTCTTTTTCTTGACCTTATTATTGTCCTCTTCATCTCCCATCTTAACTCAGAATAATAGGCTCTCTACAGGAAACAATTTAAAATAACAGCTTAAACATATCATTACAATGTGATTACCAAAAATAAAAGACATAATTATAGCTCAGAGTGTAATTAGATGTTAACATACACAATGGGTTACAAAATAAAATGTCAATGCTAATAAATCTTAAGAATACAGCATTCAATTTTTTTCTTGTTTATATTTGTCCTGTATGGCTAATTTATGCGACCCGCAGCAACCTCTGCCCATAAGTGAAATCAGTCTCTGCTCTTTATCGCAGCATCTTCTTTCTGTGTCGACATTAAACTTATTTATGCATCGGTAGTCATGGTCTTTCTCATACTTCATGTATTCTTTGATTGCTTTCTTTATTCTTTCGTATTCCTTAGAGCAACACACTTTGCCTGCATCACTGTAGCTTGGTGGCAAAGCAGGTTGTGCCGCAGTTTTATACATTCTTGCAAAACCATCAGGATATTGACAAGGTCTACCCAAAACTGGACATGGACCGAGTTTTATTGGAGGTAAGCCATAGGGCAAAGGTTCAGCCTCATCTTCCTCGTCTTCTAGTTTCTTTTTCTCTTCATCTTCATTGTTCAAATTTACAGGACAGTTGACCTTATGCTTAAATGAAGGACAGTATGGTTTATGTTTCTTTCTTGCATCAATGTTAGCTGTCTCAGCAATACAGTCACAATCAAATGTCTTGCAGGGTGGTGAAGGTTTTGGGGGGCTGCATTTGCAATCTGTATCTTCAACAATTTGCAAACAATTATACGTAGAGTACTTGCGTCCTGATTCCTTTATATCAACATGATAAATGTTTGTAGTGTTAGCACCAATACTAGGAGAGGAAGCAACACTTTTACCAGGCATTTTTGCCATACTTGGAGAACTTTCTGCGTTATTCATTTGTGCTCTATATGTAGCAGTTTCTTGTATTTTACGACAACAGCATCCCCCTGCTACCCTTGGCGCTTGGCTTGTTGATGCTACGTAAGGTTCATCAGTTTGAAAATCGTATTTTGTAATAAAATTTTCTACTACATAGTCTGTTCTAAACTTTGATTCTTTATATCCTGGAAACTTTGTAACGCTAAGCACATAAGCGATAGTCGTTTTACTGCCTCTTGGTGTTGCACCGGTGCCGTACATTTGTTTCTTCTGATCTTCACAAGTCTTCCCAGATTGAACCATTCCTCCACATCCAGAGCACATAACTTTCTCCTGGTCTTTGCCCAGCTTTTCTGGACATTCATCACGATGCCATCGGTCATCTTTACAATCGCATTTACCACATATCTTTCTTGTCGTGTTGTCTTTTGTACCTGTCACACCTGATGCCTCTTTTTTATAAGCCTCCAGGTTTCTTATGTACGTCCTTACTTTATGTGCTAATGCACAATTAGTATTGCCGCACGGACCAGTGATATCTCCCATGCGAATCTTATTAATAGGATATGTTTTCTTTGGTTTTTCTTCGCTCTCCCCATACTCGCATTTATAATCTGCACCCTTCTGACCCATACCACAGCTTTGCAGCTCAGTACATACTTCAATCTTCTTTTGGGCGTTATTGACTACATCTGGATCTTCTAAAGTGGTTGTTTCATATAGACTACCAATCATGCAGAAGTTAGGATCATCGCCTTCTATTCTCTTACATTGGAACATGCTTGGTGCTTTATCTGTTCTAAAAACAAATGCATCCGGGTCTTTCATGAGCTGCTGAAACTCTGTCACAATAGCTTCCCCAAGTGCACTCAACCGCAATATAAAGGCAACCTCTCCTACTTGTTTACAACAACATTCCGCGAAAATGGGCGTGACTTGCTTAATTGATAAAGGATCATGAAGCTTACAAGCATCGGATGTTTCTTTAAGCATATGGAAGAAATGAGTATCCCAGTGCATAGTGCCAATGCCAACAAATATTTCAATTTCTTCTGCGTCGTCATTCCATACTTCTAATTCTAAAGGAAATTTGCTAAGTATCATAAGTACCGTATCTGGATATGATGGAAATAGATAAGATTTGCCTACTCTGATGGTTCTACTCCACTTTCTTCGACCCTGATCATCGCATTCAATGATGTCGTCTTTGTTTTCATCGTTGACGGCCAGTTGGCCCTCTTTAATAATGAACTGTACCTTTGGGCCGAACTTTACTTTGATGATAAGGTTCTTATTCGCTCCACTCGTCTCTTCTTCCTCAGGTACGAATATTGTCACTTTGTCAATGAATATCTCAACGAGGTACATTTGCTCCATGACCTGCAGAGTTCAATATTTTTGTCAGAATACTTCCCTTGTTCCTTACAATCTTCGTAATAATGCTCACTTTTTAAATTCTGTAAGTCGGGTTGACAAAACAAATACGAATTGTGTTTAGAGTTATGTTATCAAAGTGCATATATTTTAATGTTAGGAATTTGACTTTAAGGAGTGAATAGTACCTAATTATAGTTAAAAGTTAAATTCATAATATTATTATATAAAGGAAAATTTCCTTTACATGCTAAGAGTGCTTCACCATTTTTAATACACAGTTTTGTCAATAAGTTTTGAGGCCATCTTCAAAGACCACAATGTCATAAGTTCAGTGACATTCTAGAACTTAAACATAATAATAGGTTTTGGTGTACTTATAAGTACCGTGATGTATTTTATTTTTGGATTCATGTAGAGCTGACGAATCAACAGATATGAAATAGCGGAACACTCTTTCATAAAAATATTGATAGGAAAAGAAATACTTACGGAATATTTTTATAACGACCCCTTCTATTTAAAGATATTCATAACTATTGACACTGATAATTTTATTTTGTAACCCGAAAGCTATATTTTTCCCATGATCGATTACACTACTGTCATTTTCGCGACAAAAGTCGTCGTTTGATTTTAGAAGCGTGGCCGACTTTTTCAGTATTATTGTTTTTTGATGGCCATATACATAGGCACAAAAGGAGTCTTTATTATTTATAGAATGTTTTTATAAAAAGTAAAAAACGAGTAAATTGTCTCGTTATTACAAAATATGTTTTCACTTTAGTCAACAGTCAAACGTCTCAATGAACAAGAATAAAAAAAATACGGACTGAAACTTTCATGGTTATGTAAATTTATTAATCAATGATTAATTGTTTCGGGATTTCTGTCATATATTCTAATGTTATTTAGTAAAGTCGCATGGTTTTGGCAAAGTCCTTTTTTTCCTTCTCCACGCAATTTTACGCTTAGGTTGGTCAATGGTCAGTTATAATAATAACTATAACTATCTAACTGAAAAGTGAGTAGGTAATAATACTTAAGTCTAACTTCTTCAGTCTGTATCGTGGCTGGCTTGGCCTGCCACGTCTTCTATAAATTATCGGGCTCTATAATTACCTATAATATTCGGTTGCAATTTTATTCGACAGTCAGTAAGGCACGGTACACGTGGCTGGCCCAATCTTACTTTAGAACATACATTAGGTTATTTTCAAAAGTATTTAGAAACTGCTGCAATCACCATAATAATAAAAAACAAGATAATACAGAACGGATTTTTCAGAAGCACTTGTGTCCTTGCACAGATACTGTAAAAGTCTTAATCATGCTACTAAAGCAGAGCTTCAAAGAAAGTGGACAGTCTAGCATAAGCTTAACTATCCAGTTTCATTGTGCCTCATAAGACTAATCTTTACAAACCTTACAATAATTGCTTGTTTTATTACTTTATTTGTACCCAGTGCTACAAGTGGCAGACTTCGAAAACTCAGAAGCCCTGGAATTCGCCAGCAAAATGCTATCAGAAACAAGAAGTATCCGCGGTTGTGCCCTCAGAGTGGCTTGCTGGACTGGCAGGATGCCGACCAGCACAGACTTCATGAGTTTGTGGGACCAGGTATTGAGGTAAAACCATTGATTTTCTTGACAGTAGAATACACAGTGCATATTTAAGCACTCTACCTTAAAGTCACGATAGTATAGTTCGATGACCTCCATGGCGGAGTAACGTGCACACCGTTCAAGGTGTGGCCTGCTCCAAAGTCCCCGTTTTGATTTCCAGACGGGTCAAAGTAGAAAAAAAAGTATTCAAACTTCAAAAATTTTGTATCAGGCGGGAATTGAACCCGTACAAATATATGTACAAAGACTTTTGAGCCATGGGTCGCGGGTTCGATCCCTGCACGGTACAAATATTTGTGTGCATGAACATGTCTGTTTGTACTTTTGTAGGGTCACCTGTTGAACAGTTAGCCACTAGTACACTATTAACCATGCCAATAATTCGTAAACGTGACATTGCTATTTCGTGCAACCGCGCTATTTAGACGTCGAAACATGCTCGCAACTCTCTTTTCTGTTGGTGGCAAGCTTGGGCTAGCTTTGGGTAAGTTGCATCAAAAAATGTATATTGACAAAAGTTTAAAAAAAAATTAATTAATTTTTCTTATAACTTTTTTTTATTTCATATTACAGAAATCATTATTGTTCGGATGTGTAGACTAACTAAACATACTTCTTTTTGATCAGGTACTGTGTGACTAGCGGCTCGCATTTTAAAGTAAGGCCAGTGTAACGGCTTCGTGGGCCGGGTGTTCTACAATTAACCATATTGCTATGTTCAACAGTTAACCATGGTTAATTGAGGACTTGTAATTTTTGAGCCCGTCTTATTGTGAAATTTATTTATATTTTGTATTTTATATAGCGGTTCAAAGAAAATATAAATAAAATAGGGCACATTTAACAGATGCTGCATTGTTATAAAGCGCTTTTGAAGCTATACCACCAGCTAAGGTATTCCCCTGGGAAAAATAAGTTGCCCATGCTACACGGGGCACCACCAGGTACTTTGGGTTTGACTACACAAACCGGTTGGATGAATACTGATCTTTTCATCGACGATTGAGACATTTCAGCAAGTTTCAGCTTCCAAAGACAATCCGGCACTTTTACTTTTGACAACCACGAAAGTCATTGTTCACTCGAAGTGATTAATCATAGTTGAAACCAATGGTTGCAAAGTTGCAACCAATAGACGTTGGTCTAACGTGGCGAGATGGCTTCGGCCCCTCGTATGCCTTTAAAAGGCCCGGGACTCCATAATCCCGAGATCGGACGCAGAACAACATAATTATAAAAAATAATGTTTTCAAATTCAAGAGATTTTCCAAAATCATAAAGAAGCCAGATTCTTGATCTTATTAGGGTGTTGGATTGTTCGTAATTATAATAAGAAAGTGATATTTTGTGATGAATATCATCTATTAAGAAGTAAAAATAATATTTTATAACTTAATGATCCATAATTTTTAAATTAATAATTTATTATATTAAGTGATTAATTGTGTACCTCATGGTTAACTGTTGCAAGCCCACCCGGTTAATAGTGTACGATAAGGTGGACACAGTTAGCCAATTCTCGTTTCGTAAAAACATAATAATATTTCAATCATCGTTGAAATAATCAACATTCCTTAAATGCAAATATCTAGCCAACGAGTTTGTTTATATAGTAATATAAGAAATTGTTTGCTTTTAATCAAAAATTACGAAGTGTGACGTTTAAAATTTTATGTGGTTAACTGTTCAACAGGTCACCCTACTGGTCTGGGTGTTTTCTATGTGTTAAGTATATATTTACAAAAAAATAATTTAAAAAGTATAAGTTTAACTATTGTCTAGTACCACATACGACAAGCTACTTAGAAGTAGCTTAGTTTGGGAATAGATGGCTTTGTATGGCCTAGTGTGGCATGTCTGAAAAATATTTATTTATATATATATTTATTATACATACCGGGCGTGGTGCTTTAAGCTACCGAGACATTACGTCACAGCGTCAATTTTTCAAGCATGTCCCTATCGCTCTAAGCCAGCGTAGTTTCATCAAATGTTAGAAGTTTAGCACTCCAAACATATACATACAGGGTGAAATTTTAACCACCTTCCAAATTTTAATATATCAATCTACGAGACAAAAAACAAATAACGTATTCTTTCTTTTGGTATAGCCCAGTACAAAAATGTCAACATAAAGCACTTAGAAAATGTCCGCGAAAAATCTAAAATTTTTGATACGGCCGCCTAGCAACACTTTTTTTTACGCAATGCACATCTCATTCATTCATTACGATACTATTCCTAAGTTTTTAATTTTTCCTTTATACCTTAACAGGTCTAGGACCGTAAAAATTTAAAACTATATCGCGAAAAATATTTTGGGGTGACAACTTGATTAACATTTTTTACAACATAAATAGGCTCTAAATAAGACACTGAACACCTATACAAATTTTGGAAAGTGGTTAAAATTTCATCCTGTATAAGTTTCTAAATTTTCTCGGGTTTGGGTGGTTTTTTGTACCTACATTGTTTCTCATTTCCACAAAACGAGTGCTTTAAATATTTCCTCAATTTGAGATCAGAACAATGGATGTGATGTGGTCCATTTACATTTAAAGTCTGATATGTGTTGTTTAATGCCATCCTAACACAGAACTTCTTCCCTGCCCTTAGTCTTAAAAGTATTGTATGGGG
This sequence comes from Anania crocealis, assembly GCA_949315895.1. Classification (NCBI taxonomy): domain Eukaryota; kingdom Metazoa; phylum Arthropoda; class Insecta; order Lepidoptera; family Crambidae; genus Anania; species Anania crocealis. Next base: position 4,444,161 of record OX438868.1, read on the forward strand.
CGGAAGTACTACCAGGAGAAGACAGGCAGCAGTGTCTTTTCTCCACCTAAATTCAAACTGCGAACCCCAATTCGCCTTCCAACTTTGGTGGTTAAAGCAATATCCTCATTGGAGAAGCCTTTGTCGAAGGTGGATCTCAAACTGTGTTATTAGTCTTTATATTTTTGCGCTGCCACCACACACCATGTCCTCTCATAATTCATAACAGGTCAAAACTGGTTTGTGGTGGTGGAATCTACCTCCTAGTCGTCCACCCTGGGTAACGGCATTTTTTGTTTCCTGACCAATGATGACGGCTAACAGATCCTTCTGCGGTGTGTGGGAGAACCAGTCCCTCTGGGTAAGCTCGCTCCATCTTAGGCTTCTTCTTAACCGTATAGTTAAGTATGTAGTCAAGAGTAAGCCCATTATTTATTAAAAAAAAAGAACTGTCTATATGGGGTCATACACCAATAATGATTTATGAAAATCTGTACAATGGTGTGGTAACTGTTCTAACCTAATCTAACCTAACCTAGAGAATACTTTCCATGCTATAAAAATACAAAATAGAAGACGTTCTCTTAAAATCCAGGAACAAGCTCATATCCACCGTAGTCAACGCAACAGCAGTGGAAGATGCCATGTTATCTGGGCGTACTGGGCGTGACTGCTCCTCCTACAACCCTTGTCCTCTCCAAGAGCACCATCTACCCGTGCTGATGAACAACGTCGCGTTATTTGCCAATGGATTAGTTTAGCAATAAAATTTTGCAATTAGTTGAAATTGTATTCGCTATTCACATTGATATTTAAACGAATAAATGTTATTTAAAAAGAAGTCATGATTGTTTTTGTTAAAGATGTCACATAAAAACTATTTTTCTTATGCCTCAATTAGGATTTGTCACCTTTTGCTAACCCCTGATATGGTAACTTGGCTTACGGTGGCATTACCTAAATAGGATAAAGTTTTGAAGTTGTTAAAGCTGTCAGCGAAAGTATTACAGTTTTCTGTGTACAGTGGTCTGCACTAATGCAATGAAAACTAAAACTTGCACCTGGTCTATATCAACGACCCATCATTGCTATGGTACTCGTAACTTGGATTCAGTGATGGAGGCCTTTACCGTGCAGTGGGATGATTATAGGCTGTTACGGCCGGCCATAATTACCACGCTTACGAAATGCGGGATTTTGATCACAAACTCGAGCAATATTCGAAAATTTTAAACTCTTGTTGCTCGACTCGGGAATCGAACCCGGGACCCCGAGATCTTGGTCCGGTACACAAACCATAAGACCAACGGGGCGTTACTTAATTTATTAGACCACATTCAATTCTATGATAAAAGATGAAAGGGTAAAACTAAAACAAAGTTAAGTATTTTTACAGTATTATTTCAATTCTCAAGTATCCTTTCTATTTTGGGATATTTCAGCTTGCGGGCGTAGTCCAATGGTGTGAAATCCAAAACGTCTTTGGGTTCTTTGAAGGCTCCGATCTCTACCAGATACTGAACCACTTCAGGGTTATTGCTTAGTACGGCCTGAAAGTTAAAAATGCTGCATATAATTTTCGCCATGTATTGATCAAATACATTACTATTTGCTCACAATTCCGAGGCGCTAGCGAGATCGGGCAATGTGATCGGGTCAGCGTAGCGACATCTAGCGACACTTAGACCAAAAGAAATAACCCGACGGATATCCCAAGTTAGCTCGGTCCCGTTTTCTTATACAGCGTGTAAGGAAAATGGTATACCATTTACCAAGCCGAAACCATATGCATATACTATGGTAAAGTTAGACATTTGATATTATCATTTTCATCCTGCACAAAATAGTGCTTGCTCATTCAGTGTTAGGTAGAGTAATGAAGGTATCTAGGCCGATGTTAAGGAGCGGAAATCATTAGCAAAATAATTTTCGAATTCTATATTTAGTTATGGATTTCCGCAAAGTAACGCCTGAGTCTATTAATTTTAAAGGAAGGCTCATTAATCAGTTAGTCCCATCTTCTGTCGTCAAATCATCTATGGGATAACCACACGAAGAAGAAGCTGATGGCTAGGAAAGAACGAAGTAAGTATTACCTTATGCAAAGGAGTTTGCAGCATCTCATCAGCTATGTCCAGGTCGGCGCCAGCCATCTTCAGGAGAAGCAGTTTCTGTACGGATCCTCTCCTGGCTGCCAGCGAGATCATCTCAGAGATGGTCTTTGTCTCTACGCTAGAGAGATTCGCTCCGCATTTGAGGAGTAGTTCAATCATGGCTGGGTCGTCCTGATGGACCGCCATCAAGAGAGGCGGTTCGCCACATCTGTGAATTTTGCATGTTATTCTTATTAATTAATTTAAGTATACCTACGCATATTAATTTGTGTTATGATATGGTGCCAGCACGATAAAATAAAAGTACCTATGGCATTGTCTCTAATTCTAATTAGGACTGGGGCAGATGTCAAATAAGCGTACATATTTCGTATACCTAGTTGACGCCCTTTGGTCGAAATTTACCATTTCTTTTTATTGATCTGTTCTATTTTTATGAATAATTTGGTTAGCATACTGCACTCCTTCTCTATAAAACTACTGGCTGTTGCCCGATACTTCGTCCGCGTCAATTTCTGTTATTATGATCGCGATTATTTTTGCAACATTTTTCACTGATGCTTCGTTCCTATTGGTCGCAGCGTGATGTTATATAACCTTAAGCCTTTCTCGATAAATGGACTATCCAACACAAAAATCTGAGATTAGCTCGTTCAAACAAACAAACTCTTCAGCTGTATATATAAGAGTGTAAAATTAAATACTCCTCCGTCCGCGCAATTTTCGTTTCGAGCTTTTGCCATACGTATTAACATTAAAAAAACAGGTAAAAACCAACCTTGTTTTCAAATGGACATTAGCGCCGTGTTCCAGCATATACTCCACGATGGATGTGTTGCCTCTAAGGATGGCCTCGTGCAGAGGAGTCTTGCCCTCTGAGTTCTGACCGTTCACATCAGCTCCCATATCTGCGCCAAATTGTTTGAATAACTAAATTTGCTCTGTTTAGTTATCTGGGCATTTTCACTTTAATGTGCAATGATTTTATTTTTGATGAATTTTAACAAAACTTGTATTTTTTTGCTAAAACTTGCTATTGTTGATAGTAAATATAATGTATTTTAGGATTTATATAATAATCCATCAAATTAATAAATATTTATCCTTAAATACATTATTATTGTAAGGAAGGTGTTGAAAAATTGTCTAGTTAGTAACAAAAATGAAATTAATTATTATATGAATAAATAGAATAAATAAATCTGCAATCATGACATTTATTATAGTGTAGGTAACATTATACTTAACATCAACATGAATAAATAAAAATTATTGAATTATTAATAACAATCTTGTAATTTAATTCGGTTTTGTAACATTTTGCGCAAAACGAAATTTATTTTTTAAAGTTGCTGTTTTAATTCTGATAATTTTCTAATGACGTGAGATTTATTCAAAAGGGTTTTGAATTTATTTTACGAAAGATAAAAAATATGCAACTATTAATGGGAAAATTTTCGAAATATTTAACAAAGATTTATCAACAAAAAACGGGACAGTTACAAATGGACATAACATGTTACAAAACCGAATTTATAAGGTGTCGTCCTTAATGTGACAAAATATAAAAAAAAACACTAGGATTAAATGTCTTAATGTTAACAATTGAGCAAACAATTGAAATAATCACTTTAATGACTAATTAGAGCCTGACTCTGTGCTAATATGAAACTATCAGCATAAATACTTATTTTACGTCTAGTAAACATACATACATAGGTATACATACTTAAAAACATACAAAAAACTACGCTGAAACTAATTGCCCAACAATAAACATTTACCTGTTTAAACAAGCCTTTACTTGTCCGTTTCGTAACGTTTCTTGTCTGTCATGTAGTAACGTTACAAAAAAGACGTTACAAAAATGGTTGAGCTTTGAAATAAAATTAAATTTATCCATTAAATTGCAACAATCCCTTCATGCTATCATGTATTTGTAATAAACATGTTCTAAGTAATGTGCTGAACTCTAATTAGCCTAAATTGACGACGTAAAATGTAATAAAAATACGTTACTAACCAGAAAAAACAGGAACCACAAATTGCATAGAAGATACGTCCATCCCACGTTTGTTACTTTCTGACACTATTTACAATATGGCCGATGCTTCTTTAGTCAAGTAGTCAGGATTGCAAGGCATAAAAAAACATTTATCTTCAGTAGTTCAATTTATCTTTCTACAGTGGATCGGATATTTGCGTTACAAAACCAGACATGTCCGGAAAACCGAAAAGCATGGGACAAGCTTTACAAATTAATTGTAGTTTAATTATTATGATTGACTCAGCAAAATTTGTATTTAAATAAAAAACAAGAGTACCTTTATCAAATTTGATTATTACATTATTAACCACCAAGTTAAAACGCGTCAAAAACTGAAGGCCAAGTTGACTACCTAGAAACGGGACAGTATGAAACTGATAATTATCATAATTTGAAATATATTTTTTACGTAAAATTAAATAACGTATGTTTATATATTAGTAAAACTAAGGAAAACCATCATGTCTAATTTAAGTTTAAGCTAAATGCATTACAGTAATTGTTTCTGAATTTTTAATAAAATTATTTATGTACAAGGACACGTCGAAAACAGCAATTTGCCATTTAAAGTGAAAATGCCCATCTATCCCCTGATGAAATATGAATTTTGAATATTACCTATTTTGTTTCTTCTTCCTATTTTTTGCTTTGAATTAACAAAAGTAATACCTTTTTTGTTTATTACTTAAGTATTTATGCATGTGTGTATTTTGCTTAAAATTATATATGTATATGGATATGAGTATTTCAATATGTTTAGGTTTTGTTACCATTTCGTTAGAACTAGACATTTGAACAAAATTATAATTGATAAATAATACTAAATACGTTCATTTACGATAAGGTCGGTACTTGGCCAGTTTATTTTTAATTTGCTATATAAAAAATTAAGATAAAAACTATTACATACAAGTAACCTAAGTATATTGTTTACTCAGGCGTGTGAATCACATTTATTTGATGTCAAGATGTCATCACATCACTACGACCACTAACTAAATATTGTGATGCGACGATAAGAATAATAATACAATTAATTTTATTACACAATAACCCTGAGAACAAAACTATATCACAAAGGCATGTATAGAACACTGAACATTGAAACCAAAGAAGAAATTAAATATTTATTTTACACAATAAAAACATAAAGCTCAAAGAATTTAGGCAAGTGGGCTAGCTATGGAAATTTGGCCAATGGTGAGGAGTCGTCTTTTTCTGCAGCACCTTTTACGCCCCATAAATCGAAAAGGGGGTAAAAACAAAAAAAACACCGTGTGCGGGCCCAAATCTGATCAGCATCCCATTTTTACTTCCCTAATCTGCAACAAAGAACTGAATGACGGATCGGATGTAGAGACCTGAAGTAAGACGACGACCTAGTAATGATAGACATTTATCCATTACTCTGCTGGCACCGTAGAAGAATCAGCAAAGTTTATTTCAGCTCAAATAGAATAGCTAGAGTAGCTGTAATTTAAAAAACTACTAGAAAAACGAGTTGTAAGCAAAACAAGAATGTTGAATGTCGATGAGTGTCAGTCAGATGGCGCCTTGACTGGGGGCTTGGCACTGGCAGTGTTTTGAATAGAAATACTTATCGCATTTATTGTAGGGGTCATGTACCCCTAAATTCACGTATTAAAATAAGATAAAAACTTACGAAACAAAACAAGATAACACCATTGACAAAATGAAGTGATGAAAGTAATATTGTTAGAATTATTTGTTCTTACTTCCGCATTAGCAAAAGATTTCAATAGAGCGGAGTTGTGCTGAATAGCCATTATGGGATTTATTACCCTATTAAAGTGATGATATTTTTGATGATAACTATGTAGAATAAAATCATTTTATTTAGCACAACAATTCAAATATTAATAATGAAAGCAAAAAATAACAGTACCTAATACGCTAAATCCGTAAAATAATAATAAGATAACCGACATCGCTCGTGGCATTGCCAAGCTGAAGTGGCTGTGGGCGGGACACACAGTAAGAAGAACAGATGGCCGTTGGGGCGGAATGGTTCTGGAAAGGTGACCGCGCACCGGACGGCGATCTGTGGGTAGGGCCCCCATCAAGCGGACCGACGATCTGGTGAAAGTCACGGGAAGCGATTGGTGCGGGACTGATTGGATAAAGTTGAGTAAAAGCCCAAGGACAAGGACATTTTAAAATTGCGCAGTATCCAGGTTACATGAAATCAACTCAAAACCCAATAGGAGCCTCTCGTAAGTAGTCGTAAGAAGTCGTTAAGCTAACAATCTGTAGGTATTAAGTTGACATGTTGTTCAACAAATTATAAATTTTTCTTAATCATTGCAGCCTTGAAGCAATACTCTGCAATTTATTGGTCAAAACAAATTGTCTGAACGTTGAGTGTTAATAATTGCTCCAGTAAATAGTTTAACAAAGCAATTGTGAGAATTATTTCTCAAATTGTCATGGTCGTTGGGGTTAACTAACATTGACAAACTATGTCATTAAAAAGGTTAATACAGTCGTGCTACAACAGACAATGTGAAAATATTCCAACAGAATACCTAAACAATTAATTGGTGAGACGATGATTTATTATTTATCACTTTTAAAGAAACAGAAGAAAAGATCCATAAAAATATGTATTTATATTTTGTGGACATTTTGATAAATAATAATTACTTTTTCGTTTACTAAGCTGCATTATATTTTATGATCGTAATTCTAACAGATTAACTTTAAATAATACCCCCTTATTATAAAATGCAGGCAGCAGTGTAACTCAATCCTTACGGGTTTTCCATAAAGACAAATTATTTACTTAACATGATCACTTTGTCACGTTTCATTACTTGTGTTGTACCCATGTGTATCAATGTGACATTGATTTCCTCAGTAAAATGAGATAACTGGCACTTATTTACATACACTGCACAAGGGCAAACAACTGAACAGTTCTATATAATCCATACTAATATAAATGGGAAAGTGTGTGTGTCTGTTTGTTTGTCCGTCTTTCACGGCAAAACGGTGCGACGAATTGACGTGATTTTTTAAGTTGAAAGGATGGAGTGTGACATTGGTTACTTTTTGTCTCTTTCTAACCCCCCACTTCCCTAAAATGAGGGGTGGAAGTTTGTATGTTGCATTTCGCAATTTTCAAGGTAGGGTACGAGTGATAGGGACAGATAGCTTCGAATATACGGACATTGTGTTGCGGAGTAAGGCCTCAGATCCGGGCATTTGCGCCACGCCCCAGAACTGTTTAACGGATCTGGCGGATTCTGGCGTAACTCAACATACTTTTGCAATTTTTAAATTAGTCAAATTAAGTAGTATACTAGTCTTAGTAAAGTAAAAAAAGTAAAGCAACGGCCTATAATCATCCCACTGCTGGGCAAAGCAATGATGGGTACAGGCCTATTCATCAAATGCGGGTTGGTGATCATAAACCCGAGTATTGTTTGAAAATTCAAAACTTTTATTGTCCGACCCGGGATCGAACCCGGGACATCGAGATCTAGGCCCGGTATTTAAACTAGACCAACTAGCGTTATTAGTATTATCATTAGAATTACAAACAATAGTAAGATCAGCAAAGAACTCTTACCCAACATCTTCTTAACAGATATCTCGTCGTGCCTCTCTATGGCATACAAAAGTAGAGCGCCAAATACTTTCTCTGTCACTTCTACCAGCACCTTCGGAGATTGGATGTTCAGACTCATCGCTAACGCGTCAATCAAGGTGTTGTCCTAGAAATTTAAAGAAAACATTTCAATATAAATAATATTTAATGGCACGCATCAAGAGAGCGATGGTTGGTATATCCCTACACGATAGAGTCAGAATTGCGGAAACATAAAAGTTAATTAGATATGATTTCATTTTTATTTTTCTTTGTAACTTCCTACAAACAGAATACATTTGTAACATTGGTCATTGCCATAGAGTCTTCTGTGTGTAAATGTGTCATTGTATCATTAAATAAAAAAAATAGTTTTTGTTGGGAAAATGTTCATTCACAGCAACTTTCATCTCTACATGCATTATAAATCTGCAGCTCTTAATTTTTTAAGAGGTCTTAGTCATATAGTTTTTGATTTAAGCTGTGAATATTCCCATGAAAAAAATTAAGAAAAAAAAATAGTGATAGCAGATATTCAACGGATAGAGAGCAGTTAAAATAAAAACACTCACTTCTACAGCTATAGACGAAGTTGTAGTCAATTCACCTCTTATATTCGTTGACATCATCTAAAACACAAATACAAATCATAATATATTACATCCATACCCCATAAACCATGGATTTAATATACATTAAATCTATGCCATAAACATCACGCATCAACAAGTTGGAGAAACAAGAGATGATTAAGGCGACTACTAGAGCCAAGTGTTACCCCGAATTGATTATTTTTTTTACTTCTAAACAAAATCAATTCTCAAAAAACTATTATTTTAGCAAATTACCTCAAGTATTTATTGAAACTAACGTAAATAATAGTGATCATAAAAAATCTAACTAAGTAAAATTAACTTACTTCAATTTTCTCTTGGTAACTCAATTCTGTTTTGGACAGAACGTAAGAGAGTTTTGTGAGAGCTGCTTCTGGTGTCATATCGTAGCCTGAGACAACTCCACATTTTGCTAATAGCTGTAAAATAGGTAAAAAGGGTTTTTCCGATGTTAGAGACACAAAATTTAAAACATTATAAATATATGAGAGTGCTAAAGAAGTCGTGTCGTATGATACCGGCACATTAAAAATAGCGCCACCCCATCCCTTTCTATAAGTGTCGTAAGTGACCAAAATACATATAATTGCGAGGCTAAGACGGGCAGTAGAGTTTTCTTTCAATCATTAACCAAACTGCGATCGCCTGTCATGCGTGGTGATTAAAGATAATCCTCCAAAGCCTGTGTCCAGCAGTGAACTGATAGATATAGGCTGTTGATGATGATTTGAAGATGATTACCCTTTAAGGAAAAAATCTCTAAAACCTACAACAAGTCCTTTTCTTGCAGAAATCCATTGGAACATATTGATGCTACAGTTGATGTGCTAACGCCACACGACTCAGTAGAACAATACGAGAATAATTTCGATTAAAGTTTGATCTGATTTCAAAAGTAAGTAAGGAACTGCTTACTCGTCCAGTCTCGTATCTAGGTGAAGCCACAGCTCCAGTGGCGCACTGAGTGATGTTGACAACGACGACGCCTCTTTGCACCGCTGCGCAGATTTCGTCAAACAAATCCTGGCGATTCGATGGTATGTTTCCGGCACCGTAACTTTCCAATACAACACCTGAATTTATTTATTCAATATTTAGTGCCGAAATATTGGAAATTCATTAAAAAAAAACAGGTTTTTGGTATAAACCCCGAATCAACTGCTATAACAAGACTTGAAGTCAAAGATGCTTTGTTAGCAAATTTTAATTCTTACCTTCAATAGGTGGCTGGCAGAACGCCTTTATAACAGAGGAACTGATACTAGGAAATATTCTCAAAAGGCCTACATTCTTCGACATTTTTGCGTGCAGTCGACATTTCTCGATTACTTTCGGTTTGAATATCGCTTTCTTGTTCAGTTCGAAGTCGAGACCCACTTCAACTAGCGGCACACAATTGGGCGAGTCAAACGCGAAAAGATTGTTCGCGGAAACCTTCCGCGCTCTAAAGAGACAAAAATAGTAAAATAAAAATCTTACTGATATTATAAACGCAAAAGTTGGATTAGTGCTTCTTACTTAATAACGCCAGAACGGAAGACCAGATCTAGATAAAATTTGACAAGGAGATAGGTATTTTTTAGGCTGTAATAGCATAGACTAACTATTATTCCAGAAAAATAAATGATCCATGGGACAGTTTTCCAAATGTGAGCAACAGCAACAAATGCGACATTTTGGACGGATATCAATATTCACGCCAGATCGACTAAAGAGATTTCTGGAGTAATTGTAAGCTGACATACCATCACATGCCATCAAGAAGGCCATCAGATGATTTCTAATTAAAAATTCCACGAGAACAAAGCCGCGGGCAACTGCTAGTAATCTCTAAATAAATTGTAACAGGCATGACGTGGACGAAAAACTAATGAACAGCTTTATAATACTAAAATTTTAAAGAGACCTTCCAGATGGGCAATCATATAATTTGATAGGTTTGAAAATCATCTCAAGCTAAAGAATGTGCAGAGTCAATTCATAGCAATATCGAAATACCTGTTCCCCCTGAAGAGTTTGCTGCCGAAGAACAGCGTCACCTCCGGGATGTTGAGGCCGCCTGCGATCAGGAGGGATGAGACGAAATTATCGGAGCCGTCGCTGCGCGGCTCGAATATTGGTATCTGCGTGGAAATTATTTTATTTTGTAGTTTTACGTAACATTGTTACGTAAGCATCTACCAGCTGTGGTATTACTCTGCGCTGGAAAGACGTAGTAGCCAAGAGCTAAGAGCTTGGGTATAGCGTGGAGAGCTACCGCAAGACCGAGAGACATGACGTGATCTAAGGCCTTACCCTGCAACACAATGTCTGTATATTCGAATCCATCTGACCCTATCACTCATTCCGATGTCTTAAAGTATCTGAAAGAGACAGATATATCCGTAAATACGAGCTTCGAGTTGCAGAGCAAGGCTTCTGGTGTCGGAGACCAAGGGACCACTTAGGGCCGTTACCGTTAGTAAGTTTAACTCCCAATATTACAATACAAAGAAACCCAGCCCAAAAGTATAGTTTCAAAAATTGTTGCCTACTAGTAAAAATTGGTTTTGACTGTATCTTCTTTATATCGTATTATCTTTATGATCGTTAAAACTAGTCGTAACTGACGACTATTTCAACGGCTTCTATCTTGTTGCAGAAGCTTTTAAACATGAAAATCTAATAAATGATGAAACGAAACTTTTTAGTGTCCACGGATTCAAGTTTTTATAAAAAAAATGTAATTAATGATAAAACGTGTCCATTGAAAAAAATGTATGTCAAAAAAGTATCGTACATAATTTGTTGTTAAAAGTACCTTTTATTTGGTTTTCTTAAATATAAAGCAGGATGACTTTTTTATCACTTTCCAAATTTTTTATAGGAGTTAGGTATCGAGTTTAGTGCCCATTTATGAATTAAAAAATGTAGGTCAAGTTTTCACCAGAAAATATTTTTCGCGACATAGTTTTCAATTTTTACCGTCCTAAGCCTGTTAAGGTATGAAGGGAAAATCAACAACTTATGAATAGAATCGTAATGAATGAATGAGATGCGCATCGCGTAAAAAAGTGTATACATATATAGGTATGTAATAATATAATACCTGTTAATTATTTTGCATCAGCTGTATCAATATCGAAGGCAAAATAATCAGTTATTTTTCCTTATATATTAAAAATTAGTTTTTTTTTATTTTACTTGTACCTAAAAACCTCTACATAATAATATCAAAACAATTTATTTTTTAAAAAAACAGTTAAAATAATCGAGAGTCCGCACGGTCTGAGAAATTAAACTACATCGGAATGTGGTTTTGCAAAGTTTATTGTCCTTCCGACACGTTTTGGCTATACTTAATGTCGTCATTAATTTAATGGCTTAGGTGTGATAGAAGAATTTTATGTTTCAAAGGCAAAAAAATATGTGAATCAGCTAAAAGACATTTTAATTTTCAAACAAATATATAGAACCATACAGCTAAAATAGTAGAGACAGAGTAACTTTTTTTTTCCGGCCATACATTCTAGAATCTTTTCAGCCAGCATCAAAAATATAAAAGTGACCTGCGCGTTTCTAACTGAAATAACGTTTGATGTTAATTAAAACACAATTTAAAAAAAAACCCGGAAAACGTAGGAAAAGCAAAAAAAATAAGTTACATTGACAGCAAATCATTTGTTTACAAAGACTTAGTTTTTCGTCGGATAGATATTGTTTTATGTAGTTATTACCTGAGATCCAGTCAATACAATGCACTTCCCGATATTCTCAAACATGAACGAGAGTGCTGAGGCGGTGTACGACAATGTGTCTGTGCCGTGCAAAACGACAAATCCATCATACTGGTCGTAGTTTTTCTGAAATATAACATTATAATTAATAGACCTGCATTAAATCCTGTTTATTGTTGTTTCTATGCCTATGGAACGGCAAAGGGTTGATGCATTCGAGATGTGGTGCTAGAATACCGTGGACAGCGAAACGCACCAATGCATCAATCAATTTGACGACCATTTAGATCAGTGGTAGTAGGTAAACGCTGCTTTTGAGCTATGGGTCGCGGGTTCGATCCCCGCATAGTACAAATATTTGTGTGCATGAACATATCTGTTTGTACTGGTCTGGGTGTTTTTCTATGTATTATAAGAAAGAAAGAAACATTTAATTATAAGTATATATATACTATATATATATATATATATATAAGTATGTTTTTCGGTTGTCTAGTAGACAATACTACAAGTTTCGTAGTAGTTGCTTAGTTTGGGACTAGATGGCTCTGTGTAGCCCAGTGTGGCATGTCTGAAAAAAAATAATCCTGAACCAGCTTCACATGAAAACCCGTTTGTCCACCACGTGTCACGACGTATTCTGTCCTATATTGGCCACACAATGCGCAGAGGAGACGACAACCTTGAAAAGCTGATAGTGGTTGGAAACACCGAAGGTAAAAGGTCGCGAGGTCGATCGCCAGCAAGATGGATCGACCAAATCAGGACATCCTCCACATTTTAAACGGTGCTAAAGGACGCGCTGAACAGAAACCGATGGAGGCAGATCATCCGCTCCAGATGCAACCCCGAAGCTGACCACGATCCTCGGACATGAGGGACCGTCTAAAGAGAGAGAGAGAGATGCCTATGGATTTCGTAAAGAGTACTGCCAGAAGAAGACGGGCAGCAGTGTCTTCTCTTCCAATAGTCAGAATCTCTGCCACCTAACCACTTACAAACGAAAATAGCTTGCAGTACTCCACAAAAACACACGTCACTTCGAACAAGAGACGACGCGAGCTGCAAGCGATTTCGCTCTTAAGAGGAAACACCGCGGCCGTTTTTCCATACAAACGTAGTCCCCTGTTTCCTCCCTGGATAATGCCAGTAGAGCAATAATTTTTATCATAAAAATCTATGGCCACTATTAGCATGTTTCTATGTTTTCTATTTTTTCATAAATTAATTAATACAAAAGATATGAGCCCTAAAAATCGAAAACATTCGCCTGATTTTCCGCTGTGTTCAAACATCCAGAAAATAAATTTGGCTAAATTTTAGAAAAAAAGGAAAATATCCGAACGAACACGGCCAAAGCCTTTTTTTAATTTTTAATGAAAAAAGTATTTAAATCGGTCTAGTTTTGGAAAAGTAATCGTGGGACTACGAAACGTTGATTTGGTGTGTTTTTAGTAGGTATTTTCGGTCCAAGAAGCAGTTGTCTCTATCACACTCTGCGGTGAATGCGTTTGGCACTGCGCGACAGCAATAGATTTTACAAATACCTATTTTTCAATTCTCTCGCCCGTAGTGTTTCCTCTTAAGGTGGTCAGGCGCCAACGACCTCGATAGTAAGTACATTATCGGACTTGTATAATAATCTTGTGATGATGGTGATGATGATAATATAGACTTCCACTTTGCAATATAACTGTTAATTTAAAAAACTAGAATTATAAGACATATTTTGCGTAACTGGTACTACTACTAAGTACTCATTACACCACCACTACTCCATTTATCTACTATTATTTAATGAGCTAAAATCAAGGACCGTACGACTTGTTTCCAAGTAAGTCATCAAGCTGAGAAAGAAAAGTTCTTGAACTTTCGATTTAATGACGGCGTTATTGTAATTACACCAATTATGGTGGGTGCCTATACTGTAATCACAGGTTGTCGGAGTAAGAAATTAGTATTCAACGAATTGTATTTTCAATGTACATACACTAGCTATTTATGGACATCTATACTAATATTATAAAGCTGAAGAGTTTGTTTGTTTGTTTGTTTGAACGCGCTAATCTCCGGAAGTACTGGTTCGATTTGAAAAATTATTTTTGTATTGGATAGTCCATTTATCGAGAAAGGGCTTTAGGCTATAAAACATCACGCTGCGACCAATAGGAGCGAAGCATCAGTGAAAAATGTTGCAAAAATAATCGCGTTCATAATAACAGAAATTGACGCGGATGAAGTCGCGGGGAACAGCTAGTATTAGATACAGCGCAAAGTCAATAAAAAATGTGTCTTAATTTAACCGATACGTCATGTTTCTAAAAATTTCGAATGTTGGAGTTACTTTAACCAAAAACATTGGTGAAAATTCGCCGGCTTGCAGCGTAAAGCCTAAAATGAATTCGCCGACATACACCGATTGGTAATGTCTTATATTGGCAGCTTAAAGATTAGAGCAGTCTGGAATAACCCACAATCAAGGGGTTAATCAAAACAAACCTGATGATTCAAGTTATATATAAATTAATAAACACTGAAGTAGGTACATAAGAATGCCTGTAAAATGTTTTGGTGGAAAATTAAAAGGATTTCTTGGATATGATGTTATCAATGAGGTAATTTTTAAAGTTAATAGAAGAGCAAAAATAATGCGACATTTGATACGGCCTGATTAACTTATTAGGGTATAAGAGAAGGTGAAAGGAAAACAGAAGACCCAAAGACTCTAATAGTAAATTGATCAGGAATTAGTAAAAAGTTTTCTACCATATCAGATCAAGAATATGGCATGGAATAAATACAGGATGGAAAAATTTCTACCGGCAAAAGCTCATGTTTTTTGCAGGCAGTGGTAGAACTATTCCCAATTAAATATTATTGTCTATAATCATCGCTAAGATAGCATACCATAATGTCTTCAGCAATTTGGACCCATTCTTTTTCTGTCATGTTGGACGAGTCCAAGAGATTCTCATATTCGTATATTCTGTAGAACACTCTGAGATCTAAATCTTTGGTTTCTGAAACAAGATATCAAATAAGTTTATGAAATAAAATTTGTTCACAAACCTAAGTTTAACTAGACTAATCTAGTTTGTGTACTTGCAGTATAGAACACAGCGTCTGTGTAGCCTCAATCTTAGTATCTCAAAATAACTTTAAAATATCAAATTTTAGTTCATAGGCTCTTTCGTATCCCACTGATAGGCACAGCTGGGCAGTTCAGACACTAAAAAAACTCTAAAGCTCAATAAATTTCAAGAATATTCCATGAAAGACCCATTCTACATTTTCAAAAAAAATTTTATGGAATCGTACTTATTTCGTTTTTAGTAAACAGAGTCAATTCGATATTATAATATAGAAGGTGCGGTTCTTCACAGCATGGTGTCAATAAGTTTGTGTAACGTAATATTTACGATAGCATTATTATCCAAGGCTGAACCATAGTACGAGAATACAGACTTAAACAATGATATTACAAAGAAAATATCATTGGACTTGAATTATTCTTTCTTGAACTCTTGACGGCTCTTGTGACTTCTATCACTATTGTACAGAAAACACTGGAACAGTGTCTGTTAACGCATTGGCCCCTTATGAACGATTTTTCTACTAGTTGAAGTACACTTTAATAATATACCACCGGATATGAAAAGTACTACTTACTGTACAATTGTTGTACCATACTCACTTACACATACATACTATGTGTAAGTAAGTATGGACTAGGTCCAAAATGATGTAATTCAAATAGACTTTTTTTTCTAGGATTTGCTATAATCTTTATCATTTTTAAATATTTTACTAAACGGATAAAAGTTGTGAACTAAAAACAAGACAATATTAAGTATTTTTTACAATCTCAGAGCTCAAATCATTTTGGACTCAGATGAATCATTGCTGGACAGAAGACAGTACATGCAGAAGAGACCGAGACACTTGTCGCGGTCACCTGTGTCGGTCTCCTGTCTCGTTCACTTGTCTCTGACAGACCGAGACAGACCGGGACCGGGACATAGGGTCTTTTTACTTTTTACTACGACTGCCACATCAGCTCGGCAATTCTTCGATAGATGTCAGTCTTGGTTATCCTACGGATTTTATCATTCGGTATTCTATCGCTCTGAGATTTAAATAAATTTCTTCAAAAGTTCCAACTATAAATACGTATTTACAAACCTGGTAAGACAAGATAGGAGGTCTGGAACCCTGATTCACTGAGCCTCTGTCTCCAGTACGCAGTGTCGTGGAGCTGAGGGTACCCTCTTATCAGGTTCTCGAAAGCACCTTTCTGTGGTATTAGAACTGCAATTTTAATTATTAATGTTTAGGTATAGGCTAATGAGTTGGTAGTATAAGCTAAGAATACAACTCCTTGATAAAAATATCCAAGGAATATTTTCAATGGGCATCGAAATTCCGCGGTATTCTTGGGTCTCTCTACTATAAGACTGAACAACTACATGTTATACTAAAACTTAACACTAAACTTTATTTAATTTTTAATGCAGGGTTTAATGCAGCACGTCAACCTACCCCAAAACGTCAAATTTTCTCAATTGATATTGATCTCTACTTGTTGGACTTAAAGTTAAAAATCAATTGAATGACCTTTAACTTTTTGGGTAGGTTGACCTGCCGTTGTCTGTACTGTATTTTGTTATTTATTTATTTGAAACCAAAAATAATTTTACAAAAACGTGTAAGCGTTAACATTTACTTTAGTCTAGGACTACGTTACAGGTGTTAACGCCCACCTTCAGACAGATGGGCGTTTCAGATATATTATGACTTAAGAACTAGTTATTTTAACACAAAAGAATAATTATTTAAAGGTGATGTACCATCCCAACGTTTTAACGAGATTGCACGGATCATGGTCGCCGACATGCTAGTTGCTAGTATCATGTAGAGTTTGAAAACCTAATGTTTTATATAAGAATCTTCTTTTTATTTATCATATGACACCCCTACAATAATAGTCTGGTGACAGAGCTTCCAAAACTGCGTAAAACGAATATTTTTTATTTATGAGTTTCATTTTGAGACAAGTCGAGACCTTTGTTTTTCATATAGGAAGCTCGTAATAACAGGTTATACATAGTAGTATAACCTGTTATTATAAGCCTTTTAAAACTGTTATTGTGTTAAACAAGTGTTAAGTCAGTTACCATGAAGGGTTTACCTAAGTTAAGGAATCATTTACATTTGTAATTAATTGAAATAGTGATATCAGCAATACAACATAAGACATCAAATCATTTGATAATTTTTTTATCTTTTTAAACAGTTCATTTACCTCTCCGTATCTTATTCATCTTCGAAAACTGTGTCTGTCGGTCTGTCTGTAACTCTGTACCCCTTCACGATTATTTCAAGAAATCATCGAAATTGGATGAAAAGGCGATAGAAGTTTGTATGAGGTAGTAATAACCGCTTAACTAAATAACCAATAACGTGAAATACTTAATTAAAGTTTTGTGTTTTACGCCAAATTCTAAACTGAACCGAATCAAAAAAGCAGGCCTAATAAAACAGAACTAAATATTTTGTAAATATGTGGAGTACCTATCTACCTGATGCCATTATTAATATCCAGCAAAAAACACGACGAGTCACGTTTCGAGCCCCCCTTTTAAATATTTATTTTATTTTGTATTTAATATTTCAACAGAAATACTTCATCTGTAAAAAAAAAAAATTTCGCGTTTCTTGAAATTAAGCCTGATGACAGAAAGACATGACTGACTGACTGACAGTGGAGTCCGGGTTTAACCCTTTGGATACGAATCCCTGTAAAGATTCTGTGATTACGTTTGCAACACATAGGTATTTCATTATAAAAATCAGTTAACGTAACAAACGAAGTTATGTTAATATTTAGGTTTTTGAATCCAGTTATGCTTTCAGAATCTCATTTGCAGTGAAGTCTATCCGGCTGCAACAGTGACTTGATTACCTTCTATGATTGTGGTAAAGTAACATCTTGTTTAAGCAATAAACAGCTCTTTTATAAAATATTTAACTCTACTAAGATCAAATAAAAGGACTTCTTGATCTGTTAATATAGTATTGACTAACCTCTTCAAAAAAGCAATTTATAAGGAAATATCCCGTATTCCGATATACTCTTGCAAGATATAAGATAAGTAGGGTTTAGTCACAATCGTAATTTACGACTTTGATAACTTTTATTTATTTGAACTTTGCATTGTAAACGGCTATAAACTTTCTACGTATTTACATCATCATAACTCTTTGGTGCTTATCTGTGTTCTCTTTTAATAGTTCTTGGCTGAGAAATACTTTTTTAACGTATATTTGTTATCAAATTTGCACTTTTTATAAAACACATCGCTGTTTTTTTTTTATTATTAGTTTTTTTAGCTCTGGCTTTAGCTTAGTTTTAGCCCTTTTTAGCCAACAGTACAAGAATCGTCTCTGAAATACTTTTTTAACGTATAAGTGTTGTCAATTTGCACTTTTTATAAAACACATCGCTGAATTTTTTTTTTATTCATAATCTTTTTAGCTCTGGCTTTAGCTTAGTTTTAGCCCTTTTCAGCCAACAGTACAAGTATCGTCTCTATTGCAATCAGCATTTACCATTACCTTTATCTAGTAAAACTTTCTCTAATACTATAAGCGGTAATCAATTATGATTTTTGGACTTTCACTATCATAAAACTATGTAGCTATAATTAGATAATTTACTGCTTACGAATAGACAGACAAAACAAATGCAACAAAAAACAATTATAATTACAGCTTCACGATTTGGTCTTATTGCCAGTAGCGATATCTTCTAGACAACCTACCTGAATTCATTGACTTTGCTAAAACTTTTTTGATAGCCGCAAATAGTCTTACAAATATGAAGCTTATTACACTTTCAAATAATTTGTACATCAGTATTCATTGAACGGATGAATAACACAGAACTTTGCAGTACATAGGTATTTTTTGAGAGAATGAATTAATTTTCCGATTCTTACCTCCCTCTCTGTTATTCACCATTCCAATGGTACCGCCAGTGTATATCACAAGCACCCTCCTTTCATTCCTGCCGACACTTTTGACTGAGTTGGTACTGCTGACTGACAGCTCCATGTAGCTCCTGGACTTCTTTAAATTAGCCATCATCATTGCACTCGCCCCTGACGCCGTAGCATTTAGATCAGCTGACGAGTGGGAGCCATTTTTAATTATTTCCCGCCCATTTTCATTTCGATTGGAAACACCGTTCGCGTTCATAACTTTTTAATTCAAGGAATAACGCGTTGTTTTTTTTCCGGTTGGGAAAGACGAACGCCTCGTTTGACACTAAACGTCCAACTGAAGCCGGTTTCGACGGGTGACCTATGAGAATTACGTAAGTCGGTTATCTGATTAAATAAACTGAAACAATCAAGTGTGTCGATATACATTGCTGCTTTATATGTTACACAAATTTGTGTTTTAGCAACACGAACTTAAATGTTTGTGCGGCATTCAAAATAGAACCGTTTTCAGTCCGTCTTCCGTGTTACGCAAATAATACAAACACGTGGTAATGATGATGTGTGGTATACTCTGGCGTTTTATCACAATTTTCTTGCTTTCTTTACATATGTAATATTGTCTATGTAATAAACATTTTAAGATAATAACTAATCGAAATCAAGGCGCCTCTAAGGACGTTTATCTCATTAATGATTATAGTCAAACAAAATAATCTTTTCCGAATAACGACAATGACATATTAGCATGAGAAACAATATAGTGAATGTTATCCGTAAATTTTAGGGTGTACCTACTCAATTATATTTAAATATTTTTGTTGAATTGAATCAACTTAACCATATTGTTTGTTTGCGTAGGTGCTTATCTACTTACTAGATAACTATCTATAATTATGTAATGTGCTCTTTTTTTTAATTTATTTTTTATTTGTAATGTGCTCTTATCTGTGTAGAAGTTTGAGAATGACTTGATAGTCAGGAAAATTGACTGGAAAATATGATGAAAATAAAAGTAATATAGGTATACTAATCCCTCAACCCCCAGGAGGCACTCGGGTGCCACGATAACAATTGATTTCAATTGTGTCTGGAATAACTCACGATCGAGGGAATAAGCTGCTGGCCAAAATTAGAACAGAACCACTCTTTTCGTTTAATGGGTGTCGCATAATGAGACTAAAGGAATGCAACATTGGGCAAACTCGCTCATCGCGATATAGGAAAACCTAGTGATTTACAAAATTCTTAAATAACGTATAATAATATTTTTAACTAAATCACTTAGTTCTGAGTCCCCAGTCACTCATTTATTCAATCATACATCCATTTTTCTGTTCATCTTTTCACTCGCTCACGGATTTTAGTTAATTTAACGGTTCACAAGCAGCTCACTTGACATTATCATTAAATGTTCTCATTTTCTGTTAAATAATTCACCTATTTGTTCTGTTGTACAACGTTTAACACACTAAATATTCTTGTAAAATAATTTTATTGTAAGGAGATTTGGCTCCTGATGTGTTTTAAAGTCTAATCGTTTACTTAATGCTTTCCGTGGCAACCTTTAATTAAGGCAACACTCACCGTAAGTAATCTTATTTACTCCTAAGTTACAAACATGTTCTAGTGTATATCCTTGTTGGTTGTCCTAATAAAAAAAAATAAAAAAAACTGCTTTCGCCAGTACCTACCTACTTAACCGCCTACCAAACATGACGATGGCAAAAACCTTCCTTTGGAGAGGTAATGAAGTACTTATTCTAATACCTAAAGTATGGGGAATCCATGTGGTACAAAGCTTCCTGACGCCTAAATGTTCGTGTAATTTTGAACTTGACTCATACCAATGCCTAGGCTTGCCCGTATCTGTTGATAGATCACTCTCTTATCTTCCTCTATCATGCGTCGCAGAGCACTGATGTTATCTTCAGTAGTCTCTGTTAAAGGACGTCCCCAACTCGTTAAACCAATAGTAAATAGTGGCACGAGATGGGGCTTCATTAAGAAATGCCAATCGCAGCCTATAATAGCTTTATTGTTAAATCATAATAAATCATTGACCGAAAATTTTCTCGCGTTAGGTTCATTTTCACGAGTAACAAGAGTTTTAGATTTGCCGCCAATTCACAAAAACAAATGACAAATGAATGCAATAAACTACATTAGGTTACTAAAGAGTTCTAAATTAAAATTTAAAAAAAGTTTTAATTAGCAATGTTTCTAACTGGCCAGTTCTAAACATTTTCAGTGTTACCCACGCATTAAGGGGACTACTAGAGCTATGTGCTGCCCCAATGGGGACTACCGTTTCTTTGCTCACCAGTTGGCGCCACTGTAGACTGAGGTCCGGAGGTATAGCTGTCAAAGGCGATTGGCGCCGAAACAAAGTGTTATATCTTGAATCTAATTAAGGTTATATTGTTTATAAATAACTATCTTGATATCAACAAACTATCTTCTGAAATAGTTGCTCTTGAGGC
This sequence comes from Anania crocealis, assembly GCA_949315895.1. Taxonomy (NCBI): domain Eukaryota; kingdom Metazoa; phylum Arthropoda; class Insecta; order Lepidoptera; family Crambidae; genus Anania; species Anania crocealis. The sequence goes on from OX438868.1 coordinate 4,465,725, forward strand.
CGCCTATTTTTGCGCTTTTTCTTAATTCAGCTTTTTAAGCGTTCACATTAATCGCCAAATAATCCATATTTGCGATATTTTACGAAGGAGAACACTTTCCAGCAGGTAAATTAAAGAGATTATAATTTATGCAACAAATTCCGCTATAAAGCGCCTCTAGTGGCAAATTCACTAGCGAAAGCCCCCATTGATTTAATTTTAAACTTCTAAACAAAATCAACTCTCAAAAAAGTAGAACACTATTACCTTAGCAAATTACCTCTGGTATTTATTGAATCAGTATTAACTGCTTTTCACTATGGCATGCTTTCGTATTGTATAATGTTGTTGTTCTTCTTCTTATCGTGTCGATGGCGAACTATATATTCTTATGCGACCAATACTCCGCCACTCGGACAGCATGTTGTTGTTGTAATTGTTTCTTTATAAATTATTGCTAAAAGCGGCCGCTTTTGGCGTTAGCGACAAATTCGACTTTATAAACAACTAAATGAAAAGTTTACAATAAAATTAAAGTAGCTGCCCCTGCAGCACATCGCTCAGTAGTCCCCTTAAATGAATATTAGTAAAGAATAAATTTTTACAAACAATTGAACTGACGAAGAGTGGAAGCCATCTATTTTGTGTCGGTACATGATTGTCAGTGATAACTTAGTTGGTAGGTACTTACTAAAAAAAGGCTTATTTCACGTTATGAGTTAGTTAAATTTTTTACTTAAAATGTTCTATGTTTTAAATTTTCCGATTCGGCGTGGTGGATTTAAACAGGGGCCAACTGGACTTTATTTGTATTTTATTCATCAAAAATTATAAAGAAAATGGTCTACTCAATAAAAAGGTAAGCATACAATACATACGCGTCATATTTAGAGCCTTCTCTTTTTGTCGTAGGTTGAAAACAGTAAAAGTAAAGTAAAGTAAACAGTAAATCATCCCACTGCAGGGTATACACTGGTGATTATGCCCACTGATGGGTATAATGGATGCCAAATGTGGGTTGGTGATCACAAACCCGAGTGACTTTCGAAAATTCCAAACGTTTGTTGCCCGACCCGTGGATCTAACCTAGGACTACGATATCTTTTAATAATAATAAATAATAATAATAATAAATGTAGACAACATCACATACATTGTTCTGATCCCAATTCGAATAACTATTTAAAGCATTCGTATTTTGGCAACCAGAAACAACGAAGGTACCACAAACATCCAGACCCGAGAAAATGGAGAAAAACACTTTTTTTTCTACATTGACCCGTCAGGGAATCGAACCCGGGACCTCGGAGCAGGCGATACCTTGAAAACCGGTGTATACGCCACTCCGCCACGGAGGTCGTAGTGATTTGTATCTTGGGCCGGCATTTAAACCACTGGGAACAATGGTGCGTTAAAAATAGTACTATTGCATAACGTATGTACATGTTTGTGTAACAATACAGCAATTTTCTAGTCGATACTTTCGTGCTCATTAGTTGTGGTTAATAAGTGACATTAATATTAAAACCACAAAGTTATACGAGCCGATGCTTTACTCTATTAAACTATCTTCGACCTCAGTTTTCTCCAAGCTCTCCAACCCAACACTAGTGTCTGAAAATCCTGATTTATTCAAAATGGTAAGATTTTTAATTTAAAAAAAACCTACTGCTTTAAAATCTATTCCGATATCCTAGCTAAGAGTGAATTTAAGAGAAAGCAATAATTACTTTATATGATATTTAAGCAATTTAATTGCAATTATAATATCAGTATTTCAGAAAAATTCAGGCGGGACTCGAGCCCGCATCTCAGGCGCGGCCGGCATGCGGGTTCGAGTCCCGCCTGAGACATAATTTTTCAAGTTTAAATACTAAAAGTAATAATTGGTTACTTGTATCTGTTTTTTTTTTCAAGATAGAGTACTTTTATTTTACATTTATATCCTACTTACAAAGACGGTCGTACAAGTTTCCTATGTTCTAGTCATCAGGTTGCAATTAGAATTTAATAGTGTTCGTTCTGATGCAAACTGTCTGAAACTACTTTCGAGCGATGTAGAAATTTGGCGCAACTGAAATGTTCTTCAACTGTGTTTTTTATTATTAATAGTCAAATGGCCTCACCTCATAATTCGGGCAACCCGCGGAATGACAAGAAAAGCACACTAAAGTTATATTTAAGCGACTGTACATGGACTTGACCAATTTCGTATTTATCAAATTGCATAATTTGACAAAAAGAATATTTGACGAATTACCAGTTTTTTTTCTTTGCCGAATGGACGATTTGACCAAAGTCATAACACCCCATTGATGTCTATGACTAAATCACAAAAATAACAAACAAAAGTTCCTCTTTTTCTTTTCATTTCCCGTGCTAAACGCCGAATTCCATCAAAGTTGACATTCGTAATTTGAATGGCAACCTTAATTAGTACAGCTAACTTTAATTACCTATTTAAAAAACACAGCAGGTGACCGTCGACATCAAAGGTATCATAGCACCAGTCTTCACACCCATAGACTATGAACAGCACATTAACTTGGATATCATTCCTGGATACGCGGCATACTTAAGTGAACATAAGGTTGATGGAATACTGGGTACGTATTTATCACCTAAGTTTTAATAAGTTCATAAACAGTTATCTTCTTATGAGTAAAGTAAACTAAGCAAGTAACGGCCTATAATTATGTAGAGCAATTCAAGTTAGAGCACCATTACAATGATGGGTACACCACGCTTGCCAAATGCGGGTCGGTGATCACAAACCCGAGCAATGTTCGAAATCTCGAAACTCCTTTTGCCCGACCCGGGAATGAACCCAGGACCCCAAGATCTTGGCCCGGTATAAAAACCACTAGACTAACGGGGCGTAATATTGCTAGTATACACTGAAAAGAAAAAATCTTGAATTACCATGTCGTCTGTCTTACTTCGGTTGGACCCGAAGAAACAATCCTTCGCTGCCGCGACTGCTACCAAGACATTGTTCAAGAGTTGACGGATTTATTTGCTTTAGGCCGCGTTCCCAGTTAGGCAAACAGTGAGCGGCTGACTGTTCGCTGACTGACTCGAGTGGCGTTAGTATCGATCAGGAGCATACAGAATGAGTCGGCAAGCGAAAAGATATCGGAGTCCCGGGTTCGATCCCCGGGTCAGGCAGCAAAAAGATTCGAATTTTCAAACATTGCTCTGGTTTGTGAGCACCAACCCGCATTTGGCAAGCGTGGTGATTATGCCAGCACCCATCACTGCTATGGTAACTTGAATTCAATGATGGAGGCCTGCAGTAGGATGATTATAGGCGGTTACTTTACCTTACTTTTACCAAAGGACTAATTAACAGAAACACAATTTAAAAAAATCGTACATGATATTTCATCCAAGGATTACGATTTATAACAAAAACGTAAAAACTGGCAGTCTTATCATTAAACAATTCAACAGCACAAATATTTTAGGCAAAAAACGACAATCGACAAAATTACACAAAATACAATTCCTTGAAAATGGTATTAAATTTTCACTACCAATTGATTGTAGCTCAATTTAAAAACATCCGTATTATTTCCAGTTGGAGGAACAACAGGGGAAGCCGTTTCTCTGAGTCTAGACGAAAGAAAGAAAGTGCTTGCTGCTTGGATCAAGGCAGCCAAGCCATTGGAGCTCCAGGTCATTGCCCAGGTCGGAGGCGTGCCTCTTCCAGACGTGATAGAAATGGTATGTCGATACAACAGTTTCATAAGATCGCTTTTTATTATACATACACCTTGCATTTGTAAAATAAGCTTATAGTCCACAGTTTTCTTATGCTACACCTAGATGAAAACGGATATAATTCAAAATTATAAATTTTATATTTTTAGACATGTCAAAAATAATAATTAAGTGTATTAACAACAAGGCAATGGATGTATTTCCATGGTCTATATATAATAATTTTCAGGAACATATTAAATATCTGATGCATGAATATGACTTTTACCATAGGGAAATTCCTTATGCTTTTACTTATAGTTTTGAGATTATGTTTTGATCTAGGTGTGCGATTTATTCTGCGCAACACGTATCATACTTCCATAAAATTATTTATACTATTACTACGAAACATATAACTTTTTTCATAGATTAGAAACTCGTTCTATCATCTACAAAATTAAGGTTATTCAGATTTCATCTCCAAAACAGGCAAAGTATGCGTCCCTAGCCAATGCTGACGCAATTATGACACTCCCTGAGCTGTACTTCAAGCCGAAGACTTCAGAACAGCTGGTGGAATACTTAGAGCTGGTATCGCAAGCTGCTCCATCTCTACCTCTGATTTATTACCACTTTCCTATGATGAGTGGAGTTCATTGTAAGTACCCCTAATAAATTTAAATAGGAACAAGACTTTTTTTAGCAAAACCTTAGTAACATAGTATTTTGATGTACATGTATGAACATCTCTTACTTTCAGTCAATAGTAAAGTCTATAGGAAGGCCTTGCATATTTCGCGGATACAATGTCTTGACAACCGGAAAGAGGAATCGCTAGGTGTCTGGTTGTGAGTTGAAGACCCATCTCATCATCCATCATCAAAGGCCAGTAGCAGTTCACAGCTGGGCATAAGCCTACACCCGCCGTTGTCTTTGGCTAGTCATTTCCAGCTTCTATCAGCAACCTTTTGCAAATAAGTAGTCACCATTTCGCTGGAGGTCGTTTTGTGCAACCCTTGCCGAGTCGCGGTCTCCACTCAAGAAGCCCTTATTGGCCATTTCTGCTTTGACGCCTATTGCAACTGATAACTTAACTTGCACAATATCGATCATGTACCATATCGATGATCAGTTCTCTGACGGATAACAAACGAGTTTATCTTTTTGAGAAACTCTGTGCATGCCGCGTTCAATAGCTGCTGGGTGACTCTTGGGTTTTTAGGTCAGTCGTAGACGTAGTCGAAATGTTCATTCAAATTTTCGTCTTTTCGGAAGGAAAAATACAACTTTTCCATCCATTTCGGTAGCAAAATATACTTTAAAAAGAATAGAACTGCCCTTCCTCTGCCTATCGGTGTCGTAAGAGGTGACTAAAGGAATACTATCAGAAAAAAGGTAGCAGCGTCAAATTTCTACAATTTAACTGCATTTTCTATCCCGCTCTCTAAGCTTAGAGATTATTTCAAAATCCTCCATTTGGAGAGGTCTGCATCCAGCAGTGGACTGGGACGATGATACGGGCTGGTGAGGATGAAAATTTTACTATCGACGCAAAGTACAAGCTAACGATATTTAAGTAATATCGTCTAGACGATATTTCTAGATATACTAAATAGGTATTTCGATTTCTTTTCAGTAAATATGACGGAGGTCTTCAAACTGGCCTCCACCAGGATCCCAAACTTTATAGGCATGAAAGCAGATTTGGAAGTCGCTGGTCAGGTAGCCGATTGTCTTCGAAAAGATCAAAGGGTTTTCATTGCAAACCATGTAAGTGTACTTTCGTAATACTTTTAAGAACTTCTTTGAGATACCCAGAAGGTAATTTTTCAGAGTTTAACGGAAAAACGTAAGACACACTTTTTGTGCAGTCTACAGTTACGGGTTTGTACCCTAGTTTGTACTCCAAATGTTTCTTTACAGTTCCTAGCACCCTCAGTTCTTCTTGGGCACGACTCCAGCATCGCCACAGTAACCAACATTTTTCCTTCCATCGTTCAAGAAGCGGTGAAGTATACCAAGGCTGGTGACGTTGCAAGAGCAAAAGAGGCACAAGAAAAACTTAACAGACTGGTTGCAACTATTGTTGCACAAGGTATAGTTAATTCACATTATATTAAATCATTATTGAATCACAGTTAACTTTTTATTTAGTTGTTTATAAAGTCGAGTTTGTCGCTCAGCGACAGCGACAGCGTACAATACGAAAGAATGTCAGAATGAAAATCAGTTAACAGTGATTCAATAAATACTAGAGGTAATTTGCTAAAATGATACTGTTCTAGTTTTTTGAGAATTATTTTTTTGTTTTGATGTAATAAAATTAAATCAATTGGGGACAGCACTTAGTTCTAGCACATGAGTAAAAATCCCTACAGAGTACAAGCTTCTTGACTTTTAAACTATTCTGATAGGGCTGACACCTGTTGCAAGTAAAAAAAAATAGGTAGTAAAAATTAAAAACGGTAAGTACGAGTACCTACCTATATACTAAAAAGTGTATTTCAAAAGGTATAAAATATAAGGTTTAATGTAATTTGACAGTACTAAAGTTAAATTACTTTATAAATGGCTAACCCTAAATAATTTATTTTTCTTCAAATATTTCTTATTTCTTTATAACGTGTGTTACAGTCTGAATCTAATACCTACAGTTTCCTTAAATAACTGATCGGAAAATATTCGCATGGCATGTCAAAAGATAATTAATTTATAATTTTATTTTTATACTTATCACAGTATTAAAATAATCTTGGTATGTTTTTTTTTCATTTCACCAATAAAATTAACATAATTATCTGGACTTGGCAGTATTTTTTTTTATTTTATTTATTTAAGGACAGCCAACAAAGCATACCTACACTATGACAATATAAATATCATTCATAATTTACATTTTGTAGTGTTGCCTTAATTAAAGGCTACCACGACATGCACAACTTATATAACACGTGGAAACCGACATGAATCCTATTTTACCTTAATCAAATTCAATAGATTTTCTTTTTCTAAATGAACGAGGACATTTAAGGAATTATTTAGAGTATTTTAAGGAACCCGACCTGTAGATATGTTACCTGCATTAAAGCCTTTACGATAATTAAATAAGAAATCATTGCTTATATTTAAGGCATTTTCCGATAGGATTCCGATTTCTTGCACTTGTGTCGATCCAGACATTTCCTATACAATTATCATGCAACAAACCATAGCAGTGCGTAACTGACCCTTTGTTTATTTAGATTTAATACCAATTTTCCTTAATCAATATTATATAAATAATTGAATCATAGAAATGTTAAATCGTCTAATGCGCGCGACGTGCAGGCGGCAGCCCTGTCATTTATACCGCAACTGAATCGGCGAAAACCAGTTCTTACCCCGGCGATGCGTCGGTGAACGCGTCGGTGAGATGTCACGCGTACATCGCCGCGCTATGTGTGAGTGGAACAACAGCGAGCCGCATATAGGTAGCTTGTATTCTGGTGGGAATATTTATTCATGTGGTTCTAGTAGTCCCTTTAAATAAAAATTTGTCGACTGTCTTAGGTGGGACTTGATGATGAACCCACAACTTTTTGTTCAAGCCCCACCACTTGAACCAAAATTTGTAAATTTAAGTCTCACCTAAAACAGTTAAAAAAAATTATTCATGGAATTGTTTTTTCAAGTTACACTAGCTTATCCGATATTTTTTTTATATAAACCGACTTAAAAGAAGGAGTACGTACCTCACTAAAAAGTAAAAAATAGCACAAAAAAACTATTTTATATTATCTATTTACAATATTATTTTAACTAATACTTACCAACTAAACAGTTTCAAGTCGTCCTCCATTTTTTTTGAAGTCGGTTAAAATAGTCTCAAAACCAGTAAAAACAAACGAATAAGAAACTTTTAAGCCTTTAACTGCCGAAGTACTAGACACAATTAAAATTTTATTGTTTGGAGGTCACCGGTGACCCCCATGGCGCTCAATGTGTTAATGAAAATGTAACCTACCATCTTGACAATACGTTTAAAAATCTCAGGTGAATTCGTGCCAAGTATGAAGGCAGCTATGCAGTTGACCACGGGCATCAGAGTGGGTCCGCCCCGAAGACCACTGGCGCCGCTGGACGATCTGCGCAAGAGTCGATTGGCTGGCAACTTGAAGAATCTTGGAGTTGAAATAGTTGATTGACTAAATTTAATGCTTGAATGTTTTGTAATTTGATTGTAAAGAGTTACTAATAGCTAAGTCTTCGAAAATACGGAATAAAATTCTAATGCCTCACTTGAGTCACTTTTTATTTGAACCCATTTACTAGGCAACTGCTCTTCCCAAGATCTCTTTCTTTAGCTATCAAATAAATAAATTGTGTTAGCAAAGTTTGTAATAATTTTAACAATAGGTTTAGTTGAAACAGTTCCTACAAATGTTTTTGTTGAAACTGACTTTAAAGCAATGAAAGTCCTAATGTAAAAATTTCATTTAGACAAAAGGTTTTTAAGTTTTTGCCTCTAACAACTTGACTTGATTAGTTTCTTCTTAATAAAATGATATTTATACTTTAAACAACGTTGTAAGTAATATCAATTCATTTGAATACAATGATCTCTGAATCTTAGTCGGACACGAGATTTTTGACTGCCTATGGTTTTTTTTTCGATCAAGCTAAAAAATCAAACAAAGTAAATCATTCAAATAATGCGATGACTTAATAATGTTTTTCCTGTGTTTAAAAGAGAACCTACCTAGCCGCATAATTTTAGATCGGATTGAAGCGGTCAAAAAAACGAAAATTGAAAAGATAATCTATTAAATAGTTTGAGAATATCTTTACAATAACCACATATGAGTTTAACAACTAGAGTATTATCCACACTTCCAAATTTTAGACCAAACCGAGTTTCTTGAGTTTAACCGCAATACGTTCCTTGGATTCATTCGACAGTGCTCTCTGAGGTAGAGCTGGTGGACCAACCTTGATATCTGTCACTATTTCCATACCAGCCTTCATGGTGGGCACCCAGGGACCTGTTAACAAATCCTTATTTTATCCCCATTCGCTAAGCTCCCGACAAACTCCGAACTTAAATCACGATAAATTTTTAACAAAAAGTTTATGTACGGACCTATCCCTGGCGATCTTTTTTTATTTATTTATTTATTTATTTATTTAAGGAACACAAACAGTGCAATGTACAATCTTTGCTTAATATCTATTAACATTTTGTTTAGTTCTAGTACATACACAAATAATATGTGTCCACAACACTAGCCAAAGATAATAAATACAAAACATGCTTAACTTACAAAGCAAAATAACATCAAAGAAACTTTAATCTATAACTAACTAATACATATAATTACTAATAGAACTCTAATTATTTATGTCTTACTTATATGTTTATTCAAATATATATTTGTGTAAATTGGTCTTGAATTGTGCTGGTTTATCGCAAAATATGTCTAACCTGTTAAAATTCTTCGTGTTTAAATAATTATAGGTCCCACATAATCTGTTCAAAGGTGAATTCCTACCGAGATTGGTGCGACATCTGGCTAAAACGAATACACTTTTAATAGGTTGCCGGAGTGGTGGTGGTCGAAACGGAATTTTCAATTTTATTTTCGACAAAAATTCTGAGTTATGATATTTTCCGCTTATTATTCCATGTAAAAATGTTAAATCAGCAATTTTACGACGTTTGCTAAGAGAATCCAATTTAAAAAGCCTGAGTCGATCCCTATAACTATTTCGCTGCCTCGTTAGCCTAGTATATTTCCAAGACAAGTGTCGAGTAAAAGAACGCTGTATGGATTCAATACGCTGTGAATGATTAGCATGAAAAGGGTTCCAGGCAACGCTGGAATATTCTAATATGCTTCTCACAAGAGCTTTATATAAAAGTAGACTGGTTGTGATTTTTCGGAAATTTTTCGTATTTCTTTTAATGAATCCTACCATTTTAGCAGCTTTAGTGGTAATATGATCAATATGAGCAGTAAAATTTAATTTTTTGTCGAGTAATATGCCTAAATCACGAATAGTTTCTACTTCTTCTAGTTTTTTATTATTAATAGTGTATTCAGAATTATAATATAGTCTTTTGCGAGTAAATTTTATATGGAAGCACTTAGCTGGATTAAGACACATATTATTATTAACGCACCATTGTGATATAGTATTGAGATCATCTTGTAAATAATTGCAGTCTTCAACATTATTAACCTCTTTATATAATTTTAAATCGTCAGCATAAAGGGAACATGAACTATAACGTACACAGTTGACAATATCGTTGATAAAAATCACAAACAGCTTTGGGCCCAACAGTGATCCCTGAGGCACACCCGAAAGGGGATAATAGGTTTCAGATGTGTAACCATTTACTACTACATTCTGCGCTCTTCCCGTAAGATACGAGCCAAGCCATTCATACAATAAGTCCTTGATACCGTAAGATGATAATTTTTGAAGAAGAATAGCATGGTCGACCTTATCAAAGGCACTTGAAAAATCTGTATACACAACATCTATCTGTGATCCCCTATCAACTCGATCGTAAATAAAGTCAAGATAGGATACTAAATTTGTGGTAACAGATCTTCCCTTCATAAAACCATGTTGGTGCGCTATAATATGTCGGTCTACGTGACTACACAAAACAGTACTAACCAACGACTCAAAAACCTTTGCGCAGCAGGATAGAATTGCTACAGGTCTATAATTTTTTATATTGCTCTTATCACCTTTCTTATAAATAGGCACGATCCTAGCTTTTTTCCATTCTGCAGGAAAATATCCGTTACTCATTGATAAATTAAACAGTATTGTCAGCGGCTTGGCTAGTTCTTTGGCACAATTTTTAACAAATATATTCGGAATCCCATCAGGACCCGGACCTTTGAATGGATCAAGGCGTTTCAAGATATCTTGTACATTACTTTCCTCAAAATCTATAAACCTTAGCGGTGACAGTATTAAAGCTAACTCTGTGTGGCATTCCCTACTTGCACCGTCTCGTGTCTGACTCTCGGGATTTTTATACACTGACGAAAAGTGACGCGCAAATAAGTTAGATACCACCTGGCCACCAGAAACTATATTTGTGTCTAAGGTCATAACTTCGGGGAATCTACTCTTACCACCATTTTTGGATTTGATGTAACTCCAAAACGCTTTTGTATCCAAAGCTATGTTACTCTCCATGCCCTCCAAATATGACCTGTAACATTTGTCATACAGTTTATTGCATCGTTCTCTAAGAATAGAGAACTCAATTTCATCTCGAGGGTTCTGAAATTTACGATATTTTACTCTGAGTTTTTCTTTTTCTTTTATTAACTGAATAAGTGACGGGCTAAACCAAAGTGGGTACTTATATCTATTTTGTTATATAGAAAGCAGTAAGAGCATCATCAACATTTACATTTTCAAACATTACTTGCCATTTAACCGAAGCTAGTTCCGATTGTATTTTTTGAAATGGAGCTTTATAAAAATTATAATCCATTCTCTCTCCATTCTGAAGGCAGTTATCTACTTCATTTGGTATTGTTATTAATAAGTGTGGATGGTAGGCATCAAGTTTGGCTAATAAATTGAGAGGCGTAGAGACAGTCACATCAGTAAAAGTAGATAATACCAAATCCAAAATACCGTTATGTGAGTTGACAATATAGTTAAATTGATATAAATGGTTCATATTTAGAAAGTCTATAAAAGTAGTATTTAATGTTGAATTTGAATATAGTGGCGTTGTATGAATAACACCATCCTCTGGTTTCCAAAAAATTGTGGTCATATTAAAATCTCCTATCACTATAACTTCATCTACCCTTTGCATCATCTTTTCTAGGCTAATAAGAAAAACTTTAAGGTCATCAATTTTCACAGGTGGTGGCAAATAAATTGCACACAACCCCACTTTCAACCTACGGTTCCCGATAGTCATATCAACAACAATCCAAAAGTCCTCGCATTTAGATTCATAAGAACAAACTCGCTCTGATCTAAAGATGTCCCTAACTGCAATCATAACTCCACCCCCCCGTTTGTCAGTAGTGCTTAACGATTCACTACGATCCCTTCTGTACACAATATAACGGTTATCTATCAGTTCGTTATCTTTTATATGAGCATTCAGCCATGTTTCGGTAAAAATAATAATACCATAATTACTTTGCAAAATGTTACCGTAAATAGTATTGGTCTTTGTCCTCACTCCTCTAACATTCTGATAGTACAAATTGAATTTTGATGATAAAAAATATAACACTACTGTTTAATAACATAATAATTAATTAACATAATTAAAATAATATGATATAAAACGTTAAAGAGACTGGAGTTTATCTAAATTATTAATGAGGATTGCTTAACTGTCTTCATCTTTCCGTACATAAATATGTCCGTTACGAACCCATGTGAATTTGTAATTTTTTAACTTAGCTGCTTTTCTTGTTTCGGCGTGAAGTGATTTATTTTCCGGACTCAAATGTTCTGCTACAAAAATTGACCTTTTTTCGCCCCCAAATCCCAAGTTATGGGAATTTAGCTTGTCTTGTTTGTTACTCCTATTATATTTGGTCACAGCTGCTAATAAAGCATCACGCCGAAAAGAGGTATTTAGTTTTATAACTACAGCACGAGGTCCTTTTGATTCTTTATTCATTTTCGCTACTCTTTTGCAAAACTGCATTTCATTTTGTTCTAAAGGGTTGTTTACTACTTTCGCCAGCTGATTTATAATTGTTGGTAAGGACTCATTTTTATTTTCTGGTATGCCGTTTATTTCAATATTACTTTCACGTAAATACTGCTCCATCAATCTTACTTTTGTAGTTAACTGTAATACTGTAGTATGTAGTACTTCCTTTTCTGCTATCAACGATTTAATTTTTTCCAGATTTGTGGCCAAGGACTCTTTAATGGTATCATATTGTTGACTTATAAAATTCATTGAATCACCAATTTCCTCCAGTTTTCTATTTGTAGAATTGAATTCCTGTCTCAACAAGTCGCGCAATTCCTCGCGTATTATTTGTTTTATCTCCAATTTAATATGTTCGTTCACATACGAAGAGTTAGCATCTTTAGCGCTGTTACCCGGTGACTTATTTTTACCCATTTTACAGTCTAAAATTATTAAAATAAAAAAGAAGTTGTAGCACAGCAATAAATGTCTCTGCTTGATTACGAGTATGCTTCTTCACACTAATAAATGCTCCCGATCTACTACGCACTAGGTACCACAAGGTCAGTCAGTATGCACAAAGTCTCTTGTGTCTTCGCGGCTAAAAGGTATTAAGCGCCGTGCAGTTTACGTCACTTACGCGTTTCGTAATATAATAATCTTGTATATAGTTCTACTCTAGTAGCAACGCGAAGCCCGTATATACAACCTTCTCTTTCAGTTACTCGAAGACAGGTATTAGTTAGAGAAACATAGAGTCGAACATACAACATTGTATATAAACTTGAAAAATTATGTCTCAGGCGGGACACGCACCCGCATCTCTTCGCATGCCGGGCGGGCGCTATACGGCGCCACCGAGACACGAATTATTCAAGCATATTCTTAACGCTGTAAGCCAGCGTTGCTTCATCAAATGTTAGGAGTTTGCACCCTTAACACCCGAAAGAAACATCTTTTCAGATGTTTGACAGTCAGTTAAGATGAAACAGATAATTATATAATATTTTATTTGATATTTGAGCAATTAAATTACAATTATAATATCAGTATATAAACTTGAAAAATTATGTCTCAGGCGGGACATAAAGGGGTAAAGTATATACAACATTGTGTTTCAGAGAAAGGCCTCTGATGCCATACTACGCAATGCGAAACCCGTATTTAGGCATATATCTTTCAAATACATTGTTATGAGTGAGAGAAACAGATGCGGTGGAGTATGGGGACTTTGTGTTGCGGAGCTAGGCCTCAGCTACGAGGGTACAAAGCAATTATTAGAGCGCTGAAGGCAAACCACAGGCAGAGTGTGATGTGATAAGCGGGCGTAATACGGCTGTGGACTCCATTCTAACCTCGAGGGCACCTTTACAGGCTCGAACCTTTCCCTGGACCGCTTTCCGAGAGGAGAGCAGGGTCAAATAAGTTTTAAGCGTACAATTCCATAGAATACTAAGTTTATTTGCGATTTCAACTTGTTTTTCATTTTGAACGACACAATCAAGCACACGATCGACACAGTCACTAGGCACTCGTATGCCTATCGGCCCGAATAAAACACAAAATTTAATTGTTTATTTGAAACGGTTTTCAAAGCAATCAATTTGCCAGTCAAATTGAAAATTCCGTGAATAAACATTTCAGCTGCCTTATGCACTCGAACCTAAAAATCATTCACCCGGAAAGCGTAAAGGCTTGAGACCCAGCTAAAGCAGCCGAATTGTACTTTCAAGTTGGAATTTCTAAACATTTGCAAGTATTGTCTTACCTTCAGCAGCGTGCGCTTCGATTGCTAGGCTAAGTTTCTCCTGCAGCTCTTTGGCTGTGGGTAAATCATGGCGTTCCATTGCAGTGACAATATCCTGGGCTAGACGGGGAAACAGGTTGACAGCGGTTGCAATACTCGACTTCAAGCCGAGAAGAGCGGCAGGGGCTAGCAACTGTAAACAGAGAAGTCTAGAAATGAACCGCCCTTAACTGCCAAAAGGAGACGTGCATCAGTTTTCCCGCGATCATGGCTAAACTTCTGGCTAAACTGCGTCGAAAACCCGCCTGCCAAGCGTGGTGATTATGCCAAAATCCTCAGTTTGGAGAGGCCGTGTCCAGAAGTGGACTGGTATGACCTGATGATGATGATATTAATTAATTTGCTAATGGTTTTGATACTATACTCACTGAAGCAGCACCCAAAAAAATCTCCTGATCTCCCTTCAATGCTCTTAGAATCTCAGCGGCTTCGCTTAAGTCGTAAGACGAGTACTTCAAACCTTTGAAGTTGGGGATCTTTTCTGTGGCCGCGATCACAAATGCTCGCATGTTAACTGAAAAAGAAAGTCCTTGGTCACACCGGTTACAACCGAGGAGGTCAAGACCTCCTGACATGAATTACTATATAAATTCTATAAAAATGCTGTGTCGGTAGGGCTCAATTTGACATTAAGAGTAAGATGTCGATACCACGGTGTGGAGAAGAAAAAACTGCGATCTTGAACTCGTGCCAAGCGTGGCGAATATGTCCAAATCCTCCCTTTTAAAAGGCCTGTGTGTAATAATGAATGAAATACTTACTTTCCACCTTGCTCATTTTGGGGAAATTGTAGTAAAGTACTGGCAGGCTTGGGGCAGCTTTCGATACTTGTTCTACGTAGAAAACGAGCTCGGGTACCGACTGCGGTCGGAAGTACAACTCGGGCAGAGTTAGAAGGGAGTCAGCACCGGCTTTCTCGCAGTGCTGGGCCTGAAATGACACCATCATAATGTGCTATGTTTGCAATTTGATCGCAACAAGTACTATCAACTCCTTTCGGTTTTGATTTTATAACTCTAAACAAATGTCTTGGAATAAGTCTTCTAAATTCAGTCTAAAGATAAAATTGGTGTTAAAAAAAGTTTGGTTTCCTTCGGCAGCTACATCCTTGTTTCTTTATTTCTTTCTTTAACATTTCTTACATTAAAATATCTTAAAAACAAATCCATTACTTTTAATAAATGAAACTCCGTCAATCTATCCCTTACCAGAGCTAGAACATCAGCAAACGGCGCTCCCCCGACTTGGACCATGATGTGGAGACCGTTGGATTTGCCAGCCTTCACCCATTCGTCAACCAGGTTCTTTCTATCCGCCATATTTAGACTCATGTTCTCTCCTGTCGTACCGCCCACTGTAACCAGAGTTTGAACGGTTTTTTTTTTATGGTTTACACCCATTGTGATAACTGGAACACAGTATGAATGGAACAGTGATACACTTACTTCGTGTGTAGACGGGTACTGTAGGGTAGTCGAGGTCAGGAAACTAAAGATGGTTCGCGTTTAACTTCCGTTTAAATACATGCATGATGCATGATGCAACGGCTACCCGGTTGGTGTAGGTAGAGGTGGTCGCACTACGCTTGATTCCCTGACTATCTATTTAAACATCGATTTTTCCTTAATTGGCTTATTGGCTTGGGTCTGGCTGGTTGGGGGTAGTCATGATTCGAAAGGTTGGTGACGGCTTCTATCGCAAAGGGGAAGTCTTATAAAACAAGTGACGCCAGAGAGGCCTGTGATAGGCGGTTTGGAAAACTGCACCAGACTATACCTACTCGAAAGATAGTAATACTATAAGAAAAAGAAGATCGTGCGTGCAATGTGAAAGCTAGAGTCGTTGCTGTCCGTATAAGATAGTAATTTTAGCCAAAATTACTCATATTCAAATGCTTCATTAATTAATTTTATACTAGTTCAAGTTGGTATTGTATAATTACCTAGGACGGATTTGATGCCAGCATTTGCCAGGTATTTCGCGTACGAGGGGACGATACCATAGTTGACAGTAAGGTCCTCATTCAGTGGAGTGAATACTGGAGGGATGACCCCGCGAGCTGCAAAGGCGACCTGCAAAGAAATATTAAGAGGAGGAAAGAAATAGTAAGATTATATATACATAATATATATTTGATTGTAGGTTTATTCAGTAAAATTTATTCAATAAAAATAGGTTAACGGGATCCACGGTAACATGTTGAAGATTCATAAAAAACTGATTAAGTAATCCACAATAAGTAATGACAAAAAACACAACGTACGTAAGTTTGAGAAAAATTTTCAAAAAAAAAACAGGACTGAATCTACTTAGTATTTCCAAGGACGTATATTTATTTATTGAATGGCAGCATTTTTGAAAATCTCAAAAAAAAACGTCTGCTGACTAAGGGATGTCAGCATGGGAAGTGTAATCGAGATTTGGCTTTAGAAAAAATACCTATGCATTTAGGCAGCGATCCTCGTTTTTGGTCGAACAGAGTTATTTTTAGGGTTCCGTACCCAAAGGGTAAAAACGGGACCCTATTACTGAGACTTCGCTGTCTGTCCGTCTGTCCGTCGCTCTGTCACCAGGCTGTATCTTAAGAGCGGCGATAGCTAGACAGTTGAAATTTTCACAAATTATGTAATTCTGTTACCGCAATAACAACAAATACTAAAAACAAAATAAAATAAATATTTAAGGGGGCTCCCATACTACAAACCCCTTTTTTGGCCCTTTTGGTACGGAACCCTTCGTGAGCGAGTACAGTAGTTCATTGAACATTATTTGTTTACTTACTTTGGAGATTTGTGTAACATATCTTTTAAAACACAATTGCCCTTGAGCGCAAACCAGACCTGCCCTTAACGCTTGTCCAGTGGAAAGCTGTAAAAAACGTTTTCAAATCAGTAAAGATATTATTTGGTTGGCTCCATGTATTATTAATGCCGTACTTGCCTCTATTTACATAAAAACAAAAAAAAAACAAAAAAATTACTACGTACTCACATTATGTGCTGTATAATTATAATATTACTTAGGTACCTACTAATAAATAAGAAAAAACTTTACCATGTTATGTGTATGAAGAACAACACCTCTTTTGCGTTTGCAAACACAATACTAGTAATTTTTGTAAACTTGAGATATAAAAAGCAGTTATCTGCGTGTTAGATAATAACTTTATCTGTCTACAGTCGGCAGTCATCAACGTACCATATAATAATTACCGATTTCTCAGTTGTTAGTAATCTTTACCTATCATACTTTAAGGTTCGAAATCGAATGGAAAACTGACATTTATAGCGTAAACCGAAGCGCTGTACTTCACTCAATACATTATACAGGGTGTGCCAGACCATGGACCAATTAAGGCTAACGGGAGATAGTTTAGGCCTATATAATATTGTAAAAAAAATACACAAACTAATGTTATACTTACTCACATAAAGAACATTCGCAATTAAAAATAAATAGTAAATAGCGCCAGAAGACGCGCAGTAGGTAGGGTCACATCTTTAGCTACTATCAGCCAACCCGCCTGCTAAGCGTGACGATTATGGTACAATTATCTTTTTGAGGAAGCCTATATCCAGCAGTAGACTGATGGCATTAAATCAGCGTTTCCCATTTGCCGGTTTGCGACCCGGCACCGGGCCCTCACAATTAAATACCGGATAGCAACATTCCCGCCTTGTTCATAAAATAATTCCTACTATCGATCGACGCATGGTAAAATTCTACTTAAACTTTAGTCATTTTCGGGGAACTTGAATTCCTTAGTAAGCAGCGTGTTAGTAGGCAGCGTGCGAACTATTCGCACTAAAAATAGTAGTAATAGGGGTTAAAGTATGAAATTGCCGATTATTCTCCCACTTTTAATTTTGTTTATAGCTCTTAAGTATAGTCATATTATTGCGTTATTCTTTTTGTATTGTATCAAAAACTAAATAAAGTAACTTTTAACTAAAAAAAATGCAATACTAGTGCCTATTACTTCAAAGGAAGTCGTTGAAAAGACCCCTTTCAATGTGTCAGCTGACCTTCTTGCTTCAATTAAGTATATTTGTATTATATACTTTGATTTTCAGAAATTTAAATACTATAATGCGTAGCTTTATAACCATCTAACTTTCACCTTTAATTGCATCGAAAACGGTTCAGGCGTTTTTAAAAAAACTAAAAAAATTTTAGTATGGAAAAATGACTTTTCTCGATTTCGTCCATGCAAAACGGCAAATTCATACTTTAACCCCTAATATTATTTAAAAAAATCCTATTGATAAATGTGTATTATTGTACCTAATGGAACCAGTCTGGTTTTAAAATTTTTAAGTGGGTCACAAAGGGGCAGTGTGAAAATTACCGGGCCATGGCGGAACAATGTTTGGGAAACACTGCATTAAATGGTGATAAATACTTTAAGACAGCAAATTACCCACTAAACCGTACTAAAATTTGAATTATATAAAAAAAACCGCACTACTACTTATATCATCTAAAAATTGTCGTATTGCAAGAAGAGTCATTTTGGAACGATTTTATTCATTTTATTCTCAGAATACTAGAAATAGAGTCCCGCAAACAAACGTAGTACCTAGAACGATTTTAGCGCATTTTTTGTAGCTGAACTTTGTCTTTATTTATTTTTGTGTTTATTATTGACTAAGATGATTATTTTTCAATTACAATTATAAATCAAGATAATTACTTGTACACCTCGAATGATAAAATAATAGGGATACTAGGCATTAAAACAACGAACAACGAACAAAATTATTCACTACAACCTACAACCACGGTATTATTATGTCCAACAATTTTTTTATCAACAGTGAACAACGGCCATCATGTTCCATTTTACCATTTTATACTTATTGACAGTTTTTTTTATTAAAAAAGCACGTCACCACAAAATTAACAACTTTATTTACAAACAATAAATGTATGTTTATTACAGACATACCAACGCCTTAACCACATTGTTAAGGTCCCCAGAACAAATCAGAAGTAGCGGGGTCAAAGAATTTATAATGCTAAATTGAGCTTCCTAAGTTTGCTTGCGATTCGTTCTTTGGCTTCATTCGACAGAGGTCTCTGCGGTAGAGACGGGGGCCCGACCTTGATTCCTGATGCGATTTCCATGCCGGCTTTCATGATAGGCACCCATGGACCTGAAATGTGGGCAAGAACACTTAAAAAAGGTAAAGGAAAGTAACAAACCCGAGCAATTTTCGAAAATTCAAAACGCTTGTTGTCCGACCCGGTGTTCGAAAGCGGAACCTCGAGATCTTGGTCTGGTACTCTACCAATGGGGCGTTAAAGAACACATATTTAATACTAAATAAACCTTGTTGGATTAAGACCCTTTTCAGACTTTTCTTTAAATGACCAGAATAATATATGTCATTCCTAGGATCAGTGCCGTAAATAGGGCGGTACCACCGGTGCCCAGGCACAGGGCGTGGACTCTGGGGGGCGCATAAGATTGGCTGGCTGGACTATTCTTTTTCGGTTTGCTCCTGATAAGTTCCCGCTGCGCCCCTAGTGCTCGTTTCTACTCGCAATCTTCAAAAAGTCTGATAAATTAGACAAAACATCGCGCTCATAAATTTAAGGCATCAGAATGGGCCACGGAATTGCACCAGTGAACTTGCGTATCGAGTTTTAGTGTGTGATATTCTCTGTTTATTATGTTTTTAGTGGGTGGCTACATAATAGCCGAAGAGAACACATAAATAGTTCGTCTGCTTATTTGCCCACATTCAGTTCTAGTTCTTTAAAAAAAAGTATTTTTCTTCCAAAATATTATATAATTCCACCAGCACCAAAGAGGTTCTTGTTTGTGCTTTTAAAACTTTATGTAACACCAATGTATACAATAAATGAATATGAATATGAATATTAATAAAGTAGGCCTGGCCTATACATAGGAATCTTCTAGCTAGGATACCTATAATAGATACTTATCTAAAAAAAAAAAAACGCAGTTATAAAAGCTCGCACAGGGCGCAGAAAAGGCTATTGACGGCTCTGCTTAGGATCAACGGTAGTTCACATAAGAACAAACCTATTCTTTAACCTTCAGTTTTATGTCAATTTTTCTTGGAGGTGAGCTAATGAGCTCAAGCTCACCCCAAAAAACAGAGTCCTCCAATGACATATGAAATTCCGAAATTCCAGTAACTTACTACACCACCTAAGTGACTACTTCCTTGATAAAACCTACCCAATGAATTCCGAATATGAATCCACTGTTTTGTGCAGTAAAGTGCATATCTGTCTGTCTTCAGGCAGTAGTCCTTTTGTCTCATCTTACGACACAACTAGAATGGTTGGAGCTGATGACTTACCTTCTGCTGTATGTGCTTCGATAGCCAGGCACAGTTTCTCCTGCAGCTCCCTTGCTTTAGCCACGTCGTTCGCCTCCACCGCGTTGACGATCTCAAGAGCCAAGCGTGGGAACAGGCTGAAGGTTGTACCAATGCTGGACTTGATACCAAGCAAGGCTGCTGGGGCTACTAACTATGGACAATATGAAGACTATAAGTGGCACTGACAGTATACAGATGAACTATCGGCATAACGTGCCTCCGAAGCAAGACTTTATCAAACCCCTTACACACTTAAGGGGACTACTAGAGCTATGTGCTGACTCCAATTGATTTAATTTTATTACATCTAAACAAAATCAATTCTCAAAAAACTAGAACAGTATTATTTTAGCAAATTACCCCTAGTAAATACTAGAGGTAATTTGTTTAAATACGAGTAATACTGTTCTAGTTTTTTATTTGATTTTGTTTAGAAGTAATAAGATTATATCAATTAAGGGCAGCACATAGCTCTAGTAGTCCCCTTAAACAAATTTGGTACAGATCGTTTCATAAAATGACCAGGGGCCTAATTCGCGTAACCGAATCGCAGTTCGATCGTGATTGAATTGGACGATTTTGGCCTGAAACTGCGTTAAGCGGGGACCCGCGCGGCTTCATATAAAAGTGACCCGTCGCGGGAAGCCGCGCGGGAGACCGTCGCGGGGAGGAGGGCCCCGCGCCCGCGCGACAGAGCCCGTCTCCCCGCGTGGGGGACACGCGCGGGGGCACGCGCGAGGTTTGCCGACAGGAGCACGCGCGGGCTAGTTTAGTTCATGGCGCTATGTGTTACGGGCCGTACGTATAATAAGAATAATATATATTGTAATAATAACAATAAAGAACTGTGATTATAAATGTGATTGCTAAGCAAAGGCATAATTAAAGATTATGAACAAAATTGTATTATTTTCTTACCGCATTGTTATTGCCAGCCTCTCCATTGGTGATATGACTGATATAGCTCTCACTTTGAGATTGTTAACTTTCAAATACGGTTCCAGTTTTAAAATAATTCGTCATAGACTTGAACTGAAACTTTAAAATACTTATAAAATAAATATTCATTATCCCTTAATTTACTAAACTTTACAACAAATTCTCCGCATAGTAACCTAGATTCAATGAAAGGGCTCACTGGCTGTTGTTTTTTTTTGTGCTAGTCGTCGTTTTGCTAGCTAATAATATATTAAGTTATCCATTGCCACGACTGTACAAGCACACAGTTTAAATTGTACTGGCGACACTGCGTAAGTCGGTTCTCCGCGACGGGCCCCGCGACGGGGACCGCGGCGTGTACACGCGCGTGCTCACGCGACGTGCGCCCGCGCGGGCACCCGTTTAACACAGTTTCAGGCCTTTGACATTTAGCCCATACTAGAACTGTCAAAAACCTGTCGTTCAATTACGATTGTGATACGATTTGGTTACGCGAATTAGGGGACTGACCGGAATCATTCTGGAGACACATGCGTAGAAGGCGGCGTACCACAACAATCGGGTCGTAAGGGTTCCTAGCAGTTGTCTATTTACAAATGTACTGCTTATTATCCGATCTGTATAAAAGTGGACCACGTCACATTATCGCTCTGATCCCAAAGTAAATAAAGAACTTGTTTGTGGAAATCAGAAACCACAGTGGTACCACAAACACCTAGACCCGAGGAAATATAGAAAAATACTTTCTTTCCTACATTGAACCGTCCGGAAATCGAAACCGGGACCTCGGAGTAAGTGACACCTTGAAAACCGAACGCCACTACGCCACGGAGGTCGTCAAAAGATTACATCCATTTATTTATTATTATTTATTTTTATTTATTTATAACAGTGTGCATGTTCCATTACTCCATCGTCTCCATATTAACCAATACTATTCTATTACAGTTAGCTGTCTGATTTCTGGCTTCTTTTCCTTCTAGATTTGTTTGATCCACAGCTACATAGTTTGTTAAACTTTTACCTTAATAACCCAATGCAATAATAAATACTACTTACAGTATCAGCACCCAAAAACATTTCCTGGCCCTCCTTCAGGCTTCTCAGGACTTGAGCACCCTCACTCAAGTCGTTGGAAGTGAACTTGAGTCCTTTGAAGTTGGGGATGCGTTCAGTAGCCGCGGTCACGAATGCTGGCATGTTTACTGAAAAAAACATTCTGTCAGAAATCATAGTCTCATTCTTTGGTGTCATTTGCAGTATTAAAGCAAAGTTTGTTAGAGCATTTGTAATCGAAGATAAAAGAGAAGATTTTCATTACGAAAATGCATTTATGTTTTCTCTACGTGATAACGTCTTTAAAATCGTTTTAGTCGGGTGACATGTTCAGAAACTTGTGTCACACCAAAACCTCACGAGCGCGATCGCAGGTATAACGAGAGAGAGAGACGGACCGATCTCCCGTCTCATCTCGAGCGCTGCCAGTCAATCCGTGAAACTTGTCACGCGGAATCCTCACGAGCGGAGGCTGGCATAGCGTTCGAGTGAGTGGACCGATCTTCCGTCTCTCTCACTCTAGCGGCATACAAACGAATGGAGATTTTCTCGTTATCACGTAAACATCTCGATCGTAAACCTACTTTACAAACAACCAATTTTTTTTATCAATATTATTATAATAAGATATTTTTATTTTATTTTTTTATTTATACTTTTATTAGTGTTAATCTTCGTCCACACAGTTAATCTTTTGTATTGTAATGCTCACATTTCTGAAATTCTTTGTCACCTTCCCCACTCTACCTATTTTCAAGTATTCTCTACCTGATGGTTGTCTGGGAGAGATCGCTAACAGCTTTAAGACTGCCTGAATTGTAGTCCTTAATGTATTTTCTAAGTTAAACATTATTTTTGTATGGTGTTCAATAACGAATATCTATCTATCTATCTTACTTTTTACGGAGTTAAAATATTTGTTTCTTTGACTTTCCGTGGTATTTTAGGAGAATAATTTAGATGAGTCCTTCAACATCAAAACGCTTGAAACTGTGCCCAAAATATCGGAAACTTATCATTGTCATCTCTATCGTATACCAATGTACTGCTAGACATTGGCTCTTCCAAGGGGAGGACACAACCCTCCTTTTTTGGAGCGGCCCGTATTCAACTTACATACCAGTTACTCATTTTTTTATAATCAACTTATTCTATCTGATTAGCAATTTCGAAAGCTAATTGCCTTGCCTTTGACGACCATTTGGATCAGTGGTAGTAAACGCTGATTCAGAGCTATGGGTCGCGGGTTCGATCCTCGCACAGTACAGATATTTGTGTGCATGAAAATGTCTGTTTGTATAACTAGTTTTTCTATGTATAATAAGTACTTACATAATTACAAAAAAAAAGTATATAAGTAAGTTTATCGATTGTCTAGTTTCCCATACGTCAAGCTAATTAATAGTAGCTTAATTTGGGACTTACTTTCAACCTTGCTCATGATAGGGATGTGGTAGTATAAGACAGGTAGTGTGGGAGCAGCTTTCGCGACCTGTTCCACATAAAATACTAAGTCTGAAACCGATTGCGGCCTGAAGTACAACTCTGGTAATGTCAGGAGAGAATCTGCTCCAGCCTTCTCGCAGTATTTGGCCTGTAGTAAAGAAAAATCGTTTTTCAAACTGATTTGAAAAGGCACTCATCGAATTGAGAATTAGTTGAACGCTTTCAAATATAAATTATACATTAGAACAAGATCACTCACATACGAAACTACAATATAGGTGCCTAAATATATTAAAAGTGAAAACTTGAAAATCTGATCCGAAAATCATGGTGTTATGATAATTTTATTTAAAATTTTTGAAAAGGTGATGGTCATTCATGGATAGATGATTTTTCAGCCAACCCTCGTATGTTCTGATCGCAAAGTGATACTTGTTCTCTGAAATCAATTATATTGTTAAATGAAACTCAGAAACAAGTACAATGCTCTAAGAGAGAAATAATTTATCAGTTACAACGAAAAACCGCAGCAGTCAGTTAACTCGAAGTTCCATATTTGCGATTACAGCCATGAACAATATTACATAATGTCAAAACAAATTGTATCTCTTACAGTAAATATAAACATGATAACGTCGGGCTGATAAAAACAATAATTCAAATTAAATTTGAACAGCTTCGTCTGTTTTCTCAAGAACATTTGGACATTTACTTTATAGTTCATCAACTAAGAGGTAGGAGGTAGAAGCTAAGAAGTTGTAGGTAAAAGAAGTTTTATTTATCGAAGCAAAAACCCCAGAAAAGCAATTATTTTGTATCATTAGCGGTATACTGGGAGTGTCGAGTGTAAGGTATCAAAGGGCCTAAAGTACCTATATTATAAAGATTTGAAACTACTATTCCTTGAACATTTTTTCGACCCTCTCAGGTGGGACACCACCAAGCCACAACCCTTCTATAAAGAAAGATGCTACTGTTGAGACACAGAACAAAATGTAATTTATTACAAACTTAAAGGAGACAATGTATTATCAACCAGGCTGATCAAAAATTTACATACGAAGCTTCTTTTTGATTTATATAAAATAGCAGTAATTCTAACCAAATCTAGGACATCAGCCATCGGCGCTCCCCCAACTTGCACCATGATGTGGAGGCCGTTGGAACGGCCAGCCTTCAACCATTCGTCCACCAACTTCTTCCTATCTGCCACGCTGAGAGACATGTTCTCCCCTGTGGTTCCACCCACTGTAAACAGAATGGTGTCTTCATCAGCTAAGAAGCTGGGTTTACGATGGTGCATTTTAGGCGTATTGAATATATTACCCATATCTCCGATGGATGTACGCCTGGTTATTTTGGGCATTTTGGTGAAATGTTCAGGCAAAAATACATCTGTAAATCCAGTAACTTTAATAGATTGCAAATCACATTGATGATCCGGTTGCTGTAGTGGTGCGAAGGTCCGCCTACTACACTAGACTTCCGGATTCGACTCTCGGTTGAATTAATTAAGAAACTGTCTTTACTGAATTGGTTTCGGTCTAAAAGTTGTTAGCTACTAAAATTTTACCGACGGACGAAAAGTTAATTCAGTAGGTATTAAAAAAACAGGCCAAGTGCGAGTCGGACTCGCGCACCGAGGGTTCCGTACAAACTTTAACTGAATTAGGGATCCACTTACTTCCACCACAGATAAGATAATACTATGTTTCTACTTAGCCAAAATACCACAATATTTAATTAACTGTAAAAATGACTTTGTTTTTAAATATCATTATTTTTTATTTTTTGTATAAGAATCGTAAAGCGGTCAACAGGATACACCTACCTACCAAGTTTCAACTGTGTAATGCCACTACTTTCAGAATAAAGTGACTGTGACATACGGACGAAAAGACAGACTTGAAGAAACTATAAGGGTTCCGTTTTATGCCATTCGACTACGGAACCTTAAAAATGGCTCAAATTTCTTCATTGTCTTCGTTATTTTGTCTTCGTAGACATAGGCCTCTCCAGAGGATCTTCACATTACCGGAGTAAAATTTAACGAGAGGACTCAGCTCAGATGCTTTTGGGTCTAGCCCCTCCCCTGGATTCAGTAGCGTGCACACCATTACACCATACATTACAATAAGCACTGCATACCCTGTATACTACGTCTAACTAAACAGTATTCCGATCTTTTTTTTTTGCATTATTGCTTTGTTAAAGTTTTTTTAAACTTAGGTAGGCACTGCAGTCTGCATGGATACGCCACTGATACGTGGGAAACACTGAAAATGTTTAGAACTGGCCAGTTAGAACCATTGCTAATGAAAACTACTGGTGTCGCCAAATGTTAGATAAGTTCAACGGCGGTGACTCAAATGCTGTATTTGACATCGTCACAGGTGGTGAAAGCTGGATATATTGCTACGAATCCGAAACCAAAAGACACTCAGCTCAGTGGGTGTTTCCTTTCGAGGATCGGCCGCCTAAGGTGAAGAAAGGAAGAAGTCAAGGAAAAAAGATGATGGCCTCATTCTTTGGTCGGAAAGGTCATTTCACGACAGTTGTGCTAGAAGATGGAAGGACAGTACTGCAGACTGGTATGTCAATCGCTGTTTGCCTGTTGTCTTGGAAAAAATTCGACAGCAGCGCCCTCGAAGCAGGATCCTCCTTCACCACGACAATGCTTCAGCGCACTCCGCAAAACGGACAGTTGAATATTTTACTATGGCAGGTGTCGAGATAATGAGTCATCCGCCATACAGTCCCCGACCTGGCACCCTGCGACTTTCATTTATTCCCAAGAACTAAGGATAAAATTCGAGGTATTCGCTTTACGAGCCCTGAAGATGCGGTGAAAGCGTACGAAAATGCCATAAAAGAGACCCTTATGAAAGTATGGGCCCACTGCTTTTCTCAGTGATAACATCGAATGCGACGATGTGTAGAGAGGAACGGAGATTACTTCGAAAAACAATACAAGTATTGGCAACTTTCTACCGTTTTTCGTTTTCTAAACATTTTCAGTGTTGCCTAGGTAACAATTAAAGTGATACATTGAAAGTGTTGTAGATCTGTATACGTAATCAAAGTTTGTTCACCAATTGTTTATCGCCTACCGACACTCTTTTTATCTATTGTCATTTGTTTTGATTTAGATTTTATCTTAAAGATTTAGGTAAAACTAGCGGATGCCCGCGACTTCGTACGAATGGAATTATGAAATCAAACTTATCTGATAAGTATAAAAAGCTCAAAAGCTATTGAAAGTGTTAGAAGTTGTTGTAGGTATACGTAATCAAAGTTTGTTTACAAATTATTTATCGCCTACCGACACTATTCTTTTTATCTGTTGTCATTTGTTTTGATTCAGATCTTATCTGAGAGATTTATGTAATAGAATTTAGCTGTTGCCTGCCAGCAACTTCGTACGCATAGAGTTATGAAATCACACTTTAATATGCTACTCAATTATTTTTTTCTAGATCTATTTGGGTCACAATTTTTTTATCCTGCCGTGCACGCCTGCACACCAGACGCAAAGGCCTTCGCGCCACCGAAAATACTTTCCGAGTGGCGAAGTATTGGTCGCATAAAAACATATAGTTCACCATCGACACGATAAGAAGAAGATCCTGCCGTGATTAAGAGTTAAAAATCAATCCAAGCTTTCGAATTTATAATTTAAGTTAGTTAATTTACGATAAAAAATATTCATACCTAGAACTGATTTTATTCCAGCATCTGCCAGATATTTTGCATAAGCCGGAATGACTCGGTAGTTGATAGTTAAATCGTCGTTCAGAGGAGTGAACACTGGGGGCATAAGCCCGCGAGCGGTAAATACGACCTGAAATTGTAAAGGTTGTTGAGGACTATTAACTATAATATAGCTTTCAGCGATAAGACCGTATTTTTTTTTATTGTAGCAAATATTTCAGAAATTGATTTCTCTATTAAAGTAAAGTAGAAAAGAGCTACCTAGACCCACTGCAGGGCAAAGGCTTCACACTCACCATTCACCACCCGAGCAATGTTCGAGAATTTGAAACTCATGTTGCCCGACCCAGGGTTCGAACCCTGATCTGATCGACCAAGATCTTGGCCCGGTACTTAAACCACTCGACCAATGGGGCGTTTAAATTTCTCTATAAATATATGTAATTACCGTTTAATATGCAAGCAACTATAATTATTCAAAAACTTCAGCAACTCTTTTTTGTCTCATAAATTTACTAATAAATGTAACAAACAAATTATCAACAAAAGAAACAGTAAGAAATAATTATGTTAGCTAGTAAGTACCATTATTATCACAAATGAATTATGTATCATATAAGTAGAGTGTGTTTTTACATTTTTTACCTATTCGGTAAATTAGTAAAAAAGTTGTAATTATTTACATTGCTATTTAAGACTTGTAATTACTTACCATATTGGATACAATAATGAACAGATCTATTCCCCGCAACGCGTCTGCAACACAACTAGATAGATAGTGGGCAGACGGCAGATTTACTTGTTTTACGAGATTCGCTCGGTCACAATCACGACTAGTTGCGCTCGGGCAAATGATAACATATTTTTTATAGCTAGCAACATAGTTCATTGTTTGTAATATTACTTTTCGTTTAATTTATGAATAAATTTAAAATAATATCAAGTTACCGCGTTTTCTTATCAAATCACATAGCTGTGAGTGTCGACTGACGTTGTTGAATGAATCGACTATTTACTAACTGAGCTACATATAACAATAAAAATAGCTCAATAAAGCCTCGCTGCGTGCGTGCCACACTACTTATATGTCAAAATACAAACGTCACGCGCGTTTCTCATGTTATTTTTTAGATAATCTACATTTTTTCAAATGAAATTATTTTGTTTGTTGGTTCTGTAATGAAAATTATTTGGTTCAGTGTTCTATCACAAAAATGAATCCAATAGCAAGTGAATTGAGTATGAACGATTTGAATAGTAAATTCTTCGAAATCATACAAGATGAAGCTGCTGTTGAAGAAGCTACTAATTTTATTTACGACAGTGTTTTCGACGATGTCGCCGTGGGATTTTTGTTCGACTTCCACCACGGGCTGAAGACTGGTTTAACGGAGCTACTTGAAGGCGAAAAGGAAGATGAGGATGCGTACAAAATAGTGAACACTCCAGAATGCGATGTTTTTGGGTTTTCCATTCTGAAGAAAACACCGGATAGTAATTGTTCCTGCCCCAACTGTGAAAGGCCAGTTTCAGCAACAAGGTTCGCGCCGCATTTGGAAAAATGCATGGGTAAGTTGATTTATATTTTTATTGCATTCACATAATCAGCTGTGATTGATCTTAATTTTAAATGCATCTATGTTTACAAAATGGTGGCCATGACATCAGCTGGGCTGTATACTATTTAAAAAACTTACAGAAAGTATACTGCCAAAAGTCCTGAAAAACCTATTGTCAGACTGAAAATAAATATTTGCTTCTTAGCTGTAGCTGTATTTTCCTTTTCCTAGACGAACACAAAAACTTTGACCCAGTGTCTTTCAAGATGACTATTATTACAAAGAATTACAATTATTACAAAGGCTCATTAAACCTTTTAAATACTTATAACTTTAAAGTAATTAATTTGGAGAAAAAATAGATTTTTTTTGTAGACTAGAAAATAGCTTAATAAATTAGAGCAATGTTACATACACAATGCTATGTATTATATGATTAGTAGTAAGTCTATATGCTGTAGAAGTAGGAGCTAGAGGTATACCAGCAAAATCTCTCTATAACCTGTCAAAAGACCTTGGCTTGGCCAGAACTGCAGTAAGTTCTATACTAGAGGGAGTGTCTAAAGCTGAATTAGCAGGTTGGTACTAGATTTGGCTGGACAGGGAGTGAAACACGAGTAGTGAAGGTGATTGTTAATGTATGTTGGAAAGGGGCCATTAAAACCTACACCCGTGTCACAAGTCCCTGGAGCTACTCGGAGCTTCTCTTTCTGCCGCACGATGGACCTAGCACCCGCACGGTGAATCCATAGAATGCTTAGAAGTTTGTCTCTCTGTCTGGAAACAGTACTAAGCCAATAAAATGAGTCTACAAAATAAAACCTGTTGTGGTGGTGAGCAAGTCTTGCAGTGACATAAGTTTTTCATAACAAATGACATGCAAGCTTTGTGTGCCAGTCAATTTTAGTTATTACTTGTAATTTCTGTTAATTTACACAACTTTGAGGCAGATGTATGTTTGGCCACCCTAATGTCATACATATTATAACAGAAAGACAACTTGTTACAATGTTACCATTTTATTTTTTGAAGAATATCCCTACATCTATAGAACAATAGAGGGAGCAAAACATCAATATTAAAGTAAAAAAAGATTAATAAAAGTAATTTAAATAACAGCTAATGAACAAAATACGTCTTGGGAGATCACACAAGTTACCCCATGTTGTAGTTGCATGCCCGACAGGGTCCATAACACTGGTCTCATTTTATTAATAACATCTGTCTGTACATTATGGTCTTGCAATGAATTGTTGAGTAGTGAGTATGGTATCTTAACAGAAAAATAACCTGCAGGCTTACTCTTGACAAGTTCGAGTTACGATCAAAATCGAATCGACGTTGAGAATCAGTGATTTGTTACTCTGAAAAGTAAACCTAAACCTTTAAATCGATGGTGATTACGTTATCAACCGAAAATGTTTAACGGATCGCCATTTTAGATCGATCTTGACTTGATTTTGATTTCGATTCGATTGAGTTTGTTCAGATTTTGACTAGGTCGAATCGAGATCGAACTTAAATCAAATTCAAGAGTAAGGGCCAGTTTAGAATCTTTCCATGTGGTATATTTTCAGAAACAGATTATTAGTGACAATTATTGATGTAAGTAATAAAAAAAACTAGATGTGTGACACACCTTGCGAATTTAGTATAACCTATTTCAATATAGTAGATACAGCGTGACATGAATATCCATGTTAATAATGCTATTGCATGTCGACATATTTTGGCCAGATTATAAACAGTATGGTATCTTAACAGAAAAATAACCAGTTTAGAATCTTTCCATGTGGTTAGGGTTGCCAGGTCGCCAAACCTAATAGCCGGACAGACCTGAGTTTGGCCTGAAATTTGGGTAGAAAGGCCGGATCCCCTACATTATTGAGAATTTTGTGTCTCAGTATTAATAGGTACGAAAAATTTGTATGTAAAATCAAATTTTATGTAAATGCGAGAGCGATCGACAGTTGGCTCGGTGCTCGCTCGTTTGCGAATTGTAAAAAGCCTAACAAAAGCCGGACACCGTTTATTTTGGCCGAACACGATATCAAAAAGCCTACCTATGTATATTTTCAGAAACAAAGATTATTAGTGACAATTTATTATTGATGTAATAAAAAAAACTAGATGTGTGACACACACACCCATTAGACATGAGGGTGCGCATTTAGTATAACCTATTTCAATTGAGTAGATACAACATGACATGAATATTCATGTTAATACTATTGCATGTCGACATATTTTGGCCAGATTATAAACTTGACTCTGACATCAATTAAGGACAGTTTTAGATTGAATTTTTTATTGGACTGTGTATCTAGTTCTTATTATTATCAATGACTAGCTGTTGCCCGCAACTTCGTCCACGTCAATTTTTGTTATTATGATCGCGATTAATATAAATAATTTTTCCCGTTTTTGCAACATTTTTCACTGATACTTCGCTCCTATTGGTCGCAGCGTGATGTTATATAGCGTAAAGCCTTCCTCGATAAATAGACTATCCAACACAAAATGAATTTTTTAATTCGAACCAGTACTTCCGGAGATTATCGCGTTATAGTATAGATGACGATAAAGTATCTTTACAGAAAGATTAACTTTGACAATATTAGTAAATGTTGTGGTATTTTTAAATAAACATTAACTAACTACCAATGATATTACAAATATCATTGCTAACTACCTACCTATTTTACCAAACAGGAATGGGCCGTAACAGCTCCCGTATCGCGTCGCGCCGCATCGCTTCGAACAGTCGCGAGCCGACCTCGTACGCCGGGCTTCTTAGCGACGACGAGGACGACGCGGACTGGGCCGGCGGTTCGCTCCACAACGAACGGCGCAAGCGCAGGATCAAGAACAACAATAATAGGAAGCCCAAACTTCATAAGTATGTATCTTATCCAACCTCCATTGTCTTAACTAGTGTTTTTAGCTGCCATCTTTACAAGACTCTGATTGAATTTTCTATTTTTACTTTATTGGATTTGCATATTCCCTTCAGACAAACAATATAATGCTGAATGAAGAATCACTATGTGTAACCATAAATCTTAACAATAAATAAATAAATAAATAAATAAAGATTTTAAGACATGCCTCACTGGGCCACACAGAGCCATCTAGTCCCAAATTAAGCTACTATTAAGTACCCTGTCGTATGGCGTACTGGACAACCGATAAACTTACTTATATACTTTTTTTTGGAAATATATACTTAATATAGAAAACACCCAGACCAGTACAAACAGACATGTTCATGCACACAAATATTTGTACTGTGCGGGGATCGAACCCGCGACCCATGGCTCAGAAGCAGCGTTTACTACCGCTGATCCAAATGGTCGTCAACAACAATGGTAACAACAAGCCTCTCCGGAGTAATATTGCCAACACTTATTAAACTTTATTTCATGTTAGTTATTTCGAGATTTCTACCATGTATCTTGTTTTTTATGAGTTTCAGATATTTCGTCACTGTTACAAGGACTATGATCGCGGAATAACTGATGCAAACTGATGTCACTGCGGGTGGGTGATTGTTACGAGTAGATACATCGATCTATCCTCCGTCGTAGTCTTTTATTGCACACGACACTGGTACTATTGTTTGTCAACTCACTATTCACTCGAACCTGTTCTCGACACACAAGGCTCACAGTGTCCGATCGCGAAAGTTTAGTTTTTGGATTTTATAACTAACTCTTATTATAATTTTGCCAATATAGCAAAACACTTGGCAGGCTGGTTGGCGTTTGCAGATCCGCCAATGGTATGGAAAAGACGCTGCTGCCCGTCTTCTTCTGTTAGTTCTCCTTTAGTAGAAATTTGAGGGTGGTTATAATCTTTGCTGTGTGGGCCCCAAATGACACTGCCATACAATTACTGTAAACAAGTCGTAGTAGACTAATGGTTAATAAGTTGGCAGTGTTTATTTGATACACATTAATAATAGGGGTTAAAGTATGAAATTGCCGATTATTTTCCCACTTTTTATTTTGTTTATAGCTCTTAAGTATAGTCATATTATTGCGTTATTCTTTTTGTATTGTATCAAAAACTAAATAAAGTAACTTATGACTAAAAAAAAATGCAATACTAGTGCCTATTACTTCAAAGGAAGTCGTTGAAAAGACCCCTTACAATGTGTCAGCTGACCTTCTTGCTTCAATTAAGTATATTTGTATTATATACTTTGATTTTCAGAAATTTAAATACTATAATGCGTAGCTTTATAACCATCTAACTTTCACCTTTAATTGTATCGAAAACGTTTCAGGCGTTTTTAAAAAAACTAAAAAATTGTTAGTATGGAAAAATGACTTTTCTCGATTTTGTCCATACAAAACGGCAATTTCATACTTTAACCCCTAATATCAAGTTTTTTTTATTGATTCCTGTTACTCCAACCAATTTGTGTCGACTTTGAAAACGTCAAAGAAACTCAAACCTGCGACTTAAATTTACAGCATTTAATTAATTCTTGGCTGCGATAACTTGGCATTCCAGTGGCAACAGCCGAAATAACAACGGTAACGCGAATTCCGATGCAAACGATGGCGGCGCCACCTATGAGACGATGACGGCAAATGAGAAGAAGAATCTCCTCCTCCAGATTTGTGGTGTGGTTTCTGAGCACACGAAGAAGTTATGCACAAGGTTTGTTTTGCATGCATATGTTTCTAACATGTAAAAATAATAGTAATGTTTTATACAAATATTTGAAACGTATTAAAACCATAGTCCTAAAAGATGTATAGCAGTGCCATGCAGCTGTAATTTTTTGCCAGGCAAGCAGCCACTTCCTGTTTTCATACATTTTATATGGGGACGTACTCATTTTGGCCGGTGGTCGCCACAAGCTTCTTACTATTAGTTTCTAGTGGGGACGTTTGTGGCCTTGGCTTGTGGGCCGGATTCGAGTACTATCTAACGGAGGCGAAGTTCCTTGTATTTTCAATGTAAGACAACTTGTTTGTTTCTATTTAATCAATATAGATCTACCCGGTGCCCCCAACACACCGAGGAACAGCGTCGTGCCCTACGAAACAGCGTATTAGAGCCGTCTACGCCGGAGCCTGGCGCGTGCGGCGACGACGCGGGCTCGCCGCCCGACTCCAGCCCCTCGTCCTCGTGCTCCAGCTCCAGCCGCAAGCGGGACCGCCCAAGGGCGCCGCCCAAGGTGAGCCCTAACATTTTTAACCCTATTAAATCCACTCGTTACAGCAAAACTCGCCCAATGTGAGCCCTGGGGCCTAATTCGCGTAACCGAATCGCAGTTCGATCGTGATTGAATTGGACGATTTTGACATTTAGCCCATACTAGAACTGTCAAAAACCTGTCGTTCAATTACGATTGTGATACGATTCGGTTACGCGAATTAGGGGCCTTATCATTTTACATTTTTACATCCACGCGCCATTACAAAACAAGCTCTTCGGTCTACTTCACCTCTCTCTCTCTCTCTCTCTCTCTCTCACACACACACACACACACACACACACACACACACACACACACACACACACACACACACACACACACACACACACACACACCGGTAACTCTCTCTAAACCCACTAATCATAACAAAATTACAATCTTTCTCATACTTAGAAATGTAAATTTCAAACAGATGAGCTAAGCATTTTAGTATCCGAAATCTATGTTTTACCCCTCTCTTTGTCTGTCTTATCTCCTTCACACACACCAGCCACGCAATCCGCCCAAGGTGTGCCCTAAACCAACCAATCACAATGAAACAAAACCTGTCAAACACGCTTTTCTCTCACATACCCTTGCTTTTTCTCTCACACACAGATAATTCATGTCTATAATCTCTCAAACACAGAATCGTTTTAGTTTCAAATAAACGAACAAAAATCAAACTAGCCTCTTCCTTTTCTATCTTTTTCTCTTCGCCGCCCAATAAGCTAAAACCTTTAACAAACTAAACAATATGCTCAAACCTTTTTAATCTATTTCTAAACAAACTATCTCTCTCTCTCTCTGTCTGTCTCTCTCACACACACTTTAACAGAATCAAAATTAAATCAGTGGATTTGAATTTGAGTGGTGAGTTGTCATACTTTTTTTTATCTCTTACTTTCTTTCTCTATGTCTCGCAGACACACACACATACATACACACAAACGATAATACACACTCACTTAAGCACGCGAGCGTTCTCGTCAGCTGCTTTTATTGTTTGAAATAAGAATTAGTTCATCTACAATATTATTAATCTGGTATTTTTTAATAGATCAACAAGAGGAATAAGGAACCAGCTAACAGAGACTGAGGAAGAAGAAAGACCTGAATGGACGTAATAGTGCTGGAGATTAAAGGGAACGTGAGAGATACCTTCTGGAAGATGTGATAATCTATCTTTGAATCGGATTTAGCCGCCAAAGTAATAGGTTGGTCTAACTAACCCTTAAGTAAAAATTTTGTTAAAATAAAGTTTACCACATATAATCAAATCATAACCCATAAATAAATAAAACATCTCTGGTTGTCAGACTAAAAAAAATCTCTTTGATGTATGTACAATCAAGGAAGATTTGATACAAGTAACTAATTTAGAGTGGAACAAACAATTTACAGCCATTGTTATGAAATGATTTAAAATCTGTTACTTATGTGATTCTATTAGGTTGGATAGTTTCATGTTTGAATATCACCTTTGTGTTGGGTATCACAAATTTGAGTTAGAATACAAAAACTTGGTGTTAGAATACAACAACTTTGTGATAGAATGCAACACTTGGATGATATTTTAGAAATTTAATTGCAATTATAATACCTATCAATATTTAAACTTGAAAAATTCTGTCTCAGGCGGGACTCGAACCCGCATCTCCATGCATACCGGGCGCGGCGCTTCATCATTAAGCCTTGGCAACACTTGGTGTTAGAATACATTTTTTTTTTAAATTACCTATATTCGACTACAGTAGTAACAAAAAAACTTTTCCGATACTTACATTTGTGTCCAAATTTTGTTGAGATGTCTATGTTGGCTCCACCATGGGCGACCTCTGTGATAGGTACCGGGTACGATCTCCGGTGGGGTGAGTGCAGGGAAGCTATTTGTCTATATTATCAAGTTCCTGTTATCTATTATGTTTCTCATTTCCACGCAACAAGTGATTGAAAAACCTCTTTTGTGATAAGAACAATGTATGTAATTTTTTCCACATTTATAAAAAAAACTTATTTTATAGAAAAGTTTTTGCTTTTCAGCAGTGGAATTAACCGCTATATCATAATAACCAATTACCTATCTATCGAAGAGTATTTATATTTACTAACTACATGCTCCATTTTTATCACCTTGAGCTAGAAGCCAGCTCAATATGCAATGAGTGTTGTATCATGAATAGTGCTTTGTGACATCGCTTTCTTAAAAAATGTATTTTCTTAGTAAAAAAAGATAAGAATTATAATTTAATTAACATTTTAGAAATCGATCATACTAGAATCTTTCTCATATAAACGCTGATACTACACTCTTACTACGAAATCATTGGGAGTGCACCACGATTTTAATCTCTGGCACTATAGTGATCGCCATTTAAATGTAAAGATATAAAACGAACGTGATATTTCTCAGGGAACTCGCCAGGCCCGAATTAGGCCCCAGATCGTTGATACTAAATATAACTTTTTAGTTATTTTTTTTTTAAATGTGCTAATGAATTATATAGTCAATGTCAAACTGATAATAATCACCAACATATACAGGCATTTCTTACATATAATTGATCAGCTTTTACTTGGAATCTATAGTTTTGTTCTGTTGGCTGTACATAATTATTTGATTATTAACGGCCGGTCCTAATAACCTATCTATCTTCAGTTTTGGCATATCGGAGATAGAAAACAACTTCTGTCTTTGTCAAATCACAGATTCCTAATTGTATTGGGATGTTTGAACTATAACGAACAAAAGAAAATATCTCTGGACGGCAAAATCAGAGACAGAAGATGTTTTCTATCTCCGATATGCCAAAACTGAAGATAGATAGATTATTGGGACCGGCCGTAAAACAACAGCACGTCAACCTACCACAAAACGTCAAATTTTCTCAATTGATATTGATCTCTACTTGTTTGACTTAAAGTTGAAAATCAATTCAATGACCTTTAACTTTTTGGGTAGGTTGACATGTCGTTGTTGTCTGTACTAATTATTTGTAGGATTTAGTAATGGCTATCTAGATATTAAGGATTTTGTAGATACATTTTACCAATAAGTTTATTTGTATGCGATCTCAAAACATTTGTTTTATAGTAATTCATGATTGTAAAGACAAGAGATATTCGTATTATTTTAATGATTATTGTGTAATTAATGACTGAAATGTATACCTGTATGGATAAATGAATAAAGATATAATGTGAGATTGTTTTGATATTATTATTTTTTAAGATTTCAGACCACTTACTAGTCGAACGACCTAATTTAGTGTAAAAATTTTTAGCCTTTGAACCCCTGCAATTACGCGAAACTTGACTAATTTATTTAAAGTCTATTGATGTATGGGTTGTGTATCTTTTTTTTTTACGATGACGCATTATTTTTACTGAGAGTACCTATTTCGAGATATTTTCTTTTGTTCGTTATAGTTCAAACATCCCAATACAATTAGGAAACTGTAATTTGACAATGGTCAAAAAACGAAAAAACATTGCCGACGAAAAGAGACTAACACTAAACAGTAATTTTTACTATGTATTAACTAATTTAGAGTCTGCCTAAGAGCCGACAATTATAAAAAGTAAACGTGGACATCATTTGGTAAAAGTATTTCTACCACCGTCTCTGTTTAGTGGGGTGATTGAAAAATGAATTATTAAATGAAACTATATCGTAAAAGAATAAAACCATTATTTATTGGCATACAGTAACTGTATTGAAATATTTACATTAATATAATATAGATATCACAAAACACACCTCATAGAACTTGCAAAAGCGAAACAACGTTACACTAAAACAACGCACGAACTACCTACAATATTCCTCGAAAGATCTTTGGAATGAGACTTGCGTCTATAAAACAGTTTAAGTTCGTCAAAATTGAACATATAATACTTATCCATTGTAAATTATTAGAAAAGCTAACATGTATTTTAAAAGGCGTTAGTAAAGTATTGAAATTATTAAGACAAAACATTTAGAAATTTGTGCTGGATTATCCTGGTTACATGGCGGACTATATTTTGCAGGCTATTATAGTAGAGTTGTGGTGGAAAGTCTCGCAACCAAGTTATGATTGAATACGTTTTATTGACCTAGAGCGGTGTTTCTTAACCTGTGGTCCGCGGACCCCTAAGGATTCGCGAGTAATGATTAGGTGTCCGCCATCTGATTTATGGCCATTTGAATAAAGAAATAAATGCAAGCAAGTCTTGTAATCGTTGTTTACTTAGCACGAGCGTTAGCACGCGGGATCCGACCGACTAATATAAACTATCCTCGATTTATTCCTGTGTTTTTATTAGGGAGGTCCTTGAAATTGTGCTTGAGTTTTTAGGGATCCGCGGACTCAAAGGTTTAGGAACGCTGTCCTACAGTATATCGGGTGCGATAATTTAACTTAGAACTGTGTAAAGTGTAGGCGGAATTGCCGACCAGCGGCCCGCACGACTATCCTAGTAATAGATACTGGTATAGTATAAAATACTACTGCGGCCTTAGACAAGTGGCTTTCTTATATCAATACGCTCGACGAAAAGAAAAAATATCTAGCGTCGGTGTAAAAAATATCTATGAAAAAATGTACAGCGCCTCTAGCGGTCATTTGAGAAACTAAAATCGCTAGTATGAGTTAACAAATAAAAACCTTTCGAGATTTAATTGCTAGCGAGTACCGTTTTGCAGCAGTTGCGCTAAAAAAACGGTACTGTTATCTATTTATCTACGATATTAGAAATCAACTCGTTAAAGGCCGCTGATGCCAGATTTGTATCACAGTAGTACGAGCTTTATTATCGCAAGCAATTATTTATAGTGACTGGCCCGTTAGCTGAGCGCTGAGTTGCTCACGCTGTAAGCTAAAATACAACTTGCATAGGATTAAGTGTAAGTTCAAACAAAAGGTAATTAAACATGGTTTTATATTTACTATACCTATTCACGGTATAATGTTCAAAATAGGATTCAGAATTTGCAGAGCATCATGATGAAAATTGATTAGGGGGCATCCATAAATTAGATCAGATTTTTGAGATTTTCAGACACCCCTCCCCCTTGCCATGCATTTTTACGAAAATTCCCATACAATTTTGCCCAATGTCACCAATAGTAAGACCCCCCCCCCCCCTTAATGTGTGACGTAATTTGTGGACGACCCCTTAGATGCATTGGTGTAAAATAAAAAAAAATACTAGTTACACAATCATTGACAGAAAAACTTCTTCACTGAACAAATGGGTGCTCTTCTTGTTACCTTAGGGCGAACGCTAAAACTCGCGCAGGCGCACGCTCGCGTGTCTATAATGAGAAATAGTATGAGAAGCGCAGGCGCGTGCGACGGAGCGCGGGCGCGGACGATGGATTGTCACGCTCGCGGTTTTGTTTCTACAAATCAGTCGAGCGCCGCTAGATGCCACGGTCAGACGCGTCGGAGGCTAGGTACAACCATGAACATCGATACAGAGCGTGTTATAACGGGGACTACCGTTTCTTTGCTCACCAGTTCGCGCCACTGTAGACTGAGGTCCGGAGGTATAGCTGTCAAAGGCGATTGGCGCCGAAACAAAGTGTTATTATCTTGAATCTAATTAAGGTTTATTATTTATAAATAACTATCTTGATATCAACAAACTAACTTCTGAAATAGTTGCTCTTGAGGCCACCTATTTTTGCGCTTTTTCTTAATTCCGCTTTTAAAGCGTTCACATTAATCGCCAAATAATCCATATTTGCGATATTTTACGAAGGAGATCACTTTCCAGCAGGTAAATTAAAGAAATTATAATTTATGCAACGAATTCCGCTAAAGTGAATGATATTCGACCTCACGCGACACAAGCGCCTCTAGTGGCAAATTCACTAGCGATAGCCCCCATTGAAGTACAATTTCGGCCAGTATTATAGGACATGGCGAATGAATGCGTTTTTGCCAAATAATCCATGGTAATCTACTCGACACAAGTGTACACGCTCGAGATCAAAATTATACTAGAAGCGCTAAATGAGACGGGCGCTCGCGACGGATTCGTGGCCAGGCGGACTTCCGACGCGGGCACCCGCGTCCGCATCCGCCCGTGTTTAAGCGTTCGCCCTTAGTTGCATCACGGTAGATATGACATAACATTAGCTACATTATATTATACACGGTGCATTTTTAACCACCTGGAAATCGAAGCCCACGCTATGTGAACATTGTATATAACATGTAAGTGTTATTTAATTTATCAAAAACACTATTTTTAATATCAAATATTTAATTTTGTCACACGCTGTGACGCGCAGAGACGTATTATTTTGCTGCGACGGGATGGATGAACTTTACACAGCTCCTCCCGTGCGCGTCACAGCGTGTTTCAAAATAAATAGCTAAACCAATATATTCTATTTATAATAAAAAAATGTTTTTTTTTTTAAACAAAAATAACACTGCCAAGATGATATACATAAAGGTTACAGAACGTGGACTTCGCTTTACAGGTGGTGGATAATTAATGCATCATGTATATAAACTTTGACAATACGAAGTGTTATGTATGTATTGAATGGGACTGTGGTTCTTAATCTTACATTTCATCAAAAGTTACATGTCATGTTGATAAAACTTCGTTTTTACTCATATTATCCGAATATAGGATTTCACAGACAACATCAAAATTAACTATCTTCACATCGAGATTAATGTTTGAATAGACAACCATTTACATTCCGTACAAATTAGATTTTATTAAACTAATAAGTAATCATACCTTTTCGTGAAAAACTTCTAATTATTAAAGTGTTATTGTAAATGATACTATATTAACTAAAACTGCTACTTGCATTAATGTCAATATTTAATACTATAAAACTTATATTCAAAATAAAGTTGATCTAAACATTGGTGTTATTATAATCGAACTATAGTCACTGTTACTCTATAATTTATTGCTGAATTATTATCACTTAGCAATACAAATCCAACATAGCCATTTGTATGATCGGCAAAACTTTTATAGTCCCACAGTGTCAGGCACAGTGTGCAGAAGTGTTAACATATATAATTAGTTTACGTAGCTTAGATACCTGTGAACCGAGATTCAAAAGTGATGGCTCTTTACAGCGGACCATAAAACCAAACCTCAATTAGATAGAGGCCTACCAGAGGTTAATTGACAGGATATTTTTGTTAATTTATAGGCCAATCTCTAACTGCGGATAGTTTATTAACATAGGCTTTTGATAAATGGGTGAACGTCAGAGTGACGTCACGGGGCCATGACACCTCCAAAAAAGGAATCCGAAGTCCGACTTAGGGTAAGCTACGCCAACTAATTTACATGGACATTTCTAGTAACGATCGCCGCTAGATTCAGATGCTTTACTCTGCAACACGAAACTCGTATTTACGGATATATGTCTCTTTCAGATACTTTAACGGCCAGTTCCAATAACCTATCTATCTTCAGTTTTGACATATCAGAGATAGAAAACAACTTCTGTCTTTGTTTCTCTGGACGGCAAAATCAGAGATAGAAACTGTTTCCTATCTCCGATATGTCAAAACTAGCGATAGATAGATTATTGGAACCGGCCGGTAATTTAACAGTTATATTTGGTAATATAAGTTTTATTCTATTTCAAATCACCTGCGTTACTTTCCAATGATCCGCAGGCGAATTTATTATAAAAGCA
Source organism: Anania crocealis (assembly GCA_949315895.1). Classification (NCBI taxonomy): domain Eukaryota; kingdom Metazoa; phylum Arthropoda; class Insecta; order Lepidoptera; family Crambidae; genus Anania; species Anania crocealis. The sequence continues at coordinate 4,507,853 of OX438868.1, forward strand.
TAGCATTTATCATCTTTGTTTGAGTTAATGGCGTTTCCTTATAGATTTCGCCAATGTCGAGTGTATGTATTAAACTCGTATTATTATTAAAAATAGGTATACAGCGGGCTTTGTGAACGAACAAGTCCAGTTATAAACTAAGAATGTGGTAACTGCTGAGACTATTTACCGCGAAGATCACTGTTGATGTATCTAGAGCATTTATCATCTTACGGCCGGTCCCAATAATCTATCTATCGCCAGTTTTGACATTTCGGAGATAGGAAACAGTTTCTTTCTCTGATTTTGCCGTCCAGAGAAACAAAGACAGAAGTTGTTTTCTATCTTCGATATGCCAATTTAAGTGAAGATAGATAGGTTATTAGGACTGGTCGTTGGCGCAGCATTAGTTTCGACCATAGATAAAAAATAAAAACTAGATACACAGTCATAAACAATAATGACACTTCAGAATGTCATGATTGAATCACCGTAGCGGTTTTTACGTTTTATAATTACCCAATGTAAATTAAACCTTACTTCAATGACATTAGGTTGAATGCTACAAAAAGAGCACCGAACTGTATTTAAATCGCTAAATTGGCGAGAACCTGTTAACTATATATTTATTTTTTTATTTTTTGTCTATGGTTTTGATACACCAACATACATTTTAAATTGACTTTTCACTGAAGTTATATGCTTCTTATTCACACACAAGCTTACTTATACAAGTGCGAGATGTAAGCATGGTCTCGTATGTGAAATGGCAGTCAGATTTAAATATATGCACTTATTTATAAAACTGGGAACTAACTTCAATACTATTGTAAGTTTTATAAAGAAACAGTTACATTATGATTGGGCTGTGTTTTAATACAACTTGTTAATGGAATAACACAAAACCTCATAGGTGGTAGCTGAGCCCGTGAAACTGAACAAATTTTGTTGTAGAACAATGCAAACATCCCAAAATACCAAAAATAAAATAAAGATTTTCATACAAAATGACTCGGTCAGCTGATTAGTTTGTAAGAAAATTCAAATAATTTTTTTTGGGTTTCGTTAAAGTTTTAGAACAAAAGTTGTTCAGTTTTATGGGCTGACCTACCACCCGAGAGGTTTTGCGTTATTTATATAACCATATTTCGTACCGAGCACCAACTAACAAATACAATAATTAATCAGTTTTACATTTAGCATCCAGGCACATATTATATTGTGATAAATTATCTTTATTCTATTGTTTTAGTGCAAGAAAGATTATGTGTATTTTACTAACAACAAATATTATATCAAACAATGATAAGTATAGTTAAAAAAATAAGATAAAAACGATTATTTAACATGATAAAACTTCAAACCGATCAGTTTAAAATAATTGACAATGAAAAAGATAAAATACTGATGTCACTTGACTGCAAAAATTGCTTTCGATAAGAAACTATTTCACCATAGAGTAAGCACCGGTTAATTAAAAGTATTGCTTGTGAATAAGATGAAGAAACAATCTAGTACAAATTAATAAAACAACCTTGTTTATGACATAACACTGACAAAGCAAATGTAGAGAAATACCATAGTTTATAAAATTCTTAGTTAAAAGTTTCCGGGTCACAACAATATGCAGAATACGGTCTAAGGCTCTGACCCCATTAGACATTGGCAAGATTAGGTTGCTTTTTGCAGAGTGCAACATTATTTACGTTTTGGAGACGCGACGCCTTTGACCAGAGGAGCCTAGGGGTCCCCGCTGAAAGCCAGCGTCGTGATAAGCCTCTAGGCTGTCACGACTAATGCTAAGCCGGTACCTTTTTTGACACTTAATTTTTTTTTTTATATGTGCTTTGTGTTTGTTTTAGTGTCAAATAAATATTTCTTTCTTTCTTTCTAAATTAGATAAAAAAGTAACATTGCATAAGGTTATGTTCTATTAACGAAAAATACAAAGAAAGATTGAGAAATCGACGCACGAACGACGACATCTCATATGGGATCAGAGCCTTGTATTTAAAAGTTTCATCAGCAATACTCAGCCCTATAGATCACTTTACGAGTTCAGGCAATGAACAAGGAATATTTGTATGTCTCCGCCAAGGATGAGGAACAAATCGTTTAAACTCTTATCACAAAAATAATTAATAACAGAGTATCTACATCTTTTAGTCTGTTGCCATTTACTCTACATCTTCCACGTGACACAACATAAAATGTGACCTTGTTCTTTGCATAATAATATTAATACCTTCTACGTTCCTACCAAGTAACTTATTTTGTATGAGTTTCAATATATATTTTGGCAATGTGCCAACACAACAAAAGAAATTCGCTAGTCGCGTTTATTAGGTGTTCATATTATATTTTTATCAATCCTACATTTCGTACACTTCACAGCATTCATGGTCACTGATGAACTGAATGATTACCATGAACACTAGAAAATGTTTGAAACATATAAAACAACTCTCATAAAAACCAAGGTACAAGGTAGAAGCCCTGAAACGATAAACTCTATGGTTACCATAAATGTTTTTAAGTAAATTTTAAGCAACAACTTTACTCGTAAAAAAATATTAATCTACATAAACCTGGTATTTCTCTAGTGGCTCCAGTGATATTGGCTGCGTACTGCGCGTCGTACATTGTCTATGCGCGTCTGCGCACGCGCTTGCTATTCCGCGCTGATGATACTGTCGCGGCCGGGGCCCACGCCGATGTATTTCACTATAGGGAAAAAATAATAATTTTAAGAATATATTGCTGATTACGATAGGGAGAACTGTTCAACCCTTTTACAGGCAGAAGTACTCCCACTAGTATAATTTAAAGCTTAAACCAAGCGAAATAAAGTTTTGACCAATAAACAATTTAGACACTAATTCCAAAAATACCGTTTTAAAAATACTATCAAAAGCTGTGTACATTTCATTCTAGATGATCAGTGTAGTGTTAAAATAAGCCTATAGAGGCATCTTGTGCATTAAGTTAATTACGAAAAATATTCAAAAAATACTTAGGATTCGTTGTAAATCACGCTGTGATTTCTAGTCTTACACTATTATTGGCATGATACCTTACAGTAATCTCATAATAATGTAAATAAATTTGAACAACAATACACCTAGTTCTGATCAAACTAATTAACTAAAAAAACCATTGTTTAACGTAATCATAAACAACGATGGTCCCACTTAACACCCAGACACGAATAGTCTTGCGTGAGAAGTGTTTTTTTTTTCTAAATTGAATCGTACCCAAGACCTCTCAAACCATGTTTCCACCACTCGTACCCACGGTGTAGATTGTCAATCTTATAAAGTAATATAAGTTGAACACTCACCAGGTATCTGCAGCGCGTCTTCAATGCATTTGACGTATGCGCGAGCCTCCTCAGGCAGCATGGCCATGTCTCGCACGTCTTCTATACTACGCGCCCATCCCGGCAATGTCACGTATTCAACCTGGAAGGTTTACATGTCCATCGTTATAACTCTCCAATTAATGGTGTTCGCGTAAATAAAATAAAAAACAAATAAATTATCTTGTAAAATAGAGAAATCTTGTAAAATAATATTTCTTTCCCCCAAGTCCATTCGTGTAAGTAAAGGTATATAAAGTAGTACTGCCAGAAGGAGATAGGCAGCAGCGTCTTCTCTGCACCATCCAAACCAAAGAACATGGAATGGTTAGAAAGGCTGTCATGCGCCATTTGCATAGCTGGGCATTAACTCGTTAATCCGTTAATCCTTAATTAACGAAGTTAACATTTTGATTAACGGATGAACTTTTAAGTTAACTATTAAAAATTTTAACGGACACGTTAACTTCCGTTAATCGTTAAGGCGGTGTAGTTCCAAGATAGAAAAGCAGGTTCAGACAAGTATGAAACGACAAGTGCCGGGCGGCGCATGGCAGCGAGTGAAACAAAAACAAAACTAGATATATTTTGCCGGCGCGGGCGAGTGAGACAATCTATATTCATAAATCTATTCATTAAATACAATATTGCTATACACTCAGCGCTGCAGTTAAATGTCTGTTTTCGACGGGTAAAGACATTTTAACACCAAAACGAGCCTCGCTTCCAGACGAGAATTTTAACATGTTAATGTTCCTGAAGGAATATGCCCTAAATATACCTTATGCCCGACGATTAAATTACACATTTGAATTATACAAGTACTTTGTTTTGTTCCTAACCTATTAACTTCCAGAACCTACTAACAGGTTTTATAAGTTCACTAACGCAACGATATAAAAATGCAATTTTACACATATTAACGGATTAACGATTAACGTTAACTTGCGTTAATTCTTACGAAATGTAACGCTTTAACGTTTAACGAAGCTAACTTTTTGTGTAGCGGACTAACTATTAACGAAGTTAACTATTTGATTAAAGGTGCCCAGCTATGGCCATTTGTATGAGAAACGATGTCGCCGCTTGCGCCCCACTTCACATAAACGAGTTCAAAGAACGCCAATCGAGCGAATTCTTTTGACGTCGTGCGACCAATAGGGTTGAGCGAAAAGTTGTCAAAAGAAACCAATCACAGCGCTCTAAGTATGAGCATTTGCACATAACTACTGTGGCGCGCCTGCCCTGCCTACATCGCCTTTCTAACCTTATTCCATGTTCTGTGATCGCTAGCCCGCCTGCCAAATGTGGCGATTATGACATGATACCTACTCTTTTATTTACTTCTTATACTCCTACAAGAACAGGGGAGGTGGTGCTATCTTCTTTATGTGCCGGAACCACACGACACGACTTATATACACAGTGCATTTTCAACCACCGGTGAATCGAAGCCCACGTTATGTTACCATTATGTATAACATCTTGGCAATGTTTTTATTTTATTTTATAATATTTAATACATATGTTTACACACTAGTGGTTTAAATACCGGGCCAAGATCTCGGGGTCCCAGGTTCGATCCCCGGGTCAGGCAACAAAAAGTTTCGAATTTTCGAACGTTGCTCGGGTTTATGATCACCAACCCGCATTTGGCAAGCGTGGTGATTATGCCAGCTCCCATCATTGCTGTGGTAACTTGAATTCAATGATGGAGGCCTTTTTTCTGCAGTGGGATGATAGGCTGTTACTTTACTTTACTTTTACATGCCTCACTGGGCCACACAAAGCCATCTAGTCCCAAATTAAGCTACTATTAAGTACCCTGTCGTATGGGGTACTAGACAACCGATAAACTTACATATTTTTTTTAAATAAGTACATACTTATAATATACATAGAAAACACCCAGACCAGTACAAACAGACATGTTGATGCACACAAATACTTGTACTGTACGGGGATCGAACCCGCGACTCATGGCTCAGAAGCAGCGTTACTACCGCTGATCCCCAATTTTTTCATAAAGATATTTAAGTTTGGTTCAGCTATTTTAAACACGCTGTGATGTAGCCATGTAAGGTCCATTCAACCAGATCCAGCGTGTTACAAAATTAAAAGTCTGAATCAAAATTTTACAAAAAATTACTTTTAATCAAAATATTAGGGGTTAAAGCATGAAATTGCCGTTTTGTATAGACGAAATCGAGAAAAGTCATTTTTCATACTAACAATTTTTTAGTTTTTTTAAAAACGCCTGAACCGTTTTCTATGCAATTAAAGGTGAAAGTTAGATGGTTATAAAGCTACGCATTATAGTATTTAAATTTCTGAAAATCAAAGTATAATACAAATATACTTAATTGAAGCAAGAAGGTCAGCTGACACATTGTAAGGGGTCTTTTCTTCCTTTGAAGTAATAGGCACTAGTATTGCATTTTTTTTTTGGTCAAAAGTTACTTTATTTAGTTTTTGATACAATACAAAAAGAATTACGCAATAATATGACTATACTTAAGAGCTATAAACAAAATAAAAAGTGGGAACATAATCGGCAATTTCATACTTTATACATAACACTCCCATGTTGTAATACATAAGGGTCCAATAAAGTGGGTTTCTTATTCCAGGTAGTTCAAATAGCACGGTGTATAACTATTATCTAAAAATAAAAATAAAGCTAATTTTACCTCAACTTTACTCAGCTCTGTCATCGACGAGGGGAAGTAATCAATCTTTTTGCCATTCAATTTGTACGCGACCCCTATTTTGATTTCTTTTAGTGTGTCCAAAATGTCCAGCTTTGTCAGACATATTCTGAAAGGAAAACATTGAGATAATTAGTAATAATTCGCCGAAAACACATAGGCAGTTGGTCAACGCCCCGTTGGTCTGCGGTTTGAATACCGGGCAAATAACTCGGGGTCCCGGGTTCGATTCCCGGGTCGGGCAACAAAATTTTCGCATTTTCGAACATTGCTCAGGTTTGTGATCACCAACCCGCATTTGGCTAGATGGCAAGCGTGGTGATTATGCCTATTCCCATAATTTCTAAGGTACCTTGATTTCAATGATGGAGGCATTTGCCCTGCAGTGGGATTATTATAGGCTGTTACTTTACTTTTTACATAGGCAGTAATCACAACTGTATCTCGGTATTCCAATTACGTATTTATTATATTTATAAAGATATTGGAATATTATTTTAATTACAAGTCACAATAGAGCGCTGATCAATGAATATTGAGCAAGACTAGCTGTTTCCGACGACCTCGTACGCGTAGAAACTTCAATTCGAAACTATGCGATGGAAAGCCTAAATTTTTTGTGTAAAAAAAGTGCATATAATCTATCTTTGGTAATAAATTTCACCTTGATCTGTTCAGCCATTGTGAGTAGCAAACATTCATGCAAACTTTCGCATTTATAATATTAGTTTGATGGTTTTTCAAGTTTTCAATCCAAAATGTTTATAATATGACGACATATTATCAGCATACATTAAAAAGAGAAAAAAATGGGATATTGCTAGAACAAATTAGACAATTTGAATATTTCTAAGGTCTGTTGTTGATAAGTTACTATAATTTTTAATTCCCATTATATCAGTAACATTGCTTGTTACTGTTGTCACACTTCGCTATACAGGGTGAAATTTTAACCACTTTCCAAAATGTTTGTAGGCGTTCAGTATCGTATTTGGAGCCCATTTATGAAGTAAAAAATTTGAATCAAGTTTTCACCCGAAAATATTTTTGCAATATAGTATTATATTTTTACAGTTTTAGGCCTGTTTAGGTGTATAGGGCAAATCAAAAACTTATGATTAGTATCGTAATGAAAGAAGGTGATGTGCATTCCGTAAGAAAAGTGTTGCTAGGCGGCCGTATCAAAAATTTTTGATTTTTGGCGGACATTTTCTAAGTGCTTTATCTTGACATTTTTGTACTGGGCTATACCAAAAGAAAAAATACGTCATTTGTTTTTTGTCTCGTTGATTGATATATATTAAAATTTGGAAGGTGGTTAAAATTTCACCCTGTATATCATTCTATCATTAGTTATTCTTACACTACACAAATGTGGACAACATCACATACATTGTTCTGATCCCAATTTGCATATAAAGCACTCGTATTTTGGAAACCAGAAACACCCAGACCCGAGAAAATGTAGAAAAACACTTTACTCTACATTAACCCATCCGGGAATCGAACCTGGGACCTCGGAGCAGGTGACTCCTTGAAAACCGGTGTGTACGCCACTCAGCCACGGAGAACACAAGAAACTGAATACCCCAATTACTATAGGTTATGGTTTACTCACGATGTGTACCCGTTGACCATGGCCGTGTATTGCACCACGACTAGATCGAGCCACCCGCAGCGGCGCACGCGCTTCGTCGTCACGCCCACCTCGTGCCCACGCGTCTGTAGAAGCTGCCCTGTCTCCTGTACAAATGAAAATAAACAATATTTTAACATTATCACCTTTGACGTTCGAAAAATTTAGTCTAGTAACTATTGATGTAATATAGAAACTAGATACACAATAGGCTATTTGACAATGCGAAAAATAAAGTGCCAATTACTATTATAAGTTTATATTATGAGTTTAAAAATTACTAACAGAAGTTAAAAATATTTAACGATTTATTTATAAATCCAGAAATAAAAATGCATTTATTTAAACGTTTGTCACGTGACACGAAACGCTCCTGATTGGTCGGGTTTATGGTGACGTCATCTGCTTGATAACTTCGTTTGCCTACTTATGTTTTATTATCTTTCCAAAATGTTTTGATAATATTTTCCTATTATAATATTATCCATCGTTTTTGTGTGATTTATTTCCAATATTTTACAAATTTCGTTAATTACTTTTACCATGGACAACGATTTTGTAAAGCAGAAACCTGCCCATTCATTTAAAATCTGTAACAAACAAACTAGTTAGCCGGGATCTTTAAGTGTAATAATGTTTATTGAAATCGTAAGACTATAGCTACAATTTTTAGCTAATATAATGTAAAACAGCGGAAATATTCGAAGTGAGTTGCAAGAGGCATTCTGTTAAAAACATTAAAGGTATTATAACCTCAAACCAATAACAAAATATTTACATTCAATATTATGTTTGCTTACATCAAAATGGTCTTCACAGAAGAAAATATATGTACTATTTGCTACGTATTATGATCCCTTTGAAAAAGTTGCAACTGGTTGCAACCACTTTCGGCGCACTTAGTCTTTCTTTGGAACACTTACAAATATTTTTTCGAAGTTTGTATAGAAGTATTTATACATTTTGGAACTGCATACCGTGTAAAACTCATTTTATTACATAATTCACTGTTAAAATATAGATTCAATCGCTCTTTCGTTATTTGTTTGCAACAAATGTATTTAGATGATAAGTGCTACAGATCACAACACAGGCAGGTGATGTCACCGACCCTATTGCAGCGCCATATTGTCAAAATAGCGTTTTGGCGCGCTATTTTAAGTTCACAATTTAAAGTTGATATTTTTCAGCAAATATGTACCAGAATTAAAAAAAACTACTTTCACTAGGTTCTTTAACTTCTACTTAATAATATAAAATGGATTTCAAAAACCAGTCAAATAGCCTATAAAAATTCCTAGCTATGTATATGTATGTATGTTTGACCACAGAACATGGAAAAAGGTTAGAAAGGCTGTCATGCGCCATTTGAATGAGAACCGATGTCGCCGCTTGCGCCCCACTAGACATAGACGAGTTCAAACAACGCCAATCAAGCGAATTCTTTTGACGTCACGCGACGTCAAACCAATCACAACGCTCACTTACAAGCATTTAGCTCATAACCTATGTGCTACTCTAGCGACGGCCCTCCACGTATTGCGATCTACAGCCTTCCTGGAGCAAACAGTTGATGGGCATTGTGTAACAGCTTTAACAAGATCCTGCCATCTCGTTGGACATCGACGACGTGACCGCTTGCCTTCAATTCGACCTTGAATTACCAACCGTTCCATAGCGTTATCTTTACGGGTGATATGTAAAACTTTAGGATATTTTAGGAACTTTAGGACAGATTTGCCCCAATAAGCTAACGCACTCAACACTCACGTCGTGTAGCTCGGTAGGGAACGGCCCGTCTCCCACGCGGGTGGTGTACGCTTTGACAACGCCTAGAACGTCGCCGATGACCTTCGGCGGCAGACCGAGACCTGTGCAGACGCCGCCAATACTGCAGTTCGACGACGTCACATAAGGGTATGTACCTGGAAGATGGAACGTAAAATAGGAAGTTGATACACAGACCTAATATAAAAACATTTCGAAATCTACACTACACTACACATCTTTGTATTTTTGTGTGTGTGTATGTTTGTAATGAATTAACTCAAAAACTACTGTGCTGATATCAAAAATTCTTTCACCATTGGAAAGCTACATTGACCCTGAGTGACATAGGCTATATTTATTGCTAGAAAAGATTAGTGACACTTATATAAAAAAAATATTTCCACCCGTGGGAAGCCGGGACGGGCTGCTAGTATAGATATAAAGTAAAAATGCTGGGTATAAAACGTAACAACAGCTGGAGATTCTATCGCCGAAGTTTTGTAGTGAAATTATTGTGTGGACATTTGTATGATTTGTAAGTTCTTTTTTTTTATCTATGCTTTAAAATGATTGTTCGATTCATCCACCTATCTACAACCTACTACTACTACAATCTACTACAATCTAGGTACTTATATTAACCCACACAATCAAGTGAAACTTCTGAATTACAACAACGTCAAATGTACAGCAACAAGCATTGTAACTTACATGATGAAGCAAAATTAGTTTAGAAATAGAGCTGTAAATAATAATGTAAAAAAAAAACTTTTCGGAATTTGGTATTTCAAATTTTGCTAGCATACTGTATGGCATTTAAATATGTTTGTGTTTTTACAAGGTGAATATACAGTATCTTTAGATCTTATGTCCATTTTAACGTTCAAAATTAATGTTAATATTTTTATTTTACTAAAGTTTCCCGTCAGCACACAGTTCAAGTACAATTATATAAGAAAAAATATTTTACAGCTAGCCTAATTCCTACCAGTACGCTCACTCACCTCTTGATGTTATCTAGTGGTGGTGGGGTGGCATAAAAATTGCATAACTTTTAAAAAGTACATAGAAGTAGATAACTTATTTGTCCACCTTTTGCCTTTGTAGTACCTATCTACCTAGCCGGTTGTTTAGCTATACATTCTACCTATATTATGCATAAGATTTGCATGTAACAATCTCCTCACCAAAGTCAATATCCAGCATCGCAGCGTTAGCGCCCTCCACCAGCACCCTTCGGCCGCCCTGTATCTCCTTGTGGAGGTAGGTGACGGTGTCGCGGACCAGAGGTCGGATCTTGGCCGCGTACTCCTTGTACCTGCTGAGCTCTGCCTCCACGTCCACCTCGAGGGAGGGGAACATGCGTTTGCTGCTTTCGGCAAGGGTGCGGAATCTAGAGAGGAGTGGAAAGAATAAAAGATAAACGTAATCACAAATGATATTATATCTACTATAATGTTATTTATGTATTAACATAACAATTTTTCTAAAATAGGTACCTAATTTTTTCACTTTTATTGAATACTATTATTAAATACTTGTATAATCATTTCATTTAAAATATTCTAATGCATACCTATTTCTTATATTTAATAGATTAATAGGATGTTGAAGAAAACCCATACATTCATAAATGTTGCATCACTCATGGATATAATATAAAATAAAATAAAATAGTTCTCCCTAGAAACTGTTATCAGTCTCTAATAAACAAGCAGCTACAAATTAATGTACTTACACATATACTGTAAGACACAATGTATAAATACTGTATGTGAGAGAAATGAAATTTTTAAAGTACCACCTCTAATTATTATTGTTAGTTATGTTCCTAACAAAGTAATATAAAGTAACTGTGTCCAGAGTTTTCGTAGTAAGAAAGTATTATTATTTTGTGTTAAGAGCTGTGAGTATTGATTTAAGAAAAGATTTCAAAAATATTGAAGTGCAAAACTTACTTTTCTTCAAACAAACTGAAATCACCCATCAGGTCACCAATTCTGATGCCGTTTCTGGACGCCTTCGATGAGTATGTCGGTCCGATGCCCTTCTTGGTGGTTCCCAGGGAGTTCTTGCCCTTCTCGGCCTCCTGCAGCCCGTCCACCTGTAAAACAGGAACGAACCTGAGCTCTGGGTCAATGTTATCTGTTCAAGATTGTTTGGGGAAAGAGACTTGTTATTGAGAGGCATTTAAAGGTTCGGTGGGGGGAAGAGACATTTACATTTACATATTATCACGCCTCCTTCCCAACGAGGTAGGCAGAGACCAAGGCCTTCCACTTACTACGATCCTGGCATACATCTTTCGCTTCTTCCACATTCATCAATCTTTTCATGCATGCTCGTCGGTTTAGAGTACTCTTGACCTGACCTTTCTTCAGAACATCCCCGATTTGATCGTGATAAGTTCGTCTAGGCCTTCCTCTTCCACTTTTGTTTTTAAGATCATTACAAGGTTTTGGTAACCTTTATAAAATAGGTGAAACTGGATATTATTAATAAAACAAAATAACATAATAAATATCATAAAGGTTTTAAGACTTTGATGTTAGTTTAATTTTTGGTCATTTATTTAGAAAAGATTAGAATATATTATTTATTGCTAAAATTATTAGTTAATCTATACAGTTTACCTGTATATTCATTTATAACTTAATCCCTCGATTGTGAGTTATTCCAGACACAATTGAAATCAATTGTTATCGTGGCACCCGAGTGCCTCCTGGGGGTTAAGAGATTAATACAAAATATACAAAAAAAAAATAATTTGAAGCAAAACTCTATCAGCAGTAGTATAGATTCCTTCTCTAAAACATTTAGTAGCATCAGCGACACAAAATTTAGGAGATTTTTCATTTAACTTTTTTGTAAAATTGATTTTTACTTCGCTCTTGTATTTCCTGTTTTAAACTTTTTTTTTTGTATGGTGTGCAATATGGAGTATATCTTTCCATCTTGTAGTAAGGTTAAACTCTCTCTGTTCAGTCCTTTTAGTACATATCATATTCGCAGTTCGTACCAACTAGAGATAAAGCAACCTTCTAAATCGTTTATACTGTTTGCATACAATAGATAACAGAGCGTGTCAAACTGATCGAATTGTATAACGCAAGTACACGTGCGGCGATCACCGTGCCTTTTAAATTACATCAACGCCATTGTTCGATGTTGACCTGACGCCTGTGAATACAGAGAAATCGTGACGCAAGATGGCGTAACGTAATTGATAACGTGTACTAATATTTAAATGTTACTATTAAATTTTAGTATGGGAAGTTCGTAAGAAGTATGTAATAAGTTCATAAAGTTACTCGTAATTTAAAATTTTATATTAAATCTTCGCTATGTAAATTTCAACATTGGAAACTGTTTTGGCTAATGTATTAATAACATAACTCTTACATCCAAATGAAATATTTGAGCTGTATGTTTCTTTAAATAAATAAAAAAAAAAAGAACATATTACAAGTCAACCTAAATTATATCACACCGCAGCTCTACCCGCGTGAACTACGCGATATATGGAAACTTGGGCACAAGCAGTGGGATAAAAAAATGCCCATTTCGTTTCTCAAGGTATTACCTATCTTTGTACCAAATTTCATGAACATCGGTTAAGTAGTTTAGGCGTGAAGGCGTAACAGATAGACGGGTTACTTTTATAGTTTTTAACAAGAATCAGTCAAAGATACGGATATAACTTGCATATCTATTAACCTGCTAGTTTATTTATTTTAAAGGAAACCCAGCATTTTAACGGTAGTATAACAAGGTTAACTCACTTAAATGTTAGAAACGATGCATGAAAGACTAAAACTATGAAAGTAGTGACGTTAAATAAAATAATGCGATTTAAAACAATAAATAAATATTCATTTCAACATTCAATTACAGTAATCCAATGTATCTCCGTAAACATTGGATTATTACTACAGTAACCTATTCCGTATCAACCAAATTGCAACTTTAAAAACATTTGTGTAACTAAAAAACCTGTATAAATCAAACCATTAATTAAATTAAACCATTGGATTTTTCAAGACCAGCCGAAAGCTGTGACACAAAAGCTTCCCAAGGGAAATAATAAAAACACGTACATACGAGTTGGAGTTCATAACAGCTTTATGCTATCGAACAAAAAAGAAATATCGACAAAAAATAAGCGATAACATTTTTTTGTTGGTTAATTGTTAACCTTTACAATAACTTTTCTTTACCATGATAATACTTGGGCACTCGGCAAATGATGACTGACAGACATTACATTATTAGGCCTTTACGGCCGTTCAAAAATTGCCATAGCGGACGGTATTTCACGTCCACACGGCGGGGTATTGGTAAAGTTTTCAACTAGCAATAATCGCACCTCAGATAAACCTCATTGGTTACGATATTGCCTCTGCGCAAAGTTAACCCCATGACAGCAAGAATGGAGTCTTGTTATACCGAAAAAACCAAATACAATCGCGAGCTAGATGACAACAGCGCCATCTGTTGAAGTTTTACGGAACTTCAGTTTCGTTCGAACCAAACGTTTCTTATTAGATGTTTTTTTTATTATTATTAAATACGTTAGAATACCATATTTAAACAACTACTTGAAATGTATTAAAACTTTTTAAGCAATTTTATTTATTGCCGGTGTAACACTGAAAATACAATTCCCACCAGTTGGAGTCCCAAGGCAGACGAAATTTTAATGAAATTGTATATTCAAGTATTGTTTGCCATCAATGTTATAAAATAAATAATGCCGTTCATTATTGCTGTGCACTGTATGAGTGCAGTGGCTAAAAGGTTAAGTATAAAAAAAATAGTAAAAAATAGTAGTTATAGAAAATTTTGTGTACCTATTCCATGGAATAATTTAAACACGTAATAATTTGTTAATTATGGTTAAATAATTGACGTCTAATGAAAAAGAAATACAGATAATTATTGAAAATCGAACAAATCTTCAAGTAATTAAAAAACGCTTTGCTTATTATGCGCGGTATAAGACAACTTCCAATTATACGAAATAAATCTTCAAGTAATTAAAAAACGCTTTGCTTATTATGCGCGGTATAAGACAACTTCCAATTATACGAAATATAGATGACCTACTAATGAAAAGCTTTACGTAATTACTTCAAGTTAACCTACGCTTACAAGGGAGCCGAACTAGAATCTTTAAATAAATATTAAAATATTAAAAGTAAACCGTATTGCATTTTAAACTCTTTTGTGTTTATAAGATATTTAACTACTCAAAAAACCGGCCAAATGCGAGTCGGACTCGCGCACGAAGGGTTCCGTACCAAAAAGGCCAAAAACAAACGGGTTTGTTGTATGGGAGCCCCCTTAAATATTAATTTTATTTTGTTTTTGGTATTTGTTGTTATTGCGGTAACAGAAATACATAATTTGTGTAAATTTCCACTGTCTAGCTATCGCGGCACTTGAGATACAGCCTGGTGACAGAGCGACGGACAGACGGACAGACAGCGAAGTCTTAGTAATAGGGTCCCGTTTTTACCCTTTGGGTACGGAACCCTAAAAAGCGCGACAAAATCTCTAAGCCGTCAGAGAAAATATATAAAATATGCATGCGAGTTCTTAACTGTATGATATTTCGCAAAATGGACATTTTGTGTATTCCACATTCTGCAAATTGGGCCTAAATAGTGTATGGAATACATCTCTCGCCTAGGGTTTTACTAACATTTTATTGACCAAATATAGTTTTTTTTTTTTAACTAAGAAGCCCTAAAAATATATGAGAGTAGCACTCCGCCACGCACTCCTGCTTTATCACGTTTTCGATTATATCCATCGATATATACACAGATACATGGCATACAAGGTAGTACTAAAAGTGCATCCTTTTGTCAAATGAGTGCACACTTTTAGCTGAGACATTTTTTGACATCACATCACATCACTAAACGTTCCTTAGAGCTTTGTTAAAATTGTCGAAATCGCTGTCAGTGATTCTCTATACCAAATTGAAAAAATACGAATACCGATACACACATCCAACACGATTTCCATCTCTTTAAGGGATGGTTTCCATAAACTACCCTGTGTAATTTTTAAGGTCGTAAATTATTAACTACTTATAACTCTAATCAACTAACTAACATCTAATCGGTTAAGAAATTATCTTCTCTATACAAATTCAAGTCTCAACTGTGGTTCAGTGTGTGAAACCATCAACATAAACGGGTGTTACGACTTTAGTCAAATTTGATATTGGTCAAATCGTCAATTCGGCAAATTAGAAATAAGACAAATTGGTAATTCGTCAAATCTTCCTTTCGGGACACAAGAAGATTTGACGAATTATCAATTTGTTTGACCAAAGTCGTAACCCCTCCATAAACAAAAGGTCTAATTTTTGTAGGATGATCCTGGGATAAATCTATGCTGTCCAAAGTATGATTAAGAAAAAAGTCTAAATCAGTACCTGTTGATGCAAATCCAAAACAAGATGAGCCCTGTCGGATATGATGAGCCGGTCCTGCATACCCTGCATGCCTTTCAGCTCGTTCTTCTTCAGCTCCTCGAAGAGACCCGGTAGGTGGATGACGACTCCATTTCCTGAAAAAAGTTTTTAGCTTTGAAATAATCTTACGCTATTTGAAAAACCCGAGACAGTACGGTGATATTACAAGTCTCCAATGTGTACCTCGTGTCATTCTGTGGTATCTAAGCTCTCTAGATTTAAGTAAGATCTATATCTCTCGTCTCACGATGAATCACTAAAATGATTAAATTACATCTTATGTTCTCTACTCTAAGGTTCTCGAATGGCGACCGCGTACCGGACGACGTTCCGTGGGCAGGCCCCCTACAAGGTGGACCGACGATCTGGTCAAGGTCGCGGGAAGCCGCTGGATGCGGACAGCAAAGGACCGATCGTTGTGGAGATCCTTGGGGGAGGCCTATGCCCAGCAGTGGGCGTCGTTCGGCTGATATGATGATGATAATGATGACCTCTTATGTAGCCAAGCCTAAGGCTTAGCTATAAGAGTATATCTAGGTATTCTAAGGAGATGCAATATAAGTGGAAATGTAGCTAGGCTAATATCTTCTTATCGGAAAAGTTAATTGATTTCGGGTTAATACAATGTACAGACAACAGCACGTCAACCTAGCACAAAAAGTCAAATTTTCTCAATTGATATTGATCTCTACTTGCTGAACTTAAAGCTGAAAATCGATTCAATGACCTTTAACTTATTGAGTAGGTTGACCTGCCGTTCCCTGTACCTTGTTTTATACGAGTTTAATAAGTTACATTATTTAGGTAATCTATCTATTAAGCCTTGATTTTTTTGGTTGTTTTATAAATTCCCAAATCATGTATGAGTGAACCAATACGTGATGAACTGATGATAGAACGCTGACAACTCATAGCATTGACTGTTTTTTTAGTAAAAACAATATTATCTTCTCGTTCAACGTATCTGTATGACATTTGTTACGCGTTTTGGCTTCGCTCCAAATTGGGGTGTGTCGTGTTTTGTTCGACATTGGCGTGACGATTCGCTCAACCTCCACAGAATATTGAGGTTATCAGAAAACACCTTTGTTTTTCGCTAATCGGAGAAGGCATATCAGCAAATCCCTCTTCAAGGTAACACGAACTTGGCCTACCAAGAATTTTTACTAAAACGAACGTCGATAGTGGACAACCTAAACTGGTAGTAAAGTAACGGTCTATAATCATCCCACTGCTGGGCAAAGGCCTCCATCATTGAATTCAAGTCATCGTAGCAAGGATGGGTACTGGCATAATCACCACGCTTGCCAAATGCGGGTTGGTAATCCCAGTAATCAGTATTGTAATTATGTTACAACTAGCTCTGGCAGTCACTTTGTTCTCGAAGGTTTCGGAATAGGGTTCAGAAAGAAAGGAATAAAGTGCTTCATATAACAACAATTTTAACCGACGGAGTCATCAAATCTTCTGTGTCACGTAACTTCATACAAAACACAACAGTTAGTTACGGAATTATTTATAATAACGTATAATATATGTTATTCTAATGTCTAAACTACATTACTGAAACGTTACATTAAATTCCGTCTAGAAGTTTCTGCGTGAAAGAGTAACAATCAGCCATACATACAAACTTTCGCGTTTATAAATATTAGTAAGGATTATTTTACAATTCAGATTACTGGGCTGAAATTCATATAGAACTGAAAGTATCAATACCTCCTATCTTAACTTACAACATTATGAATTTTATACCTATCAACAGATAAACAAATTTCTGTGACTCAATACAGTAATGACTTCAAACTCGAGTAGGTATGCACTTTCCTGATATTTTATATCTTTAACGATAGTTTCATCATCGTCATAATCAGCCCATACTAGTGAACTGCTCGAAGTAGGCCTCTCTGTCATACTTTGCTCAGACCTGAATCAGACTAATGAAATACCGATCATACTTCCGTCCCATCTCTGCCTTACATCGATTATATCCCGTAAACACGGAAAACCATTTGCCAATAAAACACCACGACCTTGTTTACAATTTTCAAGGTCCAGTAAATGTCGGCGGGTACCGCTTTATACCGTCATGTCACCGGAGAAATTTGTACCATGCAACAAATTAGGTAAAGAATATAATTTTTCCCATACCATTAAATTTGCTTTTGCAAATGTTAGTCAACTAACAATACAAAACACGCAATCTCCATGATGGATGTTTGAGATTGTTATCGTTTTACATAAAGACTAATTTTGCGACAGAATTTGCATTTACAAACTCCATTGTCTTTAGTAATGCTTGGCGTCATGGTTCTCTTTACTTTGGTTGTACAAAAAAGAAATAAGTTTTACGTTTACCTAAATTGGATTTAATATTACTTTATATTTACGTTCAACTTACGAAAATATTAAAATTATCAATCCGACTTATATCTTCATGTGATAGTTTTATGGATCTACCCAAATTCGATTATTTTTCGTTACTGCTGAGATAATACATCTCAAAGTTGTTCCAACTTTAGGGTTCCAAAGTCAAGACAAGGAACTCTTATAGTTTCGCCTTGTCTCTCTCTCTCTCGATAGAAAGAGGTCTATCCGTCTCCGGATTATCTCGGAGACAACTAAAAAAGTGTAATCTGGCAACACGCCGAAAAAGTCGTAATGTTGAATATTTTTTTTTATATAAACCTCTCCTACATATAAAGTAGAGTTCGTTAATTTTGTTCGCAACTATTTATAGGGAGGGGAGTAGTTTAATAGGTCTTCAAATATTTGGGATACACCATTTTTCGATACAGGGATACATGTAATGATAGAAAATATTTGATCTAAATTTAAAATTACTACATTTTCTTTAGTGACTAAATTCAACGTCATTCTTACGATTAAGGCCTAGCCTAGTAGGAATCACAGGTAAACTGATTTAGATTAAGTTATAATTTAGCAAAAAATATTATATTACATTATATTCCATACGCAGAGCTAGACTTATTATACACTTCTCTGCCAGCTAAACGGATCTCCATCCATCCACAGGTGAATAATTTTTATATAAATGTTTGACAATCAATCAGGCTAGAACTCGTTCGGGGGCAATTAACCCTTATACAGCCTATAATGATTTTTTAATTTAAAAATCTAAATTTTATTCCAAGTCCCTATAGCGACAATTTGTGAAAGAGTCATTCTGCGAAACAGGTATTTTGGGAAATGTGCGTTCTGCGAAAGAGACATTTTACAACTAGGAGACATTCTGCGATGAGGACGTTTTGCGAAAAACCCAAGCTTTCATCTTGGGATAACGTACGTTTCCCATGGTATAGTTTCCAATTTAAAATTCCACGCGTACGAAGTCGCAGTAAATAGCCTAGTACCTATAATAAAATCTAATAACATTAGGTACATTACTCCCCAAATAACAAAAGTATTGTGTTAGTTGAATACTGTTATCAAACAGTTTGGCTGGAATTCAAATGGGTATGTTACGTTATCGCTTCAAACTCTTTTTGCACTATGTTGCATCACGTGAGATGCTTGTAATAGGGGACTTCCAAAACTCTGACACCAGAGTCCTTGAATTACATAGATTTTATTGTAACAGTCATCACAGTTAATAATTTCAACCGACGAAACTGGCTTGAAATTTTAAAATAATTGAATAGGTACATTGATTACATAAAAAAAATCTTATAGTATACGAAAAATACACATAAGAAATTTAGAGCCAGCAAGCTCATGCTAATCGATGGCGATTGTTTGATTTGCGACGGCTTAAAATTGGTTAGATACTTACTTAGTTAGTCCACTTACAGAAAGAAGGTTTTTTATAGCCTGTCAGTTCTATTTTGTAACAATGCGAGTAGAATTTTCCATTCATTTTTGAATGGAAGTAACTTTTGAGCTCAATTTGTTCAAATTTTGTTGTAGATATCGAAAAAAAAGACTAAATCAGGCAACGGTATAAGTCGAGCTTTAATTTAATACTACATCATTTACCAATAAAAAATCTATCGTATATTTTTAGTTTGGCCTTTCAAATAGGTAATGAAAGGTTTAATGGAATATCCTTGTTGTGTGTATAACAAAGTTTGTTTGATAGTCATTAAAGGGTATTCCCCAGTTTATACAGGGTTTAAGCAAAAGGGTTTTTCAGGCAGAAGCCAGCATAATATACAAAATGCTATGGCGAAAGCGGAGATTTGATTTCGTTATTTCGAAAATAAAAGGCTCATACAAAATGGTAACTGGAATTAAATGATGGAGGCCTTTTCCCTGCAGTGGGATGATCATAGGCTGTTACTTTACTTTACTTTACATGGCCAACAACCGCCATCCAAATCATGTTGGAAAGGTTTAATACCCATTGACAGTCTAGGCACTGAAGTCATACCAGGAAGTCCATGTTCCAGACGCGATAGTGGTTCGATGACATCGAAATACTTATCTAAGATCAATACTAGGTCACATAGTTACCGATATGCAATACAACGTAAAACGAGTCTGGGTTTGTTTGTATGTCAAGTTGTCTCATAGATAATTTTATTATCTACGAGTAGTATAAACTGGCCAGCGCGGCAGCGATCCGGCGGCACTCTACTTAATTTAAACGGCTTATAGTCATCCTACTGCAGGGCAAAGGTTCCTTAATTCAAGTTACCATTGCAATTCTTACTAATTTATAAATGTGAATGTATGTTTGTTTGTAACGCTTTCACGCGACAACTACTTAACTGATCTACTATCATGAAACTTATAACACATATAACAAACATAGGCTATTATTATTATCCCACGGTAACGAAGGTACCACAAACACCCAGACCCGGGAAAATATAGAAAAACGCTTTTTTCTACGTTGACCTATCCGGGAATCAAACCCGGGACCTCAGAGTAGGCGACACCTCGATAATCGGTGTGTACGCGTGTACGCCATTCCGCCACGAAGGTCGTCAAAAGGGATATTCTTTTCATGTGCCGACACCAGACTTCTTGCCCCGTTACTCACCAATAACTGAGACGCATTTCTGATTGATAATCCCGCTGGGCAGCAGATGAAAGTCAAACTCCTTGCCATCGACGACGACAGTGTGACCGGCATTGTTTCCGCCCTGCAGAAAGAAAATTAAAAATAATTAGTTTGTTTCCGCCCTGTAGAAAGAAAGAAAATTAAAAACAACTGACTGAATGATTTTTTTAACCCGACTACGGCTAAAGTTAATGATTTGAGCAGTTCATTTATTTATGTTTCTTTAAATTAACGTTATTAAAATCAATCAATCATTTGCAAGCCACACTGCTTGCTTGAGACTCCTAGCGCAATCAGTCGTTATATTTTGAAAAGAATTCGGGAGAACATTTATTGACTAGCGATTGGTACTTATTCATCACTTTTTGATGGATAAATAACGATGTTTCAATCGATTTAGTTTATTAAAACACTGTACCGTAACTGGAAGCTTTATATTGAGATAGCATTTCCGTTTCCCGTCATTTGCCTACCCTTTTTAGTACGTAGTTTCCGGCTAAGTGGCGCCACCTGGCAGTCGTGTGCTTTTGAAGTTTCTTAAAATTTGCGGCACACCATTTTGCTCATTGGCGTTTAGTTTACCGTCGTAACAACACCTTCACTGCAAGCCCTGTCTCGGTGATCGTTAAAATTCAGTGATATTATAATTCTCAGAGCAGAATTTTATTATAACCAAGTGAGTTTTTATACAAACTAGTACACAAATCTGGTAAGTCCTACCCTCATTATTTTAGAATGTTATGTATTTTATTTCAAGGAATTTTATTTTCAGTTTCCAATAGCAATTTTATTGCTTAAAACAACATGTTTTTAATAAAACATGAAATATCTTGCTTAAATATTCGTGTGACTTAAATAATGAATTTAACGGTTTTGCCGTTCGGATTAAAGTCATGATGTAATACGTAAAAGTGTATGGTGTGTCTTTTCCGTTTAGCATTGAGTGGTTTGTTTGGCTCGGCTGGCAGCTCCTCGAGCTCCTCTTTAGCCGGTTAACGAGGTGAACGGCACCTCGGGTGCCGTCATAAAATAAATACGCTTAATAAATGTATCTTTATTCTAATCAAATTAATGCTAAATTGCTTGACGAAATGGGCGAATTGCCTTTCTTTACATTTAAATTATAAAACAGTGCCTTAAGAATCCCGTGTTAGTGTAAAATTTTATAAAATGGGTAAAATTGGCAAACAAGTGCCTCAAAATAGCATAGCTACACACCGCTAATGATCAGTATTGATATAAGATCTCTGAGGTCAGTGGAGCCCCTTTTTTGATCAACAGATTACTAAGTATACAGATTTTTTGAATTCACGCAACCTATTCATTAAAATGGAAGAAATTTACCAAAATATTACGTAAGTCCGTATTAATAAACGCGAGTTTCAGTCGTAAATTTATTTCAATTAAACAGACGTTAATTTTAACAATTTGTACACGAAGGTAAAGAATTATTCACAAATAAAATTGGATTCTAATAAAGTGCAATTAGTTTGTGGCCACCGGGCAGCATTTACAGAGATTCGACGAGATTTCAGTATAAGTTAGAGATCCACTTATAATCCCTCGATCGTGAGTTATTCCAGACACAATTGAAATCAATTGTTATCGCGGCACGCGCATGCCTCCTGGGGGTTGAGGGATTAAAGCCTGCATACCTTTACAAACCCGTCTTATTTAGTGTAGATCCACATTCCACTCAAATGCATTCTGGAGAAAACAGATGGCATTCGTAAAGCCAAAGGGCAAAAAATCCACACAGCTAAGAACAATCAATCAAAGCGCTGTCTCTCGTGTGGACGAGGCATAAAAAATTTAGAAGTCTCATAGCCTATGCTATCAATTATTCAACCTTGCGGGGTGCCTACTTACAATATACATATCGTGCTCTGCCATGCAAGCCTATGCCTCTAATTATTCACCCTCGCGGGGTGCCTACCTATTAACAACTACCCTCCAAAGGGTAGTTGATATACAAATTGGGCTCTGCCATGCAAGCATATGCCTCTAATTATCCACCCTCGCGGGGTGCCTACTTATTTATTAACTACCCTCCAAAGGGTAGTTGATATACAAATCGGTTTCTGCCATGCAAGCATATGCATCTAATTATCCACCCTCGCGGGGTGCCTACTTACTTATCAACTACCCTCCTAAGGTAAGTACTGCCAAAGCAAAAATGAAGGTTAATTCTATAGCCAGGGCTCGAGGAGGTTCAAGCAATGACTTGAAATCGGGCTCTGCCATGCAAGCCTCTAATTATCTACCCTCGCGGGTTGCCTTATTATTTATCAACTATCCTCCTGAGGTAAGTTATGCCAAAGCAAAATTGCTAGAAGTTAATTCTATAACCACGGCCCTAGCGGCCCGATCAAAGAGGTTCAAGCAATGACTTAAAATCGGGCTCTGCCATGTAAGCCTATGCCTTTTAATTATCCACCCTCGCGGGTGCCTACTTTGCACGAACTACCCTCGAAAAGTGATAAACCTGCTATAGCAACATTGCTAGAGGTTCATTTCATAACCAGGGCTCGCGGCTAGATCAAAGAGATTCAAGCAATGACTTAAAATTAGGCTTTTTCATGCAAGCGATACGCCTACAATTATCCACCCTTGCGGGGCTACCTCGCCTGCTTTGTACCAGCTACCCTCAAAAAGGAATGGACCTGCTTTTGCAACATGGCCAGATGTTCATTTCATAAAAAAGGGCTCGCGGCTCGATTAAAGTACCCGAGGTCGTTTTAATACTCCAAGAGGTATTAAAAAAGTTGGCTTGAAAGAATTATAGTATCGCATTCCTTTGTGTCAAAAGTCTCAACTTGTGAACTCGAATGTAGTCATGCAGTTGGTTTTTATCCCTGTATAAGGCCAAATCGAATATTTCATGTCAGAACCCTTCTTAGTGTACTTGACACTTACTGTTAAATCTAAATGCTCGCGAGCATATAAAAGTTATGGTTCAAACATTGCAGAAGTTGGGATGGCAAGTGAATTTAGAAATATCGGTTTTTTGTCCCCAAAAAAGTATTATTAACTATATAATGAAAAATGGAATAATGTGAAAACATGAACGAATAGAAAAACTGCAACAAAGAAATCAATCAAGTAAAATAATAATTACAAAGATGAATTTAATTAATGATATAAACGAATTTGTTAGTGCTGCTAGTGGTGGTTATCGAACAACTGAAGTAGTAGATCGACAGTTGCATTGCCCTTCCCAGGGGCGTTTTTTGACTACGGATGCTTTAGATCAAGCAGGTTTGCGCTTAAACCTAGACTTGATTTCAATAATTATATTTCGAATTTTGAACTTACTAGTTCCATTAAATTCCACATATTCGGCAAATAGGCACTGCCGACTGCAAAGTCCGAACCGACTAGTACACTGTACAGATCTCGTGATTATAAAACGGGAATGTCCAATAATAGACCTATTTGCCTCCAAAGCTGCTCACATTGTCAGCAATCACTTGACCCTGGATTTGACTTGGACCTGGATCAAGCTCTTTTCCAATTCATTTTACCCATCATTACTTAGGTACCTTGAATTCAATGATTGAGGCCTTTTCCATGCAGTAGGATGATCATAGGCCGTAACTAGGAATACAGTTTGACGCAATTGTAGCATTTAAGCATGCCAAATACGTAAGGTTTAGAAATCGAGGGTCAAGAGTTAAACTGTTTAACTTAAAAGGTATTGCGATAGCGGGAAGTTAAATTATTTAAGAAAAGGTTGACATTGCATCCGTAAAGAAATGCTACCAATACTAAATGCTCTTCAGAGCCACATTCACTACTACATCAGTTTGATTCTTAGTGTGACAAAACAATAACAGGTGTACCTACATCTTCGCAAAGGGAAAGTACGAAATCTTTATTTCTAATGAAAATATCATACGCTAGATCGGTATCGAATGCATTTCAGGATACATTGGCGATGCGTTCGGTTCTTCATAGTGCGAACCCATTACTTGGGTCTTCCTACAAACATTTCTAATATCCAGGGTGCTCTCACTCAACTAAATCTTTTAACATGGTTGTTTTTGCCATGATGGGAGAAAGTGTTCTGGCGTGTCAGAGACTGAGCACTTGCAGCACCACTTACCTTAGTAACCTCCAGATACATTTCCTCGATGGAAAAAAGGAAATCTGGGGGTTGGTGAGGCGGTGGAAGGCTAGACCTCTAAAGAAAAGCTTTTACTTAAAAGTTCTTGGTGAATCTATTTTATAAATTTGTCAAGTAACTTAGAATTGTTGTTGTTCAAGGACAATTTCAATAACAATAAAGATTAAAAGCCTTACTTTTCCGCAATTGGCGCAATTCTTATCAGGCTTACATTTAATATGTGCATTATCACATAATACAATACTTTTACACATAAATTAGCTGTCTGAAAATAATGCGATTCTGAACCATGAACAGTGAAGTACTCACGTTCTAGTAAAACATATTCTTAAATTAATTGCTTTTACAAAAAAAAAAAAAAAAAAAAAAACCCAAAACCGTATGGGATGTCAGTGTACTTATAAATTTATAACCGACACAAGAATGTTTCAATCATTACATCAAATAGCAATTTTAACACTTATTTGTTCAGGCAGATGCATTCATGACCTGACTTTAGAATATACCCTACCTAAAGTACCTACCAATCCATAATACGAAAACTTTACCGTATGGCCTGAATTTGGTTCTACAACCGATAGCAATACATAGGTACTGACAGACTGTCTACAGATAAATTTTGAATATAAATAATAAAAATGTAAGCCTCCTGTCTCGGTAATTAAAATTATAATATTTACTATTAGTTAAAACATCGCTGAGTGATAGATAAAAAACGATTTTAAATTATTCAATATTTTCATCAGTTGAGGTGCAGTACCTACGTCACGTAGGTACCTTACTGTTATAGCAGGAACTGTAAAAACGTTTCTTGATTACACAGCTACCCCAGATAGCGTAAGATCTGTGTAGCTTCCAAGAACTGGTTAGAAAATCACCCCATCGACGAAGTTCTAGCTCATGGGAATTGGTAATCAGCTAAAACATCACAACAATCCTATATGTGTGAAATTAAATCAAGTATTGATAAACTTTTACACAACTAATGCGATTGCTAGAAGAATTTCCTAGAAAGATTTTTAGTTTGAATTTTTACCTTTTCATAGTTATATTACATGTTAATTTTTATTGTTACTCCTGTGTAACACACGGAAAAGAATATTGTCTTACTTAAAATAAAAAGTATTCAATATCCTAATTACTTTTTTATTTTTAAATCTGTCACATTGGCGTTACGCTAAGGCGTTATAATATTAAGTGGCGTCACCAGGCGATAACAAACAGATCTCAATATAAAGCTTCCAGTTACGGTACAGTGTTTTAATAGCAGCGTTTTACCCTGAAATAAAACGCATATTAAAATACTTACCTCACTGGAAGCTTTCACTTTATTTCTGCCTGGTGCAATTGAGCCAATGAGCAAAATGGTGTGCCGCAAATTTTAAGAAACTTCAAAAGCACACGACTGCCAGGTGGCGCCACTTAGCCGGAAACTACGTACTAAAAAGGGTAGGCAAATGACGGGAAACGGAAATGCTATCTCAATATAAAGCTTCCAGTGAGGTAAGTATTTTAATATGCGTTTTATTTCAGGGTAAAACGCTGCTAATACAGGCAAAATGC
Source organism: Anania crocealis (assembly GCA_949315895.1). Classification (NCBI taxonomy): domain Eukaryota; kingdom Metazoa; phylum Arthropoda; class Insecta; order Lepidoptera; family Crambidae; genus Anania; species Anania crocealis. The sequence continues at coordinate 4,534,506 of OX438868.1, forward strand.
AGCGAAAAAAGTGTCGCATAAACAAGACATCTTAGGCAGCATACATACGTAACCTAATTTTGTAGAATAGTAGATTAGGTCATCAGGTTTTACATATCCGATGACTGTTGTTTACACCGTCGAACAAAAATCACAGGTAGGTATTTCGTAATGTAGCATTACGAAATACCTACACGGAAAACTCTTTTTTTTAAAGCCATCAACTTATTACCGAGAATGAACGCTAAATTATGTTAGTCAGCAATACATTAATAATAATAATAAATAAATATTTAAGACATGCCTCACTGGGTGTGGCCCAGTGAGGCATGTCTTAAATATTTACTAGAGAGTACCCTGTCGTATGGGGTACTAGACAACCGATAAACTTACTTATATACTTTTTTTTTTTTGTAACTACATACTTATAATACATAGAAAACACCCAGACCAGTACAAACAGACATGTTCATGCACACAAATATTTGTACTGTGCGGGGATCGAACCCGCGACCCATGGCTCAGAAGCAGCGTTAACTACCGCTGATCCAAATGGTCGTCACACATTGACAAAGCATTCTTCTATGTAGATTTCAATACTCTTTCATCTGATTGTCTAGTTGCCTATATTAAACATTTGAAAATGTACTATGCAACTAATGTCTAATGCAACAATCATGGAACCATTATGGAATGCAATAAATTAAATTGAATCGAATTTAACCTTGCATTGCTCAATCTGTCACAACTTGCAATTATTATTATTATTTCGGCCCGTTCAAACACTCTTTTACGCAATCAAAATCAGTTAAAATTAGTTTTATTTCTGCAAATAGGCCCCAGGAGGCGCTTTTACACGTCCCAATTTTGTACCAAACACTTATGTACGCAATATCTAGTGTACACATTATAAAGTGCAATAAACACCATAATATACGCTTATCTAAATAACTGAACATGACATATCTTTCAACGTACTCATTTCAAATGGATTAACATCACTTGAATATGAGTGTGGTACCTACCTATTCGTGTGTGGTTTATACATTGTAAAATAACTTGAAGAAATATAAAAACAGAAAATTATGAAAAGTGTGATATGTCATACGATCCATTAATTTTGATTCTGTGCTTGACAATCAGTAATTTCTAGTTCAGCACAGATTGACTTATTTCACGTCAGTCCTTGCTTTTTTACCAGTTGAAATGGGTAGGTACAATGCCAAGCAAAACATTCATCCAAAAACTATCAACCTGTAAAATTTGAAACATCATTTTTTTTGACGGTTGATAAACCATTATCGTTTTAGAGGCAGATTAAGGCGTACCCTACCTAAAGCCTCATGGAGATTATCTTTACCACATCAATTTGGGTCAGAAATCAGAGTGTGAAAACGTAACAGACAGGGCAACTCATTTAAAGAATAGCACCATCCCTTCCCTTTCTATGGGTGTCGTAAGAGACGGCTAAAGGAAAAGTCTTAGAAGGAGACTGGCAGCAGCGTCAGCCGTCATCCCTCCATCATAGACAAAAGTGCGACAGCCAACCCGCCTGCTGGACGTGGCGATTAGCAGTGGACCAGTCCAGTGATGATGACTTCAAAAATGATACAAATGTCATACAAACATGCTCGTTCAAATAAAAATGCAATTTTATTGGTCAAATCCACATTCGATAATTATAAAAATATGTTTAAAAACAGCATGCAATTCCAGAAACTAAAAAGAGGTTAAGGAACATACATTTTAGGTCACCAACTGCGAAAAATGAACATCACTGACTTGTTCAAATTGATACCGGACTGAAGTGGAACTAGGCTGGAAACGTCTGCCGTAAAGTATGTCTGACAGCTTTTTAGAAAAAACTGCTATACATTAGAATCCATTAAAAATATAGGAAGACGCAGATAGAGGTTCAAACTAGACACGTTCTAGTTCACCGAGGCTTCACACAGGAGAGGAAAAGAGATGTCTGTCCCGAGTAAAACAAAATGAATGTGGACAATATAACACACTTTCTTTATCTACATCAACCCGCCCGGAAATCGAACCCAGGACCTCGGATCCGGCCACGGAAGTCGTCAAAGATTAGACTAGATTGTCTTTGAAAATCCAAAGAGATTTAAGTTAAATAATCCAGATCGACTGTGGCAAAGGCACGCCTCGTCTATGCATCACTCAGCACACCTAGACATTGAAGCTTATTATATTTTTAATGGGCTGAAAAATGGACGAAAACCAGCACTCACCTTTGGCACCTATACAAGACATTTTTATTACGAACGGATCTATCCGTAACTTTCCGAAACTAAGGAATAATCCGAGATAAGAACCAGGCCAGATCGCGCACATCAAGAAAATAAAAACTATAAGGGTTCCGTTTTTGCCGTTCGGCTACGGGACTCTAAAAACCTCATATTGGGAACTACCTACTTTACAAAAAGCAATTGAAAATCACAATGGTGTCGTAAACGTTTCGGCGACCTTCAAGCTAATGAATGAGATAGGTATGATTTCACTCTCGTTCGATTTTTAGTTTCACCGTCGCGTTGAGAAACAAGTAATTACTTTACAATTCAAGTAAGCGTATTGACATTTTATAAAATACCTACATTGACAAAGATTTCTATTTTTGTTCGAATACTCATGTCATAAGTTTGCAGCAAATTCAAAAACTACCGGTACCGGGTACCTAACCGGACCGAATTGGATGAAAGTGCCTTAATATAAATATACCAACAGTCACTAGCGACTTCATAGGCGTAGAAATGTATATTTGAAACTATCGAAATGAATTAATATAACCGGGAAAATTTTTAAGGATGTGACATGTGTGCTATTCCATCCAGTCCCCATCCAGTCATCAGTCAGTCATCCAGTCCAGTCAGCTAACCAAATCGTATCACAATTTTAATTGAATAGCAGGTTTTTGACTGTTCTAGTATGGGCTAAATGTCAAAATCACCAAATTCAATCACGCACGATTGAACTGCCATTGAAATAGCTGAATAAGGGCCCTGTGCATTTATACAACTTGTAAAAAAAACAATAAAACTTAAGCGGACTACACATTCGGGGATAACTAATATTTTGACCTGTAAGTATATTTGGTAACTGGAAATTTTCTATAAAACAAAAAGAAGTCAAGTTTTTACACATTGTATATGTATGATTGATATCTATTCTAAAACTAGCTGTTGCCCGCGACTTCGTCCGCGTCAAATGATATGAATAATTTTCCCCGTTTTCGCAACATTTTTCACTGCTGCTTCGCTCCTATTGGTCGCAGCGTGATGTTATATAGCCTAAAGCCTTCCTCGATAAATGGACTATCCAACACAAAAAGAATTTTTCAAATCGAACCAGTACTTCCTGAGATTAGCGCGTTCAAACAAACAAACAAACAAACAAACAAACAAACTCTTCAGCTTTATAATATTAGTATAGATAGTATAGATGTATATAGATTCGCGCAGCCATTCCAGCGTCATTGAATAACAAACATCCATCCGAAGTTTAGCATTCAAAATTAGTCAGTCAGAAGTAAGTCTCGGAATATGCCATTTATCTCTCTATTAGGAGAGTAGATGTTTGTATGGGTAAAAAATAATTTCTTCATCTATTTAGATGAAAGGACATAATTTTTTTACTAAGGAGCTTGTTACTAAAAACTCCAAGATTAGCAATAAAAAAAAAATATTGTGATCCGAAACTTAATACATTTATTTTTATTTTATTGAAATAGATTTACCAATAACATACCTACGTATAATTTTACAATTTTACAAACATACATAAAATTCATTATTAAAAGATATGCCTTTACAGGGAATGCGACATAGCCAACTATGTGCTAGCAAAACGCATTTAAAAAGCAACACGTTGAAAATTAATTTCATTTTCCATTTTTATTTTCCTATTATTCCAAGCAATATTTATCTTATTTACATAGAATTGGTAAACTATAATCGCGTGTGCATATTATCACAATTCACAACACTTGTGTAATTTGTTTGCAAATAACTAGTAACTTTTTTTATCAAAGAGCAAAGAGCATACAGGGTCTAATGACGCATTCAGGATGTTGATGGGGCTGCGACGATACTGCAGTGCTTCGAGGATGCTATCAGAAGCTGGAGTCGACAGCTTTGGGGCTATACGAAAGCGCATAGCATCCCTGATTTAAGCTGCCCGTCCACGTCCGACTTTTTGTAGAACCGATAATCGGGCCGATTTTTTGTAGGACGTATGCGTTGCTCCATTGCTATCAGTACGTTCTATTTTTCTCCTACAAAAAATCGGTCACCGACTATCGGACGTGGGCAAGCAGCCTTACCGTATGCGGGGCAGCTCCAACAACCTTTTACAGTGTTGCGGCGAGGTTGGACGTGGACAGTGCTATAATGCAGCATTGGACGCACGTCCACCAAGTCAAAGACACTCACATAAATTAATTTAATTTTTTTTATTAGTTTTTTAGACTAACATAGTTTGTAATTATTAAACACTATAATATGGGCACTGCCTGAAATAAATTATTATTATTATTCGTTTTATTTATTTCAGTTTGAAATACACTATATTATTATGTATTTTGCTATTGTCTGTAGTAATGTCATGTCATTTCCGCCTCAGGCTGTATCCTAGATGAAGTGGGGTACATACCCAGCGTTTGTAGTCTCTGTGCTCTGTGGTCTCGGAATCGAAATAAATCGAAATCAAGCAGAACAACAATAATCCCTAGCTACGCCTATTACGCTGTCAGATAAGTATAGGTATTGCAAAAATCTTTTATTAAATAGAAAACAAAAAACATTTAAAATATTATTCAATAGTCAATACATCATTCTACATCATTTCATATGTGATTTGGAATCGCTTTGTATACCACAACAATGCGTCACAATTAGTGATGCAACGAATACTACTTTTACGAATACGAATATCAAACCTACTATTCGACGAATACGAATACGAATATATCGCCATGCTAATAAAAGAGATTTTCAATTAACTTCAACTTCTTTCAATTCGCAGAAAAAAAAATAATTGGTCTATAGTGGTTTAAATACCGGGCCAAGATCTCGGGGTCCCAGGTTCGAATCCCGGGTCGGGCAACAAAAAAGTTTCGAATTTTCGAACGTTGCTCGGGTTTGTGATCACCAACCCGCATTTGGCAAGCGTGGTGAGTATGCCAGTACACCCATCATTGCTGTGGTAACTTGAATTCAATGATGGAGGCCTTTTCCCTGCAGTGGGGTGATTATAGGCTGTTACTTTAAATAAAACAACACTCTCTTGCTTGACTTGTGCTCACGACTAACAAATGAAATGAACTAAAGGAAGAAAGGAATGAATGAATAAATCCATGGTTCGTTATCGTAGTAATAGGGAAACTCCCGGAGCCGCGTGAACTGTATAAACTATGGCCGGGGAGTCCCCCGCCGCGTCGTCGTTGTGGTTAAGGGCCTCTGCATACGTCTTATTTTTACGCGCGTTTTTCAAACCTGCTGTAATTAGAGTTACGACAAAAAAATATTTTTAAAATATTCGTCTTAGTATTCGTCGAATACGAATATTCGGTAAATGTCTACTATTCGGCGAATACGAATATTCGTATTGGTATTCGTTGCATCACTAGTCACAATCACTGCTCATTGGTCAAACTAAAAGATATGACCATCTCATGAATATAACAAGGCTTAAATGATAAAACTTGCACTTGAATAATATTCACACACAAAACTGAACTCTACTGCTAAGATTATACAATTTATTGCATTCTATCACATTGTTTGTTATGAATGTGGATAATAATATTATCATCTTGTTATATAAAACAGAACTGCAACTTCCTGTGAGGACATACACTCAATTCCAAAAAAAGAGCAGTTTCAATCCATTCATAAATTTTTTGCAAATGTTACAATAATACATATAATCCTATTTTCATCCTACTCCAAATGTACGCAGTATAGAATATGATACTTCTACCTTATTCAATAACGAAAATTATAGTTGTTATAAACAGACAACAGTTATTATTCTAAAAAAATGACAGTCTTATTCTAGACATATTAAGATTATTCTTCAAGGTTCCCAAGTATTATTCGTTATTTCAAAGAACAGGGCTCTGGTGTGGCTTGTTTTCACGACTTCCAAGTTGCGAAATAAGGCGGGACCACGGGGTTAATTCATGTGTTTTCCGTATCACGACTATAAGTAGCATACACTATAGTATACCGCCACGTACAAAACCAAGATAATTTTCAAGGATTATCCAACCAGGAATCAAACTTGGCTCAAACCAGGTCTTCCAAAACAGAAAATTCTTGATTAACTGATTTAAATAATTATTGACTAGGTACAAGCTGTTCCCCACAACTTTGTATGCCAAAACCTATGAATCTGAAACTATTCCAAGGAAACTGCAATTTTAGTGGATAAAAGTAGCGTATTTATTTATTTATCTGTATAAGTACAAACAGATCACAGCCTTAACTTGCTAATACTCAAAGTTCTAAGTTACAGACTAGAAACATGTATGTATGTTAGTAATCTAGCTAAATAGGTACCTCTATGCCAATTTTCATCCAGAAACTCCCAGCTATTTTGTCATGATTAAGTAAGAAACATTCATCCAATATTGCAACAATAATTGAAAAATTACCTAAGATTATTTATAATGACAAATAAGGTAGCACTCATCATCTGTATACCTAAGTGATATCTAACCTAACTAACACAAAACAATAATAATAAATGTAAATAAGTTTGGCTATTTCTTTACAAGTTAAATAGGTACTTACTGAGTGACTCGCTCCAAGGCTACCAGATAGCATAGAAGCTTTAGCAAAAAATAAAGTTGCCATTATCATTTTAAATACCCATATATGTAAATAGGAAAGTATCAGTAAGTACAAAAAATGTGCCATCAATTAGTGTGGGTGCCATCATTACAACTTTTTATTCTACATATTATAAGTTACCTAGATCAGAAAATTACTATGTGTAGTAAAATAAGCAAATGGTGTGCCATTCACACACAACAAAGTCCTCCATTGTGTCTGTCTGTTTGTGATAAAACTACTGCATTGATTTTCATGTGGTTTTAGCAATACATAGTGAGTCTTGAGGAATGTATTAGTTGGTTAATATGTTAAGTTTTTGTGTATTAACTAAAATCGAACAATAGATAGGTGTCACACAAAACTTAACTCTACTACTAAGATTATACAATTTATTGCATTTTATCACATTGTTTGTTATGAATGTGAATAATATTATTATCAACTTGTTATATAAAACAGAACTGCAACTTCCTGTTAGGTCCACTCAATTCAGAGAAAACAGGGGTTTCAATTCAATCCATCCATACATTATTTGCAAATGTTACCAAGTCAGAAAAATTGACCAGTTTGGGAGTTTTCAACCCTAACCCCTTTCAAAACAAGGCAAGGACATAAGATAGAATTACTTACTTTGGGATTAGAACATTGTATGACATATGTGATGTTATCCACATTTTTTGACATATTTTATATTTTATCTTCCATTAAAAACTTGTGCAAAGCCTATGCTGCTTGTAATATTAGAAATGTGAAAATAACTCTTTCTGTTAAGCTTTCACACCTAAACTACTGACATGATTTTAATGAAATTTGCAATAAATAAGAGACCTTGGGAAAGGACAAAGTAACTATTCCATGCCAAAAAAGTAGCCACTAAAATAGCTTTAGTCAGGGTTCAATGCAGTTCAATACAATGGGGGCTATCGCTAGTGAATTTGCCACTAGAGGCGCTTCTGTCGCGTGAGGTCCAATAACATTCACTTTTCACTGGTTTTAGCGGGCTTCGTGGCATAAATTATATATTTTTTTAATTTACCTGCTGGAAAGTGATCTCCTTCGTAAAATTATCGCAAATATAGATTATTTGGCGATGAATGCCATGAAAAAGCTCAAAAATAGGCGGCCTCAAAGAGCAACTATTTCAGAAGTTAGTTTGTTGATATGAAGATAGTAATTTATAAATAATAGACTTAGTTAGAGTCAAGATTTAAAACTTTGTTTCGGCGCCGATCTTATAAAGTCGCCTTTGACAGCTATACCTCTGGACCTCAGTCAACAGTGGCACCAACTGGTGAGCAAAGAAACGGTAGTCCCCATTGGTCTTAACTGAACACCTACCAGCCAAAACTATTTGTAAATATTTCAATTTAAGAGGTCACAAGTAGTCACAACATTAAGTTTTTGCAGCTTGAATCTTGAAAAAATTAAATAATAAACAAAATATATAGTAAAAAAATCATGCTAATAATTACAAAACAAATGAATCACAAACTTGAGCACAATGTATGACTAATTATCATCACTGCATTTCGACATATTTAGCATTTTAGTTGATATGACATGCTTTATCTTACTTAATCCCTCAACCCCCAGGAGGCACTCGGGTGCCACGATAACAATTGATTTCAATTGTGTCTGGAATAACTCACGATCGAGTGATTAATTATTATATTTTATTTAGTTTCAACCAGACTTATTACATAGCAACCCTTCTGTTTTCATCAATACACTACATTATTCCATTGATCATACGATATTTTTGTTTTATTTAGGTATTTGTTAAAATAATCTAACTTTGCCTGGGCCTAAAAAACTTTTCTGATTTCCCATCCCATGCAAAATATATACAATGGATCTTGTTATAACAATTTTTAAACAGTTTTCCAATGGACAGGTGATGAATCCTGGATGACAGATTTTAAATAAATAAATACATATATGGCTAATTTTCTCAGTTGGAAAACATTTGGGGCAATCAAGAGTTATGGTCATGGTTAAGTTATAAAGTGATTAAATGAATATGAATATGAATAACTTAGTTATCAGAACATATTCTGTAACATTTTAACTACAGTAGAACTCCAATTATCCGAATTAATGGGGACCGGGACCCATTCGGATAATCAAATATTCGGATAATCGGTTTTTTTTTTTAAAAATTGCCATTGGAGAGAATAAAAGCTACGTTTTGATATTGCACTATTTTTTTATTGAATTAAATGAAAGAAACATGAAATTTTCACATGTTTTAAATATAAATAAAATGTACTTATGTACAAGTTTAGAAATAAAAATCATTGTTTTTTAAACATCTCCGTCAATGTAAGCGCACTTAGACTTTTTTTGGTCAATTTTTTGTGATTCGGATAATCGGCGATTCGGATAGTCGGAGTTCGGATAATTGGAGTTCTACTGTACCTAAAAAACAATACAATATTCTGACAGAAATCTCACTATCCTTGAGATGTAAATAATTATTATAAGACAATGACCTTTGTTATTTCTGATACAGCAAAATAAAATTAGACAGAGCCCTAGATATGCGAAAAAGTGTGAATACTAGACATTAACCGTGACAATAAATGGCCCAGACCTTGGCAGGAATCCACAATTAGCGAACAGTGTAATTATAACAAGGTCTCTTCGTAATCATCATACTTAGGTAGCAAAATAACGTCACATGATCAGACATGCGAAAAAACATTAAAATACAGATGCACATATAAAATTACGTAATTATCTTTAACGTGATAGTTTACGCAACATTGTACAAGCAATGTTACTTCCACCAGAATTGTTGGCACTAACGCAAAGTCCGGATTCCATACAAAAACATTGTAGAATTGTAGTGTGCACTGTTAACAGTCCACATGTTTTCAAACAAACCTTGGCTACATGCCAGAGAAAGAGGCTTCTCAATAAAAACCAAGTTTCATGCCCTGATTGCAATACTGCCCGCGAAAATAGTGTAAATTCAGTAAAATCAATGAATTTCCGTACTACATACTCTTATCAGATTATAACCTCAAAAGTATTTTTTGTAAACACTGAATTTTGATGAATGTTGAAGTTAAATAAAAATGAAACAGATTTTTAATAATGGGAAATAAACCTTGTAAATAATGCACACACAGATCAAAACTAAACTTGTAAATCTAACCTGACAGCGGCAAACGATGTCGGAATCTATGGCGAGTAGGTCCACCAGTTTTCCTTTTCCCTCGTCACCCCATTGAGCACCTAACACAACAGTCACTTTATTTTCCATTTTTATTTTTTTACACGGACACAAGCAAGACGACAATTCGCCGTTTAATTCAGTATGCTTCGAATCTGCTGTCGAAGCCATTATTTATTGCAAACTTGGAAATAAAAACGCGAAAGAGCGAGACATGCGCGCGCCGAATCCGCCGAACGAACGAACCAGCAGAACGAACCGTTGCGAAAAAAAACTTCAGCACCGGAATTTAGTCTGTAGGTAGAGAGAGAGAGAGAGGGAGGTAGGGGTAGGGATACCACCGCAGAAATGGTGATCTCCCCGCTTGTGACTAATAAAACGAAAATCTGAATCGGAAGTATTTTTTGTTATTATTTTCAAAGTAAATATTACTGTTATTAGGTACATAGAGGAAAATTATATAACTCTGTATTGTACTCTACAATACAGAGTTATATAATTTTCAATTTTGGATGGCAAACAAACTGCCTCTATAGTAGGTATTCCTACCTGTGCATAAAACTTCTCTCCGAAGTTTTACAATTTTCACCGGTTTTACATGACCAGATTCTTTCTGGTACTGAGCCATCAGTACTAAGATTAAAACAAGCACATGAATAGTTTAAAAAAAATTTGGCTTTGCCGTAGTCGGTTTTAATCTAATCATCAGTAATATAATTGAATACATTCTCGACAGAACTACGTTACGGGATTAACGAGACGGACTTGAATTAGAGTATTAAAACCTCATACTTTTCATGTATGACTTAGTTCTCATTGTGATAAAATATAATTAAGGATATTTCCATCTATAGAAACTTTATTGTTCTATGTACTTCAATTATAATATGTTAGACAGAAGAATAAAATAATGTTTGTTTCCCTTGGAAATAAATACAAATAAATAAACATATATATACTAATAATATTATAAAGCTGAAGAGTTTGTTTGTTTGTTTGAACGCGCTAATCTCAGGAAGTACTGGTCCGATTTGAAAAATTCTTTTTGTGTTGGATAGTCCATTTATCGAGGAAGGCTTTAGGCTATTAAACATCACACTGCAACCAATAGGAGCGAAGCATCAGTGAAAAATGTTGCAAAAAAAGTCGCGATCATAATAACAGAATTTAACGCGTACGAAGTCGCGGGCAACAGCTAGTAAAATATAAGTCGGTACTAGTTCATGATCTTTTTTTCCGAACCTATTAACATTCAGGTTTATAATGTAGGTACTTTTTGTATAACACAATCACTGACAAACAAAACCAAAACGGTTTCTTTGTTATACTTTCATCTCTTTGATGAATAAAACCATCAGTTTATTTTTACATCGATTGTTGGTAACTTTATTAATAATTGGCACCCTATCAGTGGCGTAGGCGTACGTATCTAGCTCTAACAGCTCGCTCAAAGCGTTCGTTTGTCGTACACTTCGTCTGTGATTCGTTCAAAAGTAAAAGTTCGATCTCTCAAATTACATAAATTATGTCATTATTAAATTATAGACCCAAAATGTATTTTAGTAAAGTAATTATGTGATAAATACTGTACGAGTATGATATTTTCCGTCCACTTGGAAATCAGCTACCTTTATTTCACTCCCGATGCTCCCGGCTATGTCGGGTAACCACCCATTGCCTTCCTAATAATCATGTAGGGGATGATTTCTGCTATAAATCATAAACTTGTCTACCTACTTAAAGTCTCAAACTATCTGTCACATATGTGCATCAAAATTTAGAAATTATTGATTCTCCACATAAAATTTTTCCACTCATAATACCTAAAGGATAATTTCTGCGTTGCGCTCTTTCACTTTCGCATAAATATTGTTTAATGATAATATGTATTATTTACAACACAGATCAAAATTATAAAGTAGATCTACAATTAGTGACCTGACCTGACAAAAGAATGTCCTTATGGAACGAGCACCCTCAGAAAGTTTGAGTCCTCATTAAAGGTAGTATTAGCGGCTTATATTAAATCATGGAGAAATTTTTGTGTTGCTCTGTGAATTTAGTTTATGATTAATATGTCGTTGACTACATTCATTAAAGAGTTCACCTGGACAGACAGAGATGTCCTAGAAATAAAAGTGCCAATATTAGACGACCATTTGGATCAGTTGTAGTAAACGCTGCTTCTGATCCATGGGTCGCGGGTTCGATCCCCGCACAGTACAAATATTTATATGCATGAACAGGTCTGTTTGTACTGGTCTGGGTGTTTTCTATGTATTATAAGTATATAATTTACAAAAAAAACACACATATGTAAGTTTATCTGTTGTCTAGTAGTCTATACGACAAGCTTCGTAGTAGTAGCTTAGTTTGAGACTAGATGGCTCTGTGTGGCCCAGTGTGGCATGTGATGTCTGAAGATATAATATTATAGTATGTACATGTACCGAAATTTTGGGTATAATAAGCTATTACAATACAGTTCAATACCGTAGGTAGAGTATAGTAAATATACCAAAAGGATACTCTGCACCTGCCACAGACCACAGGCACCTGCCTACAAAAAGGACTAGTAAGTAGTCTTTAGGATAGAAGTACTTAGGATATTACGCTACAATATAGGTAAGTTTATGAATCCCATCTACCGCCTTTTATGGTTTTCAACATAGATGTATGCCTGACTGAACGTTTTTCCTAAATCCACCCCTTGGTTTGGTAATCTAAGTCGAGGTCCACGCAGCAAGAGGTGCACTCGGGGCCAAAACGGGTCGAAACATTTATTACCTATACTACCTAACTCATTAAACCCTCAACCCCCAGGAGGCATTCGGGTGCCACGATAACAATTGATTTCAATTGTTATCGTGGCTTCAAAATCTAACTAAGGCTAACAAAATCGCTTTCAGTAACTAAACCGCCTAAATTGTATAGCTTAAAATGTAGTTTTCGTGAAAGAATCCTGTATGGTGTGTGCATTATAGAGTATTTATCTTATCTTATAATATGAATGACACATATCGAACAAAACTGGTGCCATATTTGCTATCTAGACTTTCCCGTTTTCCCCTCAGTAAATGTGGACCACCTACTGTCCACCTGAGTCCCGATCTCGAATGTCCCGTTCCTGTAGTCCGATATTTGTTTATACTTTGCGAATACTGTCGTGTCGTGGCGTGGCGTGGCTTGTCCATATCGAGACGAGGCGACGGCACTTTCAGTACTCACCGCCAATACACGCATGTCGACATTGTGAAGGTGTAAAATAGCCAATAAAGCAAAGCCAGCATTAAGACTGAACTAAAACACTATGATTTTGCGTTATTTTATTTGTTCACTCTTATACAAATCATGCGTTTCTGAACGTGCTGACATCTGTCAAATTGGTAGACCTGGCTTTTGACAATTTTGAAAATTGAATTTGTTTGACATTGACATATCAATTCGCCGATTGATTTCGTACGGTTGTGTCGCTTTTCGCCGACTGAAATAAATAAATATCGGCCGAGTTTGTTTGACGGGTTAAAGCTAAACCTTGTCGCCTTGCCGTCCTAAGTATCGATAAAAATGAAAACGAATTCAATATAATTTTTTGATTTGGTTTATAACCAGTATACGTATTTACGAGTTATTTTATATCAGGTAGGCGATCGTCATGAGAGTATATTTTATATTGTTGTACGTGTGTGTTGTAAGTGCTGGTGACAAAGAATTAGAGGAGGAGATTCATAGGAAGAGAATAATCGAGCAGTTAACGAGGACTCGTACCGTGTTGCTGGATGATTACCATTTGGTGACTAGACAGATTGCCACCGATGTATATATGTATAGAAGTTATCGCACTGTTTCCGTTGTCTTTTACCCTGTGATGCGGGATGTGATTGACGCCCGCTTCACGTTTCAATCGGAGGAGCTGCACTTGAATAATATTGGTAGGTGCACAACTAACTAAGCTTTTTATTTTCTGCATGTAAAAAACTAAAAAGACTTTAAATGTAAACAACTTTTGCAATCTCTATTTACAATTGAATTCCACTATTAGTGTGTATTTTATTGTTGAATTATAATAATTGATAGTATGAATAACTCGAGAATAATCATAATTAACTTAAAAGCTATTAATCCCTCGATTGTGAGTTATTCCAGACACAATTGAAATCAATTGTTATCGTGGCACCCGAATGCCTCCTGGGGGTTGAGGGATTAAGAGTAAAAGGAATTAGTTGTACATACATTTCTAAATCTGTATCTTGTTTACCTTTTCTTTGTTTGATGAAATGTAAATGTTCAAGCATCTTTAATATTTTATATTTATTATCTATTAGTGCACAACCCTTACTAACTCATCGAACTCCGTGTGACAACCGGCTGTTGCGATAACGATTATCTTCAATTTTATTGTGTCTAGAATAACCCATGCTTGAGGGGCTAAGCAGCCAGTAGGGATATTGAGTAGATATTCTGCAGTGTGTGAGCTTCATCTCAAACTGTATTTTGAGATGAAGCTCAAGACCATGGAAAATCCTTACTATAGCTGAAAAGCTTTTCTATAAAATTGGCCTAAAGGGACTGTTCAAAACTGCTTCCTTTTTGAAAAACATTCTTAGCAATAGAAAATTTGTAAAATCATTGTGAGGCTTGACTATCTATGTAGAGTAATGATGACTTATTTCTTGCATACCTAATTGAATAATTTTTTTATGTATCAAAGTCCTTTGTCTTAGGCATTATTTATTTATTTATTCAATAAAATACACCAATAGCATAGTAATTTACAATCAAAGCATTAGGCAAGGAAGGTTACTCAGTCAGTGATGGTTAGCGCTGATGCATATCATAAAAATTACCCTCACAATATCCTGTGTGGCAAGTCCTAGGCACACTCTTTTACTGAAATGTGGTGGACCCTTGATAAACTTCTTTGCATCGTGATATACCACATGGTATATCATGATACTAAGGAGTTAGAATACAAATACCAATAGCTGAAGATGCTTCTAAATGAATTGAATCAGCCTTTAGAAACATATTGCAAATAAAATGGTATATTATCCTAATGTTTTATCTTGTTTAATTTGCAATGGGTTTCTAAGGTCTGATTAATTTAGGTGCATCTTCAGGCATTCTCGTGTTTTTATAATAAATAAATAAATAAATATTAAAGTCATGCCTTACTGGGCCACACAGAGCCATCTAGTCCCAAATTAAGGTACTATTAAGTACCCTGTCGGATGGGGTACTACACAACCGATAAATAATCTTACTATATACATTTTTTTTTTTTTTTTTAATTTATTCAAGGCAACAAACAGTCATGTAGATGAACAGTTATATGGTTAGTGTGTATAATACATACTTATATAATACATAGAAAACACCCAGACCAGTACAAACAGACATGTTCATGCACACAAATATTTGTACTGTGCGGGGATCGAACCCGCAAACCATGGCTCAGAAGCCGCTTTTACTACCGCTGATCAAACCTATCAGGCATTTAGCCTAAAAGGTAATACCTATAAGTCATTACCTTTTACCTAGGCTAAATGCCTGATGGACTGAATGCCTGATGGGAATGTGCCACACCATCGCTATGTCTGCTTAGACTATGGCACGCAGCACAATCTACACCGGCACTTCTTTGCATAATGGTTTGACTTAGGGCGAATGCAGTGCCTGGCGTCATAGCCAGGTCTTGGTCGTTGATAATTAAAAACGGCGCACTGGAACACTAATAGTCCTTTTACTCTACCCCTGAGGTCTGTGGCACGTGAATACTACCAGTAAGCTCGCTTAGAAGAGCAGGGTGTGCTGGTAGTCCGCTTAAGTAGGCAACAGCGATGTTGCGCATGTCCCGCACAGTTTTCTGGAAATCGGGGAGTAGTACTTCTCGACCCATCCTGAAACCAGATGGCGCCCAATGCTCAAGAGAGCAACAGCCAAAGGCGAAATTCGGATGATTGCCTGGGGTAGTATGAGTGACTCCCGGGCGTTAACCCGTATTTCCATCTCACCAAAGGCCACCGATAAACACGGAGGGTTTAGTAGCTGAATTCCGCTAGAGTTAGTTATTTCGAGATTTCTACCATGTAGGTACTCTTTTCTACATGCGGAAGAATTCTTCAAAAGAAGAAAAAGAAGAAGACACACAAATGAAGTCCCATAATTCTGTGATAGCCTGTTGCAGAGTATGTGCTATTTTTCCTCCTCAAAAAACGCGTCAAGAAAGTAAAGACTCGCGTCTGTGCCTAGAGCGGTTTGCAAATAAAAACAATAAAAGTTTTTGTCGCTACAAACACAAAATATGGACAAATGCTAAACATAAAAAAAATACGAAATTAACCCACGTTATCTTATCCGGGCGAGACTGATTCGATTCCTCTTTAAAGCGGTAATTTTATTCAGTACTATTGTTTTAGAGATAATTGTTATTAAAACGCTATCGAGTTTTTAGGGGATTGCCGAATCTCATTCCATTGTCCGGAACTGTGGTCCGGAACTCCATAAAGCCTATTAGGTTGTGGTATGTGATGACAAATTGTATCACGTACTTATGGGACCTATACATTGTATTCTGTGAATACATAACACTGCCATTTTTATTTATTGTAATCCATATTTCCTTAAAATTCGAAATGTGCTTTATAATCGATGCCGTTCCTCATCAAAAAGTATAAAATCAATAACAATTAGCTAATTGAGGCCATAAAAAATTAGAAACGGCCTAGATACATCCCATTGCAGGGCAAAGGCCTCCATTATTGAATTCATTTACCACAGTAATGATGGGTACAGGCATAATCACCGCGCTTGCCAAATGCGGGTCGGTGATCACAAACCCGAGTAAATATGTTCGAAAATTCCAAACTTGTTACCCGGGGACCCCAGATTCCTTCCAGATTCCAGAAATAGCTGAGTAAGGCCCCTGAAACCACTAGACCAAAGAAGCGCTTTTATTTAAATAATTGAAACCCATGTTGTATGCAAATAAAGAGTTACAAATACTGTGTCGGTCTCACAAACATTGACTTTAACCCGAGGTCACAGAGCAAATGCCGTTGTCTGTTGTTTATCTACGCGATGGCCGCATTGGGGGTGGGTCGGATAGAGCTAAGAAACCGACATTTGATAGATTAAAATAATGTGTCCGCTTTAGAAGCATTATGTTTAAGATCAAATTCTACAGTTTGTAAAAACTTAATTATGTAACTAGCTTTTGCCCGCGGCTAATGCCCGCGTATTTCATCAAAATCGGTTTAGTAGTTTAGGGGACAGCAACAGACAGACAGAAAGCCAAGATCTGTCGCAAGACTCGCATCGCGTCGGTCGTTGCCCTATTACCTATTATTTTTGCGATACCCCTTCGGGGTCATGTTAATGGGACTCAATATTTGTATATGTACTATCTATAATACCAACATATTGCAATAAATTATAATAGGGGTTAAAGTATGAAATTGCCGATTATTTTCCCACTTTTTATTTTGTTTATAGCTCTTAAGTATAGTCATATTATTGCGTAATTCTTTTTGTATTGTATCAAAAACTAAATAAAGTAACTTTTGACTAAAAAAATGCAATACTAGTGCCTATTACTTCAAAGGAAGTCGTTGAAAAGACCCCTTACAATGTGTCAGCTGACCTTCTTGCTTCAATTAAGTATATTTGTATTATATACCTACTTTGATTTTCAGAAATTTAAGTTCTAGAATGTGTAGCTTTATAACCATCTAACTTTCACCTTTAATTGCATCGAAAACGGTTCAGGCGTTTTTAAAAAAACTAAAAAATTGTTAGTATGGAAAAATGACTTTTCTCGATTTCGTCCATACAAAACGGCAATTTCATACTTTAACCCCTAATATGACTATGATTAGGATGCCTGCGGCTTACCTTTTTTCATGTCCATTGCCAACGTCGCCGGGGGTGCCTTGACCATCTCAGGAAAGGTAGTGGTATAGCTCAGTGGGAGCCGGTTCGTCATTGGCCGCGAAGCAAGGCCGTACCGCTAAAATTCCATGTTCTGTGGCTGACGGTGGTTGGATGAGAGGGGCCGAGTTTTACAATGTTTTGGAGGGACCGGGTGTTGGTTCTCCCAGCGTTGTCCTAACAATCTCGCACCACATATGTTAATGTGCACCGGCAATGGTTGTTGGGGATAGCGGTCATGACTAGTGTTCCCGGGGCCTATATAGGCTTTTAGACTTTTTTTAGGGTTAGCCTATGAATTAGGGGCTACAGCGGGATAAAAGCCTAAAAAGTCTTTTAGGCCTTTAGGCTAGGCCTTTTTCATTGCCTTTTTTTGTCCACCCGATGGCTTTTAGCCTTTTTGTAGGCTAGGCGCATATTTAAAAGGCTTGAAAGGCTAAAAACCTATAAAGATTTTTCGTCCTTTAGGATAGGCCTATTTTATTTATTGTTCGAGTATAATAATCGTCAACTTAACTTTACGATTTTAAATATTGTTTAAAATTGCATGATTTTTTTTACTTTATTATTATTATATTATTTAAAATTTATTCCACACAAAATTTGATACAATAAGCATACTTAATGCTAAGAAATGCAAATATAGACAGACATAATTAATTACACAAAGGCAAAAATGCAATGCATCATTTTTAATAGAATACAATAATTAATCAACGACCTCGATGGCGCAGTGGCGGCTATATGGTGATGTGCCCAAGCGCGGAAGGTCCCGGGTTAGATTTCAGGTCGGCTAACTTTTCGGAATTGACTCGGGTCTGGGTGTGCTGAGAGAAGCCCCTGGATATCGTCAACTGTACTCAGGGAATTGTTGTTTTAAAATATTTTAACAGCACGTTTGACCAAATACTTCGGTTTTTATACCACCCTTATGTCGGGGACATAAACGTTAATTTTGAGTGTCTGAGTGTTAACCGTACATCGGACGAGTAGGGCGAGCGCGTATTCGATTTTACTCAAGCAACGTACAATCATTCTCTAACGGCCGGTTCCAATAACCTATCTATCTTCAGTTTTGGCATATCGGAGATAGGAAACAGTTGCTATCTCTGTTTTTGCCGTCCAGAGAAACAAAGACAGAAGTTGTTTTCTATCTCCGATATGTCAAAACTGAAGATAGATAGGTTATTGGAAATGGCCGTAAGGCAGGACATTTAGTTAATAAAAAATCGTCTGGGTGACATAAATATAAGATCTTCAATGTGCTTTATTTGACTAAAATATCCCGGGGCCTATAACATAACATTACATAACCCAGGCTTTAAGGCCTAAAATTAAGAGGAAACACTACGGGCGAGAGAATTGAAAAATAGCCTATTTGTAAAATCTACTGCTGTCGCGCAGTGCCAAACGCATTCACCGCAGAGTGTGATAGAGCCAACTGCTTCTTGGACCGAAAATACCTACTAAAAGCACACCAAATCAACGTTTCGTAGTCCCCCGATTACTTTTCCAAAACTAAACCGATTTAAATACTTTTTTCATTAAAAATTAAAGAAAGGCTCTTTGGCCATGTTCGTATGTTTTCCTTTTTTTCTAAAATTTTGCCAAATTTGTTTTCTGGATGTCTGAACACAGCGGAAAGTCTGGCGAATTTTTTCGATTTTTGAGGGCTCATATCTTTTTTATTAATTAATTTATGAAAAAACAGAAAACATAGAAACATGCTAATAGTGGCCATAGATTAAAAATCTAATAAAAAATATTGCTCTACTGGCATTATCCAGGGAGGAAACAGGGGACTACGTTTGTATGGAAAAAACGGCCGTTGTATTTCCTCTTAATTAGATTTTGCTACCTTCGAAACAATATTTTATTTAATGTTTGCATGCTTTAGTAATTGAGGTAATGTTGAATATTCAAGGCTTATCTAAAATATTATCAGAACGTTATCACCGCCAATGATTTTGTAATTTTACTTAAATCTTATAATGAATGTTTTTATGTAGCTCGTCGATAACCGACTATTTACTAGCGCTCCGTTGGTAATACTTACAAAGCGGACGCGGCAGCCGAAGATTTGAATCCCGAAAAGGAAAGTGTTTATGTATGTAAAAAAACTTTTTAAGTTAAACGGTTTTATGTTAAACATACATTACAATGTTTAAGATAAATGTACTAAAAACCAAAAAATAATAAAATAGATACAGTCGTGGGAATTATAAACATATGCATAGACTAGACTAAAATAAAACCGTGGGGCACGTCAATTGTCTACAAATTATCGACTTAATGTGCGATAGAAGAATCGTTTAATTCGTCGTTAAAATAGGCAGTTGGCCCGCAGACGGTGAGGAAATTACTTACTATTTTCTTGCTCATGGAAATTCCAATAGTTATACACTCCATGTAAATAAAAGAGATGTTTCAACTAGTTTATCGTTGGACATTCACACTGCTGGCTGGCGAGGAATCGTTTCACTGCTCGTAGTTTGTCTTTAATCGACAAAACATATGATAAAAGTACTACTCGCTCACCACTATGAAACCCTAAAACTCGCTTATAATTGAGCTTGCTAGCTTGTTTCCACATTCTAGCCCTACTTATCACACGTCCATCGTTGTCGGTTGAACAACTGCCTAATTATAGTGTAACATTACAAAACAAACATTTTAATCAACGATTGTAGACAATTGACGTGCCCCACGGTTTTATTTTAGTCTAGTCTATGCATATGTTTATAATTCCCACGACTGTATCTATTTTATTATTTTTTGGTGTTTAGTACATTTTTCTTAAACATTGCAATGTATGTTTAACATAAAACCGTTTAACTTAAAAAGTTTTTTTACAAATTTTTATTTTCTAGTTTTTAGTTTTTATTTCGCATTCTGTTTAATTCATTTAGTGCTTCATTATTGCAAGGTTTCTTGCCCGTTAGTTTGTTGAGCACTTTCATTTGATACCCATATTGATGGGATCGATAAAACCTACGTTATCCGCCATTTTGTAGCGGCCGCCATCTTGTATTTCAATTTTTTATAGTATATTGTATTTTGCTTGTTGAGCCCTTTCATTTGATACCCATATTGATGGGATTGATAAAACCTACGTTATCCGCCATTTTGTAGCGGCCGCCATCTTGGATTTCAATTTTTTATAGTATATTGTATTCTGCTTGTTGAGCCCTTTTATTTGATACCCATATTGATGGGATTAATAAAACGGCGGCCATTTTGTAGCGGCGGCCATCTTGAATTTATAATGATAATGAATAAACATAATTGTATTGTCACCAAAATCCAAAGTGTATACAAAATTTCAGATTAATCGGTTGACAGGAAGAGGGTGAAATTTGAATTAACAAATTTGACCCAAGAATAAAACAAACGGGGTGAGCTAAATAAAACCGTTTAAAAAATGAACTTAACCCGGCGTCAGCAAAGAACGATAATAGGACGCCTGTATAAAAAATCGCCATAACTACAATATTTAAAAAAAAGAGAAAAGTACTTTATTTGTATATTTGGATAAAGTGGCTATTAAATGAAGAGATTTTGAGTACATAAACAAAAACAGTCTGATACTTAACTATCTGTATATACTACAAGAGGTACTCATAAAAACCGAAAACATCATGTAATACCGATTTTAATAAATACTTGAGACATTGTACGATTAGGTACAATGTCTCAACTGTGTCAAAATTTACAAATTTGTTCTAGGAAATATATTATATAAGATAACATTGAGTGCCAACACATTAAGTGATCTCTAAGGAGAACATAAAATCCCACGTGGCCTTATTATCTTTGCATAATGGATGTACAGTACCAAAGTACTACTGCACTAACCACGCCAAAACATTAAGTTACTGTAGAAGTAAAAAAATACCTTTGAGTTGCATCGAAAGTTATGTCAAACGTATGTATTACCAAACACAAGCAAACCAAAGGCGGTTGCATTGGATGCATCCTGCCGAACATGGAAATGTATTG
This sequence comes from Anania crocealis, assembly GCA_949315895.1. NCBI lineage: Eukaryota > Metazoa > Arthropoda > Insecta > Lepidoptera > Crambidae > Anania > Anania crocealis. Next base: position 4,556,442 of record OX438868.1, read on the forward strand.
CATCATTATTATCAATTGATATAAACAAATTGGCGCTCATATCACAGTCTATGAACCATACAGTCGTTCGACGCCTTTGATCTCATGGAAAATGCCGACAACGTCTAAACAGTATCGTGACGGCTAGGGTTGTCAAAAGTAAACAATATATAAAAATATGTATAATTGCTGATAAACACTCGTAATCAGCACCCCAATGAACCTCAAAATTTACACCCATATCAAAAAAAAAAAAAAAAAACGTCCGCCATCTTGAATTTAAAAAAGGATAGCATTTTCGTAATCAGCGGCCCAATTAACCTCGAAATTAAAATTAAAATGGTGAACATGTTTTTTTTAATTTTCTTATTAAAAAAAACATGTTCACCATCTCGAATCATTCGATATCAGCATTCCAATAAATTCCAACAAACAAATATAAAATAATTTAAAACACAAACATTTGTTAGCCCTGAATGCTGTGTCCCGAACTGCTAACATCGTTTTGTTCGCAGTTCGGGCTCGGCCTTCCCGCGTCTCGCCCCTCACACCCCGCACAATTGCCCTGTCTAGACGTCTTCGTCGAACGACTGTATGGTTCATAGACTGTGCTCATATTATGAGCTCCTAAGCGTCTGTTACCACAGCACTCTTTAGGGATCGAATTGTTGAATGACTTAGTTACACTAACGGAAGTTATTCTTTACTTGTAACATAGTTTATCCTGACATGCTATTTACACACACTCAAACTAAATAATCTAGAAAAGTAAAAATCTGTAATATAAAAAATGCGTTTGTTTTACTTAGTAGGTAAGGTTAACTTGTAAAAAAAAGTTACCCCTTCTGTCCGTCCTTCCTGTTGTAAAGAAATAGAGGCTATAGGTATTAACTTAACATTACCAGTGCGTTTATTTTCCGCAGACCATGGCCCATTTGCCACCTAGCTCCGAATTTTAATAGGGTTGCCTCTCCATTATAGGTGACGGTGATGCGATCAACCTACAGAATGCGATCAATCAGCTTACTTGTAATTAACCTTTATGTGCTTGGTGCGAGCTTTCATTACTGCGCTTGTATGGTATTGCTTATTCTGGATTTTTCTGCGCGTCTCGCGGTTTTACTATGATCCTCAGCGCCTCTCCCGACGCTCAAGTTTTGGCACTGATCATACAGATCCGTGGGTTAACCAAAACCCCAAATGGTTAACAATCGAGCTAGAGTCACCAAAAGAAAAACCTACAAAATTGTACAAAATTCTCTTCCTATATTTTTCCAGGTTCTTGCAGCCCCAAAGAAGTAATAGTCAATATAAAACACGGGTCGTACCCAGCAGTTAATCCTGATGGGTACGACTTCCCGAAGAACTTCGTTGACCCGGCAACAAGAGAAGGCGTTCACACGTTGGAACTGCTCTCGGACGGTCTGAACAGGACGTATTCGATAACGAACCCGAGGCCTGGGAATTGGTACGCTCTGGTTTACATCAAGTGGGAGGACCCGAGGACACAGAAAGTTGAGCAACAGGGTAAGTCTCATCATTATCATTATCAACTGCATATATCAGTTCACTGCTTGGCACAGGCATCTACAGGATATTGCCATGATGACCAGAGAGACGAACTCTTGTTAGGCAGGTTGGCGATCACAGTTTGGCCAATTGACACCAAAGGACGTGACAGAAAGTGACCTATTCTTTAATCTTACACCTTTTTTGTCTTAGAAGTCTCCTGTTTAGGACGCTTTAACGGGCAATCTAGAGCGTTATCAGTCAAAACAAACATAAATCAGACAGACTAAACAAACAGAAATACAGACAATATGATTTGGTTAGCTGCCAAAAATCGCCAGCATAATGGCTAACTTGGTTTCTGTGGTGGATCGCACTTGATTTTTAATCTCCTATATAAATTATGATGTCTTATGAAGGTAAAATCTGATCCTTAAGATCAGACGGAGTTGGAAAGGTATCTAGTTATTGCCACACTGGCAACCTCTTAAGCGTCTGCCGACTGTCGGCGTAACAATAGTAGACCGTTAGCCTTCTTATGATGAGACTCATTGTGCGACCATGTTTCAGTCCTATATCCCATAAGTCATCATTGGCAAGTGGCAACACACACTGGTCAAAGACAATAAAGCTGTAGTCTACAGTCGCTACGATAATGATGAATGGTATTAAAAACTGTGTTGGCACAGGGGCGTGCAGAGCAGTTTAGGCAGGGTATGCAGTATAAAAAAACTTAACTGTAGGAGTAATGCAGAGATCAGTATTTTATTTAGTTGATATACGTAGTATGCAGTGCTTATTGGCGTGTATTGTGTGCACGCCACTTTGTTAGCATTGTAACTGCTAGGGTTGTCAAGAAGATTGCCGTTTTCCGATTGCTTCGGAAGTACTCAATCAAGCGAGTGTTACCCTGTATGACTTCTTGACCCCTAGGATCGCGTGGATCGCACGGGCAATTGATCAATTTAACGTTCGTTGCATTTTCGTGTTTGACTTTGGAGTGTTAAGGATAAGTGGGCAATGCCTGTGGATTGATTAAGTGTATGATACTGCGAAATGAACTATTCAAAATTTGGGTCCTGTTTTCGATCTGCGGGTGAGGCAACAAAAACTTTCGAATTTTCGAACATTACTCGGGTTTGTGATCACCAACCCGCATTTTGAAAGAATGGTGATTATGCCCGTACCCATCATTGCTATGGTAAGTTGAATTCAATGATGTAGGGTATTTTTCTGCAGTGGGATGATTATAGGTCCTTGCTTTACTTTTACATAATTGTCCATCTGGGAATCTTTCTATCTTCTAGGGAATATTCTTATTACTTCTTACACGTCAAAAATGAGCTCTAATGGCAGTCGGCAAAACAGGCTGCGCTGCGGTATAACAGTATTAGAAAATTCTAAAGTAAACGCACTTATCGAGGGTCTAAGCCGTTTTTCATAATTCCGTCCCAATCACGGAAGATATTTTTTAAACTGGTGGCGCTAGTATGCATTTATACTTTTAATTCTATCTTTATATCCCACCCATGTAAGGCGGCGGATAATGCAGACTGTTGAAAGACATGAAGTTAAACATATTTTGACGTAATTATTTTCCTGTTCACAACTAGTTGCAAATCATGTGCTTAAGGTCACTTTAGTTATAGTTTAGGTTAATATTATCCAGAAGATAAGCTTTAACAAGTCTATTGTTACTTGTTAGGTCCTTATTTAATCCCTCAACCCCCAGGAGGCACTCGCGTGCCGCGATAACAATTGATTTCAATTGTGTCTGGAATAACTCACGATCGAGGGATTAAAAAACATATTGTGTAATTCAACGATCCTGTCAAGAGTTCTGAATTGTTATTTGAGGAGTTGTGAACTGACGCATTTCAGAAGAAGGTCCCATTTTAATTCTACACCTAGGTCGCAATAGTATCTTTTCGGCAAAGTAATAAGCCCGCAAAGGCTATTAGGAAGTTTCGTCTTCGTCTCGTTTGCTATTTCTAACCATATCTAGCTTTGGCAAAACTGGTTCTTGAATTAAAAAGGTCCCATTTTAATCCTATACCTAGGTTGTAATAGTATATTTTCGCCAAAGTTATAAACCCGGCACAAAGCCACGGACATTAGGAAGTTTTGTCTCGTCTGCTATTTCTAACCATGTCTAGCTTTGGCAAAACTGGTTCTTAAATTAAATTCTATCAATAAATATGACCGACTTCCCAAACACTTGAATGCACAATGCAATGAGTTGAATGCATTACATGATATAAAATCTCGGTGTTACAAACGGTAAATTGGCCTCGCGCGCATTTGCTTGATTGTGACACTTCCTGCCCTATATACAACAAGGTTGTCATCATTTGAATATTTTCTACTTTATAAAAAGGTATAAAAGTCTATTGAAACTCCGAAAACAACACGAGAATTAAGAATGAAATAAAAATATAGTTGTATTGGATTGGGGTAACATCGGGATTAATTTGCTAGCAATTTTGAGGCGTCATTATTTATTCGAAAAATTAGATCCTAGAAACCATTTCTCTGTTTCTTTCTACAAATGAAATCCAAATTCTCCTTTGCTGAATACTACAACATGAAACAGATAACAATAAACTATTGCTTGCATACATGCAAGTAGCATTGGCTAGTATCTTGCAAATATTTCCGTTCCTAAATAAACTCCGGTTTGAGTAAATATTTATACGGGTGAAACCTATGTTTACTTTCGGGCGAATGCTGGGGCCGCGACTTTGTATTACAACAAAAGCAGCTGTTCAAAAGAATGTAAGTAGCTCTAATTTTCTGCTATAATAATAACAGGAAACTCTTATAGGTTCACTTTACTGTTTGTCCGTCATCTGTATTTTTGTAATGATCGTTTATCCCGGGAATGTGTGGAGATATCGAGTTAAAGTTAAAACCACGTAAAAGTAACGGTCTATAGTCATCCCACTGCAGGGAAAAGGCCTACATCATTGAATTGAAGTTACCATAACAATGACCCATAAAACCATAACTCAGGTCTAAAGTCAAGTTGAAGCTGGGAAAAAAAATCAAACTTCTAAATAAACGTAATAACAAGATATGGCTGGGTATGTATAAAGAAAAAAACGTGTATTTCGGTATCAAAAATTTATAGGGTATTTTCATTGACCTACAACTATGAAATTTGGCAAGTAATGTACCGTCATATAATACAAGAATAGAAAACTTATACATTTGTAATTAAATCATACAAAAATCGGGTAAAATCTGTTTGTCCTATCATATTCTAAATCCTGAAATATTTCTAATTATGTAACTACAAATTTGTATGGAGCCCTCGGTGAGCGAGTCCAACTTAAACTTGCCGATTTTTTCGATACAGTTATCGCTATGAATCATTATTAGTAGATAAATAAATAAATAAATAACGTTTATTTATCACAATACAATACAATATCGTAAAATAGGTAACAATGATTAAAAACAGCAAGAAAAAGATGAGCCATCACTTTGGAAACTCCTATTTCCGGCAGGGCTCCAGCCCATCAGGCTTATTTCATCAATGTAAGCCTTCTTTTGTTGATCAAACATTGTAGATGCTCTCCATATATTGTTGCTTGTTCTCCATTCGATGGCTGCTATAACTATTCTTTCTTTCAGTACTTAAGATAAGGATAAATTATTTTTTGTTTTCCAATGGCTGGTTTTCTATTAACATTTTAAAGCTTCGTTTCACTTCCTCCTAGTCTTTCTCTAATTAAAATTGGTTCAGCGGTGTAGGCGGCAACTAGTGATAACTTGTATTTTTTTTTAATTATTCAGAGGTTTACGCAGTTAGTGTATCGTATCGTAGCAGCCCTGAGATTCAATAAAAGGAGTATCTATTCCACGCTTCGCCCACTTGTCTCTTGATGATATTCATTATACTATTATTAGGTTGGATGTTGCAACTGCGGTTTTTGATGTTATTACATTTAAACGACAATCTGTTAAACTCGACGCTTCGCTCTCCTCTGAGAGCTGATGTAGATATTATTTCCCACAAAGTTGAAGTGTATATCTAAAGGTATTTATGTTTTTAAATAGGTCTAACTTAAGATTTTATTGACGAAAAAAGGTGAAAATTTTGAATGCCAGGTAGACCACAAATTGATTAAAAAAAAAATTGTTCAAAAGTTAAAAAAGAAAACTAAATTAAAAAAAAGACTGTCGATACAAGAAATCACAGACAATCATCATGCACCGACGTAAACTTGGTGGCTTTCGCTAGGTTTTTTATGTTGTTTTATGAGAATAAACTTTCCAAATAACAAAAAAAAGTTTTTTTTTAATGTTTCAGGTCTAGTTGCAGACTGCCAAACTATATTATATACGGATTTACAAGTGAAAAAAGAAGATAACATTGAACTTATAGACTGCTACAATGGCCTCACCTTGAAATACTCCAATATACCGGCTTACTTCAAATGCATGTCAATAGACAGTATTGAGCCAATAAGCTTTAACATTACAGTAGTTAACACTGCATCTGATAACAGAGAAGTGTCTTTTCAAGTCCAATCACTGTCACTGCCAACAGAAGAAAGCTATCTCATATATTGTGCGTTTGATCCGAAAGCGAATAACGTTCACACAATAACCTTCTCACCCCACCCGACCTCATGGCACTACATCCACATTAACCATATAGACAACGCATCAAGAATAGCCGATTGCGAGTCTTACTATATGCGGACAGATGTAGAAGAAGTTGACAACAGCACAGTTCTAGATCTTATGCGCGATGACAAAGGAAGGTTCTTCACGTTCGACTATGGTCTTCCAACGGCCGACCTGCAAGACGCGACTAGTCTAATCAACATAACCGCTGGAGAAATTAAAAGTTTGAGGTTCAAAGTCAATCAGTTCCTAGACATTGGGGGAAGCTTGTCGATTGAAGCCAGCTTGCTTATGAGCCTGAAGTATTACATGGGATACAAGAGAGAGCTGAAAAAGGGATCTTTACTCGCCTTCACTGAAGACAACCAGTTTTTCAGAGCTGTCATTTGCATGGACATCGGCCATACAAGTATTCCTCTAGAGACCGGTCATTGCAAGTTCAACGATCAAGTGAAGCCTGCGTTGTTCGTTCTGAACAGTACAGATTCAGAATCGATATACGATAAGGTGATAATTCCGTTTCCAGACAGTGGCACGTGGTATCTGACGTTGAGGATTTTCTGTGACCAGGTAGTGTGTCCTTGTCGTAGTTCGGGTGATGGGACTTATTACGTGTCTGATTCTGTAGATGAGGTAGAAGAGGATACTAGTGTACCTTGGAATAAAACTCGGCAGGGCGCTTCGGAGTGCAATTCGACGGTTGTACTGTCCGTGTCTTCGACGTCGTGCGTGAGCGGCCGCTGCAGTAACCATGGCAACTGCCTTCTGAACACATTCGGGGGACTGGTGATGTCATTCTGCTCCTGCTCTGCTGGATACGGAAGTAAGTTTTTTATTTGTTCTTGAGTAATTTATGTAATACCACAGATCAACAGATAAGTGAAATTCTCTGATGATGGTACAATAGTATCAAACTTTACTATGTATATGTTGTACGATTTGTCAAGTAGTTAGTAACTTGAAATAGGTTTAAGAGTACATTGTTAACACTAAAGATCAACATTATTATGAACATTTTTAATTTAGATTTTTCCTAGTTCTTACGAGTTTTAGATTTTTTCTAGTTATAACAAACGAAAAATAAAACTTCTATTCCTCTAAAGTCAACATTAAATCAAATTAAGCCTCCTTTAAATGAGGATGCTGCAAGGAAGTGTATTCCAGTACGAGCTAGGACTTTTTCATTGCATACAAAATTGATTAGAAAATCATTAAATAAATAAATAAATAAATATTTAAGACATGCCTCACTGGGCCACACTGAGCCATCTAGTCCCAAATTAAGCTACTATTAAGTACCCTGTCGTATGGGGTACTAGACAACCGATAAACTTACTTAAATACTTTTTTTTTGTAAATACATACTTATAATACATAGAAAACACCCAGACCAGTACAAACAGACATGTTCATGCACACAAATATTTGTACTGTGCGGGGATCGAACCCGCGACCCATGGCTCAGAAGCAGCGTTAACTACCGCTGATCCAAATGGTCGTCAAAATTAATAGTGTAGTAAGCCTTTTCTTATTAAAATTATATACAGGTAGTTCAGGAGTAGACAGTAGTCGTTTTTTTTTAATTCGAATTCAATTTCCTACTTTTTCATCGATTCTAATTCAATATTAACATTATTTTTTAGGTTGGGACTGTTCTGACGACTCGAGAATGGACAGCAAAGTGTATATGCTCGTCTCCATTCTCCTGCTGACGCTGAGCAACCTTCTTTTCTTCTTCTCAATCTACGTAGCCATAATCCGTCTCTACTACACCGAAGCAATGATGTACACGTTCACAATGATTTTCTCCACATTCTACCACGCTTGCGACGCACCAGCTCAAGTGGCTTACTGCATCGTCAGAGGTAACATTCTCCAGTTCGGCGACTTCTATTGTGGCCTAATGTCATTCTGGGTGACACTGCTAGCGATGAGTATTGTAGGCGACAAATTCAGGTCTTCATTCCAACTGATAGGAGCCATTATTATAGCTTTACTGACGACATGGAACATGCATTCGTTTTTCGCCTTCGTTTTGCCAGTAGCGGTCGGTGCTTTCATTCTGCTTCTATCCTGGTATTTGGATTACAGAAAGAACAGTATTATGAGGTATCCCAGATCGTACTACACAATTTATATGCCCCTTGGTATAGTTTTAGTAACTGTAGGCCTAATTTGCTACGCGTTCCTCCAAACGGAGCTGAATTACAAAATAGTGCATTCTATTTGGCATATGATTATCGCTCTGAGCGTCGTCTTTCTGCTGCCTGACGTGAAAAGAAGCGAGGATTCAAATCCTTTCGTACCAAGTCCAAATTACTGTAGACTTCCATTTTGCAGGGTTTTCAATAGATCTCGAGGAATGAACACTGACTGAATGCGTTTGTAGGATGGCGATTCTTTCTGAATAAGGTGACATTAAACTGATTCGATTCGAATTATGATGAATCGATGCACACACAAGTCTAGTTATAAAAAACCGATTTATCGATAATAGATAAACAAATTCCTATTGAATAAATATTAAGATTGCTTCAGTGGGACAGTGACCTAAAACCTTCTGCTTACCGGGCGACTGCTCGTACCAAAACATTTAAGTTTCAAAAATTTTTATAGAGCTGTTTTTATCTTAATTGATAGTAAAATATTTCTCTTGGATGTTGGAGTCATATAACCAAAAACAATGGTGAAACTCCACTGGCTTACAGAATATAGCAATAAATAAATCGACACAAACAATGTTGTGTAGCTAATTGGCTAGAGCTGTCGCTCGATAAACGAAAGAGAGACTAGAGAGTGCATATCTCATGTAAGGTAGTCGAAATTTATATTCAAGGAATTTTATTTTTTGTATAAATCAGCAATTTCCCGCTTGAAAACTGTTTCAAAAAATGATCGTATTTCTAGGGTGTTTTTTATTGAACTGATCGATTGAGTTCGATTAATCGATTAAATTAATCGATGATTTAAGACTATAAATCGATTCTTCCATTCAGATAGATCGCTATACCTAGTCCATTTCAAACGACTTTGAATTGTATAGACAAGAACACAAAGGTGCAATTACGTGTAGATTATAAGATTAAAAAATAAGAAGCAGAATTTTTCACCTACTAGTCATCATTAAGTACCGGTGAGATTGTTTTTTTTTATGCGGTGTTCTTTATTTAAAAACGTTTTAATAGTCATAATATACACATGACAATAGTGGAATAGGGTATATAGGACGTTCGACACAATGCAAGAAGACTGTAAATTGTAAGGAATTCGAGATTTATACTAAAGAATTATGGAAATTAAGTAAAAAATTATATTTAATAAGCCCCAATAAATAGGTAAGAGTTTTTTTAGCTATATTGCCGTGTTAACAAAACAATATAAATCGTAATATTACCGCACCTACTCGATTTTAGTTGTTTTTTATTCATTGTTAAAAGTGAGATAGGAAACTACATAATATTATTTTAAGTTAAAAAATTTACTTTTAAGTAGGGATTATATTGACGTTATTTTATAGTTAGTGCAGATTAAATAAAAAAGTGTCATACCTATTTCGACTTATTTTTAGAATATTTTTTTTAAATTATTTGAATCTATACTAATATTATAAAGCTGAAGAGTTTGTTTGTTTGTTTGTTTGTTTGTTTGTTTGTTTGTTTGTTTGAACGCGCTAATTTCAGGAAGTACTGGTCCGATTTGAAAAATTATTTTTGTGTTCGATAGTCCATTTATCGAGGAAGGCTTTAGGCTATATAACATTACGCTGCGACCAATAGGAGCGAAGCATCAGTAGAAAATGTTGCAAAAATAATCGAATTCTTATCAACAGAAATTGACGCGGACGACGTCGCGGGAAACAGCTATCAAATATACTTACCTAATAAAAATTGTAAGACCAGGTGCTTAGTTCGAGTTCTACTTCATCAATCTCATCGAGTGCAGTACCGTGACTTTGTATCACAATTAACTTATATCGTAAAGTTATTTCTCTATAACAATACATGTTCTTAACATAATGGCTTAAAAAAGACAGAAATTAAATAAATTATCCAAGTTATACAGAAGTTACCAGTAGATGGCGCTGCATCGCTGCCGTAAGTTTACTCGTTCGATTGAGCAAAACTCGCGCTAAGTTCCACAAAAATTCACGTCTAAGTGTTCTATGCCCGGTATAGAGAATTAGCATAATACATCTGCAACATAAAACCAGTATCAGTAAAGCCAAAATGAAGATCACGAATCAAAAAGGCGATATAAAAATGGTCCTGACTTCTAATTTAAAAAAAGTTACATAGTCTTAAGTAATTTTTAAATGGATCCGTGTGGCTTTCCAGTTAAACGTTTGTTGCCTTGTAATTAATTGCTATAAGATAAATAAAATGTTTTAAAGCCCAAAAAGAAACTTGATACTTGCCACGAGTGCCATAAAAAGTAAAGCTTTTAACCCTTTGAGGGGCTCCGTCGATATATTGGATACCATACTTTAAACCTTATTCACTCACGATATACTTGGAAACCAATGAATATTTAAACACGTTAAAAGGCCCTAAAAAAGAACAATAATTTGTCATCAAAAAATTGCAATTAGTGGCAAATAGTGACATAATTGTTGCCAATGAAATAATATTGTCAGATGATATCTTTTATTATATAATAGAAAGTCGTGTTAGTTACACCACATAAGTCAAGAACTGCTGGTAATATTTTTATGATTTTGGTGTTTTTGTTTCGTCAGGAATAGGATAATAAATATTTAAAATCGTTGGAAAGTTAACGTTACAAAAATAAGTATTTGATTTTTTTTTCCAATCACGCCATATTTGATGACAATGACATTTAAAACGTCAAAACCAAATACTATTCGGAGGCGATACGTAGTTCGCGGGCTCGGTTCGTTGAAATATAAAATTTTAACAGCCACTATTGCAAAATACGAAATTAAAATCAAAGCATAATGTATGGGAGCAAAGCGATGCTATGTTCGGTCACCTCGTAGAAGCGATTAGATTAAAAGAATCGGAATATAACATTTGCCTTAGTAGCTAGCATTTATGCATCTTTTTTTACCATTTGTCAGCTTAGCAAAATACTCAAACGATAAACTTGAAGCTTCGCAGATGTCATTGATAGGTAACGTCAAACGAAAACAATGACAATTGTCTTCCCGACCATAGACTAGAATTCCCTCCAACATTCATAAATAGACTAGCTGCACGTTAAACGCGTTAACACTCAAATTTAAACAGTGCGAACGATCTGCATTCTCTTTAAATATATAAAAGTTCCATATAATAGCTACGTTTGTAATTTCATGTATTATTTGTACGAATAAGTGCCCTCAGTGTGGCTGGTGCTACAGTCAACAATATGGCGTTATTCGTAAATCGAGAAGTATCGATTCAGTATTCTGGAGTTGCAAGGTTGAATTAATAGCAAATATAAGTATTTTCCTTTAGCATAATTGTTTAAAAATATTGTATATTTGTATCACATAACAAACTTTATTATAAAAACAAATAAGTTACCAAATATATAATAATAAATGTTATGTCATATTTTGTAGTATACTCTCAATGAAGGTGCCTTATATTGTCCACAATCATCTTTACAAAGATTATAATAAATAGAGTTTTGTGCCATTGTATTTAGTGATTTCAAAAGTATTTATGAAAGAACATAATACCACAAACACATTTGGAGTCTATATATCTTTAGCAATATTTATTTATATTCTTCCATATTCGTAAAGATTTTTGCATAATAGTTTTAGTTTTTTCAATTATTATTTTTATATTGCTAAGGTTTGATAAATATATACGTGAATAATTGTATTTATAAATCGACTTGATTTTACATTCCTTCTGTCTTAGTTTTGCTCAAAATTTTCTTTACCAGATAATTATTTAGGAATTTATGTTTTATCTTGACCATATTAACTAGTAATAATGTAATGGTTATCATGTAATTTATGGTGAGATTATATTACTTTAAACATATTCTATTCTGGTTCCTCAAGCAGATTACATATTTTGTGGTTAAAAGCCTGGTTAACATTAATTAATTTTGTAAGACAATATTATGATTACTTTAGGACCAACTTAAGTTTTTCAGTTCGTTCGAAACTACTTAGAAGTGACGTCATAACTGCCTTACCACCTAAAACATATAGGGTGTTCGGAACACCTGTATATGTCGCTTTTTTACAGCTTATAAATAATGTCAAATGTATGTAACTAATAAATATGTATAAAGAGGAAGTGATTAATATAATTTTGCCAGCATGTGAAGTTTTTAGGGACTTTATAAGAAAAAAAAAATCAATGATCTCGCATACCTACTGAAATTTCTAAAAAAATATTGCAGCACAATATTACTAACAATTAACACAATGATCTAAGGAAGATTGTATCAAAATAAAAAAGAAATTGTTTTTATGATTGTATGTTTGTTAAATATTAGTAAATGACCATTGATGTTCGTAAAACAATACAAGGTGTAATTTCAACCACCTGTAAAACGAAGCCCATGTTATGTAATCATTATGTATAACATCTTGGCAGTGTTATTTACATTTTTTAGTCAATTTTTTTTTAATAAAATATAAAATATTGGTTCAGCTATTTATTTTGTAACACACTGTGACGCGCACGGATGGAGCTGTGTAAGGTTCATTCATCCGGAACCCCGTTGCAGCAAAATAATACGTTTGCGCGCGTCACAGCGTGTTACAAAATTAAAATTCTGAATAAATAATTAATATTTTTCAAACAATATTTTTATTGATAGATTAAATAACACTGCAATGATGTTATACATAATGGTCACATAACGTCTTCGTATTCCAGGTGGTTTAAAATGCACCGTGTATAATAACGCACGTGTTACTATTTAATATGTACAAGTGTGATTTGCTGGTGCAATAGGCTATAAAACGTTTCTTTGTACAGCTGCAGATCGTCAACTCCCTACAAATTTAAATTTTCACAATCGATTTCAAACTCAAACTACAACTCATAAAGTTCATAATAAATCAGAGAAAATTGACGTTATGTGGTAGTTTGACGAGCTGTTGTTTGAGACTTGTAGGTATATTTTTTAAATTTAATATTAAGCTGCATTTATTACTATTGAAATATTTGTTATGTTGTCAATTTACAAATGTGATTATTAAAACCAAATCTAGTTTATCAATAACAAGTATTTTATTTTAACTGGCGGCGTAGATACGTTACATTAATGTAGAAAAATATAGGTAAAAGTAAGAATTCGATACATTATCCGCCTAATAGAACGCCCTGTTGGTCTATTGGTTTGGCCAAGGAGGTGCCGGGGTCCTGGGTTTGAGCCCTGGGTCGGGCGAGAAGAGTTTCGAGTTTTCGAACATTGCTCGGGTTTGTGATCACCAACCCGCATTTGGCAAGATTGTGCAACATCAAATTTGTGGTGATCATGCCAGCACCCATCATTGCTGTGGTAACTTGAGTTCAATGATGGAGGCCTTTTCTCTGCAGTGGAATGATTGTAGGCTGTTACTAACTACTAACATGGTCATGTGTAATCATCTAGCCTGCCTTACTGAAAATTTAACCTTACGCACATAAATACATGATATAGAGTTGAATGCTAATAAGTTGAAAGAGCACCCAAATGTTCTAGTAGGTTTATTCAAGTCTATATCATCATCCTCCTATATAGACAGGCCTATCCAAAAGGAAGATTTTGCCGGAATCGCCACGCTTGGCGCGAGGCGCATCGCTGTTTGGACAATGCGGAGACAAGTTGGTGCTATTTTTTACAGCATCCAAGGCATAGTTTCTCTTAGCGTGACAGAATAGACGGACAAGACTGCCTACGTCCTACTATAGTCATTTAAATTAAAGTAAACAACATAATAGTTGCAATAAACAAGCTTTATTTTTTGTTTTACACATTCAAAAGTTACACTTTGGAAAAGTTACATTTTATAAAATTACGAAGTTGTCATGTTAATGATCAGTCCTTCTGGAATTTTTAAACAAGTTTTGTTTTTCCTTTTACACATTCAAAAGTAACACTTTGGAAATGGGTCATCTATACTAATATTATAAAGCAGAAGAGTTTGTTTGTTTGAACACGCTAATCTCATGAAGTAGGTACTGGTTCGAATTGAAAAATCCATTTTGTTTTGGATAGTCCATTTATCGAGGAAGGCTTTAGGCTATATATCATCACGCTGCGACCAATAGGAGCGAAGCATCAGTGAAAAATGTTGCAAAAATAATCGCGTTCATAATAACCGAAATTGACGCGGACGGAGTCGCGGGCAACAGCTAGTATTTTATAATGTTTATTATTATTTTACATTTTAGCATTTACAGCTAGTATTTTACATTTTAGCATGTTTATGTTGTCCCGGCACTTTAGTTGATATTAATGAGGAATGTTACTCATGTCAAAATTGTAATAAAAGAATACGAGTATGAGTAACTATTATTTCATTATCGTTGCCTTGTGGTGCCTTGCAAGGAAGAAATTCTATTTTTCCTTTATAGCTGCATGGATCTGATAATTCATGCACCTTTTAAAAAATGACTTATGGATGTGATTAGCTTCTGCGTTGTAATTCTTAGAGGTCTTTGATTTTTGATTTATGCAATAATCACGAATTAAACATGAAGCCATCAAATGTTTGTTATTATAGGCGTCTTTAACTCCAAACGGAATTGTATCTTAAATTCGTAACGAAATATACATTTACACACCTGGTATTTTTTTCTCAAGACCACACAATTCTAATCATTAAGTACAGACAATGGCAGGTCTACCTACACAAAAAGTTAAAGGTCATTGAATAGATTTTCAACTTAAAGTCCAACATGTAGAGATCAATATCAATTGAGAAAATTTGACGTTTTGTGGTAGGTTGACGTTTTTTTTTTTTTTTTTATAAATAATGGGCTTGCTCTTGACTACATAATTAACTATACGGTTAAGAAGAAGCCTAAGATGGAGCGAGCTTACCCAGAGGTACTGGTTCTCCCACACACCAGCGGAACACAGAAAAACTGTTTGGCGCTAGACTTCGGCAGGAGGGTGGTAGCATCCAGGCGGCCTCTTACGAAGCCTACCACCGCAGAGGGATCTGTTAGCCGTCATCATTGGTTAGACAACCAAAGATGCCGTTGCCCAGGGTGGACTACTAGGTTGCTGTTGCCTGTACATGACCAAGTAAATGTGCATAAATTCCAAGAAGAATGTTTCATCAGAGATTTCATAAACTCTTTAATTAAGTAGGATCCTAACAGACATTATTTTTTAAAATTTCAATTTTATTGAAACCCATATCAGTGCATTTCTCTATATTGAGACTCTTATATTAAGTTTAAATTATTAAGACATAATAAATTATCATTGAAAATGTTTTTTTTTATAAATGACAGTACTTATTAGAATTATAAATTAACTAAAATGTGATTCATTCTTGAGTTTATACAAACACTTTACTTTGAGTTTGAAATGAAAGAGACATTTACAGATTTCAAACACTTTACAGCATAGTGTCTAACTATTTGTGACTATGAACTCCGTAAAGTAAAATGTCAGGATATACCAAAATATAATGTACAGTAATAAACGTGAGTTAAATCTGTAAATTTATCTTTTATTTGAACACATAAACAATCTGCAAATTACGCAGTCTTGCATTGACCGCTTTGCTGTTGCAATGTCAGTGTTTTTGTATAGCTATTACCTAACACTAGCAGCACCATATCGTATTTCCCTTTCAAACTGTTCAGCTTTTAAAGTGCCATCTATGCTGACACAGTTTTCATTAAACACACTATAAGCTGAAACTTCACCGCTCTTCCGAGGCCTTGTGCGTGTGTTTATACAAATACCTATTAGGACTGAGATAACAAAGAAAACTGCTCCGAATTGAATCCGTAAAAAGATTGCGAACAGCGTGAGCCAGATAACACTGTAAATTGCCCATTTCATTATGAAGTATCGCCATGATTCCGGGTGTTCTTCTACAAATGATTCCATCTCGCTGACTTCGGATGCTACTTCAGTAACTTCAGCAGGAGATTCAGGTGCCAGAGGGAAATGTCTATCTTCTTCTTCTGGGATTTCTTCATTTTCCATCTGGAAACCAAAACAGTATAATAAGTACTGATGTTTGGTTATACAAAGAAATGTAAACGGATAGCTTTGCCAGGCATCCGGATAAAGCCGGACATAGGTAGGTTTTTTAAATTGTGTCCGGCCAAAATAAACGATGTCCGGCCTGTCCAGATTTTCTACCCAAATGATAGGCCAAAATGGCTAGTCTGTCCGGCTATTAGGTTTGGCGACCTGGCAACCCTATACACGAATATCAAACTACATTGGCTTGAATTTGCTTTATTAATTAAAAGTCGACTTACCAGCAAGACCTCTTCTTCCTCCCTTTCTTTCCCCATATCTGTAAAAACTTTAGGGACCAAGAAATCAACTATTTTCTGTTTCCCCGCTTCCAACTTCTCTTTGGCGTCATTAATCAGCTGTTTACGGCGACGAAGAGCGCGGTACTCCTTCAGTTTCGCCTCCATCCGTGAAATGATCCGTTAACAATCAGTCGTTGCTTATTAAATAGATAAAATACACTTATCGTCTATCAAATATTTAAGCTGTAATCTGACCAATGTGCCTTAATTAATCAATCCTTTTAGTTTATTATGATGACGCTTGTTTCAAGTCTTAAAAATAATTAATTATGGGTCTATGTTTCGACCGCTTATTATGAACATTTCCTGAGATAACCCTAATCAAGAGAACCGAACAGGAATGTAAACTAAACTGGTGCAAAACATCAGCCACCAAGGCCAACAAGCAAATAAATAAACAAACACGTCGACAAAAATATCTCCTGAAAACTCGCCGTCTATACAGAGAAGTGTCAACCAACTGTCAGCTGATCAGCTGACAGACACATTGACCACAGAGAAAAAAAAGTCTCGCTTGATGAGACAAAGTGAGTGAATATGAATAAACGAGATTTTTACTAATCGATCACATTTTATTCATAAAATTTTATTTGTAGGATAAGCCAAAGCCAAATGTCTGCCAAATAAATATCTTTTCCGCTGTAACCTACAAATGTCTTGCACCTGGCAATACTTATTAAGGCGCGAATTCCGATCGATATTTCCACCGTGTTTACATTTTCTCGGAAAATGACTGAGTTTATAATGCTGTATTTATAAATGGAACACCAGTCTCAAATGGGGGCCTACGGGGAGAATCCGAATGTTCAAAACAGCGGAAATTATATCACTATCATCCCTGTAGATTATTCGCGTCGTGGTTATCCTATGCAAGCTGAGTACCAATACAAGTAAGCTTAGATATTCCAGAATTATTGAATGTTGGGGGCATCGCCTAAGAAGTTTTACGTTTAAAAATTAATTAATGTAATTCCTGTTTTATTATTAAACATTATTTAAGAGAATTTGTGTAAGGACCAAAATATGTAGGTACTTAATTTATTAAAAAAAAGATTAATATAGGACTTGTCAAATTATATGAATATAGCAATTTAATAAAAATTTTAATATCAGTAGTAAAACTTGCAAATTGACGCTGAAATGCATGGGGCATCCCCCTCCCACCCTCAGTAGGGAACTGAGACAAAATTTTTCAAGTTTAAATACTGACATAATTTATTTTACTAGATTTGGATATTTTGATACATCGTTAACTGTGTTTTTTTTTGTAGAATTTCTCACATAAATTTTGAATGATATTGTCTTAGCTAAACATAGGTATGTTATGAAGAGTAAAATATTAATGTTGTAGGAACAAAACGATATAAGCCTTACATTTCTTTTTCAGTGAATTTAGGTCACGGGAAGAGTACTATAGTGTCCAAAGTCAGAAATTGCAAGCGGAGGTGAATGCGCACTTGTACTCCGTGTCTCAAAGGCTGCCACACTTGACGTATAGCCCTTTGGGACGCCACAATGAGTGGGACAAGCATGACCCTCACAAACCTTTACAACCAGACTCAAAAGAGAGCAACAGCTCTGATTCGCTGGAGAAAAGTGTTATGGGTAGGTTACAGTTACTGCGAATACCTGCGACCTATCATAGGTAACTAAACGTCTTCTTTCAACAAGTGACCAAACTGCATTCACCAGCTCGCCTGCCAAGAGTGGTGATTATGGTATAGACTTCCTTTTGGAGAGGCTCATAACCAGCGATTAACTTATATGGGATGATGATAATGACGACCATTTGGATCAGCGGTAGTAAACGCTGCTTCTGAGCCATGGGTCGCGGGTTCGATCCCCGCACAGTACAAATATTTGTGTGCATGAACATGTCTGTTTGTACTGGTCTGGGTGTTTTCTATGTATTATAAGTATGTATTTACAAAAAAAAGTATATAAGTAACTTTATCGGTTGTCTAGTACCCCATACGACAGGGTACTTAATCCCTCGATCGTGAGTTATTCCAGACACAATTGAAATCAATTGTTATCGCAACACGCGCCTGCCTCCTGGGGGTTGAGGGATTAATAGTAGCTTAATTTGGGACTAGATGGCTCTGTGTGGCCCAGTGTGGCATGTCTTAAATATTATTATTATTATGTTGGTCTGTTTTCGATCACGGGACTATGGAGTCCGGGACATTTGGAAGGCGTACGAGGGGCCGAAGCCAACTCGCAGAGGCCCGTTAGACAACATTTATCTAAATGATGTAATGTGACACCAACCGACGATTATCCCTGTGCGCACTATACAAGTACACCTAAGGATAACCCCCGGTCAGTGCAGGACTATTGTAGATAGATACAAAGGATACTGGGCTATGGGTTTGGGTGCTAGTGGACTGGGTAACTGGGACTATGGAAGGACTATGGCCCCTGCCTGACCTATGTTACTCACACTGATAAAATGGCAGGGGGTGACTCGCACACTCGTTTTATGGGCCCCCGAAGACGGCCGCTAGCACATAGTGACGTAGCAACAAGGGGGCAACATAGCCTGAGGTGCTTGAGGAGTGGAGAGGTATTACACGGCTCTCAGGACAATCCCGGTAATCCGTTCAAGATCCCTACAAGCATCTTACTGCAATACAGGAAGTATCCTCCGGGCATTTCTGCTCTAGCGACTCTCCACTTAAGCCGGCCAATGAAGGCAAGCCAGAGGTGAGGAACAGGGATACTCCCGGGAGCAATCAGGTCCATGGGGTCGCTACTGCCCAACAGCTCGCCACAAGCTGCCCTGTGCGGTTATTATTATTATTATTATAATTATAACATTAGTAGTCGTCTAGATAGGCATGCAATTACCTTCAGAACTTTCGCAAATTTTAACTTGTAATTTTATTTTCCCCTTCCAGACTCAAATCAAAGAGCATGCTGCACTTAGATTGAAAACTGTGTCCTAAATCGCGGTTTTAGGCAAATTCGTTCATTGGAAATTGCTTATTCAACTAATTTCCTACCTACCACAAACTATGAAATGTTTTTTATTGGACGGTTCCATTAAAAAACATTTACTTCCTATTTAAATTAAAAAATAAAAGAACTCGGTAGTTCTTTTATTTTTTTATCTTTTAGATTATCTAAATTCATTTTAAACGATACTTAAATATGTATATTATATTTTATTTGAAAATATGCTGACAATACTAACTCGGCACTAGCCCAGAACTGAAGTAGCAGTAGCTGGATAAAATATTGGGACGTGTAGAAGCGCCTCCTGGGGCCTATTTTGCAAATAAAACTACTTTTACTAATTTAACTGATTTGCGACATTTGCGACAGTTGGAAAAAACCACCAGCCTCTCGCCTATAATCAATCGATTATAGGCGGGAGTCAGGACTGGCTGTACAGTTGTTGACCGCTAGATTCCCAGTTCCCACGTCCACGCCCAAGTGTCCCATATTTGTAGAAACTAATTAGTTCTGCATATTTGCGACGCTTGACGGATTCTGCTGATGCAGCTGCCATGCTCTTGTCGAGGTTTATGGAAGATGATATGAGCCAATGTGTCATATAAGTTGCGTACCAAATCAGGGAGCGATCCAACATCCACGATAACAATGTCATACCATCAGCCCTCTTGCCATTATTTAACACAATTCGGTTCAACAATATCAGAAATCGAAGTTTAGTACATATTAAGCAAACAATATTGAAAACATTCATCAGGATCAAACCTCAGCAGTTGCTCGAACCAGACTGGATCCAGCAGTATTGCCGCTGGTTCCTTCAGCACTACAGAACCCATCACCAGTGGAGGGAGCTCATCTAGTGCTATATCTCCACCATTACCAGGTAAAAAGCTTTTATCGCAATATCTCAAATATTAATTTGCAAAGGCTGACAAGTTTCTGCATCGGTTTTCTGGCAATTGCTTTATTTTTCTCGAGTTTATATCTACCAGCTGAAACACTTGCCTAATTGTACATACAAAATTTAGTATCAGTCAGCATCAAACAAAATAGCATCAATGACAATAAATATAACGTACTAGTATCACGCCAGTAATTATTACTGCTGATTGTAAGTTTCATCACCCAGGGGGCCATCCATAAATAACATCTCACGAGACAGAGAGGGAGTCGACGAAGAGTGACATTGAGTGAGAGGGGGAAGGGAAATGGGTCCTAAATTCTATTTATAAATATTAAGTAACAAAACACGAACTTTGAAATATTAACGAAAAACTTATCAACTGCTGTTTAAATTTATGGATGCCCCCCAGGGTCATCAGGCAGCACAGCTTCTTCATCCAGCGTTACCTCGAACCCAGTGACGTGTGTGTACCTCATGTCCCGGACGGCTGTAATGGTGGAGATGAGCTCTGATGAAGTGCCCTCTTGCGTCACATCAGCGAGGTTCCTGAATGCTACCCTGGCTGCTGAGGAGCTGGGGCTAACACAGCCGAGCGCTAGGAGTTTAGCTGCTAACGTCTTTGCGTTATGGATGTGCAGCCCTTTGCTTGGTGAGTTTTTGTGATAAGGACTTTAATAGTCATCAAGAAAAAACCAGAATTACGTAAATAATTATGTTTTATAAAAATCCAAGACTCGACTAATGCTAGTTCTCATCACACATACTCTGCATTACGCTATCGCCATATACATCGCGAGATTCGAACTTACGGCCAGTTTAAGTTGCTAAGCAAAAATATCTAAGCACAAATTTCATAATATTTTCTTTAGGAACTTATCTACGCTTTTTCGTTACTTTCAGGATTTTTTCTGCCAGATGTGATCACTATACGAACGACTTACAAACAAATACGATTTGAAAATTTGAAAATTTCTTCTCTCTCATTCTATTTAAGTAGTTTTACCCCGAAGTTTTTGATGATGATCAGAAAGTGAAAATACTCTGTTAAGCCAGTGTAACGTAAGGACACCTTCATATTGTTTCCAGAAATCCAACTCAAACCACATCACTGCCCTTGGAAGATATGGGCTAGCTGGCAAAAGCTCCTACAACGTTATGGGCACGCTTCAGAGACGCGAAAAGCGCGCGACCAACCAGTTCTGAGGCTGCAGAGAAACGTTTTCTTCCCTAAGCATTTAGAGGAAGGCATCAAGTAAGTATTGGAACGGATGATTAAGTTTTAAAGAAATATCTGATTGGTACAGTAGTCCTGTAAGACTCCCATTCATATCCATTTAGGAAACGATTTTAATAAAATTGGCTGGCACATGGAAGGTTCGGACGGGTTAAACTCGTTTTTCCGAAGGTTAACGTACCTCTAAGTCCCGGTAAATTTCTCGGTTAAGATGGAATTCGTAAAACAACCAAGTCGAGTTCGGACGCTCGGAATGCTGAATTTCGACTTGTTTTACGGGGATCGTACATTTTTACTGGATAAAAGGAATCTTTTGTGCTTCCGTCCTGCGTATAATCTATCTTTGTGTGAAATTTTGTCCAGATCCGTTTCGCCGTGATTGCGTAACTTGTCCCGAAGCAGTGGTAGGGTCAAATATTAGGGCGTGTGAAAGCTATGGGGTCTATTTGTTAAAATAAAACTGATTACTGACAAACATTCATAATAACATTCGCATTCACGATATTAGTAAATATAGAGATTGATAGTGCAGATCTATCCAGACATAAAGTTTGCAGATATATCCAGACACAGCTTTTCTTAATGTCTTCATCAGAGACTCCCGCATCCAAGAGTTGCTTTACGAGGAGGCTCGCCACAACGTAGTAACTGGTCGGTACCCTCTCGAGAGCGCGCAGGCGGTGATGCTGGGCGGTTTGCAGGCGAGGATCCAGTTGGGGCCGTATGATCCACATCGTCACACTGCAAAGTTTTTCAGGTAAGATACAAAACGCCCCGTTTGTCAAGTAGTTTAAGTACTGCGCCAATATATCAGGATCTCTCGATCCCTGGGTCAGGCAACAAGGTATGATTTTAAACTCTCGCGATTTGAACACATAATATTATTACTAAGTCCACTAACGGGTCGTTATCGCGTCTAATATTATAAAGGTATAAATACCTATTTATTTACCCGACGTTTCGACTGGATTGCTCCCAGCCGTGGTCACGGGTCGACTGATGACAGCTCAACGAAGTCTTCGTGAAGAGCGGGGTTCAACACCTACTATACCTTCTATGAGTGTCTGATATTTCGGCACTTCCGCACTTTTGCAATCCTCATGTTCTTCCGTGATCACGGCTCTTGCAATAGTGCCGAAACACATAAAAAAAAGGTACATGGTACAAATCTGGTATGATAGTAAAACAACTAACTCTTACGTTACTGACCATGAAGGTTTAAATCAGTAAATTTACTGTCTTTCCAGAGAGAACCAAGACAAATATTTACCCCAACACGCTCGATCCGGACGGTGGGCGATGCTACTGCCGGCCGGCCGCAAGGGAAGCCCTGAAGCTAAACTACTGGAACAGGCCCAACGTCCTCCCGCCGCCCCGCCCCGCAAGCTGCGGCACAAGTACCTGGCGCACACTAGGACGCACGCCACCTATGGGTGAGTAGAGAGAACTGCAGTAGGCACATAAAACGCCTAACGTCCATGTGCGTTTCCCGGTTTGCATATATCGTTTGAAAGCTTGTAAGTATATGCTAGCGCGCTATAAGGATCACCGAGAGACACAGCCTGTCGGTCCGCAAGTACTTGGAGTACACTAAGACGAATGGCACCTATAGGTGATCACTGATCAGATAGTACCCATTAGAGTTATTTTATGTAGTACCTACGGCAGTAGCGCGATTCCCATAGCAAATATAGCTTGCAAGTTCGAGTATGCTACCGAGCTACTGTGTCAGTCAGTATACTTCCGGCTAAGCTTCTGGAACAAGCACAGCGTTCCCCCGCCATCCCGCTCCGCAAGTTGCAGCACAAGTAACTTGCACACACTAGGAAGCACGCCACCTATGGGTGAGTAGAGAGCTCTGCAGGTATTTTATAAAGTACCTACCGTCAATAGCTCGTTTCCCGTGGAATAAATTTAAAAAGTCGTGGGCAACAGTCATTCGTAGAAAATTGAAGCCTATAATCATCCCACTGCAGGGAAAAGGTCTCCATCATTGAATTCAAGTTAACACAGCAATGATGGGTGTACTGGCATAATCACCACGCTTGTCAAATGCGGGTTGGTGATCACAAACCCGAGCAACGTTCGAAAATTCGAAACTTTGTTGCCCGACCAGGGATTCGAATCTGGGACCCCGAGATCTTGGCCCGGTATTTAAACCAATAGACCAACGGGGCGGGGGGGAAATTGAATAATGTGTTCTAATTACTGTTTTCTTGAGTTTACGCAAACACTATACATTGAAATGAAAGTTACGGATTTTTTTACTCATTTTAGTTCGTGTTTATTTTTGTAGACAATACTCATAGTCTGCCCGTGACCATAAACGCTGTAAAGTGTTCTAAACGTCGGGTGAATAAAAAATAAACGGGGACTAAAATCCGTTAAATAACTTTCATTTTAAGGTCTTCTTTTTGTTTATAATCAATGGGCTTGCTCTTGACTACATACTTAACTGTACGGTTAAGAAGAAGCATAAGATGGAGCGAGCTCACCCAGAGGCACTGGTTCTCCCACACACCAGCGGAACACAGAACAACTGTTTGGCGCTGGACTCCGGCAGGAGGGTGGTAGCATCCAGGCAGCCTCTTACGAAGCTTACCACCGCTTCTAATTGTTTCAGTTGTATTTGTTATTTGATCACCTTATTTCCTTCAGGGCCGCCTTCTTCCAAGGGCAGATAGAGCAGCCGGTCCGAAGTTTGACAAGTCTGCTGACGCACGAAGACATCCCTGTGCTGGTCGCGGTCAACTCCATCGGGGTCTACGTCATAGATGATACCGAGAGTGTGAGTTTGTTTATTCTTAGAGTAATGAGAAAGAACGTTACTTGGAAATTTTATATCATTACTAGCGGACCCCGCGACCTTCGTGTCGCCTCAGAATAGTATTTGAATTTGACAGCTGAAACGTCATAGGTCATAGTTATCAAATATGGCGTGATTGGAAAAAATAACAAAAATTACATTTAACTTAATTTTTGTAACGATAACTTTCCAACGTTTTAAATATTTATTATCCTACTAGCTGAATTGGCGATCGTATTAGATTGGCCATTGGTGGAGGGAAGGCGCTGGTGTCTTTTTCTGGCAGTACTCCTTTAGTCGCCTTACTTCACCCACAGACCCACAGATAGGAAAAGGGGCTGTCCAATTTTTTTTAAACGTGCCGGCATATCACACATTTATTTCTGGCTTAATGTTTTTTCACTTCAAGCTTATAAATATATGTTTTTACCTTAATATAGATTAGATTAGATTAGAATGCTCTTTATTGCACACCACAGAAGAAATAAATTTACAGGAAATGTTACAGAAAGATGTATATGATTGTATGGAAGAGGAAAACATACTGCGCCGACCCCAGATGACCTGGGAACAGGGCTAGTGAATGAATGAATGTTACAGAAAGATGTACAACTTGGGCGGTCTTATCGCCTGTAGCGATTTCTTCCAGACAACCTTTGGGTGCAGGATACTACAAAGAAAGGGGAAGGTGCACAGAGTACTTTATGTAAAAATAATCAAACATATCAAAACAAATTAACCTAAAAAACTTAATTTCTACATAAACATATATAAACATATTTCAAAATATAAACCTAAACACAACAAAACACAAAATACCTGTATACTATGTATACTATATACATACATATAATAAATATTTAAACAATGAAACATACATACACTAGATAACACATATGATGTGTTGAACAGCAATCTATTAAGGTTACAACATAAATAAATGTCAATGTCAAAGCGCTAGTAAATGTGCTTTGAGTCGACGCTTAAATACTAATAATGTCTCAGATAGTCATAAGGGCGGGGGTAGGGAATTCCATAAGCTGATAGAGTGGACGGTAAATGACTGCGAATAGTAGTTATTGGAATGGGGAGGACATTTGAGAATAAGTTTTTTGGATTACCGTATCTCACAATCCTGTGATGACTGCAGAAATAATAATACTTATGTACATGTGTTTGCCACCTACCTCCTCCTAAATGATTGGACCTATTTAAATGAAATTTTGTGTGGATATTTCAACTATTTCTTGGATGGTTTGAAACCATAGTGGACCCGGTAGGTGGCGCCTCTTTTCTGGATAGTCCGGGTCCGCTAGTAAAATATAAATTTCCTGTAGACGGTGTTGTTGGGGCTCCTGTACGAAGAACTCTCCTGGGACATCGGTCTGCCGTCTGATGACAATGAAGACTGCTTGCCGTGTCTCTTCCTCCAGTTCATGGTGGTGGAAAACGGACTGAGGGTCTCGAAAATTCTTCAGGTATTACAAACATTATTAATTTAAAATTTAAAATATAGTCCCTTAATTATTTTTTTTAGACTGCTTGAGGTGGGGCTCGAAGTACTCGAACTTGTAATTGTATTTTCAATTTACACTAGCAATTTATTTGCTTAAAGAACAGTTTTCAAACAATTACTTGTATTCAGGGTGTTACGGGGATTAGGTGAGCTAAGTGCTGTCCCCAGTTTAATTTTATTACTTCTAAACAAAAGCTGTTCTCAAAAACCTGGAATAATATCATTTTAGCAAATTACCTCCAGTATTTAACGCCCTGTTGGTCTAGTGGTTTAAATACCGGGCCAAGATCTCGAGGTCCCAGGTTCGAATCCCGGGTCGGGCAACAAAGTTTCGAATTTTCGAACGTTGCTGCATTTGGCAAGCGTGGTGATTATGCCGGTACACCCATCATTGCTGTGGTAACTTGAATTCAATGATGGAGGCCTTTTCCCTGCAGTGGGATGATTATAGGCTGTTATACTATTTATTGAACCACTGTTAACTGCTTTTTATTCTGGCATTCTTTCTTCATTGCTAAAAACGGCCGATTTTGGCGTTAGCAATATGCAATATGTGATTCCAGTCATTAATCCGTTATCTAACCTTTGCATTCGACACCGAGATAATTTTCAGAGATGGGTAGGCGTGGTATTGGATCTTTGATTGCATGCTTAAGTTCGGCATTAACTTGGGTTTATATCTCTTCCACGCAAATAAATACACATGATTCTAATAAATAATGTTGATTGATTCTCTGACCTATACATTCTTGTTTTTGTTTCCAGGTATTTTCCAAGCAAGCGATGATGATGGACACTCTGATCGAGCACTTCGCGGGCGAGTACCGCAAGCGGCTCGGCCAAGACACTCCCAGCGATCATGCCAACTATGACTACCACTCAGGTAGGTAATAACAAAATAAGGAGTTGTGTTTAAATTACGTGATGTACTTTAGCAGCTTTCTAGCCCTCCCCTGGTGATACATGGTGGGTTTTATACACCCTTAAGAGCACTCCCCCCCCAGTTAAGAGCACATGAATTATTTCCCTGGTCATATGTGGTGGGCTTTATACTACCTACACCTAAGATCATATTTTGTACAGGAGACGACATCATATCAGGCTATTCACTGAAAAAGTAATCCAAACCATTTAGGTTACTAAAAAAAGCAGCAGCAGCGTCTTTTTTCATTCGTCAAATTGCGACCTCGGATACGCTTGGCTACGAGCTTGGCTCGGCTCGGGGGTAAAATCCTCCTATCGGAGAGGCTCGTGCCCAACTGACAAATACTACCTATATGATGGTTATGACGATAATTATAATACGTAGGAGAAAGAAAATTTCAAGCTCGGGGGCCAAGAGCTTAAAATTGTCTTTCTCGCCAAATGCATCTCAGTTTTCCAATGGCAACCCGACACTGAGTACACTGCCACAAAAAGGCGAGCAGCATCAGGATTCTCCATTGGCCAAACTGCGACCGCCAATGTTTTGGCAAAATCCTCTTCTTGCAGAGGCTATTTCCAACTGTAGACTGATAGCAACTTTTTCCCCAGATTCCGGGAGTATATCCCTTCCGCCTCTATCCCGACCGGACTCTCCCCAAAGAAGACTGGCCAACAAGCTTTCCCGACTCGCACTCGCCACTCACGACGGCCGTGGCAATCTTCTGGGCGGTGCCGGCGACTGGGGAACTGACTTGGCCCACCCACAGCCGTCCTGGGTGCTACCTAAGCATTAGAACTAGAACTCTTGGGCACTACTGGACACAAATGAATAGCCACGGACGCTTCAAGGTCAGCGGATCACCAGGCATTGGAAATGGATTCAAGAACTGCGGTTAAAGGTCTAATAGTCTAGGTGATGACTTAGCATTATTCGCGGAAACTCCCAGTTACTAGATGAAGCCTAAGACTAGTCTTGGAAACTCTCAGGCACTTGCGGATTCTAATGGACACCCCGAAAATAGTAGGTCGCCATTAGGCCTTTTGATTGCATGCAGCAACATCTTGCAGGCTTTCTGGGTACTGTCTTTCGCTAGAACTATTACTTTCCGACCGTTATAGTTTTAGGGAAAGGAAGGAGGTAAAAGGTTCTAGAACTAGTGGACTTTGGATGGATCTCACGGATGCTTCAAATTCAAAGGATTGCCACCAGGTATTGGAAATAGATTCAAGAACTGCGGTTTTTGATAGCTACTAACAGTCTTTCTAGGTGATGCTTTGGGACTAGTCTTGGAGACTCTCAGGCACTTGCGAATATTCATGGACGATTCAAAAACAATGGGTTACCACAATCCGAATATAGGAACATCGGCCAGCCTACCTGGATGTTGCCTAATGATTAGTTGCTGGAACTTCCTGGCATAAGAAGACTTACGGAACCTTCCAGATACTTGCGGTTAATCTCGAATACTTCCAGGATCTCGAGGGTTGCGATCAGCTTTTGGGAACGGTTCTAAAAATACAAGTGAATTGTCTACCAGCGGCCTTGAATATTTGTCAAATACCTATAGTCGCATATTACAACCAGGATGCCGGAATCAAGGTGTAAATATCCAAAGTCAAAGGAACAGGAAATCTGAATTGTTTTCAAGATTATCTTTAATGTGAAAGAATTTGTAAAGGGTAACAAGTAAATATCTATTAAACCTTTAAAACTTTGCACATTCGTTTTATTTAATAAAATTCTACTAACAGTATAAAATATTTAAAAACATTAACTAAAATATTATGTACTAAATCTAATATTGCACGAAGTGTAACGAAAATGTTTATTAATATTAATTTAACTAAACGTATTACGCACGCCTAGTGTTACTAGAATTTTCTTTACAATTTACTAGGTGAATACAGAAAAAAATATATTAATATCCACTCGTTAATAACAGCAAAATCACCTCAACTATACTATTTGCACTCACACTGCATAAGCAAACGCAAGTTATTACAAGAGCACCGCTCGCCCTTTGTAGAAAAGCTAGCATTTAGAATTCATTCGTTAAATTCATCGAAGCCTTTCACTTGTAGCAGCAAAATGCATCACGGACATTATATGTCATTTATTATCTTATTTATATTATACCTTGTATATTGATGACCATGCACTTGCATTTGTATGCGGAAGCTTGCAAGTGCTTGCCTTTGATATGATTTGCTTGCGTTTACTTGCGTTCGTTTGTTAGGTGACAGTAGTGTTGTTGTATGGTAGTGTAACGAGCGGAAACATAAGGAGAGAATATATTTTCCGTAAAATAATGCCAAAATATATGAATTTCAATTTACATTCTTCCTGTTATTAAATCGGCTGATTTATACAATCTATTTGTACTTGTAATAGTGCCTCATGCGATTGTAGTCCCTCAACAAAGGATGCTTGTCCAGGTATTCCTCAAGCATCTTGAACCTTGGCCCCGAAAGGTCCCTGTGTCTCGTCAGTCTCACCTCCAGGGTGTGGACGCTAAACGCCAGTTCAGCGCTGATGAAAAACAGAAAAACCTTCACAATTCACAATGATTTAACAAACGTATTTATTCTATGATAATGGAATTTTCTATCTCAATATAGGTATGACTCTCTTCGTTTGATATAATCTTCGATATTTTTTCCGTGGAGGAGTGTGTCGCCTGCTCCGAGCTCCCGGGTTTGATTCCCGGACGGGTCAACGTAGAAAAAAGGGTTTATCTAAATTTTTTTGGGTCTGGGTGTCTGTGGTACCTTCGTTGTTTTTGATTTCCACAATACGAGTGCTTTAAATTTTTAATCAAATTGGGATGAGAACAATGTGTGTGATGTTGTCTAAAACTATTTTTTATTTTTTTGGAATACACACACACATCAGTTTGTAAATACTGTCATATGGGTCTTGCTTCTCCACATATACCATAATATGACATAATTGGTAAAATTAATTATTTAAGCTACAAGGATAAGTGGCATAGTTCTTACCTGGCTGCAAAGTATGCGCTCTCTTTTTCAGGGGTAAGAATAAACTGATTCGCAAGATACCACAACCTCTTTGCTTTGTACTCCGAATTGAGCTATAAAACAAGACAATTTAATAAATTACCTCTTTAAAAAAAGGTTTTTATGAGAGAGACTACTTTTTTTTACAAAAACTTGAAAAGCATTCAAAGAAAGGCGTGAAATACGAGTTTATAACCTTTACCTACTTATAAAGTATATTTAATTTAATTTAATTTAATTACACCAAAACCGTTACCAACCTTATCAAACCTCTCTTGAACCAGGTTCTGTCGCATCAGCTGTTTTGATTTAAAGTCATTAATGCACTGTTCCCTCACGAGAGTAGCCTCCTTGACGCTGAGGGCAGCCCCCGTCCCTCGGCCCGTGCCGAACATGCGAGCGAGGTACGGCGCGAGAGGATCTATTTCGGCCTCTTTCTCTCTTTCTGTCACTTCGGCTTTTTGGGTTTCCTGTAGGACAATATGAATGTGTGTGACTGAAATAACGGTAACACTTCCAAAAGGCGATTTTGGGTACTCAAACACAGCTTTTCTGGGACCAAGATCAAATAAAAAAAAGGTGTCTTTCGTGTATATAACCGAGCAGCTTTGGGTTTGTATCATCATCACTAGCCCATATCAGTCTACGGCAAGATTCCGCTCTCTGATGCCATTTTAAAAGACGAATTCAGCGATAATCGCCAATTTGCTACCTTTGGCTGGCAGTTCGGCGATCACAGTTTGTCCAAAAGTGGACACAAGATGTTACTAGGTACTGGTTTTCTTGTAGCCTTGATTTTGATTAGAGCAGTCATCCGGTAAGTGGAAAATTGTGGGTTCAAGTCACACTGGAGGCAGTGCAAAACTTTATCCAAGGAATAATATTTTTAATTTACATCAGCAATTTGATTTCGTTATTATTAAATTAAAAAATATTCTTATTAATTCTGAAATACAAACTTAGTATTCTAGTTTTTTTCCTCTGTTTATGGACTTTAATATTGTATATGCCAGTCCTGTATTTGGGCTTAAAAATGTATTTGAATTTACCTGTTCTTTCCACCCCTTCTTCGCGGCTTCGTTCCTCTCGGTATCGAAAAGGGCCACATACAGCATCGGTTCCGTAAGCTCCTTGTGCCTCTGCCGCAGGTAGCCGTTGATGTCGGTCTCCCTGTCCCTGATGTGCTTTGTGGTCTTGTACTCCCAGCTCATGTTGTCGCATAGTGCGTAGTACACGTTGAGTGGACGAGGTGGCTTAGCGCATGGGTCGG
Source organism: Anania crocealis (assembly GCA_949315895.1). Classification (NCBI taxonomy): domain Eukaryota; kingdom Metazoa; phylum Arthropoda; class Insecta; order Lepidoptera; family Crambidae; genus Anania; species Anania crocealis. The sequence goes on from OX438868.1 coordinate 4,587,661, forward strand.
CCTGGTGAAAGGATATGAGTTGTTAATGATGAAGATTTCTTTCTTCTGTCAATTGCTATGTAAATTCGTACAAGGTAAGTTAGATAAACACATTGAAAGGTTTTCCTTAGCGTTTGGTTACATTATCGATCAGGTAATTGATTCGTATCGACCACGTGCTGAATACCGATTTATGAAAATGTCATTATTTACGAATTTTAGACAATTAAAACAGTAACGGAATGGTATTTACAGAAAATTGTTTTTGATGTGAAACATCTATAGGCGCACGTGAGACCGATTTCTGGCGTGGCGACGCGTCGCCACGCGCAATCGACTGTGCGTTTCTCTCTCACTCGATCCGGCGTTAAGCCATCTCTTTCGCTCCACTGAGCTCGCAACTTAACCAACTTAACCAACTTAACCAACTTAACCAACTTAACCAACTTAACCAACTTAACCAATTTAACCAATTTAACCAATTTAACCAATTTAACCAATTTAACCAACTTAACCAACTTAACCAACTTAACCAACTTAACCAACTTAACCAACTTAACCAACTTAACCAACTTAACCAATTTAACCAATTTAACCAACTTAACCAATTTAACCAATTTAACCAACTTAACCAACTTAACCAACTTAACCAACTTAACCAACTTAACCAATTGAACCAATTTAACCAATTTAACCAATTTAACCAATTTAACCAATTTAACCAATTTAACCAACTTAACCAATTTAACCAACTTAACCAACTTAACCAACGTAACCAATTTAACCAACTTAACCAACTTAACCAACTTAACCAACTTAACCAATTTAACCAATTTAACCAATTTAACCAACTTAACCAACTTAACCAACTTAACCAACTTAACCAACTTAACCAATTTAACCAATTTAACCAATTTAACCAATTTATCCAACTTAACCAACTTAACCAACTTAACCAACTTAACCAATTGAACCAATTTAACCAATTTAACCAACTTAACCAACTTAACCAACTTAACCAACTTAACCAACTTAACCAACTTAACCAACTTAACCAACGTAACCAATTTAACCAATTTAACCAACTTAACCAACTTAACCAACTTAACCAATTTAACCAATTTAACCAATTTAACTAATTTAACCAATTTTACCAATTTAACCAATTTAACTAATTTAACCAATTTTACCAATTTAACCAATTTAACTAATTTAACCAATTTCTGGAAAGTTGCATGTAGATCATTTTTCGAAAAATAAGGCCATAAAGAAGTTTCACTTCTTACGTGTGTACACTAGTACACGCACAACTTTTTTATTTTATTTTATTGACATTTTTAGTTCCTACCACAATCTGTTTTTTTCTGCATACTACTTTTACGAAATAACGTCGATGTTTCACATCTACCAGGCGTCCCGTGACGGCTCCATTTTTTTTGTGAATATGGTTAGGCCTATACTTTCTTCTATAGCCTCTGCTGCTACCTGATTTGGTACCACTTGCTTACAAAAGAAGTAATATCAGTAATACCAAAAACTCACGATATACCCTGACGTCTTATCAGGGTAAAACAAGATCCTTCCACCGGTCTCAGCCAAATTAGGTTTGATAAAATGTCTCGTGTTATTCGTGACGAAGTTGTAAGCGTAGTGATAAAGCAGTTCTATCGTGTTCTCTTGGACGTGGAAAATCTTCTTCCAGACATCTTCCTTCGATTCGATGGCGATGTTCCTGCTGTACGTCTCTATGACGTCTTTTACTTGACGCTTCGGTTCCGCTTTTGTGCCTTCGGTGTATGTAATTATTCGAGATTCTAGCCTGTGAAAACGTAATTAAGTGGTCACAATTAATAATATATTTTATAAACCTGTCAATAAAAATAATCACTAGATGTTCTGCACCAAATTGGATAATATTTTTTTTGTTATGTTTGTAACGGTCAAAAGAAGATTAGTATGGAAGAATATGCTTGATAAATACATAGAAAAAAAACTATTTCAGAAATATCTACATGAAAATTACTTAAAAGGTAAACTCGATTGTAATGACCATTTAATTTTGCTTGCATGCATTATCTTCTTTAGTAGACCCACAGAACATAAAAAACGATTTTATGTTCTGTGGGTAGACCCGTGCATAGCCGGGACGGATGGCGCAGTTGGTCGGCAAGTGAAAGGCCGTGGGTTCTAGTCTCATTTAAGACAGTCAAACATGTTTATTTAACGAACAGTATTTTCAATTTACACCAACAATTTATTTGCTTAAAAAGCAGTTTGAAAACATTGATTTTGTATTAAGGTTTGCACTTTTGTAGCTGGCCGTAAATACATTTTCTTTGCTCACCTGTCGTCTCTGTTAGTATAATATTCGTCGAAGGTCAGCGGGCTGCAGACCAACTTAGTCAGGTGGTCCAGTCTAGCGTAGTAGTTAAACTCTAAGGTGCGGACCCCCTCCACTGACACGATGGGTGCATCCATAGAGTATACATGTTCTGTGAAAAAAAACAGAAAAATAAAGATTTGGTGCTATGTACTGTATGATTGCGTCTTGGAAGAAGACTCACTTATAAGATGATCTTTCCTGCCGATTCCGAATAATTCGCGTATTTCTCTACCAACATGGTCTATTTTGACAGTCTCCATCTTGTCCACTCTGTTTTTGTACCATTCGTATCTGTAAAGCATTTATTTATACATATCCATCCCAAAAAATAAGGTTTCTTAATCTAAAATCTGATAATCAAAACTATGAACAGTGTGAAAAAAAAACATCATTTGATTACGCTAACCAGCATTGTAAAAATCTGTAAGAATATGAAAATTGCAACTTTCCTGTACATATTGTGGTAAAAGCGAATATTATCAGTAATTAACTACTTTGACAACACACTACTACGAAACATTGCTACATTGCTATGAAATAACAAGCTAGTCCTGCTGTCCTATGAAGATTCTGGCTATGAGTAGGTAATATTAAGCTGTAAGGAGTAGTCTATGTAGTTGTATTGTAAATAGCGACGTAAATTCAAATTCTTACGTCAGCAGAGGCACGGTGAGAGCATAGTCTTCAAATATCTTGACTCGCTTCACAATCCCGTCTCTTTCGGAATATGGCGAGAACTTTTCCAATATCACCTTCTTGTAACATATCATTCTATGACTGCCGGGGTATCTTTGCTCGTATTCTGTAACAGGCACAGATAAGAAATTCTTGTATTTTAAAGACCTTTTAATACAAAGACTTTGCATTATCAGGTAGCTTTTCGCTCGCGGCTCTGCCTGCGTGAATTACACTCGCACGGGCGGAAATCTGTGATCCAATCTAATCACTGTATCAAATTTCAACAAAATCGGTAATTAAGCAGGCTTACTTACTTTGATACTCGATTTACATTCAATTCCAAAAGTTGAATACATTTAGTTCCATTAAATTCCACATTAATGAATACGATTTAGCAATTGAAGATTCGAGTTCGATTCGAGAGAAGAGAGAAAATGAGAGAGATTAGTCGAAAATAATGAAATTACTTAATGTATGATACTATTTTATTTAGGTACGTCATATTCTTCATTTATTGCTTAATTATCTCAAAGTCTCATCAGGGCGTGAGGCGACTGGTGAAAGCATGTTAGTAAAATTGTAGGGTATTTAGATTTTTTTTGTTTTATTTGCGCAGAACATAATTAATTATATGTAATAGGTACCTAGGTATATATATTTTTGGTACAAAATCGATACTTACTTGGATTGTTTAATTAAATGTGTGTGCGTTTCTATCCTGATTGATATTTGGTTTTAGTTTTGCTCCAAATTTTTTATGTTATTTTTTTTTTTCTATATTATGTCGGTGCTCCTCATTCATATTATTAGGTATGTAAAAAGAGACTTCAAAGTACCGTCTTTCTTGGCGAACATTGTTAGACTTTAGGTCAAGTTCAGGTAAACCTGTTATTAGCCTTACGTTTTAGTAGTACGTTAAGTTATTAATATTGTATTACGCTGTTGGTTTTCAAATAAATAAATAAATAAAATAAGACGATTAGGAGCTAGTGTAATGACGTTCAATGTTTGGCGGTCAAGAACGAGTATACGCAAGAATAAGATTTTATTCCCATCCCGAACCAGACAGACAGATAGACGGATAGAGTTATTTTCGCATTTATAATAAAAGGATAATTTTCTTCTTCACAAACTATGGACTATTATTGGATTAAAATAATCGTAGGTAAATAATTAAAACTAAAATTGCTATCTGTAATCGAAATGTTTAGCAATTAATTAGTTATTATATCAACAAAAAAAAGATAGATACAAAAAAAATTCGGGTATTATGCTGACTAGTACTTAATGACTTCAGTGTGCTTAGAATAGTTACAAGTACACTTATCCACAAATCGAACCAGATAGACTTTTCATAAATTTTCTCTAAATAAATATTACGGCAGCCTACCCTAGCCCCAACAGGTGCACTATTAAAAAAATAAAACAAATGACAATTAATTATTTAAAATAAATCATTCATTAAATAATTAACTTTCAATTGTTTTATTGATTCATCATCATCATCATCAGCCTATCATAGTCCACTGCTAGACATAGGCTTCTCCAATTGCACGCCACTTAGGTCGATCCTCGGCTTCTCGCATCCAGCTCCTGCCAGCCACCTTGCGCAAATCATCACTCCACCTGGCCTGAGGGCGTCTACACTACGTTTGCCGAGACGCGGTCTCCACTCAAGAACTCGTTTACCCCAGCGGTTGTCGTTTCTGCGGCTAATATTGATTGACAAATTGAAAACAAATTGTTTTATTGTTTAATCAATGGTGATTAACAATTGAAAATCAATTATTTTCGAAAGTATCAATAAATGTGATCCACTAGAATCGGGAGTCGGTTAAGTACCTACCGTCAGCAGTAATGTCCAGCTTCTCCACCCAACTGGCGGGCACATCGAGATGCTTCTCAGTCTCCACGGCTGTTCGCTTGTCGGCGGTGTCGATGCCGATGAGCTGCCGTCGATGGAAGGGCTCGCCGGCCAACAGATGCTCCCAGCAAGTGAGGTCCGCTAGGTCGAAGTTGAGAGAGCCGAGACCTTCGTCGCAGCTTTGTAGGTTCACCTTGAGTATGATTATATTCATCATAAGCAGTGTATATCACAAACACGCACAGGCAACTCTAAAGGGAGGATTGCCCATGATTCCAAACGCTTAGCATCGGGTTGGCGATCGCAGTTTGGCCAATGGTGGAGGCACCGAGGGAAGTCGCTGCTGCCCGTCTTCTTCTGGCATTTCTAAAATTGTAACTTAAAATATAGATAATTCCTCATTTCACGCGTACAAAGTCGAGGGTCAATATTATAAGCTACATTACTTCTTTCATTTCTTCGTTGCGTTGCAGGTCTATACGTAGACGTAGCGATGTATCTACTCACATTATCAGTAAATGCAATGCATGATTAATTAAATTTGTTGTACATCTATCAATTTATTTACTCTACTTATTAATTTACTCTCAGAAATGTAGTGACTGCAATTTATTTAATGCCACTACTTCCCGCTAGATGGCGCTGCTCAACTAAGTAATCAAAAAGAACTGAAGTTAAATAGTCGTAGTTGGCCTTCTAGATCTCAGTTACACCTTTGAAGGTTTGCCTTGAATATGAAATTGATAATTAGCAAAATGTTATTTCTTTATTATAAGAAAACTTTCAATTAATTTGACTCACATAGTAATTCTCGTGGTTATACACAGACTCCAGATGTTGGTACTGCGGCGCGCTTAGTGGGTGACCCTTTCCTTCGCTGGGCTCGATGAAGAACGGCTCCTCAACGCCCATAAAGCCTGGCAGCACGAGCACCCAAGCGTGCGTCCGCCACCCATCGATTGGGTCTGGAAGGGGCGCTTCTAATTCCTGAAAAATAGTAGCAGTAGATGGAAAAAGCCTAGAATGTTTCGTTGTGACAGTCAGAAGTGGGCGTCACACAAAAAGGCTAAAGTCATTATTGATGTAACAAAAAAATAAGACTAGAAACACAGTCAACTTGAATTCAGTGATGTGGTCTTGGCCCTGGATGGTTATAGGCCTTTACTTTTCTTTTTTTACACAAGAAGTGACAGAAAAATGTCCTAACCAAATAAGTACCCACTGATCGATGGGGGCTATCGCTAGTAAATTTGCCACTAGAGGCGCTAGTGTCGCGTGAGGTCCAATAACATTAACTTTTCACTAGTTTTAGAGGAATTTGTTGCATAAATTATAATTTCTTTAATTTACCTGCTGGAAAGTGATCTCCTTCGTAAAATATCGCAAATATGGATTATTTGGCGATTAATGTGAACGCTTTAAAAGCGGAATTAAGAAAAAGCGCAAAAATAGGCGGCCTCAAGAGCAACTATTTCAGAAGTTAGTTTGTTGATATCAATATAGTTATTTATAAACAATATAACCTTAATTAGATTCAAGATTATCACTTTGTTTCGGCGCCGATCGCCTTTCACAGCTATACCTCCGGACCTCAGTCTACAGTGGCGCCAACTGGTGAGCAAAGAAACGGTAGTCCCCATTGGGTGCTCTTTAACATTATTTGCATTCATCATCTACACATGGTTGTATTTGCTTTACAGTAAACGTGGATAGTTCGTAGTGACATTTTTGTATAGGTATGTGTATCTCTTTTATTATTATATTAATGGCTAATGTAGTTAATCCCTACAATATTATTAATGTGAATTTTTTTGTTTGTGACTCTTTTACGCTGAAATAACTGAACCAATTTAATGGAATTTGTTACAAAAGTAGCTTAGACCTTATAGGAGATCATAGGCTTTGTATCCCACTGTTTGGCACAGGTTTCCACAGCTTGTAGTTCGCGCAAAAAGAGCCGCGGTCTGCAATATAGTAGATGATAAATGATAGATTGAATTTACCGAAATTATCCTCTGCTTCTCTCTCTCAATCTTGTTCAACTCCGCCTGTTTGCGATCGGCCTCTTTCTCGTCCATTTCCTTGCAGTACTTGGAGGTAAGGTCTGGGAGTGGCACCAAACGGTACCGGGGCTCTTCAGATGGCGGCTCAGGTTCTACTATCACCTGAAAAGTCATAAATAAACAACTGAAATGTATCCACCAATCACAGGATGTTGGGTATGTTATGTGATTGTTGGATCCTTCATAAACTAAGGATATAAGATATAAGAATAAGCGGTGACTAGGGCAACTAGACACCAAAAACAAACCTAAATACATTTATTATGGCCATGACACATGTTCCAATTCTCGTGCTTATCACACAAGAATTTGCTTTCAGAATAGCAGATTTTGTATATCAGACAGTCGTAAAAAATATGCATCAATGAATAACAACTCTGAAAACAGGAACGTAAGTTTTGTTGTAACAGCGCCATCTAGCCGGAAGTAGCGGTATTAAAAATATTGAAATATACTGTTTCTGTCTGTTTATCTTCATATACGACGGTAGTAGTTAAAGTCGTCATAATAATAAACACAAAAACGTTGATTAAATGATCATTGCAGTTTACAAATTACGAAAGAAAGCACGGTACATCAAATATGAGATTATCTTATTTGATGTTACATGGTTCACCATCACAGTTATTAATCTTCGTAGCTTCGTAACGATTGCGTAACAGTACGTACTACGACGTAGATTTTGCAAAGAATAAAGATAGATTCTGACTTTGTTCATTAATATGATCTCGAAGTTACGGATTCGATCCCAAAATGTATAAAAACATTTTTCTATAATATCGAGGGTCGGTGTTTGTGTTTGTTGTCATTCCACCATTGTTTTAACTGTGGTCGCCAACCTGTCAAGCGTGGTGATCATTGCAAAATTTTCCTTTAGGAGAGGCGCAAGTGCTTCTCCGAAAGCGCCTTATACTAATGTAACTAAATAAAAAATAAACTCGGGCGATACTTTGCAGAAATCCATAACTAAGTATAATTATTTTGCTAACAATATCCGTTCGTTTACACGGGCCTAGGTATTAACTAGTAATGATTTCGTAGATGTTTACCTCTCTCTCGTCAGGGATCTCCGGGCACACACTGCGGTACCGTATAGCCATACAAACGTCTCGCTTGGCACAGCCGACCACCACATACGCGTCGTAGCCCGCGCCGATCAGCCAGGAGACAGCCACGTGGGCCAGCTCGAAAGGGTTCCCGCTGCGTCTGATGATGGCCGTGTATGGGGACATTAGACGCTCCGGCTGTGAACAAGAAAGATTAACTAATACAGGGTGAAATTTTAACCACTTTCCAAATTTTTATATATCAATCTACGAGACAAAATACAAATAACGTATTTTTTCTTTTGGTATAGCCTAGTACAAAAATGTCAAGATAAAGCACTTAGAAAATGTCCATCAAAAATTTTTGATACGGCCGCCTAGCAACACTTTTTTTACGTAATGCACATTACTAGTAGTATTATATTATCTGTGACATTACATTTCTTCATTACGATACCACAGATAATATAATACTACGATACTAATCATAAGGTTTTGATTTTCTCTTTATATCTAAACAGGCCAAAAACTGTAAAATATTAAAACTATATTATATTGCGAAAAATATTTTCGGGTAAAAACTTGATTTACATTTTTTACATCATAAATGGGCTCTAAATACGATACTAAAAGCCTACAAAATTTTTGGAAAGTGGTTAAAATTTCATCCTTTAAGTAGGTTGAAGGTTAAGTAGGTGCGTTTGGTAGTAAATAAGATGTAACAAAAAGCGGATAGTATTTTATAGAGTTTGAATATAATTACAGACAAGCACAATAAGTCTCCAAATCTCAGGGTCCTGTTGAATGATGATATAAAAATCGGTAAAGTGCGAGTCGGACTCGCACACGAAGGGTTCCGTACCATTGACTTGGTAAACAACAGTACTGTTACCATTTATTGATATCGAGCGAAAATAGGTAAAAAATGGCGTTTTTTGTATGGGAGAAATATTTATTTTATTTTGTTTTTAGTATTTGTTGTTATTGCGGTAACAGAAATACATAGATAATTTGAGAAAATTTAAACTGCCTTGCTATCGCGGCTCTTGTGATACAGCCTGGTGACAGAGCGACGGACAGACGGACAGACAGCGAAGTCTTAGTAATATGGTCCCGTTTTTACCCTTTGGAAACGGAACCCTAAAAACATGAAGATTGGTATGCTCAGTTCGTAAAGGTTTTCATTGTATTTATTTTATGTTGAACATTTTTTGCTACGTCATTTCATTATAATACATTTTGTGTGTGATTTTAAAGCTTAAATATATAATAGTTTACCTCTAAAATTGCGCTAAATAAAGGAAAACAACTCAAAAAAATGCATAAAATTCGAGTGGTGACATCTATGATCATTCAAACGAACAATTTGTAGTACAAAGCTTTCTCATTTCATTGCCCTACACAAGAGCTAAGAGTTTATAAAAGTTTTACTAGATGGCATTTCTAGCACATCATAAACTTTTATGCGTTATACTAGGAGCTTAAAAAAGCTATCTTAAAACCTTTACGACTAAAGTTTACTTGGACTTAGTAAACGCTGATTGCGATTAAAACACTTGTAAGTATCTAATTATTGACTACATGATAATTACTTGTATCATCAGTAGTTTAGGTATAGAAAGCTGTTTTTGATTTAATTTTTACCTTACCTTATCCGGTTATAAAAAAAAGAACTTCGTGCGACTCTGACTCGTGCACGAAGGTTATACCTTAATATATATTTTTTTGTGACCACACAACTGAATATTATGAAAATATCTCAGGCGTTTACCGGTTGCCATTAATAATATTAATCAACTATTGTCAAAAAACAAGTTGTTTGCGTGTTGTGGCGGTAACAGCAATGCATCAGTTGTGAAAATTCTTGAGACAGCCTAGTGTCAGACAGACGGAATGTGGAGTCTTACCCCCATATTTTTAAACAAGTAAAAGTAATTACTTGACTACAAGTAATTACTTGAGAGACAGTTTGTATGCCTTAATCAAGAAATTACTAGAAGTTATAACTACCAAAAGTTAGCATTTTTAGCCAAATAATGTGACTATTAATGGTGACCAATTTCTTTCACTTAAGCACTAGGTATGAACACTTTAAGTTAAGACTTTCTTAAGCAATAAGTAATTACTTCTTTATAAATACGGGGGTTAGTGTTAAGGTCCCGTGTTTACCCTTTGAATATGAAATCCTATGAACGGTGGAAAGATATTCACAACACTAAGACGTATTAGACGTAATATCATAAAGTACCTTTTTTTTTATTTGTTACACATTTTAAGCACTACTTAGTTAGTACTTAGCTTAGTTATAACCAAAAAGTTTAGATTCCTATTATGATTATTACTTAACAGTAGCTTAATTTGGGACTAGATGACTCCGTGTGGCCCAGCGTGGCATATTTTAAAATAATAATAATAATTATATAAAGATCCCTAAATATTTTAGCCTATCACGTCATTTTAGCATGATATTATTATTTAACTAAAATCATAAAAGCGCCTAAAGCTCGGATCGCAACAGATAAACCGTTAGTCTAAAGCACGAGGCGAAAAGTTTCAGTTTGTTTTGGCTGGAATCATAAGCGCTGCAAGGGCTGGGGTGGGGGTGTTCAGGGCTGCCACTACAGCTTAATAATAATTAATTAAATACACGATAAAGTGAAATTATTATTCTTTGTTGTCAGGTGGATAAAAATAATCAATATAAAATTTGTTAATTTTGCTGTTTGTTAGTACACTGAGAAAACGGGTGGTTAGCAAAACACGATTTTAACTCTGCTAGTGGTAAAACTGTTATTTCCTACCGAATACTCGTTTAAAATTACCAAAAATTAAAACTGTCGGTTTCAACTACTTAAAATACTCTGTTAATATCTACCAACCGATTCTGTTAGAATCAACCGTGCATTCGTTTAATATTAACAGTGTAAGCATGCTAACATTAAAGTAAATATGCTGCAAACAACCGTTAAGCTCTGTTAATATTAACAGTTCATCTGTTAAAATCACTAAATACATAAAGTATATTGTAATGATAGCAGAGTCTCTGTTAAAACTATTATCAGCGTAACAGAGTTAGCACGGTTGCTATTAGCAAATTATACTGTAAGCTGTATCGTAACCAATTTACTCGGTAGTAAATAACAATTATACGGTTGCATTTACCCGTCTCGTTTTCTCAGTGTAAACTAAAAAAAAATATCGCGATCTTAGTTATAATCAGGCTCCGAATTCGCAGCATTCCAATTTTGTATATTAAAAACTTACATTTACTCGTAATTTAGATTTAAGTAGATTAACATTGAAAGCTGATGCGTGTTTGTGTGCTTGTGTGTATTTTATCTTCTAGGACAAAATTAATTGAGTCGATACAATTTGCTAGTCCAATCCTAGGTAGGTATTGCTAATATCATTAGGTCGAGGAAATTATGTTACAGTAGGAAATTATAACCATCCTCGTACTTCAAGGAATTTAAAAATTTGCGAAAACGGTTCAGCTGTTCTCGAGATTGGCGCTTAGCAACACATTCAGTTGTTCATTTTGGGTGCGTCTCATGTGATATAAAATCATTTGATATAATCAAACTTTAATAACGATCACTTTACATAATGACCATTTGTTACAACAACACATGATATAATTTAGTATGACATAACGATTACTTTACATAACATACAGTTTATTTAATACTATTTAGTATAACACTCAAAACAAATAAAACATTTTGGAATAAAACTCATTTTACATATCGGAAATATATATTTTACATTAAAATTATATATTTCCATCATTATATTAAAAAAGTGTTATATTAAACAAAATTATATCATTTGATTGTATATGTTTTGATCTTTATGCAATATGTTGTTATACTATATATTACACACCCGTCCATTTTTAGGGTTCCGTACCCAAAGGGTAAAAACGGGACCCTATTACTAAGACTTCGCTGTCTGTCCGTCTGTCCGTCGCTCTGGCACCAGGTTGTATCTCAAGAGCCGCGATAGCTAGACTGTTGAAATTTTCACAAATTATGTATTTCTGTTGCCGCAATAATAACAAATACTAAAAACAAAATAAAATAAATATTTAAGGGGGTTCCATACAACAAACCCGTTTTTTTGGCCTTTTTGGTTCGGAACCCTTCGTGCGCGAGTCCGACTCGTTCTTGGCCAGTTATTATATGATAATAATATGTAAGATATGTAAGTATAGAAGACAATGAAACGATAGAAAAACAATTGAGATACTACGCAACTGTCACCCAATTTAAGTTAACCTATTCATTGTTTTCACGTTAGTCGCGCCCTAACTTTTTCAATGGTTTATTTGTCGAAAAAACTGATTTGAAAGTTAGCAACCCTGCGCTCAGGGGAGGCCCCTTCAAATTGAATTCAAAGTTTGAAAACAAAGTCGGCCGCAACTTTTGCTGGCAACTCTCGCTTTTCATTGGAAACTTCGTTCACTCTCACTATCAATTTTTCCTTTGACCACCACTTTTATTGTTGTTCGACGATTTAGTTGTGGAATGTGCACTCTAACTTCGCTGTGGCGCATTCAGTATCGAATGTAACTGCTTTCCGAGTTCCGACTACGTACTTAAAAGGTGTGTCGATGAAATTTATCGTTTGGCCGAATGGAGGTTAGGGTTGGGTAAAGTTAGTGTGAAATTTAAATGAAATATATAATGGATTTAACTCGCGTTTATTATAGTTATTATCAACTCCACGTTAGTCTAGTGGTTTACGTACCGAGCCAAAATCTAGGGATACTGGGTTCGATCCCCGGGTCGGGCAACAAGAGTTTCGAATTTTCGAACATTGCTCGGGTTTGTGATCACCAACCCGCATTTATTTTGGCAAGCGTGATTATTATGCCTGTACCATCGTTGCTGGGTCATATTCAAAATTATTGTACCTACCATCACCAAAATGAAACAATAATGAATAGTGTGACAAAAATGAAAACCGTAACAAAAACATAACAAAGTAGAACTATTAGGGTCATTTCACAATTATACAAAAAACACATTAATGATTGTATTAACTTCATAAGAATAACATTTGAAAGATTGTTCTCTTTAAAAATTGACAGTATCGTTTAAGTAAGCAAATTCTTTACCATAGTAATAAAAAATTTAATACAGTAGTTTTATACTAACGTCAGTCTCAAATGTTTCGTATTTAAGTTTACTCGAGTAATAAAATTATTATATATATCAAAATCAAAATGTCTGAAAGTGACAAGTAGAAATAACAAAACAAAAAAAACCCAGTTCCGCATTTATAATATTAGTTAGGATAACAATATGTAATAGCCCTTACTTCTTTTTGGTAACGTCACCTTTTTAACGTAACAAACTGTCACAAAAAAGAAATAAAATCACTGTTTGAATATACCGTCAATAACCTAAAATTAGATCAATAGCTCTTGATTTAAAAACCATTATTACCTTTTGTTATAGCAAACAAATCCTGTAAAAATGTAGTGACACCATTAATCATAAACTTACCGAGCAAGAAATATCGCAATAAACTAAAGGAACACTTAATTCTTGAAAATTTAGACGGATGAAACACTTATTATGTTCTCAAAAAAAAAATGGACGCCGACAAGATGGCCGAATTTCAACGCTCAGCTGCCTTATTGGTTGATGATAAATCAAAGTATTACCTTCACAAAAAATTGAATTTCTTTTAATTTTTGTCATAACAAAAATGAATAACAAACATGAAATAAAATGTGGACAGATTATGAAGTAATGTTTTACATGTTTTCATCGTTAATATTATCATAGGGAATTTCTTTCCCTATGATATTATTAACGCTCATACTAACATCGTAGAATTTGTAATGGTAAAGTTAATTTTAGACGAAGTTCTAAGTAATATCCAGTACATGAAAAAACACGTCATTTTTTGTTACGCTAGACTATTTTAGGACATTGATATTTGTATAGAGAGCACTTGGGCATAAAATTTTATTTCACTTATATGTATACTTGTATTAATAATTATTTATGCACAGAAAAGGCTATATCATTATTAAAATGACTTGTCTTTATACGCTCGAGCTTTTTCTATAAAAGAACTGTGAATACTTTCGATACTATAGACCTGGGACGTATTTTAGTTACTAAAGGTACAAAAATTTTATGATTTGAAAATACTCGTCCAAAATTGAGGTTGATTTAAGAAAAAAACGTGCCTTTCATTAAGATTCAATCATCCGTTCTGACGAGATTGATTAAAACAAACATAATCTAAACTTTTGTATAATTAGTGAAAATAAGATTATAACATAGCGATATTACCTACGATTGAACCTATAAATAACCTACGATTTACAACAAATGTTTCCAATTTCAAATTTCTATACACATAACTAAAAGACATTCATTCCAATTGAATTCCTTGCCAATTTCTGCTTGACTATACCGATACAATGAGTTTTCCACCTCAAGAAATTGTCCGATCGAAACCGCACCCAGTGCGAACAGCGTCTTGGACGAGGCGGAGTAACGCTCGGTCAAGCTTGCTCAAAGCGTTGCGAGCTCTAATTTGCACGCTGCAGCCTTCGCACAGTGTAGGAACACACAGCGCACCCGCTAAATACTATAGAGCGAATGATTTTTTATCTTGTGATATGAACACATAATATTATTACTAAGTCCACTAACGGGTCAGCCCGTGACCGCGGCTTGGTGCATTCCAGTCGAAACGTCAGGTAAATAAATAGGTATTTGTACCTTTATAATATTTTACGCGATAACAACCCGTTAGTGGACTTAGTAATAATACTATAGAGCGAGTTCACAAACAAACGACAAACCTTAAAAAGTACGAATCATCCCATTTCATGGCTAAGGCCTCTATCATTGATTCCAAGTTACCACAGCAATGATAAGGACAGATAACACGCTTGCCAAATGCGGGTTGGTGATAACAACAGTGCTGGTACTACACGAGCGTGGGGATTATTGCGAAATATTTCTTCTGTAGCCGCATGAATTTGTATTGGTAGATGTGGATGATGAAATAGTTAAGAGTAAAACGAACTATCGTGCAGATGGGATGCCATTCTACTCGAAGCCACTCAAGCGTGGGGTGGTGGGATCTACCTCCTAGTGGTCCACCCTGGGCAACGGCATCTTCAATGATGACGGCTAACAGATCCCTCTGCGGTAATAGGCTTCGTAAGAGGCCGCCTGGATGCTACCACCCTCCTACTGGAATCAAGCGCCAAACAGATCTTCTGTGTTCCGCTGGTGTGTGGGAGAGCCAGTACCTCTGGGTAAGCTCGCTTCATCTTAGGCTTCTTCTTAACCGTATAGTTAAGTATGTAGCCAAGAGCAAGCCCATTTATTACAAAAAAAAAAGCGGGGATATATGATAAAATCTTTCTTCTGGGGGCATGTGCAGTGGATTGGTATGGGCTTGTGATGATGATGAATTATTAAGAGCAGACCTACCGTACTTATTTTCAGTTTGTTATCAGGGTGCATGTGCCTGAGACTGTATGTATGCCATGTACTCTCGGGTAACGAACACCAATGTATATGTGGCAAGCAACCTATATACTAGCAAACGAGCGTCCCTGAACGTGGTTACACATCCCCAGCTTGTGCCCGCGACTTCGCCCGCGTGCAATTGTTAGCTTAAGGAACCTATGTGTTCCCCAAGGTCTGTTCTATCTCTGTTGTAATTTTCATTATGTCTAGTTGTTTAGGGGTGAAAGTGTAACAGAACTAACAGACAATAGTATTTTCTTTTAATCGGGTTATCTATGACACACACAAATAACGTGGCTTTCTATAAGGAAAATAATTTTCAAAATCGGTTTATTAAATCTAAAGAATACCCCTACAACCTCGAAAGATCGCAAACTTTGCCTCTATACATATATTAGCATCTTAGACAAGCGGTCTTCCCGCGTTATACGATTTATCCAAAATTCAGTTATTACTCCTAAGAATCGCCTGTATTGAGTAATATTATTTTTTCAATTCGTAATGATATAAAGCAAAAGTAACGAACGATTATCATTCCTACTGCAAGGCGAAGGCCTCCATCATTGAATTTAATGTACCACAACAATAATGGGTACAGGCATAATCACCACTCTTGCTAAATGCGGGTTGGTGATCACAAACCGGAGCGATCGAAAATTCGAAACGCTTGTTGCCCGAACCTGGAACAGAACCCACGATCCCGAAATTTCGACCCGGTGCTTAAACTACTACTAATGGGGCGCTCAATTCTTAATGATGATGACAACCTAACTGCACAGACGTGACTGACGTTCACAATTCGGCGTTTATTTTTGCATACAAAATGCATTGTCCTCCTGATATTAGTCTTGCTTGCGACGGCTCACACTAGGGAGGGGCCACCTGCGTCGTTATCGATGAGGGCAAGACCGCTGTATCGATTCGTCCGGCGGGGCGCGAGCGTCGCCGGCGCGTACGAACGCCACTCATGCGAGCCCCGTGCTGCGCCTCTAATTGAATATGATGCGACAAAAACTGTCGATATCGATGTTCTTGTTAAATATTTATGATAGATAATTTATTACGGTATAACTATTTTTAGTGTTACAATATTTAAGTTGATTAGGAATAGCTTCTGCAATTATAAATGTAAAACGTAATGTAAATAATTTAAAAAAATCTAACTTTAAGCTCGTAACCGATTGATATGAAAGTAAACGAGTTACTTATGAAGAATCTTTGATCTACGAAAGCAGGAGAATACTTGATAATAATTTCAATTAACACAGTTTTTTTTATCAACTGTGTCTTTCTTTAACTTGAATAAATTCTTACTTATCCGCGGAATTTGGAAAATTCCGCTTCCGATTTTATTTAAGTATTGTAAAATTTTTAAATGATGCTATTGTACTCGTATTGTATGTGATGACTCTAAAGCTTTTGATTGCGTGCTAGATAAAATTTTATTGTATAGAAAATAGATGTTGATGCTGGGTTTAAATTGGATTTTAACAAAAAAAATACCTAAATCTTCAGTGTCATATGTAGCCCTAGCTGTCTCACAATACGCTGTTTTTACTATAAGCAAAACATCTGTTTCTCAGTCATTAACTCAGTCATTAACTCAGTCATCAGTCATTTATTTACAATTCTGTTCTTAAGAATGTCAATTTGAAGACATTTATCGTGGTGTCGCATCTTAGCCATACAGAAAGACAAACTTTCTCTCCTTTTTACCACGCTTTTATTAGCTTGGGTTGTATCTATCTATGTATGTAATGGAATCTTTGAGCAAAAATTTGACCGATTTCCAGAAGTTTGATTAATTTGAAACTTTGCACACGTATCAAGGACCGATGACAATGCAATAATTTAATAACAGTTTCCCAGTTTTCCTCTGTATCAGGGAGTAAAAGAGATAGAGCTAGCGCGCGATCTGTATCAATTAGGTTTCCTGCATAGGTTTGGACTTACAGTCGGTAAAGAAGGAATCAAATGTTATAAACTAAACTAAAAAGTAAAAAATAAATTATAGTTTAAAAAACTAAAAAACCACGCTTTTAAAACAGATTGAACTAAAAAATTAAAAATAAAACTGTAGTAATCAATTGAAAAATTCATATTATTGTACAAAAAGCGTGGGGGGCTTGATTTAGATTGTTGTAAATATTTTATCAATAATTTACTATATCTGTGGATATCATAACAAGCACCCCACGCTTTTTGTACAATAATATGAATTTTACAATTGATTACTACAGTTTTATTTTTAATTTTTTAGTTCAATCTGTTTTAAAAGAGTGGTTTTTTAGTTTTTTAAACTATAATTTATTAAGTATAAACTTAGATTCTCGTCTGCGATGGCATGGCATTAGAAATACATATTATTTATACAGTTATAACTTTGGCTGATATTGGAACGTCAAAAAAAATTAACGATTTAATATCAGACATAACAGCACAAATAATTTTATGAATTTGCAATCTGTCAGATTACCACAATTTATTGCAACGCCACTGTAGCGGCACATTTGCCGCTACTGTGGTGTTGCAATAGATTGTGGTAGATGAATTACTCAGAATATAAAATAGTCCATAAAGGGAGCGATAATCTATCCTACATTTTTTATCGATATTATGAAAATAAAACTAGTACGACCGCACGTAATAGGGCGCTCCAAGAACGGCAGTCCGCGCGAGTGATTCGCGCCACCCGCCGCCGCGCGGTCGCGACGCGGTCTAGGGATGTGACATCATTTCTTTTTTTAGACAACTTTTTATCGATTTTTTACACTTAGTTATTCTTGGATGTTAATTTTCATTTTTATAACAGACGATACTGGTTGGTGATAGCTCGTTAGCTTTTGATTCATTCAGTATTTGTTGTTACTTTTAGTTCATATAGGTACGAGTAATATACGTAGTTTTGCACCTTTGGATCGAATGGTTAAGCAAGATGTTTTTAGTGTAAGGATGTATCTATTTAAAATTTAAATCCTAAATAGTGTCTCGTTGTTATAGTAAACAGAGCCTGTCCCAGCCCACGAGCGGCAAACAAAGGAGTGTTTTTGTCACGCGGCGCCGCCCTCCCGCGGCGATCGTGTCCGTGGCGACGAGCGGCCGCGGATCGATAGCCAGCTCCAGATCTCTCGGCCTACGCCGCCTCGCCGACCATTTGCCTACCTCGACGCCTCGAGCTCGTGTGTACATAACCTCCACCCACCACCCGATACACCCCCGCAGATTACCGCCTACAAAGCAAACTTCATTGGTACGTGCATGCAATATGCGCAAGGAGGCCCGAATTGCGCCTCGGACGCAACCCAGATTGCTTTGATATCCTAGCCCTGGCTATTGCATGTCGAATCTTAGGTAAAGGCTCTATTTCGGTTTGCACTGTTTCCGTATATGTCTTAGGCCTCAATCACGTTAATTACTCAACTGATGGAGAACAGGCCTGTATTATCTTGAAAGCGACCGCTCGATACAACCCTAATTTTGCGCTTCAACTAAATATCAATCTGTGCGCTGGAACACAAAGCCATACCTATCCGTACATAAAGCCGTATTTAGAAGGTCTTAGAACAAATCCAGCAATTCATATGCGTAACTAGCTGTTAAAGTCGTCTCATTAAGTTTAGGGATGACCAGTTAACGCATAAACTTAAATTAGTCACGATGATGATTGTAAAATATATTAATGAATGACTAATTTATCTAACGCTCCATTGGTCGAGTGGTTTAAATACTGGACCAAGATCTTGGGGTCCTGGGTTCAATCCACGGGGCAGGCAACAAGAGTTTTAAATTTTCGATTATTGCTCAGGTTTGACATTACCAACCTGCATTTGGCAAGAGTATTATGTTTGCACCCATCACTGCTGTGGTATTTTACCAGGTAAAGAAAATCACAAAAAGGCTCACCATCCTAATCACATAATTAGCAATTACCACAAAAAATACTGCAGCTCCAATCATCTAATTAATTAGGACTCGATGGTATGCACGCGACACGACAAACACGAATGAATATCAATTGAGAGGGCGGGAGGGCCGTAAATCGGCCAAGTGCAGCGACTCCGAACTCCCTCGGACGAAAGTGGGAAAGTTTGCATTTACATATTGGCCTCGGCGACGAATTTCCATTCAAACTTCTAACGCGCCGACTACGTCGCCGAAAACCTCGCCGGTAGAAACTTTTCACGTCTGCGTTTTTTTATTTATAACTTGAACGATTCTTGAACGCGTAGGTACTGTGCTAATCACGATAAAATAATATTATACAGCGTGTTGTACTTTTAAAGGGTTTTTTTTTTGTATGATTGGGTACATAGTTGATCGCATCAAATATAAACGACCATTTGGATCAGCGGTAGTTAACGCTTCTTCTGACCCATGGGTCGCGGGTTCGATCCCCGCACAGTACAAATATTTGTGTGCATGAACATGTCTGTTTGTACTGGTCTGGGTGTTTTCTATGTATTATAAGTATATATTTACAAAAAAAAAAAGTATATAAGTAAGTTTATCGGTTGTCTAGTACCCCATACGACAGGGTACTTAATAGTAGCTTAATTTGGGACTAGATGGCTTTGTGTGGCCCAGTGAGGCATGTCTTAAAATTTTTTTTTTTTAATCCCAGGATTGACGTAAAAATAATAAGGCACAGTCAGCAAAGTGAGTTGCTGAACACTTAGCCATTTAAAGTAACAAGTTTATTTGTTTGTAAGAAATTTTTAAAGGTAATGGACGAATTGTTACTACGAAAGTCAAGTTTTCAGCAACTTTCGATGCTGCCTGTACAAAGAACAAAATTAGTTTTGAAACAAAAAATATAACTAACGAAGTAACGATAATTATGAAAGCACCAAACAACGATTATTATAATGCCGGACTTAAAAAACTATAGTTTTTGTTGCCCTTTAGCCCTTTAAAAATCGCAATTAATTTTCGTTTTAGAATCAATATATATATTTCTATAAATATTTCGATTCCAAAAAAACTCCTGTTTGTGTATCGATCGATGGGTAAACAATAAATTAGAGCATTAGCAGATATTTAACAAATATAATAACTTGTACCCTTAACTTAAATATAATAACATATAGTAAATATAGTAACTTGTAACCCTTCATAAGTCTATTTATTCCATAACATATAATAATATATTTTCACAGCAAAGATTCCAGTATCGACATTCATTTATCCATCGAAAGACTTCAACCGATGCACGTAAAAATTAAGATGCATAATATATTATCCGATCCGAGCGTCCTCTCCCTTATTATGAAGAGGAGCGAAAAACAAACAATAAAGCTCTGAATGAAATGAGTACGGGCACTGAATGTGAATGGACTGCGGTGTCGCAGCGCAGCGCGATCGCGGCCGCGGCTTTTGGGAATATTTTAGCGTATTTCAATAAAGGCGCGACATCTTTAATCTAGGGATCGGGTAGGGGCATAAATCTTGCAGGTCCGGAGCGAGTTCTGAATCATTTAGCGTGGCGCGCCCCGCTCTTCCGTCCGGCACGTGCTACCTCCCCCCCACCCGCGCCCGTACCACGTCTGTCTTGCCGAGACAAAGGGGCGATAGGGATGCCGCGATATGATAATGTATCGATACAAATACTAGATTTATCTAGGTCTATGCGTAATAAGGTGATGCTCATCAGTATAAGGTAAATTAGGTATTTGATATGAATTTCGTTAGCAGATTATTAATGATGTATAAAAAAGATGATTAATCATATATAAAACTTATATTAACAAAATATGCCTGCAAAAACTTGTAATTTCTTCAAGTTTAACAACAAAAAAACTGATTATGGTGAGAAAAGGTAAGTATGGAAAAAACAAATTTTTAAAAAGAATTATACTCTGAGAGGGAATATAACATTTGTGTCATTAAACTTATAAAATATATGTTTTCAAAAGGTTTTTGAACAATTACATTTCTAGTGTTAATTGAGGAAATAACTTTTTGAACAAAAGTTTCGATTTCCCTAACAAAGTTTTAATATAATTCTTAGCAAAGTATAACTATGACAAGTATTTTATAAGGTGAAACGCTCATATCGTCCATGTGTAAAAAGGCAAATTATTGAAGTAGACTGAATACATAAATTTAATAGTTGTGACACGTTTAATACTAGTTTTCCGGTCATCATTTATTTTATTTATTTTATTTTATTCGGAACACCAACAGCACTGATACATTACATAAGAACATTTTTTTTTTATAAACTTAGCCATTTAAAGGTACTCGCACATAGAAAGCGAAATGTAAATAAACCATAATAGGTAACTATTGCATAGATTATCAGAGAATCATTAACATTCAAGAATAAATATACACAAATAAAAAATACCATGTTCATGTTGCACCTTTGGAGAGGGGACCGTGAAACTCAGAAGTAAGCAATTTGTTTATAGACAAGGGTTTAGTCCGAAAAAGTTCAAGTTCACTATTGCTTTCCGAGAGGTTATTAAACAAATTACTCGATCGGATAAAAAAAGAATTGCGGCGGTAATTGGTGTTGACCCTGGGTATTGCTAGAGGTTGAGTACGTCTAATTGGTAACTTACGTGGCACCCAGATGTTAACCTGCTCTAATAAAGCAGGGCAATCAATAGTGCCATTAACAATTTTTAGTAGATACTTAATGTCAGCAATTTGTCGCCTTCTTTCTAACGGTAGAAAGTGATACCTTCTACATCTTGCCTCATACCCATGATCCTGTCGTTTACATTTGAATTGTAAACACCTCAGGAACTTTTTCTGAATGGATTCTATGCGAGAAATATATACGTTGTATTGCGGATTCCAGACCTCAGACGCATACTCGAGGATGCTACGCACGTAAGCACAGAAAAGTATTTTAATCGGTTTGATAGATTTAAATTCGTAAGTGGATCTTATAATAAAGCCTAGAGCCTTAGAGGCCCTTTTAACAGCGTAATCAATATGCTTATCAAACAAAAGCTTTGAGTCTTGGATAAGTCCCAGATCTTTCATAAATGTAACTATAGAAAGTGATTGATTATTTATGGAGTACTTGTGTTTTATAGGGTTATGTTTCCGTGAGAAAGTCAATGCATAACATTTAGTGACGTTCAAGTCAAGCTTATTCAGAAAACAGTATTGTGCAAAATGATCTAGATCGTGTTGTAACATGTTACAATCACTAGGATCGTTGATGGCCATATAAATTTTGGTGTCGTCAGCGTATAATAAGATTTTGGCATATTTAAGGCACAACACAATGTCATTAATAAATATAACGAATAATAAAGGCCCTAGTAAAGAGCCTTGAGGGACGCCAGAAGGTATCGATAACCATGCGGATGTGAATCCATTAACTGTAACGGCTTGGGATCTATTTTTAACGTAAGACGAGAACCACCTAAACAAATTACCGTGGATGCCAGCTTTATATAGCTTCTCGAGGAGAAGCAGGTGATCTATGCGATCAAAAGCTTTGCTGAAATCAGTAAAAATGCAATCTACCTGCCGTCCCGAGTCCATTTGTGACGAGGTGTAATCATTAAAAACCAGTAGATTGGACACAGTCGATCTCTGTCGTAAAAAACCGTGTTGCTCCGGAGTAAACGTAGGCTTTAATGCAGCATATACCTGACGATAAACGATTTTCTCGAATATTTTGGCAAAAATGCATAATTTTGATATAGGCCTGTAATTTTTTATATTAGATCGATCACCAGTTTTGTGCACAGGTGTCACAAATGCAGATTTCCAAATAGTTGGTACTATACCTTCACTTAAGGACCGCTTAAAAAGAAAACATAGAGGTATCACCAAATTATCTGCACACTGTCTTATGAAAAAGGGGGTTATACTATCAGGCCCGGCGCCTTTGTTAAGGTTAGTGCTTTTTAATAAGGTTTCTATCTCATTGGGAATTATATTTATGTCACCAATGCTAAAACTAACTTAACTGTCAGAGAGATCAGGAGAACCACTATTACAGTCAGAAGTAAGAAAAGTTGACTGAAAGTATTCTGAAAATAAATTACTTACAGATTCACCAGTATTACCAGTTTGGTTCTCATATGTCATCACAGATGGTAGGACATACGAGGGCCGGTTTAGTGCCTTTGTATAAGACCAGAAAAAGCGCGGATTATTTATTACTGACTCTTCCACCTTAGCGATGTATGATAGATAACATTCGCCCTCCAACTTTGCAGCCCGTTCTCTAAGAAATGAGTACGTTTCGTAATCATATTGATTACCGTATTTTTTAAATTTTCTAAAATATTTAAATTTTTCTTTTAAAACTTTTTTTAGGGCAGCGCCGTACCAAGCAGGAAACGTGCTATTTGTAATTATTTTATGAGGTATATATAAATCCCGAAGATCAGTTAAAATATTGTAAAATCTGCTAACACAATCATCAATAGAACCACACGTCAAAACTTCATTCCAATCTATACCAGTTAGGTTTGAATTAATTTCAATGTAATTTCCTTTTCTATAGTTAAATAATGTTCGTTTATTGACACACAAAAAATTTGGAATGTCTAGAATTAAATTAATACAAATTGACTTATGGTGCGAGTCCTCAGGGACAAGAGGAAAGTCACTAGGGTGTATTTTTACAGGATTATTACAGAATACGAGGTCTAATAACTTATTGTTGGTATTTAGTACATGATTGTATTGGTCAAGATTACATTCAACTATTGTGTCCAAAAAACTAATCTGACTTTCATTAAATACACCAGTGGGCTCTAATTGATCATTATCCAACAAATTCCAACTAATATTCGGCATATTAAAGTCTCCCAAAACCATAAATAAGTCGTTAGGAGCGGAGTGAAAATTATCTCCAAGCTTACCCGTGAAGTTTTCCAGCTGAGTGTTCATTGAGTTCCCACCTCCCTGACTACATAAATAGATGGTGCATAAATGCAACGCTAGGTATTTAGCTTTAACACGGAGCGAGATGGTGACCCAAATATCCTCAGCAGAGGAGCGCCAGACTGGCTGGTCGGCGGCAATTAGCTCGCGGCGCACTGCCACCAGCACTCCGCCACCAAACCGCTGGCCAGTCGAGTGGTAATCACGGTCGCGGCGCCATACTATGTACCGTTCGTCAAAGAGTTCACTATTGCTAATGCCATCTAACAACCATGTCTCCGTTATTGATATTATATCAAAGCAGTTAAGGGCTACATTTCTTTTAAATAAGCTAGTTTTAGTGCGCAATCCCCGGGCATTTTGATAGAAGATATTAAACATGAATTTTATCGTAGACTATAGCTACGCTCGGTTTGAAAATAAATAACACTTTGGTCTGGAAAAAGCAACACTCACATATAAAAAGTATCTCAGTTTTAAAAGAGTGTGTTTTAGGCATGTCAAAGAAACTTATAATATTCGTATAATAAAAGAAACTAGAATCACGGTACAATACAAATAGCGAACGCAAGCAAACACAAGGCAACATTTTAAATAACAACTCATAAGACATATTATATCCAGGTCTGCGTAAGGTGCAACAAGAAGTAAACTCTAAGTAAACGTAATTACGGAAACTAACAACAAAGAACCAGTCTCTAATGACTTGCGAGAATAGGCATCGAGTTGCGATAAGCAATACAAAAGAGTCAGGGCTCCCTACACCGCGGGCGCAACAATTACAATATTTGTATGAATTGATACAGCTTACGACAAAAACAACTGAGGAATGAAATATTAAGCACTTAAATAGCATTAGGTTATTTTTAGAAGATCTTTTTCTGTCTGTATCCGGAACGTCGGCGATGTATCTGATTTTCGGACCAGGATCTTGCAATGCTTTACCCATACATATTTGAAGTTTTTTGTTTTCGATACATCTTTTGCTTTCTTAAGAAGAGTTTTGTTATAGAGTGTAAGATGGTCGTTAATATAGACATTGCCTAGTTCCGTGTACCCCAGTTGTGAAGCTGTGAGTTCCCTCTGTTTACGTGCGGCTGCAACGAACTCCTCTTTACAGTAGCGGTTGTTAAGTGCCATTATAATTGACTTTTGGGAGCCCGATTGGAGGCTAGGGACACGTGCGATATAATTAATGTCTTCTTTGCGGATGGGGTACTGGATAATATTGCAGACTTTTTCTACAATAGCATATAGGTTCTCGGTTTTCTTATAGGGGACTCCCTTTATTTCCACATTATTAGCCCGCGCCCATTGCTCTTTTTCCTGTAGATCTTCCTTAAACTTGCTCATATCTGCTCCCAAAGTATGAATCAAATTAGTCTGCTCCTCAACTTTCGATAATCTTGTCTCCAACGATTCTACAGTCGATGACAATCTATTTGAAGTCTCATGAGCAAATTCAACTGAACTCTTGAGATTCGATATATCCGACTTTATGGTCTTTACGTCCTCAATAAGTGACGCTAAGGGTGCGAGTTGTTTCGTGATATTTGCCAGGGAAGCCTGCATTTCACTCAGTTGCAGTGCTATTGCGGAGTTATCTTTGGACGTAGATGCAGGTGATGGAGTGTTTTTGCAGTCAATGCACCGCCAAGCTGATCCTCGCTCTCCAAGTTTGCGGAAATTAGACTCCGTGATGCCAGCACAGGGAAAGTCGAATTGACGTTTACAAAGACTGCATGATGGTCCTTCCGTCACTTTATTTCCGCACCGTGCACAGCAAAACATTTTCACTAAAGGCTTATTACGCGTAGCGGCCCCGAGGTTGATTACCACTGGATAACAGAAACAAACGACAAATCATACATTTGATTTACCGTTAACTTTACAGGAATAAGTTGTTTATTATTATTATGTCATTCATAGTTAAATATCCCGTATATTTCTACTAACATAATTTCATTAGACTTCGATCATTCCTTGGGGTCGTTTTATAATTTAATTAACCAATGAAATTAGTATTCTGTGGTTTGCCTTGTCTTGCATGTTTCAAAGCTAGCTATGTACCTACAGTCACGAAAGTTCCTTTTTTTACACTGACTGTTAACCCAGTAAAATTGAAATTTCGTTATAATTAAATTTAATCGGGTCCCAAGAAGGTACACATACTTATTCGAATTCCAGATTGTACTCGAAAATGAAACATTTATAGCTCGACAACCCATTTCAGGTACATCCCTATCACACGACGTCCGAGCCGCCTCTAATTTGAATTCACGGAGACTCCGCGACGCGTCCGCCGCGTCGGCCGCGCCCGACTTAATGAATCGCGAGGGGGTGGGGTGGCCCCCGAGTGGGGTCGCGGGGGGGCGATCGGACGGCCACCGCATCCTCCGCGCGGATAAGTGACGCCCGTGTTGCTCGTACCTATATACGCCTTATGTACCACATAGCCACCGGCCTGTACCTACGTAACGCTCGCCAAATTTATGTCCCGCACATGTCTAGAGACCGCGGCGTACCTTTCGAGGGATTTTGCGTGTTTACGTACAAACGGACCCCGTAAGATATTCGAGACGGAATTTCGCGTGGACCCTTATTGATGAGTTGGATGGTCAGATCCACGTAATCCTTTTCAGCGTTTTCAGTCGTGATTTTCATTAACTATTAATTGAATTTGTTCCGTTTGGGTAATTCATTTTTAGTTATTCTGGTTGAGCTGGGTCACCTACTCTATGGCTATAAATAAATAAAGTTACCCAGCACGAAATCCTAGGCCTAGGTCATGATGACGTAGTTACGTGCTCAGTACGTTTCCACATAAACAAACCTCATCTTTTTGCGTCTTATCCAAAAACACATGCTTCAAACTAAACAAAGTTCCTTAGACTGTTATTATGTTACAACGCATAAGAATACGTTTTAAGGCCTTTTGACTACTATCTATACAAAAGAAGTACCTACCTTAGAGGAAATAATGTCTCACGAACACACACACAAGTATAGTAACATTTATAGTAGTTCCAAAAATCACTATAATGTATCCATATAGAAAAAATAATTTAATATAAACCTTTGAAATACTTACCAAGAAAAATTCAGACAGGTGGTTGTCTTTGTATAACGTTTTTAAAAATAACTAATGGATGGTACGTGTCCAAATTACGATTTAAACAAAATTACAATGTTCTGAGAAAATTTGGATTCTTTGTTCTGACAAATAGGTTTTGACCTATTACAAAAAAAAGATCTTTGTTTAGTTACTTTTTTTCATGTCACCTCTTTGTTCTTTTGGGGCAAATTATTTTTAGATTTTATTGGGATAACTTTATGCATGAGTTTGTAAAAATAACTTAATCTTTAATATATATATATCCCAGATTTCAAACAGCTACAGTATAATTTACTTACTTTGTAAGTTCATAGTATCCATGTTACGTCTCCTAAAGTCAATCAAAGGAATTTGCATGTAATAATAACTCAATGGCTATTGAGAGCGCGCACCCTGCCCGCGGCCATGCCCGCTTTGTCCGACTCTAAGTCGACTGTAAACAAAAACTTGCTAATGGGCAATTATGCAAATACGCGGCCGGGATGACCAATCAAATCGCAGTAAATTATTCAGCCGAAATCGCTCGGGGTATTTCGTGTCGATATCGATACATTATTCTATTGATAACGCAACACTAGTACAGGTTTGTTAAAATGTATCAAAATAGTGTGTATTTTCTAAATAGTGAAAACTATGTACCTACTTACTACCTAATTATTTATAAAAATTAATTGCCTCAATAACAGTTTCAAAATAAACATAAAAGTTGTGTTAATTACTTTTAGACTTAGATGGGTTTTCATAAATAAAACAATTAGTTCAAAGCCAACTTACCTAGTTCTACGAGAAATCAGTCCCGTTAAGTCGAATTATAATTAAAAAAATATAAGTTAATATAAGTAACGAGGTTTTCTTGCATTTTAATTTTTATCTACTGTATCCCACACATTTTAGTGATGACTGATCCCTACATCATCATCATCGTCAGCCTATTAGATATCAGTCCACTGCTAGACGTAGAGGATTCACCACACAATAACCATCACCAAGCTTGGCAGTGAGCGCTCATAGCCCAATGCTTCTTAGTAATCAGTTTCTGTCACTAATGTTAAGCAACGCTGGAAACGGTCACTAGTTGGATGGGTGACCGTTTGTGGCATTATAACTTGAGCGCTTCCATGCTTCGGAGGGCACGTTAAGCTGTCGGTCTCGGCTGTTGTCACAATATAACAGTCGTTAAGGCCTTGGGCGTCCAACGGCGACAGCGTAGCCCTTGCCGTCCGCCAACCCGCACTAGGCCAGCGTGGCGGTACTAAGGCCTTAACCCTTCTCCTTATAAAGGAGAGAGATCCGTGCTCAACAGTGAGCGTCATTTAGCCCATACTGTCAAAAACCTGCTATTTAATTACGATTGTGATACGATTTGGTTAGCAGAATAGGCTATTTGACTAGTTTTTGAAATCCATATTATACTACGAGTATTAAGTAGAGGTTGAAGAACCCAGTAAAAGTAGTTTTTTTAAATTTTGGTACATATTTGCTGAAAAATATCAAAATGAAAATTGAAAATTGAAATAGCGCGCCAAAACGCTATTTTGACAATATGGCGCTGCAATAGGGTCGGTGACATCACCTGCCTGTCTTGTGATTTGTAGCACATAATCACCTACATTACATTTGCTGCAAACAAATAACGAAAGTGCGATTTGATCTATATTTTAACAGTGACTTATGTAATAAAATGAGTTTCCAATGGTATGCACTTCCAAAATGTATAAATACTTCAATAAAAACTTCGGAAAACTATTTGTTAGTGTTCAAAAAAAAAGTCTAAGAATGCCGAAAGTGGTTGCAACTATTTCGGAGGGATCGTAATAACATAGTTAGCGAATAGTACAAAAATTTTCTTCTGTGACGACCATTTCGATTTTCGATGTAATTAAACATAATATTTATAATTTTTAATAATTATGAATGTAAATATTTTGTTATTGGTTTGAGGTTATAATACCTACCTCTAATGTTTTTAACAGAATGCCTCTTGCAACTCACTTCGAATATTTTAATTTTTTTTTATATACTCCTTTTCATTTGGGACTTAAACCACAGGTTATGTCAGTCCCATCGTACCCTAAATAATGTGTTATTCTAAAGAAAACATAAACAAAGAAATTGTTAGAAATAAATAATACTATAAATCTGATAGACCCGTATCTTTGACGACTGATCACCATGTCACAAATTAGCTTGGCTGCAATTGACGTGGGCTCGGACAAAAAAGATTGAAAAACACCCACATCTGCTGTTCTAATATTTAATAACCTAGTCAAAGACTCGCGCTCTGCCCGATTCTTATCACATTCCACCAACAAGTGCTGCACATCTTCTATAGTCCTTAAAATTTAGCTTGATTAGAATGACACCTGTCAAACTGAGGTGACTAGTGATGGGACTGACTCGACTGATCAAACGAAAAAAACAGATAAGGCATATAAAATAAAAAGAAAATCAGATATATTAAGATTTAACAGTAAGTCAGTGTCGTGATCATTATAAGAAAAATTGTAACAATCATGAAAATCAATTAGAATTTTTTATCGCATAAAGAATCTAATAAATTTAAAAATTTTTCGTCAACCATTAATAATTGCAATTAGATGTTCTAAGCGTCAACCAATGCTCATTAAATCATTTATAACATTTATGTTACATTACTTCTATTTTGAAATACTGTTAGTCTGTCGATTTCGATTTGTCGATTTTACCTTATCACTAGCGATTATGAAAAATGACGTAACCTTGTAAGGACGTCTTTTCAAGTTAGGTGTAATTTATGTGACTGGATTATTTTAATGATTTTAACTTTAAATATCTATTTTATATAATTAAATTGATTAGCATGTACAGTAATGTATAAAAAAAATTCTTAACATTCCAGTTAGCAATATTTTTTCGTGTGCAAATGTGTTTCACTTGTGTGACGCTGGTACAAAGTTACTTCGTCTCTTTCAGTGAGAACTGTCATTCTAATCAAGCTATATTTTAAGGACTATAACTAGTTTGTTTGTTAGAGATTTTAAATGAATGGGCAGGTTACTGCTTTCTGCTTTACAAAATCGCTGTCTATGGTAAAAGTAATTGACAGAATTTGTAAAATATTGGAAATAAATCACACAAAAACAATGGATACTATTATCATAGGAAAGTATTATCAAAACATTTTGAAAAGCTATTAAAACACAATGTAGGCAAACGAAGTTATCAAGCAGGTGACGTCATCATAAACCCGACCAATCAGGAGCGTTTCGTGTCACGTGACAAATGTATAAATAAATGCATTTTTATTTCTGGATTTATAAATAAATCGTTTATTATTTTCAACTTCCGTTACTAAAAAACCATTTTTAAACTCATAATATAAGCTGATAATAGTAATTTGCACTTTATTTTTCGCATTGTCAAATATCCTATTAGGGCCTGTATTTAAACATCCCACCAACTTTCGACAAGAAACATACATAAAGATAACTAAAAACAATTATTTTTTAAGCTTCGAACATCCTCCCCCTGTAAAGACAAAAGACGACGCGGTCCGCTAAGTTTATTTCGCTTAATCGCTTAAATAAGTACAAGTATGTAAGGTTATACGTATGTCTGTGCCTATTACGGCACAAAACACGCGAGCCAGGATTATTCACCCTTGTCCCCCAGCGCTCGGCGTCGCGGGGGGGTAGCGTTAGGGTCGCCAAGGGTACTCTAAAATAGAGTACTTATTGTACTATTTGCCCTGTAGGCGTACCATTGATTGAAAAAGATTCACAATCAACTTTTAAAGTGAACGCTATAAAGTTGCTGAATTCATTATAAATGTTGATGCGTCACAGTGGCAGAGTGATTTACTTAAAGCACACACACACACACACACACACACACACACACACACACACACACACACACACACACACACACACACACACACACACACACACACACACACACCACTTCGGGCGGTATCTTATAAATAAATATTTCTTTTTCTTTGTATACATGGTGTGAGTATTTCTGTTTTAATTATTATATGACTTCCAACTCTTTATGTAAATTTGTGGAAATCTGTAATTATCTGTATTTTTAAATTAACTAAGATGTCTTACACAATGTAGCGCTGTTGATTTCCTGAATAAAAACAAATAAAAAATAAAAACAATCAGCATCCATTTGACATATGGCTGCACTTTTAGTACAAACTATTTCAATCGAATAGATACGACATGACATACATACCCACACTATTGCATGTCGACATAAGTTGATACTGACAAAATCAACGTCAATCATTCAAATGAGAACAGTTTCAGATAGATAGAGTATACTCTAATCTGTCTAATATTAAATATCTGATTTCAAAAGGCAAAAAAGGAGTCCTTATAGACTTACAAACAAGACAGAGAAAAATAAATTGAAAGGTAATATCTCGTAAACAATTATTAATGCAATGAATGTAAGTGATGTAAGTGAGATAAGTAATTGACGTTTCTGTCAATGTCTATTTGATTGTTATAGTTTGTACTAAAAGTGCTCTCTTATGTCTAATGGGTGCATAACTTAGTTGGGACATTTATTTAATGCTGATTATGTATCTAGTTTTTTATATTACATCCATTGATGATTGTTTTTTAAAATCTTTTTCATAATAGAAACTGGCAGCCCTGGGTAGAGCAGAGCCGCGGGGGCCCGGTGAGACCCGCGGGCGACGCGCGAGCCGTGGGAGTCGCGCGTTCGCGGGTCAGTGTGTGTCATTTAAGCAATCTCCCAAAGAAATTTAAACTACGACAAAAAAAACGAAAAGTAAGTTTTTATTTTAAGTAGATAAATGTCGGTTGTTGGTTTATTTGTTATTTATTTCAACCAGTTCGTCGGTTCATATTTGTAAATAGGATTGTAATTATATTTATCACAACGTGAAAAATCACGCAGATTTACTTGTTGTTAGGTTGGTAAACAAACTTTTAGGGGACTGTAAAATAATAAATTGGCGTTCGTCAATTTATATTTATTTGCTATTCATTTTACTTTATCTGTGCAGCTGATTGACAAGATAAAAGTTTAGGGATACACGAAAATTACAATAAGTAATACTTTTTCCAACTCTTGTTTCAGGTGGTCGTAACGTCAAAGATCTAAGTGATAATGTACCATTTACGCAATACATATCGCTTTTACTCCTAATGTCAATTTTAAATAAAATTTAAAATACATTTCATTTATTTCAGACACACACGATTCCATACACTAATTACAGTAAAATCAGTAAATCAGTAAAGTCAGTTTTATTTCTGTAAATAGGCCCCTGGAGGCGCTTTTGCACGTACCAATATTTAAACCTTCCACTGCTTCGGGACAAATGTGGGCTAGTGCTGAGAAGAAGCAGCGCAAGAAACTCAGTCACTATTGTCAGCCTCTTTTTAAATAAATATGTTTACATAAGTTAAATGCCAGTGCGTGCTAGGACAATTTAAAGCCACACGTTTCTATCATTTATATAATCATTAATAGTATATATTAATAGTATAATAGCCCTTTTTCATTAAAACATGAAATACAGTTGCGTCAGTCACGCAACGGGAGAGTCAAAAATCCTATAAGTATCTACGTTATTTAAGAGAGTTTTCTTTTTCTAAACTTAATTTTGGAGTAATTCAAAACAAATAAACCCGTGGCCCTGCCAGCGTCGGCCACAGCGTACGGCCCTTGCCCTTCCGAGCGCGGTCCGCGGCGGCCATTATCCCGATAATCACGTGATATCGATTGGCGACGTGCGTGATGCGTGCCGCACTAATTCGGAGGATTACCATCTCAGACCTGTGAATATACACCACGAAACCGTCCGCAAACATTAACGAGCTGGCAAGAAGATAATACATTCCAGATTTTTAAATCAGTTTTAATTAGTTTCTTTTTTTTTAAATTAGCTGAACGTCTCGACTTTGCATGTGTTTACCAATAAAAATGATGCAAGCAAGTAGTCTGTTTCAGAACATATTAACCATTTAGGTAAGTAGGTACCTACTTTTCATTTGGATATTTCAAAAACTGTTTTTACATATCAGTATCAAACATCCAAATCGTCTTCTGACTGTTACAAACATTAGAATTATCTTATTTCATGTAGTCTATACGAAGTTGTTAGCGTACAAGTCATTTCGGTGAATCATTTTTATTAATATAGATAGATAGGAACAGAATTAAAATAACTTTTTTAGATCGTCGATCGTGTGATGCGAATTTGTCCTTTATTCATTTTTGTGAAAATCATAATCCACATATTTTCCTTACAAGCTAAAATTGTAAGAAGAACTGTAAGATTTTCCAATTTATTTTCGCTAGTATGGACTGGTAATTTGTCATTCAGGTCTCCTAGTACAGACAACAGTCTCTTGCATAGACTAATTATTGTCACTAGTTAAGGAAATACTTTGTAAACTGTCTTTGTAAGAGAACAATAAAGAATTTATTTACATATTTAAAAAATATTATTTATTATATAATTCACAAAACCCGATCTGTCAAAAAACAAAGTAATTGTGGCTGTGATGAGAGTCTGGCACAGAATTGTACGAATGAACCACCCTTCGCCCAGCAACAGGTGACATTACTGTTATTTTATTGTGGTAAAGCCGACACTCGACGAATTCGCACTTTTCAGACTTAACAATGCTATCCCTTTTTTCATATAGCGTTATTAACAACAAAATCATTTATATTTCTTAAAATTACATGATATAAATACATAACCACAAATTAATCATTTTCAAAACTCGTAATAAATAAAAGAGTAGACTTAACTTTGTTATAAGTTATTTACAAAATGAAAACTTACTTAAATACACAATGAGCGACCGATAAATGTTTACCACATAAGCGTCACTTAATTTCGGAGCTTTTTCAACTTAGTACTATTCAACCTAATGTCTCTGTGTGTGTGATGTGTCTTATTCTTATTTTCACAAGGTTGAGTTTCCATTGGTATGAAACATGAAAATATGTTAATTCAATCCCTGAAATTTCAAAGTGTCATTTCAATATTATGTTATTTTAAAGGACTGTCTTGTTATTTTTATTGTATGCCATCCTTTAAGGAAAATCTGGTGTCAGAGTTTTCCAAGCCGTGATGACTTGACATTTGTTTTTTTTACAACTTTCACCGTACGACAGAAGCCGGGACCAACGGTCTAACGTGATTTTCGAAGCACGTGTATAACCCAGGCCTATCCAGAGTCCAGACCAATTTAGAAATGATCGTTTCCTATATTGCCAAGACCGGAAATCGAACCGTGGACTCTTACGTAATAGGTAAACCACCGCACCACTACATCAACCGAGTCGACGAGGGGACTGTACATCTAGTATTTATTTTTACCTATTAGTGCTACATATCGATAGGCATAGGTAGACCTATTTATTAAACTATGC
Organism: Anania crocealis; assembly: GCA_949315895.1. NCBI lineage: Eukaryota > Metazoa > Arthropoda > Insecta > Lepidoptera > Crambidae > Anania > Anania crocealis. Next base: position 4,622,569 of record OX438868.1, read on the forward strand.
AAAAATGCAACAGCATAAAAAGGTTTATAGTGCAATAAGATTTGTTCAAGGCCTAAATCTCTTAAAAACAAAAAGACTAAATTTCCATTCCCATGCGCACACAGCGGACGTGGTACAATTTCACCTCGCCAGGTGGCGCGGAGGCAGCGTGCAGCGCCGGCGGCGCTCACGCGCGAGGGCCCGCGGGAGGCGCGACGTGAGGCCCAGCTGCGCGCGCGCTTCGCATCCGCTAGTGAGGTGGGCTTGCTCGATAAAAGTATTACTTTGATTTAAGTCTGTCACCAAATAGTGTGACTGTATTTTGTGTTGTTCTAACTGCTGTGTCAATTGTAATCGCTTTAAACCAGCTAACAAAACTATTTAACAGTCGTTACAATATGTAAGGGTTGTATGACACAACCTTTAAATGTGGCGACTGTTGCATAATTATGTTGGCTGGTTAGACTACCGCGATATTTCGTGATATATGAATTAGTAGATGTAGAATTACGTATAAAATTCCCTAAGTATTCCAGTAAAAGCAAGAAGTGTCTTATAGTTAAGCGTAACTTTAAAACAAAAAAACATAGAAACTAATTCTAATAGACTGTCTGATGGTAATTTTAACCATCATAAAGAAAGCGGAATTATCGGAAGTTTTGCTGTAATCAAGTGAAGCCGCGCTTGTGCAATAAGTGCAAGCGTTATAAAAATGTGACTTTCACATGCAAAAAAAGTGCAGGTTAGATTTCAATATACAGGTTATTAATAAGAGCTAGAGTACGATCTTCAAAACGAAAAATAAGCCTTGAGCTATCACTCTTATCTCTCGTGACAGCCAATAACATTTTTTTCAGTTTTTGTCGAATCCATTTTTTCAACGTAAGTTTTTTTTAATTAAGAATGAACTGTATCATGTCATGTTGCCGTGCTCGCTATTGCAATAAATATTTATATGCATAAGTAGGTACACTAGCTTCTTTCAAATTAAATATCGATTTATCGATATTATTATATCCGTTATATATTCCCCAGCACTAGTCCCGCATCGCGGCCGCGGTTTCTTCGCGTGATAGCGCTCCCCGGGCGCGATACGATCTCGCGCGAATGTGCGTGACCACATCCTGTGTCCCTTCACACAGCCCCCCCCCCCCCCCCTCCCGTACCGCCCGCGACGATGCGCGCACGCAACTCCGCTTCCGCCCGGTCCACTCGACATCGATATCGGCCTGCGGGTTGCACTACTTCTTTTTCTCGTTTCGTGAACGTTAAACTTCGGCTTTGGAAACAATGGAAAAGCGCGATTTGGAACGCTCTTAGCGATGTTGGTACTTCTTGTTTGCAACGATGTATAACTAAAAGATGGATAAATGTACTCATAAAGCTAGTATGTGATCGTAATTTTAGTTTTATCATCTACACTTTATTAGCACACGCACCCTTCCACTGCTTGACATCTCCAAAAGGAAGGCAATGCCATTATAAGCTACATTACTGTAAACTTTCCTCAAAGTTTGTTCTGTAGGTTTTGCGTAAAAAGCACAACATCCGTATCTACTCACATACAAACTTTCGTGTTTTTAATATTAGTAAGGAGTACATTAAGTTAAATTATTATACAGTACTTATTTTAAAGTTTCGTCAGACTATTTGCGATAATTTCGAATAAACATTTTTTTTATCAAACAGTATTTGTTTAACAGTACCTGGCATTGTAATTGACAAAGAATTTTGGTTCCATTATCCTTTTTCCGAAACAGAAATCCCTTCAGGCCTTCTGACATATTGGGTTGACAAAAACTATCCGATTTTCTTTATATAAAAATGATTTTAGGGTAAGCTGGGGTAATCTTTATAACTTATATGTATAGTAAACGTAAGATCTTGAATAAAGCTGATTATGTGGGTGTCAAATAGATTTAAGGGTAACTTCTGAAGTTTTTGCAAAAAAAAGACTTAGCCCTATTGAAATTACTTATTATTATTTTACATTTGCTGCCAAAAAGCTTGATGTACCTACATCATTGTAAATTACTCTGTTCTGTTATCTTATTTTTTATTATCATGCGACCAAAAATTCGTTTGATAGGTCTTTCCATAACGCCCCGTTGGTCTAGTGGTTTAAATACCGGGCCAAGATCTCGGGGTCCCAGATTCGATCCCCGGGTCGGGCAACAAATAGTTTCGAATTTTCGAACGTTGCTCGGGTTTGTGATCACCAACCTGCATTTGGCTAGCGTGGTGATTACGCCAGTTCCCATCATTGCAGTGGTAACTTGAATTCAATGATGGAGGCCTTTTCCCTGCAGTGGGATAATTATAGGCTGTTACTTAACTTTACTTTTTTAGGTGTTTCCATTATCTTATCTATGGTCTTTCTGAAACTTGGCCTCTATTAATAAAGAAATATAGGTTTTTCCGCGAACATGATTCGTGTAATCGTATCGAAACCTCGGGAAGGTGAATACTATTTTTAGTTTAGTTGTTCAAGTTTTAGAAGGAAATATTTAACAGAATGCTGCTAATAGAAACTATATTGATATGATATTACAGATTTATAATCAGATTCAAACTTAGCCCGATCAAAGCCGCATGCCAAAGCTGTAGTTAATCAGAAACATTTATTTTATAAGATGGTTGTGAGTTGAATGCGAAGCAAATATTCCAATGCTGTTTCCATCCATAGGCTATGAGTACTGACGTTGGCGCCGTATTCCGCCAGTCTTTTTTTTTTAGCATTTTTATCATGACGCACCCATAGCTACAATCAAGTGTGCTGGTGCCAATCTAAAACAACTAGTTATACCTAATAAATAACACCGGGTGCTAAAGTTGACTAAAGTATAAATATTACTGTCAGAATCAGACAGACGGAGCGTTTTCTCCTCTTTTAGCCAAACTATGATTTTTAACCCGCCTGCCAAGAGCCGCAATTATAGCAAAATTAACCTTTTTGGAAGGTTTTATATGATACTAGCGGACCCGACAGACGTTGTCCTGTCTTAACTATGAATATTGATTACGAAATGGTTTAATAAAAAAAAGTTGCCAATTGTATTTTTTTTTCTGGCGTATGTATAAATAGTTTTGTTGATATTCCGACACGCTAACAGGCGACATATTACTGGCCATGTTACGAAATTCAATTTTATTACCCCCTATTTGACGATATTTGCAGCACGCATTCTGTCAATGTTATGTCAAACGCCATACATTAAAAAGTTTAGTTTGTCAAAAAGAGATAAAGTTACATTACAAATAATTTAGTATGGTGATGAAGTTTTCTTAAATTTTCTACTTTTCCGCGAAATTCTCTTATTTTTTTCTTTCATAAGAACATTCTCCTGACAATAACAAACAAAAGAAAAAAATAAATAGCGAAATCGGTCCAGCCGTTCACGCGTGATGCGATGACCAAGGGAAATAGGGATTCATTTTTATATACGAGTATATAGATAGATTTTAGCAACTTAATTGCAATTATAATATCAGTATTCAAACTTGAAAAATTATATCTCGCAATTGGTAAATTGTTAAGCGCCGCGCCCAGTATGCATGGAGATGCGGGCTCGAGTCCCGCCTGAGACATATTTTTTCAAGTTTAAATACTTTTTGAAAGGCTTGTGGCCAGCAGTGGGCTAATGTGGGCTGGTGATGATGATAAAACGATTTACGAATAAGCCCTCTATCTAAACGTCCCCTGACGTCGCCTAAAGTTGACGTCGTTTGACGTAATCGTAAATGAGGTCGTAAATCGAAACGCCCTCAAAAGGGTTCACGCTTCGTTTTACCTTCGTTTTGCAGTACCCGTATTTCGGTATATGTGAAAGATTAATTTGATTCTACTTTTAGCGAGTTATTGAAATTTTGCGATAGTACAGAGGCAAATACATTTCTGTTGCAAAATAATACTTCAGATGCATCGGAATCGCAACTCCGGATTCCTCAAAAAAAGCTTTTGTTATGAACCATTAAAAACTGTTGTTCGAGATATGACAGACTCCCCTAACACTGATTGTTGAAGCGCTTCAGTTAAACCAGATTAGAAATCATAAATATCACAGCACGCAAATGTTCGCGGATAAGTTCCATCACTGCAAAGAGAAACGCGGGAACAATCTAAGTGAAATGACTGAAACATCATTATTTTTTTAAACCAGCAATATAGCTACTTATTTAATTTCGTTGCGAAGACCCTACTCGTTCATCCTGAAAAATTGAACCACCGGGAACCCACCAGAGCCTCTAGCGCTCTAACGCAGCGTCACTGCAGCAATCCAAAACATGTAATATGGCAGAGTATTATGGTTTTGGTATTAATATAAAAGTAGCATTCTGAAACGTCCTCCTCTCTATATAAAAAATTGACGATTCCAAACCTAAGTGGGATTAATTAGTAATATTACTGGTAGGACGACTAAAAATAAAAACGCTTGCACTCGAATCGGGGGTGTTTGGGTAGGGACGCCATAAGTTATGTTATTATTGAGACACTAAATAAATACATCACACACATTGCTCCGATCTCAAAGTAAGTAACTATTTAAAGCACTCTTTTTTGTGGAAATCAGAAACAATGAAGCTACCACAAACAACCAGACCCTAAATATAGTAAAAAAGTTGTTGCTACACCCGTCCGAGAATCGAACCCGGGGCTTTAAAGTAAACGATACTTTGAAAACCAGTGCCTTCACCACTCAGCCACGAAGGTCTACAAACTCCATTATTATCATAATGTTTGCTACAGTTCACTGCCGATTCATGGTCCCGGGCAGACTGATTCATGCAATCGCTTAATCAGATCAAAACGTCAGTTAGGTAAAATACTACTTACCCTTAATTAATTAATAGGGTTGCACTAAGCCCCGTAAAGTGATAATATAACTTTTAAGTGTAAAAACTACAACCAGAAACTTAAGTAGAGTTAATTAATACGGGGTTTATGCCATGAGTTTCAGTTCTTCCATTAGCGTAGCGATTGCAACAGTGGCGAAATATCGGAAACTTATAAAAACTAAGGTACATGGTTTAGCCCCGTATCAAATAACTCTAGTGATAGTGATCATGGAAGCTTAAAAAAGAGACTTTAAAATCCTATATCAATCAATCTTTCGTGTTCTGTCCTAACTGTTCCTCAAATCGTGGCAACCCTCTGCTCGCCTGTCGCATCGCGTCTCGCGGCGCGGGTGGCGCATATTTTTTAAGCGCGGGTCGGACCCACCCCCGCACGGCTGGGGTGGGTTAATTAGTCGCGAACGCGGTCCGGCTCCACTCCATCTAACTTGTTTCCTTCTTTATTTGCCCACTTGCTACAAATGTGGGGCTCCGCTCCAGAGACGGGGTTATCACGGAGGATTTGTTGCCGCGTAATTAACGTTATTAGGACGTGTATTCGGGCAAGGGTGATGTAGACCTCATTTGCTTCTTCCATAGAGAAGTCAAAGTTTGTTTTTCTTTTTATGATAGATGGTGTCATTTAATTTAGTTTTTCTTTATCAATAGGTTTTTAACCGACTGCGGCAAAACCAACAGGAAGGGTTTCGATTTTAGCAGTTTAGGTATATCTACTTATATGTATGTGAGAATTTATATGGGTTCCACATTTAAGATTTCCACACCGAAGCGGAACAAACAGACAGAAAAAGTTACATTTTGCATTTATATTATTAGAAAGAATTTTATTTCTATAGTACATTGTTGAAAATGCGACTGCAGTTTTCTTTGAACAAACCAACTTTATCCAGTTTCACCTACGAGTATTACGACACCTACCACGTAGTTACTTTCCATCACGAAAAAATTACGGTTTCCGTTACATAGATTTACGTGGTAAAATCACGGGCATTAGCTAGTAATCTTATTTGACTTCTGTTTATAAGTATTGGAAACATTAACAAAATACACTGATTAACTAATACTGATTATATCGCAGATTAAGTTATGTTAACATTAACTAAGTTATGTTTCCAACTCAAACAGATTGTCAAACGGGCAAACTAACTGAATGCGATATGTTAACTTGTTAACATACATACATAATAAATGCGCCTAACTATCAACAAGCGAAACTTACACTAATCTATGCCGAAACTACGAAACTCGTGTCCGACGCATGTCTTGCAATCATAGCTGGGCCGAGAAAGTTGAGCTGTCCCTGAGGGTAGATAGGGCTCTTTGGTAGGGTATAAAGGTGGATATGCCTACGGCCGCGTTGCAACCACGAGGATCACTCACTTTTGAATGAAACTTAAAAGTACCTAATTAATAATGCGAGCGATTAGTGTTAGCATACGAGTATAAACACATTTTGCAACAAGCTGGATTTTCACATTTGCCGCCCTAAACCTATAAATTTTTTGCCGCCCTACATGACCTCTAAAATTAGATACACTATTCACAATAACGTTAATTCCTTTTTTTTACAACTTTTTCGGTACATTTTTAAGCTAAGGCAAACAAAGCTTTGTTTTTACTGCACGAATTAAAATTTTTTTTGAGTCCATTTTGCCGCCCCCCTAATTGTGCCGCCCTAAGCTTTAGCTTTTTCAGCTTCTATGGTAAATACGGCAATGCATTAAAACCGGCATTTTTTTTAAAACCTAGAAACTAAATCATAAAATCTATTTGACGGCAAATTGACGATCTTCGTGGCAAAGTGGCGTTACACATCGGTATCCAAGTTGCTGCCAGCTCTGAGATCCCGGATTCAATATCTGGACGGGTCAATGTAGAAATGAATTTCAACTGATATTGTCACACAAATACAAGTCACATGACACAAGATCATCCTTGAAGGATCATCAAAGGACATTAAAAAACTGCCTAAACCTCGTTTAAAGAATCAACCCTTCTGCATTTGTACTACTAGGTATTCTATGGCAAAGTTTAGCTTGTCCCCACGGGGCCCGTCGGACCCTCGCGCTAATGAAGGTGAATATCTTCAAAGGGGTCCGGGAGACCGGCTGCCCGTCGCCCGCGGCGTCGCTGAATCTTTAACGGCCAGGGTTAGGTACGGTCAGCCGAGAAAATGGCCACCTTAAGGTTGAAAATCATTCGCGCGTCATAGAACAACAGGTCTGATTTTCCTATGCAAAAATATTCTGACAGCCACTAATACGTCTTAACTGTGCATCTCTTTAATTGATAAAAAGGTAAGTCATGAGTTCAACCTTATCGCTATTTTACTTACTAATGGAATTTTGACAAAACTGGCAGTCCATTTTCTTGGCCGACCGTACTACGAACGCAAATGGAACAAAAATTCGCACGCTCCGAGTATATCGAGTAACATTCGAACCGTTTATGGATAGGTGGCAAGGGTTTTTCCTTTGCAGACACAGACGCGACCTTTTCTCCTACCCTTGCCGTGATAACTGTCCGTACCTTTTTAATGTATTCATTTAAAAACCAAAAACATACATCTAAGTTTTATAAAGTTCCAGAAATTTGTCACTAATTTATTTGAGTGTTTAGTCAGTTTAGTCTTGCTGCTCGGCTCCTGTCCCAAAGCAGTGGTAGGTTAAAATATGGAGTCAAATCGAGCTCCTAGCCGAAAAAAACCTGACGACATCCAACAATGACAGACTTACTGTTAAATCAGCGATTTTTTCATACAATTCTTGCAGGGGCGTGTCAGCGATTGTGTACATGCCAGTGTCGTGGGTTTCATGAGCTACACAATATGTTCTGCACACCTGCATAGTGTTCATGATATTATAAATCGCAAGCTCAGTAGAGGGTCTGCTGCAGCACTTCAAATGATATTATATATTATTAGTTCTTACCGTACGTATACTAATTCTAAATTTTAACTAACTAAGGTACAATAAAAACTAACTAATGTGGTGCAGAGACCTTTGAAGCCTAACCCTTCTTTAGTTCTCGAGACTTAAGACGAGAAGATACTCAAAAAAACTACAGTAATTTCCAATGTTGATATATCACAATGATATCTATCTACTTTTTATTCAATTATAAAAATAACATTTTGACTCTTTACTTTACATCCTCATAGAGAGTGATGTGGTTGCTTTAATCGATAATTATAAAAAAACTAGCTGACCCGGCAAAACTGGGCTGTAGAAGAGTAACTTTTTTTTTATTGATGAAAATCATATTTTAATATTTATTAGTATATAAACTTGAAAAATTTTGTCTCAGGCGGGACTCGAACCCGCATCTCCTCGCATGCCGGGCGGGCGCCATACCGTTAGGCCACCGAGACACTGCGACACGGCGCGAATTTTTCAAGCATATTCTTACGCTGTGAGCCAGCGTTGTTTCATCAAATGTTAGAAGTTTGCACCCTTAACACCCGAAAGAAACATCTTTGCAGATGTTTGACAGTCAGTTAAGATGAAACAGCTATTTATATACTTTATTTGATATTTTAGCAATTTAATTGCACTTATAATATCAGTATATAAACTTGAAAAATTTTTGTCTCAGGCGGGACTCGAACCCGCATCTCCTCGCATGCCGGGCGGGCGCCATACCGTTAGGCCACCGAGACACTGCGACACGGCGCGAATTTTTCAAGCATATTCTTACGCTGTGAGCCATTACGAGGAGATGCGGGTTCGAGTCCCGCCTGAGACAAAATTTTTCAAGTTTATATACTGATATTATAAGTGCAATTAAGTTGCTAAAATATCAAATAAAGTTAATATTTATTATCTAATTCGGGCGAATAAAATCCAAAAACACAAAAAACATAATAAATCTTGAGTTATAAATGGTGTAACTAACATGACTTTGTTTTATACATTAAAAATATAACACTTTTGACTCTCACTGTACATCCTCAAAGATAGTGATGTGATTGTTTTTATTTCACATGCATCCCAACTTGCGAGCGGAGCATCGCAACCCTCTCCTCCCATATCCCGGTCATCCCTCAAGCTCCGCGGGGCGGGCTGGACGGCTGCGCTAAATCGCTGTCCGTATCCGCTGCCTGACGTATTCGTGTTTTCTTAATCGACAAGCGAGGCTAACGATTATTTTCGGCCAGCATTTGTTAGGTTATGCTTTTGACACGCAAAAAAATACAAAATAGGCTAGTTTTTGGCTTGTTTATACCATTTACCTCACACTCTGTATATACAATTAAAAATCAAATTCTTTTTATGAAATAACTTTTAGGCATTTCTGATTGTTACTGAATATGTCAAAAATTATAATGGGGAAACGACATAACTCAATCTTTACCAAATCAATTGCATCAATATGAATTAATATGATGGCTACAATATTACCCTATTAATCAAGTAGAACAATAAATCACATATTTACTTCTGATCCAATAATGAAAGCTTTGTATACAACCCTTAACAAAGGCTACCAAGGCATAATAAGAGCCAGTGCAGTTACCAGAATGTGGTCAGGAGTGACGTCAAAGGCTTATTGAGACAATGGCTCAGCTAGCAAACGCAATAGTTGATATCTGGCCACCTAATCAGAAGTGAAAAAAAATATCAATTTTATTTCTCTATTATTAAGTTACTTGTAATTTTAAATTGAGAACAATGTTTCATTTTTTTTAAATAAATATTTACAAACTAGCGGACCCGACAGGCGTTGTCCTGTTGTTTAATAATACTTGAAGATAAACAACATTCTTTGTTTTTTTTTTTCTAGCGGGTATATAAATAGTTTTGTTGGTACGAGTATTCCGACAAGGGATCAGGCGACATTACTGGCCATGTGCAAAATTCAGTTTTTTCAGCTCGCATTCTGTCAAGTTATGTCAAAGGCCATTAAAAAAGTTCAAAGTGTCAAAAGTGATAAGGTTACATTACAAATAATTTAGTATGGTGATTAAGTTTTCTTAAATTTTATAATTTTCCGCGCAATTTCCTGATTGTTTTCTTTTATAAGAACCTTTTCCTGTCAATGACAAACTAAACAAAAAAAGAATTAGCGAAATCTTTTGTATAAAAAAAAACTGAGTTTGATATGCGAATTTTTTTTTTTTAATCCTGTCACCAAATATTTTACTAGTAAGTATGTAGCATATTATGTTATACATACCTACGTCATAGTCTGGTTTCGGTTTATAATACCATTTACGTAACCCCCTGTATACAATCTGTAACAGTCTGTATTCAATCTGTAAGTATTTTTTATTTTATACTTACTGCTGATAAAACTATTTCCACCGTTAGCAACTTTTAAGTCTCCGCGTGACATTGGCGGGTTTGCTAGTGATGTTCAAGATTAAGTCCTTTGACTTAGGGCATGTAGTCTTTTATGACTTATAAATCGACTGTTTTAACGGATTGTTCGGCAGTTGACGACTAGATTGGTTTTAACAAGGGTTTCGATTCTTGGTCTCATCAATTGGGATGGAATCTTATCTAAATTATCTTGGCCTGTAGTATTAAGTTAAAAAATGTTAACCTTCATGTATTAAACTGTTTGACTCTTTTTACAAAGCGAGCTTTCATCGTAAAACTCTGAAGCTCACGTTCAACTAGACTTGGGACTCCTAGCTTTTCTAGCTCATAGGGTTCTGTAACTCCGCCTCGAGTCTCAACAACAAGAACTCGAGTAGTTTTTGTACATCACTAGGGTCAGCGAGCGTGACGGACGCCTCGTCTATAGGATAAGCTTCGTATTTTGTCTTGAAACCTATTTATTTTTCATTTATTGAGCAAGGTGTCCCCAATCCTAAGAAAATAACATGGTCCGGTTAATTTGGTCCGTAGTAGGTACATTGATAGAATTAGTTAATCATTTTAATTTTAATTTACTTTTAAATATGGTCCTTGAATATATTTGCCGTTTGCGTATACAAACGGTATACAATAGATAGAATAAATGGAAGATATATCGGTTTAAATGTTTTGGTACCTATTCTTGTTTTGGTCATTATCAGACTACATACCTACTTCTTTCCACTGCAATGTTGTAATAATAAATGTATATTCCAAGAAAATATTTTTACTGATATACACATGACTGTGTTACACATGACGTATATCAGTAAAAATATTCTGTGTACGAAACCGATTTAAATTTGCTTGCTATAGATTTATGATTTTCTGTCACTACATTTTTTGTCTTTGTTAAGAATGAAAGAAAGAAAAATATTTGGCACCAAAAGTTACTGTTATAACATTTAAGCACTAGATTAGTACTAAATATCCAAGACCAGATGACAAAACTTAAAACTTAATAAATCGATAATATACATTTCAGATCTCCTGTGAACCAGGGCACTTGCAAGAGATCGAAATGCTGGAGACTCATAAAAAAAATATTCTCATTAAAATGAAGCAAACAATTAACTCACATTTATGCGAATTTAATCTTTGTAATCTTTCTCGTAAATCTCCGCCGGGCATGCCCTTCGTTAGATCGGGGCATTAAACACTCATCTATGCCAGGGTGTGCGTGCATGCTGATACTGGGTGTATACCCGGGTATATACCCGGCTTTTACGAGGCAATCTTACTCGCGCAGTGCGTGGATGTCCTTTTTTACATCGCCGTAGGCGCGCGGTCGCGAATGACAAAGATTAGGTATGTTACACAGACTGGTTGCTTGAAAAATCTTTGGTTAATTAATTGCGTCATATAAAGGCCCTTGAGGAGAGGCCTATGTTCAGCAATAGGTATCTTTTGGCTGCGATAATGATGAAGGGCCTAAGCCTACAGAGCTTACGCACTAATTGTTTTTAATATTAGTTTCGGTTTAGGATAACCATTCTAGCATGTCATGTAAGTATTAACCTTCCAGCGGTCGCACGCGGTCTCTGAGTCCGCAACGTTCTTATTTTAGTCAACTTACTAAAACTGTAAGGAATAGACGCTTGCGCGTCCGTGATATCCACGGGGGGGTGAGTTAACACCCGTCAATAGCCCTGTGACTTTATTCGCATGCGCACGTGCTGTCATTTTTGTGTTTGCGGTCTCAGATTCCGCGAGCGACCGATGGTGTTCCAGAGCGATTAAAGCGAAACCGGGGTAAATATTTCATGCTTTTTGTAACTTGTAATTATTTTCTATTTTTATATTATAATATTTTTTTAAAGTTACTAGAAGTAAAAAAGAAAATTTAATTTTGTTTTGTTTTTGTTTATTTATAACGGTGATTTTCACCCAACGACAAAAATTACCAGTTTTCATAGACCTTTGCGTAATTAATCACAAATAAAAAAATAATGAAAAAATTAGTTATGTTTACTTTATTTTACATTATATAAGACATGTTTCTAATCATGAGCTACACAATAAGTCTAAATATTCATTTGTTTTCCCAAACAAGACACTTAAAATTGCGGAATTACAGACCGCGCGCGACTGCTTGTACTCGGCGCAAGGGTGCGACCGCTGAAAGGTTAAGTAGGTATGTAAGGTAATGACTTAAAAAAATCTATCAAAAAAAAAACGATGTAAACAATGAAATTTTAATTTGATGCATGGCGATTGCAGTTAAACGGTTTATTGTTTTTTTTTGTCACTAATTTAAAAAAGGCTAAGTGCATATTTTATGTATTTTGTCTCTATAGTTCTTTGTTAAAGATCGCCGGGATTTTTGCAACGTGCAAATATGGAAACCACTGAGCGTAGCCCGACACTTCATCGGTTTTCATCTTAAATTTCACAAAAACTGAAGTATCTAGTAAAGGACCTTCTGCATTCTTCGTCAGTACTTTCCCACATAATCTATGCCCCGATCGGGGGTCACAGTGGGTGAGGGGGGTGTTTTAATTAGAGCGCGGACTCGCGGACGGCCATCGGACGGCCGTCAATGTTCCGAACCCATCCCGTACTACGGACTATAGTCCGCAGTCCGCAATACGTACTGTTCCTTTGTCTTACGCCGCTTTGTGTTCGCCCTTTGATTAAGACCTTTGGTATCTGTTTACGGGCACCGAGTTTGGACTGCAAATGTATGCTGTTGTAAAAGGATTGTACGCTTTACATAGCTGGATATAACGTTATTAATTGCTTGAAACTATTTATAAGTATGGCTGCTTAGTCACAGTTATAGTGGTAAAAAAATGACATATTGTTTAATATTTTTGTATAGGACTCTTCAGTGGTGGATTTAGGATCTGGTATTGAGATTTGACCAGGCTGAGGGAAGGTTTTATCAAGGAAAAAAATTTTTTTTTACATACACTTACCCGCCCCAAAGCGTAAAATAAGGTACGAGTACCTACCAATATTGAGTCGGTGCATGATGACTATCGGTTTTTGGGTGCCCTTTGGTTTGCCTAAGTCCTAATTTCATTTGGCCGAACCGTATTGGCCTAAACTTATAACGTATAATTATTGTCTAGCCTAACAGTTGTTTTCGCACTATCATAGTTGGGTCTAAAAAGTTAAAATCCTAATTTTAATATGTCTAATATCGAATTCACTAAAATATATTCGCATCTTTCTTTTGGCATAACGCTAAGTAATGAAAGCCATATTTTTTTTTAAAACCGAAAAAGTTAAAAAAACGAATCGCTCACAAACCGACCCCAAGCAGTCTTGTCTGCCCTACCCCTAGAGTGTAATTTAAAAGCGCGTAGGCGCGGAGGGGCGAGGCGGCCCGCGGGCTGGGGAGCAGGAGGCTGTAAGCAAGTAAGAAAGCCGAAGCTGTGGTGCTGAGTGTAAGCCATCTGCGACGATTAGCACGCGTGGGACCGCCGGAGCCCCGCAGCACCGAAGCCGTCACGGAAGTCTGATTGTTTGGATGCATACATGATTGCTTGTTTGCATGCATGTTTGCTTGATTGCATGCACGCCTGCTTGCTTACATGCACGCTTGTTTGTGTAAGCATGCTTGCTTGCTTGCATGCATGCTTGCTTGCTTGCTTGCATGCATGCTTGCTTGCTTGCTTGCATACTTGTTTGCTTGCTTGCTTACATGCATGCATGCATTCTTACTTCTTTAAAATATTGATAAAGTTTTAACTTTTTGCGAATAAAAATTTGGAACTGTAAATGGTAGGTATTAGGATATATTCGGCTAAATGTCGAATTTAGCAAATTATAATACGGCGATACACAGTAAGGCGTATTAAATATAGTCTAAGCAGGTTTAGGAAGAGTGAAAATGTGCGAAAATTATTTAGGCTTAAAGTTTGTGTGCCAGTGACAATTAGGAGTACAAATAATTTGGCAATCCGATATATACCCGTCGCGGTAAGCCGCTGGATGCAGACAACACAGGACCGTTTTTTCTTGTATGGGAGAACTCAGATGCGTAACGGGGGGCCTTAAGCCTCATCATCATCATCATCATATCAGCCGAACGACGCCCGCTGCTGGGCATAGGCCTCCCCAAGGATCTCCACAACGATCGGTCCTGTGTTGTCCGCATCCAGCGGCTTACCGCGACCTTGACCAGATCGTCGGACCACCTTGTAGGGGGCCTGCCCACGAAACGACGTCCGGTACGCGGAGCCGCAGACCCTCTTAAATACACCTCTGGGACTATGCGTCTAGTTATTATTTTTTATCTATCTATGTGGTTCATCTAATAGTCATACTAAGATAACATCTCTAGGAAGTAGCTACAACTTCAACGTCATTATCTTACGTTGTACGACAAAGCCTTGGGCCAAACACGGGTTCAAGACAAGCTCGAGCTATCGCAGCGAGAATTAATGTAGAAACGCCTGATTGCTTAACGCGATGACGTTTCACTAAGTTAAGTACGAATTTTACGTATTTGCTTGTTTCGTGTGTGTGTGTTTTCGGCACATAAGAAGAAATATTGAAAATACATTAACCCTCTCTTCCTATGGGAGTCGTAAGATGCGACTATAGGCACCATGCTAGAAGCACCTGGCAGAAGTGTATTGTATCTCTAAACTATAATCGAGTGAAGCGTGGCCACTATGGCAATATTCTTTGTCCAGCAGTGGATTGATATATGCCGATGAAGATGATAATACTGCAAATGTTTAGAACTGGCCATTTAGAAACATTGGTAATGATAACGTTTTTTGAATTTCAATTTAAGAACTCTTTGGTAATCTGATACAGTACCTATATTGCATTCATTTGTCATTTGTTTTTGTGAATTGGCGGCAAATCTAAAACTCTTGTTACACGTGAAAATGAACCTAACGCGAGAAAATTTTCGGTCAATGATTTATTATGACTTTCGTTGTGGGCTTACTCAACAACAAAGCTATGATAGGCTGCGATTAGCATTTCTTAATGAAGCCCCATCTCGTGCCACTATTTACAATTGGTTTAACGAGTTTAAGCGTGGACGTAGCAATCTCAATGATGATCCGCGTGACGTCCTTTAACAGCGACTACTGAAGATAAGATCAGTGCTGTGCGACCCATGATGACGAGTGACCTATCAGCAGATACAGGCAAGCTTAGGCATTGGTATGAGTCAAGTTCAAAAAATATTACACGAACATTTAGGCGTCAGGAAGGTTTGTACCAGATGGATTCTTTAACCGATGACCAGAAACACCTTCGCATGGACTGGACGCCAAATGTTAGTTAAGTTCAACGGCGGTGACTCAAATGCTGTATTTGACATCGTCACAGGCGATGACAGCTGGATATATTGCTACGAACCCGAAACCAAAAGACAATCAGCTCAGTAGGTGTTTCCTTTCGAGGATCGGCCACCTAAGGTAAAGAAAGGAAGAAGTCAAGGAAAAAAGATGATGGCCTCATTCTTTGGTCGGAAAGGTCATTTCGCGACAGTTGTGCTAGAAGATGAAAGGACAGTTACTGCAGACTGGTATGTCAATCGCTGTTTGCCTGATGTCTTGGAAAAAATTCGACAGCAGCGCCCTCGAAGCAGGATCCTCCTTCACCACGACAATGCTTCAGCGGACTCCGCAAAACGGACTGTTGAATATTTGACTATGGCAGGTGTCGAGATAATGAGTCATCCGCCATACAGTCCTGACCTGGCGCCCTGCGACTTTCATTTATTCCCAAGAACTAAAGATAAAATTCGAGGTATTCGCTTTACGAGCCTTGAAGATGCGGTGAAAGCGTACGAAAATGCCATAGAACAGCTAAGAATTCTCAGTGGTCAAACTGCTTTTCTCAGTGGTTCCATCGAATGCGACGATGTGTAGAGAGGAACGGAGATTACTTCGAAAAACAATAAAAGTGTTGGAAACTTTCTGCATTAAGCCGTTTTTAATTTTCTAAACATTTTCAGTGTTACCTAGGTATTATGATGTGAGTATAATATCATAAGTATACACGGTGCATTTTCAACCACCTGGAAAACGAAACCCACGTTATGTGACCATTACATATTAACATCATGGCAGATTTATTTAATTTATCAAAAACTTTTTTTTCTAAATATTAGCAAAGAAAATAAAGATAAACAAGAATGCTAATGTCATACAAATGAAAAAACTCGCGTAAAACTTATTATCTTCGCTCGTACCTCCAGGTTCGACTTAATATAATAGATGGAGTTTGTGTTCACGCTGAAGTGTGAAATATCCGGTGCCATCTAACGAAAAGTTGATACAGCTCCAACATCTAACAAGATAATATGAAATGCGAGTCACGAGATGGCGTTGAACAGCATTAGGACGAATTTTCATGAAATGACATCCAAATTAATTGTGTCACAAGTACCAATAGACACTAAAATTCGTCGACATTGTAAGAGCCCGTTTGGCCTAATGTTTCGAACGTCCTAAATTCCTGATAAATATGTGTATTCAAATCGAATTTAAACAATGCAAATTAATATACACATTACATTTTAATGTGCCTAATTTATTTATTTTACACTTTTTTCAGTTTATTAGCTTGACGGGTATATGTTTACATTACCAGTATGTGATAGCGAAGCTCCTAAACGAGTGTCTTTTTTTTTATTGTAGTTTAGTTATTATGATGATGATACAACGACATTAATCCTTTAAAAATTGATACACCGCGAGCCAGAAAAAGGAGGGCTTAAGCACCCCTTCGCTAGTAGTCCTCAGAAAAATAACTACTTACAGAACTCAGTTCCACGCTGATTGCATTCTAGAATAGCGCGACCTTTTATGAGTACATGCTAGTGACACTCCGTGCGTCTTTAGGTTTTATCGGGTGCCTTCTCTCGATGAGAAGCAAAAGCTAGCCCCGCGTCCGGACTCCGCAGCTCCAGGCCCCACGGCCAAGACGCAAGCGCACCAAACAAGAGGCCCCGCCGCGGGCGGACTCGAGTCAACGCGAGACGCGCGCATATTTTATTCCGGGTTCCGCGTCTTTCTTTTCGACCGCCCGTATGCCTTCCAAAGGTCCGGGACTCCATAGTCCCGTGATTGGAAAATGACAAACATAATAATAATAATAACATAATTTTTGGTTTTATATTTTTCCAAAATGTTGAAGGTACGTTTACAATTTATCAAACAAACTATTTATTTTAAATTAGTTTGTAGAATTATTTTGACAAGATATACCTACTTAGAGATGTTTTTTATGTGAAACAAATTATTTTGTGAAATAATTGAGTTCTTAAAATTAATACCATGTATTTTGAGATTTTTAAATATTTAAGCCAAGCTAACGAAAAAACTAGTCAGGGAGTATATTGAAATAGCATTCCGACTATGGAAAGGAAGAAAGAAAGTAACAGAAGTTATTTTAACAATTAATTGTCAACTTGATTTCATTTAGGTTATTTTGTGTTTGGTACTGAATATAAAGGATATATACACAAACAGTACTTATACATATTTAATCATATACTGGGTGACTTTTTTTACCGAGTGGAAAAATTTACTGTGTATTTTGTACCTAAAACAATTGCTATAACTGTGTGTATTAGTAAAATACACCCGATTTTTAAAATTTTGGAATTTCCATTAAAAATCATAAATTTTAAAAACATTAGTGCTCATGCGTATTATTGTTAGTAAGTGTAGTAAAACGGTAGCGGGATGCGGCGCGGGAGACGCGCGGCCGAGCTGCGTCGCCCGCCCCTCGTGTGACTGAATATGCAAAAAGCGATCCTAATTCCTAAGGTAGAAGTCCGAAGGGCCGGCTGTGGGGCGCGGGTCGGGATGTTAAAAGGCAAGACACGTGACTAAAGAATAGATAACTTCAAACCCCAAGCGACAACCGGTTGTCGCGTTAACAATTGATTTTAATTGTGTCTGGAATAACTCACGATCGAGGGATTAAGTTTCCACTGCGCAGGTGAATTACTTGGCGAATTCAATGATGTTTAGCGCGTTCGAAGTAGAGTGAATGCGTTTGAGTTTTGGTCGGTTTCGTATTTTTCGAATTATTTTTTAATATTTTATGTGATGTTAGTCTAAGTCAACATAGAATTAGATGGTTATTAACAGAGGTAATTTATTGAATAAAGAAATTAAAACCTTTTTTGCTAAAGTGTTCATGCTATCGTCATCTATATCATTTATCTGTCTCACACTTTTATTTTCCTTTCTTTCTTTTATATAACTTGCTGAAAGGATTTCTGCACGCAAGAGCCACATTGTCATCACATACTGCCAATGTTCTCACCATTTCGGTGTCTGTGTGTGTCAATCTGCAGTAGATTTGAATACCGAAAAGCCATCGCGAACTAATTATTTTACACACTGATAGTTGGGCATTTTTAATTTCAGTTGCTGTGTTACGCAGCGGAAGTGACGAAATACAATAATGTTAATTTAGTCTACAATTAACTTAGATGTGAGAAGAGATAAACGTAGAATACATAATTTATTATTATTATATATGCATGTTATAGGAAATATTTAATAAAATTAAATAAATTGCTATTGTTGTGTTATGTGTATCATTCAAAGTGCCGCAACGTCACGAAATGTTTTGGGCTGTTAAATTATAAAGGTGATCGTAAGATTTGAATAAACAAGAGAAAACTAAAGTTATCATTCTAAAATCACTATCACATAAAATAACACCATTTAAACTACAACGATATTTTGTTAAATTGATCCAATTCGTCACTTTTCGGTACAAACCATTCCTTATTTTTCATTTTACAATGTATGCGGCATTCCTTAAGTCATATTATATAATTTTTAAATATGACAAATTTATAGCAGAAATAAGTTATATTATATACGTAGAATATTGTCTCACAAAATATTGAGACTATAGATAGAGAGAATAAGTAAAGTAAGGTAGGTTGTACATAGCAGATAAATATTATGAAATACTCTCACGTATTCATTTTAATTTTATTTTGAATAAAAATTTAGAGAGTAATCATTTATAACATAACGTTACATTTATCGCGGGATATATACCATATTACGAGATCGTCTATTTCTGCGCTTTATATTTTTTCGGTTTTTGTTTCACCTTGTCTCTGTATCGTTTCTACTGCTTTAAACCATAGTTTTCTGCAAAAAAATGTTATTTATTCATGTGCATTCAAGCTCAAGCAATAAGCACATCTATGAAACAAACATTATAATATTCATATTCACACGAAAGCACAAAGCAAACCAAATTATATTCATGCTATATGTTTTTGACAGTTTTGTTTGATACCTAAAGATACAAGAGGGTTATATCAAAATCACCAATAACCTCTTATAATGGAAATCAGAATCTCTATCAGACTACAAATTCACACAGTTAAAAAGCAAAAATCAAAGAAAAAATATTAAACCTCCCATATAAACTCTGTCAGCTGATCTGTGGAATGTGTGGGAGGTTCATTTTTTCTTCGATGATTTTTCGCGGATCTGTTATGCTCTGTTAAAGATTCGGAACTCCATATTTTTAAAATAATTCGGTACATTAACTAAAATAAATAACTTACGTTTTACACATCTAAAACACAAGTTATTTATTTTAGTTTAATTCAATAATACATCCTGGAAATTTGTTCTTAAAATTCATTTACTAGCCTGTGCTGCCATTGTCATAATTTTAACTTAAAAACCGTAGGTGTGAATTATGCGTGTAACAATTCCAAACGTCACTTTTTGCGATCCGCATATACGTAACGTGACGATATGGATGTGACGAATGAATGCATAAAAATTTGAGAAATACTTTTCATCGTTAAGAAATGCAATTAGATGATCAGTCCAAACCTTTTCGCATTCTATAGATATTACAGTATTAGAAAAAAATATTTTAGTAATAAAAAAGTACTTACTATTTACTTGAAAAATTTGTGTCACGTATGCGGAATGATGGTTTTGGTGTGTGCACTTCGTATTTTTTTACACTGATGACGCTCACACTAGCTTTAATGGATTTGGGAATGTAGCCGTTATCAAAAAAATAACATTATTTTGTAAAATTCGTAGAGGAAGTTGAAAAATTAGCCCGTCACGTTATAGTGGAATTCCACTACATGCAAATTCGTGGGACAGTGTTTTTATGTTGTTTATTCTATTTTATAGCATGTTTTATGTAGATTCTTGATATAAAATTATTTTTTAACACTTTCACGCAAGCAACGTATGTATACGTCAAATTGTGGTAGATGTGGTGAAGCACAGCGTATTAGTACGTTCAGCTAATAAGTGTTGTGTTGAACACAACGTAGTAGCACGGCGCCTGTTCATACTAATCTCTATTAGTTCGGTTGCTGTGCGACAACGCATCAAACTCTTAAAAATGTAGTGCTACACCGTGTCGGAAATTTTACACATCTTTGAAGACTCCATACACTGGCAGTGATTCGCTCCTTGTAGACGCACAACGTTACTATACGTCAATCAGCGCAGGTTACGTCATACATTCCGTTGACCTGTGCGAGCCGCAGGGGAAGAAGCGCGTGCGTTGC
Source organism: Anania crocealis (assembly GCA_949315895.1). NCBI lineage: Eukaryota > Metazoa > Arthropoda > Insecta > Lepidoptera > Crambidae > Anania > Anania crocealis. Next base: position 4,643,266 of record OX438868.1, read on the forward strand.
TGTCCACACACAGCCCGCAGTGAATAATATTACGCATAATCGTATTTTTTTACTATTTACGTAGTTATTACAATGTAACTATTCTAAAATCACTTCAATGGTCATTAATTTCTTATTACTTTTCAATATTTGTAAATATACGTCAGTATTTATACGTATATGCTCCGTTGCAAAACGAAAAAGTGAAGCAAACAGGTGACGACTTGGTACCCAAGGGACGGCACTAGAAGCAGAAGACGTAAAGTAACAAGATGAGAGGATGACTTAAATATTACCTTGAAATAAGAGTAGCGGCAGCCAGAAATCAGTGGAAAGAGTTGAAGGAGGCCTTTGCCGTAAGGCTTGCCTAAATAAGATACATTTTGTAATAGGTGTAGCACAGTATACTGTAAATATTTTGGAAATAAAGGCTTTATTATTATATGTATACGCCAACGTTATTACACGTTGTTGGGAATTGTATAGATGTTTATCTGTACTTTTTGGCACGACGTATGTATACGTTGACGTCCTATGACGTAAGTGCTTTATAACATAACACTAAATTCACATGCTCTTAGCAGACCGTCTCTGGGCGTCGATCCAGTTTATATGAAAAAAATATGTGCGTAATCGCATCGAGCTCAGATAATAGCATGTTCGCATGAAAGTGTTAAGCATATTTACTTTCAAATAGTGCTGCCAATTTAACCGCTAAAATAAAGGAACGGCTGGACCGATTTCGCTAACTCTTTTTTGTTTGTTTGTTATTGTAAGGAGAATGTTCTTATAAAAGAAAAAAATAAGAAAATTGCGCAGATAATTAGAAAATTTAAGAATACGTAACCACCATATCAAATTATTTTTAATGTAACCTTAGCCCTTTTGACAATTTAAACTTTTTAAATGTATCATTATGGCGTTTGACACAACATTGACAGGAAGCGTGCTGCAAACGGTTACAATTTCCAGTGCCGTTAGCATTTGCATGTCGATAAAATAAAGTTGTAAACTAAGTATCTGTTTTTTTTTGAATTATTAACTATACCGATTCGAAATCAATATTCACAGTTAAGACAGTACAACGTCTGTCGGGTCCGCTAGTAATAAATAATGTTATATACTTTATTTGATATTTTAGCAACTTAATTGCACTTATAATATCAGTATATAAACTTGAAAAATTTTGTCTCAGGCGGGACTCGAACCCGCATCTCCTCGCATGCCGGGCGGGCGCCATACCATTAGGCGAAGTATATAAATAGCTGTTTCATCTTAACTGACTGTCAAACATCTGCAAAGATGTTTCTTTGTGGTGTTGGGGGTGCAAACTCCTAACATTTGATGAAACAACGCTGGCTCACAGCGTAAGAATATGCTTGAAAAATTCGCGCCGTGTCACAGTGTCTCGGTTGCCTAATGGTATGGCGCCCGCCCGGCATGCGAGGAGATGCGGGTTCGAGTCCCGCCTGAGACAAAATTTTTCAAGTTTATATACTGAAACAATGTTATGTCTGAGATCCCGCGCGAAATGCAGGCTAGTTTTTGTATTTTAGCTGTCATATTTGTAGTTGCAATTAGAAGAATGGCACTCAAGTTCTCATCATGGTTCGTTCATGCAATTATTTTGGAATTTAGAACTCATTTGTAAAAAAATTATAGTCTGCAAGTAAAACATCCGCGTGCTGCGGTTTGCCGCCCCTTGTATTAGAGCATTAAATAAATCATAATTTTATATCAGATAATTTAAGCTAATGATTCAATTTTTTATACTGTAGTTGTTCAAAGTCACATTTTCGTTCAAGCAACTGAAATTAAAAATGCCCAAGTTACAACCGGCGCATGACGAGAGATAGTTTGTTTACGCCGCAAGCGCTTAGGGGTACTACTACGCAAATAGTTTTCACTTTGTCTAACATTCGACAATCTTAGTTTCTGTCTTCGATGTAAGCGGTGAACTGAAAGAGATAGACGGCGCCGACCGAGGTCAAAGTCGATTCGAATTCACTTAATAACCCCCTTGTTGACCATTGTCCGGGCACTGCCGAGATCGGATGACACGCTAGTTTTATCTCGCTCTTTCTCACCGTTCTGAGTATGCGAAAAAGAGATAGCGTAAGGATGAAGGAACTATGATTGTATTTTGGCACGTGCCTATTGTTGTGTTGTGTGTGCGATTGTGTTGCCGCTGTTTTCGTCAATCTTAATACTATTAAAATAAAGCTTACTTTATTTTACTGTTTTCTTGATTTTACGCGAACACATACATTGAAATGAAAGATAAATTTACGGATTTATTAGAACGCGTTATGTACACACGGCGGCACATCAGACTAAACATGTTGACCTCGAGACCGCCTTTATGCCTTACGTAATACAAGTTGTTATCGCAGTTCAACTGTTTAACTTGATGTACTGCCGCTGTACTTTCTTTTGTTTAACAAATTTTCAATTGACATTTTAAAAAGTCTTATACCTTGACTTAGGTTTTATTTTCGTTTGGTTATTAACTTTGTCTTTTCTATGTGCATAAAGAGGTGACTGTATTTTAATTAATTTTAGATATTTTTGAGAAAAAAAAACATATTTAAAATATGATTCGATTTAGTACTGACTTTGAACAAACTACTTTCTCAGTGTGCGTTTATTCTGTTACACGTTGTATAATTAAAGTACTTATAGGTATAATGGCACCAGTAGGAGAACGCAATGCGCATTGTAACTTTGCCGAATTGGCAACGTCACATTGTATAATTTCATCTGAATCCGTCGTCGTGTCAATAGTTATTAAGTCTAAAATCGCGCAGCACTAAAGTCATAAGCCGCAACATTGTTTTCATTTAGTATTTTAACTTTTTAATACTAACTGTTCCCAACCTCAATACTAATAGTATTCCTGGTATAAATCTTTCTCCTTGATACCTAAATGACGAGTCACTTTAATAATGCAACATAACAATGTAGGTACCTGTTAAAGTACCTAAATAAAACAAGTTTTTGAAATCTTAAACTAGGTAAAAGTTGGTAAGTACCTACTGATTTAGTTCTTTATATCTTCTAACGACCTCTGTGGCGGAGTGGCGTACACACCGGTTTTCAAGGTGTCGCCTGCTCCGAGGTCCCGGGTTCGATTCCCGGACGGGTCAATGTAGAAAAAATGAGTTTTTCTACATTTTCACGTGTCTGGGTGTTAATGGTTCCTTCGTTGGTCCTGGCACAGATAATATAATACTAGGTCCTGGTTTCCAAAACACGAATGCTTTAAATAGTTATTCAAATTGGAATCAGACCAATGTAAGTACATATGTGATGTTGTCCACATTTATTTATTTATTATCTTTTATAACTACAGGTTATTTCAATATGTTTGTTTGTGCCCAAATCAAATCGTCAATTTATTAAATCTGTGTATGGCTTATGGTAATGCAATGATTGGTTTTTAAAAATAATGCTTACAGTATTTTAAAACGTCTGCGTTTTATAATTAGAATCGTTTCATTTATTATTTTTAATTTCTTAAAACTTAAAACAAATTGAAAACCTATTGTTAAGGCAATAGGGCCTTACGAAATCTTCACAGCAACAAAACTCAAACCGTCGGAGTTAGTTGCGCACAAGCTTAAGTTTAATTTGTCTAATCATTCTCCCACTTGCTCACTCGCCTTCGTACTGACAACATCGTTTCAATACAATAGCATTTCTACACCTACTTGGGATTTTATTTGCCACAATTATATCCTCCAAAGATATAACACCTATTTAAAGTTTTCAGAAAATATAATTCTGAAACCGAAATAAAAATGTCCAAAAAAACCCTGACCCGAAAGTTTATTGAACTCTGGGCAACGAACGAGCATAATTTTATCGAAAACGTCATAACATTGCGTCCTTTCAAAATAACAAGTTTGCGCCATCTAGCGTATGTTAGTATAAATGTTTGCAATTAAAACTGATGTTCAAACGTGCTATTTATCGAGATGTTCAAACCATCTTTAAATAAAACGAGCTAAAATCGAAATTGTATTTTAGACTTCTTATAATCACAGGTAGTTCTATTTTGAACTAAAATATTAGTAAGCATGACAAACTAAAATATAATAATGCGATATTTTGCATATTTCAAACATTTTTTTACATGCGAGCTAAATGCGAAACTTGTAACGCCATCCAACGTAATTTATGGTAATGACTCTCGCGTTTCTTAGACATCAGCATTCTTGTTTATCTTTATTTTCTTTGATATTAGTTATTGATTCAGACTTTTAAATTTGTAACACGCTGTGATGCGCACAGACGTATTATTATGCGGCTGGGTCCCGGATAAATGAATCTTACACAGATACATTCCTGCGTCACAGCGTGTTTCAAAATAAATAGCTAAACCTTTTTATAAAAGCAATGTTTGATAAAAAAATTAAAATAACACTACCAAGATGTTAAACATAATGGCATAAACATTTAAAGTTAAACATAACGTAGGCCTCGTTTTACAGTTGGTTGAAAATACACCGTGTATTAGGGTATTATGCGTAGTTTATATTTCAGACTGGCATAAGGTGGTGATGATGATGATGATGACTGCTGATATCAATTAACATGTTTTTATTTTGTGATTATAGAGGATGACTTTTTCATCAGATTAAAAGGCATTCAGTATCGTATTAAGAGCCCATTTATGAAGTAAAAAATGTAAATCAAGTTTTCCCCCGAAAATATTTTTCGCAACATACCTAGGTAGTTTTAAATTTTTACGATCCGAAGGGAAAATTAAAAAGTTAGAAATAGTTACGTAATGAATGAATGAGATGCGCATCGCGTAAAAAAAGTGTTGCTAGGAGGCCGTATGAAAAATTTTAGATTTTTGGCGGACCTTTTCTAAGTGCTTTATTTCGTCATTTTTGTGCTGGGCTATACCAAAAGAAAAATACGTCATTTGTTTTTTGTCTCGTAGATTGCTATATTAAAATTTGGACGGTGGTTAAAATTTCATCCTGTATATTATGCGTAGTCTATATTTCAGCATACATTATAAAATCCCATACAGTATCATGTGTTTCAAAGTGCGCGTAGGTTTATTAGTTTTGTACCTCCTGAGGGTCGGATTCCCTACCCTCTTGACAATTACAGCAATTATTCCTAAACGATTGCTATGAATAATAAATTTCGTTGTTAGTATTAAATCTGATGTCTTTATCTGTAGACTTAGATAGTAAAACTAAAATAGTTAATGTATTATTGTATGTCTCCAAAGCGGACAGTGTTTTTTTTTAAATATAGTGTCTTTTGACTCAACTACATCAGTAATTTATAACTTCACAGGACTGGGTCACAGATAAATCTCATTAAAAAAAACTATTAATTCGATTTTTAAAAACAAACGCAGGTTTTTATGACAAAAAAACGTCATTCAGTTTTGAATCAAAAATACTTACAAAATTTCAAGACTGGACGCACACACAATGAACAGTTTCAGTTAATTTGAAGAGGGTCAGTGTGACAAGTGTTATGTATCTACAGTTGTCCTGCGATAGCTATGTATTTACATGAAGTACATGTAGATACATAGTTATCCTAAAATTCTTCCTTTAAAGACTCGCTTACTGACCTTCCAACCTAACGCTTGATTGAACAGAGAAAGGACAAGTGTCATTGACCACATGATAAAGAACTTACTCATTTATCGACCTACTCGTAATTTAAGAATATGTTTACATTTAAAGTAAACGGACTGTATCGTGTGGAACCGGCACTTTAAAAGAATAGCACCTCCCATTCTCCTTTGAGGGGTGTGTCGTGAAAGGCAACTAAGTCAAGTAAAAGCCAGAAGAGATTGTAGCAGCGTTACCTCTCGATCATTAACCAAACTGCTATCGTCAACCTGCCTGCTAAGCGAGCCATTATCTACGAGTATACTAATATTATAAATCTAAAGAGTTTGTTTGTTTGTTTGTTTGAACGCGTTAATCTCAGGAAGTACTGGTTGGAATTAAAAAAAATATTTTTGTGTTGGATAGTCCATTTATAGAGGAAGGGTTTTAGCTATATAAAATCATGCTGCGACCAGTAGGAGCAAAGCATCAGTGAAAAATGATGCAAAAATAATCGCGATCATAATTACAGAAATTGACGCATACGAAGTCGCTGGCAGCAGCTAGTAGCAAATATCCAGCAGAGGGCTGATATATGCTGGTGGTCATGATGAAAAAGTACTGAAAATAGTTCATTCATCGCCTTATAATATAATATTAAAAGTCAACTATTACTATACAGGCCATTCAAGTTTTAAATTTGGCGACCAACTTAACCATATCCATGACCGTTTGAATTACGAGTTTGCTTGCTTCGCAAGGTGATCTCCGAAACATTTCGTGATCAATACCGAGCGTCCCCAAGGCCCTGTCTATTTGGCCTCGCTTCGTCAGCGTTAAATTATCCCGACTCCTTTCAATGGAATTTCGCGGGTAAACGTCCAAGTCCCTGCACGTACCCCTTAAAGTGAGCCTTTGTGCCTGTCGAGGTGTTTTCTGGAAACGTACACGATTGTACCATTTTTATAAAATTATTGTCTTAAAAAGGCGTACTCTGACATCATATTTATTTTCTAGCAATTTCTCATCTATTAATACGAGTAAATTCTTTATAACAATTTGTATCCTCTGATACAGCAATAAAACGAAATAAATTTAACATTTGAAATTTTTTCTAATGTGTCTTAAATACGAGCCTGAATTACAATAAAAAACAATTAAAATAACTTTACGATGATTCTTATTAACCCTTGCCATGCCCATCATTTAGCTTGCTGGTATTTGTATCAAGATACTACAAATATTTTAGTGTAGCTACAAGTTGGGCGCCACTGGAAGCTAAGTGGCGCCCAACGTGGGAATTTTCAAGGCATGAATATTTACACAAGACTGCTCTTTTGAGCTTATCCCAACCTTGTTTACCCTCACCGCCTGAGGTGATCTCCAGAAAAAACTCTTGATCGATACACCGCGCGGCAACCCGGGGGCCTTACCGGTAAATTATAACGATGCCTTTAAATAGGATATCATGGGTGGTTAGGTACTTACCCAAATTTCCGGATGAGATCAACGTGTTGTTTAGCTATTTAGTTTTTTTAACAAATTATCAAACTAATTAGAAATATTTGCAGTCATTTAAAAGGGTTCATCAATTAGTTCAATAAGTATAAGAGTCCTATTTTGAAAGAAAGAAATAAAACTCTAATTTTTATACCTTACTTTAAGCTGTTATCGATATGTAAAAAATAAATTATATTCGGTAAAATCAGACAAAAAGACCATAATAGGTGTAGTGTGGCACCGGTACTTAAAAAGAATAGCACTACTAGTGGAAAAGTACTAAGTCAAACTGTGATTGCCAACCCGCCTGCCAAGCGTGGTCGTCTATGGTAAAATTATATATGAATATCTACAATTGTTACGAAAGAAACTACGCAATTGTTTTTTTACAGCTTTTTGCTAGTGGTCGTCCAAGACATCACTCACGTCACATGTATATCTTTATAAACTTAAAATATCACAACCGTTTTGTAATCTACTATAATCGCTTACGCTTGAATTCTTTAACATAACTTGTTGAATTTTCAAGTTGATTAGCTTTGACAACACATTGCCAGCAACATGAACTAAAATGAAAAGACTTAATATAATGTAATCTTATTCGGGTATTCAGTATCCACACGTTTCAAATATTTTTAATAATTTCATATTACTTAAAATCTATTAAATTTGCGGCATATGCAATTTCTCGTTTACCGTATTCTGTCCTATCTGGCGTCGAACTATAACTCGCGTTTTGCCGTTAATTAAGTTGGCACACACGTGTACAACACCTATTGCACGCGACACCTCACCCATCACACCTTGGGCCCAACGTTGGCCTACCCCACTAATTCAAATACCCCCCTTTCTTTACTCGCTCGCTGCGTCACCGTAAGCCTTCTCATCGGTCGGATTAACAGTTTCGACCAATACGCCAACGGGCGACTCTAATCACCGCTGGCGGTGACCGCTCGCGCGTAAATTACGCGACTGAGCCAAATTACGTAGATCTCCCACCTCTCTCAGTGTTGATTAAATTCTGGAGCTCGTAATAGAAGAGGGTTAGAATCTCAGGGTTCAATCTGAAATGGTCAACGCGGGTAACCTACGCGTCCTTCGTTAATGCCCGCTTACGTAGCCCCGAGCGCGCTCGCAAACATAATCGCGAGCCCTTTGTAGTCCCCTCCTAAGGACAGCCTGGCTTGAAATGGGACTGATTGATTGGATGAGCACTTAGGAGAAATTTGTATGTTAAATTCTGAGAGCCACGCGGGTTTTCGTATTGTATAGCGCGCGATTCATGTATACTTAGGCTTGATATAGTTGGGCTTTCTTAACGTTGACATTTAATAGGTTATTATCATTGTGTAGCCTTGTTTGGAAGCTTTACGTATTGTCAGTGGGCAACACGATTGTAAGCGTATTATTATAAAAGCAATAACAATGTTTTATTAAACTTAAAACCTCAATCATGGTCGAAACATTTTCTTAAGCTACCGGACCTTAACCAATCTAATCTTTCATTACCTTACTTAGATAGATAGGCACAGAAATTTAAAACATCAAAAAATCCAAGTCAATCCGTGTAAATAAAATGTAATAATTTCACTTGCGAGATGTAAATTCACGACCTTTATTTGTTATGCAGTTCAAAACACATTGTCGTAACGTCTGCGAATGAATCTAGGCCTCTTTCTTAGTTAAACCTGAACGTAGCCATAAACATTTGGCTGCATCAAATATTTGATTTTTAGGAATATTTTATATGGGAACATAAAATTGTCGTTTACTGCATTTTCCATCATTTCTCACTATTCCAACGTACTCTAGTCTTCCAAAAAATATTTCAGAATCCAAATTAGCAAAATCAGATTTAGTGCGAGTGACGAACATCACATTTTTGTTTGGTATGAATATTTTGTAGAACTATGGTCTTTCTGTGTACTATATTCTAAGTTATTTATAATTTAAATTATAGTTTAAAAAACTAAAAAACCACGCTTTTAAAACAGATTGAACTAAAAAATTAAAAATAAAACTGTAGTAATCAATTGAAAAATTCATATTATTGTACAAAAAGCGTGGGGTGCTTGTTATGATATCCACAGATATAGTAAATTATTGATAAAATATTTACAACAATCTAAATCAAGCCCCCCACGCTTTTTGTACAATAATATGAATTTTTCAATTGATTACTACAGTTTTATTTTTAATTTTTTAGTTCAATCTGTTTTAAAAGCGTGTTTTTTTAGTTTTTTAAACTATAATTTATTTTTTACTTTTTAGTTTAGTTTATAAGATTTGATTCCTTCTTTACCGACTGTAAGTCCAAACCTATGCAGAAAACATAATTGATACAGATCGCGCACTAGCTCTATCTCTTTTACTCCCTCTTACAGAGGAAATCTGGGAAAACTGTTATTAAATTATTGCATTGTCATCGGTCCTTGATACGTGTGCAAAGTTTCAAATTAATCAAACTTCTGGAAATCGGTCAAATTTATGCTCAAAGATTCCATTACATACATAGATACATAGATAGATACAACCCAAGCTAATAAAAGCGTGGTAAAATACAGTGGTATTTGCACTGTTTAAAATTGTAAGATAATTAACTTGTTTTTTATGTATTTAGTTGGTAAGCCATGTAAAATAAATAACATAAACTGTTTTTTGACAAATTCCCAAAAAGTCTCGTTTTTCGTTTATTTGAACCCATAGTTATCGGGAACGTTATGAATCTGCAAACTCAGACGGTTGGTACATCTAATAATCTCCAACCCAATCCTATCGTACCTATACAAATTCCAAAACATATCCAAGACAAACAAAACCACATACAAAGGTAAATGTATTTTATTTGTTTACTGGCGCTACGCGCTGGCAAATATATCCATATAACCGTGTCTAAGCAACCAGAGCGGTGTCCAATTTAATTCCACCAACTAAACAAGCTGCTTAGCTTATTCAATTACGGTATCACATCTTGCGACCGTCCCGAACCCAATATCGTACACGCAATAACAATCGCGACGTCTATCGTTCGCGCGTAAATTATGCAAGCCTTCAACCGTCTACCCTCAAGTTTCCAGCGTTCAAAAATCAATCTTGTATCAATACTGTAAGGTTCGTATTGGTTAGAAAAATCATGCCCGCGAGCGGTCGCCGCGTCGCCAACGCTAATGGCGGCCGCCCCCCTACCACGACATCCCCTCGCAAGCAAAGCACGCTCAGAAATAACCGAAAAGCGTCGCTCCTAATTGTGACCCGGAATAGTTATATGCGAGGATCGTATTGAATAATTCAAGTGTGTCGGTTTCGATAAGGCTAGCTACTTTACTACTACTTTCGAAAAGGTTTGTTTCGAATCGCGTTCATTACTGATTAAAAAGGTTTATTAACTAAAAATACAAATTAAATCAGCCCATTGGTCGAGTGGTTTGAGTACCGGGGTCCTGAGATCGATCCCCGGTCGGGCAATAAGAGTTCAGAATTTTCGAACATTGCTCAGGTCACGCATTTGCCTAGCGTGGTTATTATGTCTATACCCATCATAATTCATTTATAGTGACATGGTGCCTGCCTTGCAGTGAAATGGTTATAGGCCGTTGCTTTGCTTCCATGTTAAAAACGAGCACACAACTTATGTTACCAGAGCTAATCAATTCGTTGGGGCATCAGTAACGACTAAATATCAACAATTTACTTTCGAGCAATACTTTATAAGATATTTTAGGAATTTTAATTGCAATTATAATATCAGTATTTAAACTTAAAAAAATATGTCTCAGGCGGGACTCGAACCCGCAAATTCGAGTATTTAAATAAGTATTGATAGTTCGGAGTATTTTTTTTAAATATAATGTTTCGATCTCGCTTTTATAATATTTGCTTACGCAAATACATAGTATTAATAAAAACAAATCTGTTCTGTCTTTTTAAGGCAATTGTAAATCTTTATCGTTGTCTTAGAACTTTCAATCATCAATGTCAAAAAATTCACTTTGTTACATAGTTATCAATTATCATATCTGTAATGTTATGGAATTATATTTCCATTTAAGTAAAAAACCAGTATTATTATTTATTTTTATTTATATATATTAACAAATATCTTCATTACATATTATAGCTAAGGTCTCGCAAAACCTTTAAAAGGTTTTGCTAGGTTTAAAAAGTAGTTTTAGGTTCCGGTATTTTAGCATATCATATAATAAATTTGCATTGATTTTTTTGTAAAACGTAGAATCTGAGCATACTAGCAGCCCCTTAAATTTTCGTTTTTGTTTCTTTTTATTTCGGTTAATAATAGAACAAAAGCTCCTTTTGGAACCAGCTAAGACTAGAAACCACGCTTGGCCTTTAGTATGTTTACTGTTCCCTATAAATATCATAAAAAGTAAAAGTAACAGCCTATAATCATCCCACTGCAGGGAAAAGGCCTCTATCATAGAATTCAAGTTACCACAGCAATAAAGGGTACTGGCATAATCACCACGCATGCCAAATGCAAGTTGGTGATCACAAGCCCGCGCAATGTTCGAAAATTCGAAACTATTTAGTTGCCCGACCCGGGGATCGAACCCGGGACCCCGAGGTCTTGGCCCGCTATTTAAACCACTAGACCAACGGGGCGTCTCATTTTTTATACTTACTGACACATTATAATAACAATCCTCTACTTTTTGACATTATTTACCGCGTATGATTAATTTACAAGACTAAAAGAACAAAGTCCATCTTTTCTGCGCAATACTTGACAAACTGCATCGACCAATATAGAGCAGCCTAACAAGAAATCATTGACAGTTATCATGCACTGACTCCGAACCGATGGTAGCAATCCAGTAATCCCCTTCATTAATCCAACGTGTTAAACAGGAGGCAAATATTTACTCTCTAATTGTACGAATTAGCTAAGTGCTCTGTGCAAATCTTGCGGTAAAAATTCTTCGCACGTCCGCTCAAGTAAATTATGTAAGCTGTTAACTGTTGGGCGGTTGCGTCTTGACTTCTTTCTTTGTTGACGGGTGAAGGCAATGTTGCAAATTACGTTCTTTTTACAAATTTCAGTTTTACGAAACAAAAGAATCACGGGTGCCAGTCTTCCAGCGTTACATCGTTATTGTAGACTCTACTTACTAACGGCCGGTCCCAATAATCTATCTATCTTCAGTTTTGGCATATCGGAGATAGAAAACATCTTCTGTCTCTGATTTTGCCGTCCAGAGAAACAAAGACAGAAGTTGTTTTCTATCTCCGATATGTCAAAACTGAAGATAGATAGGTTATCTTATTATGACCGGCCGTTAAAAGTTTTCAAATAAACAGAATGAAAATAAAGGCTGTACATGATCACGACCGCAATCATACAAAAATATGGATTTAGTTTATTATACTCGTATGTATATTTCACTATTTTTCACATCTTTTAAATTAATTCCTTATAATTAAAATAAAAAAAACTAGCTAAGCAATCAGTCAAATCAGTAACAGAAAAACTTTCTAATCAAAGGAGCACCCACTGAACATTTTGGTGTCTTTTACCTGTTCCATTCATCTTTCAGTATAGTCATGTACTTATAGTTGAATTTGCTTAACGGCAGCTAAGACAAATGACACCAGCTCTCATCAGCTGCCTATATTTATATCAACTTGGCAGTTCAAAGAGACATTTTTGTAGGGGACGAATCTAGTTCATAATGTACAAACGGCAGATCAACCTACCCAAAAAGTTAAAGGTCATTGAATTGATTTTCAATTTTAACTCCAACAAGTAGAGATCAATATCAATTGTTGTCTGTACTAACTATAACGGTGGATCAAAATAGAAGCCTGTACATAATTGTTTTTCTACTTAAAATCACGAAGCTGCGCTAATATGTTACTTGTATTTAGGTACCGATATTCCATTACCAAGTTCCGAACACAAGAAGTTTCCCGCGCACCGACGCCATCGGAGCGCGCTGCAAACTTATTTTTACGCGAGACAAAAGCGGGCGAGGGAAACGAAATGTTCTGCCAACATGCAGTGTTCTATTAAGATAACAGTAGACTCAGTGACCGTGTAATCGTGCATACTTTTTGTTTCTTTTTAGGGTTCCGTACCCAAAGGGTAAAAACGGGACCCTATTACTAAGACTTCGCTGTCTGTCCGTCTGTCCGTCTGTCCGACTGTCCGTCTGTCCGTCGCTCTGTCACCAGGCTGTATCTCAAGAGCCGCGATAGCTAGACAGTTGAAATTTTCACAAATTATGTATTTCTGTTACCGCAATAACAACAAATACTAAAAACAAAATAAAATAAATAGTTAAGGGGGCTCCCATACAACAAACTCGTTTTTTTGGCCTTTTTTTGGTACGGAACCCTTCGTGCGCGAGGCCGACTCGCACTTGGCCGATTTTATTCTTTATACATGATAATTATTGCTACAATCACTAAGTATTGACATTAATAAAAAAAATGTTGCAGTTGATGCTTGTGTAGCATATGCTTTTCCAAGTAAATACTAAAGCAACATAGTGTATGCATGCAAGTTATAAAATTAATGATGAAAAGTGCTTCTGGGTACATTCTTTCAGATTGGTAGATAGTATAATGCTACCCTTTACAAGAATAAAATTTCTATTTTGCCTGTGTGATAACATTTTCTTTTACTTTATTTAACAAATCTAACGATTAAATGATCAATAAATAAATAAATTAATGTAGAGAACATCATATACATTTTTCTGATTTTAAAATAAGTAAGAATTCAAAGCACTATTTTTTGTCCAAATCAACGAAGGTAACGCAAACACCCAAATTCGAGAACACATAGAAAATAACTTTTTTACATTGACCAGGCATCGGATATAAGAAATCAGAAACCGTGTTAAGGTAACTTCATCACAGTAATCTGCTTCTGATTTGGTGTATTTTTATAAAGAACTAGTGGACCCGACAGACGTTGTCCTGTCCTAACTATAAATATTGATTCCGAAATGGTAAAGTAAAAAAAATGTTAAGTTACTAATAGTTTATTATTAAATTATTTTATGATACATAATAACATTATTTGTCTTCTTCTTCTGGCGCGTATAAACAGTTTTGTTGGTATTACGACACGGGAACAGGCGACATTACTGGCCATGTGCGAAATTCAGTTTTTTTTACCCTCTACTTGACGATATTCGCAGCACGCATTCTGTCAACGTTATGTCAAACGCGATACATTAAAAAAGTTAAAATTGTCAAAAGATTGATCCAAAGCAATAAGGTTACATTACAAATAATTTGGTATGGTGATAAAGTTTTTTTTTAATTTTCTTATTTTCCACGCAATTTGCCAAATTTTTTATTTCATAAGAACATTCTCCTGACAATGACATACAAAACAAAAAAAGAATTAGCGAAATCGTTCCAACCGTTCACGCGTGATGCGATGACCAAGGGAAATAGGGATTCATATTTATATATATAATAGATATATATAGATAGACTTTAGGTCCAATCTCCTCACACTATAACCATGCTTGCAGGCAGGTTCTCGATCGTAGTTTGGCCTATAAAGTATATTTTATTATGAATTTATCCTACTGCACTTCTTTCTAGTACATCCATAATACCCCAGAAGCCCGCGTCCGCGGGAAAGCGCCGTCACTGCGCTTCGCCGACGTGTGGCAGCACTGTGCCGCTAAAAACGAACTAACCACTTTCTGATTACAAACCTTATTTCAAGCGTGATAGGAATCTAAATCGATTAATCCGCATTATGCTTTTTAAATAACCACATCTGTTTGCAACGGTTTTTTACTCTACGAAATTTTTTATGTTCAAATGCGAAGCAATGCAAGTACGAAATGGATAAGTAAAATCATAAAGCCCGGTTTGAAATGTGTTTGGAAAATAAATATTCCAAAACCTCTCTTAAGATTGGTTTGGTTTTGGAATGGTTTACAGTTAAGACTAATCAACCTGAACTTGCCCCGTTCACCTTGGTTTGACGATTGTGAGCTAAATATAAATTATTAAATTAGCATTAAGATTGACCTCTGATGGCAATCAAGCAGTAAAAACTAACCTAATGAAAAAGAGAGATACGCCAAATTGTCCACATTATAATATGATTGAGGACGTACAACATTTGTTCGGATTGTACTCCAACTGGAACTAGCGAGAGGCACTTCTGAAGGAGTTATAATTATTTTGTTAGATACCACAGGAAACGATAGGGTTGACATATCCGTAGGATAAAACCCCAAAATAAAATATAGATTACATAAAAAAATATAAAAAGCTCGGTTTAATTAAGCTGCGTAAATTCTAAACCGTAGGCAAAAAGTTACAATTACGTTTAAATGACTACGACTTTTTTATGCGTCTACTACCTGACAAGCAACACTCACTCTGCGTCTACGAAAAAATGTATTGCTACGAGTAAATTCGTAGCAGCTTCTCAAATTGTTTATTGAGTTACTACGGCGTAGTAGATACCATATCGGATTATCGATCGACCGCCGTTATTTTATGTTGCTACGGTTAAAGTGATTTTATAATAACGCTAACAGCGTTAAAAATATAGGTTTATTTTTGTAACTTTATACATCAGGGTATATTACTAGAGAAGAACAGTAAAGAGTAGCGTTTATAAGCTAGACAACTTTAGAAGATTCACACAATAATGGGGAGAGCGAGCGAAACACTGAGCAGTGAGATCTTATGGCTAAATTAGACAAGATTAAATGAATAGTTCAGCAGTGCCGTGTACTGCTAGCATTACAATAGAACAGCACCACCTCTTCCCTTCTTATGGGAGTCGTATAATAGACATGGAGCCATACAAGGATGGGCACAGCTGCGTCTTCGTTCAACCACTAGCTAAACTGCTTTCTCAGTCTGACCCGTATGCCATGCGTGGCGAATATGGCAAAACCATCATATTGGTGAGGCCTCAGCAGTGGACTGGTGTGGCCCGATGATGACGAAACTATCAGGGTGGTTGGAAAAACACTTATTTTGACAGTACTCTATTTCAAATCGTGATGAGTTATGTAATATCTCCACACTGGTGTTATGGTGTGACAAGCAGTAAAGTTGTTTTAAAAAAAAAGAACAAATTCGATTCAAATACGTAAAAAAACTACAATACAGTCCTGACTTCGTCCTGACAAAACACTAAACGTGCAAGTCATAAAAAAATAAAGGTCACGGTGTAGATATATTAATTGCTCTAATAATTATTAGGCCAGCTAGCTCATGGCAACTTATGTGAAGTTGCAGGTTGTTCTGCAGAAAGATTGCTAAAATAGCGCCGTTATTAGGTGATGTCAACCGCAGCTGGTATATTTCCGCGACGTTTGAAATCGCTTTCTCGATACCAAAACACGGAATGTTAAAGAAACTTAATTATTAAAAGTAGTTAAAGAAACTTAATGACGTGGAATAAGGCATAAAAAATCTTACTCATTCTATCGATATTCACGAATGATATTTCTAGCATTCCTAATCCATCAATTCAGAAAAAAGAACCAAACTATATGTAATTAAGGCCAGCACACATGAGACGACGCGTGTCGCGATCAGGCGCAGGCGAAGGAGCCGGGGGCGAGCCCACATCTCTCGCGTGTGTCCGCGGCATAATTCACGGCCCGGCTACACGCGCAATTTGCCCAGGGTTGCCAAAGTAAAAAACCGATAATGACAGGCTTTCTATCAGTGATTTAGTGCTTAGAGTACTGGATTGGGATACGACTTGATGCCGTAAGCAAATATCTTATTCACGAGTGAAATTGTATCGGTCTTTCATAAAAATATAATAGGGGTTAAAGTATGAAATTGCCGATTATTTTCCCATTTTTTATTTTGTTTATAGCTCTTAAGTATAGTCACATTATTGCGTAATTATTTTTGTATTGTATCAAAAACTAAATAAAATAACTTTTGACTAAAAAAAATGCAATACTAGTGTAGCCTATTACTTCAAAGGAAGTCGTTGAAAAGACCCCTTACAATGTGTCAGCTGACCATCTTGCTTCAATTAAGTATATTTGTATTATATACTTTGATTTTCAGAAATTTAAATACTATAATGCGTAGCTTTATAATCATATAACTTTCACCTTTAATTGCATCGAAAACGGTTAAGGCGTTTTTGAAAAAACTAAAAAATTGTTAGTATGGAAAAATGATTTTTCTCGATTTCGTCCATACAAAACGGCAATTTCATACTTTATCCCCTAATATTCACTACAACGAGATAGTCATTGGTTACTATCATTATAAAATAACACTCTATGAGTGATAAAAAGTGACCGGGAATAGTTAGTATAGCAGCTGCTATAATGATAAAAAAGTAATACATAGTCAAACCCCTGTTAACTAGTATTCTTTTTGGCCGAAGGTGGAGCGAATATGAAGCTGCTTCCCGTATCTTCTGGCGGTATTAATTCAGGACTCTCATGATGAGATACACTTAAGCTGAGAATCGGTGATGTTATCCTACTTTTGTGTGACACTACGATTACATGATAATACAGTTATTCAAATTAATGAACTAGTTACTGAATGATATTATGAAATTGGAAATAAGCAACATATCACCAATAAAGTGATATTCAAAAACCTAATTTTGTTTTACAAATATTAAAAACTTATTAATGTATGCCGGCAAGAATATGATGTCATAGTACAAAATCGTAAAGCCCTTAACACTTTGACCTTGTATAACTTCGTAAATTTCGGTCGTATGATAAATCTGACAGCCCTTTTCGTCTTGTTATATTTCGGGCACCATAACAAAACTTTAATCAGAAATTGGTAACATTCTTTGCCAACCCTGAGACGAGCATTAGAAGGGGGTGTGCGGGGGGCGCAGGGGACGGGGCCGCCTTGACAGCGCGCCGCCGTTAATTCCCGCGCGCTCCTCGCGGGCGATTGACAACGCGCTTGGAATTTATCGACGCGCAAACTCGCCGGCGCGGACAAAAGGTCGCCGAGAGTCGATATCGATGTTATTTTATACGGGTCACTTTTGGTAGGACCTACTAGAAATGTTATTGCTAAGGCAGGTAGATCACGAGATTAAGGTTTTCAAGCTTATATCTTGATGTAACTTAAAAAGAGTTGAGAGTATAAAGACTTCTAAGAGAACATTGACAGTATAAGTCCACTTGCTATTATGCTAAATCTTATCAAGTTAGCGGGTGCATGTTATTTAGTAAGAATCATTTCAATATTGATCCCATAAACATTGCATATCAGCAGATGTATTTTAGTTTTAATAAGTACCTCTTTGTTCTGAGTACAATATAAAATTTTCACACAAATGCTTCCGTGACATTTTTAAGATATAAGTTCGCTATTTATTTACTTATTAGATATCCCTGAAATGTTTGACGAGAGTTGTTATATCTCTCATTTCTAGATTTATTGAGCACCAAACTTAACTATTATCTTAAAATGTTTTTTTTTATTCTAGAGATGGTGGTAGTTAAATACTTCATGCATGGTGCGGATAGCCAGTAAATAAGAATTAACTTCTGTCGATCACTGTTGATGCCATTTACCGCTTTCACTTTAATAATATAATGTGTATATTTTACTAATTAAATGAAAACAATTAATTGTTCTAACCAAATGTGACTTTAAATTATTCGAAATTTGAACTTGAATAAAGACACGACGGAAATTTATATCGACATCTTGCGCGTTCGTACCATCCCTATCACGTCTGCGTTCAGCTTGTTTATATATAGGCTATATACTAGGTAAATAGTGGCATGCCTTTTAGGTCTACCGCTAGGTTGAGCTTCTGTGTAGTACTTGTCATGCGTCCACTAATGCTTCAGTGACGGACGGAATAATACCCTGGAATTATAATGGCGACCTTAGGTGTATGGAGTAGCCAAGTTACTTGAACATGTATTTAGGCTAGAGAAATAAAACCGCCAAATATCAAAAGGAGTTATAATTATGTTAATGCGTGTCAGCTTTTTAAACCAAATACCTAATTATGTTTATTTCAGAGGCATTTCGATTTTAGTCTTCTTTGTCGCAATTTCAATGCAGTCTAGTTATCATGCAAACATTAAGACATTAAAACTGACCATTGCTAAGATAGAATATGGTTTTTAATCTCTCTAATAAACTGGTATGAACTACTTGAGCACTGTCTCACATCTAGTTAAATACCTACTTCGTTATTATCATCATCTACCTATGTAATTTTAGACAACTGTCTACTTACTGTAGTGTGATGCTGGATTAAAAAGAGATAAAATAGATGAAATATAACCAATCAAGAGTAAGTATTAAAAAAACAAACACCGGTGAAAACTAGTTAGTTAGAAAATTGCTTACGACATACATAGTTTGTACAGTAGCCTGCAGTGGCTCTACATTTTCGTTGCAAACTCGCACCTATCTCAAATCCGTTAAGATGCTCCAGTGTATAGCCTGATGTGATTGTGATCCACAAGTTATTTGTAAATCCTTCGGAAACACGGCATATCAGTGGTAAAATTGTAGTATGAAGTCATGTGACACAGAGAAGAGATGGTGCTGTCGGCTGGTTATCATTTATATTTTAGAAGAACACATTTATCGTTTCTCTCTAAAACCAATTCTGAAACCCACGCGAATGACATTGCAAACAGAAACTTCTGTAATTAAAGATCATTATAATTCCCTGTATTATCAAATTCTGAAACATTTTTGTGTCTTTGAAAACGTCTAACTTCAGAGCCATCTGGGAATCACATTCATCCAACCCCAAAGTTCCGGCAAGATCGAGCTACAAACATTCAAACTTGGCATTTATAATTTGGTACCATTCCCACCGAACCGCGAGGCAAGTATGCCGCGAAGGATTAGACCGGGCAGCGGTCACTCCCCGTAAGTTGAGGGTCGCCCCCTAACCCACCCCCTGGATACGGCTCTGTTGACTCTGCGTTCTGTAAGCAGAATGAATATTTGATAGTCAGTATGGTCGATATTTTGAATTTAGCTTTAACTTGTAACGCATGATTTCACTAATGATAATTAAGTAATTCACTACTGAAAATAATTAATACCTAGATGAATTACTTCATAAATGTTTTAAGTATGATATTTTTTTTGTGAACTATCCCAGAATTTCACTCCTAATTACCTACACCTATACATACTTGATTGATGTAATTATGCCATATGCATTTTATGAAAAACTGTTAATTTGAAATTTAAAACTATTTCATTTATTTGTTTATTAAGGAAATGAAATCGCAGCTTGGTGTGTTATGTGTCTAGCGTTACTAATATATTTATTTATTTAAGAATGTAGTGAAACAGTTACTTTCCATTAGTATTCATATTAATGTAAGATATCCCTTAAAAAACAAAATTGTTTCGCCTCAATGGAATCAAACCCACATCTCTTATAGCCCGGTCGGTTGATTTTTATTGGAGTAATGAGGACTTTATTTTTCCGTCCAATTATTTTAAGAATTTATTTTTTTGTCACATCAATGTCGATTTCCGTCTGAGCCCATCAATTATTTTTTTTAGAAATAATTTACACATTAAGTTATGTGCTGCCGAGACATAAAGAGAATAGCACCATCTCTTCTATTTCAGTACTGAAAGAATAAGACGGGCAGCAGCGTCTACTCTCAACCTCCTAGTGGTCCACCCTGGGCAACGGCATCTTTGGTTGTCTAACCAACGATGACAGCTAACAGACCCCTTTGCGTTGGTAGGCTTCGTAAGAGGCCGCCTGGATGCTACCACCCTCCTGCCGGAGTCCAGCGCCAAACAGTTGTTCTGTGTTCCGCTGGTGTGTGGGAGAACCAGTGCCTCTGGGTAAGCTCGCTCCATCTTAGGCTTCTTCTTAACCGTATAGTTAAGTATGTAGTCAAGAGCAAGCCCATTATCAATATAAACAGTGTAATTTCCACGTGACGTGACGTACTTAACAAATATCATTACTTTGATATAAATATCATTACAAACTCCTAACATTTGATGAAGCAACGCTGGCTTACAGCGTTAAGAATATGCTTGAAAAATTCGCGCTGAGACGCAGTGTCTCGGTGGCTTAATGGTATAGCGCATGCACGGCATGCGAGGAGATGCGGGTTCGAGTCCCGTCCGAGACATAATTTTTCAAGTAGAATATGCTTGAAAAATTCGCGCTGAGACGCAGTGTCTCGGTGACTTAATGGTATAGCGCCCGCCCGGCATGCGAGGAGATGCGGGTTTCCTGTCCCGTCTGAGACATAATTTTTCAAGTATATATACTGATACGGATTTAATTGCTAAAATATCAAATAAAGTTTAATTTACGCGCCTGCCTAGCGTTGAAGCCTGTGTCCAGCCGTGGACTGATTTAGGTTGATGATCCGACTTGTCACTAAATTGACTTGACAACAAGAAGTCATAAATATTGATAAACACAAAATTTTCGTAGATTTATTATCAACGTGTTGAATCTCCTAACTAAGAAAGCAACAACCATTTGATTGTCTTCCGTTCAAAGCTGTTTAGTTTTAATGTTAAAATGATTGTTACTAATGGTCTAATATATTGTTATCATACTCGTAGGTACTAAGCACTAAAAAACCAAGCTACACTAAAATGTCTATAAACAAATGATTTTTGTTTATATTTTCATTTAATTTATCGCATTTAAACAGGTATCATTGTATTTTCCCAATTGTCTCGTTACTGTATCTGTTTTTGTTCATTTACGGGGAAATTCGCTTAATTTTGTCAGTTGATGGAAGATCTAACGTAATCTTTTGACCGAAGCTTTCTTAGAAAACTCAGGTCACTCGAGCGTAACGGAGGAAGCGCGAGATGGCGCGAGTACGCCCACGCCATGGCCTTCGAATCGGTCCACGATTGTCCTGGCTAGTGTTGCTACGACAGTATCGATTGTCGACATACGAGTAGTATACTTGTTAGGTAAGGCTATTAAATATTATTTTGCTCTTGATTAATCTCTTTGTACTGGACGAATATCGAATCCCAACTATGAAAAATACAGTCAACTACAAAAAAAAAATGCAACAAGCATTTAGTATAGAGAAGTAAATTTTGTTTATGATATAGATATGTTGGTCCAAAACAAAGA
Organism: Anania crocealis; assembly: GCA_949315895.1. NCBI lineage: Eukaryota > Metazoa > Arthropoda > Insecta > Lepidoptera > Crambidae > Anania > Anania crocealis. The sequence continues at coordinate 4,665,409 of OX438868.1, forward strand.
ATTGTTTCACAAATAACTGGCTAGTCCATTAGTGTGATCGCTAGGCTAATATTATTTTACTTGTAGTTATCTAATAAAGTGTTATATTAATACCTTTGTTGATATAGCCCGAAAAAAGCTAAGCGGTGAAACACACAAATAGTAAGAAGAACCGATGATCTGGTCAAGCTGGCGGAAAGCTCTATTTTGCTCTGAAGGGTGTCGCCGCACTTGCCGTCATTGCTACACTCATTAATGTAATCCTGGACATCTTCTCCTTGCAGAGGCCTTCCAAGTCTGCTAAGGTAAGTCATGGCCTGAAGAGAGAGTCTCTAATGGTAGGTAAAGCAATGGGAAGCCCGCTTGCCTGCATAAACCTACGCTCTTGCTGGATATATTGCCGGTATTTGCGCTGGTACCCCGGAAGAACGTAGTTTAAAATGGTTCGTATTGGTTCTATGCTGTGTTATCGATAACAGTACGACAATCCTGCTCATCACTAGCGGGCAACGTGGCCTAACGACCGGCGGCTAATGTCTTCATTTGTATTCAGATTTACCTACCGGCTACGTAGACCCACGTGTACGAGTGGGGGGTGACTGGACTTCTAGCCAGTGCTGTCATGGTCACCATTGCGGGGTGGGTAACTATTACTTGGAATGCTGGTACGTACAGTATGCCCAAAATGATGTAGGTACATAATGTTATAAAATGTAAATTGATACATTTTGAAACAGTTTGTATCAATTATTGTTATGGAAAATGTAATACTTGAGTTTAAAAACATTTATTTTTGCTGTTCATACTCATATAACTGTACTAGCTGTGCCCGCAGCTTCGTTCGCGTGTACTACAGGATACTTGGCATTTCATACCCTTTGTTTTTTTATTAATAAAAATATAAAATGAAATTAAACTAGCTAAAGTTACTATCTTAAAATTAGAAAGTCCCGACAGATTCGATAGAGCCGTTTCAAATATTAGCCGGAACAAACGGACAGGAAGAGAGATAGACAGACAAATATTATAAAAATATTTTTTTGATGCAATTAACGTATACCGAACTTTCATATGCATTTTGTGAAAAGCTGTTTATTTTAAATTACAAAGAGAAACTTCAATTTTACTTACTTGTATAGATTAGCGTCATAAATATTCTCATAATACAGCAGTAGACAATACATAGGCACAGATCATGGTTAATCAATCGTAATATTTATTTTTTTACTTTATTTGGAACACTAACAGCAACATCAAACAAACAATTATAATAGATTACTTAAATCATATTTACTTAGCTTTATATAGTATTCGCATATGGAATACCTATATGTAGAATATATATAATATGATTAAAGTATGGTTAAATTATTAAATGCCATGTAGTTTCGTCACATTAAAAGAATAGCACCTTCTCTACTTCTAAAAAAAAATACAACTTCCTAAAATTGGTCGCATAAAAGTCAATAATTATAATTCAGAGCGCGTAGTACATCAGACGAGGTATCCAGACAGGCCTGGCGCAGACATAGCACAGACCTACTTACATACATCCAGCAACTTTGACCTACTTTGTGGGTACGATGAACTTTTACTGTCCGCAAGTTTTGTCTGTCGTTGGATGCTTTTGAACGAGTTATGTTGTATTACTATTGAAAGATATTAAAAATTTGTTGATTATGAGAAATATGTTTTGAATTTTAAAGGTTGAGTTAACGGTTTTTTAGGAGTATGCCTAAGCTGTAAAAATCATCGCTGCGGTAACTTATTAAATTCAGAATATGGCCTTTTCCCTGCAGTGGGATGATTATAGGTTGTTACTTAACTTGACTTTTTAAATTATAAAAAGGTGTGTTTCAAAAGAAAGTTAATAGAAGTAGGATCTTTATTTAGCCTAACAACGTCTATAAGCGTATTAAGTATTAACTGTTAAAGTTAATCGTCTAACTCAGCTGGGTATAGATAGTATTATCTTATCTGTGGTATAGACTATACCGTATAGTGATACGTATCCTCGTATACTACTCTTGCATTGATCAGCCTGGGATCCTATCAATTTCATTTAAAAACATTGTTACCATAATCTTTATGCATCAAGTTTTAAAAAACAAATACGAATAATAAAATATTGTCTATTATAGATATACGACTACCTGGAAATAATGCATCATCTCAATAAGTAATAAAACCTACAAGACGGCTGTAATGAAAAAACGTACAAGCTACTCCCCCGAACGGCGAAACGTTTAATACAAAAAGGGCAAGGGAAGCGCATAAAGCGCGTCTGGCCCTGGCGTCGCATCGAGCAATCACCCTCCTCCGTACTCCGGGTGCCTCGTAAACAAGACCCGAGAAAAACTCCCTGAATAATAATTAGGGAGCAAGATTAGGAGCGCCCGCCGGCCGAATCGGCCTCCGCTATTAATTACTGTGCTCAAGGCGGCTATGTGCCCGGTATATAGGCTCGAATTTCCGGGCATATACCTAACGTAGATACGTGGGCAGCGCCGCGTCTCGCGCCACCCGTGGGGGGGCGCCCCCGTCTAATTGACGCCGCACCGGACGACGGCGCCCGCGGGGACGCAACTCCGCCTTCCTTACTCCGTGTCCGATTTACAACATCGGCCGATAATCTTTTCTTGATGACGCAGCCACTCGCCCACCTTTGTTGCAGAAACACGCGTCCCATTACGCCGACCGCTGGAGGCCCAATTCCGGTCACCGACAAAGCGAACGTCAACTCTATTTAAGCTCGAGGGCAGCAGAGGACAGTGCGACATTTTAGGCATTGCACGACCCGCATATTGTCACGGGATGCCGTGTTTACCGGCCCGACCGAACGTTACTACGGAGATTAAAGCGAATTCCCGAATATCTAGTTGTACGCGATCCGAGCCACGGGATCAGAACTGAAATCATTGGTTAACATACACCTTACGTTTGTACGTATTTCCCTGCAACATAGTCCTTATTTCGTCGAAACTTTTAATCAGTTTGACCAAATATGGAGGACTCCATCTCATGACAACTAGCAATGACAACTTAACCACACAATAGGGGTTTAGACTTTTCCCTCGCGTAATTCCGCCCGCTCTTTGTCTAGGTTTTCTAGGAGCCGTGGGACAAACTTCATAAAAGGTGCGTACTACAGGCGCGACGGCTGGTTTATTACTTCTTACGGCGTCTCCGTCTTACGTCTCCGCGGTTCTCGACTGCCTTTTTCACCGGGATAATTAAAAACTCTCATCGCGAACCGGAACACCGGAAGCGAGCGGGCGGGGGGAGGGTTCTCGAGCCGCGGGGGTCCGTAACGAACGCACTAATTAATAAGGGTCCGTCGATATTGATTTACGAGGTACCGCGTGTGCTGGCCCCCAGGCGGCGGAATAATGATCGCAACACACCGAGATATCGCGTACTCGCCGCGGATACTCCTTGCGAAAGCGGACAAAGAAATTTTTAATTAAGCGCAATGTACATTCGATATGCTTTTGTTTCGTGGCTAAGAAATGTTTCGTTTACATTTCGCCGGCCGCGATTGGAGTCGGACAAAGCGGGAAAGAAAACAAGTTGTTTTTTTTGGTCTATAAACTTTTTGTCTGCTACCGTTTCCTTGGAGGCAATTCCCACGTAAAATCATCTATTAAAATGAAAGAAACATACATAAGTCAACAGTGCGGGTGCTGATTCCATCGCAATGCCGGAAAAAGTATTCTGAGCTGTGCCTGAGACTTGGTGTAGGTTTAGGAGGCCTCCTTATGACGCGGGACAGCGCTCACTTTCATTGCCCGAGTGATTTTTTTTGAGACTGCGAGAGAGAGAAAGGCTGGCGATCACAGTTTGACAAAAAGATGCATCTTCTTCTGGCAGTAGGTACCCCTTTAGTCACCTATTTGACACCCACAGGAAGATAATGTATGCTGATATTCATTAAACGTGTCGCCAGTACACGATCTAGTAACGCTGAATTCTTGTAAAATTATTATGGTACCAGAAAACCAAACCAGGAGACTCATTAGAGAAACGCGCATGAACTTTTCTTTGCCATTTGTTTTCCGCGATGAAAATTCGCCGGTGCACTCTCAATATTGATCCTTGATTTGGAAATTCCGTAATAAACAGAGGTACAAAGCAAAGGAAATATTTCGAGAGTCGTGTGCTAATGAACGGATGCACAGAAAATACATGGAGAATATTTCCATTTCCCATTTAGGTGGAGTCGTCAGCGAAGGGGAATTTGCATCGGAAAGAAACTCAAAAAGAGCAAGAACGAAGAGCGGCCACCCCCGCGCGATGCTCCAAATCTGTATATAAGTACTAGTACCTATGCATGTAGGGGGCGCTGTTTTTTGCCGATTCATTTCGATATCTATTTTAAAATTGGAGACACATTTAGGTGACGTATTTCCAAAACGCTCGAACCTTGAGGTCGCGCACGACAAAATACTTAATGTGAAAAATTAAGTGGACAGTATCTCATACATTGTTCTGATCCCAAAGTGAATACACTCGTACTGTGGAAATCAGAAACAACGAAGGTACCACAAACACCCAGAGAATATAGAAAATCACTTTATCTTTATATATATAATTCTTCTGTGAGTGTGTATGTCACTGAACTTCTCTCAAACGACTGGAACGATTTTGATGAAATTTTTTGTGTGTGTTCAAGGGGATCTGGGAATGGTTTAGATTCACAATTTTTGGGGGTAGGGTAGGGGTAGGGTATGTGTAGGGTAGGGTAGGGTAGGTTAGGGGTAGGGTAGGGGTAGGGTAGGGGTAGGGGTAGGGTAGGGGTAGGGTAGGGGTAGGGTAGGGTAGGGGTAGGGTAGGGGTAGGGGTAGGGTAGTAAAATATTAAAATTTTATAAAATATAAACAACCCTAAATTTTTACCCTTTTACCACCAACCCCTCTTTTTTGTTAGCCATTTTAGTAATTTAATCATTTTTATGGCAAAACAACGTTTGCCGGGTCAGCTAGTTTTCTATATTCCTCGGACCTCGGAGCGGGCGACCCCTTGAAAACCAGAGTCAAAACCAAACTCCGCCATGGAGGTCGTCAAAGTATTAATTTCTATCATAACACTTTGGCAATACGGAACGTCAGCAGACGTAAAAACCGTATATCAGTTTGCATTGGCGGAAACATAAGGCACCAGGTGCACAATATTGCTGTTATTATAACAGAAATTCAATAGACTTTTCTGTACTGTGTGATTAAGTCTAATAAAAATATTAAACTTAGGGAAAAAACATTCAATTCAATTCAATTTATTGCGATAAAACTGTTTAAATCAATGAAAAACTGATTAACAAAACAATCGATTTATTATTTAAGTGCCAGCGTATTGTTGGTTGTGGCTTACTTATTTTTAACAGTTCTTGTTTCGTTAAACACTTTTCCTGACATTAACACTATTTTAGTAGCAGTAAGCGTCAAAATTTGGACTACATATTTTGTAAAAGTTAAGAGTTATCAGCGAATGAATCAATTAAAAGTATATAAGCATCGACGGGCATAATAAGGATCGAGAACCTACGCCATTTTATTCGTAGAAAATAGGGACTTTATTAGGAATTCGTCCAAATTAAGTAATTTTTAATATTGAAAACAAAACTCTACTGCTTCAATAATTCGTTTCCAAGTTTGAAAATGTCGAAACACTTTTAGATCTTGTTGCATCACAGTTATAGACGAATGAGAAAAATCACTCGTTTGTTTGCTTCATTTGTGAAAGATTTTAGGAATTAACGACACTTTGCCTCCGATTCGTTTTGAAATTTTAGCGCTTAAATTCATAGAAATATTCGCCATCATAATCTGTCCGTTTTAACTAGTGCTAGTGCACTCTGATGACGCGGTCAGAACAGGTTCCGAAGCGCACGCGCCGTCGCGCTAGCTATTTGGTTCTACCCAAGACACGTACAAATTACGACAAGCGAATGCTTAACTTTGAGGGAGCACAGTTGTTTAATAAACTACCCGAATCAATAAAAAGCATTGACTCCCTTAATATTTTTAAAAAGAAACTTGCCCTACACATTCATGACGTTGTGGAATGAGCCTTACTTATTAAATTTTATGTCTAAAACTAATATTTATAAATTAAGAAATTTTGTTTGTTATGAAACTATATTATACTTATTTATTTTTTATTGCCAATCAGATGGTATAATTTACTAAAGCCAATGCTTATTATAAAACATATCGGTGCGAACGATTTAAATGTAAATCATACTCAGTTTATTTTTGTTCTCAAGTAAGTGACAATATGTTTTTATTGAGAAATAAAGAATCTTTAAACCTTAGTGCGATTTTTCAAGTCATGTTGCTATCAGCGCTATTTCATTACGGACTTTACCCACACATCTTAAAATGTAACCCCACTTTCAACTGACAGAATTGATTTTTCCACCAGACTACGACTTCATGACTTCAGCAGTCTTCTATGTTTATACGTAATTACTTATAATTATATAACGCCCCGTTCTAGTGGTCTAGTGGTTTAAATACCGGGCCAAGATCTCGGGGTCCCAGGTTCGATCCCTGGGTCGGACAACAAAAAGTTTCGAATTTTCGAACGTTGCCCGGGTTTGTGATCGCCAACCCGCATTTGGCAAGCGTGGTGATTATGCCAGTTCCCATCATTGCAGTGGTAACTTGAATTCAATGATGGAGGCCTTTTCCCTGCAGTGGGATGATGATAGGCTGTTACTTTACTTTACTTACTTATAATTATATTTTATCGACATAATATTTTGAAATTAACTGACCACTACGCTGAAATCTTTTTATTTTTTTAATTTTTTTTGAAATTTTGTACCTACATAATAAATTAAGATAAATTATAATACAAGTAATTAATAACATAGTATTAATATGTATAATCTCGAGTACCTCATTGAGGTCTTATTGTAACTACCTAACTGTGAAATAAATGAATATGAATGAATTAATATATTTTATATATGTAGGTTAAAAATTTGCGGCTAAAATCGTTTCCTTAATATAGTCCTAGTAACATAGGCTAACAATTTGTTAAAAAAAGCTACATGGCGAATGCTCCGACAATATACATACAGGATGAAATTTTAACCACTTTCCAAATTTTAATATATTAATCTACGAGACAAAAAATAAATGACATATTTTTTCTTTTGGTATAGCCCAGTACAAAAATGTCAAGATAAAGCACTTAGAAAATGTCCGCAAAAAATCTAAAATTTTTGATACGGTCGCCTAGCATCACTTTTTTTACGCGATTCACATCTCATTCATTTATGACGATACTATTCATAAGTTTTTGATTTTCCCTTTACACCTTAACAGGCCTAGGACCGTAAAAAATGAAAACTATATTGTGAAAAATATTTTCGGGTGAAAGTTTGATTTACAGTTTTTACTTCATAAATGGGCTCTAAATATGATACTGAACGCCTATTAAAATTGTGGAAAGTGGTTAAAATTTCACCCTGTATATTGGGGTACTTTGGAAAAAAAAGTTTGCAGCGATAACGAGTGGAGTATAAAATGAAAGAAGACGAATATCTGAGTACATTAATGTTTCAACAATACAGCAAACATACAGGCTGTCTTCGGAATCATTGGCATTTTCGTAGTTGGGTTCCAGTTTTTTTAACTATTTTTTTTTGTTTACTGCAAGAGACTCATGTTATATTATCTGTGCTCATGGTAATATAAATGGCAAAAGAGCTGACGTCGTCTCGAAACTACAACTCTCTTTCCCTTCTCATTCTTCACAATTTTATTTACAACCTTTCACTGTCCAGTCTGTCCGTCTGTGGGACTCTTTACCACAAACTGTAAGAGAATCAGAATCCATTTCTATTTTCAAGACTAGAGTCAAGGCACTTTTTTTGTCGCGCTGATGGTGTGCATCGGGTCAGGATTGCGTAGATAAATACTGATATTATAACTGTATTTTGTTTATGTATGTGCATCTGTATAAATATGTATGTATTTAAAATTATATATGTATATATATATGTATTTATTTATGTATGGTCGTATGTATTTTTATCTTCAGTTTATTTATATTTAATAAGTTAGATACACACTTATTACTTTGCACCACGTCACCCCTACTCCACTGAGACGTAATTTACCTTTTCTACCCAAAGTTTGTCTGGTAGAGATTGTTTTTAGCAATAAGACCGCCTTATTGTACATATGTGTCACATTGTAATTTATGTTACCTTTGTTTTGTGCAATAAAATAATTATCTATCTATCTATCTATCTGACGATCGCAGTTTGGCTGATGTTAGAGAGATGACGCAGCTGCCCGCCTTCTTCTGACAGTAGTCTTTTAATCGTGTCCTAGGACAGCTATAATAAGAAACGGGTGTATTTATTCATGTAATAATAAATAAATAATAATACATATTTAAGACATGCCACACTGGGCCACACAGAGCCATCTAGTCCCAAATTAAGGTACTATTAAGTACCCTGTCGTATGGGGTACTAGACAACCGATAAACTTACTTATATATATATTTTTTTGTAAATACATACTTATAATACATAGAAAACATCCAGACCAGTACAAACAGACATGTTCATGCACACAAATATTTGTACTGTGCGGGGATCGAACCCGCGACCCATGGCTCAGAAGCAGCGTTAAATACCGCTGATCCAAATGGTCGTCATGTACCGGCAACACAAGGCTTTTGAAAAAGCAAATTGGATGTTTTTAATCCTTACACTGTCACGGTCAATTTGCCGAAAAGACGCGTCTGTGTTGCATTTCTCGCTGTTTTTCGCACGAAACCGCGAGCTTCAGCGCGTATGATTAAAAAAAATGTAATGTTATGTTATCTTATGGTATGTTACTAAAGGTAATGGCGGCAGTGATGACGTCACGCCGTGTTATTAGCGAGATTGAGCGCTACAGTCATTACAAGAAATACAGTTGGAATTATGAAGAAAATTTTAATAGCTCGCATGAATATTACAAAATCGAATCGTGAGTTCAGTATATAATTAAACTGTCTATGATATAAAAAATATTAGGAATTAAATCTTTATGGCAAAATAGTTAAAGTTTCTAACCAGCCCAAAAACATAATGTCCACTTAACTGATTATTGATTCCAAGTAGATCCAAAAAAATTGGCACCACTTTGCAAATTCACCCTGTATTTTATTTACATAATGTGCCGCATAATAAATAACTGTTTACCTAAATATCCAGGTGATTATTTTATTATGACTGGCATTCTATTTGGACAAAAGCCCCAACTTAAGCAAAATAAACTTTATAAAATGGTTACAATTCAAAAAGATTATACGGTGTCTTTACATTTATTTTTTCCTAGAACTCACGGCTTGAATATTTAGTTTGATTTCAAACCAAAGACCGTTCACAAAATCTCGATACCCGTGACGTCATAAATTGGAAGTAGCTCGAGTCATCATCTGCTGAATTTGGCGCGATCGTCGCGAGGCGAACGACTTTATTTACGGCCAGTTTACGATCATGAGTGAACTCGTTAGCCGGCACTCGTAAACTTAGACCACCTGCGCTCTGATACCCTATTACGCATCGGCGGAACCACCTTTTAGAAACTGCCATGCCATCCAGGCAAAAAGAATCGTCAACACTGAAAATGCAGAGGCTCATTTTAATTTTAAAAAAATCTGAATCAGTTTCCTCTCTACTATGATAACAAGAGTTAGAATTAGACTTTTGCAGCTTCTAAATCCACTCGTACTTCCTCGGTAGGTACTATAAAGTACCTAAAGTAAAGTAACGACCTTAAAATAATTATCTCACTCGGAGTAAAGGTCTGAACCAGTCTGAACTATTGAATTCAAGTTACCCTGGCAATGATGGGGATGATATACTGTTGATGATAAAACCTAGCTTAGACGCGGTTTATGATTATTAAGATGATGAAATTAGCGTGTCAATTTTATGCACATTATCTCTTTATTTCGTACAACCCCTATGATCATCATTGGGGTTCTTAGACAATTTCCATCAAACAGATTCCATTCCGTTACCTATTAACCAACCCAACTATTGTCCATCACGTTCCGCAGTGCGCTCCGCCGCGACACAATACATCGGCGCCTCAAGGCTGTAAACCCAGCACAGGCACAGCATAAAGACTGCCGATAATAACATCCTGAACACACCGGGGGAGCTGTCACTATGGTTCATCAAAAATTCCCTTTTTTTATTCTTTTGCAGCTAGCTACCATAGCAGTAACTAAATCAAGCTTTTACTCTTAGTTAAAGTCCACATAACGCAGGTTCTTGGACCATCATTATATAATATCAAGGACGTTAAACAAGCTATTTAGATAAACATATCTTTTAGATATTTTCTATTTAAGCAGTTGCTTAAGAAAGCTCGTCTCGGAGGGCAAGAAAATCATCGGATATTTATAAGTAGGTACCTACTCCACGCATCTCTTCCGTCTTTCATGCAATGGTATAATATGGTATCGCGCACTTTTTGATGGACTTTGATGTTTTCTATAAATTTGCAGTACCTACACCACTTTTTCTACTGTCAATAGTTTTCCCAGGGAACGCTATACAAGGTTTTTTTTTACTCATTGGGTTTTGAAATATTGAAAAAATATTTTTGAAAATATTCTATCGCCTATCAGGGATAATAGAGAATCCAGAAACCAGAAACTTTTCGAATCGATCCTGTGGTTTCGGAACCCATTCAATGCAAACACACAAACAATCAAATCTTACCTCTTTATAATATTAGTATACAGGGTGTTCGCAAGAACGTTGAACATACGAAAATGGGGGGCAGGTGGGATGGTCTGTTAACTAACTAGCCCAAAAGATTTAAACTAGGTCTCAAGGTTTTTTAAAAATTAATTTTAACATCACATTGACTACTTCGAGCTGTAATAAGTTTTAGAGCGATGAAAACTAAATGTTCTCGACTGAAACAATAGACAGCTTACTAAGACTGAACATTATTACGAATAGTATAGTTAGTAAGAAACACTTAGATAAAATAGGATGCCTGCACCTGAACCGATAAGGCATGCACAAGGATTATTGAACATAATGTTCAGTTTGCCTACAATACTGCATATTGAACTGTGAAATAAATCGTTAAAAAGGCAGGAGACCGGGGATAATTGACTATAGCAATAGGTTGACTAACACTTGTAAGGTACTCGTAGCAAGAGATGGTCTATTCCAGCTTTGCTTTATTGTTTAACAACCGTTGTTGTTTCTAAAAATGTGTGATCAACCTGCGTGTATCTCTGGCATATGCCTTTAAGCAAAGTAAAGAAACGCAGGGCAGTCCTAATGCAAGATTAAGGTCTCCATCATTGAATTTTGCCCGTTAGTCTAGTGGTTTAAGTCCAGGGCCAAAATCTCCAGGGTTCGATCCCCGTGTCAGGCAACAAGATTTAAAATTTTCGAACATGCTCGGGTTTGTGATCATCAACCCTCATTTGACAAGCCTGGCAATTATGCCTGTACCCATCATTGCTATCTCTTTCTACGGATAGGTTATTAATATCGATCGCAAACTAGTCGTATTTAATGGTGGTGTGTCATTCAAGTTGGAGCCATAAACGCGTTTCCGTGTTTTCACTTATCGACAGCGAAGGGGAACGATTTTTCGCACCTAGGTCAATCATGCGACACTGTCAAAAAGTCGAAACTCGTCGAAAGTCGTTTTATAGTACTAAAAACTTACGTTATAACGTTTTATAAATCCACCCATAGAAAGAAGACACAAAAGAGAGTCTGTCTATTGTGGAGAAGAGTGGTGTTATTATATTTATGTACCGGTACCACATGATGTGATGTGGTCCTTAGTGTCGATACCGAACAAAAAATGGCCTGACAGTTATCAATTATCATTCACCGAGACAAAACAGGTGGTTTATTTCACGTTTTCCTTCGGTTCAATCTTTTTGGAAAATCTATACTAATATTATAAAGCTGAAGAGTTTGTTTGTTTGTTTGTTTGAAAGCGCTAATCTCAGGAAGTACTGGTTCGAATTGAAAAAATATTTTTGTGTTGGATAGTCCATTTATCAAGGAAGGCTTTAGGCTATATAACATCACGCTGCGACCAATAGGAGCGAAGCATCAGTGAAAAATGTTGCAAATATAGTCGCGATCATAATAACAGAAATTGACGCGGACAACAGCTAGTGTTTTATAAAAAACCTTGTCGGTAGTACAATTCGATACAATGCTATCACAATAAATAGCGAATGTACTTCTAGATAAGAGGGCTGAAGAGGCTCATTTGCCTCTGTCCACTTCACTGCCGAGCCCGACGCTGTATTTAACGACCCCGCGCAGATCGCGACTCGAATGCTGGGTACTGCAATTTTATCGTATCTTTTTTTTTACCACGCTTTTATTAGCTTGGGTTGTATCTATCTATGTATCTATGTACGTAATGGAATCTTTGAGCATAAATTTGACCGATTTCCAGAAGTTTGATTAATTTGAAACTTTGCACACGTATCAAGGACCGATGACAATGCAATAATTTAATAACAGTTTTCCCAGTTTTCCTCTGTAAGAGGGAGTAAAAGAGATAGAGCTAGCGCGCGATCTGTATCAATTATGTTTCCTGCATAGGTTTGGACTTACAGTCGGTAAAGAAGGAATCCAATCTTATAAACTAAACTAAAAAGTAAAAAATAAATTATAGTTTAAAAAACTAAAAAACCACGCTTTTAAAACAGATTGAACTAAAAAATTAAAAATAAAACTGTAGTAATCAACTGAAAAATTCATATTATTGTACAAAAAGCGTGGGGGGCTTGATTTAGATTGTTGTAAATATTTTATCAATAATTTACTATATCTGTGGATATCATAACAAGCACCCCACGCTTTTTGTACAATAATATGAATTTTTCAATTGATTACTACAGTTTTATTTTTAATTTTTTAGTTCAATCTGTTTTATTAAATTAAGAACCCGGCTGGTATGACAAGTGTTTGAGATACTCGTATGTATAGAAGACATTTGCTGAGAAAGGCTTTCAGGGACAGGGCAAAATGCAAAGAAGTTAGTTGCTAATTAACGTATGTTTTATACACCATTGCTTTTTGTTTTAGTTTGTAGTTCGATCACTGTTGTTATTTTCTTAAAAATTACCATGGCGCTGCTATCAACATTTGAACAAGTTTTTACGAACATGGGTCAAGGAATAGGATTGAAAATAAGTATACAGGCCGGTTATTATACAGTAAATTGCCGTAAAATCATTAATGAGGGACGTGATAGATACTTCAGAGAGCTCACGATTCACCAGCGCACTTTACATTGTTATGCGCTTTAATATGCTTAAAGAAACCTGAAGGTTGCTATTGGTGGTTTATATGAACATAAACTACAGATTATTATGATGCCGCGCCGTGCTGCTAGGAGATTCTGTAATGTACCGCACCGCTTGTGCAGGATTTTCAGCGTTATCATAGAAGAAATGGACTAATGCTACTGGCTGAACTTGGAACAAAAACGCGTATCTGCGTTCGTATGCAGTCCGTCCTTAAGTTGTAAGGCCAGCTAAGTTTATAAAATATAAAAAAGAACTTATACTTCTGGGCAGTGTAACTTTCTGTTTCTCAAAATAACCCTAAATAAGAATGTTTTTCAAAGTAATAACCATAACTTGCTTAAGCAGATCATGGAATTCAAAAATACATTAAGTTTTCAGCTCTTAAACCAATTATCATCTTCATCTTCACAAAATCAATATTCTAATTTTAATTTTACTTGTTTTGTTAAACATAAGGAGGGCGGGCTACTTTAAAATCACTGTAACTTATTTATGAATGCAGATTTCGTGGTTCAAACAGCATATAACAATGTGAGATACTAAAATCGTCCACGGCGATAAAACGTCCAAACATATTATGAGTGGGAGGCAAATTTAACCAAAGGGCATTGCAGTTGAGGTAGCAAACTCGCACCGAACGTTAGTTACCCCGAAACACGTGCAGTTATTAAGATTTGCAAGCGAAGCAGAGCCGGGCAAGGCCATCCAGCGAGGCAAACTAGAATATACAGCACATAGCGCTATATACGCGGCACATAAACTGAACGACAGCCGCCGGACTCGACCAAAATACCGCACCTGACGCTCGCGCCGCCCGCATCGGGTCGCACCGAGAGCATAGGCGGAGCGTTTTATGGTTATATGGAAAAAAACACAAGTTCAGCCTTACATTAAAAGTAAAACAAAAACAGGAAGATACGGTACTCGAAGTCAACGCGCGGTCTAGCCTAGGTGAGCCTGACTGTGATATTATGTTTCTCTCCCCAACAGGCTAGCGTAATTGCTATGCTAATAAAATTGTAGTGGGAAAAAAGCGATAAAAATGCATTAGTGAGCATTTATTTACTGCATAAACCACTCAAGTCACCATAACAAGACACTTGGAATAACTTTTAATTCGCAACTGGAAGGCGTAAAATAATGCAATTCAAAGTTGCTTTTTTAAGTGAATACATTTTATATCAAATTACGTAACTACGTATTGAAAAACCGTTATCATTTCGAAACTACACTAAAATCTTTTTAAACTCCGATCTGTCAGCATACTTGCCCTTTACCAGCGTCTCTCATCAACATGTCCTCAGGGCTCGGTAGCAACGAGGCGCACAAAGCCTGCGGTCGCCCGTCTTACGAGCGGCGCCCGACTCCGCTTATGTAAAGGCTATGTACTTCGAGCGTTGACATAGTAATCGTGCTCCACAGGTTATGTACACAGCAGTAATTTCAGAAATTGACGCTGCACCTGCCTTTGTTTGGATATCTGAGACAGAAACCGTCTGAGAGAGCCTCTATTGCTCGAAGATATTGGAATAAATAATTTGTATTGAGTTTGTTTAGGGAGCAGAATATCTATCGAATGTGAACAACAATATGAAATCATCCCTCTGCAGGGCAATAATAGCCTTCATCATTGAATCTAAGGTACCACAGCAATGATGGCACAGGCATAATCACCGCGTTTGCCAAATGCGGGTTGGTGATCACAAACCAGAGCAGTATTCGAAAATTCGAAACGGCTGACTCAGGAATCGATCCCAGGGCCCTAAAACATTGGCTGGATACTTAAACCACGAGACTGTTTTTTTGCATAATCAGTTGCATATTGAGTTACGTACGCATTGTTAAGAAAACCGTTTATCATTACATAATAGTATTTAAACCTATTTAAATCTATTGTCGTCAACGTACTTAATAATTAAAGTAATGAAAAAAAATATATTATTTCTTCAGAGATCACAGCATTATTTTAGGAACTTAAAGTAACCTTTGAAATATGCCTTACAGCGGCTACATAACAACTAGCTAGACACAACATAACAAAATATATGAAATATTATGACTATTACGCAAACACTACTTCAGGCTAAATTCAGACCGGACGGCCTATTTTATAGCCCTGACAGTTAAACGGTCATCTATTTACCCATACAAACTTAATTCAAAATGGTCGCCATGACAAACTAATTCAACCAAAGTTGAGGATGCCATTTTGAGCTAAAACAGTCTCCGGTGGGCACTTACAGGCGATCGCTTTTGACCTATTAAGTAAGATATCAGGGATGACGGAAGTAGGTCGCGAGCGTCCCGTTCCGCTATCGGCCTCGTCCCGCGCTCGTCTCGCCTCGATCACAGGCAGGGGTGCCACTCCTGATACTATCAATAAAAAAACTAGCATTTTCCATCTGATTATTATTTAAAATCAATGATAAAACTAGATTACCAGAATATATCTATAAATGCAAGCCATATGAAGGTATAAAATGAAAAAGGCAGCAACAGGGCCGTCTTAAACTAGGCTGGGGCCCTTGGGCACACAAGAATTTGGGGCCCTTTTGGAAAGTAAAAAAAGCGAATTATAATAACATTTGTTTACTAAGTATGACCATTTATTGTAATTGATGACTGATTTGTGAAAAAAGTGTAATATTATGCCCGACCAAAAATGTTTTGAGAATAAATGTGTGAGTGAGAGAATTCATCGGTCCTTCGGAGCCCCTGAGAATGCGGGCCCTGGGCGCGGGCCCCGTGTGCCCTTATGGTGAAGACAGTATTGGGCAGCAACCTGACTGATCCTATATGGCTGTCGTAAAAGCCGACTAAAGGAGACTGCCAAATAACGGGCAGCAGCATCTTATCTCCACTGTTAGAGACCCCCCACACTAGCGTCTTTCGAGCGTCGACGTCGAGGCAGCAACCAATCAGTGCTGACGCAACGCAAGCGCAGCGGCATTTACTTAACGCTGATTGGACAATTCCGCGACGTCGACGCTCGAGAGACGCTAGTGTTGGGAGGCCTTTAGCTTAACTGCTATCACTAACCCGCACAGCAAGCGTGGTGATTACGGTAAAACCCTCATATTAGGAAAACCAAGAAGTGGAAGTCCAGCAGCACAAGCAGTACACTAATGTGAGTTAATTATGATTATGATGATAATATGGAAATAATTGGCTATACTATTTATTCAACAGCAAAAACCGTCACGAAATTTCTTAGGATTAGAATAGAATAGAATAGAATAGAATAAATTTATTAGCTTAAAACACGGTATACACAGGTGTTACATGGTAAAGAAAAACAATCATGTTTTGCTTACAAGAAGCATACAAATATTTATTGGGCCAATTAACCCAGTCATTACAGCAAGGGAATCAAAGTTCTATTTTGTTGCCTTGAAAGATACAGTGCCAAGGATATCCGATCCAATATCTACCATGATAGCCAAAAATTATATAATTCTTAACAAACTAGGATCATGACAGAGAGTTCTTCTACCAAGAAGATAATGTATTATGGGAAGCTAATATTTTTAAGATGTTTTAAGAAGACGGCGATAATGGCTAATAACACATTAGCGCAATTGAAAAGAACACGAAGGTATAACATATGCCAGCAAAGCAACAAAAGAAGATTCTATTCCTACCAATATTCTTTAAAAAGTATAGATAGGTTATGCCCTTACAAAACTATCGAAATATCTGTGCCGCTTGCGAACAACTGCACACATGCGTAATTCTTATTTTGTCCTTGTCATACTCGTGGAAAGAACAATTACTTTCTCTTTCGCCTTGGCATCCATATTGTATGATGGATTTCAAAAGACGTTACAATTGTGACTTTTTAATGACGCATATTGAGAGCGCATGTAACATATCTATTACTTTTTAAATATCATTAATTCCTGCCATAAGAGTAAGTAGCTCAAGGTGCTGTTTATTATGATAAAACCGCAAAAACAATAAACGTAAATTATGAAGGACTGTACCTACTATGCTAACTTGGTAAATCTAGATTTCACACAGCTACAATATAAGTAAATAAATATGTTGTCGAAATAAACGATTCTGTCAGTCACTAAAAGACAATACAACAAACAACTAAAGACGACAAAAATATAATTAAACATGTTTAATTTCGTGACGTTGTCTGACATGCATGTCAGACTAAGACAACGTTACGAAATTGAGGCGTGAAAATAAAATTTGATTTATATCAAGTAATCTAAACTAATATTTTAGAGAAAAAGCTTATTTTTACTAAGATAAAGCTTACACTAGAGTTGTGTAAGATAGATAAATGATAATTTTGTTTTATAAAACACATTTCCTCCTCAATCTGTGTTGGAAACCTTGGCTTAATCAGCGCTTAGCAACCCTGACGGGTCGCCATGGCGATCTTTGAGCCTCGACTCCGCCGGTTATTGTTCGAGAGCTTTTTTGCTGCTACCACCGTTTTGTAGAATGTCCTTAAGCGCTGAGTACGCAGTTAGTGACTGAAAACACGGGTACAGTTAACCTCCCACTCTTTTTTGTTATTCGTTGACTATTTTCAGATTATTTGCGTCTTCTTTCAAGGTTTTAGGACAAAATACATTAATAATTTTAATTTAGGGATTGCATTTACATTATCTTTCACCTAACATGTTAGTTATGTAATCTATTCTGAATAGCAAAAAGTTTCCTTAATTACACACGTTGCAAATCTAGCTACATACTCATTTAACTTCCTGAATCTATGCTAATATTATAAAAGGTAAAGTTTATGAAATTGTAGGGGGTAAACTCTAGATCTACGTAATCGATTTTGAAATGATTTAACAAATAGAAAGCCACATTAATTGTGAGTATTATAGGCTATTCATATTAACCCGAATAACAAAGACAAGTATCTGACGCCTAACCACTGGTCTCATTTTAATGAAATTGCAACAAACATACAATAGAAATGACAAAGTTTGCCCAAACCATGTATACGAAGTCACGGGCGAAAGCTAGTCTTATAAAAAACATATAGGTTAAACATAACAGTAAGTTAATACATTCAATAAAAGGAAAGACGGATGGCAATAGAGCCCTAGTACCTTTTCAATGCTGTCTTCCTTTTAACTCTCAAATTGTCAGAACTTCTTGTATACCTACTCGTATTAAATTCCATACATTCTGCAATTAGAACACGAGTGAGAGAGTTCTGTGCTCTCTAAAGATACATTTAGCAGCGTCATTTGTTCAACTATTTAGTGTGCATAGTTTATAAGCGCCTAATGCAGCCGCTGCTGGAGCAGCCACAAGCGCGGCGACCACGGCTTAGCCCGCGCCTTCGCTTTGCCCTATTTAAATGCACCTATGCTTTTGTATCTTTTAATTTTATTTTAACGAGCTCGTAGTAACTTTTCAATACTGTCTTCCTTTTAACTCTCAATTGTCAGAACTTCTTGATAACTCGTAATAAATTCCATACATTCTGCAATTAGAACACGAGTGAGAGAGTTCTGTGCTCTCTAAGGTACATTTAGCAGCGTCATTTGTTCAACTATTTAATGTGCATAGTTTATAAGCGCCTAATGCAGCCGCTGCTGGAGCAGCCACAAGCGCGGCGACCACGGCTTAGCCCGCGCCTTCGCTTTGCCCTATTTAAATGCACCTATGCTTTTGTTTCTATTAATTTTATTTTAACGAGGTTCTTTGTCGTAGAACAAAAGCATTTAATCTAATAAATGACTTTATTCGAAGTGTTTATAATTGTAATGTATGATTAACTAGGAAGTTTGCCTTCCTTATATCTTTATGGGTCTGTTAATCTGAGTTATCGTATATGGTTTTAATTACAACCTGATAACTCCACGCGTTCCCGAGATTAACTGTCTCGACAGACAGACGGACGGACAGTTCTGTTTTTTTCCTTAAGAAATACGGAACCCTTAAAAAGACAAAAAAGTACTTCCATAAGATCAGTGTTTATAAGTTCAATCATTACTGCCGACAGGCAAAAATGGCAATGACCGTATTTCGTTGATTTTTCTGCCATTTACCAGTGTCATTTTTGCTCTTGTTCATTTTTTATTGAATTCAGACTTATGTTGTAGATGCCAAATGTGTATGTCTGTCTGTTAGCTTTTAGTGCGCAAACCAATGAACTCATTGAGATAAAATTATAAGTTAAAAAAAGTTTATAAAGAGAACGTTAGTAATTTTTTACCATAAGAGAGGGACAACTCCCTTTTGGATGAATAGGGAATCTAAAAAAGCATATTGAACAAAAAATAAGCCACCCAAATTACTAACTAATAAGTACTAACTCGAAGATGAAGACGCGGGCAAAAGCCAGTCTTGCTATAGTTCAAGGAGTTGATACCTTTATCGAATGATTGACTGTGCGTGCGGAGAGTACCGCACCGAGAGAGGATGCGAGTTGTGACCGCGACGATTTATTGAAATTGGATACGGGACTCGATGTGGTGGCCAAAACCTACAGATCCTACGTTATGGTAAACGACAAAGCTACGAAGCGAGTATGATGCAATGTTAACGACTTTGTTGGAGGACATATTAGCGTTCTTCTTTCTGTTAATGTTTGCATGCTCTAACAGAATGGAGGACCCGGTGGCTTCGATGGTGCGGTGGACCGCCTATTAAATTTGAATTGAGTTTTGTGGTTTTGTGCCGGAAAATTACAAGTATACCAGCAGATATCTTCCTAATAAGCCCATAAGAGGCTTCTAATTGAGTACCACCAGAAGAAGACGGGCAGCTGAGTCTTATCTATACTAATATTATAAAGGTGAAGAGTTTGTTTGTTTCTTTGTTTTAACGTGCTAATCTCAGGAAGTACTAGTTCGAATTGGAAAAATATTTTTGTGTTGGATATTCCGTTTATTGAGGAAGGCTTTAGGCTAGTAACATCACGCTGCGACCAATAGGAGCATCAGCATTAGTGAAAAACATTGCAAAATCGGGAAAAAATATTCATATTTACAGGCGTCCGTTACAAGCGCTGCCGTAAACGGTTCAAGTTACCCAATAAAAATAAAAATAAAAATAAAATACTCAATCGCGATCATAATAACAAAAATTGACGCGGATGAAGTCGCGGGCTACAGCTAGTCTTCTCTATTGGTCAAACTGCAAACGCAAACCCGTCCGCGGAGGGTGGCGAATATAGCAAAATTATTTTTTGGACAGGCCTTAGATCAACAGTGAACTGGTATAGGCTAATGATGTAGACGGTAGAGTATGAGTTTAGACTGGGGTCTGAAAGGCGTGGGGGGGGGGTCTATAGTAATTTTTCAGAAGGCACGATAAGCCGCTGGTCCCAGTTTCAGTCGCAAGATGAAGTAGACTCCTGGTAGGTAAGCAAAAGATTGCGGGTTCAAGTCTCACCAAAGGCAGTCGAAATTTACTTTCACGGTATTTTCAGCCAAACATATATTTCGCCACGATTATAATCCACAATTATGGTCCCTAAGATATTCTTTCTCGGAATATAATGTCAACCGGCAGATATACTATCGCGGCAGTGAACACGAACGCGAAAACTCCGGCTCGCTTGTATCTTATGAAGTACGTAACTTATTACGCTATCCCGTCGCAATCTGAAGCGGCTTGCGTGCCGACGCGGCTAAAATACCGCATAGTGGGCCATCGAGGCATACGGGTACTGAGTTTGTAGAACCAATATTGATCAGTATGAATAAATAATTTCAGAACTGACCTAGATGGAGTTTGGTAAGGAGATAGTTTGAGAAAGGCAGTCTAGCTAGGTAAGTTTAACATCAAAAAAGTTTTGCCGAATCCTACTAGGATGGGGAGCGTTCGGAAAGCTCCGCGTCCAAATTAGTTGCCAGTGATGACTGATGGAACTGAACCATGTTTAAAAGTCGCTTAATATGGGCCCGATAAGTAGGCTCTGGTCGCCACAGCAGGCAATGGAGAGAGAAATGTTTGTACCGCGCACCGGATGACGATCAGATGCATCATTCTCAACCATTTTCCAAACGGTAATTAGTTGTCAAGCGTGGTTATAACGATAAAATGCCGAGATACAGTCAAAAACTACAAAGTTACTATTATAGGCTCAATTGCGATTACAGCAGAATTTTCTTTTTGGAATGGTCTATATGTCAGGGCCCCAATTCCTTTAATTTACAAATAGCTCAATAGAATCGCAATTGCATCGCAATCGTATATTTTGACGCATTTATTATGGTAGTAATGTCAAAATATACGATGTCAAAATTAGCGGAATTGGGGCCCACGCCCAGCATTATAGCAGCAACAGATGATGGTGATGTATTCCCCAAAAAATGCTGATAAACCTCCCACTTCGAGCTAAATAAAATAAAGAAATTTTGCTCTATGTTCTACACAGCGGTTTATAACGCCGGGAGTGCTGAGCGCTAACCCGCGAGTCAGCTGAAGCAGCTCATTTCGTGAGTGGCCGCCGACAAAGAATTATTTCGCCGCCCGCCGGACCCCTCTCGCCACCTTCACACCCCCTACATGTTCGCGGTGCTATGACAGCTCACCTGGGTGAAAACTGCAAATCACATCGATCGATCTATAATCTGAGCCATTTTCTTCCTTGTGATTATTTGTTGACCATAAAGTCGTGGAGTACCTACAGGTGGAGAGACCGGTTTTTAGGGTATCGCATGCTCTGAGGTTACGAGTTCGATTCCCGAACGGGTCAATGTAGAAAAGTATTTTTCTCTAATATTTCTTAGGTCTGGGTGTTTGTGCCTTCGTGATGAGCATGTCTATCACAAGATGGAAGTCGTAAATACAGTTTTTAACAATTTATTTAATTAAATTTCGCTTTGATTTTGAGGTGGATGCAGTCCTTTATTTTTTTTGCTTGAAGTCAAGATCTGGACTTACTTTTGGGGTGCATTTATGTGAATAATAAATAAAGCTGCCTATCTATTGCTATACATAAAACAAGCTGCACGTAGGCACATAGATCTGAGTACATAATGTACCAAGTAAGAAGAGGCACGGTTAGACTCGGTATATAAAGCCGTGTACATAATATACGAAAGAGCAGCGCACGTCTGCCGCGCGGGGCACGTGCGGCGCCCGCTGGCGAGCTTAGACGCGCCTGACGAGAGGTGGTGAGAACACGCTACGAGAGAGAGCGAGAAAGAAATTAAAGTAATTAAAAAAATATTAAACCTTTAAATAAATCTTTATTTCCTCTCTCACACAGAAAATGATAGTGACAACAGTTATTCATATTATTATCTACCTAGATAATAATATGAATAACTGTTGTCACTATCATTTTCTGTGTATCATTAACTGTTACCTAACAGTTTAGTAAATAAAAGTCTAGTCTATGTGAGAGACTGGTCTCTGTACTAAGAGACCTGTATGACAGACTACCAGTCTCTCCACATCCGAACCAAAAGGTGCGATAGCTTTTTCATGAATTGTTAGCACAGTGAGCATTAAACAGTTTGTATCATAAGTATTGATTCAATATGATACAAACGTAAGCTGACTTTTTCACACATATTTAAAAAAAAATATTTGAATTTTTCCAACATACCTAAATTAGAATACAAGAACTGGAGTATTATTCGAACACGAATCATTTCTAAACCGACAACAGTAATTAATCATTGGCAAAGACTATAATGTATTGTAATGTACAATCTACTTACTTACTAGTAATATTGTAATGTCAGTGTTGTACAAAATTTTATTTTGAAAAATCACCAATAGATGTCGCTGTGCACAGATAGATCGCGGTAGCGAGTCGATTTCGTAATTGTTCTAGTAGTAAGGATTGGTGTTAGCAAAAATTACTATCCGTCTATGCAATAAACCGTTGATTGCGAAGTCAGCTTTTATTTTGAGAAAAGCGACCTAGCATTCCCTTAACTGACCTCCTAGACTACCTAGGGTTTGTTCAGTATTCAACCAAAACGTTAAAAATATTTGACTTTTGGTTCTCCAGATAAGTGATGGCCATTTTCGATAATATCCGATTTTTAACGTAAATCCCCTTACTATGCAATAACATAATTTATGCCTTTGTATTAAATCAAATAAAAAATTCTCCCATCATCGCCTCTTACGACGGACTAAATAAGATGTTCTTTAGGCCAGCACCACACTTTACCTGTATATAATATATCTCGCGAGATTGTAAACAGTCGAAGGATTGTGAATATAATATCTGTTTAAGCCCGCTCCGCTCATGTAAAAGCCCTATTCCTAATCGTGTGGCTGGCAGCTGCAGCGTCATGGAAAATGGACAGAGTCGTGGCACTAGGCATAAAGGACTTGCGCAGCGGTGCCGCCATCTAGCCGATAACTTGGGGACCAACGGACGGGTAATTACCTAGTTCGGTCGCCTTTCTATTTACATAGAGAGCACCTTTATTTGGCTCTATTAAACTGGGTGGAAAAGGACGAATTTTAAAACCAAAGGAACTGTCTTGATTGTTGACAATCACTTTATTTTATGTTCGCAAGTATCTAAGTCAAAACATTTTATATATAAATATCTGATAAGGAAACTTAGCCTACAAAAAATGAGACTTAACTATTCGAGTACCTATAGTATTATTTATGTATTATTTATTTATTACACGAGGACTATTTTTCACTGTTTATTTTATTTATGTTGTAAGTTTAATGTGTGTTATGTTGTAATGTTATTTGCTCGTTTTTTGTATTGAGGTTGGTTTTATTTTTAATAGAAAGTAAAATTCATTTTTAATTCAATGAAAATGAACTAAAACCAAGTTTTACATCCTTCTGTATTGTTAAAACCAAGTTTTATATCATTGCTTGCAAAAAATATTTTTTGTTTCTGGTGTGCAATAAAGAGTATTTCTATCTATCGAAAACAGAACAGCGTAATAGTAAGTATCTTTTACAGCGAGAGCGTATATTCCTACTACCTGCACGTACAGAATAAACAAAAACGATCATTTATTAAATATTTTACCCAAAACTCACACACATTATATTCGCAATCCGTTCCTAAGCATAACAAAATTTATTTGCCGAGCGCAAAGTGATACCTTCTCATTACCATTGAATTCTCTGCACATATTCATAAATTTCATTCTACTACATTGTTCATCATGACGTCACCCAGCACACTTTCACATTCACACAGAATGCACACACACAAATAACGACACGTTACCAAATAGTAAAGCGCACTCACATGTAACTACGCGTCATTATATAGAAAAACACGAATTTACAGTGTAACACTGACAACACACCATTACACGATTCCATAAAGCGAGTCGAGTCAAAACAAAATAAAACTAATGCGTGAAACAAATCGCCGGGCGAGGGGTGGGCGGGCCGCGGGGGGCGGGGAGTCTACAACTCTACTACGGCACTCTCGGTTTCATTCATAACTTTTTACAAGTTTATCTGCGGCGATACCTCCTACATATTTATGTGTTTGCGACTGTGATGCACCAAAGATTAAATATCCCGACGGCACCTGCAACAGGCAAGAACAGAAGTCCCGAATATATAAATAGAGCAAAATATAAATCTTTCCGCTGTCATAAACTTTGGCAGTCCAAAAAAGATTCTCAAAATATCAAAGTTAGGAACTATTTGGCATATCTAATGACTCTCAAACAACATTGATAAATAAAATAATCGAAAAAGCCATCAGAAAAAGCAGCGGGATAGTGATAAAAATATTGAAAAAAATATATATATTTGTTAAAAATAGTATTTAGGTAATTATCCTCAAGTAATGTGATTTTTTTGTAAATGATAATCTTTAACATCTTTAAATCTTTGTGTAAAAATACTGTGAATTCTCAGACTGAACATAAAAAATATGTTTAGAGGGATGAATGTAATCATTTGAATCAACATGACCAGTCATCATGTTATGTATAGAACATGTCGACCTTCCAAATTGTAAACTACTCATCTTATTTGTGGTGGAACACTTAATCACGATAGTAAGCTCATGTTTTTCAACATTGAAATGGTTGATATTATTCTTGGCAGTCACTGTTTCAGATGAAAGTTTTTTTGTTTCTATGATCCAAGAAACTATAGTAAAATACTGACTATCACTTTTTAGTATCATCCAGTAACACTAAGAATAAAAAACACTAATTTGTTAGAGGATATACGTAATAATTAAACGCGGTTACCAGTTTTCATCAAAACAAACAATTTTCTGAAGAAATTTTCGAGTTAATTTTTCATGAACGGTGTTTTCCCTGGTTATTTTTAAGTTCTGTAATTTTTTTTTATTTAACAAAAGTTTTATACTTTTAAGCTGTTTTTGGCTTTAATTATTGTGATAAATTACTGGATATTTCAAAATAAATTCTTTCTCTATCTCACACCTACGTACATATCTTAACATATTATTCAATAGTCATTAATAAACTTTATAATGAAACCACATTTTACAAACAAACACGAATGACATATATTAAATTCAAAAACACCTATTCAAATATCTTCAGAGAAGCCATTACAAGTTAGGCATAATAAGTGAAACATACCTCATCTAATCTATGAAAGCTCCGATGCACACATGCGCAGTCGGCACCAGCGACGCTATGCACACTTACACAAATTGAAATAAAGTTTGTTTTAGTTGGGCATTGGGCATGAATGAAAGCGAAAGGGCGGTTGAGAACGGCTGATTGTTATCAAAACAACATTTCTGAGCAGTGAAAATAAGACTACTGTTTACGTTCGCAACTTTACAGTTTGATTTGGAAGTTTCTTTATGTAGGGTTCTTAAGGCGGGTCGGTTTTCTTAGAAGGTCGGTTTTGAGTAGGTTTACTAGGCGCCATGATTAGAACTTCAGTTTTTCAGGGTTCTTGTAACTTGCAAAAGATATTACGGAAGTATAATTTTTTTTTACTGGTATCGTACGATTGGGATCGTTTGTAATTTTTTTTTCTTTTAATTTCTGAAATAAATATTACATATTTCTTATTTTTTTTACTGGAGCAACATTTTACTTCGCAAAAAGTATGTTTTTTTCTTATGCACTTTTTACTCAATCAATGTTACCAGCGGGTTTTGAGACTTCAATAGTCCGAAAATGATTGTTGATTTTGACGTTATATCGCTTATATGTTTAATTTTTTTGGAAAATCACCTACTTATAACTTAAGCCTACCTACCTACATACTAATGTAGTATTATATTATCTGTGCTAATACTAACTTCATTATTATTATAGACTATAGACAAAGAAAGACAGAGAGTGACATAAAGTTTAAGAAACATAATTGACAACCCGCCTGCCAAACATCGTGATCTTGGCAAAATCCTGCAAGAAGATGATATCATTATGGAGAGGCCTTTGTCAGTTGTGAACTGATTTAGTCTGATTATGAAGATGAACTGTCAACGGTAATTCTATTTTGTGTCATGCCTAACCATTAATTGGCATCTTACTTAAGAAAATCAGTAGCAAGAAACATCACATCACAACATCAAAGTTAATGACGCCATTAAAACCTAATTAGATTTTTTAGACTGACCTTTCTCCAATCTGGACGATAATCCAGCATGATGAATCGATTGGAGGACATCCGATCACATACTAGTGACAGTGGACCAAAAAAGTGGTTTACCACTTTGCGCAGTTTTAGTCGTAAGAAATTGAAAGTACTCGTAAATGCTGCAATATAAGAAAGAAAAACAAAAGGCATTAAGGCTGCAATTTAAAATCAGTGCGTGATCATTTTTAACACCGATTGAGCGTTAGTGGTTTATTTCGTGAATTTGGCTGGTAAATTTTTTAATGATTTATACTTTTGTTCTTTGTTAAATTTTATAATTTAAATGGTATCAACTTCGATCGAAAACAGTCGACCCTGTTAAAAGTTACGCATTTTGGAGGCCTATGTCCAGCTGATGATGAAAACATAATCGAACTTGTATTCGATGCTTGTATAGAAATGTCAAATAGGTTCACAAAATCAAGAGAAATAACAAATATCATTCCTAACCACGAATAAAGTTATTAATTGGCACGGCTGAGTAACCTTTGTATAAGGCACGAACTTTCGCCGACGACAACAAGTTAATAATGAACTTGAAACCATCTCGTGTGTATTGCATTTTGCTCAGTAGCCTCTACGCTATACTAGTTTATATTTGTGTCCGTGCTAAATTTCATCTCGATGCGTTTAGCCGTTCTAGCGTGATTGTGAAACAAACATCTATTAAAATGTTCGTGTTTTTAGTATTTTATCAGTAAAATTATCAACTTTTGGAATCATAAAAACAATACAAAGATTTTCATAATTCACTCCATTTTCATAAGGAAAGTCCTTTCAGTGAAGCGCGCCTGCTATACTAGTTAGAAAAAGATGACAAGAAAACTTTTAAGAGTTTTTACACGATTCAAAAAGCCTATATAATTTTCTTCTTAAAATGTGTTTCAAAAAAAGAGTCTGATCACAGTTTTTACAAGACCCTAAAAGCTTACATAATTTTCTCATAGACAGTTCCTTTTTATGCATACAGCCACTAAATTCGGCTGCTGCAGATAGGCAACGTGACGCACAAGGGGGTGGGGGGGCCTGAGGGGCGGGAGGGGGTGCCCTTGCTCGAAGGTGAGGTGACAATTAACGTCGCGCGGTCATTCCACCGCGCGGCTGGCGCGGTGTCAACGATTCCGATCATCGCGATAGCGCGACCGGACGCGTCGCCCGCGCCGCGTAGTACCTACTACCTACCTACGGCGCGATAGGGCTGACTCACATGACTGATGTAATTAGCGATATTAACAATGATATTTAGAATCGTTAAATTTAAACAATGGATAATTTTGAGTCTAAAGATCGGAGTTCACAGAAGGGTTCTCTGCACATGTATTTTGATGCTTAGTTAAACAACAGGAAAAGTTAAACCATAAAAACATTTTTTTGCTGACGTTAATTTGAAGATTGAATTAGTGACAAAGAATTCATAAGTTCAAATTGAGTTTACTTGAGAATTAACTGAACTAGGTTGGTGCTTCAACTCAAAGTTGGGATAAAGTAGCAGTTCTAGAACTGCGATCTAGGTACGACATCGCTACAATGGTATTCGTAGCATAGCTACGCAGTATGGCGTAGTACTACGAGCTCAAGAAAGACGCAGTAGTTATACATTTTTATTATATCGACACTTACAGAACAGCATTTCGAAGTTTTGAATGGTTTTTTGTGTTTATATTCTTCCTAAGTCTATTCATAAAAAATATGAAACACTCATAAAAACTTCAATTGTTGTATGTGAATATATTTTTTCCATAACTACTGATCATATAAACTTTCCTTGGATGTCCACAAATATTTCAAAATTAAACTTATCCAGCTCGGTTCCGCCGTTTTCGAGCTTTAGCAAGCCTGAAGAACAGGAATTCTATTATATTAAAATAAATCTACTCGTACGTTCGAATAAAGATTGTCCTAATCTCATCGTTTTCAATAAATAGTTAATTTAACAATGGTATTTTTTCCTTCAAAATCGGCATATCGATATAAAATTTTGTTATAATTATTAGCCCTGGCAAAGTTTCTGTTAAAAAACTCAGCATCACTTTCGTCCGCTCTATGTCATTAATTAGCTGCTAGTAGCAAAAATTTAATAAACTATTCAATAGTGGGAAAGTAGCCCACAGATGTATGAAAGCGAATTTAAAGTTTTGTTAAATAAGTGAATTAATATCAGTTGTTAAACTTGAAAAATTATGTCTCAGGCGGGACTTGAACCCGCATCTCCTCGCATGCCGGGCGCGACGCTTTACCAATTTAGCCAACGAGGCACTACGTCATAGGCGTCAATTTTTCAAGCATATTCTTATCACTGTAAATTGATGAAACAACAGCGTTAAAATGTTAGGAGTTTGCACCCTGAACACCCGAAAGCAAAGTGAATTTTTATTACTCCGTTATCTTTAAATACGAATATGAAATATATAATATACTATACTTCAGGAAAACTACGAAGATCAATGAACGAACGTTATTTGAAGGTTAAACGTCGGTGTCATTGGGAGATGAGGTCAGCCCGCGAGTGAATGATTGATTGAGGGGTGAGCGACCTTTTCGCTAACTTTTACTAGCCTCTTGATAAATGGTAACTAATAAACCCGCGTGGCAAAGGTAAATGTATGCATCTGGCCTCAAATCTATAAAATCAGATATTCTCGTGTGTTTATTTCGTGTGATTAATCCGACATCGTTACTATCTGAGGATTTTATCTTAATTAATTAATTAGCAAAACCCATCCAATCCACTACTGAACTGGAAAAGCTTAACCGGAATTTGCCAAAAACGCTAATTTTGGCCTGTAGGTAAGCGCATTTTGACCAATGGTGAGGAGAAGACAGAAGACTATCTTCTTCTGACGCTACAACTGAAATAGCACGACAAATTTTACGATACGGTGTCGTCGACACTCATAGAACGAGAAAAGGTGATTCTTAGGCTTTAGATTGGATAGTAATTTTATTATAAGACCCAAATCGGAAATTAAAAAGTTACATATTTCCGGATAATTCACGAACTATCGACTAATTCATTGTCCCTTGGAGTAAGATCGTAAGCTCAAAAATGTGAATACATTTTTGAGCTTACGATCTTAGTCTTAAACGAAAAAAATCCGAACTAAGCGATTATTAAGCTTGAAAATGTATTTTTGTGCTTACCGATCTCGGTTTTATACTAAAAATATTCTCAACATCTTAATTCAAATTTCATATCGCGTAAAATTTGCGTATTGCTTAGAGACGTTTACGATTAAATGTTCATAACAAACTCACAATAATAACCTCAAGAAGCAAGGGCCAGTAGCAAATCAATATACACTTACAAAACATTATTTATCGCTTTAACTTTTTGCGTCAACCCTGGCGCAACGGTCGGCCATGTTGTCCGCTAAATTGCGAGCAGCACGCGCTCCCAGACGCTTGCGGTTATCGTCCACGAAGACCCATCTATATGCATATACCTACTACCCAGTACATACTAAATGCTACCCACGTACATATACCTACATAGACTAGATTTAAACGTATTATACTAGAAGATGTTAAATAGTTATCATAAAATTTAACATGACATGTGCTTGAATCGTGATATTATTTTGCTTGAAAATCCATTTTTTCCCCAGGTCACATCACAAACCTCTAATAGGTCTTTAACACCAGATTACCTTTGAAGGATGATCATATGACAAGATGAAGAAAGTATTTCCCTTTTTTTACAAATAAAGATTCTAATTTCTAGTGCAGTTATCATAGGCATCCTTCTGCACTAAGTTCAGGTTACATTTTCCCACGGATATACGATGAGACCATGAAAATCGATCACAGCAAAGAGATGAGTCTGTCTATCAATTTTTGTTATTTGAACAACTGTCACATTTCAAAATAACCATCTTATAATAGGAGCTTGTTTTTTTTTTGTAGTATCACTAATATAGGAGGCCGATATATTCAGAGTTAGAGGTCTAATTCGCAACTGAACCACGTTTTACTCGTATCACCCTCAGTCATCTAGAGTAAGTATTTCAGTCATCAAAGTCGATATTTTTGAAAGCGATTCCGCGCCGCGTTTCCTAAATGTCTCGCGGGCTAAAACCGCCGCGCTGAGTAACACTAACCACACTTCTGGATAGAATTGTCAGGATATAAAGATCCTGGCAACAAAAGCATGCTTTTCGACGTGTCGATGTCTGGACGCTGTGGATTTATTTATTTATTTATTTAGAATTACATTTGAAAGAAATTAACAATTGCACAATGTTGCCTCTAACTAACTGCTTTTACAATTACAGATAACACCGCATGCATTGTTTAAATGTATTTATAGTCGTAGACCAGCATAAGCATTAAACTGAGATAGCGACGTGTCCGGCAATGGCAGGTTACAACTTCTGTAGCAAAATAGATTTATGTCGTGATATTTTTATTTTACCATGGTTTCCTTATCTAATAGTTAGGTCTGATTGCGAAACATCTGATCACGAAGTGCCACTATTAGACCGGCGGCTTCTAGGATTACGGTAGAGCGTACATGGAATAAGATATAAAGCCTTCATTTATAGCTACCTAGATGCCCGGCTTTGCCCGCGTGTAGGTTTGTTATTAAGTGAAGTCTATCAACTACTGTTTCCCGCGACTTACACGCGTAAAATTTTGATTTTGCAACTATCTAAAATTCTAGCTAAATTTTATCTAGATCCGTTCAACCGTTCCAAAATGATTGAGTGTCTTATATTCTTCCAACTTGCGTATTTATAAGTTATACAGTAAGAATAATAATATTATCTCATGTATAAATCTAGCTTTACCTGTGGGCCAAGTTTCATAAGTCAGAAGGTAAGTTCAACCTGGTTTTGGGATAGAAAGAAATAAATGTGAAAAACATTACAAATATTAAGCTGCATAGCTTCTATCGCGGGCCCTGAGCGTGGAGACCGAATCCAGAAATTCCGTAACGAAAATAACCTAACACCACGAGGCACGATCGAACATTTTTGAATTTCCGAAATTTAAAAGAATTTAGAAGAAAATAAGGATTTTGACAGTATGGTTGCCTATGGTAACCATATCTGCCAAAATAACAGAAAAATTTAATTACAAAAGGCAAAGTTAGAAAATACATAAAATTATAAAATTAAGCTATTGCATAGCTTCTATCGCGGGCCTTGAGCGTGGAGACCGAATCCAGAAATTCCATAACGAAAATAACCTAACACCCCCCCCTCCGACCGGCACAGCGGTGATACTTTTTAGTTTTATAATTGCATAAGTTGATAAAAAATGCTATGCAATAGCTTTACCGCGGCAGTCTCCGAGTGCCACACGTCTTTTTATCTTGATTCCAAGTAAGTAGCTACGAGTATCAAAGCTCTTCTTTTTGTATAAAACAGAAACAGCAAAGGTACACAAATACCCAGACTAACGGAAAATATGAAAATGTGGGTTCCCAGATCACAGATCTCAGAGTTCTCCTCAGAGCTGACCACGGCGGCCGTCAGAAATCAGCTGGGTTTGTATTATTGAGTGACAAACTTTCAAACATACATTTTGACCGTATTCTGTCAGTTGACTTGTCCTATCACTTTGAGCTATCATCATTATAATCTCAGCCAAACGACGCCTACAGCTGGACATAGACCATAACAAGGATTTCCACAACGACCTGTTCCGCGCCACCTGCATGCTTCCGGTGACCTTCAGCAGATCGAGCTATCATAAAAGTGAAAAAATACGGACGATGTTTTTTATATGGTCACCCTAGCGTGATAAATCGCGTGCCTATCGGCAGACAGACCGAAATAACGGCGCTGTCATTTAAACGCCTCCCGGAGTCCCGACATAGCGCCGCGACTATTAACTAGCCCGGTCCTGTTAATGTCCCCTGTGTCCACTGGCGTAGCTCAAACAATTTCGGATAAATAAATAAACATGTCATAAACTAGGAATGACTGCAGTAACTGTGGATTGAAAGATAGCGTGGAGAAACTTTATTATTTAATAAGACACTGGTCAGAATATAAAATAATAGCTAAAATTGGATTTGTTTCGGAAACTTGAGACTGAGAGAATTTGACATTTTGACGACCTAATCAGCGTATACAAAAAAATCGGAGCGGTCGTTGCACTCCCATAATACTAGTTTTTAAGCTTCTGGATTGGAAAGGATCTGGCATCAACATTAATGACGAGTATCTGACACACCTTCGCTTTGCCGATGATATAGTTCTTATGGCTAAGACTTTGCAAGACCTGAACACAATGCTCGCAGATCTTAGTAGTACTTCCCAAAGAGTGGGACCTAAGATGAACATGGAAAAGACGAAAATTATGTTGTATAAGTATCGTACCCGCTCCAGTTTATATTGGGAATACTACACTCGAAGTTGTTGACCATTACGTATACCTGGGACAGATAGTCCAACTAGGTCCCTAAGTCTAATTTCGAGAAAGAGATCTCTCGTCGAATCCAACTCGGATCATCGGAATTCGGATGGGTAGCGTTCAGGAAGCTACGAAAAATCTTCGCGTCCAAATTATACCTCAATGTCTCAAGACAAAAGTCTTTGACCAGTGCGTGTTGCCAGTGATGACTTATGGATCTGAAACGTTGTCGCTTAATATGGGTCTCATAAGAAGGCTCAAGGTCACACAGCGGGCAATGGAGAGAGCAATGCGTGGTATTTCCCTGCGTGATAGAATCAGAAATGAGGAAATCCGTAGGAGAACTAAGATAACTGACATCGCTCTGAACTGAAGTGGCAGTGGGCGGGACACATAGTAGGAAGAACCGATAGCCGCTGGGGTGGAAAGGTTCTGGACGACGATCTGTGGGTAGGCCCCCAGATGGACCGACGATCTGACGAAGGTCGCGGGGAGCCGTTGGATGCGAGTGGTGCGGGACCGATCGTTGTGAAGATCCTTGGGGGAGGCCTATGTCCAGCAGTAGGCGACAATTGGCTGAGGTGATGATGATGATGATGAGTTTTACAAAACTGGTAGCGAATACAGCGCGTTCTCAATACAGCGCGTCTCTTTTCTTTAGTATGAGCAGGTGGATGACCACCGTGTCCTGCATCCATCGATCGTGTTAAAAATACAACGCTAGGCATCCGTAATTAATTAGTTGGGAAACTATAGGGAAAAGTTGGCGGAGACAGAATACATACAGAGATAATAGCGTTGAGTGGACGCGTCTTTTCTACATATACTCGTACTTAAATTCTTAATCGTACTCGTACTAAAAATACATTTCAATTGAATTCTTCATCTAAATACGCATTTATGCCTTACAAGGATACGTATTGCATTGAATAAAGAAAAGACACATAACAACACAAAATGAATAAGTAATCGCGCGAAAGTCTTTTTGACTTGTAAACAAATATACGAGTAATAATAATTTTGAAAACTAATTTAAAAGGTCCTTTTATGTCTGGCGGCATGCTTTTAAAATTTAAAAATATCTATTCCCGGTTCCCTCCAACCCGTCGAAGATTCACCAAAAAGACAGTCGACGCGCGACTGGCGCACAGGCAAGCGCATAACGTATAAAAGTTTATTCCTACTCCACTGCTCAATATCAGATAGGGGATTAAATTTATCTGGAGCAGCGAGTATGGAGGCGGCTCATAAAAAGCGCGGCCCGCTTGATTACAAAGCCTCAGTTTACGGCGCTGCTCGCGTGCGGCGACGAGGGTAGTTTTTCAGGCACCGAACCCCCGCCACATAAATAAGTGATCGCGACCCCCGCCCGCCCCACCCCCCTCGTAAACTAAGCGCAGATAGCGAGAGGACTTAATGGCTGATCGGATTTTGATTAGCGCGGGCCGGCGACGCAGCCCGCACCCGAATTTGAATAGATAAGTGGGCACCCGGAGACCGAGCCGCGACCGTAATTTACATACTTACTGGCTTTCGCCGAACATAGAGGGTGCCAAGTTATGGCCGACGCAAAAACGATAAAGTTGAAATAAAGCCCCGGTCATCGGTCCGGGCGCGTGGAGTGCCTTTTCACCGAATTCTGTTTGTTATCGACTGCGGCCCGATGCTCCGGCGTCGTTTTTCGCCAGATTTAATCGACGACGCTGACGTATAAAACGCGAAGGTTTACGACACCGTATACTAGCGTGCTGTGACGAATCGTCCGGTGGCGCTCCGTGAAACGACTTTCTAAATTACGGATGAAATATTTTTATCTATGGAATTAAAACTGTTATGCAGATATCGCCACACAGACGCAACTTTTACGCACTCAAATAAGTAATTAACATAACGAAGATGTAAATACTAGCTAGGTATTGTAATGTATCAATGAATGCTAAATATTTTAATTTTGCTATCTCAAAATGTGCCTAAGTTATCACGTGTATTTGCACAAATGCAAACTACCGTCCACTAAAGTACAATTAGTGGCTAACAACAAAAGATATCATACAGAAGTAATTTTAAATTTAAATTCCACATGAAAAACATTTTCCAACTTAAATACAACTTGACATTCTTCAAGGCACGTAACGCCCTATTTAACTATGAATGCTATATTAGTATTGATGTAACATAAAAAACTAGACACAAAATCGGCTTAAAAAAGTGTCCTAACTTAATTTGCATCTACAACTTAAATCAATCTAATAGATACCACATGACATAAATATCCATAAATATTACACGTCAACATAATTTGGCCAGGTTATAAAATTGACATTGACATAAAGCCAACGTCAAACATACAATCAAGGCCAGTATCTGGTTCTGGTGTCATTTTTATATCGGACTGTTTAACTGCGCCCTTACGGCCGTTTTCAATATCCTATCTATCTTCAGTTTTGGCATTATATCCGAGATAGAAAACAACTTCTGTCTTTGTTTCTCTGGACGGAAAAATCAGAGATATAACTGTTTCCTATCTCCGATATGTCAAAACTAGCGATAGATAGATTATTGGAACCGGCCGTTAGACAAGTGGCTTTCTAATATCGTTTACGCCAGACGAATAGATAACAAATGTATGAAAATGACGTTAACAAACTATCGAACGATCGTAAGCTTGTCATTTTCATACAATTGACATCTAGTCGTCTAGCGTAAACAATGTTAGAAAACCACTTGTCTAAGGCCGCTGGTTCTATATATCGATCAATGTACATCAATAACACTTCCAAAATACAGTTTGCATCAACAAAACAAAGACGTGTGATTAAAATTTCACTTTGTTGGGTATTGGATCGCCATCCCGCGGCGCCGCCGGTGTCGCGGGCGTCGCGTCGCGGCCCCTCCTAACCCCCCATGTTTAGTTTGGCAGGTAAAGCACAACGGGGGGGAAAGTGACGTATCGCACGACAGATATCGAGAACCACCTGAGGGTTTTTCGACAATTTAAGAAACATTCGCTTTTTCGTTACGGATAATTTGCAAAAACTTGCTAGAAGAAACGCAAGACGATGTAAATCTCTTTTGAGTGATTTATTTTTAATGGTACTTAATTATTCCTGTTTTAAATTTGGAACTAGGTTTTATAGGTAGCTCAAGTTGCGGCGTTAATGACGTTTTTCATATAGGTATTTTAAAAAACATTACTAACTTAAGTGTGATTTGGTCAACTGTATAGTTTTTATACTTTATTTGATATTTTAGCTATTATTAAATATTAAATAAAATTATTATTAAATATTAAATAAAATAAATCATTTATTTCGACAATTATAAATAAAATAAAAATAAAATAAATCATTTATTTCGACAATTTGATGTTACAGTAGTACAGTAAGTAAGTTAAGTACTTATTCGATTTCTGGTTTGAGTTAATTCAAAACAAGATATTTTCAAAATTAGCAAGTGTTGGGGGACGTAACAAACAAAAATCATTGTCTGGTATCATTGTATAAGGAGATACCAGACAATGATTTTATATATGATAATTACTCATTCAAAACCATGACTGATTGGTGAGTTATCTGACTTATTATTAACATAATAATATTTCTTAGTATAAAAGCCCCTAGAATCCCAGGCTCAGGTTTATATCCTTTTTTCTATTTGCCGCTGAATAAGTTTATCGACTATCATATCTCTGCCACTTTGAAAGTCTAAAGTAGCCGTAACTTAACAGATTCAAGAAGGTCAAAGTACGAAGACTTTTTCAGACCTATGTTGCGGGCCAGATTTCTTGACGGGATCTCAATAAGACCTTGACTTTTGTCCTTTATCAGTTTCCAACATTTGAGTATGTTGTAAGCGCCTTAATAAAAGAAAAACGGCAACTGTCCAGCAGTGGACTGATGTGAGCTGATGATCGTGACGGTAAAGCTTATCTTGCACATACATCTATTAAACGAATAATATGTATAACTGCAGTCTAAGTTAAGTACTAAGTACTAAACGCCTGCTTAAATGATATAAAATTGACCCATTATTGATCCCTAGCTAGATTGATACTAATATATAATTTAAACAAAACAACAGTTTTTTTCTAACTAAATACCAAGTGAAAAAACAACCTATTGTCCTTAGAAGGTAATTTCAAAATATACAGTTAAATAATGAGTATGAACACCATAAAGCCGGGTTCTGCCCGGGCGCGGGTTTTACGGTCGCGGCCTCTGATAGCCTTTACGCGAGGACCACAGATCTATAAAATGCAGGCTACCACAGTTAACATAATAATATGGCGATAACTCAAATTTCAAAAGTGACACAAATATACTACTACGTCAGCAAAATGTAATTGTTGTTATAATTTAAATGCTAGACATTTATTTGGAAAACGTTGCTTTGCTCTAGGACAATTGCATCCAATAGTTTTTGCAATTTTCTAACTAGGTCATCAATTCACTTAACGAGATCAAATCCAGTGGCTTTCAGTTCCTGTAGATCGCTCGAGAAACCGTATTCTGACTGTTGGCTGTCAGACTGCGCTTTTTTTTTTAAACCAAAACTTATAAAGTAAATTACCCTAGGTTGTACGCATATTATAAAGGCAATTTCGATGGAAAATGATGTTATGGCCTATGATAATTACAGCTTACAATGATAACAAATGATGCTATCGCAATTAACTTTATGGGAAACAAAGTTCTATCACGTGACT
Source organism: Anania crocealis (assembly GCA_949315895.1). Lineage (NCBI taxonomy): Eukaryota > Metazoa > Arthropoda > Insecta > Lepidoptera > Crambidae > Anania > Anania crocealis. Next base: position 4,703,300 of record OX438868.1, read on the forward strand.
AATATAGTAAACAATGAGTATGACATATGAAATTATGAGAATATTATGTCCGTTGACCATTGTAGAAGAGAATTTTTTTTAATTTAATATTTAAGACATGCCTCACTGGGCCACACAGAGCCATCTAGTCCCAAATTAAGCTACTATTAAGTATCCTGTCGTATGGGGTACTAGACAACCGATAAACTTACTTATATACTTTTTTTTTAAATACATACTTATAATACATAGAAAACACCCAGACCAGTACAAACAGACATGTTCATGCACACAAATATTTGTACTGTGCGGGGATCGAACCCGCGACCCATGGCTCAGAAGCAGCGTTTACTACCGCTGATCCAAATGGTCGTCGTAAAATTATGGCAAATGAAATTCTGTCATGGGTGTAGCCCATTTAAAGATGGTGAGTGATGATAATTAAGTCTGCAAATGAAGCTACCTTAGTTACTCAGTTAATACGTTGTTTTTGTCTTATTCAATAAAGAACACAGCAAATCTTTTACCAAATTGGCTTAGTTGACCTACTGCATAGGTTCTAGGTTTACTGTGGCGGTGATGGCGCACTGTTTTATTTGCATGAAGACTTTCATTATGGTTTATTTTAATTAATATATTAAATTAAACTAAACATGGATGTAGTATATTATTATCATTTTAACGGCCTTAGCATACTTGTGAAGTTCAACCAATTGTAATAAATATAATTGATGTTCAAACTAAGTACCATTGTAGACTGTAGTCTACATTCAACCAAATCTTTTTTATTGGTTAAGCTGCCAATTGTATGGGCTGGAATGTTTTCTTCCATAGCTAGTTTACATTAAGGGACAATTAATATTATTATGTTTTCTTAGCAGTCGAAATAAATAAATCTGTTTGAACTTCTAAAACTTAATTATGAGTCTCTATCTCAGTTACTACCCAGATGAACTATAGCCCTGCAAACTATTGATATTGGTTTAAACGACGTTAACTCAGTGTTTTCCTTAATATATTGAACTTGAATTGATGCCAAGTAAACCAATGTCATGCCCATTATCATTAGAATCGAATTAAACTTGACCCATATGTTCAAATTGATTCATAGTGACGCTGGCGATTCCTTTGATTTGGAATTAGTTATGTTAATTATTTAAATTCCTTAAAATTATACGTAACTGACTGCACATTGATTATTAAGGATTGAACGTTGCATCAAACTGTTCTCTACATTTATTCCATCCACAAGAACGGAGTACACATCTTAAACATGTCTCTAACTCTTATGTTTATATTTGATATTATACCACACACAAATTGTTTGTTTGATATAAGAATAGGTATTCGTTGACCGCAGAAAATTAGATACTATCTTGAGGGAACCGTCCTTTTTTAGGGATATGTGCTATTTCAGCCTATTATACAGAATGAAATTTTAACCACTTTCCAAAATTTTTATAGGCGTTCAGTATCGTATTTAGAGCCCATTTATGAAGAAAAAAATTTACATACATATTATCACGCCTCCTTCCCAACGAGGTAGGCAGAGACCAAGGCCTTCCACTTACTACGATCCTGGCATACATCTTTCGCTTCTTCCACATTCATCAATCTTTTCATGCATGCTCGTCGGTTTAGAGTACTCTTGACCTGACCTTTCTTCAGAACATCCCCGATTTGATCGTGATAGGTTCGTCTAGGCCTTCCTCTTCCAACGTTCCCTTTCACACTCGTCTTGTAGATCTGTCTAGTCATTCTTCTCTCATTCATCCTCTCTACATGCCCAAACCATCTAAGCATCCCTTTCTCAATCCTTGTGACAATATCTTCTTTCAAAAGAAAAAAGAAAAAAATGTAAATCAAGTTATCACCCGAAAATATCTTGCGCAACATAGTTTTCAATTTTTACAGTCCTAAGCCTGTGAAGGTATGAATGGAAAATCAAAAACTTATGAATTGTATCGTAATGAATGAATGAGATGCGCATCACGTAAAAAAAGTGTTGCTAGGAGACCGTATCAAAAATTTTTGATTTTTGGCTGACATTTTCAAAGTGCTTTATCTTGATAATTTGTACTGGACTATACCAAAAGAAAAAATACTTCATTTGTTTTTTGTCTCGTATTAAAATTTGGAAAGTGGTTAAAAATTTCATCCTGTATAGGTATTTCATTCAGATAATACCTATAAATAAAACAGTAAGATAAGATAAGCTTATAGTGGTTGTTACTATATAAATTCGATCCAAAATAGACCAATCTTAATATATCTTCTTAATATATCAAAATTTCGTGTAACGTTGTTTGTCCGCGATGGACTCCTAAACTACTGAACCGATTTCAAATTTGATTTGCATACCGTGTGCAATTTGATCCAACTTGAAAGATAAGGTAGCTTACATCTCAATTTATAGTCGCAATATTATTTTATTGAAATTATTTGTTCTTGACTCTTAAAGACTTGGTAAAGTAAACGCCATATTTGGTGACAATGACATTTAAGACGTCAAAATCAAATTAAATTATTCTGAGGCGATACGAAGTTCGCGGGGTAAGCTAGTATAATATACACAAATTTCGTGTCACGTGGTTTGTCCGCGATGAACTCCTAAATTACTTAACCGATTTAAATAAAATTTGCACAGCGTGTGCAGTTTGATCCAACTTGAAAGATAGGATAGCTTACATCTCAATTTATGGTCGCAATATTATTTTATTGCAAATTATCTGTGTAACATGGTAAGGTAAACACCATATTTGATGCCAATGACACTGTGTGACGTCTTACGCCAAAATTATTCTGAGGCGATACGAAGGTCGCGGAGTCAACTAGTATTTAATAAGTTAAAACCAAAATACTACGTCTGATAGGAAAATTAGGATAAAAGGCTTCAATATCCATCATGTAGAAGTGTATTCTTCCTATAAATACTCTGAACAGTAGCCAGTAAATCCATCGACTCGTATGTTCTAATCTACCTACATCAGTCGCACTATCAAACAGCCGCTCATTAAAAACCACCATAACCGTTGCGGAGTCGGACGCTGTACCAGATATTTTGGAAGGAACGAGACATAGAGGAGTTACCCCTTGCGTTTATTTCCCCGTGTGATAGAATCAGAAATGAGGAAATCTACAGAATAATTATTAGTTCCTTCTCTGCATCTTTCTTGCATGCATCTCTAAAGATGTGCGCGGAAAATATACATAGATAAAAGAACCAATGGCGGGCAACAATGTTATGGAATTACGACCGCGCACAGGATGCCGATTAGGCAGTCAGAAGTAGGCAGTCATTTTATTAAAAATAAAGCATTCTTCTTCATTGTCTCGGTTGTGGATGTTGGTGGTATCTTCATTTATTCTGATAAGTAATCAGAATAAATGAAGATACCACGATAAATGAGATCTGAACAATGTATATAATGATGTCCACATTTATTTATTAACCACCCATAGGACAGTAAGAAGTAGTTTTATTCTATTTCTGGTTCTATTCCTTTAACATGATTAATCAAAAACCATTCTGTATTCCTATTAACAGCCAAAACCATGGCTATCCCAGCCGGCGCTCGTAAAGAGAAGGATTTTTATGTACGTCTTGCTAGAGCCAGAGCGGGTTTATGGCGATTCCACGAGGAATGCTATCGGTAATGAGGAAATTGCTCGCGACGACGAGCAGGCACATCGCCTGCGAAGCTCTGGGATGCCTTCGAAGTAGGCATTTAAAGAACGACTCAAGTGATTGACAGAGCCTCTACGCCATAGAGTAATTATATCTATGGTTATCATTGTGAGGTGCCGGCATTTTATAAGAATAGAGCAACGCCCTTTTCTTCCCACGGGTGTTCCCAGTAGCAATTAAAGGAATACTGTCAGAAGAAGGACACGGAGAGAAAAAAGACGCTGGTCTTTTCTCTACCATCAGCCAAACTGAGACCGCCAACCACCCTGCTATGCGTGGCGATTATGGCACAGTCTTTCCTTTTTTTGAAGAGATCCTTGTCCAGCTGTGGACTGACATAGGCTCATTAGATATGAATCTTTAGACGCGAAGAATACCTATCTCACCTCATAAATGGAATGCTCGACTTAATGCAAAATACCAGTGAAACCTACCGCGCTTTCCGACTGCATGCAACCCTAAAAAATATAAGTCGGTGTTTTTTTTAAACCTCCGAAACAGGTGCGCCCAATACTAAATCCCCGGGCCGCAAGCCGCGCGGAAAAAATAACTGAAGCGCGGGACTCGGATGGCCTTCCTTTTTTTTCAAGCCTGACATTACATAGTATGTATATATACAGTAGATCTAGTTACTTAGTGTCTTTACAAAAATTAAAACGGAGGTTACTCCATAATACTTATGCGATCATGGGGAAAATGCATTCGTATTATTAACAAATTACCACAATCTATTGCTGAATTGTTTTTCAACTGAAATCGCTTGTTAAATTTATTTTAATGAAAAATAATCTAAGATCCCACCATACAACGACCTTCACCGAGCTGTTCATTGGATGAAAAGTATTTTATATACAATTAAATATGCCAAAAAATATATTTTGGGTTGCCTAAAAAATTTCAGTCCAGAGTAGAATTTTTAAATTTGACAACAGAATTTCATGACTTTTTTTTTTCATTCAACCGTATACCACCGTGTTCATAAATGAATAATATTTATTTGTATTTAACTTTATTTAATTAACCAGACCGGTGCAAGTAACTAGTTCGATTTACTGTTTATATCTGCCTACTCAAGAGTTGTGACGGGAAAAAAATAGTCAACCTAACGTTTGCATATTCTTTGGGCTTCATATTTTCGATTGGTATGAAATTTGTCTATTAACCAAACCAGTAAAAAAATTTAAATAAAAATAAAATAAAATATTGTTAATTAATCATACTCTGGACTGAATTTTTTTAGTCAACCCATTTGCAATATATTTATTGGCATATTTAATTTTACATAAAATACATTTAATTCAATAACCAGCTCGGTGAAGGTCGTTGTATGGTGGGATCTTAGACTAAAAGGCCCACTTATTTTAACAGTAATCTGTAAAATGTTACAGATTAAATAATAATTAAAAAAGGTTAGCGATTATTTAATCGAACCTTTTCATAAACTTGGATGCCTACAAAATAAGACATTCATTGTTTTCCATCTCAACGTAGTACCACACAACGTTGTAAAAATAAATGTTTGACATTTACTTCGATAAAAATGTATGCAATAAACGTGTCTTAGCTCGATTATAAGTATAACATACATAGTTAAAAATAGGCTGACAATTAACTGCGTTGCTTTAATTAAGCACTAGCCTACTCTTGTCTCGAATCAGTGGTAATATTAAATATTGGACATGTGAAAGCGCCTCCTGGCCCCTTATTCAGCTAACCAAATCGTATCACAATCGTAATTGAATAGTAGGTTTTTGACAGTTCTAGTATGGGCTAAATGTGAAAATCGCCCAATTCAATTACGATTAAACTGCAATTGAAATAGCTGAATAGCCCTGGAGCCGATTTGTAGAAATAAAACTGATTTGAACTGTTTTTTTCTTTAGTGACAGTCGCTTTTAAAACTGTGACACTGACCTTACATGGTGTGAACCTATCAATCATGTACTGTAGGTAGGTACTGTTACTAATGCCTTAAGATCAATTTAGTTTAACGATATTGAACGTTTCAAGAGCAAAAACAAATGCAGTCACTTCAAGAACTGATACTTAAAGACTTTAATAATATTTGCATACGAGTCATATTTTATGTCTGCATACTATAATAATATAAGAGATATACATTTTACAACTACTGTGGCAGAGTGTCGCACACATCGGTTTTCAAGGTGACGACTCTAGCTTTGCTATAAGTTCGATCCTGGACGGTATAATGTTTCCTACATTATTTTTCATAATGTCTTGGGCCTTTGTGTACCTTCTTAATTAATTCTATAAATGAAGCACTTGGTTTAGTTGGGTAAAATAGTCCTTTTTTTTTAAAGCTCCACCACTCCAGCATTTCAAAACCACAGTCAGTCGAGCAGAATGAGCATTGTTTTCCTTTTTATATTGTGTGTCTACTTTCAACACGTTCGCTCAGTAAATACACGGAATATGACGCAAAGATACTCGTACTTTCCCGCGATGTAACACTAAAAGAAGTGCTCTATACGTAATAACGTTTTAAAAGTTCATTTTAAACCCTTTAAAGCGAGCTAGCCAGGACCGGAGTCTAACAGAACAAACAAGCCTTACTTACTTAAGTACATTTACAGAAATGAAATGTATAAAATTATTTTTGCAAGCTTTAATTATGTAGTATTTGCTGTTTTCTTGAGTTTACGCGAACACTATATATTGAAATGAAAGATAGTTTACGGTTTACGGATAGTTTACAGATTTTAATCGCGTTCTAAATCCGTAAACTTCTTAGATAATGTAGCAGAGTGTGGTTACCTGATAAGGATGTGGAAGAACACTTACGTATATTGAGCTTATGAATTTTAGTAGATACACCTAAAAAACGACCTAGCTATATTTTTAATCAATCACACGCGATTAGCTAATATTCACAAGTGACGCTGTCTATTTATAAACAACTTGGTTGCCTAGCACCATAGAGTTTTGGACACTTGAGTATGGAAACTCCTTGCGTCGATGCCAGACACCACAACACTTTCCCTCATTGACTCAAGGGTGACTGCAGTCCCAATCCTTCTCTCAATAAAATGAGTCTTGGTTTAGGCACTGCCTTCGTCAATAGGTCTGCCAGTTGCTCTGCAAAACTTGTCTTCTGCACGCTGATTAGTCCTTCTTGAACAGTTTCGCGAACAAAGAAGTGTCTCACACGTATGTGCTTCGTCCGCTTATGGAATTCGGGATTATGAGCGAGACGTATAGCGGCTTCATTATCCACTTTTAGAGTTGGTATGCCTCCCAAAGTCGTAAGATGGCTAAACACTCTCTGTAGCCATACAAGTTCGCGAGCGCCTTCACTTGCAGCTACAATCTCTGCTTCCGTGGTTGAAATTGCAACGGACGCTTGTCTTTGACTTGTCCAGGATACTGGTCCTCCAGCGTACAAGCAAACAACTCCAGTTGTAGAGCGTCCTGTAAGTTCATCTCCGCCATGATCTGCATCACTATATCGTTCTATGATAGGTTTGTGAATTTCAGATTTGTATTTTATTCCGTAAGATATTTAAAAGGGACCGTCCCTTTTAAATATCTGAAAATCCTCTTCACTTTACCCCAATCAGTCCAGGAAGGATTTTCCAGTTTCCTTAATGCTACCCCGAGGGCATATGCAATGTCTGGGCGCGTGCCAGTCATCAAGTATGCTAGTGCACCTACAGCCTCACGATATGGAAAGTTCTTTTTCTCTGGGCTATCATCAACTTTCCCTTCTTCGTAAGTCCTCTCAATAGGCGTCGAGACAGGTTTACAATCGGACATTCGGAAACGTTCCAGGATCTTCTTAGCGTATGCTTGCTGAGAAATCAGAACAGAACCGTCTTCTGAACGTTCGATCTCCAATCCTAAGTAGTAGGATGCTGGTTTACTGGTGATCGTCAGCGTATTCCCTAATTCTGTTAAGAATTGGTTCGCATGGGCTTTATCTGTCGCGGCTACCAATCCGTCATCCACGTACAGGGTAATTAAAATTTTCTTGTCTCCCTCTTTCTTGGTGAAAAGACAGGGTTCAGCTTCATTCTGAGTAAAGCCTCTCTCTAGCAAAATTTCCTCAAAGCATGAATTCCAACATCGAGGTCCTTGCTTTAGGCCATACAGACTTCTTTGAAGCTTGCAGACTTTTGATGTTCCGTCCGAGTATCCTTCAGGCTGCTGCATGTAGATGTCTTCTTTCAGCTTGCCATTCAGAAAAGCTGTGGATACATCAAACTGCGTTAAGTAAAGTTTCTCTGTGGCACTGATACTCAACAAAGCTCTTATGGTAGACATCCGTGCAACAGGGCTATACGTTTGTTCGTAGTCTATCCCTTTGCGTTGTCTAAATCCTTTGACTACAAGTCTCGCCTTGTATTTGTCTATCGTACCATCTGGATTTCGTTTTATACGAAAAACCCATTTACACGGTAGTGCCTTTCTCTTCGGAGGTAAATCAGCCATACTCCATACTTTATTTTCTCCTAGGGACTTGATTTCGCTCGCCATGGCTTTGAGCCATTCGGCACTATCTTCCCTCTCGACAGCTTCTTTGTATGTCTCAGGAAAGTTCTCCGTCCCTACGAACCATACGAAGTCTTCGTACCTTTGAGGTCGTACGATTTTCGATCTGTCTCTTAGGTTGTATCTAGGTTCAGCAACTATGAGCTGCTCTTGTTGATCACTAGCATCGAAAAAATCGTCTACTTCGTTTTCTGAATAAACTTGATCTCCAGTTCTTTCTCCCTCTAGATCACGTTCATTATTTTCCTGGGATTCTATTGGTAAATCAGGCACTTCTTCATTGATAATACGTCCATCGTCTTCTGCTCCCTCTGAAGGAATTGGGACATTTGTCGTTATTGTGAATTCTACGTCTGACTCAAAAGTGATGTCCCTAGACTTCAGTGTTTTTGTTCCATCATAGATGCGATAGCCGTCATCATTTTCGTAGCCTATAAGTCTACCCTTTATTGCCTTTTTGCACATCTTCTTGCGCATCTGTTTGGGCACATGGACGTAACAAAAGCTTCCAATCACTTTATGGTGTGAGATTTTTGGCTTTTTTCTTAGCCATAATTCATATGGAGATTTTTCTTCTACCCTTGACGGTCCAGTCCTATTTAGGACGTATGCTGCTGTATTTATAAGTTCTGCCCAAAGAACTTGAGGTAATTCTCCTCCTGAGTACATCATGGACCTTGCTGCCTCAACAAGTGTACGATTCTCCCTTTCAGAGCATCCATTCTGCTCCGGAGTGTACGGCATAGTGAGTCGCTGCTTTATTCCGTGCTTCCCTAGAATTTTCCGAACGGCTATATTATTAAATTCACCACCGTTGTCACTCAACAGTGTCTTGACAACATGACCTGCATTCTTTGCTTCTTGTAGCACCTGTGCTAGTTTATCCTTAACCTCTAATTTCTCTTTTAGGAAGTGAACAAAGCAAAATCCAGAATAATCGTCTTTGAATAGTACGAAGTACTTGCACTTGGAGATGCTTGATGTTGCAAAGGGTCCACAGACGTCGGCGTGTATCAGTTCGCCACAAACCGATGCTCTTTCCCTTGTCCCAAACGGTTTTCTATGAGCTTTCCCATATATGCAGCCTTCACATTTTGTTTTATCAGGACTAAGTTTGATGCCTAACTCGCGTTTCACCACACGAATGACATGATTCTTATCCTGGTGAGCGAAGCGTTTATGGTACAGTTGCAACATATTTGACCCGGTAATAGCATTAACTTCGATGGTTTTGTGCTTTCTAGGAATGACTGTGTCCATGTCTAACTTATAAAGTCCTCCAAAAGGTACTCTTTTGCCAAGAACTCTCGTAATACCTTCAATATCGAGCTTACACTCTCTCGTTGTTGAGGTAAAAAGATCTTATCTTGTGCTGCTAATGGAGAAATAGGATTCTTCGTTAATGACGGTACTAGCCACACATCATTGAGTTTGATTTCTTCCTTTTTGCAACGGACATTTGATGCTACCACTACGGTTCCCTTCCCTAACGCTGGAATCGTGGTCCCGTCTGCAGTTGTAACAGTGTGATCAGCGTCAAATTCATGAAATTCTGTGAAGAAATCGCTTCTAACTGCAATGTGCGTAGTTGCTCCATTATCTACAAACCAACTCTGTCGGTCTTGTGTTTGTCCTGACGAGCAAGCGTTTACCATCAGCGAGATCTGCTGCACTTGATTCGACTTTGAGCTTTATCCAGATGTGCTTGGAGTTGGCTTAGGTGGCCTCTCATCTCTAATCCACTTTTTGCACTTGCGCACTCTATGTCCTTTTTCAGAACAGTAGTTGCAAATCAGTTGCTCATCCTTGTTGTAGTTGCGCTTGACTAGTCTCTCTGTGGTTGCAGTCACTAGTGCTTCTTCTTTAGAGCTTGCTTGACAACCCAGATCTCTTTCAAATGCGCAAATATGACTTGTGAGACTGTCAATGGTCCTTTCAGTTTGCTTTAGCATCAGCCAGCTTGATTTAAAGTTGAAGAACCTATCATCTAGTGTGTCTAAGACTTTACATATGAGGAAAATTTCAGGAAGCTTAGCTGTGGGATCAACCTTTGAAACCTCCACCTTCAATTCGTTCCAGAGATTCTTGAGCTTTGACATGTGCGTTGGAATATCGTCCGCCTTATCATGTTTTAGTCCAAAGAATTCTAAACCTAAATTGTAAGCTCTATCTTCCGTTTGTCCGTCAAATAGTCTATGTAACTCCAACCAGACTTCATGAGCAGTCCGAAATCTCATAACTTTCTTTAGTGTATCCTCTGACATATTAGTGGTTAGCATGAGTAGAGCGCCAGTCTCAGCTTTCTTATATTTAGCTAACGCCATATTAAAGCTGCTGATTTCAGCGTCACCTGCTCCATCCGCGAGTGTGGGTTTAAGAAAACGGCTTTCTACTACTTCCAGGGCATTTTCAGTACCATCAAGTAGGATGGAAATCTTATATTTCCATGTGGACCAATTTTCTTTTCCTGTGAGTTTGCCTATGTCGATTTTAGTTGAATAATCCATGGTTAATATATCTGATCAGCTGCGGTCCGATAACCTCTTAGATAATTTAGCAGAGTGTGGTTACCTATATTGAACTTATGAATTTTAGTAGATACACCTAAAAAAAGACCTAGCTATATTTTTAATCAATCACACGCGATTAGCTAATAGTCTTTATTGGACTATCACCAATGTTTATTTTCGGTTACACTTTTTTCAGTTCTCTAAGAGTATTTCGTTATAATAATTTTTCACAAGTGACGCTGTCTATTTATAAACAACTTGGTTGCCTAGCACCATAGAGTTTTGGACACTTGAGTATGGAAACTCCTTGCGTCGATGCCAGACACCACAACAAAACTATCTTTCATTTCAATATGTAGTATTTAAATAATATTTACTGTCGATTAATTTACCTAAGACATTTTTTATTTCTTAAAAATCAGATAATGCCGTCCAAAATTTTTAATAATAATAAATAATAATAATAATAAATATTTCAGACATGCCACACTGGGCCACACAGAGTCATTTAGTCCTAAATTAAGCTACTATTAAGTACCCTGTCGTATGGGGTACTGGACAACCGATAAACTTACTTATATACTTTTTTGTACATACATACTTATAATGCACAGAAAACACCCAGACCAGTACAAACAGACATGTTCATGCACACAAATACTTGTACTGTGCGGGGATCGAACCCGTGACCCATGGTTTAGAAGCAGTGTTTACTACCGCTGATCCAATAGTCGTCGTTAAAAGCCTAACATAGGATAAGCAGATTAACACATTACAGATTCTACCATTCCATTTGATCAATGGAATGGGACTAATAAGACAATTCAAGTGTTTAAATTAATTATGCAATTTTACACTTTCTCTAATTTACTTTTTTTTTAATATATTTTTTCGGACATGCCGTACTGGGGCACACAAAGCCTATCTAGTCTCAAATTAAGCTACTTAGTAGCTTGGGTTATGGGTTCTAGACAACTGATGAACTTATTTATAAATATACTTTTTTTTTTGTAAATATACAGATGACTTTGTCATCACCCTCTAAATTTTTTATAGGCGTTAGGTATCGTATTTAGTGCCCTTTATAAAGTAAATAATGTAGGTCAAGTTTTCATCTGTAAATATTTTTTCCGTTTAAGGGAAAATTAACAGCTTATGAATAGTATCGTAATGAATACTCGTAAATGAGATGCGCATCGCTTAAAAAGTGTTGCTAGGGCTCTATCACAAAATTTAAATTTTCTAGGTTTATCTTGACGTTTTCGTACTGGGCTATATCAAAAGACATTGTTTTGGTTGTTGTCTCGTAGTTTGGTGTATTAAAATTTGGAAAGTGAATAAAATTTCATCCTGTTTAGGTGCCTACTTATTTAACATAGAAAATATACAGAATGAAATTTTAACCACTTTCCAAATTTAAATATACGAGTATCAATCTAAGAGACAAAAAACAAATGACGTATTTTTTCTTTTGGTATAGCCCAGTACAAAAATGTCAAGATAAAGCACTTATAAAATGTCCGCAAAAAATCTAAAATTTTTGATACGGCTGCCTAGCAACACTTTTTTTACGCGATTCGCATCTCATTCATTTATTACGATACTATTCATAAGTTTTTGATTTTCCCTTTATACCTTATCAGGCCTAGGACCGTAAAAATTGAAAACTATATTGCGAAAAATTTTTTCGAGTGAAAGTTTGATTTACATTTTTTACTTTATTAATGGGCTCTAAATACGATACTGAACGCTTATAAAAATTTTGGAAAGTGGTTAAAATTTCATCCTGTATATTTAATATTTTAAATATCACCATCATCAGCCTAGATGTCAGTTCATATAATATGATGTTGATACTAGTATTGTATAGCTAGTATCTACTGGTATGTCAGTCGTTAAATACTAGTATTGTATAGCTATCTCTTGGTCGAGCAAAACGCACAAGCATGACTGCGCCGGATCTTATGCTCCAAGCAGCAGTCGTCGCCACTGTTCGCAGATGCTCGCTCCGATGAACAAGGATTTTGCCCTACACTCTGAAAGTGCCATGTCTATTTTGCATCTGTTACTAGGATTACTCGTTGGTCTAGTGGTTTGAATCTCTCGTCGATCTTATTAGCATTTGTCTTTAAGTCATTTACACGAGGACGAATTTGCATTACAAAAGGTGTGACATCACACATCAGCTGCGTATATTTAAAGTCGGGCAATTCGATGCTATATTTTGATATAGGACTGTGTATTTAGTTCTTATAATTCATCTATGCTTAAAGGCCTAATATTTTCACCGCAAGGAGCGGTATCGCACACGGCAGCCTTTACACCCGACAGGTTTTAATTAACCAGCTACTCGGGCCGAGCTGCGACCGTTAGGGAACCTTCATACCCGAACATGACATTGAAAATTCACTATTCGCTGTATTCAGGAGATGGATAAAGCATTATGTCTGTATAGCTAACTTATAGCTAAGGCGTTGGCGGGCGATCACCAAGCGTCCCTCTGAAGGGAGAAAACATATTATTTTACGTATATCATACCTAATTATACTAACGGGAAGTTAGGATGTCCTACGTATCCAATACAATAACATATTCAGAATTAGGATAACATCCCACCATACCACGACCTTCACCGAGCTGGTTATTGGATGAAAAGTATTTTATATGCAATCAAATATGCCAATAAATATATTGCAAATGGGTTGACTAAAAAATTTTAGTCCAGAGTAGATTTTTTTAAATTTGACAACTGAATTTAAGGACTAGTTTTTCGCATTTAACCCTATACAACCGTGTTCATAATTGAATACTATTTATTTTCATTTAACTTTATTTAATTAACCAGACCGGTGCCAGTTACTAGCGATCGATTTACCTGTTTATACCTGCCGTATATATATTATGGGTACAATTTAAATCTGAGTATATATGGTTACAATTTCAGCTAGATACCTTTACGCATTACCCAGATAAACAGTTTTGACATACCTACAGGCGGATGGACGGCAAAGTAATCCTACAAAGTTTCAGTTTTTTCTTAATGGGTACGGAACCCTAAAAATAAAAGTTTTCAACTACTTGTAGACATTTGCGTTTCATAACTTGAGTTAGCATAGCATATCATCAAAGTTAATAAAAAATAGTTATGAATAGGTCAATATAGAAACTTCGTTTTCTGGACGACATTTCGTTCACAAGGCAGACTGTTCCCGACCATCCAATTAGACTCGGGACTGCATCTGAACGCTGTGTTCTAGTTGGATTCCACGATAACATTAGCCGTAACGGATTCTGCCTAATTAAGCTGGTTTACGTGCTATCCAGTTGAAATCCATACATGTTCTCAGAACAACTGCTTTATCAATTGGGTCAGACATAGATTTCGTATGCTCTACGTCTTTTTGTTGTGACGACTTCCACGGTTGAGTGGTTTTCACGGTTTTCAAAGTGTCGCTTGCTCCGAGGTCTCGAGTTTAATATTCGGACGTGTCAATGAAGCCAAAAGTATTTTGATATATTTTCTCAAGTCTGGGTGTTTGTGGTACCTTCTTTGTTTCTGATATGATTCTAATCGAAAATGAATTATAAAATATAGAGAATAGCACATAAGAATTGGTTTGAGCTTTCGGAAATTGTTCTCTGCCGTGTGATACATAAATAATTATTAGACGGTGAAGAAGAAGAAAGGGTAAGGAGGCCTGGGTGCAGCAGTCAACTAAATTCATTAGGTTGATGATGATCTCTAAAACTCTATTCCTTCATGCTAGAATAACATCATTTATCACAAACCCATTAATAAATGATACTGTATTCGATAACTAGTAAAACTATCATCTCCATTGACCAAAACGCTTTAGGACAAAAAAGCTTTTACTTGCATGAGGCGATGAGATCATAATTAAAAATTCGAAATCTGAAAGAAAAACATTTTCCCACATAAATAACGACTAGTACCTAAATCATGACTAGGGATAGTTGTCATCAAAAAATAGGGATATTACCTTTCATATTAACTCCCGTGATCAGAAATTATGATTCCCATAAAAAGCAATTTTACAGCTTTCGCTCTTGGCTGAATCACTGAAAAGGGGAAATTCTACTTTACATACGAATTCGAGCAAAATTTGGGCATCGGACAGCCCTATCTTCTAGCACTAAGGCGACGTACCTAAGCCCGGTGTAAGCGAGCGTGCCAGAACATTCCGTCAGGGAGAATGCTGAGCGAGCGACGAACTACGGTATGCAGCGACAGCCTGTACTTAGCTAAAGATTGTGGACACGAAAGTAGCTTTACTCGCTTGCTACTCGCTACCATTAGGATGGTTCGTACAGCAGGAATCATTTTTATAACAAGCAAAGTCGTCTTGAAGAAACAAAAAAATGTCTTCCATCTATCGTTCGTTCACAACAGGTAGAACCTTGTTTTTAGTTCACTGCTCTCATCTACATATGCCTTTACAAAATCTCAGATTTTGACATAACCACCACGCTGCTTATCAAACGCAGTTTGGATATTTAATTTAATTTGATTTTGATTTTGATTTCATAGTGGTAGATAGAAGATGCTTCTTAATATCTAAGAAGCCGATCTTCTTCGCTTGAACTCACTTAGTCACCTTAGGACGAGAAACGGCTTGTGGCTCTTTAATGCCTGCACCACACGGCAATTGGTGTAAAAGAAAAGCAACAGCCTATAATCATCCCACTGCAGGGCAAAGGCTTCCATTATTGAATACAAGTTACCACAGCAATTATGGGTACAGGCATAATCACAATTGCCAAATGCGGGTTTGTAATAACTGATCACAAACCCGAGCAATGTTCGAAAATCGAAACTTTTGTCTCCCGACCAGATCTTGGTCCAGTACTTAAACCGCTCTACCAGTGGAGCTTTGACGTAGTAGGTATTTAGCCAAAGCGATTTATAGCTTGAGCTGTAACACTGCCTCTCGTTTGACGTCTTCAGCATAACGTATCGCTGGTCGGCGGGCGCGGGCGGCGCATACAAACGGTTGTTTACTGGGATGACTCCGGCGCGACGCTGGGAATGCGCGGAAATCTCGCATTATAGGAAAATGAGACGCCCTTATTTATCTGTTTTGGCAAGCGCGCAAGAACAAAACGTGAGTCTGAAAGGTCGAGGCGCCTTGGATAACCTTGACGTGTAGTCTGTTTTAGAAAATCACCTACGAGGAAAAATTTCGACGTTAAACACAGTCCATGTCTAGGCATTATTTACAGACTTATAAATTGGTCAAGGTTTTTTTCAGTGGGACTGTATGAGGTATATAAAATAGATTACTTATCGAGATGGATGGGTAGAGCTAACAGAAAAGTAGTGTTGTCCAAGGAGCAGTAAGTAAATCCATAATACTGCCCCTTGGCTTGCTGAATTTTAGTTTAAAGTATCCTAAATTAGTTTCAAAATTACACATTGCAAATACAACAATGCAACCATAAAACAGGCACATGGCTCCCGACCGGTCAATTCGTACCAAATGACTTCCAATAATCTATTATCTTATTAGCTACAGCTCCCCAATATCTTTTCACTCGAACCTATCTCGAAAACCAGACGTCTTTTCCTACTTACGCAACAGAATTTACGCTTAAGCGAGCGAGGTCCAGGCACTAACGTTACTCACTCACACCCATGCAATTTGTATGAGGCTCTCGTCTATCGCAAGTGAGACTACCTCGTCCCCCGCGTTCTGTACAGAAGCAGGCGCCCGAGGGGCTGACCACGGCGGTGGTCAGAGATCCCGATGTGACAAACTATGGTATAGTGCGGTATCGGTAGCTGGCGGACGTAAGATGAGCCCCCGCGCCGCCCCGGCTCCGAGCTCTCGTTGCGATCGCAGGGGTCTTCGAGTGCATATCTGTAGGTCACCTTGGGGTGGACGGTCGTGGCAGTATATTAGGGTAGGTATAGAGTGGCGAGTGGCGAGCGCCCTCGCGCGGCGTGTGGGTGAGACGTTTACGGTCGGTCCGCTGGTCGACGACGTTGCTGTGACCGCTCTAGGGAAATTTAAAACGGGACACTAAATAATAAATCGTCATGGACGCGAATTTAATTCCCCGGACCCGAGCGCGTGACCCGTATCCGTATAACTTGAGAAGAATGTATAATGTATTACTAAATGCGATGTATTATGACAACATGGTTATTGACATTGTTTATTGACATGTTGTAAATGCAAATGTGAAGTGGTGATATAAACTTGGTAGGGTACACTTTTTATACAGGGTGCTAGGTAAATGGCAAGATAAATAAAAATAAATATACTTCAGACGTCGTGACTATATCACTATATTATTATGTACTTAAACTGGAGTGTTTAATTATTTTACAACTAAACACATTCTTATTGTACTGAGGTCCCTATTGAAAAAGAAAACAAATTTCGCTAAAATGTATCATAAACGTGTCGTATTGTTCCGTTCCGTTCTCTTTCTATTTGCAAAGAAAGAGGCGTATAAGGGAATACTGCCAAAAGATGACGGGTAGCTGCGTCTTCTTCTCTACCATGGGCCTAATTCGCGTAACCGAATCGCAGTTCGATCGTGATTGAATTGGACGATTTTGACATTTAGCCCATACTAGAACTGTCAAAAACCTGTCGTTCAATTACGATTGTGATACGATTCGATTACGCGAATTAAGGGCCATTAGCTAGACTTAATCTGCGATCGCAAACCCGTCAGCCAAGCGGCGATTATAGCAAAATCCTACTTTTGGATAGGTTTGTTTGTATCCTATGTACCAATATAACAAAAACGGTAAGTCTTATAAATTAAAAATTGTATCCCGAAAATTAATCTTACGATTTGGTATCCCCTCACGCGGCGCAATACCGCGTTGCGAGACGCGCCGCGGCCGGCCCCTCGCGTCGCACCAATTAATTACGGTGGCCATCTTACCCCCTGCCACCCCGCCCGCGCCCACCGAGCCCCCTGGCGGACAATTACCGCCACCGAATCTGCGGAGCGCGGACTTGGCCGTGTGCACGCAGCCTTAAGCCCGAGAGCGACTGGATTACATTAATCTTGGATACACGCGTTTGAATGACGTATTATAGTATGTACATGCTATATATCTTTTATTGTTCTGCAAAAGCTCGAGCCTGTTTTTTTTTAAATTGTATATAGGCTTACAGACTTGGCTTCACACTTAACCCTAGAGTTGAGAGAAAGTCTACGATGAAACGTGCTTAGACGTCAAGCATAGCCCTTGAATTAAAAATATTTTTCCAACGTAATATTATTGTAATCTATAATATTATATAAGATAGGCCGTGGCTTAAAATAAAATAGTATCAACGATTTTCTTCTTTTTCTCTACCATTGCAGAAACTGCGATCGAAAACCCGAATGCTAAAGCGAATCTTTCAAAAGCCTTTCAACAGTGGACTGATTTGTCTAATGATGATGATTGTGACGATACTAAATATATAGCGATCTCGTTTGTTACAAAATTCGCAAAGATTCATCAAAAGAAAATGATAACTTAACATATATAAATATTACACATGATACATAGATTAAATACATAAAATCTTAATACACAAATTCATTACTAATTGTACGTTTTGTTTGTGATAAGATAAGGAATGTAATACTGTTTTTAAAAACCAATGATTAAAGTAAAGAAGTACAAAACTGACTGACATAGTACTCAAACACATTAGTACACAAAAAAAATGTAATCCATCTAAATCAAACGAAGATACAAAAACAACAACATACAGTCAAATTGAAAACCTTCTTTCTCTTTTTTAAATCTGTTGAAAATAAAAACAACATCTTAAAATTACATAACAGCTTAAGGAGTCAACGTACACGTAAAGCGAGCAAGGGACAGACGATATGCGCTTCTCTCGGCAAATAACGGTTCGCAAATCAGCCGTCGGCAAATGATTTACGGCGAAAAAGCTGTAAAGAGCGCAAATGACCCGGCACTGCAGCGGCGCGGCGCCCGCGCTTTCACGCGCACTCCCGCGCAGCAGATGCGGCACGCATCACATTGTGTGCCTAGGGTTGTCACAAACAGATAAAAAATATCACGCATACACATTCCGTACGTTTGACTTTGATTACGTTTTGCTTGTTGGGCAATTATGAATAAAGAGAAGCCGACTCTCCTCATAACACAGGTTAATCTTAGGATGAGAGCAGAGCTATAATGCATTGAAAAAAGTGTATTTAAAAAGATATCTGAATAGGCAGTAGTTGTCCCTTCAAATAAACATTATTTCCGTAATAAATGAGTTTTGGTAATTGTGAACTACGACGTCAAGAGTTACCATACCTTAGCCTATAAATCTAACAAAGCAATTAAAAATATTCAAGTAAATAGTAGGAATCAATCCGGCTTGTAATTCTGAAAGAATGCGGTTTTAAAACGAATTGTAAATGGTGCGTAATTCATAATTCAGATTATCAAATTAGAACAATTATGTTTCTTTTAGGTTTCATGCCTTTGACTCTTTTTTACTAATAAAGATAAGATACTGTTGAAAAAACTATTAGTAAAATTTAAATAAAAGAGTAGTTTACGAATTTTAACTCAACTTAAAGAAAACAATATATTACAAACAATTTCGAAGAAAAAATACATTATCTTTGTAGCCTTTCAGCATATACATATTTCTAATTGTAGTGAATTCCCTTTTTAATTTTAAATGGAGCCAACAGCAACGAGACTATTGAACTCCGTAAACTCCGATATTACTATTTTTATAATATTTAAATTAAAATTTAATGTTATTACAACCCTAGCTTCAAGATGGCCGCCGATCGGCGCAGATGTGCGCGCGCGCCACCTCGGTAGATCACGCCGATTCACGCCGCGCCCGCTACTACCTACTGCATGTGTGGCCATGCCGTGGACGCGATATTATGACAATCACTGAACTCGGTACAAAACACATTCTCCAACAAAGATAGTCTTTGTCTTCTGAACTCAATATAGAGATGTGTAATTTCATCTATTGTCTGACATCGCGTCTTTTATCACAATAATTTATTTATCAAGAGTTTTTTAATATTTGATAAACTATCTGATTTGCAACATGGGTGATTTGTATGTAATAATTAGGCATAACAAAAGTAAATTGTTTGCAAATGCAACGATACGATAGTCTGAAATTGTGCATAGGATTGAAAAAGTGTTTTACTTTGGCCATTGTCTTGGAACGATTGAATGTCCAGTCACTTGCGTTTGGGTTTTATGATATTTGGAATCGCGGTCGCTCTGGCAGGTACCTGATCTCTCTCCTAGCATGTGTATATTTTTACGAATTGTTTGTCACTGATATAAATGTCTGTATCTCAGTGAAACAGCGAGTAATAGCGTGATACTTTGTGGGAGTTTGAGACTTTTAAACGGATGCTATTAATTTTATTGTAAGACTTCGAGATTTGCTAAAATTGCGTGTTTGTGGCATTTTTTTGACATAAGACCCCAAAGTACAAGTACAAATAATCTAAATATGAATTGAAAATGTATTTAGTACAACAGTGACAATATTTTCGGCCGAGTGGTTTAGACATCGCATCGGTTGTCAAGAGATCGTTAGCTTTTAGGTTCCATGTCCGTTTGGGTCTAGGTGTCCACCATCAACCATCTTCATTTTTGATTTCCTCTACAACAAATGTTTCAATAGCAGCATACCTCGGATAAAAATTACTCTCACTAAACTCACATTAAATTGTTTAGTATTTGATCATGAAGCAAAGGCGGATAAACTATTCTTCGTGACTTCTTCACGAAACGAATTAAAATATTATTTTAATTGGTTTAAGTTTCGTGAAGAAACACAAAACATCATATTTCAAATCCAGTACACACACAGGAAAGAAAAGCCCTTAAAAAGTACAAACAGATAGAAAGTACAGAATTAGCATTAAGTTTTTGCTGTTTGATTACAGAATCCTAAAACATAGTGACAGAATATGTGAAGTACTAAGTCCCGGGATCACACCTCGCGCCAAAAGCCGCCGTGTGCCAGCATTATGATAATCGATGGACAGTTTCATTCACCCCCTGATGCCCCGTGATTAAGTATCTCTGATAGAATCATTCACCACCCGTCGGGATAAGTCTAAACATAGGGATATTCGTTTTACAACAGACGTGCCCTTGATTTTAAATTGAGGATATAGCAGACTACCAGAGAAGGGATGGTCTATTCCAGTGGCTAATATTACCTTTTTCTGTAATCGTGGACTTTTTGACAAGTAAGATACCCGGGCTTGGCACAGTCAAAACTATTTTGACAAACACTGACAAGGGCACATGTTCAAAAGGAACAAAGAGTGATACAGAAACAATAGAAGCTTCTTAAAACAGAATATCTACACTATCATAGACAACTTGTGTTGCTCGCAACAAATACCGTCATTAGAGCGTCATCCTCCGCCATCGCCACCGCTTAGAAAAAAGCTAATTTTAACACAATCAAATCGACACAATACCATATTATCTGTAGACGGCTAGATCGATTTGGGTTTTTCAATATTTGTGGGAAATTAAGAAAAATACAATGGAAATATAAAAAATATTAAGCTTCTTGGCAAATTTTTTTTGTGAATAAACTTTGTAATTGATATGGAGCTTTTACAAAATGTATGTTAATAAGTAGAAAAAAATGTAGAGCCACAGCAGTTACTGTTTTTACAGCGCCCACTACAAAAGACATCAACGGGACTCTCCTTGTGATAGATTTTAATTTAAAATAGATTTTTATTTTCATCAAAGTTAAACTTTTGGTTAAATTTTTAGCTTAAGCTTATAGATGTTGAAGTTTTAAAAGTAATGATTATGAATACTGTTTTAGCCCGTCTTTTTGTTTAAATTTATTGTTTAAGTTACTTTAATTTTAATCTAAGTACAAGTTTTGCAAAACTACTATAAATTAGCTTAGACTTAGCCGCAGTTTAAGAAAGCTAAATACACCATTTATATCATACTAACACATTTGCGTTTGTGCGAATCCAATTTACAGCCAATTAGTCTCGTAGAGTTAATTTACATTTGAAAAGCTAAATATTCGATATAAAAATAAAGTTAACTAACAGCCTATAATCATCCCACTGCATGGAAAAGGCCTCCATTATTAAATTCAAGTTACGCTACGTCACCACGCCTGCCAAATGCGGGTCGGTGATCACAAACCCGTGAAACGTTCGAAAATTCGAAACTTTTTGTTGCCCGACCCGGGATTCGAACCTGGGACCACGAGATCTTGGCCCGGTTTGCAAACCACTATTTTTGTAGTCACAATACCTATAATAAAACGGTAACACATTTATTGTGATGATTCATGACATAATATAATCTCTCGATAATTAGAGAGCGATTGTCTTTTACTGCATTTATTTTATTAATAATGAAAAGTTATATCTTAGTAAAATCAATAGCTTTTTGCAAAATGACATGCAGACAGGTTTTTCGAGGTTATAATAGGGGTATGAAATTGCCGATTATTTTCCCACTTTTTATTTTGTTTATAGCTCTTAAGTATAGTCATATTATTGCGTAATTCTTTTTAAAAACTAAATAAAGTAACTTTTGACTAAAAAAAATGCAATACTAGTGCCTATTACTTCAAAGAAAGTCGTTGAAAAGACCCCTTACAATGTGTCAGCTGACCTTCTTGCTTCAATTAAGTATATTTGTATTATATACTTTGATTTTCAGAAATTTAAATACTATAATGCGTAGCTTTATAACCATCTAAAGAACATTCACCTTTAATTGCATCGAAAACTGTTCAGGCGTTTTTAAAAAAACTAAAAAATTGTTAGTATGGAAAAATGACTTTTCTCGATTTCGTCCATACAAAACGGAAATTTCATACTTTAACCCCTAATATAAATCTAACTAATGTTATAAATGTGAATGTTAAGATGGATGTTTGTTACTCAATCACACCAAAACGGCTTAACAGATCTAGATGAAATTATTAGAATAGCACAAAGGGCAATTTTTATCCAGGAAAAAGTAGGATAGCATCACAATACACACATACGAAGTCGTGGGCATTAGCTAGTGAATCATATGAGCAATCAATGAGTCGTAAGTTCGGAACTGATACTTTTTTCACCCAGATCAAACACATTAAGTCACAAAGTTAACTTAAATGAGCAATCGTTATATGCTAAACAATGCCTAAATTCTTAAGGCTTAATCCTTTGTCTTCCCAACGTATTTCAAGTTGTCTTTGGCTATCCATGCAAATGATACCGCTTCGGGCGGTCACTTAATAAAAGTTTCAGCTGCCGATAGGTATCGAACGGTTAGAAGCTGTTGCTTGCTCTAAGTTGGACGTAAACGCAAGACGGTGTCCGGCCCGGGTACATATTAATGAGGGCAGGCAGGTATTAGGGGTGGGAGGATGGCCCGGGTTGTTATGGCAACGCGACGCGGCCTCGGGCGACGCGGTGTAATGTCTACAGAACAGGCGCTCAGCTCAATAAGTAACTGTTATTTTTTTCTTTCAATTTAAATGGTTTTGTTGTTTCTCGCCAGATGTAATAGGGGCAGTACTTTTTAAGATGTAATTTGTATTTAATTTCATAACGTTGAAATTGGTTTCGCGCAAGACGTAAAAAAACGAATGGTGAAAGCGGCATTGGTAGCATCGTTCCAAATGTGGTTAGGCGTGAATGGTCAATTGAGCCATTGCTTCTGATACATCACCGCAAACCATTGTTTGTATCAGAAGGAAGCCCACCTAAGCCCTACACCTGGGTCACAAGTCTCAGTCAAAGCTAGGAAAACCTTTCTCAGAAACGCCATGTACCCGGCACCCGGGTTCATTGTTGATTAAGAATATCGTTTCATAAATAAATTTACGATGTTAGTTTTACAACAACGTTCAGATTTAAATTTACCACTATATCTATGAACAAAACTGTCAATGTAGAGCTAATAAAAAATTACAAAACTAATGTTAGTAAGTTATTGAAGATCAAATATCACCACTCACACAATCATAAAGAAACCAGCTCCAACTGGCGTTGGTTCTTCTTACGTATATAGGAAATATGGGAAATGAAAATTGATTTTTGGATTTAAAATGGTGGATGTTTTTGCTGACCATAGACCAGAGTCGGCCGATACTCGTGGATCCTAGAATTGATGCGGGGCTGCGGAGGTGCGGTTCAAGATAATTATGTTTTTGAAATTGTTATTTAGCTGTGAATTAAATTTAAGTAGGTTCATTCATTCCGTTATTAACACAGAAACAAACGTAAATTAGCAAAGGGATGTGTATCCATGCTTGACAAAAATAAACGTAAATAACCAAAGAAAAGAAGAATCTATACTTCCATACTAATATCATGCAACAGATTTTATTCGATGACTTCCGTGATGGAGTGGCGTACTCACTGGTTTTCAATGTATCGCCGGCTCCGATTTAGAAAGAAAAAGTTTTTTCTGTATTTTCTCGGGTCTTCGTCGGAAAGTCCAGGCTTCCGTTTCAAGATGAAATTTTAAAAACAAACACGTCAGAGGCTTGTATTAGGTTGCTTGGGAACCTCGGAAACCAGACTATCCTTGATCCCTAATTAATTAATTATCTGGACTCTAGAACTTCTATTCATACGATAAGTAGAAGACACATCATTGTATAGATCAATCTACTAAGAATCATCATGAAAATAATATCATCTTTATACTTAGTAGAAATAAGTTCTAGTTTAACTAGTATCTCTGACCTGGGCTTTCCCCATCCAGCCGCTGCTAACAGTTCTCAAGGTCATCAGTCCATCGAGCCGCAGAGATGTGTGGCGTTAAGCAAAGGAGTTCAGTCCAGCAGTGGACGGACAATGGTTGTTGATTGATTTTGAACTAGTATCTGATAACATCATAAGCAAAATACTACTTAAACTAGTATATATCAAAAATCAGAAGACTCGATGGCTAGCAATAAGACAGTAAAATATAACAAAACATTTTACTCAGTAGCATTTACCCGAAAATCGACCCAATTAAACTCAAGGAGTTCACAGCAAAACCCTCCGTACCGCAGTCGGGTAAAAACATTAGTTGCCAACTGAGACCCCTATCTTGCCACACCCCGCTTGTCCACCCGATTCTCGCGGGGGTGGAGGCGACGGCCGCGACAAAACCCGCGCTGACCCGACCGGCCGCCATAAAGCGTCAGAAGCGTAATAAGTAGAGTGACCATACATTTCACAGTAAGAGACACTAGTTTCTTACTAATCCATATAATTAAACCTTATAATTATAAGTGCGAAAGTGCGCATGTATCGATGCTTGTAGCTTTTTCATGTAAAAACTACTGTACGGATATTAAAGACACATACCAGAAATAGTTTTGATTTAGAATAATACATAGGCTCTATAATCTATCCTAAAATTTCTACGGGAACACGGCATACAGTTTTTTAAGTTACGTGACACAAACGATAGATAGCGCTCCCTGTGTATTATATCTATTAAGCACAAGTTCTTGTTTCTCTCTCAACCTGATTTCGAAGTTCATGCGGACGAAATCGTAATCATCCCAATCAAACGACAACCACGACTGTAAATAGGTCTCCGGCAAGAATCTCCACGACGATTCATCTCGCATTCAGTGGCTTTGCACGACCTTTCGCAGATCATCGGTCTACCTGGTGGGAAAGCCTTACTATGGGTCCCACCCACTGACACTTAAGCTCAGAAATTCCTCAAGCAATGTCGGTTATATCAGTTTTCCCACGGTTTACCTCATCTCTGATTCAGACAGGATAATACCTAGGATGTCTCTCTATTGCCCGCTGTGCTTTTTAATCGAAACAAAATCGTCAATAGAAACGATTTATATTTATTTTAAAGCATCTAAAAAGTACTCTATCTCTAAATATTATTTTTATAGCTTTTTCGTGTTGACTTTTCAATAGTACTTTAAATTTGATTCCAATCCAACCGATAACTAGCAATCTCCAGGCTGGGTAATATCGAAAGGCTTAAGTAGTTAATGCTAATCATAATTTCTTAGTAGTGATACTTAAACCTTGTTACATTCTAACAATTAAGTTTTTTAAATAGATGTACTTACTGATATTAACAAAGTAAAATCCTGCAACTGTCGAATCGCTTGAAGCGAAACTTTTGGCTAGAGCTAATCCTAGTAAGCTTAGAATAATAACGCTTATTCTAAGCTAGTAAGAATGAACATTTTATTGGAGCACGAAGGGAGATGTGAGTGAAGAAGTATTTGTTTAAACGTCTAACGTTACTAATAACATCACTTTAACACTTCGATAGCCAAACGGTACAATTAACCGATCGATCAACCAATCAATTCAAAAATCGAATAATCAATTGTCTCATCGCGGTAACCAGCCAGAGGGCGCGGGGTTTGAAAAGGGGTGAAATGTGATTACTTAATGGTGTTACACTACTTATGACGTTTGGCCAGTGACCAGTGACGTTTGGTCTTCTAGACATAATAAAAGATCCAATTAACAAAATATTATGGATAAAATCAAAGTTTTAGTTTGGAAGGTAATATTTAATAATAATAATAATAATAATATAATTTTAATTCAGAAATTGCTTTCCATAGAATGGGTTAGTAGTTACAGAAATCTTATAAGCTAGGGTTAGTAAATCAATACAAATAATATTTAAAGAAAGGCTACTACTACTTTACATTTACCAGAGCTGGTCTCGAGTCGACATGGACACTGTTCCAGTGCCTCAAGATAGGACAGCAATAGCGACTACCTACCGCCGCCAGGAGGCTGTTGGGGCTGTCCCGGACGCGGCGCCACGCGGAGGCGACCCGCTTGCGCATGACAGCTGGGAAGCTGTCAATACGAGCCTCAGCAAACATTGCGGATGCACTGCAGTACCGGGGCAGCCCCACCAACATCCTGAACCCATTATTGTATTGGACGCGCAGGGCTGAGAGCGTCCGCTGTGTATAATCAACCCATAGACTGCAGGTGTAGAAGGACTGACAATAGGCTCTGAAAAGAGTTAACTTTACTTCAGTATTGCACCGTGCAAATCTACGGGCGAGCATATTCGCTCTCATAGCTAAAGCCCTGCGCTCCCTCTCTATGTCAGCCTCATCCGACATATTTTCAGTAACCCAGTGACCCAAGTACTTAAAACTTGTCACCCTTTTTATTGGTAAGCCTTCAAGAGCAACTGTAGGGAAATTGTAACTCTTATTTTTTGATTTAAAAACGACAATCTCGCTCTTCTTAACATTGTACCGTAAGCCATGAGCCGCTGCATACTTCTCACAAATACCTACCAATTTTCTTATACCACTAATTGATGGGCTCAGCAGCACCATATCGTCGGCGTAACTAATGTTGTTATATGGAATATTATCAATAGAGCAACCAACTGCAGCGCTGCTGAGCTCACCAATCAGACTGTTCACGTAGAGGTTAAAAAGTGCAGGGGAAGACAGGCCGCCCTGTCTCACCCCGCACCCCAGCTCGTACGCCTCGGATAGCATACCTGCCCATCTCACCTGATTCCGTTGACCATCGTACCAATACTGAAACAGACCTATAAGATCTCTAGGAAAATCATTAGTTTCAGTAGCCAGTTTCTTCCAAAGTACATCGTATTCAACCATATCAAAAGCTTTCGATAAGTCTAAGAAACAGGCTATAATAGGTGTCCCACGATTTGTGTAGTAACGTATAGTGTGCTTGAGACAAAGTACGGCACTTTCTGTGGATAACTGTGGTCTGAAACCAAATTGTGCATCACACAGATTAAGACAAGTCTGTAACTTCTTCTCAAGCAAACCGTCCATCACTTTCGCTATAGTAGTAGCCAGTGAGATAGGTCTATAGTTGTTTTTGTCCGACGAATCTCCTGTTTTATTTTTCAATACCGGTACGACAATCGTTTTCATAAACTCAGAAGGCAAGTACGAGTGCCCTATGCAAAAGGAAAACAACATAGCCAGGACGCGTGGCAGATGAAAGCCAGCGTGTTGCAGGTGTTCGATACTGATACCGTCGTGACCTGGAGATTTACCGCGTGTCATGTTTTTAATAACGTTTTTAACCTGTTTAGCCGTAAAGCTTGTGACTTCCTCTCCATCACGAATACCAGTATCGAACCTCTGCGACGATTGTTGCTTGGTGTATTTAAAATGGTTTTTAAAAATATTAGCAACTTTCCCCGGGTCACTTTCACCGTCCACACTCGCAGGGACGCTCGGCCTTGGATTCAGTTTATTGGTTTGTTTCCAAAATTTTGAAAAATCTTTAGTTTTGATGTGTGTAGCCAAAATTTGCATTTTAATTTTTTGTTCATTGTTCTGACACCATTTTATTTTTGATTTAAATTGTTTTCTACTTTCTTTCATTTTTTCGTAATAGATTCCTACCTTAGGTTTTCCATATAATACCCACATCTGAAAACAATTTCGAGCGTCACTGTGAAATGGCTTAACATTTTTATTCCAACCTACAACATATTTCTTTTTATAATTCTTATGCTCATGAGACGCTATTGCTGCCCCTCTCAAAGCACATACAATGTTATGATACATATTGTCAATTATCAATTTGTGTTCTATGTTGGAACAGTGATGATTGGCGCAAGACCTAAACTCTTCTGGAAAATCTATATATCTAAGCTTTTTATAACAATTTTCTAAATAATTTTTAATTTGATTTTGAGTTCTATCACCCCATATAGCTTTATCAGACTTAAGATTACATTCTTGTACTTTATAACTCAATTTTCCCAGGTTAATAATTATCTCAAGAGGAAAGTGATCAGACCAGAAAATATCATAAAGTACCCTGACATTCACAACCGATTTCGTGGCTGACTTAGTAGTAATGCAATGATCTAGCCAGCGATGAGAACCATTTATCTCACTTACATATGTAAACGTATCTAAATATTTTAAAAAATTGTAGTCCGTTAAATCCCACAATTGTTCACAGCAAAAAATATTTAACTCATCAAAAAATAATTCGCCAGGATGCGCATTAAAATCCCCTAATATAAATACAGAATCTATATTATTACACTCCACTATAGCGTTTATTTCACTGAGACAGATTGTGAATTCTGTCAAATTGTCCCTCGAGTCGCATGGCATATACACGGTGATAAATAGCGTAGTCCTGTCGTTCACAACCGTCTTAATCGCGGCCAAACGATCTGAGTTACACTGCACAATCGACACTGATGTAAACAACGATTTACGCCACATAATTGCAACACCACCGAACGGTCGACCTTTTAATAATCCTTCACCGGTGTTAACCGCGGACTTACTATGACAGTCAAATTCTGGATGTATTCCCGCAATGTAAGATATATCGTGTGGTAACAGCCATGTCTCCTGCAACGCTATGATATCTGCAGAATTACAAAGCGCTTGAATACCGTCGGTTGATCTTGTGACTGATTTACAATTGAAGGATATAACTTTCAAATTTTTGCTATCCATTAATTAGGCGAGGTAACACGACTACTGAGGCTCTTCCCGGTTATACGGGTTCTAAAATTTATATATTTGCGAAACGATATTCCCACAGGCCACAAACTACTATCAAGAAAACTATCAATTTTTAATTTGGGCACATAAACCTTAAAGGCGTTATATTCACGCTCATACTTCATTTTAATTTCTTCTAAAGTAACATTTACTTTTGTTCTCTTAAATATATAATTCTTGATATCATCCGCTGATGTTAACTTGTTAACATTATTTATAAATAATGGTATCATAATGTCAGCCGCTTTAAAACTATCCGTAGACTCCGTACTTGCTTGTCCTTTCATTCCGATAAACCTATTTTTCAGTCTCCGTCTTTGCACAATTGTCCATTCCTCGTTTGGTTCCGATATTTTCCATTCACCGTTATTAACCGTACCAACATATGATAGTTTGTTTACATGAACAGGTTTCAAAGCGATCGATTTACCAACGGCCTCGTTAGCACTCTTCATTGTGTTCGAAACCTTGGTGCAGGGGCCGCTACCTGCTGCGCCTGCATTACAGGCAGGTGGCATATTGTTGTGATGCGCTATAGTAGGGGTATGCAAAACCGTGGTGCTGGTCTCCACGCGACCGCTTTGCTCCTGAGTTGGAATGAGTGAGCTTTGTTGTTGAGATACCCGACTTAACTGATTATTAGTATCGCAAAAATCTAACTCAACGTGATTGTCAGGGGATAATGTTATGTGTGGTGAGCCTATTGGACCACTATCATAGCGCGAATCATTTAAACAGGCACCCCGTTTCGTGTTAACGTCGGTATACTCGACATTATTAGGAATAGATGCATTTCTGATATCCGTAATCTCTCGTTTCAATTCATTATATTGCCTCATATCTATGTAGTTCTCTTTAACTTTTAGCAAATCATTTTCTAATATCAATAGCTTCTTTAATAAGTTCGTAACATCGATGTGATCGAAGGAAATTGGTGGCAACTTATGAAGTTCACGAGCCACAAAAATAGGCACCGTTTCAGGATCCACCTGCTTGATTAAGCTGATAATGTCGTCTATATCACGCTTTGATTTACCAGCTCCTTTTCTCGTAGTATTTTTCTGGGACTTACTTGTACAGGAGTTAAATAATAACCTTTTCGCATTTAATAATTCATCCTCAGTAAACGAGCTTCGACATAAAGCAGATATGCTCTCCTCGTCCATGACATCCGCTTTGTTTTGGATGAAGGCTAAAACTTCATTAATAACGATGTTACAGTTCGAACATTTCACAGTTTTACTAGTCATTATCACAAAAAATCGCGCGCCGCAATACAAATAAACGAACCGTTGATTGTAAATATATAATTTAAATAATTTATTTCAATAAAAGATTTAGACATATCTGACATAACATGACAATGACAATATGACGATTATTTTATAAAAGCAAATTAGCAAAATAATAGACTATACGTCATAGAACACAGCAAAAAATAGATAATTTATTGTTTGACACAATTGTGAACATAACAGAGGTTTGGGTTGGATCAGCAGAACTACGCCCTAATTAAAGTGTTTGTTTCTAAGAATATTCAATACTAGGAGAAGTCGCAACCAAAGGCTGGTCGCCTTAGTAATAAGCCCCTCTTTGCTTGGCTTGCTTTCTCGCAACGGGGCTCAAAGGAACGCACGTCGCGTGCTCTAATTTCGGTCCTGATTCTATCGAGAATCGGAACGCTTCATTACTCGGGTCGGGGCTACGTGCTAGGGGTTTATTAACTTAGCTTATTTCGATGCAAGCAAACAAATGCACGATCGTACACTTTTCTCATTTTCAAAATGGTGGCTTTCTTTTGAAGCCACGTACGTGTATTTAAACGGAATAGGGAACAGCGCTATGTATAATGATAAAGAGTAGAGTTGCCGCAAATACTCGCTATTATTCGGTATTCGGCATTACTCGTCATTTTTTTTTATTCGTCGTATACCGAATAATAGCTAGTATTATTCGGCATTCAGCGAATAGTCGTCTAAAATAAACTTTTAAGGAACAAGAAAACTAATGAGATAAAAATATATTTTTTTTATTATTTTCCTTTAAAACAATACACAGTATCAATTATTATCTGTAATATGTGCCTCTGCCGTATTCATTAAATTAAATTAGGTAGGCTTTTTAATTAACATTTAAAATCCAACAGAGGCAGATCGTGGTGCAAAAAATTTGTATGTACCTATAACATGAAACAGTTTCTTTAACTTTATTGTTTTCTTTTCCCACAACCTTAGAAGAAATTAGAAATATTTTTAATGTGCCTTATTTATGTCGAATAGTAATGTCGAGTTATTCGACTATTCGTCGAAGTAAATGGCGATTAATCGGTATTCGACTATTCGCTATAACAACTATTCGCGGCAACTCTAATAAATAGTGTCATGTATAATGTATACATTTCAATACAAGATTATTTGTTTGTATTCACATATCCATACAATTTCGGGTTATCTATACTAATATCTATACATAATATTATTATAAAGCTGAAGAGTTTGTTTGTTGGCGTTAATCTCGGGAAGTACTGGTTCGAATTGAAAAAATATTTTTGTGTTGGATAGTCCATTTATCGAGGAAGGCTTTAGGCTATATAACATCAAGCTGCGAACAATAAGAACGAAGCGTCAGTGGAAAATGTTGCAAAAATAGTCGCGATCATAATAACAGAAATTGACGCGGATGTTCTATAAAACGTTTATTGCATATTAAGTGGGGGGCTGATATTATTAGCAAGGCGAATCATCAAGAATGGTGTTGGTAAAACTTTGACAGGGTTACGGACTAAAATTACAGTACTTATACAAGTTATTAGTATTACGTCTCAAACTTCGTTGTAAGACCACGAACTTACCTATATTAATAAACACATAATAAGGCACTTTACGTTTAAAGGAAATAACGAGTTTTTTCTCAGTAATAATTTCATTGGTTTTCTCGAAGCATACGTCATATGTTAATTAAATTTAATGTTTGATTGTGCCAATGACCGTTGTTTGGCTGATAATGAAGTATTAGATTCGGTCTTATCAAGAGCTTGTCTATTGTAAATTAATAACCCTGTATGAAAGCAGGCCATTGTCCCATTTAGGTATACGATTGGTTGGCATGATACCACAGCTAAACGCACAGTCTTAAGGAAAAGCTTCAACCTCTTTTAGCCTGGTAATAAGTAATATTTCGTTTGACAAAACCCATTCATTTTCATTTCTTCACCGTCCAAGACCTTGCCTTTATATTACCAAATTAAACGAGAAAATTATGTAACGGTTAGTAAAAAGACGTCTTATAACGCTCTCGTTTTAATTATCCCGACTTAATACCGGCGAGGTACTTACGAGTCCATTCCGTGAACATCTAGGGCCATTAACGAACTCGCGCACAGCTCAACAGGTGGCGTTTCTCGTTTCAATATCTACAAAAGTTTGCGACGCAACGCAACTCAATAAATCGACCAAATCACTTTGAACTTTTAAAGCCCACCCATTCTCCCTTGAATGTTTCCGACTTCAGTGTAAGGGAGGGACGGAGCGGATCAGGGTACAGTGGTCTTTCTTTACACTGTTGTTATTATCATCCTGGTCCAATGTGCCATTCAAAACTGGGCTCTATGTCAAAGCTAAAGTGATGCTTTTGAGAGAGATGGTACCCCATCCTCGTGTTCAGCACTTCAGTGAGATGTCTCGTGTTAAAAAGGTTTTATAGCATGTTAGCGGAGTCCGATCGCCTGTTTTTATGTCATATTGCATTCGATACGTATTAAATAAAAGTGGGAGCTTATTAAGTGTAATTCACTAATTTGTTCCTTAAATTAAAAATGTGGACAATTTCTGTCGCGATCTTAACAATTTCTGATTTACCTTTATCTTTCAGCAAACACACTATTGACTTAAGTTTATTGTTAAACACTTTTAAAAGGGCCCAGATAAAATGGAGGAGGAGGCGCTTTTGCACGAACAATGTTTTAGTTCTATCACAGCCTCGGGACAATGGAGACCACCGTTTCTTTGCTCACCAGTTGGCGCCACTGCAGACTGAGGTCCGGTGGTATAGCTGTCAAAGGCGATTGGCGCCGAAACAAAGTGTTATATCTTGAATCTAATTAAGGTTATATTGTTTATAAATAACTATCTTGATATCAACAAACTAACTTCTGAAATAGTTGCTCTTGAGGCCGCCTAGTTTTGCGCTTTTTCTTAATTCCGCTTTTAAAGCGTTCACATTAATCGCCAAATAATCCATATTTGCGATATTTTACGAAGGAGATCACTTTCCAGCAGGTAAATTAAAGAAATTATAATTTATGCAACAAATTCCGCTAAAACCAGTACAAAGTGAATGATATTGGACCTCACGCGACACTAGCGCCTCTAGTGGCAAATTCACTAGCCCCCATTGTGGGCTTTATCGAAATTTGAAAAGCAAGAAACTCGATCACTATGTCAGCTTATTTTTAATAGTAATTAACACGCGATATAAGTTTAAGTAGTTACAGATAATTAAACAATAGACTGTGCGATTCCCATTTCCCCGGAGCAAATTTCCTACTTACTCAATCTGCCCGAAACGGCAAGTTTAGCTTTATCTTTTTAACACAATACCTATTTTGAGTAAATACAATCATAATAATCATCCTTATATGAAACAATAGGTGATCATTATGTTAGTGAACTGTACAACTACGCATTCATATAATATTACGAATTTACGAGTAAACATATTAATATATTTATACTAATATAGTCAAATGCGACCGTAACTCTGTCTGTCTGTATGTTACGCTTTCATGCCTACACTACTAAACCGATTTTGATGAAATTTGGTACAAGGATAGATTAGACCATAAAAAAGGACATGGGCTAGTTTCTGCCCGCGCGATATAACCGCCATGGGCGATAAAGCTAGTTCATAATATATATAATTATGCCTATGTACCGTACTGAAATGTACTGGTGATAACACAATACAATCAAACACCAATAGTCTCAATATAATAAATTACGGCCCAAACTATTAATCTTTTCTTCTTAAATTTACACAAAACGAAAACTAACTTTGAATCGCACCTTAGACAAACAATGTTCTTAAGAATTTCAAAACCGTCGCCTGCGGTTAGCGACATTAGCATGTGATTAGACCTTGTCCTAGGCAATTCTAATGGAGATCTAGATGGCGACACATTGGTATTCTCCGCCGCGGCCTCACAAGCAAAACAAGTGGTTAGTTAGAATTCGCTGCGCGCGCGCAGTATCCGCCTTGTAATGAGTCACCGCGATAAACGACACTGCGACCACCGCGACTATCGGTGCTAGGAGCCCGTGACACAGTCATAAGATATAAGATATAGCGGGAGCGGTTTTGAAATTTAGAATATACAACGTGTTAATAAAATAACGCAAAATCTCTTAGGTGGTAGCTTAGCCCATGAAACTGAACAAATTTTGTTCTACAAAATTTCTTAAATGACAAAAATAAAATTAGGATTTTCATACAAATTGACTCGGTTAGCTGATCATATGAAAATTCAACTAACAAAAGTTGTTTCATTTCATAGGCTGAGCTACCACCTGAGAGGTAATGCGTTTTTTAATTAACACGTAGTATAAACTTACTAGACCGGCACAAAACAACTGAATAGCACCACCACGTCTTTTACTATGGGTAAAAGAGAGAGACAAATGAAAGATTGCCACCAGAAGAAGACCACGCCTGCAAAGCGTGGCGGCCAATATCCTACTTTTAGAGAGGCTGTGTCCAGCTGTGGGCGGGTCATGATGGGCGCCGATGATAATGACTTTGAACAATCGTGAAAACAAATTCTTCAGTACCCCCTTTTGACAACCCCCATGGTAGAGTACTTAGATCAAACAACGGTTTAAAAAAACGGCAACTCTGACGTTCCAGTTTTGATTCCCGAAGGGATCAATGTAGAAAATGACTTTTCTATTTGTCGGGTCAGGGCCCCAATTCACTGACACATTGACACATTTATTAAGGTAGTAATGTCAAAATATACAATTGAAATGCAAGTACGATTCTATTGAGCTATTTGTAAATTAGCGGAATAGTAGGGCTGAGCGTCTGTGATACATTTTTTGTTTCAGATTTATTCAATAACAGAATTTTGTATAAAATCACGTAACTCAGATGATAGATAGCGTTGCTGGTTGGTTACCATATCTATTTTGTAAGTCCACATTAATCATTACCCTTTGAACCAAATTCCAAAATCCATGCCGACTAGAATGCGGGCAAAGGATAAAATCACCTCTTACGACATCCATAGGAAGAATGGATCCGTGCACAAAAAAAATATAGAGGCAACTGTTAATCTTTCAAATATCAATAAATGATTTATTTTCCATCTATTTGGTTTTCAACTAATATCCAAATAAGTTAGCCTGAATGATTATCAGTCTTACACAGCTCTCGTATGCTTTCATTTCATGAATCAATGGCGGATGCAAAATGAGAGTCCAACATTATTTGGAAAGATTCCAACGAACTTTTAATACGATAACACAATTATTTAAGAAAACTAAAATACATAAAAAAACTATACCATCTATTGGATCAGTTGTAACAAAGCACTCGGTTCACGGTCTTTTTATTCAATTTTATTTAAAAATATCGTATTCAAAGTTCTCTAACAATTTAGCTTTTCTATTACAAAATAGCCTAGATGTCCTTACTCATGGCTTAGTCTATCTTTTGTACAAAACTTCATCAAAATCGGTTTAGAAGTTTAGGCGTGAAAGCCTTACAGACGGACAAAGTTACTTTCGTATTTATTTAGTAATGATGAACAAACTTAATTAATATAAATCGCTTTCCGCGCCTATGATACTCGCTACCTAACCTCATCACACCCGTCACTACTGTTTTCGCAGTAAAAACACCACGCAGCTGCGCGTGAGTCCGCGGCGTCGCGCCCGCCGCGAAAGGGCCACGTAAGGCCGCCCACACTCGACCCGACGAAAGGTCATTGACGCGCGTCAGTGCCTAATTGCTATTGTTTAGGTATAAGTAGTTGCTATCAATACTAGCTGGTAAATAATAATTGCTTGCCACAGGATGTAACAAGATCTTTTATAAAAACGTTTTTCGTTTTATGATTGGATTTTATAAATTCTGTCGTCAAAGTCGATTGAGCTTGTATTTGCGTAAGCATACATACTTTGACGACCATTTAGATCAGTGGTAGTAGACGCTGCTTCTGAGCCATGGGTCGCGGGTTCGATCCCTGCAAAGTACATTGTTTGTGTGCATGAACATGTCTGTTTGTACTAGCCATTAAGACAAGCTTCTTAGTAGTAGCTTATTTTGGGACTAGATGGCTTTGTGTGGCCCAGTTTGGCATGTCTGAAAATATTTATTTTTTTATTTTAAATTTCATGCCTATTTTAGTGATTGTTGATACTAAAACTTTTTTCACCTAACAATTTACAGTTTTTGATTCTGATTTGATGACTATGTACCTACATATAAATATTAGGTATACCGTATACCTAGCCACAGAATGACTTTGACAAATAAATAAAACTAATGTTTGACTCGACTTAGACTTCATTCATTTTAATATATAGGTATATGAAGCAACAATGATACCATCATCGTTCAATCACCTTTAAAATAATGAAATTCGTAACAGTTGGACGCCATTTGAAACTGAGTAAACTTACACCGAGTTATTTGTCATCTAAAAAACTTTAAAAACCTTCGCATGAATTGATCAGTGCGTTGTCATCACCTTGATAACCAGCCGACCAAATCGACCAGCTTGCGCACAGCCTAAGATGCATATTTTCGTCAGCGCGCGCGCAGCCCGCGACAGCACAATGGCGGCGATAACCGGGGCTATTGTCCGACCGATGGATGTTTGCTCTTCAGACCCGGCTCGTTTCATAAGCTTTTTACTAGACACGCTTACTTACTTAGCGACGGACATTTCCGGGATTAAAAGAATAAAGAACATCACTTAATACCATTGCAAGAAAACCTCAAACCGTACTTACAGACCCGTTACATGTACCTGATGATCCCATAGTAGGTATTGAATTAATTCAAAATTTGATATTGTTGCAGAAATACGTACAAGCGGCAATTAAATGACATCGATAAATATAGCCTATAGGAATGAGATATGAATCGCTCTGACCATTTAGAAGCAGTCTGATATACTCTTAATGTGTTTTAATATTAATTAAATCTGGACCAGTTATTAACAGTTTCAGTTCAACATTTCGTGGTTGCAGCTCAAAGATTATTCCTTGAACTCATCAGTAACAGTAACAACGGTATTTGGTAAAATAGGTCATTGCTACGAGACTTGTAAGCATAGTGCCTGAAAAGTCAAGTCTAGAGGTCTAATTGGAAGAGGACGAGGCAAAAGACAAAAGCAAATTCAACATCATAGCATATTTGTTATGACCCCAAAGTCAGTCGTTTAAGCGCATGTTTTATGGAAACACAATCACCCAAACCTGAGGCAATATAAATAAGTGGTACAATATTGTCGGGGATTCTCGACCAACCAGAGATTAAGCCCTTTCGATCAAAAACTTTGAGCTGGTGCCATTTTAAAACTCGACTACGGAAATTGACAAAACAGTAATCGAACGTAGCTTTAAAATCCCTGAGCTTAAAAGATCTTAGACCGCTTAGGATGAAAGCGGCAAATTATTATATCTTGTCAAAATGTTCCACTGTGTAATTTCCAAGAGAAGCTTAGAACTACAAGCTGCTCTTTCTGACCTACTCGCAGATTAGAGGATCATAATAAAACCTATTACGATAAGCAAGCTTTCACAAAGTCTATGATAGTGCAGTCGACGCAGGCGCCGCTAACGATCGTTAATGGCGTCGCGCCGCCACTCCGGCGCACCCATAGACCCCCACGCAGTGGGGCGTGATGGCCGCATTGTATCTGAGCTTCAACCATTAGATGAAGTCCGAAACACACGGTCAGAATGTGAGAGTTCGATATCGCTGCTACATCACAGATACGGACCAGATGTTAAATATCTTTATCTTCTTGGAACAATTTATGGTTTTGATCGGTATCTATGCTTTGCGTGTTAAATTGATATTGAAATGGGGACTGGCAGCAGCCTCAACGAAATCAAAGATAAACCTAGATTAAAAAAACACTGAATTCTACTAAAACCACCAGGCTTGGCAGGCGAGTTGACTTGACAATCGCAGTTTGTCTTATGGTGGAGAAAATACGATGATCCCAATCTTCTTAAAACCGAAACACAAGCACAACATACTTAGTACATGTTGATATGTAATTGACTACATGAAATAATGATGATTAATGGCATACGCAGTTGCAAACTTACAAAATACAAACTAAACACAGTACAGAGCCAAATAACCATATAATTTGTATGAATCACAGTATTCGCGCTTAAAGCTGCAAGTGTTGCTATTGCATGTCGCCAGAGAACATCGACAAAACATTTCAATATGATTAATCTCATCACTAACGGCCGGTTCTAATAACCTATCTATCTTCAGTTTTGGCATATCGGAGATAGGAAACAGTTCATATCTCTGTTTTTATATTCTCAGAGAAACAAAGACAGAAGTTGTTTTCTATCTCCGATATGCCAAAACTGAAGATAGATAGGTTATTGAAAATGGCCATAAATCTCACTGACTTCTGTTAATGGTATGTCTAATGTCTATGAAACGAACGACAAACAAGCAAAGATGGAATGTTTTCAATTTTCTTTACATGAATATAACACATTGTAAAAGTCGCAAATACAATTTTTTGAATAAAGTATTTTCGACTGTCTGTGGAATCCGAACCTGGAAACTGGACGACTGCTCTACCTTCTCTTACAGGCGAAGGTTGAGGGTTTGAGTCCCACACTACGACTTACGATTGTATTTTCAAGTTACACCAGCAAATTATTTGCTTAAAAACTGTAATAGTAATAGATTTTGGCAAAATCTGTAAATCGGTATCTCGGTATTCAATTAAAATAGTAATGGAGAAAATCTCGTAAGCCTGAGACAATTGTATCGATTCAAATATCGATATAAATTACAATTCGCATCCCTTTTCGCGACCGGTAATAGCGCAGCTCAGTCGCAGCCATTGAAAGACTCCGGCGCACCCACGCTGTCGCGACGCGGAGCCGCGATTAATTCGCTTCGCCCCTCGGAATTGGAACCCGTTGAAATCACTAATGCGTTTACTTGCCAAATAAGCTGCCATATTAGTCTGTCTGATACTTACCAGGTACTTACTTACTTTTAGTATAAGCAAAGAAACGATGTTAGAAAAGAAAGATGTTTCAGATTTGGCCAATGATATTTAAAAAGTTTACTTTTTAAATATCATTGGATTTGGCTCTATTTTTTAAATGATTGTTAGTAATTGTTACAATCAGGACAGTCAGTTATTTTAATTGTAACATTATTTTATTTAGCACCACAAAACAAGGTACGTAAAAAAAAAAATATTTAAGAATAAATAATAATGACGTATTAATTTATTCGATAAATTCTTCTGTTTATAGTATTTTAGTTATAATTTTTAAAAAAAAACATAAAAATAAAATGATCACTAACATATTTTTCTCTGTATTAATGTTGTAAATATTTTGTATTAGGTACACAACGTATAATGTACACACGACAGCACATTAAGTTAAACAGTTGAACTGCGATAACAGCTTTTATTACGTAGGGCATAAAGGCGATCTCAAGGTCAACATGTAAAGTCTGACGTGCCGCCGTGTGTACCTACAGGTTTAATCTAAGCCTACAGGCAAAGTTCTCCTAAAACCTCGTACCATACCAACACCACATAGTTGAGTACCTATTATCGTTCTAAATATTTGACGAAACTTTAAACGTCACGGGCTGTGCGCGCGCCCCAATTCCATAGCGTTCCTTTATAGCGATGGGCGTTATTAACCGTAACTGGTTATTTAAGCAGTTACAAGCCCGAACAGTGATCACTCGTTATCCGCAACAACAATAACTAGTTAGATTCATAACGCCATTCAAACGATCAAAATAGACATCGGTCTTCAATAACTGCTTTTATCACAACGCTCTGAAGTTAAATTGAATTCACTCTTATGTGAAAGGTCTAGCGTAGATATTTGGTTGGCTTCACTCCTCACGCAAAATCACTGGTTTTAAGTTACTCGTTACGACAAGTTGAAAACGACGTTTTACATTGCACATCCCACACATCGTTTTGAGTACATGAAGGAGTAAAACCAGTAATGTATAAACGGTCCTAAAAAAGAATCGCAACAAAAGAGTGATAGCTTTGTTGCGTGTATGAATGAAACAACTATAGGACGCGAGCGTAAGTGTGAATGAAACAGGTATATGTTCGGCTTTCGGTCAGCAGCTCTCATCCACTCCCTCGCTTGTACTTAATGGAATTTGAGTCTTATTTTGAAGGGCAGAGATTCTTAAAAGATCGATTCGATATTTGACGATACGTGTGCGTGAAGTGATTAAGTTATACCTGCTATATAACCAAACGTTTTATCCTTATAATAATCACGTTTGCTTTAGAGCGTTGTAAAAATAACTAGTTACAAAAATCACTAGTTATGAAACCAGTTATTGGAAATCACATCACGGTTACGTTAAGTTATCTCAAAAACC
Source organism: Anania crocealis (assembly GCA_949315895.1). Taxonomy (NCBI): domain Eukaryota; kingdom Metazoa; phylum Arthropoda; class Insecta; order Lepidoptera; family Crambidae; genus Anania; species Anania crocealis. The sequence continues at coordinate 4,744,138 of OX438868.1, forward strand.
TATAACGACCCATCGCTATTCCTTTATGCGTGACACGCACTGTCCGGTATTTTGTTAGCACTGGAGCCCAGCCGTGCGCACCTCTCTTGCGCACTTCCCACACGGATTGCGGACCGCGGATTCCCATCAGCGCCCCTTCCAAATTCAAACTGTAATTGGATGCGCTGATGTTGTGTACCAACCAAATAAAGATAACTGAGTTTTTTTCCTAAATTGAATGATCTAACTATGGTTCCAACTAAATAATCTGTGTTTTTTTTTTTAACCTATACTTTTTATCTTAACTTTTTATCGCTTAACCGAGTAACAATTTGAAGGCGTTAATTTTTGGTTCAGTTGTTTATTTTTCATCCTGTCAATGCTAGCTTTTTATCCATAATATTAGAATTGTCAAAATTGAATGTAACCGATGACTTTGAGGAGTTCTCGTTGAGGAAACAAACATAAAATTATACGCGGCAATTCAGAACTTCCTCAATTTTCGTTAATTGAAAAACCATGGCAATCGATAATTTACATGCATAATACGTCAGCAGTGCACATATTTATACCCGATTTGTGGGTTAATGTCCTAGCACAAAAAACTGAGAGGAACTGTCCTCCCCTTCATTGAAATTCATTAAAAAGCGCGATTATAATAAAAACCAGACAAGTGCGAGACGGAATACGTTTTTGGGGCATACACATCCGTATCTCTTTTTACGTTAGCTAGTAAGTTTTATATTTTCACAGCTTGAAGGGACTGGAGGCCTAAGTATATGGTTATAAATTTACCGTTTGACAGACTGACGAACGGACGGACAGACGAAGAACCGACGGACTGCCATGCCGGATGGAAGGACGAACAACAAAATAATCTTATAGGGTTTGCGTTCTTCCCTTTTAAGGTATGTACGTAACCCTAAAAACAATCGAAATTACGAACGCGATCGTCCGTTCGAATCCCGCGCATATCCCACGCGGCGCGGTCGAATTCCCACCCCTCGTAAACTTTAATTGGTATAGGCGATCGCTTCCTGCTGGTGCCACGCAGTACGCTGAATTGCAACTCGCACTGTCACTCCCTCAAATAACCGCGGACCGTGAGACCCGCGATAACACGAAAACAAATTGCATGGCAGTATCAATAACAACACGTAGTTATGAGCACGGTAATAGAGGTTTACTTTTTGTTATTAAAAACAATTTCGGACGACGATGATGTTGATTGTTGATGATACTTACCTCAGGTATTTGTTTAATATTACATTTTAAAATATGGAGCAGTGGCGTCGTTTGGCTGAGATTTATTTATGTACATATTTATTTATAATAGGCACACAAACAGAATACAGTCAGGGCATGATCATTTTCATTTTTTCATCATCACATAGATGATTTGAAATATATAATTTATTAAGCCTTTAAATTCTTTAGCACTATAACTAGTGGGCTAATGATGACAGTTTCATAAAATAATTACATTTAGTATATAAACTTGAAAAATTTTGTCTCCTCGCATCTCCTCGCATGCCGGGCGGGATATGCTAATGGTATGGCGCCCGCCCGGCATGCGAGGAGATGCGGGTTCGAGTCCCGCCTGAGACAAAATTTTTCAAGTTTATATACTGATATTATAAGTGCAATTAAGTTGCTAAAATATCAAATAAAGTAAATAATTACATTGTTCTTCTTTCTATTCAGATGATTGTTAAATTGTCTTGTCACTTGACTCTCTTAAAATAACCCACGGGCGCCATACCATTAGCATATCCTGCCCGGCATGCGAGGAGATGCGGGTTCGAGTCCCGCCTGAGACAAAATTTTTCAAGTTTATATACTGATATTATAAGTGCAATTAAGTTGCTAAAATATCAAATAAAGTAAATAATTACATTGTTCTTCTTTCTATTCAAATGATTGTTAAATTGTCTTGTCACTTGACTCTCTTAAAAAAACCCACATACCTACTTTATTAATATTCTTGCTGGCAACGAGCATGCAAAATTGTACAATAAACCTACTTGTATAATACCTACCTAGTATGGTAGATCGTTTTGTGTTGATAACGCAAGCGCCATTGGACGCGCCAAAACGATGCACGTGGACGTGAAATAAAACTCGCGAACTTATTGCTTAATAGATGCCAACGGCCTCTACTGAAACTCTTCCTCTTTACTATTTAATCGACACTTTTAACTAAAGTTTTATCCATAGGTAATCCACCACTACTTTTTAGAGAGAAATTGGAACAAAACAGTCAATGGTTAAAGATATTTAACGTCCAAAGAAAGATCCAATGCGCGAGAGTGCACAGCGCACAAGACCCACGCGGAAGCGTTATCGTCGCGAAATAAATGCTTTGTTGTCTTTACGGTTTGTAATTAATATAATTTTAAGACATTTTCCGTATATGCGACAGGTAAACGCTTTTTGTTTCTTATATATTAGCTGCATACATACGTAGAGTTACCAATCAATGTTGATTTATTTACCTACATATAGTAAAACTATATTATGTAGTTTGTACCTTCTACACCAAGACACAAAAGACAGATCATTTAACACTACGTACGTAACAAATGCATCACTTCTTATAAACAATCTATACCTACCTGCAACTTCAATATTATTTCACTCTTGCTTGTCTTTTCCCAAACCTTAGTTAGATACTACACTGTTTAAGCAAGAAACAGCTCTCTTTCCCGTTTCGGTGAAAAGGTCTTCCAAAACGTACTTTAAAAAAGATATCAATGAATACAAGTGTTATCAATCAAACTGTAATCGGTAGATACGAGTATCATTATGTAAACGCGAAATATAATTAAATGATAAGTGGCATTACGAAACATCAAAAGAGTACGGAAACGTGCCCGAATCGCTTAAGCAATGCAAAATGTTTACTTGATAATGCAAGCTGATTGGCAAGCCAACAGAATAGAGACAATTTGCCCCACGGAAGCGGGCATTTTACGGCGATCTAAGATGGCGGCCATCGTCGGGTCATCTCTTCCCCGTTGCCCCATAAAGTGCATAGTACACGAGCGTAAATTACAGCCGTTAGCTATTGCACGCCACCGCGCACCGCGTGGGATGCCGCGATGCAAGCGTGTCGCCAACTAGCCACGGGCGACCCCTAGCGGCGAGAACTATCGGTAAATGAACTATTATATCACCATCGATATATCACATGATGTAACTTAGGCGAAATGCGTATTTGATGCCTTTAAGTAATGGGTTTAATGCAATAAGTTGCGACGCCACGTTTTATTAGCTCTAAACGCTATCCGATAATGTCACGTGATATATAAATTGATTACGTCAAGTAAAGGCAAAATAGTTAATTTGGCATTTTGAGTCTATTGCCCGTAAATGAATAAAGAATGTGTGGTGGAAAGACTTTTGCATATTGTTATACTCGTAATATTCCATTGGAATCCATTATGACACGGCCCACATGATAACGTAAGTACAACGAATAACAGAGTATTGTGACTTTGAGACATTGGAAAAGCATCAGACATAAAGAGTCTTGTGATATAATAAATATAAATAAAATCGGCCAAGTGCGAGTTGGACTCGCGCATGAAGGGTTCCGTACCAAAAAGGCCAAAAAAACGGGTTTGTTGTATGGGAGCCCCCCTTAAATATTTATTTTATTTTGTTTTTAGTATTTGTTGTTATTGGGGCAACAGAAATACATAATTTGTGAAAATTTCAACAGTCTAGCTATCGCGGCTCTTGAGATACAGCCTGGTGACAGAGCGACGGACAGACGGACAGACGGACAGACAGCGAAGTCTTAGTAATAGGGTCCCGTTTTTACCCTTTGGGTACGGAACCCTAAAAAATGACTTAGGCCACGTCCAGTATAAAAAATGTGCCATGAGGGCACATGAGTAAATATTCCATATTCATGTGATGAGGGTGCACATTTAGTACAACCTATATCAATCGATTGCATGCCGACATAATTTGACCGGCTTATAAAGTTGACATTGACATAGAATTAACGGCCAATCGTTCAATTCAGGACATTTTTAGGAATCATTTCTGTATCGGACTGATTTATCAATAACTAACGGCCCGGCCGTTCCCGATAATCTATCTATCGCCAGTTTTGACATTTCGGAGATAGGAAACAGTTTCTATCTCTGATTTTGCCGTCCGGAGAAATAAAGACAGAAGTTGTTTTTTATCTCCGATATGCCAAAACTGAAGATAGATAGGTTATTCGGACCGGGCCGTTAGGCAACAACAACCAAACGATATGCGCACGCGCATGGTTCGCGCGTCATCGGTAGCCGCGGCTACGACGAGTGACCGCGCCGCGCCGCGGGCGAAAATAAAGGAAACGCGAGCGCGGTGATCGATCGCTTCTATATCCGACGCGATGACGCAACGACAACGCGTCGCTTCGTGTAGACCACGCTCAAACGAACAATGATTTTCGGCGCACCTCGAGGTGTCATTGACACGACACGTCCGGGGAATGCTGGTAAAAAATGGCAAGATTAACAAACAGGGCTATTAAACAGTGCCTCTGTATCCGGGTCGCCTTTGAAATTGCACCGGTTTATTTATGCTGAATCGCATTGCATCGTCCAATGACGTGCGCAAGCGCAGCGGACATCGTTTTCCAAGGTTCGTTTAGCGCGGATCTTTATCTACTGATATGATTCGCGAAAATAGGTCACGGTGAAGACTACCATAAACAAGATAGTAGATTTTCATGAACAGTCGTCATATTATACCTATTATTACCTGTGTACATTTACATTGTTGCTTTTTCTATTGTTTGACTAATAGTTAGTAAGGTTTAACAATAACTAGAAAAGACATTTAATAATAAAGACAATAAATACCTATGCAACACTCGCAACAGTCAATAGGTCATAACCTAAGAAAACGTCTAAAATAACTGCAAGTCAAGTTTCTATAACTATAAGTAGTTATAGAAACTATAACTACATATTACATAATAATCATATTATTATGAAGAAGACATGAAGAAAAAGTGACCAGGCCCCCAATTCGGCTAATTTACAAATGGCTCAATAGAATCGCAATTGTATATTTTGTCACATTTAATATGGTAGTAATGTCAAAATATACGATTGCGATTCTATTCAGCCATATGTAAATTAGCAGGATTGGGGCCCAGAATAGTCATAAATATCAAAACCTGTCTGTAAGAAGACCCATATAAACTTTGATGTCCGTCATCAACAATGATCTAAGAAACTCCCAAATACTCGTAGCTGACTTTGACCCAGAATCTAAATAAATGGAAAATAATAATCACCGGGAGCAGCGAAAGCCAACTTAAAATTAAATATGGGCTGGGCGAAGAGGCCTTGTAATATGACCTTTAGGCCCCTTATTATCACGAGAGATTTTACCTAAAGGATATTTAGGCTGAATTGGATATTTTCGGCTCATTGGCATTTGTCGCAAAATATCTGGAACTCCGCCAAATGCACAGAAGAATAAGACTCCAGGGATTGTCTGGAAAAGATCCCTAGTTTTAGTCTTACGCGAAATTTAGAGGAACAGATTTTTTCTTTTAAACTGGTGTGGTGCCGGCTCGTAAAAATAATAGCACCGTCCCTTTTCCTCCTATAGGTGTGGAAGTAGAGGGCCAACAGCGTCTTCTTTAGCATTAGCCAAACTGCGATCGCTAACCCGCCTAGCGAACGTGGCAATTTTGGTAAAACTATCCTTTTGGAGAGACCCGTGGTGTACAGCAGCGGAATGGCACAGCCACGAGTACCTTTCATGAACCCATGGATGTTAAGATGATGTATATTTTTATTGTAACATAAATAAATAAATAAAAAAAAAAAAAAAAAAAAAGAAAGACGAGTAAAGAAAAGTATTGACAGCCTATAATCATCCCACTCCAGGGCAAAGGCATTCATCATTGAAACCACGATTTCCATAAATGCAAGTAGGTTGATCATCACAAACCCGACAAATGTTCGAAATTTGAAACTCTTGTTGCCCTCTTGGCGGGTTAAACCACTCAATCAATACATCAAAAATCCTATTTTATAATAAAAACCCGATTCTTTTACATCCTACCTGCAAGACAGTGCAAGGACGCCTTGGTGATCGCGGTCGCGAGGTCACGTATCGCATGCTCAGCATCACATCAGGCTTCATATAGGGGTATCTTAATATCTTTGAAATAGGTGCTAGTTTGCAACAAAAACGTATAGCGTTATGTGCAGGCCAGTGTACACAACTGGACACTGGCCACGTGTAATTAGTACATTAAATTATTATCATTGCGTTGGCGCACCGACGACTCTATATGGAATCCGCGCATGTCAGCTATATTATCTTTGACAAACACAACGGTAACCAGAGACATGCTTAGTAAAATGTTCTATAATATCTGGAAAATAGGAATTGTGTTATATACAAATTGTGTGGATGTAACACCATAGAGAAAGATAGATAAAAAGATAGATTTTAATACTTTATTGTTCACAATAAAGTAGGTACCGACTGTCATGTCAATACTGGGATCTAGCCCGAAAGAAGCTTTTTATCAAACAATCACCTGAGTTAACATCTCTTTTACAACCTCCATTTTGAAGTGACGTACACACAGGTTTTCATGTCACCAGGTTCATACAGATAAAATAATTTTTCTAAATTTTCTCGGATCTCCTACGTACCGTGTTTGTGGTACCTTCGTCATTTCTACTTTGCACAAAAACAATATACATATAACCTACATTATTGAGATCATTTATTTATATCAACATATAGCTAATATTATGTATTAATTTTATTGATGCTCATTTTAGGACTAACTATAGTTTTTTATTTCGCAAAAGGATATTTCAATTTCTTACCGAATTTGTTTAATCAAAAAGGGTAATTATTAACAAACATTTTATTATAATGTCACAAGACAACTGGTACCCCTCCTCTCCAAATCCAAATGATTCGGATCGGTCACAAACATAAATACACACAAAAACATATTACTTCGTTCTCGTGCTGCCGAGTAAAGTGCATCAACACACCGGCACCGCTTCGTATTATCGATCGGCGATCGCCCCTCGCGTTCGCGAGGTCACGCCGCGGCGCGGGCGCAGGCGCGGCCGCGGGGCGCCGTCCGGCCGCGACTCACGCGCACGCCGCGTGACAGCGCGACACGGGAGACGGATTCCACGTGTAATTTATTAATTAATCACCAACTTTACATTTGATACTTATATCGTAGAGGTTACAAAGGAATTGCAATTTGAAAAGTTTTTCACGTTAGCATAACCTACTGCCTGCCTAATTAGTTACATCTTTAACTGATGAGATACACAAACAAACTTACCTATCTATAGATGTATTTTATTCATAAAAACCTTATGAAGATATAAGTACTTGAAATCATTGCTAAGTAATTTTGATTTTATGTAGGTCTAGTGGTAAGTACCTAAACTAACTACTTAAACCACTGAGTGCGATCTTGAGTCTGACAACAAACATTTTCGAACATTTCTCGGGTTTGTCATCCGAAACCCGAGCAATGTCAGTGATCACTAACCCGGATTTGGTAACCCGTATCTACTCGACTACAATGATGGAGGCTTTTACCCAGCTGATAGGCTATTACTTTACTAACTTTAATTTACGAAAAACCATTTTAGGGATACCTCATGGAATAACAACAAATTTGTATGTTAAATCGTTCTACAAAGGTAATACAACACCAAGATAACATAGTAATTGTTTATTTATAACTTTGAAACGCTAGTCCACTAATCAATCTATCGAGTCGCCTACGCAGTCGCTAGTCCGCGAGGTCACGCTGCGCACACGCCGCCTCGCGAATGCCTACGTCAACCGCATGACATACAACGCCACGTGGAATGCATTTTGTTTCATCAATCACAGTTTGAAGGCCACTTCAGATATGGGCATGGCGATTTACGCCTGAGCCAAAACAATATCTCAACGCCATCGCAATTATCTGCTCTTTTATTGAACGTAGAAAACTAATGTAGAAATGTATCTGGTCCATAGACCACCTTACTATGTATTCTTACTAATCTATCTATTCATCATCATCATCTCGGCCAAACGACGCTTACAGCTGGATATAGGCCTCCCCCGAGGATATCCACAACGATCGGTCCCGTTCCCGTACCACCCGCATCCAACGACTTCCCGCGACCTTCACCAGATGGAACCTGGTAGGGGGCCTACCCACAGATCGTCGTCCGGTGCGCGGTCTGGTCCCGCCCCAATGGCCATCGGTTCTTCGTACTATGTGTCCGGCCTATTGCCACTTCAGCTCCGCATTCTTTGAGCGATGTCGGTTATCTTAGTTTTACTAACATTATAAATGCGAAATATTGGATGGATGTTTGTAGCTCAATCATGCTAAAACCATAAAAAAAAATTTAAAAAAAATAACTGGCATAATCACCACGCTTGCCAAATGCGGGTTGGTGGTCACAAACCCGAGCAACGTTCGAAAATTCGAAACTTTTTGTTGCCCTACCCGGGGATCGAACCTGGGACCCCGAGATCTTGGCCCGGTATTTAAACCACTAGACCAACGGGGCGTTAAACCATATTATTATATTCCATCGGAAATATCACGATATCTGCCGACACCATACTAATAGTTTAAAGACAAAACTTGAGAAGATCAAAGCACGATTTTCATTGATTAAATTCTGAAATGTAGAGCCAACAATAATATCTGTATCGGGAATTGAGATAGGTGTGTTTTGCTCTTACTAGGGACGATTTAATATCTTTTTAGTAAAAATATATGAACTTCTTGTTTAATTATGGTAATACATACCTCAAATTTCTTTTCGTGGAAGCCCTCAAGACAATTTAGAAACTCTACAGTTATAAATATTTTTGTTTAAAATTGTAGTGCATTCAAACCAGTGTTGATTTTAGCTAAACTTTTACTCGTGATAGTTGAATTAGGAATGGCAATGTACGTATTCATTTTCAGAGATTGAATAATGATAATCACGCATATGAAAAACTCGTATAATTATGTAGGCACTATTCTAAACAAATTTTCACAAAAAATCATTCAGCTTTCAAAATTAACGTTTCTTATATTAGAAGCCTTAATAAATTCGTCAATAAGTTTCTTGGAAGCTCACTCAAGGTTAGAGCAGTCGCCAGGAAGGTGTATGAGTTCAAGTCTCACCTAAGACAGTCGACATTTCTATTCAAGGAAAACAATTTTATTTGCTTAATAAATAGTTTATAAATACGAATAGCAATATTTCAATTACTTTTGATACTCCCTTTGTCTTCTAGTCCCCATCCTACGCAGGTCAGTCGCATACGTGTGCGCGACTGATTAACGCAAGGAACTTTCTAGAAGCTCGCGCGCATACTTTCCCTACAGACGCTACATTGCAAGTTCAGATTTAGAACGCCTAAATAGTATATATTTCAGAAGAAGACCTAAAGCCATCCACCCAAGCCATAGACATACATCTGTCGACCTTTTGATGACCTCCGTGGCGGAGAGGCGTACACACCGGTTGTCAAGGTGTCGCCTGCTCCGAGTTCCCGGGATCGATTCCCGGACGGGTCAATGTAGAAAAAAAGTATTTTTCAATTTTTCGGTTCTGGGTGTTTGTGCTACCTTCGTTGTTTCTGATTTCCAAAATACGAGAGCTTTAAATAGTTACTTAAATCATCATCAGAACAATGTATATGTTGTTGTCCATATTTAAATTTATTTATTTTATTTATTTCTTTATCTGTCCTGAGGTGTCATCAGTGTCATCACGTTAAAAGAATAGCACCACCCCTTCACTTTTTATAGCTGTAAGAGGCGACTAAAGGAGAACTGTCAAAAGCAGACGAGCAATTTTTTTATGCCTTACCGTCATCGATATACCTATAATTAGAACTAGATACACAGGTCCGATACAAGAATGACACTTAAATCTGTCCTTGATTTAAAGAGTGACATTTATTTTATGTCAGAGTCAAATTTATAACCCTACCAAACGTATGTATGTTGACATGCAATAGTAACAGATATTATGCTCATGTTGTATCTATTCGATTGATATAGGTTGTTCTAAATGTGCACCCTTAAGTCAAATGGGTGCAATTTAATTTCGACACTTTTTGACGCTGGTAGTGTAAAAGTAAAGTAAAAGTAACAGCCTTTAATCATCCCACTGCAGGGAAAAGGCCTCCATCATTGAATTCAAGTTACCACTGCAATGATGGGAACTGGCATAATCACCACGCTTGTCAAATGCGGGTCGGTGATCACAAACCCGAGCAACGTTCGGAAATTCGAAACTGTTGCTCGACCCGGTGATCGAACCGGGGACCCCGAGCTATTGGCCCGGTATTTAAAACACTAGACCAACGCGAACGGGGCGTGATAATGTACCTATATAGTTTTTTATATTACATCAATGATGGCTGATCAATACTATTTTATACCCATCCCAATTTCGCTTCCTACCCAGTTCTCATACTATTATAACGTTAGGTAATAGGTATCAAATGGCATCGATCCTCCGATGCTCCGGTCCTCCTCCTGTGAACGGTAACTATTCAAGAGAGGCCGGTGTCCGGTGCGGACTGCGGGCAATTAGCAAAATGGACGCCGGAAAGGCGAGCGCCGCGGGCTCTCGAGAGGGAGATACTGTAGTGTTGCCAGCTCTACGACGCATTGGAGGATAAGATGAGTCAATTGATACGGGGTTTATACCATGTACCTTGTTTAATTTTTTTGTTTTCTATTAACAATTACCTGCAGCTATATTAATTTGTTCTTCCGTGAACAGTTCTTGCAACACTGCCGAAATATCGAAAACTCATGAAAAACAAGATACATGTTATAAACCCCAAATCAATTAACTCTAGTGATAGTGACTATGAAAGTTTATATCATTTAATACCGGCCAGTCATAAGTCTCATAATAGTCACCCTGTCAAGATACCTAAAGTAGGACGTAGAGGTTGTTTTCATATTTTATACTAGCTGCTCCCCGCGACTTCGTCCGCGTCAATTTTCGTTATTATGATCGCGATTATTTTTGCAACATTTTTCACTCATGCTTCGCTCCTATTGGTCGCAGCGTGATGTTATATAGCCTAAAGCCTTCCTCGATAATTGGACTATCCAACACAAAAAGAATTTTTCAAATCGGACCAGTACTTCCTGAGATTAGCGCGTTCAACTAAAAAAACAAACAAACAAACTCTTCAGCTTTATAATATTAGTATAGATACTTCAAAAAAGCTAAAATTATCTGTCACACACAAGATTCAGCGTAAATGTAGCTATTGTAGGTAAATAAGAAAATGTTGATTTAAAAACTATGTCGGTATTCTAGTTAGAACCAAGATATTTAGTATTAATATGAGCTTACACATACAGTTACAGCCATAATTCACAAAACTTGTCAAATTAATTCAAGGGCAAAGCTTTTACTAAATCACTCAAGTCATAATACACGCTACCATTCAGTATTATATTACCGTAAGTTTAACAAGTTTTAGAGCTAAAAGTGAGATGAGTGAGCGATCAGATAAGCTGAGTTCTAATAAGGTCTCAGGGTTATCTTTTGACTTGACGGTTGTATGAAGTCACCGCATGTTTGGAGACAAAAAAAAGGTAATGTTTTAAAAATTTACCATATTGGTGATACCTACTATAAATATACGAAAGTTACAGAGAAGACAACAAGATAAGTCAAATTTGTTATTAAATGTTTAAACTGATTGTAATTAAGAAAGTGGTCGACGAAATAACGACTAACGCGCTGTACTAAAAGGAAAACCACTATAGTGTTGCCAACTTTACTGAAAATTGCAGGATAATATACATACATGCGTATTACAGGTATTCATGTATTATGGCAATTTGTTAGCGATTGTTAGCGTTTTAAATACGATTCTTTAAATGAAAATTAAAGTTTACGGAAATAATGTTAAAAAAAATAGCAAGTTCTAATTTAGGACACCAGTTTTGAAAACGAGATGACAACAGTAATTGATTATTTAGACTAGCCAGTATTAATATAAAAAAAAACTAGTAGAAAACAGAGTTTTAAAAAAACAGGCGATTAGTTAAAAACAATTTAAAAATTAAAATGTTATTATAATAATAAATAATGCAAGTATTTAAGATATATAAAATATTAAGAATAAAAATAATAATCCGGAGTTTGAAAACGGGGTTAAAATGAAACTTATGTTCAATATTCAATGAGATACGTAAAACACAGATCTGAATATATTATAACGCCTATATCATTTTTTGACGGTGTCGTAAAAGTCATTCTGTTATGACTTAAAGATGAATGCAAGTTATGCACTACACTTACTTTACTCTACAAGTAAGTATAAAACAAAAGCTACGGCCCTTCGAACGTACAAATATCATCATATCGATCTTTATTCGATGATAATATGAGGTACGGTCCGGGATTCCATGAAAAGCTGGTCCGAACATGTTAAATGCCCTTTGAAACTCAAAGCGGAGCGGCGCACGCGTCCCTGGCGGAACTCTACACGAGGCGACACTACCCTGTCCACAACCATTTATAGTACGGGCAATCAATATTGCCAATTCAACTTTACATTCAGGGTGAAACTTTAATCACCTTCCAAATTTTAATTCAACAATCTACGAGACAAGGAACAAATTACCTATGTATTTCTTTTGGTTATGTAAGTACTACACTTACTTTACTCTACAAGTAAGTATAAAACATAAGCTACGTCCCATCGAACGTACAAATATAATAGTATCGATATTCATTTGATGATAATATAAAGTTCGGTCCGGGATTCCATGAAAAGCTGGTACGAACATGTTGAATGCCCTTTGAAACTCAAAGCGGAGCGGCACACGCGTCCCTGGCAGAACTCTACACGTGGCGACACTACCCTGTCCACGACCTATTAATAGTACGGGCAATCAATATTCGGCGTGCAGGCAGCCCTCGCCCGCATCGCGCTTCCTGGAACCCGCGGGGCTAGCCGGCCATAGAATAAATAAGCACAGATAATATTTGAGTCAAAAAAAATCATTTTGACCATAGACCATTCAACGAAAGAGAGAGAGAACAGCTTTGCTGCTGAAACACAGACATAATTTACAGAAATCATAAATTTAGCAGACGTTTGCCTCATTAGTCGAAGCTCAAGAAAAATGTCTGGTTGACGTGTATGCATAAAAACAATTTTATTGAGAGTATCCCCTCCTAAAACTCCTAAAACATTTTAGCCACAGGCCAAAGGTGTATGATAGACAACTTCAAACTAAAAGTATGGACCAAGCCATTTTTATATCACGTATCACTTGTATTTTTGGGTGACTAACATTTAAGCAATTTTAACAAGCATTATCAACAACCTATATATATATATATATATATATCAGTGGATACAAGCCTCCCTAAAAGAAGGATTTTGCCATAAACATCACGCTTGAAAGGCGGGTTGGCAATCGCAAATCAGTCAATAATGGTGAAGAGAAAACTGCCCATTTCCTCCTGGCAATACTTCTTTGGTCGCTTCTTACAACATCCGGAAGATCGAAGGAGCGGTACTATTAATTTATCTGTTAGCACCACACGACACATCTTTACATTAACATTAAATATGATTACAAAAGCTACAATTCAGTCCAATTCTTAGTACGGACAAACAAGCTGGCGGGGCTCGTCTAGTTTAATGCCTACTGCCTCAGCGACAGGCCGGGACAGCGGCCCCCGGCGGCGCCAAGCCTCCATAAATCTCGCGCGCTTCTCCGACGTCTTTTGTTTTTTTTTTCTGCCGCCGGTAATAAGACCGCGTCAGTCAGGTATAGATAGCGAGCCCGCGAGATGTAATGGCGTAAATGACTTTTAGAAACCACCCGCGTTCGCATAGCCAATAGCAAAACGTAAAGATGCACGCAGATGTTCCATTTTTAAAATTCGAATTCAATAATTTTATTTGCGATTGTACACAGTAGAATATGTGAATAATGCTATATTACCTGGAAAAGGCGCATTAGTCTGCACATACATAGCAAATATTATAAAAACAATTTAATATGAAGCAATATTGTGGAATACTATGTATTTTGCTCTTACTAAAAGCACTAGACTATTTTAACATAGGAATAAGAATTGACCACATCACAATTGGATCATGGATCAACAAACATGCAACATTTTATGAATCTTTAAGTTTCACTGCTGACACTGAAGATTTCGTTACCGAATACTTAATTATATCCCTTTTTATTACTTTCCTTTTTAAGAGTCTGTAAATGTACTAAAATATAACTATCAATATCTAAATGTCAAAAAAAGTTTTACTTCCACACACACGACACAACTCACAAAACCCACCCACAACAACAGTCTAGATACGAGTATATTTACTTTATATGATATTTTAAGCAATTAAAATATCAGTATTTAAACTTGAGTACGAGTATCCTACTTATTATTAAGTTGATAGCATTTTCTGAAAGGCGATAATCTATGTTAAGTAAGTAAAGCTTTTCGTCCGCGGCTATGCCCGCGTGATCTACACCGCGTAGTATCACACAGACGAAAACTTGTTTCTTAAGGCTTAACCTATTTTTCTACAAAACTTTATCAAAATCGGTTCAATATTTCAAGCATAAAAGCGCAATAGACAGACAGAATTATTTTCACATTTATAATATTTGTAAGGATTTAAAAGGCAGTAAAACGTATGTATCATAAATATGCCGTAAATCTAGTGACCAAGCTATAGACGAATCTTTAGATAAACGAGTATTCGTAAATTAACTTTGCTCTTGACCATATACAAACTATACGGGAATGCCGAGGGAATCAGCGAAAATAATCAAAGCTACATTCCAAACCGACGCGGCCAGTCTGGCATCTAAAAAAACGTACGACTCGTGTGGGCATTTCAAAGAGGTGGACCAATAAGGAAGATTAGGCTAGAGTCACAATACATGAAAAAATTGCCATCGCATTTTTAACAAATTACTGCAACGTAATAGCAATATTATAGTTTATGAAATTAAATCGTATGTTTAAAGTAATTTTAACGAATATCTAGTAGTACCCGTTTAGTGTAGTGGTTCGGTCCCGGGTTCCATTCCCGGTGGCGTCAATTTAGGAAACAAGCTTTTATGAATGGACTCGGATCTGGAAGGGGCTGGTTAATGCTTCGTAAAGCACGTTACGCCGTTTTGAGCCCTTCTATGGCAAAATAGGTAGTAAAAACACCTCATAAGCCCATAATTAGCGGCTTGGGAAATTCTATAGGAAGAATAATGATTTATATGTATGTATATTTTGATAAATTTAAAAAGAGGCTGACAATGATGACAAAAATTATGGCTCAGGCGGGACTCGAATGCGAGGAGATGCGGGTTCGAGTCCCGCCTGAGACAATTAGCTGAAATTAGTTAAGTCAATTAGTACAAATAGGCTGAAACAGTGTGATAGGTCAAAATATTGGGGCATATAAGCGTTCATAGATTGAAATGAAAGGTATGTGTAAGGATTTTAATTCGCGTTTATTTTTCTCGTTTAACCCGACGTTTCCTTCACAGCGTTCATAGTCACGGGCAGACCTGCCCGTAAACATATCTTTCATTTCGCGTCAACTCAAGAAAACAGTGCGTTTATCGCCAGTCCTCAAAAAACAGGATTACCTAGTTTGGGGACTACTAGTAAACAAAAGATGTATTAAACTTTTTCTGTTAAATAATTGTATTTGTATTTATGGATGTTAACGACGCCTAACTTATAAAGGCTAAATATCGGGGCAAATAAGCAGTGTAGCTTCAGCTTTACAATTATTGAGTGCGAGTCTCGCGACATTTGAGCGCGTTCGATGGGCGCGCGCGCCGCTGAGGCCTACTCTGCAACAGAATGTCCGTATATTTGTCCCTATGTCTCGCTCACTCATACCAATGTGTTATAGTATCTAAAAGGGTCAGATAGATCCGTCAATACGCGCTTTGGGTTTCGTAGTAAGGCCTCTGACTCACGGCGGCGACGGCTCGCCGGAAATAATTAGTCGCGAAGATAATCGCCGGTTCGCGCTCGTTACCCCTCTGCCGCCGGTCGAGTGCTTTCGCAACGCGTCGTTGGGTCATCGTCGACCAAAACATGAGCTCACTCTTTGTTAGACATGTAGAATGTACTATCACTGCGTTTGTCTCAATTAAGGGCGCGTATTCATAGAATTTAGCAGAGATGACGTTATCACAAAAATGATAATGTATTGTTAAATAATAAGGACTAGATATACACAGTCTGATACAAAAATTACACCTGAATTGAATTATTGACGTTGATTATAGGACTTTGTCAAATTTCCTGGCCAAATTATGTCGACATGCAATTACATGGATATTAAATATCAAGTTGTATCTATCTATTCGATTGATATAGGTTGTACTAATTGCGAACCTTTATGAAAAACTAGCGTTTGTCCGTGACTTCGTCCGCGTGAAGTAGTTATTTTTGGTATTTTTTTTTAGATTAAAGGATATCATCCCACTTTATTAAAGTCGGTTAAAAATCCTAGCTAGCCTATATCCTTCTCCAAGGTCTAACCGACCATCGTACAAAATTTCATCAAATCGGTTCAGTGATTTCTGAGTTTATTCATTACAAACATAAACACACACAAAAATACAAATCTTTGCTCTTTATAATATGTATAAGTGTAGATGTAGATGTAGATGGGTGCACTTTTTTGACGCTGTGTGTGTGTCTCTATTATTATTACATCAATAGATTCACGGCGTTTCATAATCATTGCGATCCTTAATTATTTATTCGATAGGTTTTCAAAATGTACTTATATATTAATTTACCATTTAATTATACTTTTTAATAGAGCAAAGCCACAGCGAAAAACCCATTATGTTGCACACGCTCATCTCGCTACTAGACCATTCGAGACTACTGTACTTACATTTACAATTTTTAAGTCATGTTTTTAATTTTAAATGGCTAAATAGGCTATTTGACATGCGAAAAATAAAGTTCGAATTACTATTATCAGCTTATATTACGAGTTTAAAAATGGTTATTTAGTAACGGAAGTTGAAAATAATAAACGATTTATTAATAAATCCAGAAATAAAAATGCATTTATTTAAACGTTCGTCACATGACACGAAACGCTCCTGATAGGTCGGGTTTCTGATGACGTCACCTGCTTGATAACTTCGTTTGCCTACTTGTGTTTTAGTAGCTTTTCAAAATGTTTTGATAATATTTTCCTATAATAATAGTATCTATTGTTTATGTGTGATTTATTTCCAATAATTTACAAATTCTGTCAATTACTTTTACTATGGACAACGATTTTGTAACAAACAAACTAGTTAGTCGTGATCTTTGAGTGTAATGTTTATTGAAATCATAAAACTGTAGCTACAATTTTTAGCTAATATTATGAAAACATCGGGAATATTCTAAGTGAGTTGCAAGAGGCATTCTGATAAAAACATTAGAGGTATTATAACCTCAAACCAATAACAAAATATTTACATTCCTAATGCAATGAATTATTAAAAATTATAAATAATATGTTTACTTACATCGAAATGGTCCTCACAGAAGAAAATATTTGTACTATTTTCGCTGTTATTATTTATTATGATCCCTCCGAAATAGTTGCAACCACTTTCGGCGCACTTAGACTTTCTTTAGAACACCTACAAATAGTTTTCCGAAGTTTTTATAGAAGTATTTATACATTTTAGAACTGCATACCATTTAAAACTTATTTTATTACATAAGTCACTGTTAAAATATAGATCCAATCGCACTTTCGTTATTTGTTTGCAACAAATGTATGTAGATGATATGAGCTACAGATCGAAAGACAGGCAGGTGATGTCACCGACCATTGTAGTGCCATATTGACAAAATAGCGTTTTGGCGCGCTATTTTAACTTTTAATTTTCATTTTGATATTTTTCAGCAAATACTCGTATATACGAGAATTTACTAAAAAAAACTACTTTTACTGGGTTATTCAACCTCTACCTAATAATATAAAATGGATTTCAAAAATTAGTCAAATAGCCTATTGTGACTCTTAACTAAATTTTACCTGACAATTATCATTAATAGTTTGCACAAGAATGTAGGTTTAAAAACTTTCTATAAAAATAAAACCAGAGTTTAAAAAAGGATATAATTTGTAGAATAGAACGACATAAAATTAAAAGCAAAAAAAACTTCAATACCGCGACAATGGTCACATTCCGCGCGTCACATAGATAAGTATGTTTAATTAATTCTTCTCGATTTAACAAAAGCGTTCCGATTGCATATTCAAACGCACAACTCGATCCGAAATGTTTGTGAATGACGTTAGCGGTTGATAATTAGTGGAATATTAATTGCACTAATCGTCAGTGTCGCAAGGCGAGACATGTAACCATACGGTTAATACGGATACGGTAGGTTCACAATTTAAAAACCAAACTTATTATCACGAAAGCAACATCCTCATTCAACATTGCTGATCTTCAACAAAAGATCAGCAAAGCGTTTTCAATATATTTTTAATGTTAATAATCATCGTCACATATCAACTCATTGCTAGAATATTTCTCTACATAATATCTTGGCTTTCGCCGCGCTTGGCAGGTGTGTTTGGCCAATAGTGCAGAGATATGTACGCTATCAGAAATGGTAACTTAATACCTACTCGTTTGCATCCACTAAGGAATACTTATAGTAATAAAACGATAACGAGGAGATACCGATACTATTAATAGATACATTATTGGTGGTAGTACCTACTGATTTTACATCGATTATATTGATTATAAAATCAGTGTTTTGTTTTTCAATCAGGAAATCAATGTTTTTTTTTTTTATATATTAGTTCTTCCATTACGAAATAAGGCAACCTCTAACAAGGGCTGCTATTTAATAGCTATATAGATTTTCAATTTCAACAAACTGCCTAAGGACATTACAAGTCATTGCCGCTTTATAAATTTATAAGTAAATTTTTTATGTGGTTTTTAGCCTTATTTACCAGGCTTTTTATACTGTTCAGGAGTGTTTTAATGACAAATAATTTTATAATTGCCATATTATTATTTTTATTCTAAAAGTAATTATGATAAAATTAAATTATATGTTATAAAATTGAATGACTAGTATTAGGAAACTTTAACATTTGCATGCTATCGCATATGGCTGAATAGGACAAAGCTCTATTTAGTATATTTCATGACTAAGTAAATTATAAAAAAAAAACTCATACTATTTATGTGCGTAGTATTATTATCACCAATGGTACACAAAAGGTATACACATATTATGTGTAAGGCAAACCTACTGCATTTATATGTCATCATACGATAAAGTAATGATGATGATAAGTGCGCTGCTCATGAATCAAAATTCAAATGACACTCGCGGGCCGCGGCACATAAATAACGAAAGAAATACCTAACCGTCATCAGTTAAAATACAACCAGAAGCACTCTCCACAACTGGGCAA
Organism: Anania crocealis; assembly: GCA_949315895.1. Classification (NCBI taxonomy): domain Eukaryota; kingdom Metazoa; phylum Arthropoda; class Insecta; order Lepidoptera; family Crambidae; genus Anania; species Anania crocealis. The sequence continues at coordinate 4,763,632 of OX438868.1, forward strand.
AATGCGATCGCCTGTCTGCCAAGCGTAGCGAACATGTCTTTATTTTTCCTTTTTTTTAATACCAATATGCAATGCATTGTTCTTGATTTTTCCGCCACATTTTATTTTTCTTCATTATTGAATGTCGCAAGGCGAACTTGTCGACTGACTGATAGCAGTCGCGATCGAGCTGATACGTACCTATCTAGACGATAACATTGATAATATCGCAACGATCATGACATAATCAAGATATATCTAAATAGAAATATTTACAGTATTAACTTTACATGACTCCACATTAGGTATACCATTATGTGTGTGGTTCTGATAGAAGCCTTTTGTAATTAACATAATTGTCGTCCTAGTTAGCCGGTCATAAAACAACAAGAAAAAACATACCAACAACTAAAAGTTTCACAATAGGTAGGTTAAGTTTTTTTATCTTTATTGGCACCCGAAGACGTAAGGTTTTTAACTTGCCACTGACTGAGGTACCAGTGGCAAGTTAAAAACCTTACTTCTTTTGCTTAAAAGAAAAAAAACCTTGATATTGCGATTATTAAAATCACTCTATTCCAATTTCAAAAGGGTCCAATTAACGCACGTCATCTGATAGTTTTGTTTTTTGTATCCGGCCAGTGTTAACCCTTCCGCGGTTCCCACGGGCTGTATGTGTGCGGCATTCAACCGTCTTTACGGTAACTTCAGGTCTTTGTCATTCGCAAGATGCGTGCTGTAGTCACCACGCCTTTGTAATTTTATAGACTTGTCGAAACTCTCTATTTAAGAACTAAAACTAAATTCGTATCTTCTTGTGAGTAAGAAATGGAAGCTCTGTCTCCCCACATTTCAAAGAAAGAAGCTCTGTCTCCTTGCATTTCTGACTGCATGCCATCTAGGTTCATTTTGTATTCACTATTATACTTACTCTGACGTCTACAACACGTCATAAAAAGGTGATTTAACCTCAACATAATGTCATCAACCATCAGTCTACTGGTCCGTCACTGTTTCGCCAATGGTGCATAGAAGACGCTTCTGCCCGTTTCCTTCTAGCTGTCCTATTTAGTTATTTCTTACGGAATTAATTCGGCGAATAAAGGTGGTGCTATAGCACTCTAGGCTGGCAAAACACGACACTGTTTTTAACAATAATAAAATAAAACCGGTTTGTAACTTTTTTATGTAACATCTACTTGAACGCCAACTAAAAAGTTAATAGTCTGAATCTTTTTTTTTTAAGTTTCCTTGCTACAACCGCAAACAAATAGGGAAAGTCCCAGTAACTGCTAATAGAGTGGGGTGTCTAGCCCGCGGCCTCGCGTCGCCGGTACGGACAGCAAAAAACGCAGCGGCCGCGCTTTGATAGAGCACGTAGCCACAAAACAGATAGGTACAGAAGTCAATCTCATGTATTTACTTCGTTTCTCATACCTACACCCGGCGATCGCGCTAGGGTCATCGACATCCACAAAATGTCAAATGTCAACATGCACAAAACCCTATCATGGTAGTGGCACTCGCATCTAGTTGTTGGATTTATTACAACGAATGACACAGTAAAAACAGAAATATAAATCAATAATAACTAAACTTGCTTCATTTTCGCACAAAGTACTTCAAAAACTCGTGTCTCAAGCGGATGGCACTCACGGTCACAATGGTCCGAACTGGTCCGAGATATCGCGTTTGTGATTGTGAGCTGTGTTTATGTGTGCGTTGCTCGATTGCACTTTGCATTGACTTCTGCACCTATCTATCTTTTGTGATTAGCCGTTGTACGGCCGAGCCGCTTCAACGAGACGTGTCAATGTCACACCAACTAACGATCGAGTTTGCCGTCTAGGAGATAAAAGAAATAGAACTCTTTGATAAATGTACCGTGTGGTGCAAGCCTGAAATAGAATAGCACTGGCCATTCTCATCCTATTGATACCATACCCATGAAAAGGCATCGGTTTCTAATCTTTTCAGCCCGCAGCGCACTTACATTTTTATCACAGTACCCAAGGCTAGCTGTTTAAAACAAATACATCATACCTATCATCACAGCCAACCTATATCGGACCACAGCATTGCACATGCCACTTTTTTCCGTTTAAATAGAAGCAACTTTTAGCTATAATAAGGTATATGAGATGTATGCTTACAAAAAAATATAACAAACTTACATATTTTTGTGTAGTGAGTGTCTTACGAGTGACTATTGATCTAAACTACTTGGCAAAAATTTATTGGAATAAATTATTAAACACTCAAATACAAAACAACAAATAATAATTAGGGCTGCCCGTTACAAACTGATTGGGCATTAGTGCTAGATTTAAAATTAACTCTTGAGATATTAACATAATTACGTAAAAATAAACAAAGGTACAGAAGAATTAAATAAGTAAGCATACTAACGAAAATTATATGTTGACGGGTTAAATTTCCAATTCAAATCTACACTTAATATTATAAACTAGCTGTTGCCCGCGACTTCGTCCGCGTCAATTTCTGCTATTATGATCGCAATTATTTTAGCAGCATTTTTCACTGAAGCTTCGGTCCTATTGGTCACAGCGTGATGTAATATAGCCTAAAGCCTTCTTCGATAAATGGACTATCCAACACAAAAATATTTTTTCAATTCGAACCAGTACTTCCTGAGATTAGCGCGTTCAAACTATCAAACAAACAAAGAAACAAAATCTTCAGCTTTATAATATTATAAGTATAGATAGGAAAGTGTGTGTGTCTGTTTGTTTGTCCGTCTTTCATGGCAAAACGGAGCGACGAATTGACGTGATTTTTTAAGTGGAGAAAGGATGGAAAGTTACATAAGCTACTTTTTATCTCTTTCTAAACCCCCACTTCCCCAAAACGCCAGTGAATTAATTTCGAGTTTGATTAAAAGAAATAACATTTAAACAAATGTTTGTTTATCAGTTAAAGAAACTACCTCAAAAGTTTTTAAGATTTTTTTTATAATCACTCTTTAGTGTACAACAAAGGAAGTGTACGAGTATAACAAAGGATGCGAAAAACTCCGCGAACGAGTGCCTTGCGTCTTGACCAAAAAATATCAGACCAATAAATGATTGTAGTAAGATACTTTCAAAAGGTTAAACTGCTTTCTTCGCCACCCCTATGGAGCTGGCTGGTGACAAAAACTGGGTCCCCTTTGATGGGGCACGTCGCGTCTGATAACGGCTGCCGGCGTCGTCGTTATTAACAGTAATACCAGATGCATTTCATCTTCATCATCATCCTCACCAGCCTAAATCACTGATGGACACAGATGATTGTAAGTCCGATGATGGACTTAGAGTCGCCACGCTTGGCAGGCGGGTTGTGGATCGTAATTTGGCCAATGGTAGAGAAAAGAGGCTGCTGCGCGTCTCCTTCTGGCAGATATCCTCCAGTTAGGACACGTCAAGAGAAGGAGTGGTGCTATTCTTTTAACATTCAAACACCACGCGACACATGTATTTCATAGGTAGGTAAAATACTAAGCTTTGTTTTAAATACTCAGTCGCGGAGGCAACACTTGACTGTGATTTACACAAGCTAAGCCACGTACGCTGTGATCACGGAAAGATTGGTGTCCATTTACGGCCGGTCCCAATAACCTATCTATCTTCAGTTTTGGCATATCGGAGATAGAAAACAACTTCTGCCTCTTATTTCGCCGTCCAGAGAAACAAAGACAGAAGTTGTTTTCTATCTCCGATATGCCAAAACGGAAGATAGATAGATTATTGGGACCGGCCGTTAAAGTACTTACTAGAGTAACATAATGAAAACGGCACTAACTTACTTTTTTTACGTTTCGATAGCGTTACAGCGTGGTCGCAAAGCTTTGCGCAATATAATATCTTCTTCAGTATCGTTTTCATAATTAACAAATTATACATAATGCAATGTAAAGTCCAACGTCCTACAGTAGTTTGCCAAGAGTTTCAGAATATAGCAATTCGTGAGATAACTCTGTATACCTAGTTATTGCAACTAATTAATTGAATACTAATCAGTTAACTAGATCTTGGTGACGAAATCGAATATATTGCAACTGGAAAACAAAAAGGTACAGTCAGTGCCAGTAACTACTACTCTTATCGTGCCTTTCTTAACAGATTTTCAGTAAAATCTGATAATGTCGTTTAATGAGAGACGTAGATTGCATGTCCTCATTGGACCTCATTATAAGGTTCTAAGACTGTCACATAACCGTACCTACATAATATTAATCCATTATACATGTCTACCTAGCTAACACAGACATAAACACACCTCGAAACAGAACAATCAATGTCACAGCAATGACTCGCTGCGAAGTCGTCGACCCGCGTGATGAAACGCCCCGATACGGCTTTGCATAAACAAAAATAAACACGTCAGCGTTCCGACGCTTATATAAAAGTATTAACGCATAATAAATATAAATTCGACGCAATGGGCTACGAGATGAGTGTACTTTAAAGGAAATTAGAAACTTAAGGACGGTACGCGGTTGCATCTCGTCCGAGGCCTATCCTAAATGATGCGTGTTTGCGATGCGGAGACCTATTTATTTTATTCAAGGAATTGAATTTTCAAATGAAATGTGGACGACATTAAATAAATACATCGTTCGGACCCCAAAGTAGCTTTTAGTTTTAGTTGTATGGTGATTAGAAACAACGAAGATAGAGCACACACAGAGACCTAAGAAAAAATAGAAAATTTTTTTCTGCATAGTGTCCGGAAATCGAACCCTCGAAAAACATGCGCCATTTAAAACCAGCGTGTACGCCACTTCACCACCATGGAGTCCTAGTCCTAATTATGATAGAAAGAACTGAAAGTAGATGCTGTTGTCCGAATCTTTCTATAGCTAAGTAATCTTTTAGTCGTTTATACACAGACGAGCAGTAGTGGTGCTATTCTATTTTAGGCCGCGGTTGAGGGAAACATGTTGAAAAAGGATATAAATAGCTTGTATAATCAAAAATATTCGTTATTTTCAAAGTATACGTTTCTTCAAAGCAAAATAAATTGTGCTATGTATTCCATTGCCAGTTAATTAAGCCTCTTGACCGACGTAACGTTCGTTCGACATACAATACGATGAGTATGCATTATCCAATCGAACAAAGAGGCTAGATAGGGACCAGCTAGAGAACTCGAGAGAAAGTCGATACTGCGCCGCTCATAAAGTGCATCGCGAGTTTTTACGTAAGCGCGCTGGCTGGGCGCGCGGCGGGCGGCCGCTAAATTACCAAGCTACGATATGACGCAGGGCTGCCAACACACGCCATTAGAAAAAATCGAATTTAGATCTTGTAAAGCCAGAGTCAAGTGACCAGTAACTTCTGTCTCTTGTCCATATTAGGTAACTTAAGGGGACTACTAGAGCTAAGTGCTAATTGATTTAATTTTATTACTTATAATAGAATATATTCTCAAAAAACTAGAAGATTATCATTTTAGCAAATTACGAGGTTATTTGCGTACAATTATCTCGTGTTTATTTTCTCTATCAGACCATTTTTTGTGCCTTAAACAAAATAAAAAAAGGTTAAAAACTTGCTGAATTGGTTGAGCATTTGGCGATTCATGTTTTTTTATACTTAAAGATGTGACAGTTCATCTAATGTTTGTTACTTAATCACGATAAAATGGCTCAACAAATCTAGATACAGTTTGGCACGCAAATATTATAGGCTGGAATAGCACATAGACGGAAAAAGGTGGGTTTGCATGTGATATCAAGACACTTAAGGGTACCGTTTCCTCTCCATTGATATAAATTACAAGAATTGATATAAACTAAAATGAGCGCACATGTGCAGACTTTGCAAATAGCAAAGTCTGCACATGTGTGCTCATTTTAGTATGTTTATTGTTAAGCGCCGATGAGCGCGCGACGGGCGGTCTCTAATTACCAAACTGCGACACGGCCGAAGGTTCTTTATGAACTGTGTTTCACAAATTATAATATACAAGCTGTTCGTTTATTTTAAAAAGCTCTAATGAAAAAAGAATTATATCCTACGCGAACCGTTTTTTAAAGAGGAAAAGTGGACCAAGGTATTTTTATAACCCCTAGACAACCCACGGGAACCGTATATCTTTTCGGGATTTCATGAAGCCTATATGCTATTCCTGATCATAGACTACCTCCCTGCCAATTTTTTATTAAATTTGTTCAGTCGTTTTGGCTTGATTTAGTAAACATCCATCCAAACATACATATTTATAATAAAGTTAGATTAGATTAAATTAAACCTACTACTTATTACCCAAGAGAAAGTCGATACTGTGCCCGCTAATCGTGTGCATTGCGAGGCAGACGACTGCTGCTGAACTGCCGCGACTGAATTACTAAGCTGTGACATAAAACTAGGGCTGTCCCCACCAAAGATATATAATCAGTTTTCTAAATATTAATCCTTGTGCCTATTTATTCGAACTGACACACACCGACTATGCTATATGCTATGTCTCCAAAACAGAGATACCTAAATGAAATGCTAAGAAGCAAGAACCCAGTCAACTTGGAAACTTTTAAAATCTAATGAGACAATGCATCGCGTTCATGCCGTCTCCAAACTTACATGGACAAATTAAGTACCATATTCTTAGTCTAAGCAACGCAACTCGCCATTCATAACAACTTTTATCTCAGTCACTTGTTTTTTTTTTAAAGCAGTATCGATAGTGTACCTTATAACTATTTCACAAATTATAGAAGAAGATAGCAGGTACCCGTTGTATGGACATATATCTTCACCCCCACGTTTTAAGAGTCGCCGCAGCTTTATGCATAACACCGAGCCACTTAGCGTGGACCCACCTAAGGCCAGAGAACAGCTGTGGTCAGATAAATTCGCCCCCAACAACCCATCAATCCCCATGGCTGAGAAGCTGCCGCCTGGCCACAATCTTCCCTGGCCCATTTGGAAGGCGTTAAACAGACTTCGTTCAGGTGTAGGCAGGTGCAATGAGCTCAGGAAAAAGTGGAGCTTCACTGAGGACGACACGTGTGAGCCTTACAGTCTATGCCACACTTAATGTCGTGCCCTACCTCTCCTGCCACCTGCACGCAAAAGGACCTTTGCAACGCCAACCAGAGGGCCATTGATGTGGCCACTTTTTGGGCGCAGAGAGTTTAATTGGTTGCCATTGACTCGAGAAGAAGAAGAAGACCATTTCAAATGTTATCAATGACATCCCTAGCCGCGGCATGAGCACACATTTACATTCGCATTAACGAATATATCTGACTCTTTCAGATACTTTAAGACATCGGTATGAGTGATACGGACAGATGGATTCGAATATACGAACATTGTGTTCCGGAGTAGGGTTTCAGATATGAGGCGCGCCGCGGGATTGCAACCATCAATCGCGTCGCGTCGTGCCCGAACGCGCCACGTCGTGCGAACGCGCCGCGTCTAATGACAATACTAAAAACGGAGCTCATATTCTGTGGCACCCCGGCTAATACTTCGCGAAAAGGTTTACGATGCTGTAGAAGACGCTCGAGATGTGATCGTTGGAACTTTTTACATTAAAAATTATAAAATAAATGAGGAATGTGACATCCTGTGGCACTCCTAGCGGCGGCATGAGCACACATTTACATGCGCGCCTCTTGCCGCCTCCGCGACACAGATACGAGGCGCGCCGCAGGATTGCAGCCATCAATCGCGTCGCGTCGTGCCCGAACGCGCCGCGTCTAATGACTGACAATACTAAAAACGGAGCTCATATTCTGTGGCACCCCGGCTAATACTTCGCAATAAGGTTTACGATGCTGTAGAAGACGCTCGAGATGTGATTGTTAGAACTTTTTACATTAAAAATTATAAAATAAATGAGGAATGTGACGTCCTGTGGCACCCCTAGCCGAGGCATGAGCACACATTTACATCCGCGCCTCTTGCCGCCTCCGCGACACAGATACGAGGCGCGCCGCGGGATTGCAGCCATCAATCGCGTCGCGTCGTGCCCGAACGCGCCGCGTCTAATGACAACACTAAAAACGGAGCTCATATTCTGCGGTCCCCGGCTAATGCTTTACGAAAAGGTTTACGATGTCTGCTATAGAATATACTTGAGATGTGATCGTTGGAGAACTCTATAACTAAAAATTTATGAAATAAGTCACTAAGTTGTCAATCCCCACTTGTGTAGTGGCATAAGCGGTTTTCTACGCCTACTTCGAGTTCTCAGGTTCAATTTCCGGATGGGTCAATGTTTTTCTTTATTGTCTTGGGTCTGGGTGTTTTAGGTACTTTCGTTGTTCCCAATTTCCACAAAGCAAATGCTTGAAATTCATAGTTACTTACATACTTACTCCTTGTGTTAGGTGACTCCTAAGACAGTCAAAAAAAAATATTCAAGCAACTGTATTTTCGATGACCAACAAGTATTTATTTGGAAAACAGTTCCAACCTTTAAAAAGCTATTTCATTTTAACCTACTGTAAATTATTAGTAAAATGTTTTCTTCGAAAATTATTTTTGTTTACCATTTTATTTAAAAACGAAACAATTATGTGTATTTCTTACTTTTTGCAGCTTATTAACTATATTTTTCTGCCCTTAAAATAAAACAAAACTTATTAACATCCCTTCGAGTGCCGAGTCTATCTAGTTGCGGTAAAAATAACTAGTGCCTGGGACTTGCGACCTCCTCCTCCAGGACTAGCCTACTATGACGCGTTTTAAACGCGAATTTTTAATTTAGTGATTAGTTAAACATTAAAAAACAAATCATACAAATGGAGTCTAAAAATAATCCTAAGCGCTGTGACTGTGATGATGACTGACGCTCCTTTAAAAGGATATTTCCTTGAAGTCCACCAGTGATGGGTAAATGCAATCGTTTGAATAGAACAGGGAGCGACAATGCGAGATGCAGTTATTCGTGAGTAACGTGACTCATATAACTCACTTCGCCGCTAAGTGGTTAACCTGTTAAATCGATTGAGTCATTTGAATGGCACTATATTATTACACATATTGTATGCAGTGTGCATTATTTTTATCATCATCATCATCAGATGGGGAGAAGACTCTGCTGCCAGTATTATTTTTGAAGAATTCCGTTAGTCGCCTCTTATGACACCCATTGGATGTGAAGGAAAAGCCAGCATCACAAAACCAATTTATTAATATAATAATAGAAGAGTCATACAGTTTGTTTATTTATCTTACCAATTGAAAGGTAACGAAACTGTTATTTTAGTAAACAAAAAGTCATAATGGAAAACATCAGTTTATAAGTAACTAGCGACCCGCCCCGGCTTCGCACGGGTGCAATGCTGATACGAAATGTTATTATTCATATAAACCTTCCTCTTCAATCACTCTATCTATTAAAAAAAACCGCATCAAAATCCGTTGCGTAGTTTTAAAGATTTAAGCATACATAGGGACATAGGGACAGAGAAAGCGACTTTGTTTTATACTATGTAGTGACTAACCATATCTGTTGCGAAATGAACAAACGAAAAACCTCGTAACAAACGAATCAAAAACTCACGTTTGCAGGTCTGGACTCTAGGTACATAATATAAACAAAAATTACAAATTACCCAAAAATCAACGACCTTCTTCTTAGCATCAATGGATGCGTTATCTAAAAAGGTACTCGAGGTAATGCCTGAGACTCGGTGGCGATCCAAGTGTAGGCTTAGGAGTTGACCAAGCTCTTATCATAGGTTACGGAGATATTATTTTACTAGTATGCCTCTCGCTCTTACTTTTAGAGTACTTATACAGATCAACCACATAACTTTTTCTGGTTAATTCAATTATTACTTCCAGGAAGAAGTGTTTAACTAAAACTAAAATTTAATGTCTGTAAACACAAAAACAAATGAGCAACGCTTGTATCCTGTGACCATTGTATGAATTACCCGTGTCTCTACAAAGTTTTTTGTTTATTTGTCATTTTGTTAAAGATTCGTGCGACCGCGGAAAGCTCAAGCAGGCACATTCGACATGCGCGCACGGACAATCTGCGGCACACCAAAACTTCCTAAAATTGTGAATTTCTACAATGGACATTGAACTCTATTTCACTACTATTACAGTTTCAAATTAGTTTAGGATGTTTGCCATCTTTAGAAAGATTGACCCGATAGTACCTGCCTGCGTCTCATTACGCCTACCTGCGTGTGCGCGCGTTTTATCCCGCGGCGCGCGGTGTTTCACGCCTGCTGCCTTCCGCCGCGCGCTAGGACGAGTATAATTTCAAAAGAATGTCAGATATAACTAGACAGTTTTAAATTAACCTACCTAAGTAACTATTACTTATAATGACTTGTTTTAGCTTCGCACGGGCCTATCTGATGAAATCAACATTTTATACGACGACAATCAACTTTCAACAATTTCTAACGATCATTTTTTTCCCGAAAACAATAGATGAGATTCTCACTCCCACTGACGAGATTCGTTTCTTTTTTTTATTTTGGTAGTAAATTTATTTTATTCAAATTAAATCAATATCTTGTTACTCGAAGATAATAAAAAAGACCAAATTAGTTGATAACAAACTAAACATACAAAAAAACCTTGTTTAATATACATGTTTATTTACTCATGAACACTTATCACTTATCCACTTTCCTACATACATATATATATATATATATATATATGTATGTATGTAGGAAAGTTTTAAGGGATAAAAAAATATCAGACAAGTAGTAGTAGGTAAATCAGTACTTGAATTGTCTGGAAGGTACTTGAAGTATTCCTGTCCTCTACACGAATGGGCCATCATCATGCCATGGTGATGATGATCATTCGCTGTACACTGTCGAGTGAACAGTTGACTTTACTAAGGCCGAATTTCTTTCTAAAACTATAGTAAACCACAGTAATGTACAGCGAATGGTCACCATCACAGCCCATTGTGTAGAGAGGCTATAAAACTACATTAATTTTAATAAGCCTTTAAAACAGGAGAAATATCGATAAAATATCGATATATCGGCGTACTAGACCGATATATCGATATATCAATATCGACTTGATTCGATATATATCGATATCGAAATATCGATATTTTTAAAAACTTTGCATCTCTAGATCAGATGTTATTACAGTAGCCGCCAATTAGGTTACCTTATAGGTATTTTTACTCATCGCAGTGCCTCTAGCGATTAGTAAGATGATCAATCACTGTTACCCGTAAACATGTTGACCATCCCAATCCCAATCTATCTGTTTATCCTGACCGAAACAATATACACGTTTCTTACATAAACAGATTAATTCTATCACTAAATATGTACCTTGTTAACTATGTATAATTAATGGGAGTACCTTTTTAAGAAAATATTAGTTTTATGTTTTTAGGTCATATACATTATCTTCTTCTTAGCGTATCGATCAATGGCTTCTTTTTTTTTTTTTTTTTGTAGCTAGATTTTTGCGGACCAGTACTCAGCCACGCGGATAGCGTTATCTGTAGCGTTGTACAAGTCCTCGCGTGTACAGGTGGTGGGACACGCTGGGCAGCTCAGCAAATGAGCCATGGTCTGGGGAGAGGTACCACACTCACAAGGCTCGTATGTAATAAGTATGTATATACATTATAAGTATTTTAAGGTCTCGGTAAGCCGTTGGATGCGGATGGTGAGGCAATGATGGTTGTGTAGATCTTTGGAGGATGCCTATGTCCAGCATTGGGCGTCATTATTTGGCTTATAAGATAATGAAATTGATCACAGAGACAATGTCATCTGCTGGGCATAGGTATTATCTAATATTGATCTTCGTTGCTATCGACTATCACCATAAGGGTAAGAAGCATTTTGTTTACTACTTTTCGATTCGGTTGCACGAACATTCTCGCAGACATCCTTTATAACCTTTTATGGCCTCAAAATGGGTTATTACCGAAAAAAAAATTACCGTAACTGATACCGGTGTATTTTTTAGCCATTTTAGCTCAAACGAAGTCGCGGATACTGGTGGTAAATTAAAAACAAATAAAATTCAAAAATGGAACAAACCAATTACGGCCACAATGCCTAAGGCTTCCGCCTGGTCACCCTACGCGGCGCCGATAATGACTGGCCGGCGCGTTTACTAGGAAATCGCTAACTTTTACGACCCTAAAAAAATAATCTTTGCCTCCCGGCGTAATAATAATAACGGACCGCGAAATCAGTACAAAGAGGAGGAAAGGAACCTTTTTGTTAAAATTATCTACTGGGCCGCGTTTCGGACAATGTGGTTGAAGCAATAAACGACTTGGAGTCTGGTTCCTCAAAAAATGTTTAGAACAATAAATATAGCTAAGGACAAACTCATGCGTTTAAACTTGGAGCGTGGAGATAATCTCCATTGACTACCACATTCGATTAACTATGTTTTTTTTTTACAATAAACTACATTTTAGTTACAGCGACGATCTGGTGAAGGTCGCAGAAAGCAACTGGATGCAGGTGACGACGACACCGAACATCGTGAAAATTCTTAGAAGCTTATTAATGTGTAGATAATATCCCTGTTCAAATTTTACATCAATTTCAACTCATAATAACTTGACTGTATGTTGTATAGTAACTACACATGCATGTAAATAGGTAGTAGAAAACGGTGTATGTTCCTAAGACCATTCAAAATGCTTCTATTCAATTAAATAATAAATAAATAAATGTGGACAACATCAACATACATTGTTCTGATCCCAATTTTAATAACTACATATTTAAAGCATTCGTATTTTGGAAACCAGAAACAACGAAGGTGCCACAAACACGCAGACCCGAGAAAATGTAGAAAAACTCATTTTTTCTATATTGACCCGTCCGGGAATCGAACCCGGGACCTCGGAGCAGGCGACACTTTGAAAGCCGGTGTGTACGCCACTCCGCCACGGAGGATTAATTATTATTACTTACAAATAACATTACCTCTGATCAATATTTTTTTTTATATAGCTACATTTTTCTGATATAGGTAAACGAACTAGAAAAAAGAGAATAGTAATACTCGTATAAGTTTTATGTATATTACTATAGTCATCTATGTTACTTCTGAGCATGTATGTAGTGCTATATTTACAATATAACTATACCTAACATAACAACTTAGATATCCAGAATACAGGGCAGTGTATCAGTTTCTCGGCAATTATTTTCTAGTAACATAGCCGATTCTGTACTACATATACTATGTAATACAAATGTAACAAACATATTTTAATAACTTTTAATATAAGAAGATATACCCCAGGATTTAATTCCATCGTAACATCGATAAAATTGAAACTCTACTTTTTTAAAGTTATGTAATTATGTTGTTGTCGGGCAAGAATCAAGATCAAGTAAAAGTACGAGTCCTTAAATATTAATTATAAAAATTTATTTAAAACCTCTGTCTTATGTATGTTTATTTTAGTAAGTATAGAATTCTGATCTTAGTTGGGTAAACTCTATACTGCGGTAAAAGTATTATTACAAACTCAAAAGACACCCAGTATCTATTGAACAGAAGAGCAATAAATATCGAATGTTAAGCACACCATGCGCATGCGCATCTGCACTAATTGGCGCGCGCACAAAAAGGGAGAGGCCGCGAAAGCGCATTGTGGCCGTTTCCGGGAAATATGGCCGACGCGACGCGACCGCGCCGCACGGACTTGCGCCCGCGCTCCTTTGATAGGCCGCCTTGCGCCGATCGACCGGAGATACCACGTGAAGTGTTTCGTACAAATACATAGATCACCAAGTGCGCCCCGTTGGTCTAGTGGTTTAAAAACCGGGCCAATATCTCGGGGTCCCAGGTTTGAATCCCGGGTCGGGCAACAAAAAGTTTAAAATTTTCGACCGTTGCTCGGGTTTGTGCTCACCAACCCGCATTTGGCAAGCGTGGTGATTATGCCTGTACACCCATCATTGCTGTGGTAACTTGAATTCAATGATTAAGGCCTTTTCCCTGCAGTGGGATTATTGTAGACTGTTGCTTTAGATCACCAAGTGCAGTGCGGTGCCTGTATACATTAGAATTGCATTGCAGCACCCCTTCTCGTGCTATAGGCGTCTAAATACGGGGGATTTATAAACAAGTAAAACTAATTACTTGACTACAAGTAATTACTTGAAAGACAATTTGTATGCCTTAATCAAGAAATTACAACAAGTTATAACTACCAAATGTTAGCATTTTCAGCCAAATAATATGACTATTAATGGTGACCAATTTCTTTCACTTAAGCACTAGGTATGAACACTTTAAGTTATGACTTTCTTAAACAATAAGTAATTACTTCTTTATAAATACGGGGGTTAGACACCCATAACTTCTATCTTCTGACAGTACTCATAAATTATTTGAAGGTAAAACAAAGTAACGGCCTATAATCATCCGACTGCAGGGCAAAGGCCTACATCATTGAATTCAAGTTACCAAAGCAATGATGGGTACAGGCATAATCACCACCGCTTCCTGCACCAAATGCGGCGACTTCCAATGCGGTAAACTTCCCACTTGGTAAACCTCAAACTATACCTACAAAAAAGTTGCATTTGGTAAACATTTCGTTTTTTCATACATGTTAATATTGTAACATAGTTTTCGAAATGTGATTAAATGTATGAAGAAACGAATTGTTGACGAAACGCAACTTTTTTGTAGGTATAATTTGAGGTTTACCAAGTGGGAAGTTTACCACATGGGAAGTCGCCCCAAATGCGGATTGGTGATCAAAATAAGAGCAAAAGTAAAAAAACAGTAAAGACAGTCTATAATCATCCCACTGCAAGGAAAAGGCCTCCATCATTCAATTTAGAAGCAATAGTAAATTTCGAAAATTCTTATCTCCTTTTCACCGACCCGGGGATCGCACTCAGACCCTGAGGTCTTAGTCCGGTAAGTACCTAAACGTCAAATTGTAATACATATAAATAAATACAAGCCGAACATTTCTCCTACCAAGCAAGGGCTGAAACCGTGCGCTGTAGAGTTGCCTATCGATAGTCCACTATCGCTAGACTATCGATAGTCTATCGATAGTTGACGTCATATCAATAGTATCGATAGTCTATCGATAGTATCGATATTAACGATAGTATCGATACTATTGAAGACCAATATATTGCTTCGGAACAATACTATCGATAGTATCGATATAACAAATTCATTAATACTATTGATTAGTAGCAATATTATCGATAGTATCGATACTATTACACCATAATACTATGGATAGTATCGACAGTATTGATTGATTCCATACTATCGATACTATCGATAGCACTATCGATACTGTAACTAGTTTTCGAGGTCAACTATCGATAGCCAAACTATCGATAGTTCTGCAACTCTAGTGCGCTGTATTCAATATTCACGCATCTAGGTGCGCACGCGACCCGCCGCGCGTTTGAAGCGAAGCTTCTAATCATCATAAATTACTTGTAAGTCAAGTAAGTACTTACATAGAATTCCAGTTACCGGTATTGGAGTTAATGAAACGAGTAAGGTTGCTTGCCTAATGCATGCTACTGTCTAGCTAGTCTTTAGACGTTCTCTTCTTAGGATATTATCTAAGTCGTGTTAGTTACACCACTTATAACTCGAGAAAGGCTTTACCGACTTATGATTTTTGTTTTTTGGATTTGTCTTCGTCAGGAATAGGATAATAATTATTAAAAACGTATAAAAGCTAACTTTAAAAAAAATAGTTATAGCATTTTATTCTAACCACGCCATATTTGATGACCATGACATTTAAGACTTCAAAATTAAATACTGTTCCGAGGCGATACGAAGTTCGCGGGGTACCAGGTTCGAATCCCGGGGCGGGCAACAAAAAGTTTCGAATTTTCGAACGTTGCTCGGGTTTGTGATCACCAACCCGCATTTTGCAAGCGTGGTGATTATGCCAGTACACCCCATCATTGCTGTGGTAACTTGAATTCAATAATGGAGGCCTTTTCCTGGGTGATTGTCAAAATTAAATACTATTCCGAGGCGATACGTAGTTCGCGGGGTCCGCTAGTTATGTTAGAAAACTCTAAAAATATAATATTCTAACTTAATCTTTAAATGAGTTTTTTAAATCAAACTAATTAATAATACAGGTAAATATTTAGTTTAAGGTTCAATTTCAATTTTCAACACTACATTAATTTCAGTATATAAACTTGAAAAATTTTGTCTCAGGCGGGACTCGAACCCGCATCTCCCCGCCCGGCTTGCGAGGAGATGCGGGTTCGAGTCCCGCCTGAGACAAAATTTTTCAAGTTTATATACTGATATTATAAGTGCAATTAAGTTGCTAAAATATCAAATAAACTACATTAATTGTTTTAAATTTCCATTATACCATTCACAAAAACATTTAAATGTGCCCAAAAGCCACTAAGGGGGCGTCCATAAATTACGTGAGATGTTTAAGGGGGGAGGGGGTCGAGTCAAATCTCATCTAATCTTACGTTGAAGAGAGGGGGGGTCTCGGCAAATATCACGCATTTTTTTTTCTGATTGAAACAAAAAAAAATTATACTATTATGGTCCGTTTAATCCAGATTTTACATATACATGCTTAAGATTTAATCTTAAGCGTAATCGTAATACGATTAAGATTCACTAATTCGTTCGAAAGAAAATAATTTCATTCAAGTTTACGTAAGAAACCCACATTTTGAAAAATCTCACGTGAGATTAAGGGATGGGGGAGGGGGTTGAATAAAATCTCACGATATCTCACCAGGGGGGGAGAGAGGGACAGAAAATTAAAAAAAACACCTCACGTAATTTATGGACGCCACCTAACCCTTGCATGTAGGTAGTTTAAGACAAAGTAGAAATCAATTGTCATATTATGACTCGTAACCGAGACAAGGCAGCGAATCGGTTAATACATTATATTTCTAAATACATTAGGAACATACCTTATTATGTTTTATACCACTTCAAACATATTAGAACCTCAACTGCAGAATCTATTAATAAGCGAACGAGTACGAAGCCGCTTCGTACTTGGACTTCTAAACGAAAACTCATTAATAAGCATAACGAATGAACGATCGATTCCCGTACGTCTTTAATGCCTTTGCGCTCTTAATTATTAAAAAAAAGCAGTACCAAAGTGCCAACCAAGCTTACATACGAATTTGTGGAATAACTTCACTCAATCGAAATAAAACTCGCAAACTCCACACAGAGCCGCAAACATAGAACAAAATCTCATAAACCGATTTAATTAGTCGGAACGATCCTCACAAACATTCTGTCAACGACAATACTCAACTTTGTCATAACAAATTCGACTCTATCTTATATACAATAAAGCTCATAAATATGTAGGAAGGGAGGTAAACAGGGGAATCAACAGGTCCTATCAAATATTAATATTAAGTTGGACTGAATAGGTTTTCCGAACCGATTACGAAGTTTATTATGTTTTGCGGTTGCCAACTGTAACGTAGAGCGTTTTCAGGATACAGTGAGTCTGAGTTTTTCTCATAATGACACGTCACGCCTCAAAATGTTTAAATCTTTAAATAATCTATACCAATGTTATAAAGCTGAAGAGTTGGTTTGTTTGTTTGTTTTAACGCGCTAATCTCAGGAAGTACTGGTTTGAATTGGAAAAATATTTTTGTGTTGGATAGTCCATTTATCGAGAAAGGCTTTAGGCTATTCTAATAATGTTATGAGTGAATAAATGAATAAATATTTAAAGAATTATTATATGAATATATAACATCACGCTGCAACCGATAGGAGCGAAGCATTAGTGAGAAATGTTGCAATAATGATCGCGATCATAATAACAGAAAATGACGCGGACAAAGTTGCGGGCAACAGCTAGTTATTTATAAGTGTGGGGAATGTAATTTGAATAGAAATAAATTTATTTTGATATTGATTTACAGAAGCTTTGATAAAATGTTTCTTTTGCCCTTATATTCGCTTACGCCCCGTTGGTCTAGTGGTTTTAAATACCGGGCTAAGATCTCGGGATGCTGAGTTCGACCTTCGGCTCGGGTAATAATTTATAAAGAAGTAATTACTTATTGCTTAAGAAAGTCATAACTTTAACCCCCGTATTTATAAAGAAGTAATTACTTATTGCTTAAGAAAGTCATAACTTAAAGTGTTCATACCTAGTGCTTAAGTGAAAGAAATTGGTCACCATTAATAGTCATATTATTTGGCTGGAAATGCTAACGTTTGGTAGATAAAACTTCTAGTAATTTCTTGATTAAGGCATACAAATTGTCTCTCAAGTAATTACTTGTAGTCAAGTAATTACTTTTACTTGTTTATAAATACGGGGGTAAGAGTTTCGAAGTTTCGAGCATTGCTCGGGTTAGGTTTTACTATCCCGCATTTGGAAAGCGTGGTGATTATGTCTGTACCCATCATTGCTGTGGTAATTTGAATTCAATGATGGCCTTTACCCTGCAGTAGGATGATTATTGGCCGTTACTTTACTTTTATATTCGTGTGATTCGTAATCGTCACTAACAATATAATTATGTTGATAACAACGTATTAATTTACAGTTTTTTAACTCGTTCGGGTGAGCACAAGTGTAAAAATAATCGTTGATTTTCAATCATATTACATCTCTTTAACAATTCCATAGGGTTCAAAATATGGTGGGATGGGAGTATTACAACATCGTAAAGGGTTAACTTATTATCTACCCTTATAAACGCAAGATAGTACGTTACTCGTATCATTATCATTTGAAATCATAAGGATTTGCATAAGGTTTAAATGTTGGGTAAGTATTACAACCTCGAAAAGGGTAAACAATTTCGTATCAACTCTTCAAACGCAAGATAGTTTAAGGATTGCTTCACATACATAATGTAAATCATACTCTACAAACTGAAACAGGTTACCGCCAATTTATAGCATCCTATCATGGTTTTCACCAGGGCCGGACTCACGTCTGCGTTTTTTCTTGCGTCCTGCTGACACAGCCACATCCGCGGGGCGCCCTGGCCCTGCGAATGGTCCATTGTCTGTCGCAAGGAAGCGAACACCCGTACTAATAAACTAAGCCTTATTTTATGGCTATTTTAAGATACTACATATTAAATAATATGCCCTAATAACAGCCTTAATAAGTTCGTCGATAAATGACTTAGAATGAAAGTTAAATAAGATTTTAACACAGTAATTTTCTAGCACCAATACATCAGAACAGTTATAATTGAGAGACTACAATGAATGTAACTAACAGGTACTACATATTTAAAATTTCCTATTATTTTATGCGTTTTTGCGTGGAATTTGTATTTTCATTGTTTGTTGTGGCATATATACGTAAGTCTTCATACATTTGAATAAATAAATTAAGACCTAACAAAAAAAAATGGTTGCCTGTAAAGTCGGTTTTACGGGCGAAGATTTTACGTGACAACGTCTTTTTCTCGGTAGAATATTTATTGATATGAATATAATTAAATTGCACAATAGGAACAAGGAATTGAATGAAAATAAGAATTGCACAAATTTTAAAATGCGCCTAATTCTCTAGTGCTGCGCGCGCGGCAGACCGATCATAGTTGAGTGGGAGAGAGACGCAAGGCATTCGGCGGGCCTCTCTCTCGTTCGGTGACTCATCGTAACGTTACCGAGCGTTACACTTTTTCATAAGTGACTCCCAGCCGCAACCTAATTTAAGACGTTGTCACGTCAAAATGCTCCCGTGATTCTATTAAAGCTAACATGTAGAACTTCTAGCGACTAGTTCTACACTACACGTTTTTTACAAGGTCACACTACGGTTTATTGGATCTTTTTCAAACAAGAACATAAAAACATGCGTGTGAACTTAAATCAACAATAGCAGGGAAAAAAAAATATGCCTGTTAATCACATATATTTTTCTAATGTCATATTTTACTCTTGAATCTTAATCAAAGCGCTCATCCAATATTGTATCTACATTATATTTCATACAGTCACGTATCACATTAGTTGAAGACGTCGCCAAGAGCAGGATTTGTGTATGAATACGGGACAAACCGCGCGCCAGGCGGCCGCTCGTAAACTAAGCGCTACAATAGAAGCATAACGTCTCAATGAACTGAGCTTCCTTGAAAGTATCTGTAGGGTTGACATTAATCTACCGATACATTTCTTTTTTATTGTTTTTACATATTTACTAGAAATGAAACGGATAGCAGTTTATCCGGATACCGGATATTCGGCCAAACTTTTGCCGAATAGCCGTACTTATATTGCTATAAAAATAACAAGAAAGTTAATTCAATTAACTTGACCTTTCAATTATTTTTCACACGGCGTAATTTGGTATCAAATTGTCTTTCCTGTAAAATTAGGGTAATGTGAATTATAGCTTAGGGTAGATATGTTAAGGTCCAGTATTTGGTCGGATAGGGGCTAATTGTCCGGTATTTAACAGGATATTATTCAGGCTGCTGGATAGGCAGAATACCGGATAGCTACCGGATATCCGTTAAATCTCTAATATTTAGACACAGGCGGAGAAAAAACAGAATTTAAATGTCCTTCATATTCCAATCTATTTAAAAAAAGTAAAGTGACAGCCTTTAATCCCATCCCACTGCAGAGAAAAGTACTCCATCATTGAATTCAAGTTACCACAGCCATGATGGCAATCCATTTAAACATGCATTTAATTATGACACAAAAGACAACAAAATAACAGATAATGTTAGATTTCTAGACATATAACATGGCTGCAAATAAAGTTTTTTCAACGGATAAAAAAAAATAGACGCACCATTTTTCTAAATTTCTATCTTGCTCGATATATTCGAACCTCTAATTGACATAGCGTAACACTGTCTTGAAAGTCTAGGTTTTAAACTGGACTTAATAAAGTTGACCAAGCAAATGGACCTTATACTCTTAAGTCTAGAGATTTAATAATTCTTGACATGACCCAACCCTACACTGGTCCCAGGGCACATTCATCCATTGTCATTGATAAAATAATAAACATGTCGAAACCACTTTTTTCGCGGCCCGTTTCGGAGAAATGGGATGCGTTTCCCATGTCGGGGACCGGGACAGTTCGGGAACGAATGAGTCCGCGCCACCATGGGAAGCAGAATTGTAATTTGACACTTGTGTTCTTGAATGTGTAAAGCAGTCTAAACAATTCGCATTGTCTGTGAAAGTAAGACTATCGCAGGACTAGGAGGTGATTCCACTGCGGATAAATAGATATACTTACATAGAAAATTGTTTCACACCAAATATTATACTCAACCAAAAAATAAGTACGTACGTACGTTACGCTTTAGTTGTCATGTGCCTTGACAACTAAAGCGTACAGTGAAAATAGGGAGAGCAGTACCTAATATATATTGGATATGTGATCTATAACGACATACTAATGACTTGTAGGTTTTTAATACTATTGGTATCTTCTTCTAAAATTTAAATCAACTAAGTACCGAAATGTATTAACGCGCATCACTTCAGAATAGTTGTAAAGATTTGGATAGTAATTTTTTTGTTATGTTCGTAATGGTCAGGAGTTCAGGAGAAGGTTTGTATGAAAGAAAATTTTCTATAATTGAAAAGAAACTTATTTGCAAAAGCAAGTTCACCATTCAGCGTCTATATGGTGAGATCGGGTAAAAACCGCTGTGCGGACGCCGAAGTGGTTAGGTGGCAAACAAACGTACAGAAGAATTACGTATACTATAAGATAACATAAACACCGAATTGAGTACCTTCTATTTTTTTGTAGGTTCAGAAACTAACCCCACGCGACAATGCCCGGTCCCCCAACTCTTTCACAGGCGCGTAGGCGCCTACCTGCGACCCGCTACTCTACAATCTACCCCACGTCACCCGCACCGTGTATTACGTAACACAAACACGACCAACGAAGCGATAACCGCCTTCGGACTTTGCCAAACTCGTCCTTATTTCTAAAGGACTTCGAAACTTTGACAACGATAATCGCGTGATCAAAATCGCAACCGCGTTCAGGTAATGCAGCCGGCACCAAACACTCCCGGCGTTTCGCGGAACCATATCGCGGATAAGTGCTCACATTTTTAAAATAAGAACAGATTAGGCACGACTTCCGAACAAAAGAGAAACGATGCATTGTCATTTGTTTCTTTTAAACCGGTTTCGTTAACGGGCAATAGTGGTTCTTGTTACTAAATGTACAAGCTTACACAGACTTAAAAATATAAAGTCATAATAATATAATTTCTAAAAAGAAAATAACCTGCTGTAAATATTTTAACTTTATAGTAAGCCCAACATTACAAACTCGCAGGACTCTACAATTTTTGCCATGGCAATTGATAATTCATTGCATGCAACCAACATTCCAAGTTTCCAACAGCTAATCATCTATCATGCGTATTAACTAAAATGTATTCGTAATTCTAGCTCAACTCCTACGAGTGTTAATTAGGACATCATAAGTAAATTAGTTTTTCTAGTAAAAATTACATTAAAAGCATTCTAAATTATTCCCTGTACTTTTGCAGCCAAAGTCCACTCTCGTAAGTGAATACTCGCGACGCGATCCAGTAATTACATTATCGGAGCTTTCGATTGCTATGATTGATGAGGTGCGGGCAACACTTGCCTCTTGGCAACCCTAACGTTATTCAGGCGTGACCTCTATGTCGATGTGGTAACGTCCCGATTTGCGTGTCACATAAAAAAATATCATGCAATTTCTGGAACAACGTGACTTCAAATCTATTTCGGGTAGATAAAGTTAAAATTCGTTTGTAGGAGCATCACAGCTGTGTCCGCGACCATCCTAAACGATTCCAAATAACATGGCCTTTAGTGGATTGTTATAAGGATTATATTAGCGTGTCAGTGACTCAGGTTGTTCACCGTTATCGGAGGTCGGCGCGGTTGCAGCAAGCCGCGAGATAACGACTTATTAGTAATCCTCAATTAGTTACCTAGGGAGTGCTGCGAAGTAATCAGATACTGCTAGATACTTATGTTAAATTAAAACAAATTTTTGCCTTTAAGCGAGTCGTCCTAGTTTATATAAGGTATCTAGATCTTTCGTGATTGTGGGATATTTTCAAAAAATATCTCTATGTGTGAATTTAATTTACATTGTATCCTTCTTACTACTTATTAAGAGTTAAGAACTTAAGAGTTACAGGTTACATGTACTTTTAACCAAATGAACTCAGTAAATAATTTATACGTTTGTTTTTCTACTGCTTGTAGTTGTACCTCACAAAAGTCAAAACTTTCCGCTAACCGGGCTCTTCTTGAGCTAACAAAACAATTTATTTGCAAGGCCATTCGCACGGCGAAGTTTGTCTTTTTATTTGTATTATCTGTGACGTAGTTTTTTTTTTTTTTTTTTTAAGACGTGCCTCACCGGGCCACACTGAGCCATCTAGTCCCAAATTAAGGTACTATTAAGTACCCTGTCGTATGGGGTACTAGACAACTGATAAACTTACTTATATACTTTTTTTTTTGTAAATACATTCTTATAATACATAGAAAACACCCAGACCAGTACAAACAAACATGTTCATGCACACAAATATTTGTACTGTGCGGGGATCGAACCCGCGACCCATGGCTCAGAAGCAGCGTTAACTACCGCTGATCCAAATGGTCTGCCTATCCTTCACGGATCAGTCTGGTGTCAGTTTTCCAAGTCGCCAGTTACAGGCCACTGGACGTGTCTTGTGTCTTTAGAACTTCCATCTTGCGTCTGATAATACCATCCCGGCTTGACGTGCCTACCGAAGTATTTTTTTAAAATAATCAATGAGCTTGCTTTTGACTACATACTTGACTCTACGGTTAAGAAGAAACCTAAGATGGAGCGAGCTTACCCAGAGGCACTGGTTCTCCCACACACCAGCGGAACACAGACAAACTGTTTGGCGCTGGACTCCGGCAGGAGGGTGGTAGCATCCAGGCATCCTCTTACGAAGCCTACCACCGCAGAGGGATCTGTTTTCATCACCGTCATCATTGGTTAGAAAACCAAAGATGCCGTTGCCCAGGGTGGACCACTAGCAGGTAGATTCCACCACCCCAAACTATTATCAACCACATCTTTCACACTCAAGCCAATAAGTAGAATGTTTCTTTAACTAACCCGAAAGGGAGCCGAACCCGGGACCATTGTCTAGTCTAGTCCAATCACACAACTACACCAAAGAATTTTGAGGGTCCCATTTGAGTAGAAAGTAAGTAAGTATACTACGTTAGATCATGTCGAAAGCTCTTCAAGATTCCGTATAAGTACATTATAAGCAGCTAATAAACGCTCCGTGTTAAGTAAGTGGGAGGATACATGGTATGTATTCTATCAGTCTCATTTATCAGTCTGGGCAGAATGACAGCGGACTGGACTTTGATTTCCAGACGGGTTAATGTGGAAAAGATCTATATTCTACCATTTCTCGGGTCTGTGTTTGTGGTATCATGGTTGTTTCTGATTACGTAAGTTTAGTTTTTCTGGAAAAACAAGTGCCTAAATAGTAACTTATATTGGGGTCAGAACAATGTATGTTTGGGGTGGTGGGATCTACCTCTTAGTGGTTCACCCTGGGCAACGGCATTTTTGGTTTTCTTACTTATAATGACGGCTAACTCTCCCTCTGCGGTGGTAGATATCGTAAGAGGCCGCCTGGATGCTACCACCCTTATGCCGGAGTCCAGCGCCAAACAGTTTTTCTGTGTTCCGCTGGTGTGTGGAATAACCAGTGCCACTTTCTGGGTAAGCTCGCACCATCTTAGGCTTCTTCTTAACCGTAGAGTTAAGTATGTATTCAAGAGCAAGCCATTTAATAACAAAAAAAAATATGTTCACATAATTTAGTAAAAACAAAAAAATTAAAACAAAGATCTAATCGTGCTACTATCAATTTATTCATTATTCTGTCGTCAGTCGAAGTTTGCTAGGACTGATGGATCAAACTGATGAACGACTGAAAAACCGATTGTGTAACCTCCCGCTGATTTACGTGGGACGTTCACCATCAAAGCGCGCGAATCAAGATGGCGGCTCAGTGAGTTATGTCCAGCTCTAAACAAAGCAACGTGTCGCCGTAATCATTGCAAGATGAAATTGAAAAATATAGTTTTTACACTTTCGACCCTTGCGTAGTTGCGTAGGTGTCGCTAAACCAAAAAATTCCTACAGAAAAATATAAATTTTAGAGAAACTTTGGAAAAAGATCTACGAGTATATTTCGTAGAATGAATATCACTAAACTGTTTTCTTGAGTTTACGCGAACACTATTAAATTGAAACGAATATCACTTTTATTGTTTTAGACATATCGTAAAGAAAATACCGATACCTACTTAAACTTACTTTATTATCTTACTTCATAGTAATACACAATAATGCAAAATTTTGAATGGATGTTTTTAACTCAATCACCCTAGATCGACTAAGCTGATATCTGGATGTAATAATTAGGTACGCGGATTGATTATAGGCTGGACTAGCATTCAGACAATTTTTTATTTCGGAAAAATACGTTGTTAGGTAATTTAAAAAAAATAATTAAACACGTGCAAAGTACATTAATACCTAGTATAGTTATAAACGTAGACTTGTTAATAACTATTCATTAAATAAACACAACAAAGTTGCTTACTCGTAAAACTATCTGAAACATTCTATACCTAAGTAACTAGAACTTGTGCTGTTTACTTAAGTACATGTCATGTGAACACAAACTTAAGAAAGTTACTTAAAAAAATTGTAGTCTCTATAATAATTTATATCAATTGAAGACAAAACCAAAGATACTCATTACTTTAAATTGGTCAAATCTTCACATCGATCGTAAACATTCGACCGCTTCGCTGCCTCGGGCGCGCTTAACCTTTTTGTCGCGCATGTAAGCAGAGGTGCAAAACCTTTCGGGTGTTTATCAAATAGGCACGTAGGTATGCCGAGCTCGAGGCGCGGAGGCAGCGAGGCGCGCCCGCACAAAGCCCGAGCCGGCCACGATTTACGAGACGCCGCACTGTATTTCGGGCATTGGGAACGGGGAGCGTTAAAGGCGGATGCGGCATCTGAATCACGCCTGGTAGAAGCCTGGTAACAGAAAATGAGGAATGTCTACTGACACGAAAAGGCAATTTCGCAATAGGTAAACTAATTTAGGTATTCACTGATTTAGGAACCTACTTGTTCGCCAATAGTAGCTGTAGCCTGTACACTCTCCCCGATGAATCGCGAGGCTTGAAGAGTTTGATAGTGTTCTTTAAACTTTTTCTCTCTTTGCCTTGTGTCTGTCTGTGTGCTCTCCGTTCTGGGTCAGTTTTTATGCGCGAGTCCTTGTCCTTACGAGGAGAGCACATCTCTGCACTCTCGCGTCGTTCAATTTCTCGCAAACCAATTAAATCGAGCATATCGACTTATATGTGAAACTATGACCAAAGACAGCAACATACACGCATTTTTAAGATAGAAGCCTGGTAACAGAAAATGAGGAATTTCTACTGACACGAAAAGACAATTTCGCAATAGTTAAACTAATTTAGGATTTCACTGATTTAGGAACCTACTTGTTCGCCAATAGTAGCTGTAGCCTGTACACTCTCCCGAGGAATCGCCAGGCTTGAAGAGTTTGATAGTGTTCTTTAAACTTTTTCTCGCTTTGCCTTGTGTCTGTCTGTGTGCTCTCCGTTCTGGGTCAGTTTTTATGCGCGAGTCCTTGCCCTTACGAGGAGAGCACATCTCTGTGCACTCTCGCGTCGGTAAATTTCTCGCAAACCAATTAAATCTAGCATATCGACTTTTTGCTATAATTTATTTTAGAAATGGATAGAGGTAGAGGTTTATAGGTCGTAGGGTAAGTAGTAACAAGCTTAAATGTCTCTTCGTCTTTTGCACCGCTAAATGAATAAACGAGGATAAGTTTACAGCGTTTAAGTAATAAGTTTACAGTATTTTTATGCTGGTGTGGAGACCGTAATGTAGGACGCCCTGCGGCTCGATGATCTGATGACCTTAGGAGAACTGTTGGCAGCGCCTGGATGGGGAAAGCCCAGGATAAACAATTGTGGCGTGACTTGAAGGAGGCCTATGTCCAGCAGTGGACGGACAATGGTTGTTGAATAAAAAATAAATAAATAAAAGTTCACAGCGTAGCAGCTAGTCGTCCCTCTACCTCTCACACTAGAATGTACAACCCGTCCATTGGTATCAGACTTGCCGATTAAGGCCTGTGACTGTGACTCACGCCGCATCACTTTTTTGACATACGGCTACAATCATCTGTTGAACTGAGGTACGCGAGCATTTTTGTTATACGTCATCGGGCAAGGTAATAGCGATAAACGCTTGACTAATACAATGAAGCACCCGCGCAGCCGCGTCTACTTACCTGCGCACTTTGTAAGGGATAAACAACTTTCTTTAAATAGTTTCTCGTAATCGACGCGTACAAGAATGCGGGTTTTATGGATCTATTGTTGCGATAGCGCAGACGAATGCTTTATTAATACAATAGGAGGTAATCAGGTTTGCATGGCGGAAATTTCAACATCTGTTTGGATACTTTGGATAGATCGTTAAGATTTCAATTTTTTTAAAAGTCTGTACTTTAAAAAAAATTGACAACAATTGACGACAACAGCACATCAGCCTACCACATAACGTCAAATTTTCTCAATTGATTTTGATCTCTACTTGTTTGACTTAATGTTGAAAATCAATTCAATGACTATTAACTTTTTGGGTAGGTTGACCTGCCGTTGTCTGTACATAGAAGTAGGTTTTGTTTGAATAAACCAATACTCAGTAATCTAAAATGTATCTAATTTAAACTCGACAGTTAAAACATAATAACAAAAACGATTGTTAACCCAATTTTACTGAGTGCTCGCAGTTAATGAGAGAGCGATACGATTACGTAGAATTGTAGAGAAAGATTTGGATGTGACGATTGCCTAAAATGTTACCAATATCTAAATTGGACACAACATTTACAACAACATTTAAAAAAAAATAGACTAATATTCCAATAATCCACTTTGTTTTAGCTATTTCGAATACTATACTGTTTGTTAATGTATGCAGAGAAGATTGCGGCATCTTGTTAATAGATAATTAGAAACTTTTAAACTTTCATCTCGTGTAAGAAAATAATATGGTCGTTTGCTAAATCAGATTACACTTTTCTTTTTGTTTTATTGTGGGCGCCATAACTGGAATCATACCAATTTAAGTTAATAATGTAGACAGTACAACGATACCAGAGGCTCGAAAAATAAACCTATTATAGCAGCAACTTAATACGGAGTAACATTTTATCTCAATCTTACTCGATAAGAAGGCTTACTTTAAAAATCACCACACTTGCGCGGATGCTCGAAAGGCAGTTATCAGTAGTCGTCGCATATTTTATCTATTGATCATTCACGCAAACGACCAAAGCTTCGATAAGCTTCCAAGAAAAAAACACAAGTATTTTAGTGAGTAGGTAATTTAACATTTATTGTTGGTGATGTGTCGCGGATTTTATGTAGGTAATTTCTAATCTATCACTATCCTACGGAAAACTTACTATTTCCGAGTTATGAAGTAGCCTATTTCAGCTTGTAATCTATCTGCGTGCCGAATTTCATTTCATACATACATACGTAACATATTTTAACCTTTACAATTAAGTACGAAAAGTAGCAAAGGTTGTTTTGAACAAAACGTAGCTAAACAGAACCTGGAATATAAAAGCATGTACTTCAAGCTACCTACCCTGTCCTAGTTTATAAAAAAAAAACTTTCACGTCATCGCCAGAGCCGCGCGCCGTGTCCAAAAAAAAACTAACATCATTGTACCCGAGCGCACGTTCGCGTTCTCTAGTGATTTCGTTATCGGCGACGCGGCGGGCACCCCCGGCGACATCCGACGCCGCGCCATTACCGCGCCCCGCGCCCCCCCACCGCCCCGCCCGCTCATTAGCCGATGGCGCGACTCGCGGCCCGCACAACAGAGACTTGAATTTTTAGACACGATCGGACAGAGACTGGTCCGTGCTATGCCCCTTTGTGATGTCGTGCTGGGTAAGCCACTTATGTTGGGCGAAAGTTGAAAAAAATGGCGAATGTTTGGACAAACTTGCAAATCATTGATAACTACACTATACATTACTAGACAGCAAAAAATTTGTTAAAATTTTATCCAAAATAATTGAAAAGGAAAAAAATCTGCCGTAGAATAACGGGGCTTATTTCACGCTTTTTGTCGTTAATTTTTTTTGTGAAAATAGTTTTTTAATTTAATTTTTTAATGGTTGTCGACCCTATTTTATCATAGTTTTTTTTACATATTATGTTCAAATATTATTCGTTCAGGACATACATAAAAATATTACAATCGTTAGTTATTTCGACTTAAACTTACGCGTTGCATCAATAATCGTTAATTATAAAAACGGGATGGGACTAGGATATTCATTCAAGTAAGTAACAGTACTTACTTACTTAGGTTAGTCCCATTTTCATAATAAAATCTTCATACGGCTGGCGCG
The DNA here is from genome assembly GCA_949315895.1 of Anania crocealis. Lineage (NCBI taxonomy): Eukaryota > Metazoa > Arthropoda > Insecta > Lepidoptera > Crambidae > Anania > Anania crocealis. Next base: position 4,793,085 of record OX438868.1, read on the forward strand.
GCGCACACACACACAAACCAGCCATATGTACTACCTCTAATTAACTACTTTACTCTAAAAGTTGCTCTCTGAAGTAGTTTCGAACTCTCCATAGTGGAAAATCTGGAAACACATGACCTAACAATGACCTACAAAGTTGTTGTGATCACTCGTAAACATACACAAATCGTGTCTACAAATATCATATCACTTGGTTATTTGCTGTAGGTACCAGATACGCGATTTTATGAACATAATTATTTAAAAAACCTATCTACATAATTATTATCGTTCTTAAAGATGCAGCCTCTTGACAGATCGATGGACGAAAATACAGCAAATGACGCTTAGTAATAGAATTCCATTCCCAAACTTTGGGTAGGTACAAAGCCCATAAGTTCGTTTCCGTCAGCTTTTAAGATATGTAAAAAAAATGTGACGTCGTGGTGCCGTCACAAAAATAGAATAGTACCACCTCTTCTGATCATTTGGGTGCCATAAGAGGCGACTTAAATAAAACCGTAAAACGAAGATGGAAAGCAGCGTATGTCTATCGCTTTCCCACCTAGCTGCCTGCTTTGGAGTGTCTTATGTCCAGGCAGTGGACTGATATTTAGCCCAGAATTGGGCGATTTTGATATTTAGCCCATACTGTAAAAATCGTAATTGAATATTACGATTGTTACGATTTGGTTAGCAGAATTAGGGGCCAGATCAGTTAGTCAGTAACCCGCATGATCATAAGTAATCATGACCCGCAATCAAAGAAGTTAGTAAAAGCTTCCTTAAGACATAATACAAAACAACCGTTTGCAAGATATTCAATGATCTTTTAAACTGTTTTTTTGATTTTTTTCTTTTCTTAATCTCTGTTTTCTTGCAAAATTACACATATTTCAACTACAAAACATACTTATTACAGCTATCATAGAATCTAGATAGAATCATAATAAGAATCATAAACTACATAATACTAATTCAATGACTAATTTTACCTAATTCAATGGTAATCATCTGTAAATTTTATCAGGACAAAAACATTCAAACATATTACAATACAACCTTTCGCGTTTATTAGTATAAGTGAATGGTGATAATTGATAAAAAAAAGACCCATTTTACATACATAAACTTTCACGGTCACTAACCAAGAGTTGATTGAATTGCCATGTTCGTTATCATGGAAGCTCTTCTTTGATAATGGCGCTTGCAACAGTGCCAACATAATATCATAAAAAACAAAATTAATAAACCCCGGACCTATTATATAACTCTTTTCGTAATCATTACATTTACATTCACATAAAGACTTTTAGTATTAATTTTTTTTTTTTTTTTTTGTAATCTTTAGTTTAACATTCTGCCTTAAGTACTCTGACCACCCTCCTTCATAGTTTTTTTCCTGTACCCAAAGGTTACCGCCTAAATTGTACATCTTACTATAAAAAATTGTATGTTATTTCGTTATTTGGTGTACAATAAAGAGTATTCTATCTATCCATCTAACTTATTCCAGTACAATTACCTAGTTTTGTACACACTGCTTGTACACTATTGGAGCCAGTTATGTAATACAACCTTCGCAAGGGAAACATTAACTAAAAGTCCCGGTACTCCCGTTAAGTTGCCAAGCGCTACGGCCGTACTCGATGTTACTGGTCGCTTTTTGCCCGTCTCTCCCTAGCAACCAAGCTTATCCCGGGGGCATGGTAGACCTTGCGTTCCCGGCCTACCTAACTACCTTAAAATACAACGGGACAGTTTCGAACATCGCATTTGATAACTGTAACGAAGTTGGTGTACTCGTAATGTGGTGTTTTAAGGGGTTCCCAGTCGAAACAATTTAGAAAACTATTATTTCTACAATGATTTGTTTCTGGAAGGTATGAGTTTTCCGTGCTTAATTTAGCCGGCTTCTAATATCAGTAAATAAACTTGAAAATACTGATATTATAAGTGCAATTAAGTTGCTAAAATATCAAATAAAGTAGCCGGCTTCTATCGTAAGATAAAAGTAAAAAAAAGAAAGAATTATAACGTGTTTTTGAGACACAGAATACAAATTGATATCAAGTCAGTATGACGTCTTTTGCTATGAATGTTGTTTGTTTACAAAATAGGACAAGTACCTACTAAGGACTTTACGTAAGACATGTCTGTAGAGAAAAAATATTTTAAACACAGATTTAAATCTCTGAATTTAAACATCAACTTATACGTATTATTCTTTCCGTCAGCCATCATATTGTTCATAATATCGTCTAAATAAATGCTACAAAGCAAAAAGTACAGACAGCTTTAAAGGAACATCAACGTTAACAATATTTTATTGGTTCCTATCTTTTCTACACACTTAAATGTAATCGTATATTTAGTAGTAGGTACTAGGTACCTACTTATACTTACGCGTCGGCATTTATCATTTTGTTTATGATATAATCATATTACAGTAATGTCATCATCATTAAGTCTGTTACTGCTACGGCCAATTAATTACTTTGCGAGACAATCTATATTTAACGATATTTTTACTTTGAATGAACACATTAAAATAATTGTTGACTCTAATAGATAACCCGTAAGTACACTTAGTTATTAGCGCGGACTAGAGTTGTAAAATGACTGAATCTGACCACTCACAATTGTCATAAACCTTATATGACCGGTCATTTACAGTCAAATTCAGTCAATTTGACTCAAATGTTACTGTATTGTCTACTTCCAACCTCTGACAAATAATTGATTTATTTAAGCACCCAATTTATACGTAAGTTTTAATCAAGTAAGGTTTTATTGATTGTTATTTCATTAGAGAATAAGACTGCCTCAAAGTAGGCATAATCCGCAATGTTTACGATTTTAGAACGGCTGATAAATATGATTAAGCTTTCCCCTCGTTATCTAATAACCACTATGCTGAATATAATATAGGGTCCACTTGCAATCTCTTGTCACTTCTAAAATAGTCATGCAGTGAAACCTTTTATCGATCGTCACGTAAATAATATGTATTATACATATTTATCGACTTCTGAACTTCCAAGGTTCAAAAACAAAATCATTGCATCGACTGACAAGACACATTTTCTATTATGAATACGAAGCGAGTCCCAAAAGACAAATCGACATTTTATATCGTTGCATAATGCCGCCAAACGTGCGTCATAATACGAGTATCAATAACACTACGCAACGACTACGATGCTACGCATCCCGTAGCATTATCAAATTTACAGAAAAAGTTATGCCCGGCCCGGCCCGGCTGTCATACAATGACTAAAGTACCGGAAAAATAAAAACAAAGACAGACGAATGTAATTAGTCCGTAACTATTTAGATACTTCGTAGACGGCCGCGAGACGATATCACGGACCGAAGTTCCGCACTTTGAAAAGTTGCGGATGGCTCGACTTCGGGCCGCGAGGGAAAGTTTAAACGACTCGTCCTTTCTTTCGGTGCGATGCGTCGGTGAAATTAGTACATAATTAATCGTGTTCGAGGATAGGTAGGTTGTTTACGAGGCGGCGAGTCGCGGAGGTGGCGAGATAGCGGTGCGGGTAGCGGGTCCCGGGGCGCGCGGGGGGGCCGGTCGGACACAAAGGAGCGGCCGGCGCGGCCGCGGACGCGGGCCGCGAGCCCGGTGGCCTTATCATCACACAGTCGCTCCGCGCGCTCCGCGACGCACGTAGCGCGACGACACTCGCGCCCGCCGCCCGCATGCTCACTCGTCAACGGTTCTGTGAAACGCTAACTGAAACTAGTGGCGCGCATTGCGCATCCGTGCTATATTTTTATTGGTCGGAGTTCACCATTCACGGCTGTTTATAATATTGCAAAACGGCTGAACTGTCAAAAACTGTAAACACAAAACACGTGCCGCCGGCTCGCAAGTAAGTTGGAAACTTTTCATTGATACAATGTTGTGTAGTGCAGCAAAAGTGAATCTACGTTTTAAAATTTGGCTTTGTGCTGTGAATAAATAAGAAAGCGTTTAGCTAAGGGTAGTTCCATGATGTAGCGTTATAAAACTCAAAGATACCCTATTAAACTATTAATTGACTTTTATTCTATTTTTTAATTAATATAGGTATTACGAAAAGGTATGACGTACGCCTGAACGAATTAACGAAATAAATGAAATTGGGATCAATAAGTATAAATTTTTCCTCTATCATATACTTTATGTTAATAAAAGACCTGAAATTATAACTTCTTTGAAAAGAGGAAGTTTCGAAAATGCAATATTTTGTTATGGAACGATGTTCTGGTAAGTTGTTAAATATTTTTCACAAGGCAGTCTGGCCCTAAATACACTCTTTTTTCTGAAACCTAAAATTTGTTATTTTCATTATATGTACCTAGAAAAATATTTTGTGCCGGTTCAAAAGCTAGATTTAGGATTTTTTTTGATCATAGACTCAAACATTTTGTTTCGATTGTAATTAGGTAGGTACATAGTTGCCACAAAGAACATAAATCCAAAACTAAATTTATTATCTATCAGTCATTTTAAAATTACTGGGCGCAAAATATAAAATTTTAAAAATTCAGACCAAAAGCTTGTAGGTCTGTATTATGTTTTGTAATTAAACAATGCAAGTGTCTTCTCATTTTGTGTGTTACCTTTGATTTATATAAAATAATTCATTAGAAAAATGTGATGAGAAAATGGTAATTAGGAATTATAGTACAACTTACAAAAAAATATACCTACATTGAACATAATATTCAACATTTCTCATTTAATAAATAAGTTAATAACACTTAGAAATCAGTACATACAAGAATCAATTTCATAATAAAAAGTGACAACTAATATCAAAGACATAGAAAGTAAACAAAAATGTGACACAATTTTTATAAAACCTTAATTTTCCACTAAAAATACGTGCACAGCATAAACTATAAGTTCGCGCAGCGCCATCTGCCGGTGACCGAGTGCCGCGCGGCAGCCGCTTGCAAGGTCAGCGTGTCAACGACCCAACAACTTTTGCCGCCTACTGTTGTCGTAGGTCATAATTTTATGTCTTCTTTTTGTTTATCTTTTCGCAACTTTATAGGTTACCGCGTAAACGCTGCCATTTTATCGTGTCCCCCTCAAAGGCCATTTTATGATTTGGATGTTATTAAAGTTAGGCGATTTAATTTGTTGCATCACCAACTCGAATGGTAGGTAGCTACCTATAATAGCTGTGTTGTTTTTGTAGCATTAGCGACCGGATGGGATATGCAATTTTGACATAGACAAATTAGGGTTCATTGAAAATAAAAACTAAAGTTTTTTACTTAGATGTCTTTTGATTCGTGAGTATTTAATGGAATATAGTATCTCTTAGTCTTAGGTACATACCTAACTATCGTATCTGGAACGTGAAATTTAACCTTTATTTGGTCATAAAATACTTTATTACAAATACATTTATAAACTGAGTTTATTATTTTCAACCGATTTATTTAAAAGGCATAATGCTTTACCAACATAGGTACTGTGACACACTCGCAATACGCAAGATGAAATTAAGGTTCTAAAATATTAGGTGACTTTACAGAGAAAAGCTTCTCAAGAGTTGATAAGAAGTCAGGTACCTACCGGTTACAGGTTTTATTTTTGAAATTTCGATAGGTCAACTAGGTATTTAAGATTAATAACAACGGAAAATTATTGAAATACTGAATGTAAAATACATAGGTACGTAGAAACTTAAAATTTTCCTAAACATCTGTAAACAACCCATATTTCTATTGTTACAGAAAGCGCGTAGCCAAAATGGCGACAAAGGGTAAGCGACCAATGCGCGCCCTCACCCCCGGCGACAAGATAGAGGCCATCCAGCGCGTCAACGACGGCGAGTCCAAGGCGTCTGTCGCGCGGGACATCGGCGTGCCCGAGTCCACGCTGCGCGGCTGGTGCAAGAACGAGGACAAGCTGCGTTACATGACCTCGCGCCTCTCATCGCCCGACACCGACAAGAGCAACGACGGCGAGCCGCCCGACAAGCGCGCCCGCACCGAGTCGCCCGTCGCGCCGCCACCGCGCTCCCCGCCAGCCGCCGGCCTCGACTTGACCACACCAGCCCCCGCCACGCACGCTACACACGCCGCACACACCACACACACCACACACTCGGTGCACGCCCAGCGCGCCACGCCGCCGGCAGACGCGCCCGTCGAACTCACCACAAAACGCGCCGAACCCTCCCCGCCTGCGCACGTATCCCGCGAACGCCGACCCGACCCCGGAGCCAGCGTCTCCATGAGTGCCATCAGCCCCCTATCCGGCCTCGCCCACCTGCCCGGCCTCACTCACTCCCATCTCGGCCTCAGCTTCAACGAGATCGCCACCAACCTGACGCTGCTCGCCCAGCTCAACCCCGGCCTTTCGGCGCTTTCTGCCCAGCCCGCGAGCCGCGCCCTCCGCTCTGTGCGATCTCCCAAACCGGCACACAATGGAGTCCTCAACTTGAACGAAACCAGCAAACACCGCAGCAAATCGCACCACTCGGACCCGTATCGGACGAGTTCGTCTAAATCGAGCCACCACAGCTCGTCATCGTCGGCCGCCAGCCAACCGGTCGACGACACTCTATGGTATTGGCTGAAGACACAGCAGGCGATGCTCGATCTGACGGCTCAGACGACGACGGCGCACTCGCTGCAACTCGGCAAGACAGACCCGAGCATACCTCCGAAACCGGTGGCGCCCGCCGCTCCGATCAACTCGCACCTCGACTATAACAGGAATTCCTGGCTGTGGCAATATTACAAACAGTTCGGGGGAGCGATACCTCTTCCGGACGACAAGCTGAGATCCGCCGCCCAGGTGCCGAAAGAGAAGGCGCCCGAAAACATCCTGTACTCTCATCTAACCAAAGTAAAACCCGAAGACGAGAGAAGTGCGACAAGTCCGGCGCAAACGACCACACAGGTACATCACGAGGAAATTCGCGAGCACAGCCACAAAGACGCGCGAGTAGCGGAACCGGCGGCGAGCCCGGAGATCGGGACGGAAAACAAGGAGCCGCCGACGGAGAGGAGCCACGACTCGCGCAGCCAGACCAAGGCGCGGACGGTGCTCGACAACCTGCTGTTTAACAACAACAACCAGACGGCGAGCAAGGAGACCGGGAGCCTGGAGGCGACGAACGGCGAGTGGGAGGCGGGCTCGGCGGAGGCGCTGGAGCACGGCGACAAGTTCCTGGCGTGGCTGGAGGCTAGCGGCGACCCCAGCGTGACGCGCATGCACGTGCACCAGCTGCGCGCGCTGCTGCACAACCTGCGCGCGCGCCGTGTGCCGCCCGCGCTACCCGCGCTGCCCGCCGACCACGCGCGCCGCAAGTAGGCGCCGCCAACCCCGGCCCGCTACAGGGATACATTCAATTATGTACATACTAACGTCGTCGCCAGTAAGCGTTCACTTGTGATATGTGTAGCCAAATTTGCGTAATTTCTTTGTTCTAAAAGGAAAGCTATGCATTATTTTCCTTTATTTTTAAGACTTAATAGATGTAAGTTCGTGAACTCCGACGCTGTTCTCTAATAGGCTAAATGAAAGCGCTTCTATGAACGACTTCGTCGTCAGCTAACCCGTCTCCGAGTCTATAAACTTGTTAGTTTAATTAAGCTGTAAGATTGAATGTTACTGATCTGCTCGACTTTACTTTCTTGCACATTGTTGCGTGTATAGATTAAGTAGTACAGCTGTATGTTGCCATTTGACGATTACATTCCTAGTTGTACCCGTGGTATAGATTTAGTCGGATCCCTATGTTCTACCTCAAGTCAAACTAATACTAAGTCACGGCGTCCTTTCGAGCAGTAGACGGGCGCGGCCCCGCTTGCGCCGGGCCGCGCGAACATGTGTCGCGATACCAAATATTGAAAGGATGCGAGCGTATTTGTTGTGCCAATCGTACGAACAAGGTAATATTGTTAAGATATAGATGACTCTATTGCGTTAGCGCTAGGCACTCGTTGTGTAATTGTTTTCTATTGCTCAGTATTTTATATATTGTAGACATTTTCGATGTCTCGACGCGGAATTGTATTATACGTTAACGTTAACAGTTAAGGACACTGTGATCAAAATTATAAATTATTGAGAGATTATTAAATATTGTAAGTACATTCCTAATGAATAGAGCGTATTATCATAATGTTATAAGAATTTGTCCATTGGTAGCTCGGTGCCCGGCATCGCACTGAGAGACGATGTAATGAATCTACAACATAGCTAAAGTTCAAAAATTGTATCTCCTTTTCACTGAAGATAGAATTATTGATTTGCATTTCATGTTAATTATGTTAGCTCTACTTAAAATTATTCAAGAGAAGATATTTTGTACAAAATTAAAAATTGGATTATAAAAAATGATTCTCTTGTCACAGAGTTTTGTGATCTCGAAAAATGTTGAATGATTAAACTTTGAACATTAAATGGAAACCCTGTTTTATTTTGCCTAACCCGTTTAGATTTTATTATCACAAGCAATTGCCAAACTACAGTTTCTTTAAAGGGAACCAAGAGACTTTAATTTTACAAACATACAATAAGTACTTATGTTAAAAAACTGGTTAAAACCCAGCCTTTACTGTATCGGTCAATAGCTAGGTAATGATCTAAAAGAGTATTCTTTTATGAAATGATAGTACCTATCTATTTACCTAAAAATAATTCTTGACAATCTTGTCAAAAAATAATTGTTATACCTAGTTACAATACCGAACATAGATCATAAAATTATACGAAATATGGTCCAATTATGTAAAACAAAAACAATACAAGTTTTTTGCTTAAAAATCTCAAGTCACAACAAAACCATGTGCTACGAAAAACAATCAACATACAAGTAGCGACATCTAGCGGTAAGTAGCAAAACTTCCCATAATATTTTTGAGGAAGAATCAGTTGATGTTAGACTTTAGTAGGTATATAAATATTGAAGCAGGCTGAAATATAAATCAACGTCTAATACTTATCTAGGTACTCACGTGCAGCATTGGTCTTGTGAGAGGCTCGTAGTCAAAATAATCTGATACCAGCGTCGCTAGTCCTTGCCATGTATTTGTGTCTGCATAACATAGTTTCGTTGGCCTGATCGACGTGCACACCATTTTCTGATAAACAAAAACAATCTGGTTGTAAATAATTATAACCCATAGGCACTGTTTTAAAGTGTGGGAAACTGTAATTACTTAAATCAAAAGCTGTCTAGGTGTTTGGCTATCCCTCATCTAGTCGCCAACACTAATAATTATAGTAAGGATTAGCTTTGCTTAGTTTCGGGAGTATTACTTTAGTCTTTGGTTTCGGGTTTGATGTATGGTGTTGTTCAAAAATTCATGTAAGTAGGTATTTCTTTATCAATTATTATGAATACTCATTTGTTATATGACTAAAAGCAAACGATATAAAATTATAAATGTATTCATAAAATCCGAATAAAGAATGTTTAAAGAATTAAAACTACTAATATTATCTGATTAGTAAGACCGTAAATAGAAAATAGCGCCATCTAGTAAGAGCTGGAAGAAAACACCTGCATAAAAATTATTTTTAATTGTATGACTACCTACCTGCAAACCGCATTCATTTGGGACTTGAAGTAATAGGGGTTTACGGAACTTGTCTTTATAGTGAAAAATAAACTGACGCCTAAAGTTCTCCGCGTAGGCAAGCAGAAGACGTTCTTTCGTACTATTTATGTAGTAACTTTTCGGAAAACTGGTACGAGTCTCAAACACAGGTTCATTGATCTCTGGCCAGCAAAGGTTAATAACTCCAAGTTCGTATATAGCGTTATTCAGTGATTGTATTGAAAGTGATTCTGAAATGTCGATCAAACCAAAGATACGAGGAGATATCTCTTCAAATTCAGCTTCTTTAAAAGGCCGCTCAAAAATCTCGCTTGCCACATTTTCATTCACTTCTAAAAGAGGATCCAGAGGCTCGAGCTCAACAGACTTCTTTTCTGTAAATGTTTCTGATACTGGTTTCAAAATAGAACTCATTGTTTCAGCTTCAAAATTGTTCAAATGAAAAATAGTTTATTAGGCAATGTAAAACGCGATGTAGAAGAAAGATAAAAAATAAATAAAATACATTACAAATCTATAATAATATCATCTCTAACTTTTATTGTTTGATTGAAACTAATTGACACTGAATTCGCTAAGGTTTTTCAGTCACCTGTTGCTAGGTAACTGAAAAACGAAGTATCCTGTGGAAATATTGAGTAAAATACTGAATTAAATCTAAAATCACAGGAAAATTTACAAATTCAAACTTTCAAAACATTATTTATTGTATTATCAAGCATACATAATTTATCAATAGTTTGTATCATGAGCAGCATGACTAACGCTGCCTTTGCTTGTAGTAAAAAAACGAAACGACTACTCAGTCCATAGACAATGACATAGTATCACTGAGCAAGTAATCAATCACTATAGCACTGAGCAAGTAATCACTACGTTATAATAGTATAGTATTACTTTAGTATTATCTTATCTGTGATAGAATAGTGTTTAATAGACCACATGACAGCTCGATAATGCGTGACGGAGTACAAAATGTCCGTAATACGAGACGAAACAACTAACTATCGATAATAATTCGACGTTTGGAAAATGTTTACTGTCACCATAGGGAAAGTATGCTGTCACACTGTTTTTATCTTTAGATTATGCACCTACTCCGCGACATACCTAACCGCCCTCACTTCTTACAGAATGGGGACTACCGTTTCTTTGCTCACCAGTTGGCGCCACTGTAGACTAAGGTCCGGAGGTATAGCTGTCAAAGGCGATTGGCGCCGAAACAAAGTGTTAAATCTTGAATCTAATTAAGGTTATATTGTTTATAAATAACTATCTTGATATCAAAAAACTAACTTCTGAAATAGTTGCTCTTGGGGCCGCCTATTTTTGCGCTTTTTCTTAATTCCGCTTTTAGAGCGTTCACATTAATCGCCAAATAATCCATATTTACGATATTTTACGAAGGAGATCACTTTCCAGCAGGTAAATTAAAGAAATTATAATTTATGCAACAAATTCTGCTAAAACCAGTACAAAGTGAATGATATTGGACCTCACGCGACACTAGCGCCTCTAGTGGCAATTTCACTAGCGATAGCCCCCATTATAATAGTAGGCAGTTCAGTGTGCCCGCTTAGAATAATAAGTAATAACGCGGTGTTACTCTGAAGTGCCCATAAGTATATTTTTTACAAATTATTTAAAAATAAATTGTTTTAATACATGAAAAAATAAACAGCCATTTTTTTTTTTTTATTCATTATTAGATAATATACAATTTCAAAGTATCCATACTGCAAGCCATCCATACAACAAACAGCCATTGCTAATTAGTTTTATCACAGAGGTTTTATTTATTTATTTCTTCAAAAAATTCTGCCAGTGTGCTATGAGAAAGCTGATATCATATAAATGGCAGTAAGTGGAAAGAACAAGCAAACAAAATCTGAACAAACATAAATTAAATTTTTAAAAATCAGTCCCTGATTATTGACCTAAACAGGATAACCTTATCCTTGTGCACTGTTTAAACCTAAATTCTGTAGAACCAGACTGGGCCGCGATTCACCAGTCGTTCGTCTTTCTCGGCTGTATAATGATCTTTCAAACAAAATGCCTACCTAGTCTAGATGTTCATTCTCAGAGTCTACATTGGATTTGTCTCTAATAGAGTGTGACTTACCTTAGAACGCAATTCATTGTTGTATTATGTTATAAGCTCGGATATTGTATTATATGTCAAGTTCGTATAATATTTAACTATTAACTTCTTAAGATTTTTTTGTTACATCGCATGTTGTGATCTCCTGTAATGGGGACTACCGTTTCTTTGCTCACCAGTTGGCGCCACTGTAGACTGAGGTCCGGAGGTATAGCTATCAAAAGCGATTGGCGCCGAAACAAAGTGTTATATCTTGAATCTAATTAAGGTTTTATGGTTTATAAATAATAAATAACTATCTTGATATCAACAAACTAACTTCTGAAATAGTTGCTCTTGAGGCCGCCTATTTTTGCGCTTTTTCTTAATTCCGCTTTTAAAGCGTTTACATTAATCGCCAAAAAATCCATATTTGCGATATTTTATGAAGGAGATCACTTTAAATTGAAAAAATTATAATTTATGCAACAAATTCCGCTAAAACCAGTGAAAGTGAATGATATTGGACCTCACGCGACACTAGCGCCTCTAGTGGCAAATTCACTAGCGGTAGCGATAGCCCCCATTGTGACAATACTTAGCTCTAAATTGTACAATAGATTTAAGTTAATTTCAGTATATGTCATGTTGGTGATCCTTATTTAATCCCTTAACCCCCAGGAGGCACTCGCGTGCCGCGATAACAATTGTGTCTGGAATAACTCACGATCGAGGGATTAAAATAAATAAATAAATTAAAAAAACAATATAATATCAGTATATAAACTTGAAAAATTTTGTCTCAGGCGGGACTCGAACCCGCATCTCCTCGCATGCCGGGCGGGCGCCATACCATTAGGCCACCGAGACACTGCGACACGGCGCGAATTTTTCAAGCATATTCTTACGCTGTGAGCCAGCGTTGCTTCATCAAATGTTAGGAGTTTGCACCCTTAACACCCGAAAGAAACATCTTTGCAGATGTTTGACAGTCAGTTAAGATGAAACAGCTATTTATATACTTTATTTGATATTTTAGCAACTTAATTGCACTTATAATATCAGTATATAAACTTGAAAAATTTTGTCTCAGGCGGGACTCGAACCCGCATCTCCTCGCATGCCGGGCGGGCGCCATACCATTAGGCCACCGAGACACTGCGACACGGCGCGAATTTTTCAAGCATATTCTTACGCTGTGAGCCAGCGTTGCTTCATCAAATGTTAGGAGTTTGCACCCTTAACACCCGAAAGAAACATCTTTGCAGATGTTTGACAGTCAGTTAAGATGAAACAGCTATTTATATACTTTATTTGATATTTTAGCAACTTAATTGCACTTATAATATCAGTATATAAACTTGAAAAATTTTTTTTTTTTTTAATGGTATGGCGCCCGCCCGGCATGCGAGGAGATGCGGGTTCGAGTCCCGCCTGAGACAAAATTTTTCAAGTTTATATACTGATATTATAAGTGCAATTAAGTTGCTAAAATATCAAATAAAGTAAAACAATATAAGTTATTCTTATTCTTCTTTCTTAGGACATAGTTTAGGACTTGGACTGGAGTTTTGGGATTCTGCAATTTTGTAGCTAAATAGTAGTTACTAAAGTAGTAATTAAAGCAATTTTTTAACTTGCGGAGTATTGCGCTTTTTCAGAAATATTTTTTTAAAGATTACGATTTTTCTTTGAGCATTTCACTTTTTGACAACAGATTTGCATTTTTTTCACATTTATGAGATGAAACGCGATTTATGTATGGTGTTCATAATATTATTGTCTAAAAAAAACATTTAATGATATTTATTTGCCTACACAGTCCAGTAGTTTAGGAAAAGTGTAGGTTAGGTTAGGTTAGAACAGTGACCATACTGTGGTGATAATGATGTGATGGTGATGAGCGGGCAGTGTTGGTGAAACAAAAACAGTCTTAAAACTTTATTTACACACGTACAGTTTCCAGCACAGGAAAGTCACAAATACAACACCACAAAAAGAAGGAGTGATAGAACGTCACAAGAAGATATAAACTCTAAGCCACATAATATAATAATTACGAGCGATACATAACACGATTAAAATTTATTCAAGAGCGTACGGCGAACTAAACGATGCCTGCGCGCAGGAGGCGGCCACGAGCATCAAGTCGCTTAGCGTTATGGAATAAATTACGCGCCCCGCCTCTGCTCGTTGGAGCAATTTGTATTTAAGTTAGTTAATTCTCAAATACAAATAGCATGAAGTTACATACATACAAAATGGTAGGTTCGAATATAAATAATAAACAATAACTTTATATGATATAAATAAATAAACATTTAAATTAATGTAGCGGTTCGCCACAATACAAAGACGCAAAAAAAAAACGATTTTTGAGTTCTTACCAAAATTCTTTTTTTCCGCGCCCTCCTGACTTCACTGGGGGGCTCCTTAATTTCCCCTGCCCCCCCTTCCCCTCCCCCGCCCCTTAACTCTGTGGTCCAAGTACTAAACTTTTACCATTCCTTACAGTTTCCTAACCCAAATTGTTAAGTTGACATTCATTTGAGACGCTAAACGTAAAATAGCATGTAATTTCTCCGGAAACATTCAAGATAAATGTGTATGATAAATTTGAGTCAAGCTGTAGCGTAAATGTAAAATATTTCGATTAATGAATTATGCACCAAATTTATGTAAATTATCAATAAATAGAACTTTATCTTCACAAAAATTAAAGTGATCAAACGGATTGACATAATTTTATATTTACAACATAACAACAAGATCATATTCAACAAGAATAACGCTTTTTAGCGGTGACGACTTTCTACTTATTTACTTGTGAAATGTACAATTTGCTGGATTATTTCTGTTATTGACACCACAATCACTTACAGAAAATGTGACCATTGTTGTATTCAATCGTATTTAGTTAAAAAATTCTACGATTCAAGAAATAATCACTAAAAACCTTGAGCCTAATATTGCGTGTGCCACTGGGTGACCCTATGTCAATCAAAACAGATCACAGAATGAATATATTAGCTTTCCTTTTCTATCTTGCTATATTTTCATAAGAGGTTTTCTTCTATCTCGCAGGCTATAAATATACATAATATACTATCTCATGGTTTTGGTGAATGACGATGTAATTTATTACTTGGCAGTGTAGTTACTGACTTTAGCCAGTCTCGGAGTTAACAAACAAAACTGTCACTGTCAGTGTCAGTCAGTCATGTCAGTGTTTGTTTGTCAAAATAATACAAAACAATAGTGAATAATCCAAATAAATTACTGATATAAATGGATTAATTGCAAAATTATCATTGGATTTGTTAACTTTATCTAACGAAACACTTTTGAACAGTGTAGATTGCCGTATACCTTGATAGTCACCAAATGTATCTAGTCATAATATAACCTCACAGATGTTGAAATTGTGTGACTAATTTGTTAAGAAAATATTCCATATTTGCGGAGATTCTAAACGCGCACTATCGGATACGCTTAGCTCGGAGGTCGTGCTTATTGCATCAAGGTTAAATCTAAAAGCACTTCAAAATGGGAAACAAATCGTCACTGTTGTTACGTGAGGAAGAAATAGCTCAAATTCAAGAGGAAACTGGATGTAAGTATACATTTTTGTAACTTATTACTCAATTGTTGCAAACAAAGTGAGATGACGATGTCCCTAATACTTAAGCGAAGCAAAGGTCATTTAGTTTAATAAATTAACTAGTTATTTCCTAACAAAGCTTCAGGTTAGTTGTATTACCCATTGATATCCCCATACCCATAATGGTGCTTTATAATCTGAGGAACTTGAGCTATTGATCAGCAATATTTAAGTTAATTTTAATGCTATTTCTGGGAATCTTTATATTAAATTCACTCCAATATGTATATAAATCATCATCATCATCATATCAGCCGAACGACGCCCACTGCTGGGCATAGGCCTCCCCTAAGGAAAATATATAAATATTAAAGTCTAATGCATTTATCAGAAGCTTATTAATTTAATCCCTCAACCCCCAGGAGGCACTCGGGTGCCACGATAACAATTGATTTCAATTGTGTCTGGAATAACTCACGATCGAGGGATTAAACTCAAAAATTCAGTTTTCTTTTAACGTTAACCAAACCATTATATTGTTAATCCAGTTACTCCAAACCAAATTGAGAGGCTGTACTCACGATTTACATCACTCGACAAGAATGACTGTGGCACACTCTCCAGAGATGACTTTCTCAGGATTCCTGAGCTGGCTATTAACCCCTTGAGCGAAAGGATTGTACATTCGTTTTTTGCTGAGAGCCATGATGACCGTGTCAATTTCCTTCAGTTCATGAGAGTGCTGTCTCACTTTAGGCCAATCAGGAAGAACAGAGAAAACAAATTAAATAGCAGAGAAGAGAAGCTTAGATGTGAGTATAATTTGAAGATCTCAAAAACCTGCGACTTCTTGGCCAAAATATTTAGGACCATAACAGGAATGTCATTTCGGTGTCTGAACTGTGTCTCCTTCTGACCATAGCTTAGCTCAATTTTGTACTAGCTGCTGTCAGGTGTTATAGTCTTAATACACCCTGGACTGACCTGAAATGGTTTGAATGAAAACATAATTTTAATCACGCAAAAGGACCAATTGAGGAGGCTAAGTGCGGAACATAATAACTAATTAACTAATACACTGTTGTAGTTTTCTTTGTGATTTTGTTGTTGTAATTCCTATAAATTTCCATATACCAAGTATTAGAACCAGAACACAAAATGTTTATGTTCCGTGGTATTAGAGCACTGCTCTAATTAATATTAGGTACATAGTCCCCTGCCTATTTCCAATGATGTCTTAGCTGTCAACAGAGCCTTATTGTATTAGTCCATCAATAAATTATTATTTATGTCTTTTGTACAGAACTGCAACTGTGGTAATTTATGATTGTTAATTGGTTTCTAGTCACTGATAGAGACATGTTTTGTTAGGGGTGTGATATTTTGTACAGATTTTTTGTGGTTGTATTCCTTGATCATTTCAACATGCTATGACAGTCTAATGTTGGGAAATACAAGTATTTACTCTCTTAGTTAGTATTAAAGCTCATAAATTCTAAGCTAGTCTCTCTCTGTACTAATCCATAGAAATCCATGGAACCAATACCACCATGAAATATTTATAATTATTAAATGTGGACAACATCACAATACGTATTATACATTGTTCAGATCCCAAAGTAAGCATTAAAACACTGTACCGTAACTGGAAGCTTTATATTGAGATAGCATTTCCGTTTCCCGTCATTTGCCTACCCTTTTTAGTACGTAGTTTCCGGCTAAGTGGCGCCACCTGGCGATCGTGTGCTTTTGAAGTTTCTTAAAATTTGCGGCACACCATTTTGCTCATTGGCGTTTAGTTTACCGTCGTAACAACACGTTCACTGCAAGCCCTGTCTCTGTGATCGTTAAAATTCAGTGATATTATAATTCTCAGAGCAGAATTATAACCAAGTGAGTTTTTATACAAACTAGTACACAAATCTGGTAAGTCCTACCCTCATTATTTTAAAATGTTATGTGTTTTATTTCAAGGAATTTTATTTTCAGTTTCCAAAAGCAATTTTATTGCTTAAAACAACATGTTTTAATAAAACATGAAATATCTTGCTTAAATATTCGTGTGACTTAAATAATGAATTTAACGGTTTTGCCGTTCGGATTAAAGTCATGATGTAATACGTAAAAGTGTATGGTGTCTTTTCCGTTTAGCATTGAGTGGTTTGTTTGGCTCGGCTGGCAGCTCCTCGAGCTCCTCTTTAGCCGGTTAACGAGGTGAACGGCAGCTCGGGTGCCGTCATAAAATAAATACGCTTAATAAATGTATCTTTATTCTAATCAAATTAATGCTAAATTGCTTGACGAAATGGGAGAATTGCCTTTCTTTACATTTAAATTATAAAACAGTGCCTTGAGAATCCCGTTTTAGTGTTAAATTTTATGAAATGGGTAAAATTGGCAAACAAGTGCCTCAAAATAGCATACCTACACACCGCTAATGATCAGTATTGATATAAGATCTCCGAGGTCAGTGGAGCCCCTTTTTTGATCAACAGATTACTAAGTATACAGATTTTTTGAATTCACGCAACCTATTCATTAAAATGGAAGAAATTTACCAAAATATTACGTAAGTCCGTATTGATAAACGCGAGTTTAAGTCGTAAATTTATTTCAATTAAACAGACGTTAATTTTAACAATTTGTACACGAAGGTAAAAGAATTATTCACAAATAAAATCGGATTCTAATAAAGTGCAATTAGTTTGTGGCTACCTGGCAGCATTTACAGAGATGCGACGAGAATTCAGTATAAGTCAAGTTAGAGATCCACTTATTAAAGCCTGCATACCTTTACAAACCCGACTTATTTAGTGTAGATCCACATTCCACTCAAATGCATTCTGGAGAAAACAGATGGCATTCGTAAAGCTTTTTGACCTCCAAAGGGCAAAAAATCCACACAGCTAAGAACAATCAATCAAAGCGCTGTCTCGTGTGGACGAGGCATAAAAAATTTGGAAGTCTCATAGCCTATGCTATCAATTATTCACCCTTGCGGGGTGCCTACTTACAATATACATATCGTGCTCTGCCATGCAAGCCTATGCCTCTAATTATTCACCCTCGCGGGGTGCCTACCTATTAACAACTACCCTTCAAAGGGTTGATATACAAATCGGGCTCTGCCATGCAAGCATATGCCTCTAATTATCCACCCTCGCGGGGTGCCTACTTATTTATTAACTACCCTCCTAAGGGTAGTTGGTATACAAATCGGGCTCTGCCATGCAAGCCTATACCTTTAATTATCCACCCTCGCGGGGTGCCTACTTACTTATCAACTACCCTCGTAAGGTAAGTACTACAAAAGCAAAAATGAAGGTTAATTCTATAGCTAGGGCTCGAAGAGGTTCAAGCAATGACTTAAAATCGGGCTCTGCCATGCAAGCCTCTAATTATCCACCCTCGCGGGGTGCCTTATTATTTATCAACTATCCTCCTAAGGTAAGTTATGCCAAAGCAAAATTGCTAGAAGTTAATTCTATAACCAGGGCCCTAGCGGCCCGATCAAAGAGGTTCAAGCAATGACTTAAAATCGGGCTCTGCCATGTAAGCCTATGCCTTTTAATTATCCACCCTCGCGGGTGCCTACTTTGCACGAACTACCCTCAAAAAGTGATAAACCTGCTATAGCAACATTGCTAGAGGTTCATTTCATAATCAGGGCTCGCGGCTAGATCAAAGAGATTCAAGCAATGACTTAAAATTAGGCTTTTTCATGCAAGCGATACGCCTAAAATTATCCAGCCTTGCGGGGCTACCTCGCCTGCTTTGTACCAGCTACCCTCAAAAAGGAATGGACCTGCTTTTGCAACATGGCCAGATGTTCATTTCATAAAAAAGGGCTCGCGGCTCGATTAAATTACCCGAGGTCGTTTTAATACTCCAAGAGGTATTAAAAAAGTTGTCTTGAAAGAATTATAGTATCGCATTCCTTTGTGTCAAAAGTCTCAACTTGTGAACTCGAATGTAGTCATGCAGTTGGTTATTATCCCTGTATAAGGCCAAATCGAATATTTCATGTCAGAACCCTTCTTAGTGTACTTGACACCTACTGTTACATCTAAATGCTCGCGAGCATGTAAAAGTTATGTTTCAAACATTGCAGAAGTTGGGCAAGTGAATTTAGAAATATCGGTTTTTTGTCCCCAAAAAGTATTATTAACTATATAATGAAAAATTTAATAATGTGAAAACATGAACGAATAGAAAAACTGCAACAAAGAAACCAATCAAGTAAAATAATAATTACAAAGATGATTTGAATTAGTGATATGAATGAATTTCGTCATTTTTGTCGTGCCGCATTGTCACATAAATCATAGATAGTTGATAAGATTCCAGCCCCTAGTGGTGGTTATCGAACAACTGAAGTAGTAAATCGACAGTTGCATTGCCCTTCCCAGGGGCGTTTTTTGACTACGGATGCTTTAGACCAAGCAGGTTTGCGCTTAAACCTAGACTTATTTCAATAATTATATTTCGAATTTTGAACTTACTAGTTCCATTAAATTCCACATATTCGGCAAATTGGCACTGTCGATTGCGGAGTCCGAACCGACTAGGACATTGTACAGATCTCGTGATTATAAAACGGAAATGTCCAATAATAGACCTACTTGCCTCCAAAGCTGCTCACATTGTCAGCAATCACTTGACCCTGGATTTGACTTGGACCTGGATCAAGCTCTTTTCCAATTCATTTTACCCATCATTACTTTGGTACCTTGAATTCAATGATTGAGGCCTTTTCCATGCAGTAGGATGATTATAGGCCGTAACTAGGAATACAGTTTGACGCAATTGTAGCATTTAAGCATGCCAAATACGTAAGGTTTAGAAATCGAGGGTCAAGAGTTAAACTGTTTAACTTAAAAGGCATTGCGATAGCGGGAAGTTAAATTCTTTAAGAAAAGGTTGTCATTGCATCCGTAAAGAAATGCTAACAATACTAAATGCTCTTCAGAGCCACATTCACTACTACATCAGTTTGATTCTTAGTGTGACAAAATAATAACAGGTGTACCTACATCTTCGCAAAGGGAAAGTACGAAATCTTTATTTCTAATGAAAATATCATACGTTAGATCGGCATCGAATACATTTCAGGATACATTGGCGATGCGTTCGGTTCTTCATGGTGCGAACCCATTACTTGGGTCTTCCTACAAACATTTCTAATACCCAGGGTGCTCTCACTCAACTAAATCTTTTAACATGGTTGTATTTGCCATGATGGGAGAAAGTGTTCTGGCGTGTCAGAGTCTGAGCACTTGCAGCACCACTTACCTTAGTAACCTCCAGATACATTTCCTCGATGGAAAAAAGGAAATCTGGGGGTTGGTGAGGCGGTGGAAGGCTAGACCTCTAAAGAAAAGCTTTTACTTAAAAGTTCTTGATGAGTCTATTTTATAAATTTGTCAAGTAACTTAGAATTGTTGTTGTTCAAGGACAATTTCAATAGCAATAAAGTGAAAGGAAGTTATCTATATAACATGCTTATACTATTACACCTCAAAAGATTAAAAGCCTTACTTTTCCGCAATTGGCGCAATTCTTATCAGACTTACATTTAATATATGCATTATCACATAATACAATACTTGTACACATAAATTAGCTGTCTGAAAATAATGCGATTTTTGAACCATGAACAGTGAAGTACTCACGTTCTAGTAAAACATATTCTTAAATTAATTGCTTTTACAAAGAGTAAAAAACCCCAAACCGTATGGGATGTCAGTGTACTTATAAATTTATAACCGACACAAGAATGTTTCAATCATTACATCAAACAGCAATTTTAATACTTATTTGTTCAGGCAGATGCATTCATGACCTGACCTTAGAATATAGTAGAGTATAGAATAGAACCTAAAGTACCTACCTAACCATTATACAAAAACTTTACCGTATGGCCTGAATTTGGTTCTACAACCGATAGCAATACATAGGTACTGACAGACTGTCTACAGATAAATTTTGAATATAAATAATAAAAATGTAAGCCTCCTGTCTGGGTGGTTAAAATTATAATATTTACTATAAGCTAAAACATCGCTGAGTGATAGATAAAAAAGATTTTAAATTATTCAATATTTTCATCAGTTGAGGTGCAGTACCTACGTCACGTAGGTACCTTAGTGGTATAGCAGGAACTGTAAAAACGTTTCTTGATTACACAGCTACCCCAGATAGCGTAAGATCTGTGTAGCTTCCAAGAACTGGTTAGAAAATCACCCCATCGACGAAGTTCTAGCTCATGGGAATTGGTAATCAGCTAAAACATCACAACAATCCTATGTGTGAAATTAAATCAAGTATTGATAAACTTTTACACAACTAATGCGATTGCTAGAAGAATTTCCTAGAAAGTTTTTTAGTTTGAATTTTTACATTTTCATAGTTATATTACATGTTAATTTTTATTGTTACTCCTGTGTAATACACGGAAAAGAATACTGTCTTACTTAAAATAAAAAGTATTCAATTATCATAAATACTTTTTTATTTTTAAATGTCACATTGGCGTTACGCTAAGGCGTTATAATATTAAGTGGCGTCACCAGGCGATAACAAACAGATCTCAATATAAAGCTTCCAGTTACGGTACAGTGTTTTAATAGCAGCGTTTTACCCTGAAATAAAACGCATATTAAAATACTTACCTCACTGGAAGCTTTCACTTTATTTCTGCCTGGTGCAATTGAGCCAATGAGCAAAATGGTGTGCCGCAAATTTTAAGAAACTTCAAAAGCACACGATCGCCAGGTGGCGCCACTTAGCCGGAAACTACGTACTAAAAAGGGTAGGCAAATGACGGGAAACGGAAATGCTATCTCAATATAAAGCTTCCAGTGAGGTAAGTATTTTAATATGCGTTTTATTTCAGGGTAAAACGCTGCTATTAATTACTAGCTTTTCGTCCGCGGCTCTGAACGACGTGAACTTCACGTAATATCCCGCGGGCGGAAACCTTTGCCCAGCAATACTTCATCAAAATTAGTTAAGAAATTTAGGCGTGAAAGTGTAACAGACATACGGACTTTCCTTCGCATTTTTAATATCAGTAAGGAAGGATAAGGATTTATTGTAGCTTTGCATTGGTTTTTTTTTTCTGTTTTCAGTTGCATTCTCTATGTATGACTTGGATAATGACGGCATGATCTCAAGAGATGAACTACTTGCTATCCTCCACATGATGGTTGGAGCTAATATAAGGTAGGTTAATAGTTGATATTTGAGTATTTTTCACAATTTGCAAACAATTTCAAAGCTTTCTTTAAAATAAGGTGGTTTAAGGTGTCATTTTTGTATCTGACCATGTACCTAGTTCTTATTATTATGGTGGAGTAAAATTTTTATATCATCATTTTTTAAACAAAAAGACATTCAAATCGGAATCTCAAAATTTTCTCTAATTCTCAAAGTTTGTTTAAAAATAAAAATAATAAAAATTATCTACATTTTTATATCTGACTACACCATAGTATTTATATGCAATGGTAACATAAGCTTGTTTCGGAATGTATTGCCATTTGCCTAACACCCTGTATATCGATGATTATTTATAATAAAGTTGTCCCCTACCAGCGAGGAACAGCTGACAAGCATTGCCGAACGGACAATCCTGGAGGCTGACACGAACAACGACCAGATGATCTGCTTCGAAGAGTTTTGCCACGCGTTGGAACGCACCGACGTCGAGCAGAAGATGTCCATCCGGTTTCTTAACTGACCACCACACTCCTGAACCATATACATAAAGTATGTCCTCACTGTAGTGCTCGCTCTACTTGTCTATGGGATTTTGACTAAAAAATGAGTCCACTTCATAGGACTATTACTTACAAAAGTTTTGTTTTGTATGTTTTGTGTATATTAGCTAAATAACACATGGGTTCTTAGCGATAAAGGTTATTCCGAAGGCTGTATAGTTACAGCTATTTTCGTCCTTCAATCAAATGTGAAAAGAAGGAAACAAGTTGTTTGCAATGTTTATTAGTAAATGTCATGAATTTCCTCTTATTAATGTTTTGATGTTAGCTAACTTGGTGTATATTAAAAATATGTTATGGTATTGGATTTAATATGATTTCACCATGTTTATATTAGTGAACTTATACATTAGCCAAAAAAAAAAACATAGAAAATGTTGTACTTTATTATAAAAAAAATGTATTTACTTAATCAACTTAAAAGATAAACAGTGTGCTGCTGAAAACACAAAACAAAACTTTCAATTATTAAAAATACTTTATTTAGTGTATGAATTTGCACGAGACAGTTTAAAAAAACAGACAGAAAATAAACAGTTTGTCAACCAAAACTCTAAATTTTCTAACGTTTAATATTAATCAAGAATATTTGATATTTGAATTTTGATGTCAATGTATCTCATACATTGACGAGATGTTGTCCATAAAAACATTATTAATTGACGACTTCCGCGGCGGAGTGGCGTATACACCGGTTTTCAAGTTGTCGCCTGCTCGATCGATCGGTTCAATTCCCGGACAGGACAGTGTAGAAAAAAAGTGTTTTATTACATTTTCTCAGATCTGGGTGTTTGTGGTACCTTCGTTGTTTCTAATTTCAAAAACATGAGTTCTTTAAATAGTTATTCAAATTGGGATCAGAACAATGCATGTGATGTTGTCCACATTTATTTATTTATTATTTATTAATGGTGGCACTGTTATTCTTCAAGCTAATTAGTATATATGAAAATTGATATCATCCCGCATTTGATTCTGGTTGTATATTTGTACTTAGCGGGCTTTTAGCACTGTTGTTATGTAGGTACTTGAATTATTACGAGCTCTCTGTTCGTCTAGCTACATGGTCAATGTACGTACACTCGGTGACAAAATTAAAAGATGCCGGTGTATACATTTTACTGATGTTTTTATCATACTTTTCATTCCAAGAAGAGGCTACAGGTACTTATCTAACATATATTATTATGTGTGTATTTGAAATGTCATATTTAATTATGTCACCGAGTGTTAATTTATACCTAAATTATATTTATGTAAGGATATTAGTGAGTTGTTACCAAATTAAAGATATGGAGAAGATAATGAAACGATAAGCTGTGGTAATTAGATATTGTGTAGCTGTATTTATTTCATGTAATACTTGTGGATTATGCTAAACCAATTATAAATATTTTTACAAGTATAACAAGAGTTTTAACTGACCGAATCTTTTAATTGAACAGCGAAACAAAACGGTAAACAATAATAAAATATGTTACAATTAAACATTTTATAATTCGATAAACATTTATTGACATTTTAATTTACATAGTATTTAGTAGAAAATATATTTTAACTTAAATTGCGAAACGACGGACCCGCACCTCAGTACGCATGTCAGTCACCATTCATATTCGAACATTTTAAGTCGACACTCACTTTTTGTACAAACAGCATGCGCATTTACCTATATATTAATCTATACTCTATAAATGTTATGGAAAAAAATGCCAGTCTAGTGGATTATCCTATACAGCCCCATATTCTACAGAACATGTCAATGGTGTCAAAATATTTTTGTGCTTAATTTCTGTAGTGATCTCCAAAGCTGTAAAAACCTGTTTTGAATCTTTACTGAAATGCGTTTTTTTTTTACGATATTGCTAAGATAAAAAAAGAATATTTTTCTATGGAACTTATTTTGACCGGATGTCAATACAGTTTCGTAAATTACATTTTAGTTTTAACTACTTCCACATGAGCATATAATATCAAGCTACTTATGATCTCAGCTGTACCCACTAGAACGTGTAACAGTATACTGTTTTTTTTTTCAAATGAATGAACGGTAGGACCAAACACTAGTACTGGAGGGGGTGGGGGTTCGGGGGTTAGGCTGTGGATGACACAGCCAGCTTCTTCAGATGCTCCATGAACACTTGCAGCGAGACATCGTCCGTCAGCACGGGGGCGCCACCGTCCTATGCGTGAAATACAAAATTAAAAAATGGTATGCAAATTTGTTTTTCTATGAGTGGAAGCCGCTCTTATTGTGTTTATTTATATAATTGTTGTACATGTGGAAATGGACTGTGAAAAAGGTAAAATGCAATTAACTTTTTTAAATTAATTAAGTTTCAAATTTACGTTGTCTTCGAAAATCTTATACGAAAAGATGTTCTTAGAAAAAATACGAAAGGTTTTGCAGAAGGAACTGCAGCTTCCTCTCAGTCATTGACGCGCGACTACTTACGCGCGCGTACTTGTTCAATGGGTAGTTGAAATGCCCAACAAATACAATTTCCCCAATCAAATAATTAATTATAGTAATTCAATTTAAATTTTTTGAATATGTAAAAAAGTGCAATGAAATCCATCAATAATACGTTATCTGACAGTGATTACTTCAAATTCGATAATATCCAAATTTTGCAGATCCATGTTCACATTATGCACTTTGTGAATTTGTGTATTTTCAGGATATATAGATTTTTATTCTCTTTTTAAGCTTTAGCTAAGTGATATCACAAAAAGGTGTTCCCATAAAAAATACATGGGCATTATCATTATTAAGGTAAATGTAATTTTATGTAAGTATTTATTAATTGACTTTGAACAAAAAAACGATGTGAGCGGCGTTCCATTATCATAGAATACAGTTTGAAATCATAAAGAGGAATAACCGCTTTCCCTTATAACCATAAGAAATACATAAATAAATAACATACGTACAAATCATAAAAATAAAATAGGTATAAAAAAAATATTGATTTCGCGAAATGTACAATGCAACTAGTAAATATTTCTTATATCTTAGTTTAAATTAGGCATGAGTTCGATATATCAAAACGTAACTAATAACCGTTTTCGGCTAGATATCGTATTGTATCGATATCGCATAACTACATAACCGATATCACAATAACTAAACGCGCGCGTAAACTCGATACGAGAACCAGAACTAACGGGCAACTGAAAAACGAAAACCGAACAAAAACGATACGCACGCAACTAACTTAGGCAACGCATCATGATATTCTCCTTCTCTTTTCTATAAACGTACTTAAGGCGGTTGTAAGAGAGATGAAGCGAATATTGCTACCGGCGCGGCAACGGGAATGCTCGGGTGATTTGGTTATTCAGTAGAATTTCGCTATTAGTTTATTAGCAATTAGGTTCAATTTGTATATTTCGTAATTTGTAGAAGTTGAGTCGTCGGTCGATGTCACATAGCGAAGCGCGTCTTACAAAGGAAAATAGAACTAAACAGCATATGAATACGGTTTAATTTTATTTTATCGATATCAATAAACTGTTTTTGATATCGATATCAAAACTAAATATCGGGTGCCTAACGGTTATCGTAAAATATCGAAAACGCCCATGTCTAGTTTAAATCTGTAAATAGTTACTTGTCAATCAATCATAAATAAACAGGGTTGTACAAGGGAACAGAACATTCCTTAAAGTTACGATCCGATATATTACCACACATCTATACTAATATTATAAAGCTGAAGAGTTTGTTTGTTTGTTTGTTTAAACGCGCTAATCTCAGGAAGTACTGGTACGAATTTATATATTCTTCAATACATTTTAGTGTTGGATAGTCCATTTATTGTCCATTTATAGCCTGGTTTTCTATTTTGTCTCATAAATTTTTTATCCATAATCTAACGTGTCATAATGTTTTGTGACCTAATCATCATTTGTCCGAATGATAATTAGCCCTAACTCAATGTCTCATAATATCACTTGCCCTAAAATCGAAATCCCTAAATATAATTTATCCTAAAATTTTTTGCTATAAATATTACAATCTATAATGTTTAAAAGACATAAAAGGCTTTTCTATAACAGTTATAAGTTCTAACGTAATGTGTTATAATGCATTTAAAATTGCGTGTGCTCCGGCGCTACGGGAAGTGCAGCCCCTCCACCCTAGCGTAACAAAGTACAGGCACCCACGCTCTCCTACGCAGCTTCGACTTGCTGCCTCAGCCGCTACGGAGAGCCCGGGCGCCTGAATGTTGTTACAGCGGGCAGGGGCTACGTCCATCCGCGCCTCCGCCTTTTTGAATTACACTCTAGGGGTAGGGCAGACAAGTACCACGTGAAGTCGGGGTTGGTGATTTGGTTCTGAGACAGATTTGACACGAAATCCTAAATCCATACGATTACAAGTGTATGATAATGTGACTTATAATAACTAAACTACATGAGGATAACATAACCAAGATAAAACTACTTTTAAACATATGTTTAAGGACTTACTATATTATTATAAACCATCATTCGGACTAACAATATTATTATAAACCATCATTAGAACTAACAATAATATCATAAACCACCATTCGGACTAACATAGTACATTATACAATTTAACACTTAGGACATGTGACTTTATAGCAAGAAAAAATAGGATATCTAATTATTATAGCACCCGATATTATGACACAAAAGCATATAGACAATTAGGCATAATAAAATTTCGTATATTCGAACATTATGGATAGTGATGATTATAGCAAACGCGTTAGGGATTTTGAATTTCGGACGAACAATTTTCGAAGAAGAAAGGGATTACCCTTAAGCCTATATAACATCACGCTGCGACCAGTAGGAGCGAACCATTAATGCAAAAACGGGGAAAATTATTAATATTAATCGGGATCATAATAACAGAAATTGGCGCGGACGAAGTCGCGGGCAACAGCCAGTTTAATATACTTATGACACCATAATGTAGAAAACATAATATTATTATTATAGGGCTGGTTAGACGCGCAGTATAGACGCGCGCGATTGCAAACTCACTAGTGGGGAGGTGCGTTTTTAAATTTATTATGTTTGGTAATCGATTTCTCCGTCAATCGTGGGAACGATTTTCAGTTAGTAATGGTTAGTAAGTAGTAGTAGAAAACTACACAATTAAATTTCATTGTGTGGGAGTCAGTGACCCCCTTGGCTCTTAATGTGTGAAGAGTCGCTCTGTTCGACAGCACTCTAAGAGCGTAACTAAGAGTTACGCTCAGCCTTTATTAGGTTCGTGAGATCTATAAATCGTTTTCCTTGAAATTGGTACTTGAACCCTATGTATGTGCCAGAGATGTGAAGTTCAAATTTCACCTGAGAAGTTCAAACACTTCAAATATTTTTAGATTAGCAGCTTTTAAGGAATGTCATATTCATTTGTACATCTTACATGTAATACAAAGTCAGTTTAGTACATAGCAGATATGAAGCTGTGTTGATGACATAGAACACGATATAACAATTGATTTAAACATGCAATTTTGAATGTTAGTAAAATAAAAACAAACTGTTAGTGGGAAACATCAAAACAAAATAAAAATTTAAAAAAAAGAAAAGAAACTCTACCGCTGATGGTATCGGCATCGCCTGGATATCGCCAAAACATTGATGAAACAAAAAAAAACAAATCAAACCATGCTATCATGGATCAAATCAAGACCTAGAATAAACAACATGCAAAATACAAGGTTCGTGCGTAATGAATTTAAAATGTATTTATCAAAGATAATAGAACAAAATTATACTGATGGAGACTACATATATTAAGAGTATTATAAAATTGAACTTCCTTTCGCTTACTCTGCTTGGCTGTATGACATAATGACCTGCGTAGCAATTGGTTAGTTGACAATATTCACAAACAATAAAAATACAATAATCTTTTGTGAACACCTTCATACCTATTTAATATTTAGTGAAAAAAAAATTTTGAAGTCATAGTTTTATTCATTTCATATACGAAATATTCCGCAGAATTTCTTTCAGAAGTATGTCAATTGATTGAAGTGCCAACTACCAAATCGGAAGAAAAATCGCCCGAACAACGAAAAATAATCTTTTTTGTTAAGTGCAACATTATCTTTGATAAAGTAACTTTGTAAATGCAAACGAAAAAACATTGCAAAATTACACTGATTAATGAATCTTTAAAACACTTCAGTTTCAAACTGTGTTCAAAATAACATTTGCATGCGATTTAATTAAAGTGAAGGTTAAAATATTGCGCGTGTTTACAATTACATAGACAATGATATTTAAAAAGTAATAGATATGTTACATGCGCTCTTAATATGCCAATATGCGTCCCTAAAACGTCACAATTGTGACGTCTTCATACAATATGGATGCCAAGGCGAAAGAGAAAGTAATTGTTCTTTTCACGAGTATGACAAGGACAAGATAAGAATTACGCATGTGTGCAGTTGTTCGGAAGCGGTATATATTTCGATAGTTTTGTAAGGATACCTATCTATGCTTTCTAAATATCATTGCATAGAGAGCTGTTGTAGCTTATTAGTTAGATTCTTGTCATTACGGTAGATAGATTAAACGCCGCAATAGTAAATCTTTCGGAATCTATGTAGGTACCGAAACCACTTGAGTCGTAGGAAAATTACACACTCAGTATCACTTGATGTTCTGGTTACCTAGACTAAGACGATCTAGGCAACTTGGCTGCAACTGTCAGGCTGTGGCAGCAATTCACGGATTTAACTCGCGTTTATCAGGATTTTGGTTAATTAATAGTTGGTTTAGTGGACGCCCCGTTGGTCTAGTGGTTGAAACACCAGGCCAAGATCTCGGGGTACCGGGTACGATTCCCGGGTCGGGCATCAAATAGTTTTTAATTTTCGAACATTGCTCGGGTTTGTAATCACCAACTCGCATTTGGCAAGCGTGGTGATTATGCCTGCACCCATTATTGCTTTGGTAACTTGAATTCAAAGATGGATGCCTTTGCCTTTCAGTATTTTTACATCAGATTGATTGCCGCAGCCTGGCCGTTACAGAGGTCTGATTCTAATGGCCTTTCTATGGTCGAATGATGGTCAAGCACGACTCCACTATGGGAACAAAGCAAGCTAGACAATAATATACTGACCCCTCCGTAGGCGTACATGTTGTTGTGCGTCTGCGACGGGTTCACCTTCGACAGCAGGAAGCGAGCCTGTAACAAAAACATTTCAAGTCATTATAGACATACGATTGAATTGGTATTTATTTTTATATTGCAAGAAGGCACTCTTACACGTCGTTTGGCGCATAATAAATTACACAGTTGTTTTGTTGTTTGTATTCTTGTACGGCTTGTATTAAGATCTTATTTTATTTTTTTATTTATTTATTTAGACTTTATTGCACAAATATGAAAAACGTACAAAAGGTGGACTTAATGCCATGTGGCATTCTCTACCAGTCGACCAGTGGGCAAAACAGAAATGTTTTGTGGGCGGTGCGACAAGTACGGGACATAAAATTAATTACATTTTTGAGTTTAAGCAAAGAGCACTTAGAGCTCCTTTAAATTAATAAATATATATATATATATATATTTAAGATCCAGTGTCTTGTACCAATAATATACAGATCCAATGTTATGTCACATCACAATACACGTTGTTTCGGGTGTCGTAAGAGCGACTATAAAGGAGTACTGTCAGGAAAGGATGGGCAGCAGCGTCTTTTCTCTACCATTGACCAATCTGCGATCGCTAACCCGCTTGCCATTATGGCGTGGCGATTATGGCAAAGTCCTCTTCTTAGAGAGAACTGTGTCCAGAAAAGGACTCACATAGGCTAATTAAACCGTTCATGGTGGAAATAAGAAATTATTTATATTAAAACTACATATTACATTGCTTACGCGTTTCACGTTAAAATTTTATTTATTAAAAATAATTTTATTACGACCCATTTATAACAAAGATAAGCCTTATAAATTGTCATTGAAAAACAAAGCCACACCATTTCATTAGAACGTACAAGTTTTTTGAATGATTTCTTTATACGCGTTGGCGTTGACAAAAAGAAAAGCAAAGACGTTTCGATTGAAAACTGACAAAACAAAGTGGTCGGCGTCGCCGGCCGATAACGAGCCATGTTGTGTCGGGCTGTGCTCACGGCGGTCGCCATCTCATGTACGTTCTCACGTGAAGTAATCGGTCAGGGCACAACGCGCAAAGTCCAGATAAAAGGTTTCACAATAATATAATATATGCCCGTATAGGTCCCGCTGCAGAGGCCTTACACAATGACCGTATATTCGAATCCATCTGTCCCTATCACTCATACCGATGTCCTAAAGTATCTGAAAGAGACAGATATATACAGTAAGGCATCAGGGAACAGACCTCGTCATGACATTTGTTACATCATCGGACCCTGGTTGGCAGATGTCATCAAAGTTACGGCCTCTTGAGTAGTCTCGACGACTGACTCCAGCTGTTTGTGATTCACGTCATACCCCTGACCAGGCATTGATAAGGATCATTAAGCTCATTATGAACTGGTCGATAGCGCGCTACAATTGTTATATCAGTTCAAACGTTTCCCAGGATATTCGTGATAAATTTGTGAAATTTTCAGATCTGATATGTGTTCTGTGGTTAAGTGGAATGCAAAAAGAGGACTTGGACGTAAACATGCTGAGGAAGTTGCAACGGCACAATGTAAACATCGATGATATGGGCCGCGAGTAAGTACGTTTAGTTTGCTTATCTTTTTCTTAAAGCCTAACCTAACCTTAGATTCCGCAATCAAGCTACATATTTTTGTTGCAAAATCATACTTAAGTTAACTACATAAGATGCCCCAGTGTTTAGCTTTGTACTGCCTGCGTACATTTTGTGAAGGAAGTGTGAATAAAATTTATCTTAAATTACATGAATACTGGCACAATACTTAACTGCGATCCTATAACTTCGCTGTTTTTGCGTTATATGGTCAAAGATGTCCATAAAAACATAATTAACTGAGTGCACTGCACATTAGACACAGTTTTCTTTAACGTTGAAAGTGTCAATTTGTCATAATGAAAAGAAATAAAGGAGCCTTAACTTTCAGTATTACCTAGTCAGGTCATAAGTTCATAAATGTGTAATATGAAATAATTTAGACATGTTTATTATTTATGTAACCATTTATATAGCAAAATGAACTTAATAAAACATATACTTTATTTGATATTTTAGCAACTTAATTACATTTATAATATCAGTATATAAACTTGAAAAATTTTGTCTCAGGCGGGACTGTGCAAGGAGATGCGGGTTCGAGTCCCGTCTGAGACAAAAATTTTCAAGTTTATATACTGATATTAATAAAACATAGATTCATATGGTAATAAAGTTTATTCAAAATGACCCCCGCGATTTTGAATACAGGCCTTCAATCTGCGCGGCCAGTCGTCTATAGCAGCACGAACGAGGTCCATGTCAATATAGGCGGCTGCCTTAATCAAGGATGCCTTGAGTGACTCCAAATCAGGATGAGGCTTTGAGCAGGCCTTTTCCTCCAAGTGTTGCCATATCTTGTAATCTAACAGACTCAAATCTGGACTGGAGGAGGGCCAGTCTTCGTGCCGGATGAAGTCGATTTCACGCGCCGCCAGCCAGTCTTGTGTGCTTTTCGCTCTATGAAGTGGCGCAGAATCTTGTTGGAATACCCAGTGCCTGTTATTAAACATGGTATGAGAAACAGGTTCCACAAGGTTCTTGAGGACTGTATTTTGATACACAACTGCATTCGTTTTTACACCTTTCTCACAAAAATGTACCTCAGTTAAGCCCCAATAAGAGACTCCCAACCAAACCATGAGCGAGGATGGAAAATGACCTCGTTGGACACGCGGAATACGGTTGCTCGCTTCTTCACTGCTGTGTGCATACACCTTATCATTTTGTTTGTTATAGCTCTCTTTCACGGTGAAAATTTCTTCATTCGAAAAAAGAATTTCCCGATGCTTTTTTCCCGCGTACCGCTTCAACAAAGCGCGGCATCTCTTCAGTCTCAGGTCCATTAAACGAGCGTCCAAACGATGTCCTGTTTTTCTTCGATATGCCCTAAGCCCTAAGTCTTCATTTAACACCCTTTTCACCGTGGTCCTGCTTAACCCCATCTGAAGGGCCAACAGTTTCTGCTTACGAACGGTATTTCTTTGAATTTGCGCCTTCACAGCTTTTATCACTGCTGGAGTCCTAACAGAGCGAAGGCGACCACTTCTTGACCTGTCATCTACACTTGAGTCTTCATTGTATCGTTTTATGGTACGATAAACGAATCTTTTGGTTATATTCAAATTTTTCAGTAAGTCGAAAATCTGAATTGGCGCGTAACCGCAACGACGAAACGCAATAACCGCGACACGGTCTTCTTTAAGTGTCCACTCCATATTTAAAAATGAGGAAAATTCTAAAAAGTAAAACTTTTATTTTCATGAAAAATTCGAAATTCGAATTCAATAAACTTTTTTGTGGCAATAATTTCTAAAGTTTTTATTGTGTGACAGAACTTATGACCTCGATGTATTTGTATCATTTAATTATTTATACTATTTTTGAAACTAAGACTAGAATTCCAACTATGATTAAATAAATTTTACAAACGTATATTATTTTATTTTACACTTCAGAACGTTAAAACAACAATGTCTTAACAATAAAGCTGATAAAGATAATGCAACAAAGAAAGTCAAAAGTGATGACGGCGAGAGCACAACAACCACAGTATATGTCAAATTAGACGGTATGCTATTACATATTGAGCAAGTAATTTTCTATGTGCTAAATATAAAACACTCTGATTCACTTTATCTTTTTAGGCGACAAGAAAGACAGCGATGATCTTAAAATGGTACTAACAAATTTGATGAATACAAAAGCAGTTAATAATAAAGGAGAAAAAACGTTCCCAAACAAAAAAGAATTAACTCTAACTTCAGAGATTCCAGAAAATGATAACAGGCATAATCAAAACACAGCTAGGAGTATATTTGATTCTGCTTTGATGAGAGACAAAACTGATAAATTTAGTGTGAAATATGACAATGGACAACCCGTGCTCGGGAGTATAATCAATTTTTGGCAAATGTTTACAACTACGACTTCATCATACAATGATGTCAAAATACGTAAGCTAAAAGATAAAATCCCAAATCCGGATGAAGATATAAATGAACGGAATAACAATGAACCCGAAATCAATGAAGGTGGGTCAAAAGAAATAGAGAATATTAATAAGTTACTGTCTGATTTAATTTATAAAAAAACAAAATCATCCACAGTTAAACCTACGACTGCGCCCGTTGACTTAAAAAAGCTTTCTGATCAAATAGAAAGGTTATTGCAGTTGTATCCTCAGAGCGGAACTCTCGGTTTAAGCAAGCCTTTACCAGAAAGTGAAGTTGAAATAGTAAAAGATTTTCAACCGGATGGATATTACTTTGTCAAAAACGGAATTCCTAAAGCATCGTCAATTTTGGATGAAAGAATCAAACTATATGATGAAAGAAATATTAAGAATAATAACATTAAAGATTATAATAATAAACGTATATTTGTGATAGCACAAACCACTCCTGACCCGATACTAGTTTCAGTGCCATCTTTAAATTATAAACAAGAAGAGACGGTAAGAAACTACAAATCCATAAAAGGCGATCAAATTAAATTCGAACCGAATCATGCTCCAACAACAAGAGCGACTATAACCAGCAGTAATGTTCCAAAAATAGACAGCACAAGTATTATTACAAAAGCTTGTATAAAAGAAATTGCCAAAAATGTAAAAGCTATTGTTTTGAAAGATTTGCGACATGAAATAACATCAACTAATGTCAGTACGACTGTTGTACCTACAACAATTACACCGGCGACAACATCTCTGAACCAAAATATATCAAGTACAGTCCAAACATTGACGGGTACGTACAAAGTTTTTTATATAGATAAAAATAACTAAAATACTGTGTTTATTAAGGTTTCTCAGATTATTTCAGATCGTCAAGTTAACAAAGTAGAATCCAAAAATAAAATATAAATACAGAATTATTGGGAACTTTACGATCTTCATTTATTTCATGCATTACATTACTACTTTTATAATTTTACATTTAACGGACAAATTTCCAGTATCAAATTTAATTCGACTGAACCCTAACGTCTGAAAGATGGGTTTAAAAGTTCCGCAATCGTGAACCTCCAATCAAATTCATGTACCTATGTATATTTCGTGTTGATATGACAATAGTTAATTAACATAATAAACGTTCAAATTATAGGTGTGACAAGAGAATATCATCCAGAAAACAAGACTCAAGAGGCTACTCAAGTAATCGCAAAATTCATGGAACTATTTGAACAATTTAAAATCATTAAGGAGAGGACCGAAATAACATCTACCATGAAAAACTCATTATCAAATGTGACAAATCATGAATTTGACAGTCAATTTACTGCCAACCAAAGAGCATCAGCAATTGTAATTAACCCCTATAAACTTAAGAAGCCTCCAGAAAACATCCCCGGTTTTTACAACCCGTTTGGCATACAAATTCCTAGAATGGTCCAGAATATTCCAATTCATAATGCTAAATTTGTTCATATTAACCCCATTTTACTTACTTCGCAAATACCTACGATACAAATAAAACCAATAACCATCCAAACCAACTCGGATGAAATTCGACCTTTGGGGATTCCTATGGCAAAACCGTTCAAACTAATACATCAGAATATAGTCGTAACATCTATGCATCCTCCTGCTATGCACAGATATCAAAGGGATAAGTGGAATAATCAATACGAACGTAAAGATGCAATGAATGGTAAAGAGAGATATTATGCTATTTCATCCAGAAATGCAGGATACCAAGATTCCGCCAAGCAATTGAATCGGTCGCCGTACAAACATGATAGGTTAGATGAGTACGCACACTTATTTAAAGATAAAGCAAGAGAATCACTTGGTTCTAACCATCATATAAATGACGGATTTAGTGAAATTAAACATCAGCTCAAAGACAAAACAAAATCTTTAGACCAAAGACCTTACATGAACGCCGAACTACGAGCATTTAAACAACCTTATACAGATGACACAACACAATCAGAACACAAGTCTTACAAAGATGATAGATTTCTTGAATTTAAAGACGACAAACTATTACATCATACACCTTACAAAGATGAAACTATTCAAGAATTTGATGGAAAGCCATCATATCCAAGACCTTATGGAAGCTCAATTTATAATAATGACGAAAATAGTAATCATATGAAATCATCGCACGATAATATTATACAATTAAAATTAAACGATCATAAAAAAGAGTATGACACACAAAAACCTCATGATAAAATAAGCTATGGAGTTTTTTCTAGTAATCATAATTCTCAAAGATTTCACGAGAAATTGGAAAGAGTAGACGATTGGCGCGGGGATTTTAAGAGCAATGCCGATGAAGAAATTGACAAGGTGGAAGAAGTGGCTTCAAGACAACAACAGCCCCTGCATATGAAAGACTCGAGATTCGACGACACGCATTTTAAAAACTTCTTGAAGACGCAACAGAAGGTGAATGATATGCTGGAGAAAATATTATCATCTAAAACCAGTCAAAATGGACCTCGGAGCGTTGAAACTACTTAAATGTAAAATTTTGATAAAAAATAACCAGCTGCATAAAATTGCAAAAAGTATTTCATCATTGTTATCTTTATATTGCCACTGATCATCTACACTGATATTATGTATTTATGAATGTTTAAAACTAAACAACTTAAAAAGATGAATTTCATCTAAATAGCTAGATGAAATTATGAAGACCTATTTCGATGAAATTTTGTATGAATATAGTTTTGAGTCCCCGAAAATGACATAAGATAGGTACTATCTCAAAAATTATCCTTATTTAAAAAAAAAAATAGTATACTTCCACCCCGAAAGAATGTGTTTTTTTAAATTTATTTTATTACTAGCAGCGATTGCAACAATTTCCCTGTATAACAAACTGTGAGTTCCATACGATTTTCACAGTAGACGGTGTAAGATGATTTGGTAAGGTAACGCCTTATTTTCTAACAATGACATATAAGACGTCAAAATTTAATTTCATTATTCTGAGGCGATACGTAGTTTGCGGCGTCGGCTAGTTAAATATAAAACCAACTAATGCAAGGTGCAGTACCTGCGAGCCGCCGTGTTCCGTGTCGATGTAGCGAGGAACGGGGAATCTACTTTGGAGTATCTCCTGCGCGTCGTCTATGGGCGCCCGAAGCAGCTGCGCAAAACTCTCGTACTCAGCCATGTCTTGATAGCGGAGCGCGCGCCATTGGGCTATAGTCTGCAGACAAATCATTCATAAATAATTATGTAATTTTTATGTGCAGTTTAGTGACAGCACAATAAAGAATACTTGTATAGGTTTCGTAAGAAGCGACTAAAGGAGTTCTGCCAGAAGATGACAGACAGCAGCAGCTTGTCTCTTCTATTGACCTAACTGGCGTGGCGATCCTGGAATAATCTTTGTTTTAGATAGGGCTAAGTCCATCAGGGTTGATGATGATAAACATTTTTTTTTGCCAGACAATGCTCGTAAGCATGAACTGAACGTAAAGGTTCCGAAAAATGAGTTTTGCCATCTTCAAGAAAGTGATTTAAGTTCAAGCATATTTTATATTTTTTACAATAATATACAACGTGTTAATGAAACAGCGCAAAATCTCAGACAACCCAACTAATTTTTATTATAACAGAATTATACAGGGTGTCCAGTAAGTACCAAGACAAACTTAAGGTGATGCAAGATGTAAGGGTCAGCTATCATACAAAAAAAATGACCTCTATAAAAGTGTCAAGTTTTTGAGATACTGCTTATCCTTAACTTTGACCTACTGTGGTAAAAAAAAATGTGTTGAACTATCGCTGCACATAGCCCTATAAGTTTGCTTGTTTCATAGGGATTTCAAAAAGATATCACATCACTTATTTAAATCAATAAAAAAAAGTTGTGGCTATTTCCGTAAATAAAGGGCTCATATTTACTTAATTCTTTGTAACGGTTTTAAATGAAACTGCGGTTATTACTGACAAAGGAAGTGGTTAATTATAGAACAAAAGATTAATATTAGCTTCAGATCTTTTTTTATGACACTTAGCCAACAACAAAACAAAACAGACGTAAAAATTTTCTTTTAAAAGGTTATTTTTTTTGGATATTTAAAAAAAAAAGCAGTATATACCTCGAAAACTATGACACTTTGATAAAATAAAGTCGAATCAATGTATACCTCTCCATGATAGATGAGGATCTGGAAGAAGGTGTCCATGAGCAGGATACGGTCGGGCTGTATGGAGGACGTGTCGAGCAGTACCGGCTCGGGCGGGCCGCCGAAGCTGTACGAGTACAGGATCGGCTGGATCATGATCAGCGACTGGGTGAGGTCCTCGCGCATCAGCATGTGCCTGGGTTGACAATGTAGTAACAAAAAGTGTATCATCAGTATTTAAACTTGAAGTGAACTGAAAATATCTCAGGCGAGACTCGAACCCGCATCTTCTCGCATGCCGGGCGCAATAAAGCGCAATTAAATTGCTTAAATATCATAATAAATAATTGCAATTAAATTGCTGAATATAAAGTATAGTAAAACAGTGTATTTAAGCGGACTAATGTCTAGAGCTGAGTACTGCCCCCAATTGATTATATTTTATTATTTCTAAACAAAATTAATTCTCAAAAAACTAGAACAGTATCATTTTAGCAAATTACCTCTAGTATTTATTAAATCACTGTTAACTGCTTTTCATTCTGGCATTCTTTCGTATTGTACATTATTTTATTTTTGATATTTTAGCAACTTAATTGCACTTATAATATCAGTATTACTAGAAGCGGCCGCTTTTGGCGTTAGTGACAAATTCGATTTTTTAAACAACTAAATGTTAAGTTTACTGTGATTCAATAAATACTAGAGGTAATTTGCTAAAATGATACTGTTCTAGTTTTTTGCGAATTTATTTTGTTTACAATTAAATCAATAGGGGGCAGCACTTAACTCTAGTAGTACCCTTAACATAAACAAAGAAAACATCCTGGTTATGCGTTTAGATGTCCAGGTTTTGTATGACAAGTCTTTTTTTGTGCTTTTGTGAAACGTATCTAGTCAGATACAGATTTGCTTTCTTTACTACGAAAATACCCTCACCTGTAGAAGGTGGTCTCATCAGGCGAGTTATTGTACATCTGCCAATCCTGTAGTACTGAATTTCTCAGTCTTGACTGAGAAATTTTTTCCACCCGATTAGTACAACTCATACCTTTCCTAATAGGCTAGTTGACTCTTTTTGGAAATAGGTTTTAAATGATTATTTAATGTCCAAATAGACCAAAAAAATTATTTTCTGATTTTTGTAGGACCTAGAAAACCGCAAAACTTAAGTTTTCGTGCGACGTATGAAAACGCTGAAAAGCTTTAGACTATCTGTGGCCTGTGCTGTGACATCATACGAGTCAGAATAAACAAACACTACTAGTCCATCACTACCTCATAGTGTTATTTATTTACTTGTGTCATAATGTGAATGTCACGGTTAAAATGAAGCACGCAGTTTGTTTAAAGATGTATGACGTCACAAAATAGCCGACAGCGTTTTCAAAGCTTAATTTTAAAAAGTAAAAAATAATAATTTCATTTTACAAATATTTAGCAATCTCAAACTTTTAACATCTGAAAATGATAAATACCGCTTTCTTAACCAATATACTAAAGATAATATTCATCAACTGCGCTAAAATTTATAGCAGTCAAGTAGCCTATTACATTATGACGAATCTACCCTCACCTGTAGAAGGTGGTCTCGTCAGGCGAGTTGTTGAACACCTGCAGGAACTGCGAGCGCCGCAGGTGGTACATGAACTGAGGGTACAAGCTAAAGTTCTCCGACAGACGGAAGCTGTTCGGGTCGTCTTTTCCGTACTCGCCGAATTTCTGGCACTGTGGGAAGAAGGTTTTTTAAAATATTTGTAAATGAAGGCTTAAAAATATTTTGTACTACTACCTACTACCTTAATATAAAAAGTAGGATTTATGTATTTATATTATTTACTTATAACTCCAGAACGGCTGGATCGATTTTAATTGCTGCATTACTAGGTCACTTAGCCGGGTACACTACATAAATATGAAAAGCCTGATTCTGATTTTGACAATCACGAATTTCAAAATACGGATAACTCCGAATATCAGGAACCCGATCATATTGTAGCGGCACAATACATGGTCAGCACTTTTGGCGTAGCGACGCGATCACTCGCCAGTCTTCCCTCCGTCGCCACTTACAACGCTCGCGCACTCTCCTGTATTGTGTCCCTACATAACTAGACCTTCTTATAGTGAAACCTATGATGTGTATAATGTGTGTGTGAACAAAGACAATATATCGGCATTTATGGGAGTCTGGACTTTGATTTCATATACCCTAGAGACACGCCATAGGAACCCGTAAGTCCTAATATAGAATACAGAATTTCATGATACCGAATAAAATAAATTCCGAATCTATAAAAGGTTTACAAAAGGTTTAAAGAACTTTATTCTCATAAGAAATACAAGTTTCACTTAATAACTTATAATGAGATTTAAAAATAAAATAAAATATTAAACTAATTAAATTGGCCGCCAGTACCCGCTTCAATATGTAGCTTAAGCTTCTTTTTAAAGACATTCAAGGTTTGAAAATTCCTTATATAAGGTGGCAGTGCGTTATAAAGCTTTGCTCCCTCAAACAAAATAGTCTTCCTTCCATAACCAGTCCTAGGCAACCCTAAATTTAGTTCTTTTTTATTCCGAAGACTATGAGTGTGATTTCTTTTTCCTAGTTTTCATTAGATTTTACAGCTTTGTTGATTATTTTATATATTAGGAGGCAGGTATTGTAGTGGTATAATTGGCTAATGTTAAATTTTTTGTTTTTTTATATAACTGTTCGGTCGATGTAGGAAACGGATAGCGATGTAGAACTTTGATAATTTTATTTTGGCATCTCTGTAATGAATTCAAATGAGTAGCTGCGGCTGACCCCCAGATCTCAATTAGGTACTCAAGGTGCGATTTCACCAACGCGTTATAAATAATAGTCTTACTTTTTTTGGAATACAAACAATTTGCAATCCTGCGGAGTGCTCCAAGAATGGATGTTAGCTTTGATGTGTTCAATGTGTGGTTGCCAAGTTAATTTATCATCAATATGCAAGCCTTTTAGTGCAAGTACTTTTCTAAATTTGATCTTTTTATCAAGTCATTGTTAATTTTTAGACCGGCGAAATCAGGAATAACTTTATTTTTTGCAGCCAAAATCATAAATGATGTTTTTGAAGTATTCATTGTTAGCAAATTACGCAGCAGCCATTCATTGAGTAAGTTCAAATCGTTCTGGGCATTGCTAATAATTTTGTGGATTGAATCGCCAAAGTAAAACAGGCATGTGTCGTCGGCGTACAATGAAAGCTGTCCAGTAAGTCCTATTTTGTTAATATTATTTACGTAGATTAAGAACAATAATGGACCTAGTATGGACCCTTGGGGAATTCCAAATGAAACATTTTGGGAAGAGCTCAAAAAAAATCTCTATAAAAATACGAAATATCATAAATACGAATTTCGAATATCAAAAATCCGAATACACATAAACGCATGCAAACATGCTTCGAGGAAGCAGCATCCATGCAGGCAAGCGCAAGCAGGCCCCCAATTCCGCTAATTTACAAATGGCTCAATTGAATCGTAATTGGATCTAAATCGTATATTTGACACATTTATTAAGGTAGTAGTGTCAAAATAATGTATGTATGCGTGCTTTTGACTTTCTGGAAAATTTTTATCTTGGTTTTGAATAGTCGGAATTACATATTTCGGAATCTTTGGGTGTTCTCACTTAGCCCCATTTCTTCTAAAAGCTCAGACTACCATCGAAAAGTCCAAAGGAGAACTTACTGTGACTGAACTTACCAAACGGATGAGCATGCGGTCCAGCCAGCGCAGTACATCCGGCCCGTCCTCGAGCTCGGCGCGGTAGACCACGAGGCGCGCCATCACCACCGCCGCGGCCTCCTGGTCGAAGCCGGCCGAGATGTGGTGAAGGTTCACTGCTGCATCGCCCCAACTGTTACAAGTTGCAATACAATACAATATAACATACAGTACAATGGGTACAAGTTGTTTTTTTTTATCAAGTGGAAGTGTCACTGTGCTTCACAATTTTCAGATTGTAAAAAAAATCGAATGTAATCTGAGTGAGGCTGAGCGCTCTCTGTCCAAGTGGTCTTTGCAGAATACCAGAGGCTGTGACGTACTCGCTGACGTCACTGCCTTATACTGAGTGAAGACCGTTTTGGTACCTTATACTAAGTATTATTCAACTGTATGTTTTCTTTTTTTGTTTTGTTTACATTATTAAATGGTATCAAATAAAAAATTTTTCTTTCTTTCTTTCAATTCATGTCTTTGTACTTGCTTTGAATCTGAATTCATTCAATTAAATATAATGTAACATCAATTTTCTATTTAAGAGTCAATAAGATAAAATGAGTCAGATTGGGATTTAAAGTGAGCACAACTAAGTGTAACAAGTACATTGTTAAGGCAATAGGGCCTTATGAAACCTTCACAGCAACAAAACTCAAACCGTCGGAGTTAGTTGCGCACAAGCTTAAGTTTCATTACATCATTCATTTTGTCTAATCATTCTTCCACTTGCTCACTCGCCTATGTACCGACAACATCGTTTCAATATACTAGCATTTTTACACCTATTTGGGATTTTATTATAAAATATAAAATTATACAAAAAGTGATGACAAATAAACAAGATATGTTATTACAAATTCCATCTTCAGAGAGAAGTCAAGACCAACTGTTTAACGTGCATCCGAGGCAAGGACGAAGGAAATGCTTCTGAAGGAAAGTCGTACTTACTAATATTATACATGCGAAAGTAAATCAGTCTGACTGTATGTCTATAACACTTTCTTGCCTAAAATACAGAAGCGACTTTGATGAAATTTAAAACAAGATAGATTAGACCTGATCGGTCTAGTGGTTTATACATATACCGGGACAAGATCTCGGGGTCCCGGGTACGATCCACGGGTCAAGCGAAAAATGTTTCGAGTTTTGAATTTGCTCAGGTTTGTGATCCAACCCGCATTTGGCAAGCGTGGTGATTATGCCTGTACCCATCATTGCTATGGTAACTTGAATTCAATGATGGAGGCCTTTTCCCTGCAGTGGGATGATTATAGGCTGTTACATTAGACTTTTTTTTAGACTAGACCTTGTGAAAGGTCATAGGCTTTTGACGACCATTTGGATCAGCGGTAGTAAAAGCTGCTTCTGAGCCATGGGTCGCGGGTTCGATCCCCGCACAGTACAAATATTTGTGTGCATGAACATGTCTGTTTGTAGTGGTCTGGGTGTTTTCTATGTATTATAAGTATGTACTTACAAAAAAAAAAGTATATTAGTAAGTTTATCGGTTGTCTAGTACCCCATACGACAGGGTACTTAATAGTACCTTAATTTGGGACTAGATGGCTCTGTGTGGCCTAGTGAGGCGTGTCTTAAATATTTATTATATTTATTATTTATTATAGGCTAATTGGTATCCCACTGCCAACACGCAGAGTGTTGTGTGCTAGTTCTACTAATATTATAAAAGCGAAAGTTTGTGAGAATGTATGGTTGGTATGTTTGCTTTTTAAAACTTTTACTCGAAACGAAACGAACGAATCGAAGTTTGGCACGGTGTCAGTTTATTGGCTGAAATAATGTATAGGCTACATTTTATCCCGGGAAAAGGTAAGTTTCCCGTGGTATAATTTTAATACATTGTACACAGTTTTAGCAGCTTGTAGACTTTTTTTCCAGACACAATTAAAATGGGGACAACTCCCCCCAAAAAGTCTACAAGCGTCTAGTACGACGTCGCGGGCAACAGCCTGGTATGCTTATTATTTTATTTATTCATTTATATCACGCAACAAATGGTCCATACAATATATTGGTCCATAATAAAGTACTCACTTCCTAGCCACAGTAGTGACGCGCACGCGCCGCTGCCCGCTCGAGTGTTGGTACTGCGTGATAAGTTGGACGCACCCGCGCCCGCCCTGCGGTACCGCTGCGTGTTGGTTCGCCACCTATAACAAGACAGATAAGAGATTAAGCTTTTGAGGTTAAGCTGAACGATCAAAACTGGAAATAATTATTAAAAAATAACAACCTGTTTGTAAAAACCCTAGGTAGCCTAGAAGGTCAGTCAAGGGAATGATAGGACGCTTTGCTCAAAAAAAAAGCCAACTTCACTTTTGGTAACACCAATCCTTAATAGAACAATATACGAAATCAACTC
The DNA here is from genome assembly GCA_949315895.1 of Anania crocealis. NCBI lineage: Eukaryota > Metazoa > Arthropoda > Insecta > Lepidoptera > Crambidae > Anania > Anania crocealis. The sequence continues at coordinate 4,837,552 of OX438868.1, forward strand.
GCTACCGCGATCTGTGCACAGCGACATCTATTGGTAAACTTCCAAACTAATCTTTCCTACAACACTGATATTACAATGTTACTAGTATGTAAAGAAATACTGTTTTGAAACCTTTTACGCCAGTCAATATTACTTATTTGCTGTCGGTGTGTTGGAAGTATGTTGGTAAATATATATTAAAAGCATGTATTTACAAAAAAAAGTATATAAGTAAGTTTATCGGTTGTCTAATACCCCATACGACAGGTACTTAATAGTAGCTCAATTTGGGACTAGATGGCTCTGTGTGGCCCAGTGAGGCACGTCCTAAATATTTATTATAATATTTTCAATTAACTTCTTTCTACCAGTATACTCTTCCAACTGAGCTATGGATAAAAGTTATAACTCATCAAATATTTTGATATTACAGTCGGTAAAAAATCATGTTAATTTTTACAAGAAAAAAATTTCATATACAGTAAAAAATCATGTTAATTTTTACAGGAAAAAAATTTCATATACAGGATGGTAAAATATTCTTCATTTCTCCTTCATGTACTTCGCATTGTCTTTGTTATTATGAGACCAAATAACCTGCTGTAGCTCATCATTCGAAATGATTATTAGCTTAAAAAAGCAGCCTATACAACTGAAGTAAAATATATTTAAGAAACAATATCATTAAGCTGCTAAAACATTTAAATATTTCTTATCTCTAATAATAAATTATTTTATATTACATATCAGTTACCTCAAAGAATATGGCCATAGTGGTGCTGGGCGTGAAGGTGCACATCTTCCACTGGCTGGTGTTGCCCATGCCTACCTCTTGGTCCGCCACACTAGGTCCTTTCACGTTCAGGGAGACGCAGGACCCGATTGCACCCGATACTAAAGACAAACAAACCAAATTAAAAGCTATATAATGTTTCTTAGGGTTTTACACATTAATGTAAAATAAAAAACCTAGATTGTCTTCATCAAATGAGAACCCACTGAACATTTGGGTGTGATTTATATTTTTGCGTTAAAGCATTTATCTTTAAGACATGTAGTATCTATCCTATTTTTTATCTGTGTTTAAATATTTGATTTATCCCGACATTTCGTTTAAAAGGAGTATCTTACTTTTCAATTCTCGGGAACATTTGACTTCTAATGTGCCATTGAATGCCATCTTATAATCGCTCTTTTGATCCTTGGCAAATACCCTCTGGAATGTCTGCTTGAATAGTGATGAGTTGAACGAGTCTCCCATCACCATGTGACCGCTGAAAAATGCAAATAGTCACAGATTAAATCAATAAATTGTAAAATAAGTAATAAATCACCAAATAAAAGTATTAATCATCTAACCCTGTGGAATTACAGCACTGTTTCATCTCCATCAAGCCTGTCTGGTCCAAGGCACAAGAGTAAATATCAATACAGTGGCCATTCGTGGCAGATCTTAATGAAAGAGCTTCGTAATGCTTAATAGCCTTCTTCATGTACTTTGCATTGTCTTTGTGTATATCATGATGAGACCGAATAGGCTGCTTTAGCTCATCATTCACAACCTGACCGGGCCCTTGAGAGCATGGCCCACCGAGGAACATCATTATTCTAGCACCAGTATTTGGGTAGGTTACTTCTAAAAGGCCTACAGCTAGTGAAAGAGCCACCCCACTGCTTCGTAATGGCCTTTTACCGACTCCCAAAGGCCATGGATCTCGACCAAGTTCACCAAGAAGATCTGTCAGTGCCATATCACATTGTTTGACGGGTTGCAAGAAACGGTGTGCCGGTGGAAGAGGGGCAGGTTGTCCAGGACGCTGCTGAGGGTTAGCAGCATTGACACGTCCAATAGACAGCTGCTCTTGGATCTGCTTTCCCGACAAATCTTTGGTTCCTTTAAAGACGTAGCACTTTGATATTCCATCTGTCCCTGTAATATAAAGATAATATGTATCTGTAATATAATATAAGTAAATAAGATACACAATAACTCAACAAAGAGGTTAAATTACAAAAAAAATAACTTTAAGTGGCAACTTGAAAAATCAATTTCCTACCTAATTCATGTATCTGTACCATACGCCCAAAAGTAATAAGACCAACAAGAGCATTCTGCGGCATTAGACTAAGTGAAGTCTGAAGGGAATCCTTTAAAGCTCCTAGTTCTTCTTCATCCATGCATGTATCAACCACAAGCAAATAGATTGGAGGCATTGTCTGTGCACGAGTTATTGTGTACTCTATTGTTGAGAAATTAGGGATCAATTCTGCTGGTTGATGCTGTTCCGATATGGCTGCATACTGAGGTGGAAACTGTAACAATAATAACAGAATAAGGTTTATGCAAAATTAATATTACTCTGAATGATATGAGGACTCCTTCTATACAGGGTGGTTGGAAGATTGATTTAAAAAGAAACAAACATAACATAACCCACAACACGAGACACCCTATTTTCTTTATTGGCATCAATCTACCAGCCGCCCTGTATAATGTTTCTTAGACAACTTTAGGGTTAGTATCATATTGACTACCTACATACTACAAATACTAAACCTATGTTAGGCAGTTAGTTCACTTCAATTTATTATTATTTCTAAAATGTAATTAGCAAATACTTTTCTTACTTATACACATAATAAACTACCGACCCGCCCCGGCTTCGCACGGGTGCAATGCTGATACTAAATACACTACAAAAAAAATGTGAATGTTGTATATATAAAAAAAACATAGTGGCCCGCTCCGGTTTCGCACGGGTATGAAATATGTCACTGAAAAAATGATTAAAATCGATACAGTAGTTTGATTTATTCATTACTGCCCGTGGCCCGCACGTGTTAAATTTGGAGTAAAACAATTCCCCTTTCCCTAATACCATGAAGATTTCCTGCTGTCTTTGGAATATCTAAATTCCGCGCCGCCGCCGCCCTGGCCGGCCTACCGCCGCAAACGCTACGTCCCGTAATTTTTAAATCTGTCATATCTTCGAAAACATTCATTTAAATCATATTCTGTAAAGGGCCATATAGATCAATATTAAATCAACAATGTATTTAAAGTATTTAATTGGATAAGGATTAATGCTGTATTGGTTAAAATCGCTTCGAAAATTAGCCATTATTTGTCGTAAAAAGTAAATGACAAAAAAATGATATTGTGGGATATCCATAACAGATAGACAAACACCATCGCGGAGTTTTCTGTAGACCTTTTCAATATGTACAATACTTAGTACATTATTTTGATAATTTCGTAGGGTTTAGCCTGCGTTTGCAATGTAAGCGGAAAAAATTTGAATATTTACGACATCATATTAGAAACCTCAAAAATAACAGTATTTCTCCACTATTTAATGGATGTTATTATACATATGAACCTTCCTCTTGAATCACTCTATCTATTAAAAAAAACCGCATCAAAATCCGTTGCGTAGTTTTAAAGATTTAAGCATACAAAGGGACATGGGGAAAGAAAAAGCGACTTTGTTTTATACTATGTAATTATTATTATTATAATTTCTACCATTGTTTTGCCATTAGTTAAATACAAGGTAAATGTTAGAAATAATTAATGACATTAAAAGTCCCTTTGGATTGAATTCAATAACATTATCACAAGAATATTGACCACTTTTACTGTGGAGTTCCAATCACTTTCAAAATAATAAATTAGTTTCAATTAAAATGTGTACAACTCTTATAGGTAGTTTGTATTTTAACCCATAATAAAGCTTTCTCAAAATCTTAAGAAATCAATTCAAAGTTTGTCAAAGGACAGGCCTTTAAAATTCTATAAAAAAAACAATTAATTTAGAGAACTTTAATTACATCCAGTCTACCTAGCACATTGAAATTAAATGCAGATTGTGGATATAAAATGACAAATATTTGTCTTGTCTATAATGAGCTTACTGTTTATGAATTTAGGAGTTTCTAGACATAATAAATTGGAACGGAAACATGCCAAGTAATGGTAGAGTAGGTACTCACAGGATTCCTTTGGAAGCAGAAGTTGCAGACCCACAACTTAGCTCTGTAGTCGACCTGGCACATTGGGTTTAATATCGCCCGGCAAGTATTACGAGTGCATAGCACTGGTTCGTATTGAATCGGCGGCAAGTCAGGCCTCTCCTTCAGCGGCTGGTAGAGGCACGCCAACGGGACCACCAAACGTGTCGCCTCAATTCTACTCGATGGCCAAACGTTCCAAGTGAACCGTATGCCATCCCTATCCTCATTCTGCTGAATGAACTCCTCGTACGTCGCCATATCGTCGATCTACAATCGAAACATTGAGAAAAACATTACACCTCTTAGATTACCAGTTTTTAACGAATACATATATACCGTATATACGTACCAGGTATGCATGCGGTGACAAAAAGCCAACCACATACGTAAAAATACACTATCTGACTACGAAATCATTCAAAACTTTTGATAATTATTGGATTTTCTGTAAATTCAGACGAAGGAGCCTGGCTGATTTGGCAATTGTCAAAACTAATGCATAGACAAATCAGCTGTCACAATCGCCACGTCATTTTTGAAAACGCAATCCAGAATTTCTTAATTTTGTTCTATTGCAAAATTAGTAAATAAAATTAAAATATTTTATACCGAAATTCAAACACTTCAATTACTAATTAGAACTATTAGCAGTATTAGCACTAGAATATGTACTGTATTGTCTATGAATTTCATGGTTTTGTTTATGAAATTCATCATAGACCTGAAGAAGAGCGCATAGAGTTTGATAGCGCGTCGTTGTCTATGGTCTGAATCACAACGTTTCTTTTCGCACAAATTTATTTAATATCTATTATATCTTATTAAATTTTAGATTAATATTTGTAAATAATAAATCCCGTATGATTGCTTAAAATAATTATTGTTTTAAATATATATAATTGAAAAGTTACAATAAATTTAATTATTTTTTTAGATGCAGTATGCGTGTGAATTAAAGGGCAAGGTTTTATACTACTCTCGTAATGGAACGTTGTTGAATGAAATATTTTTTTTATTTTTAGGACATAGTAAATTGATTTCAAAAGGACAATAATTATAAAATAAATCGTTAAATTCTTTAAAAATGCTTACTTACGGATATTAACAGTGTTTTCAAATTTAATGAGATGTCATTGCTTTGTTTCAAGAGCAGGAAGTTTACGCCAAAAAGTGCGACTGCGCACTGGCCAAATTAGTAGTGTGAAAGAAAATGGCGATCAGCGAAAGGCGTCCGGAGTTAACGTGATGAAAAACATTGTTCAAAGCTCAATTACATAGTGTTATAGTTATTAATTGTGTCAGATGTAGATTAATTAAGTGTTAATGAATAGTGATTGTGTATAAAAATGGCTGCGAATATGTATAGAGTCGGCGGTAAGTAACAATAATTGGTTATTTTTGTTGTAGCTTCGCCGGTTCACCGCCAGCCGACTAGCGGTGCTTTGCTTTGATTGTCGTACCTTCGTTAATTGCTCACATTAATTAGTTCACTATCTTTATATCCTAATTCACTAAATCCCTGTGCAAACCGAGAATTTAAAGCATTTTCAATGATGAGCAATGTTTGCAGAAAAGTTACATTTACTAAACAAAATTTCGTCAAATAGGACATTAGCATTTGCATCTAGGTATCATTGTATCGGTTGCGTATCTGCGTGCGGGTGCTTAGACATCAATCGCTTCGTAATGATACTGCATTTTCGCGTTTCTTGAAGTTAATAAGATTTTGACACGAGATTTTAGGTTATATTCGATGTTGTCAAAACATTTTCGTGTAGAAACTTAGTTGTTTTCTGGGATGTATGGTAAATTAGGAAGGACGATAGGAGTAGTAGCCCAGGGTTTGTAAGCAGATGTTGTGATAGTTCGTTATAGTTAATTACAGTAGTCCATGCCGGCTTTTCTTTGGGATTAGGCAGTGTTGTCGCAGGCACCGGGCACCTAATCTGGCGCGTTCCGCGGTCTACGCTCGGCGCGTCGAATGCTAATTAGCTCTTCCTTTTACACAACTTCCTATAATGAAGGGTTTAAAAATTATGACTGTTTCTGTAGTCAAGTTCAAACAACAGAAATACTTAACAATAAAAACATATTTTTATAATTAAAATCAGTTAAAATCAGTTTTATTTCTGCAAATAGGCCCCTGGAGGCGCTTTTACACGTCCCAATATTTAACCTACCACTGCTTCGGGACAAATGTGGGCTAGTGCCGAGAAGAAGCAGCGCAAGAAACTCGGTCACTATTTTATATTAATTTGGCTACTAAAGTTGAGTTACGGTTTGCGATATTTCATGTATTTTTAGTGACCTCGAAATACATGCATGCATACCCTTGTATCTCCAACAAAGAATAACTTGACCCACATTCGCTACCTTGATTTTTTTATTTAGCAATGAACTTTTAAATATTCACACTTACACCTATTAATTTTTATGGCAACTAAGACTACATTTGGACAAAGTACCAGTCTTTATTAGTAATTTGAAATGTTTTTACTAGGGTCTAATATTTACACAAAAGGTATGGTTCAGAATGTACTTAAAACAAAATTCTAGCATACAAAAGAGATTAATATTGTAATCATTACCTATCCAGTATTTTGCTATTATGTAGACATGTATCTACATTCTCCATTCATGCTGTTATCAGTACAATGAGTCCAATCAGTACAATATACATACAAAACATGTTATAATATAGGTAGGTAATAAGATTATTCTGATTAAGTTACAGTAGAAAAATACCAAAAAAAAGAGTTTTAATTTCATTTGTGGTGATAGTGCACAGTCAATTTTACAAATCAAAGAGTAGATTTGTCAAATTGATTTATGTATTACAGAGGTTAGGTTTTTATACAATCTATTCAAATGCTACAAACAAACATAGCATAAAATATGACACAGTGCCATGCTCGACTGAAATAATAGGAGTTGTTACAAAGAGCCATCAAGTTGAGTGAGGCTAATAACCAATCTAGACTAGATCAAATTATATTTAACCAGGGTACAAGCAAAGACAGCATTCTTTAACCCTTCTGTATTTTCAGACTGACTGTTGTAATTGATGACTTCAATTGACTAGAACAAGTATTATCAAGAACAAATGGTCAAATCAATTTTTGATTCTATTTATTAGTATAGGTAATATAGTAAAGTGGCTTATTTAGAACCACACCAAATACTGGCAATGGTAATTCTCAATACCTTTCATGAGAAATACAAACATTTCAAAGTATTATTGTCTCTGTATTGAACAACTTGAAGCTATTTCTTTTTCTGGTTCAATCTCATAGGAAATATAATTATGTATTTTAATGCTAAATTTCATATTTAAACCCTTTCATCTGACACTTACTTCTTTTGTTACTTATGTGGTACCTAGATTTTCCAATAAATCAAAGAAAAACTTATAAGCAAATAGACATTATGCTATTACATTAACCAATATGAAAATAAACTGGTAGTAAACATTGACAGGTCAATGAACTCCTACTTTCACACAGTGAAGGCCACACAAATAGATAGCAGCAGTTTATGACTGGTAATAACTGATGACTTTATTTAAGGAGTTGTATCTCATCCCTTTATTTTAACGATTATTAAAAGAAAACATTTAAAAACTTTACTTCAAATAGTGAACAAGTGTTTTTCTTTATTTATATTTTGTAATCTAATATCTTTACATTAGCAGTTCTACATTATGTAAAGTAAAAGTAAAGTAAAGTAACAGCCTATAATTATCCCACTGCAGGGAAAAAGCCTCCATCACTGAATTCAAGTTACCACAGCAATGACGGGTACTGGCATAATCACCACGCTTGCCAAATGCGGGTTGGTGATCACAAACCCGAGCAATGTTCGAAAATTCGAAACTTGTTGTTGCTCGACCCGGGGATCGAACCGGGACCCCGAGATCTGAGTCCAGTATTTAAACCACTAGACCAACGGGGCGTTTTCATGCTTATATCTAATTAAAAAAAATCACTATTAAAACTTAAAAAAATATGTCTCAGGCGGGACTCGAACCCGCATCTCCTCGCATGCCGGGCGTGGCGCTATACCAATAAGCCACCGAGACACTGCGTCTCAGCGCGAATTTTTGCTAAAATACCATAATAAAGTATTTAAATAGCTGTTTCATCTTAACTGACTGTCAAACATCTGCAAAGATGTTTCTTTCGGGTGGGTGTAAGGGTGCAAACATTTGATGAAACAACTCTGGCTTACAGCGATAAGAATATCCCAATTGTCCTAGCTAGACACACACATACATATGTATTTGATAGAAAAACTGATTTTAAAAGCATAGAAAAACTTTGTCTTTAAAAAAGTAATTTGGCATACACATAAATGTGTTAGGACTAGGACTTAGGCGTAGGTGGCAATCGTGAGTGTTCATGGTGTTTTCTGTTTGTCCCAGCTCAAACATAATCTGGTAGTGATCTCTATTGCATCCAGTATACTTTATCAGCCTCCTGAAGTCCTCTGCTTCATGTCTGAACATAAAAAAGCCAATGCAATAAATAAATAACGACTTTGAGTAACTTGTAACCAACTCTTCACACAATATTTACCAGGTCATCCCCCCGCCGGTGTGGGACGCCTACCCGCGTTGCGTCTACCAGTTCGTGGTTGCTACTCGAAAACTATTTTTCCCCAAATGTTGTCTTTCCTGCGATTTAACGTGCCCATTGTCACTTCAGCTTGGTGATCTGGGAAACTATATCAGTATTCAGTAACCTTATTATGCGGATCTTAGAGAAGAGACGCGTAGACGTCACGTCATCATAGTCGGATAGCCTCCTACATAACTCGCGCAAGCCTATAAACACAGCAAAGCAACACAACCTGCTCAAAGACTTGGCTCGGGGTTATAGTTATAGTAGATAGTTAAGATAAATAGGGTATAGTAGATAGTTTACTTTTCCTAAACGCTTTCCAAACGAGATGGGATCGTGCTTAATACCTATTTCTCAACAAACAATGAAGTGTTTGTCATCGATTAAAAATAAAATTAGGTTTGATTGTTAAAATCATCAACTCAAAGTGGTCAATAGCACCTCCACAAATTTCTCCCAAGTATGTCCTGATTGTTGGTTTTATTTGAAAACGTCGAAGTCATCCTTTACGTGAATCGCACCGTGAATTCAATCATTTGCTCTTAGTTGATGACGTGTCCGAGCTAAAATTACAGCACTTACTTATTGACACGTTCCAAAAATATATCAAAGTCTTGGCAAAACTGAACGGGCGTTAACATCGGTATCAGCATTATACCTAAACTTATGCGCACACTACACCTAGTTACTGTACGGATATGTATCCGCATCGCACGCTCGTGTCCAATGCCTTGTAATTCTTCGAGGCCTTAACTGCTAATAATGTTATTTTAACGACTTATTTTAAAAGTAACTTATTTTACAAAATTTATTTGGTGCATTTTGCACAAAACTGGTAAACTAGTCCTGATGCCTTACTGTTTGTTTAGTTCTTCCGTTAAACGAAAACTTGTGGATATTTTATGTATTTGTATAGGCAACTGTTTTTCTTTTATATATTATATTAGGTATATTAGGAATTGATGTTAGATTGATCTCCTCTCCTATTAGGTATTTGATATATTAGGAACAAAATGTGAATACATGCTGAGATAAAAGCAACCACGAGACCCTCATAGTTATAAACTTATAGTGAATGTCGTTTTTACTAAATTCTAGATACCTACTTATGTACCTATCAAGTTCTATTCCGAGAGAAATTTAAAAAGTTACAGAGTGGCTTCCCATTGTAGCACCGTATCACGTCATACATAATAGGTACTACACTATGCTAAGCTGACTACCAATAAGTAGTATGTATAGAATACACGAACAACAGCCAATGTTGTTCTTGCAACCGCCAGATCGCGAGGCACTCTAGATTTTACGAGCTGACGCGGCATTTCATCGTTTTACGTCTCCGATCTATTGTATATTAGACGGATTATATCGATATCTTTATCTCATGTCTCCTTGTTTTCGATGATCAGCATACGTTGTAGACTGCAATAGAGAGCGAATCATTTATTTTCATTCATGTGTATGAGTTGAACAAATCATTGTTTTGCAGTTAAGCTAGAGAAATTTTAAACATTGGGAGCTTCCGAAGTCGCCTAATTTATTAAGTCTCAAATGATTATAGGTAATACCTACCTACCTAAGTACACATTATAATTTTTCAATCTCATATCATCACAAAGGCTACTTGAAAATTCACCCCTGTAAAAATGTTTAGTCAATTCAGATGCCTACCTCATTAAAGCATAAAGTCTCATTTTTTGTATTATGCGCATTATACCGGTTATGCAAACGATCGCATGTGTGTATAGAAAAAGCTCTCTTTCCTATTACACGTGAATTCTCGTCATCGTAGGTTAATTTTAGTTCACCTCGCATCGCACCAGAACACGTTTTAAACGAAATATGAGATCGTGAGACAAAAGTTCTTAAACTACCTGTAATGATTAAAATTTAATATAAAAGATGACAGAGAAGGACACGTTTCCAAAAAATGGTATCTGTAAAAGAGTATTTTATATACATAGTACATAATTGTAGGTATAACATTCTTTAGCAGCGAGTAGAGCTATAGCCACATAAATTAGTTAAGTATCGAGTCGTTCTGAACCCATTACGGCCGCCGAAGACAACAATGAACAAACAAAAAGATGAATCTTTCAAAGCTAACGCCAGAGTTCGGCTCCAAAAGAAACGCCCGTGTCACTACGTGCGTTATTTTGTGCGCGGATAACGGTAAAAAGGCGGCATTTACATTAGTCGTCCATGTACGAGCCATAAGCATCGTAGGTACTGATAGAAGCCATTCGTTCCGCGCCAGCAACTCGGACACGACTTAGCCACCGTATTTTTTATATATTTAAGTATGTACGCCGATAACTAAGTGCAACAGTCACCAGTATGTTATGTCAATTTTGTTTCTTCCTAACAATTTTATGTTACGTAATATAATTTTGAGGAAAAGAATTAACTGCATTTAGGTTTAACTGGATACATGAAAAGGCATGCCTTTTATATAAAACAGTACAGATAAAGGAAAAAATAAATACTTAGCTCTCTTCTCATAATGCGAAAAGAGGCTTAAGTTCGAAGAAGAAGTATTATGTAAAATAAATACTAAATTAGAAATAGACACGATATATCATTGTAGTATGCTAAAACTAACTAAACATTATTTTACAAATGTACCTTTAATATGTAAATATAGTTTTTACCAACAAGTTAATATTTAATTTACTAAACCTAAGAAACGAAAATCATATCGAGAAATGTATTTAAGATTAAATCAGAATGCGGAAGTTTTGTCTTAATGTCCATTACGACAAACAAGTAGAAAATGCTAATGGACATAAGACAACTGCGTCATTTTTAAGGTCTAATCGTAATCATAGTAATAATATTGAATTGGTAGCTTAAGATTTATTGACTATTCCATAAAATTTGTTGGGCATCTATTAGAAAATAAAGCTATTAAAATATATAAGATGAAAAGGCGCAGCCTTTACAATAGACTTGAATAGACGATTTATTCGTACGTTTCCAAATCTTGATTAATTTTTTTTCAGTTAGCCCTAAATGTAGGAAATATTATCACCATTCTATCATTAAGCACATTCTTTCTGCTTACTATTATTTTTACTGCCAACCAACCAGGTCGTGAATATTGGGTCTTTAAAGCGCTCCAAAGCAATTACAAAGTCTCAAAGAAACACTATTCTGTTGACCCCGAACTATGGGCCTCCAAAATTACCATAAAGATGAATAAATGTTTTTTTGTTCACAGACTGCGTCTATTTCGAGACGACGCCGAAGTCTCCTTACCAAATCCGACGGATAGAGGAACTAAACAAAACCGCGTCGGGTAACGTGGAAGCAAAAGTGATGTGCTTCTACAGGCGGCGAGACCTGCCAAACCCCCTCATACAATTAGCTGATAAGCATCAAAGTGAGTATTTTAGTACTTAGCCAATTTAACCAAGCATTGCTTCAACCCCCTGTTCTGAAGTTGGAGTCAAAAGGAAAACCTTTCTCCTCTGTCTAAGAAAAAACAATGCATGCCTCGCCTTGGGTCTGACCCCTATGTAGGTAAAAACCTTCCGATATTAACATTTGGGATACCAACACCCAATCTGAAAGTAGAAAACAGATTTGTCTTTTGTAACGAATCGTCCAGACAATTGCTAAATCGTTGAAGTTCTATTAGAATCTTTTTTTTTTAAATCTGTCTTCGTATTAACAAATTTACCAATCAAGTTAAAAAAACTTTTCTTACGTGTCCTTTAAATTAAACGTTACCAATTTCCTCGTGGACGAATTAATGTTACCTAACATTATTCATTATGTTCATAATTCGGATACTTATAAACATTGTTCATATCAACATCTACGCATACTATTATAAAAAGATTCGATGATGTTTTGGGTTGTATTGAATTTATATAAAATCAACGTTGTTTTCAACAGACGTAAAATTAATTAATCTCTGAACTCTAGAAATTGCTCCATTATTGATATTAGTAACGGGGAGCGTCAAACGAGTGACTAAGACAGAAGTATTAGGCCGGTAACAAGCAAACAGGCACGTTAATAATACTTTTGCAATCGCCCCTTGGTCACGTGGGCCCATGTGGTAATACGCGTGTTTGATTCTTTACTATAAATAGCCCGATTATCCGTGAGAGCTGTTGCTAGGATTGCTCAGCGGGTGTCTGGAACCCGCTCGTGTCAATCCATATTCTATACTTCTTGAACTTCGATTTAAAACTTACTATAATATTCATTTCCAAATCATATCTTGTGTATGTAAATGTGATTGATGTGCTAAAGAAATTACTTAAATATGTTAAACATTTATGGAAAATAAGAAACACTTGCCAGAAGTCAGAACTATGCACATTCAAAATGCTAACGCAAAGTCATTTTCTTATTATGTATATTTAAGTTCAATTGCGCATCCGTCACAGTTTTTATATTTTTTGTGTATATTTGGTAGGTCTTAAGAATAGGTCATTGGGCTTTTTATTTATCTCCAAAAAAATACCGGTTTATTAGAGATAGTTTCATATTCAGATTTATACGCGTACGCAGTCGCGAAGGACAGCTAGTAATATCATAAATTTAACTAGGTATTATTAGAAGATCTAATCCAATATTCACAATATTTCCATTAACGGTATACTTTCTTTTTCTTTTAGTCGTGTAGATAGGTACAAGAGAATCTGCTATTCAATTTCTGTACTACAGAGATTTAAAAACAAACAGATTGGTCTTTATTCTCATTGATTTAAAATCAATGCAATTAAACATGTTCGATTTTCGGTAACATGGAAATGCTCATCGTAATAATGATCGAACTCATAAACTCACTTTAAAATCGATCCACCGTCTCACCATGGCGATAAAGGCGTACAGCGGACGGCTCACGCGAGCATCGAGTACGATTGCTTCGAACGAAACAAACGTTTACCTGAGTCCTTGGACTACATCATTAAATTTTACATTTATCATTGAACTTAAATTTCTAGTAATAAAACACCGACACTATCAGTAACGAATATAAAATATTTATCGATTTTGAGATGATCGTTACTGTTGTGTAATAAAAGTTAAATGCTGTCGAAAGTAGAGTCAAATAGCACCTTTTACCGTACCGCGGTATGCAATTTTTTTTAAGTTTATGAAATCACTGAAACTAGCGAGACGTCAGGCTAACCACTGGGGCATTTTCTGGCCAATCAAAAGTCTGGTGTGCAGGCCACTTTACGTACAATAGTCTCAATTTTTGTTATTAAATTAAATAAAACCCAAAAAGGTTTTGATTTCGCTTCAATCGTTGCCGGTTTTGCACAGCGCAATGGGTGCTTCTACTTTATAAGATACTACCTTATTGCAATATATATAATTAACAAACAGTATCTAAAGCATATATTTAATTCAAATGCCTTTCTAAAATTTTAAGATTAGTTTAGTTTTTTCTTCAAATCTGCATTAACATAATATTATGTCATACGTAGCAAGCATCTGTAGTAAGTTGTATAATTGTTTTTTTTTTATATATTAAACCTTCGCCCTTGATTTCCCCGTTGGTCACTAGTAAAACACTGATGCCAGTCCTGTTGTACCGTAAACCTGCCTGATTATTAAAGAATGCTAATATGGTTATGTACTCGTATAAAAATTAAGTAAATCCTGTGAAAATAATTTTACCCCTGCGCACCGCTCAAGGCTCTATTTCTCCAAGATACCATGCAATGGCAAATGTATAGGAGATAGTTAAAGTAGGTACAGTGAATTGACTAAAACTAAACCACCTAAATGTGGGCAAGGGAGCTAAAAGCGATCTCTTTCAGGCCTGTAGGACAGGAGAGGTGTAATAAATAAATAAGAGCATAATTTGTTTATAATAAATTAATATATATATAATTACTGAACAGAAGCGTCTATTTAGTTTAGAAGTAAACAAACAGCAATACGTACAAAAATATAAACCGACGTAGCAAGCACATAAAGCTTGAAGGACATCTTCTCAAATCTTCTCTCTTCTCATCATACTGTTGCCGAATTGACTTTCGTTATGGTAATCGACTGCAAAATTATGAACCCTAATTTATTTATATTCATTTAAATTTCACGTACGTACAGTACTTACAGCGTCTATTTTGAAAACTGATAGATCTGGTGTATTCTTTATTGGTAGTTCAATGGCAAAAGAATAAAATAATATTAATATAATACATTCTATCCTTTTGTCTCTATTTACATTCATATACAACGTGTTCCTATTGATACCCCATAACTATAGGCTATTAAACAGACCATGGTAAAGAATCAAATTGGATATGAATTATTTTTCAGTTATACATTTTTTTGTTTAATTTTTTCACACAAAATAATTCTAAAAAGTCTCGACTGTTTATGTAAAACTTACCTTGTTATGAATGAACTTTTGAATGAAAACGATATACTCGTACCTACTTATCAATAAAACACCCACACACGTCAATGTTTTTTACAAGTTACGCCCTCCCGCTACTTTACTACTACACTTTAGTGTTAGTTTGCCAACGTCTCGCAAAACTAAGGATTTTGGTTACAATTTTTTACCAAATTATCTAAAATTGATGTTATATTCGAAACTATTGATTTTTGAACCACAAGTTCTAGGGCGTTTTATATTATTTTTACCTATATATGTTTTATAGGTAAACCTTAGAGTTATGGGATATCAAAAGGAACATGTTGTATAAAATGTTATTTAAGTCGGAAACTGATTATTGTGATTATTTAATGACTGAGAACGTCTATTTTGAAAACTAATAGATCTGGTGTATTCTCCATCGGTAGTTCAATGGCAGAAGAAAAAAATAATTAAGTCGGAAACTGATAGATCTGGTGTATTCTCCATCGGTAGTTCAATGGCAGAAGAAGAAAATAATAAATACATTCTATCCTTTTGTCTCTAGCTACATTCATACATATATAAAATGTTATTTAAGTTGGAAACTGATAATCGTGTTTCTCTGATAAACCCATGCAACTGCTTATTGCATTGTGATTTGGGTAAATCATTGTAATGCAATTACTAGCTCAGCAAATTTGGTTCAGGTTTTAATTAAGATTAACCACCAGATTAGATAAAAACTAAAATCATTCAAGTTAATGGCCATAACGCGTACGCCAAAATAATAATGCAAAGATCCATTGATAGTGATCTTATTTAAAAAAAAAATGATAACAAGAACAAAGAATTTTGTGAGTGTCGTACGCTACGTAGTATTTTATCTAAGACAAACAAAATTTAATTTGATCAAGATTTATTTAGTTAAGTTCACTCGTGTCCACTACAACAAAATAAAAAAATATTAACCACTGCTAGACACAGGCCTCCAAAATGAGAATTTTGCCATAACCGCCACGCTTGGCAGACACTAGGCAGGTTGCTGATCGCAGTTTGGCCATGATAAAAAAAAAATACTGCCTGTCTTCTTCTGACAGTTCTAAAGACGCCTTTTACGACACCCCTAAGATGCGAATTTGTGAATCTGTGAACAAAATTGAGTGCAGTTTAATGGGTATGAGAATTCTGCCGTTGTATTTAAGTATGTGTAATGTGTATGCCGTTACTTATTTCTGTGTTACAAAAGTGAATATTATTTGTTATTTTCAACCTCTGTATGACTGCCGAACTATTTAACACGTAAAAATGTCTCATGTAAGTGAAATTATGTAATTTCTTTATGAGAAATAAACGTCTTTAACCAGAATAATTTTTTAACACTCTCTGCCATGGGATCCGCGGGCGGGCCCAAATTTTCGTGTGCATAGGGCTGGTCTTATTTTAAATAAACATTAACCAGCTGACCGGGGTGTCACCGGCCGCCCCCAAAAAATTTATTCATTTTAAGTGACGGCCTAGCGCAGCGGAATCGTTGGGACCCGCGAGCGGACTCCATGGCTTGCTGAATTGGAAACATGCTATATATTGCTGGCAGTGAGAGTGTATGCGAAATATTTATGTGGTCTTCGTCTGACAGTTCTCCTAAAGACGCCTTTTAACGACAACCCTAAGATGCAAAGGGGTGGTGGTATTATTGTCTTTATATGTGCCGGCACCACACCAGCCAATAGATGTTACTTTTTTGCTATATGTTTGTATTTATTTGTACATATTATGTTTTACCCGAAGCATTAATGAAACAATTCTGACTCAGCAAAAGATAACGGTTCTCATTAGCTCGATATAGACGTGGATTTCGGATTCCGCCTGAGGTTGTCGATTTTTAAACTGTTTTTATCTTCGTTAATAGGCGATATAGTGAGTTTTGATGTTATTTTCATAATTGGGGTCTAATATCTGAAAATTAAATAATTCAGATCTTCTAAAGAATTCTATGTGTAAAACTGAATTACTTAATCAAAACTGCATTATTGTACGTCCCTCTGTCTGTATAATTACGAAGTATGTGAGACAAATTACTTTTTAAATCCTACAGGATCGTAAGACCGCCGGCGGTCGCGATAACAATTGATTTTAATTGTGTCTGAAATTACATACAATCTAGGGCTTAAAGTAACCAGAATTATAGCACACAGACTACATTACATAATAAAATCATTTGGGGGGTCCAGCGCCCCCCTCAGCCGTGGTAATGACCCTGCAAGGCTGCGGTTAGCTGCCATCGCCGCCGCCGACAGCTCTGGAACCCGCCAGCTGTACAGAGCAAAAATGTGTGTCAGTCAAACGGTCAAACACACTTTTTTTACAGTGTTGTTTACATTGTCTGTTCAGCTAAAGAGTTACTAACCTATAAAATCATTGATAAAATAATATTTTTATGTTAGGCACTCTGTAAAGTCTGTATACGGCAGTTAGGTTATTATGCATCCAAAGAAATAAAAGTGACTATTACAACGGATTATAATCTATTATGTATAAATTTAACGCATATTTTTTGATGAATGAAACGAAACGTTTTTCATAATTTTTAAAGATTTCTTACATATTAAGTTTAAGGTCAGGAAAAAGGATTAAAACAACCTTTGAATCGTAACATAATAATGTTCGTCGTTCATTGGAGTGGTTCGAACTGACGGTTTAAATATATATATATATATTTTTACCTGATGTTTCGATAACGCCTTTTAATATGTTTTGATTTGAAAAAGAGTCATTTGTGGATATTGCGATTCGGATTGGTAACATAATCACTTGCAAGGGAAGGCAATAAATCAGATATAAAACATCGTGTTGAAAAAAACACATTGAGGAAGCACTAGATGTATAGCTATCATTCAAAAGTGGTCTTGTTCATCTCCCTAAGGGTCACAGACCTGGCTGGTCTGATGACTGGCAATCACTCGCAATGATTATTCTACCATTTGCGCTTTTTATGAGTTTGATTTGAATAGAAACCAACCAGCTCTTTGACTCTCTCAGACAAGATTCGGTCGCTAAGTAACTTTGTTTGTTTCATTGATACTGATATTCGATCAGGTAGGGTTTCCGGCATCGCTATTATTTATTACCCATGCGAATCTATCTTTTCACAACCCAATAACGGCCATTTCCAATAACCTATCTAACTTCAGTTTTGGCTTAACGGAGATAGAAAACAACTTCTGTCTTTGTTGCTCTGGACGGCAAAAACAGAGATAGAAACTGTTTCCTATCTCCGATATGCCAAAACTGAAGATAGATAGGTTATTGGAACCGGCCGTAAATCTATTGTAGTTAAACAAGTAAATATCTAAGTCGCAATAGTTTATAGATTGTTTCTTTACTTTCGGTTTCGTTGCTGGTGTTTACGTGTACAGAGTGTGTGTTTTTAACTTATTATCACACATCATTACTTACATGGTTTGTCATATATTATTGGACCAAATTTTATGAATAATATTTAAAAGTCTCTTGAAAGATGATTGACGTGTCGACCCGATCCGACCCGGCGTTGGTGGTGCACAGCTGCTTTGCCTTGAATCCACGGGGTCCCGGAAGCGATTCTCGGATCTGATCATTATCTGTTTCTGGTAAGGACCGCACCAAACATAATTCGTTGTCTGGTAGCTCGTAACCCATGTATTTCAATACCATAGAGACCCTGGGCGTTATCGATCGATGTATAGAATTAACATTATAATTAACTGTTTATTGTCTTTAATGCAAAAGTTACGAACACCAAACGTGGTTGTGTCCAGAAGCTTAAATTATAAAAAGTATAAAATTTATTTTTAAAACAAAAACAAAGCACTTAGTTTATGTAAATTTTCAGACTGAATAATTTCGCAACTGACTTCATTGCGGTTTCGCAATCGACGGAAAAAGTTCTCTGTTAGGCTAAACTAAATAGATGTGTAATAATCTTAAAACAAAAATTACCGGCAACGTTGCTGACTAGTACTGTGCGAATCTTGTTTTATACACTTGCCGTATAACCTAGTTTCAAAAACGATTGCCAACGATTACGATTTAGGTAATCTTCGGCATTTAAAGAAATGTTCTAACTATAACTCGATTATAAGTAGCCCGTTTGCTAAACTTTGAACATTGGGTTATTTAAGTTACATATTCCTACCGTTTTACATTGTGCAGTTTAAAACAAAGTTGTTAGCCTAACGTTTCTTTTCTTGTTTTGAATAAATAAATCTTTTTCTTTATAAAAATTCATAATCGAAATCCCTGTAATGACTGAAACGTACGCGCATAACTTCCGATCGACTGCATCAAAATAAATGGGATAAATGATTATATTTTTTTGTTATGTTTTTAATCGTCAGGAGAAAGTTTGACAGTTGTATTTATAAAAAGAAAATCTCCGCATGATAAGTGTAAAGGGTGGTAACCATGTTCATAAACAAACATGCCATTTAATCCCAAAGTAATATTAACCATTAAAGCAGTTGTTTTGTGGAAACTAGAAACAAAAAAGGTACGACAAATCCAGACCGGAGAAAATATAGGTTTTTTTTCCCGGCCGAGAATCGAACCCGGGACATCTGAGCAAGTGACACCTTGATTAAGCCACTTCACCACGGAGATCGTCAACTGTTTGTTGTTGTTTTAATTCATGTAATAAATTTATTATTTTAGTGTTGTTATTTGTCAATGTTGAGATATTCCATAGTAGGATCTGATAATTTCAATATTTGAGCGGTGTCGAGTACCAAAAGACCTTGACGATCGAATTCTTTATTTATAGATTCTATTTATCTGCGGACGCATAGCAACGGCGATCATTGGGGTTGCTATAAAGCCCGAATCGGGACAAAGATCGTGTGTTAATTCGGACCGCGTAGACCAAGGGGCGCGGCGGCCGGGGTTAGTAAACATAATCATGGCCTCCTCCCGCTATACAATTCAGTAGCTAAATGGGAATGAAGAGTTACCTCGCCCGAATAACCCCCCGCCCCCACCCCGACCCACTGTCTGCCACCACGACGCCCACACGTCTTGTGACGTACTCGCTGAAAAGGTCATACGTTTATTTTTTTTAACTCTACGTCTGATTTCTTTTAATCTGGTCGATACAAGCAAGCATTTATGCAAATACGTCTGATTTGTTGTTATAAAGAATCACAAAGGATGCTTTAATTGTTTTCGTATATGCCGAATGACAAAGGTCTCGAAAGTGACCACAATGATCCTACTTACTAGACACCCTTTCCGCGATCGACGCGTAAACGACGCAACGTATAACGCAATCGTACAGACAACATTTAATTATGTTTTCCGTAAATAAAAATAGACCGAGAAATATCAATACTCCGTGACTTGTATTCTAAACTCCTTAACTGAATGCCCTGCCCCTCCCCCGTGACTGAGCGACCTCAGCCCCCGTATCGACCGTCGCGCCCTCATCTCGCAGGTACACGCAACACTTATCCCGGTTTTAATTGTCGCCACGCGCCGATGACCCGGACTGTCGACTTACACATCATACCTGTCAAGCTCATAATCACTAAGCGGCGTCTGGACTAATCTTGCAAGGTGGTTGAAAATCATCGATGACCTTAGTGTGGTTGACCTTCAGTTCTAGTCGTTGTCTTACATGGTGTGCTGACCAGAGATTGGATACAAAAGTGCATTCCATAACGGAGACCACTTCAACTTTAGGCAAATATAATAATAAATGGACAACATCACATACAATTGTTCTGATCCCAATTTGAGCAACTATTCAAAGCACTAGTATTGTGGAAATCAAATACAACGAAGGTACCACAAACACCCAGACCCGAGAAAACGTAGAATATTTTTTTTCTACATTGACCCGTCCGGTAAATGAACCCGGGACCTCGGAGTAGACCACACCTTGAAATAAGCATCCGATTAGCTCCGTAATGGCGCGATGATACGCCTGAAACAAAACGGGTCTAACGATGGATTTTAATTTAGGTCAATTTAAAATTAACTGTAATATCAGTTTTTAAACTTGAAAAATCTATGTCTCAGGAGGGACTCCAACCCGAATCTACATATATGCATACCGGGCACGGCGCTTTACCAATTTAGCTACCGAGACACTCATAGCGCCAATTTTTCAGTATTCTCATAGCTGTAAGCCATCGTAGTTTCATCAAATAATGTTAGGAGTGTACTTTTAACACCCAAAAGAAACATCTTTACATAATAATAGGGGTTAAAGTATGAAATTGCCTATTATTTTCCTACTTTTTATTTTGTTTATAGCTCTTAAGTATAGTCATATTATTGCGTAATTCTTTTTGTATTGTATCAAAAACTAAATAAAGTAACTTATGACTAAAAAAAAAATGCAATACTAGTGCCTATTACTTCAAAGGAAGTCCAAAAACTTCAAGTAGTGTGAAAACCTGTAAATCAATCATTTTCTTAACGTTTTATTGTTGAGTTTGAGCTTCAGTACATCCCAACCATTGTTTACGCAGTATCTTATCTAATTCAAAATTACCTTATCAGGATTCTTAAATTCTAGCTAAGATAGTCTTTGATGTCGTGATGTTGTTTAGATAATTAGATCGCTCCTTTAATAGAAGATTTATGGTGTTGAAAAATTTGTTTAGCTGGGAGATAATCTGTATAATTAAAAATAATCGTCAAATGTGTTTCTGAACGCAATACTCAAAAACGGCTGGACCAATTTGGAACCTTTTTTAATGCGTTAAGTCACATAAAAAGTTATTTCTAAAGAAGTATGAAAAAAGGAAAAATAGTAAAAACTACACTTTTCTATTCCCATACAAATCACAGAATGTTTTATACAACATCCCTTGCTTTTGTTCTGATTGACTTCAAATATTTGAAGTCAATCAGAACAAAACATGGTTTTTCTGTTGGGGCTACGACTTTTAGGCTAAGCCTTTAACTTGTGTCAGAACAAAGTCTGACGGGGGCTGCGAATTATAAAAAACACTTGTACTGATAAGGTATCATTTTATAAACTTTCTATTGTGTAATCGATTGTGTAATGGTTGCTTATACGAGTTCGCTCGATTACTGCAACATTGTTAAGGTTCTGCTTGCTTCCATCTTAGCGGATAGAAAAGTAAAAGCTAACTGAAACGATATTACTGCTACAAATGCGGCAACGGAAAGTACTTTCAATATGCAAACTCCTGACTTGTGCTAGTTTTATTATCGTTTATGTCTTGTCCCAAAAGAACGAAAGTGTCAACTAAATATAATTTTATTAATTACTACTAATTGTATTTTATTAGTTCTTTTGGTGTTTTTATTTTACTTATCTCATTATTTTTTTATGCAAACGTTTAAAAAAATATTGCATTCTGTAATCCTTGTCTATTACAACTATAAGTATGCAAAATGTCATACTCCTCCGTCCTCGTAATTTTCGTAAAAAGGTACAAAGTTTTTGCTTCACGTTTTAATATGTACATATAGGTTTTATTAATTTACAATATTATCATATGAGACGTGGTATTACATACTGTCAATAAGTGTTTTTTACTGTTACGTTCCCGCTTCCGCTCCGCTGATCGCTTCGCACATGAAACGTGACACAGGTCACACGGCTTTAATAGCTGTCCAGTCTTAGCCAAGCAAAAAGGTGGCATGTCGATAAATTTCGCAAATGTCTTCCTCCACATACTGCGTAATACAAGCTTCTGTAAGCAACGAACATACTAACTATGTCTGTTTATTGATGTTAATAATCGTTTTGTAACAAGTCCCGGTGCCGATGAAAAACGGTTATCCTTGATGAATGAACAGTCAAAAAGAATAAAAAAAATTTGAAGCTTATCAAGCAATTTTTCTATTAAAATTCTACTATAGACCAAATATGAAGGCAATAAAATAATTTACAGTTACAAAAGTAATCTTACTTCTCGGGTTGGCTAACGCTGTTTGGCCAATAATGGAGGGAAGACTGTTGCCCGTCTTCTAATAGCGGTACTTCTTTAGTTGACATCGGTCTTACTGAGTCCTTAGGAAGAGAAGGGCTGGTCTATGGTGCTATTTATTTTTATGCCGACACAACACGGCCAGAGAAAGAGCACATGAACTACTTTTTATCCCTCTTTGTACGGTTCCGGAGGGATCAAAATTTTTAATATCGTATCGCAGAGAAGTAGTTTAAAGGTCAGAACATGTCATTATCTACTGATTATCCCGGAAAATTTAATTTTAGCTCTAGAAGACCACCCAAGTTAAGTGGTAGGCTCGCATAGCTAGTAATAATCATATTTTAAGAAGGTATTTAATAAATTTGTGAAATTGTTTAAAGTACCAGTAGTTAATAACCGGTATACCTTAAAATTCATAACTTTGTAAAATAAAAGTTGAGAAAGAAACACATTCGTGTTCAAGAAAAAAAAAACATTCGAATAAATATGTTTGCTGCCTTAGGTAGAAGTCAAATTCAAAACCTTTCGCTTACCGGCCTAGTTACTAACCAAATACATTGATGTTACTCCGCTCGCTTACAGCGTTAAATAAATCCGTAGGCACAAAAAAATGTCTTCGTAGCTGAGTCATTCCCAGAAAGTTTGCTCGTCACGCTAAGGAGTTCCAAAATTTTTTTTTATGTGGTATTGTTTTTTAAATGATTTAAGAAAATATAATGTATCTTACATTTTATGAAAAATATAACTTATATATACTAAAAGTTATAAATTAATCATAAACACGATTTTAAGTAAGACAACTACACTTTTTTTTTCCTAAGCGTCACGAACTTTACTTATGATTAAATAAAACAACCAGTGGCAAAATAAACAAAAAATTTATTCAGTTTCAAATTAACAATGTTTGGCTTCTAATTAAACAAAAACAATAAACAAATTAATGCACAATAACTATTTAATTTTGGCGAAATATTTCCAAAGCGTCACTTACTGTTCATTTCACGTCATTTTTTTTCGAATATAGGCATACAAGCACAATGTTCTAAATAAAATGATTGTTAAACAGGAAGCGTAATATTGAGTTTTAAATGTGACAAAATAAATATTTGTATTTCTCGTATATTTTTTGTATTTAATCTAATATTTTATTCGTCTCTAAAAATGGGACAGTGACACTATTGAAAACTGAAGTGACGCTAAGGAATAGTTAAGCTAGGTTTACATTAAAGTGTTAAATAATTTGCTGCAAGTGGCCCGAGACTAATACATATTTATTCAAATTTATATATATTTATATTTATTAACTCTTTAATAACCAATTATATTAATAATATGTCATCTCAATCACAAATCTGAAAGCATTAGTTTGGTACCAAGCAGTCTTATACTTTGTACTTTTATACTCTAGATAATAGAAATCAGTTATTACTTATATTATTTTTTAAAAACTTAAAAGCTTTATATAAACTACGGACACTATATGCTAAATCTCATCACAAATATCACAGAAACACATTTTGTTTTTCAAAAAAGTGCCTTTTAACAATTTAACACATCAATAATTGTTAGGCATTCTGTATTTCGCTAGCCGATAAAGTTTCTACTTAATCAGTCTTTTTAAAAAAAGTTCTATCTGATTAATCTGTTTCTAATTTGACGACCATTTGGATCAGCGGTAGTTAACTCTGCTTCTGAGCCATGGGTCGCGGGTTCGATCCCCGCACAGTGCAAATATTTGTGTGCATGAACATGTCTGTTTGTACTGGTCTGGGTGTTTTCTATGTATTATAAGTATATATTTACAAAAAAAAAGTATATAAGTAAGTTTATCGGTTGTCTAGTACCCCATACGACAGGGTACTTAATAGTACCTTAATTTGGGACTAGATGGCTCAGTGTGGCCCAGTGAGGCACGTCTTAAATATTTATTATTTATTTATTTATTTAATTATTATCTTTATTCAAATTCTTCTTTTAGCTGTTAACGAATTTACGAATTTTCTTTTCTGTGCTTGTTTCTTTTGTTCTCTCCTCTTCTTTCGTTGTTCTTCTTGCTGTTCTTCTGTATGATCTTTAATTTTTTTATTGTTTGACTGCATACTCGGAGTAAGCGCCATGATTGTACCTAGAATGAAAGTAGGGTCTTAAATCTAGCATATCCAAAAGTAAGAAGAAGATAATAGTTAGTAGTACCTCTTGACTTCTCTGTTTTGGTAAGAAAGTTGGTGAGTGACCATTTGAGTGAGGTATAGGTATATAGGTAGGGTAAGGCAAGGTAATGTAAGGTAAGGTAACGTAAGGAAGGGTAGAGTACGAAAGGTAAGATAGGGTAAAATTAGTTAAGGAAAGGTAAGCTAGGTCTTTTTTACAAAAAGGAAATCACCTTCAAAAAACCGGCCAGCTGAAATGTGTTTCAAGTTGTTCGATTTCTTATTTTAAAAATATTTATGATACCGTTTTTTTGAATTTTTGTTTTTGTTTATTATTTTATACAACGTGGTAATGAAAAAAGCGTAAAACCTGGTATAAGTTTGTCCAAAATCAAGAGTTGAATCGACTCCACTAATAAACAATCATAGATTTATTTTTCACACAGAGATCTACAACCTTTTGTTTTAATTATTTACTTACGTTGCTTCCTTAATTTCTCAATGTCTTTGTAATAAATATTCCTGGACATCCCCGTGATTCCCACACGAACATAAAATACCACGTTAGAAATTCAACTACATTTTATTTATTCTTTGAATTTATTTCCACTTTTATTGGATTCCCTGAGGCCATCTCCAAATACAAAGTATCCTATGTCACTCACACAGCAAAGCCGAATGTACCGACATCTCGTACTTCAAAATCCATCCAGCCCTTTAGGCTGTAGGTAGCGACAAAGAAATGTACAGGGATACATACATACATACCCTCGAAAGTACACACAAGAAAACAAAAAAAAAAGCGAATATCTTCGTAAATTGTTCTATAAAAATTATAAGTTGAGGTGTCTGAAGTTAACGCTTTTTCATTGTATAAAAATCAAATTCAATGTCTGATACCATGTAAACCAAGCTTTAGTGTTCCAAAGCGTCACTAAAGTACTCCTTAGCGTCACATTCGTGAAAACGTGACTCTTAGGAGGTGACGCATTTACACTTTCATTTCTGTTAAAAAAGATTGCTACTTTGCCATGAATTATTTGTAAATAATGAGCACATATTCTTAATTTATGTTAGCGAGGGATTCTTATTACACATGTTGACAAATCAATGAACAACTCTTACCTTGTCAAATCCGAAACGCTAGCGGAAGCCTCCTAAATGTTCTCCGTGACGCGACTACTTGGCACACACTCTCTTGCGTGAAATGAACGCCCACAGATCAAAAAAGCGGTTGTAAATAAAATAGCAGTGTTGCCGTATTCCGTTAAAAAATTTACTTTACAATTATTTTTATTGTAAGGGTAGAAAATGCCCGTGACGCCCGTGGGAAATCCGCAATCACCATTTTAGTGGACAAATTAAAAAGATAAAAATAAGCGTGTTTCTTAATAAACATGCATTATTTAATGATATACTATTTAAGATTACAGTTCAATAAAATTGAAAAATACGACAGCTAGTTTCATAAAAATTGCGAACATTAAGAATTTTTACTTCAAACTTGTAAGAACGTGTTTGGGACAACTAAAAATAGTGTGACTCAATGTCGAAATTCAGCTTTATTTCAGTATTTAGTTGTAAATTTTGTATGTTATTATTTTTTGACTAGCAATTATTAGCTTCTCTACTATTACCACAAAGATTTTTAACAAAATATTGTTTAGTAATTTTTTTTTGGGCATCCAAACTCTGCGGACACATTATTTTTGTCATGAGCAAACTTCCTGAGAATAGCTCAGCTGAATTATTAGAGCAGTCGCCTAGTCGCCCGGAAGGAAGTTTGTTCCTTGTGGATTAGAGTCTAGTAGACATTTTTATTCAAGGAATTTTATAATATTTTGAGTTTACACAAGTGCTAACTACCTACTTAAGATGTCACATGCAAGGTGCACACATATTTTCGAAGAATACTTACTTATATTACGAATACAAAAATTATTTTAATGTCCATATTATTAACAAACCACAAAACGTAATAATATGAAAAATACTTTCATATTTTTCCTTTACTACTCTGCTATTTCTACATTAGCACCAATGCATGACATTTCGCACTTTCCTTAGATGTTGAACGTTCTAGCCATATTTCTCACCTCCACTCCAGTAGATTGGTTCTCAGTAAATTCTGGCGTAAATTACACCGAGATGTGTATCTCGCCAACATAACATAATAATATGTACCTACTTAATTATTTCGGTATTTTAGTGATGTTTACTTAGTAATATCAGTATTCATAATATAATTCCCCTCTAGTCGTCGCTCGCGTTCCTATTAAAACCCGGTTTTAAGACGGGGACGCGACTCTCCTCTTAGCTAGACTACAGCCAATGACCTTCGTGTTGGGATACTCCAGTGACTAAGTAGAGGTTGAACTAGTGAGGGAAAGGACTTCGAGAGTCATTAGCACTATTCCCATGGGGGTCCTAATGAGCAGCACAAACAGCTTCACGCACTAGTAAGCCGCACCGTTGCTCGCTCCTGGAGTGCGTGACGTCATCGTCGACGGCGTCGGTGGCTGCGCACGGGCAGCGGGCACGTGGGCTCGCGGAGGCCTCGGGCGCATTGAAAGTGAGACCACGTGCGGGACGCGGGGGGACACCCACGGTCGACGAACCCGCGCACCCAACCAATCCGCACTTGGTAAAACGCCGCATTGTTTTAACATCCCGCCCGTAGCTTACACTACCGCCGCTTACACTAACGTCTCACTCATTGAAACGATTAGAACGATTCGTTATTCGATACGGATACCTGATACATTCCTCGATTCGGAGTCGCTTGACCAACTCTTGTGTTGTATGTATTTCGAAACTAAATAACTAGAAATTACTATGAGTTGAATTGAATCAATTTTTATCACAAATCCTCACGTATTTTTATTTATTTACTAATTAAAAATGGATGGAAATCATAATTATTGAAAGCTAAACTGACTCGTTCTTGCAATTATCTAGCGGAAGCGAGTCAGGTGAAGCGAGTATCCGTTTCGTAGTCGCGTCATTCTCTGCCAGGTTTACGTATTCGTACCAAATACGGTCTCCTATTTTCTACCTGACAATAACGCAAAAGATCCCACTCTTCAAGTTGGTTCATCATAATTTATAACGCAAGTTTATTTTTACTTCAAAATACAGGAGGCGGTTTTTGACGTCTATGTCGTTCCCGCAAATCTGCATATTTTGCAATGACATTCTTCAATTTGATCGCTTCATGGTCCCTTGATGACAATACTGCTGAAGAGCTACACCAATTTTTTATTGCCGGTCGATCGTTTGGACTTACATGAAAGTAACCGTTTAGGTAGATATAGCGTTGCCTCAGCGGCCAAGGCCGTACAGTTCGAGGCTCTGCAGGTGTAATCCGCTACCCGTAGTAGTGAGCATAGTAGAATGCCAAGTAAGTTAGATCCATAAATTACAATTTCGTGTCATATTAATGAAATTAAGATTTTGTCATGCAAACTGACTCATTCGTTTAATCAACGCAGATGCGAAAACGATATTTTTTATGTAAAATATAGCTTTACAGTGAATTAAATATGAGGGGTATAAAATAAAACATAATTTACCCTCTAAGATGGGAGTAAATTGTGTTTAAAACGTTTAAATATTTTCAATAGACGTAGATGTTAAGATTTGAATTTGTAAAAAAATTTACTATAACACAAAATAAAAAATCACTTAATGACTATTTCACAGTCATCTCTCGTGTTATTCAAAACGGCAAAGGTTTATTTTGAGGCTAACTAAAAAAAAAAGATTATGTTAAAAAAGAAAAGTACAATTTTTTTTTAGCATACCCATTTGATTAACGCCCCGTTGGTCTAGTGGTTTAAATACCGGGCCAAGATCTCGGGGTCCCAGGTTCGAATCCCGGGTCGGGCAACAAAAAAGTTTCGAATTTTCGAACGTTGCTCGGGTTTGTGATCACCAACCCGCATTTGGCAAGCGTGGTGATTATGTGCCAGTACACCTATCATTGCTGTGGTAACTTGAATTCAATGATGGAGGCCTTTTCCCTGCATGCAGTGGGATGATTATAGGCTGTTACTTTTACTTTACTTTTTGATATAAATTAGCGATCGGCCCCGACTCGCATGATTGCAATGTGGACATTCTGAATATTGTTTCAACGATTTAGCAGAAAACAATAATAAATTATACGTATTAACTAATAACCTATCTATTTAATTATTCTATCTATTGATTAAACCGCATTTCAATCCGTTACGTAGGTTTGTCTCTACATTAGAACTATATTTATGCATATGAGTTAGCAAAAAGAGATTTTGACGCCATTAACGTCACACCTGTTACATTATGGACAACCAAAATCAATTTGTAGTAGTTTGGCTACTGACATAACTTCAATAACTGCGATTTTAATACTATCTCTACTAATATTATAACTACTGAACCGATTTTAATTAAATTTAGTACTAAGATAGATTACAACCTGAGAAAGGACATAGGCTATTTTATAGGCATTACCGGTGAGATACCCGCGCAATATAACTTGTTGTTCACGCGTGCAGAGCCGAGGGAAAAAAGCTAGTAGAAAATAAATCTAAAATCTAGCCAATATGTCTCTACATAAGTTGACGTGATTAAAGCTTTAGTTCACTCTTATAAAAAAAAAAAGTAAGTAACAGCCTTAATCTTACCACTGCAGAGAAAAGGCCTCCATCATTGAATTCAAGTTACCATAGCAATGATGGGTACAGGCATAATCACCACGCTTGCCGCGGGTTGGTGATCACAAACCCGAGCAATGTTCGAAAATTTGAAACTTTTGGTTGCCCGACCCGGGGATCGAACCCGGGACACCGAGATCTTGGTCCGGTATTTAAACCACTAGACCAACAGGGTGTTTAACTCTTAGAATAGTTCAATATATTCAACTCGTCGAGGCTGTTACAGAATATAGAGCGACCACATTTGACCATATTTCATAGAGATACAAAAACTATTAGTTTAAGTAGGTTTTGCTAGCGTTGTGTTGTCCAAGGACGTAGTTTGAAGCTCTGCAGGTGTCACCCGTTAACCCTTTTATGTCGAGTGCCCTAACCAATTCCGTATACTACGGCTAGGGTAACCACACATCAAAAATTCCCATATACTGCTATTCGATTTTGTAAAAAGAAAGCGGTCGAGCTGTTAATGCCAGAATATGATCTGACACATTTTATTACGATAAGAGGTTTTTAAAAGTTTCAGTTTGTAAACTACAGAGCCAAAACCTACGATTTCGGTTTTCGGTGTATTAAATAATCTATACTAATATTATAAAGCTGAAGAGTTTGTTTGTTTGTTTGTTTAAACGCGCCAATCTCAGGAATTGAAAAAATCTTTTTGTGTTAGAAAGTACATTTATCGAGGAAGGCTTTAAGCTATATAACATCACGGTGCGACCAATTTATAGGAGCGAAGCATTCATGAAAAATGTTGCAAAAATAATCGCGATCATAATAACAGAAATTGACGCGGACGAAGTCGCGGTCAACAGCTAGTTAAAAAAATAAAACTGTTGGATTTTATGTAATTAACTGCGACGACACGTTTGGTATAAAGGTTATCCGCCTATTACAAAAGGGTCCCGATTCGATATGCGGTCTAGTAAATTTAGGAAACGATCTTTTCGAATCTGGCTTATTTCGGGTCGGTGCAGTTGTACGCCCAGTTAGTCCATTTGTCCCGTGATCTGTCGCAAAGTGGAAGTTGTAGAAAAAAGGTACGTCAGTGTCCTGTATAAAGTGTCTCTGAAAACTCTGACATAGGGTTATCTTTTAAATATTGTAACACGACAGGAAGACAAAGATGCTGTAAAAAAAACTCAATTGACTGGCGGATGGGCCTGATCTGATATTATTTACTTGTAAACATTTTTGTCCCGGCATGTAGCTTTTGAATGGTGCCCCCACCTCTTCTCGTACTCGCAGCTCGCGATTGTATGGACGAGCACGCGAGCGTAGGACGCGTGGTCGTTTATTCAAGATTTTTGAATGGAAGTGTACAGGTCCCAAATTATTACTACATTACTTCTGATAGTGATGAAATATGTATTTCTTAAACTTAAATGATTTTGAAAAATTGTAATTGTATTTTTTTTAACTATTAAAAATACGATTATAACTACCTATGACAATAAAACGTGTGATTGCATGATTTAAGTGAAAACTTCTGCATAAATGATGCCGAATGAATAAAAGCATGAATTACCGTTGTTAGAACTTAGAATAGTTGCCTGTCTATAAGTTCCAACGGCTGCAATTCATAAGTTTCTTTAATAAAAAAAGTATCACCGCTGTGCCGGTCGGAGTGGGGGGTGTTAGGTTATTTTCGTTACGGAATTTCTGCATTCGGTCTCCACGCTCAAGGCCCGCGATAGAAGCTAAATCAAATAAAATGTTTCTCTGAATCGACCACCATGACCAAATGAATTTTTCGTTCAAAACAAATCACCGATCCATGATATCGGTTTGTTTAAAATATCTTTCATCATAAAATATCAAGAAATAATTTTCTCAAAGCTTGCTGTTAGTTTTTGCCGTATACATTTTTAAGTAAAATGTAAAGTTTTATGGATTAAAATATGTATAATTGTTTTCCAGCCAGCAAGCTGCTGCAAATCTTAAAAAAAAAATGTACGTGTTGTTCTTCATTCAATTGTATTATTAAAAGCAGCCCTAAATCGAATTCGAGACCAACATTACTTTTTAGTCGCGGTCTCGTGTGTGCTAGAGGATTTTTCTCTACTGTATCCATACCAACGTGGCAACTGTTTGTTCACCGGAAAGATACCCTTCGGCACTAACTTGACCACATAGGCCCTTGTTACAGTGAGCCGGCATCGTGTCATTAGAGGGCGTGAATATTTAAACGGAGTCGGCGGGAACGGGCCGCGGTCCTGCTCGCCCGGCTCCCGCGCATTATAGGACTTCGGGGATTACCTTCTCATTGAATTAATCCTGTTTGCTGATGAAAAAGCCACCACAGTACAACATTTCGTCTGAATAGACGAGTTGGAACCGTGTAAACACTCGTAACGTGTTATGAGCAATGATATTTTCATTTGCACGTGGCAGCCTGCCTATCAGTTGCACTCGAGTTTTGTCCCATTGACTTGAGTAAACATTGTCAAATGTTATCGTAGAGTAGAGTGGTCGATGACGATTATAGATTCAATGACGAAATCGAAATTCTTCTTATCGACATGCTTAACCATTGTCCATGCGATTTGTTTCCGCGACCCAGCGTTACGCAATCAAGGGGGGTCATTTTGTCCGCGCCCAAAAGTCGCACCCGTGAAGTGGAGAACAGTCATATCCTATCGATTTGTTAAGATGGCGTGCGGGCTGGGGGTGGTGGGGGGGGAGGGTGGCGTGGCACGAGGGCGGCCGCATCCTCCGCGCGGCGCAGCGTGCAGCCTCGCTTGCACCTGCCGGTAACGCAACCGCGACACACTAGCGACATCGTTCGCGACGCATATGTAATGATACCGCCTTGCACTAATCCGCCGAGATGACGTTCTAATGGTATACAAATAAACGAGATTTGCCGTACGATGTGTGCAACTCGTAAATGCAACACCTGATCGGTCAATGACTAGAGCAGGCGGTTTGTTGACTACGTTAATCTCGTTGTAACAAAAAAAACATGGCGGAAAGTAAATAAAGAACTACGTTTCATTGCCCTGACTCATTGCGGTCAATGGTCATGTTCAATAGTCCCAAAGGCGTCATGCCAAGAGTGCTAATAACAATATTATTCACAAACACAACCCAAATTTTTACTTACTTTACAGATTATATCTTCCGCGATGAGTCAGAATTTTATGATATTCGACCCATTATAAAAAAACGTTGCCATCGCCTAGTCTCAGGTTTGAATCTGGAGTGAATATTAACACTGTCAGACAGACACAGCTCCTATATATTTGCTTAATTTATATTCTCCTTGTGTTGGATTTCAATAACTATTTGTTCAATTAAAACTCTCGCATTTCCCTGGGAAGAATGCCTGATCAGCCCTCTAAGATTGCAAGGACTCTGAGCGGAAGACTCTTGAAATACCGCTCTTTCATAAGTTTTAAAAGAAAGTTAACAAGTCATAACAAAAAAATAGTTTTATAATCTGTCAGCGAACTAAGAGGCGCAAGCGAATTAAGGTGTGGGAGAGCCGTGACATACATTTTTACTACGCTCGATCTTATTGTCCAGATATCCTCTTTTCTTCTCTTTATTCCCAAGGTTCACATCACTCACGATATTTAGGTCAACATAAGTTCGACACAGCTAAAAAACAGTTCGATTATAATCTATCAATTTCAATGTCTATAAACTTTACAATTCTCCAAGTTAATATACCTAAGTGCAATTGACTAGTCGTTTTCGTATACGAGTATAGTAAAGATTCATTTTACAAAGTTACTATTGAAGTCACTTGGGGCTTGAGTGTTTAAGTACCAAAACACTTCGGTCACTGGTTCGATCTGAGATCCAATTTTTTGTGAAGAAGATGCGCAACAGATAGTCGTCGTTGGCTCTGACTTGCATTGTAGCCAAGCTTCATATAAAGATGCAATATTTGACAATGACATTCATAAAAGTTGTAGGCTAGAGATTTCGATGATATATTTCGTTAAATTACAACTGTTATAAATCAAATAGTAATTGATAATGCAAATTAATTTTGATTAAAGTAATCATGATGTTTATTCATTCATCAATCAGTATTAAACGAGTACTTTTAATTAAACCTCGTTGCCCAACTTGTAAAATAAGAGTGGAAAATCGACAAGTGGCTACTTGACTCATAATCAAATTTGACGCAATAAATGTATAGGTTCTGTGGTACCACAGACCGCCGATGAGATACACCCTCAGATCATATAAAGAAATATTCTTCTTCTTTATATGATCTGAGTGTGTTCATCACTGTCACTTGGTCACTTAAGAAACCAATATTTATCGATGTCAATGAATAAAAGTGTAAGAGACCTACGTATTTTCCATTTAAAAATTGTCTTTTAAGGGTTTAGTAGAAGAATGGCAAAAACGGAACCCTTATAGTTTCGTCAAGTCTGACTGTCTGTCCGTCCGTCCGTCTGTCCGTATGTCACAAATTCGAGTTATAGAGTTTTCGACTTAACCCAGTTGTTACTGAAACTATTTTTTGTTGCGTATCAACGTAATTTTTGGATATTGTTACCCTTGCCCGTAAAGTTAACATGGAAAAATATGAAAAAAATTCTGACTTTTCTGGAAACCTCGGAAAATTAGGATCGTTTTAACGATCAGTAGTAACAGACGGGTAGGTTAACGCTCATACAAATACCAGTTTATCAATTGTATCATACTTAATTAAAAAAATACAGTTTTTGCTATAAAATTGTTTTATTTTAAGGTTGAAAACTTAAATAACTAACTAGTTTAGTTATGTAGGAGTATGGTAAGTTACAAAACAAGTTTTGGGGTGCAAATGGATTTTACACTTTTGACATGTGAAGTTTGTATTTTTCTTGCAAAGCGAACAACGAAGCTGAGCCTCATTATACTCAACTAGATGATCAATTCTGTCATAAAGGGAGGTTTCCCTATAGCTTCTAGGAGTGGGACAAGGACCCCGCTTCTCATTTTTTTCATAAGTTTCCAAAATACCCCTGGCGACAGTTCTTCGGAAGGTAAGATGATCGTAATCTCCTCCATTACTTTTGTAAAGTTGCCATGCATTGTGGGTGGCCATGTCTAAGCAATGAGAAAATAATGAGGAATACCATTTCTTACCTCGAATGGATGTACGGTAAAGACCAATGTTTTGGTCGCACCTATCGACTCCACCCATATTTTCATTATAATTTTTTTGGTTTGGTTTGGTTGGTTTTGATAACTGCAGGCTGATCAATTAATATATTATATTTTTTCTGCTTCTGCGAGAACCTTTTGGCTTTATGTAAGGGTTCAATAGTTTCTGAATTGGAGGCTACTGTCACTACGCTATTATCATTCCACTTGCATATCAAAATATGATCTGGTTGGCTAGACTGGTATTTGAAAGTGCCTCTCTCTGTAGTCTTGAACTCTTTTTTGGACGGCAATGGACAATTTTTTTGTACGGTCCTCGCGAATCGTTCCAGTAGCTTTGAGACCTCTGATACCCAATTCGTGAAACAGTTGAATAGATGAAAAAAAGTTATCAAAGAACAAATGACAAGGCACCCCTGGGAAACGAAATTGTAAATGATCAGCGAAACGCAGGATGACACCAGCTCCTAGACCTAATTGCCTATACACAGGTGGAATAATCGCTGCATGACCTTGGTATGGATCAAACCACAGTACATATCCCAATCTGGTTGCGCCAACCCAAAACTTGTATCCCCAACGAATTGGTTTTCCGCGAATAAATTGTTTGCAACTGTGTCCTCCATAGTAAGGCACCAGAATCTTCATCAGTGATATCTGCATTCGCTGTATCCGGTGGTAAAATCGTTACACTTCTTGGAAATGGCGTATCATCATCTAATTGTTCCAGTTCGTCAATAATTTCATTGAGTGTTAATGGTTTAAATGGCCTTGGTCTGAAATTTAAAAATACATACCCAAATTACTACCGATCGTTATAACGATCATAAAATGTATCATTAATATTTTTCCAGAAAAAAGGTAGAATAAGCAATTTTTATTTCATAGTTTACTTGTACTGGATATACATTTATCAAAAATAGGTCTATAATACTTTTCAATTATACACAAATTCATAAATACATACCGTTTAGAAGACATAATTCAAATTAATTTCACTAGTACGAATAAAAAATTTAATACACGTCACAATTATGATTATAAGATGATTATATATGCGCCGAAACACTCTCAAACTATCATTACGACGATTGACACACAATAAGCAAAAAGTTTTCCGTTTATAAATATCGATAAATAGAGGGTACTTTTATTATATTTTTTTGATCTTTATAACGATCGGTCGCTGTAAATGGGTTAAAGAGAATTTCGACTTAAGCGGATTTTAATTCGACTTGAAGAGGGGTTAAATTGCATTCTTATAAATTTTGAGTTAGAGAGGTAAAATAAATAAAAATTTAAGGTGCAGAGATGACACACATATTTTTTTGTTTCTAATTATAAATCAACATTATTTCAAAACATCCTTAAAATACAAAATATGGCACTTATAAGGGTCAGTTTTTTTTTTTGCTTTAGATGATTTGGTTTTTCTCTAATGCTATAGGCATTGCCTAAGGTATAAAGAGCAGAAAATTCTTGTTTTCAGAGTTGAAAGTGAGAGATAAAAGTCTGTAAAATATTCAATGCGGTTCTTGCCTCTTAGATGAAAACTCAAAATAAATCAAAACTAATAAAATGAAACACCTTACACCTAACAAGCAAACACGTGAGTCATACGTTCGTGGTAATTCTATTGATTGTAAACTCCTAAATTGCTTTCTAAGAAACAATGGTGTACTTACCCTGTAGCCGAATTCTTAAAGTCGGTAACTTATTTTTATTCGAATTTTTAGAGGTAATGAGTCTCAAATAATCGAGTTGTAAAGGTAGTAAAATAAAGCATTGCTATGTTCGAGATGCAGAGGTAAAGAAATATTTTTCGAGTTTAGGAGGGAAAATGTGTACCAAAATGGCTTGGAGGGACTCACTGATTATTTCGACTGATAGAGGGTTGAGATTTCGAGGATTTTGGTGTTTGAAGGGAAGGGAACAAAACATTTTTTCAAGATTCGGAGGTTTTCGACTTATCGAGGTTCGACTTAACGAGGTTCTACTGTATTAGCATTAAAAAGTTGAAACTTAGTAGGT
This sequence comes from Anania crocealis, assembly GCA_949315895.1. Lineage (NCBI taxonomy): Eukaryota > Metazoa > Arthropoda > Insecta > Lepidoptera > Crambidae > Anania > Anania crocealis. The sequence continues at coordinate 4,874,428 of OX438868.1, forward strand.
AGGTGTATCCTGTTGGCCGCTTTACGATTATTATAAAAATATAAAAAATAATGATATTTAAGGGGGAGGCCCCCCATACATGGAACTAAAACAAAAAAATGGAACTAAAACAAAAAAAAAATTTTTTCTTAACCTATGCGTGCGTATCTATGGATAGGTCTTTTAATATGACATAGAGGTTCCTAGAACCATTTTTTCCAAAAGTCTAACATTTGGAAGATAGACGCTTCCAAAGTGGTAAAAATTTTTACTTGCTTAGTTTAAAAGTTAGAGGGTAACTTTTAAACTAAACGAGTGATAATTAAAAAAAAATGTAATATTAATCTTAACAAATTTTAATACTTTCAACGAAAATTAGTTGGAACGAGATCGAACCGGTAGTTTTTGTGAAATAGCACATTTTTGACAACCGCAAATATAACTTGTCCTTCATACAAACAGTATGGAAAACAAAGTTTTTTTTTGCTGTCAATTAAATATTGTGGTATTTAGGCTAAGTGGAAGTAAGTGGACCCCCAATTTAGTTAAAGTTGGTACTCAGTGCGCGAGTCCAACTCGCACTTGGCTGGTTTTTTTTATTTGAACTCTGATAACTCTTTCGGTCATAGGAATCTAAGAAAACTTCGTGACGGATCTTAGGAGTCAACTTCGTTGCTTTGCCAATTTTGCCATTAACATTTATAAAACAAGTGACAGTAAATGCAGTGATTGAGGTTATTTTTGTGATCGTAATTGTTTTAATATTTTGATAAAGCTCTATTCCGAGCATTATTGTTACTCCTTTCTGTTTTTATTTATAGGAGCAAACATGGATGTTAGAGTCGTGAAAGCAGATAATACAAGTTTAAATGTTAAATGTTCACATTGATCCATATGACGTCACAAAATAGATAATCTATAGACCAAAAGCGTTTTCACTGGTCTACGAAAAGTGTACAAATAAAGTTTTGCGGTTTAATTAGGAATATCTGGTATGTTTTTTTTCGTATTGTTAGGCAATAATTAATCATTTTAAACCTACTTCAAACCTTAGCTTCAAACAAGATTCAAGTAGCCTATTTTTCTTCGAATCAGGAACAAGACAGAATAGATTAACAGCACTATGATACACATGACACAAGTAGACGTAAATAATAGACTAGTTATCTACTTATTAATACACTGATTAGGCTAAAATAATAATTAAACATGATAATAATAATATAAGGTTGTATTGCGGTGTTGTGTTTTTAAAAAATATTTTATTAAAAACCTACTTAAAAACATAAATACTCATACTATTGTCAATTGTAAAATTTTAAACTTGTAAAATGATTGTAATTTAAAGAATATCTACATACTATGCAAAGCTGTGTACGGCTATAACTGATATTCGTACGAATAAGTGCTGGCTTTAAGATTAGTAATTGTGAATGTTTATGTATGTAATATTGTTGGTGTACCTTTATAAATAAAATAAAATAAAAATGATCTCCAAGGAAAACATAATGTTAGGTTTAATAAAGATAATACGCTAGCTAAATGTTCGATATAATTGTACTTAAACTAACAACTAAGCCGATGCATAGCTATTATAAATAAAATGTTGACGCAAGTTAAACGACGTTGTGTACGTTTTTGCATGAGAGAAGGTGCGGCGATGCCTTTTTTACCCGTCTAGCCTGCGCTACTCCACAGACCGCGTTTGTATTTCACGCGTTTAATGTTATATTGTATACGCGGTAGTTCTCAATACCTTCAGTACACCCCAAGGGTTGGACTGGTACGTTTAATTAGTGAATAATTTATCAATAGAAATTGATTAGTCTTTGATTTTTTTTACCTTGAAAACAGGAAATTTTCCGTCAGAATAAAAATCGAAACAAAATGTTTATATCGAATTTATTACTCCAAATCATATAATCTTACTAATATTATATGTATATGTGAATGTTTAGATTTTAGATGGATGTTTGTTACTCAATCACGCCAGAACGGCTTAACGGATCTAGATGAAATTTGGCACGGAGATAAGTTTAACGGGCTGGAATAGCACATACCTACCCGTGTAAATTTTTTTTTAGGAAACAAAACAGCTACCGTTAATATCATAATTCATATCTAAAGTTTCTTTGTTTTTTTCGGCTAAAATAATTTCACAGTCGAATCCAGGTTTTAATGAGACTTGGAAGAAGAGACTGGATCTTTGGGATTATTTTTTATCAGAACACACCCATACACTTTCACTAAAAAGTACAAAATAACACAAGAACAATGTTTTATTTTAAAACCTATTTACCTACTTATAATATTATTTTAACTACTGACAACTAAACAGATTGAAGTCGGTGCCGAACCCAAACAATACAAAAATAATACTACAAATGAAACAAATCAAATATAGAATTTAAAAAAAATTGCTATGTTGGCGAGCGGCAATCCATTCAGTAGTGATTATACTCCTATTCTATTTCGCTCGGCAACGACTTCGATCTGTTTAGTTGTTAGTACCTAGTTAAAATAATATTGCAAGTAAGTAAATAGGTTTTAAAATAAAACATTGTTCTTGTGTTATTTTGTACTTTTTAGTGAGATTTTTTTTAAGTCTGTTCAATTTTTACCCCTTGGGTACGGAACCCTAAAAAGACATCTACATCGGTCAACTATGCGTTGTTGTTAAAAAAGGGACAGATTATGCAAGGTAAGTGTTCTCGCACTGAAATTGGCAAAATATACATAATTATATAGCAATTGACGCCCCGTTGGTCTAGTGGTTTAAATACCGGGCCATGATCTCGGGGTCCCAGGTTCGATTCCCGGGTCAGGCAATAAAAAAAGTTTCTAATTTTCGAACGTTGCTCGGGTTTGTGATCACCAACCCGCATTTGGCAAGCGTGGTGATTAAGCCAGTACCCATCATTGCTGTGGTAACTTGAATTCAATGATGGAGGCCTTTTCCCTGCAGTGGGATGATTAGACTGTTACTACTATATAGCAATTTATATCCATAAACACGTCATTTCCAAGGCGCGAGGATTGTGGCCGATACGATTTTTTAGCCGCACTGATTCATCAACAGCCGCGTAGCCGCGTCAAAGAAAGTTTGCGCGGGATTGGAGGTTGTTGTAAAGAAGTTGGTTATTGAATTACTCTTTTGACGTCGGGTTTGCCTACGATTGGCATACTTAACTATAGTTTAGTCCATGTGTCTTGTCATCGAGGCGTGAATGGTTAAATTAGTGCAACCATAAATTCAAAAATAACTTAACACTACTGACTACCGATGATTGATTTATTTTGTTTCGCACAAACGTCAGTTAATTTTACTGGTAACTTTAAAGGTGCTTGCTCCCTCCCGGTTTTTAACAGGGTCGGTATTTCTTGAGAGATTTGGTTAAATTAATATAGAACCCGTCTCTTTTACAAGAGTTTTTACTAAGACAATGTGACTGACCATTTATATATACATAATACACATAAATAGCTGAGACTTTACCATCATAAGTTCTCGTAATTTGTTAGTTTGACAGAACATTTAAAAAGAAAAACAAATTAAAACTTATCACTAAACCGGGAATTTATAGGTCGGACAATCTGCCTGCAACCATGATTCGTGCAATCGGATCGAAACGTCGGGAAGGTAAATACGATTTTACCTATAAATTATAATATTGCATTGAAAATCCAGGTTAAGTGATAAATTTATTTTATTTTACATGGAGGGATCCGAACCTAAGAGCGCCACGGGACAATTACATAAAGTATACGTAATAAAAAAAAAATGGGGCAGGATATTATTATTATGTTTCTTAAGCAATAAGACAACATGACATTAAATTATCGTCTCCTTCAGTCATCTAACACAGTCACTCAACAAACAATGTCTTAATAGATCAATTGGTAAAAGCAGTCGCCCGGTAAGCGGAAGGTTGTGGGTTCAAGTCCCATCTGAGGCACTGGCAATTTTATTCAAAGAATTGTACTATCAATTTAAACCAGCAATTTAATTGCTTAGAAATAGGTTTAAAACAAAAGCCATTACTGTCTATCTATTACAGAGCCTAAGCCACGGGTACTTTACATCAGCTGTTGCTGGCTTTTGTAATCGTGGCGCCAATATGTTGAAGCACCCTTAGGCTACTTTGCCAGGACCCCGATATGACAACCATCACGGTTCCTGTATCCAGACATTAAACGTATACCTACTAAATCACGGTTCTCATTAAGATACATTTATCTATTTATAGTATAATAGCAATAAAATCTGAAAAGCGACTTAGTTTTATATTATGCAGAGATAAATTATGTATGTACATAACATAATCTCCGTTCCTCTCTACACATCGTCGCATTCGATGTAACCACCGAGAAAAGCAGTGGGCCCATTCTTCCATAAGGGTCTCTTCTATGGCATTTTCGTACGCTTTCACCGCATCTTTTTCATCCGCATTTTATCCTTAGTTCTTGGGAATAAATGAAAATCGCAGGGCTCCAGGTCAGGGACTGTATGGCGGATGACTCATTATCTCGACACCTGCCATAGTCAAATATTCAACAGTCCGTTTTGCGGAGTGCGCTGAAGCATTGTCGTGGTGAAGGAGGATCCTGCTTCGAGGGCGCTGCTATCGATTTTTTTCCAAGACCAGGAGAAACAGGCAAACAGTGATTGACATACCAGTCTGCAGTAACTGTCCTTCCATCTTCTAGCACAACTCTCGCGAAATGACCTTTCCGACCAAAGAATGAGGCAATCATCTTTTTTCCTTGACTTCTTCCTTTCTTTACCTTAGTTGGCCGATCCTCGAAAGGAAACACCCACTGAGCTGATTGTCATCCAGCTTTCATCACCCGATGTCAAATACAGCATTTGAGTCACCGCCGTTGAACTTATCTAACATTTGGCGACACCAGTCCATGCGAAGGAGTTTCTGGTCATCGGTTAAAGTATGGGGAATTCATCTGGTACAAAGCTTCCTGACGCCTAAATGTTTGTGTAATATTTTTTGAACTTGACTCATACCAACGCCTAGGCTTTCCCGTATCTGCTGATAGGTCACTCTCTTATCTTCCTCTATCATGCGTCGCACAGCACTGGTGTTATCTTCAGTAGTCGCTGTTAAAGGAGGTCCCTCACGCGGATCATCATTGAGATCGCTACGTCCACGCTTAAACTCGTTAAACCAATTGTTAATAGTGGCACGAGATGGGGCTTCATTAAGAAATGCTAATCGCAGCCTATCAAAGTTTTGTTGTTGAGTAAGCCCACAACGAAAGTCATAATAAATCATTGACCGAAATTTTTCTCGCGTTAGGTTCATTTTGACGTGTAACAAGAGTTTTAGATTTGCCGCTAATTCACAAAAACCAAACCAATACATTAGGTTACCAAAAAGTTCTAAACTTGAAATTCAAAAATAGTTTTCATTAGCAATGTTTCTAACTGGCTAGTTCTAAACATTTTCAGTGTTACCCACGTATAGGTATTACTTTTATAAACATTCAATAAATTAATTGTAACATTTTTTTGATATCAGTAATCATTAATCTCAGATTTCTGAAGCCCATATTTACTCCTTATAGGAGGATATAAGATTTTTATGCTATAAAATCAAAATTACAATTTCACAACTCATATAATTCATGAACCTAGTAAGTGTTTTCTTTCTTGGATTTCAATTCTAGAACCAAATCAGTATCTCTAAGTAACCAATTCAAAAACCTAGGAAGAGGCCTTCTTACTAGGTAAGATATTGGTTTGGTATTATAAATATCTAGAAACATCTAAAAAAGTATTAGTAAGGCACATAAAACTTGTCTAAATGTACTTATGTTTAATTTAACTATTTCATAAAATAAAACAAGTCCTAATTATTCATAAGACATTAAGAATTATCCGGTAAAATTTAGTCAGATGCACTTGCTAGGCTTTGGTTTTGGACAGCCGGGATGTGTCAGTTCGTTGGTGAGATAATTTACGTTTTTACTCTTATACGTGACGTATAGATAATGATAAAGAGGTTATCAAATCACCGAAAAGGTGATAAGACTTAAAATATCAGATGGAACATTAAAGTAATAATGTAAAGTCACATCACATTTGTATCCGATACAGGAAAATGTTGTACTTCACATATTAAATTAGAAAAAAGCGGCGCAAGGTAAAACAGGCTGCGTTTCTACTGACGCGAAGTGATCAGTCAGTCAAATTCAATCTTTTGGAGAACCATACATATGTGGTAGAATATGAAGATGTTAAAGCAGATAAACTAGAATGAACTTTCGTAAATTATTAGGATACATATTATCTCAAAAAATGATTCTGGATTAGGAACCATATAAAATACCATTCTTGACAAAGGGACATTTTTACTCATTTTTAAAATTGTTTTTGTAAGTTTATTTGTTTGTTTATTTATTTTTATTTGTTGTTTTATTTTCTAAATTGATCAAGCAACCGAAACCGTTTTTAGCCTAGGTATATTATAACGGCTATTTTTTGACAGCCATATATATTTTATACCTTCGTCGATAAGGACATATATTATATTATGTTCAAGCCCGAGATTTTCATGAGACTTCGTACGCGTGGAATTTGGAATGAAGTATCTCTTTGCCTGAAAATAGGTAAATTTGGCAGTAAGTAAGTAATAAGAGATTCGGCTACCATCATCTTTCATTACTTACATAAAAAAGTCGTGTTAGTTACACCTAGGTGACCTAGGGAATGCAATCCTGCACCAAAATCACGGCAAGATTACGAAAACTCAAATTGCGAGATCTCGCAATCAAACTATTTTTTTTTTTTGCAAAAAATGCTGCTTTGGTATATGTATTAGGAAAATTTAGCATATTAAAATTATTGAGAAAAAAATTATTACGAACACGCAAAGCTAAGAGTACATTATAATTTTAATACTGGCTTAATTATTATACAGGTTGAAATTTTAACCACCTTTTAAATTTTAATACAACAATCTACGAGACAAAAACAACCCAAAAATGACAAGATAAAGCACTTAGAAAATGTCCGCCATAAATCTAATATTTTTGATACGTCCTCCTAACAACACTTCTTTTACGCGATTCGCATCTCATTCATTCATTCGGATACTATTCATAAGTTGTTTTGCCCTTTGTATGTACCTTTACCAGGACCGTAAAAATTTAAAACTATGTTGCGAAAACTATTTTCGGGTAAAAATTTGTCCCACATTTTTTACTTCATAAATAGGCTCTAAACACGCGATTTAACGCCTATAAAAAATTTGAAGGATATGCATAAGTCTTACTTACTTACTTACTTAATTTCTGTAGATTTTGAACAAGAACATTAAGAAAAACGAAATTTATTATTGCAATTAAGTAATACTTATGGAACAGAGTTTTGAAAGAAACTTCTCAAGAAGCATAGAGTGTCAATAGTGCTATCAGATAATCTGCTTCTTATGTGTGACACTAAGTAGTCCGCTAAATAAAAGGCCCTTTTCAGATTCTAGTTTTGTTCTTTGAAATCGCTCATAAACGGGATAAATAACAAATTTAAAAAATGGTTAGTGATATTAAAGAAGAGGAGAACCTTGTAACGGAAGCACGGTAAACCCGATAAATACGCAAACGGAGTCGTGGTTTGAAAATTATTATTCGACAAATAATTGAAATAAATATGAATTATCAGGTACCAAATCATCAACTAAAGGGCCAAAGGGGAGTAATAGTTTAGAATAACAGCCCCATCACAATTTATTTTTACTTTTTTAAAATATAATTTGATATGAAAATAATTTGAGACATTGTAAAGGAAGTAGTTTTTATGTACGTAATCATCTTTTAAAGGGGGAGTGGAAGTTTGTATAGGGAACATTGATGTTGTATAAAAGAATTAGATACACAATCTGATACAAACTTACACCAAAACTGTCTTCGATTGGATGACTGACGTTGACTTTATCTCAGTGTCAACTTTATAACCAAGCCTATTACCGGCCGGTCCCAATAATCTATACTATCGCCAGTTTTGACATTTCGGAGATAGGAAATAGTTTCTATCTCTGATTTTGCCGTCCAGAGAAGCAAAGACAGAAGTTGTTTTCTATCTCCTTTATGCCAAAACTGAAGATTGATAGGTTATTAGGACCGGCCGTATGTCGGCATGCAATAATAAGGTTATTTATGTCATGTTGTAACTTTTCGATTGAATAAAGTAGGCTGTAGGTTTTAATACTACATCAATGATGGCTTATCATTCTCTCTCCTCATCATTGATGAGGAAGCAATACTTTCTTATCCTTCCATAACATCAAAAATTCTACTATACGCGTATATATCGCGTCAATAAATATTTCCTTTCAAGGTGTTATTTTCTCTCCTAACTGATTTCGATAAAATTGAGTATGGAGATCGGTTGTTTAAGTTAAGACCCTGGAAAGGACTCAGCACTTTTTATAGGCCAGAAAAAGTGTAGCAAGTTTGTTAACTTCTCGATTTGCTATACAAGCGGTTGCGAATTTTAATTTATATCTTAGGACAGCGATATAACCAGGAACACTTATGTATTTATAATCTGAAACACGATATGACTTGGAGCACGATATCACCAAATTACACACAAGTCACAGGCGGAGCGCTATTTTAGTACGATATTATTGTTACGAACGTGGAGTTCGGGATTTGGATAAAACACCGTTGACTTATTAGAAGAATTTATTAGGCGATGAACAGGTCGCAAACACTATCACACAAGCCAAATCACAAGAATCGTAGTCCGGTAGGTCGCTGAGGTCGTTGGTTCCAAAACAATATTAGCCAATCCTTAGAGTAGTCCTTAGATCCGTTGGTATCGCTAAAGTCGTCGTTACTTCGCACTAGATCACTTTTCGCAGGTATCGCACCGAAAGCTCAGAATGAACTGACTGCGGCGTCTTAAGTCCTGTTATTTATATATCTCAACATCGATGCCGGTCGTACATACTAGAATGTTCATTTTCCAGAAAAATCACAAGGACGTTTAAACGTAAACAACTCTAGTGAGTTATACCATTTTGCGCCTTAATATGTATACTTGTACTGTATACTTAAAGTTCAATGTCGCTTGCACTAACATCTTGTTATTACTTTGTGGTTCAACTTAGGTAGTTATGTACATTCCTCTAGCGATATCTCGAAACATCTAGCATGTCCGCGACACTGCCCTCCTCTTAGAGATGCTCGTCCCGAGCGTCATCGTTATTCCCGTTATAACGTGCCAAGCGGTCGATGTGAACTATCTTAAGTGCTCCTCTCGGTGGCCGTTGGATCCGGTATGTAACATCGTTTATTCGCGTGACAACTTTGTACGGCCCTTCCCATCTTGTCTGTAATTTAGGCGACTTTCCTTTTCTCCGTGTCGGGTTATGCAGCCAGACTAGTGCTCCTTCGTCAAAGCCACTGGTATTCGCTTTCCGGTCATATCTAGTCTTCATGTTTTCACTCGACTGCAAGCCGTTTTCTCGCACCATGGCATAAATGTCCCGCATCTTGTCTTGTAAATCGAAGACATAATCCTGTACGGTGACGTGATCGTCTGGCGCTCCTCCGGTTACAAGGTCTACCGGTAACCTTAGCTCTCGTCCGAAGTTAATATATGCCGGGGTCGTTTTCGTGCTCTCATGTTCCGAAGTCCTGTAGGCGAGAAGGAACGGTGCAATGTACTTGTCCCAGTCTCTTTGATGGTTGTCCACCAATTTTGCTAAATGCCTCTCTAGTGTTTGGTTAAACCTTTCTACCATACCGTCGGACTGAGGGTGATAAGCAGTGGTTCTCGTCTTGTGCATGCCCAATATTTTGCAGACTCCTTGAAACACGTTCGACTCAAAATTTCTGCCCTGATCGGAATGAATTTCCAGGGGTACACCATATCGGCATATGACTTCTTCAACCAATTTAGAGGCTACGGTCGTAGCTTCTTGATTAGGTATAGCGAAGACTTCTGGCCACTTGGTGAAGTAATCCATGACGACCATAAAGTACTTGTTCCCCGACTCTGTCACAGGGAACGGTCCGGCAACATCCACTGCTATCCGCTCCCATGGTGCACCAACGTTATAAAGTTGAAGGTGTCCTCGACTCCTGGTGGATGGACCTTTTACTGCAGCACAAGTGGTACATTTCCGGCACCAATCTTGTACATCAGCTCTGCAGTTAAGCCAGTAGAATCTATCCCGTAGCTTTGTCAAGGTCCTTTTTACACCCAGATGTCCTCCTGTTATGCCATCGTGTACCTCTCGGAGAACATCCTTGATCCTTTCCCTTGGGACGACCAGCTGTAGATGGAACTCTCTACCGTTAGGTTTTTCCCATTTCCGATAAAGTATCCCGTTTTGCAAAATGAAACTGTCCCATTGAGCCCAGTACGCTTTAGTCGTAGCACTCGTAGGCGCAACTTCATGCCATCTCGGCTTAGCGTTACCGCGTTTCTTCCATGCGACGATCAGTCGTATGACTTCGTCTTTTTCCTGAGCTTCTCTCATGGACTCATCTTCCCAGGATCTCGGAGGACTTGTCCTCGTTATTTGTACACAGTCCTCTTTAGACTTCAGCTTGATGCAGTGCTTGCACTCTTCTGGGCACGGTCTTCTTGAGAGGGCGTCAGCATTCCCATGTGTCTTTCCACTACGATGATTGATGGCTTCTCTTGTTCCAACCAGCACCCGCTCCTTAGGCCTGTTTGTTTCTCGTTTCCGTTGCTCCCAAGCAGAAGATGGTGTCTCATGCTTCTTCGAAAATTCTTCGAGGCGTTGCTCCAACTTGCTAACCATTTCAGCAAGCTTAGTTGTTTGCCTATCTTTCTTGGGACAGGTGAATTGCAGGTGGCCCTTTTCTCCACATTTGTAGCACATCGGTCTGGTTGCCATTTTCCTATGGGGAAATGGCATCTTCTTTTCCTGCACTTCTCGTATCTTGTAAATTGGCCGAACATCTATCCTCAGAGCTTCTACTTCCAGAGCGTGCGCTAGAGCTTCCTTCAGTGAGGTATGGTGGCGAAGCCCCACTTCAGCTCTAATCTCCGTATCTGTGATCCCATCGACAAATGCTTGGAGTATAGTAGAGTCCACTATCTTTGCATCAGCAGATGGGTATGCTTTGACTAATTTTTCAATCTCCAGAGCCCATTGCTGTAGTCCTTCTCCAGAACGTTGAACCCGGTCCCGTAGTAGAGCGCGGAAGACATGCTCCAGATGGCGTTCTCCATAACGAGCTTCGAGTGCCCCCATCAGATCGCTGAATGTGCTACCCGAGGATGGTAGCGCCTCCAAAACAGAAAGAGCCGATCCCCGTAGAGCGACAGTGAGAGCTGTTAGGCTCTGTTCCTCCGTCCACCCGTTAGTAGAGGCAACGGTCTGAAACTGTTGGCGGTAAGCGGTCCTGGACGTAGTACCGTCGTAGGGTGGCACTTTCACTCTGGGTGCCGGGTTGGTGAATACGAAGTCACTCGAGGCGGCGGGTCCTGCGGTCTCCAGTTTTAGAACCTTTTTTTGTAATTCGGTAAGGTTCTTCTTCATATGGTGGCCTCCAGATTAGTGACTCTCTCTTCTACCAGGTCTACATTCTTCTGTAGGTTCTGCACCATATCACCCACTGAACCTACGGCATGCAGTACTTTTTGTTGTTCTTGATGCATTTCTTCCTGTTTCCCTTGAATTTCCTCTTGCATTTTATCCTGTTTCCCTTGAATTTCCTCTTGCATTTTATCCTGTTTGCGTTGAATTTCCTCTTGCATTTTATCCTGTTTGCGTTGAATTTCCTCACGCATTTCTTTTTGCTCTTGGTACATAAAGTCCATCATCTGCATTAATCGACTGAAGTCGAATGCAGATGCTCTGGCCTCTTGAGCTGAGGGTGTAGGGCGGTGAGTGGAGCCAGTAGGTGGGGTCTGTGATGTAGTTGGTAAAGCTTCCATTCCAGTACATGGGGCCTGGTCGGTTGGCGATGCTTGATGGGCGGAGCCAATGGGCGTATCCCGCTGATCGGTGGTTTGTCGAGCAGCAGCTGTGGCTTCCGCAGCTTGCTGTGCCCTGGTTCTGACGCCAGCAGTATCTTCCCTCGGAGTCACTGGCATTTCCAAATCCACTTCTGACACCAAATGTTACGAACGTGGAGTTCGGGATTTGGATAAAACACCGTTGACTTATTAGAAGAATTTATTAGGCGATGAACAGGTCGCAAACACTATCACACAAGCCAAATCACAAGAATCGTAGTCCGGTAGGTCGCTTTGGTCGTTGGTTCCAAAACAATATTAGCCAATCCTTAGAGTAGTCCTTAGATCCGTTGGTATCGCTAAAGTCGTCGTTACTTCGCACTAGATCACTTTTCGCAGGTATCGCACCGAAAGCTCAGAATGAACTGACTGCGGCGTCTTAAGTCCTGTTATTTATATATCTCAACATCGATGCCGATCGTACATACTAGAATGTTCATTTTCCAGAAAAATCACAAGGACGTTTAAACGTAAACAACTCTAGTGAGTTATACCATTTTGCGCCTTAATATGTATACTTGTACTGTATACTTAAAGTTCAATGTCGCTTGCACTAACATCTTGTTATTACTTTGTGGTTCAACTTAGGTAGTTATGTACATTTCTCTAGCGATATCTCGAAACATCTAGCATGTCCGCGACATTATGTATGACTCAACTTGAACATCAATTTATTGGCAATATTGTAATCAACCTTTTTCGTATGCTTTAATGTGCTGTTTTTGTTACAGTGGCCCAGTCGGAAGACTCACCAATTGCTATGAAACTCAAGAAAATTTGCCTTAAGACGCCAATAGGCGAGGAACAGGCGGCACAAGCAGTCCTAGACCCAGCGTTAGGTAAGATGTCGCTAATACTTATGCTGTTTAAAATGATCTTATTCTGGCTCGAATGAGCGATTTATGTATATTCTTGTTCGGAAAAAAGTCTGCCATTATTTGCGGTTGACAAGGAAACTACTTCATTGAAACGAGAAATTTACAATAAAATTAATTGTTTATATTTATATATTTAAGTTGTCCTTAAACACATAAATATAAACAATTAATTCATCAAGATAAAACAAAATTGAGATAAAATAAGTTGCAAATACCAACTGTATTTTAGTTCATAGACGTACATTAATACAATCACATGTAATGCGACATGCACTGACACATAACCTATATTAATTTTAAACCTTAACAGCGAGCAATGGGCCTAAAATTGGCAAATTTAATAGAAAATCCAAGCAAATAAGTCTATCCATGAGTACTACGCCAGTGTGGTGCAAAAATCATATTTGATAAATTACATTTAGTTACTAGCTTCAATGTTGTAAGGTAAGATTTCGTGGAAATATTTACTATAGTCCATAAAATATTGCTTGATTAGAATGACACCTGTCAAACTGAGGTGACTAGTGATGAGACTGACTCGACTAATCAAACGAAAAAAAACAGATAAGGCATATAAAATAAAATGAAAATCAGATATACTAAGATTTAACAGTAATTCAGTGTCGTGATCATTATGAGAATAATTGTAACAATTATGAAAATCAATTAGAATTTTTTTAACTCATACAGAATCTAATAAATTTGAAAATTTTTCGTCATCTATTAACAATTGCAATTTGATGTTCTAAGCGTCAACCAATGTTCATTATATCATTTGTAACATTTATGTTTCATTAATTCGCTTTTGAAATACTGTTAGTCTGTCGATTTCGATTTGTCGATTTTACCTCATCAGTAGTGATTATGAAAAATGACGTAACCTTGTAAAGACGTCTTTTCAAGTTAGGTATAATTTTTGTGACTGGATTATTTTAATGATTTTAACTTTAAATATCTATTTTATATAATTAAATTGATTAATATGTATATACAACAATGCATAAAAAAAAATCTTAACATGACAGTTACCAATATTTTTTCGTGTGCTAATGTATTTCACTTGTGTGACGCTAGTACAAAGTTACGTAGTCTCTTTCAGTGAGAACTGTCATTCTAATCAAGCTATATTTTAAGGACTATAGCACATGATTCGATCACATCATATTCGATGTCATTGTCTTTTTGTCAGTTTTTGATTAAGATTATACAAATAATTATTTGTTATCGAAAGTTAAAGAAAAGGAATGAGGAAATGACTGTTACTTACGGAATGTTATATCATCTGTAAGTATATTTGAGGAGTTGGATCGTTTTTTACATGTACTACAATAAACTGCACACGCTGGCATTTTTGCACTACGAAATGTTGTTACCACGAAAAAGATTATTAATATTGTTGATAGATGTAATTAGTTTTTATACAGTTGGTGGAGCTGTTTTTGTGTCTAAAGGGTGCGGGTCCAGTTCGAGGTAATGCGTGTGTGCCTATAAAATTGACTCAAATTTTAATTTTAATAAGATCTTATTGGGTCAGGTTCGGTGTCCTACCATAAACTTATTTCCGGGTGGCGATATTGGTGGCTAGCAAAGATCGTTCTATTAAGATTTGTACAGCGTCTCTACATATTAGATTCTGCGAACTTTACACACAAATATAACAAGTCGTCACTGGCGAAGGCCGTCCCACTGGTACTGATATCGATCGTGACTCGAAATTGATAACTCAATTTCAATGTTGTTGGCTTTCTTTTCCCTTATTTGTATAATCCTGCTATTTTACACTGTGTCAATGGTTTAAAATTTTATTCATACTAGATAAGTAGCATTTTAGCGTCAAATAAAATAATTGTGTTTACATGTTATGATATCATATTAATAGTTTAATGGTGCTTTAATTCAATAGACTACGACTCATTCAATAAATAAACACAAACTGAATGAGTCTCTAAAAATTACGTACTTTGGTTTCCTTCGTGCGCAAATAAAACTATACATATACACGTAATTTTATACGTACAAATTAAGAAAAAAAATAAGTAAATCCTTTCTCGACGCTATACTTCATTTTGTGCCCGAATTGCAGTTTATGGAATTTTACGATCACGTAGTCTCACGATTCTACTTTTAAAAGGTAACAATTAATCCACTCCGCAGGTTACCCATGTCTATGCTTTTATTTTTAGAAAGACATGGATCTAAAGATAAAAGGTAGAGTTAAGAACGAGTCCTAAGACGAATCCGTCATTAGCCGGTTCCGTACTAATAGGCTAGAGCTAGGCAAAAGAGGCGGCACTATAACAAATGATTATTCGTCATTTTCAATTCTTTAATCCATTTCATTGTTTTCTTCATCAAACATGACGTCCACTGCTGGACATAGGGCTCCTCTAAGGATCTCTTTTTTTTCTCTTTATTTATCTCCACAACGATCGACCTCGCGCCACCTGCTTCGGACGGCTTCCCGCCAACTTTACGCGAGCATCGGTTTACCAGGTGGAGGGGACCTAACCAACAGATCGTGTTTTTTGGTGCGCGGTCATCATTCTAGAGCCTTTAGCCCCATCGGCCATTAGTTCTTGTCACTATGTGTCGCTTGCTGCTGCTACTTCAGCTCAGCATTTTTTTGAGGGATGTCGGTTATCTTAGTTCTCCCACGGATATTTAAGATTTTATATCCATCGTGCCGGGAAAATAGTAATTTCTATTTTTAGGTTTTTCTACCACTTCCTCAATTTTTTTACCCATTCCCGCAGTTGAGTTTTACACGCTCTCACTCAAATCATCACTGGAAATTGTTCAAAAACTTTTAATTAATTATACGCATATCAAATAACGTCTCCCGTCACGTTGATTGATATTGTGCTTTTGTTTCCCATCGCGGCACGCATGGAGGTTATGATGTCATCGATTTAATTGCGACGACCACTTCAATACCCATCTATAAAGCGACAAATTAGTCTTTATATCATATCTTCTTTTATGCTTGGATGTTTCGAATCGCGTGTGTTTTTTTTTAACATCATAAACCCTTACTTTTTTAAGGGTTCTCGCCGCTTGGTTTTTACTTTCAATGACAAAGACTATCTGTAATATCCTTGTTTCATTGTCACTTATGGCTGCTTCAATCTTTGGAACAAACTTTGGCTCGCCGCGAGTCGAAGTTCATTGCGCGTGACGGTTGCATCACATCACATTTCTGTATGTACATACATGCTGCGTATGCACATAGCGTGGCTATATATATAGGGCTTTATACATATACATTCGTGCACAGGTCGTTAATGGTTGAACGTGGATCTGTTGTGTGGTACGCGGGTGGAATAACCTATAATTAGATGCGCTTACACCAATACTCGGCTCGTGAAACTCGTAGATTGTCTCTATCCCTCAATATCCGCAATAACGTACTGTTTATTGACGACATTTCTTTATATTAATATGTTGAATCTGTCTTTATGTAACCTTATAATTTCATTATCATCATCAATCCACATCACTCCTCAACATGGGAACGGTGACGACCTATTGGTTTAGTAGTCCGTTAGTCCGCCTATTAGGGTCTAGAGTTCGATTTTCTGTCGTATCAACTTAATAAACGGTTTTTTTTTAAATTACTTTATGTGAGGAAGGGGTGGGAGATTATAGCCAGGCTTCAAAAGGCACGTTAATCTGTTGGTTCCTCTCGCAAGGTCGTACAGTAGTCGTAATAACAAGAAATGTCTCTCACATCAGATTATCCTTGAAAGATAGACCATATACAATATGAAGAGGAAGTCCACTGCTGGTGGTCTCTCAGAATGGGTATCAGAAATGGGATTTGATCATAAGCGCCACGTATGTCAGATGTTTTGGCGATCGTCTGGCAGCCAACGGTGGAAGAACACGCCGCTGCACGTCTTCTGACGCTACACGGACGCAGCTTTTTACACCTATTAGGAGGCAGGCACACATGTATACGTTATGTAAATGTATTTGCAATTACGAATCGTCGAAAGCATTTCATTTAACTCTCGATTAAGATTTTTCGATAAATGGCGCCATCGCCATTGCATCGTAAAGTCGTAGTGTGCCTGACCCCTAACAATTTAAATATTTGAATGTCTAGTCGCGTTTTACAAATATTCCCCCATTATTATCAATGCGAAATTTGTAGAATTATGTACTTACTTTCATAGTTTTAGATATTTGTAGAATAAAGAAATAACTTTCTTAGTGTTTGTAAACCTGTTATATTCTTGGACAAGCTTTGCTTTGCTTCGGGATTGGTAATCCGTTTAATTGTTGGTTCGGTTGATTTACTATTTGGCACTTTTAGCATATACAGCACATATGAATTTTACCTTTTCAGTGCTATTTGTTTTGTAAGGGTCTAAAACTTGTGCCCACACATATTTTGGAATACATCGTCATCATTGTACTATAACTGCAGCGCTTCTTAAGTTATATTAACTTGTTAGATGAATGAAGTGGTTTTAAAACTAGTTTCAATTTCACACCAAGGCAATCATAACCATATTTGGAGCTTTCTTTTTTAAAGTTCATGTCCGTTTAATCTTTTAAATGATATTACAAGCCATGTGCAAGCGCAGGTACATTTTTTTACTTTCACAATGGCATCTTCCATTGTGTGATTTGTGTGTGTCTGTGTTTATAGACAGAGGCTGGTGTATCGAACGAACATAGATTGAACAGACTTTGGTACCTAGACTATGTACAGAGAACAAATTGGAGCCGTACAAAGAGGGGGGTATGTGGGGGCACCCGCGTATCGGGCGGTGTGATAAGTGACGACTATCCGTCAATGTGTTGCATAGGCAAGCGCATGCGAGGCAGTGGTGTATCGGACAATAGAGGTTTGTTGATGCAGTTTCGGCGGCGCTAGACGCGGGGCCGGCGGGCGGCGGCGGCGGCTTGTGTTTCTCCGGCGTGCGTGCCACTGCAGCTCTCCTCCACGGCCGGTAATTTGATTGGGCCCGAGCTGTCACCTATGCGCCGCAGTCGCCCGGCCGTCGCTCGCCGGCTATCGATTAGAGCCCCCGCCCCTGCCCCCGCGCCGCCCGCGAACCGGATCTCGTCACGCCGCCATTGTGTACCCGCGACGCTTAAACGCATTCGTTTCTCCCGATGCGAAAACGACGCATTCCTTCCGCGCGCCCGCCCGCCTCGCCCCGGCCGGCCGCCGCACGCCGCACGCTGCACCGCGCGCCACAGGACACGCCGGCCCTCTCATTACGTCTCACCACATTAGAGCGGAACCGAACCTCCGATTGACACCAAGCGCCGCAAACAATCCTGCGTTGACACTGACATCAATAAATAAAACGGAACATATAATAAAACTTTGTTATCATTTATTCTTAACAAAACGAATGCATAATAATCAAGATTCCAGTATCGTTTACGGCGCCACCCCCGAACCTGCATACAAAAAGCGCACTTATTACATCGAGTTTACGGCTCAAACTAGTATTTCCACCACCTAACGAGAAATAAACGTTTATTTCGCTCCTTTCAACGACGACAATCCGGTAGTGTCATGCTTACATTCAAATTTGTAACGAAAGCTACATATTGTTGACGGGTAGAGCAAACAATGAAACTGCAGTTGGCACGTGCATTTTTATGCTGCGCTTGCGCAACTTTAAACTATTTTATTTGATATTTTAGCAACTTAATTGCACTTATAATATCAGTATATAAACTTGAGAAATTTTGTCTCAGGCGGGACTCGAACCCGCATCTCGCAATTTTTCAAGTTTATATACTGAACTCTAAACTAAGTATGTTTTTTAAGAGTTGGTTAAATAAATATAGATCTAGACGACTTTATTACCGATTCTTTCATCTGTAACATCCACATAATTATTTTATTTAATTCAGTCAGCCCAAGAGTTGTGCACCTCAATAAAGACCCTGTTGATCATTGGTCCGGTGGCCCATACTACACGAGGGTCGATTCCTGGTGGGGTCGATTTTGGGAATGATCTCTTATAAGTTGTCTTTCGTCTGAAAAGGTATTTTATTGTCGTGCTCCGGTCTCCGGTCTTCCTCCGCAAGATGAAAGTCGTACAAACAAGCCACTTCAGGTTTTATTAGGCGGCTTGATAAACTGAACTGGTGTCAACCAGATAATAGATTATCCTAAAGGTTAGACAAGTAGAAGTTTAAAAAGTTGTGATGAAACAAACATAAAAAATACGGTCGAATTGAGTGAGACCTCTTCCTTTTTAGGGTTCCGTACCCAAAGGGTAAAAACGGGACCCTATTACTAAGACTTCGCTGTCTGTCCGTCTGTCCGTCTGTCCGTCTGCCTGTCACCAGGCTGTATTTCAAGAGCCGCGGTAGCGAGACAGTTAAAATTTTTACAAATTATGTATTTCTGTTGCCGCAATAACAACAAATACTAAAAACAAAATAAAATAAATATTCAAGAAAGGCTCCCATACAACAAACCCGTTTTTTTTTTGCCTTTTTGGTACGGAACCCTTCGTGCGCGAGTCCAACTCGCACTTTGCCGGTTATTTAGAACTCGGTTGAAAAGTGGACCTTAATACAATACAACAATTATTATTTTCTGATAAATGATTTCCCGTGACTTCGCGTGGCATTTTGAATTTAAAACTATCCCACCAGAACCCTACATTTTTACGGAATGAAATAAGTAAAAACAGTTTTTTTCTGGTAGTAGGCTCCAGGAATCACTGTTACCCGTCCCAATATTTATCCTGACACTGCTTTGTGACAATAAGTGGGCTAGTGCCTGAAAAGAAACAACGCAAAAAACTCAGTAACTATTGTCAGTCTCCTTTTAAAAAGTATGTTTCACGAAAAGTGATACCGGTGCCAGCTAAGACATTTTAATTTCACACTTTTATAGTTTTAATATGCATTAACAGTGTAGTCTAGTATTTTTTTTTAATTAAAATTAATTTAAAATGCCTTGAATAAGTCAGCTATGGAACGTAGTAATTTCAGTTTCAAAACTAATGCGATCTACTATGAATGAATTTACTACTTAACGCTGGGATAAAAATTAGCCTAAACATGATCCAGCCTAGGCTATCTCCGTATCAAATTTCACTTCTAGCCATGAAGGGTTCAACGGATTTGAATGAATTTTGGCAAGTTGCTTTCTATAAAGTATTTTGTGAGGTGGTTTCTTCAAGAATACTAAATCGCGGGGAATAGCTAGTCGTACTATATTTGTAATACCATTACTTAAAGTTCTGGATTAGGCGCACCCTAGCTCATGGAATTGTAGTTAGTAAAATTTATTTTATATTTTGCATTCATAAATCATAATACATACAGCATTTCTGCTTCACCACTATTGCAGAAAAATAGTACCTACCAACTGTTACCTACCAATGTCGACTCGGGAAAAAGTTGCTATTTAAAAATATCAATATTTATATCATAGGTAAAAAGTATCATACAGACTTTACAACTCAAGTTTTAATAGAAAACGAATGTACAGACGAAAGAACAGCTTGCAATAGGGATTCTTTACCTCCTTCAAATAGGAGCGAGTTTTCCTACGAAAATGTATAGCCTGAAGTGAGGCCACTGTACAAAACCATAACCAACTTAACCGATGTTTAAGTACTTTGACTAGGCCCAAGTTCATCAACAATTGTTTAAGCAACGTTTTAGTGATCGGCTGTTTAATTTTTAAACAACTGTTCAAATTTTCACTGTTCATTACAAAGAATTTAACCACGGTTACAAAATCAGCCGTTTACCGATGGTCCAGAGTGAATGAAGAATGTTATAAAGATACTCATTTGCGGAGCAGCGCTGTCATATTAAAACGACATAATGTACCTCGACATCTGAATTTAGTAGCATAACGTAAAATGCGTCTAACCTGTAAAGTGCTATGACGTGGTAAGAACGTTTTACTAGGACGTTGTTCTAATTTTACCTTTTAACGGTAGCTATCAATGTCAAAATCAAACTCGTGTTGATTTGTTAATTTGTTTTTGTAATTGGTTTATAGGAGATAGAGAGATAAAGTCTTGCATTAATACAAAATAATAGATAAATGAAAGTATGCATTTTGTTCATAGCTTGGATAGAAACTTCCAAATTTTAAAGTGTTGTGATTGAGTGATTATTTTAATTACCTATCATTGGGGAATTCCTATTTATCCTCTGTTAGTTGAAGAATATCCAGTGCGGAAGGCTTAAATAAACGGAATCTAGTTTTAAAAGATTCTTCATAATAATTACGACGCAATCTTCAAGATTTTCATGAAGGCCTAGTAGTAGTAGTGGTCGTGATAATTATCTACCATAACATTAAACAAAAATGCAGTCAGCAAATATTCTAAAATTTTAGTGACGTTAAGGCAGAGCAAACGTCAACATGTAGTTAAATCGACGGTTAATCGATGCTGTCGGGCTCGGTTAAGTTGATCGTCTGTTTAAGGGCTATAATCGTTGGTTAACGTGTGGTGAACACAAAAAATCATTTATTTAGCTGTTTTTGTTGTAATCAGTTGTATAGTAAACGAGATATTGGCATAAAAATTTGATAAAAAGGATTTTTGTTACCTTAGGTTTTAACAGTACTTGTGCGTACACTCTACACTTAGGTTTTGAGACAAGTTTTAGTATGTCGAAAACAAAAGTTTATAAGTTTGTATGTATAGGTTATGTCCAATTCCGAGATTCTTACCTTATTTTGACTTAGATGACTATATTAAAAGTGTCGTATCACAAATTGATATTGAGAATACTATCAAGATAAAATGTTAAATCTTAATAAACGCTAGCTAAAACCGTATAAAAAAGTTTTATTACAATATTATCGTTTCCTTAACATCTCTACATTTTAGTTTGGTTCACTATTTATGAATACTACCTACATTAATTAGCCACTCTTAGTGTAATTAATTGAAAATTTTAATCTAAAAGAAGAACAAAGAAAAGTCTTTGCTAACTTTTTTGTTGATGTGTGTGGTACAAAAATATCTAATTGTCTTAAACAAAAGTGAGGAGCACACTTAACAAACATATAAAAGACACAAACTCATATAAATTCGTGTGACGTTGGCCATAAAAACGTCTCGCCACACGTTCACTTCAATGTCGACGATTGCTTTAGTGAGGCGAGTCCGTTCACATTGTCAAAATTCGATCGAAGTCGGCGTCAACACAAAATTGACTGTCACAAACAATGACGTCATATACAATTCAGCATCGAAACTAATGTGCACCCATTTGAAAATGGGTGCGCTTTTTGTTTAACCTATATAAATAAAATTGTTACAACATGACATAAATATCTATACTATTGCATCTCGACATAATTTGGAAACAGACGTGAATCATAAAATTTTTAGGTTTAGACAGTTCTAGGTGTCATTTTTGTATTCAACTGTGTACCTAGTTCTTATAATAATGTGTCGATGGCAACAGCGATCATATCCGTCTTTAAATGTGAACTCTATAATACGATTATTAAGATTTATAAACGTCTTGATTTTCGCGACTACTGACTTGTGCAACAAATTGTTAAATTGTCTTTCGTTTTAATTACTTATGTAGTATGTGCATAGTTACGTTGCCGCTTTAAAACTATGTAATAAGGAAAATGATAAGTACAGGAAAAAACTGATCTCGCAATTATTCAACCGTATTATTCTAATTCGCTTATCAAACTAAAGTTAAAAGTACGATATTTTTTCCGTGTTCTTGAATAATATTTTTGGTAGATTATTATAAGCTGGATGGAAAAAAACCCAGGATAGACAAATGTGGCGTGACTTGAAGGAGGCCTACGTCCAGCAGTGTACGACAATGGCTGTTGATTGAGACTAGAAGCTAAATACTTAGCCCAGTATTCTTACTCTTTCCATGTTCTCTTCTTGTAAATATAAGTAAGTACCTCGATCCTATATGATTTGAGCTTTGAGTATTACCTCAAAGGATTTGAGTGAGGCGGGGAGCGAAGTTGCAAGTATTTAAGAAACTAAAGTAACTTGTGCTTCACGAAATAATAGGGGTTAAAGTATGAAATTGCCGATTTGTACTGAAAATCAAAAGTGTTTATTTTTTTAATTTTTAACAAATTTATTTAATCAAAATAGTTACCATTATTATCTATACATTGCTGCCATCTAATAGGAAGGTCATTTATGCCTTTGTGATAGAACTCTGAGGATCTAGACTGCACAAACTGTGTGAAAGCATTTTTTACTGCCTCCTGGGAAGAAAACTTCTTGTCACGTAGATAATTGTCCAAATCACTAAAAAAATGGTAGTCCGTTGGAGCAAGGTCTGGCGAATACGGAGGATGTCGAATGGTTTCTAATTGCAGTTCCTGAAGGGTCAAAACGGTTTCTCGTGCTGTATGAGGTCTCGCGTTGTCATGGAGCAATAATGGTGAAGATCGATTCATGAGTCGGGACTGTTTTACTGCTAGTTTTGCCAACATTGTTCGGAGTTCGGCACAATAGACATCTGCCGTTATTGATTGACCAGATCGGAGAAAACTATAGTGAATAAGGTGTTATTCACTATAGTTTTCTCCGATCTGGTGATGGTCCGAGCATGGTGATGCTGAGACC
The DNA here is from genome assembly GCA_949315895.1 of Anania crocealis. Classification (NCBI taxonomy): domain Eukaryota; kingdom Metazoa; phylum Arthropoda; class Insecta; order Lepidoptera; family Crambidae; genus Anania; species Anania crocealis. The sequence continues at coordinate 4,897,875 of OX438868.1, forward strand.
ACCAAACAGTTACCATTACCTTTTTATTGGTAAGTTTTGCTTTAGGACGCTGTTGTGGCGTTTGACCTGGGGTCAGCCATTGCATTTTTCCTTTACGGTTATCATAAAGAATCCACTTTTCATCACATGTCACAATTCGATTTAATATTCCTTCATTTCTGTACCGATTCAACAAGGCAACACAAGTTTCAACACGCGTTTCTTTCTGCACATCAGTCAAATCATAAGGCACCCATTTTTCGTATTTTTTTATTTTATTGATTTGACGCAAATGAGTCAATATTGTGGGTAAGGTTACGTTAAACCATGCCGCTAGTTCCTGGGTAGTTTGACAAGGATCGGCTTCCACCATCTCTCTTAATTCATCGTTAATCACCTGTGTGGGCGGTCTTCCTCGTGGCTCGTTCTTCAAGTCGAAGTTTCCATCAAGAAAGCGTTTAAACCAAAATCGCACGGTGCGTTCATTAGCAGATCCCTCTCCAAACGCAACATTGATATTGCGGGCTGTTTCTGTCGCGTTACTTCCGCGTCGGAACTCGTATTCAAAAATCACTCGAATTTTCGCAGTATCCATCTTTCTTGTCTAAGTTAAATAACAAAAACAATTGAAAGTCGATATTCAAATGTTTCACATTTTTTTTAAAAATAACATCATGAAACCATGTGAAAAAAGTTTTATTCGAAAACCTCAAACCATGAAGATTCTATGTTAATTCAAAGAACCTAAATTACAATAGAACGGAAATTTCATATTTTAACCCCTAATATTTATAGATGGATAATTGAAATATCAAAATTAACTGGTTAAATCGCCATCGGTACGTCTAGTGGTTTCAACTTTAAATCTGTCCTGTTCTCCGTGTCTTAAAATTAATTATTATCTACTATGACCACTATTACTACTATTATATTAATCATGTAATTAAATATTGTCAGACTTTCTAACCTCTTTTATCGTTTTATTATTTATGGCGTTTTACAATGTTATACATTGATTTTAAAAAACAGACTAACGTAACGTAGGTACTTGATTAATGAGTTTAATTGTATCATTTGTGTTTGTAAAACTTAAAAAAATATTTTGTACAGGCTGTTGCCCGCGACTTCGTACGCGTGGAATTTTGCATTTAAAACTGGTATATTGAAATTATCCCACGGGAACCGTTTAATACTTGGGGTTATAATTTGTACAATCTTTAAATTTCATTTTTATTTATATCTAATCCTAAAAAAATTATTACAAGTTTTAAAAATGACGATACTTTCATACAACCTTTCAAGCCCTCTTTAAAAAGTAGCCAGTTCTTTCTCAGGCTCTAAAATATCTGTATACCAAATTTCTGGTTCAGTTGTTTTGGCGTGCGTGACAGACAGAGTTACTTTCGCATTTATAACATTAGTAAGGATATAAGCACCACTTCTAAGAAGTAACTAACTAGTGGCATAGAGTCATTTATTTTATATGCTAATGTGAATAAAATGCAATAGCGGTTAATAATCCACTGCCAATAAATGAGTAACGTAATATGAGGTGATAAATACGCGTAATACGCGGAGCACCGCAGAAAATAAAATTAAGTTTATTATGGCACCAAAATTTTGTTTATTACAATTCTGTCGCGCGCGATCATCGTGCGGGGCTCACAACACTTGTTGCTCGATCATACAAAACATTATTCAAAAGTTTACTATAACAGTGACCATAACTTAATTTAAGGTTCTATACATGAACGGGACACTAATTTACCTTTATAGTTTCATAATCGCATTATAGTCAGCCTGAACTAAGTCCTCTTCAAGATCTGCAAGCAAGAGTAAAGCATTACCGAACACAATTTGTAGAAAATCTGATTAGAAATTTGTAAGTTGAAATCGAAGTTAGAGCAGGCACTTGTACTATTATTATGCATTTTCTATGGAACAGGTAAGAGTCAATTTAAACGAGAGTAAGAAAAGTCTAAAACAGCACATAAGCAATTTTTTTCGCCATGTTGTTGTTTAGGTTTAAGTAATCTATTTAAGTAAGGTCAATCTATGGCGATTTTTCTAACCTTGTCATAAATTCATAATAGTCGCATAATTTTAAAACAGCATTTTATATCTGATAGATGAATGGATAAACTGTTAATTTTATCGAAATGTCACAAAAATGTTCTGATTTTGCTAATATAGTCAGAGGTAGAGCATTGTGATATAAACAGACCCAACATTTCGTCTGCTGGTGTGAGTGACAGCTATGTCTAACTAAAGGTAGGCATACCACGGTCGCGCCACCATCGGCGTCCCGTCGGTACCTAGTGAATTAGTTATATACGACCTAATTTTGATCGTAAATTTCATATTCTTTTCTTCCTTGCAGATTCAATTCCTTGAATAAATATTTCGACAGTCTGAGGTGGGACTAGAACTCGCAAACTACCGCTTACAGTCGCCCGATAAGCGGAATATGTTGTGTGTTCCGAGTATCACTTCAGTCAGTAAAATATTATTTTAAAATAATTTTCAATTCACTCTCGTTATTTATTTGCTTAAAGAATAGTTTTGAAAACATATGAAGTCATATTTTGTGAGATGTAAACATCTGGAATTCCTGTCACGACAAAATCCTCCAGTGTCGTCCAGCCGTGGCGCCTGATACAAAATCGCGCCATTTAGCATTCATCTGCGGTAATTTTACGGCTTCCTGATAAATATAATTGATGATAAACTTCAATGAAAGTGATTTAGAGAGATCGTGTTTGGGATGCATGCGTGTTTGTTTGCAGTCGATCCATTTGACTTGCTGTTTGGACACACGCCGAATACGCGCTACCTACCGTGAATGTCCACCTTTATACTCGCGACCGTGTCATTTTATGTCTAGTGTTTGCGTGCGTAATAATACCAGGATCGATTAAATTATAGAAAACTGTAACGTATTCTTGAAACCATGTGAGTGGTAAGCATGTAATTGTTGTAAATACAAACCACCGTTGTATGAAGGGCACATTCATTTGATTGCGTCAATTTAAAATAAAGGAGATGTCCCATAATAGGCCCAGACATAGTACACCATTTACAAAAATCAAGAGAAACTTACTGTTTCTGGAAAAAGTACATATAAATTTATATAACGTATAATTTAGTGGTTCAAAAATAAACAAGATCGAATAATTTATCAAACTCCATAGGCATTCCAAGATGGCGTCAATCTAAAAGAACACTAAATGTCAGTAGCTGTCAGATACCCCTTGTCATTATGGCATAATCATTCACTTCAAGTTTTTGTTCTGCTTGTCGTGTTTTAAATGTAGTTCATTATAACGACCTCATTTTCGATTTCTGGATTTTGTATTGATCGACACATTACTTTCATAATGTTTGTTGTTACTACAGCAAGCGATGGCACGCACTCGATTCCTAGATGCGCGATTATGAAACCAAAACTGACAGACGTCATCAAAATGTCATCTTCCGCCATGATGGTTTTGTTGTTTTGTATTGCTATTTTCTTACTTAACTCTTTATTTGAACCACTTAACGAAGCCAATTTAAAAGAATTGGATAATAACAAAATCTTGTAGGTGTATTGGTCTATCTTTTGGTGGGGTGTACAGGTTCTGGGCCTGGCCTCCATACAATTTGGGACATCTCCTTTCATTGTAGTTTCGCTATCGAATTTTTATACAAGTTATTTTTTTTAAATTTGAGACATATAGTGCATCAATAATGTATGACGAATCGAGTGAAACTAAAACTTAATCTTAAAGAGTTAACTGATGGTTTTTAGAAAAAATAATAATATACTATTTACGATTACCTGAAGGTGGCCGAAAACTTCTTCCTTTTTATTATGTCCCACTTAATGATCTCTCTAACTTGCTCTTAGTGCGGCCATTCTTGTCCAGGTTGGCTCAGCTGTCTTTTTACTATCGTCCGACCATCTGGCTGGTGATCTGCTCGTTTCTTCTTCCCGTCTGAGCTCTCCAGAGTAGAATATTGTAGCTCTATCTTTCATCATCCCTACGGAATACGTGGCGTAACCCTAGTGCGTTGGCGGATTATGATATTCAAAAAGGGGTTCATGTTGCGTACAAAATCATCGTAACTTGCAATTAATCCCTCAACCCCCAGGAGGCACGCGCGTGCCGCGATAACAATTGATTTCAATTGTGTCTGGAATAACTCACGATCGAGGGATTAAGATGAATTTATAGTGTTATGGAAAACTTTCACTTAGTTTTTTGGAATCTGTTTATGGAACCGCAATCTTTTTTAGGGAAGCTGAAGCTTGTAATACCATTCACCTAACTGATTCACTCTGATTTCGACCGAATTCCTAATAAATATTTAAGTAAAGTCATCAGTCTACTGCAGGTCGCAGACTCATGTCTCTCTAAAAAAGGGAGGATTAAGGCATAATTATCGCAATATGGCACGTGGCAGGCAGGTTGGCGATCGCAGTCAGTTGGTGGAGAGAAGACACTGTACTGCCCATTTTTTTCTGGCGGTACTCCGTTAGTGGCCTCTTACGACACCCTAAGAGAGACACGGGTTGTTCTATTATATTTTAGTGCTGACACCACATGGCATAAATCATTATACCATATACTAGGTATTTTTACATTTTTAATGCAAGTTAGATGCAATAATGCAAGATTCGGTTAAGAATTTTGAATATAATTCATTTATTTGGAACGTATAATCTTGATTTCATTGATGTCCCCAGGGCATGTCAACAAAGCATATCATCACCATCTGCGACGAAGGGGGAGTCTTAACTTTATATTAGATTGTTCTTGTGTCGAGTCAAAGACTTTGATCAGAATCAATTATACATAATGGTGTGTGTTGTTTCGATTTCAAAACCAAACGTCATTGACCCCTGTGAAAAGAGCAAAATCGTCGCGGTTTCACCACCAGCTAGTAGCTACCTTCAGCGGTCGCGCGCATGCCTGTTTCTAAGGTCGCCCCGCCGTTGCCTTCCGATGAAAATCATTCCAATTAAAATGGCACTCGCTGATTTTTATGTCTGACCGAAACAACCGCTCGGCCTCGCCTCGTCGAGGCCGACTGGATCCATCGGCGACTATGTGAACGGAAACAGTGCGACCGCATCTTACGGGTCGCCACTGTTGTCACTGCGGTGTTTCGCGGGCGGGCAGATTTATTTGGACGTACCCCCTTCGGGGGGGCGCGGGGCCGGGCGCGCCACCCACAGCGCCACCTCCACACATTTGACTGGATCAATAAGTAAGCAAAGGATGCCCGAGCAGAAAAACCATACACCCGACCACCCCAAGGGGGCACACGTAACCGACACCCCCCACTAACGGGGGCAGAACTCCACAGATTGCCATTTTCTCTTTGCCTACGCTTTAATTAGTTGCGTAGTGACGCGTGTGGATCCATAATCCCGTGTTATTAAATTGCCAAATTAATCTCACCACTAGGCCACAAAGCATGTTGGACCATCGACGTCCGCCGGGCACAGGCAGAAGCTCGAAATGCTGTGAAATCAATTGTAGACGAATAACACCACCGAAAAGTGTTTTGAAATGTGAAAACTTCCTAAAATAGAACACTAAACCTTTCTACAAGACGTCAATAATTTACTAGGAATCCAACGACAAAAGATTAGATAAAACGTAATAGATATTTCACTGCATAGTACGAACGAATACCCTGCACGCTATGCCACTGCCACCTGTAATATTTTTAACCAAGCTCTTTCTTTGTATGCACACTTAAGCTCCAAGCGCGGCTTATCCATATTCATGCGAGTTCACGGCTTGCTGCTGGTCCACCTTTGTCGTCATTAACAGAATATTTAGGAACATATTATATGCTTCATCTACACAAATATTATAAAAAGGTATATTTTTTAGCAAGATAATCTTACTTAAAGGACTTACTGATCCGATTTTGAAATAATAGTGTAAAAGTAATAAAGTTAAATCCAAGTCATATCTAGTAATAGCTGAACTGACCTACATACTGAAATTCCTACGCCCGGTGCCCTACGTTAAGATTATCTATATTTTTTCAGTAACATGTACAATTAGTCGAGCCCACAAATAATCTACGTTCTTGATTGTAGATCAACTAATAAGGGCAAAATAGGCTCTACATACAATCGAACCCAAAGCCACATGCTCTAGGCATACGTTAATCACAACATGCTTAATTAAGAAAAGCAAACACATACTCTATAAATCCCACTATGTCACTCCATAAACTTAAGCTTCTAAGAAGTATACCTGTTTGGGATCAAATACCTCTGAACGTTGTGACTGGTAGGACGGCACAACCACTTTCAATTTATGATTGTCTGATTTCTAAGCATCTCAATTCTCAAATCTGTGACTGGAATGTACTCAAAATACTTCAATGACCTAAACTGTTTGCAATTAGTTACAATTCTCTACTCGTCTGCAAAAGACTACTTAACTGCTTGGTCTTAAATACCTCTGAATCTGTAGCTGATAGGTCGACACTAAACCATTTTTAATTGATAAATGAATCTGAAAGCATAACTGTAGTTAGCTCTATTTGTAACCAGAATGTACTTATACAAATTTATCTAATTACCTAAACTGATTGAAATAACTTAAAATTCTCTGCTTGTCTTTAAAAGACTCTACCTAACAATTTTCTCACTTGTAATGAACGTAATAAACATAACGCTCAAAATATTGAGTGCAGGCATCACACAAGCACAACATAAAAGTAAATTGTAAAATTTATCTTATCATAATTAGTTACACCTTTGAATATTATATACTATTAGTTATAATTATTGCTGTAATTCTTGTCAGCAGTCGCTATCGGTATCATATTACCAGTTACAGATGTAAAAAGTAACAGCCTATAGTTATCCCACTGCAGGGAAAAGGCTTCCATCATTGAATTTAAGTTACCACAGCAGTGATGGGTGCTGGCATAATCACCACGCTTGCCAAATGCGGGTTGGTGATCACAAACCCGAGCAACGTTCGAAAATTTGAAACTTTTTGTTGCCTGACCCGGGGATCGAACCTTTCGATGTATTCATATATTAGCTGTTGCCCGCGACTTCGTACACGTCAATTTTTGTTATTATGATCGCGATTATTTTTGCAACATTTTTCACTGATGCTTCGCTCCTATTGGTCGCAGCGTGATGTTACATACAGCGTGCCTTCCTCAATAAATGGACTATCCAACACAAAAATATTTTTTCGATTCAAACCAGTACTTCCTGAGATTAGCGCGTTCAAATAAACAAACAAACTCTTAAGCTTTTTAATAACTTTCATTAAAAAAACGTCTTAAACGAATTTTTAAAGTACTAAGTTTTTAGTAGCTCATGTCTAGAGACTATAATAACTGTTTTGTATTCATAATCCCCGCATGATGGCTGTCGTCATTCCGCATTCCACTTGTTTCTAGGAATGCTGTCTGTTATCACAAACTGCATGCAGGTCTCAGTGTAATCACGGTCACATTTCATACTACCATCTGAAATGAAATAACCAAATATTTTGGATCTATTCTTTGACATTCCTCGTTTTTTAGATTGTGCTTTAGAGGACCTTGTTTTGGAAATCAAAAAGTACCAGGTACCAGGTCTATATGCATAAATAAGATGCCCGTCAAAAATCTCCTTAACGTTTTTCGTTAAAGGTATAGTCCTTAAAATATAGCTTGATTAGAATGACATTTCTCACTGTAAGAGACTACGTAACTTTGTACCAGCGTCACACAAGTGAAACACATTTGCACACGAAAAAATATTGGTAATTAGCATGGTTTTTTTTATACATTGCTGTACATTTTAATCAATTTAATTATATAAAATGGATATTTAAAGTTAAAATCATTAAAATAATCCAGTCACAAAAATTACACCTAACTTGAAAAGACGTCTTTACAAGGTTACGTCATTTTTCATAATCGCTAGTGATGAGGTAAAATCGACAAATCGAAACCGACAAGACTAACAGTATTTCAAAATCGAAGTAATGTAACATAAATGTTACAAATGATTTAATGAGCATTGGTTGATGCTTAGAACATCAAATTGCAATTATTAATAGTTGACGAAAAATTTTCAAATTTATTAGATTCTACATGCGTTAAAAAAATTCTAATTGATTTTCATGATTGTAACAATTATTCTCATAATGATCACGACACTGAATTACTGTTAAATCTTAGTATATCTGATTTTCATTTTATTTTATATGCCTTATCTGTTTTTTTTTTTCGTTTGATCAGTCGAGTCAGTCCCATCAATAGTCACTTCAGTTTGACAGGTGTCATTCTAATGAAGCTATATTTTATGGACATTAGGCACACTTAGGGATATACTAGATAAATAGAATTGGCGAAGATAGCTTAACTATCTAGTAAAGCGTATGTTATAAATCTTGGTCATAATCGAAATAAAAATCAAGAGGGTACAACGGTTTCGATTGTCCACCAAAAGCTATGACTGAAGAGCGGGCTTGCTTGTTCAAATTCTATCTAGAGTGCTGCGTGCTTACATCAATGCTTATACAACGTGTTCCTTTTGATATCTCATAACTCTAGGGTATTAAACAGACCATGGTAAAGAATCAAATTGCATATGAATTATTTTTCAATTATTAATTTTTTTTTGTTTAATTTTTTCATACAAAATAATTCTAAAAAGTCACTACTGTTTATGTAAAACACCCTTACCTTGTTATGAATGAACTTTTGAATGAAAACGATTTACTCGTACCTACTTATCAATGAAACATCCACACACGTCAATGTTTTTTACAAGTTACGCTCTCCCGCTACTTTACTAGGACTACACTTTAGTGTAAGTTTGCAAACGTCTCGCAAAACTAAGGATTCGCCATACTGGTTACATTTTTTTAACAAATTTAACTAAAATTGATGTTATATTCGAAACTATTGGTTTTTGAACCACATGTTCTAGGCCGTTTTATATTATTTTTACCTATACAACAAACCCTTAGAGCTATGGGATATCAAAAGGAACACGTTGTAATAATAATGATCAATAATTGTCATCGCTCGGGTGTTACGGATTCTTTTTTTTTATGTTTGATGGTTTCAACTTCATTACTTTTATGGTCATTACTATTTAGTGGCAATATCTTATACCTATCTTACTTGACTTTCCAAATTTTGTGATATGATTTTACGATATTACATATCTGTATTGAGTGCGTAGTTTATTTCATTCGTTAAAATTTTTTTACCCGCTATCTAAAACAATCATAGAGAATGTTTACAACCATAATAAATCTCCGTTAGAAATTTAGAAAATATAAAAAAGAATTAGTAATAAAATTTAGTCTTATTTGCAAGCGATGCGATGCGCTGCATTGTTTTGATTTAAGATGTGCGTGAATAGCACTATAACTTTAAATTTGGTGTTAATTTTCTAATATATTTTCAAATTTGAACTCCTCAACTTTACGATATAAGCCTATCACTTTGCAAATTACCCGGTGACGATAAAAAGTGGTGCGGCGTGAAAGCTTTTGATTTTTACGGGCGTTCGCGACGCTCGTCTCAAGAGTTGGGATCGCTTCGAGTGCGCCCCGGCTCTTTCCTGGCGATGGCAATCGAAATAATTATCATAAAGTAAATCCCCCGCAATTCGGCGGCCGCCCCTGGGGCCCGGGCGCGCGTCGCGGTAAATGGCGGGCCGCGGCCGAGCCGCTCTAGTGATGTTTATCGGAACCAAGATGCATCGATGATTCATAACACTTCCCACTCTTTTATTATGAACTAAATAAATCGACCAAACCCTAATTACATGCCAGGTTACCGACCACAATGCCTCATACTGATGTAGCAATGGCCTTAGTTTCACTAAATAAGAAGAACACTAACAATTTAAGTTCCTTGGAAGTCAAATGTTACGTTTGTTTTTTTTATTAGTTGTACGTATGCGAAACTATCTGTGTGTCTTTCATGCCTAAACTACGTAATCCATTTTGAAGAAAATAGTTACAAAGATAGGTTAGACCTCGAGTAAAAAAGGACATGGCTAAATAGGATCTCACTGTTAATACCTAGGTATTGCGTGCAGTTCATGCGGGCAGAGCTCGGGCGAAAAACTAGTACAAATACATAAACTAGATTTTACTTTACATCTCGCCATGATTCTCGGGTTGATGCTCTGTAACAATCAGACTGTTGGCAAAGAATAATATAAATTATAAAAAAAAAGATAGAACTCGTTCAGCTATAAACGTCATTATTTAGATCTACACTTACGTCTCCATTTATAGTAGAATCAATGTTCAAAATGTTTACTTTAGAACATAAGCTTGAGTACTAACTTAAAAAACGATCGTAGGTTTGCTGTGTAACTGAATTTCGATACATAAATTTACATACCTAATATTTGTAACCAAAAGAGAACAGCGTTATTGAGACAAGATATAATTTTAGTTGTATTCCTGTATTTTGTTCTTTTGTTTATCCCAACCCTGAGAGAGTTTAATATCCGTAATTTATTTTAGCACAGAGTGTAAAAGATAATTCAAATGATCTCCCGAGCGGGCTGCCACACATAAGTTTTAATAAACTTACCAAAAACCACCCTTTTTTGTTTCCTACTCATAAACTATTCGTTCTAAATATGTTGCGCTTTTTATCAATAATTAATTAGCTAGTAAAAAAAATTTGATCCAACTGCGTCTTATTATGGACACTAATTTATTTCACCTATTAGTCGATCCAATACTATCGATGTTTCTACAATTTTAACACTACACTCACACTATCGCGTGCCGGTCGAACAGACCGAACAATTTCCAGTTTTAGCCGGTCTCATCTCTGTATCTATCTATATCTATCGAGTATCGACGATGGAATTAGTTCACCCGCTATTTTAATACTTTCCCTTCTTCTTTCCCTTTGCTCATCCCTAATATCAATAATGAGTTAACTTCAGGGTAGCAATATAAAGTTCTTTCTTACATTCGTGCCGCTGCATAATTTGATTCAGGGAAAGCTGTGATTATAATCTTGACCGAGGCTTTTCTCGTTGTGTTTGTTAAATGAAGCGACCTTCAACAAACACGATCATTTTTGTAACGTGCCATCTGTCGGTCTCACCCCCGTTTAACACCATCGGTTTAGCAAACAGGGCTTTATTGTTACGGCGCGTGATTAGAGAGGTGTCTGTGTGAGACTGTGGTAATAATAAGTAGCCGGTGCCTACCCACCCCTGATTACCGCGCCGCCCCCTCCCTCCGACGCCAACACACATATTACCTTTCGATACGTAAATTCTTCTAACTCGCTTTTTCTTAAGTCACTTTTTAATGTAACATATTAATTAACTGATTAAGGTTATAGGATTTCAATGGCGTCACAAGACTGTTAGCGCGTGACGCGACACGAGGCCAAGTGACTCTGCCCCGCAGGGGTCGCGCTTTTGTCAGTCCGCGGGGACTCCGGTCCCTTGCGTTTACCTACTCGTCGACAACGCCCCTCTTGACTTAACGGGCAATCCCGACAAGACAAAAAAACAACATCGAAGGCTATCACTTTCAAGGCAAGCTTTGATTATTCTGTAATTGTTTACTAATAATAACACTTCGAATAATATTATTTACTATTGTAGAATCGAATCAATGACATGCCTGCTTTGAATTTATCGATTAAAGTTATTTGACCTTCTTCGAGACCGCGACGTCTGGGCGTTTCATGTCCAATTTCCAAACGAAATTCGAATGGCTTCATCTGTGACGAAAGCCTTGTACTTTGAATACTTTAGTTCAAAATGATATAAGATGGCGGACACGACTCTATGGTCGGAATAATAACAACGCGTGCCGTAATGTAATGGCGACCGGTACACAGACGCATAAAAATCATAAGATGACGTGTGCACGTTTCGAGCGCACCTGCCGCCCCTCAGCCGACGCGGGCGCACCCAGGGATGTAAATAATTCACGTTCATTAAATTATCTCCCGCACATTTAAGTATATTAATTTTATTAAAATATATGTCTTTTGTAGTTTTATCAAGCCACTGATGCTAATGGCACATAACAAGTGCCACACGACGTCCATCGAAAGTGAAGCTTTAGGCTACGACAGTTTCGTAGCGTAAAACTATTATAAGACATGAAACAAATTATAAGGTTACTCATACGAAATAATTAAATTAAGACTTTTGTATTTAAATTGTATGTAAAACTAATAAACCAACGTTAATGCTGGCTAAACAAACAATGCTAAATATTTGATGCGATGTTCTAATTAATAAACGCTTTGACCATCAAAACCACCCCAATAAGAAGTGTTTTTAAAATGCTCTACCAAAATTGGCAAAATCGGATATTAGTGCTATTTTTGGTCGAAATACGTTTCTTGACCGTTGCTGGTCTGGCATTCTGACCGTTCAAACAGCTAGCAACTCGTACAGTTTTTCTGCCCTGGTCGTTGTCAAATCGCCATTGGGTCAGCACGCTAGGGGGCGTTTTATTGTAAGAAATTGCACAAATAAATTGTGCAATTGGTTAATTAATCAATTGCCGGTATAGTGTGCACTGTGAGCGCGGTGCTGTCGTGCAGTCCAAGTGCATTAGCCTGCGCAAGGCAACCACGTTTCCGCCGACTCTTACGCAAGCGACGCGCCGCGGCCGGCACGCCGGTCGCCGGTCGATCCACTACACTCGACTTATTGGCACACTGCACCGGCGGCACAATATCTTACATATTCGAAGTTGGACACACCGACATCAATTTCCAAATCATGAAAAAAAGGTAGATTTGTTTCTGAGCATGAACGGACCAGTCTTAATTACATGATTCCCAAGGGTCACCACAACATTTCCGTAGTTTCGGCTTAGGCTTAGCCTTAACCTCGTATCGAACTATTATTTCAACCTTGTTTAGATGCTCTTTATAGAGTTGAATATAAAACCAAGACTACTAAGGTACTGTTTGTAGCGTTAGGCCTAAAAATATCTAAATAAGATATTTCATATCAGTGTTTTGTATTGTATATTTTAGAAATTTTTATCGTTACACACATACTAAGCATTCGCTCTTAGTATTAATAAAAAGTCTTGCGCATAAACTGCATTGCAACGCTTTATTTTTACTTAATTTTGAGATACCAGCCTCGTAATTGTCAATTTAGTTATTTGAATCACGAAGATTCTAGCCAAATGGCTAGAAATGTTCGACTACAGTCCAGTATGACTAAAGAGACGAAGAACTTAAACATAATACAAGTTTGATGTCGCTAAGCGTAGGTAGTACATATCGCGAACTGTTGGTGTAGATGAAAAGATACCATGTGAAATTGCAAGTTTGCTGACTGTTCATACAAATCCACGAAGCTGGACCTTGTTTTTTTATAAGTATGGCCACAATAACTAACATATTAAAATTGTGTTTCCAGCGGCAATGGAGGAGGAATCTAGCGAGTTGCCGGGCACAGACGGCCTCGCGCCCAAACAGCGGCACCAGGCTAAGCACCGGGAGCTGTTCCTCTCGCGGCACGTGGAAACGTTGCCCGCCACACACATCCGCGGCAAGTGCACTGTCACGCTGCTCAACGAGACAGAGTCACTGCTCAGCTATCTCAATAAGGATGTGAGTATGTACCGGACACGGAACACGCAACACGCACAGTGTCGCACTAAGGGCGGTTGAGGTCGAAATCGAAACAAAAGTTGGGTCGGGGGCACACTTCGGTTAGTACGAAATCTTGTGTATATGCATACAGTACTATATGCATTAAAAAAAAACGATTTTTAGGTGAATAATATTAAAAACCAAAACACATTGAAAATAAATACTTGGATGAAGTCAAAATCTGATACAAGCATTTTCACAAAAAATATTTCCATACTAAACTCAATCACTGAAGAACCATTTTATTTAAGAATATTTATATTCAAATGGATGATATAAATATTTTGTCTTCGCCTTAATATATATGTGAATATTATAAACATATAAATTATATTATATTATATTTATAATATTCACGTATGCATATATCACTTAACATAGGCGTATGTTAACACAGGCTGTTATGATTAGATATGTATTTAGTATTTGCTAACGGCCTTTTAATCATCCCACTGCAGGGCAAAGGCGAATCAATGAATTCAAGTTACAACAGCCATGATGAATATAGGCATATAATCACGTCGTTTGCAAAATGCGGATTGGTGATCAGTGAACACAAACCCCAGCAATGTTCAAAAATTCGAAACCCACGACCCCGAGATCATGGCCCGGTATTGAAACTACAGCTAGACAAAAGAAATGATACAAAAAATTACAGGCGTTAACTACTTCAAAAATGAATTAAATAAAAGTTTACAATAGTTTTGTTGTGCGACTTTTCTGCAGTATGGAATATTGTTTACCTTGTCAGCAATTTACTTCTTCATCTACGAGTTTTAGAGATTAAACTTTATAAACCCTTCCATCCCTTAGTTCGATCCTGTTGTGTGAGATGACATTTAACATTGTACATTGACAATTTGGCATAGACAAACAGCTAAGCGAACATTTACCTTTTATGCCTAATATAATTTTATACATTCTCACCAATCAATAGTCATAATATTGAATTGTAAACATTATAACTTGTAATAAGTTTGGAATTTAACTACATACTAGTTCAAATTTTCGATCTTTATAGTCTTAAGTGGTGTTTCCGTTATCAATGATCATCACATCAAGCAGTTAAACATGGTAATGGTTCCAGACTTATGCCGGATGTTAGACCATTTTCACATGCTTCATGTGTTTCCTTTTAATTCGATAACAGAGAACACGTTTTAAATGCACTTTTCTATTTTGTTTCAGGACGCATTTTTTTATTGTTTAGTATTTGATCCTTCACAAAAGACTTTATTAGCAGATAAGGGAGAAATCAGAGTTGGAAGTAGATATCAGACTGAAGTAACTAATTTATTAAAAGAAGGTAAGATTTGCTTATAACTAAGAAAGAAAAAAAGTTTGCATTGTATTGTACTAGTTTTTGTGTCTCATTGAATATCAATAAGTGACGTAATAACAAGTTTTTTTTTTTCATATGGATATGTTTAGAGTAGCTATGATAATAACGATCATACATATTGAGGATAAAATAAAAGTTATAATGTTTTATTTCTATCATAACGACGACGACCATTTGGATCAGCGGTAGTAAACGCTGCTTCTGAGCCATGGGTCGCGGGTTCGATCCCCGCACAGTACAAATATTTGTGTGCATGAACATGTCTGTTTGTACTGGTCTGGGTGTTTTCTATGTATTATAAGTATATATTTAGAAAAAAAAAAGTATATAAGTACGTTTATCGGTTGTCTAGTACCCCATACGACAGTCTACTTAATAGTAGCTTAATTTGGGACTAGATGGCTCTGTGTGGCCCAGTGAGGCATGTCCTAAAAATATTATTATATTATTATTATTATTATTATAACAGGCGAAGAGGACCCACGTAACATCGAGGAATTAGAAACGCTAGTCTGGACGCCGGAACACGGGCTTACGGACCGGCAGATAGACCAGTTTCTAGTGGTTTCCCGCTCAGTCGGCACGTTCGCGAGAGCGCTCGACTGCTCGTCCAGCGTTAAGCAGCCCTCGCTACACATGTCCGCCGCCGCCGCCAGCCGCGACATCACACTCGTGAGTGTCATGCCTTGACTGATATATGTATACAGGGTGTAATAAAAAGCTTAACGAAGCCTTCAACCTCGCATTCGGTTCATCAAACCAAATCGTATGTAACAAAAATAATCGCTGGCTTTTTTTAGGCATTAAAATAAATCAAGTATTTATTGCCCGCAATGTATAGCGCGCACGAAGCGTTTGCTCTCTTTAAAGCGTTTTTTAAGAAAAAGTTCTAAAAATTTTCACCATGTTTCTAAAGAAAAAAGTATAGTAACAACAAACAGAAGATTTTCATGCGAAGGTCCTGTAGAAAAAATTTCACATTGATCCTCAATATCTCAGTAACGATTCATTTCCCAGCTAAGTGTCTTGGAAAAATGATCGTACAAATTAATGGGTAGAATACGTGGTATTCGGCTTCGTTAAGCCTTTTGTTACACCCTGTATGTACAAGGGTATACATGGGTTAAAATAATAGCACAACCTCTTCTCTTTCTATGGATTTCGTAAGAGGTGACTAAAGGAACTAGCCAGAAGAAGACTGGCCAAACCAAGATTGCCAACACGCTTTCCAACCTTAGCGATTATGGAAAATCCTCCTTATGGATGTCCAGCAGTGAGCTGAAATAGGCTAGTAATGATAATGGTCAGTTTTAGAGCGACCAGTGCATGTTCCCGCACAGCACTTATTTAATGTGTAAATTAATTAAATTAGTTTAATATTTCGTAACAAAAGTCCTACTTCACAACGCGAAGCTCATATATACGGATCTATGTCTCTTTTTGATACTCTTAAGACGTTTGTATCAGTAACAGAGACGGGAGTCGAATATACGAACATTGTGTTGCGTAGTAAGGCCTTAGCACCAAGCATTGCGAATTCGTAACTTGATACTTTTTTATTGCTATCTTAACATTCCGGGTTAATGATGTCAAATGGTTTACTTTTACTAACCTTTTTATATGCGTACCTTAATCGGGTATTTATTTGACTTATTTACAGTTCCACGCTATGGACACATTGCACAAATCAGGCTACAGCATAGAAACGGCGCTATCGTCACTCGTGCCCGCATCAGGGCCGGTTCTCTGTCGCGACGAGATGGAGGAGTGGTCCGCGTCAGAGGCTAACCTCTTTGAGGAAGCGCTCGACAAGTATGGCAAAGATTTTGCGGATATCCGGCAAGACTTCGTGAGTACATACTGCTGTTACGTTATTTTTAATTGTTTACACTTTGTTTTGGTATTTATAAGTTCGACTAGAACATAGAGAACGACAATCTTGACTTCTCTTTTGGTCACTACATGATGTGAACTAGCTACAAACTATATTTAGTAATATTACCGCACTTATGACTTCTCCTGATATTTTTAAATTATCCTACTATGTACTAGCATTTTGACCGTCTTTGCGAAAGCGTCACAATCATGAATATTGTATTTTTTTTAAACTTTATGAACCTCCAAAAAAACCGGTCACCATAGGTGGCTCTTCTTTCTTCTTCTTATGCCTCTATCTCATCTATGTATTAATTATGCTCATTTATTTAAATATGTAACATTGTATAGATAGATAGATACTCTTTATTGCCCACAACAAATTAACTATACTAAAAGAGATACATTTAGAGCTGTACAATTTAGGCGGTCCTATCGCTGAAGCTTGTAGGTAAACTTATGTCGCACGCGCGCACACACACACACACACACACACACACACACTCAAACACACACACACACACACACACACACACACACACACACACACACATATAAAATCGTAGTCATCTGTATCTCTATCTGTATGTATCCATGAAAAATGTTACCAAACCGGTCTTAGGAAAATTTAAGCGTCCAGGTGTATAACTAGTTGTACAACATCTAATCGAATATTGTTTAAAATAACATTATGTTTTTACACAGCTCCCATGGAAAACGCTTAAAAACCTCGTGGAATACTACTACATGTGGAAGACGACGGACCGGTACGTGCAGCAGAAGCGCGTCAAGGCGGTCGAGGCCGAGTCCAAGCTGAAGCAAGTGTACATTCCCAACTAGTGAGTGTTTGTACCAACGACACATACTAACTATGTCTCGTCTGCTTTATGTATTATTGCTGTTACTTTAAAGCAACTACTCAAATGCACACAAGCTTACCAGTTCAAAAAAAAAGAGTAATTTGTAGAAATAGTTTTTTTTTTTTTTTTTCAGTCAAAATACTCAAATATAGGAACAATTTTGTCTAGATTCTAACACCTGTTAAATATTATCATTCTATAATGGGGTTCGTAAGAGGCGATGGATGGCTACTGCCAGAACATTTATTTCTTCTGGCAGTACTACTTTTTCTTCTTCTTCTTCGCAGTAGCGGCCTTTTCATAACTATTTGCCAAACAGCTATCTCCAATTCGCCTTCTAAGCGTAGAAATTATTGCCATATCCTCCTTATGTAGAGTCCTAATGATGAAGTGAGATGTATCCATTATTCATTTGCCTATTTAATAAATTTGCTTCGATTTTTGTCTTTAATTGAAGTACCAAACATTAGGAATGGCCGAAAAAAGCATGGTTTTAATTATAAAGTTGCAGCAGCTTCAGTGGTATGATCTAATATAACAGTATTTGATGGTAAATTGCTGTCTTATTGACAACTAATATTGTCCGTTTTCCTGGGTGTTTCTGTCAATTTAGCATCTAAGTTAATGTAATTGATAATAATTCTCGTAAACTTTTGTATCTTAGATATACTTAGTGGGTTATCGAAACTTCTTCGTTTCATTCCGTGCAAGCGCGCGATGTAAAATAAAAGCTCTAACTTAGTGAGCATAATACTCCAGTCTTGTCTCAGTTGATATTATGAGTTTAAAAATGGTTATTTATTAACGGAAGTTGAAAATAATAAACGTTTTTTTTTATAAATCCAGAAATAAACGTTTGTCACGTGACACGAAACGCTCCTGATGACCTGCTTGTTAACTTCGTTTGCCTACTTGTGTTTTATTAGCTTTCCAAAATGTTTTGATAATATTTTCCTATAATAATATTATCCATTGTTTTTGTGTGATTTATTTCCAATATTTTACAAATTCTGTCAATTACTTTTACCATGGACAACGATTTTGTAAGGCAGAAAGCAATACCTAACCCAACCATTCATTTAAAATCTGTGACAAACAAACTAGTTAGTCGGGATCTTTATGTGTAAAGTTTATTGAAATCATAAGACTAGCTACAATTTTTAGATAATATTATGGAAAACAGCGGAAATATTCGAAGTAAGTTGCAAGAGGCATTCTGTTAAAAACATTAGAGGTATTATAACCTCAAACCAATAACAAAATATTTACATTCTTAATGGTGTAGTCTTCACAGAAGAAAATATTTACACTATTCGCTATGTTATTATGATCCCTCTGAAAAAGTTGCAACCACTTTCGTTCGGCACACTAAGACTTTCTTTGGAGCACTTACAAATAGTTTTCCGAGGTTTTTATAGAAGTATTTATGCATTTTGGAACTGAATACCATTTGAAACTCATTTTATTACATAAGTCACTGTTAAAATATAGATCCAATCGTACTTTCGTTATTTGTCTGCAATAAATGTATGTAGATGATATGTGCTACATATCACAACACAGGCAGGTGATGTCACCGACCCCATTGCAGCGCCATATTGTCAAAATAGCGTTTTATCGCTATTTCAATTTTCAATTTGATATTTTACAGCAAATATGTACCAGATTTAAAGAAAACTACTTTAACTGGGTTCTCTTTAACCTCTACTTAATAATATAAAATGGATTTCAAAAACCAGACAAATAGCCTATACTGCACAGACCAAAGCCATATACAGACTGAGCGTTCCAAATTACGTGTAGTCTAGAACGAGTACTATGAATGCGCAGTTCGTACCTACAGCCACTCGTAGACTCGTACCGTTTGGGCATGTTTGTCTGATCCAATAACCCTTTTTTAAAATTAGTGCTATAAACGTACCTGGTGCATCTATTAACCTTTCGGAAGAAACCGTATTTAAGTTAGTGGATTCAAATTTTGGTCCCGTCCCTTTTCGATTCCAGGGTCGAATTGCGGCTTCCGATAAAAAGTGCAGCGCAGCATAATCTGCTTAATTCGTTAGATGCCTAATTAATATTCCAATCACCCGCTAATAGTACGCTGTCTTTGTTGTGGGATGCTATTTCTCATTACTGTGTTGTTCCGTGAAGCATACTAAAAGGAGGCGTGACATTTTATTGCAGCAACAAACCGAATCAGGCACTCATCACAACTAACAACAATAGCGGCGGGAAGACCGCCACAGTCCTCAACGGCGGCACCAACGGCACGCCCGCCGTCAGCGGCGCGCAGCTCTGCGCCTCCTGCCAAAGTCAGTGGAGTCCTTCTCATCGATATAAACTGTGCTTTTTGAACCACCTGGAAAACGAAGTCCACGATATTGGGCCATTATGTATATCATCATGGCAGTGCAAATTTTTTTTTTAATAATAAAAATTAATTTAAAAAAAATATATTTTTTTTATTCAGAATTTTGTAACACGCTGTGACACACACAGAATTATTATTTTGCTGCAGCGGGGTCTCGATTGAATGGACCTTACACAGCTACATCTGTGCGCGACACAGCGTGTTTAAAAATAAATAGCTAAACCAGTAGATTTTTTTTAAAAATATTTTTAGTAAAAAAATTGAAATAACACAGCCAAGATGTTATACATAATGGTTACATATAGTGGGCTTCGTTATACAGGTAGTTGAAAATGCACCGTGTATAATAATGACTAGATACACAGTCCGATAAAAAAATTACACCTAATACTGTCCTCGATTGAATTATTGACGTCTGGTCACCGTGGTCAAGCCCTTTTTAAACCAAAATCCTGAATCCGCCACTGTTTTGCTATCCTGGGTTCAATTCCATAAAACACTTAAATTCGACTCTTAGTTTGCATGTTGTGGCATCGGTACAAAATATTTGGTTAATCAAATTAATAGTAAGATTATTGTTTTGTTGTCAGGTGTGAACGAAGCTGAAAGTTAATTTTCGTATTTTTATTTTTAGTAACAAATTCAGCCCAGTGGTACTCATGGGGACCAGAGCATTTACAATACAGACTGTGCGGCTCATGCTGGCAGTACTGGAAGAGATATGGCGGACTTAAGGTGAGATAAACTTGTGAAACTTTTATTTTTATATAAGTATATTCTAGTGTTTTATTATTTGCTTGATTTTGATGAACTTGGCTCCTTTAATTTACAAATGGCTCAATAAAATCATAATTGCATCGCAATCGTATATTTTGACATTAGTACCATAATAAATGTGTCAAAATATACAGTTGAGATGCAATTGCGATTCTATTGAGCCATTTGTAAATTAGCGGAATTGGGGGCTAGTATCATCTACCAATATGGTTTAGACAACAGCCTTCCTATCGATTTCATGTGTTTTAATACTAAAAAACCTAATAATATAAATTATCACTATAAAAATAAATAGATATCAGTTTCTTATGAAAGGTCAACTTAATTTTATAATCAACGTGACATTTTAGACCAGTGAGTGAGAGCTAAGCATAAGCGAACTAAACAGGTGCAAGTGCAGACAACAGAACGTCAACCTACCACAAAACGTAAAATTTTCTCAATTGATATTGATCTCTACTTGTTGGACTTAAAGTTGATAATCAATTTAATGACCTTTAACTTTTTGGGTAGGTTGACCTGCCGTTGTCTGTACAAGGTCATTAAATTGATTATCAACTTTAAGTCCAACAAGTAGAGATCAATATCAATATAATGTTTGGTGTAATAAACGATTTTAAGTTACATCCGTTTTCATCTAAGTGTTGGATATAGTATATTCACCTTATGCTTCATACCCATTGACTTTTTGCTCTCGGTATCACAGTGGCACACAAAGCCTTCGACCATGCTGACAATATTCAGTTTACAAAGTCTAAATAAAATTCGCATTCTGGTGGATAACTCCCAAAGTAATTTTATAATTATAAAATAATACATATAAGTAAAAAAAACCTGTTTAACTTAAAAATTACTTTACAATCCTAAAGAATTAGAAGTTATATGTAATAAAAACTGTCGTGAGATATTGCGTCATCGACGCGTGTCTCTCGATTTAATGTTTCTGCACAGACTTGTTAGTGATAAAACTTGGATTATAATAATGACTACAATTTTAGGTTATTCATATATACAGAAGTCATACACTGGGTTATCTTAACGTAGTTGACATAGGTGTGAGTTTACAATACAATACAAAGGTCAGAGTGAATCTAAAAAAACATATTTTCTTGTATTTCATTAAGCTGTTAATTGCACTCTTAAAAATTGGTTATACATATTAAATTAACAATGTCTTCTCTTTATAGACGGCAGGCGTATTCGGTGAGAGCGAGGTGGAGGCGAGCAAGACGGGTCGCGGCGAGGGCGAGGACATCGCCCTCTCTGTCTCGCATCGGCCACACCGCTGCACTGTACTCAATTGCGCCAAGGTAACATTATTTTTTTTAATCTCTAAGGTAATAAGGTAACTACTTAATGGATTCTGCTGTCTCAAATATAAAAGTTGTATTTGGTACTCTATT
Organism: Anania crocealis; assembly: GCA_949315895.1. NCBI lineage: Eukaryota > Metazoa > Arthropoda > Insecta > Lepidoptera > Crambidae > Anania > Anania crocealis. Next base: position 4,920,132 of record OX438868.1, read on the forward strand.
TATAACTGTGCACCTCCTGGCGATGACCTATAAATGTCAAAAAAACAAAAAGGATACTTCGTAAAAACGGACGTAGATGCTGCTAATTACCACGACACTAATTACAGACGTAATAATTTAGTTAAAAATTGTGATTGTTTTGTTCTTGTACAATTTATTCATTAGGTCCTCATACATAGATTTAATAACGTCTTTCTAATTCTGAACAATTCAATAGCAAATTATCAAATGTTAAATCACCTGTTACAATCGTTTCCAAGTAATTTTTTTCCTTTGATATATTTAAATATGAAGTGATAAAAGATTATGTGTACGTTATGGTGAAATGTAGCAAATGTATCTCTCTTTAATTTGACATAACAGAAAAAGTGCTAGTAAAGGCCAGAGTTGATTTCCGGCTTTTTAATGTATCTATTTTAATTATTTGGCAATATTTGCGGCAAACAATTTAGGCATCTTTGACCAAAAGAAAAAGCCCACATTCGATTGCTCGGGCGCCCCCGGTCGTTCGCCCGCGGTAGCGCACGCGCTCCTCGGCCGACGCACACCCACACTATCGAGCTGTTTCGCGCGTTAATTGCCTCGTGAGACTGATTATCGATGGGTCCGAGCATCTATATTATGCTACGTTTACACGCTTGCCGAAGCTTGGCAAACGTCCACAAGCCCCAAGTCTTTACAAATGCTTGGATGCCATTTACACGCTTGCGAGTGCATTAGTGTGTTCCGGACAGGCAAGCTGTGCAGACAAACATGGATGTGGACGTTGAAGTTGATATGCCTCAAGAAAGGCCATAGTATCGTCGTTCGACCAACTACTCATGTTTAATACGTCATAGGTAGGTACACAACGCGCAGCACAACGTAACACATCCGTTCGGCGAGAGCTCGTGAGCGACACTAAACACGCGCCAACATGTAAATACGTCGCAAGCGCTTGCCGCAAGCTTCCTTTGATTTGTGTTCAAAAACCGACACTAGCTCGGATCGGCGACAAGCTCATGAAAGCCAAGCCAAACACCCCGTTTACACGCTTGTGTTTGTGGACACTTGGCGAGGCTTGCCAAGCGTGTGTAAATGTAGCATTAGTGTACCTCGGTGACGTTGTCGTGCGTTGTTGCAGGAGTTCAAGCTGCGCGCGCACCTGGCGCGGCACGTGGCCACGGCGCACGGCACGGGCGAGGGCGGCGCGCGGCCCGTCATGAAGACGCGCGCCGCCTTCTACCTGCGCGCCTCGCCCTTCACGCGCCTCGCGCGCCGCCTCGCGCGCGCCCTGCGCCGCCCGCGCCACCACGCGCGCGCGCCCTTCTCGCCCATCAACCTGCAGCAGGTCAAGCACGAGTGTGAGTACCCGCCCTAGCCTCTACTGCCGCCTTGACCCCGCGCGCTTGGCGTGCAGCTCACCTTAGCCATAATATGTGATACCATAGCTATTATATACAGTGGCTTATGTGGTTTTGATACAAAAAAAAACATAATTAGTCAAAAAGTTTCCAGTTAAAACATTTTCAAACTTATGATTAAAACTGTTGTAGTAGTTGTACATTCTGTGTCACATCACAACTAAATCAGGCCAATATTATACGTTACAGTATGCTTGGCATCGTCATCGATTTCGTGTTTTGGCGCTGGCGGTCAATTGGTTAAAATGTTTGTCTGCACACCAGGCTACATATTTTTGTCGGAAAGTCGCAATTACATCTGCACACCAGGCTACATATTTTTGTCGGAAAGTCGCAATTACATAGGATGTCCAAGTGTTTATGCTGCCACATTTCACTAATCCAAATGTGATATTAATAAATATAATGTATACCCAGGTTCAATAGCGATGGCGGGCCTCGGCGGCGCGGAGCTGCGCGCGGCGGGCGCGGCGGGCACGGGCGCGGCGCGCGCGCGCGGCCCGGTGGGCGCGGTGGCCACGCGGCTGGCGGCCACGCGCGGCGCGCCGCCGCACGCGCGCCACGAGTGGCTCGTGCTCACGCCGCGCGAGCGCATGCCGGCGCCGGCGCACGTGTCGTTCCCCAAGCCGCCCAAGGCGCCCGACGGCAGCCTCATCTACGAGCGCGTCGTGTCGCGCGCCGAGCTGGAGGCGCGCCGCGAGGCCCAGGCCGCGCCGCCGCTCAAGCGGCGCGCCTACGACGACATCAACGGGCTCGACAGTGAGTACACACTATACGCTTTACTTATTTATCAATAAATAATAGTTATTTGTTATTCAAAAATGCAAAGTTGCATTTTAACCTCGTGCAAAATTTTACGACCGAGCAAGCGAAAGATCAGAAGAAATTTTTAATATTAAAAATCGTTGCACTCGAGTGCAACACGTGACTTTTTATCACACCTCAACGAGGAAATTACTAAATGCAAAAAAATATTTTTAACAATATGAAGTGAAAAGAAAAGGAATTCACAAACTTAGTGTTACTAAATTTAATTTATTCTCTAGTCTAGTGAATGAAAACTACTTTTGCAATCAGATATCGAAGAGCAAAAATACTCTTTCTGAGATGGGGGAATGAAAAAAATATTATATGATCTGCTGGTGGGGAATTGGAGGTGCAAGCGCCACTACAGCGTAAATAGTTTATAGTGCCGTTGTACCGCGCTTTGCCATAGCAGCCACCGCGTTTTATCACTTCGCTGTGGTCGCTCGTTGGGGCTGGAACTTCCAGCCTTGAAGTGTTATCTGTGTCGAACTTTCTATATCAAACGCACATGCATGAGTTAGGATATCCAAAGATGGATCGTGCTTTATCTCTAGATGTCAAGGCTGTCGTTTCCTTAGCAGCCAAGTATTTCTTGTAAGAAAAGCAGACGCAAATATCGCCAAAAATTACCTTTAATAACTTTGTACCAGAAAGTTATTTTCAACTTTTCGCTTACCAGGCACTGCTTTGACTATTAGCCTCTTTGGTAACTTAATGGTCTTAACATTCGCCATTTTTAATCAAGGAGTCGTGTTCATAATATGCTACTATTAAACATCAGGCCTGAAACTTTGATGTTTGCACTTGAACTTATGAAGTATTTGAACCATTTTTATTAACACTGTCTTTTTTTTTTTGCTTCACGCTTACTTTTTACGGATACAGCAACAGGTTAGTAGCCATGTAGTACTTTTTTTATTGCAAAACAAATTATTGTATTTAGACTATAGAGTATAATTATACTGTAGAGTATATTTAAACTTAACACAATGACAGAATTTCATGCAACTATAACTTTAATTAAAGGTTTTAATAGTATTTACCTTCCCGGTCCATACCGAGCACGAATCATGTTTGCGGGCATACTGTTGTTATTAGCGATATTTGGAAGAGCAAAGAAACTGTTTTCTTCTATGCGCCACGTGTCACTTATACAGTGATCGACCAGCTAGACTAAGACTCAAAGGCATAACATGCGATTTACACTTGTTATAGTGATGGATCGACCTCCGTGGCGGAGTGGCGTACATTTTGTTTAAGTGGCGATTTCCGAATGGGTCAATGTTGAAAAAAGGGTCTGGGTGTTTGTGGTATCTTCGTTGTGTACCCCAAGGCAGTATCTTGGGTCCACTCCTCTTTTTAATTTATGTAAATGACCCACCAGGTGTAATCATAAATACATACTATTTGCTGATGATATATCAGTCATTGTTACTACAAAAAGTAACCTTAATATTAAAAATCACGAAGATGACATAAATAAGACAATTAGATTAATAATAAATTGGCTAAATGAAAATAACTTGAAAATCAATATTGACAAAACTAATTACATTAATTATAATAAAGAAAAACTTCTTAATTTACAGTGTGACAATCAAATTATTAACAACGTAAATAGCACTAGATTCTTAGGTATTGAACTTGACCAAAACATTCTGGAAATGTAGATTATGTCTGTGGTAGGATTATAAGATTCGCTTATGCACTTTATAAACTGACAAAAACAGCGACAAGAAGTATTGCTCTAACGGCATACTATGCTTACGTAGAATCTGTTTTAAGATATGGACTTATCATCTGGGGAAATAGTACGGATATACAAAAAGGTTTTGTGGCACAAAAAAAGTGCATAGGGCCATATGTGGTGTCGCCCCATACACATCATGCAGGCCTGTTTTTAAGTGTTTAAATATTTTGCCCCTACCATGTCTATATATTTTTGAGATTGCTAAATTTGTCAAGCAAAACCAAAACTACTTCAAGAAAGCGAAAGATATATATACCCTAGGAACACAAGAATCAGTGATAGATTGGTCATAGATATAGTGCCTAAATAAACACGATTTAAGAAAAAAAGACGTGTGGCACTCGGAGACTGCGCGGTAAAGCTATTGCATAGCATTTTTTATCAACTTATGCAATTATAATAGGGGTTAAAGTATGAAATTGCCGATTATTTTCCCACTTTTTATTTTGTTTATAGCTCCTAAGTATAGTCATATTATTGCGTAATTCTTTTTGTATTGTATCAAAAACAAAATAAAGTAACTTTTGACTAAAAAAAAATGCAATACTAGTGCCTATTACTTCAAAGGAAGTCGTTGAAAAGACCCCTTACAATGTGTCAGCTGACCTTCTTGCTTCAATTAAGTATATTTGTATATTTAACTGTAAAACTGTAAAATTTAATTGTTAAATAAATAAATAAATAAATAAAAAACAGCACCCCTCTCGTCAAACAGCACCCACCTCGAAAAACAGCACCCCTCTCGTCAAACAGCACCCACCTCGTTAATCAGCACCCCACCCGTCAAACGGCATCCACCTCGTCGAACGGCACCCACCTCATCAAACGGCACCCACCTCGTCGAACAGCACCCACCTCATCAAACAGCACCCCACTCGTCAAACAGCACCCAACTTGTCGAACGGCACCTGCCTCGTCGAACGGCACCCACTTCGTCGAACGGCACCCACTTCGTCGAATGGCAAACGCCTCGTCAAACCGCACGCACCTCGTCGAACAGCCGTATCACCGCTGTGCCGGTCAAAGTGGGGAGCGTGAGGTTTTTTCGTTACGGAATTTCTGGATTCGGTCCCCGCGCTCAAGGCCCGCGATAGAAGCTATACAATAGCTTAAAAATTCTTTCTACATGTGTATTGTAATATTTAATATGATACCTCAATCAATAAAGGAAATTACACTAAATCGATTTAAAACTGCACTGAACAAATGGCTTTTGGAGCGAATGTTTTACACAGTCTAGGAATTCTTAAGTTATAAATAGGCTCTTCTTTTTTAAATAGTCGTAGTGGTAGTAAGTAGTACTTTGTTAAATCAATAATAAAATATAATTTGACTCAATATTAATAAAATATATTTGCATGCTATAGTTTATGGCTGAATAGGTGAAACAATTTTATTTTTATGAGACCTGTGATGTACTTGTAGTGCTTGAAATAGTTACTCACTTTGGGATCAGAACAATGTGTGTGACATTTGTTGTTGTTGTTATGGTTAATGGATTTCATTGGATATCGCCTCACTGGGTTCCATGATGATGACAAATAAAATCCATCTTCTCGGTTGAAATTGTTCTGTTTCTTAATTTCAATAACTTCACATAAGATAATTTATATTAGTTTTTGGATGTGATTCCATCCAGTAACTAACGTCTGAATAAAATAGATATTTAGCCATCACGGGTTTGCTCTTTTCCATAAGTTTCGTATGGAACAGCAAAAATTCATAATACTCAGTAAAATCTGTTTTAGGTTTAAAGATTATTTATTCACTTCTCAATAAAGACGTTACATCACTTACTTGAGAAAAAAGCTTAAATAAATATTATGTGTAGGTACACTGTTCGTTGTTCGCACTGAGGTTATTATATAAAACAAAAAGTAAATCACTTAACTTATGCCATTCTATCACTTCTAGAACATATTGAGCCAATTTTGTTTTAAATACATTTAGAGAATCAATATTTCTTAAAAATGTTTATTTCTGTAAATAGGCTTCAGGAGGTGCTTTTACATATCCCAATATTTTGTTACCACCGCTTCAGGACTAGTGTGCGCTAGTGCTGATAAGAAGCAGCGCAAGAATCTCTGTCACTATTGTTAATTTTCATAACTTCCACAGCAAATTGCAAAAGTTGTAGTCAGGAGAAGAACATCTTACAAAAGTTCTTCATTCTAGCTTAAAAAATTGTATAATTGTGGTGTATAAGAACCTCCTCCTTTTTTTGAGGTCTGTTAAATAGAGCGAGCCGCTAGGCTTTTTCTTCATTAAGGTACATGAGTACATGGTAAAACCCCGAATCAAAAAACTCTAGTGATAGTGACCATGAAAGTTTAAATCAGTATACAGGGTGTACCAATCGGCTTAACGAAGCCGAATACCACGTATTCTACCCATTTGTACGATCCTTTTTTTTTTCAACACACCATACCTGGGAAATGAACCGTTACTAAGATATTGAGGGTCAAAGTGTTTTTTTTTAAGATCCCTGCATGAAAATCTTCTGTTTGTGGTTAATAAACTTTTTTTCTTTAGAAACATGTTGAAAATGTTTAGAACTTTTACACAAAAAACGCTTTAAAGAAGTAACCTTTAGTGAACCGCGCGCACGCACACCTAATTTTATGAAGACTAAGTTAGGGCACAACCTTCGTCTGTCTGTAGCGCTTCGTGCAATAAATACTTGATTTATTTTAATGCCTTATTGGTTATTGGTTATAAACCAATAACTAAATAGAAAGTCGTTTGCCAGCGATTATTTTTGTTACATACGATTTGGTTTGATGAACCGAATGCGACGATGAAGGCTTCGTTAAGCTTTTTGTTACACCGTGTATGAAATGCCTAAGTTTGTATTAACCGTTCCGACACCGGTGGGACACTTTTTTGACGCTGATTGTGTATCTAGTTGTTTTTTATACGACTACTAGCTGTTGCCCGTGACTTCGTCCGGGTCAATTTCTGTCGTTATGATCGCGATTATTTTTGCAACATTTTTCACGAATGCTTCGCTCCTACCTATTGGTCGCAGCTTGATGTTCTATAGCCTAAAGCCTTCCTCGACAAATGGACTATCCAACACAAAAATAATTTTTCAGTTCGCACCAGTACTTCCTGAGATTAGCGCGTTGAAAAAACAAACGAAACTCTTCAGCTCGATAATATTAGTATGGATTACATTAATGACTGAAACTCATCAGTGGCCTTGTCCCCAGGAGCGGGCGGTGGGGCTCGCGAGGGCGCGGCGCCGCCGCCGGCCAAGCGGCCCAACAAGCACCCGGCGCCCATGCAGCGGCCGTCGCGCGAGCAGTACGCCGCCATGTGTGCGCGCGCGCAGGCCACCGGCCAGCCGCTGCCCGCGCACGTGTTCGCGCACGTCAGTACCGCTAGACTCACCACCACTACTACCACTAGGCGCACAAGCTCACACACTTACTACTGTATAAAGGCTCTTTTTTAGGGTTCCGTACCCAAAGTGTAAAAACGGGACCCTATTACTTAGACTTTGCTGTCTGTCCGTCTGCCTGTCACCAGGCTGTATCTCAAGAGCCGCGATAGCTACACAGTTGAAATTTACACAAATTATGTATTTCAATTACCGCAATAACAACAAATACTAAAAACAAAATAAAATAAATATTTAACGGCTCCCTGCAACAAACGCGACTTTTTTGCCCTTTTTTGCTCGATATTAATAATGGCAATAGGTAGACACTTGAAATATTCAAAAACACTCAGTTGTATTTTAACCCTTACTTTACTCTGCTCGCATTCGTGTTACCATAGCATACCTTGCATTCGGACTATTGTAATACAAATAGGCCCTTAGCTCACCCTCGCTCTCGTACTATCATTCTACAGTGTTAATGTTACAGTGCCGTACTTAGTTTATTTAAGTGCCGGCTTAAAGTAGAACAGCACTACTTCTTTAGATCTATAAGTTTCATAAGAGGCTACTTTATGGATACAACCCGTGATAAGATTTCACATTTAAATTGATTTTTAAGATGTTTCAAACTTTATAATACTCGAGTATGTAGCTATGGGTAGAAGACTACAGGTCTGTCATTTCGATGTATAATGATCGGGTGAAGAAGAAGAATAACAATGAATCATGAATAATTATGTTGATAATGATTTAGTTCATCAACACACTTTTTTTTTTGGATGCACGATCTTTGTATTATTTTTATCGATTTTACACTTCTAAGACCAATTCGAACTGAGGGTATCCAATCAAGTAATTTTATGTAACTAATAAAATTTTAAATTTTTTATCCAATGAACATATTTTGTGTGCAGGTAAACGGTAAGCCGACCAACATAACCGGCCGCGGAGGCCGGCGCCACGTCATCTCCTGGATGGACGCCCCGGACGATCTTGATCTCTACTTCAGAGCCACGGAGGCCGCCAAGTGAGTGTCCGTTATCGCCATCGATATATGTATAATAATAACTTGATACACGTTTTTCGTTATCATAATGACACCTAAAACTGTCCTGAATGATTTACCAGAATTTAAACTTGAAAAATTCATGCGAGGAGATGCAGGTTCATGTCCCGTCTGAGAATAATTTTTCAAGTTTAAATACTGATAATATAATTGCAATTAAATTGCCTCAATATCATGTAAAGTGTGATTGACGTTAATTTATACAGTAAAATTTATAACTTTGCCAAATTATGTCAATATGCAATAGTATGGATATGCCTTAATATGTATATGCCAAATTGGTTCAGATTTGGGACAATTTTTTGACGCTGATTGTGTATCTAGTTTTTTTTTATATCATATCAATGGTTATCGCACGAGTTTTGTATATTTGAAGGCAACTACTTGAATAGCATTTTCAACTTTCATTTTCACTATCATAATTATATTGTGTTTCGAGCTTACTATCGTTTTATGAGTTTCCGATACTTCGGCATTGTTGCACATGATCGCCGAAAGTTCTTTCGTGATTTTGGTGCTTGCGGTGCCGGAAAAGTAAAAGGTAGAAATCTCGAAACAACTAACTCATAATCAACAAAACTACACAATATCTCTTAAGATTGAATAAAAAAAAACCTTTTTGTCAGAATGTCATTTTTACAGATCCTGAAAATTATGTTAATTGTTTGGTTTGATTATGTACCCAAACATACATTTATATTTTGATTAGATCATGCTAGATTTCTGCCTTATCGAGAGCATCGAACAGCAAAACTCGAAAGCAAAAAGAAAATGTTTTTCCTGACGTTTCTACATTACATCAGGTTTTAGGGAACCACACAAAAAATACAAACCATTAACATAAAACATGACGATTCGTTCGATTGTTGTTCGACATAATGTTATAAAGAAGAGATTCAATGGTAACATTGTCGCCTCAGGTCCGCCCGGCGGTCGCTGAGCTGCGGCGAGCTGCGACGCGGCGCGCGCGCCCCCTGGCGTTGTATGCGAGCGGGCGCGGCGGCGGGAGCGGCGGCGGCGGCGGGAGCGGTCGCTGCGGCGGGAGCGGGCGCGGCGGCGGGGGCGACGGCGGCGCCGCTCAAGGCGGCCGCGGGCCCCGGTGCGCCGCCGCTGCAACTGGTGATCCTCGACTGACAGGTATTTACACCCGTATTTAAAGTAATCGCTTGAATAAAAGTAATTACTTAAGAGATAAATTACTAGAAGTTAAACCTATCAAAAGTTAGTATTATCAGCCAAATAATATGACTATTAATGATCCATTTCCTTCACTTAAGCACTAGGTAGTAACATCTTAAGTTATGACTTTCTTAAGCAATAAGTAATTACTTCTGTATAAATACAGGTGTTAATGGATGCCAATGACTGCTTGTTGTTTTACAAGAGTTTAGAATTTTCGAACTCGAGTGCTCGGGTTTGTGATCAGGCCCCAATTCCGCTAATTTACAAATGGCTCAATAGAATCGCAATTGCATCTCAATCGTATATTTTGACATTACTACCATAGTAAATGTTTCAAAATATGCAATTGAGATGCAATTGCGATTCTATTGAGCCATTTGTAAATTAGCGGAATTGGGGCCCTGACGCCTTACTCCGCAACGGAATGTCCGTATTATATTCGAATATATTTGTCCCTATCACACATACCGATGTCTTAAAGTATCTGAAAGAGACAGATATATCCGTAAATTCGAGCTTCGTGTTGCAAAGTAAGGTATCTAATCAGCAACCCGCATTCGGAAAGCATGGAAATAACATCTGTTTCGCACAATAACAAGCCGAAACCAGCCTATATTAACATAAATACTTTGGTGAAATCAGAAATTTGATATCTTAATTTTATTTTTTTAAATTTCATACAAACTATAATTGCTTTTTTTAAATGCTTTTTCGAAATTATGATATGAAATTTCTCTCTTCACCATACTATTTATATGCATATTATGTTAACATGCGTTGGTTTCGGCTTTATACCCTTTACCTAACACCCTGTATATTTTTTTGATTGATTGACTGATGGTGTCACAGTAATGTTATCCTTCCCCAGGAGCCGCCGCGCCCGCCGCACCCGCCGCACCCGTACACCATGGAGGCGCTGCTCGGCTGAGCGGCGTTGTACATTCGCGATGTAAATAGCGCCCGCGCCGCCCGACCCTGTACATACCGCCGCCGCGACACCGGCACGAACGAAGATTGTATTTTTTGTAATCGAATCGCCGAGGACGGATTCTGTAGATAATATTTTAAACTATATTGTTCTTATGTGGTTTGATCTGGCGTCGAGCAAAATAATGTATTTGATACATAAAACGATATGTAAGTCTATTTCATTCGGAGATTCATTGTAGGATAATTTACAATTTTTTTCATAAATAAAGCACAAATTGAAATATTGTTATGTTTTATTTTTCTTGTTATTGAATATTTTGGCAGATTTATTGTAGCGTTGATATATTTTCTAACAAGAAAAGGCAGCCTTGATCTTAATTCCACAAACCTGTACTAATATACATTCATTATTTTTATAGTCATTTTGTTTATTAGAACAACGAATAAGGCCCTTCTGACCACCTCTACCATTAGACAGTACCATTGGTGGTACAAATGGTACTGATTTATCCCATTAGTACCAGGGAAATAAATACAAGCGTGACACTCGACATTACTTCAATAAAAAATGTGATGGTACAATTGGCACTTTACTTTATTTTATTAATAACCTATATTTTACTATCTTAATATTTTTTTTTAAATTTAGGCCATAAACTAGAACGTTATTATGGCTTAAAATAAAATTGCGTAACATATTACTGTCTTAATTAAAGGTTGCCACCAGTGAACAAGAACTTACTAGGTGTTGCTACGGAAAGCATTAAGTATTAATTATATTAATTGCCGTTTAAAATAAATACAATTTTATTTTATTTCGACTATTTAAAACATGCTACCTTGGCCCCAATTCCGCTTATTTACAAATGGCTCAATGGAATAGAATAAATGTGTCAAAATGTACAATTGAGATGCAATTGCGATTCTATTGAGCCATTTGTAAATTAGCGGAATTGGGGGCCAGTGCTGTGGTATGCATTTCTTGGAAGAAATTGTATTTACGACAAACTTTCAAAGGCATTTTACTATCGCTCGGGTATTAATTCTCTTTTATTAAGAAATTGTTCTTATTTACAAATAAGTATAATTATAAATCTGTCGGCGTAAGGTCTGGTGATAAGTACGGTACGGTGATTGATCAAAATTTAGACGCAAAATTCTAGTTGGTTTTGAAGCTTAGCAAACAACCTATTGTAATCGTGTGCGTTACGCCAGCGGAAAAGTATCGAATTTCTTGACTTTAACCACACATAATTTGAGAGTCAGCTCGTGTAATTGTGCACGAAATTTTGAATTTGTGCATGCAACCCGTATGGAGATATTCGCAAAAAACACTTTCCGCTGGAGTAACGTTATCCTAGCGGCACCTTTATTTTCTTAAAGACTTTTCTGAAAACAAATTAGCCAGGGAATTAGAGTATAACGTGTTGTAAATGTACGTGTTTATCTTAAATTTGTGCGCCTCAAGGTTTTGAAGTTATTCAAAATGCCGCTGGAGTAACGTTTGCGTAGTTTCTATATATCAAGAACGGTAAAACGCACAAACTTCATTTTTTTTTACATACGATGTAATGAGTTTGTGCGTGTATTGAGCAAAACAGAATTTAAAAAAAAGGCACAGGTTAGAAGACACAAAATAAAATAAAAAAAACTATAATCGGCCCTAGCACTGTAAATAGGAGTCACAGAGATGAATTATTGACGATTGAGTAATGCATAGCTCTTGATCGCCTGCAACGTATAGTTAAGTCTCGTTAACCTACTGTAAGCCAATAACTAATAAGTGATGCATAATTATGACGAACTTTGATCTTAGATTGAACCATTTTGGTATGGATTGCCAAGAATTCAGATAGACCAATAATTATGGCCAGCGCAGACGACGGATTTTTGTCCGTTAAAATAGATCGCTTACAAGTTACAACTGTATTGTGTAACGCAAACGAGGGATTAAAAGTAAAGCGTACAAAAAGTCCCCCGAATTACCGAGGACATGCAGAGAGCGGACCGGACAAAAGTACGGGGGAGTCCCCGAAAAAAATAGAACTCGAGTGACTAGGCGAAGCAACGCACACGGCGGGCTTTAGTCCGCGTTGTGTTATGTACGTATGCACGACGATAAACGGACAAATGATCGCACACCGTGTGCGTTGAGTCCGCGGTAAATCCGCGACGGACTTTTTATTCGCGGAGCGTACCTTTTTTTCTTCGCCGCGGAGAAAAGTCCCTCGTCTGCGCAGGCTATTAGAGTGTTCATTCAGTCATGCACCTGCAAGATTGCAGCATAATATACTTATTAATTATGAAGTTAAAATAAGAAACAATTACGACGCGCAAAACCGTGATAAACCGATCAAATTTACACGACTATCAACAAGCGGCCGCGCAATACTTATTGTTACCCTTCTGAAACTGACAGCGTTTGCTGTGGGTACAGGCGCCTACACAATTTGTAAGAAATGAAACAACGATATTGATTATGTTTTTTAATAAAGTACGTTTTAATCACAGATAGAATATATTGTCATAATAATGGTAATAGGTACTTAACTTTCCTTAAATTCTTTATTAATACCTTCACATGAATAAAGTTATACACATTGAAATGTTTTATTATGACGAACTGTGTACATTTGTGGGCGCGCCTGTATCCATAACGGTGTCAGTTTCAGAAGGGTAACAGTAAGTATTGCGCGGCCGCTTTTTGATAGTCGTGGATACTCGGTCGGTTTATCACGGTTTTGCGCGTCGTAATTGTTTCTTATTTTAACTTCATAATTAATAGGCATATTTTGCTGCAATTTTGCAGGTGGGTGACTGAATGAACACTGTAATTATTGGTCTGTCTGAATTCTTGGCAATACATACCAAAATCGTTCAATCTAAGATCAAAACTTCGTCATAATTATGCATATCTTATTAGTTAATGGCTTACAGTAGGCTAACGAGACTTAACTATACGTTGCAAGCAAAGAAAAAGTTGCAGGCGATCAAGAGCTATGCATCACTGTCAATAATTTATCTCTGTGACTTCTATTTACAGGGCTAGGGCTGATTATAGTTTTTTTTTATTTTGTATTTTCTAACCGGTGCCTTTTTTTTCATATTCTGTTTTGCTCAATACACGCACAAACTCATCATATCGTATGTAAAAAAAAATGAAGTTTGTGCGTTTTACCGTTCTTGATATATAGACGCAAACGTTACTCCAGCAGCATTTTGAATAACTTCAAAACCTTGAGGCGCACAAATTTAAGATAATTTAATTCCCTGGCTAGTTTGTTTTCAGAAAAGTCTTCAGGAAAAAAAAGGTGCCCCTGCGATAACGTTACTCCAGCGGAAAGTGTTTTTGCGAATATCTCCATTGCATGCACAAATTCAAAATTTCGTGCACAATTACACGAGCTGACACTCTAATTATGTGTGTGGTTAAAGTCAAGAAATTCGATACTTTTCCGCTGGCGTAACGCACACATTGTAATCTTTTCTAACTCTGTTCAAATCTGGAAAAGGTGACGGGATTATATTATATCCGTGATTCGGAAGGCACGTTAGCCATTGGTCCCGGTTTCCCGGTTTATCGCAGGATGGACATCATAAAAAGGAGTCAACTTACATCCTGTAAAAGCTACTTGGAAAACAGCGTCTGGAGCCCGAACCTTCAAGGAAAGTCACACAAAAAGGATATGGTCGCGCGTTGTTGTGTAGGAGCACAGATAAGATAAAACAGGACGAAGTTTTATTAAGAGCATCACATAAAATCGGTAACATTGCTCTTTATGGTCCTTAACCGAATGTAACTTTCGAGTGCAGACTTTTAAAAATTAAAGGTTGAATTTACAATCGTTTGAGAACTTTTACTAATGGCCTGCGCAGACGAGGGATTTTAGTCGCGAACTTTTTGTCTGCTAAAATAGATCGCTTACAACTACATCGAGTAACGCAAACGAGGGATTTAAAGTACGTACAAAAAAGCCCCCGAATTACCAAGGACGTGCAGAGAGCGGCTCGGACCAAAGTACGGGGGAGTCCCCGAAAAAAATAGAACTCGTGTTACTAGGCGAAGTAACGCACATGGCGGACTTTAGTCCGCGTTGTGCGCTCGATAGTTACGTACGTATGTACGACGATAAACAAACAAATGATCGCCCACCGTGTGCGTTGAGTTCGCGGTAAATCCGCGGCGGATTTTTTATTCGCGGAGCGTGCTTTTTTCTCCGCGGCCGAGAAAAGTTCGTCGTCTGCGCAGGCCATAAAGGGTGACACATTCAAAAGCTCAAAACTCCAATGTGGACCCTCAATGGGAACGCACATCATGCTGAGCAATTTTTCGATTTTAAAGCTAGGAGGTAGGAGAGCAGGGATTGCGAGCTTTATAACTTGGTTCCAGCGAGATGGAGCTACGTAAGTAAGCAACGGTTTAAAATTATTTCACTACAGGGCAATGGCCTCCATCATTGAATTCGTTACCATAGCAATAATAGGTACAGGCATAATCACTACGCCTGCCAAATGCGACTTGGTGATCACAAACCCGAGCAATGTTCGAAAGTTTATTGCCCGACCCGGGGCTCGAACCCGGGACCTTGGCCCGGAATTTAAACCACTAGACCAACGAGGCGTTAGAGCTACGTGTCACACTTCAAATGAGAGTATTCAGGTAGTAAGAGACATGTTTCCATGCAGGGGTGACATCTCCTGGCTACCAAGAAGCTCCGATCTTACTCCAGCAGACTTCTTTTTGTTGGGTTACCTTAAGAGCA
Source organism: Anania crocealis (assembly GCA_949315895.1). Lineage (NCBI taxonomy): Eukaryota > Metazoa > Arthropoda > Insecta > Lepidoptera > Crambidae > Anania > Anania crocealis. The sequence continues at coordinate 4,935,418 of OX438868.1, forward strand.
GAGTATACTCTACTACTATATAATGATCCAACAACTTTGCAGCAACTGAAACTGAACATTCGGCAAGAAATGGAATCTATTTCGAGGAGAACCATAGATTTAGTAGGTATACCTACGTTTATGAGGAGAACACTCATTTCCAAAATTTTAATGACAGTTCAGTTCGGAGAAATACTGTAACCGTCAAGAAAATTACTTGGACGATGATATTTTTGAAAAGTAAAAATTTAATAATTAATTTCATGTATTTGTCTTTGAATTGTAATGCATGAAGTTTTACAAAACAATGCAGATATGTATAATTCCCTCGAATTTTCAAAAGTGCCTTTCTATAAGCCAGCCTGATTATCAGTTATCGTCGCTCAAACTGAAGCAATGTTCACTGCAACGAAAAATACGACTTGCTACTAGATGGCTCAGTACGTTATTAAAAAATGTCTTAGGTGTGTACCTAAACACACGAAGTTGGCGAAACAATGTTTTAGAATATAAGACCAGAATATATAAGATTCGGAATGTTTTTTGAGGCTGTCGTGTTATCTACATAGATAGCCTCGAAACGTTATTGTATGATAATTAAAATTTGGATTCTTTTCCAATTACGAAAAACTATTGAAATTAGAAATCTGGTAACTAAATGTATGATAGATCGATACTAAGGTCTACGTTTAACGAAGTGAACGAATCCTAATCATAAGTTGTTATGGTTAAAAGAGGATAAAACCACAGAACAGGGAAAGAGGTTTCTATGTTCTGTGATAAAAACGGCGGTTAACTTCCCATAACCCAGGTCCACGTGTTGTTCCCCGCCCTTCACAGGGAAGGAGTTTTGGGTCTCCTACCGGGCGCGTCCCCAGGTGGCGGATAGGGGAACGCCCTCCAGACATGGAGGGTACCGGCCATTTGGCCGGCGTGGACCAAAACCCACACGGGAGACGCTTCCAGTGGGCTTGGGCAGCCCGCTGTTGAATGCGTCTCCAGACGGTGGTAGCGGGCTTCGGCCCGTGGCCTGTTGTGGCCGTTCGTGCTGGAGGGTGCGACGGCGGTGTTGCCGTTGGGGCGCCAGCCCCGCGGCGGATGGAAGTCGCTCGCTTCCCAGTATGGTTTGAGCTATGCTGGGCAGCGAGTGGGCGTGAGACGTTGGCGGCCCCTTGCAACGACATGCAATGTCATTGTAAAGGGTGGCCACGGATCGGGTCGGCGAGGTTGCTTGCGGACCCGACCCGAAGTCGTAGATGGGGGAGGACGAGAAGGCATACGCCGAACTCAACTTCCCCCCTCTAGCAGGCTAGTGGGCGTTGGGCCGGGGGGCTCAACGCTCGCATTGCACAGTTTGCCAGACTGGGGGTGGTTTCTGGTGTACAGGATCACCCATATTTTATGCCTGAGGCCCGGCATAGGCCGTACGTAGGCGGTGCATGGAGGGCATCCTAAGGGAAACCCATACACTGCCAACATACGTTGCAAGGTACACCGCAGGTCTTTTTAGTGGGTATGCTTGTCGGGCACCGACAAGAGAGTCCCACATACCCTACTGCTGCCCCTGAAGCAGTAGGTATGCGTAATGCATTTTTTCCTGCGAAAAAAAAAAAAAAAAAAAGGTCCACGTGTTGTTCACATAGAAAAGTCTATATGAGTGATTTCAGGTTAAAATTTCAGAAAATAAATAATTAAATTTAAATTTATAAATATTATAAAATTTCATTATTAAAAATAAATTTATTTATTAATTGATAATCAATTAATTGTTTCATTTATCATTAATAATTAGGTGGACCATGACCTATACACATTTTTGGTTAACATATTACTCATCATTTAAGTGATCCGCCGGCAAGAAAAAGTGCATGTGGTCCACCCAGGTGAACTAAGCAGGTGGACCACAACCCAAGACTGGTAAATTACAAGGGTTGAGTGAGACGCAGCATGATGACACCACGTATTTGCTGTCTTTGTTGTATCCTGTATGTACCCACGTATTTTTTCAGTAAAAGTAAAGCAAAACCATCACATGAGTACGTGATGGTTTTGCTGTAGGTACATTATTATAATCGTCATCTTTTTAAGACAAGAGCGGTGTACGAAGGGAGCCTGAAAGTAATCTACCAAAAATAAAAAAGTACATACATTAATGATTATATTATTTAGTTTGCAAATCCCTGCAATTAGAATATATTTGTGACAAAGTTTTTAAAAGGGAATTAGTCTAAGAGTATTTAATCCAGGCTGTATAAGACTATTAAATGTTCCATTTTGATTCCCAAAATGAAACATTTGTTTGTGGTATGAGTTGGTAGTGTTGGTACTAATTTTTTAAAATAATTGATGAAGTTATCTGTCTGTGTTTTTTTTATTTTAAGGTAGATTACTTTTCAGCCCCTTCTCGTAACGGTTGACCTCTAATAGCCAATAATAAAATTTTACTTGAAAGCAAAACTATTGACAATGTTTTAGCAATCTATAGACGTTTTATTTTTGAAAGAGCTGATCTTAAAGCTGCCCTAATAACAAAAAAATTGCCCTAATAACCGTCCAATAAATGAGCCCCACACAGGTTTAATAAGAAAGGCAATAATGCGAAAACTGTTTTAGTTAGACCACCCAGCTAGACTTTAGGCCATGTCACCAATAGGCTCACAGTGAGCTGACTTTGGTGCTGAATGCCAATTTTTTTAAGTTTAATAAAAAATATTTAAGGCCTTGTACCCATTACGCTCACAGTGAGCGGCTAAATGTTTTTGCGTCTAGCTCGCTGCAACTCAGCTGCCCACTGAATAAGTCAGCAGCGAAACGCCGCAATTGGCCGGGACACTACATCAAAAAAATATAGGGAAGCGCAATGGGTACAAGGCTTGGACGACTAAACCACCATGGATAATTCATCCAAGGTACAAGGCCTTAGATATTTATTATTAAACTTTAAAAAAAGACATTTAACTGTAGTAGAACACGCTGGGTTAGCGAATACCAGGCGTGCGCTACTACTACGTATAGGAATAAAAGATATAATTTTTAAAAAGTTATATTTATTCGAGTACATAACTACATCTTAATATAAATGGATAATATTAATAACTATTTTCCGCATGATAAATATAAGTTGAATTTAACACTTGCATACTCGTGTACTGTCACTTTTCGTAAAAGCGCTATCACATGCTTCGAAAATTGTGGTATTTGTTGGCATAGAAAAATATTACTATAACAACGGTAGAACAACGTTGTGATCGAGAGGAACCTCATTACTTTGTCCTGATGCTTCAATATAAACGCGACTTACACTATTTCTTTTTAAATAAGGAAGCATTTAGTTTTACAACTTTACGAGGTAGCAAATGTTTAGGATAATATACTTGAAGATCCCTTCCGTATGTTGCTAACCTCAGGAGCTGCTAGATAAATATAGGATTAATATTCTAATGGCACAGTAATGTACTTGATTGTTTCCGAAAAACGAGAGCTGCATCCAAGAATATTTATATTTTACTTTAAATACAGAATTTGTTTTTCCATGTACAAAATTATTATACATATCACTCTTCAAGGTTACTTACTTAGCAGGCACTGTGCGACGAAGATTTTAGCCTTCTACTTAACTCGAGATATTTTAATACATTCATACGAGCAATGAGTCTTAGTTATACTTTCATAATGGATTATACATACAATATTTACTTAAAATCATTTAAATGAACTTAGCTTACTACAAAATAAATATTCATCGTAGCTCTCGAATGTCATTTTTCCATGTTTTATACTTTAACTGAATACATTTCATCAATATTGAATAGGTCGTATAAGTTAACCCATAGTCTTTTTAAATAAAGATTTTCAGTTTGTTAAACTTCTTGTAAGATTGTTAATATAATATGTATTGTAAGGAGTGTAGGACATTGATTTTCTAATGACCTGATTACATAAAGTGTACTTATATTACACTCGTGCATAGAATTTCTACCTGCTCATAGTTTTATCGATGACATATATCCAGTGGTCAGTTATAATTAAATATAACGTCAGTTTGCACTAAACTTGATGCACGAAAGGTCCATTGATGCGCATTCCGTCATTTGACGCTTGGAAAGCGCCTGCTTGTTTACATTTATCTCTGTCTCTGTGACGCGCACATATGCTAACGTTTCGGTGATAGAGATAATGCTGCAAGGAGGCCTGAGCAAAGCGTACAGTGACGATAACACGCGTATAAAAGCGACGACTCCACGTCGGAGCCACGCTACCACATTTCACATTCACACGCTAGCGCAAACTGGCATCAATGTGACATAACTATACTTACTTTAATTTGACAAAAGGCGTATCCGACCTCTCTCTAACATACAATCTCACATTATGAATTCGATAATATTGCAAAACTCGGATAAGTTCGAAATACAGATCATCACAAGCTTGTAAAACAGGTTTCCTCTCTATACTCATTGACAACATTGAAATAAGGTTGTTTCCTAACTGTACTCAGAATTAAATTGAGCAGGACCTATTATAGCTAAATTTACACTAAATCAACTTTGTTGGCGGACATGTTCATTAGAAGAGTAGGCCTCCGATTACACTACTTTTTTATACAATTCCATTAATGATAATATTACATCAGAAGTCAGTCCCTTACCGTCATTAACTGTCCTTATAATACATACCCCATAGTTCAACTTAATTGCAGTAAACTACCACTATTTTAATCTCAAGCCTGCAAATCACGTGAAGCGGCGCCGGCTCACACTATACTACGACGCATGACCCCTCATCGTAATTCATAAAATACTCATTACAAAAATACTGTACAATTACAATAATTATCTGAAGGTAATAAACTTTTACCGATATAAATCGTACGCAGTTAATTAATGTTTTAATAAAATCTACGCCCGAAATTCCGTCAATAATACACCATTCACAAATTATGTACAATGTCTTATTTTAATATACATGTTACATAAACACACATCCAAATTTGATCCCAAAACTGTAGTCTTTACCTCGTTTTATTTTCTAAATTAAATAATGAGATCGAACATAAACATTATGGAATTTTGTAGTTGAGTAAGGAATAGGAGTTCGTCTTTCTTTTATTGTATTATAAATTGTATAAAACTAGCAGTACATATCATCGTCATACATTTTAGTAAATTTGGACGTAGCCTGAATTTTCACTGTGTAATACTTTTTAATACATTCATCATAAATAGGTTTATAAAATCTTTCTTTGTTTCAAGGCACTGATTGCTAACAATTGATAACTGTTTTTGTTTCATTTAGTTTGTCTTACAATCTTATCCTAAAATAATAGCCGATATTTAAATATTTAACTTGCAGTACAAATTTTGTATGAAAATACACTCATGGCTCTGCATACATACATCTATACTAAAATATAATATTTCAGTGTAATACAATAGTTTGTAAATAGATTTTCAGACAAATCAATCTGTCAGAAAACCACAATTTATACAAAAATATTTTTTGCGAGTATGCAAAAAGATATTTGCATATATAAGAGAATATATAAAATAATCGCGTCACGACTATAAGCATCGGGTTAGGTGGGATGTAGTTTTTGGACTTTAAACCGCGCCAATCGTTCAGTGTAACAATGGAATGTTAATAGGACACCATTCAACAATAACAATACCACAAGTTTCTGTTCGAACTTGCTCATCCAAGGTACATAGTACAAAATGTAAATATGTATGTAATATATTGCAGTATATAAACTACCTTAATAATCTTTGATTAATTGGCATTCACAGTACACTTACCGAGGGAAGCGTAACGCTACGTGTGCCGCTGTGTGTGTGTTCAGTCTCACGTCGCCGCTCAGTGCTTCGACAAGTTCAGTGGCAAATCTGAAATGTCCATTCGATAAATTTAAAATGATGATAAGTAATATCAGTATATAAACTTGAAAATTTTTTGTCTCAGGCGGGACTCGAACCCGCATCTCCTCGCATGCCGGGCGGGCGCCATACCATTAGGCCACCGAGACACTGCGACACGGCGCGATTTTTCAAGCATATTCTTACGCTGTAAGCCAGCGAGGAGATGCGGGTTCGAGTCCCGCCTGAGACAAAAACTTTTCAAGTTTATATACTGATATTATAAGTGCAATTAAGTTGCTAAAATATCAAATTAAAAAATAAATGATGATAAGTATCAACATCAACATTCATAAAATATTTATTTCGAATTAGTTCTGATTGTCATAACATTCTCTCTGATCCATGAGTATATTATAGGTAAACATGTATCCCTAACAAAATCAGAACAATATCATTTAATTAATTAATATTAGGCAGGCCAAAGTTGACTAATATTTAAAAAGTAGATACAGAAACAAATTAATTTAGCGCATTGTAGCCGTAACAAATTTGATACTTGTATGTATTTTGTATCGCTTTTAAACGGAAGAGTGTGAACTGCTCAAAAAACGAGAACTTTTTTGTCATCACTAATTTATTTATTACGTCTTATGTTTTTAGCTAGAAAGCTACAAACATTGCATAGTATCTAACCAATTAGATTTTTGAAAATCGTGAACATGTGCGTGGTAGTAGTGTAAAGTACCTGATGTGGGCTCATCCTTGGGTATGTGGTCTGTGAAGAGCGGATGAGCGAGCGGCACCCAGGGCCCGGGCGGCGCGGCGGGCACGGCGTAGGGCCCCCAGGGCGCGCGGTACAGCTGCGGCGCCACGTACGGGTACGGGTACACGTAGGGCAGCTCGCGCCACTCGTCGCGCGCCGGCGAGCCGCGGTAGCCGGCGGGCGCCCAGCGCGCGGGCGGCGGCGGCGCCGGCGCGTACGGCGACGCCGGCCCGCCGTACGCCGCGCGGTACCGCGCCAGCTCCGACGGCGGCGTGGGCGAGTCGCGCGACACCACGCCGCCGCCGCCCTGCCCCGGCGAGCCCATCAGCGCCGAGTACCGGTACCGGTAGCCGTCCGGGCTCGGGCTCAGGTCCGGCGAGTGCACGCTCGACGGCGACTCGGTCTTGAGCGACGGCGGGTACGAGTGCGGCGAGCGCTTGGCCTCGGGCGAGCGCCTCGTCGGGCTCTCGTCGGGCATGCTCAGCAGCGAGTGGATGCTGTAGCTGCTGACGTTCTTGGAGACCGGCGCGTCCTTGCGCGGCGCGGCGCCGTTGAGCGCGCGCGCGGGCGGCGCGTGCGGCGAGTGGCTGGGCCCGGCGCCCGGCGACGCGGGGTAGGCGGCCGTGCTGAGCGCCGGCACGGTCTTGGCGCGCCGCTTGGAGCCCTGGTCCTCCAGCGTTACGCGCTCGAGCTCGCGCAGGATGCGCTTACGCGGCGACACCATCATGTGCTCCTGGCGGCAATTCGCCAGCTTCGCGTTCACGGGCGCCGGCAGCGACGCGATCTTCTCACGGAGCTTGTCGATCGTCCGCGTGAGCTCCTTCCGCCGTATTCGCGGTCGCGTCTTCTTGTAGACCCTTAATTTACGATACTGATAAGGTTTCTTCAGCTTCATGTGATAATATTTCTCTCGGTCGAAGTCGGACCACCGGTCGTCGTCGGTGTTCGTTTTGAATTTGGGCGCCGCCCCGTCGACGGCGTCCTCACCCCTAGTTCGGTTCTCCGGCGACGCAACGTCGCCGTTTCGTTTTTTGTCGCACACTCCGTTGCTGAGAGGGCGCGCGTCGAGGCCCGACGTGTCGTAGGGCCTCCTCCTCTTGAGCCGGCCGGCGGCGTCGATGGTGGCGTTCTGCAGGGTGCTCGGCCTGCAGTAGTACATGGCTAACTCTTTGGAAACGTTTCTGCGGGGCGCGGTCTGCTTCCAGCAGTGGTCGCGCTGCCAAGGCGAGGACTGCACGGAGCTGTTGTCGTCGGAGACGCTGAGCGAGGCGGGCGGCGGCTGCGGCGGCGTGGCGGGCGCGGCGGCGGGCGGCCAGAACGTCTTGCGCGGCACCGACACCCAGCCCGGCCGCTCGCCCTCGCGCGCGCACCCCCGTACCAGCTCCAGGATGAACTTGCCATCTGAAAATAATGTTACAATTCTTTCTAGCATACATTCACATGTCTTAATCATAACAAGCCAGAATCAAAGATACATTAGATGTACTTTACATGTGCATTTTTTATCATTACCACATTCAGAGTTCAGAACTCTGATCATTTTTTATCTCTAATAATGAAAAATTAAAAACAAACTGATTATGAATAGATAACTATTCAATTCAGAACCATTTAAATTATCTCTGATTTTATATACTTTATGTATCTTTTTACTTTAATAGTAGGGTGTCATTTAGATATAAGTTTGAAAATTTTATCTCTTTTATTATTGAGAGATTAAAAGACAATTGTTTCGAGAGTAACTGCACACAAGTAAATTTTCTATGGGTATTTTCCCACTATTCCTGTAAAGCATAAATATGATTTTTGGTTGTTTAAACCATAGCATGTAGTAGAAACTACAAAATGAATTTACTGCTCATAGTATGAATATTTATCAGTCATTGTTTAGCATTATAAACTGTAATTTTATATTTATTTGTTAATAATGTGGCATTACAATATTGTGCATACAAAAATATCAATATCTTCTAGTTATCTTGCATAAGCAAATCCCATTGTAGATGGACGTTGTTTGTTATTGACATTGATTAGCTCATTACTATTGGTATTCATATCAAATAACTGACACTTGCCTTATGTGTTTGCTTATTGAATTACGGAATGTGCCAACTATTATCATTTAAACTGGTGAGTGAAACCAACATGGAATATAAAAACGTATTCAATAATTTATTTATTTGTTACACTTAATAGGACATATTAAACAAATGGTAGATTATTGCCAAAAGAATTCTCTTCCAGTGATATGGCCAAGCAGAGATGTTACAGGTGGTGCAAAGATGTGATGTCATAAGCAATTAATTTGGACTTAACCAATTGAAATGATTTTATAACACACCCTCAATCTTATATATTTTTTATTAGTATATTTGTTGTCATTCTCTCTTATTGTAATGAATGTAAACAAAAAAAGTTTATTGTGGACTTTTAAAATAATAAATAATGTTTTACCTATTTCATAGTAGGTATTATATAAATATATATATTATATTTTTTAATAAAGGTGTCAGCTCTACAATAACAAACAGTTAATGTTCTAATTGTTTACATATCCACCACTATTCAGATAGATCTATTCAGTATTCAGATAGATTAGGAGTTGGCTACGGTTCCTTATTAAATAATTATTTGAAATGTAATATTATAAATAATTGTATGCCAGATGCAAAATTTGATAAAATAATTGATTGCATACAAAATAGTAATTTAAATTCAAATTCAACACTCATTCTTATGGTGGGAAATAGTAAAAAAATTAGCAAATCAAATTTAATTAAAAATTGTACAATTTTGTCAAAAATTAATATAGAAAAAATTATCCTCTGTGCCTTCCCCTTTTGTAAAAATAACAGTAACGATGACAATAACAGTATTCACATATTGAATACTTTACTATATAATATTTGTCAAAATAATGACAAATTTGTGTTTTTTGACACAAACAAATTTACAAAAAATTGTTGTGTTATGACTGGCAGCTCTATACACCTGCCTAACAAAATGAAAAAACAAATAGCAAGTTTGCTAGCTTACAATATTAACAGTTTTGTTATTAAAACAAAAACTTTTTGTAGTGAACCGATTAGTAAATGTACTAATCCAAGTATTTTTCCTTTGACATCCTCTGAGGCTTTAAACTAAGAGGGAAGACAAAAGCTAGGCCGAATATGTATTTTAATGTTGTTCATCAAAACATTCAAGGCCTGGCCGGCAAAGAGTTAGGTTTAGGATTATTTTTAAAAGATTTTAATGTTCATGTAATTTGCCTCACAGAACATTGGATAAAAAAACATGAACTAATGTTAAACATTGAAAATTATAAAGTCGGTAGTTCGCTCATAAGGGAGTCTGCATCTAGAGGAGGATCACTTATTCTTGTTAAAAATGAATTCAAATGTAAAGAACGCAAAGACATCGTGTCGCTTTCAGTTGAGCGAACTATTGAGCTAGCATGTGTTGAGCTGGAACAATTTATAATAATTAGCGTGTATAGCCCCCCCAAATCTAATTACCATATTTTTGAATCCACTATGGATGAGGCTCTGAGAAGGCTATCAAAATCGTGTAAAAAAGTAGTTGTATGCGGTGATTTCAACGTTAATATATTAGAAGACACACAAACGTCCACTCAATTTCTTAATCTCTTCAAGTCATATGATTTAATAAATCTTTTCAATGAACCTACCAGGGTAACGCCCACGTCGGCTACTTGCTTAGATAATATTTTTTGTAATGGTAAAGTGTTAAAAAAAACCATATTGAATTGTCTAACTTCAGACCATAGTGGACAGGAAGCATCATTTGAGCACCATCGTGTCCCAAACATAGTAGATTATGTGTATAGGCCGGTTACTATTAATAAAATAGACAGATTTAAAGCAAAAATTGAAAATGGTGTTAATTTACTAAAGCCTGGTAGTCAGAATGTTGATCAATTATATGAGGGCCTTTTTGGTTTGGTAAAAAATGAATTTGATAATCATTTTAAGCAGAAAAAAGTAAAAATCAACAAACAGAATTGTAAGTTTAATGAATGGGCTACACCTGGTATTTACAAAAGTAGAAAAACATTATATGATTTGTATAGTCTAAAAGCTGAATCTCAAAACCACAACATTATAGACCATGTTAAAAAATACTCCAAATTATTTAAAATAGTATGCGCCAAAGCAAAGTCAATTTATCTTCATAATTTAATTTCGGCTTCCAAAAATAAAGCGAAAACTACTTGGAATATTATAAATAAAGAAACATGTAGACTAAAACCAAGCAATCCTGCTTACTCTCTCAAATTAGGGGATAAGTTAATAAACACGAGCACAGAGGTTGCGAATACATTTGAGAATTTTTTTTCAAACATAGCTTCCTCCACTACTGAAGGGCTTGTTTCTTCCGCTGATCTAGCTGAATCCCTTCTCAAGTCGGCTGTCGATGAGTGCAAATTTTCATTTAATTTTAGACATATAAACCCTGATTTAATTATAAAAACTTTTAGAGAATTGAATATGAAAAAAACTGAAGATCTTTGGGGAATTTCCGTTCATATTATCAATACAATTATAAATTCAATAGCCCCTCATCTCGCAATAATTTTCAACAAATGTATTGATGATAGACAGTTTCCAACTTTAATGAAGTTTAGCAAAATTATTCCATTATTTAAATCCGGCGAGAAATGCGATCCCGCTAATTTTCGACCAATATCTATCTTGCCAGTACTAAGTAAAATATTTGAAAAAATTATGTTTAGTCAACTTTTATCGCACTTTAATTTGAATAAATTATTACATCACAATCAATATGGATTCAGGAAAGGTAGAAATACCACTGATGCGGGAGTAGCACTTCTTAAACACGTATTCGATGCTTGGGAGAGTAGGTTAGATGCTATAGGTGTTTTTTGTGACCTGTCAAAGGCATTTGATTGTGTGGACCATAAAACGTTAATTAAAAAACTCAGACATTATGGTGTTTCGAATGATTCGTTAGATTTAATTAACTCAGAGTTGAGTGTGAACTGTGAGATACACAGGTAGAACACAAAAAGTTTGCATTGATGGAACTGAGTCTTCAGGGTCGGCCCTTATAATGGGTGTCCCTCAGGGATCAGTATTAGGACCCTTGCTATTTTTAATATACATTAACGACCTTCCATATTATATGTATAATCTTTGTGAGATGGTATTGTTTGCAGATGACACTTCAATAATTTTTAAAATTAAGAGGGGCGAATTATCATTTGACGATGTTAACAATACCCTCTCTAAATTATTGCATTGGTTTGCTACGAATAATCTTTTGCTTAATGCAAGAAAAACAAAATGTGTTAAATTTACTTTGCCTAATGTAAGGTTTTCCGCCACAAATGTTATTGTAAAAGATGAGCCATTAGACACAGTAGACTCCTCTACCTTTTTAGGTATAACTGTAGACTCTCGACTGCAATGGGGTGCTCATATCAGGTCTCTGTCTGGAAGACTTAGTTCTGCTGCTTATGCTGTGCGAAAGATAAGACAATTGACTGATGTCGGAACGGCAAGATTAGTATATTTTAGCTACTTTCACAGTATAATGTCATACGGTATTTTGTTATGGGGCTCAGCGGCAGATATTGAGTCTATTTTTATATTGCAAAAACGTGCTGTGCGGGCTATTTACGGCCTTAGACCCCGTGACTCTCTAAGAGAGCTATTCAAAGAGATCAACATACTAACAGTTGCATCTCAATACATTTTCGAAAACATTATGTACGTCCGTAAAAACCTCGAATTTTTTGTCAAAAATAGTGACGTACACAATTTCAATACCCGAAATAAAGATAAACTTGCCGTTCCAGGATTCAGACTGCGAAAAGTAGGTAATTCGTTCATGGGAAATTGTATCCGTATTTTCAACAAATTACCACTATCAATTGCTGACCTCCCTGTACATAAATTCAAATCATATATCAAAGTTGTTTTAATGAAAAAGGGCTATTACACTATTGATGATTATATAAATGATAGGAACGTTTGGCTTTAAATTGTATCAGCTCGCACTGGCATATATCTTATGTAAACATGTTTATTTAAAAAGAGGCTGACAATAGTGACCGAGTTTCTTGCGCTGCTTCTTCTCGGCACTAGCCCACATTTGTCCCGAAGCAGTGGTAGGTTAAATATTGGGACGTGTAAAAGCGCCTCCAGGGGCCTATTTGCAGAAATAAAACTGATTTTAACTGATTTTAACTGATTTTAACACATTTAACACCAAAATAAAAATTGTCAAGTGTTTTCTTTTTACACACAATTTATTTAGTGAATCCCTTTAACTATATTGAAAGAAATTATATTATACAATACTAATATAAAACAAATATAATCTTTTACAAGTCATCCCAGTAGCAAAAATGATATAACTGTTATTATTTGTAATTTATGATAATCAACGTAAATGATTATAATCATGAAAAACTTTGAATTGAACAGAAATCTTGTTTCTATTAATTTAGGTGTGTAAATCATTTGCGAAATTAATTTATAATTACTTTTATCTTTCCATAAAGTGACTAGGACTGTTAAAAGCAAATTAAGAAAGACAATACATTAATTTACGCTAGGGTAGTCACGGCTTCTTATGAAACAACAATAGCAGAAGCTGTATTCAGACAATTGGCAATGGCTCACTCAAATGTGCTTATGTATGCTTATCAGAGCATGAATGACTTTCTAGCTTTTCTCAAAGTAACTTTGTGCTACAAAATAAATGTTATGGTAATACAGCTGTTTACTGGCTAGTGACAACTTGTCTACTGACCTTTGAAAAACTTGAGCCGCCCACCACTAGCAGTGACAGACGAATTCTGCACTGGAGCATCCTCATTCACACCCTTGCTACTACTGTTCCCATTTACGCCATGTCTTCTGTCTACTTCTTCTGTCATTTTGGTACATGTTGTCAGAGTTGTGTTTGTTCCTTCCTGTATATGCATTTCATTTCTGACCGCTCATACAGCACACGAACACTTTAGTCTGAACACTCTCGCCATGTCGTCGCACCGAGCGTAGAGAACGACAACTCGGTAGCCACTCGCAAATCCAGATAGACATTCAATACTTCCGTCAAAGTCCTCATCCTAAGGCCACCTGCGGATTACAAGCTCGTCCAAAACTTTCGTGTATACACATTACCGACACTGTGACTACTGAATTTAACAGTACGATTTGATTTGGTTTACGACGGCACTTCACGTTTGACACTGCCTAAATAACTACAAAACAATACCGCGACGCCGGATTCCCGAATAAAATCGGGCCCACGACACAATTCAATAAAAAGCTGTTCGTTTTTCAGTACATAGTTCATTCACACCCAGCATCCATTTTGATTCGTTCAAAATCAAATATGATCGTTCTTTTTGTGAAATCGGAATGCGTTGTTGAAAGCGTTTTGTTACTGCTATTTACTATGTGATAAGTGATCACTTAATAAGAAACACATTATTATAAACAAATTTTTGAGTTTTGTTGACCAAAATTCATTTAAATGAAAAATTTAATCAATCATTAATTTAATGGCTAGTTGAGGAGGTTTGTTAATTAATTTTAAATCTCATAGAGACCGCAACGCGTTTTTGAACGGAAGTCATAGACAATAAAACTAATTTTCTTTACGGATGAAGACCAAGTTAATGGCTGCAAACCCTGTTTAGTCGCCGCGACGGAAAAAGGAAGAGCAATCATGTGATTACGGAATAGAAATTATGGTAAAACATGAACAAAACCTTCGAGCAACTTCTAAGGGACGGAAGGCCGCGTTGCTCGAAGGTTTTGCCCATGTTTTGCCATAATTTTTGCGATTAATATGTCCATATAAATCGCAAAAATACAAGATACAACAATATAATCAAACGACGAAAAATATAAAAAAAAAACTAAAAATACTAAAAACGATTGCTATTAAGTTAAAAACCAACTAACAATCATATAAGAATATAATATAAGCCAGGCAAGGTATTAAACCTGTAAATCAAATTTTTAAATAAATGTGATGGTACATATTGTATACATTCCCATTGTAAGGACACTGAGCAAGTAAGTAAGGAGGATTCCTCGCGGCGCCAGAATCTCTGTTGCATCCACTTTGTCCAAACTTATTTTAGACTGCTTACATTGCTGCTTACACAGTACTTCTGTTCCTGATTGGACTAATTTGTTAACATTTTCATATAAAACTCTTTACGCCCCTTTACGGTCGGAGCGCAGCGAAGGCGACAACATCTCCTGAGGATGCCACGTGAAGTGGCGAAACGCGTCGAGGTTTTTATTGTATTGGTATTGGGTACTAATAATTGCATTAACTGTACTGCATGCATTTTTGAGGGAGGGCGGGCGGTTTTCCTGCATGAAATAGTGCTTGCTCAATCAGTGTTGGTGTGGTGCGGGTGCTTCCTCAAATCGGTGTTGGTGCGGGTAGTGTGGAGAAGGTATCTAGGCCGGTATATTAACAAGCGGAAATCATTAGCAAAATAATTTTCTAAATCCATAATGCCCCTCCTGAAGCTAATACTATTTTAACACAAGTAATTAAAAGCAATTGTTTAGATCAGAATTTTCCACTCATTGCTCATCCCTTCAAATTAAAAAATCAGACACGTTTTATTTATCCCGAAAAGTTGAAAGCAAAGTATGCGATGGGGACTTGAAAGGCGCCGCTCGCTCGACTCCGCTTCTCTAGCGACGTGATATCGCTTGACAGTCCGGACACTCTCAATGCCCTTCGGTCTAAACACCCAGCTCCAGCAGCACCTCATTCACCGGAACCTCTCACAGATAAGTCCGCCTGCCTTCAAGTAAGCGAAAAAGAGGTTTTGAAAATATAGCCGATTTTCATTCAAGTCCGGTTCAAAAAAGATGGCGGTGTCAGACCGATTGCTGTGGGTTCCACTTTTCGTCGTATTACCTCTAAATTATGTAAAATTTTTGGCAAATTTCGTGACCATTTCGAACCACACCAATTTATAAGGCTTCTGTACCAAAGGTGGATGCGAGGCAGCAGTCCACTCGCTTCGCACTCTCCTTTCTCAAAATCGGACGGAGGTGCTGCTTAAATTTGACGTCAAAAATGCTTTTAACTCCATTGCTAAGCTCCATTGATAGGGGCACCCTGTTAGCCTGTTGCTTGTTTCGTTTCGTTTGGTTAGTAAAAATGATTTCAGTGGTCGGCCACGTTTTGTACCTGTTTCCTTACACTCGTAATATTCTCACCCATACTACTGCCAGCAACATCAACGGTGTTACCGCGCAAGAAATAATCCAAACCATCCAAACATAAAGATCCTTACTGAATCAACTCTTAACCTCTTAGGGTCAACTGTTTTCGATAGCGCCATTCCCACCCATTTTCAAAAAGCCATTACCAAATTTAATGAATGTTCTGATCGACTTTTGTAAATAAATGCACATTCGGCTCTATTTATTCTAAGGTTCTGTCTCTCGTACCCAAATTGAATTACCTCATACGTTGTTACCCAGTATGGAAATTCCAAAATTTAATTAACCATTTGGATGATTTGGTTAAATCACAATTAGAAAAAATTCTTAATATTCATTTTTCAGAACGAGCATGGAACCAAGCGTCTCTTCCTATACGTTATGGGGGGATTGGGACCCGCAAAATTTCGAGTGTTTCCTTACCAGCTTTTCTATCTTCAGCTTCAGCCTACAGCACTACTACTCTCGTTGCCAATATCCTGCGGCCTATCACCGCAACCTTCGAGGTGGCGTGCTTGGATGAAGCTAGAGATGCTTGGATAAAGGATTTTCCCTCTAAATTCCCTTCAGATTAAAAAAATTAGCGGAGCTGGGACAACATTTTTTGTGATTTTCTTTTAGAGACACTTTTACAAACAAGCATCAACAACGCTGATCTCGCCAGACTGAGGGCTGTGTCTACTAGAGAATCCGGTTATTGGCTACAGGCGTATGTTGGAACCCTATTAGACACAGAAACTCTCCGTGTGGCGATTGGTCTGCGTGTTGGTGCAGAGGTTTGCAGTCCACACAAATGGCCTTGTGGTGCTGATGTCAGCTCGTTGGGACACCACGGGCTGTCTTGTGCGAAGAGCGCTGGCTCGTTATCGCGCCATGCCTGCATTTACGACATAATCCGACGTTCCCTTGCCATCATCAAAGTGCCGGCTATACTTGAGCCGAATGGTATCGTGCGTGATAATGGCAAGAGACCTGACGGTATGTCGCTTATTCCCTGGCGGATGGGTCGGACTCTAGTGTGGGATGACACATTGGCGGCCTCCCATCTGCCCGGAACGAGCCAATGTGCAGGTGCGGCGGCGACTAAAGCCGAAAACATTAAGATAACCAAATATAGCCAAATAGGCACCCAGCACTGTTTCGTACCTTTTGGTGTCGAAACCCTAGGTCCGTGGGGTCCTAATGCACTCTCTTTATTTAAAGAGATTGCTAAACGTTTATTTGACGTCAGCAGTGACCCAAGAGCTAGCAGCTACCTCGCACAGCGACTGAGCATCGCAATCCAGCGAGGTAATGCTGCCAGTATCTTGGGCACCTTACAACGAGGACCATTTTTATAGTTTTTTCCCTTTTTATCTAGTCTATCTAAGTATTTGTTTCTTTTTCATGTTATTTTAATTTATAAGTTGTAAATATTGTTTTTTTATATTTATGTTGATACAAAAAATTTAATTAATGTGGTAGGTATATACTTTATTTGATATTTTAGCAACTTAATTGCACTTATAATATCAGTATATAAACTTGAAAAATTTTGTCTCAGGCGGGACTCGAACCCGCATCTCCTCGCATGCCGGGTGGGCGCCATACCATTTGGCCACCGAGACACTGCGACACGGCGCGAATTTTTCAAGCATATTCTTACGCTGTAAGCCAGCGTTGTTTCATCAAATGTTAGGAGTTTGCACCCTTAACACCCGAAAGAAACATCTTTGCAGATGTTTGACAGTCAGTTAAGATGAAACAGCTATTTATATACTTTATTTGATATTTTAGCAACTTAATTGGACTTATAATATCAGTATATAAACTTGAAAAATTTTGTCTCAGGCGGGACTCGAATCCGCATCTCCTCGCATGCCGGGCGGGTATCAGTATAAGTATATAAACCTGAAAATCAGTAACCCACTTTTGGCAAGCGTAGTGATTATGCATGTAGGTATGCTATGGTAATGGTAACTCG
This sequence comes from Anania crocealis, assembly GCA_949315895.1. NCBI lineage: Eukaryota > Metazoa > Arthropoda > Insecta > Lepidoptera > Crambidae > Anania > Anania crocealis. The sequence continues at coordinate 4,953,232 of OX438868.1, forward strand.
AATTCGATAATGGAGGTCCTACAGTGGAATGATTATTGGCCGTTATTATTATACTTAACTTTATGGGTTCGAAGGAACATTTTAGAATGGGGCTTCGTATTTAGTTCTTATATTTTGTTGGTAATAATCAAAAACGTGATACCAATTACCTTTAACAGAGAACGTCATAGAAAGTCTCGATGTCTTGATTAAAGACTACTAAAATTTGTAGGACAAAATTAGAGCACCTTTACGTAGCGTAATTAAATCACTAAAGGGACTGTTAAATTGGGGTTGAAGCTACCTTTGCAATCATATACAGTGTTGAGATTAACAAAATGGAATACATCCATGTATTCCATTTTGTTAATCTCAACCTATTCTAGGTCCGGTCGATCTAGAAGACCATCCGGTCTCCTGTGGAATTAAAAAAAGTACGAGGGAAATTCCACAGAAATTGTTGTTTTCATTTGTTTTATACCCAAAAAAAAATTATGAACCAGAGCTGACTCATGAAGCATTTAATAGACTAGGTTAAATTTCAACCTATGAAATTTTGAGATCTTGTTTAAGCAAACTTAATAATATTACTATAGATAGTAATAATATTATTTATTTATTTATTTAAACAAATATCATTATCATTATATTTTACAGGTCTCGCAAAAATTTTTAAAAGGTTTGACTGCGAGTACATACTGACACTCAGATTATATAATATAATATTACATAATGCTCAATAAGTTATATTAATAAATTTAATAACGTAAATAAAATGTTGCTAACAACAAAATGTTGCTAGCCATAAAATGCAGCTAACAATAAAATGTTAGATCATGGAAGATTTGAAATCAAATACTTTTTAATTTTTTTCGTAAATGACTTTTTATTACTACTATTTAGGACATCGGAAGGTAACATATTGAGAGTATAAGGTATTATTTTTGGATAAAGTTCTGTCGCCATACATATTAGTAATTCTAGGCACAACGTATTTATTTTGTGACACAGCTACGAGTATGACCTGGATATGACTATGCCGCAGCAGTGTCAAATGCTCATGAAGTTCGTAATTGTTCATTAGTAAAAGATATTTATGTTTAAAACTAGCGGGTAATATGCAATTGTTTTTAGTTTTGTTATCGACCAACAGCTTTAAGAACCGTATTTGTATTGCTTCTATTTTTTTCAATATTTGTTTTATATATGAGACCGTAACTGTCCTAAGCATATGACACCACCGAGTCAAGTATAAATGGAAAGTTTCCTTTACGCAAAAACGGCTAAACGGATTTGAAAGAAACTTGGCAAGGATGTAGATTATATGCTGGAATAGCATATAAACTACTTTTTGTCACGACAAAAATACAGTTTCCATAGGATAGTTTCAAATTCTAAATCCGAAGCGTACGAAGTCGCAGAAAACTGTTAGCAAGTAGTTAATTGAAAAAAAAATTAATTGAGACTTTATATGGTATTTAAGAAATTTAATTAGGTACAATAATAATTACAATATCAGTATTTAAACTTGAAAAATTATGTCCCAGGCGGGGCTCGAACCCACATCTCCTTAGCGCATCGCATATAGGTATTATTACTAAAAACTTAAAGCAAAAATATCTCATTCATTTATCAATCACTTAGGTATACTATAAACGTATAAACAAAGACAGTTTTCCCTTTGTTTAGCAAGGGGTTTATTATAGTTTTACTACCTAAATGACATACAGTTCACGAAATTAGAGAAACAAAAGAGTAAAAAGTACATTGTTGTTATAAAAGTTTTGTTAAATACATAATAAGCGTGGTATTATTGGTATTCGGAATGTCTTTGTGTTTTTAAACAATATAAATAGTTTTAAAATTAAAACACCACGTTTCTAATGGGTTGATAAAATCTTAAAGCGTTTTTAAGATTGTATTTTTTATCTTTTTTCCTACTAGCTGAAGCAAATACTCAAAATTAATTTATGAAAAACTCAGTTGACATTGATGGGACTGTTTTTTCGTTTTCTACGCTTTAATCATTATTTTCATTCATAAGGCTTAGTCTGGCCTTAGCATCTCCGGTTCCAGCGGCTATCGCCATCGGTAGGATGACATTAGTACTCCACATCGGCCCTATCTCACCCGTTCGCATGGGGCCCGGTCTGAGCGACCCAAAGTAGACCTTTGCTGAGCCATTGTGTTTGCCAACATCTGCCCTGACCGATTTCAATCCAAACTCGATTCCAAAAACAAAAATTTTAATGTTTATTGTGTTTGTACCCATCGGATATTATTTTTAAAACATAAAATTAAGTTTATTTCAATTAAAAAAATAGTTGTTAATAGATTATGGGCTATTTCATTGCAGAATAAAAGCATAATGAGGAGACCAGAATTTTTCTTTTCAATGGTATTATTTTCTTGTTTTGATATTTGTAATAAAATATCAATATTAGCCTTAGACCTTGAACCATGGGGACCACGCGCCCATTAACTGTATCGTAAGTTATCTAAAAGGTTAATCGAGTCATCTCACGATACCAAGGTTGGCCTGAACCTGGCCCAAAGAATTAGTTTAGCTATTCAGCGCGGTCATGTGGCTAATCTGTTTTTAGGTACCTTCTTTGTTTTGTTTGATTATATGTAGGTAGTATAGGCTTTGTAATGTAAATATTTATATTTTTATTATTATTACTCGATTCGTTGTAAAATTTTAAGTGAAATAAACCATCAAAATTTTTTATTAGTTAAATTAGTCTTACTTATTATATCAATAAAATATATAAGCCTTTTGTCCAAATGAATTAGTTTAGACAGGTAATACTTAATAAATTTGTCCGCAATCCCTCATTTACTTGGGCCCCCTACCCCTAGCAGAGTAAGAATACATAAAACCATAGATTTAGTACCGTATATTAATTAAATCTATGCATTTATCCATTATTTTAGAGTATTTAGAGTAATTATTACAACTGTAATATATTATATACTAAGATTATTAAGCTATCATGCTCATCGTATAATTAATGAGTGAGTGCACATTCCAATCCTGCGTAGTACAAGTTTAATTACGTCTATGGCGTCGTAGCAGTAAACATAGTGATTACTTGTTCAGTGGCAATAAATTCATCGTCCTTTTTTAATACCTTCATATCTACCTACTTAGATATTTTTTTGAAACCAAAATGGCGCAAGCCTTGTTGTCTGTCACATCTTTAGTCTATGATATATATTTGTCTCTTTTTAATTAATGATGCGCGAGCGAGCAAGCATGAAGAATATTCTGTGAAAGTTTGGTTGCTGTCATTCACCATTCCTCCTAGGAATTTGTTTTGCACGCGTGGGATTAAAATCTAGTTGAGATTACGAGAATTCATTTAGTTTAGTTCAATTTCAGAAATTGCAGTGAGAACATTTAGTGTAGTGTTAAAATGACGGCCTCAGAGGTTTCTTTGAATCGCAAAATTATATCGGAAGATTTGTCTAACGTAGAATTCGACACAAGTGAAGATGTGGAAGTTATTCCAACGTTTGATTCTATGGGATTGCGAGACGAGTTATTGCGAGGAATCTACACTTATGGTATGTACCTTTTTAAATTGTCTAGTATTTTATTGAGTAAACAAATAGGTAGTGGTATAACACGTGATTGTATTTTATAGGATTCGAAAAGCCGTCAGCTATTCAGCAGAGAAGTATCTTGCCTATTGTGAAGGGTAGAGATGTGATTGCTCAAGCCCAGTCAGGTACTGGTAAAACTGCAACATTCTCTATTTCCATACTTCAGTCTTTGGATACTACTTTACGTGAGACGCAAGTGCTGATACTCTCGCCGACCCGTGAGTTGGCTACGCAAATCCAGAAAGTGATACTTGCTCTAGGAGATTTCATGAACGTGCAGTGTCATGCTTGCATAGGCGGCACAAACCTTGGGGAGGATATCAGAAAGTTGGATTATGGACAACATGTTGTTTCTGGAACACCTGGAAGAGTGTTTGGTAAGAACAATAACAACCTCTTTAAGAAAGATTTTTGAGTGCTTCAATATTATGTAGAATCATATCAATAGATTTAATTAAATATGGATTTTAACCCTGTGCCTTGTTTTTTGTGAGTTACCTATTTTCAACATGTCGTCGCTTAAGTTCTAACACCGCGGAAGTCATATTTTGACCAAATAACGTTACGCATATCAAATACATCAAATTTCAAAATAGGATTAGTTCCTATTTTGAAATTTGATGTGTTCGCGTGAATGATACAGTACTTTTATTTTTATATTAAATAAACTTAACCTTATAAGGTTATTATAACCAAAATAAATTATTTTTTTTGCTCTCCTGAAAAGTTGCGTATTTGTCATCTGCGGTGTTAGAACTTAATCCCTCAACCCGCAGGAGGCACTCGGGTGCCACGATAACAATTGATTTCAATTGTGTCTGGAATAACTCACGATCGAGGGATTAAGCAACGATGTTGCAAATGCTATGATCTCATAAGATTAAACAATCTTGGCTTAAAATAATTAATATTAAATGACTAGGAAAGTTTAAATCATTTATCTTGTTAAATTCAATTTGGTAGTTAATTAATTTACTTCCTAGCACACTAACATGCAAATATTTCAACCATAAATTAGTCATTGTATTAAGGTTATTATACTATGGCACTAAAGTAAGAGGAATAAAAATATTTGCATTTTAATGCAAATTACATAACGACTTTTTTCCTTTTTTTACAGACATGATCAAGAGGCGGGTACTAAGGACCAGGTCAATAAAAATGCTCGTACTTGATGAGGCAGATGAAATGTTGAATAAAGGTTTTAAGGAACAAATCTACGATGTGTACCGTTACTTGCCACCAGCAACTCAGGTTGTGCTTATCTCGGCTACACTACCCCATGAAATTCTGGAAATGACTTCAAAGTTCATGACAGATCCTATCAGAATTTTGGTGAAACGGTATGTTTTGACTTCTCGATTGCAGTTAAAATATTAAGGGACAAATAGATTCATTAGGATCATGATTTCTTTTATTTCTAAATGATATTGAATTAACTGTAATTACCAAATTGTGTTTCATTAATCATTTTTCAATTGTTTACAGTGATGAGTTGACACTTGAAGGTATCAAACAGTTCTTTGTAGCTGTGGAGAGGGAGGAATGGAAATTTGACACTCTCTGTGATCTGTATGATACGCTCACCATTACTCAAGCAGTAATTTTCTGTAACACAAAGAGGAAAGTGGATTGGTTGACACAGAAGATGCAGGAGGCCAATTTCACTGTCAGCTCCATGCATGGTGATATGCCACAGAAGGAAAGAGACAACATTATGAAAGAGTTTCGTTCTGGACAGAGGTATGTAACTGCCTATGTGAATAAGCATTGTATTATTTTCTACTTATTTACTTACCTTTTATTCTACCTTTTTACTGTTTTATCATGTAATGTGAAATTCATAGGTTTGTTTTTAATTTCAGTCGAGTTCTAATTACAACTGATGTCTGGGCCCGAGGTATTGATGTGCAGCAAGTGTCTCTTGTTATTAACTATGACCTCCCAAACAACCGTGAGTTGTACATCCATAGGATTGGCCGTTCAGGAAGATTTGGACGTAAAGGTGTTGCAATCAACTTCGTTAAGTCTGATGACATCAGAATCTTGAGAGATATAGAACAGTACTATTCGACTCAAATTGATGAAATGCCAATGAATGTGGCAGATTTAATATAAACATGGTTGACCCTGCAATTGATTCCTGGCTGATGCACTTTGGTAAAGGAATATCATCTATGATGAAAGTGTCTTACCTTTAGACATCTACTGCATCTACACTACTCAACTCAAAATGGAATGTCTGTCAGTGTAGATAGTTGATTGTGACCAACTCTGCAAAAATTAACTGTTGTTACCTGGCATTCCAATGGGTACATGCACTTTGGTGAAAGTACAGTATCTAATGGCTTCTTGTTTTATAAACTTAGTATATAAACAGCATTAAGCTGTACTGTGTTTTAGACTTAATTTGATTATAATGTCATAACATAATATAATGTTTACTTGTATTCTTGCTTTTTTATTTGTAGATAATTTCTCGGTACCGCAATGTGCACACATAGGTTAGTTTGTTTGATCCTACAAAATCCTACTATTTGGTCACCTCGACTGTAGTACTTTTTCACAGAAGTTTGATTATTACTTGAAGTAAATCAGTAAAGTTTATACTGTTCGGTGGAGCAGTTAGTTAAACATTTTTACTAACAAGACTATAGCAATTGCCTATTAGCAACCAAATTTTACATAAATTGATTTATTTTTATGACAAACATTTCAATTGTGGGACCACCATTAATCGATTGAAACGTTTGAATGGCTAGTTTTGCAAACTACAGATGGAATTTACAATAATAATAATTCAATTCTTTTTTTGACAACAAGGCCCAATTTGTTAGTAACAATATCTTAAGCTATGTTAGTAAGTAATTTCTAAAACAGATTTAGTGCGTTGAGCTAGAGTCCAAACAAGCGGGCTGTCTAGCCGGTCGGCTATCGCACGCAGAATGATGTTGGGACTGCCACGCAGCTTGCGCAAGAGTGAGGCAGATCTTTTGCGTAGCGATGGGCGTTATTAACCGTAACTAGTTATTTAAGCAGTTACAAGCCCGAGCAGTGATCACTCGTTATCCGCAACAACAATAACTAGTTAGATTCATAACGCCATTCAAACGATCGAAATAGGCATCAGTCTTCAATAACTGCTTTATATCACAACGCTCTGAAGTTAAATTGAATTCACTCTTATGTGAAAGGTCTAGCGTAGTTATTTGGTTGGCTTCACTTTTCACGAAAAATCACTGGTTTTAAGTTACTCGTTATGACAAGTTGAAAACGACGTTTTACACTGCACATCCCACACATCGTTTTGATTACATGAAGGAGTAAAACGAGTAATGTATAAAGGGTTTAAAAAAAGAATCGCAACAAAAGAGTGATAGCTTTGTTGCGTGTATGAATGAAACAACTATAGGACGCGAGCGTAAGTGTGAATGAAACAGGTATATTCGGCTTTCGGTCAGCAGCTCTCAATGCTCTCATCCACTCTACTTGTACGTGAAGTGATTAAGTTATACCTGCTATCTAACCAAACGTTTTAACCTTATAATAATCACGTTTGCTTCAGAGAGTTGTAAAAATAACTAGTTAAAAAAATCACTAGTTATGAAACCAGTTATTGGAAATCACATCACGGTTAGGTTACGTTATCTCAAAATCCGATAACGACCCATCGCTATTTTTGCGCCAGGTGGCGTCGTAACCGTCCGTGCGCGCCTCGGCGAACATTGAGGAAGCCACAGAGTACATTTTAAGCGCTGCAAAAGCGCGGCAGCCGCAACTGCGCTCTGAATGCGTTGTTGTATTGGACCCGCAAGGCATTGTAAACCTTTTGCGCATACTTGAACCACAGATAAATCAGTTAAAATCAGTTTTATTTCTGCAAATAGGCCCCAGGAGGCGCTTTTACACGTCCCAATATTTAAACCTACCACTGCTTCGGGACAAGTCTGGGCTAGTGCCGAGAAGAAGCAGCGCAAGAAACTCGGTCACTATTGTCAGCCTCTTTTGAAATAAATTTTTACAAGGTAAGGTAATTTTTACAAGGTTTAAGCAAGTACGAGCTGGGACAACTTAATGCCATACATTTCTATCATTGAAATAATCATTAACAGTGTAATAGCCTTTTTTCATTAAAATAACTTTAACATACGATTTAAGTTTATGTACAGGGAGTTCAGCAATATCCTTTGGTAATTTGTTGAAAATACGGATACAATTTCCCATAAACGATTTTCCTACTTTTCGCAGTCTGAAGCCTGGAATGGCGAGTTTATCTTTATTTCTCGTATTAAAATTGTGTACGTTACTTTTCTTAAGAAATAAATGTATGTTCTTACGAACGTAAATAATATTCTCGAGAATATATTGAGAAGACACTGTAAGTATATTAATCTCTTTGAAGAGCGTTTTCAGCGAGTCACGGGGTCGAAAGCCGTAAATAGCCCGTACAGCACGTTTTTGCAATATAAAAATTGACTCAATATCTGCCGCTGAGCCCCACAATTGAATTCCGTATGACATTATGCTATGAAAGTAGCTAAAATATACTAATCTTGCCGTTCCAACATCAGTCAATTGCCTTATCTTTCTCACAGCATAACCAGCAGAACTAAGTCTTCCAGACAGCCCCCTAATATGAGCACCCCATTGCAAATGAGAGTCTACAGTTATACCCAAAAAGGTAGTAAAATCTACAGAGTTTAGTGGTTCATCTTTAACAATAATATGAGGGGCAGCTAACCTTACGTTTGGCATCGTAAATTTAACACATTTTGTTTTATTTGCATTTAGTAAGAGATTATTTGTTGTAAACCAATGCAATAATTTAGAGAGGGTATTGTTAACATAGTCAAATGAAGATTTGCCCCTCTTGGTTTTAAAAATCATTGATGTACGAGGGCGGGTCAATAAGTCCGTGACTTTTTTAATTTCTGACCTCTTTACTGAAAAAGCAACACTACTCCTGTCAACAAGTATCTGTCAGTTGATTCCTATCAAAATTTGAACTTGCTGCGTCAGTTAGTTTGTGTTTGACAGCTATTTTTATCAGACTACCCAGTAATTTGAGGAAAAAATTGAAAAATGTGAATTTCGTGTGCTTATTAAGCATTATTTTTTGCGAAAAAAAACCATTACCGAGACTAAGGCTAAGCTTGATAAATACTATGGGGACTCTGCACCATCGATTTCAATGGTAAAAAAGTGGTTTACTGAATTTCGTTGTGGCCGTAAAAGCACTGAAGATGCCGAACGTCCTGGACGCCCAGTTGAGGTCTCTACACCCGAAACAATCGAAAAAATTCAAGATATGGTGTTGGCCGACCGAAGATTGAAAGTGCAAGAGATTGTGGAAGCCGTAGGGATCTCGCATGGCTCAGTGGTTTCAATTTTAAAAGATCAATTGGGCATGAGAAAGCTTTCCGCAAGATGGGTGCCGCGTTTGCTCACAGTCGACCACAAACGCAATCGTGTAACAACTTCACAGGAAGGTTTGGCGTTGTTTAATCGCAATATGGAGGAGTTTTTGCGCCGTTTTGTAACCGTGGACGAAACATGGATCCATCACAACACACCAGAGACCAAACAACAGTCAAAACAGTGGGTTTCTAAGGGTGAATCGGCGCCAAAGAAGGCCAAGGTGGGTTTGTCAGCCAATAAAGTTATGGCGACTGTTTTTTGGGATGCACGTGGGATAATCCACATTGACTACCTTCAAAAGGGAAGAACAATCAATGGGGAATATTAGCCCAACTTATTGGACCGCTTCAATGACGATTTGAAAAAAAACCGACCTCATTTGGCCAAGAAAAAAGTTCTTTTCCACCAAGACAATGCAAGGGTGCACACATGTGCAGTTGCCATGGCAAAAATCCATGAATTGGGCTATGAATTGCTCCCTCATCCACCCTATTCTCCAGATTTGGCTCCGAGTGACTACTTTTTGTTCCCAAACCTGAAGAAATGACTTGGTGGAAAAAGATTTGACTCCAATGATGAAGTCATCTCGCCAAAAAAGGCCTATTTTAAGGACCTCGACAAATCATATTTTTTGGAAGGGATAAAAAAATTGGAGAAGCGTTGAACAAAGTGTATAGAGCTCAAGGGAGACTACGTTGAAAAATAAAATGATTTGTTTATCAAAAAATCTGTTTTATTCCAAAAGTCACGGACTTATTGACCCGCCCTCGTATCATCTGCAAACAATACCATCTCACAAAGATTATGTAAGTAACGGGGAAGGTCATTTATATAAACTAAAAATAGCAGGGGTCCTAATACTGATCCCTGTGGGACACCCATAACAAGGGCCGACCCTGAAGACTCAGCTCCATTTATGCAAACCTTTTGTATCCTGCCTTTAAGGTAAGAACTTGATCCAAGGAATCATTCGATGCACCATAATGTTTAAGTTTTTTAAGTAATATTTCATGGTCTACACAATCGAAGGCCTTTGAAAGGTCACAAAATACACCTAAGGCATCTAGCTTACTCTCCCAAGCCTTAAACACATGTTGACACACTTAAACAGAGACCCCGAGTAGAGTGAACTACAATACGCTTTGAACAGAGTTATTTTTGGCTCCGACCGTACATAGTGAGAATCTGTGGATCAGCATATTCGCCCGGACTGACAATGACAATGGTTCAAGTACTTTTACTAACTCTCAGTAATAGGTATCTATATTTTAAATATTACTGTAACTGGATCTCAATGTGAACTTATCGCGATCAATTGAGGGACCACCTTTTACATGCTACTTTTTCTTATTAAGTAAGCAGGAAGAAGTGACAATTAATGAAATTAGTTTTACAAATCTTTCAATAAGAGTAGCCATTTACAGCAGTTGTAAATTTTAAGTAGATTAATAAATATGGATACTTGTCAGTCACGACTGAGGGTCCACCTTTATCCGAATGTAACTTTCGAGTGCAGACTTTTACAAATTAGAGGATGAATTTACAATCGTTTGAGAACTTTTACTATAGGCTGACACATTCAAAAGTTCAAAACTCCAATGTAGACCTTCAATGGGAACGTACACGTTTCAGATTAGCGTTTTTTTTTCTGCGCGTATTCGTTCTCGTTTTTAGCAGACGTGCTTACTCGCGCGCTTGCGCGCGCTATATTAAATCTAACACGCGTGTATGCGATAACTCCGGCAAGTACGATCGAACGAGCTTCCAAAAAAAACACCGCGCATTTAGTCTGTACTCGCCCCAACGCCCTTATTTCTCAATTTAGAAAATAATATAATTTGAAAGGTAATTAGGTATTTATTTTAGTAAAAACCTGTTCACTGATAATTTACAAAATTTTATTCAAGTCAAATAAAACTTGCAATGGGTATGAGCGATAACAAACAAACTATAGATTTACAATAATTATAATTTAGCACTGTAAATTAAAAAATTAGAATGTACTACATCTAAGAACTATCATAAAATCAATGAAAGATCAAAAGAAACTGTTAGTGCACACAATACTTAAAAGTTATTTTCCTTAACTACCTATTCTTTCTTCAATTTGAATTTTCTAAAAATGGGAATGCATGTGTTTTTTATATAGGTGGTATATACAAAATTGAGATTATAATAACAATGTATCGCAAATAATTGCATCACAATTGAATTAAGAAACACCAAATTCTACATCCTTGGACCAAACAGTACATAATACCTACTTGGGGCCTGGACCATACCATACAATTAGAAACTTTATAAGAAGAAGAACAAATACTCTTCTCTTCTTAAGAGCAACAGAATAAGCATATTATAGGTGTGTGTAGAACAGATCAGCAGATTTCAAAAACGTTACACTACATAACTGTGTATTTCTATTTTGGGCTAAATTAAAGTAAATTATGATATATTTTTCTTCTTCATAATCTTTCTTTTAGTGATAACAATAAATTAAATAACAATGATAGTGTTTCAAACTATTTACAGTATTTTATTAAAGATTTTTGTTACTACATGAATGGTTCATTAAAAATACTTACAAATATATTTTTATTATTTTGCACCACCCTTTGAGAGAATATCAATACAAAGTAAAACCTATAATGCAATGAACATTTAATGTACCTAATTGTAATGAATTATGTTACATAATAATTAATTAATCCCTCGATCGTGAGTTATTCCAGACACAATTAAAATCAACTGTTATCGTGGCACCCGAGTGCCTCCTGGGGGTTGAGGGATTAAGATCACATTCATTTACAATGGATTACTAAATGTTAAGTGTTACTGAAGTTTATGTATATTAGCAATGCCTGACAACAATAGATACAATAAATATTCACCTAAACAGTAATTTAAATATACAATTGTTAGGTACAAAAAAGTTTACAATAAAGATGTCATTATATTCCCATCTCATAATACTATGAGATTTTGTCAAATGATCTTCAATACATAAATACATAAATGTATGTGACTTTGCATTAACAGACAATAACAATATCAAATTTTATTCTAATAAATTAAAACTAATCTTATCGATATATTACTAAGATTTTTAAACTTTTCAAAAGAATATACTTAGATCTCATATAAGTTTTATTCTTAGGCCTATAATAATGGCCTTCGAAATATCACATATTACAATTCAGTTGCTGCTGATGAGTAGTGGGCATTCCAGCGTCTATAAATGAATATGCCAATAGCTCCAACTAGCAGAGCTACTAACACCTCAGTCAGCTGATCCAAGAAACCAGAACTTGACTCTGTGGACTCCAGTACCTGGGGCTGTACCTCTGTTGCTACCAGCTCTTCAGTAGGCTTTGCAGCTTGCTCATCTTCCCCTTTAAATGCTATCTGATTTAATACTGATTGCTCTTCCTCTGTGACCGGTTTAGCTGCTGTTGATGACAACAATGCTGCAATTTCACCACATTGTGGGCAAGACCATGTGACAGACTTTTTCGCCAAAACTCTACGCTCGGATGGAGTGTAATCTAGGGAGCCTAAAGTACCTTCTGCAGGGGTAGGCATGAATGCAATCAAAGCTAACAAAGCTGTCCTAATGGACCATGACGGTTGCCATGTCTCTGGGTGATGCCCGGATATTGATAAGCATATTTTTTTGTTCACTTCGAATCTCCCATTAGGCGTCAAAAGAATAATATGCGGTGGATGCATGGGATACTCCTTGGGCAATAATATTCTGCCATGGTAGATACCTCCCTCGAAGTCTGTACCCTTAGGGCCTTGTACTGTGAAGTGCCACTCGAAAAGATTGTCTTCCAAGGGTCGAGCACAATATTCTTCGGTGGCCTCTGCCAACTCTAAGGCCTCCCTCATAAGTCGCTTCACACCAGGACATTTTGTGTTGTATTTTTCACCCATATCTGCCATATTCTAAAAAACTTGGAACACGTATAGACTATTATTCTCTTAACCAGGGTGTTGGTTGACGCAACGGAACAGTAAGAGAACACGTAAGTTCTTGATGTAATCACGGTAAAATTTGATAACAAATCATTCGATGTCGATGCAGCAAGTTGTCAAAACTTTTTTTTTCCTTTAATAAGTTTAACGGCCTCGGATACTTGTCCATACAGCCAATTCTATAGTAATATTGTCTTTATTTCTGCATTAGAACGTTGATGTTAGGCGTTTTAATGCTTCGATGGAGTTTTTGGAGACAGTCGAAAGATTTAAGGAATGAAGAGAAGTCGCGCAATATTCACGGTCCACTTTCCTTGGTTACGACTAGTTACGACCCATACACCATGTTATTTCACCGACCTGTACATTGTTCACTAGCACGACACTTTGTTTCGCAAAATAACATCACTTTTACAACCCAAAAATCACTATAAACAATAAAAATTCGATAAAATAAACGGCCTCCAAACGTATCTCACGAACTCCCGCCAAAAACTAACTATAGATAGATAGACAATTTTTGACTTTTTTAATGATTTATACATTGCTATAATATAGAACTCGGAAAAGCTTTTTTAAGCTATTGCATAGCTTCTATCGCGGGCCTTGAGCGTGGAGACAGAATCCAGAAATTCCGTAACGAAAATAACCTAACCGGGGCGAGGCACGATCGAAAATTATAGAATTTCCGAAATTTAAAAGAATTTAGAAGTAATAAGGATTTTGACAGTATGGTTGCCTATGGTAACCATATCTGCCAAAATAACAGAAAAACTTAATTAAAAAATTATAAAATTAAGCTATTGCATAGCTTCTATCGCGGGCCTTGAGCGTGGAGACCGAATCCAGAAATTCCGTAACGAAAATAACCTAACACCCCCCCACTCCGACCGGCACAGCGTTGATACTTTTTAGTTTTATAATTGCGTTGATAAAAAATGCTATGCAATAGCTTTACTGCAGCAGTCTCCGAGTGCCACACGTCTTTTTTTTTTTTTGGCTTACACGGCTTGTGCATCGCCACAACAGGTAAAAGGTAGGGAATCATTTATTAGAAAGGAAAACAAACCGGGAATCTTTATAGGATCAGGAAGGAAGGAAAGGTTATTGAATAGAAAAATATATAATTGTCTCATAATCATCACTTGTTAGAAAAAAAAAAAAAATTAAAAAAAAAACTGTCAAGTGTCACTGTCAAGTGTGGTAGGTAGCTTGCTTGCTTCTTCTGATTATAAATGTGTCAAAGTTTGCAAAATTTTGAGTCGCTTTCTTAAATAAGTACACCTTTTTTCAAGAATCCTACCTATTTTCATAAGTAAAAAATACATTCTTCAAAATGGACGGTCCTCCAGGGACAGGGCCACTAAATAACAGCTTTCCACCTATGCCACCTCCACCGGGCTCCATGGGTCCAGGCAGCATGGGACCGCCAGGAACAATGCCACCCGCACCATCATCTGGCGGTCCACCGCCGCCTAACATGCCACCGCCTGGTATGGGTCCTCCACCAGGGATGATGGGAATGGGTCCACCGGGAATGGGACCACCCGGTATGAACATGGGTCCGCCAATGGGCCCGCCAGGTATGGGTCCTCCGCCAAACATGCCGATGGGTCGAATGCGTGGAGGGCCAAAAGGTTTTAATCAAATGGACATGGGTCCGCCAGGGATGGGGCCACCAGGAATGGGTCCTCCACCAAACATGCCAATGGGCCATGGACCTTGGGAAGGTCAACCTCCAGGTTGGGTTAGACAAGGAAGAGATGGACCTCCTGGATGGGATGACCATGGTGAGGAGGTTGAAGACAGTGAGCCTCCAAGTGAGGATCAAGGGCCACCACCAGGCCCTCTCCCGGCATTACCATCCCTGCTGACAATGAAGATTGATACCCCTGAGGAGTTTCGAAATAAGCCAGCCCCAGTTGGTGGAGTGGTGCTGCCTAAGGCTCTGGAAGAGGCTCTTGCTTACAAAGATCAACGACAGGCAGCCCTTGGAGACCAAGCTGAACAACAGGAAAAAGGTTTATTTTTAACATTTTGAACAATATTTTTTTAGCAGATAAAGATTAAATAATTTGTGATGCAATTGTTTTTGTGAATTTGTTTTTACAAAAGGGTTGTTAGTGTGATGGTGTGGAAAAATAACATGTGTTGTTTACAAGTGTAAATATTTTTCTAAATGTAATGATAAGGCATTATCATACCTCTTGTTAAAAATAACAGAATCACATAACCTTCTGGGTATCCCCAGCAAAGATGATACAACTATTCAAATAAATTATGTGTTTCAGAGGTTACTAATGCACCGGAACCACCTCCAGCACCCGTAATCAGTGTGGAATACAATGCAGAAGAGGATGAAGGAGATTCTGATGAGGACAACATGCCAGAGGCACCACAGCCTCCTGTCATATCAAAACAAGAAGTTAGTTTTTTTTATTATATAAATTTGTTACATAGTAGTATGTCCAATTCAAAGAAATTTTAAAATAAAGAAATATATTAGTGTAAATTATTGTAACCTTTAGCATACCATGTATTCTACATGCAAGTGTTCTGGGCCCCAATTCTGCTAATTTACAAATGGCTCAAAAGAATCGCAATGGCATGGCATTAATATATTTTGACATTACTACCATATTAAATGTGTCAAAATATACAATTACGATTCTATTGAGACATTTGTAAATTAGCGGAATTGGGGGCCTGTTTTGCTGCAAGGGTCCAATATATTTTATCATTGATGCATTCATGAATTTAACTGTTAACAAGTAATAATATATATATTCCTTGATTAAAATTTTTAACTGCCTGTCTGGGGCGGTTTATGAACCCACAACCCAATAGAGCTGTTTCATCTTAAACAAATTGTTAAATGTTTCTTTTTGATGTTGGTTGAACTAATTGAAAACATTGATAAAACTCCACTGGCTTACAGTATAAAGCCTTGAATAAATTCGTCGGAATGGTTATATGTAGTTGTTGCCTGGTAAGGGACGGTTGCGGATCCAAGTTATTTCAAATTTTTTGTCAAGAAATCCTATCTTTAATTTTCACATTGTTTTAAGTATGAAATTACTAAAAGTTAAAATATGTTTCAGACAATTGCAATCAAAGCAAATAAGAATAAACGCAATAAAAAGAAGAAAAAAGCAGCAAAGCAAAGGCGCAAAGAGGAAAACAAGAAGAATTTAGAAAGTAAAGAAGACAGTATGAAGTCCAGTGACAAAGAAAATGAGAAAGAAGCTGAGATTGAGTAAGTTAAATCAATACCAGTACGACATATTGTGTATGATATCTCAGTTTTGTTTTATTTGCTTGTTAAAATGCAAATAACCTAAAAAATTATTGAAACTCAAATTATCCCTTGAACTGCTAAGTTGCCGCAACGATCAGCACTGGGATTATTTCTATAAGCCATGATGAATTTTGGCCGAACCTCTGTCGGAGTCTGCCAAGATGCTCTGCGCGTTAATAATAAGTGGTTCATACTTAAAATGTAAAATATTCAATAGTACACAAAGATAAGGTTAACGATAGGACTGGCATGTCTAATGTTAGACTAAAGTCCTTAAATAAATTTAGAAAAAAAAAAGCCATGATGATTCTCTTTATATGTCACTAGATACTGCGTTATTTAACAATATTAAACTACTGGGTGGGAGAAAATCAATAATAAAGAAGAGTTAGGTTTTCCTAGGTTAAGTCATTTAGTGTGTGGAAGGTTGTGTTTTCGAAGCATGCCCCTTTTTTTCTACTAATTAAACATCTGTTTATATTTCAGGTATGTCCAAGAGAACATTCAATTCCACGAACTCGAACCGATGTACCGCCAGTTCCACCGTGTGCTGGAAGCATTCAAGATCACTGAGAAGAAGGAAGACGCAGTAATTGATGATGCTGGGAAAGACGCGCCGAAGCCGAGCAAGCCGCAGGAGAAGGTGCAAGATCAGTTTGCGGCTGATGAAGAGGCTGCCGAGGTAAGTTTTTATTTGTTTGTTTATTTCAACATTTAACCATGACTGATTGAATGTCGTGGGTAGGGTAAAGTTTGAGGTCGTAACCATAATATTACATTATTTTTTTACTATTATGGTTATAACATGACACTATATCCTTAAACAATCAATCAGTCATGGTTCAAAATGGAATAAAATTTTTCGTTGAAATGTGATCTTGCTCCTTTTTTTTTAGGTCTGTTTAAAATAATTATGATGAATCTCTTACATAACCTTCAAGCCACTGGTTAGATGGCCGTTGGCATAGTAATTGTTGTTTTTCAATTGGATAAAGAAAGAGCTTTTTGCTTGTGGCTATGCAAAGTGATTTTCAATTTGAAATGAAGTAACAAGAGCAGAAATCATCGTTGCGCAACTAATAATTCCTAAGGCAATATGAAGACTAAAACAACGACACATATTTGATAGCCCATTTTTGTTATGAGGAAATTCCCATAGAGGGATTATACTCTAAATGTTAACTCTTTCGACTGATTGCATGATAAAATAAAAAAAGGTCAAAACGTAACGGACAGACAAATAAACGAATTCATTTTGTTTATTTTTTTTTTATCTATGTTCTTATGTAAGCGGAAAAATGTATGTCTTTATGAGATTAAACGTCTTTGAACCTAACCCACTTTCGCATTTATAATACTAGTAAGCATTTCGTCACAGAAAAACGCGGCTGACGAGAAGGAGCGCCTCTCTAAGCGTAAACTGAAGAAGCTGTCGCGCCTGTCTGTCGCTGAGCTGAAGCAGCTGGTGTCGCGGCCGGACGTGGTGGAGATGTACGACGTGACGGCGCGCGACCCCCGCCTGCTGGTGCAACTGAAGGCGCACAGGAACACTGTGCAGGTGCCCAGGCATTGGTGCTACAAGCGGAAGGTTGGGAACATATTCATTACTAGCTTTTGCTGGCGACTTAAGTAGTTATTTTTGGTATGTTTTTCTAAAAATAAAATAAGATCATCCCCCTTTTTAAAGTCGGTTAAAAATCCTAGCTAGCCTATATCGTCCGTCTAATCGGCCATCGTATAAAATTTCATCAAATCGGTTCAGTGGTTTTTGAGTTTATTCATTACAAACATACACACACACACACAAAATACAAATCTTACCACTTTATAATATCAGTGTAGATGTAGATGTATATAGTATCAGTGTAGAATAAAGCTTTATGCCACATTAAAAGAAATGAGATTTTATACTGCCGCTTCATTCTCCCTGGGTGGTGTTCCAAAGCATAGATCAGCTGAGGGAGAGAAAGGGTGATGTATGAACTTTCAAGATACCAGTGAGCTTGAGGCATGCTGATATCTTGAGATTTCATATATGGGTGTACAAGATACGACTAAAGGAGTGCAATAAGAACCATTGGCTAAATTGCGATCGATTTTTGGAGATTTATGAGAAATCCTTTTTTTTTGTTATGCTTATGTCCAGCAGTGGAATGATGTAGGGTGAAGGTAATAAACATAAAATATGTAATTATCATTGTTGTCGTCCACTGCTAGACACAGACCTCTCCAACAGGAGAATTTTTACAATAATCACCATGTTTGGCAGGCAGGTTGGCAATCGAAGTTTGGCTTGTAGTGTATAAAAGACCCAGCTACCCGTCTTCTTTTAGCAGTGTTCCTGATGCCCTACTCTGCAACATGAAGCTCGTATTTACGGATATATCTGTCTCTTTCAGATACCTAAGACATCAGTATGAGTAATAGGGACAGATGGATTCGAATATACGGACATTGTATGATTGTGTTGCGGAGTAAGGCCTTTGTAGTCGCCTCTAACATCCAAGAAAAGGGGTAGTGCTGGTTCAACACGACACTAACCTATATCATGTACTAATGCTATCTTAAAACATTATTTGACAGTACTTGCAAGGCAAGCGAGGTATAGAGAAGCCGCCATTCGACCTGCCCGACTTCATCAAGAAGACGGGTATCATGGAGATGCGCGCGTCGCTCCAAGACAAGGAGGAGACGAAGACGCTGAAGGCAAAGATGCGCGAGCGCTCCCGGCCCAAGCTCGGAAAGATAGACATCGACTACCAGAAACTGCATGACGCGTTCTTCAAGTACGTTAAACAAGTTTTCCAAGACAATTTTTGATTAAATGCATGTATGTAAAATCACAATATTTCAATCGCAGTTCGATCGTGATTGAATTGGGCGATTTTGACATTTTGCCCATACTAGAACTGTCAAAACCTACTATTCAATTACGATTGTGATACGATTTGGTTACGCGAATTTATTGCGTTGATTTTGTGTGCTTTTAGTAGGTATTTTCAGTCCAAGATGCAGTTGTCTCTATCACGCTCTGCGGGGCAGGCTTGAGGTTGGGGAGGCGCGGACTAATACGTATACACTCCATGTGATGTGAAAAATAGTGAACGGGGTGTGGTGTGGGGGATGCGTGCCACGCAACAGTCCCACTCACACATTGATAGCTCGGTTGTTCGGGCACTGCGCGACAGCAATAGATTTTACTAATACCTATTTTCAATTCTCTCTCAATTGCAAATTACTTAAGAAGCACTAGACCATAATTTCGAGAGAAAATTCTCTTACCAGTTCATTTGCCGGTAATGTGTCGCTTAATATGGGTCTCATAAGGGAACACCCAAAATTTCCGAAATATTTAATCCGAAATTGAATATTCCGATTTCAAACCTCCGAATATCAAAGTTCAGAAGAATCAAAATTCCGACTATTCAAAACCATGATTACCATTTTACAGAATATCAAAAGTACGAATCTTTTATATTCCGAATCTCATTAATACAAAGGATGAAAAATCCGTTGTGTTATTATGAACCCGAAAAACTTTATTACGAATTTTAAATTTCCGAAAACTCATTGTATTAATAAAGAATTTAGTTGAATCCCGACTCGTCATGGTCTTTTTGCCGTGGTACTTGTCTGCCCAATACTAGAGTGTAATTTAAAAGCCGGAGGCGCGGTGGGAGATCAGTCCTTGCTCGCAGTGACGAACCTCGGGCGCCCGGGCGAGCTGTAGCGGCTGAGGCTGGTACCAGTAAGCCGAAGCTGCGAAAGCGAGTGTGGGTGCCCGAGATTTGTTATGCAAGGGCGGAAGGACTGCATGTTTGCCTGCTTGCCTGAATCCATGCATGCTTGCCTGTTTGCTTGCCTGTATGCATGATTGTATGCTAGCTGGCCTGTATCCATGCTTGGTAGCCTGCATACATGCTGCTTGCCTGCATGCACGCTGCTTGCATGCTGCTTGCCTGCATGCACGCTGCTTGCATGCTGCTTGCCTGTATGCATGCTGCTTGCCTGTATGCATGCTGCTTGTCTGCATGCATGATTGCATGCTTGCTTGCATGCATGCTGCTTGCCTGCATTTATGATTGCAGAACCTAGTTAGAGTAGCATTTAATATGAATTAGTATTGTGCATTTGTATATTTTATTATATATAATGTAATAATTTAATATTATCGGTAGATTCTTAGGTGCGGGAAAATAATAAATATTTTTTTGAATATAAAAACAATCAAGCGTTTAGTTTTTGGTTTTATGTGTTTTCGGAATATTAATATTCGGAATTCGTATTTATGATATTTCGAATTATTAAAGATTCGTAATTGATATGATTCTGGATTATGAAATTCGGCATTCTGAAAATTGTACTTATAAATATTAGGAATTTGGAAATTTAGGTTTTATAATAAGTATTAGGACTTATAATAGACCGGATTTGTAATTTTCGGAAATCTGTATCATTCGGAATTATAAAAATCGGTATTTTTAAATTCGTGATAGTCAATATCGGAATTAAGTTTTTCGTATTTATGTAGGTGTACCCGTCTCTCATAAGTCTCAAAGCAGCACAGCGCAAAATGTACAGAGCAATTGCTTCAATTCCGTACATATGATTGTCAATTCGCTTGATGCCTTAGTTGAGGTTTATGCCAAATTGGGTGTCCTATGGCTGCGATGAGGAATGATTGGCTATCTTTAATCGTCTTACAGCCGTTTTCAATATCCTATCTATCCTTAGTTTTGGCATATCCGAGATAGAAAACAACTTCTGTCTTTGTTTCTCTGGACGGAAAAATCAGAGATAGAAACTGTTTCCTATCTACGATATGTCAAAACTAGCGATAGATAGGTTATTGGAAATGGCCGTTAGTTTAATAAATCAATTTTCAAATAGCAGAGGTCATATAGTTCTTTGCTAATGATTACATAGATGACTCTATGTGTCCACAGTTGATTTTACTTTTCTTTAACACCTGGTACGATCAAAGATATCAGATGGAATTTGATTGTTATGTACACAATTTTGATCTTTCTTGAGCCAGTGTAATAGCTGGTTGTGTGTATTATTTTCCACTATTTTAAATTATAGGAAAAAGGCGAATTAACATGTGCGAGGAAGTATAAAGGTAACAGCAACACTTATGTGGTGTTCTTCTGATTTTTTATATTTAAAGTATCCCTTAATAGAAGGGTCAGTAGCCTGGATTATAAAAGGGCATAACTTTATATTCCACCTGAGGCAGAAAATATTTAATTCTGATTTTATAATGTTTGGTTGCCATCGTACTAAGGCGCCATAGTTCGCGTCGCGTGACATCTTATTCCTTAGCCTTATTGTTACGAATAGTATATTTGAATTTCGGAATGTCATTAGTCGATGATCGGTGGTGGTCCGCCTACTACGCGACGGTTGGGTTCGATTCCTGGTCAGCTCAATTTAGAAAAGTTGTTTGAGTTTTGAGTTTCTAAATTTGCTTAAGCTTAGAAGGCTAGGTTTTCGAACGTTGAGCCTTGCTTCCTTGATCAAGTCTGAGACATCAGAAGCCTGTGACAGGTGGTTTGGAAAGCTGACACATGATTAACCCTGTTTTTTTTTTCACTTTTATTATTTCCGTCCAGTAGCAATCTGTAGTAAACTACAATAATCCACTCTTTTGTCTGTGTCAGTCACTGTATTTTTGGCACGTTTTAGGGTGGAGTCCACTGACTCTTTTTTCTCCTGCTTTGTATTTATGTGTTTATTTCAATTATCTCTGATGAATCAATGGTTATCCTTCACCGATAATCTGGTGTCAGAGTGTCGTATAGTTTTACTATAAGAGAATAAGTATAACATTACAATACGAACAAAGATAAATCGCAATCGTGTAACAGGTGGCAAACCAAACCCCGCATGACGATCCACGGGGACCTATACTACGAAGGCAAGGAGTTCGAGACGAGGTTGCGCGAGAAGAAGCCGGGCGACCTGTCGGAGGAGCTACGGACCGCGCTCGGCATGCCCGTTGGGCCTGGCTCGCATAAGGTAGAATTTAATTACGCTAATACATGATTTCCCATACCCAAAGGCTGTCTGGAAGAAATCGCCTTTAGCGAAAAGACCGCCTACATTTAGATAATTTTATAGCTTTGTGTTTTGTGCAATAAAGTCTTTATTCTATTTATATATCAGAATTGAATCAGTTTATATTAGAATATAGACATTTTTTGTGTTGGTATGAAAACACTATACAAACTTCTAATGCGCAATTAAAATCAGTTTTATTTCTGCAAATAGGCCCCTGGAGGCGCTTTTACACGTCCCAATATTTAACCTACCACTGCTTCGGGACTAATGTGGGCTAGTGCCGAGAAGAAGCAGCGCAAGAAACTCGGTCACTATTGTCAGCCTCTTTTTAAATAAACATGTTTACATAAGATATATGCCAGTGCGAGCTGATACAATTTAAAGCCAAACGTTCCTATCATTTATATAATCATCAATAGTGTAATAGCCCTTTTTCATTAAAACAACTTTGATATATGATTTGAATTTATGTACAGGGAGGTCAGCAATTGACAGTGGTAATTTGTTGAAAATACGGATACAATTTCCCATGAACGAATTACCTACTTTTCGCAGTCTGAATCCTGGAACGGCAAGTTTATCTTTATTTCGGGTATTGAAATTGTGTACGTCACTATTTTTGACAAAACATTCGAGGTTTTTACGGACGTACATAATGTTTTCGAAAATGTATTGAGATGCAACTGTTAGTATGTTGATCTCTTTGAATAGCTCTCTTAGAGAGTCACGGGGTCTAAGGCCGTAAATAGCCCGCACAGCACGTTTTTGCAATATAAAAATAGACTCAATATCTGCCGCTGAGCCCCATAACAAAATTCCGTATGACATTATACTGTGAAAGTAGCTAAAATATACTAATCTTGCCGTTCCAACATCAGTCAATTGTCTTATCTTTCGCACAGCATAAGCAGCAGAACTAAGTCTTCCAGACAGAGACCTGATATGAGCACCCCATTGCAGTCGAGAGTCTACAGTTATACCTAAAAAGGTAGAGGAGTCTACTGTGTCTAATGGCTCATCTTTTACAATAACATTTGTGGCGGAAAACCTTACATTAGGCAAAGTAAATTTAACACATTTTGTTTTTCTTGCATTAAGCAAAAGATTATTCGTAGCAAACCAATGCAATAATTTAGAGAGGGTATTGTTAACATCGTCAAATGATAATTCGCCCCTCTTAATTTTAAAAATTATTGAAGTGTCATCTGCAAACAATACCATCTCACAAAGATTATACATATAATATGGAAGGTCGTTAATGTATATTAAAAATAGCAAGGGTCCTAATACTGATCCCTGAGGGACACCCATGATAAGGGCCGACCCTAAAGACTCAGTTCCATCAATGCAAACTTTTTGTGTTCTACCTGTGAGATATGAGTTAATTAAATCTAACGAATCATTCGAAACACCATAATGTCTGAGTTTTTTAATTAACGTTTTATGGTCCACACAATCAAATGCCTTTGACAGGTCACAAAAAACACCTATAGCATCTAACCTACTCTCCCAAGCATCGAATACGTGTTTTAGAAGTGCTACTCCCGCATCAGTGGTATTTCTACCTTTCCTGAATCCATATTGATTGTGATGTAATAATTTATTCAAACTAAAGTGCGATAAAAGTTGACTAAACATAATTTTTTCAAATATTTTACTTAGTACTGGCAAGATAGATATTGGTCGAAAATTAGCGGGATCGCATTTCTCGCCGGATTTAAATAATGGAATAATTTTGCTAAACTTCATTAAAGTTGGAAACTGTCTATCATCAATACATTTGTTGAAAATTATTGCGAGATGAGGGGCTGAAAACAGTTTATGATCTTATAGCTTTTCGCTCGCGACTCTGCCCGCGTGAACTACACGTTATATCGGGCGGGCAGAGTGCTCAGCGGTGGGATATAAAATAGATATGTTCTTATTCAAGGTCTAATTTAGCTTTGTATCAGATTTCATCAATACCGGTTCAGAAGTTTATGCGTGGAAGCGTAACAAACAGACAGAGTTACTTTCGCATTTTTAATATTAGTAAGGATTTAAAAGGACAACTATTCACAAACATTAGTACATGTAATTTACAGTAACTTACCATACAAATGAGAAGTAATGGTAGATTATGCGACTGCCATATAAGAAGGGGTATTAAAAATACTCAACTTATACCATCTGTTTAAAAAAATATATCTTCGGGTAACTGTTCAAATTGGTTCCTGCTTAGCATATGCCAAGGCTTCTGTTCTTCGGTTATCACAAAAAAGGAAAGTAGGCTCTCAGCTATACACATAATTATCATAATATCATCATCCTTTCTTTCCATGAATATACGAGTATGTTTGTCCCCAAGGTGCCACCGCCGTGGCTAATCGCTCAGCAGCGCTACGGGCCACCGCCCTCGTACCCCAACCTGAAGATCCCAGGCCTGAACGCGCCCATCCCCGAGGGCTGCGCGTTCGGCTACCACGCCGGCGGCTGGGGCAAGCCACCCGTCGACGAGACCGGCAAGCCGCTGTACGGCGACGTGTTCGGCCACCAGAGCACCGGCCAGGATGTAAGTTTGTTCCCTAGGTGCCGTCTCCGTGGCTAATTGCCTCGTATTCAACCTGAAGATCCCCGGCCTGAACGCGCCCATCGCCGAGGGCTGCGCGTTTCGTCGACGACACCGGCAAGTCGCTGTACGGCGACGTGTTCGGCCACCAGAGCACCGGCCAGGATGTTTGTTTGTTTCCTAGGTGCCGTCACCGTGGCTAATTGCCTCGTATTCAACCTGAAGATCCCCGGCTTGAACGCGCCCATACCCGAGAGCTGCGCGTTTCGTCGACGACACCGGCAAGTACGGCGACGTGTTCGGCCACCAGAGCACCGGCCAGGATGTAAGTTTGTTCCCTAGGTGCCGTCACCGTGGCCAATTGCCTCGTATTTAACCTGAAGATCCCCGGCCTGAATGCGCCCATACCCGAGAGCAGCAGTCAGGATGTAAGTTTGTTCCCAAGGTGCCGTCTCCGTGGCTGATCGCCTCGTACTTCAAACTGAAGATCCCCGGCCTAAACGCGCCCATACCCGCGGGCTGCGCGTTCGCCATTAGCCGCCCGTAGATGAGAGGAGCCATCAGAGCAGCGGCCAGGATGTAAGTTTGTTCCCAAGGTGCCGTCTCCGTGGATGATCGCCTCGTACTTCAAACTGAAGATCCCCGGCCTAAACACGCCCATACCCGAGGGCTGCGCGTTTCGTCGACGACACCGGCAAGCCGCTGTACGGCGACGTGTTTGACCACCAGAGCAACGGCCAGGATGTAAGTTTGTTCCCTAGGTGCCGTCTTCGTGGCTAATTGCCTAGTATTCAACCTGAAGATCCCCGGCCTGGCCGCGCCCATCCCCGAGGGCTGCGCGTTTCGTCGACGACTCCGGCAAGTCGCTGTACGGCGACGTGTTTGGCCACTAGAGCACTGGCCAGGATGTAAGTTTGTCCCCAAGGTGCCGTCTCCGTGGCTAATCGCTCAGCAGCGCTTCGGGTCCCCGTTTTCGTACCCACACCAGAGACCTTACTCTGCAACACAAAGCCCGTATATTCGAATCCATCTGTCCCTATACAAATATATCAGTAAATACGAACTTCGTGTTGCAGAGTAAGGCATCAGTTCCGTTTTCCGTTAACCACCAGAGCATCGGCCAGGATGTAAGTTCACAATAGACTGGTTGACTCTTGCTTGAAGTAGGTTTTAAAGTATTAGTTAATACTAAGGATAAAAAAAATACTCAATATTTTTAATACCTATAAGACTTCAATTTCACTTTGAATTTTTAAATTGAAAACTTTGAAATCGATGAATATTGGTTTCAAAAGTGAAATATTACTGAAACTACCTATACAATTTTTGCGCCAAATTTGAAACACGTCAAGTATTATCCTATACTTTTATGGCATACTAGCTGTGCCCGCGACTACAGGATGTTTGACATGTCCCATACTCTTCTATGAATTATTAAAATAAATTACAATATTTAAAATAAAAGTTTCTTCAATTACTCCATTATATGCGAGTAAAAGTCCCGTTAAAATCTGTTTATCGTACGATTTGACGCTAGTATATCAAGTAGATCTATGGTAATATACCTTTTTTATAAAATCAATTTGCTCTTGTTAACAGGACAATGAAGACCAGGATATAGATAGGACCATGTGGGGAGAGCTGGAGTCTGAATCAGAGGAGGAGTCGGAAGAAGGTAACCTTAAAAAATGCTATATTTTTTACAACACTATTTATAAGGGGCACTAGAAAAAGAAACTAAATAATTTGATTGTTAAGCTGATTTTTTAAAAATGAGTAATTCCGGGTTATATAAAAATTTAACATCCATTGTTGTGATCCCTAAATAAGTAGCTAATAATTGCTTATTTTAACAACCTAGACCAGAAAGTGTATAGAAAAGATTTTTTTTACATTAACTAATTAAATTTAACCCTGACCTTAAAAGCCAGTGTCAAAGCTATTCGAAGAAGTTCATCAAATGACACAGGTGATTCTAAATCATAACACGTCAAAATTAGATCTGATAAATATAAAACTCCGTGACTTTACGCACTGTTAGCGCCCCATCATTGGTTTGGTAATGGGCTCGATACCCCGGGTCGGGCAACAAGTTTAAATTTTTCATCCTCTCATTTGGCAAGCGTGGTAATTCCATTACTCATCACTTTTTGATAACTCGGACACCATTATAGAGGCATTCGCTCTACCGTGGGATGATTATAGGCTGTTACTTCACTTTTTAAGTAGCACTATACAGAATTACTTTTTCACTACCCTCCAATTTTTTATAGGCGTTAAATATCGTATTTAGAGCCCATATATTTCACTTATCATATAACTTTTTACTTATCATATAAATAAGTAAAAAATGTAGGTCAAGTTTTCACCCGAAAATATTTTTCGTTATATAGTTTTCAATTATTACGGTTCTTAGCCTGTGAAGGTATAAAGAGAAAATTAACGATTTATCAATAGTATCTTAATGAATGAATGAGATGCGAATCGCGTAAAAAAAGTGTTGTGAGGACAGTTTCTAAGTGCTTTATCTTGACATTTTTGTACTGGGCTATACCAAAAGAAAAAATACGTCATTTGTTTTTTGTCTCGTAGATTGTTGTATTAAAATATGGAAGGTGGTTAAAATTTGATCCTGAAACAATAATATCTTACCTGCAGAAGAGTCCGGCGACGAGGGCGAGCAGACGGGCGAGGGCGACGTGGCGGCGGGCGTGGCCACGCCGGGCGAGGGGCTGGTGACGCCGCTGGGCATCAGCTCGGTGCCGCCCGGCATGGAGACGCCGGACACCATCGAGCTAAGGAAGAAGAAGCTCGACTCGGACCAGGAGGGGTGAGGGCGAATCATCTTTGAAAAATGTTGAAAAAACAGGAAAAAATATTCATATTAATCGCGATCATAATAACAGAAATTGACGCGGGCGAAATCGCGGGCAACAGCTAGTACTATTATATTGGTTAACTTGTCTGATTAATACATGTTGGCTGCTGAAACGCATTTAACGCATGGTTTTATTAATTGACGCTA
Organism: Anania crocealis; assembly: GCA_949315895.1. NCBI lineage: Eukaryota > Metazoa > Arthropoda > Insecta > Lepidoptera > Crambidae > Anania > Anania crocealis. The sequence continues at coordinate 4,981,147 of OX438868.1, forward strand.
GGGCTGCTTTACACATCGTCTTCGTTTGAAAAATTCCATACAATTATGCACCGCGAACACATACCTTGTGCGACCGCACACGTTCTTGTATTATGAATTTGTCCCGTTTCGCATGTTTTGGCCGCCCAGCCGTTTGGGACGACATATTACCTCGAAGCGAGTGCGGCCACTCGCTTTGCGGGTAAAGTTCGTGTTTTAGGATAAATAATTATTTACGAAATTTTGCAGCCGACTTGTTGAACTGGCGTAATTTCTAGATAGGTTTTACGAATCTTTGGCCTTAAATAACTTAATAATGGTAATTATTATTTTCTAAAAAACTTTTTTATTTTCATGGTATAAGCACAGTCTATGAACCATACAGTCGTTCGACGAAGACGTCTAGACAGGGCAATTGTGCGGGGTGTGAGGGGCGAGACGCGGGAAGGCCGAGCCCGAACTGCGAACAAAACGATGTTAGCAGTTCGGGACACAGCATTCAGGGCTAACAAATGTTTGTGTTTTAAATGATTTTATATTTGTTTGTTGGAATTTATTGGAATGCTGATATCGAATGATTCGAGATGGTGAACATATTTTTTTTAATAAGATAAATATGTAGTTGTCAATTTCGAGGTTAATTGGGCTGCTGATTACGAAAATGCTATCCTTTTTTAAATTCAAGATGGCGGACGTAATTTTATTTTATTTGATATGAGTGTCAATTTTGAGGTTCAGTGGGGTGCTTCGGATATGCCATCCTTTTTAAAATCCAAGATGGCGGACGTGTTTTTTTATAATTTGATATGGGTGTCAATTTTGAGGTTCATTGGGGTGCCGATCACGAAAATGCCATCCTATTTTAAATTCAAGATGGCGGACGTAATTTTATATTATTTGACATGGGTGTCAATTTTGAGGTTCATTGGGGTGCCAATTACGAAAATGCCATCCTATTTTAAATCCAAGATGGCGGACGTAATTTAACTTGACATGGGTGTCAATTTTAAGGGTCATTAGGATGCTGATTACCATTATGCCATCCTTTTTAAAATCTAAGATGGCTGACGTATTTTTTTATAATTTGATACGTGTGTTACTTTTGAGGTTCATTGGGGTGCTGATTACGAGTGTTTATCTGCAATAAATAAATATTTTTATATATTGTTTACTTTTGACAACCCTGGCCGTCACGATACTGTCTAGACGTTGTCGGCATTTTCCATGAGATCAAAGGCGTCGAACGACTGTATGGTTCATAGACTGTGGTATAAGGCTGCTCTGCTCTGGCTGGTATACCCATCGATAGTAAAAACTTGATACTCTGTCCTATACAAGGAAGAACCGTCCATGTTCAAATATAACCCTAATGTCATTATGTGTCATACATACCATAATGCAAATTCAACCTTAACAAAATTACCTTAGTAGTCAACACTTCTCGGCCTAAAGACTTGTAGGTACCCAATTTGTCGAGTCGACGGAATCAGTTTTATTTCTACGGTGCAGACAGACTACGCGCAGTCCTTGCTAACGGCATTACCGTTTTAAACAATCATATAATTTAAAATATATGTCTGTTGCAGCGGCGATACGCCGGCACTATACCAGGTGTTGCCGGAGCGGCGCGTGGGGCTGACGGCCGGCATGATGGCCTCCACGCACGTCTACGACATCAACGCCGCCAACCCAGGTATGATGATTGCTAAGGATCCCTACCTAAAGGGTGTAAACTCCCTCTACTGTATGTCTGTCTGTCTGTCGTCAGTGACTATTATGTCTGTATGGCCTAGGCTGTATCCCGTGATAGCTAGACAGTTGATATTTTCACAGATGATGTATATTATTGTTGTTATAAACAACAAATTTTAATACAAAAAATAGAGTAGAATTAATATTTGAATGAGGCTCCCATATATTCCCATATGGAATATTCGCAGAATATTTAGTTTCACTTTAAAAAATAAATTATGCAATTAAATGAAGGCACGGAACCCTTCATGCGCGGGTACACCTTTGTGAGGTGTCATACTTTATACCGGAATCATAACACTAAGATAGTTGTTCTCAGAAAATTTATTTGAATAAGTCACATTCCACTTTGCATACTTTTCAATGTATGCTGAGGAGAATATGTACTATAAGAATAAGTCATATTCTTCTCTACATACGCTTCAATGTATCGTTTACCCCGGCGCGCCGGGTTCTTAAGTGGAGACCGCGTCTCGGTAAATGTAGTGTAGGACGCCCTCAGGCTAGGCGGAGTGATTATTTGCGCAAGATGGCTGGCATGAGCTGGATGCAAGAAGCCGAGGATCGACCTAAGTGGCGTGCAACTGGAGAGGCCTATGTCCAGCAGTGGACTGCGATAGGCTGATGATGATGAAATGATTTTTAAAAATGTCCGCGAAAGCATCTTTTAAAAACTTCTTAATTGCGATTATAATAACAGAGATTGACGCGGACGAAGTCGCGGGCAACAGCTATTTATCTAATACTAGCTGTTCTCCGCGACTTCGTCCGCGTCAACTTCCGTTATTATGATCGCGATTATTTTTGCTACATTTTTCACTGATGCTTCGCTCCTATTGGTCGTAGCGTAATGTTATATAGCCTAACTAAAGCCTTCCTCAATAAATGGACTATCCAAAACAAAAATATTTTTTCAAATCGGACCAGTACTTCCTGAGATTAGCGCGTTCAACCAAACAAACAAACTCTTCAGCTTTATAATATTTATTACTAGCGACCCGCCCCGGCTTCGCACGGGTGCAATGCTGATACTAAATGTTATTATGCATATAAACCTTCCTCTTTAATCACTCTATCTATTAAAAAAAACCGCATCAAAATCCGTTGCGTAGTTTTAAAGATTTAAGCATAGGGACAGAGAAAGCGACTTTGTTTTATACTATGTAGTGATTATCTAATATGTAATATGTTCGATATCCCTTAATCCACAGGCAAGCGGGCGGCGGCGGCGGCGGGCACGGGCGCGTCGAGCGAGGCGGGCGCGGCGGCGGGCGCGGGCGCGGTGGACGTGGCGCTCGACCCGTCCGAGCTGGAGCTGGAGCCCGAGGCCGTGGCGGCGCGCTACGAGCGGCACCTGCGCGAGCACCGGCCCAAGGCGCGCGAGGACCTCTCCGACATGCTCGCCGACCACGTGCAGCGGCAGAAGGTGCGTAGTAGTGTGGAGCCCGAGGCCGTGGCGGCGCGCTACGAGCGGCACCTGCGCGAGCACCGGCCCAAGGCGCGCGAGGACCTCTCCGACATGCTCGCCGACCACGTGCAGCGGCAGAAGGTGCGTAGTAGTGTGGAGCCCGAGGCCGTGGCGGCGCGCTACGAGCGGCACCTGCGCGAGCACCGGCCCAAGGCGCGCGAGGACCTCTCCGACATGCTCGCCGACCACGTGCAGCGGCAGAAGGTGCGTAGTAGTGTGGAGCCCGAGGCCGTGGCGGCGCGCTACGAGCGGCACCTGCGCGAGCACCGGCCCAAGGCGCGCGAGGACCTCTCCGACATGCTCGCCGACCACGTGCAGCGGCAGAAGGTGCGTAGTAGTGTGGAGCCCGAGGCCGTGGCGGCGCGCTACGAGCGGCACCTGCGCGAGCACCGGCCCAAGGCGCGCGAGGACCTCTCCGACATGCTCGCCGACCACGTGCAGCGGCAGAAGGTGCGTAGTAGTGTGGAGCCCGAGGCCGTGGCGGCGCGCTACGAGCGGCACCTGCGCGAGCACCGGCCCAAGGCGCGCGAGGACCTCTCCGACATGCTCGCCGACCACGTGCAGCGGCAGAAGGTGCGTAGTAGTGTGGAGCCCGAGGCCGTGGCGGCGCGCTACGAGCGGCACCTGCGCGAGCACCGGCCCAAGGCGCGCGAGGACCTCTCCGACATGCTCGCCGACCACGTGCAGCGGCAGAAGGTGCGTAGTAGTGTGGAGCCCGAGGCCGTGGCGGCGCGCTACGAGCGGCACCTGCGCGAGCACCGGCCCAAGGCGCGCGAGGACCTCTCCGACATGCTCGCCGACCACGTGCAGCGGCAGAAGGTGCGTAGTAACGTTTAGGCGCAAACGGGATGAGGGATAGTAAAGGAATATGTATGTTAAGAATCTAGAAAACGCATATATGCGCGCGAGGACCTCTCTGACATGCTGGCAGACCACGAGCAGAGGCAGAAGGTATGTAGGATGTAAGGTGATGGACGAAACGAGGGACAGATAGCAACGGTAAAGGAAAATGAATGTCAAGACTTTGACGACCATTTGGATCAGCGGTAGTTTACGCTGCTTCTGAGCCATGGGTCGCGGGTTCGATCCCCGCACAGTACAAATATTTGTGTGCATGAACATGTCTGTTTGTACTGGTCTGGGTGTTTTCTATGTATTATAAGTATGTATTTACAAAAAAAAAAGTATATAAGTAAGTTTATCGGTTGTCTAGTACCCCATACGACAGGGTACTAAATAGTACCTTAATTTGGGACTAGATGGCTCTGTGTGGCCCAGTGTGGCATGTCTTAAATATTTATTTTATTTATTTATTTATTAAGGCTCAAGAATACAGAAGACATATATGTATGTGCATACGAGAATGTATTGTAGCAGGTTCCTTTTCCGTATTTAGGCTCCAATGCGCCTATTATGCGTAGGAGGGGGGATTAGGTTGGTTAGTTCAACTATCCCAACTCCTTTCATAAGCACAGAAGTCACTTGAGACGTTGGCGGGCTTCTGAAAGGGAACTCGGTGTGCCGAGGCTAGATGGTCGATAGGTAGCTACCTCTGTGCATTCCAAGATAGTTAGGTATGTAGTATGTAAAGTGATGGTCGGAATGAGGGAGAGATAGCAATGGGGGCTATCGCTAGTGCATTCGCCACTAGAGGCCCTTGTGTTGCGTGAAGTCCAATAACATTCAAATTTCACTGGTTTTAGCGGGCTTCGTTTACATAAATTATAATTCCTTTAATTTACCTGCTGGAAAGTGATCTCCTTCGTAAAATTATTGCAAATATGGATTATTTGGCATTTAATGTGAAGGCTTTGAAAGCGGAATTAAGAAAAAGCGATAAAATAGGCGGCCTCAAAGAGAACTATTTCAGAAATTAGTTTGTTGATATGAAGATAGTTATTTATAAATAATAAACTTTAATTAGATTCAAGATTTAAAACTTTGTATCGGCGGCTAGTCGCCTTTTCAAGCTAAACCTCCGGACCTCAGTCTACAGTGGCGCCAACTAGGTAGTCCCCATTGTGAAGGAAAATGTGTACCAAGAACAGAGGCAACACAAATACACACCGTGCAATTTTAATCGTCTGTAAAACGAAGCCTACGTTATGTTACCATTATGTATAATATCTCGCCTGTGTTATTATCATTAATATTGAAACACGCTGTGACGCGGACTATCGATCTAAGTAACTCACATCTATTTCAATCTAGACATTAGCATGTGTTGAACAACTACTTTAATGTTGTATATTTTTTCTATAAGTATATTAATTCAAATATTTCTTTTACAGAACAAGCGAAAGCGACAGCAAAATACAGACTCAAAACAAGCAAAGAAATACAAAGAATTCAAGTTCTAAGAGTGATAATCATAATAAATAATATCCCTAATGTATTAAGTAAAATAAATGTAGAGTTAAGATCAAGTTTTATTTTATTTATCATCCCACATTATAATATGTACCTACCTACCTATATCAGAAATGGTTGGTGTCATTGCATGTAGCTTTGTGTATGCTTGACAGTTGCTACGTAAGTAACGAATTAATGTCTAACAAATATTTAACAGAATTAGCGAGACATTTTCCGGTTTAAAACACATTGATTTGGTCAGTTAAATATTATTGTTTGTATTTATTGATATAATACTAGCTCTTTGCCCGCGAAAACTATACGTTATATCGCGATAAAAACCTATGACCAGCCGTTGGATACGAAATAGCCTATGTTGCTTCACATACTTCTAATACCTCCAAGAATATGTGTACAAATTTTCATGATGATCGGTTAAGTAGTTTTCGCGTGAAATCTTAAGAAACAAACTTACATTTAAATGTATAATATTAGTAACTATTAAGAACACATAGTGATATTATTATAATAATTTTAAAGATTTCAAAAGTACCCAAAATAAGAAAAAAAATTACATGTCAGGTAAATAACGGTCAAGAAAATAAAGTTCAAACATAAAATATTTTAATGAAAATGAATTTAAATTTTTACTCAAGATATTTAGACAGGTCATCTTGTTAACTACACTCATGTGAATATTTAAAAAATTTGATCACGTTTGTTGATGTTGGAGAATTTAACAACTGGTTCGATAATAATCTTTGTGCAGTTTTATTCAACTTACAAAATAAAATAGTTTATAAACCTATTTATTTTCACTATTTTTTAATCGAAATATTTCTAATTTTACTTATCTATTAATTAATTGACTGATAAAAATAAGGATAACGTTAATTTTTATGTTACTCAGTATGTGTTCATTTTAGGGAACTATTAAAACAGTTTTTTTTTAAATAGAATTTTATTTCATATAAAATTATTTCTTCGTAGTAGTCTAGTATAAATCGTCAGCGTCACTTACACATTATCTAATAAACTTTCATCTATAAAGATGGTTTTGGTTACCAAAATAACGGTCCATCATACCAACATTTTATATAGGTAATCATCAAATTTGAAACTAGATTCAATATTTAACAGTACTTATTATGGTATTTATTTTTTTAAAAGATATTGTTATTTTTTAATATAAAATTTATATTAAAAAATAACAATATCTTTTAAAAAAATTAGATGGAGTAGGATGCCATTCAGCAGCTGCTGCACAAACAAATTCACTCGCCTTCGCGCCCCCGTGTGGTCAATGTTCTAGCCAGGGTGGCAAGGATGTATAATCCCTCGATCGTGAGTTATTCCAGACACAATTGAAATCAATTGTTATCGTGGCACCCGAGTGCCTCCTGGGGGTTGAGGAATTAATGTTAATGAAATCATGATATTGCAATTTCAATGGATTTTTATCTTTTGGTGACTGAAGGAACGCAAGTACCGTATCTTTCTCCTTTGTTTTAATCTAAGGAGGTTATATTTATTGTCATTGAATCAATCACATTCAATTATGACAATTTTCCCCTTAAAAGGATCCTCATTGGCCACTTTAATTTTTTGCAATAAAAGTTTTTGATCCTTATTTAATACTTCATCATTCAAGGTTTTAAGAATTTCTTGTAGAGAATTTACTTTGTTTTGAAGATATCTAGTTTTCGATTGGAACCTTTTGATTTTTTTTGCTTGTGAGAGTATTCTCTCTTTCAATCTGTTTCTCACTGGTAATTGTTCTATGTCACATTTTTTTGTAGAAGTGTTCATGTTGTCATCTTTTTTTTCAGTATCCTGACATTGGTGTGAACAACACACTACCTGAAAGTTAATTTTGAGAATAAGGATAATATTATACTATTGAAATATTTTCTTAAACATAACAGATTCACTAAATTTTCATATGTGTGTTAAAGTTAACTCAAAAACGAATTCAATTACTTACGGTGCGGGATGCACATATAGTGGGTATAGCATCTTCTATTAATTTCCGTCGTTTATTAGGTAAACATTGGAATTGATTTGATTTGAAATGTTCTGAACAAATAGTACTTGTTCGTGTAGGTTTCCAACTTGGTTTTCTACCGCAGAATTTTGTCCATTTCTTTTTCAAATAAGGATCTTTAGGAAATCTGAAATAAGGTACTTTTAATTATTATGGGTCCGGGTGTCGCAAAGTGGGTGCACTAAAATGTGCACAAAGTACCATATAAAATCAGTCAACAGTAGCTCCATACAAAATGCCCTCGAAAATTCGGCTATGTCCTGCACCCCCTTTGCGACACCCTAACCCATTAGATTGTTGACTTGGTTTGTCAGTTTGATACCTAAGTCCAATTATTATAACTTACTCGCTGCTGCCCGCGACTTCGTACGCTTGGAATTTTGAACAATAAAAACAATTCCACGGTTACCGTACATTCTCCCGGGTAGCCTATGTGCTATTCCAGCTAATAATCTATCTCTGTGCATTATTCCATACAGATCTTTTAAGCCGTTCTGGTATCATTGAGTCACAAACATCCATCCAAAATTCCAAATTTACATTAATTTTAATAAAACCTTAAAAGTAATTTAGTATCAAAGGAAACATAGCTCACAGATGGAAAGATATGCCATCTCTAGGAATATTTGAGGTGTTGGATCGTTTTTTACAAACTGCACACGCCGGCATTTTTTGCACTATTTATAGTGATTACTTGCTCAGTGCTATTTATTTGCAATTTACAATAAATAAATAAATGACGGCATCTGGCGAATCTGCCTGTTGATTGTTGTGACCGTTCCGTATTACTTTACTCTATGTTGTGACCACAGAACACAATTTACCCGTTGTGACCTCTTTCTACGGTAATACGGTTGTGTGTAACCATAGAAATATAGAATACATTTAGTTGTGACACTTTGACAGTTGTTAGTTGTCAGCACAGAACACTATACTCAAGAGTTGTAAGTGTCACTTCTTTTTTTTTTTTAAAGTTGAACCTCTCTGCACCGGCTTAGGTCTGAGATCATGCTGTCATTATTGCGAATTTAATCATTTATCTATAAAAAATTTATACTATAAAAATCAATTGCTGTTCGTTAGTCTCGCTAAAACTCGAGAACGGCTGGGCCGATTAAGCTGATTTTTTGAAATGTTTGTCGTAGTCCAGGGAAGGTTTAAAAGGTGAGAAAACATGGAAAAATTGCGAGGAAGATAGTAAAAACGTTAATTTCATATTCCCATATAAAATGCTCTATATTAATAAATGAATATAGAGGATGTTAGTTAAAAATTATGTAACAACCAGCCTTTGTTAACATTGGCACATAAATACATTTTATTAAATAATATTACTATAATAGTCGGTATACGGACCTCCACATGAGGTTCGTATACCACATGAAATACCAGCGGCGAAAACCGAGATTGCAGGTTTCACATGCATGCTCCGCCGTCATCATAATAACTTAGGCGGGGCTTGTTTACTGGTTCATTTTTCGAAATGTTATCGCCTTCAATGCTTAAGATCACTTTGATTTCAGTTTTGTGCGAAACGGAACGAAATAAAACGTTTTTGAAGAAGAACATTTTCATTTCGTTTTTGGTTGAAAGAAAGATTTAATAATGTTTTTATTTCGTTCTTTCCCGTCGCGTCGATACCTACCATACGAAACGAAGGACACAGACACATAATACGGACGGCGGGATTAACTGGTATTTATTTAGATAACGTTCTCATTTCGTTCCCATTAATACCGGTACATCAAAACAAGTCTTAAGGTAGCCATTGACGATCATTATTTCGCGTCAGTTGAAATGACGTCGCTCTAAAATTTGATCTTGATGAAAATTTGAACTCGATTTCCCCACTGAATGCTGGCTGCTAGTACGGGTGTATTTTGTATGCTTTTTACCCGTCTATAACTCAAAAAAATGCATCCATCGACATAAATTAACAGACTCAGTTGAATATTAATAATAATATGTATATCAGAAAGGAAACAAAAACAAAAAAAATGTTCAATATGCCGAGTAACATCATTTTTCCTTAAGCTAATGCATTAGAGTTTAATTTCATTGCTTCTGTTGTAATACATGTTTGACTCGCAAATTTAGGCTCTAATGCGTTTACTTAATGCGTTAACTTACTCAATAAAAGTTTAAATTTATGAGAAAGATTGGATATGAAATTTTTATTCTTTGCGGACTAGCGTTATAAACATTCATTAGGTACCTAATACTATCAATCGGTTAGATTTATCTATACGAATAACTTTTAGTTGCGTTTCATTATCAACGGCTCGAATTAATATTGTTATTCGATAAGGTATATAATATTTATTGAATAAATGTAATATTTTTGTATTATCAGTATATAAACTTGAACAATTTTTTTCAAGTTCCGCCTGACACAAAATTTTTCAAGTTTATATACTGATATTATAAGTGCAATCAAGTTGCTAAAATATCAAATAAAGTATTTTTGTATTAGTTAAATTTAACTGATAATATATGTAGTTTATTTGATATTACAGCAACTTAATTGCAATTATAATCAGTATAAACTTGAAATTTTTTGTCGTGGGTTTGAGTCCCGCCTGAGACATAATTTTTCTAGTTTATAATACTGATGATATTAGATATATCTACCATCTCTAATATGTATGTATGTGGGTATGTATGTGCATCTGTTCCGTCATAACTTCTAAACTAGTTATCATTGGACACATGAGGTCTCGGTGGCTTAATGGTATAGCGCCGTGACTGGCATGCGAGGAGGTGCGGGTTCGTGTCCCGCCTGAGACATATTTTTTAAAGTTTAAATACTGATATTATGTAATCATTTTTTGCTGTTGTTCACGGCTTTGCTTGCATTCACCTGATAATTATTGCAAGAATTTATTTATTAAATCGCTTCTAAACTAGTTAGTTATCATAATAGGACAAACGAGGTGTCGTTGGAAGCCTTAATTCCTTACACGAATTGACATAACTCCAAAATAAGTTACATAAATATAAAGTTTAAAAATTAAAACCCGACTACTAAAAACAATATCTATATGTAAAGTACGAAACAAGAATATAGCCTCCGCTGACATTATTCTGTAGCCGTGGTCGTATGCCGCCTAAAACAGCAAAACAGATCTATTCATTATTATAATAATATAATAAAATCAAAGTGATCGATTCATATAATTTTTGTCTTTTCCTTTCAACTCCGCTCCGCAACGTCCGCGCTCAACACGCTCATATACCGCGGGCGCAGCGAGCGAACTGAAGCTTTGGATGTGGGTTCACACACTAATAATAATAATAAATAATAAATAAACTGACGGTCAGTTTGGCGTGACGCCGGGATAATTTCCGGGCGCGACGTCAGTTAAAACTCTGGAGCGATGATTCGCCATTGACGATCAAATTTTGAAGCGACGTCGGTTCAACTGACGCGAAAAAATGATCGTCAATGGCACCTTTATAGTTGACTAAGTAGTAACAGCTTGTAATCATCACACTGCAGGGAAAAAGCCTCCATAATTGAATTCAAGTTAACACAGCAATGATGGGTTCTTAAATAATCACCGCGCTTGCCAAATGTGAGTTGGTGATCACAAATGACCCAGGGATCGAACCCGGGAGCCAGAGATCTATCTTATTTTTAATTGTGTTAATAAAAATAAAAGCAATACTATCTTATCCAATAGACAAAATAAATCGGTTATATCGAATAGATCAATAGTACAGTATTAAAACTTGCTATCGACACAGTCTATAATATGCTATATATCAAAAATATATTAATTAGTTAATTTGGGACCCATTTGTACTAACGATTAATAATCGTTACATATTCGATTGTGCTGCAACACTACTCGTACTCAATCACTCGCACCAGACTCACTCGGGGTTTTTTTTTTGGCGGGAGTTTGTGAGATACGTTTGGAGTCCGTTTATTTTATCGAATTTTTATTGTTTATAGTGATTTTTGGGTCGTAAAAGTGGTGTTATTTTGCGAAACAAAGTGTCGTGCGAGTGAACAATAGATAGTTCGGTGAAATAACATGGTGTATGGGTCGTAACCAAGAAAAGTGGACCGTGAATTTTGCGCGGGATCGCGAACAATTCACCTCTTTCTTGGGGACTTCTCTTCATTCCTTCAATCTTTCGACTGTCTCCAAAAACTCCATCGAAGCATTAAAACGTCTAACATCAACGTTTTAATGCAGAAATAAAGACAATATTACTAAAGAATTGGCTGTATGGACAAGTATCCGAGGCCGTTAAACTTATTAAAGGAAAAAAAGAAAACTCAAAGGATTATAAATGGACTTCGTACTTGTAGGATTTTGTTTTTATTAACTTCGTTATTTTAAGTTAACCTATCAATTATTTAGTAGTCAGTGTAATTAAAACATTATAGATACAAAATGTCGCGTGTGCTCGTTGGTGTTAAAAGAGTTATCGACTATGCCGTAAAAGTAAGTAGAATGTTCAAAGGTTACTTATTGGTTTATATTTACAAAGTTTTCTACTTTTCCACGATCAGTACAATGTAAATATAATTTTCTCTAACTATTAACGTATAAGTACTTAGCAGTATGGGTCATAATATATTGTAGGTAATTCTTGGTTAAATTGCGATACCGTAACTATCTGCTCTTGTATTTGCAGGTCCGTGTTAAGCCAGACAAATCTGGTGTAGTTACGGAGGGTGTGAAGCACTCAATGAATCCCTTCGACGAGATCGCCGTCGAAGAGGCCGTCAGGATGAAAGAGAAAAAGTTAGCTAGCGAAGTGGTGGCTGTCTCCTGTGGGCCTGCACAGGCTCAAGTGTGTACTATAATCTAATATACCCACCACACATTACTATGGTCATATTATGTCAATGCAACTATCAACAAGAATGTTTTTCATTTAGCTATTCATTTTTGTATCACTGAGATTCTGTTCAGTGTTCAATCCAATCTTCACTAGGTACTACTTGTAACTGAAATGCTGGATTAGTGAGGCTATAAATACTGGATAAGTAATCACTTTAACCCCTCAATTGTCGCTTATTCCAGACACAATTGAAATTGTTATCGCGACAGCCGGCGAACTCAAAATTCTATAGGAGTTAAAATGCTTATATTTTACAATTGAAATTATAAGATTTTAGTAACTTATATCGCTTTTTTATAGTCTTGGCATGGTATGGTATATTCTTTTTATGTACTAAAGTGGTACAAGTTTTTGACAGTGTTTCATACTTAACTCACAAGTAAGAATTATAAAAATTATATTTCTTATTTATGATATTAAAACTACACCATGGAAGAAGTGCGTTTCCTTTTTTTTTCCTAAAGAAAACTTGCTTACATGCTATTCCAGCCAAATTTTATTCAGATCCACTTGGTTGTATGATTGATAACAAAAACACAATCACTCTATATGTAAAGCAACTTACCAATACATATAACTATTTGTTGTGTATTTTCACTGTCCTGTTAAGTCACTCTATAAAATGTTTCAGGAAACCCTCAGAACTGCACTGGCCATGGGTGCTGACAGAGCTATCCACGTCGAGGTGGCGGGTGCTGAGTACGAGACGCTCCAGCCCATACATGTGGCCAAAATTTTGGCTAAACTCTCTCAGGATGAGAAAGCTGACATTGTCATTGTTGGAAAACAGGTTTGAACATATCTATTCACAGAAATGTATTTGAACTGTTTCTGAGCAATTAAATAGCTATGTCAATTTAAAATTTTATTGACATACACTTAGAAACGCATTATTACACTTAAAAATAAGTTTCTAAGTTAAATTTAGTATTTCATACAAAATTACACCGACTTTAAAAACACAGATTTAAGACTCTGTGTTATGAACATAATATTATATTCTAGCTGCTTTAGATGGATTTGATTTTAATATAGGGTTTAAGCCAACATACTGAATAAATTAAGTTTTTTAATAATAAATAATTTTAGACACCATCACAACAGGTAATATGAATTTAAAGATTACAACTCTCTCAAAGTAAAACATTATAATAATTTTGTGCATAAATATTTATTTATAATATTAAATGTTACAGGCAATTGATGATGATTCTAACCAGACAGCTCAGATGACTGCAGCGTTACTGGACTGGCCACAAGGAACATTTGCATCCAAAGTAAGTTTTTACCAAAAATTATAAATATTGTTTTAACTGATAACCTTTGCTTTATTTCCATGTAAGATAACTGTTGCTTTTGAAAACAATTTGTTTTTATCTTGCACAATATATATAATATAAAATGCAATATATTTTATCATCATAATAATTATTTTGATTGAGTAGCCTGTACAAAAGGTTGTGCGGCATACAGTACAGCGTAAAACTATCCATCTCACACAAAGATGTTAGAATTTGGTTAATGCTTCGTGATCCAATCGGCACTATCTGCTGATATGTAACTCACATAGGCGAATAGTGACTTAGTTTTAATTTTACTGCTAGCACGTTTTTTTTCGTTACAGCCCTCAAAGCACGACCATTTCTTTCTTCATTTCCCAAAGTTTTTGAATTTGTTATGCCAGCAATACAGGGTTGACTTTAAGGAGCCTTCATCCATGAATGCCATTAAAAGTCTATTGTACGATTCGTCTAGTTTTAGGCGGCAAACTTATAATCAAAGGGCAAAAGTTGCTAACCCAAACACTTTTTTTCAATGAGCTCGCAAACAATGTGGAGGGAAATCTTGAGATTAGAACGTACCTATTTTTTTAACATTCATATTATATAAACACCAGAGCATGTGATAGCACAGTGTAACAGCGTAAGTACACAACGGACAGAATTCCTTAAGGAATCTCGGTCCATACAAGAGACACTCAAAAATATACGAGGCCTAGTGAATTTCTGGACTGACCTGAAATGGTATGAATAAAACTAATAAATTTTAGTCACGTACAAAGGCCCAACTCAAGAGGCTAAGTGCGGAAAATTCAAGTCCAACTAACTAACTAACTAACATTCATATTTTCAAAATGGATTATAGCTGGCCAGTCTCTTATACATAAAAACTTTTTGTTGCAATATTTTCTGAGTCCTTTGTATCAGGTGGAGAAGACCGACTCCGGCCTGACGGTGACGCGCGAGATTGACGGCGGGTTGGAGGTGCTGAAGACGAAGCTGCCGGCTGTCATCAGCGCCGACCTGCGTCTCAACGAGCCGCGGTACGCCACACTTCCCAACATTATGGTGAGACTTACCACTTTCTGTTTGATTACTAACCATTTTTAAAATATACAGGACTGTTTGAATACTAACCATTTCTAAAATATACAGGATGTAATAAGAACATGGAACAGCTGCTACATTACAGGGATATTATAGTACATCGAAAATGTTACATATTCTAGATATCGTTTGAACTATTATTTTATAATTATTGAAATTGTAAGAATTCGGAATAAAAACATTGTGAGCTTTTTATATTTTTATTGTAATTTTAAAAGTATTATTTGACATGTGATTTCATTAATTGTAATACTTGCTTAATTCAACACAATGTATATTGTTCTGGAATAAATAAATTGAATTGAATTGAATTTCCCTTGACTTTTTGTTGCATTATAGTTACGCAGGTAATAGATTTTTTAATTTCTGATTAATTTTAACATACACATTGAAGACGTAATTTGTTAATGTTACATATTTATGAACCTACTTTTCAATGGAATGGTATTTTCCGAAAAATCTTTTTTTATTTGGGTTCAGACTATACTTCTACTTTCTACCATGGCCTCAACTGCTCCATGCTCTGGTACATTCTCCCTCAATCGAATTTGACAAAGATATAATGGTCTAAAATAAAATTTTAGACCATTATATCTTTTGACTTTGATAGCTCAGTGAGATCACCCAAATAGAGAAAATAATTTATCAAGATAAATAACATGTAGATGTTTTTTTTACTATGTTATATTTTTTTTTTCAGAAAGCCAAAAAAAAGCCCCTAAAGAAGGTCACAGCTAAAGACCTTGGCATTGACCTATCGCCGCGAATCAAAGTGGTCTCCGTGGAGGACCCGCCCGTGCGCCAGGGCGGCTCTATCCTGCCCGATGTGGACACGCTCGTCGCCAAACTTAAGGAGGGCGGCCATGTCTAAACCAATTACCCAGCCTAGAGACGAGTGAACGAGAAAAAAAGGTTCATTCAATCGAACGTTGGATATTTCAGACACATTAGAAATCAATAGTCATTTGGATCCATTTCAATAGGACTTTCCAAAGCAAATCGAGTTTACGCTCTTATTAAATTTTATTATTAAATGATTCGAATGAAACTGCTTGCGGTCTTTCGTTCACTCGGCTCGTGTTTATTGTAAAGAGATCATGTGTATTGAATAAGTATGAAATGTAGATGAATTTGTTAAAGAATATACATATTTTACCGTTTCAAGTTGTTGTTTGCATTGTAAAAAAAAAAGTGACACGTGAGCTTACGTACGTAACTTATTTTCTAATTAATCTCAATATTTTACTAGAATGCTTTTCTTTTATTCTTCTCTATATTTTGAGGGTATTCGTTACAGACAAAAATCTAATTACCCTCCTGCTTTTTATTACACACTACACATTTGCAAACTCACTACTCATTCACTACTAAGGCCATAGATTTAATAATAAATCTATGACTAAGGCTGACCCAGTCTGCTGTCAGTCTAATATGACAAAGCAAATCTTGAAACATTTGAGATAACCTATTTGCAACATTATTTGCTATAGTAAAATAGTGTCTTAATTAATTTATCAAATAAACTTCTGGTCGTTGATGATTTGGTCAGATTGACTAGGAATTTGAAGTCGCTAGCGCTGGATTGAGAGGATTGAAAGAAGTTAAGAGACTTTGTCCAGCAGTGAGATGATAAAGATTGGTCACTATTACTAGAGTTATTTGATTCGAGATTTATACCATGTACCTTATTTACGTGGGTAACACTGAAAATGTTTAGAACTGGCCAGTTAGAAACATTTCTAATAAAACTTTTTTTGAATTTCAATTTTAGAACTCTTTGGTAACCTAATGTTTTTCGCTTATCGCTAACGATTTTATTAGGGAAGTACTCATTAAAAGTGTGGAGCAATGAGCAATTTCCGCCCAGAGTAGGCGAAAGCACTGTGCAGGAGTGCATTATCAAAGGACTACCTATTACTTCATCTGCTTTGGATAAACAGGTACAGTTAAGAAGACGTCTAGAGGCTGATGACCATTTGACATCTAACGTTTCTGTTGAAATGAAGAAACAGAGAAAAGCGTGGACTGAAGAAATAATACTAAAGACCAAAGAGATTAGACGAATAATCGGGACTAAGTTAAAACGAGTTCTAGCGAAGCGAGCGTGATACGTGGTTAACACTGAAAATGTTTAGATTAGAAGTGGCCAGATAGAAACATTGCTAATGTAAACTTTTTTTGAATTTCAATTTTAGAACTCTTTGGTAACATAATGTACATTTGTCATTTGTTTTTGTGAATTGGCGGCAAATCTAAAACTCTTGTTACACGTGAAAATGAACCTAACGCGAGAAAATTTTCGGTCAATGATTTATTATGACTTTCGTTGTGGGCTTACTCAACAACAAAGCCATGATAGGCTGCGATTAGCATTTTTTAATGAAGCCCCATCTCGTGCCACTATTTACAATTGGCTTAACGAGTTTAAGCGTGGACGTAGCAATCTCAATGATGATCCGCGTGAGGGACGTCCTTTAACAGCGACTACTAAAGATGATGTTCTGATGATGAGTGCTGTGCGACGCATGATAGCGAAAGATAAGAGAGTGACCTATCAGCAGATACGGGCAAGTCTATATCTATAGTCAAGTTCAAACAATATTACACGAACATTTAGGCGTCAGGAAGCTTTGTACCAGATGGATTCCCCATACTTTAACCGACGACCAGCAACACCTTCGCATGGACTGGTGTCGGCAAATGTTAGATAAGTTCAACGGCGGTGACTCAAATGCTGTATTTGACATCGTCACAGGTGATGAAAGCTTGATATATTGCTACGAACCCGAAACCAAAAGACAATCAGCTCAGTGGATGTTTCCTTTCGAGGATCGGCCAACTAAGGTAAAGAAAGGAAAAAGTCAAGGAAAAAAGATGATTGCCTCATACTTTGGTCAGAAAGGTCATTTCGTGACAGTTGTGCTAGAAGATGGAAGGACAGTTACTGCAGACTGGTATGTCATTCGCTGTTTGCCTGTTGTCTTGGACAAAATTCGACAGCAGCGCCCTCTAAGCAGGATCCTCCTTCACTACGACAATGCTTCAGCGCACTCCGCAAAACGGACTGTTGAATATTTGACTATGGCAGGCAGTGGCGGCGCAAGGCCTAAACGCAAAGGATGTACATTTCGCGAGACCCTCTGATATGATAATATGGGCAAGCACTTTGCGAGGCCCTCTGATGGTATAATTACTTTTATGACATAGTTCATCAGAAATACCTAGTGTTTCACTGACATTTAACCCAAAGAGAGAAATATCTTTAAGTTGATAATTAATTATAATGTTATCAGTATATAAACTTGAAAAATTTTGTCCCGTCTGAGACAAAATTTTTCAAGTTTATATACTGATATTATAAGTGCAATTAAGTTGCTAAAATATCAAATAAAGTAATTATAATGTTATTATGTACTTTTAAGCTTTCCATACTTTTTCAAATTTATTATAACCGTGAGGCGCGAGGCCCCGTGCACCGCGAGGCCGTGGGCGGTGGCCCACACCGCCCACGCCTTACGACTATAGAGCAATATTATACTGCTTACGCCGCCTCTGATGGCAGGTGTCGAGATAATGAGTCATCCGCCATACAGTCCTGACCTGGCGCCCTGCGACTTTCATTTATTCCCAAGAACTAAAGATAAAATTCGAAGTATTCGCTTTACCTGCCCTGAAGATGCGGCGAAAACGTACGAAAATGCCATAAAAGACACCCCTAAGAAAGAATGGGCCCACTGCTTTTCTCAGTGCTTCCATCGAATACGACGATGTGTAGAGAGGAACGAAGATTACTTTTAAAAACAATAAAAGTATTGGCAACTTTCTACATTAAGCTGATTTTCATTTTCTAAACATTTTCAGTGTTACCTAGTGTAGGTATTATGAGTTTCCGATATTTCGGAACTGTTGCAAGCGCCATGATCACGGGAGAATTGTTGTCTGCGGGTGTGGTATCGGAAACTCATAAATAAGGTACTTGGTATAAAACCCGAATCAAATAACTCTAGAGATGATAAAGCTTGTTTAAATCTATACTAATATATAAAGCTGAAGAGTTTGTTTGATTGTTTGAACGCGCTAATCTTAGGGAGCACTGGTTACAATTGAAAAAATATTTTTGTGTTGGATACTCCATTTATCGAGGAAGGCATATAACATCACGCTGCGACCAAAAGGAGCGAAGCATCAATGAAAAATGTCGCAAAAATAATCGTGATAATAATAACAGAAATTGACGCGGACGAAGTCGCGGGCAACAGCTAGTTAAAAATAAACTGGTAGAATCCGAATAAAACTGCAAAACATAAATAAAACTGATTTATTAAGTAACTAGTATAGCGCCTCGCCGCTGTACGGCTCGTACCACACGATCTTGCCCTCGAGGCATCCGGTGACCAGCATGTGGTAGCGGGGGTTGAACTTGGAGCTGACGACGAGGTCCTGGTGGACGCCCAATGATTGGCCCACGTCTCGCATGGGCGCGGGCCGCCGCAGCGCCGGGGCCGTCGCGCTGAGCTCGCTGCAGCGCGCGTCCAGCGCCAGCAGCCGCATGCCGCGCCCGAACGGGGAACACACGAGCCGCCCGTCCGCGGAGTAGCACAGCTCCTGACGGACAAAACACACGGTTAGAGCCAGGGCCTTGAACCGTTTTTGTTACCGGTATTAATACGTTTCAACCGTCAATAGACGGGTGTAGGTACTCTCATTTCGAAATAATTTCGTGGTTAGATAGGAGTTACAGATTTTTTAGGAATAGTTACTAAATTGTGTCTGTCAGGTTTTTTTTTGGTATTCGATAAAATTTGATTCGCAAAAACACCACCATTTTGGCTCTCACCAAATAAACCACATAGGATTATTTTACTCTCAAAACTCAAAGCAGTTACTTAATAAAAAGACACGAGTTTAGAAATTGAACCAAAAAATATTTAAGTTAGAACCAACTGAAGTATTCAAATGCATTTGTTTTTATTTACTTTTATAAATCCTTTGCCTTCATTCGTCTCCTCGATATAGTACAATAGCCGGTCTCTGTTCTGCCTTATGTAGTGCCGCGTCTCCGGTCTGTCATCTTCGCATATGCTGTCTCGCTCTCGGTTCGGCGTCTGGCCAGACGTGGATGGTATCATGCTGGTAAGGGAATCCTTTTATTAAAATGTGACGACATGCATAGGAATATAAAACAAACGCAAGATTGGCCTTAAAATGGCACCCATTCTATTTAGAAGCCGTTAAGTATATACACGCGATATTAGAATATGAAATTGCAATAAATGAATCTATTTCTAAAACTGTGACAGTACATTTTAAATCTTTTGTCTACCATTTTAGGACGATTATTAAACTTTTACACAAAATAAGTGAACTTAGGATAGTGCAAAATTAAGGACATCTTTTCATAATTTTATAATAACGAATGGACCGATTTTACCGTAATTTTTTTTTTGTTTTTATATTTTGTTTATAAACGTAAAGGTTTTCTCGAATTACTACAAGAAAAACATTTATTTTTAGATACTTATATTTATCACATTATCTTAAGGTGAATAAGAGTCATAATGAAACATTGTGTTCTAGCTACCATTTTCAGTAGAATCTGGGGGGACTACTAGAGCTGAGTGCTGCCCCTAATGGAATTAATTTTATTACTTTTAAACAAAATCAATTCTCAAAAAACTAGAACAGTATCATTTTAGCAAATTACCTCTGGTATTTATTGAATCACTGTTAACTGCTTTATTCTGGCATTTTTTCGTATTGTACATTATTGCTAAAAGCGGCCGCTTTTGGCGTTAGCGTCAAATTCGACTTTATAGACAACTAAATGAAAAAAATACTGTGATTCAATAAATACTAGAGGTACCTGTTCTAGTCTTTTGAGAATTGATATTGTTCAGAAGTAATACAATTAAATCAATTGGGGGCAGCGCTTAGCTCTATAGTCCATAAAATATAGCTTGATTAGAATGACAGTTCTCACTGAAAAAGACGACGTAACTTTGTACCAGCGTCACACAAGTGGAACACATTTGCACACGAAAAATTATTGGTAACTGGCAAGTCAAGAATATTTTTATACATTGCTGTACATATTAATCAATTTAATTATATAAAACAGATATTTTTAAGTTAAAAACATCAAAATAATCCAGTCACAAATATTACACCTCTAAAAGACGTCTTTACAAGGTTACGTCTTTTCATAATCGCTAGTGATGACGTAAAATGGCCAAATCGAAACCGACAGACTAACAATATTTGTAAATCAATTATGAATAGTTTACGAAAAATTTTCAATTTTATTAGATTCTGCGGTAAAAAAATTCTAATTGATTTTCATGATTGTTCCAATTATTCTGTTAATGTTCACGATACTGACT
Source organism: Anania crocealis (assembly GCA_949315895.1). Lineage (NCBI taxonomy): Eukaryota > Metazoa > Arthropoda > Insecta > Lepidoptera > Crambidae > Anania > Anania crocealis. The sequence goes on from OX438868.1 coordinate 5,002,369, forward strand.
TACTGTTAAATCTTAATAATAGGGGTTAAAGTATGAAATTGCCGATTATTTTCGCACTTTTTATTTTGTTTATAGCTCTTAAGTATAGTCATATTATTGCGTAATTCTTTTTGTATTGTATCAAACACTAAATAAAGTAACTTTTGACTAAAAAAAAAATGCAATACTAGTGCCTATTACTTCAAAGGAAGTCGTTGAAAAGACCCCTTACAATGTGTCAGCTGACCTTCTTGCTTCAATTAAGTATATTTGTATTATATACTTTGATTTTCAGAAATTTAAGTAGTTTTATAACCATCTAACTTTCACCTTTAATTGCATCGAAAACGGTTCAGGCGTTTTTAAAAAAACTTAAAAATTGTTAGTATGGAAAAATGACTTTTCTCGATTTTGTCCATACAAAACGGCAATTTAATACTTTAACCCCTAATATATCTGAGTTTCGTTTTTCTTTATTCGCCATTACTGTTTTTTTTCGTTTGATCAATCGAGTCAGTCCCATCACTAGTCACCTCAGTTTGACAGGTGTAATTCTAATCAAGCTATATTTTAAGGACTATAGTAGTCGTCTTAATGACAATGATCACTGCCGACCTGTTGCCGTGGCGCTGCACGGCGATGGGCTCGGGTACAGAGGGCGCGGAGGCGGGGGCGGGGGCGGGGGCGGGCGCGGGGGCGGCGGGGTCGCGGCGCGGCGCGGGTGGCGCGATGCCCGTGTTGATGCCCATGATGCGCTGCATGTTGAAGTTGCGGCCCACCTGGCCCCTGCGCGCATACATGTCTCACATCAAATTTAAGAGTCTAGAGCAGCGTTTCCCATTTGCCGGGTCGCGACCCGGACCAATAAAATAAAATACCGGCAGGGTTATTAGCGAACTTTAACAACTGGTTGCTAATTGTACAATAGCAATGCGATTGCTATCAGTCGCGGTCGCTTTACTGGTATTACGGACGAAAATCGTAAACTGATTGCTCGCTTATTGCATTTACGGCTAAACTGTATAGAAACTACCGCCACTTACGATCTAGCGGCAACCACTGGTAAGCAGGACACAAACAAACGTCAAACCATAAAGATTATAAAGCTTGTACAAATTAAAATGGATAATTTCGTAATTGCTTAAAAGTTTAACAAATAATCTCATTCCTATGTCACAAACGTGTATTAAGTGGTCTCAATTTTTGTTCACATTAAAATTTGAAGTGACGGACGATTGATGAACACTTGTTAAAAGTAGATTTTGGAGTTCAAGTGTTTAGCGAAAAACTATTAATCACAGCAATAAAAAAACCCACTAAGTTGTTAGCTTCAGTTTCTATGTATTCATTTAGTGTATTTTGCATTATTGTGGTTCTACATAACCTCTTGAACATTGTTTGGTTATCCTATAATGGGCTCTAAATTCAACATCAGGTATCTGCAAGGCGCTGCTTATGGCATTCTATCGGATACTTCTTTGTAGTCCGCCTTCTATTACCGCTTACTTCATTTAGAACATCCAACAACATAAGGGCACATAACATCGTAGTTTTGTAAACACTAAACTTGGAAAATCACTGAATTTACAAATGGAATCACTGAAGGAATAATCTATAATAATTTTAATAAGTAAAATGAATTATTACTAAGACGAAAAGTCAATGTAATATATCAAAACAATTATCAACAACCACTATAGTACTAGTCGCTAAAACTCCGTCGCTATTGCTCTCGCGCCGCTGTCAAAATTGGTTACGTAATACGAATAAACAAGCGTTTGCTTTGTTTCAAAGTGCTGACATGCAGTTTTAGTTTAGTAGTTGTTTGCTATAAATTATTTTACCTAATCGAACCAGTTTGGTTTTACAAGGATTAAGTGGGTCACAAAGGGGCAGTGTGAAAATTACCGGGCCATGGTAGAACAATGTTTGGGAAACACTGGTCTAGAGAATCTATTTTTAATTTTTCACATTGCCTTAAGCACGCTAAACCATAGTTTTTTTCCCACAAAAACCCACCCACACCAAAGGTTGTCTGGTACAACAGATCGCTCTTCAGCGATAAGACCGCCTAAATTGCACATCTTAATATAAAAATTGTATGTTATTTCTTTATTTGGTGTGTAATAAAGAGTATGTTATTTATCTATCTGACATGTCAAGTAGAATCTATACTAATATTATAAAGCTGAAGAGTTTGTTTGTTTGTTTGAACGCGCTAATCTTACGAAGTACTGGTTTTGTGTTGGATAGTCCATTTATCGAGGAAGGCTTTAGGCTATATAACATCACGCTGTGACCAATAGGAGCAAAGCATGAGTGAAAAATGTTGCAAAAATAATCGCGATCATAATAATATGTTGGGGCTGCCTCGATTCTGTAGTGCTTCAGAGATGTTTGCAGAAGCGCGCATAGATTGTTTTTACGCTACTATGCGCAAAAGATGCGCATCCCTGGTGAGCAGAGTGCGGACCAGCCCCAACAGCGTCCTGAGCATGATTGCTGACAGGATGGACTGTGCGTATTTGAGTCATTGCAGTGCAATTTCACATGGGCTTACACTGCAATGATCTGTATATATAATTAAGTTTTATATTATTTTTATTTTATAACTTTTATTATGTTTTATTTACTTTTCTTTACTCTAGGCTTAGTCATTATTGTTCGTAGTATAGCTTAGTCTGGACACTTAGTCTGAAATATATTAAATAAAATAAAATAAAAAAATAAAGGAAATTGACACGGATGAAGTCGCGGGGCACAGCTAGTATCTGATAATTATGAAACACCTGAATAGATTGGGTGGCGATTAAGTCTAGATCCTCCTTTTGGAGAAACCTACATTCAGCAGTAGCTGTGTGCCCCGACGATGATTAATTATACTGTGACTGCGCGATATCACTTAACTAACAAATCTAATTAATATCTACTATAAATGCGAATGTTTGGATGGCTGTTTATATCTTAATCACGACTTTCTGGCTGTACAAATCTGGATGAAATTTGGCATGCAGATAGATTAGGCGGCAACAGCTTATAACATACTCCTTAGCTCATGCATTGAACGAGATACATATACTGATTTATACACTGTGCTTTTTGAACCACACCTGAAAAACGAAGTCCACCTTATATGACTATTATGTCACTGTATAACACCATAGCAGTAATACTTATTTTAACAATAAAAATAATTTTAGTAAAATATTGATTCAGAATTTCAATTTTGCTGTGACGCTGTGATGTTCACAGACGTAGGTATTACTCGTATATTGTTGCGGCGGGGTCCCGGATGAATGAACCTTACACAGCTACGTGCCTGTCACAGCGTGTTTAAAAATGAATAGCTGAATCAATATTTAATATTTTTTTAGGATTATTTAATAAAAAAATAAAATAACACTGCCAAGATGTTACACATTATATTAACATAACGTGGGCTTTGTATTTCAGGTGGTTGAAAATGCACGATGTATTGTAACTATGATGGCAGGCATTACATTTAGCATTCGTACATCGACATCCACCGACTTACCTGCTGTACATTTCTTGGAGGGTCCTATGCTGCTTGATCGTAATGGACGCTTCCCATAAGTCATTCTGTATACTGGACAGTCCTGGCTAGAAGCAAACGGTCGGATCACATTATAAGTATCGCGAATGTGAATAATACCTAGGGTGTATTCGTTCTCTTACTGCGGCCAGCCGGGGGGACTCCGCTTCATCGCGGGACGCGCTGGAACCCGCCTCTGGTTCAGGTTCATCTCTCTCCTCTTCTCTCTCGTTCTGGTTTTCGGGGGACGGTCTGGAAGATATTCCTTTAGTTGATAACACTTAACCATGTTGGCTAATAATAAATAGTTGACGCGAAACGGCGCCAATCATCTTAGTATAATGGCTATCGCACATAGTTTTAACCGCGTGTCATGTTATTGTTACCTCTCGAAATCAAGTTCAACGTTTAAAGTTGAATTTGAACAACCGCCAACTGAACAGTTATAACTATTTTGTTCCTTAATTTTTTCACAAAAATGTTTACAGGGTTTGTGTCAAGTGGCTGACCGTGACGAAACCCGCGCTCGTACCGGTCCCAGCCGGTCCGAGAAATAGTGTCTATAAGTGCGTTGCTAGATCGCACTTTGTAAGCAGGTAGAGTTCTGTTCCTATGTTTTGTAGTTCTGTTCCTATATGTTTTGTGACTATGGTCGGTTGTATAATCAGTTTTATATCTGCAAATAGGCCCCAGGAGGCGCTTTTACACGCCTAAATGTTAAAACTACTACTACTACGGGACAAGTGTAGGCTAGTTCAGAGAAGAAGCAGCGCAAGAAACTCGGTTACCAGTCAACCATTTTTAAATAATTTGGTTTATAATAGCCACTGCGAGCTGAACAAATAAAAGCATTACATTCCTTTCATTAATATCAGCGATTTTAACCTTTTTAATTCCGTGGACCCCTAGAAAATCAGTCATAAAAAACACAGGAATCAGGACACACAATTCATTTTAGTAATGAAAAAACCCATGTCTACTGGATCTGAGTTTTTATTTTTGGAGCCTATTCAATGCAAACAAACAATGAAATTAGAATATTAGTTAGTATTCATTTATTCAAAACACTTAATATTTGACATGCTTTTGGCTAGTAGTTTAAATCCTATGTTAGGTTTGTCTAGATACTATCAGTTCTCATATCAAAAGCTATTAACCTGTCGGCTGCTTAGGAGCAGATCTGATCTAATATAACAATTGATTTCTATTGTGTCTGGAATTACCCGTATTCAAGGGATTAAATCATCCGCAAATTCAAACCAACAGTTCCTATACATGTAGGTATAGACATATAATAGTCTTTTTTTTTTAGTGTCTTTTGTCCGTAAGACATGTCAGACCCATCGAACAAACAATCCAATTCTCTTATATCTAGATCCATTAAAATTAATTGCCAATATAATATTTTCCTATAAAATAAACTTCTAACTTCTATAAATCCCTCTTCACTGTTTGTATCTTCTTCGCGTTCTTTTCTTTTTTCTAGCCTCAAATCAGAATTCTGAGAATTCAGCTGCATACAATCCTTCTGTAGCTCTAAAACTACTCTTTACTCTCCTTTTCGAAATTCGGTTTAACTCCATTTCACATTCATTTATTATTTCCGTATCACTTTTATCACTCCAGTCTGAAGAGTTCTCATCGTCCATGATGAAGGAAGACAGAAAAAACAAATGCAATAAACACGGAGTGCGATGACTTTGCTTAGGACGTGTGCGCGCAACTTACGACCGCTCACGCGTAACTGGATAGACATAAATGTTAACTAAATCATTTCCGAGCGAGCGCGCACAGAGATAACGACACAAGTTGGTACAATCAAAAACCCTTTGATCTCAAACATGCTCAAACAAAGCGATCGGGCTTAGATAATGGGGACTACCGTTTCTTTGCTCACCAGTTGGCGCCACTGTAGACTGAGGTCCGGAGTTATAGCTATAAAAGGCGATTGGCGCCGAAACAAAGTGTTATATTGAATCTAATTAAGGTTATATTGTTTATAAATAACTATCTTGATATCAACAAACTAACTTCTGAAATAGTTGCTCTTGAGGCCGCCTATTTTTGCGCTTTTTCTTAATTCCGCTTTTAAAGCGTTCACATTAATCGCCAAATAATCCATATTTGCGATATTTTACGAAGGAGATCACTTTCCAGCAGGTAAATTAAAGAAATTATAATTTATGCAACAAATTCTGCTAAAACCAGTACAAAGTGAATGATATTGGACCTCACGCGACACAAGCGCCTCTAGTGGCAATTACACTAGCGATAGCCCCCATTAGTGCTACTCACCGCTCATGAGTGGGAGCGGGGGCGGGCGCGGGCGCGGGCGCGGGCGCGGGGGCGGGCGCGGGCGGCGGGCGCGGCGCGCGCTGCGACGGCCGCGGCCTCAAGCGCCGCACTACTCGACGCGCCGGCACCCGCACCCGCGCGCTCGAGCTAGCGCCGTCCCGCGTCGACTTGTCGCTACACTCCGGGTACGGCTGGATGTCGTGGATGCACGACCACTGCGGGACATTGACATTGATATAGACTTGTGTTTTCACTATTTGTCATAATTTCCTTGAAACTCCAGTATTGTTTCCAAGCATTTCCAATGCAACAGACAGACGCTTTAGTGGGTAGTAGATCTGAAGGAGAAATTATTTGACCCGAATATATGTATTCATTTACATAGTCAATAAGGTTGTTATTGATCCTAATAGGTTCTTGCTTTCTATTCGTCATAGCTTTGGTCTTTTATGTGTTCATGAGTTCATGACTAATAACTGTGTAACGTCATTCTAAATCCAATATAGCGGACTAATTATTTTTGATGCACTCTTACAATATGGGTATCAAATAAAGGGCTTGATAAGAAGATCTCGTAAAATCAAGTAACATTCTAAATCCAATGTGGTCGATTTCTAAAGCTTAAAACTCAATAACCTGAGTCTAAAGTCGACGCAAGAAAGCGCGGGCTCAGGCGACGTACATCGCGCTAGAGCCCGCGCCGTCCCGCGTCGATTTGTCGCTACACTCGGGGTACGGCTGGATGTCGTGGATGCACACACAATAGACACACCCGTATTTATAAATAAGTAAAAGTAATTACTTGACTAAAAGTAATTAATTAAGTGACAATAACACCAGTATCTTTAAACTTACTAAAGTCATAACTTTAGCCAGTGTTTAAGTGAAGGAAATAGATCACCATTAATAGACATATTATGTAGCTGATATTTAAGGCTTTCAATCCAACGTATTTTCAACAAAATATTATTATGAAAGAATATTTTTTGGAATATTTAATCAACTGTTAGGTACATCTTTGTGCTTATCATTTAAGTAATAAGGATATCTAAAATTAGCCTGGGTGTTCGAGGTCGAGTGTACACAGCCCAGTTTTAAGAGGATGCTAGTTTTGAGTACTCGGATTCGATCGCCGGATGAATCAGTGTATAGTAAACCATTTTTCTATATTGTCTCGGATCACTGCGTTTGTTATACCTTTCGGTTTCTTCAGTCATTCTGGTACAATTACTTCCGATTCGAATAATGTATGTAAATGAACAGTTTTAAAAATGATGTACACTCGACAGCACATCAAGTTAAACAGTTGAACTGGGATAACAGCTTTTATTACGTAGGGCATAAAGGCGGTCTCAAGGTCAACATGTATAGTGATGTACCGCCGTGTGTACATAATATTGTAATTTTTTTATCACATTATTTAATTCTAACATTAGCTATTGACACTAAGTTGAATTGTCTCTAACACCAACCATGGTCTGAAAAAAATAGTTTTCTTTTCATTTGATTTCATCTACTCAATTCCTCAACTTCTCAATCGGCATCACCTTTCCTAAGCATTCTTTATTACTGCAGACATTAGGTTCAAAATTTAAATTACCTCTGATCTGTCATCGTGGCTGATATTCCTGCTGAGCGCGCTCCATCCCTGCGGATGTATCTGCAGCGAGCTGACGACCTTCGCGTCGTTGCCGTCGGGGAAGTCAGCCACGAACTCTATCCGGTTCTCCTTGCGGTTGACGTCGAATAGGTGGTCGTACATCGCCGCGATGGGTATTAGCTGCTTGCTCATTTGCATCAGCCGGTACAGGTTCGGCTGCGAATAAAGTAATGGGAATATAGCGTAGTAGAATACAAGATTAAACTCTTTAATTTTTTAGTCAAAATTGTTATGTACTAAAACAACATTGAGAAGAATAAAGTTTGTGATATTGCCACATGAGCAGATAAACGGAACAGAATTTTAGCTTCTTAAGAACATTTACTTATTTAAGCTTTATTGCACAAACTAACAGTTATTGTACAAAAGGTGGACTTAATGCCATAAGGCATTCAATGCGAGTCTACCATCGGGCTAAACAGAAATGTTTTGTAAGCGGTCCGATAAAAGAAAAGTAGTAATGAAATACAATTATAAAAAAAGACTATAAACTACACAAAAGTTCATATATAACAAAACACTAAACATCAACTTGTGACAATGATATTGTCTACTGGCTGTGCGATTTGACGGGTTTTTTCCAGTCTCACGCGTGCGCGACTAGCGGCCAGTGGTCACGCACACATGCCCCGCGCGCTTGTAGTAATGCAACGCGACACCAGTAACATTCCTCATGTAAACTAATATTATAAAGAGGAAAGATTTGTATTTTTGTGTTTGTAAAGAATAAACTCAAAAACCACTTATCCAATTTTAATGAAATTTTTACGATGGTCGATTAGACCTTGGAGAAGGATAGACTAGCTAGGATTTAGAACCGACTTTAAAAAAGGGGGATGATGTAATTTTATTACAAAAAAATGACAAAAACAACTACTTCAGGAGGACTAAGTTCCGGGCAAAGGCAAGTTAATCATACATAATATATTACCTTAAATCCATGTAAGTGTTGAGCCAATGTGGAGAGATTGAGGTCGTGTATGATGACGAGCAAGCCTCCGGTGGTGCACATGACCATCTGCCGCGCGTCGGGAGACAGCCGGCACCGCATCAGGCCAGACGCGTGAAACACTCTTTGGTATACCAAGTTGTACTCTGGAATGTAATTAAAAATTTTTGCTGTTGCCCGCGACTTCTAACGTGGGGAATTTTGAATTTGAAGATATTCTATGTTAACTACAAATTTTCTCGGGATGAGAAATAAACTAAGATTTATTCTAAGACCCACCAAACATAGGCAAAAAAATTAAATTAGGCTTAGTAAAAGACGGTCAAACTGTTGCAAAAGAGTTTGGTAACAAATTAAAATAAGGCAGACTTTATGTCATTCTTTTTAAATTATGTGGGTATTAACAATATGCAAGTTTTATTTCGTTTGAATTAATTATTGTTTTTGTTTTCTTTTTAGTAAAAAAACAATGTAAATAAATATGCTACAACACACAATTGTCGTTATTTCACTGACAGATTTTTTTTGTCTAGCAATCATTTGTAAATACATATATTATATACAGGGTGTAGTTTTCAATACGAGCGGTATTTTCAGAGGTGATTATGTACCTTGTACTGATCATGAATCAATAAAAAAATGAGTTCGAATTTGTTTTAATATAAATTATTAAATAATCATGGTTTTCAAAGTAGACTCTCCGATTTGCGTAGTAGGACCCCGTAACATTAACGCCGCTTGCGCGGCGCCGAGCGTGCGAACAAACGATACCTTCAAAGTACAAAGGTACCGCAATCTTTGTGTTTAGCGCGTACGCACCGACCAGTAGCCGCGCCGAAAGAAGCCGACAAGCGGCGGCATCTCTTTGTGCCGTGCCGCCCGCCCTAGTTACTCTCGTTCACGCGGTCAGTTGTGACGAAATCATCGCGTAAGCAACTTGTCCGGAGTTGTCCGTGTTTTTGCGAAAATGACGCAATATTATTCCAACGTTAAGCTAGTTGAAATGATAATTTGAGTGAGGCTATTTAGGATGTTTAGTGAGTCATTCCCAAACCGTCCACGACCCTCGAGAACAGTCATGCTCCCGGCAACGCAGAGACTTTGTGATCATGAACAGTTCCATGAACGCTCAAAGTCGGGAAGGCCGTATCGGTCTTCTTGATATAAGGCTGCAAGAAGATATCTTGGACTACTTTGAGAGGAAACCGAGAGCGAGCACCAGAGACGCCGGCTTTTAGTGTCAGTTTGTGGGCTGGGATAGTAAGGGATCAGCTGTTGGGACCTTACTTCATCGAAGGCCGCCTCACCAATGCTACATACTACCTAGGAACTGTTTGAAAACGTCGTAATAAAGACGAGATGTTGGAAGACATGCCTTTGTATTTCCATTCCAACTTAATTTACCAGCACGATGGAGCACCGCTCATTATGGTTTTAAAGTGCTAGACTATTTAAATCGTGAATTTGGAAATCAGTGGATTGGGCGTGGTGGACCGGTGCATTGGCCACCACAGTCACCAGACTTAACGCCCTCGGACTTTTATTTGTGAGGTGATCTAAAACGATTAGTGTACACTGAAGAATCGACAAGTGTTGACGACTTAAAACAAACAATAGTGAGTGCATTCTAGCCAGTGAAACAAAATCGTGTTGTGTTGAACAGTTTGAAAAGGAACACCAGACGCTAGACTATGTATTGCTCAGTCTGGTGGCCACTTTAAAGATTAATTAAGGTTAGTGAAAATAAAAGTGTACAAAATCCAGGTACCTATTAAGATAAATCGTTGAAAATAAATAAGTTGCACTACAAATTTTTTTTGAGGTTAGTGTAAATAAGAGTGTCCAAAAAACTAGGTATTATGATAGGTACATCGTTGTCAATAAGTTGATTCCAAAATTTTAACTATGTCGAAAATACTGCACACTCACGTCATTTAATAATCTAGTATTTTTAATTTTTAAAACGGGTTAGGCTAAATCAACATGAAAGCTCAGTGTTCGATTTCCTGAGCTGTTTTTATAAATTCCGCTCGTATTGAAATCAGCACCCTGTATATTGATTTATTTTAATAAATAGTTTGAAATGGTATTTTTTTCCAACTGTTGTTAAATGTTGAATATCATGTTGAATGTTGAATGTTGAATATCATGTTGAATGTACTTTCGTATGATATTTACCTGTGTATGAATTTATGTCCCAAGTGTAAATGCTGCCATCTAATCCAGACGTGACTAGTAGTTTGTCTTTGAATGAGAATTCAATATTTTTGACCCAATTTGAGTGTCCAAATAGTGAGCGTATTTTTTTCTTCAGGTTTCTTACGTCCCATAAAGCTATTGTGGTGTCATCTGAGCAGGTAGCAAACATTCGTCCATCTAAAAATCTAATCAACACTATTTATTTATGTAATTGTATACAGTATAACAAATAAAATAACTTTATTCACATTTTATTTTCCCCATCTATCTATTGTATCACCTTTATACACCTGGTACATCCATAAATTGCGTTACAAATACAAATTATTTTGGTGTCCCTGACATGAGCACGTTAAAATACCGTAAAATCTATTCTATGAAGAGTAACTTAAATCTTTGATAAATTTTTATTTAGACTTTTTAAGTCATTGAGGAAAACATTCAAAATGTATCTTTTTAAATGTAGTTGCAAAAAAAAAACAATTTAACACATTAAGCGCCATGGGGGTCACCGGTGACCTCCAAAAAATAAAATTTTAATTGTGTCTATTGTGTGTGTGTACTTTGGCAGTTAAAGCTTAATGAGAGACAAAAATTTACAACTTTTATCACCCTAATTTCGAAGTAGATTGATAAATAGTTCAAAAGTTTAATATTGTTGTGTGTACACTAAATACTTACTTGACACAGTTAACACAGTCTGAATGAGCTCCATGTACAGAATGAATCCTCTGATGAGTTAGTGGGTCGAATATCTGTATACATTTCTTCTCACAGGCTGCCACCAGTAGAGATCTACAATTCATTAAATCTTTGTTACTTTAGTAGAACTTACATGCTTCCTCTTTACTATGATTTTCCTTATAGGATAGTCTGATGTTAGAATTTTCATTCTTCTTTAAATGATTATGACATAACCAGTTCTTATGTATTTTGCTGGGATCATCGACTTTACGTTTTTTTAGAAGTATTTCTGTCAACCCCCTGCCGCTTTTAGATCAGATTCAATTTATAAAATGATTCCAAAACCACTGCACCACTAATCAAGTCATCTTTTTACACAGATATTAACATATTACTGTCATTATAAAATCAAAATAATTATTAGACAGACACTAAAGTAAAAAATAGTAATATTTACCCTTCAGGCGAGAACTCTAGATTGTAAACACCTCCAGTAGGCAAAGAATGTGTAGCCTGTTCACTGTCCCAGGAAGCGATGGGCTTCATGCCACAATAAAGACTGCGAGCCAGTGCATCTCCGGCCCCCACGGGTGTACCGAACCCCAATTCTTTCCTCACCAAGCGATAAGGGTTGAATGCAGAATTCCTCGCCATAAAAAGCGAATTGTCTTTGAATGCCATTATGTATCTTTTTTATTCTAGGCAAAACATTAAAACATATGATTAAGTACACAACATAGCAGTGATACTGATGATGAATGCAAGTAATGCAGCCAATAGCTTCTTTCTACATGTTTATAACTATTTCAAAGTAATTGAAAGCGTCTAATTAATATTTTATTTTACACGAGATCAACTGACACTTTGTAATTGATCGACTGACAGTCACAGACAACTGAATGACATGACAGACAGTATGTGAGTGACAGTAGTGACAGTCAGTGTCAAAGTCTATATTTATTAACCTTGTACACATTCAAAATGTCCTGCCTTTTTATTTTAACCTTTTTTAACAGAAGATTTGGCTGTATAGACCCACTAGACACAAAAATAATAATTTCATACTGACAATGAAAACATCACAAATTATACAACGCGTTAATGGTAATAACGAACGTTTACCGTTATGACCGTTAACATTTCTTGTTTATAAATAGCTTAGAGATAAATAATCTATATACTAATATTATAAAGCTAAAGAGTTTGTTTGTTTGTTTGTTTGAACGCGCTTATCTCAGGAAGTACTGGTCCGAATTAAAAAAATATTTTTGTGTTGGATAGTCCATTTATCGAGGAAGGCTTTAGGCTATAGAACATCACGCTGCGACAAAAGGGAGTGAAACATAAGTGAAAAATGTTGCAAAAATAATCGCGATCATAATAACGGAAATCGACGCGGACGAAGTCGCGGGCAACAACTAGTCAAAGATAAATAGCAAAACACCTTTTTTCGAAAATTGATAGATCGACAACCTTACACCGAAGCTTTCATAGTGCGATGGCTTGTTGCATAATAACCCCGTAAGTGTTAAGTATCTATCTATCTATCTATAATCTTGAATGTATGTTATAACTACCACGTTGCCGTGAAATGTATAGACAAAATTTTTGAAGTAACGTTACATCGAACAAATAAACGTTGGAGAAACAATGTACAGAAGTAAGATGTTCGGTGTTCAGATACGTCGAACAAAAAAACCTTCGCAGCAACAAGCCATCGCACTATGAAAGCTTCGGTGTAAGGTTGTCGATCTATCAATTTTCGAAAAAAGGTGTTTCGATTTTCGAACACACGCGACGTAGGGAACCTGACTGGGAAGTTTGTGGGTTTGAGGCAGTCGAAGGTAGACAGCGTTTTCGTCGATTTACAAAAAGTGGACTTTTAAAATACTAAAAATATACCTACTTAAGAGCACTCTCACCGTTTTGAACGAATCTCTAAGATTTTGGACGCCTTATTGACTACCTTATAAAACTTCTAGAAGAAATTTAATAACTGTGAAATATAGGCCAATCTTTGGTATTGACGTTTAATGAAACACAATTGCTAAAACTAACTGGCTTTATTCTCAGTGCCACATCTCCCACAACCATTTTACTGAAAACTTGCCGCAGACTTAATTTCAAAGTCCTGTATCTATTAATAATGCTAATATATTAAGCCTAAAAAATGTAGCAATCATTGGACACATGTTTTTGTTGTCATTTAATGTAACAGATTTTACAATTTCATTACCATTAATAAGAAAAAAGATACTTATATAATTTGTGCAAATTTTTAAGATTAGCGCAATGATATTTAAAAAGTATAGATAGGTTATGCCCTTACAAAACTATCGAAGTATCTGTGCCGCTTGCGAACAACTGCACACATGCGTAATTCTTATTTTGTCCTTGTCATACTCGTGAAAAGAACAATTACTTTCTCTTTCATGGATTTGAAAAGACGTCACAATTGTGACGTTTTAGGGACGCATATTGAGAGCGCATGTAACATATCTATTACTTTTTAAATATCATTGGATTAGCGCCTTTATTTTATCGCGATTTGTGCTTTAATACACAGTAAAACCTAACAAAAAATTACCTGTGCCATTTTCTTCCGCGTTCTGAATTACGTGCTCTCGCAGCGTGAATTGATGACTATACTGCGACCAAATATTTTGGATCCGCTTTTAGTTTCGCTTCGAAATGTAAGATTTGCTCATTATGAATTATGTAGGTATGAATTACTGTCGTTGCTTGTGTTTGTTTTTTTCAGCAGTGGGTCGCAAGGATGCCGTAATACCATATTATTAAAATAAAAAAAACGTGATAGCACTACAGCCTTAAAAAAAAAACACAAATTTAGTTAAATACAATCATTATTTGTTTTCAATTTAGCAAAAGTACATCGCCTGACATTGCAACATTATGAAGACACGAAACAAATCTAATGATGGAGCTAGAGACTGGTTATAGGAACTTTGAAATAAAACGATGCAACGTTATCGAATTCGGACTTGTATTGTATGATTTGTTAAATGTACTCTATTTCCAATGTCATTGATATATTTTCCTATTAAAAGTGAATATTTCCATGCTTGTCTATTTTGTCTTCTAAGATATGAATTCAAATTAATCCGATAATAATAATAATAAAGGTGCAAAAAAGATAAGACTTCTGTCACGGCTCCGGCGCTGCGGGTCTCTGGCAGTTCCACGCGTATTCATCGTCGCAAATGGTTTTCTCTCACCACCGCAGCTCCGGCTTTCTGGTTTCGCCGGCCAGCCTCAGCTTCGGCGCCTCGATCACGGCATTCCGCTCCTCAGCCCGCAGGCCGCCTTGCCCCTCTGCGCCTACGTGCTTTTGGATGTACATTGCTGGGTTTCGTTACCGTCACTAAAACCTAATTTTAGAAAATAATTTAGAGCTGCTTGCTATTATTGCTATTATATTGCATATTGCTATTAACTATACTTTGTTGGATATTATAGATTAACATTCGGAATAATACACAGTCTTTTTTACCTTTAAAATTAAGACATAAAATTATTATAATAATCGATTTTATGACTTAATAGTTTTAGAAATTAAGACAATAATTATAAAAAAATATGTTACCACTCTTTGAACATTATGACTAGAAAATTTTATGGAAAACATGTTATGGTTAGTGATTTTCGCAAAAACAATTTTAGAAGAAGTAAGGCAGTACCTATTTCCGTACTTATTCTTAAAATTTCTGATTTTAGAGACAAGCTGTTCGTCTTTGGATTACGCGTGAGGGCTAAAAAGGAAATTTGAATGATCGTCGCTGAAGCTGTCATAGTCGTCCTGTAATCTCAAATAATGAAAGAGATATTATCAAATCAAATCAAATCAAACCAAATAAAACTTAAGTCAACAAGTGTTCTTTAAATCTACAAATACAATATGTTCAAAAATAACCTAAATGCTTGAACTAGGATTCCCTGTATTTCAGGCATAGTCTAAAAATTATAAACAAACGTCAAATCAAGTGCTAAACTAGGTATTCTTATTAAATAAACCAAGTAAATTAAATTAATGATCATGCATGAACTAAACACAAAATCGACCATTTGGATCAGAGGTAGTTAACGCTGCTTCTGAGCCATGGGTCGCGGGTTCGATCCCCGCACAGTACAAATATTTGTGTGCATGAACATGTCTGTTTGTACTGGTCTGGGTGTTTTCTATGTATTATAAGTATGTATTTAGAAAAAAAAAAGTATATAAGTAAGTTTATCGGTTGTCTAGTACCCCATACGACAGGGTACTTAATAGTACCTTAATTTGGGACTAGATGGCTCAGTGTGGCCCAGCGAGGCATGTCTTAAATATTTATTTATAATAATTAATTACGTAAAGCTAAAAACTACTCAGTTCGTGTTAGTAACCTACTTAAAACTATGAGACGCATAAGCATTTTTACTCGCTCGGAATTACAATATTTGGTAGCGTAAGCATATTGTAACTATTGTGTCTGTCATATTGTAAATAATTATAATGTTGCGGTAGAAGGGTAAATAAAGAAAGGTGTAAAAATATAGAGTCCTAAAACTAAACTGAGAGCGGCGCTCTTAGGCGCCTTCATAGTCTATAGAGTTAATGTACCTTTTTTCGGCCATTAACTTAGCAGGGCACTTTGGATCCCCAGTTTTGTGGTAGCACGGTTTTTTGTAATAAAGACACGTAGCACATTTCGGAGGTTCCGCTTTCTTATAGCAGTCCTTCATGAGGTGACCTACTTCACCGCAATGACCACAAGTATTTTTCTCCTCGCGAAATGTCTTCGCCGCGTGCCCGTATTGTTGGCATTTAAAACACCTTGTCACAAAAGTGAAATCTCTTACCGGGCACGATGTCCAATTCACGAACACTCTATATCTGGTTATTAAGGCCTTTCGTATTTCTGCAGGAACTTCAATTATGAAATTACAGATGTCGGCATCCTTCTTTCCAGATTTGTGGCTCATTTTTATAGAAGCCAAGAACGTCTCGATTGGTATATCTTGAACCTTCTCGGCTAAATTCTGCTGGTAAATACAGTTAAATACTTCTTTTTCCGGCATGGCTGAGGGAACTCCAATAATTATTATTCTGGGCTTACGTTTTTGTGGCTCATCCAAGGTCAAGCCAGAGGTGGTGAATTGTGCTGATTGTTTCAGCTTCACTATATCGTCCTTGGTGTCAGTGCTGATGATGACCCCACCATTCTTTGTTTTGCGTAGGCCTCTCACGCGTAACTTCATAAGGTCGGGTTGGATAATTTTTTGCACCAGAGTTTTGGTTTCCTCGCTCGACTTTTGTTTGTCATTTGGATAGATTGCCACGGAGTTAACGGAAGTCGTCTTTATAAAATTATTAGAGCTTTTTTTCACCATGTCGGCAAAAGAAGTTGCTACTGGAGGTCTAGAGGAGTTTTCAACAATACTTTGTTTTAGAGCTACGAGTTGTTGAGAGAGGTCGTGTTTTTCTTTTAAGTGCTGCAAATTCGTGTGGGTCAGGATGGCCTTTTGCTTCAAAGATTGGTACGTCGAGACTAGTTGGGATGTCCCGAGGCAAACTTTTCGGCAGAGATTGTGTATCCTCAACTTTTGGTCCGAATTAAGTTTACCTTCAGATGAGATTTTGCACACCTCATTAAGGCACTGCTCGATGACAGATATCCAGTTCTGCAACTCAGTAGTAGTCATCACTTCTGGTTCCTCTTGATGCTGACAGGGCACGGGGGTTGCGGCTGCAGGCTGGGAGCGCGGGCCCGCCTGGGGTGCGGGTGAAGATGGCGGGCTATGACGCGTTAACGCACTCCGGTTAAAGGGACTGCCTTCCATTTTTATGTTTAGGTGTCACAAGTGTCCATTATTTTTGCACGCACTAATACTCAATGACACAGAAATTATTGCCGAGTAATGTAGAGTAGGTCACAATAAAATAATTGCACTGATTGATTAGTAACCACGTCCGATCACATCGACATATATGACTATACTATGAGACGTGATTATGAAAATAATGGTTTTACATTGATTAAAACTTCTGCAGAAATGTTTGATGTTTCAACTCAGATGATCAGAAATCATTTAAATTACACAGGTTTGCGTTACAGGCATTATGTAAAGAAAATATATATGACTGAGGCTCATAAACTTGCTCGTCTAAGTTTTGCCAGATAATATTTACTTCAATATCGACTGGAATAACACTGTGTACTGTTACGAGAAAACTTTTAACTCCAGTTAGCATGGTCGTTTACATCTTTGGCGAAACGATGGGATGCGTTACATAGAAGACCATGCCATACCAAACAGAAAATCAGGTCGAATTTCTCTTTACATGTATGGTTGGATGACTACTGATGGTGTTGGGGAGTTGTGCTGTTTACCACCACGAGCAACGGCATCGGGTTAAGTTGATGTCCTCCAAAATGGAATCTTACCGGCCATCCGGATTTATTGTCCATAAAATGAAATGCCACAATTTTATTATTTGCAGGACAGTTGTTCTTTGTATAAAGCAAGGGTGACGCGTGCATGGTTTGGTGCACACCCGGAAATAAGGTTAATACTTTGGCTTTCAAAATCGCCTGATGTCAACCCTATCTTCTTTGGTCTTTGGGGCCTTATGGTTCAAAGATGGTCAAACCAGCATGAAAGAACAGAACAGCTTTGATTGCAATGAGATATGGGAGGAATTTCGCGGATCAGATATTTGCTCTAGACTTGTAGGCTCAATGTCTTGTGTCACTGCACAAAATATAAATTTAGTCGTATATTTTGTCAGAAAATTTTTGCTTGTATAACTTTGCCTTGTTCTATAACGCGCGAATGATTTTTCTAATGGGGACTACCGTTTCTTTGCTCACCAGTTGGCGCCACTGTAGACTGAGGTTCGGAGGTAAAGCTGTCAAAGGCGATTGGCGCCGAAACAAAGTGTTATATCTTGAATCTAATTAAGGTTATATTGTTTATAAATAATTACCTTGATATCAACAAACTAACTTCTGAAATAGTCGCTCTTGAGTCCGCCTATTCGCCAAATAATCCATATTTGCGATATTTTAGGAAGGAGATCACTTTCCAGCAGGTAAATTAAAGAAATTATAATTTATGCAACAAATTCCGCTAAAACCAGTACAAAGTGAATGATATTGGACCTCACGTGACACTAGCGCCTCTAGTGGCAAATTCACTAGCGATAGCCCCTATTAGGGTGATATACAACTTTTTTAGCCGACCGTACTTATTAGTTCCGGAGCTTAATAGTGGATGCTTCCTTAAGGAGCAAACACTAATACCTATTTCATTATTATTGATTTTTCATAGTATATGATTGTTTTTTATTTAATTCCTTATAATATATTTTACATAATATACTAATTTGTGTTTTATTATTAATCGACATCTATAAATATTCAAAATACAAAACAAACTTAATTTATACCTATTTAAAATTTATATCATATCAAGGTTTATTACGATCACGGCTCAAGATTTTTTTGTCCATCTCGGTGCACGCTTTACTCTGTTTACGTTGCGTATGTGTGACTAGCTACGTACACTTATACAATAACTCAGTTTTTACCTAAACTTAAGCGTTATCCATTTTGTGTAATGGCTCTTAAAGACATATTTTTATTCCTCAATAAACTAACATCTGGCAAAATTTCATCCAGATCAGCTATAATAGAACTATGTTTATAATTCTCCCGCGGGAACCGTATCTTTTTTAGTCGGGTGACATGTTCAGAAACTTGTGTCACACCAAAACCTCACGAGCGCGATCGCAGGTATAACGAGAGAGAGACGGACCGATCTCCCGTCTCATCTCGAGCGCTGCCAGTCATTCCGTGAAACTTGTCACGCGGAATCCTCACGAGCGGAGGCTGGCATAGCGTTCGAGTGAGTGGACCGATCTTCCGTCTCTCTCACTCTAGCGGCATACAAACGAATGGAGATTTTCTCGTGCGGTTAAGTTTTCGTTGAATGTTTAAGATGTAATTTAAAATTTGAAAAAATTGTTATCTTCATTAATTCCTTACTTCCCAAAAACTTATATCACCAATAAGACGTTATCACGTAAACATCTCGATCGTAAACCTACTTTTTTCGGGATAAAAAGTAGCCTATATGTTATTCCAGCCCATTAACACCGTGGCAAATTTCATTCGGATCCGTTTAGTCGTATTAGTGTGAAGGAGCAACAAACATCCAGACATCCATACTCAAAAAGTTTCACGTTTCTAATATTTGTAAGATAAGATAGTAGGATTATTTTATTCTCTAGCCAGCCTAGGTGTCGGACGCGTCCGTCATTTCCGCTGAACCAGCGCATCGATTATGTGCACAGTTGCGGTGTTCGTTTGTTACAAAACAGAGGCGTTATTCCGTAACACTATGTCCGTATATTCAAATCAATCAAATCCATCTGTCCCTATCACTCATACCGATATCAGACAGACAGATATAGTATATCCGCAAATACGAGCTTCACGTGTTACAGAGTAAAGGCCTCTGGTCCGCACGCGGATTCCGCTTCACGTAGCGGAGGCCCTTACGAAAACAACCATGAAATCACATGACACATTTGAAGCCAACAACCTTATAATTTAAGGATTTGGGATAAAAATCTTATAGGCCGTTGTTCAATAACTTATGTTTATGGTCTTGTACTCCACTAAACAAGAAATCACATACTTCTATAGACTTGCGGCCTTAACACATAAGCTTTGGCCTAGTAAAAGTAAAAATGACGCGCTTCAGAACAAAATCAACTCTATATTCAGATACATGTAATCATAAATTAATTACACAACATGTCAGGTTTTTTACCAGTACAGTCAGCACCAAAAAAATCAGCAAACTAACTACATGCTGTTAAATTAAGTCAGCATTCTGATATTTGAGCACCATAATAATCACTTAAGTATCATGGAGAGTAATAGCTCAAACATGAGACCAATGACATCAATTTAAAAAAAATACTGTATACTGTGTACCATGCGAGGAGATTTTAAGACTTTTGATGCCAACTGTATGTTTGTTTAACAATGTATTTTATTAAAACATTTATTTTACTTTAATTAATTTAAATTATGAGTATAACATGATTAAATTCAATATTATGACTTAATCTATTAGCTACCATACATAACATTTACAGTAACAAAGATATTATATTTCTAGAACAGTCTAGTAATATCAGGGATGTTAGGAAATGCAGTCACCATATTGTTTCATTGTAATGTGTACCATGCTTTAACAATGTTTGTCACATTGATCTTTTCACCAGTTGATTGAGTACATTCCGCTCAATGAAATACATAGTAACATGTCAGCAAGATAGAGATGTGATTTGTAGATTTACAAGCTTATTATTATGATAAAAAACACTTATTACATACTGGCAATAAGTTCATCATAAAACGACAATAATTATTTTAACACATGTAACATTAAAATAGTGTTTCAAAAATAAAGTATTGATAAGAAAACATTTATAAATATTACAGTATCTAATGTACAATCATCAGATCAGTATATATAAACCCACCACAAAATATTACATTTGCTTTGATTTTATTGAATTTTGAATTAAAAATTTGGTTATGGAATTTGAGGCTGACTGTACACTTAATTATTTTAACATATATGATAAAACATTAAAACGAAGATGTTTAAACTTAATCCCTCAACCCCCAGGAGGCACGCGCGTGCCGCGATAACAATTGATTTCAATTGTGTCTGGAATAACTCACGATCGAGGGATTAAGGTGCATATAAATTTATGTGAATTAGCAAAATAATCTTAACTATTCTGTACAGTTTTCATGCTTCAAATGCCTAGTTAAATAGCAGCAGGTCATCATTACAATACTTCTGCCTTTTTGACTTATGTTAACATTTTTAGTAATAAATAAAATAAATATAAATTACAGCGAATGCATTGTAGGCAAAATAAACTAAGACTTATATTTAACAATACTCAACCACACTGTAAAACCTAAATGCCTACCAAATGTTAGGTGGCAAAATTCCACTTGGTGGAGGAATTTGTCCTGTTTTTAGCACATTTTGCAAAAACACTTCCAACCTAGTCTTTGGACCTCCCTCATCAATGTCTTGTAATATTGCCAGGTAATCTGTACTAATTAGCTTCATAACTTTAACAAATTGTTTGCCATAATTTTTCAAAAATTCAGATCCACACACAGTAAAGAAATCATGCAATAACGTTGCACACACATCTGGTTCTGGCCTTAGATTGATAAAGGAAGCCAGCCATCGCCATCCAAAACATATTCCATGTGGGTTGGCTGAATTTAGAAATCTAGGTGTACTGGCAATCCAAATTGCACAGTGGAGCCTGAAGATACCTGATATTCTTTTTAAGAACTTATCCTGTTTCTCTACAACACCATCATCATTGTATGTGTAACCCCTTGATAAATAAAACTCCTTATCAGTCTGTCCTTCCTTCTGTGGCAAAAACATGGGCACTAGGTAAGGACATTGTCTATGAAAATTGGCTTCTAAGAGTTTGGCAAACACTGGGAATTGTGAACACAGAGCAGCTGCCACACTAGCAAGTGGAAAAGCAGCATCAGGATTACTAGAAACTAATAGGTCACCTTGCCTTACAATCTTCTTGGCTAAGAGAGCTGTGCAGTAAGAAAGCCCTTGAGGGTGCTGGCTTGCTGTCACGTAAGTATCTAACACTTGAACCCGTTCTCCTTTTAGTAATTTTGATAGGTTGTCATATTTGTGTCGAATGTGTGACCCACTTACAGATGATAGTGCATTCACTGGAGTGTTAACTGCTTTTTGACAGTCAAATCTGAATTTTTTAAAGTTAGTATCCTCCATCAGTTCTATGTACTGGCTCTCATATGTTTCAAGGAATATTTTGAGTTCTTCATAGTGGCTATAATTCTTGGCAGAATAAAACATAGGCTTAGTGGGTTTCTCTGCAGACTCTGCTGCCTGTTTCTGCACTTCTGTAGCTAATTTCTGGGCTTCTGCTAGTTCTGCAGCTTTTAGCTCCTGAGCTTGCAATTCTTCCAGCTCCTTCTTCTTTGCTTCTTCCAAATCTTTTAGATTTTTGATTTCTTTCTTTTTCAAGTCAAGATCATCTAATATTTTGCATTTGATATTTTCTACATTTGCAGACAATACTTCTGCTTGTTTTACCTCTTTATCTGTGATGATGACATTTTTACATCTTTCCATGATGGAGTTAATACTGCTTATCACTGCATTAATTGATGTGATATATTTGTCACAGATATCTTTAGCAAGAGGTTCAGTTTCCAGTAAATTTGTCAATTCATTGTAACAAATACAAATTTTAGTGTGACTGTTGGTGATGGATGCAAAACGAGCTGTTGCTCTATTTTGCTCTTCTAATATTCTGTTCATATTTTCCATATTTTGTTTTTTAATTAATTGGCTCTGTTGTTCATCCAGCTTCGCCTTTTCTAACAGGGATGAATTGTCATTTTCTTGAAGACTTTTTATCAGCTGCATTTTACGCACCCTACCTTCTAGAGTTCTGCGGTTACAGTCATCACTTAGTTTCTTTGAGAATGTTTTCATTGCATCTGCGCGGCTCGTAATCATTTGCTCTATCAGGTCGTTAAATAGTTCCACAGAATTTTCTTGCAATTTGTTATCGTATTTTTTCATAAGAAGGGTAAATCTAAGATCATCTCGTATTTTATCTTCCACCAAACTTTCATTAAATATTTCTTGCTTTTTCGGGGGATCTTCAACAACAACAACTTCAGTTTTTTTAATAGGGCTATTTGGTCCAATAGTTACTTCCTTGACTAGCGGACTTATTTCAGCAGCTTTTGTAAGCGCTGATAAACGAAGCTTTGCAAAATCAAGCTGGTCATAAATACTTATGTCACAGTTCTTGTAGCTGTCATTTAAAGACAAATCATGAAATGAATCGTATGTTCGATCCATCTTAACACTTAGATGCGCTTTAATGTCTGTTTTGCAAAATTAATGAATTATTACACAAAACATCAACATAACCTTTCAGAAATTACGTACCTACCTACCTACTGTTACGTACGGTTGTTGTTGTTTTCTTCACCCATTCTGGGTAGGCAAAGGGAACTATGCCCATACAGCCAATTCTTTAGTAATATTTTCTTTATTTTTGCATTAAAACGTTGATGTTAGACGTTTTAATGCTTCGATGGAGTTTTTGGAGACAGTCGAAAGATTGAAGGAATGTAGAGAAGTCCCCAAGAAAGAGGTGAACTGTTCGCGATCCCGCGCAAAATTCACGGCCCACTTTTCTTGGTTACGACCCATACACCATGTTATTTCACCGAACTGTATATTGTTCACTCGCACGACACTTTGTTTCGCAAAATAACACCACTTTTACGACCCAAAAATCACTATAAACAATAAAAATTCGATAAAATAAACGGACTCCAAACGTATCTCACGAACTCCCGCCAAAAACTCCTGTTACGTACGGTATGATAAATTGTGTTCTGTGGGTATGAATGATTGTTGATGTTGTTGTTGTTTTCTTCACCCATTCTGGGTAGGCAAAGGGAACGATGCCCATACAGCCAAGTCGTCAGTAGATTTTTCTTATTGATATTAAATGAAAATGCAATCTAATGAGATGAAATGAAATGAATCCTAACCTAAGTCATTGAAATATATGGGTGGTTTATACATTTCAATGATTACAGTAGTTTTACGCAAGAACGTGGATCAGAGTCAAATAAGAGCGCCATTAATTGTTTCTCACTTTTATTTGATTTATCCTACTCACTGACACATTATCATAACAATGCCACCACTTTATCACAATAAATGCCGCTCAGGAAAATTTCACAAAATTACGAAACAAAGTCCATCTTTCTCTTCTCGTTACCCGCGCAAAAACTCCGAAAAAAAAAATGGAGTTGATGTTAGACGTTTTAATGCAAAAATAAAGAAAATATTACTAAAGAATTGGCTGTATGGGCATAGTTCCCTTTGCCTACCCAGAATGGGTGAAGAAAACAACAACCAAACCAAACCAATCATGGAGTTTTGCGCGGGAAACGATGAGAGAAAGATGCAAAGATGGACTTTGTTTCGTAATTTTGTGAAATTATCCTAAGTGTCATTTATTGTGATAAAGTGGTGGCATTGTTATAATAATGTGTCATTGAGTAGGATAAATCAAATAAAAGTGTGAAACAAGGAAAGGCGCTCTTATTTGACTCGGATCCACTTTCTCGCATTAAATCCTGTGATCATTGAAATGTATAAACCACCCATACATTTGACTGAGTTAGGTTAGTTTAGGGCTAGCTTAGGTTAAGTTTTTATGTGTAAGTAAGTATTTATGATATTTTATGTATTTATTGAAAATGTAGAATTCCTACTAAAGACATAACAGCATCAATTCAGAACTTAGCCGGCTCCGAAAGAGACAAATAATAAAAAATAAAAATTGGCGCGAACTTTGACTGAAAGAAATGTCAGCAGTGACAGCTGTTTTGATTTGGGGTTACAGTTTGTTATGTTTTTAATTTAATTAATATTTCAATTGCACAATAATGGTTCTGCAAAACACTGGCAAATATAGATCAGATAAGGAAGACACTAATAAAAAAGATGCAGGTTCATCTTCAGGGGGAAGGTTTGTATGTAAGATTTCTTACCTTCAAGGCGATCATTTTTGCCGAATACTTTGAATAAAAATATGATTAATCATCATCATCATCATCATCCTATCGCAGTCCACTGCTGGCCATAGGCCTCTCCAGATGCACGCTACTTAGGTCGATCCTCGGCTTCTCGCATCCATCTCCTGTATCCTAAAGATGATTATCAATTATTTTTAAACAGAGAAGAATCATCGGAATCACGCATAAGGGTTGCTCTAGAAAATGATAGAATCGACTCAAAATATGGATTTGACCGTGTACGAGATACGAAGGAGAGAACAGGTTACCTGATAAATATGCACACAGTGAGTACAAAGTGTTGATATAACTTATTTCTTTGGAGATTCATAAATTTAAACCATGCATTATAAAATTTTACAGGCTGAAATTCTCGACGAAGACAAAAGACTGGTGGCTGCGATGGATTATTACTTCATAGAGATGGATGGCACTAGGTTCAAAATATCTCTCATGTTCCAGCCTTATTTCCTAATAATGCCCCGTAAAGAGTGTCAACAGGAAGTCATACAGTACTTGTCTAAGAAATTTGCTGGTACTATACACAAAATTGAAGTCATTGAGAAGGAAGACTTAGATTTGGTATGATTTTAAAACTTCATAATATTATGTATCTACATCCCATGCTAGGCACAGGCCTCCCATAAGGACATCCTTGGTGAAGCCTCTGCCTAGCAGTGGGTTTTGTTTGACTGAGATGAGGGTGCTTTGCTTTTGTCACATTCATGCACTTGTTAATCATATTATTATAATTGCAAAAGCAACCATGTTTATTAATTATTAAGTCATTCAGAGTTTTAGACCTTGGAAAAATCATAGGAAGGAAGGAAAATAAACCAACAGAAATAATCATTTTTTTATTTTGATTTGATAATCCAATTTTCCTAGGCCTTTGCCGACTGGCAAACAGACCTACAGAAGATACGCAAGAATGAAATATTAGGCTAAGTTTCAATAGTAATGTGTAAAGTATTCTGTATGTAGATCTGAATAAAAGGCTTATTATTATTATAAATTCAATTTTCAGCTATATTTTCGATTTGAATAAGTATGATTTTAATAACTTTTAGCTTAATCATTTATCGGGCCTCAAACAGAGCTATATAAAATTATCATTCATGTCTCAAAATGAAATGATGAAAGTCAGGAGAGAACTACTCACAGCTGTTAACAAAAATAAAGAGAGGGAGAAGAAGGATGCTATCTATGCTGAGATGTTGACCAATGCACTGACGAGTGCAGCTGCCCTTGAATATGCCAAAAAAACCACTGATCATATGGAAAATATCTTAGATATCAGGTAATGTTTACTTCAGGTTTCTATAAAAAATAAATATTTATTAAGTTTGAAAACTTTTTTCGTGTTTATCGAAACTTGACAAATTGTAAAATTTTATCTCCAAAATGCACAAGCTATAGAAATATCTTGTTAAGTATCCCATAAATTCTTTCTCCTCTTCAACACACTAACATACACAAACATATTCAAACACCCACTCACAGAAACATATGCACTAGTAAAATAGATAATATTGACCTTTATGATACAAGTTTTTTTTTCCTTTTTTTGCCCTCCAGTAGCAATCTGTGGTAAATTACAATGATCCACTCTTGTGTCTGTGTCAGTTACTGTATTTTTCGGCAGGTTTTAGGGTAGAGTACACTGAATCTGTTATCCCTGCTTTGTATTCATGAGTTTATTTTCATTTGTATGTTTCAAATCATATTAAGTTGCCCTTGATGCTTGATCTGTGCAGTCTTCTGAAACAAAAGCCTTCAGCTGCTGGTCTGACGTATTTGGATGGTGTGAGAGTAGTTCCTTATAGCTGAGGGTATGTCTCTTTCAACCTCGTCTCTGACAGTTGGCAGCTTAAGATTCCGGTATATGAATTTGTTGCTGATAAACCTGGGGATCTGGTAAATCCTGCATATAGAAATTATATATAATTTTGGCCTGAAATTGCTCGATGATGTCCAAGTTAGAATTGGCAGCTGTACCCCAAAGTTAAATGCCGTATGTCCATATAGGCTTAAAAATCTCTCCTGTAAGCCATGCCATATTTCTCAGCTTTGTGTCTAAGTGTTTCCTTTTTGTCCATTATGGGCTTTCTCCAAGTCAGCCTGCCACCCAAGTGCAAACCTAATAAATATCGCACATCCTCAGCCTGTGGTATTTAAGAGTCGTCGTCTCCGAATCTGACCTCAAAGCATCTATCAGTCAAGTAAGACCTAAGTATCGCGTAGAAAGGAAACGGTAGATATTGTTTCAGCTTGTACAACAGCCCCTTATGCCAGACTTTATCAAAAGCTTGGCTTATGTCAAGGAATGCAGCAGAACAATATTGTTTCTTTTCCAGTGCTTCTGATATTTTGTTTACTGTTCTGTGGACCTGTTCGGTTGTTGCATGCTTTTCTCGAAATCCAAATTGATGCACCAGTGTCAGATCATTAAGGAAGGGTTTCACTCTTTTGAGTAGTACCTTCTCCATCACTTTTGACAAAATTGGCAGGATGCTAATGGGTCTGTAAAACGTGGTCACATTTACAGGTTTCCCAGGCTTTGATATCCTCGTGATTATTTGAGCAATCTTCCATCAGCCTGGGAAGTGTCCCGTTCTCAGTATTGTGCTAAAAATGTATGTTATTAACATACTAGTTTTTTTTGGCAGTTCTTTTAAAATTTTCCAGTAATGAGGTTATATGTCGTGTTGTAGGTGTTCTCGTCCTCTGGGAAGTGTTAGTCGAGAACCCCAGGCAGTGTGCTTTACACTAGATTGCCAAAATTTTAAACTGAATTGTTGATCCATTATCCATTTGAAATGGCGCGATTGTGTGGTGTATGTTACTCAAAACTATTGCAACTATGTTTTTAAAAAACAATGCACCAAAACAATGTAAAAGAACTTATAACTCAGTTAGTTTTATACGAAAATAAAAATTGAAACCTCAATCATCATCATCATCATTGAATCTTAAGACATAAATGTATTATAAAGTAATGCTAAATAAAGAGCTGCTTCCTTAGAATATTCATTCAAATGAACTTGCTTATTTACCATCTGCTTAAGTCATAGAGAAGTAACATTTAAAAAAATATATATTCTAGGGAGCATGATGTGCCATACCATGTGAGAGTATCAACGGACATGCAAATTTTTTGCGGCACTTGGTACACCATTAAAAGTCGCGGCACCGAACCGCCTGTGTTCACCAAACGGGATGACATTCTGGAACGGCCGGACCCCATTGTGTTAGCCTTCGACATAGAAACAACAAAATTACCACTGAAATTCCCTGATTCACAAACCGACCAGATTATGATGATCTCTTACATGATTGATGCTCAGGGATACTTGATCACTAATAGAGAGATTATTTCTACTGATGTTGAAGATTTTGAGTATACCCCTAAGCCTGAATTTGAAGGGTAAGCCAAATTTTTTGTTTTATGTTAATTTTCTTTTTCTTCTTCTTCTTCAATCATTCATGACGAAGAAAAAAAAAGGTAAATCTATCATGTGTTGTATTGAAATGATGTATGTGTGAAGTATGCTGAAGTCAGGCAAACTCCAAGTAGTGCATTTGGAAGTTTCATATCTTTTACTAAGAAGTTGATTTATCCATAACCTTTCTAACTTTCTTATTTTGTGTATTTTCAGACAGTTTATAATATTCAATGAAGAAAATGAACTAGCGCTAATTCAGAAGTTTTTCGACCACATAATGGATGTAAAACCTCATATTTTCGTTACATATAACGGTAATGGGTACTTTTGTACATCATATTTTTAGATTACAGAAAAAGGTTGGAGTAAATGCGCCCTAAATGCTAAGGCTTTACGTTGACCAGGTGGACTCTCTTAGGTTCTCCTCTTTTAGCAGTGTGCTGTAAGCAAGCCCTGTCAAAACTTACCCATCAACCTTGCAACAATTTTTAAAATAACTTTTTTTTCTGTAACATTATTTGTTTGACTCTCATAAAAGTGGTGACATATTTTTTAGTATAATTTATGAATTTTGCCTTTTTTAATAATTAGAACATTTAAACTTGAAAAATTATGTCTCAGGCGGGACTCGAACCCTCATCTCCTCGCAAGCTGGGCGGGCACTATACTATTAAGCCACCGAGACACTGCGACACAGTGCGAATTTTTCAAGCATATTTTTATCGCTGTATGCCAGCGTTCTTTCATCAAATGTTAGGAGTTTGTCCCCTTAACACCCGAAAGAAACATCTTTGCAGATGTTTGACAGTCAGAGAGAAATAATTATTCAAGTTTAAATACTGATATTATAATTGCAATTGAATTGCTTAAATAGCATATAAAGTATTTGAACATTTATACATATTAGGTGTTAAAGTATGAAATTGCCGTTTTGTATGGACGAAATCGAGAAAATCATTTTTCCATACTAACAATTTTTTAGTTTTTTAAAAACGCCTAAACCGTTTTGGATGCAATTAAAGGTGAAAGTTAGATGGTTATAAAGCTACGCATTATAGTATTTTCATTTCTGAAAATCAAAGTATATAATACAAATATACTTAATTGAAGCAAGAAGGTCGGCTGACTCATTGTAAGGGGTCTTTTCAACGACTTCCTTTGAAGTAATAGGCACTAGTATTGCATTTTTTTTAGTCAAAAGTTACTTTATTTAGTTTTTGATACAATACAAAAAGAATTACGCAATAATATGACTATACTTAAGAGCTATAAACAAAATAAAAGTGGGAAAATAATCGGCAATTTCATACTTTAACCCCTAATATTAATTACTTTTTATATTTTTAAATAATGATAGCATGACCTAAAAGTGCCTAAGGATGAGGACAAAGTACACATTTAATTGCCAAGTTAAAGCAAATAAATTTAATTTCACTTCGCAGGAGATTTTTTCGACTGGCCATTCGTGGAGGCGCGTGCGGCGATACTAGGCTTGGACATGAGGCAGGAGATCGGTTTCAGCAAGATCACAGCGCGTGACGGCACCTACGCCTGCCGCCCGGCTATGCACATGGATTGTCTATGGTATGGTATAGTCGTGGCTAACCCGTCGTGGTTTGAACTTTATGATGTCATATTATAAGGTTTAGGGCTCTTTTATTGTCACGCGGGTCCGCGTTGCGGGTAGCACGCATTTCACCTACATTGCAGGCTATATTTGATAGATGGTACTGGAAATGAGTGATCTCTCAAATAAAGCTAGCAATGTACTCGAAATGCGCGCTACCCGCATGTATACTGTTGTAACAATCAGGGACCGGATTAGCGGCTAATTTTTAAAACCCCTTTAAGTGGTCATCCTTACGATAGGCTTACCCTTTCGTATAGGTAATCCTTTAAAAAGCTTATCCAGACAAAAGGCTTACCGTATCCCTATAGGGTTACCCTATCCTTATGATAGGCTAAGCGTTTACCAAATCATTGAAAGGTTTTTTTTTCCGCTTTATTGATAGGGTTTTTCCCCCGCGATCGCCTTTTCCATCGTTCGTTGGTCAATGGTCAAACACATTTATTCATAATGCGCCTGCTGCCGTTGCCCTACACACCTGTGTTATATTAGATGACTATTATTTGACTTGTAATAGCGTCGAAACGTAAATTAGAGAACAAAGATCTACGTAAATTAGAGAGTGAACCATTATTTACACAACCACCAGACACCAATCTAGGTAAGTACCTGTACTCTTAACATGTACTCGCGTGGTGTCCAACAGTTTTGTCGCCAGGGAAAGCGCTTCCTAAAGGGTTAGCCTATGAGATAGGGTTACCCTATGAGAAATGTTTTTTGTAAGGGTAACGTAACGTGCATGTTTTAACAGCTTATTTAAAGGGAAACCCTTTTAAAGGCTTTCCATATGATACAGTTAGTCGATCGAAAGGGTCACCAAGCAATAAAAATATTCAAGCCTATCAATTAGCCGCTAAAAACCCGCGTCATGGAAAGCGCTTCCTGTCCCTGGTAACAATACAATAGCCCTTACTAAACATCAAATAAGTAAGAAAAATATTTTGAAAAAAATGTATTAATTATAGAAATTTGGATAAAGGGTGTTGTTTATAAACAAACAAGTGAATCTGAATGCCAATTTGATATAAAAAATAATAAAGTTCTATATCAATTTCTTTTGTTCTTATGCAGTGTTGTTAAAAAAAAATGTTAATAAGAAAATATGTTTTTCCAGCTGGGTAAAAAGAGATTCATACTTGCCAGTTGGCTCCCAAGGATTAAAAGCTGTGGCCAAAGCGAAGCTCCGGTACGACCCGGTAGAACTGGACCCGGAGGACATGTGTCGCATGGCGGCAGAGCAACCTCAAGTAAGTTTATGTTTCTTTATAAGTGTTTAATCCCTCAACCCCCAGGAGGCACTCGGGTGCCACGATAGCAATTGATTTCAATTGTGTCTGGAATAACTCACTATTGAGGGTTAAATGCACATTTTAATGATGAATTGAAAATCAAGGGCCGCTGTTTACTAGACAAACACATTAGTAAAATAAAAATATTATTAAAATCATTGTAATATGGTGTGACTTTTTAGTAGAGATGGGTAACGCAGCAAAATTTCGTGCGTCAACGCAGTAACTCAAACGCAGTCTACTGCGCCGACTCATTGCGCAATTGATTAAGACAGTGAAGCGGGCGCCATCTGGAGTGTAGGCTAGTTTTTTCGTTTAACAATTAAGCTACCAGTCAGAAAGTCGAAGAAAAAAGTTCAATTATTTTTATTTTCGATCGTACTCGTATTCCGACGCAAATGTGAATTGTCAACTGAGCCATCTGTCCAAAATTTGGTGGTTAGTTTGAGTGTGCCAGCATATTTTGAATGTCCCGGTAGTGCGCTGTGCGCCAACCCATTTTGAAAAAGTGCGTTGACACATCCGGCGCAGTGGAATGAGTTGGCGCAGTTGCGCGGCGCAGTGCAGCGTTAACCATCTCTACTTTTTAGAAATTAAGGTAAATCGGAATATTTAATACCAATTTGTTTTTGTAACTTCATAATAATTATCTAAAATCCACGCAGTAAAACTCTTGTGCGCATCGCTGGCTGGTGATACCGATTTTATACAGCAGTCACAGCTTATGTAATATAATGACGTTTTGTTTTCTAGGTGCTTTCCAACTACTCAGTGTCAGATGCCGTGGCCACATACTATCTGTACATGAAATACGTCCATCCATTCATATTTGCCTTGTGTACTATTATCCCCTTGGAGCCAGACGAGGTAAATGAATAAGTCCTTATAAAACATTGAAACTGTTTATTATTCTTAGTTATCAGTCCATTCAATTTAATTACTCATTAATAATTAATGTTTATGTGTGTATGTTTTTAATACTCAAAACACTCTAGGTACTCCGCAAAGGCTCGGGCACGCTATGCGAGTCGCTTCTGATGGTGCAGGCGTTCCACGCGAACATCGTATTCCCCAACAAACAAATGGAGGAGCTAAACAAGCTCACAAGCGATGGACACGTGCTCGAGACAGAGACTTACGTGGGCGGCCACGTGGAAGCGCTGGAGTCTGGTATGAATTATAAATAGTTTAGAAAACTGTAAACCGACTACGTTAATGCAATGATTTCATAGCCACCCTGTATATTTGCATGGGCAACATCACATACATGTGGACAACATCACATACATTGTTCTGATCCCAATTTGAATAACTATTTAAAGCATTCGTATTTTGGAAACCAGAAACAAGGAAGGTACCACAAACACCCAGACCCAAGATAATGTAGAAAAACAAGTGTTGTACATTGACCCGTCCGGGAATCGAACCCGGGACCTCGGAGCAGGCGACACCTTGAAAACCGGTGTGTACGTCACTCCGCCACGGAGGTCGTCAATGTCGTCAATGCTGTATTGTTAAACATTTCTGTGTTCAAAATTTTGTCATCTTTCATTTGATACCCCACTCGTTATGACTGCAAACTTTTTTCTTTAAAGTACCCCAACATATTGTCGTAGAATTCGTTATGCAGCTTTCTTAACAAAAGGTAGCCTATGTGACCTGGACTATAATAAGGAATCGATTGATACCTCATTCACCAAAATCGGCTAAGTAGTTTAGGTACAAATGTGGACTCACATACATACCCACATACATATACATAGACTGCTAAAATCATTATGATACAGAGTGGCTAGTTAAAAGTGTTTGGTAGAAGACGTCGTAATCTCATACGTATATTTCGAATATACCTAGTCAGGTCATAAGTTCTGTCACATGTGTAATGTGATATAATTGAGACATGTTTATTATTTGTGTAACCATTTATATAGCATAATGAACTTAATAAAACATAGATTCATATGGTAATAAAGTTTATTCAAAATGACCCCCGCGATTTTGAATACAGGCCTTCAATCTACGCGGCAAGTCGTCTATCGCAGCACGAACGAGGTCCATGTCCATATAGGCGGCTGCCTTAATCAAGGATGCCTTGAGTGACTCCAAATCAGGATTAGGCTTTGAGCAGGCCTTTTCCTCCAAGTGTTGCCATATCTTGTAATCTAACGGACTCAAATCTGGACTGGAGGAGGGCCAGTCTTCGTGCCGGATGAAGTCAATTTCACGCGCCGCCAGCCAGTCTTGTGTGCTTTTCGCTCTATGAAGTGGCGCAGAATCTTGTTGGAATACCCAGTGCCTGTTATTAAACATGGTATGAGAAACAGGTTCCACAAGGTTCTTGAGGACTGTATTTTGATACACAACTGCATTCGTTTTTACGCCTTTCTCACAAAAATGTACCTCAGTTAAGCCCCAATAAGAGACTCCCAACCAAACCATGAGCGAGGATGGAAAATGACCTCGTTGGACACGCGGAATACGGTTGCTCGCTTCTTCACTGCTGTGTGCACCTTATCATTTTGTATGTTGTAGCTCTCTTCCACGGTGCAAATTGTTTTCATCCGAAAAAAGAATTTCCCGATGCTTTTTTTCCGCGTACCGCTTCAGCAAAGCGCGGCATCTCTTCAGTCTTAGGTCCATTAAACGAGCGTCCAAACGATGTCCTGTTTTTCTGCGATATGCCCTAAGCCCTAAGTCTTCATTTAACACCCTTTTCACCGTGGTCCTGCTTAACCCCATCTGAAGGGCCAACAGTTTCTGCTTACGTATGGGATTTCTTTGAATTCGCGCCTTCACAGCTTTATCACTGCTGGAGTCCTAACAGAGCGAGGGCGACCACTTCTTGACCTGTCATCTACACTAGAGTCTTCATTGTATCGTTTCTTGGTACGATAAACGAATCTTTTGGTTATATTCAAATTTTTCAGTAAGTCGAAAATCTGAATTGGCGCGTAACCGCAACGATGCAACGCAATAACCGCGACACGGTCTTCTTTAAATGTCCACTCCATATTTAAAAATGAGGAAAATTCTAAAAAGTACACATTGTTATTTTCATGTAAAATTCGAAATTCGAATTCAATAAACTTTTTTGTGGCTGGCATTCTAAATTCAAAAGTTTTTATTGTGTGACAGAACTTATGACCTGACTATGTAGATCGTCCCACTTTTTCACAGACCGGCCAAAAATCGTTTTCTAATTAATTGTTCAAAATCCAAAATCAAAATTTTATTCATAAATACAAGTATTTTTACTATTTGTAGGTCACTTCTTATAAGTATTAAAAAATTAAACCTGTATTAGAAGAAAATGTTATGTTAATGGCTATACATATAACTAACTATTCAATAGGCGTCTTCAGAGCAGACATCAAATGCAAGTTCCGAATCGTGCCGTCAGCAGTAGACAACCTCATATCCACCATAGAGAAGACGATGAAGCATGCCATAGAGGTGGAGGAGGGCATTCCCTTAGACGTTGTGACCAACTTCGAGGAACTGTGCGGTGAGATCCGCGCTAAGTTGGAACATATGCGTGACCACCCCAGGAGGGATGAAAACCCGCTTATATACCACTTGGATGTGGGCGCTATGTACCCAAACATCATTTTAACCAACAGGTATGTCGTGAAACTCTCAAATTCTGTTAACATTGTTTGCTTACAGAAAATTGAATTGCCTGTAGACTAGAATTGTGAGAGGATACGGCAGGTATATTGGTTTTTGTAGTGGGTTCGATTCCCGGTCGAGTCAATTTATTCAAATTCAAATTAATTAAATTTAGATAACATACAATGCATAACATAAAAATAAATTGACTTGACTGAATTTGGCCATTGTCGGTAAAAAAACGCTGCTGCTCATCTTTTTATAACTAAACTCCTTTAGTCGCCTCTCCCCTCACCCATCAGACGAGAACGAATGGTATAATATGATTTCAGGACTTCACCAAACGTCAATAAAATGTACTGAATGTATTTCCAGATTGCAACCATCTGCAATGGTGAATCCGAGCATCTGCGCCGTGTGCGACTACAACAAGCCGGGCGCCACCTGCCAGAGGCACATGGAGTGGATGTGGCGGGGCGAATACCGTAAGTCATCATAAAACTATACTAATACTAAGTGACCCGGCAAACGTTGTTTTGCCATAAAAATGATTAATTTACTAAAATGGCTAACAAAAAATAGGGGTTGGTGGTAAAAGGGTAAAAATTTAGGGTTGTATATATTTTATAAAATTTTAATATTTTACTACCCTACCCCTACCCTACTCCTACCCTACCCCTACCCTACCCTACCCCTACCCTACCCCTACCCTACCCCTACCCTACCCCTACCCTACCGTAGCATGACCATAATCCTTATACTCCTAGAGGCAATTTAGAAATGAGAGTTTCCAATATTTTCTTACACGCAATCCAGCTCCCGACCATTACGTACGTAACAAAAAAAGAAACCTTGTAGCCATTCTAAATTGATGCGCGCTTATACATTTTGGAATTTTTTTTTACCTATAGGGAAGAATAAAATAAGATAGACACCGTCACTATTTTTTTTAGTACCGGCAACCAGAAGCGAGTACCATAGAATACAACAGCAGTTGGAGACTGAAAAGTTCCCGCCCCTCCACCCAGGCGGCCCACAGAGGGCTTTCCACGCTCTGCCGAAAGAGGATCAGGTATAACCCCTAAATCAGAGATCTCCAAAAAAGGCGCATTTACAGTATCAACTTATTGAGCGCCATGGAGGTCAGCCACAAACAATATATTTTGTATTGTGTGTTATAGACTTACACAAAAAAAAGTGGATAATTATGTCATCAATCATTGAATTCTGGCGGACTACGTGTGGAAAGAATATTCGCCTAGCATCAATGGCTGTCTTCAAATGAATGAGTTATAAGATTTATCTATATTTATTCATATGCCAGCTGCGCTGGTGAGATAAGCTTGTACCACATCTAGCTGTAACATCTGTATTGTTTTAACCTTATCTCCATGAATAAATATTTTGAATTAGAATTTGAAAGGTGAAGAATTTGTTTGTTTATTTGTTTGAACGCGCTAATCTCTAGAACTACTGGTTCGAATTGAAAAAATCTTTTTGTGTTGCATAGTCCATTTATCGACTAAACATAATAACAGAAATTGCCGCGGACGAAGTCGCGGGCAACAGCTATTTAAAATAAAGCTGTAATGAAAAGAAATTGTATATTGTCGTCTTCAATGAAAGTTGTTTTGTGTGCATAGTTTTAATATTTGTGGCTTTCAAAAGTGAATGTCAAAGCTTATTTAAAAACTTTACTTGTTCAACCGGTCACTCTGTATATAAATAAATACCAAATATCTCCAGAACATCAATACAAATTTTAGGCAGCGTACGAGAAAAAGCGTTTAGCTGATTACTGCAGAGTGGCGTACAAGAAGACCAAAGTGACGAGGACCGAGGTGCGAACAACCACGATATGCCAAAAAGAAAACTCTTTCTACGTCGACACAGTGCGAGCTTTCAGGTATATTTATTCACAAGAAACACAGTGCTTAGGTGTTACATTTCAAAAAAATAATTTAACTTGTATCGCTGTAAGTACGCAAAAATAAAAAACACAGTGCAATACAATTAATGTTATAATGATAACTTTTAAAATTTGCTTTTTAAGCAATTAACCTGGGGGTGTATATAGATGTCTCTATTCTTTGAATACAAAATGTCGTCTGACTTTTTTTTTTTGCATATTTTTTTAAAAATTAAACACGTGTCCCGTAACCCACAGAGATCGTAGATACGAGTACAAAGCGTTGAACAAGCAGGCCAAAGCTAAAGTGGCTGAGGCCGTGGCCAGCGGAGACGCGGCCGAGATCAAATCGGCCAAAAGTCGAGAGGTGCTGTATGACTCCTTGCAGTTAGCGCACAAGTGCATTCTTAACTCGTTCTACGGCTACGTCATGAGGAGAGGGTAAGTGTCAACTCTACACTACTCTGGGGTGGTAGGATCTACTTCCTAGTGGTCCACCCTGGGCAACGGCATCTTTGGTTTTTTAACCAATGATGACGGCTAACAGATCCCTCTGCAGTGGTAGGCTTCGTAAGAGGCCGCCTGGATGCTACCTGGAGGGAGGATGCTACCTACCAGGAGGGTTCCTGCCGGAGTCCAGCGCCAAACAGGTTTTCTGTGTTCCGCTGGTGTGTGGGAGAACCAGTTCCTCTGGGTAAGCTCGCTCCATCTTAGGCTTCTTCTTAACCGTATAGTTAAGTATGTAGTCAAGAGCAAACCCATTATTATAAATAAAAAAAACTCTCCCCTCCGCCAAGATTAGATTCTGTGGAAATACAAGCCAACTAATACATAGTAATGCTAACTCTAAAAAAATATTCCCAATAACTGTATTTACATCTCTGAAGATTATGGCCCTAACATTACCCTGTTCTGTCTATAAATATGTATAGATTTGTTTATTGCTTTTGTGCAGAGCTCGTTGGCACAGTATGGAGATGGCAGGCATCGTGTGCTACACCGGCGCCAATATCATTATGAAGGCGCGCGAGATTATCGAGCAGATCGGCCGCCCACTAGAACTTGACACTGATGGTACACATTACATTCTCTCTCTGTACCTCTCTATCCCTTCTGCTTTCCGGCTCTAAACTAAACCAATGCTAACACTACTGTTTTGCTGGGCATTAAACTCGTAAAGGAGGAGGTCTGCAAGACAATCTTTCTCGCCAAGCCTATAATGGCGCTCGAGTTCATGAACGGGACATTAAGGTCTTATAGCGGAAGCTACGTCGTGGAAAGTTAAAAACGGGATCTCGACCGTG
Source organism: Anania crocealis (assembly GCA_949315895.1). Taxonomy (NCBI): domain Eukaryota; kingdom Metazoa; phylum Arthropoda; class Insecta; order Lepidoptera; family Crambidae; genus Anania; species Anania crocealis. Next base: position 5,040,584 of record OX438868.1, read on the forward strand.
CTTGTTTCATATAATGCATTTATCGTTTTTATCGAATGTATTGGCATCTGATTAAGTTCCGGGAACAAAATGTAACTCGTTGATTGTAATAAATCATTTTTTCACTTGCGTATAGTAGGATTTATACTGTAGTTCGTTTTATCTTGACATTTAGAACGCTTGATTACTGATAGTTTATTGTGCCTCAATGTAGGTGTAAGTATGTTGAAATTTAATGTCTATTTCAGGAATTTGGTGTATTCTCCCATCATCATTACCAGAAAACGTCACAGTTCATACTACACACCAGAAGAAAAAGAAAATTAATGTTTCGTATCCCAATGCGGTGCTAAACGCAATGGTCAAGGTACGCTCGCTGAAACCTAACTGCAGTATCAAATTTTGCACAAAGTTTATTTTTACGCTTACACAAAAGTGAAAAAATCTTCGTAATAATTTTAGTAATTTCTAAGTTACTGCCCTTAAACTATTCTATAAAGACTAAGGCGCCTAAAGAGGTAGTATACAATGTCATAATTTAGAAACTAAATCATTTAGAAATCATAAATTTTAAGTTTCGGTTGTTCAGTACGTTGGCCCTGTAGTGGCACTTGTTGACGCGTACAAATCTTTTGGAATAAATACTGGCTTATGATGATGAAAAGAAGTGGCGCTACAGTCATTACGCTTAAAAGGTTTTTTTGTAATGTCTGTATCTTACTCTCTCGGTTTCTTTAATTCATCTGATATGGAGATTTTTATTCCGAATTCCTCCACCGAAACGGTTGTTTTTGGGCCTTGTAGGATGGCTTAGGTATAGCCCAAACCCCTATAGACAAGTCGCCTGTGCCTCCTGCTCTTCCTTTACTGTATCTTAAAATTTTAGGATCACTTCACAAATGATCAGTACTTCGAGCTGGTTGATCCAGTAGAGAAGAAGTACGAACAGCGAGCAGAGAATTCAATCTTCTTCGAAGTGGACGGCCCGTACTTAGCGATGGTGCTGCCTGCTTCCAAGGAAGAAGGAAAGAGGCTGAAGAAGCGGTACGCTGTCTTTAACTTTGATGGATCGTTGGCGGAGTTGAAAGGTTAGTTCTTGTGATTATTGCAGATGGCTAAGTAATGACGTAGGTATTTTAACTAGAACATTCTGAAGCCAAATGTAAAACAAAAGCGAAACCGGAAAAGCCAAGTCACCAGATTTATCCTTTTTATATAAAGTAAAAATCTAATAATAATAATAATTGACGTTGCTAACCATCTCAATACTGTTTCCATTGACCACAATACCAAATTTCCTACCAGGTTTTGAAGTCAAAAGGCGAGGTGAGCTGCAGCTCATAAAAATCTTCCAGTCGTCCGTATTCGAGGCATTCCTCAAGGGCAACGACCTCAAATCCTGCTACAGCGCTGTGGCCAAAGTGGCCGACTACTGGCTCGACGTGCTATACAGCAAAGGCTCCAACATGCCAGACTCGGAATTATTTGAATTGATCTCCGAAAACAGATCCATGTCTAAAAAGCTGGAGGACTATGGAGCTCAGAAGTCGACGTCGATATCAACTGCTAAACGTTTGGCGGAGTTCCTTGGCGATCAGATGGTGAAGGATGCGGGGTTGGCTTGCAGGTGAGTTGGGAATAAAGGACTCCGTACTAAGAAAGCCATCTAATCAACAGAAATTAGAAAAGGACGCGTCGACGCCCGGACATTTACCCAATATGCTATATAATAAAAAACGCAATCAATGGCATTTGATGTCATACAGGTTATTGTATTAAGGCGTAAAAATGGATCCAAGGATCTTACCTTTTGATATTAAAAAACTCTCAAGTCTAGCTATTAGAATAAACATAGAAAACAACCATAATCAAAAACAAATATCTCTTTTTATTTTCATTGCGTCTGAAGTTCAAAATGTGGTGAGTGGCATATATTTTTCACCAATCAAACGTGTCAAAGACACACTTCTTTTCACTCTATACCATCACTTACTTTCGTAGGTTCATAATATCAAGGAAGCCCGAAGGTGCCCCAGTCACAGAACGCGCGATTCCTCTCGCGATCTTCCAGTCGCCGGCCGCCGTGAAGAGGCATCACCTTCGCCGGTGGCTCAAGGATAACAGCATCTCGGAAGATATCGACATTAGGGATGTGCTCGACTGGGCTTACTATATCGAGAGACTCAGCGGGGCTATACAAAAGATCATCACTATTCCGGCGGCTATGCAAGGGGTATGTTAAACAATAATAATATAATCTTAGTTACAACATGATCAGATACATTATAATGTAAGTAATAGTGACGACTGTATAAGTATTAAACTTAAAACAAGTGAGCTAGAGTAACACATGATGTTTTTAGAAACCAGCAGTTAATATGTGGCGATGTTTGATGCCTTCCGAATAATATTGAAGTTTTGGTTGGCAAAAAATATGTTAATAAAAATATTTGAAATAAAATTACCTAATTATTCCGTGTACTAAAAATGTTGGCGGTTTTAGTCTTAAAAATATATTTAAAAAATATTTTTGTTATATTTTTTTTTATTTAGACATCGTGCGTTCAGAGTTAAACAATATACGAGATATCTTATTGAATTTTAAATTTGGGATTGTAACTTGTAGTGCATTTTGAAATAATAGACATATCAAGCTATCAACAACCTGCTTTGCTCCTTAATCCTAAATCTTTGTTCGATAGATTAAGCAGTAAAAGCGCTTACAGCTTCAAATCGGCCCAGATACTTGTTTTACTTTGTTTAAAATCATGTAATATGTTTACTAGCTGGACAACCCCGTACCTCGCGTCCAGTACCCAGACTGGCTACATAAGAAGATGTTGGCTAAAACCGATAAGTTCAAAACGCGGAAGATCACTGACATGTTCTCGGCTAAACCGAAGGAGATCAGGCAGGACGGTGAGGAAGATGCAGAGGCTTCCACTAGCAATCAAGCAGACTCTATGGTAAGTGTTAATACCAAAACACCATTCGAATCACACAAATAAATTCGTATTCAGTTCAGCTATCTGTTTAACTATCTCATAAGTGGTGACGTCATAGTTTTCTATTGTCATACAAAATCCATAGCATAATTAGCATTTTAACTGTTCCTTAAAACGATCTCAATTGATAGTAGTTTCAATAATCCATTTTTTTTATTATCTCATTTGATAAATAAGGATGTTGTTCGATGTTAAAAGCAGGCTGAGTAATATAAAACACATAAAATCACCTTTCCGGAATTATTAAAACATATTATAGAGGGTATTAGATGAAAATAAATATCGGATATGCTTCTATAATTTACTAATTTACGAAAAGATACAGCTTTGCTTGACTTGACTAGTATCAACAGAAGTGAATAATATTGAACGATTGAGTAGGCGTTACGTAGCTATAGTTCGTGCCAGATAAACGTGCAAAAAATGTCATTGCTACCCCTGTACCACTGCACGCCGAATCAGGATCGCGTTGAACCCAAATATGAGCCGTAGCGACAGAATTCTGTGTAAACAAGCGTATCTTGGTACGAGACGTCCTTGATACAGAAACTTAGCATAGATGGCAAACATTTTTTAGAAACACCTATACAAGTGCTTTTTGACTTTTTTATGTACACTCGACAGCACATCAAGTTAAACAGTTGAACTGCGATAACAGCTTTAACAGCTTTTATTACGTTGGACATAAAGGCGGTCTCAAGGTCAATATGTACAGTCTGATGTGCCGCCGTGTGTACAAGTAAATAATTACCTTTCATATTGATAATTAACTGGTCTAGTAAATGTATTAAATATAATTCATTGTAGATCCTTTTTTAAACATCATTGACTCAGTTATAATATTGCAGTAGCAATTGATATTATTTAAAACTACTTTAACTTACTTTTGGCAAAGTAATGCATTGTTTTATTACAATTTCTTCGGGGAATTACACCTAGACTCGAGCCAATATTTAGAACATTTTGCGATCGTAGATACGTAGTATTAGCGTATTTGGGTTTGCTAAAACTATCGAAATAAAACACAAGTACCTATTGAAATAATTTCTTTTTTTTTTTATTTAAACGGACTCTTCCGAAAATGATGCATCAGTATCAGTGCTAGATGTTTCGCTTTCTGAACTGCCGTCACGTTTATAATAATTCTGTCCGATATACTTCCGAAATAGTTACCGCCGCCGTCAGAGGCACAAGCGCCGTCCGACATGGAATGCATCAAAATTATACAAGATTACAAAATGGGCGGTCAGGTGCCTCACCCCTGACGTCACAAGCGACGAAGTGGTTGCGCGGGCAACTTATAAATTATCATTTTTTGGGATGAAAGTTGAAGAATGATAAATCTTAATGAATTGTTAACTTAAGTTAGCACTTAAAGGAATACATGTGATTTTCAAGTATCGCATTTATATTTGTGGTAATATAAATGTAAAATAACTGAGTTTTTCAAGTAAAATAAATTAGCGGCTTAAATGACTTTTGAAAAACATTAGTATTATAGCTAACATTTTTAATCGTTTTAAATCGTTGTTCTTATAAACTTAAAAAAACTAGTTAATTTAATACACAAATTTGTGTGTTTTCAAGTTTTTGGGTTTTTTTGTCAGGCTGTGGTATTATGAAATCTGGTAGGAGTCGCGATTGTCGCTAGTTTGTAAGGAAAACGATAAGTATCGCAACATTTTGTAATTTCTTGGTACAAGCGGGGTGAATAACCTTTTGTGCACGTTTATCTGGCACGAACTATAATTGCTAAAAGAACTGTTTAGTAACATTTAAATCTTCTTTTATTTGAGACTGTATTATTGCGTTTATAGGAAACAGAAGTAGACATGGAAGATATAGGCAAAGAGAACAAATCTCACAGTGACGTCATTCGCCCAATAGTACACACGGTGAAACGGAAGCGGGAAGAGTCGCCGGTTAAAGAAGCAGCAACATGGCGGGAGGCGTTGGGATCCCCGCCTCCCTTCGGAACTACCAAGGTATAAATCTTTATTCAACAAGAACAATGATTAAGCACTTTTCTTCCTCCTTTGTGATGCGTACTGCAAAGGAGTGGAACGCTCTGCTTGCGTCTTTTTTCCCCAATGATTACAAACCCAACATTTTTGAAGCTAGAGTGAATAGGCTGTTTCTGGGTAAGCTTGCTTCATCGTTGGCTTCTTCTCAACTCTGGGGTTGAGTGTGAATTCGAGATCTAGTCCAACAATGAAAAAAAAAGATTATGTAGGCGACTCACTTGTTGGTAATTAGTCGTCAATTATTAACAGGAAAAAGCATTTTCAATAAGTAAGTAATCATTTTTTTCAGGCAGAACGAAGACAATGGATACTGTTTCAAAAGAAAAAATGGTTGTGGCAAATGGAACAACGTGGTCTACGCAGTCGAAGTAAACGAGGTATTTAAAAAAAACGGCAATAAATGGATAGAATTGATATACAAGTAAGGGTAATGAATTATTGTCTCCAAAGGTTAGACTGCCGATCAGCGGCGTTTAGCCCATCTCATGAATATGTAAGCGGTTATAAGTTGTGTTTTATAGGCTTCATAGAAATGAGTTAGTGCTTCCGTGATCATGGCGCTTGTAACATTGCCGAAATATCGGAAACTCAAAAGAACTAGGTACATGATAGAAATTTTTAAGTAACTCGTATAATTGTGACCATGGAAGTTTAGATAGGTTCTTCTTACATTGATGTAACGTTATTTATGGACGACTTTATAACAACTTTATTTAAATTAAGATTATTGTTTTTAAACATTCAAAGCATATAGGAGCTTTATTGTTCACAATGCTATTTAAAATAGAACAAATTGAAATCTGCTTTAATTTACCCGCCAGTAACCAGTTCAGTAATCTTTATACACAGGTAAAATGGACGACAATAGCGCTATGCCGCCTCCAAAGTATTCTGGATCGACAAATACACTGGGTGGGTTCATTCGAAAGGCGCAGCGTACACTACTAAACACTCCGTGGCAGGTTATACAGGTATGAAAAAATATATGCACTTATTTATGTTTTATCTAATCTAAAAATAGCATAGCATAGCATCTTAAAAAAACATGTGACAAACAAATACTTTAAATAAAACTTAATGAAGTGCCTAACGATGCATGGATATCGGGATCTATCCATCTCTCTTACACACTCGGAGATGGTGGCAGGAGTGAGAGATTCATACTGGTTCGTATCGCAAGAACAGGAGTTTCTATCAAATAATTTTCTCAAGACTTTTAACAATTTATTTGTATTTCGTCATAATGTGATTGGAGTAAGTAAGCCGATTTGGGATCAATAATGTGTATATTAATGTGAATTTCCAGCATTTTTTCTTTCTGATGTTGTAAAAATATCTTATCCATGTTATGCTTTCTGTGGACATTTATAATGCATGTACGTAAAATCAGGCTACGTACTCCGATAACTGGTAATGAGTAATATTTATTCATATTCATATTCATATTCATATTCAATTATTTCATCTTTTGGTATTAACATTACACTTAGATACGTCAATTTACAATTTCAAATAGACACACATATTTTTGTTATAATTTAAATTTCAAGTTTAACGTAATTTTATTAATGTATTAAACGTCATAAAATTAAAACAATATTAGCAATCTAGGGGCATCGTCAATTTTAAAAATTATGTAATAAAAAAACAGGATAAATAAAATTAATACTTAAATTAAAATACTTAATCGTCACAATTATTAAATAGAATAATAAAATGTCAATAAAATATACGAATCAGCAATCCATAATGTAATAATTTTAGAAGAAACTAATAATAAACGATATAAAAAATTAAAAATTAATTAATTTAAAAATTAGAATTAAAAAATGACATTATCCGAAAGAGCTTCATTAATACTATAATAACTTTTAAGAATAAGTACTGTTTTAATTTTGTTACAAAATTCATTACCTTTTAGATCCCTTACTTCAGATGATATTTTATTTAAAAACTTGATGCCCATAAACAGAAAACTCTTTCTATATTTGACCAGACGATGTTTGGGAAGTGCTATCTGATTCCTGTATCGTGTTGCATATTTGTGTTGCATTTATTTTTATATATGTAAATTTATATATGTAAATTTTTATAAATGTAAATTTGCGAAAATAACTTTAATGAATTGTAATATTAATCACATTTATTCGTAAGATGTGAATGTGTTGTAATACATGTGGATTCTGAACAAATAATTTCTTTTTCTATTATTTTCATCATCATCATCATCAGCCTATATCATACCACTGAGGGATGCAGGCCTCTCTGAAAGAAGGGATTTCCCATAAACGTCACGTTAGGCAGGCTAGTTGGCGATCACAGTTTGGCAAACGGTGCATAGTAGACGCTGCTGCCCGTTCTCTTCTGACAGTATTTCTTCAGTCGTCTCTAGCGACTACTTTAAATATAGGTGGCCGAAACAGCCGAGCCGGGGCTATTCAAGCTATGGGCGCTAGTCGGCAGCGAGCTCCACCAGATCAAGCTGACGGTGCCGCGCATATTCTACGTGAACCAGCGCGTGGGGCGGCCCGCCGACAGCGGCCGGTACTGGCGCAAGTGTGGCCGCGTGCTGCCGCGCGCGCACCCGGTGCTGCACCTGTACCAGTACACGGTGCCCGAGCAGCTGTACCGGGAGCACCAGGAGTGAGTGTTGTCCGTTACACGGTGCATTTGCAACTAGCTGGAAAACGAATGCCATAAGGCATTAAGTCTGCCATTTGTAAAAAAAAAGCCCACGTTATGCGACCATTATGTATAACATCATGGCAGTGTTATTTCATTTATCAATATTTTTTTATAAAGCTGAAGAGTATGTTTGCTTGTTTGAACACGCTAAACGCTAAATTGAAAAAATATTTTTGTGTTGAATAGTCTATTTATCCAGGAAGGCTTCAGGCTATATAACATCACGCTGCGACCAATAGGAGCGAAGCATCAGTGAAAAATTTTGCAAAAATAATCGCGATCATAATGACAGAAATTGACGCGTACGAAGTCGCGGGCGACAGCTACTATTAAATATTGATTTAAACTTTTAATTTTATATAACGCTGTGACGCGCACAGACGTATTATTTTGCTCCGGCGGGGGCCCGGATGAATGAACCTTACAAAGCTACATTCGTACGCGTCACAACATGTTTCATAATAAAAAGCTGTAACAGAATTTTATATTTAAAAAAAAAAAAGTTGAAAAAATTAAAATAACACTGCCAAGATTTTATACGTAATGGTTTCATAACGTGGGCTTCGTAGTTGAAAATGCACCGTGTATAGCTGTCTGTACGGGAGATGGCTATATCGCATATCGGGCTTCCGAATCAATCGCTCCCTTATGAGAACGCTTTAAAGTTTGGCAATCGCTATCTACTATCTATACTAATTAAGAAAATATTGATTCACCGTGTCCACTTCGATCTCTTTAAAGTACAAAAATAATCTTATGGTAGTAGTCTACATTCTCCATACAAATTTTTGCCCCCTTTTCACCCTTGGAGGATGATATCTGGGTTAAAAATGTCCGGTGTTTTCGTGACTCAAACTATCTCTATACAGGCCTGTGTAACTCCGCGTGTCGGTACCAAAAACGTACCTACGCGCGGCGACCCACCAGGGTGGGCTTAAACAGTTGAGTTTCGCAAGTGAGCGGTGAAGTAGTGAGAGTGAGTGGAGAGAACAAGAAAACGTGCAAAAAGATACTGTGCAGTGTTTAATTGTTTAAATAGTGATCGGGATCCAAATTTAATTCTTAGTTTAATTCTAGTAGTAGCTTCTTGTAGCAGTCATCCCTAGCGCGCCGCATGATATAACGTCACTGAATAGGTTTAGTGTATTATGAATCATATTCCAGAGAAATAAGAATGAAATTATCTTGCAATGGATTTCTGTAGGTGTCTAAACGAAAATGTGCTTGACACTGAGGCAAACTAAATTACACCATATCGTTGACGACATTGAGTTGACATTTCTTTGAATACCATTGCAAAGTCAAGCTTCTGTACGGAGTACTAGTACTTATTCTGTGCTCTATACGAAATTTCATCTATATCGTTCCACCACTTGTGAGTTGATAACGTTAACGGTGGTCAAACAAAAATAATACATAAATTAAAATCTTTACAAAAAACAAAGTCACAAAATAATGTGCAAAGTACAAGCGAGTGGTGACTGGCTGCTAAAATCATAGGCTACTGTTTAAACTACTCGTACTTTAAAACTTTCGCGTTGCATTATTATTTAAATACAACTGTTTTTGTTACAGAGAGCTTATGGGCGAATTATCGACTCCAGAAATCGAAGGCATATACGAGACGCAGATGAGCCTGGAGTTCAGGATCCTCGTGCAGCTGGGCTGCATCTGCGCGGTGGACCAACAGGAGGCTAGAAAGTATGAATAAAAAAAACTTTCTATAAAATATACCCTACGCTAGTGAAAGTGTTAGTGAAAGTGGCTTCAAACCAGCTATAGAAACTAACACTACAATCAATTATAATCTGTCTAAATGCGATTCGTTATAGATTTTGTATGGCAATAGTGAATTATGACGTCATGAACGACGGCTTAAATGACTGACTATTTATTAATTTTACTACTTTCAACACAACTATTTATTAAAGACCTTAAATAAGGGTTATTTTAAAGGAATAGTGTTTTTAAATTATATATTTGTCAATGATCTCAACTATGTACTCAATTTCTGAATAGGCACTAACTGAATTTAATTTGACCGGGTGTCGAATTTGAGACTCTTTGTATTTGTGTTATATGTGATAATTTATACCTTTTTGTAATCTACAATAGAATTTATTTATCTGATTAAATATTATTTTGTTTGTTTCAGATTAATTCAATTCGGATCAAACAATATGGATTCTTTCACTTTAAGTCAGCTACAATTCAAAAGTGTTGCTCATCAACCTTATTTACAAAAACAAGTAAGATATTTTTGAAACTGATAATATTGATACTGTTTCGTATATTCTTGACAATGGTACCAACAAAACATTAATTTTAAAAAATAGGATAATGTATAGTAAATGTTAAGCTATGCACGGGACCCGAGTAAAGTTACAAACAAATAAAACTACACCTGCGACTCCGTTGATGTTTCGTTTTAATCGCAATCTTTATCACGGCCACGCACATAATGACAATTCGCAAGCGATTTTAGACTGTGCAGTTATATCGAAAGCCCATATCACTACCGTGAAGGGTTTCACGATAGTGCCACCGTCACCTACATCAAGATACCTGGCATCCACCTTGACACACTTGGAATAATTTTATCAATGGATGCACTATTATTGTAGTGTTTATTTGTGTTTGGAAAAACTGCCAATTATTGCTTGGGAAGAGGAAACTACTACATTGAAAATAGAAAACACATTAACCCAGTGCGCACAACCAAACTGCGCAAATCGTTATGCAAAGATTATTTCGTGTATAGCCGGCATTAGATATCACAATTATATTTTGCAATCGCTTTATATTTTCTCGGGTCTGGGTGTTTGTGGTACCTTCGTTGTTTCTGGTTTCCAAAATACGAGTGCTTTGAATAGTTATTCAAATTGGGATCAGAACAATGTATGTGATGTTGTTAACATTTAAATAAGTAAATATTTATTTATTTAATTAAAAAAAGATTTCATATCAAAATGTGGAGTTTCAAAACTAACACTAAAACTTGTACTTATTCAGGACGGCGTGTCTCCTGTGAAGCACATTTACCTCTACCAGCATTCGGCGCTCAACTCTAGCCGTAGTATGTGGGCGCTTGTATTAGGCCCAGTGAAGCGCGGGTACATCTTCGTTCTCGACACTGTCAAGACAAACCAGGTGCCCAACATGAACACGCTCTACGCTACGGAGAGGAGCGCTAAGTATGTTAAGTTATATTTTTTTAATTCAGCTTCTAATGAAATGTTTTTGAACGCAAGCAGATTTTAGTGAGTATGAAGACAATCCTTGTCTTCCTATTGAGAGTCGTTAGAGAGAAAAGAAGTGTAGCCTGAAGAATACTAGCAACAGCGTATTCTCTCGATCATTGGCCAAACTGCGATCAACCACCCGCCTTCCTTTTTTGAGGGTGCCCTACTACGCATCGCGATGCCTGTATACACGGGTCTATCTATATTTTTCACATACTCTAACCCCCGTATTTATAAACAAGTAAAAGTAATTAATTGACTACGAGTAATTACTCGAGAGACAATTTGTATGCCTTAATCAAGAAATTACTAGAAGTTATAACTACCAAAAGTTCTGCATTTTCAGCCAAATAATATGACTATTAATAGAGACCAATTCCTTTTACTTAAGCACTAGGTATGAACACTTTAAGTTATGACTTTCTTAAGCAATAAGTAATTACTTCTTTATAAATACGGGGGTTAGACAAAGTACATGAGAAAGAGAGACAGATAGAAATGAAAGTATAAAAAATAAAGGAGAAATCAGGAGAAGGTCCTGACTCCAGAGATATAGTCAATATTTCTATTCTTTTATTATTCTTTTATTATTATTTCCTATCTGTACAGCATTTATCTCCATTGCTTGTAATATTGTTTATAGAATCATAGAATGTTACTCTGGCTACCTTTCAGAGAAGAGAGTACTGGTTTACAGCAATTATGCATAAACTAAACTAAATCGTCTCAGGCACCAGCTTCTTACAACCTTTTTTCACTGTTAGCTTGTAAGTGATACCAATTAAAATTGTATAAGGTTGTGGAGAAAGAAAAAAATGATTATGATTATTATGTTTGTCGCAGAATAAACCTAGGCACCTCAGAGAGTACGTTGCCAAGCGCGGAACTTTCATGGGAGGTAGCAGTAGAGACGGAGGCTCGGCTCGTGTGGCGCGGGGTACAGCGAGCGCTGCAGCGCTACCGCGACGAGCGCTGCGGGCCCACGCTACTAGCCGTGCAGTCTACGCTGTCCACGCCAGCGCTTACAGCGCTTATGCCCGGTAAGTTGAGAAGGCATTATGCTTTTCAAGAAAGTTTTGAGACTAGCGCTCTGTAACTTAGTCTGCAGTCCGTGGTGGTCTTCGTAGCCCAATTATTTTAAAACAGTTGTCTTTTTTTAAGTTATTCAATCTGTTGTATTTTCTTAAAAAGAGTAAGTATCAAAACAGAAAAATGTAATCTGATAAGTTGATGTAAAAATTTCTAGCGGAAGAACAAGTTCTACACATAGAACTGGAGACAATTGTGTTTTTATTAATTTAACAGTATAATATCTCATGGCTAAGTAACGAATCACTCTCTCCCATCATGAATATCTTTATACCAACTCCCCTCATCAATTAAGGGATAATTTTAGGATTTTTTATGGCTTCATCAGGTACCATTTTATGAAATCGGTTCAGAGTGATTAAATGTGAAAATGGATGCAATTACTTCCGTTCTTAATTTTATTATTAGTATTTATTTTAGTAAGGCTCTCCCTTACTAAAATAAATACTAAGCTAGCGTAACGTAACGTAAGCTATAACTAAGCGTGAATGTTTGTATTTGTGTGTGGTATCAGTCGTGCGTGACAACTTATAGCTGCCCCATTGCTAATATAATAACCTAAAATACAGCTATTAACCTCCCACACTTCTACCAGGCCTATCGGACTTCCCTCTCGTGCCCCTGCACGTGCGCGACGTGGAGTCCCTGTACAACACGCTGGAGTGGCAACGCATCGGCGCGCGCGCAATAGTCCGCCATTACTTGAACCTCGACTCGGTGCTGCAACTCACTATAGAACAGTGCAGGTATGTTGTTCTAAAACTAATTCTTAGAAACAGGAAGGTGTTTAACCGATTTTTACACAATGTATGAAACTGTTTGAAGCGCTCATAGCCCAATGCTTCTTAGTGATCAGTATCTGTCACTAATGTTAAGCAACGCTGGGAGTGGTCACTAGATGGATGGGTGACCGTTTGTGGCATCATACCATGAGCGCTTCCGTGCTTCGGAGGGCCCGCTGAGCCGTCGGTCCCGGCTGTTGTTTCGAGATAACGGTCGTTAAGCCCTGTTGGAGGCCGTCGGGTGGCTTGAGAAAAGTCCAACGGCGGAGTGGTGTTGCCACAGCGTCGCCCTCGCCGTCCACCAATCCGCACTAGCCCAGCGTGGTGGAACTGAGGCCTTAACCCCTCCCCATTAAAAGGAGGGAGACCCGTGCTCAGCAGTTGGCGAAATGGGTTCTTACATATATTTTTTTCAATTTATTACCACTTTAAAAACTTAATTTACAATAATAAGGTATTTAACTTAGCATAGCAAAACCACTAAGGTTCGAATTTTACTAAGTATTTAGTTTACGTCAGTCAACATATTAAACAAATTTTATGCATAACAGGTAGGAACTAGGTATAATAGCCAAGAAAACCGGCTAGCAGGTAGGTTACAAAAAGAAAGACAAAAGTTGGACGAATAGGTACGTTCTGTTCGGTTGCTATTACATGCTATTGACATAATGCACACGGAGATTATATTTAATTATATTTTACATGAAACCGATTTGAATAGAATAGAATATAATTTATTGCTCAAACTGTGTACAATGTGCAGTTGTCGTAAATGAATTTATATTCAATCCACTCATAACATAATAATAGGTGTTAAAGTATGAAATTGCCGCTTATTTTCCCACTTTTTATTTTGTTTATAGCTCTTAAGTATAAACGTATTATTGCGTAATTCTTTTTGTATTGTATCAAAAACTAAATAAAGTAACATTTGACTAAAAAAAAAATCAAAACTAGTGCCTATTACTTCAAAGGAAGTCGTTGAAAAGACCCCTTACAATGTGTCAGCTGACCTTCTTGCTTCAATTAAGTATATTTGTATTATATACTCTGATTTTCAGAAATTTAAATACTATAATGCGTAGCTTTATAACCATCTAACTTTCACCTTTAATTGCATCGAAAACGGTTCAGGCGTTTTTAAAAAAACTAATAAAATTGTTAGTATGGAAAAATTACTTATCTCGATTTCGTCCATACAAAACGGCAATTTCATACTTTAACCCCTAATATAAATAATAAAACTCAAAAATGTCACCACAAAATATATTAGAGTTTAATATATTACAATAATACAAATTACTTCACATCTAAAACTCATTCGAATAAAAATCAACCTTCACAAAAAAAAAATATGCGCAACAAGAAAAGAGCATTGAGCCTGGTCCTAAAAATGTAAAGGGAATTTGTCTAAAAGTTAAGGGTAAAGGGTTCCATAAACGGAAATACTTAACAGTGAAGGATTGTGAATAGAACTGTAAAGAATGGGAAGGGAAAGAGAAAATCCGTCTACGAGACGAGCGAATAATATTCTGTGATGACTTAAAAAATGTGTGTTTTATAGATATTTCCATGTCCCGCTGGGCAACATGCCGGCGGACCCGACGCTGTTCGGCGCGGACCTTTTCTACGCGAGGCACCTTATCAAGCACAATTTTGTACTGTGGTGCTCAAACCTGGAGCGCCCTGACTTGGGCGGCCGGGAGATTGACGACAACAGGTAATTTTATAAAGTTAGTTTTTATTAAGTATGTTAAAATCTATCATATAAAATAAGTAAACTTTATTTGATATTTAAGCAATTCAATCGCAATTATAATAATAAATAATAATAATAAATAATAAATATTTAAGACATGCCACTGTGACGGTTCTACCTATTACAGAAGAATAAAACGGCCAACAACAGATTATACAGTTATTATTATAAGAGAGGGTAGACAGAAAGGGCGTGGGTTAAGCCTAATTGCGACCGATATTATAGCGCAACTACAATTAATAAAAACACCACTGTCCTGGTAGCACGAAGCAGAAGAAGCAGAAGTATTCAGTCTTCGGTCTTCAGGCTGGTTAGGTAGGCAGTGTAGGCATGAGATGGTGAGCCGCTAGTTGTAGACGATCAGCGACAAGATCCGGTACCGGAGGAGTGATCCCTTTAATTACACATAAAACAGACATTTAGCAAATATCCTGAATTCATAGTCTGACTGCGGCCTAATTCTATAAGCGGCTCAACACTAAGGCAATTCTAATGAAGCGGAGCAAAGGGTGATCAACTGAATGATGATGATGGTGATGATGGTGTTTTATTATGATTTGCATAAAATAGTTATTAATGATGAGGCATAAAATAATTACTTGGTGAATGAATAAATTGCAATTGAAGGTAGATGACAGAATGAATTCACTAGGAAAGGACACTACTTAATTACTATATACAGCCAACATCTCATGTAGATAGCATTTTATTTTTACATTAAAACAATTACGATTTATCGAGATAATCACACAGAAACCAATAACATTACCAAGCACAATTACATTCATGTCAGTCTGATTAAAGTCACAGTGAAGGTAGGTGGATATTCGTTATTTATTTTATAAAAGTTAAACTATTAAATATCCATTAATCCAGTACTACGTATCCCCGGTCCTATTAAGTATGTCACTGCAAAACATTTAATCAGCTGATTCATATAAGCCAGACATTGCGACTACAAGCTTTCCTTAATATAAATAAACACTTTGCAACACTTACCCAATTTTTGGGGAACGTGAACACTAGATAATTACACAATTAGATGATAGCTAATACTTTTAAATTAATTTCGTAAGCTTCGGTAGGTTAAAGTTTGGATGAATCCAACAAGCGGTTAGTGTCAGGGCTATCTAACGACTACTCGAGAGTACTGTCGCGTAATGGTTGCTGCTCTCAGCGGTGCATGCGCCGGCCGCGTGAACATCGCTCGCTGGCTAAACATACGGTTTCACCCGGCTTTACTTACGCATTATTTTATTGATTTTTGTTAGGCAATGTAGTTTATGTTATGATTTATTTAAATAAATTGAGTGTAATAGTTTATAAGTTAATTAGAGTATTAATATTTAGTTCCAATTGATTGTAAAATGTATTTGCTACTATTTTACAATTACAAGGTTACATACCCCCCTCTTTAGGTTAGGATTTTTCCTGAGAAAATCCGCTAACAGACACCTCAGTTGAGTTTAAAATCCTTGACGTGCCAAGAACCTAACTTATTACCCGACATGTCTTCGAGCTCATATACGAGTTTAGAAATTTTCTTAATTATACGGCATTTTATAAAGGAAATAGGCTCCATACCCCGAGGCTCCATACATTGTTTGCCCCAAAAGTTAAAATTAATGCGTCACGACCAAAACTAGATTTCTGGGTTTGTTTTAAAGTCTTATTTAAGAATATATAGTAATTCGAGTCGTAGATAGTGGGGTTTTAAAGTTAAATGATTTTATAAAGATTGATAGGTTAGTCAATGCCATATAAATTTTTATATAACTTATGAAAGCTTAAACCTAAAATCCTAACAAAAGTAACTATTTTGAGTATCAAGGTAATACACAAATACTTAAGTATATCTAAGTTTTTGTTTTTGGTTATTATGAGCAATAATGTGCATAATAAATAATATTCCGCTCGATCGGCTATCATCGTAACATAATAAACAATTGAATAGGGATATAAAATAAATTGCCGTTTGACAAAATTTCATTTATTTTATTAAATCATTGTCAATTAAAATGTCGTCAAGAAATAGACGCAGGTGGATTTAGTCCGTCAGAAATAAATCTTCGCCAAGACAAAAAATATAGATAACCATAACGTTTCAGCACCCAACAGTCCTGCTACCCGATTTACAATTACAATAATGCTGTCTTCTGTGCGTTCCGGTCTTACTGAATTATTGTGACATATGATAATATAAAAAATAGACTTTACGGAAATGCCAAGAACTAATACGACCAGGTCCTTCCAATTCCTAATAATTTCAATGCTAAACAAACCACCTTCTCTGATGTAGGTACTCTCCTTAATACGATGGCGCCTGTTTTATTTGAGATGTTCCTAAAGCTATCATCTCTAACAAACTTATTGACAAACGAGAAATTGTGTTTAGATGTAGTAAATGGGCACTAACGATTCGAAAATTGACTCAATGTCGGTGCAAGTTATTTTATACTACATAATTATTAATTACCTAAATTGGACCAACAAAATTCTTCATTATGACAGGCTAGACAGACCGGTCACAGAGAATACTTGACATTTAACCTTTCTGAAATAATATAGCAAAGGCATTTTACTGTACGGCCGAGAGTAACGGTATTTTACGCGTTTTATTTGTTTTTATTTGATATTTAAAGGCGAATAATTTTTAATAAGTGTGAGAAATATACATATAATCTGTAATTAGAATTATTTTATTATTTCAATGTGTTTACCTTGATTAACCATGTAAGATATTTTGAACGAAAATTACCTTTGGCTAAAAGTCTGGTTGTCCGAGCCGTAAAAATGTTGACATTATATTTTGTTTTCGGAAATGGTTGATTATTTTTAGATTCTTACATTCCTCTTTTCGTGGTAGTTTTATTTCCCACTCGATAAGAAGAAACTGAATATAAGTTTTGCAATTTTAATTTAATTTAAGTATTTACAAAAAATATTGTTAGGTCTTCGTAAGTTTTTCTTTAAACAAACACAAAACGACTTTGGGGCGATTTTCGGCCGTCTCTTTTTGGTGCCAGTTTCTTTGAAAACCTTTTGTCCTTATCACTCTGGTAGTAGGTTCTTTTCCAGACAATATCTCCACTGTTAATCCCTCAACGCCCAAGCGGCACGCGCCTGCCGCGATAACAATTGATTTCAATTGTGTCTGGAATAACTCACGATCGAGGGATTAAAGTCAATGTCTTTACGACGAAGGTTGTAAGAGGTGCAATTCCTAGAGTGGGCCTTTATAAGTGAAACCTGAACTTTGTCAAATATTTTTCGGAGGAATCCCATGTTTTCTGAGTAGGAGTCGCGCGGAGTAAAGACAATGTGGTCTGTCAGATCAGCGTCGATGTAGTGAGAGCCACATATGATTAGTTCACGACCAAAAACTAGAAATGAAGGCGTATAACCAGTAACTTCATTAACTGAGCTATTCAATGCGAACTGAATTTTTGAAATGTTCGTGTCCCAAGATCTATGGTCGTTTTCAATGAAGGTAGAGATGGCAATGATTATAGTTTTATTGTAACGTTCTACGGAGTTTACTTGGGGCGTATATAGTGGGGTATAGAAAATATTTGGGATATTGTAAGAGGAAAATAAGTTTTTCATGGTATTACTAATAAATTGCCTGCCATTATCCATTAGAATAGTGCTTGGAATACCGTGAACTAGAAAAACGTTTTCTTCGATAATCCTCGAAATAATATCTGCGGTAGCTCGGCGAATGGGAAAGAGGAGACAGTATTTGGAAAAGCAACAGTTGACTACAAGTAAAAATGTATTTTGTTTTCTAGTGACAGGCAAGGGTCCGACTAAGTCAATACTAATCATTTGGAAAGGCCTGCTACAGTCCTTTGGCCGGCCCATTGAACCTAGAGTTGTATGATTAGGATATTTGTATGAAAGACAAGTGTCACAGCTGGCAACAAAATTTGAGACGTCGTGATGCATACCAGGCCAAAAGAATTTAAGTGAGAGACGTTTAAAGGTTTTAAATACACCAAAATGACCCGAAGTTGCTTCGCAATGATTTTGAGCTATAATAGTTTTTCGTTGTTCAAGGGGTACTACCTCTTTCCATTCAAATTCTCTAGTGAGAGGGTTGAGTGATTTTATGTACCGGTACAATTTACTGTTGGACACCCTATAATTTTGAAATGACGTAGGAGATGTTATGCAGCCATCAAATATCTTCAAGTACCAGGGATCGTTGGTGTTAGGTGAGTTTCTCGTAACGGTGTTATTTATAGTAGCTATGGGGACAGAGCGAGATAAACTGTCTGGAACTACGTTATCAGTTCCTTTCCTATGTTTAAATTCAAAATTAAATGTAGATAATCGAACACCCCAGCGAGCTAACCGTCCAGTAGGGTTGTTGATGTTGAAAAACCATTTTAACACGTCTGCTGCGGGCTTTTCGTAATGAATTATCCTAATATACGGACTTGACTCGAAAACGCGTGCGCCGCACATGCGTCCAGCGAATATTTCGCCCCAAACGGCTGTGCGGCCGAAACGCGCAATCGACATAAATTTAGACCGCACAGCCAGGCGGCCTAACGCGCAAACGCGTGGATGAGCATACATGTATGACTCCATAACAAATATTAAAACTCATCATTTTCGACCGACGTAAAAGTTAGTTTTGCACGCTGTATTACGTGCAGTATATAAAGCTGTGATTTTATAGGGCACTGTTAGAGAATATGCTATGCACCTACCTACTTTAAATATTAGGTAGGTTGAAAATATCCACATAATTAGAACTAGATACACAGTTCCACACAAAATGACACCTAAAACTCACCTCGATTGAATAAATTAACGTTGATTTTAAGCACTTAAGTGTCAACTTTATCACCCGGATAAATTACGTCGACAAGCAATAGTATTGATATTTATGTCATGTTGAATTTATTCTATTGATATAAGTTTTACGAAAAGTGCACCCTTATATCAAATGGATGCATATTTAATTGGGTCACTTTTTTTAATGCTGATTATGTAGTTGTTTATGTTTCATCAATGGTTGGTTGGTATATATGTATAATTGAATGTACCTAGTCAATGCCCGATAAATTTTATTTACTTACTTTATTACTTTGCTAATAATTAATGCCTGTATTACTAAAATTAAGTAAATCTATTTTTATTTACCCCTTGTAAGGGGCCACAAAAATTTAACTGCAATAAGAGGCAAGCTGCTACTACTATGTACAATTTCATTGGTTAATAAATAAATCGTACCGAAAAAAAATTCCGTGACTTTAACATGGTCCGGAAAAATGCTTACATACTGCGATCTAAAATAGAACAATGCCATCTATCGTATTGGCATGTTATCTTAAACAACTGTTACTTTACTACAACGCCATCTTTTGTGCATACAAAAAGGCACATAACTACGTACTTCCTAAGTCTTTTTAGAGAGCAATTATCATAGCTACATAAAGAAAATTGGCTTTGCATTAATTTTGCGCATAGCTTATAAGTTTAAATTTCGCGGTATTTTTTAATTTTAAACTTTTTAGTTTCCCAACACACTAATGAACTACTTGTAGGTATGTCAAACGAATAGTAAGTTGTAGGTATGTCAAACTTCAGATATTTTAATTTTTATTTCTTTATTATAGTCTTAGATACCTATATGCTACAGGTGTTAAACCATACTGACTACTTAAGTTTGTTAATTTATAATATATCATGTGTAAGCTCCTACACTCACTTTACTTACGCCAGGAGGAAAGAGGATTTAAGGACTTTTAAATTTTAGAATCAGTATATTAGGCCCCTGCTACCAATAGAGCAGCAGAGGCAAGTGTAAAAAAGCGTGATGTTTCCCCCTAACACCACAGTGAGTGATCAGTTCATTGTAAGTTCATTAGTTTAATAAATGACGGGTTTCCGAAAGTCTTAGAGGAACGAAAAATCCAAAACATACCGTGATCTAAATTAGGTGAGCGTCATCTATTATTACTTTTGAGAACTAAAAAAAGTACATTTCAAAACCTTTTATTTATGTTAAATTAAATTAAATGTAATGTTTGCTGTAACAGAATATAAAACTAATTCGGATTCGTCAACTGAAATTTTAATCACGATTACAAAATGCAGTTTGAGCTTACATTAGCTTTTAGATTTAGAAAACGGAAAATATCACTTTACAGTTCAAACTAAAATGTAGATGTCGCTACTAAGGCTAAGATATTATTAGTTTTATCTAATAAATCAAAAAAAGACATTATTTCAAGAAATCTCAAAAAAACAATATTTTAAATTATTATTTTAAAACTGTAATACCTATCTCTTATTTTAATATATAACAAACTAAAATATAATTACATCAAAAGGCGGAAATCCGTTTAAATAAATGGTATTTTCTATCGCATAATAGAAAAAGATGCCATACCTACTTCGGATTGTTTTTGTATTTAGTATTGTTAAATAAAATGATAATTTTATAGATGATTGATGTATAAGTTTTGTGGCTTTGTATGTTAAGTCTTGTGTCAAACTAATAAGAAGCGTAATTTGTTACCGGAAACTACGTTAGGTATAATTTCAATGAACGAATCTTGTGTAAATATGGATTAAACAGAAGTGGAGATCGAATTTCATTATTGATTTACAATTCTTTTTGATTATTTTAATTATAAAAATCAGATCATCTTGCCGGTTTTAATAATATTAGACAATCATTTATGAAATTCGATCCACGGAAACGGAAGTCCGTTTTCTTTATTTATTTACATTAGATTAGTTCCTGATTTT
Source organism: Anania crocealis (assembly GCA_949315895.1). Lineage (NCBI taxonomy): Eukaryota > Metazoa > Arthropoda > Insecta > Lepidoptera > Crambidae > Anania > Anania crocealis. The sequence continues at coordinate 5,061,917 of OX438868.1, forward strand.
CCGGTAAAAAATTAATGCTTCTTAATAATTTGACGAAACAGTTAACATACAAAGCCACAAAACTTAAACGTTAATCATCAATAAATATTAATTTTTTCATACAACATAAAAAAAAAACAATCCGAACGGAAGTATTGCGTCTTTTTTTTAAGCGATAGCTAATACCTTTATTTTAAGGATATCCGCCATTTAATGTCATTATATTTTAGTTTGTTTAATATTGAAATGAGAGATTGTACATTTTTATTTAAATTAATTACACCAATGTATTAAAATAATGTCTTATTTTGATTTTGCAGTGGTAACTTGAATTCAATAATGGAGGCCTTTTCCCTGCAGTGCTGCAATGGGATGATTGATTAGAGGCTGTTACTTTTTTGATTTATTAACATAAAACTGTCATCCGCCTTATATTTTATTATGACCTGTAAAGTGTTAGTTTTCGTTTGGTTAATACAGTCAAAATATGATAATAGTTATAGCAACAAGTTTCTCTTGTATTTGTTTACTAACATTAAGTCTTCTTTTAAGTTGTTGCTAAAGAATATTATAATATGAAAATAACGAGTAATTTACAAACACGAATGACTTGGCAGCATGGCTTCAGACCTTAGCCGGTCCCGGAAGGTACAAATAAAAAGCGGCGCAGGCGGCTTTATTTACCGTGTTGTTGACTAATAAGTTTAATGCGCTGCCATACTGGACTTACCGGAGCAAGTTATTTCTTCCAAAGGTAAATGTGGGTTTAATAATATAAATGTAATGAATGTATTATTATTATATCGAATTGAAATTTGATAATTCAATAAACGGTACTGAATATGGTCATATAATTAATTATTTTCGTTCTTTTCAGATATCCATTGAAACTTCCGCCCTTGCGTTTATTATGGACACTGAGTAAGTTACTTCGCATGTTATCATAACCTAACCTCTATCAGTTGCAATTTATTGTGGAAATAATTGTTAAATTAAAAAATTATAATAATCATAATAAATATTTAAGACATGCCTCACTGGGCCAATTGGAACCTGGATTTAAATTTAGGTTGTGGGATGTGTTCAGTGCATAAGCGTGGATTTATATTGTGATCTCAGCCCGAAGCTTATATGTAAAATATTATTGAAATGGTACCTACATCTAAATTGCACTCATATATCTCTAAGAATTGATACAATTTGTTTGAGATAGATCGTTACTAACAATATAACCTTGATTTTGTGGGTGTGATTATATTTACTTGCATTCCTAACACACAGCAATACTAGGCATTGGCAATCTAGCTAATTATATAACGATTTTATAACAGACGAACAGACCGCTGGGGCAGGCGCTGTTTGGCGTGGTGGCGGTACCTCCGTGCTTGCGTTAGTGCTGATTCTAAGTAAGTACCTTTTTCATTTTATATTATTATCAGTCAATGTTAGTTTTCATTGTGTGGCAATCTTTAGATGGTATTAGTTTAATGAAATATTCTTTTCGTATTAGAAAACCCTTTGAGGATAATTTGGCATAGTTTTTCAGGCCTCTGAAACGACTTGTGTTTATGACTTTCATCTTTCAACAGAAGCCAGGGCCGAACAGTTAAACAAATTATAACTCTGTCACACCTTGCAGAACGGAGTCAGTTTAGATAATGCTTCCAAATTGACTATAACTATTACTGATTTTGTAAGATATTGACTGGGTCGTCTTTCAAATTATACAAGTTTTCTTTTGTTAATTTTTTATTTTGTTTTAGTAACCAAGAAACGGAGCCGCTGCTGGAGCCGGATGAGGTGGCCGAGGAGGCTGCATGGGCAGAGGCTAGACGGGAGGCAAGCCGGCGCCGCGCCGCCCGCCTGGCACAGATGCGCGCGAGCGGCGCCGCGCTGTGCGACCAGGAGCTGCCGCCGGCGCGCCGTCGCCCGCTGCCGCCCGGCGAGCTGCAGGCGCTGCAAGAGCGCTGGCGCCGCGCCGTGGAGGCGGCAGAGTCGCGGCATAAGAAGTTTTTGTTAAATTACGGCGATGGGGAGCTCTATACAAGTTAAAGTTCAACTTAAACTTGTATAGAGCTCCCAATAAATAATGAACTTGTACATAGAAAACCTGTTTTATTTAAAACCCCAAATACTCCCTCGTAGTTTTAGGCTAAGATGGTCGCGCGTAGGTCCTTACGCGCGTAAAGAATTTCTAAGTAAGGCTAATTTCAGATGGTCGCGCGTTGACGCGCGTAGGCGTACATCCTTACACGCGTAAAGATTTAATACATTAACGCGCGTCTACGTAGCTGCGCGTTCATGTGAACAGTCTGATGTATTTACTTAGAAATTTTTTACGCGCAACCATCTGAACTTAGCCTTAATTTCATGAAAAATAATAAGTGGCAAAAAAGCTTAGTTCCAAAGTCATTAAAATCCTCTGCAGATAGTTACTTAAAACAATCGATTCAAGCATTCCGTATGTAGCATCTATATAAAATTTTACTCTTTGTCTAATGACAATTTATGTCCTACATAAGATAATAATCAGGCTATATGTATAGAAATGACTTCGATTGTTAAATAACTAGGTGCAAATTAATAATTCGTTAATAACTAATAAAACGAAATTTAGGAGGACCCACCTCACACCCTTGGATTATAGATCATCTTTACAATATTTGTGATTGCAGAGGTGAACTAATCCAACCTCCTTCTGATAATCAAGGGAGCTAACTTATTTACTCAAAAAATAATGATTAATAATAGTAAGTAGATGAAGCTAAAGAAAGATAAAACAAAAATCCGAATTGTTTATAATGTAATAAAAAAATTAAAGGTCTTTGATTGGATATAATTTTGTGTATCTACTGTCGCTGATCATGCCTTATAACAGTAGACCAGGTTTGATAATATTGTTATTGCAAAAGACAAATTAACATAAATGTAATAATGCTAAAAGTGAGAAACCTAACTGGTATGAACAGTGATATTACTCGATGACTCACAAAATCGAATAAATATACTTAGTAAAGATAAACTTAGAAACTATGTATTAATATATTAAACTTTGATTGTTAAATTCTATAACTAATAAAACGAAATTTAGGAGGACCCACCTCACACCCTTGGATTATAGATCATCTTTACAATATTTGTGATTGCAGAGGTGAACTAATCCAACCTCCTTCTTATAATCAAGGGAGCTAACTTATTTACTCAAAAAATAATGATTAATAATAGTAAGTAGATGAAGCTAAAGAAAGATAAAACAAAAATCCGAATTGTTTATAATGTAATAAAAAAATGAATAATGTAATAAAAAAAGAAAAGGTTTTTGATTTTATATAATTTACTGTATCTACTGTGGTTAATCATGTCTTATAACAGTAGACCAGGTTTGACAATATTGTTATTGCGCCATATAATTCAACATAAATATAATAATGCTAAAAATGAGAAACCTAATTAGTTTGTGATGTTTCTTTTTGATTCAGAAAATCAAATAAAAATATTGATAGCATATTAAAGATAAACTTATATGTAACTTCTCAAAAATGAAAATGACTACCACATTAGATTTATCAATTTTAGTTCACATAAAACTCAACTATATAATTATAACTTGATTCTCGCTGAAACCTAAAAGGAACCTGAAAAAAAAAAACTATTAGTGAAAAATCCTGATTCTAAGTAGGTTAAATGAATTTAAAAGTTCCTTATACTCACAAACACTAAAAGCAATGAGAAGCTAAGTAAATGAATAAAACTATAATCTCAAAGTGTCGATAGAAGAACTAAAGCCGTGTAAAAATAATTTTTAACTACTTAAAGAAACAAAATGTGGAGTTTAATAACAATAAAATATCTAACTTTTAATAAACACAACAACAAATAATTAAGAATTAATCAACTATAAATGATAACAGACGTTGACATTTAGACCAAAGCTACTTATATCCATGATACTCTTCAAAACACTCAAGATGAAAGCCGGGATTTTTGACACATTTCGGACAAAAATATGTAGCGACTTTTCTTATTTTAAGTACTTCAGCACAATATCTACAATTTTTTCGCTTTGTAACACCTTTATTGTTTTTAGGCAAGTGCTTTGGAAAATGAACCGAACTACTAATGCCGACTGAACCTCGAGGATTTACAGTCAGAGTTGTTTGGCCCTCGATATTTAATAATTTTTTTAATACATTTAATCTAAATTCGAAAAAATCTGTATACCTGGAAGAGGCCTGCGGCTGTTGCTTATTATACATCATAAATGCATTTAACATCATACATTGCATTACGTGAATTATAATTTTTTTATACCATCTAGTAGACTTATTATAACATGAATAATAGGATAGCATTTGATCCTTTCTGTCAACGCCTTTCATATTTTTATTATATTGATGGACAACATTTGGTTTAACTACACTTTGACCTCTTTTATTTAAATAAGGTACGAAGTCAGAATTGTGCTCAGTTGAAATCATTAATATAGTTCTTTTATCTCTATAATTCGTTACGCATACTCCACGTGAATTGAACAGCGACTGCGCCTGATTTTTAGCTAACTTGACTTTAGTGATCGCGGGATTGCGTGACCGGTTCGCTCTGAGAGTACCAGTCAAAAAGGTTTTATTGTCTAACAGACTTTCTGCGAGTGCAACGCTATTATAAAAGTTGTCCATATACAAAGAGTGCCCTGCATTTAAATGTTCTTCCATCAACAACATGACAACTTTATCAGCATGACCTTTGCCCCTAAGGACAACGTCATTTGATCCACAGTACATATGCATTTTAAGTGTTATGCCATTAGTGTCCGTAAGTACATATAATTTAACGCCATATTTATGCCGCTTTCCCTGTATGTATTGTCTAATTTTTAAACGCCCGCGCCACAAAACCACGCTTTCATCGATTGTCAAATTTTTGGAAGGGATCACCAAAGTTTGCATGAGATTATTAAAGTATGAAAAAATCGGTTTCGTAAATCTATTAGGATCGGTAATATCAAACGATATACTATTGTCTAAAAAACATAAATTTCGTAATAATAATAAATATCTATCGCGACTCATAAATTGCCTGAATGGAAGGTTAAATAATTTAGATGTGTCCCAGCAATAATTGATTCTGTTTACTTTAATATGGCCCATGTGAAAAAGGATTCCTAAAAAAATATACATCTCATCGACATTGGTATCCTTCCAATTCGAAATTCGACTATGTTCGTGTGTGTCCTCCAACAACAGTCTTAAACCATGCGTATTGATACTATCCACTAATACCGTCATAAATGTGACGTTGAATAACAATTTAAATAAATCAATTGGGGTCTCAGCTGGTCCTAAGTTCACGCAGGGCCTCTTGGTGAACGGGAACGACGGAAGCTGGCCCGTCGGTTCCCACTGATCCTCGTCATTGGCGTCTGCGAGGGCTTCTTCAACCTCATCCTCCTCTTCAGAAGAGTAGGAGGAGGAAGAGACCGAACTCGATTCCTCCCTAAGATCCACAATAAATGTTTAATTGTGAATAATAAAATGTACATCAGTACCGGTAATTTACTTTAAGAACTTCCGGTAATTTACTATACCTATTTAGAACATCATTGTATTTAGTCAAGTTCTTAGCTGTAAGTTTTCCAAAGAAATTAAAATACTTTGATATTACCTAAAATTTTGTACCTACGTGGTAGTAACTGCCTCAAAATATAATAATATATTTTTTTGAAATTATATAGGTATCTATTTATTCTTTAAAAATTATTTCTATTTTCCTTGGCAACGACATCTCGCGTAAACCGCTGGACCTATTCTACGAATTCTAGAAAATTGCGCAGAAAATTAGAAAATTTAAGAACACTTAACTACCTTAATTAAATACGATACTGAACGCCTATTAAAATTTTGGAAAGTGGTTAAAATTTCTTCCAGTATAACGAAGAAAAGTATCAGAAATATTTTTTTAAATTAATTATAACAGTATTCTTATTTAAGACAGCTCCTAAAATAATTAGCTGTTCATGACTAAAAATTTAAAAAGTCATCCATAGAAAGACGTCAAAAAACCCAAATTTTAAAATAAATAAATATTTAAATAATTAGTAGGTACTTACGGCTCGTCGCGGAACATATCCGAAAGTTGGATTTCGAAATCGTCGGCGGACATCGTACATCCACAAACACAACACACACTTTACAGTACCGAGTTCAAGCGAGGTCAGAAGCAGACTAGATAGTTTCATGCAGTTGTGTTAAACGGCTGCAAATCTGTACTCTGTCTGTTAGTCCACCATTGCTTCACCGCCACAAACGTAGATAAGATTATGAACAATAATAACAAGTAGACAAAAGATTGGCGAGACTTCCAAATAATATTCCAAAGGGATGCCGACACTGTCAAGAAAAGCCGCCTTCTATTGTTATTTTTGTTATCTTTATTACCCCTTTGGCGAACTTGTATGAAAATTATGATTTCTTTAAATGTTTTGCTAAATTGCTGGAGTAATATGGTTAATCAATTTTAAACTCTAATGTAATGCGTTTCGATTTACATTTGAAATTATCGTTTTATGGCGGCATTGTCCTAACTATCAAAGGGACCACTAGGTAATACTAGTCATTATTCAATTTTAGACTCTAACTCGTTGGACATAGGTTAATTTTATATATCAGTCATGGCGAAAGTTCAGGTGTTAAAATATATTTTTTAGTTCTAAACCTACCTTTATTATGATTTTTAAGATCTACGATGATATATTAAAGTTTGATAGAATAGTTTATTTATGGTATAGTTTGACACAAACTGTTTCAAAGTAACGCCATAAATATTACGGAAAGATAATATTTTACCTTTTGTAAATAACCTACATAAGTACCTATTCAGTTTGTTTTTATTCAATACAATCCCTATCCTAATAGAAGGGTGATTTAATAATGCGCTAATATCATGTACCATGATCGTACCGTGTTTTAAATCACCCTTTCAGTAATGGCTCATCAATGGATACACGAGTAAAAATAACGTAATGTATAAAACGCGTACGGCCGCACAAGCGTCGCAGCTGGATTGACGCGTATGTGTGTTCTCAGCGCATAAATGTATGGGAATTCAACAAACACAGATGTGTGTAAATCAGCCCAAGCGTCGCATGATAAAAAACGCGTAAACGCGTTTTCAGCAGCGAATGTGTTAAAGAAGAATGGTCAGTGTACACGGTAAACTTAAGGCCGTTCTCTAAGTAGCATCGCCAATGTTCGATGGCAGTAAGAACGGCTAGTGCCTCGCGCTCAGTGGCACTATAGTTGCGCTCTTGCTTTGTTAACGATTTGCTCATATACGCTATTACTTTCTCTTCGTTATTGAGCTTCTGTGTAAGAACTGCACCTATTCCGTGATCACTGGCATCTGTATGAACCTCAAATGGTTTATAATAGTTTGGGCAGGCGAGGATAGGAGCAGAAGATAAAAGGCACTTCAGTCGTTGGAATGCTTGATCTGCTTCTTGGGACCAACAAAAGGGAGGGGCTTTCTTGCCTTGCGAGGTTAATTTATTAAGAGGTGAAGCTAAATTGCTGAAGTTAGGGATGAATCGTCTGTACCAAGAGGCAGTCCCTAGAAAACGTCTAACTTCTCGTTTATTTTTAGGAGTGGGGTAGTTAGTAATGGACTCAACCTTTTCAGGATCTGCGTGGAGTCCATTTACATCAACGACGTAACCAAGATATTTCAGTTGATTCCTAAAAAAATTGCTTTTCTGGTAGTTAATAGATAGATTAGCAATTTTTAGTTTTTCTAGAACTCGTTTTAGGAGTGAAATATGTTGTTCAAACGTTTCGGACACTATGATGACGTCATCAACAAAAACAAAGACCTTGTGTTCGAATTCTAGGCCATAAAAGAGAAAATCTACTAGTCGTTGTTGTGTAGCAGGTGCGTTAGTCAAACCGAAAGGCATCGACTTGAACTGAAATGTACCACGAGAGGGGATATAGAAAGAAGTCTTACACCTATCCTCTTCCTTTATTAAAATTTGCCATAAACTTTTTGAAAGATCTATACTACTCAAAAATTTTGCGTCCCTAAGATTATCTAGTATTTCTGAAATGTATGGTAAACTATACGCATCTTTTTTTGTTATAGAATTAAGTTTTCTACTGTCAAGACAAAACCTAAGTTCTCCATTCTTTTTAGGGGTCAGAAGTACAGGAGAAGACCAAGGGCTTTCACAGGGTTCTATGACGTTATCCTTGAGCATTTCATCCAATTGCTCTCCCAAGATCCTTTGCTTCTCTGGTGACATGCGGTAGTAGCGTTGACGTATGGGGGCAGCATCCCCAGTGTCAATTGCGTGTGTTATTAGACTAGTACGTCCTAATCCACGCTTTTCATATGAGATGTCTCGAAATTGGGAGATCAACTGGTCAGCAGTAACTTTTTGATCTTCCGATAAATGTTCGTAGGAACAAAGAGAAGCCGGGGAAACGGTTTCGGTCCTATATTCTAATTCAGCATCCCTATGAAACGAGATTGCGTCTAGATGTTTAGGAAAAAGTAACCATACGTTGTACGTCCATAGTGTGTATTTGGTCCTGAAATACTATTGGAAGAGACATTATTCCTATAGAGGGCAATGTCTCGCCACCCGCAGTATTAAAATTAGCACAGTTTGTGCTTCGCAAGGGAATGCCAATCTCTAATAGGTTTTTATGAGATTCATTGCCCAAAATTGTAACACAAGACCCTGTGTCTAATAGTCCCAGCAATGGCAATTCAGAAACACTAATTTTTACATAAGGTCGGGCTCTGTCTAAAATTGAATGATTTTTGTTATCGATTGAGGCGACTGAACTGAAGTTGAAAAAGTTACGAATGAAGGATAGCCAGTCCTTCCATTCTTTCATTCGGTCGCTCCAATCTGGCCTAGTTAGTTTTTTGACTCTGAGTTTTTCTACTCTGTAGGATGGCAATTAGAGCATTCAGGGTAACGAACGTCTTTTTTACCGCATTTAAAACAAATAAGGAAGCGTGCTTGTTTGCAATTGCCTAGGGAATGATTATTCGATCTGCATCTAGGGCAATACATAGGTCTTAATGTTTCAGGGTTCATAGCGGCAACTTCGTTAAGTGTCTGATCCATGACTACAGCGTTAATGTTGTTATTATTATTGTAAGTAGAATTTGTCTTGTAATTATTGTGGTTAATGTAGTTATTTGGTTTATTTAGATATGATTGTTTATATGGTTCATTTGATTTATTAGTATTAGAATGGCTTATTTTATGTTTATAAGAGAATTCAGGAGCAAGGGTACTGTTAGTAGCTCTCGGCGGTTCATGAAACTGTGAAAATCTAGCTGATATATTCTCGTAATTACGGCAAACAGTTTTAAGTTCATCTATAGATGTAATGGAAGAGGAGGCCGCTAATGTGTTTGCGTAACAAGGGCGAATATTATGCATTAAAATGTCTAACTTATCTTCCTCAGACATGGGTTTCCCTAGCCGAGAAAACAGGTATGTTTTCTCCATGCATAATGGACAAGTAAATGGTTATGTTTTCTTGCTCACCCTGGGTGCGAGAACGGATTTCATTTGCAAGACGATAGTCGTAATCTTCGCTGCTGAAATCCCGTTTGAGCAAGATGCGCAAATCATCCCACGAGTTTATTCTATCTATACTATACCGGAACCAATGTAGTGCATCATCAGTAAATATTTCATAAGCGTGTAACAGAATTTTGTCGGATGGAATCCCTCTAGATAAAACGAATTCTTCGATTCTTTGTATAAAAGCATGTACACAAGTTTGTCCAGAATATTTAATCTTATTAATATCAGCAGAGAGTCCATGGTCACATGTGACAGAAATAGTAGTAGCATCAGTGGGGTTAATATACGATAAAGAAGTTGGAATGCCTGATTGTGAACCACTCTGCTTAAAGGATGTTAATTCTTTAAATTGTGATTTAAAATTAGATAAGCAAACCTTATAAATGTCAATAACATCATCAGACTTGGCAATTCTATTGATACGATAGTGGATATGGTGGAGAAGGGTCTCAGATCGAATAAATAGATTTTTATCAAATTGTTTTTGTAGGCTAGCTAGATTATTTTGGGACTTTATAAGAAACTCCTTTAATTCCTTTAAATCATTTTTCGGGTCTAAGTGTGACTCAAGTATGTCTTCAGATAGTAAGATTTGAGATAATTTAACAATCTGCTTCCTAAGATCTTGTACAGATTCACCACTACCACCTCGCACTTCTACTTCGTATTGTAGTTCAGCTTTTTGAAGTGAAAGAAATTTAATAGGATAGGCCATAGTGTATGGTAGACCAGTACCCAGACAGGTATGTGTTGCAAAGTAATCTTAAAACTAAGCTAATAGCGTAGGCTACACTAAACTACTACACTAAACTACTAAAATTGAAGCGTATTTTTTTTTTTTTATAACTAGGGTATGGCAGACAGTTTAAAAGGAATAGTTTGTGTAAATATTATGCAAGTTATATTTTTATGACAACATCGGATTTACAATTCCGATTTACTTATAAAAATTATGTATAATAATATTTAAAGCTTATTGACAAAAATAAATGTGCCATACACTAGACAATAAGTGCAAAATCAATCTTAAAACTATGAAGTAAGAAGCCAACACCAAAAAACTATTAAATGCTGAAATAGTTGGACTACAAAGTCGGTCGCAATTTTTGTCTTTAGTGAGGCGCCAATGTGACGGTTCTACCTATTTCAGAAGAATAAAACGGCCAACAACAGATTATACAGTTTTTATTATAAGACAGGGTAGACAGAAAGGGCGTGGGTTAAGCCTAATTGCGACCGATATTATAGCGCAACTACAATTAATAAAAACACCACTGTTCTGGTAGCACGAAGCAGAAGAAGCAGAAGTATTCAGTCTTCGGTCTTCAGGCTGGTTAGGTAGGCAGTGTAGGCATGAGATGGTGAGCCGCTAGTTGTAGACGATCAGCGACAAGATCCGGTACCGGAGGAGTGATCCCTTTAATTACACATAAAACAGACATTTAGCAAATATCCTGAATTCATAGTCTGACTGCGGCCTAATTCTATAAGCGGCTCAACACTAAGGCAATTCTAATGAAGCGGAGCAAAGGGTGATCAACTGAATGATGATGATGGTGATGATGGTGTTTTATTATGATTTGCATAAAATAGTTATTAATGATGAGGCATAAAATAATTACTTGGTGAATGAATAAATTGCAATTGAAGGTAGATGACAGAATGAATTCACTAGGAAAGGACACTACTTAATTACTATATACAGCCAACATCTCATGTAGATAGCATTTTATTTTTACATTAAAACAATTACGATTTGTCGAGATAAACACACAGAAACCAATAACATTACCAAGCACAATTACATTCATGTCAGTCTGATTAAAGTCACAGTGAAGGTAGGTGGATATTCGTTATTTATTTTATAAAAGTTAAACTATTAAATATCCATTAATCCAGTACTACGTATCCCCGGTCCTATTAAGTATGTCACTGCAAAACATTTAATCAGCTGATTCATATAAGCCAGACATTGCGACTACAAGCTTTCCTTAATATAAATAAACACTTTGCAACACTTACCCAATTTTTGGGGAACGTGAACACTAGATAATTACACAATTAGATGATAGCTAATACTTTTAAATTAATTTCGTAAGCTTCGGTAGGTTGAAGTTTGGATGAATCCAACAAGCGGTTAGTGTCAGGGCTATCTAACGACTACTCGAGAGTACTGTCGCGTAATGGTTGCTGCTCTCAGCGGTGCATGCGCCGGCCGCGTGAACATCGCTCGCTGGCTAAACATACGGTTTCACCCGGCTTTACTTACGCATTATTTTATTGATTTCTGTTAGGCAATGTAGTTTTATGTTATGATTTATTTAAATAAATTGAGTGTAATAGTTTATAAGTTAATTAGAGTATTAATATTTAGTTCCAATTGATTGTAAAATGTATTTGCTACTATTTTACAATTACAAGGTTACACCACACTGGGCCACACAGAGCCATTTAGTCCCAAATTAAGGTACTATTAAGTACCCTGTCGTATGGGGTACTAGAATACCGATAAACTTACTTATATACTTATTTTTTTGTAAATAGATACTTATAATACATAGAAAACACCCAGACCAGTACAAACAGACATGTTCATGCACACAAATATTTGTACTGTGCGGGGATCGAACCCGCGACCCATGGCTCAGAAACAGCGTTATCTACCGCTGATCCAAATGGTCGTCTAATATATCAGTATATAAACTTGCCACATCACTGTGGTCTTGACTCGAACCCGCATTTCCTCACATGACGGGCGGGCATGCGAGGAGATGCGGGTTTGAGTCCCGCCTGAGACATAATTTTTCAAGTTTATATACTGATATTAAAATAAGTAAAATTAGTAAGAATCTGTTTATTTTTCTGTCAATAATTTCTTTAAAAAATCCCATGATCATTTGTTCATGGGATTTTTTAGTTTAAAAAGTTAAAAACGAAGACGGTTACACGAATTTGTTGCAAGGCGCGGCCATTGTGCCAATCTACACAGCGATAATGGCACGAATTTCGTCGGCGCTTCAAAGTCAAAGGAGTTACAAGACATGTTTAATTCTGAAAGATCAAGTATGGTTCAAGAGGTAGTCGTTGCTTTGGCTATACAAAGAACCATCTGGCATTTCATACCGCCTAAAGCTCCGAATTTTGGGGGATTATGGGAGGGAGGCATTAAATCGACAAAATACCATATAAGACGTGTACAATCGGAGATTCCACGTTGACGTACGAAGAGATGTCAACGCTTTCAGCGCAAATAGAGGCTTGCTTGAATTCACGTCCTCTAACCATGGTCAATACTGATCCGGCAGAACCCACTCCTATTACACCGGGACACTTCTTAATAGGAGAACCACTATTGACACTTGACAGTGCCTGAAGTAAATAATGAAAATTCTTAGTTAAATTCATTAAGACGCTGGCATATAACACAAGCGATGCTTCAAGGTTTTTGGCGACGACGGTGGTCTAATGAATATTTAACCACTCTCATGTAGATAAATGGGCACATAAAATTCCTGAGCCAGCAGTCGGTGATATTGTTTTGATAAAGGAAGATGAATTGCCTCCAAGTAGATGGTTGTTTTGCAAGGTTCTAGAGAAATACTTGATGGGATAACTAGAGTAGTATTATTGAAATGTAAAAATACCACTATAAAACATCCTACGTCGAAACTTTGGATTTTACCAGTTTGTATGTAATAACTAAAAAATAATTTGAGTTCTTTAGTAAATACAGTTGATTGTGGTTTTATTTACAAAATTAGTTGAGAACTAATCAGAGAGTTCAATGCTTGGCATTTCCCTGCGTGAAAGAATCAGCAATGAGGAAATCCGTAGGTGAATTAACATAACTAACATTGCTCCAAGAATTGTCAAGCTAAAGTAGCAGCGGGTAGGACACATAGTAAAACCGATGGCCGATAGGGCGAAAAGGTTCTGGAATAGCTACTGCTCCCGCTAGCGTGGACCGACGATCTGGCGATGCTCGCTGGAGGTCACTGGATGCGAGTTGCGTGGCACTAATCGTTGTGAAAATCCTCAGTAGCTTAGGCCTATGTCAAGCTGCGGGTGCCGCTTGGCTGTGATGATAGATAATAATAGGGGTTAAAGTATGAAATTGCCGGTTATTTTCCCACTTTTTATTTTGTTTATAGCTCTTAAGTATAGTCATATTATTGCGTAATTTTTTGTATTGTATCAAAAACTAAATAAAGTAACTTTTGACTAAAAAAAAATGCAATACTAGTGCCTATTACTTCAAAGGAAGTCGTTGAAAAGACCCCTTACAATGTGTCAGCTGACCTTCTTGCTTCAATTAAGTATATTTGTATTATATACTTTGATTTTCAGAAATTTAAATACTATAATGCGTAGCTTTATAACCATCTAACTTTCACCTTTAATTGCATCGAAAACGGTTCAGGCGTTTTTAAAAAAACCAAGTAATTGTTAGTATGGAAACATGACTTTTCTCGATTTCGTCCATACAAAACGGCAATTTCATACTTTAACCCCTAATATGTGTTACAAAGAGTGTCATCCACATCTACAGGCTGGTAAGCGAAGTGGAAGAAATGTCGGGCTGCAGCCACACCGCGAGCGGCGCGTACAGCAGCGTGTGCGTCGAGCTGGAGAGCGACGCGCTCAGCGTGTGCGCGCTGCTGCAGGCGCACCACGTGCTGCAGGCCGAGGGCACCAGCGCCGCCTTCAGCGCCCCCCGCGCGCTCGTCGCCGGTGAGTGTGTGTGTGTGCGTCGAGCTGGAGGCGTGTGCGCGCTGCTGCAGGGCACCAGCGCCGCCTTCAGCGCCCCCCGCGCGCTCGCCGCCGGTGAGTGTGTGTGTGTGCGTCGAGCTGGAGGCGTGTGCGCGCTGCTGCAGGGCACCAGCGCCGCCTTCAGCGCCCCCCGCGCGCTCGCCGCCGGTGAGTGTGTGTGTGTGCGTCGAGCTGGAGGCGTGTGCGCGCTGCTGCAGGGCACCAGCGCCGCCTTCAGCGCCCCCCGCGCGCTCGCCGCCGGTGAGTGTGTGTGTGTGCGTCGAGCTGGAGGCGTGTGCGCGCTGCTGCAGGGCACCAGCGCCGCCTTCAGCGCCCCCCGCGCGCTCGCCGCCGGTAAGTGTGTGTGTGTGTGCGTCGAGCTGGAGAGCGAGTCAACGCATTTGTTTTCAGAGGTTCCTAAGTTTTTTTCTCCATTTTCAAGTTGTTGAACTGACAACAGCTCTGAATTCTCTAGGTTTTTTTTTTAATAGCATCTCTTCTGGATGGTAGTAGTTGAATTACAAATGCTGTAGGTAGTTAATTTAGAATCAGATCGATTGAAGCCGCCCGCGCATAATTGGCTTAAATCTCTGAATAGTAACTGACAATTAAGTTTGAACACAGTAAGCGAGGGCTAGGTCCCTCTTCGCTGCTCGAAACGATTAAACTACCTACGTAATATAATAGTGTTGTCCATGTATACTGATTTATTTGGTCTTCCCAGGTGACCAAACGTCTGTGACATATGACGAAACGGCTCAGGTGAGCGGCGCGTTCAAGGTATTGCGCACCATGATAGCGGCGTGGCTTCGTGACGTAACGCAGTTCAAGAACGTATTCGCAGACTTCCAGATCTCACATTTCTACAGGTAATATCATAAGGCTCTTCGTTTATTTATTACGTGCCTTTGCGCAAACCTACATAACAGAAAGTAAAAAATTGTCACAAAACAAACAGAATCAGAACTAGTCTTTAAGGAGTTAAAAATAGATATCCAAATTCAAAGGATGGGATCAGAATCAATATCATAATACGGTTTTGTTTAAAAAAGAGGTCGTGCGTTATTTCTTTATCTTATTTAAAATAGGGTTTAGCTTAGGTGTTTGTGTAATTTTTATTTTTATTTTCCACTATTTGGTGGTCCTACTTTAACCCAGCTTGATCTTAGTACTGATTCATAAAATCTGCCATGCCACAGACTATGTTATTTTATTGTTTTAAATCCTTTATATTCGTCAGATTTATAAATTAATTACTGGATGAAATTTTTTACTGAAAGGAAAATAAACGTTTGAGATAGGTAAATGATATAGATGAGGATAGCATAAACACTTTAAAAAAAAAGTTTTAAATTATTTTTATTCAATAAATTACCTATCCTAATAACCATCTAATTCTATGTTGATTTAGATTAACATCACATAAAAAAAAATATTAAAACATACGAGTACATAGGCTGCACTAAAAGTATCGGGAATGAAATATTTCCACTGTTCCTGTCATATTAAAATCTTTTTAATTGCAAACTCCTTGGTTTTAAAAATCGAATACCATTTATTTATTTTAAAAAAGATTCTCGGTTTTATCACAAGGTCTTGTCAAACTTTTTTAGTCGTTGAGAAAATGGAATTGACTCGAGAAAATTCAACAGCGATGATACATTATGACTTTCGAAGTGGTTAAACAAAAAAACAGTGCTTTATTTGATATTTTAGCAACTTAATTGCACTTATAATATCAGTATATAAACTTGAAAAATTTTGTCGCAGTCTCTCGACCGGATGATTTCTGCAGTTGGTAATGAAGCCCCATCGAAAACCACAATTTATCGCTGGTTTGCTGAATTTCAACGTGGACGTGTCAAGCTCAGTGATGATCCCCGTCAAGGTCGTCCAAAAACTGCAGTCACCCAAGAAAACGTTGATGCTGTGCGTAAGCTGATTGAGGAAGATCGACATGTGACATACCGCGAAATTCAGGCAACTTTAGACATTGGCATGAGTCAAATACAAATAATCTTGCATGAACAATTAGGTGTAAAAAAGTGGTTTTCCCGATGGATTTCGCTCTATGAAGAGCAAAAAGCGGCTCGCGTTACTTGGTGCGTCAGAACTCTCGAAAGATTCCACGCAGGATCCTCAAATGCTGTATACAACATCGTATCAGGTGACGAATCCTGGATATACGCGTACGAACCCGAGACAAAAAACCAGTCACGAGTTTGGGTGTTCGAAAATGAGTTAAAGCCAACAAAAATTGTTCGTTCACGGAGTGTTGCAAAAAAAATGGTGACCACGTTTGTCTCCAAAACCGGCCATGTTGCGACTCTTGTTGTCCTCTTGAGGGACAAAGAACGGTTAATGCAGAATGGTATGCTAGCATTTGTTTGCCACAGGTCGTTTCTGAACTCCGTAAAGAGAACTGCAACCGCCGCATCATCCTCCATCACGACGATGCGAGTTCTCACACCGCGCACAGAACAAAAGAGTTTTTAGAGCAAGAAAACATAGAATTATTAAACCATCCGCCGTACAGCCCCCGACCTAAGCCCTAATGAATTCTATACTTTCCCTAAAATAAAGAATAAATTGCGTGGTCAGAGATTTTCATCAGAAGAAGCTGTGGACGCCTACAAAACGGCCATTTTGGAGACCCAAACTTCCGAATGGAATGGTTGCTTCAATGATTGGTTCCGTCGTATGGAAAAATGTGTCAAATTTCGCGGAGAATACTTTGAAAAGCAATAAATACATTTTTAAATAGTATGTCATGTTGTGTCACTTCCTTGATTCCCGAAATTTTCAGTGCCGCCCTCGTAAAAACAAAAAAACGAAACCGACCAAAACTCAAACGCATATTCTCTACTCCGAACGCGCTAAACATCAATGAATTCGCAGAGTAATTCACCTGCGCAGTGGAAACTTTTCTTATTATCTATTCTTCAGTCATGTGTCGTGCCTTCTAACATCCCGACCCGCGCCCCACACCCGGCCCTTCGGACTTCTAGCATAGGAATTAAGATCGCTTTTTGCATATTCAGTCACACGAGGGGCGGGCAACGCAGCTCGGCCGCGCGTCTCCCGCGCCGCACCCCGCTACCGTTTTACTACACTTACTAAGAATAATACGCATGCGCACTAATGTAATCTAAATTTATGATTTTTAATGGAAATTCCAAAATTTATAAAATCGGGTGTATTTTACAAATACACACACTTACAGGAATTGTTGTAGGTACAAAGTACACAGAAAATTCCAGTCGGTAAAAAAAGTCACCTTGTACATAAAAGCGACTTCCAGAGCTATTTAAAACTAAATTTAACAAATTTCTAGATGGTTAAAAACCCCCACATCTCTTCTATACGACCCAGCGCTTCGTCGAACGTTGTACAATCTGATGAAGAAGCTGTTCCTCATGCTCGTGGCAGAGTTCAAGCGGCTCGGCTCCGTCATAGTGTACGCGGACTTCAATAAGATACTGCTGTGCACCAAGAAGAACTCTGTTCTGGATGGTATAGGTGAGTCATGGTAGGACTACGTCTCCATCATAATATATAACTCATTAAAAGAGCTATGTTACGACGCGGCGACGTCTCATTTTGGTACTGGCCAACATTTCTCCCGAAGCATTAGTAGGTTTTAATATTGGAACGTGTAAAAGCTCCTGGGCCTATTTGCAGAAATAAAACTAATTTAACATGCGATCGTCGTCATCATTATCTCATCCAAACAACCTACCTGGCTGGATATAAGCCTCCCTTACCGGTTGTCTGTTGAAGCACAAATGTGTGCCATATGACAATTATTATCTATGGTGGGCATACTTGGAGTGAAAGATCTCTGTTAGAAATAGACAATCTCTCATTTGTTTTGTGTATTATGTTAACCTATCAGATTATAATTAATACATTGAACACGATATTAGTAGTTTTTTGGTCTAAAATCATTTTTTAATAAAATGTCGTCCGTTTTATGGAAATGCAAAGCATATAATTGCAAAACAGCGGTATCATCATCGATGGTCGCCAACCATAAACTATATGAAACAGTTTAGGTTTCACAGTTTTACAGTGCTTAATGGTTCAATTTGATTATTTTCTCAGGCTATGTGGAGTTCGTGGTGCAAAGCATCAGAAATAAGGAGCTGTTCCACGGCATCGACATTCGCTACAAACAGTGCTGGTCCTATCTGCTGTGGCTGGATGAGGCCAATCACGCTGGCATACAGGTGAGACATAGTTAAACTTTGCTACTTGGTTGCTTGCTAATGCCAACGGGGTCTAATGTCTAGAATGACTTAGTAAGACGCAGTTAAAATTTTGCTGCTCGGATGCAAATGATTTCTGTGCCCAACAGAATCCATGATGCCTTACCTGTAAGCTTGATGTAACCATCTTTGTATGTATCATTATCTGTTTTCCGCTACTTCGTACGCGTGTAATATGAAACTGTCCTTTACTGTTGTACTTTTTTCTGGGATGAAAAGTAGCCTGTCTATGTGCTAATTTGGCCTCTTATCTATAATATATTCTCGGTAAGTTTTTGATTGAGCAATAAACATCCGTCCAAACGTTTATATTCGTAATATTAATTAGATTATGGTATGCAAATAAAATAAATAGAAATGGAAAATATAATTAGTGTTAAGTAAAAACCATCTGGCTGTGTTTGGTGTTCCTCAAGAAAGTATGTTAGGCCCCACACTGTTTCTGGTGTATATAAATGACAAATTCTAGCTCATATTTAATGTTGAATCATGTTTGAACCTTCTTTTTTATTTTGAGCTTAGATCTGAACTTCGTAATTGTGTTTGATAGTGTTTTAAATATCGCATGACTTCTCTCCATACTAATATTGTCTGTCATCTTACTCTCTCACGCTGAAGCCACAGAACTGATTAAGATGAAATTTGTTATAGATGTACTTTGTGTGCTGGTAAAATTTTTGTCCTAGAAATCAAACTAGTTAAAATATCATTGGTTTTCCAATGTATGACAAGTGGATAAGATTCAAAATCATGTGGGGTCATTGTCTGGCTAAGGGTTAAGAAAGACATAATCTTGAAGTGGTAACTTTTTAACACGGGGTGGATTGGAAAACCAATAAATTCTAAATATAGTATAGATACAGGAATTACAAAAAAAAATCTTATCTTTTAGTGACGCGATATAACTGGGAGGTTGATTCCACGCGGACAAAGCCGCGGGTGGAGCGCTAGTCTAATTACAAATGTGACTGGACTTAAGCGTAGT
The DNA here is from genome assembly GCA_949315895.1 of Anania crocealis. Classification (NCBI taxonomy): domain Eukaryota; kingdom Metazoa; phylum Arthropoda; class Insecta; order Lepidoptera; family Crambidae; genus Anania; species Anania crocealis. The sequence goes on from OX438868.1 coordinate 5,081,499, forward strand.
TATGAGCTGTATTTATTGTAAGCTGTACGTTTGAAAGTCACCTGTATACATTTACAGAAGTATGAATGAACATTTTTAATTAAGTTTGTGTTTAATTCCAGGGTAAATTACCACAAGGCCTCGTCGAAGTTGGCTCATCACAATTGCCATCAACGGAAGAAGGTGGAGAAGAAGAGGTATGCTACCTTTGTTTTTATCGTTTACGATTGGCTAGAAACAACATAGAAATCAAATTGAATTTAACAAAAAAAAACAAACGACGACGACTGAAATTGTGCTCTTATAATGTACAATGTCTAGCTATTAAAATATACAACAAACTTCCTTCTAAAGTCAGGGCGTTAGAAATAAATAAATTTAGACTAATTGGCTTTTGAATCAGTTCTTCTACTATCTTGACTTGCCTATTAATGACTTAATGTTTGCATAAATAAATGGACATAGTTAAATTTTGATTTTAAGTGACTTATTTCGTAACTACTTATAATAATTCATATTTAATTAAATGTTAATATTTTTGTAACCTGTTTTATTTAATGTAACTAGTATCACAAAAAATGAATTTCTATGCTATAATGGCAGAATAAGCTGTATCTTTAATTAAATTAAGAACTATTGTAACCATATTCTCAGAAATAAATGATTGATTGATTGATTGAAAATTAAGTACGGGAAAGCATGTAAATTTGAATTTGAATTACTTTTGTGTTTTATTTAACAAGAAGTCTTTTAAATTATGTTTTAAAGCTTGCCTTTAAAAAAATACATATTTTATTCTTCAAATTAAATGTAATTCTTGCAAGACTGTTTTATTATACTGACACATTACAAGTATATAAAAATATAAGTATGTAAAAGTATATACAATACTTTCACTTCATCCTAATCCAAATATGATATAAAAACAAATAATTTTATACTGTATTCGCAGGAAGGTTCAATAAGCATGCAGTGGAATTTGGCCCAGTTCCTACCTAGTGCAGTACGGGAACAGTTCGTGGCGGCCGTGGGCGGGTTCCTCAGCGCGGCCTACGCGGAGCCCGACCGGCTGCCGGCGCTCGTGCGGGGCGAGATAGCGCAGAAGATGTTCCAGTAAGTTGAAACACTGTCATCGATATACACCGTGTTTTTTTAACTGTCTTACAAACGAACACCAATGTATATACCCAATATTATAAACCTGTTGGCAAAGGAGATGTCCCATAATAGGCCCAGACATAGTACACCATTTTCAAAAATCAAGAAAAAAATCCTGTTTCTGGGAAAAATACATATAAATTTATTTAACGTATAATTTAGTGGTTCAAAAATAAATAAGATCGAATAATTTATCTAACTCCATTAGGCATTCCAAGATGGCGTCAATCTAAAAAAACTTTAAATGTCAGTAGCTGTCAGATACCCCTTGTCACTTTGGCATAATCGTTCACTTCAAGTTTTTGTTTTGCTTGTCGCGTTTTAATTGTAGTTCATTATAACGACCTCTTTTTCGTTTTCTGGATTTGGTATTGATCGACACATTACTTTCATAATGATTGTTGTTACTACAGTAAGCGATGGCACTCGACCCCTAGATGCGCGATTTTGAAACTGACAGACGTCATCAAAATGTCATCTTCCGCCATGATGGTTTTGTTGTTTTGTATTGCTATTTTCTTACTTATCTCTTTGTTTGAACCACTTAACGAAGCCATTTTAAAAGAATTGGATAATAACAAAATCTTGTAGGTGTATTGGTCTATCTTTTGGTGGGGTGTACAGGTTCTGGGCCTGGCCTCCATACAATTTGGGACATCTCCTTTATATTTTTGATCAAAAATAGTGACGTACGCAATTTCAATACCCGAAATAAAGATTAACTTGCCGTTCCAGGATTCAAACTGCGGAAAGAGGGTAATTCTTTAATGGGAAATTGTATTCGTATTTTAAACAAATTCGTATTTTACAAATTACTACTGTCAATTGCTAAACTCCCTGTACATAAACTCAAATCATATATCAAAGTTATTTTAATGAAAAAGGGCTATTATACTATTGATAATAAATATAAAAATAAAAAAATATAATATGATAGGAACGTTCTAGCTCGCACTGGCATATATCTTAGGTAAACATATTTATTTAAAAAGAGGCTGACAATAGTGACCGAGTTTCTTGCGCTGCTTCTTCTCGGCACTAGCCCACATTTGTCCCGAAGCAGTGGTATGTTTAAATATTGGGACCTGTAAAAGCCAATTATATGTTTACACATATACATTTTTTGAAATGTTGGTAAAGTGCATGTTCCTTGAGTCCATTCTTATTGGTTAATATTATTTCCCATTTACTGAAAACTTTAAACTTCGCCCCTTTTAACGAAAGTTTACCTCTCTTTTCAATCAAAGTGACGTTCGGATGCTACCGCTCACTGTGAATTGGCAAACTTATTTTCGAACTGACCATTTCAACCGTTTTACTGCTCATTAATTTATTAAACTACTTGAGTAATTTTTGCACTGACATTGAATGATGAAATAACAGACCAATATTTTTATTACTTACTGCTAATGTTTTACTGACTCACAACTTTACTAACCGCCGAAAAATTAAATGACTGCCCATTAAATTTTTCAGTTGTAAAAATTAATTCCCAAAGTTCATTCACCCGGGACCCGGCCGCGGTCGAGTAGTGCTTTCAACAGTTAAATGGGGGCAAAAGACCACCTGAATGATTCATTATACGTAAGGGTACACTTTTAGTACAAGCTATGTTAATGAATCGAATACATACAACGCAGTGTAAATATATCCATACTATTGCATGCCTACTTAATTTGGCTGGGTTTTATAATTGACACTCTCATAAAATCAACGTTTATCATTCAATCTAAGACAGTTTAAGGTGTCATTTTTGTATCGGACTATGTATCTATGGTTCCAATTTAAATTTAAAAAGAGGTGTAGAACTATCGGTAAATCGGTATATACAGATAGTTCTACATTTAAAAAACCCTATATTATTTAACAGAAAACCAAAATTGAAGACTACTCAGCGTGTTATCGTGTCTCATTCCCCTTTAGGGTAACGGAGAAGATACACAGTCGCATGCCGTCGCTTCGTTCATCGGATATCGGACCGCTGCCGGGGCTGCGGGCGGACGCGCTGCCCGCCGCCGCCACCCCCGCCCTGTTATATGTCACCGCCGTCTGCAAGGTGTTCTCGCTGCACGCCGCCCTGCAGGACGAGGTGAGGGCTCCGAGACTGTGTTCTGCCTGAGTCAGTACTAGTCGCCGCCGTCTGCAAGGTGTTCTCGCTGCACGCCGCCCTGCAGGACGAGGTGAGGGCTCCGAGACTGTGTTCTGCCTGAGTCAGTACTAGTCGCCGCCGTCTGCAAGGTGTTCTCGCTGCACGCCGCCCTGCAGGACGAGGTGAGGGCTCCGAGACTGTGTTCTGCCTGAGTCAGTACTAGTCGCCGCCGTCTGCAAGGTGTTCTCGCTGCACGCCGCCCTGCAGGACGAGGTGAGGGCTCCGAGACTGTGTTCTGCCTGAGTCAGTACTAGTCGCCGCCGTCTGCAAGGTGTTCTCGCTGCACGCCGCCCTGCAGGACGAGGTGAGGGCTCCGAGACTGTGTTCTGCCTGAGTCAGTACTAGTCGCCGCCGTCTGCAAGGTGTTCTCGCTGCACGCCGCCCTGCAGGACGAGGTGAGGGCTCCGAGACTGTGTTCTGCCTGAGTCAGTACTAGTCGCCGCCGTCTGCAAGGTGTTCTCGCTGCACGCCGCCCTGCAGGACGAGGTGAGGGCTCCGAGACTGTGTTCTGCCTGAGTCAGTACTAGTCGCCGCCGTCTGCAAGGTGTTCTCGCTGCACGCCGCCCTGCAGGACGAGGTGAGGGCTCCGAGACTGTGTTCTGCCTGAGTCAGTACTAGTCGCCGCCGTCTGCAAGGTGTTCTCGCTGCACGCCGCCCTGCAGGTCGAGGTGAGTACATACTGTTTTCTTGAGTTTACGCGAACACTATAGGAAGACTGTCTGTCTGCCCGTGACCTTGAACGCTGTAAAGGGTTCGAAACGTCGGGTTAAATCAAAAATAAACGCGTACTAAACCCGTAAACATATCTTTCGTTTCCATGAGGTGAGTAGGTACAGTTGCCGCTCGACAGTCCTCTGTCAATTGTCTATCGATTGCTGACGTCATTTCAAAAGTATCGATAGTCTTGATATTAGCGATAATATCAGTACTATTTCTTTACCTATGGTACTATTGAATACCATTTATATTCGGAACAATACTATCGATATAGTATCAATATAACAAATTCTCTAATACTATTAAATGTTAGTTATACTATCGATAGTATCGATACTACTACATCATACTATCAATAGCACTATCGATGTTGTAACTAGTTTTCGAAATCAACTATTGATAGCCAAACTATCAATAGTTCTGCAACTCTAAAGGTGAGGTTACGAGTCGCTCTGCGGACGATTGCCCGGGGTAATAACGCCCGGGGCGCTAACCCGTGGTTTCAACTACTAATAACACCGCAGGACACGGAGGGTGGAGGTGGAGGTATAGTAAGTAGGGATCGCTGACAGTGGTCGAGTCTCACATAACACTGCGGTGGCCTCGGCACCTGCAGAGTATGCATAAAAGCATACTGCTGCCACAAATAAAAAGGGTTACGAGATGGTGTTCTGCCGGAAGACGTCGGGCGACTTGCCACACTTCGCCCGACATGTACCTCGATATCGGGCAACTTGTATTTTGTCGCCTATTCGAATGAGTAAAGTCTCTCTATCGACTAAACTGACGTGGACGGCGACAAGATATCGAGTTACGTAGAGCCATGTTCTGCGTCACTCACGGCAGTATTTAGAGACGGTGTTCTGCCTGAGTAAATACTAGTCACAGCCGTCTGCAAAGTGTTTTCGCTAGACGCCGCCCTACAGGACGAGGTGTGTAGAGTTGTCGCTCGACAGTCCACTATCGGTAGTCTATGTTCGTGTTCAAGTATATCCTTACTAATATTATAAACGCGAAAGTTTGTGTGTGTGGATGTTTGTTACTGCGGATATCCAGTAATGTAGCTTAGACATCAGGATAACACAAAGTTTATCCTAATATTCCGTGTAGTTTCCGCGGGAACACGGCATATCCGATGTATTTTAAATGAAGTCACGTGACTCAGACCATAGATGGTGCGGCCGGTATCAAATTTTTTGAGCACACGTTATTAGCTTCTCCCTGAATGAACCCCATTGTGTAACCCTCGAGCACAAAGTCGCGGGCGAAATCTAGTAAATAATGAAAATACAATAATTTGACTAAAAATTTCGACTACCTGAGGTAGAATTCGAACCCGCAACCTCCGCTAATCAGGCGACTGCTCTAAGCGGTTTGTAAGCGAAACGCATTTGAAATTTTTAGTTAAGCTTTGGTACTTTCAATATAGTATACTAGCAATTTATTTACTTAAAGACAGTTTTAAAACTAGTAAATAATTATTTCTTTGCAGGTGACCCTCCTCAGAAGGAATCTCCTCCGTCTGATAGGCGTGGGCGAGTTCAGTAGCCTAGCGGAATGGCGCGACCCGTGCGACTCGTGCGTTCTGTCCGAGGTCATCTGTAAAGTGTGCAACCACTGCCGAGACCTCGACCTCTGCCGGGACACCGGCCGGGCGGTGGACGGCGATGTGTAAGTGATATTTAAACTAGTCATTATTACCCATAAACAATTGTGGTGAATATAATGCTCGTCGAAAAAACACAAGTGAAAGTCTAAAAGCAAGTAGCGCCGGAGGTCATCTGAAAAGTGTGCAACCACTGTCAGGACCTCGACCTCTGCCGGGACACCAGCCGGGCGGTAGACGGCGATGTGTGAGTGTTAGTGTATACTTTTTTGTATTTTGAGCAAATGTTGGCTGTATTGATTAAGGGCCTTTGCGCACTTATCCATGTAAAGTAGTATTGAAGTATGTAAGAAAATCATGTTCTAATGGCGGGTCACCCACCTTACTGTATTTAATTAGGACGACTTCCGCTGCGGAGTGGCTTAAACACCGGTTTTCAAGCCTCAAAGCCCTGGGGTACTATTCCAGACGAGTCAATGTAGAAAAAAAGTGTTTTTCTGCATCTTCTCGGGTCTGGGTGTTTGTAGTACCTTTGTTGTTTCTGATTTCCACAATACGAGTGCTTTCAACAGTTACTTACTTTGGGATCAGAACAATGTATGTGAGGTTGTCCACATTTCTATTATTTCCAAAAACCAATTTTAATGTGGCAAAAAAGACAAGTGAAAGTCGAAAAGCAAGTGTGTTGTCGGAGGTTATCTGTAAAGTTTGCAACCACTGCCCAGACCTCGACCTATATCGGGACACCGGCCGTGGACGGCGATGTGGGTAGTATGTATGTACGAATTAATGTTGCATCAAAATTTTTAAATTCGCCATCCTTCATACTGAACAAAGATGTTACCAGCCATCCTGATATCAGATTAGCTGGTTCAAAATCTATGTATGTTTCTCTGTTTGTAAAATTAGTAGCAATTATTTTAAGAATGTAGCAAATATAAGCAATCATGAAGTACATCTTAAATATACCATTCTGACTTATATTAAATATTCTTGCAGGCCAGTTTGTGTGTGCCCCACGTGCGGGACGTCCTACGACAACCAGGAGCTGGAGTGGCGGCTCATCGAGACCATGAACCGGCGCGCCATGACCTACACTCTTCAGGATCTCATCTGCAGCAGGTGTCATCAGGTACAAACTATAACTGATTAAGTCGAGCATTTTTCTTTCAAGAATTATATCTTTGATGTGGAACAGTAGCATAACTAATTAACAAATTTTACCTGCACTGATTTATAATCGGCCTTGATCTCGGTGGGGCGGGGGGTGCGAAGAATCCCCGGGCGAGGGACCATGGCTGCCACAACTTGACCTTGGCTACGTTCAATGGACGCAGTCTACGGCTGGACGAAAGCTTACAACAACTGGAGGTAGAACTGGGAAATATCAGTTGGCACGTTTTGGGGCTGTCTGAAGTCCGAAGACAGGGGGAGGACACGACAACCCTAGAATCCGGCCATCTGTTCTACTTCCGAGAGGGTGACCAGCAGTCACAGGGTGGCGTAGGCTTCATTGTCAACAAGGTTCTCTGTGACAGCGTGTTGGAGGTATCCAGCGTGTCGACCCGGGTAGCGTACCTTGTACTGAAACTGACCGAGAGGTATACCCTCAAGGTTGTACAGGTATATGCGCCGACATCGACACACCTGGATCCAGAGGTCGAGGCTATGTATGAAGATATTGCAAAGGCCATAAACAACACCACCAAGACCTACTTCACCGTTGTCATGAGAGACTTTAATGCCAAAGTGGGAGTGCGAGAATGCGACGAATTTTCTATCGGGCCACACGGAATTGGATTAAGGAACCATAGGGGGCAAATGCTAGTCAACTTCCTGGACATGCAGAGGCTGTTCTATATGAACACCTTCTTTAAAAAGAAGCCCCATAAGAAGTGGACCTGGCAAAGCCCCGACGGTAAGACGAAGAATGAGATCGACTTCATCCTACACAAGAGGAACATATTTAGAGATGTCTCTGTGGTCAATAGGTTTAATACCGGAAGTGACCACCGACTGGTAAGAGGCACCCTAAATATTGACTTCAAGGTTGGGAGGAGTCGATGAAGATGGTGAGATCCGTTCTTCGTCCAACACCGATCCAGACCGTGAATGGCTCTGAAGCGTTCCAGTTGGAACTACACAATCGCTTCGCCGCGCTGGAAACCACTGCAGATGTTGACAAGGACTTCGAAGGTGTGACTAGGGTGCTTTGCGAAGTAGGAGTCAGACACTTCAAGGGCAAGCGAGCTAGCCGAAAGTCTAAACTTTCGCCGGAGACTCTGGAACTGATGAAGATTCGACGCGAGATGCCGGAGGGAGCTTCGTCAGATACCCACCGTCTCAACAAAGAAATCCGCAAGTCAGTGAGACGTGACCTCCAAAGCTACAATACGGATCTCATAAGAATTGAGATTGAGCTAAATCGGGGGTCAAAAGTCTTTGCTAAAAGACTGGGTAGGAGCCACCTAACGAAGCTCAAAAACTCGATGGGCAAAACCGTCACGTCAGTTCCAGAGATCCTCGCCGAAGTTGAAAACTTCTACCAGAAACTTTATGCCTCGCATGCTCCAAAGCCTCCGCCTGACGCAAATGACCCAAGAGCCACACTCACGCGCCACTTTTCCGACGATCTCCCAGAAGTGGACGAAGACGAAATTGAGGGGGCTCTCAAACAGCTTCAGAATGGGAAAGCTCCCGGCGAAGACGGAATTACTTCCGAGCTTCTCAAAGCAGGAGGAACTGCAGTGCTGAGAATTCTAAAGGAGCTATTTAATTCCGTCATAGCCAACGGGACTACCCCGAAGGCGTGGAGTGAGAGTTTGGTGGCTTTGTTTTTCAAGAAAGGAGACTAAAGCCCTCCTGAAAAACTACAGACCAATCGCGCTCTTAAGCCACGTCTATAAGCTGTTCTCGAGAGTCCTCACAAACCGTCTTACCGCGAGATTTGACGCCTTCCAGCCACCGGAACAGGCTGGGTTTCGAAAAGGTTTCAGCACCGTAGACCATATTCACACAGTGAGGCAGATTATGCAGAATTTGCAAGAGTATAATCAGCCGCTGTGCCTAGCATTTGTGGACTACGAGAAAGCCTTCGACTCGGTAGAAACCTGGGCTGTTCTGAAATCATTGCAGCGATGCCAAGTCGACTGGCGATATGTGGAGGTACTGAGAAGCCTATACAGAGCAGCGTCGATGTCCGTCCAAGTACAGAGCCACAAGACGAAATCCATTCAGTTGCTCAGAGGGGTGAGACAGGGAGATGTCATCTCTCCGAAACTGTTCTCCAACGCACTGGAAGATGTCTTCAAAACACTGGACTGGAACGGACTGGGCATCAACATCAATGGCGTATATCTCAGCCACCTTCGCTTTGCCGACGACATAGTATTGATGGCAGAATCGGTGCAGGATTTGCAGAGAATGCTGCAAAGCCTTAATGCTGCTTCAACATCGGTCGGTCTCCGGATGAATTTGGACAAGACCAAAGTCATGTTCAACGACTTTATCACTCCGGAGCCGATCTTGATCAACGGTGAAGCGCTCGAAGTTGTCCAAGAATATGTCTACCTCGGGCAGATATTGCAGTTAGGTAGAGACAACTTTGAACGCGAAATCACAAGAAGAGTGCAGCTGGGTTGGGCAGCGTTTGGGAAGTTGCGTCATATCTTCTCGTCGTCATTACCGCAATGCCTGAAGAGTAGGGTGTTAAATCAGTGCGTCCTACCCGTCATAACATACGGAGCCGAAACGTGGAACATGACGGTCAGGCTGGCCCACCGACTGCATGTCGCTCAGCGAGCTATGGAAAGATCTATGTTCGGTATTTCGCTGCGGGATAAAATCCGTAACGAGATTATCCAGCAGAGGACCAAAGTTATGGACATAATCCAAAAGTGTAGCAAGCTGAAGTGGCAGTGGGCTGGCCATATTTGTCGCAGAACCGATGAGCGTTGGAGTAGACGGGTTCTCGAATGGAGACCACGTCTCGGCAAACGTAGTGTAGGACGCCCCCCTGCCAGATGGACCGATGACCTGAAGAAGGTCGCTGGTAGTGCCTGGATGAGGAAAGCGGGGGATCGTGCACTGTGGCGTGCCCTTGGGGAGGCCTACGTCTAGCAGTGGATTGCAATAGGCTGATTTATTGATTTATAATTGTACCTTGTACAACCTTGACCTTGTACATAATGTATTGGTAGGTACCTCACCGACGTGCGAATGAGTTTAATCGAAACGATTCACGGGAAATCGCCCCCTCTGGACAAGGTCTGACCAGTCCATATCAGGCCACTGATGGACATATGTCACTCCGGAAAAGAAGATGCTATAATTGTTACGCTTGGCAGGCGGCTTGGCAATCGCAGTGTGGCCAATCGTAGAGAGAAGACGCTGCTGTTTTTCTTCTGGCGGTATTCTCATAGTCGCCTCGTTTTTTTTCTTTTATTCAACCAAACTTCTTCTTCACACACCTAAATAGTTCACACCCATAGAAATAGTACAAATGCTACACAAATACAGTTTGAGTCTTAGATAATAGTTTGTAATAATAACAAACAAACAAACCCATAGTTGTTGTGATAACTTAAATTCCATGATAGAGCCCTTTGCCCTGCAGTGGGATGATGATCACGTATTTTGTAGTTATTTAAACATAGTAATGAATTATATCATTTAATGAATTCATAAATATTCAGTAGCTTTAAGCAAATATAAAAAAAAAAAAAAAAAAAATCGAGCCAAGTTAATCAAATCGTGTAACCGATAACGATTGTGACTTAACTAATACATATATTTTTTTCAGACTTAAAAATGCTGTTTTCTAGTTCTCAGATGGGTTTTAAAAACTAAAAAACGCTTCCTCTTAGGACCTACCCGCCTAATTTTATTTTATTCATTGGCAACAAATGTGTTCTAGATAAAACGCGAGAACCTATCAACGGTGTGCGAGTGCGCCGGCGAGTTCTCGGCGCTGGTGCCGCTGAAAGACGCGCGCGCGCAGCTCGCTACCTTCAAAACAATCGCCGCCTACTACCGCATGCCGCTGCTCACCGAACTAATACAATTCAACCTCAACAACATGTGATAATTATAAGCTAACAATAAACATATTTTTATTATGCTCTTGTTTTTTATGAAACACCATGACGTTTTACAGAATTCAATACGTACGCTATTGGATCTAAAGAGGTACCTTGGGGTTTTTATTGACCTCATATAAACCCTGTGCGAGTTTTTGGCGTATATACCCCACATTACGTATGTGTAGCATCCTCTCTTCTAATTATTACTTTGCCCGCCAGGGTCCAAAGTCGAGTCTAATACAATATTTAATTGACACATTATGTTACATCAATCAAATCAATTACCCTAAATAAAAAGGATGGTCTCCAACCCTGTATAATTATGTTGGTTTAAATAGGTAACATAATATAATAAAAATAAATAAATAAGTTATTATTTATTTATTTTTATTGTAAAATGTTATAATTGTAAAATCATAAAATCTTTTGACATTTATTTAAGTGTTACCTGCATTAATAAATATTAAAGAAACAAAAAAAAAACACTTATTATAATAAATATATTAGATACTAAACTCGTAACATGTATATTTGCTGGTAATTAGTAGGTGGTTGGTGTGTTATACCAACCTGCTACAGACTTATAGTAAGCAATATAAAATGGTATGATTTCAACCTTTTGCTGTCAGCTGGAAACACCATTTACTATTGCTTCTGTTACTAGCTAGGGTATTCTGTGTCCACATTTTACATAGAGGTCATGATCATAGTACTCTTGAAACATAAACGTTAAGTATTTATAACAAATTTTGTGGAGGGCACTAAAACCATTAATGTTCTGGCTGCTTAGGCGCAGATCTGCGCTGCATGACAATTGATTTCTATAGTGTCTGGAATTACCTGCATATGAGCGGTTAATGTGACACTAATCCATCAGTTGCTTGTTTTTAAACTATACACACTTTACACTTATGTAATGTTTACTTGTGGACTTCACGATTTTAAAGCTTAGTATTACCATAGGGAAGAAATATACTGTCTTTCCCTATAGTATTACCTATAGTTTTTTTTTTCTGCGATCCTGTATCTTGCGATCAGTCCTTGGACTATAAGCAGATGGGTTGAAGGAGGGTATGGCTTTTCGAGCGAGTTCCCCATTGGAAGCCTCTCCTCTTTTCTTTAAAGACATGGGACGCCTTAGCTGTCCTGGTCTTCTGCTGCTAGGTCCATTATAGCAGTTCTTTTTAGGCGCTTTTTATGGGCAGGCTTGGTTAGGCTGGTGGCCAGAGAATGTGGGTGTCTTTCCAGTCTTTGTCTGTAGCGCTTAGCAAATGAGGATATTTCCTCGTCAACTGTGTTTACTTTAAGTATGTCATGGACCTCTGTGTTTTTAATGAACCATGGCGCATTTGAAATTGTTTTTAGGATTGCGTTTTGCATTCTCTGTAGGGTGTTTATATTAGAGGCAGCAGCAGAGCCCCAGAGCTGTATACCATAGGTCCAGACTGGTTTTAGGACCGACTTATAGATCAGTAACTTATTGTCAGTGCTAAGTGCTGAGTTTCTTCCTAAGAGCCACTGTAGGTTTCTCATTTTTATGTTGATTTGGTCTCTCTTTGATTGTATATGGTATCTCCAGGTCAGTTTGCGGTCTAGATGCATGCCAAGATATTTAACGGTGTCTTGGTGGGGTAGTTCTATGTCCCTAACCTAACTGGTGGGCAGTTTCCCTGGCGTAGGGTGAATGTAACCAGAATGGATTTCGCCGTGCTAACATTAATTCTCCACTTTTTTAATCAGCTTTGTATCTCATTTAGACTTGTTTGTACTATATTGGAGGCCACATTCGGGTTGTCATGACTTGCCAGCACTGCAGTATCATCTGCGTATGTTGCTGTAGTAACTCCTGGCCGTACTGGAAGGTCCGCTGTAAAGATTGTGTAAAGTCCAAAAACGGATCCCTGAGGTACGCCCGCCAGGATGTCATAGAACTTGGATGTGCAATTTTCTTCTTTAACTTGAAATATTCTTTCAGACAAGTACGATTTCAGAAGTTCAAAGAATGTGTGTGGGAGCCATGATTTTATTTTATATAATAGACCTTTATGCCACACCTTGTCGATGGCCTGTTTGATGTCAAGGAATGCGGAGCAGCAGTACTCCTTGTCTTCTAGCGATTTTCTAATAGCTTCATATACTCGATGCACTTGTTCTACTGTACCATGCTCCGCGCGAAATCCAAACTGGTGGTCAGAAATCACGAGTTTCTCGGCAAGTGTAGGGAGCATTCTTTTAAGTAGGAGTTTCTCAAAGAGCTTCGACGCTATTGGTAGCAGACTAATAGGCCTGTATGAGGTGACTTCTGGTGTTGGTTTACCCTCTTTGTGTACCATGATTATTTGTGATATCTTCCAGAGTTGTGGAAAGTGTTTTGTTCTTAAGATCCCGTTAAATAGCGATGTAAGGAATATCACTGCATTCCTTGGTAGTTCTCGGAGTACCTCTTTGGTTATGAGATCAAATCCCGGTGCCTTTTTATTGTCGAGTTTAATTATTGACTTGATAACTTCCGAAGGAGCGATGTGTTTTATGGGGAGATCCATTTGAAAGTCTTGGTTTAGTGTCAGGTCTATGTCAAGATCTTCGACGTCATACTGTCTTTCATTGGGAACAAAGACCCTCGAAAGGTGTTCAACAAACAGGTCAGCTTTCTCTTGGCTAGTTCGACACCATGTCCCTTCATTATTTTTTAGGGGCGGCTTCGTTTTTTGTGGCCGGTTCATGTTGCGAGTAGCTTTCCAGAGGGAATAGTTGGTCGCCATCGTAGGGGTGAGCGATTCTAGCTTTGCTCGGAGAGCTGCGTTTTCGGCCTCAATAAGAGCCTCCCTTACTTCCCTCATGGCTTTGTTAAGCGCTGTCTTGTCTGACCGGCATTGGCTTGCGTGCCAGACTCTGCGTAGTCTACGTTTCTCTTTTATCATTTCTCTGATTTCAAAGGGGGTTTTGAACTTTTCATCAGAGGGTTTTAGTTCGGTGTACATTGCCAGCACGCATTTTGGATAACTGTGGTGAAAAGTAGTGCAGTATTGTCTATGTCTTCTGCTGTTTTTAGCGGGATTTTCAGGTCTAACCTTTGCTCTACTAGTTCTCTAAAGCATGGCCAGTCTGTTTTATTATTGTACAAGGGTATAGATGAGTCGTTATGTAACAATATTGAACTTAGCGACAGGATGATTGGCACATGATTAGACGAGCCATCCAAGCAGCTTTGCATTTTGAGATTCAGGCCCGAGAGTCCTTTAATGACAAAGAAGTCGATCAGATCTGGTTGTTTTCTAGGATCTGTAGGCCAATGCGTGGGTTCCATGGTTGATAGGGTTGTTAGCTTGCATTTGTCAATACTATGTTTAAGCTCGCGGCCCTTTGTATTAATGAGTCTAGAGCCCCAGTGGGTGTGCTTGGCATTCCAGTCCCCTCCCACCACGAAACGTGGGCCGAGTGTTGAGAAAAACTCTGTGTAGGCAGGCTCTTTGATGTTATGCTTAGGTGGGCAGTATACCGCAGCGATATTGAAATTGCAGTATCTATCTTCTACGTTCACTGTTGTAGCTTGTATATGCTCCGTTTTAAAGCATGGCTGCTCATGATGTTTCAGAGAGGATCTTATGATAATAGCTGTTCCACCATGGGCAGTACCGTCCGGATGATTGGTGCTATATACAGGATGAAATTTTAACCACTTTCCAAAATTTTTGTAGGCGTTCAGTATCGTATTTAGAGCCCATTTATGAAGCAAAAAATGTAAATCAAGTTTTCACCCGAAAATATTTTTCGCAATATAGTTTTAAATTTTTACACTTTTAGGCCTGTTTATGTATAAAGGGAAAATCAAAAACTTATGATTGGTATCATAATGAATGAATGTGATGTGCATTGCGTAAAAAAAGTGTTGCTAGGCGGCCGTATCAAAAATTTTAGATTTTGGCGGACATTTTCTAAGTGCTTTATCTTCACTTTTTTGTACTGGGCTATATCAAAAGAAAAAATACGTCATTTGTTTTTTGTCTCGTAGATTGATATATTAAAATTTGGAAGGTGGTTAAAATTTCACCCTGTATATTGAAATTTGGTATTTTTATCATACTTTCCTCTTTGAAATGGGTTTCGGATATGAGTAGAATGTCCAGTTTATGTAGATCCAGAATCATCAATCAAGGAAGGGGCGAAAATCAATCATTTTCGCCTCTTCCTTATATGGTGCAAGTCCATTTATGTTCCAAGCACCAATCCTGATGGCAGTCATTTTACCAACCTGTCGATGAGTTTAGTCATCAGCCCCATAAGTGTGCTGATTTGTTGAAGGAGAATATCTATTTTTTCGGATTGTTTTATAAGTAGTTCTTGTACTATTTGAGTTGGCTCAACATGTGAATGTTGTGGATTAGTTTTAAGAGCATTAGCATATTATGTTTTTGTGTTATCTGTTGGTTCTTTGTCAGTGTCTGAATAATTTCGTTTTTCTAGTATCACCCTTGTACGTGTTTCCTTAGTTTGGTTAGGCATCTATTTACTTCTATTTTTTGGTCTTTTGTTGTTATTCTTTTTTTGTTTTTTCTTGCGGTTATTTCCTGGTAAACCTCACAGCCTTTATAGTTCGCCGGGTGACTACCGAGACAGAGGGCACATTTCGCGGGACTATTGCGGTCTTTTTTTGGGCAATCAGCGGTACGGTGTGCTTCAGCGCATTTAACGCATCTGTAGGGTCGAAGACAGTTATTTTTCGTGTGCCCGTATTGTTGGCATTTAGTGCATTGAACAATGGTCTTACGTTTGTGTGGATCTTCTATGGTTACGCGAGTGTTATAAATATACAATAGGTTTTTAATGTCCTTTTTGTAGGCGCTACGTTCTAGGTTCACGAAGAACGTTGAGGTTGGTATCTTGTCCAGGCCCCTAATTCGCGTAACCGGATCGTATCACAATCGTAATTGAACGACAGGTTTTTGACAGTTCTAGTATGGGCTAAATGTCAAAATCGTCCAATTCAATCACGATCGAACTGCGATTCGGTTACGCGAATTAGGCCCCAGGCCGTAGCGGGAATTAATTATTTCGCCGCATACCTTGTTGCCAGTTTTCTCGATTTCTTTCACGATTTCTTCGTGCGGTGTAGTGTGATGCAAATTTTTGATGACGATACGGTAGCATTTTTCATCTTTTTGTGTAAACATATGGCCTATTAGACATTTCTCTCTTACAAGCCTCATCAGGTTTAGGCTTCGGCTGTTGCAGTTCACCTTTAATTGGTTTTTAGTGACAATTTTGATTACATAGTCAGATTTTATCAGGACCGTCTCAATTGTTTCTATCAGCTTGTTGATGTCCGTGACCCTGTACAGGATTAACGGAGGAGGTTTACTCACTTTTTTCTCTTTTGGCGCATCCTTTTGGTTTGTCACAATCTCAGCTTCATCAACCAGTAGCTCATTGAATCTGTTACTGAGAGGTACTTGAGGTTGAGATGGGGGTGAGTCAGATGGCCGAAGTCTTTTGGCCCTCGGTACTGGTACAGTCTGCCAGTCTGGAGGTGGGACCACCGCTGTTGGACTTGTCAATTTCTGTTCTTGGGTAGGTGGTTTCAGTGCGCCACCTGTGGATTCTCGGACGATGTCATCTGATGTCGTTGGAAGCAAAGGCGTTGAGTTACTCCTATTGTTGATAAATATACTCCTGTGAAAAGTTTGCTGTATCATGTTGCTCGTGTTTGTAGTTTTTGAGTTTGTTTGGGTTTTTTCAGAGATTCTTTGCTGGGCAAATTTCTTTGCGTTACCAGTAGCAGCAGCTGGCACAGAAGCCTGGTTACCCACTTCAGTGCAGCCTTCGGTTACCAATTTCACACTCTCCGGCCCGGGTACCAGAGAGCGCCGGGGGTCAGCCGGATCGCAGGACAAAGCTCATTCGTTTATCTGACCTTCCATTATAAAAGAGAGTTGGGAGCAATGTAATGGAACTTTCCCAAGGTCCCACTGCCACACTTTTAGTAGTTATTTAGATCTTCTAGGCCTGTGGTGGCCATAGACAGGTTAGTTAACCGCCGCCCGATGCTCGGCGTTGTTGCTCGTTTGGCGCCACCCAGGGTGCACGTGTAGGGTATCAAAGGGCATTCTTCCTACGGACGCGAACAACATCACACCCCCGAACAACTTCACACCCCAAGTTTCAAAAAAATCAAAAAAATTCATTACTATAGGTAGTGTGGGGCTACCTATAGTAATGAATTTTTTTATTAGGTTGCCATGTTATTGGAGAAAAAGAAAAAAGTACATAGTAATAATCACAATGTATATTTAGAATTATATAAGATACTTACTAAATCAAATAATTACAGAATTAAGATTAAGGAAAAATGAAAAACAAAATTAAAGTGTACTCCTTTCTTCATTAGGGGTCTGGCCTAAACCTTTGGCTACCTCACTTATACATAACCACTGGCCATCAGGGCTTTCCTTCCACAGGCTAACTTTGTTATCTCCTCCAGAGACCGCCAGGATATTACCAGTCAGTGACCAGCTCAAACTCCATACAACATCATCAAAAGTGTTCAGAATTGTGGGGGTCCATGAGACATTGTCATCACTTGTCCAAATGACTACTCTCTTGTCTTGAGAGCAGCTTGCAATCATAGAACGTTGTAGACCAAGGGATGGTGCCCAGGCTACGTCTCTGACCCAGTCCATATGCATCTCAAGTCGATTCTCTTCAACCCATTGGTCTTCCTGCTCTCTCCAAATCTGGAAACACACATTAGTTAAATTTCATTTTAATTTGATTATAATGATGTATATTTATCCTTTATCATAATGATAATTGTAATAATAAAGTTTTTACCTTTATCAAATTGTCACATCCTCCAGTGACTATCCTCTTGGGTGCATCTTTGTTGGTAAGAGGGTCTAGATTCAAATCCGCTGATATGGCTGGGCACCAGCTGATTGAATTTACACCAATAGCATGAGCTCCTGATATTTTTTTTACATCCCAATTACCACTATCTAACATATTAGTTATTATAGATATGGAACCATCGGAGCTGCAGCATGCCAAAATCAAACCGTACTCAGCCGGCGCCCACGCCACCGAGTTCACGGAACTTTCATGACCAGTATATTCATACAGCTTGGTCCATTCGCCAGATTCTTTCCATATGATAACTTTTCTATCGTAGGAACAAGAAGCCAAAAGGTTACCGTATTTAGGATGAGCCCATGCAACCTGCCAGACAGGTCCAAAATGCCCTTTCAAGTCAGCAGCAAGTGTTTGGGTACCACTTTTGATGTCGTATATTTTCACTGAATTATCTGAAGAACAGGTTGCCAGGCGCAATCCATAATAATCCAGTTCGGCATCGTGTATCATGTCTTCATGGCCGGTATCAATAGTATTAAGTACGGTAATCATTTTGGAAATTTAATATAACCACACCACAACACAACTGAAACTGGATTTCTTACAACACACAACTGTCAAAAGTCAGTTGACGTGGAATTTCAATGCTACCAGTTTAAAAATTAAAACCCATGACAAGACTGTAACTTATTATAGATAACGAATTAAATATTAGATCCACAGATCTATTAATTCAGCTTAAATTAATATCTTATTAAGAAGTGTTCTTCTAGTCTCCATGTATCTTGTAATTGTGAATGTGGTAATTAATTTTATCATTTTAGTAGGAAATCATAAGTTTGTCATTATTAAGTTTGAGAACTCCATAAATTCTGAAGCTAATAAAAAATCTATCCCATATGTTATTTTAACACGTGGACATTAATCATTTTAACATCTTTGTTGTATAACCATGTTTTGAGCAAATAAAATAATTTGAATTTGAGGCAACACTAACTGTAACTTTCGTAAATTGTCAGTCAGCTGTTGTTGTCAGTCAATGTCAAAAAGTTCGTAATACGAATTCCTCAAATACTGAAAATATTGATGAGCTAATTTCTAAAAATTATGAAAGGTTGGTCAGATTTTAAATAGCAAGATGACTGAGAGAAATGGTGACTTCTTTTACAGTTTAACTAACTTGTTACAGCAAGATTACCGAGGAGTTAACGTAAGGACTCGCTGTTTGTGTACTTTTACAAGAATGTAGGTAGATCTTGTTTGTTATCATTTTTTTGGTTTACAGATAGCCGTCTATGCACTCGCAACTGCTGGATTAGCTGTATCGATTCATAAGATACGTCCGGTAATTATTTACAGAGTTAATTTATTCTGTAATCTAAATCTCGTTACATAACTAAATAATAGTGTTTATATTAGGTTAGCAAGTTTTCTAAAGCTGGCAAGATCCCGGAGCACTTCTTTCGAAGACATGAACCTTTGAATGGAGTTTACACTGGTATTCAGCATACCCCACTGCGCTTATTGGTAGACCATAAAGCACCAATATATCTGCCTTTGTGGCATTCTAGTAAGCCACCGCTGCCAGTGAAGGTTGGTAGACAGCCAATGTCAACAAAACATGATTTGTTACAATTTACTGTTTCAATATTTTCTGTGCTTTTGTAGTTGTGGGGAGTTGATATTGTAAGTGGAAATGCTGTGAACTGGCTGGAATGTGTCGCGAAAGGGAAACGTGTGACTTTAAAACCTATCACAGCAGACAAGGATACTTTGGTCTCTACTGTTTTATTGCATTTACCCCAGCCAAAGGTAATGTAAAGTCTATTTCAGCAACTGATATTGTATGCAAGCTTGTAGAAATCTAACTGTATTAATGTTGTTATTTCAGACGAAATCTGTAGAGACTCTTGACATTGGACAAAAATTGGTTGAACTTGGCTTTGCAAAGGTTTCGGTTCCACAAAATATAAAGAAGAACACAATTGAGTCACAATTAGCGCCAGCACTACTGTCAGCTGAAGCTAGAGCAAAGAGCTACCGTAATGGTGTATGGTCAGAAAATTTACCCCCACTTCCAGTATATGTTGCATACTGGCGAAAAGGCTCACAGCTCACTGCAGAACTTCTAGTACTGAGCCTTAAAAAAATACTACAAATATTTGGATTTGTATCGAAAAGTGCCTTAGTAGGAGTGAAAAACTTAGCTCTTCGACCATTCAGATCCTCTCCTAAACAAGTTCAAGCAACATGAAAGCATTTATTTACATAAAAATTGTTACTTAAAATTTTAGTGGTTGTACTGAATGCACTACAATAATTGTAATGATTTGAGTACCTCATACTAAAAATTATATTTCAATTTGTCTAAAACTATTTTGTATATACTGTTGGTAAATAAAGGTTACTGATTTTAAGAGCTTGATGTTTTCAATGCCTTAAGAGGCTACCTTGTGAATATTAAGCGTTTTATTATGAGGACACTTATTACCTATTTTGCAAAAGCCAAAATATGAATAGAAACCATTTTCTCTGTTTTACGATAAAACTAGCAGACAGATTATGTTTTGGCGCCTTAATGTTTGATTAAAGCAGTCATCTGGTATGGAAGGTTATAGGTTCAAGTCCCATGAGGCAGTCCTAATTTTGTAGTTAATATCTAACTAGCAACCCGCCCCGACTTCGCACGGGTGCAATGCTGATACTAAATACACTACAAACAAACTGTGAACGTTGTATATAAAAAAACATAGTGGCCCGCTCCGGCTTCGCACGGGTATGAAATATGTCACAAAAAATGATTAAAATCGGTAGTTTTGATTTATTCATTACTGCCCGTGGCCCGCACGTGTCAAATTTGGAGTAAAACAATTCCCCTTTCCCTAATACCATAAAGATTTCCTGCTGTCTTTGGAATATGTAAATTCCGCGCCGCCGCCGCCCTGGCCGGCCTACCGCCGCAACGCTACGTCCCGTAATTTTTAAATCTGTAATAATATTTATTTAAATCATATTCTGTAAAGGGCCATATAGATCAATATTAAATCAACAATGTATTTAAAGTTTTTAATTGAATAAGGATTAATGCTGTATTGGTTAAAATCGCTTCGAAAATTAGCCATTATTTGTCGTAAAAAGTAAATGACAAAAAAATGTTATTGTGGGATATCCATAACAGATAGACATACACCTTTTCAATATGTACAATACTTAGTACATTATTTTGATAAATTTCGTAGGGTTTAGCCTGCGTTTGCAATGTTAGCGGAAAAAAACGTGAATATTTACGACATCATATTAGAAACCTCAAAAATAACAGTATTCCTCCACTATTTAATGGATGTTATTATACATATAAACCTTCCTCTTGAATCACTCTATCTATTAAAAAAAACCGCATTAAAATCCGTTGCGTAGTTTTAAAGATTTAAGCATACAAAGGGACATGGGGAAAGCAAAAGCGACTTTGTTTTATACTATGTAGTGATGATGAAAGAGTTATCTTTCTGGATGGTAGACTACAATCCAAAAAAGGTAAAGTGTGATTATTTGTACACCATTATAAAACCACTTCAGCTAATTAAAACAATGTATTGTAAAAAAGCACTGTTTATTCAAATTAAATAGTATATATTACAATAAAATATATATAATTATCTTAATTAAAATTGCAAAGGAAAAGTACAGCTAAAAATAATCTATTGTAATATCCATTGAAACCATTAAAATAAACACCAAATAATTTCGCCCATCTAAAAAGAGATGTCACTTCAGAAGTAAACAAATATACATGTAATTTACGACAAAATACTGTTTAATCATTAACTAAGAGACAAAGTAGGTATAATCGCGGATATAAAAATACAAAAGCAAGTCTCATCCCCTTTTGGAGTTGATGCACCAGTCAAAAAGTTGTAGGTCGAAAAATATAGTAGAGGTGGGTATGTTTACGGTCCACTTTAGAGTAGTATATGTCGTGGTGCGGGGGCGGGCCGCCGGCGCGGGCGGCGTCAGAGCAGGGAGCATCGCGACAGCCACGACGTGGGCTTGCGCTGCTGCTCGTTGGCCCGCAGTTGGTGCGCTCCCGTCCGCGGCGCCGGGTTACTCGCTTCCTGTTCATCAATACACAATATTTAGTACACACTTTTGTTTATCTCAAAATCAGGATTCTGACAAACTTCTCATTATCTTGAAACACATATTTTCTGTTATTATATATTTTTTTAAATTATCATACTTAATGCATTTCTTTTACTCAACACCATTTTGCCAGCAAATCAATAAGCTCAAAGAAAATTAAGCTGACAATAAAACACCATATCAACATGCACTTATTTGAAATGATTCTAGAAATTAGTGCAGCTGTTTTTCAGCATTAATAATAATTACTCATACAAGATAATAATACACTAATCAGCAAGTTCTAAGTTCAAAAAGTGGCTTTTAAAATGCTGCTGATTTAGGGTTGGCTATTAGATGATCATGGTAAGGCCAGTCACAAGTTCAATCCATTTCATTAACACATTTTGATCAACATTGAAAATGGAAAAATTAACATCTAATTTGTGAACTGTTAATTAGTGATGTAGGTAATGGTAAAATGACTTATCAATTACAGCACCACTGAAAATATCTACACAGCAACTAAATGTCTATGAATCAGCAGGATAAGACAAAAACTACATTATACAACACACAAAACCTCATTACCTTCTGTTTTCATATAGATAGAGAGCCATGAAACAAGAGAATAGATAATGTTAAAAATTATAAACTAAAACAAAGTCCAACAACTTCCAAATAAACAAATAATTAAACTGTAGTTTTAAATAAATAATAAAAGTTAATGGAAATTATAATTAGTGTATAAAAAACAGTTGTTCAAGTTAGTGTTGTTTCCTTGATTATGTGGCCTATTTACCAAATTACTTTGTAGGTGGCACCACAAATAGTTAACATTTATGAATTAGTCCTTGAACCAATTGGCCAGTACATTACAATCACATATCATTGCTCATGATAACGACAATGGTTGGTTAGAAAATAAGTATAGCATACCTGTTTCTTCTCCATCTTGGCTTTGATATCTCTTGCTAGAGTAAAGAATGCATACTCCACATTTAATGAGTCTTTAGCTGATGTCTCTACAAACTTAATCTGATACTCTATAGCTAATTGTTCTCCTCTCTCTTTTGAGACCTGAAAGAAAGTAAATGTACCTATCATAATAATTTCTGAAGGTGATGCTGGTAAGTTGACCTCCATGTGTTTCATTTGGAAATGAACATTCACATTATGTGGCACTATGCACACATACCAACCATGCCATACTTTGCTATTAGGCATGGGTGATACCTCTTTGTTATTAATTTTGTGGATAGATTGAGACTCATTATTGCACACCAAACAAATTGAATATAACACAGTTATTTAGAGCTCTACAATTCAGGCGGTCTTATCATTGGGATTACTAAAAATTAAATAATTGCTGTTGAATAACACTAATATTCTTACCTGTCTTTTAGAATCTAAATCACACTTATTTCCAAGTATCATCTTCTCTACATCAGCACTAGCATTTTCCTCAATGTTTCTTATCCAATTTTTTATATTTTCAAAGCTTTTTTCATTTGTAACATCGTAAACCAACATAATCCCCATTGAACCACGATAATAAGCAGTTGTAATGGTACGGAACCGCTCTTGACCTGCCGTATCCCTACAAAATAATATATTTTTAAGCAGTCCAGGTTTGAAAATCATGCTTGATTTAAAAACAAAAAAAAAGTTTTAATTGTTATTGCGACCGCCGGCGGTCTTATGATCCTGTAGGAGTTAAGAAAAATTGTTATATGAAGATCAGTATTGTTTAAATTGATGGTATTCATGTAGGGACATTGTAGAAGAAGACAAAGAAGTCAGAAAATTTACAGTATTACCACAAATTAGAACATACCATATTTGTAACTTTACTTTTTTCCCATCAAGGTCTATTGTCCGAATTTTAAAATCGATACCTGTAAACAAGAAGCATTTGTGAATCTGGAAGTTCATTAATTAGAGGTAGTCTGTATGATGTCATGAAAGAACTCATTCATTTAATTCGATAAGGACTTCATTATCAAAGCGCCGCACCCTTTCCACCAAGTAGGATTCTTCATGTATCACCATACAAAAAAGAACACGGAGAACAATGAAACAAAAAATCTGTTCCATGACAAATTGTACGTAAAAAAAGAAGATATTTGACAATAACCTTTGATAAAAATTACAAGCACTTACCAATGGTGGATATAAATGATATATTGAAAGCATCCTCTGAAAATCTAAATAGTATAGAAGTTTTACCTACTCCAGAATCACCTATCAAGAGTAATTTAAATAAATAATCGTAAGTTTTTGCCATTTTCTACCACAATCAGATTACAGGCTACATGGGCCATTCATTTGGCATTTTTTGAGTAATCACTAGTGTTGTGTTGCATAATGATCGACGTGTCACAGACTGACTACTAAATAAACGATTTACGTCACACGAAATTTGTTGTTGATTTTTGTGCCAATTATTTTTGTACATTGTATGCAAACAAATGTCAGCTCAGTGGTCATTTGTTAGATTTTTTGAATTCTTAATTGACACAATTCAGTTTCATAAAAAGAGACGTTTACTTTTGTATGTATCGATTACAAAATTTTAATTGAATTGTCTATTTGAACTTTTGTTAAACTTGAGTGTTGCTAAATTTTTTTCTCGAGTGAATGTGTAAGCCAGATAACGAAACTACATTGATAATATTTTGTAAAAAAAAAACACACTCTCACACTCATTCGTTTCACTGTCAAAATTACTATCAGTGACAGTTAACCTTTTCAGCACCGACTATCCTGTACACGATGTCACGCTGTACGCCAACGTATATTATGTATAATAGATTCTATAGTACGTAAGCAAGGATGGCGGTTACGACATATCGATAGAACAAAAATAGATGCGTATTATAGAAGTTTGTTTTCAAATCTATACTAATATTATAAAGCTGAAGAGTTTGTTTGTTTGTTTGTTTGTTTGTTTGCACGCGCTAATCTCAGAAAGTACTGGTCCGATTTAAAAAAATATTTTTGTGTTGGATAGTCCATTTATCGAGGAAGTCTTTAGGCTATAAAACATCACGCCGGGGCCAATAGGAGCGAAGCATGAGTGAAAAATGTTGCAAAAATCATTGCGATCATAATAACGGAAATTGACGCGGACGAAGTCGCGGGGAGCAACTAGTTTACAAATATAAATAAATACAAACCTATTATAATGGTAACATGTTTTATTCTATGAACATTTTTAGTAAGAAAAATGTGTATCCTTTATCGGATACGATAAGACGTGCATAAACTTGCTAGAGATAATATTATGATAGGCACATCACTATTCATTTCATATAAGTAGTCCGTTGACTTCATATCAAGTCTTTGGCGTACATAGTACGGTAAATTTCTTAAGGAAAAGGATATTAAAAGTGATGGCTGCTTTCAATATTTCGTATTCCGAGTTTGTGATTATTGTGATATTTAAGCTTTTTTAAATCTATGATTTCAAAAAGCTTAAACACGAATAAACTGCAAACACCACGAGCAGTTAAAATGTTCAGCAGTGACTACCTACATACAGGGTGAAATTTTAACCACTTTCCAAATTTTAATATAGCAATCTACGAGGCAAAAATTAAATGACGTATTTTTTCTTTTGGTATAGCCCAGTACAAAAATGTCAAAATAAGGCACTTAGAAAATGTCCGCCAAAAATCTAAAATTTTTGATACGGCATCCTAGTAACACTTGTTTTACGCGATATGCATCTCATTCATTCATTACAATACTATTCATAAGTTTTTGATTTTCCCTTTATCCTGTATATGTGCGAAAACGAACAGGGCCTTCCTAGCTAAAACTTCAATCTGATCCTACGATGACGGACGATTTTTGAGCAATCGTTGTTAAATGCCGCACATAACCCGTACAAAAATATAAATTTAAAATATAAACTATAAACATGTAAGTATATTTACTTACATGTTTATATTTTTGATACTAATACCTATATAACCTATATGATATTTAAAATCAATACCTAAATTATGTGATATTAACTAAAAATTCAACCATACCCGAAACTGTTTTAAAATAAATTCAAGTGATATTGATTGAACTTACTCGTAGCTTAGTAGGTATTGTGTTATTGGCTGTATTTATGACTTTGTAAACAAGTTTCTAAGTGATTAGCAACTTAATTACCTATCTTCCTTCGTAAAATTAGCACATAACTATATCCACATATTGAGATAATTTGTTTTATTTGCACTTTAGAATTTATCTAACAATAAAACAAGGTAATGTGTATCAACTAAAACTTACCTCATTATCCTTTTCCTCCGTGAATGTACTACTGTTTTCCGTTTCATTATAATCTAATATCCGCAACAACTCATCAGAGTCAAATACACTGTCACTCATTTTATGTGTTATATTTTCTGGCCACGCCACTAAAGGAATTTCAATGAAATTTGGCAGAATAATTGTCCATAAAATGTCGTATTTAGTCCGTGGTTTAAAAAAAATTGTCCTATTATAGTTTAAGATAAATTAAACAAATATAGTGACGCGGCTGGGACGCATACTTTGTCGCCACGCCACCTCGCAAATCGTAATAAAAGAAGATAAATAAGAACTAATTTAATATAAAACAAATGTCTATTAATTGTCTATGCTACTGATAACAGAAATAATGCTAAAAATCATAACGCAATATTTAAACTAAAAAAAAAAAAAAGTTAATAGTTAGTCAATGATATTTAAAAAGTATAGATAGGTTATGCCCTTACAAAACTATCGAAATATCTGTGCCGCTTGCGAACAACTGCACACATGCGTAATTCTTATTTTGTCCCTGTCATACTCGTGAAAAGAACAATTACTTTCTCTTTCGCCTTGGCATCCATATTGATGAAGAATTAAAAAAGACGTCACAATTGTGTCGTTTTAGGGACGCATATTGAGAGCGCATGTAACATTCCTAATGTCACCAAATAGATGCTTGTATTCACTGAATGCAGAATTTTGTTCCTCAAGACTGACAGACAGACGTTTTCCGCGTTTCATGGTTAATATTTTGTAAGCTGCATTTATTACAAGCTGTTTACACGTATGTAACCGGAATTCAATAACAAAATAAACCGAATAGAAACAGAACCGCAACTATTGATAGTGTTACAATAATGTAGGTAGATGAAACAATGTAATACTTTAGTGCAAGCTCATGACTGGAAGGGTACCCACAGGCAAAAAACAAGCAATAATCATTTCACATATACTATAAATTCAGAAATTGCCATAAATCCCTAAACCCCCAGGAGGCACGCGGGTGCCACGATAACAATTGATTTCAATTGTGCCTGGAATAACTCACGATCGAGGAATTATAGTGCGATTATTTTTACTTATATTTGTCAGTGATTATTCATGAACGATTTTGTCAAATGTTATTATGCCATTTCATTGTCAATATTAGTTTTTGAAAAATTTAAATATTACGTTATAATTTTTAGCAGTATTTCTGTTATCAGTAGCATAGACAATTAGTAGACATTGGTTTTATATTAAATTAGTTCTTATTTATCTCCTTTTATTACGATTTGCGAGGTGGCGTGGCGACAAAGTGTGCGTCCCAGCCGCGCCACTATATTTGTTTAATTTCTCTTAAACTATAATAGGACAATTTTTTTTAAACCATAGACTTAATACGCATTTTATGGACAATCATTCTGCCGAATTTCATTGAAATTCCTTTAGTTGCGAGGCCAGAAAATGTAACACCATTTTATTACTTGAACTGGGAAAGAAACACACGTGCAGACGTCATCCGGCACTATGACACAATGACCTTGATACGTGTGCGCTAACGACGTCACTGATTTACTTGAAATGAAGTAAGTGGCGCTGTTAGTACTGACATCTTGCCATTACGTAGAGATGGGTGGAGCAATGTAGAAAATTCTCAGTAAAGTTAATTAATTTGAATGAAATGATTGAATACGTACATTAAAATAACAATTTATTGAATAATACGTTGTTCACTGACTGAAATTGATTCATAAATATTAAAATGTATACTCATTTGTATGAAATAAAACAAATTAACCTTCAAATTAACATGCAACCTTCGCGTCACAACACTGGCCAACTTGATATGAAGTAGTTGGCGTGAAGGACATGTCAATATTAGAGGCGTTTTTGTTTTTATCCATTTTAAAACACAGAAAGGTCTACTTTATTTGATAATTTAGCAACTTAATTGCACTTATAATATCAGTATATAAACTTGAAAAAAAATTTTTTTCCCGCTTCCCGCTATAAATTTGAAAAATTTTGTCCCGCCTGAGACAAAATTTTTCAAGTTTATATACTGATAACAGAAAGGTCTGTTTTTTCTAGAAAAATAAATAAACCGGGTTTCAGTAGAACTCCATCTTTAAAAATTACAAAAAAAAAGAAATGTTCTATGTATCGTAATTGTATATTATTACATTAGGTACAATGAGCGTGAAGTCGTGGCGTGGGGGGCATAAAAATCTCGGACTTCCATAGAAGTTGTTGGCTGTGAAAAGGTTAAATTCATTCATTCAACTCATTATCCTACATTGTGTTTTGTAGAGTTATTTAATTCGGGGTTTATACCATGTACCTTATTTATTATGAGTTTTTACCGAAACCCCGAATTAAATAACTCTAGTGATAGTGACCATGAAAGTTTAAATCAGTATATTGTGTTCTGTGCCTGTGCTGCTGAACACTGACAAACATTGAGTTTTGCGCGGGAAACGAGAAGAGAAAGATGGGCTTTGTTTCGTAATTTTGTGAAATTATCCTAAGCGGCATTTATTGTGATAAAGTGGTGGCATTGTTATAATAATGTGTCAGTGAGAAGGATAAATCAAATAAAAGTGAGAAACAAGGAAATGCACTCCTATTTGTCTCTAATCCACATTCTCGCGTAAAACTCCTGTAATCATTGCAACGTCTAAACCACCCATACATTTCAATGAGTTAGGTTAGTTAGGTAAGGATATTATAATTATGTAAGTTTTTTTGATATTGTATAATACATTATAATATTTAATAAAGAAAGAAAAATTTTAAAATTACCACACATTATCGAAATTACTTACAGATATGTATTTTGACATTATAACTTAAGACTAGGCAGTATGGACTCGTCCGAAGCCGTTAAACTTATATGAAAAATAAAAAAAACTTACAACCACTGACAAATGTTTTTGCGCTCGCTTTGCTTTGCATAATCAGGCTATCTATTTATTTGATATAATAGATAGATGCATACTAAAGTGGAAATGCCCTTATAATAATTTAGCTGCCAAAATGTTTTACCACGTAAGTTATTTATCTTTATTTTCATCCAGTATAATCTTTACTTGGACAATAATAATTGATGTAAACAAAACTTTTCAGATCTCATTAGAACATAAAATACTGCTTCATCCTCGTTATTTTGGCCCTCAACTTTTAGATACAGTAAAGCAGAAGTTGTATACTGAAGTAGAAGGAACATGCACTGGAAAGTAAGTTCATAACTTATACCTCCTTTTCTTGCTCTTTTAGGTTATGATAGCTTGCTACTTGAAAAGGTGTTTTTCTTTAACAAAACTTGTGATCATGGGTTATATATTTTTAGGTATGGCTTTGTTATAGCTGTGACTACAATTGACAGCATAGGTGCAGGCTTGATACAGCCTGGCCAAGGGTTTGTAGTTTATCCTGTTAAATACAAGGCAATTGTGTTCAGACCTTTTAAAGGAGAAGTTTTAGATGCTATAGTTACGCAAGTCAATAAGGTAATTGCATTAAATAGAAATTACATATTAATTTTTTATTGCTTTTCTAACTTTTATTAAATATTGCAGGTTGGAATGTTCGCTCAAATTGGTCCGCTAAGCTGTTTCATTTCTCATCATGTAAGTAAAGACTGACACTGCATTACTGAAATAATGATGTGGACAGTTCTTGTTTTACAAAGACAAATCTGCACCAAAAGGTATTCACAAATTATACACTTAAAATCATACCTATCTACATGGCATGTATGTAATAGTGTTCTCTTATCAATAACATTTTTTTTAATTTAAATTGAACTGAAACATCTAATAATAATAATAACAACATTAACAACATTTACTGTACATATTTCAAATATTTATTATCTATAAAAATGACTTTATAGAACCATGTATTATAACGTAACTTCCATTGCCCAAGTAATCTTACCTACCTATCTAGATTTAATGCAATCCCAATACTAAACTTACATTTGTTTTGAAAAGAACTAATTGCAGAACCAATTGCACACTAAGGCTTTTTGGGTAGGTTAATCCCTCAACCCCCAGGCGGCACGCGCGTGCCGCGATAACAATTGATTTCAATTGTGTCTGGAATAACTCACGATCGAGGGATTAAAGAGTGATTTTAATGGTACACCAGTCTCCCTTATTTCTACTGCACAAAACATCTATGGATTTAAACAGTGGGTGCAGGGTTCACATTGTTGCTGAACAAGATACTTGGGGCTGTGCGTGGGACTTGGAACCCAGGTTTAGGATGTGCGTGTGGATTGAGTGTTCTTTTTCAAAAGTTTATCCAAATATTACAAAATTCACGAATGATTTAGGAAAAAATTTTGCAAATTCAAAATTTGTGAAAAGTAAAGATAAAAAGTTACGGTCAATTAACCAATTCCGTGTGGATGGTTCCCTAGAGGCGCAATGGGTATTTTTTGTGAATGGCGGGTGGCGCCCGAGAGGAGCCAAAATATTTACATGTAAAACTCTGATAAAATAGCATTTCTAAAGATTGCCCCCTTTATTAAAGTGCCTTTATTTGTCTCACAGATTACTATTTCAGTGTTCGTTTCAGGATATTTCATGAAAAAACACCCTTCAGAAGTTGTAAACCTTTTCAATACAAAGATCAATATGATTAATATGGATACCAAATTATTTTTATGTTTTTATGTCTAAACTAGCTTCGTCCGCGTGGCATAAAATAATAATAAAAAGAAACGATACATGCCAATGATGATGCCAAACATATAGCAAAAGGTTTACAACAACTGATAAAAATAAGTCACATACCTTCCATTTCCGTATAAACACTTAATTAGTCACTTCTAAACACTTTAAATGATTTATTAGACCGCTTAAGTTTGCTGTTGAATTGAGACTATAAAAAAAAAAACAAGTGCAAACCGACGAAACAGCGATCAGTTATACTACATGGCGGGTGGCGCTCGAGAGGAGCCTTTTTTGATCTTCTCCATTGAATGTGCACAATTTTTTCCTAAAACATTCGTGAATTTCGTAAATTTTTAAAAAAGAACACTTACTCCACACTCACATAGGTTTAGGAGGGTGCTATCAATGATGCGCTCACCTAAACTGCTTTATATAAACTATTTTTGAAATTGAATTAATTTATCCTCTGTAAAATAAAGTAACAGCATAATAATATAATCATATTAATCATCCCATTGCTCCATGAATTCAAATAACCTTATGGGTATAAGCATAATCAGCACATTTGCTAAATGCTTTGGGTTGATGATCACCAACCCGAGCAATGTTCGAGAATTGAAACTCTTGTTGCCCAACCTGGGGATCGATCAAACCTGGACCCTCGAGATCTTGATTTGATACTTAAACTACTCACCGGTTATTTCCTTATTAAGGTTTATTCTTATTTGTTAACTTCAAGTAATGATTTAATCAATTGAAAAAAATGATGGTTTTTAGTCAATCCCAGCAGACATGGAGTTCTGTCCGAATGTGAATCCACCCTGCTACAAAAGCAAACAAGAAGACAATGTCATTCAGGAAGAAGACGTTATTCGGTTGAAGATCGTGGGCACCAGGGTTGATGCCACTGGTATTGTAAGTTTGAAACTAACAAATTGACCATTTTAAATAATTGTTTATTTTACTATGATATTTTTAGCAACTTAATTGTAGTATTTAAACTTGAACAATTATGTCTCAGGCGGGACTCGAACCCGCATCAGCCAGTCTATATTTTAATTATCTCTTACATAAATTTATTTATAAACACTACAAATATTGACTTTAACACAAAGTTTATAGACTCCAGTTCTTTCATAATCATGGCAAAATATCTTTAAGTTTGCTAGTGCCATAAGCGTGTACATATTTATGATGCTTACTGTACTATACAGGGTGTAAAAAAACTAAACGCAGATCTTGAAGCTACGCAATATGTAAAGAAAACCAAGAGTCATGTTACAAAATATTATAGCTGGGAAATGATTTTTATTTTTGGGACTCATCAAATATTAAAATACATAGCGCGCAATGTATAGCAGCGTGGACCGCTGCGCTGGAGATGGCTACCAAGTTCAAATTTATTCGTCCGCGCTGAGCCGTACATTGCGTATTGTAATTAAAAATGCCTTATTAACGAAATAATAAAAAAAAAACACTATCTTTGTAAAAAGTTTTTAAATAACCTTTGGCAAGTTTTTGTAATAAAATGGAAAACAATATTGTGACTGTAACCCTCAATATCTTCGGAACCAGCTGTTTCCCTGGTACGGTCCTGAAGAAAAAAAATATCCTAGTGATGGGGACAATACGTGGTTTTCGGATCTGAATTTGTTTTTTTTTACACCCGATATATCACTTTATTGACATGAATGTATTTATTTATTACAGTTTGCAATTGGGACATTGATGGATGACTATCTGGGACTTGTGACACAGTGAATTATTTTACATAAACATTTTTAGATTCATTAAATAAAATAAGGATTATTGTAAGTGTAAAAAGATAATAAATAAAACGACAATACATTTATTATTCGTTATTATTTATTTGGCATTCAAATAATAGGGTAAAATTCCATACACAAATGTAACAAAAACAGTCATCAAAAAGAATAAAATATTTGGACATTTTCAGTCTATTTGGGCAGTACATGGTGGTTTAGATTAAAAATCTTTCAATTCATGATTGCTTTTATTTATCCTAGAAATAATGCCTTACAGCTACAAGAAAATAAAACTTTAAACCAAACTTTCACTTTACTTAAAGATATTTTATTCCAACCATTAAGTTAGTGTAATGATCAACCAAAAATACAGTCCAATCAATGTCACAGTGGAAGCCAAATATCTTTCTGAATGCCAAATTTTGCATTTACTTATAATTTCAGCTCAAATATTTAAGAGTATTTTCACGTCAAATGAGTACGCATAGTTTTTAAATTTATTATAGTAATAATATGTACATTATCTCAAAATTTTAAATATAAACAATATAATTGAAATTATAATACCCAAAGGGACAATTCAAAGTCTTTGGTTTACCAATTATATACAAAGTCATCTTAAATTATAAAAGTCAAATAAATAAAATCATATTACATATTGCTTGTTTTAAACACAAATTATGGCATCTAAATAAATAATACTCAACATGAGATCAGAAATAAGCTAAGCAAAAAGTAATTGTCAAAAAGCACCAAATAAGTGTAAAAAAATTATATAAAATTTTACTAAAACATGGCTTCTAAATCTGGTGTGCAGAGGGCTGTCTACATAATATTCATACATAATAAGATTATACCCGATTCTATTCTACGATATTAAATATATTTTTATTATAAAATATACAGACATAACATTGTGCAATATATGATGTAATATGCATGATAGAAGATATATAGAATGTTGTAAACAATCAGTAATTATTTTGCAACTACAATAAATTTGCACAAATCGCTCACTGAGTATCAACTATGCTTGAAATAATGATGCTGAGAAGCTCCTTAAAGTATAGGTTAGTTAATACTATTTTTGCATAAATTATAATATTAAAACAGAGCATCAATCAGCATAATTACTTCAGCTGTTCACAAGGCACAAAACAAGATTATAGAAATTTTATAAAAAGGGAGTAAGGAAGAGTGTTTTGAGCAAAGGTAATGGTATGATTAAAAAATATAATTAATTTAGAGATGATATTAACTAAATCCTTTTTTAGGATGCTACAATTTTTTTTTACATGTAGTATATTTACTTAGTACAGGCAAGCAAGAAGTTCGCTGTGTGGAAGGGAAATAGGTTATTAGAGGGATTGGCTTAGTAGTTAAATAGATTGTTTCGACATTTTAATTAGACTAGCGTTAAGCATAGTAGGCCATATAAGTGTTATATTTGGTGTATACACGCTACATAATGTTAAATTAAAATGGCATCACAATCTAGATCTAACAAGTACCACATACTAAGAGGGGAATAAGATTGTTTTTATTAAATTACTATCTATTTAACTCGAGTAACATCTTAACATTCTTAACTTTCGATAAGACTAACGCACAACATTATTACATGTAACATTAATTTTAACAGCAATAATACTGACACTGACGTAACGTTAACGAGAAGTTAATAGATCGGAATATATTTAATTATTTTAAATATGGATTAAACTGGTGAACTATTCACTGTTGACTATGAGATATAATGGTTTATTTTTGCTTCCCCGTCTTCTGGCAACATAATTTGTCCATTCTTGCACTCGAAACCAAACGACACTTCGTCCAACCTGTTTGTGTTCTGAAGTAAATGTAGACTGACCATTTGATATGCTTTAACTAGGTAATAAATAAACATAAAATTAAGTTATCTTTTACTAAGGAGCGACGTTGCGTCGTTCCGCTAACCGTACGCGATCGCAACGTGGTTAGTACCATCGACATTTACTTCGCCGTTCCTACGCCTGGCACGCGACCGAGCTCCAATTTGAATATACTAACTTTACACCTAGATTAACTAGTGACTATGTATTGGAGCTAACCTTCGTAGTCTGTGATGTAACTCAGTGGTAGTTAACCACATCTCTAATATTTAGGCGGTCTTGTACCTTTTATCGTACTGTATTTGACTTAAGCTCTTTTTGTATTAAGTTGGCATTAGAACTATTTGAACTCATAACAAATTTTAATTTTAAATTATTTCTAAGTTTGTTTGTAACTTAATTATTATTTATAGCTTATAATATAGTCAAATAAGTACACGAAATTGTTTTCTATCTATATTTTGTAACCGACTATCTTTCCTAAAATGAAGTACTCATCTGTTTACAATTAAAACTTTTTTATATCATCGCGATAAGACTTCTTTTTAGTTTAAAGTAAAGAGTGAGAATTGTTAGTTTTTCTAACTAGTAGGGGAACAGTCGGCGCTAACCGGAGGCTCTGTAAAATATTTAACCCTATTGCTTGGCTATTCATCTTCAACATCAACAAAATGACATAATAAAATTATTGCCCAGCAAATAGGTCGATGTTGTATCGTCTCGGTTAATATTTAGTAAACATACAAGACCGCCTCACATTTTAGCTTGCGTTCTCGCGCTTACGAATCGATACGATAGGTTCAACGCATTAGGTCGCCGCGTGCCGTGGCGCTATGCCCTCCCGCTTACTGCCTGACGTGGAAGCACTGGCACTAGGCGTGCGGGTGTCACGAGCCGGGGGCGGCGGGCGCGGGCGCCGCCGGCGACACCGGCCCGCGCACCGCCTCTATGTAGTCCTTGATCAGCGTCGCGATTTGATATGCCTGCGAAGATAGATGTTTGTTGTAAGAATTATACAGTCTAGTCAGCAACAACAGTAGCGGTCAGCAATGTTTTTGATGCACAGATAATAAAACGATAGGTAAAGCTTCTTAATCCTTAAAATGATAACATTAAATCAGATGGGGCTACATTCCCTCATGTTGCTAGTTATCAGGAACATAAAGTATTGATTTCTTAAATATTAGTAGCAGGGTAAGACCAGCGGCTTTAGTTGCTATCTATATCGTTTACGCCAGACGCATAGATAACAAATGTATGAAAATGACATTATCAAACGATTGAACAATCGTAAGCTTATGTCATTTTCATACATTTGACATCTATTCGTCAAGCATGAACGATATTAGAAAGCCACTTGTCTAAGGCCGCAGGACTCCTGTCATTTATGTCGCAATCCTTCGAAATTTATTGACACTTTCACTCTATTTTTATTTTACTTTGAATGACTTCCAGAATGAAAGCTATTCCAGTAGTCACCAGTGTGGCAGTTCTGAACTGTTTCCATACCAAACTTCATCTAAATCTAAGATATCATGATTTTTCTTGCTTATTTCCTTAGAATAATTACACCTAGAAGCCGCATCTGAATCAAAACGTAAGCGTAAACGCGTGCCACTTAATTATCCTTGTGTGCGAAAACTGAATAAATCTACGCTCTTCTAACGCACACAAATATAGGCTTCAGTGTTACCATCATCGGGAGTTTACCCACAAAAAATGGGAAAACGTGTTGTTTTGTTATACGACGATTTGCCATGTGTTTAGTATGATTTTTAAATACATAAGAAAATATGATTACATTCATAAGTATATTACATATTTATTAATCTAATGACGAATGCCACCGTTCAATGTGTACAAATTTAAATGCCTGTATGATTGTATAAATTCACATTACGAAATTATTTTTATAGAATTAATAACACCAACATTTAAGTCTAAACAGTATTAAATAGCTGTTATGGCAAATTCTATATTTTTCTCAATATTAAAAACCAACTAAACAAACTGTGTGCATTTTTTTTCCCAAAAACTAGCAACACTGATGTTAATAGGTTTTGTGTTTCAAATTATTTGTTTTTAATTCGATTTACGTACAGAAAATGTATAAATGTAAGTACCTGTGAAATGTGTTTCAAATTATTTGTTTTTAATTCGATTTACGTACAGAAAATGTATAAATGTAAGTACCTGTGAAATAAAACTTTATCACTTTCTTTTTGTTTCTCTGAAATGCTAGAACACTTCTTCATAGTGCAAACAGTCATTTTAAATTATTTTTCGCGAGCTGTGTTTGGCTTAGCGTGACGTTGAGCACTGACAGCTCGCGGAACGAAGTAAGCCAGATATGGCTCAGTTTTAGTTGCGCGTTTTTCGTGCTTACATTCGGTTTCTAGGTGATATTATTCTAAGCTTATTTCCTACCCCCATTTAACCATAGGGTTTTCAGTTGGGATCAAAACTATCACATGATCCTGTTAGGGTCTCAAAACTATCTCTCTAGTTTGAAGCGTAAACAATGGATACCGGTACCCGGATGGTGTGTAGTGGTGCGGTGGTCCGCCTACTACGCCAGGGTCGATTCCGGATCAATTTAAGAAACGGTCTTTCTATTCTAAATTGGATTGATACACGATTCGAAAGAGAAAGAAGTACGTATCAGACGAGCATCACGTACCTGGTCGGTGGACAGCACAAGCTTGGCGTGTTTCCTGTCCGCCCTGGTGACGAGCAGCAGGGCTCGAGGCGCCGGCGACACGGCCAGCAGCTGGTCGTGGTCGTGCGACACGAGCCCCGCGCGGGACCCGCGTCGCAGTAACGTTAGGCCACGAGCGTCCACCGCGAGCCATAGCGCGCGCGGCCAGTTCGACGTGAACGATTGCTGGAACAAAATTATCCTGTTCTGAGGCGGTATTTGGATACACAGTAAACTTATAACGGGCTATTATATACAGAATGAATTTTTCATCACCTTCCGAATTTTTTATAAGAGTTCAGTATAGTATTTAGAGCTCATTTATAAAGTAAAAATGTCAAGTTGTCACACGAAAATATTTTTCGCAACATAGTTTTAAATTTTTACGGTCAGATATCAGTTAAGGCATGAAGGAAATATCAATAACTTATGAACAGTATTGCAATAATGGAATGAGATGCGCATCGCGTAAAAAAGTGTTGCTTGGAGGCCGTATCAGTATTTTTAGATTTTTAAATCCTGTATCTTACTCTTTTCAATGCCAATGGCCCTGTGGCGTTATTTTTCAACGCGTCGGTATATTTAACGCCATCTATTTAAAGTAGGTATGTGACAGGGAACGATAGATACGTAATAACGGGCCTAGCAAGGCCACTATCCCATGAACCAGAACAAGACACCTCGGGATTGTTGGGACGACGCAGAAAAGGACCAGTGGGATTGCTTAATAAAAATAAATTTGAATTTGTAGTCAAAAAATTTGAGTTTCGAACGGTTCGATACTAAAATAGGGGTGGCCCGAGTAGGAGGCCGAGTAAACAGCTAGGGTATGTGCTCGCTCTTCATACAAGGAAGAAGTTGATTTCGTTCGGTAGTGTAGTAAGTTACCAGAATTCAATTTGTTATGGTGGAATTCAGAGCTTTTTCTCCTTAGAGGCTTTTTCCATGATCCGCTTCTGTCAAGATTATAGCTTTCAAAGGTCTATTTAATTTAGCCTGCATAAAGTAATTTCTTTCGCTATGTTGATGTAGTTATTATTTCTACAATGTAATTTTGTGTTTATTGATAAATAAAGACCATTTTGAAAACAAAATCAAACTGCCAAGATGTCCACACTCACCATAACGTCGAATATAGTGGCCCGGGCCAGCGGCCAGGAGGCGGCCAGCGTTAAGGCCCGCTGCATGGCGGCGTGCGGCGGCGTCCCGCGTAGCGCCAGGTGATGCAGGCGTAACGCGGGTGCGGGCAATGCGGGCTGCGTCAGTCGAGGGGGAAGAACGCACCCGGCGGCCCCTGAACACTCCTCGCCGCCGCCGAGGCAGTCCCCGTTCACGACTTGAGCGTGGAGGGCCGCTAGCATCACCTGGATAAGAGAACGAAAGTTCAGTCTGTAAATGAATCTATCAATGATGATGACGTTTAAGACCACCATCATCACTAACCAGCCTATGATTCCACGGGCCTCTCCAAAAGAAGGATTATTACATGATCGACATGCTTGGCAGGAGGGTTGGCGATCTCAGTTGTACTACTAAAGTAGCTAAGTACTCTTCGCATTTTCAATAATAGGCTACTTTACTCTTTTTTGGAGTAAACTTAAAAGCTTAATAATTAGACAAAAAAAAATGTTTTTTTAGTCTAAATTTCGTACACCGACGAAAACACTGTCGGTCATATTGGTCTAAAGGATGTCTGTTCTGTGACGACTTACGGGACAAAACATTTAACGTATTCTGAATGTTGGTTAAACATTTAGATTTGTAATATCTGGGTTTTCGAATCTAAGTAACATCCATGTTTGCTCGAATCAATAAAAATATGAAGAAGTATCAAGTACATTCGGATTAGGGGTTACTTTAAATGTTATACCTCAATCACTGCACTTTCTCAGTCACCTATTTCAAAAATTTCAATGTCAAAGTATAGGCAATACAACAAAACCTATGACGTCATAGCATGACCGACAGCGTTTTCATGGATCAAAATTGAAAAAAGAATAGACAATTCTTCAAATTGGAAATATGTACCTATCCTGCTCTTTTGTTAACTGAAATCGATAAATATTGGTTTCTTAAGTGAAATACTACAGAAAATATTCATTTATTGCATCAAATTTGATGTAAGTCAAGTAGCCTATTGTAATAGGTAGGAGCTATAATTATAATAGGTACTAGAAAGAACTTACCGCTTCGTCGGTCTCGATAGGCAGGCGGTCGTTTCGAACCGAGTGCAACACTTGGTAGTACAGTAACTCCATTTCCGCAGCGCACGCTGTGTGTAGAGGTCGTTCTCCCAAAAACAACCGCTTTTTGAATACTAGCCTGTAAAAAATATATTATGTTAGAGGGAAGTTTAAAGAATTGAATTTAAAAGTTTTTGCGTTTTGTATCATATGCTTTCAACTGACAACCGTGCCAGTCGCAACATTGTTTAGGTGTTTTACTATTGCTATTTTATCCACCATTCCAGAACATAGTCAAAAAGTTGTCTCACCTATACAAACAACCCGATATACTAAGTGATTTAAGTTTTAAATACTTTTCATCTTTCTAAGTTCCACACATGTTACTCAGGCAAAGTTGATTAGTTTCAAAAGCAACAACTACATCCTAAAACAGCCTTTTTTATTTTAAATGAAACTTATTGTATTGTTTGCATGTTTCTTTGGTTAGCCAGTTTCGAATAGCTAATAGTGCAATCGTCTCGATTAATATTATTAAAAGTACTACACAATATTTCTGTCAATTTATTAAAAATAGAATTCCATGGAATTAAATCCTCTTATGTGGATTTTAGACAGTCGAAATTATTTAAGGAATTGCATTTCTAATTTAAACCAATAAACCAGTTTCAAAATGTTACTCTGTATGACTCGTTTTACCACTTTGACAGCTATAAATCCAAGCAATGCTAATGGAAGATAATGCTCTATTCCAGTGTTTCCCAAACATTTCTGCCATGGCCCGGTAATTTTCACACTACCCCTTTGTGACCCACTTAAGACGCTGACATGAGCCAAATTGAGCTCAATGAAGATTGTTTTGCTTTAAGCCTATGGCTCGTATTGTTGCTAAATTCTATGTAGTTGTAATTGATCATATTTTCGACTAGGTGGCTGTTTCCAAAACACGATTCTAAAAACTTTTCTCGATAGGAAAAAATCTCAAAGTAGCCTCTGAAAATACATAAATTACCATTTTTCTCAGCAGTCCGTATAACAATGATAATAAAATTTAGCTATATTGTATATTACATGTTGCTTAAGCAAATGGCTGATTTAGATTTTTAATAAAATGGCAATTTTAAATTGCACAACCAAATTTGTTGTTTGGCAGTTAGGCCCTTCTATTCCATGCGCTTTTTCTCTGTCACTGCTACGAGAATTGACAGTGATAGCTGTGGCGCGTTACAAAGAAATTCAAAGACGAATAAATTTGTGGGCGTGTTCATTGCTCAAGGTCATCGGCTGCAGTCAGCGTCTTAATACTTTTAAACCCAAGCTTCAAGGTTCCATTAGGTAAAATATACTCGTACATTTATCAATAGTAAAAATATTATTATACACTATTTAGTCACTTTAATTTTAGTGCGAAGCATGGATGGAGCTGCTGCATTTTTTTACTTACTATACACGGTGCAATTTTAACCACCTTTAATACGAAGCCAACGTTATGTAACCATTATGTATAACATCTTGGCAATGTTATATATTTTTTTTACAATTTTTTTTTATATTTTAATATTGAATATCGGTTTAGCTATTTATTTTGAAACACGCTGTGACGCCCATAGATGTAGCTTTGTAAGGTCCATTTAACCGAGCAACCGCCACAGCAAAATAATACGTCTGGGCGCGTCACAGCGTGTTACAAAATTAAAAATGTGAATCATAAATTAAAATTTTTCAAAAATGATTTTTAATAGAAAAAAACACTGCCATGATGCTATACATAATGGTCCAATAACGTGGGCTTTGTTTTACAGGTGGTAAAAACTGCACGGTGTAGAATCCAAGTTCACGGAAAATGACGAAAGAAGATTATTTACGATGAGTCAGTCGATAGGTATTATTTTTAAAACAAGTCGGAAATGTTACAACCTGGTTATTTTGATTGCTCGGTACCGGGTCGCGACCCGGAAAATGGGAAACGCTCCTCTATTCTGTAGTAGGTAATTATAGAGCTAGCATAAAATAAATATTTAAGCAGGTATACACAATACCTGCAGGCGGCGGCGGTGGCGCCCGCCTTCTCCCAGCGAGCGAGCACGTCGCCCACGCGCTCGCTGCCGCCCAGCGCGCGCTCGCCCGCACCCGCGCCCGCGCCGCCCGCGCCGCCCGCACCGCCCGCACCGCCCGCATTAGTGCCCGCGCACACCTCGTATAGAGCGTAACCTAAACATCAAAACACTGTTAGGACCGATTATCAAACGTAAATAATGCAAGCATATAAATCTGTAAAACATTACATGAAATAAAAAAATTCAGGTTTGGAAGTTTTTATATAGTATAGAATCCAGAAATATATTTTTTAATACAGTTGCTCAAAAAGTGGCGTATTGCAGGGACGTATAACGTTCGGGATGTGGGCTATTACATACTCGAGCTTTTTCTTTACCTTTTCCGAACTCGTGCGTTCTCTTTTCCAACTGTACTTTTCCTAACCTACTGGATTTTGCAGGCAAATAAATATCATTACATGGTTTTTTTTTTCGATAGTAGTATGAGCACCATGCATAAATTGAGTTTCATTTGACATACGTAAAAAAATAAGCAAATCTGTTTGTCAAAAAGTGAAATGGTCATAAAAAATCGAAATCTTTTAATTTTTTTTCTAAAACGGCGCAATACTCTGCAAGTTGAAACATTAGCCACACCATTTACCATTTAGCCACAAAATTGCAGAATCCCAGAACTCCGGTCCAAGTTCTAAACTATATCCGATATAAGTGAATAACCAAAACTAAATGCTTTCTTAAAACGACAATCAGTTTTACAACTAAAAAGTCGAAAATATTAACATCGAATGAAGTGGAAAGGTTTTTGAACGAAGCTCCCGATGATCGTTATTTAGCCACAAAGGTAATTTATTAATAAATAATTATATTTTTCTTTAGTATTCAGTTTACGAAATCGCAAAATACAGTCAATATATTATTTAAAAAAATATTAATCAAATCCCTTTTTTTGAGGGTTGCGCTGATTTTTGGCGTTGTTAGAGCTTGCCGCAGAGAGGAGTAAGCCAATATTACTTTAAAAGATATTGAAGCCCATGGAAAAATGCTACTAATCAAGATTCCGAATATAAACAATAAGATACCGAGAAGCTTTGTTGTTGAAGGAGATTTTCTTGTGCAAAAATATATGAATCAGCGGTCCCAAAAAGCAAAAACCGACCGTTTCTTCCAAAATTATCAAAAACGGAAGTGTACAGCTCAAGCAATCGGGATAAACAAATTTGGTAATATGCCAAAAGAAATAGCTACGATTCTTGGTCTGCCTGATGCTGAGTATTATACTGGGCACTGCTTCAGGAGGACCTCTGCTACATTATTGGCAGATTCAGGAGTCAATTTGACGTCCTTAAAGCGACTAGGAGGTTGGAAGTCAGACAAAGTTGCAGAAGGCTATATTGCTGATTCATTTAACAAAAAACTAGAAACTGGGAAAAAAATCACACAATCTAATAATTTAAAGTCCAGTCCGTCTCCTTTACATGACAATACTGAAAAGAACGCTCGTCCATC
This sequence comes from Anania crocealis, assembly GCA_949315895.1. Lineage (NCBI taxonomy): Eukaryota > Metazoa > Arthropoda > Insecta > Lepidoptera > Crambidae > Anania > Anania crocealis. The sequence continues at coordinate 5,124,189 of OX438868.1, forward strand.
TACCTTCGTTGGTAATGATAATTCATCAGATCCAATTCCATCAACTAGCAAACGCCATTGTATAACACCTTTGACAAATATACATGAACAATCATACGAAATCAATAATAGTTTGTCTCAAACAGAAAATATGCAACCTAAAACTTCCCCAGTTAGTATAAAAAACTGTAAATAGTTGTTCAGTACACGTGCGCGTAACTCAAACCAGTGTAAACCTTTATCAACCTACAACCCAGGAAAAACCTAGTTGGCATAAGACCAAAAACTCACCACTGGCAGCCTCCTTGAGTCCAATCTTATCTGACGTGCATAGGTCTTCGGGCCGCGGCGCATAGCTCTTCTTTGGTGCAAAGTTTAATAAATTTACAACTTCTCAACCCGGACTAAAACTAAAAACCCAGAACCCGTCAAAAATAGCATAAATCCGAAAAAAACTGTATTCAAATCACCACCCTAAAAGAACCTGTTCGAAAAAACCCATTTAAGACTAAAAACTCACCAGTCGCAGCTTCGTTAAGTCCAATCTTCTCTCTCAGCATCGTGACCAGATGGTCGGCCGTGGCCGCCGGTCCGAACACAAGGCCATGTTGTTTGCCGTCCAACAGTAGAACCCGGACGTGCATAGGCCTTCGGGCCGCGGCGCATAGGAGTTCTTCTTTGGAAGGCGCGGCGAGACGGCGTGGGACTTGAGCTATACTTAAAGCCACCTGGGAAAGGCAATAAACCGTTAAAATCTTGAATTTCTTCATTAGATTGACAGCCCGGCTGGTGTTGAGGTCTGCCTATCACGCAAGGGTGCCGGATTCGATTCTCAGTCATGCAAAATTAAGGAGATGATTTTAGATAAATTTGGTTGAATCTGTAGGGGGTGGGTTAGTGTCGTGCTTCAGAACGTAAGTTAAGCCGTTGGTCCCGTTTGTTTCAAGTTGGAAGTCTTCAAAAGAGTCGCATCATTGGCCAATATAAAATGTGACTTGGCAACTCACTTATGATATTTCTAAATTGAAAATCATAAAAAGGATGTCAATCGATTGAAGTGTCATCTACCAAATAGAAAACAAAGACTACGACAAAATCGCGTTAATTAATAAATATCGAGATATTTACTTACAACCTTTAGCATTTTAAAATTCAGTTTCACGGCTCTGTTCCAACCTTTTAAGCCTGTAATCAATAACTATGTCACAAACCCGGAACCGGAACCGCTTACCTATGAAGGGGTATTTGTTCCGGTTTTTAAAAACCCTATACGAAAGGAAAGCTTATCAACGGGCTTACCCCGACGATATGCTAAACTACACAATACGATTAATCCAGGTGAGCGCTTACCAATACCTCTTAATAGGCTTACCCTATAAAGTGTTTTGAAATGCTGTTAGGCTATTTTAATTTCTATGCGCAACCCATAATTTGTGGTAAGCGGTTAAACTTTATTTAAAAGGTTACCGAACTAATAATCTAACACAATCAAAGGTAACCGCTATCACATGGGTAACTCTATCGCATGGGTAACCCTATCAAACGGGTAACCCTATCAAATGGGTAACTCTATCGCATGGGTAACCCTATCAAACGGGTAACCCTATCAAATGGGTAACTCTATCGCATGGGTAACCCTATCAAACGGGTAACCCTATCAAATGGGTAACTCTATCGCATGGGTAACCCTATCAAACGGGTAACCCTATCAAATGGGTAACCCTATCGCATGGGTAACCGTATCACATGGGTAACCTTTTTAATAGGCTTTCCTTTTTAATAGGGTTACTCTTAAAAAAGGGTTTTCCGGTCCGTCACAAACCTGTTCCGCTCGCCTCGCAAACTTGCCGTCCTCGCCCGTGTGTAGGGCTGCGCCGCGGTACCGCAGGTGCGCCAGCAGCAGCCGGCGCAGGGGCTTCGCCGGCGGCAGCGCAGCCCCGATGGCCGCGCACAGCAGCGCCCAGTGCCGGCTCGATACCCGGGATGAAGGCTCCGGGTGGTCCGTCGTCTGTGAGAAACGATCATTGATAAATAGTTGCTACACAGTTACAAGTTCATTGGTTCACGTCCCAGTGGTTTAAATACCGGGTAAAGATCTCTCTCCCTCTCCCTCCCTACCTCCCTCGCTCCCTCTCTACCTCTATCTCTCTCTCTCTCTCTCGTCGCACGGCTTACAACTATAGCAAAAAGTGTCGGTCAAAAAGTGTCGTTACAATTTTTTCAGTCTAGCCCCCTTTCGCTACGCGCGATAAGGAACTTCGTTCCAAAAATAAAACTAGGTACACAATCAGCGTCAAAAACGTATCAATCAAACCTAAATATGTACCCATTTGACATAAGCATAAAGGGTGCACACTAGTAAAACCATATCAATCGAATAGATATAGCATGACATAAACATTCATACTATTGCATGTCGACATAATTTGTATGGGTTATAAAATTGACTCCGACACATCAACATCAATCATTCAATCGAGGACAGTATTAGGTGTCATTTTTATATCGGCCTGTTCTTAGACAGTTAGTATCTAGTTACTGTTTTCTTGACCGTTTAGTTAGTTAGTCTGCCCGTGACCATGAATACTGTAAAGTGTTCGAAACGTCGGGTTAAATCGCTTACAAAATGCGTAAACATAAATATCTTTCATTTTAATAGTATCTAGTTTTTATTAGATAGTTTATTGTGTTGCGAAGTGGTGCGTCGGAACAAGATCTTTTATTCCAGCATTCATTCACGTGGCCACGCGTCTATGGTGTATCTAGTTCTTAATATATATCGATGATCATCACTCCATCTCCCCGTTGGTCTAGTGGTTTAAATACCGAGGCCAAGATCTCGGGGTCCCAGGTTCGAATCCCGGGTCGGGCAACAAAAAATTTCGAATTTTTGAACGTTGCTCGGGTTTGTTGTTCGGGTTGTTCACCAACCCGCATTTGGCAAGCTTGGTGATTATGCCAGTACACCCATCATTGCTGTGGTAACTAGAAATCAATGATGGAAGCCTTTTCCCTGCAGTAGGATGATTATAGGCTGTTACTTTACTTTTTACTTTACTAGTTCTAACGTAACTGTTTGATATATTGCACGTATAGTTCATAAAGCAATGTGTCCCTTGCTACGCGGTCGTCGCTTTCGCTTTCCTGACTGCGTATGCTGTTATTGTTTGCTAGATTAAGGATCGTTTATTCCAGCAATCGTTCACGTGGCCACGCGTCTATGGTGTATCTAGTTCTTATAATACATCGATGACAAAAACGTTTCGTTCAACGCACCCGTTTGATCAGCTGCACGTAGTTCGCAAAGCAATGTGTCCTTTGGCAGACACCGCTGAAGTAGTGCCACGCGGTCGTTGCTTTCGCTTTTTTGACTGCTGATTCTGTTGTTGTTTGCTAGGTTAAGGATCTTTTATTCCAGCACGTCGTGCTGGCCACACGTCCCATGGGTTATCTAGTTCTTAATATATTATATATCGATGATTAAAACGTATCGTTCTACGCACCTGTTTGATCAACTGAACGTATAGTTCACAGAGCAACGTGTCCTTCTGCAGGCAGCGCTGCAGTAGAGCTTGGGCCAGCGCAACGCGGTCGTCGCTTTCGCTTTCTTGACTGCTGATGCTGTTGTTGTTCGCTAAGTTACTCGTGCTACCCTCCTGCGTGCTTAGACCTGCGTGGCTCATGATGTCCTAGAAGTTAGAAGGTTAACATTACTACGTATCAGAAAAGAAAGTTCTCTTCCGCGTCTGTATTTCTGACAGTTTGCGATAAACTCAAAAGTACTGCACGAATACCCGTGCGGTATTTTTGCGGCTTGCTTATGCGGCTTTTACCAATAGTGTGTTTTAAGGAGGTTTTAAGGACATAATTTTTTAATGTTATTTGATTCGGGATTTATACCATGTACCTTATATAATGAGTTTCCAATATTTCGGCACTATTGCAAGCGCCATGATCACGGGAGAATCAAATAACTCTAGTGATAGTGACCATGAAAGTTTAAATCAGTAGAATTTGTTAAGTTTTTGTGAACATTGGCTAAAACATAACGATAGGTGTCGGAAAAAATGATGTCGTCAGAGAAATTTAGATATTTTTTATTTTATTTACCGTAAAGAACCCGTTGCAGGCCAGGACTAGTTGTAATATCATTAATGCGAAAGAAATTCGATTTGTCTATTACGCTTTCACAACTAAACTACTGAACTGATTTTAACGATATTTGTAACAAATACAGATCAGAAATTGGAAGAGGACACAGGTTTATAAAGCAATTATTCCACACAGGCGTTTGTCCAGTCCGTTCCGGCCCAATACCTTCGCTATCGAGTTCGAAGAGGCACGGGTAAACAAAAAACAAGAAAATCAACAAACAATGAATAAATGTTTCACTGGAGTCTGTCTCTCTAACATGTCTAGTTTTAGAAGATTCTTCTCAATATTTGTCCATCACAACCCTTGAAGAAACGACATAAACGTACCTTGAATATTTGCATAGCAGCCACCTCCTCGGCCTCGTTAAGGCGCGTGAGGCTGTGGGGCAGCGAGCGCGCCCAGCACCAGTAGCCGGCCGGGAAGCTCTTGTAGCATTCCCCTTGGCTCTCCGCGGCCATGTCCAGGCGGACTTTCTCCAAGCGATGTTTGCTTAGCCTGAATGGAAAAGAGTTTTGATGTTGATATTAAAAAGTCGAACAAAATGATCCCAAGAGACTGCTAAAAGCCCAAAATCTGTGCGAACGAAATAGTTCAAATATTAAGAACAAGTGTTACCTCTAGCGATCTATTTCTTAAATGGCACTTCAGTTTTCTATAGGTATAGTCACGGGCATTGCTAAAACTATTATAGAAGCACTGTTCACACGGGTTGACAGATAGAACTTTGTATCAGATAATCTGACAGGGGAAGTTGCACCGTGTATCGAGAGGGAAGAGGAACGTATCATGAGTCAGTGGTACCTGACAAATAAAAAGCTGACCTCGTTCCTCTCATTCCCTTTCTAGCCCAACAACCATTCGACGCTAGCCAGCATCTGACCTTCTGTCATGCTTGCATTAGAAATTTTAGGATAAAAAACTATTACATTCAAAAGATTGTATCTACAGAATAACTAGTCGTTCTGTCTGTTCGGAAGCAGCGGCGTTATAAACTTCTTTACCAACCTTCTTAAAGTGTTCCTCAGGAAGTTCCCCGCAGACAATTCTGTGGGTCGTCTCAGCATACCGGAGTCGACTAGCGCTCGTCTCGCGCTCTTGAGGGCGCCAGCCAGCCTCGACCTCTCTGAAGCGGGAGCGGCACGACGCGGGGGCTCGTCGGCCAGCCCGTTAGCCAGTACCGGGCTGTAGGCGGCCATCAGCCAGGCAGCTTCGTTCTTCTGAGGCGACTCCAGTACTATGCATCTGGGTTGGAATTTAGAAAAACATTTTGAAACAGCTGCTTAATTTTAACAATGACGAAATGTCATAATGTATGACCACGCATTACTTTTGCCTAATTAAAACGTTACTTTTTGATTTATATGGTATACTTAAAGCTGGTTCCATTTGATAAAATGCAAAGTGCTTTGCTGGTTCTGATACCCTAAAATACATGCATTGTAACCCTAAAAAATAATGTTTCTAAAATAAACTGTAAATAAGATTGTAATTGTTAGATTCTTCTCTTTTTTGTTAATTAATTAAACAAAACATTACTAACATAAATACGAGTAGTTATTGGTATTTAGTTGTAAGAAGACTTTCCTCCTGATGTGTTTTTCAATTAAAGTTGTTTACTTAATGTTGTCCGTGGCAACTTTTAAGCAAAGCAATTTTTCACTATTTCACTATTACATCGCTCCTATTGGTCGCAGCGTGATGTTATATAGCCTAAAGCCTTCCTCGATAAATGGGCCATCCAACACAAAAATATTTTTTCAATTCGAACCAGCACTTCCTGAGATTAGCGCGTTCAAACAAACAAACAAACAAACAAACTCTTCAGCTTTATAATATTAAGTATAGATTAATAAGCATGTTATGATGGTGGAGTGATGATTTGCGCAAGATGGCTGGCAGGAGCTGGATGCGAGAAGCCGAGGATCGACCTAAGTGGCGTGCAACTGGAGAGGCCTATGTCCAGCAGTGGACTGCGATAGGCTAATCATAATGATGAAGCATGTTATAGTGTATGACCTTGTTGGTTGTCCTAATAAAATTTAAAAAAAGGCAAAAGTTTGGATATATCCAAATAATATTAATTTCGAAAAAAAAAGTAGGGTTCCCAAATTGAAAAGCCTGCCAGTACGAACATGGCAACAGTTGGTTTAACAATAATTTCTTACCTATGCCCGTCGTGTTGTCCATGGTGCGTGAGGCTGATTGTCAGTCCGTTGTCCACAGGGTCCATAAGCAGTGCAGCGATGTTGCTGTACGGGTGTTCGGCGAGCACGACCTTGTCCGATGGACGGACTAGTACAACGCCTTCGGACCCCACTCCCAGTAGTACGTTTGGACCTAAGAAATAGATCTGATCATATAAGAGACTGCGGCTATTATCGGAAAGGCATGGCAAGGGAAATTCAATAGACTCATAATAATCTTCTATATTCGTTATTCTCATTAAAACTCGAGAACGGCTGGGCCGATTTAGCTGATTTTGGTTATGAAATGTTTTTTCTAATACCATAGTAAGTAACTGTTTAAAGCACTTGTTTAGTTAGAAACCAGAAGTAACAAACACCCAAACCCAAAAAAATATTGAATAAAACTTTTCCTACACTATCCGGATGTTTGTCCGTTAATCGACCCGGAGCAGGCGACACCATTAAATCCGGTGTATACGCCGCTCCAGCACGGATGTCGTAATGTATCTTATGTTATAACACTACGGTTGGAATTGCAATGATAATAATTTTTTTAGCATGCCGAAGTAAGTATGCTAAGGATTTTTCAAAAGACCAAAATTTACAAATTTTTAGAACGTCGAAAGTCATTGAAGGTCATTAATTTTTCATACAAAATGTTGTTGTACAGACACGTCAACCTACCACAAAAAGTTAAATTTTCTCAATTGATATTGATCTCTAATAGTTGGACTTAAAGTTGAAAATCAATTCAATGATCTTTAACTTTTTGGGTAGGTTGTATTATACTATGACGTCAAATTCTTCTCTGCGCACATTTAATTTTTAGACACAACACAACCGGCTTACCGCGCGGCTGTTCTTATCAATGTCAGCATTACTAAATGCTGGGACAATTTCGTCAATGTTCTCGGTTAGCAGCTTCAATAAATTTTCTTTAAGGACAATTCATTTTAAAAATTACAGTTATGTATTTTGAATTTACTTTTTTAATCGACGTCCATTTTATTCCTCTTACTCAGCTTGTTTCGTGCGTAAACTACAAGCATAGCTATTGTAACATTTGACTTACCGTGAGCCCAATATCCTTTGTAGGTAACCGGGAAGAGTGTGACCCCATACAGCGGGTACTGCATCACGCAAGACAAGTACAGCGCTTTCGCTGTCAGCTCTGCGCGACCAGCCCCGTACTGGCGGTGCGCTTGCGCAAGTATTGTGGCCTGAGGGAAATAAACGAAATAGTTACATTCTTAGTATTTTTCTTATCGTTTGGATATACTCTAAAGATAATTTGGTTGAAGAGTTGTTCAACCGGCTATTGAAGGCTTTACGTAGCTTGCTTAACGAATTCCTTCTTGAGACAGAAGGCAGGACCAATGGATTAACATGTCTTTCAAAGAATGGAAATATATCCAACTGCCAGAGTAAAAACAATGTAAAAAGATCGTAGTAATTGACCCAATCGATCCGAATCCGAACCTAGGATCTGTGAGTAGTAATAAGCTAACCACAGCGAGAACCCATCACTTAATCGCAATTTTTTTCAACGATTTTCATTCCCCATAAAACAATTCGCTGATGTTTCTAAACGATATTCAACATTTTCTAGAATCATGTTACATCACAATTTCATTTGGTCGAATGCTTATTATCTACAAACTTACTTCATCGTTACTTCTTTTCATATATTATGTATTTTATCGAAGTAATGTTAGTTTACGATTTTGTTACCCATAATTTTATTTCCACGTAAGTTTCAATATGCAGAATTGTTGAAACATCCAATTTTACTTCACTAAAATCCGTATTGCCAAACGATTTTTGTTACTAATATTATATTGCATATTTTATTAATAGACAATTTAAAGCATAACTGATATAAATATGTAATAAATATTGATATAATAAATAGACTGCGTTAATCCCGACTCGCCGTGGTACTAGTCTGCCCTATACTAGAGTGTAATTCAAAAGCCGGAGGCGCGGAGGGAGAGCAGCCTCCGCTCGCTGTAACAAGGCGGAGTGGCTGAGGCTGGTCGCCGAAGGCGACCAGCAAGCCGAAGCTACGTAGGCGAGCTTGGGTGACTGCGCCTTGTTACGCAAGGGCGACGAGGCTGCTATTCCCCGCAGCGCCGGAGACGAGGAAATCCTAATGCATGCTGCTTGTTTTCATGCCTGCTTGCTTGCTGCATGCATGCCTGCATGCCCCTTTACTTGCATGCGTATGCATGCATGTGCTTACTTGCATGCATGAATGCATGCGTACCTGCTGCATGCCTGCTTGCTTTCATGCATGCATTAATTCATGCATGCATTAATGCATGCATGCATGCCTTCTTCCATATGCATGGAAGTACGCGTATGCAAATGTAAAAGTTATTTGAGGAAAAAATGCTATGGGAACCATTACACATTGAAACATGTTTTTAGTGATGGTTTTATCGATAACTTAATAATTCTATGAAACATTAGTTTGATATATCGTTATTCTGCTTAACAAAACAATTGCGAAACATTTTTGATGTTATTCGATGTTATGAAACGGCGATTATTAACTATTCGATAAATCAAGAAAAAAAGATATTAACATTCATGGAATAGTTTTTTGTGAAATGAAATTCGGTATCAAAAAATTATGTGTCTTGATAGATACCCAACCACAGCATCACTGCATAACTAATTCATTGATTTAAGTAAATAGAATGATAATAACAATGCTTTCGAAGATTCATATGGCAAGATTTCGAATGCCAGTGCCGTTAAACACCGAACTTAATAAACAAAGATTATTTTGAAATCCATAACAGTATCAAATTTAATTGACAACTTTTTGATGCATTATAATAAAATAAGCAATCCTTTGAACTCGGGACTTAGTTACATGATTCTAATGCTTATGCTTTGCAATATCAATTATGCTTTCTTTAACCTCTAACATGTGCCATATTCAGAGACAATATAAATAAATAAATAAATAAATAAATATTTAAGACATGCCTCACTGGGCCACACTGAGCCATCTAGTCCCAAATTAAGGTACTATTAAGTACCCTGTCGTATGGGGTACTAGACAACCGATAAACTTACTTATGTACTTTTTTTTGTAAATATATACTTATAATACATAGAAAACACCCAGACCAGTACAAACAGACATGTTCATGCACACAAATATTTGTACTGTGCGGGGATCGAACCCGCGACCCATGGCTCAGAAGCAGCGTTAACTGCCGCTGATCCAAATGGTCGTCTATATAAGTTTAATTGTATCTGGGACGAATCCTAAACATACTATTACGAGGGCTTAAGACTCACCCACTGATGCGCCGGTCGGGCCCTAGCGATGCGTTGCGGAAGGAACTGCTCGGGGTGAGAGTAGTATGCCCTCGTATGCGGCGGGGGAGGGCTCGGCGGAGGCTCCCCTAGAGAAACCTGAGCTTGTAAACCAGCCAGCTGGAGTGCAACCTTCTCCGATACTGGGAACTCGTCCATCTGGTAAAAAATAAGATTTTTAGAGCAAAAACATTATTATATTCCTCACTCGGTGTCATTATTAAGACTAGACAAAGCTTGTTCTAAAGTATATTAGTTGACTCAACACACATACGCGATGACATTTACGACAAACTAGTTTTGAAGATTGAACTTTACCAAGGCGGCTGTCTATTGATCACGTTTGTTTTTGAGCAACTTTTTAGACCCTTGGTGATACAGGTGAGGTTTTGTACTACCCCTACCCACACCTAAGATCACGTGTATTTTTTGTACATAATCTGTAAGGATGTTTAATAAATGTAAGGTGTTTAGAGTTATCAGTTTTAATTTAGCAACATTATAAACAAATGCTATTCCGTTTTGAAAATAAATACACATGCTAACTTAATAAACCCAGCCCCTTTGTGATATTTGTTTTTTTTTCGCGACATTAGACCTACGTAAATTATGGAAAACCCCAAAAGTCGTACAATTAATATCTTTAACGTCCACGACTTATACACTCAGTATATAAACTTGAAAAATTATGTCTCAGGCGGGACTCGAACCCGCATCTCCTCGCATGCCGGGCGGGCGCTATACCATTAAGCCACCGAGACCCTGCGACTCAGCGCGAATTATTCAAGCATATTCTTAAGCTGTAAGCCAGCGTTGCTGCATAATATACTGCTATTATAATTGCAATTTAATTGCTAAAATATCAAATAAAGACTTATACACTCCCCGCACGCCTTAACGCCCCGTTGATCTAGTGGTATAAATACCGGGCCAAGATCTCAGGGTTCAGGGTCGGGCAGCAAAAAGTTTCGAATTTTCGAACATTGCTCCGGTTTTAGATCACTAACCCGCATTTGGCAAGCGTGGTGATTATGCCAGCACCCATTATTGCTGTGGTAACTTGAATTCAATGATGGAGGCCTTTTTCTTGCAGTGGGATGATTATAGGCTGTTCTTATACACTCATTACAGCATACCTTGACGACGCTATGAACCGCCTGCGCATACAGCAAGGCGACTTCCACGGGGTCGTGGGGTAGCTCCCTACCACCGCGGAATAGTCGTCTCTTGAACACAAATCGGTTGTCGGCAGATCCACCGCCCGGTCCTTGTTGCCTATGAAACACGACATTTACTTTTAAAATGGCTTTGACTATAGTTCTTAAAAGCGTAACTTTTAGTTTCATCTACTCTGTTTTTCAATTAATAGAGCAACAATTATAATACCAGAATTAGCCTCTTGTGTGCCATCAAACGGACGCATAGTGAGTCAACTACAACAATATACGAGTAATATTATTGTATTTAAAATTGCATTTTAATGTGTTTGAAAATATGGGGCTACGACCTGAAATAAATGAGTTTGAATTTAAATAACTATGTATGAGCTTAGTCTTCAAGACTTAGTAGCAAAAATAGAAGACTGAGCAATTGTAACACTAGCTGTTACCCGCGACTTCGTACGCGTCAATTCTGTTATGATCGCGATTATTTTAGCAACATTTTTCACTGATGCTTCGCTCCTTTTGATCGCAGCGTGATGTTATATAGCCTAAAGCCTTCCTCGATAAATGGACTATCCAACACAAAAATATTTTTTCAATTCGAACCAGTACTTTCTGCCTGGGATTAGCGCGTTCAAACAAACAAACTAACTCTTCAGCTTTATAATATTAGTATAGATTTCAGTTATGATTTTTATTTTATTTCATGTAACTTTATTTTATTTGTGGTTATTGTTATAATATGTCAGGCATCTGTCATAAATTCTATTCAATTTCCAGGGTATATAAATGATTTCTTTTTTAAATTGTTCTGAAGATTCTTACAACATCAGGCTTAGATTAGTTTTATAGTTTAGATAACCTTAGCATGACCTCCTAAATAGTTGACTTTTATTTTTCACAATAACACTTAAATCAAAAATAAACCTAGATGTCAATTTCAAGTGTTAAGAACTAGTAATGCGTAAAAAGAGAGAGACATGACCGAAACTCACATTTCCCAAGCAGCGATGACGTCGTACAAGTACTGCGTGGCTCTCACGTGTTCCTCCTTCCCTCCCCTCTGTTGGTACACGGCCCAGCCGGCTCTGGACTGGGGGGCCAAGCCAAGCTTGTCGGCGAGCCTGGCCGCGGCTGCGGCTGCCGTGTCCGCTGGATGCACGTCTATGGCCTTAGTACGGCCGTCGAGGAAGAAGAAACGGCAGACTATTGTGCCGAGGCGTCGCATTGCCTGGGAGATTTAGCATAATTTATCATACTTTATTTAGATTCAGTAGAGATGACTGAAGTACCTAGCTACTTTGTTAAATTACGATGTTCCTACAAGTAAAGATAATGTAGTGTATGCTACTGCAAAAATTAATAGACTCAGACGTTACTGTGCGGAAATCCATAACTAATTATGCTACTGCATATAATTTAGGAATTTTTAACACTCGAGTTAACTTATAATCGCAGTAGGCTTTGTCTCATGTGACAGAGAGACTCTTGTATGACAGTCGCTCGAGCAACAGACTCTCAGTGTTTCAATATTCTTACTAAATAGTCGGATTAAGACCTATTCATACACATACTTGTTTTTATGGCATACTGAGGGATTCTGGTGTTCAAATTAAACAACTTTGATTTTTTAAAGCCAACCACTAGATCAGCTGTGCTCCTCCTGGAAAGTTTAGAACGAAGCTTGGAACTGTCTGAACTTTGAGAGATAAAAAGACATATTTTGATTATTCATTTCTTAGTACAAGTCGTTATGTATGAACACTAAAGCCTGCTGTGGTGTGGCAAAGCATTATAATAGGGGTTAAAGTATGAAATTGCCGTTTTGTATGGACGAAATCGAGAAAAGTCATTTTTCCATACTAACAATTTTTTAGTTTTTTTAAAAACGCCTGAACCGTTTTCGATGCAATTATAGGTGAAAGTTAGATGGTTATAAAGCTACGCATTATAGTATTTAAATTTCTGAAAATCAAAGTATATAATACAAATATACTTAATTGAAGCAAGAAGGTCAGCTGACACATTGTAAGGGGTCTTTTCAACGACTTCCTTTGAAGTAATAGGCACTAGTATTGCATTTTTTTTTAGTCAAAAGTTACTTTATTTAGTCCTTGATACAATACAAAAAGAATTACGCAATAATATGACTATACTTAAGAGCTATAAACAAAATAAAAAGTGGGAAAATGATTGGCAATTTCATACTTTAACCCCTATTACTTCACTAGTTTTGCCTACAGCTGTAGGTCATCACCCTATTTACTTTACTTTAAGGTGTGCATGAAATTCTGGGTCTGTATTTAATTGACATTATATTTAAAACCATTGCGGGTCGCGTTTTGAACAGCTAAACAGTTTACCTATAAGCACGATCGGATGCAAATATCGGATCAACGCATCCTACGGAGGTCATTCACCGTGCGATAAATAAATAAATATTTTCAGACATGCCACACTGGGCCACTTAGTCCCCAACAAAGCTAATACTTCAAAGCTTGTCGTATTGGCTACTAGATAACCGATAAACTTACTTATAGTATATACAAGATGAAATTTTAGCCACCTTCCAAATTTTAATATATCAATCTACGAGACAAAAAACAAATGACGTATTTTTTCTTTTGGTATAGCCCAGTACAAAAATGTCAAGATAAAGCAATTAGAAAATGTCGCCAAAAATAAAAAAAAATGGATACGGCCGTCTAGCAACACTTTTTTTACGCGTTGCGCAATTCATTCATTCATTACGATATTAATCATAAGTTTTTGATTTTTCTTTTATATCTTAACAGGCCTTAGACCGTAAAAATTGAAAACTATATTGCAAAAAATATTTTCGGGTGAAAACTTGATTTTAATTTTTTACTTCAAAAATGGTTTCTAAATACGATACTGAACGCCTACAAAAATTTTGGAAAGTGGTTAAAATTTCATCCTGTATGTATATATTTGTAAATATACTTATAATACATAGAAAACCAACCAAGAAAACCAGTATAAACAGACATGTTCATGCTCACAAATATTTGTACTGTCTGGGGATCGAGCCTGCGACCTATAGCTCAGAAGCAGCGTTTACTGCCACTGATCCAAATGGTCTAGGTACTTACAGCAATTTCCACAGTGCTCGGCGGCAGCTGCCTCGGGGCGGCTCCTCTACAGTTGTCGAGGCACCATTGAGCGCAATGCGCTGCCCTCGCCGGATGTTGCACCGGGGAATGCGGCGATGTAGGCGGCGGTAGGCGAGCGTGCGTCCGCAGCCAGGCGCAGTAGTACCGGGCGAGGCCGCGGCTCGGTTGCCACGCTACTGCGCATAGGCAGAGAACTAGCCAGACCCTCTCCGCCCAGTCTTCCACTGGGCATTCGGTTATCTGTTTGATAAATGAAAAAAATATTAGTAGCATTTTGATTTAAATTATATCTTCTCAAGAATTCTTTAAGTAATAAAACAAACAAAATCATAAATATTACGAGCGGCAAACATTAGCGAAATAATTTTCAAAATCCGTATTTAGTTATGGATTTCCGCAAAGTCTATTAATTCTATAATCAAAATTATACTATGGGAGGTTTTTTTGCCACCGCGATGTCGTCCACGTGAACTTCGTTTTTTTTTTTAAAGTGGACAGCATCACATACATTGCTCTGATCCCAATTTGAATAACTATTTAAAGCGTTCGTATTTTGGAAACCAGAAACAACGAAGGTACCACAAACACCCAGACCCGAGAAAATGTAGAAAAACACTTTTTTTTTTCTACATTGACCCGTCCGGGAATCGAACCCGGGACTTCGAAGCAGGCGACACCTTGAAAACCGGTGTGTACGCCACTCCGCCACGGAGGACGGAATTGGATTTAGGATGAAACAATATATTAATACTTGTTTCTTTTTTCGCTACTTTTTTTAAGCAATTATACATATTGCTAGGGTAAATTGAAAATAAAATTATTTGACTGCCTGAGATGGGAATCGAAACTAGAAGCAGTGGCCCGGTGGAAAGTTGTGGAATCTACCTTAGGCAATCGAAATTTAACTATTACGCCTAGTTACAGCGGGAACTGAAATACACAGAATTTCTGGATAAATTACATATATGCTATATTTATTCTGATATCTAGGTAAACAACATCACTAGAAAGTTTCATCAAAATCCGTTCAGTACTTTTTTTCTTGAAAGAGTAATAAACGTCCATACATACCTTTTGCATTTATGCCCTTTCCATTCTGGCAGTGGCATGTCCAGTTGTTTTGCAACGAACCAAAGGGCGTCGGGCGAACCAATGGTTGAGGGTGAATCATTTCTTCAGTAGAAAGGAAAGATATATGACTATTAAACTTACTTGTCTGACGCATTGTACTAAAATCTCGTCTCTTAATTCCTCCCGCTCTAACCCTTTGGCTATGACGGACTGGATCACTTGAGTCTCTTTGTCGTTTGTCAACTCTCCTCTCATGTATCGGCATAGGTCCTAAAACAAGGAATGAAACCGAATAAAAAGTTGTGAAGCCAAATTGACATATAAAAATATTTTTAGGGTTCCGTACTCAAAGGGTAAGAACGGGACCCTATTACTAAGAATCTACTGCCGTCATCCCATAAAAAAGACGTGTTTTTTTGCTCGATGACTTAAAATATTCACAGAATATTCAGTTGTATATTTACTTCAAAAACAAATAATGAAACTACATTAAGGTAAGAAACTCTTCATGCTAATCGCACTTAGTCGGTCTTTTAATTGTTTTTTCTATAGAACATTCATTTCATTCCGTCGCGCGCATCGTTTCGAACCGGTTGCCTCTGTCTATACTGCACGCCGTTCATCGTAGGATCTTGCCTGCCTGCGCCCGCCCGAGTACACGATCGTGAGTCATAGCTGCCTGCGTTGAATAACAACAACAACAACACACTATCGTTGCAGACTAAGTAGAGAGATAGATACAGCCAACGTAAACAATGAACACTACATTCGATGAAGTTGTTCAGGCCGAGCTATCTGGTGAAATTAATGTTGATGGATCACTACTCGATAAAGAATCACCTCCGGCTTTTGTGACTCATCGCAAATGTATATCAAGGCCAGAACAGGAAGGTGAAATGAGCATTCAAAAAGAGATGCAGTCCTTTCAAAACAGTATTATAACCATGATGGAAACTTGGTTCGCCAAACAAGATGAAAAGTTGTCTAAGTTTCTACAGGATTTTGAAGATATCAAGTATACGATTGAGTTCATCAGCAAAAACTATTAAGACTTGACTTAATAAGAAAACTCAAGAAATACCGCCGAGTAGTTTATTTGGAACAAAAGCTGGATGAATCACAGAATAGTCTACATCAAGTGGGTGCTCTTGAGGCTAAAATAGACACTCTGGAGCAACAAGTACGCTGCTGCAATATAGAAGTATGTAATATACCAACCTAAATACAATACTAGAAGACATTGCGTCATCGATTAAGCAGCCGATAGCCCAGAGCGATGTTATCTCTATTCACCGTGTTCCTCAAAGCACTCCTAACAACACAAGTCCCAAAAATGTGATTGTTAAATTTTGTAACAGACCGACACGAGACAATTTTATAACAGCGGCACGTCGGACTAAGGAATTACCACAGCCCATCTAAATATGTCTTGTAGACCCCAAAAAGTGTACATCACCGAACATCTAACACAGAAAAACAAAATTTTGTTTCGAGAAACCCGCGACGCTGCAAAGAAGTTCCATTTTGCATATGTGTGGATTAAGCATGGTACTATTCTTATTAGGAAGAATAAAACATCCCCGGTCTTTGCGATTTGCACAAAGGAAGATTTATCCAATATTAAGTAATACGGTCTTAACGGAGAATTTATTAGAGAAATACCTGAGTGACGCTTTAGTAGTGATGGTGATGAACGATTTGGACTACAGTGGTGTCTGTGCTGTGCATTGCTCTGTGCATTTGCCGTTGCCGACCGCTCGGGTGTTGTTTACGATTACCGTCATTGTGCAAGTTATAAATTATTAAGTGTAAAATATAGTATTTTTCAACATTTAATTGTGAACTATGTGATATACTTCAGGTTAAACTTTGCAGTATATACAAATATCGGCACTTTACCGTTCAAGTGTTTAAATCATGGGCAGTACGAGACGAGCGACGTGAGTGTTTTTTGTATGCATAATATTATAAATGTTACATGTAATAATACGTAATCATTTGATGGTTAGTTTCGGAGCTAAATAGTAATGGTAAAGATATCTATAGAAGGAATGCTTATAACATGACTAATATTGCATAATTTGCTTCCAGAGACATTAAAAGCACAAAAAAGTTGACTGAATGGCTCGTGGATAAATGTTTTTCTAGTTTTAATGAATATTGTAACTGGCGACATTAATTTAATTGTTTTATTTTAATTCATGATTTATTATTTTGACATACCTTTTATTAGGTTTCCGTACCCAAAGGGTAAAAACGGGACCCTATTACTAAGACTTCGCTGTCTGTCCGTCTGTCCGTCGCTCTGTCACCAGGCTGTACCTATCTCAAGAGACGCAATAGATAGACAGATAAAATTTTCACAAATTGTGTATTTCTCAGATGTCGATTTGTTTAAGCTTGCACTAACGGCATTTAAAAAAAAAGTAAAACTTAAACGAGATGAAATGAATTATATAACTATCAATGCGTCTTGATTATAATGACTTAATTTTATAATTTTGTTAACTTGGACTGCTTTGAGTAACTTAGTACCAACAGTTGCTCTAGATGATTTGAAACGGAAAAAGATTTTTAAATTTGAAATTTATAAGGACTCCGTCATTATCTTGTGTTTTTTTTATTCTCTTGTTATATTGTGTACTTGTTTATTTAAATAATTCCATTGAAACCTACATAATTTCTATATTACTCAATGAGTCAGTATAAAATCAGAGGCAATATGTATATGTTTATGAGTAAGAATAATGGTGCTGGTTGTACAATAAGTAATATTAATGTAACATAGTTTGTAAACTTGATTGTACAATTGTTTTTTGTCCTGAATAAATTAAAATAAAATAGAACATAACGCATGCATTAACGTGTAAGGTTCACCTAACGTAACGCCTAATGAGTTACTTGATTCAGGGTTACTTTTATGAGTTTCCGATATTTCGGCATTGTTGGAAGCGCCAAGATCACGGAAGAACTGAATAACGAACACGTACCTACGTAACGTAACGTCTCTTACCCGGAATATGTTGACGGCAGCAGTCACACTGTCCGGGTCGTGCAGCTGTATGTGCGAGGTGGGTATGCTGCTACCCTTGTAGTAAGTGATCATCTCCTCTTTGGTGAGAACCTCCATGGATTTGCTTTTTCGAGTAAGAGTCGCCATTATAGTACCTGGTGAAGGAAGAAGGGATGTTATCAAAGAAGATCAAAATAAATAAATGTGAAAAACATTGTAAATGTTATTGTGATTGTATAAAGGAGAAACTATGAACTTTAAGAACTATTAAATTAAAAGATTATTCCTGTATGTGTGTTTCGTTTATTGGCGGCGCACAGTGATCCGGATTTTGAATATGGTGGACTTAGGACCCAAGGTCAGTATTTCTGGCAGAAAAAAATCATACGGACAGTTAAGTGAACGCTCATCAACGTTTGTAAAACCGCTAGGTTTTCATGAAATTGTTTAACTTAGCGACGATTCTGAAAAACTATTGAATTTTGCAAGATCTCTCACTGTGAACTTAAATCGTCGATGGACCGATGCACATAGGGTGCAAAAAACATTCATGACGAAGCATATGAACTGGTTAGAAACAAGAATTAAGTGGCCTGAATGTGAATCTGTAAATCTTACCGAAATTTTTGAAGGAACCGAAAATTTGGATTCTCATTCTACAGAAGAAGAAGCAGCTGTTCTACCCTTTGCATCTACTTCGAAGGCGACTAGTGATACGGACACTTGTACAGACATTGCATCAAGGAAGGCATTGGGGAATAAGCAGAAGCATGGAGTGTCTTTTACATATTATATTTCGTATAATTTAGATTTCAAAATGTGTAGTGCACGAGGTGACAACAAGAACCATAAGAAGTTTAGGAAGGATATGGTGCAATCGAAGTTCAAACAACAAATGGGACTCTTGATTAATGTTGTCAAGCAGGGCTTTGAAATAACAATGATGAAAACACGGCCAGAAGATTTTTTCGGAATACGAAAAAAGTGCTTAAGTAACGAAGATTGATGCTGGTTTGATAAAACACTTCGCAGTCATATTGCAAGTGTTATCTTGTGGGAAAACTGTCAATATCGATGGATTCAGTGGATACTGCATGGAGACTGCTAAGATCTTTGTATATCACTATCCCTGGTACAATATGCCTTCCAGCGTACACAAAATGTTGATACATGGCGCTGACATATGCAAACATTTATCTTGCCTCCCTATCGAAATTTTGTCAGAAGAAGCAGGAGAAGCAAGAAATAAGGATTTTCGAAATACCAGAGAGCGCCACACGAGGAAAACGGGAAGATTCCAAAATAATGAAGACATTATAAACAATTTTTTAGATATCATCATATATCTCTTTTGAAACCTAAATACGAGTACACCAATTTTCAATCATCAAGAATGTTTCCAGAAGCTATGCAGTTATTAATACAAGACGAAATAATAGAATTTGAAGAAGAAGAAGAAATAGAAGTTGATGAAGAAGTTCCAGAAAAT
Organism: Anania crocealis; assembly: GCA_949315895.1. Lineage (NCBI taxonomy): Eukaryota > Metazoa > Arthropoda > Insecta > Lepidoptera > Crambidae > Anania > Anania crocealis. Next base: position 5,143,712 of record OX438868.1, read on the forward strand.
ATGCCGGATCCTTTAGAATGATTTTTAAGTTTTTTATATTAATTTGTGTGTTATTTTTAGGTAGTTTTGGTTAATAACTTTATATTAATTTAATTTAGATAATAAAATTATTTATTTTAGTTAATAAATTTGATATAATAAAATTATACACGTAAATTTCACATTCCAATCTTCACATGCAATTATACAATAATAAATTTAATTTAGTTACTTTATTATGCACACCGTAAGCGCCAGCCCGCGACAGTACGGGCCTGACGAGCCACCGCGCTCACGTATTTTGTAGTTATTAAAACATAATATTTAAGTATAACATTTAATGAATTCGAACTCAGCGATAATGTCTATAAATATTTAGCATATTTAAAGATACATAAAAATTTCATTTATAATGTCCGTAGTTTAGTCGTGAAATTGAAAAACCTTTCGAAGAGAGGTAGGTTTGTGATTTTTTTCTATCGAGCCAAGTTAATCAAATCGTGTAACCGTTAGCGACTGTGACTAGAATAGATTCTCAACTAATACATATATTTTTTTCAGACTTTCAAACGCTGTTTTCTAGATTTTAAATGGGTTTTAAAAACTTAAAAACGCTGCCTCTTAGACCTACACCACCCTAAGAACATTCTCTTTTTTTTACGGAACACCTCGAGTGTAATCTAGAAGGATATTTTGTATTGTATGTTTATTGAATGACTGAAATTTAACACAAAAAGGGAGTTAAGACTGTTCGGAACCTGTTAATTAATGTGTATATTATAATACACTTCTGGACACATCTATTGGCCCACCTTGTATTTTCAGTTTCGTTTGGTCCTAGCTAAAATTTTATATTAGGTCGAGCAAAAAGTTTTTATGCAGTTTTGTACCTGGCACATTCACAATTTCATTCAATAGTCTTTTTTTGAATTTCGAACACAGAATTTAAAGAAACAAAAGACAATTTGGATCCTGTTTGTTGATATCAAACAATCGAATACTAAGAAAACTTGGTTTTATTGGTTTACTTGGATTCAATTCTTGAAAAAGTGATTGATATCTTTGGTTTTGCAACAAACATTACTTATTCTTAACATTAAGGTGAGGTTCTATCAATAATCTATGGATACTTCACCTGAAGTCACCGCCCAAGCTGTGGCACTTATTCAGGCCGGACACAGCCAAAGAAACGTGAATGCTCAACTTAATTTAAGTCGATCTGCGGTCCGAAATGTTTATCGGAGGTACCTAGAGACTGGCGGCTTTGTTCGTCGCCAAGGAAGGCCACGATCTCGGGTCACAACTAAAAGGCAGGATCGATTCATCGTGACGACCAGCTTGAGAAATCGTCACCTTACCTCCATTGAGATACAAAACCAACTTCGCGACTTCACGGGGTATCTGTGAGCGCTCGAACTGTTCGGAGAAGGTTAAAAGAACGCGATATGGTACCACACAAGCCAGCTAATGGGCCCAAACTAACGCGAGCCCACCGAACAGCGCGCCTTCATTTCGCACGCAGTCATTTAAATTGGACACAGCAAGATTGGAGCCGTGTACTCTTTTCTGATGAGTCTAAAATTGTGTTACATGGCAATGATGGACGGAAGAAGGTCTACCGACGTAAGGGAGAGCGTTTCGCACAATGCTGCTTTGAAGAGAGGATTGCTTATGGCGGTGGCTCATGGACTGTCTGGGGCGGTATATCCGCGAGCGGCAAAACTCAACTTGAGGTTGTTACAGGACCACGGCTGCCAACATTAAATGCTGAAAGGTACATTCGTGAGTGCTTAGAACCTCACGTGATACCATACGCGGACTATGTGGGCCCAAATTTCTTTTTTATGCATGATAATGCAAGAGCCCATGCGGCCGGCATCGTCAGGGAATATCTTCGGGATGTGAACATCACAGTTATGGACTGGCCAGCCAGAAGCCCAGACATGAACCCCTTTGAGCACATGTGGGACGAGCTAAAAAGACGTGTTAGGGCTCGTCAGCCAGTTGCCCAGACGATGCAGGAGTTGAAAACTGCCATAGAAGAGGAATGGGAGATGATCCCTCAAAATTTCATAGAGCGGTTGATAAACTCTATGCCTAATCGTATGAGAGCTGTGGTAGATGCCCATGGAGGCAACACGCGTTATTAAATTAAACCTTTATTTGATAAAACATGTTTTTTATTCAAAAATCAATTGCCTTTAACAAGGCGCATATCCGACTTGTTAGGCGTAGCTCCATGTCGTATGGTATTCTGAATTCAAATTTAAAACAATATGATCGAAAAAGATGGTAAAATGTATCAGGTTTAAAACTGCATCAACAGTTTTTGTTCAATCTGGCAATCATATTTCGGTAGGGGCCATCGAAACCTAAACTCTAAGGTGGGTCAATAGATGTGTCCAGAAGTGTATATACACATTAATTAACAGGTATAAGTTATTACAGTTCTGTAGGTATTAGACGAATAAATAAAACTTTTTGTAAATAAATTCACTTTTTGTACATAACTTAACTTTTTGTATGTAAATTATTATTTTTTTGTAAAAAAATAACTTATTGTAATTTTTTTTTGTATAGTAATATTAGCTTTAAGAGTTTTTATATCATTTTCTGTTGATGAAATATACTGATTGTAAATGAAGTGCTTTTTTATTGCACAACAAGGGTTGGATTGCGCCCTCCCTTTCGACGTGCCACCTTGTGTTAATTCGCAGTATGAAATCTGACTACTGCAAGCCCTTGTCGTCCATATTCTGAAATAGAGAAGGCTGTGGGCAGTTTTATGACGTGAAATGAAAAAACGGCTGAAGAGGGCGCCTGCATGCATTTCTACGACAACCATTCCTCAATCGTCGATTTACCAACCACCGACAATGTAGGAAGCAATATTATTCTGTAAATACAAACTTTATTTGCTAGCCAATTGGTGTTTTATTTTTCCTCGACTTTAGTAAGGAAAACACATCGACAATTCAATTAACGAAGCATACATAAATTCTATGGATACATCTCTGAGTAATCAGTAAACAGTTTCCGCTAGAAACAGGATGGACTGAATCTATGAATTATTCGGGCCCCTGGACGGATATAGCCAGCGCTGGCATAAAAAACTGCGAAACGTTGCCATGTGTTATTTTGTATCAAGGCCAACATTGTTTTATCTGTGTGAGTGATCCAATGAATTTGAAGCACCAAAAAATGCTCCTCATTGCGCATCATTTACTTGACAGAATATGAAGAAGAAAATTCTAAAAAAATCTCTTGCATCATTAACTGTCACTCGCGATCACTATTCGTGATCTCTACCAATGAGTGGAGCGATCGAAGCGTCTCCGGTGAGTATTGATCGATCGATTTACGGCCGGTCCTAGTAACCAATCTATCTTCAGTTTTGGCATATCGGAGATAGAATCTTTGAAATGAAAGATAAATTTACGGATTTCGAACGCGTTTATTTTTAATTTAACCTGACGTTTCGAACCCTTTACAGCGCTCATGGTCACGGGTAGACTAAGGTGTTATGTTAACTGTTTCCTATCTCCGAAATGTCAAATCTGGCGATAGATAGATTAGTGGGAGCGGCCGTTACTTAGCATGGCAACAAGACATGGTTTTCTGTCCTCTAGTACTATTTTTTGTTGAGTTATAGGAGCAATTCCGTGGCATGACACGCAATAATGGATTCGCGGTTGCAGTTTACTGTTTTGATTAATTAATAGTGCGAATTTTCGAACTAATTTTATTTCGATACGAAAATCATCAAATAGATTTGTTATCAAGGTGACAGTCATAAAGTTTGACGACCGAATTAATGCAGGTTTATGAATATAGAACAGAGTGAAAACTTGACATCTGACCATTTTGGAAACTCGTCAAAAAGTATTATGGCTGACTTGAGTCCGTTTGTTGCTCTTGATAAGTTTAATTATGTGTTCAAAACAAGAGTTATTATTTTAGCTAAAACTGGAGCTCGTTTATCTGGTCGTGATAAGCCTGCAGCGTAATTGGGAATAAATTTTTGTTAGTAGATGTCGATTAGGCGATAACTTGGAGTTTCAAATTATTTTTGTGTTGGTTGTTTGTTTTTAAATGATCGTGGTGTGACATGCGAGTTTATTGGAAAAAACTCGTTGAATGTTTTACCAAACAACATTTGAATCACTTAGAGTTGGTTTGAGACACCAATTAGAGTCAACGTAGGTTAATACGTGTCAATGGGATCAACATGAAGGATCCTAGTAAAGTCCTTTGCTCATTGATTGAGGAAAAAAGGACACTCTTCAGAGTATTGGCTAATGAAAATCTAATGACTGGAATTGATGGAAAGATGGTTCTCCTGGGCAGACAATCACTCTCAGGACGATCAGGGCGTCTTTGTTGGTTTACTATCGAACTACGATGGATCCCTAATAGAAATGAAATCGAGTTTTCAGTCACTACTTGGCCAGTTCGACTAGACTTTAACCAGAAACTAGACAGTGTAATATCGAGTTTCTGTCAAGTAAATGGCTGGTTTGACTAGAGATCCAAATAAATTACATTTTAAAAAACTAAAAAAACACGCATTTAAAACTAATTGAGTTAAACAATTCAAAATAAAACTATAGTAATCAATTGAAAAATTCATATAATGGTACAAAAAGCGGGCTTGATTTTGATTGTTACTAATATTTTATTAATTAAGTTTTATACATCTGTAGTTATTATAACAAGCGACCCACATTTTTTGTAAAATAATAATAAATAACAATATGAATTTTTCAATTGGTTACTAGTTTTATGTTTACATTTTTTGTTCAATTAATTTTAAAAACGTGTTTTTTAGTTATTTATAATATATTTTTAGTTTGGTTTATTAGGTTTGATTCCTTCTTTATCGACTGTAAGTCCAAAGCTGTGCTTAGGAGTACCTACTACATTGTGCTGAGTCGAGTGCCTCAAGCAAAAAGTCAGAAACTGCACGCCTGCGCAGTTCACGCGCTCCGTCTTTGTTACTCTCATGCAGAGGATCCCTAAAGAAATTTATTAATCCTGACGACCCTAAACAAGATAATAGAAAATTATTATCGAATAGTTAAAATTGTCATCGGTCCTTGAGACATGTGCAAAGCTTCAAGTTGATCATACTTTTAGAAACCGGTTAAAATTGAGCTCAAAGATTGCATTACATACATACATATACACAACCCAAGCTTATGAAAGCGTGTTAAGAACCCGTTGAATACTTTACCAAACAACATTTGAATCTCTTAGTGTTGGTTTGAGATACCAATTAGAGTTAACGAGGGTTAATAAGTGTCAATTGTAACAACAGTTAAGGATCCTAGTAAAGTCCTTTGCTCATTGATTGAGGAAAAAAGGACATCCTCCAGAGTATTGGCTATTGAAAATCTAATGATTGGATTGATGGAAGGATGGTTCTCCTCAGGAGACAACCACTATCAGGACCATCAGTTATGCTTGTGTGTGACGTTTTATAGTTGTAGGGAGCGCGATTTCTAGTTTTTACTCGGCATTGCTGGCCAATTACGGGTTTGAATCGCTAGCTAGTTACATAGGTACTGAAATTTTTAGCCAGTTTCTGGCTTAAATCGAATTAAAAAATCATTATTTCTACTAGGGATCAAAGGTGACTTTGTGCCATTTTGACATTGTGGTTCCTTGATGGTTTCAACGTGATTCCTTTCACGATTCTATTCCATAAAATTTTCTATAATGTTTCCATTAGTCTCTAGAAGCAATAATACTCGCTCAAGGTCAGAGTTAATAATTTGAACACAAGGAAATCAACGATCAGTGTAACGTTTGCTAGTTTAATTATTGCCAAATAGTCAAATTTATAGGACGTTCGATACAAGCTTTAATAAAAGTCCTACTTGCAGAGGTTATCTTTCGGCGCAGGTTAAGGGTCTACGATTACGAAACTCGAAAACAAGAGCGTATCTCTGGTTGTTTTTCATGTGGTAATTTGTCCTTTGGTGATCTATGAATGAAGCTAGTGCTCAAATGATGAACTTCACTAATATTGGGATGATATTGATCTATGATGGATTATCAAGTGTACAAGGTTCTCTATTTCTGAATGAAAATCCTGATTAAAGGGTCACGATTTCTCACTGCTGAAAGATCTATTATCTGATTTGGAAGGAAAAACTCTTTTGAAAAAAATCTTACCCTTTTTACCGCCAACCCTTATCTGACCGGTAAACCTGATTCCCTTCAGCAGGTGTGGCTGCAATAACCCTCAAAGCCTTCTCTGGCTGGGGAAGCCGCGAGGATAACTTACGTCGATAACAATGTGAGGTCATTCTAATGCACTCGTACTTTCTGTACGAAGTGTCCGCAACTCGAAATCCAGAAATGCACCAAAAAATCAAGCTTGTTACTATCACAGGTGATGGTTAGCAAGGATTTTTCGAACGGAAATGCACTTTTTTGGGAAATATCCTTTCTTTTCTAATTTGAGGTATCTTCGAGTCCACACGCGACTGAACTCATTTTAACTAACAATCGCGCAGTGAATCAGAAATCTAGAACTCGACGTCAATGTTATTCTACTATTCGATGCTATGTCTATGATTCGAAGCAGCTTTACAGCTAATTCTTTATAATATCATTCCATAATGGATCATTATAGTTTTATTATGGAATCGTCAAGATTTCGTTTATTTTCAGTGATTCCATTAATGACTCAGTGATTCAATTCCCTTTAAACCAACAACTGTGATCTAGTTTGAATTCTTTCCAAGAGCTTGGATAAATTAATTTAACACTGACGCGTTGGACGATTGCCAATAAGATCTAAATTAATGATTCATATGCATAAATGAATTCCAACTGGTGATCTAAAAGCTAAATGATCCTAATGAAAAACACGTTTTCAACGATTGTACTGCAAACATGACCAGAAAAAATTAAATCATAAACATCTGCATCACCCACGCAACTTCCAAACACATTAAAATACACCAGTATGTTTACGGAGACTTCAGCGCTGATATTCTATCTGACTATGAGTAGTTATCAGCGAGTCCGCATGGAACAAACACGTCACGCAAAATAGGTACTCTTGTCACGCTAACGCGCTACGTCGCACACTGGTTCAATATTCAAATAAAGTGGACTTAGGGGTCAATGTTCATATTTAAGATTGCATTTTTTTTTACATATTCCTCTTTTGACTCTAAATCAGTTTATTTTTCTCAAAAACATACCAATTTTAGAAATAAATTGTTGAAATTTTTTTGTATGGAATAAAAGTTATTAACGATTGTAGCTTCAAAATGCGTGCATGGATGCCAAAATGCCATCTAGTAGGCATTAAAACCCATATTATTCTCTAAAATAAATTTATCTAACTTTTTTCCGTAACCTTGCAACCTTCGGAGTCGCTTACAGGCGCTTAAACATCAATTATTATAAAGATACTGTATTTCGACTTTTTTGCAGATAATATACAAAAAATCTTTGAATATCGTTAGGATCAGAATAAACTTAATTTATTTAATACATTGTAGCACCCAATAACCATTGAAAACAGTGTTTCATAAACAAATAATAAAAAAAAAAAATTGTTGGCCAAATATAGTTTTTCCACTGTTATGTAGTAAATTGTGAATTGGCTTGCGGCTTTGCGCATCTTTGTTGTTTGCCGTTGCGCGCGCACTTTGTTTGGGTTACCTGGAATTAATACTAACATTTAAATGAACCGCCTACTGTTACTATAGGGTTATTTCTGACATGCAGCTGATCAATAATGTTTTGTGCATGATAAATGTGCTTATTTTAAACTGTGTTCACTAACAAGTGAAATGGTGACTATGAATACAATCACAAATCAGTCTCAGATAGAGTGTGTTCGTGTGTTGACGTGCTTACTTATTTGCTGGTATCATATAGGTTGGGTTAAAAATGGCTTAGTTTGTAACCAATTTGGATTTTTATGTGGCATTTCAAGATTGTGCAGATATAAAAAATGAGATTTCTTATTTAATTTGATTTCGAGTCATTTCAAACGTTTTTAATCTTATTTTCAAAAAATATGAGTAAGCACATAAAATAGCCAAAAAATTTCCAAATTAAATATGTCTTGGTTTAACTCCAATATTCGTTGGTCTTCTTGTTCATCAATCGATTTGATGCCAATATTTTGCCGAAAATTTGTCAAAATGGCAATATCCAATATCTTTAGCGAGAAAGGTGTTGATTCTAAAGGACCTTCATATTACTATATTTTAAGACAAGAAATCAAGTTACCCTTCCAATCCTGATGAGTATCCGGTACAGAAGTCAGAAACTGGTTTTGACAACTGAGAAAATTCTCAAAGTCACTGGGGTTGATTTCAACTTGTCCATTTCAAGACTAATATGCAAGTGGGGTTGCGACTTATAATGGTCCTTCATCACATAGCAATTTTAAAACAAAAACACAGTGCTGGCACAAACTTTTTCTGATTCATCAGTTTTAATGACGAGTTTAGTCCCATTAGGTTTAGGCTTATGTGTTGTGATATTATTGTATGGGAAAATCCTTGCCCATCATCGACTTCTCATTGCAGATCTCTGATGTTTGAATTCATAAAAGAGATTGAAGAAATCATAAATTCACAAACAAATGCAATATGAAGAAATTTCAAACCCAATACCAACAAAAATAGGTAACCTAAACTAGAAGTTTTTCATGAGCTTCACATGATGATGATTCATGGAAAAGTTACAACGGTCATGCTACAAACACGATCTAATGCTATCTGTAACATTTGCCTTGCAACCCCGAAAGAAATTAAAAGTATTTCCTAATTAGGGAAATGCATTCCAAGTCACAGTAATAGAATCAATTATCATATAAAATATTTCTTTCGTGTAATTTATTATGGAAGTATAGTTCAAATATATTACAATTTACGCTCATACAATAGCTTTAGAAGCAACTTTTAACTACATAACAATGGAAAAACGATATTTGGCTACCAAAATATATTTTTTCTAAATATTTGTATGTAAAAAAGTATTATTGGGTGCTATATCATCATCAGCCTATCACAGTCCACTGCTGGACATAGGCCTCTCCAATTGCACGCCACTTAGGTCGATCCTCGGCTTCTCTCATCCAGCTCCTGCCAGCCACCTTGCGCAAATAATCACTCCACCTGGCCTGAGGACGTCCTACACTGCCGTTTGCCGAGACGCGGTCTCCACTCAAGAACTCGTTTACCCCAGCGGTTGTCGGTTCTGCGGCTAATATGGCCAGCCCACTGCCACTTCAGCTTGCTAATCCGGTGGGCTATGTCGGTAACTTTAGTTCTCAGCCGGATCACCTCATTTCTGATTTTATCCCTAAGAGAAACTCCGAGCATAGCTCTTTCCATAGCCCGATGAGCGACTTTGAACTTGTGGACTAGCCGTACCGTCAGAGTCCACGTTTTGGCTCCGTATGTCATAACGGGTAGGACGCACTGATTGAAGACTTTCGTCTTGAGGCATTGTGGGATCGACGATGAGAAGACTCGACGTAGTTTCCTAAATGCTGCCCAACCCAACTGAATTCTTCTGTTCACCTCATCCTCAAAGTTGTTTCTACCTAACTGCAATGTCTGCCCAGGTACACACATTTCTGAACAACTTCGAGGAAGGTACCGTGCATCGCAATAGGATTGCGGTAGTACATGTTCATTGAACATAACCTTGGTTTTATCCAGATTCATCGGTAAAATCAGTTTTATTTCTGCAAATAGGCCCCTGGCGGCACTTTTACACGTCCCAATATTTAAACCTACCACTACTTGCTGGGACAAATATGGGCTAGTGCCGAGAACTGTGTGCACTATTGTCAGCCACTTTTTAAAATAAATATGTTTACGTTAGATTTATATGCCAGTGCGAGCTGGGACAATTTAAAGCCACACGTTCCTATCATTTATACACTGTGCAATATAAACCACCTGTAAAACGAAGCCCGAGTTATTGGACCATTGTGTATAACATCATGGCAGTGTTATTTATTTTTTTAACAAAAAATATTTGTTTAAAAATATATTTTTTTGATTCAGACTTTTAATATTGTAACACGCTGTGACGCGCCCAGACGTATTATTTTGCTGCGTAAGGGTCTCGGTTGAATGGACCTTACACAGCTACATCTGTGGGCGTCACAGCGCGTTTCAAAAAAATAGCTGATCCGATATTCAATATTAAAATAAAATAAAATTTGTAAATAAAATTCAATAGCATTGCCAAGATGTTATACATAATGGTTACATAACGTGGGCTTCGTTTTACAGCTGGTTAAAATTGCACGGTGTATAATCATTAATAGTATAATAGCCCTTTTTCATTAAAATAACTTTGATGTATGATTTGAGTCCATCTATGTACTGTTACCAATGTCAATTGCTGAACTCCCAGACTGGGAGTTCAGCAATTGACATTGGTACTGGTAATTGACATTGACAGTGGTAATTTATTAAATATACGAATAAAATTTCCCATGAACGAATTACCCACTTTTCGCAGTCTGAATCCTGGAACGGCAAGTTTATCTTTATTTCGGGTATTGGAATTGTGTACGTCACTATTTTTGACAAATAACTCTAGGTTCTTACGGACGTATATAATGTTTTCGAAAATGTATTGAGATGCAACTGTAAGTATGTTGATCTCTTTGAGAGTCACGGGGTCGAAAGCCGATGCGCACAGAAGAGTCAGCCAGGTCATTCAGCATCTGTTGTAGGTCCTGCAGCGTTTCTGCCTTAATGAAGATGTCGTCTGCAAATCGCAAGTAAGAGATGTATTCGCCATTGATGTTGATGCCTAGTCCTTTCCAGTGCAGCGTCTTGAACATATCCTCCATTGCATTTGGGAACAATTTCAGGGAAATGACGTCCCCTTGTCTCACTCCTCGATGCAACGGTATAGGGTTTTGTTAGCTGATTCTGTTTTCAATGGTTATTGGGTGCTACAATGTACTAAATAAATTAAGGTTAATGTGATCCTAACGATAATTAAAGATTTTTTGTATATTATCTTCCAAAAAGTTGAAATAAAGTATTTTTTTATAACTGATGTTTAAGCGATTGTAACTCCGAAGGTTGCAAGGTTACGGAAAAAGTAGGATAAAATAATTTATCTTAGAAAATAATATGGGCTTTAATGCCTACTAGATGGCATTTTGATCCATGCACGCATTTTGGAGCTACAAACGTTAATAACTTTTTCTGCATACAAAAAAAAAATTAAACAATTTATTTCTCATAATTGGCATGTTTTTGAGAAAAATTGGAATCAGTAAAAGTGATTTAGAATCAAAAGAGGAATATGTAAAAAAAAATTCAAGCTTAAATATGAACATTGACTCCTAAGTCCACTTTATTTGAATATTGAACCTGTGTGCGTCGGTTCCCCCACCACTTTGACCTACGTGGCTCACCGCGCGATAAAAGGGTCTCCGTCCTACATCATAGTCATCATTTAATTTTGTCATCGTCCACCGGGAATTATGAAACGAGTCTGAATGATGATATGATGTGTGATGATAAAATTTTTGAGTGGAGATAACATTTGCAAGTCTACGTCTAGAGGTGAGAAAAACTTTTAATTTTTTTGAGAAGAATATGTTGTTTTTAGTGTAAGATGTTGTGATGGGGGGTGATAATTTTTTTTTATCGTCTTGATCATGATCATGGAAATATGTTGGTAGCTTCGGGGCTCATCGAACATTTCCTAGCACAACATTAGGTTGTAATTGATTTTTTTCAGAACGCCTACTTCGTATTCAAGACCGGAATTTTCGGTAGACCTGCAACAAACCCCTTTAGTATTTTAAGGCTTAAAATTATGCCTGAAAATTTAAATAGCCTTGCTCAAGTAATTGCTGATCTGGTAATACACTGATAAAAATTTTTACTTGATTCATGAGTATCATTTTGAAGAAAATGATGTTCTTGAGGTTCCATAATATTTGATCCTCCGACGAAATATCCCTGGAAAATATATCTCCGACAAAATATCTCCAAGACAAAAAAATCTTGACAAAACACCCGAAAATCAATAATTATAATATTAATTAAGAATGAATTATTCCAATCAATCTTTTTCAGGAAATTTGAGGAAGATAAAATAGTGTAATCCAATAGTAAAAATTCCCATATCATTGATGCTCATTTTTCAGAAAATTCGGGGATGTGGAATAGTAGAATTTACATATTATCGGTGCTTGTTTTTTAAAATGATGAAATTCAAATATTTGTAAAGCAGAATTTTTTATCGCAAACATGACACTGCTAACAATTTTAACACTATTCATATGAACCGCGCGAATATAAAATTTTCGGGGATTTTTTGTCATTGGGATATTTTGTCCAGGGATTTTTGGGATATTTTGTCCGGGGATATTTTTTGGGATATTTTGTCCGGGGATATTTGTTTGGGATATTTTGTCGGAGGATCAAGACGCCTGATAGATACCGTTCTTGAGTCAAGAGAATAAATTCTTGAGCCAAGAAATTATTCTTGGTGTGAGTAAATTTTTCTTAGGTTAGGAATTTATTTTCTTGCCTCATGAACATAATTTTCTTCAAAATGGTAGTTTTGGTTCAAGATTTTTTTCTCTTGAATCAAGTTAATTTTTCTTCAGTGTAGTGCTGAATTTCTTACTATGTTGATAGAAGCAGCTGTTGTGAAAATTTCTATATTTACGTTGATAAGTTAATTTCTCAATAAATCTCAAGGTTAGTTGAGACATTGGGCTGACAAGTCGACGGTCCAAACTTGAGGCCTTTCTATGATATTATTTTGTTAGATCATTTAATTCATGCGAGTTTAATTATTTGACAGATGGAAAATAATCAGGATGATGGGAAACCATACTATGTCATCCGATTCGTAGAAGTACCTTTCGAAGGAATTGATGACTACGTATGTGTGCCGCACTCATGGATAGTAATACGAAGATATACAGATAGGAAGGTCGCTGTTACATATCCAAATAACGAAGATCCCGTTGAGACAAGAAATCGCGTTAAGAGGAAAGAAAGATACAGCGACGAATGGATGTTTTATATGGCCGAAGTCAGATATGAAGCAGGTAAGTTGAAGTTATTCGATTGTGTGTCGTTTTGCTGTATTTAGTTCTTCTTCAGAATACTTCTGCAAAATGCAAAGGCAATAATATGTGCTTATGTTTCAGAGACTTATAGAGAAGCAGAGTTTTGGATAGCGTCACGGAATGATTATAGGCCTTGGGTCGAAAGAGATCCGAGAAGAAAAGGTAAGAATAGATTCTAAAACGTTTTGTATCGCTATATTTCGATTACCTGCCTACATAATTGAAATTGTTAGTTCCAGCTGCACAACCAGAGCCAACGTCGGCCAGCAAATTGCCGAGTGTTAGTCGAAACCATACGTCAAAATCTACAATAGATAAACCTCAGCTAACTCAAAAAATCATTGAGAATAATCAGAAGATTCCGGCCACAACGTCACTGAAGCGGGCAGCGCAATCAGAAGCTGCAGAACAGCTTGATGAAGAGCGATGGAGACAGAATAAGGCTGCTCGGCCATCTGGCTCTGCTGGTAACTACATCAATATGGGGCCTGGGTGCTCAAAGAGCGAACGATCAACTGTGATAGGAGAGCGTGATCAGACAGAAGCAGCTGCTGCATCATCCAGCGACAAACCTACCCACTCTCAGCTTCCAAGTGGGAAGCGTCAACGATCTTCACCAGTGCGCCAAGCCAAAAAACAACAGCAAAGTTTGCCGATTATAGTCATTGATGGACCGGCAGAGGCAATCAGTATTGACGAAGAAGGCCAATTGCAAGATAAAAGGCAGCCCAGTGAAGCAAATAGCAACAGCCAAAGTCAACATGCTAGTAATACGACGACTGCATCAATGGCACCACCGCAACCTCCAACGTCAGTTGAGCAGACTCCTCATTCGGATCACCATGATCATCGAAGACTTTCGCAGGACAGGGAAAATTCACACTCGAACTTTCAACCGATAATAACAGAAGTTCGGTCTATTAGAGAAACTGACAACAATCAAACACCTCGCACTGATGGGATCTCAAGTAACGAGCCATATGCTTCTCATCACTTACCTAGTTCACTAAAAATGAGCGCCCGACTATATAGCGAAATGAATGAGAGACCGTCTTTAATACCGATGCATGAGCCAGTTGAGATGAGAATACGTCGAGCGAATTCCGAAAGACTGATGGCCATTGCCGCGCAGAACCCCTCAAATTTAATAGACCAAAGGGAATCATCACCACCACAGAGACAAGAACCAACCGTTACACATTTTCGAATAAAGATCGGAAAATCCTACGACATGAATGCTCTTGATCCAAAAGTAGTTCTCCAGAGAACCGTCAATGTCGCATCCGCTGTACAGCACAATCCAAGCTTACCTCATCAACGCCCTAGGTTTGTCAAACGAATACGTAAACAGCGAAATTCACCACCTCTAGAACAATGTCGGCAGCAGCCAATGGATGTTCCACATGCACTCCAACGTCCCAGCGGATCGCACAGTGTCGCTCAGAGAACTAGTCTTGAAGATGCTTCGATGCACGAAGCATCTACTGTGCAGCGTCTTCCCAATCCAGTAGGTAACCAGCCTAATGCGGGCGCCCCGCAATCTTCTTATCAAAACAATCCAAGCAACTTCCACCAAGAACAAAGGCAAGAACTACGCAAGACACCTACCGAAGGAACCAATCCCGCTCAACCACCTCGTTCGGGTTTAAAAATAAGTATACCAGCATGCCATCTGATATCAACGAACATAGCAAATCAAATAGGTCCGAGCTCAGACTTCTCACAACAAAGACAGTCGCCACTGAATCATAGAGACACGCAACAACAACCACGTTCATCAGAACCACAAGTTGGCGTTCCTACCAACGCCAACAATGATAGAAGATCGCCTACCGTTCAAGGAGTTAGCCAGAGATCGCCACCACACGTTCAACCAAGCATTCCAGATTCAATAAGTCAAACACTTACGAATACTTATACTGACTATCTACTACACTGGCAGCAATTAGAAGCAAGACTTCAAAGAAAGCCAGTCGACCAAGATCCAGTTTCCAAAGTTCCATCTCAAAACATCGTACCAGTAGCAACAGGTGAAATGCGCAGTTCGGAAAGGCCATCGAGTTCATCCCAACATTATAGAAGAGAATTACTCAGATCTGATAGTGATAATGTAGGTCAGCCCTCTCTGCCACCGCAACGACCGATGCATCAACTTCCTAAACTGGCTATGCAACGAGTTCTCTCCGAAGGTAATATTGTTAACCGATCTACTGTTCAAAGTCCTCCAAGATCTGCAGATCATGTGCGTCACACCGACAAACGCATTGAAGTAGAGCCTGTATCCCCTGATCAAGGCAGTTCCTCAGATCCTGAAGTTGTTGTGGATCATGGAGTTATTCCAGAGCAAGAGACTTCTACTAACAATGCTGACTGTGCAGGAACTTCAGGTGCGCAAAGCTCTGCGTCAACGAATAACCAGCCGCATACTAGAATTGTCTTAGAGCAGCAAATGCTGGAACATTTTTCAACGATTTTAACTCAAATGGGATCTAATTTATATTATTCGTGTAATATGTACAAGAACTTACGGGGTTCCATCCTCGAAACTGCTGATACGTACAAAAAGTTGATGGAATTAGCCGAAAGGTTTAACGCGTTAGGAGCTGCTGAGACCGCTGCATCCTTTTCCAGCAACGTGGCACCGAGAATCTTGCCACTAAATGAAGAAAGACAACCTAGAGCTGCAAAGAGAGCAAATCCTAGCAATCATAACCAACATAGCAAAAGAGTTGACATAGAACCACCCAATAAGATACGTGCGACACGATGGAGAATCATTCTGCCAGCAGAATACGATCCTAATGATACAGGATGGACACTGAAGTATAGAAAGATGGTGCCAGAGCTCAAGGAGCTCTTGCCTGGAAGAGGCATCTACGTCAACTCCACGAATCTGATGTACGCCGAACGAGTATCAGGCGATTGCAAAACATTAGCGTCATTAGTACTTGAAGAAGTCTTTAGTGAAACTGCGCTGGTTGTATGTTCGACATGGCATGAAACGAAATCTCGTACGAACTGCTGGATTGAGAGACCTCCATTAGATCCAGCGGCGTGGGATGCCCTGTTCAGTTACGTTTTACGGTACGGAAGTCTTCATAGTTGGAATATTGACACAGGAGAAATCATCAAAGCTATAGACAACAAGATATACGAAATACGAGTCAAACACGACGTATTGGCTGAGCCCTATTCGCCATAATCATCTGTGTTTATTATCCCGGAAAGGAAGGCTCAGATCTGATAATGTCTAGTCAGATCTGACTAGATCTTAAATTGTCTTTATCTAACTAGATCTGGTACAGTTTAAAGATCTGGCCAGATCAGTGTTTTCGTATAGTGTCGACTTTCCGTAATGTAAACAATGAGATGTTTTACTGTATTTGTAGCGGCAGTCGTCTCCCGTCGCTAATAAACGAAACACACATACCGAAATAATCTTTTTATTTAATAGTTCGTAAAGTTCATAGTTCATCCTTTCTACGTGGGTAACACTGAAAATGTTTAGAACTGGCCAGTTTTTCATTAGCAATGCTTCTAACATTGCTAATGAAAAAAATTTTAATTTCAATTTTAGAACTCTTTGGTAACCTAATGTAGTATATTGCATTCATTTGTCATTTGTTTTTGTGAATTGGCGGCAAATGAACCTAACGCAAGAAAATTTTCGGTCAATGATTTATTATGACTTTCGTTGTGGGCTTACTCAACAACAAAGCTATGATAGGCTGCGATTAGCATTTCTTAATGAAGCCCCATCACGTGCCACTATTTACAATTGGTTTAACGAGTTTAAGCGTGGACGTAGCAATCTCAATGATGATCCGCGTAAGGGACGTCCTTTAACAGCGACTACTGAAGATAACATCAGTGCTGTGCGACGCATAATAGAGGAAGATAAGAGAGTGACCTATCAGCAGATGCGGTCAAGCCTAGGCATTGGTATGAGTCAAGTTCAAAAAATATTACACGAACATTTAGGCGTCAGAAAGCTTTGTACCAGATGGATTCCCCATACTTTGACCGACGACCAGAAACTCCTTCACATGGACTGGTGTCGCCAAATGTTAGATAAATTCAACGGTGGTGACTCAAATGCTGTATTTGGCATCGTCACAGGTGATGAAAGCTGGATATATTGCTACGAACCCGAAACCAAAAGACAATCAGCTCAGTGGGTTTTTTCTTTCGAGGATCGGCCAAGTAAGGTAAAGAAAGGAAGAAGTCAAGGAAAAAAGATGATTGCCTCATTCTTTGGTCGGAAAGGTCATTTCGCGACAGTTGTGCTAGAAGATGGAAGGACAGTTACTGCAGACTGGTATGTCAATCGCTGTTTGCCTGTTGTCTTAAAAAAAATTCGACCACCACGACAATGCTTCAGCGCACTCCGCAAAACGGACTGTTGAATATTTGACTATGGCAGGTGTCGAGATAATGAGTCATCCGCCATACAGTCCTGACCCTGGCGCCCTGCGACTTTCATTTTTTTCTAAGACCTAAAGATAAAGTTCGAGGTATTCGCTTTACGAGTTCTGAAGATGCGGTGAAAGCGTACGAAAATGCCATAGAAGAGACCCCTAAAGAGGAATGGGCCTGCTGTTTTTCTCAGTGGTTCCATTGAATGCGACGATGTGTAGAGAGGAACGAAGATTATTTCGAAAAACAATAAAAGTATTGGCAACTTTCTACATTAAGCCTTTTTTTCATTTCCCAAATATTTTCAGTGTTACCTAGGTACAATCACAATAACATTTACATTGGTGACCCCGACGTGATCGATAACGACGATGGCGGTTCCAGTTTCTGAGTGTCGGTCTAGCACGTTCAAGTTTCATCATTCGAACACTCAGCTTACCGATCTCCGCCATAATGAGTGCTGTATCGCTCGAAGTGTTTTGACGAGAGACTTCGGCGTTCTGACCTGGACGGGCTATCTCTGCGACGTTGTCTGCCACCGATGCTAAACGGTCTAGATCCGTTGTATGAGTAACGGCTAGGACTGCTCTAACTGCAGAAGGTAAATGAACTTGCCAGGGCACACGAAGAGTGTTGTCCGAAATTTTATCCCGGGCCAAGTTCCTCATCCGTTGAAGGAGCTGGAAAGGTTTCTGATCCCCAAGCTCCATGTCGCCTATAAGCTTCTCTATCTGCCTGGTATTGGAGTCTTCGTACAGCGTTAATAGCTTGGCCTTTAAGGTGTTCATTTCATAGTCTCCGGTTTTTTTTAAAAATAAATATAGGGCTTGCTCTTGGCTACATTACTATACGGTTAAGAAGAAGCCTAAGATGGAGCGAGCTTACCCAGAGGTACTGGTTCTCCCACACACCAGCGGAACACAGAAGAACTGTTTGGCGCTGGACTCCGGCAGTAGGATGGTAGCATCCAGATGGCCTCTTACGAAGCCTACCACCGCAGAGGGATCTGTCAGCCGTCACCACTGGTTAGGAAACCAAAGATGCCGTTGCACTAGGAGGTAGATCCCACCACCCCTATCCGGTGGTCTAGACAAGAAATCGCTTATTTGTGTGATGACATCTTTTGGTAATTTTGATACGACTAGATCAAAACGTGAGTCGTCTCCTAATTTTTGTGGCGCCAAAACTGCTTCTGTTCGTATGAACCAAACGCGTGGCTGGTCTGCCCAGAAGTCGGGAATCCGTGATAGAACGGACATAGACATGACGTTACATATATTTGAGTGACTTTCAACACCACTCGTTGAAGCTCCGCGAAATTGATGTTCTTCACACATAACAACAAAAATCACTTCACTTTTAGTCTAATAATTTAAATATTAAAGTTTTAATATCACTAAAAAAATATTGTCAAAAACACAAACGATCGGGGTCACCAATGCAAAATGTTATTGTAATTGTATAAAGGCGAAACTTTGAACTTTACGAACTATTAAATAAAAGATTATTCCGATATGTGTTTCGTTTATTGGCGGCGCGAGACGCTGCCGCTACAAATACAGTTTTACATCTCATTGTTTACATTACGGAAAGTCGATACCATACGTGTCCGCACAAACATCAAAGGAAGACAACAACAAATTAAGTAACTGTTTAAACCACTTGCTTTTGCGGGCAACACAACGCAGGTACCTCAAACAGTGAGTTTTGCGCGGGAAACGAAAAGAGAAAGATGGACTTTGTTTCGTAATTTTGTGAAATTATCCTAAGCGGCATTTATTGTGATAAAGTGGTGGCATTGTTATAATAATGTGTCAGTGAGTAGGATAAATCAAATAAAAGTGAGAAACAAGGCAAGGCACTCCTATTTGACTCTGATCCACGTTCTCGCGTAAAACTCCTGTATTCATTGAAATGTATAAACCACCCATACATTTCAATGAGTTAGGTTAGGCTATTATGTTTATGTAAGTATTTATGATATTGTTTAATATGTATTTTAAAATGTCATTATAACTAAAGACTAGGCTGTGTGGACTCGTCCGTAGCCGTTAAATTTATATGAAAAAAAAACAAAAACAGTTGTGTATGCCGAGAACTGAGCATGTGTAAAGTAGGACATAATAATATTATTTAGGTATAGTACCACAGGTACCTATAACTTTGCCGTAACACTAGTAGGGCTGCCAAAGCATCACTTTTCATAATCGTTAGCTAATAGACAAAGGTAAACTTGTGGTGCCGGCATATAAAAAGAATTGCACCACCAATAATTATCTTTCTATGAGTATCGTGAGGAGAATAAAGGAGTACTGCCAGACAGTGGCAGCAGGAGACGGACAGCAGCGTCTTCTCATTTGGCCAAATTACCATCGCCAACCTAGCCGCTTAGCTAAATTAGGGCAAATCTTGGAATCAAATTACAAGCGCTGTTGACCATATTAATTTATCCCACTTCACCCACCGCCACGTCAGAAATACATACACATTCTAATTCGGTAAGTAAATACTAAATGCAGACAAGAGGACATGTGATTTAAAGAGACGGATGTTATACTTATTCTATTCGCTATTCCATGCGTTTTCACAATCTGTAAAAAGTAACAACCCATTTTCGCTCACTGTTGAGCACGGGTCTCTCTCCTTTTTAAGGAGAGGGCTTAAGGCCTTAGTACCACCGCGATGGCCTAGTGTGGGTTGGTGGACGGCGAGAGCGACGCTGTGGCAACATCAATCATCATCAACCCGCCGTTGGACGTTTCTCAAGCCGCCCGAAGGCCTTCAACATGGCTTAACGACTGTCATCTCATGATAACAGCAGGGACCAACGGCTCCCTCCGAAGTACGGAATCGCTCAACGTATGATGCCACAAACGGTCACCCATCCAATTAGTGACCGCTCCCATCGTTAATTAACATTCGTGACAGAAACTGATCACCGAGCCTTAGCATAATCGACGTAGACATCCTTATTTTTTTTACCAGCGGAGTGTACTCTGTAAAACAATACTCAAAAGGTTTACCTTCAGGGGAGCGAGGATGGTCGTTGAAGTACAGCTTAGCAAACTCCGAGAGGTCGTTGGGCACCTCCGAGGACGGGGTGACGGGAGGGACAGCACTCGCGGGCGGCGAGGCGGCCGCTTCCATCTGGTTCAGTCGCCTCTCCACGCGCTCTTTGCGGCGAGCGTGGCGTTCTGTACTCTGATGGGAGGGAATAAGGTTTATAATTGATGGGTTCGATTTGTTTAAGCCTTGTTTCTAGGTTGCACCTTATTAGTACGATATCAATTATTTTCTCTTGGTGAGACAAAAAGGATAAGAAAAAGTAGGAAAAATAAAGATGTACCATGTACAGACAACGGCACGTCAACCTAGCACAAAACGTAAAATTTTCTCAATTGATATTGATCTCTACTTGTTGGACTTAAAGTTGAAAATAAATTAAATAACCTTGAAATTTTTGAGTAGGTTGACCTGCCGTTGTCTGTACATTGAAATATTTTAATTGTTTAGCAGCTTCTTAGTAACTCTTAGTTTTGCTTTTCTTATAACCCGGAAATATTCATCTGAACATAAAATTTTCCTGTCTATCAATTTTTGACCCATTATACTATTGTTTTTTTTTATGATTTGAAGAACTTAATGCATTTAATAGAGTAAACGATAAAGAAAAAAAAACATTCATAGGCATCGCGCTTTGATGAACATGTGAAGTGTAAGACTTATCAATAATTTTCACAATAATATCAGTGGCAGAACCAGTCACCAATATATCCTATGATTAGAAATGCGACACATCTGGGGTGACTGGTTCTGTGCATGGCAGTTTGGGCAAATTTCCGGTCATAAATCCACAGGATAAATGCCCGGGGTGCCTACAATGGGTTATGCCTATATTGAACATCTATACTAATAATATAAAGCTGAAGAGTTTGTTTGTTTGTATGTTTGTTTGTTTGAACGCGCTAATCCCAGGAAGTACTGGTTCGAATTAGAAAAATCTATTTGTGTTGGATAGTCCATTTATCGAGGAAGGCTTTAGGCTATAAAACATCACGCTGCGACCAATAGGAGCGAGGCATGAGTGAAAAATGTTACAAAAATAGTCGCCATCATAATATCAGAAACTGACGCGGACGACGTCGCGGGCAACAGCTAGTATTGGATAAATGGACTAGCAGCTCCTCTCACTTACAGTGGAGTCTCCGTTGAGCATGGGCGGCGGGCTGATGCAGGTGTCCGCGGGCGCGGGCGGCGGGGACGCGGGCTGCGTCGGCGGCAGCGGGGCCGCGGGGGCAGGGGCCGCGGGGGCAGGGGCCGCGGGGGCTGGTGCCGCGGGGGCAGGGGCCGCCGGGGCAGGGGCCGCCGGGGAGGGGGCCGGTTGCTCCACCTCAGGTTCTTTTGTGGGTACTCTGAAGAAAAATCATGTAGGTATAGCCTATGTTGCCCGCAATAAATATATAATAATAATAATAATAATAGCTAGCTCGAGATCGAATTTTCAGCTATTTATCTAACGCCCCGTCGATCTAGTGGTTTAAATACCGGGCCAAGATCTCGGGGTCTCAGGTTCGATCCCCGGGTCGGGCAACAAAAAGTTTCGAATTTTCGAACGTTGCTTGGGTTTGTGATCACCAACCCGCATTTGGCAAGCGTGGTGATTGTGCCAGTTCCCATCATTGATGTGGTAACTTGAATTATTATAGGCTGTTACTTTACTTTTTTTTTTAGCTAAAACGTCGTTTCATTAATGAGGAATGCATCAATTTTAGAAAATAATTTTGTTATAGTAATCTCGATAAAAGAAAGAGAAATGAGTAATTAGTCACAGTTTCACATAAGATCAAAAATTACGAAGTTGTGAAAGTTTGAAGGTCTTTAATTTTGTACAGAAAATGGTGTACGACTATGACGTCATAGAATTCTTGACATCCACTGCTTAAAAAAATTATGATATGTTGTATCCGTGTACAAAGGTAAATATACTAGTTTTTTTTATCTCATTTCAAAATTAACCCTTACCCACTATCTTCAGGCAGAGGCATTGGGGGAGGCGGTGCCGGTGGTGGTACGGCAGTAGGCGGGTCGGCAGCCCGAGGTATGACCGACTCGTATATCGGCTCCTTGCCGTTGATGACCGACAGTTTGCCGTTTGGTATCACGCCGTTTGTCAGTTCTGGCGGGGTAGTATCTGTAGGTATACAATTAATATGTTTTTAAATAAGAAAAAATAATTAAGCTTTTTCCATTTCACGCAACTGTTGGGTGATAGATAAGAAGATTTCATATCATATATTTTCTATTATTATTTTGTGAGGCTTAATATTCAATGGGTCTCATTTGGTGAGAGCGTTTTTCTGGCATTAAAATTAAATCCTTTCTTAACATTTTGAAATGATGTGATTTGAATTCATGCGGTGAATGAACCTTACCTTTTAAAATGAATAGCTGAATCAATATTACGAGTATACAGGGTGAAATTATAGCACTTTCCAAAATTTTTATAGGCGTTCGGTATCGTATTTAGAGCCCATTTATGAAGTAAAAAATGTAAATCAAGCTTTCACCCCAAAATATTTTTCGCAATATAGTTTTCAATTTTTACGGTCCTAGGCCTGATAGGTATAAAGGGAAAATCAAAAACGTATGAATAGTATCGTAATGAATGAATGAAATGTGAATCGCGTAAAAAAAGTGTTGCTAGACGGCCGTATCAAAACTTTTAGATTTTTTGCGGAAATTTTATAAGTGCTTTATCTTGACATTTTTGTACTGGGCTATACCAAAAGAAAAAATACGTCATTTGTTTTTTGTCTCGTAGATTGATGTATTAAAATTTGGAAGGTGGTTAAAATTTCATCCTGTATATATCACTAAGATTATTTTAATTGATAAAAAACTAAAAATAAAAAAATATACAAGATGTTATTATACATAATGGTTACATAACGTTGTTTAAATTTGTTGTGATAGTGTTTTTTAAATAAAGGTGATCGTTCTAAGAAAAAAAAACGTAGGCTTCTTTTGCCACGCGGTTAAAAATTCTTTAACTGTTTGGGTATCTAGATTTGTTATTTAACATCAATGGCAAACAACACGCACAGGATACAATCAGATGCCTTACTCTGCAACACGAAGCTCGTATTTACGGATATATCTGTCTCTTTCGGATACTTTAAGACATCGGTATGAGTGATAGGGACAGATGGATTCGAATATACGGACATTGTGTTGCGGAGTAAGGCCTCAGTACCAACTGCAGTACCTTTAGCGGCCGGCGGCGGCGGCGGCGGGCCGGCGGGCTCGGGCAGCGTGCAGGCCGGCGGCGGCGGGAACACCGGCGACTCTTCCCCCTCGCCATCCGACAGCGGCGGCGGCGGCGGCGGCAGGATCAGCGACGACGACATCGCATCGCCATTCGACATCGGCGACATGCCATTTACCGAGCACGACATTCCGTTCGTGACAGACGAGGTGAGAGACGGGGGTAACGATGGTGTTATGATGTTCTGGAGAGGCAGCGAGGAGGGCGGCGGCGGAGGGATCGCGTCGGAAGGTGCGCCGTCCGGCTTGCGTTGAGCTTCCGTGTGAGATTTGCTGAGCTCGTTCATCTCGGCGGCCAGGACGTGCTCCAACTGTAACGATCATAGAATATTGAACTTTCTTGTTGCATTTATAAACCTTAACATTTGATCGGAATTTGCACCTTTTTCGATCCGATTGCATGAATCATAATCGCAGGCAGATTCGTAACCATGGTTCGTGTAACCGGTTGCAGTAAATCCCGGTTGCAGAAAATCCTATAAGGTATAAGTGTAAGAATAATGTGCTGGGCTGACTGGAACAGCTCATTGCAAGGTTGTGCGTGAAGCGATCTAATAAAAAGTAGCACAAAGTTTTAAATTAGAACAACGGTTTAAATAATAGGCGACATAGAATCGATGATTGAAAATTCCAAGCTTCATTCAGTCCGCAATCGAGTAAGCAGAGGAAAACCACATAATGGCAGATTTACATAAATCTACCTTCCAGTTTCCCCGCAAAGTGAGTGCATCGGTGTTCCAGTCAGCCATTGATTATGGTCGGTAAAGCCCTTGGCGTGCAAATAAGCTCTGCACACTACGTCTAGCTAAATTAAAATGCCGCAGAATACCAGCGTTGCCACGACGTTTAAGCGGCCACGAAAAATGCTGAGCGGGAGTCCTTTTTGGCATTATATAATCTATTTGTGTATTTTAAATCTTGTAAACTGTTTTATGTGTCAATTTTTTATTTACTTTTTATTGTTACAATTTGAATGCCAAATAAATATGTTTTTTCTTTTTCTTTTTTCTAAAAAACGATGCAAATGCAGGGAGCATAAATTACTTCATATCGGTTAATTCTTAACTCTATCAAATTATTATTTACTTTATTAGATACATATATACCCTACCTAGAATTGCTGTGCATGCCCCTGTGTAGCCCGATCAAAATGATACTCAAAATAATAAGGTATGATGGCGTTTAAATAACGGTAACGTTCCAAATAATTCTCATATCCTGATGCAAATCGTCCGCGAGTTTGTCCATAGAGTCGCCGATCTCCGCGATGCTCGGCTGGTGGTGGTCCGGCTGGCCATCAAGACTCCCTTTCAGAGCCGACGTATTAATAAAAGAAGGCCAGTAGTACAAATAGTCATTCTCACCTCCTGATGCAAATCGTCCGCCAGTTTATCCATAGAGTCGCCGATCTCCGCGATGCTCGGCTGGTGGTGGTCCGGCTGGCCATCTGGGGCTCCCCTCTGGGCGGGCACATCGGCCAGGAAGTCGAACAGGTTGTCCAGGTTGAGGGAATCCGTTCGCGGGCCCGCCCCGACGGCGAGACCGCGAAGCTGTTCCGCCATGTTCTCGAGTTCCGCTCGTTCCGCGCACACCTTTTCGGCTAAGCTGTAAAGACACACGAATAATTAATATGACTGATAGAATAAGTACCTATCTGTAATTTGACGAATAAAGCTTTTTTTATAATAACTATTTTAGAATGCCAATACGCAATGGTATGACGAAGAAAGGTAATTTTTATTTACATAATATTGTGAAGTGCTAGCCTTTAACCAGTTATGGCCCCTGAATAAGATGACTGTCATGTAAGATACTGCTAAATAAAAGCTAGTATGCATTTAAAATATTTCTACACATAGATGCACAAACAAACATTTTTCATTGTTTTTCAGGGCGACTCTTATATTCTAATAAAACATCGACCACTATAAAAAAAATATCGCATGGCAGAAACAAAATAGTTATAAACACTTGTCAGAAATTAGTATAGTCTAAAACAATATCCTTTCCTACGAGCGATGCAATACAATTTTCTTTTACAGGAAAACTCACTACGATTGTAATTCAGTAATAGTAACACATAACCTACCTGTTCCTCTCCTCCCTGAGCTTGATCTCCTGGTTGACCCTTTTCATCTCCCTGAGCGCGGTGGCGACCTCTCTAGCGAAGGCGCCTCTGAGATGCCTCTGCAGCGTCATGGCGGCTCTTCTGAGGCGGAGGAACGCCGCGCGTTCCTTCCAACCTCGCCACGCCGCTTGCAGTACTATCACAGCGCTGCGCCATTGGAGATACTGCCGTCTCTTTACTGAACCTTTGTACCACTGAAGATGAAAATGAAAACGTTAAGATTTTGAACTAGGTGTCTGGCTTCTCCACAGTATATCATAACCACACCTAAATCTACTACTGGACAAAGGCGTCTACAATGTCGAGTGAATTAACGGGTCGTCAGCTCTAAGGCTGCTACTGAAACGAGTTATAAAAAAACATTTTCTATATTCTTTGATCTCGGCGTGACCTTCGTCGTTTTTCTGATTTCCACATAAACAAGTGTTTTAGCTATGTGATATTGTTTACACATCAGCCATTAATAGGCTTTTCCAAAAAAGAAAAGAACAAATTGTGTGTGTATGAGTAAAGAGGAGCTCTTCTGGCAGAGCTTCTTTTTAAGCACCTCTTAAGACACCCATATGTAAAATATATTTTTTTAATTGCTTTCTGTAATTATTTCTAATAGAATCAACGCAATTATTATGTTTAGTACTGTTATTCTGAACAACTCAACTCACTCAACTTGTAGGTCTTGCAAATGTTATGATTACAAATTGTTGTCTGTAATCTCGACATTTAAAAAAAATCTTCAGTCTTCTTTGGTTCATTCAGTACCTACTTAAGTTGGTACTTAATAAGTATTTTTTAATTTAGAACATGTTACTTTACACATGATCGACTAGCCCACAAGACAAAATACACTAAATAATATAAAATATCCAAAAAACTTACTTTCTGAATACGTAAAGCTGAAGACTGCAGCAGAGCGGTCCTCTTGGCCTCAAGTGGTGAATGCACCGAGCTTCGCATGAATATCTTTGTGTGTCCAATCTGCCAGTCATCTTTCGGTGCCATTACTACTGCCATTATAGTTCTGAGAAAGATGTAAGGCCACTTTGAATCTTGTGAATATTGCACTAGATGAACAATGTTAATGTATTAATTTGCTCAAACACAAATACCTCCACTATTGATTGTCACTTCTAGAAAAGCAAATTTCACTAGACATAAGACCACATGTAAAATAAATAAAACATTTTTCACAACAAAATTAACCTACATTCAGCGTAAGATTCAAATGTTGTTTTTTGAATTGTAGCGGATCGAATCTGATATATTATATTCATTGGCTACAATACTGGATATTGTCACTCTAGCACGTGTACTCATACCCGCGCTATATCTTGTCGGGATTCTAGGCCTCGGATGGGGTAGCAGACAGCGGTAGCGGGCCTAGAAGTATGTGCAGAACTGCAAATATGTCCACAGAGATACTAGAGTTACCCTATCACAGATACTCACGCTACATCGGGGTTCCTAGGCCTGGGATGAGGTAGCAGACAGCGGTAGCGAGCTTGGAAGTATGGCGCAGAACTGCAGACATGTCTACAGAGATTCTAGAGTTACCCTATCACAGATACTCACGTTACATCGGGTTTCTAGGCCTCGGGTGAGGCAGCAGACAGCGGTAGCGGGCCTGGCTGTATGGTGCATACATGTCTACAGAGTTGCTATAGTTACCCTATCACAGATACTAACGCTATATCGGGGTTCCTAGGCCTCGGGTGAGGCAGCAGACAGCGGTAGCGGGCCTGGATGTATGGTGCAGACATGTCTACAGAGATACTAGAGTTACCCTATCACAGATACTTACGCTACATCCGCGCTCCTAGGCCTCAGATAGAGCAGTAGAAAGCGGTAGCGGGCCTGGAAGTATCGCGCAGAACTGCAGATATGACCACAGAGATACTAAAGTAACTCTATCATAGATACTCACGCTACATCGGGGTTCCCAGGCCTCGGGTGGGGAAGTAGACAACGGTAGCGGGCCTGTATGTATGGTGCAGAACTGCAGATATGTCCACAAAAATACTAGAGTTACCCTATCACAGATACTCACGCTACATCGGGGTTCCTAGGCCTCGGGTGAGGCAGCAGACAGCGTTAGTGGGCCTGGATGTATGGTGCAGACATGTCTACAGAGATACTAGAGTTACCCTATCACAGATACTCACGCTACATCGGGGTTCCTAGGCATCGGGTGGGGAAGTAGACAACGGTAGCGGGCCTGGAAGTATGGCGCAGAACTGCAGATATGTCCACGATATACTAGAGTTACCCTATCACAGATACTCACGCTACATCGGGGTCCCTAGGCCTCGGGTGAGGCAGCAGACAGCGTTAGCGGGCCTGGATGTATGGTGCAGACATGTCTACAGAGATACTAGAGTTACCCTATCAAAGATACTCACGCTACATCGGGGTTCCTAGGCATCGGGTGGGGAAGTAGACAACGGTAGCGGGCCTGGAAGTATGGCGCAGAACTGCAGATATGTCCACGATATACTAGAGTTACCCTATCACAGATACTCACGCTACATCGGGGTTCCTAGGCCTCGGGTGGGGTAGCAGACAACGGTAGCGGGCCTGAAAGTGCGGTGCGGGGAGATGCACCGGGTACCCGTCGCGGCGGATGCGGACGATCTCGTTCATGCCGAGGTACTTCAGCTGTTCTAATACGAGCTGGTCGTTGAATTTGCCGGCTTCCTTGTTCTCATTCGGTTTTATACAACGGACGTACCTAGTAATAAACGAAGAAAAATAGAAATCGTAATTATACTGATTTAAACTGAAATTATCGTAAGAGTTAGTTGTTTCGAGATTACTGCCATGTACCTTGTTTTTCATAAGTTTCCTATATTTTAGCACTGTCGTAGGCGCCATGATCACGAGAGAACTAATGACACTGCGAGTAGGTGGTGGTTACGAATAGATAAACCATAATAAATAAAATAATTCTAAGTGTTATTTTTTAATGTATTGTTTTTATGTGAATGTTGTGCTCGGCTGTTATCGGAGTTCAGACTAAGTATGTGTAATTAGTGTTACCTTATGTATTGTGTTTTGGTTTGTTCTCTGTAGCTGTGCCTTATTAATAAATAAAATAAAAATTAAAAAAATATATCAGAAACTCATAAAAAACAATGTACATCCATGGTACAAATGTCGAAACAACTAACTCTTATAAGTAATAAATATGTAAGAGAAGTGTCCGACAAAACCCCTTTACACTAATGTCTCTTTCGGTATTTCTGAACGCTAGTCTATTCAAGGATCAAGATTTTTTTAATTAGGTGTAGACAACAACATAATATACCGATTTCAAAAAAATACTCAATGGTGACATTATCGGAAACGCGATATAGTGAAAGGGCGGAGTAATAGTATAAAATTGATGAATAACAGTGTCTTACCAAACATCGGTGGCTTGTAACATGTCGACAAGCGATTGCAGTTGACATCTAAACGTATCCACCACTGTAGGCCGGCCTTTGGACGTGCCACGCTGCGTTGTGCCGGTGGAATTGGGGCTTGACAGAGATAAATCCTATAATGAAAGAGATTTAATGGAAATCCGCCTTAAAGAACCATGTTCTTGATTTCATATACATAAAAGGAAAAATAAAATAAGATACTCAATCAGCGACCGAAAAACGTCCACATAAAAATGAAAGCTAGAACATTTCGCCCTTTCAACTTGTAGCATTCAATCTAATGTCATAAACGTAAGGTTGAATTTCTATTGTGGCAGGTATGAAACTGACAACAGCAAAGATGACTCATTGCGGACATTTTGAAATGTAATTTAATACGTTATAAATTCTAATTTAAATAAATGTTTAAGACGCTGACTGCAGCCGATGACCTTGAGCAATAAACACGCCCACAAATTTATTCGTCTTTGAATTGCTTTCACACCGCCACAGCTATCACCGTCGATTCTCGTAGGAGTGAAAGAGAAAAAGCGCATGGAATAGAAGGGCCTAAGTGCCAAACAATAAAATTCGTTGTGCAATTTAAAATTGCCATTTTATTAAAAATCTAAATCAGCCATTTGCTTAAGCAACATGTAATATACAATATAGCAAAATTTTATTATCATTGTTATACGGACTGCTGAGAAAAATGGTAATTTATGTATTTTCAGAGGCTACTTTGAGATTTTTTACTATCGAGAAAAGTTTTTAGAATCGTGTTTTGGAAACAGCCACCTGTTCGAAAATATGATCAATTACAACTACATAGAATTTGGCAACAATACGAGCCATAGGCTTAAAGCAAAACAATCTTCATTGAGCTCAATTTGGCTCATGTCAGCGTCTTAACTAGCAAGTATACACAATAGGAGTTACATTATTCAAATCAGATTTTCACCTACATTGTTGTTTCCTTTATATTTGGATACCTGTGACTCCCACAGTGGAAAGAAATAAAATTGGGGCACCCACTATTTGGATTCTTACGTATTACTATATTATTAACATACCCCCTTATTCATAATAACGGAAACAGTCTAATAAACCTATTTTAGCTATTACACTGTTTTGTTTTGTTCTCTTTTAGCGCTGTCATCATTTAAAAGAAAGTGACAAAACATTGTAATAGCTAAAATAGGTTTATTAGACTGTTTGCGTTATTACGAATGAAAAAAAAAATAAGGGGGTTAGTGTTTACCATGTTAGACTGGTATTACTAATAAGAACATAGTTAATAAAATAAAATTTAAACTTACATGACCCGGCGGAGCGAGATCCTGTACATAATCGGCCAATTCTCTCACAAACGGGTTAGCTGATCTACTCAGATGGTCTATGAACGCATCCTGTTGGGTGTCCCGATTCTTATCGACAAATCCTTGGACGCTGTAAGTGACGGCACCCGCGTAGTGTTGAACGCCGAACTCCTCCTCCCATTTGCGGCGGGAGCCTTTAACGAAGCTTTGGTGCTCGCCGAATTCGCCTTGGATGTTCGTAAGATATGCCCCATCAGAACCCTGAAAGAAACACATATTTTGTTATAAAGAAAACGAGGATAGTTCCGAGAATAGATCTATTTTAAAATAAAGTGCAATTCCGTGTGCTTCATGGCATTGGCTTCCTAAAACTGTCTAAACTGATCTCTGTATGATACAATTCTTGTGTGTTTTGGCCAAAAAAAAATAGTTAAACGACCAAGAAGCTAGACACCGCACAGGTTTTGATGCAAGAAAACCAAAATATCAGATAGAAGTTGTTTTAAAGTAGGTTTCGCATACCTACGCTTGACTTTCGCTACAATGATATGAAAAATGATTTGAATACCTATTTTAATTTACCTTGGGCATATGGCACTGTTCGCTTAGCAGTTTGAGCAGGCTCCTCGGTGGCTTTTCTAGAAGTTCGAGACAGGCGGCGTTGTCGGTGAACTGGATTTGATTGTACACTATCCCTTCTTGTCGATACTGTTATAACAATACATTAGGCCATTAACATAATATTCGATTTAATAACACAGCAAATTATATTTCTTTGTTGCGGCAACCGGCAATAGGCTACTTAACTCACATCAAATTTGACGCAAAAAATGAAAAGTTTCTGTAGTATTTCACTTAAGAAACCAATATTTATCGATTCAGTTAACAAAAGTGCAAGATAGCTACATATACATATTCAATTTAAAATTTAATTCTGAACACGTTGTCGGTCATGTTATGACGTCATAGGACTCTAAGCAAACTTCATGGCGGATCTACCGAGTAAACTTCGTTATGTTGCAAATACTTTGTTATTGTCATTTACATTTTTGAAATAAGTGACTCAGGACGTGCAGTGATAGAGGTTTAATTCCTCAACCCCAGGAGAAACTCAGGTGCCACGATAACAATTGATTTTAATTGTGTCTGGAATAACTCACGATCGAGGGATTAATATTTGTCCTACCCCTAATTCGACTGTAATTGATACTTCTTCATCTTTTTATTGACATGAGAAAATCTAACATCCATGATGTTAGATTCGAAAACCCAGATTATCTGGGTTTTCGAATTTGTATTACATACAAATCTGAATGTTGGTTAAATATCAAATCTTTGTTTTGACCCCAATGTCGTCACAGAACAGAATATGTCCGACTGCGTTTTCGGTGGTGTACGAAATTAGGACTTTTTGAACAAAGTTTTACGGTTTTCTAAGTAAAAATATAGGGATACAATTTTTTTCGTCTATACAGGCAATAAATTATCATTTAAGATATACTTCAAGAAAAAGAAAAGTTGTCTATTGACTTCGAACGTATTTAAAAATTTATATGTATAATATACGTACAATCTCCTGCTCAAGCGCGAACACGTAATTGTTGAAGAACATGTGCAGCTTCTCGTTAGCGTAGTTAATGCAGAGCTGCTCAAGGGAATTAGCGGCGAAGTTCTCGAAGCCGAAGATGTCGAGCACGCCGAGCGCTCTGGGCGCCTCCCGTCCGGGCGCCGAACAGCTGTTCACGTGACGAACGAGCCAGGCGAACGTGCGCGAGTATAGAGCGCGGGCCATCGCGTGACGGTTCTCGCGGGCCTGTGAAAGTTCAATATACGTTGTATGAAATAGGCTTGACTATGACTATGCCTATTTCTTTTTTATTTTGTAAAAAAAAGCTAAGTAATTTAAGACGTCACTATTACTTACCGTATTCAAATAAAAAATTGTTTATTATAAAAGCTATTAAAAATCTTATTCAGCAAATAGCTTAAATGAAATATTACTTAAAAGGAATGGTGATTTCGAATTATTTGTGAATGGTTTCATACTAAATTGTAGAGTTTGTAAATGTAACCTATTTGGTCGCATTGTTGGTAAATGTAGCCTATTCGTTTCGTGTTATTGGTGAATGTAGCCTATTTATTTCGTATTGTTGGTAAGTGTAGCCTATTTGTTTCGTATCGTTGGTGAGTGTAGCCTATTTATTTCGTATTGTTGGTGAATGTAGGCTATTTATTTCGTATTGTTGGTGAGTGTAGCCTATTTATTTCGTATTGTTGGTGAATGTAGGCTATAATTTATTTCGTATTGTTGGTGAGTGTAGCCTATTTGTTTCGTATTGTTGGTGAATGTAACCTATTTATTTCGTATTGTTGGTGAGTGTAGCCCATTTGTTTCGTATCGTTGGTGAGTGTAGCCTATTTATTTCGTATTGTTGGTGAATGTAGGCTATTTATTTCTTATTGTTGGTGAGTGTAGTCTATTTTTTTCGTATCGTTGGTGAATGTATCCTATTTATTTCGTATTCTTGGCGAATGTAGCCTATTTGTTTAGTATCGTTAATAAATGTAACCTATTTATTTCGTATTTTTAGTGAATGTACCCAATTTGTTTCGTATAGGTTAATGTAACTTATTTGTTTCATATTTTCAGTGAATGAAGCCTATTTGTTTCGTATAGGTACCTACCTCGGGCAACCGCAAAGGAATGTCGGTCACATTTCCTCGAACGTTGATCTGTCTCTCGAGCAGCACCCGCTGGGCGGTCGGCGGCGCCAACCCCAGCAGGTTGGCTACAGCGTCCACTGCTTCTGCATCTTCAGGCGCTAGGGTAGAACGTTCGCCGTCAATGTCCTGTTAAAAGGAAAAGTTATCAGAGATAACGTAACTTAATATCTTACATATCTTAGTAATGTTATAAATGCGAATGGCAATAACTAGTTAATTATAAATGTATGTTTTTAAAGCCAAAGTTAGTAGATATTTAACACGAGTTTTAATTTGGAAACAAAAAAAAACGAAGCTGCCATAAATATTTTCTCATTTTGTTTTTCAAGTGACTAATAGACATGGGCGTTTTCGATATTTTACAATAACCGCTAGGCAACCGATATTTAGTTTTGATATCGATATCAAAAACAGTTTTTTGATATCGATATCAGTCGTAACAAATATTATGAATATCCTGAATTAAAATTAAACCGTATTCATATGTAGTTTAGTTAAATTTTCCTTTGTAAGACACTCGCTTCGCTATGTGACAGGCCGACGACTCAACTTCTACAAATTACGCAATATACAAATTGAACCTTATTGCTAATAAACTAATAGCGAAATTCTACAGAATAACCAAATCACCCGAGCATTCCCGTTGCCGCGCTGGTAGCAATATTCGCTTCATCTCTTTTACACCGCCTTAAGTACGTTTATAGAAAAGAGAAGGAGCGAATATCATGATAGCATGATGCGTTGCCTAAGTTAGTTGCGTGCGTATCGTTTTTGATCGGTTTTCGTTTTTCAGTTGCCCGTTAGTTATGGTTCTCGTATCGAGTTTACGCGCGCGTTTAGTTATTGTGATATCGGTTATGTAGTTATGCGATATCGATACGATACGATATCTAGCCGAAAACGGTTATTAGTTACGTTTTGATATATCGAACTCATGCCTAGTGACTAATCTTTCAGAGGAATTTTAGCTAGTTATATTGCATTTATATTAAGTTTCGCATTTATAAAATGAGTAAATATTATAAATGCAAACCTCGTGTTGTTGCGAACATGTTTGCTAATCAATGACGCCAAAAACGTTGAACGGATCTGGACGAAATTTAACACTGAGAGAGATATATGTAGGAATAACGTGCGATTATTTATTCACGTGTATAAAGTCGCAGGCAACAGCTAAAAGAGTATATATGAATTAATAGAGCTTACACCAACTTTTAATTAATACTTTTTTTTCTACAGCATACCTGAAATTGTATGTTCCCAAGCCACAGCACAGCGGCTAACACTTTAAACAGCCCCTCGCACATGTGTGGCGGTACTTGCAACACAGTGAGGGCCAACTGCAAGGCCTCCAGCTTGCCTTGCTCGCCGGCCCGGCCTTTACGAGCCTCTTCGTCTTCGGGACGTAGATATTTGTAGTGGATGTCGTCTCGCAGACGGAGGGTCGAGCGGAGTTCTGCATTGTGCTGCGAAGAGCGAAAGATGTAGTTAGAAAAGGGTCACTGAGGAGGTAAGATTATGGTAATGAGTCTTCTAAGAGTTAAGTGCTTTTTAGTATTTGATTAAGGGTTGGTGGGATATTGTGGTATTGGTATTGGTAGTGGTATATTTTAACATATGATTGAGATCCAATTACGATTCAATTGAGCCATTTGTAAATTAGAATTGGGAGCCAGAAGCAGCGTTTACTACCATTGCACCTATCCAACTGGTGGTCCTAAATGATTATTTTATTTCTTTAATTAGTATGACATACAATTGACTGATATTGAAAAGAAGTCCCGCAAAACTGTTTACACAGTTTGTATGATGATATATTTATCTGTGATGGTACCTTAGCTCCTTCTACCAGTTGATAGAACACGTGGTAGTTGGTCTCCCGGGGCGCGGGGCCAGTGATCCGCGCACGCTCCAGAAGGAAGTCCCGGAGCACCGCACCTTTGATCCCGCCCCGGTGATCTAGGCGAACTTCGACGAATTTGCCGAATCGAGATGAATTGTCGTTACGCACTGTTTTGGCGTTGCCTGCAATCAACAATCAATTGTTTAGATATTAGCTTTTCTTTTTTTTAATGTTTACAAAAGTAAGTTATGAAAATAGTATATTGCAATACCACCCAGGTGATTAAGTTTTGAGTATTATAAGATTAAAAGAACCCCAATGTACCAAATTCGTAAGCAATAAAGATTTTGGATTGAAATTGAAATGAAAGTATATGTTTAGGGATATTTTGAAATGATGTTCGCCTAAATTCAAGAAAACTATATTTTCTGAATTTAATATTTGAACTAAATCTACTTTAATTATTATTATTATTAATTATTATTCTTAATATACATATATAAATTACGTGTCACGTTGTTTGTCCGCGATGGACTCCTAAATTACTGTGAAATATAGTGATTTGTAAGTTGTACCGTAACATGAATATTTTAATAAGTGTCTGCGACATGGTGTCAAATTTATGTTAAGTTAGCAGATATGATTTGACTGTGCTATGAAGTTATGTACTAGAGTTTATTTGAGTTAATAAATGTTCGACGTTCAAGCTGGACACATGTCTTTCTCTTGACCCTTGTCTGCGACGGAACCTCACCATCTTCAGAACACACCTCATGGCGACCCTGCCACAGAACTCAATGGAAGTTAGAAGAATAAAGAAAGGAAATCATTAAGAAATATGGAAAACAATAAGATTTAAGAAATTAATTAAAAACAAAGCAAGAAACTCAAATTCTACACAATATCAAGATCAGCATCAAGTTATCATCAAATTAATTATCATCGAGTATGGGGAAACAGCAAAGTAAAGAACAAGTAGTCATCGGCCAGACTGCCAGCGGTGATGCGAAAACAGAAAAATCTACAGACATGAACCTTGCCGAAATACTGGTGGTCGTAGTACTGTCATTTTGGTACTCGCACTAGCATTTATTTTCTCTACAAGAAGTGCCGTCAACAAGCTATGAAAGCCTTACGCCGTGAGTTGACCCGTTTCAATTTGACAAGCAACGCCACGTCAACTTTGGGGCTAACGGCAACACCATAAGAAGAAATTGAACGAGCGGAGTCCAGGGAAATCCCGGCCCACGGAGTCCAGGGTATAGCCCGGCCCACCCATCATTGCAGTCGACGAGCACCTTCGTGTCTTCGAGCATCAGCCTTCCGCATGCAGCCGCAGCGAGCCCAGTCTTCTGCCGCATCAACCGACCTCTACGATGACTAAGACGTTCGCGAATCGCACTCAAACGGTTATTATGTAAGTAATTTTTGCTTGGCTTTAGTTGTATAAGTAGTTAACTTTGTGCTTATTTTATAATTATTATGACAGATGAGTTAATTAATTTGCGTGATTTATTAAAATATTACAAAGGGTATTTAACGAAACTAGGTCCCGAAAGAAGGAAATCAGACCTAGCATTTTAAAAGTTAGCGGAAGCAAAGATAGAATATAGTAAATTGGGGTTTATTTTGTCTCATGTGTACGAACAGCTAGAAAAGTCAGAGATAAGTTCAAAAGACGCTATTTTAGTTAATCATTTAGTAGAAGAAATTAATACTTTATACTATAAAATTCAATCATTGGTCAGTGTAGTGGACTCATCAACCATAAAAATGGCCTCTGAACTGCCTTTTTTTGATATTAAAACTGCCATATCACTGTTACCAGTTATGACTGGACAGGAAACAGTCACTAAACAATTAATAGATGGCATTGAACTATACAGCTCTATGATTAAAACAGAATCGCAGGCGCAATTAATAACATTTGTCCTGAAAACTAGATTGTCTGAAAGTGCCAAATTACGCCTGAACACTAGTTACGATAATGTTCCCAATCTAATCAAAGACATTAAAGCTAAATTATTACCAAAACTTTCATCAGTCGCTATTCAGAGTCAATTGCAACGCTCGCAGCAAGGTCGTAGATCGATCGAGTCATTTGGTAGAGAGTTAGAAAATTTATTTGTGAAGTTAACATTAGCACAAGCCAACGGTGATGACAGTAATTATGAAATTTTACGTCCACTCAATGAAAAAATCGCTATAAAAAGATTTTCGGACGGACTGTCAGACCCTCGACTTAGTACCATTATTGCATCTCGTCAGTTTCCGTCACTTTCCGAAGCCATTACTACTGCTATCGACGAAAACTCTATGTCAACAACAGAGCACGAGGTCATGAAAGTTAGGCATTTTCAAAATTCAAATCGCGGAAATCGTGAAAATCGTCGATATCCTATTCAATCAAATCGACAAAATAATTATCATACGAATAATCATTCCTCAAATTTTAGTTCGCGAAATAACAACTCGAATAATTTACAGTTTCGCAATAATAATGTACCTAACACGTATAATAATTTCAACCGGTCAAATAACTGGCGACGACAATTCAGCAATAACAACGCGCGGAATACGTCAGGTAACATGAACCAAGGTACTAACGGCCAACGCGCTCGCTTTGATGCGCAGGCGACGCCGACGGGAACACGATCGCAGGCCGCGCCGCGTGTTCATGTAGCTCAACAGTTTACACATAGAAATGAACAGGAAACCGTTTCAAATAACAACCAGTTTTTTCGTGACTAATGAAATAAATAATTTCATTTTAAGCTATAATAATAATAGCGTAATTTCATGTTTTATAGATAGAGATATAGAAGTTAAATTACTAGTAGATACTGGCGCCAGTCTTTGTGTAATTAAGTATGATTTAGTTAGGGATTATCCGGATATAATAAGTCAAATAGTTAGTGATAGAATTACCATAAAAGGTATAAGCGGAAATTTAGTTTCAATAGGATACGTATATCTAGATTTATATTTTAATAACAATGCGTTTACTCAAAAATTTTATATTTTTGAAAATATTTCATGTTCGGCCGACGGTATTTTAGGCCAAGATTTTTTCTCAAAGTATAACGCTATTGTTAACTATAAAGATTGCACTCTAACGTTATCAAATAAAGGGTGTTTAATCACAACCGAAATAGTCGGTAAGAATAAGTATATTCATGCAATTCCACCACGATGCGAGGTTATTAAGTACATTCCTACTAACTACTGTAGTGATTGTGTTGTGTTAGCCAACGAAATCCCTTCTCATCCAGGAATATTTGTAGCAGGAATGATTTCTAGACCACAAAATGGTCATGTCGCAGTACGTATTTTAAATACAACTGATGAAGAACGAGTTATAGATTTTTCTTATTTAGAAGTTCACAGTCTAAACTATTTTGAAATGTGTAACTTTAGTGAGAATCAAGTATCTGTTCAACGAGTTAAAACCTTGTTTGACTTACTCGATTTAAGTTCATACTTAAATGAAGAGGAACAAATTAATATTGAAAACATATGTGCTAAATATGCCGATGTTTTTCAATTATCAGGAGATAAGTTGTCAGTTACCAACCTTATGGAACATTCTATTCAATTAAAGGATAATACCACTCCTATTTATAGAAAACCTTATAGAATACCACATGCATTAAAGCCAGAAATTCAAAAACAAATTAAGGAAATGTTAGATAATGACGTCATTGAAGAGACGACATCTGAATGGTCCAGCCCAGTCCTTCTTGTTCCGAAAAAATCTGATAAAAATGGTGAGAAAAAATGGAGACTAGTAATTGATTATAGACAGTTAAATAATGTTATTCAAGACGACAAATTTCCATTACCGAATATTACTGAAATCCTAGATTCACTTTCGGGTAGTATTTATTTTTCGAAATTAGACTTATCGCAATCTTACTATCAATTATCATTACATGAAAACAGCAGGAAATACACAGCATTTCAGGTCGATAAAATGTATCAACTTTCATTGAATAAAGATTCACGTAATATGACAGCATTTACAACAGATAAGACGTATCAAATGAAAAGATGTCCTATGGGATTGAAAACCAGTCCCAGCGTATTTTCTCGGCTTATGACAATAGCAATGTCTGGATTAAACTATAAACAGGCATTTGTTTATTTAGATGACTGTATTGTTATAGGAAATTCCCTTGAAAATCATAACAAGTATTTAATAAGTGTTTTGGAACGATTTCGTAAAGTAAATTTAAAACTTAACCCACTAAAATGCGAATTTTTACGTAAAGAAATAATGTATTTAGGCCACAAAATAACCTCAAATGGTATATTTCCCGACCCATCAAAAACTGAAGTTTTAAAAAACTACCCCGTACCCTTACATACAGAGGACGTAAAACGATTTGTTGCATTCGCAAATTACTACAGGAGATTTATCCCACGTTTCGCTTGTATAGCACGTCCATTAAACAGTCTTTGTAAGAAAAATACACCATTTATTTGGTCACCCGAGTGTGAAACAGCTTTTCATACATTAAAACAGGCGCTCATTAAGCCACCTATATTACAATATCCCGATTTTTCTGACGATAACACATTCGTATTACAAACTGACGCATCAAAACAAGGTCTAGGCGCAGTTTTATCAAATAAAAATGGAACAGTAATTTCTTACGCTAGCCGTAGCCTTAAGCCCGCAGAAATTAGATACCCAATCATTGAATTAGAATTACTAGCGATTGTATGGGCTATTAGACATTTTAGGCCTTATTTATATGGTAAAAAGTTTAAAATTTTAACCGACCATAAACCACTTATTTACTTGTTCAGTATGACCGATCCATCTAGTAGATTAACTAAGTTTCGATTATATTTGGAAGAATATGATTTCATTATTGAACACGTCTCGGGAAAGGATAATGCAGCTGCAGACGCATTAAGCCGTTTACCGATTACGTGTACAGAATTAAAGCAACTAAATGAAAAAGTTGTATCGGTCATTACTAGAGCACAACAGCGAAAACTTGATAAAGCATTAGAAAATAATAAAAGTACGGATTTGACAAACCAGGATTCTGCAACCTTAAGGCCTGATCAACCTAAAGTTGTAGAGATTCTGAAAAAACCTTCTGAAGGAATAGAACTTGTTATATTTAAGTCACATAACGATTTGAGTTTGAATAAATTTAAAAATGATGATGTTATTTATAGCCAATCAGGCAACTGTATTTTTGTGCCCTCAAGAAGTATTATTTACCTATTATCTCGATCGTCATCTACTTTCGAAGTGCTGATGAGAGAAATAGAGTTATTGTGCAAACAATTTAAAATCGAGGAGCTTGTTATTGTAAAAAATAAAGTCAATGAAAATGATATTGAATTACTTTTAAAGGAAATTGATAGTAATCGGACACCGCGTATTCTTGTGATTAAAGATGTTATTCGTGTGACCAATAAAGATGATAAGACTTTAATATTAAATGACTTTCACCTATTACCCACAAGCGGTCACGCAGGTATAAATAGGATGATAAATAATATAAAGAAATATTATTTTTGGACAGGTTTAACTAGTGACGTCACGAACTTTGTAAAAAAATGTAAACAATGTCAAATAAATAAGTTTACAAATAGACAAGTTAAAGAGCCTATGGTCATTACGACAACGACAAATAGTGCATTTGAAGTAGTTAGTTTAGATTTAGTAGGACCTCTAGATGTAGATAATTTTGATTTTAAGTATGCATTGACACTTCAATGTAATTTATCGAAATTCGTCGAAGCTTACCCATTACGCCGAAAAGACGCAGAAAGTGTAGCTAAAAGTTTCGTAGAAAATTTTATTTTAAGATTTGGCTTGCCACGCTCTATTATAACAGATCAAGGAACAGAATTCACTTCATCAATAATGACCAATATTTGCAAATTGCTAAAAATTAATAAACTACAATCAACTGCATACCATCACGAAACAATAGGTGCGTTAGAAAACACTCATAAAAATTTAGGAGCTTTTCTCAGAATTCAATGCGACTCTAATAAACAAGATTGGAGTTCATGGTTACCCTACTGGTGTTTTGCTTTTAATACGACCGTACACACTGAAACTAGATACACCCCATATGAGTTAGTGTTTGGAAAATTATGCACATTGCCAAGTAACTTTAACGTACCGATTGAACCATTGTATAACTATGATGATTACCCATTACAAATGAAATACCGTTTACAAAAAGCACAATTTGAAGCCAAGGAAAATCTTTTAGCAAGTAAGGAAATTAGAAAAGTTAATTATGACAAGAATTGTAACTCTGTTAGTTATAAGGAAGGAGATCTAATATTGTTAAGAAATCAAGTAGGAAATAAGCTTGATAACATTTATAGTGGTCCATATGTTGTAATCAAGGACATTTCACCTAATGTAATAATTTTGAAAAATGATAAGGAATTTGTAACTCATAAAAATAATACTAAAATGTTTTACACTTAAACAAAAATGCTTTAGAAAAAAAAAAAATATGTACCTTTTTTTTTTGCTCTCGAAAAGCGGGGGGTGTAATGGTGAACTTTTCGGGGGAGGTGAAATATAGTGATTTGTAAGTTGTACCGTAACATGAATATTTTAATAAGTGTCTGCGACATGGTGTCAAATTTATGTTAAGTTAGCAGATATGATTTGACTGTGCTATGAAGTTATGTACTAGAGTTTATTTGAGTTAATAAATGTTCGACGTTCAAGCTGGACACATGTCTTTCTCTTGACCCTTGTCTGCGACGGAACCTCACCATCTTCAGAACACACCTCAACTGAACCGATTTTAATCAAATTTGCACACCGTGTGAAGTTTGATCCAACTTGAAAGATAGTCGCAGTATTATTTTATTGCAAATTTTCTGTGTAACATGGTAACGTAAACGCCATATTTGATGTCAAAGACATTGTGTGACGTCTTACGTCAAAATCCAATTATATTATTCTGAGGCTAATATAATAAAATCAAGCTTATGTTTTTGCATTCCTAAACAACCAATTGTAGTGCCGAAAAAAACTATTCTAGCCACTCCTCATGTTACGAAAATCTCAAAAGGCGGACTAAAGAAGTACCCAAAGACGAAGCTAATCTTCAGTAGAGTCTTTTTCACAGATTGGTTTTTCACAGTAGTAGAAAGACCACCGTTAATAGGAGTCATACTCATAATGTACAAACATACATCATATTGGATGGGCTTACTAATCCTTATTAAAGTATTGTACGAACTTATTGCTTTTACGCAAGATCCAATATTAGGATAGATACGTAATAGAAACATAAGCCTTTCTCCTCCTCTAACCCCCGTATTTATAAACAAGTAAAAGTAATTACTTGACTACAAGTAACTACTTGAGAGACAATTTGTATGCCTTAATCAAGAAATTACTAGAAGTTATAACTACCAAAAGTTAGCATTTTCAGCCAAATAATATGACTATTAATGGTGATCAATTTCTTTCACTTAAGCACTAGGTATGAACACTTTAAGTTATGACTTTCTTAAGCAATAAGTAATTACTTCTTTATAAATACGGGGGTTAGTCCCGCCGAGGCCTTACTTAGGCTCACCCGGTAACAGGAGATGAAATATGTACTTATAAGTATTTGAAATTTATTTTTTTACTTTGCCTTAAAAGCTGCACTACTTATGATGATACAATTTTGAATCAGTGGTTCACTTCTAGGCAAGGCAAGGTCACCCGATCTTACAAGGACAACGTATGTTGTACGAGTATTTGTTTTAAATGTCTCTTTAGTTTCCCAGCCTTCGACAGTACGCCTTTTGTACCCAAATGAAGTCATATATAAAACTTTAAAATTGTTCCATCCGTCGTAGATGCCACAGGACACGCTCTGATTGAAAGTTAGTGTGATTAATTATTTATTAATATTGTTTACATACCAAAGGCTTCGAGCACTGTATTGGCTTCTAAAATCTGCTGTTCCGCCCAAGAAGCCTGACCTCCCGCTGCGCACAGGTACTGCAGTATGAGCTTGGTGGTTTCCGTCTTTCCGGCACCGCTCTCGCCAGATATAACCACTGATTGATTCTTTTCGCCATTCTGAAGAAATAAATAAATAAATATTTAAGACATGCCTCACTGGGCCACAAAGAGCCATCTAGTCCCAAATTAAGCTACTATTAAGTACCCTGTCTTATAGGCTACTAGACAACCGATAATCTTACTTATATACTTTTTTTTTGTAAATACATACTTATAATACATAGAAAACACCCAGACCAGTACAAACAGACATGTTCATGCACACAAATATTTGTACTGTGCGGGGATGGAACCCGCGACCCATGGCTCAGAAGCAGCGTTTACTACCCCTGATCCAAATGATCGTCGTTCAAGAAGAAATTACTAATGACTGTGACGTAACTTATTAAAGCAATGGTGAAATGAAGAGACATGTCGATTTGTGTGTTGTTCGTCTGGTTATTAAGGGACCAAGTTTCACAAACCTCAGCACTATATCGTTTAAGATCATTGGAAATGTTTAAAAAGAAACTAAATACCTGGTTGATACATAACTGTTTCTACTCAGTGGAGGAATATTTTAATTTTTTCTAACAAAATATATGATGTTAAAATTATTAGTAATTGTTTGCATGCCAGATTCTAGTAAAATGTGTAAAACACTGTTAAAATTTAAGATCTGTATGTACCACATTTTGAGCAAAAAAAAATATTTGATGTTTGATAAAAAAAAGAAAATGTTTACTTTTCAATCGAAAAAAAAAAGATTTAATTTTTCCATGTATGGTTTTGACCAATTTAGATAACTTTCATTTGAAGTGCCAAGAAGAAGCTGATCAAGAAACACGGTTACAACAATACACTATTATCTGTGTGGGGTTGGATAACTCAAGTCTTTGGTGTCTTAACATTTTTATCAGTTCTGAACCTACCTAATCATTAATAGCATAGTAGCTTCTTTTTCATTGATGTTCATGGTAGTTCAGCAATGGACTGCAGTAATTTGTTGAAAATGCGTATTAAAATTCATGCACGAATTTGTCTAAAACCTGGTACCTAGGTACGGAAAGTTTATCCTTATTCGATAGCTTAAATAACCCTAAGTTTGCCCAAAGTAGGTAGTTTCCTTCCATTTAAATATGAAAAGAAAGTCATATTTAGGACAGAAAAATAGTCTTGGAGAATAAGGCAGGAGAAACAAAATAAAAATAATGCTAAACAAACAACAAGAACGATCGTCATGCACGTACTCAAAATAAATTGCCAATGTTTTTCCTTAACATACTCGTATATAACAATTCATAATAAACTCACTAATTTTATTATGAACATAATATTTTGTTTATATTATTTACCTGTAAAGAACTGTATGCTGATTCAGCAAGCGCAAATACGTGTGGCTCTAAACTCCCAAATGCTTTTCCTCGATAATTTTGCATGTGTTCCTGAAATAACAAATAGTTAATGATTACAAACAAATATAAAATTGGCAATAATCACTGTTATTATAATTAATTTTGATTGCTATTATCATTCACGGATATAGTAAGAAGTATCAC
The DNA here is from genome assembly GCA_949315895.1 of Anania crocealis. Classification (NCBI taxonomy): domain Eukaryota; kingdom Metazoa; phylum Arthropoda; class Insecta; order Lepidoptera; family Crambidae; genus Anania; species Anania crocealis. Next base: position 5,188,506 of record OX438868.1, read on the forward strand.
TCGGAACGTATTGTTTAAACAGAAAGTTTTTATGTCGCATAGTAATTATAATCGATTCGTGAGTGAAAACGGTAATTACAGTCAAGTGATTCTAAAACAACAATAAGTATATAAGTTTATAACGTCGTAAATTATAAACCGTAGAAAGTCTTATGGAAATACGAAGCTAATTTGTAAAGCTTGATATAATTTCAGTTCATACCATTGTGTAGCATCCTAGCTCCTTGTACGGATTCACTGCGACTAGAATTGATCCTGTGTAAGTCTGTTGATGTTGTGTTAAGGAATTATCAGGTGTGAAAAATATTCTTTCATTCTTCTTACTAACCTATCTATATTATAAACCCGAAAGATTTGTATGGAAGGATGTATGGATGTTTGTTACTCTCTTAAACTTTCAAAAATACTAAATAGATTCGGAACGCCCGTAACGGCCATTTCCAATAACCTATCTATCTTCAGTTTTGGCATATGGGAGATAGAAAGCAACTTCTATCTTTGTTTCTCTGGCCGGCAAAAACAGAGATAGAAACTTAGCAGCTGCTCTACATTTACATGGTTCTCCTCTTACACTTTTCTTTTTTGACATACCTGCCTTAAAACATACCGATAATCTCTCTCAAACCCTTTTTAGGGAGAGAAATCGTGGGTGTTATTATCAAAATACATAACTCCTTTAAGGTAAACTCTACAGGAAGAAAGATAATATGATTATATTCGTAACGTTATTTTAAGTAAGTATAGAAGCCATTTAAGAATTAAATTTAAGCAAAGCCTGTAAATAAAGCTTTAAAATTCGCAACCGCAGATAAAACTATACAAAACAATAGGTTTCTTATTTTATTTTAGGACAGCAGGATGCGGTGATTAGACGAAATCATGATTGCTGTTAAATTTATGAAAGGATACATAAACGAGGTCGTGCTTGTATCGTCGTTTGAGATTGTCGTTGATGGCGTGCTCCGTGATCTGCGGCATGAGCGTCATGTCGGGCACGCCCGGTATATCGTCGTCGCGCTCCTCCATCTTGCCTGGAACAATTTAAAATATACCGTTAATATTCACTCATGGCATACTCTTACTACTACGGCATAGTACTGAATGACAAGAATTATTAGTTACATATCACGCTTTTATTTCATTTTTAGGAATCTGAGCTTCAAAAGAAAAAAATCAGCACCAGAGTCAGAATATAAAAATACTAGCTGTTGCCCGTGACTTCGTCCGCGTCTTTTTCTGTTATTATGATCGCGATTATTTTGCAACATTTCTCACTGCTGCTTCGCTTCTATTGGTCTCAACGTGATGTTATATAGCCTAAAGCCATCCTCGATAAATGGACTATCCAACACAAAAAGAATTTATCAATTCTGATCAGTACAGTACTTCCTGAGATTAGCGCGTACAAACAAAGAAACAAACAAACAAACTCTTCAGCTTTATAATATTAGTATAGTATAGATTAAACTTCTATGACAGTAAAAAAAATACAGACGTTTATATCGCAAAAAGTCATATATTTCGACATTTTCAAGGGTTTTAAAATACTCGTAAATTATATCCATTGACCTAGCTAACTATAAAATTTGACTCTTAGACCCCGACTCAAAATATGAGCTAAGTCATTTTTACTAAACCGATTCATAAAAAAAGTGTTTATTTGAATAATTTAAAACCTGATTGATTCTATTCTTCATCAATTCATCATGATTGGATCGTGCCCATAATGTACACGTACTAATTATTTTATAATAGTAGACAATTATCTGATCCAGACAAACGGTTGACGACCCCAGTGCACCAAAAACACCCTCTTAACGACCGTTCGATACATTTTCGTCGCCGTTACAGCTATTCGTCAATGAAACTCAAGATCTCTCCGTTAAACACGACAATTTATTAAAAACAAGGGGCTGCCACAGAAGGAGTTTATTCTCTGATCGTTAGATACAAGAGCCATTTTATGTTTCAATAGTTTGAAGATATTAGTAGATAATAATAATACTAGTTGCTGCCCGCGACTTCGTCCGCGTCATATTCTGTTATTATGATCGCGACTATTTTTGCAAAATTTTTCACTCATGCTTCGCTCCTATTGGTCGCACTCAGCATGATGTTATATAGCCTAAAGCCTTCCTCGATAAATGGACTATCCAACACAAAAATATTTTTTCAATTCGAACCAGTACTTGTACAGTGGAAGGAACCAATATCAACAAAAAAAAAGTAACAGCCTATAATCATCCCACTGCAGGGCAAAGGCCTCCATCATTTAATTCAAGTTACCACAGCAATGGTACTGGCATAATAATCACCACGCTTGCCAAATGTGCGTTGGTGATCAGATCACAAAGTGTCACAAACCCGAGCAACGTTCGAAAATTCGAAACTTTTTGTTGCCCGACCCGGGGATCGAACCTGGGACCCCGAAATCTTGGCCCGGTATTTAAACCACTAGACCAAAACGGGGCGTTATGAACTGAAAAAATAAACGATCTTCCGAAGTAGGTTGATGAGCAGGCTAGTATATTAATAAGGGTTAAAGTATGAAATTGCCGATTATTTTCCAACTTATTATTTTGATTATAGCTCTTAAGTATAGTCATATTATTGCGTAATTCTTTTTGTATTGTATCAAAAACTAAATAGAGTAACTTTTGACTAAGAAAAAAATGCAATACTAGTGCCTATTACTTCAAAGGAAGTCGTTGAAAAGACCCCTTACAATGTGTCAGCTGACCTTCTTGCTTTAATTAAGTATATTTGTATTATATACTTTGATTTTCAGAAATTTAAATAAGTACTATATATAATGCGTAGCTTTATAACCATCTAACTTTCACCTTTAATTGCATCGAAAACGGTTCAGGCGTTTTTAAAAAAACTAAAAAATTGTTAGTATGGGAAAATGACTTTTCTCGATTTCGTCCATACAAAACGGCAATTTCATACTTTAACCCCTAATATTACAGAAAACAATGTTTCGATGTTCGAACAGCTTGAAACATTCCAACATATATTTTCGATTGCTATCATGATAGAATACCTATGCTATGAAAATGCAATAAACATTCTCGAATATTGTCAGAATAGATCCAATAACAGATAATCTAGGCCCGATTTTCATCGTTGTTGACTTTTGCCCAGGGCAAAGAGGGTTGCCGCCCCTAATATGATTTTATCTTGTTCATCGACTACTAAATGCTGTCATTATTAGTTTAAGCTCGTGCGCTTATTGATTGTAGTTTATTTTCTAACACCATCTATCACTGTAGGCTTGGTCTTAAAAGTATGTACATGTTGGAATTACGTAGAGTTAACAACGCAAGATCGCTTTTTGAATTCCCCGATAAAAATTCAAGATTGCCCCCAGTCTTCTTCTAAGATAATTATTAATTTAAAAAAAAAGCACCTTATTAATAATTTAAAAATGTATATCCTAAATCAAAGATTACCTTCGTAAAATAATATTTTATTCATCAAAATTGTATTTTATCTAATTATGTATTAGGTACCTGTGTAAATATTTGTGATAGCGCTGCCTAAAAATAATAATAATAATGAAACTTTACGATGCTTTGACAACTTTTTTACGGGAAAATATAGCTACCCAGGAAATAGGATCTAGTCTGTCGTTCTTTTTCGGTACAGATTTATTTGTTGACACAAAGCCGGGCAGACTTCATAAAAATAAAGCTTCCAATTATAGAAAAATGATTTTTGTTTTCATATTTCTGCCAGAAATTGCACTTCATTTCTTTTATCATTGGAGAAATGGCGCTAACGGAAAACAAAAACGCCCACATTCGCTTATTAGAACGCTCGATCATTAAATATATAGGGTGAAAAGAATTAGGGGAAAACTTCCAACGAGAAGTCACATTTTCACTTGAATGGTTTTAACAATGGCTAATTTTTGGTGCATTAAGTAGATATATTTATAGAATACATTGATTTATTGCGGTTTCGCTGAATTTATAATATAATACAGAAAAAGTTTACGCGATCTCTTCTATTTATTAAGCAGAATAAACGCTGATTTATCATGATTGTGATTCACGGTAGTGTAAAAGCTTGTCACTTCATCCGTCATAATAAACGGCAAGGGACTGGCACTCTCGGAGAAAAGAAAGTTAAAAAGTTCAGTCCCCAGGGCCAATAGAGTAAATCTTGAAGAGGGATGCGCGTTATCGGACGGAAATGTCACTTGTCACAGTCACCAGTCGCGGATGGATACGTCACAGCGCCCTCGCACTTGCAGTTTATCGGTATCGCGTTATTGGCGAACTTACTATCTAGCTAGCGTACAGTGGCTTGTACAATAGGCTATACATTTTTGTTGCAATCTCGCCCTTGTGACAACTACGTTAAGATGCCGCAGTGTAAAGCCTGTACAGTCTGTACATTGGTCGGCCGTCAGGGATATTTCGCACTTCGTATTCAAGCAGAGAAAGTTTATTCAATTGTAAGAACATTTTTATAGCTCACAATAGCCGAAAGACATTAAAATTAGTGTTTTAGTATAATCTGATAAATTCTGAAATAGTTTGATAGCCCTAGAAAATTCTTGGAATTATGGAAAATTATCATGTTTTCAAATGTGTTGACGGTCGAACTGCACGAGTTTTTAAAAAAATATATTGTAATTCCCTGCAATCCCTTACAATGACTTTAATTCAGGTTTTGTTAGATAGATGTATGTCACCATCCTGTATATTTAGATGTCAGTTAAGGCTAGCTGTCTTCCTCGTTTAGTTAAGTGGTATGTGTGAGAGAATAAGGACACATTTTAGACACTCACATAATTGATGACTGTCGAAATAAAAAGCAAATTTCGTTTGTAATTTGGATTTCTCTTTAACTTTCATGATTTTACCCCACTACGTGTGTAAATAGGCATTTTACAGCATCTTTGCACACGTAACCCCACTTCGATGCCCGGTCAGAAATAATTAAGAGAACCTGTTTTCTAAGTTGGGTGTCCTCCAAAACGCTTAGATTAGAACTTCGTAATAACAAATTTACTTTTTGTACAACATGCCAATACCAATTGTTAGTACATTGTATCAAATGAATCTACTTTTATGTAGAGGTCAGGTTATGCTGGAAATGTTAAGCTTGATTCATATCAAGCTCAAACTCGAACATCATTGTTTGAGTAACAAATACAGAACTTGTCACATTGTCATAGTCTACGTTCGAAAACGTGACTGAATACGATAGTGGGGGTTGTGTACATACACTGTGACTTCACTTTCATTCAAGCCATTTGAATCGTACAATGAATCGTTCACAGCTTGTTCTTATAAAAAGCCGATACTCAGGTGTGAACAGAAACACTAAAGATAGGAAACGCGTTCTATAAATGCTTCCTACATCCGAGTAAAATACAATTATTTACATTGCAACGTGAAGTGAAGTTGTCACTTGAATCGCGATCGGTGAACTGTTGAAAGACAGTATTTGTTTGTATTATTATTTTATCTTCACATAGTTCTACGGCTGGGCAATACTGGGCATAGATTTCTATTAAGGGGAAATTTGATACAATTGCCACGCTTAGGAGGCCAGCGAATGCAGTTTGACCAAAGCTGCAAATATGAAGAAAACTCTCCCAAAATCTTTTTCTCTTATTAGTGAGATGATTAAAATGTCAAGTCAAAAGAATAACACGCTATTTGGTTTGATTAGGTGCAGTAAGTACCTCAGTGAAATAATTGTTCAATGTTCGTGTTGGTTTTTGTATCCTACAGATTTAGTAATGCGAAAGAATATTGTATTATAAAAGCAGTACACGTGTTTTACAATTAAGAATTTGCACTTAACTAAATTATTATTTAAGCAGCTTAAGATTATGTTTGTTATTGGAAAATAAACGACTTCCTTGTTGGTACCACCAAAAAAATATTGTAAAGGTATAATTGAAAACACTTCAGTCAGCGGAAGATAAATTCTTTTGTATAGCTTAGCATTTAATCACGTGGACAAAGGATCGCAACCTATACCTTGAAACAATCCTGTATGCCCATTAATGTGTAAAAACATTTTACCTACTCGTCGCCTTAACGAACTCAGTTGTTTATGAGGCAAACCAGGACAGGGTGCGCTACCATATTCGTATCAAGAAGTTATTATTAACATACTTATTGTTCGAACAAGACAAAGAGCAAAATAGCAGAATAATCTTAAACTGTAAGAATATACACACACAGTTGATAGTTGTTTGGAGGACAGATTGTAAGCAATAATTCAATCAAGACAGGTGGCAGTATGACTGGACCGATCGTCTGCGGCGCCGACTCTATCGATTATAGTAAACAAACATCTAATGAAAGCTTTAATTCGATTTTGGGCAACGCACTCGGTTGCCGAAACGCTTGGTTAAAGTTAAATGAATGTTTATCGAGTTGGGGTGCGCGAGAGATTAGGGAAAGCTCCCCTTCTAACAAATCAATAACTTTGACAAATTTTATCGTTATTTGGGTATTGGATTTCCCCATTTAATAGGAATGAATAAGGGATATATGTTTCATCAGTATGGATTCAATCTACGGTACATTTTTTAGTATATTGCCAGTTGTATGAAACAAAATATTTTTTGCTCCCATTTTATGAAGTTTTTTTTTGTCTGACAACTGTTGTTTTACCTACATCTTACACGTGAATACAAACGCTTTAATTAAGGGGTTCAAAGCGACGGGATGGTAAAAAGTCAAAAATCTAAAAGAGTAAAAAGGGAATTTTTTCTTACATATACATAATTTATTTTGTGTTTTATGATACAAAAAAAAGGGCTGGTAATATTTTTACAACCAGGTGGAACAAGTGATAGCAATACAGTCTTACTTATAAGCATCTTTTAAAACAAATATTAATCGTTTTCTATTTATATGACCAATCTTTCTTTTTAAATATCTACTGGCTGATATACTACTTATACTAAACCCATCATTGCTATGGTAGCTTATGCCTTTTGCCTTGCAATGGGACGATTAAATTCCTTCACTTCACTTCTTTATATAAAAAACGGCAAATTTTAGGTAGTAGTTTTCAGAACCGCAAGTTTATGCTGAACGGACGTTAGACAATCGGCGTTTTCTTCGCCCAGTGAGTCATTTCATTCACAAAGTCATTTATTTCGTTAGACGGTGCGTGTCGTTGGAAAGACATTTAAAAGCGTTCCCAGCCGATTCTCAGTGGTTTGGTATAAGTTGTAAGACCAAAGTGGTTGTGTTTTTATTGACGAAGATAATTGAAGATACAAAAAAGGATGTGATATTATATACGAATACGTCTGATCGCCGCAGATTTAACTATTGCCACGGCATCCAAGTGTCAATATGATAGACCGTAGAATAAATTTAATCGGTAATTGCTTTGGCTCATATGTATAAGGACTAATGGGCGACTTCACTTGAACGGTCAGTTATGGGCAGTTATTATTTATTTTTATATCGCGCAAAAGGCATGATACTTGCAAATAGTAGCTGTTTTGTTTTGGTGCTGTATCGAGACCGCAAGAATAAATCTACTTAAAATGATGTTTAGCACCAATATTCAAAATAAATATAATATTTAACAACGTCAAAGCAATTGGAGAACATCACTAACTCCAACGCAATCCAATAAAAAAACACAACAACCTACGCTGAACTTTAGACCACCTCATAAGTCTGTAGGAGGCGCCAGAGCGCCCACGACAATTCTTACAATCGTTGTTAGTAAACTGTCTCTTTGAGAGCGGCCTAGTAGACCCCTGGCTTTATTATAATGGAGGTGGATACCGTACGCCCATTTTCCCGCTTGCAACATTCAAAACGCGGTGGCAACTTTTGAAGATCGCTGGCGGGACAGGGTTAATTAAATTTTATAATAAACGTATCCTTGACAATACGAAAACTTTCGCATTTATATAGATATAAAGATAAGATATTAGTAAGATGGGTATACTGAAATATGGCGTCAGTCATTATCCAATCTTACAGCTCAAACGAGTATACAGTTTGTTTCTATCTGTTGGTCTGCCATTGCACACTGCACATTTCCAAATAAAATAAAAAATAATTCATTCTCTCATCACAAACAATTACATGAATAAATAAAAATAAAAAAACCTGCCTGGTCTACGCTCGTTCATCAATAGTGTTTTGCGTTTGAGGGTTAAATAAGTAAGCCTACTATACATAGCGTTATTCTGGTTTGATGTTCTCGGGCAAAGGTGCAGTGCGGTGACCCGGGAAATTATCTTGATGTTTACTCACTAAAGGGCTGAAGCGACCGGAAACCTCGTGTTTGGGGGTAACTAGGGTAGGTATGCAAATAGGTAGCCGTCATTTTTACTATAGGGACATATCTATACTGAGGCAAATCGGTTCTAAATGCGGGATAAACTAATGGATTGTAATTTTTGATAATTCAAATCACTTTAGCTCAGTGATGAGAATACATTGAAACAAAACTGGTATCTCAGATATTCAGCATTCGCTTTGACAATTAGTTTGAGTAGAAAAGCTTATTTATGACTGTTTACTATACACTTATACCCTGCATGAGTGGATATATTGAACAGAAAGGCAAAGTTTACAAAGAGTGATTGCTTTCTTTACTCATTCGTATCTTGTTGACTTTGTACTTGACTGTACTTAAAAGGACGCTCACAAAAAAAAAGGTCAGAAGAATACAGAATAAAGGTACATATTGAGCTCACTCACAAGCAATATGTCTTTTAAATATTTATCATGAAAATCCATCTGCAATCGAATCTTGGAGGTCAGCATGAAAAATGGTGGTCGGTCACTATCACTGCAAATTACTAAAAGGTACATGTGCATTGTGCATTGACCTTGAGATGTATGTTATATCTGTTAAGGCTTGTTACCACGCTTTTATTAGCTTGGGTTGTATCTATCTATGTATGTATGTAATGGAATCTTTGAGCATAGTTTTCACCGATTTCCAGAAGTTTGATTAATTTGAAACTTTGCACACGTATCAAGGACCGATGACAATGCAATAATTTATTAACAGTTTCCCAGTTTTCCTCTGCAAGAGGGAGTAAAAGAGATAGAGCTAGCGCGCGATTTGTATTAATTACGATTCCTGCATAGCTTTGGACTCACAGTCGATAAAGAAGGAATCAAATCTTATAAACTAAACTAAAAAGTAAAAAATAAATTATAGTTTAAAAAACTAAAAAACCACGCTTTTAAAACAGATTGAACTAAAAAATTTAAAAAAAAACTAGTAATCAATTGAAAAATTCATATTATTGTACAAAAAGCGTGGGGTGCTTGTTATGATATCCACAGATATAGTAAATTATTGATAAAATATTTACAACAATCTAAATCAAGCCCCAAGCTTTTTGTACAATAATATGAATTTTTCAATTGATTACTACAGTTTTATTTGTAATTTTTTAGTTCAACCTGTTTTAAAAGCGAGTTTTTTTAGTTTTTTAAACTATAATTTTCTTTAGATGAAGTTCGGTCGGTAAGCCTCTGTAAGCCCGCTATATTTTACATTTTCTAGTAGAAGTAATATCTGGGACACTTTGTAGAAACGTACTCTGTGAACAAAGGTTAGGTGATTGGAAGGACGCAGACAGTTCATAGGCGAACTTGTGAAACAAATTAAAGTTTACTTTCGCTGATTGGTGTTGATTTTCTTGAACATTAAACTAAACTGATAGATTATATACACGACTTTATACATTTAGTTTAGAATTAAGCCCTATTCTTACCCCCGTATTTATAAACAAGTAAAAGTAATTACTTGACTACAAGTACATAATTACTTGAGAGACAATTTGTATGCCTTAATCAAGAAATTACTAGAAGTTATAACTACCAAAAATAAGCATTTTCAGCCAAATAATATGACTATTAATAGTGACCAATTTCTTTCACTTAAGCACTAGGTATGAACACTTTAAGTTATGACTTTTTTAAGCAATAAGTAATTACTTCTTTATAAATGCGGGGTTAAAGTAATAGCGTAATGCTAACTTCAGAACCCGAAAGCTTTCGTGATTATGCACCATCATTATGGACAGGAAATTTTCGATGAAATTTTTTTACAATTGAGGCATATTCTTATAAATTGGTTTATTTATTGTGCTTATAAACTGTGTTTATTTATTATTAACAAATAATTTACAGTGCCTATTTTGTTTTTGTTGCAAGCAGAAGTAAAGTGGCAGAGACGGACTCTCAAATCTAACAATGAAAATTTTTAAAACTATGGTGACAAACAAGCTACTGATATGTTATTTACCAATCTATTAGATACTAGTAAAATAAAACGTGCTGCTTGTCTATGGAGAATATATGGCGCAAGATTATCCCGGTTTAATCGGAATAATATATTTGATTGGTTATCGTGATGTAGGTTTTCCTACTGAACAGATGTTTAACTAGATACCCAAATACAACATTTCTTGTTAGTAAGTTACTTTTTTTTTACTAATTTTGAATTTGTGTAAAATAAATAATACTTTTTAGGTAGATTTGTTGCGGTGCGTTAAAGTTTAGCTTATTTAAAGTAGTTTAAACCTTAGTGTGGTCATCCTAGCAATAAAGCTACTAGCCATCCTCTTTGATATACTAGGCGGCCTAGTATATCAAAGACTAGTAACTAGGCCCATGCAAACTGAGATTACAGATAATTCTCGTTTAAATTGCTAGTGTTGCGCGACGAACCAAACGTACTAGGTAAAAGAAATAAAAGTAAAACAAAATGCATTGAGCCGGTCGATGTGCGTGGGTGTCACGTCCAATGTAATAAAATGCTGTGAAATACAAACGGTATCACAGAAACCTGTATTTTGTTATAACATAAAAATTACCTTTTGTGAATAGCCTTAGACCCGAGTTCACCAACAGACGTTTAAGTTTAAACAGCGTTTAAACAGCGGTTAAAATATTATTTGACATATTTTGTATGGGAATTCTGTCAAATTAATCGTCTCTCTTTGTTTACCGGCTGTTTAAATGTTGGTGAACTCGGATCTTAGAATAATTCTAAGGGAATAGCAAACAAAAATCAGAGCATCGGCACTCACAGATCAAATATATATTTATTATTTTTACAATCAACAAAAAATAGGTTTTCCACTAGCGTTTGTATATATATTACTTTTTTTATTATTTGCGACTAATAACTTCGTACGGGATGTTCTTATAACCTGAACACATAAGTCCAAAGCTGGACACCGGACACCGAATTTTCAATCCCGCGGAATCTCGGCATTTGCGGGATCCTGCATATTGAAAATATTCATACCTTTTTTAAGGCAAATAAAACAGTGAATTAGTCAACCAACTCCACATTTATTAAGTATTACTATTAGTATGAGATTAATCAAATTACACCGTTTATTTATCACAAAAAAACAATGAATTAACCAAATAACTCCACATTTATTTACGTTTTACTATTAGTATGATCAATCAAATTACACCGTTTATTCTTAACAAAAAACAGTAACAAATACTGAAAAAACAAAAAATCTATCTGCTTCAAAAAATACAACAACATTTTAAAAAATCAACAATAGAAAAAACACACTCTTAACTGAAAATTTATATAAGTTACTTTAATTATTTAGTTTGTCAGCTTTTAATTTCAAATGAAAATGTTTGCGAAGGAAATTAGGAAACATGTTATGTTCATCTAAACTGTCGTCTGCCAAATTACTGCGTATTTTAAAGGCAATATAGCCAGCAGCGGAAAATGCCCTTTTGGCTTCCACACTTGTCGGCAGTATTTATATGTAAATAAAAAATATTTTCCCATAGACCCTACAGATTCATAGATAGTCATTTCTTTTTTTACAATGGACTCGAAGTATATTAGCTCGAGATGGTGAGGAGCAAAGTACAAATTACGAGTACATGCTGACGATATACATAGTTGACTCCTGTTGCAATCTTAGATCAAGATCGGAACCCGATGATGGAACCCCTACACTGACGTTTCTTACTTGATCAGCCTCTTAAGCTTCATTGCTCTCGGATGAATTTAAAAGGCATGAATTAAAGTTCATTCTCGTAACAAAATATTTCATTTCTTTTCGAAGTAAACTTTTTGGTGGAAGATGAAAAATTTCATCGTCACAGGTGGCATGCACGCAAATCGCGCGGATCCCGCGCCCGTAATTCCGCATCTCGCGTTAGTCGAAAATGACGCGGGATCCGGCAATACCGAGATCTTGGTATTGCGGGATTGGAAGCCCTAGACAAGACGCTTCTATCCGTCTTCTTTTGGCGATAATCTTTTATGCATATACATATACATAATAGTAATGATAGCTGGCTGGCTAGATTGTCCCTATAAGAGACATTGCAGTAAGTAATAGACATGTCATCGTAGTGCGTAGGGCCTAATTATACATTTTATTTTATTTATTGCTATTATTTAATTCTGATGTTTGTTTTTATTTTTTATTTTTATTGAGTAAGATGTATGTTATGGTTATGGGACTATGGAATCCTGGAATAAATTATTTATTTATTTATTTATTTAGAAGCCTCTTACTACTCGTATTACCGTGCTATTAAATAAATAAATGTGTAATCATGACAAATAAATGTGTCTATGTTTCTTTCTATTATTTTTTGTTTAATATTGATGATTATTTCTGTTTTATCAATTAGATTTTAAGTCCCGAGTAAATCTAAATGATGAGTCAACCCGTAAGGGATAGGTACCTACCTAAATTACAGGGGAAAAATCTTTCATAAATATACTTTATGAACAAGGAACTTATAATAAATTATAAAATTTTCAGGTGGTGCCAAGCAAGTAATTAAGGACGGTCGTCATTCACGACTCGAAAATTTCTTATTTTTTTTTTTTTCGATTCGAATATTAAGTTTTTAAACACAGTTCTAATTCATTACAGTTTTATTACTTTGTTTGACATGTTCTGTTGGTTGAAAGCAGTTTTAGTTGGTTGGTAAAAGTTTTGGATTATCGGTTATTTACACAGCGATCAATCATGTGACAGCACTCAGTTAACTGTACTTATTTTATATTATCTCTATACGTGACAGCCCCAAGCAAAGAAATAAATTCTAATGTCTCCGCGGCGACATAGAAGAGCTTTTTTATAGCTTCTTATTTATTGTTCACACATTTATATAACAATGTAAACGTAGTGTGAAATTGCTCAATATAATTTAACAATGGGCTCATTGTATTAAAATGTAATCACGAACCTTTTTGTAGTAGTTTACCGAAACAAGCAATGAAATATGTGGCAGTAAAGCACCGTGAAGCCGATAAAAGTACGTAATTATAATGCGTAACGACACTTAACAAATATATCGTGGCATTTACACACTAGGCGCTTTTATGTGGAATACAACAATTACAATAATACAATTTTAGGGATTCTAAGCAACATTAATTCGAAATGCAAATTTTATTTGTGTTATTTAATGATTTACTAAGTGTGCTTTTACAACAGTATAATATCTACCGGTTGATAGATTTTTGAAGTGGCAATGGACGGGATACCTAGCAAGAAGAACCGATGGTCGTGGGGGCGGAAAGGTTCTGAAATGGCGACCAGGCAGCGGACGAAGATCTGTGGACATGGGCAGGCACCCCAGGAAGCCGCTGATTGCGGGAGGACTGCCGTTCGTCCGTAGAGATCTTGCGGGGAGGCCTATCTCCAGATGTGGACGTAGTTTGGCTGACAGGATGATGATAATCATCGATATAAGTATTTAACTTTTAACCACTATTACTGTCACACAGATAAGAACTTTATCTAGATTTTTAATATTTTTTCCCAGGCTGTTCGTAAAATTATATTTGTTTTATCAAATTGATTTCAATCACTCCGACTGTAAAAACGGATGTGCTCACTCCCATGTCTCCCATTGTGAGATTCTGTAGTAGATTAATGGTTGTTGGTCTCACTAATGAATGGTAAAACAATCGTCCAGTGTGTAAATACAACTTGAGCACAAAGCAAGGCGCGGTTCACACGGTACGCACTGTCGCTCGTCGCGGTCCCGTGGTCCCTTGAGAACCGTGTTATCGCCACGCTTTCGACCGCCATTAGAGGTTATCAGGAGGGAAAACTGTGTAATTATAAACGTTTCATCGCGGAGGATGAAAATGATTGCTTTGTGCCAGCTCAGTAACATGTCACATCTTTCACCTCGTGTGTATACACTGTTTTGTATAGGGTTTTTGTAAGGTATGTTTTTTTAAGTTTATATTCTATTTTGGTGTCCTTTATAAATTTTCTCTTAAACTAAAACAATAACATGTTAATATTTTCTGGTCAAACAATATTACTACTATATTGAGTAAATTGAGTTGAATAAGCGTTGTTTCAACATTTGGTCGTTGTACGTGTCACTTTCAATCAATTTATTGCCATAAATTTTGGAACGTGGGTGTTAGTACGAGTATTATTACGAGAACAATATCGTTTACGGATGATAAATTACTAAAATTGTTCATACCTGTACCTACTATGTTTCCCAATCCTATTTATAAGGGATGCTCAAAGAGAGCGCCGCCCACAATATGAGGCAAAGGATGGAAAATTATTGCAGAGGATCAGTATGATTGGTATTTCATAGAAACAAATACATAATAGACTTTTATTAAAACATCTAAATAAAATGTTTGCTAGTAAAGTCAGTAAAGATCAGTCAGTCTACAATTTTAAATTACTGAGAACAAAACTGAGCTATGATATGTTAAAATTACAATTGTATTTTTAATTAAGAAGTAATGTCTAGATATTTATTTCATTTAAAGATTAAGCAACAAACATTAAATTTTTGATTGCCACCTTTTTTTTTCGAATCATATTAATCTCAGGATCCCTGACCCGGCAAAATTACGAGTAAATTATCGTTAATGTGCCAATCAAAAAATTTTTGCCTGAATTGATATGATAATCAATGTTACAAGTAAAACTATAGTTTCGAACATTTTCATATCTCACGTTCTTAAAATTACTACATATAGGGTCATTGTAAACAACTAGTCGATAATGCAAGCCATTGTGCAACCCGTCATTATATGTCTCGTAGTATCGATTTTCATAACACCACATACAAGTGGTAGTGAACTGATGATAGAAGTAGTGTTATTTAGACATACTAAAATAGAGAAATCCTTGATAAATCTACAATAAATAAAGCTATAAAACAGAAAGCTGGTTTATATGCCGTTTGATAGATATCGACAAGGTAGTAAACTAATGTTACGATTTTGTTATTGAGAAAAATGTAGATGAAATACCTAAACTTGTTTAAAACAATATTATTAGTTAAAAATTATACAAGTTAGCTTTCGTTAGAGGATTTTAACCTTATAAATAAGGAACTATACATTTACTAGGGTGGAGTATTTAAAGGTGGAGTAATTAGTGGATTATTCAGGATGCGGTATGATGAACGCGTGCGCTCGCAAAATGAGGCTGTGAGGGTCCAAAAAGTGACACAGCTACAGCATACAGAATGACGTGTTAGGGCTAGCACTCTCCATTTTTATAATTTGGAGAGGACGAAGGTTACAATATTAGTATTTTAGATCATTGAATAAACTTTTAGTTGGGAAACATTTGGAATTTGCACTTTACAAGTTAATACATGGATCGCTTTGTCGAAAACAATGACTTCAGAAAGACGAACGACACATACTATGGCATAAATGAGAAAGAAGAAAAAAGAAAAAGTGTTTATTTCTACATTAATTTTACCACTTTTTCGTAGTGATTATAATCGTTACACATACCCTTGCCAAATACAGCTATCTAGAACTAATAGTCTCTGAAATTAAACTCGGCGGACAGATAGGAGGACGTGACGAAACTATAAGGCCTCTGCCTCGAATTTTGCGTGCAGCGGGGCGGGAGCGGCGCGGCACAAATTTATGCGCCTGCCGCTCACCTGCGCGACTTGTCTCGCTCGGGCGCATACATTTCCCAGTGCCGCGCCGCTCTCGCCCCGCTGCACGCAAAATTCGAGGCAGAGGCCTAAGGGTTCTTTGTCTTGACTACAAAACCAGATACACCTTTGCACAAATTCTCGGGGCGAAGAAAGTTTATAAACGGCACTAAATGCCAGTGGGATATACATATAATTTATACTTATCGGCTGTAATTACGATCATTCGTCTCAAAGGATCTAGGCAGGACTACGATTTAACTTGCTTCGACTACAGACGGCACAATATTAGAAAGGGGAAAAGTGGCTGATTTACTGGGATTACTAAAGTTATTATCTCAGAGTGGGTAAGGAAAATCAGAATGGCTACAGAGAACGAACGAAATTACCATTAAGCTTAGATAAATTCGACGTCCCACACTGAATTTTCAATAGAAACGAGACAAATTACGTTAGTCTGGAAAAGGCTTCTCTCACAAGTTTCGGATTCTATTGCCGAGGTCGACAGCTTATTGGTAACACATTTATAAGTCTCATACAATTGATATCAACATAAACTTAATTACTTGACATTAAATTTACAAGTTACACTGGAGATGTTGTAAGTTTTTAATTCATATAGGTAGTTTAAAAAAATATTAAGCTATAAAAAAAATGCTTAGTAACTTTCTCGTTACATTATAAAAGTTACAATAACAATCGCAAGTATAGTCCAAAGTAAATAAGTAACTAGAGTGCGTTTGTTTTAAAGAACCGGAAACTAAAAACCTCCAGATCCATAAATGCCGACCAACCGAGCCTTAAAATCATCATCACAAGCCTATAACAGTCCACAGTTTGACACAGGCCTCTCTAAAAGGATGATTTTTGCTATAATCGCCAAGCTTCGTAGGTTGGCGATCGCAGTTTATCCAAAGATGAAGAGAAGTCGCTGCTTCACCTCTTCTTCTGTCAGTACTTCTTTATTCGCCTCTTCATATCGCCTCTACATATAACGACATAGAAATAAAAGAGGTGGTGCTACTTTTTGGATGCCAGCACCACACGACACATAATAATTCCAGTTTAATAATTTAAAACTCAACAATACTTATTATTATTCACTATCTGTATCTTCACTATAATCCAAAAGGTTCATTGACAACCCTAATTCGTTCATAAGCGAAAGAAAGCATTCCTTCACCTAATGTGGAAGACAATACGGCCTCGGCGGCCATGTGAATGCTATTTCAGGAATGCGATCGGGACGCTCGAAGTTCTATAATATATTTGAAAAAAAAAAATTGTTTCGGCAGCCAGTATCAATTTCGTTTAAGCGACAACTCCGGGTCATTAAAAGTGTTGGGTAAGTTGGGTTAGCTGAGGTTTGTTTGTTTGTTTTTAGGGGAAGTCAGTGGTGTAAAAAGACTATTTTGTCCGGAATGAAGTCGCATACAACAGTCAGTATGTCATAATGCAAAAGTTCTCTTTCATAAGATCATGTCGACAGTTGATGCAGCCTTATTTTAGTCGTGTAATCTCTAGTCGCTGTTTGACAGCGTGAATAATAATAAGCGCGCTTTGAGTTTTAAAATAAACATGCTGCTTTGTATCCACTCGGAGGGATTAGTTCTGTGCGCAGGGGATGGCAGATTTGTTTGAAAATCTGATTTCTATCTGGTCTGTATTAATTAATTGAGAAACAACAAAATTTATTCAATTATTAATTTAAAGGTATCAAGTCTACTTATATCTACCGAAACAATGATATTAATCCACCAAAAAATAATGCGTTAAATTTCAAGTTGTAACGGTTCACACAATCTTTCGACAGTTCACAATCTCGTGTGATAACATTAGAATCCAAAGCACATACATACACTTCATGATTTTATAATAATATGTCAAAAGAGCAACAGGGACAAAAAGTCACATTTTTTTGAAGAGATTCACACACAGAAAATAACGAAACATTATTTACAACTAATAAAAACTAAATAGGGATGAGGAGGACCAAAAAAATAATATGCGTGGAAAAAAATTAAAAAAGATACAAAAATGTTGTTGAAATACTAAATTATTTTGCAACAAACATTGTATAGTCTGATATGCAAAAAAAAACTGTGTAAAAATATCATAATGAAATCGATTACCCTTCAACACAATCGATTAGGTACCGTAACTTGTAACACCAATCGACAATAATAAATCTTGCTCGTCTACCTACAGCTTTGGCTTCGGTATAATCTCTCACAAGCAGTAAGTCTTCATTATATCAATATTATCGTAACACGCCCGGGGCTCGCATCGCATGATATTTAATAGTCAAATGGAAGCTATACTTATAAGTCTCGATGGGATATTTTCTCATCAATGATGGAGAACCAATAATTTTGATGTGACGATAATGATGTACATCATTTCATCAAGTGATCATAATAAAACACTCCTTACATGTCAGTGGTAATCATAGTTCCTATTTAGTTTCAGGGTTTAATCATAATCGACACCAAATTCCAATCGTTTGTAATGAAATTGATTTGATTTGAACTTGTAAGAATTTAAAACCAAGTGATCTTTGGAAATCTATTTTTTTACATGATGAAACTTTGTCTACTAATTATTTTTTTGTTTGATATCTTTTTTTTTTTTAATAAATACCGACTTATACTTTTTTTTAATTTTATGACTACGTTTTTTTTACAGAGAAAAAAAAGATTAGTTTCTCATAAAATTCGTACATATTCATCATTATTCTTTAAATATCATGATCATAATGAAAACCAAAGTTTCCATTTCAGAAACAGGAAAACGATTCTGACATAAATAACATTTCCGACTTGAAATTTATCGTTATTCTTTTGAACTAATTTATTAGGTGACGGCGGCAATCCCTTTCATATTTAAGAGAGAAAAAGAACCAGACTAAGGATATCCTCATAACATTATAATGAGGACCAAGTTGTTCTGGCGTAACTAGTAGCATAAATTAACGGGATAGTGTTGAAAGGAGAATTAATGCGTTCGTTTAGAAACTAGATATACATGTTATAAGATAGATAAGGCTTTTACTATTAATTTAAACTACCTACTTAAATATGGACATCGTTATTCGTTATGCATAAAGACTGTATTATACAAGGCATTTGTGTGAATGTTGTTGTGATATTAGAACTATATTGATTGATAAGACATTTATATAAAAAAAAAAACTATTTTCCGGGTCTAACTAATTCTAACCAATATTATGAATGCGGCTAGCAGAACTCTGTCTGTCTATCTTGTCTGACGCTTTCACGCCTGCACTACTGATTATTCCCAATTAGATAC
Source organism: Anania crocealis (assembly GCA_949315895.1). NCBI lineage: Eukaryota > Metazoa > Arthropoda > Insecta > Lepidoptera > Crambidae > Anania > Anania crocealis. The sequence continues at coordinate 5,207,735 of OX438868.1, forward strand.
TCAAATTTTATGCAGAAATCAGTAAAACAGTTATATTTATGCATACACAGGAAGTGCTTTTGGACGTGTAAAAATTTATCCCTATTTTTTAACCTACCACTGTTTCCGGACAAGTGTCCACACTATTGTCAGCCTCCTTTTAAATAATTATGTTTACAAAAAGATGTATACCAGTACGAGCTAAGACAATTTAATGTCATATCTATTTATCATTAATAGTACGAGTATAGTAGTAGTCCCTTTTCATTAAGGTTAAGGTTAAAGAATATTTATTTCTCATAAAAAACCATACAGTCACTTACATGAGAAATTAACAATTTTAAATGTAGGTAGTCCAATATAACTGTCCGGCAGCTAACAGGCTGGTGCAATATTGGGTATTTAAGAATTAAGAATGGCCTCTGAAATGGAAAGATTACTTTAACATGCGATCTAAGTTGAAATACAGAGTAGGTACAGCAATATACTCTAGCAATTTGTTCCCATGAACGAATTTTACCAGATTTTGCATTAACCTGAAAGTTATATGTTTATTAAATATGTCTGGTATTTGAACAGTGCTTGTCATTTTTCGTAAGAATAAAGTTAAGGTTTTTACGGTAATAGATAACACTGTCGTAAATGCAATGTATTAAGAAACAACCGATTATATACATATATTGATTTCTTTTCACAGGCTAAAGGTTCTTGAACCCTAACCATGTAAATCGCTATACATATGTGCATCGAGCGGGATTGCACTTCGCACTCCATCGGAAGTGGCGTCAAATGAGCATCACTTCCACTTCGCACGCCCACCGTACGAGGCGTTGACCTAGAAACAGCTGATCTAATTGACACTTCGATGATTGCGTGGGTGATGGAAACTTGCGAAAATATCATATGGTTTCAGTCAGACACAGAATATATCAAATCGCTGGGAGGAAGACTAGGCTAGGCTACTGTCGATGTTGTTGTTTTATTTAACTGCTGTATCATACATTTGTGTTTTGACAGACTTTTGGCAACGAATGCATTTTCATTTTTTAGACGCGTTAAGCACCACGCCTAGTTGTTTCATTCATATTTTCGTTAGACATTGCCTTCCATTCATCATTACGATAGTAATTTGAATTTAATGATGGAGGCCTTTAATCTGCAGTGAGATGATTATAGACCGTTTACTTTTTACCTTCCTTATTGAAGAATAAAATTAATAATTTCAGGAAAAAGAGTTAAGTTTTCTTTTCTATAGAATGCGACAGGCTAATAACTTTTGACAGAAGAAGCATTTTAAAATACAACTTTTATAAAACCAAACAAACAACTATGGTTCTGACTTTAAATTTGCTTGTACTTACTATTTTCTTGAATTTAAGGGAATACTAAACATTGAATTGATTTCATTGCTCTCACTTACTTAATTATTTCCATCGATTACAATTTTGTTCAAAAGTTTTCATTGTGGTAAGTGTACGAGCTATCAACGGTGACCTCTCCATTATAAAGACAGCTTGTTAACTCTTTTCATAACTACCTTTAATCAGGGTTTAATAATAGAGCCAAATACTACTATACAATAGGCTTCGCATATTATATGCATGTGTGTTGTTTGTCGTCGTCATAATATGCTAATATGTGAAAATTTTTTACTGGCGTCGTTCTAATTTCCCTCACAATGGTGTTTCATTTCCTCCTCCCATCGCTCGTGCTGATTGCTCCGCAGCAGTTCGATGTGTATTTTACTTTGGTCCTCATATTTTGCTGTCTAGTTGTCGAAGCTTTGAGTCGCTAACTAGCTGTACCCTGGTAATATCCCTTTAAAATATATTCGCAAATGCTTTGTCAAAAATTTGTATCTACTTGTGATGAGTAAAGTTATTTTAGACAAGGATTAAAGGACTTTAGCATTATCTACTATAAAAAAGGCTATGGTAAATAAATCTTAAAAGGTAGAATACGATGTCGCAGACCTTTTTTTTGCGCAACTTTAACCGTTTACCGCGTACGGAAAATATTTTTTTTAAAAGGAAATTCTATTTTATTTTTGAATCATTTTTCAATATTGCTCCACTACGACTGGTAATATCGTGATGTTTATAGCATATAGCCTTCCTTAATAAATAAACAATCGAACTCAAAGTAATTATTGGTAGCTTGATTGTTGTATGTTTCTATGTTGTACTATGTGTTGTACATTTAACAGTTATAGCCGTAGGTATTAACTAAAGCGATGCAAAAACAGAATTAATAAGACTAATCAACAAGCAAAAACCGAAGTGGTATTGAAAGCTAAAATACCAACAGGTTTCATAATCACTATAAAATCAACCATTACATCCTTCGATGAAAGTAAGCTAAACTAACTCGAGCCAAACCACTATCATTATATCTTTTAAACTTTTTTATGAGCAGGATACATTTTTTTATCTCCATAATTTCCTGAGACGCGCGTGCGCATCGGAGCTACCGTAAATCCCCTTCTATCTAATTGCCGTAAAAAGCGACGCGTGCCGTGGTCGAAATAGATGCCATACAAATATGTTTGATTATTTGGATGCATTTGGACTTTGATACAATTATAATAAGGTCTAAAGTTGTGCCGTAAGCAATTTATGTAAATGTAATGGGATAAATTTATACTGGACGTTGTGGTTGAACAGTTCAATAATATCCGATTGTGTTAATCTTATCTAAAACCTTTTTGTAGCTTTACTTAAATTCTTTAAAAAGGCGAATGATTAGAAGATCGATTTCATAATGCCGTTTGCCATGACTTTGTTTGCTTTGTTCCGGTTTAAAATGTTTAATGTTAATATTATAAACCTAAAAGTAAGTTGTCTGGCTGTTACTCTTTCACGCCTAAACAACAGAACCAATTTTGATGAAATTTTGTACAAATTAGACTTTTAGAATGGACGTAGGCTGTTTTGAATCCCAAAGCTGGGAAAAGGTTTCCGAACGCATTAGAACGTGTAGCCTGTATTTTACGCGGGTAGAGCACGAATATGCCTAATCTATTCTAATCTAGGAAATTGCTCAGTGACCTAAAAAATATCTTACAAATGAGCCTAATGCATAGAATAACGTACTAGATATAGCTGCCTTACATCCTTCTATCAAGGCAGATTTTTTCGATGCTAAAGAATCTTTGATGCTATGTGTTAAGGAATAAAATGCATTAGCAGATGACGAAGTTGAGGGTGGTAATAAGAGAATAGAAACAATTGCGTTGGCGTCCGCAGATTGAATAAAGCATTTAACCCGTGACTTGCGGCAACAGGACATAGGTAGAGTAGGTCCTGCATAATTTAGTAAACGGTATCACCTGCGTAATTTACGTCAAATCTTTTAAAATTTACCAATATGATTTAAAAAACCATAAAACATGTATTATATTATATAAACAGTTTTTTTTTGTAAAAATCGTCGAGAATCAAAATGATTTATTATCCAAAAATATACTCAAATGCGTTGCTAGTCAGAAGTCAGTCTAGACGCCGCGATACTTAAATGAAAACTTAGTCATACACAAACACAGATTACTGCAAACGATACTTTTATAAAAACTAGGAGGAATAGCGTAGTAAGGAGCCGCTTGCTCAATACGATAAGTATAGTAGATAAGTGAAATAATAGGATTGTTAATAGCTTACGATGTGTGTTCCGCCGCCAATCAGGTCATTGTTCTTGCGTTCTGTTGATTCAAAACAGCAGCGACAGAGTTCAACCCACAGAACATGGATGATCTGTGGTTCAACCTCAGCTAGCGTACCCACTTCAGCTCGGTTGAGCTGTGATTGAAACAGCTATGTCACAAAACAGTTTTTTGTAAATTATGTCTACGTTACTCGCAAAAAGACATTTTGTGACCAATACTAATTAACTATACGAAGTATTTGCGAGAGGTTTTATAAGCAAAAGGCTTCAATAATACGAGCTTAAATAATGAAACGAAGTCACTAAATATAAACGTTTACGTTTTTGCTTTATGCAAATTGTAGAGAGATGTTTAAAGAAAACATAACAATTTAGAATTTGTAGACCATGTGTTAAGTATACACTTCAAGTTACTCATTTAAAAAGGTGCCCCTCGAAAGCTAAAACAGAACAGAAAAAACCTTCTTTGTGTTGCTGCATTGTGGTTATGATGTACCTATTAGCTCTGTGATGGGCAATTTAAGGAGCAAACGTTGTTTATTTGATGAGAATCGAATTGAGCTGGGATAAACAGCAACAAAGTTCAATCAACCGTAAATTCATTATAAATACATCTGGTTGATGGAGATACGATACCTATTGCTTTCACGATTGACTGCTTCTCGACGCAGTTGGCCAGATTCAAAATAATAGTCAATTTGTTTTATTTAAACGATTTGGAAAAATATCACGGCTAGCCGTTTCGCGGGTGAAGAGACTTGTTAGAATTTTTTTTGTTACCCAATGATTAAATAAATAAATAATAATAAATATTTAAGACATGCCTCACTGGGCCACACATAGCCATCTAGTCCCAAATTAAGCTACTATTAAGTACCCTGTCGTATGGGGTACTAGACAACCGATAAACTTACTTATATACTTTTTTTTTTGTAAATATTTACTTATAATATATAGAAAACACCTAGACCAGTACAAACAGACATGTTCATGCACACAAATATTTGTACTGTGCGGGGATCGAACCCGCGACCCATGGCTCAGAAGCAGCGTTTACTACCGCTGATCCAAATGGTCGTCAAATTATAATGTTTTTTCTGATTTCGTGACTTTTTAAAGTTCTACCTACACAGTTGTGTCAACTTTCAATATTATATCCAGGATTATAGTGTTTGACACTCTTTTTACTAAAATTATGATTGGGAGAATCTGTCTTGACATAATTAGATTCCACAACGAAATGCACGACAACATACATACCTATAGTGCCTTTATTTTGGGTGACTATGACAATAAAAAGTCAAAAATCTTTTCTCGATTAACAACGGTGGCGCACACAATAACTTAGCAATAATTATGAGCATGCAAAGCGTAGCAGCTGCTAGCAATCTGTCTGATTCCTGTTGTGATGACAGAGAAAACCGCGGATAAAAGGCGGCTTGAACAGGCTCGCGATTACGGCACAAAGCAGCCCCGTACTCTCGCACCCGAGAAAACATTACGCAACGAGATAGGGAAGCGAAAGACGAGGCGACTCATGTGGAAAAAAAAAACTCTTTATTTCCAGCCACAAAATAAATGTAACTGCGTGTACTGATCAGCGTTTAGGTTGTGAGTAATTTGTTTCAGTCTATTTTCCATTTTTTTTATCGTTCTCTATTAATCTACATAATATATGTAATGGAAAGTGCCGCTGGTTTACTATCTATCTAAATGCAATCAACAAGCAACTCTCATCGACTTCTCCCGAGTAGATCACGGACGAGTAAAATACTCGTCCGTAGATTAGTATAGTAGAATTCTTTCCAAAATTTCTTAGTAACTAGTGACGCTACAGAACAAACATTAAAAATAAATAACAAATAAAATAAATGTGGACAACATCACATACATTGTTCTGATCCCAATTTGAATATCTTAACCACAAACACCCAGACTCGAGAAAACGTAGGAGAACACTTTTTCTACATTGACTCGTCCGGGAATGGAACCTGGGACCTCGGAGCAGGCGACACCTTGAAGACCGGTGTGTACGCCACTCCTTCACGGAGGTCGTCAAATTTATGTTCCAAATTTAAGTTTTCTAGTAGTTTTTATGTGCATTGCGGTGTCGGTCAGAATTTTTTAAGAATATATACCAAGATATCCTGTGCCAAAATGACAGTAATACTTCGCAGACCTTATGAGCAACTGACATCTGTGATGTGACAAGGCGATCGTTATTAGGTAATAAAACCCATGTTCCCTCATAAAGGGCGCCTAAACTTCCATACTATTATATCTGTACAAAAAACTAGATAAAAATTAAACTTTATCTTAATTGTCTTACAGACAATGGTATAGGTAAGTATTTTAAACTGTTCCTAGCGGTAGATAAAGAGTCTGGTTCGTAGATCCTAGTCTGAGCCAAAGCTATTGTCTGGCGACCGGGACAATGTAAGCGGGACTCCGCAGGAGAGACCAAGATTTTCCGCCAGATACTATTCAGACAATGAGGTCTTTATTAAAGTAGTTTTATCTGATTTGGACCTTTATTACCGGATTAATTAGTAAACTTCGTTTTTTACATGGTTTTGTGGGATTTAAGGACTTCAGTTTCTCAGTGTCTGAAATAATGTTAAGGCGAGAACTGTCGTCATTGGTGGCTAAAATTTGTCTTACATATTATGAGTTTAGTTTAATGTTAATACATATTGTGAAGTTTTTCGCACCTGGAATCATTCTCAGTCTCCTGATCGACCGATTTCAACGAACTTAGATCCCAATAGTTTAGAAAGCTGCTATCTGTAACAAGCTTGAAATATTTAAACGATTTTACCTAATACTTTCTGTATTTCAAAAAAATAAAATAAAAAAAAAACTAAACTATACTTCAGGAATTTTCGACCACATAGAAAAAATTCAAAACACTGCCAGGGATTGCGTAAGAAAATCTTAGTTTATATTAACTTTGAATTACAGTTATTAACAAAAGTGAATAAACCCGTGCGAGGCAGGGGCGGGACGATAGTTGTAGTGAAATTGTTTAAATATCTCAGGATCAAGAACCTCTTTTATTACATCATAGGAAAGCCTAAACAATATTAAACTGCAAAAGGCTATTAAAAGTTAGTTTCCGCTGAATGTTTGCATTCTTAAAAGGGTATTCGCACCCATTTTATGACATCTGTAAGGATACGTCTGACATTTTAGGCTAACGTTCTAGCGTGTAATTTATGGTTTCTGAAAATTATTCTATTACAATGTCTATTTTCAGTTGTTGCAGGCAGACTAGGACCATTAAATTTTAATAACCATTCAAGTGCAATTTGCTCTTGTTGTTACGGCGATATAAGTAGACAGGATACTAGAATTATTAGTTGGTAAAGCTTTATTAATTACTTTTTAAATCTGTAATCGCAATCAGAACACTGTTCCTGCTGCTCTCAAGTGTGCATGCTACAAACATACAAATTAAGAAAAAAAAAGACGTGTGGCACTCGGAAACTGCCGCGGTAAAGCTATTGCATAGCATTTTTATTTTTATTGCATAAAACTAAAAAGTATCACCGCTGTGCCGGTCGGAGTGGGGGGTGTTAGGTTATTTTCGTTACGGAATTTCTGGATTCGGTATCCACGCTCAAGGCTCGCGATAGAAGCTATGCAATAACTTAATTTTATAATTTTATGTATTTTCTAATTTTGACTTTTGTAATTAAATTTTTCTGTTATTTTGGCAGATATGGTTGCCATAGGCAACCATACTGTCAAAATCCTTATTTTCTTCTAAATTCTTTTAAATTTCGGAAATTCAAAATTGTTCGATCGTGCCTCGCCCCGAGTGTTAGGTTAGGTTTTTTTTCGTTACAGAATTTCTGGATTCGAGCTCCACGCTCAAGGCCCGCGATAGAAGCTATGCAATAGCTTAAAAACAGAAAGAATAAGTAATACCAAAGTAAGTGTTTTTGTTAATACATCTACATATATAAGGAACGATGGAGCTCGCATGCCTGTAAGGCAAAAGTTCCAAATAAATAAAGGGAAAAAAATAATAATAAGTAATACCTTAAATTTGGAATATGTTAGTAACGTACCCATTACTTTCTTTATCAGTCTATAATAGAGTAACAAAAGAAAAACAATAGTTTTCAGAATCATAACATACAAAAATGTTTATAATGTATCACGTAAAAGTATTATTAGTCCAGTAACTCCAAAATTTTAAATTTAACACGTCCGAAGTCGCAGAAAATAGCTAGTTAAGTTGTACAAATAGGTTAAGTAAAGAAAGACTTTTAAATCCACTTTAAAAGTAAAGCAGCCAAGTTTTTAGAGTTTATATGCGACATCTGAATGCAACAGTCGGAAAAGTAAGGAATAGACGGGTACTATTTCCAGCCAGCCAAATTGGGTTAAAACGGATTCTGCACTGCTCCGGTGACCTCGTGACCTATGACCTGTATATTATTATAACATTATACGAACAACCTTTTTGTAGACTAGAGAAGGTATATGTTTTGATATTTACATAAAAAACCTTGTATATCGTGCTTTTATATATTTTTACTACCTGCTTTTGAAAGCTAAAAGTCTCTATCTACGTATGATGGGTTAAGGGTTGTTTAAACCATATTCCTAGTAATTTTTAAGTTTTCTATCTACAAATAAATTCGGAGGGCCCTAGTGCGAAACTTTGAAGTTAAGTACGAGTATAAATGAATTCATTTTTAATTCACTGTTAGTTTACGACAGTAATGAATAGATTTGTTTTCATATTTGTAAGTAAGATACCTTTATAACGTAATTTATTTAAAAAAACAACGCATAAATATCACTTTCAATTGAGTAACATACATTTCGTGGTAAGGCTGATCTGCTATCGGGTGTATATAGGCGAATTTTAGTCTACCACATAGCAAATGTAGGTATATCATTAATTTCTTACATGGTTTTGCCATTAGTGTGTTTCCTTGCGTAAGTATAAAATGTATTCCTAATATTATCGCTATAGAAACACTGAGAAACACATTATATGCAGCGACGAAGTTTTAATCCTTGTTAAACTCATTGATATTTAAGACACAATTCCCGGCTCGTAGGAAATGTTATTGTTAACACGTCAACAAAGTGTTTCTGTCTATGTCCAAAAAATATATAAATAAATATAAAATAAAAAAAACATACATACATACACAAAACTGAAAAAAGAAACACTGTCATTATATGGAGGTTATGTAAACCATTAGGACTTCAGCGTTTAATTAAATTTCTGCCGATATCGTGGAACCGGTTAATTGCATGAGGTATGTCACTTCTGGTAAAAAAAAATAATTAGGTCAACAGACATATTAGCGGAATTACCACCACACCCGCGACTAACACGATAACTTTAGGTAAATAATTAAATTTAGGGTGTATATGGTTATTTACTTATCATAAATAATTTAAAAACAGTTACATAGGAAAAGACGACATCAAATTACTTGTTTTAAGTCATCAACAATAATATTATCTCATTTCGGCACGTATACTTTCGACTTACCTACATACCAATGAGCACGCATTGTTTTGTATTGTGTTGACCGATTTATATCTTTTTTACCCGACTACAGCTAACAGGAAGGGTAATGATTTCAACAGTCTATACAGAATGAAATTTTAACCGATTTCCAAATTTTATATAGGCGTTCAGTATCGCATTTAGAGCCCATTTCTGAAGTAAAAAATGTAAATTAAGTTTTCACCCGAAAATATTTTTCGCAATACAGTTTTTAATTTTTACGGTCCTAGGCCTGTTAAGGTATAAAGGGAAAATCAAAAACTTATGAATAGTATCGTAATGAATGAATGAGATGCGCATCGCGTAAAAAAAGTGTTGCTAGGCGGCCATGTCAAAAATTTTAGATTTTTTACGGACATTTTCTAAGTGCTTTATCTTGCCATTTTTGTGCTATACCAAAAGAAAAAACAAGTCATTTGTTTTTTGTATTTACACGTCATTTCACCCTGTATATGTATATGGGTATTTATGTGGGTTCCGATTTTGGTGAATGAGGTATCAATCGATCACTTATAACAGTCCGGGTAACATAGGCTACCTTTTGTTAAAAAAGCTACCTACATGGTGAAAACTACGACAGTATATACAGGCTGACTTTGAAATCATTGCATTTTTATAGTCGGGTACAGTTTTTTAAACTATTAATATTTATGTTAATAAAATCAGAAAAACATTTTGTCATAATTGCCACGTTTGGCACGTGGGTTGACGTTCGCAGTTAGGCCAATAGTATAATATGCTGCTGCCCATCTTCTGGCAGTACTTTTGTCGCCCCATACGCATTTATGAGATGACAAGGGTGATATTATTTTGTTTAAAGCCTCCACCAGTACAGGGTTTGATATTTTGTTGATTTGCAATATGTAAGTACTATGCTTTAATGTGCCATCTAATTCTTTTAATTTTGTAAAATGTTTTGAAAGACAGCGTGTTTGCAAGCAGCTCTGTGTGAATGCGAATTGGGTATGACACCATTCAGAAATAATTACATACGAGTAACACCATTCCATATTTTATTCTTGTAAATCCGAATTTATGTCAATGTTGGCACGCTATCCAACATCACTATTTTTGATAGACAACACTATAATATACAGCCATATTGTCACTCACTCTCTCCACGTTAGGCCACCGTACTATACGGACGTGTTCCGACACTTCCAACCTACAAATAAATAATTAAGTGTCTGCTAAATAATCTGTTGAAATCAAGTAAATAGTTAATTATTCCAGTATGGTAACTAGAGACATTACAGCTTACTACTACTCTCATATGAAACCCACATAGCCAAATTACGTTTTGACAGACGATACTAAGTCAAAGTAAGCAGCACTTTGTGACTTTGCATTATAGAGATGTTATTTTTTTCCCCCAAACCGCGTTTATTTTGTGTTGTCTGGAACACACCGTAAGCGCAGATTTAAGAATGAATTTATAAGTATCGTCTTTAGTACTTACATAAAAAAGGACGTCTAAAAGGTTCGTCTTTTGAAAGAAGAAGTGAAGCCACGGATAACTGGGTCAAATATGTTAAGTGGGTCACAAACGCTTTATTCTCCTACTTTCATATACCTAGTAAAAAGATCGACAATTTCATTAAATAACTGATCTAACAAAAAAAAGTATTTAAAAGTGCCATAATAACTTACGATTTCATGTATCTAACAAACGTGATAGAATAAGATCAAAATCTCAAAACCAAATTCATTAGACAGTATTCACATATCAAAAGTTTCGTGAACAAACTTTCACTTGAAAAGCCCATAGTCACTGGAATTTCTTCCGACTTAACCCTTCTTGTGTTAGAGGGCCGGGAAGACCGCCCACTTGAACATTCACGACCTAATTTCCTACAGTGTGCTGACACGACGTTGCGTCTTATAGACTAGTCGGCAGATTAGTCGAGATGTCCTCCTAAGTTGACCGGGAGCTTTATTGAATATTCTACAAGACTAAAAAAAGTGTAAAAGTGAGTATCTAATTTATTGGCAAAATCGAATGGCATGTATTTCATCTTACATATTCAAAATTTTATAATAATATTAGTATCGGATAAATCTCGTAATGTACACTCGACAGCACATCAAGTTAAACAGTTGAACTGCGATAACAGCTTTTATTACGTAGGGCATAAAGGCAGTCTCAAGGTCAACATGTGTAGTCTGATGTGCTGCCGTGTGTACATAATAGGTGGGTATTACTTACAGAATAACATAGTTGGAAATTGAATAATGTAATACCAACAATACCCAGTGACTTCAGTGATACAATAACATTATCATTTTAATAATTTCAAAGATTATTATAATATTTTATCTTTGAACTTAGTTTTATGAAACACAGTGACAAAAAAAAAAGTATTGTATACTAAAAAATCAATGTTCTTTTATATTTTAGTCTCCGGGCGGTAGGTGGTACTATAAACAACAAATCTCGACTATCCAGGCTATGCGCGAGGATACGCCAGTCCTTTAAGTCCTTTATAAGCTGTTTATTAAGTAGCTGCTGAGAGTTTTACGGTATAAGTCGTCGACTAAGGCTAGTCTTATGATCAGAGGTTGGGAAAAATACTGAGTCATTCGTGGTGATGCGTATAAAATAAGGCGAGTTTTTACTAAAAGCCTTAAAGACTGAGTCTACTTCATAACTATTACAGATACAAGTGCTAGACGTGTCTTACGGTAGACATCACGCACGACAAATCGAGCAACAAATCTGTCAACCAGCCTGAAATTCAGTGCATCGAACCGTTAGCGTCGAGTAACTAACCCGCTCGTAAGATGTTTCAGGCCGGACTCTGATGACAAATCTGTATGGCTGAAGACACTTGTAACATTTGACAACATTTATTTAACAAGATTAGCGCGTTAAAACAGACAAACAAACAAACTCTTCAGCTTTATAATATTAGTATAAATAAAACACGCCCCTAACGCCTGCTGGCTATTTAGTATAGGGAGGGTAAGAAGAATTAGCCCTGAAATTAAATCACTTCAAAGAGCATAACAATAATAATTATACACCGACGAACACAATTGTTCTCTCTAAGCTCAACACATATTAAAAAATTATTAAAACCTGTTGATATAAGAATTTGTGCAAAATCATCCTACTTCGATTTAAAGATGTGTGGTTGATAAAACACATCTTCTGCAATCATAATATATTTAACTGAGCAATAAATCCTCGTTTACACAACCTCAACTTCATTCCAAAAGATTTAGCGAACACAATAAGTGAGTTTAAAAACATATCCAGATTCATTCACATACACATCATACGACAAGTCTACTTTAATCGTTTGACAAGTCTGCACTGCAGCCAAGAGTCGAGCAACAAATCTGTCAACGCGGCCTGAAGTACTACTAACTAAGCACCACGAAGTTCGAATATACGGGATATATCTGGCTTTTTCAGACATTGGTAGACATTGGTATGATTGAGAGAGACGGATGGCCTCGTATTTACGAACATGGTGTTGCGGAGTGAGGCCTCTGAAATGCGAGCATCGAACCGGTAGCTTTGAGTGACAAACTTGCGGGATTCAGCCGGTACTTTGATGCACATTGCTGAAACATGAATTCCTGTTTGCAGTTAATGGGTTATGTTTGAGCTCTCCTGCTTAGCTTTGGAGTTTGTTGACTGGTTGGGTAAGATATTGTTAGATGTTAAGTTGTGGAAATTTTTAAACTGACAAATCTGGCATATCTGAGGTACGCCTGCTTCATAATGTTTAAAATTAATTTTAAGAGTAACCATAAGCTTCCATCTCTATTAAAAAAAAACAAAGTACTAATACTTTTAGTTACTTGATGAATAATGATAATGACAATGACTTCTAATCAAACATAGGGTAAAAATTTTTTTCGTAATAGTTGACCATTTCTGGCACATTGGTACAACGGACGTTTAATTGACGAACTGTACCTGCACAGCATCGCGATAACTTGCAAACTATGAATATACGCTCGTCTATATCTCCCTTATATCGTCTAACAGGGAAAGTACGCTTTTACAACCACTACTGATTTTTGTTATTCCGAACCAGAGGGTTCTAATAGGCCCCCGCTGTTCATTCAAACGTGACAGAAATAAGCTCGCACATTGAAAGAAAAAACAGGTGACCAGAGTAACAAAATTTTTTATGGGCGTTCAGTATCGTATTTAGAGGCCATTTATGAAGTAAAAACTGTAAATCAAGTTTTCACCCGAAAATATTTTTCACAACATAGTTTTCAATTTTTACGGTCCTAAGCCTGTTAAGGTATGAAGGGAATATCAAAAACTTAAAAAAATAGTATCGCAATGAATGAATAAGATGCGCATCGCGTAAAAAAGTGTTACTAGGAGGCAGTATCAAAAATTGAAGATTTTTGGCGGACATTTTCTAAGTGCTTTATCTTGAAATTTTTGTACTGGGCTATATCAAAAGAAAAATACGTCATTTGTTTTTTGTCTCGAAGATTGTTATATAAAAATTTTGAAGGTGGTTATAATTTCCTGTATACAAAACAATATGTATTACCTTCCGTTATTTATGATTGTTTGTTCCCAGTCCACAGTCGCACACAATTAAGTCGTAAGGAAGTTCGCATTTCTATACGTATATCAATATATATATATGTATATCCCATTTGAATCGATGACGAATCGAAAGGAAACGGCACTCAGGTAATGGGTTCTTGGTGTTTCCTCACACGTGGCTATTTTTGTAGTATTAGAGTTATTTAATTCGGGGTTTATACCATGTACCTTATTTATTATGAGTTTCCGATATTTCGGCACTGTTGCAAGCGCCATGATCACGGGAGAACTCGGAAATCGGAAACTCATAATAAATAAGGTACATGGTATAAACCCCGAATTAAATAACTCTAGTGATAGAAGTTTAAATTTTGTAGTATTGTCTTGAACACGACATAATAATATCTCTTTCATACTCATATTATAAATAAAAAAATATAAGACTTATGTGTTGTGTTCCAAGTGCCGGCACTTGGACTGTAAGCTGCTACCAGGCCCCCAATTCCGCTAATTTACAAATGGCTCAATAGCATCGCAACTGTATATTTTGATACATTTAATATGGAAGTAATGTCAAAATATACGATTGCGATGCTACTGAGCCATTTATAAATTAGCAGAATTGGGGCCCAGGGCAGCAGTGCTAAGTCCCATTAGCAAAAAAATTCTTGCTTTGGTCAAAACATGGGTAAACAAACACTTTATATAGACAAAAAATTTATTGTACTGAAACTAATAAAGTTTGATAGCGTTTTGTTTAACAGATAAGAAGGTGAATAGTAATTTACTTATTTATTTGTTATCCTACCTTTCTAATCCTTACTAATATTATTACTGTGAAAGTCACTACATTGCCGCGATGAGTAACAGACATGCATTATTTTAATTTTAATATGAGTAATTTATACGCTATGATCAAAATTATCATTACTATTCTCATAGCTTTATCGTGTTTTAAGCCGTTCCGTTAAGGCTGCGTGGCCCGTGAATGGAGGCAGATGTTCCAATAGACAATAGGTGATTGTCATGCGCGCGGCTGCCCTCTGCGGATGTGTACTTGTCCGACGACATCCCTCAGGTTTTTTTAAGGCGAAGGAACTTACTCGTGTTAAGTGTTGTACTAAAAATTTTATGTTCGCTTTGACGAATGTTTTAATGTAGGTGGTACTAGCTTTAGCCTCACAGAAACGGGATTTAGTTTAGCATGTTTGTTTTGACGTTATCGCGTATCCCCCGGGAAAAATGATAAAAAAAATGGATACAGGTCATGTGTCTACACAAATTCGTTTGATTGCTATTCTAGCGTGTTTCCGCAAGAAACGCCCATAATTTCACATGGTGGAATTAGACAATATATCTCAATGGATTTCACTATATCATCCATAATGTAATTCAGGGACCGGAACACCGGAGCTTACCTTTAAAGGGGTATTTGTTCGAGTTTTTCATAGGCTTGTTTTTAATAACCCTATACGATAGGTAAGCTTATCAACGGGCTTACCCCGACGATATGCTAAACCAAACAATACGATTAATTCGGGTAAGCGCTTACCAATACTGAAATTGGTATGCTGTTAGGCTATTTTAATTTCTATGCGCAACCCATAATTTGTAGTAAGCGGTTAAACCTTATTTAGAAGGTTACCGAACTAATAAACTAATACAATCAAGGGTAACCCTATCTCATGGGTAACCCTATCTATCACATGGGTAACCTTTTCAATAGGCTTTTTTAGTGGGTTACTCTTAAAAAGGGGTTTTTCGATCCTGTAATTTAGTTCAATAAATTATCTACTAGGTGGACAAAGCATAATTCATTGAGGGACCACTGCACTTCAATAATGCTGTAAATAAAATATCAAAGGAGATGTCCCATAATAGGCCCAGACATAGTACACTATTTTCAAAAATCAAGAAAAAAATACTATTTCTGGGAAAAATACATATAAATTTATTTAACGTATAATTTAGTGGTTCAAAAATAAATAAGATCGAATAATTTATCTAACTCCATTAGGCATTCCAAGATGGCGTCAATCTAAAAAAACTTTAAATGTCAGTAGCTGTCAGATACCCCTTGTCACTTTGGCATAATCGTTCACTTCAAGTTTTTGTTTTGCTTGTCGCGTTTTAATTGTAGTTCATTATAACGACCTCTTTTTCGTTTTCTGGATTTGGTATTGATCGACACATTACTTTCATAATGATTGTTGTTACTACAGTAAGCGATGGCACTCGACCCCTAGATGCGCGATTTTGAAACTGACAGACGTCATCAAAATGTCATCTTCCGCCATGATGGTTTTGTTGTTTTGTATTGCTATTTTCTTACTTATCTCTTTGTTTGAACCACTTAACGAAGCCATTTTAAAAGAATTGGATAATAACAAAATCTTGTAGGTGTATTGGTCTATCTTTTGGTGGGGTGTACAGGTTCTGGGCCTGGCCTCCATACAATTTGGGACATCTCCTTTTTTGCTCAGATGCCTTTGCCATGCGCGCTACGCTTACTTCTTTTTTTATACTACTGATGGTACCTACCTACCACTGGATAATCCGAACATGGGACGCAGATGAATGCAGATGTTCAGTATTTTTACAAACAAGTTACTAGTACAATGGATAATTGTTATGAGTACAAATGCCCTCTGTAACTGTCATCTGTAATTTAATTGTGTAGCCGATTTGAGAAGCTTTAACTTTTGCGGGTAATAAACTTATGGGTTATTCGAGCCATTTGCCTACCACATCATTTATAATTTATCATCTGCCAAAAAGTAGGTAATTCTCGTAAAATCTACACAACAATAAAATTTCCGACTTGATAAAATTTTAGATTCTGACTAGATACTATATTTTTAATGCATTAATTAAATCCATAAAAATATCAAAAAAACATGAAAGTCTGTCTGTTACCTTGTCATTAACACCGCTGAAATTATTTAAATGAGATGTGTTGATGAGATAGTTTGTGACTTGGAGTTTTGGAACCTGAGAAAGTGATGGAAGAAGAAGAAGAAGATAGTTATCATAGTGCATAAGAAGTGAAAGAACTTTTAAAGACTAAATGGAGAGTAAATAAACTTCTCAATTTCGAATAAATAAAATAAATATTTAAGACATGCCTCACTGGGCCACACTGAGCCATCTAGTCCCAAATTAAGGTACTATTAAGTACCCTGTCGTATGGGGTACTAGACAACCGATAAACTTACTTATATACTTTTTTTTTTTGTAAATATATACTTATAATACATAGAAAACACCCAGACCAGTACAAACAGACATGTTCATGCACACAAATATTTGTACTGTGCGGGGATCGAACCCGCGACCCATGGCTCAGAAGCAGCTTTAACTACCGCTGATCCAAATGGTCGTCAAATGTATATGTAGAGTTTATGTAGAGATAGCGATTGAATAATAAATCATAGTGATTTTGATCCTTATAAACTATAGTCAAACCGCGCGAAAGTCGCAGGCAGAGCTTGAGTTGCGCACATAACTTAAACTGCGACAGTCGTTCAAATCGGGAGAAAAGTTGATTGACATTGGTACATGACGGTCTGCAAACCAGACATTTTGCGTTTTGGAACTTTTGGACTTTCTGAGCCTTAAAACATATTTTATTCAGTTCAGTTGTAACAAACTGTAGTTTTCTACTAGTGAAGCTTGTAAGCGTATAAAATATTCCCTAGGTGCATATGGACCGTTTTACAGAGAACCTTGAAAGGAGGCAGGCTTAAAGAGGACATACAAGAGAGTCTATTGAATAAACAATTGCTGATTGTCATGCGCACCGTGGACTATGGTTACGACAGGGACGCGTGTCTGAAGCTCACATCAAGTTTAGCGCCACCCTAGATGATACTCTAATAAAGTAAGTAAGTAAGTAAGTAACAGCCTATAATCATCCCACTGCAGGGAAAAGGCCTCCATCATTGAATTCAAGTTACCACTGGAATGATGGGAACTGGCATAATCACCACGCTTGCCAAATGCGGGTTGGTGATCACAAACCCGAGCAACGTTCGAAAATTCGAAACTTTTTGTTGCCCGACCCGGGGATCGAACCTGGGACCCCGAGATCTTGGCCCGGTATTTAAACCACTAGACCAACGGGGCGGACGGGACGGATACTCTAATAGTAGGCTTAAATGAAAATTGATTCTGTCTCACGTATAGATCACCTTTAACGATAGATATATAAAGTAAATAAATAGTTAATAAGTACTCCAATATACGAGTATTGTTGTAGAGATAAGTAAAAAGAAACATTCAAATGACATTACAAAAGATCATAGCAAAGAATTTATGTACTGAAAAGCATGAAACAAGTCAAAAGAAAATGGAGATTTTTCCCCTAACGCTACTTCAAGCAAATCGCTCTAACAAGTCATTTTAAGATACACAAAAATCTTTTTCTAAAATGTCCCATTACCTACACGATATTAGGAAATCAAAGAAATAAAATAAACCATGCAAGTACCTACATGAAATGGTCCGGCTTTCAAAACATTTTCCTGTTTCGAAAACAGTTCGCCTACAAAATTAATTGCATGAATTTATTTTGAGAGTTACGAAGGACGAGGAAAGGAAAAAAATATTAACTGATTTAATTTATTCAAACAATGCAAAAATTTATACATCTTTTTTTAATGTTAATTAAGTTTTTGATTTTCAGAATTGAATTGGAATCAAAGCAATGAATATTACTAGGCAAAGTGTTATTGTTATTAATTAAATCAATTATTTATTCGTTCGTCTAGTGGTTTAAATACCGGGCCAAGATCTCTATCTCCAAGAGCTCCATGAAAAATAATTAGACCCGAGTACACCAACATTTAAACAGCCGGTAAACAAAGAGTGACGATTAATTTGACACAATTCCCATACAAAATATGTTAAATCATATTTTAAACGCTGTTTAAACTTAAACGTCTGTTGGTGAACTCGGGCCTTAATTACGGGTATATATCGGGATGCCTAATTATTTGTACTCCTAATTGTCATTGGCGCACAAACTGTTAGTCTAAAGTTTTTTCGCACATTTTTACTATTCCTAAATGTGTTTAGCCTATTTTTACTACGCTTAACTTTATATCGCCGTATTATAATTTCGCCGAATATATCATAACACCTACCCACCCTTTTGCAGTTCCAAATTTTTATTCGCAGAAAGTTAAGAACTTTATCAGCATGCATGCATGCTTGCAAAAAAGTAAGCATGCATGCAAGCAAGCAAGCAAGCAAGCATGAATGCATGCAAACAAGCATGCATGCATGCAAAGAAGTAAGCATGCATGCAAGCAAGCAAGCATGTATGCAAACAAGCAATCATGCATGCAAATAAGCAATCATGCATGCAATCAAGCAGACATGCATGCAAACAAGCAATCATGCATGCATCCAAACAATCAGACTTCCGTGACGGCTTCGGCGCTGCGGGGCTCCGGCGGTCCCACGCGTGCTTATCGTCGCAGATGGCTTACGCTCACCACCGCGGCTTGCCGGCCAGCCTCAGCCGCGGCGCCTCGCTTACAGCCTCCTGCTCCTCAGCCCGCGGGCCGCCTTGCCCCTCCGCGCCTACGCGCTTTTGAATTACACTCTAGGGGTAGGGCAGACAAGACTGCTTGGGGTCGGTTTGTGAGCGATTCGTTTCTTAAACTTTTCTGTTTAAAAAAAAATAGAGCGTAATGTCAAAAAAAGATGCTAATACATTTTAGTGCTTTCGATATTAGACATACTGAAATTAGGGTTTTCAATTTTTAGACCAATCTATAATAGTGCGAAAACAACTGTTAGACTAGACAATAATTATACGTTATAAGTTTAGGCCAATACGGTTCGGCCAAATGAAATTAGGACTTTAAATTTTAGGCGAACCGAAGGGCACCCCTTAATTACACTTCGAACTGTCAAGTTTAAATATAAGCAGCTAATGTCATGTGTCAAACGTACCGTAATGCAAAATCAACTGTACCTACGTGACTTAGAGACAAAAGTAGAAGAGCACACAGAATGGTCGTCTGGTTAGAATTTTGTTATTTCACTAAATGCGTATCTAGTTTTTAGGGATCCGTACCCAAAGGGTAAAAACGGGACCCTATTACTGAGACTTCGCTGTCTGTCGGTCTGTCCGTCTGTGCGTCGCTCTGTCACCAGGCTGTATCTCAAGAGCGGCGATAGCTAGACAGTTGAAATTTTTACAAATTATGTAATTCTGTTACCGCAATAACAACAAATACTAAAAACAAAATAAAACAAATATTTAAGGGGGCTCCCATACAACAAACCCGTTTTTTTGGCCTTTTTGGTACGGAACCCTTCGTGAGCGAGTACGACTCGCACTTGGCCGGTTTTATTTTATTTTACATCTATGGTAAATGAAATCGCTTTTTTTAGAAATAATAAAGCCTAACTTATACATGTTTCTGTAAAAATATTTTTTAGCTAATTAGTTTGGTGGGAAAAAGTAGGTATTGTATTATATCTTAGATTAGACAGCCTCATTAGTAATATCAGCCTTAATAGGTACTCGTATATAAACGTAGACAGTATTTTATTTCGGTGTTGTAAGGCACTAAACACTTTAAAGTCAAATGTGAACGTGAAACTTGGAGTACGTGCCAAAAATAATGAACGGCCCATTTCGAAGGGACAGGTGTACCCTCCTCAGGGCATCGAATGAGGCACCTGCTTTCGGTGATTGAAATAGAACTCACGCAAGGCATGGTTGGAAAGAAGTGTACAAAGATTTTGAATCGATCGCTGGTTTGCATTTATACTGTTTTTTAAGATCATTCTTTCTGAATAAAATGATTTTTTTGTCTTCAATGCACCCATTGACAAAAAATGCATATAGGTACAGAGTGATTAGGAAATGGTATAAATATTTTCAGACATGCCACACTGGGCAACACAGAGCCATCTAGTCTCAAACTAAGCTACTACTAAGAAGCTTGTCGTATTGGCTTCTAGACAACCGATAAACTTACTTATATACTTTTTTTTTGTAAATATTTACTTATAATACGTAGATAACACCCAGAGCAGTACAAACAGACATGTTCATGCACACAAATATTTGTACTGTGCGGGTATCGAACCCGCAACCCATGGCTCAGAAGCAGCGTTTACTACCACTGAACTTTTGTTGGAAGTTGGAAGTTGGAATGGATGGATGGATGCATGTTACTTCGTCAAGTCAAAACGGCTTAATGGATCTGGCTAAAATTAGCGAGGACATAGAGTAGACCATATAGGCTACATTTTCACCCGCAAAATGGTTATGGTTTCGGTGGGATGGTTTCAAATTCAAAATTCAACGCGTACGGAGAAGCGAGAAACATACTTAATTTTTGAAATAACATAACTTTCTGTATATGATTAAAACTGTATCGACTAGTTATTACTATCTGACGGTCAGTTACCCTTGAAAACTCTCTATGTAAGCATGCCTGGACTGTAACCTGTCAGTGTACCTATATAATAAAAAAAAAACTGAATTTTATACCTTGTTATAATTTTGTCTAATACTTCAAATAACTAAAATTTTGATATCAAAAGGTGGTTTTGTCGATACGCGAAATTTTTATTTATGCAGGCAATGTGCCGATGGGCGACGGAAGCAGGTGTTTCGCAAGCGTATCGTGTTGTCTAAAAAATGTTTGATCGGACATCTAAAACAGTTAGATCTAAATTCGTATAACTGGTAAGTTGTCAGTACACTGAGAATGATGATTACTTTGTTGCTGTTATTTGTAAAATTTCATGCAATTTCTAAGGATATTTATTGTTAATTTACAGCTTGCAATACGTACCTGTTTTCTGTTTGTCTCGTACAGAAGTTATGGCCAACTCATTGTTAAAAAATCTGAAACAAAAAAAAGATGTAAGTGTTAAATAATATAATCAAGTACACGATTATATTTATCCTTTTAATTTTTTTTGTGTTTTTATCTTGCAATAAACTATGCCGTACATAACAATGATATTACAAATCTTACTAAGGGCTCCTATATAATATTGTCACGCGGGTCCGCATTGCGGGCGGCAGGCATTACACCTACATTGCAGCCTATATTTGATAGATGATGCTGGGCACGAGTGATCTATCAAATGAAGCAAGCAATGTACTCGAAATGTACGCGTAACAATAAAATAACCCTATCAGTATAAATAAGTGGATGGATGCATGTTATTCAATGACGTCAGAATGGCTAACTGGATCTGTATATAATTTTCCACACATTTATCGATTAAATGGCTTATAATTACACCAAGTAGGGTAGTCAGTTTCAAATTTTAAATTCCACGCGTAAGAAGTCGCACGAACATATCAGTAATCCAATTTCATTCCCTTGATTTTAAAAAACTAATGAATACAAAGATACAAACCTAACCTAATGCCCAAACAGTGTCGTTATGTGCGTCGAGAGAGAAGCTCATCGCAAAAGGACTCCACTCAGCATAATCATGTAACAATAGTACCTATTTCTTACACGATAAAACACTCGAAGAGACCATCAAATCGTCTCATCGTTCACCACTTGTTTTCACGGCAACTCCGTTAATCACTTAACGTGTGTTTTCGTACCATTCTCCCCTAATGAATGTTTGCAGACGGGGGTTAAGCTGCCAGCGGCCTTTTATTAACGCACCACCTACCCTGACCTCTGATGTCGATGTCAGACCTTTAATCTATGAGAGAATAATGCTTGATTAAATAATATGAGGATGGCATAATATTTTGGTACTAGCATAATATTGTTGGCTTATCTAAGTCGTTTCAACCGACGAAAAAAAGAAGGAGAGCAATTCGATGCACTTTTTAAACCTGTTTTATTTACACATACAATAGGTAAGTTTTTTCTTGGTATGCTTATTATGATGATTTTTTTGGTTGTCAGAGTATAGCTCAAGGTAAGTCGCATTAAATTGTAAAAAAAAAACACCGAACCGAAAACTAGCAACAACCACCAATCTTGCAACAAATGCAAGAAAACATTATTTAAGTATCTTAGGTATTTCGGCCCTTTCGGGAATATTTCTACTCTTCGAGATGGATTTTTCCCTTAATTGAAATTTTGGTCCAACTTTCACTTAATCCTATCACAACAAAAAAAACCTACCTACATCTAACTAATATAATACCTACGTAGGAGAACACACTAGATTTAAAGGCGATACCAGCTCTGAGATCGGGCCCGTTTCCAGGATGGGTCAATGTAATTCTAGAAAACAACTATATAATATTGTTTTGGATCTGGGTGGTTGTTGTACCTTCATTTTTTGATCCACAAAACAAGTCCTTTATAACTACTTAACTGGAACGTCTAACTAGTCAAGATAAACAACAATACCTACTTTTAACTTTCCTGACACATTGATGAACTGTGTCAGTGTAGGGCTATAGTAGTGGTCCAAACGGCACGTTGTGCAAATGCCTCTAGTCTTAAAATATTCCGTTTCAAAAACAACAATCAATAAAATACATAAAAATGTCACGTTCTAGCACTCAAAACAAACAACGAATATTTAAGCGTAACGTCAACATAGTTCCAAATTAAACGTTAATTACGTAACATGCAATCAATTCAAAATATGATGCCAAGTAAATATCCAATAAGCTGTTTGCATTTCCTTGTATATTCAAATATTGGGAGCTCCACCGGCAGAGGGAAATGAGGTTACAGCGAGAGGGAAACGTTTCCGTGAGCCACCGGGTAATACGAGGCTAAATATTGAATTTGCTATAGACCTCAATACAGATACTCAGGTATCCCGAAGACAGATCGTGGATGGCGTTCTGGGCGAAATGCTAGGAACTCCGGATTTCAAAATTTGATTTTTACTTTGAATAGATATAATGAAAGCATGTATTTTAAAGACAGACTATACAATGCATACATCTCCAACTCAGTGATTAATTAGATATCAATCTTGCGCCAACAGCAGTATCTTTCTATGCCATGCCGTATATATATATTATTAAATAATTTAACCCACGAAAAGCGTGAAAAAGGCGAATTTTGAATTCGATTACAGACACAAAATTGATAATTGTAATTATATTGTGTAAAGTTTAATTTTTTTTTTCCAAGTGTAAACCCTATTTTGCTACTCTTTGGGGAGTTTTATATCATGGGACCAACTTTGAACAATAGTGTATAATAATATTTAAAAAAAGGAAAAATCTAAAAAAATATTACACCAAAAATCTTTTCTTTTCATATTTTACTATCAACTATCAATGAATTAATTTGCTAAAAAATTAAACAGTTTTACTACAATGACGTACCTACTAGAAGATCTTGATAGCAACAAGCATTTATTTATATGACCACAGTAAACCAATTGAACTTGACACTATGCAATGCATGTCGTGCAGTCTAATGGCATAATTAGTGCAAGTGCAGTATGCGAATAGCATAAGTATGCAGAATATTTAATACGTGATTCAAATAGGAAGCGCTATAATGTCGTTTATTAGATGAACGTGGGCGTTTTGTTAGCTCAAGTTCAAAAAGGTTGATTATTTAACACAATAATGGACTAATTATATCAAATAACCTAAGTTGTGTTGGCAATATCAAAAACCTTTTAAATGTGTTCAGAGAAGAATATATCGTCTAATTATAAAAACACAAATATTTAATTGAAAATTAAAGACAAACTATGGTCTAATTCAACTTCGTAAATTTTAGGCATATTATAATAACGACTTTTTAGTTTGTTTGACTAAGGGCACCACCAAAACTACATTTTTATATAAAACATCCAATGAAGAAAAATTCCAGGACAATTATCATCAGTTCACTGCTGAACCAAGAAGAGGATTTCGTTATTATCGTCACCTTTAGCAGGCGAATTGGGCTCGATTTTGGCCAATGGCAGAGACAGTAGAGAGGATCAGTTTCACTCAATCATTCAGTACTTGATACCGTTTCTGTTAAGAAATAAAAAATAGGATTATTGTTGGTGAAAAGAAGAGAGGCTATCGTCAATCTTCTTTCAGTATTACTTCTTTAGTCGCATTAAACAACACCTGTGAGGCAAGAAGGGGTGTGCTGTTCAATTTTAGACTAGCACCGCTGGACAGAAGCCTTTTGTAGACATATTTATGCTGGCCAAATTTTTATCAACGCTTCTGCGTATACAGTTGTGTATGTAATGTATGTGTAATGTCAGCCGCAAAAGCTTGACACAATGGGGACTACCGTTTCTTTGCTCACCAGTTGGCGCCACTGTAGACTGAGGTCCGGAAGTATAGCAGTAAAAGGCGATTGGCGCCGAAACAAAGTGTTATATCTTGAATCTAATTAAGGTTATATTGTTTATAAATAACTATCTTGATATCAACAAACTAACTTCTGAAATAGTTGCTCTTGAGGCCGCCTATTTTTGCGCTTTTTCTTAATTCCGCTTTTAAAGCGTTCACATTAATCGCCAAATAATCCATATTTGCTATATTTTACGATGGAGATCACTTTGCGGCAGGTAAATTAAAGAAATTATAATTTATGCAACAAATTCCGCTAAAACCAGTACAAAGTGAATGATATTGGACCTCACGCGACACTAGCGCCTCTAGTGGCAAATTTACTAGCGATAGCCCCCATTGTGCAGACTTCCTTCCTCCTTACTAACGGTAAAATTTCGGAGCTATATTAAGTCTTTAACAAAGTATGACAGTATGAGTCATAAGTGCAGCATGTGAACCACATAACTCAACTATTTGACTGTCAATCGGATGGTACTTACGTCAATTAGCAACCCGGCGGTGTGCAGCCAGCGATTTGCATGCACGCCAGTTCCCAAATTAAATATTAATTACACAGATATTAAGCAGAAATATCATTTTTGACGACAGTCCCGAAACGGGAGCGGCAGTTAGGGCTGCCATTTGTAATTATCATTGTTCGATTCGAATAAATTAAGAAAGTTATGTTGGCGCTTTTTACCTTGTTGAGACTTCTAGTTTTTTTAATTCTTAGGTACTATGATGTAAAATTGTATCTTACATACGTGGCATCATTTTGAATCAGACGTACCGACAACAGAGGAATATAAGGCCTAAATGTGGACAACTTCAGATACAATGTTTTGATCCCAAAGTAAGTAATAGATAATTTTTTGGTGAAATTTTTGGTGAAGAACCGTAATTACATACATCAGTGTTTTGTCTACATTGAACCGTTAGGAAATCGTAATTTCAATATTAGACGCCTCTGAGTATGGAAAATCGGTGTCTCCAACGAATCATATTCGTTTCCTTCATCGAATCATAAATTTCGTTCAAAGATTTAATTATTATGCTGTTCGCAGCCCTAACATCGCCGGAAGCCAGTGGTACCGTACGTCTCATATCTGCATAACGTTATCACACAATTTATTTTGGATACCTACCGCCGATGTTTTCGAACTTTTCGGTCATGGTTCGTGACTGAAATACTTCGGCATCGAATGCGGAAGTTCTTATTATCACTGTAATTTCACACTAGGATGAACACGTTCTGAACCGTCCTGCGAAGATTTAAATTAAGTGCTGATTCATATAAATTCATAATCTCATGAATAATTTTAAAGCCACTATTTAACTGCACTATTCAATAAAATTAAAAAAATTGTTCACTCAATTTGCAGTGAATTTATTATCCTCGTTTTTACAACTCAACGAGTTTCGCTGCAAAAAGTGTTTCTTGGGTTTCGTCTTTTCTTTCTCGAATCAAATAATATAAAAGGAATAAAAGGTGCAATTGCTTGGCGAAACCTATTGAATACTGAGAGTTTATAACGGTAAAAAGGTATCGATGGTTAATTTTCGATTTTATAGTTTCTCTCTTCGCTCTAAATCCAACTATAAGATAAGTTTCCGCTCCGATGGACCATTCGATTCGACAAATTGTGTAAAACAACTGGGCGCAAGCTCGATAACAATACTGACCGAGCGATGTTCATCGCTGCTAAATCATCCAGCATCCGTTGTGATTCTATGGAATTATGAGCAGTGTCTAATAATTTCGAATCAATAGTAAATCATTATCAAATGCACGGCGCAAACTAGCTATTTGTCGAGTGAATGTTTGAAGGTAGGTTGACGGTAATTTATGTTACTATTTTCACAAATAATATTTATGACATGCCTCACTGGGCCACACAGAGCCATCTAGTCCCAAATTAAGCTACATTAGTACCCTGTCATGTGGGGTACTAGACAACCGATAAACTTACTTATATATATATATATATATATATATATATATATATTAATATATACTTATAATACATAGAAAACACCCAGACCAGTACAAACAGACATGTTCATGCACACAAATATTTGTACTGTGCGGGGATCGAACCCGCGACCCATGGCTCAGAAGCAGCGTTTACTACCGCTGATCCAAATGGTCGTCTTTCCACCTTATATTCCTATGAAACCTGAATTTTAAAAATTAGCGAGTTAGCCAACGATACACATTTTACAAGTTAGTATCTATGTATTTCTGCCATAACTCAAAATTTGTAAAGCGGTTTAAAAGTGAGAAGGGAACAGACAAAAGTTACCTACTTAAGAAAGTAATACAAAACCAAATAAATTTTATGAGTATACTCGTAAATTAGTAGGTATTTATCCTTGTAATATTCGCTTAGATTTGTATTGGATTAAAAATCCAGCGAGTCTATTGGTGCATAACATTTTGACTCGCATCAGTGGCATCCACAGTTTGGGTATGCCTTTGGCTTTTTAATGACAGATCAATAACCAATGATAATAAGATTAAAAAAATATGAAATATCATTGTCTACAATCTACGTTTTATTCGAACGATCAATTACTGATACCGTAAGCATTATGGGTTTTTGTATTTGTTTGGACTTCAGTGGAACTTTGTTACCTAATTACCCTACAATGTTAGACTACAGGCAATTTATGTGCATCGAAATTTTAGAATAAGTTAATTCAAAAGAGTTGAACCAATGAATCCTCGGAAGGAAATGAGGGATAAACATGGCACCGCCGTTTTACGTGCCGCGAGTGGATTACGATTTATGGTTGTCGTAGCGGGGCACAAAGAATCCGTCATTACAAGCCGCGGCATCCGCGTTGTGCCATCCATTTTGATAGTGAAATTAAAATATAGGTTTTACCAGTGTGAGCTTTATTAGATTATCGATTACGATAGGGGGTTGGAGCATTTATAAAAGGTGCATGAGTGAAAATTGGACAAGAGTATAAGTTCGTTAGTAAGGATTTTGACCCTTCACTATGGCACAGGCTTCTACTCCCTTATACAGGAACAGTGTGTATTGGTGCTACGCACTTTAGTGCGTGCTGCAAGGAAAGGAACATCACTGTCAGATGTAATTAATAATTTCAAGTTATATTAATTAGGAACAAATTTGACGGACATACTGCGGTCGGTGTGGTAACCCTGTTTCACAAAATGTCTGTGACTGTGAGGCATTGTGTGGGACTTTGGTAAACACTACAAAAGCTCAGTGACTTCAAGCATCTAAATGTTAAAGTCGTAAAAGTTGTATGCTGTTTGTGTCAAATGTTACGCTTCAGCAATTTTAATTAGTTTTAAACGATGTAGGGCCAACCTATCCTTGGTTCTATTTTGTCTGTACTACTACTCACTGTTGTCGAAATAATTATTTATAATCCAGATATTAACTGTTGATTTAAAACAATCAACGGGTAGGTACTATAAACACATTAAATAATGGCATATCACATGGTATTAGTGTCTAAGAAACAATATTTTACATAAGAAACAACAAAAACTAAGTTATTTTAATATAAATAAATAAATAAACAAATAAATATTTAGGACATGCCTCACTGGGCCACACAGAGCCACAACCGATAAACTTACTTATATAATAGGGGTTAAAGTATGAAATTGCCGATTATTTTCCCACTTTTTATTTTTATTATAGCTCTTAAGTATAGTCGTATTATTGCGTAATTCTTTTTGTATTGTATCAAGAACTAAATAAAGAAACTTTTGACTAAAAAAAAATGCAATACTAGTGCCTATTACTTCAAAGGAAGTCGTTGAAAAGACCCCTTACAATGTGTCAGCTGACCTTCTTGCTTCAATTAAGTATATTTGTATTATATACTTTGATTTTCAGAAATTTAAATACTATAATGCGTAGCTTTATAACCACCTAACTTTCACCTTTAATTGAATCGAAAAAGGGTCAGGCGTTTTAAAAAAAACTAAAAAATTGTTAGTATGGAAAAATGACTTTTATCGATTTCGTCCATATAAAACGGCAATTTCATACTTTAACCCCTAATACTTTTTTGTAAATATATACTTATAATATATAGAGAACACCCAGACCAGTACAAACAGACATGTTCATGCACACAAATATTTGTACTGTGCCGGGATCGAACCCGCGACCCATGGCTCAGAAGCAGCGTTTACTACCGCTCATCCAAATGGACGTCGTATTAAATTTCACTACACCCAATAACAAAGAATTTTATGAACACGGTAAACTTAACAGAAGTTTTTAACGGGAATGCCTCAACCTTAGAGTATGAATATAAGTCCCTATTCATACTCTAAGGCCTCAACAGATGCCTAGAGCACTACTTAAAATACATTTTAACGGATCCATTGTAACCAATCGAAATACATGTACATTTGTGAAATGCCACACTCATTAAGCTTTCATTAGGGAAGTACTCATTAAAAGTGTGGAGCAATGAGCAATTTCCGCCCAGAGTAGGCGAAAGCACTGTGCAGTGTGCATTGTCCAGGATTTTCTAATACCTTAGGTATCAAGCGAGCCAGTTGGTATTCTATTGTGTCTACTAGTGTCCACCATTGCTTACATCAAAGGACTTTTACCTAATACTTCATCTGCTTTAGATAAACAGGTACAGTTAAGAGGACGTCAAGAGGCTGATGACCATTTGACATCTAACGTTTCTGTTGAAATGAAGAAACAGAGAAAAGCGTGGATTGAATAATACCAAAGACCAAAGAGATTAGACGAATAATAGGGACTAAGTTAAAACGAGTTCTAGCGAAGCGAGCGTGATAAGGCCAGTGTGAACTGCAAAAGGCATCTTACCAAATAGTTAACCAACTAGTGATGTCGCTGTTCGGAAGAGAACTGCCGAAGCAGACCAGTCGAGTGCTATAGCAGACCCGATCTAGGAGTGTGATTGGATTTGGTCTGGATCTGGATCATCCAAGAAATAACACACACTCTCAATAATTAGTACGCCTTACGTAGGTTCAGTCGGATTTTTTAAACTAATTTCGCCTTTGCTGTAGGGAGTAGTAGATAACAAATTAGAAATTATCCAAATATTATGAGTATTTATTGTATGGTATATGAAAATTTAAAATAAATTTACGATATACCTTTAGTAGAAACTATAATTAAAATAAGAATGACGATAGATGAGTGTAGTTAGACAATTGAGCGAACTTATGCTAAAGTTGCATCGAGTATTTTTTTTACTTGTTTGGCAAAACATGCCAAACATTGGAATGATGTTAAATTTGAGAAACGTCAAGGAATTTGGAGCTTAGACAATATACATTTATGATACACATTGTATAATATCAAACTCATTGTTTACTTGCGAAGGTAAATTTGGATAGAATCCAAGCTGGAACATCCGATCTGACACGGGGCATTGACCATTTGATTTACGATTTATTCTCTCGAACTAAGTTTATACTGACGAAAAAACATTGTTACGTACAACGAACAGAAGGTTTACATTACTCATTTTGTATACAAAAGGCGCAGATGAATTATGATTATCAAAAGAAATGTTTATGATTCGCATGGTATCAAGAATAAGTTTCTTGTTCATTTCTAAAATGGTCTATTTGTTAATAAATTGTTTTAAAGTTTCAGTACAACCTTTACGGCGTAGCACTGGCGTGTTTTCCTTTCAACACACCAGTGCTCACCGTTGAGGTTGTTCACGTTGTCTGCCACGCCAATCAAAAACAAATGCTTTAATAGTTACTGACTTACATTGCGGTATCAGAATAATGTATAACAAGTTTTCCGAGTTTAACTTTTCGAAGAAAGCTTAATGATAACTTGAGAATAATTCGATATAGAACTGGTCCAGATAACTTAACATGACTTAACTTATGGTTTGCAATTTGAAGATATCACAGAATGATGGTTTAGTTTAGCTGGACTTATTCCGCACATAGCCTCATTGGACCATTGTACAGTCGACAGCACATCAAGTTAAACAGTTGAACTGCGATAACAGCTTGTATTACGTAAGGCATAAAGGCGGTCTCAAGGTCAACATGTATAGTCTGATGTGCCGCCGTGTGTACATGATACTCTCTACTCCAACCATCCTAAGTGACTCCAAAAAGTCAACAAATTTTCCCAGATACAAAGCCTGTGAGATAGATGGTGATGATTGGAGAAAACTGAGAGATGTGAGCTGATGGTGATATTGAGAAGGATCATTCTCAATATCACCATCAGCTCACATCAGCCCACTACTAGCGTCACCAAAAAGATGAATGCCATAATCGCAACTCTTTGAAAGCCAGTTGGCTGTCGCAGTTTGGTGTAGAGAAAACGCTGTAGTATTTCAGGACTTCCTGTCCCTTAATCGCCTCTTATGACACAGGTCGAGATGGTGCCATGCTATTTCAGGCCGGCATCACACGATACACAGACAGAAACTCAAGCAAAATGTATAACATCCTTCTTTTTGCGTCAAGGGCTAAAATGTATTTTACCCAAATCACGAGGCTTTGATGAGCAGTAGGCGGTCTCAGTTTGGACAGTTTTACATACTATTAGATACGCTGCAGCTCTTCAGGCTTTAACGTCTTTTAGTCACCTCTTATGACACCTACGGCACGAGGTGGTTCAAAGTTATTTCAGGCCGGCATTACATGACAAAGACAGATAAACGAGCAAAATTTATAACATCATTTTTCTTGCGTCGAGGGCTAAAAAGGGATTATGCCCCAATCGTAACGCTTGGGAGATCAGTTAGCGATCCCAGTTTGGAAAACTCTGTAGGTCTTCAGGATTTCCTGTCTTTAAGTCGCTCTTATGACAGAGGCCGAGATGGTGCTATGCTATTTCAGGCCGGCATCACACGACACAAGACAGAAATTCATGAAAAATGTATAAAATCTTTCTTTTTGCGTCGAGGGCTAAAAAGGTAACGAGCATTTTAACTGCCCTCGTTTGGCGCCGAAGATATTGCATGACAATTATCCTGGCAGTTTAGGATATTTATGAAGTGGTCGCGAAACAAAATTGAGACGATTATTGCATTTGCATTTACCGCCGCAGTCTGCAGCTGTCGGGTTATTTCGAGGGCGGGGGCTGCAAGGTGTGCGGGGGCAGCCGAGCACACATTACAAAACTATATCATCGCAATCAATAAATTTTTAATAGTTCTGATCACTGTGCAATATAGATCTGAATATCTAGACAAAACAAAACCCTTAGTATTTAAGCGTCCAATAAGCCACAAATTTTTCAAGTTTCCACAGCAATGATGGGAACTGGCATCACCACGCTTGCCAAATGCGGGTTGGTGATCACAAACCCGAGTAACGTTCGGAAATTCGAAACTTTTTGTTGCCCGACCCGGGGATCGAACCTGGGACCCCGTGATCTTGGCCCGGTATTTAAACCACTAGACCAACGGGGCGTTTTTAGGGTTCCGTACCCAAAGGGTAAAAACGGGACCCTATTACTGAGACTTCGTTGCCTGTCCGTCTGTCCGTCGCTCTGTCACCAGGCTGTATCTCAAGAGCCGCGATAGCTAGACAGTTGAAATTTTCACAAATTGTGTATTTCCGTTGCCGCAATAACAACAAATACTAAAAACAAAATAAAATAAATATTTAAGGGGGGGGGCTCCCATACAACAAACCCGTTTTTTTGGTCTTTTTGGTACGAAACCCTTCGTGCGCGAGTCCGACTCGCACTTGGCCGGTTATTACAATATACAGTGCAATTTAAACACGAGCTATAAGTTTTACATTCAGCTAACACTTACAGCGCGTCGTGTAAACAACACCACATACATTCTGGGTTTCTCACTGACGTCCTGCCAAAGGTGTGTTCTTTGAACTAACCTCAAGATAGTCATTTCGGCGTAAGTGGAAACCTGACACGGCGAATCGTATTACAGTGTTAACAGCTGACCTACATTAAGGTTTAACAGGTTTTAAGTGGTATAACAAAAATCGTGATAATCACTTAATAGCAAAGTGACACAGGCGAAAACAACAGGTTATGTTTCTGAATTTTTATGGCACGTGTTTGTTTTTAGTGCAGCAAGAGTCTTGAATGTAGTCGTGCTTTAATGATACTAATCTTGCTTATGTTATGATTGCGAAAATTTTTGAAGATGTATGGATAAATGCCTGTTACTCTTTCATGAAAAAAGTGAAGTACGGATTTTAAATTTATTAAGCTAGTAAATTAAGTAAAATTATTTTTTCTATGAAACTAATTCTGCAATCCACGAGGACGAAGTACCGGGAATTCGTTGATTATGAAAGTCTAAAATTTAGACTTGATTTAATCAGTGTACTACTAACTAACTAGCTACCTAGTATTTATGTAACATTAACTTTTTATATAAAACGGTATCAAAAGACGCGACTAAAGCCAGCAACGTCTTCTCTCCAGCATAAGCTAAACTACGGTCAGCCGTCATACGGATAGAACCTTGTCCAACAATAGAGTAACGTGGGTTGATGCGAATGAAAATCTATAGGTATATATTTTTTTTCAATTAAGAAATAGAATTTGGTCTGCATAGTGGCACACCACTTAACTAGTTCACTGTATCGTAAAAAACTCAACATTATGCATGCACACTCGTATTTATAAAGAAGTAGGAGGCTATCCCCGCGGTGTTGACGTCCAACACACATATTTGCATAGCGTGTCAGCACGCAAAAATTAAAATATTTCCTAGACGCTCTTTCTATTAGCTAGAGCAGACAGTCTACGTCATGGTGCGTGATATAACTTATAAACTTGGCAGTCCAAATTAAGCAGATATTCTATAAACCCATTACAGGGTGTAAGGTAAATGGTATAAAATGCCAAAATCAGTCATGTTAACAATGCATAATACTATGGTGAAGTCAGAAATTCCGACTTTATACCATTTACTCAACACCCTGTAGAGTTGTGATATAAAATAATTGGAAAAAAACATTAAATTAAGATAAAGGATGTGTCATTACTACCGTCATACTCACCAGCTTATATCTATCCATTGCTGAACACCTTTATGAAGAACCTGTGTTTTTCATAAAGGAGGACTTGGCCATTAAGCGGTCGGCTACTTAGTCACGGATCCGAGCTATATGACAATTGATTTCTGTTGTGTCTGGCTTTACCCACACACAAGAGGTTATAGCCACGCTTGGCAGACGGATCTGTCCGTCCAGTTTAACCAGCAGTTTAACCAATGGTATTGGTATTGGTAGCGGGCTCCTTTTTCCGCATCTACGCTCCACTTGGCCCATTATGCGTAGGGTTGATCGGGGTGGTTAGTCCAACCATCCCAACTCCTTCCAGAAGCACAGAAGTCTTTTGGGACGTTTGCAGGCTTACGAAAGGGAAATCGGTGTGCCGAGGATAGATGCCTGATTCAACCAATTGGTTTTTTGCTGGAAAATTGGACGCTGTTGGTTTTTTGTCATCTTCTAGCAGTACCCCTTTTGGCGCCTCTTAGAACACCTACATAAAGAGAAGGGGTGGTGCTATTCTTTTCATGTGCCGAAACCAGTAAAGGATGTGTATTTTGTAATTTAATTTAATAAGTGTTTCTGGGATGACAGTACATTATGTCATATTTCATACTTTAAATACGACAGCATTTATTTTTATTTAAAGTTTAACCGTAGTATCAACTCTTATTTTTCATCACTCCTTAAGGGGTTGAAAGGGGCGCGGAAGTGGTGCATAGGATATCAATATTTTTGTAATTGTGTAATGTAGAAAATAACATATAGCAATCGCAATACTTTTAAGGGATAGGTCTGCTGCGGGCAAAGCGCTGTAAGCAATCATTATCAAATAACTTTATTAAAGCTCTGTAAGCAATAAACTTAGCCGTTTTAGGTTTTCTACAATGTACCTTTTTGGGTATCCTTACCCAAAGGGTAAAATCGGGACCCTATTACTAAGACTTCGCTATCTGTCCGTCTGCCTGTCACCAGGCTGTATCTCAAGAGCTGCGATTGCTAGACAGTTGAAATTTTCTCAAATCATGTATTTCTGTTGCCGCAATAACAATAAAAACTAAAAACAAAATAAAAAAAATATTATACAACAAACCCGTTTTTTTGGCCTTTTAGGTACGGAACCCTTCGTGCGCGAGTCCGACTCGCACTTAGCCGGTTTTTTTATTTTGTATGATAGTAAGATTTAAGGTCTACAAGACAGTCTGACAAGTAATTTTCCTAGAATATACGAGTACTAGGTATTCCGTGAACTTGGTATTGTTGTTTACATGTAGGAACACGTTTTCATCATGAAATTTATTTAACTTTGCTCAATTAGAACAATTTTCGTACATAACACTTCAAATTACATTACCTCAAATTGACAAAAACCACAATAAGGACAAATAAAACTTATTGTTGTCAAGGAAAATTTGTAAGGGGATAAGGATATTATTTTTAAAATTTTGGTAAGTACCTACCTATAGTTTAAGAGCAAAAGAAAAGAGTTTATGGATAATGAATGGTATAAATTATTGCAGTGAATGTGGGTCAGGCAGCATGGTGCGATATCAACACGCAACGCGGGAAATCCTGCAACTTTATAGCTAGGTACTTACCTAATTTCTTAACTAAAAATATAGCTACGACTATACAGAATGCTTGCCACGATGCCTTTTTTTTACTAAATTATTTTTCTTTTTTGCCAGTTGTAGAAATAAAAGGTAATTTACGAAAACTTGCGTTACTATGGTTTGAGATCACAGGTAAACTAAGGTGTTTGTCTTGGAGGTTAGTTTGAATAAATGTTTATAATTACGGTCCCTAAGGAAAGTTTTTTTCATTTAGTAATTTAGAAAGTGTTTCTTTTTGTATTGTTACATTACAGTAGTCTGCTATCTTTAAAAAAATATATCCATATAAATTGTTTATTTTTTCTAACTGGCTAAAAGTCTGTCTTGAATGAGCTTGGGAGCGTTATTCAGATTAGACAAAGAGATGGAATAACTAAAATGTTCACGCTTAATTTAGTCATCTTCTTATAGGTTCCATCTAACATATGAAGGTAAACATTTACGTACAATTTATAAATTATAAAAATGACACGACACGCAACTGAGCTTAAAGCTTCCTTTCAGTATAATATTTATAAGATAAATAGACTTCTTGACCCAATTACGACATCGCATGTAATGAGCAAACATAATCCTAAATTCGATCACAATATCCAGAACAAACAGTGTTAGACAAACACAAGTGTTTGGGGGGGGTTCAGTTTTGGGCCATGGCGTCAACGACCTCACCACGTGTTACCCCATTTATTGGCCATATAATTCGGCCATGATTAATTTCAGCCTGTAATAGCCATTAGCGTCTTGCGTGGTTGTATAATCAAAACACTTGCACACGACTGATGGGTGATTCTAATTTAAAACAGAGTGTTACCATAGGGAAAGAAATATGTTACTTAATATATTTAATGGAAAATGCGCGCATTCAGTGTAATAATTGTCAAATGTCATATGGGCTTGTATTATTATGGGTTGTGGAAGAAAGCCGCAATGGCGAATCCTGGCAACATACCGTAATCACGAAAGAAGTCAGGTACGTCTGGTTTGCAAACTAACTAGGTACCTTGCGTGTATTTCTTCGCTTTGTGTTAATTAATTTGCGTGCCTGTAGACAAGGATTTATTTTAAATATTGCACTCTTCGAGGCATCATGTAAATAAATACCATTTATCTATGGAGTATTACATACATACATACATACACTCACGCCTTTTTCCCGGAGGGGTAGGCAGAGACCACATCTTTCCACTTGCTACGATCCTTACAGACTACTTTCGCTTCATCCACATTCATTAATCTTTTCATACACGCTCGCCGGTTTAGGGTACTCTTGCCCTGACCTTTCTTTAGAACTTTCCCGATTTGATCAAGATAAGTTCGTCGAGGCCTTCCCCTTCCAACATTTTCATTCATACTCGCCATATATATCTTTTTAGTCAACCTGCTTTCATTCATCCTCTCAACGTGTCCAAACCATTTAAGCATTCCTTTTTCAATATTGGTCACTACATCCTCTTTTACACTACATCGATCCCTTATCACACTATTTTTAATCCTGTCACTCAGATTGACTCCAATCATACTTCAATCATACTTCATTTATTTCATTACTAATATGGAGTATTAAATGACATATAATTTATATTATTTATATTACTAGTAAACTTTAGACTGATTGCACAGTGACAGTGGCAGTTTAAAGTCGACCGATTGACCATTCCCCGTCATCAAACGTTACAAGACACCGATCGCTTTTACTCCGCTATACAATGAAGGCGCGCTGCCAAAATCACGACTTGGTATGCAACTACCCTCCGGGGCCCGGGCACTCCGGGCAGTCGCGTAGTACAATCCTTAGGCACGTTTTTTTTTATAAAACGATACAATACAATTTACCGGCAGCTTGTACTCGTACCCCACAATTGTGCTACCCGAACTTGTATATAAGCGTTAATCTTTAATTAGGAAATGTAATAATATTCAAAAGTTTTTTTGTAGATAAAATTTACTAACTGAAGAAACTTTGAAAGTAGGCGACATTAAGTCTGTCTTATTTTTTTACATACCATCAACTGCTACTTAATTATTATAACTCATTCAATAACATGTATGTAACAATAAGTTATGCTATTAAGATAATTGATGATATTAATAATATGAAAGTGATTAGAAAATGTGTGCTGTAGTTGTAATTACTGTTCTTATTATATTCCTTTCTGCTTATACTTTCACTTGTAGTGATATACTGATTTAAACTTTCATGGTCACTATCACTAGAGTTATTTAATTCGGGGTTTATACCATGTACCTTATTTATTATGAGTTTCACTTGTAGTGGTTTAGTTAAGTGTAATTTGATTTGTTATTCAATAATTGGCTTTAATTCATAAAATATATAGGTACCTAACATTTAGCAGTAGAAACGTATGTAATATGAGCAATTTTGTAAATGACATATTCCCAATGTGCCAACCCTATGTGTGTGTTTTGTCTTGTTTGTTTGTCACAAAATGAAAACAGTTCACGCGATCGTCATAAGTGTGAAGACAAGGGTTTGGCTAGAAAAATGACACATTTATGCGAACAAACGACAAGAAAAAGTGTTAGAATTTGGTCAATTTGAGTTTTATATTTGTTTCGTTAATGTTAGAAACCTATGGAATTCGAAGTTTTCTACGCCATGTTTTTTTGTTAGTATTTTTCGGACCCAATGGTTCCGTTGTATTAGGACTAGGTTTAAGGTCTAGTTTACAGTAAAGTTATTCGGACCATTGGTCGATGGGTGTTGTAAAGCAAGTGACGAACCTTATAATCAAATAGTATTGCATATATCTATGTTTAACTGATACAAAATATAAACATGTCTTCCGAATTACAAATGCAGTTCGGTGGCGATGGAGGTAGGACTCTGATAATGATATACTAATATGAACCACCCAAGCTGTTGCTAGTGTAATACGACATTACTACCTACCTACCGAACTTAAGGACTAACATATTTTACTACTAATTTCAATCAATGGGTAAAAAAGGTTTGCTGATAAAATTTTATAGGCTAAAACTAAAACAAATTCAAGTTTAAAACTTGGATAGCATAATCTCATCAGGAAATGCGAGCTTAATCGATTCCTATTAATTAGTAATACAATTAGAAACCGAGAACTTATAGAAAAACCAAGATTATCTGTTATTTTGACATTTTACGAGTAATTATTACAGTTTAAAAAGTTAATCAACTTTTAATTACTGTCTTGCGAGTTAGCGTGTTGTTGTCAGAAGAATTGATTCCTGAGATAAGTTAACTGTAAGTAGTCATATAAATTATACTGAAATGAACATTGCCCATAGTACATTTTACAATCAGTTTGGTTCTGAATTAAAATAAAATTTTGCTTGGGCGGCGTATTAATTTTAATTTTTACTAGCCGTCCGTCCCGACTTTGCATGGGGGGGGGGGGTTACCAATGAAGATAATGCAAGCAAATGGTTTGTATTGTCTATGACCGTGTTCAGCCAAACATTTCTTTTCATACAATTATCAAACTATTACAAAATCACACCAAAAACCAGTTACACTTTTTAATAAAACAAACGATAAAAAATATACTTATAATGATTACTTATCATCCTTACGATTTGCTAGTATTCAAGAACATAAAGCATTCACAAAGCCGCTACATTATCCTTGTTCAAACCACAGCCAGATACGCGCGTCACTCCGTTTGGAGGCACACTGATAAACCTGGACGTCCGGTGTACTGCTACTGTATTTAAATCGGCTATTGTAAACCTTCTTTATCAAACCGTCGCCGATTCTATGTATAGAATTCAGTTGCTTATCTATAAACAATTGAATTATTCCTTTCCTTTCATACTTACCTACATTATTTATATTTTATAATACCGCTTAAATTACCTACATAACATAAATACAGACTTTTGCTTTTCGACTCGGGTCGTTACGTTTTTCATGAAAACTTATCCTGTTGTTGTGATGCCTTACAGAAAACAAACAGGTTCATAGAATTTTACAACCTACTTTTACAGTTAGTAATATTTGAAATTTAAATTGCTTTAACCAACTAGGGGTTACAGAATTTTTACTAAAGGAAACTAGGTAGGACAATCATTTATAACTTTAAGTAAATAAGCTGTACTGGCATTAAACTCACAGTTGCCGTGGATCCGATAACCAATGTAGAAGGTAGACGTGTCCTTGATCGAAAAAGAGATCGCGCCTTGGCAAACGCAAGGGCTGTAGGGACACATACACCTAGGTACATCGTGTTGCCTAGTGTAATATGAGGAACACACCGGTCGTGTATGTGTGCCTGTCACCATGCCTGTGCTTATGGGAATGTCTTTGTGTGCATCGCGGCGGCTGCGCCCGCCGCTGTTTTATAAAGGAGTCGAATATACACCATCTCAAGAACTGGTTGTTTTCCTTAATCGCAAAACCTTCTGATAGATAAATTAGGTAGTGAGTTTCAGTTGCCTTCAGCACTAGTTAATATTTAATACATAAAGTTATACATTACCTAAAAGGGCCTTCGGCAAAATGGTTCTGTGATATTACCGAACTTGCTGGCAGCAAATAGGAACTATTTGATAAAGTACCTACAAGGCGTGAATTGCTGTCCTTATTGTATTGTGACAGACAGACGGACAGACAGCGAAGTCTTAGTAATAGGGTCCTGTTTTTACCCTTTGGGTACGGAACCCTAAAAATGAATCACAGAAATGTATGTACGCACAGAACTTCAGAACTGCAGATCAATTGTACCAAAATGGATAGTTTTGTTGTCTATAATCGTCAGGAGAAGGTTTGTGTGGAAGAAAATGTTCGATAATATATTAAAAGAGAAACTATTTTAATAATATCTAAAAGTTCGTAAGAGGTAAACAAAGGTACACATCTCATTGGTAAACCCGTTCAAAGCCGGAATAGATCTA
This sequence comes from Anania crocealis, assembly GCA_949315895.1. Classification (NCBI taxonomy): domain Eukaryota; kingdom Metazoa; phylum Arthropoda; class Insecta; order Lepidoptera; family Crambidae; genus Anania; species Anania crocealis. The sequence continues at coordinate 5,248,199 of OX438868.1, forward strand.
TCGATAATAATTTCTTCATCACACAATAAAAAAAAACTAGGTTCCTGCCTAAAACGACTTTTTGATTTGACTTGAGTATAATGCAAATACATTTTAATGGACAACATAATAAAGTACCTACAACAATTTTCCGCATATTTGCAATTAAACCGGGTAGACTATTTACGGATGCAACGATAATATGTAAACACTTTATTCTCTGTATGGTGTAATTTAAGGACATTATGGTAGGTGATTGCACCACATCAATTTTAATAATTCAATTGTGCTTCAGAAGTTCTAATTTCTTAACGTTGACTGAATAAGCAACAGTAAACTAATAGTGAGATTGAATGATATAAACAACACAATTTTGTATGTAAACGTATGTGTTATCTTTGGAAGTACTGCCAAACAAACCACATTCTTTAAAAACCTTTATAAAAAAAGTCTTGCTTGCTGTCAGTTTGGAAACCATAGTCAATGGGATACAATCTGTAGATAAAATTTCCCAAAAATTAATTACTTAGTAATTTATCTGTTGAGAATTGATTCGAATTAAAAACCATCAGATAGTGAGACTCTTAAAGATTGAACAGTCTTTCAATCGTACCAAAAATTAAATTTTCATTCAATTGAATCTGAATTACTTTCATCTTGTCATTGATCGGATTTGTTCTGTGGCAATGTCAAATCTCTATGTAGCACAAATAAAAGCAAATAAGCGAAGCTGATCTTGTTTATGTTTGATATAACACATTAAATAAATATTTTATTTACACTCGGCTCGAGTTACAATGCAACGGTATCTTGACTGGAAAATATTTATTAACTCTACGTGGGCGCTCCTTGTATTCCCTGCTGATAGATGTTAGACGTGCGAGACTTGTGTCAATTGCAAATGATAAATAGGGCGGTATTTGTTATCTAAGCTTACCAACTTAAACGGTCTGAATATACGAGTAGTACAGTTCCTTTTTAACAAATAAGTAAATTTTTAAGCCGCAAACTGAGCTCTCATGCGTACAATGGTAACTAGATAATAACGGATAAACTAGTGTTTCAAACTCGTACAAACTTTTACCCCGGGGTAGTTAGAAACCCTAAATATACTAAAATAAAATGTAAATGTTCATATTGTAAATGAATTATTCATTTATTCATTCATTCATTTATATTGATTTCTTGTTAACGTTCGAATAATTATGCAACGCGAAAGTTTAAAAGTTTAATGGTAAACGTCAATGACTCAAGTACATAATCATTTTACCCTTCGAACCCGCAACTATAAGTATTACCTATAATCTACCTCCCGCACCAATAGGCCAGTCGGTCAATAATCTTCGTAGAGCATACAAACGTATTTTTTATCTCTAACCAGCATCAGCTACCGTGAAGGGTTAGACAGTTCTCAAGAGACCTTTATCAAGTTTTTGCTCTATCATCTAAAAATGACTTCTCTCGATTCTGCTGTCTTTAATATGATATTTATCATGCTTCACCAGCAACTTTACAAATTTATCAAACGTACGAACTGAATACTAAACGAAGTAAGTACTAGTTATTTTGTATTCACCTCTTCTCGAAGTTTCAATTTGATCTCACGAATCATGGTCGATTAATCCCGTTATATTGCTAAGTTTATCAGTAAAAATGCAATTAAAAAGTTTAATTTTCTAGGCATCAAACACAAATAGAAAATAAGTCTTATTGAATATCGCTGCAAGCTAGAGTAGTGTCGTTGTCTACTATTTACTACCTCTTGGCGGTATGACCACACACAACTTTTGACGGAATTAATAGATTTCCATATTATTTTTTGTTCAAAAAGCTGGGCCAGGTCTTTAAATTATTTCCCAAATTAAATTTGAAAAGAAATCTTAACCACAATGAGTAAAAAAATAAGGTACACGATAGACTACAAATCTTTTTTTTTGGTTTCATGTTCGGTTTCGTCGTCACTCCTTCAATCACAAAAGCGGCAGTTTCAGGTTATTTTACAACATACCGTAAAGTAGTTTTACTGTTTTGGACAACGTTGTTCGAGTATTTACGATTCTTATAATTAGAAGTTCCGAGTGCTATTAACAGGTCCAGTCTGCCATTTCGAAGTAGTCATTCCTTTGATGTCCTAATTAACGACAGGCAAAGGGTTTTTGAAATTCCTACCCACAGCCATGGTCAGATGTTCTATAGCAACTATTATAATATGTCTAAGTTTATAAACAGTAACACAAATCTGTTGTTGTTTTGGTATCGATGACAAACCATCATCATTATCAAGAGCTTCATCAGACAGCATCTGGACACGATCCTCTCCACGAAAGAAGGATTGTACAATTCGAAATGCGGCACAAAATATCAGTAGCAGTTTTTGGATTGAAGTTTAAAAGGCATTTTTTTGGACACTTTGCGCTAATTTTCTAAGTAGTCCAATGGTGGTAGCGGTGGCACTGGTTGCTAGTCGGTGTCTTATTATGCCAAAAACGATACAAATCATGTGTTTCTTCATCTGTTAGAATTTGGTACCTGTACCATAAAGTTTAAGCAAGGAAGTGTTTTCTACCGGTTAGTCTATAACTTTGTCACGCACTGCTGCACAGTCAATAAGTGTTAGATCTGATCGACAGGAATTTCCTAAACAAAACAAACCAACTCGCTTGTTAGACTAAATTGTTTAGTCTATGTTCAAGTAATCACTGTTCTGAGAACTGAGCCTGACATTGTCATTGCATTTTGCAAAGAGTTATGGCGACATGTTCAAATTCAAATTCAAATTCAAATATATTTATTGCGAATTAAGTGTATATCTTACAGAGATCTTAGAAACTAGACAATGGAGCTTAACTACTTAATTACCTTATTCAGGTGTTGCAATCATAAAGGATAAAAAGTAAAGATAACTTAATATTATAATTTTTAATTTATACAGTGAACTTATTTATTATAGGTACACGCTAGTTGACCTTATACTATATTTTTATTTTATTTTTTGATTTGGTATTCTTTATTTTGTATAAAAAACTCTTCAAGGGTGTAAAAACTGTTAGAAACTAGAAATAATTTTAATTTTTTTGTAAATGAGATCAAATTTGTTTCTGTCAACATGCAGTCAATTTAATAAATGCGTATTTTATATCCATAAAAACGGTATTTTGAAGCAGGTAGTAACATTAATGAGTGCGCACCACTGGCGAGCGGACGAAAATTGCAAATTGGAAAAAAAACTCCTGCGCAGCTTACCCGAGCGACGAAATGTGGGCGCGGGAGTTCGGAGGAATGTTGATTAAAAATTCACATCTAGGTATGTATATTGCACTAATAAGCACTTTACGTGTAAACTTGTCAAGTGATAAGTACACTGTAGGTATGTTCTGTTTTTTAGAGTTCCGTACCCAAAGGGTAAAAACGGGACCCTATTACTAAGACTTCGCTGTCTGTCCGTCTGTCCGTCGCTCTGTCACCAGGCTGTATCTCAAGAGCCGCGATAGCTAGACTGTTGAAATTTTCACAAATTATGTATTTCTGTTGCCGCAATAACAACAAATACTAAAACCAAAATAAAATAAATATTTAAATGGGGCTCCCATACAACAAACCCGATTTTTTGGCTTTTTTGGTACGGAACCCTTCGTGCGCGAGTCCGACTCGCACTTGGCCGGTTATTTTATACCTTTTAGGTCAAATTTTAAACAATGACAAACCCTTTTTTTCCTGATTATATCTAGTGCTTGATGTTTTTTTTTTAGATATATTAGATTGTTTATCATCAGGTTTATTTTGTTATTCATCATGGTGTCATTAAAATAATAAATCACATGCTTGGCCCTAGTATTCTTTAAATGACATAGGTATTTGCCGTTAAATAAAAGTTGTGATAAGGTCGCCGACCTTACGAAAATTTACGATTCTCACATGACGTGATGAATAGTCCTAAATTGCCGAGGCATTACTTCACACCGTAGCAATACCCAAAATACAAAAGTGTTAAAAGAAATTAAGTTATATTGCGACGACGATATCACAATATATAATAAAAAAAAGAGACGGGGAACAACCAAAAAATGGTCATGCCGTTTGACACCTGTTTGGGTTAGATGTGGTCGAAACATCTGGCTATGAAACCGGCCAGCATTTTGTGATCGTTTTTTTGCTGGCAAGATTTTTTAATACTGGCAATTATATCGATACATATACTATAGCTGTTCATTTCGTATAATTACTCCATGCGAATGGATAAACATTCTAAATTCGTTTTTGAACGTTTGTGGCTAACAGGTAGGTACTTCTGTCACATCTTCTGTTATTAGAATAGGATGCGATTTGATGCTTATTTAGTTATTTCTACCTGAATAGATCATGACTGTAATACACGGTTGTTGCAGTTCAGCGAAACGTGATCTTCCCTCAACCGTGCGTCTGCAGTTCTGCATCCACCATTTGAACGGCAAATACGCCAATTATCGTAACCATTTACAACTAATAAATGGGGTATAATGTATTACAAAACGCAATGCGGTATGATAACGGAGACGTATTGTGGCATAATAATTCATAATTGTAATTGCAGTAGCGTGTAGACGAAGACGTTTTTTAATTTTCTTAGGAAGACCAATTAAAAGCAGTTACAAAGTCTTGCTGTATCAATATGCCTCAATTTACAACGCTTCTAATTATGTTAGGTAATTAAAGATTTGATGATGATTCATACACGTATTAATAGTATTAGTTTGCATAAGCTCTTTTAATAAGGAAAAAGATTCAAACCTATTTAGAGGAACCTTTTTCTGGTTGGTAAATTTATCATAATGATATTCATAGGGTAGGTAATTGTTTTTTCGCTATGACACCGCACCTTTATTCATTTTAATAATGTTTGTTGCAAATTACATCGTAAATTTAAGTTAGCTGAATGTACTTGAATCCTTACACATAAGAATAGGATTGACAATAAACTAGGTTCAAAAAATATACCTAGACATCGTAGATGTAGTAAAGTACTTGAACGCCTCTTACTAAACTCCTTATGAACCTCGTAAAAAGTACAATGCAATGTGACGGGCGCTTACACGTCGTGATAGCAAGGGCAAATGCCTCGGGAAGGGTCACAGTCGTGTCCACTCTCCGTTGCATGCCCATTACTGCACTCTCCTGATAAACAAAGCCGTTTTAAACTCTACCCCCTGGGTATAAGGCGCCTGGATCAGAGATTTTATCTACACTGACAACCATTTTGTAGCCGATGCCTTTACATCGAGCTATTATGAAAATGCGTAGACCTTCAAGCGATGTCCAGCTGTGTGGGCTTATTGTTATTCTGTAGCGGTTTTCACTAACCTTTAAAAGTTTAGCTTTGGTTGTTAACCTTTGTGATTAAAGGGTTGATGCACATATCTGGATGATCTTTTGTTTACGTCTATCGAAGACTAGCTATTGTAGTTCCTAGCCAACATCATATAGGTGTTAAGGTGGCTCAATGACAAAGGTTGCTCAAAGGTAACGTAACACCAAAAACCGTTAGTCAGCGACGGTAACTCTTTCCAAGAATCTACTACCAACCTGTTTCTTGAGCCTTACTTGACGCATTAACACATGATTTCACATCACTCATTCAAAATCTGTTCTACATTCTTGATCCTGTTCCAGTCGGATGACGTCACAGCCGTATCGCATCGCCTCTTTCTATACTCATTGGGTTTGCGTTACGTCTTTCGAGGAATTTCATTGTTTTCCTTAGGGTTGGTTGAGTGCCTTCGCTTTTATAGTGATATGTATGGAAATAACCAGCATACCTATCTTCTTTTGATCGCGATTTCTGCCTCGCGTATAATTTAAAATATTAAGGAAATCTTTAGTCTTTCCGGCATTGACAAGCGTGAAAGTTTTAATGATTATCCATAGTTATCAGAAAATGTTCTGATGATTTAATAGATAATCTTGGTGAATACGGCTAGATGACTAAACAAAGATAAGAAGGGTTCCACCGAGGTCAAGTGTTTACGTCATTAGTCATGATTTCTCACGATAATGACAATCTCGGGCATGTCTTTACCACCATCCAGGTTACCGGTTTGTGAGTGACTCATATAGGTAAATTTATGTTTTTTTTTCCTATCTCAGACTTATAACTATTGACATACTAACGAACGATCCGTGAGGGGTGAATGTTTATTGTATGGGGGATCGTGAATCATCGTACCTAACTATAGGATTCCGTTTGTTCCAGGAATCAGCTGACTGATATTAAACGATGTTTTGTTACGAGGTTTAGCAAAGGCTGTTCTAGCTAATCAAAAATAACAATATGATATCTACTAGCAGCTGTTTGGATAAATAATACCTGCCGATTAATGTCGGTATTACTTTGGTTTCTTTGATTATTTTAGAAATAAAAGGGTAAAGAATATGTTGTAAATTCTTCTGATTACATGTAATAATAGAAGACTAAAAAAAATATTTGTAAGATTTCTAGCATGATGTGGTCTTAGGTTAAGGTTTGCGATTTGTGTTTAGCTTTTAGCTTTAGGACGGACTAACGCTTTGGCCTTTGACAATAGGCTAAATGCCGCCTGATCAGCAACTGTACATGTGCATAATTAGTGCTTCGGGGACCCTAAATCGTATAGAATCATATGATAGGAAGGTCGTACAAAATCATATGTATAGGAAGGGCAACTACTACGTGTCTAATACTTGAGCCTACTTGGCCTAAGAAACACGCCATAGAAGTGGAATGTGCCATGTTCCAGCCATAGTAGGGCCTTCAAGCATTGGTAGGCAGGTAGGTAATTCCGTACATGTAGGTAGGTAATATTTATTACTTACAGCCAAGTTTTTCTTTTTTGTGTTGTAAGCGATCGATACAGCTACAGTAACATTTTAATTAGTTTAAGAGGAAACACAAGGGCTGTTTTTCCATACAAACGTAGTCACCTGTTTCCTCCCTGGATAAAGCCAGTAGAGCAATAATTTTTATTACAAAAATCTATGGCCACTATTAGCATGTTTCTATGTTTTCTGTTTTTTCATAAATTAATTAATAAAAAAGATATGAGCCCTCAACAATCGAAAAAATTCGCCAGATTTTCCTCTGTGTTTAAACACCCAGAAAACAAATTTGGCTAAATTTTAGAAAAAAAGGAAAACATACGAACACGGCCAAAGCCTTTCTTTAATTTTTAATGCAAAAAGAATTCAAATCGGTCTAGTTTTGGAAAAGTAATCGAACGTTGATTTGGTGTGCTTTTAGTAGGTATTTTCGGTCCAAGAAGCAGTTGTCTCTATCACACTCTGCGGTAAAGGCGTTTGACACTGCGCGACAGCAATAGATTTTACAAATACCTACCTATTTTTCAATTCTCTTTCTCGCCCGTAGTGTTTCCTCTTAATGATAATACATTGCAGCTTCAATCAGAATCTTGGCGGTCAAAATGCGTCGCACGAATTCTTACTTAGATCTAATATATCCAAAAGGAACTTCATTACGTATAATGTAGTAGCAGATGTAACAAACAGTCAAAAAACAATCGGATTGTCTGTCAATAATATTCATCAGTGTTTGTTTCTTGTCATTGGGATCGTCGCTTTTGCAAATATAATATAATTTAAATCGTAAGGTTTTCCAGGTAAGTACCCTACCTTGTATTAATTTTTATGGTAGATCATTGACGCGTAGATATAGAGGTACGTCATGTTTCGATGGTATGAAAGCATCTTCAATCTAAATGCCGAGGACTTTAATTAATGTAATTGCCAAAAAATATTTCCCCACTGGTAATAAAAATCGTGCAGCTATTCGTTGTCCTGCGACCCTCGCAATATATTTCGCTGGTGCGCCATGGGGCGGACGTGCGCCGTCCGTACTGGGGAAAACAAGGCCTGTAAGTGATCCCAGTGAAACGACACAAATGGAACATAGTCGAACAACACAAGATATTGTCACTTTCATTCATACATACCCTCAAAAACGAAGAAAATCGCCGATCGCTGTATTGATCAAATGTGTACACAAATCATCGGTAAATAAAAACCTGGTCATCAACTATATATGCACTGTTTAACAGAAAACTGACAAGAAATAATGAAAATTTATAGAAACACAACACAAATATTTAGACACAGTTTTCACAAATAAATTACAAGTTCAATACTTAGTAAAAAAATGATTTTTCACTAAAACAACTACCACCCTACTTCCAACGCACAGCGAGCGATACTGAACTGACTGACTGAATCACTGAATGAGTGAGTGAGTGAAATAACTGAAGCGAATAGAATATTGAATGAATTGATGTAATAGTATCACAGTCTATAAAACGAAAGAAGACCTTACACCTCTGAGCACAGAATCCTATGGAGATGGCATATCTACGAAAAAAACGTATACCTAATCTTATCGAGAAACAAAAATGGCGCGTTTCCGTAGTGCTGTCCTATTGTGCATCGATATATTTATAGATGAAGTTGTTATTAGATAATATGCGCGGCGATAATTTAAGGGCTTTTTAATTTATACAATTGTCTAACCAGAGAAATCCCCCTCAATATGGCAGGCATTATATTTTTGTGCATCATTTCAAAGTACTACTAGGGATCTAGAGGTCATAAATGTTATTTGTAAAGGTTTATTTAAATTATATAATACTATGATGTGTGTTAAATATTAATATTTATTTATTTATTTATTAGCTATTGCCCGCGACTTCGTCCGCGTCAAATGATATGAATAATTTTCCCCATTTTCGCAACATTTTTCACTGCTGCTTCGCTCCTATTAGTCGCAGCGTGATGTTATATAGCCTAAAGCCTTCCTCGATAAATGGACTATCCAACACAAAAATAATTTTTCAAATCAAACCCGTCTTCCTGAGATTAGCGCGTTCAAACAAACAAACAAACTCTTCAGCTTTATAATATTAGTATAGATTATCATAAACAAAAAGATACCGAAATTACTATTTTAGTGGGACAGAAGATTGTGTCCCATTAACCAACGTAGTTTAAATAGTTCCTGAAGTATGGCACCCAAAATAGAAATTTTAGTAAGTATCGTTTTATAAATTACCTCAAAATTATGAAACTAAAAGGTGATAAAATAAAACAAAAAGCTCAATATTGCAAAAAACATATTATTTTCATATAACAAGGATTGGCATAATATTCTTGTTGTTTATATCCTAACACGTCATTACAATATAAATCTCGGACTAGATTGGGCTGGCTGTCGGAAAATATTTCTTGAAATATACATTTTAAAGGGGATTTGAATTAGAAGAACCTAGGCTTAGATAGAACTTTGGGTCTGATTTATTTAATTGAAAGTTAATATGGTACTAGTGATGATACCTACGGCATCATAGATTTAGTATATGTTTATGTACGGCATCATCTCATATTGTCGTGATATTAAAGGTAGATACGATTAAAACACGATTCTTCAAAACGGAGAGAGCAAATAAACATATATGTTTGAGTTTTAGGTTTCCATTCCTTCTGTATCCAGCCCCAGTTTTCTATTCTATAATTTTTAGTCAACCTAAAACAAAAAAGAAACAGTTTAAAATTATTACAATACAAATCAAACTTGAAAATATCGATATGAAAAATGCCTTGAAGGGCAGCTCTATCGCCATACAAACTGTTTTATATTTTCTTGGAATACACTATCAAAACCCACAAAAATTAATACGATAAGCTACATTTAGTATGAATTCTAAGTAAACTATTCATTGGAAAGCTAAAACATAAAGCATTTCTTGTATTGTTTGGTATTTTTGCAAAATAAATAGTACGTACCGGAGTAATGTAATGTTAGGACGATTTTCGCATTTTTTGATGCCACAACCTACCACACTGCAATTAGGCATGTTCCTTTTTGCTTTCTTTCACCTTTTGATACATTTATTAACATGTAAGTCTCAAATTATCATGATTATAACACAAAACACCGCAAATATAACTCGCGTTGACAGCTTACGTACCCGATACAGTGAGAAACTAAAATGGCGAATTTCTCAATCATGCATTGTTATGATGTCACGTTTAAATGTTGCCAAAACTAAGACGTATAAATATATTGTTGTCTCTTTTTACATGGTGTATTTTAGGTAAGTCAAACCAGGATGGCTATAAGTTTATGAGCACAATGTCGAGTTAACTCATATTTGTATAACCGATAGTTCATATAGAACAATATGCCATCTCCATAGGTTTCTTTTCTCAGAGCCTTACACTCACATTCACATCAGATGAATGAATGAACGGAACCGAGGCAAAGGTTTTTTTGCCACTAGATAGCGCCATCTTTTCGATAGTCTGGGCCACTTTCCAAGTTTCGAATGATGTTGTGTTTATTCTGTAACAGATGTCGCATTGTCACGTATAACGATTGACATAGTGTGAAACCAGATTATTCAATAAACTCGAATCAGATCAAGAAATCAGTCAACTTTTAGTAAATTAATATACATATTTTGTTTTATCACAGGTATCTAAAAGTGCAGTGCACTTTTTCCCTTTCCTTTATCATTTCGGTGTATCCAAATGAAAGGTCAATGTACTACATTGTAATGAAGCGATCTGTAAAAGGTAAATAGCTAACTTCATGTGCTTTTACTTTAACGCTGACTGCTGAGTGACTTCTTGTCATTCATGTCAGTTGATGTCAGAGACAGAGTCATCAACAAATTGTCATTTTTCGATACGTCAAAAATGGAGGAGGACCGTCTTTTCGACGAAAGAGTTTCAATTCGAGAATCTGCACGACCCTTGAAAAAATACGGCAGCACTTGCAACCATATGAAAAGGAACGAAGAATTTATTAAGCATGTTATGTCTAAAGGCGATACATTGCAAGGAATTGCTTTGAAATATGGTGTAACTGTAAGTGCATCCGTCTCATCACAAAAGTGTTATTATCTCGATTGTATGGTTTATTCATCGACGGAAAATCATTTGTGGACGTTTGTGTGTGTTCTAGATGGAGAAAATAAGAAGAGCAAATCGCTTATTTGCTACTGATAGTTTATTTTTGAGGGAGTATCTTCTGATCCCTGTGACGAAAGACTCCCCTTTCTATGAGAACGGGGAGCGAGTAACTGAACCAGCTCCACCGAGCCATCGAGCGTCGATCGCAGGCATGCCTACCCGAGACTTTTCTCCGGGCAGTCCAGACGAAAAGAAAAGTTTTGACGACTTTTTGAATAGATTAGACTCATCACTAGCAGATATTAAAAAGCACGTAGAAAAGTCCAAGGAAAACAGCGAGTGAGTATCTTTTGAATTTTTTATTTAATTCGTACTATTAATTTTTCATTATTAAGCCAAAATTTAATACAGAATGAAAGTCTAGTAACAATCCAATGACATGACCTTCATTTTTGGCAAAAAAAAAAATCCACTCATGTTGTTGTAAAACCATAAAATTGTTATAAGTGTGTACCGTTTTAAAAGCAAACAGAAATTGGGACTGTTTTACTATTTAGATAATGTTGTTTGTATAGACACTGATAACAACTTGTTTGATGGATACAAGTCATGATGTAGCGACTAGTGTTAGCATCAATATTTCTCATTTGCATTTAGAATGATGGCACCATTACTATGTAAATGTTTACTAAAATATCTGTAAATGATTGGATTCAACATTTATGTATATTTAAGTTAAAATGTTACTATGTTAATCCCTCGATCGTGAGTTATTCCAGACACAATTGAAATGAATTGTTATCGTGGCACCCGAGTGCCTCCTGGGGGTTGAGGGATTAAGTAAATAAATGTATCACAGAGAAACACCAAATATCTAGCTTCAAATTCTAAACCTCAACATAAAGCAATATTTTTCCCTCCTCAGAATAGGTACACTTAAATCTTGATGTTACCTATGGACATAATCATAACAACTTCAGTCCACATACTCTCTGATTATGTCCATATTTATAGGTTTTCAACCGAAAATTTGTGTAAATTTATTAATATTTAAAAAAAAACCGCCAAGTGCGAGTCGGAATCACGCACGAAGGGATCCATACCATTGACTAGGTAAACCACAGTAGGCAGGTACATATATTTAGTTAATGTGGTGCCTATCTGTTACCATTTATTGATATCGAGCAAATATAGGCCCAAAAACGCGTTTTTTGTATAGGAGCCCCTCTTAAATATTAATTTTTGTAATTGTTGTTATTGGGGCAACAGAAATACATTATTTATGAAAATTTCAATTGTTTAATTATCGTGGCTCTGGAGATTCAGCCTGGTGACAGACGTTGTACCCTTTGGGTATGGAACCCTAAAAAAAACTATTTCCTATACAGAATGTTTTTTCTGAATTTCAGAGTAAAGACAATCAAAAGTATATGAATATCATTCTTTAATTAAAACAAACCTAGTAAATATCGGACTGGATAGTTTGATTTCATCTCATCAAGCTAATATTATTCCCTTTTTGAGTTAACTAGCTCACAGGTTCTCATATAAATAGGCCTTTCATCTACATATTACTGCCTTGAGCGCTTAAAATGCTAATTTAATTTTTTCAAAATATACTACACCAATTTATATAATATTTTATATAGAGACAGTTGGAGTCATGGGAAGGGACATAGGGTGTCCCAGAAAACAATCCTTTTTGGGTAAAAAGGGGGTATTTTCTATCAGCATGCCAAATTCGATCCAGATCTGATCAGTGATTTTGGCGAGATTAACAAACTTTTGCATTTATAATATATTTCATACAATAATCAATTAAGATTGAATGTTTTCTAAATATAGAATTCTGACGTACCTGCATATTATTTTACCAGCATTAGATAATTACAAATTTTCTTTGCTAAATATTGAATCAACCAAAGGTGTATTTTTAGTCAATGCATGATGATTGTTATTGAAATCTTGTTTGACAACAATTTAGAATTGGCGGCTTATTTCTCTTTCCGCCGGTAAATTTATTTTGGGTAACAAAAGTTTTCTTTTATAATATTAAAATTTGACAGATGTCCTATATTTCTAAAATTTGGCACTTTTTAAATTTGAGATTTTGGCCGTACCCTATAAAAAAAAAATGAATTCGGTCTTCCTAGTAAAAACTTTCAATTTGCGTAGTCATACGAAAATAAATCGTCGCATTGACTAATACCTCCTCTTTATTTTGTCAGTCCAACAAATCATATTTTAGTCATTGAATGATGCATGTCTGTAAAGCGAGTTAACTGACTGTCACTAGTACAAACAATGTTACAATTATATTTTACAATAGGTGTGTTATTAATACTTAATTAAAAAATAAAACACAAAAGCCTTGTTATGTCCACACACACATAGGTAGTTTTTGAAGAGGTATGAAAGACTATTAGCAATAGTAAGTTTCTTAAACATAGTTTGATTGTTCTTACTAGAAATGTAATGTTTATTTTTTTTGTATGGGAAGGATTGGGTTTGAGTGAGGCAACTTCTGTCGTTATTTTGGGTTAAATACTAGATAATCAAAATTTTAACAGACAAAAAGTTCGACAGACTATTATCTTAGCGTTTTTAGACAGCTTGAAAGGTCATCGTTTAAAAAATATAGGATTCATTAGTGACAAAAAAAAGACATAATACTAATATTATAAAGCTGAAGAGTTTTTTGTTTGTTTGTTTGAAGGCGCTAATCTTAGGAAGTACTGGTTCGAATTGTAAAATTATTTTTGTGTTGGATAGTCCATTTATCGAGGAAGGCTATACATATAACATCACGCTGCGACCAATAGGAGCGAAGCATCAGTGAAAAATGTTGCAAAAACGGGGAAAATTTTTCATATTGAAAGGCGTCCGTTGCGTGCTCTGCGTAAACGGTTCAAGTTAACCAATAAATATATAAATAAAAATAAAATACCCAATCGCGATAGTAACAGAAAATGACGCGGACGAAGTCGCGCGCAACAGCTAGTTTCTGATAAGTATGTAAATGTAGTGTAAGATAATAGAGTAATTCTAATGCACAATTTAAAAAAGTGAAGTCACAACTACGCAATGCTTTTGTAGATGGTACAATAACAAGGAATATTCCATTATTATTCGTCAGTCATCAAAGTCATCATATCACGTAAGATTAAATAATGAAAATGTCCAATGTAGATGATCTACAAATAAAAAAAGGATATGACTGTTTACTGAAAAATAAGCAAGATATTGTATCTATGATAGAATGTCTTTTGTTTAGCGACAAGGTCAGAACTGCATATTTTCCTTTTTACAGTAGGTCAGTGTTTAGAGATATTTCAATCATGAATCGCAATTGCATCGCAATCGTATATTTTGTCATTACTACCATAATAAATGTGTCAAAATATACAATTGAGATGCAATTATTTTGCGATTCTATTGAGCCATTTATGAATTAGCGGAATTGGGGCCCAGTTGTGGTGAAGGTATCTAGGCCGGTGTTAACAAGCGGAAATCATAAGCAAAATATTTTTTCTAAATCCATAATTACCTACTATTAGTTATGGATTTCCGGAAAGTAACGCCTGATTCTATTAATTTTAGTGTTTATTGTTTTTAGGGTTCCGTACCCAAAGGGTAAAAACGGGACCCTATTACTAAGACTTCGCTGTCTGTCCGTCTGTCCGTCGCTCTGTCACCAGGCTGTATCTCAAGAGCCGCGATAGCTAGACAGTTGAAATTTTTACAAATTATGTACATATTTCTGTTGCCGCAATAACAACAAATACTAAAAACAAAATAAAATAAATATTTAAGGGGGGCTCCCATACAACAAACCCGTTTTTTGGCCTTTTTGGTACGGAACCCTTCGTGCGCGAGTCCGACTCGCACTTGGCCGGTTATTTTTTGTCTGTACGTTAGGTAACCCCCACCATGTATCCACCAACTTAGAGGTCTATTTCAAAATTTTGACAGCTATACATAGAGTTATAAGTACTATACATGTACGTATTCTAGTATATTATAATTCAAAGCAAATAAATAGCTGTCGTGGTTATTTCCCATTAAACAAAAATATAGAAGCCATTATGTAAACTAAAAAATCATAACAGTTGAACATATTTACTAGTAATTTTGCTCAATAAAAACGTTTTTAACCATTTTAAACCGTTTTTGCCCATTTTAGGCCCTGCAATACGAACGAACACGTAGCACGCGCCGTGTCGGTTTAGTACCTCTATAGTCCTTAAAATATAATAGCATGATTAGAATGACACCTGTCAAACTGAGGTAACTAGTGATGGGACTGACTCGACTGATCAAACGAAAAAAAAACAGTTATGGCGGATAAAATAAAACGAAAATCAGATATATTAAGATTTAACAGTAAGTCAGTATTGAGATCATTATCAGAATAATTGGAAAGATCATGAAAATCAATTAGATTTTTTTTTATCGCTTATAGAATCTAATAAATTAAAAAAAATTTCGTTAACTATTAATAATTGCAATTTGATGTTCTTAGCATCAACCAATGCTCATTAAATCATTTGTAACATTTATGTTACATTATTTCGATTTTGAAATATTGTTAATCTGTCGATTTCGATTTGTCGATTTTACGTCATCACTAGCAATTATGAAAAATGACGTATCCTTGTAAAGACGTTTTTTAAAGTTAGGTGTAATTTTTGTGACTGGATTATTTTCATGTTTTTAGCTTTAAATATCAATTTTATATAATTAAATTGATTAATAAATACAGCAAAGTATAAAAAAATATTTTTAAGAAAATATTTTTTCGTGTGCAAATGTGTTTCACTTGTGTGACGCTGGTACAAAGTTACGTCGTCTCTTTCAGTGAGAACTGTCATTCTAATCAAGCTATATTTTAAGGACTATAGCACATGAATAAATATTCCCACCAGAATACAAGCTACCTATATGCGGCCTGTTGTTGTTCCACTCACACATAGCGCGGCGATGTACGCGTGACATCTCACCGACGCGTTCACCGACGCGTCGCCGGGATAAGAACTGGTTTTCGCCGATTCAGTTGTGGTATAGGTAGACAGGGCTGCCGCCAGCACGTTGCGCGCATTAGACGACATTTATTTGAGTGATTTGGCTGACGAATTGTAATTTTTACCATTTCTATGATTCAATTATTTATATAATATTGATTATGGAAAATTGGTGTTAAATCTAAATATATAAAACAAAGGGTCAGTTACGCACTGCTATGGTTTGTTGCCGGATAATTGTATAGGAAATGTCTGGATCGACACAAGTACAAGAAATCGGAATCCTATCGGAAAATGCCATAAATATAAGCAATGATTCCCTATTTATTCATCGTAAAGACTTTAATGTAGGTAACGTATCTACAGGCCGGGTTCCTTAAAATACCGCCAGGTCCAGATAATTATGTTAATTTTATTGGTGAAATGAAAAAAAAAAATATACCAAGATTATTTTAATAATGATCCGAGAATTCCAAATTATGAAAATTAAATATAAAAATAAAATTATAAACTAATTATCTTTTGGCATGCCATGCAAATGTTTTCCGATCAGTTATTTAAGGAATTTGTGTATTATATTCAGACTGTATCACACGTTAATAAGAAATAAGAAATATTTAAAGAAAAATAAATTATTTAGGGTTAGCCATTTATAAACTAATTCAACTTTAGTATTGTCAAATTACGCTAAACCTTATATTTTATACCTTTTGAAATACACGTTTTATTATGTAGGTAGGTACTTACCGTATTTTATTATTACTCCCTATTTTTTTTTGACTTGCAACAGGTGTCAGCCCTATCAGAATAGTTTAAAAGTTAAGAAGCTTGTACTCTGTAGGAATATTCATGTACTACTCATGTAACTATAGCACAAAAAAACTATCGAATTCGAATCGTTTGCGTGTTCGTATCGCCATCGAAATATTTAGTATGAAAACTTAAAAAGCGCTCGCGCGGTCAAAACGAGAACTACAAAACAAAGCACGAACTTTGTTTGTTTTCGATACGATTCGAAGTCGATAGTTCTTTGTGCTAGACCCACTGGCCACAGCAATAATGGACGCTGGCAAATCACAAACCCGAAATCATGTTCGAAAATTCGTAACTCTCGTTGCCTGACCTGGGGACCGAACCCAGGACTCACAGGACCACTGAAAATCAGCGTCGCAGCATGCCTTTGGCTGTTGCGACCTGCTGAGTGGGGGCCTTTTTGGCACATTAATTGTTATCTTACTTTCTTTTCTTGTAAAAATTTATTTAAAAAGAGGCTGACAATAGTGACCGAGTTTCTTGCGCTGCTTCTTCTCGGCACTAGCCCAGACTTGTCCCGAAGCAGTGGTAGGTTTAAATATTGGGACGTATAAAAGCGCCTCCTGGGGCCTATTTGCAGAAATAAAACTGAATTGAAACTGATTTTCTGATTTTTGTTTATTTTATAAATTTTTGAAGTGCGAAATAATGAAATCCTATTTTATTCAATATCTTGGTGCAGTACCTAAACCACTAGACCAACGGGGCGAAATAATCGTAAAGCTTAAAAATTATTGTAATAGGCCTCTTCAAATGACTTAAATAGTAGGTACTTTTTTATGTGGTCAACTTTTTTGTTATTCTATAAAATCGTGTTTTGATTGGCCAGGCCCGACCGAACTCAAGGTCGCTGCGCACAGACACATGCTTCAGCACTTTCTACAGTCACATGACTAGCTGTCGCCATTCCTAACTTTTTGCAATGAATATTCATAGCAGTAATAAACTTTAAATAATCTATAGCAGTGGCCGTTTTATGGGTAACTCAACTAGGAATATTTTTTAGTTCTTCTTATTGTATAACTAATCTTCAAGGAGTCTTCTAGTCTGGTGTTAGGGTTTTTTCAAGCCGCCTATTACGGGCATCTCACGTAACTTGTTTTTAAGATTTCTAATAATTTCAATATTGCGACTAGTATAGTCGGTCGAAGCTGAGACCATTAACGTGCCTTCAGAAGCACGACTATAACCCCCAATCTCGTCCAGACACAAGCCAATTTGGAAAAGGTATTTTCTCATTGAATTGATCCGATCGAAAATCAAATCTAGAACCCTTGCGTAGCAGGCGAAACACCCCATTACAACACGAACCAGGTCGTCATCTTTTTGTTTCGCCGTGTTTGTTTCTCTGTCCGTCTTTCTTTTCGAATCGTCTGCGTTTTATCTCAGAGACTACTTACTTACTTATAGGTACTTACTAGAAAGTTGAATTTTGTAATACGTATAAATATTAAATATATAAATCACGCTGACGCAGCTCGAAGTAGTAAAATAAATATGAAAAATCGCAAGGCCTTAAAGGCACTAAATAAGTTGACTGTTTTTTGCACGGAACATAAAAAAACGTTTTTTATATTCTGTGGTTTTTTGTATAACTGTCTGTGACCAAATGCTTTCACTACTGCGTTTAAAAATGTTATGTGACAAATAATGTTGTGTCAGTAGCAATGCTCGCATGGCTTTGTAAACATTTCGAATGTTATTAAATCTATGGCTTTGATTTAAATTATTACCAAATCGAAATGTAGCCACTAGTTCCAATATATTTAAATTCTATCATTGGTAATCAAACGATATTCTCTCGGGAATCTGATTTGTAATAAATAATGTATCCTTTATTGATTCCACAGTTTGCACTTTGGCTGCAATTTAGCACAATGTGTAGATAAAGATTTCAAACAGGATGTCCATTTGCATCCTTTTATTGAAAAGTACTACTACTACTACTTGTTGCTGATATGTGTCTTTAACTTCATCAACAATTTTAAGAGTTAGACTCTTGTATGTGAAGTAAGTTCCATCACTCTCTGGCTCTCTGCCCTTTGCCACCTTGACTCTCTGATACGACACGACATTTATGTTTTCTTTTGATTGTTGCATGAAAATATTGTATGCCTTGCTTTTTTCATTTTATATTTCCCTCTATGCTGGTATTTATTAAATGAACGTAGAAAAATTATAAAAACTATAGGTACGAGCATAGGTACGAGTGCGCAAATATTATTTAGATACGAATAATTTTAAGATTGAGTTCTTGAAATTAGAATTTCACATTGTTTTATTTGTTATTTGTACTTCATTTAATTAATAGCGACAGTTGACGTCATAACTAAGTAGGTATTCATATTCAATATCCATGACTGTGAAAAGATTTTCGGATACATTATTGTTGTGACAAGATTATTATGTTTAACATAATTAGTACCTAATAAACAATACAAATGGGAATATCGTTTTTTACGGCTAGTAAAAAGTGGTCGGTGGCGTCCTTTAAATCGATGGGTTGTATTTTGGGCTTTGGGTTGATGTTTTTATTGCTGTGTATCTTTTCCTTGACCTAACGTTATCTATCTGTTTGTTCGGTTCGTCAGTCGGAGTATTGAAACTGTCTAGTGTTTACTTATTCGGCTTTATCATTAACATGTAAAATTCCTTGATGTCTACTTATATGGCATTATTACATTTATGAAGAATTGTGATAATATCACAATTCTTCTGATGAAATGATACTTAAAATGAAAGATAATTTTACGGATTTAGAACGCGTTTATTTTTGATTTAACCTGACGTTTCGAACCCTTTGCAGCGTTCATGGTCAGGGGTAGACTAAGGTGTTATTCGTCTTTAAGATGGTAATTTGAAAAAATGTTTAACTACCGCCTCTAATTTTTATCGTCAGTTATGTTCCTTTTCACACAAAATGAGCTAACTTTGTATGGAGTCTTCGCAGTGTTGCCATGGTTTGTGGACTTCATTGATGGTAAGACGGGGTCTTAAGCAGCTAGTATATTCCAACTATCTTCTCTATTGAAATTAGGATGTTTTTTAATTTCTATTGCTTCACGTATAATTCTGGGTACATATCGGTTTTCCTTAGCAAGAAATTACGTGAGGTGTTTTTTTGAATTTTCTGTCCCTCCCTCCCCCCTGGTGAGTATTCGTGAGGTTTTATTAAACCCCCTCCCCCATCCCCCAATCTCACGTGAGATTTTTCAAAATGTGGGTTTCTTACATAAATGCGTTGGATTGTTATTGTAAAAAGAAAAAAAATGCTTCGTGCTTTTATTTACGACTAGTTAAGACTAGTGATTAGGTAAATCAATATGGCTGAGAGTTATAAGTGTAATAAAAATTTAACAGTAGAATAAATAATAAATAAATAATAAATAAATGTGGAC
Organism: Anania crocealis; assembly: GCA_949315895.1. NCBI lineage: Eukaryota > Metazoa > Arthropoda > Insecta > Lepidoptera > Crambidae > Anania > Anania crocealis. The sequence goes on from OX438868.1 coordinate 5,268,336, forward strand.
AACATCACATACATTGTTCTGATCCCAATTTAAATAACTATTAAAAGCATTCGTATTTTGGAAACCAGAAACAACGAAGGTACCACAAACACCCAGACCCGAGAAAATGTAGAAAAACACTTTTTTTTCTACATTGACCCGTCCGGGAATCAAACCCGGGACCTCGAAGCAGGCGACACCTTGAAAACCGGTGTGTACGCCACTCCGCCACGGAGGTCGTCAAAATACTTGAATTCTTAAATCGTAACTACTGTGATTAAAAAAAGAATACTACTCTAATTCAGTCCATGGAGAATCATGCGCGGTCTCAAGAGAGACTATTGGATCCAACATGTCCATATGATTTTCAGTAAAATCATCTGCTCCTTCAACTTCGTTCATTTAGCCACTCTAAGCCGTTGGCGCTTGCGCACAGTAACTCATTAGCTCGTCTAGTGACAATCCGTGAGGGTCGCACTTTGCGGAACATACGCGCTTGCTTAGCTGGTGCAATGTGGGCTGCTCGCCTGTGCTCTGATCACGCTTAAGATTAAATCTTAAGCATGTACAATCTGGATGAAATGAACCAAAATAGTTATTTTTTTGTTTCAATCAGAAAATAAATTGCGTGATATTTGCCAAGACCCCCCCTCTCTCCAACGTAAGATTAGATGAGATTTGACTCGACCCCCTCCCCCCCTTAAACATCTCACGTAATTTATGAACGCCCCCTTAACAAATCTAATGAAATGGTTGGGCTTATCAAACGCATGACCACATTGCAGACTGCAGATTACGTTATATACACATGTTTTTCATATCGGCTATAAATAAATAAATAAAAAAAAAGTTGTGCGTGTACTAGTGTACACACGTAAGAAGTGAAACTTCTTTATGGCCTTATTTTTCGAAAAATGATCTACATGTAACTTTCCAGAAATTGGTTAAATTAGTTAAATTGGTTAAATTGGTTAAATTGGTTTGGTTAAATTGGTTACATTGGTTAAATTGGTTAAATTGGTTAAATTGGTTTAATTGGTTTAATTGGTTAAATTGGTTAAGTTGGTTAAGTTGGTCAAGTTGGTTAAGTTGGTTAAATTGGTTAAATTGGTTAAATTGGTTAAATTGGTTAAATTGGTTACATTGGTTAAATTGGTTAAATTGGTTAAATTGGTTAAATTGGTTAAATTGGTTAAATTGGTTAAATTGGTTAAATTGGTTAAATTGGTTAAATTGGTTAAATTGGTTAAATTAGTTAAATTGGTTACATTGGTTAAATTGGTTACATTGGTTAAATTGGTTACATTGGTTAAATTGGTTAAAATGGTTAAATAGGTTAAATTGGTTAAATTGGTTAAGTTGGTTAAGTTGGTTAAGTTGGTTAAGTTGGTTATGTTGGTTAAGTTGGTTAAGTTGGTTAAGTTGGTTAAATTGGTTAAATATTATTTCACTACCTTTTTGCTATCGTCTGAACCAACCGTGGTAGGGGCAAGAAAAAGATGGCGCGTAACCGAAAAATGTGACGAAAATTTGACGCAAAACGTGACGGTAAATTTTTTCCAACGCCGATAAAGAAGTTTCACTTCAAAAATAATAGAAAACAGCACACTCAGGCACGGTAGAAAGAGTGGGAGATACTAGTTTCTCTCCCTTCCCCTCGATCTTACGCTTTTTCGATCAGCATCACGTGACCCTGACGCGAGTTTGGAAGTTTTTACCCATCCAACAAAAAGTGCTCAGCGCCGCTAAAGAAGTTTTCACATCAAAAAATAAATTAAAAAAATCATTTATTTCAGGAGCTAGTCCCATATTTCATACAATTTCAGATAAGAATAAAATAAATAAAATGACAAAGTAAAGTTAAATTAAACTGATAAAAAAAAATGCTATGTGTTCTTTTACCCGAGTACCTATACTGCGTTTAGTTTGACCTATGTAAGAGAGCCCACAGTCGACTTTGTATACGCCACGCCCCTAATTCGCGTAACCAAATCGAATCACAATCGTAATTGAAGCAGGTTTTTGACAGTTCTAGTATGGGATAAATGTCAAAATCGTCCAATTCAATCACGATCAAACTGTGATTGAAATAGCTGAATAAGGCCCCTGGTACTTGAAGGGGAATGTTACACTTGACTGGTCGTAAGAATTGGTTGATCTTCTTCGGCGGCTTTAAGTAGTCTTGATAGAAGCGCGCTTCAAGATGTTCCCAATTTTGTCTGTGACACCCTTCATGTATGGGAGTATTGCTGGTAGACGCTCAACTGTGTACGGTTTTTGACGGTCCGTGAAGTGGAGTCGCGGTACTTGAAGTTTATTGTATTTAAGTGCTCGCTTGACATGCTGGAGTTCAGCATGCCAGTGGTGGTCATCACTGATCCGCTGGGCTCTCTGAAACAAAGTTTTTCCAACAGTAGCTAACTGTAAAGGGTGATGGTGAGAGTCACCGTTTAGGTACCTATCAGTGTGAGTTGCTTTCCGATACACAGTGGTGCTCAAACTATGATCCGGATTCCTGATAATCAACACATCCAAAAAAGCTAACCTATTATTGGCCTCCAACTCCATTGTGAATTGAATCTTAGGATGAACGGAGTTGAGATGTTCTAAAAATGCAGAAACTTTATTAGATGGTAATCTTGTGAAAGTATCGTCGACATACCTCTTGTAAAATCTAGGTATTACCTACTGGGGCTGTGCTCAGGGCCCTGTCCTCGAAATCCTCCATAAAGATGTCAACTATCACGGTTGACACAGCTTAGGGGAACCCATTGCTACGCCATCCAGTTGTTGGTAGAAACGATCATTCCACAATAAATAGTTAGTTGTAAGACAATGTTCAAGCAGTTCTGCATGTTCTAGAGGCTGTCATTTTCAGTTAACTTCTTTGTCATGATCTGAATGCAGTCTTGTACTTGTAGCGATGTAAACAAAGACTGGACATCAAAACTAACCATGGTTTCATTGTTAGATAGATTAAGAGTATTAATCTCACTACCAAACTGGTAGGAATCCTTCACATAAGCTATACGCTAAACGCTGCAAAGGGTTCGAAACGTCGGGTTAAATCAAAAATAAACGCGTTCTAAATCCGTAAAATTATCTTTCATTTCAATGTATAGTGTTCGCGTAAACTCAAGAAAACAGTAAATGATAGGTACTTAGTTTGCTTTGCTCTTTATCCTGCATTTTCGCTGGTCTGTAGACATTTGTAAGTATGAAGTCTCAGATAGTATTTCTGAACTTTATGGTCCAAGAAATAAAGGCTATACCGGTTTGCTATGATGCATTCGTTGTACACTTCGTATGACAAAGCATTTTAGTTCAATTGGCTTAATGTGCCCCTCGTTTGCTATGTCGAAAACTTCTACAGTAGGATGATGTTTTTACAGATAAAAGTCTGGCTTTAGCATTTTTATTCTGTAGATTAAACCTAAATCGGGGTGTGCTTGTATGAGACGTCTCTGGTAAAAAAATCGTATCTTGTATTATATCGTAATCCTTAAATGTTTTGTCACATTGATTGCCTGCATTTACGCAAACAATATAGGTACCTACATTGAAATGAAAGATTTATTGTAGTCTGCTTAGTACTTACAACTTAATAAACGCAAGACGTGAGAATAAAGATAACATACTCGTATTAAAATAACGCGTAAAATTATATTAAAGCAATTAAATCCGTAAATAAATGTTAAATTGAATATTAACATTGACTTGTTTCATATTATAACCAATGCGCATACGATGTAATGCCTTACGTGTTAACTCAAAGACTACGCATTCCTGCCTACCTACCTAGGAGATATTTTATATTCGCAGTTATTCCGTTATCATTCATGTTGAGATATTGTAGTTAGCAGTTCAAGGGTAGACAAGGATAGTAAATAATATTACGAAAGCAATTGCGGAGTTTTGATCTTTTTTATTACCATAAAATACTGTTAACACCCAGGTTACTGGAACCAAGGAGAATATAAGCACTTAAGTTCTTGTTGATTAAGATTCGGTTTTCTCTCCAACATTATGATATTTTAGATACAAGTAAAACATTTCTTTGACTTCTAAAAATCAGGTGTGGCATTTAACTAGGTTATATCTTCGGCTTTCCCCTCTCTTACATCTAACCAGACTCTTAACCGATTCGTCACAAGGACGTCAGTCCAGCCAAAAGTTGCGGAAATGAAATACCGACCTAGGCAGAGACGGTCATCAATAAAATTCTAAAAATAGACTCGTCGAGTGTTGAAATACAAGTTACCTATCACTGGTAGCTTAGATTCTAGTAGATTTCTTGGTCTTGAACTTGGCTGCTATTACTTTAACAATCTGAGTAACATTTCTGAAATGATGGCCAGTCAGATTTCTAGAATTAATAGGCTTGCCAGATTAAATCAAAAACCTGATGGATTGGTAGCAGCTAAAGTATCTTGATCTATTTTTGTAGTTGAACCAACAAGCCAGTGATGATAGAGGAAAGAGTGATGTGAGAAAAATGCATAGTGAATAAACCTCCACGTTAAAATAACGTTACGTGTAGTTATGGCCCAGGAATAGACATCTCTTGTTAAAGATTCTAGAGGTCAGAAACTCCGAAGGGAGCAGCTCCATTGTTATAACGAATATTGATGCATCTAGGTACTTTATAGTAACTTGGTGTAGCGTACCTACTTCAAGTTCAAGCAGGTGCAAGATAAATAAAAAGAGCGCATCTTTTTTGGTTCTTTGTCCGTAGCCCGTGGTCCTATATCCAAGCCGGACTGCTGGAGTTTAAATTGACTCAACCACTATACGGCTTTGCCAAATTTTTAAAATTCCTTCCTAAGGCTTCATTATTAAATGCCAAATTACAGTGTATGCTCAATGTTAATGTAATGCTAGGCACAATACTATGATGTGTATAGTTTAATAGGCGAAAATTACTACTGCAAATGTCTTAAAACTGTCCAGTTGATGAATGGACTTCTGATAATGACGCACTTTAATCAGGGTTAGTGACCTCATTACATTTATGTCGTTATATCACTTGTTATCAATAAGAGCCGGCTGAAATGTTTGTTTTGGACGCAAAATTTAGGAGATTTTTTTATATATTACATATACTAGTTATTTTTACTGACCTAGGCAGTCCTTGACTTAGATTATCTTAAACAAGACTAACCTGCTTATCATAACAATAAGATCCATTTATTTCTATGTTGCGTGATATTGCAATATATTCGATCATTTACATATTTTATAGGTATGGCATAGAAATGTTGGTTACCCTTTGTTCTTAGTCTCATTTAGTAATTTAAGTAGGTACCATTCTTGTTGCGACAGTTAAGTTTTAACATCTACCACTTCACTGAAATCCGTTAAGCAATGAAATCCACTGCCTGGTGTTGGGAATACCACAAAATTTATTTCATTTTCAGAGAGTCCCAATGGAGTTATCTCAGGTTTACTAAGTAAAACCGGCCAAGTGCGAGTCGGACTCGCGCACGAAGGGTTCCGTACCTAAAGGCCAAAAAACGGGTTTGTTGTATGGGAGCCCCCCTTAAATATTTATTTTATTTTATTTTTAGTATTTGTTGATATTGCGGCAATAGAAATACATAATTTGTGAAAATTTCAACTGTCTAGCTATCGCGGCTCTTGAGATACAGCCTGGTGACAGAGCGACGGACAGACGGACAGCGGACAGACAGCGAAGTCTTAGTAATAGGGTCCCGTTTTTACCCTTTGGGTACGGAACCCTAAAAATCTACTTGAGTAACTTTATGCTGAACCAGCCAAATACTATTTATGAAGAAGTTTTGATGTGTAATCTTTTGCAGTAGGTAGGTACCTAGTTGAAGTTCAGCGTTCATTATTGAAAAAGTACTTTTTGGCCACCCAGGGTCTGGGGCCCCTAGACAATAAATACCTACTTAAGCTTGATATTTCAAACATGTTTCGTTACTTCGTATATTGCCGTCAGGGCTTACAATGATTTGAGTTCAGTTCTTTTAAGTTAGTTGTTCTTGTAAATTTTATTTGCGCTTAGTCCAGCTCTAACCAAACTAACCAATCAATCATAAATATCATCTTAAACTTCTTGTTTACCCAGTGATCTAAATCGGGGAAGGCTGTTTCATTCGTGTTAATAATATCTAAAAATATGAACGCAGGATGAGGTAAACATGTTAATATTTCACTACGAGCTCAATCGCTCGCTCATATCGATGTACTTATCTTATTGTTGCTATTCCGTCTGTGAGAAACGCTCCAGATTTCGAACCAAAATCAAATTTTAAAATTAAAAAGCTTAAATAATTTAACTGATAGTTTAATACTTTTAACAGTGTCTCACTTCCCTTGTCCACTGCTACACATAGCCTAGAAAGAAAGTTTGGATTTGATCATAATCGACGCTTCGCAGGTGGATTAGCGATCGCAATTTGGCCAATGGTTGAGAGACGACGCTTCTGCTTTTCTTATTCTTGCGGTATACCATCAGCAGGGCTTGGTAACGTTACCAATTTCACATTAAAAGTAACGTTAAGTAGCGGTATTTTATAAGGATACTTTTTTTAACGGTAAGACATTTACCGATATGTCGGTAGCGATATTAAAATTTACCGTTAAATGGTAACGGTAATGTGTAACAGAACTAAAGCTGTAACGGTATCTCTTGGGTAACATAACTATATTATAACGTTACAAGGTATCGATATTATTAACGATACTTATATTGTTACTCCTTCGGCGTTGCCGCTCCGCGCGGTCCGATAGCAGAGGAGCGGCAACGTCGCCCACTTACTCGCTTGCGCATTGACCATTAGCTACTCTACCAACGCAAGTAAGCGTTGAAAGATTATTTTCGTCGCTTAAATTTGTTCTTAATAATTAGAGAATGTCACTCAAAGATTCGATCATTGATGATATTTTGGTTGTAAGAAATAATAGTACCTATATATGAAAAAAAATGATTTATTATATATTTAGGAAAAAACAATCATTAATTTTATAACGCAATGTTTTAATTATGTAGGTGTCATTTACTTGATTTCCATATCGTCAATAGCCATATGTCCATATTTGTTTCTATGTATTAATTTTAATATTTCTACATACACGTAAGTGCGCATACATGGCTCAACGAATTGTAGTTCGGAAGTAATAAGTTTCCCATAATGTTCATTCCTGAAATCATTTTCTTTGCTTATGTTATTGCATACTAAACACTTATATTGTTGCTCTTGAGATGCCTGTGTCTTGTTGTTTTGCAAAACAGTTTGTTTTGATCCTGAAATAATAATAATTATAAGATTTACTTAAATGTTCAATTAGTGTGTGGACTAGTTTTATTATTTGAGATAAATCATTGATGAGTGCTTAAAGCAATCAATTTACTATTTGATTATCATTTGTTTTTAAAACAGTCTAAATATAATAATGATGACCGTACCTAAAATTTAGCACTCATTTGGCAATATATTACCACAAAATGTACTCTGTGATGGCAATTTTTGATAACAAAACCACTGAATAATCGTCGTTTCAGCTCATAATAACAACTTCTCAAAATGACAAACAGACGCGAAATGTCTCTTTCTCAGAATACCAACTTCTTAAAATGTCAAATTCTCAAAAAGACAACTTCTCATTATGTCGATTTCTCACAATGAGAAATTCGCATTTGGTCAACTTCTTATAATGTCAACTGCTTAGATGATAAATGCGCATAATGACAACCTCGTAATTTCTATCATAACAAAGCCAAATATTGTCAATTTAGTATAAATTAAATAACAAAGCCAAATATTGTCAATTTACTATAATTAAAAAATTGTATCACTTTTAACTGTTTCGAAAGCGGCCACTATCAGCACTTGTTGCCTCCTCAAAGTACAAACAACGGCAGGTCAAACTACCCAAAAAGTTAAAGGTCATTGAATTGATTTTCAACTTTAAGTCCAACAAGTTGAGATCAATATCAAATGAGAAAATTTGACGTTTTGGGGTAGGTTGACCTGCTGTTGGCTGTACCCTAAAGAATATATACGTCCCCATAAAAAGAAGTCTAAAGGCGTCAAGTCAGCTGATCAAGGCCACTGGACGGGGCCGCTGCGCCCGATCCAGCGATCGTCATACTCGGCATCAAGATGCTGTCGAACACTCCGCGAGAAATGCGCGGGAGCCCGTCGTGTTGATTAAATACCTCACCAAGCCATCGAAGAACTCGATGGGGTTTCATCGTTTAATTACGGAATTCCTATGGCCTTCCAGCTCCACCATCAGACCTTGGTTACCATCTAGTTTGAAAGTACTCGTTGAAACTAATCAAACGAGCCCAAACTCGATGGGGTTTAGGCGCTTAATTACTGAGTTCCTATGGCCACCTTACAGCTTCATCATCAGACCCTGGTTACCATCTAGTCTCAAAGTACTAGTCAAGAAGAATCAAACGAGCCTAAACTCGATGGGGTTGAGTCGTGTAATTACGGAGTTCCTATGGCCTCTATCCAGCTTCATCATCAGACCCTGGTTACCATCTTCTATGAAAGTACTCGTTGAAACGAATCAAACAAGCCCAAACTCGATGGGGTTTAGGCGCTTAATTACGGAGTTCCTATGGCCACCTTCCAGCTCCATCATCAGACCCTTGTTACCATATAGTATCAAAGTACTCGTCAAGACTAATCAAATGAGCCCAAACTCGACGGGGTTGCTTCGTTTAACTACAGAGTTCCTATGGCCACCTTCCATCTCCATCATCAGATCAGCTTTATGTCATAATAATATTGCATTGTCATCCGATTTATACATGCTTGCAAAATTTCAGTTCAATCGGAAACCGGGAGGTGGATCAAATTTAGCTTGCAAGATTTGATTACAAAAAACGGGACAGGTTGAACTAAATAAAAGCTTGGCCTTGTTTTGTATTACTTGTATATAAAACATTCGTTAGGTATCAATTTAGAATTTAGGTAAGTAACGTTAAGATAGATAAAAACATTTACCGGTACAATTATACGAGTATCGTTAAAATATAACGATAATGGCAGGAATGTAACGGTAACATTTATTTAGTTAAATGTTACTAAAGTAACGATACTTTGAATAACGATACCTTATAAAGTATCGATACCTCCGGTAGTTGCAAGTAACGTTACCAAATTTTTACCGGTATTTCAAGCCCTGACCATCAGTCGCCTTTTATGACACCAATACGACACCAACGAAGAAGGTTGTGTGCAATTATATTTCTGTGCCGGAACTACATGTGGTTCCGGCACATATGCACTTTTAATCTGCCAGCCATCATCAATGGTTTGAGTAGTTGACACTAATTATAACTCTTACTAAAACTATTAATGATAGCTGGCTTCAAATCTTGGCGGTTATTGCAATAAAGAATATCCTGTTAATACTGAGGCCGAAGTAGGTCACCAGAAGTGGCCATTGGCTGAGTTTCATTGATATTGTCACAATAGACAATCTCACAAAGAAGGCTCTTTCGTTTACCGAAAAGCAGAAAATTGTAACTAAACAATATCAGGTATTAAGGATTTTATTGAGCATTTATTTTGCTATTAGTGTTAGCAGACATATATAATTAATTTAATCCCTTGATTTTAACAGCTTACGCCAATGATGTTTATACTTTTTAAATATCATTGGCTTACGCGTGATTATACAACGAGTGACCAAATCTTATTGCAGTTATATCGTTATGGGACTAATAGTGTTACTAAAACCGTTACATTAGAAAAGTCATAAGGCTGTTGAATCAAATAGTTTGGAACGTCTCATTGTTGTTTTCTATTTGACTATTAGTATGGTACTGAAAATTGATCGTTATCGTCAGATTATCACTACTATTTGGAACCCATTTAAAAGTCACGGAATATTTCTTTCATGCCGAATATTGATCGTTTTACCTACCGAGTTGAATTCTAGTTAGTTAGGTACACAGTAAACCTTCTGTGCCTATATTATCTTGATGATAATCTGTTGCGTCCTGTGGTGAAGCTAAAAATAATGTTTCATTCCGTAAGTACATGGTTTAATGTTTAATTCCATCTCAAGCGTTTTTCTTTCCGCTCAGACACATTCTTATTAGCCAACGGCATGACAGGTGTGTTAATTGATAATGGCGGTCATTGCATAAATACTATTGTTAATTTGCACATGTGATTATGATCTGAGATTTTTTAAGTCTAGTAAGTTGTAAACAAGAACAATTTCATCTGCCCTGACGTCTAAAAAAAGTAGAAGACTTAAATAATATGTTTCGGAATTGAAGATGCTCCATGTCTAAACTCCACGTCCTCTATTGAGTTCAATATTTCCTTATGTAAATCGTTTTATCGGAGTTATCAAAAGATATGGTTTGAGTAGGTAATTGTCTAGATTCAGGGGTTCTCAAAATGTGCGTCGCAATGCCTTGGTGCCGTGAGTCAATCCACTATTACCCGATAAGTATTCACGGGTCAAATTAGTAAGTAAATTTTGACCAAACCAACAAATGAGCTGGTTGACTACAAATCCTAGACTTTCACATTTAGCGCGTGTTATCTTCGTGTTGTATACTCGAGTATTGATTAACTGTTCAGTAGTAATGAAGAATAACCATAGTTAAGTCCCATTGCACCTATCAAACTACAAAATGTTGAGCGCTTGCATCGTACGCTTATCCACTTACGTCGCTACGTCCTCGCTCACTCACCGATCTGCAGTACCTTTGCGCTTGATACACGCAAAGCTGATACAAGGTACCTACCTCTTTCTTTCGACTTTATCTGTTTAAAATACCTATTATATGATTATGACGTCGTGATACAAAACAATTGTAAGTGTGTTGCGGGTTGAAAAAGATTGAGAACCAATAGAAGTTCTACTCGTGAGCGGTGCCTGAATTAGCATGATCCCGTTTAAAAAAAAAGTGAATGTTTGTATGTTTATCCACTATCCTTCCTAAATTAATAGTAACGGTAATATTGATCAAATCCAATGCAAATATCGAGGAAGGTTTCTGTATAAAAATAAATAGGTCATCATATGGGCCACTAGAACACTTCCATCTACAGGGTGTTTTAGGTAAAGGAAATCAGTCTATGTTAACATATGGATATAAATAGGAACTTGGTGAACTCAGAAATTTGATATCATCAATTTTGAAAAAAATATTTTCATACAAATCTCAAAATTTTAATTTGTGTGAAAAAAAAAGATGATATAAAATTAAATTTCTGACTTCACCATAATATTATTTATCAACATAATATGCTGGTTTCGGCTCGTTATACCATTTACCTAACACCCTGTATATTTAACTAAACTTTTACTGCCATATTATCATCTTAAACTTTATTAAATAAAATGTAATAATTTAAATAATCTAAGGTATTTTGAATAAGAGTTTAAAGCTAATAGTAGTAGGTATACTATGGTTTAATTCACATTTACGCTCAATTAAGATGTTTGATTTAAGGCCCTCGTGCTATTCTCCGACTAGGAAAAATGGTCCTACTTTTTAAAATTGGGTAAAGATGTGGAAATGCTATATCAGTAAATAAATTCTAACAACAAATAAGCTGGTTAACTACAAATACTAGAGATTCTCATTTGGCACATGTTATGTAGTGTTGTACAGTACTCGAGTATTGATTAACTGTTCAGTTGTTATGAAAAATAGCCATAGATTAGTCCCATGGGCGGTCATCGGCGACCTTTACTAGTGATAACAGCCATAATTAATTTTGTTTCATTATATGCAACATAGTGTGTAGGTACTCATATTTAGCCAAAATATTTACATATCCATATCTATACAAGGTGTACAGGATATTATCTACCTAACGTGTTATGTATATCCGAATTCGAAAAACCTCGCAGATCTTGAGAAAGTTACTTCACCACTTCAGCATGAAAATCGTCATTATATCAAGTCCAAAGGTCATTAAAGTACGATATGTACGGCTACCATAGTCAAATCAACTTTTATAACAAAATATAAGCGAAATAAATATTTTGACAACTTAAAAGTATCGATGTTAAGACTAAAAAACCATTTAAAAAAAGAACATGGATTCGACACAGTAATATTGTATGTATTTGGAGCCAATATCGTTAACTTCTTCCTTAACAATGGGTGAACAAATTGTTCCAGATTCGTCAAGGAAATCGACGAGGGCTTCGTCAGACACCGGCCGACCGCCCGGCTGAGGCAGTCCGCGTCGATGGGCGCGTCCACCTCGTACAACGAGGTGATCCCGCCGCCGCTGCCGCCGCCGACCGCCACGCTGACGCAGGGCCGCCGAGTGGACTCCTCGCTGCGGCGCCTGGAGAGAGCGCACGACGACCTGTTCCAGTTGTAGCGGCCGAGGCAGCGCAGGTGCGTACCCAAGACAGATTCCTTTGTACTGACACAGGAATTACTATACTGCAGTAGAATCTTTGACGCAGGATGGCTAGTTTATCTCTACTCTGCGGCGCCTGGAGAGGAGCACTACGATCTCTGCTTTAGTTGTAGCGGCCGAGGCAGGGTGCGTACCCTAAGACACATTTCTGTGTACTGACCCAGGAACCAGTCCACTGCAGTAGCACTTCTGACGCAGGACGGCTAAGTTATCACTACACTGCGGCGCCTGGAGAGGGCGCACGACGACCTGTTTTAGTTGTAGCGGCCGAAGCAGTGCAGGTGCGTACCCCAAGACACATAAGGCAGCCGACTTGCCTCCACAGCGCTGTGCCTGGAGAGAGCGCACGATGACCTGTTTCAGTTGAAGCGGCCGAGGCAGCGCAGGTGCGTACCACTACGTATCTCATGACAACCCTACCGCGTCATTCAGTAGCGTCGTTTATGCAAAACGGTGGCATTGTCTCCTTGCGGCCTTACCTAGAGCTCACGGTGACCTGTTCCAGTTGTAACGGCCGAGGAAGCAGCAGAAGGAAGTGACAGTTACTAGCGACTCGTTAAAAGGTAGCCAACTTGTCTCCACACTGCGGTGCCTGGAGTGAGTGCTCAACGACCTGTTCCAGTTGTGGCACCAGCAGCAGTACAGGTGCGTACCTTAAGGACACCTATTTGTGTTGTTCTCTGACTGGTTACGATTAGATTCGTAAGGATTTGACTGTTTATGTCTGCTGCTTTTGCACAAGCTTTTCTCAAATGCATATTAATTATAAGAAGTAACAGCCTAAGGGCAAAGGCCTCTATCATTGAACTTAAGCGACCATAGCGATGATGTGTACAGGCACAATCACCACGCTTCCCAAAGGCGGGTTGGTGATCACAATCCCGGCCAATTTTCGGAAATTCGAAACCCAAGACCCCGAGATTGTGACCTGATTTTTAAACCACTAGATCAACGGGGCGTATCAATTATAATGTATATTTAATTATGGAAGTTCTTTTAGTAACGTTTAAATTTATCTAATTCCAGGTATGCGCGGTTCCAATGAACGTGACGCTCCTGCGCTTTGAGCGTCCATTATATCTATTACGTATGGCGATTGAAACTGGAATTCAAAGTAGCAGATTCTGACAGCTACTGAGAAGCGTAGAGCGATCGCAGTATGTAATACAACCGCGTACGGCGAGTGCGTGAGGTCAACCAGCGCATATAGTGTGAGTGATGACGATTTAGTTTTATGAACAAGTAAAAATTACCCGTTTTAGATTATAAGATCCAAAGTCCTTACTACAGTAAAGATGCCCAGAAGTGGATTGAATAAAGAAGTAGATACCCAGAAGAGACAACAGCTTTTGCTGAAGATTGTACATTAGTAATAACTGTAGGTGTACAGTGCAAACTAGACTTTGTTGTAACTAAATTCAGTTGACGGAGGACTTCTAAATGATATGACCACGGAATTAGTCATTTCTGGTTTAATACTTTGCAGGTTTCATCTTCGATCTAAGAAACATTATGGACTTACAAGGACTGTTTATGTATATTGAAAGTTTGTTGCTTTAGTATGAAATAAAGAGATTAATCAATTTTAGTTAGGTAAACTATATTGACTCAAAATACATAAAAGGCGTAATAAACAATTTAAGTAGTGTAAAAAGATACAGAATCCCAATTCGATTAACATCATAATGCAGTGCGTAATGGTTAACCTAAATAATAACCGACAAAACTGGACATTATCATGAGATAAAGTGATTGTAATTGCAAAAAAAATTATCTATGCCGAGATTTATGCACAGCACAGACACGTTATGTACAGACAACGCGGCAGGTCAACCTACCCAAAAAGTTAAAGGTCATTGAATTGATTTTCAACTCTAACCCCAACAAGTAGAGATCAATATCAATTGAGAAAATTTGACGTTTCTTGGTAGGTTGACGTGCAGTTGTCTCACTGGGGCATTTTAATGACACGGAAATAGATGCAAGTTTGCAACAAAAATGTATAGCCTGAGGGAAGGCCTCTGGACTATAGGACTAGCAGGCTAACTCATGACACTCGACTCGATTACAATTCATTTCCTTTGTCGAATTCGTTTAGTTCCATTCCATTCTTCTAAAATATGAATATGTTTTGACAAATATGATTACGATTTGGCGCTAGTGTAGCGTTCTAGAGTTCAATTCTAATTCCCATCCCGAACGAAATCGAGTGTCATGAGTAAGCATACAGTTAGTCCGTATTATACAATATTATCATACAATCTATAAATATTACTTAACATGGCAGCTTTTACATGAAGATACTTTTTTTGAACAGTGTAGAGGCTGTTTATTCTTTGATTAATCGTCTCCAAAGTTATTTTTTGGCATGCTGAATCCCACTGATTTTCATCTGTCCAAAATCGCAATTATAGTATAGTCGAAGTCACATTGGCTTTTTGATATCATATCATAATAATGTATATATATGTATGTATAGTTATAGAGTATACTTAAGGCCCAGAAACATAAACAAACAATCTACATGTATGTAATCTCGAACCTCACGCAGCTCACTGAATGTTGAAAGTGATAAATTACTATTCATAATAAGCATTAGATATTAGTTAGGTAATTTGTATAATAATTGTGTAACCAAAATTATCGTATCAGCCTTACGAGTTGTTTTAGGGCAGAAATAGTCGTTGAATGCTTGATGAAATATAAAATAATTACAAGCTTTTGAAATAACACTATATACGAGTGTGACACTACAAAACTAGACTATTTTTCCATTGTAATTGCAAAAAGCCGTTTACCGGGCGTCTGCTTTTTTAACCATGGGGCTAACAAGACATTTTTTGTGTCCTCTGTAAGCCAGTGGAGTATCATCTATGTTTACAATTATTTAACTAATACCAGGGCTCGGTTAACGTTCTATTTTTCGAAACGTTTTTGCCTTAAGTACCTAAAAACGTAAGTTTTACGTTTATTTTCGAACGGAATCACAAAAAAAAAAACGTTTTGCGGTGAACGAAATTTTAAATCGTTCTTGCTTAATAAAACGTTTTTAACCATGTTAGGCCTTGCAATACGAACAAACACGCGGCACGCGCCGTTGCGGTTTAGCTCACTACGGATTAAACCGTTTTATTACGTTCTCATTTCGTTTTTGTTCCGAACATAATGTTGAACATGAACTGTCCTAAACGTTTTAAAAACGTTATTTTGATTAGCGTTTCTGAGCCCTGCCTCAAACTTTATTTTCCGTAATTCATAAATGTTTCTTTTTGGGTCAGAAGAAATCAATAAGTACCCGAATAAAGTGGAATTTGATTTGTGGCATGGCATAATATAAAGTATATTAAATATTTTCGTTTTATAGATAGTAAAAAATATACAAATACCTACTTGTATAAGATAAAATGCTATATGAAATTTATTTGCTTGTCGTTCTCAAACTATTTGTAATTTTTAAAAAGCACGAGATTCATTGTATTATATTTTGTACCATTCATTTTACAATTGATTCCCTTCCAACCGCGTCAATTGCGTAGGTAAGGAATATTGAGATTACACAAAAAAACTCGTGCAGTAGGCTAATTTGAGCACACCCTCCGTATATGGAAGTAAGACATGACGTATGCCTAGCAGCACAAACGTATGTGTAAAAGCCGCCATCTTTAAATCTAATCTTGAAAGTTACAGCTAGAAGATTAGCCGCCTCTGAAATAAAAATTAAGAACACTACTTTAAAACGTTTTTTCTTTCTCGTGTGTAAAAAGAAAAATACTGTAAGCTGAAAACAAGAATAGTAAATGACTTCTTACTATAAAAGTGTTAGCGAATGTTGTGTTAAAGTGTTAACGAATGAGAATAATAATTGACAGCTTGCTTAGTGCCAGATGAAAACATTGCTAACACAAACAATATGTAATACAAGATACTGCTTAAAATGTTAACTGTAGTTACAGCTGAGCTGTAACGAAACTAGTCAGTTTGGTGATTCTGGATTCTGAATAGTAGTGTTGCCGAACTATCGATGGTAAAACTATCGATAGTTTTAATCGTAAATCATGTACCCTATCGATAGGCCTATCGACAGTATCGATACTATTATTACTATTATTATTGTTTTGGACTATCGATAGTTTAACAATTTGCAATAGTATTAGGTATGTTTCAACATGGTTTCATTAGGTGGACCATTTAAGCCGATACTATTAAGGCAATGTCAAATAATATTACCGCAAGGAAACTATCTATTTGATATTATTTATTCCTATATCTGCATAGTTGATTGTGTTTGACTATTATACCTGAAAATTGTAAACAATACTATTGCAAATTATTAAACTATCGATGGTCCAAAACAATCGATAGTATCGATAGTATTGTTACAAATAAAACCGATAGTATCGATACTATTGATACTATCGATAGTTTGTTAATAACGAAATACAATACTATCGATTGTATCGATACTATCGATAGGCTATCGATACTATTGATATGACGTCAACTATCGATGGACTATCGATAGACTATCGATAGTCGACTATCGATCGGTAACACTACTGGATAGTTTTATTCCGCTGCAAAGAAAAGACCGCCTCAAACAATTGTATAGAAAAATGTTTGGTTAGGTATGGGCAGTTGTTATGACGTCATAATTTATCATTTGTTTCTTGTTCTAAACTTGTTTTAAATTTATACGGATATATCATTTGTTAGAATTATCATTTGTTGTTGAAGATATTCCAAAACGCTGTGAGTATGTTTTAGATTTATCAGTGTTGTTTAAAAATTGTTTAAAACATTATTCGCAATATTAAGCCAAATTGAGTAAAAGTTGAGTAGTAAAAGTGAGACGTGAGGCATGTCAAATAGCATTTGGCTAAAGAAATCTATTTAAAGGTCTGAATGGAATAAATGTCACATTATTATGGAAATCATCTCAAAAAAGTGGCGCACTGTACTGATATGATACTGGAATTACATCTCAGAAACGTGTCACAGATATATTTATGTGTTGGTATATAAATACGTCCAAGTAGCTGAAAATTATATATCTAGGAATTTTTATTCTTATTTATGTACTGACGACGGCACGTCAACCTACCCACAAAGTTAAAGGTCATTGAATTTATTTTCAACTTTAAGTCCAACAAGTAGAGATCGGTATCAATTGATAAAATTTGACGATTTGTGGTAGGTTGACGTGCTGTTGTCTGTACATAATAATATCAAAGAGCAAGACCATTTAAAATACATCTCAATTTTAAATGTATTGCGTTATTAAAGTTAGCAGAACCAATGATAATAGCTCGGTTTTTATCATTAAAAAATCTCATTATAAATACTAATTTAACAGAATAGATCTTTAAATATAAATTACCTCAAAACATATTATAAAGTAAACAATGATAATATACGTACCCAATAATATCGTAACTGTTGATTCGTGGATAGATATTCTTATCATAACTTTGCTGAAATAAAAAAATATGTAACATATTTATTTTTATTGTAAGTTGTGAATAAATTCTGCTACACTTAGTTTGTAATGTACTGGAAAATGATGAAAAGAAAAAAATACATCTTTCTACAGGTGACTTCGATATCATTGGCATCCTTTTAAAATAAGAACCTACTCGTGATTTATAGTCCTTTCCCCAATTATGAGGCAAATCGATTAATACAAAAACATAAGATTTTTAAACCTTAAAAATCGTGTTAAACACTCTACCATTGATCAATACTACATTTAAAATTAAAATAAAAGAATAAAATTTGACAGATTTTTTTTTTAAATGTACAATTGACATTCAAATATCAAACAAGCCTACTCTACTTCAATAGCGTGGCGACAAAACGCGCGCGCTTTTATTGCCTAGATTCATTCAAGTTCGCACACGCAAACAAACAGGCCTCTAAAACACCTGCGCCGGCGCCCGCGCCCGGCCGGCCACCCCTTTCGCCTTTCGGCACGCGCCGCCGCCAAATCAATTCCGCATTGTCTAATAAGGTGTGATGACGCATGTCGTCTCTCCGGAACGATCGCGCGCGCACCTCGACTGGACTGGATTGCAGTGGATTGGATGTTGTAACAGTGTAGTGCTATTTAATAAAGTGTCAACTAAATGACTTGACCACGTAATGTGCAGGGACGATACACAAACCAATGGTTTTATTATACGACCTCACGAACGATTTAATGTTAACACAGGAAATGTTTCACCACTTATGATACCCAACCGCGCCAATTCCATCACGAGTTACAAAATCTTGACGCCTACATCTTGTGGACAGACGAAAATACTTTTACAAGAATCGATCTGTTCAACATTCACAACGAATATTAGTGGAGCCAGCGTAACCCTCACTAAACTCAAAAACTGAATTGTGTGGAAAAAGGAGGCGAGCACCTCGAACAGTTACTAAAATACGTGTAAGTGACTATCTTTAAATTATTGTAAATAGCTGATTTGAACTAACTATTGTAAATGTTTTCATTCCAACTTTTTAAGTACGTAAGATTTGACCGTCCTAAGCCGGTCAAAGTATGAAGGGAAAGTTATTATCATTATCAAGTTATCAATCAGCTGTGCGATGTCGGGTCGCGCGGGTTCACGTGGTGTGGCGGCAGGCGGCGCTGGCTTGGTGGGGCGGGCGGCGCTAGTACCTACTACGAGTTAGACTCGCTCAATTCAACATGATAATTTAAATTATCATTTGTTTTGTAAAACTTTGTGATAAGTCCTTATGGTATTAGGTTCCCATAAAAACATTCTATAATATGAGTACAATAATAGGTATTTTTTACGATTTGTCAAAACGCAAGTCTGCCAGTGGATGACAGAATTTAACTGTGACGTCACAATTTATCGTATCCAAAAGGCTAAATACTTTTTGATTAAACTACTTTTACTTTCTACTTTTTGATTGCTAAAAAAATATAAATTTTACAACAAATTGTTTCGGCCCATGGCTCCTAGGCAAATTTATTTATTTGATTTGTAAAGTCATATTATTATTCTAAAATTATATTTAACCTTTATGTTACTATATAAATATAAAACTGAATACATAATAATATATCGTACGTATCTTTCAAATACAAACTACCATGCATAATTAGAGTAGGTAAGTCTTTGTCTGTATTGATGAATGTATGTCAAGTTACAGTAATGCTGTCAGTAAACTCATCTTAATTTCTTGTCGCAAATAACTATTAAGTGTTTTGTCGCTGAGTGTATTTTTAATTAATCATAATAATGTACACTAAAATAATTTGTTTTGATAAATGCTTGTGAAAAACAATATTTCATGCTCAACAGTTTACTATGCAGGTGTTTTTGTTGAAACAATAAGGTGTGCTTAAAATATCAGTCTGAGAGCAAAACATCTACGCTAGCTCCTATTCATTTATCAACACAGCTTGACCGCGATAGTGACTTATGATATCTTATAACATCTTCGTAATTTACTCGTTTAAGCGCTCATAGCCCAATGCGTTTTAGTGTTAAGTCTATGTCGCGAATAACGCTGGGAGCGGTCACTGATTGGATGGGTGACCGTTTATGGCATCATACCATGAGCTCTTTCGTGCTTCGGAGGGCACGTTAAGCCGTCGGTCCCGGCTGTTGTCACGGGATAACAGTCGGGCCGCTTGAAAAACATCCAACGGCGGTGTGATGTTGCCACAGAGTCGCCCTTGCCGTCCATCAACCAGCACTAGGCCAACGTGGTGGAACTAAGGTCTTGACCCCTCTCCTTAAATGAAGGAGAGAAACACGTAAACGGCGAGCGATAACGGGTTGTTGCTTTGCTTTTTTTTAGACTACTATTTCGTAGCTGTCGCGAATATTGCGATACATTTTTTTAATGGTCCTGCTAATAATAGGTCATGAAAAGGTATAAAAACAAGTGTACTTTCACTGACACTATAGGTAAAAAGAAGAACTAGATTGTACATAGCAAAAAACAAACAAAGGTTGCACTTCTGCGGCAATTATCCTTGATAAAAAAAAAAACAGAATACGCTCTGGTACTGTACGAGTCATGGTATTTTCTCCTCGTGTTAAATAATCCGATTAATTAATCTGTTAATGTTTTGAAAACATTATTATTAGGTATGTCAATGGTTTGCTCTCGAGCACATAAAATTGTATGTGTGTTTTGTATCACTGTGAATCGTGTGTTTGTCGTGTACGTAAAATAATATTTCAGTGCCTTGTGATAAGCTCATGTTAACTTCCAATGTATCTATCTCTATGTAAATTTTGTATTCATTTTTCAGCTGCTGTTACACTTGAGTGCTCTATTTTTATTTTAGTCAATTTGAATCTTATGAAGAAGAGAAAGTACATTGCACGTTTTGGTTATTGCTTCTGGTGCTATGATTTGTTTTGTTTTTCGTAATTTAGGTCTTATTAAGCAACAAAATGTTCGCACATTTGATGCCATCTGTTTCTCTCACTCATACCAGTATCTGAAAGAGACGGGAGAGATAGAGATAGATCTGTATATACAGGTGTTGCGTTTTAAAGCATCTGAACAGTTGAGCGGGCCATACTGCGAGCTAAGAGAGCTAATGTTTTCTATAAAATCAAATCTTAATCATAATCATTTAGAAAAATATAAGATTATGAATAATTATTGCATTTCGATTGAGTTTATGAGATAGCGATATTCAGTATGCTTTGATGCGACAACTCCTATAAATTCAAGCAATGTGAAAATATAACCTTAAATACCTTAGCATAGCTCGCGATATGACTTATGTATACCCACCAGATGTAAGCTGTAGTTCGTTTAAATACGTCTGGTTGAACGTATCCACGTAAATAACCGTGCGTCTTAAGCCTTACTCTGCAACACGAAGTCCGTATATCTATCTCTCCCTTTAAAATAGTTTAAGACATTGGTATGAGTGAGAGAGACAGATGGTTTCGAAATACAAACAAAATGTTACGAAGTGAGGCCTCTGTTCCGTCAGTGATTCACACTCTTTAATTTTATTCTGTCTATCTTTGTAACAAAGCGTATCTTTATTATAATGAAATGTTTCGTCACTACTCAGGTGGGCATGAAACTTTTATAAACTAGGATCAAACAATTATAGAGTTTTTTCACAAATTATTGTTGCTACTATGTGTAAGTAAGAACCATGTAATATAATGTATATATATATGTAGTGTAATGTATTTATGTACACATTTAGCGGCTCTATTGTCATATCCATTGTGGATAGGTCCAATACAGTTATATTTTACTTTGCAGATTAGTGTACGCTTTTATTTTTAAAAATTATCCCTATTAATTTATGCTAGTTGAGCTTTAATAAACAATATTTTATTACATGTTACCTGTGTGTTTCATTTATTATATTAAGGTGGTTTTAAAATAAAACAAAAGTCAATAGTAAAAAATTTATTGTAAATAAAAATATATTGTACCCGATTTAACGTAAAATATAATTCGTTTAGAATCGTCTTAAACGTATTTACAAATTTATTTACAATTATATAATTAACGGCCGATACTACGAGTACGATTTTAATAACTACCCACTCTTTAGTGTTGGGATTTTGACCGGGGAATGGTAATAACAGATTTTAGATAAATAAAACAAGAGAAAATTAGGTAAGTACAACTTAGTGAATAAGTTGTACTTACCTAATTTTTCATACACACATCTTTATATATAAAAATTACGTGTCACGTTGTTTGTCCGCGATGGACTCCTAAACTACTGAACTGATTTAAAATTTGATTTGCATACCGTGTGCAGTTTGATCCAACTTGAAAGATACGATAGCTTCTCAATTTATAGTCGCAATATTATTTTATTGCAAATTTTCTGTGTAACATGGTAACGTAAACGCCATATTTGGTGACAATGACATTTAAGACGTCAAAATCAAAATAAGTTATTCTGAGGCGATACCTTAGAATACTAAGGGCGATACGTAGTTCGCAGGGTAAGCTAGTACGAGCATAAAACAGGCTTTAGTATTAGGTTTTTTACGTAGATGGACCACCGGCGGTCGTGATAACAATTGATTTTAATTGTGTCTGGAATAACATACAACCGAGGGGTTAACCTTTAAAATAAACAAAATGTAGGTATTGGTACGTATACATATCAAATAATTATCACACATGCGCAAGGTGCATTCGCACGCCAATAACGTATTATAAGAAAAAATTGCATAACTTGTTGGTCGATCCTTTCTTAACGGTATGCCATATGACAATTGATTTCTATTGTGCCTGGAATCACCCATATACAAGGGGATAATAGTGATAGAATAATCGGATGCTTGATGCTCTGAAGCTACATATTATAGCAAAAAAACTCGCGTCTTCGATCGGTAATAGGTACTTATGTGTGACGATGATATTGACAATCCCGAAAATATTTTTTTTCTACCATTCTATTATGTTTTCAAAATATCAGAAGTATGAATACTTATCTGCATAGCATCCGAATTTTCTATCCTTATAAAACCAACAAATCCAGTTTAGCGCTCAGAAAGTAGTAAGCACTCGAGGGTCATATGACCAAGTTGCACAAGAAATTGACGGTAGGTTAGTGTTACCATATAGGTAGGTACATCACAGCTTTAAACATCGAAGTTAAAAAAATTAATGAGTAATTTACGAAAGTTTCGATACTAATTTGTACACCTAAATAATTGGACGTTGTAACGATACGAAACCCTAATAATTTCTCATGGAAATGGCATAGCTTAGGTAGGTATTACTATCGGGGTTATGTTTGGATGAACCGGACGATATCTATGTACCTAAGTATTTCAAATGAAGTAAATTAAGGAGTCTTTTTATGGATTTCAAATATTATCGATTGTTGAAGATTGTCTAACAATTAAACAAATTTTTGTGTAGGAGTACCTTTAAGTTAGTTTACTTTGAGATGAGAACTGATGTGATATGTTCCATAGTATGAAAATGTTCCGTGAAAGAGACATTATCTTTTCATATTTTTATAAAATTAATAACCAGGAATTATTGCTATGCCATTATTTAGGAGAGTACTTATATCACAATATAATTTTAATAAGTAGATATTTTAAAATCAAAAAGTTACATATTTGGGATTATCACAATTATGTGAATAAACTTATTGCACGGTGTTACAAAATATGACTAGTTTTTGTGATTGAGTGACGTCATTTGTATCTTACAGCTATAGTTAAGTTAAATATACATAATATAGTATAGTATATAATTTACTTTCGTATAAAATAAAATCAGGAAATCGGTGTTTCTTTCAGTTTTCATTCCCTTACTCTTATTGCACTTATATCATCTTACTTATGTCATACTCATGATATTATACACAACAGTAATTTTAAATCTAAAAATGTAACAAGTTCAACTTTTTAATTTAATATATCCTTAACGCCTCTGTAGCAAGAAGTCTAAAAAAAAACACGATTAGAGAAATAGAGAGCCTTAAATTGTATTGATTTAATTAAGTATACATTGGACATTGATTATATTTAACTAAAACGATACTTATATATCACATTGGTGAACAGCACTTATTTATATCTGGGTGCCCATTAATCAAAAATACATAACAATTGGCTTATTTGATAATCAGATTAATGACAATAACGACCCTTATAATGTTCTTGGCGAATTCGTTATGGCCGTTGTATAGATACTATAGCCGTAATAAATGATATCTTTAAAAAAAACTTGTCACAGTGTTAATGTCAACTCATCCGAAATGGCTTGCCCGATTTTTATGAATATACAGGGTGAAATTTTAACTACCTTCTAAATTTTAATATAGCAATCTACGAGACAAAAACAAATGACGTATATTTTCTTTTGGTATAGCCCAGTACAAAAATGACAAGATAAAGCACTTAGAAAATGTCCGCCAAAAATCTAGAATTTATGATAAGGCCGCCTAGCAACACTTTTTTACGCAGTGCACATCACATTCATTCATTACGATACTACTAATTATTAGTTTTTGATTTTCCCTTTATACCTAAACAGGCCATAAACTGTAAAAATTGCGAAAAATATTTTCAGGTGAAAACTTGATTTTCATTTTTTACTTTATAAATGGGCTCTAAATACGAAACTCAAAGCCTACAAAAATTTTGGGGAGTGGTTAAAATTTCATTCTGTATTTATATTCAGAGGTCTAAGAGTAGGCCGTAGGAGAAGATTTATCTAAAAAAAAAAACAGTTCCCGTCGGTTTCACATTAAAAAACACGCGTACGAAGTCGCGGGCTATAGTTAGTTTATTTAGAATAAACTGCAAAAACTTAAGACTATAAAACAATTTGGTTTTTATTTAAAACTTTTATTGCAAATGATGCATAATGATTGTCTTCTGATTGATTGGTACCGATTCAAATTTGGTGGCAAAACCCATAATCTTCAAAGTCTTTTATTTTACACCATCGGTGTGACCATAAATAAATAAAAAATGGTTAAAAAACACGTCGAACTAAAAATTTTATCTTATTTTGAATCAGTTCAAAAACTAATTAAGTCACGTTAATAAACGTTCATTGAACACACTCAAATATAGTTCCATTGATAGCGAGGGATTATCGTCTCAATGATGTAAAAGACTAATACAATTGGATGTTTATCAAATGATTCCAAAAAATACCCCTCTATTGGAAGCTTAAAAACCACTTTTATTTACATTTATTTCGAAAGACTGTTTATTGCTTTGAGCTCAACAAACACTTCATCTACCAAGTTTGTTTGTTATGACTAATAAACAATTGTCATCATTAATTTATTAGTACAATACGATCATTAAATTATGCGGGAGTGTTGCGTTTCGACAGCTAAAAAAAGTAAGTCAATTGATTGGTTGAGTTGAGGAGTTTTTTGGTGACGATAACTACCCTATACTCTAGAAATATACAATTATCTATTATTTACATTTATTTATCTAACGTTGGCATGTTGCACCCCTGTATCCATTTTTTCTACGGCTAGAATCACTGACACTCCTAAGTGGGGGCCTCCTCTATTTGGTCGAGCACTTTAGTACCTTCCTGAGTCCTATTCAAAAGAAAATCCAGGTCGTTGGATATTTTGTTTAGCATTCTATCTGTTTCGGGGGAGTCGTACGCCTTGTTCCACTCCCGATTCACTTGTTCGATGTCAGATTTAGGTTTTGGGTCTTCGGGAATCTCCATAGATGGGAGAGAGGTGCTGGAACTGAACGATTTGGTTTTCTTTAGACAGCTCTTGATGGGTGGAGATGGGATTTTGGAGACGTCTGGGTTTGATTGGACGCAGATGGAGCAGTTTTCTTTGGGCGGGTCGTAGGGTTCGAAGTCGACGGAGCAGGTGAGGAGGGGGGCTGGAGGGTCCCGGGGTGGAGCGGGGAGGACGCCCAGTTCTAGGCAGACGCGTGCCATGTACTCCGGCTGTGATGGAGCGCGCGGAATGAGGTCGCACACGGCGTGCGTGGTGCTGAGGTGGTGGTCGTAGCGCTGCGGACTTAGAACTGAGTCCTTGTACTCCACGCACCGGACTATATCTGCTCGGCTGTCTGGATTCGATTGTCGTCTGGAATGGAATTGATGTTAGGCGTCTGGCTAACAGATAGAAATTCAAGAAAAAGGTTAAACATACCAAATACATTTTAGGGTTTTGTAGGGGTTCCTAAGACTGTACTCGGGGTCCTAACATTTACTAATGCTTGCTATGCTAGGGATAGGTTACTACAAGGAGTGCTAAATAAAACCGACCCGTATGAATGTTTGTAAGACACTGATTTATTTGCTAAGTAAAAATATGTAAATGATATAAAGTGTCGCATCAACAAATTCCATAATTTGGGTCGCGGCACGCACACATTCATGATAAAGTTAAATGTACGATGTTAGCTCGTACATCTTGGCCCTCTAGAGAGAGCAAAATATTGATTTGTTAATACGTTATATAAGATAAAATGAAGTCTATGCTAGATGATATAAAATATTTTACATGGTACAAGGTGATTGACAATATTAATTTTGTTACAAATGGTTAAATAAAGTATTGTATTGTCCATGTTTTCATTATTTCACTCGCGTGATTCTACACCAGGGATATTAAATGACACCGAACGAGACGCGATGGGTGTCATTGGAGATGTCCCTTGATCAACACTAACACAGCTTACTGATTTACGCAGTAAGTTAAATTCACTAGGCACTGCGGTCATACTGACTGAGTTGCCGACACTTTCCACTGCACTGTGAGGAAGTGGTGCAGCAACGTGCTGCGCCCGCGCCTTCCGACATCGTCTAATCCTTGAGTAGGCTAGTATACTTGCTGCCAATAGTAGTACTGACACGATAACGTATGTTATCGTGTAGTGATGAACATCGTGAATGCTGAGGTCAGAGTAAGATTGTCCTTTCAGGTCCTCTATTTGATCTTTCAGCTGCTTCCACATGTATGTATGATTTTCTGGTACCATCATATCGTCAGATATAGTGCTGTTGATGATGTTGTTCAAAATAGATAACTCTGGGACTTTGATATTATTTTGTACCGCCATGTGATTCACGTAATTGTTGTGCGTATAAATTGATAGGTCATTGTCCTTGAGAACACAACCATGCTCTAGAGTAACAAGGCCGTTACCTGATAATGATGACACCGAAATACCAGCGGTGCAAAAAATGCGTACTCTGCATTCTTGGCAACACGAGAAGAGCCAGTCGTTCCGGGCATGCAGTTTAATCCACCTGTTAGTGCAACTTGATTGTTCGTATCTACAAGCATTACTTATATTTAATTGGCAGACTGATTGTTTCATTTTCATATCGTACATTGGTGTATCGAGCGAACATAACATTCGGTCTTCTGTGGCCCTTAAGCAAAGATGCAGGTCATCATCGGATAAGAACATAGCTGTATCTTTTCGGAGATTGAAGGCTATGTAGGGATGACTTGGAGTAATGTAATAAGATCTTTGATTTTTGTTTTGAGGAACACTTATAACCCGATCGAGTTCATAAATTTCCTTGCTTACAAGAGGTATCCTTATTTCGATGATCAAATAACTGCTAAACAATCTTGATGACACCTTTAACATTTTATAAATGTCAGCAAAGCTAGTTCGTTCAACCGGCATCGTGAGGTCACCCTGTAGTTGACTTGATATAGTAAATATTTGAAATTTTAGTTGGTCAGGTGATAATAGATGAGTATCAATGCGCCCATGTTTGATATCAGTGATAGTATTTATTAAAGTTTCTTGCATGCGTCTTAGATTCGAGATAATTATGTTAGCCACTAAGGCTGATGACGTCACATATACATCATTTTGGACAACTAACTGAACGTGATTGATTTCGTCTGATAGGTTACGGAGATGTTCCTTGACGAATTTGAACTGAGTGTTCATAATCTTCTCGTTTCGTTGAATTATGTTATACTCGGCTTCAAGCACTATAGTTTGATTTCTCATTAAGTTTTGTAGGTGTTTTTCGTTATAGGTAATTTGTTCTATATCTTTCGCGTACTTTTCAGCGAATCTTTCATCTAGAACACCAAATAGTGAATTGGCAATATAACCAATTCCGTTCACCAAGCCACGTTTCTTCCTATTTCTAAACTGATTTTGTAATAACATATTATAGTGTTGAATTTCGCTCAACTCATGCTTGAGTTGAAACATAAGCGTCCGATATTGGTTAGATAAACCTGTACACGATTTTTGAAGATGATTTATGTAAGACTCTATGTCTGATAGTCCATGATAGTAGGCTGATAAATTGTAATAGACAACAAGTTTCCACTCATCTCTTATGTACTGTAGGTTTGCAATTTTGTCAAAGTATAGGCCGTTGTTCTCCATCATTCGAGTAACATTATAAGGTTGTTGACTTTGATGTACAGTCGGCGAAATTAACATTGTGAAACATAATAAGGTTGTTAATAATAAGCCTTTAAGACCCTTTTTTCGGCATTGCTTAGTCTGATGTTGATTAGCGATCTGCTGATGATCTTGCTGTGTAGAGTGTAGTTTCTGTTCTGAAGATATTTTATGAACTGGTAATATGACTAACTTAGTCACTGGCCGTTTAACTATGTTATTTTTTGTTTTTACGGAAACCACCCGAACGTAACCATCCTTTCCAGGATGTACTTCATGGACACGACCCATGAGCCATTTTCCTGGAGGTAAATTATCGTCCTTAATTAAGATAATGTCATTGATTTCGAGGTTCTTGCTTGGAGTTTTCCATTTTGAACGAGTTTGCAGATGCTGTAAATAATCTGTCGACCACCTTTTCCAAAAATGTTTTAACATACTTTGTATGAGTTGCCATCTACTGGGCAGGTTCATACAGTCATCACCTTGTGGTCGTGACAACAATGACCCTCCAATAAGAAAATGGCCAGGAGTCAAGTAGTTATCTTCGGGGTTTTCGGTCAAAGGGAATAGCGGCCTGGAATTAAGACAGGCTTCTATTTGTTGGATCAACGTAGTAAACTCCTCGTACGTGAGTAGTTGTTCTCCAAGCGTCCTCTTCAGGTGCCGTTTGAAACTCCTGACGGTTGATTCCCAAAGGCCTCCTGCCGTTGGCCATCCTGGTGCGTTGAATGACCATTTAATATCCCACTCGGCTATGCCGTCAAAGAACTCATTATTGAAATTTGACGTTATTTCCTTATATTCTTTTTTGAGTAATCGATTGGCTCCTACAAAGTTAGTGCCGTTATCACTGTACATTTGAGAAGGAGTACCACGACGTGCACAGAAACGACGGAATGCTGCTAAGAAGGCTGGCGTGCTCAAGTCAGAGACCAGCTCTAGGTGTACAGCCTTGGTGGATAAACAAACAAAAATTGCTATGTACCCTTTATTGCACCTTATGCCTCTACCCTTACTAGCCTTTAGGTCTACATGACCTGTGAAATCAACACCAGTGTGGGTAAATGGACGTGATGGTGTAACCCGAGGATAAGGTAGGTCTGCCATAATTTGCTCTCTCTTTTCGGTGCTATATCGTCTGCATTTGACACACATTCTGATTTGTCTCTTAACCGTGTTCATACCACTAAGAATCCAGTACCTCTCCCTAATGTATGAAAGTGTAAGTCTTGGACCTCCGTGAAGAGTGGTGATGTGTCCTTGACTGATAATAAGATCGGTTAATCGACTATGATTTGATAGTATAACCGGGTGTTTAGCAGAGCTGCTTAAATCTGAAAAATTTAATCGTCCTCCCACTCTTAATATTCCGTCTTCATCTATATATGGACATAAGCTTGCTATTTTGCTCTTAGGTCGTACATGACCTTTGCTCTTTATATTAATCAAATCGTCTTCAAAATCCTGAGCTTGAGTGTACTTGATAACAATGTTATAAGCATTTTTAATTTCAGCTGGTGATAAAAAGCTGACCGTGCTCCGACGGCTTACGGCGTAGTCGCGCAACGAAACGTGACACCCATGCTATTGTCCTCACTACTCGAGTAATTGAATTATTATTTTGCAATAATTCTGTAATTAATGTAGGTCGTTCGTGGCATAAGGCAGTGTTTACACTTACTTGCTTAGCCTCTAGATTTGGTATCTCATATTTTTTGTTCATACATTTTTTTGCGTTAAAGCTCAGAAGCCATTTAGGACCCTGCCACCATAATGAATGCTCTAATAAGGTTTTAACTGTTACTCCTCTTGTGGCTGAGTCAGCTGGGTTCTCTTCTGATCGTACATGATTCCACTGCGAACTTGGAATAATTTCGGTAATTTGATGGACTCTATTTGCTACAAATTGCTTCCAGCGGGTGACATCTCCATGAATCCAGCCTAAAGCCACCATGGAGTCCGTCCATGCGTATATTGATACACGATCTTTAGGTAGTGATTGAACAACTTTCTTCATCAGTTGTGATAAAAGGTGAGCTCCGCACAATTCGAGTCTTGGCAGTGACACTTGTTTGTTTAGCGGGGCCAACCTTGTTTTTGCGATAATTAAGGTAGATGTGTACTCTCCCTTACTATCGGTTGATACAATGTAAATTGAACAAGCGTATGCCTTCTCCGACGCATCGCAAAAACCGTGTAATTGAAATGCTAATATTGTATCACCGAAATATCGAGGTATAGAAAATTGATTAATATTTTTAAGTTCATTGCGTAGTTGAAGCCATTCTTCTTGCAACTGTTGGGATAATTTATCATCCCACGCCATACCACTTGTCCATGCCTTTTGAAAAATAAATTTTGCTTTAATTGTAAGAGGAGAAAGCCAACCTATCGGGTCAAATATTTTGGAAATATTTGATAGAAGCTGTCGTTTTGTATGACTAGTTTCTATAAGGTCAATTGTGTTTTGAAAAGTAAAGTCGTCCGTAGATGGATGCCATCTTAGTCCGAGAGTTTTACGAGACTCCGAACATTTAAAATCAAAGGGAATATCGACTTGCTCGGGTGATAAATCAGAAACTAATTCTTTGGCATTGGCTGACCACTTTCTCAATTTCATCCCTGCTCCCATTAACATTTGAAGTAATTGATTTTGTAATTCCTTGGTCTGTTCAACAGTTTGATGTCCACTCAAAAGATCATCAGTGAAAAATGAGTTCTCCAATGCTGCTGCTGCTAAAGGATATTTTGAAGCTTCATCTTTGGCGATTTGTCGTAATGTTCTGATAGCTAAGAATGGAGCTGCTTTTGTTCCATACGTTACTGTTGTGAGATGATATTCGCGAAACGGTTCAGATGGTGAATCACGCCATATGATAGATTGTAAAGGTTGATCGGATTTCCTTACAAGTATTTGTCTGAACATCTTCTCTATATCCGCAGTGATCACGTATCTATGCTGTCTCCACCTTAAGATTAGATCTTGTAAGTCGACTTGTAGGTTGGGACCACATTCCATCAAATCATTCAAGCTACGGCCTGTGGTGGTCTTTGATGAGCCATTAAACACAACACGTAGCTTCGTAGTGCTAGAATCTAATTTTAGCACTCCATGATGCGGTAAGAAGCAACAAGGTCTTTCTTCACTATAAGCCTCTCGCATGTGGCCTAATTGCTCATATTCGTGAATAAACTGCTTATAACTGTCTGAAAGTGCGCTATTTTTTGCCATTCTATGCTCTAATTGCTTAAACTGTGCTATGGCTTTCGCCTTCGAAGAACCTAAGCATTCCTCAAATTTTGGCTTCATAGGAAGCGCTACCACATATCTACCGTTGTCTAAACGTGATGTAGTAGCCTGATAGAAATCTTCGCAATACTGTTCCTCTCTTGTCAAAGTGCTAGTATTTTCATGTATATCTTCTAATTCCCAATACTTTGATATTTCTTGCAAGTTATTGATGACGACGTGACAGTTAAAAGTTTTAACATTGCCAGAGAGGATCCAGCCTAGTTTAGTCTGCTGTGCTATTGGGGCTTGTATAGGGCCTTTGATCAAGCCACTCATTATGATTTCTGAGTAAATGCTCGCGTCTAAAAGTATGTCTATTGGCTTTGATACATTGTAATCAGGATCTGCTAAATCAATACGTTGTAGGTGAGGCCAACATTGCTTGCTAAATGTGCTATTAGGTAGGTTATTAATGACACGTGATATTACTAGTGCTTGTGTCGTAAAACTATAATCTTGATAAATTGACTGACATTCAATCGATACGACGCCCTTGCTTGACTTGGACCCGTTTCCTATGCCTGATACCGATGCATTATAACGCTGTCGCTGCAGGCCAAGCATCTGTGCTGCGTTTTCAGAGATAAGAGCTATTTGTGAGCCCTGATCAAGTAATGCTCTAAGGGTGTGGTAGGTGCCGTTAGCTGCCTTTACCCTCAATGCTAATGTGGTTAACAACACTTCCTCGTCATCGGAAGCAACGTGGTTAACGCTATGCTGTTTCTCAATACTTTTTGTTGCTAAAGTAGGTGTCAAATTTAAGTTCGTCAAGTTTGTTACTGTGTGTGTGGATTGCGTAAATGCCTCGTGTAACAAAGTATTATGTTCGTCATTACATTCCTTACACCGCTTTTCGGAATAGCATTTACCGGCATGCTTATACAAGCAATTCTGGCAAATTTTATGTTTCGCAACCAACTTAAGTTTCATTCCTGCTGACATGTTGATAAATTTGTGACATCGATATAATTCATGATCGTGTGAGCATAATGGGCAATTCGAAGTATAGGTTGGAGCTGCTTTATAAAACTTAGAAAAAGGCCTTCCTTTTTCTTGCTTGTTGGTTGACGTTTTTAAATGATGCTGATATGGAATACTACTCTTGGAAGGTGTATAATATTCCCTATCCTTCTTATGAATAGGTTCAAGGGCAATAAATTTTGCTTCTAAAAACTCCATAAATTCTTCTAATGATGGTAACTCTCTAGGCGATTTGCGCGCCTCTTTGTAGTCACTGTAGGTATTCATGTCCAACTTTTTAGCTAAAAGATGTACTAACAATGGATCCCAGGTGCTCGTATCCACTCCTAAATTATGAATGGCGTGAATACATTCGGTGCTTGTATCATACAATCGTTTCAACTCATAAGATGTTTGTTTGCTGATATTGGGCTGATTAAGAAACGTTTCGATTTGTTTTGAGAATAATAATTGTGGATTATTATACCGATGTATGAGTATATCCCATGCTGTATCGTAATTTTCCGCTGATATTGTAAGATGTTGTATGAGACGCTCAGCCTCCCCCCTAACCTTACCCTTAAGGTGTTGCATCTTTTGTGTTTTAGATAAAATGTTGCTATGGTGTATGGTTTCCGTAAATAGGTCATAAAAGGTAGGCCACTGAGTGTATTTTCCCGTAAAGACCGGAATATCTAACATTGGAGTAGCTTGGTGAACATGAAGAGAAGAACATAATTTTTGATTTAAGATTTTCTTAATGCGCTTATATGATGATTCGTGAGTACTCAACTCTCTTTCGTAAAAAATATCACCTCCTTGTAATATGTTATCAATTTCTAAATGCATGCTATCTATGACGCTCCATCGCGTCTGTAAATTACGCAATTCATCCTCTATTTCCCACTTTTCGCTAATCTCATTCAGGTTAATGCTCTGGATAAGCCGATTTAAGGCTCGAAAATTAGTTCTTTGCTGACTTAACAGTTCAATAATTTTCCCGTCAAGCTGTATTGCCTTTTCTTCCTTCCCATAAGAAGGCCCTGCACCGTCCTTCCCGTAGGAAGAAAGCGCATCTCGAAATGCTTGATAAAAATCGAATGCTTGTTGGTAAATATTTTCAGTAAAGTACTGCTGTGTTTTATCTACAGAACCTTGTAACTCTATATTATTTTTATCAAACTCTCCCCAGATGTTATCAAGTGCTTCTAGACGCGTTTGAATATACTCTGCAGTTTTTCTATGCGAAGGATCCTTTCTAAAATTAGTTTGGATCGATTTTAGTCGGTCTACAATTTCCTTTTGGCGTACAATAAGATCCTCCATTGTCAAAAACAGGAAAAAAGTGATAGAGGAACAATCTTACTTGACTGATGATGATGCGTTCGGAATCTGCTTCCGACACTAGCTGCTGGTTTGCTACTGTCTACTCCCTCCCGACTCCCGAGAGGATTAGTCCTGATAGTGATGATACTGTGACACCCGACGCTCGCCAAGTGTCTAGTGCTGATGATGTTGACTGCCTCAAGCCGTATACAGGCTCAAGAAAGTGATGAAGAGTAAACTGGTATATTCACTCCTAACTTCGTTTACGAAGTTGCTAAACTGTTGTAAATATGCTAGTCTTAATGTCAACGAGTTCCACAACGGCATAAAACGATCACACGCGTCACTTTTACACTGTGTATTTGATCACCGATGGGTCCCGCAATCGTATGCTCGAAGGACCAAAAAAAATGTAGGGGTTCCTAAGACTGTACTCGGGGTCCTAACATTTACTAATGCTTGCTATGCTAGGGATAGGTTACTACAAGGAGTGCTAAATAAAACCGACCCGTATGAATGTTTGTAAGACACTGATTTATTTGCTAAGTAAAAATATGTAAATGATATAAAGTGTCGCATCAACAAATTCCATAATTTGGGTCGCGGCACGCACACATTCATGATAAAGTTAAATGTACGATGTTAGCTCGTACAGGTTTAGTAATGACAGAAACGCAAAATGACAGATTCTTAAAATGACAAATATTAATAGACTGTCGCAAAATGTCAGAAACGTAAAAAGCCAGATTCGCAGAATGCCAGATTCGCGGAATGCCAGATTCGCAGAATGCCAGATTCGCAGAATGCCAGATTCTCGGAATGCCAGATTCGCAAAATGCCAGATTCGCGGAATGCCAGAATCGCAAAATGACAGACTTTCAGAATGTAGACAATAATTAAAATAATATTTACGTCATTTCTTAACTTTTTCAGTAAAGTGCACGTCAAGCTTTGAACCTGAAAACAATATTTTAGGTTCAAAGCTTGACGTGAAATCAAAAATAAAACAAGAAAATATTGTAAATCAGTTAAATTATTTCGTTTTAAACAAACAGTTATCACTCATTTTTTAAATAATCAGTATAAAAAGTATATAATAAACGAAGAAAGTTTAAAAATTACGTTATTTGAAAAAAGGCCATTGTGAGAAAAGGACATTTAGAGAAAAACTACATTATGTGAACGGACATTTTGAGAAAGGACATTCTGAGAAAGGACATTTCTAGAAAAGGACATTATGAGAAAGGCCATTTCGAGAAAAGGACATCATGAGTTAAGACGCTACAGCGTAATGAATCTGGCATTTTGAGAATCTGTCATTTTGCGAATCTGGCGTTTTAAGAATCTGGTATTTTGCAAATCTGTCGTTTTGAGGATCCGTCATTCTGCGAACCTGGCATTTTACGCCATCTGACATTTTGCGTTTCTGACATTTTAAGAATCTGTCATTTTGCGTTTCTGACATTTTAAGAATCTGTCATTATGCGCCTAAACCCATTTTAGCACTGGGATTTCATACATAACATCACATCATTAAAGATTTAAATACATGTACATGGTGACCGGTTAATAAAACTCTATTTAGAATGACTGTTTTAATAGTAGCATAACTATATTGTACAAAATGTGACAGTTCGTCCTTTATATCAAATCGCAAGGGCTTAAGGGCATGCAACCCTCTTTAGACCCGGTTTGTCCCATGACGAAAAGGACTTCAATCGGCTCTGCAGCATTCCATAGGCTTACTTATATACAACAAAATAAAATACATAACATGTGTACAGTACATAATTTACCTATGTATCCCGGTGGGGCTCTCGAGTCCCGGGGCGCGCCAGTACGACGCCATGGGAGAAACAGGGGATGATGAGGACTCTAGCATTCCGACACCGCCGCGGCTTTCCACTTCGCCGCCTTGTTTTATATACACTGGAATAAAAAAGGCACCGTTGTAGCTGTATTTATTTACTAAAATAATAGTTATTTTTTATTAGATAAAGTGGACTAAAATACCAAAATAGTATTCAACCAGCGGGCTATGCCGTAACAGCGAAGAGTCGTTACGACCACTGGTATTCTGCTGATACCAGTTTTGAAAAACGAAAAGGATACATGAAACGGTAAAAAAAACTTATTACTTATGTCCTGGACGTTTCTGTTGATGAAAGAATATGCTGGTTTTCGATGATATGTGATATATTTACTACAATTTTTTACATTAAAACATTGATGATATATTTGATGTTGAATTTTCGTGACACGTAAAATTGATATAACAACCTTTACTTTTTCTGCGTCTATGACAATAAGTAAAAAGGTTCTAATCAACCTGAAAATCCTCCCGCCCGAAGAACAGGATGTTTTGACTATAACGAAGAATTTAGTTAGGTAGCGGACACAACTTATTTACTGAACGTTGAAAGATACCCGATGCGGTTTGAACATCATACGTCCTAGTCAATTTATCTGATCCAGGATATCCTTTCACGATTCTTCCTAAAGCCCATTCTCCAGGAGGCAGACGAGGATCTTTGATAAAGAACCAATTCTCCAAGTTTAAAATCCCTAGTCTGCCGATTCCACTTTGAACGATGCTGTAAGCTGGAAAGATATTCTATTTGCCATCTCTTCCAGAAGTCTTGCAAAAGAAGTTGAGTTAACTGCCAGCGTGGAAGGCGGTTAATATTTTGATTGGTGAGATCTGTGTCGGGAACTGTCAAAAGTGGACCCCCAACGAGAAATTGACCTGGTGTCAAAGGTTCCAAATCATGTAGATGATTACCTAAAGGAGAGAGCGGGCGTGAATTTAGGCAGGCCTCAATTTGTGCTAATAAGGTCGTGAGCTCTTCAAAGGAGAGTAATGCGTTACCAATGATCCTTTTGAGATGAAACTTAGTTTTCTAAACCCCTGCTTCCCATATGCCACCGAAGTTTAGTGCTCCAGGTGGAATAAAACGCCACTTGGCGTATCCTTCTCCTCCTCTCTCTCTCTTTCTTGACACGTAAAATTGATATAACAACCTTTACTTTTTCTGAATATAAAATACATAAGGTCAGCGTCTATGACAATGAGTAAAAAGGTTCTAATTAATCTGAACAACTTATAAAATAAACAATATATAATAATAAATTGGTACCTTACATAGACAAAAAAAAAACGGAATCTAACCCACAACTAAAAAAGTAAATTAGTAAATATAACTTCTTGCTATGTCAATGTCTGGGTAGACCAGTTAATAAAACCTGTAGTCCACAGCTCGATACAGGCCTCTCAGAAAGGGGGATTTAGCCATAATCGCTTGGCAAAGGAGCTGCTGCCCGTCTTCTACCGCCAGCACTCCTTAGTAACCTCAAGACACCCATAGAAAGGGAGGTTATATTCTTTTAATGTGCTGGCACCACACGACATGATATCACAATCACTTTTAATTAAGTTCTGTGTGTAAGATTAATGTGATAAGAATAACTTTACAACATATAGTAAAGAAACTCACAACTAAGTGATGTATCTCCAGCGGGGGAGTCCTGCCAGTCTCTATGCGGAGTCAGTGAGAGCACGCGTCGCGCAGAACGCATGCACTCCTCGTCTCGTATCACGTAGCACACCAGCATTGCTACTCCCTGAAAAGTTCAATTTGATAACACTCATTACATGTATAAAGTATGCTGAGTATTTTAATTGTGAACTTTGATGCTTGATAGTAAGGCAGATCTATCTAATAATTTATGATAAGTAGTAGCGGACCAAATATACACCCTTGCGTAACGCCTCACCTATCTGCTCACACGATCATTTAATTTAGCGTCTATGATATTTTTTTACCTTGAGGTTGAAAAAGTCATTATTTAAAATCCGCGTAAACATTAGGAGATACACGTCGCGCGACTCGTGTCTCGGAAGACGTGTCGGGCGAATTCAGGCGACGTTACCACACTTCGCCCGACGTGTACCGTGACATCGCGCAACTTGTGACTTGTCGCTCATTCAAATGATTAAAGTCAGTCTATCAAGTAAACAGACACGGACGGCTATGATATCGGTATGTGCAGTGAATAATTTACCTGAGACATTTGAAATATAAATTGACTGTTTTGATACATACATTAGCTAACGCCGCAGCGGACAATGCGGCGACATGGGCGACTTTCCGCTCGCCCGGCTGCGCGTACACTACGCCCGCCGCCTGCGCAGCCGATGTAGTCACTAGCAGGATTAGAGTGTGCCGGATCAAGCGACTCCTGAAAACACCAACATTTATTATGGCATGTGAGACAGAAAAAAAAAAGATAAAAAGGCGAACATTCAGGCACCATACATTTTAGGGCTTTATTTCAAAGTGCCGGCCGGCCAAAAAAAAAATAGGTACGTATGTTTAGAACTTGTCATTTGTCACATTAGTTAATGTAGCACCAAAGTTGTAGGATTGCTGTGAACCAGGTTATTAAAGGTGAAATATTCGTCATTTTCAAACATTTATTCATTTCTGCGGGGTAGAATTTTACCTACCATCTTGTTGCGGATTTATAGCATGTTTATGCATTCCTAATCAACTTAAATGCATTCTCTTTGTGATAGAAAAAATACAGCCTCTTAAAGATCTTCTTCAAGTACTAGCCACCCTAGCCTCTTTAGTTTTGTTTGATAGAGAATTATTTTTACAATTTAAAATTATCATGCCAATTACATATTTGTGTGCGTTCACGTTTGAGAGTGTGTGTAATGAATCCGTACGTGTGTCAGCTCGCATTGCCTTTTGTAACTAACCTACCTGTGTGTGTTGCGTGTACTCCATTTGTGTCCGTATGTGTGTGTACTGAAGCGTTCACAACTTGCCTGTCCTTCAGGTAGTTCCTCCGCTCGGCCGGCACCTTGTGGGTGATGGTGCGCAGGCGCGCGGCGGCCGTGGCGGCCAGCGCGAGGCACAGCAGCGCCAGCAGCGCGCAGCCGGCCGCGCACACGGCCTGCGCCGCCGCCCCCAGCTGGAGCGGCGCCCCGCCCCATAGGCGAGCCGACAGCCAGGACAGCGTGCATACGCCTGCCGGTGAAGGGAAACATAAGTGTTCAATTATTTTTTTTATAAACAATTGGCTTGCTCTTTTCTTCATACTTAACTCTACGGTTAAGAAGAAGCCTAAGATAAAGCGAGCTTACCCAGAGGCACTGGTTCTCCCACACACCAGCGGAACACAGAAAAACTGTTTGGCGCTGGGCTCCGGAAGGAGGGTGGTACTATCCAGGCAGCCTCTTACGAAACCTACCATCGCAGAGGGATCTGTTAGCCGTCATCATTGGTTAGAAAACCAAAGATGCCGTTGCCCAGGGTGGACCACTAGGAGGTAGATCCCACCACCAACTGTTTTTAAAACGATGGTCGTTAGTCCGTGAAAAATATGCGCCCGCAGCCTTGCTAGGAGCCAAGACAGTATCATCACCTGGACAGTCTTAGTCTTGTTCGTTAAAGGTTAATTTTAGACACTGGTTGTTGGTTGTTGAATTTTATGCTTAAAATATGTTTATTTATTCTTTATTTTGTTTAAAAATGTTATTTTCTTTACTTTCACAGCGTTTTTCTGAGACGGCGCATAAGGCTGTCTAATTAGGTATCATCAGCCTAATGATGACACCAAATTAAATCGTTTAATGTTTGTATTCTACTGTAGATCATACGAGTACTTATGGCTAGTGTTTAAAAAAAGGACCTGGTGCACGTCTTCTTTGTAAGTCTCAGGGTAGTGCTATTTTATTTTGGGCCTGCACCTAATGTGCCTTCAGTTTGCTTCCTGCATAAACTGTAAATAACCTACACTAACCAATGCAAAACTATTCACTAGTGTAGGCAAAAAGGGCCGGAAAACTAATAGAGAATCAATTGTTTCTTACCAGCTAATAGTCCTACCGAAGGCGCCCTCTGCGCTCGACCCGCTAGTTCTGCTTGCAGCAGCAATGGTTGAGCACACAGCGCTGCACATCCAGCACACCAGCACGCGGCGCACACCCATCCCAAAGCTCCCGGGCAAGCTTCCTCCTGTAGATTTGTAACAGAATCTTCAAGTAGAGTAGAGGTTAAATGAATTAGGATTAGATTTATAAAGAAAACCTTAGAGCTAATTCATCTGTCGTCTACCTGAAGGTTCGCCTGAGGGAGAGAGTGGAATTGTGCATTGATTCGTAGGGAAAAAAAAACGTAAAGAAAAAGTTACATATAACACACCCGTTCTCTACCTAAAGGTTGCCCGAGGGAGGGAATAGAATTGCAAATGCAGCTTTAAAATATGTTACTGTTCCAAATTAATAAATTCGTATGGTGGACAATACAGCGTATTTGTGATATTTTTATATCAAGTGTATAGTTATCCCTAGCCTAGCTAAAGTCTTACCGAAACATTATGGAGATATTTCCCGATTAGTACATAAAAGACTGCTTCACTATGTATCAGTATGTATCCTGACCTGACATAAAGAAACCTGAAAACAGTAGGGTGAAATGTGTAGGTACTAATAATAATATATAATTTAAAAGAATCAACTAGACTTAGTGAGAGCTAATGATAAACCGTCCATTTAAAATAGTTTTCAATAAATTGAACTTGCCTGTCTCGTATCACATTCCAACAAAGCCAGCATAGCGGCTGAATGGGTCCCAGCGGTTGCTGCCTTGAGTAGCACTGGTAATCTCGCTTTTCTTCCAGGAACTAAGCTCAGGAGTTGGAGAGCAGCAGCTGCCAAGCACATGGCCCCGCTAAGGCTCACTGTGATTTTGACTACGCCCCGAAGGTCCTTTTCAACATCTGTCTGAAAATAAGAAGGTTACGTAAGAGAATGCTCGCATAATGTAAAGTGGATTCACAGGGTTATTCCCAGTTGCTCCCATCGGCATCGCCCCCATTGGGGGCAACTGGGAATTTGTAAAAAATAATGAAGGGCAACTGGGAATTACGTTTTTAAACGACCCAGTCTCCACTTGATACGCCATAAAGTATAACTTCTTGGATATTTTTTCCATATGTTGCTAGAGCGAAGTGAAAAAATATGTTTGTTTCATTTTACACAACAATACTAATACTCCTGAATACTGTCACGATAAGCTTAGATTTGATTTTTGATATTCCATTAGACATTCATTTTCATTCGGCATTCAGAACCACTATTGAAACAATTGCTACATTGATGCCGGTATATAGGGGCAACTGGATACCTATAAACCGATTCACGGCTGAGCCGTTCGGGGTGACTTCAAACTGCTAAGATTATCTATTAATTTATCTACAATAATAACAACATTACTTTTTCAGCATCATCTGCGGTAGCTAATCATTTGCAAATACATAATGCAATTACAAGTAGGAAAATAAATGAAAGTCCTAACTTCCTTCCCTTCGATTGTATGTTATTCCAGACACAATTAAAATCAATTGTTATCGCGACCGCCGGCGGTCTTATGATCTTGTAGGAGTTAAAAAAAAACAATAAAAATAATGCGGACAGTTTCATTTTCAAAACTTTTTATAACAACGTACCTACATTTTTATCTGCCACCCTTCGGTGTAGTCGTGTGTCTATTTTAATAAAATATGTCTTACAAGAAGTAAAAACAATGTTTCTTTTTAATTTTTTTGTATATTCCAAGAAAACTTACCAACGTCGACCTAGAAATAGTGAAGAGGGCGTAAGTGCCGAGCCCTCTACAGCGGCACGCGACGTGTGTTGGCTCAGGGACACGCACTTCGCATGCTTTTGTACTCCACGCCCGAGGCTCGGAGGCCGTCCGTAGACCACAAGCTAGCTTTGATGCTGTAAATAAATGATAATTATAATAGCATATCTAATGATTTAGAAAGCCTTAAGTGGGAAACAGCCTTAAAGCTAGGGTTATTTGGTCCAACAGAAGACTTGTAAAGAATTATGAAAGATAAAGGTATGAAGGCTAATAGAAATTGCTCTTTTTAGTACTGTTATTTAAAAATTAATAGATTCAGGCGTTACTTTGCGGAAATCCATAACTAAATCCGCTTGTCAACAAGCGGAAATCATTAGCAAAATAATTTTTAAAATCCATATTTACTGTTATTTACTTCTATTAACTTAAAGTTGTTTTTATCGATATTGGAAATTTAGATGTGGTCTTTTGGAAGGCATACAGGGTGCCGAATCCAAAACGCAGAGACCTGCTACACAATTGTATATTTTTTTAAATATGGCACCAACCTACATCTAATGATGGGATTAGATGTAGGTTGTGGATTGGTAGGGATTAGATGTGTGATTGGAATATGTGGACGCAAAGGGTGTTTTTATTCGTTTGGGTACTGTGGACCGGGTAACTAGGATCTAAGGACCGTGGCCCCTACATGTACTATGTTAATGGGGCTCAAATAATGGACGCTTGCACATTGTGACGTAGCTAGTAGTAGTAGGAGTGGAGAGATATGTCACAGCTCTTAGGACAATCCCGGTAATCGATCGATATTCCAAGCAAACAAGCATCTTAAATAAAATACTTCGTCAAAACATTTATGCTATAGCAAACCACCACTCAATCCGGCCAAAAAAAGCAAGCAAGTGGTGGATAATTAGTTTCCCGTCATTGTCCACTTCGGAGCAAGACAGTTTACTTTTTTTAATTTCTTTATTTAAATTACATCCTACTTTGCTTAATTTAAATTACACCTTACATATGTCCCCACTACTCACCAACAGCACTATAGTTCTTGACATGCGTAAACAGCAAAGTGACAGTGTGCTGTAGTGACTTGTCAACTCCCGCGCCGCTAGCCGAAAGCTGAACCTGCTGCGAAGCGAGCACGTACTCCATCTCGCGGCCGTTCCTGGAAACCGACTGGCTACAACCGCCGTTGTAGGTGCCAGAAAACGAATA
The DNA here is from genome assembly GCA_949315895.1 of Anania crocealis. NCBI lineage: Eukaryota > Metazoa > Arthropoda > Insecta > Lepidoptera > Crambidae > Anania > Anania crocealis. Next base: position 5,311,030 of record OX438868.1, read on the forward strand.
AGAAAATAATAAATTAACAAACATAACTTTAAAATATAGTAAAGATAAGAAGAAATATAAAGAAGGCAAGTTAAACTATACAAAAGAAGATCTAGTTGTAGCTTAGTGAAGAGAAAAACAAGTAAATAAAGTTAAAAAATATTTACATAAAAGGCACCTGATTAATGTCACAATACACAGTAAGTTCTAAATGTAATCTATTTGGAAATGGAATGGTACATTCTGTAATCCGTTTTAGTATTAGAAACTTGTATTTTTTTGTCTTAATTTTTTTGTTACTTTTTAATCGATGCACCGCTGAATACAACACAAAATTTTTAAACACTGTATTAAGACCTGAAGCACTTATTTAATAAACTCACTTGAACTCTATGGATCTCCTCAAAGAGGGTAGTCTTGCAGCCATATTATGGTATTGTACAGCAACTACAGATGCATTCCCTGTTCTTCCCACTAACTCAACACCCACAGACGCTAACTGCCACTCCTCAGTCCCAATGGTTGGTAGCAGATTAAAGTGGGCCGCATTATCATCGAGGACCTGCTTGGTCTTGACTGTGAATTCTTGTAGTCGGAGATCCACGTTTGTTCGCATTCCAGCTGTGTCGACCACTGCGTTTTGGAGATCATAGACTTTCTGCGGAAGGTAAGTGGTTCATAAGAAAGATGGATTCGGATTACGGATTGTTATGCGTGTAGAGAGTTGAACACTATATTAATTTATGGTATCCCAACTTTATTTATGTCACTTTAGTATATTCAAAAAACATTTTTAACATTCCTTAAATTCTCATTTCAGATACATAAAAGAAGATAAAGCATATGCCTTCAAATTGATTAAAAGTTTACCTCCTCATCTAAAAAGGCGTCTGGATGTTTCAGCAGCGTGTCATAGATCTTCAACATGTGTTCGGCACTCTCCAACTTGTCCTTTTGTCTTCCTACCCCTGATAGAAGGTAGTGTACCATGTTCCTTGTGTGTAAGAGGGGGATAGTGCCCTCTCCTGGATGTACAGGAAGAGAACGAAGAACGGCTCCATACTGTCTTGCTACGAGGGACACGTTGCCCCAGGAGTAGCCGTAAGAGATGCGGCTGAACTGGAATATACATAAGGTCTGAGTAACCATTTGGCTTTTGCATGGTACAATGTATAAGGAAAGTTGATGTTTAGAAACATGGCTACTGCTGATAAAAATATTCATTAGATTGAGTAAATACCTGCTCGTAAATATCTTTCAATGAGTCAGCTATACACCCAGAAAAATCGGGCAGTTTCCACTTTACACCATGCTGACCGGTCTTTGACTCGCAGAATCTGCAATAAGGTATAGAATTTTTATTTTTTACTATATCATCTTGTGGAGAACTGGCATTAAATATATCACTCTGCAATATTGTGTAATAAAATAGAACCATACATATTAAAATCAGAAAAGCGTCAGTCTGTTACCTTTTTACACTTAAATTGATGAACCGATTTAAAAAAGTTTAGTATGGAGGTAGTTTAACACCCGTATTTATAAACAAGTAAAAGTAATTACTTGACTAAAAGTAATTACTTAGGTGACAATTTGTAGTCCTTAATCTAATAATTAATGGAAGTTAGAACTATGAAAAGTTTGCATACCCAGCCAAAGAATATGTCTATTAATGTTGACTCATTTCCTTCACGTAAACACTAGGTAGTAACATCTAAGTTATGACTTTCTTAAGCAATAAGTAATTACTTCTTTATAAATACGGGGGTAAGACCCTTAAAGGACATAGATAGTCTATATAACGGAAATCATTTCTTAGAGAGATAGATAGAATGGAAGTTTGTATGAAGAATCAATCATTTATCATTGGTACAGAGATAGCTATTGCAAAAATATAATCTGATTTTACATCTAAGGAGCGCGAATTAATAAAATTTAAAGTAAATTGTGTTTGAAATCAGTAATACTTGACTGGTTTTAGATTAATAAGCTATACCTGGTTGTTTCTCCAGTATGTCCAGGTGGACAAGAAGCAGACGCATGTGCTCCCGGCGCTGTCTTGGGCCACCTCAAGCCGTGCGAGGCGCTGGTCTCGCAAGCTTCGTCATTTGGGCCCAAAGCCCACATGGTCACACCTTTAGCATTGGTCCCGGCTACTGATGACACTTGACATCGGAATTCACCTGATTTCTATTAGAAAATGAGAAGACATAAATTACGCTTGTTTATCATTTTTACATTTGGAACAAAAAAACACAGAACTAAAGTCAGATATGTGTTGACATTATTTGAGTAACGCATCCTAGACACTTCTATACATGTATGTTTTTTAATTTATTTTGAAAAATCATTCTTACATGTAGTCTCTTTTCGTTGTGGTTTATGCGTAGCTTGTTAAGTGTAGGTTGATCATACCTGGACATTGTAAAGCTTGAGAACACTGCCCGCAGGATATAAATCTTCCCATACTTCTCTTCCAGGAGCTAATGGTAGAAGAGTTCTTTCTCGAGCCCAGCTAAACCCCAAAGCACCATGCACTCGGCCTGCTCCAGCCAGACAGGTGATGCTTACGTTGTCACCCTGGTAGAAACATCAGAAAATAGCAGGCTTACACTTGTGTGATTGACGGTAGTTTATGGTTGTTAAGGCAGTTCTTTGTTTGTCTGAAGCTAACAATTTGTGGACCTGAACTTAATCTGCGAAGGTAGTTCACTAAACAATAATTCAAATAAATAATTTTGAATCAGTTGTAGTCGGGCATTACGGGTATTGGGAATTAGTGTTTTACAGCAAAAAGAGAGGAAGGTTCGAGTTAATCCAGAAATACATACACTGGAACTGATCTGAATGGTCCTTTGCAATCTAAAATTATCGTTTTATCTTTTCTAGGTGGTTCAAATTGTTTGACCTTAAACTATTGTAAAATTAAGGAGGTACTATAAGTCATAATTATTATTCATATATGCACTTTAAATTTGTAATATACTAGGTACAGGTGATACCTTTGTGGAAACAGTTGGCAGTGTTTTATTATATTGAAATGTACCTACTTAAACCACTCTCACCTTATTGACAGTCAAAGTAGATGGCACCAATCGTATATCAGGCGGCCTCAGGACCGCCAGTCTCAAGGCCCTACATCTGCGTCTGCCGGCGTCATCAGCTGAACACGACCACTTGCCGCTGTCAGGACGCTGGGCTTCAGATACGCCCAGTACTGACATGCGTCTGCCAAGGGCATCTTCTGCTACAGTACGGGTCCAAATGTCCCTAGAGAATAAATATAGAGATCTTATTTTAAGGTACACGACACATGTTGTACTCCTTATATTTCTTAGGCCTGCCTGTGCATAAATTCCGCCGCGAGTACCCTGACCTACAATCTTAATATGCAGCGTTGTGATAGGTGGAATAAAAGTTTCATAACAGTATGGAAGAACTTCCTGAACAAGTTAGAACTTCAATATCTACGTGCATGACGGATGTTGTAAGTAGTTATGTTGTAATGTTTAAAGTTTATGGCGTTTTCTTGTGGAAAAGTCTTTGGTTTCCCTTTTTAGCATCTTTGTTTTTCCCTAAATACAGGATCGTCAATTTGGCTTTGAGCACACCTGTGGGACCTGCTTTCAAGTCTGGTTTTGGGTATAATTAGGCGAATTTAATTTTGGAAGTATCTCATATCCGTTGCGTGCTGGAAACTTTAAATTTTTTATAACTACGGCATGCATTATTAAATCCAAACAACAGTTTTATTTAGTTTATTAAGTATTCGCCATTGCAGGTAGTAAAGAAACGGCTTATAATTATCTCACTGAAGAGCAAAAGCCTCCACCGTTGAATTAATGCTGGTTGGTGATCACAGACCCGAGCAATATTTTTTCGGACGGACCTATCACTGAAACCTTATATGGAAGGCTTTATTCAGTTAAACCGGGCAGAAATTTGGCGAGCGCTGAGTGCGCTCAGCCTAGGTCCACCGCGCTAGCGGTCTCCCGGTGCGGCTGAGGGTGAGGCGAGGGCTCCCTCGTGCCGGGGCCCATACTAGCGGACGTGATCGGGCCGGTATTGCCGGTGTTGCCGGGCTGGCTGGTTTGGTAGTAGTGTTGCCCGATCCGAATTGTTTTAAATCGGGTCAGAACATAAAACAAATCGGGACTTATGGTTGTAGATCGGGACAGTAACAATTTTTTTTTATATTAACATATTTATTGCGTTTTGCAACTAATATTCCTAGTAACTTTGAATTTAATCTTATACACTGACAGGTGACTGGGGCCTTGTTCAGCTATTTCGATCGCAGTTCGATCGTGATTGAATTGGACGATTTTGACATTTAGCCCATACTAGAACTGTCAAAAACCTGCTATTCAATTACGATTGTGATACGATTTGGTTAAGCGAATAAGAGGCCTGATCTACTAATTGAGTGAAGCACCATCGCAAGCGGTCGAGTCTCTGATCCAAAGAACAAAACAAAGCTATACCCTTGCTTGCTATACCGCTACTACCGCTAGTGTAGTAATTCGCACGAGACGTATTAATATGTGATGCATGCTATTTTGAGCGCTTTTTCGCATAGTGCTGTGATGTGTTTTTCATTAATATTAATATATTTATTCATTAACTTTTATCAAATTTGGTGATTAATAGGGTCATTTAGTGTCCCGATCAGGTGCAAATCAGGACGAGTCCCCAGACCCCTGAAAGTCGAGACGTCCCGCGCAAATCGGGACACCTGGCAACCCTATTTGGTAGGGTGCTTTTTGCACCCTAGTGCAAAGCCTAGTGCAAAAGGCACCCTACCAAATGGCGAACCCACCAGTGGTGGCCCGAGCAATGTTCGAAAATCGAAACGCTTGTTTCCCGACCCGGGGATCTAACCCAGGACCCAGAGATCTTGGCCCGGTACTTCTACTACTAGGCCAACGAAGTGTTATTGGTAGTGCTGGTGAAGAAATATTTGCACAGACCTGGTAGAGCTGGTGAAGAAATATTGGCACAGACCTGGTAGTGCTGGTGAAGAAATATTTGCACAGATCTGGTAGAACTGGTGAAGAAATATTAACACAGACCTGGCAGTGTTGGTGAAGAATATTGACACAGACCTGGTAGTTCTGGTGAAGAAATATTGGCACCGACCTGGTAGAGCTTGTGAAGAAATATTGGCACAGACCTGGTAGTGCCATTGAAGTTGACTTTGATGCCGTCTTTGTACCACGAGAAAGCGATGTCTGGCGACCCGTACGCCATGCAGCTCAAGATGAACTCCGATCCTTCCCACACATCGGGGCGTTGGTTCACCACTAACGCCTGAAACAACGCAATATAGCTTTATTAAGAAAAGCTACAGATATACTATAATTCTACACAGTAAAGAAGGCATCGCCAATGTTCTCTTCTACAAGTATTTTAGGTCGCATGTTCTTTCGAACGCATCTACCTATAAAATTACTGTAATACCGGATAAAGATAAAGATTGTTTATTTGTAAGACATGAGCTTAGAATAATATAATATTCTAAGGACATGAGTATTTTTACATGCAGTTGGTATAAAAAAAATATTGTTGTGCTTACATATCTTGCCTTTCGGCGTACAAATATTAGGTGCTATAATATTAATTTAGCCAATTATACAATAATATTCCAATCCCTAATCAACAATATTCATTGATAAGCCAATAAATTAAAGACAATGTCAGTAAAACGGTTTTAATTTTAATAATAATATTATTGATGTCAATTAAGTGTCAATTAAATTAAATTCTAAAATGTCAATAATCAATTATGTCAAATAATGTCAATATACAATACCGGCATTACTTACGTCAGATTTATGTAAAAAAAGTAACGACCTATAACTAACCCACTGCAGGGCAAAGGTCTACATCATTGAATTTATGGTACCATAGCAATGATGGGTACAGGCATAATAATTACCACGCTTGCCAAATATATACTTACCGACTGGTATGTTAGCCGCAATACTTATTTCGTAATAAAATGTTTTGTGACACCATGTGATACTGTTTCTATCTATACAAATGATAAATAGCTGTGAATGAAACGGAGTCGACTGTTATATTATAAGTACGTAGAGTCAGCGTTGTAAGTTGCTGAACTCTTTACCATAATAGAGTACGTTTGTTACTAAGCAAGAGATTTCTAAAGGAAATAACTTTGAGATGGTCCTAGTATATCGCACCTACATATTTATACATTTCAACGATTTTGTAGTACCACAAAAAGAAAGAAAAAAAAAACAGTAATTTTGCTATAATTTTCACGTGTCTTTGAACACGTACAATTAAGTCTACCATTTAAACATTTGGCAGTAATAAAAATTAAGAAAGATTGTTACTACTAGAATTCACGGTGCTATGTGGTTTCAGTACATAAATAGAGTCATAGCCCCACCCCATCTCGTTCCTATAGGTCTCTTATGGGACTTAATCGTTTTACCTAAGAATTTAGCAAGAACAAAGTCATGGTTGTATTCCGCAATAAAAATAATAATTAACGCCAAGTGGAAAAGCGTCTTAACGCTAATTCCAAACAGTCTCGGTACGGCTCCTTCACAGCTATTAGTATAATAAAGAACACTGCGTCTGTTTAACGAGGGATGCCGCTACTGGAGGCTGGCCAACTAACAACGAACATGCAAGTCTCAAATAATTAAAGTTTTCTCGAAAATGCTGCCTTGCATTTGGCGCGAAACGCGAGGCGTACCACAGACAATGCAATGTAACGTACGCACTATACAGCATTTTCCATTAATCCTTGTCGACAAAAGAGTTATGCGTAAAATTGTATAAAAAAGTAACAAAAATACTTTACAACGAAATGGAAAATAGTATAATAAAAATAAGTTTCTACCTTTTTCAATGGACTATTATTTGTAATGCTTTTTTTTATTGCAACGATGTTTCATTATTTACTTGTAATTGAATGAACCGAAGTGTGTGTACTGTATGTGTTGTTTTAATTTTAATTAGGTAATATCTGTAACTAATTGTTGATTTGTTTTATAAATTTTCTTAATATAATGAAAGACTCACAAATAGCTCTGGCAGGTGATAAAGTAACTATTGAATAGGTATTCTTGTATGCTGATTTTTTGACTGCTGTTATTTTAGTGAAAATGTAATGTACAGACAACGGCTGGTCAACCTACCCAAAAAGGTAAAGGTCATTGAATTGATTTTCAACTTTAAGTCCAACAAGTAGAGATCAATATCAATTGAGAAAATTTTGACGTTTTGTGGTATTTTGACGTGCTGTTGTCTGTACTTCAATTCATAATAATAATTGTGAATGAAAAACAAAAATGATAATATTTCTCAAAGGCTTACAACGACGTTAAGTGGCGATAATTTTGATGCTTCGCAAAAATAGAAAAGCAACTTCAATTAGATAATTGAAACTCACAACTTGAGGGTAGGAAGAATGAGTACTTGTAATTTAGGCAAAAGCTAGCAGGTAACTTATCTTTCCTTACATTAAGAACCTAATTTGGCCTAATCAAAGACCCACCTCCGCAAAGCGCGTACTTTATTAAATTAGTAGAGACATGGCGTCACAATTGTACTTAATTGCTCGTACTACGTCAGCGTAAATGTCGCCTATTTTATAATTTAGCACTTTGTTCCATATTTTGACAAGCGCCCCTTAGTGATTCTAAAAGTCTTAATATTTTATGCTACCACTGCTTCGTCCTTTAAGAATACTTCGTCATTTGTGTGACGGTGCCATAAAACGTTGTACAATAAAGTCGCTAATTTATTGTCAGCAACTATTAAGTCATAATAATTTAGTAACGAATTATAGGTACGAACAAACATACAACTGGCAACACCACATTTTTAACAAGTTACAACAGGCTTAAAAGGGCTAGAACCCAGAGCCGTAAAAAAAATTAAAAAAAAAAAAAAAAAACAAGTTACAAGACAAAATGTATCACGTACGACCGATAAGATATAATAAAGATCGCAAACGCGGACATCCCGCTGCGGCACTAATTTTCAACCTGCATCAATAACAAACCCTCCCTCATAAAACAAAAGCAACGCCGTATGGGGTGCCCAGGTGCGTGACCAACAACTAACTAGGAAAATTCCGCCTAAAAGAATCACTATGATATATTTGTCTCTGACACATAGTTTAAAACATTCCAATTGTGAAGTAATTTTTAACACTTTTAGCTGAATCTTTAATAAATTTCAATCAGGTAAGCAAGCCATTTTAAGCAACGGCAGAACCATAGATATGAACTTACATGTCGGACTGGAGCACACTCGAATCGTTTTCGTTAGTCGTAAAAAAGAAAACCCTTTTTTAAAACGAATCCTCCTTTCAGCCCCATTTGTCGAAGTTGTTCTTGCCCAGACGGACAGGAATACATACTCTTGAATAACTTTACGTTAAGCACTAGCGACGGAAACTGAATTCGGAAGAATGTGTTCGTTGTCTAAATTCATCTCAAGTCTTACTCGACGAACGTGACGTCATCGACTTGGTGAGTTATTGCATCGTTTCTGTCATCACGACAATGTTATCAGCACAATATGCGAATCGGAGGTATGAAACATGTTTCCCGTAAAAAGTGTGAATTTCGGAATCGAATGCGAGCCTTATAACGTCAAATTAATTTCATTCCATTGAATTTCACAAAAATATGAATACTATTTGACAAATATACATACGATTTGGCGCTAGTGTAGTGTAATCTCAATACCGAACGAAATCGAGTAGGTCAATACCTACAATCGGCTTAGTTTTCACACATACAATCAAGCCTAATTAAGGATAGATATCAGAATCCACTGATATACGAGATTAAGTACCTGGTACCTGTGAATTCTCGAACTGAATGCGATCCTAATACGTATGAGTATAGAAAAAGCCCTGCCATTGCTAGGACTGCCAAACCTTATAAAATAAAACCAGCCAAGTGCGAGTCGGACTCGCGCACGAAGGGTTTCGTACCAAAAGGCCAAAAAAACGGGTTAGTTGTATGGGAGCCCCCCTAAAATATTTATTTTATTTTGTTTTTAGTATTTAATTTGTTGTTATTGCGGTAACAGAAATACGTAATTTGTAAAAAATCAACTGTCTAGCTATCGCGGCTCTTGAGATACAGCCTGGTGACAGACAGACGGACAGACGAACACACAACGAAGTCTTAGTAATAGGGTCCCGTTTTTACCCGACTCCGATAGACCCACCTACCTACAGCTTCTGAGTAACTGTACTATACCAACATAATAATATATCGTCTCTACCTCCTTAACCGCATTCGACACATCTCGCTATCTCCGATCTACGTCATTGAGGGCGTCCCATTACGGGACCCCTAACAGGTCCGTCCCGGGTTAGCTCGACATAATTACCCGCCTCATAACGGGACGTTACTCAAGATTAGATTCGCCTCTTTTAATGCGGAAGGGTTGTTTATGGGAGCGGTAACGGGTCGTGGTTTTGTTTATGCCGCGATGTAATATCACGGGTGTAGGCTTCAGTGACCTGTTATTTATTAGTATAAGAAAGCTATTTTCTATAACAGTTTTATGCATCTCATGCTATTTTTCATTGCACATCACTAACGGCCGGTTCCAATAACCTATCTATCTTCAGTTTTGGCATATCGGAGATAGGAAACAGTTTCTATCTCTGTTTTTGCCGTCCAGAGAAACCAAGACAGAAGTTGTTTTCTATCTCCGATATGCCAAAACTGAAGATAGATAGGTTATTGGAACTGGCCGTCATAGATACTCGTAAATATTCGTGCGTGCATTAAAGTGATTATAATATTCCGTTTTTTTTGTTTCGCACTTATCATGCGTTAGTTTGGCTGGATATGTTACTCTAAACTAGGCTGGAACAGCATATGCTACTTTTTATCCTCGGATAAAAGTACAGTTAGTGTCGGATTGACAATTCACGCGTTCGAAGTCGTAACAGCTAGTGTCTTCATGTAGTATAGCAGCGTTACCAGCTCTACAAGTTTCGAGTCTGTAGTCATTTACAATTTTTTTTTCTGCGCCTGCTATTTTTGCATATGACGTACTTAGAATAAGCCTAACTAACAAGTCAAGTACGCTATCTTACCAGACTGTGTAATCATAGTAAAAGTAAAGCAACAGCCTATATTAATCACTAGCAGTTCCCCGCGACTTCGTACGCGTCAATTTCTGTTATATGATCGCGATTATTTTGTAACATTTTTCACTGATGCTTCGGTCCTATTGGTCGCAGCGTGATGTTATATAGCCTAAAGCCTTCCTCGAAACATGGACTATCCAACACAAAAGTCAAAAAGATTTTTTCAATTCGAACCAGTAATTCCAAACAAATAAACAAACAAACATACTCTTCAGCTTTATAATATAAGTATAGATTCTACTGCAGGGAAAAGGCCTCCATCATTGAATTCAAGTTACCACAGCAATGATGGGAATCCCAGGTTCGATCCCCGGGTCGGGCAACAAAAAGTTTCGAATTTTCGAACGTTGCTCGGGTTTGTGATCACCAACCCGCATTTGGCATGCGTGGTGATTATGCCCGTTCCCATCATTGCTGTGGTAACTTGAATCACAGTACTCGTAACAAAAAATGTTCTTGGAGCATGTCATATCATGGCAAAAATTGTAAAAGTAGAGAACTCTACCTGAGTTCTATACGCTATGTTAAGGCATACTCGTATTCTTTTGTTGTTAGGCAAAAGGTACGCATCGTTGTATGGTTAGGTACTTGAATTTAATGCTGGGGCCTTTGCCCTGCCGAGGGATGATTACAGGTCGTTATACTTTTAAGGCATAAGTACACATTCGACTCGATTACAATAAATTTTCAATGTTTTGAGACTGTTTTTTAAATAAATTGCTGGTGGTGTATTAAAAATATAATCCCTTGTAGGTAACAACATATCTCGATTGTCTTAGGCGAGACTTGTATCCACAACCTACAGCCTAAGACAGTTGAGAAAAAAAACAATTCATTCATTATTCTATTTTGAAGTTCATTTAGTTCTATTAATTTCCACGTAAAATATGTAAATACGATTTCACGAATATAAATTGTTTTGTAAAATTAAATTGAAAAGTTTTGGATTTCATTCCAGTCCCGAACGAAATCGAATGTCAAGAGTAAGTCTACAGATACGGTATCTATCTAAAATTATGCCGACACATACAATTAAGCCTAATTAATGTAAAATCTCAGAATCCGCTGGTAATATACGAGATTATTAAATACTAAACCTTACTTAACTTAACCTTATTAACTGATTCTTGCAGCTGCTGATGGCTAATTATTTAACCAGGTAATTCAGACATCTCATTTCATGCTCATTCGCCTCTAAACAACTAAACGAGTTAATGTACTCATAAAAGTCCAAAAAAACGGTGCCTTACGTTTTGGTTCGTAAAATATATGGAGGCGTCCATTACAAGGGGTTAAAGAGATCACATTTCAAACAATTAAAGCGGTCGGGGCGAGTTTGTGGAACAGAGAAAAATGAGGCAATTCCTTACAACGGGCAGCGTTCCTTTATTGAACACTGTAGATGTTCGGTTTCAGGTTGTTCTAATCTATCTAACTTTTCTCGTTTCACTAACAAACTTTTTATCTGAATATACAGGGTGATATGAAACAAAATGTAAGCGTAAAATAGCGTAAAAAAATTAAATGAAGAGTACAAGCATAATCACCACGAAATTCTATTTTTAATTTATCTAAAACTTATTGGAACAAAGTTCCTTATTTTCTGGTTAATCTGTGTTATGATTTAGGTAGAATAACCTCTCAAAATTTGTCAACTGATTTTAAATTCACTCTGTAATAACACAAACGTGACGGACTACTGAATCATTAATACTGGTTTAAACCATTAGGTGGCAAAAATGTTGACTTGCGTGACATCTGACTTTTCCGTTACCTTACACTGTTCGTTTCGGACACTGTTACGTGAACCGAAACGTCAAAATAGTTAGTGGCAGTAGTGGTAGTAGCTTCACTAGTTTAGGAGAGGGAGGTAAAAAAACTTACTAGGCAATTATCAGGGTCTCGAAGTATATCCATACAAAATTATATCTAAACCGGTTAGAACTTATTCAATCCCTATATCAATTTCAAACCCCTTTTCCTCCGTACAAACAATGATTTCTGGGATATTAATTTCTGTATATTTTCGGAGCTCCAACTGTCTCTATATCAAAGTTCATCTAAATATGTCCAAAAGTTTTTAAGTTTTAAGTTTATTCCTTACAAAAAAGCTTTTGGTAATAAAATTAACATCCTTAAGATACACGAAACAATCGTGTTACATTTTGGAAAATTAATTTATAAGTCAGTAAATTCCTTCTCATTTTAAATGCATTAATTAAAATACGCCAAAGAATGAATTATACAATCTCCAGAATGACTTTCGTAGGCAAAGATTTAAATTACTTTCGCACTATTGTCTACCTAATTTAGTTTGAAAGCTAAATAAGCAACTTTAGCTCAAGGATGAGAAGACAAGAAAATGAAAATCCATTTGCATAGCGGCGCGGTGGACATAAATCACCCGGGTAAACTAAAAATGAAAACTCTAAAGGCGATAAAGTTTTAAAGCGTTTTGAAGAGAAATCTTATGATTTCAGCTTGATGGAATTAAATTAAATAGCTCATTTCAGACAATCGTAGGGCTGTTATCTACAGTGAAAACCGACGCTTGCATAATTGTACAGTGAATACGAAAGATTTCACAGCATTTAGATAGATAGATAGATAGATAACACTTTATTGCTCACATTAAAAATTGGTACAAACAGTTGACTTAAAACTAAATTTATAACTAATGTGAGCAAGGGCGGCCTTATCGCTGCAAGCGATCTCTTCCAGGCAACCCTGTAGGAGAGGAGAGGTAACATAAATAAATAGCAGGTAACAAGAAAAGTCAAGAATAAATACATAAGAGCAAGAACAGTTTATAGTAAAGATATAATTAGTGGACATAAGTCAAGACTTTCATTTGATTATACTTAGATTAGATTAATAATAGAAGCAAATAAAAGCAATACATACAAAGAAATACTTAAATGCAAAGGTGTAGTTGACATAGACTTACAAAAATAAGGAGGTAAATATCCAATAATATTAAGGAAAATAGCCGATTTAACATGCGACCTTGTTCAGAAGGTGGCTATGCAGCTTAGATTTAAAAATTTCTAGTGACTTTGACTCTCGAATGTCACGCGGCAGATCATTCCACAAGTGCGTAGCCTTCACAGCGAAAGAACCTCTAAGATAACCAGACTTAGTGTGTGGCACATGAAGTATATTGCCATACCCAGAGCGTAGTACACGACCTAGATTGGCACTCCGAAAATGAAAACACTCCTTCAGATAGGGTGGAGAGCGAGGGTCAAATAACACATTATAAAGTAGAATAAGAGCATGCTCATCCCGACGGAGCCTGATGGGCAGCCACCCAAGCCTCTGCCGATACACAGAGACATGGTCGAACTTGCGCAGCCCATACACGAATCTGATGCAAACATTTTGTAATCTTTCTAATTTATTAAGATAGCCCTCATTAAGATCGATCAAACAAACATCTGCATAGTCAAGTATAGGTAGAAGTAAGGTCTGCGCAAGCACGACTTTAGTCTTCACGGGAAGCAGGTTCTTCCAACGGTAAAGTGATCCCACCGCAGCAAAGAGTTTACGACTTACTTCTGAAATGTGGTTTGACCAATTTAGGGCTGAGTCGAAATAAACACCTAAATTCTTAACTACATTATTGCACGATAATATTACATTGTCAAATGTTATGCAGGAAATAGCATCATAATCAGGTCGATTAATCTGCTTGGAACCACCAATGACAATAATTTGCGACTTGTTGGGATTCACCATTAAGCCATGACATTGACTCCATTGAAGGACAGTCGCAAGGTCTTTGTTAATTGCCGAAAAAGCAGAATTAAGGTCATCAGCAGAAGCGTGGGTGTAAATTTGAAGATCATCTGCGTAGAGATGGAAGGAACACGAAAGAAGAGGAGTAAGGAAGTTGATGAAAATGGAGAAAAGAAGAGGGGACAAAACACCACCCTGAGGCACTCCGGCAGAAATATTGCAGAAACTGGATACGCGATCACTGGCCCGTATACATTGCTGCCTTCCAGATAGATAATTACGAAACCACTCCACCACAGGATCTGAGAAGTAAAGTGCACCTAACATCGCAATAAGTATGTCATAGTCAACGGTGTTGAAAGCATTACTGAAATCAAGTAAAACTAAAACAGTAAGTTGCTGGTTAGACATAGCCAGGCGTACATCGTCAGAAACCTTGGTAAGAGCAGTGACAGTGCTATGCCCAGGGCGAAAACCAGATTGAAGAGGACTTAGCAATCCATTGCAATTAATAAACAGACTTAATTGTTGATAGACGAGGCGCTCAAGAACTTTTGATAGGAATGGGAGAATGGAAATAGGTCGATAATGAGAAGGTAACATAGGACATTTTACTTTAGGTATGGGGATAACTGCAGCTTTACGCCAACAGCTAGGAAATGTACTGGAACTGAGCGAGAAATTGAAAATATGGCAGAGGGCAGGAAGTATAACCGGTGAGCTAAGAATTATCATTCTGCGACTAATGCCATCAACACCCTCAGCGTTAGACTTGATGGCTGTAACGGTGTTCTCAACTTCACGCAGAGAAACAGTTTTAAAAACGAAAGGAGAATATGGAGGATCAGATGTAGGAGGAGGTAAAAGGGCATTAATGGACTGGTGTTTAGCGGAAGCCAGGATGGGACAGGTACTAGTAAAATGATGATTAAGGGCATCAAGGTCAAGATTAGGAGAAAGGGAGGGCTTCGATTTTCCGATACCTAAGGAGTTAAGAAACGACCAAACCTTAGCAGAATCACTATTACTGACGGAAGAGTGAATGTAGCGACGCTGAGCATCTCTGCACAATCTGCTGCATCTGTTTCGGAGCTCCTTATACCTATCGTGATTCAGGTCAGTTGGATTCTTCCTATATTTAACTTTTGCTGCATTTCGTTTGACCATTACAGCCTTAATATCATCAGTCAGCCATGGCGCTGGCAGGTGTTTCAGCCTTATTGGTCGAAGAGGAGCGTGTACGTCAAAAACTTGCAGTAACAGAGAATTAAATGTTTCCATCTTCTCGTCCACAGTGGTAGCACAAAACACCGTATCCCAATCAATAGCACAGAGATCAGCCATAAACTTATTCATATCGATAGAATTGAAGTTCCGCTGTAATACGATACGAGGTTTGGGTTTAGGACAACGAATTTTGTAAGAGAGGAAAACTAGGTCATGATATGAATAGGCTTCGGCATTAAATTGCCCGTGTGTGCTTACATGGTCAGGAGAGGATACAATGATAAGATCAAGCAAGGAAGGTGTGCAGTTAGGAAAGAAATGCGTTGGACTAAGGGGAAGGATATTTAGATTAAGGGAGTTTATTAAGGACCGAAGTTTTGAGGCACGGGTTGAGTGTAGTCTGTCATTGGTCACTAAACAGGTGTTAAAATCACCCATAATGATGGTGTGGTCTACGGTGGTGACATTTTTTTCTAGTAAGACTTCAAACTTATGGAAGTAGTCAATTTGTAGTGAAGGGCAATAGAACACACCAAGTAGTAATTTCAAGTGACCAAAAAGAACTTCAATAAATAGGTGTTCAGCGGATTGAGAATAATCAGTGGGAGATTTGTCAAGGATATTATAGGGGAGATGGCTTCTTAGATAAATAGCCACACCACCTCCACCCTTTCCAGTTCGGTCATTTCGAATAAGGACAAAACCAGGTATAGAGTAAGAGACTGAAGGGAGACAAGGCTTAAGGAAGGTTTCAGAGACAAGTATTGCATGGACATTACGATTGTTTGAAAATGTGGCTAGGAGATCAGAATAGTGTGCTGGGATGCTAGCATTTAGCTATTCTTTTAAAAATATATATTTATAATGCTTTTCCAAAAGTTTAATGTTGGTTGCATATCAGAAAGAAGCGTAGCAGGTAGCAGTAGGTCAGACGATAAGCGCGGCTCGTAGTACGCCTGCTGGATTTGAGGCCAGAGTCCTCCAAATATTCTTGACTTATATTAAAAGTGGTATACTTTAATTTTTCAGGACTGGCCGTTAACGCGTTATTCTATCTAGTCTTAACCTAGGTAATTTATCTGCAAGCTCGAGTCCAAGTAGCAGCCATATGTGTTAACTCGGCTCGTAGTACACGACACAAAAAATGAACTGGTAAATCAATAGCCACAAATCCAGCGATCTACATTAAAATCTACGTATTTTACCTGCAAGCTTAGCGCCGGTTGCATGTCGAAATGCAGCGTAGCGGGTAGCAGTCGTAGTCGGTCCGCTCGCGTTCTCGTAGCGGCTAAACGCGCGAGCGCCGCTCGTAGCACGCCCGCTTCTCGCCGCGCACCCCACACGCGCAACCATACAGTGCGTGCGCCGTTCATATCGGCAGAACTAGAAAATTATTTTGTATATTAATATGGCGAATAGAGATGACATTTGATTTTGGATGAGAGCAAATTTTATTTAATTGTAAGTACACAAATACCTGCGGTTCAATAAATTTTGTACTAAGTTCCTTATCAGCTATAGATAGATATCAATAATAATTTGCTAGGAGACAAATTGAAAAAGCTTGTTTTCTTTTCTTTATTTTTATAAAATCTTTCTTGCTTTTGAGTTAAAACAAGTGGCGCCCTCCACAGCTTCCTAGTACAGTTCTCAGAGCGCCGAATAAGAACCCACGAGCTCATATCGACAAACACACCCAACATCCTAGCTTGTTTCAGGGTTTCTACAATATATTGAATTCCAAACGAAACATACAGTTATTGTTTGTTATTATTTAAATGAATAAATAGATCTAAATCTAATAAATCTCCATTGAGTAATCTCGATTTATTTTCTCAAGGCATGTGTTCAAAGACAAATAAAACGGTTGTGTAAAAACATTTTTCTTTATATATTCAGAGAAGCTGAAACCCTTTGAGTAACGATGCCCTAGACAAATAGGGATGTTTTGAATAACAAAGTGTCAACCGTGTCAACTAAAATTAGATTGTCTACGTGTTTCTTATCATCTAAACAACACTATTTTCTGAAGCAATATTGATTATGTAAATTCTTATTACGCTCACCTTATATTTAGCACTTCAATTTCATCTTCTAAAGTGATATTGGATGCTCTTAAATAGCTCGTTATCTGGAAACAATAGTAATAAAGTTTTAGCGTTAAGATCTATTAAGATTAGTTACTAAGATATCTTGGGTTAGGTCACGGTACACGCATTAAAGTAATATAACAAGGCTGTTATGGCTTTGAAGGACGTACAAAGATTAATGTGCTTACTTGCGAGAAGTTAGGTGTACCTACGCACAAAGTACCGGTAACCATAGTTAAAACGCAATATGCGCACCTTGTTGTAGATGTTAGGAATAAGCAATATCTCGCTTACCTTAAAGAGGTCAATGAACTCAAAATAGACTTACATGTTTTACGATTTCTTGCGATATGTTGACGTTATTTTGGTCCACGATCTGCAGTCTTGTTTCAAAGCGTGCTGTGGCTGGAATAAACAGTGTTTGATTAAAAATAAACTCTTTCACTTCTTCCTATGTGCTTTTGGAAGTTCTACTGTGCTCCAGACTCTAATTTATTGTCGAAGTTCATCCAAATCCCTTTATCGGTTCTGGCAAAATTCAGTAACAAAACCTACGCATTACAAAATATATACATTAATTATAATTAATAATATGAAATATTGTAGGTATTCTTGTGCCTATCCAGCACAATCTAGTATAGATTAGTTATTCATAACTCTTTACACTTTTAACCATTTAACCCATGGCCACGTATAAGAGCATAGAAAAAATTATGGCCTATTTATGAATAGAGCTAAAAAATTGCTAGCTATTCAAAAGTCAGCCTATACATTATAATTATATGTGTAGGTAACCTAGGTGTGTATCGTAGACGTAAGCCCTTTGTTCCCATTACATTTTAAGGCTGTGTCCCCAGAAGGCAAACTGTTAGCGGCCGACTGAGTGAGTCGCAAATTTGTGGCGAACTAAAATTTGAGTTAGCTACTAACTCAGATAAATTTTCGTGCTTCGCAAGCAAACTGTTATGAGTTAGCTGCTTATTTAGGTCGACCGACTGAATTAGGTGCGATGCAAAAAAACACGTAAATACACGTCGATAGCTTCTTTGCAACTGTCCGCATGAAGTTTGCGGCAAACTGATTCACTACGCCCAGCGAAAAACCATATCGCCGAAGACTGGAACCGATTTTGCTGGGAGTCGGCTGCTTACTGAGATAGTCGGCGCGCGTAACGCTGCAAACTGCGTACCTACAGTGAGCTCAGAACTAGCAAACTGTGGACACTACATTTTAAATATGTATATCAAAGGGCGTACTAAATCGATAGGCCGCAAACTCAGTCGGCCGCTAACAGTTTCCCTACTGGGGACGCGGCCTAAGTACTTTTTGCTATCTGCTACAATTAATATTTTAAGTTCTGTAAGGATCAATTTACCAACTCTTAATCTGATTAAATGATTTATTATTATTATTATTATAGACGTATTTTTTTCTATGCTCTTATCTGTGGCCATGGGTTAAGAGATTAAGGGTTTTTTTATTTATAATTTGTATCAATAACCTCTAAACACAGTTACCTGCTTCATGCAGACCACTTATCTCTAACTAAAAGTTGTATGAAATAACTAAGCTAGTTATATTACTTGGTAATAAAAATTTGGTTACATACTGAAGTCGGTGTCCTTTGGGTTGCAGTCACACGTAGTACCTTCTTTGCAACCTTCTGAACACTCTTCTATTCCGCATTCTAAAAACAATGAAACAAATCTAAATTAATTACGAATAATTTATAGTCTGGCACAACGCCTCGTTGGACTAGTGGTTTAAATACCGGGCCAAGATCTAGGGGTCTTGGGTACGATTCTCGAGTCGGGCAACAAAGTTACGAGTTTTTGAGCATTTTTCGGTTTTGTGATCGCCAACCCACATTTAGCAAGCGTGGTGATTATGCCTGTACCCATCATTACTATGATAACTAGAATTCAATGATGAAGGGCAGAGCTGCAGTGGGATGATTTATAGGCCGTTACTCTAATTTACCTTTTATAGTCCTGCACTAACTAAAATTAAGTTGTCCTGGGACGCATTTATATAATGAGTGCAGGGATAAACGTCGGCTAGTGTCACATGACATCTAAGGCTAATGTTGTCTCACAGGCCTCTTCTAGTTGGCTTAGGTCTCTCGTACGCCTTCCAAAGGTCCAGGACACCATAGTCCATAGTGATTGGAAAAATATCGTAGATAGAGTCGCTACGTCAAAGGAAACCAATCACAGCGCTCACTTACAATCATTTGCTCATAACCTCTATGGTGCGCCTGCCCCGCCTACATCGCCTTTTTCCATTTTCTGTGGCTGAGAGCCTGAGATGGGAAACTACAATAACAACTTTATTTTCGCTACATTTAGATTGTAGAGGAATGCCACCTCATAATAGAGTAGAATAATATTATCTAAGTACAATAACTTTGTGTTTTATAAATAGACTGTGCCTGTGATATTATCGTTTCATTTTAGTTGTGTGTGGCCTTGTGACTTAAGGCTAGTTTGTGAGCCTCATGTGTTCATGTAGCTTGATGACATTAATACTTACGTTAGCCCGTAAGCGAAAAGTACTACTCGTATGTATTGAACGAGGTCTAAAAACGCAACAGTTATAAAAAGGTAAAGATTACGTTTACGTGCTTACGGGTCAAATAAGGTTCATTAATCTATATTATTTACTCGTTAAATAAAAACCTTATCGACTAGAAATTGTTTAAAATTCCTAAGAATTAAAAAAAGTCAACGAAAGTAATAATAATAAGACAAAATTAAATGAGGCATGAAATTATTTCAAAGGCACATAATCCCTCGATCGTGAGTTATTCCAGACACAATTGAAATCAATTGTTATTGTGGCACCCGAGTGCCTCCTGGGGGTTGAGGGATTAAAACAATGATATGCTACCAAGTGAGTGAGCATCCTCACTTAATTTTGAGGAAATAAATTACATCATCCGCGACAGGACGCTTCGTAAATTGGCATCGTTTGCAAACACCTACACATCTAATCATAGTCCCCATTAATTTTGTGTTCTCATCAGGACATTTTACATTCGCAATCCCTATAATACCCAGCGAATGCCCTCTGGAGACGCTTCGTAATTGGAAAATGGCGGGATAATGATAAAGAATGATGGCGTCAGTTTAATAAAAGCTGGGCCATTTCGACAATTGTTCTGTTTTCGGTCACCGCGAAGATTCATATTCAATTTTATATTACAAACAAAGCTGCTTAAGTCATTTTCATTATTGACGCTGGAAAACTAAATATTTGTTAAAAATTGTGGTCACTTTCAAATAAGACGGTGAATAATAATATTATTTGGCTAAGTCTAATAAAATAGTAGTTAATACTGCTACGTGTGCCTAAAGCTGTGTAAGTGAGTAATAAAAACTTTTTTTGGTAGATTACTTAAGTAGTCTCGCTTAATTTTGGATTTTTTTAAAATATTTATTAACACAAAAAAAAGGGTGTAAGACCTGCCGAGAATCTTATAGTCCACGCAAACGGAGTCACAGACACAGATATGGACAAAATAACAAGCAACTCGTTAACAAAGTGCATTCAGTCAGTTAGTTTGTATTTTGTAAATGGACTCGAGACAGCATTTGTGAAAGTCCATTTAAAATTTTCAAACAACTTTTGTGAGCCAAATTAATTGGCATTGATCCCGTACTGGATCGAGTTCCTGGCAAGAAACTGTTCTCAACAACTTGTTACATGATAGGTACTTCTGAAAGTGTTAAATCTGTTTTCCAGTAATTTAAGAAAAACAATAAGAAGAAGACGTCACTTTGGCTTACGCTCAATGATCGCTTGCTTTTGTTTGCTTGTGCCATAGCAATTATTCTCTATGAATGCAAGGGTTCTGAAAATATTTTTTTAGTTTTATCTGGGCCTGCTTCTGTGGCAGATACTTTTGGCAGAATCGTTTGTGTATATTTGTCTTGTCTAAAGAACATTATTTTTATAGCATAGACATTTGGAAGACACGAGATTTGAAAATCGGTAAAAAAAAACAACATAGGTAGGCTTTTAGCCTTTTTAAGTCATCTCTGTAGCAATTTCACATGGTTGGAATCATAGATATAGGATACAAGTAGATCCACTGACAGCCCGATAATGCGTGACCAGTTTTGATTTGTCAATGTGTGTGTTAACTAGTGACGTACCTTTAACATTTTTAGACTATCGATAATAATTGCAGTTTGTCGTTTGGAAAATAATGTTTACTGTCACACTGTTTTTATCTTGAGATTATGCACCTACTTTGCGGCATACCTAACCGCCCTCACTTCTTACAACTACAATGTGGGCAGATAAATGTGCCCGGTGAGTATATTTTTTACATATAATTTAAAAATAAACAGTCTTAATTAATAAAAAAAATAACAGCCATTGTTAATTAGTTTTCTTTATTTCTTTCTTCAAAAGATTTTCCCTTGTCATCTGCTGTGCCGTGTGAGCTTATCAATGGCAGTAAGTGAAAAAGAACAAGTAAACAAAATCTGAATAAACATTTACATTCTGATGTATCAAACACTGATTATTGACTTTTAAACAAGATTATCTTAGTTATGTGATTCCTTACAGTTTCCTTCTTCAATTTGTTAAGTTGACATTCATTTGAGACGCTAAACGTAAAATAACATCAAATTTCTCCGGAAACATTCAAGATAAATGTCGACAATAGTATCGATAAATTTGAGTCAAGCTCTAGCGTACATGTAAAATATTTCGATAAATTATTTATCCACCAAAATAATGTAAATAATCAATACATAGAACTTTATCTATACAAAATATTAAAATGAACAAGTGGATTGAAATAATTTTATATTTACAACTTAACAACAAGATCAAATTCAACAAAAATAACGCGTTTTTACGATGACGACTTTCTACGTATTTACCTGTGAGATGAGCAATTTTCTGGATTATTTTTGTGGTTGACTCCACAGGCACTCACAGAACATGTGACCATTGTTAGATAAAACTGTATTTACTTTAGATAATCTACGATGTACTAGATAATTACATAAAATGTTGAACCTTATATCGCATATGCCACTGGATGTCACTCTGTCAAATACGACAGGTCACAAAACGAAAAGATTTGTTTTCTTTTTCTATCTTGCTAGATTTCCATAAGAGGTTTTCTTCTATCTCGCAGGCTTTGTCCGTCTATTATATTCTACGTTTATGGTTGGAATTATCACATTTACGACAATGACACCCCACACCATGGGGTACAAGCTTAGGTACAAAAAAAAATCATTTAATATTCAATTACCATGGGTACACAAAACTTTTTTTTAAATGTTATTTGATTATACTTTATTTGATAAAATCAGTTAAAATCAGTTTTATTTCTGCAAATAGGCCCCTGGAGGCGCTTTTACACGTCCCAATATTTAACCTACCACTGCTTCGGGACAAATGTGGGCTAGTGCCGAGAAGAAGCAGCGCAAGAAACTCGGTCACTATTGTCAGCCTCTTTTTAAATAAACATGTTTACATAAGATATATGCCAGTGCGAGCTGATACAATTTAAAGCCAAACGTTCCTATCATTTATATAATCATCAATAGTGTAATAGCCCTTTTTCATTAAAACAACTTTGATATATGATTTGAATTTATGCACAGGGAGGTCAGCAATTGATAGTGGTAATTTGTTGAAAATACGGATACAATTTCCCATGAACGAATTACCTACTTTTCGCAGTCTGAATCCTGGAACGGCAAGTTTATCTTTATTTCGGGTATTGAAATTGTGTACGTCACTATTTTTGACAAAAAATTCGAGGTTTTTACGGACGTACATAATGTTTTCGAAAATGTATTGAGATGCAACTGTTAGTATGTTGATCTCTTTGAATAGCTCTCTTAGAGAGTCACGGGGTCTAAGGCCGTAAATAGCCCGCACAGCACGTTTTTGCAATATAAAAATAGACTCAATATCTGCCGCTGAGCCCCATAACAAAATACCGTATGACATTATACTGTGAAAGTAGCTAAAATATACTAATCTTGCCGTTCCAACATCAGTCAATTGTCTTATCTTTCGCACAGCATAAGCAGCAGAACTAAGTCTTCCAGACAGAGACCTGATATGAGCACCCCATTGCAGTCGAGAGTCTACAGTTATACCTAAAAAGGTAGAGGAGTCTACTGTGTCTAATGGCTCATCTTTTACAATAACATTTGTGGCGGAAAACCTTACATTAGGCAAAGTAAATTTAACACATTTTGTTTTTCTTGCTTATTAAGCAAAAGATTATTCGTAGCAAACCAATGCAATAATTTAGAGAGGGTATTGTTAACATCGTCAAATGATAATTCGCCCCTCTTAATTTTAAAAATTATTGAAGTGTCATCTGCAAACAATACCATCTCACAAAGATTATACATATAATATGGAAGGTCGTTAATGTATATTAAAAATAGCAAGGGTCCTAATACTGATCCCTGAGGGACACCCATGATAAGGGCCGACCCTAAAGACTCAGTTCCATCAATGCAAACTTTTTGTGTTCTACCTGTGAGATATGAGTTAATTAAATCTAACGAATCATTCGAAACACCATAATGTCTGAGTTTTTTAATTAACGTTTTATGGTCCACACAATCAAATGCCTTTGACAGGTCACAAAAAACACCTATAGCATCTAACCTACTCTCCCAAGCATCGAATACGTGTTTTAGAAGTGCTACTCCCGCATCAGTGGTATTTCTACCTTTCCTGAATCCATACTGATTGTGATGTAATAATTTATTCAAATTAAAGTGCGATAAAAGTTGACTAAACATAATTTTTTCAAATATTTTACTTAGTACTGGCAAGATAGATATTGGTCGAAAATTAGCGGGATCGCATTTCTCGCCGGATTTAAATAATGGAATAATTTTGCTAAACTTCATTAAAATTGGAAACTGTCTATCATCAATACATTTGTTGAAAATTATTGCGAGATGAGGGGCTATTGAATTTATAATTGTATTGATAATATGAACGGAAATTCCCCAAAGATCTTCAGTTTTTTTCATATTCAATTCTCTAAAAGTTTTTATAATTAAATCAGGGTTTATATGTCTAAAATTAAATGAAAATTTGCACTCATCGACAGCCGACTTGAGAAGGGATTCAGCTAGATCAGCGGAAGAAGCAAGCCCTTCAGTAGTGGAGGAAGCTATGTTTGAAAAAAAATTCTCAAATGTATTCGCAACCTCTGTGCTCGTGTTTATTAACTTATCCCCTAATTTGAGAGAGTAAGCAGGATTGCTTGGTTTTAGTCTACATGTTTCTTTATTTATAATATTCCAAGTAGTTTTCGCTTTATTTTTGGAAGCCGAAATTAAATTATGAAGATAAATTGACTTTGCTTTGGCGCATACTATTTTAAATAATTTGGAGTATTTTTTAACATGGTCAATAATGTTGTGGTTTTGAGATTCAGCTTTTAGACTATACAAATCATATAATGTTTTTCTACTTTTGTAAATACCAGGTGTAGCCCATTCATTAAACTTACAATTCTGTTTGTTGATTTTTACTTTTTTCTGCTTAAAATGATTATCAAATTCATTTTTTACCAAACCAAAAAGGCCCTCATATAATTGATCAACATTCTGACTACCAGGCTTTAGTAAATTAACACCATTTTCAATTTTTGCTTTAAATCTGTCTATTTTATTAATAGTAACCGGCCTATACACATAATCTACTATGTTTGGGACAAGATGGTGCTCAAGTGATGCTTCCTGTCCACTATGGTCTGAAGTTAGACAATTCAATATGTTTTTTTTTAACACTTTACCATTACAAAAAATATTATCTAAGCAAGTAGCCGACGTGGGCGTTACCCTGGTAGGTTCATTGAAAAGATTTATTAAATCATATGACTTGAAGAGATTAAGAAATTGAGTGGACGTTTGTGTGTCTTCTAATATATTAACGTTGAAATCACCGCATACAACTACTTTTTTACACGATTTTGATAGCCTTCTAGATATTTTAGCAACTTAATTGCACTTATAATATCAGTATATAAACTTGAAAAATTTTGTCTCAGGCGGGACTCGAACCTTGCGAGGAGATGCGGGTTCGAGTTTTGCCTGAGACGGAATTTTTCAAGTTTATATACTGATGTTATTTGATTACTTAAGCGGCGTGATTCATATAAAAATCTATGAAAGTTCAAAGCTTACAGACCGGCGGACATGGCCATACCTACTATGAGGATTTTTGTTGATGTCGTAACTCCAAATTTTGAACTAATCTTGACCGTATTGCGAGTTGCCCTGCAGCTTCACAAGGAGCATCTTAACTGAATTTAGTATGACGACTGGGCGCAAGATACCAAGTAGCACAAACAACATGTATTAACATTACAAAGCTTGCATGCATCTTATTCGCAAAGTGTGTTCGCGGATGCTAAGTGCTGCATCTGTTATACAACAGGTGTTAGCTACGAAACATTCCAGTCTAGGGTTGTTGAGTTATCGACATTATTGTCAGTCGATGGTCCACTTCGTATTGCTACTTATAGAGTAAGCAAAAAATAAATAAAGTACAGGCCTATAATCATCCCACTGAAGCGTACAGGGCCTCCATTATTACAATCAAGCTATTACAACAATGATAGGTACAGACATAATCACTGCATTTGCCAAATACGGGTTGGTGATCATAGACTCGAGCAATGTTCAAAATTCAAAACTCTTGCTGCCCGACCCGGGGGTCGAACACCGCTAGACATAAGGGGGCGTTTAGAATAATAATTCATATGTCAAATGTTTAGTTTGTTGATCAGTAATACTATTCAAACCAAAATAGATACCATTTTACTTTGAAACAAGCTCTAAATTATATCTTGACCATCCTAATAGCGCAGTTATGGCTCGGTGAGATTCGAAAATTAACAATTCTTAATTAGGAAAAGTGTTGAATTTCTTGACTTTAACCATACACTTAAGTGTCAGCTCGTGTAATTGTGCACGAAATTTTGAATTTGTGCATGCAACCTCTATGGAGTCCGCCAAATGCGGGTTGGTGATCACAAACCCGAGCAACGTTCGAAAATTCGAAACTTTTTTGTTGCCCGACCCGGGATTCGAACCTGGGACCCCGAGATCTTGGCCCGGAATTTAAACCACTAGACCAACGGGGCACTAGCAAACTAGCTGACCCTGCGAACGTCGTATCGCCTCAGTATAATTTAATTTGATTTTGACGTCTTGTCATTCTCATCAAATATGGCGTTTGTTTATAACTCACAGTTTGGTAATTAAAAACAAATATGCAGCGGAAAGTGTTCTATGCGAATATCTCCATAGGGGTTGCAAGCACAAATCCAAAATTTCGTGCACAATTACACGAGCTGACACTCTAATTAGGTGTGTGGTTAAAGTCAAGAAATTCGATACTTTTCCGCTGGCGTAACGCACACGCTATATTGTGTTCTGGCGTCTGTCAGGATATCGGTGTTAACTGGCGCTAGTGACTAGACGAATAAAACAATCAATTACACGACAAAATCCTCCCTTTGGAATGGCTTTTTTCCAGCAGTTGATTTATTAATGATGATGTATCAAGACGCTAGGTCTCTTGTAAAATCTAATTATTAGTGGGTAATATTCTAGCAACACAGTTCTAGCGCTGGAGCACAAGAAACTATCCTATCAGTTTGTGACTGATAAGATAAACATCTACCAAAGTTGTTTTCATTTCTACGTTAAAGATTATCGATAAAGTCGACCATGCTTAGTTGATTAACTCATTGAACTTTGGTATCGTCTGATCATTTCACCAAAAATATCGAAATTAAAGTATCGATGACATAAATGACCATCGACAAGTGCTCGCAACACTATACCTGAAGTAAGTTTCACGTTGCACTGGGTAGATTAAACCAATATATATTGCGCAATATTACTTAGTGGTATTTTCAGGTATGAAATAAGAGAAAGGCAATAAACTAAACTCAAGGCATTTGACAATTTGGACCGATTCGTTTGCCTCAGATGATATTGAAATCCACAATCTTAGCGAAATAAGTATTTATTTTGATAATTTCTTGAGTTACTTTATCACTTTCATTGTTTTAGTAAGCAGTGTAAATAGTAAATTTATGGTAGAACAATGTTTGGGAAACACTGATATAAAGTATTAGAACAAACAATTCTATAATTAATATTTTTTTAATATTTTAATATTTTAAGACAAGGCTCACTGGGCCACACAGAGCCATCTAGTCCCAAATTAAGCTACTATTAAGTACCCTGTTGTATGGGGTACTAGACAACCGATAAACTTACTTATATACTTTTTTTTTTGTAAATATATAGTTATAAATATAGAAAACACCCAGACCAGTACAAACAGACATGTTCATGCACACAAACATTTGTACTGTGCGGGGATCGAACCCGCGACCCATGGCTCAGAAGCAGTGTTTACTACCGCTGATCTAAATGGTATAAATATTAAAGCATGTTTTGTTTGATGATTTAAAACTTGGAAATAAGTATAGCAATGTTCATGGGATACTGTATTCGCATTTTTAACAAATTACCACCGTATATCGCTGAACTCCCAGTACATAAATTTAAATCATATGGTAAAGTAATATAATTATGATGAAAAAGGGCTTCTATATTAAAAATATAAGAATGATAAAAATGTATGGCATTAAATTGTCCTAACTCGCTCTGGAATTATATATCTTATAGAAAATAATGATTTATAGACAATAATGAAGAGTTTCTTGATCTGCTTCTTCTCGGCATTAGCTCACTCTTGTCCCGAAGGAGTGTCAGGTTTAAATATTGCGCCTCCAGGGGCCTATTTGCAGAAAAAAAGTGATTGTACTGATTTTACCCAACACAAATACAATTTGGTACAAATGTTACAATCCTTACATTTTGTTCCCGATATTCCTACTTTGTTTCCTTAAATCAAGTCCAGATTGGATGTAAATATATTCACCTGGTTCGGCGATCTGTGACTCGCAGAGGTCGCCCGTGAAGCCCGGGGCGCAGATGCAGCTGACTGCGGCAGGACCCATCTGCCTGTGGAACACATACATACATGACATACAATGTATACTCATACATTGATATAATATAATATGAAAAATAAGGGTGGGTTATATATGGGCAATAAAGAGTCGGATATGGGTAACTAGTTGGTTGGAGATCGCAAAAAAAGTATTTTACCAGGACGACTTATTTTTTGTTTTTTTTTTGTCGATAAGGTATTGCTGACAGGTATCCATTTAAATTTTTAAATTATCGTACTCCAAATACTATAAAAAACAGGGATAGAAAAAGGTCGCAAAAATGAAAAACTAAAACTTGTTTTATAAAAAATTGTCTCTTTTTGGCAGTACTCCTTTAGTCTTCTACACGACACCCATAGAAAAAAATAATGCCATTCTTTTAACATGTCGACCACATGAAACAACTATTAATGTTATAAATAACTGCATGCACCCAGTTCTCTTCTACATAATGCTATTTATATACGAATCAACCAGCTCACTTAGTATTCCTAGCCTGAGCCCCTGAGGTCGGCGGCTGTCAGCTTGCTTTATTAAAAAACATTGTCCCAATATCAACTCGGGGCGATTTATCACCCCTTCCTTGGATCGATACACGCGTATGTACAGGCTTTACAAATTCCCACTGTCCCTGCAAAGGCTATTGTGACAAGGGTTGTGCCAAAATATATTTTTTAAACTTGTTATTATTAAATAAAAATAAATACAAAACTGAATCATTTTTGTGCTATGCTAATGCAAATTCAAATTACATTTAACACTAGCTTTATCCCGCGACTTCCCACAGGAACCGTTCTCTTTTCCGGAATTTAAAGTTACCAAATGTTATCCAGATCTGTGAAGTTATTTTGGCGAATCAGAAACACAGAGCCAAACTTTGGCATATACACCGTGCTTTTTGAAGTTCCTGATAAACAAAGTCTACGTTATGTATAACATCCTGACAGTGTTATTTATTTAATCAATAAAAGTTATTTTAGAAAAATATTAAATATTGATTCAGGCTTTTCATTCTGAAACACGATGAAACGCGCACGGTCGTATTATTTTGCTGCGGCGAGGTCCCGGATGAATGAACCTTACACAGCTATGTCCGTGCGTGTAACAGCGTGTGTTTCAACATGAATAGCTGAATCAACACTTTATATTAATCTATGATTGACAATATTGATAAAAAAAAACACTGTCAAGATGTTATACATAATGGTTTAGAATTTTTAGGAGTCTCCAACATTTCAATGCTTTTGGTAGGTTTATTGATCACTATAATAGTGTGATAATATTTAAAAAATTCTTCTAAATAGTAAAACGGCATTTTTATAAGTAATAAAAACGATTACCTCATTTATTATGAATGATGACTCGAAATTGGTAACTTTTTCAAAATAAATGTTCGGTAACTTTTATTATATAGGTAGTTGTTAGACTCTCTACATTCTGATCCCAAAGTGAGAAAAACACTTTTTTTCTAAGTAAAAGGCTCGGAGCAGGCGACACTTTGAAAACCGATGTGTACGTACGCCACTCCGTCACGGAGGTCGTCGAATTAATTCTTTGTTAGCTACAATTATTATCATGAAACGGACGTTACAAAAATGTGATTATAAAAATTTAGGAAGAAAGCGTACTTATTAAGGTATAA
Organism: Anania crocealis; assembly: GCA_949315895.1. Taxonomy (NCBI): domain Eukaryota; kingdom Metazoa; phylum Arthropoda; class Insecta; order Lepidoptera; family Crambidae; genus Anania; species Anania crocealis. The sequence goes on from OX438868.1 coordinate 5,340,912, forward strand.
ATATCAGTCCTCAGCTTAACATAGACCACCTAAGAGAGTGATTTTGCATTATCGACACTCTTTTTTATGGTGCCGCGTCGTACAACACCCATGGGATGAAAAAGGGTAATGTATTTTAGAACGGCACCAGATAATAATAATAATAAATGTGTTTACTAAAAGAAATACAAGAGGAAAGAAATCTATAGAAAATGATTCTAATGCTGTAATAATAAGAATGAATACAGCGTAAAAATGTTTTAAGTCCTGATATACAGGCTTCTATTCACTCTGTACAAAAATGTGGTTTCTTGAATTTACCGTAATACGAATTTAATTCTCTAGTACTCGAAACTCGGGATAAATCACAATAAAAAATGGAATTCTTATAAACGCGAGTTCCCGTATCTTTATATTTAAAGTAATGTACGCAAGTTTTGTTGTTTTTTTATTGTGTTTTTATTATAAGTTTACGCCCATGGAATTTATCCAAACAGCTTATACACTAAATCTCTTTAGTTTGACAGAATGTTTATCATATTTATATTAATTTTTAATGCATCCTTAATGTTTACATTCGGGTGTCAAATATAGCTTAAAGGTATTATTATGTTGTACACTTCGTAGTCATCTTACTTAACATTGTAAATGAGAGAGATAGGATGGATATTTGTTACGCAATCCACGCCTGATATTGTTAGTAAGTATCTACTTATATTATCAAACTATAAGATGAGTTCAAGTGCGAACTACTTACTTAATACAATCAGAGACGCCCTAGGGATCTGCTGTGAGATTTTACACAAAATGGACCATTATATTATGCTTTTTTTTTTTTATCTTAATATTCCGAATAATAAATCTTAGATACTTGATAGAAGAATGTTATGTAACTTAACTTCGCCAGGAGTACAGTCTTTATAATTTGGACATCTAATTAAATTGTTCGCAACTTAAATACACCTGTTACAGTTCTTTAACACTTCAGCGTCTCATATGTGAACATGAAATATAGTCGAATTCTTGAGTAGGTGCCCCAAAAGTGAGCAGAGCAGTAAAGTGTCCCGAAGTTAAACAAAATGCAGAGAAATTCACGCGAACGAAAACGCAAAGACAGCGCCGTCTCAGCCTTTACACGCAAAAGTTAAATAGGACGGAGCCGCTTCGAGTAATGTGCATTTAACTTGTAACGAGCGAAAGTTCTCTGAACAAATATCGAGAGGAAATCCGCTGTGGACCGGCGAAATTCGTTATGCCAAGGAAATTGGACATTAAAGGAAACCGCCTGGCGCATCGAGAATGGAACGCAAACGCGCCGAATTCCGAAGGGTTGGGTAGACTCACCTGCAGGTGCCGCCGTTTTTGCACATGTTGGAAGTCCTGGGACAGAGAGGGCCGACGCCGCAGTCCGCGCCGGAGTACCCCTCGAAACACGAGCAGTAAAACTCCCTGCGGAAAATATTGTGCGTTAGACAATAAATTTCACGAAAAATCCACTCGGAAACGCACACCGCGACAGTTTATGAGTAGCAGTTTTTCCCGTAAACTGTGTGACCAGTGAATGATGGGCAAATATTTCGCAACGGATCGCGGGGCGTGTCATCGACTCTATCGAGCCCACTTTATTCTGCTTTGCACTAAATTTTCACGCTCTATTGAGTGCGTTAATGGGTTTCCAAGAGAGATTTTTCGTTGATAAATCCCACCATTAAATACAAAATTTTCGTAGCCGAAATATTTCGAAGGGAAAATTCGCGCCGGATTTGCCGATTATGTGTATTATACACAATTTGCAGCGGAATTGCCTTCAAATTGATTTCTGCTGAAGAGAATTAAAATATGTAACAGTTTGTCCCCTATAATTGCAGTTAAAGCCTAGGATTATTGGTGCTTTTTAATAACTATGCTGCATATGCAAAAGAACTTTTTGTCTATAGCAATTCTTCTTAATAATTACATTGAAATTTGATGAAAGGATAGAAATAAACCAGGCAATAGGCATGAAACAATAATCGTTACTTAAAGTACTGATAAATTAAGATTTTAGCAGCTTAAATAATATTTGACATTACCATGACTAAAATTATCACTTAAAATAAACTTAATATTCGTTTCTATTTGCCAACAAGTAAACGGTTCTCGATAAACACGAGTCTTTTGAAAAATAAATGTCAAGAAAATGTGTCGGAACCTAGTCAGTTTTTTACCATAAGTATACATTATTATCACCAACCCGTTACGCGAGTTTAAAAAACCTTTTTATTAAAATTGGAACACGTTTTGAGTGTAAACAGCAATAGGCTGTGGTAATTTGTTGAAACTGCGAACGCAATTTCACCAACAAACTTCCCACTTTATGCAGTGCCAGTGCAGTATGAAACCGCAAGTTATAGTAATGACTTGTATTAAATTATAATGTCTTTGATACATAGTTTAATATAAGTCATTGAAATAAACTTACGAAAACAAGTAATGCTGTTTTTGAAAATGTATTAGAACTGTTTTAAATATTAATTTCCTTGCCGCAAGTCGTGGAAACAAAATTAATTTAAATCAAAGCTTCAAGTGGTTTTTCACTAAGAACGAGACAAAGCTAGGCAAGACAAAACAAGGTTAATACTAAAGATAATGCGGAGAATCTCATCGCTCATACCTTCGTTGAAATGGTTTGAATTGGCGAAATGATTTGGAATATTTGTGGACACAACAATGACCCGTTTTGCTGAAGAAGCAATCTAAAAACTTGCGACTTCGTAGTTACGAGTATTACATCTACTTATAATCTACCGCAGGCTCGAGCAATTTAACAGTAATTTTTATTGATTTTTTTCCAAAACTATCTGAATTCTCGACTAACTCCGTCTCATCTCACTTCTTCTCGCTTTATCTTATTTCTCTAGACTAGACTTAACTAGACTTATTCCGCTTTACCTAGTCTAACCTCCTATAGTTTGTATCGTTACTGGCCCTGATAGCTCTTATATGCAGTACAAATTTTTGTACCAAAGAGGTCAATGAAAAGGGTGGACTGTATGTTAATTAATAAAATGGTAGGCGTAAATGTAATATAATATAATATAATAGATGATATGTGGATACAATAGAAAATTATTAATGGGAAATGTACAAGTAACATTGTGACAGGATTCAACACAAACATAAGAATGACAATAACAAACTATATAACAAAATCAATAATATGTACTTTTTAAATATAAATTAAAAAAAGAATACACACCAAAGATTATCAAAATAAGGTTGGTAACAGTCACATTCTTCTAAGACTCAAAATGTCTCGATTTTAAAACTAATAAGACAACTTACTTGTAATCCTGCCTCGCGTAGCAGTGTCCCAGCAGCCGGCACTCAATAGCACTACACGAGGGAGGCCCAGGGTCGTTGGAAGGTGTTCTCACAGCATATGTCACGTTAAAGCCGAAGACTGATAGAAGGCCCAGAGCACGGAGCTGCGTGCCTTCTAGCCTGTTCAGGGTCAGCTCCACCACCAAGACGGGGCTTTGGACCTAAGGACAAGATAACGACATTGTAAGTATAAAGGAAGATGGCAAAGTTGCATATTGTTTGATTATGTTTACTTGAATCACATAGAGTATTATTAAGACCAAGTGAGTAATCTCGATCTTTTTGAACCATTATTTCTTTATCTATGTTTTGAAAGATTCAGACGACGATCAACGTTTGGCTCCAGGTTTTTTCTTATCTGTAATTTACGAAGGTATTAACTTAACAGTTAAAAAAGAAATATGTGTAAGAAAAACAAAATCTCATATTTTATGTACAAAGGACAGCATGTCTGATATTTTTAAAGTCATCTGTGCCCAATCTATGAATTGAATGTTAACAACGCAGAATTTTATTTTATTTTATTTATTTATTAATGTACAAAACAGGTTACAACCGGAACAAAACAAAATTGTAAAGAGCTACTTGTAGGGCTAGGTTGGAACCCTTTACATGTACACACGGCGGCACATCAGACTATACATGTTGACCTTGAGACCGCCTTTATGCCCTACGTAATAAAAGCTGTTATCGCAGTTCAACTGTTTAACTTGATGTGCTGTCGAGTGTACATACTGTAATCCTTAACTTAAAGCAGCAAATAATTTAAAGTAAAAAATGGATCCTCGTTACAATAAATTGGGGCCTAATCATTGGCGAACTTGTTAAGTTATATTTTTTAAAGATTTATGGCATTACTTGTGAAGAACTAAGGACCGCAGGTATGCTTTCATGTTGTAAAACAGCTCTTAGTTTTACAATTTTATAACACTCGTACTTTATCGCCCATAAAATAACCGAGATCTCCCTAAAAGCTTACGTTCCGCAACGCAGTATCCAGAGGGAGTTATTGTGCTATGTTAATTAAATCATTCCCTAGTGCACATTTGAAATTCACAGAGACCCCAATTTGCATGGCCCGGCCTGGGCAAACTGGGGAGTATGGCGTTCAACAAGAATAAGGCAAACACTTGCCTTAATATTTTATTAGAACGTTTTTGTCCCTTGTCCTTTTCTCTTTTGCAATCGGAATTCTGATTTTATGTCAATATAATCTTTGATAACACTCCGTTTGGTCTAGTGCAGCGTTTCCCATTTGCCAGGTCACGACCCGGTACCGGGCCATTAAAATAAAATACCGGGTCGCAACATTCTTGTCTTGTTTATAAAATAATACCTACTATCGATCGAGTTATGGTAAATGTTCTTCTTAAACTGTCGTTATTTTCGGGGAACTTGAATTCTTTAGAAAAACAGGCAACGTGCGAAGTATTCGCACTAAAATTTAAACTAAGACTGAATAGTAGTATTAAAAAACATTTTTGCTATTAATAAATGTGTATTATTTCAACTAATGGAACCAGTTTGGTTTTAAAAGTATTAAGTGGCGCACAAAGAGATAGGGTGGAAATTATCCGGCCGTGGCAGAACAATGTTTGGGAAACACTGGTCTAGTGGTTTAAGAACTAGGCTAAGATATCGGAATCCTGGGTTCGAACCCGGGTTGGGCAACAAGAGTCTCGAATTTACGAACATTGCATGGGTTTGTGATTACCAATCATTTGGCAATTGTTTAAATATCATATAAAGTATTTAAATAGCTTTTTCATCTTAACCGACTGTCAAACATCTGTAAAGATGTTTCTTTCGGGTGTTAAGAGTGCAAAACTCCTAACATTTGATGAAACTACGCTAGCTTACAGCGCAAAAAAAATTCTCGAAAAATTGGCGCTGCGACGCAGTGTCTCGGTGGCTTAATGGTATAGCGCCGCGCCCGGTATGCGAGGAGATGCGGGTTCAAATCCCGCGTGAGACATATTTTTTCAAGTTTAAATACTGGTATTATAATTACTATTGAATTGTAGGTTATTTAATTTAGTTTAAATAACAAAATCAAACATTTAAATCTTTGCTAAAACATTTGACGTTTTACTTAAATATTAGGGGTTAAAGTATGAAATTGACGTTTTGTATGGACGAAATGGAGAAAAGTCATTTTTCCATACTAACAATTTTATTAGTTTTTTTAAAAACGCCTGAACCGTTTTCGATGCAATTAAAGGTGAAAGTTAGATGGTTATAAAGCTACGCATTATAGTATTTAAATTTCTGAAAATCAAAGTATATAATACAAATATACTTAATTGAAGCAAGAAGGTCAGCTGACACATTGTAAGGGGTCTTTTCAACGACTTCCTTTGAAGTAATAGGCACTAGTATTGCATTTTTTTTTAGTCAAAAGTTACTTTATTTAGTTTTTGATACAATACAAAAAGAATTACGCAATAATATGACTATACTTAAGAGCTGTAAACAAAATAAAAAGTGGGAAAATAATCGACAATTTTATACTTTAACCCCTATTATTTGAACTACCGGTAAAACAACCGGTCGCTGGTACCGGTCAATGACCTGATTTTAATACCATTGCATGTCACATCATATTTTAGTTTGTTGTTATGAAATTTAAAAAAAATATGTCACTACTAGCTGTTTCCCGCGACGTCGTCCGCGTCAATTTCTGTTAATAAGAATTCGATTAGTTTTGCAACATTTTTCACTGATGCTTCGCTCCTATTGTTCGCAGCGTGATGTTATATAGCCTAAAGCCTTCCTCGATAAATGTACTATCCAACACAAAAATATTTTTTCAAATCGGACCAGTACTTCCTGAGAATAGCAAACAAACAAACAAACAAACAAACAAACAAACAAACAAACAAACTCTTTAGCTTTATAATATTAGTATAGATAATCAAGTGTTTAGTGATACCGGCAAAGAAAAGCGCTTGGTAACTCCTTGGTAGCATCCAGGCGGCCTCTTACGAAGCATACCACCGCAGAGGGATCTGTTAACTGTCATCATTGGTTAGAAAACCAAAGATGCCGTTGCCCAGGGTGGACCACTAGGAGGTAGATCCCACCACCCCTAAAATGCTGCCTATGTAACCTGGACTGTTATTAGGAATCGATTGATACCTCATTTACTAAAATCGGCTCAATAGTGTAGCCGCAAATGATGAATCCACATAAACACATAGACTGCTAGAGTTGATTGATACGGGGTTTATACCATGTACCTTAGTTTTTAAGAGTTCCCGATATTTCGGCACTGTTGCAAGTGCTATGATCACGGGAGAACTCTTGGCATTAATTCATTCACTCATGGCACTTGCAAAAGTTCCGAAATATCGGGAACTCATGAAAACTAATGTACTTACATGGTATAAACCCCATATCAATTAATTCTAGTGATAGTGACCATGGAAGTTTAAATCAGTACATGACTGCTGAAATCATTACCCTTCCCATTGGCTATGCCGTAGTCGGTTAATCAGCATTCACTAAATATTTGGGTATCCCCCTTAGTTGGATTCATCTTAAGTCATGTACAGAGAACAGCACGTCAACCTACCACAAAACGTCAAATTTTCTCAATTGATATCGTTCTCTACGTGTTGGACTTAAAGTTGAAAATCAAATCAATGACCTCTAACATTTTGGGTAGGTTGACTTGCCGTTGTCTGTACGTAAGCCTGGATTAACATTACGAGTAGTATAACATTGTACATAACATTTAACTGTTTTTTTTCTTTTTATACTAAATTTCCCTCCGGTGTGTGGAAAATTTACGAAAATACTCAGTTGATAAGTAAGCAAAGACGCTAATTAGCCGTCAAATTGACTTTGGTAAAAATGCAAAAAAAAATAAAAATAGAACATGTGCCTAAACAATCACTTACGCCCCTTAGTAATAAAAACGTCGATTTCTATAGACATATGGTAGTTAAGTGTACGTCAACTAACCTATAAATATATTTTTCCCAAGTCATTTCTCAACTCAAATTTAACACATTAATACGAGTATCTATATCAATTGAGAAATTTTACATTATATAAAAAGTTACTTTTTTCCAGTATAAATTCTTCTTCCAGTTGACTAAACATTGAAATCATCAGTATTCAGGGGTCAGCGTATGTTTTTTTCTATTCTTACCATCACTGCAGAATACCATTGATGAGACATTTGATAATCGATATGTCTTTGACGTATCGGTTAAGAATATAGGACAGCATTAAACAAAAAAGAAACAAGTGCTTTAAAATACTGCACAATATGTCTTTGACGTATCGGTTAAGAATATAGGACAGAATTAAACAAAATAGAAACAAGTGCTTTAAAAAACTGCATAATATGTCTTTAACGTACCGGTTAAGAATATAGGACAGAATTAAACAAAAAAGAAACAAGTGCTTTAAAATACTGCACAAAACTTACACTTTATATTTAATGCCAAACATATTTGTAGTATTCTACACATAATTAAAAAATATGTACTTTAAACAGAGTCATATACAAAAAAGACTACAAAATACCCGCGACTGAATTAACGTAGTGTTTGTCATGTTACCTCATGTACTCAAGACATACTCAAGACATCATACTCAAGACATTAGTTAAAATGCTGTTACACCAACGCTCATTTGGTGAGTACGTTTTGCGGTCGCTGAATTTGTTATATCTAAACAGAAGACACAATCGCTTAAGATACCATCTGTTTATTATCAAGGAATAATGAAAAAAAAAACTTATGAGTCATTCGTATTATTTCTCTGTTATCATTGTATGAACTCATAAATCCCGGCAAAACTAGACTATCACAAGTATGAAATTCTTTGATATACCTATGTAAGTAGTGAAATATATTTGCGATGATATTTCATATTATTTTAATATAATACGAGTATCATTGTATCATTGTCATAACTCATAACGTCGTAATCTCCAATGCACACTAAATGGAATACTTCTGGACTTTTTGATTTTCATTCTGACGTTACGATTTTCATTAATTTGTGCCTCTGCCTCTATATGGCGGAGGGCTGCAAAAATTGGGTCACTAGCGTTAACTGCGGGCGACTGTGCCACAATTTGCGCCATTGTTAGCAGATTATTACGGGATTATATCGCATATTCCTAGTTTTAACGTGCTAAGTCTGGTTTGACTAAAATCCCACTGTACCGTTATGAATAGGTTTTGTAAATGGAATAAAGATTCTTCGAAAATTTATGGTCGATCATACTGTTGGTTCAAACGTAATTTGATTTGATATATCATGCCGAATTTGTACTTTCTCTCGGGATAAAAAGTATCCTATCTGATATTTCAGCTTATAAGCTACCTCCAAGCCCAATTTCAACTAGATATATTTGGCTTTTTAGCGTCATTGAGTAGCAAACATCAATATGAACTTTCGCATTTTTAAATAAGTATAAGATTAGTAAGTTTTTTTTAATTTCTCTCATCTTAACGGAGAATTTTGAGGGAACCTTTTAATTATGTAACATTATCATTGTGAAGCCTACATCAATTCGCTGTTGGAAACCATCATAATCTTGAACTTGAAAAATTTTGTCTCAAAAAAAAAAAAAAAAAAATTTTCAAGTTTATATACTGATATTATAAGTGCAATTAAGTTGCTAAAATATCAAATAAAGTACATCATAATCAGCTTATACAAGTCCATTGTTGAACATAGGTCCCATGAATGAGAATTCGACGTAACGCTATAATCGCCGTAATCGCCGCTTCGTAGGCTATTTAGCGATTGCAGTTTGGCCAATGGTGGATAGAATGCGCACCTTTAGTTTCTTTTTACTACACGCACAGGACAAGAAGATATAGAATGTACGTGATAAAATATGTGGACTAGAGAATCCAGGATCCTTTTTTATCTGTTAACAAAAAAGCGACATCATAATCCCAAGGGTTCAATAGAATATGCCATACACATTCATATCAAATTACAAATCTAGTTACTGTGACAAGTAGATACGCGAGGGTATTACCAAATATCCGATTGCTTCAAAGATAAGTCGACCCGAAATATTTATACTTTTATACTTATCATCGAGTCTCAGAATTCCCTCAACGAAGGTATAACGCCGGGGTAAATAGGACTTGGCGTATCTCCAGGCAGACAAATTATCATTTTTTCCCTTTCCGCGAATAGGGTTTCCATGGTTTAAGTGCACATTAAATTAACGACTAGAGCTGTCTATCGAGTGGTGAACGCAGCTTGTTGTTTGTCGTTTTTGTACAGGGTCTAGGTTTTGGGGTGGTGGGATCTATCTCCTAGTGGTCCACCCTGGGCAACGGCATCTTTGGTTTTCTAACCAATGATGACGGCTTACAGATCCCTCTGCGGTGGTAGGCTTCGTAAGAGGCCGCCTGGATGCTACCACCCTCCTGCCGGAGTCCAGCGCCAAACAGTGCCTCTGTGTTCCGCTGATGTGTGGAAGAACCAGTACCTCACTCTCTAAGCTCACTCTATCTTAGGCTTCTTCTTAACCGTATAGTTAAGTATGTAGTTAAAAGCCATTTTATATATAAAAAAGCCATTATTTACATATAAAAAAATAGGTGTTTGTGCTAGCTTCCTGTTACTGATAACCACAAAACAAGTAGTAACTTTATTACACCATTGCAGACAATGCATGTGATACATTTTTGTAACAATAAATTCAATGACGGAAACGTTGTAGCATTAATGAATGCCACAGACTGAGGTTTTAAGATTAAGGTTTTTTTATCTAAATTAATAATAGGGGTTAAAGTATGAAATTGCCGATTATTTTCCCACTTTTTATTTTGTTATAGCCCTTAAGTATAGTCATATTATTGCGTAATTATTTTTGTATTGTATCAAAAACTTAATAAAGTAACTTTTAACTAAAAAAAAATAATGCAATATTAGTGCCTATTACTTCAAAGGAAGTCGTTGAAAAGACCCCTTACAATGTGTCAGCTGACCTTCTTGCTTCAATTAAGTATATTTTTATTATATAAATAAATATAAATATAAATAAATATTTTAAGACATGCCTCACTGGGCCACACAAAGCCATCTAGTCCCAAATTAAGCTACTATTAAGTACCCTGTCGTATGGGGTACTAGACAACCGATAAACTTACTTATATACTTTTTTTTTTTTGTAAATACATACTTATAATACATAGAAAACACCCAGACCAGTACAAACAGACATGTTCATGCACACAAATATTTGTACTGTGCGGGGATCGAACCCGCGACCCATGGGTCAGAAGCAGCGTTAACTACCGCTGATCCAAATGATCGTCGAATATACTTTAGATTTTCAGAAATTTAAATACTATAATGCGTAGCTTTATAACCATCTAATTTTCACCTTTAATTGCATCGAAAACGGTTCAGGCTGTAGTGTATCTATCTACCTATCTACTTAAAAGGATAAGAACTTGAAACCCGTCTAGAATAAGCTAATTAAGTATGTAATCATAAAGTTAAGGCATAAGTTAGTCTTAATATTTCTTCATAATGTTAATTTTTTAGTAATAAATTTATAATTTTAACTTTTTGAAAACAATGACAAAGGATATGTTGTATTTGTAGTATTTTTTCTGAAATAATTTTGTTTAAATACCTAATAGTACTTCCAGCAATGCTATAACTTATATGTTTTTATTATTATAAACCTATCAATTACTACATTCATTCTAAATTGTATTATTTGTAAGCAGTAAGTAGTTTTTTCTTTGTTTTATGTTACGAAATTGTACCAAATTATTTTGATGATTTTAATTTCTCTTTTATAAAAATATTTTTTTATTTCAAAAAACAAAACCATTATTACCAAGTATTGTTTTTTTTTTCAATAGGGGGAAGGTGTAGTGTATGAGCCACCTCGCCCCCCGCCTTAGTATATAAGCCTTACTGTAGTTATAAGTGAAGGATTATTAAATCGAACAGTGCGCACTTAACACATCTTTAATTTGACACCATCGTCCCACATTACAAGGCGTTTTTAAAAAAACTAAAAAATTGTTAGTATGGAAAAATGACTTTTCTCGATTTCGTCCATACAAAACGGCAATTTCATACTTTAACCCCTAATATTTGATTTATTGTTTTAGAGACTGTCACCACTGACTACCCTGGTATTGATAAGTTTCCAGCTGCCAAGACACAACCATAACTAGTTTGGCTCCCTCTCTGTCTATTGAGATGAGATACAGTTATAGCAATGAATCACATAAATATATGTTCTTTTAGTTTAGTTAATTGCAAAAACAGTTTTTTTTAAATGTATCAGACCATCAGCGGTCTTGTTTTGTACAGCTTTATCTAAACTCTTGGACACCTTACTGAGATCCGGCCTTTGTAAGATTCTTCTGTGAAAAATTACGCGTATAACTACGTTATGTAACGGCGAAGTTATTATTTCGCTTTTGTTCTGTGATTGTATGATTTATACTAATTTCGGAAGGTTAAATTTTATGAGTTCTTTGATTGCATTTCTCTTTAGATGTATAGGATGTTAGGTAAAATCCTTTAAAAATTTGAAACACATTTATGCTGACATTAGCTTGCATGGAAAAAGGGGACTGGCTTGAAAAAGTAAATTAAACCTTATGTGGGTGCATTACAGCCTTTTTTCTTTGTCAACCAATTATTATTAATTGATCCTTGATGTTCATTTTATGTTAAATAATAATTACTTCATTCATATATCTTTCACTGCCTGTCCGCCGTATTTTACATCCTTTAGAAATTCGACAGAAAGATTCGACAATTAAATCAAAATAAAATGAGACTTACTTTGTAGTAGTTTACAAGTGTATTTTGAACGATAAATAAAACATGAAATCAATGTAGTTATGAAAAGTCGACACACAATTAATTGAGGTAGTTTTTTGTCTTTCCGTCGAAAAATACTATTGAAAGACATAAGAACACTTGAAACACTAGTAGTATGTTATTGAGAACTCTGTCCCACTGTTGCTCGTTCGATCGAACTCCGTTCTCCCTCACTCGCCAGTGGGACAGAGTTTTCAATAACATTTTGATATTCATGGGAACTTGTTATCAAAGGTCTGTGGATTTGAACTCACGACCTTTACGTTGAGCGCGGGTTGCAAGTCCGATACTAACCACTACACCACAGAGGCATACACACATATTATAGTGAAATGTAATCATAAAGATGGTTGCACTGCTGTGGTAATTAGTATCGTAGTTAGTGTTCCAAGTAACCCATTTAATTTATTAACTTGACAATATTTTCATCATTCCGTTGAAACTCATCAATGAGAACGGTTGAGTCAGAAATACAACTGGAATGAGATTTCAGAAACAAAAAGAATCCCTTAAAATACAATGTATTTGTCCAGTATCCTCGAATGAGATTAAACGTCATGGAAATTTATTGCCGAATACTATTCGCAGCATTGTTTGTGGTCCCTCAAACTGTGGAAAGACCAATTTAGTAATAAGTTTGTTGCTACACCAAGATGGACCGCGTTTTCATAACCTGTATGTGTATTCGAAGTCTTTGTATCAACCAAAGTATGTGTTTTTAGAACGAGTATTGGAGAAAGTTGCAGACATATCTTACTATAAGTATAATGATAATAAGGAAATTTTAAGTCCACACGAAGCTTTGTCTGACTCAATTTTTGTATTTGATGATGTTGCGTGTGAAAATCAAAACAATATACGTAATTATTTTGCGATGGGACGTCATAAAAACATTGACTGTTTTTATATTAATCAAACCTACACTAAAATACCCAAACAACTAGTAAGAGATAATGCTAACCTCATCATATTATTTAAACAGGACGACATTAATCTAAGACACATTTACGATGAGCATGTAGGGTCTGATATGACGTGGTCTCAATTCCGTGAAATGTGTTCAACAGTGTGGAGTAAACCGTACAGTTATGTTGTCATCAATAAAGATTGTGAACGAAACAAAGGTTGTTACAGAATGAAGTTTGATACTTTCATTATAGTGGATTAAATTTTATTCATCAAAGACTTCTAGGTACACGTAGAAGTGTTTGTTTATTATACTATAAGTAACTGTTACTTATCTTACTATGAATCAGTTCAAATTGAGAGATCAAACAGAGTGGAATTCTTAACTATGGAGCGGAACCTTAAGGAACAAATTGTGAAGTCAGCGTCAGCTGTTAAAAGAAAGGTAGAAATGATAAAAGACTCAAAAAAGCAAAATGATATAGCTCTAGAAACAATATTTAAACCTATTGTGAACCCTCTGAAACTATTAACTAGTAGATCTGATGACAAACACTACAAAGAAGAAGAAACAGAGAGAACTCAACCCGTAAAAAGAACTAAACACACTGAAAGCGATTCATCAAATATTTCTGATGAAGATTTTGATTACAACGAAGACAATGATGATGATGAAGATAATTCTGAAAATGAAGTTTGTAAAATATCTAACAAAACCCTCACCACATTACCCTCCGAGGATCATGATGTCCATGATAACTCATTCAAATCTCTCCAGTCATCACCAAGTATTCCCAATGATTCTTTATCATGGTCTGTGTCATCAGAAGCAATGAAACAAGATATACCTTATGGTGTCAGAAATGTGAAAGGAAAGCTGATGCTCGGCAATACCCGTGTTCATGATGATGATCGCATTTTAAAAATTGGAAACCGCAGTCTGAAAAAAACTCCAGGCTTAAAAGAATTATTGTATAGAAAGACACCAAACTTAGACGTTATTACAGAGGAAGACTTACAAAATTATAAATTTATTCTTATGGATACTAATGCACATAAACGCGGTTGCGATCCATCTAAACCCATAAATAGTAACAAAGGATTCAAATATACGCATATAATCAAACCACTGTTTAAGTTTTCTAGAAGTTATACAAGTAGTGTTGAAAGTCTCCCACGAGGTGAAGGAGTTGATATTCTAAAAGAAGTTAAAAATGATACTGACTTGGTTTATTGGGATGATCCAAACGAGCTAGTGGAAAGATTAAAATTACTTCTTGGATCATGGGCAGCTGGTAACACTGGGGTACAAAATGAAATTTATGCAATAATTGAAGAATTGCATGAAGCTGGCATCATAAAAAATGTTAAATATATAAAGCTGCCGTCAGGAGGAATTAGCAGTATCAATAAGCTACAGAAGGCGACAAGACGGCCATGAATGTAGACAAATTCGGTCATCATGTTCATAAGCGTTTACGACTATCTGAATTCACTGACATTCTTACCAACACATTAGTAAAGTCGGACGCAGGTGAATTTGATTTGAAATTATCAAGATTAAAGGGCTTACAATCTCCTGAAAATGGCGATGAGGCTGTGAATAAAGAATACGTAGACAATTGTGCTAAAGAACTACAAAATGAAATGAAAACAATCCAAAGCAATGTAAAAAAATATCTTAATAATTTAGAAAAACTAACTTCTATTAATTTAAGTACATTGTATTATACGAAAAAAGAAATCGATCTCTTGTTAGCATCAAAACTTGTTAAGGATGAGTAAACAAGATGTAGTAAACGAGCTCCACAAAGCAGCCAGAAGACATTTTTCTCGCCGACATACCATCATCAAAGGGATAGATGATTTATGGCAAGCCGATCTTATGGATTTTCAAAAATATTCATCGTTGAATAAAGGTCATAAGTATGTACTTGTAGTGATAGATGCGTTATCCAAATACGTATGGGTGAGACCGTTGAAGTCAAAGTCTAAAACATGTGTTACGAATGCAATGCATAATATATTGTCTGAATCAAAACGAAAGCCTAAAAATTTACAGACAGATTCAGGCACAGAATTTTATAATGATTATTTCAAAGAATTAATGAGAAGTAAAAAGATAAACCACTATTCCACCTATTCTGCTAAAAAAGCCTCCATAGTAGAACGAGTTATAAGAACTATAAAAGCTCACCTTTACAAAAAATTTAGTTTATGTGGACGGTATCAGTGGTTGCAGTGTAATTTAGGTTCCGTTGTGCAACGCTATAACAATACTTTGCACCGCATTACAAAATACAAACCGATCAATGTTAATCAATCGAATGAGATTTTAGTTAAGTCTAACATCATTAGATCGCAAAAGCCAAAGATAGTACGTCAAAGTCCAACTTTTAAAATAGGGGACTTTGTCCGTATAAGTAA
Source organism: Anania crocealis (assembly GCA_949315895.1). NCBI lineage: Eukaryota > Metazoa > Arthropoda > Insecta > Lepidoptera > Crambidae > Anania > Anania crocealis. The sequence goes on from OX438868.1 coordinate 5,356,428, forward strand.
ACACAAAGGAGATTTCTACAAAGGTTATACACCTAATTGGTCTACAGAAATATTTCGCATAGTAAAAATCAATCAAACCTGTCCCCAAACCTATCAAATAGAAGACAAAAACAATCAAGTTATTCTAGGCTCTTTTTACGGATACGAGTTACAAAAAACTAAATTTCCTGACCTTTACCTCATTGAAAGAGTTTTAAAGAAAAAAGGTAATAAACTTTTTGTAAAGTGGTTAGGATTAAGTAATAAAGAGAATAGCTGGGTAAACCAAAGTGAATTAGTTCTCTAGATTGATATATAAATAATACAAGATACTCTTTAGTAACACTTTATGCTTATCGATGAAGAAGGGCAGTGGTGTAATTAATAGCTTGATAGATCATTTACCGTTCGAGTTACATTTGCCTGGCTACCAATTTTGTGGTCCAGGAACAAAACTTCAAAAACGGATTTTAAAAGGCGATCGAGGGGTAAACGAACTAGATAAAGCCTGCATGCATCACGATATCGCTTACATAAATAAAGATTCTGGAGCTCGACGCAAAGCTGATTTGGAACTTTTAAATATGGCTAAAAGGAGGTTAAAATCGAAAAATGCTGGCAAAGGGGAAAAAATTGCTTCGTGGATAGTAAAAAATGCTATGAAAGCAAAAATCAGGGCAGGCAGTGGAATAAAATCATTCAAAAAAGGTATAAAAAAAATACAGTGCCAATTAAAAAACATTAAATCCAAAGACCACAACTCTGCTATAAAATATGCGTATGCAGCTGCAAAGAAACTATTTAATAACAAGAAAGGAATACGTTTGCCACGTGTTATTCCTCTTCCAAAGTGTGGAGGACTATTACCACTTATTCCTATATTTGCTGGACTGTCTGCGTTAGGTTCATTAGCTGGAGGAGCAGCAGGTATAGCGAAGGCTGTAAATGATTCTAAAGCTGCCCAAAAAAGTCTTCAGGAATCTGAAAGACACAACAGAATGATGGAAGCGGTGGCTCTTGGAAAAGGGTTATATATTAAACCTCTTAAAAATGGAGCTGGTTTATATCTAAACCTATCAAAAAACTGATTAAGCGGCTACCCAGACGTGCGTTAACAAACCTGGATATATTAAAACATGCTAGTGATATTCCTTACTTTCGTGGTGTTTACATGAGAGATACATTACCTTTGAAACCTAGAAAATTAGAATGTGGAATATTAAATTTGGATAGCAACATAAATCCTGGTACCCATTGGGTAGCCTTTGTAAAGCAAAACAATTACGTAGAATATTATGATAGTTTTGGTAATTTAAAACCTCCGTTAGAATTTATCAAATATATGAAAGCCTTGCCTATAAACTACAATTATGTAAGGCATCAAGCTTTCGGCACTACTAACTGTGGTCATTTGTGTCTAAAATTTTTAAAAAAATATTGGAAATTGCATTTATATAGTGAACGAAATAAATAAACGTATCAGTATAAACATGTCTTTCACTGTGTCTATAACTGGAAAAGGAGCTTCTCTATTAACAAACCACTCCCCAACGTTGGAGCTTCGAGGAGAATATGAATGCGGTCTTTTGTATTTCTCAACTTTCAACTCTATACCTAATATCGATGAAAGAAACAATAAGTTTTATTATGGGGAAAATGAAATCATAGAAATTCCTGAAGGTTCTTATGAGCTTCAAGACATTTGTGATTATTTAAAAAGCAATATCAAGAATTCTGTATTAAAACTAACCTGCAATAATAATACATTAAAAACAAAAATTTTTTGCTCCAAAAATGTTTATTTTAATAAAAGTGCATCACTGGGTAAAGTTCTAGGTTTTGGAACGGAAGTAATAAATGCGAATATAAGTACTGATTCCCAGTATCCTGTTAGCATTCTATCAACAACCATCGTGCGAATCGAATGCGATGTAGTTAGTGGATCATTTGTTAACGGTAAAGCCAGCCATATAATTTATGAATTTGTGCCTAATGTTCCACCTGGCTATCGAATAATTGAGATACCCAAAAACCTAATTTATTTTTCTGTTAATCAAAGATCTATAAGCGCTATTAATATAAGACTGTTGGATGCTGACAATAAACAGATAAATTTACGAGGTGAAGAAGTACAGCTGTATTTACATTTTAGGAAAAAATGATTAATTTCAATAAAAGGTTATCTACATCGTGTACTCAAGTTAGTTTTAAAAGAACATCTCACAGAGGCACACCGCTCCAGCTAAAAAATAAGCTTACCAAGACCAATAAAGAATTCCTCAAGCTAATTGGCTTAATAAAATGAATATCTTAAATATATCTCAACAAACATCATACGACAACAGCATTGAAAGTTTTGAGTATCATTCATACAAACCATATGTGACAAGTTTTAACAAGAATGATGAAATAAGAATTCCTATCAATCAGCAAGATCTGTACGTGCTTCCTTCACTTAGTAGTTTATATATCGAGGGAAAAGTAAACGTAAATAACACCACTACTAAAGAAAAAGTAGCGAATGTACACTTCATCAATAACCCAGCATTATTTCTGTTTCAAGATATTCGATATGAATTAAATGGAGTAGAAATAGATAAAATTAAAAATGCAGGTGTAACCACAACAATAAAATCGTATCTATCCCTAAATGAGAACGAATCAAAATATGCTCGGGTTTGGGGGTGGTCAACTGAAGGAACAAATAATGTTAGCGGTGGAGCATTTTCCGTATCCATCCCGTTAAACAAGATATTAGGTTTTGCGGAAGATTATGAAAAAATAATCATTAACTGTAAACACGAGTTAGTGTTACTTAGAAGCAATACAAATCTCAATGCTCTCAAGTTAAATGCAAATGAAGTTGTTGAGGATATTACAATAAGTAAAATTATTTGGAGAGTGCCACACATCAAAGTGTCTGATCGTGAAAGAATAAATTTACTTAAATATTTAGAAAAAGATCGAGCTATTCCATTAGCCTTTCGTAATTGGGATCTGTATGAATACCCGTTGTTACCTAAAACACGTAAGCATACTTGGTCTATTAAAACTTCGTCCCAAGTTGAGAAACCGCGATTTGTTGTAATCGCCTTACAAACCAACCGGAAACACAACAGTTTAGTGTCAATGGGCGAGTTTGATCACTGCCATGTACGTGATGTAAGAGTATTTTTAAATTCAACGTATTATCCATATGAAGGATTGAATGTCAGTTTTTCAGAAGACAAATTTACTTTATTATACGAACAGTATACAAGATTTCAACAGTCGTATCACGGACGTCGGTCAGAGCCGTTGATGAGTTTAAAAGAATTTAGAGACATCGCTCCTTTATTTGTTATCGACTGTTCGCGACAACACGAAACATTAAAAGGATCGATTGACGTTAGAGTTGAAATTGAAACAGATCAAGAAATACCTGATCAGACCGCTGCTTATTGCTTGATTTTAAACGATTGTGTATTTGAGTATAAACCTTTAAGCAATATTGTAAAGAAACTATCATGAATAACAAAACAATTATCGTAGATCTCCAAGGATTCAAAAATAATAGAAATGATTTTATAGTAAAAGAGTTTGCTATAGTTGCAAAAGAACATACTCACGTATTCTTAGTGAAACCTCCATACCCATTTACTTCATTATCTCTTGATGAGAAGAAACAGGTTCGCTGGATCGAAAAGAACAGAGGCTATAGGTGGAGTGAAGGTTATATTGACTATAGAGAATTTTGTAGAATAATTACACCTCTATTGACAGATAGAAAAATAATTGTTAAAGGCCAAGAAAAAATTAAATGGGTAGAAGATTTATGTAAACATAATCATATTTTAGATATTAGTTATACACTTATACCAACTTTAAACACGCTTAATGATTTGTATAGTAATAATATGTTTAATTGTTTTTCTCATAATAAAAAGTGTGCTTTAAAAAATGCATTGTGTATTAAAAAGTGGTGCATTCTTAACGAATATATTTTTTAAATTAATATACCTACTATTATTCAAGATAAAAATGTACTTTAAATAAAAATGCCCAATATTATATAGAACTGTAAATATTGTATTACTGTGCAGTTAATCATGTACCTATCTACTGTTATGTTTTACATAATATAACTAAATTGAAAAAACTATTTTTATCTTTTATTTTACCAACAATTATTATCTAAAACCTATATCATTTCAAGTTTAATGATTAAAATAAAATTCAACAGGTACTTTAATTTCACTTTATTAATTAAAATAACATACTACAATATTAACAATGTAACTTTTTCTACACTGAAAGTTAAAAATAATTATTATAACTATATCCACAAATTTTTTTTGAAATATTATTGATGATTTTTTCTGTCTGTTCCATTATTTCATCACCATCTTCTTTTACTACATATTGGGAACTCAAGATCACACTATCGTCCTGCACAGAATTACTAATGCATTGCGAATCATTCAACTCCAAAATCTCTATTTTTATCAACCGACGACCTTTGCTTGGAGCGCTATTAATTACATAGGAATGAGCTCGCCGCTTCTTACTTGAAGTTTCAGCAACGCTATTTCGCATGCGCTTAGCCTTCTTTTGGTTTCGATGTTGACAAGAATGGTTGGTTTGCATTTTCATATATTCTTGAGTAAATCTCTCTAGCGGATCTTGAGCATATTGAAAAGTATCCAAAAATTCTTGAGGATCATGACTAGGCGAGTTATCTTCATTTGAAACAGTGATGTCATTTTTGAGTTTGAAATCCTGTAAAAAAAAAACAAAACAAAAATTAAAATAGTGTAGTGCAATCAAAGGTTATACTTCAGTTTAAACAAATTAATATGTACAAAAAATGTCTTACCATGGCTACGTAGTATGTCAACTCTGTTTTAACCGTAAAAAAATATAACTGTGCAACAGGTTTACAGGTGTGACTCTTTACAAGTTCAAACAAGTAATGTTAGCGCTAAGAACTAAATATATAATTGATTTCCATCACGTTTTAATGAATTGCAATTTATTACTCAAACTGCAACATAATGTGTATTAGATTACCTTCGATTTTCATTGTCAGCAAATAAAAAAAAGTAAAATATTTATGAAGTAGGTACCATATTTAGCTTATTCAACCTAAATTTACCAAATAACACGTGTATAGTTTAAAATATGATACGTTTGAAAAAAATTATAGGTACTGAACTACAAATCTAGATCATCATTATTGTTCACCTCGATGAAAAATAGAGTATAGGTAATACATAGAAATAAGTACACAATATTCATGTAATTAATATTATTATTTATTTGCAAAACTGTTAGTAAAATTAGTAAAAGATTACAGTACATATGTAATGATAGTACTTATGACTAAACATGATTATAATTCACTTATCGCTAGGTTTAACATAAAAGGTAGAAGAAAATAATATTATCTTTATTTGCTTATTAATAGGGTCTACAGAAGAAATTACATATAATGAATATGACCACCCATTAACAAATAGCATGCAAGTACAGTTTTTAACTGGTTACATTAAATATATTACAATTGAATTAATAAAATAAATTTATATAGCTAAATAAAATCTGAACCTTAAATACATATTTTCATTCACATGATATTACATATTGCTGATAGTTATAGTTCTAATATATTTATGTAGTTCTTATACAACGAAAAATCCAAGTAACTTTTAATAATTTTTCAAGAATGAAGCACTTCCCCATGCTAAGGTTTGAATATTATTAAATGAAACTAAACGTTTATCATCATTGGCAGATAGCGCAACTTTGTTTACGCTTTGCGTGAATATTTGGTGCTTTATTGACTTAAATAGCATATTTCTTCTTCTTATGATATTTTTATCAAACAGTACATTCTCGTAGTCTGATATTTTTAAATCACGAACTACACATGATTTTACCCCTTTCGCCTTTTTAGTAACTTTGTCTTGGGATTTTATGCAGTACATTTTGGATCTCAATCCAACAAAATCTGTGATAATTTTTCCACCCATCTCATCTTTGAACAAACCAGGAATTTTTTTATTTTGTTGTGGAACATTATACATATTGATGGTCTGGTAATTGCTACTGTCAAAATAACTTAAAAATGTTTTTTTTAAGTCTAAATAGAAATCATTTGTATTTATAAGATAAATAAGTGAATCCGTATCGGTATAACACAACTGCACATTTTCTTTATAAAATGGTTTAATGATATTATAGTGAAAATTATACATATGAGATTTAGATAATTCTAAAACCGTGAAACCAATATAAATTGGTTTATCTAATACTAACTGGTTCGGTTTCAACTGTATTGCAACCAAATTTTCTGTAAACACAGTAGAGCTATGGAAGTAAGGATTGGCTATTAATCTCGCCGCTTGCGACGACTTTTTGGTTGTATTATTAAAATCCTCCCATTGATTAACTAACTGAACATTTACCCTTTTTTCAGTATTTTCTAAAGTTTTACCAAAAACACTATTATTCAAGAGTTTAAAAAAGTCTTGTTCAAAAGCACTCTTTGCCTTTTGACGCAGTTTTGTGTTAAGATCAATATAGCACTTCAAATATGGGCTTTGTCTAAATGTAATAGCTCGATGAATTTTACGTAATATTAATCCATGTTCCATGCACTTTTTTAAATGAACATAGTGAATCACATACTTGTATTTGTTATACAAGTTTGGAATAAGCTTAATGGTCTTACCCCCAGGTGGGATGCATTTTTCAGGGCAAAATGGTAAATCGTTATGTTGACAATGCAAGTTATCAGGGTACAAAAGATCGACTTCAAGTATAAAGCCCCAATCAGCATTATCGTCAATACTTTGTATATTTAAAAAAGCTACTTCGTGCTCATCTAAAAATCTGAAGTTAGAGAAAGGTAAAGATTGACACATACTATATCCATACAAGTTATTACAATCTAGGTATACTATATACGAGTCTGGTTGCGATTCATTATAGTCTGTCATATATTTATGATTCGCTTTTGCGTATCTATGTGAACACATACATACACCTCCTCTAATCCCATCTTGGATCATTCGTATAATAGCTAAGTCTGTGATAAGTTCAAGCTGTATACCCGTTGCAAGTAACATTGCGTCAAAAGACAAACTAGGAGCTGTTACGTAAAAGGCTGGATCAAGTTTGTAATGTTTTTTACAAGTTTTACGAAAACTTTCAAATATATCCGTTAGCAAAAGAACATCTGTTTTTAAATATAAATCAGTATACTCACCCAAATTTTTTATATTAAACTTTAACCAAATAGACTGTGCATGTTCATAGTCTCTATCGGAGATACTTTCATCAGTCATTGAATTAAAAAAGTATTCTTTCCTAGGTAATACTGTTTCCTCATAACATTCCCAATCAGACATATAATCATAAGGATATACGCCCTTACGCGTTAGTAAGCGAAACTGAGTATCGTCTGGAAAATGGGACCTCAAACTAATAAAATCATCTTGTTCCATAGTTTTAGCTAGTTTGTCTAAGCTTGTTCCCAAAAAGTGGTAAGAATCTAAGAAGCGTAACTGCACATACGCATCCTCGCTCACAGGTATAAATTTAGAAAAAGAAATATATTTTTCTTTTGTTTTAGGTAAAATGTTAATTTTTCCGGGAGTTTCACCCAATTCTTTAATAAATAGGTGACAATCGTAACCAGATAGATTATGGAAAAAAATTGGAATAAATTTTGGTTTTTTATATTGAAGATTACAATGACGATGAGCGGCTCCACGATATCGTCCCGTCATATGGCAATGATCTCTAACTTTGTCCCCCCACAGTAAGTGTTCACAGATATGACAACGACTGGCTTTTTCAAATTCACTTGCATCTTGTTTTGTAAACACTATAGGTTTATTTTGACTGAGTATCTTGTGAATATTAATTACATCTTTATGCAGCAAGTTTATGAATTTAGTTACGCAATCCTTACCACGATGAGTAACAAAACGATTATAACTCTCATCGAATGTGGAAACAATATTATACGCAAAAGCAACTGGTACATGTCGCTGTAAAATGGTAGTGTTTGATGTATTCTGTTTTGAATTGCTTTGTTGTACTGGTTCTAACATTGCCTCAAAATCGGCATAAATTGCGAAAGGAACATTTTGTTTTCTTTCATAATTTTTAAACTGAATTACTGAACCTTCATCAGGTAAAACAGTAACAACTCCCCCACACAAGTGATTATCGAGTTGATCCGAGTTAGGAAAAAATAATAAACAGCTTTCACAAAGGTAAATCCTACCGTGATGTTTTGTTATTTGAGACCTCACTAGTCGAGGTAAATCTTTGATTAAGCAGTAATGGGAGGAGGTATCGTTTTCAAGTAGTAGTAAATGAATGTGTTTCAATCTTTCAGACTTGATCTCAGATTTATATAGCGGACCGATTATGTTTTTCTTATTATTCAATCCATAAACGTTTATATTTAGATTTGGATTATTTCTTTCGAAAATTGCTATATCTGAAAAGTTGACCGGAAATGAAATACCCTTCACGTTAAGTACATCTCGAAAGTGTGGATAAGAAGTAACCCGTTCAGGGTGTTTTGTTGTGGGATATAAGGCTGCAGTCACACACCACAGAAAACAATATTTATCTTTGTTTTTAATATTCAAACACGCTTTTTTATTTTGAATAGATTTTGGTAGATTAATGAATCGAGACCCCTCAAGTGGTTGGTATTTATTTATGTTGACTTCTAAATGTGAGGTATTTAAGAAAGTCCACCCACTATCTCTTTCTTCGAAATCTTCAACTTTTTTTAGTAGATGGCATTCAACATTTGTGTACAATGTATCAAAATCATAATTAAAATGAAGAGTAAAGTTTTTTGTGCAAAAAGATTTTATTGTTTCTTCACAAGACTCGTTTTTGATTAAAAGAAACTTACAAAAAAATTCAAAATTAACTTTAACACATGTGTGTATTTGTAGGTGACGATTTATCAGTGACTTAATTTGATTTTTAATGATATGTAAAAATAACGGAGATGAGTTTTTTTCTTCTTCATTTGAAGCAACCACTTTATAACTAGCAATACGTCCCCTAAAAGCAGACTTTATTAGTTCTACGTTGTTACAAATGGGAACAGTACTTTTATTTTTATGTTTATTACTACGCACATGTCCTGTCCATCGTTTTCTGTCTACCTTTATGTTGCAAAATGAGCAGAAAGGCATTTTGGTAAAAAAAAAAATGATAAGACGAAAGAGGTATTATACTTTAAAAGTTACATGGAAATAACTAAAATTTTAGTGTAATAGTAAGCTCTTAATAACTACTAATAATTACTTATCCGCATAAAATTGTGGCTCCTCTTTGAATAAAGAGTTCACGTTGTGCACTAATTTCTGTAAGTTACGCCACTGATCTGTCTCTTCGCTGGTTTGGAACTTAATCCGCACCAACGCCTTTTTCCAAAGATCAGAAGCCTCAGTGTTCAGTGCGTCCGAGGATTCGTAAACTTTCAGGTCAACGTAAAAGTTACCTGAAGTTTGTGTTGTCCGACGTTCATTGCCGCTGACCACCCTGTTGGTGAAATAGGATGGCAGGGTTTTCTTAGATGTGGTGCACGCTACTTCTTCTTCCTCCCCCCTACTGCTGCCGATGCCAAACAGATCGTAGATTTTTTTATTCTTCCTGAAAAAAAAGTATTTTATTTATTTATTTATTAATATAATAATATTTCTTTTTGTTTAAAAAATAAAATGTATGTAGGTACTAGTTTTAATAATTGAAATTACTTTTTCGGAACTATCTACCAATTCAAACAAAGAAAATAACTTATTTGGATATTGATGATCGTAAGTTGTTAATGCTTTAAAAATATTTTTTGTCGATAAATGTAGCATTAATTATAATGTAAATGAATAATACGCAACAAAATGTAATAATGAATTACCTTAATGTTTCACTTGTTTTGCGTTTTTTAATGGCTGGAGAGGTTTTTTTGGTTATCCGTTTTTTCTTGGAAGTTGAAGTCGAATCTACTTCACTGTCTGAGTCTGACCTAAGGATCTTTGTTTTACGACCGCGTGCGTTTGATTTCTTTGTTGGCTCAGCTTCACTCTCCGACTCTAATCTGCAAGTCTTCGTTCTGCGCACAGAAGTCGATTTCTTAGGAATTTCGCACTCAGAGTCCGACCTAAAACAAGGTAAAAAATATTAGAAATACTGTGAGCACACGATACTTTGTAAAATGTGTGTTAGATAGTACTGTTGTTTTTTTATTATCAGTGATTGGAATAGGGTGACTGTATTTACATCAACTTTGTATCTATAATACATAACGATTTGTTACAGCCACCAATTTCCTAGTTAATACGGGTAAAAACAAAATGGAGTGCTAAAACTTTTCACTGTAATCTACGTAGGTATTGTTAAATTATGAAATAAACAACATGCAATCTCTCGATAGAACATTGTTGCACCCTGAAATTTGGTGGTTTTACTGTCTCATTATAAAGTTAACGTAAATACAGTCAGCCTATTCCCATCACTGGTTATGAGCATCAATTACTTAATCTTAATAAAACACAAGTGAAATATTTCTAGAACCAAAAATTAAAATCAATCGAAATGAAAAAAATAAATGAATGTAGGTTACTTACTCACATTTTAACTTGATGTTGCACGAATGTTGAAGTGAGGCGACGGCGTTGTCACAAACTAGCACGACTGCTTAAAGATTTTGTGATAATTATTGAAAAAGTTCGGCTATTTATACATAAAAAATGATACTGTCATCAAAATTCGGTTACATTGAATTGTTTCGATTTATTGGTGTGTGTTAAAAGAATTAAAATTAAGCATTATTTGTTGTAATGTGATATTTTGTAAAACAAGTTTCAGAAAAATTGTTTACTTAACATAAATAATTTTATTGTACCTACACTAGCTTTCGCTCGTGACTTCGATCGCGTAGTTATTATTTATTGATTTAGTTTAACTATCAGTATATAAACTTGAAAAATTAAGTCTCAGGCGGGACTCGAACCCGCATCTCCTCACAATCCGGCCACGGCGCTATAACATTAAGCCGCCAAGACACTACGTCACAGGCGTAAATTTTTCAAGATTATTCTTATCGCTGTAAGCCAGCGTTAGTATGATTTAATCTAATCTAATATAATGAAAAAATCAATTTAAAATGATGATAAAATCCCTATCAAATCTTTCAATATCATACAAATCCATTCGTCCCATTTGGATAATACAAAAACCAGTTGTGTTACATACTACATATTTGTTTCATTGTATAGAATAAAAATATACGATGCTTTGTTATTAATAATTTAATAAATAACTGCATTTCTTTACATAACAACTTTCAAAGAGTCATGTTCTTCTCAATAAGAAAGTAGAAGAAAGAAACATAATTGACATGAAACAGAAATTAACATGTTAGCATGCAGGCATTTCGCCAGACCGATCTAATAAAAATATGAAATAAGCAAAGCCTGGTTATGAGTGTTTACTTGCTAAAATATCATGTTCCAGCAGCAACGAATGTCGGTGAATTTCAGTCGATTACACTTTATTTGAAATATTTCACAATATTTAACAATTACCTTATACTTGTTGCACAGTGCAAGCTATAAATTACAAAAAATATATTAAGATAGTACGTAGTACCGATTACGTAATGAGGTTTTTTTTGTCTATGATATAGTGGGTTTGATAGTAATAATCAGAAAGAAAGAAATACTTAATCTTTTCTTAAATACTTGAAGATAATGTTACAAAAATTTACGATGAAAGTAATGTCTATAATAAAAATAATGTAAGTACTTACTCAAAACCTATTTATATTATGTTAAGTTGCATACCTACTTTTAGGAATTTGGAATTTTTTATAGCTATAAAAGAACTCAACCTTTAAGTTAATATGACGTCAATACAATAACTAAAATATTAAGCGTACACAAAATACAACTCGCACACGCAGCAAATTGTACTATACATCGAACTTTGCTGATTTATCTTGAATAGTGCAAGAGACAAAGTGTTTGCACGGAACGTAATACAACACAAACCAAATACCTATAATATAATGTTCGTTTTTATCTTCATACATTAAACATTAATTAAAAGTTTTATTCAAATTAATTTAGAATATTCAGTATTTTTCATGCCATTCACCATTAATTTTTTTTTATAGTGTTGGAAATATCAATAAGTTATCTGCTACGTAGATAATTCCATACTTGATGTATTCATAAGACTGAGTATTTTTATTTACATTAAATAAAAATAAACTTACCTCAAGGAAACTTGAGGCAGTTATTAATTGGTAAACTATTACTTCTACCAGTCAACATATGTACGGTTAATTTTAAAAATTGCATACAGCTCCTTGACTAAAAGTTCTTGTTACGTCGATGCATAATGTTTGGTTCAAGTAATAAGACTTTAAGAAGTTGTGTCAGTAAAAAAGTAATCATATTGTGATTGAAGTAGCTTGTACATAAATCTTAAACTTAAAAAATATAAATGACTCAAACAGTTAAAAAAAAAATTAAACGTTTTAAAATGGGTTAGAATTAATTTGATATTCTGTTTAGTGTGGTTTTTAAAGCAACGTTTATAAGTCTAAACACATATTTAAAGTTACTACGTATTACAACAACTATCATTTATCTAATTTGGTAATCGCTACTTGTTTGGTGTAAATCGCTTCAGCTTATGCGTTCGAACATCCATGCTGAACATGCAAATCTAGGCTTTACCTTTATAATTTATTCAGTAAGATTCAGTTAGATAGTTCGTGTCGGACGGAACGTAACGTGGTGAGATATCAATTACTTCACAATTACTCTTTTTTGGTTTTTGTATCCACGGATGTAACCTAACAGTAAGCTGTCATTGGTATAACATTTTAACTATGTTGGATGGAGAGTCATGAGCCAACCTGGTACAGGAAATACATGATCGTAATTTCTGTATGTCTCTCGAGGCAATCTGCTCATTCACATGGTTTCAAGGTTTACCTATGGTGCTACCGCTGTATAAGGGCATGAGTCCAAGTGGCCTGTGGATACGAACCAGTAAGAATTTGTGAATTATTGGTTTTATTATCGTGCGTCATTCAAGAAAAAACTCAATCGATTCATATATTTTCAATCCTAATATACGTATTCATGGATGTAACCTAACAGTAAGCTGTCATAGGTAGAATATTGACTGTGATGGATGGAGAGTCATGAGCCAACCGGGTACAGATAAATACAAAACCGAAAAATCTGTGTGTCTCTCGAGGTAATCTGCCCATCCACATGGTTTCAAGGTTTACCTATGGTGCTACCGCTGTATAAGGGCATGAGTCCAAGTGGCCCGTGGATACGTGCTTATGAGGAAAGTATGAATTTTCATTGGGTATACATTAAACTCGGACTATATATCTAAAAACATACATACTTAGTTTGAAAATCCATACTTAACGTATCGTCGTAATAACTTGGGTAAGTCATTGCATACTTTACAAAATTTTATTCCGAATCGAATCCACTTGAATTGAGGTTGCCGTACAGTAAAGATTAATTATATGTAATCACAAAATGTTATTGAAAACTCTGTCCCACTGGCGAGTGAGTGAGAACGGAGTTCGATCGAACGAGCAACAGTGGGACAGAGTTCTCAATAACATACTACTAACACTTTCATTGTGTTAACTAATCTTTGAAACTGAGTCCGTATGAGTATATCCTACCGTCATACAATAGGGAATACAATTTATGTCCTTATAGATTAGATTTTTTATGTTGATGTGTGATTTGAATATTATTTACCAATGAATGTCATTTATTTATTATATTACAGATACAAAAATATTTTATAAAACAGTTACCTACTAACTAAATAATGTACCTATTATTAATATTAAAAGTTAACATAAAATTGGCTCTAAATGTATGAAATTTTTAATTTTTAATTTTTAAATTTTAAGTGTATAAATGTAATAATAAGTTATATGACGCCATTCTCTCTGCCTACTAACATTTATATTGCTGCGCCCGAACAGGGTCTATAATGAAACTATATTTAATACATACAAACCTCACTGACCTGTTAGTTACAGTTTAAGACAGAATACAGTTGCCTATGTTAATTCCATAACTCGAACAGCGACACCTTGCGGACGAAGATAAGGGTAGACGTAGGGAGATACAAACGGTACCCTGTTAATATCTCTGTAGCTATTATGAAATCACTCGATAAACTTTTATTTTATAAATTGAAAATAATTAAATAAAAATTTCTCGAATCGGAAATCGCGGCGGACTCGAATCCACAATCTTTCGCTACCGGGTTACTGCTCTAACAGATTTGAAATCAACGATCATTTACGATACACATTGTTACGATCATAATGGTTTATTATTTGTTTAAAAAATTATAATCTAATTATATTATCTTAAAACTGTTATATACACTTAATGAATACCGCTTAATACTGTTTTTTATTCAATTTAAATTCCTTATATTTTGGTTTACACCGCGGAATGTTTTGAATACGTACGTTAGTGGTCACGAATGGTTTAAAGTGTTCAAAACGGTCGATAAATTTAGCTTTACCAAAACCTTTACAATTAATGGAATTTACTGCAACAGAACTATTTATTTAAATGTAAGCAGTATTTTACTTTTACGACGTTTCAACCCGATTGCACTAGTCATGGATGAGGGTAAACTATTTACCTTGAAATTATTAACTTGGCTGCCGCAAATCCCGCTAACTGTCAAGTTTTGTGTGCGAAAATGCAACAAAAAAGTTAAATAGAAAGTAAATTGTAGAATTCTAAAAATCAAAAAATCAAAATCGAGCGTTTCAAGAGTCGCATCACCAGATTTAGACGGGTTTGGCACGACTGCCGTGTTTGTGTGGTGATAATCCTGTTGGAGATATCGTCATTTGCGACTATGGGAGCCGGCGGCCTCGTCATAATTACTTGCTTAGGGTACGCGTAGGGTAGCAACAGCAATCGTCACGTTTATTAAATCGTGTGACGTCATACAAGAGTTGGGTTGAGGGTTGGTGTTAAATAATAACGATTTAGTATTAAATTATTTATTTAGTCTTAGAATAAAAAAAAGACGTGTGGCACTCGGAGACTGCCGTGGTAAAGCTTTTGCATAGCATTTTTTATCAACTTATGCAATTATAAAACTAAAAAGGAGTGGGGGGTGTTAGGTTATTTTCGTTACGGAATTTCTGGATACGGTCTCCACGCTCAAGGCCCGCGATAGAAGCTATGCAATAGCTTAATAAATGGATTTTTAATATGTCAGTCAGTAGCCATTTGCGCTCTGCTCGAGAGTTTCCTAATGTTGCCTATTCAAGGTACTATTTTAAATATCAAAATCAATTACACCGCTGTTTTTTTATATAGGTCATATAGTTTTTTTTAAATAAATAATAGGCTTGCTCTTGACTACATACTTAACTATACGGTTAAGAAGAAGCCTAAGATGGAGCGAGCTTACCTAGTGGAACTGGTTCTCCCACAAACCAGCGGAACACAGAAAATATGTTTGGCGCTGGACTCCGGCAGGAGGATGGTAGCATCAAGGCAGCCTCTTACGAAGCCTACCACCGCAGGGGGATCTGTTAGCCGTCATCATTGGTTAGAAATTCAAAGATGCCCTTGCCCAGGGTGGACCACTAGGAGGTATATCCCACCACCCCAAAAGTATTCATTTAAGTAACAACCTATAAAGATCCTACTGCAGTGATTACAAATCATAGCAATGTTTGAAAAATTTAAAACACTTGTTGCCGGGGAATCAAAAAAAAATCGAACCTAGGACCCCGAACACTTGGTCAGTTAATTAAACCAGTTGACCAATGGGGTGGTATTATTCATTAATATTTGCAAAATCCATTTATTTACCCATTCTCTTAGACTATGATCAAACCATAAACACGACAAAAAAGCACTCACGAAAAATTTGTCGTTTTACCCAAGTACCGTTAAAACCACTTCTTGCCATCGGCTTTCAACAGCAATCTCCATAACGATTTTGTAGTTCTCGTTGAATTTGCCGTGGAAAGTAAGGGTGTGGTCACACTATTGTATAACAGCTCAGCTTTGCCATTTTATAATTTAATAATAGGGGTTAAAGTATGAAATTGCCGATTATTTTCCCACTTTTTATTTTGTTTATAGCTCTTAAGTATAGTGATATTATTGCGTAATTCTTTTTGTATTATATCAAAAACTAAATAAAGTAACTTTTGACTAAAAAAAAAATGCAATACTAGTGCCTATTACTTCAAAGGAAGTCGTTGAAAAGACCCCTTACAATGTGTCAGCTGACCTTCTTGCTTCAATTAAGTATATTTGTATTATATACTTTGATTTTCAGAAATTTAAATACTATAATTCGTAGCTTTATAACCATCTAACTTTTACCTTTAATTGCATCGAAAACGGATCAGGCTTTTTAAAAAAAACAAAAAATTGTTAGTATGGAAGAATGACTTTTCTCGATTTCGTCCATACAAAACGGCAATTTCATACTTTAACCCCTAATATTTTAGTTACGTAGAGTACGTATTCAAGGGGACTACTAGAGCCATGTGCTGCCCCCAATTAATTGAATTTTATAACTTCTAAATAAAATCAATTCACAAATTTGTATTGTACAGACAACGGCAGTTCAACGTACCCAAAAAGTTAAAGGTCATTGAATTGATTTTCAACTTTAAGTCCAACAAGTAGAGATCGATATCAATTGATAAAATTTGACGATTTGTGGTAGGTTGACGTGCTGTTGTCTGAACATTATTGCTAAAAAGGGCCGCTTTGGGCGTTAGCGACAAATTCGACTTTATAAACAACTAAATTAAAAGTTCACTGCGACTCAATAAATACTAGAGGTAATTTGCCAAGGTAATACTGTTCTAGCTTTTTGAGAATTGCTTTTGTTTAGAAGTAATAAAATTAAATCAATTGGGGCAGCACATTAGCTCTAGCAGTCCCCTTAATGTTATTCAAATATGGGTTGTCGATCGCAGTTTGGGTAGTGGTGAAGATAACATGCTGCTGTTTGTATTTCTTTTAGCACTCCTGTAGTCTATTAAGCCACCCATAAGAAGAATGAAAAGTGCTATTCGCTCTTACTCTTAGTGCCGGCACCAAACGACACACTTTTTTTTTCACTGCAGTGTAAACTCAGCTCAAGCATTAAAATTTTATTTCAGGATCGCGTCTTAAAAACTAACGATAAGGGCAGACCGTAAGGACAGACGGCCCTTGTGGCATACATATTAAAACTTTTTCGCCTTCTCGAACAATAAAAAAAGAGATTGTGGTTCCGCAGAGCGATCAAATAAACGATGGACAAAGTTGAGAAGTACCTTTTAAAACTGGATGACAGTTTTTGATGGATTCGTTTTTTAACTGATTTGGAAATATGGTTCTTAGCTCGTCGATTTTATATTCTTTAACATAATTTTTTATTTGGGTATTGGGAAAATCTATGATTGGGAATGACCTAGTATAATATTTAATATTTTTTTTTAAGACATGCCTCACTGGTCCACACAGAGCCATCTAGTCCCAAATTAAGCTACTTTAAGTATCCTGTCGTATGGGGTACTAGACAACCGATAAACTTACTTGTATACTTTTTTTTTGTAAATACATACTTACGAGATAGAAAACATCCAGACCAGTACAAACAGACATGTTCATGCACACAAATATTTGTACTGTGCGGGGATCGAACCTGTGACCAATGGCTCAGAAGCAGCGTTTACTACCGCTGACATAGATTTAATGACCGCTGATCCAAATGGTCGTCAAAGTATAAATTTTTACAAGGTTGACAGACTTACGAAATTTACTCGATAGTTTTCCCTTGTTTATAACACACACACACACATAGGTACGCGCACATGCGCGAACACCTTAATTTTCTAATTTAATTTGTTTTACGAATGTAACATTTACTTTAATAAGAGTTACATTTATATTATTAACGGATTAGATTCGAGTTTCAAAAGCCGTTAAGAGGAAACACAAGGGCCGTTTTTCCATACAAACGTAGTCCCCTGTTTCCTCCCTGGATAAAGCCAGTAGAGCAATAATTTTTATTACAAAAATCTATGGCCACTATTAGCATGTTTCTATGTTTTCTGTTTTTTCACAAATTAATTAATAAAAAAGATATGAGCCCTCAAAAATAAAAAAAAATCGCCAGATTTTCTGCTGTGTTCAAACATCCAGAAAACAAATTTGGCTAAATTTTAGAAAAAAAAGAAAATATACAAACACGGCCAAAGCTTTTCTTTAATTTTTAATGAAAAAAGTAATCGGGGGACTACGAAACGTTGATTTGGTGTGCTTTTAGTAGGTATTTTCGGTCCAAGAAGCAGTTGTCTTTATCACACTCTGCGGTGAAGGCGTTTGGCACTGCGCGACAGCAACAGATTTTACAAATACCTATTTTTCAATTCTCTCGCCCGTAGTGTTTCCTCTTAATAAATCTTTCACTTCAATGTACAGCGTTGGTAAATTTACTCTAAAAATTATACAAAAAGTATACAGTTAATTGTTATAGTTTTGGAAGAACGAAACCTCTTGGTACATAGGCTTTGTAAGCTTAAAAAGAGTCTCCAAGCACTAATAATGTGATTTGTTACATTAGGTATTATTAATATAGAATCAATCACTTAAGATCTGTATTAAACTTGCTTGTTGATGTATGCGTTTGGAGAAATCGTCCTTTCTGATTACTATGTAACGTTACCCTCTTCAATTCTTGTTAAATCCATAAATTATGCAAGAACGAAAACCGCTCTCACATATAGCGGCTTCATTGCAAATGAAGTTTGACATACGAGTATTACCATATATACCTAGTTTGCCAGCTGCCAATCAAGGTTAGGAACCCTTGAAGGTTTGAAAGCTTCGATCTCCGATAAATCGGAACTCTTTTCTTATTTTATGTTTAAAATATTAGGGGTTAAAGTATGAAATTGCCGTTTTTTATGGACGAAATCGGGAAAAGTCATTTTTCCATACTAACAATTTTTTATTTTTTTTAAAAACGCCTGAACCGTTTTCGATGCAATTAAAGGTGAAAGTTAGATGGTTATAAAGCTACGAATTATAGTATTTAAATTTCTGAAAATTAAAGTATATAATACAAATATACTTAATTGAAGCAAGAAGGTCAGCTGACACATTGTAAGGGGTCTTTTCAACGACTTCCTTTGAAGTGAAATAAAGTAACTTTTTTAGTCAAAAGTTACTTTATTTAGTTTTTGATACAATACAAAAAGAATTACGCAATAATATGACTATACTTAAGAGCTATAAACAAAATAAAAAGTGGGAAAATAATCGGCAATTTCATACTTTAACCCCTATTATTTCATAACGCTATCCATGTTTTCACTAAACGAATGATAATGTTATAATACATTTTCAAATAGTTCAAAATATGAACTTTTAGATGATGCAATGTAGTTTAATTATTGACTTTTATAAATATGACACTGTTAATCTTACATCTTCATCTTACTTATAACTAGCTGTTGCCCGCGCCTTCGTCCGCGTCAATTTCTGTTAGGATGATCGCGATTATTTTTGCAACATTTTTCACGGATGTTTCGCTCCTATTGGTCGCAGCGTGATGTTAAATAGCCTAAAACCTTCCTCAATAAATGGACTATCCAACACAAGTATTTTTTCAATTAGAACCAGTACTTCCTGAGTTTAGCGCGTTCAAACAAACAAACAAACAAACAAACAAACTTCTCAGCTTTATAATAATATAAGTAAAGTATAGATAATATATGCGAAAGTAGGTATGGGTGGATTTTTGTAACGAAATAATGCCAATGAAAAAGGATTTGAATGAAAATTGGCACTGACATAGATCTAGAATGGTATATGTAACAATTTTTTATCCAGTAAAATGTACGATACCCGTGGTAAAGATTTGTATCAGTTTTTCAGAGAGGAAGGAATCGACATGATTGGTTGCATTTAGGGAGTTAAGAGGAAACACTACGGGCGAGAGAATTAAAAAATAGGTATTTGTGAAATCTATTGCTGTCGCGCAGTGCCAAACGCCTTCACCGCAGAGTGTGATAGAGACAACTATTGGACCGAAAATACCTACTAAAATCACACCAAATCAACGTTTCGTAGTCCCCCGATTACTTTTCCAAAACTAGACCGATTTCAATACTTTTTTCATTAAAAATTAAAGAAAAGCTTTGGCCGTGTTCGTATGTTTTCTTTTTTTTCTAAAATTTAGCCAAATTTTTTTTCTGGATGTTTGAACACAGCAGAAAATCTGGCGATTTTTTTTGATTTTTGAGGGCTCTCATATCTTTTTTATTAATTAATTTATGAAAAAACAGAAAACATAGAAACATGCTAACAGTGGCCGTAGATTTTTGTAATAAAAATTCTTGCTCTTCTGGCTTTATCCAGGGAGGAAACAGGGGACTACGTTTGTATGGAAAAACGGCCCTTGTGTTTCCTCTTAAGAGGTCAGAAAATAACACAGGCTTCTTTTTATTAAAAAAATAACACATAGCTTCATATAAGAAAACTTCCACACTTGTTCATGTAGAAGTTTAACAGGAGGAAACAGCTATTATTTTATAAAATACTAGCTGTTGCCCCCGATTTCGGCCGCGTCAATTTCTTCAACATTTTTCACCGATGGTCGCAGCGTGATGTTATATAGCCTTAAAGCTTTCCTCGATAAATAGACTATCCAACAAAGAAAAAAAAATCAATTCAAAAAAGTACTTATAAGATTAGCACGTTCAAACAAACTCTTCAGCTTTATACTATTAGGATAGATAATAGTATCACCCTTTCCCTTCTCTTCTTAGTGTCGAAAGAAGCGATTAAAGAAACATTGCCAGAAGAAATAGGAATCAGTGTTTTTTCGTCACCTCTCTTTTCTAATTAACAAAACAAGTTATCGATTTTAAAACATAAAATAGGTATAATAAATGAAGGTCTAATATTTTTATATTTGTTATACTATCATATCCATATAGTCCTGTACGTTTGGTGATTGAGTGAGGCAATGTCCTCTCTCAGTTAGGTCGTGAGCCGAGCGAGCGGAGCTGAGCGCTGATTGTATAAAACTCTAGTTTGGACGATAGCCAACCAGCACTAATCTTCGGTCTGTCTGCGGATATGACCAGCCCGCGCATCGCTTCCAAAAATTCAGCGTTTGAACTTCAAACGGAATATGTAATGTTATGCCTTTTTA
This sequence comes from Anania crocealis, assembly GCA_949315895.1. Taxonomy (NCBI): domain Eukaryota; kingdom Metazoa; phylum Arthropoda; class Insecta; order Lepidoptera; family Crambidae; genus Anania; species Anania crocealis. The sequence goes on from OX438868.1 coordinate 5,377,689, forward strand.
GAGTATCACAAAAAACTAACTTTGGTAATGGAGCGGAGGTTTGTTTACGTCATGTTTCATTTGGAGCTTTATTCAGGTTTTTACATGTTTTTATAAACTTACTAGTAATCCGGTTAGTGTGTGCGCTTAGTATGCCCCTTGACATTATTTGACATTATTTGACATTTATTTATGTTAATTGTGTAATTGCAATTGGTTTAGCTTTGGATAAATATTCAACATTACTAGCTATGATATTTTTTAGTTCTACATAGTTTGACTTGTTATTCATTGCATTCCATTTAAATCTAGTGAATTTATTTTGATTATTAACATATTGTAATTTTTTGACTTGAATTCAATTGATTTCATGCCCAAGCTGGGTGAATGTGTCCTGTAATTGTAATGAAACCAAATGTAAGATCTTTGTTGTGTACCACATTCTTGTGAAATAAAAATATTCTTATTCTTATTGCATTCTGGGCTCTATTCCTAGTTGGGTCAATCTAGGCAACGATCGGCCTTAAATTGGGTATGCAAATGGGTGTGTATTATTTATCGTGCTTGGGAAGGCAAATTGAATCGTCAAGCGTATTCTGTTGAAAGCAGAAGTCGTAAGAACAAGTCTTGCCTTTATTAGATGGCTTCAAAAACTCTGACGCAGTAAAAGATCCGACTCATTCATGACGTAACGTACAAATTGTAGATCGGACTTGCCTGCATTTTAGTTGAATGTTATGCTTAGCAAAATAGACCATTAAGCCAGAGTAATGGCGAACGTAAGGCAATACCTTTAATGACGCTGTTTTGTTGTTCATATGCGTATAAAGGTCTATAACTGCGCCCCTTCAAGGAAAAGGTAAAGGAAGGTATTAGCTCAAATTAAGCTATAGGTAACATTGCTGCTCAGGTACAAACTATAACAGCATCTTTCAGCAGTGTTAGGCATTAATCAATTAATTTGTAAATTATCTTATTAATTAACTAAAAAAGTTATTGCAATTAAATTAAGTACAATTAAACTAATCGCAATTTAACTTTTCATTGCACCTTGCAATCAAATTAATTTGATTAACATATGTCAATTGTAACTCACAATTAAAATAAACGCAATTAACTTTTTTAGTTGTTTTATGAAACAATTAAAACTAACAATTAACTTTAACTATCAAAACGAAATTAGTAAAAGATTTAGGAAAATTAAGCTGTAAGTGTCAGACGAATAAAACAGCTCTAGTGGTCAAAGGCTATAATTATAGTTTTTTAATTGTTACTTTTAATTAAAATTCACAAAACAATTGAAAATTAATTAATTGTTAATTGTAGTAAATTACAACGAACAATTAATTAATTATTAATTGTTACTACTACAGTTAACAATTAAATAATTGTTGATTGTATTTTTTCACAATTACAATTGATTAATTGTTATTTGCTGTGGTTATATTTACCAATTAATCAATTGTTAATCTTTAATTGTTTTTGCAATTAAAATTTGCCCAACACTGCTTTCAAGGAATTGGTCGGTTTCACCTGTCACCCTAAACACAACTACACTGAAGTCCAGTCAAACGGCGTCTACATTAAAATAAAAGTGCGTCCCGGTATTGTTCCAAACCACGGGAACGTAGGGACGTTCCGGGAAAAATGCCAACTGCAAACACTGGCCAGGACAAAGCCACTCTTTTTAGCTTCGCTTTTTGGGTAATTTAGAGTAAGAGCTGTGGAACTTACGAAACGATCGCCCACATATTCACGAATTTAATTTTAGCTATGCTGTGCAAGATCCAAATGTTGTGGATTAAGAATTTAGAATATTCCAGAATATTTATTCAAGAATCGTCTAGCTTGGCACTTGTTATACAGGCTGTTAGGTAGTGGTATCTATAACAAGCCGATACCAGCATGTTAACTTACGCATATAAATAGTGTTACGAACGTGGACTTCGGGATTTGGATAAAACACCGTTGACTTATTAGAAGATTTTATTAGGCGATGAACAGGTCGCAGACACTATCACAAAAGCCAAATCACAAGAATCGTAGTCCGGTGGGTCGCTGAGATCGTTGGTTCCAAATCACTATTAGCCAATCCGTAGAGTAGTCCTTAGATCCGTTGGTATCGCTAAAGTCGTCGTTACTTCGCACTAGATCATTTTTCGCAGTTATCGCACCGAAAGCTCAGAATGAACTGACTGCGGCGTCTTAAGTCCTGTTATTTATATATCTCAACATCGATGCCGGTCGTACATACTAGAATGTTCATTTTCCAGAAAAATCACAAGGACGTTTAAACGTAAACAACTCTAGTGAGTTATACCATTTTGCGCCTTAATCTGTAAACTTAAAGTTACAAAATTAAAAATCTGAATCAAAATTTAAAATTTTTCAAAAAATATTTTTAATAAAAAAAAACATTGCCATGATGTTATACATAATGGTCCAATAACGTGGGCTTCGTTTTACAGGTGGTTCAAATTGCACGGTGTATAATTGTCGGTCGTGTGCCCATGTAGGCTTATGTAGTCAACCTTTTTGGTAAACCAACCAACTTGAGCACACCGTTGTTATAATGGGGACTACCGTTTCTTTGTTCACCAGTTGGCGCCACTGTAGACTGAGGTCCGGAGGTATAGCTGTCAAAGGCGATCGTCGCCGAAACAAAGTGTTAATCTTGAATCTAATAAAGTTTATTATTTATAAATAACTATCTTGATATCAACAAACTAACTTCTGAAATAGTTGCTCTTTGAGGCCGCCTATTTTTGCGCTTTTTTTAAATTCCGCTTTCAAAGCGTTCACATTAACCGCCAAATAATCCATATTTGCGATAATTTTACGAAGGAGATCACTTTCCAGCAGGTAAATTAAAGAAATTATAATTTATGTGACGAAGCCCGCTATAACAAGTAAAAACTGAATGTTATTGGATCTCACGCGACACAAGCGCCTCTAGTGGCAAATTGACTAGCGATAGCCCCCATTCATCGCGTTTCCGACCTTGGGCGGAGCCACGGTTCTCTTTGAATTTGTTGACTTTGAATAACAACGAGATCTCAATTCGGACTTATCTGCAGCCTGTGATTCCCAGGGCGAGGGTTCGATGTAACTTTTTTGAAGTGCCGTTTGAACACATCTTTAAACCTGTGGAGTTGACCACCATGAACTCCTCAAGTTCGGAGCACAAGTTGCGCTTAACGCTTCTCCTAGTATTTACGGGAAACGTGACCGCACCACCGCTGCAGCTGTCTTCGCATCAGGTATCAGGTATGCTTCTAGTGGAATAAGCATAATTTAATTTATATGCTTGTGTTCTTTTTTATTTCTGTCTTTCTGAATTTGTATGTTAATATTTTTGATTGTTTTTCATATAATTGTAATATCTCATGTAATTAATATGCGAAGTATAGTTATTTTTTTGTTTCGTTGACACGTAAACGGATACACAACCAGTGACTCAGACGGGATTGGTCAATGCATGTCTGCAAAAAGGTTGGAAAAAAGCCTTATGCCAGTTGCAATCAAGTAATAAAAATATCTACAACAATTTCAGCGAAATAAAAACTACCTTCATGAATATTTCCGCTTTATACTTGTACAACGTTTAGGTTTTTTCCAATTTACAGAGCCCACTCAAGTTGAATGGCGACTTTTAATGAGCTAAAGTATTTCCCGGCGAGCGCTAAGCGTCGGTCAGCGGTGTTTACGTGGAGCCGCATCGCTCGTTAGCGGGCCGTGGAGCTGCCGCTCGAAATTACGAATAGACCCGCCCAAAAAATACAAGCCGAGTCTCTAAGGGTAGGGTTGCCGGGTTTAGTAACACTTATTTGTTTTACAGTGAGAAAGTTGTACACAAAAATAACCGGCCAAGTGCAATGCGAGTGGGACTCGCGCACGAAGGGTTCCGTACCAAAAAGGCCAAAAAAAACTGGTTTGTTGTATAGGAGCCCCCCTTAAATATTTATTTTATATTTGTACGGGTTACCGCACAATAGGCATAAGTAATGTCAATGACACGCTAATTTAGGTCAGTTCGCGACAATATTATGTTATTTACACACACAAACATATGCTCCGTACTTTGCCTATGCATCATTTTTATATTACCTTTTACGTCAATCCGTAAATAAAATCAGTGTTAGAACAGCTATCATTGGGTTTGTTTCGTACATTAACTTTCCCTTACCAGCATCTTTCACTCATCCCACTAACTGTATACACACAATACAATATTGTTTTTAGTATTTGCTGTTATTGCAACAACAGAAATACTTAATTTGTGAAAATTTCAACTGTCTAGCTATCGCGGCTCTTGAGATACAGCCTGGTGACAGAGCGACGGACAGACGGACAGACGGACAGTCTTAGTAATAGGGTCCCGTTTATACTTTTTGGGTACAGAACCCTAAAAAACATTCTGTTACAAAGTTATTAAAGGTAAAAGATTTATAAGTAACATTCACAAATTAATTAAATTAATCAGAAATTAAAATAAATATAGCGCAAGCGAGCGATACGAATTAATATTGCTTGACCGAGCATAAAGTACCGACGATAACAAGATAATGTAATTGTGACAACCCTACCTGATGTATAATTCCACACAGTTCTGTAACGTTGCGGTAAAATTTTGGGAAGCGGCATTGTGGAATGTACAAGTTTAATCCTCCTCTTTGAAACTCTCCATCTTCTACTCATTGATAATAAATAAATAAACGTCGAAAACATCATATACAACTGAACACACATTATGTCTTGTGTGGTGCTGGCTAAAGAATACACCAATCCTTCTCTTCCTATGTGTGTCTTCCTAGGGGATATGGAATCATTCGGCATTAATGCTCAAACTTGGGAAAATCGCGCGAGCATGAGACTTGAATGGCGCCATGATATTTCCCGCGGACTGCCGCAACAAGATGAAGCCTAGCTGGACCACCTAAAGCAAAAGAGGCTTCAACGCAATGCTGCCCCTCCCTCCCCTTGACACCCGCTTCATCTGTGACAACTGCGGCAAAAAATGCCGTGCTGCGATCGGACTCCAAAGTCACCGGAGACGATGCAACCCCCAGATTAGACCTCCATGACACTGTTAATATCATCTGTCAAGATGCTGTGGCCAATGTATGTGTGTCGTAGCGTCTTCGTTCAACGAATCTACTGCGATTGCCAACCTGCTTGTCAAGTGTGGCGATTATGGCAAAATACTCCTTTTGGAGAGGCCAGTGTCCAGCAGTGGACTGATAAAGGCCGGTGATGATGGTGGCGATGAATATCGGGGTGGTGGGATCTACCTCCTAGTGGTCCACCCTGGGCACCTATGGCACTACGGCATCTTTGGTTTTCTAACCATTGATGACGGCTAACAGATCCCATTGCGGTGGTAGGCTTCGTAAGAGGCCGCCTGGATGCTGCCACCCTCCTGCCGGAGTCCAGCGCCAAACAGTTTTTCTGTGTTCCGCTGGTGTGTGGGAGAACCAGTTCCTCTGGGTAAGCTTGCCCCATCTTAGGCTTCTTCTTTACCGTATAGTTAAGTATGTAGTCAAGAACAAACCTATTATTTAAATAAAAAAATGACATCACAAACATTGTTCCGATCCCAAAGTGAGAAGCTGTTAAAGGTCTTGTTTTGTGAAATCTGAAACTAAGAAGGCACCACAAAAACCCAGACTCGAGATAATCGAATCCGGGATCTTCGAACTGGCTAAACCTTGAAACCGTCGCGTCGTGTGGGTTACTCGAATACGGAGATCATAGATTAAAACCTGCTTTAATATTTATTACAATCTCCTTTCTCACGGGTTACTTGGGTTAGATTTGAATTTGATTTGTGCGTTGTTTCAATAAATTCTAATACAAATCTGATCGAATTTCATACAAAATTCAAACCCCTGTTTCACCTTCTTACGAAAACTACTAACCATTTAGTAGTGAATTCAAAGAGTATAAATTAATTCTCGGATCTAAGGGCTTACTGAGCAACACAATGTCTTTATATTATAATCCATCTGTCTGGCTCCTGGCTCGCTCAAGTCGTGAGAGTATCTGAAAGATTTCTTTGCATAGTAGGTGCCTCTGACTCCTAATAGTTACTACTATTATGCTTAAAAATGTTCATGGTTTACACTTGAATCATGTAATGTGGCAAGTTAGGCCCATTACTCGACTTTTTGTTTGGGTAAATTTGAATTAAATAGACATAAGACTCATAAAACGCCCCGTTGAAGTACCGGGTTCGATCCCCTTAACAAGAGTATATAATTTTCGAACATTGCTCGGGTTTGTGATCACCAACCCGCATTTTGTAATCGCGGTGATTACTGTGCCCCTCATTGCTGTAGTAACATGAATTCAATGATGGAGGCCTTTGCCCTGGAGTGAGATGATGTTAGGTCGTTACTTGCTTACTTATATTTATAGAAAGAGCTTAGAATCCTTCTTGCCTTGAAAGTATAGGTTTAAAGTCGCTTTGTTTACTGGATCAAAATCGCTTTGCCCTACTACCTCAAATGTAACTTCCCGAATTATTGTGAGACACAAATTCTAATATGTTACCGCAATAAATGATTGACTATACTACCTTTGCGGTAGAAAATAAAACTCTTTCAGATATTACCGCTCAAAGGAATCTTCAACACCGCTCACCGCTCACCGGCAAATAAGATCTTCACTGACACGAGAAATACCTTGAATCGGTATTCCATAAATATGTCATTATTCGTATGCAGTACGTGATGTCAACTCTAGCGTTTCTACTCTATTTCCCCGTTCGCTTCTATTTTTCGCGTGATCTTTCATTTTCGGTGCTATAAATGCAAAGAGACGAGCAATTTTGCGGCACCGCTAGCGGCCATTATCATCGCATTGCTTTTTCGATTCTGAAATAATTTGGGTTGTGCTACGAGTTTATATATGTATGTACTTATTTGTGTCGCGAATTTCCGGGTAAGGTGCAAATGTGCCGCCTCAATTGTACAATAACTTCATAATAGTACTTCATAGGCTATTTATCACTGAAATCAGCCATCAAAGGCGAAGCGAGGTCGAAAAATTTTGAATTTTATTATTAATAAAGTCAAAAGTTAATGATTGAAAATACTGGAAAATAGCTTATCAGGTTTGATACATTGGATAGATTGATTCAATAAAACAAAGATGATTGTAATAAAATTAAATTTATTTACAATAGGTTTTCAAAATGAACACAGAAATGCACAACCTGCGTAAGAAATTATCGTTTAAATGTCTGAAAGCTTCACGATTTGCTCTAACCACTCTTTCGGCTTCTTCAATCTTCCCTCTAAGCTCTTCTTCGCTCCAGCATTTTCGGGCGTATGTGATTTCTTTGTAGTAGCCCCAGATGAAAATATAATTGATGGGATTGAGGTACAGGAGAGCGTGGTGGCTATCTGATTGGTCCGTTGCGTCCGATCCATCTGTAAGGGTACGTTTCGTTAAGATAACGTCGGACTTGGAAACACCATGGTTCGCCTGAGTTCCAAATTGACGTCTCCGAGCAACAATGGTAGAACGTTTTCTAAGAAATTTTTGTACGTTTCTCCATTAAGTCTCGACGGCAGTTCAAACGGACCGACTCGAACCGTGACTCATTAGTCCACAGGATTTTATTAAAAAATCCAGAATCCTCTTGCTCTTTCCTTAACATTGTTTGACAAAAATCAACCCGCAATTGGTGATCTGCTGGCAGTAAACATTGGACACGTTGAATGTGGAACGCGTGGTCTCCTTCTTCGTGAAGTATGTTTTGAATAGACGTCCTTGGAATATCTACTTGGATTAAGAAAAAATTTCTAGATGTGCATTCTTTCCATATTATCATTTGCAAAAAGGTAACAATACCTTGTCTCAATTACGCCGATAAAGCTTTGGGAGTTCACCATTCATTACTTCCTGAAACATTTTCCGGAACTGGTATCTTTTCACAAGCGGCATTTTTAAGAAAAGGAAAGATGGAAAGTGAAAAAATAATCAAATGGTCGAATGAAATTATTCCGTAAGACTGATGAAGATGAAAAAACGAAGACAGATTTCATTACCGCCGATAGGATTCGAAGATTTCATTGTTTCTCATCCCGCAACAAAATTCGATGGATTGACCCGAAATTATTTAAACGAAAGGGCGGACCCCGTGGGAGGGCCAGGAACAAATCGCTCTGATTAAACCGGACTGTGTAGAGCCGAGGTTACTTTGTTTTGCTAATGGGACGCAATTGCAGTGTGAACTCTAACGACTCTGATTTTTAGTTAAAACAAGCTGACAGAGCGTAGGTACTTCGTACTAGTTCAGAATAATTAAATGCTATTGCTGAAATAAATTCAACTTTGAAACTTATTATTTATTGTAAATTAATCCCTCAACCCCCAGGAGGCACGCGCGTGCCGCGATAACAATTGATTTCAATTGTGTCTGGAATAACTCACGATCGAGGGATTAATTAATGTATTTTAATGATCTGGATCTTAGGTTATCTGTAATTAATTTGAATTTGAATAAATTTTAATGATGCGAACAATATTATTAGCATATCCTCCAGTGTAATTGCATCGCGTAACATAGGTAGTATAGTTATTTTTTTAAGTATTGTTAGTGTTCCTCTGATTTTTACTTATTATTGTATTCCCTTCGAGGTTGAGCACAATAGCTGGTTCATTTGTAACCTTTTCTGGCACGACGACACTATACAGAAATCTAAATCTTTGAAACGTCGAGATAAAAAACTATTTTAAATCCTAATAAACTCGAGTTCAATGGTTATATTATTATCTTTAATTTTAATATTAAAATTAGTGATACAACAAGAATTTGATTATTACAGACACTAAATTCAGGCTTTATACTATATTATCTCACACATGTTTTCGTAAATAAAATTATCTTATCTTATCTTATCTTAAGTACCTAATATTCGTGTTTTATAAATCCTTGACCGTAAAAGTTTCACGACTCGTGTGACTCTACCGTACGTGGTGTGTGATATTCCTTTTATTTCACGCCTGTTTTATATCATACGGTTTATATAGAAATATATATATTTTAAAATAAAAATATTATCATAAAAAGCTGGTTCGACATCAGCCAACAATATTCAGTCGGATAAAAGCTTCTTTAACTAGGTACTTGCCATTATCAACACACTTGTTTAGCTGATTGTAGTTCGGCCTGTGATAAAGACGCTGCACCATATGCCTTTTGCAACACCTTTTAGCACAAAATAGAAAAGCACCACACTATTCTATTTTGTGCTAGCACCATATGGGGCATGCATCCTTTTCCGATTGTCAGTATTGTGAGGTAATTAACATTCGTATCTTAAAAAAATACGCAGGCAAAGTTGGTAGGTCTTGGCGGTCAAAGTGATTATAATTAACCTATATTTTTTACGTACAATGGTTCTGATTTGGCTATTATCTGTGTCTACGCAAAAAACAACTTAAAAATAGTGGAATAAGCAACCATTTTTGAGTTACTGTCAAACAAGAAATCACCATGAACCGACTCAAATATGTTGGCTTAAAAGTTTCATTGTTTAATTATTAACCACTTTGGTGTGGGTTTTTTTTGTCAAATTCAGGGACAAGCTTTAAGCTTCACCTTGAGTTCATCTGGTTAAAGTTGTCGAATTGAATACCTCATAATTTTTTCGGTTGAAAAACCAAACAAGGTTGAAATAATTGTCTTCTAGGATAATTGAGTACATCAAATGCTGATTGTACTACTTAGTTCCAATTCAATACTTCCAGTTCACTCCTGAGTACATGCAAGCACAAACGTAGATTTCTTAGGGCGCCGCGCGGCACGCCCGCGGCCGTATCGATAACGATTCCTACATGAGTGCTGGGAATAAATAAAGATACGAACAGGTAAGTGCAGTAGCATCTTTTACCAAAATAGCTACAGAATAATATTGATCTTGGATATCTACTATTATTATTTCAGGAATTGTTACTGGATATTGAACATTTCTATCTTTTATCTATAATCTATTAAAGTTTTTGTTAATAAATTGTAAAGCAAGACTATCATATCTATCATAATTATGATACAATTCAACGGTAAATGATGCCGTTTTTGCATACCGACGTGGTAATTGCTGCCAAGGCGTATAAACTACTTGGTTTCATTTTTAGGCAAGGAGTTGATTTCAGGAATGTAGACACGCTTATACTTCTTTATAATGCTTTCGTTAGGTCTCAGTTGGAATACGCTTCTGTTGTGTGGAACCCTCAGTACAAGAAATATATTGAACAGTTAGAGGGTATTCAGAACAAGTTCATAAGACGCTTGAAATATAGATTCAAATGTTTTAACAGCGACAACATTCAATCATTGGCTAGCCGCTGTGAACAAAGGGATCACATGCTTTTATATAAAATCATAAACCATGAAGTTGACTGTCCGTACTTACTAAATAAAATAGCTTTTAAGTGCTCCAGGCCTCGAGCCCGACAGGTGAGTAATTTTGCTACCTTCGCTACACCACTATGTAGGACTAGATATAGGAAAAATAGTTTTATCATAAGATCTACAAATAAATACAATGCGAATCTTAGTCACATTGACATATTTCATGTGGGGATGACGAGGTTTCGCCAACTTTTGAAATCATCTCGGGATTAACCAGATTCCGAGTCATATTAATTAAAAGTTATGTTTAATATTTAATAGTTATTAGTTGCATAGACAAGTAGTTATAATAGTTTAAGTTTAAGCGATTTTCTGATGCGTTTGTCTCCGTATCAACATTTTATGTATTAATTAGCCTTGAAAACTTTAAATGCTAATGTATTATTAAGTAAATGTAAGTCTAATGTAATAAAATAAAGCTGTATGTTTTCTTAATAAAGATAAAATAAAAATAAAAATAAAATAATTTACCTTAAAAATAAATCAAACAAAAAAGGTAACAACTGATCGACTGAGCTATCATCGCATGCGCATAGCTCCACCCACTGGCCATATGAAGCTGAAAGATATAATTATAGCTAATACTCGTATGACGAAGTAAAACGCTTAAGAAAGGTTAAATAATATGTAACGGAGTTTGGATTTAAACAAAGTAGATTAAGATGAATCTGCAACCTAAAGAAACTGTGTGCATCGCAGTTGAAATCAGTTGTTTAAATCAGCTTAGAACTACAGTCGATGTGACCTAATAAATACTCGCAACGTAAAAGGTTTGAATTCGTTTGATTAAGGAAATCTTTGTTAATCTAAGGAAAAATTAGAATAGTACCACCTCTTTTCTTCCTACGAGTGTTGTATACGTGGCAGCTAAAGAAGGCGAGCAGCAGCGTCTTGTTTCACCGTTGACCAAACCGTGATCGCGTATCCGCCTGCCACACATTTATTATTTATTTATTTATTAATTTATTAAACAACAATGTTTATAATTGTATTTACAGGCATTTATACCCACCCACAAAGCCGAAATTATAATTGCTATGTAACATCAAATGTTACATAGCAATTATAGCAACATCATCTGTCAGGAAAGGTCAATGACCAGCTGACTTATATTACTTAGTGACCAGTTAGACCAGTGGACTTATATTAGCTGAATATGATGAAACTATGTTGTGTCAATGTATGTAACATTTACTCTCTTATGGAGGGACCGAACTTACTGTGCCCATCGGCATTGTGCCAAGAATAGCTTCGTATCTCGAAAAAAACACTTCTTCGGGACAAATAATCACTATTCGGCTTTTTATAGGCATTGAGTGAATGGAATTGGAATAACGAAGACCGGTATAGCATCGAGGAATAGGATTAAGTAATCAATTCGTTCATTGCTCGTGAATAACAGCCTAAAGAAAAAGGAAAACATCTTAAGAGGGTGGATGATATTGATTGGAAAGATTTGGGTTACTTGTGTCTGCGTTAAATAGTTATTATTTAGGCGTTATGTGTTACTTCTTATATGGCAACTGGAAAAAAATCTTATTTATAGTAAGGGTTTCGTAGTCAACGAAGATCCCTTATAGTTTTGCCATGTCTGTCTGTCTGTCTGTCTCATGGCCGCGGTATTTCTCAGAGACTCTTGGTATAAGAAAGCTGTAACATGGATACGTATCAGTATATAAACTTGAAAAAAATTTTCTCAGGCGGGACACGAACCCGCATTTCTCATCATCTCAAAAAAAAAATTTTTTTTTAAGTTTATATACTGATATTATATTATAAGTGCAATTAAGTTGCTAAAATATCAAATAAAGTATGGATACGTATGTTTAACACATCGACCAAAGATAACATTAAGTAAATCTATACTAATATTATAAAGCTGAAGAGTTTGTTTGTTTGTTTGAACGCGCTAATTTCAGAAAGTACTGCTTCGAATTAAAAAAATATTTTTGTGTTGGATAGTTTATTTATCGAGGAAGGCTTTAGGCTATATAACATCACGCTGCGACCAATAGAAGCGAAGATAATATAACAGAAATTGACGTGGACAAAGTCGTGGGCAACAGTTAGTAATAAATGGTTACAAAAATATAATGACCTATGGTGAAAAATCATGTGTTAGATCATATTCTATTTTTTATCCATATTCTAGCAAATAAATGATTAATAGTTTATTGTTGATTTCATTTAATTTAAACTCCATACAGAAAATCTAAATCACCTTTATTTTAGATATCACGACGCGTTGCTAAACTTTTTGCAATATCAATATTGCAGGAGGTATAAATATTAGTAATGGTAAATTTTTATTTTATCATCGACCGAATGTCAAAATTAAGTATCTGTTCAAAAATCTTTATAAGAATTATTTAAACTTGTATCGAAGTGTAAGAAAAAACATTTCAAATATGTATAAATGTTTAGTACACAACGTGAAAATATGTATATAATATATATAAAATGTATAGTACCTATCTGCGCAACGTATACAATTTATAAAACATTATCCTAGTTTTAACGCAGCTTACAGCCGGTTATTCGACCTGTATAAATATAAAATACAAAATGTGGAAAGCAATAACGTTCTGAATGGGAATAATTAGTATGCACAGAGAGGCGAAATTAAAAACCAACGCTCGTTATGAATCGTCCGCCAGCGCGTATCATGATTTTAACAATGAATTAAATGTGTATTTAATTCGCGATCTCTACTGTTAATTTCAAATCTATCTCTAGTAGTTACTGCCTGTAATCATCTCACTGCAGGGCAAAGGCCTACATCATTGCGTCAAGTCTGCTCAATGCTTCAAGTCTGTGTTTATTTAACTCTGAATCGTTTTGTATTTGACCGAATCTTTGCTAAAACTCTTTTAATACAAAATATCTATACTAACCAATATTCCTTTCAATACTTGCTAGCCCGTTGGTCTAGTGATGTAAATACCGGGCCAAGATCTCGGGGTCCGGGGTTCGATTCCCGGGTCAGACGTTAAGACGCTGACTGCAGCCGATGACCTTGAGCAATGAACACGCCCACAAATTTATTCGTCTTTGAATTTCTTTGGAACGCGCCACAGCTATCACTGTCGATTCTCGTAGGAGTGACAGAGAAAAAGCGCATGGAATAGAAGGGCCTAAGTGCCAAACAACAAAATTCGTTGTGCAATTTAAAATTGCCATTTTATTAAAAATCTAAATCAGCCATTTGCTTTAAGCAACATGTAATATACAATATAGCAAAATTTTATTATCATTGTTATACGGACTGCTGAGAAAAATGGTAATTTATGTATTTTCAGAGGCTACTTTGAGATTTTTTTCTATCGAGAAAAGTTTTTAGTATCGTGTTTTGGAAACAGCCACCTGGTCAAAAATATGATCAATTACAACTACATAGAATTTGGCAACAATACGAGCCATAGGCTTAAAGCAAAACAATCTTCATTGAGCTCAATTTGGCTCATGTCAGCGTCTTAAAAGCTTAGAATTTTCGAACATTGCTCGGGTTTGTGATCATCGGGCGCCGGGCTAGTGATCTCCGACCCGCATTTGGCAAGCATGGCAATTATGCCTGTACCCATCATTGCTATGGGAACTTGAACTCAATGATGGAACTACGCGAAGCCTAGGACTCGCCGCTTTTGGGCTGAGTGCCTTCCGCACTAGCCTAAAACCCGCCCGGTGAAGCTGTAACGGCCTTCTGACACAGCATAGGTCCTTTCAAAAAAAAAAAAACAGTAAAAAAAAAGTGCCTTACAGTGGGATATTTTTCATTAATTGCATGGCTTGTTTTTGATTTTGTTTGGTTTTTGTTTTGTCAAAAACAACAAAAATTGGAAATTATCGTATGAATATTTCCAAAACAGTTTGTACCAAACAAACTTACATTCACATTTATAATACATACTTATAAGTAAGGATATGTGTTCGTATCCAAAATAAATGAGTTATTTCCTTCATTAAATTTTAAGATATTTGACGTTGCCCATTCCAGTGTTTGCGATCGTACACGCAGCTTAATAAAAACCTAGCGGGGTAAAATTACAAGAAATCGCGAGGGAAATCGTAACCTGCCGACAATGTTAACAATTCAGTTTGGGGGACTTTGAAGAACGGGAAGACTTTGAAGAACGGGAAGACGGCTTGGTGGATTAATGGAGGCACCTCAGCGAGTGAATGGATGGCGTCCGATTTGGTTTGGAAGAGACACGACAGCAAGTATACTGAGCTTGAGACACATGCCGTTATAGAGTGAGTGAAACATTTCTTTTTATATGGACATATTAATAAATATTAACATATTAATATGGGTCCGTATAAAAAAAATAATTAATCTTACAAATATTTTAAATGCGAATGTTTGGATGGATGTTTGTTGCTCAATCTCGCTAGAACGGCTGAAAGAATCTGGATGGAATTTGGCACTGAGATAGATTACGGGCTGGATTTAGCTACCTTTTTATCCCAAAAAAAAAACGGTATCTGTGAAATAATTTTATAATTTCGAAATTCCACGCGTACACTTCGTACGGCTTCGTACTAACTCCATAAGTCTGTTATGTTTACTACGATCACACTGCTAAACGATACTATACAATTTAATTTGGTATGGAGATGGTTAGATACCCTAAAATGGACATAAGATACCTTTTGTCCCGGAAAATATCCCTGGAACACCCCTTCAAGAAGGAAATCAATAATTTTCAATTTTCTATAGGCACAGATAGCGACTGTGAAAATTTTGGTGATCTCTAAGGTGAGTAAATAACACCGAATATCGTCGCGGGTAGGCGTGCTAGTCATTAAAATAAAAGTCTGATAGCATTAAAATACGTCGCAAAAAAAAAACTTATCTTATTTCATTTTTTATTTCATCTTTTTACCTTCAAGTTAACGTCATTGAATTGTTACTGTATTTATTTTCACCTACAAGGTGATCTTTTAACGTAAAATTGCTATATACTTCATGTGACCTAAGCAAACACTTTGTATGGTAAATATTAGACGCAATCCACCTTTGCTAAGAGCCCCGGGGCATTTTCTGAAGAGTCCGAACACTTACCGGTTTTGTCTTATGTAGGTGTTATTTTTTTTGTAATTTTAGGGTTCTATTAAAGGATCCAAAGAATTGACTTCCTAAAACATTGTTCCCTCATTTAGCGAGCGTTATTAAGGGAGCAAATCAAACCTGCACGCAGTCAATGCCAAACGCAAACAGGGCTCTAGTGCTAATGGAAGGCGAAATACGAGTAGCTATCCACTGGCAAATGATTTAAACTATACTTATGGCATGTTAAGAGCCCGTCCCATCACTTACAACATTGACTAAAAATTAAAAGTATCTACTGAGTACTATTACAGTTAAAATAAGAATTATTAAAAACAATTGACTAGCAGCGTGTCTTTAAAAAGACAAAAGACAGAAACTATAATGAAAGGAAGTTTCCAACAAAAGATAAATGTCAAATGTCGTCTTTGAACCGAAAGAATGTGTCCGTGCACCTAAAACCCAATCAGAAATTCGTTCGCAGCGAACAAACAGCAATACTCGATCGTAAAGACCTAAGATCTTAGTCTACATGTGGTTCTCAACATTTAACCCAAAATATTATTAGTGTCATAGAGTTTTGGAGTTATAGTGTACTGTACACTATATTTGATAGCCACTGGCTAGATCTTGTTGATGTTATTTTATTAATGTTATAATGAATTCGGAAAATAACCATTGCACAATCAACAGCTTTTTAAATTAATACACACCTGTTTCACAATCGTTGAGTAAAGTTCTGGGTAAGCTACTTCGACCCTATCTGCTCAGTAAACTATTTTTCAGGTTTCACAATCCCTGAGTACGGTTAATCACCACTTTATCTGCTCGTTAAGTTCATCACCGGATGCACTGCCAAGTAGCCTTTTACTTGACAAGTAAATTTAAAAAGATAACCTCAAATACGTCATTTTCAAATTTTCATCAGCAACAAGTTATTTTATTATTTAAAAAGACAGTTTTGCAGTCATTGTAAAATAACACAATGTTCGTAATGGTAAATTCAATGCAATCAAAATCACCACACAAAAAGTACCAAACGTCGGCAAATTTGACATTTGTCATTTACTGACTAACTGACGTTGACTCGACATAGACTTTTTGTTGAAACCTCGTTGCGTTCCATTCTTACAGAAACATTGATTTTAGAAAAGGTGAAATGACTCATTTACATTACAGTGTCAACATTTTTTTACGAATTTATTGTTTTTATTACTTATAATCATAGCAAAAAATATTTTTAATGATAATTCTGTGATTACTATATTTTATAGAAACACATAAATTATTCTTACCTTGAAACGAAACGTAACTTGTAAGTAAGTATTAAATATAATCTTCACTTTAATTTACTGATTGGATGATTGTGTAACGCAAAGAAAGTTAACGACAGGATTTAACCTCTATGTAATTAACTCGTTGAGTAACTACTTAAGCCTTTACTTAATGATTGTGAAACAGACCCAAAAATTATCTGACATGACATTTATATTTTTGTGTCAAGTTGCAATTCGATTAGAAAATTGTTATTTATAGCATAAGTTTATTTGACTTCATGTAACATTATTGTGATACTTATTTGTCTTGTTTACATTGCATCTCCGAGACATACTTTCACTTAAGTTTAAAATGTTAAATTACATAATATGATACATAATGTAAAATATTTGCCGTTAACCGTTCAAGTTTCTTTTTTTCATATTTACAATATGGCATAACCTGCATCCTGTGTACAGTACAGGAGACCAATTCTACTATCGTAAATTATCAAAACGTAAACGCAACAATTGACGAAACGCAACTAGTTAAACGTCAAGTTTTCGTATTCTTTAAGCAATATCGGTAGCGTTTCAGCTCACCTTATGGATCGATCGAAACTAAGTTGAACGATTTCCTAAATTCATATTCCATCTGATTTGATGTTGCTGTCAGTCGATGCGCACGCAGCCTAAGACCAACGTTTCAACTGTCAAAATAACCGGTCGATCATAAGCTACTAAAAGGCTACTTTTGTTGGAATAATAGCTAGCGGTTCAGCTTACGTTTAGATTTCGTTTAGTAAAAATGGTTAGTAGAATACAGTCTTATGTGACAACGGAAGTTGACATTTAGTTGCGTTTCGTCAATTGTTGCGTTTACGTTTTGATAACTTACGTTGGTAGAATTGGTCTCCAGAACAGTAAGAATAACGATGATATTAAAACAAGTCGTTAAAACGATTTTGCATTGAAACTAAAGCTCTACTGGCTACAAATAAGATAATATTTAGTACATTAATCAAACCTTGTCACTGTTCTTAACGCTGACGCTTTAGTACCTTTCCTTAAACATGGGTACTTCTACTACCTAGTTTGATAGTAATAATAATTGATTTTATTTGTAATTTACCAAAACTCAATTAAAACTTCAATACTTTAAGTAAGTAATGGGTTATCATCATTTGCCAGTCTAGTGCTGACTAAATGACAAAATATACGAGGTTTGAGAACAACTTGCTAAGTCTCAGGTCGGAGCTAGCCTCAAATACTTGTTGCGGGGCCTCGGGGATCGCCAACATCGCAGCCGCTGTAAGGCTGGGCTTAACGGTCTGGGCTTTCGTTTTCGCTTTAAATCCACTTCACCGACTACATTGACGTTTTCCACCATACCTACTAAAAATATTTTCCTTAGTTTAACCTTCTAACCATGGTGATTATAGCTGTACCCATCATTGCTGTGTTATCTTAAATTTAATGAGGAATACCTGTGCCATGCAGTAGGGTGATATAAGACCATTTCTTTACTTCTAACCCAATCTGCGATGAGTTTTTTTAAGTAGCTTAGTTCGATTATAACATTACTAGCGGACTTGAGATACTGTGTTCTGTTATCCATTCGCCGATCGCGGCATAGTTAATACCATAATTCAAGAAGATGTACCTATCTGAAAAAGAAAAAAATATATTGTCTAATGCCGCTGCGTATAAAATCTGTGTTGACCGATTTGCGCAGTTTTGTCGATCGTGTGAATGGAAATCATTGCAGATTACTGTTCATCGGTGGTAGTTGTATTTTCTATTAGATAAATCTTTTTAAGCGTGCCATTTTTTTCATGATTACTGATCTTTCCTCTTCAGTCTAATCATCTTCGGAAGAACGAAATTTGCGACAGAGGTCTTATTCCTCCTGCAAGACAGATAAAGACACATAGTTCGTAATATCGGAAACTCATTAAAAACAATGACATGGTACTACAAACTGGAAACAATAAACGCTTATTACAGTGAAAAAAAGTTTAAATCAGCATGAAATACTCATACTCTCTAGTAGACATAATATCTAGCACGCAATCAGTCGCGGGAACGAGTAACGTCAGCGAAAGTCATACTGACGCGCCGAGTTTTCATATTTTAAACTTCAAACAACCTTGCTTTCACATTTTAAGGGATTCTTTTTTTGAAAAAATTTTGTTTTTAAATAGGTAGTAATTATTTGTTGCGTCGTGTTTAAGCTTAGTTGATACCTAGAGCTGTAGTAGCCCGTATAGCAAAACCTGATTTTAGACCGTTAGTTTTATATTTTTAACTAAAGGCAGTTTAACTAAAAGACCATTGTGCCTGATTCCATAAAACTTAAACAAGGATTTTCTCTTCTTCTAAAATAAATACAACCTTAAATCTCAATAAGATTTCTGTGTGCGACTGAAGCTTGAAACCCCAGCGTAACCTTCGAAGTTTCAAGGCCATCTTGTTTGACAAGTGAAACAATAATTGAAACAGATACAGTTAATGATAGCCCGGAGTCCATAGGACGTAAAGTACGATGGTACCGAAGGTTTATTCAAATTATTAGGCAATATTTAGGGATTTAATGCAGGACTAATGTATTGTGTAACTCATTTTTATAGAATAACTAGCGGACCCCGCGAACTTCGTATCGCTTCAGATATTAGATTTTGACGTCTTAAATGAGTTAAATGTCATTGTCATCAAAAATATGGCGGGGTCGGAAAATCTTATGTCTGTACGGGAGTATAGAGAAGTGTTACTTTTTTACTTTTTCAGGCTATTTTCCAAAAAAAATTCTGTGTAAGAACCATCCTCGTACTTCAAGGAATATTATAAAAAAGGAATTAGCGAAATCGGTTCAGCTGTTCTCGAGATTTGCGCTTAGCAACACATGCAGCGATTCATTTTTATATTATAGATGAATAAAATAATTTGGATTAACTTATGAAATTACTTGTGTTTCCGTATCTTCATAAATGGCTTTGCGTTATAAATCAATTGAAGACAATCTTGTCAGAAACGGTTATTCAAGGAATTGTTTTTTATTACTAAAAAAAAAAAACCGACCATAGCGAGTCGGACTCGCGCACGAAGGATTCCGTACCAAAAAGGAAAAAAAAACGGGTTTGTTGTATGGGAGCCCCCCTGAAATATTTATTTTATTTTGTTTTCATTTGTATTGCGGCAACAGGAATACATACATTTCAATTTTCTAGTTATCGCGGCTCTTGAGATATATACTTACATCAGAATTTAACTACACAATAAATGAAACAAAACTCAAAAATGTCTATGAATTTCGAGATTTGGGCATAATACATGATTCTAAGTTAACTTATGAGAAACACGTCGATCACATAGCAAAGAGAGCAAATAAGACTCTGGGTTTTATCATGCGTTCTTGTTCTCAATTTCAGATCGTAAAGGTTGCTAAAATTTTATATTGTTCGATTGTGCGTAGTATCCTCGAGTATTGTTCACAGGTTTGGAATCCACAATACAATGTCTATGTTAACCAGCTAGAGGAAGTTCAACGTAGATTTATGAGTTTTTTGCAGTTTAAGAGTAAATGTTATGCCAGTAATTACGAAGCGAGATGCAGAAAGCAGCACATATCACTGCTACATAAATAGCTCAATCTAAAATTGACTCTCCTCATCTTCTCTCTTTAATAAACCTGCAAGCCCCTAGCAGGACTTTGATACGACCTGTAACTCTGTTTAGTCCTCACAGTGCCACCAAATACAGAAAGAATTCGTTCAAAGTTGCAAAGTCAGCTAACGCCTTTAACTCTATGGCCGACCGTTTCGAGCTTGACCTCTTTAATTCCAGTGTAAATAGCGTTAAAAAAAATGTATCCAGGGACTGGTTTGATGAGCACTCAAACTAAATTTAATGTTTTTGTGTAATAATTTAGTTCGCCAAACAAGCATATAGAAATCCATATGCGAAAACATGTAAATGGTAGATAGTTTTTAATGTGTAATTTTTACTAAGTAACTCAAACTGTATGTTTTCCTAAGAAAATAACATAAAATAAAATAAATCAGTTCAACACGTCAGTGTTTCATTTTAAATCTTTCGTTTCTCAGTTCAACCAATTTCATAGCCCATACACATCGTCTGTGTCGAGGAATTTATTTAAGACTTTACGCTGTCAAGGGTCTAAACTAGTCGGAAATTACTAGTATTCATTTGCATGGGCATTTGGTACGACTACGTATATTCATGACTAGCTGTTGCCCGCGACTTCGTCCGCGTCAACTTCTGTTATTATGATGACTATTTTTGCAACATTTTTTATTCATGCTTTGCTCCTATTAGTCGCAGCGTAATGTTATATAGCCAACACAAAAATAATTTTTCAATTCGGACCAGTACTTCCTGAGATTAGCGCGTTCAAACAAACAAACAAACAAACAAACTCTTCAGCTTTATAATATTAGTATAGATAGTACAATGTCATTTTTTTCAGTCAATAAAAGATTGATCATGTAAAAATCAATGTCGGTTGTGCGAAGTTAGTTACGAACTTACTATTTTCATTGTATGTTGTGTAATGGTCGCCCGGGGAACTCAACCGAAGTGCTTAATTGAAACAGATGTTTCAAATTAATTTAAATTCGCTTACACTAGTGTCCAAACCGTGGGTAGACACTTCAATATTAGATATTATCTTTGTATGTCACCGTAAAACACACGTCAGATTATAAACTGACGGTAGGTTAGGTTAGTTATTGTTAGTTATAAATTTAGTTTATGAATTTCCTAGAAAATTTATAAATTTGCGGTTCTTGTTATTTTCCGGTGATATATACACTGATTCAGTTGCAATGCGGAATGAGTGCATTTCCACTTTATTGAGTCACTTTTTGTGCCGCAGCACCGTTACTGTAACGGGAAGATTATTAAGAAAGGATTATATTACAACATTAGAATTCAAGTTTGTGGGCCGAAGATCTGGTAGTGGTCGTAGGAAGCCGCTAGATGCGGGTGAGGTCCGATCGTTGTGGAGATCCTTAGAAGAGGTCTATCTCCAGCAATGGACGTCATTTTCACTATGATGATGATAATTACGTAGGATTTTGAACTTTATTGGTGCACTAACACATAAAGTTTGAAATATTACAAATCTATACTAATATTATAAAGCTGAAAAGTTTGTTTGTTTGTTTGTTTGTTTGAACGCGCTAATCTCAGGAAGTACTGGTCCGATTTGAAAAATGCTTTTTGTGTTGGATAGTCCATTTATCGAGGAAGGCTTTAGGCTATATAACATCACGCTGCGACCAATAGGAGCGAAGCATGAGTAAAAAATGTTGCAATAATAATCGCGATCGTAATAACGGAAATTGACGCGGACGAAGTCGCGGGGAACAGCTAGTATGACCGAAAGCAAATTACTTTCTGATTTTGCTATTTGAAATTCAAAATTTAAATTCAGGACGGAAAAAGCAGTTGTGAAGTACTCGTATATTGTGATTAAAGAATAAACATCATTTGTCTTGCTATTAAACTTGTTTATTTTACCCGAATTCGGCTTTTATAATAATTTTAATGTTGGTTCTTATAATTGTTTCAGTTACCGCTGCTTCCAAAATTTAAAAAAAGAACGTTTCCTTTACCGTAATTGTTTGACCGTCCTGGATAATTTCAGCATTTGGATGCAATTTTACTTCAGAGTTTATTAAAAATTCTGACTTTGGGTAAAATTAAATAATAAATAACAGTAACATCCTATAATCATCCCACTGCAGGGAAAAGGCCTCCATCATTGAATTTAAGTTACCACAGCAATAATGGGTGCTGGCATAATCACCACGCTTGCCAAATGCGGGTCGGTGATCACAAACCCGAGCAATGTTCGAAAATTCGAAACTTTTTTTTTTGCTTGCGACCCGGGGATCGAACGCGGGACCCCTAGATCTTGGGCTAAAACATCTAGACCAACGGGTTTGGAGAAATGAAAATACATTCTTTTTTAGATTTCGCATTTTAGCTGAAATTTAAGAATTATTTTAAGCAAATAAAAACATACTTTACAGTTATCTACTATGGATTTAGTTGTTATTGTAGGGAACATCCCAAATACACAAGGATAAACCAGAAGTAAAAAAAAATCTTCACGGTTAACGAAAACGCAAGTTATATAGATCCACGACTTTATTTGTGTTTCCGTTATACGTATGGCTTAGATTTGGAGTGATTATCATTTCATCTTCATTAGTCCACAAGGCCTCTTCGAAGAAGGATTTTGTCTTAATCGCCACGGCAGGTGGGTTGGCGATCGCGGTTTAGCCAATGGTAATGAGAAGACGTTGCTCTACGCCTTCTTCAGGCAATATACACCTTTAATGATTTCAAACTACACCCATAAGACTAGAAGGGGGTGCTGTTCACATGTTGATTATTATAATAGACCATAGAAATATAAAAGTATATCTATGTAATATACTATTAAGGATTCAGTCCGTAAAGTTTACGAAGTTTGAACTGTAACTACATGCCTAAAGGTACAGAACCTAATAAGTACAGAATAGCACATTAAGCAATACACTGGGGCATCTTAACGTCTTTGACATAGGTGCTAGTTTGCAATAAAAACGTACTGGCCTCCGAAGTATTTATCAAATAAATAGTTCATGCTAATCGATCTCGCACTTACCCGTGTCAAGATTTACCTGTAATGGGTGTTAACCTGAACTTGGGTATACTTATTAAATTTGGGCCGTAAAATCGACTTACGGCAGTACCCGCACTCTTAGTCAAAACTGCGTTAAATTGTTTAGACTTTCGTAAGACCGTCAATGTAACCTTCCATCATTTTCACTATTAATATGAGTGTTATTTTGTAAAAATATTGTTCCTATATGATCCGGAACTAAAACTGAGACATTTTTTCAACGTCGTTGTGCAAACTAGTCGGCTTTGTGGGTATAAATGCCTGTAAAACCAATTATAAACATTGTTTTTTAATAAATAATAATAATAATAAAAAAAGTAGAAATTAAAAGAATGAATATTCATTTGATCAAAACTATTGCTTGCTAATCTTATTTAGAAATACCTACTTCGATAAAGTCTAAGTAGGTATATCTAAATAAGTGGCCATTAATCACAAATATATTTACGCGCATAACTTCCGACGAATGCATCAAATTGGTTAATTCTTTTTTTTACATTTGTAGTGGTCATGAGAAGATTTTCATGGAAAAACAACTTTTTTAGTAATATAGACCATTTGCTTGTTTGGTTGTGGCGAGGATGACGCCAACAACCGTGTTGAGATATATGTGCGGGGTAACTCCGTAGAATCGTTTAATAACGAAAGTTTGTAGTTTCACTAATATATTGTTCTACACACGCAAAACACATATGCAATTTAAAAGTCAGAAGGAAGAAGATAGACAGTACAGATAGAAATAATAAGCAAAGCTAACGTAAATCTCGACTGGTATGCCGTCCTAGCGGCCAATGCATCTACGCATTGCAATAATGCTGACACTCGCAAAATATCAATGTGCGTCTTTCCATTACACTCGGCCGGCAATTACACTGTTCGATCCGTTACGTTATTTAGATAATGTAGTACGATAAATTGTTATGTTCATAATGTAAATATTAAGTATAAATATGTAATATTAAATATATGTTTGCAATAGTATAATAATGTTTTTAATATGTAAATAAATAGTTATAAGTTGTTCTAATTTAGATATAATTTTAGTTTGCATATTTTGTTTTGTATTGTGTATTATTAATTAAATAGGTATATGTAGATAAATATATGTAAGTTACCTACAGCTTGCATTATCTTCCTTGATAAACTCGTGCAAAGCTGGGAAGGACGACTAGTCTTATTTATTTTGTTGCAAAAATGAACTTTCATACTGGTAAGTAAAAAACCTTTTTAAAAAGGCTGTACTTCGCTGGCTCCTTGTGTGACGAACTTTGTGTTAGAGTTGTTTGTTAGCATTCAAAGACAGGTCATAGCTAGTTCAAGTATGTTACTATAGTACTATAATATTAATAAAGAATATGAAAAGTCAAGACAAAAATCTTTAATGACAAATATAGATATAATCAAATTTTTATTTGTTTTGCATAGTATAGCTTAAAATTGGATAGAAACGATTTTTTTTTACACTTAAGGAGTAGGAAAATAGATTTAACAAATATATATATATATAAAAATGAATCCCTATTTCCCTTGGTCATCGCATCACGCGTGAACGGCTTGACCGATTTCGCTAATTATTTTTTGTTTTGTTTATTATTGTCAGGAGAATGATCTTATGAAAAAAAAAAAAAAAAGTTGCGCGGAAAATTAGAAAATTTAAGAAAATTTAATCACCATACTAAATTATTTGTAATGTAACCTTATCTGTTTTTGACAAACTAAACTTTGATGTTTGGCGTTTCACATAACATTGACAGTATGCGTGCTGCAAATATCGTCAAATATGGGGTAAAATGCACAATTTTGCACATGGCCAGTAATATGTCACCTGTTACCGTGACGGAAAATCAACAAAACTATTTATATACCTACACGCCAAAAAAAAATAAACAATTGGCAATTTTTTTTTAAACCATTTTGTAACCAATTTTCTTAGTTAAGATAGGACAACGTCTGTCGAGTCCGCTAGTTAATATTAGGGGTTAAAGTATGAAATTGCCGTTTTGTATGGACGAAATCGAGAAAAGTCATTTTTCCATACTAACAATTTTTTAGTTTTTTTTAAAAACGCCTGATCCGTTTTCGATGCAATTAAAGGTGAAAGTTAGATGGTTATAAAGCTACGCATTATAGTATTTAAATTTCTGAAAATCATAGTATATAATACAAATATACTTAATTGAAGCAAGAAGGTAAGCTGACACATTGTAAGGGGTCTTTTCAACGACTTCCTTTGAAGTAATAGGCACTAGTATTGCATTTTTTTTAGTCAAAAGTTACTTTATTTAGTTTTTGATACAATACAAAAAGAATTACGCAATAATACGACTACACTTAAGAGCTATAAACAAAATAAAAAGTGGGAAAATAATCGGCAATTTCATACTTTAACCCCTATTATATAAAGATAACTAGCTGTTGCCGGCGACTTCGTCCGCGTCAATTTCTGTTATTATGAACGCGATTATTTTTGCAACATTTCTCACTGATGCTTCGCTCCTATTGGTCGCAGCGTGATGTTATATAGTCTAAAGTCTTCCTCAATAAATGGACTATTCAACACAAAAATAATTTTTCAAATCGAACCCGTACTTCCGGAGATTAGCGCGTTCAAACAAACAAACAAAAAAAAATCTTCAGCTTTATAATATTAAGTATAGATAGATTTAACCCACTCTAATTTGGTGGCTTATTTCACACTTTCTATCGATAATTATGTTGTAAGAAAAATATATTACGGTTATCAAGATTTATTTAGTATTCTAAGGCTATGATAGCTTATGGAATTATAATATTGATCAGCTTGTGGAATTCAAAAGGCTGAGAGCAGGTTCTACCGCTCTACGAAAACATAGTGTGATAATCCACCCGACGACATGAGGAGGTTCTTGCAAACTCTTGGTAAATATATTCAAGGGACGTAGTCTAACTCGTGTAGAGTCCTAAGTGACTGGTTATAGCCGTTTGTGGTCGCTATAAAGAAATTATACCTAGAGTTGGGAGATAAATAATAACTCTTCAAGGTCAATTTACAGGACTGATTGCATTTTATTATCTGGATATAGCAGTTTGGCAAATAGTGGAGAAAAAACGCTGCTGCCAGTCTTCTACTGGCAGACTTCTTTAGTCGCCTTACTACGACACAGAAAGAAACAGAGTGGTGCTATTCTTTTAAAATGCCGGCACCAAACGAACTACCAAAGAACAGAGTTGTAGTTGATTCCTATTATGAGTTTAAGTGCTATTTGTCAAAGAAAATTCGCACAAATTATGATGATAATCTAGTAATTTTGAGCAAAAAAGGACACTACACAATGTCACTGCATTAGAAATTTACTTCACTAGATCGGGTTGCAATTGAATCAATATCAAGTTTTGGTAATTTGTAGTTTTATTTTAAAATCTTTGGAATACAAAGAAAAGTGTCATTTTACATAATTTACTTCACTAGATCGGGTTGCAATTGAATCAATAACAAGTTTTGGTAATTTGTGGTTTCATTTTAAAATCTTAGGAATACATAGAAAAGTGTCATTTTACATAATGAAAACGTGAAAAAGTTTTTCCTAGAACTTACAAGACAAAAACCTTTTCGTTTAAGACAAACCTTACTAGGACTTTGATATTACCCAAGCTTTAAAATTCTATTGTTACTTTGAAATATTTTCAGCATCGTAATGATTTTCTTATTAAGGATACTTGTTATTGGAACATAGGTATTTTATGAATATAATTTTTGCCATCGTTCTTTGTCTTTGACAAAAGTGAGATGGGAATTAAAATTTATTTTCAACACAAAAAAGATACAGTCCTTAAACTGACGCGTTTATACACATGTGACCACTGACGTCATTTCGATGATATTTTTGTCAATTAGGTACATTAACCTAGTATAATTAAAGTTGAAAATTGAAAATACAATTTCTTGAATAATATATCTACTGTTGATGACTACGAAAATGTCAATGATTTTAAAATCACCCCGTATATTTGCTAAATTGTTTAAACATGTTTTTTGTACTTAGGATTTTGTCTTCTATTATTTGATACCCCACTCGTAATGACTGTTAACTTTTTTTTCATAGTACTTACCCCAATCGTTGTAGCATTCGTCATGTTGCTTTTTTTTTCAGCAAATGGTAGCCTATGTTGCCCTGACTATATTAAGATACCTCATTCACAAAAATCGACTCAGTAGTCTAGCCGCAAATGTGAAACTGACATAATACCCACATATACAGGATGAAATTTTAACCACCTTCCAAATTTTAATATATCAATCAACGAGACAAAAAACAAATGACGTATTTTTTCTTTTGGTATAGCCCAGTACAAAAATGTCAAGATAAAGCACTTAGAAAATGTCCGCAAAAAATCTAAATTTTTTGTTATGGCCGCCTAGAAACACTTTTTTTACGCGATTCGCATCTCATTTATTCATTACGATACTATTCATACATCTTTGATTTTCCCTTTATACCTTATCAGGCCTAGGACCGTAAGAATTTAAAACTATATTGCGAAAAATATTTTCGGGTGAAAGCTTGATTTTCATTTTTTACTTCATAAATGGCCTCTAAATACGATACCGAACGCCTATAAAAATTATGGAAAGTGGTTAAAATTTCACCCTGCATACATTATACATAGACTGCTAAAACCAAAAACTTTCCTGTTGGCTTTGCTGTTGTTGAGTAAAAAGAAGAACTGATTACAAACTAACTAATCCCATTGTTTGGTAAGGAAAAAACTCACATACTCAAAATGTTATAATGCTGACTGTAACATGATAATAGGTACATTAAGCAAACGTGGCCTACGCTTATCTTGTGAACGCGAATGTGCCAAGCAGTTAGGTGCAAAGACATTAAAATTATCGGAATTGTGCCCCAAATTAGACATTCGGGATAAATGGAAAGCAATTCCGTGGGGCGGCCCACTAATGCATCGGAGATTGGTGTGCGTTCACATTGACGAGCGGAGAGACACGCGAGCGTTTAATCTTAGGTATATGTTGAAGTGGGGCCATGAAATTAATTACACGTGACGGTATTTTAGACTAGTAGCAGACTTAAGTGTTTCGGAACTAGTGTAGACAGTGAGAAATGTTACTGATGTCGAAATACAACACAAAATTTATAACAACATGCCATCATTAGACTAATATTCTAATGTCCTTATTAATTAGAGTAATACCACAATTTATTATAAATTAAAAATTGGTACCTTGGGCTGAGATAAAGCGCAGCGCATTGAACTCGATTATTAATATGAGGCAAGTCTCGAAATGTTTACAAGAAAAATATTTACTAGAAAACTAACTTACTATACCGGTTTGACCTAGAAAGTTTTAACATAAGTTGTAAAAAAAAGTAATACTCTTATTATTGCTATGAATATGGTTGAATTCAAATGCAATGCAGACCTTAATTCAAACTGGTAGATCATTTTATTCAATGACCCTCAAAATAGTCTCAAAAGAAATATTTCATAAACGAAACATGTCTTTGAATGTATGGCTATAAAAGTTATTTTTAAAATAAACGAGCTATAACTAATTCGCGTTTTTACTTTGCAAGTTTTCAGATATTCTATGGATCAAAATATGAGATATATTTCTAAACAAATTAATTAGGAATTCACCGTGGGAGTAAAGTTCAGATACCGAGAAATTTATAGTAATGCAAAAAATACTGATAAAAGTTTTTAGTGGCATAAAATTTTACCTAGAATGAGCGAGTAGATTAGCGATATAGTAATATTTAGATAGTTTTGTGTGAAATTAAAGGGAATATTGCCTTTAAATACTCCATATATTTTTTTAAAACTTATTAATATTATTAAAAGCATCCATATTATACCTCACAACGCCCCTTGGTCTAGTGGTTTAAATACCAGGCCAAGAACTTGGGGTCCCAGGTTCGATCCCCAACAAAAAGTTTCGGGTTTGTGATCACCAACCCGCATTTGGCAAGCGTGGTGATTATGGCAGTTCCCATCATTGCAGTGGTAACTTGAATTTAATGATGGAGGCCTTTTCCCTGCAGTGGGATGATTATAAGCTGTTACTTTTTTTTATTTTTATTTAACCTCTGTTAAAAAAATGAACGTGAATCTAGCCATCAATATGAAGTCATGACTAGAATCATTGTTTAACGCTTCCGATTATGAACATGTTCATAGCCTAAAATAGGTGTGCATTTTATTACACATTAGCCTGTGTTCTGAGTCACTAAAACACCTGTCTTAGTCTATAAACTATATTAAAGCAACGGTCTATTAGTTTTCAGAAATGTATGTATAGTAAGATTTATCATCACCTTCTTTTGCCTGCCAATCAATAAACTATTGCAACAAGCTCCAATCTAAGTGGAATTTGTATTGACTTAAGGTGAGTCCAGACTATGTAACATTTCATTTTATTAAACATGTTTTATTAATACAATTTTATGACGACAACATATTATTATGTTGGTATAACAAATTTTATTTTTGCTCAATATATTAAATATTAAGCCCAGTATCAACGTTTAGTTCAATTTCATACTCAAAATGATAAAGGTTGTTGTATCAACTAGCAAAACGTCTTCTCGTGTCGAAATTTGATACTGTACTTATAACTGTTAACATTTTAGTTATTGTTGTTTTGTTATAATATGTGTACAGTACTGTTTTATGTTTCAATATATATAATTTATATTTAAGACATGCCACACTGGGCCACACAGAGCCATCTAGTCCCAAATTAAGGTACTATTAAGTACCCTGTCGTATGGGGTACTAGACAACCGATAAACTTACTTATATACTTTTTTTTTTTTTTTTTTGTAAATACATACTTACAATACATAGAAAACACCCAGACCAGTACAAACAGACATGTTCATGCACACAAATATTTGTACTGTGCGGGGATCGAACCCGCGACCCATGGCTCAGAAGCAGCGTTAACTACCGCTGATCCAAATGGTCGTCAAATAATACAATAATACTAAGGTCTCTTGCTCAGTATCTACTTATCGTGGCAGCTTAAGACGTGCTACGAAGCTAGTATTTTTCGTGAGCTTAGAAGTTAAACAAAAATAAATAGTTATTAATATATACAGCAATCAAGAAAAAAGTGTCTTAAAGTAATATATAACAATGTTGAAAATGTTGATGTGTTATACATATAACAAAAGTAATATATTGATATTCATTTATTCACTACATAATTTGATCTTAATTTATCATTCAGAATTTCAATCAAATATAAAATAAAAATAGTGTCAGCTTGTATGTATAACATGTTACATGATCTAGACGCACCTTAAGCTTTCACACTAAGCGGCTTTAAGGTAGCGCAGCATCCGCAATTACGAGCGTTGCATATTATAACGTGATTAAACCGAGCTGCTGTCAATTTTATGAACAGACAAAATAAATCTTGGACAGACAGACATGGCTCAACTATTAGGTTAGACTACTAATGAGGTGGTTTTTAATTCGTCGAGTACCTATAGTTGTTTTTTTTTATAACCATGCATATTTTACTAGGACATCCACTGATTTCGATGTTTTTCCGATAGGATATGTGTTAGATTTGGATTCGCTGATTAGAAATAAAAAAATTCAAGCCTGAACAATGAAAACAAGGTTGACAGTCTAAAACGCTCGCGCCTGTGAACACGTTCATGGCCTAACATAGGTGTAGTTGTGGCAGTGCGCTTAAGGTTCCCTAATCCTACTGTAGCCGCCGTCTCAGGTCATTAAGATCTCTGTCTCTGTCTATTCCATTATGCAAGGCCACTGTTTGCGAAGGGAATATTATTTGAGAGCAAACACCAAGCACCTATTCGTGGTCGGGAGCAATTCGGGTGTAGGATGGAAGGAGTCTTGTGGTCTTGATGCAATATAGATTTTGCTTGTTATGATTTCTAAGTGAATGTTTTTTGAGTTGATTATAGACACAGAATTAGTTTAAAGTCTAGATGCATTTATATTCAATGCATTTAGTTTTAGACATAACTTTAAATTATCGCTATCTCTATAACAAATTGGGAATTGATCTGATCTTCAAACAGATCATCCTGCTATAAATCCTTTAAAGGACGGTTTCCAGATTTAATAGTATAATAATATTTCAGGACACTACACTGGGTCACACAGAGCCATCTAGTTCCGAAATGAGCCATTACTATAAGCGTTGGATTATGGACAATTATGGATACTAGACGAATGATAAACTTATTTAATTTTTGTAAATAACTTATTTTACATACGTAACACCCAGACCAGTACAAACAGTAATAATTAAAACTATTCTTTACTGTTCCCAAACTTTAAACTATCTTCACCCAAATTGAACTTAATCTTTTTAGACACTTCCTTTCCTACATATAGTATTAGGGGTTAAAGTATGAAATTGCCGTTTTGTATGGACGAAATCGAGAAAAGTCATTTTTCCATACTTACAATTTTTTATTTTTTTTAAAAACGCCTGAACAGTTTTCGATGCAATTAAAGGTGAAAGTTAGGTGGTTATAAAGCTACGCATTATAGTATTTAAGTTTCTGAAAATCAAAGTATATAATACAAATATACTTAGTTGAAGCAAGAAGGTCAGCTGACACATTGTAAGGGATCTTTTCAACGACTTCCTTTGAAGTAATAGGCACTAGTATTGCATTTTTTTTTATATATTAAAAATAAAAAGTGGGAAAATAATCGGCAATTTCATACTTTAACCCTTATTATGCGTAAAAATTAAAATAGTTTTTGTAAGAAATCCTTAAGCATTCAGCATTAGGAGTATGGAATAAAAATATCGTGATAGGGATAAAGCTGTGTCCCGAATTGAGTTGTGAAATTAGAACAGCCATGCTTCTGGCTGTAAGAATTCCGAGGTATTTTAATTGTGAGGAGCCCGACCTTATTTGTAATGAATTCGAGAGAGACCTCGCCTTGGAATTTCCATTTAAGCGGTACCTATCTGTTTGTAAGCGCGTGTTCACATCGACAAAGCACATTAATATGACGAGATATAATAGGCTCCTTTAGAAAATTGTTCATATGAACTCGTAAGAACCAATAGCCGTTGGGGCGGAAAGGTTCCTGAATGGCGACCGCGGACGACGATCTGTAGGTAGGCCCTAACAGGTGAGCCGTCGATCTGGTGAAGGTCGCGGGAAGCCTTTGGATGCGGGTGGCGCGGGACCAACCGTTGTGGAGATCCTTGGGGTAGGCCTATGTCCATCAGTGGGCGTTGTTTGACTAAGATGATGATAATAATAAATAAATTCAATAAATGTGGACAACATGACATGAATCGTTCTGATCCCTGAGTCACTATCTAAGTAACTATGTAATGCACTTGTATTGTGGAAACCGGAAACAACGAAGGTACCACAAACACCCAGACCGAATGTAGAAAATCATTTTTGCTACATTGACCCGTCCGGGAATCGAACCCGGGACCTCGGAGCAGGCGACACTTTGTAAACCGGTGTGTAAGCCACTCCGTCACGCAAGGCGTCAAGAATGATGATGTTGATAATCACATAAATATATATGTGCATGTATTTTGTTATCATGAGTTTGCGATATTTCAGCACTGTTTCAAGCGGCATGATGACGGAAAAACTCTCAGTTCCTTAAGTTAACTGATTTGGACTTAATACAATGTTTCGTGTTTATTAAGAGTACCCAATTTTCTTAGTTCTTCTCTGATCATGGCGCTTGCAACAGACCCAAACTTTCGGAAGGTATAATCCCCAAATCAATCATCTCTTCGTTATCAGAACACGAATATTTGTTCTTTGTGGGATTCAAACTCTCGATTGCTTTTTAGCTTGGAGCGTGAATAGATACTCGTATACCAAGCTAGTCAAATCAATATGACTTGTGATCGGTAGTGCTCATGTGTGAAAGCGCCCTAAGAGCCAGTTTATTAGACGAATCTCAACTGGGTCTCGCGGGATCGCAACCAATATTAATTTTCTAAAACAGTTCTGGTTATTTGCAAAATCATTGCAGTGAAAGATAGCGTGAAGGCATTCCTGTTTGCAACTTTGATTGCGGATTCCAGAAGAAAAAGTGTGATTATCCTTATTCGTCTTTCCTATTTTTTTTCTCATCGTGTTATCCTTTAAGGAAAATCTGGTGTCAGAATTTTCCAATCCACCTGTCACAGGTCTCTGACGTGACTTGCCTTTATCACTTCCATCTTGAGCCAACGTAACTTATCTTAATCACTTCCATCTTGTGCCGGGAGCCATGACCAATTCGGCTTACCGATACATCTGTAGCATGACTTTTGCCCTAACTCTTTCAGACCCAAGCCAATTTAGAACAAATCGTTTCCTAAATTAAACCGACCGGGAATCGAACACGGACCATTGCGTAGAAGGTAGAACACCGAATCACAACGCTTAACGGGTTGTTATGCAGGTGTACAACATTTTTGTAAAATCTTGAAATTCCGATTTCAGTGGATTTTTTTTTCAAAAATGATATTATAAATTTTTTGACTTCACCATAGTAGGTATTTATATGCATAATTATGTTATCATAGGCAGGTTTGTTATATCATTTATCTAATACCCTGTTGATGGTGTAATACTAATAATAACGCACATTGCAACATGTATCATAAATTATAGCATCTGCTCCAATCTCAGATTACTAGGCCCTTGGCTCGTTGCAGCACATGCTGAGGTGGGACCTAATTGGCTATATTTCCTTGTCAATTTGTTTTTTTGACGTGACAACGTCTTAAATTAGGTTGCGGCTGGGAGTCACTTATGAAAAAGTGTAACGCTCGGTAACGTTACGATGAGTCACCGAACGAGAGAGAGGCCCGCCGAATGCCTTGCGTCTCTCTCCCACTCAACTATGATCGGTCTGCCGCGCGCGCAGCACTAGAGAATTAGGCGCATTGAATCGGCGCATGCTTGTGTCTCTGTCTTTGTCTTTCTCGAACGTTCTTGGCGTTGGAAAAAGACTTGACTTTCGCAAGACACATTACAGCAGAAACACTTCCTTTCATTTCATATTTCTCCTATCATCGTCCTATCCTCAACAAAATCACTCAAATAGGAATTAGTTAAGTTTAAGTTTACATGTACAATGTTTTAGTAAACAAAATATATTTCTATAGTTAAAATTTGTGCAATTCTTATTTTCATTCAATTCCTTGTTCCTATTGTGCAATTTAATTATATTCATATCAATAAATATTCTACCGAGAAAAAGACGTTGTCACGTAAAATCTTCGCCCGTAAAACCGACTTTACAGGCAACCATTTTTTTTTGTATTTTGTATTGTCTCTTATGTTCTATTGTCTAGCTGTAATTTCGTCTATGTTTACTGTAATGTGTTTGTGGCCAATTAAATGTTTCTTTTTTTCTTTCTTTCATTCTTTCTTTCTACTAAATTTTAACAGAACTAAGTGCATAATCTTATTGTGAACTATTCATGACATACCTAATATAGCGTTCGCAGCACAATGGTGAAGTTTGAACTTCAAATCTGTAGGTCGAAAGTTTAATTCCATTACGTGCTCTTCGAGTTTTTGGAAGCTACATATGGATTCAAAGTGACTAACTGATAAGAGGTTAAACGTCTTTAGTTGGGGCTAATGGCGTGCAACGTCCAACTTTTGGTTGGTATTTACCAAATATAAACTTGACTTAATATTATTTTCCGTTGTCAGAGATAAGGAAAATAATGTAGAGAACTTTCAGAGTAAAAAAAATACACCTTTAAAACAAAAATCAAAGCTATCAAAAGGGTTGTAATTTATTTCAAAATTCAATTCGTCAAATTCGACGACAGCAATCAACTGTTTAGCGCTGATTCAAATTTGGTAAAATAATTGTTTTATCCATAATGTCGATATCTTTTTGTTATTACATTGTTTTCTCTTATCAATTTCAGTGCAAGAATTTCCTGGGTATATATCGGGATGCCTAATTATTTGTACTCCTAATTGTCATTGGCGCACAAACTATTAGCCTAAAATTTTTTCGCACATTTTTACTAATCCTAAACGTGCTTAGCCTATTTTTACTACGCTTAACTTTATATCGCCGTATTATAATTTCGCCGAATATATCATAACACCAACCCTTTTGCAGTTCCAAATTTTTATTCGCAGAAAGTTAAAAACTTTATTAGCATGCATGCTTGTAAAGAAGTAAGCATGCATGCAAGCAAGCAAGCAAGCAAGCATGAATGCATGCAAACAAGCATGCATGCATGCAAAGAAGTAAGCATGCATGCAAGCAAGCAAGCAAGCATGTATGCAAACAAGCAATAATGCATGCAAACAAGCAATCATGCATGCAATCAAGCAGACATGCATGCAAACAAGCAATCATGCATGCATCCAAACAATCAGACTTCCGTGACGGCTTCGGCGCTGCGGGGCTCCGGCGGTCCCACGCGTGCTTATCGTCACAGATGGCTTACGCTCACCACCGCAGCTTCGGCTTTCTGGCCGGCTACGCCGGCCAGCCTCAGCCGCGGCGCCTCGCTTACAGCCTCCTGCTCCTCAGCCCGCGGGCCGCCTCGCCCCTCCGCGCCTACGCGCTTTTGAATTACACTCTAGGGGTAGGGCAGACAAGACTGCTTGGGGTCGGTTTGTGAGCGATTCGTTTCTTAAACTTTTCTGTTTAAAAAAAAATAGAGCGTAATGTTAAAAAAAGATATATACATTAGATAAAGATACATTTTAGTGCTTTCGATATTAGACATACTGAAATTAGGGTTTTCAATTTTTAGACCAATCTATAATAGTGCGAAAACAACTGTTAGACTAGACAATAATTATACGTTATAAGTTTAGACCAAAACGGTTCGGCCAAATGAAATTAGGACTTTAAATATTAGGCGAACCGAAGGGCACCCGAATTTCCTATTGATATTTGAATGGGATAAACCCTGAGCTATTACACTATTAAGCTAAAAATCATTGACTGATTATTCCGTAAAAAAATATGTGTATCGAATTGGGACTCCTACTAACAGGGCTCCAATTCTATTGAGCCATTTGTAAATTAGCAGAATTGGGGCCCAGGTTTGTCGTGTGTTGCTGCCTTCGGTTCGCCTAAAATTTAAAGTCCTAATTTCATTTGGCCGAACCGTATTGGCCTAAACTTATAACGTATAATTATTGTTTAGTCTAACAGTTGTTTTCGCACTATTATAGATTGGTCTAAAAATTGAAAACCCTAATTTCAGTATGTCTAATATCAAAAAAACTAAAATGTATTAGCATCTTTTTTTGACATTACGCTCAATTTTTTTTAAACAGAAAAGTTTAAGAAACGAATCGCTCACAAACCGACCCCAAGCAGTCTTGTCTGCCCTACCCCTAGAGTGTAATTCAAAAGCGCGTAGGCGCGGAGGGGTGAGGCGGCCCGCGGGCTGAGGAGCAGGAGGCTGTAAGCGAGGCCCCGCGGCTGAGGCTGGCCGGCGCAGCCGGCCAGAAAGCCGAAGCTGCGGTGGTGAGCGTAAGCCATCTGCGACGATAAGCACGCGTGGGACCGCCGGAGCCCCGCAGCGCCGAAGCCGTCACGGAAGTCTGATTGTTTGGATGCATGTCTGCTTGATTGCATGCATGATTGATGTTTGCATGCATGATTGCTTGTTTGCATACATGCTTGCTTGCTTGCTTGCATGCATGCTTACTTCTTTGCATGCATGCATGCTTTTTTGCATGCATTCATGCTTGCTTGCTTGCATGCATGCTTACTTCTTTGCAAGCATGCATGCATGCTGATAAAGTTTTTAACTTTCTGCGAATAAAAATTTGGAACTGCAAAAGAGTAGGTGTTATGATATATTCGGCGAAGTTATAATACAGCGATATAAAGTTAAGCGTAGTAAAAATGGGCTAAACACGTTTAGGAATAGTAAAAATGTGCGAAAAAATTTTAGGCTAATCGTTTGTGCGCCAATGACAATTAGGAGTACAAATAATTAGGCATCCCGATATATACCCGTTGCTGGCACATAAAATACTATCATCATCTCGTCTCTTTCTACGGATATCACTAGAGGCGATCAAAGGAGTACTGCCAGTAGAAGACGCGCAGCAGTCTTCACTGCACCATTTGCCAAACGTGATGACTTTGGCAAAATCCTCATATCCTCTCTAAAGAGACCTGTGTCCACTTGTGGAATGATAATAATCTACACTAATAAAGAGGAAACATTTGTATTTTTGTGTGTGTGTATGTTTGTATTAAATAGGCTCTGAAACTACTGGACCGATTTCAAAAAATCTTTTACTATTAAAATCTGACACTATCTTTGATAAACATAGGCTTTTTACTGCGGTACCCGATAGGTGGCGCTGCTGTCGGTATGTCAACTACTAAACGGCTTGACCGATTGGGTTGAAAATTTGTATGTGTTTTTTCATGGTTTCACAGACACGTATGAATTAAGCCTACCTAACCTCCTTTTCTTTCTATATGCCACCGCTAGGTACAGGTTTCCGACCGCGCGATATGACATGGAGTTCACGGGGCAGAGCCGCGGGCGAAGAGCTAGTAAATAATAAATAAATGTGGACAGCATTTACATACATTATTCTAATCCCAAAGTAAGTAAATATTTCAAGCACTCGTATTGATATAGGCTATTCATAATCTGCTATTGATGATCATGACGATTCAACAGGTTGAAAACCATAGGTTATTATCACTACAATATAAATTAGTCAGCGTCAACTCTAACCATTAACAAATAAAAATCGTTTTAACTATTTTGAGGTAACATCCGAAAAATTAACATAACGTTAATAACACTCATTCGAGCGCATTAAAGTAAACAGTTACATTGAAAATGGAATATTCCATTATTGAATAAGCAGTTTATTGTGTAGTCAGTTAGTCGTGTAACGGCAAGGAAAACAGGTACGCACAATAAAAAAAAAATGTTGAATATTAATAAAAAAGGACCTTTTTTTCAAGAATGTCATGTGGCATTCTTTATTAGTTGACCATTGGGCTAAACTATGTTCGCATTATTTGAGAATTGTATATTGCTAAAAGCAGCCGCTTTAGGCGTTAGCGACAAATTCGACTTTATAAACAACTAAATTAAAAGTTTACTGTGTGTGAATCAATAAATAATAGGGGTTAAAGTATGAAATTGCCGACATTACACATTCATGTTCCTTGCCAGTAATAAGCTAGATATAGTAACTATGTTAGGTTTTAGAAACTTTTTCTTTTTTTCCTTGTCTTCGTACGTAAGCAAAAATAATAATAATAATAATAATTATAACTATTGTATAACGCCACTTGTCAACTAGTACATATATAATATATGTGGTTAACGAAGTTGGTTTCACAATCACCAACCCTAGTAGTCTAAGCCTGTTATAATTATGTATTGTGAAATTGTTTGTTTATCCAATAAAAGAAAAAAAAAAAAAATTTCCCACTTGTTATTTTGTTTATAGCTCTTAAGTATAGTCATATTATTGCGTAATTCTTTTTGTATTATATCAAAAACTAAATAAAGTAACTTTTGACTACAAAAAAATGCAATACTAGTGCCTATTACTTCAAAGGAAGTCGTTAAAAAGACCCCTTATAATGTGTCAGCTGACCTTCTTGCTTCAATTAAGTATATTTGTATTATATACTTTGATTTTCAGAAATTTAAATACTATAATGCGTAGCTTTATAACCATCTAACTTTCACCTTTAATTGCATCGAAAACGGATCAGGCGTTTTTAAAAAAAAAACAAAAAAATTGTTAGTATGGAAAAATGACTTTTCTCGATTTCGTCCATACAAAACGGCAATTTCATACTTTAACCCCTAATATATCACGTTGACTCTTTAAACCACTTTGCCCGTTTATCCCGTATAACGTGTTAAAAGAAAACTAACGGATCTACATCACTACGATTTATAGTATGATGGCCAGTATTGTGTTACCAATAAATATTTAAAAATAAACTGCTATGCAAGTTAATATAATATTAACCCAGATTATGCGACCAGGCGTTATAACACCGCTAAAAAATATTTTAAATTACCCGCGAGAAAAAAATATTGTATCCTATAAATCACGGATTTTTGCACTGTCATTTAGTTGTTTACTAAGTTTGGCTTAACACAGTACATAATTCGTTATGGATTTGTTGTTATTTTAGTGTTTTTTTGTAATTTGAAGTTAACAGTGTTTTTATTTTGGAGGAAGGCTTCCAAAAGGTAAGGTTTTATGATATAATTACTTATTTTTACGTATTATTTTGATTCGAATTTGAAACTAAGGATATTTAACTAAACAAACAATAACTTTTAATGCAATGCTGAGTAATATAACGTGATGTTTTTGGTGTTCGAATATCACAGGCGTTATAACGCCTGGTAGCATAATCGGCGTCTAACTCAAATATTTATTTATTTTTATACTTAAACATGGGAAAACACTTAGACTTTATGAAATAATAGAGGAACTAGAACGATCTGATAATGTTGATGACACACCATACTCTGTGGCTATTTTACCACCCGAGAACGCTAATGCTGAAGTGACTGACGAAGACTCGGGCGACGAGGAAGTTGTAAACTTGCATAATCTACCAGGTATAATAGACTCATTTTATTTTATACAGCTTGTTTAGTTTTATTTATTATATATTATTCATAATAATATGTGTTTTTGCTATTTTAGGTTCACAGCTGAGAGCTGATGCCGAGTTGGAGTTTATCAATGATGAGTCGTCCGATGAAGAAGATAACATTCCTCTGATACATTTGGTAAAAATATTACGAAATGAGGAAGCACTGGAGGCCAGCAACTTAGCTGATTTATCTGAAACGAATATACCGTCTGT
The DNA here is from genome assembly GCA_949315895.1 of Anania crocealis. Classification (NCBI taxonomy): domain Eukaryota; kingdom Metazoa; phylum Arthropoda; class Insecta; order Lepidoptera; family Crambidae; genus Anania; species Anania crocealis. Next base: position 5,417,930 of record OX438868.1, read on the forward strand.
ACCAAAAAATCAACAATATACTTGGAGGAACCGTCATAATCCTAAAAACTTTCCCGAATGGCAAAATGTTGTAAGTCTTAAAAACTTACAACCTCCTTTATATTACTTTGATACTATGTTTGATGATAATGTCATTCAATTATTAGTCCAATGTACAAATACATATGCAAGTCAGAAAAATAAAATAGGTAATGTTTCTACAAGCGAAATGAAATGCTTTTTTGCCATTCTATTATACAGTGGAAATGTTGTTGTCCCTCGAAGAAGTATGTACTGGGAAAAGTCTTCAGATACTAATTTTGATTTAGTAACTAATGCTATGTCTCGTGATCGTTTTAACTTTATAATGGCTCACATTCACTGCTGTGATAACACGTTGATACAAGGAAGTAGCGACAAATTTTCAAAATTAAGACCTTTATTTACCTTATTGAATAAGAACTTCATAGATATGGCTCCTATAGAAGAGAAATACAGCGTAGATGAGGCCATGGTGCCGTACTATGGCGGTCACAGCTGTAAGCAATTTATAAGATGTAAACCTATACGATGGGGGTATAAGTTTTGGGTAGGCGCAACGAGGCTAGGATATATTCTATGGTTTGATCCCTACCAAGGCCAGTCTGTAACGATACCCACAGCGTATAAGCAGTTCGGTCTGGGTGGAAGTGTCATTTTACAATTCGCCGACATTTTGCAGCAACGTGAACCGACACTTCATTTTCACCTATTTTTCGATAACTTCTTTACGTCAGTCCCTCTCATCCATGAACTAAGTAATCGGGGGTTGAAAGCGACAGGGACTATTCGAGAAAATCGTACAAGTAAATGCCCTCTGCCAACTAATAAAGATTTTAAAAAGACTGAAAGAGGGACATACAAAATCAAGTCGACCAGAAAATATCCTTGTTTGTAAATGGAACGACAACAGCGTTGTCACCGTTGCTTCAAACATTGATAAAGTCGAGCCAGTGCAAACTGCAAGGCGTTTTTCACAACAACTCAAGAGATACGTCCAAATCAATCAACCAGATGTCATAAAGAATTATAATGCGAACATGGGCGGAGTGGATCGAGTTGACCAAAATATTGGCTTGTATCGAACATCCATAAGAGGGAAAAAATGGTATTTCCCTCTGATTGCTCACTCCCTAGATATGGCAACTCAAAACGCGTGGCAAATATATAGATACAATGGAGGTGACCAAGACCATCTTAATTTTCGAAGAGCTGTGGTAAGGAGCTTACTAGAAACTTATAAGAGAACCGAAAGCCGTGGACCGTGCCCAACTCCCAGGACCCATAGAGAAACTTCTCGTTTTGACAGGATCGACCATTATGTCGCATATAAAGATAGCCAACTTATATGTAAAGTTTGTAAGAAGAAAACTAATTTTGTTTGTCAGAAATGTGAGCTACATTTACACCCTAAAATCTGTTTTGTCGCCTTCCATACTCCTGGTAATTAAAAATGTATTTCATAAATGTTAAAAATACTGATATCCTGCTCTTGGTAATTGTAGTAAATAAAAAAATATAAATGTATTATTAGTTTTTTTATTATTCTATATTATTAATACATTGATATCTTCCTATAGTTGACTGTTAGAAAACGCCTTATGGCATTAAATCCGCCAAACGTACTATTATTTGTAATAAAATACATATATATAATATTGGAATATATTTTTTTAAGGTAACTCGTGATAGTAGTGGATCATCCTACCAGGCGTTATAACGCCACCCATTTTCCGGGTTTTTCTTACCACTCAATATTTTTTAATTATTTTTCCCTGACTTTGGGGGGACTAAGTAGCAACATATAAAAAAATCATAAAGATCTGAGATAAAAAAAAGTTTCAGGAGAATCTGGGTTAAAGATAAACACAAATGCAGTTTAAACGGAATATTCCGATATTAAACGGTACATTTTGCCGGCACTGGAACGATGCGGAAATGGAAAACCGTTGTTTACTAGAATCATTTCAGCCGGTTAAGTTTGCGGACCGATGCTGAGTTTCGCGATCATTCCATTGTAAGAAACGTCGGCAGAAGTGTTGTGTTTTGAGTAGGGAAAATTAATTTCCCACAAACGTCACGTTTATATTACTAAGATTTTGTTGATGATACTTTGTGGAACAGCTGAAATTTAAAATGCGAAGTATGGAAATACTACTCGTCAATTTAATGTTTTTCTTGCTATATGTTAGACCCAAAATTGGTAGAGGTATTGATGACAGCTCTTAAGTTAAAAAGGCTAAGGCATTAGCATAATCAAAACCTAAAAAAAATATAAAAAACGTATTTTTATAAGTAATCATTGAATTTCATATAAAAAATTAATGACTTTGAACTACTATGAAATAGCATTCGACAATCAAATCGAAACAAATACTGCATGACTAGTCACAACCTCTGTGGTGAAGTGGCGAAGGTACACAACAGTTTTCTAGGTGTCGCCAGCCCTGAGGTACCAGGTTTATTGAGCGGACGGGTCAATGTTTAAAATAATATTCCTGTTTTTCATTTAAAAACAATTATCGTACTTTTAGTTGCATATTAACTGGCAGTAAACCCTTAAAACACATCCATTGTTTAAAGGCAAAGATCAGTCCTGTTCACGAGTTAAAAGCTGTGCAAAGATGAAAGCTCTCAGCGTAAGAAGCTTCGGATGTTAGCGAAACGCTATTTTAAACCAGCTGGCTAAGACTGTTGGCTTTTAAGAACAGCTATAAAATAAGATTACTAGACATAACCCGCTTAGCTTTGTCTTAACTTAAAAAAATCGGAAAAAAGATTACATCAAAAGTCTTTCAATGTGAAACGTTTTGGGGTTTGAGGGGGTGTAGGGGGTGATGTAGATGAACGGAATGAGGTGGTAAATAAAGAGACGAGCATGAATTAACAGAATATATTTATTAGCTCCGGCTAAGCGTACCACCCAAAAAAAAAAAAAAGTAAATTATACTAAACGGAATAATCTGAATTTAATTATGAACGGAATACTAATAAACGGCAACCGGAATTGTTGGCTAATATCACTTAACTCATAAAAAAAAGGAGTGAATTCAAATTCTAATCATTTATTTTAGATACACACGAGTTGATATAGGATAACTAATTAACTAATATTATTATATTTTATTTTTATTTATTAAGGAACAGCAAACAGCTACAAAATACATATTATCAAAAAACATAGGAAAAACACATTTACAATAATGTAGCCCACAACGTTTTGTATAATGTTTTTATTATTATTTTGTAACTATATTTTACATATTATATAATAATATTAGTTAATAACTAATTAACTAATATTATATATAATCTATACTAATATTATAAAGCTGAAGAGTTTGTTTGTTTGAACGCGCTAATCTCAGAAAGTCCTGGTCCGATTTGAAAAAATATTTTTGTGTTAGATAGTCCATTTATCGACGAAGGCTTTAGGCTTTATATAACATCACGCTGTGACCAATAGGAGCAAAGCATGAGTGAAAAATATTGCAAAAATAATCGCGATCATAATAACGGAAATTGACGCGGACGAAGTCGCGGGGAACAGCTAGTTTTAGATACACACGAGTCGATATAGCATAACTAATTAACTAATATTATTATATAATGTTTTTATTATTATTTTGTAAATATATTTTACATATTATATAATAATATTAGTTAATAACTAATTAACTAATCTATACTTATAATATTTTAAAGCTGACGAGTTTGTTTGTTTGTTTGTTTGTTTGAACGCGCTAATCTCAGGAAGTACGGGTCCGATTTAAAAAAATCTTTTTGTGTTGGATAGTCCATTTATTGAAGAAGGCTTTAGGCTATACAACTTCGCGCTGCGACAAATAAGAGCGGAGCATAAGTGAAAATTGTTTCAAAAATAGTCGCGATCTTAATAACAGAAAATGACGCGTACGAAGTCGCGGGGAACAGCTATATTATATATAATCTATACTAATATTATAAAGATGAAGAGTTTGTTTGTTTGAACGCGCTAATCTCAGAAAGTACTGGTCCGATTTGAAAAAATATTTTTGTGTTAGATAGTCCATTTATCGACGAAGGCTTTAGGCTATATAACATTACGCTGCGACTAATAAGAGCGAAGCATCAAGCGAAAAATGTTGCAAAAATAAGCGAATTCTTATCAACAGAAATTGACGCAGACGACGTCGCGGGAAACAGCTAGTGTAATATAGTTACAATTCAAAAAAGAGTACAGTTGTATTACATAACTGTTTCTTTATACTATCCATCTTACGACAGAAGCTAGTACCAACGACTTGATTTGCCCCACCTGCATTCCAGACTCAAGCCAATTCAGGAAAATTCCTTTCCTAAATTGACCCAACATAACTAAGAATCGAGAATCAAACCTTTGCGAAGTAGGAGCATCACCGCACCACTGTACCAACTGGATTGTTAAAATATAAATACAGCAACGAGTTTTGTTCTATACTATGGCATGCCTATGGAAAAAGTGAGGGGTGGTGGGATCTACCTCCTAGTGGTCCACCCTGGGCAACGGCATCTTTGGTTTTCTAACCAATGATGACGGCTAACAGATCCCTCTACGGTGGTAGGCTTCATAAGAGGCCGCCTGGATGCTACCGCCCTCCTGCCGGAGTCCAGCGCCCTCCTGCCGGAGTCCAGCGCCAAACAGTTTTTCTGTGTTCCGCTGGTTTGTGGGAGAACCATTACCTCTGGGTAAGCTCGCTCCATCTTAGGCTTCTTCTTAACCGTACAGTTAAGTATGAAGTCAAAAGCAAGACCATTATTTATAAAAAAAATAAAAATCGTTTTGGAGAGGCCTATTTCCTGAAGTGGATTAATGAAAGCTGATTATGAAGTGGTAAGTACGATCGAGATGACACTTGAAAATGATTTAGTTAGCTATGTGCATGCACTATTCGAATCGTCTGCATAGAAATGTCAGCGTAAGGTATGTGACTTCAGGAATGGTAAGGACATTGGATCCCATTCTCCATATCCTTTAATACATTCCGTTTCGCATACCGACTGCATCGCACAATCGTTTTCCTAATATTATTCTAAAGGGTGCTTGCAGCTCAGCCCTCAACTTTGATGTTCAGCTCACGCCCGGGGCGTCACGCAAATAGACTCAGACTTTTAGAGTTCCGGAAGAATGAGTTGGAAACCTTTATAAGCTAGTAATGCTCAAATAAACGTAATGGCAAGTTAAATTCTTATCTCGGAAAAACTGCAGTATTACATATTTAGCTACAATTGTTTTTTAAATAAGCGATTGAATTGCTACTGGAAATTTTAAATACTGTACTAAAAAACCGGTTACAGAAAGATCAAGTTCAAAACCCATATGAATTTTTATTTTATTGTCATCACCCTCAATCATCAAAAGTTGACATGCATCAGTCCTCAGCTCAATTATAGACACATAGGCAATAGAAGGTTATTACCATCATCATCGCGTTTTTCAGGCGATTTGCTATTGGGCAATTTGAATAGAAGATGCTGCTGTCTTCTTTAAAACATGTTCCATCTATTTACGACATTTCATTAATCAACATTATGAAGATTTAGGGCACCTATGAGAGGACTAGAGGGTACGGCACTGAGACCATTATTTTGTGAGGCTGAGACTGCCAGTAAGATGTTTGCAATCATTGTATCAGTTAAAATAATGTTTTGAAGGCATTCGAATGGCGCGTCGAAATTTGAATGAGATTTCTTGAGAAAAATACGGAATTCTACCATTAAAGTAGAATGTAATCTTTCCTCTGTTTCAGAACCAAAACAGTCTGTTATAGAAGCCATTACTCGGCGAGTGCGCCCTTTGACGCGCCCGGAGCGGCCGCGGTTATGTGTAGGAGGAAATTGTCAATGCGACAGCGAATTGGACAGCGAAATTCAGCAAATAGCACACAAGGCCGAAGTTGAGAAAATCCCAATACTAACGGATAATTTTGATTTCTTTGGTAGCTATATCAAACAACTATCGCTAGGACTATCGCTAGGAATTTTGTTGTATTGCATAGAGTTACGTCAAGTTTTTGCCATTTGCTATCCCTATAATAAATTGTTGATTCCCAAATATTGAAATTTTAAGTATCCTCAATTCTTTTCCATGGCTCAAACGACCTTAAATAAAAAAATAAAAAATAAAATAAAATAAATGTGGACAACATCACATACATTGTTCTAATCCCAATTTGAAGAACTATTTAAAGCATTCGTATTTTGGAAACCAGAAACAACGAAGGTACCACAAACACCCAGACCCGAGAAAATGTAGAAAAACATATTTTTTCTACATTGACCCGTCCGGGAATCGAACCCGGGACCTCGGAGCAGGCGACACCTTGAAAACCGGTGTGTACGCCTCTCCGCCACGGAGGTCAAAATTAAATGTTTTTAACTAAAGTAGTTTTAGAGATTACTTCCCACAAACAACTTCAATCTTTACTTTTTATATATATAGTTAACGTATATTTTATACTTGTTTTCAACTTAAGTTGTTAAGTTGAAGATTAAGTTATGATACATTAAGTACTTAGCAATGACTAAAGAACCTTGAGTTTTACAGATATTCGTGATAGCAGCTTATTACATGTCACGAATCAGGTTTTAGCCGTACCTGTTCTACCGCCCCAGGTAGACCGTTGTGAGTGTTGTATAAGTTGTTTATCATTGTTTGCATTGGTTAGAAAGAGACAAAAAGTAGCCTATGTCACACTCCATATTTTCAACTATCTCCACTTAAAAAAAGACGTCAATTTGTATCTTCGTTTTGCCGTGAAAGACGGACAAACAAACAGACACACACCTCCTTATTTATAATACATATTAAGTATAAAATAAGTATGCATGGTAAATAAATACATTAATATAACTCTTTAAAAATCTGTTCTAATTTTAAATTTATTTGACACAACAAATCCTTTTTTATGACATTATACCAAATCGATAGTCACACTCTATTGCCCATCTTCTTTGATCGATCGCTTCAAAGCGAAACGAGCATAAACGATTGATAATCGACTCGAGTAGAAGTTGAATCGGATAGTGATCGCTTCGAATGTCGACGGGTGCTTGCATAATGGCGGCTCTCGTCGAGCAACTCGTTATTTTACAAAATAGTTTTTCAGATTGCGTAATAGTCGGCCCGTGACCACGGCTTGGTGCAATCCAGCCGAAACGTCGGGTAAATAAATAGGTATATACACCTTTATGTATATACCTATTTATTTACCCGACGTTTCGGCTATAAATATTATACGCGGTAACGGCCCGTTAGTAGACTTAGTAACTATATTATGCGTAATAGTTAACGGAAATAAACATAAGTATTACATTACTACAATATGAATACTTATACAACGTGTTCTTTTGAAATCCCATAACTAGGGTATTAATCGGACCATAGTAAAGAATGAAATAGCATAATAATATGAATTTTTTTTATATATTTTTTGTTTCATTTATAAACAAAATAATTATAAAAAGTCACGACTGTTTATATACCTTGTAATTAATGATTTTTTGAATGAAATTACGCTCTCCTGCTACTTTACTACACTTAAGTGTAAGTTTGCCAACATCTCGCTAATGATTCGTCATAACTGTTTACATTTTTTAAACTAATTTAACTAAAATTGGTTGCAGGAGCTGGATGCGAGAAGCCGAGGATCGACTTAAGTGGCGTGCAACTGGAGAGGCCATGTCCAGCTGTGGACTGCGATAGGCTGATGATGATGAGGATGAACTAAAAATGATGTATATTTGAAACTATTGATTTTTGAGCCACATGTTCTAGGACGTTTTACATTATTTTTAAGCTATTGCATAGCTTCTATCGCGGGCCTTGAGCGTGGAGACCGAATCCAGAAATTCCGTAACGAAAATAATCTAACACCCACACCCACACACTCGGGGCGAGGCACAATCGAACATATTGAATTTCCGAAATTTAAAAGAATTTAGAAGAAAATAAGGATTTTGACAGTATGGTTGCCTATGGTAACCATATCTGCCAAAATAACAGAAAAAATTAATTACAAAAGTCAAAATTAGAAAATACATAAAATTATAAAATTAAGCTATTGCATAGCTTCTATCGCGGGCCTTGAGCGTGGAGACCGAATCCAAAAATTCCGTAACGAAAATAATCTAACACCCACACCCACACACTCGGGGCGAGGCACGATTGAACAATTGTGAATTTCCGAAATTTAAAAGAATTCAGAAGAAAATAAGAATTTTGACAGTATGGTTGCCTATGGTAACACTATCTGCCAAAATAACAGAAAAAATTAATTACAAAAGTCAAAATTAGAAAATACATAAAATTATAAAATTAAGCTATTGCATAGTTTCTATCGCGGGCCTTGAGCGTGGAGACCGAATCCCGAAATTCCGTAACGAAAATAACCTAACACCCCCCACTCCGACCGGCACAGCGGTGATACTTTTTAATTTTATAATTGCATAAGTTGATAAAAAATGGTATGCAATAGCTTTACCGCGGCAGTCTTCGAGTGCCACACGTCTTTTTTACCTAAGTGAAGAATATAAATTTAGAGTTACGGGATATCAAAAAACGCACCCTGTAGAGACACTGGTATGGGGTGATAAGGATAATTATGCCTTAAGGATCATCTGGTGTCAGAGGTTTTTAAGACGCCTTTTACAGGCCTCTAATATGATGATTTGTTTTTACAATTTACATTTTGGAACAGAAGCCGGGACCACAGGCTTAAAGTCCGAAGCATGATCCACCTTTTTGTATCCCAAAGCAGCTTAGAACAGGTCGTTTCCTAAATTGATTCGACCAAGGACCGAACTCGGACCCTTGAGTGGAACCGAACAGTGGGTTTGTAGTGCGTCGTACTTTAATTTTTTTATTTCCGTTCTGATAAGTTCTGATATACCGCGATTATTTGTTTATTCGAACGCGCTGATCTCAGAAAGTACTTGTTCCATTTTTGTTTTCATTACTTTAACATGTTTCTGTGCAAGATACACATTTTTAAAAGAGTCTACTTCACAGTATTGTATTGCGTCTTCAACAAATTCTGCACTATCCAAAGTGCAAGGCCGTATTTCGAGGAGCCCACTCCGAAAATTCACAAGTAATAGAAATGGAGATTTCCAGTTTTTCTAAAGCTACGACTAAATCTCTCGTAGAGACGTTCTTCTCAAGAGAGCAGTGGCGGACAAGAAAACACCTACACATATCTTTTGTTATTTTTGAGAAACATTATTTAAAGGAGCAACTCTCGTTTATTTTATTAATATTATAGATATGAAAGTTTGAATGAATATTTGTTACACAAGCCCGAAATTTGTCAGTTAACCAACGGCAAATTAACTACTTTTTATCATGAAAAAGTAGGTACTGATCCCGTAGGGTACTTCCAGATTCAAAATCCACGCATGTAGAAATGAAGGCAACTTGTCGCACAAAAGTAGTTCTACATGTCAATAGATGGGATGGCAGTATACTTTAATAGTATTTTCAAGTGCCATGAGAAATTTAGTTTTTACAAGAAACAATAACCATATAAGTTGAATGCAAATAAAACTTTTCTGAAAGTTTTCTTCGTGTAGCCTGCATTGTTAGACCGTCCTTTATATAAATTTTAATGTGACAAACTTTTTAATTGGCTATTTAAGAATTTTATTTTTAGTATTTTATGTAAAATAATAGAAGCTGTAAAGTTTGCAATTAAACAAATAAAAAAAAATAAAAAAAGCAGATTTTCGTACAACAATTTGGTTCTTAGGTCTGTTTCCGAGATACAAAATTAATTAATCATACCATAACATGAACAACATCAGAGGTACATGACGAACATTTGTGTCAGTGGTAGTAAACGCTGCTTCTGAGTCATGGGTCGCGGGCTCAATCCCCGCACAGTACAAACTTTCTTTGTCCATGAACATATCTATTTGATCTGGGTCTTTTTGGGATCTTTAGTCTGGGTGATTTATATGTAAAATAGGTATATATTTACAAAAAAGTATGTAAGAAAGTTTATCGGTTATCGAGTACCTCCTAATACGCCAAGCTACTTAACAGTAGCTTATTTGGGACTAGATGTATCTGTGTGGCCCAGCGTGGCATGTCTTAAAAATATTATATTTTTAAATATTAAAATATTCCCAATCCCAAAGTATAAGGAGAATAAGTATTATTTTGTGGAATTCAGAAACAACGAAAGCACCACAAACACTCATATCTGAGGCAACGAAGAAAAATATTTTTCTTACCTTATAATATTTTTCTAACTATTTCTGAACCGTTCAAACGGTTCAGAAATAGTTTTCAGGATATTAGAGCAAGCGACCCCTGGTAAACCAGTGTCTAAATAACTCCACGACACCTCGTCGAACCACCACCACCACCATGAAAAATGCAATAGTCATTCGGGTTTTATGTCAAACATCTTTATGATCCCGTGTCACTCTGGAATAAAGTTACACACGTTTCTAGATTGCTTTTGTAATACAAAGTCACATCAGTTTCTAGCGAAGTTTTTCTTAGCTATTTTCCTTGGCCCGCAATGTACGGGAAGTTTATCCCCTGTCCGAATGCAGGCTGAATTGAGATGCAGCATGCATTATTCACCTGGTTGCCCCCATCTGTTCCCTCTTAAGCCAGTTTACAAAGCACCATCTCATCCTATATCCTAGCGTCAAACTCGCGGGTCTGTTAAGGTTTTAGATTTTGTAGTAAACATTTTAGGATCATGTTTAACATTTAAATCTGGAACGGACCGTTGAATACATTATTCAGTTTTAGTTAAAAACGGATTTTTTTTCTGAAAATCAACCCTGAATGCGCTTTTATACGTCCAAATATGCAACTGTTTTGGTGGTTATACGAGTAACAATAATAGTGGGTAAGGGCTGAAAAAGCAGCGCTAAAAACTCAGTCATTGTCATCAGTATCTTCTGAATAAGATTTTTTACAAAATTGAATTATTTATCATTAATTTATGTAAATAGAAGTTTTAAGGGTGCGTTTGTTTTTGATTGGATTAATGAGCTTGTTTATTTACAAATACCATATTTAATACAAATTCACATTTCAGTATTTTCGTTAAAGAATACATCTATCTAACTTTTAAACTTTTAAAAAACGGGCAATGCTAAAAGAAAATAGTTTCTTTTAAACCCATATTCTGTTATTTATCTTCTTGTCAATATCCTCTGGTCTTAAATTAGAAACATTGGATACATATTTGACCAAAAAATAACGGTTCTAACGCAAAACTCTTTCTTTAAATGGAAGGACACAATTCCCCATTTCGTATTTTTCTAGAAACGTCGTCACTTGGCCGTTTGCCAACAAGGACGTTTTGAAAAACAGGGTTGCCATCTTGAAAAAAAACCTCTAAAATCATGAAAACTTACTTTGTAAACGCATTTTTAAATATTTCTCTTCTTGATCCACATCGTTGCCGACACAACACTTAGAATTCATTGAACTATAATTACTAAAAATATCTGATGCTTCTTTTTGTCTTTCTGTTTACAAAAAGATTGACACATTAACCTATCATTTAGGTAGTTCATTCGGTCAGAAGAATACTATTTAAGGTTCGTGCGTTAAACGGAATACAAGGTCATCTCGAGACTTTTGTTTTACGCGGAATGGCATGGAAGGAATTTAATTTAGAGTTCTAGTACTCGTACTAAGTGTGGTGAATACTACCGAAAACATTAGATCACTTTAGATTTGGGCTTATACTCGTAATAAAACTTATCATCACTGTTTTGGTACCTTCGTTGTTTCTGATTTCCAAAATACGAGTGCTTTAAATAAATTTCTCTAATTGGGTTCAAAACAATTAATGTGACAGTTGTCCACATTTATTTATTTATTTTATTTATCATCAGCTTCTCTGTTGCTATACACGACAGTCTTCGCAAGCGGAATGGCGATCATGAATGGTTACGAGGAGGTGCTGTTAGTCGTCTTTTACTGGCAGTACCTACTTTTTATTAGTCGCCTTTTACGACACCCATAGGGTAAGAAGCGGTGGCGCTGTTCTGTTTTATGCCGCCACCACTAGGTATTTAAATAATTACAAATAGAATCTAGGGGTTAGAGAAAAAATTTCAAGTGAATAGGAATATAATAAACCTATTTTACAATCAACAACACTTTCAGAATTTGGGCGTATTAATACAAGTTAGCTTGTTAGCGCTAAGGCTCAAAAGTTAAAAAGCCATAAAAACTAATAATTTAATTTTTTTTGTTGGCAACCCTGTTGCAAACTGATAAAATAACAAAGATACTGCTTTAGTTTTGCTGAGTTTAGGCAAAACTGTTTTTCTTTAACATTTTTAATCTAAAAATATTAGGAAATTATGTTTGCACAGAGTCAAACTCTCAGGTTTAAAATACATTTAAATCCGCTTCTCGATAAAAATATGTAAATACTATCTGTTGCCCACGACTTCATACGAGATAGGAAAAGCTATCCTACATAAACGGAACTTTTAAAAAAATAAAGAGGAGACCTGTGGAGGAGATTATGTGCTATCCCAACCTAAAATCTAACTTCTGACTTTAACATAGTATTTATATGCCTATGTTGAGATAGGCTGGTTTCAGCTTGTTATAACATATACCTAACACGCTATACAATTTTAGGTTAAGGCAGTGTAGTTCCAAGAGGCAGCGTTTTTGAGTTTTTAAAACCCATCATAGAAACCCATCTAAGAACTAGAAAAAAGCGTTTTAAAGTCTGAAAAAAATATATGTATTAGTTGAAAACTAATTCTAGTCACAGTCGCGCTCCGTAATAATCGATCGATGGATATCGATCCATAAATCACGAACCAGTATATTATATCAATGGATACGACAGTTAAAAAAATAATTAAATTAATACTTACCCGTTTTATTTCCTACCTGTATTTTCCAAGGAAACTTGCTGAAGACATCAAAGGATGTTATTAGGGACAGTACTAGCTAGTTCTGGTTAATTGCCAACAAGCCATTAGTTTCGGATGACCATCTAAGTAACGAGCCGACCCCCAAGCCAGATTGGAAAACCGCAGGCTCCGCCACAGATTTGTTTACGAGTTAGTTATCTTATCTCGAAGGCACAAAGTTTGAATTACAAAAACAAGTTCTGCAAGAAGCTTTTTAGTCAAGTTTCAGACTAATTAGTGTGTGCCTGGATTATTTGAATTGAGATGTTGCTTTAATTAATGACATAATTTGTGTTGCCTTTAGATTAATTAAAATAACATTATGATTGTTAAGTTATTTTAAAAGTGTAAAATAAATTGACGCTTTGGTAATGTGTAGTTTTTATTTAATTATTATTGGGTTGTATGCAAATCTGATAGTTCGAAATAAGTGAGATTTTGTAATCAAACATCTGATTTGCAATCTACTGGGTTTAAACATTTATGATAGGAGAGTCTACAGATGAAAAGACCTCTATTATGATACATCGGTCAAACTGTTCAACTTTTTACTGTTACTCGTATATCCTGTGAAGGCTCCCATGGGCGGTTTAAGCGCGAAAGCCAGTGTGTTACGAGCCCATAAACCTTCGTCTATCGTACAGATAACAACGATATGGACATCCCATGCCAATATAAACAGCCCTGTGTTAACAACATGGACATTAGCTTGTACTTTGTCACAGTGCGGAGCGAAACAGCTACTTCTGATTCCTCCGTTAGGTTTTATAGTCAAAAGTGACGTGCTGTATCCCTCAGCTTACAGATTGGCACAAAAATAGAATGGCGCCTATTTCTCCGGTTTAGTTTAGATTTTATTTAATTATTCAAAATATAGACATGAAATAAAAAAAGTAAACGATTACTTTACTAAAACATTAGTCTGGCTATGTAATTCCTTAAAAATAATGTGAGAAATAATGATAATTTAGAGCATTTAAGTAAAAACAGTTTTTTATTGGTACAAAATTTGTATTTAAAATTAGAAAAAAAAAAATATTTTCTAAAATTCTGTTCGTATACCTTATCGAATACAATAGGCTTTTTACCTACCTATAGTATTTTTAAAATCCGAATTACTATGTTTTTTCCTATTATTAAGAGGGTTTAAAAAGAGGCCGTTTTTCTTTATTTTGCATTGGGCGCACTCTTAATAAGAGGTGACTAAACAAGTACAGTGAAAATAAATTGGACAGCAGCGTCTTGTCTACAATGCACTGAGGTAGAATAATGATAATGACTCAAACCTACTTTATAAGTAATGAAAAAAAGATGGTTATCATTTTTCAGTGTATATGTGTCACTGTAGAATTGTAAACTTCGCTAGTTCATTATTGAACGTCGATGGATTACAATCCTAGCCTAATCCACCGTTAGTTTATAATCTCACGCGTTGTTTTGTAAACTGACAGATCGCACAATTTTACGGTGTCATAGTATTAATGCAATTTTGTTTGATATTATCAATGTTTTTTGCAGCCGTCGGGTCAATGTTGACTTCGTTGTTTCTGATATCCAAGTGCTAATAGTGACTTACTTTGGCATCAGAGCCAGAGAATGTGTGTGAATTTGTATTCTGTGCTAGCGATACCTTGAAAACAGGTGTATACCAACCATCACGAAGGTCGTCTATTAAAAATAGATATGTTATCTTAAGGTAAGAACCCAAAAGAGGACTTGACAACCGCTTAGTGTAGAGAGAGTTATTTATTCATTTTGGGCTGTGGCATATAGGAAACCCGAAATTAACATAACCCGCCTCTAATGTATCGGATAAGGACCTACATGTTCCACTCGGAAACAAAGAATCGAATGGTTGCTACCACTTTACGTCCATAATGTATTTCGGATACCTTTTCCAATTTCCATTACACGAAGTAATAGCGAGCTATTATAGAGGTGTCTGTGAGGATAATAGTAGCAGTTTGAAATTATGATATACTTTTGATTGAAAGTATCCCACCGGAACTGTTTTTTTTTTAAAGAGTACCTATCACCTTGTCAAAATTTGTGACGTTATTGAGTAAAAAGTTAGTAAATTTTCCCATAATTCTTTTCTTAAAATTTACAATAAGTGATGAAATTTAGGTTGGATTAGGTTAGAACTATGCCTCCCCCCGCAGAGTTTTCATCTTGACGCAATGAGGAGGCTTAGTAACCGTAGCGTGTTGGGGTATATACTGCGGTGAACCAAATGGATTCGCTTAAAGCGGGTTTGGGCAGTCCATTGTGGGATGCGTCTCCTTGCCGGCAGCGCGTGATGGAGGAAGGAGTCTCCCTGCTCATACTGTTAGATGGTGGGGGATCCCTACGTGTATTCAAAACACCTTTTTTCGAAAATTGATAAATCGACAACCTTCCACCGAAGCTATAGTGCGATGGCTTGTTGCTGGGAAGGTTTTCTTGTTCGACGTATCTAAACACCGAACATCTTACTTCGGTACATTGTTTCTCCAACGTTTATTTGTCCGATGTAACGTTACTTCGAAAATTTTGTCTATACTATCTATAATCTTAAATGTATGTTGTACCTACCACGTTGCCGTAAAATAATAATATGTAGACAAAATTTTCGAAGTAACGTTACATCGGACAAATAAGCGTTGGAGAAACAATGTACCGAAGTAAGATGTTCGGTGTTGAGATACGTCGAACAAAAAAATATTTGCAGCAACAAGCCATCGCAATATGAAAGCTTCGGTGTAAGGTTGTCGATCTATCAATTTTCGAAAAAAGGTTTTTGAACTCACGTAGGGAACCCGATGGTGGTGGGCTTCGGCCCCGCGGTTGGTAGTAGTCAGTCAATTACAGTTTGAGCTAAGCTGGCAGCGAGTAGGCGTAAGACGTCGGCGACCTTTTGCAATGACATACACTGTCGTTGCAAAGAGTGGCCACGGTTCTGGTCTGCGGGTTTGCCTTGCGAACCCGACACGTAGACGAAGGTAGGGGAGGACGAGAACATTTTCGTACGTAAAGCATTTTCATCCTTTAAGAGTTAGCGTATTATCTGAGTTATGCTTGTTAGTGTCTAATTTTTATGTTTTCTGAATTGGATAACAGTAGCTGATCGAAATTATGCCCTTTAATAATTCTGACTTACAGGTTGAGGTCATCTGATGTCATGAGTCACTACTCATAACATTTATTTATTAAATCTTTATTGCATAGATTAAAAAAAAAAAGTACAAATGATGAAATGGGACCGAGAAAGTTTCTTAAATGAGTGTTTGCAGGGTGCTTGTTTAAGTTTTTCTGGAAGGGAATTCCAAAGTAGAGAGGTTTGAAGAAGAAAAAACTTGGATACGAAACCAGTGCGGTGAGAAGGAATGGAAAGGGTAAGTTTGTTTGAGGAGCGCAACTGCCGAGAATGTGTAGAACTGAGAAGAGTGAAACGAGATTTAAGATAAGAAGGGGAATGAGGATCGTTTAGTATAGAGAAGAGAGTAGATAGAATTCTAATATTGCGCCAAAAGGATAAAGGCAGCCACTGAAGCTACAAGCGATACGCGGAGATATGTTCAAACTTCCGAAGACAATAAATAAAGTGAATACCGTAGTTAATTAGACGATCCAATTTATTGAGTAGAACTTGGTTCAAGTCACAATAACACACATCAGCGTATTCAATGAGCGGAAGAACTAGGGATTGTACGAGAGAGATTTTTACACATTAGATGTGAATAGTGAAGTTATGCAATAAAGGTTTATAACAAATAACTCAGACACACACATTTCTTATGGTCATTTAAAATGAAAAAAAAAGTCATACGTTTCAAGAGATAACGTATTTTTTAGCATCGAAAAAGTAATTTTATTGGAGCAATATAAAGTATAAGGCCGCATTTTACCAGAGCTGAGCATTAGTCGGATGACTCTTCATACTTTGATGGATGAGAATGATCGACTTCGACAATGTCGCATCAAATCGATTACTACTAAGAGTACTTGTCCCAAGTATAAGGAAAGATGGTAAAGTAATATTGATATGATAATCTTTTGATTAATAGAACGTGACTTTATTGAAATATCTCCTTTACTCGAAATATTAGTAGAAATCTATATAAATAATCCTACCTGATACCTGTTTTAAATGAAATAGCCCCGTCCCTTTTCGTTCTATCATTGTCTCTGCCTAACTACATACACTGCTGGGCACAGCCCTCCCCCAAGGATCTCTACTCATTGGGTGTTGTGAGTTACGATACGAGTTACTGCTACAGTAACATGCTTGCTACCATTGATCAAACAGCAATCGCCAAACCGCCTGCCAAACGTGGCTATTATTGTAAAAGCCTCTTGCTGACTCACATGTCCAGTTCTGGACTGATATTGACTAGTTGTGGTTCATCTTACGTTTTGATAGTATTTATCAAAAATAATTCATATTCTGAATTAAAATTGCTTCATATTAACACAAAAGATTCATACTAAAAATAAACCTTTCAAGACCCTTACATCGTAACCTTAATGCAAAGTTGTGGTTCCCAAGATTGACGTCGGTTGGTTTATTATGCGCATGTTCTGTGAATAAATGTGAGGTTTTGGTTCGGACGGCGTGCTAAGGAACACTGTAACACGTCTAAGTTGGGAGGGTAATTTATTGCACTTCTTACCTAGCAGCGCGTAAACCGATACATTTCACCTTCTTTATAAATATCACTGGCCGTTATGAAACAAAAATGGAAGCATGCTTGATTTGAATTTGGAACTATCCCACGGAAACTCTGCTTTTGTGATAAAAAAGTAGCTTAGGTGCTATTCTAGCTCATTATATTTTTATTTCACCTGGCCCCTAATTCCGCTAATTTACAATGGCTCAATGCATCGCAATTTTATATTTTGACACATTTAATATTATGGTAGTTATGTCAAAATATACGATTGCGATGCAATTGCATTGCAATTCCATTGAGCCATTTGTAAATTAGCAGAATTGGGGCCCTGTTTTCGTTACAAACATTCAATCTTTTTTTATAAGTAAGAAGTAAGATTAAAGAGAATTAATAGTTCAACTCATGAATAATCTTTATAGCATGATATGTGATTATCATACAATATCAATAAACTGACATATTAAATGTGTAAAATGACCCTAATAATTTATGATTAAAACCGGTTTTGTTTCTGCAAATAGGCCCCAGGAGGCGCTTTTACACGCCCTTAATATTAGCCAACCGATTAGCAAGACTATAAGCATTTAAATGTATTAAAAAGTGCCGCATTTAATTATTGATGTGCAACAATTTAAAAAAAATCTGTAACTCCATATTTTAATGTATAATTTTAAAATAGTCAAGTATTTGCCCTTGCCGTGATTTGAACCCAAAAGTGAATTTTCACTTCAGAAATAAATTATTTGTCCTTAGAATATTTATTGTTTTGGGTTTATATATTAGGGGTTAAAGTATGAAATTGCCGTTTTGTATGGACGAAATCGAGAAAAGTCATTTTTCCATACTAACAATTTTTTAGTTTTTTTAAAAACGCCTGAACCGTTTTCAATGCAATTAAAGGTGAAAGTTAGATGGTTATAAAGCTACGCATTATAGTATTTAAATTTCTGAAAATCAAAGTATATAATATAAATATACTTAATTGAAGCAAGAAGGTCAGCTGACACATTGTAAGGGGTCTTTTCAACGACTTCCTTTGAAGTAATAGGCACTAGTATTGCATTTTTTTTAGTCAAAAGTTACTTTATTTAGTTTTTGATACAATACAAAAAGAATTACGCAATAATACGACTATACTTAAGAGCTATAAACAAAATAAAAAGTGGGAAAATAATCGGCAATTTCATACTTTAACCCCTATTACATCAGTCAAAGTTTTAACTAAACGGTCACCGTTTCGGACGTAACACGACATTTTCGCTATCAAAACTGCACAGAAATTCGCTCGTAGCAGGAATTGGAATGGAGGTTCGAATGCAGCAGGCTTGCTTTGGGGTATGGACATATTTTAATAACAATTTACGGTTTTAACAGGACCAGGTAAGTTCATTATTATTATTTTTTGTCTTGTTTTGTCAACCATAATGAAAATTCATTACAATAAAATTTGTAAACGAATGAGTTCTAAAATTTTTCGTAATAAGTTCTTATTATAATTAAAACAAACTAACTTACACAGGTTTTGCTATAGGTATTACTGGGTATTAGTATTACCACAAAGTATACTTGTGGTACCTACCTAACTTGATCTGATGACTTGGATATTTTCTAAACACTTTACTTTAAGAGGAAACACTACGGGCGAGAGAATTGAAAAATAGGTATTTGTAAAATCTGTTGCTGTCGCGCAGTGCCAAACGCCTTCACCGCAGAGTGTGATAGAGACAACTGCTTCTTGGACTATACCTACCTACTAAAAGCACACCAAATCAACGTTTCGTAGTCCCCCGATTTCTTTTCCAAAACTAGACCGATTTCAATACTATTTTCATTAAAAATTAAAGAAAGGCTTTGGCCGTGTTCGCATGTACCTTTTTTTCTAAAATTTAGCCAAATTTTTTTTCTGGTTGTTTGAACACAGCGGATAATCTGGCGATTTTTTTCGATTTTTGAGGGCTCATATCTTTTTTATTCATTAATTTATGAAAAAACAGAAAACATAGAAACATGCTAATAGTGGCCATAGATTTTTGTAATAAAAATTATTGCTCTACTGGCTTTATCCAGGGAGGAAACAGGGGACTACGTTTGTATGGGAAAACGGCCCTTGTGTTTCCTCTTAATGACTTTCTTTTGGAACTCTTGAAAGGGTTATTTTAATGTAAAAAGACCAGTTCTTAGAACTGCGCCCACTATACAGACGGCACGACAAGGGTTTTAGTTGACGAATAGTAATGTATCTTATGTTGTAATACTACGGTTGAAATTGCATTGAAAAATGGTTCCTAAGTGTTATACGATAATATAAATATTTTTTATCAACTAGAAATCCCTTGCCAAGATCCCTTACGACAATACACTAAAGTTGAAACGATTTATTAACATGAAAAGATTGACGTAATTATTTCCTTGTAGATAAATTGCGAAATTGAAGAACAAACGGAATGGATATAGATGTTAAATAAACAGTCTGGCTATGGCCTCCTATTCGGTAGCAAACATTTTCCTGTTACAATTAGGTAAATTTGACCAACCTGTGTCAGGACTAAAATAATAGTCCCTTCATTTACTATTCCTAATTAAACTACCTTTGTTGAGAGACTACAAAGTCGACGGAACTTTGAGATAGAGCAAATGTGCACTGGTCGAAATTCATTTCAATTTCTGGGTTTCAACGCAATTATACTCCCATTGTCAAAGATAATACCTTTCACATACTTATTGATAAACGTCATTTATGTCGAGCATATTCGAATCGAGGGTATTGTATGAATTTTTGTGTGTTCACAATGGCTACAATAAAAAATAAAACTTTTTTTGATAAAAACACAAAGCAACATGATTATTTATGCACTATATCTACATGATGGTAATACGTTATCAAACAATATGCTACATACATACATACTAAAATGATATTTTGAAAAGAAAAAATAATACGAAAATAGGTATATAAAATAGGTACGAAAAAACTTTTATCTACGTTATATCGTAGTACTAAGGTAAAGGCGAGATAGATGCCCCACTTTTTGAAATATCCTCCTAATTTTAAAAATATTAATTTTATATAAATAATGTCTATGAATTTAGCTAGTTTAATCCTTAATGTTTAACTGTGTTTTGTTGTTTTGAACCTATAAATTAAAGATTTTGCAGATTTTAGCTTTTTATGGAACTCTTTTCTTGAGGATAGATGCCTACCCGTATGGATAGTCGCCCAACCATGAAACTACTAAAAAGGATAGATGCCTGTGGCGCGGAATAGAAGCCCTTCATGCTGTAGGAACGAAAAACTCAATCAAAATTTTATGAGTTTTTGAGGACAACTGGTGTTTTAGCAGTAGAAGGCTACTCCTAAAACAGAAATTAACTCCAATAAACATATACCAAATAATGAAAAGTCTTTTGCAGTTTTAATTGTCATTGTAAGAATATAATTTTACTATGAGATCTAATCGAATAACCATAAGAAATTTTTTAAAGAATTTGTTCAACAAAAATAGCAATTCTAAATTCTTATTATAAAATAGTAGCTGTTGCCCGCGACTTCGCCCCGTCAATTTCTGTTATTATGATCGCGATTATTTTGCAACATTTTTCACTGATGCTACGCTCCTATATTATTGGTCACAGCGTGATGTTATATAGCCTTTCTCAATAAATTGACTATCCATCACAAAAATATTTTATCAACTCGAACCAGCCCAGAGATTAGCGCGTTCAAACAAACAAACAAACTCTCCAGCTTTGTACTATTAGTGTAGATTAATTATTAAGTTTCAATATGCATAATCAATAATATCATTATACACACAAATGTGATCAAAATATACACCGAAACCACATATGTATGGTTGTATGTATGGAGGGATAGATGCCCTTTGGGGCACCTATACCTCGAAAAATCAGGGCAACTATCCTTTTTAATAGGGATAGATGCCCAAGAATTTTTTAAATAAAAAAAAAAAAGAAAAGAGCAACTAATGTCATCTTGGTGAATCAGTATATTGATGTAATTAAAAATATAACGGAATTTATAACTACTTTATAAAACAGCAAATACTGATCCTTTAAACTTACTATTTATAAAACAGCAAATACTGATCCTTTAAACTTTGACGTGTTCGTCAAGTTCGCCGTGGTGATGAAGTCACACATAAGCGAAACGCATCCTCAAAGCACGACGGCCCGTCGCTTACTTAGGTGTCGGGTGACTGCGGTCCTTAGTTATAGGTATTATTGTTCCTTAGTTGCGAGTTTGGGATGTTAGGTTTTTTGAAAATGAGGCATCTATCCCAAAGGGGCATCTATCCCGCCTTTACCCTAATTGATTTCGGATTTTAGTTGTTTTTAAATCTTTGATAAATTTTGAACATCACCCTTTTAACTTTTGAGTTGGCCATTTCTGTGTGATGTCATAATGTTCCGAATTTAAATCTAAAGTTGATCGCTTAGTAAGAGTCAAACTCCTACAATCCCTTCATTTAATTTAGTTAATGGGACGTTTAAATGGATTTTCTAGCAAGCGAGGATAAATCAACAGAGTTATGCGGAGTTTCATTGTTTTTTCTAACTCACTTATATTAGAGTTTTGTTTTAAAATGATGCAGCTAATAACTATATTTGTCATTGTTAAAACTGTTAATTTAAATTTTAAATATAATAGAGCAATGCCACTCAACTCTTAGGATTTGCTGTCCATATACTTATGCACAATATTTATCGTCAAGTATTATAAGACAAACTTCAGGTAAAAGAAATTTCGTTATGCATTTAAAGTTCGGAAGACCATTCAGCTGATAGCCTTGTCCCATGTATATATAATAAAAAACTAGTGATTAGTTTTAAATTAGCCATCTTATTATTACTTCACACGACTTCAACCTTTGTAAGGTTCTGGAGTCAGGAAGACACCTTATAGTTTCACCTTGTCCGCCCGAGGTATCAGGAGTCTAAGAGACTATCAGTACTAGAGAGCTTTAATTTGGCTTGAGTGTATCAATCACGTCCAAAGATGAATAATATTACATATTGGAAAAAAAAGGTATCTTCGGTTCTTCTGGCCGTATTTACGTTACAAGTTTATTTTATTTTTCGGAATATCAACCTATCTGATAAAAACAATATTGTACGATAAAATATGAAAATTGAAATCCTGCTCTATTTCATACCAACTGATCTCGTCCATTTGCATAAGTATGGCAAGGGAAAATATTGTCTATTTTGTCCCTCGCGGTTAACCCGGACTCTGTCCTCTTTTTACGCCCATAAATTACGTAGATTAGAGGGTTATGGAGCACCGTGGCACTGGGTAAGCTGTTCGTGGTTCGAGTCAGTCCTTGGCCTGTGGAAAATACATTCGTTGAAGCTTTTGGGTTTAATAATAGCAGAAATTGAATGTGTGCGAAAACTGTACATCAGCCCCCTTACTCTTGAATTTGATTTAAGTACGATCTCGATTCGACCTAGCCAAAATCTGAACAAACTCAATCGAATCGAAATCAAAATCAAGTCAAGACGATTGAACGGTCCTGAATGCCATTTTGCAAGAAGGTAGATCATAGGCTGAATAAGCACATTCCGGCACATCTATCCCAGAAAAAAGTATAAAAGATTCCTTCAGAAAAGTTTTAATATAAAAATTCTCCGCGTACCTACAGCCAGTAGATCACAATATTTTTGTGTACAAACAAACAATATGATTGTGTAATCAAAAGCATTGATGCTTAATTTCTATGAACAATATCAATCAATGGTAAAAATTAAACTTTTTAAGTTGAAACAATTTAAACTTGACTGTACTAACAATCATTTTAAATAAACACATTTTAAAATTTCTTCGCCTTTATTACAGTTGTCACAAAAATATCTTTAGTCATAATTGTAGAAAATATAAATCTATTACTCATTTATCCTTGCTGTAGCTGAATAAACCAATTCATTTCTTTTATGTTTCGTTTTGTTCCGGCGACAAGGCGACAGAGAAATTAATAATAATTTTAGTGTTTGCTCCGTCCTCCTGTAAGGCTCTATACACACACAAATGTCTTACATTTTCTATGCTTTTTATTATTTGCTTTTTTTCATGCTATTGTTAATGGCTAAATGGGCCGAACATAAATTTATTTTATAAGACCTTCAGTGTACCCTGTTTAACTGCAAATAAACAGTTCTATTCTATTCTATTCTATTCTATTAAATTTGAACCGGTGTTTTCTTATCACTAAATAAGTTAGCAATATTGAGACGATGTTAGAAACAAAAAATCACTAACAATTTTAATACCGTCTTAAAAATTGTGGCTTATGTCACGCTTTTCACTTAAAGTACAAGTTTATCATCATCCCACTGCAAGGCAATGGAGTCCATCGTTGTATTTAGGATATTTAAGAACACAAGTTTTAAGTACTTAGTATGTGGGACAGTCATCAAATGCTATTTATGTACTGCCTATATACATGTTTCTCCTATTCTTGGATCTTTGACCTATTCACGGCAACCCAAGTGCAGACAACAGCACATCAACCTACCACAAAACGTCAAATTTTCTCAATTGATATTGATCTCTACTTGTTCGACTTAAAGTTGAAAATCAATTCAATGACCTTTAACTTTTTGGGTAGGATGACGTGCCGTTGTCTGTACCAAGTATTGTGTGAAGCCGGTATTAAGCATTGTGTGAACAAAGGCTTATTTTTTCACTGTGGCATTTCTTGGTATACTATGTTTTATAGTCTACTTTGGTGCTTCTTGCATTTTCTTTTCTGACAATAATTGTAAATCTTTTTTTCTTTTTACTCTATGATTTAAAGCGTTCACAATGCGCATTTACTATTACAGTCATAATCATCTTCTCAGTTGAACGACGTCACCTATTAGAAAAAGGGTTCTTTACGACAATCGGTTCTTGCGTGTACTCGTGAACTTACCAGATTGTCAGTCCACCTTGGGTTTTAACTCACAGATCATTCTAGAACCATTCTAGAACCTTCTAGTTAAATCGAGATTGTCAGTCCACCTTGGGATTTAACCCACAGATCATCGTTAGTTACTATCACCATTTTAGAACCTTCTAGCTAAAACGAGATTATCAGCCCACCTCGGGGTTCAACCCACAGATCATCGTTAGTTACTATCGACTTAAAGTTGAAAATCACGATTACCATTCTATAACCTTCTAGCTAAAACGAGATTATCAGCCCACCTCGGGGTTCAACCCACAGATCATCGTTAGTTACGATCACCATTCTAGAACCTTCTAGCTAAAACGAGATTATCAGTCCACCTCGGTTTTCAACCCACAGATCATCGTTAGTTACTATCATCACCATTCTAGAACCTTCTAGCTAAAACGAGATAATCAGTCCACCTCGGGGTTCAACCCACAGATCATCGTTAGTTACTATCATCACCATTCTATAACCTTCTAGCTAAAACGAGATTATCAGCCCACCTCGGGGTTCAACCCACAGATCATCGTTAGTTACGATCACCATTCTAGAACCTTCTAGCTAAAACGAGATTATCAGTCCACCTCGGTTTTCAACCCACAGATCATCGTTAGTTACTATCATCACCATTCTAGAACCTTCTAGCTAAAACGAGATAATCAGTCCACCTCGGGGTTCAACCCACAGATCATCGTTAGTTACGATCACCATTCTAGAACCTTCTAGCTAAAACGAGATTATTAGTCCACCTCAGTGTTCAACCCACAGATCATCGTTAGTTACTATCACCATTCTAGAACCTTCTAGCTAAAATGAGATTATCAGACCACCTCGGGGTTCAACCCACAGATCATCGTTAGTTACGATCACCATTCTAGAACCTTCTTGCTAAAACAGCCAGGTTTTTTCCCATTATAATATCCCGCCCACTGACACCGCAGCTGAGCAACCTTACGATGCGTTTGATCCCCGGAAGCTCTGCTTAGAGCTTTGCCGATTAAGCTGATTGTCCGACACGACTAAATTGGCTTGCTTATTTGACCAACCATTTACCACACCATACCGCCATCTAGGGAATGCTACACGCATTATTCTTTTGTTTTTAAGTAGTCTGTTTCGCACCATGTTGTACCGGATTAGGCGTTTTTATTCTTTTCAACCGTCAAAATATAATTAAGTTACTTTTTACAGGAATTGGCTGATGTTGCTTTTCTAAATTTTGCACTATAAGGTTAGTCCCATCTAAATCGAAAACGACCTAAGGGGTTAAAAATTGTTATTAAAAAACATGGAGTAGTTATTAGGTACACAATATTTTTTTATTTATGTTTTTATTTCTGAAAATACATCAACTTCGTTTAAAGTAAAATAAAGCTAACAGTTTTGAAACGCATTCGTGGGTATTTCTTATAAAACTAAGTGAGCTTAGAATATTTAATTTCTGAATCACAAACCTCAAATATTGGGTTGATGAATAACATTTAAAATTTTGGGATAAAACAAAAAGTTTAGTTTATACTAGAGTAACCAAAATAATGACTTACAAATATTAATAAGGGTATGTAGTGATAATAAGTATCACGTGCTGTTGTTGTGCCAGTTAAATACGAATATTTTGCCTGTTTTAACAAGTAAATATTATTTCAATAGTAATATTGAAAATGTTGATGAGAATAATTACTTTTGCAATCAATATTCATTTATTCAGCGAATGATTGACTGTAATATTGTGCAGTGATATTTAACTGATTTATAATGCCTTTTTGTATCGCTGTAGCAAAAAATAGGTATTTGACTGTAAATGTTGGTTTTACTGCTATTTTTTTTTAAATAACTATTTATTAAAAAAAAGTGGACAACGTCACATACCCACATTGTTCTGATCCCAATTTGAATAACAATTTTAAGCATGAGTGCTTTTTGGAAATCAGAAACAGCAAAGGTACCAAAGAAATATAATATTATTCTTTCGGCGAACCGAGCTGTCCGTAAAAAAAATATATTTGTATCGATGAACGATGAACAGTGATTTATATGTACAATTATATCGTTCAAGGGCAATTCTGTAAATCATTTAGGGCTCCTTCCATCTTAAGTGAGCAAAATTGCGATACACACGCCCTCCAAGCGTGACGATCGTGGCACAACCCTCTTTTTGGAGAGGCCTATGTCCACTGCTGGATATAGAAAACTGTTGCTGACTTATATCGAAGAATTTTATTGTGTTTAATTTTTTTTTTAATCTCAAATAATGATTTTAGGAAAAATAGGAGCCGAATATATTGTTGTAGAGTCCTCTCTATGTTTTGTATTAAGATATCGAAAAAAGAGCGGATTTTTATTTCATTTCACCAAAAGTAAATATAAACCCGCACTCGTCCGCGTACACAAAAATCGTGTAGGGCTGCCAAAATCTGGATGGAGTTCATCATTCAGAATTTTGTTTGTAGAAATTACACTGGAACGAAGGTTTAATCTTTTGAACGATTGATGTTCTATTATTATTAGAAAATAATAAATTACCTTCGATCTTGATGGAATTCCTTTATTGTCAGAATTATTTAGAAGACAAATTAGGTAATAAAATTCGATTATAAAAATGTGGTTTGATGGTTAAAGCTTAGTTTTGCAATTTCAAAACTGTATTTGTGCAGGTAGCGACTTGCATAGCTTTATAAAAGTTACGTACAATTTAACAGAATTAAAGTATATATAAAGATCATCATCATCTTAAGTCTATGTCAGTTTACTATTTGACCTTGGTCTACCAAATTGTAGGATTTTGCTATATGATTATAGCAAAATCATTTGGATTTGCTGGGCATTTGGATTTGCGATCGTTTGGCCGACAGCGAACAGAAAACATTGCTTCCTGTTTTTTTTTACATAAAGTCGTCTCTTACAGCACCCATAAAATGAGAAAAATTTTTACGTCAGTGCAGGCTTGTTGTATTTTACAAACAAATTAAGGTGTGCATATTCCATTTGGTTTTAAATGTAATCTGGCTGAAGAACCAGCCAAAACTAGTTATAACCGGATTTCTGGCAGCGGTAGCAGCCCTACAGCGGGCGTTAATAAAAACAAATGGCGCGCGAACGCGGCGCGGCTGCGATTTACCCGCTTTGCGCTCGAAGGGCGCTTGTTACTGATATAGAAAAAGACTTTTTCAAGTGTTTTAATCTTACGTAAAACAAAAAATATGTAGTATCGAAACAAATATGAAACGTAACTAACTGACTGGCTGTACTGACTTAATTTATTTATAAAGTCAAAGGGCTTTCAAGTGTTTTAATTTTAAGATAAAAAGTAATATGTACCTCGTACTATGGTACAGTAATAAATAAAAACGTACTTTTAATGATATTTTAGCAACTTAATTTCAATTATAATTAACTAGAAAAATTATGTCTCATGCGAGACTCCAACCCGCTTCTCCATGCTGAATTGGTAAAGCGCCGCGCCCGGTATGCATGGAGATGCGGGTTTGAGTCCCGCCTGACACATAATTTTTCAAGTTTAAATACAAATAAAAACGTAACTGGATGGCTGTACTGACAAAATTTATTAATAACGTCCAAGGGCGCTTTTTACTGATATGGCAAAGATACTATACAGGGTGTTAGGTGAAACGAGACTATGTTAACATATTATGCATATAAATACTATGATGAAATCAGGAATTTGATACTATCATCATTTTTGAAAAAAATATTTTGATACAAATCGAAATCCAGAAATTTTTATCTGTATGAAAATGAAAAAAATAAAAATAATGATATCAAATTTCTGACTTCACTATACTAATTATATGCATTATGTTAACATAGGCTTGTTATACCATTTACCTAACACCCTGTATACTTGAGAAACATTTTAGAGTCTTTGAAACGTTTTTTGTTTCGAGTTCTTACCCCCGTATTTATAAACAAGTAAAAGTAATTACTTGACTACAAGTAATTACTTGAGAGACAATTTGTATGTCTTAATCAAGAAATTACTAGAAGTTATAACTACCAAAAGTTATCTTTTTCAGCCAAATAATATGACTATTAATGGTGACCAATTCCTTTCACTTAAGCACTAGGTATGAACACTTTAAGTTATGACTTTCTTAAGCAATAAGTAATTACTTCTTTATAAATACGGGGGTTAGTAACTTGCAGTGCATTATTTTTACGCTAAATCCAGCAGCCAAGCCATTAGTTTAAATTTAATAAAATATAATTTAAATATGTAAAGAAGCTAAGCTTACTTACTATAGGTTATCCTGGAAGTATCTGGGGAATTAAACGTTGGAAGTAGCGATGAACATTTCCATCCTAATGTAATAAAAAATAACAACTAACATTTGTTTTCCCAACAGCATCGTCCGGCAACGTGATTTTAATGTTAATACCGTTACTGTCTAAGAGTTAGCAACTTTTCATAGTACTACATAGTCCCTGGAGGTTAGTGTTGTAAAGTTATCGGCAGTTCGGTTATCGATTTGTTAGATTCGATCGATTTGGTCACCAAATATTAAGAGACACTGTAGAGTTGTCGGCAGTTCTATTTTATCGATCTGTTAGATTCGATGGGTTTGGTCAACAAATATTAAGAGACACTGTAGAGTTATTGGCAGTTCTATTTTATAGATCTGTTAGATTCGATCGATTTCGGCAACTGATATTAAGAGACACTATCGGGTTATTTTCTTTTATTAATTGAACTGATTTATAACTAAACTGAATAATTGGTTTATATTTTGTAGCTTGAGACTTGGTATGTAGCTAAAAATGTTTTTTAGGGTTAATATTTATCTTGTTACAATTAATAACAAAAAAAAGCCACCTACAGCTGATTTTTTAGCATAACACTCACTCAAAGTTTGTGGCTTACTTAGTGTTTTTTGTCAGTTCATCATCATCATCATCAGCCAGTCGCAGTCCACTGCTGGACATAGGCCTCTCCAGTTGCACGCCACTTAGGTCGATCCTCGGCTTCTCGCATAGTCGCATGTCATGTCAGTTCAGTCATTATATTTTTTTTGTGTAGGTACTGTTCTCCTTAGCTTTCGGTGGAATTTTCTGCAAAGTTAAATGGCTGCCTGTTCGGTAGTTGACCAATTGAATGTACGTTACATTAAGAACCTTCTTTTTTATCATCGGTTGCATAATACGCGACAAAAATCACCCTTTTAATGCAAACTGTATGTAATGTCAAAATTGCGATCCATTAAGGATGAATGCAGGTGCTCTGCAATTTAATTACGGAATCTCCAATCAACAGTTTTCAGCGGCTAGTATCGAGTCTTTTGGGTTCAATAAAGCTGTTTCGATATATCAGAAGCACATCAATTTATTCAGAACATATCATTCAATTGTTGAGATTGATAATTGTAGTAAATATTCAATTTCACTATCACTATCACTACATAGTATAAAACAAAGTCGCTTTCTCTGTCCCTATGTCCCTTTGTATGCTTAAATCTTTGAAACTACGCAATGGATTTTTATGCGGTTTTTTTTAATAAATAGAGTGATTCAAGAGGAAGGTTTATATGTATAATAACATCCATTAAATAGTGGAGAAGTACTGTTATTTTTGAGGTTTCTAATATGATGTCGTAAATAATTACATTTTTTCCGCTTACATTGCAAACGCAGGCTGAACCCTACGAGTTTTATCAAAATAATGTACTAAGTATTGTACACATTGAAAAGGTCTACAGAAAAGTCCGTGATGGTATATGTCTATCTCTTATGGATAACCCACAATATTTTTTTTTGTCATTTACTTTTTACGACAAATAATGGCTAATTTTCGAAGCGATTTTAACCAATACAGCATTAATCCTTAACCAATTAAATACCTTGAATACATTTTTCATTTAATATAGATCTATATGGCCCTTTACACCGTATGATTTAAGTGAATATTTTCAAAGATCGTAGCGTTTGCGGCGGTACCGGCCGGCCGCCCGGTGCGGCAAGAGCGTGCCTATAAATAGCGCGTCTGAAGCCGCGGTTTTCCCTGTAGCACTTTGAATTTAGCAGCGATCGGACGCGTTTATTATAAAAACGTGCTTTTCAGCGCGACAACGTATCAGTAATTATAAGTAAGTTACGATAAATAATTGTATGATAGTAGTTTTAAAACATAAATTATGAAAACTTTCATAATAGAGTGCACAATACTCACAGGATGTGGTACCGGAGAAGATGTATTGATTCCCCGAATCCCTCTGATACCATCGGACTTACCCTTCCAATTTAAACGTTTACAGCTTCCGGTAAAGACATCTTTTGCAATGACCATAACAAATCGCAAGGTCAAACCTTCAACGTTGCAGGCTTAGATTTGAGCGTTGACTGTTTTTCACATGGACAACTGTATGTCGCTCTTTCAAGAGTGACCTCCAGAGAAAACATGTTTGTATTGTCTAATGACAAGAAAGCTGTGAACGTTGTTTATAAAGACATTCTGTAATATGTTGTAAAAATAAAATAAATAGTTAAAAATGTAAAAAGTAAATAAGTAAAAATGTAGTGTATGAATTTAGATATTCCAAAGATAGCAGGAAATCTTCATGGTATAGGGAAAGGGGGACGCGTGCGGGCCACGGGTAGTAATGAATAAATCAAAACTACTGGATCGATTTTAATCACATAGGCTATATATTTTATACCCGTGCGAAGCTGGAGCGGGCCGCTATGTTTTTATATACAACGTTCAAAGTTTTTCTGTAGTGTATTTAGTATCAGCATTGCACCCGTGCGAAGCCGGGGCGGGTCGCTAGTTGTTTATATATTATTGGTTTTACCTACAACCACTTTGACGTTGTAATCAAAATGGTAATTGTAAAATACAGCAATATCATACCT
This sequence comes from Anania crocealis, assembly GCA_949315895.1. NCBI lineage: Eukaryota > Metazoa > Arthropoda > Insecta > Lepidoptera > Crambidae > Anania > Anania crocealis. The sequence continues at coordinate 5,449,341 of OX438868.1, forward strand.
CTGTTGACTGATTTATGTTAATAAATAATAAATAAATAAATGTGGACAACATCACATACATTGTTCTGATCCCAATTCGAATAACTATTTAAAGCACTCATATTTTTGGAAATCAGAAACAACGAAGATAATAACACCCAGACCGGAGAAAATGTAAAAAAAAAAATTTTTTTTTGTACATCGACTCGTCCGGGTCGAACCCGGAATCTCGGAACAGGTGACACCTTGAAGACCTGTGTGTATGCCTCTTCGCCGCGGAGGTCGTCAAATTTTAATGTTGATGTGTTAAAAGATTTTGTATTAATCGTTCGAAAGAATACAGTCTGAAGTTGGCCCTATTTAAATTAGAAATATAAATTAAAACAGTAGTAAAAAACTTTATAAGCACTCAAAATTGGTGGTCGTTCTCTTCTATGTCATTTTTTATTAAAATAATTTTTGTATGCCTGTCAAACTTGTTTTTCTAAGTGGCCAGTAAGATCATGTCTCATATGGATGTCACAAATGCCCTATACAATGACATATTGAACGTTGCAAAATAACGGTAGCCTCTAGTGTAACATCACTTTAGATCCCCAGCCGTTGAATTTTAAACGGAAAACTTAAATACAGAACGGAACTTCTTGAACAATAAGTAATGGATACTATTTCAGTTTTGGTGCACTTTTTATTTGCTAGCTTGTTGTTTTAAAATATTTTGCAGCTGGCTTAAGCGAGTTTATGCGGCTAGGTGTTGTGAGCTGGTTTTATTGTTGCTTTGTTGGAAATTTTACCGTGTTCCTGTGGAAAGAAATTGATAATGCAATTTGTACAGAAGATATGTGCATGTGCATTCAACAACATTAATTATATTCATTTTTTTTTCAAAGTTCCCTATATTTTTCAGTCTTGTTCTCCGAAATTTATTTGGTATAACACACTTGACGTATTCTTTTGAGAACAAATCTCTCTGACAACCATTTGGATCAGCGGTAGTAAACGCTGCTTCTGTGCCATGGGTCGCGGGTTCGATCCCCGCACAGTACAAATATTTGTGTGCATGAACATGTCTGTTTGTAAAAAAAAAAGTATATAAGTAAGTTTATCGGTTGTCTAGTACCCCATACGACAGGGTACTTAATAGTAGCTTAATTTGGGACTACATCTTGTGGCCCAGTGAGGCATGTCCTAAATATTATTATTCTATTCTTAAATGTTTTTATGGCATTAAATTTTATTTGGTATAGTTAGCTACCTTTGGGGTCCACCATGTTGGGGTCCGGAGTCCCACATATGCTGTCACTTCCCCCGGCGTGGCAGGTATGCATAATGTATATTTCCAGCGACAAAAAAAAAGTTTTTTCGCAAAATGAAATTTATGCTATCTGCTGTTATGCATAGTTAACTTTGTAAGAAAAAGTTCTGGAATAAAATACTACTCTTTATATCATATAAGTGGGACAAGGTATAACAATCTATCACGAACATATTTTCCTCATGATGGTTTCTCGGAAGATTATCCCCCATCAAATTGCCAACTCCCATACCTATCATAAGAACCATTGAGAAATTCTTAGATAAGAAATCAATCAAACCTGCACCTCATACATATAAATCGCTTATCACCAACAAATCACCTCATTTTATATTATTTATTACCACTGGCTCAAGGTTCAGAATAGCGCAAACACTTTTGCTTTCTGTGAATCGAAACCCTTTGATGAGACGTAACAGTCACCAAATCGTATTTATGTGTTGTGTAACGGCCGGTCCTGATAACCTATCTATCTTCAGTTTTGGCATATCGGAGATAGAAAACAACTTCTGTCTTTGTTTCTCTGGACGGCAAAATCAGAGAGAGAGAAACTGTTTCCTATCTCCGAAATGTCAAAACTGGCGATAGATAGATTATTGGGACCGGCCGTTTGAAGTTGAGTAAAGTTTGTATAGATGATTTGCTAGCAATTTTAGAAATAAAACAATACATGTTTTTCTTTGCTTATTATAAAGCGTAATTAATTTATATATGAACCAAAAATTAGCAATGAATTTTTCTGCATGCAGATTTTTAGTTTTAAATTGTCTCAAGTCCTTTTCTGTTCGGTATAGCCAAAGAAAAGTCATAATTATTTACTGACGTTTAAACCAACTAACCACTACGTACCACTTTAAACAAATATAAACTCCACTTAAACTACGAATAATAAAGAGATTTCATAGCAAGCGTTTCATACAATGACTTAAGTTAAGTATGTTTTAATCAAATTCAACTAGAACCTTAACCTAAGTTTATAAAAAATAATGTTGACAAGCTAAAAAAGAGCTAAAATATTACTCTTGAAATAATTTCGATAAACTTGTTTCAATAAGTTATTAATTTTCATCAGTTTATAGTTTCATGCTACGAAAGGCTACAAGAACTCATCAGTTAGCTACGAAGAGCTACGAGTTCGTAGCAGTCAACGTGATCAGTGGATGCTCTACGACACTACGGCACTAGTGGTGCTCTAAATGGTCTGATTGTAGTGCCCTTAACGGGACAGCTCGACCTAAGCGCTTAGTGCGCTGGATCTCAAGATATTATGCATTCTGCATTGTGATTTACTGCTGACGTATACATTTTGTAGCAGTTTCGGACAAGATCACGTAAGTAACAAAAAATCAAAGTTACGGTGAAGACAGATTACTTGATAAATTCAAATTGTTTTTGGATTTTTCTTTTTCAATCGACAATTAAGACGGGAATTATAAATTTGATGCATTATATATTTCCTTATTAATGTCCATTTGCTGGTTTTATCTAAAGTAGATAGTTATCATTACAAAAAGCGTTTTTTTTACTGTTTTAATGAAATAAAAGTCTGAAAAGTATTAAACAATTTTTTTGAATTAGTTTTTTTTACCTATTTAATATTTTGTTTCGGTTTTTCACGTCTAAAGAAACGTATCGACATTTGCTTTGCTAAAATGATCATCATCATCATCATCAGCCTACGGCAGTCCACTGCTGGACATAGGCCTCTCCCAAGGCTCGCCACTTTTCTTGGTCTTGAGCTTTGAGCATTCAGTTGCTTCCAGCCACCTTGCGCAGATCGTCGCTTCATCTAGCAGAGTTGCGTCCAACTCTACGTTTGCCCATGCGCTAAAATGACACTGTTCTAGTTTTTAAAATTGATTTTGTATAGAAGTAATAAAATTAAATCAAGTGGAGGCAGCACATAGCTCTAGTACTCCCCTTAATAAAAAGGGGGTTTCTTTATTTGTTATAGACAGCAAGTGCCAAAAGCAAATTTAATCCATGTGCAGCCGAGGCATCTCGCTTGTAATATATTATACATATAAACTTTGATTGTGGCCATACTCGTAGCTTAGTCTGGTTGTTTGTCACCAAACGAGGATGTTGATAGCAGGCATCCATTACCAAAGGCAACATAAAAATATTTGTGTCTGTTTTTTATTAATACCGTCAAAGTTAGGGCATCGTATATTTTTTACAGCGCTTCATCGCTGGATTTTTTCCGCTTGCCATTTATTCACACGATACTTGATACGAGTTTTTAAACTGTACGTTTATGTGAACTACGTATGATAGCGGGTAGAATTCATTAGCATTAAATTTGTATTCTCATTTAAGTTCATTCAAACATTGTGGTGTGTGTAATGATACATTTACATGCTACCCACATTTAGGTTTATTTGAGCTCATGTTTAGGATTTTTGGCACAGCCCAAAGGCTGGCTAGGAGAGTTATTTGCTTTGTTTTAGTATTAGAGCATTTAATTTTGGTTTGTGATGTGGTTTGAGTTACTACTGTCGATTTAGTAGATTAAAATGGCTATCTAGAATTCGACGAAATACTTTTAATTCTGTTATTTTAGTTATTAATGTTTTTGAAGTTTATACTATCACAAATAAGATATAACTAGAGTAAGCGATTATAATATTCGTTACATAGTATTGTGAATCGAATATTCTATGTGTTACCGTCATTTCAGCACTGTTGCAAGTGCCATGACCCCTGAAGAACTTTGACAGTGGCCATAAAGTATTTAAGACGACTGTAGAAATTACTGTAATGTAGAGGTCCTTAAAGCAAAATCACACATGACATTTGGTCGAAAATGATGTGTCGATGAACTTGTTTTCGAGATTTTTAATGACTTAATAGACTAATAAGTATATAATTATTTTCTTAATTCAGCGTTATTAGAGCAAATTTAAAGGGCTTTTGATGTTTGAGCAAACGTCTTACGATTTAGCTTAAGGGAACTAAAATGTGTGGTCAGTACATTACATGATATTTAAGCAATTTAATTGCAATTATAATATCAGTATTTTAAACTTGAAAAATAATGTCTCAGGCGGGACTCGAATCCGCATCTCATCGCATGCCGGGCGGGCGCTATAAAATACTGATGTATGGTCAGGTAGACAGAAAAAACGTATTCGTATGAGTATTTAAGACTTGGATAACGTCAACCTACCACAAAGCGTCAAATTTTCTCAATTGATATTGATCTCTGCATGTTGGACTTAAAGTTGAAAATGACTTCAATGACCATTAACTTTTTGAGTAGGTTGACCTGCCGTTGTCTGTACAATGTTCATACTACCAATAAGCAAAGGTTTGTAGCCCTTTCAAGTATGTGTGAAATTGAAGAATTATTCTGTGTTATTTTGAAACCTTGAAATTCGTTTGTGTCTGGAAGGGATGGTTATGGGGCCTAATTCGCGTAACCAAATCGCAGTTCGATCGTGATTGAATTGGACGATTTTGAAATTTAGCCCATACTAGAACTGTCAAAAACCTGTCGTTCAATCACGATTGTGATACGATTCGGTTACGCGAATTAGGGGCCAGGTCTTGCTTTTGTAAGCACGTTAAGGTACCGGCTTCTGTCGCAATTCGGCAATCGTAAAGTCTTCAATAGGCGGATTGGAAAACTCTGACACCAGATCAACTATTAAAAGGTGATCATATGATAGGAATTTTTTTTTTATAAAATCTTTACCAAGCAATCCTAATAACACTATAATCCTCAATATCATTATATCAGTAAGGTTGTTTATTAACAGCGTTTCTAATATAATTTGATATTACCACAATACCAAATATTGAAATTGAAATGTCGAAATTCATGAGTTCATTCTAAATTAAATTACATTTGTAAGGTAGAGTGTATTTTACGGAATATGTTTATTTCATTTTGGTGCATTAACAGCCGCATACTGACGTGCACCCAAAATTTCATGAAGATTAATTAATACCAATACCAATTATTACTATCTGGTAAATATAACTAACCAAAATAAAATATAAGCTTTTTCTTTATATATAGGTATTCCCAACAATAAAATTATATATTTGTAAATATAATTAGGAAATCCAAAAAAATACCAACTGTATTTTAGTTTATAGACACCGAATTCGAAAAAAAAACGTAATATCGCATTATTGACTTTTTGGTTCAGGTTTTAAATATAAATAAAATTATAACTTACTTTATAAGTTTCTGCTGCCTTTAAAATGTGCAAAGCAAGTATAAAAAGTTCTGTAATACCAAATAAAAAAAAACCTGCAAGATACATTATGAGTTCCGAGTATATATAACAATATACTCGTAAAAATAGCGTGTCCATTGACGTTAATAAAGAAAAAAGTTTGTTCTAGGTAAACACTTTCTCGTACGAGGCTGTTACCTCCGACAAAAAGCACCTCTAACTTTCACCACTTAACCACTCGCTGTTATACGGGGGCCACTCCTTTTCTTGCCCATAAATTGTTTTTAGGAAAGCATAAATTAGCCAAGAAGAGTTTGCGGGGTTTTCCTTTGCAAAATTCACTTCCGTCCCAAGTAACTTTGTTCTGGTGTATATTTATGGTATTAACAACGGGTTTGTCTCCACCGATCCAGGGATCCAATCGAGTTGGCCACGGATCTCGACGAGTAATATCCACCGATACCGGGATCCGTTTCCAACAAAAAATTCAATAATGTTTTTACCCACTGATCCCGGTATCCGTGAATACACGAAATTAATATTAATTCTTAACGGTTCTTATCAGCCAGAAACAAAATATGATTTTCTCAATTAAAATTAAACTCTTATTCGTTTAATTTTAAGTTGGAGATCCGTCGATACACAAAAAATAAAAAACCGGCTTTGTTGCTGCGTAATTTCACATCATTCATTAATTTATAGTTGTATGTAACGAAACAAAAGACTTTATTTAAGTATTTTTAAAAAGAATTTGTTAAAAAATGTCATGCTCTTTGAATTGATCGATGGCTCGTCAACTTCAAACCCTATTGGCTCTAATAGTTTTTCTATTACTTGCAGTGAACTTTTATAAAAATAGCATTTTGAACCTATTACACATGCATCCCTTAATCAAAGAATAACCCAAAAAATAATTGAAAGATCTATGCGGTGATATTTCACACTTAAGAATTTTATATTGAATTATAAAAAAAAATATCATCCCACTTTACATTAAGGAGGTGCTGTAGGAAGCAAGACATTTAGTAGTTAAATTGTGTTAGTTATCTAACATTTTTAATTTTTAGCATCACGATATTGATAATATGAGTTTGTTGCCTTCTTCTTGGTTAAAATCAAACTAAGCGCAAACGAAAAGCTGAAAAGCTGCGAGCTCAAGTTAGTCTTATATGAAATGGCTTGTCGACGGTCGATATAACAATAGTTTAGTTTATTATGACTCCTCATCGGCACGTGAGCGAAAACTGAAACTGACATTAACTGGGTATGAGCACAGTTTTTTAACAAAAATAAGTTTAATACAGCTCATATGTAATATGTGTATTTTTAACATTTACAACGATATCAGCAATGTTTGAAACAGAACTTAATATAAAGATTAAACCTTGAGGTAAACCTCGATAGAATTAAACATTCTGCAAGTTACTTAAACAGGTTAACAAAAACAAACAAAATTCGTACTTACCTCACGGAGCTCCCAAAGAAAGCGGAAGCTAAGAATCAGTTGAACACTGGTTTTGCTGCTCTTAGAACCTCTTAGAAAAGCTCAAACACTGAGCTCTCCAGCTTTTGCAGCGCTGCAGCACGCATACAAAATACGTAAGTATTTAAAGTTTGATTTTTTAGCTACAACGCTTTTAAACCAAAGTATTATTCTTAAATTTGGTTTTGGTTACTCAGGTTGATGACTGCTCTTTCAGATAAGCCACTAGTCTAAAAAAAGAAAAAAAAAGAAAACGAATCTATGACAAGGAAGATATATCTACGGATTTATTTCGCGTTTATTAGGATTTCATGGGTCTCAGTTCGCACAGCGGGCAATGGAGAGAGGAAAGCTTCGTATTTCCTTGCGTGATAGAATCAGAAATGAGGAAATCCGTAGGAGAAGAATTGCGGAGCTGAAGTAGCAATCAGCGGAAGATTGTAGTAAGTTGTAGTAACATACTTACATACATACTAAGTACAGAAGAAGAAGTATGTTAGGAGTGAAATTGAGTGACAGGATAAGAAATAGTGTGATAAGAGAACGTTGTGGTGTGAAAGAAGATATTGTCACAAGGATTGAGAAAGGGATGCTTAGATGGTTTGGGCATGTAGAGAGGATGAATGAGAGAAGAATGACTAGACAGATCTACAAGACGAGTGTGAAAGGGAACGTTGGAAGAGGAAGGCCTAGACGAACTTATCACGATCAAATCGGGGATGTTCTGAAGAAAGGTCAGGTCAAGAGTACTCTAAACCGACGAGCATGCATGAAAAGATTGATGAATGTGGAAGAAGCGAAAGATGTATGCCAGGATCGTAGTAAGTGGAAGGCCTTGGTCTCTGCCTACCCCGTTGGGAAGGAGGCGTGATAATATGTATGTATGTATGTATGTATGTATGTATGTATGTATGTAGTAACACATAGTTAAAAGAAACGATGGCCGTCGGGGCGGAAAGGTTCTGGAATGGCGACCGCGCATCGGATGACGATCTGTGGGTAGCCCCCCACCAGGTGGACCGACGATCTGGTGAAGGTCGCAGGAAGCCGTTGGATGCAGGTGGCGCAGGACCGATTCTGTGGGGATCTTTGGGGGAGGCTTATGTCCAGCAGTCACCGTCGTTTGACTGAGATGATGACAATAATGATGATGATGATGATGATGATGATGGACTTTGTATTGTATTTATTGTTATCAACGTAAGGTATTTACATATTTACATCTTGGGATCACAGAAGCCATCGGCTTATGTGGCTTCTAGAACGCCTTTAACTCCACCCGTACAAGACCCACGTCAATAAAGAAAAGTCCGTGTCCTAAATTGTTTTTATGGGGAATCGAACGCTGGACCCTTGCGTAGTGAGGTGTATAATAAGGTAGTAGGGGGGTAAGTCGAGCTATGAAGTCGCTGCAGTTATTGGCAAACTTATTTTCCCTACAAGAAAACTCATTTCGAGCTTAGAGGTACTTTTCATTACAGCCCGTGGGACTTGAGAATTCCGAACTGTTTTACTACTTAAGGCGTGTCAGTGGATTTTTTAAATGAAAAGTTTTGAATCTTCTATGGGAGTTGCAAAGTCGGTGCCAGGCGAGTGCTACGAGTGCTTATTCATTAGTTCTTCGGACTGTTTTGATTTATATACACAGCTTCATTGCTCTGGTGGTACTAATTTAATATGGATTGCTAGGGTAGGTATTATTTAAATACGAGTAATAAGTTATTAAAGTTTAACCTTTCTTTTTTTTCTAAAGTATCAACAAATTGATCGAACTGTTAATGTTGTTGTAAATAAGGAAGTGATTTAATAAAACAAGCTGTTACTTTTATGAAATGAGTAGTTAATTTTTTATAGATGCATAACGGTTGTTATCAAGAGTTTCGTTGTTCATTGGTAATATTTTTAAGCTATTGCATAGCTTCTATCGCGGGCCTTGAGCGTGGAGACCGAATCCAGAAATTCCGTAACGAAAATAACCTAACCTAACACTCGGGGCGAGGCACGATCGAACAATTTTGACTTTCCAAAATTTAAAAGAATTAAGAAGAAAATAAGGATTTTGACAGTATGCCTATATTAGTAACCATATCTACCAAATAACAGAAAAATTTAATAACAAAAGTCAAAATTAGAAAATTATCAAAATTATATAATTAAGCTATTGCATAGCTTCTATCGCGGGCCTTGAGCGTGGAGACCGAATCCAGAAATTCCGTAACGAAAAAAATAACCCACGAGTAACACCCCCCACTCCGACCGGCACAGCGGTGATACTTTTTAGTTTTATAATAATTGCATAAGTTGATAAAAAATGCTATGCAATAGCTTTACCGCGGCAGTCTCCGAGTTCCACACGTCTTTTATTTAAAACTAGCGGCCCGTCCTGGCTTCGCACAGGTGGACAAAAGATTTTTTTATAAGGATCCCTAATTTTTTCTAGCAATAAATATAGCCTATGTTATAGCTTTCTAATGGTGAAAGATTTTTTTAAATCAGCACAGTAGTTTTTAAAATTATTCATTACAAATATACACACACAAAAATACAAATTTTTCCTTTTTATAATATAAGTGTAGATAAAATACAAAGCTAAACATTTTTTGCTAGTTTACTAATTAGTTTTAGTTTTTTTTTTTTTTTATAAAATATGATTTATTAGTGTTACATTTACAAGACATAACATATCAAGTAATATCAAAGACTTGACAAGTTGAAATAAAAAAGGCACTAAATAAAATATAACTAATTTAGTTTTAATGTTTGCTTACAATACTTAACAATAAAACGTGATTTCATGCCATTATATCCTAATATTTAAAAACCTCGTGTTACACTGTTTGTTCCAGCTTCTCCGAAACTTTTAATCCGAATTTTAAAAAAAAGTTTTAGATTTTAGAATAGTTTGCAGGCTATTTTAATTAAATGTACTAAAACGCATACGAAGGAGCGGGAAATAGCTATTAATACCTATTATTAAAACGACGAATACCATTTACAAATGTACGTCAACGTATAAGTTTTATTAATTAATTTATAAATTAATTTTTGTTAGGCATTCACTATTGGTTTTAATTTTAGTTCACGTTCGCAAAATATTTAATTTAAACCAGGATACAATAAAATAACAATACTATCAGTGTACATATTGCAGTTCACAAAAAATTTAACAAGTTGCTTTTATTAATGAATATTCGGGATTTATAAATTTCATTAAGCGTACTGACAATAAATAATATTTCCCCTCGTTTTGATTAATAGGAAACAGGGAACCATTAGTACCTACCTACATTAATCAATTAACCATAACAATTTAATAATTAATAATTTTAATAATTTTATTTATTTCTTCTCTCACATAGACAATATAATACACTTCATAATTAAACAAGGTTAAAGTTTTAAATTTATATCTAAGTGAGAGACTGGCAACTGTACTAGAAGACCTGTATGACAGATTGCCAGCCTCTCCTCAACCGAACCTTAATATAATGAGAGAAAACTGCGTGTGAGTGTGTGTGTGTGTGTGTGCGTGTGTGTGTGTGTGTGTGTGTGTGTTATTATGTGTGTGATTTTAACTGGGGATTGTTAACAATTTTTCCGTTTCATCATAATCTAAGTTTTTTAGCCAATTTGACGTAGTAACTTTGCATCTATATTTTGTTAGTGGATATATGTTTCGAGCTTTGTTAAGTTTATTATAAAGGAAACTACCCATATAACCAAAGAACTTTTTGGCGAAAGCTGTAGTATATCGGGTGGTTGAGGAACAAACTTTATACATAATAAAATATACATAACTTTAATCAAAGCCATTACTTTATCTGCATTCCCCATCAAGGCCTTTCACTCCATTTAAGTTACAAATGTATTCTAATAGTATACTTTATTTGATATTTGCGAAGAGATGCGGGTTCGAGTCCCGCCTGAGACTTAATTTTTCAAGTTTATATACTGTATTCTATTTTTTTATTTTTATTTAATTAACAGTTAACATGCTGGCTTACAGTTGCCCAAAATGTCAGCATGCAAGAAGTTACATTAATAGACTTAGGTTAAAAAATATAACTGTTATGTCAAATCGATTACAAATTTCAATAATAATAATAATCAAATAATATTTATAAATAATGTCAAGAAGGAAAACATGTGAAACAAAAGTAAAAATAGTAATACATGCCAAATCAATTAAAATAGTCAAATAAAATAGAAGATACACTATGTCAGTCTTACGTTAAATTAAATTGAATTGTCTGTCACTTTTCCATCCATTATCGTCAGAAATTTGTATAGTAGACCTCCCCAACAGTCAGCAAAAAGGTCAATATCGTCGTGCTGAGCGAGCAGACCCCCTATCAGACGCAGCGCGTGGTTTGTAGGCGCATGAGCCGCGCGCACGGTTCGCGCACTGGGGCGGGCTAGCAAGCGCGGCCTGCGGCGGGGCGCCACAGTTCCCTCTTGGTCACGTTGCAAATACCTAGGTACTAACAGACAGACTCTTTCCAACACTTCTGGAGAGTCAAGTCTGTTCCTAATAATGGACAGGTAGTGAATAATGGCAGCCATCATTCGCCTAAATTTAAGGGTTTGTAGGTCTACCATTCCCAGGACAAACATAGAGGGATAAAGGTACGGATAGTAGCCATACGATTTTTTATATAGCCATCGGGCAAATTTACGTTGAACTCGCTCAAGCATCATTGTATATTTTTCTTCGTATGGATTCCAAATTATAGCAGCGTACTCGAGCTTGCTACGTACGTAGGCGTTATATAACATTTTTGCTACCCTTAAATCACTAAAATCACCAGCAGTTCTCATAATGAAGCCAAGAGTTTTACTAGCACACTTACGTATAATTGTCATATGTGTATGAAAGTCCAATTTAGTATCTAATATTAAGCCTAAGTCTCGTATGTCAGTTACTCTACTCATGGAGGCGTCCAATAACTTATAAACTACATTAACAGGGTCACGTTTTCTTGTAAATGTCATAATTTTGCATTTATCAGCATTAAAAGGAAGACGGTTATCACTACTCCATGCTGCAATTGCGTCGATGTCACGTTGGAGAGCTGCCGTGTCAGACTCATCCCCAATACCCAAGGTCAGTTTTAAATCGTCCGCGAATAAGAGGCATTTAGCTGAGGTCACCTTAGGCGGGAGGTCATTGATAAAAATCAAGAAAAGTGTAGGGCCAAGTGTACTACCTTGACTTACTCCAGACCTTGTGTAGTAATCGTCAGAATCGTACCCACCCACTCTTACAAATTGACGTCTATTGGCAAGGTAGCTAGCGAAAAACTGCAGTAGTTTCGGAGAAAAGCCGACCAGAGCTAGTTTTCCTAATAATATGTCATTATCTACCAAGTCAAAGGCTTTTTTAAAATCAAAATATGCTGCATCTACCTGTCTACCGGCATCCATCTCAGCGCAAACATGATCTATGTGCGCTGCAAGATTAGTAATAGTTGAGTGACCCTTACGAAACCCATGTTGGTTGCAATGTAACGTATTGCATATTTGATTCCTAATACGGTTATTTAATATTGCTTCAAAGAGCTTAGGTACAACTGACAGCACAGCAATTGGTCTGAAACCCGAAATATCCCGCCCGGATTCACTCTTTGGAACCGGAGTCACCCTGGACCGTTTCCAACTCTCAGGATATTTACCTTGTTGCAGAGCAAGATTAAAAATGTACAAGAGTGGTGATCCTAGTGAAAAAATACAGTCTTTTATTAAAAACACCGGTAAGAGGTCGGGACCAGCAGCTGTCCGGGATTTAAGGCGCCTAACTGCAACTTTCAGGTCATAGCCATCCAGTTCGCCAATTGTAACCAAATTAGAGTCAACTAATGTTCTAGAGGCATGTTCCGCATTAACGGGGTTTAATGAAGGCTGCCCTTCAAGAAAAACTGAGCCAAAATATTCAGCAAACGCATACGCGGCGTCTTGACCTGTTACCTCCAATCCATTGTAACTATATGTATTCGTATGCCGCCTGTCCTTTTTTCTTTCTTTCACATATTCCCAAAAATTAGCAGGGTCTCTAGTTATATTAGTCTGTACTAACCTAATATGCTGCTTAAATGCATTGTCAATAAGGATTTTTACCTTCCACCTATAATATTTGAATAATTCCATGTTAAATTCCTTTCCTTCCAATTTGTATTTTTTTAAGTGAAAGTATTTGCTTTTAATATTATGGATTATGTCAGCAGTATACCATTTAGGATAGTCGTAGCGTCGGTTATTGCCACTGGATTTATATGGCACAAAGAGTTTTATCATTTCGTATAGGCTTGTATAAAAGTAATCGACAACTTCGTCTACATCGGTAATTGACATTAAGTGGGACCAATCGAACTCGCCTAACGCCGCGTAAAGACCCTTGAAATCCGCCTTTCGCCAATTCCAATCTGGACTAGCTTCACATTTCTGGAAAGAGGGAGTTCCACGCACTCGACATTGGAGTGCAATGGTCACATCAAGAGCGGGGTGATAGTTATCTAACGGTACCAGTGGGTCGAGTCCAACCGATACGTCGATCTGAACGGGATCGAAATCGCTCAGCACGAGATCTAATATATCTCCATATACATTTCTGATGTTATTGTGTTGCGTCAAATTACATAAACTTAAAAAACAGTCAAATTGCGTTTTAACGTTTACACTACATGAATTAGGATTGAAATCCCCCAATATTAATACATTCATATTAGGATAAGCACAAATCGAGTTTTCTATGCAAGTCAAAACATTCAGATACTGATTATCATTATAATTAGGTGGTAAGTACACAACACAACATAAAAATTTAACATTTTTCCAGCTTATAATAGCGAACACTAGTTCTTTGTCAGGTGTCAATTCATCAATGTCAGTAATTTCGCGAACTAAAAGGTCCTCACGAACGGCCAACAGCACTCCTCCCCATCCAACATCATTTGCACGGTCCTTGCGAACCACCGTGTATCCAGGAGGGAATAGTTCACCATCAGAGACGGAGCTGGTCAAGAATGTTTCAGTTAGAGCAATAATGTCGAAATCACCTTGGCTCACGTTGTTATAAAAAGAGCTCGTCTTTGATCGTAGCCCTCGTACATTCTGATAGTACAGAGATATATTTTTCAGCCGTGGCTGGTTACTGTTGTTTGCGTTTTTCTTGGGTCCGAAAAGTCTGCCGCCACGGTTTGATGCAAATATCTTCTGCCCAATTGGCAGAAGACATAATGCTATCAGCGCATTTGGTAAGCACTCCCAGTTTAAAAGATGCGTAACGGCCACGCGGTTTCAGCTCTTCCACGGTGCACTTATCGTTGTTACAGATGGCCATGAGGTGGTGGCGAACTTGTTCAGCCGTCGTACCTTCTTGTACATAATAAAGGTGTAGGTATGTCCAACGTTCAGACGCACGCAGCAATGTCGTCCCAGGTGCTGCGGTTCCTCTAAGTACGTGAGAGAAAGACGCACGTGTTTTTCTAGGTCGGACTTCTTCCCAAGCACCGTTACCCGTGTCCTTATCAATTTCCTTATCTGTACTCTCAGAGCTTGGGTTGCCCAAAATAGAGACAGATGGCAGCAGCTCATCCTGTAGAGTTGACAGATTATTTTGAGCAGTTGCTACCGGTACATCGCTGGATGCCCTAGCACCGCCAATCGGCTTCGTTTGAGCCTTACGCTTGGGGGCTTTAATTTTTTTGTTGTTGCCAGTATTTGGTTGACCAGTACCAATAAAGGTAACATTTCCCTTGCATGCATCAGATTTGTATTGTTCTTCTAACTGCAATACTTTGCTCGTGAGCACGTCAATTTTTTCCAATATTTCAGCTTTGAATGATTGAAACTGCTCCACAATTATGTTACTGATCTTCATGGTTAGTTGTGTCTCAAAATCCAGTTGCAAGTTCCTTAGCTCCTGGATCACAGTGTCCTTCAAGGCAGGTAGCTCATTCTGCCCGGTACTTTGAGTAGATGCCAGAGCCCGGCGAGCCGCAGTTCGCATGGTCACGTTGTCAGGACTGATGACCACTGCATTAGGTGAATCGTTGGTTTTTGTACACGCAGCTTGGATATGTTGCTGGCGCACAGGAGTATGTGTGTTGTCCCCTTTGGGTAGCTTGCTGCGACACTCAACACAGACCCATGATTTTTTAAATTCAACGGTTAAGGTATCAAACATATTTGCATTGATATTGGCACAAAAAGTATCGAAAATTTGCTTGCATCTAGAGCACTTCATATATGGACCGTCCTCACTTACAACCGCGGGACAACCCGCACACGTCGCTCTCCTCGGTGACATATTTCACTGGTAGGCAAGTTGACTTGCACGTTATAACACAGCACAGTCGAGCGGGGCGGCTCGCGAGGCAAGTAGACTAGTACGTTCCAACGCAGCACGGAGCGGGGCGCCGCGCGGGGTAGGGACGTTAAGCAGAGCGGTGAGTCAGTGCAGCAGGCAGCCGTTTTCTTAGCGGTTTCAAATTGAATTTGCCTAGAACTTTTTGCACAACAGGAATTTTCAAAAACCAATTTCACTGACCTTCGAGTTTGCTTCTAAGGTGTCCCGGTTACATAAATTTTCCCTCAATCTCACACTTTTTACCACCGATTTAGAAATAAAATGTACGGAGTGAAGTAGAACAAGTGCGGCTCGCTTGGAGGAGCGTTTACCAACTAGTAGTTCTAATTGCATTAATTTTACAAACGTTGGCTGAAAGGATTAATTTATTTCAAACAGACTAACGGCCGGTCCTAATGACCTATCTATCTTCAGTTTTGGCATATCTAAGATAGAAAACAACTTCTGTCTTTGTTTCTTTGGACGGCAAAATCAGAGATAGAAACTATTTCCTATCTCCGAAATGTCAAAACTGGCGATAGATAGATTATTGGGACCGGCCGTAAATCATCCATATGCAAATCGCGGATATAATTAAAATCAATAAAACCAGTAAAATAGGTTTAATTCTGTTTTTAAATATCGAATATCACTTCGCAGTAAAATGTTCCACGATTTTCATTTAATATAATGAAAATGCATCAGAGTGGTTTTATTTACCAGAATAACAGTTCATCAAAACCAATATCTACTTATTGTATACTAGCTGTGGCCCGCGACTTCGTCCGCGTCAATTTCTGTTATTATAAGCGCAATAATTATTTTTGCAACATTTTGCTCTGATGCTTTGTTCCTATTGCAGCGTAATGTTATAAAGCCTAAAGCCATCCTCGATAAATGGACTATCCAACACAAAAATATTTTCTTAAATCGGACCAGTACTTCCTGAGATTAGCGCGTTCAAACAAACAAACAAACTCTTTAGCATATAAACTTGAAAAATTTTGTCTCAGGTGGGACTCGAACCCGCATCTTCTCGCATGCCGGGCGGGCGCCATACCATTTACAGCGTAAGAATATGCTTGAAAAATTCGCGCCGTGTCGCAGTGTCTCGGTGGTCTAATGGTATGGCGCCCGCCCGGCATGCGAGGAGATGCGGGTTCGAGTCCCGCCTGAGACAAAATTTTTCAAGTTTATATACTGATATTATAAGTGCAATAAAGTTGCTAAAAAAAAAACAAATAAAGTATATAAATAGCTGTTTCATCTTAACTGACTGTCAAACATCTGCAAAGATGTTTCTTTCGGGTGTTAAGGGTGCAAACTCCTAACATTTGACGAAACAACGCTGGCTAACAGCGTAAAAATATGCTTGAAAAATTCGCGCTGTGTCGCAGTGTCTCGGTGGCCTAATGGTATGGCGCCCGCCCGGCATGCGAGGAGATGCGCTTCGAGTCCCGCCTGAGACAAATTTTTTCAAGTTTATATACTGATATTAAACGTGCAATTAAGTTGCTAAAAAAATATCAAATAAAGTAAACTCTTTAGCTTTATATATTAGTATATGGATAATACGAGTAGTGATATCGATATTATAATTGTTCAAAGAAGCTAGATTTAAAGTTTTACAGATCACTTACAAAAGTGTTTTTTCTTGATATCTTTTTAAGTGCTTAGCAATTGATGAAGTTTTAAACTTTTTTCTATTTTTTATTTTACCGTGTTTCTTTTTGTTGTATCCTTTGATGGGCTCAAATCGATTTGGAAGTTTATATTGCCAATTTATAATTTCTTACGAGATTTAAATGAAATTTGTTACAAGTAGAAGTTATTGTTGAAAAAAAAAAGAAACTGGAAGTAAGCATTTTCAATATCTTAATTTCATACAAGATTTTTTCATTTTTAATTTCTTTCTACTACATGCATATCAATGAACTGGCTGGTATCAGATTACTCGTATTTGACTTATTTATGTCAGTAAGTAATTAAAGGTTATGAAGAGATTGGAGGAACACCTTGATTGACCTGCAACATATTTTAATTGGGATCTTAGTGTGTATTTTTTTTATAATCCTGACTGTTATATGACTATAAAATAAAATATAATAATATTTTCAGACATCGCACACCGGGCCACACAGAGCCAGCTACTGCTAAGAAGCTTGTTGTATTGGGTATAACTAGACAACCGATAAAATTACTTATATATATATATTTGTAAATATATACTACATAGAAAACACCCAGACCAGTACAAACAGACATGTTCATGCACATAAATATTTGTACTGTGCGAAAATCTGTGGCACGGAAGCAGCGTTTAAATTTCCGTAAGTAAACCGATGGTAATATGGAAATGTGTTTCTCTTAAATAATAACAAAACAGAAGTAACGATATATGTTTTTGTGAATCAAAAAGGACATTAGGATCTGAATGAATATTAAATGAATGATGGAATAGCACTAATTATTAAGTAGGTACTAAATTAAATTTGAATAAAAAAAATCTATGCACGACACTCGTAGCATATTTTATGCTTTCATAACAAAAATGTTGCAAGACTTTAATTTACTTTTTTTTTACATAATATCAGGTTTTTATTTTGACTTTTTTTTAAACGTTTTGTGCAACATTCCGTTCCTTCGTATTCGCGAAAGTTCAGTTACGATGAAGCGATTTTTTAAAATTATGGTCGATAATTTGATCCTCAAAGACCAAAAAAGAATTTAAAAAAACTAAAAGTTTTGTTACTGTCACCTAGCTGCAACTCTAACTAGGTACGTAAAAGTGTGAAATATGAAGCGTTTTTTAAAAATAAATTAAACCGAAACTGTCAGACGAATATCAGACGAGAGACACCCAGCACGTTTGATGTAACACGGAGGCTCTTAAAATATCTTGTCATTTCAACGCGAAGACCGCGACACGCAAAATTTTCGGTATTAAATTATAATGAAAAATTCGCAAGATGTCAGAATGAGCAGGAAATATTACACTGACACCTATTTTTGGAGGACGACGAAGGAAATTCCATTCTGTTGTTAAAAATAAATAAAAATATTATGTTGTATTTAATTATTAATTGATAAAACTTTTGAAAATATAATCAGACCGATGCGTTATGGTTACAATGATACAAAATAATTGGTGTCAATTAAGTAAATAACGAGGTTCGTATAATATATTATGTTCTTATTAATTTAATCCATTTTTTTCGGTTATTCTTTTATCAACCTACTTAAAATCTATCATGAAAGTTGTTTATGTTTTTCTATATTGGCACATTATTGATTGTTAGCATGTGAACACCAGCGTCAAATCATTACTCAAATACTCCGATAATACCGAGAGATATCACTCTTAAATTAGAATTTATCTAACGTTTTTTACAGGCCAAACGAGGAATAGCAAAAGAATTATAGCAAAATATAATAGAACTTCAAAAACAAAAAGAAATTATTTATTAAAATATCTACAACTATTATAGCTGTCGTCCGCGACACAGTACGCGTAGAATTTAGAAAAAAATATAAGTATCCCACGGAAACCGTAAAATTTTCCGAGATAAATAATGGTAGCCTATACAATGTTAGATAGATTAGATATTCAAACCGGCAATCTATCTCCTCGCCAAATATCATCTACATCCAAGAAAGAGGTGCCCAATATACTGGCCGCATTACCTGGCTTGTTTGCGTTGCTTTAACGTTGTCCAAGGTAGCTGCCAACTCTTGGGTCATTGTCAACGTCAGATATTCTTAATAAAAAAAGTCTTTTAGCCCCTACGAATCTAACGTTTCCATACAGGAAGGAACAGTGTTGAGCATGTATTTGGCTATTTACTTGTATTGCTGTTTGCGGCTTTAACCGCAGCCGAACCTGCACAAAGGTCTGCACAAGAGTCTCACACTAGTATCAGGCCAATTGTCCCGAGAATAATGTTTAGGTCTTTTGGCATTATCAGATGACACGTTGATAGTGGCAAGAGAACTTCCAAACGTATGTCGTTAATGCATAGTGCGAAATCCAACCAAACGAAAACGATATTTTTTATATTTATTTTTTTAAATAAATTATTATGTGTGTAAAAAGAAGTTATCTAAAAAGAAGTTTAAGTTGAAGTTAGTGTCTGCATGAAGGTCGAAAAGCTTACGTTGCATATGCAAACGATTCAGCTCAAGGGTTATTGCAACTCATTCCGACATTTTTGTACACAGCAGTTGTCCTCGGGAATGTGGAGACATTAAATTTATTATGTTAGCCGAATGAGCGGTTGCATGCAAGCTTAACGGGCTATATTGGACCATTGCCAAGGAAGAGAACCGTATTGAAAATCAGGAAAAATTGGTTAGGCTGCGTACACAGGGTTACGTGACTATCCCACGATGCCAGTCTTATAATAATTTAGAAATAAATATTACGTATTTATATTCATTTTGTACCGCATTTTTTTATATACCCACCGGTCGTCGAGATGTTAATTAAGGTCGACATAAATAACATTATTAAATTTAAACAGACATCAGTCTGGTAATAGGTCATTGATTTTTCCTTTTAAGAAAAAAAAGAAAGTATCCTATTACTCTTATTACCAGCAGACAAATAATCAAAGACTATTGACTAACTATAAACTCATGTGAAAATGTAAAAGTGTACCATAACAGTCATCTAGCACACTGTGCAGGCTAAACAATATTTTCTGGGCTGAAAATGATTGGAAATTTTCCAGGTTAGGTAGAGTTGTAGTCGCGGTTTTCGCGCGCTACAACACATTTTAAACAAGTGGGTTTACACCGACTTGTATCAAAATACAAATAAGTGTGAAACTGACTTCTATCAGAATACAGTCAGTGCAAAAACCGACTTGTGTCAGAATACAAGTGAGTGTAAAAACGGCTTTATGTGAGGGATGTGGTACATTGACTTATTCTGTTTGGCTATTCGCTTTATAGCGCTTCGTTTGTTACCAATACATTTAGATATTGCTCTTATTTTATAAGCCGACGGTAAAAGAGAGTTCAACATTCCATCTTTTATAATTCGAGTACACTACGCCTAACTTTTTTCTAAATGAATCGATTTCGTTTTCTTTCGTTCGATAAAGTATATATCTCAAAGAGGAAATTTGAAACAAGGATTGATAGTAATACTAAAAAATATAATTAACACTTTTTTCAAAATAGTAAAATAATCATACTAAACCGATTCCACATTGGTGATATATTTTACGCTATTCTTTTTACGGTTAATATTAATCGGCAAAAAGATCCAAAATTTCATCAATGCAAAACAAGTCATGTAAGCTAAATACATGTGATACATGTATGTTATATACTAGTAAGTATATAGGTTTTGTGTAGTTAAAGCAAACATATTCATATCTCGTTCAATCTGAGACGCCTCGGGCAGATGCGAAGATTACGCAACAGTGGATAAGCCAATACGTGGCATGTCGTGCGATGGTTAAGTTTGTAATACTGTAGAACTTAAGTACAAAGAAAAAAAGTGAAGTAAAGGCTTTTAATCATTCCACTGCAGTGTCCTAATTCATTTATTTTATAACAGACCAAATGTCGCTAACGTTTAGAAGTCGTCCTGTCGAAGAACAGTCACAAATCCGTGAAGTGCCCACAGGGCAAAGACTTCCATCATTGAATTCAAATTATCATAGCAATTATGGGCAACAAAAAGTTTTAAATTTTCATATACATATCATTATCATTTTAGAAAATTACCTCTGGTATTTATTGAATCACTGTAAACTTTTCATTTAGTTGTTTATAAAGTCGAATTTTTCGCGGCCGCTTTTAGCAATAATCAATACGAAAGAATGCCAGAATGAAAAGCAGTTTACAGTGATTCAATAAATACTAGAGGTAATTTGCTAAAATGATACTGTTCTAGTTTTTGCGTATTATTTTTGTTTAGAAGTTATTAATTAAATCAATTAGGGGCAGCACATTTAGTAGTCCCCTTAAGTCGCTACTTACGATACCCAAAAGAATTGTAGAGGTGTTGATGTTCCTTGTAGTTATGTGGTATGCTCATACTTTACGTTGATATACTTATAATTTACTAGCTGTTGCCCGCGACTTCGTACACAAACAAACAAACTCTTCAGCTTTATAATATTAGTATAGATGTTTGTGGTTAAAATTGTTTTTAAACCACAAAATACAGAAGAAAAAACAATCTCATACATGAGATGATGAGGATGTTGATGTACCTAAGTATAATTGTTACATGTTGTTTTATTACATTTTCCTTACAATTTGTCCAACAATTGCCACTATTAGTGCTGTTGTTAATTAACAAGTTCCGGTGAACGCATGTAGCAAAAGTTTACGTGGACTAAGTTACATTGCAGATAATTAGAGCCTGATTAGCACTTGATTAAGTATAGTTTTAGAGCCACTTACTTACTTTACACCACTATACTGTTCACCACCAAAGCACTACTTAGTAAGTTGTAAAATTAACTGTGTAAATAATGTCTGGATTATTTACTCGAAGATAACAAAGTATTTTTATAAAACTGTAAAACTGTTTTAGCTACAATAATTTAGTTAATAATAAATATTTTCTTTCTTTTTAATGTTTTAGATCTGTTATGGTTTCTGTCAGTCATGTAAATATGAATTATGGTCAAAATTTTTAATTTACTTTTATGAAAAGAAAAATATTTTTCTGCACGTTGACGGGAAATTAAACGGACTGAAACCTTATTCTTTTGCCTGATGTTTTGATTGTTCAGTTATCCTCCTGACCACGGTCGGTGTGACCTGATCAAAATGCCAGGCAAAATAATAAGGCATGATCGCGTTTTATTGCGCGTTGACGTTCAAATAATTATGAAACGAGAAAGTTTTATAGTATTTATAATAAAACTGATATCAAAAGTTTGTCTTTGCTGGTTCTGCACTACTTAGTCTAAATAGACCACCAGGTCTAAGCAGACCGTTATATTTGCCACAGATGTTAGTAAAACATATATATTTGTGTCTGAAAGTAAAGGAAATCCAAAAGAAATTGGAACAAATTCGTATAGAAAGAGGAATGGGAATTCCTCGCTTCAATATTGTTTCCAATCCACAAAAGTGCCACATCGGGACTGGATGTAATGGCAGATATTGCCCGAAGAGTAATTCCGTACCTATCCCAAGCACTATACTGATTCCATCGTTTATTATGATTGCAAATGATTATGTATTATTTCTTTTTAGAAGATACATACATAGCTATGAAGCTTCGAATTTTCAGCGTTTTGAATTTTTGAACATGCTCGGGTTTGTGATCACTAACACGCATTTAGCATGCGTGGTGATTATGCCTGTACCAATTTCTGTGGTAGGTAACTTGAATTCAGTGATGGATGCTGTTGGCGACAGGCAACACCAACCTCTTTCGGCTTTTATACTTCTAAAAAGCCCAGACTTGTCCCGAAGCAGTGGTAGGTTTAAATATTGGGACGTGTAAAAGCGCCTCCTGGGGCCTATTTGCAGAAATAAAACTGATTTTAACTGATTTTAACTGATCTAAATGTATAGTATTTTTGAATTTAGAATAGTTAACAAATGTTTTGGAAAAATGTCATAAAATTATAAATTAGTCTGAAAATATATATGGTATGATCAAGAGCTCTGGTTTCCTTCACCCTCGACTACATCCTTAATAGATGCCTTTGCCCCCTGCAGTTGGATGATTACAGGCCGTTACTTGTTAGGACATTTACTTCTTACATTCACGGGATTTATAAGTGTTGACACAATGATTTCTGAACACTGCTAGGGCTTGTGATTTCCAACTTGCATTTGGCATTATGCCTGTACCTACAGCCCCGTTGGTCTAGTGGTTTAAATCAAAGGCCAAGATTTCGGGGTCCCAGGTTCGAATCCCGGGTCGGGCAACAAAAAAGTTTCGAACATTGCTCGGGTTTGTGATCACGATCACCAACCCGCATTTGGCAAGCGTGGTGATTATGCTAGTACACCCATCATTGCTGTGGTAACTTGAATTCAATGATGGAGGCCTATTCCCTGCAGTGGGATGACTATAGGCTGTTACTTTACTTTACTTTACTGTACCTACAGAACATGGGATAGGGTTAGAAAGGCTGTCATGCGCCATTTGTATGAGAACCAATGTCACTGCTTGCGCCCAACTACACATAAACGAGTTCAAAGAAAGCCAATCAAACGAATTCTTTTGACGACACGCGACCAATAGGGTCGCACGACGTTAAAAGGAACCAATCACAGCGCTCACTTACAAGCATTTGCCCATAACCCCTGTGGCGCGCCTGCCCCGCCTGCATCGCCTTTCTAACCTTTTTCATGTTCTGTGCCTGTACCCATCATTGCTGTGGTAACTTGACTTCAGTGATAAATTTCTTGCCATGCGATGCATATAGGCCGTTACTCTTTAGAACATGTACGTACATTCACGGAATGTGTAAGTGTTACTAGTTTTCCACTATACAGAATAAAATTTTTACCACTTTCCAAAATTTTTATAGGCTTTCATTAGTATATTTAAAGCCTATTTATGAAGTAAAAATGTAAATCAAGTCACTCGAAAATATTTTTCGCGATACAGTTTTCAATATTTAAGGTCCTAGACCTGTTAAGGTATAAAGGGATAATCAAAAACTTATGAATAGTATTGTAATTAATGAATGAGATGCGCAATGCGTAAAAAAATGCTGCTAGGCGGCCGTATCAAAAAATTTTGATTTTTGGTGGACATATTCTAAGTGCTTTATGTTGACATTTTTGTACTGGGCTATACCAAAAGAATAAATACGTCATTTGTTTTTTGTCTCGTAGATTGATATTTTAAAATTTGGAGAGTGGTTAAAATTTTATCCTGTATAATATCTAAAGCAAGCTGTATAATAAGGAATCCTTATCCTTCCATGTTAAGTGATGTATGTTCACTACATGAAACTAAATCGCTACATTGGTAAGCTCCAATTCGCAGGGCTCTTTGCATGAATATTTTAGTTTCAGCTCCCTAGGAAGTTTGGCAATCATTACCACGAACTTTTCATGTATAATCATGATTTGGAAACCTGTTATAGGAAATATCGTTGCTCATTTGTAGGTAATTTGATTTGGGATGCAATGCATTCAAATACAAATAACTAATGGACCGGAACTTTTGAAATATTCTCGTTAGAGGCAAACTAACGCAGACCCTTTTAAATCGATTTAATGGGTTTTTACTGTATTTTGCGCATATCTTTTTGAAAACGTTGATAGATTTTTCTTAAAAAATATTTCGCGGTACGGGAATATTTTAAAATTGGTTCTTTTTAAATGTCAAAATTATCTTCCATCCATCAGGGTACTAAATTATGAGCGCCATAAAAAAGATGTTAAGTCATGTCTTTCAAATCACAGGAAGAACTGGTAACTGAAATTTCTTTGTCGCGTCACGCATCGTGTGCTTTAGTTTATATTGTAACATCGCTCTATTGCGGATTCCAAATGCCGTTAAAAACATGGCACCTATCGAAAAAAAAATAAGAAAAGGAAGATAATAATATTTCTTTAAAAAAACATTATAAATTTTCAGTGTCAAATAGCTTCCCGCTCAGCATTAGTCGTGACAGCCACAGACATTTATCACGACGCTGATTTTCAGAAAGTATTACACTAATTATCGTTATATTTACTTGTTATGGGATCGATGATTTGTACCCATCATTGCTATGGTAACTTGAATTCAATGATAAAGGCCCTTGTCCTGCAGTGGGATGATTATAGGCCGTCACTTTAGGTGAAGTAAAAATCGATCAATATTTATTTTTCACTACTTTTCAGGAAATAATTCAATTAGTTTTCAATAAAACGATAACATTGCTTAAAATTATGTTATTTATCACTAATTATTACGATAGCTAAACATTATTAGGTAATTGTGTAACCATACAAGATAATGGTATCAAGTCTTCCCAAGGTATAGTTACTATTAAATAGCGTTACAGAACGACACTTTAAACGTGAATTTGTAACGTTATCAAGCTTCTAAAATATCTAAACATCATTGTCAATGCTATGCCCAATGGGCCGAAGGAAAAAGAAAAACAAAATTGGGCGCGCAGATTAACATATCAAAAGCCGTGTTCATCTTTCAAAAGGGCTTTTATGTGTTTCATTTCATTTGTTTTGCCTTGTGTCTGATGTTTGCGTTAGGACTTAGGTGATTTCGGAGAGCAACCGAAAGAGGGCATTTACATGTTACGATGTATGAGATTTTTTCCTTACGTTTTAGTTCGTCTGATACGATGATTTACGAGCTTATTTGAAACAATTGACATATATTTTAACTGCAAAGTTGGAAAAAAAGAAAATGTAAAGATGTCGAACTTTTTATTTGCAGAAATATATCTGCTGATGTTAATTTTTAGTAATATGACTCCAAATATTTATTTTTATCTGTACCGGCGTCACACAATACGATTTTGATTCGAGTATGTATAATTTTTTTATTTTTTTTTATTCTCCTTTTAATTTGGGACTTTAACCACAGGTTATGTCAGTCCCATCGTACCCAATAATGTGTTATTCTAAATAAAGGAAACATAAACAAAGAAATTGTTAGAAAGTAATTCTACTAAATAATAAACTTAACTATAAATCAGACAGACCCGTATCTTTGACGACTGATCACCATGTCACAAATTAGGTGATCAGTTTTAGTGATTTAAAATTCCATTTATTAGCGCATCTTTCCTGGTTCTGGAGCTCACCGTAAAGATTATGTGTTAGTAGAAAAAACAAATGAACGGAATCACCTACCAATCATCGCTTGAATTGTGTGAACGAAGTTCTGAGCAATGTTCACACACAGTCCGATTCACATTACATCATCGCAACGCGTCGAAGCGCCTTACACTTTGATCCTTTAAACGCGGTTTATATCTGCCGATATCTATGTCTGTACTATGCTACTCCTTAAAACCATTTGGATATTTTTTATCAAATTCTATTAATGGTGAAATGAGTAAGAAAGAGGACTACATCTGAAGGTTAACGACCAGTTTATACCAATATTCTATTAATTTTTTCAGTTATAACTCAACAGAAGATCGCATAGTCACCTAACCTAACCTAACCTATACTTAGACATACCAGAGGATATTAGTTGACTGGTCTGTTCCTATGGGAACATTTTGCCCTAATAGTGCGTAGGTTAGCGGTGCTGCTGCCCGTCTACTTCAGGTACCCTTTTAGTCGCCTATTGTGACATTGTGTAATTTATTCCAATTTTTTTTTTAATAAACCGTGTTAGAAGGCCCCCCTTTCTATTAACTATAGACACATTTTAATAATTTGGGCCTACGCGAACATCTCTGATAATAAGGTGGGAATCCAACCTACGTCTTAGTATTAAGTAGGCATTAAATGTGTTAATCAAAAGTTTCAAAAAGTTAGACATGCTTCCAAATAACTATTAGGTAGTACAGTTACAAGTGCTATTATACGTATTACGTAGGTACGTAACATGAAAAATACTCTAATTCTACTTGCTTCTTATTTTTTTCTCTCTTTCTAAATTAACATGTTCATATAATTGTGTCCACATTTTTCTTTCTTTTCTTTCAATTCAATATACTTTTGTAAATATATTTAATAACATGTTGGTTGTATAAATTATACTGTACTGTTTATTTTGCGCTGTGTCCTTTGAGAACTTTTCAAGAGATCGTATTGGAAACCACGTCAGAATGAATAAAACCGAATCAAAGATATCGTTTGCGAGTGTATGTGAAATTGAAAGTAAGCCGGCTTTGCCGAATGTGGGCTTCCTGTTCACTGACGAGAGAGGAAAGATTGTAAAGTATTCGTTCCCAACGAAAATAGAATGGGACAAAAATGTTGGTGTATGTTTAAAAATACAGAGTAACGGATTGAAAGAGGTAAATGTTGTACACGTTTTTAGGGAATTCGTATTTCTTATTGATAAAAATTGTTTCGTTTAAATAAACAATTTCACTGTTTAGGAAGTATTTGATCCCGCAACCATTCGTTTACTGGGCGAATAACCTTATCAATAAACCTTATCAAAGAATATTTTTTTATGGAATAATTTATAAAAACGCTTTGCCATTTGAGTCAGTTGTTTCCTAAATATACCTTCAAATTTTTACAGAGCTTTTACAGAGTGTCATGTAAATGGTATAAAGTAGCTTAATTTGGTACTAGATGGCTCTGTGTGGCCTAGTGTGGCATGTCTTAAAATTATTATTATTAGGTTGGTGATTTTCCAATCACGAGACTATGGAGTCCCGGACCTTTGGAAGGCATACGAGGGGCCGAAGCCAAGAGAAGCCGAAGTCGAAGAGGCTAGTTATTATTTATCCTCTTTAATTAAAATTTCATCTAGAGAGAAAGAACGATGGTTGGATACGGATGGATTGTATCGTACATAAAACAAGGCTTGGACGGATTCGACCTGGTCGTTGTAAATGGTGGTACACATATTACGCCAGGGTCTCGGGTTAGTAAAAAGTCACTGACACCGAACTATAGATGACTATGAAAACCGGAACAGTGTGAGTTGGTCTCGTTGCTTTATTCGAGATTTTCCCGTTTTTTTTATGAATTGATTACAAATATTATATGGTTTTTTTGTAAGTCAACGGGATACTTCCCTATAAATTTTGATTTCCTTACGTTTCAACAGTATAAACAGCCGTATATGTTTTTACCTTGGCTTGGAAGTATGATTTTTTCAGATTCAAAGGATTGTAAACCTATTCAGGTTTGGATATATGGTTTTACAGGATCATAAGACCGCCGGCGGTCGCGATAACAATTGATTTTAATTGTGTCTGGAATAACATACAATCGAGGGGTTAAATGCAACTTAATATCTCCACAAGTTCCCGATATAAATGATATTGACAGACAGACAGACGAACAGACAACAAAATGATCCTATAGCGGTTCTGTCTATTTTTTTGAGGTGACAGATCCCTAATAGTCATACAAAAAGAAGAAAACAATTTCAGCCATCTTTTCTTCAGGTAACTATGGTTTAATAAGGAAAATAGGGAAACCAGTTAATTCTAAAACTGTAAGAGCATGTGCTTGCTCACAACTATTCCAACGATTCTCGTCACGTAGTTTGCAATAAATCAAACGTGACCTAACAAGGGTTGTTGCATGGACAATTAAATTCTAGGAAAATTTTTACTAAAGGAATTATTGATTTCTTGACTAACGAGCATATTTTACATTGAAATTAATGTTTTGTATTTGTACGGATTCAACTCGGTACGGATTGCATATTATATCTAATGTATCCCAACGTTAGTTTCATTCGTTTGCTAGCATTTTATTTAAAATGAGACACTTTATTATTTGGTAAATGGTACTTTTTAAAATATTGAAAATACATAAACTTAACAAATAACTAGCATAATATTAAAGCCAACAATAATTTCAGTCATATAAAAAAAAACTCTGGCAAGACCTTATAACCACGCGAAAGCGATCTATATTTATAAGATTTCAATCATTTATGGTTAAAGAACTTTATTTCTCACATAAAACCATTACAGTCACTTGCATGAGAAAAACAAAAGAAAGGTACAACAATTTAGTCCAGTGGGTAGGCGGCAGACATAATCAGGTAGTAGTGCTGAGTTGACTTAGTTAATCTGATTCGTCAGAATCAGGCAAAATATATTGTTTCAACTTTTTTTTAAAAACACTGATGGAGTCAGCGTTCTTTACATATTCTGGCAATTTATTGTAAAGTTGTGCTCCCTCAAAGGTGATGGTTTTTTTGGCAGTCTTGGTCCTAGTTTTAGGTAAAACTAATTTATTGGGTCTTCATAGTGAATATTTTGTGAGTTGATGAGAAAATGTGAATTTAATTTGTGTCTTTATTTTGTTACATAATATTTTGTAAATAAGTACAGATAGATTATACAAGTATAATTGGTTAAATTCATTAATTTTGTTTCCTGGTAGATCTTACTGGTACTTGTTAGGTAGTCATAATTGAATAAAACTTTGATAACTTTATTTTGTAATGTTTGAAGTTCTTTTAATCTAGTTTTAGGTGCATTACCCCACACTTCAATGAGATAAGAGAGGTGCGATTTCACAAATGCATTATAGAGCAAGTACCTAGTCTTACGCGGGAAACATTCAGTGTTATGTGTAGGGCTAATAAAAAAAAAAGTTTTGATTTGACATGATTAATTTGTGATTGCCATGATAAATGATTGTCAAGTCTGAGGCCTAGATATTTTTCCTCAGTCTTTTCGATCAATGCCTTGCCATCTATGGAGAGTGTTTTATAGTGTGTAATTTTTTGTTTTTAGCTTTGAACAGGCAATAACAGGTCTTAGATTATATTAATGGTAAGTAAATTATATTGAAACCAACTAAAAATACTGTTCAAGTTTTCCTGTGCTTTACTTACGATATCATGGATACAATTTCCGAAGTAAAATAGACATGTGTCGTCTGCATATAAAGTAAGTTGTCCATGTAAATTTGCATCAGATATATTGTTGATGTAGATTAAAAAAAGAAGTGGGCCAAGAGTTGATCCCTGAGGAACGCCGCATGAGATTTGTTTGGGACTGCTTTCATATTGGCCTATTTTAGTGATTTGCTGTCTATTCGATAAGTATGATTTGAACATGTTTAGAGCATTACCGGTAATGCCTATGTTTTGAAGTTTGTAAATAAGTAGTTTATGGTTAACAGTGTCAAAGGCTTTTTTGAGGTCTATGAACACTCCCAGCGCAATTCTTCCTTTATCTATATTTTGTTTTATATTGGTTACAAGATCGATTGTAGCTGTTAATGTATTAGAGCCTGTTCTAAATTCATTTTCCTATCTATACATTTATTTAATTATTTTTGTGATTGCGATTTGCGCACTAATCGCCTGTAAGCGAAGCGTCACGGAGTTAACCAAAATTGGTAAGAGTGATTAACTGTGCCGACTATTAATCGGCCTACAAGTCGGCACTTTCAACCTCGACCCGACTCGGCTATTCACAACCTAGTCGACCAAAGTTATAGTTGGCACATCTCTAGTCTCAAGTTTTCTCTTTGATTTTTCGTATGTTTTCAAATAGGTTTACCTTTTTTTTTAGAAGGCAATAAAACAAATCTTAAGAGTAGGGCTAAATGTTATCGACCAAATTTCGAAATTCAGGAGGCGCCAACCCTACTTGTACCTGCAACGCAGCGATATGTACAAAGCCTTATTTATTTTCCCCCGCATTCGAAAGTTGAGTGCAATTTTCTTTAGGGCTTGTCATGATTTACTGTTTCATTAAGATTGCTTGGGAACTGAGATGAATATTTGTTTACAAATAATAGGGGTAAAAGTATGAAATTGCTGATAATTAATGATGAAATTGATACTTTTAATTTACTCGTATTTTAAATCATCATTGCGCTACAGGGGGTACCTACTATAAATCTCTTATTTGTTTTTTTACGTTCATTTATTATTGAATAGAAAAAAAACATCATTTATTGTAAGACCATCAGTTCAACATAGTGTAAATAATTTTGTCAATGTATAGAACACTACCCCTACTCGTCCTGCAGGTGTCGTAAGTGGCAACTACAGTGGGTGTCGTACGCAGTCACTAAAGAAATACTGCCAGATGAAGACGGGTAGCAGCGCCATCAATAGTGCCTCATTAGCCAAACTGCGAGCACCGAATAGCCGGCCGTGGCGATTAAGGCAAAATCCTCTTCTTGGAGAGGTAAATGTCGAGCAGTGGACTTTTATAGGGTGATGATGATGTGAGCACAGATATACTTTTAACTGAATTAAACGCCTTTAATCCCTCGATCGTGAGTTATTCTAGACACAATTGAAATCAATTGTTATCGTGGCACCCGAGTGCTTCGTGGGGGTTGAGGGATTAAATTAATGTAAAATACATGTTTATCTATAATCACAAAGACCTCTCATATTCACACACTAAGATCAGTAAAATCAGTTTTATTTCTGGGAAAAAGGCCCCTAGAGGCGCTTTTACAATTTCCACAAAATCAGTAAAATCAGTTTTATTTCAGAGAAAAAAGCCCCTGGACCCTTCAACAATTTCCAACTCTCCATTCTTTCTCCTCTTCACTCTCCTGCAAATCCATTTTTCAACCTAATTCTAAATTGAGAAAAATAAAAATACCTTTAATGTATCCTTCGGTTTGTTGTTTCACTCTTACCTGAAAAGATAAATACAAAATTTTACGTGCATTTCGTTGGCGTGGAAAGTGCATCGCTTGGTTATATCTCTCATATATTTTCTCAATTGATATTGATTTCTACTTGTTGGACATAAAGTTGAAAATCAATTCAATGACCTTTAACTTTTTGGGTAGGTTGACTTGCCGTTGTCTGTACAAATAATATGATCCAATGAGGGTTCCATTTTTTAAACCAATCGAGTTTCCGGGTTTCTTTTAAACCAATTATTATCTCTCCATTCTAGTTGTTATGTTTAAAACACCTTATTAAAAAATAAAAAAATATATTTTAAGTAACAAGGTCACTTTTGCGCCAAAATTATATTTCATAATGTACGTTTAGATACTATATACAGCTTACAGAGACTAATTAAATACGGTTTTAATTCAATTCAGACGTAATAAAGCATTCATTTACTTCAATTAAGACAACAAGAATTAATTACACATTAATTTAGGTTACTTACCGTTTTCACATCTAAAATGTACCGAATAGGAAAATAAGCTGGTAATTTGTTTTCGGGGTTTACCTAGTACAGTGTTTCTCAACATTTGGGATAGCACTTTAGTAGTTAATCTATACTAATATTATAAAGCTGAAGAGTTTGTTTGTTTGTTTGTTTGAACGCGCTAATCTCAGCAAGTACTGGTTCAAATTAAAAAAATCTTTTTGTGTTGGATAGTCCATTTATCGAGGAAGGCTTTAATAGGAGCGAAGCATAAGTGAAAAATGTTGCAAAAATAATCGCGATCATAATAACAGAAATTGACGGGAACGAAGTCGCGGGCAACAGCTAGTATAAGATTATAGTTTTCCGCCAAACTTAATTTTTATTACTTACACACACTGTTTTGAACTTTATATTTACCTATTAATTAAGCGGTTTAAGTACCGGGCAAGATCTCAATGTCCTGGGTTCAATTTCCGGTCGGGAAAAAAGAGTTTAGTATTTTCTGACATTGCATTTGGCAAGCGCGGTGATTATGCCTGCCCCATCATTGCTATGGTAACTTGAATTCAATGGTGGAGGCCTTTGCCCTGCAGTAGGATGATTAAAGGCCGTACTTCACTTACTCGACGACCTTATGTGGTGATGATCGTCAAATAAAAAAACGTAAAGTTATATATATATATTAAATGGTGTAAAAGAGGATGTAGTGACCAGTATTGATGAATGAAAGCAGGTTGACTAAAAATATATATATGGCGAGTATAAATGGAAATGTTGGAAGGGGAAGGCCTCGACGAACTTATCTTGATCAAATCGGGGAAGTTCTAAAGAAAGGTCAGTCAAGAGTACCCTAAACCGGCGAGCGTGTATGAAAAGATTAATGAATGTGGATGAAGCGAAAGTAGTCTGTAAGGATCGTAGCAAGTGGAAAGATGTGGTCTCTGCCTACCCCTCCGGGATAAAGGCGTGAGTGTATGTATGTATGTATGTAATATACAGTTCCGATTTTTTAATTCCCGGAAGAGTTAATGCAGTATAAACTCCGTTTACGTGGGACTCAGTTATATCACACTACCGGTTAATCGCGTTTCCGACGCCGGGTCCAGACGAGTATAACGTGTAATGAAATTCACCGTGTAATGTAACACGAATTCTACGTATGGACGGCACTAGCATTTCGTGTAACGCTCGCGCCGGCGCTCGCACTGATCCATGGGCTGTCGGTTGTTTGCGCGAACACAAAAGCGCTCGCAGCGCTCGGCGATCATGATGGTTGTGTCGTATGTAAGTTCATGATGTGGAGTGACGAATTGCTCTCCTCAGAGATGACTTGAATTTCTGCAATCGCTGTTACAAGCGCCATGATCGCGAAAGAACTAATTTCAATGCAAATTGTTGCCAACCAACACTCACAGTGATCCGAAACAACTAATTTACGTTTGAAAGCTTCCTTTCAGCTGATCTCCAAATAAAATACATAAGCTTTTCCTTTCTCACTTTTAAGTAGGTTTCCAGGAGTTCGCAACTTGTAGTTTAGGAAACACTTACCCAATTAAATGGTGGAACATTTACCGGCATACCGGTGTATGCGGTGATTAGCTGGTAATTATGCAAAACGGCCGGCCCCGCAGGATTAACATAAGCGTATAACACGTGCTTCGACAGGACGTGGTCAGGATACGGTCCGGTTAACATTGTGTGCATCAGCAAAATTGTAGTTAGATAGTGTTATGTAAATAAATGTAAGTAAATAAACATGAGCATCACATGCACAAAATGTCCTTCAGTCAGTGTAAACAGAAAATAACAAGCTGGTTAAAGCAACTAAATTATGATGAAACTGAGGGCTGTTACTACGTCAGTAAGTGAGTAATAAAGCACCCAAACACAAACCTTCATTTATTCACTCGTACACACACACACACACACACAAACACACGCACGCAAGCACACACACACACACACGCACACACACACACACACACGGACACACTTTCTCTCTCTCACACACACACACACACACACAAACACACACGGACACACTTTCACAGACACACACGCACTCAATCTTATGTATAAAATGAGCAATACACCATCATTTTATTTATTTTTATTATTTTTACTTTAAACCAAAATTATATAATTTTTACCTATTATTAACTTTGTAATGTATACGAAAGAGCGGGCTTCTCCTAATACAGGTTTTTCCCATAAACTCTAAAGGAGACTCCCAACCCATGTAATACGTTTTATTCAAAAATAAAGAATATTTTGATTTAGATTTTTTTTTTGATTGTTGATCCCAAAGTACGTTGAATCATCGAAATAGAATAGTATTTTCCTTTTTTATTTGATGAATGTTGTAAGAGGTGAATTAAGGAAAACTACCAAAAAAACGGGCCGCAGGATCTTCTCTTCACAAGTCCCTAAATTGCGATCCCCAACTGCCTCTCAAGCGTTACGATTATGCCAAAATACTACTAAACCCAATGATATTATTAATAGGGGTTAAAGTATGAAATTGCTGATTATTTTCCCACTTTTTATTTTGTTTATAGCTCTTAAGCATAGTCATATTATTGCGTAATTCTTTTTGTATTGTATCAAAAACTAAATAAAGTAACTTTTGACTAAAAAAAAATGCAATACTAGTGCCTATTACTTCAAAGGAAGTCGTT
The DNA here is from genome assembly GCA_949315895.1 of Anania crocealis. Classification (NCBI taxonomy): domain Eukaryota; kingdom Metazoa; phylum Arthropoda; class Insecta; order Lepidoptera; family Crambidae; genus Anania; species Anania crocealis. The sequence continues at coordinate 5,484,018 of OX438868.1, forward strand.
GAAAAGACCCCTTACAATGTGTCAGCTGACCTTCTTGCTTCAAATAAGTATATTTGTATTATATACTTTGATTTTCAGAAATTTAAATACTATAATGCGTAGCTTTATAACCATCTCACTCTCACCTTTAATTGCATCGAAAACGGTTCAGGCGTTTATAAAAAAACTAAAAAATTGTTAGTATGGAAAAATGACTTTTCTCGATTTCGTCCATACAAAACGGCAATTTCATACTTTAACCCCTAATATTAAAACGAAGCAGATTTTATATGTTATAAGCGCTGGTTATGAAGACACAAATACGGCCTAATTAGGAGGTTTTGTACATAGTCTGCGTCGAGCGTAATCGTTAAAAGTCATAGCCATCTCTTTCATTTGCGTGCTATTTCGGATCTTTTGTCCTGCTCATGTGCAACTTGTCAATGTGTGCAGTTTGGATTGCTCGGAACTATGAATTTAACATATTTATTTATTTATTTATTGATAAAGATTCACCAACAACATATCATTTCACATGCAAACTTACACTTAAGGGTTAAAGTCTAAAAGATATGCCTTTATAGGTAAATACAGCATTCAAAAGAAAAACTTGTCGACAATAACAGATACTAAGAAAAAACTAAGTAGTTGTAAAAATTGTAAACAAGAAATACATTTTTCACAACTTCAAGTAATTCGCAAACTTTTTCTTAAATGAACGGTCCGAATCCTGAAAGATGTCGACATTGCGATCCTTGATGTCGTTGCCAGTGCGCATATATCGATGCAACATATCTATACTTTAAAATATATATTGACTAAACCCCACATGAATATTTAAAAACTGCTCTTATTCAGACAGCAAAATATTTTGGAATTCGAGAATGTATGAAGTTTTCAAAAGCACAATACCGGCTTAGCCAAATAGTTCCTCGAACGGATAGAAATCAAAGTAATCACCTTGGAAGTTTCTGTGTTACTCTCAGCAGTTAATTTTGGTCACAGTTGAAACTTGAACGATTTAAGTGGTGAAGGAACAATGTGTAGAAGCGAAGTAACCTTATTTCATTTTACGAACATTGAAGTATTTGGCTTGATGAGACATTCAGAGCACAAAACAAATTGTTTAAGCAATCTGTATTTAAGAGGATTTTATCAGAATTCTTTTTAAGAAGTAGAACAATATATCGGCTAATTTTGATGTAACTGACCGCAATAAGTTGTTGCAATTATAATGGTTCTAACATTGTCTACATTCTGTATCCGATTATAAAGGTTTACGGCACAGAGCTTTAAATAAAGATACTTTCTGTTATGAAAATCTACGATTATAATTAGAGCTCTGAGATTCATAGCTCTAATTATAATCGTAGGCTAAATACTGATAGACAGAAAAACGGCTAATATTATTTTCCTTTTAATAATCCATAAGTTAAATTAAATTCAGTTATATTTTGATATTTGTTATCTAAAATATTTTGTGAATTGTTAAAGTATATTGATGATACAATCATTCAATACTACAAGTCAAAAACAGTTTAGGAGCGTGATTGCGCTTAATTTTTCCTCGGCGAAGCTGTCATAATAATCGTAAATCGCGATTGTGCATCTTTTTTACTAGGTGGCGTCATAATCTTGATAACATCGAGATGTTGATGTGACGTAATGAAAGTGTGATACGTGACGACTGGAGAAAAAATTTGTCTTAGTTTAGATTTATTTTGAAATGCTTTGATGAGCTCATAAGACTGGGAAGTAGAAAAAGGATGCGTTCTATCATGACTGTTACAAAAGACGTGACGTACGTAAATAATAATCCAGCTTATAAAAAAAAAGAATATAGTCTACGGTTACAGTTATTGAAGGCTACCTCTAAGACTTAAAGTAGTTAGATTTCATAAAATATAATAAAATGAGTGCTAAATTGCCAATCCTGAAAATTATACCTTCAGAGTTTCTGTGCTTTTTTCGTTTGCTTGCTTACATCTCAAAGTCTTCGCGACTTAGTTATCGACCAAGAAACTCAATTGAACTTACTTATGAATTTAGTTTAACAACGTTGATTGATATTTAGATAGATAAGGATTATGACATTACAATACAAATCATTTTGGATAAATTAGGTTGTGGTTATAATACCACTACAAAGAATGAATGAGAAACTTAAATGATGTATGAATGGTGATGTTTTGATTGTAAAGTTTATAATTTATTTACTTTATTCCCACATACGGTGTCGTGAGTTTTCTAAAAGGTTGATCGAGACATCTCACGATACCAAGGCTGGCCTGTACCCGGCCCAAAAAGTTTGGCTATTCAGCGCGTTAATGTGGCTAGCCTGCTGGGCACCTTTCCGCAAGATAGTGATCTTAAACAGATATTATATTTATAGGTTACTACCTTTAAATAGATTATCTGTTTAATAATATGTAAGTAGTATAGGCTTTGTTATGTAAATATTTATATTTTTATTGTTATTACTCGATTTCTTGTTAAATTTTCTATGAAATTAAAATTTATTTATTTTATGTTTTATAAATTTAGTTGCAGTTATAATATCATTATTTAAACTTCCATACTTAACGGGCGCGCCAGGTATGCGTAGAGATGTGCGCCTGAGACATAATTTTGGTTGGAGTGTACGAAAGGGTGCGCAAGACATAACCTTTTTTTTTTTTTTTTTGTTTACGCAGGAAAAAATGCATTACGCATACCTACTGCTTCAGGGGCAGCAGAAGGGTATGTGGGACTCTCTTGTCGGTGCCCGACAAGCATACCCACTAAAAAGACCTGCGGTGTACCTTGCAACGTATGTTGGCAGTGTATGGGTTTCCCTTAGGATGCCCTCCATGCACCGCCTACGTACGGCCTATGCCGGGCCTCAGGCATAAAGTATGGGTGATCCTGTACACCAGGAATCACCCCCAGTCTGGCAAGCTGTGCAATGCGAGCGTTGAGCCCCCCGGCCCAACGCCCACTAGCCTGCTAGAGGGGGGAAGTTGAGTTCGGCGTATGCCTTCTCGTCTTCCCCCATCTACGACTTCGGGTCGGGTCCGCAAGCAACCTCGCCGACCCGAACCGTGGCCACCCTTTGCAACGACAGTGCATGTCGTTGCAAGGGGCCGCCAACGTCTCACGCCCACTCGCTGCCCAGCATGGCTCAAACCATACTGGGAAGCGAGCGACTTCCGTCCGCCGCGGGGCTGACGCCCCAACGGCAACACCGCCGTCACGCCCTCCAGCGCGAACGGCCACAACAGGCCACGGGCCGAAGCCCGCTACCACCGTCTGGAGACGCATTCAACAGCGGACTGCCCAAGCCCACTGGAAGCGTCTCCCTTGTGGGTTTTGGTCCGCGCCGGCCAAATGGCCGGTACCCTCCATGTCTGGAGGGCGTTCCCCTATCCGCCACCTGGGGACGCGCCCGGTAGGAGACCCAAAACTCCTTCCCTGTGAAGGGCGGGGCGCAAGACATAACCTAACCTAACCTAACCTAACCTAACCTATTTCCAGTGCAATCGTTTCTGTCACTAAATGTATCATAGTTAGCTTTTTGACAAAAGATTTGCATTTTTTTCACATATGTCAAATGAAACGCGTTTTATGTATGGTGCTTACACTATTATCGATAAAGAAACATTTAGTGATATTTAATTGCTTACAAAGTCCAGTAGGTTAGGAAAAGTGTAGGTTAGGTTAGGTTAGAACAGTGACCATACAAAGGCGTGAAGGCGAGAGAGCGTAGCGAACGTGCCGCGGCAGCGGCCGCCGAGCGCCTCAAAAATACAAAAAAAAAAGGGGTTAAAGTATGAAATTGCCGATTATTTTCCCACTTTTTATTTTGTTTATAGCTCTTAAGTATAGTCATATTATTGCGTAATTATTTTTGTATTGTATCAAAAACTAAATAAAGTAATATCAGTATATGAACTTGAAAAATTTTGTCTCAGGCGGGACTCGAACCCGCATCTCCTCGCATGCCGGGCGGGCGCCATACCATTAGGCCACCGAGACACTGCGACATGGCGCGAATTTTTCAAGCATATTCTTACGCTATAAGCTAGCGTTGTTTCATCAAATGTTAGGAGTTTGCACCCTTAACACCCGAAAGAAACATCTTTGCAGATGTTTGACAGTCAGTTAAGATGAAACAGCTAATTATATACTTTATTTGATATTTTAGCAACTTAATTGCACTTATAATATCAGTATATGAACTTGAAAAATTTTGTCTCAGGCGGGACTCGAACCCGCATCTCCTCGCATGCCGGGCGGGTGCCATACCATTAGGCCACCGAGACACTGCGACATGGCGCGAATTTTTCAAGCATATTCTTACGCTATAAGCTAGCGTTGTTTCATCAAATGTTAGGAGTTTGCACCCTTAACACCCGAAAGAAACATCTTTGCAGATGTTTGACAGTCAGTTAAGATGAAACAGCTAATTATATACTTTATTATAAGTGCAATTAAGTTGCTAAAATATCAAATAAAGTATAAATAAAGTAACTTTTGACTAAAAAAAAAATGCAATCCTAGTGCCTATTACTTCAAAGGAAGTCGTTTAAAAGACCCCTTACAATGTGTCAGCTGACCTTCTAGCTTTAATTAAGTATATTTGTATTATATACTTTGATTTTTAGAAATTTAAATACTATAATGCGTAGCTTTATAACCATCTAACTTTCACCTTTAATTGCATCGAAAACGGTTCAGGCGTTTTTAAAAAAACTAAAAAATTGTTAGTATGGAAAAATGACTTTTCTCGATTTCGTCCATACAAAACGGCAATTTCATACTTTAACACCTAATATTAATGATTCCTAACCTCAAAATTCTATTAAAATACTTTTTTTACCGCGCGCCTCCCTGACTTTACTGGAGGGGGTTTTCCCCCCTGTCCCCCTCACTCTCCCCCACCCCTTAACTCTACGGTCCTGGTCCTAAAACTTTTAGTGACAGAAACGATTGCGCTGGAAATAGGTTAGGTTTAGGTTAGGTTTAGCGCACCCTTTGCGACACTCTGACCTAGGTTTTTTTTAGATTAGATTTATTATTAAATTGCATAAAACACGGTATATGATATAGATGTTATAGAAATTAAAGAACATTCATGTTTTGCCAAATTATAAATAGCATGCAATAATTAAGGAATACAAGAACCATATTTTAACATTACTCTTTTAAGTCATAAAACTCCTTTACACTGTAGAAATTGTGCGTGCTACGCCATTTAAATAATTTATTCTTAATTTTTTCCATTTGGTATTTTATTAAATATGTCGATAGTCATAATCAAGCAACTTTTGCCGTATTTAGCCAGTCTGGGAGCAGTCTTAGGTGTCTCCTCCTCATTATATGCGGGGGTTGCGAGGGATAGGCACAGCTTTCGTTAACTGACAAGGCAAAGATCAGAAGGAAGAAGAAAGGCTGCCCTACTTACGATAATAACAGACAAACTGTGTAAATGGTTTTGTAGGACTTTGTTTATAAAAATGTACCATGTTGTTTTCATAATAAATAAATAATAATAAAAAAAACATGAACTGCAGTGTAATCATGGCGCCTTGAAATTAACTCAAACTACATCACTTTGTTACTCTAAATACTTCGCACGTGCCGATACCTGGTTCTTAATCCTAGACAAAAATGATTTTACCTTGCTGCCATATTTTTTCAAATTTGACCTAATTTGAACTAAATAAACATCAATGTATTGACGTTGTAATTTTATGGTGTAGTGATGCGTTGGTCTACCCACTAGACAAGGGTCCGGGTTCAATACCAGGTCGGGTCAATTTAGGAATAGATCCAGACCCAAGCATACTTAGAAAATGATCTTCTCTAGGTTTGCTATGGCTTGGGAAGGGCCCTTTCGGAAGTGACGTTAAGTCAAATAGGCAGGCTAAATACCTCTACAAACAAGCAACAAATCTGTTTTCATTCGGTAATGAACGAGAAACGAATAAATGAGAAATTTATTCAACAGAAAGCGAGAACAAAGTCTAGCAATTATCCCTTCAGTTTGTGGGACTACTAAAAGTTTGATACTCGTAGTTTGTGTTCTGCTTCCAGATTCAGTTGTTTTATACGGTCAATTCTTAGACAAAACTTACAAATAGTTTTTTTTAGTTGTCATATTTTTCATATAAGATACTCATATTAGAAAGTAAAGTAAAAAAAAGAGCAATAATTTTTATTGTTGTCATTACTATATAGTTGATTTCCGCGGCTTCGTACGTGTGGAAATCCAAACTAGAACTATTGCAAAGGAACCATTTTTTCGGGATACAAAACAGCTGCTTTTCCAGCCTATAATAATAGCTTCTTGCAAAATTTTATGCCGTTTTGGTGTGATTGCGTAACAATCAGCTTTCCAAACTTTCGCATATATTCAGTAAGATTGATAATTTCAATAAGTTATTTTGATATTCTTACGAATTTAATCGTGCTTTATTATGTTTTAATATAAGATAACTAAGAAATTATAGATATTTTCTTGTCATTATCTTTTACGTTTAGCACAAACCAGATTATTTATAAATGATAACCAGTAATACGAAGACAAAAAGAAGACTGTCTAGTCTTTATTCTACCGTCAACAAACTCAGTAAAAGGTTTAAACGTAATTTCTTGATCAAACGCTCATAATGGGGACTACCGTTTCTTTGCTCACCAGTTGGCGCCACTGTAGACTGAGGTCCGGAGGTATAGCTGTCAAAGGCGATTGGCGCCGAAACAAAGTGTTATATGTTGAATCTAATTAAGTTTATATTGTTTATAAATAACTATCTTGATATCAACAAACTAACTTCTGAAATAGTTGCTCTTGAGGCCGCCTATTTTTGCGCTTTTTCTTAATTCCGCTTTTAAAGCTTTCACATTAATCGCCAAATAATCCATATTTGCGATATTTTACGAAGGAGATCACTTTCCAGCAGGTAAATTAAAGAAATTATAATTTATGCAACAAATTCCGCTAAAACCAGTACAAAGTGAATGATATTGGACCTCACGCGACACTAGCGCCTCTAGTGGCAAATTCACTAGCGATAGCCCCCATTCTGTGAATATATTTCATTTAAATATTTCGTATTACGTAAATATTAAATGGAGACTCAAAGAAAAGTATCTACCACTAAACTTATGTAATCTATTTCCCATCGGAGTGGCGGTTTGTTCTCCACCTAAAGTTGGATTAGTCTCGACCGCAGGGAGTTCGGTTCGGTTACCAGCAGGCACTAATTCCGCGAACTGCTAATGGAAATGGTTTTTAGAGATTTGCACCTTTAGAAGATACCGCGGGGTTAATTAGCCTTTTCTGGATTCAGACTTTCAAATGTATCTAGATGCAACTGCTATTTTCAGTTGGATCTAACGTTTGAGAATGTTGCACGAACGTTAATAAGAGTTAAATTCATAACAAGAAACAAACTTAACATAACATTAAAACATCGATTGAAATTAAACCTAATACCTATTCTATAACCTATATGAAACTTTAACCACCTTCTAAATTTTAAAACAACAATCTACGAGACAAAAAACAAATGACGTATTGTAGTATTGACAGTACAAAAATGTCAAGATAAAGCACCAAGAAAATGTCCGCCAAAAATCTAAAATTTTTGATACGGCCTCCTCGCAACCCTTTTTTTAACGCGATGCGAATCTCATTCAATTCTCATTAGGATACTATTCATAAGTAGTTGATTTGACCTTTACAGGCTTAAGACCGTAAAAAAAATTGAAAACTGAAGCGAAAAATATTTTCGGTTGAAAAATTGACCTACATTTTTTACTTCTTGAATGGGCTCTAAATACGATACGTAACGTGTAAAGTGTTTCAAAAGTCGGGACGAACCAAATTATAATGTAGGTATACTTAATAAACGCGAGTTTTAATCAGTAAACATATTATATCTTTCATATCAATGTTATGACTACCATTTGGATCAGCGGTAGTTAACGCTGCTTCTGAGCCATGGGTCGCGGGTTCGATCCCCGCACAGTACAAATATTTGTGTGCATGAACATGTCTGTTTGTACTGGTCTGGGTGTTTTCTATGTATTATAAGTATGTATTTACAAAAAAAAAAGTATATAAGTAAGTTTATCGGTTGTCTAGTACCCCATACGACAGGGTACTTAATAGTACCTTAATTTGGGACTAGATGGCTCAGTGTAGCCCAGCGAGGCATGTCTTAAATATTATTAATGTATTCGCGCAAATTCATGAAAACATTATGTAAATACATTGTTTCATCATAAAGTAAGTTTTAACCCTTCGAGCGTGGGTTATTCCAGACATCTATGATTATAAATATCCAACAGCTCTACTTGTGAGTTTGTAGTACCAAGATTTCTCTTCAAACAGTTACTGACTACTGTAGTGCAAAAGAGGCAATTAGTTCGACTATTGCTCCGATAATATAACCGATACCGCACGATAATTTACATCACAAATCGATTCAGATTACAACCCGTATATCGATAGAAGGATTATGTTCAAATAGGCAGTTTAGATGCAATCGCATTGATACGAGTCACATTTTAGTGAGCGTAAATTATTGTAGTATCTATCTTTACGCTGACTTTAGGAAACACAAGGGCCGTTTTTCCATACAAACGTAGTCCCCTGTTTCCTCCCTGGATAAAGCCAGTAGAGCAATCATTTTTATTACAAAAATCTATCGCCACTATTAGCATGTTTTTATGTTTTCTGTTTTTTCATAAATTAATTATTAAAAAAGATATGAGCCCATGAAAATCGAAAAAAATCGCCTGATTTTCCGCTGTGTTCAAATATCCAGAAAACAAATTTGGCAAAATTTTAGAAAAAAAGGAAAACATACGAACACTTCATAAGCCTTTTTTAATTTTTAATGAAAAAAGTATTTAAATCGGTCTAGTTTTGGAAAAGTAATCGGGGGACTACAAAACGTTGATTTGGTGTGCTTTCAATAGGTATTTTCGGTCCAAGAAGCAGTTGTCCTTATCACACTCTGCGGTGAAGGGTTTGGCGCTGCGCGACAGCAATAGATTTTACAAATACCTATTTTTCAATTCTCTCGCCCGTAGTGTTTCCTCTTAAGTACTAGTAACGACACCAGAGGCTGTGCTAAGCAACCGAAACCCGTATTTATCTGTCATTTTCGTCTACATAAAAACATTGGCTTGCGTAAGAGAGACAGATGAAGTCGAACGTACGGGCATTGTGTTGCAAAGTAAGGTTTCATCTACGACCGTAGCAAAGTTACGTAGCCGCTGTAGTACTCGAAGTTCGTAGCGTCACTCAGTAAATTGCGTAGTCCTTACGTCAGACAAATTTATTTGTAGCACAAAATTTATCTAAATGTTTATTAGAATTTTAAGGAGTTGCTTTGCAACTTTGGAAAATATAATAATGTTTTGTACCTATAAAAAAAACATATATTTTCTGCCTTTAGTCTCCACGCACTTTTAGCTGGACATTCCAATGTGCTACAGATACATAACTTTTGTAGACATTTATTTAAATTAGATGCCCACGTCTTACAAAGTTATTATAAGGGAGAATGTAAGACTCATCCCTCACAGAGTACTACAACAAGCGGCTCTATGAATTGCATTGGCTTTTCGCAATTTCAAGCTGGTAATCAGTCTACCGCGTGGGATGTCTACCCACATTGCGTATTATACTCTAAATTCAATACAGTTTACCACTAAAATGTTATATCTTTGTTTGTTAACTAAACCCAAAACTTTGGTCCATTGGGAATGCTCCGTAACGCTTACACGTTAGATCGTTAATTTACATGGCATTGATTAATGCATGATTAGAACAAAGAGATAGCACGAACTATGTTGAGGTTCAATTTGAAGTAATTGCAAATTTAACTTTTTGCTCAAGAGATTGAGGTCAAGTCTTGAAATCGCACATCGTACGTGATAAGAAAGTCAGTTTTTTTATTCAAAGAACTAGCGGACCCGACGTTGTCCTGTCTTAGCTATAATTTTGATTACGAAATGGTATAGTAAAAAAATGTTAACAATTGTTTATTATTATTATAAAATAAAATAAAATAAAATAAAATCAATTTATTTCAGACTTTAGGGTCCATATTTAACAACTAGCTGTTCCCCGCGACTTTGTACGCGTGAATTTTTGTTTTTAAGATCGAGATTATTTTTTTAAAATTTTTCACTGATGCATCGCTCCTATTGGCCGCAGCGTGGTGTTATATAGCCTAAAGCCTTCCTCGATACATGGACTATCCAACACAAAAAGATTTTTTCAAATTGAACCAGTACTTCCAGAGATTAGCGCGTTCAAACAAACAAACAAACAAACTCTTCAGCTTTATAATATTAGTATAGATAAAGAATTAATGTAAAAAAAAATATCAAATAACTGCCCCGGTCTGGGGCGCCGAGAACACACACTTGTGCTTTTACCCAGTGCCGCAGAAGGGGGCAGTCCGGCTTGTCGCTCAACACGCTCAGGATGGAGTTGGGGCTCCCGCGCGCGCAGAGCATGAGCGAGGCGATGCGGCGCCGCAGCACTGTGTGGAAGCCGTCTGTGTGCGCGTACGCAAACATTGCAGACGCACTACAGTAGCGCGGGAGCCCCACCATCACCCTGAACGCATTATTATATTATGCTTTATGATACGAGTACACAACATTCTTTGTTTCTTTTTTCTGGCGGTTATATAAATAGTTTTATTGGTATTACGACATGGGAACAGGCGACATTACTGGCCATGTGCAAAATTCACTTTTTTTACCCCCTTTTGCCAATATTTACAGCACGGATTCTGTCAATGTTATGTCAAACGCCATTCATTAAAAAAGTTTGAATTGTCAAAAGCGATAAAGGTTACATTACAAATAATTAAGTATGGTAATTACATTTTTTAAAATTTTTGTTTCTTAAAAACATTCTCCTGACAATAACAAACAAAACAAAAGAAGAATTAGCGAAATCAGTCTAGCCGTTCACGCGTGGTGCGATGACCATAAGCAGTCTCAAAAAAAATTAATTCTAATTTGTAACTAAGAAGATGAAAAAATTACTTTTGGGTGCTCCTTTAACCCAGTTGTATTCATATTTAAGTCATGAAATTCCATGACATAAGATGCTTATATATTATTATTATAAACATACAAAAATGACACTGCAAACTCTTTAAGTGTTCCAAGTTTTTTTATATTGTATAGACGGCCGTTTAGGCGTCCCGAAAAAGAATGGCTTACTGAACGAGATGAAAGAATGATTACCAACCATTATTTTATTTATTATTATTACTAACCAACTAGAAAAAGAATAAGTTTTTTAAAATGACACTATTTTTAAGATATTTCTTAAAAAGATTTTCCGGAAATCCTCATTTTGGGCTTTTATTTTTAAAACCATTTAAAAACAAACTTATTATACAAGAAATAGAAAAACTGCAAAATTTTACAATTTTAGAAAAGGTTTCCAAAAATCGACAAATTAATGTTGCAGTAAAAACACGTCTAAATTGATCCTTTAACATATTGAAATGTAGAGAATACCTCAAACTTAGCCAATGTTCTAAATACCTTGGGCTGTGGGGCTCGGGCCAGTGCTCAGTGAGCCGGAACAATTCCTCATGACTTACATCCATGTATTCTATTATACCTTCTTACAATTGATATACATCAGAACGGATGTGGCAGACTTCGAACATTTTGTTAAGGTACAGAACAAGATGTAGGTTAGCTTGTTTGAGCATTTTGGAACTTTCGACAAAATGTGATAGTAAATTAGGGTTACCTGCATATCAAGATACACATTTTGGAACTAAATGAAATTTGGAATTGGGAACAGAATTTTATTGTTAAAGTTATTGTAAAACAACGTCAAAGGTTATTCTATTATTGTAACTGAAACATACACTTGCATGACCATAAATAATCGTATTTAAGACAATTAATTGGTATAAAAAAGTGCAAACCGCTGAAGTCTTTAATTCAACAAGTTTTGTATCTAATATGAAAGTAATCGAACTCCAAAATAACTTTTTTCAATATCGTAATTATTTCCTCCTACTTACATTACATACGCAGCAATTTCCAGTAACTTTTGATCTGTGTTTCATTCCGCTTTGATTGCAGGATGCAACTATGACGTCTGCCATCCCAAACGAAGGTTTGACCCTTAACGTTATTAGGATTCCAGGTAGGCATCTCCGAACCAAATCTCAGGTGTGATATTCAGCAAGCCACATTTGTATCGAAATCAAGCGCAAAATCTTTGGATAACAAAGGCCGTTAGAGTGAAATAGGCTGACTTAAAATTTAGTCGATACGTTCTACCAGGTTAAAGCAAAAGTCTAGCAGCACTTAACAAAGAGTCGTGCCTGGTGGTTCTGGCATAAAGGAGTAACACCAGAAAAAGACAGAAAGCAGAATCTTCTTTCTGCGATCGTCAACTCGCCAGCAAACCGAGGCGAGCAAAGTGGAAAACTTGTGTCCAGAACGAAAAATATATTAGTATATTACCTATAATGATGATGATGAATAGGAGTCAAATCATCATTCTTTAAAAAAATGGTGTTTTCATCCTTAGAAAATTGTAGTTATACTTAGATAATATTATAGGTAAGTTAAATCTAGCTGTTTGACTTTAGCGTGCTTAATCTAGATAAGCGTTTGAAAAGAACTTATGGCTATGAGCTTAGGTATGGTTACATTGAGGCTACCTATGGGTTGTAATGGGTTTTAAAATTAATTCGTTATTAACATTCAAAACTACGTATAACTTTAACACTGACATGAATAAAAATAAAGTAAATGTAATGTCTGGGTTGTAACCAATCGGTTCTGGACATTTAGATTTATTTTATTAGTATGTACAAGTTTTTGTAAAGAGTTATTTTAAATGAAGTCAAAATCATCAATCAAAAACTCCAGTACCTTTAATAATAACCTATAATAATAAACTTTATTTGATATTTTAGCAACTTAATTGCACTTATAATATCAGTATATAATAATAATTTCAGCATTAGAGAAGGCTTTGGTAGTAATAGCGATGTTCATACAGAATTATCAGTGTGCAAGGAATTTGTGCACGCTCAAATATCAATTTCAGCTCAATGCGAAATGAACATTAAAATTTTCAACGAAATTGTATTTCTAACACAATTGTTCTAAATTCAACAGATAAAAGCTACATAGAATGACTAGAACAGTTGAAAGTTGAGTCGTGCGGGAACAATAACAGGATTGCGCCCCTGGTGTCTATGGGTGTCGTAAGAGGCAACTATAGATGTATTAAAAGAGAACACGTGTTGCAATATCTTCTTTCCACCACTGACTGGCCAGACTGTGATCACCGACCTGCTCCTGGCGAACGTGATGATTATCATATGGCAAAATCCTCTCGGGAAAGGCTCTCTGATTGTTTTTACAATACCACGAACAAAATAAAATAAAATCCAAAATCATTTATTTCATAGTTTTTCACCTTATATTACAAGGTACAGTGTATTAATATGCACACTATGAAAATGCGTTGTATTATACCCAAACAATTTCAATTCAAATAGTTTGATCCAGCAAAACAATGCATTTTGAAGCGACCGATATGCAAACTGGCGATAAATTAAGCACACTCGTTTCGTCTGCTTCGTTTTGGTCGCAAACGGACCGACAAACAATATGTGCCATTAAACTAATGGCTGGTTCGTTCGGGGAAAACTTTACTGCTGGAGTTAGTGTGTACTCGTTTAAGAATGCTAAAAATAACATACATAGCATATTTGGTTTAAACAAAACACAAAATTAATAGTATTGGTGTATGTAATAGTTTTGTAAGTTATGTCTGTCTAGTGCACTCTACTGATCAAAGCTTTTTATAAATATCTTCCCTCACAAACTTCGGCTATTTACTCATCTTATTATTTAAATAGTATAACTTGTAAAACTTATTGTCTATGTCTCAACTTCATTCATTTACACAAACTTTTTTATATTACTGATGTTTGAATTAGTTTTGTAAGTTTTATTTTCCTTAGCAGTCAAAGCTTTGCTGTTTTTTTTTTAATATCACAGTTCACAAACTTCAGCCATTTACAAAACATTATTTAAACAGTTTGAATTTTACGTCCGACCAACAAAACCATGTCTAAAATTTATTAATTTATAAAATTTTAAACAACACTGTGAAATATTGAAACTAATTACTGAAGTAATTAAAATTTTGTGAATTGTTGAAGTTTTGAAACTTGTACTAAACAAAACTCAAGTAAAGCTAAATTAAATTCCTTAGGAACCCAAGGGTATCTGCTTGTTTATTCGACACAGAATTAAGTACAGTTGATAAATAGTACATAACGATTTAAAAACAGTTGAAATCAACATCTGGTAAAAAAAAAATGCTATAGTTAGAAATTGCCACGTAGTACCTACTTCAAAATTCATTTCTTTTTTTATTGTCGTTGAAATGTTATAAAATGTTGTAAAATAAGAAACACGACACAGAAAAACGTCTTACGGCCAGTTCCAATAACCTATCTATCTTCAGTTTTGGCATATCGGAGATAGAAAACAACTTCTGTCTTTGTTTCTCTGGACGGCAAAAACAGAGATAGAAACTGTTTCCTATCTCCGATATGCCAAAACTGAAGATAGACAGGTTATTGGAACCGGCCGTTAACCAATTGAGCCTATCCGACTTCTTAATTATGAATATTAATTTTGTTGTTGTTGATAGTTTAGTATTGCAATGTTATTTATATTAGTTTGGCTGCTAAGCCTTGTATTTTAAGTAAAATAGTATTTTTATTTGTCCTCGTTAAGCAACTCGGTATATTTACTGATTTAAACTTTGAAGGTCACAATAGTTAATTGATTAGAGGTTTATACCATGGTATGAACTCTTTAATCAATCAACAGCAATTGTCCATCCACTGCTATACGTCGGCCTCCTTTAAGTTACTCCACTAATATCTGCACTGGGCCCTAAACGTACCAAAAATACATAATCATCATCAGCCTATCACAGTCCACTGCTGGACATAGGCCTCTCCAATTGCACGCCACTTAGGTCGATCCTCGGCTTCTCGCATCCAGCTCCTGCCAGCCACCTTGCGCAAATCATCACTCCACCTAGCCTGAGGGCGTCCTACACTACGTTTGCCGAGACGCGGTCTCCACTCAAGAACTCGTTTACCCCAGCGGTTGTCGGTTCTGCGGCTAATATGGCCAGCCCACTGGCACTTCAGCTTGCTAAATGCTAAATACATAATAATTAACCTCTAAATCTTTTTGTGGTGTTTGTATGATTATCCTTCAAGTGTTATGGTGCCAGAGCTTTCCATGTCTGTTAAAGACATATGACGTGATTTGTTTTTACGACTTCCTCTGCGAAAAAAAACGGACCAACAGCTTAACGTGCCTCCGAAGCATGACCATACACATCACATTACACCCCTTTATGGACTCTAGCCAATTTTGAAAATATCGTTTTCAAAATCGACCTGACTGGGATTGCATCAAAACACAAACCAAGTTGTCTCGCTCCAATTTAAAATTAGTAAACAGGACGAAATTTTAATCATCTTCCAAATTTTAATACAACAATCTAGGGGACAAAAAGCAAGGGACGTACTTTTTATTTTATATTTTTATAGCCCAGTACAAAAATGTCAAGATAAAGCTCCTAGAAAATATTCGCTAAAAATCTAAACTTTTTGGTACGGCCTCCTTGCGACACTTTTTACCCGATGCGCATTCATTACGCATTTTAATACTAGTTATAGGTTGTTGATTTTCCCTATAGACCTTCACAGGCTTAGGACCGTAAATATTTAAAACTCTGTTGCAAAAAATATTTTCGAGTGAAAACTTGATCAACATTTTTAGTTCATTTAAAGGCTCTAAATACAATAAAAAATTTTGACAGTAATGAAAAAGTCATCTTGTAGGTATAATATTATGTCACACACTCGTTCTCAACATATCAGCCCTATACTTACTAAATTTTTTTGTGTAATATTTTACTTGTATCGTTCACAAAGCTAGTTTCCCGCTAAACGCAACAAAATGGCGGCGGCCTGTCCACCAGTAAGTTATGACGTCGTAAATATATCGCTGTCTCGTGTCAGTTGCGTCGTCAACGTAATCCGTAGAACGGCCGATTGTGGAACTGGCATTGAAAAAGTTTAGGGCAAGAAGTTTTTAAATACTGTACATTATTATTATACTAGCTAATTTTCGAACATTGCCCGTGTTTATGATCACCAATTCGCATTTGGGTGATTATAGGTACCCATACGGATATAGGTATCTATCATTTCAGTGGTAACTTGAATTCAATCGAGTTTAATGAACAATGTATGATAACTTTCATCTATGTATAACGAAGCAACTTTAAAGTGCCCTCTGAGTTTAAGGTAGTATCTAAAACTAGTTTCGTTCGTCATGACAATAACTGATAACTCGTACAAATACTTTCGTGAAGCGACCAATCCTGGTATCCATTCTAAACCCGGTCTACACGAGCGAACGAGTGAACGAACGACGAAAATTAAGCTCCTCTGCACCTGAGCCGTTATCGCTACGCAAGTGCAATATATTAGTGTAATACCGCCTTTAATTGAATCTCTTAGGAACAAACGTTCGTGTGCTGACATTGCTGATTGTAAATTGGAATTCCACAGTGGAGGTTCCATAGAATTTCTATAGATTGCGAGCTAAATTAAAAATCCGTTAGTCCTTTGATTTGCATAAGACTTCTATATATTTATTATTAGTGTTCTAGGCTTTATTTGAACAGCGTGACCTATTAAACGTTATATTTTGTGTGTATGTCATTGAACTCCTCTTAAATGGAAGGGCCGATGTTAGTGAAATTTTGTCCATGAGTGCCCGGTAGGTGGCGTTGATTTTAAAATAGTACGACAAATACCGGTTCCGCTAGACTAATAATATATTAAACAATCTTAAAAAGAGAAGAATGACTCGGTCGGTGTAGTGGTTTGTTAATCTGCCGACCACGCAAGATTTAGTTACGCAAAAATAAACACACACACACACGACGTTTGGGGTACGAAGTGGTTTGTTTTTTGCGTTCCACAAAAACAAGAACTTGAACAGTTACTTATTCTGGGATCGCGACAATCATGTGAGTATGTGCTGTTTATTTATTAACTAGCCATTTCCCGCAACTTCGTCCGCGTCATTTCTGTTATTATGATCGCGATTATTTATCAACATTTTTACTGATGCTTCGCTTCTGTTGGTCGCAGCGTGATGTTATATAGTCTAAAGCCTTCCTCGATAAATGGACTATTCAACACGAAAATATTTTTTCAATTTAAACCAGTACTTCCTGAGATTACAGCGTTCAAACAAACAAACAAACAAACAAATTCTTCAGCTTTATAATATTAGTATAGGTCAGAAAAAAAGTCTCGGAATACGAGTATATGGCTGCAAAGATATTAACTTATTCTTAGAATTTATTACAGTATATGGTTTTTTTTAATTTACGCATACACTGTATTTTATTATAAGATATGCTTATAGATTTAACTCGTGTCTGAAGTTTAATGAAGTTTTGAACTTTTTACAGCGTTCACGCGTCTCGGGATAAAAATCAAAATATCAATAAATAACATTACTTGTATGTTATAAAAATATGAATTATAATGAGCATTGTTGATATTTTGTTGTTTTGTTGGTGTCAACCGATAACGGTATCATTACTACCTTAAAATCATCTTAGGGATCACAGAACATAAAAATGTTTTATGTTCTGTGTTAGAGATAGTCATTAAGTTTTCAATCATGATTTGAGTACTTTAAAGGTCAAATATCAATCTCAAGGTAACAAACACCGTAAACCTAAATGAATCTGCCGTAATTGCTAGCTATAATTTTACGCATCTGCATCGACCGATATATCTTAAATTTATGCCATTTACTGTCCAATTTGTATAAATGACCATCCTTGTGTTGTTGGATTAAGGTTCAATTTGCACTGGAAACCGAACAAAGATGTGTTTCTGGCGGTAAATATAAATTTGTTGGTTTATCACTTTCGTGAGACGTAAACCGGTTTACTGCCGAGGTCCAGACCCTCCCCACTAAATGGCTGTCAAACGCCAATAAACAGAATGGGAAATAAATAAATAAATATAGGGCAGACAATGCTTTCGCTCGTATGATTCACAATGGAAGTAGGACGCACTAAACACACTTTTTCAACGAAGAAAAAAGGGTTCGTTCCTAATTTGCCATGTATATTTATATAATGCATAACTTCTGTAAAAGGTGGTTTCTGATTACGATGCTTCCATTTGTTGATAAGGTCTAGCTCAAAGTTTAAACGACAAAAACCGTGAAATAAGTCACCAATTTTGGGTCGAGTAATACGAGTATTTTCCTAACCTTTAAGATGCTCTTTCTTCAAATACAAACCCACCAGCTTCAAACTAATAGAATTAGAACTATGTAATGCGTGTTTAATTATACTAGAAAATTATTTAAAAAAATATATAATAATGAGAACCTTCACTTTTTTCGTTAGTTGAAAATTAAATACTAACGATGATAGCTAGCCAGGCATACAACTCACAATTTAATAGTCTATTAGTTTTTCTATACAGAGTTACCCAACCGAATTAACAATGTATTGTGTCCAAATTTATATGGTCAGCTGTAAAAGTTTTTACGTGTTATTTGGAGGCAATGACGTCACTATATAGCAGTGTAAATTACTTTTATGTGTGCGTAAAGTTGGTACGATTGACGAATAGACAAGGGATTGCTTTAAGTGAAATCAGAGTGCTGTCGTTTTACAAATGTAAGTATTTCAGTATACCAGAAGAATATTGTTTGAACTATCAGTTCAAACAATGTATCTTTTATAGAAGTGATAATGAGGGTATTGCCTTTTCTTATTGGCTTGAGTCTGGCAGGGATGGGAGTTTATATGGTCATGCTTCAGAAGGCATGGAAAGCAGTTTGTCCTAGCTTCTATTGAAAGATGGTCGTAGGAAGAAGTCTGTCGTGACTACGTGTCGTCGACAGAGGCCTAATAGGCAATTGTAAAACTCTGAACCCAACAAAGGCATACGAAAAGAAGAGACAAATTGTGGGGAGTCCAAGTTTTGGACATCAAGCTAAAGTAGCGGATGAAGTGGAAAACATTTGCTACAGACTGGACCTTCTGATGTGTGTTGTGAAATACCTGTCTGTCTGACTAACTTAGTTTAGTACGAGTATATTCCAATAATTCTTGTTGTGTAATTACTATTTCAAAGGAAAATCTAGAGTCGGTTCGTTAAGTTTCCTATCACACGCCTCTGAAGTAACTAGCTGTTTTGACTTCTAAGTCTCATCAAAAAATTTCTTTTGCGACAGAAACTGCAACCAAACTACTTGTATCCCAAATAGACCCCACCGGGAATTGAACCCGGGACCCTTGCATATTTGGCGGGTCGCCGTACCACACTCCAACTGAATCATCGTCAAGTATGGGAATGGTGACAGTGTTAGCATAGCATAACATTATACAGCGCATAATATTTAATTTTCTTCAGTATAGTCAAAGTGAGTCTAATTTCTAATGTGACTTTCCAAGTCACAACCCAGTATTAGGTGGCAATTAAAGTTCTAGACTGAAACTCCTGAATCTGTGCCTAAGTTAAACATCTGCAAGTTTGTTTTGACAGGCGCATCGCTGTGGCCAGCTGATAAGACTCTACTCTCACAACATTGTTGCTAAGTAGTAGGAAGCTCAGCTAAAAATAAATCTCAGTCGGAGCGTTATAATGAACATTTTATTTCCCTAATAAAATTAATGTCGAGGTAAAATGTAAAACGTCTATGGGTGTTTGGATCAGGGCAAAGATACTTTGATTTGTCTTAACTAAGACCCAAAACAACCAGGATCTATTACTGAATTTTAATTTTTGCCTCGGTTTGAATCTGATCCGATAATATCAAATGTTTTAATAAAGATCAAGATTCCAATCTATTTTTGTAAGATATTATTTTTAATTTTATTTTCGGCATGCATGCTGACATTTGGTTTACTGAACTAGTTCAAAATACCTACCAAAGTAAGTTCAAATAAATGGAGAATGACTTACAAATTCCTGTTTTGACGTGACAACGTCTTAAATTAGGTTGCGGCTGGGAGTCACTTATGAAAAAGTGTAACGCTCGGTAACGTTACGATGAGTCACCGAACGAGAGAGAGGCCCGCCGAATGCCTTGCGTCTCTCTCCCACTCAACTATGATCGGTCTGCCGCGCGCGCAGCACTAGAGAATTAGGCGCATTGAATCGGCGCACTAATCCGTCCCGCCCTATTGTTCCCACTCATTTCACCCTATTCGACCAGCGGATCCCATGGGTCAAGCAGGTCAAATATTTAGGTGTCATCCTTGACCGACGACTATCGTTCGCATCGCACATCAATCGCGTCTGTAACCGAGCGAAGTTCTACACGCACCGACTGTACCACCTAGTCGGCCGCAAGAGTAAAATGTCGCTTAGAAATAAGTTGACAATTTACAAAACTTGCATCCGCCCCGTGATGACTTACGCCAGTCCGGTGTTTGCTCACGCCGCCCCATCCCTCCTTAAGAAGTTTCAAACACTTCAAAATCTCTTTTTGCGTCGGGCCGCGGGTATCCCGTGGTTCGTACGCAACAATAATATCCACCCAGATCTCGAGATCCAATCCATTGCCCTCTATATGAAAGAAGCCTCTCAACGCTTTTTCGATAAGGCAGTGAATCACCCCAATCCGCTCATAGCGGAAGCCGCCACGTACACCCCCCAGAGGGATGTCGCCTTCCGACGCCGTCGGCCCAGGCACGTGCTGAACGACCCCGACGATCCGATCACCGCGTATGTCACAACAGCCAACACCGCCTTAAGCACTTCAATTACTGCACAACACAGTAGTTCTCCACACCGCACCCGTCGGAGGCGGGTGCGTGGTCCCGCCTTTCATTTCGGCCGACACAATCATGTGCCTGGCCGCTTCTCACCTGCCCCCCCCTCGGACGGCGACCCAAGCCGAGGTCCGAGCCTACAGAGGCGCCCTTGAGGTCGCTGTCCGATCCCCCCTCCCAGATCGGGCCCGCCAGAATGGAGCCCGACCGTGATCCGGCATGCCACGGCATCTCCGGTTCCGGCGGCGCCACCACTGGTGGGTTCGCCATTTGGTAGGGTGCCATAGCACCCCACACTGGCCCGATCACGCCCGCTAGTATGGGCCCCGGTGCGAGCGAGCCTGAGGCTTCGCTTCGCGAAGCCTCACCCTCGGCCGCACCGGAGTACCGCTAGCGTGGCGGACCTAGGCTGAGCGCCTTCAGCGCTTGCCACACTCTGCCCGGTTTAACTGATTAAAGCCTCCCATATGGGGTTTCAGTGATAGGTCCGTCAAAAAAAAAAAAAAAAAAAAAATGAATCGGCGCATGCTTGTGTCTCTGTCTTTGTCTTTCTCGAACGTTCTTGGCGTTGGAAAAACAAGAAAGCGTCATAATACAAGTTCACACGTGTGGTTAAAGTATCGTCAGCTGTGTCTGTAGTGAAAATGTGGAGTGCTTAGATTTTCTATAGTTAAAATTTGTGCAATTCTTATTTTCATTCAATTCCTTGTTCCTATTGTGCAATTTAATTATATTCATATCAATAAATATTCTACCGAGAAAAAGACGTTGTCACGTAAAATCTTCGCCCGTAAAACCGACTTTACAGGCAACCATTTTTTTATGTAGATATTCCTTCAACATTTTCTTTTCCATACCTACACTTATCAAACATTCCTCAATTCATGCATCTCTTTACCATTACGTACATTACAAAAAAGAATTATCCAAATCATTGAACCTATTCTTAAGTGATGGGCGTCCAAACTTTTCGACAGTACATACTCGTTATATTTCTTACTACAGTATACTTCAAACTTTCTTTTCCTGTTCGCTCGTCGCCAATTTGCCAACAGTCTTGCATATAGGTCAAAATAATCTTTGCAAAGTTCAAATTTCACTTTCATAACCGAGAAGTGGGTAGGGGACACGGGCAGAATGAACGACCAATTTATTCAAGAGAGAACACTTTAACAAGTAACTTGAGCAATTTATCGGAGTACGTGAGCCGCTAGTTCATGCGGGGCGGGAAATATTTGTGACGGGCCAATTGTGTTTATACAACTGCAGAATTATGATTCAGAGCTGGGAAATGGCTGTGATTAATGTTAGGATGCAACCACTGTTGCTGTAGGACTCAGTGGTCTTAGGGAAAGTGAGTTGCGTTATTGGAAGCGTTTAATCTGAGTATCTTTAAAATGTTTTTTTTTGTAAAAACCAAATTCATTTCGAAAATAGCTATAACACGACTTTCAAAAACGATTTATCGAACCACGAATAGTCAATCACCATCGTTTTATTAATCCAGATGATTCACCAACAATAATGGAGACCTATTGTCACCGTGTATTGAATCGTTTTCATTCAAATAGGCACGCTAGCAAACTTGAAAGCAGACGTAATCAGGAATTATTAATAAATATTACAAACAAAAATGATGAAGAACTACATTACACATGTACAACTACATTACTTTTTTGCGAACTCAAACCACCGTGGAAACAAAATTATAAGTAATAAAACATCGATCAAGACTGTAACGATTAAATTAATTTAATGATAAAAACTCAAAAATGTGATATAACGTAATTCTGGGAATTATGTTATATTAAATAAAAGAGTCTCCATGTAAATCCATAGTAATTTACTTAGTTAATAAATGTAGAAATGAATGATGGGATTTCTGACATTTGACTGGATTACCACATGAGTAGATAAACGGAACAGAGCTTAAGCTTCACAGAATCGGGGCATGTGTGCGTGACCACTGGCCGCTAGTTGCGTACGCGACGAGACTGGAAAAAACCGGTTTGTGAGCACACAGCCAGTTGACAATCTAATTGAAACAAGTTGAAGTTATTACGGAGCTTAAGAGGAAATACAAGGTCCGTTTTTCCATACAAACGTAGTCCCCTGTTTAACTCCCTGGATAAAGCCAGTAGAGCAATAATTTTTATTACAAAAATCTATGGCCACTATTAGCATGTTTCTATGTTTTATGTTTTTTCATAAATTAATTAATAAAAAAGAGATGAGCCCTCAAAAATCGAAAAAATTCGCCAGATTTTTCGCTGTGTTCAAATATCCAGAAAAGAAATTTGGCTAAATTTTTGAATAAACAAAAATATACGAACACGGCAATCTTTAATTTTTAATGAAAAAAGTAGTGATCGGGGGACTACGAAACGTTGATTTGGTGTGTTTTTAGTAGGTATTTTCGGTCCAAGAAGCAGTTGTCTCTATTGTAGCAATATATTTTACAAATACCTATTTTTCAATTCTCTTACCCGTAGTGTTTCCTCTTAAACTCTGTTCCGTCTATCTACCCATGTGGGATTACACTAATCATAATCACAGGCTGACGCGTATTCAAAGCGAAAGTGTAAAAGTATTCATAATATAATAATCATAAATTTAACCTGCGCAGACGAGGAATTTTTGCCCGCGGACTTTTTTTTCCGCTAAAATAAATCGCTTACAACTGTATCGTGTAACGCAAACGAGGAATTAGAAGTACCGCGTACAAAAAGTCCCCCGAATTACCGAGAGCGGACTGAAGAAAATTACGCGAGAGTCCCCGAAAAAATAGAACTCGTGTGACTAGGCGAAGCAACGCACATGGCGGACTTTGGTCCGCGTTGTGCGCTCGAGAGTGACGTACGTACATATTAAACGAACAAAATAATGATCGCACACCGTGTGCGTTGAGTTCGCCGTAAATCCGGGGCGGACTTTTTATTCGCGGAGCGTACTTTTTTCTCCGCCGAGGAGAAAAGTCCGTCGTCTGCGCTGGCCATAAATGTATTCTTCGAGTAGTTAAAAATATCCACGTGGTGTATACAATTGTTTGTGTTACCGAGTTTTTTCAGTACCTCCTTGTTGTCACTAAACTACGATTGTCCGAGAGAAGTGATGACGACCCCCTGGGGCCGGCGTAGTAATACGATGGTCTGGCTACTATACAGAAGTCTCGGATTCGATTCCCGGTCGGGTGCTCTATATTTATATTTAAATATATATATTTTGTGGCGGTTATAGTCGTGCATCAGAAAGAGCGTTAATTAGGTAAAAACGCTGTTGGTTTTCTGATAAACAATAAAAAAAAGCTGTTGTTTCCATCTTCCGTCGCAAATTGTAAAAACAAGTTAAGTTAGTGGCCTGTAAGAGGTGGCATAAAAAATCTGACACCAGACCATTATTGAAGGCTTTAAGGATGATGATGATCATGATGATGATGAAGGATAGTCATTCGATAGGAAGGAGAAATACAAGAAGAAGTGGTGAGATAAATCGATTTAGAATGTTATAATCTAACAGCCTATTAAAAAAAATGTGGACAACATCACATACACTGTTCTGATCCCAATTTGAGTAACTAGGTAGTTAGGTAACTACATAATTATTTAAAGAACTCGTATTTTGGAAATCAAAAACAACGGAGGTACCACAAATACCCAAGCAATGCCCGAGAAAATCTAGAAAAACACTCTTCCGGAAATTGAACCAGAGACCTTGGAGCAGGCGACACCTTGAATACCGGTGTGTACGCCACTCCGCAACGGAGGTCGTCAAACATAAAATGAGTTTAATTGTAATAATTAAGTTTTTTTTTTGGAATTACATGCAGTAGGTAGTACCTATACAGATACAAAGTTGTAGCGATTTATTTGTAAATCAGGTTTTTAACAAAATTATTTGTAATAATGTTGTTCTCTACGCCATAATTTGGAATAATATTCTTTTTCAAACGACGGGAAAATATAACGTCGTCAAGCCGATCCTAATACAACTTTTGCAATTTTTTAAAGCAGTGTAGCATATTTTTGGGGTGGTGGGATCTACCTCCTAGTGGTCCACCCTGGGCAACGGCATCTTTGGTTTTCTAACCAATGATGACGGCTAACAGATCCCTCTGCGGTGGTAAGCTTCATAAGACGCTGCCTGGATGCTACCACCCTCCTGCCGGAGTCCAGCGCCAAACAGTTCTTCTGTGTTCCGCTGGTGTGTGGGAGAACCAGTACCTCCGGGTAAGCTCGCTCCATCTTAGGCTTCTCCTTAACCGTATAGTTAAGTATGTAGTCAAGAGCAAGCCCATTATGTATAAAAAAAAAATAGGTTATCATGTTTTTAACATTGTTTCAAAATATTTAAGCGTGGAACAGATAGGAAATAACTAATTTTGAATCAAATTTCCAAAAACTTCTCGCACATTTCAATTTGTAACACACAAATAATTTCCGCAAAGGTATACAAATGCATCTGGATAAAAAAAAATATCATACACTTGGAATTTTTAATGTAAAACAAACCTTTATTGTATTCCTGCCGTAGTCTTTGTCCGTGCAAAATTTCATTCAGATCTATTCAGCCGTTCTGGCGCGATTGAGAAACAAACATTAATTCAAACGTACACATTCTACTAATATTATAAATTCGAAAGTATACAATGTGGTAAATGTATAAATGGATTGTATAGGTACTAGACAGCATATAGCCAGGCCACGGTTCACGTGATATAGTCCCTAATGGGGGCTATCGCTAGTGAATTTGCCACTAGAGGCACTTGTGTCGCGTGAGGTCCAATAACATTCACTTTTCACTAGTTTTAGCGGGATTTGTTTCGAAAATTATAATTTCTTTAATTTACCTGCTGGAAAGTGATCTCCTTCGTAAAATTATCGCAAATATGGATTATTTGGCGATTAATGTGAACGCTTTAAAAGCAAAATTAAGAAAAAGCGCAAAAATAGGCGGCCTCAAAGAGCAACTATTTCAGAAGTTAGTTTGTTGATATCATAGTTATTTATAAATAATAAACTTTAATTAGATTCAAGATTCACTTTGTTTCGGCGCCGATCGCGTTTGAAAGATATACCTCCGTACCTCAGTCTACAGTGGCGCCAACTGGTGAGCAAAGAAACGGTAGTCTCCATTCTACGCGCAACAGTTACAGTTCATAATACATACTAATAAATAAGATTAAAAGTAAAATAGCGTAAAACTGACGAGCATAAAGTAAATTATTAATAGATTACATAAAACTCGATCGATTACAACTCGCTCAAGTTTGTTTATTCAGTGTTCAGTCACCCTTCGAACTTGCGAGTATTGTTTAAGTTGTGCCCCTCAGCATCCCTGCGGTTTCGAGATCCTATCATCAATGGTAGGGGTCATAACAACTATATTGGTTTAGGCAACAAACTACACGAACCTGTCAGGTTGTTTTATCTTTGTTACAAAGATGCGCTAAGATAATGCCGTGTGATGCTAGCCGAAATAAAATAGTATCATACTTTCTCGTCCCTCGGTTGTTAGGCTGCGTTTCCACTGACACGGAGAGGAGCGGAGAGGAGCTTAGTGGTGCATGAATTGTCCAATCACAATGTTTCCACTAAAGCGGGGCGGAGATTTAGGGCATTGTGATTGGTCAATTCATGCACCGCTAAGCTCCTCTCCGCTCCTCTCCACGTCAGTGGAAACGCAGCCTTCAGTCGTAACTAAGCAGCAGCAGGGCAGCAGTTTATTTCATTGGCCAAACTACGACCGCCAATCATTTACGCGCGGGCGCACACACACACACGCACGCACAAAGTTTTGTTTTCTTAATAAGTGCTTTGTTTCCGTACTTATTCTAATGTAAAAGTGTGCTAAGGAAGGGTGACTCCTTCTGTTACAGGTGCTTCCAGCACCTTTTTGAATTTGCTTGCCAAGAGTGGCGATAGTGGCAAACTACTCTTGTTTAAGATGCATGACAGGTTAGTACTATCCTTATTAATAGAGATACGCTAAGGCTATATGCCGTGTGGTCTCTGCTAAAATAAGATAGCACCACAGTTTCTAGTCCCATGGGTGTTAAAAGGTGACTATAGGAGTACTGCCAGAAGAAGAAGAGTAGCAAGGTATTTTTATTTTATTTCACTAGCCAAAGTGCGGTCGCCAACCTGCCTGCTAAGAGTGACGACTAGAGCAAATTCTTCTTGTTCAAGATGGCTGTGTGCTCGTATGGTCAACCGTGGGTAGATGGATGGTGACAATATGCTCACTGATAATAAAAAACCTTTATGGTAAATACATTTTTTGGGGTGGTGGGATCTACCTTCTAGTGGTCCACCCTGGGCAACGGCATCTTTAGTTTTCTAACCAATGATAACGGCTAACAGATCCAACTGCGGTGGTAGGCTTCGTAAAAGGCTGCCTGGATGCTACGGGTGGTAGGTTCTGCCGGAGTGTGGGAGAACCAGTGCCACTTTCTGGGTAAGCTCGCTCCATCTTAGGCTTCTTCTTAATTAGAGTTAAGTATGTAGTCAAAAGCAAGCCCACAAAAAAACAACATATAAATAACTAGCTGTTGCCCGCGACTTCGTACGCGTCAATTTCTGTTTTTATGATCGCGATTATTTCTGCAACATTTTTCACTGATGCCTCCTGCTCCTATTTGTCGCAGCGTGATGTTATATAGCCTAAAGCCTTCCTCGATATATGGACTATCCAACATAAAAATATTTTTTCAA
The DNA here is from genome assembly GCA_949315895.1 of Anania crocealis. Lineage (NCBI taxonomy): Eukaryota > Metazoa > Arthropoda > Insecta > Lepidoptera > Crambidae > Anania > Anania crocealis. The sequence goes on from OX438868.1 coordinate 5,511,630, forward strand.
TTCGAACCAGTACTTCCAGAGATTAGCGCGTTCAAACAAACAAACAAACTCTTCAGCTTTATAATATTAATTATATAATTATATTATATTATATTCTTAGTATTAGTATAGATAAATATAAACACAAAACTTCGGCTCGTCACGACGGGTTAAAGGGCCCCTTAAACCTACACCCGTGTCACAAGTCACGGGATCTACTCGCGAGTAGGAGGAGTTTCTCTTTCTGCCACACGATGGTCCCAGCACCCGCACGGTGAATCCACGGAACGTTAAGAAAATTGTCTCATACCGGCCTAGGTATTCTTCCATATACTAGTTATAGGAGTTAACTGGTGGCAATACTCGTAATTAGCAATTTTTAATTAATAAATTTCTTTCCGGATGAGATATTTCTTGAGCATTTTATTAAAACTACTTATTTTTTTTTGTAAATATTTTCTATTTACTATATTTTTGAAATGTCACTTCTGTAATCTTAACTACTTGCTCTATACCGATGGTCAAACCTCGTGATGATTGAATACGTCCCAAGTAAACATCTTGCGGACAGCTCTATCCCTTAAGCCGCGCCGAATTGATTTATTGTACGATGATTATGGCGGGATCACCAAGTTTGCAGAGCAAATATGCTGGAACCATCAGCCATTATCAGTTTTAGATGATTTGACTAGTTTACATAATCTTATTCAATCATCTAGCATCAAAACATGGCACTAAACACATTTAATCCCTCAACCCCCAGGAGGCACTCGGCTGCCATGATAACAATTGATTTAAATTGTGTCTGGAATAACTCACGATCGAGGGATTAAGGTAAAGGTAAAATTAGGTATCTCTCAATACTCTTACTTTTTTAAATTGGTTTAATACATTTAATGAATCTTTATTCATTGAAATTAACAGATGTTCTGAACACTTAACTGCAGCGTCTGCGTAAAGATGTCAAGCCGTGATCAATAATTATCACTACCGCTTTTTTTTACTTATCTAGGTACTAAACTCGCAAAACTTTTTTTTATTTTGATAGGTTTTGATGTTTTCTTTGTTAATTAATATTTGCTCGTATGATAGCTTAAATTTTTAGAAGGATGTGAGATTTTTATGAATTTTGTTTAAAGTCTTGGTCTCATTTAAATTTGAAAGGAAAAGTTCATCTAAACACTGTTGGGCTTAATTTTAGTAAATCACTTTTATTATGTTATAATGCTGTAAAATTTAAACTAATTATTAAAATGGGAGTGCTTAAAAGTATCTAATATGTCATCTCAAGGAAATCACAGTACTTGCACAGTAATCTCAAGCACTCCGCCATTTTGAATTCAGATCGTTACTAACGGCCGGTCCCAATAACCTATCTATCTTCAGTTTTGGCATATCGAAGATAGAAAACAACTTATGTCTTTGTTTCTCTGGACGGCAAAATCAGAGACAGAAGATGTTTTCTATCTCCGGTATGCCAAAACTGAAGATATATAGATTATTGGGACCGGCCGTTAGCCAACTATGTTTTGTCTTTAAAAGTAAACGTGGCAAATCTTCAGTTCAATCAATTTAGAATAATGGCTTTTAAATCCAGTTATTTTTTTATTTCAAAATAAAACTAACATTGCAAATTAAATAAAAGCTTGTTACAAATACCTGTTGGCTGAACGACGATCATAATTGGTGGTGTGTAAAATGAATAACATTACCTGAAACAAAAATTAATATACTAATTGGTATTTTTGAATGACAACACAAATAAATGAATACATGTAGACAACATCACATACTGGTTTGATTCTAAAGTAAGTAACTATTTAAAGTACATGTTTTGTAGAAACTACAGAGGTACTAATTAAGTACTTGTTTTGTAGAAATTGTAGAAGGTACCGCAAACAGTCAGACCCAAAACAATATCTATAGAAAAATACTTTTTTCTACATTGACCGACCCGTCTGGCAATCGAAGCAGTCAACACCTTGAAAGAAAGCAAATTTAGGTGTTCGGATATGCATTCAAATTCACTGAGCTTTAAGATAACATTAAATTTTCCTTACTAACACTACCTAAAGTAATAACACAAGTAGTACGTTCATAGTTAAATGTTTTGTTTTGTATTAAGCATAATATTTATTTTCCGCTCAATTAGTTTAATCTATATGACATGAAATTGGCAACGTGCTGGCAGTGGATGGAAAGAACAGAGGATTAAGGTCAGTGGCGTGCAATGGTTTAAACCTATGGTCATTGGGCTGAAATTAACTGATTATGATAGCCACTGTAACCTGCACATTTCACGTTTGTGTTTTAATTTAAACAACAGAAAAACGGACGACGTAACACATGAACGTAAAAGCGAACTGTGTTGATCCAAGCAAAAAGCTATGAAGGCACTTCTTTTCGTGGAAATTGTTGGGGTCTGGAAATATAGCTCGGGGCCTCAGAGCTGGCGATAACTTGAAAAGCGGTGTCTAATACAAGACATTCGATCATCGAGGTCGTACAAAACAACTTATAAAAGAAGCCTAAGTAATTGAGAATTCTTCTTAACAGCTAAACTACTTCTGAAATCGTACATTTTTTACCAACGTTTAGTGTATGATACATCGCAACTTCAGTATTTCTGACGTGTAATTTATACACCAAAATGATTTTATACAAAGACAACAATGATTAGTTCTCATACGAGTAGCTAATTAAGGACTTTACTGAGCTATCATTGAAATTCAAGATCAAACACTATTATGTAATAGTCGATACACACAAAACTCACAATATGCTTTGTTCTTCAGTTGTACCTACACATTATGTTCAACTGCGTAAGATAAAACATGAATCATTTCCTTAATAATCTAGGTAGCTAGAAATGAAGCTGGGCGATGATAATTATTAAAAAGTTTACCAGCAGTTTTTGATTTTAAAAGAAAGTTGAATATTATTATCATTAAGATTTTTCGTTTCTGGCAACCTTTAAAACTCACAAACAAACCCGAGCGAACACAACTTTCACATCAAAATTAATTCGAAAACATAACTTGTTCTTTATTTATTTTCCAGTCCACTGCACTTAAATTTTCGTCGAAATGAAGAGAAAATAAGAGCTGTAGAAATTCGCAGCGCATTTCGTAGTATCATAGTAGAATTTTTATGCGCTATGAAGATTTATAGAATGGGGAATACTCGTACAGGAGTTGAGAACATTCTCGACATGAGCCCATGCTATTTAAAATGAATGTACCCAGTTTCACTCCAGTTTAGATTCATCTCATCGCTCACATAAAATATACAAGTACATGGTGCTTGGCGCATGGACCGTCAGAAATTTTAGTAATACTTTTTTAGTTGGTAAGTATTAATTTTTTTTTGATGAGAAACTTAAAAAGTTTTTATTTAAATATATACATTAGTATTTATGAAAAATAAAACTTTAATATTTTTGTTGGAATTCACGAATTCACGATCCTACGAAGTCACTACGAAACTACGATCCGCTGTCATGATAATAGTTCAAAGAAAAGTCATTGAAGTTCCATCGGTACAAAAAGAGGCGTATCGTCTATTGCAACGTCGTTACCAATTTCAGAAGAACAATAATCCCTTAATAACAAAATTAAAAGTGTTAGATAGGATTTATCATTTGGCCAAACTTTAGTTATGCAAGATGAAAGTTTGAAGGTCTTAATTTTTTTAATAAATTGGGTTATTCGAGTTTTAGTCTATTATTGATAAATGTTATTAGAAATTTTGTGTGAAACCTATCAGATATCAGTGATATTCTTTATTGACTTACTTACTCACAAATAATTAATATTCAAGAACAATAACAAGTTAATCATTTTAGTAGTTAATGTACCAAATATATAAAATTAATATTATTATAAAATGCAAACGAGTTTATAAAATTATTATTAAGATTAAATTATAATTTGTCTGAGACCATCACAAGGCGATTTATGAAACGTTTGTTACAATATAATAATAATTTATTTGATATTTTAGCAACTTAATTGCACTTATAATATCAGTATATAAACGCTGAATGAAGCAACGCTGGCTTACAGCGTAAGAATATGCTTGAAAAATTCGCGCCGTGTCGCAGTGTCTCGGTGGCCTAGTGGTATGGCGCCCGCTCGGCATGCGAGGAGATGCGGGTCCGAGTCCCGCCTGACACAAAATTTTTCAAGTTTATATACTGATATTATAAGTGCAATTAAGTTGCTAAAATATCAAATAAAGTATATAAATAGCTGTTTCATCTTAACTGACTGTCAAACATCTGCAAAGATGTTTCTTTCGGGTGTTAAGGGTGCAAACTCCTAACATATTATATATGTATTTTGGGAGTCACTTATTTCTAACTGACTCCCAATTTAACTAGTCTTTAGTTAAACCCTTAGAATAAATTATAGTTGATTATCTACCTAATGATAGGTTCAGTGTTCACGAGCGATTTTTACTAGCGTTTCCAATTTATCCCTTATAGGGGGTATTGAGATCAGTGAGCGACTGTTAATTATAGAAACGGGACTGAACACAATAACAATTTCTTAATTGGGACTACTAACACTTACTTCTTTGACATTTAACTTTATATTTTCGATAGTTGAATAGAGTTCAGTTTATCAAGGCAAGATAAATACACGGTCTGAAAAGGTTAAACGGTTTTATTTAGATTGAAATTGAATATTAAATTTGGGTAAAAAAATCTTACTTTTCATACAAAACTCAATTCATTAATAGTATTTTATACGATATGTTGTCATAGGCTGTTGTTGTAATACCACACACACAACTTGTTATGTGTGTGGTACATGATTTAAACGCATACGCAGATTGCAGCAGGTCCGTGTGTCTTGCGCCTAATCAGATCATTTATTCCATTTGTGCAGTGAACCTAACGTTTGCGGTTTCAGCGAGCATTGACGCGACGTGTTTATTTTAATATCTAATTCACAAGTCTAATTTGCATTCTGTTTTAAGCAGCTTGTAATAGTCTACCAAGCGTCAGGGCTTAGTGTTATTGAGATTGGTTGCGCGTAGTGTTGAAGTTATTAAATTTATAATTGTTACATCTGCGTGCCATGGAGGGCTCCATGGCACGCACTTGGCACTGCCATAGACAGCAACTCCTGTCATAAAAAAAGAAGATAACTGGTTGTCAAAATTTTCACTATATTCTTCAACTCCTGGATACTTACTTCTTCTCACCTATAGTTCACCTAATAATTTTCACGTGAAAAAACCTCAAGCTTTTTCAATCACCTCAAGCTTTTCAATCACCAAAATCATCGCACGTTCCTGACTTCCCTGTCCTCGCTCACCAATTACCTTGAAAACCCACCCAGGAGCGAAGGGAACTGCATCACCAGATAGGTAAGTGCCTTGTGCGTATAATTTGTTTTAATTGTAGGTTTAGTAATTTTAGTACTGCCGCACCATTATATTCTCCTGCGCCTAGGTATTTAATCGTATTTTTTTTGTTTGGTTTATCTAATAAACCTTCCACCCTTTCCACATGGTGTGACTATTTACACGCCACACCAGAGATGTTAAACGTACTTCGTTCAAATATAAAATTTTATAGTAGGTGTATATGCATAGCTAAGGCCTGTTTGTATAATTAAGTAATTATTTTTTTCCTTTGCATGTGGGGTGACAAGTTACTAAACGAATGGATGTAAAAAGACACAGAAAATACAATTCTCCGGAGAAAAATTCACTTCTTTATTATGATTGGAACCACAGAACATGGAAAAATGTTAGAAAGGCTGTCATGCACCATTTGTATGAGAACCGAAGTCGCCACTTGCGCCCCACTACTACTTGTGCACAGAATATACACGAGCTTTCTCACACATACACGAGTTCAACGAACGCCAATCAAGCGAATTCTTTTAACAAACAAATCACAGCGCTTACTTACATTCATGTTTGGATAGAAGTATAAGCATTTGCTCATAACCTCTGGCGCGCCTGCCCCGCCTACATCGCTTTACTAACCTTTTTTCCGTGTTCTGTGATTGGAACCTATAGCTTTTCGCTTCACTAGACATATAACTACTAAGACATTTTTTGTGGTGACGAGTTCTTCAAAGCTGTAAGTCAGCGGTGTTTCATGAATGTTTTTGGTTTCTCCAAGATCCAAGTAAAATATAATTAAGGCAGTAATAATTTCTGTGCAAGGAATTGAATTTTTATCTGACGAAAGCAGTTAATTTGCTTAAAAAACAGTTTCAAAACATAAGAAAGAGACACTTGTTGTTGTTGAAAGAGAGACTGTTGTTCATCCGTAATCAAGCGAAATGATCAAGGAAAATCACTGAACCTGGTACAAAATATCGGAAACTAATAAGAAAGTTTTACACTCCGAATCTTATATTAAAAAAAACCTCTTTTTGTTTTGATCTAAGCTCCGAATCAAGTATAACTCTTGTGAGTGAAAGTTTAAATCAGTGCAAATATAAACTGTTTATAAATGTCGTCGTTAAATTCCATGACCTATTATGTGACATTATTAAGTTGAAAATGTAGTAATGTAATCATGATAGTTGTGAATACTGCGGTGGCCAGCGTGCAAATTATTCGGTGGCTGGTAACTCAAGTGTAAATTGCATCACTTCAGTCCACCAACGCGGAATAATGCTTTCGTGGCAGGTTATTGAACTGAACAATGTAATTACGATTTACATGTTCATTTGGTAACACTTTGAACACATTACTTATAATAATATGAGCCTTGTAAGCTAGGATTTACTTTAGGTTTTTTGTGTTAAGAAAAGATTTTTTTTACAAAATAATAAAAATGATAAAGTCGTAATAATAAGTTCACTCACTCACGTAACTCAGAGAAACTTTAGGCTACATCATCATCATCAGAAAACATTTCTGGACAAAGGCTCACTCGTTTACATAGGCCTAGGTATGAAACATAAATACACCGCATTACCTGTACCAAGCAAGAAAGCCCTTCCTTCAAAAATGCTAATATTTGATTGATAAGTAGCACCTCCCCAAAATGAGAACCAATACCTACAGATTTGAGAAAAACCGCTACTGTTTCGCTAGTTCACGTGGCATCCTCAGGAGATGTTATCTTTGGTTTTATGTTCTGACATATGGCAAGGGTTTGCAGCTGTTTTTTGCCTGTATTTGTATTTGCTTTTTCCATGTTGATTGTTATTGTGTCACCTAGGTCAGTCAGTGTTTAATATTTACTAGCGAAACTTGTTATAAAATATGTCCAATTCATATTTTAATACTGATGTTATTGATTGTGTTCTGAAGAACTTCAGAACTACTACAACAAATTTTAACTGTGCTGCTCTAATTTGATGTTGCCATAAACAATAATAATCGTATATATATTTTCTTTTAGGTGTTGCCTCACATCATTTTGGTTCTCACTTGTAGAAAGTTTCTCGAACAACTAACCAAGAATAAAGTTCGGAACTTTCGAGTGGCGAGCGAGTATATGTCATACAAAGTGCAGGTGCAAGTATGAATCACGGCTTATGCCAGACAATGCACTAATACTGGAACCACACTTGAGGTCTACACTGACAGTTTATTTCTATCTCTTTTACTTATACTACAATAAGATGCGACAGAGAGGGATGGGTGTCGCAAAGTTGCTTACAATCCTTTAGTCTGGTGTGGAACTTAAGTTGGAGCAACAGATGTGCAGTTTGTTCATAGATAGTTGGACCTTATGATGTCACTTGACTTTTTATTTTCCTATAAACTTCAAGTTTGTACTTCTTCATTAAACTGTGGGTACCTATACAACAAAAATGAAACTTAACATTATTAAGGGTGATTTTAAAATTCGAACAGAGTTCGCTTGAATGGGCTGACCACCTGACTGTGTATAAGTAGTTTTAGTATCGCGCGGTTAGTTGCTTGGGCAGCGCTGCCCAAGCGTGCGTTTCATTAGTGGCGCGATTCGACAGTGTCATTATAAAATTCAAGTATCCACAAGTGCATTTGTAAGCTCGCTTCTGGACGGCGTTGTTGAAACGCGACTCTGAAACCATTCTTAAAACGATCGGTGATTAAATGATACCTCAGTACATTACACTGGTTTTTTTTATGGTTAAATTTATTATCCTTCCTCAATGTATAAATAAATCGGCAAAATGTATTACGCGTATAACTTTCGATAATCTGCACCAAACAGGATATTTTTTTGTTATGTTTGTAATAATAGCCAGCAGAAAGTTACTAAGGATGAAAATTTTTGACGGTATGAAAAAAAAATTTTTTGGAACTATCTACATGAAAGTGTGTAAAGGGTAAACAAGGACATAAACTGATCATTTGCTTGTACACACGACTGCAGAACAAGTTACCACAAAATGTCACTTTGTCTCAACATAAACTGATTTCTGAGAGTATTTAGTTGAAAATCGTTTGGGGAAATTTGAAATTTATGGGTAGGTTGATGTGCTGGCCACTGTACTATTTTCATTTGTATCTCTGCAAAGCCGGGACCAGAGGCCTAACTCCGGAACGCAATGTCCGTATATTCGAATCCATCTGTCCCTATCACTCACATCTTAAAGTGACTGAAAGGGACAGATATATCCGTAAATACGACCTTCGTGTTGCAGAGTAAGGCATCAGTTTCGGCCGGCCCACCATAAATGTTTTTTTACCGACCGATTGACCAACGAAACGAAATATTAAACCTAGTTTTAATTAGCGAAGCGGGTTTCAAATCATTCCTTGTTTGAAACGTAATATGTGTTAATTCTGTATAATGTAGCATGCTGTTACTAGAGAATAATTTTCAGATAATATACAAGTGGTCAGAGGCGCGAATAATTTGCTAACGGCTACTAGCAGTGTATCCACAACTCGGTAAGTACCCGGTCCATTCCATAGTGAGTGGATACTAGCCAATATGCAAACAGATAAGCCATGTTTGCACAAAATTTAAAAAAACAATGTGTATTATAAAATTATCTGTTATGTATACCAAAAGAAAAAAAAACGTTATTTGTTTTTTGTCTCGTTGATTGCTGTATTTAAATTTGGATGGTGATTATTTTATGACATTGTGTGAATTTGTTAATTTTTCTTTTTATAAATTATTTAATTGCCTACTGCTATGAATGGAATAATTTTATTTAATTGTGAATAACTGTTTTTTTTTCAAATTATGAATTTGCATGCTAATACAGGCAAAACATGTGCACTTATATTTGTTTATCACCTTGTATACCATGTTTTTTGCAAATAAATAATTTATTTATTAATTTATTTATTTATTAAATTTTTGGTAAGTACGAGTATAAACAAGTACGGTAAGTAAAAAAAAAAAAGTAATCCTTTTAAAATGTGATCCAAACGAGATTATCGTTATTGTATGGATGTAACGTTAATGTAGTCTTTGTCTCAATATACTTGTAACTACAATCAGAAAAAGAAAATGCTTGAAGGTGGTCTCAACTAATCTTTTTACAGTGAAATGAGTTGGCTGACCTCTTCATGCTATGTATACGTAAAGCGATGCATTTTACAGTACAGTTGGCGTATAATTTGCAGCCGCAACCACAGCGCGATTATCCCGATAATGTAACGTATTTCAAATACTAAATTAAACTTTGACAATAGCCGGAACACCGTTAATACAGGGTGGAAAATGCATACCGAGATGCAAACATTAAGTATCTTAAAATATCTTACGTTAGTTAATTGCGATGTTCCTAATTTTTTTTTACTATTACTTATCTACACAGTATTATAAAGAGGAAAGATTTGTATTTTTGTGTGTGTGTATGTTTGTAATGAATAAACTCAAAAACTACTGTGCCGATTTTAAAAAATATTATACCATTGGAAAGCTACATTAACCTTGAGTGACATAGGCTATATTTATTGCTAGAAAAGATTAGGGATCCTAACTAAAACTTAACGGGTCCACCCGTGCGAAGCCGGGACGGGCCGCTAGGTGCTTATGTAACTTAATTTTGTTTAAAAACATTTCTAAATTAGTTTTGCGTCGTTATTAGCATTAGTATGTTAGTACTGTAAAAGCGGAAAATTTTATTATCGTTCTGCGGGACACTACGCCAGTCGACATTTTTAGCAATTAAACTTGTAGTGTCTAGATATACTAGACACTCTGTGTCCCGGAATTCGTTAACAGATCCTTTTTATTTTTTATGTTTGCAAAGCGATGTACAGTTAGCAGTTAATGAATTTACTGCAAGACGGGACAATACCTCTTTTAATCTGTGCGAAGCATGTATATAAATAAAAACAGATAGATGTAAGGATGCCAACGATTGTGGGAGTCATTAATGTTAGTCTGGCATAATTATGATATATTTGTTTTACGCAAACGCTCTGTTAGTCTAGTGGTGTAAGTGCCGAGCTAATATCTCTGAGTTTAGGTGAGGTTCGATCCTCGGGTTGGGCAACAAGAGTTTTGAATGTTCGAACATTGCTTGAGCTTGTGATTACCAATCCGCATTTGGCAGGTATGCTTGTAACACCTGTACCTATCATTGCTGTGGTAACTTGATTTGATTCAGTGATGGAGCCCTTTGCCCTGCGTTGGGATTATTATAGGCTGTTACTTTTATGCAAATCTTAGGGAAGCTGTAAAAGAAAACTGTACTCAGATTCAGAGCGTGTGGATGATGTGCAATCTTAAGTATTTTATACAAAGCTCCCTATAAAAAAGGTAGCTTCTTAAAGGGAGCTTCCACTTGACGTTATCAGCCTGTATGCTAGCTTTTGGCCGGTAATACAAATTACTACTTAAAGGGAGCTCTCAATCGTAATCAACCTGTATGTTAGCTTGTGGCCGATAATACAAATAATTTCATGTGAATTACCATTCAAATCTACACACAGATGAATTTTAATGAGTAAAATGATAGTTGCAAAGCCGCAGCGATATTGATATCCGTTGATGTGACAATTTGCAGCTTTGCAGCATGTTGAATCATTACTATAGTGAAATTCAGTTTAATTTGAATTATAAATACCGAAACATGAATGAGTTCATTCATTGGCAGATGTTTGAACCACTTCCTGATTGGTTGGTGTTGTGTTTATTCAGCGGGGAAAATTGATAAATATTTTTGATCAACATTGACTCTTACTACTTGGTAATAATGTTTTTCAAGCGCATGTGTATCCACAGTTTTTACAGTGACTGTAGGTACACTAGTGTATAGTCCACACCTTGTCAGCCCTTCCTATTAATGCCTTTACTAATCGAAGTACCCAGTTAACACTTCGAGCAAATTTTTTGTATAAAAAAAGATACATAACAGAATAAATCGATATGACACTTATAACAATCAAGATTTAAAAAATTACTATTTTTTTAGGAATCGTGATCGTGAATCAGTTAAGTTGATCCAAATATATAAATATAACACCCGTGTCATGATTATGTGTGTAAGTGTGTATGCGCGCAAATTCCGTTTCAGTCGTTTTTGGAGAGCTTTTAGCTTTTTTTATTGCCCGAAACACTTGCTATGGTCATTAAAATCAAAAGAGAAAGAGAAAAGACAGATGTGTTTTTTGCTATATCGACCCGTCCAGGAATCGAACTCGACCTTACAGGTAGCGACTCTTAAGAAACGGTATCTAAGCCATTTGACCAACGAGGTCGTCACTTGGATATGCATGGTTTTGATGTGTAAGTAATAGTTATCAATGTGCATATATTTTTTGGTCTTCATAATAACGGATACAGAGAGCCCTCTCTCTTTTTCTCTCCATCAGCCAGATGACGTCAACGGCTACATCTATTAGGGCACATCTAAGGTTCTCACGACGATTGGTTATCTGTGGTACTGTGATATTCGCATCCAGCGGTTTCCCGCAAATTTTACCTGCCCCCTAATTCCGCTAATTTACAAATGCCCCAACAGAACCGTAATTGCATCTCAATTGTATACTTTGACACATTTATTAAGGTAGTAATGTCCCTGGTCGTCGTCATCAATCTAGTGTGGCGCAGATTCACCTATTGTCGACTGAATATCTTCTGTTTAGATTTTGAACAGAAATTTAAATAATCTTACTAGTTCGAGTGAAGAATCTTATCACTTGAAGACACACATATATTTCACGTAATTACCGTCAGACACCAACTTAAATGAAAACTTTTATTATATGCCTCCTTGTTCTCTTGGCAAGAAACATCGTCTCCGAGTCTCCGCGAAATAACATACGGCGCTGTCTATAAGTGCTAACATACCTTACCTATACGGTAGGCTCACATTAAAAGCAAACGTGCAAAACAAAGGGATTACCATGATTCCAGTATTATTTGAATTACCCTTTGTTTTTTCTTGTGACTTGACTTTGACTTGTTTAAGTCAGAAACAGTACTTGTAAACCTCTGAACTGTATGTCTTTGACATATAGGTGCTTTAAAAAAAAACATTGAAATAATTTTTCACCGCACCAGGTCGAATTTGTACTCTCTGGGTTTATTATACGGGTGTCTGCTTCCAACCGAGCTATCGGCACTGCAAGCTAGTTTAGTTTTATTAATATTTTTGTTACATACACACGTCTGATAGCAGATCAAACCCACAATAAAATGTCAAGTTTTTTAAAAGTTGAGAATCGGACGGGGTAAAAATGCCAACAAAAAATATTATACTTTTAAAACTATTTAAAAATTGGTGTAAATGAAACAGCTGTTTTATTAACTGTATGTGTCTGTAGCTCATTTGAAAGAGTAGTAGCTTGTAAGTATATCAAAAAAATGTGAGTAGGAATTCCTGTCGCGGTAGACGAAGAATGATTTTATATAGCCTACATTTACCACTTTGGTGGTGTGATCATACAGGCATTTGTCATGTTGCAGCTTTTTTGTACAGACGATCTTTAATAATAATTACTGGTGAACACACGGATAGACACACACGGACATGACGAATCTACCTATAAGATTTCCTTGTTAACCACGAAACTGAAAATTGATCAGACTATACTTTTACTACTCTAGAACCGCACAAGTAGTTCTACTGTATACCTGTTCATTGTGTTCCATTCGTCCTCGCAGACGGGACAGATAAGAACTGAAATATGTCTTCAAGATTATTCGCTTGCCGAAAGAGTTGTATTGTATGTGATATTCTGCGTAAGTTTTATCTTGTTGAGGTTTCTGTGACTCAAATGGCTTGGATTTCGTAGATCATTGAAATAGTAGGTACTATATCACATCGAGAATTTAAGAAAAAAACACTTATGCAAATAAAAAAGGTTTTGATGTATTTCCAAGTTAATTAATATTAATAAATTTGCAAGATTTTGAAAATGGAACTTCTATCAATATTACTGTAAGCGATGAACACTTAAAAATACCATGTTTAACTTGTTACTGTTATGATATTTTTTGGAAATTTAAAACAGTTGACGATTATTTTCACAACGTTTATCTAATCGCTTCTTTTCTAAGAATGTTATAAGAGCATTGAGAGCTGATATTGTAACCGTTCAGGTTATGATATAACCTCTCTACTGTCGGGCTTGCCGACGACTGGCATATTAATAGTTTAGTCAATTGTCGGAGTGAACGAATAATAAGACATTTCAAATATTGAAAACTTATAGGTATTTAAAATCAATACCTACATTTCTTATGAAAAGTGAGAGCAAAGTAACGGCTTATAATCATCCCACAGCTGGGCAAATGCCTCCATCATTGAAGTCAAACCACATCAATGATGGGTATTTCTAAGGGTGAAATACAAAAACCCGTAATGAAACCTACATCATAGTTGATTGAGGTGCTTTTCCTTTTTCAAGGTACAAGATTGGTCTCTTCTTATATTCCATTAATAATTATCTGCTATCAAAAGGATCACAATCACGATCACGAGGCTTCTATTACGAAAACGGGATTGCGATTAGTCGCTATTACTTATATCATTATTTCTTTAAACCTTACAGTGTTTAATAGTTAATATCACAAAATTTGAGTCAATGATTTTCATTAGTTGTCTCATAATTACACAAGGGTTCAAATGGGTTTATTTATCTAACGGGTGTAAAAAAACCAAACGCAGATCTATAAACCACGTACTGTCGCCATCACTAGGATCATTTTATTCTTTAGAACCATACCTGGGAAACAACTGGTTCCGAAAATATTGAGGGCCAAAGTCACAATTTTTTGTTCCATTTTATTACAAAAACTGTTGCCAAAGGTTACTTAAAAACTTTTCTTCTTACAAACATGGTCTTTTTTTTATTATTTCGTTCATAATAAGGCTTTTTTAATTGCAATACGTAATGTATGGCTCAGCGCGGACGAAATTTGAACTTAGCAGCCTTTAGCAGCCATCTCCAGCGCAGCGGCCCACGCCCCGGCTGCTATACATTGCGCGCTATGAATTATACTAATATTTTTTTGACTCCCAAAAATAAAAAATATTTCCCAGCTATAATAATGAGTAATATGACTTGGTTTGCTTTTCAGATTGCCTAGCTTCAGGGTCTGCGTTTAGTTTTTTTAAACCCTGTATAGTAACACTGTATGGTTACGATTTCAGCCTAAAACTCAGCAATATCCATTATTTGATGGCTTTGATTGTATTGTTATCTAAGTGTAATGCTTAAAATCGGCAGATGCTTGACCATAGTCATTGAATAATTATTAAAATTAAATTTAGCTGCTCAGGTACAAATATGATTAAAAATCGGATCTCTGAGATTGTCAAAGCAACTAAACAATGACTGCTTTAAGATTACCTTAAAAATATAGCTGTTGTGTCGGCACAACAATAGATTAATAATTTGGAGACGTCTGTTTCCAGTAGGTGGTAATAGGTGATAAAAATAAGGAATATTAAAAGGCCTGAGTGCACTTAATTTGTAAATTACACTAAAACTTAATTTTGACGATTTGTTTAGCTGACTTTTAAATTTGGGGGTAAACAGTCTACCTAGCTCTTAGATTAGGTACCTCCCATTTGTTGCATTAAATGCCAGTGACAGACACTTCAAGGATACATTTGCTACTTTTTAAACTGGTTGCTTTGTCGAATGATATTGGGCCCATGTTACTAGCATATTAGTAATTAAAAATATTTATTAATTGAGCTTATGGGTCATCCATAATTTTTAAGATATTTGACAAATAGATTCCTGAAACGTACAATAATGTTTACACACACACAATATTTTTGGAAGCCCTATTTTATGTCACTCCATACCATGGGCTAGATTAAAATGAAGAAAACACAACCTACTCTACACGTAATGGAGATACGAAGGAAAAATATTTTTAAAGATTTTATCATACAAATTTATCGGCGTTAATAATATCTATATTCATGCTAAATTACTTATTACTTAAAGTCTTACCCCCGTATTTATAAACAAGTAAAAGTAATTACTTGACTACAAGTAATTACTTGAGAGACAATTTGTATGCCTTAATCAAGAAATTACTAGAAGTTATAACTACCAAAAGTTAGCATTTTCAGCCAAATAATATGACTATTAATGTTGACCAATTTCTTTCCTTTAAGCACTAGATACGAGTATGAACACTTTAAGTTATGTCTTTCTTAAGCAATAAGTAATTACTTCTTTATAAATACGGGGGTTAGAGATTGAAAGACGGACATTGCAAAGCTAAATAGGGGTTACTTGTTTGACTTTTGATTCCTTGACTACAGAACTCCAAAATGCATAAATACAGGAATGTATGTCATCATTTTCATAGAAAAGCTGGCAGTTTTGTGAGTGGCTGCAGAAAATAAGGCCAGTGACTATAACAGTGCCATTCGTAATACATAACATCCCGGAGGATCATCATATTTCACTCGCACGCACGATATTTCCTCGTTTTCAATTAGTGTTCCCCTGAGTTATGGAGTTTGAAGCGCTGCAATTATTTGTTTCCAGCGCCGTTTCCGCTTTTTTTTCGTCCGTTAAAATTCTCAAGGGGTAATATTGCGATCGACTTCTATCCAAGTGTTTATTTATTTTATAAAACAAAAAAAAATGTACTAATTGTTGTTTTGTAACAACAATATTTATAAACAGTGCCTAACTCTTGTCGTATGATTGGGCTTTTAGATATAGGTACTCTGGTTTCAGAGTGACAGAAGCTAATACCGAAAGACTTGAAGTTTAAATAGCGTACACTTTTGAATAAATCAAATTTAAAAATAGCATCTGAGCAGTAGAATTTCATTGATATATCTCAATGATTTACTAAATTATAACTTATAGTGTTTTGTGTATGAAGACCTAAAAAAATACATAACCCTTCAATAGGTCAAGGAATTTAAATAATACTGTCGATATCCAGTGTTAGAAAAAGAAAAACTTTTTTCCTTAGCAACAAACGGTAGAACCGAAAATAAGTCGCTGCAATAATTATGCATTTAGACTTAATAATGGAAAGAGCGGAGGGTAACTTTATTATTTACGACGGACAGCAGGAAGACAGTCCCAGAGATTCACCTGTAAAATCCTTATTTCACGGCTCTTTCCTCAATGTTCTGGCCCCAGAGCAGTCAGAGTAAAAAAAATCACTTTAATAAAACGCACGGCGCCCGCATTAGGCCGCGATCTAAATTCGTGGCTCGGCTGGACAATTTGCCGCAACCACAGAGTAAATACAAGAGCCATGTTAAATTCATATTAAAAACATTAAAGTCATGTGTTTAAGGTCGCACTCCAAAATGGCTTGACCGCTTTGCATCAGTACTTTAGTTTTTAATTTAGTAGGTCGTAAGGTATTTTTAAACACCTCTCCATTTGCTACGTTAGCAAATTCCAATTTTTCAGAGTAAATTTTAAATGGTGGGTAACAAATAATGTAATACTTAGGTGGCTGTAAGAAAATGACTTTCCAAGCCCAAGTAGATGACAGTCCATTCTATGATATTAATATGGAAAAAAACACGCTTTTGTTTGTTGATATTTTTATAATTATATTATTGTTCTCAGCTGTGATCGTCTTTGTCTCAACCCTGACATAGAATGTTACTTCTAAAACCATAATTTCATTGCACTATCTAAGACCGTTCCCAAGATTTTTGTCTATGTTAAATACATTGAAATAAAGCTGAAGAGTTATAAAGCTAAACTAATATTATAAAGCTGAAGAGTTTGTTTGTTTGTTTGTTTGTTTGAACGCGCTAATCTCAGGAAGCACTGGTTCAAATTGAAAAAATCTTTTTGTGTTGGATAGTTCATTTATCGAGGAAGGCTTTAGGCTATATAACATTACGCTGCGACTAATAGAAGCGAAGCATTAGTGATAAATATTGCAAAAATAGTTGCAATCATAATAACAGAAATTGACGCGGACGAAGTCGCGGGCAACAGCTAGTGTTAACATAGGCTGGTTTCGGCTTGTTTTACCATTTACCTAGCACCCTGTATATTCAAGGTCTTATGCCATGTCACATTGAAGCTGATACAGGGGACTTTTGCGCGGGAAACTAAAAGAGAAAGATGGACTCTGTTTCGTAATTTTGTGAAATTATCCTAAGCGGCATTTATTGTGATATAGTGGTGGCATTGTTATAATAATGTGTCAGTGAGTAGGATAAATCAAGGAAAGGCACTCCTATTTAACTCTGATCCACGTTCTCGCGTAAGACTCCTGTAATCATTGCAATGTATAAACCACCCATACATTTCAATGAGTTAGGTTAAAGTTAGGTTAGGCTATTATGCTTATGTAAGTATTTATGATATTGTATAATATGTAATAGAATGATATTATAACTAAAGACTAGGCAGTATGGACTCGTTCGAAGCCGTTAAATTTAAATGAAAAAAAAAGCTGATACAGCTGTCTTCGTTGAACTGTGAACAAGTTGAGTCTGCCGAACTGATGGCGCGTGGCGACCCCTGGCTATTTGTCGGAAAAACGAAATAGCTTGCTACCCAGCAACACGATATTTCGTTTCTTTTTTTTTATGTAAAGATACTTTTTATTTGGTACTAACCAATTCGCGCTTCGTCAATACTTTTACCTTGATGTCATTTTTATAAAGGGCTTATTGGTATGCCATAATTATTTGGGTTTTGATGAGTGTAAATGCACCGGATACATTAATTAGTCGGTCCTTGACCACAACACATAGGAGACACTGCCTTGCTGGAATCCAACGTGTATCATTTTTATGTCCGATCATTGATCATGCATTAATTATTTTTTCAAGGAGACTTTTTTTTTTAATTGGAAGAAAAACTCTTTAAAGGATAGGAAAATAGATTTAATAGTAAACACCTAGCAACAAGGCTAAAATACCAAAAAAGAACAAAACAATTAATCCCTCGATCGTGAGTTATTCCAGACACAATTGAAATCAATTGTTATCGTGGCACCCGAGTGCCTCCTGGGGGTTGAGGGATTAAACTGACAAAGCCACAGATTTGAGGTGATGCTAAAGAAAAGGCTGATAATTATCAAGTAAAACAATTGCCAACTGAAAATTGGTAGTTTAAGCCACGGTTAACGTCAGTAAATTTTTTGTGAATTATCTTATGACGATATTGAAAAAAACTTTTATTCTACTTACCTTGGGTTTTGCTTTTAACAAAACTAGTTTATTGGAATAAACCATTCAATGAATGGATGGTTGAATTCCGCATTTGTTCAATCAAACCATGTTTAACTGCACATGAATCAACTGTTCTTACTTTGTTTTGTCATCGCATCTTTTATTTACGTATATTTAACCAATGCTCCCACTACTCTCGTAAACAAAGGTAAGCATGCGTGGCCTTTGACGAGGGTTTAGAATTGTTCCCTTACTTCTATAGCAAAACATTTAACTTATAACGCACTCTTCCGTCACTCTTCTTTATCTTATCCAAGCAGATATTCATATTTTTGGGAATTAAATCTACTTGTACATTAATCAAGGAAAGTAGTGATGTACTAAAATATGACCTTAACAGTAGGTATAATTTTTTTTTAATTTAGTTTGGGGTGGTGGGATCTACCTCTTAGTGGTCCACCCTGGGCAACGGCATCTTTGATTTCTAACCAATGATGACGGCTAACAGATCCCTCTGCGGTGGTAGGTTTCATAAGAGGCTGCCTGGATGCTACCACCCTCCTGCCGGAGTCCAGCGCCAAACAGTTTTTCTGTGTTCCGCTGGTGTGTGGGAGAACCAGTACCTCTGGGTGACCTCGCTCCATCTTAGGCGTCTTCTTAACCGTATAGTTAAGAATGTAGTCAAGAGCAAGCCAAAAATTTATAAAAAAATATAAAAAAGCTGCCACGAGGTACGGCTACAAGTACAAGTAAAAGTACAAGAATGTAGTCAAAAGAAAGCCCAAAATTTAAAAAAAATTATTAATATAAAGCTGCCACGAGGTACGGCTACAAGTTTATGTAAAACACCTTTTCTCATCTCGTAAGAAATGACTTAACAGAGATACTTGCAGAAGAGGAACAGTTTTTTGTCCACCGCTGGCCAAACTGCTATTGCCTACAACGCCTTCCAAACGTTGCGATCAAAATCCTCCTTCTAGAAAAGCCTTTGTTTTGAAGGCATCTTCTATTTTAGTAGCGAGTGAAATAATAAACTTCCTCTTACAAAATTGAACAATTAAATTTTGTTTTCCTCTGTAGGTAGGTTACATTTGTAAGTTATTTATATCAAAATTTTTAATTCAGTCTTTTAAGACATTTTTGATTCACCTGTACCTTTTACCTCTTCAAAGGAGTTTTTTAAAGTGATTTTTTTAAATAACAACTCTGACGTGTCCTTCTTAGGGTCTAATATTACCTACCGTAGTACATAATTAAATTTAATTAGTTCCAGTAAAAAGGTAATGACAGACAGTTACTTATAAAAAATCTGAAAACCAAAAGCTTTTTTAACCCAATCCAAGTAACCCTATAAAACACGGATCCTTCACTTCCATAAGTAATTTCTCATGCATATTCAAGTTCAACAATACTATCAAAACATATCAAACAATGCTTTAACACTAGCACAAATACGAAGCTGTATTTCTTAGATCTGTAATACTAACACACAGTATCAACAGGGTTGTGTGCTTCGCAAACAGTACAATTTGTAGAACTGGCAGTTGGCGAAGACAATATTGTGTCTACGTCAACGCGCTGGGATTTCGGTTTGATACGATCTAAGTATTATAATTAATACGGTCACTGATCTAGAATAAACAAATGCGAGTCGGACTCGCGCTCGAAGGGTACAGTAGGTTAATTAAGTTAAAGTAGTGCCTACCTGTTACCATTTATTGATATCGAGCAAAAATTGGCAAAAATGGCGTTTTTGTATGCTCCCCTTCAATATAAATTTCAATGTTATTATTAAAGTTATTTATTATTAAAGTTAAAATACAACTGAGTGTTTTTTTCAAATATTTCAAGTGCCTACCTGTTGTTGCCATTATTAATATCGTGCAAAAAGGGCAAAAAAATCGCGTTTCTTGTATGGAAGCCCCCTTTGAATATTTATTTTATTTTGTTTTTAGTATTTGTTGTTATTGCGGTAACAGAAATACATAATTTCTGAAAATTTCAACTGTCTAGCTATCGCGGCTCTTGGAGATACAGCCTGGTGACAGGCAGACGGACAGACGGACAGACAGCGAATTCTTAGTAATAGGGTCCCGTTTTTACCCTTTGGGTATGGAATCCTAAAAAACCAGATACAGAATCAGCGTCAAAAAGTGTCCCGACTCAATGTGCACCCATCTGACATAAGGAAGCGTTCATAGCCCAATGCTTCTTAGAGTTCAGCCTCTGTCACTAATGTTAAGTAACGTTGGGAGCGGTCACTAGTTGGATGGGTGACCATTTGTGGCATCATACTATGAGCACTTCCGTGCTTCGGAGAGCACGGTAAGCAGTCGGTCCCGGCTAGGGTAGCCAGGTCGCCAAACCTAATTTTTTTTTTTTTATTTTTTTATTTCAGTCAGGCAACAAAAGGCCCATACAATATATATCTTAAAGTCTAACATACATAATATACATAACTAAAAAATAACTATTTATTCTCTAATACACGTAGAGAAGGCGGCGACGTGTTGCGCAATGCAGTATCAGGTATCCGACCGCGGAATCGTCGAAACAAAACACCTCTAGGCCAAAAATCTTCTTTCACGAAGGTCGACAGATGTTCGGTCGGCACTCTCACCACAAATGAATTAAAATCCACATTATGGCGGGAAACCAGCCGCTCGACCCTCAGAGGAAATTTGGCTTTCACTCTGATGTACGCCACAATATCTTCTGATTTCGTGGAGTAATGCAGGCGGGACACGTACAATAGCGTTGTCGGGATAACCGGACGCAGCAGGTGGTTCTGTCCAGTCGGGGCGGTGCCACAAAGGTTTCGGCGGGCAGGCTTCTTCTTCCTTTCCACCTTTATAAAACCTTCGTCATCACAACCGTCTTCTTGTCTCTGCGGTATATCCTTAGAGACCGGTCGTTCTTGGTGTCGCCCCACTTTTTTAACCCGCTCGGGTTGTCGCTTGGCGGGTTGGTTAGCAGCGGTGACTGCAGCGTATGGACGTTGAGGGGTCGACGTAGTACACGCGTGACGTCTCCGCCGGGGCGGAGGGGGCGGCGGGGCGCGCGACGGCGGCAGGCGGTGACGCATCCGTATGCGCTGAAGCAAAACTGCTGATGGATGCGTTTTGCCCTCCACGACGAGTGTTCACGTTGGCGGCCTCCGGTGACCTACTTACCGTAGCCGTGTTTCTTAACAACATGACTTCGGTTTGCAACCCACTGATAGTGTTTTCGGCGGCCTCCAATTTGCACTGAACCTCAGCCAGACTCGTTTTCAAGAATATGATGTCCTTGAGTAGCCTGGTGACGTCGACGTGGTCGAAAGTGACGGGAGGCAGCTTATGCAGATCCTTCGCCACGAACGTTGGCACGTCGTCAGGGTCGGTCTCTTTCAACAGGGTGATGATATCCTGGAGACTCTTCGCACCTCCATCCCTCCGGCGAGATGGCATCTCATCGGCTTTACCGATGCTCCGATAAAGCAGCGCCTTGCCACTGCAAATCTCAGCTTCATTGAAGTTCGACTTGCAGATCTGCACGATGCCGACTTCGTCCATTGTGTCGATGGCGTTCTGGATAAACGCCAACACTTCGTTCACTATGACTTGATGTGAGCCCATAGTGAAAAATTACGCGCTACGGCTAATGCCGCGCGTGCCGTTAAAGCTTAAGCGAGAATTATTAGTAATAATTCTCGCTTAATCTTTGGTCTCTTGATCGTAACGCACAACGTTGCGGCATGTGGCTCAACGCAGCGTCACGACGCAGCGTTTACCGTCTCTGCGGAGAAGTGGTCAGTTGATTTTGCATTAGGCAGTTGTGCGCGTCCGTTTCCGATCGCGCATCGCACTGCACTCTCTATTAGCCGGACAGACCAGCCAGTTTGGCCTGACATTTAGGTACCGGATTTTGTGTCTCAGTAGTAATGGGTACGAAAAAATATTATGTAAAATCAAGCTTTTTTGATTTTTATCATAAATCTTTGTAAATGCGAGAGCGACCGGCAGTCGGCTCGGCGCTCGCTCGTTTGCGAAATGTAAAAAGCCTTACGAAAGCCTGACAAGCCGGACACCGTTTATTTTGGCCGGACACGATATCAAAAAGCCTACCCATGTCCGGCTTTATCCGGACTCCTGGCAACGCTAGTCCCAGCTGTTCTCACGAGATAACAGTCGTAAAGCCCTGTTGGAGGCCTAACGGGCGGCTGTAGAAACGTCCAACGGCGGGGTGATGTTGCCACAGCGTCGCCCATGCCGTCTACCAACCGGCACTATGCCAGCGTGGTAGAACTAAGGCCTTAACCCCTCTCCTGTCTCCATAAAAAGGTGAGAGACCCGTGCTCAACAGTGAGCAAAATGGGTTGTTAGTTTTATGTATTATCAACAAGATTTTCGACTATTCAAACATTGCACGGATTTGTGATCACCAACCCGCATTTGGCAAGTGTGGTGATTATGCCTGTACCAATCATTGCTGTGGTAACTTGAATTCAATAATGGCGGCCTTTGCAACTGCAGGCAGTGCTTATATGAGGTTAGGTACTACTTATTCAATTACTTAAAATCAGACACAACTACTTTTTTTTGGAAATACGTGTATCTTTTGATATCCCATAACTCAACGGTATTAAACAGACCATGGTAAAGAATCAAATTGCATATGAATTATTTTTTCATAATAATTTTTTTTTGTTAATTTTTTTCTTACATAGTAATACTAAAAAGTCACGACTGTTTATGTAAAACACCCTTACCTTGTTATGAATGAACTATTGAATGAAAACGATTTGCTCGTACCTACTTATCAATGAAACACCCACACACGTCAATGTTTTTTTACATGTTACGCTCTCCCGTTACTTTACTAAGTAATACACTTTAGTGTAAGTTTGCCAACGTCTCGCAAAACTAAGGATTCGCTGGAAAAACTGGTAACATTTTTTTTAGCAAATTTATCTAAAATTGATGTTATATTCGAAACTATTGATTTTTGAACCACATGTTCTAGGGCGTTTTACATTATTTTTACCTATAGAACATAACCTTAGAGTTATGGGATATTTAATTTCATCAGGAACACGTTGTATAAGTAATCGTCTTATAAACTAAACAAACCAAAATGAAGAAACCACTTCAGTTCAAATCACTATATTGATATCGAAGTCGATATCTTGTTCCAATATACAACGAATCAGAAAGAGGCCCGCGCGTAAATTCACAAAGGCAGAGCGTTACGCTACGCGCAAAATATACAATAGACTAGCCCCTACTATGGGATGAAATCGAAAACAACGTTTATCACCTAGATTTTTCATTTCTTCATAAGTTATGATAAGGAGATTTTATTATTGACAATACCATTTCTGGAATTCAAATTTCGGCTGTCTTTGATGGGACTTCAGGGGCCTAATTCGCGTAACCGAATCACAGTTCGATCGTGATTGAATTGGACGATTTTGATATTTAGCCCATACTAGAAATGTCAAAAACGTGTCGTTCCATTACGATTGTGATACGATTCGGTTACGCGAATTAGGGGCCTGTCCACAACCCCGTTTACCGGGCGTCTGTTCTAACCAATTGAAATCTCTCTAACATCCGAGAAAAAAAATGTGAGAAATTATTTTATATGTTGGGAGAGAATAACTGAAAACATTAATGAAATTTTGCTGTCTTTCTGTGTTAAAGCTTTAATAAATTGCCACAAACAATGTCTTCGTAGCCTTTAGTTGTGGGTTCAAGTCCTACATAATACCGTCAAAATTTTATTCATGGAACCGTTTTTTTTATGTAACCCTTGCAACTTACCTACCTTTTAATATAACAACTCAAAATTGCTGGTTTAACAAATTATTTTCGTTGGCAAGAAAAATCGTAAAAAAAGTTAGATTGTATAACAAATGATAGGGGCCGGAAGGGCTCGTTCCGAATAAGAATGGCCGATTTACACCGATGCTGGTGGAATGGAAACAAATGGCGCGCGCCGGTGAGGGATGGCGGCCATCGCCAGTTGATGGACGGGGACGCTTTACAATATATTCACAACAATGTGGGATTAGAAGGCTTGGGATACTCTTTAAGATGAAATATAACGCTTATTTTGGTGCTGTAAGCCCATTGATGTAGTTGCTGTGATATCGTTGGGCGCCGATATTGGGTTGCATTTTGTGTTTTGATACTTTTTACGGTTCAATACGCAGGAGGTTAAGATCAAGACCCTGTTAATAGGACTGCACTTATTCTGTCTTTCACCAGACTGATAGCTAGCAGAGTGATAGCTCTCCGTTAATGAGTACTCCGTATGGATGGGAAATCTTTAATATTTTAATCTAACTGGTTAGTTTTTTTAAGTGATATTTATTTAATAGCTAAAGCGTGATTTAACCGAATTACAACACTATAAATTAGCAGGCGCAGTTCCTATTCCGTCACATAAACTAAGATGAGAAACAAACTAATTCAATCCCATCGAAAACTTTTTAATCTGTTTATTATAACGAGATACGAGTAATTGAGCCATTATCTCATCAAAACCAATGATTGAATGTTTGCTTACAGCTCAGTGTACCCGCGAAGCGGTAAGCGAAATACGCTAAACAGATTTCGGTAATCCGATAAAATCCCCCCACAGTGGTGGCTCTAACAAAACGGATTAGGTTTGTGTTGATTTTATTTTCATACGGACTGCATCTGAGTCTTGAGTGGTATTTGGAAACAATTAATGCTTTTTGCTGTCTCCAACATTTTTTGCACTTAATGTTTAGAGTTTGCGTAATGGAATTTTAAAGTAAGTTGATACGGAACCTACGTTACTTTGATTTAAGTCAGCTTGAACTTTTAATCCATATATTTTTATAGATGACTTTACAATTCTAATTGAATTCTAATAATCAAACGAATATAGAAATGTTTTGTCACTTAACTTTTGTTGTAAATAGATAGAGTAATTAAGAAAAAAAAAATTGGTTGTTTGTAAAGTAGGTTTACGATCGAGATGTTTACGTGATAACGTCTTATTGGTGATATAAGTTTTTGGGAAGTAAGGAATAAATGAAGATAACAATTTTTTCAAATTTTAAATTACATCTTAAACATTCAACGAAAACTTAACCGCACGATTTTTTTTTTTTTATATTTTGTGGACGGACCTATCACTGAAACCCCATATGGGAGGCTTTAATCAGTTAAACCGGGCAGAGTGTGGCGAGCGCTGAAGGCGCTCAGCCTAGGTCCGCCACGGTAGCGGTACCCCGGTGCGGCCGAGGGTGAGGCTTCGCGAAGCGAAGCCTCAGGCTCGCTCGCACCGGGGCCCATACTAGCGGGCATGATCGGGCCAGTGTGGGGTGCTAAAGGCACCCTACCAAATGGCGAACCCACCAGTGGTGGCGCCGCCGGAACCGGAGATGCCGTGGCATGCCGGATCACGGTCGGGCTCCATTCTGGCGGGCCCGATCTGGGAGGGGGGATCGGACAGCGACCTCAAGGGCGCCTCTGTAGGCTCGGACCTCGGCTTGGGTCGCCGTCCGAGGGGGGGGCAGGTGAGAAGCGGCCAGGCACATGATTGTGTCGGCCGAAATGAAAGGCGGGACCACGCACCCGCCTCCGACGGGTGCGGTGTGGAGAACTACTGTGTTGTGCAGTAATTGAAGTGCTTAAGGCGGTGTTGGCTGTTGTGACATACGCGGTGATCGGATCGTCGGGGTCGTTCAGCACGTGCCTGGGCCGACGGCGTCGAAAGGCGACAACCCTCTGGGGGTTGTACGTGGCGGCTTCCGCTATGAGCGGATTGGGGTGATTCACTGCCTTAGAAAATCTCCATTCGTTTGTATGCCGCTAGAGTGAGAGAGACGGAAGATCGGTCCACTCACTCGAACGCTATGCCAGCCTCCGCTCGTGAGGATTCCGCGTGACAAGTTTCACGGAATGACTGGCAGCGCTCGAGATGAGACGGGAGATCGGTCCGTCTCTCTCTCTCTCGTTATACCTGCGATCGCGCTCGTGAGGTTTTGGTGTGACACAAGTTTCTGAACATGTCACCCGACTAAAACGATTTTAAAGACGTTATCACGTTAAACTTTTTTCGTGTGACTCTCATCTTGCTACAGAAGCCGATATGAATCCTCATCCTAACTTCCTTACAGATATTATGAATACCAAAGAAACGTTGTCTGCCTTTCTGTCTGTCTAACTGTTATGCTTACATGCCTAAACTATTAAACCAATTATTGATGAAATTAGATAAAAACAAAGATATTACCTTGAAAAAGGGCACAGGCTTTTTGTATCCCAACGCTGGGCATGGGTTTTCGGCCGCGCGGTAGAACGTGTCGTTCACGTGGGCAGGGCCGCGGGGAAAAAGCTAATTATTGCTAAATTCAGTAGTATGGAAATTACAATATAAATTAAATGATCATATGCGAGTAAAGTCGCTATAAAATACTAGACTACTTAAACAAATTATGATATGGACTAACACTAAGCTTATAAAATATCTACAAAAAATGACAGAACAGATGATCCCAGCGTTCTCATTAATCAAACTCTCTCGATTTGATTTGATTAAATTTATCACAAGCATGTACTCGCACAGGCACATGGCAACACCAATTAACTCAACAGGGCTTCTTAGGTTGCCGATACACTTGAGCGTAAAGGTTTTTTATTTATTTTTTGTTTCATAACGTTACATCATTATCAGCCCGTATAAGTATTTTAAAAGGATGTGTTTTGCAATAATCGCCACGTTTGACAGTTCGGGTCGCGATCGCAGTTTGCCCAAGGATAGGGAGAAGATGCTTGTACCCTATGGCACTCATAGATATCAAAAACGAGAAGATATGCCGGTGTCGGTTAAAAATGTATCGAAACCATATGTCTCTGCAGTTCAGCCCTTCCACGCGCTAACCCGCATTTTATAGATCTGATCGTACTCTACAATCAATTGTTAATCTTACGAGTAAGACTACGGGTTTCTCTTACTCTCTCACTCTCACATAGGAGGAGAGGTGCCACAACCACACATTTTTATTTTCACACGGCTATGCAACATTTATCGTATACAAATAAATATGTATACCTATTTGGGCGATTAAGACGCTGACTGCAGCCGATGACCTTGAGCAATGAACACGCCCACAAATTTATTCGTCTTTGAATTCCTTTGGAACGCGCCACAGCTATCACTGTCAATTCTCGTAGGAGTGACAGAGAAAAAGCGCATGGAATAGAAGGGCCTAAGTGCCAAACAACAAAATTCATTGTGCAATTTATAATTGCCATTTTATTAAAAATCTAAATCAGCCATTTGCTTAAGCAACATGTAATATACAATATAGCTAAATTTTATTATCATTGTTATACGGACTGCTGAGAAAAATAGTAATTTATGTATTTTCAGAGGCTACTTTGAGATTTTTTTCTATCGAGAAAAGTTTTTAGAATCGTGTTTTGGAAACAGCCTCCTGGTCGAAAATATGATCAATTACAACTAAATAGAATTTAGCAACAATACGAGCCATAGGCTTAAAGCAAAACAATCTTCATTGAGCTCAATTTGGCTCATGTCAGCGTCTTAATATGCGCCTCTCGTCAACTATTTTTTGTGACGCGGTGCAAGGCACTTCATGAAGATGTGAGAACATGCAGAGCATGGAAAAAGCGCTAACCCATTTAGCGCTTTTTCCATGCTCTGCTATGTGCTGCTACCCCTTTAATTTTATTACTTCTAAACAAAACCAATTCTCAAAAAACTACCTTAGCATATTACCTCTGGTATTTAGTTCGAGAGAGATTTTGTTTCGAGACATTTACAAAATATTGGTATAAATACGGGGTTAGACCCTCGGTCTACACGCACATTGAATGGATACTATACTAAAAATGGTTTCCGAGTAGCAGAAAATCAATCCCATAAATATATTTATTTGTCTTTGACGTGAAAAGTAGGAAAGCGAAGAGCTTTACAAATAGCAAATGCTCAATGTTCTATTACAAGTCCTTAGCTGTATAAGCACCTTTATATTTCACTAAAGCTTGTAAGAAAGTAACGAAATGTTGCAAAGTATTTAGCATAAGATATAGCAAAAATCCAGACGTTTCTTTTAAAAGACTCTCAGTAGGTAGTTTGTTTAAAAGAATAAAAAGCTGCATATTTATACAGCTTTTATAAAGTTCATTGACATCAAATAAAGTTTTTGAAGACATTATAATATTTAAAAATATCTTTATCGGAGCTCCGAAACGATTTGGTTTTATATTAATATTTTATAATGTAAATGAATACTCGGGTTGTTAATGTTAAAAACACAGATTTTTCTATCTTTAAAAATAGGTACTGTCAGTGAATAAACGAATAAATCATTTAGAATTGAAAATGACTAAGATAAAATTAAGGAGGTATCATGACTTGATCTTTTAAACTTACACAATAGACATTCGTAAATATTTCCAGGCCTTAATGAGAGCTGCATAAGATATTTTCCAGATAAATTTACCTACGCCGATTGATGTTGATCCATATGGCTTTTTAGTACCTTCCTATTTAATTCCTACAGGATCATAAAGACCGCCGTCGGTCGCGATAAAATTGATTTTAATTGTGCCTGGAATAACATACAATCGAGGGGTTAATGGCTTTTGCAAAGGTATAGGTATAATAATTTGACATTGATTGTCAAGTGGTTCATCGGATAGCAATTATTTTTAACCTTACGATGACCAGATATTGTCAACCTACATAACTCTTAGCACTAATAAACAAGAAAATCCTACGACAATAACACACAAATTGACTAGATCAAAACTTAGCAATGCATATCCTATCATTTTACATAACTTCTGAATAATACTTCAATACTGTAAGAATAACATGGATGACTAAATCCCAAGCATGCCTCTTGCAGGATTTAAACCCGCGAGTGATTTTTCATTTGATTTGCATAACACTAGACCTTTGGAATTTACCACAACTGTAAAACTGTAATAAAAATCAGCTGTCAATTCTTTGTAAAATAGTGCTAAAAACGAAAATTGATATAGATATTGAACAAAAGAAATAATCCTTCAACAAAGAATCTCTCAAAATAACAGTACCCATTGTAATCGAATTAAAAATTACCTTCTGGTATTGTAAGCATTTCAGCTGTAAAATAAAATGCTAATAAAATGCTCGTTTCTATACAAAACCGGCGGAGTGAAAGTGTTTTATTTTCCAATAAATAAAATCTCCGCGAATTAGGGCTGTGTCCGTCAGTTGTAGGGGTGTCTTTTACAAATTTGCAATTCAGACTAAAGGATAAATATTCATAGGATGAAACTCGTCAGTCAATATTTGGTTAAATTATAAGATAGCTTTTTGTGGAAACCTGTATCCGATACGTCACTATTTAGGGTTGTAACAAGTATTCTGGATCATAATTCGATTTGCTTTGGTGTATAGTTTTGTGCTTTACGTTTGTTTTGATATGAATTATTTGCCTGAATTTAAACAAAACACGGTATCAATACTCAGTCTAAAAATGTTTTTGTTTATATCTAAATGCTACTATTATTCAAATAGAATCAAGAACTTTTTTCTTATGATTTTTTTTTATTGTTTCAATATTGTACATTTCAACTGATTAATATTGGAGGATCACAATTCACAATAGTAACATATAACTTTTTACGGGTTAGTAGAGCGATTTCAATTATTTTTATTCATTAGAGTTTTGACTCATTGTTGTGTTATTTGCATAGATTAATATAGATGATAGATTGGCAATTGAATCCTGAAAACGAGACCAAAACTAGGTTACGCTAGTGTGCATAAAGTGAGCATGTGCGTGAGATAAATAGTGCAGGTACTGCATTGTCTGCTAGCTTTCGATATCGATTCCATCGACACAGTTTACGTTGACGCAGGTGACTTATTTTTTAGTATTATTAAAAGAACACCAAAAAACTGCAAGTAAATACCTAGATATGTTTTTTTATTTTATAATTACTTATCCCCGAACAAAATCAATTTATTGTAAAAAATATCGTAGGCTTTACTTGCCAGTATTTAACAATTTTGCCTCATTTTGCGATCGCCAAAGTTAAAATAAAACTGATATTTATTTTTCAATTACACATTACAAACGTACACTAAATATACATATATTTAATGTTTAACTAATGGGGATTGATGGGGGCTTGAACAATATGGAAATTGATCCAGAGCGTAATTTTACAGCCTGAACGCCTCTGGGTTAAAAACACTTAGTCCAAATGTAAACTGTAAATGCTCGAATATTTATTGGGCGAACATTCTTTTCTATTAGGCAATTTCAACCATTTTTAACGTATTTCAACAATTTAGGCTGTTTGTGGTTTACAATGTGAAATATGTCAGCTAATGAAATGTCGATAAGATATCGACAACGTCAATCACTAAAATACAAAAGTGACGTTAGTAATTGCTGAAATTCACTTATTTGATATTA
Source organism: Anania crocealis (assembly GCA_949315895.1). Classification (NCBI taxonomy): domain Eukaryota; kingdom Metazoa; phylum Arthropoda; class Insecta; order Lepidoptera; family Crambidae; genus Anania; species Anania crocealis. The sequence goes on from OX438868.1 coordinate 5,542,584, forward strand.
TTTTTAATTGAATTCATATGAATTTAAATCCTTGTTCTGATGAAATGCCCTATCAATTAGTATACAAAATTTTAGTCAAAGCTCTGAAACATTGCATTTTGCTGCTGATAATCGCGATTGTGTGTTGACGTGTGAAATGTACAATTATGTTGGTTCCCTTTTTTAGATGAGTTACTTCCAGGTACTGAACATGTAACCATAATGAAAATACATCAACTCGACACTTTTTTACAATAATAAAAATGAAACTAGTAAAACTAAAGGGAATATTGTGTTGCGCGTGACAGATGTCAGAACTCAGAAAAACACTACGGGTTCTTAGCGTGTACGTGAACGGCCTTGTGATCTATCTCGTTCTATCATATAGCTGCAATATATTCTGTCTCTTTTCATTGCCAATCTACTACTGTTAGATGATGATATTAAATCTATGGTTATTTGAGTTTGAGATTTTTCATGTCCCAAAGCTGCTCCCATTTCAATTTGATAAAAAATATCGCACTCGTGCGAGACAGACTCGCCCACCAAGGGTTCCGTACAAATTTATAGGAACAAATGATCACGCATACTGTTGCTTACCTTGATGATTGATTACGTACTTTTAATAAAGGCATTTTTTGTGATATAATTGTAGTTCGAGACTAGTGAATTAAAAAGTCGCAAAATGTGGTACCTTACACTGAGAGTAGCACAGATGTGAGTGTGAGTAAGAAAAAAACATGCTGAGTAAATCACCCGAAAAGGTAAATGATATTACAACTGCATATTATACAGATTATGCAGATGCAAATAACACATTATGTACATAAGAAACTACAAGCGAATGCACCGAGTCAATTTGTTTTAATTTTATTTGCGATGTTAAGAATGAAAAAAGTTTCTTTCTTTACTTCATGGTTATTTTGTATGCTAAGTATTATTATTGTGCAGCTAATAATGTAATATATTTGTGTAAATTTTTGTACAGTGTTTAATAAAAACAATTCACCTAATTATCTGTTTGATGAATGTAGACACATAATCACAAAATGCTTCAAGCTTCTACTAAGCAAACATATTATTATACCTTGCAAATGTGCAGGTACCTGGTCCCATCGCCCGCCGGAACTACTAAAGTTTTGCACAACCCTACGAAAGTTTCTGTTTTATCTAACCGTTAAGGATTATGACAGTGATGTGTATGTGTCGATACGTTATTCTATCGATTCTTATCTTGTTTAAAGTATGTGTTGTCACAAGTTCGTAATATTAAGATCAAATTTTGTAGTTCAACGTGTTATCTTAATATACCAAGCATGGCTTTCAGGTTTTAGTGTTATTTTTTATTTGTAATGGTAAAGATACCTTGTGATTTGGTGCCGTATGGTACTAAGCTAACAATGAACCTCCCCTTTTCATATTATGGGTGTCGTTAGCGGCGACTAACAGAGCTATCAGAAGCCGGGAAGCAGCGACTATACTCCACCATTAGCCAAACTGTGACAGCTAACACGCCTTTCAAGCTTAACAGATTTGGTTGAATCTCTTAATACGGGGAGGCGACTCGACGTTCGCGATGAACTATGCTAAATTTAAATAATACAATCCCTACACAATTTTTTAATAAATAAATGTGGATAAATTAACATTCATTGTTCTGATCCCAATTTGAGCAACTATTTAAAGCCCTCGTATTTTGGAAATCAGAAACATTGAAGGTACCACAAACACCCAGACCCGAGAAAACTTTTTCTACATTAAACCGTCCGTGAAACGAACCCGGGACCTCAGAGCAAGTGACCATGGAGGTCGTCTGAACTTATATGGGTTGATGACTTCAAAAGATGATGAGTGATGATTCAAATTTAATGAATGATTCCTAATTGGAATCTTTATTTTCGACGTCACTATTATATCGGTATATTGTACTTACGGTAATATAGGCAGGTACCTATATATATATTACCGAGAAAATACAATTATTCCAATAACACAGAATAATTTCGTTAGGGTTTACTTAGCAATTATTTTCCAACGAGTTTCGTTGTAATCTGATTAAAATGGCGTCCTTGCCCTAATGCTTGTATTTTACAATCAAAGCGTTTAAATATATTATCAAAACATTTTACGATTATTATGCTTGTGTTTCAGTGGTAGCACTGAGCTTTTAAAGTTATAACAAAGGTAAACTAGCGCACACCACGGTTGATAGTCTAGGACTATTCTATACAAATTTAGTGATTTAATTAAGTGGAGTACTGGAGTTAAGTGCTGCTCCCAGTTGATTTAATTTCATGACTTCTAAACAAAATAAATTCTGAAAAAACTATAACAGTATCATTTTAGCAAATTACCTCTAGTATTTATGAATCACTGATATATATATATATATTCTGACGACCTCCGTGGCGGAGTGACGTACACACCAGTTTTCAAGGTGTCGCCTGTTCCGAGGTCCCGGGTTCGATTCCCGGACGGGTCAATGTAGAAAAAATTTGATTTTCTACATTTTCTCGGGTCTGGGTGTTTGTGGAACCTTCGTTGTTTCTGGTTTTCAAAATACGAATGCTTTAAATAGTTATTCAAATTGGGATCAGAACAATGTATGTGATGTTGTCCACATTTATTTATTTATTTATTTATTGTTAAGTACTAATTATTGTATTATCTGTACTGCATGCTTTTATGATGACGTGATCATCGTGACGGAGACTTGACTGACAGATTTACTGCAAAGGAAATCGCCTCTGTAGTAAAAAAGATGGTGAGAGGTAAGTCGCCCGGACACGATGATCTTAGCATCGAACATTTGAAGTATGCTGGGGTTCACTTACCTAGAGTACTTTCGTTGTTTTTTAATTTTTGTGTAAGTCACTGTTTTCTGCCAGAAGATATGATGCAAACGGTTGTAGTACCCATTATTAAGAATAAGACGGCAGATGCCTCAGACTTGTCCAACTACAGGCCTATATCCCTAGCTACGGTTGTAGCTAAAGTGCTGGACAGTTTGCTTAATAAAAGACTGAGCGACCATGTTAAAATTCATGACGCCCAGTTTGGTTTTAAACCTGGTTTGTCCACCGAAAGTGCTATCTTTTGTCTTAAGCAAACTGTACAGTACTATACAGCCCGCAAAACTCCAATATATGCCTGTTTTTTGGACTTGTCGAAAGCTTTCGATTTGGTGTCGTATGACTTATTATGGAGAAAATTGGATAGTGATACCAATCTGCCGTCTGAATTCATAGCGATATTTAAATATTGGTATGACAATCAGAGAAACCGCGTGAGGTGGGCTAGCTCCATGTCAGACGTGTACGGGTTGGAATGCGGGGTGAGGCAGGGAGGGTTAAGTTCGCCAACGCTTTTCAACCTGTATATGAATAGACTGATCGAGGAGCTCAGCAGCACCTACATAGGATGTCACGTAGGTGGGCTGTGTATTAATAATATAAGTTATGCTGATGATATGGTGCTGCTGAGCCCTTCGATCGGTGCCTTGAGAAAATTAATTCACATGTGTGAAGAGTATGCAGTGGCTCACGGGCTCAGATACAACTCAGTTAAAAGTGAGCTCATGGTTTTTCAGGCGGGAACGCCTGTACGGAGTTTACCTGTTGTTTACCTTGGAGGCACACAACTGAAGCGCGTTGAGCAGTTTAAATATCTGGGCCACTGGGTCACTGACAGTTTGTCAGACTCTGTGGATGTGGAGAGGGAGCGTAGGGCGCTGTGTGTCCGCTGTAATATGTTGCGCAGCAGATTTGCACGTTGTAGTGAACAAGTAAAACTGACACTTTTCAAAGCCTACTGCCAGTCATACTACACGTGCAGTCTGTGGGCGAACGTTACGCAGAGGGCATATAGCGCGCTACGCGTCCAATATAACAATGCGTTCAGGATGCTTTTCAACCTGCCACGCCATTGTAGTGCATCCCTTATGTTTGCAGAGGCGAATGTCGATTGTTTTTACACAATCCTCAGAAAGCGATGCATGTCATTCTGGTCACGAGTGCGTGGTAGCTCGAATGGTATCGTTAGCGCACTGGCTGACCGGTGGGACTCCCCACTTTTCAGACGTTGGCAGCAGCTCCACGCGCCTGTCGCTCAATATTTAGATTTATAGACAAATAGCTCTTGTCTATAAATCTAAATATGTATGTGTTTAAATTAATTTTTTGTGTATTTTATTTTATTAATCTTATTTTTAAGTTATATGGATTTTTATCTGAAATAAATAATTTGAATTTGAATTTGAATTTTAAGAGAGAGCAGGCTTTCTTGCTCGTAGGTAGGTACTAGTACTTTCTCACTCTGTGTTGGTGTGGGTAGTGTGATGTCTACCTCAGCCGGTGTTGACGAGCGAAAATTATAAGCGAATTATTCTGAGTCTGTTAATTAAAAAAAACCTTTTCGTTTGTAAACTTAGTTAACATATCAAGTTACTTAATGTTTGTCTGTTCTACCCTCGTGCAGACTAGTCCTGTCCAAACATGCAAGTTCATTCGGGCCCCGACCGGAGTTGCATCACGTTCGGTTTATAAACAACCGGCTAGGAAGCGGCGCTGATATTGATAGTTGAACGATCAAATATACGCGGAAGCGACCGAGATATTACTATAAATATCGTAAGTAGTACTAACTACTACCTACTTAAGTAGCTTACGGTTTCTAGAAGAATCATTTAGACACATAAAACATTAAAAAAGAACAGCGAAAAGTGTGACGTAAGCCATTAATGCTGAGTCGATGAGATTACAATTAACTTGTATCACGTTTTTTTGTACTGTTTTTGTTAAAGATAAAGATAAAAATATATTTATTTGCAGAAACATGTGTGAGATTTTTTGATGTTATGTGGTGTTAGTATCAACATGTCTGGCCGATATTCGGCATGCAATTTTTTACAAAAGCTTCTCTAATTTCAATAAATATTAACAATGTCAACTTATACTTATTTATGTAATAAATTTTTCTCAATCGTTTTGTTTTATAACTCTCAATCCTATTTGGTGGATTTTATTTCAATTTATATTGGGTTTACAAAAACTCTATCGAACAAAAAGTAATTCATCAAACGTAAAAAAAGTATGTTAGTACATTAAACACATTTAAATACACGCATCGAATTACAAACCTTCTTTTTTCTTCGCCGGCTAAAAAAGATAACATCAAATCAGCCTTTCTATTTTTGTTGATGATCTCTTTCCTGCTATCGTTGGCAAAATATATAAAATGTCTGCCAAGTAACATGTTTACGCAACGCTAATCACCCTCCGGCGTTTGATTGTGATTTCCTCAGAAGCAATCATGCGTAAAAATTCGTTAGCAGACGAACATCTAGCAGAATAAAGATACGTACAGAAGGCAATCTACATAAAAAGTGCGATCGAACAACGCACACACAGACACCGCTCACAGACGCGATATTTCGAATCAGCGACCTTAGCAAAGTTTTTTGTAGGAATGGATCGATCATAGGCTAATGTAATTTTAATACATTTGAAATAAAATGAAAAATAAGTTTATCATTTTTAATAGTTATAGCTTACAAAACATAAAAGTAAATATGATTTTAGGAAAGCAGTTGGAGGTGACACAGCTTGTACTGATATGGAAACGCAATCCCACCCAGCGCTGGTTTTTAGCCACCACCACTTCTCTACTGGTGTTAGGCGAGAATCTATGTACTGAGAGTCTAAATGATTCCATGTTTAAAAGATCAAAAAACAGCTTCTACCTCAAAAATAAAATAAAATAACTCTTGCAACATGAATCTAAAGATTTTACAGGAACACTCTTTTGTGTGTGTGAGCGTGTTTGTTATCTATTTGTCAAGCAACTTAAATACATTAATTATTACGGTTTTATATTTCCGTCTCTCCTATTGAATTTTCATTAAAAAAAAATAGATATGACTACCAAGGTAGTTTTTTATGCATAAGCCAATGTTGACGAACCTAGCGTGACCGCCGAGTGTAGGTATGAAAAGTGAAGTACATAGGTACATAAGATTGACTTCTGTACTAATCTGTTCTGTTTCTAGCTAGGGATACGAATTCGCACAATTTCTGATAATAATAACAATATATGTTTATCTGGGAAAATCTAAGTCATTCTGAATTAGGTTACTAATAGATAAAAATAAATCACTTAATGTGTTGCAATAACTCCGCAAAACTTGAGAGAGGTTTTTTTTACTATTTTAGTTTCGTACACCAAAAGTTATTTTATTGTTAAGTAAGTAGTATTAAATATTTAATTTTTTAATTATATATGAATGTTATTTATGAATAATCTCAGATATCGGGACCTAAGACGATTAAAAATGGTTTAACGACCTTCGTGCCTGAGTAGCGTATCTAACGGTTTTCAAAATGTCGCCTACTCCGAGGTCCCGGGTTTAAAACCAGAACGCGCTAACCTAAAAATAGCATTTTGTAAGTATTGTAGCGACTTTGCTATGGTAGATAAACTTTGATCGGACACGTGGTTACCGATGATTTACAGGGGCCTAATTCGCGTAACCGAATCGCAGTTCGATCGTGATTGAATTGGACGATTTTGACATTTAGCCCGTACTAGAACTGTCAAAAACCTGTCGTTCAATTACGATTGTGATGCGATTCGGTTACGCGAATTAGGGGCCAGCACGATGCGGATATTGAGCGCGAACGGAGGGCGCTGTTCGGTCAGAGCGAATATGATTGCCCGCAGGTTTGCACGTTGCTCGTATCAAGGAAAGGTGACACTCTTTCGAGCCTTTTGCACCTCTTTCTACACGTGCAGCCTGTGGGTTAGTCGTACGCGACGAGCGATTGCTGCTCTTCGCGTTCAATATAACAAAGCCTTTGGGGCGCTCATGCGGCTGCCCTGCTTTTGCAGCGCTTCGGGAATGTTTGCCGTCGCTCGAGTGGACAGTTTCCAAACAATAATACGCAAGAGAGCGACCTCGATAGCGCAGCGAACGCAGCCGCAACAGCCTCCTGGCTGTAGTCGCAGAACGTCTGGACGAACCGTTTTTGGGGCACTGGATGTCACTGCATGTACCAGTACCTACCCAGCAATAATTATATGTACTAACATAGTTTTAAGAATGGATTGTTACTAACTCGAATGGACTTATGTCTGAATAAATGAATTTGATTGAACATTGTAATGTCCTCATTTATATATTTTATTTTTATTTTTTTATCTTAATCAATATCTCGTATAATGTTATCTCAGTCATTCAGGTATCTCAGTAGCCTATGAAAACCGCTTATAATCGCTTCTGCGTGTGCTCATAATCGTTTTTAACTCAACTCTCTGGACCGCTTACGCTTATGTTCCATCGCTAATTTGATTCACGTTTGGCGATTTCAGTTTGATGTATGTCGCGTTTTGAAATTCTGATTATAAATTGACATCAAACTGTTAGCACGTGTAATATAACGAGTCACAGCTAAGTTGCACTGGATCACAGTGGGTTAAATATACACTTTATAAACACAGACTAGCGAACTTCATATCGCCTCAGAGTGGTATTTGATTTTGACATCCAAAATAGTATTTAATTATTATTTTTAGGGTTCCGTACCCAAAGGATAAAAACGGGACCCTATTACTAAGACTTCGCTGTCTGTCCGTCTGTCCGTCTGTCCGTCTGTCCATCGCTCTGTCACCAGGCTGTATCTCAAGAGCCGCGATAGCTAGACAGTTGAAATTTTCACAAATTATGTATTTCTGTTGCCGCAATAACAGCAAATACTAAAAACAAAATAAAATAAATATTTAAAGGGGGCTCCCATACAAAAAACCTGTTTTTTTCGCTTTTTTGGTACGGAACCCTTCGTGCGCGAGTCCGACTCGCACTTGGCCGGTTATTTTATGTTAATTAGATATATTTGTATCTTACTATATTTACCATATTAACTCGACTCGTTTGCAACGATACTCGGGAGGAAGCACTGGCTTCTGTAACACAGGTTAGGTATAATAACCTACCTCTCACAGATGCCAGGGATACCTACATTTGTTATGTAATGTTTTTATGGAAATAAAAGATTTATTTATTATTTATTTATTATAATTAACATTGTTATCAAATATGGCGGGGTTGGAAAAAAGTAGCAAGATATATACTTTATGTATCTTGTTACCTTTTATATGTAGGTAATGATATTTTAGCAAATTAATTGCAATTATAATATTAGCGCTTTTAGTCGCGCCGCGCCCGGTATGCGAGGAGATGCGGGTTCGAGTCCCGCGTGAGACATAATTTTTCAAGTTTAAATACTGATAGCAAGAATTAACTACATTTTCTTAATTTTTTAAATGTTAACTTTCCAACGTTTTTAAAAATCCGGGGACTAATCCAAAAACAACAATATAATTTTAGTTATTTTATTATATTTTTTAAGGTTTTTAGTTTTAGGTTCCTTGTTCTTGTATAATATATTAGGTATATATAAGTATTTATATTTTAGTCTAGATTAATACATATACAGGGTGAAATTTTAACCACTTTCCAAAATTTTTATAGGCGTTCGGTATTTAGAGCCCATTTTTAAAGTAAAAACTGTAAATCAAGCTTTCACCCGAAAATATTTTTCGCAATATAGTTTTTATTTTTTACAATCCTAGGCCTGATAAGGTATAAAAGGATAATCAAAAACGTATGAATAGTATCGTAATGAATAAATGAGATGCGAATCGCGTAAAAAAAGTGTTGCTAGGCGGCCGTATCAAAAATTTTAGATTTTTGGCGGACATTTTCTAAGTGCTTTATCTTTACATTTTTGTACTGGGCTATACCAAAACAAAAAATACGTCATTTGTTTTTTGTCTCATAGATTGATATATTAAAATTTGGAAGGCGGTTAAAATTTCATCCTGTATGAGTATTTTAAGATGCATGTTAAGGAAGTGTTGTTGTATATGTTAAATAGTTTACTTCGTTATTATATTTCTTAGTTTGTCTTCTTATACGAGTAACATCATAAATATAAGCAGTCTTGAATGGTATATAATTAAAATCGTTTCCACCGCTATTAACCAATAACCCAATGATAAGATATTACCCACCAGATTTGAATTGGTGCCTCACAATCATTTCCTAGTCACTGCTGTTTTTATTTTTAGAAATATCAATATTTTTAGATTCCAATTTGTATCAAGAATATTAAAAAGAATTGATAATATCAAATTTCTGACTTCCCTATATGCATAATATGTTAACATAAGAAAAATTTGGCTAGATATACCCTTTACCTATCATCCTGTTGATACAAAAAAGTCCCACTAGACGGTACACAAACTCTTACCTCAAGTAATTAAGATGTAACACCTGGCTCTGCTGGTTCTTACTGACAACGCAGCAGTCTGTCTGAAACTACACTAATGAAGACATCTCGTTAAATTATCTCGTTAAAGTGTTGCCAGATATTGCCTTCAAACATTCGTATTTCTCATACCAAAGTGACATTTGTGTCCCGCTAGTGCCTCCAACACCGGGATATTAGCCGCAGCACTCCACGCGACAGACAGACGGGCGATTAATTTGAATGTCACTGTATCGTTGAGCACGCTACACCCTGGGTGACGTATTCTTACAGTATAAGTTTAAACAGTGGGCTTACAAGGAGGCCAGATGACGAAATACGGATAAATACTACAACTACTACTTTGACGACCTCCGTGGCGGAGCGGCGTACACACCGGTTTTCAAGGTGTCGCCTGCTCCGAGGTCCCGGGTTCGATTCCCGGTAGGGTCAATGTAGAAAAAAGTGTTTTTCTACATTTTCTCGGGTCTGGGTGTTTGTGGTACCTTCGTTGTTTCTGGTTTGCAAAATACGAATGCTTTAAATAGTTATTCAAATTGGGATCAGAACAATGTATGTGATGTTATCTACATTTATTATTATTATTATAACTAGTATTGGCCGTTTTGACGGTGCTATTGTTGTGCCATTATGACAGTGCGCATGAAAAAAATGTAGACCCCGGTAGATAGAGAAAATGTCTTGAGTAGCTGTTTAAACTTTTTTGCTACAAGCATAAGTTTTTTTGAGACGGCTGCTTGTCACTTTTTTGTCTAAGTGTCCCCCTCTTCCCCTACACATATTGCTTCGGTCCCTCCTTCTCTAATAATATTTTAGTTAAAAGTACAATTATTGCAAATAAGTACTAATATGCAAGCTAGGTGCATTTATTTCAAATTATTTGCGAACCACAATTTGATCGAGGTCTAGTTAGAATCATAGTTATCATTCAATAAGATATATGGAATTATTGCTAACCTCTAGTTGCCAGCAGTTTTAAGACTATATGATCATATTTCACATGCGACATACCCAGTAGAATCTTGTTTGGAACAGACGAGTATTTGAGTCAATAAGTGGAGAATAATTTTCAAATTAATTGCATTTGGTCGAGTATTATAGACCTACCTTATTTAACTGTCATAAATATTAATGTGCAAAATGGGTTTCACTACTACATATTGCTCTCTGCTGATACATGTATCAGCAGAGAGCAATATGTAGTGAATAGAGAGACATGCTCTCCGATAGGACAATTTGGCCATAATTGCCACGTTTGGTGGGCGAGTTGGTTATCGTAAGAAACCAGCGTCTTCATAAGTCAATATTATTTCAAAACCGTAAATTGTTATTAAAATATGTCCATACCCCAAAGCAAGCCTGCTGCATTCCAACCTCCATTCCAATTCCTGCTACGAGCGAATTTCTGTGCAGTTTTGATAGCGAAAATGTCGTGTTACGTCCGAAACGGTGACCGTTTAGTTAAAACTTTGACTGATGTATTACGTACGTATTGGCCTATTTATGGCGTGTGGTCTCACTCATGAGCTTAATGACATCTGTACTTTCTCAGATTCAGATGACATTGAACTCATAAGTGAGATTCATAGGGTAGGTAATGAAGCTTATCTATGTATATAAAAATAAGTCCCTATTTCCCTTGGTCATCGCATCACGCGTGAACGGCTGGACCGATTTCGCTAATTCTTTTTTTGTTTTGTTTTTTATTGTCAGGAGAATGTTCTTATGAAAGAAAATATTAAGAAAATTACGCGGAAAGTTAGAAAATTTAAGTAAACTTAATCACCATACTAAATTATTTGTTATCTAACTTTATCGCTTTTGACAATTTAAACTTTTTTAATGTATGGCGCTTGCCATAACATTGACAAAATGCATGCTGCAAATATCGTTAAATAGGGGCTAAAAAAACTGAATTTCGCACATGGCCAGTATTATGTGGCCTGTTACCGTGACGGAATACCAACAAAACTATTTATATTCCCGCCAAAATAAAGAATGTTGTATATTTTAAAGCATAATAATAATGAACAATGGGTAAAATATTTTTTTATTAAACTATTCCGTTATCAATGTTTATAGTTAAAACAGGACAACGTCTGTCGGGTCCGCTAGTGAACAATAAAACAAATTACGTACAAACTGCTAATACCTATTGTCTACGCGCGACAGCGCCGACAGCTACGTCATAGCTACGTAATAGAATAAGTTTAATTTTGTATTTAAGATAGCTGTTAGTAGGTGCTTTAGCTAGAGATCTATAGTTTTAGTTATGTTGTAAAATCACCTCATACATCATACGATTTATTAAGCCAATCATAGCTCTCCCTTCACTTTACTTGTTAACCTTGAAGCCCAGAGGTGGGACTCTCAGTAATATTGTGTTTGTATCTTAATTTTATCATGCTAAGGTCTAAAATAGTGAAGTGTTAATTGCCTTCGTATAGTAGTTTAGAACGTAACTCTTGATATGCCACTTCACATTTGGTCGCTGTCGCCTTAGCACTGTCCCTTGTTAATTAATTATTATTTTAAACTTATTAAAAAGGAGCAATTATAGTTTGAAACAAGCTTTTATTTCTCCCTTTGTTCGAGTAGCGAACAAAATTGGCGACCGTGACAGGACAGTGCTTAGTTTTGAAGCGATTTTGGAGTTTTTTACAGAGCCTAATATCTTCTATTGAGGACGGACAGAGGTCATCACCACGTCATCCGCTACATCGAGCATCACCGAGGGTCTAGGAGAGTATCCGGCCTTATCCTGTGCGTTGGGCGCTGACGTTTGCGCGTGCGTGCCCCGAGTTCTACGTGCTCAACGTGAAATTCTCCAGAAAAACCGTGAAGTCACCGTTTGGGAAAGCGAATCAAGGTCTCATCGACGCAGCGAGGGACTCCCAGGGCGCAGAACAACTGGACTGCGCTGCCACCTTCCCTGTCTGATTGTCAAGTGAGCCCGTTCCTTACTATCCTTCCAATAATTTCCCCCTTGATTTGTGTATACAGGGGCTAGCCTTCAAGGTACCGATTTAGTGCTAGGTATCGCCTTTAAAATTTACCTATTGCAATACCTATTTGTGCTTTCTACTTCTTGTGTAGCCTTTTACGCCTTCATGTGGCGCTTTCTTTGCACACAAGCCTAATTGAAGCACGCCTACGCATCATCGGCCTAATTTTATAATAATAATTTATTATCCTTTGAGATTTACAATAGGTATTTGTGCCTGTTAATTCTGGTGTAGCCTACTGCCGCATTCATAACCTAAGCTGAGTTGCGTATTTTTATTGGCTTACAATCCTATCGCATTGCCTATTGAATCTTCTAATCTCTTTGTTTTTAAGGATTAAATTGCTCTCAAGACTTACCTAGTTCATAAAGGCAATCCATTTGTTACCTTTCACCATCACTATATCACGAAATTCACTATATTGCCTATCTTAATCGCACTAAATCACCGCAAATATTTGCCATCCTTACGTGCTTTCTCATAACTGTTCTCATCAGGACTGGCCATAATTTACTACAAGGCGCATTCCAATACCTTTATTATTCAATAGGTACGCATCATCTTGCTTCGTTTATTGTTGCTTATCTTTGTGCCCCGTGCATTCCAGCTCATCAGCGCTGCATTTCTACCGCCACGCCCGCATTGCTGCCGGCCGGCTACATCGCTGCAGCGCTTACTGGTGGCGTGCACCTGATCTGCATTTCGCTTTGGAACAAAACGAGGAGCGTATCGTATGCAATTTACCTAATTTTTGTGCTTAATTTCGTAGTTCTTTTGTAAAAAATGCCTGAAACTGATGTTTCAAAGTCTGAAATGAGTCTTAATGATTTGTTAGCTAAACGTAGCTCAATCAAAGGGCGCGTAACGAGGTTTAAAAACTATTTAGATTCTGTGAGTAATTCTGATAGCCTTTCGTCGCTAGAATTACTTAAGCTTAAAAGTAAATTGTCTAAATTCAACGCATTATTTACAGAATTTGATTTAGTGCAGGAACAGATAGAAGTGATTAATGTTTCCACTCAGGACGTTGAATTAAGCACGAGAGACTCAATCGAGCAGGATTTTCATAATTATTTAGCTCAGGCGCAGCAAATTGTTAATGCGAGTAGTGATGATTTTAAGTCTACCTCGTCGCGACGGTCTAGCGTTCATTGCTCGAGTCATCATCATGATGATGATAACGAAATTCTAGGTTTCAAGCTGCCTGTCATTAAGATACCTACTTTCGATGGAACCTATTTCAAATGGCTGGAGTTTCGGGATATGTTTGTCTCACTCGTTCATGAACGTAAAATTCGGGAAGTTCATAAGTTCCACTATTTGAATTCTTATCTCGAAGGGGAGGCGGCGCGAGTAATTAGTAACTTAGAGGTGACCGATAAGAACTATGCAGAGGCGTGGAAGCTTTTATGCGATAGGTATAATAATAAACGCCAGCTGATTAATAATCACTTGAAATCTTTATTTAGTCTCGAGTCCGTGCGTGAAACAGAAAGGTCATTACGGTTTATTATTGATCACATCACAAAGAATTTACGCGCTCTTCACACTTTAGGTTTACCTACCGAAAAATGGGACGTGTTAATTATTTATATTGTTGCGCAAAAATTAGATTCAAGGACATGTTTTAAATGGGAGGAGCACCGGAATTCGTTGAATGAGATACCGGGTCTTGATGATTTCTTTAGCTTTTTGAGAAGTCGTGCTGATGTTTTAGAGACGGTTAATTGTAATTCACAGCCGGCTAAACAAGCTTCGTCGTCTGGCAGCACGGGTAGGCAGAAACCACAGACTAGGGCTATGCTAGGTACCTCTGCGGATAGCTCATCCCCACCTATGCAGTTGTCGTCGATGCAATCTTGCAATGTGTGCCAGGGTTCGCACCGTGTTTATGAGTGTCCTGTTTTTAAAGTCAAGTCCATTGATGACAGGATGTCTGCCGTCGAGGTATTAAAATTGTGTCACGTTTGTTTAAGGCCGGGTCACAAGTCACAGCGGTGCAAGCTGTCCGGTGGTTGTAAAACATGTAAGCAGCGCCACAATACGTTACTGCATGATCGTTTCTTTAAAACCAGCGGCCCTTCTGCGTCTCAACCTGTTGTCACTATGTGTGCGTTGTCGTCCTCCGAAGCGCTTCTTTGTACGGCTGAAGTGGATTTGATCAACCCTATTACTAATGTTGTGGTTACAGCGCGAGCGGTTTTGGACAGCGGGAGCCAGTCTTGTCTTATAACATCTCGCTTGAGAGATGCCTTGCAACTGACTTCTCAGATTTTGATTAGGGATTTAGTCGGTATAGCCGCCATTCGTGTTGCGAATAAAATTGAGCGATGCGCGGTACGCGTTCAGTCTAGGTGCAGCGCCTTTAGCGCTTTATTATCTTGTATTGTGTTGCCGATTATTTCTGATAAATTACCGACGCGCTCCTTTAGCAGGGACCATTTAAATTTAGCGGGAGTTCAGTTGGCCGATCCTCAATTTAACAAGGCGCTAGACGTCGATCTGCTTCTTGGCGCGGAATTATTTTGGAGTTTACTAGGATCGGAGCAGCGTTCATTAGGTGACAATTGTCTAGTTCTGCGCAGTTCTAAACTTGGTTGGCTTGTCACTACTCCAGTAGTCTCTGATAGTTCGAATAGTGAAGGTCTTCATTGTGGTCTGTTGCGAAACAACGATACGACTATTGCTGATCTAAACAATAATTTATCTAAATTTTGGGAGTTAGAGAAGGTTCCTCGTACCAAGTCAGTTTTAACCGAGGAAGAAGCGTTGTGCGAGCAGCATTTTCTTGCTAATACTTCTCGTGATACTGACGGTCGGTTTATTGTTAAGCTTCCACTCCGTGCTGAAAGAGATGTTTTGGGAAACTCGTTTCAACTAGCTAAGAAGCGGTTTTTTAATTTGGAGTCACGTTTCAGGAGACAGCCTTTGCTAAAAGATCTCTATTTTGATTTTATGCGTGAATACGCTGACTTAGGTCATTTGTCTGACTGGGGTGATGTATATCGGTCTTCTGGAGCAGAATTCTTTTTGCCTCATCATCCAGTTCTAAAAAATAACAGCGAATCTACCAAACTTCGAGTTGTTTTTGATGCTTCGGCTCGTACTACGTCTGGGCTTTCGATCAATGATATCCAGATGACCGGCCCTACTATTCAAGACTCTTTGTTTAATATTTTGGCTCGTTTTCGTTTGTATAAATATGTCATTTCCGGTGATATTGAAAAAATGTACCGGCAAATAAAGCTTCATCCTGACGATCGTAGTCTTCAGCTTGTTTTATGGCGCGATAGTGAGTCTCAGCCTTTGCGCACTTTGATGCTTAATACTGTAACGTATGGATTCTCAAGTGCTAGCTTTCTGAGTACTCGTTGTCTCTGGCAATTGGGTGAAGAGACTATTGATCCTCTCATAAAGGATATTATCCAAGAGGATTTTTATGTGGACGATCTTTTGACAGGGGCTCAATCAGCGAGCGAGTTGCGTTATATTCAGCAGTCCGTGGCTGAAACTCTAGCTAAAGGGGGGTTTCATCTTAGAAAGTATCGGTCAAACTTGCCTTCGGTGCTTGAACATAGTTCCACGGAGTCGTCAAATGATCTGATGATCAGTAATGCAACAAGCACTCTAGGTATTGGTTGGATGCCTAAATTGGATGAGCTTCATTTTCCTATTGAGCCACCCTTGGTCGACATCGTCACTAAGAGATCGATTTTATCTTCTACCTTCAAGGTTTTCGATCCACTAGGTCTGCTATCAGTGTGCACTATTACACCAAAGATGCTACTCCAAGAACTTTGGGCCGAGCATAAACTGGGATGGGACGATCCTGTTCCAGAAAAAATTAAGTCTTCCTGGCTTACGTTCGTTGACGGTCTTAATAGTATCGCGGAGTTGAGGGTGCCTAGGTACATTTTAATTGATAATCCAGTTCATGTAGAATTGCATTGTTTTTGTGATGCTTCACAGAAAGCGTATGGAGCATGTATTTATTTAAAGTCTGTTAATAAGCAGGGCGAGATTAAAATAAACCTGCTTTGCTCCAAATCACGTGTCGCTCCAGTCGCACCGACTACTGTTCCTCGTCTGGAGCTGTGTGCTGCCTTGCTAGGAGCTGAACTTGCTGCGGTAGTAGTTCAAGCTTTGCGACTGAAAATTGATCGTTGTATTTATTGGTCTGATTCAAAGGTCGTTTTGAGTTGGTTGCGCACAACTAAAGGGATGAAAGCTTTCGTAGCCAATAGAGTAGGTACAATCAAGGAACTTACTGATCCCTGTTCTTGGCGCTATGTTCCATCCTCTCAGAACCCCGCTGATCTTGTGTCACGTGGCATTGATCCCAAGGAAATTATTGGTTCTATCATGTGGTGGCACGGCCCTTCCTTCTTGGAGCTTGAAGAGTCGTCTTGGCCACCCTCAGATGTCGAGGAAATGCCAGCGTTGCCGGAAGTCAAAGTTTTTTCAGCTTTGGTGGGGGATGCTCCTCTTGATCTTTCTAGGATCTCTAGGCTGTCCATTTTGCAACGAGCTTACGCACGTGTTTTGAGATGGATTCATAATTCAAGGCAGATGAATAAAAATTATAAATTAACAGGTCCTCTTCAAGCTTCAGAGATTGATAACGCTATGAAGGCGTTAGTTCGAATGTCTCAAAGGGACTCCTTTGACAATGAGATACGATTGCTCTCTTTAAGCAAGGGTTTGAAAGCCAAATCTGATATCGCTTCGCTTAATCCTTTTCTAGATTCCGATGGAATCATTCGTGTTGGTGGACGTATCGCTGCTTCGTCATATGATTATGACAAGAAACACCCTATTTTGTTGCACTCCCGTAGTCACCTTACTAAGCTTCTTTTTCGGCAAGAGCACACACGACTCTTACACGCTGGTCCTCAACTTCTCCTCGCGTCTATTAGAGATCGATACTGGCCTGTGGGTGGGCGTAATCTAGCTCGCAGTGTCGCTAAAAATTGTGTAGTTTGTCATCGCTTTAAAGGACAGCACATGACCAATATAATGGGCAACTTACCATCCGAGCGAATTAATCCAGACATCCCATTTTCAAGCGTAGGTACTGATTTTGCCGGCCCATTTTTAATAACGGATCGTAAAGGCAGGGGTTGTAAAATAACCAAGTGTTATTTGTGCATTTTTATTTGCCTGAATTATAAATGCATCCACTTGGAAGCTGTAAGTGAGCTTTCCAAGGATGCTTTCATGTTGTCGCTTAAACGTTTTATAGCCCGTAGGGGATTACCAAAAAAGATATTTTGCGACAACGGTACAAACTTCGTTGCCGCTGCACGCGAAATTAATGATTTTTTTAAGTCAAAGGACAACACAGATTTTATTTTGGACTTTGCAGCTCAGCAGAGCATCGAATTTAAATTCTCGCCTGCATACGCTCCTCATTTTGGAGGTTACTTTGAAGCTGGGGTACGATCGGCCAAACAGCATTTGCGTAGGGTAATGGGGGAAGCGCACTTAACCTTTGAAGAGCTGTGTTCGCTGTTTACACAAATTGAGGCTATCCTCAACAGCCGCCCTCTTTGTCCTCTCAGCCCTTCACCCACAGACCTACAACCTTTAACCCCGGGTCACTTTTTAATCGGCAGGCCCTTGACAGCGCTGCCAGCTCCTGCCCTGATGGAATGCAGCACCAACCGCCTCGACCGCTTCCACCGTTTGGAGCAGATGCGCCAGCATTTTTGGAGACGCTGGTCTAGCGAGTACGTTTCCGAACTGCAGCAGCGTACGAAATGGAAAACCCGATGCAAGGATTTGAAAGTGAATGACCTCGTATTGCTAAAGGACGACGCCGCTCCGCCCCTCTGTTGGCGTCTTGGCCGGGTCACAAGGATTTTTCCTGGCTCCGACGCTGTGCCTCGCGTTGCTGACGTTACCACATCCCGTGGTGTTGTGCGCCGCGCTCTCAACCGACTCTGCCTCTTGCCAACCACGGACGAGGAAGAGTTGAAGGCTATGCCTTCAACGCCCCGGAGGATGTCTACGCGCGACAGCGCCGACAGCTACGTCATAGCTACGTAATAGAATAAGTTTAATTTTGTATTTAAGATAGCTGTTAGTAGGTGCTTTAGCTAGAGATCTATAGTTTTAGTTATGTTGTAAAATCACCTCATACATCATACGATTTATTAAGCCAATCATAGCTCTCCCTTCACTTTACTTGTTAACCTTGAAGCCCAGAGGTGGGACTCTCAGTAATATTGTGTTTGTATCTTAATTTTATCATGCTAAGGTCTAAAATAGTGAAGTGTTAATTGCCTTCGTATAGTAGTTTAGAACGTAACTCTTGATATGCCACTTCACATTTGGTCGCTGTCGCCTTAGCACTGTCCCTTGTTAATTAATTATTATTTTAAACTTATTAAAAAGGAGCAATTATAGTTTGAAACAAGCTTTTATTTCTCCCTTTGTTCGAGTAGCGAACACTATAATAGTTAATCTAAAAATATGGGATTCGTAAGGTGCCCAATATAATGGCAGCTTTACCTTACTGTATGTGATGCTCAGTCCCTGTGGGAGATAGCTGACAGCTCTTGGGTCACCGCTGACGTCAGATAAACGTTGGCAATCTTTTTAAATATATAAGTAAACTTTGCCTTTGGACGCCACCTTTTATTTATCCAGTCACAAATACATATATTATAAAGTTTTAATGATGTTATAAATTGGTAGCCTATTCATATAGTTCCTGTTCCATATTTCCATATTGAATATTAAATTATTCCTTTTCAACTGATGGTTTCCGAAGCAAAGCGAGCAAACAAACTGGAAGATTGAGAAAATTTCCAATTTCATCTCACCTACGTAAATCGAAGTCTGAATTCTGTAATTTCCCGTTCAAATCTCTACCTAGAAAGCAGGCTCAGAATGTTTCTAAAGATATGTGTATTTATCCAACATAATTGCTACTTACAGGAGTAAGTACAGTTATCATAACATCTTATCGTATCATTTACTTTCTTTCCCAACGGCGTTTAATATACAAATAGATAGGAAGGCATTATATCTAATGTTTCCCTAGTAAAGCGGCAATCTTTGGTAAGTTTTTTTTAACACCATAATATTTTTCGACAAATTCGAAACCGCCATTAACAGAAAGCTACCAATAATTCTTGATAGGTTTTTTCGTAGATGTCAATCTTTCATAAAAATATACGGCGTGGAAGTTCCTTTTAAATTTTTTATGGAACTAATGCTAGAATAAGGCAGGCCAGGCAGGCAGGACCTAATAATAATTAAAAAAAAAACAAAAGGTCGATCACACAAAAAGTATTGCGTTATCATACGTAACAAAACACATAAGTTTCGAGTACGTTTCTCGTTGTATAATAAAATATATTGATTTATTTACCCAATTTAATTCCAATCTACCTACCTACCTTTTGCGCTCGCAAGAGAATGTCAGCTGTCAAATACAATTTAGTGTTCCAATACATCAGAAGATGAAAGGTGGAGATCCCATGGGATGGATCTAAATCCGTAAATCCACCATGTAATCAATCATAGTAATCAATCATAGTGAAATTACGTGTACGGCTTTTTGTTTAAATTACAGTAGTTAGTTAAAATCAGTTTTATTTCTGCAAATAGGCCCCTGGAGGCGCTTTTACACGTCCCAATATTTAACCTACCACTGCTTCGGGACAAATGTGGGCTAGTGCCGAGAAGAAGCAGCGCAAGAAACTCGGTCACTATTGTCAGCCTCTTTTTAAATAAACATGTTTACATAAGATATATGCCAGTGCGAGCTGATACAATTTAAAGCCTATCAAATCTGTAGTGTATCAAATTGCTTCAAAACCATGCATTTTTTTTTAAATTGGATAATATACATGTTGGTTCTTTTTCATATCACTCACACACTCTTAATACTATTGGAGTAAGCTTGACTTAGGGCAAAGATGTACAATTTTTTACAAGGTGAAATATAATAACCGGCCAAGTGCGAGTCGGACTCGCGCACGAAGGGTTCCGTACTAAAAAGACCCCAAAAACGGGTTTGTTGTATGGGAGCCCCCCTTAAATATTTATTTTATTTTGTTTTTAGTACACTTAATTTGTGAAAATTTCAACAGTCTAGCTATCGCGGCTCTTGTGATACAGCCTGGTGACAGAGCGACGGACAGACGGACAGACAGACAGACGGACAGACGGACAGACGGACAGACGGACAGATAGCGAAGTTTTAGTAATAGGGTCCCGTTTTTACCCCTTGGGTACGGAACCCTAAAAAAACACTCAAGTTGACAAGTTTTACTTGTCATACTTTTTGCATACTTAGTAAAATTTAAAATTAGAAGAATATATTTTTAAAATTTACTGGAATCCGGAAAAGCATATTATATTAGGAAATATTATTTCCACTTCGCAAGAAATTCAGTAAAGCTAATAAAATAGCTACACATTACAGCTTCCACTTTGCATAGCAAATTTTTCGTGAAATGTATAATAGAGTACTTAGTGCACAAAGCGCACCTGTCTTTTTAATATACTTTTTTAATTAATTTCATTATTAAAATTACTTTCATAGGCATTTGTGATATGAATTCTCACCTCTATGTGACAAATTCAAATTCAAATTCAAATATTTTATTGCATTCCATAATGTTATAAAGGTGTTACAAGTATTAAATATAGTTTCATTATAGACCCTGTTCGTGCACAGCAATATAATGTTAGTAGACAGAGAGGATGGCGCCATATAACTTATTATTACATTTATACATTTAAAATTTAAAAGTTAAAAATTTCATACATTTAGAGCCAATTTTATGCTAACTTATAATATTAATAATAGGTACATTATTTAGTTAGTAGGTAACTGTTTTATAAAATATTTTTGTATCAGTAATAACTAAATAACATTCATTGGTAAATAATATTCAAATCACACATCAACATAAAAAACCTAATCTATAAGGACATAAATTGTATTCCATAACTGTAGAACTGAAATAAATTGTAATATTTGTAATGATATTATTATAATAATCAATTCAATTAATTTTTTTAAAGATTTATAAAAACTCAACGGGGACAGCTCAACGGGAACAGCAGACAGTGATAGCGGGGCGACAATTTGCAATGTGCGTAACTTGCGTTCATTTGTTTTTCACCAGATTCGAATTTTGAATTGCGCGCGTTCGGTGCTTTCTTATTCAAATGGTCGCGTCAATTTAAAAAGTGTAAAGAGGTTGGAAGTGCCCTGAACACTAGTATATAAACTTGAAAAATTATGTCTCAGGCGGGACTCGAACCCGCATCTCCGCGCAATCCGTCGAGCCCGCGCCCGGATTGCGAAGCAAGGTTCGAGTCCCGCCTGAGACATATTTTTTTAAGTTTATATACTGGTATAAGTTCTTGTTTGATGGAGCTTGGGTAATTTTTTCAAATAATAGTTATCTTGTGCGCTCCGGATAATTTTTTTTTTGTCTTAATGTCTTAAATTGGAACACATCCTACTCACTTTGTAAAAATAAAATTAGGTAACTACGTATTGAACAAAACACAGATGATATTATAAATTAAACATAAGACGAATATACACAGAAAATGCGGTCTTTGGGGACAGAAAAAGTATCTTTTAAATAATGTAAGAAGTATAATTCAGCAACTAATATTTCATAATCAATATGAAAGTGCAATATTTGATAAATTGACACACACTGCGAATCACTGTTTTAAAAAATAATCGTAAAAGCAGCTAATAAAAGGTGCAAGATTTAGGAAAGAGAAAAAAGGGTTAAAACCAGAGAGAATGAATACAAAATCGAACATCCGTGTTTACACTGCAAGGCTTTATTCAGGTTGTCTTACGCTTCCGTATAATTAAATGCCTTTTTAAACCCAACGGTTTGTAGAATAGAATGTAAATGAGAAAAGGTTTTTTTTTTCGTTAAATAAACCAGGCGACGGATGGAACGAAGTGCTACTCTATAAATCAGGTAAAAAATATTCACATCAATAAGTAAGCGTTTCTGGGCCAGATATAATTATTATGCTCAATTTATTGACACATTATACAAATTTTTTTTTATCCAAAAAGTGGTCTTCTAATATGGGTTTCATAAGAAGGCTCAAGATTGATGAAAATTGTGATGCTTAGTATTTCCCTATCCAACAGTAACAAAACAGAAGGCACAGTGAACGTACCATAAAAACCCAGACTAGAGTATTTAAAAAATGCTTCTTTCCTCGAACCTCAAAGCAGCGACACTTTAAAAACCGGTATGTACAGACAAAGATCAACCTACCCAAAAAGTTAAAGGTCATTGAATTGATTATCAACTTTAAGTCCAACAAGTAGAGATCAATATCAATTGAGGAAATTTGACGTTTTGTGGTAGGTTGACGGGCTGTTGTTTTAACCTTCACCACGGATGTCAGGAACGATTCGTACAAAAATAATTAAGGGTTAGAGGACAGTTATAAAACTTAGGTAAATGTAACTTAGCAATGTAAATTATCTTTACAGATTAAACATCCGTCAGTCTCTCAGGCGTTAAGAAGCAGAATTTTCATTAATCGATGTATCGCGGTCCGTCTCCCGGACTACAGTCGAAAAAAATTCATAAATTCGTTTCTCGGTCATATCCTTAGGGAAATGTGTTAACCGCATATTACCTCGTTCCTAAAGAAATGGACTCACGAAAAAAAGGCTTTGTGGACGTAAAAACGGCTCAGTCGTGAATCGTCCTTTATCTCAAAAGCTCTGTTAGAGTTAAAACTCTTTATGGGTGCGGCTTCATTGCAAGCGTATAAGTGAGTCGGTTTAGCACTTGATGAAAATATACTGGGAATGAATTAAGTTAGAGTGCTTCAGTAAAAAACAGGATATATGTGCTACAAAAGACAGATTTGTTGCTGGTGTTAAAACTTTCTAGTAAAAAAGAAACGATTGAATAAATGCGAGAACAAATTTTGGGTTAGCGCAAGGCGATTTTTGTTTCAGTTGATTATTTGTCTGGAAATGACTCAGACTTTGTTTTTAATTTTATGTTTTGATCCTAAATACTATAGTTTTTAAGTAAATCTATATTTTACTTTTACTTGAAGAAGGCTTACGTACAATCGTTTTAAAAATTAATATTGAAAAGCATTTGAGTACCATTGTTTTGATAATAACTAAAAATACGTCAGACTGCCTATTATGTTGCCACTAGCCAACATGCCAATCAGGCTGTCTTTATTAACGTAGTTCTAAACAAGCGATGGCCGACAACAGACACCAAACGATTTAAAATTTGAAAATTATTTTCTCCGCTTAAATTTCTAGGTAAAAAGAATGGATCGCTCACACTGAGACCTCATCAAAACTACATGGGCCTTTCAGGGGACAGCGAAGATTGTAGCTATACGCCTCTCGAGGGATCCAGTTTGTAAGAATACGTATCATTACCGCACAAACGACGTTTAGGTCCTTCAAATTTCACAATTCACGACTTGTGGCCACTAGATTATATCTATAAAGGATTTTAATGATGTCTTGTTTTATTAGAAATCATGAATGTTTTCCATTAACAAAATTGTCTACACAACAATGTGCTGGATTAAAATGTGTTTAGGTTAAATTGGATTCCTTGAAAATATTTTCCACAAACCAAAAGGCTAAATCTTTTTTATTTTATTTTTTTTATTTTTTTATTAAGAAACCATACAGCGTTATAATAATGTGTAAACAGAATAATATTGTACTACAAATAAGGCCAATTACTAGGTTTCATATAACATACCATTTGTAAGTCGCATAATATTGCTAATATAGGTAAAACAAGAACTGCTTTCGCTGTTTTAATAAATACTTTAAACTAAATTAAATTAAACCAAGGACCCAAATAACAATAACCAAAGTTCTATATAACAATACATATAATAAATTGCATTTAAAGCTCATGTAGAAAACGGAACTACTTAATAAAAGGGAAGGTGTATTCTTTGTTTATATAGGTATCATATGTATATAAATGTTCTTGTGTAACTGGAATTGTCTTAAAATAAATGTGTTGTGATTGTGTCAAATGTAAAACGTTAATTTTACAACTAAGCTTAACTCTCGTAACCACATCACGTTTTATTCAGGCATGCAAACCTAAACATACAGGCTTTATAGTTTCGAACACTAATCGCATGAGTACCACTCGTATTTCGTATTAGAAATACTGTGACGTGATGACAATATTTTAGTATAACATTTGTTAAATATGCCACTGTCTTTACCAAGTTATGGTTTTAGCAATTTCATTTTTGACTGACGGTGAACGGGTTTGTATACAAACACTAGCTGTTGCCCGCGAATTCGTCGGCGTAAATTTCTGTTACTACAAATAGCGATTTTTCACTGATGCTTCTATCCTATTGGTTGAAGCGTGATGTTATATAGCCTAAAGCCTTCCTCGATAAATGGATTATCTAACACAAGAATTTTTCAATTCGAACCAGTTCTTCCTGAGATTAGCGTGTTCAAACAAACAAATAAACAAACAAACTCTTCAGCTTTATAATGTTAGTGTGGATTAGTGCCTTAGTTACCGTCTACGAAATAAATATAAAATATTTTTAAGACATGCCTCATTGGGCCACACAGAGCCATCTAGTCCCAAATTAAGGTACTATTAAGTACCCTGTCGTATGGGGTACTAGACAACCGATAATCTTACTTATATACTTTTTTTTGTAAATACATACTTATAATACATAGAAAACACCCAGACCAGTACAAACAGACATGTTCTCATGCACACAAATATTTGTACTGTGCGGGGATCAAACCCGCGACCCATGGCTCAGAAGCAGCGTTAACTACCGCTGATCCAAATGGTCGTCAAATAGATGACAAATAGCTCTAGTCACCCCAGCTGTGGACTCATATGGTGAAGATGATGTGAAAAACAGCAACGGCTTCTTACATAATATGCATCAAGTTATAAAGAAAGAAGGAAACATTTATTTGTCGAGACTAGGCCGATCAAAAGTATACAATACGAGGTAGCAAAAAAACATAACAAAAAAGACGTGTGGCACTCGGAGACTGCCGCGGTAAAGCTATTGCATAGCATTTTTTATCAACTTATGCAATTATAAAACTAATAAACCGGCTAAGTGCGAGTCGGACTCGCGCACGAATGGTTCCGTACCAAAAAGCCCAAAAAAACGAGGGTGTTAGGTTATTTTCATTACGGAATTTCTGGATTCTGTCTCCACGCTCAAGGCCCGCGATAGAAGCTATGCAATAGCTTAATTTTATAATTTTATGTATTTTCTAATTTTGACTTTTGTAATTAAAATTTTCTGTTATTTTGGCAGATATGGTTACCATAAGCAACCATACTGTCAAAATCCTTATTTTCTTCTAAATTTCGAAAATTCAAAATTGTTCGATCGTGCCTCGCCCCGAGGTGTTATGTTAGGTTATTTTCGTTACGGAATTTCTGGATTCGGTCTCCACGCTCAAGACCCACGATAGAAGCTATGCAATAGCTTAATAAAAAAAGTACTAAGTAATAATAAGTCTACGAGTCTCAAGGTCCCTCAGCCCACATGCTCCATCTCAGCATAATGTTGTGCGCGCCAACACATAACGCTGTTCTTCCGTTGGAGCCACAGAGTGAAGCACGGACAAAACCAACCAAGATAGTGCTTACCTAATACACAACCATATGCATCGCTATGTGAGAAGCCGTTATTCAGATAGATATAACTGGAGATATTATATTATTATTATAGGCCGATCGACATTAATTAAGCTGTAGCTGCGCATCGCTACTTTCATTCGAAATTTGAAATCGTCGTAAATGGTCTAATTATTGACAGTTGCGATGCGTCCTGTCTCCTAATACCCGTAATCCTCACATTTGTCAGTTGGCTGACAGGCTGACGAGGGTGACGTCCAGCTAGATATGATACAGAGTCTGCCTTTAATTTACAGGGCAGTATACATTAGGTATTAATCCTATATTACGAGTCTAAATATATGCACTAGCTGACCCGGCAAATGTTGTTGTTTTGCCATAAAAACGATTAAATTACTAAAAGGGCTATTAAAAAATAGGGGTTGGTGATAAATGATAAATCTTTTGTAAAAGCTTTATTTAGACATATTTAATATTATTTAATTACATGAATGTTGCCTTAAATAAATGAAAAAAAAAGGGTAAAAATTTAGGGTTGTACTTATGCATTTTTTAATGCCACATTATAGAAAAATAAAACAAAAAATTTTGTCAAAAAATTAAGAAAAAATTTTAAGGGTGAACAACCCTTAGTGGTATGAAAAATAGATAGTAGCCGATTCTCAGACCTACTGAATATGCATATAATATTTGGTAAAAATCAGTAAAGCCGTTTCGGATGAGTAAGGTAACTAACATTGTGACACGAGAATTTTATGACTGAAACTGATTACTGACTCATTTTGTATGATCATTTTTTTAAATGGTTATGCGTACGGTGGTTACATCTTTCGCTATAGGGATTGGCGTAGGTACACACCGGTTTTGATAGTGTCATCTGTTCTGAGCCCTGGGTTCGATTGCCGAACGGGTCAATGTAGAAAAAGTACGTTTCTATATTTTTTTGAACTGGATGTTTGTTGTAACTTGCTTATTTCTGATTTTTATAAAAGAAATGTTGGTTAGGGTGTCGCAAAGGGGGTGCACTAACCTAAGCCTAACCTAAACCAACCTATTTCCACCGCAATCGTTTCTGTCACTAAATGGAGATTTCACCTTTTGACAAAAGATACCCTTTTTTTCACATATGTCAAATGAAACGCGTTTTATGTATAGTGCTTATACTATTATCGAAAAAGAAACATTTAATGATATTCAATTGCTTACAAAGGCCAGTAGGTTAGGAAAAGTGTAGGTTAGGTTAGGTTAGAACAGTGACCATATAAAGGCGTGAAAGCGAGAGAGCGGAGCGAGCGCAGCGAGCGTAGCGAACGTGCCGCGGCAGCGGCCGCCGAGCGCCTCAAAAATACAAAAAAAAACGATTAATGATTCCTAACCTCAAAATTGGCACGCTTCGCTCGCCTTCGCGCGTAAACAGAAACAAAAGTGTATAAAAAAAATAAGAGGTACTAGTCGTTTAAATGCCAATCAGCTGACTATGATACATTTAGTGACAAAAACGATTGCGCTGGAAATAGGTAATGTTAGGTTAGGTTTAGGTTAGGTTTAGGTTAGTGCACCCCCTTTGCTATACCCGGACCTAATATTAAGTGCGTATGTAAACATAAGCAGGTTTCGGCTCGTGATAAAACAATCTGAAAGTATAATATGATACAGTCGGTGGGTTATCTATAGTCAGCAACAATAAGTTATTATTAAGACTGAGTTTTGTTATGCTATTAAATTTTTGTTTGAGTGTATAATTAGCACTGTCTTTACAAGAACTAACCAGTGTGCCAGTTACTAACAAAACTTTACTCAACTACTTTGTTGCAACATCACCCTTATTTCAATTACATAAGAGCCTCATGTCTGTTGTCTAAGCTTTCATTGGCTCCAAGCTCGAAGGAGTTGATTTATTTATCCCTCTGAGTTTTAAATTTTATAGTTAAGAGTCAGGTGTTTGGTTTTAGTTTGAATTGAATTGTCTTCGTCAAGAACTAGTAAGTGAAGTACCAGTGTGCAGGTGTTTTTTGCGGTTATCTAGGAAAGAGTAATATCAGTTGTTTATAATAATTAAGTAAAAGTAGCAAAATTTTGTTTACGACAACGTTTATATTGATATTAAAACAAACACAGTCGTTGGTATTACTACTTTAGTATTATCTTATGTGTGGTATTACCATGTATTACTAAGATTCCCCACGAATTTCCGAAACTTTATACATGAATCGTAACTCAAGGCCAATCTTGACAAATTGATTGACACATTTCTCACGATGACCGAACATTGCGTCAGTCGAAACTCGTAAAGCCGAAAATGAAATAAATATAAGTTTTTACTCCGAAAACCCTCGTCATTCGTCCCAAGATAGTGTGCAGTCGACAAATGTCCCATCGGGGATCAATAACTAATGTTTTGTGTTGGTTTTTCGTCAAAAATTCATATTTTACCGGCAAAAGTCATAAGCAATACTTTTTATCATGTTGAGGAATTAGGGCACCGTTTTTAAATGTTTTTATAAACGATTTATATTGTATTGTTTGTTTATAAAAATAGCAGGCCATGAAGCAATACTTCTACGAATCCATTGATTCACCGTGGGGGCCAGGTTCATCGCGTTACCGAAAAATATCCGAGGCAGTGTCCAGGATTTGAACCAAAATGTAGGCTCAGGAGGCTTCTTTCTAAAAGACGCGACATCAGTGCATGAATTACCCTTGCAGGATAATCATATGAAAAGAAGAAGAACCATAAATACGAGAAAAAAATAATTTGCTGTAAAAGCTTGCACCATGCTTCCAACATGCCTAATGGACTAAAAAAATCACTCGACAGGCAGATAGGTATTGCCAAAAAATTAAGTTATTCTCAGTGAAATGATTAGGAGAGATTATATTGGTGTAGGTTAGAATAAAACAGCGTAATTTGTTATAGTAGATACTTACTACGATACCAAGTTTTACTAAGGAAAGTGTTTTGAGAAAAAGCAACAATCGTTATAACAGTCTTGGTTGTCAATGCCTACTTCCAAAAAAGTAACATAAATTTTTCATAAAGGCAACGTTCAGATAAATTATAATATTCCTAATCAATGGAGGAGCTGCGGCATCTGGGCTGGAATTTCATTTTAAACTAATTTGGGTCTATATTAAAATAAGTTTTTTCTTTGCCGTGTACTGAAGTTTGGTTATTGAAGTATAGCCGGTTCGCCAAGAACTTGAGCATTAAGGCTTTAGCAATAAGATTTAAATATTTACATGTTTAACCTACGTAGGGTAGGTCATCACTTAATAAGTTTTGAGACAAGAAATAGGTAATGTAAATATTTGTGTAAAACGGTAATTATACTAATCTAAATAATTTCACGTAAAACTTACGTAGTGTAGATATTTTCACAATACCACTTGACCAGAATAAAAAAAATCATGTTAACGTAATTCAATAAAATTAAAAAAACTCGAACAAAACTCCAAATATTACCAGAGCAATTAAAACAAAGTACCAACTTGGTTATCTAAAATTATTTACTACCACACAACAAAGGCATGCGTAAAGTAAGTTTTGACATAATCGAAACTTTGTATCCAGAACCCCAATTATCTAGGGTCTTTGTTCACAATAACTAATCCTTTAGAGCCTAACTAATAAACTGAATCAGCGTAACACAGTAAGCAATTTCGTTTTATGCCCATATTTTATTTGTTGCCTGATTTTGTTTTATTACTCATCATAAAATTGGAGCAAATTAGGGCAGATAAACAGATATCAAGCTACGGTTTCGGTCAGCAACGGTAATTACAACGATTCTTATTTTTTTAGTACCTTATTAAATTGTGTTAATTTGTTATAATTTTCCCTTTTTGGTTTTAAATGTTAAGCAAATGTTTTTGGTTCACATAGTTAGTTTAAATTGATTAGTCTAACACTATTTATAGATCCACCAATTACATATAGTTAACATTTACATTACATATCTATAACAACAGTATTTTGGGATAGCAGGCACAAAATTCCTGGTATTTTTTATTTATTTTAGATAGCCGTAGGAAATGGTATGAAAAATGTTCTTAGTTTAATTAAGAGTAATAATAAGTAATTGTTGGATAATTTTATTCAGTTCATTTGAAAATGAGATAAACGCTGTCCAACGCTATAAACTCTCATTAATTAATGTGCACTTGACTCATTAAGCACGCTACAGTGCGTTTCGAAATATATTTCTATGGGATTCGGTATAAAAGGGTTAAGCTCGTGTGAGATGTGAATAATAAATTCCATATGAGCGTAGGAAATCGTACAGTCCGGCATAGTTTATTAAAGAAGGGGTATATTGTGTCAAGGATTGTGTCAAATATGAAAGTTTACTGTAATATATTTAACTAGCTGTAGCCCACGACTTCGTCCGCGTCAATTTCTGTTATTAAGAACGCAATTATTTTTGCAACATTTTTAACTGATGCTTCGCTCCTATTGGTCGCAGAGTGATGTTACATAGCATAAAACCTTCCTCGATATATGGAACACAAAAGAATTTTTCAATTCGAACCATTACTTCCGGAGATTAGCGCGTTCAAACAAACAAAGAAACAAACAAACAAACAAATGAACTTTATAATATCTTCTGCTTTATAATACGAGTATTAGTATAGATAAACAAAATGTACCAGAATATAGAGCAGCTGAAGCTATGGGAAAGAATGTTCGGAAAATACCATTCCAATACTAAGTTATTGAAGATCAAGACTTCATAAATATCATTCGCAAATGGAGTCACTTTAAATATAATATCTTAACTGGTCTTACGCCCCGTTGGTGTAGTGGTTAAAGACCGGGCCAAGGTCCTGGGTTCGATCAAATTAGGGTCAGGGGCTTTACTCCGCAACACGAAGCTCGTATTTTAGGAGACATCTGTCTCTTTCAGTTTTTTTTTTGTAAATATGGGCTTGCTCTTGACTACATACTTAACTATACGGTTAATAAGAAGCCTAAGATGGAGCGAGCTTACCCAGAGGTACTGGTTCTCCCACACACCAGCGGAACACAGAAAAACTGTTTGGCACTGGACTCCGGCAGGAGGGTGGTAGCATCCAGGCGGCCTCTTACGAAACCTACCACCGCAGAAACTTCTTTAAGACATCGGTATGAGTGATAGGAACAGATGGATTCGAATATACGCACGTTGTGTTGCGGAGTAAGGCCTCAGGCAAACAGGCAACAAGAATTTCTAATTTTCGAACATTGATCGGGTTTGTGATCACCAAAACAAAATTGATATATACTCGTAGCAAGCTTGGTGTATATGCCTATACCTATCATTGTTGTGGTAACTTGCATTTAATGATGGAGGCCTTTTCCCTATAGTGGGATGTTTATAGGCCGTTACTTTTACTCTAAAAAGTACCAAAAAACACAGCCTATAATTCCTTCAGAATATGAAACAGAGTTTCGCTTAGTTTCTCTATGTTATTTATCAAAGGACAAAAGCGTTGCGCCATATATCATAAATTACTCAGCTAATCCACGCCGCGGGCGGGTTTAATATCGGCCATTGTGTGGCCCGCGGTTTCCGGTGACGGTTCGGCCTGGACATAGAAAAGTAAGATAAGTACGTACATTAGTATTTAGAGTTTGTTCTTCTGACCGGGCAAAAAAATATCAGCAAAATTCATTCTCTTCCTATGGCGACTTTGTAAGAGGCGACTAAAGACGTACAGCCAGAAAAAGATGTGCAGTAGGGTTTTTCAACTATTGGAAAAACTGCGGTGGCCAATCCGCTTACCAAGTGCCAATAGGCGCTTTGGGCACTTAATTAGTAAGTAAAAAGTAAGTAAAGGCCTCTAAACATCCCACTGCAGGGCAAAGGCCTCCATCATTGAATTCTAGTTACTATAGCAATGATGGGATTGGGCACTTGGCCACTGAAAATTGTGAAGTAGCTTGTATCTAGCAGTGGGGGCTAATCACGATAAAATTTACCGGCTTAACACTCCTTATAGTAAAATGTCGTGGGTCGTGGTGGATCCTTACAGGTATGGTGACTGAAACTTTATATTATCTAATTTACATGACGACATGGTGCGTAAGGTGGCGGACTACCACCACTATGCAAGAATGACAGATTCAATTTCCAATTTCAGACAAACCTAAGTACAAAACGAGCTTTCCTTTTAGGCTCCAGTGTCTCACATAATTTGTAAAAATTATTTTGTACTTTTCTTTTGTAAGTTTTATGTTAAGAACAAGTTTGTGTAACTGAAAATATGAAAATTAACAAGTGGGTATAGTCGTTATGCGAAACGCACATCAAGCCATTGGTCCCATGTTGTGGTGCAAGATGGAAGTAGTAAAAACTCAGGTACTAGATTTTCCTTACGAAAATAATGACTTTTTACCTTAAATTAGTTACTAAAATACAAGGCACACTATAATATATGTGAATATTGTCGTTTTCTTGAAACTGAAATTCAAAGCTTGAAACTGACAGTTTAACTTAATTTGTGTTTTTTCTACTGCTATACTAAAAACACAAGAAATATGAAAATCAAATGACAGCTAAACAAACATTGTTTAGTATGTGTTTTCATATTTCTTGATCAGGTAAAAAATACAATTTGCATTAAGAAAATCTAAGATACAAGTAACAAAAGGAATGTTTACTTGATGAAATAATATCACTTATTAGACAACCGATTCACTCATTAAGAGTTGGTATACTGATTTGTTTGTCCCACACATCCCTCTGACGGTTTCGAACATTGTTATCTCGACTTTGCGACACAGCCTATAGTCCAGTGACGTGGTCGTTTGCATTCGTTTGTTTTTTACAGACTTCACCCTAGCTGTTAGTGACGTGTCATGACGAAATTCGGTGAAATAACTCGGTTCGGTCTAGACGCAAGTTTCAAGTTTGCATTTTTAACGGACCTTATAGATACCATTAGCAAGTTTACCGCTTGATAGGAAGCCTTCGTTGAAAACAGAAGAAGTAGCCTTGTAAACTGTTCTTTATGCAAATAAATTACTGGTGTCAATTGATTTTTTGAAAATAAACATAAAAATATCTACTATCAATTAACGTGTAGGGTGTTGGTTTACTGATATATTTGTACTATTACCTCTGGCGGTTTCGTCCATGACATCTCGACTTTGTGACGTAGCCTGTGACGTGTGCTTTGTTTTTTTTAAAGCGTTCACCCCAATTGTTAGTGACGTGCCATGACGTCCGAATCGTTTGTACGGTGGAAATCAGCCTTGCGAAGTTTGTAACCGCTTCATGCAAATCAAGATTTAGTTTATGTAACGCAACATTATTTGAAACTTCAATGTAGGTACGTTCTATAGCAGTATTCCATTTATGTGCTATTAGGTTCCCGCACGAAACTGGAATAGCACCAACCATTTTTTTTAAAGGTATAATTCGTGAATGGGAGAAGGTCTGAAGGAGACGGTCAGTGTCTTTTCTTCACCATTGGCAATACCAATCGCTGAAGGGCCAGTGTCCAGCAGTGGAAGGATGAAGATGGTTCCATTTCTAGCAGGGATATGCATGCCGTGCATATCATTATAACCATAGGCCGACAAATGTCTATCCAAAGGCAGACGGAGCAGGTCAATGACGGAGAAAAGATGCGGCTGTTCGTCTTTTTCTGACAGAACTCGTTTAGTTACTTCTTATGATTCCCGTAAGATGAGAAGCAACCTTATTTGTTCAAATAAACTTACATTTTCGTAAACAAATGTGGCATGCTTGACCAGCTTTATTTGAATTCGCCATCAATGTTCGATATACGTAATAGTCTAAGATCCCACCATACAACGACCTTCACCGAGCTGTTTATTGGATGAAAAGTTTTTTATATACAAATAAATATGCCAAAAAATATATTGCAAATGGGTTGACTAAAAAAATTAGTCTCCAATTAAGACCAGACCTCACTAGGCTTTCAATTACTCTATAGTATTGTCCGCCATTTTTATGCTCTGTATATCAGTCGACAGCCTCACGGTTTTTGTGAACTTTGTATCCTTTTTTTTCTGTTCAGTCTCACTCAATAGTAAACTTAAGAGCGTTTTTTCTCTCATATTGGTCCAACTGCGATCACCAATCTGCTTGTCAAGCGTGGTAATTATAGCGAAATCGTCTTTTTGAAGAAGCCCGCTAAGACTGATACGAGCGCATGATGAAGTAGCATAAAATAATTTCTTCTAGTGAAAATTCACTTAAGCAATTCAAGTAGGTTGACCTGCCATTGTCTTCACATTTGATCACATACGCAACGCAATACGCGCTTACTATAATATCTTGCACTGTAAGCGCTTTTAACAAAAAATCTAGTAAATCGTCAATATAGATATCTTGAATATGTATGAAGAGTATTACGCGTAGATTCCGGTTAAAACATTTATTTTCATTCATAGTCACTTTGTCGTGGTGACTATGTTGCATCAGTTATTGTATTAATATTAAATGATAATTATCAACAAAATTACTAATACCTACGTTTTTTTTATTGTATTCCTATTCTAACTATAGTAACTATGAACGTGTGGCTGCCAATACAGATTTAGTTTTAAAGTACTTAAAATGTATCAAGCCTGTAAATTTATTCCAAAATTTATTTTACCAAAACGTTTCGGAAACCATGTTACTGACGTGTGCAAAAAAAGGTTAAAGCGAAATCTTTTTTTCGTAATCACAATAAAATCCTCTATTCCGAACGCCATAGAATATTCTAGTGAAAGTGTCGACGGGGAGGCTGTAAAATTTTATACTGGGCACAAATTGTCCATTTTGGTCTCTAACGCTGGTCGGCTAAATGGTCCAATTGAATAAAACTCCACCAGATTTATATTTGCAACGTTTCTGCAGAACTGTAGAGCGTTAGTTTGCTCTTAGTAGCTGGGTGGTCTTAACAGAATATCTTATAAGAGCTTAGTTGATTGATTTAGTTCTGTTTCAATAATAGTCTAAGGAGTGTAGGGGGTCTAGGAGGAAGCTAACGTTTGGATTTACCAAACTCTAAATTGGAAATGATTTATAAATATATTTAAATATTTTCTTGATATAGGGACCTACTTAATATGATTTCCAAAAATTATAAGGTAGATAATGTTACACACGGTATTTTATAATATTCGACAATAGGTACACAACAGGCTCTATGACTCCTTCTTGAAGTAGATCTTAAATAATTAATCTGTTGTCTAAAAATCTATTTCTTGTTAGTACATAGATAAGCGCCGACTAGAGATGGGCAATTTTTACCTACCCGGTAAAAATTGGGTGGGTAGGAAAGGTAAAAATAAATAAATAAATAAAATAATAATCAATTTAGAAAAATTCGTTCTTTAACGTACTATTTATACTTGTGTATAATACTTATCTTTGGCTGTAAAGTAACAAAAATGTTTCATTTTTTTCGATTTTCGATTGACAATCGATCTGTTTTTCTGTTCTTAACAACTGCCTACCCGAACAGACTACTATTGCTACTCTCGTCCAGCCCTTACCATCTTTTTTGCAAAGGTCTCACTCAAAGCAACCTACGCCACACTTGCTCGCACTCACTCCACTTTACCCTAACGGTCCGAAATGTCCGAACACAAAAAGGGCAAATTCCAGAAAAAAAACGAGCCAATTAAAATACCTTATGTTAAGTTACCGAGCCCAAAACGGTTACTTTTCTATTAACCCAAGCAATCTTCAGTCTGAAACTTTAATTGAAAAAGGCCAATAGATGTCTGTTACGAGAGAAATAGCCCAAAATTTTCACTGTACTAGTTTTTGGTGTTAGGGATAGGTGATAGCGGTTTACTGGGGTCAAGAAAAGAATATCTATACTAATATTATAAAGCTGAAGAGTTTGTTTGTTTGTTTGTTTGTTTGAACGCGCTAATCTCAGGAAGTACTGGTCCGATTTAAAAAAATATTTTTGTGTTGGATAGTCCATTAATCGAGGAAGGCTTTAGGCTATATAACATCACGCTGCGACTAATAAGAGCGAAGCATGAGTAAAAAATGTTGCAAAAATAATCGCGAACATAACGGAAATTGACACGGACGAAGTCGCGGGGAACAGCTAGTATAGTATAAATTGTTACGTGAAATAGTATCAAAAAGTATAATAGGATAAATAAGTGAGGACAGCATTCACATACATTGTTCTGATGCCTTACTCTGCAACACGAAGCTCGTATTTACGGATATATCTGTCTCTTTCAGATACTTTAAGACATGGGTATGAGTGATAGGGACAGATGGATTCGAATATACGGGCATTGTGTTGCGGAGTTAGGCCTCTGATACCAAAGACCCGATAAAATGTTAAAAAGCACCTTTTCTCTATATTGACCCGTTCGGGAATTTAACCCGGAACCTCGAAGCAGTCAACACCAATATGTATCAATTAGTTTGTCTAGTGGTAAATAAATAAATAAATACCTATAATAAATGTGGACAGCATCACATACATTGTTCTGATCCCAATTTGAATAACTATTTAAAGCACTCGTATTTTGGAAACCAGAAACAACGAAGGTACCACAAACACCCATACCCGAGACAATATAGAAAAACAAATTTTTTCTACATTGACCCGTCCGAGAATCGAACCCGGTACCTTGGAGCAGGCGACACCTTGAAAACCGGTGTGTACGCCACTCCGCCGCGGAGGTCGTCAATTACCGGGCCAAGATCCTGGGTTTGATTTCCAAGTCGAGCAAATTGAATTTTGAATTCTTAAACATTGGTCGGGGCTGTGATGAAGAACCCGCATTCGTCAAGCGTGGTGATTATGACTGTACCCATTAGGTATTGCTGCGGTAACTTGAATTTATAAATGGAGGCCTTTTCTCTGCAGTAATAATAATAATAATTTATTTATTGTTTATAGCCTTTTCTACAGTACAATGTTGCACTGACTCTAGAGCTAGCAGTGTGTTTGCGGTTTTTAAATGTAGTTTGAAGCTGGCGAACTATGAAGAGTAGTAGACTATATTGAGTAGGATAACTTGAGGTCAAGTTAATTAGCAGGTCTGGGGATTTTAATAAAATATTTTCAATTTGTTGGCTTTCAAGCCCCAATTGCAACATTCAGACTTAAGACAAAATTAGTATCTAAGGCTTCATTTAGCGAAATGCTTCAGCAATTTCTCAGTCAAAATTTTACTGGCTTGGTTATAACCAAAACGATAATGAAACTCACTTGAAGCAGTAAAAGAGTAAAAAATATAAAAATTTAAATCTTTTTTGTTTAAAAATATTTGACACTAGAATTAGAAATTAAGCCATGGCGTTAAGTTAAACTTAAATGTGAATTGTGTGTGTTTGTTTTTTTTCCTTCTGTAGGCTGTCGATCCTTTTTCTACTGTTAGGTATCTTATTTTTGTTTTAACTCAATGGGGACTACCGTTTCTTTGCTCACCAGTTGGCGCCACTGTAGACTGAGGTCCGGAGGTATAGCTGTCAAAGGCGATTGGCGCCGAAACAAAGTGTTATATCTTGAATTTGTTTAAGGTTATATTGTTTATAAATAACTATCTTGATATCAACAAACTAACTTCTGAAATAGTTGCTCTTGAGGCCGCCTATTTTTGCGCTTTTTCTTAATTCCACTTTTAAAGCGTTCACATTAATCGCCAAATAATCCATATTTGCTATATTTTACGAAGGAGATCACTTCAGATCGGAATTTGTTGCATAAATTATAATTTATGCAACAAATTCCGATAAAACCAGTACAAAGTGAATGATATTGGACCTCACGCGACACTAGCGCCTCTAGTGGCAAATTCACTAGCGATAGCCCCCATTGAATTTAGACTATCGAAAAAACACAAAAATCAAAATCGGATAGTCTTGTAAATGGGATTTTTATATTAAAATAGCAGGGACATTTATGTAGTTTTTTAATTGTACCTATGTATGTATAAATTATTATGAAAGTATGAAAAGTAGAAATGTTGCATTATTGAATACACAGGATATTCGAAAGCCTTTACAGGGGCCCATCAAACCCGGCGTACACTAAAACTGGATTAACGTGGGCCTAAAATAACCTACAGGACCTTTTCGTCGGTTGAGAAGTACGATAGTTACAGAACGAAGATTTTAATAATATTATATCGATAAAAATACATCACAAAGATTTTCTATGATGTATAGTTTTTGCAGCTTCTTATGGCTCACCCCATCGCTTGACAGTGTCGCTGACGAAGGTCGAGGCTGACCCCTGTCACTGGCACACCAGACCAGAAAAATGTTCCAGCCAACTAATAGAAATCATCTAGAATATTCGGTTTTTTCGTGTATGCTTTTTAATGCTCTTTTTTAAGATAAATTCAGAAATGTATTAATTAGTAAAATAACAATTATTTTACAAAAAAAAACTTTTACAGTCTACAAACTGACTCAAATATCGGTAAGCGTATTTTTATTTACATTGGCAAATAATACATATAAAAACTGCTTTTTGCAAAACATTTCTTTTATGTATTTACTAATTAGCAACATGGACAATTTATTAAAGGTTTTTAAGCGAAAAATCAAAGTCACAAGAAAAAGTACCGAACAATTACATAAAATTATGTCAATAAAAATTTCGTACTAAACCCTAAGATTAATTTCTTTGCTTTAAATAAATCTTAGAGACTTCCTTAAAAAAACATACTTTTGGAGCGTGTAGACCATGTGTAATATTAAGTACACTTCTTCAAAACTACCTTATCCAAACAGAGTCCTCTCAAGGGACTGAATAAATAAAAAATAACGGCATTTATTACAGGACCTTGTACAGACAACAGCACGACAACCTACCACAAAACGTCAAATTTTCTCAATTGATATTGATCTCTACTTGTTGGACTTAAAGTTGAAAATCAATTCAATAACCTTTAACTTTTTAGGTAGGTTGACCTGCCGTTGCCTGTACATCACTACAGAACAATAAATGAATAACGTTATTCAAACAAGCAAAACTCACGCAGGGCTTTGTAAGCCTAATAACGTCAATTCTAACTTTTCTTGTTTTATGCAGCTTACAACCACAATAAGTTTGCCCAGTGGATGAGATGAGACCACTGCATTTCAACTTTGAAATGTAGCTGCAATGACA
This sequence comes from Anania crocealis, assembly GCA_949315895.1. Lineage (NCBI taxonomy): Eukaryota > Metazoa > Arthropoda > Insecta > Lepidoptera > Crambidae > Anania > Anania crocealis. The sequence goes on from OX438868.1 coordinate 5,581,641, forward strand.
TATTTACCTGGGATGTATGAAAGTTAAAAATTAAATCCGTTTTGAATAATTCACATGAACTGTTATAATAAATTTTGTCACAAAAAGCAAATTGAGCTGCTACTGTTTTTTTTTGACATAGTAGCTTAGATTTTATTTTAACAATTTCCCATAATGTAATCTGCGGTAATTTAGGAATGCTGCTAATTTGTGTTAGAAATGTAGTTTTGGTGCCGAATTATCAGATGTATCAAACGACTTAAATTAGCTAAGATAAACGAAATCAATGTTTAAAGGATTTTACTGTTACATACAATATGGTCTTGCACTATGACGTACATACATAATACATGATACATACTGTTACTTGTGTAAAATTTTGACATTAAAACTTTTTTCCATTTTTATTAGTTGAGTCTATAATCCAATAAAGACAGCATTAATTTTGCCTCCACTTACGCACACAAACTAGCAGCAAGATAATCACCATGAAAATACTCACACTCTCTTTTTGTACGAGACAAGTGATTTTGTGTATTTACGCTAGACGAAAAGATGACAAATGTATGAAAACGACATAAGCTTACGATCGTTCGATCATTTGATAATGTCATACTCATACATTTGTTATCTATTCGTCTGGCGTAAACGATATTAGAAAGCCACTTGTCTAACGGCCATTTTCAATAACCTATCTATCTTCAGTTTTGGCACATCGGAGATAGGAAACAGTTTCTATCTCTGTTTTTTCCGTCCAGAGAAACAAAGACAGAAGTTGTTTTCTATCTCCAATATGCCAAAACTGAAAATAGATAGGTTATTGGAAATGGCCGTAAGGCCGTTGGTTGTGTCAAAATCACTTCGCCGAGAGACTGGTGCGCTGCAATGTTCCTGTTAAACACTCACTAAAAATCGCAGCGCCTCTTTTTGACTTTTTTTTTGAACCTACGCCTATATAACTAATTATGATTCGTAAGGAATACTGCTTGAGCTACGTAATGCCATAATAGCGCATTTTATAGTTTAAAAATTGGTATCTAATCTTGATATAATCTTTGCCAGTACCTAGACCTTTGTTACCCTTACACAAGGAGAGCCGGACATTTCGGGACATGAATACACAATATTCGTGTAAACTGAATGTGTAGGTTTTCAGACAATGTTTTCCCTTACCCGTATATTTGTAGGAAATTGCGAATGAACTAGCCATGATTTCAAAGGCTGTTTAGTCTTGTTTATAAGACAATATTAAAACATAATTGATTACCTAAGTAACTAAATAAATTTATTAGCTATGTGATGCTTGCCTCAAGCAGAATATAAATTAGCTTCGTAACTTAAGTGGCCATAGGTTTAGTATCAGTCCGCCAGGGTCCGGAGATTGCTTTGACCAGCCCGGACCCAGGAATGGCGGTTTCGTGGAGGGGTGCACCCAGGGGGTTATTTTGGTGTGTATGCCTACCAGAACATTCTATGTTACTATAAGAGTTATCGTTAAGAGAGTTCTTCATTGTTGTCTGGTACAATCTTTGTTGGTCGTTCGTGTAAGTATATAAATAAAAATATTGCGCACCCCTTTGGTCTATACAATAGTGAGCTCAAGCTGAGAGACATCTCAGCTGTCTTTGTTAAACCACCACTGAGTTTTTCCGCTCGTAAAATAAATTTATTGCGTGTTGAGCTACAAACAGCAATAACGCAGTCTCCATTGTAAAAAAGGCACTCTACGTTTAAGTATTTAAGTCTTAAATTGCCTGCTACGAAATGCACCCGGCAAACGTTTGAACTTAAGCAATTAGCTAGCTTTAGACCGCTAATTTGTTCATATAAAGCCTGGAAAAATTGTGTTGACATTTCTTTGAAATGTTCACGCAAACATGAAAAGACATACGAGTATTCTCAGCAACAATGCGCCATTGTAGCATAATTATTATGATATCTTTTGATCCCTTTTTATAACTTTTAATGTTTATTTTACTAAACAAACATTGAAAGTGAACTCAATAAAAAAGGAATATTTTAGTGATTTTGACAATGAAGTATATTAATTTTATCATACGAAATCTTTTCGTTGAATCCTGTTAGCTTTTTCAAGCCGCCTTTTAGGATGCTTCTGTCGTAAAAGCCATAATAAAAGAAAAAAAAATCATACGAAGCAGATAAACTATGAACGTAAATGCAGCCAATGATACTCAACTAAACAAGGTACTTTATCGGGTATAATAAACAAACCACAATGCACATATTATGATGCACGAATTTTTGTCAGTCACAAATAGTCCACATACCAATTTTTAGCTTTCTACCTTGAAAATTGCGGAATGCTCCATACAAACTCCCCCCATTTTAAAGAAGGCTTTATATGAAGTGGGGGGTCAAAAAGATACAAAAAGTAGCCTATGTCACACTCCACCCCTTCAACTATCTCAAATTAAAAAATCACGTCAATTTGTTGCTCCGTTTTGCCGTGAAAGACGGACAAACAAACAGACACACTTTGCCATTTATATTAAGTATGAAGTAATGGACACGTACACAAGCAAGCATACTAACTTAGTCGTAGACAAACGACCTCGACGGACGGGTTAACTTTTGAATTTGCATGCCATTGTGGAACGCCAAATGTGGACTCGCAAGTTCCAATCTTGTTACAAACAAATTACAGCTGAATAATATTCTAATTGAACTGCGAGTAATACGCGTATTTAATAATGTATGTAAATTCAAACAAACATTTTGCAATTGAATTTTACTCTGGTGGTTCGCCTAGTGTTTTAAATACCATCTGTGATTTTCTAACCAATGATGACGGCTAACAGATCCCTCTGCGGTGGTAGGCTTCGTAAGAGGCCGCCTGGATGCTACCACCCTCCTGCCGGAGTCCAGCGCCAGTTCCTCTGGGTAAGCTCGCTCGATCCATCTTAGACTTCTTCTTAACCGTATAGTTAAGTATGTTGTCAAGAGCAAGCCCATTATTTATTAAAAAAAACCGTTCCAAGATCTTGTCGGGCTACAAAGAGTTTTGAATTTTCGAATATTGCTCGGGTTTGTGACCACCAACCCGCATTTGGCAAGTTTAGTGATTATGCCTGTACCCATCATTGCTATGGTAACTTGAGTTGAATGATGGAGGCCTTTGCCCTGCAGTAGGATGATCATAGGCCGTTACAGGTGGATGGACAGAAAAACACCATTTGTTTGACGGTACACAAAAGAAAGATTTCGTTCACTTTATAAAGGTATTGTAAGTGGAAGCTAAAGGAATACTGGCTAAAGAAGACAGGCAGCAGCGATTTCCCTCCACAAATTGGCCAAAGTGCGATCGTCAATCAGCGTGGCAAGTAGGGTTAGGTTCTCCTTTTAAAAAAACCTGAGGCGGCAAAATTAAAGTCCCTTGAAAATACTGAACGAGAATGGGTACATTAATATGACAAACAGCGATTTTAGTTAGTTGTTTTTACACATAGCATATCTCCTGTAACTGTCAAAGAGAAAAGTAACTCTAAAACAAACTATTAGTAGTGCAATTAATGTTATGGAAACCTGTATCACCGCAGTTATCCAATGGAAGTTATTTATTTATTTCCACGTTACATGAAACACATCGATGAATTACAGCCACAAGTTATTGCTTGAGAGTCACGTCACGTGCCGTTCTGCTAACGGAATGCATAATTTTGTATCGGGGGACTTTCTAACAATAGCTCCCGTAGTCAGGACACAGAATAATCAAAAGCACATGTACAGAAGAATCACGTCGAACAGTTTTATGCAGGAGTTACCTATCACCTATCTGTTGCTCATTCCGCAGTGATACTAACATGTTCTTAAATTGAAAGTAGGCATTTTATTTTTCGCGCGTTCGAATTCTCATTTTCGAAGTAAGTCACGCACATGTGCAAAGAATGATGAAAAAGACTTTCTGGCCCCTAATTCAGCTAACCAAATCGTATCACAATCGTAATTGAATTGCAGGTTTTTGACAGTCCTAGTATGGGCTAATGTCAAAATCGCACAATTCAATCACGATTGAACTGCAATTGAAATAGCTGATTATGGCATGGCCCCTGTAGATTGGCATGAGTCAATTTAATATACCAGTTACGACTAGCAGTTTTCGATTAAAAAAAAACTGTCTTTACTATTATATTCTCCGTTACGAATACTACTTAACTACTTGCACTCGCTTTGGTACTACTAGTTCTAATAATCCGTTCATCTGACTTTATACTTTTTACTTTATACTTTTGCCAATTATTTATATATTATATAAATTATACAGTTAATCTTGCCGAAATGAATTTCAGACACAATGGGATGTGTTTGTTCTGAAACGAGTGCGCTCGGTCGGTGGAAATAGCTCACGAATCTTGGACGGTGTAATGTGAGTACTAGTGCGATCTGCTCGAAACATGCGTACGTTTTTTTGTGCAAAAAGAGAACAAAAAGGTTATTATACTATACAGTAAACTGTCAGTACAGTTTTGAGTTAAACCACGGTAGTTTTTTTTAGTTCATAGGTATGAAAAGTGAAGTACAGAGTAAGATTGACTTCTGTACCTATCTGTTTTGTGCTTCTGTTCTCATATTAGGTAGTCTTTGCCCGTAGTTTCAGTATGCGGTTATCGTTACGCTTTTACCGGATGGAATTTGTGATTTTAGCAACTTTTTTATGCGGTATGGGTAAAAATATATGTCGGTTAAAATTCTTATGAGAATGTTTTTACAGCGTACGTGATAAGGCTTTATGTGCACAATTATCACTTTGTGTGATCGTGTGACGATACGATACGATTGGTTTTTTGATAGTCGAATGGATTGTAGAACAGAGAAATATACTCTAAGTATGCAATAGTGCTTGTTGCCTAGTTGCTTGTTGTTTTAAAGTAATTTATAAAAATATGTTTGGAATATCGAGACTCTGATTGGTTTGGATTATTTTTCAAATACTAAAAATGTTTTTAGGACAGCGCATTAATTGAAAAAGCTATCCGTGATGTATTAAAAAAATGTCACCAGCTATAAAAAATAGATTCGCTTTTTCAATCGGAGCTCCCATATAAAAATTCATCATAGCTCCCGGTCTTTTATTCAAATCTAAACAGTGCCCACGGAAATCCTTTGAAAAACATATTTTTAAGCTTGTTTAAACAAATTGGTTTGAATTGAAAAAGTCGGGCGGTATTTTGCAGTGCAGTGTTGGTCCGGTAAATATTTGATAGGTCCGTTTTACATTGGCTGACTTTCCTGAATGGGCCCCGTTCAACACGACGGTCCCAGCCTTTACCTATTTCATCGAGATAGTGTTGTACCAGCTGGGTTTATCGAACTGTGTAAACTAGGTTCTGAGCTGTCAGTAAAAATTATGTTGCGAAATATAATAGAGATAGAGGGAACGGAAGAAAGTGCTGTACTTAGGACTATTAAAAACATTGTTTTATTTTTTTTATTTCATTTATAGGTATCTCATGAATGGTCTTGGTATCTTAGCTCCTAATTTTTTCTTAATTTAATTTAAAAGCTATGAGAATTTTTAAACTTAATAGGTAGCATACGATCCGACTGAAAATATGTCTTGATTTTTGACAGAAGCTGCTTTGTTTGGTTATGCCTCAGACATTTTAACCATAATATCTGAAGACTCAATATTATAGTAACCAGTTTTCCATGCTATTTTAAAACAACTGATTTACTTAAGACTATGATTCCTTTGGAAAGACCTGCGCTGTCAGCAGATGGCCCTAAGAGCTTCACCGGACAAGTTTAGTCGAGTGCGGAAGGCGCTCAGCCTAAAGTAGGCCACTGTACAAGCAAGTACCTCGAGCATTGATCGAGTTTTTGAAAAAGCTCAAACCACTTCTAATATTTAAACTCTAGATCTCGGATTTCAAACAAAAGTATTCCCTAAATTCAGAAAAGCGTATTTTACATCGATAACAGTTTTTGCTACCCGTATAGACGTTTTGATTTCCAGCCCAGTCAACGGGCAGCTTAAAAGCTAAAAGGCTGCGGTGATCACCCCTTTGAAAAAACTAATAAACTTGTGAAAAGCTCCTTCTAAACAAGTCTCGATGGCCACGCGGAATAAAAAGCTTCGAATGTAAGCTCTCACATAAGTGGACGTTCTAGTGCTTTATTTATGAATATTTGCGTGAAGCGTCCAAAAAGTAAGTGCTTTGGTAATGTATTTAGTGCATTAAGCACATTGCTAGCCAAGTAGTAGTAAGAACTTAATAAGTATAATGATGTCTCTTAATATTAATCGAAATGTAAGATCTTTTCATATCAAAATACGTTTATTTCATTCGTTTATTAAGATATGAAAAGATCCAACATTTCGATTAATATTGAGACATATATGTATATTAATAGAATATTCGAAAACAACTTTGAGTTGCCCATCAATAACAATAGCTTGTTTGCGACTGGCCCCATTTAGTAAAATACTTTTACAGGATTTGTAAATGTGCGTTAGAATAAAAAGCTACTATTCATGAAAGATAACACAACTATGTGTAACATAAATAATACTTATCCACCTTAACTTAAGCCTGCATTTAATGGCTCCTTGCACCCTATTCTTCTCAGGCATATTAATAACTTTTTTATGATAGTTACAATGGCGACAGTGCTAAGTACAAACGAGTTTCACAAAGATATTTTCGTTAAAACTTTTGACTTACAATAAAAATATCGTAAAGAAAAATTGACATCAACTCCCAAGTTGTAGATGGATCTGTAAAACGGAAAATTTTACGAGTTGCTTTATGCAGTCACTGAGGTTTATTTAAGACTTCATGTAGGTTGCTGGTTTGAAGTGTAGATAAAAATGTAGTATTACGAAAGAAGAAGCAAACGGGTTTTAAAATCAGAATGTATTATAACAAAACAATGTATAAACGGATCTTACTACAGAACATGGAAAAAGGTTAAAAAGGCTGTCATGTGCCATTGGTATGAGAACTAATGCCGCCGCTTGCGCCCCTCTACTCATAAACGAGTTTAAAAAAACGCCAATCAAGCGAATTCTTTTGACGTCGCGTCCAAACCAAAAAGAAACCAATCACAGCTCACTTACAAGCATTTGCTCATAACTTCTATGACGCACCTGCTCCGCCTACATCGCCTTTCTAACCTTTTTCCATGTCCTGTGGATCATAATAACTTAAAGTTGGTTTTAAAAAATTAACACGATAGTGAAATGACAAATATCTATTTGGTTGTCTTTTTTTAATCAATCAATCAAACATTTATTTATTTATAACAGTTTACATTGTGTCGAACATTAATTAACATACATCACATTATTTACTAAAATAATAACATGCATCATTTATTACATAAATTCTGTAGTAAAAATTATAAACCTAGTATTAAAAAAAAACACAATTAATTAAAAAAATATATGTAATGTCAATAATTTAAATAAATATATGTCAATTTTTATTTACTAAGTACCTTTGTCATAAAATGTTACTCATATTATTTATAAATTTATATTCATAATAATTTTATTTCATTTATACTCATATAATTTATTTTCTGCTTCTTATTCTGTCTGTTTCCGTTTATAGGTATGTTCATTTTCACGATCGCCTATGTCCCGTACACTGTTCAATTATGTCTGTAATAGGTTATTTTCCTTATGGGAAAACTTATGAGATCGAACATCCAGCTGTTAATAATGAAACCCAATTTATTTGGCTTCGCTTGCAGTTCCGGAATGTAGCAGAATATGGTTTTCATATTGTTTGAGAATAAGGGATGTAATACAGCGTTAATTGATTTTATTGAAATCATAATTGTAACAGAACAACAGATAAATAAACGAAAAGATCTGCTTTTATTTTTTTATTCTGTAGATAAATGTCCAGGCTTTTATTTTTACTAGGTATACATACCGATTTTAATGTTTTTTTAATCGATCGGTATACTACAAAGGCAGCTTCAAATATGTTGTTAAAAGTCACTCTGAAGGGTCAGTAGTAAGCCTTCAAAAATTTAGAAAATTAAGTTGTCGACAAAATGAGTGAAATAAAATAACCATTTAGAATAGCAACAGTGATAAAGTGTTCACCTAATTATGCACCAACATAAAAAAAAAGTTGTGCGTGTACTAGTGTACACACGTAAGAAGTGAAACTTCTTTATGGCCTTATTTTTCGAAAAATGATCTACATGCAACTTTCCAGAAATTGGTTAAATTGGTTAAATTGGTTAAATTGGTTAAATTAGTTAAATTGGTTAAATTGGTTAAATTGGTTAAATTGATTAAATTGGTTTAATTTGTTAAATTGGTTAAATTGGTTAAATTGGTTAAATTGGTTAAATTGGTTAAATTGGTTAAATTGGTTGAATTGGTTAAATTGGTTAAATTGGTTATATATTATTTCACTTTACCTTTTTGCTATCGTCTGAACCAACCGTGGTAGGGGCAAGAAAAAGATGGCGCGTAACCGAAAAATGTGACGCTGTGACGCGCAACCGAAAACTTTTTCGTGACGGTAAATTTTTTTCAACGCCGATAAAGAAGTTTCACTTCAATAAAATAGTAAATAGAGTACAGCCTTTAATCACCCCACTGCAGGACAAAGGTCTCCATATTAAATTCAAAGCAGCAATTATACATACACGCATAATCACCACGCTTGCCAAATAAAGATTAGTGATAATAAACCCGAGCAGGAGTGTTCGGAACTTTTTAAACGATTTTTGCTCGACCCGGGGATGAACCCATAGGACCCGAGATTTTGCCCGGTACTTAAACCACTAGACCAAAGGGGCGTTAACTCATAATTGAGGGCTTATTTTATGTTTAGGTAAATTCAAATTCAAATTCATTTATTGTGAATCACAGGCAATGATAATTAAAAAGTATAGATAGGTTATGCCCTTACAAAACTATCGAAATATCTGTACCGCTTGCGAACAACTGCACACATGCGTAATTCTTATTTTGTCCTTGTCATACTCCTGAAAAGAACAATTACTTTCTCTTTCGCCTTGGCATCCATATTGTATGATGGATTTTAAAAGACGTCACAATTGTGACGTTTTAGGGACGCATATTGAGAGCGCATGTAACATATCTATTACTTTTTAAATATCATTGATCACAGGTAATAAAGGTCTTAAATATAGCAAGTCAGATCTTCTGTGTCTCGCCAATGGGCATACAATATTAGTTATAGTTCTACACAATTTAATAATGTTTCAACAATAATACTATGCGTCTTTATTAATAAATCGGACAGAGATTATGTAACTTAAATATTTATTATGATTATGCAAGCAACGCATAGAACGCTGTAGGTACTTAAATTCAATAATATTTCACTCAGTATCTTGCTCGACGCGACATCAGTTTTCTTAGCACAAAAGGATGGCTAGAAGGCGTATGTGATGCAACTGTAGTGTTGACAAAGAACTAGATATGCGACGACGGAAATTGTATTCTCTGGTCCTTTACATTTAAATAATGTAAAGATAAGGTGATGTAAAGATGAGGTAACACAAAACTGCTGAATTTTAACATCCACTATGAAGTTTTAAAGAACATAACTTTCAATATTCAATACTCGTAGGTAGTTTAAAATAATTTATTTGCTAAGGTTGATTTATTTTCATAAACTTTGCAAGGAATTCATTTGCTTATGTATATTTAAAATTCAATGCCTTGGTTTAACAGTTTTGACTGCTTTTAGGGCTCGAACCCATAACTTTATTTTTATAAATATATTTTCTTTCTTCTTTCTTTCTTTCTAACTTTGTATTCAAGGAATTGCATTTCCAGTTCCATCATCATCTTAGCTACACTATGTCTACAGCTGAACATATATCTGCTTAGGATCTCCACAACGTCTCAGAACCTTCCCTTTACAGATCCTCGGTTCACCTAGAAAGTCCGAATGTAACCCAAAGATGGTCGTTCGGTGCGCGGTGGCCGTTTTTACTTTCGAAATTTCTGTCAAAACGGCCATATTTGGTTCTTTTTATGTTCTAATTTACACTATCAATTTTATTGCTTATAAACAGATTTAAACCCTAACTAACTGTTTTTTAAGCGAATGTTAAATGTTTCTATTAATATTGCTCTCGGTTATTGGTGGTACCTACATAACCAAAAAAACACTGGTGAACCTCCGCTGTTTGACAGCTTATAGCCTGGAATAGTGTTTTCTTTGTTTGTTTTTTTGTTGAATAGAGTATGACTCAAAACTTGTCTGATTTTTTTCATTCGCACCCTCTTTATTATAATAAAGGAGATGTCCCAAATTGTATGGAGGCCAGGCCCAGAACCTGTACACCCCACCAAAAGATAGACCAATACACGTACAAGATTTTGTTATTATCCAATTCTTTTAAAATGGCTTCGTTAAGTGGTTCAAATAAAGAGATAAGTAAGAAAATAGCAATACAAAACCATCATGGCGGAAGATAACATTTTGATGACGTCTGTCAGTTTTGGCAGTTTCAAAATAGCGCATATAATAGTCGAGTGCCATCGCTTGCGTAGTAACAACAAACATTATGAAAGTAATGTGTCGATCAATACCAAATCCAGAAAACGAAAAAGAGGTTGTTAAAATGAACTAGGTACATTTAAAACGCGACAAGCAGAACAAAAACTTGAAGTGAATGATTATGACAAAGTGACAAGGGGTATCTGACAGCTACTTAACTGACATTTAAAGTTTTTTAGATTGACGCCATCTTGGAATGCCTAATGGAGTTTAATAAATTATTCGATCTTATTTATTTTTGAACCACTTAATTATACGTTAAATAAATTTATATGTATTTTTCCCAGAAACAGTATTTTTTTCTTGATTTTTGAAAATGGTGTACTATGTCTGGGCCTATTATGGGACATCTCCTTTGTAAGCCAAATGGTTAACTGCTAGATGTGGCATATGGAAATAACCCCACCTTTGTATATTTCCTCTTACTTTAGGCAATAAACATTTCAAACCATTTAATTTTAAGTAAATTGTTTTCTTGTAGGTACGCTAGTATAAATAACAACAAAGGATTCGCAAAAAAGTTAAAATAATAATAATGCTCATAATAAGCGGCATTCCATGAAAAAATAAGCCGGAGTTCCTAGCATCGCTTTCCCTTCAACCGCAAAAAAGTCAACTTATTTTTACTCATTGTGAGTACAGTCGGCGACAAATGAATACTTACTAATGTAAGCTCAGTAAAATTTGAAAAAGAATACGGAAGAAACATGAATTTGCATTGACAAAATGATACCATAAATTTATCTGTGATATGTATTTTTCAATGATAAAGTATAGGTTGCTAGGGACTGCCAGAATATATACAGATAAAATTATTCCATGACACTTTTAACGATAGCACTTATGTCATATATTAGAATCGAACTGAAATTCGAAAATAATTAATAATGATAAAAATGTTTTGATACCGTTTTTCTACAGTAATAGGTTTTATAAGTGCAAATTGGATTGTCCATATTTTATGGTTATGAAAATTATAAAAATACTAGCTGTTCCCCGCGACTTCGTACGCGTCAATTTCTGTTTTTATGATCGCGATTATTTTTGCAACATTTTTCAATGATGCTACGCTCCTATAGGTCACAGCGTGATGTTATATAGCTTAAAGCCTTTTTTGATACATTGACTATCCAAAACAAAAATATTTTTTTAATTTGAACCAGTACTTCCAGAGATTAGCGCGTTCAAACAAACAAACAAACAAACAAACTCTTCAGCTTTATAATATTAGTATAGATTTAAATTGTTATTCTGTATAACAAAACTAGTCTAATATTCGTTCATTTAGTTTAAATCCCTCCACCCCCAGGAGGCACTCGGGTGTCTGGAATAACTCACGATCGAGGGATTAATTTACGTATCGAAATCTCAATAAAGGTCGTACAAGGTCCAATACGAATAAAAAAACTCTAATTTTCTTGAATTTCTGAAGAACATTCCATTAAACTTTAGGTGGCACTTCATCTTTATTGTTCATAAGAAAAATCTGTCACTTCTCATCGTGTGTAATGTATATTAATATAGAAAACTCACTACACAATAGACAGTCACTAACAAAAAAAGCATAAATATAAACATTTGGATATGTGGTAGTAAACGCTGCTTCTGAGACACAGTACAAATATTTGTGTACTGGTCTGGGTGTTTTCTATGTATAAGTATATAATTTTTTTAAATTAATAAGTAAGTTTATCGATTGCATGAAATTAAAAGTAGATTTACTGATTGTTATATTAATTTAAATTTATTTTTAGTTATATTATATTTTTTAAGGTTTTTAGTTGTAGGTTTCCTAATATTCATACTTTTCATTCATTTATTATTCATTCATTTATTTAAATTTAATCTTGATGTTAACTGGCGTTTGAATAAACTTATTGAAATTGGAATAATAATTTTTTGCATTTTCAATTAGTGGCGCAGTCGATATTTTTCAAGTTTACTTTTATGTTTCTTTATGTTAAGAATCAAATAAAAAAAAAAAGATCTTTGCCAACTGGATCATTGAGTTGGATGCAAGCCTCTTGGGTCTATTCCTAGTGTGGTATCAGCCAAGCAAACCTGCACGTAAGTAATTGCATAGAAGATACACTTTCCTTGTGAACCATTAGGGTTGTTTCTCATTCATGATTATTTACATCCTTGTCAGCGCTTACTCATATTAACATAATTTGATCGCGTTGGAAATATATCAGTATTTATTACACGCTAAACAGTTTATGAGATGTATTTTATTACACAGTATGTTTGCTTTGAGCATGTTTGCTCAAGAGAAATTAAAAATGTTTTATAGGTAGATTTTTTGGTTATAACAATACTGGTTACTACATACAGAGAGATAATCGACATTATGGTTAAAAGTAGAAATTTTATCACAGAGATATTATACACCGTACTTTTTGAACCACCTGAAAAACGAAGCCTACGATATTGGACTATTATGTTTAACATCGTGGCAGTTTTATTTATTATTTTATTAAAAATATTAAAAAAATAATAATAATTTGATTCAGAATTTAAATTTTGTAACACACTATGAAGCGCACATACGAATTATTTGCTGCGGTGGGGTCACGGTTGAATGAACCTCACACAGCTACATCTGTGCGCGTCACAGCGTGCGCCAAAATAAATAGCAAAGAAATAATTTTAATATTTTCATTAAAAAAATATTAGTTAAAAAATTAAAATAACACTGCCAAAATGTCATACATAATGATTACATAACGTGGGCTTAGTTTTACAGGTGGTTGAAAATGCACCGTGTATGGGCATGGCATGGACATTCATCCCAGAGTTACCCTGTGGGACCTTTATTGAAACAAACCTAAGCATGGTTCTCAGTAGACTATTAAGGGTTAAATAATCGGACACGCAAATGGAAAGTTCTATATAATGTATAATCACATTGTCTTTAGATATTTGTTTAAAATTTTTAGTATGATCAGAACTTTGGTCTTAAATTACATAAAATAAAAAATGCTCTCTAAATAAGAGTATTATATCGCAAATGCACTCACCTGAAGCCATTTAATCCTCGTAATATTCTCCTCGGTAACAGTCAGCGCTCTTCGCTCCCCTAGCTTGTACGATTTATCATAATACATATACTCGGTGAACGTCAGCCCACTAGTGGTGTACTGTTGCGTGAAATACACTGAAATAGTCCCGTTCAATATATCATGCTCGATAACCCATCGACACTTTATGGGCACAGGAAACGCGTTCGGGAAGTTTGGGGTCTGGATGACCCCAACTGGCCCTTTGAGGTGGCCCCCACATGTTTGTGGGCCCTGGTGCTCCTTGTCTCCCTCTTGGGAGAACACGTGATCGATCACGATGGTGAAGAGTGTGATGCTCAGCAACCGATGCATGGTTAGCCTGGAAAGAAAGAAAATATATTAAGTTTTTTTCTTATTGCGCTCGCGGCTTTTTTTTCGAGGGATTATTAAGTCAATCTTATGAAAACTGCATCGAAATAAAAACGTGGAAATTTTAGTTGAAAATATTAAATTTTATTATACAAAATAAAAGGTATTGGTGGTATCCATATAAAATTACAAGTAGACTGACAAAAATTTCGTGTTTGATCGACCAATCATAAATTTTGATAGTTATTTTAAAAGATAAAAAAAACTTAAAACGTTAAATATAGAAATGATTTTGACCGTCTCAAGTGAGAATTTAAACTAACCTTTCACATTCCTGATGACTGAACTTTTTAAATCTAAAAGTATTATTTTCATATCTTTCAAGTGTTTCGTTGTCATTATGCCAAAATCAACCAATCAATCATTGATGAAATTAATAAACTTTTACATAATTATGTTACTACAAATATATTTACCCATTTTAAAATAGTAAAGCAAAACATAAAACAAAAGGTTGTTTTTGTCATTATAATAAAATAGTGTAGTTTATTAACCACAATAATACATGTATTCATTCATATTAGCCGAAGCCAGCTTGTTCACAATACAGTCACATGTTTTAAATAAACAAATAAAAGTATCAAATACTTAGGTATTATCGTTGATAGTACTATGTCCTGGAATGAACATATTAAGTCTATGGTGGCACGCATTAGGAAACTCATTTTCGTCTTTAGTAAGCTAAGAGTGGGGGCTGATCTGGCGACATTAAGAACTGCTTATTTTGCGCTTGCTCAGTCTATAATTACCTACTGCATCACAGTTTGGGGTTCAGCTGGTAAAACTAAAATGCTGCTACTAGAAAGGGCACAGAGGGCAGTTTTAAAGGTTATGGCATCGCAACCGATTCGGTATTCAACCAAATTAATTTTCAATTTCTGGGAAGTTCTCTCCGTTCGCAAATTATTTGTTTTGAATGTTGTTCTTCGCAAGCACAAACTATTGACATACAAGCCCAACCTCTTGCATAATAAAAGAAGGAAAGATAGAGTGTGTCCTGTGGTGAGGGCCAGGATTGTGCTGATAAAACACCATTTTGATTATATATCTCCTTCCATCTACTCGTACAACAGGATAAATAAGATTCTGAATATTTATCCTCATTCTTCTTACAAATGTAAATCTCTTCTGATTAATTGGCTGCTTAGCCTTAATTATGATGCCGTTGAAGGTCTTATTAAGTAATGGGTTGATATTCAATTGCAACGTAATTCTGTAATCTCGCATACTTAAACTCACTCTCTCCTACTAACTTCACACACACACACACACACACACACACACACACACACACACACACACACACACACACACACACACACACACACACACACACACACACACACACACACACACACACACACACACGCAAACACACATGTATGTATATATACATATATATTAACTTACCTTTTTATGTTAAAATAACTAGCTGTTAAGTTATAATATGTCTGAAACGCCCATCTGTCTGGAGGTGGGCGTTAACATCTGTAACGTAGTCCTAGACTAAAGCAAATGTTAACGCTTACATGTTTTTGTAAAATTGTTTTTGGTTTCAAATAAATAAATAAATAATAAATAACAGTATTAAAAATGTAAAATATTCCTGGTTGCCGCTTCTATTACCGTTTACAACAACCTATATATTATAAGTGACTATTTAACCCTTTACCATGTATAATTACGAATGATTTATTTGTAAAACGCACTGAAAATAAAAAACGAGATTTAGCTTTTGTTCATAACTGTGCCGACCAGGGCTTAAAGTCGCGTTTAGTAATTCCACTGTAAAATTTATAACCGAAGAGCTTTTGTAGGAGCTCATATGCCAAATGGGCAACTTTTTTGCGTTTAGTTTCCAAATCCAACGCGGGGTGGCTGGAGCGAAACGCTGTTTGCATACGAACTCTTGTTTTTGTAAATTATTCTTTAGTTTGTTTGGCTATAGAACCATCCCTTTGTATGATAAACTATTAGTTTATTAATTGATTAAGGTGCATACGTACAATTTTATACGAAATTTAAATGATTGAGCATAAATCATGTCAACTACTTGTCGGTATTGACCGAGAATCATCTCTAAGATAAAAATATTTGATAAAATTATTTGAAGTGGAATTGACATTTTACATATTGTAGAGACAATGTTTTTGTCTTATTAAACCCAATCAAACGAAAAATTTAAGTACAATTTAAGTGGGCTCTAGGAATTGCTCTTATTTTGTAAATTATATTAGGGCGATCGAGTTCTATAATATACCAAAGTAAAAAAAAAAGATTTGTTCTTGATCAATAATTTGGGATAAGACGGCATAGACATAGCACGCTTGACGTTATACTACTTTTACTTTTTTGGTGAGGTTAATGTCAAAACTTTTGTGACAATATTTAAGTTTAAATTTTAATTATATTTGAGTTTCTCTTTTAGTGAAATGGAGTTTCCATTCCTGTAACGGTTTTAAATTGAATAATTGTATACATTGGTGTAGTTTAAAAACAGAAATACCGCTTTTGATATTTTCTGTCTATATAACAGCTGTATTGCATATAAATCTAAAAGGATTTCCGTTGGTCAAGTAAGCTGAGACAGATTTTTAAAAGTCCCTGAAATGCGGATTCTTTTAAAAGTGGACGTATAATTCAAATAGCAGGATTTTGTGTCTGTATCAAAGCTAAATTTAAATTTCCAGGCTGTAACAAAACCCTACACAAAGATAACAAGTTCAACAAATCATACAATGGAATTCCTAACTGACTATGTTTTGTACAAAGAATGTCTGTGAAGATTTCGCCGCTGGTAATTTTAACTATTAACATTTAGAAGGGTCTTATGTAAAGCTCCACAAGCTTTTCGAATAAAACATGATAATCTGTTTGTTTTTATAGAGAAACCGTGCGCAATTTTTATACATTTACTTTGTTTTGAGCACTATCGAAATGTTATTTCGAGATGATTGTGTTTTATTTTACTAGAACACGCCTCTTCACAAACCGGGAATGACCAGTTTTGGTTAAGAGCATTTCAACATTCCATTAAGCTGTAGAGCTCAGTTAACGTTATAAAATGTTGTCTCTACCTATAGTTCAGTTCAATAAGATTTGTGTAAGTGGTTGTCGCTTTAAGCTAGGAAAATACTGGAATAAGTATAAAATAATGTACTTGTTTATAATTTACCATTCAATGCTGACTTACTTTCTTTATTGTGCCTCTACATTCATGTTTATGATTCATTCTAAATTCAAATCATATGACACTGGGCATGAATTTAACACTGTATATGGTGATAATATGGGATCTCCGTGGCGGAGTGGCGTAAGCATCGGTTTTTAAGATGTAGCTTGCTACGAGGTCCCGTGTTCGATTCCCGGACGGTTCAAATTAGATAAAAAATTATGTCTATATTTTCTCGGGTCTACGCGTTTGTGGTACCACCGTTGTGACTGATTTCTTCAAAAGAAGTGCTTTAAATAGTAACATACTTTAGAATCAGAGCAATGTATGTGATGTTGTCCACATTTATTATTTTTCTTAATTGCTGAAGTTGTACATAATACGGCTTATCATATTATTAAGCTTTTTAAAAGGTCTCTCCAAACTAAGATAGAGTACATAAATAATACAACGACTTATGAAGCAAATATTTTTACGTGAATAAACGTTGTGGCCGCGGGCAGATGCTAGCGTGCAATAAATTACTTAAGCAAATAGAGTGTGTTTGTCTATGTACTATCCTTAGCAAAATAAGTTGTAACAAGGATTGTGGTTGCTTGTGTTGGTACAACGTCGTATAAAATAAATGAAAACATACTATTCTTTCTTTAAGGAAAACCTATTAAGGCACTGACCTCAAATAAACGGGAACAACGAAGGAAAAGAAACAAAACTATGTTCTTGTAAATCGTTTGTGGAAGTAGTCTCTTCTAGAAATAAAACTTGAACTGCAGGATGTAAGTAGGTAGGTTTTGTTTAAAGATTTCGAACAAAAAAGCAAGTTAGTGGAAAAGGTCAGAAGCGTTGCTCCCCAATATCTTGATACAACAATTTCGAAGATTATTTTCATCCTAATATTAAATCTCTGCTAATAATAATCATCTAAGAATGAATATATTTACATGATGTATACTACAGCTGCTGTAGCTGATTTTCTGATTATAAACAAACATCTTTAGTTTTTAGTATTTGACGTCAAATTAATATTCTTCAAAAATATATTTACGAGTTTAGGCGACTTAATTCAAATACATGCAAGTTTTTTAAATATTATTATCGCGACGATCCAAACACTTTACAGCGTTTCTGGTCCCGGGAAGACTAAGGTGTGATTCGTTATGAGAAGGTAGTTTGAAAACATATTTAAAATTACCGCCTCTATAAACGCCTTCTGGGTTCTATTTGAAAATAAAACAGATTTTACTGATTCACTGATTTTATCATCAGTAACGTTCCTACCACCCCAATATGCGTTAGGTCCAAATATTTGCAGTGTTCCCATGGCGTTAGGACCATGACGGTATGACGCTTGCTTGACCCCCTAATTTCAATAGAGATGACGGTTTCAAGCTACCAACTGTTTATGACCCCGTCATATCTTCAATGAAGCCGACAAACCATGCAAAAACTCAAGACATAGTTAGTTCAAATTGCATGTAATCAAACAATCTTCATTTAAGTAGGTACTCGAGTCAAATCTGTAAATAAAGGACAAACCCGTTTCCCATACAATCTCGGGCCTGACGTAACAAGGCTGGGAATTGGCCATAAATTAAAGCATATTGAAAAGATTCATAGGCCCTATTTTCACAACTTTCTGCAATGGGAAAGTTAATTAAATCGAGTAATGAACTTATTTTATTTTATAACCTAGGTACCTATATCATGTATTATTTTACAAAAAAATACCATTTCGGTACTTTAACTGGATAAGATCTAGGTTCCTTTTCTATCTATAGGAGATACAGATAGTAAACAGAGCACTTCAGCAGAGCAGTGAGAAAAATACAAAACAAATTAACTTGCGCACGAGTACGAAACATGTTAAAATGTACTCTATGTACGAAACGAAATGTGAGTGAATTGGAGTGAATGACAAATGACAATAAACTGTTATTGTCAACTGATATTCTTAATAATAGTGCAGCCTGTTACATCAGGAATTGAACTATACAAAATGTTCAATTGTTTTATCAATGATTACTTATTGAACTGCAAAGCTCGTGGAAAAAAATGTTAATTACATTCTCTAAGTTTTTATATTTATATCAGGCTTTCAAAACTAACTATTTAACTTATTCCTTAAAAAATGCAATTGTGAAAAAAGTATTACTATGAATCGATTTATTCCAAATCGATTAAAACGTTAAAAGCGCCGCTCTATGAAGTGACAGAGCGTTTACGGAGATAGTCAAGTTTAAATTAAATGTGTGTATAACGGTTTACAGAGACTGTTTAAGTATTAGAAAAACTATATGTATTTTATCCATTTTCTTCACTTGTCCATTGCCATTTAAACTACTTTTTTGGGAAATAGGCAAGTAAAATAAAAGGGATTATGTGGCATAATTTCCATTGTTGTAACGTCGGGCCCAAAAATGGGGTTCTACTTTAGTCTAGTACTATTACTTCTATTATTGAAATGAAAAATGAAGGAAGTCAGCTCTTTATTAATGGCAGAGATATTGAAGAGTAAATTGTGCTGTAGTTTATTTTGAGTTGATTTATGTATCATCTATTCGCTATGTATTCTATTCATATACCTACATAAATGCTATGCCAAGTGTAACACACAATAAACCAATAAAAGTGTCGGTGTTTTCAAAGTTTGTGAATCAATACCCAAAAATACTTTCTCAATACAAAGTCCGTAATGGTAACATTTCATTACGCCCAATATTGAGTCCAATAGAATCAGTCGACAACTACCATTTTTGCGGACATAAAAGATGAAATATTACCAGCACTCGGTTCAATGGAGGACAGTGAAAATAATGTTAGGAAATCAAATAAATGACTTCATTTTGTTACCAGAATTCGTTTCAATAAGCCCCGAACGGATCAGAACGATTTTTATAAAGCGATGGGTTTACGTACGGATAAGGTTACCATTTCGTAATTAAAAGAGTTTGTGAAAACACATTTTTTATATAGGTGTTAACACTAGATAGTAAATAATGTAACTGTATTAAATATTTAAACGTAAAATTGTATCTACTGCCTGATATTTATTTTCGATTTCGACGTTTTTTTTCAATGGGGACTACCGTTTCTTTGCTCACCAGTTGGCGCCACTGTAGACTGAGGTCCGGAAGTAAAACAGTAAAAGGCGATTGGCGCCGAAACAAAGTGTTATATATTGAATCTAATTAAGGTTATATTGTTTATAAATAACTATCTTGTTATCAACAAACTAACTTCTGAAATAGTTGCTCTTGAGGCCGCCTATTTTTGCGCTTTTTCTTAATTCCGCTTTTAAAGCGTTCACATTAATCGCCAAATAATCCATATTTGCTATATTTTACGATGGAGATCACTTTCCGGCAGGTAAATTTAAGAAATTATAACTTATGCAACAAATTCCGCTAAAACCAGTACAAAGTGAATGATATTGGACCTCACGCGACACTAGCGCGTCTAGTGGCAAATTTACTAGCGATAGCCCCCATTGCATCAACCCGTGTATACGTTTCATGAGTATACAAGATGAAATTTTAATCACCTTCCAAATTTAAATATATCAATCTACGAGACAAAAAACAAATGACGTATTTTTTCTTTTGGTATAGCCCAGTACAAAAATGTGAAGGTAAACATTTTTGTACTGGGCTATACCAAGAAACACTTAGAAAATGTCCGCCAAAAATCTATAATTTTTGATACGGCTGCCTAGCAACACTTTTTACGCGTTGCGTATCTCATTCATTCATTTCGAATAATACAATTTATGAATAGTATATTCATAAATTTTTGATTTTTCCTTTATACCATAACAGGTCTAGGACCGTAAAAATTGAAAATTATATCGCGAAAAATATTTTCGGGTGACAACTTGATTTCCATTTTTTACTTCATAAATACGATACTAACCGCCATAAAAATTTTAGAAAGTGGTTAAAATTTCATATTTTTTTTTTTGGTTTAGAACGAAATTTAGTTGGAATTTCCTTTAAAAAAACCACCAAATTTGAGCTCAATCCACCTGATGAATTGATAACCTATTCTCGTCGGTTAACAATAAATAAGTTTTGTTCGGTTTTATTATTGCTCCATCAAGTGACCACTCGAAACTTTATCGCTTAAGTCTACTTCCCACTGAGTTAATAGTGAAAGTTGTACAAAAACCATTACATTCTGAGACTTTGGACGGTGAAATATGGGTTTCATTTGTACTAAAATAGCAATAGAAGTTTTGAAAAAATATCTTGATTCAGAAGAGAAATTTTATTTGAAACGATATTTTTTCGTCACAATTAATTTAATGGTTAAAATTTTAAATACGAATGTAACGCTAGAAAAACTGTCAGTTGGTTAACATATTATCTACAGTTTTGAGTACATTTCAATTGCTTAGCTAACATTTAATCAATTTAACTACGATATAAGGTACGTATATCTATAATACAAAAATGAATCGCTGAATGTGTTGCTACGCGCAAATCTCGAGAACAGCTGAACCGATTTTGCTAATTTTTTTTAGAATATTCCTTGATGTACTCGTACGAGAATGGTTCAAACATTCAATTGGTTCAAAAATTTCCAACCCCGCCATATTTGATGGCAATGACATTTCAGACGTCTAAATCCATAGATTTAATATACTGCTGATAGATTGGCAATGAAAAGAGACAGAATACAATGCAGCTATACGATAGAACGAGATAGATCACAAGGCCGTTCACGTACACGCTAGGAACCCGTAGCGTTTTTCTGAGTTCTGACGTCTGTCACGCGCAACACAATATTCCTTTTAGTTTTACTAGTTTCATTTTTATTATTGTAAAAAAGTGTCGAGTTGATGTATTTTCATTATGGTTACATGTTCAGTACCTGGAAGTAACTCATCTAAAAAAGGGAACCAACATAATTGTACATTTCACACGTCAACACACAATCGCAATTACCAGCAGCAAAATGCAATGTTTCAGAGCTTTGACTAAAATTTTGTATACTAATTGATAGGGCATTTCACCAGGACAATGATTTAAATTCATATGAATTCAATTAAAAATAATATCAAATACGTGAATTTCAATAATTACTAACGTCACTTTTGTATTTTAGTGATTGACGTTGTCGATGATATCTTATCGACATTTCATTAGCTGACATATTTCACATTGTAAACCGCATACAGCCTAAATTGTTAAAATACGTTAGAAATGCTTGAAATTGCCTACTAGAAAAGAATGTTCGCCCAATAAATATTCGAGCATTTGCAGTTTACATTTGGACCCTAAGTGTTTTTAACACAGAGGCGATCAGCCTGTAAAATTACGCTCTGGATCAATGTCCATATTGTTCAAGCCCCCATCTATCCCCATTAGTTAAACATTAAATATATGTATATTTAGTGTACGTTTGTAATGTGTAATTGAAAAATAAATATCAGTTTTATTTCAACTTTGGCGATCGCGATCGCAAAATGAGGCAAAATTGTTAAATACTGGCAAGTAAAGCCTACGATATTTTTTACAATAAATTGATTTTGTTCGGGGATAAGTAATTATAAAATAAAAAACATATCTAGGTATTTACTTGCAGTTTTTTGGCGTTCTTTTAATAATACTAAAAAATAAGTCACCTGCGTCAACGTAAACTGTGTCCATGGAATCGATATCGAAAGCAAGCAGACAATGCAGTACCTGCACTATTTATCTCACGCACATGCTCACTTTATGCACACTAGCGTAACCTAGTTTTGGTCTCGTTTTCAGGATTCAATTGCCAATCTATCATCTATATTAAATCTATGTCTAAATCAAATATCTGAGGCGAAGTTCGCGGGGTCCGCTAGTCTTTTAATGACTGACAGACTGACATATCAACGCACAGCCCAAACTGGGATTTAAAAATTATGGCCGGGTAACTTAGGACAAATAATCAATTAATTTATTCCCAACAATAGCCGACTCTACAAAATTCTTCAAGAAATGCAAACACAGCATTTGAAATCAATCGACTTGTTATCAAAGAACATTAGGTGAGAAATCTGCTTCCTTCAAATGTTATTTATCTTGGATTAAACTTGCACCGTTAGAAGATGCAAGATTCACGGCATTGAGACAGCTGTTAGAAGATGCGAAACATGGAGATAAAATGGTTTATCCTGCGACAGCCTGACACGTCGCCGGTAAATAAACGACCGTATCTGCGCGACATCAAAATAAAGTTAATGCTATTCACAAAGAGATTGTAATGTTACGCAAAACGAGACATGTAGTGCGGGAACGATTTAATAAATGCTTTTTAAACTTGAATACGAACTGTCTGATCTATACCTACATGTGAATTCTTAATTATATTTTTCTTTATCGCATATATTATAATGTTTACGTTAACGTTTAGAGCCCTTTCACATGAGCGATTTTAATCGGCGATTCCTCAGCGGAGCGAGATCGCAGCGAGCACGCGGCGGCGCCGAGGAATCACCGATTAAAATGTGTGGAAGGGCTCTTAAGCTAGAAGATCAATAAGGATCCTGAAGAGCTAAGCAATTAAGAGATATTGGCATTGTATTTATGAAATGTTTATAAAAATATGAATGTTTAAAAATACATGTATGTATATTGTATATTTCATGTTTATCTGCGATACCATTTGTCTAGCTGATATGGTTATGTCTTTTTATGTACTTTTTCATCTTAAAAGATGCATTATATTTTTATTAATTTTATAAGTGTAAAAGTTTGGATGGATGTGTGTTACTCATTAACGCCAAAGTGGTTAAACTGATGTTGATGTAGGTAATAAAAACGGTTGAACGGATCTTGATTTAATTTTGTACGTAAATATATTATTTGCTGGAATAGCATATAGGCTACTTTTAATTCTGGAAAAAAGTGCAGTTACAATGGTATAGCTTTTTCACTATATAAATAATAGTACCAAATAAAAAAGATTGCACACAGTCACATCTAGTTCTTCATCGTTTTCTTTACATCTGTCGTGGCACCTTTATCGTTAAAGGGTGAATATGTAAATGTCACGCGATACGTCCTCCTGTGCCGCAGGAGACGTACCACTTACGCCGTGACGTCATTCGCAAACACGCGTCGCTTGTCATTTGTTTTTATTTCACTTAAAAAAATGGCAGAGGACGCGCACGGGGCCGACACATTTGGGTTTTATACGAAAGGTGGGTGTTTGTATAAGGATTTTATATGTGTGTGGGGATTTTGTAAAGAACTTGCCTATTGAATAAAATGCTTTGTCAAAGCATCGACCAGAATATTTTGATTGGGCCTGTCGTGAAATATCCTTAGACCAATTTTTGGTCTGTGCTATCCCACTGTAAAATTACGAAATGAAAACTTTACAGTATTTTTAGACTGTCATTAGTCCTGGGTTAAAAATAATACAGACATTTTCTTATATTTACCGGACCGTTTGCATTTATTATTGACTGGAGTACGTACTTCTTATATTTAATTATGTATCAATTGATTGCTCGTGATCGCCAAATTTAAATGCAAAACACATCCAAAACTTGTGTGATGCTATCCAGCAAAACCCAGTTAAATGCATTGATTATGACTTGCAGAATAAAATGTATGCAATGAGTATAAATTTGTAGCGAAGTATCAAAAAATGAATACTTACCGTTCGCTTTTTATAGAAGCCATATTAAAATTCTAATTATCATTCAAGAAATTACACTTAAAAACGTTCCTATAAACAATTTCTAGTTATAACTCAGCCAAGATTCCGGTGCATTTCCTTTGAGAATTCTGTCTTACTTGCAAATCAAAACTACAGCTTTCATAGAAGCCATATTAAAATTGGAACTAATTTTCATTCAAGAAATTACACTTAAAAACGTTACTATAAACAGTTTCTAATTATAACTCTGCCAAGATTCCGGTGCATTTCCTTTGAGAATTCTGTCTTACTTGCAGCGGTGTATGACCAACAGTCAACTCAAACACAGTTCCGGCAAAGTTTTACAAGACACCCTTCATTTTGCCGCTAGCGCACAACTAAGTTAAGGCTTTCCAGTCAGGAATCGAGTAATTAGATTGCCTGGCGTTTATCGTTTTATAGATGGACTTTTTTCTTGTTTTAAATCGTGTTACGTAAACTTGTTATCTAAATAACGATTTTTATCAGAAAATCATAAGTAAAATCATTTTTACTTTTCAGGACTTCAGAAGGCGCTTTTACACGCTTCAATATTTAAACCTGTCACTGCTTCGGGACAAGTGTGGGCCAGGAACCGGAAAACCCCTTTTTTAATGTAACCCTATTAAAAAGGAAAGCCTATTGTAAAGGTTACCTTTGATTGTGTTAGCTTATTAGTTCGGTAACTTTTTAAATAAGGTTTAACCGCTTACCACAAATTATGGGTTGCGCATAGAAATTAAAATAGCCTAACAGCATTCCAAAACACTTTATAGGGTAAGCTTATAAAGGGGTTTTCAGTATTGGTAAGCGCTTACCTGGATTAATCGTATTGTTTGGTTTAGCATATCGTCGGGGTAAGCCCGATGATAAGCTTGCCTTTCGGATAGGGTTTTTAAAAACAAGCTTATTAAAAACCCGAACAAATACCCCTTTAAAGGTAAGTGGTTCCTGTCCCTGGTCTGGGCTAGTGCCGAGAAGAAGCAGCGCAAGAAAGTCGATCACCATTAGTGATAGTCATAGTAGTATTTATTGCCACAATTTATTACAAAGATTTCAATAAAATACAAAATCTAGTAAGATGGGCCCTGTAAGGGCAATACAACAGTAAAACAATAAATTAAAAAGTTATTAAAAGGATATTATTTAACTAGCTAATATAGGCACAGTGGCCTGCACAGTAGGCTATGCTTTTTGTTGCAATCTCGCATATATAAGTCATCTTAAACACCATTCCAGCTACTATGTTGATAAAAGTCACAGGCAATTTACTTAAATAAGCTTGTCAAACGCATGAATTCAATTAAATCGAAGCAAGCAAGCTTGGACGTCCGTTGTCGCTTACGGCAAACAGGAAAGCCTTATGTCTTGCTGACATAACTTAACTGCCATAAACAGTGACGTGCACATCATAACATGCAATACCTGCATACCCTGCTCTCTATGCCTAGATAAATAGAATTCCGATACCTATTACTTCGTACCTTAATTCGTTATTTAAAAAAAACTCAAATATGACATGGCAGTATAGTGTTTGACCTTGTCTGGTTCCAAAAGGAATAACAAAAAAGCCACTGCTTTTGTTTTTAACATATCAATATTGTATAGAAAAAAGAAATAAAGGTTTAAAATACCAATACAGTTTACACAAAAATTCAGAGCTCGTTCGGAATTTTTGGTAATGGTATTGGTAAACCGAACTATGCAATATTTTCGGAAAATAGTTTGTTAACTCGAAAACTCTATGCACGACCTTACACAGATTGGTTTTGCAATGAACCTAAGAGGCGATTATAAGAGTACAGCCAGAGTAAGATGGGCAACAGCGTTTTCTTTCTACCGATGGCCAAACTACGATCGCTAACCTGTCAAAAAAACCTATCAATTAAGCTTGGTGATTATATAAAAAAAACTATTAGAAAATAGATAGGTCTGCTGCAAAGATGATAAACAGAATTTTGCTGAAATTATTTATTTATTATTTATTTATTTATATATATTATATCCCCAAAAGAAATTAAATACAAATTAACGTCATCTACCTCAGTGGGCATTATGATTGGCGGGCGCATTTGCGATCATAATTTGGCCAATGATACATAAAAAGTTAATTGCCGGTCTCTCACACATAAGAAATCAGACCAGGCAAGTAGGTAGGTATTATGCATAATATAATGTCAAAGAAGAAATAAATGTAATGCCAACAACGCTTCCCACACGTTACTAACAATTATCGCGGCTAATCAAAGTTATAACATCATCTTTCGGATAGGTTTCGATTCTGAAGAACCGCCGCTTACGTAAGTATACTTGCTTAGTTCACTACGGTAAAGAGCGCTACTGCAATATTGCTTAACAAAACAAAACAAGGTTCCCTACAATCTCTTGACGAGAGTTCGGAGCGGGTTGTTTGCTCTTTACGTAAGGGTAACGTGATCACCTCGTGACGTCAGGGGTCCGTCTCGCGGGAGCTCCCGGAGTGATCCATTCCGCTCTAGCGGTGTGTGTGCGGTGACCATAAACTTTTAGTTTTTCTTGTTTTTTCCGAAAATATTTTATTTCTATGATTGTTAAGTTCTAATGCTGCAGTGAAGTGAATAAAATTAACTACTAACGACCTTAAAAATATACACTTTTTAACAAAGTATACTTAATATTGCTGCCTTTATGGAATCGCTTAGAGTAGGTACATGAAAATATGACTTCATTCATTAGCAATAAGGTTAAAAATGTTAAGTGCACTGGCTAATGGCGCTTCATAAACGTGCACGTTTGATTTAATCTTACTTCTTATGAACTAACATACGTTTCATTCCATTGCTGATGGTTTTGGTTTGGTTTGGTGTGTGCTGGATTTTGCCAGCTTAAAGTAGCATAGCAGAACTCCAAAAATCTCCAAAAATCAGTGTGAGTGAGTAAAAGGGCACAACCGGGAGAAGACGCAGCAGCAATTGACTAAAGCAAAAATCCTGTTATTACAAACTCATTCTAAAAGTTATTTTTAAAATATGCACCATAATATTTATTTGTTCTCAAGTAACAAATCGAATAGGATTTACTTTATTTAAAAAAAATACTGAACGTTTTTAGTCACCATTTTTCCTAAATAAATCCGTATAAAATTTCAATTATATTTGATTAAGCTTTAATAGGATTAGTCCTAGGAAAGCATAAAGTATTGCTACCTTAGCTAGGATTGTCTCACGAGATCACATAAACAGGATCAAATTTTCACTACAGCTTCCTGTTTTGTCATACCTTCCTGTGCGGTGGCAGCTTAGTTCAAATCCTGACCATGCTGATAACATCATTAATACTTTGATAGTTATCTTACGTAAACTTAGCAAATAATTATTAGGCACGTTATGCTAGTCCGCTAAATGCTGCGCAACGCCTCAGAACCAGCAATTCGTATCCCTTTATGAGCTATTTTAGGTTCATCATCATCATCATCATCAGCCTATCGCAGTCCACTGCTGGACATAGGCCTCTCCAATTGCAAGCCACTTAGGTCGATCCTCGGCTTTTCGCATCCAGCTCCTGGCAGCCAGGCCTAATTTTAGGTTATAAATTTAATTTTAGTCAATTAATTGTACCTACTTAATGTTAGCAATAAAGAATCTATTTATCTTATTCATATTTTAAAAGCTCTAGCGTTTGTACGTAAGCGATGGATATTAAAAATTATCGTTATATGTATTTATGTGAAGTAGCGAGAAGAACCAATGGCGTTTGGAGCGGAAATGTTATGAAATGTGGGTAAGCCCCCTACCAGATAGACTGCTAAATACTAGTGGCACATGACCAATCGACCGTGGTGACTCTTAGGGGAAGCCACTTTCGGCTGAAATGTTTAACTGGCTTGAAACAGGCACATTTTTTGTGGGTATCCAAATAGGCGACTAAAGAGGACAGAAAGGAACTTTGTTCGTTTTACATATTCTATTTGGCTTTGTATACAGTTAATATTATTTTAAATATCATCATGAAATGCTCCGAAATATAACTCGAATGACATAAGATTTTGGCATTCGCATCCGTAACAATTAATTCGAGCAGTTAAGTTACCAACCGCACCCAAAAGCAGTTCGCAAACAGTTTCCCACTTCCTCTTAGTTGGAAAGAAAATCTCAGCTGAGTTTGGAAACGCTTCAAGACAAATGAGGCCCGCGAAAAAGTTTGTGCACGAAATTGGTACCGAGTGATGCCATCTATCTTAGGTTGAAGGAACACAGGATTAAAGAGACACTGATTTTTGGAGATTTTTTTATATATTTGCAGTCTTATGTGTGCATCTGTACTGAACAAGTAATCACATTTGATAAGGATGTGTCTTAACATATTCTTTTCATACAAGCATCAAACATTTTATTCCATAAAAACGTTCTCCTGATCATTACAAACATAAGAAAAAAAAAATTATCCATTTGGTGCAGTCCACTGGAAAGTGATGCATGAACTTACGTACCTACATACATTTCAGTGATTCATTTTTTTATATTATTAAAACATGGAGCGCCCTCTGCTTATTTATATATTAAAAAATATTTTTTTTCTACTTGTCTTGTATATACTAGATGTTTCATGAAATTATGTAATACCTAAACAACAATTGTTTTTTAGTGGGTCAGATTGCAAAAGAGTTTGGCAGCAAGCTGTAACGCCGAGCGCGCACTGCCTTGCGTGTTTTTTTAACGTTTAATTTTGAAATATGGAATGCTATTGAATTTCTCGACCTGCACAGAATAAAACACATACGTTTTATACCTAACGGCATAAAACCTACGTGCACTACACAGAACATGGCAAAAGGTTAGTAGAAAGGCTGTCATGCGCCATTTGTATAAGAAGTAAACATAAACGAGTTCAAATAACGCCAATCAAGCGAATTCTTTTGAAATCACGCGACCAATATGTCAAAAGAGACCAATCACAGCGCTCACTTACAAGCATTTGCTCATAACCTCAGTGGCTCGCCTGCCCCGCCTACATCGCATTTCTGACCTTTTTCAATGTTCTGTGGTACACTAGGTCTAAGTAGTTCAAAAAAGACTTCAGAATGACGCTAGTCTAGAATATGGTATGAATTATGTGCAGAAGAATTGAACTACATCTATTAGAACATTTTCATTGCCAACTAGAGTCGTTATTAAAAGTACTAATTCTAAAATATGTGGTATTAAATACGACTATCATTTGGCGCCACTTTGATGTCATATTATTTACTTATCTCATCATTAAATATAATCTAACAGCCGTCGTCAAAAAAAAAGGATAGTATAATTATTTTTTTACGTATTTGAACCTTTGTTATAGATAGGGTCAGTGTTTGTGACCCCAAAAATAAATGATATTCCTAATAAAAAAGTTATGTATGTATGGAAATAAGAGATTTAAGAGTTATTTATTAATATTATGATTCACTTGCCTTCTTCCACGAAATTTCGGAAACGCAAAATCCTTAATCAAACGTGCACAAAAATAGTTTTGCAGTAAACAATGCAACGAAATTCCACTCTTTCAATGAAGCTCAAATATAACAACATACTTGTCAATTTGCTACGTCTGTCTTATCCTAACAATGTTATATCAAGACATTTTCCCACAACTCGAAACTCAGAGCGCAGTTGTTGAAAATATTTCATTTCGAGTACGCAGTACGCCGAGCAATATATAAGAGACGTGATTTCACAGAAATATGTATGCATTTTTGCACTCCTTCCGCATATGCGAGACTGTTTAAATTGTCCGTATTGTTCTTAAGAGAGATATAGGCCACGTTTCCAACGTAAAATATCATTATAGCCAGATATATTTCGTGAGGCTGCGATTTAAAACGCCATTTGAGTGGTCGATGTTATTTTACGTGAACAATCTTATATGTTTCGAGTTTTTAGTTTTTCCAGTTATGTATGATACAATTCAATATTGGATAAGCTAGCATAGTAACCAGAGGCATAAATTGAATTTTGTAGTAGGTACAGTAACTTATTTTCGTAGTTTTTTAACCCGGTAGATCAAGTAAACCCAAAATGAAACCCATCTCTACTCGTAAATAGGTATTTAGAGATGTCAATTGTATAAAAGTACTTAGATGGAAATGTGTATGTTACTTTTTTTTTTAACATAATTGATCCCAATTTGAATAAATATTTAAAGCATTCGTATTTTGGAAACCAGAAACAACGAAGAAACCAGAAACAACGAAGATACCACAAACACCCAGACCCGAGAAAATGTAGAAAAACACTTTTTTTCTACATTGACCCGTCCGGGAATCGAACCCGGGACCTCGGAGCAGGCGACACCTTGAATACCGGTGTGTACGCCACTCCGCCACGGAGGTCGTCGTTTTGTTTTTTTAATTTAACAGCATCTCGTTATGTGTAGGTTTGATGCATTCTTATTAACAGTGTACATTTCATTATAAAAAATAATTTGAAACCTAAACAAACCTTTTCATCCAGGTCAATGAAAAATGAAGCACAAATAATTTAAGTAAAAAACAAAGTTTACATCCAAACTGCAACTCTATTGCAACCGCCTCAATATCAGAGCGTTCATATATTTGAATTCAAACACACCGATATTCAGAACGCATACCAAGTAATATCACAGGGGAACGCAAACAGAGCTCCGGTAACCGTTCCGGTAAAATATGAATATAACCAACCGGAATATTAAAAGTTATCGGGGCATCAACTTTGTGTAGTTCTTCTAGTTTTTATTTTATTTTATTTTGCAAGCTTGATGCAAATGGGTGGTCAATATGGTGGGTTAACCGATATTGTATTATGGCATACTTTGGTTGACTTATAAACCACCATTTACTATTAATCGGCACAACCTAGGGTCATTTATATGGTTCTTAATTTGGTAAGTATAGCATGAAAAGTTTTAAAATATAATGAACATGTAAGTACCTAAGTAGGTAATACTTTTTTCGAAATTGGCTAAATGATTTCTTAGTTTTCATTTATGTTTTACTTCAAAATATACCTAGATTAAAACAAAACCACCATTATATTTAGATAGAAGAAAAAAAATCCACCCATAGTGGATGTCAAATTAATTTGCCAAGTTACAAAAATTACCAAATAAATTTTAACAAGGCATGCAGCCAAAGCCTAAAATAAGTAACCAGTTTAGGTCGGAGTCATGATGATCTTCGGAGAATATGTTTGTCTGATTTTTATTTCTTTATAAGTTTTTACTTCGTAAGCTCGATCCAAATAAATGTCTTTCATAATAATGGGCAATGCTTTCAATTGGCAACTTTTGTGGTCTACTTCTCAGTATTGATTAAGATTACTGAGATTCATCGTTATGACTAGATGTGATAATCATTATCATGATCTCGGCCAAATGATATCCACTGTTAGGTATGTCACCGTAAAATTGTAAACTTCGTCAGTTCATAATTGAACGTCGATGGATTACAATCTAACCTAACCTAACCCACCGTTAGTTTATAATCTCACGCGTTGTTTTGTAAACTGACAGAGCCCACTATTTTACGGTGACAGATATATCCTTAAAGATCTGTAAACTATCGGTACCGCGATAACTATATCTAGCGGCTTCTTCCGTGGCTTCTTCCTTCTACCGTGTACCCCTCTGTTTAAATCATTAAACATCTTGCCGGTCCCATGCCTGTACATATATGAAATAGCCAAGTTTGTAAAACAAAATCTACATTACTTCAAACAGGCACGTGATATTTATCCACGAAACACAAGGAATGGAAATAGGTTGGTGTCAGCATTTGTCCCAAAAAGTGCTCGTTTAAAAAAAAATGTCGCCTGGATGTGTATGGTCATTTATAATAAATTGCCTGAAACAATTAAAGAACTGACTGGTAAAAGGTTCCAAACACATTTGTTTAAATGGCTAATTACACATGTCTTTTACACTGTAGACGAATATTTAAAGCACGATTGTTATAATAATGCATGTACCTTGTAAGGCTTGAATTTGTTTTCTTTTTTTTTTTAACACTAGCTTTGACATTTGTTTTTCTTTAATATTGACATTAAGTATAATTGATTGATTTTATAAGATTGACATTGATTTACATAAAGAATCTAAATTGAAATTTAATATAAATAATGCATGTGTTTTAAGAAAGGATTGAATTAATTAAAGAATTATGTACTGTAGCTAAATTTAATATATTTGTATGCAACATTGGTTTGCTGAGGAAGAGGTTCGCAACTCTATGTAACAACTA
This sequence comes from Anania crocealis, assembly GCA_949315895.1. Taxonomy (NCBI): domain Eukaryota; kingdom Metazoa; phylum Arthropoda; class Insecta; order Lepidoptera; family Crambidae; genus Anania; species Anania crocealis. The sequence continues at coordinate 5,614,635 of OX438868.1, forward strand.
AAATGTACCTTCTTCAAGGACAAATAAATATTTCATTTCATTTCAACCTTCACTAAATAGACGGGCCACCTAGCTACAAATAGACGTTTTCTTCGTGCGGCCGCCATTCCCCCCCTCGATTGTGATGCAGCTCCGAGCTATGCGATGCAACCACTAGTCGGGTTGACCTCTTGGCCGGGTGCCCTCAGCACCCGGTACGGTCCGATCGCGCCGCTAGTACGGGGCCCTTGCGCGGACGAGCCACGCGCCTCGAGGTTGCTGGCAGGCCGCATTTGGGCTAAGTGCTGAAGGCCGCACTCGCCTAAAACCCGCCCGGTGAAGCTGTAACGGCCCTCTGCCAAAACATAGGTCCTTTAAAAAAAACGGCCGCCATTTTAAAATCTTTCCGCCCATTGTTTCGGTTCTTTTTACGAATCAGTTATCTTAGTTCTCCATTTTGCATACATATATTATCAAGCACGGCTCGCTAATGCCTTTATTATACTACGAAATAAATCATTTACTTGCTTGCAGCTACAGTAGAGAAGGGGAGTAAGCCTACTGAGTCAGTTCTATATCTTGTGTTGCATTGGTGAGATATTGATATCGGTTGTTTGCATAAACGGTGCTCTAGCAAAAGTTGGAGTCATAGTTTTGAAATCAATACTTAGATAGAGCAATCCTAAGCGAAAACAACATTTATTGGAATTTCATCGATACCTCTAACTAATTAAAAGTTAATTAATATTAGGTATTGAGTATTAATAAATTGCGATTCGTGATATCGACGTTGGCTATTTAAGGTACTAGAAAACTTAATAATACAATTGTTGTGGTTTAGTATTTATTAAGAAAGCAATAACACTTTGTAAACATAGGAAATACCAGTTTAAACTGAAATTAATTTTATCCGATTTTTTTTTTCGGATGTTGGACACAAGCAATGTTTTGAAAGCTCACTGGATAGGGCAGCGGCTCTAGCGAATGCTGGAGGTTTTGATATTCTAGTCCCATCTAAAGCAGTTAGAAAGTTTTACTCAAAAAACTTTTTTTTTTGGTAGCAATAGTTTACAAAATAATTCAATACTTTAAATATTAAATATCCTCTAAATTTAAATCTGAGTTAAATAGGAGATAATCAGGACCCTGCAATGATTTAAGACACATTTTCACTTTGGGATTCGAACAATGTTAATGTGATGTTGTTTTAATAAAAAAAAACATCTGAGGGATGGTTACCATGAATGAATGAATGAATGAATGAATGAATGAATAAACACTTTATTGCACAAAACACATTGTATTAACATAAATTAATACAGACAAGATATAATTTTAGATACAATAAGGCGGCCTTATCGCTAAAAAGCGATTTCTTCCAGACAACATTGGGTACCATTGGTAACCATGTTATATTACTAAACTTAATTTGGTAAAAACATTTCAAAATTACATATTAGTTTGCTTAGATTTAAACACGCTCAAGGACTCCTGATTTCGAGAGTAGGTTTCTCACGATGTTATTACATCTAAACACATAACGTACTTACATGTAATTAGAGGCCTTCTTTGAATACACATTCGCGAGATGTTAGTGTATGTTTGTGTAGAATTAAGTGGGATTCTGTGTTTATCGACGTACTGTGTAAACTGATGTACGCGCACATGAGTAGATAAACGGAACAGAGTTTAAGCTTCACACAACCGCTCAAATCGTGTGCGATATAACAAGCGCGCGGGGCATGTGTGCGTGACCACTGGCCGCTAGTCGCGCACGCGGCGAGACTGGAAAAAACCGGTTTACGCTCGCACAACCAGTTGACAATCGCATTGCCACAAGTTGACGTTCTTAAAAAGCTTAACTATGTTTCATCAATCTATTCATTTGGTACTTTTTAGTCTAATGCAAACTCACTTTTGGTATAACATGGAAAATGAAAAAAAGGTAAAAGATCCAAAATGAGCTAAAATCAAGCATACTCAAACTTCGCCCATGTTAGTAAAATATTATTTGGATCTCTATTGAGTTCAACAGGAAAGTATTTCTAAAATTATTTAAAAAAATCAAAATGCCTAAATAAAAACAAACAAATTGCGACAAAGCGTCGCTGATACGAAATTAACAACCAACTCCCACTTTTTTTTTAGGGCAAACTTGACTACAAAATTTCCACACAACCATTTACGGGACCGCGATAAAATACGTCGCAGTAAAACTAAAAAGGTGCAATTAAATAAACCCGTCACGCGTTTTGCGGTGAGTGCTCTGATTCGAAATTACGCTAGTACTTAGCAAGAATAGGCGGTGTAAAAATATATGAAAGTCAGAAGTCGGTCGGGGGCACACTGCGCGCATACAAATACCAAGCGTAAGTAGGGCTGCCTGTTATAACTTAAAGACAATTGAAGTGCAAAACTCAGTGGTACGTGATTTTGATAATGATAATGATAATATTCCATTTCAAACTCAGAAATCAAGTCAGTCAAAATATAATTACATATACTGAGTTTTGGACTTCAAGTATCTCGTTGATGAAGATACCCGTATAATAAAAACAAGCGTGAATCGGAGTCGCCCACCGAGGTACGAGTACCTACAAATTTTTCGATATTTTAATAGTTCACAAATCGAGACTCGCTGTTTTTTTCCAATTTTGCTCAGAATTTTCAATTGTTTTCAGATTTTTTCCTACATTTACTTGTAGTGTAGAACTGTTTTCCTTGCCTGATTTGACAGTTCTAGGTCAACTGAAAATACTCTACAATTTTTGACTTCTTTAATTGACGATGTTAAAATAAATAATTTTTGCGGTACAAAAAAATTGGGGTGATCTAGTGGTGCCTAATTGACGTTTTATTCAGTTAAATTTTTGTAAAAAAAAATTTAAGGCAGCTAGAAGGGTGGTAATAGTTTTCAATTTAGCTCGTAGCAACCCTAAAATGTGAAAACTCGCGAGCTGCCGCGTCATCCGGCCTCTACATATTAACGGACAAACGTACAAACAATGTATTACTTGCGGCTTCTGGGCTTTAAGTGAATTACGTTTTGTTCTTATTTTCGTTTGAGGTACAATTAATGACCTTGTAAGAGAGCAATCAATCGATACTTTATTTTCAGTAGCCCTTCATTACTTCAACAGCAAACATCATTCTACTGGTAGACATAAGAAGAAAATTTTAGATTTTATATCATTACTGTGGTGATACTTTATTTGATATTTTAGCAACTTAATTGCACTTATAATATCAGTATATAAACTTGAAAAATTTTGTCTCAGGCGGGACTCGAACCTACATCTCCTCGCGTATGGCATCACGGTATGGCGCCCGCCCGGCATGATGATGATGAGATGCGGGTTCGAGTCCCGCCTGAGACAAAATTTTTCAAGTTTATATACTGATATTATAAGTGCAATTAAGTTGCTAAAATATCATATAAAGTATATTAATAGCTGTTTCATCTTAACTGACTGTCAAACATCTGCAAAGATGTTTCTTTCGGGTGTTAAGGGTGCAAACTCCTAACATTTGATGAAACAACGCTGGCTTACAGCGTTAGAATATGCTTGAAAAATTCGCGCCGTGTCGCAGTGTCTCGGTGGCCTATTGGTATGGCGCCCGCCCGGCATGCAAGGAGATGCGGGTTCGAGTCCCGCCTGAGACAAAATTTTTCAAGTTTATATACTGATATTACTGTGGTGACTTGAGTTCAATGATGAAGGTCTTTGCCCTACAGTGGGATGATTATAGGCCGTAACATTTTTCCTTACCTATAAACATAATACCTACCACAGTTGAAACATTATACTAAGCAGACTGAGAGACCACCCTCTCTTTTCGTATTTTTTTCACTTTCGCGAAGTACCTATTTCGTAGTTTTAGATGACAAATCCCGCAAGCAAAGGTTAGAATGACCCAATCATTCAAGTCAAACATATAAATGCCTCGCCTTACTGAACTAATAGGGGTTAAAGTATGAAATTGCCGATTATTTTCCCACTTTTTATTTTGTTTATAGCTCTGAAGTATAGTCATATTATTGCGTAATTCTTTATGTATTATATCAAAAACTAAATAAAGTAACTTTTGACAAAAAAAAAATGCAATACTAGTGCCTATTACTTCAAAGGAAGTCGTTGAAAAGACCCCTTACAATGTGTCAGCTGACCTTCTTGCTTCAATTAAGTATATTTGTATTATATACTTTGATTTTCAGAAATTTAAATACTATAATGCGTAGCTTTATAACCATCTAACTTTCACCTTTAATTGCATCGAAAATGGTTCAGGCGTTTTTAAAAAAACTAAATATTGTTAGTATGTAAAAATGAATTTTCTCGATTTCGTCCATACAAAACGGCAATTTCATACTTTAACCCCTAATATAAGAACCAGTAAATGTAGTATATAAAATGAAATTTGTAACAGACCTCTGTACTTTAGAGAAAAACGTGCCGGAGGACTTTATTAAGGCAACAGAAGCTTATACAATATATATTTTTTAATATTTTCTTGGTCTATTTGTATGTTTGCACACGCATCACCCAAAAGCTATTGCATGGAATTAAACGCAGTGTTTACCCGTCTAAGTCTAAATTAAATATCTATTTTCATAACCAGTCCCATTTTTTACGAATTCGCGAGTGATAACAAGTAGGTTCATAATATTTTTTAACTAACTCTACATACAGTGGTGCTGAGATAAAACTTTCCAGTATTCAATGTGTCAGTTTATATCGTAAATTCGCGACACTCTGTGCCAGTACTGTTTAAACATTTCGCATGCTCTCTTGAACCTGTCAAATGGATACGAATTTCGGCCGCAAACTTTTTTGGCAAGCACTCATAAAAGTCGTTTCCTTTAAGCTCGAAGTTACAAGTAGTTCTCGTACTCTCTAATAAAATTTATTTAATCAAACTTTATTACAGATATGAAAAATACGGAAAGTGTGCTGGAAGCCATGAGGCATTATTTTTACATTCTTATTAGTCAGTACCTATCTATTAAGACAACATTTATTCTTCTTATCGTATAAAAGTAGTCTGGTGTCATAGTTTTTTTATACGCCTATTACAAGCCTCTGACTGCATCTAAATAACTAATTTGTTTTGACAAATCGATCAATTTGTACTCATTTGTTTGAAATTCAAATTTAGTAGACATTTCTAGGTTTCGATTTCACTTTCAAATAACAAAACTTACTATTTAGATTCAACTTTAAGGTTATCTTGGAATACTGCTCGAATTTCCAACAGCTGGTCTAATTTCGAAGTCAATGATTAAAATATACGCTAAGTTCGGTTAGTGTATAGTAAAAATTTCTTTATCTACTTATCATTCACGAAGTTTTTGAATTGGTTTTGGTTCGGGATTGTTGTTTTTACGAGGAAAAGAGAAGTTGGTGCGTGAAATAAATAAAAAAAATGTGAATATCATCACGGACATTGTCAAGATCCAAATCCGTTAGCGGTGTTTTATGGGATTCGGAAACAAAAATAGTTATCACAAACACTGACATGTGAAACTATACCAAATGTAGATTATTTGATGACTTATCCGGGAATCGAACCTTCTAAGCTGGCAACCCCTTGAAAGCCGATTTCTACACCTTTTGACCACTGTGGTTGTTGAGTTTTTACAACACAACATTAATGTGAATCCCTCGATCGTGAGTTATTCCAGACACAATTGAAATCAATTGTTATCGTGGCACCCGAGTGCCTCCTGGGGGTTGAGGGATTAATGCAGATATTTTCATAAAGTAGAAAAGGGCGGTGCTACTTTTACTATGTGCGACACACGACTCAATGGACAATAACAAAACTGACCTCCAGTAACTTAAACTAGCCTTTCCTTGTTGGGTGATGTTGGCGATGTTGTAGACAAGCCTCAGGAAATCTGATCAACCCCGCGAACTTTGCTGTCCAAAGTAACAGGACATCCTCTTTTAGATTTGCTTTCAAGTGCTTTTTAACTTTGTTTCAGTTAGTCACAATGCACCACAAAGCAAATGTTAAAGTTATGGATAAACTTCAACTAACGGGCTAGCTAGAGATGTAAACTCTTTTCATAGTGTAAACTCGATAAACGAAGCTCTGTTACATAAAACATATGAACTAATAATGCGTCGTCCCAAACGTAGAAATAGAAGAGAATATAAAAGAAAAATATGACTGTGTCACCATTATTTCTCGAGACTATCATTTCTCGTATTTCTAACCCCCTTATTTATAAATAAGTGAAAGTAATTACTTGACTACAAGTAATTACTTGAGAGACAATTTGTATGCCTTAATCAAGAAATTACTAGAAGTTATAACTACCAAAAGTTAGTGACCAATTTCTTTCACTTAAGCACTAGGTATGAAAACTTCAAGTTATGACTTTCTTAAGCAATAAGTAATTACTTCTTTATAAATACGGAGGTAAGTATTGGTTTCTTGAATTTAGATTTAAGATTATAAAGAGATCACAGAGAACTCATTTCAATTAGAAAATGTATTTAATACTTATTGTAACAACTGGATTAAAAAGCTGACGTCATCACGAATTCCAAATAATTTATTCAAATTCAAATTCAAATCATTTATTTCAGACACACACGAGTCCACATGGCATAATTAATTATTAGAAACGGAAAGTGAAATAAATAAAGTAAATAAAGTTGCGTCAGTCACGAATTACAAAACAAATAACATTAAAAACACGGAAAAATATATATATACCTAAATACGAAAATTAAAATTACCTAATGTGCAGCTGATCCCACCTTGTACCGTTTAGTCCTTTTAGGTCGGGTGGTAACATAGATAGGTAGAAATAACAACAAGGTATTTTAAAGTAACAATCACAATTATTATAATATCGATTTCTCAGGGTAGTGGTGAGATCATAATTACAACCAATCAGATACCAGTCTTGTATATGGAATGTCAAAACCACTGTCCTCGGAACCGGAACCCGATGAAGCGTAGACCGATGGGTAGGTGATGCAGGGTGCGCAGACAGGCAATTAGGTAGGGTGCGGGGAAGGCCGTGCAGTCAGGCTTCCCGACCGGAACATGGACCCTGGAATTCCGGAAATCGGACACTTTTAGGAAAGTCTGATTTCATATGTATGACTGCGACATCAGGCCGGAAGCGGTGAAAAGCGGATCAGAGGGAATGATTGATGCAAGAAATAGTAGTTAATGATGTGGCAGTCATACATAATCACACTGAACTTAAAATTAAGCAGCTAACTATAAAAGGTAATTAACTAAGTTGCTATTTTTAAAATGACAATTTTACCTACGTCATTTCAAGGAAAAATCATTAGCATAATAGACACGAAAACTGTAGGCATAGTGATAGCGATTATAAGTAAAAGGCTTAAGATTAATTACAATAAATTAGATGACCCTCGAAGGCCATGAAGGTCATGCAAGGTCGTGTACGCATGACATTTTGCGTACATGGATGGATACAATATTTATTCTTACAAAGATCTAATTCTACATTGCATAAATACAGTGAAAGATGAATGAATAGCATATTACTGAGCGTACTACTCATGTAGGCAATGTCTACTTTTTTTTTATACTAAGTAGGCAACTACTACTAGGTACTAAACTAGGTACTAAATCTAGGCATTATGAATAAATTGCAACACTCACCCGATATCGGGGTAAATAACACTGATTTTAGAAAAATATTTAATGAAATTAAATATCACACTCTGGTAGTAACGAGTGAGTACTTTTAGGTATTAGCAGTACGTCCTTGCGTTTAGTCAGTGTGGCTCGGACTGTTGAAGACGATTCCTAAGTGATTTTCGCAGAGTGCCCGTCGCCGCGCTTTGGCCAAACCTGTTTCCATACATCGTTCCTTCTAGCTCATAGGCACTACGCCCGGATAATAAATTAACACACGTTCGCGCCCGGGTTTGCTTATAGTTTTTTATTTAGTTTTGTATATTTGTTTTTGTAAATGAGTAGGATCTTAATTATTAGTTTCTTTTATAATAGTTCATAAGTTTAGGTTGTTTCAAGTCGTTTTATTTTAATATTATTTTCATTAAAATTATACTAGTTAAGTTTAGTTAAGTTTTTATTAAGTTAGTTTTAGGATAATGTAATGAACCGTTACAACCTCATAACACATGGGCAGTCCACTCTTTCAGCAACAACGCGCAAAATGCTATTAGTGCCCCCGCGAACACGGCTCAGCATCGAGGCGGCTCGTTTCCGGAGGATGGCATGGAAGCCATCTGTGCGAGCCTCCGCAAACATACCTGACGCGCTGCAGTACCGCGGTAGCCCTAATAACACTCTGAACGCGTTGTTGTATTGGACTCGAAGGGCGTTGATTGTCTTCAGCGTATAGCTTACCCAGAGGTTACACGTATAGAAAGACTGACAGAAAGCCTTAAAAAGTATCACCTTAACGGGTTCTGAACAACGTGCAAACCTGCGAGCCAGCATATTGCTTCTTACAGCTAACGCCCTCCGCTCCCTTTCGATGTCCTCATTATCAGACTGGTCAGCCGTCACCCAATGGCCCAGATACTTAAAACGCGTGACTTGTTTAAGTGCCACACCACCCAAATAGACAGGGGGTACAAGTGTGAGCTTCTGATCGCGAGACTTAAACATCATAAGTTCACTTTTATTGGCGTTGTATCTAAGCCCATGGGCTTCGGCATATTCCTCACATATTTTAACAAGTTTTCGAATGGCATTTATTGAGGGAGCCAGCAACACCATATCATCAGCACAGCTTAGGTTATTAATGAATTTTCCGTCTATGGAGCAGCCAAAACCAGCGCCGCTGAGTTCCTCAATAAGCCCATTCAAATACAAATTAAACAGAGAAGGAGACGTTAAGCCCCCCTGTCTCACGCCGCACCTTAGCTTGTACTCATTTGAGACCTCTCTTCCCCATCGTACAATATTTATTTGATTTTTATTTTTATTTTATTTTATTTATTGTAAGGAAACATACAGTTAATAAATGTAACATATACAAATCATATAAAAAGTACATAAACCAGTTAAGTCTCCACTGATAACTATACATAAATATCGAACGAGCAGCTAAATGAACCTACTAATGAATACAATTAAAAATGCAGTGGCTAAAATATAAACAAAAAAAACAACAAGTAAGAAAATAAAATACTACACTAAGTCATATATCAGTACCTCTAATGTGCCTTTTGTAATTCTTAAGAGTCATATTAAAGATATCCAGATTAAGATTTATTTTATTGTAAACTCTACAAGCGCGGCTGGTAAAGACATTACCTGCATATTTTGTAGATGATAGAGGCTCACAAATAACGGACGGCTACGAGAGCTCAAACGGGGGCATCTGAGCGAGATATTACTTATAAGATATGGGGAATCAACATTATTATTCAAAATATTAAATAAAAATAACTGGTCTCTTTCTGTACGGCGCAAGGATAATGATGTTATTTTAACTGACACAGGGGGATTCTTATTACGCAACTTGTAATTTAAATGTCTTAGAAATTTGTTTTGAATTCTTTCGATAGCATCAATATACTTTTTATACATACGATTCCAGACAGTAGATCCATACTCCAATATAGAGCGAACAAATGAGTTGTACAGCAGGAGTACACTGAATGCATTATTGAAATCTTTAGACGTTCTAAGAATGAAACCCAGCATTTTAAAGGCTTTGGCAGTTATGATGTTAATATGAGAACTAAATGTTAATTTGCTGTCAAGGTGTATACCGAGATCTCTTATCTGCGAAACTCGCTCCAAATGAATACCATTCAAGGAATAATCGTAGAAAACAAGTTTAGACTTCCTCGAAAAAGTAATGATACTGAACTTTTTTACATTAAGGTCCAAAAAATTGACTGAGCAATACGAACAGAGCCTATTGAGATCCTGTTGCAAAAGGATGCAATCAGAAGGTGATTTAATTATTCTAAAAATTTTCATGTCATCGGCATACAAAAGTATTTAAGAGTTTACAAACAACGTGGAAATATCATTAATTAACAGATTGAACAATAAGGGCCCCAAATGCGAGCCCTGGGGCACCCCGGATGTAACTGGAATAAATGACGAGCAAAAGCCTTTAATAGTTACAGCTTGATTCCGTTCTCGAAGATATGATGTAAGCCAGCGCAACAAGTCACCGTGGATTCCCACTGTATATAACTTGCGCAGTAACAACGGATGCAGGATCTTATCAAAGGCTTTGGAGTAATCGGTATAGATGACGTCAATCTGAGAACCTCTTCCCATAGCAGCTACCTGGTGCACAAATTCATTAAGATTAGTCTCTGTCGATTTCTTATTCATAAAACCATGTTGTTGAATAATAATATGGGGACGGATAGTTGGCAAAATACTGTCATAGATCATTTTTTCGAACATCTTGGCCACTGTACACAGCTTTGAAATGGGTCTGTAATTGCTTATGTCATGTTTATCACCTGACTTTAAAACTGGAACCACAAATGAACGTTTCCAGACTAACGGCATGATTCCAGACTCCAACGACTTTTTAAAAAGCAGCCATATCGGAAAAGCAAGCTGTTTGTGACATGATTTTAGAAAAATGGGAGGGAGCCCATCAGGTCCTGTGCTCTTACTGGAGTCTGTTGGATGTATGAACGCCTACACAAACTAAACGCAATGTTTTAGTTATGCACGTCTGCTGTCTATAGCATAGCAGCGCCCTCTTCCTCTCATCGATGTGCACTGTTACGGTCCATGTTTTAATTTCTTTATTCAAATAAACTAGTTATAGTTATAGATTGTCTTTGCCTTTATTTCATCAGGTTATGGGCCGTCCCAAGCCTGCCGTTTAAAGTTATTTTTGTATTTTGTTCAGTACTTACAGTGTTAAAGTTAAAAGTAAAAATAGCAAGCATCATAACCTCACTTTTAGTTACCGGGCTCGCGAGTATTTTTACTTTTCAGCTAACTGATTGATTTGTACAATATAAATATGGCTGGAAGTAATTCAATGATGTCTATTGAGAAGTTAATGGGTCGTGAGAATTGGGCAAGCTGGAGTTTTGCTGTTAAGGCCTATCTCCAACACGAAGATTTATACAACTATGTGTTAAAAGAACCAACTGCTAGTGATCCTAACTCAGTCAAACAAGACATCAAAGCCAAGTCAAAGTTAATTTTATTAGTTGACCCGATTTTATATGTACATATACAAGAAGCCCAAAATGCAAAACAGGTATGGGATAATTTGGCAAAGGCTTTCGAAGACAACGGTTTAACTCGGAAAGTTGGTTTATTGAAAGAACTTATTAATACCAATTTGGAAAACACTTCATCTGTAGAAGACTATGTCAACAAAATAATGACAGCCGCGCACAAATTGAGAAACATTAAATTCAATGTAGATGATGAGTGGTTGGGCACTTTAATGTTGGCAGGATTGCCAGAAGTATACAGGCCTATGATTATGGGCTTAGAAAGTTCCGGTATGAAGATTAGTGCTGATTTAGTAAAAAATAAATTGCTACAGGAAGTAAAGACTTCAGACACTACCGCTCTTTATACAAACACAAGGAGAAAGCAAGAGTTTAAGAATGATAAAAAGGGCCCAAGGTGCTTTAGTTGTAATAAATATGGACATCTCAGCAAATATTGTAGGAATAAGAAAACAAGTTATGATAATAAAAAAGATAAAAATACTGGATATGTGGCAGCTTTTTCAGCATCCACAGCAAATGACTCCAAATTCTGGCATGTTGATTCAGGAGCATCCATGCACATGACTATGCACCGGGACTGGCTCACTGATATCACTCCTTCATCCGTACCGTACATAAGAATAGCTAACAACAAGGTGTTAAAGGTTGAATGCTGTGGTAATGTATGTATAAATGCATATGCACAAAATGGTAGCACTGATTCAATACAGGTGAGGAATGTTTTATATATACCAGAATTGAAAACTAATTTGTTGTCAGTTAGTAAAATAATTAAAAGTGGAAATAAAGTCACTTTCAATGATCATGGCTGTCAAATCTATAATTCAAGTAATAAGTTAGTTGCAACAGCTAAATTGATTAATGAGACATATTTGTTAAATACTTTTAAAAGTCAAGAAATGCAAGGCATGATGGCTAAGGCTGATGATGATATGTATCTGTGGCATCAAAGGATGGGGCACTTAAATTTCTCTAGTCTTAACAAGTTAGCTAAATGTACAGAAGGTGTGAAACTGTTGAAATCAGAAAATTCCACATGCGTTACCTGTCTTGAAGGAAAGCAAACAAGAAAGCCGTTCCCCGATGAAGGCTCCCGTGCAACCAGTTTGCTAGAGCTTATTCACAGTGATGTGTGTGGACCGATGAAGCACACTTCTATAGGAGGAGCAAGGTACTTTGTTACCTTTATTGATGATTTTTCTCGACGAGTACATGTATATTTTATTAAAAATAAGAGTGAAGTACTAGAAAAATTTATGGAATTTAAGAACAGAGTAGAAAATGAATTGGGTACAAAAATTAAAACTTTTAGAAGCGACAATGGAACCGAATATAAAAATAAAAATTTTGAAGTCTACTTAAAGAAACATGGAATTCTGCACCAAACGTCTAATCCTTACAGCCCTGAGCAGAATGGCCTCAGTGAGCGTATGAACAGAACTTTGATAGAGCGCGCCAAATGTATGATTTTAAATGCAGAGTTGCAGGTCACGTTCTGGGCAGAAGCTGTTGCTACAGCTGCATATATTGTGAACCGATCGCCTACCTGCACTCTATCTGATGTGACACCTCATGAAGTCTGGACTGGCACGAAACCTAATCTGAAACATATGAGAATATTTGGATGTTCTGCAATGGTGCTCATTCCTAAAGAAAATAGAACTAAGCTTGATGTAAAGTCCGTAAGCTAATATTTGTTGGCTACAGCAATGGCACAAAAGGCTACCGATTCATAGATCCTGAAACAAAAAAAGGAATTATAAGTAGGGATGTTGTATTTCTAGAAGCTTCTATTAAAAGAAATAAAGTGGATAATGTACCTAAAAATGAAAAAGATATTATTAAAAATTACATAGAAATAGTAGAAAATAAAAATGAAAATGCAAAGACAATCTGTTGCAAATCTGTTGAAAATGCAAAGAAAGATTGTAATAAAAAAAAAGAAAAGAAGACTACTTCCTTATCTCTGTGTAATGAACCCGCAGTACCTGTGGAAAATAACACTGTTAATGAAATCCAAGAAAGTGAAACACAGGATGTACTAGTATCTCCAAATTCTGTTTCAGATGATTCCGATCAATTTGAAGACATTAGTGACGAGACATATGTACCTGAAAATATGACGTTTGACTCTCCGCCAATGTCTCGTATGACTTTGAGACCACGACAAAGGAGAGAGCAACTTAATGATACTCATCAGAATCCGTCATCGCTATTGTGTCAAAATATTGAGTCAACAATTCATTATTTAAACAATGATCCGCAAAGTCTTCAGGAGGCTCTCAGCAGTGAAAATGCTGATGAATGGAAAAAAGCTATAGATGAAGAATACCAGTCATTGTTAAAAAATAATACATGGACATTAGTTGACTTACCAGAAAGAAAATCAGTAATTCCTAGCAGATGGGTTTTTAAAACCAAGATGGATGACAATGGATCTATTACACGCTATAAAGCTAGATTGGTGATCAAAGGATATAAACAAATTAGATACAATAGTCAACCTACTAATCAGCATTGGGTGGCTTTGAAAAGAGTCATGAGGTACCTGAAAGCAACTATGTATATGAAACTGGTTTACAGGAGAAATGTTGATGAAAATGAAAATATTTCAGGCTATTGCGATTCAGACTGGGCAAATGATACTGAAGACAGGAGATCTTGCACAGGCTACATATTTTTATTTCAGGGTGCCGCAATAAGCTGGAATTCTAAGAAACAGCAGACCATAGCTCTTTCTACAACCGAGGCTGAATATATGGCTCTAGCGTCAGCCATTCAGGAAGCTCTTTGGCTGAAACAGCTGGCAGACGAACTTCAACCTGAATTTAAAGGTACGCCTATCACTCTTTACTGCGATAATCAGAGTGCCATTAGTCTGTCACGAAAAGCTGTCTACCACGCACGCAGCAAACACATAGATGTTCGTTATCACTTTGTGCGGGATAAAATTGTTGCAAAACAGATATCACTGCAATATAAGTGCACTAGAGAAATGGTTGCGGACATTTTGACGAAGGGACTCCATCGACCTAAGCATGACAGCTTCACCACATCAATGGGTTTAATTTTAAAGCGTCTGCGTTCAGGAGAGGATGTTGGATGTATGAACGCCTACACAAACTAAACGCAATGTTTTAGTTATGCACGTCTGCTGTCTATAGCATAGCAGCGCCCTCTTCCTCTCATCGATGTGCACTGTTACGGTCCATGTTTTAATTTCTTTATTCAAATAAACTAGTTATAGTTATAGATTGTCTTTGCCTTTATTTCATCAGAGTCCAGCATTTTTAAATATTTTTCTACCTCTAGTTCAGATAAGAAGACAGAGCCTATAGAGATGTTACCAGCCGAGAGCGTATCTACAGGGTTTAAAACAGGACCATTAAAACTAGGCAATTGCGAATTAGTCCGAAAAACTGTCTGAAAATATTCATTAAACATATCACTGATTTCTCTACCATCCGATGAAGTACGTCCTGAGCCATACATGGTACCTGGAAGGTCTCCGCTTGCTTTCTTTGATTTAATAAACGACCAGAAATATTGACTATTCAACCTAATTTTTTGCTCAGAGTTATATATAAATTTTTCATAACACATAAACTGAATCTGTTTCTGTCTTTCTCTCAAAATCTTAAAGGTATCATAATCATGATTTCGACCATACCGTTTCCATTTTTTATGAAATTTTAGTTTTTCTGCAATGATTTTGATTAGCGGTTTGGAGTACCAGCAAGGATATCGATTTACTCCTTTAACAATTTTAGTAGGTATGTGACGTGAAATTATATGCTCTATAATCTTATAAAAACTGTCCACAGCATCGTCAATATTTAAAGCACCAAGCTGTTCCAGCCAGTTGATTTCAGAAAGGTCGCTATTTATCGCATCATAGTCAGCTTGTCGAAACAATCGAACACTGTGAGTAGAGGGCTGTAAACATGAGAGGATTTTTGTACCAATACTCAAAGATAGTGACTACTTCACTTGGGAGACCTCTGGGACCTCTTGGGAGGCTTCTGTCCTCATTTTATTCCACAACAATTCATAGGACACCAAATCAAAGGCTTTCGACAGGTCAAGGAAGCATGCATAAACCGGAGTTTTCTTGTCAGTGTAATACCGGACGGTATGCTTCATGCACAGTATAGCAGTCTCTGTGGACAGTCCACACCTAAATCCGAACTGCGCTTCATTTAACTGCAGATGAACGTTTAGGATTCCTTCAAGCAAACCGTCCAGCACTTTTGCAATAGTTGTGGCCAATGAAATGGGTCTATAATTATTTTTGTCAGATGGATCGCCAGTTTTATTTTTGATTATTACAACCACTGTTTTTATACACTCTATTGGTAAGTATGAGTGACGTACGCAAAACGTATAGAGCAAAGAGAGTACCCTAGGCAGGTGAACACCTGCGTACTGGAGATGCTCGATACCAAGTCCATCGTGTCCCAGGGTTTTTCCACGTCTCATACGTTTTATAATTAGAGCTACCTCTTTAGCTGTAAATTTAGTTGGCACCCTGGACTCGACAGACCCAGAGCTAGGGTTTTCTAGCACATAAGCCTGAGATGATGGTTCCACATAAAAGTGATCTTTAAATAAGTTTGCAATATCTCGAGGCTTGGTCACACCACTTACACTAAGAGGTACAGTAGATCTAGGGCTTAGTCTCTTAGTGTATTTCCAGAAATTTTTAAAATCATTTTTAGCGTGATGCGACGCCAAAATGTCCATCTTTAACCTTTCTTGATTATTTTGACACCATTTAAGTTTAGCTTTAAATGCACGCCGAGACTCCGCCATATTTTTTATAAAAAGTACCATTCAATGGACTACCATTCAATCACCATGCCTGAAAGCTAGACCGCGCCGCAGCATGAGCAGCCTTTATGTGTTCGTTCCAACCAACCACCTCACGCTTTTTTTTGACACGGGTCGGTCTATTTGAGGTGGCCTCAGCTGCTTTCATCAATACATCAATTATACTATTATATAACCTATCTATAACTAGCCTATGCTCAAAATTATTACAAACAGTGTCACAACATTTAGTTAATTCAATTGGAAAATCAATTTCCCGTAACCCTTTGTGACATAATTCCTTATATTTTATTATTTGTTCTTCATTTCTATCACCCCATACAACTTTGCTAATATGTCCTACTATTTCTAAAGGTGGTAGTAGTAGAAGAAGTAACAAAATCTAAATCAACACTCAGTTCAAGAGGAAAATGGTCAGACCATGTACAATCATAGTGCACCCGCACATCAACCACTGATTTCCATGGAGACTCAGTTATTAAGCAGTGATCTAACCAACTCGTGCTACCGTGAGCATCGCTAATAAATGTGAACGTATCAGAGTCTATACCAAGTTTTTCAATGTCTGCACAAATCCACTTTTGCTCATAGCAAAATTTTATTGATTAAGAGTTTGAATGTTTTATATGTTTTTTTTACTGTTTTATAAAAACTCGTCAAAAATTTAAACGACCTCTGTGGTGGAGTATCACAAATAAAAGTTAAAAATATAATATTATGAACAAAGAAATCTGAACAAAATAATTTTACTTTTTATCTAAATATGAGATATGTTTTTATTATATTTATTTTGAAATAGATATGTTAGAATAAATATTTTATTAATAAGTGAAGGTTACTTATTATTTTTTATCCAGACTTATTTGAGAGTAAATAAAACTAATCTAGATCAAGCATTGTGTCTGTTGATTGATTCAAGTAGACTTCCTTAGACATTTACGAATTGTATTACGAAAAAGGCAATTTTATCGAAGCAAAAAAAATGGATTCTTCGTAAAAAGGATGAAGCCGTCTCGCCGTGGCGCTTTTTATGACATATATGATTTATTGACTCCGTTCGGCCGATCTATCTGATGTCTGGGGATAATTTTATCTCATTCATTGGCTAGTTTGAGCCCTTGGCGCTCTTTGCGTTGACCTTCATTTGTTAAATAAGTATTATATTGCGCAACTGTATAAAGCGCAATCCCATAGGTAAAGAACCTAATACAGTCACATCTGTCATATGAAGGGGTTTTAAAACGCGAGAGTTTATTTATCGATATACTAATAATAGGTTGACTTGAGTGTTTTAATACCTAAATATGATGCAGTTGCATCCACATATTTATATATACTAAAAGGAACAATTAAATTAAACAAAATAGATAAGAAACAAAGATAGTAGGTACATTAAAACACTTTCCGGAATGCTAAAAACAACAACACGATTGATAGAAAATTGTAAAGCGCGATCTGGGAAGCGTGGTAAATTACGTTTTAACTGTGGGATTAAGTAATTTTGGTGTTTGTTCCAATTACTAGTATTTTCTTGCATTTTGCTACCCTTCTACTAAAAGTTACTAAAAATATAATTTCCTCTACCTAGAGTCGTCTAGTGTTGTCGTTGGTTGGTTGGTTTGTCTACACAAAATGGTTTCGGCTGGACATTGAAATTGAAATAGGTAGTAAGCTTCATTACTTATTGTTTTCGGGTTAGTTAGATACACTAATAGAAACCTTGATCATAAGCAGTCCTGTCCTTTTACCATTTAGGCCTTTTATAAAGCCAATCACTCCACTTCTTTATCCAGCCACCTTAATTATCCTTATATTTGTTCACTATTCTAAAAAAAATTGTTGGTAGGATACTCTCGACTTTTTTTTTAAGAACTAAACCGTTGTTAGGAAGTTATTATGTCTTCCAACTAAATCAAACACCAAATTTTACTGGTCATTTGAAAAAAAAAAGTCTATCTTTTTGTGATGGCAAACAAAATAACTTCGAATCCAGTAAATATACGCTCTTGCTTTTTTATTCCGTCTCTGTGACAGTATTAGTGATTTTTGTTGCAAAAATAGCAGGCTCCTACGCACATAATTGGATTGATATAATCTTTATTTTCCTTACATGGATCTACGTCTAAATAACGTCAAGATGTCAAATGGTATCGAGTTGAGCGACTATCGAGTTTTTTGGCCGAACAGTGTATCTGTCGCAGGGATTTTGCCATAGACGTGATATTATAGTTTCAGTAATCAAATTATAATTACACTGATTATTGTCAATGACGGCTGGTTCGTATAATTTTACGGGCTCTTTTCAGTGATATTGTTATTTCACTAGGCCGCAATATAGTGATATTATAATAAATCTAGGTTATGTTAGGTTTCACTAGTGAAGTTATAATATCACGGCTTTAATAATATCCCTGCCACATATCCAACACAAGTTAGTTGCTATTAAATAAGAATTAGAAGAAGACTATCCAGTTGTGACAATATCAAAGCAAAAATTCAGCTTATTAGCTTTTAAAAAAATATTTTGAACAAAAAATTTACAGACTTAATCTACGGTAGAAGCCACTTTATGAGCCAGTACATGATGACTTTAAATTTATCTTTCGTCCTCAATCGAACACATTATAATGTATTAAGTCACTTTACCACCATATAGGTACGTAAATGTTTGTACAGTCTCCTCAGGAATTCCATTGCGGCATCACTCGTGGTATAAAACATTGAGTGGGACACACGACGGACGGGGCTGTTTGCCGGTTGAAATATGCACTCGTTGAAAAAGTAGAGCTAATACTCGAAACGGTCGCCTTGTTTCGAATGCTTTTAAACAATGTATAATCATCTTTTATATATATAATTCTTCTGTAAATGTGTATGTCACTGAACTTCTCTCAAACGACTGGACCGATTTTGATGAAATTTTTTGTGTGTGTTCAAGGGGATCTGGGAATGGTTTAGATTCACAATTTTGTCGGGGATAATGTTAGGTGTAGTCCAACCCTAAATTTTTTTTTATTTTTTAGACAAAATTTTTAATTTCTATTTTTTTATGATACAACATACAAAAATACATACGAGTACAATCCTAAATTTACCCCTATTTTTTAATAGCCATTTTAGTAATTTAATCATTTTTCATGCCGCTCGATAACTGATCAATTATCGTCTTTTTTGTAAGGGTAGGGTAGGGGTAGGGAAGGGTTTAGGGTAGGGGTGGGGGTAGGGTAGGGGTAGGGTATGTGTAGGGTAGGGTAGGGTAGGTTAGGGGTAGGGTAGGGGTAGGGTAGGGTAGGGTAGAGGTAGGGTAGAGGTAGGGTAGGGGTAGGGTAGGGGTAGGGTAGGGGTAGTTTTTTTTTTTTAGTTTTTTTTTACGACTACCTCCAACATGATCGGAGCCTATATTTTCTATTAAAGTTTAAAAATTATCTTTTCCAACTTAGGTCAAGCCTTCTACAATAATATTCAGAGCTATATTTATTTTGCTGTATCTATTACTTAAGTTTATGTATATTCTTCTTCTTGAATTTCAGGGTAACTTTTCTGCAATCTACTTATCTAATGTAACTATTATGAATTTGGTCTTTATTTTATGGATGCTACTCGTCTAATGATTTTACTATAATTTACTACTATATATCTGCTTTAATTATTTCAATCATAACTAAATTATCTTAATTTCCATCTCTTTTTGCAGGGTCACAGTAAGCTTATACTTTTATTTATATATTTTTTATCTACCTTATTTTTGTTCATCTCATACTTATTTTCAGAATACATCTTCTATTCTAGACTTTTTCATTTATTATTAAGCTCGTTATGTTTATGTATATGTGAATCTACTATATATTCAATATATGTGACACAATACCTATTTTTGCTTTTATTCCTTTGTATTTCTTTCACCGCTAAATTTTTGCAAAGTTCTATAAATATGTCCCTTACTGTTCTTGTTATTTTAGAAGCCTTTTCTATTACCCTGTCGATCCCCTCCCACATATCTCTTCCGTCCTGTTTCCTACAAAGTTTTATCAATTTTTTTATTTCTTTATGGACTGTCACATCATAATTTTCTTTCTTTTGTAGGTACTCAACTGCTGCCCATCGCTTGGACCACCACGGCATGGTAAGTTTTCCTGTTTTATTTATATTTCTAATTTTGTGTTTGCAGATTTTTATATTTGGTTCTGTTAATTTTTCTAATTTTGCTATTTTATTGGATTTATTTAATTTTTCCGTTGTTATTTGTTTTTCAGGCGTGATTTGGGTAAATTTCTCACGAAATTCTTTGAAATCACCCTTTTTTGATTTAAATTTGATTGACCCGACAGCAAGAACACTTGCAGTCTGGTCAATGTGTTTCCTTATAGATTTATTGAATTTTAAGCTGAGTGTTTTGCCGTTGTGGTCCAAGCTCATGAGGTCCTCTACCACTTTTCTGTTTTCCACCAGGTTCGCGCTGCCTTTAGTGTGTACTGTGCCGTCTGCTCGACCATTGCGCGTTTTGCCTCTTCGTATGCCCTCCGGGACGCCTTTAGCAGTACGCCGTTGACGCCCTCGCTATGGCGTCCCATTTTCTACGAATGGGGCAGTCTTGGCTGAACGCATTATGGGAGCTAATTTGGCTCGGCTGCAGTTAATACACTTCGGTGTCTCCTGTGCAAGCCTTTCGGGGCAGCTCACGCACAAGTGTAGTCCGCCGCAATAACTGCATACGTCCCCGGTCTCCTTGCAATATTTGCGGCTGTGCCCATAGCCCAGGCAACGCGAACACTGGACCAAGGGTGATTGGTCCTCCACCACAATCTGTTGGAGGTCTATGTGGACTCTTCCCTGGTCAGTCGCTCGCTTCCAGATTGTGGGGGACACTGTGATGACGATGTGAGAGGTATGTGGGTTTCTGGTTTTCTTTCTGAATTTAACTTCCACCCTGTCCTCCTCGTTTTCGAGGCCATGAAAGAGGCCCCGGTTCTGGTTCCTAAGAGCTTCCAATACATCAGTATCACTATGTATCGTGAGAACGCTCTTAAGAACCAGAAGCGGGTCCCTGTTTTTCATTTCCTCGACTACGAGGTTGTTCCCTGCTCTTTCTATTCTTTCCTTGATCTTCCTTCTGTCTTCTCTCGTTTCGCATCCCATTATAATCTTCCTGTCTTTAGCCTTTCTAACTTTTTCTATCTTTATCCATCCCTCTTTTGCGTCGACTGCTCTTCTGACCCTTTCCAAGACTTCCTCCCCAGTATCTTGGTCGTTTTCGGAGGTGATGACCACAGAGTGGAGTGCTCTACGCTCCGGCACTTGCCTGGTGTTCGGTTCGGCTGCCGCTACTCTCGCGTAGGTCATTTGTTCAAAGTTCTGTGTTTGGCCATCTATCATGGTCTTAATTTCCATAAGCTGTTTGTTATTTTCAGCGAGCAGTCGATTATTCTCCTCCATCTTGTTGATGAGGAGATCTCTCTCTCTACTTTCCAGTCCTCTAACTTCCTGCTCCTTCATCGTTGGAGTGTCGCCATCATTCTCCCTCTGATCCTCGTCCCCTCTAGTCATTTTCTTTTTTGCAGGTGCGGCTCCCGACGCCTCCTTCACAAGTTGGTAGAGATTATCCACCGCTAGAGTGATCCCGGCCTTAAGGTCGGCTCTCAGATTGCGGGATTCTCCTATCTGGGTCTTCGCTTTCACGAGCCAAACACTGGCCCGGGTCACTCTATCGGAGGACTTCGGTTGGTCCGTCGCTGGCCTCGGCGACACCGCAGCAGCGTCTACAGATGCTCTGCGCGTCACTCCCTTCACTTCAGAGGGGGCCGCTGCCTTCTGTTTCGCCTTCTGCAGTGCCCCCGAGGCCTTCGCCGTTTCCACTTTGGTTGGAGAGTGTGAATGCGTGGTTGACGCACACTGCATTTGAGTCATCCTGGACTCCAGTTCTCCTATGCTTCGTCTCACGTTTGTTCGATGCGTCGTGGACTTTACCGGAGAGGGTCCTGCCTTCTCCTTGTTGTTTGACGGTGATATTTCAGGACTCCTGTCAATTCCCTTTTTTGCGGGTGTTCTAAATCCGAACATGTTTACTGTGGTAGGTTTAGACAGCGAGCGAGGAGAACGGAGACCAGCGTGGGAGAGGTCAGAAACAAAATCAACTGCGTGCACCGAATACGATGCACAGCAACAATATAAAATTGGTAAAAGATTTTATTCAGTGTTCAATAAAACACCGTCGAAGTAAATTTTGTCTTAAACTAAGTATGCCGGCCAATAGGCCAGGCTTACAACCTGATAAAAGCTAATTAAGTGCAGTTTGCTCACTGCAACTGGGCACTTGTGTCTATGACCGTCAATAAAATTTTAAAATTAAGGGTAATTTATTTAATAATTTTAAGTCTACTCTATAGAGAGTAGGTCACGAATCTCAGTTCGTTAGGTCCTTATTTTTAAGAAAATTTAATGTCCCTTTATATTTACAGGAGCTGCGGAGGGCGATCTTTGGCACGAGAAGTGTACCCAGGTGACGGCTAGACCCGAACGATGACAAGAAACGAAGAAACTCAAAAGCTAAATTTCGATCGGGTCGGCTCGTTCATCTGCCTGAAAGAATAAGGGTGGGTGGGAGGGCAAATTTTTGGGTTTCCCTCTGCCGGAAAGCGGCGGATGGGGTGTCAGATGAAAGGTCTCGGCGCCGTCTACAATTCTGCGTGCAGAGAAGAGGTGGTGCCGGTATAAAATTTTGATGTTATAACTGAAAAACTGATTTTTTCTATGAAAATAAATGAAAATCTATGAATTTAATGAAAAGCTTATTTTCCAGGGTGTCCAGATAGGTGCAGGAGCAGGCGGAGCAGCAAACCAGTCAACCTCGAAGAGGAAGAAGAGTAGGCGTCCGAGTATAAAGTATGGAAAATGTCGGAAAAACTACTTTTTTAATGAAAATCTAATTGTAGGAAAATGAAAAGTCGACCAGGACTATAGCATACGGTGGCAGCAACAAATTTAAATGTATTCAAAAGAAAAATTTTTGAAAATCGGTCAACTAGAAGACCTTTTTTATTGTTTTTGAGTTGTAGGGTAGGGGTAGGGTAGGGGTAGGGTAGGGGTAGGGTAGGGTAGGGTAGGGTAGGGGTAGGGTAGGGGTAGGGTAGGGGTAGGGTAGTAAAATATTAAAATTTTATAAAATATATACAACCCTAAATTTTTACCCTTATAGCACCAACCCCTATTTTTTGTTAGCCATTTTAGTAATTTAATCATTTTTATGGCAAAACAACGTTTGCCGGGTCAGCTAGTATCTTTATATTATTAATTGAAGAAACACATTTTGAAACAGCAAAGTTGGGCTTAATGACGTAATTATTTCGTAAATTTTCTCTTTATGCGACAGCTAACCATTGAGTTGAACATATTTGTTGTTTGCGGTGCGATTTAGTTTAAAATAAAACCACGAAAATAGTACTTCCAACCAAATATGGGCTTTTCTAAAAAAAAAAACAAAAAAACACGCAATAAGTTTCCATGGTTTACAATGAACAACGTAAATACTATCAAAAACTAATTGTCTAAACTAAAATCATAAACAATGTTATTGTACTAAAAAACTATGATGACAAATAGAGATAATGAATGGAAAGTTTATAATGACGATAACAACATACAAAAACATAAGTGACAGCCAATAACTAAAAAAGAATCAACAGATGCTAGATGTCTTTTATTTATTTTATTAAAAAGATCTACTGGAGATGGTAGGCTATAAGAGCAAATTAAATAACTGCCAAAACTTTTACTAATTGAAAGTGCCGTGTCATTTCGAAAGGCCTAATTGCACTTAATAAATTAAGTGCGATACCTCG
Organism: Anania crocealis; assembly: GCA_949315895.1. Taxonomy (NCBI): domain Eukaryota; kingdom Metazoa; phylum Arthropoda; class Insecta; order Lepidoptera; family Crambidae; genus Anania; species Anania crocealis. Next base: position 5,638,483 of record OX438868.1, read on the forward strand.
TTGCGTAGCGACAGAGGGAACGTAGACCACGTTGGAAGGAAGAAATGGTTCTTGCGTTAATAAGCTACTCGTAGTTAACTAACCTTAACTATTATACATGTATCCCTGATTATCCTTTGACTTTTGATATTCAAATATAATCTATTTCAAAAACGTTATTTATGTCACACTATATGTGAATATAAGGTATAAGTATTCAAAATATATTATTGTATGAGACTTAACATTGTGAATTAAAAAATTCGCAACTCATTTTAAAGATAGTCCTTAATAAAAATAATTTTAATAATATTCATAACTAGTAGTTTATTACTGCCAAAATGTGCAATTTATCTCTAAAGTTTATTTAATATTCCTAACTATGAATTCAGTTTTAACACCTTTCCAGCTGTTAAACATTTCAAAAGATAATTCAGAGCATAAAATTGTCTAGCATTTCAATAATCATGACCCAGTAAAATTTATGAATGCTTTGTGAATAGTGAAATAGTGGGAGTGATAGGACATTGATCGATTTGATTGATTGTTTTTTATTCATTCGTATTATCATTCGTATACGTATTCGTGAATGTAAATAAGGAAAATGGAAAACGGAGTAAGCGAGTAAATTATTGGAAAAGGTAAATGTCGATTAAATTTAACTGTAAACGTTTCGTGCATTTCGTTTTACGGCTATTTGAATGATTTTCCTGCTGTAAAATTTTGGTGCCAAGTAAATATTGAAAATATAAAAATGGATTTCATAGTTTTCCTATTTTAGATGAAAAGTTATTGTAAGTGTTTTACTGTAATTAAGTTGATATGAAATGATAAAAGACAAACATTTTGTAAAACTACGATATTCTTTTTGTACTTAGGTACTGAGGTATATGATATATCTTTTCTTAAAGTAATTACCACTGTTACAATCTATGCGACCAGTCTTGTATGAACTCTTGTCCTTAGAGCATGAAAAGACAAACATTTTGAAAACTACGATGTTCTTTTTGTATTAATCTTTTCTTATAATAATTACCACTTTTACGATCTATGGTGCCAGTCTTATATATAGGTACTCTTGTCATTGATTTAATGCTCTAACGGCCGGTTCCAATAACCTATCTATCTTCAGTTTTGGCATATCGGAGATAGGAAACAGTTTCTATCTCTGTTTTTGCCGTCCAGAGAAACAAAGACTGAAGTTGTTTTCTATCTCCGATATGCCAAAACTGAAGATAGATAGGTTATTGGAACCGGCCGTTAGAGCATTAAATCAATGACAAGAGTACCTATATATAAGACTGGCACCATAGATCGTAAAAGTGGTAATTATTATAAGAAAAGATTAATACAAAAAGAACATCGTAGTTTTCAAAATGTTTGTCTTTTCCTGCTCTAAGGACAAGAGTACATACAAGACTGGTCGCATAGATTGTAACAGTGGTAATTACTTTAAGAAAAGATATATCATTCTTGTCATTTAAAAACCAAGTTAAACATCAAATCGGTAAAAATATTCGGTCATATGTAAAAAAAAGGTACGGGTCAAATTCAGAGGCTTATTAAAGCTAAAATATAGCTGAGATGCATATACGCTGTCATGTTTAAAATTTAATTTCAAACTGAAATGTTGGAAGTATCTCGAGTCACATTAAGTATATACTCGTACCTACGTTTTACGTAACATACTTTTTCTACTAAAACGATGTTGAAACGTTTCTTTTGTAGAAACTTAAAATGAAAAATACACTTCGGATGTCTTTGAAAGTGGAATATTTTGCTTAATTGCTTCTCCGGCGCTCTTGGAAATTTCACAAGACATTTTCTGTGCGTCTTACAGTCTTCTTTTGTTGCATATCACTTTAATACGAGTATCGTTTGACAAAATATAATGGTACATGATCAAAACAAAATGAAGATTCTTTTTTATTACTGTGCATGTAATAAAAGAGAATCTTCATTTTTTATTAAAATGAATTGTCTTCTTATATTGCAAATGCTTGTTTTGATTAACAAGACACTTTTATCTTTATGTTTTATTAACACGTTACCTGTGCATGCCCCACCGCTGGGGCATTTTGAGTTACTCGTCATACGTGAATGCCCCATCGGTGGGGCATGAGTATCTACCAAGCAAGTTTAAAGGCTTGTAACTAAAATTAACTAACTAACTAACTTGCTAAAAAATACCTAATATTTTTTTTATGAACCTGGGTACAAAAATAATAAAACAATGATAATTTATACTATTTTAATAACTAACGCAGCATATTAACCCCAATTTGCGTTTGCACTTATGGATTTGCGTCCATAATCTTAGCTACACAGTTAACGTGTTAAGATATGGTATTGTTATATGCATGTAAGCTGTTTAATTACGAAAAAGGGTGGTACAATTCTGTGACTGCTGATTTATTGTAGTTTTTTGTGCGTTATTCAGATACATAGGAAATTCAGGTACAATTTAAGCTTTCGCGATGTATAACTTATATTTATAAAAGTGTTTTTTGTAACAGTTACGCAATGCATATCGTGTTCAGTTCCATTTCTCATACTTAACTCAAATAAATAAGCCAACCAAGACGAGCCAAGACGACCATTTGGATCAGCGGTAGTAAACGCTGCTTCTGAGCCATGGGTCGCGGGTTCGATCCCCGCACAGTACAAATATTTGTGTGCATGAACATGTCTGTTTGTACTGGTCTGGGTGTTTTCTATGTATTATAAGTATGTATTTACAAAAAAAAAAGTATATAAGTAAGTTTATCGGTTGTCTAGAACCCCATACGACAGGGTACTTAATAGTAGCTTAATTTGGGACTAGATGGCTCTGTGTGGCCCAGTGTGGCATGTCTGAAATATTTATTTATTATTTAATGGTAGTGATTACACGTCACAGTTTACTTTCTTAATGTATTGATAACTAGCTATTGACCGCGACTTTGTACGCGTAGAATTTAGATAATTGGAAACTTTCCCTAAGGAACCGTAAAATTATCCGGGGTAAAAGTTGACTTATATGATATTTCAGCCTGTAATCCATCTCCATGCCACATTTAATCTAGATCCTCCCAGCCGTTCTAACTTGATTCAGTAATAAACATCCATGAAAACATTCACATGTATAACATTATTAAGATTCGTAAATATCCAAATAGGTAACGCATCCGATTTTCGGATTCATTTATAAATAATCAACGTCCATTGACTTTTCCGTGGGAGCATCGTAATGAGCACCCTAATACCGCGTAATGTTTGCCGCACTCTGGAAGTTATCTTTATAGCGGGCCTGATTACAGAGCGCACCGCCGACAATTTGATTAGCCTGACGGTAAATTGCCGCGAATACGGCCCTGGAGTTCGCACAACTGAGGATATTATGCCATTCTGGCTTTTAAGTTTTCATACTGAAAATTTCGATGGCCATACGTACACGCAAACAATTCGAATTCGATAGTTTTTTGTGCTAGACCCACTGTACTGCATTCATTTTTGAGGGAGGGCAAGCGGTTTTCCTGCATGAAATAGTGCTTGCTTAATCAGTGTTAGTGTGGTGCAGGTGTTTCCTCAAATCAGTGTTAGTGCAGGTAGTGTGGTGAAGCAGGTATCTAGGCCGGTATTAACAAGAGGAAATCATTAGCAAAATAATTTTCTAAATCCATAATTATTCTGGCTTTAAACTTTTAAACCTGTGTGACCGCTAAACATAAACTAGGGTGAAGAGGTTTTTACATCAAACCCTACGACAACATTCAATTAATGAAAATGTACCTGTATGTGATTATAGCATTTTTAAAGTCCAACGTTCGTAGAAGTTTTTCAACTTTTCAGCAAGCGCTTGCTCTGGGTTGGTCTTGCATGAATATACGTATGAAAGAAGCTCGCTCGTATTTTTTTGTGAACCAAACATCTGATCTACCACATAAAGGTTCACTTATAAATACTTTTTTGTTTTTATTGAAAGAGTCTTATGGAAAGGAAGAACTATTTTACCTCGGTAAATAGTTCCTTACAAAATTGATTTAAAATACATCCCTATCGTAAGGCCCATTCCATACTGTGCTAAGACTTAAAATTGAACTGCCTTCTTCTTACTTGTAAACATTCAAGTATAAACTCAACTCAAAACAGGGTGGTTATTTACCAAAGTTAATTGCATGACTAGTTGTGTGAACGTACTGACACTATATCACGAGTGCTAGAAATATCTTTAGCAGCCTCTGCAATGTAGGCAGAGCAACCTGCATAATTAAAGAAGCCATTTCGATTGTGGTCATAGAGTAGAGTCAGTATTAAGAGATTTTTTTCTAGCTTTATATTTACTAAGCAAAAGGATGAATTTCGACAAAGAACACTAGACTATGAATTGAAGCGTTTGTCAGTTATTTAAAAAATAAATCTCAGCTAAAACGGTTATTCAAGCGATTGTTTCTTGTAATGACTGTTTCAGAATCTGATATGTTTAGTAATTGGTTTGAAACAGGACTTAAATCAGTTGAACGGATTGAAATTAATTATCATTTCTTAGTATTTTTAACTGACTTCCAAAAAAGGAGGAGGTTCGACTGTATATATTTTTTAATGTTTGTTACCTCAGAACTTTGGACTGGTTGAACGGATTTTAAAAAATATTTTTTTGTTTGAAAGCTGGTACTTCCCGTGTGGTTCCATTTTAACGAAGTCATGATCTGCTGGTGGAATCTGGGCAAATCGAGGGAAACCCTCAAATTTCATAAGCACGTATTACGTTTTTGCATATCTTTCTTAAAGTTTTTCAGTATTTGCGTCTGGTACTCATCATTTTATGTTGATTAGCTGATGATGGAAGGTACAACTCCTTAACGGTTAGGAGTAGGAGGATTATTCTATAAATATCATAGGCGCGTATAGTCAGATAGTTGTCTTCCTTCAGGTTATTCACGTGAGCTGATGATGGAACGTCAAACTCCTTGATGATGGAAGGTACAACTCCTTAACGGTTAGGAGTAGGAGGATTATTCTTTAAATATCATAGGCGCGTATAGTCAAATAGTAGTCTTTCTTCAGGTTATTCACGTGAGCTGATGATGGATGGTCAAACTCCTAATCAGTTAGGAGTTAGAGGATGATTCTTAAGATTCTATAGCGATGAGGGAGGGAGTTTCTCAAACAATTCATACATTTTCATCTAGAAGTCGTCATCACTATTTATGTAGGTTACTGTTACCGGCGAACAGAGGATTAATAATTGTGTAATTTATTTGACACTAAAAAGACAAAAATAAATTATTTTAAAATAAAATATTGAACCGACTTAAAAAAAAATACTAAAAAGTACAAAATAACACAAGAACAATGTTTTATTTTAAAACCTATTTACCTACTTATAATATTATTTTAACTACTAACAACTTAACAGATTGAAGTCGGTGCCGAGCCCAAACAATATAAAAATAATACTACAAACGAAACAAATCAAATGTAGAATTTAAACAAAAATTGCCATGTTGGCGAGCGGCAATCAATTCAGTAGTGATTTTAGTTGTTATTAGTTAAAATAATATTGTAAGTAGGTAAATAAGTTTTAAAATAAAACAATTCTTGTGTTATTTTGTACTTTTTAGTGTATTTTTTTTTAAGTTGGTTCAATTTTAACGACCAAGGTTTTCTTAACAATATCATTTAAGAATAGATATAAAAAAAACTTTTATTTAGGTAGATCATAATAAAGTGACATTTGACGTGATTCGCTTCCGTTTTTAGGGTTCCGTACCCAAAGGGTAAAAACGGGACCCTATCACTAAGACTTCGCTGTCTGTCCGTCTGTCCGTCTGTCCGTCGCTCTGTCACCAGGCTGTATCTCAATAGCCGCGATAGCTAGACTGTTGAAATTTTCACAAATTATGTATTTCTGTTGCCGCAATAACAGCAAATACTAAAAATAAAATAAAATACATATTTAAGGGGGGCTTCCATACAACAAACCCGTTTTTTTTACCTTTTTGGTACGGAACTCTTCGAGCGCGAGTCCGACTCGCACTTGGCCGGTTATTATTTAATAGAGTCGACTAATTACACAAAAAAGTCACCAGAAATATCTTACATTAGATAAAACTAAAAGTGACTATTTTTTCATTCAGAAACCCATGTTTCAAATGACTGCGAATGACTATGAAGATGCTCTAGCCATTAAAGTATGAAAGACATATGGGTTATAATTTTACTCTGTACCATATTAGGTATACGTCGATGTCTTAAAAAAATGCTTTACAGTTATACAATGAGATGTAAAAATACTTTGCAGTTGGCTTACTTACTCCAAAAAGAAGTTATTCATAATCGTAATGCTGAGCTTAGCAACCCGCATCGGTACATTTTTAGTTTTTCTTCTCTTACGACACCCCAGGGAGAGAAGGGAAGACATTCCATATTACATTTTTGTGCCAGCACATCGAGTTAATTTCATTAAAATATCGTAACCATTTTATTTTGCTCATTTAACCTATCCAATGAGCCATCACCCACACTCGTCCGTTCGCTAATCAAGACAAAATTATTTCCTAAGATGCCCTTAACCGGTTTTGCCAACCAAATCGCCACCTTGTTACTATACAAATACGGTTTAGGGAATAGAGAATTAATTTATGAATAATTACTCCATAAATCACTCGAAGATTAAATAAGTGTCTGGCGTCGACAGATGTGTCGTATTGCGCGTCGTGACTTGCTTTTCAAAGGTATTAAGGTATGTACTCACGAAGCCAGCCTTAAAGTTGACTAAGCGCAATTTTCGACTTAACTTTTAATTTACAGGATGACATTTTAATCACCTGCAAAATTTTTATTACTGCAATCTACGAGAAAAGAAAATGACGTATAATTTTTTTCTTTTGGTAAAGCCCAGTACAAAAATGTCAAGATAAAGAGAGACCTTAAAAATGTCCGCACAAAAAAGGTTAATTGTTGATATGGGCTCCCAGCAACGCTTTTTTTACGCGGTTTGCATCTCATTCATTCATTACGATTCTATTCATAAGTTGTTGATTTTCCCTTCATACCTTAACAGGATTAAGACCGTAAAAATTGAAAATAAAGTTCGAAAAATATTTTCGAGTGAAAACTTGACCTACATTTTTTACTTCATAAATGGGCTCTAAATACAATACTGAACACCTTTTTATAAAAATTTGAAAGTGATGGAAAAGTCATTCTATATACCCTTTAAAAGTCAAGTATATTGCCACCATAATTTATACCTTATGCCGTTACGATACAGTCCAAAACCAATGAATTTTAAAATTGACTATACCAGTCAAAGGGGCTAAAGTCATCATCATCACTAGCTTTTATCAGTTCACTGCTGGACAGGGGCCCCTTTAAAATGAAGATTCTGCCATGATAGCCACGCTTGGCAGGTGGGTTGGCGATCGCAGTTTGGCATATGGTGGAGAGAAGACATTGCTACTCGTCTTCTTCTGGCTGTACTCTTTTAGTCGCCTCCTATGTCACTAAACAGGGTGTAAAAAAAGCTTAACGAAGCCTTTAACCTCGCATTCGATTCATCAAACCAAATCGTATGTAACAAAAATAATCGTAATAAATCAAGTATTTATTGCCCGCAATGTACAGCGCGCACGAGACGAGGATTGTGACCTAACTTCATACAATAAGATGTGCGTGCTTGCGGTTCATTGCGGGTTGCTCTCTTTAAAGCGTTTTTTAAGAAAAAGTTCTAATAATTATCAACATGTTTTTAAAGAAAAAAGTTTAGTAACAACAAACAGAAGATTTTCAAGCAAAGATCTTGATAAACAAAAATTCCCTTTGTCCCTCAATATCTCAGTAACGATTCATTTCCCAGGTATGGTGTCTTTGAAAAAAATATTGTACAAATGGGCAGAATACGTGGTGTTCGGCTTCGTTAAGCCTTATTTTACACCCTTTATATAAAAGAAAAGGATGTTGCTATTCTTTTTTTTTATAAATAAATGGCTTGCTCTTGACTACATACTTAACCCTATGGTTAAGAAGAAGCCTAAGATGGAGCGAGCTTACCCAGAGGCACTGCCACACACCATGCGGGACACAGAAAAACTGTTTGGCGAGTCCAGTAACGTGTCGACACTTCAATTCATTCATCTCTTTCCCTAACTCGGCACTTTCTTAAATTTGGCACATGGCCCATTGGACATCTTCATATTTTGACATTTTGTCAACATGTACTGTAAGCTGCAAATCTTTTGTACTTTAGAGTTTTGAGTTTTTTATGAACTTGTCTTCTGCTCTTCTGTCTCTTTTCCTGGTTATATACAACCCAGTTTTTTATAAACTGCCAGATTTGATGATTAGAATTGCGCTAGTATTCTTCAGCCATATACATAAAAGTTAAAATCCTACATCGTGAGTTATTAGCCTAAGACTGATAAAGTTACCTATAACACTGGGTAATATTTTACAACCAATTTGTTGAATAACGGGGATCGTTAAACGGGCAATTTGATAAAGTGTAAATTTGATTTTGGAACGAAAACAATTAAATGCCTATTCGATTTGGTTACATTCTAGAATGTTCAACTTTATAAATTTGTTACCATTTGAGGACCAAAGTTGATAAATGTTAATATTTTAGGCTCAGATATTCTTGTAATTAAATGTTATCATAAATATAATATAATGAAGCAAGTATCTGTATTGTTACAGCAAATCTTATGAATACAGTCTTAACCTTAGTTTATGCTTTCAGTATGTTACCCGTTATGGGTTAGTAACAAAATCTACATAACGTGTGAATAAATATTCTTTCAAACAGCTGCTAGGAGATTTTAGATTATCTCGCCAAACGACGCTCAATGCTAAGCATCGGCGATTCCTAACGATATCCACGACGATTTACCCCACATCCTGCCTCACGACTGACGTCAGTCGTCGTAGCGCAGCGAAGGCATCGAGATCTCCTTAGGATGCCACGTGAAGTGGTGAAACGCGTCGAGGTTTTTCTTATACCGGTGTTGGATACTAATAATTTCATTATCTGTACTGCATGCATTTTTGTAGGGAGGGCGGGCGGTTTTCTTACATGAACTAGTGCTTGCTCACTCGGTGTCAATGTAGGTATAATATTTATTACCTACTATGCAATCATTTTTACGAGCTTGAACTTTTACTATAAATGCCTATTAAGAACACTTTATTAACCTAAGTAGTTAATTATTAAGTGAGTTATGAATATTTTACTGTACTTCTTGTTACCCACGTTAATTACTAACAACTGTCTTGTGATTGCTATTTTATGTAATCCTAAAAATTATAGCACCTGGCTCTTCTTTTGGGACTCCTAACTAACCAATTCTTCCAGAGGCAATTAAACAATTAATGCAATATTAAACACTATTGAAATACACTAGAAATTTGAAATAGTATTATAAAAAAAACATCTTATTAATAACTAAAATTTACCCGCGACTTAGTCCGCGTGGAACATTTACAAAGTATATTTACAAATTTACAAATTTACAATTCCATGTTACAAATTTCACCACAACCAGTTCAGTGTTTTAGGCGTCAATGCCTTACAGACTAAAGTCTTTTATTTTTAGGTTACCTAATAAATAACCTAACGTTATGTCATGTCACAAATATCGTGACTTTCTTTTAATTAAATAATTTTAAAAATCGGCTCAGTAGATCCAGAAATTACTGACTACAGCTTCACAAACTGACAAACTTAACCTCACTATAATATTAGTATATTTGAAATGAATTCTAATAGAGAAGATTTCAATAGAGAAGATGGTTGGAATTTACCAGCTGCTTGGGACCCTGTCTTATCATCATTGAAGTCCACAAACCATGGCAACACTGCGAAGACTCCGAACACAGTTAGCTCATTTTGTGTGAAAAGGAACATAACTGACGATAAAAATTAGAGGCGGTAGTTAAAATTTTTTTCAAATTACCATCTTAAAGACGAATAACACCTTAGTCTACCCGTGACCATGAACACTGTAAAGGGTTCGAAACGTCGGGTTAAATCAAAAATAAACGCGTTCTAAATCCGTAAACTATCTTTCATTTCAATGTATAGTGTTCGCGTAAACTCAAGAAAACAGTATATTAGTATATTTTTCGTTCGGTATAACCATTTAAACGACAAAATGTATCCAACAAAACTTATTGCACTGCATACTTCGCAGTTGGATCTTTCTTACAACGAATGACACGATCTAAAAATAATGAGCTGAGCATATTTTTCTGAATGTCGTATGAAATATAATATGCGGCTTTTACTCTGTATCCAGGTTTATCTCAATTGTAGTTAGCGAGCCCCGACATCAGTCGGCAAAGCAGGGTGCTTTGCCGACTGATGTCGACTTTACCTAAATTATAATGGCACCACCCCTTCTCGTTCTATAGGTGTCAGGAAAACAGGTAGCAGCGTCTGTTCTCATGAACGTTGACGTAACTGCAATCGCCAAACCGCATGCCAAGCAAAAACCCTATGCAAGGTTACTGGCATCATAATCAGTGCGCATTAACCAACATAGGACAGAATTACTAAGGAAACCAAAGTCTTTAGAAGAGGTACTCAGGGATATACGAGACCTCATAGGCTTCTGGCCTGACCATAATTTGGATGGTCAAAATACTAAATTATAGAGCTGAAGAGTTTGTTTATTTGTTTGTTTGAACGCGCCAATTTCAGGAAGTACTGGTTCGAATTGAAAATTTTGTTTTGTTTTGGACAGTCCATTTATCGAGGAAGGCTTTAGGCTATATAAAATCACGCTGCGACTTATAGGAGCGAAGCATCAGTGAAAAACGTTGCACAACTAATCGCGATTATAAAAACAGAAACTGACGCGTACGACGTCGCGGGGCACAGCTAGTGGTCAAATAAAATCGCGTACAGAGGCCTAATTATGAGGCAATGTGTAATAACTATCACCGTCTCAGCAAAACGACGCCCACTACTGGACATCCTCTTCTAACGATCTCCATAACGATGGAACCTTTACGCCCCAACGGCCATTGGTTCTTCTCACTATATGTCCTACCCACTGCCACTTCGGCTCCGTAATTCTTAGACCAATGTTGTTTATTTTAGTTATCCTAACTAACTAGGTAATAGCGAATTCCTTCTTTAGAAACCTATGTCTAGTAGTGGTTTAATGTGGTTTGATAACGATGAAGCTAATTTTTGTTTAAGACTGGATTACAGTCAACACAACTATGTATCGACGAATCGTCACAACATCGTCACAACATCGTCTTAACATCGTATCGGCATCGTGCTGGGCAAACAACGTTGCTCAATAGGCTCCAGTCGTTCTGCTGAGCCCGAAGGCAGTTCGTCAGCCTTTATTGCCGTATCCGGGCACTTTTCGGGATCTTTACAGACCCAGAATGAATGGGCATTGATAAATTTAATAGTATTGTTAACGAGATTTATGTGGGCTTATGATATACCGCTTAATTCATGATCTTAGTTTCGTGGGCAGTTATTATTTTAGACCGACCATTGCTGAGGTGAAGGCAACTGAAATTCTGTGTATGGCAGTAAAAACATCAAAATAGAATTCGTTTCGTAGAACAAAAATATATTATTACACACTGGCAGCTTTGTAAGACTAGGATTAAATTACATGTAAAAAAAAGTTATTCCGTGGAAAATGTGCTTAAAACTTGGCTTCATAAATTTTTAACTACAGAAAATAAAAAATAAAATCGTCATGTTAAATACGAGTATTGTAACAAATATTCATCCTACACACTAAATTACTTAAAATAAAAAGTTCTAGGATAATTTAATTATTTCAGCAGATCACCAAAATTCATTATGAAAAGTAATTTGACGCCAAATTACGTAATAAAATAAATGTATGTACGCACATATCCTTAGATCTATTGCTCTTCTTTTTTTGTTATGTTTATAATGATCAGAAGAAATTTAGTTTAAAGAAAATGATATTTTTTTTCTATGAAAAGTGTGACCGATCATAATCAGACTTTTTGCTCGCATTAGTTGTTATTTTTGTTTATTCTTCGTTTAGGTCTACTAAATTATAATCTAATGCTAGTTTTTATCAGATACTTCTCTCTTAGCGATCGCAGTTTCCCTTCCTGTCATTGGTTCATTATCACGGGTTGGAATCACTATGCTTACCACACTCCTTCTGGTGTAATGATCCATTATTCTACATACATTTCAATGGTATCAATTGGTTCGTATATTAAAACATAATCGCTACGCTTGGCAGGTGGGTTGGCGATCGCAATTTGGCAAATGGTAAAAGAAAAACTCTGCCACCCGTCTCATGGCACTTTTTCTTAAGTGCCTCTTTTGATACCCATGGGTAGAGTAGAGGTGGTGCTATCCTTTTTACGTGCCGACACCACACGACTGCTGTTAAAATAATTACGGAATTTACCAAATCTTTGGTAATTGTCAAAAGTAGGTACCTACTTAATCTGAGAATGAAACTCTATGGTCCTGGAGAACGCAAATCTCTAATTAATACTAAAATAGGCCGCAGTCGTTGACATTGTAAGAAGGTCAATCCTCTTTTATCTTTTAATTCCTGTAAATTAAATTAACAGCACCGTTTTCAAATTAATGGAGCTCATCTTACTCCTGTGAGGGACAGCCCTACAGATAAGTTTACACGATAGGCACCGCCCTGCTTGAGTAGGTGAATTGTTGTTTTTTAAATATACAGACAAATTTAAAAAGTTATATATATATTTTTTTAATTTTGACCTGGCATTTAACCTTTTATCAGGGTAAATATTATAATATTATATTTATAGGGTATATATAGGTCGTCTCAATTAAATTAAATAAAAATATCGACGGGTTATAAATATTGACAACAGCCTTACAAAACGCAATATCATAAAAAAAAAGGCGAGAAAAAAATAAAGAAATATTTAATGATCAAAAAGCAAGAAAGAAAGCAATATTTTGACAACTCGCGTTCGTGGTCACGAGCAGACCCGTCTACTAAATTACTATCCGGATAAACTAAAATCTAATGTAAAACCCTAATAAACGCAAGTTGAATCCGTAAATGAATTCGGAAACTCAACAAACTATGAAAATTGTTTTTCTTATTAAATATAGATTATTGCGATTTTAATGTTAGCAGAATGCAATAGATATTATTGATAGATTGATCCTCGCTACATAGAACCAGTAGAACTATATCAAAGCGTCTATGGCTTTATGACCTCTGGACGAAGACCGTATTTTGTGTCGATAGCAATTTGATGGCGGCTTAAAGACCCCGCTTACATTTACCTTAAAGGTACTTAAAGTTGCCTATTCGTTTTGTGACGTGGCTTTTCGTGATTATTCATTTAAGGTTGATTGTGAAACACCACTGATACATGTGGTAAAATAATAAATACTGGCTTCTTCCATTTACACAAAAGTACCTGTCTATAATCATCCCACTGCAAAAGCCTTCATCACTGAATTTAAGTTACCATAGCATTGATGAGTGCAGGCATAATTACCGCGCTTGCCAAATTACCTAAACAGTATTTTTAATCTTCAACGTAGAATCCTTCGTCTATTAGTATCCACGAACATCAAGAAACAGTTTTATGATAACGATAGCGGTCTATTCAATTATTGTCAAGTTCTGCCAGTAGAAACAAAATTCCAATACTCCATACTCAAAGAAAACTTTTTTAACAAACAATACAGAAACGAAATAAAACACCGACACCCTGTATGCACGCGGGCGTCGGCTAGAAACCAGTTGGAGCTACGCACGATGACTGGCGCGAACAATACATACGGCAAGCGAACGACTGCTCACCTGGTTCCTCGATTAATAAACAAATTACCGCCTGATTTGCGTAGTGTACTTAATTTTAATATTAGTAGGTCTTACGTTATGTAAGACCTACTAATATTAAAATTAAGTTGAAAACTCACTTGTTAAATAACTTAACGATGTTGTAGACTGACATGATATTCGATACAAATCTCATTGGTTTTAATGAATATCATATGAATGAACAATTTCTTTGTAAACTTTTTATTTGTTAAATGAAAAAAAAATACGGGTTGGTGATCAATTGAATATGAATTTACATACATATCTTGAATATACACTTACATAAAAAAAATGATTACTTTCATTCTCGTTTATTAGGATTAATTGATTTATTTTACTCTACGTTTCAACCTTTTTACAGCGTTTGCAGGCACAGGCAGTACTTCAAAGTATTCAAGATATGTATGTAAATTCACATTCAATTGATCACCAACCCGTATTTGGCAAGCGCGGTATACTTAATACTTGTCCGAGATGGATTTTTACATGTAGTAACGGCGAAGCACTAGCGCAGAGCCACAATTTATTCAAAGCTAAACAAAAAAGCGAAACAAAACGTTTTCTATGGCAACCTATCAAATGTCATTACGTTTAAAGCATTATGAACAACCCAACTAATGGGATAATACTATAGAATTTAGTATTAGTGGGTGGGTTTTTGGGACTGCCATCTCGGACAAGTATCTTCGTATAATTAAGATTGAACTTCACTTAAGGTAAGTTCGTTTAATCTTATAATTATGCCTGTACTCATCACTGCTATGGTAACTTAAATTCAGTGATGAAGGCTTTTGCAACTTTAAGTACACTAATATGATGTTATTTTTAAATCGTCTGAAGTGATATGAAAAAACATTTCAACTACGGCCTACAATTACTAGTATCAGTTATCTTCTAATCCACAAAATATGACTTGACTATGTGCAAAGTTTTTACAGTGTTGCCATAATAGTCATATACAAATTGAGCTAAACAAACAAACGAAAAATCGTCGTTTTCGTTCAACTCAAAGACTTATGCGTAGTCATTCATGAAGAATAATTTACACTGCTAATTGAAAACATATTTTAACTGTCGGTTATACTTGAATTTGTGCCAGCTCTTTCGTTCCGATTTCAGACACAATGAGTAATCAACCAAACATCAAATAAATAAGTTTATCTGATCAAAAGACGCATCAAGTTACCGTTCGGCCAATGGTAAAGTTCTATATAACTCCAAACTTCCGTTTCCGAATCCGAACATCAGCAAGATTGTATAAATCATGTTTGTGTTTCTCTTCATAATTCGGCGAACAGTTTGAATCAAGGGGAGTTAGCAACAATGCCAACTACTAATGCGAGGGTGCGTGTGAAACAACTCGAATAACTTAGATACGTCAGTTCGTACGACGAAATGGGTAGTGTGGTTCGAGTTCGGGCGGCTAGCGATATTTTAGGAGCACGATTTTTCTCTAAACATAAAAAAGGTATTTGTGTGTCTATATAAATTAAAACATCGGAATGTATGTAAGCTCACAACATCGACTGCGCCACCTGGATAATTATTTTTTTAATTAAAATAGTTTTTTTAGGAATAGGTAACTCCACACCCACATGAAGAGTAAGGAAATGATAAATATGGTCAATAACAGACCAATTCCTTGCATTACCATTGTAAGTAAGCCCGTGCAAAGCTTGACAGACAAAATTGTTAACAACATAATACTCTGCTTCGAAAACGTTAGGTGATATTTGTTTTTCATTGAAGATGCCTTTGGGATTGTATTCGTTGTCAGGCCCAAAAGAAAAGCATCACTCTGTTCTCGTTCCCTGATTGTAAAAGACGACCGATCCGCGATCACTAAGCTTTCAATTGTGGCTTGTGATTATAAAAAAAATATCTTCTTGAAATCAATTGCTGTTCACTTGTCGCTAAAACTCGAGAACGACTGGGCCGATTTTGCAGATTTGGTTTTGAAATGTTTGTCGTAATCCAGGTAAGGTTTAAACGGTGAGAAAACACCAAAATATTCACTCATTCATAGAGATGGGATTCTACCCGGAAATATTCCCAAAATGGGAAAATACCCGGGAATGTTCCCATTGAATCTACCCGATGGGAATTTATTCGGGTATTTATTTTTTATGTCTAAATTGTACTCTTTGGTCCCTAATATAGACGTCGGGACTTAAATTTTGATTATTTGACAGAGATAAAATGTGTTTTACACAAAATAATAATAATAAATATATATATTAATAAAATTGGGATCTTACATCAAAAAAATCAGCATATTGCCATATTCTGCTATTAATATTGGCGCGTTGGAGTAGAAATATAAAACACAATTCAAGTTTAGCATAAAATTAACATATCAGCTGAACGACTGGCCTATGCCCAATACTGGGCATAGGCCTTCCCCAAGGATCTCCACAACGATCGGTTCTTTGCTGTCCGCATCCAGCGGCTTCTCGCGCCCTTGACCAGATCGTCGGTCCTCCTTGTAGGGGCCTGCCCACGTAACATCGTCTGGTACGCGGTCGCCATTTGAGAACACAGAAAATTGATGTTGATGTCGCGTCCTTTCCAGTCCAGTAGCTTGAAAATATCCTCCAACGCAGCTGTGAACAGTTTCGGAGAAATAATGTCTCCCTGTCGCACGCCTCGCTGTAGTTGGATCGGATTAGAGCTCTGGTTCTGTAATCGGACCGAAATGGTGGCGTTTTGGTATAAGTACTTTAGCACCTCGATGTACCTGTAGTCTATTTGGCACCTTTGGTGAGACTGCAGCACTGCCCAAGTCTCAATCGAATCAAAGGCCACGAACGCTACGCAAAGTGGCAAGTTATACTCTTCGGTCTCCTGTAGGACTTGCCGCAGCGTATGAATGTGGTCTATGGTACTCCTTTCGGACCCCGGCTTGTTCGACGAGAGCTTGTAAGTCGTCGAACCTGGGAGTGAGACGATTCGTAATGACTCTCGAAAACAACTTATAGATATGGCTCAGAAGCGAGATGGGTCTGTAGTTCTTCAAGAGAGTTTTGTCACCCTCCTTGAAGAACAGCATCACATCGCTTCTGCAGCATGCCTTTTGCGTTTTGCCCTCGAGGATGATTAAAGAGCTTCTGAAGGACCTGAAGTATCGGCTCACCGTCCGCTCTAAGGAGCTTTGTTGTGATTTTGTCATCACCCGCCGCTTTGTTGTTTTAAGCTGCTTGAGAGCCATTCTAATCTCGCAAAGGCTGACGTCCGGGATATCTTCAGAATAGTGTTGGGTAAGCTTGGCTCTGAGGTCTTTAGCCTCGCTTTCCACAGGTGTTGTCGTGGAATATAACTGTCGAAGGTCGCTCGTCAAAGACTTATATATCTGTCTATTGAGTTGCCGATAGCGAAGGGCATCCGCTGAGTTCTGTAGCCTTATTTCGTATCTTTGATCCATGAGTAGGAGAGTCTTACTGGAGAGTTTCTTTGATTTGGGACGGCGGGTTTTACGGCCATTTTCAATAACCTATCTATCTTCAGTTTTGGCATATCGGAGATAGAAAACAACTTCTGTCTTTGTTCTCTGGACGGCAAAAACAGAGATAGAAACTGTTTCATATCTCCGATATGCCAAAATTGAAGATAGATAGGTTATTGGAACCGGCCGTTAAACTACTTGGACCCTACCATGCGGACAGTATCCACCACCATGTTGTATAGATGGTCCACATCGATGCTGTTCTCAAGGGCTTTGAAACGGTTTTTTGATTGCTTATGATAATTTTTATTTGAACAAATATTTTACCCTACAAATAAATTTATTACTTCTTTACTACTCAATTATACTTAACTTTTATGAAATAGGAAAATTCAAGTGCAAAGCAAGTGCACTTTATCTGCGAAACTTACCTTGTGCTATTGTTTTACTCAGTATTGACTTAGATATTGAACTATACACGGTGCATTTTCGACCACCGGCAGAGCGAGGCCCACGTTATGGGTCTATTATGTAAACATCATGGCAGTGCTTTTTTAATTTATCAATAAAAACATTTTTTGAATATTGATTTAGACTTTTAAATGTTGTAACACGCTGTGAAACGCAGAGACGCCTAAACCTATATCTTAAATTTTTATGATAAAAAATGAAAATAACAATACCAAGATGTTATGCATAATGGTTACATAATGTGTGCTTCGTTTTACAGATGGTTAAAAATGCACCGTGTATAGATGTTAGATGCTTTTTATAAAACGATTTTTTACTCAAGTAGTCACCGTCACACTAGTAAATCCCTATGTCAAGAAATGCAAAAAGTAATGAAGATTTATGGATAAAAATCCCGTGCCACAATCGGCGCCTAAGTTTCGCTTGATAAGGAATGAATCAACATCATGATATATGTTGATATATTTATAGTAAACAAGATGTTATGATTATATTGAAGCCAACTAAGTATAGCATTAGAACTAAGTAAAGTACTTTTTTATGTTTTCAATATAATTTTATTGTTGATTCGAAGTTGTTTTTACAATGTTATGTCATACCGAGCATGATAATTCAAGATTCACGAAACATTTTGCATAGTCTTAGGTAACGACAAGTTGTTGATTAATATTTTTTTGATTATATGATGTTTTTTATTCATTGGTTAGGACCAACAGTAGATTTGTCTGTAAAAAGAGCTACAAAACCAATTTACCCTCGAATCGGGAATATTTCCGGGTAAATTCCCATTTTGGGAATATTCCCGGGTAAATTCCGGATAGATTCCGAGAAAGTTTCCAAGCTGCCCATCTCTACTCATTCAGCGTAGAGTGAGTTTTGATGTCGTTAGTATAGGTGATACAAATTTTGTAAGAGTCTATAAGGTTATACGTAAAGAATACAGCTGCTAGTGTAATATTTAGTGCTGAGGATTTAGCTAAAAATAAGTCAGAGTTAGATATGAAGAAGTACTCGTACTACCGTACCAAAATAACCGAGTCAATGATACTATACATTTTTTTTTGCAACAGCTATTTGCTATTTTTTATACCCAATCAAGAAAAATTTGTAAGAAAATATTGATTCCCCATACACAAGCCTAAGACTTTTTACTTCACAGAATGATTCGGAGAACAAAAACTATTTTCATATCAAAATTAAATTAAATCATTTGAGTAATTGTTGGCCTTTTATCCAAACTTCTATGCTGATAAAGCATCCTCCTAGGATAAAGAATATTCTAGATCCTTTTCCTAAAAAAAATAAATATTTGAAATAAATTAATTTAAATGAAGCGGTTTAAGCGTGAAGATGGAACAAATAAAAAAACTCAACATTTATAATTTTAGTACGGATTCGAGAACCGACTTGTTTCCATGGTTTTTAAGATGGATTAACATTCCAAATACGAAACAATTTTTTTGGGATTAAACTCTTTTTAATTCGATAAAGAAAATCGGGGAAATCAAATCGGGGAAGTTCTAAAGAAAGGTCAGGTCAAGAGTACCCTAAACCGGCGAACGTGTATGAAAAGATTAATGAATGTGGATGAAGCGAAAGTAGTCTGTAAGGATCGTAGCAAGTGGAAAGATGTGGTCTCTGCCTACCCCTCCGGGAAAAAGGCGTGAGTGTATGTATGTATGTATGTATGTAAGAAAATATAAATTAACTAGCTGTCGCCCGCTACTTCGTCCGCGTCAATTTTTATTATTATGAGCGCGACTATTTTTGCAACATTTTTCACTCATGCTTCGCTCCTATTGATCCCAGAGTGATGTTATATCCTTCCTCGATAAATGGACTATCCAACACAAAAATAATTTTTCAAATCGAACCAGTACTTCCTGAGATTAGCGCGTTCAAACAAACAAACAAACAAACAAACTCTTTAGCTTTATAATATTAGTATAGATTACCCAGGTGTTTTTTATCTACCGGCGATTTTATTAACAAATGAGCTAGCCGTGATATATTTGTACAGAAGTATTTTTGTTGAAGGATAGTAATAAAAAACAGCATTTTATGTTTCTATCTTAGAATAATAACGCTATTCTAAGGTTTCTATCTTAGAATAAAAGGTTTCTATACATATTTAATTATACATATAAAAATGAATCTTCGAAATGTAGGTATGTACCTACGAACATAACTTTCAATCAAATTGAATATAGTTCTTGTTTTGTGTGTGTAATAGTGAGGCGATGGTTTATAATTTTTTTTTTATTTTTTTTTTTTCGTCCGTCGTATAATTAAATCCGTCCAAAGCCTGGTCAAAGGATTACTTACTAATAAACATAAAAAAATAACATTCGCAAAAAAGCTACCAAACATCACCTTGGGCTCGACTCAAGCCGGTTCCGTCATGTGAAACGTCACTCAATTCTCATTTTACACGGAGGTGAGGCAGACGAGATAGTGGGTGAATTGTGTGGGTTGTACCGTAACGCGGGGCCATCTAATGGCAGAACATTTCGACCCCTGTTTTGCAGGCTTTTAGGAATTTGCGTGAAATTACTATTTTACACCGACACGCGATGACAGAGAGAGGCACAGTAGCATTATGTACTGTGTTTTTTTTTCATTTTTGTTGGATACTTGGTAATTTCTTAGCATGGATTCATGAAGCTATAGAAAGTGAAAACACATGTTTTAATAGAGAAGATGCTTGGCCGTCATACTGCAACGTTTAGGGGTTGGAGGGGGTGTTGGGGGTGATGTAGATGATCAGGATGAGGTGGTAAATAAAGAGGCGAGCATGAATTGACAAAATATATTTATTTGCTCCGGCTAAGCTTACCACCTCTTAAAAGCTACACAGAAATCTCAGGCGTGAGTCCTTTGTAAGGCTCTGAATTACCCCTACTTTTGAGCGAGTTGTACCACCAAACTTATCATGTAAATTATACTAAACGGAATAATCTAAATTTAATTATGAACGGTATACTAATAAACGGCAACCGGAATGTAGACTGCTAACTGGATTAAGAAGATGTTTCCACTTACTTCATCAAAGATAGGGTAGGGTAACCTTATGCATCCACGTGGCGTGGTACCAACCCGAATCTCATCGAGACAAGCTTCTTGCGTCTTTCATTTGATCAGCGGAAAGTCAGCGTAAAACGGAAGGTAATGTGCTAAGCCTGGTAGCCAAACCAAGCGGCCATCAAAAGATCTGAAAGAAACCACTTATGTTATAGAACTGCAATAAGCGACTCAATGAACAAAATCCTGCCAAATCAGCAAATATACCTACGGCACTTAGACCGGAACAAAATCAAAATATTAAACACGGCGATTATAAGCCGGAAACAAAATTGAGGTGTCGGCCTCCATCCTTCTCTTTAGGTTTCCTGGCCGACAGCCAGAGCGAAGGTGTCCTCCTCGACATCTTCACAACACCAAGCCGAATACCAGAATGAAATCAATCAAATAAAATCCTCGAACGAAACCTCGAAATTGCAAAAATGCAAATCATTGTCACGAAGGAATTTCCGAGTGCCCAGTTCACTAACTCAAATCTCCCCAAAACAATCGAAACAACTATTTCTTTGACAAAAGAACTATTTCTTTGTAAAACACATATTAAACTAACAAGAAAACATTCAAACTTTTTAGGTTATTGATTTACATTATTTTAATATTCCAATTACTATTATTAACTAAAGGCTGGTCGTTTATTTAAATTGTTTCTTTACCAACCATTCCTCAAGACAACGTATTTTTCCCTAATCAATTCCCAATGTTTATAAACCTGCCATACTACTATTGTTTATTACCTTTTTTAAACATCTGTCTAAGGTCATAAACGTCATTCTGCCAGGCTTATGAAAATTACTTCGGCTGCGTGAAGTTTCATAAAATAATTTAATGTCAACACACAATCTTAAAAATATAGAAAACAAGTATTGTTATATTTATTAAAATAAATCATTCACGACATTTGTGAAATGAGTAAGTGTTCCGTGCGTTTGCTAAACGTAGACAAACGAACGTAACGTTATTATAGTCATTCGGAGCATACGGACAGTCGCATGCGCATCTGACAGCTCCTTGTCATTGACAGATCAATAACCAAAACGTCGTAAAAGTGGTGTTATTTTGCGAAACAAAGTGTCGTGCGAGTGAACAATATACAGTTCGGTGAAATAACATGGTGTATGGGTCGTAACCAAGAAAAGTGGGCCGTGAATTTTGCGCGGGATCGCGAACAGTTCACCTCTTTCTTGGGGACTTCTCTACATTCCTTCAATCTTTCGACTGTCTCCAAAAACTCCATCGAAGCATTAAAACGTCTAACATCAACGTTTTAATGCAAAAATAAAGAAAATATTACTAAAGAATTGGCTGTATGGGCATAGTTCCCTTTGCCTACCCAGAATGGGTGAAGAAAACAACAACAACACAACAACAACAATAACCAAAACAACAAAACTCGATTATTATTGAAGTGAAATTAAATGTGTTTTAATAATGAAACAATGAATGTATTAACTAAACGTGAGTATTTAGAGATTAGTGCGCAGCTCAGAAATCACAACGTGACAATACCATCAATTAAGTTTATAAATCATGGTAATACTGTAAAAACTCCGGACTTAGCTTACTCGTATATTATTGTGTGGATAGTGACATGACTAACGATAATAAATTACAGGGGGTTGTAAATTTGTTTTCTAATTACTCTTGACGACCATTTGGATCAGCGGTAGTAAACACTGCTTCTGAGCCATGGGTCGCGGGTTCGATCCCCGCACAGTACAAATATTTGTGTGCGTGAACATGTCTGTTTGTACTGGTCTGGGTGTTTTCTATGTATTATAAGTATTTATTTACAAAAAAAAAAAGTATATAAGTAAGTTTATCGGTTGTCTAGAACCCCATACGACAGGGTACTTAATAGTAGCTTAATTTGGGACTAGATGGCTCTGTGTGGCCCAGTGTGGCATGTCTGAAATATTTATTATTATTATTATTATTATTTTATTGCTTTCTCAAGACGAATAACACCTTTATTTACCAGTGACCATAAACGCTGTAGAATGTCAGAAATATAAGGACAACTCCAAATTCCATGTAAGCTCTATTAAACGCAAATGAAATCCGAAAATATATATTTCATTTCAATGTGTAAGATTGTATCCTTATTAATATTGTGAATTCGAAAGTAGCGCTGTCTGTCTGTATATCTGTATGTCTCGTTTTCACGCCTAAATTACTAAAAGGGTTATAATTAAATCTGATACAAGATAGTTTTGACCTTGAGAAAGGATTATGGGCTTTTTTATATCCCACTGCTTATCACAGTAGGTTTCCGCCCACGCAATATAACGTGTTGTTCACGTGGGCGAGAAGCTAGTTTATAAATAAATGTATCTTTAAAAGCCTTGGACTTGACCTATCAAACTATGTATTTTGAAAATCACTGCTCCAGGAACCTGCTATGATCACTTTAGCAGGATTACTTTAATATTCTTCTGTTTTTCTCCTTAACACTCTACTAGGGACATGGCTATTATTTGTCCCTCATAGTTAGACCACGGGTAACTTTTGTTGGCACACCAACTTAATGTGTGAGCCTACTATCACAAATTTTAATGTATATGAGTGCAGTTTCAGGGTGCGACATAGATAAATGGGGCTCATTCGAGTACCTGCGTGGTTTGATTTCTATAGGCTCGTCATTTGAAATTTAGCACTAATGCTAGTAAAAGCATCATGGGATCACAGCGAAAATGTGACTAAATTTTGGTGCGGAATAGAGTCCAAAATGTAACACATCTGATTGAGCTGGGAGACCAATATGAGTTTAGTGATGTATGCTTTGCTTTATTTATTTACTGTAATTATATACTTTATTTGATATTTTAGCAATTAAATTGCAATTATAATATCAGTATGAAAAATTATCAAATTAACCCAGGGGGGGTTCGAGTCCCGCCTGAGACATAATTTTTTAAGTTTTTATACTGATACTGTAATTATGTTTTTATTGTGAAAATTAGAAAAGGTACTCTTGGCAAAAAGTCATAATATTAGGGGTTAAAGTATGAAATTGCCGTTTTGTATGGACGAAATCGAGAAAAGTCATTTTTCCATACTAACAATTTTTTAGTTATTTTAATAACGCCTGAATCGTTTTCGATGCAATTAAAGTTGAAAGTTAGATGGTTATAAAGCTACGCATTATAGTATTTAATATTTCTGAAAATCAAAGTATATAATACAAATATACTTAATTGAAGCGAGAAGGTCAGCTGACACATTGTAAGGGGTCTTTTCAACGACCTCCTTTGAAGTAATAGGCACTAGTATTGCATTTTTTTTTTTTAGTTAAAAGTCACTTTCTTTAGTTTTTGATACATTACAAAAAGAATTACGCAATAATATGACTATACTTAAGAGCTATAAACAAAATAAAAAGTGGGAAAATAATCGGCAATTTCATACTTTAACCCCTATTAATTACTACGTCAGTAAGTGAGAGGGAGTTGGAATGTAAGTAGGATTATTGACAAATCTATGACATAAATAGTTAAATTTCCTCCAAGTGAAGTTTGATCCGGCGGCGTTTCCATGGCACATCATCTTTGCTAGTCCTTACCATCGTTAGTTATATTAAAAGTGCGAAAAAACTCGGTCTGTCTGTCTGTTCGATTGCTAAGCTTTCATGCCTAAACTATTCAAACCATTGCGATTTTAGATTAGCCATTGATAATGGGCTTTAGAAAGAAATAAAGAAAGAAGCTTTGGCAATTTTTAATCTCAGCTGCGCACTGGTTTCCGTCCGCGCAGTACGCTATAACGTAGTTCAGTCGGGCCCAGCCACGGGCAAATAGTTAGCATTAATATTATATTGATCCAAATAGTTCGTGTCTGCAATCAAATTATAACAATAAAATGGCGAATACAAACAAACTATCAAAAAGAAAAAAAGAAAACTTGGCAGAATCGAGACAGTTCGAAGAAGGCACTGTAATGCAAAACTCTTGTATTATTTATTATTCGAATGGAATCTGTTTACCCAAGTTTACATAAAACATGTTTCTGTCCTGACATCTGTCGTTACCTATTCAAAGTCGCCCTAAAGTTTGCGATACTAAAGTTTTTGGCGTACCAAAAGGACGAGTTATTCGAGACTTTATGCAGTGAATAGATTAATATTCATTGGAAACGTTGGACACTTTGGACTTATTTAAGTTACTGTAATAGATAGTTTAGAAGTCAGCATTTCTACATACTCGTGATGGCACTAAGATGTTTAAAAACTTTTGATTAAATAATTATTTCAAACAGTGATTCTTAGTTGACTAAGTACTTAAGTACTTGCAAGAATGAGCATCAATTAGTAAAGTAACAGCTATGAGGTCCTACTACGCAAGGTGAAGCTCGGATATCAATTTGACCCTTTTAGACATTCTAAGACATTGATATGAGGGAAAGAGACATAATATGTCTCCCGTAAACTCATCTGTTCATCAGAATCCCCTTCATTATATGAGGTCAAGTATACGGAGACTGGGTTGCAGACTAGAGCGTCTGATGTAAACTAGCGTTAGAATGATGCACTTGCATCGGTTCAACAATGCTTACTTAAATATCAGCCTACACCAATCTAATTCTGAACATAGGCTACACTAGCGAAGACACTACTACTCCTTCTGCCACTACTCCTTAATTGCATCTTATGACACCCATAGGAAAAGAAAGGGTACATGGATAAGGCCGCACCATACGGATAGTTGCTTGCTTAGATACTTATTTCTGCCATTTTGATCGGTTTTTTTTCTATCTTTTATTGGTTTAAGGTACATCTATAACTAATATTATAAAGGTGAAGAGTTTGTTTGTTTGTTTGTTTGAACGCGCTAATCTCCGGAAGCCTACTGGTTCGAATTGAAAAATTGTTTTTGTGTTAGATAGTCCATTTATCGAGAAAGGCTTTAGGCCATATAACATCACGCTGCGACCAATAGAAATGAAGCATCAGTGAAAAATGTTGCAAAAATAATCGCGTTCATAAAGTAATAATAACAGAAATTGACGCGGACGAAGTCGCGGGCAACAGCTAGTGGGATGATAAAACCTTATTTGACTCATGTGGTTAATCCTTCAAGAATATAAATAATAAAAGTTTTCAAAGACGCATAATTAAAGGCTATATCGTGTCTTGTTCTTATGTCATCCATCTACGAGTCCAAAACGAGACCAACAGATTAACGTGGTTTCCAAAGCACCATTGAGTGTTTTCTAAAGCTCATCAGTTTCTTCCAGATCCAAGCCAATCCAAGCCAATCAAGATCGTTTTTTATATTTGCCTGAACGGGAATTAAGCCTGGGACTAATGCATAGGAGACGGACCATCGATCCCATGCACCAACCGGGTCGCCACGATGATACAATGGCGGTGATAACACAACGACAATGATTAAGTGATTGACAGATGTGAAACTGCCCGGGCTCGTTAAAGTTTAAGAGTTCCAGGAAGAAATAAGCTGAACCTTTTTTGTACCCACGTCAAATATAATAGAAAAAGTCCTATAGAATAAAATTATGTCCGTGGACCACTGTTGGAAGGAAATAGGGTTGATAAGACGGGTCATGAATGTTTTCTACCTACATCAATCTAATATGAGCATAAGTATACAATTTGTGTCGTAATGGTGCAAAGATTTATCATACTTCTCTAGATCTATGTTGTGGAAACTTGTCGGGTCTATTTTTTCTAACGTCTACAAAATATTAGGTCACCTAGAACTAAAACATTTGTGTCCAAACGTAAGAATGAAATTAATGGTCTGTCAGAACTTGGAGGATTTTTCTTTTTGTCTTTGTCATGTCATAATATTGTCTTTGTCATGCAATAACGAAAAAATTCAACTTTTTGGGAAACTTCCATAGTGTTCACTTAAGTCTACAATATAGTAAGTATTATTTTTCGTGGTGAAACGGGTATGTGTTAAGTCAAAATTTGGTTAGATCATTTTTATTATTTACAAAACCTATCACTTAGATTTCTGTTTGATTAACCTGAAACCGGAATCGGTTGGTTTATTGGTAATGAGGTTCGCTTATGCAGAAGGGTCGGAAGACACGGTTAATAGTTAGTCCTGTCTTTTGTCGCAAGTCTTGAAACAACTTTAGAGATCAAAAAGTATTGAAATAAATAAACTTGACATTGGTTATTGTTTTTATTCGGAAGTTCGTATCTTTTAACTTAACTACCTATTTCAAAAGTTGATCTCCATTTTTTAAACAGCAAAATTATGTATGTATTAGGGGTTAAAGTATGAAATTGCCGTTTTGTATGGACGAAATCGAGAAAAGTCATTTTTCCATACTAAAATTTTTTTAGTTTTTTTAAAACGCCTGAACCGTTTTCGATGCAATTAAAGGTGAAAGTTAGATGGTTATAAAGCTACGCATTATAGTATTTAAATTTCTGAAAATCAAAGTATATAATACAAATATACTTAATTGAAGCAAGAAGGTCAGCTAACACATTGTAAGGGGTCTTTTCAACGACTTCCTTTGAAGTAATAGGCACTAGTATTGCATTTTTTTTTAGTCAAAAGTTACTTTATTTAGTTTATGATACAATACAAAAAGAATTTCGCAATAATATAATATAATAATTCGCAATAATAAGCTATATACAAAATAAAAAGTGGGAAAATAATCGGCAATTTCATACTTTAACCCCTATTATTACATGATTGCTTCGACTTTTAAATGTCACCCGTCAAATATTCGAAGTTTAAAGTCTTTAATACGATGCTGGCTGAATAAATATATATTTTATGAAAAGTAGCTTGCAGTAATACGTCGTGAAAACTCACAATAGCTGTACCGACGAAATAATTCAGCGGAGAACTGAGTCATAGCTCTTCACGGGACGTGATGTCTCCGGGCAGTAAGCACTCTTCTTTAGGCTTCATCCAATATGGAACACGTTGAATATATATTTAACACCTTGTGGAATAGAAAATAAACTGGAATACGCATGGACACAAGAATAGCAAACCTGTAAATTGAAAATCTCATATATAAAAGTCTCGTGTCACAGTATTGTGGTCGCGATCCCCAGAAAATTCCCTATTTTATTTTTGTAGGTATTGTAATTTGGTTGCAAAGAAATTTTTAATATTTCTGCGCCTCTATTTTTAATCAAGATTTATGTTTTCTGTAAAGAAATCTTTGACAATATATATGACATAACATCAGCTAAGCTAGATGTTTAATATAAACTCTCAGACGCCAAAACGATTTATATTGTAACTTGATTTACAGCCCAAGATTCTAGCGAGTTTTAGGATTATGCGGCAATGGTTAAAACAATTGCCATCATAGATATAGGCGGAGGCGGGATTTGCCATAATCAGCGGGTTGACTATCGCAGTATTGCCAATGGTGGGAGATAGTCGTGGTATTTCGTTAGTTTCTTATGACCTCATAGAAAAAGGATCGGTGGGGCTTTTATTCGGGTTGGCACCATACAGCCTGATGCTACCACCAAGACTAAACTTCAAACATTAGGTGGAGAATGGATGGACTATTTCAATCAATGATTATCAAAACCTCAAAGGACACCCAATTAATTCTCGAGATACACCTTTGTCGTCACCAAATATCAAAGGCCACTAATGAACTTCTGTTACACTTACTTGACGGCAGTGTTACGATGTTACTTTGACAAAGCAGCTCTCCTAGGGTTGTCAAATTGACTATTAAATAAACAGTTGTAATTTCTGCAAGTAATACCCATCAGACGCTTTTCACGTCCCAATTTTATCTTAACACTGTTGAGAAAAAATTGTGGCTTTCTACTGAGTTGAAGCAGCGAAGTAACTTAATATTTTCAACCCTTTTTGAGTTATGAATGTGATACAACAAAACTGCATACAAGCTACGCAGTCTATTGAATAAACTGGTATTTTTTTTAAAATGCGGACTCCTATTAGTTAATAAATAAGGTCAACATGACTAGGTACATTATTATGATTTAGTCATGTTAGTTTAAACACAGACAAGGAACTACTTTAAATTAGTTATGCGAGCTATTAATGAATATTGTAAAGCTGAAGAGTTTGTTTGTTTGAACGCGATAATCTTAGGGAGTACTGGTTCGAATTGAAAAAATATATATTTGAGTTGGATAGTCCATTTATTGAGGAAGGCTTTAGGCTCTATAACATCACGCTGCGACCAATAGGAGCGAAACATCAGTGACAAATGTTGCAAAAATAATCGCGTTCATAATAACAGAAATTGACGCGGACGAAGTCGCGGGCAACAGATTACAAATTCCATATCACACCATCGGTAACTGGCTGACATTGTGGCTTATTATATTGCCAAAAGGAAGGGCTGTACCTAGGTACAAATGTAAAAACTAAAATTATTTGAATTTAAATTTATTTCCTACATAATTATATTTTAATGTATAGAACTCTGTCTTGTAATACACTAATATTAGCCCACTGTGCTATGAACAGTGGTTGAAGAACAAAAAATAAATGGGCATAGAGTTGCAGCCCATGAAGTTACATTTTATCCGAACCACAAGAATATCGGACAAAAGAAGCCGTAGCACTTTTTGTGTGTTGTATTGCGACCTTGTTTCCGCTCTCGATTTTATTTTATCGGATTATTCCACCGGTTCACAAACGTACGTGTAGGTATTACGTGACACTATCAAATATACCGTTATTAGCTTCATAGTGTGTGTTAATATAAATTATTTGTAATACGGTTACTTCGAACTGACATGACGATTCGGATATTTGTGTACGTATCACTGGGGCGTTGTTGCTCTTATTCACATCTCATCATTACCTTCTGATTTTCTTTTTATCATCATTAACAACTTATAGCAGTCTACTGCTACACATTGTAGGCCTCCCCCAATAATCGCCTTGCTTCGGCCTGTCTCATGCAGCCTCTGCCTGCGGCTTTTCGCAAATTATCACTTCACATACCACATGGCGAGTCGCCGTCTCTACTTAAGAATCCGTTTTCCCCACTGGCGGCGGTTCTTCGTAAAATATAGAGATATTGTTTTAGATTTTCTATATTATGAGCATGAGCAAATCAAACGTTAAATATGGATTTTGCGAATTATTTTGCTTATGATTTCCACTTGTTTACACCGGCCTAAGTACCTTCACTCGGAGGATGACGCTCGGAGCGCAGCGAAGGCGACAACATCTCCTGAGGATGCTACGTGAAGTGGCGAAACGCGTCGAGGTTCTTCTTACGGTGTTGGGTATTAATAATTGCATTAACTGTACTGCATGCATTTTTGAGCAAGGGCGGGCGGTTTTCCTGCATGAAATAGTGCTTGCTCAATCAGTGTTAGTGCGGGTAGTGTGGTGGAGGTACCTAGGTCGGTGTTAACAAGTGGAAATCATAAGCAAAATCCATATTTAGTTATGGATTTCCGCAAAGTAACGCCTGAGTATATTAATTTTATCAAACGAAACGATTCTGTCGTTTTACTATGGGTCATGTAGACACGCATATGTTTTACACATAACTTATCAAGGTGTGAGCAAATTGTGGTGTTGTTTTTGTTAATATAAGTCTTGGTCATAATTAGAAAAAATAATGGTCTCACCACGTAAAATATAAAAGGTGTAACCCTTCTTAACAGAATTAGGAAACCGACCAAAAAATAAAACAAGTCATCCGAGTCAAAGCCAAGAAAAAAAATGTCTTGATTCATGCTTATATTTGTAATAGTTTTTATACTAAGTTCATTGAGTTTATATCCTCATCATCAGCTCGGCATAGTAAAAACTCACTGAAGATTACCTTAATTAAAAGTCTAAGCTTGGAAGGCGGGTAGACGATCGCTGGTAGACCAATGTAGCAATGTTGGAAAAAAGACACTGCTTCCTTTTCTTTGCCGTTAGTCACCTCTTACGACAATTTAAGGTGTATTACTAAACAGGATGAAATTTTAACCACTTTCCAAATATTTATAAGCGTTCAGTATCGTATTTAGGGCCCATTTATGAAGTAAATGTAAATCAGGTTTTCACTGTTTTCAATTTTTACGGTCCTAAGCCTGTTAAGGTATAAAGGGAAAATCAAAAACTTATGGATAGCATCGTAATGATTGAATGAGATGCGCATCGTGTACTTTTGGTTTTGGTTCTTTTGGTGTAGCCCAGTACAAAAATACTTCATTTGTTCTTTGTCTCGTAGATCGCTACATTAAAATTTGGAAGGTGGTTAAAATTTCATCCTGTACTGTTTTGCTCTGGTACAACACAGTTCATAGATATTAGGGCTTATTCCAATTTTTCGGATACAAATTAGTTGCAACGCGCTCACGCTGTTAATCAAATTGGTAGCCCTGGTATAGCCGATAACGCAAACAAAGCCGTTGTTTGTAAATCACGCTGCGGTAATGGGGAGCGCTCGGCTCGCCACTTGCCCGCATTGTACCACCGTGTATCACTCCAACGTGATAACAGGAGTGAAGTGAAAGCGTACGTGCGGACTTTTTTAATTACAATCATAGACTAACGGTCCGACGAATTTCGCGTGCTCTTTTTCTTCATCTTTAAGTTACGTACCTACATAGTAAGGTTCAATTTACAGTAGATATGACAGTTAAAAGCTGCATTAAGTTAAACTTTGAAGTTCGTAGGGTCTTTTTATATAAGACTGTGTATCTTGTTCACTTATTTTTTCGATGATAGTCAAACTAAAAACCAATAATAATCTTCGTTTTTTTTTCGGAAGATTTTAGTGTTCGGTTTTTCCTGTACCTATTCGCTTTTGAACTATCACATTGAATGAAGAATTTATAAACTTTTTTTAACGCATTTTGCAACGTTTAGGGGTTGGAGAGGGTGTTGGGGTTGATGTGGATGATCAGAATGAGGTGGTAAATAAAGAGACGAGCATGAATTAACAGAATATATTTATTTGCTCCGGCCAAGCTTATCACCTCTTTAAAAGCTACACAGAAATCTCAGGCGTGAGTCCTTTGTAAGGCTCTGAATTACCCCTACTTCTGAGCGAGTTGTACCACCAAACTTATCATGTAAATTATACTAAACGGAATAATCAGAATTTAATTATGAACGGAATACTAATAAACGGCAACCGGAATTGTAGACTGCTAACTGGATTAAGAAGATGTTTCCACTTACTTCATCAAAGATAGGGTAGGGTAACCTTATGCATCCACGTGGCGTGGTACCAACCCGAATCTCATCGAGACAAGCTTCTTGCGTCTTTCATTTGATCAGCGGAAAGTCAGCGTAAAGCGGACGGTAATGTTCTAAGCCTGGTAGCCAAACCAAGCGGCCATCAAAAGATGGCACTTAACCGGAACAAAATTCAAAAATGTTATAAACGGCGACTATAAGCCGGTATCAAAAGGCGAGGTAACGGCCACCGTCTTCTCCTTCGACTTCCTGGCCGACCTCTTCAACAGCAAGAAAGAAAGTGTCTTCCTCGACATTCTTGCAAATCAACCGAAACTCGAATCCAATGAAATCGAATTTGCAAATCATTGTCAAGAAGGAATTTCCGAGTGCTCAGTTCACTAACTCAAATCTCCCCAAAACAATCGAAACAACACAAAGAACTATATCTTTGTAAAACAGATATTAAACTAACAAGAAAACATTTAAACTTTTTAGGTTATTAATTTACATTATTTTAATATTCTAACTATAAATATAAACTACAGACTGGTCGTTGAATTAATTTGTTTTCTTTACCAGCCAGTCCGTAAGACAAGTATTTTTCCCAAATAAATTCTCAATGTTTGTAAACCTGCAACACTACTATTTTTATTAACTTTTTTAAACATCTGTCTAAGGTCAAACACGTCATTCTGCCAGGCTCATGAAAATTACTTCGGCTGCGTGAAGTTTCATTAAATAAGTTATGACTTTAACATACAAATCGTAAAAATATAGAAAACAAATATTATTATATTTATTGAAATAAATCATTCTCGACCTTTGTAAAATG
This sequence comes from Anania crocealis, assembly GCA_949315895.1. Lineage (NCBI taxonomy): Eukaryota > Metazoa > Arthropoda > Insecta > Lepidoptera > Crambidae > Anania > Anania crocealis. Next base: position 5,671,231 of record OX438868.1, read on the forward strand.
AGTATGTGTTCCGTGCGTTTGCTAAACGTAGACAAACGAACGTAACGTTATTTTAGTCATTCGGAGCATACGGACAGTCGCATGCGCATCTGACAGCTCCTTGTCATTGACAGATCAATAACCAAAACAACAAAGATTGGCGGGAAAACCTTCGCACGAATAGGGCGCGTTTTTTAAACTTTAAAAATTATTTTATTAAATTAATTGTTCGAAAGTTTTTAAAAGTACAAAATAGAATAAAAATTCGTTTTCTTAAATAGTTGATGTCTCGTTGAAGTCATGGGGAAGTGGAAGAAACATAAACTCGATGGAGACCCAATACCCACCGAGTCTGACTCTGATGAAAATGAAGGCGATAAGTATAAACCATACAAAGTAGAAAATTACTCTCGCCAGTACCCTGAAGACGGGGGAAACTTTGAATATTTAGTTATTTATGAAAGTTTGAATGAGAGCAAACCTATTGGGGACAGAGACTTGATGGCTTTAGGCGCTGTGCTCAAGCGGCACAATAAGGGCATTAAAAGATTTAAAAGAATCAATCGTTATAAAGTAGCTGCTATTTTTGAGCGACCAGGGTTGGCTAACATGGCCTTGAATAATGTAAAATCTCAAGTAGAACTTCAAGTTAAATGTACCATTCCTGCCACACTTACTGAAAAAACAGGCGTAATCAGAGGCGTTCCAACTTATATGTCCAATTACAATATTTATAACGGAATTTCCAGCTCTAAGGACGTCGTGTCTGTGCGTCGCCTGATGCGGCGTGGACGCGACGAAGACGAGAATCCCATCCTCATCCCGACACAGACAGTTGCCATCACCTTTTCCTGCCCGACTCTTCCAGACAGTGTCGACATTAATAGCTGGTTCTTTGAGGTAAGCCCGTACGTTCCTCCTGTAAGCCAATGTCTACGATGCCTTCGCTATGGACATATCGGAAAATACTGCAAAAACGCTCAGAAATGCTCGATATGTGGCGACAACCATCATTACAAGCAATGCAGTAAGCCGGCCAAGGACGCTGTGTGTATTCACTGTAATGGTAATCATATTTCGATATCATCAGAATGTCCGAAAAGAAAGGAGGAAATCGAAAAAAATAATATAAAACACAAAAAGAAGTCATATGCTGATGTTTTTAATAATAAAGATTTCCCAGAATTGAATAACAAACCTGAAAAACAAATCCAAAACTTATTACAATCAGATGTTATACTTAATCTCATTATATCAACTATTCTCAAGTTATACACCCAAAAATCATCATCAGACCAGCCATCTCCTTTAACATCGGAGACTATTAAAACTGTATTATTGGAAACTTTTAACTCCAATAAACCAAATGCTAAAGTAAGTAAATAATGGATCAGCTCAATATAGTACAATGGAATGCTCAAAGTTTGTTAAGCCATAAACATGTCTTCACTCACTATCTGTATCAAAATGACATACATATTGCTCTTATCTCAGAAACTTGGCTTAAATGCACTAAAACTATAAATATAAAAGGTTATAAAATAGAAAGATTAGACATAGGTTCTAAGCACAATGGTGTTGCTATTCTAATCCGAGATTATCTACATTATCAAAAGCTACAAACATATTACGACGATTCTTTACAAAATATTGCTATAACTTTACACATTAACAATGAAACTTTATCTATAGTCAGTTTTTACAGTCCCACTTCAGCTACCCCCTGTAACTTTGAATATTCTTATTTAAATAATTTAGTAAAATCATTACCCAAGCCCTTAATATTAGCTGGAGATTTTAACGCACACCACACTATGTGGGGCTGCGCCTCTACAGACATGCGTGGATCAATATTGTTAGATGTCATAACTGATAATAATTTATGCCTTTTAAATGATGGGTCAGTAACAACAGTTGGCTCACATAATTGGAGGTCTAATGCATTGGATCTTACAATAGTCTCTCCCACTTTAGCTTTAAGATGTAACTGGCAAGTACATGATGACTCCATGTGCAGTTATCATTTTCCTGTTCTTACAAAATTAGTTTATAATTCTGTAAATATTAACTACAGCAGTAACACAACACATGTAAATTATTCCAAACCAAACTATAAAACTGTTGACTGGCATAGGTTTAAAGAGCTAACAGATATAAAATTAAGTAACTCTTACTTTGATTTAACAAACCCGGAAATGTGTTATGATTTACTTTTCAAAATTTTGATAGAATGTGTGTGTGATGCAAATTGTTCTAAAAAGCCACCAGTACATCAGCAAACACACCACGGTCAAAATAAAAATAAGTTGAAACTCCCTTGGTGGAATAATATCTGTGCTCAGGCTGTAACAAGTTGTAAAAATGCTTACATTGAATTTAAGCAAAACCCTACTGAACAAAATTACATACTATTTAAAAAGAAACAAGCACAGAAAAAACTAATAATCAATCACGAAAGACAGAAAGCATGGATAGAACTATGTACTACATTTAACCGTCAGACACCTTTATCTATAATCTGGGCTAATACTAGAAAGTTTAATAAATCATACAGTCCTCCCAATAATTATCATCCTAATGATTGGATTCAGCCATTTTTAGATAAGTATACCTCTAACACACAATCTCAACCTTTAAGTGACTATTCTGATCCAAGTCCTGATGCTGAGGAGTTTTTTATGAAACCCTTTACTTTAACAGAATTATTGGCTGCCATCCATTCTCGCAAAGACACAGCTTTTGGTTTAGATCACATATCTTATAAAATGTTCAAAAATCTTAGTACATCAAGTCACAAAATAGTTCTTAATATATTTAATGCATTATGGAAGAATCAAACAATTCCTAAGTCATGGAAAGTTGATTGTCTAGTCCCCATACTTAAACCTGGCAAGGATAAAAACCAACACGATTCATATAGACCCATAGCATTAACATCCTGCGCAGCGAAGCTCTTTGAACAGTTAGTCAAACAAAGACTGGAATATTTTATAGAACATAACCATTTATTGCCTTACAATCAATTTGGCTTTAGAAGAGGTCGCTCAGCAAGTGAAAGTTTGAGCCACTTGTACTTAGATATTTATAATGCATATTCTAGTGGTAGTTTCTTAGTGTGCATTTTCTTTGATATTACAGGTGCCTTAAATAATGTAGACCATAATACACTAGCAAATGAACTATCTTCGCTGGGGTTACCTGAAAAATTAATTAAATGGATTTTTTACTTTTTAAATAATCGAGAAGTGTATGCAAAGTATCAAAATAATTTATTTGGGCCACAGTCAGCTAATAAAGGCGTTTGTCAAGGTGGAATATTAAGTCCATTGCTGTTCATTTTATACATACATAAGTTAAATAGTATATTAGGTAATGATGTCAAAAATCTACAGTATGCTGATGACCTCACAGTCTATTGTGCTTATTATTTATTATTTATTTATTTGGAACACCAACAGATTACATACAAACATTTACAAACAAAACAAGACCAAATTGCACCTGGTATGCAACCCAATTAAAGGTGTACACATCATTGGTAGAAATATTCAAAATTTTACCCTAACAATATACTCGTACTTACAACAATACAATTTTACAATAATAACAATAATGCAAGCTAAAAACAACACAAATAATGAATCCTTGTTAATGAGATGATTGGAGTTTACTTTTGAATTTTGATTCAGAGTCATGGCAAATGTCAAGATCGCTCCTTTCATTCAACAAATTGTATGAGGACAACATTCTCGGTAAAGGTGCATGTCTACCAAGGTTTGTTCTCGCTCGTGGCACAACAAAGGTATTGGTAAGCTTTCTGCGGGAGTTACACCTAGGCACAGTGAATTTGATACTATCCAAAATATTCTTTAAATCAACTACACCATTAATCAACTTGGACAAAAATATGAGATCCATGATTTCGCGGCGATCTCTAAGAGATTTAAGTTTAAAATTCGACAGACGATCAATGTAATCACTTCTGTAACTAAAATTTGGTGTTTTGAATGCCAGGTATCGTGTAAATTTTCGCTGAACGCGTTCTATGTTATGGGCGTGTTTCTTATAGCACGGATTCCACACAACACTAGCAAACTCAAGGTGGCTACGAACCAATGCATTGTAAAGGGTTATTAACGTGCTGATGTTTTTGAAGTCGGTGGTATTACGTTTAATAAAACCAAGCATCTGAAAAGATTTTGACACTATTGCATCGTAATGAGGAACCAAGCTCAATTTGCTATCCACAATCACACCCAGATTACGAATCTGCTCCACTTCTTTCAAGACAATACCATTAATTTGGTATGATGACGAAATTATGTTTTTATTACGTGTGAACTTTATGTGGAAGCATTTATTCGGGTTCATGACCATGGAGTTGTGTGTGCACCAGGTGTTAACGCGATCTAAGTCCTCCTGCAATAGGTATATGTCATTGCGACATGATATAGTTTTAAAAATCTTCATATCATCTGCAAATAATGAATACTCGCAATGTTTTATACAGTTAACAATGTCATTGATAAATGCCAAAAATAAGATGGGCCCCAAGTGGGAACCCTGGGGCACACCTGAAGTTGCCACATATGGTTTTGATACATAACCGTTCGTAGCCACAGTCAACAATCTACAGCTCAAGTACGAGGCAAACCAGTCATGCAAGGACCCACACAATCCAAAGCTTGATAGTTTTGCCAGCAAAAGAGGGTGGCTAACCTTGTCAAAAGCGCTACTAAAATCCGTGTAGATGGCGTCTACTTGTGTTCTTCTGTCAACATGCTCAGCTAGATGAGAAACATACTCCACTAAGTTTGTAGAAACCGATTTGCCGCGCGTAAATCCATGTTGCATAGGATCTAAAAATGGCCTCAAATGAACTGTAACTACCTCACAAACCAAGGACTCAAATAGTTTGGAGAAGGTATTTAATATAGATATAGGTCGGTAGTTAACTATGTTTTCCTTATCCCCCTTTTTAAATACTGGAACTATTCGCGCTTCTTTTAATTTAGCAGGAAATATACCCGTTGAAAGTGAATAATTAAAAATAATACAAAGTGGATAAGACAGGACTTCAGCACATATCTTCACAAACGCATGAGGTAGCCCATCCGGGCCAGCCCCTTTTGATGGGTCGAGTCTCTTAAGGGCCCTAAGTATTTGCTTCTCACACAAATAGATTTTACCTAAAAGATATTCGGAGACGATGCTACCATTAGTGAAACTGGCAGAAGACTTTTTTGATACATCTGTGGCATATCCTACCGAAAAAGTGGAAGAAAAATGCTCAGCGAATAAATTAGCTATATCATCACCCGATCGGCCAATTGTATCACCATATGACATTTGAGATGGCAAATCATTAGTATTTTTACGCCTTTCATTAAGAAACTTCCAGAACCTTTTGGGATTGGAATTTATAGCTTCTTCAGTTTTTCGTACATAGTTAGAATAACAGTCACGTGAATAACGATTACAACGATCTCGAAGTATCCTATATTCCAGCTCATCGCGGGGGTTTCCATATTTACGAAATCGACGCCTAAGTTTGTCTTTTTCCGCAAAAAGATTAATAAGCACTGTATTGTACCAGGGAGGATATTTGGAAGGTTTAGGTTTACACTTTGGAATATGCTCATCAATAACATTATTTAACTCGCTGTAAAAAATGTCCATCATCTCATCAACATTTACAGCGCTCGAGAACTTGAGAGGCCAATTGATTAACTTTAGTTTATCCTTAATCTTTGCATAATCTGCGCGATAGAAATTGATGGTCGAGTGGTTTTGCCTTGGGAGAACCGATAAGTGTAGATGCACAGTAATGAGAAGTGGTGGATGGTGAGAGTCCAATTTACTAAGAGGGTCAACTGGTCTTTCAAGCACCGAAGCCCCGATATCAGTTATCACTGGCAAAAATATGCATGAGGTTGAACTAAAGCTAAATAGTGCACTTACAAAACTAAAAAAATATTTTGATTATCTAAAATTAGAGGTAAATCAAAGTAAAACCAATGTTGTAGTATTTAGTAAATCAAAAATGTTACTTACTAATATTCTGTATGATGGCAATTTACTTCCAGTAAATGATGAGGCCAAATTTCTGGGAGTTATTTTTACCCGGAACCTTTCATGGGCAAAACATGTTTCTGGCTTGGCAGACAAAGCATTGCGAGCATTTAATATTTTGAAATCGCTGGCTCGAACATATTGGGGTGCTGATCCAAAAATCTTACTTATGCTGTATAAATCCATTGTTCGTTCACATTTTGAATATAGTTATCTATGTTTTTCTTCAAATACTGCACTCATTAATAAACTAGAAAAGATACAAAACAAAAATCTTAGACTTCTTTCAGGGGCAATGAACACCACCCCTATTGTATCTATGCAAGTAGAATGCAATATTCCTCCTTTATTAACAAGGTTCAAATATTTAAAATTTAAATTTATTCTCAAACTTTACAGCATTAATAATAATTATCTTTTAAAAGAACTAAATAGTAATAATATTCATTCCTTACATTCATCTTCATCAACTTGTAAATGCCCATTTATCACCCACGATTTTCTAGAAATATCAGCATATGTAAATGAAAATAATATAAACAGCAAAGATCACTGGGCTTGCTATTGTGATTCCTATGAAAGTAAATTTTCTCTTTTAGAAATAGATATCGATCATGACCTGCGAACCAAAGAGGCAGTTTATGAAAAACTATCCAGCTGGCCAGAATATCAAGTAATTTACACTGATGGCTCGAAAACAGAAACAGGAGTCGCAGCAGCGTATTATCACAAAAATGTTAAGTACGGCAAAGGCTATCGCTTACCACCAGCTTTTAGCAATTTTTCAGCAGAAGCCACAGCCATCCTGTTAGCCTTACAATACTTAGAAACTGATATTATGTGCTCCGACAAAAACAAGTTTCTCATAGTTACTGACAGCATGTCGGTGCTTAAGGCACTTGATAACCCAGGCTTTCATAATATGCACTATTTGATATATGAAATTAAAGAAACACTGCTTAAATCTGGCAAAATTATCCGATTTGTTTGGATCCCAGCACATGTCGGTGTGACAGGTAACGAAAATGCTGATTACCTTGCCAGACTAACTAATTCTCTGGGCGGCAAAGTTAAAAATATTTTAACCCCTTGGCAAGATCTCTTACCCGAATATCGCGGGAAAATCAACCACCAGTGGATGGAAGAGAGAACGGCAATCACCCAATCTAAAGGAGCCTGGTATGCTAGTATCAACCAAGAAGTTGGCCGAAAACCCTGGTTTGCTGCATCTAGTACATATCTTCATAGGAAATTCTACATTACAATCAATAGACTAAGGTTTGGACACTGCAGATTTAAAGCTCATTTATATCGTATGCGCCTAATATCATCCCCAATATGCACTGATTGCACCTTACAAGAAGATCAGACCTTGGAACATATTTTCTTTACTTGCCCTGCTTTTACCCTTCAGCGACTTTTATTAATAGACCAGCTCATGAAAACACACAAACAAATCCCGCCATCATTACAGGAAATCTTAGCTTGCCCAGAAAATTTTAAACCCATTTACGATTTCATTGTTTCTACTGTTGGAGAAATATAATCCCGGACTATGACCTATATTGATTCAGACATTGAAAACTTCGGAAATGACATTAAATCCCATTTGTGACGCATGAAATATTAATATAAGATTTGGCTCTTTGCCTTATGATTTTTCAAGATTAGACAAGAATGGGGACTACCGTTTCTTTGCTCACCAGTTGGCGCCACTGTAGACTGAGGTCCGGAGGTATAGCTGTAAAAGGCGATTGGCGCCGAAACAAAGTGTTATATCTTGAATCTAATAAAGGTTATATTGTTTATAAATAACTATCTTGATATCAACAAACTAACTTCTGAAATAGTTGCTCTTGAGGCCGCCTATTTTCGCGCTTTTTCTTAATTCCGCTTTTGAAGCGTTCACATTAATCGCCAAATAATCCATATTTGCGATATTTTACGAAGGAGATCACTTTCCAGCAGGTAAATTAAAGAAATTATAATTTATGCAACAAATTCCGCTAAAACCAGTACAAAGTGAATGATATTAGACCTCACGCGACACTAGCGCCTCTAGTGGCAAATTCACTAGCGATAGCCCCCATTGGCTCTAGCCGAACATGAACAAAAAGATCAAGAAACTATAAAAAAAATCTACTGAAGACTTGGCTGTATGGGCATACTTCCCTTTGCCTACCCAGAATGGGTGAAGAAAACAACAACAAAACAACAAAACCAGTGTTGCCGTTTTAGTGACTTTGTCGCTAGATCTAGTGGATTTTTGACGAGCTTGGTGACATTTTTTTACAATTTAGTAACTAGAAAAAATCTAGTGCTTTTTGGTGAGATTTTGAACCTCATCGATGGACACTCAGTTTGTTTTGATACTCAGGATTTTTCACAAATATATTGTTATAAAATCAACTACAAAAAGTTAAGGTACCTATATTTTGTGAAGCTGTTGGCAACACACGAACGCAAAATGGTTGTCGGGGATTTCCCTTTCAGAAGATGCGTTCGGTGTTCGTTTCATTGCATGTCACTTTAACTTAGAAATATTAAGTAATGCTATCTTTCTTTATAAATCTACCAGTGTATAACTACACTATCGCATTTTATTCAGTCGCTGCGTGGTCAGTTTCGCTAAGAAAGTGTTGTTTTTTATTTTAGTTTTGATTACAGAAGTGAGTGGGAATGTCAAGAAGAGTTTAAAAACTGGCTAAAGCCTATTGCGAATTTGCGAGTGATCTAACTAAAGCGTTTATTCTGTCACAGTGAATTTCATGCTAGATTAGCCTATATAAGAAAGCACTTGGAAACAAATAACACAAACAAAAAAGTGAAGTTATTTTTAAAAATAAACAAATCTGTTTTAGTACAGCTTTCCGTAAAAAAAATTGCAACAGAAGACGCATCATCAACTTAGCGCCAATGCCTTCTACATCGTCTCAGCATTCTTCCACTCAACTTGAGCTTGACGAAACAATCAAGACAAAGTTTTGCAACTTATTGAGTTTTGATCAATTGGTATATATTTTTTTGTTTTTTATTACATTTAAATAAAAAAAATATTTTAGTGACTTCTAGTGGTTTTTTTTAAAACCTTTTTCCCCAATTCTAGTGAGTTTTTGACATGGGTTTGGTGAGTTTTCTTTATCCTAAACGGCAACACTGAACAAAACTCGATTATTATTGAAGTGAAATTAAATGTGTTTTAATAATGAAACAATGAATGTATTAACTAAACGTGAGTATTTAGAGATTAGTGCGCAGCTCAGAAATCACAACGTGACAATTTATAAGACCAAATATATTCACCTACAACCACAATTACCTGAATGGTTCGATTTCCTAGAATGTTATTTTACCAGCGGCTATCTGATTTGTTTGTTACAATTTGCATCTCTCTGTTAACGGCAACAGGGTTGAGTGTGGACAAAACCGTTTGTAAATTACCTTGCCGTAATAGGCCAGGCTTGTCCAACACTAGCATGCATCACTCTTGAGATAGCAACGCTCCCGAGGCCTTAGACTTGAGTACGATTTGTTGGTGTACAAAGAAAATTCTTATCTTGAAGATAGTTGTATTTATTAACGTAAAACTGGAATTAAAAATAAATACAAATTTTTTAACTGTCAAATGTTGAAATGAAAGATTAGTTTACGGATTTAGACCTGTGACCATGAACGCTGTAAAAGGTTCGAATCGTCGGGTGAAATCAAAAATAAACGCTTTCTAAATCTGTTAAGTTATCTTTCATTCCAATGTATGTATAGTGTACTCGCGTAAACTCAAGAAAACAGTATGTCAAATGTTGCCTAAGCTGCCAGTCTTCTATTCCTTCGAAGAAGGCTGGACGCCGCAATACTTCGTTTGTTACAAATTGTTGAAGCGTCAAGCCAAATAGCGTCAGCATATTATAGCCTTCGCAAGTTAAAGTTCTTATTTTATTCAAAATTTGGTTTGCTGGTAGAAACTAGCCATCGAACACAGGGCTCTTCCAAGATTCTGTTAGTACGTAGTTAATAATAATTCGCATATTTATGATAACTAGCGAAGTCAGACTTCAGTCGTAGGTACATATAATATCCTAAGTTTTAAGAAACAAAATATAATGTAAGTAAATTTTGTAAAATACGAGTATTTTATATTACATTTCAGAACTGACCATTAAACTTATAACCCATTTAGATATGACTTTTTTTGTCGTTGAAGTGAAATACAAGGCATATATATCATAATATTGATCTTGGCTTTCATTTCACATTTAAAGAAATGTTTCTTTCTTTATTTATTTATGTTTTTGATGGGATTTTTCTTACATTGAATATTTTTGTGCTTTTTGTATTTGTCTGGCTATAATAATTACCGTTGAAATAGGGTTAAATTGACCTGAAAGGTAACTTTGACAGTTTTGGCAGCTCTTTGAACAGATCCTGAAAATTCTGTTCAAAGGTGTGCAGAGCGAACCCGAGTGACCCGAATTTCAATGGAGACATATCAAGCTAATGGATTTGTTTCCGAAGAAGGCAAGAAAGATGTCAATTGCATAATAAATAATTGTTAAAAAATATAAGAGATTTTTTTGTTACGGGCGTCTATTTTTAGCCGTCTAAATAACTCAAATCTTGAAAACTTTGCCATGTAAGTAATATATCAATCAAAGAAAAATCGCAATCATGCAACCATATTTTATAGTTAACCAAACGGGATTTATGGCATATCATAAATTATATATTTTTTGTCATATAAATTAAATAAAACAAAAGGTACAAATTTCTAAAAGAACAACTGAGTCATTCCACATTCAACCGGCAATTTTTTTACCTGTGAATATTTTTCCCACTTTCTATCGGTTTTCATTGTGTGTGTTTCATGGTGTTTTTGGAATTCCAAAACATGTATTGTTTTTTTTATAATTTTATAGCATTATAATCACATGTTATGTAGGTAAATAATATTCGATTTATCAATTTACGATCTACATATTTGTTTTATTAAATGGTTCCTCTTTAGTTTACTTTATACCTAGTTATTCAAGTTGCCGGTTAAAAGTAGAATTAATTTCACGGACCGGTAGAAAGTGGAAAAAATATTCACCGGTAGAAAAATCGCCGATTCAATGTAGAAGGACCCGAACAACTCTTACACTATGGTTAGTTCCAAGTCTTAGCCACGATGACGTTCGTGATGTATCGTTTCTGCCGTCGTTAACGACTAGTCGCAACGATTTGTCTCTCATCGGTCCAGCGCTGACGCATCGCTGTTGTTCCGACACATTGCGGTCTTTACACAGAGACACGGGAAACATAAAACACATTCTGCGTGAGAATTATCGCTCTACATGAAAATTATCGTTTTGTTTGTGAGAGAGGTTAAGGAACTTAACTATTTAGGTCACTTAAATCTGGTTTATAACTTTAAAATTCCTTATAACCTAACACCGAAAGTGGTCAGTCTGTGTCGGTTATAAACACCGCGACACAAGGACGTTGGCGATTCCTGCTGCTGTCTGCTGATGTTCGTATATCGTACCTACTATCAACAGATACAAAAAGTACCTTCAAGTTAGAAATATAAGGCTGGTAAAATACCAAATGTGCTCCGAGTTATTATACCAAAAATACCGTATTAAACGGTATAATACCATTTCATACGGTATTTTTGGTATTTTATCTTTTAGAGTGTAAAATAATTGGAAGTACTTTAAATTGGGGAAATTATTGGGTAACTAGCTAATAAACGTATCAAAACTAATATCGTTTAACCAGCATCATGTCATTTAGTACGGTATTTTTGGCATATTATTTTTTGAAAGTGTAATGAGTAGAAATCTCTTATACGTTAGGGAAATTATTGGTTATTAAGACCGTCTAGTTGGTCTTCGGATACGGATGTGCCTACCTAAAAAAAAAAAAAAGTACTTCAACTATCATCGTCCTCCTCAACCCACATCAGTCCACTGCTGTACATTATCATCACAGTCAAATTACGCTAACTGCTGGGAGCAGGCCTCCCCTAAGGATCTCCAGGACGATTAGTCTCATGACGCCCGCATTCTGCGGTTTCTGCAAGCTCTACTAGGTCGTCAGGAACTTGTCAGAGTCCTACCCACAGATCGTCGTCCAGTTCGCGGTGTTCATTTCACAAACAATGCACTCCAACGACTCTGAGTTATATTTTCTATGTTTTCTTCTTGCTTCTAGGCCTATTTCTCTCTAAAAGGAGGTTTTCGCCATGATCACTACGCTTGGCAGGCGGTTGGGCAATCGTAGTTTGGCAAATAGTTAAGAGAACTCAGCAGTGCGTCTTCTTCTGTTAGAACTCCTTTGGAAACTTGATCGGTGCCATTTTATGTAGACAGAGCCTACTCTTCCTACTCCAGTGTATTCCGGAAAACAAAGCCTCGTGACGTACCGTTGAGTCTCCGGAAAAAAATGTTCGGCCCGCACCAAACCCGGTTTATTGCCCGGCAACCGGGAGCTTGTAAAACCGGAACAAGCAATGAATAAGAAATGAATTACTTTGGTTTTGATGTTGAAAATATTCTGCGAATTCTCGATCCCTCGACGCTGTATTTTTATCGTCCACAGTATAAATAATTCCTACGGCTCAGCAGAGACATTTTTATGTTGATAAGAATTGATAAAAATAATCATTTAATAAAAAAAGATATTGTTATCCAAAAAAGTTCGTGAATTCTTATTTAGGGGTTTTTACAATCACTAGTAAAGATTTTGAACAAAATGCGTTTATAAGAATTTAATGCTTATTTTGACCTGACCATTCGAAGCGTTCGTGATCTCGGCAAGACTAAGGTGTTATACGTCTTAAGAAGATATTTAAAAATATATTTAAAATTACTGCCTCTGATAACTATCGTCAGTTATGAATAGCTACGCAACATGAGCCAACTGTGATCGGAGTTTTTGCATTGTGGCAGTAGTTTTCAACCATTTTCTCTACTGAAATTACCAGTTGCTTAGGACCTCATCATACCATCAATGAAGTTGACAGAGCATAGTAACACTGCCCAAACTCCGGACGTTGCTGCTAAAATTGCGTGGCTGGAAAAGTTAACGACACGGTGAGTGATGACGATAATGTCTAAGGCGGTAAGTAATTAAAAATATATCTCGAAATACCCTCAAGACGAATAATACCTTAGTCTACCCATGACCACGAACGCATTAAAATGGCGACCACGGAAGCATAAAACGCCAGAATAAATAAAAAAATCCAAATAAACGCAGGTTAAATCATCAAAGCGAATCTTTCATTTTAATGTATTGTGTTTTCGTAAATTCAAGAGACCAATACGAGTGTTGTTTGTGGCTAAATTGTTATTACGCTTTGAGGTTTAGTCGGGAAAACTTTTAGGCACAAAGTATTTTAGTCCAACATGTAAACACCATGGATATATTCAGGAATTGATGTGATCTGGAACATTACCGGGCAGCAAATTAGCATGCCTTTATGGTAATTAAACTGTTTCGGGTTTAAAGTAATTTGATTGTTGTTTACGATAATTTAAATTCACTGATTGGGTTGATTAGATTAGCGATTCTGAATTCAAGCTTTACAATTTTATTTACCTAACCTATGTAGCCCACGGTGGTTTAAATTAGAATAATACTAACCTTACTTGTGCTATAGGTCGATAGTCTAATCGACTACTGCCAGAAGAAGACGAGTGAAAAGCGTTTTCTGTTCACTATCGGGTAAACTGTGATCGACTACCCATTGGCCAAGCGATGCAATTTTATCGGCACTAAAACAAACTCGTTTGGAGAGGTCTAAAGCTAGCAGTAAGAAGATGATGATAAATAGTTCTTACGACCATTATAAATGTAAAAGTTACTCGTCTGTCTGACTGACGGTTACGCTTTCACAGCTAAGCAGCTGAACCCTTTTTTATGAAATTTGATAATAAAGATAGATAACTTGAATAGGATCCGGCTGTTGGGCACTGGTTTCTGTTTGCTCGATATAGTAACGTGTAGTTAACGCATGCAAAGCCGTGGGCAAAAAGCTCGGACTGTAATAATAAGAATACTCTTCTGAGAATCTTCAATGTGGTTTATTTAACTTACCTAATCATAAGTTCTGTTTATTCATTTATTTTTACAACGATATTTTACTAAAATCTCTCTCTCTCTGTCTCTCGATCTCTCTCTCCCGCGGTCTCTTTCCTCTCTCCTACTCTGTCTCTGTATATGCCGAATTTGGTGCTCAACAAACGCTTACGCGCTAGGAAAGTAGATGTGATATTCTATCTTCTTCCGCCCGCAAGTGGTATAAATCCGCAAGTGGTATATAGATTCTGGAAAATATGGAGCTGCATGCTGAGATTTTAACTCACGACGACTAAGTGATTTATCTCCGCTCTAAATCCAAACTGAGCAGTGTTTATAAATCTTCATGGAACGTTGGAAGCATGAATTGTATAATAAAGTCTTGTGAAACAAGAAGTACTTTTAATTAAACTAGCTGTTGCCCGCGACTTCGTTCGCGTCAATTTCTGTTATTATGATCGCGACTATTTTTGCAACATTTTTCACTCGTGCTTCGCTCCTATTGGTCGCAGCGTGATGTTCTATAGCCTAAAGCCTTCCTTGATAAATGGACTATCCAACACAAAAAGAATTTTTCCATTCGGACCCGTACTTCCTGAGATTAGCCCGTTCAAACAAACAAACAAACAAACTCTTCAGCTTTATATATTAGTATAGATAACCTTACTACTCTAACTACTACTACGTCGTACTAATATTGTAAATGCGAAAGTTGGGATGGATGTTTGTTGCTATAATATGTTAAATAAAGTAAAAAGTAACAGTCTATAATCATCCCACTGCATGGAAAAGGCCTCCATCATTAAATTCAAGTTACCACTGCAATGATGGGAACTGGCATTGTGATTGCTATATTAAATACAATATATTAGAGAGATATATTCAAGATTCAGGACATATCCTACGCTACTTAAATTAAGTAGTTGTTGCTCTTTTGTATTATTTTTTCCCTCGCATTAATTATTTAAAAATTTTTTTATTAGTTTTTAGACTTACATAGTTTGTAATTATTGAACACTTTAATATGCGGCGTTGCTTGAAATAAATTATTATTATTTTTTGTCATAAGTACATACTATAAAATGATAAAAACTATTAAAATCTTTTATTATGATCCTGAGAGGAGAAGGTTTACATGGAAAAAAATGAATAGAAAATTTTGATAATTATGTTATAATTGAATAGAAAAAAACAAACTACATACATGAAAAGTGTGTGAAGGGTAATTAAGTCAACAGATTTGCTTGCATTATCTTTATTGGTAAACTAGGGCAGACATCTAGTAATTAATCCTAAATATTATATTTTATAAGAAAACACAATAAGTATTGAACCATCGAAAAATATTTTCCTCATATAAGTTCTTCCATTGCTAATTTGTTTTAATTTGTTTTTAAATAAAGGTTTTATTTGACAAAGATTACGTTACCGTAAAATGACTCCTTAGAAAAGACATTTTAATCTTGTAATATTTTAAACGCGTTTACTATAATATTGCCCTTTAAATTTATCATATTTTAATAATGACGGCATAGGCAAGGTTTATCGTTTTGAAAAGCCGTCTCTCATGGTAATTTTATATTGAAACGATAGCTTAAAATATACAATAATAATAACTCTCTCTCGTTTGGGTAAAGCAAGGTTAACATTCCGTGTTTTTATTCTACTTTTACCAATCAAAAGAAGAACGCTAAATAAACATTATGAGCCTCGCTCCGATATGCAAAACATATCGCATTTTTTAAGCTCTTTGGTACGTTACTTTAGAAAAATATAAAGTGACGTTTTGAGGTACAAATAATTATTTAATTTTAAATTAATTTTTTCATATTAATTTCCATAGCCTTACGAATCTTAGTTTCTAAATTTAAATGATTAAAATTACTACTTGTAGTGAAAAATCTATGAATACATTTAGCCTAGAACCTAAAACCTATGAATGTCTAGTTTAATCAAGGGATTATAAACAATAAAAAAATACGCGGCGAATAGTGAAAGTCCTCTTCTCTTTTCGTAGTTTAAAAAGTAATTATCAGTAGTTTGTACAGTTGATAATCCAGTGGCAATTACATAGCAAATAAAAGTCAGACGTGAGCGCTCAGGCTTCATGCTTCGAATGGCTGCAGACAATGTATTTGTGCACTGAAAATGAACGGTGTGGCGATTTTCTCGGCGAGTTTCTGTGTAAGGTTAGAATAAATAAGAGTTTGTGAAGGATGCAGGCTATTAACGACCTTCTCTTAAATACATTTTGTATTGTGTCAATAATATCAAAGAGTTGCTACTTAGCTATCGATACCTTATGTATTACCTATTCCTTATGTCAAGGGGGGCAGTGTGAACTTTTTTTCTTAGCATATACTTAGGGCTGTTAAGCTAAATAAGTTAAATCACATTTGTGGAGGAAAAAATAATCAAGAATCAATCAGTAATAGCAATTATTTTATTTTTATTTTCTATTAAATTTTTCTGGTGAAATGTTTATTCGAACACAGTGTGTCAACATCAAACCCGATAGAAGCCTACAGCGCTGTTACCTAAAAAATATGTTAAAAAATACCTTAGCAAACACAAAACAGTTTGTTATTTCCACTGTCAATGAATGAAACTCAACCGGCTCTCTCGAGACGGTGTTCAGAATGGGGCCTGCGGAGAATGATCTAGATGGCGCACTTAATAGAGGCGCCTGCACAATGGGCCGCGATATTACCGGAGTACGCCCAGAGGGCACTTACACGTAGTCACTTGGACAAAATTTACTAGTAAAAGTGATGAGATTTTTAGTGGGAACAAATTTTAATCATTACTTCATTACTTATATTAAAAACGGGAAAGTAAGTCTGTCTCTGTCTGTTACGGTTTCACGCCTTAAGTTTAGTAAATTTTTATAGAATTCGGTACAAATATAGATCAGACCTTGAAAAAGGATAACAGCTATTTTGTATTGCACTCTAGTCACAGGTTTGTGCTCGATATAACGTGTATTTTACACAGGCAGAGCCGCGGGCGAAAAACTATAAGTCTAAGATAATATTTCATTGAACATAGATGCTCAACACTTAATGCACTGGATTGTTTACTACACTGCTCGCCATTATCTTCTTAGAGCTAAAGTCATAACTAAACCCTAAGGTACCTATCAATGCTTAGCTGCTAGATTTTATTGCTTCAAAATCGTTTCTAAGCGAAATATATGAATGTATACGCCGTGCTTTTTAACCACCTAAAAAACGAAACCCACGTTATTGGACCATTATGTACAACATCATGGCAGTGTTATAATTTTTTTTATTAAAAATAATTTTTGAAAAATATTAAATTTTGATTCCAATTTTTATTTTATAACACGCTGTGTTGCGCCCAGGCGTATTATTTTGCTGCGGCGGGGTCTCGGTTGAATGGACCTTACACAGCTACATCTGTGTGCGTCACAGCGTGTTTCAAAATAAATAGATAAACCAATATTTAATAAAAAAAAATTAAATAACACTGCCAAGATTGAAGAAGAGAGAGAGAAGAATTGCACGGTGTATATCTTTTATTAAGGGAAGAATACTAATAAGTGAAGGATAAAATAAAAACATAACTGAAAAGAAAATAATAAACATAAACAATAATATAACTTTAATAGCTTAAAAAATGCTTAATCTATTATCTAAGAAACCTTGTCACTGTTACGAGAAAATTAGGATTTTTTTACTCACTTTAGTTGGTTACCGCCATGTTACCGCGCATTGTGCAAAGAGGCTGTTGGCTACACTTGACGCCTCAATTGCCTTTTGTTTTCTTAGGACAAGTCTTTATTCTTAAAGACCGAGATGTGTTTTTTTTTTACTTTTGTGTCGTTTAAGAAAAAGATTAGCTTCTAATTTAATGAGTAAGTAAATCAAATTACGCCAAAACGGCTGAATGTATGAGTGAAATTTGCCACGGAGATAGATATTTAGGCTAGGATGGCATTATGCATGCCGGGGAAAAAACATGGTACCCGTGGATAGTTTCTAAATCAAAATTCCACGCATAAGAAGTTGCGAGAAGTAGCTAGTTAGTTAATTTTACAATTAATAAATTCATAATATTATTTACTTATCATTATTGTCCCTGAGTCACATACGTTACGATTAAACAAGTAAATCGGATTAACAATATTGTTTAGATCTTTACAAGTTCAATATACGTATAGTATTCACTGTAATTTGAACTTTAACCTACTGTCATAAGGTCGAAAATTAATTAAAAGTACTGACATGCTTAACTGCTGCTTTAAATGGTTAAAGCAATAATCAAATCACGAACCCAGCTCCAATTTCACTTATAAAACAAGTTACGCGGTCAAAGGGCAAACTTACTTCAAGTTTTGATACTAAGCTTTAAGAGGCTGGGCCCTAAGGATTTACATGTTTTGAGCAAGTTTGTTTGACCTGATATTTGGCCTTTAATAACATTTAAATCCGGGAAATTGAGTTAAAACATTTTTGGGTTTACTTTTTTTGTCATTAAGTTAAATAGGTCACATGTTTTGTTATGTTCTTAAATACGAACAGCAAGCGGAGATTCCAAAAAAATATTTTGAAAACATTTAAAAACCGGCCAAGTGCGAGTCGGACTCGCGCACACAGGGTTCCATACCAAAAAGGCCAAAAAAACGAGTTTGTTGTATGAGAGCCCCCCTTAAATATTTATTTTATTTTGTTTTTAGTATATGTTGTTATTGCGGTAACAGAAATACATAATATGTGAAAATTTCAACTGTCTAGCTATCGCGGCTCTTGAGATACAGCCTGGTGACAGAGCGACGGACAGACGGACAGACGGACAGACGGACAAACAGCGAAGTCTTAGTAATAGGGTCCCGTTTTTACCCTTTGGGTACGGAACCCTAAAAAATATATCAAAGGACATCATTATTTTTGGTCCTTTTTTTTAAAGTACCGGCAATCAAAATGGTACGTATATTTAGAACTAGTCATTTGGAACAATAGTTAATATGGCACCAAATCTTCAGGATTGCTGTGAGCCATGTTATTAAAGTCAGAAGATTCGTCATTTTCATACATTTATTCATTTCTGCAAGTCGTGAAATTTTACCATCTCGTGTTGGATTTAATCACATGGCCAGAGAGGAAGTGGCGAAAGGGATCTTCATGATCCCAGAGCGATTTTTTGGCAATCCAGATAGTCCGACCGAAGAAAGAAAGGCGATCTCTACGATTTCACTTTTCACTTTCACCGTCACTTTCGCACCTCAGTCTATTTTTATCCAAATATTCAATTACTATTTCAGTTAACATCTCAATTAATTCGAACCTCATTAGATATATTTACGAAGCCATAAATTTTGCGAGTTCCAGTCAGTTTGAAATTGGTTCGGTGGCGGCGCTGAAATATTAATTAAATCGCTGCCAGAATGTCCGCACCTTCTCTGCTGGTTCACTATCAGCAAAACTTAGATTGCAGGATATATTTGGCGATTTAGTAGCAATGAGAGATGTAATGTAACCCCTTTACCATCTATGTAACTTACATACAAAATTAAGAACATATCGTGAACAAACATCCGTGACGACCTCCGTGGCGGAGTGGCGTACACACTGGTTTTCAATTGTCGCCTGCTCCGAGGTCCCGGGTTCGATTCCCGGACGGGTCAATGTAGAGAAAAAAAAGTGTTTTTCTACATTTTCTTGGATCTGGGTGTTTGTGGTACCTTCGTAGTTTCTGGTTTCCAAAATACGAATGCTTTAATTAGTTATTTAAATTGGGATCAGAATAATGTATGTGATGTTGTCCACATTTATTTATTTATTATTTTATTTAGACATTACAATATTTATGAGTAAGTTGTTTAGAGATTACTTACTACTAATTAGGTCTGCTGTCTTTGGGATAAACTCGCGTGTAGAAAAACGATTGAGTAGGAAAACTTTATCAATCTAATGCTCAGTTAGACCAAAGCCGTTAAAAGGGTAACAGACTTTGGTCTACCAAGAATTGCAATTGATACTTTCCTATAAAGTATGTCTATAATAGCCTTTATGGAATTGTAGCAAATATGGATAGGGAGGAAAGGTTACATGAGCAGTGGAAATGACTACTGATGCGCGTTAGACGGCTGGCTGTAACCTCTAAATCTCAGCTGGGGCTACAGCATAAATCTTAGGCTCTGTCCTCTGTTTCCAAGACATACTAGGCTACACTACAAACCCGGTGCGAGGTCTATGATTGCCAAGAAGTTCCGTTCCGTCCATTTGTATATCTGTCATGCCCCAACGAAACAAGAGGTTCATTGTGCTAATGTAGGTAACCAGATAATCTAGTCTATGAACTAGTTAGCCGCACTAAATAGGCCTATGCGATTCAAGTTGCGTCTCGCTCGTGACAAAGCCATCCCGTCGTGACGTCACAGACGGTTTTTCAGCTTAAGACCTATCTTTGCCTTTGTACCGTGCAGCTTTGAAATGGTAATCTTGGCGCGCAAAGTGGTTTATGAATATTTCAAGAATGAAATTGCTTAGGATTCTCTTGGATTGTGATGTTTTTGAAGAACATTTTTAGCAGTTTAAGCGCCACTTTCCTTGGACACTAAAATGACAGCAGGAGATTAAGCGTTTGAAAAACAAAACAAAATCATTTTGATTGTATCAGAATGGCCCTCTAACTTTAAAATACCTGTTATTCCGAGTGTTTGTTTAATTTAAAAAAATATCCCATTTCAAGCTACATAGTAATCTATGCTAATTTAATAAAGCTGAAGAGTTTCTTTGTTTGAACGCGCTGATCTCTGAAACTACTGGTTCGAATTGAAAAAATATTTTTATGTTGGATAGTCCATTTATCAAGGAAGGCTTTAGGCTATATTTTTTAAGAACTTCTTAATTGCGATCAGAATCAGAGAGATTGTCGCGGACGAAGTCGCGGGCAACAGCTAGTACTTGCATAAAGAGCAACTTATTAATCATGTTGGTAATAATATTAACTCTCTCTAAAACCCCCTTATTACATTATTGTGAAGGTACTCCAAGGAATAGTCAGTGTTTTTTTAAAAAAGCATTCGATTTTATTATATTTTTTTGTTTGTAACCTTTGAAAGTTAATCATTTTTTATCGCATTGAAAAACACGGACAAACAAAAAATACCTAGCTGAATATAGATAAGCTTAAAGAAAAATTACTACCCTTATAGCTATGTACTTTTCAGTAATCCCAAGTAAAAAGGTCGTGAGTCAAGCACGATAAAAATATAGTATAATAAAATAGAACCCGCCCCTGATAAGTGTATTCAAAATAAGTGCACTTTCCCAAATCCGACTCTACACCTGAACCTATAAAAGTGTTCGTAAAAGGTTTTTTACAGCGTCATCAGTCATTTACCACTTCCTTGGATAAAGAGAATTAAGGATTGAAGGTGGGATGGCGGGCAGAACATAAATCTTATTATTTTACAGAAAAAAGAGGTTTAGAATGAGTATTGAATGAGTACAGGGGAGGTTCGAAGTTTGAATAGATTAGATTGTCAGAAAGACGATAAAAGTGTAATTTGCGTAATGAAGAAATTCCTCTCAATACTTTCACCGTTCAATTAACCTGATTATAACATCTTTACCTTTTTGTAAACATCTACTTGCACGTTTCCGTTTTTCCTTGTTATGTATTTAAAGAATAAGGCTGTTAGTTAGTTGGCTTAAATCTTATTTTAAGCTAAAATATGGTTAAGTAAATAAATTCATTTACATTTCATATATTTTTCAAGTCTTTACCAAGGTAAAATAACTGTTTCTTATTTACAGGAAAAAGTATTTTGTAATGTGAAATAATAAATGACAACTACTATTTTTGTGCTAGTTAAGTGTACTCGTACCCGACTCTGCTACTTAAAAAGTTGTAAATTAATACGTCAAAAAAGTAAGGTGCAGTAGTATACGCTATGAAGAAGTTAAGAGAAAACGACCACAAGTGAATTTAAAAGGTTTGATTTGTAAACCCTTACCCTATCAATCAATTAGATTTTTTGGGGCAGATTTTGACAAAAACCGATACTAGCTACTCGTTCTGGCTTTGCACGGACTTGCAAGCATATTATGGTCTGTTTATGGTCCCTTTACACACTTTCTATGTGGATACAATTCAGAATATTAACTCTAACCATAATAACTATTGCACGTCTTGATATCCTAAAAAGGTGGTTAATAGATTCACCCTTGGCATTAATTATTATTACAAACATTATTGCGACTCAAGTTAAACTTAACAAAGTTAAAGGTAAGTGACTGAATTAAATTGTTCTCCAATGTTCAGAGAAAAACTTGCAAATCTTATATACGGAAACGTTCTCTCGAAATATTCCGAAATACTCAGAATTACGAGGCCTCACGTGCTAACCGCGACACGTTTCTCAGGCTGATGTTTATAGACTTTACACGTTACGATTATTCAGTATTAAAATGTTCGGCCTTTTTTTCGGTTCGGTTCGTCAGCTCGTTTAGTCCACTGCTGAACATAGACTTCTCTAAAATGAGGATGTTTATAATAATCGCAAAGCTTGCAGGCGTGTTGGCGATGCCAGTTTAGCTAATGTTAGAGAGGAGTCACTGCTGCCCATCACATTTTTTTGCTTGTACTTAGTTAGCTTCTTACGATACTCCTACTATCAGAAAAGGTGCTGTTATGCTTTTGCCTTGACGGCACGATGGGTGCGGTAGTCAGCTTACTACGCAAGCTTCTCGGGTTCGATACTCAGATACTTGCGTCAGTCAGCCTGATCAGTCAGGCCAATTTAGGAAACGATCTCTTCTGAATTGCTTTGGGTCATAAGGGGTTGAGATTTAAGGTCGTGCTAAGAAAAGGCACGTCTAAACGTTGGTCTTTCTTTACTTCTGTCGCAAGATGGAAGTCGTAAACAAGTCATGCCAGAGGCCTGTAAAGGCAGCTTGGACAACTTTGACATCAAAACATCCTTGAAGGAAAATCATACGCTTAGAAGAAAAAAATTTTAGACATTATTGAATCACTTACTACATACAATCACTTACATGCCCATACGACAGGGTACTTAATAGTACCTTAATTTGGGACTAGATGGCTCTTGTGTGGCCCAGTAAGGCATGTTTTAAATATTTATTTATTTATAATCTGCTTAGTTTTAGCTTCGTATTCTTAGATCCTCATAATCGTAGAATGTAAATGTTCCTTACTAAAGCACCTCTCAGCAACGAAGAGGTAACGCTGCCAATTTCTCTTTATAGCCGACTTCCCCCGTGGGCGCGAGGTCTAATGTCGTGTACAGAATTATACAGTCACGAACATTACTATGCTAAACAACTTCGATTCTTATTTTCAATTACGAAAGGAAAAATATCAAGTCAAGCTAGCTGCTGGGTGTACTTGTCACAATTTAGTTTGAGTTGCTGAAAAGTGACTCTTGAAATATATGTATTAAGAAATTATTTTAGACTAGCGGACCCGACAGACGTTGTCCTGTCTTAAATATGAATATTGATTTCGAATTGGTAATGTTAACTTAAAAAAAAAAACAGATACTAAATTATTTATCGACATTGCAAATGCTAACCGCATTGGTACACGCATTCTGTCAAAGTTATGTCAAACGCCATTCATGAAAAATGTTTAAATTGTAAAAAGCGATAAGGTTACATAACAAAGAATTTAATATGGTCTTAAATTTTCTAATTTTTCGCACAATTTTCTTAAATTTTTCTTTCATAAGAACATTCTCCTGACAATAACAAACAAAACAAAAAAATAATTAGCGAAATCGGTCGAGCCGTTCACGCGTGATGCGATGACCAAGGGAAATAGGGGGTTCATTTTTATATACAGGGTGAAATTTTAACCACCTTCCAAATTTTAATATATCAATCTACGAGACAAAAACCAAATGACGTATTTTTTCTTTTGGTATAGCCCAGTACAAAAATGTCAAGATAAAGCGCTTAGAAAATGTCCGCCATAAATCTAAAATTGTTGATACGGCCTCCTAGCAACACTTTTTTTACGCATTGCGCATCTCATTCAATAATTATGACACTATTCATATGTTTTTGATTGTCCCTATATGCCTAAACAGGTCTAAAACCGTAAAAATTGAAAATTATATCGCGAAAAATATTTTTGGATGACAACTTGATTTGCATTTTTTACTTCATAAATAGGCTCTAAATACAATACTGAACCCCTATAAAATTTTTGGAAAGTGGTTAAAATTTCATCCTGTATATATATATTTATATTAAAGATAAGATTGCTGTTGAGGAGTTAGTTTTAGAAATAAAGCTAATGAAGTTAATAAAAACGTGAAACAAGAATGACACTATCAGTAGATGATAAGTGTTACTAATTATTTATAATATAAAAGCGAAACTTCATATGGATGATTGTTACATAAGAATCATTTTTAGCAACCTTATTTAGTAGACTGTAGACATTTAAACATCATGCCAACAATTTACTCGTATTAGGTACTTTGTTCATGTCAAAAATAGCTTAAATCTAAACAAAAAAGCCAGTTAAAACGATTTTCATTTAAATTTAAGCGCTCACGTTAAGACTTTATGTAAGGTATCTTTGATATTATGATCTTTGATTAATATTCTGCGTACGTCTGAAGCAATGATTTAATTTCTGAGATACGTTCAGCGGGATCACTAAGTGAATTCTTATGTACAATCGTCTTAATAGTGAAATACAGCCTCTCGATACTATTGTGTTAGTACAAGTTCATTGTGAATTTAATTAATTGTATAATCGATTTGTTGGTACCGGTAGAATTGGAGTTAATCTTTACGTAAGGTTTGGTTGGATTTATTATCATGTTAGGTGATTGAAAACCTTTTAACATATTGAACAACTAAGTGACGTACTCGTATACGTAACCTTGCGAAAGTACGTACTTATGCTTGCGGGTGCATGCACATATACAAGTACAAACAAACACAAACAGAGAGACAGAAAGAGAGGCTCAGTTCCAAGGACCTTTCCTAGCTACCTGATAGCTAAGCTTAATGAATTACAAAGGTATTCTCTTTTTAAATCAGTATGCTTTCAAAGACTAGAAGAAAAAAGGAGAAAAGCATTTTGAGTTTTGATAAAGACTTATAATTTAATATTTTCTTCGACAGTTTAAACTTGATAACGTCCTATCTAAATTTTGATAAATATTTACCGGGATAATCTTGTTATGTTTACAATACGGAGCTGCGGAGGGGTAGCACCCTCCAGAATTAGTTGGCATAACATTTCTTTTTCGATTAAACGTTTGAAAGTAATAGCTTTTCTGTAAGCATAAACAAAATGAAAATATTGGTACGTTTATAATTTATTTCGATGATAAATTTTTATCTACTATACGTACCTGTCTTGAATTAACACAATTATCCCGGATTAAAACAACAATTTTACTTTGTAATAACAAAGTAAGTATACTGGGAAATAAGTATTCAAAAATAATGGCAGAGCAGCTTGTTAAGTAACGAAATACCTTTTAATTTTACTTTTTAGATTTGATATAACCAAAAAGTAAACGTAAGAAAGAATGCTCAGAGGTATTAATATTGTCTGTCATGCCAAAAATGTAAATTAATAAAATGTTATAGTCATTTTTATCATATCTCTTAACATTAAAATAAAATAAATTCTACATCAGTTGTTACCTTTGAGTTACTTGTTTTGAGATGTCTTCTACCTTATTTTATGGCACTTGCAACCCTGCAAAATCATCGAAAATCGAAACGATTAACTCACTTACAATACCTTGTGATAATTAAAGTTTATAATAACTTTATATAGACTTTTATTTAATTTAATTTTCCCTGGTGTAAGAAAATCTTTGTTTAATTTGATTTTTTTTTTATTTTACTTTTTTTCCTAGCAATTAGCTTGAGAAAAACTTGTCAATTCGAATAATGTGTTTATTGAGTAAAATCTGATTAAAATTAAGCTTTATTAGGATAACATTCTGTTACTCATTCATATCTATGTCAAGCAATTACCATAATTATTTTGCAAATAGATTATGTTACGAACGTATCCTGTAACCAACTTTATTCTGAATATCGCTCATACCCATCTTGCTTGTTTACTTGTTTAATCAATGGTATAATATCATTAATTTAAGAGTGGTTGCCTCATCTGAAACATTTTCATAATATGTAAATTTGAATATCGTTTCGCGATGAGAGTCTCGAGAGACGTTCAAGGGAGCCCCATTTGAGTAACTAATGGACGTTGATATTTTAATGGAACCACGTATGAATAATGCACGATAATTATGGCAACTTAATTGAATCATGTTAAAAAATTTAAATATTGTCACAAATAATAATATTCTTTTTGAAGTGAAACTTCTTTATCGGCGTTGGAAAAAATTTACCGTCACATTTTTCGGTTACGCGTCACATTTTTCCGTTACGCGCCATCTTTTTCTTGCCCCTACCACGGTTGGTTCAGACGATAGCAAAAAGGTAAAGTGAAATAATTGTATTATTTGTATTCATGCCTATGATAATAAAATCCTTTTGTTTAAACTTTATCTAATTTAACTTTATTTAACCAATTTCTGGAAAGTTGCATGTAGGTCATTTTTAGAAAAATAAGGCCATAAAGAAGTTTCACTTCTTACGTGTGTACACTAGTACACGCACACATTTTTTTTAATAACGGTGTGGTTGTTTAACTAAACTTTGTATTTGTTTTTTTTTTCATTGATGTGATAATAAAAATTTGATACACAATGACAGAAAAACGTCTTTGAGCACTTTTTTATCTTAGTAGCTTTCATCTTTGAGTCGTGCAAGTAAGGTCGAATTTGAAATACGTTTGGTCAACACAAATTTTAATGAGACAAACTTATAATATGATGATAATTTAAACTTGGGCAGATAAGTGTGTCATATTTGTATGGAACTGTAAGCCTACCGGATTCTTATATTTTGTCTATGATTATTACGGCGTAAAACACGGTAATTGCCATGTTTTACGCCCTAAGATTGAGAACTGTACCACAAACTATGCCAACTATGTGATTTGAGCTATACCGCCAGCCGTTATTGTTTATAAATCTGAAATTGTATTTTGCCCGTCCAGTAACATACTAACATAAATAGTTTTGCAAATTTTATAGTTTCAATATGAGCTGGATGTATTTTTCATTCTGCATCTTCATTTGCTGCTGAACGGAATTTACTGGTACCTAGTGTCATTTGAAGGAAGTCGTAACAAGGTTTTACGTGTGAATTAAATAGACTAAATACGTATACGATAATTGTTGAGTGACCAATAAATAAATAAATATTTAAGACATGCCTCACTGGGCCACACAGAGCTATCTAGTCCCAAATTAAGCTACTATTGAGTACCCTGTCGTATAGTGTTGTAAAAGAACTGAGTCTTTTAGTCCTAATATTAAGACTATAGTCCTATTTTAAGACTCGAAGTCAAAAAATAATAAGTAAAAGCTCAAGTCTATCTGAGTTTTTAGTGTTTAAAAAAAAAAGACTCCAGTCTTGCCAAAGAGAACTCGAGACAGAGTCTTTTGAAAGAGCTCACTCTTTATAAAAAGAAATCAAGACTAAGTACTTTAACTAAAAACTTAGCTTTTCTAAAAATAACTAGCGACAGAGTGCTTTTAAAAAGAGCTTTATCGTAAGAAAAGAACTCGCGACTGAGTCCTTTTAAAAAAGAACTCGCGACTGAGTCTTAAATTAATGTATAAGATCAATGGTTAAAAGTGGTTGCAGGAGCTTAGTGCTTCTTCAAGTCTGCCCACCCCTTCGGGGATAAATGGCGTGATTGTATATATGTATGGTATCAATGAAATGAACTTCCACCTAGAATGGAATTTGCATTAGCGCCTTGTAAATTCATGTGCCATGTTCATGTTTTTGTACCTACTGTATGGCGCCAGGTCCATTTTTTAATATGCGAGTCTTTTTGATTGGGCTCCTCAGTCCTCTACTTTAAAGTTTACGACTCAAAGAACTCATAGGCTTCATGAGTCAAGTCCTATTGATTGGACTGCAGTCCTGCTGTATTACTCATAGGACTTGAAAGAACTCAAAGGACTCAAAGAGCTCAAAGGACTGAAAAAAAACGGAAGGACTTAGAATAAATCTTACGACTCGAAAAAATTTAGGACTGAAAGAACTAAAAAGACTCAAAAGAACTCAAGACTCAGGACTCGGAAGACTAATTAGTCTTGAGTTTTGCAAAAAGAACTCATAGCCGCAAAATGAGGACTAAAAGACTCAGTTCTTCTACAACACTACTGTCGTATGGGGTACTAGACAACCGATAAACTTACTTATATCCTTTTTTTTGTACATATATACTTATAATACATAGGAAACACCCCCACCTAATAAACTAGGTAGGTGCTCAAGTTGATTAATAAAGATTTATTGATTAACAAAAATGATAGAAACGCCTTAACCAAAATATGAAAACGTCAAATGATTGGCCAGTAGAAACAATTTTTGAGAGAAAAACAAGCGCAAATTTTTCAGGATACCTGTAGAGCGTCATGTGTTTGGTATTCGTCGTGGTGTGTTACTTCTCTAGATAATTATGAATCGTAGGCTACTCAATAAATCACTCAAACAATATACTTAAATACCTCTAATACCCTCGTGTGTCGCACACAAAGCTTTTAACAACAAACACTCAACAATATTACAGAAAGGAGACAGCTCGTTTAATAATACTTATTCAAAGTTCCTTGGAAAGTTACCAACGAGACGTACCTGAAACAACGTACAATAATTACGATTATTTCGTTAACTGCATAAGTACAAGTTAATTTATTGCGTTAATTAAAGCGCAATTAACAGTCAGTGGTGACTAAGGGAAGTCGCCCACTGATACGGTTATGGGGGTTTTTTTATTAATCATTTTTAAAGCCTCGTTGGTCTAGCGGTTTAGGCCATGGGTTAAGAGGAAACACTACGGGTGAGAGAATTGGAAAATAGGTATTTGTAAAATCTATCGCGCAGTGCCAAACGCCTTCACCGCGGAGTATGATAAAGACAACTGCTTCTTGGACCGAAAATACCTACTAAAAGCACACCAAATCAACGTTTAGTTGTCCCCCGATTACTTTTCCAAAACTAGACCGATTTAAATACTTTTTTCATTAAATATTAAAGAAAGGCTTTGGCCGTGTTCGTATGATTTCCTTTTTTTCTAAAATTTAGCAAAATTTGTTTTCTGGATGTTTGAACACAGCGGAAAATGAGGCGATTTTTTAGATTTTTGAGGGCTCATATCTTTTTTATTAATTAATTTATGAAAAAACAGAAAACAAAGAAACATGCTAATAGTGGCCATAGATTTTTGTAATAAAAATTATTGCTCTACTGGCTTTATCCAGGGAGGAAACAGGGGACTACGTTTGTATCGAAAAAGGGCCCTTGTTTTTCCTCTTAACTATACGGTTAAGAAGAAGTCTAAGATGGAGCAAGCTTATCCATAAAGTGGCACTGGCCCCACACTCCGGCGGAACACAGAAAAACTATTTGGCGCTGGACTCCGGCAGGTGGGTGGTAGCTTCCAGGCGGCATTTTACGAAGCATACCACCGCAGAAAGATCTGTTAGCCGTCATTATTGGTTAGAAAATCAAATATTTCGTTGCCCAGGGTGGACCACTAGGAGGTAGATTCCACCACCCTTAAAAGTGGGTTTAATCAGTTCGACAAATGTTTGGCTTCTCGAATATTGCTCGGGTTTGTGATCACCAATCCGCATTTAGCAAGTTTGGTGATTTACTATAGGTAAATCACCAAACTTGCCAAATGCTGTGGTTGCCCATCATTGCTGTGGTAACTTGAATTTACTGATAGAGGCGCATAGGCCTCAGTCATTGAATGGGCTGCAGTGGAATATTTATAGGCCGTTTCTGTACTTTATTATCATCATCCCCAGCCGATGCTAAGCAAATCTCATGCTATCTGCTTATTAAAGATAACATTCAATTGACGACCTCCGTGGCGGAGTGGCGTACACACCGGTTTTCAAGGTGTCGCCTGCTCCGAGGTCCCGGGTTCGATTCCCGGACAGGTCAATGTAGAAAAAATGAGTTTTTCTACATTTTCTCGGGTCTAGGTGTTGTGGTACCTTCGTTGTTTCTGGTTTCCAAAATACGAATGCTTTAAATAGTTATTCAAATTGGGATCAGAACAATGTATGTGATGTTGTCCACATTATTTATTTATTCATTTATTTATTTTCATAGTAAAAAATAGCCTCAAGGTGGGATTGGAACTAAAGAATCCACTACTTAAAACTGTACTCCTCCTCCTCTGACTAAGCGTACGAAACCATTTCAAGACGAATCCATTCAAGTGGTTTGCGCTGAAAGCCAGCGTATTTTTTTGATTTATAATACAATTCAACACTCAAACCCAAAGCTTTTGCGCTTACCTAGTTAAAGCTCTGTCTATTTAACAACTTTGTCAGTTTTGAAATCAACAAATTTATTCAAGGCTTTTACCTACTAAACCTGTATTAGTGTTAACAATGTTCTTGTTTATTACTTCTAGCACCCGAAATAAACATATTTATAAAAGATATTTATTAATTGTTTCTGATAAAATAAGATTTTTAACATGCTACACAATATAATTTTTAGTATAGTAACATCGAAAGGGGTAGTGTATTTTAGAATCTGTTTGCCAATAGTATTGTTAGTGAAAATGTGAATAAAAATAACTATTAAATTGCAAAACAAAACAGTTAATAAAAAAAACACTAGGTAGATATGTTTATAAAATCTGTTCATTTACGTTTTCGGTTAAAAAACATCCTTAATAAGTAACGAAGATACATGTAAATATATTATGTAAAATTTGTTAATATTTTTATTGCATTCTATTTTGTCACAATTTTATAACTAAATCATCGTTAGGCTTATCATATATTATTCAAGCAGAATATTAAATTTAACATTGTCTTCTACTTGATTAAAAAATACTAAATCTTAACTGTAACTGTAACACATAAAATTTTGTCAATAAAGTTTCAACTGTGATACTAACAAAGAATTATGAGTTATTGTCTTAATCACAATATAGTATTTACCAGGATAAACGAATTTTGCTATGTTGTTTATTAAAATTTATAAAATAACAGCAGCTAAACACAATATTTTTGTTTTATTAAAGTGCCTTCTTTTAATAACACAAAGTAGTAACATTAGTAAAATGTTATCATCCATCTTTCTCACTGTCTTAAAAGTACTTCTATGCATAGACCAATAAGCTGCAGTATTTAATAATAGGGGTTAAAGTATGAAATTGCCGATTATTTTCCCACTTTTTATTAGCTCTTAGGTATAGTCATATTATTGCGTAGTTCTTTTTGTATTGTATCAAAAACTAAATAAAGTAACTTTTGACTTAAAAAAATGCAATACTAGTGCCTATTACTTCAAAGGAAGTCGTTGATAAGACCCCTTACAATGTGTCAGCTGACCTTCTTGCCTAAATTAAGTATATTTGTATTATATACTTTGATTTTCAGAAATTTAAATACTATAATGCGTAGCTTTATAACCATCTAACTTTCACCTTTAATTGCGTCGAAAACAGTTCAGGCGTTTTTAAAAAAACTAAAAAATTATTGGTATGGAAAAATGTCTTTTCTCAATTTCGTCCATACAAAACGGCTATTTCATACTTTAACCCCTAATATTATTTATTGGTGTGTTTCGTTTTTACAAGAAATTCAATCATGTCAATTTAATACGCAAACCTTATCTAAAACAAAATGTGGGTGAAATTGTAAGCGACATTTTCGAGTTCCACAATTCTCATTATGATATTTACAATCGCTGGCCTATCTTAAAAAATAACCAAAATATACAAAAACAAAACAGTGACTGTAGCTATGACAATCACTACTGAATTAAAAAATTAAAAGCTAAAATTTTTACCGATATGTTTGTTTCTAAATTGTCGTTATTTTCAGGAAAAATGATCTAACATAGAAAGACACATTAGAAAGTGGTAACATAAGATCTTAGTAATAATACGGGTGCGACACATTCTGCCATATCTGGCGTCGAAATATTTACAGTCAAAATTAGTAATCATATATGTATAAAATCAAAAGTTAAACATGTCATCTTTTAGAGTCATTTCCAGAAAATCCTTAATTGTATAAAAACATTCTTTTAAAAGCTATTTATTCAGCGTATATTTAAACTTATTTAATGTCATCGCTCTTACGGCCAGTTCCAATAACCTATCTATCTTCAGTTTTGGCATATCGGAGATAGGAAACAGTTTCTATCTCTGTTTTTGCTGTTCAGAGAAACAAAGACAGAAGTTGTTTTCTATCTCCGATATGCCAAAACTGAAGATAGATAGGTTATTGGAAATGGCCGTTAGTTTAACTGGCAGCTTATTGTAAATTTTAATTGAGATACAGAAAACGTTTTTGGAGAACATTTTAAGATTTCTCTGTGATATATTATGTTGATCTCTTTTCCCTCTGTTGTTTTTTATAACTTCGTCATGTTAAAGAGAATAGGTAATGGAGATGCTTCTAATAAATATGCATATTTCATATAATATATATTGGCATGGAAATGTTAATATTTTAAGCCTCTTAAACAATGGTGAGCAATAATGTTCGAGGAAGTCTGTGCCACATACAGCGCGAACGCATTTTTTTAACTTATTCAAAGTCAAACTTTTATCATGTCAACTGAATTTCTCATTCTGTGTTAATTGTACTGATTTATTTAAATAGGTAAAATATACGTATATTTTACTCTTTGTTTTAGTTTGTCTAGCAGTATCTAAAAGAGACGAATGGATTCGTTATTGTGATTTTAGGGGTCCTGAGTCCCATAAGTGAGCGCCAAGCTTAACGCTCG
The DNA here is from genome assembly GCA_949315895.1 of Anania crocealis. NCBI lineage: Eukaryota > Metazoa > Arthropoda > Insecta > Lepidoptera > Crambidae > Anania > Anania crocealis. Next base: position 5,704,227 of record OX438868.1, read on the forward strand.
TGGTTTAGGGATGGAAACTTTGCGGTTTTTTCCACCAACACTATCATCATTTTGCTGCAACCATAAAAATATAGATAGATAGAGTACTCTTTATTGCACACTAGAAAAAAATAAATTTTAGAGTAAATAATAAAAAAAAAGATGTAACTTCGGTGGCCTGATAATAATATCTGGCAATAGCCAACAGCGATTTCTTCCAGACAACTTCCAGAAAATGTATGTGTTAATTAAAAGTTTTGGTTTATAACTTTAGTGCCTATAATAAGTATTGATTTTATTTATTAGGTTATTATTAATACCCTGTTTACTTCAGAATTGGGTTCAGGATTATTTCTACTTATAAAAATTAATAGTAACCAATCGACAAAGCCATTTGTAGTCTGTGTCCCGTTACCTTAAACAAAATACAACTGTTATGTTGTGTTTCCGCGTATAGTTTTAGCCTTTATGTTAATCTGATGCGACGTTAGCAATACTAGGAAGTGTAATCATAAAATGTTTTGTAGTTTTTGGATGTACGAATAACTAACAACCATACATCCATCCCATCCATAGATCCTCACAAACTTTTAAGTTTAATTTGAGTAGGATGTGCATATGAAGGTGCAAAGTAATAAAAACACTAACTTACTAAACTTTATCACTCTCTCCACTTCTCCACGCTCTTCAATTTCAGGAAAGATATTAAAGTATCGATGTCACCTTAAAACCAAGTCACGGAATTAGTCGCATCACTAGCCGTAACTTTTGTAGCCGCGTCTTTAAAAGTTTCGTTCAATTAAATCTACTTTACGTTTGACTCGGACTACTAATTAATGGGCGCCTAAGATCAAGTTTATAAATTCTTAATGACACTTTGATACTGACTTAAATTTAATGCTTTTTGTAATTTACACTTTATGTAAATAAAGTGCTTTCAGTTTTTATTTGTTATTAATACGCATTGCATAAGTAGCGATAGATAAAATAGTAGTAATAGTTAGGTGAACTATTGATTTTACTTGGAAGCAAAATCAAAGTCAAAGTAAACTTATAATTGGGTAGAACAAGAAATAGCATTACGCAATTACAGGTCGGTGAAAATAACATGGCATAGGAAGGTCGCGATTCGCGAAGAAAAAGCCGTAAAATAAAATTTTGTAAAACATTATTTTGGGGCCCATCCCTTCTTGTATATTGTTTTTTTTTATATCTATCTATCCCATTGTAAAGGATTTCGTATACACCCACATACACAAAAAAAGAAAGGAATGAGAGACAAGACGAAAGATAGAAAGAAAAAGAGAGATTTGGTGCGAAACTGTGCGAAAATATAATTTTTGGCTGCATAAGAGTGGAGTGAACAATATTATTTTACAATCAATATTGTGATGTGTTTTTTTAATACTATTTTTCATGCGAATATTATAAGATTTTTCTTTCTTATAATATTCGCATGAATTAAAGAAAACAATAAAAAAGTAAAAAAAAAATTGTGACTTTTTAAATGTCATTTCTCAACTTTAATAATTTAATGTTCTAGTCATAATTATGTACTTTCAATAGTCTAGAACTAGTGATTTGCGAAAACTCAAAAAGATTGTTGACTAAAGTAACTTATTTAAGCTTTATTCCATCCTCAAACCGATAAAATTATATGATAAAAGCTAATATACTTCCTATGGCAACCGAAGGAAAGCGAGCCTCGTAAAATATGTGCCTTTTGGAAAAAAGAAAATAGCGACAAAAGAGCGCAGGGTCGTGTGGTTTGTATGAACTCTTCAGAAAGGCGTAACTGAAATTTTTCTGTTTTTTTTTTATTATTGAAGTACTTATTGTTTAATTTCTAATAAAAATTCTTTTATTTACATTTAAACAGATCAAACCTTATTAATAAACTAAATGTTCCTAAGTAAAAATATTGTGAGATAAGTTAGCTTTAAAATGTATGTAAGAATATTGTGTTGGTAGGTGATGCCATAGTTTGATTTACGGTAAGAAAATATTTTTATTTGCACCACGAAAGTCTAATAAATAATTAGAAAATTAATACCCTTAGAAGTTTTACAAAAGGAACACAAACATAACAAAATTCCTAATCTCTGTCTCGATGGATACATTTCTGAAAGTTATTATCCCTCTGCTTAAAAGTTTTGATCTGAAATCCCTACACTGACATTATACTCGAAAGGGACAATGTCAAACCGTAAACAGGTGTTCTCAAAGATATTAGTTATATCCAACAAAACAGTTAAACAAATACAACCAAATCATTGTTTAGGTTAAATTGTTACAAGAACCTAACCATTTACTATTTACTAGTTTTTTTGTTTATTACTTGTCACCATTTTTACGTTGTTTTAGTGACATTCTTGGCATTAAAATACGTATATCGAAACGAAAAGCTTTTCAATGATACATTTTCTTAGAATAATCCTTTCCTGGTCACTTACATTATCCACGTAACCTAATTAAACGTCAGGTAGCATCTGGCCATTAAAAAAAATACCTAATAATGCATATTTATCCTTTTATGTTGACAATATAAGTATTTTATTCAAATTCAAGTTACGCCGTTATTCCTTAAGACCGTTGGGTAGTGGTCCATTCAACAATTCGTTGTACATTGTGAAATTCTTCACGAATTTTTTTCTCTTTTCTGATTTATGTCGCTACGGTTTGTTGTCAGCAGAAATTCGTTTACCTACCTACTGTTTTGAAGTACGACCATTTTCTTTTGGCGAATTTCTGGCACCGTAACATTTTGGCAGGATTGTGATAGTCGCTAACGTGCAAAAAGAGAGCAACTGTCTAACGGTTCACCTGTTGGTCGATATGTTTAAAAACACTTCGTTTGGAAAACCATATTTATTTCTTGAGCCGTTTTCTAGCCACCACAGTAAAGTATAAAAAACAATAATAATACACAAACAATTAGTTTGTAATCAATTAAGAAACAACTGTAGCCGATGTAAGGTTCAGGAGGATACGGAGTAGCGTCGCCGCCAAACGAAAGACTGCTTTTGCTTAAGCGCGTTAATTAAAGCGCAGACTAATTGAATACAAAAATTGCGATAAGACTTACAGTGGACCGGCTCTAAGTTGCACTAGCGTGTAAGCAATAGACTTAAAGACTCCGAAAGTTCCAACAGCTCGGAAGCGTTCAGAGTGCAGTAGGCGAAATTACTTAACGTCATACAAATCAAATTCACTATTTAAGGAAATCGAGGCGTCGATGTCCTTGCGCGAGTCAACTGACTACCAGGGCCATCTAGTATCGAGTCTCGAAACTAAGGGTTGGTGTTAAACGAAATCGGGGCGTCCAAATTCTTGCGCGAGTCAACTGACTACCAGCGCCATATATCTTATGAAACTAACATATGAGAATTCATGAGTACTACACAACTAATATTAATAGTTAACTGAAACTGTCCATCTGCTTCTGTAAACTAAAGTCGCCTCTAAAAACTAATCCTTCTTGTTTGCTGGGTTTCCCATATGATGAGATTAGATTGAGTTATTTTTGGTAGATCATCACATTAGGACTTCGGTATTTATATGGATATTTATAATGACAATAATAACTATCACTAATGTATAAAACAATCTCGTGTCACAGATTTTGATATCGACCTACTCCGGAACGGATTGACCGATATTTAGGTCCTTTTTTTTAATTTGGTATCTTGTAGCGGTGAGGCGTATTTATCGCAACAGATAAATATAACAGATATTTAAATACCGAATATAACAACTGTTCTTCCTAAGATAAATATCTGTTATAGGAAATAACAGCTAAATCTTAACAGTTGCCGTAAGAACAGCAACAGCCAAGCAATATTTTATGCATCTGTTCTTAGATGCATAAAATATTGCTTGGCTGTTGCTGTTATCTGTGCGATAACTGTTATTGTATCATCCCCTCTCATTCATTTCGCTTATACACAAAAGAGAGGCACCTAGTATTGACTAAACAACAAATTAAATCAACCACACATTCGCAAATATCATAGGCAAAATGTGTCTTCTTAATTTGGTTTTATGAGCAGTTTAATATAGCTCTATCTCTTTTTTTCGATCGCGTTCGAAAGAGAAGCTCTTAGTATTTATTACATGAAAAAATGAAGTGGTTACTAGATTCAGTTTTAGGTATCAGAAACAGTCTCCTATATTTGGTCTTGTGTTTGATTGATATTTTGACGTAATGTTCGGATTCATTCACAAAATAAAAACACAAAATGTTTAGGCATATTTTTACAAAAAAAACTTTATCTCCTAAAAATCGTAATATTAGCAAATTGACAGTCCTAAGCCTGTTCTAAGCATGAAGGAAAGTTTTTGATTGTATTGGATGTGTATTAAAAAGATGGTTTGAGATTTTAGCGACTACAGAAAGTATCAAAATAAGGAATAACAGGCTGTTATTTAATAACAGATATTTGGAACTGTTATTTTTGCATAAAAATAATAATTTTCTGAGTCCATAATTATTCTCAGACCTACAAAATATTAAAAAAATATACAAGCATTAGTCGTAAGCTATTCGTATCGCATGTTACCCGAAAAAATACCGCAAATTTCAATTAATCATTCCCCGGGACCAAAGTTGCAAGCAACATCTTTACTTTTTATTGAACCCTTGTGTCAAAACCACACGAAAAAGAAAAAATAAACTTCGAATTTCGAACTTCGTTTTTTGTCAATTGAAAAGGACAAAGCTTGTTTAATCCAGTTGCATAACGATTAAAGTAATAAAAGAAATAAAACGGCTATCAGCCGTGTTTCCACTAAAAAGGAATTCAGAAAAGGTCGTTGGGCCAAGTTGCTCTCTGTAATCTGAGAATCGACTTTGTGAACTGTTTTTAGAATTAATTTGGGAGTTACCATCGGGTCATTGCGATCCTTTGAGGACCTGGATTAAGGGGAAGATTTTAAACTGATATGAGTTGTAACCAACTTTGGTGTTGCGTGAAAGAAACAGTACAACTTTTTTGAGTCAAAATAAAAGATTTTATTGGATACGTTTGGGGAATCATTTTTTTTTTAATTCTGTATTAATAGATATTTGAAAATACATTATAAGTATATCTTAAGATCGCGAGATAACTGAGTAGTATGTAATGATGTAAGTTAGGTACACTATAAACAAAAATGTAATTATTATTTTATTTTACGACTTTTTTGGCGTTATACTTATACCTAATTATATCCATGCTGATTAATAGGTTTATTAGTCTCGGAGATTAACCGTGCATGGACAGACAGACAGGCATACGGACACGAAACAACCAGTTCCTTTTTTTGAATAAGGAACCATAAAGAACATTAAACTCCCTCTTTTTTTCATCATTCGAAAATTAGGTTTATTCTAAAACGTTCCGAAGTTTTATCATTCCCACGGCGCTGGAGTAAATCATTGACGTTAAATAACGAATTACTTTCTCTCACTGAATTAGTATTTTATTCGGAAAAGGCAAGACCATTTGTCTGCTGTCGAAATAACATTGAAACATCGGGAAGATTATGAAGAATACAATGGAAAGAGAATTCGTTGTGATTTTTTGCTAAAAAACGGATACTTTATACTATTATATTTTAACAGTACTAGCAATTGTACTCTAATTTTTTTTTTAATACTTACGGTACTCGGATGAGGAAGACAGAAAACTTTATTTTTAAAATGATAATATCTATTATACATATCTTTTTTTTAATTTGGCGTAAACTCTTGAACGTAGTTTTTTTTAGTAATATTTTTTTTAATATTAGGACAGTACCAAAACAAACATGAATAATTTACGAGAATTGTATACAATAATAGTAGCTGTTAAAAATACTTAATTATTTTATTGTGTCCCAACAGATATTAGTTAATTTCTTTTTATCAACGTAACATGAGACCCTGCATGAATCCAGGTTAGATACTCGTCATGTAAAAATGAATCGTTCACAAAAACATTAAGCTGTGTGTTTAGGCCACTTCCAACCTTTTTTCCCTTTTTAATTGACGCGATCTTTCAAATAAGGAAGAACCAAACGCGCCCAATTCAAAATGCGAATCGGTGAAAAAACAAAATTAAATGAACGCAAGTTACGCACATCACGAATTGCCATCCCGCTACCGCTTTACGCTGTTCCTGGTTTGTGTTTTTATGTCTCTACATTAAACTTGAAACATATTAATATATATTGTACAAATCTAGGAATATTTAAGTGCTGCATTTCAACATTATATCTGTTACACAAGTACTATACTTACAAAATGAAGGAAAGGTGGAAAGACGATTTAAGGAAGTACTATATCTTGATACCAAGGCTGCTACAAGTAAGTGTTTTACTTGACTTCTTATGCTAGCGCAAATTATAATTATGTTGAAGATTGGGGGTGGCATAATATATTTTCACCTTCCTTCTATTAATTCCCGCATTTCTTTCGTTCTTTCTTCGACTCTATTACCTCTGTGCAACTGCATCAGTTCTGCTAAAAAACTGCCTAAGTCCTGTGGGCAATATTGCTTTTGACCCCCACACTATGATTATCAACAACTTATTGCTTGAATCAAATTCACCATTAGATAAAAGAGTTGCTTTTTGACTAATTTCTATTTAATGGGGACTACCGTTTCTTTGCTCACCAGTTGGCGCCACTGTAGACTGAGGTCCGGAGGTATAGCTATCAAAGGCGATTGGCGCCGAAACAAAGTGTTATATCTGAATCTAATTAAGGTTATATTGTTTATAAATAACTATCTTGATATCAACAAACTAACTTCTGAAATAGTTGCTCTTGAGGCCGCCAATTTTTGCGCTTTTTTTTAATTCCGCTTTTAAAGCGTTCACATTAATCGCCAAATAATCCATATTTGCGATATTTTACGAAGGAGATCACTTTCCAGCAGGTAAATTAAAGACTTTATAATTTATGCAACAAATTCCGCTAAAACCAGTACAAAGTGAATGATATTGGACCTCACGCGACACTAGCGCCTCTAGTGGCAAATTCACTAGCGATAGCCCCCATTGTGTGGATTCATATTTATATTTAGCTTGTTTGCTTTTGAGTATCCAAGCGACGTCAAACTATAATTAACTAACCTATTAGTACCGTTAGATGTGATTAACCTTATACCCATGATAAAAAGCAGAAAACTAAAACCCAACTACGACGAAAAACGACGCTAAAAAAGTATGAAACAGGATTTTCATGACAGTGAACTTAATAAAGTTCCCGAAGAATCAAGAAAATCGACGCAGACTCTACCAAGATGCCTTCGTTGTAACTTGACAATAATGTCATACGATACGATACTACGGTACTCGATAATCACTGTATAATACTGTAGAGGAGACACATATTTGAGCTTAAAAGCCATAGTCACTTGATACCTACGGTGACAAGCCCTCCTTTGCTGTAGTCGGGTAAAAAAGGCACGAGTGACATGCGTTGTCACTCGTGCCTTTTTTACCCTTTGTGCGCTATGTGTTTGTACCCCACTTTGTGCGCAGAAGTACCGTTTTAACTTTATTGTGCTTACAGTTTATAAAAGGCAACCTAATTGAATGAACCATACTTCACTTTGGTTGTTAGTTTGATAGACATAAAAACACGATACACGAGGCAGCAATGGAGGAAAGTCGCTACAGGAAAATCAAAAATAGTTAGGACACGCGATATTTTAGGTAAAAGAAAATTAACAAACCAGCAGCCTGTAAATCCCACTGCAGAAAAAATGCCTCCATCATTGAATTAAAGTTACCACAGCAATGATAAGGTCGAGACATAAACACCATACTTGCCAAATGCGGGTTGGTGATCACAAACCCGAGCAAGTGATCACAAAACCAAGCAATGTTCAAAATTTGAAACTCTTGCTGCCCGACCCGGGAATCGAGCCCAGGACCCTGAGATCTTGGCCAGATATTAAAACCACTAGACCAATGGAGCACGTTTTATGTATGTTTCCATCAATTTATGAGGCGACGAGCCCCAGACAGCTGTTTTTAAGAAATACGAAACTTAGTATGCAGTAACTGGTACTGAAAAGTCTCTTCGCTAACTCCAGTTACTGACCTCGTGTATACCCGAAGGCGTACTTAAGAGGTTTGTATCCCGTCTAATTAGCCAGTCGTCTGTGAAACAGCTCGTCCAAATAGCAGCTTGTTTTAAGTTTAGCAATTGTGCTGAGTCGCGCTCGTATAAAAAGTAAGATCTAGCAATTTGGGTTCACGTCTAATTATTACAATTACTGGACTGCCAATTTACCTTAAGTATTTTAAATAACGCAACATTTCAATGAGTTTTCTGAGTGTCTTAATAGTCTTGTGGATGTAAAGATATTAAAGATTGTAATGCCTTTGTAGTGTGATGTGTAATTAAAATGATCTAATCGTGCTGATACTGCAAAATTAAATGTAAAAGTTTGAATGGACTCTTGCTACTTAATTACGCCAAATCATCAAAAAGGATCTAAAGAGAATTCTATATGCCGATATCCAATAAGCTGGAATATCAAATAAACTACTTTTTGCTCGAAAAAAAATCCTTAACCAACAAGGTTTATTTATAATAGTTTTAAATTAAAAAAAAATACGCGTATGATGTCGCAAAATACAGGTGGTTTTATATAAAACGCTTATCAATATGGCTAGAGCTTATGCTCTATATTCTGCCTCACATGGTTTATAAGCCCAAACATTTTATGCACTTTAGTATGCACTCCGATTCCGAATTAAGAAACCGAGATTACGAATTAAGTATTTAAAGTACTCGTATGTTAGTTAAGTAAGTAGAAAAATATCGCAAGTTGGTTTCTTTATTTGTATTATTAACTCGCTTACTGAGGTTTTACGTTTTAATTATTTCTGGTTTTGTGTACAGTAAAAAAAAATAGTTAAGGTTACGCTCCCATACAACAAACCCGTTTTTTTGGCCTTTTTGGCACGGAACCCTTCGGGCACGAGTCCGACTCGCACTTGGTCGGTTTTATTTTTTATATATAATTATACACACAAAATAATGCATAATAAGGTAAACTTCAGTGAATAACTGGTAATAGAGTAAAACAATTAATCATCTAAGGAAAACCGAAGTCATATTGTAAATGTTTACTTATTTCCCCTGAGATGATCACTTGTTTTCTTCGATGTTTTCCTAGCTATATTATTATTAAGATTCCATACCTTATTAGGACCGCTCACTGAACCAGTTAATACTGTGATTCTTTTGAGAGAGAAGTGATTTTTTCAGCTTCAATTGGTAGGATAGCTATATTACTTCTTGAAAGGGACATGTTCATGCACACAAATATTTGTACTGAGCGGGGATCGAACCCGCGACCCATGGGTCAGAAGCAGCGTTTACTACCGCTGATCCAAAAGGTCGTCAAAATTTAATCAACCGAATTGTCGAATGATGCTACTAATGAATATTGGTCAGTCCAAACCCAAGTAGCCATACTTAAAGTTTGGATTCAGCGATAATCCTACCCATTGTTTGTTAAACAAAGATGGCCAATTAGGAAGTGGAATCGGAGCTCGTTATAAATTTAAATCACTCCAAAATGTTTGTTCTCAATTGAATTTGGCAAGTCGTTAAATTCACCCAAGTCCCGATAAGGTTCCGAATGTTTTATCTAACGATGACAAATTGTTTGTGAAATGGCGGAGCTACTAATTCTGGGTCACCTTAAAGGTGGATATTGTGCTAATAATGTACTGGGTATTGGGTCGCAATGTATGGGTTATAAGTAGTCCGTAAAAATATACAGGGTGAAATTTTAACCACTTTCCAAAATTTTTATAGGCATTCGGTATCGTATTTAGAGCCCATTTATGAAATAAAAAATGTGAATCGCGTAAAAAAAGTGTTGCTAGGCGGCCGTATCAAAGATTTTAGATTTTTTGCGGACATTTTCTAAGTGCTTTATCTTGACATTTTTGTACTGGGCTATAACAAAAGAAAAAATACGTCATTTGTTTTTTGTCTCGTAGATTGATATATTAAAATTTAGAAGGTGGTTAATATTTCATCCTGTATGTGAACTTCTAAGTTTTAATTTAAGGTTTCGTTATCAATATATAGTTAAATTATCAGTCCGTCTGAGACTCTCAGTACCTTACAAAACTACAGTATATTCATCACGCCGACCAAAATATAGCAACAATTTTCTTCTCACCAAACTTACTTTGTATTAAAAAACTATAAGCCACTCACAGACACCAAAAATATATCAGGAACAGATTTAATTTTGACTAAGATAACATGTCATACAAGTTGTAAAAATTTTTTTTAACTTTTTTTGTTACATTTGTATAAAAAGTGTTAGTCGCTTCCACATCTCGCACCTATGTCAACGACGTTAAGACGCTCCAGTATTGACGTTCTATCGTTTGTACATAATAACGAAAATTCCTCCTGGTATTTACTAAATATCTGAATATCTACATGAGTACAGACCACTTCATTCAGGAATATCCTTCACATTGAAGCGAAACCTTTGATATTAGAGGCGGTTCTCTCAGTGAATCAAATATGACACGCTGAATACTACGTTTCCAGTCACCAACAAGGATGTTCGGAAGCTACGTAATCGAAACCATGGAATATCCGAGAAAAGACTGAGTATCCTCAGGCAGTGAAAGTGAGCGGTTTCTCACGTCATAAGAAGGCTTCCTTAAGCTACATCTGGGTTACAAGTCGCAACGACTGTCTTGAGAATCTTTTTCGGCAATGCCATAAACCCAGCACTCGACGGTGAATCTACAGATGCTTAGAAATTTGGTTTCCAGATGGAAACATTTATTGCTAAACAATCTAATAATTTATCCAAAACCTACCTGAGAGTCCAGAGTTATTTCATTTTATTTATTAAGGACAACCAACAAGAACAGTCACATTATACAATCAGGTTTCTTCATGCAAAAATTTTACAATCGAAATGACTGTGTAGTCTTAATTATAGGCCGCCACGACATGCATTAATCATAATTGATTATGAATTCAAAACGAAATCATGTCTACATCCGTATCCGTATCCAAATTTGAAATTACACTCATGGCAGCCCTGGTTGCCAATATCTAATGGGTACAATTTAGGCTCGTATTCTATTATCTTGTCTAATCTTGGGTCGTCCGGACTCCGGATATCTTGATTAAGATTGAAATACTGTCCATTTAATCCACATATTTGGAACGAACCGCGTCGGACTCTTTGTTAGTTAACTATTTTTAAATGAAATATTTTTAATTTAAAAAATTATACAGAAAATTATATAGGTTTTTGTTTTCCTAGCCCCACCTGCCAGTGTCTTCATAACTTTTAATACTTTCGGTTGGATAGTCTTTTTTTATTCTATCAGATATAATTTCAAAGATTATAATTTCGGCGATCCTGGGTTGATTTCTGGTTGGGTCACTTAGGATACGATTCTTTCTAAATTTCCTTGGGATCTGGAAGGGGTAGACTGATTAAAAAATAGTAGCAGTTATTCGGAAGGCGCTTAAGGCTTTTGGTCCTGGTTTCTGTCTTGAATGAAACATTTATAAAACTTATTTAAAAATTGTTGCTTCTCTGTTTTGAACTCGGCATGTTAAATAAACAAAGATTATATAAGCAAAAAAAAATGAATTTACTAACGGATAGGCACAAAAAAAACCTTTTATTGTTAACACATTTGCAATGAATTTACTAAAGGATATAGATGACACCTAATTAAGTAGTTATGTATGTGTACTGCTTTTAATTCTTTTTAATTATAACCCAAAATTGTATAAGACAAGTGGTTTCCAAAATAAAATATCTTAAAGAGTCCCACTATAGTGACCAGGCCACCCTTAGTAGCTCAATGTGAGATCAGTCATCTGGATAGCTAACAGACTTCATCTCGATTTTCACTTAGCTGAAGCTTATCTATACTGATTGTTTGTTTGAACGCGCTAATCTCAGGAAGTACTGGTTCGAATTGAAAAATTATTTTTGTTTTAAATAGTCCATTTATCGAGAAAGGCTTAAGGCTATATAACATCACGCTGCGACCAATAAGAGCGAAGCATCAGTGAAAAATGTTGCAAAAATAGTGGCGATCATAATAACAGAAATTGACGCGAACGAAGTCGTGGGCAACAGCTACTTAAAGATATAATTTGTGTTTTGTCATAAAATTGAGTATTTTAAAATAAAACATCAGTCAAAATGTGTTGATTGTTGGGAGCTTTCGCCTTCACCGCGGTCGGGTAAAGAGAAAAAAAAGGATTGGATTGTCGGATATTTTGTTTTAGGTACTTTTATGCAAACCTTCGGCCCGTGTATAATTAAATAAACCCAAAGCTCAAATAAGAGCGAACTGTAATGTTATTTGCGCTGTCTTTAATAAGCTTCGCTTGTTCATTCTCCCCGTTCCCCACCATTTCTTCGAAACAAAACTTCGCTTCAGCGCCGCTGAAAATATATAGTATTGTATAATTTGCTTTTTCAATTAAAACAATGAGCACAAACGCAAACAAAGACGATCGGCAACCCCTACAATGGGCAAAGTTCGAGAAATTAAATAGTTTTCAATTTTATTCAACAAAGTTATCGAAATATCGTCAACTGACATTTTAAGTTGAAATAAATTGCCCGCGGGTCCACGAGTTAATGAAGGTATTTTGAATAAACCGTCTCTAGATGAAATGTTTACATTTGCGTATATAAGTTTTCTTCCTAAATAGCCAGCGGTATTTGTTTTACCATAAAGGAAACTTTATTAATAATCAAACTTAAATTTTGTTTCAAATATAGGTCCTACGTTTTCTTGTTGCTTTATTCGTGTTAAGTTTGTTTTCCATTTAAGCAAATTTTATGACATCAAGCGAAATACAATACTCTAAATATTTTAATTCTAACTTTAAAACGATGTTCTTTCAGACATTTTTTGATAAAAATAGGGCAAGTAAGATGTTTTCAAGGTTATCCATATGGTAACACTGAAAAATACTTCAATATCACTATTATTTATTTTTTGCTTGCTTCTTACATGTTGATGATTGCGTTTTTACCAATCTATGTAAAAACAAAGCTATATACGCATAGAAAGATACAGAATAAATAAAAAAAAGGGATTAAAATTCGTTTCGAAGGCCGACATGTTAAATCCTTTTAACTCAAGTTTAAAACAGCTAACTGTTCCATCAGCAAAAATAAACCGTTTGTCGTGCCAATAAAGTTTAGGGTCTGACCGAGAGAGGCGAGTTAAGCATCACTAACAGGCTAACTGGCTTGTTTGACTTAAAGGGCATATTTGTTAAGATTACCCAGCCCGCATCCCATGGGGCAGATGTAGTGTTTTCACTGAAACATCGATGACCTATTTATGCCTACTCTGAGGAAAGTTCCCGTGTACCCCAATTCTGAGGAAAGTGCCTTTGTGGATGCTTTGATAAAAGCTCCTTTGGTTAGACTGTACTGTAATCTGTAACTATAGAAGATAATTGTGGGTTCTGGCTTATTTTTTAGTTCAATTTTGAACTTCACGACATAGTTAAGAAGAGTGCGAAAAATCTATTTAACGTAAGTTATTTTTAAAGGATTTTCTATCTTTATGGGTATCAATGGGTATATTATTTGTTAACTATGACATAGTTTACTCAAAAATATCTGACTATTGTTTAATGCTTGCGAAGTAATGAATGACATTTAATACTAGAACTTATATTACTATGCTGCATTAAATATCCTTTCGATTGGGCTTACTAAACCCATTTTAATTAAAGATTTTTTTTATAAAAGTTTTGATGTAGGTAATAAGATTCTGTTATTTTATTTTGCTTAACTCTATCGATATCACCGGTCACAGCCCTACTGAAGGGCAGTAGGACAATAGCGGGATTAAAGACTTCAGATGGCTCTCCGTTTGCGAATCCACAACAAGGGATAGGGAACACTGGGACATTATCACCCGTTTTTGTATTGTTTTTCCCATTTTTAACCGGGAAATATAAAAAAGAACCTAGCATTACCAGCCTCGCTATGTGCTCTTCTTAGATTTTTAATAGGATCGTTGTGTATTTTTTAGTTTCTGTCTAAGTGTGTTTCAGTTTATGCTACGACAAAAGATAAAACAAAGTGTTTTGTAATTTTACGCTGTTTTTATACTTTAGAGATTTCTGACAAGAAACAGATATCTGAAAAAAAGGAACGTTGGTTACATATATTATTTCCCACTTTTACTCACTTAAGAGAAAAATTGATAGTTGTACACTAAGACATTATCTAATATATATTTTTCGTATGAAGTCAGAAATCAATACGACAGCAAGTTTTTTTTCTTTTAGGTAGCAATGTTAAGAGGGTAGCACTCACGGTTTGTTGATGGCAGAATATTGGAGTCATCAGATATCGAAGTGGAGGCAAGGGAAACGTAAAAGAAGAGTATCTTGATATTATATTGGCAGAACCCTCTTTTTGGAGGTCCACCTATGGACTGATGACAATGAAGTAGTTCAATAAATGTTTTAATTACTAAATAAATTAAAAAAACTTTGCATGATGAAGACATCAGAATTCACACTTCCCACGAAATCACTACATAATTCAAGAAACGGCCAGAGATTTTATGGGCACGAGTATAAAGCATAAAACACATACTGCTTTGGTTGGCATGAACTACAAATATTGAACCCTATGCGGACACTTTAAGAGTACTTTTTGAATGGAAATCGAAGTAGTACCAAAACCAAAGCATTTCAAGTGTTCAGTGCTTCAGCCAAGCTGTCGAAATATATAAAATTGTTTATTCTGAAGATTTTTAGTATGTTCCTTGAAGATGTTTACTTATATTTTATTTTTATTTACCTTAAGTGATTTACTGTACCTGTTAATTGTTCACTTTGAAAATTATATTTAATATTAATGTGTTTTTGAAAACTATAATTATACGAAATTCTGCTAGGTCTCGTTGTAACGATAAATCGTAGAAAATCAGAAACTGATTGACCTGAGTATTACAAATATTGTCAATCCCTAACTTACCAAGAAGAACAGCTCTCGTGATGTGCTGCAGTAGAAATCCAAGCAAAAAAAGTGGTTGGCTTATTTGTCAAAGGGATATTAAAATGAGCATACTAGATTAAGAATACACCTCAATCTGCCAGTGACCATTAATGCTGTAAAGTATCCGAATAGTCAGAATAAATAGAAATATAATGAAAAACCATACAACGTGACATAAATCCGTAAATGTATCTTTGCTTTCAACGGTTTGTCTCCTGATAATGTTTTTGTGTGTGTATCAATGTTTCAGAACACTGGTGTATTGTTTCGGTTCCGGATAAGCCAATCTGAACAAAGACACAGTTTTACCACCTCTTTACTTGTTGAAGCGTACCTTGTGCTCAGTTTTATTGCGATCTTGTCTTCCTGTGGAAACTGGCACGACTGTACTTCAGCGATTCAGGCAAAAGGTCGCTCACCGAGATTTATTTACATTCTTTCGCCTAGCCATTTGAGTTTCCGAGGCGAATCTGAAGGGAAAGTAATAAAAGCGTAGTAAAAAGTTACAAATAACAAACCGAAGAAGACGGAATATATCTGCCTAATTGTGTTACTCTTCTTAGTTACGAATAAATCATTTCTTCTAAATGTACATGTAAGTATTTGCCGCATAATTCATTGCAGTAACTTAAACAGGAGAAACAAAAAGCAGAAAACAAATGCGGGAACAAGAGAGAAAGTCTGACCTCTGCACGTACAGATCCATATCTGAATCTACAGGTTGTCTTTCATACTTCGTCATCAACGTCTCAGCCACTACGCAAATACGGATTTTTCAAATTACATAACCAAACAAGAAATTTTTTTTTTTATTATCCCAGCCGAAGGATTTCTGGGCAATATAAGAAGGATTTGCTGACGCCATTGGCAGAAAAAAGACGCTGCTGCCCGTCTTATTTTGGAAATACTTACTCCTTTAGTCGTCTGCTACGAAACGTGGAAGTATTCTGTTTTGGCCCATCACTATACGTCCACACTGTTTATTTTTCAAGACCCAGTTTATATTTTTGATAGCTTTCCGGGCAGCCAGTGCGTAAGACAGTTGTCTTCAAACGGCCCGCTTGCCCCGCTTATGCGGGGATACAAATACCCAAGTTCAGGCACAATTTCTATTGAGAAAATTTAAACGTACCATGTTTTCAAACCTTAATAAATTTAAAATATATCCTTGACTTTGGTAAATATCTTTTTTTATATTCAGCAAACGTCATACGAGTCCTTAAAATGAAAACTAACATCCCTTAGTTTAGGATAAGCTCCCCATAAAAAGCCTAATGTCTGCGTCTGATTCCCATATTAAAGGCGACCGGACCATGATTAGTACTGAGAGTACCAGCCACGCTGGAAGCATCAGGTCCTAAAATCAGTTTGTTATCTTATCTTTTATTTATATCTATATATAATATATAAAAGAAATTCGTGTTAGTTACACCACTTGTAAGTCTAGAACGGCTGGACCGATTCTTATGATTACTGGTATTTGAATTTTTATTTGCCGGGAATAGGATAATAACTATTAAAATCATTGGAAAGCTAACGCTAAAATAACTAATAAGGAACTGTTTTTCTTTATAAATTTATTCAATCTCGCCATAATTGATGACAATGACATTTAAGACGTCAAAATCAAATACTATTCTGAGGCAATACGAAGTTCGTGGGGTCCGCTAGTTATATATAACTATAACTTACCATCAGTATATAAACTTAAAAAATATAGCGCCCGCCCGGCATGCGAGGAGATGCGGGTTCGAGTCCCGTCCGAGACATAATTTTTCAAGTTTAGATACTGATATTATAATTGCAATTTAATTGCTAAAATATCAAATAAAGTATATAAATAGCTGTTTCATCTTAACTGACTGTCAAACTTCTGCAAAAATTTTTCTTTCGGGTGATAAGGGTGCAAACTCCTAACATTTGATGAAGCAACGCTGGCTTACAGCGTTAAGAATATGCTTGAAAAATTCGCGCTGAGTCGCAGTGTCTCGGTGGCTTAATGGTATAGCGCCCGCCCGGCATGCGAGGAGATGCGAGTTCGAGTCCCGCCTGAGACATAATTTTTCAAGTTTATATACTAATATTATAATTGCAATTTAATTGCTAAAATATCAAATAAAGTATATAACTTACCATATAGTTTTACTACACATAAGAAGCAGATTAGTCTAGCAGATGATGAAAACCATAGCTTACTTTTCAGCAGTCAGGCAAAAAAATACAAGGCTTGTGCGTTGAGTTTGTTTTTGAAACCAACCTAAGTTTATTATAATATATTGACCAGGGTTTATTTGAAATTGATAGGTTTGATAAACCTAATAATATATTATTTCAATTTACCAAGAGATGGTACTATGCTTTACTTTTGTTATTCCTTACTTAATTAAAGCTTGAAGCCTATCGTGTTTATAATTAGATGATCTGTTATCAAAGGCTCATAATAAAGCCTTGTTAACGCTTTCACACTCTTAGGGTGAGGATGTAAATAAGGCGTTGAAGTAAAATGTAATTTTTTGTTTTTTTTTTGCATTTTATTTTAGCATTCTTATTTTTTACATCAAGTTATGACTACTTGAGTTTGTGACATTATGAATATTTGCATAATTACACAAGATACAGGTCATATTTATGTAGTTTTATACTGGAAGCTGTAAAAAATCAAAACAAAAATATCTTACGTGTTTATTTCTAGTTTTTCGACTTAACATAGTTTTTTAGTTTCGAACGAACATCGCTCTTGTTTGTGATTACCAACCCGTATTCTGCAAAATTAGTTATTATGCCTGTACTAATCATTGCAGTGGTAACTTGAATTCAATAAGGGGCAAGGACAAACCTGCAGTCGAATAATAAATAAATATGTATATGTATATTTGTATATATATGTATATAGGCCGTTAACGTACTTAACTTATTTTTAAACATAACAATGGAATTGAAACAGGCAATCATGTGTGACCATACACCTAAACAATAATAGAATTTAATGTAAATATTAAAAGTAAAATACTGCCATATTACATAAGCAGTGAAAAATACCCCAACAAACGTATTCAGCTGTCAAAAATCTTTATTATAATTGAACAAATATCAACAATCACTGAACGGAACATTAACAGAAGAGGTAAAATATTTTGCAATCCTATTAATCCAAAGTTTTGCAACAAATTTATCGTATTGCTCAAATAAATCATCCACTAAACCCTTTCGCTTACTGGAACAGCTCATTCTTTGAGGTATAACTGTAACAAATTGCCCTCTTCCAAAAGCACTGTAACATAAAACCGAAATATAAGGACCCTCGTATCGAGAGGCAACGAGTGCCGAAGCAACCATAAGGATTGACTTTAATAATAAGCGGTAGCGGGTAGGATTTGAAGCTTTTTAACTCATATATCATTTCCAGAATGCCTCTACATACAAAAAAAGCGAACATGTCCTTGTAGTATGCTATCCAAGTGTGTTATTAGACGACCATTTGGATCAGCGGTAGTAAACGCTGCTTCTGAGCCATGGGTCGCGGGTTCGATCCCCGCACAGTACAAATATTTGTGTGCATGAACATGTCTGTTTGTACTGGTCTGGGTGTTTTCTATATATTATAAGTATATATTTACAAAAAAAAGTATATAAGTAAGTTTATCGGTTGTCTAGTACCTCATACGACAGGGTACTTAATAGTACCTTAATACATACAAAAAAAGCGAACATGTCCTTGTAGTATGTTATCCAAGTGTGTTGTTAGACGACCATTTGGATCAGCGGTAGTAAACGCTGCTTCTGAGCCATGGGTCGCGGGTTCGATCCCCGCACAGTACAAATATTTGTGTGCATGAACATGTCTGTTTGTACTGGTCTGGGTGTTTTCTATATATTATAAGTATATATTTACAAAAAAAAGTATATAAGTAAGTTTATCGGTTGTCTAGTACCTCATACGACAGGGTACTTAATAGTACCTTAATTTGGGACTAGATGGCTCTGTGTGGCCCAGTGAGGCATGTCTGAAATATTTATTATTATTTATATTAAATCTTAAAAAAATAATATCAGTAATAAAACTTAGAAAAAAAAAATTGGATGCGGGCTCGTTAATATACTCGAAATTTTACGTCATGTTTAAAATTTGAAGTGGAAATATTGATATTATGCCTAATTGAAATGGAATTGTTAAATATCACATCAAGTATTTAAATAACTGTTACACCTTTACTAATTTTTAAACATTATGTAAAGATGTTTCTTTCGGGTGTAAAAGTGCAAACTCCATACATTTGATGAAACTAGCAGGCTTACAGCGATAAACATACTTGAAAAATTGACGCTGTGACTTAATATTTTGGTAGCTCAAATCGACAAAGCACGGCATCCGGTATGCATGGGGATGCGGGTTCGGTTCCCGCCTATTTAGGCTATAACTTATTTTGCTAAATTACATCCAGATTTTGAGAAGGTTATATTAGTAGGAAATGATAGAATTGCCTCGTCAACAAACATGTGAGACGTGACTATTACTCTTTAGGATATTTGATTATCATGTCAAGGTGTAATAAGGTATATTGGGGGAAATGGCACATCAAGGATATATACAAGAATACCTATGAACATAGGTCTACATGAATACCTATGAACGTAGTCCGCCGTTATGCGCGATCGGAAGCGGACGTGTCCGTTGCATAGCAGAATTATTTAATTCACGACTAGCGCATCGTGCGCCGTCAATCAGCAATGAATACGCAAAAACTCATTGCTAACGAAATGTTGGCGTTTATACAGCACGCCATCGACACTATGGACGAGGTAAGCATCATGCAGATCTGCAAATCCAATTTCAAGGCAGAAGAGATTTGCAGTGGCAAGGCGCTCCTGTTTTAGACGCTCGGGAAGAGTGCCCAGATGCCGTCTCGCCGGAGGGACGGGGGTGAAAGAAGTGTGCAGGATATCATTACCTTGCTGAAGGAGACCGATCCTGACGAAGTGCCTGCGTTCGTGGCAAAGGAGCTACACAAGTTGCCTCCTGTCACGTTCGATCATGTCGACGTCACCAGGCTGTTGAAGGACATAACGTTCCTAAAAGCAAGTCTGGCCGAAGTACACGCAAAATTGGAGGCCTCAGAGAACACCATAGGTGACTTGCGTGCCAAAGTGTTGCTATTAAGCAACACTGCTCCGGTTAGTAGGTCACCTGAGGCCTGCAATGTCAACACACGTCGCGGGGCGCAGAATGCATCGGTCTGCAGTTTCGGGTCGGCGCGCACTGATGCGTCACCCGTCGCGAGCAACGACATCGTCACGGCTACTGCGCGCCCCGCCGTGCGCCCCGCAGCACCGCAGGAAACAACGTGCGTGTTGACGTCAACCCCGACGCGTGCGTATGCTGCAGCAGCCGCTAGGAAAAGCAGTTGCATGGCGGCTCCGAAGACGCTGGCATCACAGGCAGATCAGTGTGATGAGGAGGGCTTTACGAAGGTCGAGAAGAAGAAAAGGAAGCCCTCCACTTCAACCAGTGCGGCAACGCACCGACTGGACCGAACCACCTACTTCGGCCCACAGTTCCAGTGACACTGCTATACGTGTCCCGGCTCCATTACTCTACAAAGGTCGAAGAGATTGTAGAGTACATCTGAGTGAAGACCAGATATACACTGAGGGTCGAACGGTTGGAGTCTCGACACAACACGAACTTTAATTCGTTTGTGGTGAGGGTTCCGACTGAACAGCTGTCGACCTTCATGCAGGCAGAATTTTGGCCGAAGGGTGTTGTATATCGTCGATTTCGTGGACGGTTACTTGACACCAAGTTGCGAAACACAACGCCGTCAAAATAGTGTGTATTAATACTTAGTGTAATTTATATGTGTTATTTTGTATGTATGTTAGTTTGTAAGGTATTTATTTTATGGGCCTGTATTTCATATCTGTTGCCTGACTTAAATGAATAAATAAATAAATAAAATAAAAAAAATAGGTCTCCTCAATGATGATGGTACATTTTGAAAAAGTTTCAAATGCATAACCAAAAAAATATATATAACTGGCTTATGGCTCACACTACTTAAACCAATTTCTCGGCATAATCAAAGTCTTGGTACTTGATAGAAGTGTAATCACCC
This sequence comes from Anania crocealis, assembly GCA_949315895.1. NCBI lineage: Eukaryota > Metazoa > Arthropoda > Insecta > Lepidoptera > Crambidae > Anania > Anania crocealis. Next base: position 5,725,348 of record OX438868.1, read on the forward strand.
GATTGTTAAAAATTCGTGGATTCAAAGCATATTTGATTGAAGTTTACTTCTTTTTCAATATTGATAAACATTTTAAGTGTCACTAAAATCCAAAACAATACACATGATAATGTATGTTAAAGTGTTACTTATTTGGGCATTTGAAACAGCAATCATTTGACCCCAAATCTTCACGGAAAAGAAATAGTAAACTCGCGTCGTTTTAGTATCGCGAGGGCATCTGAAGCACGATCGTTCCGCGCAAACAACTAGGTAAATCAATTTGATGGGGTAGGATGTGTTTTGGGTCTGATCTTGTAACAGATTGCAATATTTAGAGAGCTACCTGATATTTACTTGTTTTGAGCATGTTTTATCAATGGTAATGTATCAATTATTGTGCCTTTTTGCTTTTGTGAGCAGGTATAAATCTGATTTAAGATTCTAAATGAAAATGAAAAATGATTTATTCATAAACGCGGTCTTACAAGAGCAAAAACAAAGGTAGACTTCTTCTTTTCAACGCGAGAAGCGTCCGTACCAGAAATAAGCCACTCTTCCTTAACTTAGATGGTAAGCATTATAGCTAAACAAAAACCGCTTAAAATGCATGTGAGTGAGTGAGTGAGTATGTGTGTGAGTGTGTGTGTGTGTGTGTGTGTGTGTGTGTGTGAGTGTGAGTGAGTGTGTGTGTGAAACGAGTGTTACTTTACATAAATGTTCACATTTCACAATCCAAAATTCAATAGGTTTTCTATTTCTAGATATTCTAAACTTCTCAGCCATTCAACGACTTTCTGTTTACAGTGACGATAAGTCATAGGATATATATTTAAAATTCTATTTATTCTATTATATAATTGTGATGAGATGTTTTTATATTGATTATGAGCAAATTTAGTGTTAGTACAGTTTAGGGTAGCAACATTATAATTTCTTCTTTATGTTAAGATATTAGCTTCAAAATTTAACGTCTTATGCTTTTGTTAACTGTATTAATAGTCGTCAACTACTATATTATTAATGATATATTACGATATTCATGACGAAACTGGTCCCTATCGTCACTTTCTACTGTAAACTTGTTGTTCAGGAAAGCGTTTGGTGAGAGGTGTTTTCGCCTGCAGGGGTTTGTAAAAATTTTTATGTAAAAAATACATCATAAATAAATAAAAAATCCGCTTTTAAATCTGTGTGCAGCTGTTGTCGTGTTGTACCTGCTTAAATAGAAATTGAACCTTATGTGCACCCAAATATTCTAGAGAACGGTCATTTTATGAGATAAGAACAATTTTCGGTCGATGATTGTGTTGATGATCTAGGGTTTTACGTCAATGTTAATGGCACATAAAATTACATAATATGATATATTTAATAAACCGACGAATATAGTAAGAGCGTGCTAATGTATGCGCGGCCGCGCCTTGTGTGACCACTGTCCAGCAACCGCTACCAATTTGCCGATATTTGACTAGAGTCCGTTTAATAGTGAACCCTATTTGAATAATTTCCATTAGCAGACGATTTAGACCCGTTGCGTCTGATGGCGCTGTGTTTGCGTAGGACCGGGGAGCGTTTATGAAAATTTTCATAAGATTCAACCCACATTTGGTGAGGGTGATTATTGGAATGGTTATATGACTACTCGCTGTAGGTAGACTTATTTCGAAGTTCACGTTTAATCTTACTAATTTTAGAAATGCGAAAGTTTATGATGAGGTATGCAATGGATGTATGTATGTTTGTTCTTTTTCACCCAAAAACGGTCGAACAGATCTTGTTGAAATTTGGCAATAAAATAAATAACCTATACAAACTGGACTAGCATATGGCAACCTACTTTTAAGCTATTGCATAGCTTTTATCGCGGGCCTTGAGCGCGGGGACCGAATCCAGAAATTCCGTAACGAAAAAACCTCACGCTCCCCACTTCGACCTTCACAGCGGTGATACGGCTGTTCGACGAGGTGCGTGCGGTTTGACGAGGCGTTTGCCATTCGACGAAGTGGGTGCCGTTTAACTAAGTGGGAGCCGTTCGACGAAGTGGGTGCCGTTCGACGAGGCAGGTGCCGTTCGACAAGTTGGGTGCTGTTTGACGAGTGGGGTGCTGTTTGATGAGGTGGGTGCTGTTCGACGAGGTGGGTGCCGTTTGATGAGGTGGGTGCCGTTCGACGAGGTGGATGCCGTTTGACGGGTGGGGTGCTGTTTAACGAGGTGGGTGCTGTTTGACGAGAGGGGTGCTGTTTTTCGAGGTGGGTGCTGTTTGACGAGAGGGGTGCTGTTTAGCGGGTACGCTGTTTAACGAGGTAAGTGCTGTTCAACGATCGAAGTGCTGTTTAACGAGGTGGGTGCTGTTTAACAAGCGGGTGAATGCGTAGCTTTATAACCATTTAACTTTCACCTTTAATTGCATCGAAAACGGTTCAGGCGTTTTTAAAAAAAACAAAAAATTGTTAGTATGGAAAAATGACTTTTCTCGATTTCGTCCATACAAAACGGCAATTTCATACTTTAACCCCTAATATTAATAATTTATTGTTTTGCTTTTATTTGGCTTCGCGTGCAAAAAAATATTTTAACACCATTTATCATCAGTTCCGCCCACTACTAGGGCTTCAAGAAGAAATTGTACTACTTAGGTACCCAAGTTTTAATTTCGGAGTATTTTACCTTCTGTTCTAAGAATTAGATCAACACAAAAGTTTGTATTTTGCCATTTTGTATTATGTACTCAAATTGAACGTTTTCAATATAAAATGAATAACAGTTTCAGCCTGGACAAGTTTCAACGAGTTTGAAACAAATAATTTTGTTGTTGTTCCGAGAACTTGTTAAAATCAACAGTCAAGAGTAAAGGTGCATTTTTTGAACAAGATGTTTAGTTTTCTGTTTCAATTATGCTGTTAAATCAGGTACCCTCGAGTTGATGCCCCCGTTTTGTTGTGGAAGAACTGAACAAAGTTTATGGCTGTGTAGTCTAGGACAGGAACCACCATCTTGATTGCCTGACAAAACAGAGGAATCTCATTTCTGCATTTATATTGTTGTATGATCATTTTGATGATTATGCGCAATTTTATATGCCATAGCTAGATCACCCATTTCGACGAATTTTATTTGACATTCATGAAGGAAAAACTTAGATTGCCAATGCTAATATAATCAATTTTTAAAATCACAAAATTGTAGATTCAAATGCGATGAATAGGGTTATGAATAGGGATTAATATATTTCAAGTTTTTGATGTTTATATTTTAAGAAACAATAATGTAAACGTATTATTTTCTGAATAAAACTGTGAGCCGTACGTCGGAATGTATAAAATATATTTAGATATTGACGAAAAGTGAAAACTCCTATTTATCCTATACTAGCTGTGGTCCACGATCCTACGGGAGCCGTCATTTCTCCAGGATAAAAAGTAGTTTATGTGCTATTCTTGTCTTAGGTCTATATAATTTCCTCCAGACTTGGTCAGCTTGTCGCATCCTTCATAAATCGTCACTCCACCTAGATTGGAGTTGTCTACGCTTCCTTAGACATATTGCGATCTGCACTTATGAACTCTTTGCTCAAAGGTTATAGGTTCTTTAAAAGATACGGCGAACCCAATGCTACTTCATCTTGCTTAACCTAAGTTATTAACAAACACATATCTTTATGTAATGCAAACTCGTAGCAATACACCATTTAACTAGTCTTAATGATCTGTAAGACTTCGCGAGATCAATGACAATAGTTAACGAATTAATTTAGCCACATCAAAGGTACGATCAGCCCAAACATTAATTGTTTATGTGTGTGTTAGTAGTGTTCGATTATAGTTGAACACTCAGAAATTATAATTGCGATGGTTGTTCTGTGATTTAGTTCAGATCAATTAAATGTAAACATGAATTGTAGGAAATAACTCGAAGTTAAACAGTTGGTATTCTGGCCAGCATTATTAAAATGCTATCTAGAATACCAACACACCTTTTAATAGTGTTATTTGATTCGGGATTTATACTATGTGTACCTTATTTATTATGAGTTTCTGATATTTCGGCACTGTTGCAAGCACCATGATCACGGGATAACTGATCACGGCGCTTGCAACAGTGCCAAAATATCAAAAACTCATAATAAATAAGGTACCTACATGGTATAAATCCCGAATCAAATAACTCTAGTGATAGTGACCATGAAAGTTTAAATCATACACCTTTTAATGTTGTAAACAGCGACACAACTATAAAAGATGTACTGCCAAAAAAAGACGGGCAGGCAACTAAGTCTTGTCCTCTTAATTGATCAATCTGCGATTGCCAATCAACCATGTCAATTAACAAAACCCTGCTCTCGGAGAGGCTTGACCAGCAGAGGACTGATGTGGGATGATGTGAGGTTTTCTAGTTACAGACCTGATAGAATTTTCAAGTACCAACACAATCATAATAAAAAGTGATTTGTCTCCAAATCCTATTTACAGGCATACTCCTTTGTGTTCGAAAGTTTTAAAATATGGATACGTCTTTTAAGATACAATAAAAGAAAAGTAACAGCCTATAGTCACCCCACTGCAGGGCAAAGGCCTGCATCATTGAAGTTAACACAGCAATGCTGATTTCGGAACAATACGTATAATAAATTTGAGCTTTGTTTATCAACGGGCTCCCCAAAAGGTAGGGATATACCCTGAGGACATAGCGACAAATGAGCAAGCCAAAACATGTTCTGGTTCGAAACACGGATACGACATGTTGTTGTTGATTGACCTTTCGAACCCGTTATCCGACTTTTTATTGATCTTCATCTGCAATTGCTAACGGTAACGATATTCGCATTAAATGGTTTTGAAGTAGAAATTTAATTTTTCTTATGAAACACGTAGTCATTATACGAGTAGCAATGGACTTTGCAGCCGAAATATATACCCAAAATATATCCTTACTTAAAACATATCCTTAACTTATTTATTGAATAACTAATATGAAGCAGCATTTTAAAGTAATTAATTATTACACTTTTATTGTTTAGCAGTGAACAGAATTCAGAAATGAACAAATCACATATCTAGTTTTACTAAGGATAATTGGGTTTTCGTTTACACCCGTACTTTATATCATATCCTCACAGCTCATTAAGAAACTTCGTAACTCCACAGTGAATCAGGCAGTGTCGCGTGCAGTCCGCACCGTAACGACCTCTCGCGGCTGAGTGGGGCGCATTACTTGATTTCGCCTCCATTTGTAGATTCAGCTTATAAAACCTTGTAGACTGTGAACTGATCATTTTTTTGACCTCCTGCTGGGTGTAGGACTTCCCAAAACTTCTAAACCGTAGACTAGAGTTGTCATTAAGATCGCTGGTGCTGCATCTATTGAACACTAGCCCGAAATTGTCCCGAAGCAATGGAATTAATTATTGGCACGTGTAAAGCATCTTAAACGTGTAAAACTTAATACTGTCGTTGTTTTCAAGGTGACTCTGAGGTCAGCTAGAAAGCAGGTTCTTAAGTTGCCAAAGGTTATTTAATTTCAAGTAATGCATAGGTCGCCGTAACATTTTACAAACCTATAAAATTTGAACATTAAACCTCCTGCTGGAAATGAAATGCATATTCATCAATACATTATTATGGATTATTATAATCTATTGAAACAAAACCGTACAATTTTTAAATGGTATATATGTGACGGAGCGTACATTGGTTAAACGTCACGTGTCTCGCGACGCCATATTTGTTTGTCAATGCATTTGATGTCGATTTTAAACAAACAGTATAATGGTTATCGTATTCTATATTGTTTCCTTTTTAAAAATAATTTGCATGTCTAAAATAATAATTAACTATATGAAATTGCGGTGAAAATAAAATGAACCTTTGATTGAGTAAGAAGTGCAGTTTGAATGATGGACATTAGCTAGTGTTAGTCACAAAATATAGCTTTTACATTCCGCGATAATACATGCTGCTGCCCGTCTTATAGTCGTCACTTACGACAGTCACGTGAGAGTCAGTGTTAGTAAAAAAAAAACCGGCACTACAAAACAAAATAATTATAACCAATATTAGTACCCAAGTTCACAGCTTTAGTGGTGTAAGTACGACAAACGTAAACTAGTTGGCAAGACCGCGCTGTCGGAGTTCACGTTCTTGCGGCTGAAACACGAAATATGAAAGCTTTGAAACAACGAAATGTGCTAACAGTTCGCTATCAACATTCGAACGTTCGACGAATATCTAGCCTTCACTTTGTTGAGGCTTCTGCGGAACTAGCTAGTCTCTAACTTTTATCGAAATAACCGAAATATCAAACAATCAATCAACAGCCATTGTCCGTCCACTGCTGTACGTCGGCCTCCTTCAAGTCACGCCACTATTGTCTATCCGCTTTAGTTGGCTTTCCCCATCCAGCCGCTGCCAACAGATCTCCTAAGGTCATCAGACCATCGAGAAACCCAACCGAAACAGGTAGATCGTAAAGAATAACCGTGTGTTAGTATAGGTGATGATTACTTACTATTAGTTTGAACGAGGTTGGTCTGGATAGTAACAAAACATTGTGCTCCATAAATGGGTTATAAGAAGTTTTTAACTAATTAAGCGTGTTAAGGTTTTCCAAACTTTGAGGACTCAAAGTGCTACTTTAGGCAGTATTTTTTGAAGTGAAAACTTCTTTAGCGGCGCTGAGCACTTTTTGTTGGATGGGTAAAAACTTCCAAACTCGCGTCAGGGTCACGTGATGCTGATCGAAAAAGCGTAAGATCGAGGGGAAGGGAGAGGAACTAGTATCTCCCACTCTTTCTACCGTGCCTGAGTGTGCTGTTTTCTATTATTTTTGAAGTGAAACTTCTTTATCGGCGTTGGAAAAAATTTACCGTCACGTTTTGCGTCAAATTTTCGTCACATTTTTCGGTTACGCGCCATCTTTTTCTTGCCCCTACCACAGTTGGTTCAGACGATAGCAAAAAGGTAAAGTGAAATAATATTTAACCAATTTAACCAATTTAACCAATTTAACCAATTTAACCAATTTAACCAACTTAACCAACTTAACCAACTTAACCAACTTAACCAACTTAACCAACTTAACCAACTTAACCAACTTAACCAATTTAACCAATTTAACCAATTTAACCAATTTAACCAATTTAACCAACTTAACCAACTTAACCAACTTAACCAACTTAACCAACTTAACCAACTTAACCAACTTAACCAACTTAACCAATTTAACCAATTTAACTAATTTAACCAATTTCTGGAAAGTTGCATGTAGATCATTTTTCGAAAAATAAGGCCTTAAAGAAATTTCACTTCTTACGTGTGTACACTAGTACACGCACAACTTTTTTTATTTATTTAAGTAATTCATCTTTAAATCTACGCTAACCATTTATTTCTGAAAAACTGTTTGAAAACTTTGTAGCTATATCTTAAACGATTTTTAAATATTGGTATTAATATTTTTTTCGGATGTTAAAGGTATAAAATTGTCGACACGAACAGTATCTTGGTAACTCAATGGTTAGAGAAGTCGCCGAATTCGAAGTCGCAGTTCGCCGAGTCGAATTGTATTCCAAAGTCGCTTCTTAACCACTATTGGTAAGTTTCCAGGCTTTAGACCAAGACCCAACATGGAATCGGGTGTGACCTGCATCATTCTACGAGTAGCCGTTGTATACATTTAGGTTTAATTTTCTTATCATTAAATAAACTTCTTTTAGGATTAACGCAGTAACGAAATAACGACGACGACAGTTACTAAAAAAAAGTATTTTATAGCATAATAACCCGGCTTTCATAATGAGTGGCACGTCTTACAAAGTTGTTGATGGCGGGTACCGAGGCGGGTGACATGCAATTTGCATCCCATTGCAGCATGAGTCGTCGGAAGTTAACGGAAACTATCTTGTCAATCCATGACCAGAGTTTCTTCCAAATTAATTACTGGCCAGTTAGAATGAAGATTATTTTTCTAACATATTTTTTTTCTTGATTTGACAGCCAATTTGTCTTGTTTCTAGATATCGGAGATAGAAAACAACTTCTGTCTTTGTTCCTCTGTACGGCAAAAACAGAGATAGAAACTGTTTCCTATCTCTGATATGCCAAAACTGAAGATAGATAGGTTATTGGAAATGGCCGTTACGGCCGGTCGACGACCTCCGTGGCGGAGTGGCGTACACGCCGGTTATCAAGGTGTCGCCTGCTCCGAGGTCCTGGGTTCGATTCCCGGACGGGTCAATGTAGAAAAAATTAGTTTTTCTACATTTTCTCGGGTCTGGGTGTTTGTGGTACCTTCGTTGTTTCAGATTTCCAAAACACGAATGCTTTAAATAGTTATTTAAATTGGGATCAGAACAATGTATGTGATGTTGTCCACATTTATTTATCATATTTATTTATTAGGACCGACCGTTAATGGGCGTGGTATCCAGGATTTGAAATTATACCCTTGGTATCGAGCATTTTTCCTGAACAAAAAGTTCAAAGTTACAACCAGATCTGTTTAGCCGCTCTAGAGTGATTGAGGTACAAGCACTCAATCATACTTTTTCAGTTATTTTATAACTATGATTCCATGATATAATCGAATGTCTATAAAAAAAAAATAAGGACGCCATTTACTAACTTCCTTTAATTATTTACAGGCTTACTGACAAACAGCTAAAAGTATATTTGACATAGAAATTTCCTTCCAAAGTTGTTTGTTTGGACGAAAAAATGAAATGTAGGTGTAATACTAAGAGAAACGTTTGAATGAAACGAATGTTTATTTAATTTAACGAATGTACCTATCAGACTAGTGCTAGTGTTAAATCAAATACAAATCCAGTTGCAAGTTTGAACTCACAAACTGTGCCAAATTTTTTGTTATGAGAACAAGAATTTATTTGGGTATTAGTTGTAACATATAATTGAATTATCTAATATGATTGAAATATAAATAAGTTAATGCATGTATATTAAAATGAGTATAAGTATAATAAAATGATAATGTAACTAGATTTAAACTTAATAATTTTACGTAGCCCTAAGTATAATTAAATTGAATTTAAAATTATATAATATTTTGCTATACCCTTGCAGGGTGCATGTGACTTAGACACATACAATTATAAATTAATACCTTGTTATTCATACACATGTGATGCAAATAAATGTTTGAATTTGAATTTGAATTTGATTAATCGCTTTTTTTTTCTTAGACCAGTTTTTTTCCTAAACATTTAAATCTAAATAACCTGAAATTTTACTTTGCGCCCCGTTGATCAAATGGCTTAAGTACCGGACAAAAATTTCGGGGTCTGGGCTCGATCCCCTGTTCGGGTAAAATAAGTTCCGAATTTTCGAACATTACCCGGGTTTGTGATGACCTACCTGCATTTGGCAAGCGCGGTGATTATTCTTGTACGCATCATAGCTGATACCTTAAATTGATGATTAGATTCTTATATGCCGTTTTTTTTTTTCCTTAATCAATCAAGATACTTCTTCTAATAGTACTAACCACAACAGCAAAAAATGTGTGTTAAATTTTGTTAAATTAAAAACATGGCCTAGATCATTCTGAACTAGTTCTAGCGTCGTGACTTGTTCCTTAATTCAAATTTGTCTCGTATTCCTACTCCGTATTACTAACTTCACATTATAAACCATAGTTTGCTGCCAATTTCTGTACGGAACTCGTCAATTTACAACCATGTATTAGCATGCAACTAAGTTACCCTTTGTTCCGGTGTTTGAATACACACTTGACGAGAGGAGTTCCTCTCCTCTGGCTTTGTTACAAGTGATGATGGGAACTTGAACTCCATTACTGCCATAACTTTTAAGGTTGCTGTAAGAGCAAAGCCGAATGTTTACTGATGTAACTCAAAATATGTGTACATTTAAATTTATATTCTCAGTTGGTGTAGCGGTGCGGTGGTCCGGGCTTGATTCTCGTTCAAGTTAAATAAGGCCGATCAAGTTGGCGATCGCAGTTTGGCCAATGATTGAGAATAAGCTGCTACCTGTCTTCTTAAGGCTCCTTAAGTTGCTTCTTACGAAATAAGAAGAGAAAAAGTGGCTCTACTCTATTTTTAGCCAGCATCACAAAATAAATTTAATAGTTTCCGATATGCGGCACTGTTGCAAGCGCCACGATCACGGAAGATCTTCTGTTATCATAATCAATGATAGTGATAGCTCTAGGGATATCACTATCACTATTTAAACTTTGACGATCACTCGTTAAAGTTTAAATGAGAATTTTGAAAATCAGAATCAGACTGAAATTTCTATGATGACTTTATTAGGTATTCCGCACGTATTCAGTTATCCATACAGTTCCTTAATAGTCGCAATATGATTATTGACCTCATGGTAATTACACTGCCACAATCAATACACGGACGTGAATACTACCCTTCTGTCTTTGGCCTGTAGAATACTAACTCCATTGTTAGTCAAATCTATTGTTCTAGGCCGGGTAACGGCATATTATTTACTTACGGCCGGTCCTAATAAGGTTATTGATAGATAGGTATCTATCTTTAGTTTTGGCAGATCAGAGATAGAAAACAACTTCTGTCTTTGTTTCTCTGGATGGCAAAAACAGAGATAGAAACTGTTTCCTATCTCCGATATGCCAAAACTGAAGATAGATAGGTTATTGGGACCGGCCGTTAAAGGATGTTGTAGGCTCACTGAGTGTCCCTCCATGTAACATAATTTTCATCAAAAACTACTTCTTATTAAGACGACTATATTTTCATTTTAGGATTAAAAAGTCTTTAAGCAATTTAAAACGTGAATATAAAATTATCATATTGTCCTTTTTAAAGGCGATTTTATGATTGCGCGCCTAAAATTTGTATTAGAAAAGTGAACCCATGAACATTGTCTGCAACTACCATCTAGTTGAATTCTGCTTCATTTAAACTTACAAAAGCAGAACATTTTTAAACGTGAAATTAATAAAAATAATAAGCACAGTAACATGCGTTGGGGGGTAAATTATAATCAATTAAAAGCTAAATTCCATACATCTAAATGAGAGTTACTTTTAAATTCTCGCATAACATAACAATAATTTAGAGTTAGAATGGATAAACAACAATTTGAGATGTACTTTTTTCCCGTGCTTTTTTCCCATAAAACGTTAACAGGAAATGGGTAACTCTGAATCTCTACTTTTAACATAAAATTTTTCTGCATCATGATCATCATGATCATATTATAAACCATTTATGTAAGTAAAAAACGACAGTTGATTTAAACACAGTTTAGCTACTCGTATATCAAATATTTTAATTACTTGCTATTGTTTATCTAAGTTAAATGTTAAGTTTCAGAGTTGGGGATTATTAAATCTTTAGTTCATGTGGTCCCATGAAAGCTTAAATCCTTGCATCATATAAACTATAAGGTGAACATTTCTCTGTTTGTTTTGGAATACAACTTTAAAAAAACATATCGCCAACAAAAACCTCAAACGATGAAAATCATAAAATCTGTTCTTTACTAACTATACAATAATTTAAGTTTACATAGAACTCAGTAAGTCCCAATGCATAATGTTTATCTATTAACATTATCCATTCTCCTTCCGGCATAACCTTTTATGACTTCATCGTTTTAGCCTAAGAAGCGCTCCGCTACAAAACCGCAAGCATCAAACATATTAGAATTCCCGGGCTGCTTCAAGTTGTTCTAACACAACCTTTGAAAACATAGTATTTGCTTGATCGAGAAAAAACTTGCTAGATAAAGCTTCGAAAGTTGGTCAACATTCTTTAAACTTTAAATGTCGAATAACAGAGCTTAAACTTTTGCGTATTTATTATTAGATGAAATGCGCTTGCATGTGTCTTCTCGAGGTCTTAATTATAGCATACAAATTTAAGAAACAAGGTGCAATCCTTATTTCTCAAAACCGGTTAAATAGTATAGACGTGAAAGCCTGACAGGGAGACAAAGTTACTCTCTCAATTATACCTATTTACAATATTAGTAAGAAGGTCAGTATCATAAAATGATTTTGTTCATCCGCCTTTATCATACACACATATATCTACGTCATATCCCGAACGAAGCCAATTAAGTAAACAATGGTTTTCCAAATTGATGTGAGACTGGGATCGGATGGAACCTTCTAGACAAAGCACCTTATCACCACGTCAATCAGGTACACAAGTCAGTAATATATTTGCATTTGAAGAAATCACGGGAAAGTTTTTAGTAAAATAAAGAAACTATAATATCATGCAATCATATAGTTTAGACATTTTAATATATCTGTTTTGAATTTAGATCTGTTTATATTTTGTAATGTTAAGTGCGTTGTTTCAAAACTCTCCGCCGAAAGGGGAAGCCTTTCAACTCTGCTTTAACCTCTACCTAAAGGTTGTCTCGTAGAAATCGCTTCAACCGATAAGACCGCCTAAATTATACAACTCTATATTTGTGTTTTTTTTTATTTGTTTTGTGTTTTATAAATTGTATATATCTAACTATCAAAACTTTTATGCAAAAAATATCTGAGTGTACACCTACATCAGACCTAAAGAGGAACTCGACACCAATTACATTTAATATTTCCAGCCAGTGCCAATCAGTTAACTTTTAAATCAACTACGAACTATATGAAATCGTTGGCGTTGAGCAAATACGATGGGAAAAGTCAAAGAGAGAAAACCAATTTGGCTTTGCATACGGAGGCGCCCCCAGTGGGTTAAATAACGTTCGATGAAAATTTTATAATTTGATGGCACTCGCGTTTTGTAGGCACGGGGACTGGGTTGGTGGGGTGATTTTTGTGAAGGAGTATTACTGGCTGAGATAATTCTTGATGAATAACCGAGGCGAACGCATGTGTAAAGGCATCTTAAAATCAACGCATTTGAAATCACGAAATCTCAGATTTCATACTAAACTTTTTAAAATTGTAATTGTTTAATGCAATATCATGTAAACTGACCAGTTAAATAAAGGTATGCCAACAATATTATATACATAAACGTATTGTGATGACTTTATGACAAAATGGGTGAAAGCCAATCATATAATATGTAATAAAAGAAAATTACTTTTGGCAAAGCTACAAGTTTGGGTTTAATTTTATCCAAAAAATTTCTAAAATTAAACCAACCCAAAGCTACGTTAAAAATAAATGAAAAACAAACACCCTTAAAATGTCTAGGTAATTGTGAAATACATAAGAATATACGCATTACATCTACTTATTTTTGCTGTTGCTTATAAAAACACTGCAGTTATGTAGAATTCAAAAGTAGCAAGAAAGGTTATCTAATAAATTTTAACAAAGTTTTATATATAACAAAATTTGAAATTCTCTGGCCCCGAGCCTAAATTGCCTCGCAGTGTTTTATTTCACCGCTTACGAGGCTCTTGATTAATTCGATTTGTTCCTTTATGGGGATTGTTTAGATTTGTTTGATCGCATATTAATGACACGACAAATTTCGGTTAGACGGTTTTTGGGAACTTTCTTCTGAGAGCGAGATGATTACAACCGGATTGCGATTTTGTTTTAAAGATGATATAACAAAAAAGTATTTATGGGATAGTTGCTAGTCAGTCTGACTATACATAAAGATACTACCATAATCAAAATTATTTTTCTACCACCAAACTTAGAGCATAAAAAATTAAAAAACAAATCCCATTCTCATACCCGCTAGAAAAAAATATTGTTCTTGAAAAATTACCATAATAAGTTTGTTATTGTATAAACACGAGTCATTAGAATTAAAAACGTCGAGATGAATCAAAATTCAAAATGAAATCGCTTAAAATGCGAGTATATATCAAGAAACCAAGTAGTCATAATTGGTTGGTTTCTTTTTTCTCGACATTAACACAGGTTTTACCCACATATAAAAATTGTGTATAAATAGAAGAACTAGTAAATTAATAAAACAAATGCTCAGTAACTTGGATGAATGTATTCACATAGTGGTCGTACGAAAAATAAGATAAAAAATAGTATTAAAACAAAATAATTGCACGTGCATGTAGAAGAAAATTTATTAAATGGACAGCATAAGAACATTCCTTTTTCCGTTTACATATTTGAAAACTTTTATCACGTTTTTGGCTGAGGCATAGTATTATAAGTTATTATGCGGTCGAGGTAACTACAAACACAAGTGTCCTTCCACGAGTGCATAACATCAATTCCAATTCAGTAGAACAGATTAGAGACTTGTGATTAATATGAACGAGTAGCACTGCAGTTTATCGTTCAGTTGAACTTAAATGCTGTTGGTATACTTCGACCACTTTCATACAGGATTACGCAGTTAGTTTCTCGCTGATATAAGTATATGAGAGACAAATCTGTCATAATGTACGCTTAGCTATTATTAGTACTTATTATTATACTTCTTATACACTAGTTGAAGTGTATAAGAAGTAAACAATAAGCCAATGCTCGCCTCGACTAGTTTCTTCTGTTTTATTATTTAAATTTTACAGATATTTAATATATAATTCCATGATTAAATTTTCTCGAAAAATAATTGGTATGGTAAAAACAAGTAAGCTCTCTTCGGGTTTTTTTCAACTAAATTTGTATAAGGTGTGTTGTTGGTAAATATTTTCCAATATTTAAAAAAATACAAATTAAAAAAAAGTTGTGAAATTCCTTAATCAATAACGGTTTCAAAACTTCTATAAACGTGAAAAAACTAATTCAGCTATCTAGCAATTTTCTAAGGTGAGCAGTTGCTCACTTTCCTTTAAATATCAAGCCACTATTATAAGGTAAGCTTCAATGTCCATTTTCTTCTAAGACTATCTCAAAGGAAACTTGAGCAAAAGTGCATGTAACTTTTATGGTTGACTTTCAAGTACTTAAGAGGCAATAGTTGGTGCACTGAAGTATCCTTTATACGTAACGATATATCGTTGAAAAACGAAACATCGTCCGACATCGACGAACCGGTTATCACGGCATTTGTACTCAAATTAATTTTGCAATGATCACCTTATGCATAGTTTTGCTAATTGAAACGTTCGTTACTGAATATCAAAGATGTTAGATGTTTTGTATTGATGAAAAGATGCCAGACAACCGCGCTGTATCAACCTCTGATGGGATTTTAATGAAAAGACGTGTGTAGTTGCCGTATGCTTTAATTGCACTGATTTCTTATAACGAGGTTAACATGTAGGTCAGACACAGCTGGCCAAAGTGCATAGAAATTCCGCTAAAACAACAATTTACTATAAACATCATTGATAGTCCACATCAGTATGCAGGACATAGGTTTTTCCAAAAGGAGTATTTTTCCGCATTGGCCACGCTTGACATGCGAGTCAGCGAACTCAATTTGAGCAGTGATAGAGAGAAGAATCTGTAAATCTAATCTCTAAATTGGTCGCCAATTAGTACGGCACTCATTGCATGAATGGAATGGTGATTGTCTACTTCAGGCTTGCACCATTTGGCATTACGTCGATTAGTCTTTAACAGAGCGAGTGTCCTGCATTAGCAGGTTCGTACCAGATTCGGCTGGACAGGGAGAGAAACACGCACAGACTTTGTCTGTTCTGTGGAAACACTAGTAGTGAAGGTGCGTGTTGATGTACGTCGGAAAGAAGCCCCTTAAACCGACACCCGTGTCACAAGTTCTGGGATCTACTCGGAGTTTCTCTTTCTGCCACACGATGGACCCGGCACCCGCACGGTGAATCCATGAAACACTACTTAAGAAGTTTGTCTCAAATTTGTCCGTCTCAAATACTGCCCCTGCTAAAGCACTATCCATAGCAGCGATGAGGTGCATATTTTTTGATTATAAAATAACTTTTCCAACTGTATAAGAATTGAAATAAACAAATGAACTTGTTTTTTCTTATATATTCTTTATTGCGCACAAAAATACATAAAAGTTGTTACAGTAAAACAGTTTACAAAGGTGAGCTTATCTCTTTAAGAGATCTCTTCCAGCCAACCTAACTGGTGTGGTTTTCTTGTACCTATTCTGAACAGAATTTGACGTTAAAAAATATTAATAAACTTTTGCTTCAAGTTCTTTATTAGGCTCCACGACGCATTCGATTCAGTTCTACTTTTTTGCCTGAAATCTGGAAAAAACAAAACACGTACCAAATACATACATGTAAACGAATCACAAATATTAGTTGATGTTTTTACCACGCTTTTATTAGCTTGGGTTGTATCTATCTATGTATCTATGTATGTAATGGAATCTTTGAGCATAAATTTGACCGATTTCCAGAAGTTTGATTAATTTGAAACTTTGCACACGTATCAAGGACCGATGACAATGCAATAATTTAATAACAGTTTTCCCAGTTTTCCTCTGTAAGAGGGAGTAAAAGAGATAGAGCTAGCGCGCGATCTGTATCAATTATGTTTCCTGCATAGGTTTGGACTTACAGTCGGTAAAGAAGGAATCAAATCTTATAAACTAAACTAAAAAGTAAAAAATAAATTATAGTTTAAAAAACTAAAAAACCACGCTTTTAAAACAGATTGAACTAAAAAATTAAAAATAAAACTGTAGTAATCAATTGAAAAATTCATATTATTGTACAAAAAGCGTGGGGGGCTTGATTTAGATTGTTGTAAATATTTTATCAATAATTTACTATATCTGTGGATATCATAACAAGCACCCCACGCTTTTTGTACAATAATATGAATTTTTCAATTGATTACTACAGTTTTATTCTTTTAACCTATTTGCATTTTGTCTGACTCAAGAACCATGATTTGCATTGAAATATTCGAAATAGAATCGTTCCCGAGTTTCTTTTTGTAATTTAACCACAAGTATAACGTATTTACATAAAATAATAATCTGCGAATTCGGGTGGCGCGACACCGATCGTTGTAAAGGCCTATGACGTTCAAGGCCTCAGACGCGAAAGTCGTCGTTTAGTTCTGATAATACATGTGAATATTGTAACGTTTGCATCTGGCCTGCTATTGAATAGGCACCTATGGGTGTCGTAAAAGGCGACTATAAGAGTCATCATCAGCATATCGCAGTACACTGCTAAACATAGGCCTGTCCAGTTGCACACCACTTAGGTCGATCCTCGGCTTCTCGCATCCAGCTCCTGCCAGTCATCTTCCGCAAATCATCACTCCACCTGTCCCCTAATTCGCGTAACCAAATCGTATCACAATCGTAATTGAACGACAGGTTTTTGACAGTTCTAGTATGGGCTAAATGTCAAAATCGTCCAATTCAATCACGATCAAACTGCAATTCGGTTACGCGAATTAGGCCCCTGGCCTGGGGGCGTCTTACACTACAGACCGCGTCTCAGCAAACGGTCTATAAGGCCCAAATAGGTTTACTATATGAGTACCGCCAGAAAAAACGAAGCAGAACAATCTTCTCTGCACCGCTATTGCTCACTCGCCTGGCAAAAGAGAGGCACAAGCCTAACGGTGGACTGATGTGAGCTAAGAGGTTTCTGGAAATGATTATACTTTTTTTAAATCCTATTTAAAAATAGCCTAATAAGTCTGGAAAGCTGAAATTGGAAAAATAGGTTAACTCAATCTTTACACAAGTAAGGAGGAGGAATAGAAAAAAATATTTGTATAATATCTTTGTTCTTTCAAGTAAAGATAAATATACCAATTTATAAACAATTAATAAATATTGAATTAATAAATGCCCCGTTTGATGTATTTTGCATATATTACATTATTTAAAGGTGAAACTTTGTAAAGCAGAATCGATTTTGTAAAAATGTTAAACCTAAATCAGGTTTAACATTTTGATAAAATAAATGTAACTTCAGCATTCATTTTTTTTTATTTATTTATTTAGGAACACAAAACAGAATAACAACATATACAACACAATAAACAAAAGTAGGTAAAACTTAAAGCTAGGAGTTATCCCAACTAGGCTATCATGTAACTACGAGTACACCTTAGTATTAATAATATTAACTTAAAAAAAACCAGATATTACTTTATTTGTTACTTAATAAACAATTATTTTCCTCCCGATTTTACATATCATTAAGTATTCCCAGTATTGCCCGTTTGAACTTGGGCAAATTATCGTTAAATATGTCCATTGTCATGCTGTTCTTTATTAGTGATTCATTGTATAGGCGACACATTCTGGCGAGCGGATTATAGTGAGACGTATTGTTTTGATAAACTTGAAGGGTGAAGGTTTTCAGGAAGGGCTCGCGAGATCTTGGGCGTATGTTGAAGTTGATATTAGCATTAAAGCAGTTTTTAGATTTAGATTTTATGAGATAATAAATATATTTACTATGTTTAGCTTAGAGAAATACTGGGTCGCTGTAGACGTAAATACAATAATAAAAATTGAAAAATGCCTGTAAAAATAAACAATAATTGACATATTAAGTCGCTTTTTTTGGAAATATATGAATTAGCATGAACATTACATCTTTAATTGAATCCGGTCTTCATCAGCATTCATGGCAAAAAGCACCTTGGTACAGTAGTCTCACAATTTAAACAAAACAAATAAGTAGCAAAGGATTATGTTGATGACCAACACATACGTCGCTTTCTCTGTTGATTACTTTTTATCGGGTTTCGATAAGGTGTGTGACACTCCCAGCAAAATAGTATGCCGAGTACTTTCTAGTGTGATTTCTTATTGATTATTGTAATTTTGTTTTTCAACGATACATTTCTGTAACCTTTTTTATCGTTTCTGTATAAACTATAACTCAAATAGTCTCCAAAGAGACAAAATTTCACCTAGTTGACTGCCAGTAAATCCATCAAATAATTAACTCCTTTTTTAGCAAAAATTAAAGTCAAAAACATTTCATTTCTTTTCGTTTTCTTAAATAATTTTAATAAGTATTTAAAATGCCTTTTTATAACTTACCTATCTACCTATTAAGTGGTTATTAGTTAGATTACTTACTATTGGATTGATACAGTCGAAAAAACATAAGGAAATAGGTATAACAAGTAAGTCTCAAAGCCAAAGCCATGTATCTTTAAAAACATTTTACCTCGCTCCCTTTTTATTGCTCCATATTTTAGTACCGGTTCTTCTGTCTGAACCTTTCTGTTCGGTGGCTAATATTTACAGAACACCCTGTCCCTCATAGCGACCCTCATTTCGCCTTCAATTGTACTCTCTCGAATCCGATCCCACATTTAACGACTACCCTCAACTTCTCGACAATTATACGGACAGGAAATTAAACAAAGGCTTGACCGCGCTTTATTAGCGGATAGAGAAGAATTCAGATGTCTGGTGGAAGCTGAATTAATTGAATTCAACCGCTAGAAAAAGAAAGGAACGGCCCATAAGTAATCATCCCACTGCAAGGCATCCTCGATCATTGAATTCCAGTTACCACAGCAATGATGAGAACAGGCATAATTACAACACTTGCCAAATGCGGGTTGACGATCACAAACCCGAGCAATGTTCAAAAATTCGTAACTTTTTTGCTAGAACACGGGGATTGACCCTAGGACTTCAGATCTCGGTTCGATATACACCAGAAGATCAATGGTCGCACTAATAGCAAACTAGGATAAAATAAGTCTTTAAAGCGAATGGCACTTACTAAAATTAAGATTCTTACGCTATTAAATTAGTTTAAAGTTCAGTTTATGAGTTTCTAAGAAATAAACTATAATATATCATAATGCTCTCAGCTGTGTATTTCATACTGTAAGTGACAAGAAGTCCTCTGTCTTGCAACTAGTTAATGTTTGCTCTGAACTAGTTCCGTGATCCGCCAAAATATAGAAAAATCATAAAAAACAAGTTACACGGTATTAACCCAACTACTAACGGAATCAATTTAATATTTTATCATCTTTATCATATTAGTTATAGCATCAGAAGGTTAGTTGGGTTGCAACTTTACTTTGATCATAAACGTTAACTATTGTCCATTTTTCACATCACAATCGGGATCTAGCTCTACTGTTATGTTGTTAACAATAAAACAATGGACTGTGTTTCGTTTTTATTGCAGTTTTATAGGTTTTCGATAATGTTAAGGCGGCCGTTTCTCGAAGATGTTATTATTGGTGGATAATACGTGTTCATTGCATTAGCTTACTTACCAAATTGGGTGGAGTTTACGCGAAAACTATGAATTGAAATCAAATATTATCTTAACTACGGGTTTAAGTTGCGATTATTAGGTTTTTCTGTTTAATTTAACCTGACGTTCTGAATATTTATATGGTCACAGGTTCATGTTCTTTGTAGCTATGCAAAACTTTAAGAAGCTTTATTATTATGATAAGCCACAGCAGCCCATTGCTGGACGTATGCATCTTCAAAGAGCTTGGCAGGTGGGTTAGCGAGCGCAGTTGTTCTTCAGGCAGTAAGTAGGTACTATTTTAGTCGCCTCATACGACAAATATTTAGGACTTGTATCTATTGCTTTATCGAAATGGTTATTATTTCTCATTTGAAATTTAGTATAGGGTTTTTATTTGTGATATTTTGATCCTAATACACATACAATATAGCACTGTCACGCCTTTAAACAGAAGTTTAAGTTAATAGTAAGCTCATACGTACCTATTTTGAAGTCAAGTTCGTGTTTTATTATCGTAGTGAACGCGATACTAGATTAAACTTCCATGTTTAAATTGTGATAGCTACGTGGAATTGATTTAACTTGAAACTATGGGAATGTGTATGTAATAAATCCCAAGGAAACTTTGTGAAGATGTCTCATAGTTTGTAAGTAGATTAAGCGAATCGTCTGAAAGGTTGATGTTAGAGTTGATAGCACACATAAATAGTACTTTAGATACTAAGTTTTATCTCTCTTCGAGATTATTAATTTACGCCAATGATATTTAAAAAGAAATAGATATGTTACATGCGCTCTCAATATGCGTCCATAAAACGTCACAATTGTGCGTCTTTTCAAATCCATGAAAGAGAAAGTAATTGTTCTTTTCACGAGTATAACAAGGACAAAATAAGAATTACGCATGTGTGCAGTTGTTCGCAAGCGGCACATATACTTCGATAGTTTTGTAAGGGCATAACCTATCTATACTTTTTAAATATCATTGATCTACGCTCGTAAAAAAACGTAACAAACGTCGACGTGACGGATGTTATACCTACAAATTATTTAGTTTTACTTGTGCATCATCCTGTTACTTCAGTATCCTTGTTTCCAGTATTATACGATCGTAATCATCAATATCCTCGAATATCCAATGGATCCATTGCAAAAACAGTCAAATTTAAGTAAAATCTCTACTCAAGCGTAGTGAGGAGGTCTCTTGAGTAAACACAGATCAAATCTCAACTCAGCGCCGATTGGCGCTTGAGTGACGTTTTAGAATAAGCATAATCTGTGATCAGCGAATCTATGCTCAAGTGCAATTTTATAATAAAATCTAGTTTTAAGTCATGATTTATGCTTGAGCGATGTTCTAGAATACGGGCCTTAATTGTGTGTTTGTTACTCATTCTGATGAAACTTGAATCAAATCAAAGTTGTATATTGTTCCAAGAAATAGTTTACCTACTTTATGACCTAGATAAATATGGACGTAAATACAACAAACCTTAAAAACTTTAGAATAATCTAAAAAATAATCTTATGTCAGATTAACACAAAGGCCACAATGATATCGAGTAATTTGACCAATATACAAGATGAAATTTTAACCACTTTCAAAAATTTTTGTATGCGTTCAATATCTTATTTAGAGCCCATTTATGAAGTAAAAAATGTTAATCAAGTTTTCACCCGAAAATACTTTTTAGGTATAAAGGGAAAATCCAAAACTTGTGATTAGTATTGTAATGAACGAATGTGATGTGCATTGCGTAAAAAAAGTGTTACTAGGCGGACATATCAAAATTTTTTGATTTTTGGCGGACTTTTTCTAAGTGCTTTATCTTGACATTTTTGTACTGGGCTATACCAAAAGAAAAAATACGTCATTTGGTTTTTGTCTCGTAGATTGATATATTAAAATTTAGAAGGTGGTTAAAATTTCAACCTGTATGAGGATTTTCAATGGCAATACCACGGACTTTACAATAATGTACATCTAATGTCAGATTTACGCAAATGCCACAATAATACCGAGTGATTTGACCAATATATGAGGATCATCAATTTTCATGACTCTGGCTTACACTTTCATCACCTCTTGCCACTTGAGAATTTAAAACCAGATTAGTTTAGGTTAATTTTGCACAAGAAAAGTTAAATGGTGGACCAAATTTCAAAAATCATTTTCTGCCTACCGAACAGTATGTCTCGCTGATACTCTTTGTGTCTTAAAGTACTTACTTCTGTACTATGTATGATGCAAAAAGTAAATAAAGGCAAAGGAAATTTGTGAAATTTTGACACATTGTGTGTGTAAATTTGAACATTTGTTATCTAACTCTTCTGTAATGTTAAATTGTGCCAATTAATCTTTATCGTATCTAATCTCAATTAATAAGTAGGTAGGTATTTGGTGCAAGCCAATAAAAAACCAGTAAATGTTTTGGAAATTGCCCGTTGCATTGCACCGAGTATAAAGCTTATAGATAAAGGAAAAAAGGACTTGAGTACAGCTACAAATTGGTTTAAAATACTTTTACGAAAACTTCCCTAAACTAAAATGAGGTAAATGTTTATTTACCCGTTTGGGTTACAGCTTTGTTTTTTTGCCAAAATGGCTATTGAGAAAAAAAAGGCTTCACAGTTGTAAACGGAAAAATAGTAAATATAATATTCAGGTATCTTTATAACCAATAAAGAAATATATCAAAGACAAAATAGCATACATATTCTTAGAATACAATAAACTTAAGTACAAATCGATAGCAAAAATTAAATACACTCACATACATATACATAAAATGAGTAGAAATGATTCTCAACAGTTTCCTTTTACCGCATCACACCCTAAGCCTTCGAATCTCGTGAAAAATGCACGAATTACAACGCTTGGACAAATTGTGTTCGCATTTCTTTGAATTCCAGCGGGGGTTAATCTTTTTTGGAGTTATTTTCTCGTCAGAACCTTGACTGCTTCCTTCTTTAAAAAATGTTTTGTTGTATGTTATTTGTTAACTTGAAAGCATGATAAACTATCTCTCAGAAAAAAAACTGTAAATTTTATCAAGCACTGTATTTTCACGTCATCCGTACAGTATGAAGCCTATAAAACCCACTGCAGGGTAAAAGACTCTATCATTGAAAACCAATTATCACAGCAATGGTTGGACTTAAATAATCACCACGCTTGCCAAATGCGGGTTAAGGATCTCCTATCAGTGCTTTGGTAACATAAATTCAATGACCGTTACTCAACTTTACTTTACTATTTAATTATATTTTTGTTACGTGCCCTTCGTCTCTTCTCATCACATAGTTACTTATCCGTACCACGATATTACGTAAAATTTGAATTCATTGGCTTATTATGGGGTGGTGGGATCTACCTCCTAGTGGTCCACCCTGGGCAACGGCATCTTTGGATTTCTAACCAATGATGACGGCTAACAGATCCCCCTGCGGTGGTAGGCTTCGTAAGAGGCTGCCTGGATGCTACCACCCTCCTACCGGAGTCCAGCGCAAAACAGTTTTTCTGTGTTCCGCTGGTGTGTGGGAGAACCAGTAAGCTCGCTCCATCTTAGGCTTCTTCTTAACCGTATAGTTAAGTATGTAGTCAAGAGCAAGCCCATTATTTATAAAAAAAACTTATCGTTTGACGTGGGCTATGCCACTGGCTAATGTCATATGTATTTTAACAACAAACATATTTTGTTGTAATCTACTTATCAGGCAAAATTGAATATGTAGAAATTACAAAGAAAATACTACAAAGGATCGTTTCCAACAAAAAAATATTACTGCTCAATTTATCTCACAAAAAGAAATCAATTTCCGTTTCCAATTACTTACTTTAATTGATCTCGATCGTACAACCATGTCTAAATAAGCGTATCGTGGTATTCAAGAAGCGTTTTTTGTAACTGTGTGTAACCTCGGACCATTACAAAGAGCGAGCTCCGATTATACGCTTCGAAAAGGGTTCAGAGAATTATTAAAGAATGACCACAGCATATTTCAAATCCGAATCGATTCGTTCGGTTTCTTTTATGAGTAAAATTTTTTTTCATTAGGTACTTTATATTGTTGAAATTGTACCTACTATAAGATACTTATATGCATATTGTAGCAGGACTGATACGTAACTTGAAATGTATTGAAAGTATCAAGTAGTCAATTAATAAACGGTATATAAACTTGAAAAATTGTGTCTCATCTCCTCGCATGCCGGGCGCGGCGATTTTTCAATTCAGCTACCGAGACACTACGTCACAGGCTTTTTCAAGCATATTCTTATCGCGTAAGCCAGCGTTGTTTAATCAAATGTAAGGAGTTTGCACCCTTAACACCCGAAAGAAACATCTTTGCAGATGTTTGATAGTCAGTTAAGAAAGAGCTATGCAAGGAGATGCGGGTTTGAATCCCGCATGAGATATATTTTTTCAAATTTAAATGCTGATATTATTATTGCAAATTGTTTAAAATATCATATAAAATAGTTAATATTTATTTATTTAAAGATAAATACTAAAAATATATGAAGTTTAAAAATCAATCATCATAAGATTTACGTATGTGTTTAACACTACTTATAGCGAGTTATGACATTATGGGCCGTTGGTCTGGTTTCTTTTGCAAAAATGAAAGTCGTAAAAACATGTCACGTTATAGGCTTAAGTGGTATTCTGTTTTCAGTCGGCACTAAACAACAATACAAATAAATACAAAAAGACGGCAGAGTTCTGTATTACCTCATTAAAACAAACTTCTATTACAAGAATAATATTAAGAAAACATTTAATTGACCAGAAGCACATAGAAACGCATATACAAAATTACAGAAAAAAAGACAAAAAAAAACTTGAGAGGTGTCAAGGGACACCCGCATGGAACGAAGTTCATTTTTAGTGAAGGAATTGTAATAAAATTTTATTTTATTTTAAATTTATTTTTATTTCTCTCTCTCTCTACCTCTCTCCTTCACCCTCTCCCTCTCCCTCTCCATCTCCCTCTCCCTCTCTCCCCTCCCCTCTCCCTCTCCCTCTCCCAAAACGAACATCTTGAACAGAAAAACATACTGAACAATAAAACCTGGTATAAAGCATACCTGTATAATGGGGGCTATCGCTAGTAAATTTGCCACTAGAGGCGCTAGTGTCGCGTGAGGTCCAATATCATTCACTTTGTACTGGTTTTAGCGGAATTTGTTGCATAAATTATAATTTCTTAAATTTACCTGCCGGAAAGTGATCTCCATCGTAAAAAATAGCAAATATGGATTATTTGGCGATTAATGTGAACGCTTTAAAAGCGGAATTAAGAAAAAGCGCAAAAATAGGCGGCCTCAAGAGCAACTATTTCAGAAGTTAGTTTGTTGATATCAAGATAGTTATTTATAAACAATATAACCTTAATTAGATTCAAGATATAACACTTTGTTTCGGTGCCAATCGCCTTTTACTGCTATACTTCCGGACCTCAGTCTACAGTGGCGCCAACTGGTGAGCAAAGAAACGGTAGTCCCCATTAAGTGGCAATTTTGATTTATGAAACCTGACATATTGCGAACACGAGAGCCTGACGTGGTAACAAATAATTATTCAATTAAGGGTGAAAAATATTTCTCTACATCGTGGAGTGATTGTTCATTAGCTCTGGCAGCGATCGCACACTTGACACTTAGTTGGTAGCGATAACAAAAAAGTATTGAGATTTTAATTGAGAACGCGCGCGAAAATATACAATGACTACAATTTTAGAAATCATGGATTTCGGGTTATTATTAGAACTGTTCTATTTACTAAAGTAAGTTTTTGTTTGTTTTGGGTGATAATGGAGAACATTCAGATATCGACTTTTTATTAGCACCTTAATTTTCATTTATTAAATTTGATTGTTCGTTTCATGTTTTTAAAGCTTTCTAATTAATAAATTAAGGAAATATTATTCTAATTAATCTCTAACTCACAGAGGTAAAACTCTGGTCTCTATTGTAATAAAAATGTGGTGACGGAACAGGATCAAGTATGAAATGGGAGAGGTATATTAATATAGAAAAAACCGGAAAAAAAGTTTTTGCAGGTAAATAAAAGAACTTAAACTGCTAACCCTCATCAAATCTTCACTCCATGAAAGTACTACACTTTTTATTATTAAAACATCTGCAACAGCTGCACTAGACTCATAATATGTTGATTGATCCTTTCATAACAACATTAATCTCGCCAAACAGTGTTCAAGCAAGAAAAATATGAGTAAAATGAAATAATTTTACAAATTCAGCCGAAGTGAAGCGCCCGCGACGTTGGGAACAACAATAAATCAAATAAACGCGAACATTATCCAAAAATATCGCCTCACGCGTACTTTTGGATGCAATTGATATCTTGTTTGTGTGTGTAGAAGTCTCAGTCAATATCTTTAATATTCATGGTCACAGACACATAATGAGTTGTAATTATGATCAATGATCATATCATATTAGTTAACAGCTTTTGCCTAAGGACACCGAGGAATGTTAAAAATAGGTATGGTGCCCTCAATAAAAGAAAATCTAAATTGTAATCATATTTTATATTATATTATTTGACGACCTCTGTGGCGGAATAGCGTACACACCGGTTTTCAATGTGTCGCCTGCTCCGAGGATCCGGGTTCGATTCCCGGACGGGTCAATGTAGGAAAAAAGTATTTTTCTACATTTTCTCGGCTCTGGGTGTTTGTGGTACCTTCGTTGTCTCTGTTTTCCAAAATACGAGTGGTTTAAATAGTTATTCAAATTGGGATCAGAACAATGTATGTGATGTTGTCCACATTTATTAAATATGGTCTTAAAAAAATATCAGTATCAAACGTCTATAATTTACGAAATTATATGATCGAAATTTGTCAAGCAGAAAGTCTAAATTTTCAAACAAAATGATGTTGAACAATGATGTGATATTGCTTGTGAAGAGTTAGTGATATTCCTTAAACAAATTAGGATATTTAAACATACATACATACATATTATCACGCCTCCTTCCCAACGGAGTAGGCAGAGACCAAGGCCTTCCACTTACTACGATCCTGGCATACATCTTTCGCTTCTTCCACATTCATCAATCTTTTCATGCATGCTCGTCGGTTTAGAGTACTCTTGACCTGACCTTTCTTCAGAACATCCCCGATTTGATCGTCTAGGTTCGTCTAGGCCTTCCTCTTCCAACGTTCCCTTTCACACTCGTCTTGTAGATCTGTCTAGTCATTCTTCTCTCATTCATCCTCTCTACATGTCCAAACCATCTAAGCATCCCTTTCTCAATCCTTGTGACAATATCTTCTTTCACACCACAACGTTCTCTTATCACACTATTTCTTATCCTGTCACTCAATTTCACTCCTAACATACTTCTTAGCGCTCTCATTTCTACTGCATTTATTCTACTTTCATGCTTTTTCTGCCATACCCAACTTTCACTTCCGTACATGAGTGTAGGAACAGACACCCCTCTATGCACAGCCAGACGAGCTTTCATAGTAATCTTCTGGCTATTTACAAAGGCGTGCAGCGCACCATTCACTCTGTTACCAGCATTTACTCTCCTTTCAATATCACTTTCATACTTTCCGTCCCTAGTAAACACCGACCCCAAGTATACAAACTCATTCACTTGCTCCAGTTCATTACCACCAATCCGAATACATACTTCTGTCATGCTCTCTTCCTTTTCAAACACCATAACTTTTGTCTTTTTTGTGTTCACTTTCATTCCCTTTCTTTCCAAAGCTTCATTCATAATAGTCACCATCGCTTGCAAATCCTTAGCCGTCGATGCAAGTAATACTTGATCATCGGCGTAAAGAAGACATTTGACGCGTAACTCATTCATTCTTAGGCCAAAATCACTCTCTTTCAGATCTGTCAGACAATTATCCATGAAAAGGTTGAACAGCCACGGAGACGCTACACATCCCTGTCTAACACCCTTTTGGATATTAAACCAATCAGTGTACGCTCCGTTTATCCTGACACAAGCACTAGAATCCTTATAGAGGGAATTCAATGCCCGTATCAGCTTACTGCTCACCCCATGCACAGCTAATGCCGACCACAATTCATTCCTCACCACTTTATCATAGGCCTTTTCCAAATCTACGAAAGCACAAAAGACTTTTTGGTTTCTTGCCAAATATCTTTCCGTAATGCATCGTAGGGAAAAGACCTGATCCGTACATCCCATTCCCTTCCTAAATCCCGCTTGTACATCCCATATTCTGTCATCTGTTTCTAACATTACTCTTTCAATCATCACTTTAGCACACAGTTTGCCGACAACACTGAGGAGGCTTATTCCACGGTAACTTACACAGTCTTGTTTTGACCCTTTTCCCTTGTACAACGGCACGATCACAGCCTTGCACCAGTCTCCCGGTACCCGACCGTTCCTCCAGCACAAGTTGAAAAGGCAGTACAACTGACTTGCTACTACTCCCTGTCCAGCCTTCAGCATTTCGGCGGAAACCCTGTCATATCCCGCAGCTTTACCTGATTTCATACTTTTAAATGCTTTCATAATCTCTTCCATACTAATATCGCTTTCATGCTCACTCTCGTTCACTTCAAGAGGAGGTGCTTGCATTTGTGCTAGGCTCTCTTCTCTTTCAAAAAGACTTTCAAAATATTCCTTCCATCTTCTCAGCACACATTCTTCTCCTTTTATAATATTCCCATCCTTACTTCTGATTTTAGATAGCTCCGAGTTTGATGTTTTCCCTCGAGCTAATCTAATCGATTTCCAAAACAATTTAATATTGTCTTATCTAGGATATTTAAATGTTAGTATTTTATTGTTAGGTTGTGATAAATGTTGTGTTCAATTAAGACATCAGTAACAATATACCTATTACAGGAACCTGTGTAAGTGATTTCTTTTAACCAAAAAAATTTGCCATCCCTTTAAATCAAAAAATCAGGCCACGATAAGGCGTGCACAAGCTTTCGCCTGTATAAATTAAAAATATGTGTTGTAACCTTACCTCCTAAGAAGCTGAATTTGGTTAGAATAGTGGAGCTTGAATAAGCGAAATCGCCTTCCAAGTCCCATCTTATTATTAATCATGAGTAAAATCTTAACGATGGTGGACATGTTTTGATTTTTACAATGTTGTGCTGATCTAATCTCCTTTTGTTCGATTATTGTTTGTCTACAATTGTTGTACATACAAAACGAATGACTTTGTACTTACAAAGTAATAGAATTTGACCTCTGGTATACTTTACCAGAGGTCAAATTCAGGTTCGTCAAATAAACCTTTGCCCAGCGACGAATTTAAAACGATATTTAAAGTTTCTCATGAAATTTATGTTCGCAGCTACCGATCTCGAATATCGCGTACACATAAAACGCTTTATCTTTTCTTCCGACGGTACTTAATGTTGACAACGTGGAAATTTATGAGTACAATGTTAATTAAAGTGGCGGTTTTGTAACCACACGCAATGCACGAAGCGTTTCTGCTCATTACGTTTCTGCTCATTACGTTTCTGCTCATTACGACTCGTCAAAGGGTCGCGAGTACTGGGGTAATTGCTTTTATCTATGATTTTCCTATCAGACAGACTTCTTATGAAATATTGATCTGACGAAAATTTGTTTGAAACTGTTCTACCTAGTAAGGTTTCCATTTTACATTAGTTGCTTTGAGATTTTTACCATCAATAGAAATATGGTAACTACTTACTTGAGTGATTATGGAAGTTTAAATCTGTATACACTCAATGTTAAATTTTGATTCATTTCTAAACAAAACTATTTCATTAGATCAAATAATAAAGACAGCATTATTTCCCCATTCCACTAAGCCCAGAATATACAAAGAAACAAACATAATCTGTTAAAAGCATCTGCATTTCGGTATGTCGGAAAAATGCAAATTGTAACTTAGCTGACACCGTTACGTCCTATGTGACCTGAATCCTTCCCAACAATGGGAGCCAAACAGTTTTATCGACCAACTTTATTTTACGACTGACAAAATATATAAAGCTATAATTTGGACAGAATTTTACTACGTCTAGCCTGATAACGCTACAGGCCCAGATTACATAATATACTCAAATCGCGTTCTGTGCCTACTTGAATACAAAGACATTCACACAGAAACAACAATTGAAAACAATTGAAAGCCTCAAAACGATCCGTAGATAAAACACTTTTTTCCCAATATTTTTTTCAGTCAGTTCTGAATTATTGATAGTAATTTATTGTTTGTCATCGAATCTAAATTGTGGTGCATTTCACGCTTCTCGTCGGTTACCGTCGGTTATAATGTCATATAGTAATAGCACAGATAGAATACTTAGTAATAGTAAGAATTATAATAATTACTTAAGTATTTTGCTAAGAATGTAATGTTCTTAAGACGAGAACTACTGCCGACAAACCACTGTACAATTGAAAACAATATCATAAATTGGCTATCCACCATCTCTACCGTGATTCGGTATCACGGTAGAGATTTCTTCTCTTGTTCTTCTTGGTTCATTAGCAAACACGTTAACCTTTTTCATCTTTTACAAACTGTTGCAAAATTCAGCTTCTTCAATATCCCTAGATTCTGTTTCCTAACGAGCCCCACTAATGGCGGTACTCGTAAATAACTGAATAACACTGAACCGTTGAATACCCGCGTTTTGGGAGAAAGCCCTATACGAGCAATTAAGGGTGCCCATACCGCGGTTGACTTTTATAGTTTGGACATTAATGGTAACGACATGTCCAAACTTGAAGAATTTAGGCCGCTTGATTACTGTTTAATTGTTCTGGCACATATGAAACTATTGAATTTTTAAACTTGTTGTTCAGTTTGTTTTAATTTAACGTTTAAATGGTTGTTTTACTTAATTATTCATTTGGGGAACGATTGGCAATGTAAGTGATAGAACCGATAATGTATTAGCTTTTCCTCGCGATTTCAATTAAGTGGATTTCGGTTTGTCGCTGTAATATTTGATTCCAATGGTTATTCTGGACCTCTTACTCTTGTGATAAACCATTTTAATGCCGATTCTTTAAAGTAACTCTTTTAAAGTGGCCAATATCTATTCAACACTTAACACTTCACGGGATTTACTGCAACCGAATTAGGTATTTAAAGGTAAATAAATAGTCTTTATTTTACCTTACCGTATTATAACAATTTAAAAAAATCCTATATGGCCGATATCCAGCTGTAGACTGGTGTGGGTTGAAGATGGTGACGATAATTACTTAGGTATGTTAAGAACAAATGCAATTAATTACGTATGCTTTTGATTTGTGAGGTGATAATTCATTTTCAAGCGTAATTGTCTCCAGATCCTGATTACAATAGCATTTCTGCGTTATTGAAGCATTGAAAAGACCATGTTAGCTAAAACAAAGAACCAGGTTGGTGATAAAAACAATTCAAATGGCAATTAACATCTCCGGTAACTTAATAAAAGAGCAGTCGTCGAAGAGAATTGAGATCATTTCGCGGCGTCCAGACTTCTTCAGAATAAAAAGCTTAAACAATAGACTCACATTTTATTAGATAAAATAAAATAAGTGACGATCGACATGACGAAGACGAGGAGACTGTGGTTTTTAATATAAAATTTATTAATTTAAACCTTACATTTCGATTTTAAATTTAGGTAACTATATTGTTTATTATAAGTAAAAAAGTAATATCCCATTTTCACTCACTGTTGAGCACGGGTCTCTCTCCTTTTTAAGGAGTCATCACGTCGTCGGCACATTGTACAACATGTGTTTATTATCTTCTTTATGCATGACATTTATTTTGTATATGTTTTTTGTTGAGTGAAATTGACAAGTGAATAAAGAAACGCACCCCAATAGCATTATTTTAAGAAAAGGTTTTTTTTTTAACCTGTAAGCTGACAGTATAGTCGTCATAATACCTATTGAAGTCGTCATAAAAGTATAACTTTTATAATATCTTAGATAGGTCCTATGCTCTAATGCTGCTGTTAATCATAACAATAAGAATTTAGGAACAGTCACAGATATGGATTTCAAATTGGATTTTACTTCGAGTCAGCATTACTATTAAATACAAAAATATTACTGCGGCAAGCTCTCCGAACTGAGAGTATGGCAATTTCCTGACCGTTTTCCACGAAATTGGTACTCCATTTTGCCTGAAAGAGTGAAATCCTTTTAGACAAAACAGCTACTTCCCCGCCTTATACCGTCTTCACAAACCTCAACCGATGCAAAGCCGTGTAATTAATCAAAAGAAACTTGCCTTATCAACGAATCGCCATTTTTTCGAGTGAGCTAAGCGAGCGGAGCAAAACTGAAAGCCAATTAGAAACAGTGGAGCTGGCTAGCAAGATTTCTAGCAAGCCTTAAAACTATGCTGAATATAGCTTGGGCGTTGCGAGAAACTCTGTAAAGATACTGTGGTCTTGCTATTTCATAACAGGATTATTTTTAATTTTGTTAGTTGCTCCGTCCGCGCATTGGGTGTAAGTCAATGATATGTAAGTCTTAAGAGGTGAATATAGAAGTATTGCTAGGAAAAGACGGACAGCAGCGTCTTTTTTTACCATTGATTGGTCAAACTGTTTGCAGTTTCCGCCAATCCGCCTGCCAAAAGTGTCGATTAAGGGGATTAGTAGAGCTGTGTGCCCCATTGATTTAATTTTATTACTTCTAAACAAAACCAATTCTCAAAAAACTAGAACATTATTACCTTTAACAAATTACCTCTAGTATTAATTGAATCACAGTAAACTTTTCATTTAGTTTATAAAGTCGAATTTGTCGCTCACGCCAAAAGCGGCGGCATTTAGCAATAATGTACAATACGAAAGAATGTCAGAATGAAAATGCAATTATCAGTGATTCAATGAATACCAGAATTTTTGAGAATCGATTTTGTTTAGAAGTCATAAAACTAAATCCATTGGCATCACATAGCTCAAGTAGTCCCCATAAAATAAAATCCTATTTTTGGATAGGCCCGTGACCAGCAGTGACCAATAGGGGTTAAAGTATGAAATTGCCGATTATTTTCCCACTTTTTATTTTGTTTATAGCTCTTAAGTATAGTCATATTATTGCGTAATTCTTTTTGTATTGTATCAAAAACTAAATAAAGTAACTTTTGACTAAAAAAAAAATGCAATACTAGTGCCTATTACTTCAAAGGAAGTCGTTGAAAAGACACCTTACAATGTGTCAGCTGACCTTCTTGCTTCAATTAAGTATATTTGTATTATATACTTTGATTTTCAGAAATTTAAATACTATAATGCGTAGCTTTATAACCATCTAACTTTCACCTTTAATTGCATCGGAAACGGTTCAGCCGTTTTAAAAAAAAAAAAAATTGTTAGTATGGAAAAATAACTTTTCTTGATTTCGTCCATACAAAACGGCAATTTCATACTTTAACCCCTAATATGTAATAGGCTGGTAATAATGATGACATTGTGTTTTGTTTTGGCTACAGGTTGTGCATTTGTTGATACAAAATACAAGTATTTAGGACCAGAATGCAATACTGTCCACTATTTAAAAGGACACAGAATGTTGAGTTTATGAATTGCTAGCTAAACGCTCCGATTTTGCACATGTAAGTATTAAGAAATGAAACCAAGTATCCCTTAATCGAAATCTTACTGACAATTTTGGTGTTTCATAACCTCAGTAGTGGTCCAATTATTTAGTTTAATAGGTTCTTTGTTCAAAAATGAAAATAAATTGTTACTGGGACAGCGAAACGTTTAATACAATGAGCATCCATTGCTAAGATATTGTTATTTATATCTGTGAACCTTTTTCATATTGGACAAAGAAAGCAGACGAACCTACCTACTGCAATCCACAAATTAATCAGTAAAGATCCGAAACAGAGATGAAATTTAAACGGGATTAAGGTTAACCAAACGTCAACCGCAGTTTTAAGTTGACAGGGTGTTTTAAAACAATAAAATTAATCAGAGGGTAAGATGAATTTCAAGCTTTAGCAAAAAAGACGGTAATTGCGGTTTTTACTGGTCTGGTGTTTAACCTTTTTAGCAAATCTTTTAATACAAATATTGATTTAATTTTACAAGGTTATGCATAAGGCATGTGTTTTAATTTTGTGAAAATGTTGAACGCCTTATGTGGGATTTGTACAGATGATCTTTTTCTATGCACATATTATAATTTACTTTGACACAGTTATTATTCTAACGATAGTGAAAATAAGTACAACGGACTTGGAATTTATGTCAAAAGTATTTTCAACAATTGATCGACGCGTGTATTAAATGACATTCTAATAAGCTTGCTGGATGCATAATCCATGTTTCCTTAAATTTAGTATTATAATATGTCATTTCAAAGCGAACCACACGAAAATACAGTTTCGCAAATGCATTAGAAACAGCGTACGATAGTTGTAGCCTTTGGACGGGCGCTACAAAATGATGTTGTTGCTCTCTTCTTTATTACAGTGAAAAATGAAATGCAACAACATCGTATGTTCAACAAAGACACTTATCCCAGTAATAGATGACATAGCGCAGATGCGCTTTGTTGATCGGTCACTCCGGAATACACCGCAGCCACATTTTATAGCAATTTTATCTGCACAATAACTAAAATTGCTACCACAATCGTCACATCATCTCAGTTGAAATTACACTGTATTCGTTGGACTTTGAGTTTACAATCGATTAGCAAAATTTCATTATTGGATAAGTTGACTGCTATTTTGATATCTTTATAAGTGTCTTACGGTTACGGTGCATCGTAATTAAAAGATGATGGATATACCGACATTGTAATAAAGCTACAAAATCGGCAGCTAGTTGGTACCTCTTTTACGGATTTGGTCTTAGGTGCATGTTAACGAAGCAGATCATCATTGTTTTGACTCCGTTATATTGTGCGCGATCACGAAAGCAACCGGCCAAGTTGCACAAGTTCCATTCCTGTAGACTCGTTGAAACATTTATGAATCTTCGCTGGCTTACAGCGTCAAAGCCTTGAAGAAATTCGTCGACACTAGTATTTAATAATATATTAGCTTATATAATGTAGTATGTTAAACTGAAGAAGAGTTTCATTTGTTTGTAGTAGGTTTTAATTTCGTTTTTTATTTTTAATCTTGTTTCGGTCTTTTTAGTACACCACTTATAATTATGTAGGTATTAATTAACATTTCCCTGTCAGGTATTTAAATTAAAACTATTTGTGTTATAAATACTTCCGATCAATAGGTAGACATTGTCATCGAAGAAATAAAATCTTGTTCCAAATATTACACGACAGCAAAAAGACCGAACCTAATACTACCAAAAAGCTAATCGACGTTTTCTCAGTAGAGATAAAAGTTGCAAACAACTCCTGAGTCGGCAGCCCTAGAGATATACATAATTGAAGGGTTGTCACAATACTGATTGGAAATCCGTATTGGGTTTGTTAAAAAGTTGCTAATTTATTTTGTTAGGAAACGTTAACTAGGTAGGAGAAGCTTCACTTCAGCACTGTCCAAATAGGAAGAAGGGTGGTGGGACCTTCTAGTGGTCCACCCTGGGCAGCGGCATCTTTGGTTTTTCTAACCAATGATGACGGCTAACAGATCCCTCTGCGGTGGTAGGTTTAGGAAGAGGCTGCCTGGATGCTTCCACCCTTTGTGTGGGAGAACCAGTACCTCTGGGTAAGCTCACTCCATCTTAGGCTTCTTCTTAGCAGTAGAGTTAAGTATGCAGCCAAGAGCAAGCCCTTTATTAATAAAAAAAACAAATGGAAATATATCTAGTGGCACTTAAGCAACTTAATAAGCACTAGTTTGGTACTCTTTATTACACTCCATATAAAATAAATGTAACCCTAAAATGATCAAAGCTGAAAAATCAAGGCGATCTTTTTCTTTAAATAACCGCCTATTTTTGTAAAAGTCGAGCTAAGATATCGGGGTTCCGGGTTCAATCCTTGACATACAACTTTCTGTGTTTATGTTTGCTCATATAATGAAAAAGTTGGATTCTCCGAATTTCGACGTTTGTAATAAAGTTGATCATGTGACTCTTGTTGATGGAATGCGTCAAAAATAAAAGAGATCGACAACTGTCGTACATTTTTCAGCTTAAAAACTCTAATATATAAAATAATGAATACTTCATACTATTTTGGCAATCATTCCGTCACAGACCAGTCTGCAAATGGTCATAATTGATCTGTCTTAATCTAAAATATTAATAGATGGTAGCATGTAGGTACCTGCACGCTATTTAGAAATAATTTAGATCTACCTAACTAATCAGTTTTCGGTAATGTAATAGAAATCAGTCATACTTGCATCTTCATTGAAATCTTCAAAAAATGACTCATTTTGTTACTTTATTCATTAATCAGTCTCTTTCAGTCATTTATTCAACAACTCATCATCCCACATCCATATTGACATTTACGTTTGAATTCATTAATTTGTCTGTTACATCTGGACCTACTTCATCAGAGATTTCATCAAAAACTTCGCTCAAAATAAATAATAAACATAGTTTCTCAAACAAACATAACGAAAACAAAGTCCCACAAATCTTTAGTCGACAACCCTAAAGCCTGCACGGTTCATTAATATTAATAAATGAAATGACGGCGCAGAGACCCTTCAACCCTAGCCTTATCTTTTTTAATTATGTTTTTATTAGAACTGATTAATAGCAGAGTAGCAGGTGCTTTCGGATCTGAATGGCGTTGAAGTGGACCGCTTCCTTATTGCGGAATTAAAATAATAATTAGTCTCATTTTCCTTTTAAGAAAAAATATCGGACACTAAAATGTTTTATAAAGTTGCCAAAATAAAATTAATTTTTACTGGCCCATCAGGCTGCCACTTAACACATAATGGTATTGATCCCCTAAAAGTGTTATGTTATCCTTGACAAAAAGTCCTCAAATATATAGACTAGAGGATGTGTACCGAGATTGTGAACGCACTTTCAATTAAGTTTAAATGAAAATAAATTAGTAATAGCTAAAATTTAAATTACCAGCTGCTTGGCATTATGTTATACCTTTAATGTAGTTCACATACCATGGCAACCCTGGACAAATTCCTGACCCAGCTTTTTTTGCTTGAGTATGAACATAACAGAAAATGACTTAAAGCCTGTAGTTTTAAATGGGTTTCAAATATAACTTTCTATAGAAAAACCACACCTATGTCTACCCTACAACGAAGTTAAGCGTAGTGTTTGAAATGTCTATAAGTACAATAAATTACAAATAATAAACGCAAGTTCATTCATTAATAAAAACGTAATTTTAATAAGTTTAAACACGGTTCAAAGATGAATAAATCACATAAATGAAATTCCCTTCGATCTCAATATTTATAACAAAAATAAATTCACAGGGAACCCGTGTCACCGTGGCATAACTCCTGTTTATGGCACATAAAACACGCTTAAGTTATATACTTTGCTCTGGAAATAGCACTATCAGAGTTATCACATTAAATAGGGAGCCAAGGGCTATAATATAATTACTCGTTGAAGATATTTGGTATGTGCCTAGCAACATACCAATTATTGTTATTTGTCATGAATACGAAGTAATTAATATCCTTGTGGTTCTAAGGAACCCGATAACGAGGTCGTATCTATCAATACAGGATATTAAAAAAATAAGAGCCGAATCCGAGAGGATGGTTCAGAAACGACTTTGGAATACAGGAAAAATATTAATAAAATTGGAATATTTTTTTAAAATTAAATTTAATAAAACTATTTTTAGAAAACGATTTAAATTAAACAACAGATAAGTGTGATCTGGAAAAAGCATAATATGCATAGATATCACTAAAGCCCTACTAAAAAAATTACTTTAGTTGAATACCGCTGGAACCAACCCAATTTTGTAAAGTTGTATCAATGGATAATGAATTTTAACCGTTCTAAGTACTTTAGATTGTTGGACTTTTGAATTTAATGGTTAAAATTTGACATCGATGGGAGTCAACATCGCCAGCCCCATGG
Organism: Anania crocealis; assembly: GCA_949315895.1. Taxonomy (NCBI): domain Eukaryota; kingdom Metazoa; phylum Arthropoda; class Insecta; order Lepidoptera; family Crambidae; genus Anania; species Anania crocealis. Next base: position 5,763,379 of record OX438868.1, read on the forward strand.
CCCCAGCTGGAAACGGGCGTTTCCAAAGGCTGCTGAATTCCAACCGTGAAAGTCTGGTTGGCATCGCAGTAAGGCTAATTGTGCAGATAAAACGCTGCTGCCCTTTTGGCAGTACTCCTTTAGTCGCCTCTTACGACACCCATAGGGAAAGAAGAGATGGTGCTATTCTCTTAATGTGTCGACACCAACCAATGAGTAGGTTGACCTATTAACTGTAATATCACGTTGTACAAAAATCACAAAACAAGTTTGCATCGCCTCAAATATCCCCGGAAAGGTCGGCGTGTCAACGAGGTATAACTCCTGTTTATGGCTCATAAAACACGCTTAAGCTAATATACTTTGCTCAGGGAATAGCACTATTAAGGCTATATAGAATAAGTAGCCGGCATGCCTGTTACGAGAGGACAATTGCTTTTAGGCGGTATTAGGTGTCAGTTAACGTTTAACGGTCATTTTAGCGTTATTTTTTGTTGGCAACATCTAATAGTATTTTGGGGCAGCAAAAAATTAATTCAGAGACTAATATTGAAAACTAAGTGAAACAGATACTTATTACCAACATACACTGAATTCGCAAAAAGAGAACATTTGTTCACTAGTATTTGTACTGCAGTCTGACCGTTACATTTGTAAACTTCACTAGTGTATTTGTACTGCAGTCTGACCGTTACCGCCATACGCCTTGGGTATATGCACGGAGAGGTGGGGTGCGTGAATGAACAATCATGATTCGTACTGACGAACCGATCTAAAGATATCGAAGTTCAGTATTTCGAAAATTTAAAAATTGTATATCCCTACTAGCGGACCCGGCCGATGTTTTCAGCTCTGCACGAATTTACCAATGAGAATGATGTAAGAAGATGGTCTGAGTATGACCAAATTTTCTTTGGTATGACTATGTTTCCCTTTTCATGTGGATGTTGCTTACTCAGTTTTTTTCTCATAAAATTATCAATAATTTTTTAATTATTAAAATTATTAATTAGTATTAAAATTAAATAAAAAAAAAATTACCCAATTCGGTGCAGTCGATCGGAAGTTATGCATGTGTACATATAATATTTCGGTGATTTATTATTATTTACATAAATAATAATAATCAATATGAATAAATAAAAATTATGTGTGAAAAATTAAACGTTTCGAAATATCCTACAGATTTGTTTGAATGATGTGCTGTCGGTCGGTTCGGTCAATGTCGGTCAGAAATTGTTCACCCTAGCGTAACGCTATTATAGCGATCTATACGAGCATTAATGATTTCAATAATCATCTTCTAACTAACCTTTAAGGAATTGTGACTCCATTACCAGCCCATAAACATGAAAGTAAAACTAACAGACGCAAACACTTGAACCGCAACAATAATAAAAGAAAGCATTTAAGATAGATTCGTCTAAAGACAGTTAATATTATTTAATTAAAATGTACAGAAGACTCGCTTCCGTACAAAGATATTTTAATGCTACTTAATTCATAATAAATCTGGACCTTATTTCAAGCTCTTTAAAATATAAGGGACTTTATAGAGTCTGACTTAGAAGTCAGAATAGGGAGTATATAAACATTTATCACAAACAAAATACAAACAATACGTGCCTAACACCAAATCGGACAAAACAGACCAAATGTGCTTTGACAATAAGCGGTTATTTTTGTTAAACATCCATTTCGGTCCTCATCCATAAATCCTTTGGATCCAAACGTCACAGTTATACCATCCTAGTTTATTTATTGCTAAGGATAAGCCCCCTTCTTTATTTTCTTCACTTGACCTTGGCTCCGCTTTTAGCCTTTGTTTCAACTAAGCTGTGTAAGCTGTCACAGTGAACAAGGATACAGTGGGCTAATACACATAAATAAGCTTTGCTTTACATTACAGCGAAACAGTTGGCGACAAATAAGTTAAGTTTAATTTTATCTTTTTTATTGTATTGTGTGTACAGATTATTGGGATATTACATAATTTGCATGTTACAAACGTATTAGTGACTAAAAATTTAATTGTATTTTCCCGAGGCTTCACTAAATATACTTGTTCTACAGAATGTGACTCTCCTAGAGAAGAGAGGTAGAATAATCATCTCAGTTGTAAATAATAATTTATTCTTGTGTGAGAGTTTTTGTACACTTTTAAATTTATTTTCGTTACTCAGATGTAAAAAATGAGTAAAACGAAACATGACTAATTGTTTTGCTTTGACGTTGCCTCCTCCTTGAGATTTAATTTATTCACTACTTCTACATAAAGAACAGTATATGAAAATTGTCACCACTGATGACACTTCAATAATTTTTAAAATTAAGAGGGGCGAATTATTATTTGACGATGTTAACAATACCCTCTCTAAATTATTGCATTGGTTTGCTACGAATAATCTTTTGCTTAATGCAAGAAAAACAAAATGTGTTAAATTTACTTTGCCTAATGTAAGGTTTTCCGCCACAAATGTTATTGTAAAAGATGAGCCATTAGACACAGTAGACTCCTCTACCTTTTTAGGTATAACTGTAGACTCTCGACTGCAATGGGGTGCTCATATCAGGTCTCTGTCTGGAAGACTTAGTTCTGCTGCTTATGCTGTGCGAAAGATAAGACAATTGACTGATGTTGGAACGGCAAGATTAGTATATTTTAGCTACTTTCACAGTATAATGTCATACGGAATTTTGTTATGGGGCTCAGCGGCAGATATTGAGTCTATTTTTATATTGCAAAAACGTGCTGTGCGGGCTATTTACGGCCTTAGACCCCGTGACTCTCTAAGAGAGCTATTCAAAGAGATCAACATACTAACAGTTGCATCTCAATACATTTTCGAAAACATTATGTACGTCCGTAAAAACCTCGAATTTTTTGTCAAAAATAGTGACGTACACAATTTCAATACCCGAAATAAAGATAAACTTGCCGTTTCAGGATTCAGACTGCGAAAAGTAGGTAATTCGTTCATGGGAAATTGTATCCGTATTTTCAACAAATTACCACTGTCAATTGCTGACCTCCCTGTACATAAATTCAAATCATATATCAAAGTTGTTTTAATGAAAAAGGGCTATTACACTATTGATGATTATATTAATGATAGGAACGTTTGGCTTTAAATTGTATCAGCTCGCACTGGCATATATCTTATGTAAACATGTTTATTTAAAAAGAGGCTGACAATAGTGACCGAGTTTCTTGCGCTGCTTCTTCTCGGCACTAGCCCACATTTGTCCCGAAGCAGTGGTAGGTTAAATATTGGGACATGTAAAAGCGCCTCCAGGGGCCTATTTGCAGAAATAAAACTGATTTTAACTGATTTTAACCATTACATCGACTGCATGGACTTTTGTCATGTGACAGCATTGTCATTAACACTTAAGGACTCGCGCTTCAAATTGCAACACAAACGCTCGCTAGCGGGTCCAGCGGACCCCGAAAATATCACGTCTTCATTTCAAAACTGCTTAATGAAAGTGGTTGGTATCTTTTAATATAGTTAATAATGTAAAAAAAAAGTAAAAAAATATTCAATAAAATACGAATATTTATTGTTTCATCTTAATCAAATGGTCAGTACAAAAATATAAGGAATATTGGCATAGTTATGTGACTAAACTTAGAGTAATGGTTATAAATTCTGTAACGATATATTTCAAACTAATCTACTAAAAAAATTAATAAGATATCAATCATTAAAGGAACAAGCAAAATCAACTTTACATCACTTACCAACAGAGTTCTACAATTTTCTTCATCAAACAAAGCTATAAAAATTTACACAAATCTTTTTCACATGCCCTACTATGGTCGAAAGATACTAAGAACGGCAACGTCGAAATCTTCGTAATTTTTAAGTAATTCAACAAAATACAAGGGACTGGGTCCACTGGACCCATTAGCGACTCCTTAAGTGTTAAATAGGAGCTACTGTATTAATTTCAATAGTCTATTCTCCTTACACATAGTAATGATGGTAATTTGCCAAGTTTTTTGAACCGTGGCAAGATGCCCATAGCTTTACCAGTCTGAAGGAAGTTTAATAGAAGAATAGAGGATTTATTAGTTTGCTGACTAGTTCGGATGAAGATAATGCTGATGAGAACCTATTTAATCTTCCGATGTATTTATTACATTGTGAAAGCTTTCTTTTGTTTAGATTCGTTTAATTACTGTCGCCACAAGTTGTTCAAAAATAAACGAAAACTAAAGACAGAACTAGAATTTCATTATTGAATTTTCATTGAAAGCCATTGAGATAAATAGGGTGGTGGGATGTACCTCCTAGTGGTCCACCCTGGGCAACGGTATCTTTGGTTTTCTAACCAATGATGACGGCTAACAGATCCCTCTGCGGTAGTAGGCTTCCGAAGAGGCTGCCTGCCTGGATGCTACTACCCTCCTGCCGGACTCAAGCGCCAAACAGCTTTTCCGTGTTCCGCTGGTGTGTGGGAGAACCAGTACCTCTGGGAAAGGTCTCTCCATCTTAGGCTTCTTCTAACCGTAGAGTTAAGTGTGTAGTCAAAAAGCAAGCCCATTGTTTATAAAAAAAAATAAAAAAATAGAAAACAATAGATAATATGATTAAAAAGACGTTATTTCCAACTGCTCGTTTATTACAAGTTATTGATCAGTATCGAGCTGTCCATCCCGGCTTTGCACGGCTTTATCAATAAAGAAAATGCAAGGAAATTATCTGTTCGTGACCTCACATGATTTACACACTATATTTGTAAATATTTTCAAAACAGTTAAAATATTCACACAAAATTTAATCCAAATGGTCCAGCCATTTAGAAGGATTGAGGTGACAAACACACGTATAGAAGAATTAATATATTTTTATATATACAGGATGAAATTTTAACCACTTTCCTAAATTTTTATAGGCGTTTAGTATCGTATTTAGAGCCCACTTATGAAGTAAAAAATGTAAATCAAGTTTTCACCCGAAAATATTTTTCACAATATAGTTTTCAATTTTTACGGTCTATATAGGGAAAATCAAAAACTTATGAATAGTATCGTAATGAATGAATGAGATGCGCATCGCGTAAAAAAAGTATTGCTAGGCAAAAATTTAGATTTTTGACGGACATTTTCTAAGTGCTTTATCTTGACATTTTTGTACTGAGCTATACCAAAAAAAAGTACGTCATTTGGTTTTTGTCTCCTAGATTGATATATTAAATTTTAACCACTTTTCAAAATTTTTATATGCGTTCGGTATCGTACTTAGAGCCCATTTATGAAGTAAAATCTGTAAATCTGTAAATCATTTCACCCGAAAAAATTTTTCGCAAAATAGTTTTTAATTTTTACGGTCCTAAGCCTGATAAGGTAAAAAGGGATAATCAAAAACGTATGGATAGGACTGTAATGAATAAATGAGATGCGAATCACGTTAAAAAAGTATTGCTAGGCGGCCATATCAAAAATTTTAGATTTTTGGCGGACTTTTCTAAGTGCTTTACCTATCTTGACATTTTTGTACTAGGCTATACCAAAAGAAAAAATACGTCATTTGGTTTTTGTCTCGTAGATTGATATATTAAAATTTGGAAGGTGGTTAAAATTTCATCCTGTATATAAATATACATAGAAGATTTCACAACTACATTGTCTCCGTAATCTTATTTCGATAAATTCCTTTGCGAACATTACCAACATTACCCATTCTCATCCTATTTACTCGGCCGATATTCGCAAGCTAGATATTGTCGAATATCGATTCCCTCAATGCCTAGCGAGGGTCATAACAAATTCAGAGTAACGAGTGAGAATATCGGTGAAACGCAGATGCGGCCCGCGAGAGCGTGTGTATAAATCTACTTTGCCATGGGAAAAACTGAAGAAAGGAGACACGGATGAAACAATCCTGTTTTATTTCGGTTCTATAGACAAAAAACTGTTTGTTACAGCAGACATAAGTATGGTTTGTGAAAATGACAATCCAATCCCAATGACCGAATTCGCAAAGCCAGAATCCTAGTAGAAGAAATTAACGAACGTTTCATGAAAAATATGCTATAATTTCCAGATGAAAATAGAAATAAATTCATTTATCTTACGAAGGGTAAATAAGTGTAAATTCATAAAAAATACAATACGTAGGAGTAGGTAGGTACTGCCAGAAAGAGACGGCCGACAGCTTTTTCTTTCCAAAATTGCCCAAACTGCGATCGCCAGCCCTATGAACAGCAGTAGACCAGAGTTTCTCGCCTTAGCAAGGGTGGTTTTGTAGTCACGCGTACGCCCGCGCGGTTGGTAAGCGTGGCCTCTAGGGCTGATTTTAGAGTCACGCTGATCGTACGCTGACCAACAGCGCCGAGCCCCGAAATGTATGGAAATGTCGGCGCTCAAGTTCATACATTTTGACGGTCAGCGCCGCGTACGATCAGCGTGACTCTAAAATCAGATTAAGACGGTAGACGTAAGACGCGCGCGGACCATCCGCGCCTAGCTATGTAATGATCCAAGGGACGCTTAGCTCGAGGACCGCGACGTTGACCAACCGCGCGGGCCTTTTGGAACATGGCGTAAGCGTGACTACAAAACCACACCAAAACTTACTTATGATCTCAGTATATAAACTTGGAAAATTTTGTCTCAGGCGGGACTCGAACCCGCATCTCCTCAGATCAGATCAGATGCGGGTTCGAGTCCCGCCTGAGACAAAATTTTTTCAAGTTTATATACTGATATTATAAGTGCAATTAAGTTGCTAAAATATCAAATAAAGTATTTACTTATGATCTTTTAAAAATTTAAAATCATTTTAAAATCGACGAATAAAGGAAGAGGATCTCAATTTGACGCGTGTATTACATTTAATTTATTTTTATGTGACGTGACAGACCATGATGCAGATGGATAAACGAAATGTGAAGCTGGATCGCATGGAGAGGGGGTAAAAGAAACGAATCTTTTTTATGGGGCTGACCTAACGAAATGTTAGGCCTCTTTTACCCTCTTTCTACGCATGGAAAGGAAGTAAAAGAGGCTTTAGCTCAGCAGTGGGAGTGATTCGATAGATGTTCTTATATATGTATGTGTGCTCACTCATAATTAGTAACCACTTAGTCATCTCATTAAGAAATGAAATGATGTTTTTTATTTGTATCAACAAATGGGTTAAAAAACTAAATTATATATATTAGTAGGGAGGCTCTATTTTTACAAAATAGTCTATGACCCAGTCAGAACAGGGTTTCTGATACAACTCTGCACTACAGTGAATAAAATGAAGTGGCAATCAAGTTTCTCGAAGAAGTTGCTTTGTAGTAAATAATTTATATGTAAAGCTATTTTCCTTGCCACCCACAATCCACATGGGTATACCAAACAAACTCCGCTTCATTAACTATTAACATAAAATTTTATGACGCAGCCCTTTTTTTGGTAGAACTTAGAAAAACTGTTACCTTTACTGGCTAAATGTACAAGTCATCTTTAATATTTCCATCTACGACGCCACGGGGAGCCATTCAACAGAATGCCAGCGAAAAACTTGGGAAAGGTTATCTTTTTGATTAAACTCAAACATTATTTCATGATACGACTTCTAGAATCCGTCTGCACCTGCTCACTACGAAAATGGGCCTAAGATATTGATAAAACAATGTTCTTAAAAGATGTATTCATATCCCTACATAAATTACTAGGGAACCCTTGAGACATAAATATATTATTTGTATGAATATTATTAAATTAAAATACTTTACTAGCAGAAAAGATCAAGCAATCGTAATATAAATCTTCAAACTGAATGACTGACTAGCTTTTAGTTAAGTTTGGTAGGTACTTAAAGTTTTCACAATTCTTGAATTTTTTTTTTTAGAATTTGGCTTAATGTGTGTCAAGGAAATTTACATGGGCGAAGCCCTACTAAGAACTTTAAAAAAAATTATGAATATAATATTATTGGTCATAGTAACGCCCTGTTCGTTTAGTTGTTTAAGTACCGGTCCAAGATCTCAAGGACCTAGGTTCGAACCCCAGGCCGGACAAAAAGAACTTAAAATTTTTGAACATTGCTCGGGGTTGTGATCATCAACTAGCATTTCCCAAGTGTAGTGATTACACCATACCCTCCCTTACCCTCCAATGGGATCATTATAGGCCGGTACTCTACTTTACATTACTTTGATGTCAGTAAATTAATGAAATTATTCCACTAATTTGATTGTTTTTCACTTTGATTACAGAACCCTAACGGACGCAAACAAGATGCTACTTCGGATCGGATTTTATAAATTTCCATAATCCGTGTAATTAAGACCCGTAGGATGGAAGAGAAAATATTTTTCCTCAAGATTCTTGAGCATCGCTTAAAGCAGCTATATAAAGTGTACTTACTTAGATATATTAAAACACCTTGTTATAAAAGCTATGAACTGTCTACTCATAGCTGATCATATATTTTTGAAATCCACTTTTAAGGTTTATTAAACAAAGTTACAGAAAATCATGATTTCACTGATATTGTAAGTAAACATGTGAACACAGTATGATAAATGAATATCGATTTTTATTTTGCATAAATAGTAATCGTATAGTGTCGCCAGTAACGGCATATAAAAAGAATAATGGAAGACGAGCAGCAGCGATTTTCTCTCCACCATAGGATTGCCAACCTTGCCAAACATTAACTTTGAAGAGGCCTGTGTTCAGCTGTGGATATCTAATTGCTTGTGTAAGGTAATTTTAGACCGATAATCCAGCTACTAGTCCTTTGAGAAAGAGATCTTTCTTCAAACTCGGATGGGAAGTGTTAGGGTAACAGAAAATATTCTTGGTGACTAAATTAGTTCCTTTGACTACTGCGAGTTGCCAGTGATGAATTATGGAACTAAAATGTGAAATTTTAACATGGTTTCACCAGAAGGCTTAAGGTCACAGATCGATGCTTGGTATGCTCTATGCGTTAGAATCCGAAATAAGGAAATCCGTTGGAGATCTCAGATAACTCGAATTGCTCAAACAATTTGCTGAGCTGAAGTCGCAGTAGGCGGAAAACGTTTTAAGAAAAACCGATGACTTTAAGACAAAAAGGTTCAAGAATGCCACCGTACAGCCGACGTCAAACTGTAGGCAGGCTCTTATCAGGTAGACTGACGATCTGATGAGCGGGTGACGTGGGGCCAATGAGCGTGTCCTTACGCATGTCCGTGAGCGTGTTTTTTGAGCGTGAGCATGTCGAGATAATGATGATAATTGAATTCAAAATTGTTCTATCGGGTATTGTTTATTATTTGTCTTTCAATATAAATGTTGAGTTTATAATTTAACAAACACAAACCCAAGCTGACAACCCTAACTTTTATCGGTTCAATTACTAAACTTTCCATCGACTTCGACCTCGATTGAGTGTTTAAAACTAGAAAATGTTAGTGGTTTCTTCTAAAATCTATGTGACACCCTTAATTATTACTTTACGTTCTAGCGAAAAATATGAAGTTACCTACTCTTCGCTAATGTTATCACGCCGTTAAAGTGTGGAAAATATAGAAGTTCACATTTTCACTGGAATATAAGAGGAAAGTTCGGCCGCACTTCAGTGATTCTTTGTTCAAGTGAGTCGGTAGATAACATAATATTTATGAAGTTTGTGACAGCGCCCTGAATTTAGGGGCTGACCTTAATATTTTGGCTGTCTTTTTACATGTAGTTCTGTATATATCACAATAAATTGAACTGTTATCAATTACAAAAGAAACTGAGCGTTACTATAGGTTAAAGATAACTATTTCAACACATTGGGTTAAATCAAAATGTAATGTAAAACCCCAATAAACGTAAAGAACGATGGCCAAATCGTACCTGAACGTGGGCATTAATGACTTGTATTTTAAAAAATAAGTAATTTTTAATTATATTTTATGAATTATTTATACATCAAAAGAACTTGTGGTTTTTGAGAAATAAAATAATATTCCGAATTTATTTTTTTGGTTGGGATAACATTATTGTAGCTTTTGAACGTGTCCGACCGTGTTTGAAGTTTTATTATGCGTTCTTATTTAGAAATAGCACAATATAATTTCACTTAAAAAATATTACTTACGTTTTTATTATTATTTAAATTCGGGCAATAATATTATTGTTTCAAATGACATTTGAAAGCGAGTATTGGAACGTCAGTTTTTAAAATGACAGATGTCTTTACCGATGTCCGAGTTGTCTTGCAGTCGATCTTTGCGTTTTCTTTGATACGTACTGTGCAATATTTTGTTCTGTGTTTATTTCTTTTGACCCGCATTTTGTTTAAAGGACTGTGATATCCGCTACTTCTTGTCTAAGAACCATAATTTAACTCAAAACCTTAGGTATTATGTTTTAAAAATTATTGAATGTTATCCTAACCTAAAAATATAAAAATATTTATATTTCCAATTAGTGAAGTTTTTGATGAAATATTTTGCCACTTTCATATTTACAATGATGTTTTCTAACAAAATCATACAAAATTAAAAGAGCCTATCAATAATGAGTGTCAGGTCCAGCTTCTATGAAATTTGACGGATGTTCTTTAACTTTTACTAGCGGTTGCCCGCAATTTCATTCGCTTTAACCTCTAAGGCTTTAACTTTTGGAAATCGGAAAGTTCCTCATGTAAACCGTAAAATTTACCGGAAAGAAAAATAGCTTGTATGCTATTCCAATGAATACGATCAATCATGTATTAATCAATCAAAGGACTTTAACAATCATCAATCAAAAATCTATAATATTAATAACATTTATTTATTTTTATGTATCATCATATTCGCTTTTATCCATCACTGCTATGGTAACTTGAATTCAATGATGGACGCCTTTGCCCTGCAGTGGGATAACTATAGCATGTCACTACTATGTTCGAGGAAATTCAAGAAATTGACAGGAAACTTATATTGGATTAGTTTTAAGTTTGATGACTCATGTTCAATAAGCTTAGAGTTAATAAAATCAATACTAATATTGAAAATGCAACTGTAGCCTTGCTTGTCGATAACTTTTTCAACTTTAATATTCTTCTAAAGGCATAATTATTTATTCATTTGTTGAACTGTAGTTACTCGTTTAGTCACCTCTTACGACATCCACAAAAAGAGAAGGATGGGGCTAATGTATGAATGTATACTTCTGTGCCAGGATCTAGCATCACCAGCCGCTCAAAAAACAAGTTCAAACATTTATCAAACATCTTACAAGGACGTAGCTCTCTTAATTTTTGTTATAACAAACAGACAACAGTTATTATGACAAAATACGGTTAATCTCGCAATCTCCCATAACAAATGCATGAAGTCATGTATAAATTACGCTACACGTAGGTAAAACCCTTAAGTAATCTGCATAAACTCGTAAAACAACCCCATTTCCCTACACACACAAGCTTTTTAGCCTTAGTGATGTTTAGATCAATAATATTGATATATCGATATATTATATCGAAATATCGATTCTGAATAAACACAATCACATATTTTTCGCATTATTATGGAACGGATTTCTTTAAGTAAAGTATTCTTTAGAATATTTCAAGTAATTATTAATCCCAAGTCACACTAAATACGTTATCCTTGGTCGACGATATCCAATTTTATTCAAAAGTGTCTCTGAACGTAACTTCGTGGCACGGAGTTGATATTCGTGCATATATATAATTTATCGTACATATCCGATTTACCTGGCATAAAATTTTAATAGTAAGAAAATGATACTTAACTGTTTGAATAATTTATACTAACGCAACTAAATTTTAACGTCAAATTTTACCAAATGTAAGTAACATCGTTCTAACTGCAACCAAATCGTATCTATCGACACACATCCCTAGTCTTGTCTGTACTGAGTTACAGCTTTTTAATGTGTGCCTTGAAAATATTATGTCGTCGTTACATGATATAATCTGCTGTTCGCTCAAATGCCCATTTAGCCGAATGACGGTACGAAATAGTGCTTCCTCGTTTTTGTGTAAAATATTTTTCCCCACAATTTTTTGTGTAAGTGTAATTATGGAAATTGTTGTGTGTTTCATCGTGGTATTTTTTTTGTTTTGTTAATTCTTTGTAATCTCAACATACATTTGGGATTTTGTAATGAGAAATGTGTTACAGTCTGCGGATTCACCCGTTTGCATGGCGCGGCTCGTTTGGTTCCTCGTAAAAAACAAAATTTAATTTATTTTTATTTTTATTCGACAAATTTATTCCTAATGTAGAAAATGTAATGCCGTAACCGAAAATAATAATTTTCTCACTACCACTATGAACTACAAAATAAATAAAACTAAGAATTTAAATAACTAATTACAATTTAAGTACTTAAATATTAAAAAAAATAGTTTTGTTTATTTGATGTTTTTTTTTTCTTATTTTATATGGTTTAAAAAAAATCACACCGCTTAGGTATGTTTAAATGACAAATGAATAATATGTTTAGCTTTTGTGGTTGTGTAGTTCTTAACGGCATCTGGTTTTTTTATTTACCTATCTTGTACAACAATTACGAAGTAACCCTAAAGCAAACAAATTTTTGCAATAAGCTTCATAAGACGATCAAGTACCTACACTGTCTTCCTACATATTTTTTCTCTTCAGTGACACTGAAGTAAAATACAAAAGAATATGCACAGACCCTACCAAATAACTTTTTTTCGTTTATATTTGTGCCTTTATAAAATATTCAAGCAATACTCGTTTTGTAATATTTTCTTGCATTTTCCGAAGGATTTCACTGGTTAAAGCCATCAATATTGGTAGTATTGTGTTCGAGACCCGTATTTTAAGGGGTCGTCTTATAAATTACTCTAGCTAGATTGCGGAAACGAGCGTGTGTGACGTAATAGGCAATATTTTTAGTGTTCGACTTGGTAGAGATATTTTGACCAGTTCCGTGTTTATTTTGTGTCTATTATCAACGAATGAAAAACGGATCTAATGCTGTTTACCGACCACGATTTTTAAGAGGAGACTTATTTCTATCCTATTCGTTTGGCATTACTCCTTGATTCACCTGTCACGACAACCACAGGACGAGAAGTGTCGGTACTGCTGACTGCATAATGATGACTGGATCATGACCATGATGATTGACGATGATATTTGTTCCGCACTTAAAATTAGTGACTTACCCTCTTCGTCGTCGGTCAAATTTTCATTTCATTTCAAGTTTTCATTTTCATTTATTCCAACCGAACTTAACCGTGTCTCAATTACCTGCTTGAAAACTAATTTGTATTCACGTCATAAAAATGCATCATGCGGTGTGAAAAATCCGTCGGTCATATTAAAATTTATTCCACGTGAGCACCGGTGTGCGCTTCATGCCAGGGTTGCGAACATATTAAAATATTTGCGGCACATGCGCGGTTTTATAAATACCTCCATAAACTAAAAAAAAAAGTTGTGCGTGTACTAGTGTACACACGAATGGCCTTATTTTTCTAAAAATGATCTACATGCAACTTTCCAGAAATTGGTTAAATTGGTTAAATTGGTTAAATTAGTTAAATTAGTTAAATTGGTTAAATTGGTTAAATTGGTTAAATTGGCTAAATTGGCTTAATTGGTTAAATTGGTTAAATTGGTTAAATTGGTTAAATTGGTTAAATTGGTTAAATTGGTTAAATTGGTTAAATTGGCTAAATTGGCTAAATTGGTTTAATTGGTTAAATTGGTTAAATTGGCTAAATTGGCTTAATTGGTTAAATTGGTTAAATTGGTTAAATTGGTTAAGTTGGTTAAATTGGTTAAATTGATTAAATTGGTTAAATATTATTTCACTTTACCTTTTTGCTATCGTCTGAACCAACCGTGGTAGAGGCAAGAAAAAGATGGCGGGTAACCGAAAAATGTGACTCTGAAAATGTGACGCAATGTGACGCAAAACGTGACGGTAAACTTTTTTCCAACGCCCATAATAAAGTTTCACTTCAAAAATTTAAGATATTATTTTAATTATTTTTATTATAGTTTTCATTCAACTATTTGTTTGTAAATTATTCACCTTCTGTGCGTGTGTGTGCGATCGTGCTTTTGCGTACGTTTGCGTGTGTCGGCGTGATGAGGTGCCTATGTCTGCGACTGTTACATGCTTGTTTGTTAATGGAATTTGATTTTAATTAATAATTGCCTCACAATGCAGTGCTTAAAGATGAAGGGTAACACTATCATGTTCATAATTATACCTTCTAAAAGGTCGATAGTTGACTGCCCTACATCGCTGTAAATACACCAGACCCCCCCCCCCCATATTTCCTTTTAATGTAGACCTTAATATCTTTGCAGGTATAAGAGAAAGACACTTGAAGATATTGCCTGGTTACTCTAACGCACGATCGAGAATAATCCAAACAAATGTTATGCATGCATGCAACTGTAAGTCTGACTGTTTGTAAGCTTTTTGCGTTAAAGCACTGAACAATAGTCGGCGGAGTGCTCAACCACTGCACCAACCGAGTCCGTGCAAAAAAATATACTTTCGTCTCAATAAAAAGTCGTGCGTTGATTGCGCATGACTTTTAAACGAAGATATTAAGTAAATAAATAAATAAATAAATAAATAAATGTGGACAACATCACATACATTGTTCGGATCCCAATTTGAATAACTATTTAAAGCACTCGTATTTTGGAAACCAGAAATAACGAAGGTACCACAAACACCCAGACCCGAGAAAATGTAGAAAAACACTTTTTTCCTACATTGACCCGTCCGGGAATCAAACCCAGGACCTCGGAGCAGGCGACACCTTGAAACCGGTGTGTACGCCACTCCACCACGGAGGTCGTCAAGTAAAAGTTAGGCTACCCTGGTTATGTTAAGTATGTAAGAAACAGACTATAGGAACCTAACAAAAATATCTAGACTTTAACATCATTTTCAAAAAAAATTAAAGGCGTTCTGTATCGTATTTAAAGCCCATTTATGAAGTAAAAAATGTAAATCAAGTTTTCCGTCGAAAATATTTTTCGAACATAGTTTTTAATTTTTCACGGTCCTAAGCCTGTTAAGGTATGAAGGGAAAATCAAAAACTTATAATATTGTAATGAATAAATGAGATGCGCATCGCATAAAAAAAGTGTTGCTAGGAGGCTGTATCAAAAATTTTATATTTTTGGCGGACATTTTCTAAGTCTAAGATCTAAGTATATTTAAATTTGGAAGGTGGTTAAAATTCATTTTAAATTAATTTTATTCTTAAACAGATATACAGGATATCTGTTTGTGAATATCGTAGCGGATGAACGTGGGATGATGATAAATAGTTATTCGATTTGCGCGTGTTTCCGTTAAACCTTGATGAATGAACGCCTTAACCATCTTTTTATAAGCTTTTTTTTAACTTGCAATGTATGGAACTATGTTTGTTCGGGTGGAATCTTAGATATCAACTTTGAAGCAGATATCTTCGACCGAGTGAGTTGCTTTTTAGGGTTCCGTACCCAAAGGGTAAAAACGGGACCCTATTACTAAGACTTCGCTGTATGTCCGTCTGTCCGTCGCTCTGTCACCAGGCTGTATCTCAAGAGCCGCAATAGCTAGACAGGTGAAATTTTCACAAATTATGTATTTCTGTTACCGCAATAACAACAAATACTAAAAACAAAATAAAATAAATATTTAATGGGAGCTCCCATACAACAAACCCGTTTTTTTGGTCTTTTGGTACGGAACCCTTCGTGCGCGAGTCCGACTCGCACTTGGCCGATTTTACTTTAAAGTTTATTTCGAAATACAAAAAAAAACTAGATAGATAATATTAGTGACGAAATACCTTCTGCACGTTTAGGGTTATTTAACTTAGTTAAATTCACTTTACGTCATGTACAGCCAATGGCAGGTTAACCTACCCAAAAAGTTAAAGGTTATTCAATTGATTTTGAACCTTAAGTCAAACAAGTAGAGATCAATATCAATTGAGAAAATTTGACGTTTTGTAGTAAGTTGACGTGCTGTTGTCTGTAAGTCATTAGAGTGGATAATGCCTGGCATTAGTTTATTTGTAGACTTCGACATTTTTGTGTTGAGTATTCAGCTATTTCTAAAAACAAACCTCTAAGTAGGTCATGCAATAAATATCATTTACAATTATCGATAAATCTTCCGCCAAACGAACCGCGATATCCCAAATCGAAAAGCAATCATTAGCTTTCCGCTCACCTTATGAAATTCGAACATTCGTACGAGAAAATTCTATTGAAAACATCCTGTATAAGAGAGAAAAATCCATTTAACCGATTTTCACGGATCACTTGCCACCGAAAGGCAGAATCGTCGACCACTCTCTAGTTACTGTAGATTTCCGCTCAGTTGATCGAGAATTTCTTAGTTATGGTATTTTACGTGAATATCTATGTGCCTTTTTGTGCCTATACGAAATAACATCTCAGAAGTTTAACTGGAAAAGCACCGCACCCGGTATACATGGAGATGCGGGTTCGAGTCCCGCCTGAGACATAACTTTTGAAGTTTATATACTGATATTAAATTGCAAATAAGTTTTTACAATATCATTTATAGTATTTAAATAGCTGTTTCACCTTATCTGACTGTTAAACATCTATGTATAAAGAGTTTCTTTCGGGTGTTAAGAGTGCAAAACTCCTAACATTTGATGAAACTACTCTGGTTTACAGCAATAAGAATATGCTTGAAAAATTGGCGCTGTGCCGTAATGGCTTAATAGGAAAAGCACCGCGCCCGGTATACATTTAATGTGGGTTCGAGTCCAACCAGACACATAATTTTACAAGTTTTAATACTGGTATTACCAATATTACTTATAATTTCAATTAAGTTGCTAAAATATCTTTTAAAGTACCTATTTGATATGTTTGATACTATAAAATAAGGAAGGACTCTTGACGCTAATTAAAGTTAAGATTTTATTACATTGACATTCAATGGTAGTCTGCAACATAATGTAAGTTAAGTAGGCGAGAAAGGAAAATCCTCAATTGACCCATATTTTTTTATACATTTTATTTGATTTCCTTATCAGTGTGATATATCTTATCATATCGTACCTGCTTATTACAGTATTACCTGCTAATAACATAAATTAATTTAAAATTAAAACTTGCCAATACTTGTTTTTTTTTTAGGAAAAATACGGTTCCGGTGAGATAACAGCAAGTATTTCTGTACATGCCAAATACAACTCTTTGGTAATCGTCGCTAAGATTTAAGATGAAACACTACGGGCGAGAGAATTGAAAATAGGTATTTGTAAAATCTATTGCTGTCGCGCAGTACCAAACGCCTTTACCGCAGAGTGTGATAGAGACAACTGCTTCTTGGACCGAAAATACCTACTAAAAGCACACCAAATCAACGTTTTGTATTCCCCCAATTACTTTTTAAAACTAGACCGATTTAATTACTTTTTTCATTAAAAATTAAAGAAAAGCTTTGGCCGTGTTCGTATGTTTTCCTTTTTTTCTAAAATTTAGCCAAATTAGTTTTCTGGATGTTTGAAAACAGCGGAAAATCTGGCGAATTTTTTCGATTTTTGTGGGCTCATATCTTTTTTATCAATTAATTTATGAAAAAACAGAAAACATAGAAACATGCTAATAGTGGCCATAGATTTTTGTAATAAAAATTATTGCTCTACTGGCTTTATCCGGGCGACTACGTTTGTATTGAAAAACGGCCCTTGTATTTCCTCTTAAGGTCCGATAGGTTGGCATTTATGTGTCGATAAGCATCGATCGTCTATTATGAATCGCCTATGCAAACCGTAAGCGCAAGCGCGCGACAGTATATATATACGGGCCTGACGAGCCGCCGCGCTCATGTATTTGTTGTTATTTAAACATAGTAATTAAGTATATCATTTAATGAATTCAAACTCAGTAAATATGTCTATAAATATTTAGTAGCTTTAAAACAAGCATAAGAAAAATATTTAAAATGTCCGTAGTTTCGTCGTTATATTGAAAATATATTTCGAAAAGATGTAGGTTTGTGATTTTTTTTTCTGTCGAGCCAATTTAGTTTAATCGTGTGACCGATAACGTATGTGACAAGACTAGATTCTTAGCTAATACACATATTATTTTTAAACTTTTAAACGCTGTTTTCTAAATATCGGATGGGTTTTAAAAACTCCAAAACGCTGCCTCTTAGGACTACGTCGCCTTAAGGCAGTGTTAAAACAACAATAAAGTATTCAATACCTATAAACATGTCATGCGAAGACAAAAAATGGCTACCTGGCCCCCAGTTCCGCTAATTTACAAATGAATTATGGATTTAGAAAATTATTTTGCTAATGATTTCCGCTTGTTAATATACCGGCCTAGATACCTTCACCACACTACCCGCACTAACACTGATTTGAGGAAGCACCTGCACCACACTAACACTGATTGAGCAAGCACTATTTGCAAATTTATATTAAATGCATGCAGTACAGTTAATGCAATATATATTAAATGCATGCAGTACAGTTAATGCAATATAATAAATAGTGCTTGCTCAATCAGTGTTAGTGTGGTGCAGGTGCTTCCTCAAATCAGTGTTAGTGCGGGTAGTGTGGTGAAGGTATCTAGGCCGGTATATTAACAAGCGGAAATCATTAGCAAAATAATTTTCTAAGTCCATAATTAGTTATGGATTTCCGCAAAGTAACGCCTGAGTCTATTAATTTTTTAATTTACAAATGGCTCAATAGCATCGCAATCGTATATTTTGACACATTTAATATGGAAGTAATGTCAAAATATACGATTGCGATGCTATTGAGCCATTTATAAATTAGCAGAATTGGGGCCCTGAAATGTTGGTAAAAATAATGTATCTAAATCGTTAAACGTTTCTTAAGAAGACTTTACATTTTAATAGTGAAAAACAATTTCATAAAATAGTCAGTAGCTTTACAAATTTTCAACTAAAGCAAACCAGTTTTTCCAGTTCAAACCGGTGAAAACTTGATGGAAACAAGCATGATGTTTGCAATTCCGGTTTGTACAAGTTTAAAATTTTAACAAAAGAACCGTTGAAATCGATGCCGATCCTATAAATAATTCAGCGTCAGAATATTATTTCAGATAAAAACGAAGGGAAATCCAATTTGTTACATTCCTGACCCTGTAACGCGTTTATGTTGATTGCGTTACTTACCCTTTTCAATCAAAGCAGTGTTGCCAGTTCTAATCTGTCTGACGAATACGGCACCTACTTATTTAAAATCGAGAAGAAAAAGGCGCGATAACCTGTGGAATTTAATCATATTATAAAGAAACCTACACTATGTATTAATGTAATATTTTTCTTAATATTAATATTAGGGGTTAAAGTATGAAATTGCCGTTTTGTATGGACGAAATAGAGAAAAGTCATTTTTCCATACCAAAAATTTTTTAGTTTTTTTAAAAACGCCTAAACCGTTTTCGATGCAATTAAAGGTGAAAGTTAGATGGTTATAAAGCTTCGCATTATAGTATTTAAATTTCTGAAAATCAAAGTATATAATACAAATATACTTAATTGAAGCAAGAAGGTCAGCTAACACATGTAAGGGGTCTTTTCAACGACTTCTTTTGAAGTAATAGGCACTAGTATTGCATTTTTTTTTAGTCAAAAATTACTTTATTTAGTTTTTGATACAATACAAAAATAATTACGCAATAATATGACTATACTTAAAAGCTATAAACAAAATAAAAAGTGGGAAAATATTCGGCAATTTCATACTTTAACCCCTATTATTAATTATTAGACCTGAGCTTTACATAAATGTTTTTAGGGTTCCGTACCCGAAGGGTAAAAACGGAACCCTATTACTAAGACTTCGCTGTCTGTCCGTCTGTCCGTCTGTCCGTCGCTCTGTCACCAGGCTGTATCTCGAGAGCCGCGATAGCTAAACAGTTGAAAATTTCACAAATTATGTATTTCTGTTACCGCAATAACAACAAATACTAAAAACAAAATAAAATAAATATTTAAGGGGAGCTCCCATACAACAAACCCGTTTTTTGGCCTTTTTGGTACGGAACCCTTCGTGCGCGAGTCCGACTCGCACTTGGCCGGTTATTTTTTATTCTTAGAATTGTATTTTCAATTTAAACTCATAATTTATTTTCTAAAAAATACTCGTAAAATTTACTTCACGAAATTAAAAAACACTCGTACTCATACATATTATTAACTTCACGAAATTGATGTGGGATAAAAACTACGCTCACAGTTTCTTTATTGTTTTCCAATTCACTCTGCAGTTTTGGTGCCATCAAAGATCAAAGAGTGTAGTGTTTGACGTCTGTTGAATAGGCGATGGCCATGACAAGGTCACGAATTGACAAGGGTTTGGAAAAATATTTTTACACTCAACTAAAACCGTAACCAATTCATACCGACGCTTTTGTGCTTTATAGTTGTCTAGAAAACAGGATAAATAAATGTGGACAAATAAATGTGGACAACATCACATACATTGTTCTGACCCCAATTTGAATAACTATTTAAAGCATTCGTATTTTGGAAACCAGAGACAACGAAGGTACCACAAACACCCAGACCCGAGAAAATGTAGAAAAACTCATTTTTTCTACATTGACCCGTCCGGGAATCGAACCCGGGACCTCGGAGCAGGCGACACCTTGAAAACCGGTGTGTACGCCACTCCGCCACGGGGGTCGTCGATAACTTTCATAATTTCGTAGTAGGCAAGAATTTGGTTAATTTACGTCATTTTAAATGTACATATTGTTTTAAATAGTAATTCTTTACATAGTAAAACAGTTAATAAACTCAACAAAAATATAAAAAGATTGATCTTCATTATACTTCTTGTCGTGTGTACTACAAACACACTCACTTATAGAATTGATTTTACAAAATAAACAGTAGTTTTTCCTAACGGTAAAAAAGTCACCCAGTGTATTCCCACAGGCTATTTTAGCCATGTTTATAGTGAAATAGTTTCCGAATTAGAATAGAAAATATTAAATGTCTAAATATCCGCCGACTTTGCGATTTTGCAGCTTATGATATTCTGCGAATATGTCGATAGAAAAACAATTTCGCTTGTTGCTCCTTACCGATATTAAAAACGCAAAAGTTTGGATGAATGGATGTGTAAAACTCTTTCACGCATAATCTTCTGACCTGATTTTGATGAAACTTTGCAGTAATAAAGCTTAAACATTGAAACAATATTGAAATAATAAATTCCGTATAGTTACCGCGGAAACACAGCATAACTGTTGTATTTTGTATGAAATCACGTGACTCAGACTAAAGATGGCACTGCTGGTTGGTAACCATATCATTTTTTAAGCCAACATTAGTTTCTCTCTGCTGATCCCAAAACCGAAGTCGCGGTCAAACGTTATAATATTTTAAATTTTTGCACTGAATGTTCACATTAAAAAACAACAATATCATCCACATACAGTGAAATTTTCCCTAGCAATTATTTACAAAATGCCGAAAACCCCGAAAACATTCCCGAGTTAAAATAGTTATTAATAATTCACTACGTTCTGTTCCTTTTGGTGTTCCGTCGGCAGCTGTTTTACCGCTTTGATTAATTAAACGATGGTTTTTGTGTAAAATGGGAATGCCTAGGGTCGGCCAGGTGGCAGGGTTTTGTCTGAGATAAGCCTTATTTTAACTTTAGTTGCATTGCCAGTATAATTAGTAAAATACAATACGAAGTAAACCAGACTAAACAGACAACGGTAGGTCAACCTACCCAAAAAGTTAAAGGTCATTGAATTGATTTTCGACTTTAAGTCCAACAGGTAGAGATCAATATCAATTCAAAATCAAAATTGACGTGCTGTTGTGCAAAAATAGTTTATTGTTTATCGAGAGCACGTCACGATACAACCAGTTTGATAATGTTATTGCAATTTTATACAGAGCTTGCACATCAGGCTACACATTTTTGTTGCAAAATCGTACCTATTTCATTGACATAAGATGCCGCAGTGCTTAGGCTACAGTCCTGCTGTAGGTACTCCTTAAATAATATTCAAATAAATCGAAAAATAATTGCAGGGGCTTAATAGAGTCATTCCTAATTTATTAGGGTTGCCAACCCTTTGGATGCCTACGAGTCCCCATTATCTATTAAATTAAACCTATTAAAAGTATATCATCAAGAAATCAACTACTGCCATTCTCAAATTAGGCGGCGTATTAAATTCTTCCGGTAATTTTTTGTTAAGAATGTTTACGTCGGACCCTTTCAATTCGTAATTAGAATTGTTGGCTTAATGTAGGCAACCCTAAACAGCAATGCTGACGGTTGATTAATCTCCGTAGGATCTCGACTCTCCTTGTTGTGGGTTGTGACAGTACAACGCCCGATTGGTTTTTTGTTAGTAATTAAGACTGAAATGTTTAGAGAAATAATTCTGCTTTCCTTTAAAATATTGAAGTTTTTTTTTTAATTTTCAAAACTTTTCGAATCGGCTTGTAGTTGTGCAGATCAACCTACCCAAAAAGTTAAAGGTCATTGAATTGATTTTCAACTTTAAGTCCAACAAGTAGAGATCAATATCAATTGAGAAAATTTGACGTTTTGTGGTAGGTTGACGTGCTTTTGTCTGTACACCTGGCAGTTTTCCAGCTTTTGAACAATACCCAATTCAAAGTGAGCATAATGGAAAAATCTTCACGTTTGGCAGGTGGATGGTGATCGCAGTTCAGCCAGTGGAGGAGTGAAAATACCCGCCATTTCCAGTCAGTATCCCTTTTGACGACCTCCGTGGCGTAGTCGCGTGCACACCGGTTTTCAAGGTGTCGCCTGCTCCGAGGTCTCAGGTTCGATTCCCGGACGAGTCAATGTAAAAAGAGTATTTTTCTACATTTTCTCGGGTCTTGGGGTTCGTGGTACCTTCGCTGACTATAGTTAAGCAGGATAGTAAGCTCTGTACCTTATTATTAAGACCAAATTGTACCTATTCTATGCAAATAAATGTTTTGACTTTGACTTTGACTTTGACTTCGTTGTTTCTTTTTTCCACAATACGGGTGCTTTAAATACTTACTTTGGGATCAGATCAATGTATGTGATGTTGTCTACATTTATCATTTACTAGCGAATCCCGCGAACTTTGTATCGCCTCATGATAGTATTTGATTTTCATGTGTTAAATGTCATTGTCATGAAATAAATGTATTTTCTTTCTTCTTTCTTTCAAATATGGCGGAGTTGGAATTTGTATGAAGAAAAAGTTTCTTAGTTAGTCAATTAACGTTAACTTTCCAACGTTTCTAATACTTATTATCCTATTTCCGATGAAGACAAATCCAAAAACACCAAAATCATAATAATCGGTCCAGCCATTCTCGACGTAGGTACCTATATGTGGTGTAACTAACATGACTTCCTTTTATATTATATACAGGATGAAATTTTAACCACCTTCCAAATTTAAATATATTAATGTACGTGACAAAAAAAATGACTTATTTTTTCTTTTGGTATAGCCCAGTACAAAAACGTCAAGATAAAGCACTTAGAAAATGTCCGCCAAAAATCTAAAATTTTTGATGCGGCCGCCTATCAATACTTTTTTTTATTACGATACCGATTCTTAGAACCGTAAAAATTGAAAACTATATTGCGAAAAATATTTCCGGGTGAAAACTTGATTTACATTTTTTACTTCATAAATAAGATACTGAACGCCTACAAAAATTTTGGAAAGTGATAAAATTTCATTCTGTATAGATTTATCATCTATTATTCCTTTAGTCACATTTTAAGACACCCATGGAAAAATGCATTAATATTTTTAAGAGCCGGCACCATACGACTCTAATTATCGTGAACAGTAAGTATCTTCCTTATGACGCGATGGACTTGACCCGTACCTATAAATTGTACTCGTAGATGCAAAAATGCCTCCTTTCGTTAAATTTTAACAAAGACACAAAGGATGCGCCCCGTTGGTCTAGTGGTTTAAATACCGGGCCAAGATCTCGGGGTCCCAGGTTCGATCCCCGGGTCGGGCAACAAAAAAAGTTTCGAATTTTCGAACGTTGCTCGGGTTTGTGATCACCAACCCGCATTTGGCAAGCGTAGTGATTATGCCAGCACACCCATCATTGCTGTGGTAACATGAATTCAATGATGGAGGCCTATTCCCTGCAGTGGGATGATTATAGGCTTACTTAATTTACTTTTTACGAGTACCATACGAATTTAATTATCCTGAACAGTATCTTCCTTAAGACGCGATGGACTTGACCCGTATTGTACTCGTAGATGCTAAAATGCCTCCTTTCGTCAAATTTTAACAAAGATAAAAGATGCGCCCCGTTGGTCTAGTGGTTTAAATACCGGGCCAAGATCGCGGGGTCCCAGGTTCGATCCCGGGTCAGGTAACAAAAAGTTTCGAATTTTCGAAAGTTGCTCGGGTTCGTGATCACCAAAACGCATTTGGCGAGCGTGGTGATTATGCCAATTCAAATCATTGCTGTGGTAACTTGAATTCAATGATGGAGGCCTTTTCCCTGCAGTGGGATGATTATAAATAAATAAATAAATAAATATTTTAGACATGCCTCACTGGGCCACACTGAGCCATCTAGTCCCAAATTAAGGTACTATTAAGTACCCTGTCGTATGGGGTACTAGACAACCGATAAACTTACTTATATACTTTTTTTTTGTAAATACATACTTATAATACATAGAAAACACCAAGACCAGTACAAACAGACATGTTCATGCACACAAATATTTGTACTGTGCGGGGAACAGACGACCATTTGGATCAGTGATAGTTAACGCTGCTTCTGAGCCAGCCATGGGTCGCGGGTTCGATCCCCGCACAGTACAAATATTTGTGTGCATGAACATGTCTGTTTGTACTGGTCTGGGTGTTTTCTATATATTATAAGTATATATTTACAAAAAAAAAGTATCTCGTAAGTAAGTTTATCTGTTGTCTAGTACCCCATACGACAGGGTACTTAATAGTAGCTTAATTTGGGACTAGATGGCTCTGTGTGGCCCAGTGAGGCATGTTTTAAAATAATTATAATTATTATTATAATTATAAACAATCGATTCATCGTAAGCTAATGTCAGTTTCATACATTTGTCATCTATTCGTCTAGCGCAAAACGATATGAAGCCATTTGTCTAAGGCCGAAGGATTTATTTTTGTCTAGACGCTCCTAAAATGTCATCTACATCTAAGTACAACTCTTTGTTTTCCAAGAAATCTAAGGCATTGCAATCTCTCATAATATTCTTAGAACTGAAATCCGCGAGTTCCCAAATATCCTGGCCTCTGTCCAGAAACCGCTGCCAGGCACTAAGTGTACATTCAATTTTTACCTCCCTTATTGAACTAATCGTCTTAAAAGGTTCTGTCAAATCAAAGAACTCATAATTTCCGACTGCTCTTTAAGCAATCAAATTGGGGAAATTAAAAATACACTTCTATGAATAAAAATTTCGACGGTAATAAGTACGCTTCAAAACCGTAACCCATCTTTTCCGGATTACTGCTTTAACTATTGAGTACCAACACATTGTTTGTGTTGTCGAATTTACTCAAGGCTGTAAAGCCTTGACTAAATCCGAAAATATTGAAGAAAAGAGTTTCTTTAATATTTTCGGATTTTTTACCTCCAACAACCAAAAAATTTCGACCGCTTCAGATGGAATTCGAACCTACAACCCTCTGCTTTTCGACTGTTCTAAAGCTACCGAGACATTCTATGAGTTAAGGAATTTATACAAGGCTTCATCAATTAATTTACTCAAATGTATCAAACAAAATAAATTTATTGTAACGAATAGTGCTGAGTCATGCCTGCCTGAAAGAATTTCTCCTCCTCTTCCTATAGTTATCGCAAAAGACGCGCTGCAAAGGAGTTCTGCCGAAAGAAAACGGGCGTCTTTTCTCCACTATTGGTCAAAATGCGATCACATACCCTCCTGTATCTAATATGTGGAGGTTATAGCAAAATCTCCCCTTCGGATAGGCCGTGTCCAGCTGTAAAATAATATACTCGTACTCTGGTTAATTATTTTGTTGCATACTGAGTATAAGGAATATCTAATGTACGAGTAGGATACTGTCTGCCGTAAAAAGCTCTACTTTGAATGAGAAACTAATTTGCCACTACTTTTGAACTGTAATCAAGGTCAATACGACATCTTACTATCGGACAACGACGACCCGGTTGGCTTAGTGGTGCGGTAGTCTATCTACCACGCCAGAGTCTTGGTTTTTAAAACTATATTTTCCAATCTAGCTAGAATTGTTCAGTCGTGCTTTGTAAAGCCGTTAGTTTTATGTCAAGAACCTGTTTCTTTCTTTCAAGTCACGTCAGGGACCTGTAAAAGGTAGCTTGGGAAACTCTAACACCAAAATTATCTGTGTACGCTAATGATACGACATGCAGGAAAAGATAATTAACAACTTAAACGTTACAACAGCAAAAAAGTAAAAGTTATTTCTTAATCAGACGTAGTTACATGCACTTGGCATGTCCGCCAGCAGAATTATGAAGGAGGTCCTTGTTTCAAGGCACCGCAGGATACTCCTGGACCCACTCCAAGGTCGTAAACTTTGCATAACCCGCGGGAATCCCCCTTACGCCCGAAATACATCGAGCAGAAAAATATATTAGGTGTGCGCTCCTGTTTATTTTTATTGAGCCACAGTTTCTCAAAAAATATTTGATTAAATATGCCATAAAGCACACCCATGATAGAGATGGGTCGTTCCGATCCCCGAAAATGAGGGGACAAAGTCATATGTCAATTTAACAGGTGCCGCAGGCCGTAGGAGAGTTCTGGTGTAATCGATCCTGACTGTCTTCATTTTAAAAACTTGGTTTCTGGGTCGGAACAATACGTAAACCAAATTAATGTTCAGTTTTAGCAAAGCTGATAGACTGAATAAATTGAATTATTGAGCTTTAATATTTTCCTAGAATACATTGAATTACATCCTTGCTACTCTAATAATGCAAATGCAAATACTTTTGTTATATTAGAATCAACGTAAAAATAAAACTTTTATTTGTCATACCCTTTTCGTGGTAACACATCTGTTTCCTCGACGTTATATTGGACAAAGAGCCGATGAAATTTCACCTGATTTTAGTTGTGATGCGCGATATTGAAAGAATCGCAATTTAATTTTGAAGGTAAATTTCATAGCGTTTTATAGACAGATTACTTACCTACATTTTTATTTTAAAACGACTTCATAAGAACGACGACCTTTCAGAGTTTTCAGCCCAGTTTTTTTTTATTACTTCAGATTTAAGCTGTATAAATATAATCATTCGAATGCTTTCTGATTCAATCTGAACTTTAATTACAAATTCGTTTCGTAAAGTTTTTTGCGGTGAAACTAAAATCGTTTTGGCAATACTGAACGTTTTGTAGTCTAAAAGATAATTTACACTCCCAACCATTATCCGTATCGTTACAATTATAAAATGACAGCCGGTTCACCGGGCGGATACCGCCACAGATCCGGGAAATTGGCTAACATTAACTTAATCGTGGATGGCTTTGTGTCAAATTGTGTCAAGTTAACTCTTGTAACGGCTTTCATTTAAATCAGTTCATTTTGTTAAGTCATTTAGAAGTAATTTATGAATTTACCAGCTGTGGTTCGCGAATTCGTACGCCTGAAATTTAGAAATTAAAATTTTCCTTGAGCACCGTCTTTTTTGGCATTGCAGCGCCAAATTCAATGCAGATCCGTTCAGCCGTTCTGGCGTGATTGAGTAACAAACATGGTACGACAGAAGTAAGATTATATTTTTAAAGTTGCTTAAAGTTTATCATGCGTTGGCTTTTATAACTTGATCATAAGAAATTATATAATCTCATATTACGTTAACATTTTTATCTTCAATCATTAACTTTATTAGTAAGTAAAACGATAATTTTAAGAAGGTTAAAGACCTAATGGTTTTTCATTTTGTAAATATAAAAACTGACACAATTAACTATAAAATGGTTAGTAAACTATACATCCTTTACATAATCTTGCTTAAAGGAGTCTCCTTACCAAACAATCCGGACTATTAATGACCTTGTCAACAACAAAACTTACCTGAAACAATAAAAGAAACAGTTAAAATCGTAACAAAATATATCTTTATTTTAAAAATCTTGATAACAACACAACGATAACACACGGTCCTACTTCGGTCATAACCGTAACTTCTCTAGGTAAGCTGGCACCATCCTATGCTTCCTCTTTAATCTAGGGTTCAGTGTTTTTTTATTTTTTAAACTATTTCATAGCTTCTATCGCGGGCCTTGAGCGTGGAGACCGAATCCAGAAATACGTAACGAAAACAACCTAACCTAACACTCGGGGCGAGGCACGATCGAACAATTTTGAATTTCCGAAATTTAAAAGAATTTGGAAGAAAATAAGGATTTTGACAGTATGGTTGCCTATGGTATCTGCCAAAATAACAGAAAAATTTAATTACAAAAGTCAAAATTAGAAAATACATAAAATTATAAAATTAAGCTTTTGCATAGCTTCTATCGCGGGCCTTGAGCGTGGAGTCCGAATCCAGATAATTGATAAAAAATGCTATGCAATAGCTTTACCGCGGCAGTCTCCGAGTGCCACACGTCTTTTTTTTATTTGTTAAGGACAACCAACAAAGCATACACCACACATTAACATACTTAATATTAAAACCCAATTTTACAGTGTTGCCTTACTTATAGGCTGCCACGACATTCACAAAAATACTGCTGAAAACAGATATATAGCTTATGTTAATTTGAAGAAACAGTAAACAAAATAGCTTGCCAAGTTTAAAAAAATATATATTTTTTTTTAATTAAAAAAAAAATTACCACCTCTCAATTTAAAATGAATGAGGACTTAAATTTACGTAGCGAATAAGACATATCAACATCGGACGAACGAAAAAGTTTACTGAATTTGGACTGAATCCTATCAATGGCGGAAAAATGACCCAGGTTAGTCCTAAAAGTGTTAAGGCAAGAGCAAGCCCATCAACAATTTAAAAAAACTTCGCTAGGTACGTTGTATAGAAGTGCTAAGTCCATTTTCTACACATCCCAGGTTCCATTTCCAGTCAAATTGATTTAGGATACAATAATTATTAGCCCATACATCAGCCTATACTAAAATCAATTCCTCGGCAGCTTTTGCATGTATTATATATACCTATCTCTATTTCACTAAATTATGACATAAAATTTTTTACTACGCCTATATTGGCATGTGTCATGTGTTGCTTGTGTCAGTTTGTAACATTAAGACGCTAACATCATATTTATTATATCAAAGCGTTTGACTAAGGGGTAATTAAAAAATGACATTTATTTCTCTTCATAAACTTTAAATGGACATTAACAAGGTTTGTAAATGTAATACCCGTAGATGTAACGCGCACTCCCTTTAGGTATTTAGTGTTATGTGCAAGAATTATTATTGAAAAAGTAAAATTAAAATCTATTTCAACCAATGTCCATTGTCATCGCATTGCCAAACGAAATGGTAAAATAATTTTCCTATCTCACTAAAACAGATTCGGCTTCCAATTTCTCAATGCCCACGTATCGGGTAGTGGCACGTAAAACAAAGAAACGGATTACACAGATGAACCAGTGACTAACAGGCACATTCAGATTGAAGCCAGGAAGTAAAAAAGACTACCATTCATTTGCCTCTGTCGTGCGATGACTCTATTTTTACCTTGTCAATTCAAAGCTGAATCCCGATTGTACGTTATGTTTGCTTTTTTAACCTAACTCTCTAGTATTTGGTTTTGACTAAAACTTCTGACTAAAATTAAGCAATGTTGTGATTATGTAACATCGAAGAAAAAGATAAGGTCAGGGATACGTTGCCCGAGAATCCACGAAGAAGTAGTGCGGCAGACCAAGACGCAGATGTTGGAATGAACTGGAATTTTCGAAGGACTGTTCTACCTAAGTGAAGAGGCGGAAGAGAGAGTTTCGTCCAGCAACAAGATTCTGATGCTGGATAATGGATAGCCCTATGCGTGATTAAGACATTTGACAGTAAACTACTTGTGTCATTACACTGCAAGGATTTTCGTCAGAAAATTTTGTCAAACAGGTAATTGAGATAATTTTGCAAAAATACGAGTAAACGTAGGTAATAACTAGGTTCAAACAAAATATTTTTTTAACAACAAATATTATTACCAATATTTTGTCCATGCGCTTTTTTATTGGTTGATTCTTAACTCTCATCTGTAATACCGTGACTTTGAATGTCTAATTAATTAGTAAAATATTCCATCCTTCCTTAGGGTTATTGCTTGGGGTTATTGCAAATGTTTCCCTTTAATGCTGATGTCCTTTTCAATGTGGTTAAAAAAATTCACACTGATAAAAAGTGACATATCATTTGTTGCTTTTTTATCCTGTCAAATGCAGAAGCATACATACAAAAGGGCAGCATTGATCAAATTTTTCAGCTTCCTAGCTTAGCTTTATTGAAATTTTTTTACAAAGTGACGATAATGACAACAATGAAATCTAAGTAATTTCTGTAACCTCTGATTCCGTGTAAAGCAATATTTTTGCATAGTAATAAATATGAGAAATGTTTATTGACATTAAAAATATGTCCTCTAGAAATAAATAAATCTTGAAACCTACTCTAAAAGATTTTAGCTTTTCAGAGTCTTAAACTTAAAACCAATGCACTTCTAGATGACCTTTTTTAACTTTCTATTTATTTGTACTTACACGTACAATAGTAGGTTTATACAGTGATCGTTAAGAGAAACAACACGTGGAAAGAATGGCACTATCTCTTTTAGTCCTTTAGTCATCCTCTACAAATCCTACGACCTGCCTCATAAGTGTGGCAAATATTGCTACTCGTATATTCTCCGATTGTATGTCCAGTAAACTAATGAAGGCTGATAACACAAATTTATACGAGTATTATGTATTTTCGAAAATAGAAGCGTAAAGATACTGGCACTTCATACGACACGATGACCTTATAATGTAAAAATAAACACACCTTTTTAAAAACACGTGTTTTGGCTTACGATAGTAAATGCCGGTTAATAGTGGAAGGCTGAGCAAAATGACCTTTATCTATTTGTGACTGAATCTGCGTTGACTAGCTGACCTAACAGTGACTAATGAAGAGAGGGATGGCGGAGGGCAAGCTTTCATTGTAAATGGCCTACTTTACTGACGCGAATGTTAGGGCGTTGATAGATTTGAGATAGAAAAATGTGAGAATCAAGTCGCTATGTAACCTTTGCTGATAAAGTTAAGGACAGAGCGTCCACTGACAGGATTTCTCGACAAGATTTAAAAATCGAGTCGACTTAAAAATGCTAACCCAATGGTTAGAGAAGTAACCCGGTAGGCGGAGGGCTTTGGTTCAAGTCTCGCCTAAAACAGTCAAAAAAGGAATTCAAAGAATTGTATTTCCAATATAGGTATACTATGACTATCGTTATTTGCTTTCATATGTTAGAGGTAATATCGAAATAAAGCCATTGATAAAACTCCGCCGAATTATAAAGCCTTATAAAATTGTTGACACAAACAAAATTTGGTACATAGCTCAATTAGTTAGAGGATTCTTTTTTTTACATAAACGGGATATCTCAGATTTTGGGCACTGTTATTGGTTAATTCACTATCCGCTTCTCTTAACTCGGCTCTGCTCCGCTTTTGTAACGCAGCCTAATAGTCTAAGATCCCACCATACAACGACCTTCACCGAGCTGTTTATTGGATGAAAAGTATTTTATATACAATTAATTATGCCAATAAATATATTGCAAATGGGTTGACTAAAAAAATTCAGTCCAGAGTATGATTAATTGACAATTATATTTTTTATTTTAATTTAGATTTTTTTACTGGTTTGGTTAATAGACAAATTTCATATAGGTTGACTATTTTTTTCCCGTCACAACTCTTGAGTAGGCAGATATAAACAGCTAAATCGAACTAGTAACTTGCACCGGTCTGGTTAATTAAATAAAGTTAAATACAAATAAATATTATTCATTTATGAACACGGTGGTATACGGTTGAAAGCAAAAAAAAGTCATGAAATTCGGTTGTCAAATTTTAAAAATTCTACTCTGGACTGAATTTTTTTAGGCAACCCATTTGCAATATATTTATTGGCATATTTAATTGTATATAAAATTCTTTTCATCCAATAAACAGCTCGGTGAAGGTCGTTGTATGGCGGGATCTTAGGCTATAATAAAAACACACGCACCGACACGACAGACTTATTTGTTTATTCACGTCATTTGAAAACATTTCTACGGTTAAAGATCACACCATAAGCTTGTTGGTTTATAGAAAAGTAATTACCAAATAAAACATTTAAAGGCAACTTTGTCAAGCCATTTAAGACGGCATTAAGGTGTAAGACAAATTATATTTTTATTGTTCAAATAAAATATAAGTACGAGATATAGGTACTTTGATCATTTTATATTTTTTCAACAAAGAAAGAATGAATTATCTTAATTTTGATATACAGACAACGGCAGGTCAACCTACCCAAAAAGTTAAAGGTCAATAAATTGATTTCCAACTTTAAGTCCAACAAGTAGAGATCAATATCAATTAAGAAAATTTGACCTTTTATGGTAGGCTGACGTGCTGTTGTCTGTACAATATTTGGCTTGTTTATGTGTATAGAATAATGGGTCATATTATATTTGTTATTACTCAATCTATGCGAGAGAACGTTTTTAGCTAGTATACTTCAAATTAATTAATCTTGACGGTTTTTATCAACGGCTTTACTAATTGACTTTGTGCTTAGTGGTCGAAAATATCCAGTAACCTGGAACGACTGAAATTACGCTATATCTCCGACAGTTTAGGATTTAATCAAGATATTACCTTTGACTAAAACATATTTGTTAAATATTTCTTTAAGTATGATATGTACATCTAATAACTTAAAGTCGTGTTACTGATGAAAACGTTTTCAAAAGTACGAGTATAACGAAAATTTTATAAGAATGTTTAGTTACTTAAAATTTCCCACATTCAAAAGCAAATTCATAAATTCAGATTTGCATTAACCACGACTCTTTCTCGGCAACGAAACAATTTTTCACGTTAGTAGAATAATTTAATTGTCATTCCTTTTCTCGTATAAAACGAGCAACAAATTCTCGCAGTGTTTTCCCTCGTTACCTAACTGTCTTCAGCGGACAGACTTATAAATCAAGGGAATATTCCCGAGGAAAACTGTGCCTAGACGAGAAAACGATTGTATGAGTGGCATTATTGAAGAATTCGTTGATCAGTCAAGCTGGCCGCTGACAAGCGGGAATCGCATCTCATCGCTCATTTCCGAACTCGATTAGAGGCGTTCCGAAATGAAATTCCTGTTTTATGAATTCATCTGCTGAATTATTGCAATATAAAAATATGTTGATTTGTGAATTTCAGCTTTTTGTTTAGATGCGAACAAAACCTTTGTTGTCCTTTATGTTCAGCATCGAAAAAAATGAAAGAGCAAAAATGTTTTTTCCACTATTTTGTCAAAAGCATCATCGGGCCCCAAAAGGAGTAATTTACACGGTTTTTATTATGCTTCGCCGCCTTCTCCTGTCCATTAATATTAGAGAGAAGCTGGGGCCGGGACAAATTGTCCCCATTCGACTGGAGACACCTCATTATTTTCAATGAAGACGAGAAATTTGCGTTTCTCGGAGACAGTTCTTTTTACGTCATTAGCGATTCGTTGATGCAGCCGTTTTTGGTTGACCACCTCTACACCAAAGAAGCGTTTCTACTAGAAGTCTTTGTACCTTCTGCTGTTTGACGAGTATATTCATCAGATTTGTTTTAATAATTGCTAAGTCTATCACAGGTTAGCTGATATACCTACCGCAAAATAACTAGGTATTTAAACAAAAGCAGTTCTATAAACGTAAATTATGATAGGAAATTTATTGGAAACTGTTTTTAAACAAAGGAAAGCCTCAACGTCTAGACAATGTATTTAAGACCTATCTAAGTCGGTCGAAATTAAAGGGATGGTATTTTAATTGGAATAATTATTGAACTCACTTCTATTGAAGTTGTGTCACATTTTTTTCTGCTGCAAACACAAGGGCTGTTTTTCCATACAAACGTAGTCTCCTGTTTCCTCCCTGGATTATGCCAGAAGAGCTATAATTTTTATTACAAAAATCTGTGGCCACTGTTGGCATGTTTCCATGTTTTCCTTTTTTTCATAAATTAATTAATAAGAGAGATATGAGCCTTCAATAATCTAAAAAATTCGCCAGATTTTCTGCTGTGTTCAAACATCTAGAAAACAAGTTTGGTTAAATTTTACGATTTTAGCAAAATATACGAACACGGCCAAAGCCTTTCTTTAATCTTTAATGAAAAAAAGTATTCAAATCGGACTAGTTTTGAAAAAGGAATCGGGGGACTACGAAACGTTGATTTTGTGTGCTTTTAGTAGGTATTTTTGGTCCAAGATGCAGTTGTATCTATCGCGCTCTGCGGGGAGGCGTTCGCGACATCAATAGATTTTACAAATACCTATTTTTCAATTCTCCTGCCCATTGTTTTTTGTCTTAATCTTGTTTAAATGGGCATGCGTTGTCATACATAATAAATAGAATGTTGTGGGATCGAGTCCCATCCAGTCATCGCCAACAGTCGAAATTTTTATTCAAAGCATTGTATTCAGAATAAAAATTGTTTTTTAAGCTAATAATAGGGACTGATGTTTCAATAGTTAGATGAGAAATATTCGTCGAATAAAACACAATATGGATAATTTGAAACGTCACCTATCTGTCAGCAATCATTTATGTAAATGTCATTTTAAAATCGGTCGTTTTAACTTAATCAGTCTGATAAGTTTTATCTGACGTTTGAAAAATCTGCCCTTAGCTTAATGCGATTTAAGTACATACTAATATTATTTTTACTACCGATAGGCTATTTTAATTTATCCAAATTTAAAATTCCATGCGTGTTTGGAAGTTGCGGGCAGGATCTGATTCTTTGTCCTATAAAAACAAGACAAAAGATTTTGAATAAGATATAACCAAGACAGAGACAAAAACTCTACATTTTGAATATCCTACAAATAACATTTACTCAATACACACTTGCAAAAAGCAACTCATGAATATTTTAATTAAAACATCTCCATAAGACGTAAACATTATACCAAGCGGAGACATCATTACATCTATGAATGAACTTGAAACACAAAGCAGGAATTCTCGGAGGCCGGGTTGCTCATTACGATCTGCATATATGGTTGTATTGTCTCACGGCATATAATTTTGTATTTTTTCCAAGAAAATGCACGACTGAACCACAAAAGCGTTTGACGTAGTAGGTGTACTTGAAATGGTGCTAGATACTGAAACAAGTAGCAGGGAGAGCCAAGCAGAGGTACGTGAAGTGTATTATTTTATTTTCTTTTATTCAGGAAATCAACGGCGATACAGAAACTAATTTACATTTGAATAACTTAATGAAATACGTACAGCTAATTACAGATTTCCACGGGTTATATAAACACAACAAAGGTAGGTACTTGAAAAAATTAAAAAAGGAAAGGTAACAAAAATTATAAAAAAACAAAAACAAAGTATGTGTGTGTGTGTGTGTGTGTGTATGTGTGCGCGTTTGTGTATGTGTGTGAGAGAGAGAGTGAGTGTGTGTTTGTGTGTGTGTGTACCTTATCAATGAGACATCATTGACTCAAGGCCTCAATGGCATGAGCCCTAAATGCCGCTTTATTGTAGTTAAATATGTCAACCTCACTAAAGACCCTGTTATACAATCGTGGCAAGCGTGACAGAGGAGCGTTTCGTGCGTACCTAGTGGTGCTGTGCGGTTCATGAAGAAGCGGCGACTACCGACGCGCGACGCCGCGAACGACTAGATGGCACTCTAAAATTCACCCCTGCAACTAGTTCGGAACAATCTACGCAGCTATTGATGATATCGTACAATAAGCTAATATCCATGAGCCTTCATCTATTAATATAGAGTTTGTATTCTCACTGGCTGCAAAACTTACATCGGTCAAAAAATTAGTTATTATCATTGTTACTATCATTATCAGCCTATCGCAGTCCACTGCTAGACATAGGCCTTTTCAGTTGCACGTTTACGTGAACTTTTTAATGTTTTTATTAACACTTATTATCCTATTCCCGATGAATACAAATCCAATAAAATCAAAATTATAAAAATCGGTCCTTAATAAAATAAAAATCGGTTCTCGACTTATAAGTGGTGTAACTAACACGACTTTCTTTTATATATATATAGATTCTTTTACATAATAAGATTAACATTGTATTTATCCGTAAAATTAAATATTTGCTAGAGACAGTTATATAAATGATACAATACCAAAAAAAGTTTGAATTCAAACGAATTGAGAGAAAAGCATATTTGAAATAATATATTATTAAGTATATTCATCTTATATATAAAATTCTCGTGTCACAATGTTAGTTACCTTACTCCTCCGAAACGGCTTTACTGATTTTTACCAAATTTTATATGCATATTCAGTAGGTCTGAGAATCGGCTACTATCTATTTTTCATACCCCTAAGTTGTTCCCCTTAACATTTTTTTTTAATTTTTGGACAAAAGTTTTTTGTTTTTATTTTTCTATAATGTGGCATTAAAAATACATACAACCCTAAATTTTTACCCTTTTATCACCAACCCCTATTTTTTAATAGCCATTTTAGTAATTTAATATTATTTATGGCAAAACAACGTTTGCCGGGTCAGCTAGTAATATATTCCACGCAATGCAAAATATCGGGCACCAAATAGGTACAACCTTAGGTACAACATGGACAACCCCCTTACAGAAGATATGTTTAAAATCAAGATTGCAATACCAAAATCTCATACAGTCCCAAACATTGTCTTACAAGAGGTAGGCAGGCTTAAAGGAGACAAAGTAACATTTAATCAACACACTTGACCTAAGTGAGTCGCTGTTTAACGCTACTAAATGTGAATTTCGCGACATGTTTACAGCTTAAACATTATTCAACGCCACGCAAATGTATTTAAATTTTCCTTACAAAGTTATAAGATCAAAATACATAGCATTTACTTGGTCAATCATTAAACATCTCAAGCTTATAGGTTGAGACAAAAGGCTGTTTTAATGTTTCGTATGTTTTGTATAATCTTAATTTTTATACCGAGGACTCGGCGAAATCGTGGCCAAATGGTCGTAGAAGCCATTCCTCTATAAAAGGCACGGACTGTATAATTTTTAGTGTCAATTTTTGGAACGAAGATCCTTATCGCGCGTTGCGAAAGGGGGCTAGACGGAAAAAATTGTAACGACACTTTTTTAACGACACTTTTTGCTATAATTGTAACCCGTGCGGCGTGCGCGTGTTTAGAGAGAGAGCGAGATTGAGAGAGAGAGAGAGAGAGAGACAGATAGAGAGAGACAGATAGAGAGAGAGACAGAGATAAAGTTTATTTATTTAAAAATAAATTTTATTACAATTCCTTCACTAAAAAGGAACTTCGTTCCATACGGGTGTCCCTTGACACCTCTCAAGTTTTTATTTTGTACTAGTCTTTTCTTTCAAAATATTTCAAGGTCTAAAGTATATTTTACTTCAGACCTTGAAAAATGAATTAGGGTAATTTGTATCTCACGGATGGGGCGCAGCTTTCCCGCGCGGTACAAGTGTAGTGCACGAGAGCAGAGCCGGGATCGAAAAGCTAGTAGTCTATAAATAAGTAAATTAATGGTTAAGATTACTGACACATCATTTTAGGTGGGATTCCACATTGATTGCCCTTCATTTTCTCAAGCGTAACAGTTGCAAAAAAGTATTTAATAAGGCCAAAGTCTCAAAATATTTTCGGATACTTTTATTTTACGATATCTACTTTATGTGACCCTACTCAGTCTCACTGGTTTGATACAGAACCCCACATCCTCATTATATTCTAAGCAATGCGGAGACAGTTTTGTATTCTATGCGGGGGTATTAGGTACCTTTTCCGTTTCCATTTTCCATCCCATTCATCCCAGTTGCGGCGGAATGAAACAAAGCGAAATACTCGTAGTTAGGAAAGTTTCGAAACATCGTATGAATGTCGCGAAAAGGAAACGACAGTTTCAAGTTAATCGACTCTATGTAATGTTATGACAACGATTATCAAAACTTATTCATGGAGAACCAAAATTGTTTTTACTAGCCTTTGTCCTTTAACAATTTGGAGCATCTGGAATATTTGAAGCTATTGCCATCACGAACGAGTCTTATTATGAACGTCAAACAATGGATACGCAGATCTCGAAGTGAGATAATTTACAGGATGGTATTGGCCTTATGGGCATGGCACGTTCAAAGTGGTTTTCAATTATTTTTTCCATACTACATTTTGGTTCCATAATCCATACGTAAAGCCGGACTACTTTACGTATGAAACCAAATATGTTAATGCCTTATATAAACTTGAAAAATTTTGTCTCAGGCGGGACTCGAACCCGCATCTCCTCGCATGCCGGGCGATGAGAGATGCGGTCCCGCCTGAGACAAAATTTTTCAAGTTTATATACTGATATTAGAAGTGCAATTAAGTTGCTAAAATATCAAATAAAATGTTAATGCCTTGTAAAGTAACAGCCTATTTTCCAACAATTCACTTTTTTATCCCCTTTTTTACAACCAATGGGGCGTTGAACCTTAATAATGTTTTATACATTACAATGCAATTGAAATTTCGAATTCGAACACTCCTTGCCAAATTATTTGTGAGAATTGTTTAGTATTAAAATCGTTAAATTTCTTATAAATTTCACGTAACATAGCACATCAGCTTCAACGGCTACTGCATAATACTTATGCAATACAAGAACACTTCTAATGTAACATCCAGGGATAGTTCGTGAGTCAGCGCGTTTATTTTACACCGTCTAAAGTTGCAGCTAAATTATATTTCAAATATTTCTACGCCATAGAGCAAAATTAAAGACAACTAACGAGTAATGTAAATCTCGAGTGATTCGGACGCAAAATGGATTATCCAAACGAAGTTGTGCTAGAAAAGTTCCCGGGAGTCAGTCTATCTTTACGGATGACCGCGTCGCGTATAGTCGCGATGCGTGCAGGTCCAGGAATATCCTGGGTAATGTAATGAAAGGAGAAACTCTATTATAAAACAAAATTAAATATTATAACTTCTTTATCAAACTGAAAAGGCCTATGTCCAACAGTGGACTGCGATATGCTAATAATGATGATGTTGACCAAAAATAATAATTGGAACAGAAATAAATAAATATACTCAACTGTAAAACAAAGCAATGCCAAGTATATTCGTAACCAGATGTGCGTGTTTATGTGTGTATGTGTTAGTCATTTTATGAGATAAGAGACAAATAATGAAGAACTAATCATTGAATTCAAGTTACCACAGCTTGGATAGTTGTTTGTTCCTCAAACAGGCCAGAACGACTAACGGCTCTACATACAAAATTTGATACGGAGATACTCGTATTAGATTATAAGTCGGAATAGCACTTAAGTTTATTTTTTATCTTGGCAAGATGGTTCCCGCGATATAATTCATTCAAATCCTGCACGCACAAAGTCAGGAGCAGTTGCCTGTATCAATTAATTAATAAGCGAACATCACTCTCTAAAATTGAATATTTCAGCAAACAAAAATGTTTGCCAAACATCACGCGTGTCAGTGAAAACAGATTATTCCAAAAATATTACAAAATATAGCTTTCTTTTAAGTCAAACGTGTATATTACCAAGAATTAAGGGGAAAAACGCGAAAATAAAAGTGGAGATGGCTGATACGCTTTCATAAGCGACGAATTTAATTTCATCAGACCCCGAGACGTTCTACGTGACTCATCTCATACGTGGCTTTTACATACTCCGACTCTAGAATCTTAAACGAGTGTCATATTGTAGTGCATGTGTCCTATAATAGATAGATAGATAGATAATAATAGATAGAAATATAGATAATAATAAAAACACCACTTCTCGTCCTATAAGTTCCGTAAGAGGCGACTGAAGTGCCATATGTGAAGAAGTGCTGGCAGAACAAAACGAGCAGCAGCATTTTATCTTTCGCCATTGGCCGCACTGGGATTGCAAACCTGACATCAAGACTGCAAGACTGGTCATTCTAGAAAAAGTTCTCTTTTTAGAGAGGCCTAGGTCCAGCCACTGTTGACGGCTGATGATGATGGATGAATATAGCTAGCTATTAGATAAAGTCTTTACTCCACAATACATGCATGCAGTCTGACTATGTGAATTGTTCCATATTAGGAGAATTTGAGACACCATCTTTGAATAATGACGCCATCTATTATTAAAATCCCCAAAACACCTTTTCAAGATGATTATTTAAGCACAAAAAGAACAACGCTCTATTCAAATTATTTTAACAAAAAGTTTTAACTTAGAGACAAGCCTGTAATTTTTCCTGATAAGGATAATGTTCACAAGTACAGACAACAGCACGTCAACCTACCACAAAACGTCAAATTTTCTCAATTGATATTGATCCCTACTTGTTGGACTTAAAGTT
This sequence comes from Anania crocealis, assembly GCA_949315895.1. Lineage (NCBI taxonomy): Eukaryota > Metazoa > Arthropoda > Insecta > Lepidoptera > Crambidae > Anania > Anania crocealis. The sequence goes on from OX438868.1 coordinate 5,803,938, forward strand.
GAAAATCAATTCAATGCCCTTTAACTTTTTGGGTAGGTTGACCTGCCCTTGTCTGTACAAACAGAGGCATGCGACATACAATTAGAGCTGCATAAATCGTGTTGTGTAAGGATCTCAAATGTACGTACCAAATAATAAATTTATTAAGAGACGAGACCAAACTCCGCTAAGTACAAGTAGTGTTGTCTTACATGATGGAAAATTGATAATATACACGTATAATGTTTCCAAATTGATTACTGTGTACGTGATGTATATTATTGAACAAATAATTACTCTTTTTTTTTAAATTCAGTCAGCAAACAAAACACATTAGTACCTATAAAGCTTGTTTAAAAATATAAAAATAAAGTTAACAAAAAAACTCATAAGTTTATTTATGGCCATATGGCCAAATATGGGTAAGCAGTGCTCCGAAGTGCTCATCGCTTACCTTGAGCTCCGACGCACCTCGGAAATCTTGTCAAAATTTTATAATCTGAGTTTTTTCATTATTATCTTACCTTACCTATTTTACCTATTCTAATACGAAATGTAAAACATGTAGACAAATAAAAATTCTATTCTATTGACGACCATTTGGATCAGTGGTAGTAAACGCTGCTTCTGAGCCATGGGTCGTGGGTTCGATCCCCGCACAGTACAAATATGTGTGTGCATGAACATGTCTGTTTGTACTGGTCTGGGTGTTTTCTATGTATTATAAGTATGTATTTACAAAAAAAAGTATATAAGTAAGATTATCGGTTGTCTAGTACCCCATACGACAAGGTACTTAATAGTAGCTTAATTTGGGACTATATGGCTCTGTGTGGCCCAGTGAGGCATGTCTTAAATATTTATTTATTATATTCTATTGTATTCTATTCTAATGAACGATCAATGTAATAACATATCACTAGACCATTTATGAACTTGGAAATTCTTATGCTATATACTTTATACCAATGACTGCTTTATTTCTTCAATATTAACCGTCATATCGAAGGTATATTATTGATCAGCGACTAAACCGTAAGGCCGGGGTGCGAAAATTAAGTGTGCAATAAAACTGAAACTTGGTAAGACGAGAGGATAGTCGACCTCGACCGAGTTCCTTTGAATACTATTTTTGCAATTCTTACCAGTTTAAATATTTATGTTTGTCAAACGTCAAAAGTACAATTCATAGTCTCTGTCTAATACTATTTTAGTTCATATAAGAATTGTCTTAGCATCACTTCTTTTATCCGCTGCATTTACAACGTGCGGCAAAATTAAATGTCGATAGCGAATGTGGCGGTAGAATAGCGTACAATCAATTTTAGCGTTGCTTCTGTTTCGCTACTGACGCGCAAATGTTTCGAGCGATATTATTGCAGTATTGCCATAGTGGTGGAAGAATCGTGACAGTGTGGATGATCACCGTCGGAATCGGGATAGCATCTGTAAGTAAAGAATGTGACTGACTGAAAAAGAGGCTTAACTAAAGTCAATCAATACAATGGATAAAAATGTAACTGATATAGATAATATACTATACTTATAGGCGACCATTCAGTAGGTGTTATGATTTAGTGCTAAAGTCGCACATGCCATATTTGGACCCTGCCAGAATACCAGTGCTGTGGCGGCTTACCGGTTGCTAACACTCCTTCTTCTTCTTTTTTTATATTTCACCAGTGTATGAAATGAGTTAACAAAAACAAATAGTCCTTATTTACTGTACTGTGCTTGCGGTCAATTCAAAGATCCTTACTTCTTATTTTTTAAATGCAAGGTCAAACAATAGAGGCACTCTATTAGTAAAATAAACGAAAAGAAAGTACATATAAATATTTAGTAACTCCGGTCATTCAAACTCTAAGCCCATTACATTTAAAGTCACGACAAGAACGATTTGCCAAGAAAAGGTCAAAACAAAAGCTAACCTCGTAAAACCGCATTGAACTAGTTCAATCCGGTCCAATCAAGTCGGTAGTTAAGAGCGTTGCGGCGGAACGCCCGCCGGTGTGTTAATAGGTTTTCTGTCTTTTATATCGGAGGAGAAAAAACCCAGTTTACTTATCTATCCAGAGAAAATGTAGGTTGATAGTAAACGAGTGATTCGGGCATTGACCTTTAATGAAGTGCCTTCCTGTGGAAGCAACATTATTGAAATAAGAAAAGGGACAAGTATTACACCGCCATCACTCATTACGTGTATACCACAAACCAATACACTTGTATAATAATAAAAAATAATAATAAAGAAAGGATGTCTATATTTTATACTCTCTCTTAATTTAGATCATATAAAAATGGCTCAAGTTCGCACAACGGGCAATGGAGAGAGCAATGTTGCGTAGAATAATCCGTAAGAGAACTAAGGCAAACAATTTCACTCTGAAAATTTCGGAACTTAAGTGGCAGTCGACGGGACACAAAGTAAGAAGAACCGGCAATAGCCGTTGGGGCGGAAAGATTCTGGAATGGTGACAGCGCACTGGATGAACATCTGTGGTCTGGCCCCCCATGAGGATCGACGATCTGGTGAAAGTCGCGGGAAGCTGATGGATGCGAGTGGCGTAAGACCGTTGTAGAGATCCTTAGGGTATGACTATATCCTGCAGTGAGTGTTTGACTGAGATGATGATGATGATGATGATGATGACAGTTTATAGAGGATAACTTTTTCATCATCTTTAAAGAAAATTATAGGCGTTCAGTATCGTATGTAGAGCCCATTTATAAAGTTAAAAACGTAAATCAAGTTTTCATCCGAAAAAATGTTTAGCAATATAGTTTTCAATTTTTACGGTCTTATGCCTGTTAAGGTATGAAGGGAAAATCAAAAACTTATGAATAGTATCGTAATGAATGATTGAGATGCGCATCGCGTAAAAAAACTGTAGCTAGGAGGCCGTATCAAAGATTTTAGATTTTTGTCGAACTTTTTCTAAGTGCTTTATCTTGTAATTTTTGTACTGGGGTATACCAAAAGAAAAAATACATCATTTGTTTTTTGTCTCGTAGATTGCTATATTAAAATTTGGAAGGTGGTTAATATTTCATCCTGTATTCCTACAATCATCACCATCCATCACAAATTCTTGTCTGTATGTGAATGTTTAAATAAAATAAATAAAAAATAAAAAAGCCTTTTATTTCTTGAAAGAAAAAAAAAATCCTAAGTACCTACTTAATAAACAAAAAAATAATATAAACTAGAAAAGTAGTTAAATTACTAAGCTAACAACTAAGGTAACTATCTAAGTCTATACAATAATATTAATAGCAAAATTTTTATAACTATTGGTTTTTTTTTTAATAATAAATTGTAATTATATATTTTGTATTGTTTCTCCAATCTTCATTTATTTTCTACAAGAACCCCATTTTGGGTAAAGGCCTCCTCCAAAGATGCCCATTTATCTCGGTCTTGTGCCGTTTGGAACCAATTTGAACCGGCTGTTCTTCTAATCTCGTCTTCCCATCGTGTCTGTGGTCTTCCTCTGCTTCTCTTACCTTGTGGGCCTCGCCACAGGGTTGTTTTTACAGTCCATCTTTGGTCTGTAAGCCTAGCGACATGGCCTGCCCATTTCCACTTTAACCTTAACGCAACCTGGAGCGAAGCATGCTCAAGATAAAGAAAATAGAAAAAATACGGCATACTAGAATTAGAGAAATAACAAAAGCTACTGATGCCTTGAGATTTGCGAATGTTTAAATACTTAAATTAAATCATAATGCTAGAAATCTCTAATATCCGGAAACCCAAAACATTCGTTTTCCTGATACAGTAAATGTAATTTATTAAAAAATGGACAGTCCCCTTATATCATATTATGACACGCATAAGACTTGAAGAACCAGTTATATTCTATTTGAGACTGGCAAAACATTAATTGTGAAATATGATGTTTTTGAGAAAGTACGAGTATACAGCTTAAATTACCTTAGTATCAACAATTTGTCGTCAATTTATAAAATCAATTCGAATCCATTAAAGTGAAGGATTGCGAAATCCGGGGTAATCCAGTTTGAACCGGGTGTTTGCGTAAAGAGTGGGGATGAAAGCTGCACTTGTTAGTGCCCTCTAGGGGCGGAAATTGAAAGCAATGCCTGAAAATTGGAAGCAGCGTTCTGTTTAATGTACATTTTGTGGAACACGACCGATTTTATTTGCTGTACTTCTGAACTTTAATGAACAACTGAATTGTGATTAATCATAGTCGCTGTTTAAACATTAATAGGAGCTATGGGAGAGTTAAATTTTTGCGAAAGGATAAAATGTGATTTTTCTTTACTGTCTCGGGGCCATAATATTGATTTTTTTTTATTTACACTTTATTGCACAATTAAAAACTAAAGTACAAAAGGCGGACTTAATGCTAAAAGCATTCTCTACTAGTCAACCTTGGGGTCAAGCAGTGATGACACAGGCGGTGCAAAAAGAGAAAAAAAATCAAATTAAACTATTTAAGCAAGCATACAACTACTAACAATAAACTTACATAAATATAATAGGTAATAATCTAAAATCTAAACATACATAAATACACAACAGATTATAACATTATAAGTGTTTAAAAATTAATTACTTACCTAGGGATCAGAACAATGCATTGGATGTATTGCATTACATGTACTGCATCTATTTAATATATTTATTTATGAATTTAACAGTCCTTTGGTGTAGTGGTTTAAGTATCGGGCCAAGGTTCGATCCCAGGTTCATAGGTTTAATCCCGGCTAGGCCAGCAAGTGTTTTGAATTTTCGAACATTGCTTCGTTTTGATCACCAACCCGCATTTGGCAAGCGTGGTCATTATGCCTGTATGCAGGTCCTTGCCCTGCAGTGCACTGAAATGATTATAGGACGTAAATTACTAACTTAGTTTATTCATTCGTAGGGAATGTATTTGACACGCTCGCGCACACCAAGCAAAAGTATTTAGATTCTCTTGAAACCTTTACACATAAGTATTCAGGTATTTTTAAATCCATTCCCACCTTAATAGTGCATCCACTCCATACACCCGAGATTCCCGGGGCGAATTCTTTTCGGTCCACGAAGTATTTTAATTATAGAACCATTTTCTTTCGCGGCGCGGTTCCGCATAATTTCATGAGATTTGCAAGAATGTGAGCTTGAATAAAATTTAGGGTTGAACTTATATAGAAAATTAATTAAGTCCTATTTAGTGGTTTAGTTGAACCCGTTGGGTAACCCTAATAATAAATTAGCGGGCTGTTAATTAGTTTGTTGCCAACATAAATATTTTTATTATTTTATGAACAGTACTTCAAACGATACTTTTTCATTATAATTAAGTTAGAAACGAAAAACTTAGTTTGTGAATGTTGTAATTTTAAATTTATTTTATTGATAAATAAAAGTAATACAATTAGAAACAGCTTTTTTTTCTATTTCACTTAATTAGTGCTTTACCAGCATTCTTATAGCACAAAAATAAAAAGGTAACATAAAATGTTTATGTTATGTTATGTTGTGTTCGATATTTAATATATAAAATAATTACGAATTAATGAAATAATTTGCAGACTACAAAAACACTTAGTAACTATACATTTTGCCTATTTGTTTTAGTAGGTACTGTTGATGTTCTGCACGTGCTGGTCTATTCACGCTTTGAACCCCGCGCGACAGCCTGCTGTCGCGATAACATTTGATTTCAATTGTGACATGAATAACCCACGCTCAAAGGGTTAAATAATTAAAAAGGCGATGTTATTAAATGTGACAGCTTGCGGTTATAATTTTATTTTAAACAGGGCGAAACATCTACTACTAAACTAACTACTAAATTTAGGATATAACAATGTAGGTATACTAGTAAGTAGGAGGAAAGTTAAATACCGCACAACAAATATCAGTGAATCAATTTAATAACTAATTTCTTTTGAAGTTTTTTAAGCAATTCAATTTATAATTGAAAATACAATTACATTATCATGGTCCGGTATGCGGCCGCCCCATTCCAAAACCATTCCGCCCCAACGAGCAACGGTTCTTGTTACTATGTAAGAGAATCAAAGGTAATTAAATTGAAAATAAGTTTAACACTTCTGCAGCCACTTTATTCAGCTGAAACCCTCAAGAATTAGGGTCAAGACGAAAATAAATCATGATAAGCTCGTCAACCCTCCATTTAATATAAGCTTGCAAGTTGGATAAGAATTTAGCAAATTTTAGAAATGACTTTACGTATCTGAAAAATTTAATTAAGGACATGCAAAAATTTGTGTTGTATTAAAATTAACTTATGTTACTTTTTTGTACCCGGTGAATAACGTAACGATTTTATAAAATTTTGAATCTATTTATAATGTTAGGTAAGGTCTTATATGACTTTGTTTGCTTTTTGATATATTGGCGTTCGAAGAAATGTACTGTTATAGTTTCGATGAAATGGCTTTTCGAAGAAATTTACAATCGGTGAAATAATCCGCGGATAAATGTTCGATGAAGTGATAGCTGTAAAAGGGCTTTCTATTATCAGTCCTAAGCCCCTTCGAATCAAAATATGTCCTTTTATAGTTAAAAAATATATTAGGTGCCTGTAGCCTGAAGAGAAACGCCTTTGCTGTAATTTTTCTATGTATTTTATTGTAGCACCTTACAAAAGAGGTTCCCAGCTACAAAAAGTTGGAAAAAGAATGACGGCACAGAAAAATAATTAAGAAACCACTAATAAACGGGCGAGATGTAAAAGTAACTAAAACGCGGAGCCCCGAGCGCGGGTTAACAAGCAGCCAGTATGAAAGAAATTTCTGCATTCATTAAAATTTTGCGAAGACACTCTCAGATACTCATAAATTTTTAAATAGTTAACTTTCTCTTGAATATTTGACCTAGGTTAGAAGGGTATACCTATATGCTCTATATTCATTATCAAAAACTAAGATTTATCGTTAAGAACGTCATCTAATAAGCCATCCACTAGAGGACTCTAGAATGTCCTTCCTTCGTAGAATGTCAAATAAACTTTTCTGGACCGTTTGTTATCTATGATATAAGTCAGGTTTTCCCACTGTACAGCGTGATAGATCTTCCCACGCAGTATCTTATTTGGTTGCTGCCTGTATTGCTTAAATGTTTATCGAAAGATGTGTACCTATCTGTCACTATAATATCTTGATAACAAAGAGCTACATTGCTAACTTAGGTTCTTTGGGATCCATATTAGCGATTTCTTCTCGTGACAAAACAGTTAACAAAGCAAGAAAGAGCACTATTTACTCATGTGGAAAGAGACCATGACAAGTAAAGACAATAAATTTTATTGGGCAACACTGACCGTTTCTTTAAAGTTTGAAAAAGGAATGGTATAAAAGGAAACCTCGTTACAACTTGATTTGACCATTCCAACCCACTTATCAAATCGGCGGCGGTGTATAACCCACCCATCTCCCCTAATCCACTGTCACGTGAACCCAGATCCGTCCTCAATGACCCACCCGACAAACTCACGGCCCAGCTGAACCTCCTATTAGAGGCAGAGGAAGCCGTAAATGCCACCCCACCTCAAGACCCCTCAGGTCAACCCCACTCAATACCACAGGACCCTTCAGGTCATCCCCAGTCCTCTCAACCGACCGTCTCCCCTTCTGGGAGTCAGTCGAACTAAAAACAAATACATTCCGGCCTACGTCCACTTTGGACGACGGCCATTTTAATTTTTAACCCAGTCACTCATGTCAGGCTCGCATTCTTCCTGAATCTCCGGCCTCCTTCAGTGCGCACTTCGCCTAGGCGAGTGACGCCCGGCACCACCCCCTTTCCTGGGGGGTGGGCGCCTCAGATGCGCTACGTCACCCTTGGTGGTAGCGAATAAAGGTGGTGTTTAGTGAGTAGGAGTCTCACATAGTCAGCCGGCTGTGAGGTATCAATGAGGATTCACCACCTCCTTCCCCCGTGGGAGGGTTGCCGTTCGAGCGATCGTTTCAATAGGAAACGACCGGTCGTCCGTGTGCAAAAAAAAAAAAAAAACAACTTGACTTTATTCCACCAACATACCGATGGCTCCTAAGTAGACTATCGTATGTTAGAAATGTTAACTTTACAGGAGAGCCATTTTAAGATGTTTTCATAAACAGTTTCGTGGATATTATAGCTTAAGATTTGATTTTTTTACCATTTGTAGTTAATATTATGGCGGTTAATAAAGTATTAAAATAAATCTTCTAAAACATGTACTTTTAGAGATATTGTTGATACAGTGTTTTACTAGGAGATTATATGGAGAATCTTAAGTAAAACATACTATTTTTTACACCGTATGTTCTTTGATCAAAAATATCGTACGTGTTACTTACTCAATTATACTTAGGTCAGTGGGATTTGTTTTTTGCGCGTATGTCACTTATACCATATAGCTGTTCCCCGCGACTTCGTCCGCGTCAATTTCCGTTATTATTATGATCGCGATTATTTTTGCAACATTTTCACTTATGCTTCGCTACTATTGGTCGCAGCGTGATGTTATATAGCCTAAAGCCTTCCTCGATAAATGGACTATCCAACTCAAAAAGAATTTTTCAAATCGGACCAGTACTTCCTGAGATTAGCGCGTTCAAACAAACAAACAAACAAACTCTTCAGCTTTATAATATTAGTATAGATTTTACTTAGTAGGGAGATGAATTTTGTTTCAATTCAATTAAACAAATGCAACAAAATAATACTATAGAAACAAAAAATTAAGCCCTTTATTTTTAAAGAAGTTCGCAATATCGTAAAATGCCATTCTTGCAATTTTACAGCCATTATAATCATTTAGCAAACTAATACTTTGAGTAAAAGTATTATGATTGATCCACACTGGTCTCTCATAAAAAGAGAAAAGTTGCACAAATTTTGGTTTGTTATCTAAAAGTATAACTGGAACCATAATCAACAAAACAAATAACAAAAAAATATGAACTTAAGTTCTCTTAAACTCGCTGATTGTTCAGTTGTCAGATAAAAAATAACAAAAAATTTTGATTGACTGAAATCAGAACATAACTTTAGAAATTAATGTGACAATAGCTGCTTGTTTGATAAAATATATATATATTACTTTTTGTGTTCTTTTATTTTATCTGACAATTAAAAAAATACACTTATTAAGTATTGTCTATTGAATTCTCATAGCACGTGACAAAAAATCGACTTAACAAAAATAATATGTATTAATCATTAAAAACATAACAAATTTGTAACCTATTTTAATCAGTCAGTACCTTGTACATTGAGATCACGAATATGTGTCTGCCTAAGGCAATACTTTGGTATTCTACTCTTAATCAGTATCGAAAACATCTTGATTATTACTGTTGTTGACTGCAACGAGATTTTTGTAGAAGTTGTGATGAATTGCCGGAATGATGCCTTTATCACAAAGGCTTATAGTCATCTTTTTTAGCTTTAGGTATAGGTACGAGTAACATGCGGTTGTAAAGAGGACCAGCAATATTATTATCTTGTAGTCGCCATCTCGTATTAGTTTTCGTGGTTATCGTCATATATTCAGATTCAGTTAAATTGTATTTAGAAAGCAGTTTATTTGGATTACAAGGGAGTACTTTTAGTTATTTTATCTTTGACTATTTGACATTTTCTCCGTTTAAATTCTTTGTCCAATTTTTTCCAGTTAAGGTAGACTTGTAATCCAAAAAATGTGTATGATCCATATCAATAACGCTGTAAGGAGTTCCGTCTTGCTTAGCCCATCGCACTAATGCAAACCATTCCATAGGAGTATAAATCAATTTATTTTTGGCACATCTTTCAATCAAGGCGTGGACACTGTCTCCTTCTTGCTGTGTATGGCCTTTTTCCAAAAATGTGTGTTTTATTGTGATATTGTATCGTTGCGCCAATAACATGTATGCAGCGAAGACTATCCGATTGCGATTTTGCCCGGTGCAATTGTCGGACCAAAATCTAAACTCAACGGCACCTGCTTCAACTCCTTTAGAGATATAATCTGCCAGACAGCTAGCTACCTCGTTGGCACCTCTCTTGCCTTCACCCTCATGCCACATATAGTAAGAGGCCCTTTTCTTAGAAAGATCAAACACTGTAAAGTTCATGGTCCCTAACTTTCGTTTATAATAAAATATACTAACTTCGCCGTAGGGAGCGTTTAAGACCTTTTGAAAATCAAAAGTAGCAGCTATGATTTTTCCATTAGAATTCACTGCCTCTCTTTTGTCTATAGCTTTTAATTCTCGTGCTATTTTTTTATTTGAAATGTGGGATTCGTAACTTTCCTGTTCATTTTCAGAGCGATTTTCCGTATTTTTATACGTGTGACAAGTGTCACATGGGTCTTTTTTAGGGCAGAAAAAACTCACCTTGAAGTTGTAATTAACAACAGTCTTATACTGGCGTTCAGTTTCGGCTTTACTGCTATACAAATTTACATCAAACCATTCATTATACATAACAAATAGTTTATGATAGTCTAAATCAGAGTCCAAGTATAATCTGGAGTTGTCTTTTCTAAGATAATGGGATTCTACCGGCTGCAAACACTTCATATGATCGCACACACTTCTGTTATTTTACGAGGATGGTTCTTGTGCTTCCCTCGATCATCACCTGTTACGGTCCCCGTCGATAACTCAGTTTTTTGTATAGCTGTGTAAACGAATTGTTCGCTTATTGCTAATGTTGCTAAAAACTGTTTTTTGCAGACATTCAAATAATTTGTTTTTGTATTTTGATCAATGGAAGGAAGAGGTAAGTTATACTTAAGTGTGTATTTTCGTCGTGATTCTCTATCAGTAAAAACTCTTCTCTTTAGGTTTTGGCTTACCAAGTTGGATACGTAAGCCCATTGTTTCTGATGGTCTCCAAGTTTCCAGAAAGCTTTAAAAATGGTTTTTCTTTGATCATTTGATATCTTTTCAAAACATTTCATCCGACACTTACATGGTGATTTCATACTTTTCTTTGGCTGTTTTTTGCCTTTTCGACTTATGTATGCCTTACCAAGATTTTTTAATGTCTTCCTTTTTGTGTCGATCCATTCATGCATATATTTTCGCCTAATATTTCCTTTATCTTTTCGTACATTTTTTTTTTAGGTGTAGGGGTCACAAATTCACTTGAATAACAAGATAATGGCGTATTAGCTTGAGGTGTAGAATAAGCAGAAAAATTGGATATCTGAGATTGTGGTTCCTGTATAGGGTTTCCAATAAAGTATGGGCAAAAGCTATTTGTGCAATCAATGTCTAAATGGTTAATAGAACAGTTAGGGGATGACGGATGCAGCATATTAGGTGTGTCTAAGCTAACATCGTGGTAACAAGACATATTTTCGGAATTGGCAGTTAAATCATCACACTGCGCAAATATTGAAGGACTTGAAGGTTGAGCTTGATAGCTGCTATGGTCTAAATTTGAATCCGGTTGTTTATGCGATAGCGTGTCACTTCCAACCGCAATATCTGCTTCCGTTGTTGGCCTGGAGGTACGAGTAGCTATGGTCTCGATCAAATCTTCAACTGGAAACCGAAACAATTTATGTTCAAAAGAATGGTATAATTTTTATTAAACAGTGAAACTTCATAAATTGGTTATCTAATCATGGAAAAGGGTAGGTAGTTAATTAACAATTTATTAAAAAATAGAGTTTACCATCATTGCGCGTGGGAGAAATAGGCGGTGTTTGGTTTAAATCGTCATTAATCATATCAGAAAGTGCCTTTATTTCAGCTAAATCAGCACTTTGCGGCAGTGGTTTTATTTTTTATTGAAACCGCGAAGACAATAGTATGTTAAATAAACGACATAAAAAGTAATTTTATTTACCAACGTAAATAACAGTAAGCAGCACATACAATAATGAACCTTTATAGATAAACCACGTAAGTAATCGTATGTATAACATACGATACAAATAGCAATTTCAAAAGCGCCGTATATAACCGTACTACATACGATATATTATTTTAAGCATAAACCAACGTGCATAATCGTATGTATTATTTACCATAGTTTTGGATAATTTATAATTAAAACTGAGAGAAAATATAAAAAAATGAAATGTTTTATGATATGAATGAATAACTTACCTATCATTCTTTGGGTTTCATCAAAATCATTATTAATATCAATGCATTGCTCGTCATTTTGAGGAACAAAATTTGTTTTATTAACATCCTGGTTTAATTCACATGCTAAATCACAAAGTCTTCGCGCTCTTGATCGCGTGTGAAAGTTTTTATATGGGTTATCCATAACTTTAACGTTATTTAGTATAAAATTTGGTCACAAAAACAAAATAAAATAATAACTCGCTTATCGAGCGTAGCGTGCACCTTACCCGCGTATCGAGTCGCAACTGGCGCATACCATAGACGACTCCCCCCTGCGCCCGCGCAGTATTCCTCGTACAAGATCGTTATTGAAACTTACGCCTGCATACGCCGAACTCGTTGTTTATGTACGATTGTTTACGTGAAAAAAAATCCTTGTTTTTTAGTTTATTTTATTTTTTGTTAGTGTAATTGATAGTTTGTAATAATTCAATTCTGAATTGCTAAAAACAAGAATATCGTTATTTTGTTGGATACGGTAGTTTACGTAGGAGCCATCGATACGTTGATCGACTATCCACATACGAAAAATCTACCTAGGAGAGATTATATAGTGTTGAGAGACATTGAACTTCTTTAAAATGTCACTAATCGGTTTAGTACTGTCACTTGCAACAGAGACTGCTTAAAAACTTAGTATTCACATAGGGATTTTTTGATTTTCTATGGAAATTTAAACATTTCGACATTTACCACGTGCACATAAACCATTGATTAGGTACTGCTAAGGAGAATCAATGATTTCATATTATGGACTTGCAATACCTACCTATCACATACATTATTCTGATCATAAAGTTACTATTATTCGTTCGATCCCCGCACAGTACAAATATTTGTGTTCATGAACATGTCTGTTTGTACTGGTCTGAGTGTTTTCTATGTATTATAAGTATTTATTTACAAAAAAAAAGTATACAAGTAAGTTTATCGGTTGTCTAGTACCCCATACAACAGGGTACTTAATAGTAGCTTAATTTGGGACTAGATGGCTCTGTGTGGCCCAGTGTGGCATGTCTGAAATATTTATTTATTTATTTATTTATTTATTTATTTATTTATTATCAAGCACTTGTTTTGTTGAAATCAGAAATACCAAAGGTACCACTAGCAACTCAACTTCATGTAAAATAATTGTTTTTTTTCTTCAATGACCCATCCGGCAATTGAAACTGGATCCTTGGATCAGGCGACAGCTTGAGAACCGGTGTGTATATCACCCCACCACCACGGTCTGCAAATGAAGTCGTCAAATATTGTATATAATATAAATATTGTAATTTGACGACCATTGGGATCAGCGGTAGTATACGCTGCATCTGAGCCATGGGTCGCGGGTTCGATCCCCGCATATTACAAATATTTGTGTGCATGAACATGTATGTTTGTACTGGTCTGGGTGTTTTCTTTGTATTATAAGTATGCATTTACAAAAAAAAAGTATATAAGTAAGTTTATCGGTTGTCTAGTACCCCATACGACAGGGTACTTAATAGTAGCTTAATTTGGGACTAGATGGCTCTGTGTGGCCTAGTGAGGCATGAGGCATGTCTTAAATATGCTAATAATACATATAAGTATGTCTATTTTACATATCTCTGCATGGTGAAGTGGAGGTCAGTGGACTCTCGTCTATCACAATAATAGCCGGTCTCACTTGAACTGGACAATTTTACAGGAGATCTCAGTAATGAGGGTTGTCAACAATCCCGCATAATTATCCGCGGGATTCGACCCCCATTCATAGCCATATAACCCGCGCCCTCATCAAGGCAAAAATTGTTTGCTCTGCCTACAGGGGCCGGCAAAAACAATTTGTTTAAGACCCAAATAAAGTACGGTTAAAATAAACAACGATTTTGTCTGTCACGTAAAAACAGAGTGACTTTATACATATTTGCTCTTGTCCCTCGTTAGGTTAGTTGATCATTTAGACGTGACATTGTAAAATAAACTTTAACGGTGTTATTACGAAAAAATAAGACGGCCAATTAGAGTTGTTTGACATATTACTAAACTCTAATATCATGGACACAAATTTTCAAATTAATCGCCCTAAAATAAGACAAGGCTTAAAAACCTGTTTGTCTTTTTTGTACTTATGCTCAAAAAGGGTGAATTTCGTTCTTTAACCTTCGGCATACAACGTGGGGTATTTTTAACCCCAGCTCGAGAAAAATACGTAAATTTATGTGAAATTATCGAGCAATAACATTGAAATTTCAAGTAGCTGGGCGTTAAACATTGCCACGTCAAATCGTAAGCTTGGAAGAGCGCTGCGCGGACCACGCTCGTGTATGCACGTGGGTATAGCGGGCCCCGGGTGTTTTTAACCCCACGTTGTATAGGACGGTGCTGAAAAGGTATGTATGCATTCTTATGTTTTTCTGTTATTATTTAATCTAATTTTGATTATATTTATGTAGCTTATTTTCTGTCACAGATCTAGTTTAATTTACATGGCAATTCAAGATAATGATATTGCGGCGGCTTTACTTGAAGAAGATTTGTCTCACAATACAACAAAAAGTAGATTCGATTTAGTTGACAAGCTTTCAAGAACGTACGATAAATGATTCCCGCAGCAGTAAACGCTGGCCATTTAAGCTGTTTTTGTCCTAGCTGAATCATGCCAATATAAATTATTTTATAGTACAAGACGATGTTGAAATATGTAAGAAACACGTAAATCAGATGTGCCAAAATTGTATTGATTTATAGGAAACGAATGATCTAGCTAGAATAGACAAATTTAGTTAATTCTGTATCTTTTTATAATGTTAAATATTTCTAGTTTAGTGTTGTTTCCTTAGACCAAAAATTCCTATAAATATAAATTACCCACGTAATTTTTTTTAGATATAAGGGAAATTCGTTGAATTTTTGAGGTACTTTTGTATTTTGTGATCTTTTTAATAATATAATTTTATTTTCTTAATTAAATTGGGTTTTAATTATTACTATGTAACTTATTAAGCCAAAAACTCTATCTAAGCCGTTGTATTTTATTATTACACTTAATATGTCGCTATTTACTATGGGGTTATTTTAACCCCACGTTGTAGGGGTAAGGATTTATTTTCACCTTGTATGCCGAAGGTTAAGCACAATCCAGAACAGGCTAAAGAATATACATTTAAAACCGGACAAATGCGAGTCGGACTTTCCTGCCAAGGGTTCTGTACAATATTTGTAGGTCCATATTATGAGTGTACATATTATTGCTTAACTTCAACTGATTATGTGCTTTACTTATTTTGCGGTTTAAAATTTCATAAATATCCTGTACCTAAATTTTGATCTCCTCGAAAATGTGTAAATATACGATTTTTGCATTAACTCAGAAGTACAATTTGTTTCATAGTTTCAAGGTACTGTATACTTGAATATATGGTTTTAATGTCAATTCGATACGCTTAGAGACGCGTTCTTGAGATAAACCGTTTTACGATAAGGACAGATAAAGGAATGGGTTCCTTTCCTTTGAGATACGGAACCTAAACACAATACCATTGTATTTGGTTTACTTTTACTCTGGTATACATATAATATTTCTCGTTTCTGATATGTCGTATTAATTTGTCGATATTAAAAAAGCCTTATGTCAAATTGTCATTTTTTTATCAATAAGTTAAGTACATTACACTAGGGACGTTAATTCTTAGGGTTTGACTATCCACTCTATAATTATAATATCATAATGTGACGAGTATAAATTGCTCAGTAATCCTTCCAAAATGTGTTGAATGACACCTAAAATGTCATCAGCCATCATCATTATAATTGTTGCGAACAGAAAAAAAACCTGCTCCGTTTCCTGATATTGGATAAGCTAATTTTCTTAATTTCCTTATACTTACACTAATATCATGAGGAAATTAAGAAGAAAGTTATTTATATATGTCGTTGTAGGCTGATAAAAGCTGTGGTCATGAGGTAGCGGGGCGAAACCCGGCGAAGGACGCAGTTATATAAGTTGCTCGATTATAAAAATGTGCATATATCTTAAAAATCAATTTTAACTCGTGTGCGTGCTACTTAATATATTTTTATCTGAAAATACTAATTTAAAGCTTCTGACTGTTTTTTTCGGTACGACCCCAATAGTTTGGAAGCAGCGGTCAGTTAAACAAATTGAAACTTGTGAAACGTCAGTCTCATCTAGGCACAAATAGTTTAATTTTCTCGCGCCTACTGTTGACAACCAACTCTTTCGCCCCACTCTCTACTGTCTTGAAGCTGCAGCTTTAGGACAACAGCCTACTTTTCAAAAGCACTGCCACACTTTTTTATTATCATTAGCAATACATAATAAATATTAACATGTAAATTTTCATGAACTGTATATTAATAGATAGATAGATATATAGATAGATACTCTTTATTGCACACCATACAAAAATAATGTTTAACTTAGAAAATTTATTAAGGACTGTACAATTCAGGCGGACTTATCGCTGTAAGCGATCTCTCCCAGATAACCTTCAGGTAGTGAATATTTGAAAATAGATATAGTGGAAAAGGTGGCAAAGAATTTCAGAAATTATTTGTGATAAATTAATAAAGACATTACTATTTCAGCCAAATTGATTATTTAAATAGAATATCATTCTACATAATATGTATATTATACCTAAAAAGTGGCATTATCCTAACAACTAAACGCAGCATACGAAATTGGCAACCTAAGAAAATTTAAACTTTGTAATTCTCATTCGTGTCGTGTGGCAAAGTTTGGTAGCAAACATTTGAATTCATTGTCTAAAAGTTTTCCATCCTAGCTGTCGTTAAGTCTACATACGTTTGTTTTCTAACCTATTACCTACCTGCTAAACTACTTAGGTCTAGAAGCTCCGTCGATCGCCCAGGCGGTCCGACTTTATCTTGGAAATCCTCATTTGAACGCCAGGCATTTGGAAGTCGGAAGCACTACGATGCAATTAACAGGACACATAAAAACTTTTATTTAACCTGTGTGAATATGAAGTTTTTTGTTTGTAGATAAACGATACATATCCGTTTTCAAATTATAATTTCAAGTTTTGAGCATATTCTAATGAGTATAGACAGATGCTACTCACAAATTACAATCATATCATATACTCCGTTTGCAATTTTTTATGACCACTCATAAATGATTTTACAATAAATTAAATTGCTTGTGGAAATTGACAGTTACATTCCTTAGGTAAATATAACATATCGATATACTCGTAATATCGACTGCCTTGCGTTTTGAACCCACAAGGCACAAAACACAGGCAAAAATATTTCTTTTGGATATCAGAGACATAATCAAAACAGCGATGAATACGCTTCTCAGGGCAAAGCACTTGCATAAACTCATTGACACTACATGTCTTGGAAGCTCGATTGGAAAGAGCAATCGCAGAAAGTTGAAAGTTTACGAAAAATTTGTGGGCAAGCTGAAAAAATATCCACATAGTTGAAAAAATTTTTTTTAAATTCAATTAAATTTTAATAGGTAAAATCTGATTTATTTCAGCAAATAGGCCCTAGGCGCTTCAACAATATCTTAACCTTTCATTGCTTCAAATCAAGAGTGGGCTAGTGCCGAAAAGAAGCAACGCAAGAAACTCGATCACTTTTGTCAGTATCTTTTTAAATAATTTTGTTTACAATATGATTATTACCAGTGCGAGCTAAGGCAATTTAATGGCATACATTTCCACCATTCATTTTTTTATCTATCTGTATTACTTTAGCATGCATAAATAAATAAATAAATATAAATAAATATTTTTAAGACATGCCTCACTGGGCCACACAAAGCCATCTAGTCCCAAATTAAGCTACTATTAAGTACCCTGTCGTATGGGGTACTAGATAACCGATAAACTTACTTATATACTTTTTTTTTTGTAAATACACACTTATAATACATAGAAAACACCCAGACCAGTACAAACAGACATGTTCATGCACACAAATATTTGTACTGTGCGCTGTTCTATCTAACCCGCGACCCATGGGTCAGAAGCAGCGTTAACTACCGCTGATCCAAATGCATAAGAAAAACAATGATGGTGTTGTCATCAACTGCGTACACATTGTACCCTGAAATATTATTAAACATATTGCGAGCCTCCACCCAATTCCTGGTAATAATAAATATTAAAGCGGTCAAGACAAAAGACACACAAAGTTTCAATCGCGAAGATGCCTTAAATTATCTTGTGTATGGAATCCAGTGGTTCGAATTTGCGGTAACCGAAGAAAACCAAAAAATACTGTGTCACGATCGGATACTGTAAGTGTTGTGTGTCGAGAACAAAAGTGTAAAAATAGTGACTTGTTAAACAATGGTACCGGTGTCGTGTGTAATAAAAGACTAAAACGGAGGGTAGATCGATTTGTCTGCTCTTAACAGCTACCCACCCGCAGATTCAACAGTTCTCCCGTCATCATGGCACTTACAACAGTGCCAAAATATCGGAAACTAATAATAACAAAGGTATGTAGGTACATGGTATAAATCCCGAATCAAATAACTCTAATAATAAATAGATACCAATTATTTATATGAAATATGACAACAATGAGTAACGTCTGGACGAAATTATTTCCATCTGGATAGAGCACGACATAATCTAGTTATAGTCACAAATAAATTAATTAAGGTAATGTATTTTGCTAATTGAATGATGGTTGATCCCCGCCTAAATTATACGAAAATAACATCCTACCTAACAGTGTATCCTTTTTTTAATTTGACGCCTGTCTGTGTTAGTCATACTTGTCAACTTTATATTCTCTCGTGGCTTTTCATTAGTCTAAATAGTCTGCTGGTGAATGAGGACGAATGGTGGAGAAGACGCTGCTTAAGAATTGGTGTTACTAATCTATTTTTATGTTTTTTTTTTAGGTCCAACAGTAAAGTGAAATTTTTTTTTTCAGGAATGTCGTCCGCGCTCCCGCCGATCTGTGGGTAGATCCCCGACCAGGAAAACCAACGACCTTATAAACCTTGCGGGAACCATTAGATGTCAGCGCTAGATGATTTCGTTTGGCTGACATTTATAATTATGATGATTTTTGCCTATTTCCTTTGAGCGCGACTAAAAAGTATAAACAAATTCGCAAATGAATATCAAAACGTTTGTAAGTCTTTGCTTCAAAGAAAGAGTAACAAAAGATCACCAAAAAGGCAGTTCTATTCAAAGCTTTTATTAAGACAACAGAAAGGCGAGGTGAATCGTCCAAGTGGCTACAGTTGGAGGAAGACAAAGACATTAGTTAGCGGCGATAATAAGCGCTCGCCTTAATCATAAAATCCTTTTCGTCTGTCCCCGGCCGGCCTACTTACAGAAACTGGGACGAACAGTCTTGATACTTTCATTTGCATTAACATTAGGTACCTCATGAAGCCAAATTTATTCGTCCAACTTGCTGAACAAGTTTAAAATAGTATCATGTTTTATCAACTACTCGTATCAATCATGACAAGCAGTCAGCTCAAATATTTTCTCGTAACGTTTACAAGGAAATCTGGATCGTCTTTGCAAGGATGTAAATTAATAAATTTAAAAAAAATAACACGAATATTACTAACCCAAAGTAAGTCTTTGTAAGCAATAGCAAAGCAAAGTCCGTAACATCATTGAAAGCTAAATACCTTCAGAAATTATAAAAAATTTGCTGAACAGATTTATTATAAATATACATACATAAATAGTAGTGGGTTGGTAATATTTGTAATTGAACTAATAAATAATAATGTTAGACACGGTGACTTCGCAAATGAGTATAGGCCCGAAACAATATTGACGGAATGGCAGAGAAATATGGTAGGACACAACTTATAAGACCGTATTATACATAACAAAAGCCCTAGTTTTCTTTCGCATACCCAAAGTTTTCAAAAATCTCTCGTTTGGAAGACTTAATTGAAGACGTGCGTATAAAGTTTTACAATTTGATATCAAACATGATTAGTAAACATCTTTGTTCGGATTAAAATATGTAGCATTTTTTTTCTAATTTCAATAAAGCCATAATAGCAGCAGAAAAAGTCAATAATTGTTTACTCCAAAACAAAAAGCAATATCGAAAAAGTTCATTCATCGTTTAATCGGTTTTTGGCAACGATATTCAAATTTTCTCGGATGATGAAACTTTGATACTCTAGTTCGGGAACACTTTGAGATCCTTTTGCGCGAACAAATATCAAATAACTGTGGGTGCAGTATACGAAGGAATCTAATTTTGTTAAAACAAAATGGAGGCCGAAATATAGCACTGTCGTGGCTTGAACTAATGTCTACAATCTACTACTCAGCACCTCAGCAGTTGGATGTTAGAGATTTGTAAATCTGAGAAAAAATTATCAAGTCTTTTTAAACCACCAGTAGGGAAATCAGTAAAATCTGTTGTATTTCTGCAAATACAGAGTGTTGGGTAAATGGTTTACAAGTCAACTATAGAATAATGAAGTCAAAAATATATATTTTTTTCTTTGTACAAACTTTTTAGATTCCGATTTGTATGAAATATTTTTTCCCAACGCTGATATAAAATTTCTGACTTCACCATAGTACCTAGGTAACACTGAAAATGTTTAAAAAAGAAAAACGGCTTAATGTAGAAAGTTGCCATTACTTTTATTGTTTTTCGAAGTAATCTCTATTCCTCTCTACACATCG
Source organism: Anania crocealis (assembly GCA_949315895.1). Taxonomy (NCBI): domain Eukaryota; kingdom Metazoa; phylum Arthropoda; class Insecta; order Lepidoptera; family Crambidae; genus Anania; species Anania crocealis. The sequence continues at coordinate 5,824,679 of OX438868.1, forward strand.
TCGCATTCGATGGAACCACTGAGAAAAGCAGTGGGCCCATTCTTCCTTAGTGGCATTCGGGTCTCTTCTATGGCATTTTCGTATGCTTTCACCGCATCTTCAGGGCTCTTAAAGCGAGTACCTCGAATTTTATGTTTAGTTTTTGGGAATAAATGAAAGTCGCAGAGCGCCAGGTCAGGACTGTATGGCGGATGCCTCATTATCTCGACACCTGCCATAGTCAAATATTCAACAGTCCGTTTTGCGGAGTGCGCTGAAGCATTGTCGTGGTGAAGGAGGATCCTGCTTCGAGGGCGCTGCTGTCGAATTTTTCCAAGACAACAGGCAAACAGCGATTGACATACCAGTCTGCAGTAACTGTCCTTCCATCTTCTAGCACAACTGTCGCGAAATGACCTTTCCGACCAAAGAATGAGGCAATCATCTTTTTTTCTTGACTTCTTCCTTTCTTTACCTTAGTTGGCTGATCCTCGAAAGGAAACACCCACTGATCTGATTGTCTTTTGGTTTCGGGTTCGTAGCAATATAGCCAGCTTTTGTCACCTGTGACGATGTCAATACAGCATTTGAATCACCAGTCCATGCGAAGGTGTTTCTGGTCGTCGGTTAAAGTATGGGAAATCCATCTGGTACAAAGCTTCCTGACGCCTAAATGTTCATGTAATATTTTTTGAACTTGACTCATACCAATGCCTAGGCTTGCCCGTATCAGGTGATAGGTCACTCTCTTATCTTCCTCTATCATGCGTCGCCCAGCACTTATGTTATCTTCAGTAGTCGCTGTTAAAGGATGTCCCTCACGCGGATCATCATAGAGATTGCTACGTCCACGCTTAAACTCGTTAAACCAATTGTAAATAGTGGCATGAGATGGGGCTTTATTAAGGAATGCTAATCGCAGCCTATCATAGCTTTGTTGTTGAGTAAGCCCACAACGAAAGTCATAATAAATCATTGACCGAAAATTTTCTCGCGTTAGGTTCATTTTCACGTGTAACAAGAGATTTAGATTTGCTGCCAATTCACAAAAACAAATGACAAATGAATGCACTATACTACGTTAGGTTACCAAAGAGTTCTAAAATTGAAATTCAAAAAAAGTTTTCATTAGCAATGTTTCGAACTGGCCAGTTCTAAACATTTTCAGTGTTACCCACGTATTTATATGGAAATGTTGGTTGTAGGCTGGTTTCGTCTTATACCATTTACCTAACAACCTGTATGTATATTATGTCACAATATTTATGCCTGCTTCGGGACTAGTGTGAGCTAGTGCCTTAAAGAAGCAGCGCAAAAGACTCGGTAACTATTTGTCAGCCTCCCTTTGATCTATTTATTAATATTTATTATAGATATTAGAGTTGATTTGATAAAATGATACTCTTCTAGTTTTTTCAGAATTGATTTTTTTAGAAGTAATTTAATTAAATCAAATTGGGGCAGCACTTAGCTCTAGTAGTCCTTTGATTAGTTTATTGATGATTTGAAAGGTGCGGTACGTTGATATAATATAAAGAAAACTAAATACACAATCAGCTTAAAAAAATGTCCCAAATGTGCACATATAGTGCAAACATCGACATAAAGGTGTACTTGTAGTACAAGCTACATCCATCGAAGAGATACAACATAACTTATATATATCTATACTAATAAGTATTATAAGTAAGACGAAAAATCAAAAAAACAAAGGAAAATTTCTATCTTAACAAATTTAAGGATGTTGAGGCGAATCCAAAAAAAATGTGGTCCTTGATTAATACTTTATCTAACAACAAAATCAAATCTAGTGGTTCTCCTCCAAAACTAAAAACATCTACTGGCATCATTTCTGATCCTGTACAAGTATGCGAGCTATTTAATGACTTCTTTTCTTCAATAGGTTCTAGACTTGCGAACAAAATTCCAACAAAATTTCATCAAAATTCTGTTTATTTACTGCCATCGAATACCGACAATAAGAAACTTGATAAATTCTCACCCTGTACCGTGGAAGAGATTAAAAAGATTATCAGCTGTCTTGATGCTAATTCCAGTTCGGGTATAGACGGTATCAGTACGAAACATATCAAATGTATTGGTGGTCTGATCGCTCAGAATCTTAGTAAATGTTTTAACGCACTGCTCTCTGAAGGTACCTTTCCTGATTCCCTTAAATTAGCAAAGGTATGCCCAATCCATAAGTCTGGTCCCACAAATGATCCAAATAACTATCGCCCGATCTCTGTACTACCAGTGCTATCAAAGATTATTGAGAATGTCATTTTCTCTCGCTTGGATGAATACCTGACTTCAATAAACTTTTTTTCCTCATGCCAATATGGCTTTAGACCTCTTTCAAACACGTTAGCGGCAACTCTAGACTTAGTCACTGATGTAAAAACTAATATAGATTATAAGAAGATAGTCTTAGGAGTGTTCATCGATTTTCAAAAGGCGTTTGATACAGTCAGTCACACACTACTAATTGACAAGCTTAAACATATTGGGATCACTGGTGTTGCTTTAAAAATGCTGAAGTCCTATCTAAACAATAGATATCAAGTTACTAAGATCAACAATGACCAAAGCAACAAAAAAGCGATTATTTACGGGGTACCGCAGGGATCAATTCTTGGGCCGTTTCTTTTTTGACATACATCAACAATGTTTCTGAGACTAAATTTCACGGGAAAATTACTCTTTACGCGGATGATACATGTCTGTTTTATTTCGGTAATTCGATAAATGAAATTATGAATCACGCACAAGCGGATTTGGACACAATTTTTAATTGGTTTCAATACAACTTATTAACGATAAATATTTCTAAAACTTGCTATTGTATTTTTAAGCCAAAAAATAAAAAAATAATAAATAACAACAAATTAACCATAGACGGAAAGATTTTATCTGAAAAAAAAGAAGAAAAGTATCTAGGCTTAAGGCTTGATAGCCACCTCACGTGGTCTTCACAGATTGATTACATTAAATCAAAACTGTCTTCTTTTCTAGGTGGTATACGACACAGCGTTGGTTGTTTCCCTCAAAAAGTTAGAATTATGATATATAATTCACTTGTTAAACCGCATCTCACTTATCTAATTGAGTTATGGGGAACTGCGTCTAAAACAAAATTAAAACAATTACAGACGTTGCAAAATAAAATTATTAAAACTCTTTTCAATTATGACTATCGAACCAGTACTGAAAAAATTTATAAAGAAACTAAACTAATGAATATTTGCCAATTATACATTTTCCATACATTAATGTTTATACACAAAATTATACATAATAAAACTTATTCCAAAATTAAATTTATCCTTAATGACTTAATTCCAAAGTATAGCCAACGAAGACCTCAGAAATATTTTCTATTACCTAAAACAAGAACAAAAGGCGGACAAAAAGCAATTACTTTTGGAGGAGCCTCACTATTCAATAAATTGCCTGAAGATCTGAGGAGTATCGAGTCAGTTAATATTTTTAAACACAGACTTAAACTGCATATTTTGAAGGACTCATCAACACTAGCCTATAAATAGATGTTCAATTATTATTGTGTTTACTGGTTTGAAAATTGTGCACTTACTTCCATTTGCGGGATGGCCTTTCAGGCTAGTTTTACCGAAGTATTATAATGAGTAATGACGCGCGACAGGGGGCAGCGCATCCGCAGTCGGTGATCCGCTCACCTAATGGCCACACGGCTAGTCCGGCCGGTTGGCGACGTTAGTAGAATGAGCTGAGAATACCTATAGTGGAATGTAACGCAAGCGATGCTACCCATTTGTAATTTTTAGTGTGCTATATTTTGGTATGACGAACAGAGTTTTGCAAGTAAGTAAGCGAAAATTTTGCTGTGTGCTTGCCTGGGAGGCCATTCTTAATTTCTTAATACCCAATATTGCACCTGTTAGCTGCCGGACAGTCATGTTATGACTACCTACATTTAAAATTGTTAATTTCTCATGTAAGTGACTATATGGTTTTTTATGAGAAATAAATATTCTTTAACCTTAACCTTAAAGCTGAAGAGTTTTGTGTTAGATAGTCCATTAATGGATGAAGGCTTTAGGTAGAAGCATCAGTAAAAAATGTTGCAAAAACGGGGAAAATTATTCATATTAAACGGGATCATAACAACAGAAATTGGCGCGGACGAAGTCGCGGGCAACAGCTAGACCATAATATTGCATGTCGACTTAATTTGGTCGGTTTATAAAGTAGCCACTGACATAAAATCAACGTCGATCTTCAATCAAATTTTGTCAAGGAGTCTGTACTTAGGTGTCATTTTTGTATCGGACAGGGTTTCTAGTTTTTTTTAAATATCGATGATATTAAGGTGTTTTTTTTTATCATAAATAATGGGCTTGCTCTTGACAATATACTTAACTATATGGTTAAGAAGAAGCCTAAGATGGAGCGAGCTTACCCAGAGGAACTGGTTCTCCCACACACGAGCGGAACACAGAAAAACTGTTTGGCGCTGGACTCCGGCAGGAGGGTGGTAGCATCCAGGCGGCCTCTTACGAAGCCTACCACCGCAGAGGGATCTGTTAGCATTGGTTAAAAAACCAAAGATGCCGTTGCCCAGGGTTGACCACTAGGAGGTAGATCCCACCACCCCAACACTTTACTCTAGTTTTACCAAAACTGTCTTACGTAAGTGAAATCTTGTTAAATATCCTCATGCACCGTCGTATCACTAGAGATTGCATTAGGTGACTAATTGCGTACCAAGCCCTAATGGTCAGCACAAATCAAACTTAAAATCCGTCATGAAACTCTCCACCTTATTTCAATCGAAATACAGATGAGAAGCGTGCACAAATTTTGTAGGATGCACTTAACTGCAACTCATGCAATTTTGTACCGTATGTCGTAAACAATACAGACAAGATGCAGATCGTAATATCTACATGCATTGAATATACGAATCCGGGCCGTCGGCCGCTGAGTAAGCCAAAATGCGTATAAATAAACTATACAGAAATACATCAGTGCAATAGAGTGCAAAATTGCTTGGAAATAAATCAAGTGCGTGTATTCATGAATGCCACGTGTCAAATGTCGAGGACACACTGTTTTTTTTCAATGAACGTAAATAAGTTTTCTCAGTTCAACGTGTTTTTTTCTTACCAGGTTAACCGATTTTAATGAATTTAAAAACCAGCCCGAGGAATAGAAAAATAGGGTCGACTACCTTCGAAAAATAGAATAGATAAACTTTTTTCACGGTGCTTGATAATTGTCAGTTGTTGTCAGTAAAGTCTTGTTTCGCAGCTCAAAATTAGAGGCTATACATTTTTGTGCATGAAAAGTTGTATGTGTAAGGTTGTTTACACTAAATTAATACATGGGAGAGGTGGCTTGAAAGGGACATTTATGTTGTTGAGGCTCTTGTGCATGGATGCCAAAATATTTTAAACACGTCGCAGCCCAATAGGAAGCCTTAGTTACTTTGCTATTAAAATACAAAGTAATAATTATCATTTTTATGTATTCTTAGTAATTGGTTTTTACAGTTTCCAAAAAAGGGCATTATGTCCCTTTCATAAATAAACGGTTTTGAAAGGGACGCAATGATTTTTGAAAGGGACAATATGTAATATAGTATGATGGGAAATGCACAAACACCTTATACTTTGGTATACATATTACAAATATTGGAAGGCATTCTTACAACTATTTATGTTTTAAAATCGAATTTTGAGACCAGTTTAAGCAGTCCCCTAATTCGCGTAACCAAATCGTATCACAATCGTAATTGAACGACAGGATTTTGACAGTTCTAGTATGGGCTAAATGTCAAAATCGTCCAATTCAATCACGATCGAACTGCGATTCGGTTACGCGAATTAGGCCCCAGGTGTGATTTGCTCATATTAAACACTTAAACAGCCGACCTCACTGATATACCGCTCTGTAAGACTTCGTTCACAGCCTTTTCAATTTTGTGCGCTTCAACTCGTGTTCTCTGTTGGAGTGGCATTTTAAATCTGTAAGGGTGAAGAATTAACTAAGCTTAGAAGATGGAGGAGATGTCCCTTTCATGACCGAATCTTGTGTCCCTTTCATAAACATCACCAATAAATTAAAAATATAACCCTTAAATTTACAACAGATATTAAAAGTGAACTGAGCTTTTGCTTTCTTGTTTGTATGAGTATGTCCAATCGTAAATAACAGTAGCCTAAAAAATGACACATTAACAGCATTTGACAAAACGTTGTAAAAACGAAATGAAAAATTTGCTTTTCATTGCATAACAAACACACATGTGGCACCGCCGTGTTTGAAATGACAAGAAAGTGAAGTTAGGTGCAAATGGATAAGCATCGGGGCTGCCATTCAAGAAAAATAGAACTTGTTAGAAATTATTTAAATTTTTCGGGTAATTTACATTTTCCCTTTCAATACATGTCCCTTTCATGCCACCTCTCCCCTACAGGCTGACATATTTCGAAATGGTATCAAAATTTTGATTTACTCTAGATAAAATCTAGATTTTTTTTATCTCTAGATACAAATAACTTTTGCCCTTAACGAAAAACTTTCGTTGTTTTATCTAATAATAAGTAGGTATATTTTGATGAAAAAGTACATATTATAAATACATATACCTAAACCTGTCAATATAGCAGAACGATGCATCAAACCTCTTTGTTTAAAAACTCATAAGAATAGAACGTAGGTAGTTCAGCAATAATAATTATTGTATGTGTTTAAATATGTAGTCAATGATATTTAAAAAGTAATAGATATGTTACATGCGCTCTCAATATGAGTCCCTAAAACGTCACAATTGTGACGTCTTTTCAAATCCATAAAAGAGAAAGTAATTGTTCTTTTCACGAGTTTGACAAGGACAAAATAAGAATTACGCATGTGTGCAGTTGTTCGCAAGCGGCACATATATTTCGATAGTTTTGTAAGGGCATAATCTATCTATACTTTTTAAATATCATTGTATGTAGTTATTTAGATATTATATGAACATTACTAAGGCACCCATGACTCTGTATGTTAGGAGGGGCTAAATAGCACTCCTGCTTATCTACACTAATATTATAAAGAGGAAAGATTTGTATTTTTATGTGTGTGTGTGTATGTTTGTAATGAATAAACTCAAAAATTACTAAGCCGTTTTTAAAAATTATTTCACCATTGGAAGGCTACATTCACCTTGAGTGACATAGGCTTTATTTATTGCTAGAAAAGATTAGGGATCCTTACTAAAACTTAACGGGTCCACCCGTGCGAAGCCGGGACGGGCCGCTAGTATGATATAATTTTAGTAGGTAGGCACTAACCGTTGTTCGCTATTTCGTTCACGGGTAAAATGTATTCTTTCTGTGTCGTCTCTCCACTATTGGCCGAACTGCGATTGCCAAAAAAGCGTAGCCATCATGTTAAAATCAAATGAACGTTTAAAAAAATTACGTTTTCGGTTTTCGGACATTTTCGGACAAATACTGTCCCTGAGTGAGAACGGTGTTGTGTTTCTCTTATGGTTTAAGACATTCATTTATTTATTTCTCTTATGTGATACCGGCACAAAAATAGAATAGCAGTCTTACTTTTCTTCCTTCTCTTCCTTTGGGCGTAGTAAGAGACGACTAAAGAATTACTACCAGAAGAAGACGGGCATCAAAATTTTCGCTCTTCCCTTGCCCTTGGCAAACTTCCACTTGCCTAGTACGGCGACTAGGCCAAATGCTCCTTTAAAAGACGCCTGAGATCATATGTGATTATATGCTGATAATGAGGATGAAGTAACGAAGAATGTATTTCAATAAAAGGTTTTTATTGAAGTAGCTTAATTGTAAATATGGGCAAACAAAGTCCCGAAGTAATAAATTGCGTCCTTGTGTACTTCTGTAAAAGTCTTTCTAACTTTTTGAGTGGGCGTCTCTTCACACACAGGTTAAGTAAACAATACCAATATGGAGTAAATATATTGATTTGGTACCTAATTAAGGTTGCTTGAACTCCTACACACTCCATATTATTTCTGCTACGAAAATGCTTTGAAGATCACATTGAGATAATTTAATTACATAAATTATACGTGCGCAGGTCCTAACAGAATCTACAATACCTAAATTCGTATTTTCCGCGCCTAAGGGCAATCCCGAAACAGCACATATCTCGAATGTTCTCGTGTTTGCACAAGGATTCGCTGACTCCCATGACGACTGAATAAATACAGTTTTACTTGAGCTGGGCTTTTGATGTATCTCGCCGATTTAAGAATAATCTGGTTTGATTCGGAAAATGTTTGTAAAATGTTTGATGGAAAATCTAACCAAGGCTTTTTCTGATGAAACATGATAGGTATTTACACTTTTTCGGTCTGGATGTAATCAATATGCCGTTTCCAATCCCATATAGTCTTTGTACTAAAAACAGGTATGGAGTAAAACTTTTTAGTCAGCATTTTACAGACAACAGCACGTCAACCTCAGATCATATAAAGAAATAGATATGAAATGGGGGCGTTGCGCGTGCGAATCCAATATGGGTAAACGGAACTATTGCACACCGCGGCGAATTATTTAATGAAAACATCCATGTAACGATATTTGTATCGGCACAATATACATTGAAGGCTTAATACTAATTAGCTGTGTTGTGAGTACTATGCGACTGCGCAATATATCGAGGTTTAATCAAAGCGTTCACTGCCCGACGTGTGCGTCGCGACCACACTTTGTAGCGACACACTAATTTGCACACACCAAATGATGCATTGTGTAAGCGAGTAAGTGGTAGCAGCTGTGATTGGGTCCATGTTTGTGTGCGCACCAATGAGCGTTGTAAATTGATATAGTGTGATCCTTATGCTTACAACAGTGTTATTGTAGTTGCGTTGCACACATAAATAATTCGGAGACAGGGGTTCGCTAAGGATTTACGAGTAATTTCATATCTCCTTCTTTATATGATTCTGAGACGTCAATCTACTACAAAACGTCAAATTTTCTCAATTGATATTGATCTCTACTGGTTGGACTTAAAGTTGAAAATAAATTTATTTACCTTTAACTTTTTGGGTAGGTTGACCTGCCGTTGTCTGTACTACAATATATTTTTAATGCTATATATTTAATGCTTAACTTTTTCAGACTTATTTGATTCATAAATATCTAAAGCGACATAAAACTATAAAGACAGTTTAACCTCGTTTTGATCTTCTCGTTTTCAGTTTGACGTAAACACAAAACTGCTAAATTACTGGTTGGTATTCATGTTAAAAATTAACAGCGTGCACACCTGATTTACCCTATCAATCACAGGTTAAAAAAATCTGATCAAATCGTGTCTTGGTTGCCCAAAGATGCAATGATTAAGCGTTAAGATAATTCATCAATCACCCGAATCCCAGGGTGATGGGGAAGTATTTCCCGAACACATTTTCCCCCAACATTAATTTGTCGTACTTTAGTGGGCTATAGAAACAATTTGGGTAATGACTGATACGACTCTTTCGAATTTTTCGTTACTTACCTTAAGCATTCGAAATTGAAGATATATCAGAAATAATTAATAAAACTATTTGTTACATTATTATTTTAGACTAATGAATACTAAACATAATACTGATGTAATAATATTATACTAAAAATGATTAATCTTTTTTTGGAACTGATATAAAAGTACATTAAAAAAATTTATTAACCATGTGAGTATTGATGTACGTTGGAAAGGGCCCCTTAAACCTACACCCGAGTCACCAGTTCCGAGAGCTTCTGGGAGTTTCTCTTTCTGCCACATGATGGACCCGCACCCGCACGGTGAATCCATGGAACGCTAAGAAGTTGGTCTCTGGATATAACCAAATCGCAATAGAAGGTTACAGTACGGTTTTGGCATTTGAAAGAAATTGAGAGCATTCATCTTAGATCTGTAGTTTTATTTATTAAAACTAATACTGCACAAACAAAACAAAGTCCCTACAAAATGGCAGATTTAATACCATAATCATGCTCTACCTGTCAACAATGGGACCAAAGAAATGTCCTAGGTCGGTGAACAGATGAGAAAAACAAAAAAAAAACAATACGTATTAGATATAGGTATTGTAAATATATTAAATATATTCTACACATATTAATTAGTGTAACTTAATAATTATGTACTTGTGTCTTAGCTGAGTAGCTAATCAAAGTTATTGTTTTTAAATGAAAAATAGCGAATTTAACGAATACATCTTATTTTTAAAATAAAGCTCATTAATTCAATGAGATGTTATTAAAAAAAATGCCTGTCAAGATATAATTTATTCATGCAAAGGAGCTGTGATTAAATTATTGTTCATGGTTCTATAAAATATGCTTTGTATGAGCTTAAAGTGTAAGCTTTAATATAATACTCATAATAACTTTGGGATATTATCGTGTAAAATGTAAGGTACGTCCGCGGATATGAGCTTATTACACAGGAAACACGAAATAATTAAATGTTATTTAGATTGGGCTCATAATTATTTAACGCGAGTAAGCTTTACCAAAATTAAATGTGCACATATTATATTTAAGTAAAGAGAATTATTTTACTAAGAGGAAAATAACAACGAACCATTTTTCACGACCCTTATGGTAACCTTTAGAAATAATTGTAAAATTATACGTTTTAGAAAAGCTTAGTAACATAAAAATATGCAGAGAGATAAAATTGATTAAGCAACTTATTTTGAGTCGATGACAGACACATAAATCTTATAGGCGATAGCCCGCTGTCATCATGGCAAGCCGCGATTTGTCAGGCTCTACGTAGTATAGGTACAGAAACTTTAAAGTTGTTACCACAATCTTGACACTTAAACTTTGGCGGTTATTAGATTGAAAATTCATAGCATCGTTAAAATCAACCCCGCTCTCTTCTACAATAAGAAGAAGAAGCAAACTCTTACGTCACCCGTCACCCCTAAAGAAGAGTAATAGTATTAAAGTAAGTAAGTAAGTAACAGCCTATAATAATCCCACTGTAGGGAAAAGGCCTCCATTATTGAATTCAAGTTACCACAGCAATGTGGGTACTGGCTTAATCACCACGCTTGCCAAATTCGGGTTGGTGATCACAAACCCAAGCAACGTTCGAAACTTTTCTTTTGTTGCCCGACCCGGGAACCATACCTGGGTCTCGAGATAGAAAAGAAATAACTATCAACAAAAGAAATATAGAGAGAAAAAGGAAAAAACTAGATTTCGTTAAAATCTGTCCAATAAATGACCATTATACGCTAGTCGAGTAAATCAGACAAGAACTAGGCAAAAACACATTAGAATAAACTAAGGAAAAAAATGTACCAATATGGTAAAATCTTGCAAAAACATCGTTAGGCACAAAGTTGCCGCAATAAAACTGAAATATACCAACGAAAAGTAATTTATCGTACAAGTTACTTTACTTATCATAGCCCGCGTGTTTCTAATTTCGTATATTTCTGTACGAGTTTCGTAAGTAGGTAATTTAGCATTCATTCATGGGGGACTGAAATATTCATTCGTAGAAATGTGAATAACAGTTGTTCAATGTAAATAGAGATTTTAATACATGAATCTGTATCTTTCATATTAGACCAGCTTTTACGCTTCGTACGCGCGTAATTTGGAATCAATTATATTTTATGTTACTCGCCACGCATCAAGCTATGTCAGTCCACTGCTGGACATAGGCCTCTCCAACAGGATAATTTGGACATAATCGCTAAACATGGCAGGCAAATTGGCGATCGCAGACGCAGCTGGCTGTCTTCAGGCGGTAGGTACTCTTAAATTGTGTCTTACGACACCCATTAGTAAAAGTTGTGATAAGATTATCATGTTATTATTTATTATTTATATGCCAATTCTGCACGGTATTTTAACTCAATATAATCAGGTAAAGTTATACCAGCCGAAGTGATTATAAGCTTTCAGACTTAATTCAAAGTATTTTTCCCATTTGGTTTCTTTTAAAGAAAACTGGCTTCTTTACTTCGTTTTTTAATAAAAAAGCATTCCACGTTGGAAATGTAATTAATCTACCCAATGTAGGGATTGAAGGTCGCTTTGATTAATTTAAAAACGGCAAGTTTATTAGCGCCAGTCTGTGAATTAAAATGTTTTGAAGCTAACCAGGTAATTAATGTTGGTAAGATAACGTAAAAGGTTATGATTAATTGTTACTCGATGCTCATTACGAATCGTTTTTATCTCTTGCTCATGATTTTGGGGTTATAATGAATAAAATGATTATGACTTGGAATAATTTTGTTGATTTGTTCTAGAACATATTATTAGTTTGTATAACAATTTTTTTTTCAAACGATTAGTATTGTAATAGACCACTAACTAACCATTAAAAATTATGAAACAGTATAGTTTTTGTGTCAAACTTATGATAGGAAATATGAAAAGTGTATGCATGTAATTTTTAAACGAAGGTGGATGCCCTACAAGTACTTAAAGGTAGAGTTATTATACAAAGAAATGGTGGTAGTGACTGAAAAATAACAAATAATTATGCAGCCGGCTATCGGAATGATTTCAACGGTAATATTTGTTAGAAAAAGTAGTTCGTTTGACCATTTTGTTTACTTGGTCCGAATTGGTACCGGAAGTAGTCGTTCGTCGACGTACATTAAAACCGAGTGGTCAAACGAGCAAAACGATATTGTGTTAATTGTTAGTTTCATAATTAATGTAATAAATTTAAAGTGAACAGTGTTTCCATTGTTTTATTTCAACACACGTTTCATTAGCCGTGTGGTGCTAGAACAAAGAGTTCGTCGAATTGAAAACTTCTCCTTTTTTAAGTCCATTAAAATTTAGTACCAGCAGCACCCTTGTCTTCCTGTAGATGACGTGTGTGTGTAAAGAGAAGAAGACGGGCTGTAGCATCATCTCTCTACCAGTGGCCAAACAGGTCCGCCAAACCGGCTGCCAGGCGTGGCGATCGTGGCATAATGTTCCGATAGACGAATTTATTATTTACTTTTATACAGGCGGTGTTTCGGCGTCACTAGCATTTGCTATAATAGAAACAAATAGAAAAAAAAGAAAATAAGTAAGAAATATTTATTTCTAAAATTTACGTGAACACCGTACCTATGACATTTCGAACACTTAACAGCTGGCTTTCACAGTGATCCAGTTCGCTCGTGACCACAAAACCTTCGTTAATAACGGTTTCCTTTCAATATAGTAAAGCAAGCCTTATTAAAATAGGCAAACTGTGACGCAGCGCGTAACGCAGATTTTATTGGGCCTGCATACGCTGACTTGATACTTTTACTGTCCTACATTGCCTTCAGGTTTTACTTATGCTACGGTGTTATACGACTACAGAACTACGGCTACATATAACAGTCGTAGCAAATTCGGTTGAAATCAAAACATTATTAATTGATTAAAATGTAACGTACCGTATAAATGATAATCTTTTTCGACAGAAAAGTTTTGTACCAAAAAAGATAACAGCCTACAAAAGGCACTGTTATCTTTTTTCATGTCAGCCGATCGAATAGGGTTTTAGAAAATTTTAATGAAAAACATACTGGAACTGGCGTTTCGAATTCAGGTACAAATCAATCTTACAAATGCAATCACATAATCCATACTACAATTATTATCAATGCGAAAGTGTGTCTGTCTGCCTATATGTTACCTCTTCACGCTTACTATAAGACAAACACTGACACCAGTAGAGTCCCACAGAATCTCCGCTATCGCAAAGTATTCGAGAAAGCTTTCCCTTCCTAAAAAAAGTTTGTATCAAAGAAATCAATCCCCAAAAGGGTTGCATACGTTTTTGTTGAATGATTGAGTTTCTAAAACCACGAGATTGTTTACTAGTTAGTGGCTTACCCTGTATTGATAGTTTAAAAAATATATATACCAAAACGATTAAACGAATTCGCGAATGTGTAGGCAGCTTATTCAATATCGGCAAGTCAACACCGCAGCATGCAACGCAAATTTTATTGGTTCGCTCGTACACACTGGCTTGATACTTTTACACTTTTCACAGTGCCCCAAAAGTGAAAATAGATTGCGATCGGTTATATTGAACTGTGGAAAGCTATGGCAGGTTGTTGGAATACGATGTAGATTACTCAATTTTTGGGTTTCAAAGTTTTTTATTTTAGAATAGCTATTGTTTCAAAACGCTTTCAATTTTGATTTTTTAATTCCACAGTCTAATGTATTTGTTAGTTACATTGATTTACCGTACCCACCATTGTTGTGGTAACTTGAATTTAATAATGGAGACCTTTTGGGGTGGTGGGATCTACCTCCTAGTGGTCCACCCTGGGCAGCGGCATCTTTGGTTTTTTAATAATTTTGATCTTATTTATTGCTAAGCACACACACATATTGAAGTTGGAAAAATAAAATGATTTTTTTCTTTTCTTTCCTTCATGTGCAGTTTTTTAGTTTTCCAATCTATGTAAGCGAAGTTAACACATGCCGCGATATTCAAATACCACATACGAGCACCAGCATTGCGGATTTCAGAACTTTTGCTTTTCCGCTAAATAGTTTTGCATAGGAATGTCGGACCGATGGGCAGAGTGAAGGCGAAATAATGTAGTAGAGCTATTATATGTTAAATCTTATTTTATTTGCTTACTTTCGTTACGGCACGATCTGTTGGTTATAAACAAGAATTATAATAGAATAGATTGTTGCTTTATACCTATCCAAGTTTTTGATATGTGCTTTATATCAAAGGAAACTTCACTTTTGGGTAAATTTGCCTTTTTTTGTCATTAGTTTTCCACACCGCCTACATGTCTCTGAAGTTACCTCTGGCGTAAAAAGACGGAACTAACGGCCTTACGTTTCTTCCGAAGCATGACATGGTCAATGTACCGGAACCTTATAGACCTAAGCCATTTTAAATATCGTTTCCTGGGCCAAATCGAAGTTTAGTAGATGCATGGCTACATTGTCTTTTCTGAAGTTCTAAATATTATTTAAGAGCTGTCATTTATGTAATACTGCACTAGTGAATTCCTTAACTACGTTTTGAAGGTTCTCCCTCAAAATATGTATCCACAAAATAAATTACATGATCCAAAATACTGAAGTTATGCGGGCATCGGTCCACGTACGGTTTTTGAATCAATTTTCAACCTAATTTGGAAAGGAATAGAGTTCTACAATACTGAAGTAAATTGGCGTTTTGCGGTATGTTGTTAATTGGTTGCATAAAGCTTGCATCACAACCTTCTTTACTTTGCAATATTGCTAACCATGCACGTAGGTTATTACTTAAACACAACTATGCAATTAGTTTCGTTTGCAAGTGGCTCATTCATTTTTTTTTACCCCCTATTTGACGATATTTGCAGCACGCAGCCTGTCAATGTTATGTTAAACGCCATCCATTAAAAAACTTAAAAATTTTAAAAGCGATGAGGTTCCCTTACAAATAATTTATGATTAAGTTTTCTTAAATTTTCGAATTTTCCGCGCAATTTCCTTATATTTTTCTTTTATAAGAAGAACCTTCTCCTGTCAATGACAAACCAAACAAAAAAAATAGCTAAATCGGTCGTGACCAAGGGAAATAGGGATTCATTTATATATATATAGGTATATATAGATAAAGATAAATATAATATCACATCATCCTACGTCAGTCCACAAATGAACACAGGCCCGCACAATTATCTTATAAGAATCATCGCTCTAGGCCGGTTTTGAAATAGAAAAGTTAGTTGTTGCCATATTATTGAGTATTCAGTATTGAAAATAGAAAGTACTTCAAGTGCACTACTTCATACGAAAAATATATTTTAAAGGAAAAGTCGAAACCAGACCTGAATGTTTTTAAAGTATTACACCCAGAATCGGGACGGTACGGCAAAAGATTTTTAACGGTGAATATTAATGATGTCATGTTACTCTTACTCCTCCTTCGATATTTTTCACATCACCAGGTGATTAACCTACTCCCAGACTACAACCACAGTATAACAACAACTCAGTGCCACAACGTGCGTAATCTCGATAAGCGGCGACGCAAAAAGCACGCGATATTCGACCTGACGCATTTCGCCGAGCCGCGACCTCATAAAGCAACATAAACATTGTGTTGCATATATTTTGCTTCGTTGGCAGCATCGATATGGTTGCCACATTTCATTACAACTTTCTCTTTAATTCATAATTATCATCTAAAAAGCTTTGTTCTTGTCGATGCAATTTTTTCCATTCTTTTTGGTCTTCCGCAATGGGGACTACCGTTTCTTTGCTCACCAGTTGGCGCCACTGTAGACTGAGGTCCGGAGGTATAGCTGTCAAAAGCGATTGGCGCCGAAAAAAAGTGTTATATCTTGAATCTAATTAAGGTTATATTGTTTATAAATAACTATCTTGATATCAACAAACTAACTTCTGAAATAGTTGCTCTTGAGGCCGCCTATTTTTGCGCTTTTTCTTAATTCCGCTTTTAAAGCGTTCACATTAATCGCCAAATAATCCATATTTGCGATATTTTACGAAGGAGATCACTTTCCAGCAGGTAAATTAAAGAAATTATAATTTATGCAACAAATTCCGCTAAAACCAGTACAAACTGAATGATATTGGACCTCACGCGACACTAGCGCCTCTAGTGGCAAATTTACTAGCGATAGCCTCCATTCTCTTGACAACTTGTGATACAACTCGACATTCATCTTTTTGGTGCATCTAGATTATTCTCTGACTTCCTTGCTTCTTTCTACATTCTATTTTTTCGTCTATGATAGTTTTGATGAATTTGTAGTGTCGAATCAGTTGTCACAACATATTTCCGCTTCTGTTTCTTTTTGGATATTTGTTATAACTTCAAAATTTATAGCGAAATTGAAACGTGAACATACTTTTTTTTTATATGAATGTAAGTTCTACACGAAGTGAGGTTATCCCTGATCCAGACAGCCTGCAACCACGGTCAGCATAACCCGATCGAAACGTCGGGCAAAAAAGAATTCAATATCGTTTTAAAATTCCGTTTTCCATTTTTAAATTATCATGTAATGTAAAAGTTTAAAAATTTTGTTATGATGTTCTTGCACAGTAGATTGATTCAGCATTAGTTGCCTAGATACACACTAGAAGATAATCAAACATTTAGTAGAGTATTGTGAAAAAATTTCAAAGTTTTTACACGATTCTCGGCCGTTTAATCTCATTTTAAGCCTAGTTAAATTGTCTATTAAGGGAAACGTACCAAATACTGGATACTTTTTGAAAACTAGAAAAAAATACCAATATAATAAATAAAACCATTCATTTATTGCTGGTATATTTTTTTACTTTATTTGATATTTTAGCAACTTAATTGCACTTATAATATCAGTATATAAACTTGAAAAATGTTGTCTCAGGCGGGACTCGAACCCGCATCTCCTCGAAAGAGATGCGGGTTCGAGTCCCGCCTGAGACAAAATTTTTCAAGTTTATATACTGATATGGTATATTTTTTTCTTAGAAATTGCAAAAATCAACAATGTAATCTTATCTACCCCTAAATTGGATAGTAGCTATCCTTAATATTGGATATCCAATATTGGGTATAATTCAATTTAATATAAGACACATTTCACAAACATAATCTAAAGCTTCTGGGTCTAACCCAGCACAAACTTCATGAGCCCATCGATAACAGTAAATAAGTAAAGTTTTATAAATACAAGTACATAGTAATCGACGTTTATACTCGTACCAATACTGGATATCCAATATTAGGGATATAGAGTAATGAGTTAAGTACCTACATTTAAAAAACTTGTTCACGAACTCTTTACCTATCAAAATTATCAATAAAATGCGTTAAATACGCCTAAATAACTATGTCCGTAGATAGTACTAAAACAAGCTAAGATGTTGGGTGTGTTTATAGAGATATGAGCTCGTGGGTTCTTCTTCAGCGCTCGGAGAACTGTACTAAGAAACCGTGGAGGGCGCCACTTGCTTTAACTCAGAAGCAAGAAAGAGTTAAATAAAAGATAAAAAAGAAAACAATATTTTCCAATTTGTCTCCCAATATATTATTTAAATATACATTACACTCAACATGGGTATAATATAAGATATAAAATTTTAAGCTATATGTTAGTTCAAGAATAAATTATTATTATTCATTTAACATAAATAGAGTACTTAAATCTTAGGTTCAGTGAAGGAAAGCTGAGAAGCAGGGCGTTCCTTCACTCAAACATTACTAAAATTAAGGTTGGCCTGACCTGTGAGCTGAGGAGTATCATCAATGGATGAAAACTATCAAAAGAATAAATATACTTTATTTGATATTTTAGCAACTTAATTGCACTTATAATATCAATATATAAACTTGAAAAATTTTGTCTCAGGCGGGACTCGAACCCGCATCTCCTCGCATGCCGGGCTCACAGCGTAAGAATATGCTTGAAAAATTCGCGCCGTGTCGCAGTGTCTTGGTGGCCTAATGGTATGGCGCCCGCCCGGCGCCAATAAATGCAAAAATGTAACGACGTGTTACAGTACGTATTCCTATAACAACAGATAAATGCACTTACCGTTGTTTAAAACGCTTTGGAACACATTAATAAGACAATTCGTTGACCAAAAAACGTTTCCTGAATTTTGACAGCCAATTTGACAAGACGCCACAAGTGGCGCTGTTATCGTAAAGAGCATTGAATAGATGGCATAGGTTAAATATTTAGATACTGGTCTATCCAGTATTGCGCACGTATCCAATATTCGGTTCGCTTCCCTTATATATGCTGTAAACTTAGTAATGTTATAGTTGCTTCCATTTGCTGTAGATTGTAGATTTTTTGTTAGTTATAGTAACGGGACATAGCGCGATATGTTAACACGTAACTTTTACACTATCAATTCTATGACGTTTCACTTCTTTGACGTACCTACAGCGCTCGTGGTCACTATTTATTTATTGTAAAAAGTATTTTTTTTTTTCTTGCAGCTGCCAGCCCTATGTCGATAGAACAAATGGTCGCGCGAGTTTCGCGGCTGGTTAATTTACATGATGTTAAAAATTCACGTTCACAGCGTGGTCCATTGATACGACGACCAAATAGCGTAGCAATGAGACCGAACGTGCCATCTGTAACTATAACGGCACAGCTTAATGCCGTATACCAAACTGCATTATGGCAATACCCTCTTTTTCGAAAAGCCTTTAGCAGTGTTTTGATGTAAACTGATAATTTTGATCTCTTTTTGTGTAAAAAGTAAAGTAAAGTAACAGCCTATAATCATCCCACTGCAAGGCAAAGGCCTCCATCATTGATATCAAGTTACAGCAGCAATGATGGGTGTACTGGCATAATAACCACGCTTGCCAAATGCGGGTTGGTGATCACCAACCCTAGCAAAAGTTCGAAAATTCTAAACTTTTTTATTGCCCGACCCGGGGATTGATCCTTGGACCCCGAGATCTTGCCCGTTTAATTAAACCACTAGACGCTAACCACTAGACCCACGGGGCGTTCTCTTTTTGTGTAATAAGTATTTATTTTTTTGGAAAGTTTAAATACATAGGCATGAATTTTTAAACATTAGATAGTTTATGCGATCTTTTATTTTGTCATAACAATTAAAAAACTTTTATATAATATTTTAGCACTTAAGCTAATTGTTAAAATATCATTGATAAATTATTATGTCTCACGAGACATAATAATTTTTCAAGTTTAAATACTGCTCGGAATATATACGCATTTGATATAAATAGGTGATCAAAATTTGATTAAAGTACAGTTAAATAAAATAATAGGGGTTAAAGTATGAAATTGCCGTTTTGTATGGACGAAATCGAGAAAAGTCATTTTTCCATACTAACAATTTTTTAGTTTTTTTAAAAACGCCTGAACCGTTTTCGATGCAATTAAAGGTGAAAGTTAGATGGTTATAAAGCTACGCATTAAAGTATTTAAATTTCTGAAAATCAAAGTATATAATACAAATATACTTAATTGAAGCAAGAAGGTCAGCTGACACATTGTAAGGGGTCTTTTCAACGACTTCCTTTGAAGTAAAATAGGCACTAGTATTGCATTTTTTTTTTTAGTCAAAAGTTACTTTATTTAGTTTTTGATACAATACAAAAAGAATTACGCAATAATATGATTATACTTAAGAGCTATAAACAAAATAAAAAGTGGGAAAATAATCGGCAATTTCATACTTTAACCCCTATTATTACAATGGTATGCATCCAATATTAAATACTAAAAAAATGCCACAAAAACTATACTTAGTTAGCGCCTGTTCAATACACGAAATGATTTTCCATCATCCATTTCGTCAAATTATTCTTTAAATACATATAACTTTTTCATTAATAGCAACACTTACCCAAACCGATAATTTTTTAATGAAAAATAAATCTAAATTGTTGAAAGTATTCGTATCAAAATTTAAATAAATTCTATGTAACGCTTCGCTTAACTCGTAAAATATCGTTATTAATTGCTAACGTTTTTAAAACATGGAGCGAATTATCTGATACCGACTGAATAATAGCTGGGCGTTATCCCGGGCTGCAGTGAATTGGATTAAAAAGTATTTTACAGATAAAATATATCACGTTATTTTTTGCAACGGTATTTTTTCACCAGATGTGATCAATTAAAAAATTGTAGTCACTCTGTTTTATATCTTCATTTTCGTATAATCTTTTATGATTCGCATTATTATAGTAACAAAATATGGATAATAATGGTACGCCCATTACGCAATAGTCTTGAGTTCCATCCCCGGTCAGGTCAATGTTGTTTTTTTATATTTTTATTGTTTTGTTTTTAAAGGGTTTACTTCGAATATTTAGCCGTATTTCGACACTATTAAACCCTTGTATAATTTATTAATTATTTGATTTTAATTGGTACACAAACAGATCACTGTCATTTATTTTCACAAAAAATATATGTAACAAGACGAAGAGATCCAAAATCGGGTTCCCTCTATCTGGCACAATGATGTTGTATTTGGCATAAAACACTTGCATAATTTAATTTAAACTAACGGCCGGTCCTAATAACCTATCTATCTTCAGTTTTGGCATATCGGAGATAGAAAACAACTTCTGTCTTTGTTTCTCTGGACGGCAAAATCAGAGACAGAAGATGTTTTCTATCTCCGATATGCCAAAACTGAAGATAGATAGATTATTGGGACCGGCCGATAGCTGATATTGAAATTTTGGTTAGGTTAGGTTAGAACAGTGACCATACAAAAGCGTGAAGGTGAGAGAGCGTATCGAACGTGCATACACGATATAAATACTAGAGGTAATTTGCTAAAATGTGACTGTTCTAGTTTTTTAAGAATTGATTTTTTTAGAAGTAATAAAATTAAATTAATTGGGGGCAGCACTTAGCTCTAGTAGTCCCCTTAAATTCAACAATTAGTTACCTAACACATGCAACCAGTCAACTACTTTAAAATAAACCACGAATGCTTTTTATGTCGTCATTTAATTTTAATTACTAAAATGTTTTGCCATGACACTGGTGTTATGGTAACTGATGTCAGTTACTGGTGTCAGATTTTATTCCACTTAGGGCTGATTTTTCAATGGTCACATAAAAGTAATCTGTTGGATAAAATCTAAGACGACTTATTTGCTAACGTCAATCATATTAGGTTTCATGGAATTTCTGGTTGACTTTTTTAATTTGTCATCTTATGTTTAAACTAATAGATAACTTTTATCTGACCATTGAAAAATCAGCCCTTAGTACTAAAATGGTTGCGGTATCATGATTACTATTCATACCAACGCAACGGTGTCACTGGTATCCTACATATTATTTAAGTGCCTCAGATTCAATTAAGCTATACCACAACTCGACAATTACTCACCTTCTATGAAGGTGACTGACGTTGATAATCTGTTGGTAATTAATTTCAGCGACTTAATTTGCGCTGGTTATTGCCTCCCGCGTGTTAATCGTTTTCAGCCAGTGATGTCAAAGTGTGGGTGTACTATGTTATCGATATTTTGAAAAAAATATATTTTATACAGATATGGTAACTAATGATTGTTTTTTTAATTATTATTATTTAATAATCAAATATGCCACATGTAGGCGTCCCAAAATCATCTATCACACAAAATAACAAAACTCTCAAAAACAATAATAACACAATAGCTGTACGGTCTTTGATATGGGTGGACTAGCTATCGGATATGAGTGGACTGGCTATCGGTTTACAATAAAATAAACCTAACCTACCCAAAATTTTCTTGTAATAACAATATACATAATTATAATATTTATCATAATTAAGGTAACTCAAATCGTATAATGTCAAAACTCAGCTTAGTTAAGTTATTATAACTCGAAATATTTAAGTTTACTACAACTTTTATTTACATTATTTAGATATTTATCAAGGTGCGAAATTAATGTAGCATTAATACTAACTATATTTGTCGTTTTAAGTCAACAGATGAAAAACTTTACCTTTTGGAGTTTGTAAAAAATTAAGATAAAAGATTTCGAATAAACTTAGTAAGAGTAATGAAATAAACTTACCTAATACTAACATAACAAACTCTTTGAAAGCAGTAAGCACAATGACTATCGATAGCCTGTTGTAATGTATTTATACTTGCATCACTATTTTCAGCGCTGAGTAAATCGTTTAGTGTAGGACAGAACCTTCGTTCAAAAATATTTGATCAAACCAAAGTTCAATTTAGTTTAAAACATTTAATGTTCTACATTGAGATTGTATGAGTCCCTATCATAAGAGTACCATGTACCCTGTTTTTATGAGTTACCTATGTATTTATTGGCACTATTACAAGCAACATCATGATTGAAAAATATTGTTTATACTCGTATGTTAATTTGTTGTAACTTGTACGGAATGTAGGCAAGTAAACTAAACCAGTATTACATAAATGTGAAAGCAATTATATTTAATTGAACTAATGTTTTCTTACAGACTTTTTGTCGCCTACACTTTACAATAAAATGGGTTAAATAAAACCAGGTTTGTAAGGAGAAAAAATCATTTTTCGTGTTTGGAATATAAAAGTTACAGTAATTTCTGCGGTTTTTACCATTAGAAAATAACAATACACTTGTTTAATACTCATGTTAATATAGATATTAGTGACCGCTCAATAAAATAGGCTTCTAGAGTTTACTAATTATTTGCAAATAAAGTCGCAGGCACCACCTAAGTTCTATCAAAAATCCATCGAGAGTAAAGATTTGTGATCATGTGATGTAAGTGAAATCATAAATGAAAAGCAGATCAACCAAACAAAGTACATCATTTTTATACACTCACCAATTTTTCTAACTAACGAAGTTAATACACATCATATTCCACCCACAGCCATAAATCAAAGCGTACAAAAAATGACCGGTCAATTTCCATATAGGGTGGCTGTAAAATACAACAGGAAACAATAGACGAGATTGGCTGCGAAGTGGGGCTCAGTCAGCGAGTTACATACTCCACACTATAAATATTATGCGAGAGGCGAGACACACTTGGCATACGTCCAAGAAGCTATAGTAACCATGAATTTGGCGTACCAGTTCTAGGACAAAGGCAATAGTCATTACCGGCGAAGTCATAGACTATACGGCCTATGATGTTTAACTTAGGGTAACAATGATGGATTATAAATTAGTTTTAGGGTTTATTTGAAAAAGAGAAAAAAAGACACTATTAAGAAACCAAATAACGACTTACAGTCGACAACAAAAACCGATAAATATCTTTTTACATTTCCATTGATTCAACTAAACTAAGATGTTTGTTGAGTTGCTGAATTGGTAAATAGAAACCGAAACTTTCAGATATTGAAAATCGAAAGAAGAAATCGCTTGGCAAGGTTGGCGATCGCACTTTGGCTAATGGTAGAGAAAAGATGCTGCTATCCGTCATTTTCTTTTGCAGTACTCCTTCATGTCCATGCTCACTTTAACGACAACACATCAGGCTAAACACTGGAGCATCTTACGCAGTTTGACATAAGTGCGATATTGCAACAAAATTCTTACCCCAATGAGAATAACCCTTGGACGTAACTTTTTTTTAAATATATGTCATGACTTAAGCAGGTCTCATATTTTCTTAAACGTGGGTTATCCCTATCGTCTTGACAATGCAGTTAACATAACAATGCCAGTGATTGGTCGTTCGGCCTGAAAAATGTTAACGATGTTTCAAAACATGTGTTGGCAACTATTTGATTTATGGCGCGAACACCATATGTTTACTATCCACATAATGATAATGAGTCCAAGAATTTAGGGAGAGATTGATGGCAACATCAATTTTGTTTTCACTAGCATAAGGACGCGACTTCTTCTGCGTGACGTTAATGGATACGATCATCGATACCCTATATACATGTAATGGCGTATTAAAAATTATATGAACACGTCAAAAATCTAAAATTTTTGATACAGCCTCCTAGCAACATTTTTTACGCGATGCGCATCTCATTCATTCTTCACGATACTATTCATATGCTGTTTATTTTCCCTTCATACCTTCACAGACTTAGGACCGTAAAAATTGAAAACTACTCGTATGTTGTGAAAAATATTTTCGGGTAAAAACTTGACCTACATTTTCTACTTCATAAATGGGCTCTAAATACGATACTTAATGCCTATAAAAGTTTGACGGTGATGAAAACGACATCCTTTATTGTAATTAACTTTTTTGTTATTAACCTACGACGACTTATTCGATTCCCGGTCGCGTTATTTTAGGAAACGAGTTTTCCTTAATTTGCTTGGGTCTAGAAGGGGCTGCTTAGTCGTAAAAAGTCATAATCGTAAGAAAAAGTGACGTCAGAGGCCTGTAATAGCTAGACGGCATAGAAAACTCTAATACCAGATTATCCTCTAAAATCACTCTATTAAGAAGAAGAAGCGTAATCTAACACCTTATTTATAAACAAGTAAAAATAATTACTTGACTAAAAGTAATTACTTAAGTAAGTGACAATAAGTATTCCTTAATCAAGTTATTACTAGAAGTGAGAACTACCAAAAGATGCTAACTTTTCTTCTCTTCTCAGCCAAATAACATGACTATCAATTTCTTTCACTTAAGCACTAGGTATAAACACTTTAAGTTATGTCTTTCTAAGTCAATAGGTAAGCAATAACTTCTTTATAAATACGGGTGTCAGTCTCATGAAATATCAAAAAGATTGCTTAATTTCTTTTGTCATACAAAACTAAAGTGAAGTCCAAAATGCTGTGTTCCATTTTCAGCTATTCACTTACATTGCGATTCCTTTCGGGACAATGAGCATAAATTAATGATCGGAATTGGAAAATCAAATTTCAGTTACACATCGGTTAACCACCGTATCTATTCAGTTAACTAATAAATCAACAAACAAAGTAAATCATTTAGTGCAAACACAAACTAATTATGAAATCTGCTACACTATCAAAATGGCATACAGACACAGTAGGCCTTATCTAGAGCTTAACGTCAAAAGTAAAACAATATTGTTCATTATTAAAGTACATTAAACAACATTGTTTTGCATATAAAAATTAAAATAAAGTTGAATTATCCTTTTTCCTAAGATCAACCACAAATGAATTAAAACCAATGATTGTAAAAAAACTGTGTCAGATTTTTACAATTCATCGAAAGATTCGCTATAATAATATGGTCCCGACCAAAAATAAAATATGTTATTTTTGTCATAAACATATTTACTTTTCCTTTAATAATAACCTGTATGTTTTTCGCCTACTGATTCTTTTTCGGCCGCCGGTCAAGAAACTAACCGGAGGACAGCCACGCCTTTCTACGAATTGTCCTCAACTCTGCCTCGGAGTGCTTATTTGAGCGCTGGCTATCGTGAGCCAAGGATAATGTATTTTTATTTAGAACCTCAGCAGTGGTACAGATCGTTGCTGATAAAAATTACCTCATTTCCCTAAAATCTTAACTGTAATTATTATTTGTCTCTTCATTTTCCAGTTTAGTTTTACTTTTTTAACTTGCAATATGAAAATGTTGCTACTCTACATTTGGTTTGGCGCATCTTTTATCCAGTCAGCTGAGCCAGTCTTGATACACGAAAAAGATAAGAATTCAACACGTAGTGGATACTCCATAACAAAAGAACACCTGATTTTTATCGACACGCCAATACGTGGGCCTACCATTAATCGTCCACTGTACTTGATGTGATTAAACCTGCGGCCAAAATTATATCAATTGGCGGCTTGTTCATACAAATTCGACGAATCCCACGCGACTGATGATGGCTGTTTGATTTCCTACAAAATGTTATTACGTTTACGTGTAAATCTATACCGGTGGTTGTTTATGGAAATTATGAATGGAAGTTTAGTGAACCACGTGATAACTTAGGTCATAGATGGTTTTTTGAAAACAGTTAAAGCAAATAATTTTTTTGATAAAAAAAAATCCGACTGTCTTATGTGGGGCTTAAACCCAATTTAGAGAAAAACATATTTAGAGAAATGTCCGATCTGCGCCCTTAGACAAGTGGCTTTCTAATATCCTTTACGCTAGACGAATAGACGACGATAGATAGAATACGTAAGTTTACGATCGTTCGATCGTTTGTTAATGTCATTTTCATACATTTGTTATCTATTCGTCTAGCATAAACGATATCAGAAAGCCACTTGTCTACGGGTACAGCTGTCACCAACTGTTACTGATTCAAAATACACATTGAAAACTGTATTTTTTACTATTCTCTTCTTATCATAATGTTGACACACATTCAAGCAAGCGTCTTTTATCGAATTACTTTTGAACTATGCCAGTTGATACTTTAGAATTTAATATCCTATAGAGGAGCATAACTTAGTTATCTGTTCCTTTATCGACTTTAAGAAGTCATTAATCCGCATACCTTCGACAGTCCGAGTAAACAAACAAACAAGTCATTATTATTGTGCATTTCTGGCAATCGATTGGTGTTTGTGCTCCAGTAGAAACATTATCACCACTACAGCTTACATTTCGCATTTTATTGCGGTCAATAAGAATTTAAATTTAAGACGATAGGACTAAACTATGAACTATCGACTAAAGTCTGAATTTCATACTTCTAGGTCAACGGAGTATACCCTATTAAAACTTTACATCCCCTTGAGTGTCCAAATATACGTTTAATGCCGTATGAACGGCTGTCTGTAGGTATGTCTTTTTGCGTTAACTTAAAAGTTCGATGATACACAGCTTAATGTATATACTAACTATAAATTCGTTTTAGGCAAAGACTAATTACAGTCCTTGGTAGACCAAGATCTTATAATAGTTTGAACAAGGATTTCGCTGTTATGCCTCTCACTCATAATTTATTTCTGGTTACCGCATTTCTGTGTTATGAGAAAATAAAGAGAAAAATTTCATTATAAGTTAATCATAAAATAAGACGAGAACGAGAAAACCTATATAATAAATTATGGCAATAATTTCTAAATCCTCATTTTGGAGGAATCAAAATACTTATTATAACCCCGAAAGAAATATTTATCATTCTTTCGGCGAACCGAGCTGTCGGTAAAAAAAATATACTTGTATCGATGAACGATGAACAGTGATTTCTATGTACAATTATATCGTTCAAGAGTAATTCTGTAAATCATTTGGGGCTCTACTTATTAGGTCATATTTAAATGAATTTTTACTCAGAGATAGCCCCTCGTCCAACTTAAAACTGGCCTAGTACAAAATATTCTACAGGAACATTGACAGGAAATACAATAGAAGCAAAATACTTCCAGAAAGCAACATTTAACCACCTCTTCTAGCAATCAGATGACAAAAGATTTTCTAAACTGTGAAATCGAACAACAGTCCGTGGCAAACGAAGAAAACGTAGACTTATTTATAAAAATCATTTTTATTAAATTAAAACATACTGAGATTTAGTAAATTTTAATAGTTGAAGGTCTGACTTTGTAGTCAGTGACACAAAACATGCGACCTGATTACATCATTATAATTGCTGCCATTTTTCGATCTTTTCTTATTAAATTAGGTAAGTACTTCTATTCTTTAATCGTTTACCTCATCGTAGTTGTTTTTTCTAATCGCTCGGAAGCAAAGCTTTGCCTTTCGAAACTTGAACTCCACCACACACAAAGGGAACTCTTGGCATTCTCTAACCGAATTAGGCGGAGGATTTCCTATCCATTGTTCTGTACAGATTTTTGGGCTTTAGTTACAGTAGACAGAACGATTGAACGTGATCACTTTTACTGATAAAGATTTCATATAAATGAACGTTATTTGTACACAATCACGGTTATATTTCTTCAAATGAGCTGGCTGTTTCAAATTTTTTTTACATTATTATTTATAAATTTTTGATATTTAAACTTGATAAATTTCGTCTCAGGAGGGAATCGAATTCCGAACGGGAACGATCTCCAGCATAACGGTTGCGGCGCTTTATCCAAATCCGCTACCTAAACATAACGTCACAACGCCAATTATTTAAGCATGTTCTTAACGCTGTAAGCCAGCGTGGTTTCTAGTAGAGTTTTGCACTCTTAACACCCGAAAGAAATAGTAAGTTAAGATAAAACAGCTCTATAAATACTTCATATAATACTTTAGCAACTTAGTTGCAAATATAATATCAGTATTTATACTTGAAAAATGTTGTCTCAGACTCTTTATATCCTCATTTTACTTTAGGTAGCTACTCAGTATTATTTAAACTACGTACACCACTTTATTACAAAATTCAATAATCTTTTTGATCCAGATTATAATCCACCAATGGCTTTATCCTGCAATTGGTTCCATGTGCCATGCGGTTTCTATCTTCAAGTATTACTCTCTGTCCCTTCCCATTGTGCACGTTTCTATTTAAATTATTTTTTAATTCAGCATTAAAAAAAGTGCTCAGTCTATCCGTCTACGGAACGCTTAAAACCCTATTAAGAAGTTAGAGTATCAAAGTTCTTCCTATTTTAATTTGAAACTATGGTCTTACTACGCAGGTACTTCTAATGTCACACTTACAGAACATGAACATGAAAGGCGATGTAGGCAGAGCAGGCGCGCCACAGAGGTTATTTTATTTTATTTTATTTTATTTAAACACAAATAGTTTACAGTTGAGATGGTACAAATTTTACACATAATATGATTAATATCCTAAACTGTAAGCCAAAACATGTGCTTGAGAAATTTACATAAGAATGAGTTACATCGTTTCGCAAATTCGACTCTTACTGTTACAATATTTTATTCTTCTTGTTTTATTCTATTTATTTTTATTTTATTACACACGAGAGTTTGAGAGGATGGATGCTTGTTACTTTTATTAAAACTACTTACTACTTACTTTGATATTATTTTTACAAATTAGATAGACTAGATAGACTTTACAATATTGAAGATTAAATACTTTTTTGTGAGATTCGATACCAACTCGGGTAATTTAAACAAAAAACTAACCTATTTTAGAACATTACGTACAAATCAAGAGAAGACATTCGGATTAGAACCCATGATATCGATACCCGGATAGTCCTGCAAAAAATCATTGTAGAGGCGACACATCCGTACTATCGGGTTGTAGTACGAGGTGTTGTTGCGATACACTTGGAGTGAGAACAGCTTAGGCTTGCGATCACGGGCTCTGTAATGCGTGTTTATACTTATCGATGCGAGTAAGGACGGAGAATCAAGCGCTGAGTGTATTATTTAGAGGTTATGAGCAAATGCTTGTAAGTGAGCGCGGTAATTGGCGTTCTTTAAACTCGTTTATGTGTAGTGGGTTGCGAAGTGGCGACATCAGTTCTAATACAAATGGCACATGACAGCCTTACTAAC
Organism: Anania crocealis; assembly: GCA_949315895.1. Classification (NCBI taxonomy): domain Eukaryota; kingdom Metazoa; phylum Arthropoda; class Insecta; order Lepidoptera; family Crambidae; genus Anania; species Anania crocealis. The sequence continues at coordinate 5,854,495 of OX438868.1, forward strand.
CACTTTTCATCTTCTGTTGTCACGCTGACGTGTATCAGTTCGGGTTAGCGAATTAGGCACTATGTATTGTAGTTCAGGGGCCTAATTCGCGTAACCGAATCGCAGTTCGATCGTGATAGAATTGGACGATTTTGTCATTTAGCCCATACTAGAACTGTCAAAAACCTGTCGTTCAATTACGATTGTGATACGATTCGGTTACGCGAATTAGGGGCCTGGTGTCGCATCTGCATATTGTGTAGGAATATTTTATTTGTACAAACAACGGCAGGTCAACCTACCCAAAAAGTTAAAGGTCATTGAATTTATTTTCAACTTTAAGTCAAACAAGTAGAGATCAATATCAATTGAGTAAATTTGACGTTTTGTGGTAGGTTGACGTGCTGTTGTCTGTACAATAATAATATATCTTATTGCGCGTATGTTAGGAAATCTTTTTATTGCACTTTTACCCCTATTCTACTTGAACATGTTAATGTTTTTTTTTTCTCTAAAGGTTATCAGGTTGGACGATAAGCCCGCCGACGTTCGGCTAAAGTATAAATAAGTGTAAGGTTTACCTCTATTTTGTGAAAAAATAATGTATTTTCTATAGTACCTACTGCTTCAATACTAAACTTCTTTGAGCTATTCGCCAGTGGTAAACAAATCGAGATTTTAAAGCCAAGATTGAAAACTAATGCATAAACGGTAAGTTTAAACTAATGCAATATTAAAATCTACACCCGCAAAATATAATTAGTGTGCTATTAAAAAATGGTTCTGGGTCACTTGTCTGCTGACTGCATTATTATATTATTGTAAAACGATGCGACACAGATCAACACGTTGGGCGCCAGTTTATGTTGTAATGAACCACATTATTATGCTTATTTTGATAAACTACTACCTGTAAGTAATAGTGATAGTTCTATTTGAATGTCGACCATTATGATTGTTTGAATCTATATAAATGTAATGTTTAATGTGATGTGATAGTTGTGAGTTTTATACTCAATTTAACAATAAATAGAGTCATGATGAAATTCCTAGTCTCATTTAATATTCATTAATATCAAATGTTACTTATAAGAGCGATCTTACTTCTTCCGCGATCATGGCGTTTCCAACAGTGCCGAAATATCGGAAACTCATAAAAAACAAGGTAAATGGTAGAAATCTCGAAATAACTAACTCTTACGATAGTGATCATGAAAGTTTAAAATGTTACTATGTTTCAATACTACACATCTTATAGTTTTCAAAACTCAACAATAAATAATACGCCATGTTAAAACCTCATAACAAGCCAGAACTATAGTAGAAACACGCAGCACAAAAACAACGCTGTGGGCGCCATTTTCAGTTTCCCTTTGGTCAGTCAATTAGGCGCGAGTTTTTGCGCCTCCACTCTAAACTTTGACGGCCATTTTTAGCTCGAGGCGTTTTGGGCCGACGATAGTTTTAATGGATGGAGTCAGAGAGTTTGGAATAACTTTTAAGACTTGTAAAATGGAATACTAAAAACATGCAAAAACTGCAGTGCAGGACTTCTGTCATTATAGCACTTATAATAGCTTGTTTTTATTACTTTATCCGTCTAGTTAAGTTTACAAATGAAATTAATTAATTTAGAACTATTATGACTTCTGTTGTTAAATTATAGAGACTGAATCATATAGGTACAGCAAACATAAAAAATGATTTTTGACCTAATAACTTGACTTCAAATCAGTGTTCATAGATCTTGTTTTTAAGAAAAAAAAGTTTATTTAAGAACCTCTTTTTAAAGATTTATGAAGTATGTTTGCTGTACCTATTATGAGCTTTTGAAATAAGATGAAAACATTTTCACAAAAAAAAAATCGTCAATCGGTCTAAGTAGTAAGAAGTTACGCGAAGTCATATAAAAATTTAAGTATGCGTCGAATTAAGAACGGTTCCTAAACCTCCTCTTATTTGTTTAGAAATAAGATTTGATTTGAAGGCATCATAGAGATAGCTTTTAGTACTTAGTTACATTGCTACTGTTTTCTGCAATTGATCTATCTAGACTCGATAACAGACGTAGGCAATTTCATAATAAACCCATTAGAAAGTGCTGAAAATTAGTTTTTAAAGAGAGGTTGCGCTAAACTAGCAGTTATTACTGAAAATTTGACAAATAACATTCCGAGGGATCTACATACCAAAAAAGCTTAAAGGTTAGTTTATTGCTTGATAGTGCTTGTTAATTTTTCTAATTTCAAGTAATTTTAGTTTTGAACAAAGTTGATAGTCATCAACAGAACGTGTAATTAACGCGCATAATTAGCAACGCCGAATATGCTTATTCACACAATCTCACAATTCTCACAGACGCGTGGCAAAAATCCCTAACGAGCAAGAAAAACGCTGCCGACCGTTACGTTTTCATTATTACTAATTAACCTACTGTCTTCATTTAGCTGCAGACCTAAATTAATTTACGAGGCATCTTTTTTGCAAATTATAATAACACGTTGACAGTCCATGCCCTACGTATAAGACATTTAAGTTAGACCTGGCATCCGTGCTTTATAGTTCTGCATCGCATAGTAACAAATTTTACAATCTTGAAACAAAATTAAATCGTGTGTACAATATTTAAAGTCTATAGTACCAAGTCACGCACAGCACCTTAAACGCGGGTGCGTTATTGACGGGTGACCACAGCCAGCGTCATGCCACGTCGCTCGATTGGCTCCGTTCGCGTGTTATCGGTGCCGATCGCATAACGCCGCGTCGTTTGTTGTTCTTCTTTATCTAATGTAATAGCCAACAATACTACGTCAACTTTAACCATTTTCAAAAACACGTCAACACTCAAGTCTCAAAACTGTTGATATGATTAGGCTCAGGAATAGATTCGTTCGCAAGAGAGCTATACGGGACCGATCGTACGACCAGATGTCGTCTTCCGTTACATGCGAGGCGATGCGGGCCGTTTTGTGGAGTTCGAGTTTGTATGTAAGATCCGTGCAAATTTATTGTAATTTCTTGATCTGAATGTAGGTACAAACAAGGAAATTAAGATGAACGACTCTTATCTTAACAGCAAACTTATTTATTTTAACTAAACAAAAAGAGTACGTATATTTTCACGTGACCAAATTAACCTCGGCTGGCGACGTGTTAAACTAGCGACCCGTCCTACCTTCGCACAGATATTTTAAAGTTGCAATTTTATCGTGAACATACTTCTTGTTCAAAGCTAATATGTTTTAAAAATGAAATATAAGCAATTGCTTTATTAGCTTATGGGTTTATCCACAGAACAGACATTTTTTTTCTGTTTAACCATCACTGTCAAAGAGTAGATATAATCACCGTGTCTTCTGAACTAAGACTATTTGTGGAAGCCACTGCATCTTCTGTCCCTACATGAAAGTCGTTTTCATAAGCGGTTTGGAAACTCTGACATTAGATTATCGTTACGGGAGTGTCACAGGACAAAAAGGAGACTGTCAAAGTTTTAATTTTCCTTTTAACTTCACAAGGAAAGAGTATAATCATTTTATAAGCCATGGTTACCTGGTCTCTTCTAATTGAGGTAATAACTGTAATGAAGTACGCGACGTTATTAAAGCAAGCTCAAAGCTTGTGTAGCACTAGCAAAGTTTAATAAAAACATACATCTTTAATATTCTAAGAAATTTATAAATATTTTAAATTTCCTATGTAACAATTTTTGTTATACAAATAAATAAGTATTTAAAAACAAGCTTTTATTTAAACGTTCTAAATAGATTATTATTAAATATGATTTTCTTTCAAGTTCACCTAAATAAACTTATTAAGTCATTTCACCATGATTTATAGCAAATCTATGCGAGATATTTATATAAACACTTATTTTTAAAAAGTTTTTGTTATTTTTGTAGTCAGTCTGTTCATCTAATGAATGTATTAAAGCAGTCCTTTTTTTATATCCATATTATAGTAAAGCCTAATAAACATAGGCCGTCCGCAATATTGGATTTAGAGTGATGTCGCTTTATTTGTTTTAGTAGAATAACACATATTCTCAGCAAACCCTATCATATTTTGAAACCCATATTGTTAGAGTGTATTAGAAATAAGTTGTCCGCCATCTTGGGTTTTCCATCATATTGGATTTAAAATAACGCCTTACAGCAATCTATGCATTGTAATCCAAACTGTACGCGTATACGAAATTTAATTTCAGTCAGTTGAAGATAAATCTGCTTCAAGATTCCATAACAACAAACATGTTACCTACATTATAAGTTAAATAAAAGCTCGTAATAAATTAGCACACATTGTAACGCAGACTTCCCTTGTCATCACTTTCTTGGTAAAAGCAAATCATAATAACTGAAACAAACACAGCAAAAGGAAATCACAAATCACAGAGGGCACATTAAGATATTCTATGTGAATATATTATGTGTCTAATATAATTTTGTAAATGTTACTCATTTCTAAACATTCTTGAATCAAATCTTAATTCTTATTTAACTGTGTTCTGCCAAAAGAGTGTCGAAAAAAGATTGTCTCGCTGTAGGATAACTGTTTTATATTAATGTTTATCCTTATCACTGTAATATTACAAATGTAAGTTTGTTTGTTAGGTTTCCAGCGATATTATAAATGTAAGTTTGTTTGTTACGCTTTCACGCAAAAACTACTTTACTGAACAGTATAAAACATTGTACACATATTTTTGGAGGTATTAGAAGTAAAATAGGATATTTGCTATCCCACTGTTGGGCACTAGTTTCCGCATTTAGTGTAGTTCAAGTGGGCAGAGCCGCGGTCGAAATGCTAGTCGAATATAAAAGAGTCTCTAATAATACCAATACCGGGATAAATTTGTGATCTTCTGTACTAATATTAAGTACTAGCTGTTGCCCGCGACTTTGCCGCGTCATTTCTGTTATTATGATCGCGATTATTTTTGCAACATTCTTCACTCATGCTTTCCTCCTCTCAAAAAAGTTTATCGATGTACGGGGTAACGTTTGATTGTTATCATCATCATCTTCATCAGGCTATGTCAAGTTCATGATGGACACATGCTTCTTCAAAAGATGGAACTTGCGATAACCGCCACGCTTGTCTGGCAGATTGGCGATCGCAGTTTGGCCAGTCTTGGAGAGAATACGGTGCTGTCTGTCCTCTACTGGCAGTACATGTTTAGTCTTCTCTATAAGAAGTGTCTTATAGGGTAAAGGAGGAGCTATTTAGTTGGTGCCATTTTTTATGTACCTGCACCACTTAACGCTTCGTACGCTTATCGTAGTAATTCTGCATGCACTAGCCATCAATACAGTAGTTAGCATATTATTTAAAAAAAAAATGATTTTTATGCAACATCTGTGCCTAAATAAAATCGCATTTATTGTTTTTGTGAAACTACCAGCTCTATATCATAAATAACGACCGCACTGTATAGATATGGTAATGTAAGCAAACGAGGCTGAGCTCGAAGCGATCGCAAAGTGCTTGTTTCAATACAGACAAGTTCAAATGTAATTTAACTACATAGTAATACAATGGGATGCAGTTTCACGCCGAACAAATAAATCAAGAGTCTGGCGGCTATCAAACGGAACTTGTTGAACATGGTTTAAACATAAACCTCCGTCCGTTTGGCAAAACTGCTATCAACAACCTGACTGCCAAGCGTGATGCTGATGACTATAGCAAAATGCGCGTTTGAAGAGGCCTAATGTCTTGGAGAGGATTGATGTAAGCTGGTTGATTGTGATGTTGCAATAATACTCGATCAAACAACTTTGAGTCGTATTGTCGTTGCATTACCAACGCTAATCGCTCACCTTCGCCAGTGATACCAGCGATATTGTAAAAGAAGTCTTAGTTTTGGTACAATCTGGTACGTTGTTTGTGGTCACAGAGCACCATGTATAAAGGTTAGAAAAGCTGCCGTGCACCATTTGTATTAGAGCTAATGTCGCCGCTTGCGCCCACTGCTAATTAGGCACTAAGCACAAGCTTCCGCACACACAAACGAGTTCAAGGAACGGCAATCATGCGAATCCTTTTGACGTCACGCGACCAAAACAAACCAATCACAGCGCTCACTTACATTCATGTTTGGGCAGAAGTATGAGCATCCCCGCATGCCCCGCCTACATTGTCTTTCTAACCTTTTTTCCGTGTTCTGTGTTTGTCAAATTAAATCAGTTTGAATTCTGCGAGTAGGCCCCAGAAAACATATTATTATATCATGTCCCAATTTAAAGTATTGGGACATGTATGAACTCTGACACTTTTTCAGAACAAGTTTAGGGGCCTTATTCAGCTATTTAAATTTATTGCAGTTCAATCGTGATTGAATTGGGCGATTTTGACATTTAGCCCATACTAGAATTGTCAAAAACCTGCTATTCAAATACGATTGTGATACGATTTGGTTAGCCGAATTAGCTGAATAGGGGCTAGGTTAGTGTTGAGAAAAATCGTAGCGAGAAGCTTTCGGTCAATATAGTGGCTTCCTTTTTAATAATTAATTTTGCAATTATTAAGTTCTTAAACGCGGGATTTCAGCAATAGACTGATGTAAGAGTAGTTTAAAATGCGAATGCACTTTCTCATTTCACTCAGTATAAAACCTGCAAGGACAAATAATGTATAATGTCTGGTCTTAAAATGGTGTAGACATAAATGACACAAGCCTATTGTTCAATGTATGCGTATTTAGATAATTTGTTCCATAAACAAACCCGTGAATTAGTCGTGATATGTGTCGGCAGGATAAATCGATGTTGTATTGCGCAATATTATTTACATATTCAATTTATCCGTATTCCATTCAGCATTATAAAATCATTCACCAACATACACCAGACAATGACGCAGTTTATGAGAAATAATAATGACATTGAATTAATCTTTGTGTTGCAAAACTGTCGCATGAGATATTTACTGTCTCAGTGCAAGTTGCGACTCTTTGTGGAACGGTAATTTTGCAAAAAATATTTGAATATATTACTGGTTGTTCGTATTTAAATGCTGAGTTCCAATGGCATAAGAAGAACGAAAAGTTTGAATCAATATTTAATATTTTTCTAAGAATATTTTTACTAATAAAATAAAAGTAAGATTGCCAAGACATAAAGGTTACAGACGTGGGCTTTTGTATAGTCTAGTAAACTATTTATTGATTATTTATTGTGTTGCAACTGTTGCAAGCGCCATGATTACAGAATAACTATATCGGAAACTCATAAAAAACAAGGTATATGGTATAAACTCTGATTTAATTAACTTCTGAAAATTTTATGAGTTATTTATTATGTAAACAATGTCTCAATCAGATTTTGTACTTATTCTTGTAAAAGAAAATAAAGCTCCATGATTTTATGGCTCATTTTAGAATATATCTTTGGTTTAATAGTGCAGAGTTGTGTAAGGAAAAATATTTGTTTTATAGTCTAAACATGAAAAGTAATTTGCTATATTTGTATTTTTATTGTGCAGTATATTTGAGGAGAAGGAATAATCTTTACTTTTTTTTGACACCTAACCATCAACGGCTATTTATTCCATGACAGGCCAAGTTCTATAAACAGTCGGAAAGTGTTGTTCAATATTATGTCTTAAATCGCAGTCCATAATTTATGGGAATGTTCGGAGACTGTGGTTAGCGCTAAAATTTAGGGGATCCCGATTCTCAGACTCCTTCCTATAACGGTACAGAGACCAAACTAAACGGGAGACTTATTTCTTATTTCTCGGCTTATTTCTTTCACTTTTGTGACCATTTCAAAGGTAAGGTAGTACAGATCATTAAAAATTACATGTCAAAGAATGTGTACCTGAATGAGCGCTAATAAGACGATTTCTTCCAAATCTGTTGGGAAATCTAGAAGAAAACTATCTTTTAGAGAAAAAAAGGTAACGCAGCGCGAGGTAAAGAATAATTAACGATTTCTAACACGGAAAATACATTGCGAGTTACACATTTAAGACGATCTTATCGCTAGAAGCGATCTCTTCCAGACAACCTTTACATGAAGGTAGACACCAATTTGTTTTAAATTGAGCGTGATAATACATAAAACAATTATGTGCATCGAAGTAACAACCGGAGGAGATTCTTAATTCAATGCGAATATTTTTCATCGTTTGAAATATCATGATCACTTTACGTTACTCAAAGTTATTTGTTTAGCTTTTGTGATAATAATATAACAGTTTCTTTTTCCTTAAGAAAAACATTTCTTTTCTAAATTAACTTTGATTTGAAAATAAATTCCTAGATTACCTATTCTAGCTCGTTTCGAATTCCTAACGTAAAGTTTTTATATTAGTAGGTATAGGTGTTAAACTTATTGTTCTTCACAACGACAAATAATAAAATGTTATCACCAATAGCAGAAAGTCGTTGTAAGCAGAGTCGACGTTTTATTATCCGACCGGAGATTGAAGGCCGAAATAACGCTGAAACACGAGTAGGCATACATATACAAGTGAAGATAATTTGACCGCAATATAAAACTATACTTAGGAGCAGGCTGCCTGAAAAGAAAAGTTTGGAATAGGTACTAGGTAGTGAGAAGGCGCACCGCGCGGGACAGAGCTCGCATTACGTTGATTGGAAAAAATACTCTAATGAGGCATTAACAGGGTTCAATCTCTGTTTAGCCCAGAATGATGGGGTATGTCACAAATTTTTTCAGTAAATGTTATTTTCGATGTGACTCATGTGCTTACTAAAACCTAAATTGAAACTAAATTATGGGAAACAAACAAAATGCAGAAAATGTGAAAAGACACAACGATAAAATAAATTTCTGTATAATAACTATTCATAAAAATAATTCTAATTGTTTAGATATTTGTTATTAGTAACATATTTGTTTTCATCATCATCATCATCATATCAGCCGAACGACGCCCACAGCTGGGCATAGGCCTCCAAGGATCTCCACAACAATCGGTACTGTGCTGTCCGCATCCAGCGGCTTCCCGCGACCTTGACCAGATCGTAGGTCCACCTTGTAGGGGGCCTGCCCACGGAACGTCGTCCGGTACGCGGTCGCCATTCGAGAATCTTTCTGCCCCAACGGCCATCGGTTCTCCGCGCTTTGTTGCTATTTGTTTTAAGTAGGTTAGAAAGTTAAAAAAAAAGTAAAATAACAGCCTATAATCATCCCAATGGAGGGAAAAGGCATCCATCATTGAATTCAAGTAACCACAGCAATGATTGGAACTGGCATAATCACCACGCTTACCAAATGCGGGTTCGAAAATTCGAAACTTTTTGTTGCCCGACGCGGGGATCGAACCTGGGACCCCGAGATCTTGGCCCGGTATTTAAACCACTAGACCAACTAGTAGGTTAGATATCAGAATAACATACAGGCTTTAATTTATTCCTATCCAAAATTCATTGTAATTACCGGCATAAAAATTGTATTTTGGGAAGTCATGTGACACAGATAACAGATGATCATATCATTTTAAAATTTTTTTTTAAGATCCATCTCAACGTCATAGGGCCACCTCATGTTGTTAAAATGTTTAAACTTGGGTGCAGGCATTGTAATAATAGTGTTGCCAATTTAAAAACCATTCTTCTAAAAAATACCCGTTACATTCTAACTTCGGGTCGAATCACGTATCGTATATGCCGAGATATCCTAGCTCCCGATCGACCCGTGATTCCTTGGCAGCGCGTGTTTATGAGTCACGGTCAATCGCCACAGCCATGCCAAACTCGCGATCCAACCAATATAGTTGTGGACTGCCGCAGTAATCAACTCGGAGCTTGTCAATATAGTTTTACGTTGGTTTGATTTCAAATAACGCAAAATTTCTCATGGGATTGGGATGCTTGTGACCAAAATAATTCAGATTTTTGCACATAACTAACATTATGTGAGTTTAGTGCACATTTGAAAGATACATCGAAAATCGATTGCCGCTATGAACCATGATAAAGGAAAACTACTAGTATGAATGGGTGACGGTACTAAAATAATTGTTATTTTATTTTTAAATCACTGTTACCTAACCTTTAGTTCTAAGCAATAAAGTTTTTTCTATAATGTTATAAATCTAAAAATTCTCACAACTTAGGTAATAAATATGTATTGTCTGTCTGTCTACAATATGGACGTAAGACGTGGATGTAAAGTAAACGTAGAAGTAGCTATTATTTGATAAGTATAGGTATAATTTATATTTTTAAAATAATAGAAGATAATTTTAAGACACAATTATTATTATCAATTATTGTTAGCACCTTTACCTCAGTTTGACGTACTATTCTTAGTTTGTACTTAGTATAGTACATTTAATCAGTCTAATGAAATCCTAATTCAGAACTCTAAATTCGGAAATACGAATGTGATATCTCATACAACATCTTTACCGTAAGAGCGTGGTTTAATGTTCAATGCATAATTTAGTCCCGCCCGCGAACCTTCGGTCTGCCGAGTAATCTCTGCCTGGACGCAAATTTGCTATACTAAAGTACATAGTACACATTACCAACGTTATGTGATTAAAGCTAAGTTCACACTGATTTATATTTATAGACTAGAGAAGAGATAAAATCTAGAAGTTCTGTTGTGATAGGACAATATGGTGAACCCAATATAGAGACGGATGGTTTATAATTGGGCTACGGAGTTCACATTCGATTGAGCCGGTGTGTGTACCTTATTTTAGCTTTTTTTGCAAAATAGCAAGACGTAAGTTGTAAAAACAAGCCAGGCCAGAGTCCTGTGGCCTTAGACAAGTGGCTTCCTAATATCGTTTTCGCTAGACGAAAAGATGAAAATTTTATGAAAATTACATAAATTTACGATCGTTCGTTATTGTCATTTTTATTCATTGAAACTGTATTCACCATGTTGCTAAGCGTTCTTACGGATTTGATCATTTCAAGATATATCAAAGAGGTACTGGCAACACGCACTGATCAAAATATGCGAAAACGTCACCACTTACGTTTTCGCGGATAAATCACGTTATTTTTTTATATTTTTTTACTAGCAATTTCTTTCAAAGTGCTTTGCAGTCTGTAGGTTTAGATAGTCATCAATTTGTTTACGTAACATGTGCCAACAGTAGTAAAACAAGTCATAGTAGTTATTCTCGTAAATAACATTTAATAAAACATAAAGTCAGCTAAAACTCGTAAATACATCATCATTATGCAATACAGTGTTCAATCACATTGTATACTCCGTTACTCTACCAACACTGTACAATGTATACGTATACTTATAAAATTACTAGCTTTTGCACGCGGCTTCGCTCGCATTAAATTCGGGGTAACAATAAAATTTCACCCCGTCTTTTAAGGGATTGGGGGCTAATTTCCAAAAAAATATGATTCGCAATTTTTTGTTAATCACAAATTGTCGGCATACTAATTTTAAGCTTCCTACTTTGAAAACTGCAGAAAGCTCCGTACAAACTTCCACCCCCCTATTTTAGGAAAGTAGGGGGTTAGAAAGAGACAAAAAGTAGCCTACATCACTCTTCATCCCTTCAACTATCTCCACTTAAAAATCACGTCAACTCGTTGCTCTGTTTTGCCGTGAAAGACGGACAAACAAACAGACACACACTTTCCCATTTATAATATTAAGTATGGATACATCAGGATATTGAAAGCATCGTATCGATCGACTTTTGTTAATATGCTTAACTGTACCCATCGAGCCGTCAACAATGTCGTAAAGGCATATGTTCTTGACGTATAAAAAATGAATATACCAACGAGGAAAATTACTCCGCCTCCGCTTTTTACCCGACTACAGCACAGCCAATAGGAAAGGTAATGATTTAGCAGTCTATGCATAGATACATATTGGTATAAATAAATACTCTTTATTGCACACCATACAGGATACATTTTTAAAATCTAATACATTTTAAGCTGTACAATTTAGGCGGTCTTATCGCTACAAGCGATCTCTTCCAGACAACCTCAATAAAGGACAATTAAATCGAAATAAGTGGGGAAGGCGGCTAAGAGTTATTAACAGTAAATATTAAATAAATAGGTTAAAAATATAAAAAAATAAATAAATAATAAAGCTACAAATTAATTTTAAAATACATACCTATTCTACTTAATCAATATACATACACACAAATACAAATATTAAATACACATAAACAAATAAATACATGTAAAGTATGACCCAACAATACTTTGAAAATAACCTTGTTACTAAAAGTTTGAAAAGGAAAGAAAGAGAAATAGGAATACTATAGAGATAAAAGATAAGTTTTGAGTTTGGATTTAAAAGTAGAAAGTGTTTCAGACTGCCGAATAAACAGCGGTAGAGAGTTCCATAGTCGAATGGATTGCACAGTGAAAGACTGTGAGTAGGCGTGAGAAGAATGAGGAGGAAATGAGAGACGAAGCTTGTTGAATGACCGCATTTCATGACCAAGAGCTGACTGCAGAAAATGGAAACGCGGCGGTTTCACATTTGTACCTAAACTACTTATCCGATTTTAGTGAATGAGGTATCAATCGATTCCTTATTACAGTCCAGGTAACATAGGCTACCTTTTGTTAAGATAAAGCTACATGGCGAATGCTACAACAATATATTGGGGTACTTTAAAAAAAGTTTGCAGTCAAAACGAGTGGGGTATCAAATGAAAGAGGACAAAATTCTGAGTGCAAAAATGTCTAAACAATACAGCAATTATACGGAGTGAGTTGGAAATCATTGTATTTTCGTACTCGGGTTACATTTTTTTAAACTATTTATTCCAACGTGACAGAGTTCTTAATCCGCAACAATAATTTCGACTCAATCTCTTTTTCGCATGACATTGTCCACAGACAGATCTACATCTTATTAACGGGCATCGCGTTGTTTAGAAGGGCCTCAGGGCTGTAGCTAGGCGTCTATTAATACTCGTATAAGTAATTAAAACTAACTACTTATCAAAAATATTTAGATGGTTGGATCTCAGCATTTTCGTACCTGAAACAAAAGAAAACATTAAATAGTGTAAAGTTCAAACTAAATACTTTTTCATCATCAGCTCAAATAAGACCGCAGCTGGACGTAGACTTCTCGAAAAGGAGATTTTCGCCATACTGGCAACACTTGGTAGGCAGGTTGGTGATCCTGGTGGACAATAGTGAGAGGAGACGCTGCTGCCCGTCTTCTTCTAGCAGAAAATACTTCAGCCGCTTTCTACGATATCCACAGGTCGAGAGGGCATAGTGCTTATCGATTTTAAGAAAGCATCACTTAGACTTAACAACTACATACTAACTATACTGTATGCTGCATTCAAGACAACCAATACCACGATTCATTAAAAAAAAACTTTCTACTAATACTAACCATATAAACGAGCCCTTACAAACTACAAGTGTCATATCATCTTACGACAGATATACGTTCGAATATGTAGGTACTCGTATTAGGTTTACATAAACATCGATTAACGCCTAGTTATCGCACAAAATAGTGTAAGTATACATCTGTTTGTACACTGTGACTATAGTCCTTAAAATATAGCTTGATTAGAATGACAGTTCTCATTGAAAGAGACGACGTAACTTTGTACCAGCGACACAAGTGAAACTCATTTGCACATGAAAAAATATTGGTAACTGGCATGGTAAGAAATTTTTTTTATACATTGCTGTACATATTTATCAATTTAATTATATAAAATAGATATTTAAAGTTAAAATCATTAAAATAATCCAGTCACAAAAATTACACCTAACTGGAAAAGACGTCTTTACAAGGTAATTTTTCATAATCGCTAATGTTGAGGTAAAATCGACAAATCGAAATCGACAGACTACCAGTATTTCAAAATCGAAGTAATGTAACATACATGTTACAAATGATTTAATAAGCATTGATTGATGCTTAAAACATCAAATTACAAGTATTAGTAGTTGACGAAAAATTTTCAAATTTATTAGATTCTTTATGCGTTAAAAAATTTCTAATTGATTTTCATGATTATTACAATTATTCTCATAATGATCTCGACACTGACTTACTGTTAAATCTTAATATATCTGATTTTCATTTTATTTTATATGCCTCATCTGTTTTTTTTCGTTTGATCAGTCGAGTCAGTCCCATTATTAAATTTAGTCACCTCAGTTTGACAGGTGTCATTCCAATCAAGCTATATTTTATGGACTATAATACCAGTAATAACATTATTAAAACAGTTTTAGTAAAACTTTTCCTAATGTACAGACAACGGCAGGTCAACCTATCCAATAAGTTAAAGGTCATTTAATCAAAATAACTATGGTCAATTGATTTTCAACTTAAAATCCAACAAGTAGAGATCAATATCAGTTTAGAAAATTTGACATTTTGTAGTAGGTTGACGTGCTATTGTCTGTACATAGAGTTGAGGAAACACTACGGGCGAGAGAATTGAAAAATAGGTATTTGTAAAATCTATTGCTGTCGCGCAGTGCCAAACGCCTTCACCGCAGAGCGTGAAAGAGACAACTGCTTCTTGGACCGAAAATACCTACTAAAAGCACACCAAATCAACGTTTCGTAGACCCCGATTACTTTTACAAAACTAGACCGATTTAAATACTTTTTAGAAAGGCTTTGGCCGTGTTCGTATGTTTTCCTTTTTTTATAAAATTAAGCCAAATTTGTTTTCTGGATGTTTGAACACAGCGGAAAATCTGGCGAATTTTTTCGATTTTTGAGGGCTCATATCTTTTTTATTAATTATTTTATGAAAAAACAGACAACATAGAAACATGCTAATAGTGGTCATAGATTTTTGTAATTAAAATTATTGCTCTACTGGCATTATACAGGGAGGAAACAGGGAACTACGTTTGTATGGAAAAACGGCCGTGGTGTTTCCTCTTAATAGCCATCATGCACGTTAGCTAAACATTTTACTGAACATAGTCCTATTGATATTTATGCCGAGATAAAGCCAAATAATAAATTGCAAAGTTGTAGCCAAGCTATACATTTCTATTAAAAGTTGAACAGAAGCTAAAGTATTCGTCCCGTGTGTACTTGATATTTTTAAATACCAAATTTAACAAAATCTTTAAAACCAGTTTTATTTCTGCGACTAGCTGTTGCCCGCGACTTCGTACTCGTCAATTTCTGTTATTATGATCGCGATTATTTTTGCAACATTTTTCACTGAAGCTTTGCTTCTATTGGTCGCAGCGTGATGTTATATATATAGCCTAAAGCCTTCCTCGATAAAACAAAAAGAATTTTTCAATTCGAACAAGTACTTGCTGAGATTAGAGCGTTCAAACAAACAAACAAACAAACTCTTCAGCTTTATAATATAAGTATAGATTAGGCATCAAGAGGCGCTTTCAAACGTCTCATTATTGTAATCTACCACAGTCCATTGCTTCGGGACAAGAGCCGACAAGTGCAAGAAAACTAGTACAGAGAAAAACGCGCATGAGATTCGGTCTTACTAAGTGTTTTTAAATGACAAAAAATATGCCGGTGCGAGCTAAAACAGTTTATGCCATTAATTTTTATGAGTTGTGCAGAATAAAATTTTAATGACGTTCCAAATTTTAATACAACAATCTAAGAGGCAAAAAACAAATGACTTTTTTTTCTTTTGATATAGCCCAGAACAAAAATATCAAGATAAAGCACTTAGAAAATGTCCGCCAAAAATCAAAAATGTTTGATACGGCCTCCTAGCAACACTTGTTTACTCGATGCGCATCTCATTCATTCATTACGATGCGATACTATTCATTTTGGAAATTTCACCCCATATAACTTGTTGTAAATTGAATAATATACCTAATACGTATTTACGACCCCAAATCATGAAGACCCAAGTAAGAAGAAGTTTTAGGCACTACGATAATCTAATTCGTCATCTAAATTAATGAAAACATGACCGAAGACGGGAACTATAATACCTAAATCCCCGCCACATCCGTTTTCCTGACAACAGTGTGAATATAATATGTAATAGGAATTAATGTTACTTTGTTAATAATTTAACCTTATTTAGATCATCTATCTGGTATATTAGTAGAAAATTGCGTCACAGCTCAAACATAACAAACTATAAATATAGTTTAAAACTTAAAAATTAACTAAGTATTTGAACTTGAAAAATTATGTCGCAGCCGGGACTCGATCCCCATCTCCTCGCATGCCAGGCGCGGCGCTTTACCATTTAGCGAGGTGATGCTGGTTCGAGTCCCGCCTAAGACCTAATTTTTCAAGTTTAAATACTGATATTTTAATTGCAATTTAATTGCTTATAATACGAGTATCATATAAAGTACTTCAAAATTAAACATTAAAAAAAGCTATCAAACAATGATAGCTTTTTGTAATTTTAAACATCAATCTCATCGATAAGATTTAAGATGGTAGAAATTAACCAGACACTGTGTTCAAAGATTACCGTTAACTTTCTTGATACAAATAAATCATTCATTCTTAGAAGATGACGGTCATCGTGACCGCCATGAGGTTGAGAATATGGCCTTAGGATAATAAAAATTCTGTGCAGATTTCTATAACACTATTCAATTTATCTATTAAAGCCGGTATATCCCGCTTCAATATACTATTATATTTGTATGGTCTTTGATTCGAAGAAACATGAACACAAATCACATAAAATTACCGTAATAGTTAGCGCTCAGATTACGCAACCTTTAAAATTCTAAGAAGGCGAGCTGAAAAGATGGAGATTGAATGTTATTATAACTTTGTACGTTTTTCCGAAGATAGAATAAAATCCCATCCAAAATTATTCTGGTCCTACGTTAAATCCATTTTTCCATATCATGGGGTTCCTAACACAATGTTTTATAAAAATACTGAGACGTCTAATGGAGATCTTATTTGTAACTTATTTAATGATCATTTTCATTCTGTTTTTGAACCCAATGATAATCCGCAAAATCAGTACACTTTAATTCCGCCATCTAATCCTACTATTGATTTACACTCTATTGATATTAGCGTAAACATGGTTCAGAAATACTTAGCCTCCATTAATATTCATAAAGGTGCCGGACCGGATGGGGTTCATCCTTTATTGATTAAGAAGTGCTCATCAGTCTTGGCAATACCAGTTACCTTACTCTTTCAAAGATCTCTGCTGGAAGGTTGTGTTCCAAATATCTGGAAATGTGCATGGGTCACTCCTGTACCTAAGGGGCCCGTAAGTCCTGATATTGAAAAATATAGACCCATTTCTAAATTATGCCAATTTAGTAAAATACTAGAAAAAATTATAACCGATAAACTATCTGAAATTGTACGGCGACATATTATAGTCAATCAACATGGGTTTTTTAGGGGACGATCTGTCGACAGCAATCTTATAACATTTACGAATGACATTTTAAGTGCTATGGATAAAGGCTTTTCAGTTGATGCTATATATACGGATTTTGCCAAGGCTTTTGACAAAATAAGTCACAATATACTCTTGATGAAGCTTTGGGAATTGGGTATACATGGTGACCTATTCCGCTGGATCAAGTCGTATGTTGAAAGAAGAAGTCAATCAGTCGTTCTCGGTGGGTACACGTCAAAAAGCAAATTAATCAGCTCTGGGGTCCCTCAAGGGTCCCATTTAGGGCCTTTATTGTTTATTATTTTCATTAACGATATTTTAAAGGTATTCTCTCATTCCAATGTCTTACTTTATGCAGATGACACCAAAATCTATAGAGTTATACGTGATAATATTGATCATAACTTGTTACAGGGAGATCTGAATAGATTTGAAGAGTACTGTAGAATTAATCATCTTACATTAAATTTAGATAAATGTTACATAATAACTTTTACCAAAAAGAAAAATTCTTCTAATTATAATTACAAACTTTTTAATAAAAACCTAACACGTGTAACGCAAATTCGGGATCTCGGCGTTATTATGGACTCTAAGTTAACTTTTATCCCACACCTTGAATCGGTTCTACAAAAATCTTATAAGCAACTTGGTTTTATTCTTAGAGTTAGTAAACCTTTTAGACATTCATTAACTTATAAAATTCTCTATAATAGTTATGTGCGAAGCCATCTCGAGTTTGCGTGCGCTATCTGGAACCCTTACTTCGCTGTTCATAGTAAAAGACTAGAAAGAGTCCAAAAAAAATTCATCAAATCTCTTGACTATAGAACTGGTAATACTTACACAAATTATATTGATTCCCTAGAACGCCACAACATTCAAATTTTAGAACAACGTCGTGACTGTGTTGATTCTGTCTTATTGTACAAAATTATACAGGGTCATCTCGATGTCCCCTTACTTTTACAAAATATTTATTTCAGAGTGCCTCGTAGACGTGAGCGAAATTGTCGTAAAAAAAAAATTTTTTATATACCTCCAAGTAGGACATGCTATGCCAAAAACATATTTATCAGGCGTGCGTGCAGATTATTTAATGACAGTGGCAAATTAAAGGACTTTGATGTATTTAGTGGTAAGCTAGTTGATTTAAAAAAAGCATATAAATGATTCTCTTTTTGGTTTTACACTTAAACTTTAGTTTATATTTTATTCTAGTATCTTTACCTCTTAAAGATGTTAATTATTTTCCTCATTCTCACTTATACTATTAAGTTAGTACGTATAGATAAAATTTGTACGCATACACTGTATTCTTTGTTTAGGACGTAGCTGTTGTTAGTAGTTTTTTGTATTTATCACTGCTTTTGTTGCAAATAAGGAAACTATAGGTTTTTTTTTGTTAGCAATAATATTTATTTTCTAAATTGTATATGACCGTTTGTTTCTAAATAAATAAATAAATAAATAGTTACAACTTTGTAAACCTACCACATGTCAAAAGCAATTCATAGTAGTTTTCAAAATAAAAGTAAACATCAGTATATAAACTTGAAAAATTTTGTCTCAGGCGGGACTCGAACCTGCATCTCCTCGCATCAGGAGATGCATTTATGTACTGATATTATAAGTGCAATTAAGTTGCTAAAAAATATCAAATAAAGTATAAAAGTAAACATGTACATGTTTTTACAAGTAAAATATTTTCTAGATATTAAATTAGTTTTTATCAAACTGACATGTACTTTTCTTATTAGAAAAATAAAAGATTTTTAACAAAATTGTAGCTATACCGCATAATTATTAATAGAAAAAGGACTTTATTTGACTATAACCCAAAATTCGTTTTTATAAGTCACCATCTGTTCTTACCAGGCTATGTTCACCAGACATAACATCTGTTAATCCTAACTATCAGGTCGTGGTTATGCATCAAATTAATGGCTCAAGTTAACCTATTAACACACAATTTAACTGTTAATGAGGCTGATCATTAATATCAACTAAGAAATATAGATTTCGACTGTTAATGCATAACTTTGTGTTTAGTAAGCCAGGTCAATTCAAGCCGTAGGAAAATTACGATCATTTTACTTTTGAATAGTTTGTATGGGGCTTTTGAATATGCAAATACAAGCTGTTACCTGCGAATTTGTACGTGTGAAATTTTGAATTTGACACTATCCCGCCGTAAACGTTTCATATTGGAGATAAAAAGACTTTATGGGACTTTAATGTCAGACTTTCCTTGAAGAAAATGCATACAAAAAAGATGACAAGTATGTAGTTCTTTAAACTACTCATAGTTTAAATCAACAAAACTGAGTGTAGTCAAATCTAAGGCTTATATAATAATATGTAGATACATAGATTTTAAAAGTCATTTTTTATCTAAAAGAAGGTTCTTTTAGATAAAAAATGACTTTTAAAATAGTAATATGTTACTTAATAAATTATTAAGTAATAAATAGTTTTACTAACTAACCAAAGTCTTCCTATTTCAGTTGGTTTAGAAGACGAAGAGCTTTAAAAAGCTTTCATAAAAAAATTAAATCAACTCGTCTGCCAGAGCCGCATTAGCCCATAACGTAGGTACTGGCTATTGACGAGTCTATAACTAACTGCAGAATTATATTATACGAATTTATAATTCCCAGAACAATTATATTTTTTTTTATAAATAATGGGCTTGCTCTTGACTACATACTTTATTATACAGTTAAGAAGAAGCCTAAGATGGAGTGAGCTTACCCAGAGGTACTGGTTCTCCCACACACCAGAGGAACACAGAAAAACTGTTTGGCGCTGGACTCCGGCAGGAGAGTGGTAGCATCCAGGCGGCCTCTTACGAAACCTACCACCGCAGAGGGATCTGTTAACCTTCGTTATTGGTTTGAAAACCAAAAATGCCGTTGACCAGGGTGGACCAATAGTACATAATTAAAATCAGAGAAATATTATCTGTGACGCTCAGTTTTATTGTTAGGATTCTCAGTACTCACAGGAGACGATCTTTGGGTTCGATTGCGCCCGTTAAAGCAAGACCCGTTCATATTATACTCGCTAGCAAACCACTTTAGACTAAGTACCATCCGCACTCGCAAAAATGTCCGGAGGAACAGTAAAAAATACCATAATGATATGTTTATAAAAAGAAAGAACTTAATCTGAAAATATAAATTTTCACACAAAAGCTCATCTCATAATTACTAAACTCATACAATTTTGTAATATGCGCGATGAGTAGACCCCACGATTTCAATTGTCAACGCGTTCTTTACGGCAATATATTTATTTACGTTACCGCTTTCAAATTTCCCAACACAATGACATCAAACATTAAGCCTCAAAATGCCTTTAACAAACTTTATTAATTTCATACGTGACGTTCCCAAACTTCCAGCGACGGTCAATATTGTCTCGTGTAAACAAAATTGTTTGACGAAATATCGAAATAACTTAAGAATAAGTGGGTAACATCAAAATACACTCCGTTGCTTATGAACCTAGTATGTAGCACAGACTCTCAAGTGGCGTTGGACAATTGGACATGTCACCTCGCAAGGAGAGATGGAGCAGAGGACTTGAAGAGCGCGCCCGAGAACCACAAAGAAGGTTTGTTGGTGCTATATGAGCTAATGCGTTGTTGAGAGGGCGAGTAATGAATACATCTGATAGTAAGATTTGTCATAGCATCGTTGGTTAAACAAATGCTCACTTTGGTGAAGTGAATGCTTTTGTGTGGGGCTGCACCAATGTGCGCCTGTAAAATCTTTGCTTGACCTCATGGTTGACTGGTAGAGAATGCTTTTGGCATTAAATCCGTACAAATGTACTATCTTTGTATTTTGCAATGTAGGCAGTGTTATGGAGCAGGCCTACATTTATTAGAGTAGGTGACGGGCTAAACAAGAACAACAAAGAATAACACAAAACGTCAAAGTATCGTTCTTACTAATTCAGAAATTTTTTGGTGTGAGAATAGTAAACCTATAGTAGAGAACATTTTTTTTAACAAAATCCAAACCTAATAATCGGAATGAACCTAATAAACAAAATACATTACATGCCCTGCGTTCATAATTTTAACATCATGTAAGTTGGAGAAACAATTTTGTCACAATAAGATGTATGGGCCTTTTTAAAAACATTTCCATAGCTAGAGCCATTAAGGTAAAGCTAGCTGCAACGAGAATTAGGTGCTCTGTTAAAGTAAAGCCAACGCTTATTGGATACCTAAGAATTGTTTCTTTAAAAAAAAAATGCGAAATATTATAATTCTGATGATTCCTTTAGTTACATAGACATAACCATCCCGATATTCACCAACCTATTTTTTCAACTTCATTTGTAAAATTTTAAAAACCTCAATTGAACCTAAATCCTTTAATCTAGGGTTATGCTTTGAAAAGGTATAACACTTTGTATCGCTGCATATTTACGTCTTATTGTCCTCTCAACTATTAATTCACTGCGTATTTACGTCTTTCGCTAGAAAGTACTATTGGGTACCGCAATACCGATAGCACTAATATCACTTATAGCAAATACAATTGCGGTCATTCTCCTTGAACCATAAACCATTCTTTCATCTTCCGCGCCTGTGAACCGATAATGTAGTTCGTGAGGCGGAATACTGACAGCAAATTTGATAGAATTACCATCGTAAAGATAAGAAGAGTGATAGCGACACTCGCACATCAATGGACGGCCTTAGAGAAGAATCTTCATAACCACTTTGTGTCCGAGAGATTATACTATTATGTTGCTTAAAGGTTTTAGTCCCACCTCTTTCCGTACAAGGGGCGTAAGTTCAATTGACTGCACGAATCTGCATTTCGATCTATACTTTTTACTCTGACTTTGTCTTCTCAGTTGCTCGGCAGCGAGAGAAAACATGGTCTTAAATTATTTGTCTTAGTTTGTGTGTTATTTTATTGCGGAAAGAAACATTAAAACTTACTGAATCTATGCAGTAATGTTCTAGTATTTTGTTTATAAACGCTCAAAAAGTAATTACTAGTCTTCTACATTCTAGGAAAGGCCGTGCATAGCTTACAAACTAAGACCAATGAATAATAGAAATATACAAATAGCATGAAAATTGTGTGATCATAACCAGCAAATTTAGAATTTTGTTAATCTGTACTAATATTATAAAGCTGAAGAGTTTGTTTGTTTGTTTGTTTGAACGCGTTAATCTCAGGAAGTAATGGTCCGATTTGAAAAAATCTTTTTGTCTTAGATAGTTCATTCATTGAGAAAGGCTTTAGGCTATATAACATCACGCTGTGACAAATAGGAGCGAAGCATGAGTGAAAATAGTTGCAAAAATAATCGCGTTCATAATAACGAAAATTGACGCGGACGAAGTCGCGGGGAAAAGATATTAAATATATTTGACTTCACTGTTTTCATTAGATGTAAATTGAGACTGCCAATTCGTAATTTTGCAATTCGACAACTACAAAGCTGTAAATCACAAGAGTCAAATGATTAATTAAAAACAACAAAAGGACAGGAAAAACTGTCTCTCCATCCAATTTTTCTAATTGCAAAAGTGTCATTTGTCCAACTCCGCGATAATGCGACACTCCCGCGCTTAATCTATATCTTTTATCTTTCGATTATGTCCTACGTTTCGGATGTCTTTTGTTAATGATCATTCTCACTTTGTAAATTAAAATGGTGTTATTTACATTCTTCTTAAGCCCCATTATGATACACTTGTTCACTGCTATATACTTTACTGTTGTTTGATAGAATAAATAGTACACAATATTATAAACACAGTATTTCACAGTGAAAAACACTTTTGAAATGCAAGATCTCAATAAAGATAACTAAAAAATGAATTGCATTATTTGTCCATTAAGCGTCGCGTTATTATTTTGAAAATGACTTGGAGAGGCACTGAAAGACTAGAAGTTTTTGAGATGTGGCGTCGCCGAATATTAAAGGACGGAACCTGGATGGAATGGAAGACAAAAGAAGAAGTATTCGAAATAGTTAAGGCAAAATGAAGCAGAATTCATTATGCATTATGATTACAAAAAAGGAAAATTAAGATGATAAGACAACTTGTACGTCCTGACATACGAATCGAAAATAAAAAGTAAAACAATAAAAAAAACTTGAGAGGTGTCAAGGGACACCCGGATGGAACAAAGTTCCTTTTTAGTGACTCCCCTCTCTCTCTATCTCTCTCTCTCTCTCTCTATATATCTCTCTCTCTCTCTATCTATCCCTCTCTATCTCTCTCTCTATCTCTCTCTATCTCTATCTCTCTCTCTCTATCTCTATCTCTCTCTATCTCTATCTCTCTCTCTCTCTCTCTCTCTCTCTCTCTCTCTCTCTCTATCTCTATCTCTCTCTCTCTATCTCTATCTCTATCTCTCTCTCTCTATCTCTATCTCTTTCTCTCTATCTCTATCTCTCTCTCTCTATCTCTATCTCTATCTCTCTATCTCTATCTCTATCTCTCTCTCTCTATCTCTATCTCATTTTCTATATCTCTCTCTACAGAGAAACACGCGCACGCCGCACGGCCTACAACTTTAGCAAAAAGTGTCGTTCAAAAAGTGTCGTTACAATTTTTTTCGTCTAGCTCCCTTTTGCAACGCGCGATAAGGAACTTCGTTCCAATAGGTAGGCCAAGAACATGCTACGAGTATGTTTACTAACTTGTTTATATTTATCACAAGGAACTAAAGAAAATAGTTTAAATCAAGACACATTATAAGTATAGTAAAGTAAAGTTGGCCTATAATCATCTCACTGCAGGGCAAATGCCTTCATCATTTAATTCAAGTTACCATAGCTTGCCAAATGCGGGTTGGTGATCACAAACCCAAAACTTTTTCTTGCTTCCTAGATCCACCACGATCCCTAGATCTTGGCTCTGTATTTAAGCCCTAGATTATAAGGAGTTGAAAGTGCTGGCGGACTCTAGAAAGATTTTTGGAAAGATTCAATGATATTATTCATGTTGTTTGTAATTTTAACTGTTACTCAAATCCGCCGTAAGTTATTGTTCGATGTTTTTTAATATCAGATCACCCCGGAATCAAAATATTTTTCATTCAATGTGAACTGCTACTAGTTAAAATAAAGTGCCTAAAATGGCAACTTTTTAACTGGTCCATTTTTTCGGATTATTAGCTTTATCCCAGGCGCTTATTATAATAATATTCCCTGAATAATGAACTTGTTCCACATACACACCTCGTAATCGTAAAATTATACTCAAGTAGATGCCTAATTCCGCGTTGAGTGGGCATTTGACAAAACTGCTCCATTACTGGGCGAAATTAAATCAGGCAAAGTACAGTGGAATCCATTTATTTGTTTTGCTTGAGGATTCAAAAACATGACTCGTTTAATATTGACTCGACTCAAGCTTAAAGGCTGTAAAAATTATTAGGACACTTAAAATGACGTAATCAGCAACTGAAATACAACAAAGTTTAATGGTGGGTCGCTATCTAAATCATGAATATACAGATCCCATACAAACTAACAATACCTCTTAGAGAATGTATCTTTTTTTAACAATTTTAATGATACTCCAATAACGTCATATGTGTATGGATTATACAACCGATTCAGGTGATTCAAAGAGAGAAATACCTACGTTTTGGATATATCGTCTTATTGTGTCAAAATTAAAAATAGATATTCGACTTACAAAGATATTTTTAGATACTGTTAGGTGGGTCATTTATTTAAGTCCAGTCGTTGTAGTCAAATGAAACTTGATGGATTCACTGTATGGGTGCCGAAAAATATTTGCGGACTTGCAACCTTTATGTGGGTGTAGTAGGAAGGCGCTCCTGCTGCCGCGCGTCAGCGCCTATTTAATACATACTTATACAGGATGAAATTTTAACCACTTCCCAAAATGTTTGTAGGCGTTCAGTATCGTATTTAGAGCCCATTTATGAAGTAAAAAATGTAAAACAAGTTTTCACCCGAAAATATTTTTCGCAACATAGCTTTAAATTTTACAGTTTTAGGCCTGTTTAAGTATAAACGGAAAATCAAAAACTTATGATTAGTATTGTAATGAATGAATGTGATGTGCATTGCATAAAAAAAGTGTTGCTAGGTGGCTGTATCAAAAATTTTAGATTTTTGGTGGACATTTTCTAAGTGCTTTAGGTTGACATTTTTGTACTGGGCTATACCAAAAGAAAAAATACGTCATTTGTTTTTTGTCTCGTAGATTGATATATTAAAATTTAGAAGGTGGTTAAAATTTCATCCTGTATATGTGAAACAACTAGTATAATAGTCTCTGCTCGGTTAAAAGAATCACAATTTAATAAGGACATATGTATTTAAAATATGTTATGGTTCCACTGATGATGCAACAACTTTCATTATAAAACCAACACCGCAACCTCAAAATTATTAGTTAAATTTCAACACACAGCTCGCTACAGTTGACCGGGCAGCTTTTCTGGTTTGAACTAATTAATTTTTAGAATTGCATAAACAAATAATAGGGGTTAAAGTATGAAATTGCCGGTTATTTTATCAATTTTTATTCTGTTTAAAGCTCTTAAGTATAGTCATATATTATTGCGTAATTCTTTTTGTTTTGTATCAAAAACTAAATAAAGTAACTTTTGACTAAAAAAAATGCTATACTAGTGCCTATTATTTCAAAGGAAGTCGTTGAAAGACCCCTTACAATGTGTCAGCTGACCTTCTTGCTTCAATTAAGTATATTTGTATTATATACTTTCATTTTCACAAATTTCAATACTATAATGCGTAGCTTTATAACCATCTAACTTTCACCTTTAATTGCATCGAAAACGGTTCAGGCGTTTTAAAAAAAAACTAAAAAAATTTTAGTATAGAAAAATGACTTTTCTCGATTTCGTCCATACAAAACGGCAATTTCATATTTTAACACCTAATATTACATTTTGAACTACTATTATTTAAAAAGCAATCGAGACTTTGATTTAGAAAGTAAGTCATACTCGAGATGTACAGGCAACAGCACGTCAACCTACCACAAAACGTCTAATTTTCGCAATTGATATTGATCTCTACTTGTTGGACTTAAAGTTGAAAATTACTTCAATAACTTTTCGGGTAGGTTGACCTGCCATTGTCTGTACCTCCTTAAAATGCATAGATTTAATTTAGATGATTAAAATGGAACATTTTTGTATGTTTTTAAAATGGCTGCGTTCTGTTGAGTAATATTTCATATAAGTGTTCATTTTTGTAAATTGACTATCTTTTTTTCTGAACTGCCGCTTAAAATAAATGGGTACCCTTTTTAGAATCCCTAAAAAATATGATGAAATATATTTCGTCAGTACACTTGAACATTGTTTTTCCAAATTATGACAGGTCAGAATTCATAAATGAACGTCCTTCTTCGTTGTTCATGACCAACAAATAAATGTTGTCGGCTCATGCACTTAACATCCTGTTTTAAAATAAAAAAATATTTTTATTTATTTTAAAAAACACTCGACTTCTGTCCTTATACCCAACAGCCAAAACGTAAATTTTCAAATTGCTTTATTAAAACTTTAGTTTAGTAAAAATATAATTTATTAGTGCCAATTTTTTGGTCAAAGATAATTTTCGCGTAACTGCTGTATTATCAAAATTTTTGAGTGTATTAGGGGAGATTGGGGTCAGTTGACTATAGTAGTCCCTACTACTATAACTAACCCACAACAACTAATCACATAAAACTTGAACTACCTGAAAAACGTGTTTGATTCAAATAGACACAGTAAGTGTGATTCTGCGTTCCCAACTGAGAAAAGATTAAATACCTTTTTCATACCTAGTTTATTTACGAACCTAACGCTTTCAAATAAGTCAAAGTTTTCATAATTAGTCATCTACTACGTACTATAGTCAATTATCCGATATCCTATTTAGAAACTTATTCTTCATAAGATAAGGTCTCAACTCGCATCTCCTGTTTATTTGCGTGTTCATGCTGTACGTTGTCTACCAAGGGAGTGTTGGAAGATGTAATGCATATTTTTCCTTATTTACTTCTCTCGCTCACACCCTTAACTTGATAAGCGGATTCTTGTAAACAACTCAGTATGCATCGCGGATAACTTTATTTGTTCTTTTGGAGTTGGTGCTAAGAAATACATTTATTAAACGGAACGTGCGATGAGTGCGTTAAATGTTTATAATGTCGAATTAAACTAGTGAATGAAAAATATTGTGTTCATCAATGTCCTTTACTGTGTTAAAATTTTTAAATTTCAGTACATAAGCTATAAAGACGTAATATTTCAAACGAGCAACACTACCACTCTTCTGTTCGCCAAAAAAGAGAGAGCTTGAAGGAAAACAGTTGTCTTGATAACTAAAGAGATCTACGTGATCATTTTTATAAGTGTAATTTACAAATATCTACAAATTGCCTGCAGTCTCATACGCTATAAATATCTAAAATGGCGAGCAATTTCCAATCCGCACAGGTGCCAACGGCAAACGCCGCGACACTCCATTTAGCTCTATTTAATTACACACACGTTAGAGAATTGGCCCCTGCAACCCCTACAACTAACGTCAGCAAAAATAACCTTTATAACGAACGACTTAAAGTTAACAGTCTGGAGCGAGAACGGGGCATTTGTATGGCTCGCTTTGTAACGGTAAGGTTAATTTGTATTAATAGGAAAAGCAACAGCTCCGTTAACGGTACAAATAACGGTTCTAAAACATTTTGTAACAATACGGTAGAGGTGCGATGTTTATCGTAATGCGCAGAGACAGAAAATACTAACACCTTTTTTCATAGCTTCAGCCAGAATGTTCAGTTGATTTTTCAACTGCCTTGGATAAAATTTATCAAATCTCAATTCTCGTAGAGTTATTATTGCGTACAAAGTTCTCCACTTTCCGCGTCTGTATGTCTGATTAAATGAATCCCAGAAACTACTGCGTGGATTTGCAAGCAGTTTTTACCAATAGATAGAATTCTTACGAAAGCTTTTGGTATATAGTTTAATAAGGTTTTGTGCATATTGGCACAAATAGGTTTTGGAAAAAATAAAGCCGTCTGGGAGCTTTCACCCCTTTGAGATATGACAAAACAATGCTAAGTGGTGGGATTTTGGTCTTTTTAGACCTGCAAAACTTACTTACTTTCTCTTCTAGGTAGCGAGCACTAAGAAATCCTACGCAATCATAACTTATGTATCTACAGAAGTGTATCTGAATTTCAGTAGTGTGTCAGTAAGATAATTAGAATATACGAGTACCCCAGATAATCCACTGCCGGTATTGTCAGCAACAACTTGTTGCCGCAAACCCGGATGATGTGGTACCCTGGATTCATAGTTTGATTCGTCTCTCGAAGTTTTCTTTGATTAAGACCAACCACATGCAATGTCGTACAACTTTAAAAGCGTTTAAGTCAAGAAACAACAAACTAGCTTCCAACCGCTCAGTTGGGGGAAAGTAGGCAACATAATTATAGTGAAATATGAGCTGATCACGTTAGGAATGCCAGTTTAAAGTTACAAAAGCCCAAAGGTGTTAGGAACACTGTTTGGACTTTGAATTTGAAGTGCTTAGATTTGTGTAGGGACAAAATTCTTGTCTCGTCCACCGAATCAGAGTAATTTCATAAAGAATTGAAAGCTAATAAATTGCGAGACACAATGTAATAAATAACGGTTGTCAATATATCGATGAAGCTGATTTTATTAGAATATGGAATGTATGAAATATCTATCTATACTATCTATTTATACTTTCTTCTTTCTATCCTCCTTTTTCCCCCTCTCTCTCGCTTTCCATCTCTTATTGTCTCTCACCCTCACACTCTTTTTTAATATTTTTATATTTGTCTCTAAGTCAATAGTCGCCTATAGCTGGCTTCGATGGAAAAATAATAACAGCTCAAAAGGACCCTTAATAAGTGCGTCTAGAACTTCCTAATAGCTTTTATAAGTTTAATACTGAGACACGAAGTAAAAAAACAATCTAGAGGCATACCGATTATACTCGTGCCCACAAAATGGTGTGCGTGAAATGAATATAATATCGAGAAGGATTTTTTTCATTTTTTTACTTTTAGGGCAATTTCGGTCATGCGTACACTCTGTCAGGCTAACACGAATCTCATCTAAATCAAAATAAAATGTATAAGCGCGAGTTAAAGTCGCATATAAATATTTAATTTCAATGTATTCGTCTAAATTGACGAAACATATGATACTCGTATTACATGATTGCATACGAGAGAATGTTAGGTACATTTAGTACAAATCTGTGCCAATTGGGAAATAATTAATCAACTAACATAGCTCTCTATCAATTGATAGCCTCAAGCCGATATAACTGCGTTATTAGCAGTTTGATTGTTACTATCTCTGGTTAATAGTTATAATCGCGGTTTGATGACGTCGCAAGATACTGTATAATTGTTCTGAATTAGCAAATCATGCAATGGTGCTAAAGCTAGTAAAGTTTGCAAATCTAATTTTCTGTCAATTAATACAACAAGCATGGAATAGGTTTAATTTAAATATATA
Source organism: Anania crocealis (assembly GCA_949315895.1). NCBI lineage: Eukaryota > Metazoa > Arthropoda > Insecta > Lepidoptera > Crambidae > Anania > Anania crocealis. The sequence continues at coordinate 5,884,335 of OX438868.1, forward strand.
AGTATATAGCACATTACAACCAAAAAGTGTATGAAAACTGGGGAAATATATTATATATTTTAAGTGTAGATGCTATTCATTGAACAGATAATTGCTTACTGTATCTAAAGAATTGAACTTTTAATTTATGATTTTTAACATACTTAAAAAAATACATACATTGGATCACAGCAGATTCATAGGTTTTTAATTACAATAGCTTTTTTACTTTGATTTATAATTAAATATAAATTTCAGAATTTCACGATAAATGGCACAAATTTTTAACAACTCCATATTACATTATTATGAAAATACCCACCATTTTTATTTAAAAACTTTTATTTTAACTACATAATAAAACCCCTCTCATTTTGTGCATCCGAAACGTCACTCAAAGAATCGATACAGGTATAATGGCTCTATGGATCTAGGATTATTTCCATTTTTCATGCGTGTGTATGACGTACAATCACGACTCACTTAAAAGGATTATTAAAAGGATCAGTAGAAAAGAAATAAACCACCAAATATAATGAATCGTGTTTTTAACATTATACACACAACATTTTTGACGTACCTACTTTTAATAAACTTTGTACTTCATTTAGAATCCACTCAAAATACAGTTGTTGCTTCTGCAGATAAATACGTTGTCGGCAGAATTCGATATGATTGTGTAATATAAAATTCATAAATTATTTACGCTTTGTGAACGAAGCTTTATTACTTCAGCTTCGTCAGACGCTCGCCATACAAAGCAACAAGAAACAACTCAATTATCATCATAATTAACGTCCACAGAAAGAAACAATAAAAGTACAGAAATACGCAACGCCCATGTTAATGAAAACAAAGATACAGATTACGTTGATGTTACTCCTAAACAAGCAGAAGGGCTTACAGCCCTAACTCTGTTAATGGAGGTGGTAATGGAACAGCAATATTTATGCAAGACTCGAGTTAGGTAGCTCTAGTAAATACTCATGACTGGGCAAATGAAATGAGTTTCCTTCGTACGAGTTTCGACAAATAGCTTCGAGTTATAAAACCAAGAAAGCTCATTGCGTGAATTTCTAATTACGAGTATTGTTGGCGACAAATTCACGTGATATAATTTATGCTTCATGTCCAAAACTTTGTAGGCAGTCAGTCGATCTCATTTATGATATCCCATTATGCGAAATATTTAGTCAACCGTCGCATATAAAATGAAAAACTACATGGTCCTTAACTTGAGTTGATTCGAAGACTGCGACGGTATTGTTAATTATGTCAAGGTCAGTTTTAAGTGTATAACTAACTGTTTTTATTTAAAATTTTATTAAGCTATTGCGAAGCTTCTATCGCGGGCCTTGAGCGTGGAGACCGAATCCAGAAATTCCGTAACGAAAATAACCTAACCTAACACTCGGGGCGAGGCACGATCGGACAATTTTGAATTTCCGAAATTTAAAAGAATTTAGAAGAAAATAAGGATTTTGACAGTATGGTTGCCTACAGTATGATAACCATATCTGCCAAAATAACAGAAAAAATTAATTACAAAAGTCAAAATTAGAAAATACATAAAATTATAAAATTAAGCTATTGCATAGCTCCTATCGCGGGCTTTGAGCGTGGAGACCGAATCCAGAAATTCCGTAACGAAAATAACCTAACACCCCACTCCGACCGGCACAGCGGTGATACTTTTTAGTTTTATAATTGCATAAGTTGATAAAAAATGCTATGCAATAGCTTAACCGTGGCAGTCTCCGAGTGCCACACGTCTTTTTTTATTTATATTAAACATATTCCATTGTCATGACAGGTAAATCCTAACTTTACTTATTGGGACTTTGATATTACATTAGCTGTTTTATGATTTTGCTTTCGTAACTTAACCTCCGTTTTTTTAATAAGTAATAACTACGTAGTATGATTCTGATAAATGTCAAATCGCTTCAATTTTTCAAAGCATGAAGATGATGATTGAAACGATTTATCTTAAAAAAAATATTTAAACAGACTTGAAATCTAAGTAACAATGATTTGGGATAAGTATATATATTTTTTAATTTTGTTTTGGTTCAGCTTTGGTTAGATACTTATTTAGTACACACTACACTTTTACGCACTAGATTGTATAATTCCATTTCACCATTTTATCAAGTTCAATAATTCCCACATTTCCTGATCTTTTGAAAAAAGTCTAGTCTCGAAGAAATGTTAGGGGTTTTTAATGACAATTATCACAGTTTTAAAGGCAAAGATTCGTTCGTTCACTATTTTATCTTCGTTATTACTCGGAGACTCGTTAAATCAAGCACCAATTGAAGAAAAGAAAACGAAAGCTTACACAAGTTTTTGTTGTTTTAAAACATCCAAATCCATTTGAAATTTCTTAATTATCTCTGGTTGATACCATTACTTCTTAGAGTATCTTAGGAAATTGCAACAATACGAATGAATCTTATGGTATTTCTTTTGAACATTGAAAAAATATACGTTATTATTTAATACACCTTAAATAAATACTAGTACAAAACGTCTACTAGAGTGCCGTATTGTGTAAATTCACAGGGAAGTTTATATAAGTAAGTATTTAAAAGTGATTAGCACTTTATAAAAGGCAAACCTAAAATCAGAATATATGCTGCTATATCTAGCTTCATGTTGGAGAAAGTAGGTATGTAAATATCATGTGGGACCACCAGAGATAATTGGATTTGAGAATATTTCATCCCGAATGTGACTTGACGGCTGCGCATTTGGTCGTATTGCAGTTTTAGAAACTGGGATTTAGATTTTCTTACTCAGATTGGATTTCTTTGGAACTTCCTTAATAAACGTCAAGCGAGTGCAAGTTTAGAATGTACCTTTGGTCAAAGTTTTAAGATCAGAACATTTTTGAAATTTGTTCCAGAAAAAGATTTCAAATTTTGGAAATGAAAAGATGCTAAGTAATAAAATAATGAGACATCAAAAATATTTTAGAAAATTTTTAGGCCTTCAATTTTATACAAATCCTAGCAGACCATCATCATCATTATCGCTAGCCTATTTCAGTGTACAGTCGGCCATTCTAAGGTCTAAACTCGTTCGCGCGTCAGAGAACAACAGGGTTGATTTTCTCATGTAAATATATTGTGACAGCTACTAATTTACTGACACATGAAATTTTGTCAAAACTATTAGTACACCACTGTTTTGGCCGACCGTAAAACCGGACGCAGGCCTCTCCTCAAAAAGGATATTGTCCACTATCGCCCTTTTGGCAGGCGGGTTGACGACGGGTTAACGATCGTAGCTTAACAAATGATGGAAAAAAGACTATTCTTCTGGCAGTCTAACTTTCTTCACCCCTTACGACACCCATAGGAACAGAAGAAATCCTTAGAAATATTTTGCAAACTAACAAACCTTTTGCTTTGACATGGTATTAAAGTAGTCAGCGACTTCCAAAGATGACCTAAGAAATAGATGCCGATTTTCGCATAACGCGGTAATGGATGCTTAAAATTTCATGTACTTCTATTGAAACGTATAACATTATAACCACACTGGAGCTACGGAGCGATCCCTGCTTGGTAATGCACAAAAAAAAGAGATCGTAACACAGAGATTCGCACACAGACCTAGTCAGCAATTACAGAGAGAGTATTTTGATACTCAAATTGTTCAGACTAATTGTCTAGTTCAGACTAAGTGTCAACGTGTTGATGGCGAGTGGCTGCTAAGAAATAGTATGCAGCAGTCACCGGTCGGTAAGTCCATGACATCAAAGCCATCGCTAGAAATGCCTGGATGCGATTGGATCAAAATAGAGTAACAGAGTCACATGAAATCTCTTGAATCTACATCAATTTCCAGTTATTGATAAAAATAATGGTAACACATATTAAACATAACTTTATTTTAACAGTAAATTGCAATTAAAAAAACTAGTAAATAACAATTCAAAGTGATATTGTTACTTTTAGTAAAGCACCAAACACATGTAACGATATCATATATATAAATATCGTATTCCAAGACCTGGCTTACTCTACTCGTACTGTTCGCAAAATAAATACATGTCCCAGGATGTCGCAAAATGAATGCATGTCCCAGGATGTCGCAAAATGAATGCAAGTTCCGTTTAATGACGATTGCTACGAAGACTCGATATTTTTTTCTACTTGTTTCATTCTTTTCATCAGCATTTACGCATAATTTTATTTTCCAAATTTTTAATAAAAGGGGTTCAAATTTTACTCTGAACTCTTTGAACAGTTTAATCGAAACGGATAATAAGTGTTGCGCCATACGTTACAAAAAGCTATAATTTGAGATTCGAATCGTTTTTCCCTGATAAAAATTCACAACCATATTCTACGCACTTGGGAATAAAATCTGTGTGCGAGTATACGCACCTGATGTACTCTACCCCATCTGAATTCCCACCACGCAACCCATTACTTAATCGGGGTGAAACAAAAGGACACGTTATTGCAAAACGAAGAAACTTTGTATCCAAGGCACTCGCAACTTGCCTCATTAGCCGCCCGAGTCGGCGAAACAAATACATCGCGACGAACAACTTCTATTCGATAAACTTTGATCAAATAACCTTTTTCTTGGTGAACATTAAGAGGAACGCAGACTCGGCAACTCTGATCGCCGAGATGTGGCAATCAGAAACTTGCAACTAACAATTTCAAGCGAATATAAGTTAACGATTGATATTTTATAAGAAATAAAAATAATTCAGAATACACACATCAGACATGACACAAATAACAGTATATCTTATAACATATATGTGATTCCGTAATGTCAAGGTGTCGGGAACCAAAAAGACACCTCAACGCTGATTTTCCGTGGACACTGAAGGAGTCAAAACTCGTACATTACATAAATATTTAAAAACATTATGTAACAATCACATGAATAAGATCTATGCCATACGGGCATTTTCTACTAATTTTCTATTATATTATAGCACATACAAAAGGCTTACAAAAGGTTTTTTTTTATTGGACGATAATATATAAAATCGTTATAGATCTACTAATAGCTTATTTACTACTTCTGCAATTTCATATTATGTTCAGCGTTCGTATCTTTTTCAGATCAGATCGTACGCACAATATAATTTTAGGTAAATGTGCATTTAATAGCCAATTTTACTCTTGTTGTAGGTTAATTAATTACAAATAGTTTTAAGTTGCTGCAATCAGAAAAAAAAATCCAAGTAAGTATCAATTATTTGGTATTAGATGATCGAAATAGCTGATTTGCATGAAAGGTAAATGAAATGCTTGACACAGCTATAAGAACATAAACAAAAACCTTACAGTAATCGCCACATACACTTTTGTGTGCCGCATTTAAGCTTTTCAACGGTTAGAAAAATAACAACTGCGGCAACTGAAGTTGCTGCCTCTAAGAATTCCTCCGGGAAAACCGTGGTCCACTACACATCAATAGCAGACAAAAATAATAATTCGCTTTTAGTTGGGACGAGCGGGAAATGTCATTATAATAATACCAAACAGAACCACCCAAGCGAGGAATATTTTTTTGTTGTTTATTTAGTGGCACTAAGTGAACGGCAAGTTTTTCCATGTTATTTTCTTTTAATTCGATATGATAAATGAGTCAATGATTTTTAATGGATAAATACTCAAAGCACTTATTGATAAATACTTGTGATAAAGAAACTATACTTTATACATGCCCACATTTATATTTCTAGGAAATCAAGTTTTAAATCTACTATATTTTCACGCCTTTTTTTAAAGTATGCAAATACTATCTTTTGTTATTTCAAAAATTGAATTTAATTAAGTAGTATTAATATTAAAATGACTGATTGTAGGTATAGAATAAAGTTAAGTTAAGATGTTTTTTTTAACAAGTCTTAGTTAGTAGTAGCTTGAATGTATTATTGTACTGTTTAAGGCTGTAATAAGGATGCTTTAAATAGTTATTTAAATTGGGATCAGAACAATGTATGTGATGTTGTCCACATTTAAAATATTGAAAAATATATATATTTAAAATAATAAAAAAAAAATTAAAAAAATAAGGAAAAAATCCTTTTAAAAATAACTATGAGATAAATGTTCTCAATTTGCTTTCATTTTGAAATGTTGCGTAAGATTCAAACGTGTGATGTGTGATGGGCACCACATTACATCGTTCGTAAAATATATTTATAGCTGACCCTTTTAACGATTGCAAATACCTACACAGAAAATTTGTTTCTTCATTATTTTTCTCTGAATCGTTCCAAACACTAGTTATATCGATGACATACGGAGTTTAAAAGTTTTAAAAACATGTTTTATTATTTACTACCTGTCAGGCCTGGCTTTGCGCGGGTTCACCAAAGAAGATAACGCAAATGATCTGTTAAATACCATGTTTGCCATTTTCATGTTGATAATCCTTGTAGAGAGTTTTTGCACTTATAAAACAGTACAATCAAGTAAGACACATCATGTTAAATTGTTCTAGTTATAAAATTTTCCGTACTTTTATAATTAGTATTTGTTTGGGGCTAAGGCTAAAGGATGAATTTGAAAAAAAACGATAAAAAAAAAAGTTCAATTCCTGTTACATTAAAATAAGTTATACGCTAAAAATGGACGACTGGCCAAGATCTCGGGGTCTCAGGTTCGATCCCCGGGTCGAGCAACAAATAGTTTCGAATTTTCGAACGTAGCTCGGGTTTGTGATCACCAACCCGCATTTGGCAAGCGTGGTGATTATGCCAGTTCCCATCATTGCAGTGGTAACTTGAATTCAATGATGGAGGCCTTTTCCCTGTAGTGGGATGATTATAGGCTGTTACTACTACTACGCTAAAAATAGAAGAAATAAAAAAAAATAGAGCCAGGTACAATTTGCACACCACCTTTCAGATACTACACGGATCGATGTTAAGCAACAATAAAAAATATATTTTTTTGCAGAATCCATTTAATTTTGTACTATTAATAGATCCTACCTTTTATAGATCAAAATTGGATTTCGATATTACAAAAATCATAAGTATTCCAATTTCGAGTTTAACTAGATACTTACACAATCAATGGCAGAAACACTTCTTCACTAAATATACGCACTGAACGTTTGGGTGCTATATTTTTTTTGCTGTAGTGATTTTAATGACACAAAAACCGCAAGGCAGGGTATAATAACGGTAAAAGTGTTAAAGTGTAGGGTTAAATTAAGAACAATTATGTAAGAAGACGCAAAACTCACAAACAATATAATTAGCGAATAAACAGTTTGTGGAAAACTCAAAGCGATGCCGACTCGGGCATAAGAGGAAAGAGAGGTGTCTTTAAGTTGTATGTATAATATATTTGGTATTCATTTGCTCAAGGCAATAAACTCTTATTTTTATTTATAAGTAACTTTTAGTTTAATATTAACTATAAATACTACGAGTAACCTAACCATTGTTAGTACTTACGAACTTTTTTTTTTATTGAACCACTAGGTTTCTTTCCATCCAAGGTTTAATCTATATTACCAGTTCCACCGAAACAAACCGATTTTCTCAACTTTATTCGTTATAATAGGGGTTAAAGTATGAAATTGCCAATTATTTTCCCACTTTTTATTTTGTTTATAGCTCTTAAGGCTAGTCATATTATTGCGTAATTCTTTTTGTATTGTATCAAAAACTAAATAAAGTAACTTTTGACTAAAAAAGAAATGCAATACTAGTGCCTATTACTTCAAAGGAAGTCGTTGAAAAGACCCCTTACAATGTGTCAGCTGACCTTCTTGCTTCAATTAAGTATATTTGTATTATATACTTTGATTTTCAGAAATTTAAATAATATAATGCGTAGCTTTATAATCATCTAACTTTCACCTTTAATTGCATCGAAAACGGTTCAGGCGTTTTTAAAAAAACTAAAAAATTGTTAGTATGGAAAAATGACTTTTCTCGATTTCGTCCATACAAAACGGCAATTTCATACTTTAACCCCTAATAATAACATTACGAATCCGTACTTATTCCAAAAAAATTGTAGTAATAAATATACCGAATAACAATTTAATTAGCGCTGAACGTATGCAACGTCACATAAACAGGTCACATCGTATGAATAAAACCATAGGGAAATATTTCTTTCCCTATGATAAAACGAAGCCCACCGAAACAAACCTCCATCTCATGAAGTAGAGATCTACGTTATAACTTAACGAATATTTAGACGCAAGCAACATTTAGTAATAATTCCTAATTACAATTTAATTACCGCTTTCTATATGCAACGTGGCCTAAATAGGTCACATTAGATATCTTAATATTACGTCTTCACTGCGCGAAGCAAACTAAAAGACCGCGTCTGTCACAAGCAAACATTTAAAGCGTTTACTTATCACTGCATGATTTAAACAATAACAGAGTTATTTATCAGAGACATTTTGAATATCATAATTTAATTACTACTATACTTTATAAATATAAACTTAAAAAATAGATATGAGGAGCACAAAAACTTAATACAAAAAACAATAACTTTCTAAGTTAAGTAAAAAAAGTACACAAAGCCTTAACACATTCTTATTTTTATCATTATAAAGCTTCAGTATATAAACTTGAAAAATTATGTCTCAGGCGGGACTCGAACCCGCATCTCCTCGCATGCCGGGCGGGAGATGCGGGTTCGAGTCCCGCCTGAGACATAATTTTTCAAGTTTATATACTGATATTATAAGTGCAATTAAGTTGCTAAAATATCAAATAAAGTACATTATAAAGCTTTTAAATAAAATTATATTCATAAGTAAGCGAAAATCCTGTTTAAATAATATACGTAGGTACATACATGTAGGTACATACATAAAAATACATACGAACAAGAACATTTGGATTAAGATCTAAATATTTCGGTAACTCTAAGCTGTTGTTTTCTAAAATCATTGATTCCGGCTAGAGACAAGTAAGTGTTTTGTCTCTTTAATTACTTGATAAATAAAGCAGGACAGAACACTTTGTAACAATGAGCTTTCGGAGCGTCTCAACAAATTTTCGTCAAAAACAACTTTCTAGTGCCCTCCATAAAACGTTATCAAAAAAGGATTCTATGCTAGGGATGTTGAACAAAGACTTAATGGGCCATCGATACTTTTCTCTTCTCATAGTGTATTTGGCAAAATACCCTATGTGTAAAATAAGTTTCCAGGGTGTAAGTTTTTAATTTTGTGGAGGGTGCAAGGCTGTGGACGAGATAATAATAAAGCTTTCCGCCTGTTGTGTACAAGAACTATCCTGTAATAAAAATTAATCTATACTAATATTATAAAGCTGAAGAGTTTGTTTGTTTGAACGCGCTAATCTCAGGAAGTACTGGTTCGAATTGAAAAATTATTTTTGTATTGATAGTCCATTTATCGAGGAAGGCTTTAGGTTATATAACATCACGCTGCGACCAATAGGAGCGAAGCATCAGTGAAAAATGTTGCAAAAATAATCGCGATCATAATAACAGAAATTGACGCGTACGAAGTCGCGGGCAACAGCTAGTGACTGTATATTTTCAGATATCTATCTCCTGCAGTTGACATTTCAGCATTGTAGGTCGATGAATTTAATAAAATCCAATCCCTCCGAAGAATTTTCGTTTTGTTTATGTCATACATACTTTTTTGATTAAAAGAGTTTTCTTTATTTATATTATTTTGTTTAGTGGTTCTAGGAAAAATTTATTGATACTAAAATTAGAAATACGTGTCAATTTTAATGCCTCCTTTTATAACTAATCAATACATCAATAAAAATAAAAATATCTTATAAAACAAAATACCGACAAAAAATTTACATCATAAAGTACTTTAAAATAGTTACAAAGTTTGGATTAATGCCAGACAAGATATCACAGATAATTATCATAGTGACAACTAAAACTTGGTGTTGTATTTCGTAGCTACTTTTTGACGGCCATAATTATTACAAGTTTTTTTTTTCTATAAAGCATTTGCTCTAAGAGTAAAACACAACAGAGAACGTATCTCATAACTACTTCTGCTGAAATAATACCCAAACAATAACTCGAATTGAAATATAAATGCAGAAGTTCATTTTCTCTATCAAAATGAACCGCAAACTATAAATAACTTATTCTACTTAATCATGCCGTTCAATCGGGAATCGATTCAATAGTGCTTAAAAATACCATTTAGGAGAGACATCATGTCCCTTGTGATTATTCTATACGCCCTACAGCTAATGTGATAGGTTGCTTACAAAAGAAAAAAACACAAAAAAAAAAACTATGCGTGATGTAATATATTAATTGACTAATTTGGCATTGGCCTGACTAGGCACTATCTATCGGTGAGAGCATGCACCTCCTTCTTCTTCTTAAAAATAAAATATCCTGACTAAGATCATGAAAAACCACTCAAAAGGGACCCTCGGCAGGATCTTTTAGAGTTTAATAATACTTTTTATTAAGTTTTATATTGAGACAAGAAGCTCATATTTGCTGCTTTGTTTCTCAATATAAAAGGTATTATAAAGTTTTAAACGCACTTACCGAGGGTCTTATTAATAATTCCCTCAGGAAATAATATTTTCAGAAGAGTGCAATTAGCCATTAGTATACCTGTACAAACAAACCATTTACTTACTTTTTTTTAATTAATATTATAATATGCCTACTAAAGAAACGGAATCTAGAGGTTTCCCAGCGGAGTTTACCTTTAATTGTACTAAAAGACCATAAGTCCTTTTCCGAAACGAAAAATCAAAAAGACCGTACCAAACATGGATATGCCAGGGAAGGGTATGTACTCCGGCAGTAACGCGCGTCAGAAGAAGGGCTCTCTCTAAATCTGTACTAGGGTCGCAAGTCCAGAGCACTGAACAAGTAACTTGTATATTTATCAGAAACATAATGTACGCTGCCTGGTAAACCTACGAGTATGTTGGCCAAATTTTTTCGTAACCCTTCCGTTTATTTACCCATAAGATAGGTAGGATATGACAACATGAAAGCACTGAACGGGTAAAGGTATTTATTTGTGATGCGATGGACGTCTCAAGGTCTATTTCAACATAATTTTGAATATAATACCTAATGATTTTTACTTTTGCGTTTATTACTGTCAAAAAAAATAGTTGTTTCAGATTTCAGACAAATTGTAATAAATAATTTACTATATTTTTACTATAACTGATAAATAAAATAAATGTGGACAACATCACATACATTGTTCTGATCCCAATTTGAATAACTATTTAAAGCATTCGTATTTTGGAAACCAGAAACAACGAAGGTACCACAAACACCCAGACCCGAGAAAATGTAGAAAAACACTTTTTTTCTACATTGACCCGTCCGGGAATCGAACCCGGGACCTTAGAGCAGGCGACACCTTGAAAACCGGTGTTTACGCCACTCCGCCACGGAGGTCGTCATATTTTTACTATCTTTATTACGTTTATTACTTCGTCAAACTTAATAAATCTTTACTTTTTTCTAAGACCGTGTCCGTTCTTTGAATGCAAGAAATTAGTTTTTGTTATTTCGTTCTCATTAGGTATTAGATCTAGGATAAACCTTAGGAATGACCATATTCAAAAGCTGCGTATATTTTCTTCCTGGTTGACTATTCTTCTATGTTTTTGGTCGTCTGGCTAAAAGTAAATGAAAATACAGCTTAAAGTAACGAATTGCAAAAACATTTCTTTGGCCTTTTGCTATCCTTTGTGAACGACCTCCTGTTCTACGCATATGTAAATAAACATTTGCTTTGTAAGACGACACTACAGTACTAAAAAGAGAGAATGAACGGTGATGACAATGTATTTTAATCTCATGCCCAGGCCTGTTTCTCAAGCTGAGCAAATACCTAATATGCAATATCAAAACGTTCTGTATTGTGTGTTTTCACTCATAATCACCATAAGACTTATTGATTGGGCCATTGTACCATGTATCGGTTGTATGTAGGGTAGCTGTTGCAAGAACTACTTTTAAACTATCACGTTGCATAATTATTTAAGGTGTAAAGGGATTTTTGCGAACAAACCTTATTTTATTTGCCTGACGTTTCAACCGAGTTTAAGAGGAAACACTACGGGCGAGAGAATTGAAAAATAGGTATTTGTAAAATCTATTGCTGTCGCGCAGTGCCAAACGCATTCACCGCAGAGTGTGATAGAGACAACTGCTTCTTGGACCGAAAATACCTACTAAAAACACACCAAATCAATGTTTCGTAGTCCCCCGATTACCTTTCCAAAACTAGACCGATTTAAATACTTTTTCATTAAAAATTAAAGAAAAGCTTTGGCCGTGTTCGTATGTTTTCCTTTTTTTCTAAAATTTAGCCAAATTTGTTTTCTGGATGTTTGAACACAGCGGAAAATCTGGCAAATTTTTTCGATTTTTGAGGAATCATATCTTTTTTATTAATTAATTTATGAAAAAACAGAAAACATAGAAACATGCTTATAGTGGCCATAAATTTTTGTAATAAAAATGATTGCTTTACTGGCATTATCCAGGGAGGAAACAGGGGACTACGTTTGTATGGAAAAACGGCCGTGGTGTTTCCTCTTAAACGTGCATCGCTGTTCCAGTCAGCCTGCGACCACGGCCGATGCAACTCGGTTGAAACGTCAGGCAAATAAAATAAGGTATGTTCGCGATGAATCCCGTTAAACCTTTAATAACTGTTGCAAGGCCCATGATCACGGAAGTTCACAGTTCCTTGATGATTACGTGCAAAATATCTCGGAAACTCATAAACATAACTTATATGGTATAAGCTAATAACCTTAACCCCAAATCAATTAACTGTTGTGATAGTGACCATAATAGTTAAATCAGCATAATCACCATATTCCTGAGGATATTCAATATCTTTCTATAGTTTTTAGTGTACTAAAACTAAACGTATCGTACAAAGTAAGTTGTACATCGGAAAACTTACTGGTTTCTTGAATTTACGCAAACTAGTCCGCCTCGAGCGCTGTTAAGTGTTAGAAACGTCGGAATAAACCAACATAATAATATATAAAACCTTAATAAACCAGAGTGAACTACGTAAATTTATAGTAAAGCTTAGTCTAAGTAGTCATTTTATTTCATTAAATTAAAAGGCGTATTATTAAAACTTTAAGCTTCACTAATATTTGTTTTTAGTAGGTACACTAACAGGATATAATCCAGGCATGCCTACATGAAGAGTTTACAAAGTTAACTCGACAGAAGCCCATTAGTATATACAGCTTGATTTTTATGATGCTAATAAGACGAATATAATAAAAAAAATACTTATGAGATAAAATATAAATAGTGGTATTTAGAGCAGTGAAATCATTAAAACTTACGAAGCTCACTCACAGATCGTTGTCCGGTGTGCGTTGATCATTCCAACCCTTGCAATGATCAACGCTTCCCAGAATAAAGTTCGGTTACCGTAGGAATATCAAATCTACACAAATTAAGTCGCGAACAACATCTAGTCTAATGTACGAGTATATACGAGTAAAAACAATAAAGTAAGTGCCTACTTAAAAAAAAAGATCAAACCGATACTGCAACCTGGGTGAAGTTAACGAAGAAATGAGCTCGAAATAACAAAATACATTTTAAAAGTCGATCGGTCAGTACTTACCTATCAGCAAGTAACGGTTTTTCGCAAAAGGAGCGATGTTTCCGCATCGCAGCTTAGGGGATCTTTAATTTGTTACGTTCACTGATGACGCTTTGAAACGACTTTAGTAAGTTCACAGAAAATATTGTAGGTACAGTACCTCTAATATGGCATTAATCAAAATAAAAACTGTTATTATGTTATACAAATATAATACTGGATATATTTTTCAAAACACCACTGTCGAAGAAGTTAAATTTTTACTTACTTTACTTTTATCACTCTCCACGATATCCCGTTTTTTTATTTATTCAATGGCGTTAATTTAAGTGGATGATACTTAATCCACAATTGCACTAGCGTCAGCTTTCAAAGTAAACATCAAAACAATATTGGCCCCATTGCGTCAAGTTGGTAAGGTAAAAAATCTTATTTTTTTTTTTAATAAGTAATGGGCTTGCTCTTGACTACACACTTAACAATACAGTTAAGAAGAAGCCTAAGATGAAGCGAGCTTACTCAGAGGTTCGGGTTCTCCCACACACCAGCGGAACACAGAAAACCTGTTTGGCGCTGCACTCCGGCAGGAGGGCGGTAGCATCCAGGCGGCGTCTTACGAAGCCTACCACCGCAGAGGGATCTATTAGCCATCATCATTGGTTAGAAAACCAAAGATGCCATTGCCCAGGGTGGACCACTAGGAGGTAGATCCCACCACCCCAAAACGAACGAACGCACGAACTGAAAGATAGACGAAGATTTTAATATGATTTGTTTTGGAACACCGTAAACGGTGATTCATCATATTGCTAAAAAGCTACACCTACTTGATCCTCATTACGAAATGTTATCTTTGGTGAGACGGAAGAAAGAAATATTTGCAACAATTTCGGAAACAATCAATTTATCAATCTTAATACTTTTAAATAAATAAAAATTTATCATTCATGTTTCAGTTAATCAGATAGCTTAACATCTATCCGTTATTTTCAAAATTCATTCTTCAAAGGTCATTGCTTCTACTTTAGTATTATCTTATCTGTGCTTCTACATAACTTATTTCACCATAAAAGAAAAGTACTAGAACGTTACAGCTACATATGACAGGCTTCCAGCATTTCGCATTAAAAATAAAATTATACGCAAAAGCACTTAGATACACAGTCGTGAGTAAAATGTAAGATCTTGTTACTTTTTTGATATCCATTAGCTATGGTAACTCAGTTGTTGGAGTCTCGCCTCACATCCGAGAGTCGAGATTTTGACTCCCGGCACGTACCTTAGTTTCGATGAATTTGATATGTATAGGTACTCGTAAGGAATTTGAAGTTTTATTTTAAATTAATGTATGCTCAGTCGGCAATTAAACCTATGGTGCGCGATCAAGCAATGTAGGACCAAAGTCAATTTGAAAATAAATATTTTATAAAACTGTAACCCGACTTTATTATAAATAATGGGCTTGCTCTTGACTACATACCAATACGGTTAAGAAGAAGCCTAAGATGGAGCGAGCTTACCCAGAGGAACTGGTTCTCCCACAAACCAGCGGAACACAGAAAAACTGTTTGGCGCTGAACTCCGGCAGGAGGGTGGTAGCATCCAGGAGGCCTCTTACGAAGCCTACCACCGCAGAGGGATCTGTTAGCCGTCATCATTGGTTAGAAAACCAAAGATGCCGTTTCCCAGGGTGGACCACTAGGAGGTAGATCCGACTACGAAAATGCAATAATTTTAAAGTCACCCTGTATATTTGCTGTATTATTGAAACATTTTTTGTACTCAGAATTTTGTCTTCTTTCTTTTGATACCCCATTCGTTATGTCTGCAAACTTTTTTAATTTCAAATCTTCCCAATATATTGTTGCAGCATTTGCCATGTAAGTTAGGTTTATTTTTAACAAAAGGCCTATGGTTACCCGGACTTTAATAAGGAATCGATTGACTAAAATCGGCTAAGTAGTCATAAGTCACCAACATACATAACTTTATACATACACTGCTAAAATCATAACCCATCCTGTTGGCTTTACCGTAGTCGGATAAAAACTTATGATTTCAAGTATGGTGTGGCGTAACGCATCGGACAATATCAGTTCCATACATTTATTACGGTTTGTAGGTGTTGTCAGTTTTGAATTGCTAGAAATCTTTGTGAACATAAGAATACAGATGCATTGTGCAATTTGGCACGAGTCACATGAGATGACGTGTCCAGCCACTGCCAGCAGTTTACTAGGTTTTTCATCGAATGAACCTCAGTTACCTACACTACGCTTACTTCTATTATCACAACAAAACACGCCATAACACAAAACAGTAGTGATCTCTTTTTTAGATTCCTATATTGAAAATATATTCTTATGAAGAGTAGCGACCACCGCACACGACAGCAACCGGGATGTAGTGTGTGGTGATATGTCAACTACGTCAGGGTCGCCCGGGTTCGATACCCGGTACGGTCATTTTAGGGAAAAAAATATAATTGGCTTGGGTCCGGGGTGTGGCTCATATTTGTGCTTTGGGACGAACGTTAGACATTGCACTAACGCCACAAAGAAAAGCTGATACTAAAGAATTAAATACGTATTAATAAAGTCCTTTTACTTGAAAACGTTTTTTTGCATATCTATTTTTAGTTTATCATTTGTCCGACGGAGTCCGCCCACACTGCAATTCAATAAATCGACTTATACCTTATAGTACCTACTAATACAAGTGTTTTTATTATCGATTTGTATTTTTATGTTTTTCTACTTAGTTCAAACCATGTGTCCTATTACATCAAATATCTTGTTGTGCTTAAAGGGAAAAGTTTTCGGGATTAAACTCAAGAGCGAGCAAAGTAAACCGCGAGCAATAGCTAGTTTCTCAATAAAAAAAGTAAATTTATGTACCTACTCAACCTCGCCTCAACAAGTTAAAAGTTAAGTAATCCCTTAAATCTGGTAATAGGCATTCATCTAACAGTTCCCACTAAACCTGGCTAATGGAGGAGCTCCGGGGATTTGTTAGGTGAATAACAACTTTGGTACACGAGATCCATGTAACCAAATATTTGAGACCTCCTTTTACGAAAATTTCAATAAAATACTTATTTTAAGCCTCGACTGTCCATGTGGTTGACCTACGAACATACTACTGTGTATATACAGGCGTTTTTATTCAGGTTTGATAGGTAGGTCCGTATTTGATTGTGATGACCATAGTGAAGACATTAGCCACAAATTAGTTGTATGACAAATAAATTGAAATAACACTATTTTAATCAAGTATACAAGTAAACTTTTACAATCAAACATAAATTGGTCTAAAATAATTAGTGATCAAGCAGATTAAACTCTCGAGTCGAAAAACGCTCAATACAGCCAGACACATTCGAATTTACGATAATTCGTGATGGTACTTGCAAACAGAATGATGGCAATCGCTGTGAATCGAACTTACCCAAGCTTCTTGAGTTTTTCTATTTTTGCAATACTATGCAAAACTAAGAAAGTGTGGTTTGAACCAAATAGTTTCGAAGCTGCTTTTTTAAATGCAGACTTATTTCAGAATTAACTTAATATTTACGAGTAATACAAGTTAAACGTAACAAGCAACTTTATCCAACTAATAATTCATGAAATTCATAAGAAATTATCCTTCCAAGTAAATTACATAAGTTTATCAACTGTTCTCTAATTTGTGGACTATACTTGGCAGAAAGAGTTTTTTTTTGTCTTGCATAAAGTACGTTTTTTATGTATCAATAATATCTCCATTTATAGATATTTGGGCAACCTCCTTTGTTATGTTCAATTCTTTAATAAATAAATAAATATTCTTTCATACAAGATTACGGAAACCGATTCAGTACTAGATGTTATAAATAAGGCAATGAATGACAATTCATCCATAAAATAGCCTCATGGTCTATTTTCTTTAACATGATAACCGCGACGGAAAAACGGAAAAACAACCAAGAACTTATAAGATATGCGAGCATAGACTATTGTTGCAATTATTATTATACAGTTGATGTTCACGGAAAGGTAAACAACTTATGTGATTTTATCATCAAAGAATCTATAAAATAAGGGTTCGCAAAGGTCAATGGCAAACTAGGTACCACTTCGTCACGTTAATACATTCTAAACGATGTAAGGTCTAGCCATGTGTAAGGGTCCCAATTATTATTTTTTTCTAACTATAAACGTTGGTAGCTATAGTTATTGGAATTATAAATATATAACATATTTTTTTAGTAAACTGGCGTCAAAAGGCAATAAACCATTTTATACTACCAAAACGTTAATTATATAACACACTTACTCACTCTCGCCCGCGCACACACACACACACTCACACACACACACACACACACACGCACACGCGCGCGCACACACACACACACACACACGCACACACACACACACACACACACACACACACACACACACACGCACGCATACACACGCATACACACGCATACACACGCACGCACGCACTATGCATTGCTTTGTTTTACAGTTGAATATTTTTATTTATTTCTGTTTCTTCTGTTTATTTCATGTTATAATCACTAATAAAATAAAAAAAGAAAGATATGCAACGTACGAAAATACGTATTTAGGTTATGTATGATAGAATGCCATTAGATAAAATATAATTAATTACAAGGCAATAAACACAAAACACATAGATGCGTAGAACAGCAATATGTATAAGATTTTATTTTACCCAGATAACATTCCAACCGACGTAATAAATATTAAAATACAAAATATCAAAGCCTTTGTCGTACCTGTAACAATGTTACAATTAACGACGGATTTTTATGACATATTTGATGTCATGCTTTCGACCCTTAATATCCTAGGCAGCTGCGATGGGAACCAGTGACAAAATAAAAAATAATGACGTTTCTCGCGCGAATATCTCTGTAATTAACAAACAAGGGTAAAGGGGAATTGCCAACAATACTAACAAAGGTGGCACTTCTATTTACTTTGCAGTAAAAATATAAACTGTTGCAGACTCTTTGGCCTGATTTACTTTCATAATCCTGGCTGTTTTATAAACTTTTCAGTAGTTCATTTAAAACGAATGCTAGAGCTGTTTGCTACTGTATAAGCGCTTAGTTCTTTAAACGTTGATTAACTTCGCACTGTATTTTACAAACTTGTAAGTCCACAATTTTAAACATATTTATTTTTAAATACTACGGAGTTGACCAATGTTCTACTGTCCAGATTTATAAATATACGTCTTACTTATACGTCGTTTTCTTCCATCGAATTTTCAATGAATTCAACAGCAACGGAATTACATTACTACCTATCTACAAGATGGCAACAAGTTATCAAACAAAATGACTCATACATATTATAATTACATGTAATTCAACGTATGAAAGCCCACCGGGAGATTTTAATCTACAAACTTTCGCTATTCAGCCTGAAGACATTACTTTTGTCAATAAATCTTCTCTATTGGTTTCCGCACTTTGGCAGTGACTTCTATCAATATTTAGGACGGAACATCCACGTTTGTTTGTATATCAATCGTTAAATTGTAAACCAAATGTTTGTATTGGGAAAGAAGAAAACATACCAATCATAAAGTTAATAGACTCCGGCGTTACTTTACGGATATATTCCAGCACTAAATATGAATTTAGAATTATTTTTTGCTACTATTATCCAATTGTTAACACTGGCCTAGGTACGTTCACCTCGTAACTCCACCAATACAAAGTGAGCAAGTACTAGAACATCCAAGAAAGCCAGCGCGCCCTCCCACTAAAAAGCAATCAGTACCTACCTACAGATAATGCAATTACAATGCATAGGCATTCCCGTGGCTTGCTCAGAATATTACGCAAGTTTTTAATTTTCTTGATACATTGTTACACATAACATTTAACACTAAAACGTGTTTTTAATGCACTTTTTAATATTTTTAGGTATAAATGTCGCTGCGCTCCGATGAAATTATTAACAACAAAATTTAATAAATATTTAATTGTCAGTTTTATTGCAACGCGAAATTCTAAACATCTAATTTTCTTCAAACTGTAGAAACAAACCAGTTTATAAAATGATATTTTGATCCGAGCCATAATAACATAAGTGTGTATCCTATACCTATATGTGTGTGCGTATTCTACAAGAATCTATGTCAAGTATCTAAACATTACTTAGTATATGGTATATAGCATCTCAGCAGAGACGAAGTTTATCGAAACAACTTTATGTATAGACGTAATTTTAATCCTCAAAGCAGGCAATTGGTCCCAAGCGTTTAACAGTTGTTTTGTACTGCCACTTTCGTTAGAACGAACTTCGGCTTTAATTAAACTTCGCCAGCTTTTTAGAAACCTTACACTAAATGAGAAAAATATTTTTTGTAACGTAATAAAAGTTAAAATTTGCTAAATTAAAAGTAGCCATCTTGTGTGTTAAAGTTTTGATAAAAATTATTAAGAATTATGTATAAAAGAATGCAGGAAAAATTATAACTTTCAACTTTAAACTTATTTTTAGTTTGTGGAAATTATCCAACATATTGCAGTAAAAATAATATTATGAAAGTTCTTCTTTGATACGTAGGGAGAACTTTCGATATGATCATTATATTTTGCCTAAAGTTTTTTAAATATTGTTCAGAGTATAAATTATGCTAGACATGATTTGAATGAAAGGATCTCTAGTCGTGGCGATTATGGCAATGGGCTAATGATGCTGACACTAATGATATCAGAATTTTGTGTAATATAGTACATATAATGGAATAGTACCTGCGGTGGTAATTTGCAATGGGTCCCAAATTGGACATCAGTAGCCCACATCAGTCCACAGCAAAACAGATCTCTGTAAAAGGGTGATTTTGCCGTAATCGCTTGGCTTGACAGGTGGCTTGGCGATCCCAGTTTGACCAATCGTCAACATAGAAAGCCCTTTTCCCTTTCTTCTTCTGGCGTACACCTTTCGTTACTTCTTACGAAACCCGTAAGTATAAAAGCAATGGTACATAGAAAACAGTCAAACACGTAATATAGGTAAATTAATATGTATGCGTAGTCATCCACAAAATAATACACTAACGTCCTTTTATCATCATTTAAAAATGACAGGATGAATATTAATTCTTACAATTAGTTAGTGTAATTGCTATAATTTTAGACGATAAAAACACAATGTAACTCAATTACACTGAAAGAACATCGATTAGGAACAATGTCTCGCCAGCACTCATCAACTAATCCGTTGACCGATTCAATGCTACGATGCCGTCGATAGGCTATTCAGTTGTTGCTTGTCATTGGTTTCGACTCGATCCACATTATAAGAGAGAATCAGTATACCCGCTTCTTAAAATACTGTTACTTGGTATCTTTGTTCCGTTTTTGCTCCACATTTGCTTCAAACTGTCACTGGTGCTACTATAAACCCTGGTCATAGTCATCATTGTCGGCGCTTTGGTAGGTCGCCCACAGCTGACGTAGGCCCTCCCTAAAAATCTCCACAACAGTCGGTCCCTTCACTCATATCCAGCAGCTTTCCACGACCTTAGTTCGTCGGTCCACCTGAGGGGCCTACCATTAGGTTAGGGCGAAAAGGTTTTTTCGCTCGAATGGCCATCGGTTTTTCTATGTGTCCCAAATAGTTGCATGCAAATAGCAGTTTAGCCATTCGCGGAAATAAGACGCTGCTGTCCGCCTTTTTCTGCCTTTATTCTTACGGCACCCATTGGAAGAGGAGAGGCGGTGCAAATATTTTTATGTGCCGGTACCGTACAACACATTTAAACATGTTGAAATTAAAAACAGGTACTTTAAAAAAACTGGTTCTGATTGGTAACGTCACCCTGATTGTAAAAAATTACGATCATTTCAATCGATTAATACGTTGTAAGATTCGCACTAGCCCTTCTGAACCTTACTATTAAGTCTAGGACTAGAGTAGGACAGCATAATCGAGTGACAGCAAAAAAGGGCCGTTGAGACAGATCAGAACATTCCTGAGTCACAGGCTATTAACTGCACAGTCGCTTCACTACTTCAGGATGTTGTGTAGGGTTGGCAACATTATAGTACACGATTCTGAAGGATTTGTTGCATTTCTTACTTAAAATCCAACACTAAAGGCAATGTCTTAAATTTAATAGGTATTATTGTATTAATCTGTAATCTATTTGTATTTGACAGTGACTTACTAAGTTTGTGTTAATTTTGGTATTTGAAAAGGACTTAATGATGGTGATTATAATTATTTTTTGTTTAAGATTAACGTGTTAATGT
Source organism: Anania crocealis (assembly GCA_949315895.1). Lineage (NCBI taxonomy): Eukaryota > Metazoa > Arthropoda > Insecta > Lepidoptera > Crambidae > Anania > Anania crocealis. The sequence continues at coordinate 5,906,200 of OX438868.1, forward strand.
CAATACAATTTGTTTGTTATTGAAACACAAAAAATAGCTGAATAATGTAGGTATTTTAACAGATACACGTATGAATAATAGCTATGCATATACAATTAGCATTATGTCTGATAGGACATTGAGCACAAACTATCTAACAGTTTTTTTTATATACGAGCATAAACAAATACTCCTTAATATCGATACATGTATGTTTTAATCGAGCACAGATCTTAGAAAGCAATAATAGGATAACATCACCTTTATATCTCAAAAACTAAAAACGTGGTAATATACAAGTGGTTTTTCAATCCAACTCCGGACTTAAAACCTGCTTCTGGTATAGAGCTCGCGATACCTTCTAGGTATACTACTCGACCATAAAAGTCTTTGAAAGATGGGAAGGGATGAAAGTAACAACATTCATTCAGCTTAATGGCAATTAAGATGGAATTGACGACCATTTGGATCAGCGGTAGTAAACGCTGCCTTTGAGCCGTGGGTCGCCGGTTCGATCCCTGCACAGTACAAATATTTGTGTGCATGAACATGTCTGTTTGTACTGGTCTGGGTGTTTTCTATGTATTATAAGTATGTATTTACAAAAAAAAAGTATATAAGTAAGTTTATCGGTTGTCTAGTACCCCATACGACAGGGTACTTAATAGTACCTTAATTTGGGACTAGATGGCTTTGTGTGGCCCAGTAAGGCATGTCTTAAATTTATTTAAAAATATCAAAACCAGAGCGCGTTATCAGGCAGCCCTACATGCCGTATTTACATTACTCACCGCAAATTATTATTCATGTCTACTGAGTGGAACAATCACAACACACGAGTACATTACCGCGTGTGCTTAGTCAGAACATGCTAGCGGCTTGTCTTAACCACACTACTGACCGAAATATTAAGTTTACTCTGTTAATAGCTTCGTAGCGCATAGATCTTCAAATAGACTAGGACAAAACTTAAACTATTACTTATTCTGAGACGAAAATATATGTTCGAAAACCATAAATAATTAACCGTTGTTTTCGAATACATCTACATATCTTGCGCATATCCTGCAAATAAGCCGAAAAAACTTTTAAAAAAGGGCAAAAGGCAGGCTGGGCCAGGCCAAAAGGCAAAACTACGAACCTGGGGTTTTCTAGTCACCTCTTCTACAAAGTGTGAACACAAATCATCCAGTGTGTCCTATCAGTGGTGTGTATGTGTGGTGCGTATAAAGTATGATACACCAGTGCAATGTCGCTCAGCAAGCTATGGGTTTCTATAAGCTAAGCTCGTAAATTTTCTGAAGAATACAATTTCATAAGAGCCAAAGCCATGGAGACATAGCATACAAGATTAGCAAATTGAAATGGCACCCGACTAAACCATTATATCTGCCCAAGAACCAATGGCCGTGGAGGCAAACGAGTTTTTGGAGTGCAGACCGTGACTCAGCATTTGCAGCATAAAACCCCTCCAACAACGTAAACTGACCATTTCCGATGACAGATGATATGCGACAAGTCGAAGACAGGTTGCAATGTTGCGTATTAGAGGAAGCCTATATGCAGCAGTAGACTGCTTTAGACGATAAGGCCAGCAACACCTTAAACTTAACGTTAAAGAACTTTTCAGTCCAAAGATCAATATTAGCATGTTGCATAGATTATAATTAAGTTGTTTTATTACCGCTATTGTCTTACTTGTTCTTGTATTTATAATTATTGTACATTGTATAATCTGCAAACATAATCTTTAATAGATAACGATGCGGTGCCTTTCTATAGTTCCAATACGCATGTCAGACAACAGCACGTCAACCTACCACAAAACGTCAAATTTTGTCAATCGATATTTATCTCTACTTGTTGGACTTAAAGTTGAAAATCAATTCAATGATCTTTAACATTTTGGGAAGGTTGACCTGCCGCTGTCTGTACGTTGTTTAAAGTCTGTTATAACAAAGCTGGTTTTTGTTTATTTAATTAATTGGTAAAACTTATTTAATGCACTGCACTGGGATCGTTATGGGCCGAACCTTTAAATACGTATTTGTTTTATAAAATTATTTTGCCTTTTAAGAGGAAACACTACGGGCGAGAGAATTGAAATTAGGTATTTGTAAAATCTATTGCTGTCGCGCAGTGCCAAACGCATTCACCGCAGAATGTGATAGAAACTGCTTCTTGGACCGAAAATACCTACTAAAATCACACCAAATCAACGTTGCGTAGTACCCCGATTACTTTACCAAAACTAGACCAATTTAAATACTTTTTTCATTAAAAATTAAAGAAAGGCTTTGGCCATGTTCGTATGTTCTCTTTTTTTTCTAAAATTTTACCAAATTTGTATTCTGGATGTTTGAACACAGCAGAAAATCTGGCGAATTTTTTCGATTTTTGAGGGCTCATATCTTTTTTATTAATAAATTTATGAAAAAACAGAAAACACAGAAACATGCTAATAGTGGCCATAGATTTTTGTAATAAAAATTATTGCTTTACTGGCTTTATCCAGGGAGGAAACAGGGGACTACGTTTGTATGGAAAAACGGCCTCTTAACTGTAACGGGAGTTCCTATTTGAGTGAACACGACAAGCTCACAAATAGTGGTATGGTAATGCGAGCCCGATGATTCAATGTTTATATGGCGAATACTAGCAAACACTATTATCCTTTTGTATCGAAGCCAACTGGTTTAATCACTCTGTTATTTAAGCAGCTTGCTTGTAAACAAAAACAATATTTTTGAGAAAATAAACACTTTGAAAATATTAATATTTAAATAGTCATATTCAATGGAACGCCTTGATATCCAACTGTGTTATTTAATACAAATTTATTGATACACCTGAACAAGTTGAAGCCGTTTAGTATTATACTTCATACAATCTTTTAAATGAACAGAAATAATGACAGATTAATTTTGTTGTGTTTGCTGTTGCCCGCGACTTCGTTCGCGTATATTTCTGTTATTATGATCGCGACTATTTTTGCAACATTTTTCACTCATGCTTCGCTCCTATTAGTCGCAGTGTGATGTTCTATAACCTAAAGCCTTCCTCGATAAATGGACTATCCAACACAAAAAGAATTTTTCAATTCGGTCCAGTACTTCCTGAGATTAGCGCGTTGAAACAAACAAAGAAACTCTTCAGCTTTTTTCATTAGTATAGATAATAAATGGATATGTAATCAACTATCGGTAAAGTTACTCGTACTTAATTCGATGCTAAATGCACGTGGAAATTTAGAATTACATTCTAGAGATAAAGAACTCTCCTAGAAATTGTTTAATATGTTTCTTTTGTTAAGAGATTTTTAGTTTTGACGGGAAATCATTTAAAATGTCGGGAGAATTTCGGACGTTAGTCAACCCTACCATTCCTACCAACACCAGACCGTCTGTTTTACTATTATAAGTTTTTTTAGAAGGGTTTCGCGTTCGGATACAGCGCACACCCATTGGACATTTGGAAAAGATTTTTATGTCGTTACCTTTCGGATAGCCAAAAGATTATAATATTACTTTCTCTTTTATTTTGTGTTATAATATCATATGTGCGTAATATTTTAACCTTTTTTTGAAGCAATTAATATCTAGGAGTAAACAAGGATAATACACAAATTATATAAATTGGAAAATTGCGGAATATGAAAAACTTTGAGTTCGAGAACTAGTAAACACAAAACCGGTACCTATAGCCGGGATGAGTGTAGCTACGTATATTTTTAACGTATGACGACACCAAAGATGGCTTATTTATTTTATACTCGGTTCAATAAATACCTACTCTGAATCAAATTTCTTCAATGAGACTGAAAGTCATATGGAAGGATTCAGTTAACGGCTCACTGGCTCGTATTAAAGCAAATGAACAAAGTATGACCGGAGAGAAATCTTCAAAGCATTTATAGAAAATACTAGCATTCCGCCCGCGACTTCATCGTGTGGAATTCGATTAAATCGCGCTTCTGCTTTTAATGCGTCCTCGTTTATATTGCGCTTCTGCTTTTAACGCGACCTCAGTTATATCTCACTTCTACTTTCAATGCGTCCTCAGTTATATTGCGCTTCTGCTTTAATGCGACCTCGGTTATATCGCGCTTCTGCTTTTAACGCGACCTCTGTTATATCTCACTTTTACTTTCAATGCGTCCTCAGTTATATTGCGCTTCTGCTTTTAATGCGACCTCGGTTATATCGCGCTTCTGATTTTAACACGACCTCGGTTTTACCTCACTTCTGCTTTTAACGCGTTCTCTGTTATACCTCACTTCTGCTTTTAATGCGTCCTTAGTTATATCGCACTTCTGCTTTTATCATGACATCAGGTTCAGCTTTCATATACTTCTAGCCACATGAGCCACATCGTGACCTCGCATATACATATCGTGTTTCTGATTATATCGCGTCCTTGGATAAGTCGCATTTCTGTTTTTATCAGGATTCATTTAAAATTTATCGCGCTTTTAATTATTTCGCGACCCCGGTTATATCGCGCTCCTTAGTAGAGATACTTGAAATTCACTTCAGAAACCGTTCATCTTTGTAACTACATTGATAACCGTTTTCCTATACCTATTATTAACTTACCAACGTACTTACGCCGATTTAGGCGTCAAATGGTTTCAAACATACAGACAGACAGACAGACGAACTTTTGCATTTATAATATTATTGAATGAAGAATGGTATGTATGAATATTCGAATTGAATAAAGGAATGTACAGAAATTTGTGAAGACAAAATATACAATATCTAATAATAAGGCAACCAAGCGAGAAACCTAACGGTAAAAAACAATGAAATCAGTAAAAACGACATGTTTTTTTAGTGGGTTAAATGGATAGGCCAAGATCTCGGGGTCCCGGGTTCCATTCCCGGGTCGACCATCAAAAGTTTCAAATTTACGGACATTGCTCAGGTTTGTGATCATCAACCCGCATTTGGCAAGCGTGATGATTATGCCTGTACCCATAATCGCTGTGGTAACTTGAATTTAATGATGGAGGCCTTTGCCCTGCAGTGGGATGATATAGTACCGAGAAAAAGCAACGCAAGAAAGTCGGTCACTATGGTCAGGCTCTTTTTAAATAATTACGTTTACAAAAATATTAATGTCAGTGCGAGAAATATTAGGGGTTAAAGTATGAAATTGCCGTTTTGTATGGACGAAATCGAGAAAAGTATTTTTTCCATACTAACAATTTTTTAGTTTTTTAAAAAAAGTCTGAACCGTTTTCGATGCAATTAAAGGTGAAAGTTAGATGGTTATAAAGCTACGCATTATAGTATTAAAATTTCTGAAAATCAAAGTATATAATACAAATATACTTAATTGAAGCAAGAAGGTCAGCTGACACATTGTAAGGGGTCTTTTCAACGACTTCCTTTGAAGTAATAGGCACTAGTATTGCATTTTTTTTTTAGTCAAAAGTTACTTTATTTAGTTTTTGATACAATACAAAAAGAATAACGCAATAATGTGACTATACTTAAGAGCTATAAACAAAATAAAAAGTGGGAAAATAATCGGCAATTTCATACTTTAACCCCTATTATTAATGCCACTACAATTAATGACATACATTCCTATTATCTATCTATATAATCATTGATAAAATCTATATAATCGTATATTTGCCAGAATACAACATTATGATTACAGATAGAATAGTAAAGAGTAAGAATAATTCTGCTTGTGTACAAAGATGCAAATTTTAAGAGAGTCACAATATAATAGAAAATACTTGCATAATGAACCTTATAACGTTACAGAATATCTGGGGTACCCTTGAAGAGGAATACCCTCAGAAACCTAGTTTCTGCTACGCTACAAAAGAAAATTTGGAAAGAGGGAAGTTAATGGGAACCTACCTCCCTATAATTATTCCCTAAGAGTTAAATAAAATACAAGACAAGATATAAATTAAATATATTAAAATTAAAAGTATGATAAAATATATATACGTAACTTAAATTTACACGTGAAAGTCCAATTAGTGGTTTGATAAATAGAGGTGGCCCAGCGGTCGACCACGCCAGGATCCAACTGCGCAGCGGAGGTGAGGTAGTCCGGCGATCTGCCTGATCAAGCCGAAATGATGGAGATGGCCCGGCGGTCTACGTGACCGCCAGGATCCAACAGCACTAGATGGAGAAGGCCCAGCGGTCTACGTGACCGTACCCGGGTCCAGGAGTAATGAATAAATAGTGTCCAAGATAATTTTCTCAATAATAATATTAAGTTCACAACAATGATATTTAAAAAGTATAGATAGGTTATGCCCTTACAAAACTATCGAAATATCTGTGCCGCTTGCGAACAACTGCACACGTGCGTAATTCTTATTTTGTCCTTGTCATACTCGTGAAAAGAACAATTACTTTCTCTTTCATGGATTTGAAAAGACGTCACAATTGTGACGTTTTAGGGACGCATATTGAGAGTGCATGTAACATATCTATTACTTTTTAAATATCATTGGTTCACAACAATAGAATAAGAAGAAGTCATCTGAAAGCCGAATGTCAACTGACTGCTGATTGACGGGCGAGGCACGATCGAACAATTTTGAATTTCAAAATGAGTATAAAAATGAGAGTGAATCAAAAAGTTTCTAACAGAAATAATTTAAAAGTATTATAAAATACATCAAATTATAAAAAATGTAAAAATGACAATGGAATGAGAATGTAATAAGAGATGAGGTATCTACATGCCACAAACTACTTCAATTAAATTGCGTATATTTATTTTATTGGTATTATGAAAAAGATTTTACGTATTTTTTTTCCATTCACATGTTTATCTAGCTTTTATACTCGTATTATACCTTCATAAAATTTTGGACTTTATAATGCGTACCTACTGCATGGATATAAAAAGGCTTTATTGACTCAATAACTTTAAGTCTACCTTGTCTGACCGGCCGACCTTATGTTGAATCTAGATACGGTCAGCAGAGAACTAAACAAAATATTATCTTATAAACCTGGCTCAGAGAGATTTATATTTCAACTCGAAAAGACAGTTTAGCAAGCTAGTTACTACGTAAACAAAATCAGCCGCTACAAATATTATAAAAAAAAAAACCTTTAAAAACGATGACTGACATGGGCTGACGATGGTGATGAATTACTAACGGCCGGTCCCAATAATTTATCTATCGCCAATTTTGACATTTCGGAGATAGGAAACAGTTTCTATCTCTGTTTTTGCCGTCCAGATAAACAAAGACAGAAGTTGTTTTCTATCTCCGATATGCCAAAACTGAAGATAGATAGTGTATTAGGACCGGCCGTTAAAGAAACTGTTACAACGGCGCGAGTGATTGACGTTATGTCATTCAAGCTTAATATTTTTTCAGTCGAAAATGTAAAAACAATTGACTGATGGTCGACACCGGATTTTCACTTCCAAGTTTGAAACACGAGGAGAAAATTTGAATAAAGTTTCATATACTTTTAGTTAAGTAGGTTAAAGCCGAATGTAATTTAAAAAGTTGTTTTTAATCACTTCTAATCGTACTTTGTTACCTATAAATAACGATGTTTCACTTGTTTACTTACAAACATTTTGTAAAGGAAGTTTGATGTCAAGGTTTTAGGGCGACAAGTGCGAGTTAAGCGCTCTTACCGAGTATAGGTCATTGACTTTGACTCAGCTGTTGAAAGTTTATTTTTGATATGGAGTATTGCGTACAAATAACGTTAAATCGAGTGCAATAGGACACAGTACATTTGTACTTATTGTGTACCTACTTGACCAGTATGTCAAGGTCTATCATGACTTCTATGTGTGCAGTGGGAAAAAACCAATGATATTTAAAAAGTAATAGATATGTTACAATCATGCGCTCTCAATATGCGTCCCTAAAACGTCACAATTGTGACGTCTTTTCAAATCCATGAAAGAGAAAGTAATTGTTCTTTTCACGAGTATGACAAGGACAAAATAAGAATTACGCATGTGTGCAGTTGTTCGCAAGCGGCACATATATTTCGATAGTTTTGTAAGGGGCATAACCTATCTATACTTTTTAAATATCATTGGAAAAAACATATTCTAATGTTAATAATAAATATTTTTTCTACTAGGTAGGTAGGTACTCTATAGAAAATCTTACTAAGGCATGGTTTACAAGGTACGTACATATAACCTACACATGGTAGGACATGCTATTTCAATATAAACTATCTAATAATTGATTTTAGGTCGTAACTAATCTCACTCCATCTTAGGCTTCTTCTTAATCGTACAGTTAAGTATGTAGTAAAGAGCAAGCCCACTTTTATAAAAAAAAAAAAAAAACTACTAATTATGTTTATACCTACTTCAATAGCCATTGCCCACATCTTCGTGCGCGTTTTTAGGGTTCCGTGCCCAAAGGGTAAAAACGGGACCTTAATACTGTCGCGGTCATGCTAGAAGGTTCGAGATATCGCTAGAGGAATGTACATAACTACCTAAGTTCGACCACAAAGTAATAACAAGACCTTAGTGCAAGCGACATTAAACTTTAAGTTTACAGATTAAGGCACAAAATGGCATAACGCGCTAGTGTTGTTCACGTTTAAATGTCCTTGTGATTTTTCCGGAAAACGAACGTTCTAGTATGTACGATCGGCGTCGATGTTGAGATATACAGGATGAAATTTTAACCACTTTCCAAATTTTAATATATCAATCTACGAGACAAAAAACAAATGACGTATTTTTTCTTTTGGTATAGCCCAGTACAAAAATGTCAAGATAAAGCTCTTAGAAAATGTCCGCAAAAATCTAAAATTTTTGATACGGCTGCCCAGCAACACTTTTTTTACGCGTTGCGTATCTCATTAATTAATTACGATACTTTTCATAAGTTTCTGATTTTCCCTTTATACCTTAAAACAGGTCTAGGACCGTAAAATTGAAAACTATATCGCGAATAATATTTTCGGGTGACAACTTGATTTACATTTTTTACTTCATAACTAGGCGCTAAATACGATACTGAACGCCTATAAAAATTTTGGAAAGTGGTTAAAATTTCACCCTGTATAAATGACAGGACTTGAGACGCCGGAGTCAGTTCATTCTGAGCTTTCGGTGCGATACCTGCGAAAAGTGATCTAGTGCGAAGTAAAGACGACTTTAGCGATACCAACGGATTTAAGGACTACTCTACGGATTGGCTAATAGTGTTTTGGAACCAACGACCGAATTATAATGTAATATTTGAATGTAACAACAATTATCTAAGTATCAATATATTATTATATAGAAAATATAATATTAATGTTAATAATATAATAGTATTTAAGAAATTGCTGAGCCCTTGCAGGGTCATGTTTGGGTCTAAACCTGTAACTAACATCTTGGAAACAACATTATGCAATAAAGAACTTTGAACTTTGAACTTTGACCTCAGCGACCCACCGGACTACGATTCTTGTGATTTGGCTTTTGTTATAGTATTTGCGACCTGTTCATCGCCTATTAAATTCTTCTAATAAGTCAACAGTGTTTTATCCAAATCCCGAACTCCACGTTCGTAACAATACTAAGACTTCGCTGTCTGTCCGTCTGCCTGTCACCAGGCTGAATCTCAAAGGCCGCGATAGACAGACAGTTGAAATTTTCACAAATTATGTATTTTTGCTGCCGCAATAACAAAAAATACAAAAAAATTAAATAAATATTTAAGGGGGGCTCCCATACAACTAACGCGATTTTTATGCCCTTTTTTGCTCGATATCAATAATGGCAACAGCTAGGCACTTGAACTATTCACAATACACTCTTTTGTATGTTTACTTTAATAATAAATAGTAAAATTAAAATAAAATAAATGTTAATCCCATACAAAAAACGCAATGTTTTGCCTATTTTTGCTCGATATCAATAAATGGTAACAGGTAGCTAGTCAATGGTAGGGAACCCTTCGTGCGCGAGTCAGACTCGCACTTGGCCGGTTATTTTTATTTGTAAATAACTAACCCGGGACAAAAAGTAGCATACTTGTTATTTTAGTTTTTAATAATGTATCTGTGCCAATTTTTCATTCAGCCCGTTCGATTGTTTTTGCCTGATTTATAAAAAACATCCATAGACAATTTCAACTTTGTAATTTATAATAAGATTATTAAGAGATTAGGATAGAGTATAGCTATAGTAAATTCGAATAATTGCAACAACAAAAATTCTACGAATCGTATATTCAATCAACAGTTTAAACCTAATAAATAAATAACTAAAAACTTGGGAAGTAAACAGTTCAGTTAGTTATTTTTAGGTAAAATTAAGTTAATTTTGAAGTTGCACCGACAATCTTAATGATAAATAAACACAGACGCCCCGTCGGTCTAGTAGTTTGAAAGTTTGAATACTGGGCCAAGATCTCGGGGTCCCGGGTTTGATCCCCGGGTTGGGCAATAAAAGATTCGAATTTTCGTATATTGCTCGGGTTTATGTCACCAACCCACATTTGGCAAACGTGTGATTATACCTGTACCAATCATATGGTAACTTGAATTCAGTGATGGAGGCCATTGCCCTGCTGTGAGATGATTATAGGCTGTTACTTTACTTTACACAGTCACATAAAACAATGTCACTTCGACCTGTCCATTTTTAAATATAGTGTCATTCCGTACCGCAACGCAAAATCAACCTTCATATAGTTGACATAAAGTTGAATACAATTAGGTTTAAAAGAGCACCCAAGCCTTCAGTAGTTGCTCATTAGGTCAGGAAGTTTTTCCTTCAGTGATAGTGCAGTTTTTTTTGTATCTATGTGTGATAAATTATACAGTTCCAGATACACTCGGGAATTAGAACTCTGTTTCGAGAATTCTACAGATGAATGTAACTGTAACTTATAGGTTTAGCTATAAATCAAGATGTAGTTTTGTTTCAACAGACCTGTTGACCGAGCACAACTATTACTGATTGATTGAGTGTTACTCGTACTTAAAGTTAAAAACTAAACTTTGCTATAGTTAATTAGAATCAAGGGAATTGAAAGCAACCGTTTATTGAATGTTACTTGGCTTATATGCTATACGAGAAACATGGCGGATTTATCGCCCAAACATCGATACATATTAAGAAGTATATACACAGCTCTTGGTTAAATGATGGACGTTAATTTTATGTCTGAATAAACTTTATAGCCCAGACAAATTATATCGACTTGCAATAGTTTGGATATTTATGCCATGTTGTATATAATATATTTTTTTATAAATAATGGGTTTGCTCTTGACTACATACTTAGCTATACGGTTAAGAAGAAGCCTAAGATGGAGCGAGCTTACCCAGAGGTACTGGTTCTCCCAAACACCAGCGGAACACAGAAAAACTGTTTGGCGCTGGACTCAGGCAGGAGGGTGGTAGCATCCAGGCAGCCTCTTACGAAGCCTACCACCGCAGAGGGATCTGTTAGCCGTCATCATTGGTTAGAAAACCAAAGATGCCGTTGCACAGGGTATACCACTAGGAAGTAGATCCCATCACCACCCCAAATTGTATATTTATGCCATGTTGTATATATTGGAGTATATATTGCGACTCGTGATAAGTATAGGTTGTACTAAATGTGCACCCATATATCTAATGAGTACACATTTAGTTGGAACACTTTTTTGACGCTGATTTTATACGTGGGTAACACTGAAAATGTTTAGAACTAGCCAGTTAGAAACATTGCTAATGAAAACTTTTTTTGAATTTCAATTTTAGAACTCTTTGGTAACCTAATGTAGTATATTGCATTCATTTGTCATTTGTTTTTGTGATTTGGCGGCAAATCTACAACTCTTGTTTCACGTGAAAATGATACTAACGCGAGAAAATTTTCGGTCAATGATTTATTATGACATTCGTTGTGGGCTTACTCAACAACAAAGCTATGATAGGCTGCGATAAGCATTTCTTAATGAAGCCCCATCTCGTGCCACTATTTACAATTGGTTTCACAAGTTTAAACGTGGACTTAGCAATATCAATGATGATCCGCGTGAGGAACGTCCTTTAACAGCGACTACTGAAGATAACATCAGTGCTGTGCGACGCATGATAGAGGAAGATAAGAGACTGACCTATCAGCAGAAACGGGCAAGCTTAGGCATTGGTATGAGTTATATTCAAAAAATATTACACGAACATTTAGGCGTCAGGAAGCTTTGTACCAAATCGATTCCCCATATCGTCGGTTATATACTACATACTATAACCGACGACCAGAAACACCTTCGCATGAACTGGTGTCGCTAAATATTAGATAAATTCAACGGCGGTGACTCAAATGCTGTATTTGACAACGTCACAGGAGATGAAAGATGGATATTGCTACGAACCCGAAACCAAAAGACAATCAGCTCAGGGGTGTTTCCTTTCGAGGATCGGCCAACTAAGGTAAACAAAGAAAGAAGTCAAGGAAAAAGATGATTGCCTCATTCTTTGGTCGAAAAGGTCATTTCGCGACAGTTGTGCTAGAAGATGGAAGGACAGTTATGGCAGACTGTTATGTCAATCGCTGTTTGCCTGTTGCCTTGGAAAAAAATTGACAGCAGCGCCCTCGAAGTAGGATCCTCCTTCACCACGACAATGTTTCAGCGCACTCCGCAAAATGGACTGTTGAATATTTGACTATGGCAGGTGTCGAGATAATGAGTCATCTGCCATACAGTCCTGACCCGGCGCCCTGCGACTTTCATTTATTCCCAAGAACTAAAGATAAAATTCGAGGTATTCGCTTTACGAACCCTGAAGATGCGGTGAAAGCGTACGAAAATGCCATAGAAGAGACCCCAAAGGAAGAATGGGCCCACTGCTTTTCTCAGTGGTTCCATCGAATGCGACGATGTGTAGAGAGGAACGGAGATTACATCGAAAAACAATAAAAGTATTGGCAAGTTTCTACATTAAGCCGTTTTTCATTTTCTAAACATTTTCAGTGTTACCTAGGTATCCAGTTTTTGTACAGGATGAAATTTTAATCATTTTCCAAATTTTAATTAAAATAAATGACGTATTTTTCTTTTGGTATAGCCCAGTACAAAATGTCAAGATGAAGCATTTAGTAAATGTCCGCTGAAAATCTAAAAATTTTGATACGGCCTCCTAGGAACACTTTTTTTACGCGATGCGTATCTCATTCATTCATTACGATACTATTTATAAGTTTTTGATTTTCTCTTCATACCTTAACAGGCATAAGACAGTAAAAAATTAAAATTATGTTGCGTAAAATATTTTCGGGAGAAAACTTAACCTAAATTTTTTACTTCATAAATGGTAAATGGCTCTAAATACGATACTGGACGTCTATGAAAATTTTTGATGTTGAAAAAGTCATCCTGTCAATGCGCCACAAGTCCAAGTATTCTGTGAGACAAGCCAAGGAGCCAAACCAATGGTTGACAGGAGGTGGTTGCGAGTGTAGACAAAGTGACCGAATAGGTCGGAACATAGAAGCTACGAACAAACATAGAAAGCATCTTCATATTTACCATAAAAGTACTAATTTAGATAGTACACTTTTTTGCAGAGACAAGAAATACAACAAAATTTTAATGGCATCTCAAAACCATTATTCAATACAATTAAATTCAAAATTGTCATTGCGTTCTATAAAGGGCTATTACAATAAATATTTAGATCACCATAAGTAGGCCCTATTAGCACAAAAATAAATTGTTAAAATTACGCATAGTTAACTAGGATTATTAATATAAGGATCTCAAAGAAAACCTAATTTAACTACATGACTACACAAGTTTAGTCATCTGGTTAAACGTTGCGGTCAATTAAATGGCTGGTTTTTGTTCAGCAATTTAATTGGATGCCGGCATTTAGTCAACAGCCTAGGCTGTTTACTAAATTCCTGATTAAGCTAGTTGGCTTCGACATATTATTCATATTTATTTGTCCTATTTAGCAAAGCGGTGAAAGGGAAAGAAGAATTAACTTTTTAATCAAGTAAAACCTGCAAAGCTGTGTTGACTGACTATGTTAGAGGTTTCTAAAATACTTAATGTTATGTTATTATGAGTACAAATGTTTGCGCTCTGATAACGGGAATTAATTGGGATAGCAACCCTAGAATATGTAGGTATTGCCCGGTTATAATTGCACAAATGTGCAACATTAATCACTCACTAATTGAATGCAATTGTGGTAAACACTGTAAGTTGTTTTTGTTGAATTTCCAAATCGGTGACAAATTAAAACAAAACAGAATACAGAACAGTGTAAAATGTATGTATGTATGTTAGCTTATACTCAACGCTTCGTCTAGCGTAGAACTATACAAAAGAGCTTTTGTAAAACTATAAAGGAGATTCCCAAAATCTGTGTTACGTAATTATTGTTAAATAATTTTTGAGACCTACAGCTTGTGGGGCACTATTATGTCCACTCAACCTTTTTAGTCCCTACCCAATTTATGAAAGATCCTTTTTCAACTTAACTTGGACCCTTGCATAGTAGGTGGAATACCGACCCACTAAACCAACCGGGTCTTTAATCATCTCTGATACATATTTTGACGACCTCCGTGGCGGAGTGGCGTACACACCGGTTTTCAAGGTGTCGCCTGCTCCGAAGTCCCGGGTTCAAATCCCGGACGGTTCAATGTAGAAAAAAAAGTATATGTAAATTTATCGGTTGTCTAGTACCCAAAAGATAAGCTTAGTAGTAGCTTAGTTTGGGACTAGATGACTCTGTGTGGCCCAGTGTGGCATGTCTGAAAATATTTATTATAATTTATTTATTAGAAAAAAAGTGTTTTTCTACATTTTCTCGGGTCTGGGTGTTTGTGGTACCTTCGTTGTTTCTGATTTTCAAAAATACGAGTGCTTTAAATAGTTGCTCAAATTGTTATCAGAACAATATATGTAATGTTGTCCATATTTATTTGTTTATTTTGTTTATATTGTTATCTTTATAATGTTACTTAAATAGCAAAACATAATTATTCTAAGATGGATTGTTCCTATATTAACAATCAGTCTGGTCTGGACATGCCAATATGTCTTTATTTTTATCAAGGTCGTACCTAATAGCTTCAATGATCGCCCGCGTCCAATCGACGAGAATAGACACAATACCACACATAGCTAGTAATAAACATAGTAACATGACATACCGAAGGCCTTGTTAATAAGTAGTATACCGTATAGATCGCTTGCATTGATTAATTTGTTGGAGAATGCGCGCTCGGCCAGCCCGCAATATATGCGTTACAAAGAGACAGGCAAGATGCACAGTGATGCTAAACAGCAATGATGCACGTTTGAATACAAAGTTGCAGCGTGACTTTAACATTTATTTATACAATAACAGCCGTGTTTTGTTTCGCACGCATTGAGGAAACATGCATTTGTAGCGGTTAATTTGACAGTGATTGGTTTCTGTTTGTGCATCGGTTTTAAGAATAATTATACTTAATACTTGTCCGAGATGGATTTTTACATGTAGTAACGGCGAAGCACTAGCGCAGAGCCACAATTTTTTCAAAGCTAAAAAAAAAAAAGAGAAACAGAACGTGTTCTATGGCAACCTATCAAATGTCATTACGGTTTTTGTGCGAGCGCGGTCACATCGTCGTTTTATAAAAGATGGGTAAAATATCTATTACTCTTAAGAAATACACCATAAAAGTTTATAATCAGGCTTTAGAATTAAGGTAGTCAAGGTGCAAGGTGTTTACGATACTTATGTCGAATTGTGATTTTTGGGAAAATGACAAGAAGAAGCCTAATCAAGTTCAAGGCTTATTATGCAAACAGAAGGGATTTATAACATTAATCACAGGTATGATTCAATTTATTCTTACTTTCACATATAGAGCAATGTTGTAGTTACGATGGTTTCGAGTTGAAACTTCAGAAAAAATTCATAACCTATAATATCACCTTCCACCATTTTTTCTGTTTTCATTTCGTTGTACCTTTGACGTTCGGATATTCCCAGACACAATTAAATATCAATTGTTATCGCAACAACCGGTTGTCGCTTGGGGCTAAAAGCGTTACAACGAAAGCAATGATATATCTATGCATTCTGCAGATTCAATATTTATTCCTAGTGCATAAACCTTTGGTTAGGTTACGGTAAAAACAAGATTGCTTTTCATAATTTCTTTTCGGAGAGCACGTTTATCTTTTCGTAACCGTTTTACTCACTTGTTTAAAAATCTCACCATTAAAATCCAAGTGTTTGAAGAAAATTAAATTCAAGAAAGAAGATCAAGAAAGGAAAAGAAACGAGGAAACAAGAGGAAGATTCGAAAAATGGAAGCTAATAAAGGAAACTTCAAGATTCTCAGAGCAATATGAGGAAACATCTTTGACCACACCCTCTTAAATGTGTTATCATAGAAGATGACACATACACCAA